>HG992247.1:45000-10045000 GCA_905220585.2 Nymphalis polychloros
CAGATGGGCAACTAATTAAGAAGAGAACCTGGTTATATTTGCCTCATCCCAATATAAACCGAATAAAAGTATTTTGTAATCTCTCAGCTTAATTCAATTGGTCTTTGGCTACATCAAGCTTGCAACAGCATAATCATGAATAGGAAGAAGTAGATCTGTGCGAGCATATAATATATAATTAAGTGTACTCAGATATTGATATTATATATTTAAAAAAAAATCACTGCAAAAATAACATAAATAAGATAAAAATAATAATGTATTAAATGTATTAATTTATATAAAATGAATGTACCAACCCATCTTAATATTCAATATTTTAGTTTGTTATAAATTTTGTACTGTAGTCATATTCTTGCTTGCCTTTTAATTGTATTTGGTTAAAAAATATATAAATAATATATATATCATTTATTTACTGCATTTTATTGGCCTTACTCAATGTAATAATGCTTAAGCTATGTGATTTCATTTATATTTTGTTTTTGTTAAATTTGTGTTTTCATTAAGTAATTAATTATATTTGATTATAAAAAAATATATATCTTACTACACCTTTACTGATTATGATGGTTTAGCTGTTTGATTTTATGTATGTTTTGTTTATTTTAATGATTGTGTAATTATTGTTGGTGGAAACTTAGCTAATGTATGTATATATATATATATATATATATATATATATATATATATATATATATAAGCTATAAGTGTCATTTCATTTTTAAAAATAATTAATGAACACTTAACCTACCAGAGCGGTCAAATAACTGCTTTTGAAACTTTAATTAAAATTGTTATATAGCTGCTTTTGTTTGTATATTATATACTTTTTCTACATAAAATGGCCGCTTAAGCAGCTTATTCAGATGTGTGTCAAGTTCAATGGACAACATTTGTTTTAATTCCCTTTTTTTGTTTACTTAAATTAGTAGCCTTGGTTAAGTCTGATTTTATTTAGTCTCTGACAGAAGAAACTTTTCCTTTACTTTATACTTTATATTGTACACATAAAATAACATAAATCCATAACAAAAACGAATTAATTAATAAATTATCCATAAATATAAATAAAATTGAAGTTTCTGTCTGTTATTTCAAAATAACTGCCTGTTTTAAAGGGTATATGGCTATTTACGATTTACCAAAACCAAAGCAATCATTTTTTTAGTTTTTTTACTGTCTACATGTCTGTATGTCCAGTCTAATCTTTCAATCGTCTAAAAATTGAAATAACCGAATTATTATAAGAACTATTTCAAGATTCCGTTTAGGCTTTATTTCATCAAAATTAGTTGAGTCTATCAAAAGTTATAAAAAATACGTATATTTTTGATATCTATACACATAATATTATTACTCTTCCTAACTGATTCATTAACGCAGAGCCTATACTGCGGGGGTTAGAAACTTGAAATATTGGCAGTTGATACATTTTATAACACCCACTAAGGTAGGATTTTTGGAAATTCTACCCCTAAAGAGTTGAACGATTGCTTAGAAACCCGTCATTTTTAAACTTAGAAGCATGAAATTTAAGGAACAAGCTTAAAAATAAATAAAAATGTATTTCAGCGTTTTTGAAAATCTAAATCTAAGAGGGTAAAAAAGGGGTTGAAAGTTTGTATGGGGATTCCGTCACTTTTGGTGTAAGAAGAATGATATTTAGTATTAAAGCTATGCATGCGTCGTTTTTAGAAATTTAACTCCAAACGGGAAAAACGGGGTAAAATCATTAGTATAAAAATTTTAAAAAATAGAAATATACTATTTGAGTTTTTTGATTGAATTAATAAACATGAATTTCAAAGTTTTTAGAAACTTTTATTTTTGTTTGGAAGAGTTGGGTGCAAATAATGAAATTCAAAATACGCAATATCTTAAATATGTATTTATATAGTATATATAAATAATATACGTAGTATATGTATATTGTGTATTGTATTTTTATGTATGTTTATGTATTATATTTTATTTATGTAAGTATTTATATTTTCATATTTTCTATATATTTTAATTATTATACTACAGTGCACTATTTTGCCCGCTACATCACCCTGTCACTCACCTCCATAGGTTGACTGGAAGAAATCTCTTTTAGAGATAAGTCCACCTTTGCCTGTACATATATTACTGTACCATCATTGTAACATATTTTAGTGCAATAAAGAATATAATATATCTTATATCAATATCTCTTAGGGAGAAATATACGAACTTCACTATGTTAGTGATGTTTGGATAAAGAAAACATATTCCATTATTGCCATATGTACCACTTAATTGGTATTCCCTAAGCTTATATTATTGTAAAGTTTCATTAAAATCCATTCAGTAGTTTATGCGTGAAAGAGTAACAAACGTCCATACATCCATACAAACTTTCGAGTTTATTATATTAGTAGGAAGTAGGATTATTATATGCCCTGTACTGAACACACATACACTATACTGGATGGGCGAATAAATCGATTGGTAAATGTTTATATCTTATTGATTAAAAAATGTACGAGATAAAATCCTTATTTTACCCGTACGAAGTCGGGACGGGCAGCTAATTACTCGCTGATAACGTATCTTTCTGTAGGTAAAAAAGGTTTTTAAAAACAGTACAGCAGTTTTTTTAGTTTATTCGCTACAAACAAACATACAAAAAATCTATTTTTACTTATTTATAATATTAGTATAGATAAAGAACACGCGCGAGCGAAGCTGCGGGCAACAGCTAGTAACGTAATAAAAGTTATGAATATTGTATTTCACGTATATTGTATTATTGGTCACGTGACGACCAATCAGAGCAAGGCACGTGCCTGGAGCGTGGTCGAGGCGCCATCTTGACTTTGGAGAGGTAGACAGTTTGTGTGATACATTCGGAGAAAAGTAATGGATCGAGTTGGATCGTTGAAGTGGATTCGTCTGTTAAGGTCGGATCGGTGCCCTGAACTCGCTGCTCGGTGTTGTTACTCGTTACAGCTTTAACTAATTAATTAATTTGTTTTATTCTTTAAAATACTGTGAAACCGTTATAGTTGTGTTTTGTGCTTGTACTTTACCCTGATGACGCCCACTAAGCTCGCAAACACTAATGACGATGTCAATGATTACGATGCATTTCTCCGACATCAGAAGTGAGTTCGGAACCTCATGTGTTCTGATCCGCTCTGCTACCTATGGTAACGTATTATACGATGGAAAGGATCTGGTGAGTGCGTTTCAATTTGTTTAAAAGCGATAGACACTATGTCTTACTGTGTGTCGTAATTTATAAGTTTCTTAGTAAATTCACAAGTTAGCTTGCAAAGATTTCTTTATTTAACTGCCCTGCATTGGATTATTATTAATTAACAGTGATCTTGCGCAATAATAATTAAGAAATGTGCCTAATAACAGCCATAACTCTGATAAAGTCTTAACAGAACAAATGTGATACATTCTAGTTCGATTAACGTCGTTGGAGGAATAAAGCATTACATCCACGCGGGACGCCGCCGCGACCGCGTGTAAGTGATCATGACTACGGTGGAACATCTTGACTTTGCGGCCGTGTCTTCGCCGGGGCGTGAGTGCTGCCATGAGCCGCGGTGCTGCGTCGACGATATGAGTGTTGGGTGCGAGGAGGTACATCGCGTTGAAGTTCAATGGTAATGGAAATGTAAATGTAGTTCGTGACGTGGCGTGCAAGTTTAAAACATAAAGGTCAGTCTTTCACATTCCATTATGATTCAGGTGCTGAGCGTCCTCTTATTAAAGAAAGTGTTTCTTGTAAGTTTATGTCACATTAAGAGGTTATTAGTCAGTCAAGTGTTCTCAGCACTGTTCAAATATTTTGTATTTTTGAGATTGATAATAATTTAATTGAAATTTTATTGTATGTTTTGCCGGATATGTCTTGATATGCGTAGAGATATCATGACAGGGCGCGAAATATTGTCGCAGGGATTTAGTGTTAATATGATTGCGAAACAATTTAAAATTTCTAAATTTCATGACGTAAATAATTATTACTCACACGTACCCTCAGCCAATTTAGAAAGTAATGTTTCATCCCGTAGTAATGAATACCGGCTCTTATGAATGATTTTACCGTTATTGATACCGAAGTGTCCCTAACTCATAAAGCAGAAATTGTTACTGCGTTGATTCGTTTTTCGAAATATTTTATTACTGGTTTGGCACAAACTCTCGTAACGGGTGAACGTGTGATTCGGTTAATTAATCCTAGTTAGTCCTTTTGGTTGAGATTGATGTTAATTATGAAGTTCAAATTAAATGTTGTGGTAGAAACTCGAGTAAGGGGGTCTGTAGAGACCATACGTGTGGTTACCAGGGGGTGACACAAGGCGATCCAAGGGATCTAATCCATGCGTTGGATGTGAGCAATGCGATTACTGATCGGCTGGACAGCCGGGGCGGCGTGTCTTACTCGGGAGTTTCTAGAGTCTGGATTTACGAAAGCTATGTAATGTTGTACTGAGTCGTTTTGCAATTTAGTCCGAACGACTGTGATATGTGGCTCTGGCTGTTAGCATAAAAAAAAATTATATCCCCTATTGTCTAGTTTGATGTCTTTGTACTTTCCCCTAAAATGTAGTGTGGTCAGGAGTGACCGAGCTAAGTGATACTGTGTGACAAACAATGTTTCAGAGTAACACACGAGTCTGGTGCTTCAGTGCTTCGGGTGCTATACATCAGTCTGCGCACAACTGGTGCTGCTGGCTGAACGATCGCCGGTCAGCTTTCTCCAGCCTGCCGGACGTAGTGCTGGTTACAGAGTGTCACAAGCGTGCAGGCGTGGTCGTCTGTCAAGAGCGCGCGTGCGGCTCGCGTGGCGCGTGGTGCTGAGAGTCGAATGGCACGAGCGCGCAGGCAGGCGTGGTGCTGGTGGCCGAGCGTTATGAGAGCGCAGGCGTGCTTATCTCGGTATGGTATCTGTACGAACTATCTCTGTGTGATGAGCATACAGGAGAAGGTGACACGTGATATACTCCTGGCTTGGTACCTCAGGGGTATCGACTGATGAGATGATGGATATGATCATGGTGATCCAACTGAATTGACTACAGCAATTCTGTTGTATTATCATGTAGGAATGTTTGTTTATTTGTATTGTACTTGGTCTTAATTCAAAATGAAGAGATAAATCAAACTAAGCTAGATCCTAAATACATGTTGTAGAATTGCTTGAAGGCGATCGCTATGTGTTAAAACAGTTGTCTAGTAATAGTACCTATAAGTACGCTCACGATCGCATACGAAAGATTCCTCTTGCTGGTGTACCTGCTGAGTTAGATTTGTTTAATGTGTATGATGGTGATGAGGCAACCGTCATCAGTAAATAGAGCACTAGTCTGTAGTCGTAACTGTAACTCGCTCGGATTGTTCAGGGCGCGATGAGCAGCTAGTTGTGTAGCGGGAACCCAAGTCTCGTAGGAGACTATTGTTGTGTCGGTCATGTATTGACCTGAGACTCGTAGAGTCCAGATGATGTCAGAGATTGGTCGTATCACATGAGGTGATGACGATATGGGTAGCCACATAAAGGCGAGGTGGCCACATAAAGGCGAGAGGCGAGTTGGCCACATAAAGGCGAGTTGGCCACATAAAGGCGAGTTGGCCACATAATGGCGAGGTGGCCATTGCAATCCAGTGTGTAACGGCGAGGTGGCTGTTTCGAGGCGAGGTGGCCATTTAGATATTGTTAACAATCCAGAGTATGTAACGGCGAGGTGGCTGTTTCATATTTATTTATTTATCCTAAGTATGTAACGGCGAGGTGGCTGTTTCATATTTATTTATTTATCCTAAGTATGTAACGGCGAGGTGGCTGTTTGGATACTACTAACTTAATTTAATGTAGCGTGAAATCAAATAGGATTAAAATTGATAAAAAAAGATTATTATTATAAGCAAATATTTAATGACAATATTTCACATGAAGTTGTTGTGCAGATGATAACGACGATGCACGGTCTTCAGCATCACACGAGGACGCGTGATACGTCAGGAAGGCCGTGTCGGAGGAAGCTACGAGTCGAGTTGATTGATGCTTGCAATATTATTTGTTTACATTGTAATTACTTGTAGAATTCTTGATTTAATTTTATTTGATTTGTTACATTTTTGTAAAAGTTAAAATCCTTAATAACGTAATAAAAGTTATGAATATTGTATTTCACGTATATTGTATTATTGGTCACGTGACGACCAATCAGAGCAAGGCACGTGCCTGGAGCGTGGTCGAGGCGCCATCTTGACTTTGGAGAGGTAGACAGTTTGTGTGATACATTCGGAGAAAAGTAATGGATCGAGTTGGATCGTTGAAGTGGATTCGTCTGTTAAGGTCGGATCGCTGCCCTGAACTCGCTGCTCGGTGTTGTTACTCGTTAAAGCTTTAACTAATTAATTAATTTGTTTTATTCTTTAAAATACTGTGAAACCGTTATAGTTGTTTTGTGCTTGTACTTTACCCTGATGACACCCACTAAGCTCGCAAACACTAATGACTATGTCAATGATTACGATGCATTCTCCGACATATATACAGGATGACTGGTTAATTACTATCAATATTTATGGAGAATACTGGGTACATGATTCTCATTCGAATTATGTAAAAAAAAATAGGTACTTAATTTTTGACCAAATTTCCGTATAAATAAATAAAGTGTGGACACGTTCCCAGCCTTGCCGGCGGCGTGCTGATACAACACCACGCCGCCGCACGCGTGTGTCGCTACTCCCAACCCCCGCCCCGTGGCTAATTAGTCGGGCGAGCGCCGCCGTAAGGTCTGTACGTCCGTCTTCCCGCGCGCGCGCCTAGCGATCGATCTTACGCGTATACCTAATCTGTCATGTGTGCGTGTGACCCGTTATTACTTATTAGTAATTAAGTATGGCTTATCAATACACAAATGCAGAATACTTGGACATGGTTCGTGCGTATGCGCGTGCAAATGATAGCTTGCCGGGCGCAATCAATTTGTACCGGGAGATGTTCCCCAATCGTCGAGTACCTACGGCCAGCGTCATCTTAAACGCTAATCAAAGATTACGAGACTTCGGACAGTTCCGTGTTCCAACACATGCCCAAGGACGAGGTGGAGCAGCATACCCTGTCTTCCTACAAGAAGACATTCTCGAGTATTTTGAGAACAACCCAGTAGCAAGTACTCGAAAGGCTGCTAGAAGATTTGGTGTATCTCAGTGGACTGTGTGGAATCTACTTCACAAAGAAGGGCTACACCCTTATCATTTTCGACCTATTCAAGAACTCAGTGCCAACGATCATGAGCCACGAATAAATTTTTGTCGGTGGTTTTTGCAAAACACTGACAAAAACATATTGTTCACGGACGAAGCTACGTTTACTAAGTTAGGTATTTTTAACGTACACAATGAACATCGGTGGAGTCATTCCAATCCATACGTTACGCGACAGGATGCTTATCAACACAGGTTTAGTGTTAACGTGTGGGCTGGTGTTTTAAATAACTGTTTGTTAGGGCCGTATTTCATCGAAGGAAGACTCAATGCTGTGTCATACTTAGACATTTTAAACAGTGCGGTGAATGACATGCTCGATGATGTACCACTGAGCAATCTCCAAAACTTATTTTATCAACACGACGGAGCTCCCGCGCACTATCAGACGCAGGTACGTGAGTACTTAAACAATACGTTTGGAGATCGCTGGATAGGGCGCGGAGGGCCTGTGCCATGGCCAGCTCGCTCTCCAGATCTCACTCCACTGGACTTCTATTTATGGGGGGAGGTAAAACGTCTTGTGTATGCTACAGAGTATGTCAACAGAGAGGAGTTGAAATTAAAAATCACTAGTGCTTTCGAAACTATTAAAAGTGACCCATTCGTATTAAATAGTGTGAAAGACAATATGCGTAAACGTGCCGAACTGTGTATCACACGAGAAGGAGCTCACTTTGAACATTTGTTAAGGTTAGTGTAGTTATGTAGGTAAATAGGTAGTTTAATGATTGACAATTGTTGTAAATAAGTATGATTCCATTTTTAAATACGCCGGAAATACCAAGATAGGTAAACAGTTCATATTATTTTTTGTGTCAAGTTCACACCATTTACCTAGTCAATAAATTGGTTGCTTAAACGAATGAAATATCTTGGTATTTTTGCCTGTCCTAAGCCAGGATTAAAGTATGAAGGGAATTGGATCATTTTTGTTTATCTAAGGTAGCCTGCTACCCTGTTAACACGCGGCGGCGCGCGGCGTTTGGATGTAGGTAAACTACCGCGCGATAACTAAATGTACCTACCTACATAACTGTTTTGTGTCGATAACGCAGCTAGGGTGTTCACACGATGCGTAATTAATTACATAACTTTTGGTTAACTTTACTTAGAAGTTTATTAATATTTATGTTATATTAATTTTTATTTTGTCATATATGATCGTCAAATATCACGTCCTCAAGTATCGATAGTAATTCACCAGTCACCCTGTATATAGAGTTATATAACCCCCAACTTTTAATAATTTAAAGTTGTAAGATGGCATCCTTAGTGTGTTCTACTGTTCTAAACTCAGCGTCAAAAAAATCGCACCTTTTGGTATTTTGACTTCAAGCAACTATAAACCCTATTTCATCTATGGTAAGGTATAAGTGTGGGGCCTCATTTTAAAGGTTATTGAATCCTTTAAATAATAAAACTGTGATAGTGATTACTAAGCATATAAAAAACATTTTTCATGAAAAAAGGAAAAACACGCCAAAATTACTTAATTTAATTAATCTAAAAACATAACAAAATTAAAAAATACAGTAAAACAAATTCTTAAAACTAAACTTAGAACCTAGTGTTACCTCCCTTAGCCCTAATTACTGCCTCCATGCGATCCTTCATTGACCTCACCAACGTCACGATGCGTTCTTGAGAAATGTCACTCCACTCCTCGACGACGGTGTCCCGAAGCTGTTCAAGGGTGGCACGGGCAGCATCACGAGACCGCACCCGGCGTTTCAGATCATCCCAAAGGTGCTCTATGGGATTCAGGTCAGGACTTCTCGCTGGCCACTGCATCACGGGGATCCCAACCTGATTCAGGTAGTCCCGAACAAAGATTGCCGTATGGGAGCGGGCGTTGTCGTGCATGAATGTGAATTCAGGCCCGACAAAACCAGCATACGGGACCACATGGTCCTCCAGTATCTCTGTGATGTACCGATGAGCAGTCAGGGACCCCTGGCCACATGCACCTCCAGTGCAGGAGACGCACACAAGGTCGGTTTTTCCTTGGATTGAAATTCCGCCCCAGAACATGCAGGATCCTCCTCTGTAGCTGACGGTTTCTTCAAAGCAGGCCTGTGAGTACCGTTCCCCCTGCCTCCTGTACACTCTTCTACGCCTATCATTGCAGAAAAGGCATACCCTAGTCTCGTCGGAGAAGAGGACAGACTTCCATTGGTCGAACGTCCAATCCACGTGGTCTCGGGCAAACTGAAGTCTAACTCGCCTATGCTCTGCTGTCAATTTGGGGCCAGTAGCAGCCCTACGGGCCTGGATTTTCTTCTCTCGCAGCCTTCTTCTTATTGTGGAGACGCTCACCGACGTCCTCCGAGCTGTTCGGAGCTGCTGTTGCAGCTCAACAACGTTGGAGAATCGGTTACGCAAAGACGTCGACACAATATAGCGGTCGTCTCTGTCGGAAGTGCAACGTCGTCTTCCGGATCCATGCTTCCTGATGTAGCCTCCAGTCTCCTGGAACCGCTGGGATACTCGTTTCACCCGGAAACGGCTTATGTTGAGTTGTCGAGCAATATCAACTTGGCGTAGTCCTGATTGCAGTAGTGCTACCACTTGAGCTGCTTCTTCTGCCGTGGTATCCATTTTTCAGGGTTTTTTTCTTACTGGAGCTGTTCAGGTACGACTTCTGTGATGTCTGGAAAGCTAATGACCCATAATTAATTTTTACCCCCCCTTTTATTCGTGTCCAAGGTGGCACAAGTAGTGAGTCCTCTAATGAGCTTTTCAGCACTTTTTTTTTAAAGATACGCGTTTTTAAAGTGTATTAATTGTGCTTTCAAATGATATTAATTTTGGTACAATAAATAAGTTAAGAGTATTATTCGCTTGAAGTCAAAATTTCAAAAGGTGCGATTTTTTTGACGCCGAGTGTAGGTAATTGCGTGAGCGTGACAAATTTGGCGAAAGTCTTTGAACACCATTTTATTCAGACACGAAATTCCAGTTGACCTAAAATTGTCGAAACCCCTGATTTATATATTTATTTTATTTTATATGTCAGTATACGGAGTTTTCCGTGGACACGGTACTTGTTGAACAGAGCGCACTGTGTTGCGATTGCCACCATATCATCTGGCTTTTCATCCAATTGAAAATATATGAGCTCAACTGAAAGGCTATATAGTCGCTAGAAACGAGGATATGAATTTAACTACAGAAAAGTTTAATTTGATTATGTTGTTTTTATTAGAATGTCATTTTAACAATAGGTAAGATGGTGTTTGTTATGTATACTACATCTGTAACTTAAAAAAAAAGCCTGAACAGGATACAAACATAATCTTTTTATTTTCTTTTCCCACAACCTAAAGATAGCACTTATAAAAATAATTAGTGTATTTTATTCAATTACACAGAAACTCGTAATTGTTTCAACAACTATCATCTATATAGATATCTATTTGTGTTTCGTAACACGCTCTACGAAGCCGATTTGTCAATTGTCTCATTTCAGTGGTCGATGTGCAATTATATGAATTGCTACTATACTAATATGACTGTTATAATTCTGGTTTGAGCTACGAGATCAAATTTAAACAAATTTACTCATATTTACTATATAACTTTAACCTTTTTGAAATCACCATAAATGTTCTAATTTTATTGTGTCGGATGTCGGTATTCATACTTTTTACACAGATGTCAGTTGACTTTTACGATGAAAATGACAAATACTCCAAAACCATATATTTCCCCTCGTAGTCACTTAACAGCAAACAGAGGTGTTGAAGCTAGAGAAAACGAAATCACTAACATTCGTTTTGGTATGTTCGAATGATTCATATTATATAGAATCGTATTTGTGTAGAGTATTGGATATTGGTGTTACCTATATTATTTCCAGAAGCAGAACAGTTGAGTTCGAGTCGAGCCCTTACGGAATGCAGCCAAAGCCATGGCAGTGGCCCGTTGGCTGCTGGCGACGCGCCGACACTATCCCCTTCGCCACCATCAATATGCGATCAATCTGCTTCTTTCGTAAAAGTATCTATATTTATTATTTTTATACCGATTAATATACATACATGTTATCTTAAATACAATAATGTTGTTGTTTTGACAGGTGGTAGTACAGAAGCAGAGGAGGGCGGCCACTCGCCTGCCTGCTGCCTCCAGCCCCACCGGTGTATTTCCTGACACAACGACGGTTTCTTCCAGATTACATTATCTTCCCCAGCTGATTTACAATTCCAATGACACAACATAAACAATTAAAATTAACTTATTTACAACCAAAATACTTCATAACA
Source organism: Nymphalis polychloros (assembly GCA_905220585.2). NCBI lineage: Eukaryota > Metazoa > Arthropoda > Insecta > Lepidoptera > Nymphalidae > Nymphalis > Nymphalis polychloros. The sequence goes on from HG992247.1 coordinate 56,532, forward strand.
TTCGAAGATACTGTTTTAATTTTTTACCGACAATTACTCAGAACTGTCGATTCCATAGTCGCAATTTGTGTGAATTTGACCTAAAATAATGTCTGTCTTGACCTAAAGTCATGTTTTAGATGTAATAAATCAATAGTAGTTTACGACATTTTTAAGGAAGTTCTTGATTTTATTACTATTTCTTAACTATTACATATTTTGTTCCCAATAGCCAGGTGGCGAGAAAAACACCGTCCCGGCTACAGTTTTGTTAGCTTGTCCGGCTTTTGCTGCACTTCATCAGCATTCGTAAGTCATTGGCAGTTGGCACTTAGAGTACGCAAGCCATTTATTAAACAGAAATCAGCTTCTAAATAACATTCTTTTAATTAAACAAAGTTGGGATAGAGCTCGTTCACTTCTCGAGACGGGTAACCGAGTCGGTGAGCCGTTCTCCAGTGTCAAGGAGGATGGAAAACGTGCCAATACAGTTATTCAAGGCAAAGCGACATACGAGGTAAAATTATGCCAACCTTTTAACTTATTTGATTAATTATGTACAAATAATAATACTCTAGCTATAGAATATAAGTAATAATAACGAAACAACCCATTTATAGAAAAAATCCAAGATATCCTTTTGGAAGAAGTTATGCGATACAAAAAGGCGAGATATAGAATTTTTTGACAATGGTAAGAGTTTTCTATTTTTAAAGGAAATCAATTTCCATCATTTTTATAAAAGTTTATTTATATTATAATAGGGCCCGACCGCATAGAGGTGTATCGCTTTGAAAAGACCAATGAATTTCTGTGTGCCCGGGACGCAGCCAGAATAACACATGTGGAGCGTGCGGCGCGGTACCTCAAGCGCCCCGCCACTGCTTTGCTGTCCGAGTTATTGGCCGTGCCGCGGGTTATAACGGGCGTGCCGATTGCGATAATCTTGCAGATTGAAAGGTGTAACATTCCACTAACTCATTAATATACTATCTGCCTGCAGAGACTATCCTGCTCTACTGTGGCTCTAATGTGAATGTCATACGAGCAATTTAGTAAATGTCAAATAACAGGTGCTTATTATTGGGAGCGCGAGGCATTATGACGGGTGCCGTACAGGCCGCGTCGGATCAGTTGCTGAAGCCGACTTTAGCGTTAGCATTTAATGCGATAGTGCAGCCGCCCTTAGTGTTCGCAACGCAAACGGCCAGTGCGCTACGCGACGTTATACGGCCTCTCACACTTGCACTTACCGACATTCTCGAGCCGTTCACGCACTTGGTGTCTTCACTGCGCCTCGTCCATGTCGAACGTCGATGTTCATGTACTCACCAGGTGTGATCATTTTATATAATATTTGTCGCCATATATCAAATGATAAAAAATAAGTTTGTTTTAGTAACAAAAACTAGTTTTTTTTAGAACTTATTAGGACTTTAATCACAATAAATAAAATCTGAATAAATTGCGATTTCTTTTTTTATATATTCAAATAAAAATATTTCAGTTTTGCTGAAATAACGTCAACTTTTATAAAATTTTCGAGCTTTTGAAATTTTATAAAACACACAGGAACCAGTGAGTCTCTGCCATTGAATTTATAGACAAAAAAAGGTGCGTTAAGACAGCTTTTACCGCGAAGGTTCGTAGTGAATGCGCAGTGAGAGCGCAGCAAGCGTAAACGCGTAGTTTACGCTTGCAGCGAACATGCAATGAAAGGCAGAATTATACATTTCATGTTACGTTTCACCGGTCTGTAAGTCGGTAAGAGTGGTCTGTACTAGAGATGAAACGGATAGCGGTTTGGCCGGATACCGGATATCGGATATTTGGCAAGCTACGAGGACGGAGTTCATGAAACTAAAAAAGACCCGACAGAAAATCATGATAGAGTATATAAAATACGACGAATCTTTTTCTGACAGTAACAGATCAACGCCGTCTTCAACACTTGCTACACGAATGAAAGAAGATGAAACTGGATCCAACTTTACACGTGACCTATTTGGCTCATTACACTTTTTGGGACGGTTTCGTCAGACTGTTCGTGTAAGGAAAGTACAATAATTAATATCAGCTTATATCGCTATCCTCGTCTGACTACCGATGTAACGCGTTAACTCTCTTTCACTATAATCAATCTTTAACAGCAGGCAACCTCTATTTGCGGATTATTTTACACAGGCAGAGGTATTTTGTCATGCACAGAAAAAAAATTGCTTCAATTTGGTATATAAAAGATATTTATACGTCATGAACGTATCAACGTAACAAAATATTACCTGTTTAAACCTGGCTGCGAATAGGTTGCGGCCGACTGGGTAACAGCAACCATACCTTTCCGAGATATTTACATACAGTGCTATGGAGTGGATTGTAGTTTATTTTCATAACAAGTGAATGAATTTTTTTTGGAAAATGTCAATAAACATTATTTGAATTAAAAGTACTCACGGGCAAATTTTAATTGGCAACCTGGCAAAAATATATTCTCCCATTTATAATTATACATAAAAATTAGATTCGGATTGTGTACGCTATGAACGTAGTGATCTTGCACCCGGATCTTAGACTATAATTAATGTTTTGAGATTCTAAAATTTTTATTTCTTTAAAGTTAAATATGTAATTCTTTTAAATTTTTGTAAGTAAGTATGAACGTAGACTAGGATCACAAATAAAAGTTAATATTAATTTAAATATTTTATTGTTGCGTGTCGGATGGGTGCTGGTGCTGCGACGACTGCGCGCTCTGCGGCGCGGGCGCGGCGGGCGCGTGATGCGCGGGCGGCGCGAGGTGCGCGAGCACCACGTGCGGCGGCGGCGCGCGCCCCGCCCCGCGCCGCAGTGCCAGCTGTTGCAGCTGCAGAGTGCGCAGCGCCGCGCCGCCCTCCGGCACCACGCTCGCGCTCGTCGACCCGCTCTAAATAAAGGCTTTGAGATATTATAACATACTTCTCTAATTAAGATAAAGAGTAAAGTTCTGCCAAATACCTGCGATTGAGGTGGTGAAGGATGATGCAAAATCTTTAAATGATGTCGTGCAGCGAGAGACTGTTGTCGGTAAAGCAGCTGCGCAGTGGGCGGCGCGACGACACGTGGCGATTCTCCAGATACACGCGCTCGCCTCACCGCCTCCGCTTTGCCGACGGCGGCCGCACTCGCCAGCGCCGCCTGTGCACTGTGCGCAGCCACCACGATGCGTTGCGGCGGTGCCGCGGGCGCCGGAGTCACGGTCGGTGTCGATTGTGTCGCATTAACGGAAGCAGAGCCACTAGCGCCGGCCTTCATTTTCTCCTTCGCTATACGCTCAGCGCGTCTCATGGCCACCTCCATTGGCGTCGGAGGCACGTCGTAATCGACCCCGTGGTCGGCGAGCAACGCTGCATGTTTGGGGTTGTGGTGCGCGGCGTCGTCGAGGCGCCGCTTGGGCGCGGCGCGGCGCCTTTCGGCTGCGTCTCGCATCGCATCTAGTCGTTGAAGCGGCGGACGTGGAGCGTCATCGTCGGGTCGGCGACGTGCAGGCGGTGGCTTACGATGCTTACGACGTGCACGCTCGGGATCGGCGAGTGCATCGTGACGGTCGCGGCAGGCACGCGGCGAACGGTAGGCGCGCGCCGTCTCATTCACTAAGTCCGAGAGCCAATCCCAGTTTGGCGCATGAGCGGCGGGCGGCTCGGGTGGCAAACGCTGCAAGCGTAGGGCGCGACGCAGTGCAGCGTCCTCGCAGGGAGCCCAGTCGGGCGGCGGGGCGGCGTGCTCGCGCGCGGGGGTGGGGGGCGGTCGCACGCGGGGCCGAGGCCGCGGGCCGGCGCGCTCGAACAGCGAGGGGGGCGCGTGCGCGGCGCGGGGAGCGGGGCGCGCGCGGCGCGGGGAACGCGGCGCACGGGTCTCCCGCCAGCGCACGGGCGGCAGCAAGGCGTCGGAGGCAGCTCCGCGACGATACAGCGGCCGCGCCCAGCTCTCGCAATAGACGTCGCCGTCGCTGGATGGTGGCGTGGGCGGACACCATATCTATGAAGGAATGGGAATTAAACGATGGTCGTACCTAGAAATGTGTTGACTAATTATCTCAGATCCCCACTCACCGGCATTCGCTCTATGACGCCGTTTCCGCTCACCCACATCTGTAACCGAATTTATTAAAAAATCAGGCTTGTTAATATAATTAACAACTAATAATATTATAACTTAAAATAAATAATACACTCACCCCCACAAACAAATCTGACTATTTTAAATGTTATCTAATCATTCGTTGTATTGTACCTTATAGCACATTATCCACGTTAAAAATTGCAATATTATATTTTATATGTGGACCCATTTATTAATTTTTTTTTTTGAATTTTTGTATGATTTTAAACTCGAAATATTTTTATATGTCGTTTTGCCATTTTAAATAGACAAAGAATACCATACCTCTTAATAAATATATAGTTGTGATCAAATAATTAGAAAAGAATCACTACAATCACAAATAAAGCAAGTATAGTACCCGGCCGGCATTAAATATTGTAAATCGACATTTGGAAAGAGACAATCGGCTTCGTAGAGCTTTACTTACTTTAGAAACACTAACAGTCCGGTATCTACTAGGAGATTTATTTAAAACAATTATAAGTCTGTGTAATTGAATAAAATACACCAATTTTTTTTGTGTTTTGCAGCTGCTGTCCTTAGGTTGTAGACAAATAAAATAAATAGATCATGTTTATATCATGTTCAGGGATTTTTTTGAAAGGTACAGATGTAGGACTATACACTTGAATAAAGACTGATAAGTTACATAATATGTAGTGTACGACACAGATAATGCTCTGCGATTGTTTCTTTTCAAAGGTCGATGTGCAATATTTATCGCCGGGTACTTTAGTATATCACTCGTTGGTTTTATCTCCTGTTAAGATCCCCGTGAGCTATCCATAGAGCTATGTCGTCGTTGCGCGACATATGTGGTACCGGTTAAAACCAGTAAAATTGAAAATAGTTTTTTTTTTTCAACAGATTAACTAAAACTACAAGCTTTATATTAACATTTTAAATTTTCTAACTGTTTTTATACCTCGCTTTATTTAGCAGGATTTATTAAAACTTGGTTAATTAACAATATTTCAACTTTATGAGTTACGTCATTATTGAATAAGATTCTTTAATTCAGTAATACAGTATCAAGTACTTTTAAATTACAGTACCATACCGGAACGTTATTGTTTGTAACAATAAGAAACAATTCTGTTTCGTTGCGGCTGGCTCAAAACTTCGAGTTGAGGTTGAGCCAAAAAGTTATGGCTAAGTGATGTAAAATACTTGCGGAAATTATTAGTTAATAGAGAATTAGCTATACTCATTGTACATAAACACGTCGGTCCTAATTATTCGACCAAAACTGTATGTATTATATCTACGCAAATATATATTATATTCATAGCCTAAATTGAGAATCCACAAAATCTACATTCCGTTAGTGATTCATTCGCCTACATTTGACTATTTTTTTATGTATGTATAAAATCATTTCGTTTAAATGCGTTCACAAACATTTCCAAAAACATAAAGCTTAATTTTTCTTTATAGTTAAATTTATGAAAATAATGAATTCAGAACTATATAGCGCGGGCGGCACCGGGCGGCGGCGGGGCGGGGGGACGCCGCTCGGTCTCGCCCGTAAATGCTTGCACGCCTTATATCCCTGACGTTCGCGGGCGGTGTCGCCGTTTTGGTGGCTTCTCGCGAGAACACCGAGCCGAGAGCGAGGTCAAGCATTTACGGACGAGTATCGAGCGGCACCAAAACGTCGAACGTCAGAAATATAAAACGCAAGTGTACATAGTGTCAAATCATTTATTGTTCTGTCTATCGGGGGCGCCCGCGAGCCACGAATCGAGGGTGCCGTTACGGAGCGCCCGTCGCCGTCCGCCGCCACCCTCCGCGCCCGCCTCGTCCAACGTCCAAAGGTTGATGTGCACCGTGCCGCGCGACCGAGTGCGCGGAGCACCCGCCGCCGACACGGAGGCCGAGCTGGCCTCCGGAGCGGTCGCGACCGGCTCGTCGGGCGGGGGCGCGGGCGGGGAGGGCGGCGGAGACGGCGGCGGCGGGGGCGCTGGCGGTGACTTCGTGGTGAGGCGCGCTCGACGTCGACGGCGGGCACGCACCTTGGCGCGCGAGTCCTCTCGACTGTAAGTCAATTCGGGATCCGGTTCTGCTTCGGGTTCCATGCTAGCGGGCTCGTTTCGAAGCGCGCGACGAGCCTGCTCCCATTCTCGTAACTGACGTCGCATCTCACCGAGTGCGGCTCGTTCCGCCTCCGTGGCCGCCTCGCTAGTTTCGACTAGTCGCATAGCGTACTTCTCTACTGGTGTAAGCTAAAAAGAACAAAATTTCTATATAAATCGGATGAGATGATAGTTAACCTGGCTGTCTTTGAGGGTAGTGAATTTCTGAGTAGGTATCATTAGGCTAGCTCATATTATTATTATATTTCAAGTATGTTTATTAGTCAGTATTTTTTAATCCTTTTGAACTCAGCATTACAACTTTTTGGTAATCATTATATAACATTCTTATCAAGAATATTTAATGTCTTTAAATTGAAGAAAATACGGAACAGACAAAATCACTCTTTCCTGTCACATATAACTGTAAAAGAGGACACACGGAGGAGGCAATGCTCAAATATTGAAGAAATAACGATGTGACGTGAACGGCCACCTGTTTCATTAGAACAGCAAACTCTCCCGCATCGGGGTCGTCGTGCGGGCCGCGCGGCGACGCGGCGTGCGAGCGCTCGCGCGCGTCGTCGTCGAGCGGCAGCGTCTCGTCGAACTCGGCTAGGTCGCCCTGCGCCTCGGCGCGCGCCGCCTGCGCCGCGGCCGCGTCCGCCTCGTCCTCCGCCGCCGCCAGCGCTGACTCGAGCTCGCCGCCCTCCGCCGCCTCGGCGTCTCCCCCCTCGCTCACGGCGTCCGCCTCGGCACCGAATAATTCCTTGATGTTCGCCTTGAACAGAGCATGCCGATATTTTTCATATATGATATTTAAGGTTTTGGCACTAAAAATACCATAACGTATGTAATGCTACTCACAGCACGCAAATATGACGTAGTGAAATGGCCATCTTCGATAGCCAAGTGACCGAGAGTTCGCTTCTGTTCCGCTTTGCGCAAGATATTTTCCTCGACAGTTGCAGCGGTCACGAGTCTATAGACGTGCACGTCTCGGGTTTGCCCGATGCGGTGACAGCGATCTTGCGCCTGTGCGTCCATCGTAGGGTTCCAGTCAGAATCGTAAAAAACTACCGAATCGGCACCCGTCAGGTTGAGCCCGACGCCTCCGCTCCTCGTCGAAAGAATGAAAGCGAAGATTCGAGGATCGCCGTTGAATCGATCGACGAGAGGTTGCCGCTGGTCGACTTTCGTCGCACCGTCGAGTCTCAGGTACGTGTGGCCGTGCATCGACAGAAAACCTTCCAGGACGTCCAGCACTCGCGTCATCTGCGTGAATATTAACACGCGATGTCCGCCCGCCCTCAAACGCCGCAGCAGGCCATCCAACGTCTGTAGTTTACCTACCGGGAGACGAAGCCGTCAAAACGTTACCAAAAAACGATAAATAATAGCTCGGGGCGTCAAGGTGGACGTAAAATACCGCAGTCGTACTGCAGCAGGCGCGGGTGCGGGAAGGCGACGGCGTGGCGCGAGGCGGGCGCGTGCAGCAGGGCGAGGGCGGCGCGCGCGGGCGCCAGCGCGGCGGCCTCCGCGGCGCGCGCGCGGCGCCGCCAGTCGCGCGCGCCCGCCGCGCCGAGCGCCGCGCCCGCGCCGCTCGACAGCTGCACCGCGGCCGCGCGGCACGACGCCCAGCATATTCCGAATCTACAAAACATTATTACGAAGCTCTCATTACATTATATTCACAGAGAGATATCTGTAGGTCGAGAACGTATTATGGGAAAAAGACGTGCAGTGAAGTCGATAACGATCACCGCGACGATGAGTCGGCGGAGAGGTAGTGACCTAAGTATAGTGCGACAGTGGTTCATACGCATTATTATTTAAAGTCCTAAATGCCTTATTCTATTACAAACGTCGATGATGATGTCCTCCGGATCGGCCGACTGCGCAGGACATATTATATGCACGAGAGTGTACGCAAGCATGTGCGCACACACTTTTTCTTTCGTAATCCGATGGGACGGCAATCCGACACGACCGGGATGAAAACGGGCGCAAGACCGACGACTTTGCGTGCCGTCCGAGGCACGGGAGTGTACACACTTCCAACTTCCTGACTTGAAGTTGCTACCGAGAATCCTCGACAGCATAACCCAATAATTTTTATCGGCCTTTTAACCCCCCGGGGTTTGAACCGAGGACCTCGGGATTTGGGGCGTTACATGCATATACCGCCATTAGTACAATGAAGTATCATCTGTAGGCGTTGTATTATAAATAAATATATATTGATGAGGAACTCTTTCTATTATCAAATCGCATAGAATACGTAAATCTAAGTTTTGTTTATCTTTACTACTGTTCTAATCAAAGAAGGAGCTTCGATTAGAGTAGTCTCTACACACAATCGTGTACATTTTTCTTGTCTTTACTTTATTTCGAGTATTTAATTTTTATGTGCTTAATCATGTTCCTTTTTTCTACAGGTGTGTTGTCGCTCCTTTGTGGTTAATGGTTATATAATTACACTTACGAGGGGACGGTTCGAGAGGTGCTATTATTTTAAATAAATTAACCGTAATTTAAACATTAAGCATTTTAATTAATTATACTTCAAATAATTTCTATCTTTAAAGAAGATTAATGATTTATTTAATTTTTTTTCTTTTCTTCCAATGAGGCAGGGAATATTTTAAATATTACCAAAAAGTATAAGAATTAGAAATGTGTTTTATTAATTAAACATTTGTTCAAGTCAACAGATATAAGCTTGTATGATCTTGTGGAGAAATTTCCAGGACTTGTCGTTTCTATTTTCACGAAAATATTTATTCAGATTTCTCAATTTTCAGGTAGGTAAGCGGTATATGTGAGTGCCTATTTTTAAGTTACGGTTAATTTATCTAAAATAATTGAAAAAAATTGTTATTATTAGGTCATAAAGCCCACAGATCTTACCTATCGATAATGTCATGCATTTCATCTAAAAGGGCGTTCAGATCCCGGGGAGGAACAGCCGGAGGGCCGGCGCACACGGCCGCCCGCAAGTCCGCTCCGAACAGCGGCAGACGCCAGCAGCGACGCTCGTTGACCGTAGCGAGGCGGCGCAGGCACGAGCGGCGGTGCGTCTCGAGACGTGCGCTCGCGCCCCGCGCGGACGGCGCCGTCGCGGGGGGCGCGGCGGCGCCGAGAGGAGCGCGAGCCGGGGAAGCGTGGACGGGAGCCGAGGCGACGAGCGGCGCGGCGGGGGGCACGCGCAGCGTCGGCGGCGTTCGCGGCACCAGCCGGAGGTGCAGTCGGAGCGCCGCGGGGGGCGGGCGCGGCGGCGAGGCGCGCGGCATATCGGGCAGCTCCTCGACGAGTCGTCGCGGCGGCGCCAGGTGCCTCGCACGATGCGCGGCAAAAGCACCCGCGCCCTCCACCTCGAGCGAGGCGAGGTCTCCGCCGAGGCGCGCGGCGAACTGCACTCGCTCCACGATATCACTGATGAGAGTGAGCGCCGGTACGCGGTACCGCAGTGCGGATAGTTGCAGCGGCGAGGCCACAGGCCGAGGCTCGAAGAGGTCGGGGTGATTGCACACTTTGCGTAGCTGCATGAGCACGTTGATCACACTCAGCAGATTGCCGGACGCGAGGCACTCCTTTGTTCTGTATACAAAATAATTTTTAGTAAAAAAATTTAAAGACTCATTTCAAGTATTTCTAAAATGTAATGTAATTGAATTCAATTAAATTTCAAATCACCAACATTGTCTGGTTCTTACTTAGCACGTGACATAAAGTCGTCGTAGAGGAAGCGTTGTCGCTTGGAGAGGCGACAGAGCAAGACATGCTCGTACTTCCGCGGCATCTGTCGCTCCACGTCCGCCTTCAGCCGCCGCAACAAGAATGGTCGAAGTACCTGCGTACAATCATTTTATTATATAAAACTGAAACGAATCTAAGCGTTTATATATAAACTATTCGATACATCGAAAGCCAGGGTCAATTTTATTTTAAGCATTAAACTTAATTAAAAATTAACGTATCTAGTAATGGAATTAGAGCTACATTCCATGGGACAAATCTTCTCTGAATATTTGTACATGCCATGGAAAACTTGGTTAAAATGTACGATTCAAAGTATTTGCCACGACGTGCCTCATGCAGGCGGCGCACGAGCGCGTCGCTGTAGCGGTGCGAGCCGTCGGCGATGCCGGCCACGGGCGCGAACCACTCGCGGAACTCCGTGTGCGACGCGAACACGTCCGGCATCAGGAAGTGCATCAGCGACCATAGCTCCAGCAAGCTGTTCTGCAGCGGTGTGCCCGTCAGCAACAGTCGCCTGCACATAATCGCATATCGCTACCGTATTGTACCATTTTATGAACGGGTATCTATATAATGAGAAAGTTCGACCGATCGAGATCGAAAATATAAAATATGATCAAGAGAGTTACCTAAATTTTTTACCTTTCTGTTTGAAAATTCAGTAACATCTGCCACCTCTGAGATTTGAAGTTTTTTATATTTTGAGCTTCGTCAAGAATGAGGTATTTCCATTTTTTTCTACGAAAACTTTGATGGTCTTGCACCACAAGCTTGTAAGACGTAATGCACACATGAAAAGAGTTCGCTTTTGTCCAACCGACGCGTTTTAGTTTTCGTTCCTTTATCGTGCCATAATACGTAAGAATCTTAAAAGACGGACACCACTTCTTGAATTCTATCTCCCAATTGAGCACAACCGACGTGGGCGCGACGACGAGATGCGGCCCCCAGTCGTGGTGTTCGAGCGCCAGATGCGCCAGCAGCGCGATCGTTTGGATGGTCTTACCGAGACCCATCTCGTCGGCCAAAATGCCATTGAGACGCCGAGAGTGCATAGTGGCCAACCAGTGCAAGCCCACGTGTTGGTATTCGCGCAGTGAATGTCGCAGGAGGCGCGGGACCGGCGTCCCCACCACAGTCTCCGAGAGCGTGTTCCCCGTGGGCTGCAGCGTCGCCGCCAGCGACGCGGCCGCCTCCACGCGCTGCTCGCCGTCCGCCCCGCCCGCGTCGTCCGCTCCGTCTGCTTCTTCCAAACCCTCCATCGTACTCGCCTCTTTAGTGTCCATTAAAGCTTCAAGTTGCTCCGACGCAGAGGACTCTACACTAGCAGATTCAGAGTTGTCATCGTCATCCGAATCTGCCTCCGTTTCCGAAGAGTGTTCACTAACCTCCGCCGCCGGCGGGGCTGCACCCGCATAGCGCCGGACGAGTTCATTCAGATCGAGATCGGCTTCGTCTTTAAGCGCTGCAATCTCGGCGGCTGCGTCCTCGGGTCGCTCGTTCTGCTCCTGTTCAGCGATGGTATCTTCGTCGTCAGCGGAATCATCATCGGGTCCGTAGTCAGAGGGCGGAGGCGAGTGTGCGGGTAAATAACCGGGTGGCAAAAGATCCCCGAGATCGAGATGTGATTCCCGACGGAGCGCCTCGATTTCGTCGCGATGATCGGCGGCGTCGTCCGCAGCCTCGCGCTCGGCGGCGGCGATGGTTTCCTCGTCGTCGTCGGAGTCGCCGCGCGGCTGGAACTCGTCGTCGGAGGGCGGCGTGTCGGGCGCGTGCGCGGGCGCGGCGGGCGCGCCCAGGTTGGCGGCGAGCTGGCGCGAGTAGCGCTCGGTGCGGTCCACGATGTAGCTCAACTGCTCGTCGAGTGCTTCCTTGCGCGCTCGCTCGACACGTCGCACGCGCTTCCATTCCACCAACTACATACAATATTCATAATTAGGTCAACATCACCGAAGAAACTAGTATTCATTTAAAGGTATGTATAACTGTAAAATTATAATAATAATGTCCTCTGGACAGATTTCTGCCACAGCGAATCTCAAGAGAGATTAGCTAACTGCGCAGGACATATTATAGTGCACAAGTGTGTCCACGAACAAAGGTGCACTCTCTATTCCCTATACAAGTAAAGGGATCGTGCGAGGGATGAATTGGGATAAAACACTTTATAATTTTGATAGATTTGCACTTAAGTTTATAAAAATAAGATAAAATTCCTTGACAAATGTGTCTTGTACAAATATGATAAAATTGCTTACCTTTTCAACGTTGGTCCAAAACATTCTTATCTCCTTCGCTGCAAATGCAGCAATTTTTTTTAATTGTAGTTCTTGGGCTTTCTCTGCTTTCTGAGCAGCTGCAGCTTTATCTTGAAAATATTTTTGTACCGCACGAGCACACTAAAATTTAAGATAAAAAAGGTATTATTTAAAAGATTCAATTGTTAATAGTTTGAATATAAGAAATATATAAAAAAAATTACTGTCTCACTTGTTCAGTTTACTGTTTGGGATATAATCCCAAAAACGACGGATACTTTATATTAGATAGAAATAATATTTGAAAGTTGCGCATTGATGTTTTTATAATCTTTATTAGTTACTTGGTAATAAATTAATAAAACATCACCTTTTTGGCGGCTTGTTTTTTCCATTTGCGTTCATGTGCAAAGTCCTGAGCGAGCCATGCCATTTCTTCAAGTAAGTAGTCCCAGTGCGTTTTCGGACGAGGAGGCTCAAGGACACGTGGAAGGCGCCGCTCTGTCCAAAGACCCGCACGAGCCAGCTCTGCTACGCGGGCCGCAACGTAAGCTTCTTGTTTGGCCTTTTCGACCATTTCGTCGGCGGCGGGAGTAGTGGAGGTAACAGGAGCTACGACTACGGGAATAGCTGGCGTTTGTGGAGAGCAAGACGTGATAACGGCGACGGTAGGCGCGGGGGGCGGCTCTGGTGGCGGTGGAGCAGCTGGTGGAGGTCGCCGAGCTTCTAGGAAGGCTACCAGCTGCGGAGCAGGAGGTCTTTTTCGCCATGCCGCATAGTCCATCATGTTACCACCCGCCTGAAGGAAGTACAGCTCGCTCAGTTGCTCCGTGAACCTGTAACCGAGCGCGACGCTAGAGCGGCGACGCGTCCTCGACGCAACAAACAAACGAAGAGTACAACTTACCTATCGCGCAAGTTCTTCAACCTAAGTAGTTTATACTCGAGTACTCGTTTCCGAAGCGTAGAAACGTCATCAGTAGCGAGTAATTTAGTTCTCTTCCGAGGCGGTTCATCAGCACGCTCAGGCGCCGCCACGCCATTAATCGTCTCATCTCCGACACCACCCACTCCCCCGCCTCCGCCGCAACTATTTCCGCGTTCCACACCCTAAAAGACATTTTACTTATTTTAACATTTAAAGTGTGTGCTTTTTATATACAGCCTGGGGTTGTCCTAGTGCTGGGCTTCGGAGCGTCACGGTAGCATGCGCAAGCGATCCCGTGGCGCTCCCGTTAAGGGAAGGGTACCCAGCGGTACCCTTCCCGTCCCTTTAGTGGGTATTCCGATGACCGAGGCACACTCAGTGCCCTGGACATATGGCGAGCAACACATACCCCCCCCACTGTTCCGGTGGGGGGAAACGCGTAATGCGTTTTCCCAGTGTCAAAGGCCTCCACTAGGAGGTTTGGAGCTTATTCCATCACATTTTCGGTGAAATTAGACACACGTAAGTTTTCCCACAATGTTCTCTTTAACCACGGAGCACAAGATGAATTTTACCATATAACAACTTTCTGAAGTTTTGATAAAAATTATGATTAGAAATAAAAAAGATGTTTGTTTATTCACTTATCTGCTAACCAATCATTCACTACTACAAACACAATAGTGTCTCCAAGCTGATTCACCAATAACTTGCTTGCCTTGCAAATTTAACAATTCATTAAAATAAAGAAAATTTTCATCCTACAAAAAAATATTTGAATATGATATATATTGTTTTCTACTTGTGCTTAAAATGAACATTTTAAAGGATATTTCAATTAGAGTTAGATTAAGAATTTCCATGTTTCACTCATCATTTTTATACAATAAACTTTATTTACTTTGTTTACTCATTGGTAGAGCTTTGTGCAAGCTCATCTGGGTAGGTACCACCCACTCATCAGATATTCTACCGCAAAACAGCAGTACTTTGTATTGTTGTGTTCTGGTTTGAAGGGTGAGTAAGCTAGTGTAATTACAAGCACAAGGGACATAACATCTTAATTCCCAAGGTTGGTGGTGCATTGGCAATGCAAGCGATGGTTAACATTTCTTACAATCCCATTGTTTATGGGTGTTGGTGATCACTTACCATCAGGTGGCCCATATGTTCATCCACCAACATATACAATAAAATACATATCCAAAAAGAAATACATTTCCCAGATAACAATATTTTATGTCACTACATTTTTTCTGATAGATTATCATGTTTGGAATGCTGTGTGGTTCGCCTACACACAAACTCCACTATTTTAACAAATTAATTGCAACAACATTCCCTTTGACTGTCCCATAATTTCCTATAGGTCTAATATCAGATATAGGCTATATATACATACATTTTAACATATATTTTAATTTCATGTCTAACCATAGTGTAGTGAAAAAAATTGCCAATAAATTTAAACTATACTCTTATTAGATACAGGGACAGTATGATTGTTTCTTCAAAATTACCTGAAGCTGTTTTTTATATAGCATAAATAGGAAGGCGAATCACCTGATAGTAAGTGGTCACCAATGCCCATAAACATGGGCATTGTAAACAATGTTAATCATTTACTTGTTTAGTGGTAAGATTAAAATAGATAGTTGTATTTTTTATATTCCACAGAACTAACACACACCATTTCCTATCCAATGATGCAAACAGAATAATATATGTCTTACAGTACCCCTGAAAAAGTTATATGCAAAATTTCACATGGACATATCATAGTGAACCTCAAACCAAATTAGGTTTATTTGGCCCCACATACTTTAACATATTTATAATATAAAGGATATTACATATTCACTTCACTCGGAGAAAATCAAAGATATCTAACTTCAGCTTTCTATATATGTTGCTATATAAAAAAATATATTTGTTGTAGTTCAAGATTGATTGCAAAAACACATAAAAAGACAGAGTCTTTCTATATAAAAGTCATTGAACAATTTCAACTGGCATTGAAGAGAATGCTATGGATTCTAATCCATATATTCAATATGATACTTGTATAATTGTCTGTTTACTCTTGGAAAATACTAACCAATGACTTGTAGCACACTCAAATCAAATTATTACAGCTTAATTATGTACCTAGTTAATTTATCTCTTTTAGTCATATTAATTGCAACGACATAGTTTTGCTTTAAAATTAATTGATATAAAAATAAGAACATAAACAAAATAAATATCAAGTTACAAACATTGCTATTATAGATATTGTCATATGTATGAGGAACACAATACATTGTGTCAAATTATTAGTAAAATCAATATCTTTCAGTGGTGTTTTATAAGCTATAATACATAATGCTAGATTTATTCAGAGACAATATAACTGTATTACTGATTGCTAATTATTTCTTTTTTATTAATATTACCTACTATTTTTTATTCAAATCAAAATAAGTTAAACTTATGTATTTAAAATTAATAATACTCGTCATTAATATCGAAAATAAAACAGTTGCTATATTTACCATGAGTGGTAGTGTTGATGTTGCCCCGATAGGTACGGCGGGTTCATTTCGTCCGCTCATACTGCGACATCGCGGGCCAGTCACTAATCCAAATTCAATTACTTAAATTAAATACAAAATCAACACAATTTTTTCACAGCACTGCACTAACTTTCGGACGCCAATTCCTTGTTTTGATATAATATATATTAATATATATATATATTGATATTCAGTCTTCGTAGAGGGGTTATGATAGTTACTTTAACAACGGCTTAAATAAGTTAAAACATTTGACATATCCCAATAAATTACATTAACAAAATTTCTGTAAACCCTGTATAAGCCGCTATAAACAGTTCTCTGTGACAAACGTAGTCCGGCGGCAGCCATATTGAAGAAACGATTGATGTTTGCAAAAAAGAGATTTTAAATCGACACGTACTTTCTTAAGCTTAAGATATCACAACAAAATTATTACATTTTATGTTTTTCTGCAAACACTTTAATTAGATTAAGATATTATTTACAAAAATCACACAGAAATATCACTTTATTTCAATTTTTTTTCAATAAATTGTTTTGTCTCATTCACAAACAAAGTTACCACTACTGAAAATCTAAATTACAAATAATTGTCTTTGTCAGGGCTGACGGGAGATTGGCTACTGCCAATCAGCAACTTTTAACTACCATATATATACATAACTCTCGTCTCGTCTCGTACACGTAACGTCTCTTACAATTATTTTTTGGAAAAATTGTATGTGTACAATTAATGATTTTACTTTAATTGAGACGTTTTTTGAGGTATTGATAATAGTCGCTCATCACCATAATTGGTATATTATACCACATATAAATACCAGAAATTTTTGTACTCAATGTATTTCAATTAAAGACAAAATATTTCTTAAGTTGAGTGATTTGTCTAAACATAGATAATAAAGTACAGACCACACTCAGCTACGGATGTAATAAACACTAAATTATTACAAAATAAATACCTATGTTTTCATTTTCATCATGTTTTATTTTTGTGTAACTTTCCCCATCTTAATTGTCTTTTCCTATCGTTCTATAAAAAATATATCATTGACAATATTTTAAAAAGATTAATTGAAAGAATCTCTCCGACCTTCTTTTTTTATTGTGATTTTTCGTTAAAAATGTGTTCTTTGTGTGAGGTTATTCAATGTGTACATATGGTGTTTAATTATTACTAATGTTATGCCAAGCGCATTTTTCAAAGAATTTTGAAGCATAGCATCACAATGATACCGAAGGTTAACATAGTTTTATTCGAATCTTTGTATATGGCAAGTTTGCTAATTCTGACAGTTAACCACAGAGTTTTTTCAAATTCTATACTTGTTGCGAGCACGGTCATAGTTGCGAGCATAAGTAATTTTTTGTACTTGTAATCTAGAGTACTAATCGCTTTGACAATTGAAAATATATGACAAAATATTATTGACGTTTGAATAAGACTTGAGAAATAATAATTGAAGTTAAAATAGATTCATTAAATTTTGAAACCTGCTCGAGTTAATTAATTCTGTAAAGGCTTAAATTATTATACATTTAAATTTAAAATTAGTTATTGTTTCAGTCCAAAGGAAACGTTATATATTTAATTTAAAAATATACGAAGTTGTATAGATTTTGAAGTTTCTTAAATAGTGCCCAAATAGGTACTAAATTTTTCGCCAATGCGATGTGTTGGCAAGAAAAACAAATAGTACTTAAAACATACTGCACATTTTAATGTAGGTAAGTAAGTTATAATAACGTTTTATAGAACATCGGCATTCTGATATCCAAGTACAAGTAGTAATATTGATACCGTGTTCGAGGCTTATCAAATAATATGCAAAATATTCTATGCCCGGCTTTTATTACAACAACATAAGTGCTTTTGTATAACAAATTTCCCATTTGCAAGTTTTATATTATGTTTTCATAGTTTTTTTGTCATTTCATTTTAAGTGTTGTATGTGTATCCCATTTTATTGAAAGTTTTAGTGAAATGGTAACAGGAACCAGTAAGTTAATTTAAAATGAAATACTACTTAATTAAAACTTTAATTTTCATATTAAACTGTATTATATACAAAGTATGTCTGGATTGTGGTCAAATAATTAATAATATAAATAACTGAACATTAAGATATAAAAGTTAATTAAAGTTAAATATAATTGTATTGTTTTTTTAATAGATAAACTTTTCATAAGCCTTGAAAACAAATCTCTTGGTCAGCTCCCAGTCATTCCCATTCAGTCAGATCTCAGGTAAATGTGACTTTATTAACCTACATAGTCTTACAGGACAGATTTTTAATATTCATATTTAATTATAATAAAATTTTATTACTTTGCAATAGTATTTGTCTCATATAACTTTTTTGTAAAATTACTAAGATTAGAAAGTGTATGTTGGTTTTTTCTTTGCTGACTCGGTAACAAGGGAATGGATCAATGTGGTTTTGTGTTTGAATATGGGCCAGAGAGAAACATATTCTGGAAAAAGTATAGCATTTAAGGTCTTCCAGACCGATTTCGGTCACGGCAGCCAATCTCAAGAGAGATTAGCCAACTGCGCAGGAGATATTATAGTGCACAAGTGTGTGCGCAAACACAGGTGCACTCTCTTTTCCTTAGCTCTCATAATCCGATGGGACGGCAATCCGACACGACCGGAAAGAGTTGAGGCGCAGGACCAACGGCTTAACGTGCTTTCCGAGGCACGGGAGTGTACACACTTCCACCTTCCAGACTCCGGGCTGCTACTGAGAATTTTCTGATAGAAAAACCCAATAACTATTTATTGGCCCGACCTGGGAATTGAACCCAGGACCACCGGGTCTGCAGCTTAATATCTAGCCACTAGACCAACGAGGCAGTATAGCATTTAGTGAGCCAGTGTGTAAAGTGCACATTCATTACAAACAAATAAATAAAAATAAAATAAGCAAATTATGGCCAAGAAATCATCTCAAACCAATTAACCGAATTGTAATACTTGTTGAAGTCCCAAACTTGACAGTATATAAACTGCGAAATTAGTATAGATTCCTCATTTGTTTTCAGTATAAAAGTGTGGTGGGTGGAGTGCATGGGGCGCGGAGGACGCGTGCGGCTAGCGGCGGCGCTGGTCGTGGCTGCACTCGTGCTGTGGGCGTGGCGAGGCTCTGACCGACATGGACCAGTCACGAGTCTATCGACGCGCGGTATCGGCGCCCCGGTGGAGGGTCGCGAACTGCCACTCATATTCATTGGCGGTGTACCCCGATCGGGTACAACTTTAATGCGAGCTATGCTCGACGCCCACCCCGATGTTCGGTGCGGGCAAGAAACGCGAGTCGTGCCAAGAATATTGCAGATGCGCCAACACTGGATGCGTTCCCAGAAAGAGAGTGTTCGGCTCGAACAGGCGGGTGTGTCGAAGACGGTGCTCGATAACGCGATCGCGGCTTTCTGTCTGGAAGTGATAGTGCGTCACGGCGAGCCGGCACCGCGGCTGTGTAACAAGGATCCTCTAGTTCTTAAGATGGGCACATATGTGCTCGAACTTTTTCCTAATGCTAAGTTTCTGTTTATGGTGCGCGACGGCCGTGCCACTGTCCATTCTATCATTACGCGAAAGGTAATGAAGCACTTAGTGTAAAAATATATGGATAATGTAGGTCGGTGATGGCATGTCAGTTTGTATAAATAACTCTGCACAGGTAACGATAACGGGGTTCGACCTGACGAGCTACCGGCAATGTCTGAGCAAGTGGAATCACGCCGTGGAACTGATGTACCAGCAGTGTAAGACACTGGGCCCCACGCGCTGCCTGCTGGTGCGCTACGAGGCGCTGGTGCTGGCGCCGGAGACCACGATGCGCCGCGTGCTGAACTTTCTCGACCTCCCCTGGGACGACGCCGTGCTGCATCACGAACGATACATTAATCAGCCCAACGGAGTCGCACTGTCCAAGTATATTATCTTTTTTCCTTATGTTTTATGACGGAACTAGAGATAGTGTCAGAAAGTTGTTTTACCAACAAGACCACCGTCATACAAATTGGAACAGGCTAAAGCTATAGGTAGTAAACCTCAACCACTTCATTATCACAATAATTATTTGTTTTAAGTGTACAACCACTTAATGTGTTTCAATACTGACAACAAATCACATGGGAATTTCTGGGAATATCTCCAGTGTAATACCTACTGAAAAGTGTACTCTTAGTTAGTATCGGAATAACTTATAAACGAATAGCAGTCGATTAAGTAAACAATACTGTGTTTTCTTTCGTATGTCAATGCAGTAATGACAGAGAGAGCGAAATGTCGCTAAGTAACGTTTTTTACTAAGACACAGAGAATAACGTATTCTGTAAGCACACAGTACACGCACCGTTTATCGGACTATGGCGTATTATAGATGTACCTAAACATATACCTACATTACAATAGCGAATATTCGCATGCAGTGTGGAGAGATCGTCGGACCAGGTGGTGCGTCCTGTGAACCTCGACGCATTGGACAAGTGGGTGGGCCAGATCCCGGCCGACGTGCGCGCAGACATGGCGGAGCTGGCGCCCATGCTGTCGGTGCTGGGCTACGACCCGTGGGCCAACCCGCCGCGCTACGCCGCCGCGGCCGACGTGTCGCCCGACCGGTCGCCCGACTCGCCCGTCCAAGCCCCAAACGATGAATCTCCTCGAGCGCCTCATCCGCCCTAATATAAAATTATTATTCTCTCGATATATTCTTTGATTGCCCCTTAAGTGTAGCTCGGTAAACTTTGCTGACTATTGGATGTTTTAAATTGACGCTATAAAGTAATAGCAATTTTGATGCAAACGGCGACTACCTCGTAAACACCTCAGTGTAATATCGCCAGCAGAGTTCGTGTTTACGTGGGAACAATCATTCGTATTTGGGTTTAGATAACACAAACGACATCGGTCGGTAAACGATAATTTATTAACAATATGATAATAGCACTTCAATTAAAAACAAATGAGGTTTATTACCACGTAGTTGACCTCGACTAGTAACTCAATAATTTTCTAAATGTATTTAGATGTTATTTGAAGGAACAGTGGCCGCCCTCGGTGATATAATAATAATATATTCTCCGTGCTATTATTTCAATTAATCGTACCGAGTTCGTAACGTACTTTCAATTAAAGTAATCAAAATCTATTAGTAAATTTATTAAATATCAACATTATTACATATTTTTATGTTTAGGAGTAAGTAAATTTCATTTTGCAATCTAGGTTTTTTTACGAATCCGTTGTATATTTATTTCTATTACATTATTAGAATTTTTGAACTAAAAAATAACAACTACATTTTAAGTAGGAACATGATGATTGATGTCAATGCCCTCTTAATTTTGAGACAAAAAAAAAGTGTTGACAATGCCATCTAGGAGAATTAAGGTGAACTAGCCCTACTACACATTAGGTTAATTATAATAATAAAACCGCCATCTTACGAGATGCACGTGTACTGCAACAACATATAAATAAAACTTACGTGTACTGGCATTGTTCCTAAGGTAGGTGTCGCTACTAACTTAATTTGTTGCCCAAATTAATCCTAAGTTCACTGATAAAACATAATTTCACAATGTGAGAGTCATGTACAATTCTTTGAAAAGTATTGTACATAGCTGTAAGTGAATAGTTTGCTGTTCGTGAACGTAAAAAGTGTTTTAAATGTTTTGGGTTATTATTGTTAAATTATAATAAGTTTAGTAGTTTTTTTTATATCTTATAATGTCGTTTCCTCTTTCTATTTTTAACAAAAGCAAAGCAAAATTTGAGTAAATAGCAAAAATTACGGGCTAATTACGATTTCAACGCAAGTTGAGCTGCTTGCTCATATTGTGTGAGGCGGCTTGTTTTTTGAAAACAAATTTGACACATTAAAATTGCGGAGAATGTTTTACAAAACTTAGATTACAACAGAATACAATAGTATCAGTTACTATATAGTATCGTAATAAAAGTATTTCCTTCATTTGCTAGAATATGGTTCAGATACACGTGGAAAATATTAAACATGAAGTAATATTAATAAATAAATTACGATTAAAAAATTTGGATAACAATTTTTATCATTTAAATAATCATAAACATGAAAATCAAACGTCTCTTCTTGAATATAGTTATTGGTAAATGGTTAAATGAATCAGGAATATTACCGGATTTACATTTATTTAATTGTAACTTTCGCATAACCATAAAGCTTATATTTATGTCTAGAATTAGTACCCAGCACATCACTATTTGTATTTAATAAATGTAGGTTTTAAAAAAAAATACGTTACTTCATAGAAGCTAGAATTCTTGATGATAAATAACGGTTTGCAACTATCTAAATAGGTATCCAATTTCACAGCTTGATCTTAAACATGTGTTTGAACATTAAGAACTATATCTGCTTCTAATTAATTTCCCCATGGTATGCTGCTCCTCTTGTGGGTACGTTAATAAGACGCTTTACATACGTGTACCCCTAAATGATTATTGATTGATTTGAAAATTGTAATCCATAATAACACAAGGCCTTCTATAAATTGTTTTGTGTCATTAGACGAACTACACTACAACTACATCAAAAGTAAATATTGTATACCTATTGCTAGGATAGAACTAATTAGCAAAATATGCGTGCATCTATTATGAACACCTTTAAATACAAGATCTCTAATTTCTGTTTTTGAGAATTCAATAGGTAACAACAAAGTTTGAATGTTTATACAGAATTTCGTTTTTAAGCTCACCCCGAACGGCGAAAACTATGACTTGTTTTCGCCGTTTGTGTAGTATATACTCTGTACGCTCAATTCGATGCTTCAGAAAGTCGACGAGGCTTTCTTTACGGCGGGTTTACAACTTCATGAGTGGGTTCGCAGTTTCGCACTTCGCTTAGCTTGAATTCACCAAGTCCCCGACTCTCCGGCAAGCGGTCGGCCGATTGCTCCGGCCTCCGTCCGATCGCTACGCTCAGTGCCGCACTAGCTCCCGGAGCGAGAGGTCGCGCTTTCTGCATTACAATCGTCTTCACACGTGCTCTTTCGCTCTCGACGGGCGAATATGTTTGAATTTTACGGCCTTCCAGTGAAGTTGTATATCGTGCGGAAACTACGTCCTATTAAAAAATAGCACCTTTAAAAGTTATTGTGTTAAACAAGGATCCGTCATGCAGTGTTCGGAGTGTATTCACAGTCGGTGAGAAACTTGCAATGTTAGTGACAGCGGCATTCGCTCTTCTCTGCTCGTGGTTGACGGCGGCCGGTGGAGCGCGTCCTGCGGCCCTCAATGTGCCGCGCTGCTGCCCAATCGACCAGGCGCTGCCTGCTGAATCATTGCGAGCAGACCTGCTGATCGCAAAAGATGTGTCTACTGCCTGTCGCCCGGCACCGGACACACCTCCCTGGGCACCCCTCGTGTATGCACCGGCTCGCGGTTCTTTCCTCGAGCGTGGCCGCCTGCCGGTGCATTGGCGATTAGCATTTTCTCGCATACCTGTCTGTCAAGAGCTTCGTGTTTTGCCTGAACATGCCGCGCCGTATGCACTTCTCGCCAACAATGGCTCTCTGTTGATGCGTGGAGCGGCACTTGCGCTCCCACCTGAACGATATTGCGCGGATGCAGTTGCCGCTCTCGTTTGTGCCGAGGACGCCGGAGGTCGCGGTCCTTCCAAGTGTTGTGCCGAGGGGCGCGCGTTCGATGGTTCGCGTTGTGTGGAGGACGAAGTTCGTGCGTTAGAAGCTTTGCACGAATTACATGAACTAGCTAATGGTAGTGCAGTGGGTGCCGGTTGGCCGGTATGTGCGGAGGGGTCGAGGTATGCCGTGGCAGGTGCGCTAAGCGGCTCGAAACTGTTTGAAGACGGAGCGCTGGAACTTCACGGGGAAAACTCGCGACTAGAGCCGGGTGAGTGGTGTGCTGAGGCGGTCGCGGGCGAGAGTGGCACGCGAGTGCTAGCATGCGAGGCTGCAGCACGATCCACTCGGCCGGCGCAGACGGCTCGGCACGCTCTGTACGGCACCGGGCTCGCCGTGGGCGCTATATTCTTGGCAGCTACTCTAGCGGCCGGTTTCGCTTTACCGGCGGCGCATCACGCGTTGCATTGGAGATGTCAGACGCACTACGTCGCAGCACTGATGCTGGGCGATGTGCTACTCGCCGCTACACAGCTGGCCGGCGATAGAGTGCCGCCTACGCTTTGTCGCGCTCTTGGTGAGAATCTTTTCCTTCTGAGAACACCTGAGTTCGATAGTCCTGTCGGTTCTTTACGATAATGTGTTGTAATCGTTCTGTGCATGTGCGGTTTAATGCGGTGCGGAGCAGCTGTGTGTATGCATTTCCTCTTCCTGTCGGCGTTCTTCTGGCTCAACACTATGTGTTTTAACATCTGGTGGACATTTAGGTAAGTACTTTGAAAAAGTTTACAGTAAATAATATGAAAAGAATATCTTGTCTTACGTTCGTTTAAAGTCATGTTTACATATGACTGTTGTACTGTTAATCAATAAAGGTACAAACTTACAAATGGGAAAATCATAAGTGAAAAAAAAGATATAAAGATAAAAGTTATAGCGGACCGATTTTTCCACAATAACAACAATTAATTCGTTTTTATATTTAATATTGCGAATGAATGGTGACACACTATGTCACCTTATATCACTTATCGGTTAATATTTATCTAATTACGGCTTTTTTTAGAGTCGATGACGAATAATAACTCATTCATAATTCATATGCTATGTTCGGTCAATAAATATTCGTTACATATGAATGCACGCTCATATTGATTTGAGTTATTATTTAAAACTATTCGTTTTAATAAGGACGCTTCGAATCTTAATATTCCTTAATCAACATTGCTTAATCATTCATTAATAACTTTAAAAAATACTTTAGTAAATAAGGAATGATTAAGAAACAATGATTTATCATTAACAGTAATGATGGTTATCGTTATTAGAGCCTCGTAATGAGACCCTCAGAGTGGACCAAGTCAGTAAAAAATACGATCGTACATGTGAAAATTAAAATTAGAATTTTAGGGGTCATAGTTATGCTATAATTAGTTTATTTATTACACATTGCTTGAAATTGTATCAAAAGATGTGACATTGGTTGCAGTCCTCCTGTATGAACTGCTCAATACTCGTACGATTCGAAATGTCCGTTTCGTTTCTAAAGTTGTTAACATATTATGATAGTGAAGTAAGTTCTCTTTAATTAACCGTTCAGTCGCAAGACATTTTTTTAATTGCATAATAAATACATATATTGTTACGTGGTTCAGCAGGATCGGATAAGAAAATAATTTAAGCACATACTGTATGTAACATATTTCATCATTGTTATAAAAGTTAACAGTTTCTTAATACAAACATTTTTACCGGGTTAACGCGTGAATCTTAACCGATGATCGTGGGTTCAACCCGGGCAAGCACCACTAAATTTTCATGTTTATAAATTATCTCGTGCTTGACCGTGAAGGAAAACAACCTGCATGTGTCTAATTTCACTGAAATTCTGCCACATGTGTATTCCACCAACCCGCGTTGGACCAGCGTGGTGGATTAAGTACCAAACCTTCTCCTCAAAAAGGAGAGGAGGCCTTAGCCCAGCAGTGGAACATTCACAGGCTGTTACTGTACTGTACTGTATATATAAATAGCGATCACTAGTAACACCATAATATTACGTTCCTCAGTTCAATGTGTGCAGTAATGCAGTTAGTATTTACTATATAATAAGGAGTGTAGTAGTAACGTGTGGCGTTGCGGGTACTCAGAGATTTCCGGCCGACCTCACTGGAACGCGGGCAGGAGGCGTGTCGGCTGCGCGTGTACATGGTGTACGCGTGGGGCGGGCCGCTGGTGGTGGCGGGCGCGGCGGCGCTGCTCGACCGCTTGCCGCCGTCCGCCGCGCCCGGCCTGCTGCGACCGCGCTTCGCCGTGCAGCGATGCTGGTTCTACGGTGACATGGAGATCCTCGTATACTTCTTCGGCCCCGTCGGAGTATTGCTGCTCGTCAACCTCGCGCTCTTCATCTCCACCACCAGGCAACTCACTTGCGGACTTTGGCGACGCGACGAAGTCAAGTCCACCTCAGAAAGGTGAGGACCGCCGGCCACTGGGCGATTTATTATGGACGCTATTCATAAGGTTAATATTTCTTTACATCTATTTTGTCTGTCGACAGGGCGGCTCTCGGTCGCGTTTGCGCAAAGCTGGTGGTGGTGATGGGCGTGACGTGGGGAGCGGACGTCGTGTCATGGGCGGCTGGAGGGCCGGAATACGTGTGGTACGCGACCGACTTGCTGAACGCTCTGCAAGGTGTATTCATCTTCTTGGTGGTGGGCTGCCAACCGCACGCGTGGGCGGCGCTGAAGCGTGCGGCGGCGGCGTGGTGTGCGCGCGCGCCAGGGGGGGCGGCGCACTCGTCGTCGCACCTGCCGTCGTGCGGGGAGTCGCTGACGCACACGACGGCGGCTCCCGCGCCCGCCGCGCCCCCCGCCGCCCCCGCGCAGCCGCGCCTGCCCATGGAGACCGTGTGCTGACCGCACACGCCGCGAACGCGAATATTTATTCTACAGTATTATTTTTGTACTCAAGTAGTTAACGATTACGAATGTATGATGTACTTCGGTACGCGTCGCCGTCGAGCGAATTGAGGCTTTGTATATATTATGTACGTGTTTAAGTCGGCCCCGGGCCTCGTATGTTAGAGTATACGTGTTTGTATATGTATATGTGTTATTTATATGATGGACTCTATTGACGAATCGTCACCCGTGAACGTCTTGCCCGTTCGATTGGCTGTTGAAATAAAAATGATTGTAAAATATATGTGATCTTTAATTACTAATCTCCACAATGGTAATTCCCTCGCATACTAACATTGGGAAGGGGTTTGTTTGTTTTTCCAGTTTCAAGCAAAAATGACTAATTCGATTGATATGAAACATTCATATTATTTAATTCTATAGTTTCTTTACGTGCACATGCTGTATGGCTATATAGTGCGTAAATAATTTGCATATTTTTTGAGACAGTTTCAGATGCCGGTTGACCGAATATTTTCGGTCCGATGTTCAGTTCGGCTTTCGAAGCGAATTCTGCCAAAAGTATAACATACAAATACAAAACCTTTTTATGAGAGCTTTAAAAATGTATGTACTACAGACGCTGCAGGTAGCTAATACCTTCATTATTGCCCGCTCACAGTTCGTCGAGTCCCGAGATCTGGTCACGGCGAGCGGCTGGGACGAGCGCGCGCGTTTATATCTTTTGTGTGGAGTGGCGAAGCTTTCTCCGTGTTACGCAATCTTTTATACATATTAGCTAACATTCATAACTATACACGTTTCTGTTTAACCAGCAGATAACATAATATAATAAAACGACGCATATTTATGTGTAAGTCAAAACAAAACAAAGGAATAAGAGTTGTGTTACAAATAGGTAATTATTTTGTAATCATTTTTATTCTATATTTATTTATAGAATATCCAAGTCGATTCAATACATGTCAAGATCCCTAGAGTTGGATATAAACGTGACGAAGTGGTGTGAGCTGAGTATACATATTCGGGTGACAGTCGCGACGAGACGCTTTTGTAATTGACCTTATGGCGTAGTCGTACGTGCCGCGCATCGTAACTTAACTATCGATCACAAAAGAATCCAACCGATAAGCCCTAACAACATTGCCTTGACACGCTCACGGCACGGCATGTCGAGATCCTTGCAAGAGCAACACCACTTTGGACCCGCTCGATGTCACGTGACCACTCGTCCGAGGTCGCGTCCTTCAATGACCTTAACAATTAATGTTAAACGTGAATCGTTGGGGATGCGTTGTCGTCATATCTTCGTCATAATAGTGATTGTCGGACTGAGTGCACAGTACATCGAGCACAGTATGCAGGCAGTTCGCGGTGCGAGAACCTCGTCTACTATACAGTTGCTGACGCTAACGCACACACACCGGCGGCGGACGGTAATTATTTGTTTTGAACGCGATAATGTGTCGTATCACATGTTACTAATTCGGCCGTTCGTTTTCTAATCGCGGTGACGTAACCGCGAGAGTATGAGTATTAGGGCTTGCTTGATTTATTAAAAAATATTGACAATCTTATTATAGGTCACTATTTGACCTTTTTTTTACTACTGTTTTTTGTTCTCCGTTTGACCTACAAGTGGTGGTCAACTCTATAGGTCATTCCGCCGAATCTTATAAACTTGTCATTTATACAAAGGCTTAAAACTAGACAGAAGACTCGGCTACACCACATAACACTGTTATCCTTGCCAAATACAATCGTTTCAATATTCAAAATAATGAGAGATCTTAATTTTTTTTTTATATTACTTCTAAACATAAAAAAAGAACAATTAAGATGCATTGAAAAATATTGTATAAATAATATTTTAAGTAATAGTATCCATTACGCATATATATCACGGGCTTAAGAAATATAATAAAAAAGTTACAGGACAGGTTTATATTATTATTTTTACAATAAAAATTGGAAACTACAAATACTCGTAACAAGCAACAAAATGACATTACGTTTTGTTAAAAATTTAATACGCATGTAGGTATGTGTATCAGGATTATTAAACAAACGGTGAGGTTGGTAACTACGGAGCCGTAAATGTTGGAGGTATCACAACATCAAGTGAATAAGTAATAATTTAAATTTTACAACAATTACAATGTAATTCAGACTTTAAAGTATTTATTTGTGATATTAATTTCTATTTATTTGTTTGACTCTGTTACTTAAATATATTATAAAATATAAACTAATTACTTTTGGTTCGTAAAGTTATCAAAAAATTACCTGTTGACGACGGATATATAAGTTAAGAATATTATACAAAATGTATTTCTTAACCTCGCGATTGTAACAAAGACATGCAAATACTTATCCAGGGACTTGTGCGGTTTGTGCACACGAATGAAGACTGTATTTGTGGTCATGCGCGGTGTGTACTCGTACACGCACACACGCGAGCGCGCCGGTCAATTGGCAATAATTGCAATTGCGCCGCGCACCGGCCGTCGATTGCGATTTCAATCTTATTTAAGCTCATCATGTTTAGTAACTGACATATTGTTTACAATATATCTTCATTATAATATATACTGCGAGCCGGGACGATCCGTCCCTGTGTCTGTGTTTCGCAAATGTGTGTCCGAAAACCTTAACAACGCCTTGTAGTAATCAATAACAAATATACAATTACGGAAATAATTTATTTGGCTTTGTTTTAGTTAATAATACGAAGGCACGGGTTTACCGTAGTCGTACTGTAATCATTTAAATCGGTTTAGTGTGTGAGTGGTAAGTTATTGTTTCTAAGTGTCAGGCGGTCGACATTGAAGCGAAGCAAGGCGAGGTCGGTTGAAAGTGGCGTGAGTATTCGACTGCGCTCGTCGTCGGAGGCGGCGCGGCGCGGGCTACGGGCGCTTTCACCGCTAGTACTGCGACCGGGCGCGGCGAGCGTGTGCGGCGTCGAGCGCGTCGGAATGCGACATACTAATACGAATTACATATAGAGATTAATATCCATTACATTCCTAGTTGCATAATATTCAAAGTGAAATTGTTGTACTCTTTGAATTTGTAAATATTAACATAATAATTGAATATTACAAATACATTTGCAACTTTATTTTGAACTACAAATAATGTTTAATAACTAGATTTCCAAATCGTTTAAAATGTTTCCATCCGAGAAGCAGGTGTTTCCTAGCGTATTTTGTTCTTATTTTATTTCAAGCGCTCGGTGCATGGACCTGGTTAACAGCCGGCGAGGTCGCGTCGCCAGCGGTGTGCGTGACACTAACCCGTCTCGACTCTCGCCCCGACCGCCCCGGCTACGCACACTACTACGCCTTTGGAATGTCAGCACGTTAGACGTAGTGCATAATACTTGCAAATGTCATTTTGGTAAAGAACATCAACTGCGACTATGTACTACACTAACATAATTATAAACATTAAATATTCCACTTATAAACAATCATTATGGATCATTTTTTATTATAAAAAAATTAAGGAAACGTTTTGTGGAGACTTTGGCAATCTTGTGGAAGGTTATTGTGCAACGAGTTGTCGAAGAGAATGTCGTAAATGATACAACCGCGGTGTGCTAAAGGAGACGTTAGCTTTAGTTAGTATTCCCTGCGCGCTTCTCGTGACGTGGAGCCGGACACGCGGCCGCGGCAGACCTCGACCCACTGCTATCAATATTTAATCTAGTATTTTCATCACTTTATATTATTTTAAGTTAACGTCGCGTCGGTGTGTTTTGGTATAATAACCCGGAATCGGAATTATGCCTATAAGTAGGTAGGTCTGTTGCATCATTAATAGTGCAATAGTCACGTCATTATTCAATTGTTTTAAAGTCGAATCAATAACATAACGTCACTCGGCAGGCGGCCCTGGCGCGTCGCTCGTTCTCGTACGAAACAAATTGTTTACAATCAATGTAAAGACGGAACAGTCGGGGTCCATTGTGTGCCGTTAAGCGTATTCAAGTGTCGAGTTACATCATAATCAGGGTTGCCACCTCGCTGCCGCCAGCCACTTGAACATCGATGACGGATCGACGTTTTTTACTATCAAGTTAACATTCATCTCTCCTTCTTGTGTCTTTTTGAGTTAATGAATATGTTTCAGTTCAAAAAAGCAAAAAATATCCGGTAAATATTTACAATCGCGGCTTTTGTGAAAAATGGCTCCAAATTTTTAAGACGTTTTTTATCAATAATGAATGATATTTCATGCAATATTGAGGAGGAGGAAGGAGGAGCATGAAAAAAATTAAAAATAAGACAAAAAAGATGTAAAAGAACAATGAGTGGTAGGACTCGAGATAGGTGGTCTGAGCGGTCTAGGATGTTCCTGATATGTAAACAAGAGCACTTAGTTCGGGGTACCACCCGAATGATTACACATAAAATTCTAGGTCAAAGTCATGTAGGTTAGGTTATGTTAGGTTACTATTAAAGCACATCGCTAAAAAAATAATAATAATAGTTAGGCATATACAAAAAAGAATAAATTAATTCGAATATGTGTTACAATTGATAAGTAATCTTCCGTTTTATTTAGACCATTCGTATACATATTTTTGTTTAATGCAATCGTAATTTAGGCACTGAGCGGATCGGAATGACCAGTCAGAAGTTATAATTAACTAAATATTATGAGCGGTTTTAATATTATTAATTATATATAGTATTACATTATTTGTGGTTAGGTCAGCTGTTGTACGAGCAAGTGATGTCTCATCCTAAGTGTTGATAATCGCGTTTAGCTGGCGCAAGCACAGGCGCGGATGAGGCGGTCGCGGCGCCTGCGCAATCACCTAATGCCGCGATAACACAAATGTGCCCCTAATGCGCTCAGGATAATAGCTGGCCCAGTTCGTTCCGTCCGATATTTCAATATCGATAACTTAAACATGAGCACTGGATGGAAATGACTGAACGTGGAATATTTATCATGTTATATTGTTGTATCGTTTTATAATTATAATTATTTTGACAGGTCTGCTGTTATTAGCTAGTGGATTACATTCTGTACTTCGTACCACACATTATATTCATCTAGTTTTTTTTGCTTAAGTGATAGCACAATAAGACGGATGTTGCTATGAGAAAGGATTCCTAGTAAACGTATTAAGCTCATTGAGCAGTCGAGAGGAGAATGGGCGGCGACTGGCGAGTGTGAATGGCTCTTTCATTGCTGCGGTCGAGTACAATGCGGGCCTGTCCACTCCGAACACCGGTACAGCCGTCTGCCGAGTAAACACTGTCCGTACTCCGTACCTACTCGTAACTCCGTTGAGATTATAATCTCGCTAGAAAGTTGTCGGGAGATAGGCAAGTGTATTTTGATTTCTTCATAGATATATTTAAGGCGTCTAAATATTTGTGATTAGGTAATAATGCAACAGCACATAGTTTTTAATTTGAATGTTTAATAGTTTAAACATAGTCATTTCAAATGACGAAAAAAATATTTTGAACTTTATGTTGTAACAGTTGTATGTATTTTATGTCTAACAGTGAGTATACTTATTGTAAACTGTGACCTGTGTGTGTCGCAGTTCATTCATGATCTGCTTTGCTGTTACGAAGCTACATTTATTCAGTCATTATTCTCGACCTCGGTCTCTGATAGTTATTATTCTCGACTGTCGTAATGGTGGTTCCCGCGGAGTGCAGCGGGCCGGTGACCCGGTTGCTTTGTGCGGGACTGTACGTGCGCCTGCGCCGCAGCTCATGTTTCCGTCTCACGACTAATTCTAAGCGGACTTCTCGAAACCGCTGACGCTAATTGTGTCTACGGCCGTAATAACTGCGGCCTTATCCAGTAGTCTCGTTATTGGCTAATAGTTTGAAGGCGCAGATGTTGCAATCGACTTGTTTCTGGTGATTCAGTCGACAAATACAAAATAATTACAGTTGAACCTGAATGGTTAAGATTATTAAGCTTACGATTAGTTCTATGTAGGTCGTCGCTGTCGGTTTCCAAATACATATTATGTATACATATTTATGTAACTATCATAAAAGCTGTTTCTGTGTCTATCCATCCAACCAACCATCATAAAACAAATAATCAGATATTACAATATAATTTCGTAAGGCAAACTTAATTTTTCATTAATATGAAGTATTAACTATAAAAACCTTTCTTAAATACACCATCATGTCAACTTCTGTGAGCTTAGGAGTTTGAGTAGATTAGGAATGACATGTCTTATTTTGTGTACTCTTACTTGTGTAGTTTTATTATTATGTATGTTCTTGGTTACTACTGGCTGGCAGCTTACTATTATACAACAAGATAATGAGAATTATGTATGTAATGCAGGGCGCCCGCCACTTCGAGACTAGGTGGCGTACATCAAACTCATAAACTACATAATAAAAATACTTATCGGCTTCGTTGGCAGTCAATTTTATCAGTTTTAGTTGCTGTCGCTTGGTACTACGAGCTGGCACACTATTAAAATTATGTAAATGAAACAATTTTATTTTTGGAATGTTGGATGTTGGTGAAAAAATAAAACTGGAGTGTTAATAATTGTTTGACGCGTGTGTGAGTGGCAGTTCAATGAACTCGCTTAATGTGCCTGCTCGCTGTTACGCAAATTTCGCTTTCAAATATTTTGGTCAATAGCATAATTAATAAAATTAATACATAATATGTACAGATTAATTTATATACCTAATTTACAAAGTGACTCAATCTACGAAACGACTCGAACGTAGCTGTCGTCAAACTCATTGTTACAACCTACGCAGTTTTATAATAGCTTGAAGATCATAATAGTGGTTGCTGCAGTATTAACAGATAGCTTCGAACGGCGGCGAAACTTAGAGAATTGTCCACAAACAAATACATAATATTCAGCTCCTAGTAAGTGGACTGTTCACTTGGTAAAATAACAAATCACTAAAGCTGTATGAAGCAATTTTTTTTGGAGTTTTTGTAAACAATGATTGATAAATTGCAAAACCCGCGACTGCACCAGCGTGGAATTTAGTTTGTGACAATAATCCTCACGCACCCTTCAAACCGGAATATAAGGTCCTCCAGACCGATTTCGGCCACGGCGGCCAATCTTAAGAGAGATTAGCCAACTGCGCAGGACATATTATAGTGCACAAGTGTGTGCGCTAACACAGGTGCACTCTCTTTTCCTTAGCTCTCATAATCCGATGGGACGGCAATCCGACACGACCGGAAAGAGTTCAGGCGCAGGACCAACGGCTTAACGTGCTTTCCGAGGCACGGGAGTGTACACACTTCCAACTTCCAGACTCCGGGCTGCTACTGAGATTTTTCTGACAGAAAAACCCAATAACTATTTATTGGCCCGACCTGGGAATTGAACCCAGGACCACCGGGTCTGCGGCCTTATATCTAGCCACTAGACCAACGAGGCAGTCCGGAATATAACAATAATACGTATTGCTATTTGGTGGTAGAATTTAAATGATTAGTAGCCCTCCGGAATGGACGCGCACAACTCTTCCGAAACACACCAAAAAGACCACATACTAGAATATGGAATACTTCAATCAAAATCGATTGCTAATTCATATTTTGAGTATAAACTAATGGAAGTTAGTGTACGGCGATGTGCGATTTTTTTTTGTTTTTGGGTTTTACTTTGTATAATGTTATGTGTGTGATATGATATGATTGAATACTCTTTAAATATACCAGGCCAGCTGTTGAGCAAAGAATGTAGGATTTCGCAATTCAGATTATTTAGACGAAAAATAAATAACCACTTACATACAACATACTACAAGCTTTACACTTACTGTTTCTTTTTTACAAATTGATGTTCACGATAGAATAAATAACATAATTTAATTTATTCGAAATAGCCTCGAGACCGTCGATCCAATCCGAACGTGTGTTATCATCTAAGAAGTCGTTAGTTTTATAATATTGCCACTTTCTCTTCATTAGTTAATATTCTTTGTATTATTTATTATATTTGTTTAGGTACAGGTTGTGACTCGCTGTTAACTTCATTATGTTGTTTATTTACTTAATTGAATTTGAAGTCACGCTTTGTAATTGACGTATAATATTATAGATTTCAATTTGCTAAATAATTGTAATATTGTCAGCGATTATAGCGTGGTCGTAGTATCGCCAATTGGTCACGCACCGCCGCCGCCGCCGTCCGACCGTTCTACCGCTCCGATGTAACCGGACACCGCACATTCTTCCCAGCCCCCACAGCTGGCTAGGGTTACGTGGGGCTTTATCGCTCTACCACCTATTATAAATCTTTCTCATAATGATTACTTTGACTAGCCTGTTGGTGTGGTTGGTAAGATACTTGCCTTTCACGCCGCAGGTCGTTGGTTCGATTCCCACCCAGGACAGACATTTGTGTGCATGAACATGTCTGTTTGTCCTGAGTCTGAGTGTAATTATCTATATAAGTATTTATTTACAAAAGAAAAGTAGTCTATGTAAGTATATCAGTGGTCTGGTTTCCATAGTACAAGCTCTGCTTAGTTTGGGATCAGATGGCTTTGTGTGAATAATGTCCCAGGATATTATTATTATTATTACTACTTAAGATATTTATAGAACTTTGTTGCATGCAGGACAATATCAGCATCAAACCCCGGGTAATAGGATCTTTACGTCTGTCGTAGGGGAATTGAATTTCGTATTCGAAGCTGTTAGTGTAGTTAAACAGTAATTTCGCAGTATCTCAAGCTACCCGTAGCTCAAGATGACACTATTACTGAGGCTGTTGTCAGTAACCCGCATTGGATAAACTTTCTGCTAGAGGATAGGAGGCCTCAGTCCAGCTGTTGGACATTTATAGCGGTTCCTTTTTTTATTTAGTAGGTATCCACTATTATGAGTACACGCGTCTCATGACATAGTTATAATGTGCTAGTAAAATACAATGGTTCAGTTCCGTTATGTATCGACATACCTGCTTCATATTCACAGATTTTGTATTGAATTGACAAGACTCAAAATGTTTACAATTTACATATTTGTGCATCCTTTATGGCGTCCATTTTTAATGAGTTTGAAAAACTTTAAAGGTCAGGTAAAATTAAAGAATAAAATAACATTACAAAACAACACATTCCTTCTACTTCGGGGATAAGTAATTTGTAATATAATCTCTTTAGTCGCTAATCTGACAATGAATGTTATTGTTGGAATCCTTAGTCACTGCTGCCAGTTTTTTTTGAATAGATGCAACATGTGTAGGATCTTTTGAATTCTCGGAAGGCGACTGATAATGAAACAAAGGCGCTATGAAGTGCAGATAATAAGTGACTTTCAGCCGCCTGTACCGAGAAACGCTCGCGAAAGTTCCCATGACATCGAGGAGTCGTGAATGAATGTGTATGAGTATGTGTATCCGATCATCCGATCAAAAATGTCGCTTGCTCTGCGAAGTACGCGAGCGATAGTGAAATGAGTGTGCGAATGTGAGCCGGTTGTTAGTGGGTCACGTGGTGAGCGAAACGGAATCCCGCCCCGCGAACGTGTTATCGTCTAATTACTGGTATTGTCAACCGTCGGGTAACTTAAGTTAGGAGTTAATATTTAGGTACATAATGTAATAACGTCAATTTAGATAAGGTTAGTTAAGTAAAATAAGTTTGGGCGTAGTTTTTACTGTTACATCTTTTTACACTCGTTTTGTTTACAGTATATAAGAAACCGTCTTGGTTAATTTGCATTCATCCGTCTGTCTGTCGATCGATTTTATTTATCCTAACGAAAAAACTCAGCAGTATGATCTAATCATACATTTGAATGTAGACACCGGTTAAAACAAACAATCAATACTCTGTCCATACTAATATTATGAAGAGAGCGCGCGGATTTTTCGAGTGCAAATGCGGAAAGTAATCTTCGGAACGGAACCACGGCACCTATTTGAATTTTTTTTTCACAATTTCGAAGTTTCATTATCCCAGATGGGCTATTCTATGTAGTATATAGAATAGCTATCTTATGTAGAAAACAATAATTATTGTATTCTTAAAAAAAAGGTAATTGTAGCCTAGTTTAATTGTCATTCAATAAACAACATATTAATCATAAACGCTTCATGCAAATATGCCTAACTGACACTTTGCAATTTGAACAAGTAACTTTAGAAATGTTTCGAGATATTTAAATAAAAGCATGAACAAATTTTATGTGATATTGTCTCATAATAAATTTAGGGTATTTTTTGTTTGTATTTTCTTATATTTTTATATAAGAAATAATTTCATACTTCAAATCTATTTTATCCCGTTCAAGGCAAAACTTAATATTTCTGTGTGTATGTCTGTACATATATTTTTTAAATTGTGTCGTGCGGGCCGTAGCTAAACAAGTAGCGACCAGGGCACGGTGGTTTACGAAGTAATATTATGTACAATACTTTTTTCAACGAATAACGTTTAACAATGGTAATGAAGCTTGTTCGTTATCTTAAGCCCTCAAGTTGTATTCCTTTTAACAAAATATTTAAGTCAAGGGTGAACCTTCTTAACGTTATGACTCATTGTTCCAATTAAAACAGGGGTAACAGCTACCTGGGAATTTTAACGATTAAATATAGTGAATTAAGTCATAAAAATAATAATTAATTACCAGGGAAATCTTAATGACACGCTTTTAAAATGGGAGCGTCGTCGTGTTGGATTTTTTGTCAGTTTAAAAAAAAATACATTTGCGTTTGAGCTTTCTACTTTAAGCATCTAAGTAAATGATGTATGACAAAATTACACTTTCTTATTGATTGTCAAATTAGAAGCTACCATCAAACATCGTGGGTATGTCTGGGCTGGAAATCATGCAGTGTTCTGTGCCTGACTGTCGTAGCGGTATATTATTTGTATTTATATTAATAATATAATTTATTTATACTTTGAACACCACAACAGAATTTTTTACAAAAACTTAGACAGCCTAAATAATAGTAGCATACAATTTTGGCGACCTTATCATACATAGCGATCGCTTCCAGGCAACCAACGGTGTGAGGAGTAACCCATAGGATATGAGGTAGGTAGTGCAGTAATAACAACCCAAAATAACATTATAATAATAATCTATACCAAAACAAACTAATAAATACATGTCAATATAAATATAAAATACACATATAATATATCTATATACAAATAATATTATCAATACATACTAAGATTACAAATGTATTATATAAATATATACAATAAATACTATAAGTCCTCAAACAACACGAGAAAAGGAAGAAAAATTATCCAAAAAAAGAATAAAAATTGGTGATCAGGTATTTAAGACAAAAGTGATCTTTTACAAGTTTTTTAAAAATAGCTATGGATTTAATTTAAGTCCTGTTTATGTGAAGAGAAATAAACATTATCATTATTGTAATTGGTAAGTGTAAGTAGTGTCGAAGGACTGATAAAGGTGTTACTTCTTTTGTAATAAAAGGATTTGGTAAGTTTTCAATGTTAGTGTAATGTGAAGCTAATTTTACAAAAAAGAAATCACTTAGTCTACAATGAATTGGTAAATTTACTAGTATGTCACCTGTAAAAGTGAATCAAATTAAGAGGTTTTTTTGTGGTGAAATAGTTTTCGCCACTCATGCGCCGATACGTTCTAGACTATCTTGCTAACGTCCTACATTTAGACACTACGACTATGAAAATAATGTTATTTTTGCTTGCGCAATTTACAGTTACAAAACGTGTACAACATTAGACAAGAAAATACTTCACCTGAGAGTAAGAAGTAAAATATTAATTATTATTAATTTAAGTATTCATGAACGTCACATCTACCAGCAGACGAAATGCATATGTGTCCAAGGCTGAGGTCATTATATTGTAATTACTAAGTTTAATATTGTATGTGTGTTTCTAGGCTATGTACGTATAGGTTAATGTAAGAAAATGAAATAAAGTGAACTCGCGACCCTAATAATGGTTATGGAGCTGAACGATGTCGCTGCACAACGGTACCGCGGCCTCGTCTCCGTCTCATCTACGAGTACTCGCCACTCATCTCGACGCATCATTCGGGACGTCCACGCGCCGCAGAGCGTGTTGAGAACTTCACGCTCCAAATATATTCAGCTGGAGGTCATTGCAGTCTACCTCACACTGCCAGCAAACCGTTCACTATCTGGACTGCATCAACAGGATTAAGACGATGTTATTGCAGAAAAATGTTTATACTTATTGTTCTATGTTACCGATACCTGCAGAGATTCCTTTTACCTATTTGTTATGCCTTGGCAGACATGTTATTATGATTTCTCATTTGTTTTTAAAAAATCAGGTCCGGATTCAAAAACCAATTTCACGAGTATGCATTGTTTTGTAACAGTTATTTATATTTGATGTTTTTAACAACATGCAGGACATATTCCTATAACTCTAATAACCTAGTACCTACTTCGTATAATATAAACATATTATAAAATTATATAATAACATTCAGGGTGGATGACAAAACATTAATCTCTTGGTGAAATTAAACTCTTTGGTATTTGGAACAGTTCGCGGAAACGCAGAACTTTGATTCGCACGACGCGGAGGCAGTTGGATATTGCAAAACAGACAGCAATCAGCTGAATCATCGAGTCAGTAATTCTAGACGAAACGAACTCTTCAAAAACTTGTGTGTTACTTTCACTCTTGCCAGTTTTACTATAGCTAAGAAGAGTATAGCCTCACCTTTTATTAGGGTACGAACATGCTAAATAAGACGGAACTTACACAATATTGGCTAAACAGATTGGTTATTGAGTCAGCGACAAACATCGTGTCGTTGTTACGGTACCTTTGAGCAATTCTTCATTCAATATTAGCCTGGTTATAATACAAAGGGCATAACTTACAACTGTTTCTGTTATCTGACTCGTTCCGCCTGTTTGTCTTCGCTCAGTGCACTCGGGGCCAGATAATGTGGGATTTGTTTAACTACCTAACGCTCTATCAGCTTACCGTCACCTCAACTATTTGTCCCTTGTTCTGACGAGAACGTGATTAGCTAGCGTATACATGACGTATTTTTTAATATTGGAAATATCCTAATTGGCTAAAGTTCGCCCTATGTAAGGAAAAATATATAACCTACATGATTATATAAATATGGCTATATGCTACTACATATTTATTTTAAATCTTATGTCCATTGAAATAATAATGACAATAATATACGAGCAATGTTTAATTGACTTGATGACCTCGTTAATATGGTATTCGTATTTAGTGTGAAATACAATAAGTCAATGTAGGAAGATATTGCGTTTAATAATATAATAATCGTATTTCTTCATCGGCATTCGCGTAACGAGTTCTAGCTTTTTCTAGCTAAGCAATGTATCTACTCAATAAGGGCCTCAACGGAGCCTCGGCTCTTGCCAGAGCTACAGTGGTGCATTATTGAAATGTCTGCGCAAATAAGATAACTTAGTCGGCACTTGGCACGTTCGCGTTATCTGCGAGCATACGTAAGCAACATTACCGACCGCGCGCATTGTGTAACAACGTAAGTCGAAAATTGAGTTGAATGTTCTATAAGTAGAACAAAAGAACCTGTATCGATAGAATTGTTATTATAAAATTTTGGCAGCAACAAAACAGGTTTGTAGAAGTTTAAAATGCTAGAATTATCATTCATGATAGTTGTGTGATGTCAAACAAAAATTATCACCATACACACACACAGAGCTGTATCAAGGTTTTTTGGCAGTTGATTTAAATTTATTAATAGGCCAAGTTAAAAATAACTGTGGAATCTTATAATAGAAACGAATACGGCGTCAGAAGAAGGATTTAAGTATTGACTTTGCAAAGTCGGAATCAAGGAGTTATAGGTTTATCTTTACTCCTCCAGATTATACAATAATTGGGCTTGCAGTGGACCCGTTTCCAAACACTCGTTAAAGTTAGGGACATATACGCAGCGATATTATATATGTAGATAATATTGACTAAACACAAGAAAATACCATCGGCCACGAGTTCTTTTAATGTTAAGGCTTTTTAACATCTTTATAGCATCTCATTGCAGGTTATTTGAATCTTATACAAAAAAAAATATTGATAGATTATGTTCAATACAAGATTAGTACAGAGTTATTATTTTGTTTGATATAAATTACTTCAAATTATTAAACTATTCATTTTATCACGAATTCAATGTATTTCAAAAATTCAATAAACTATTATTTTAAATAAATAAAAAACAATCGCTCCAGGTCTTACTTGGCGCAATGGTTGCCCATTGCCGTACAGCGCGGAAACGCGGCCTGTGTTTTGGGCAGCTTTGCGTCGCGTCGGGAGGGAATATTTTAAAATATGAAAAAAGGCACGCAAGGAAATAACAAAATATTCATTTTAAGTATAAGATATAAATTGTAAGTTATTATATATATTTGGTATTATAATAAAAAAGCATGCTTATAATTTAATCCAATAATATAATTACAAACAAATAAGTAATCAAAATATTCAATCTATTTGAATTAGTCGTATAATAACAAATATCATTTTTATGCGTCTACTGTACATACTGTACGTCAGCATGCATGTCAGCAGACGTAGCTAATATTTTTTAAATAGCAAAACATCGAATCCTCACTCAACAGTTATGCACCGTTATACCAACATTTATCATGAGCCTCGCCTTGAGGAAGAGTAGGTATAATAAGGCAAAAAGTATTTCAATATTATACAGTCGGTGACAACAACAGTGTCTGCAAAAACTTCACTCAACCGTTGATTGTTTGGACCGTGAGATGTCAGTCGTTACCTTATTACCAATATTTTACCAATAAATTTTATTTGAGTGACATTGCTTAATCGAATTACACAGACGATTGCTATCGAGGGATGTCGTTATGTATGTATATGTATATCTTTAAAATAAATTAATAATATAAATGCCAAAAAAGACAAAACGAAGCCATAAAAAACCATGAATCCATTTCAGCTGGGGTCGGGTCTCCTTGTGCGTCTGCCCCAGAGAGCTCTGTTCTGCCTTGTCTGTTTCTCAGATTCTCTTTCTGGGCCTCTTTTTGCACGTTTGACCACCAGGTTGCGGGCGGTCGTGGAAAACGCCACGTCTCAGGATGTGGCCGTACCAGCGTAAACGACATTCCTTCAGTTTAAAAAAAATTGGTGGTATCTTGAACGAACGATTTCCTGACATACTTATTCCTTTATTCCAGCCTGATTATCTAAAATGACGATAAAAAATCAAGACAAAAAAATAATAAATTGAATTGAAAGCGAATTGTGAAGTTACAATTAAAATATATACATATTTACAAATATATTATATCAATGAATGAGTTCGTTTGTTCGTTCGTTCCAATGCTGCATGTACTTGTAATATAAACATGTCAGCTATTAGATGCATTCCGACAGTCGCCCGCTCGCCGAACACAATTACATTTATAATGAAAATGCCCTTTGTATTATTTAAATACTATAAACATAATTACGTAGGATAGCTCGCTGTGGACAATGTGAAACCAGAACGCAGTCGCTGCTGCTGAATACCCTCATGAATACGTAATAATCTGGGACCTTTACTTCGGAATGTTAGTGCATGACTTTAAATAATAAGTAAGGGTTCGCAAGCGATTTAGAGCCGACAGCGCGAGCCCGGAGTACTTTATTCATCAATCAAGACGGAGTCGAGACGTCGGAGTTGACATGTATTGTATTAAGTACGTGTTAATGAAATATAACTTTTGATATTACTTTCACATTCAAATATTTATCTGACGGCTATACAAACATAATGATAAATAACTTTGGTAGTACGTGGATTTGCGTATGTGTTGTACTCATGCACACCGTACACTGTATGTAAACAAATCCAAATGCAGGCTGCTGTAAATGCTGTTGTAATTATTGATTTAATTTTGAAACTATTCAAACTCGCATCGCTGTCGAGGCGTCGTGACACCGACACGGGCGGAGCCGAGACGGCCGGTCACTGAATAATGTAAGACTTGCACAGTTCACGCCATCTCGACACAATGTTCGACGATCAGTTTCCTAAAGAGTTTGATTCTGTGAATAAAAATGTTATTCTTGTATATGATTTGTCGTAAATCTATAACACATCAATAAAACTTGTCGTTAGTAATGAATTTTAGGAATCTAAATGTGTTAAGGCAATTATCATATGCATTATTAATAATTTATAAAAATGTAACTCATCAAATTGGAAAACTGAATTATTAAAATTGTAGAAAAATTTGTAATGAATTGATATTACCGTGAAATATTATGGTTGTTACTTCTAACTGTTACGTCGAGTCGTCGTCGTCGCGCTCGAAATGAGTTGGAGTCGAAATGATAGCCGTCACGGACTGCGTGATATCATAATATTTTAGTAGACATAACTGTTTGCGGCTTCGGGAAACGTGCC
Organism: Nymphalis polychloros; assembly: GCA_905220585.2. NCBI lineage: Eukaryota > Metazoa > Arthropoda > Insecta > Lepidoptera > Nymphalidae > Nymphalis > Nymphalis polychloros. Next base: position 99,201 of record HG992247.1, read on the forward strand.
TCTTACAAACACGTGGACGGAGGACTGCATTTCCTCGCTTAGCGACGACGCGCTTACCGATCCGGCATCATGATCAGTCTCATAGCCTTGTTTTCGCTATGAGAATCATAGAGTCGGGCTCACGTAGGTTCATTCTGGTATTAACAATGCCATACTATACTGTAGTATTATAAAAACGGTTACTGTACATCAATTTGTGTTGTTGATCGATCGATGTCAAGATGTATCGTAGATGCTGCACGTGGCGCTCAAACGGTCGCCGACAATTGCTGGGAGCTAACGAGATTCATCACGTGAGTGAGATGAATTGGGAATAGGTCTGCAGGTCGATTCGCTTTAGCAGAGTATAGCTCGGTGTAGTTAATTTGTTCTTGATTTGTGAAATTGAAATAACGACAGTTTATTATTATTATTTAATTCTTTTTGTATTCAATTTTAAAAGATTATTTTTTCCTTGGTAAAACCTATCTAAGTTAGTAGCTTGGATATTTAATAATTACACCTATTGCATACTTCATTTGCCATTTCTGAATATTGATATCTTAAAATGACTTACACTTCAAAGTGGTCTGCGGTATTTTCACTGTAGCAGATTTGTGCAGACGCATTATACGTGAGCCGCACGTGGCGTGCGTATGTCAGCACGAAGCGGCGTGGTCGGCGGCGGCACAAGGCGCACGTGTGGCACTGTGCTGCGCTATAAGGCCGAAACATATATGTATGGTTCAAATTACTTTCTCAACTAGTAAATCAATATAAAGCATGTGTTGGAAAATTAATTTGCCTCAAACGAAATACAATACGTAAGTTAAACCAGATTATTTAAATTTAATACTTAAAATGTTTATGAATAATTAAGTACTCTACATATAAAAATTCTTGAAAACTTTTGTTTAAAACAGTAAAATTGTAAAGATAGTTGGCAATTATAATTATTTATCCTCAATATATTTTCTTCAAAGGGTTAGTGCCGCCCGATAAAAGATACAATGTGTTGCGCCACGTGCCGCAGCGACCAGCTCAGCGGAATTCACGTTCATTCATTACTCCCGCAGTCTAAAGCCGATGGGGCTGAAGTCTCCATAGTGAGATCAGTTTAACATTATGTGTCTATTCTATACGTATACGATCAGTAATATATTTTATTGCACTGAAGACATGTGCCAGGGAGGATTGTGTGAAGTTAATCTATGCTGATATTATGTATACTAATATTATAAAGAGGAAAGATTTGATTTTTTGTTTGTTTGTTTGTCACGATTTATCTCAAAACTACTCGACCGATTTTAAAAATTCTTTCACCATTAGTTAGCTACATCTTTACTGAGTAACATAGGCATTCATTCGTCATTATTTTGCGTGCGCTCCGAAAACTGTTGATGATATATAAAATAGTGACCTATATAGTACTTCCAATTGCTCACAAAAAAGTCCACGATGGTATATGCTTAACTATTTTAGTTAGGCCACAATAACAGTTTTTGTTTAAATTATTAAGTTCAAATACGGCGGAATCGAATAGAGGTGATATATGTATCATAATATTATTAATCCTTATCAATTTAAATGGTTTGATTTTTAAGGATGATTATTTATATGTAAATTCCATTTGAAATGATCCGGATCGGACTTTTCGTTTGGAAGTTATGACGGATATAAAATTCTCTCAGTAAGAAAAATGCCACAGTTTGAACAAACTGTAACTGTCCTACGTTTAGTCTATTACCAAGTACTAATTTACGTTAAATAATAGTTTTTAAATTTTTGGGGACGAAGTCGCGGGCAAAGTGGTTGTATAAAGATAAAGAGTGTTTGTTTCTTCGTTTTGCGGCGCTACTCTCTGGCTGTTCCAGCCCTAAAATATTTTTGCGTTAAAATTCACATTTGTTAGGTAAGTGGGCCTTGGTTCGCAGTGTGAGGTTATATTGTCTATGTTACATATACAGGAGCAGTAACGCTCATGGTCCGGAGTAGCTAGAACAACATTAATGGTCACGCTTCACTATTCATAGGTACGTGTAAAAGTATAGGTAGACAGACGGGCAAATGGACCACCTGGTGGTAAGTGGTCTCCGTCCAGAGACAATGACGACGATGTAACAAATATTAATAATTCTAAGGAACATCACCTATGCGCCCCCAATCTTGGGAACTAAGATGTTGTGTCCCTTGTGCCTGAAGTTACAGTAGCTCTCTACCCGTCAAACCGGAATGCGACAGTGCTGAATATTGCTGTTTAGCAGTAGGATATCTGATGCGCGGGTGTTACCTACCAAACCCTACCTAGACCTAGAAAAATATATTTTGATTGATTGATTCAATTAATGTTTTGTTCAAATTGATTAATTCATTATCTTTGAAATTTGTTTACAGATATCGACACTTGTACGACTTTCTATAGCTATAATATGGGACAGCTTCAATAGTATTTAAAGAATGTTAAGCGATAGATAATCAGGTCATAGTGTATCGTCGCGGGTGTCATTAGAACAGGGGCGAGGCTGTGCGCTTGACCGCGTTGCGACTTGCGAGCCTCAATACCTTTCAAATAACTCGCCTTCTCAGGATATCATTGCAAAATACCATAAATATTTTATGTTCAATAAGACGTATTAGTATCGAGCATAAAATAGTTTAAAATAATAATAACTCGTATAGACAACGCAGCGCTCGGAATTGCCTCTAAAAGAGTTTTTAATTAGCAGCTTGCAAAATGTTACTTTGTTCACGGCTAGCCTTCGAAAGTGACGTCACTTGACAGCTTTACGAAATGGTAAAAGAAATGGCAATAACTTTTTGTTTCCTTCGAAATAAATTTAATCAGTTTAATCGTTTGTGAACTGGCGTCGATCCATAGACAAAATATTTCTTACTAAAAGTAACTCTATAAAACCTTAAGTCAGTAAATATTTATGTATTTATGCTTAAGCGAGGTGATAATAGTTCCAAACAGTGTTATTGTTGCCAGATCAACTAATGTATTTTGAGCGCGCATCTCACAGCCTGCGGTCGGCTTAATGGATGCGTGAACATTATGATCATGATAGTAATTACAAGTAAGTAATTAAAAATAAGAAATTATTTAGTAATGCGATAAAAATGTTCAATGATATATTCATAAAATGTTTATATTCCTTTAGCTCTGAATTACAATAGTCATTCTAACTGTAAATTAATCTAATGCTAATATTTCTGAGAACACAATTAAAAAGAATTCCGGTACAATACGAGACACGTTAGTCTTGATCAACCTTACTTCAATACGAATTATGCCATTCGGCTGTGCAGCTTGGGTTATACTGGATAACATGACCAAGTGCATCTCATTAACTGAATACCATGTAGCTATTGAACAACTAATGCAAAACAATTATTCAAATCCAACTAGTAAATTTTGAGATTAGAGCGTTCAACCGTACAAAACTCTGCAGCCTTAAAAAGTAATTATAGATTGCTATAAGTATATTGATACGTTATGCAGGTGTAAATACTAATTACTTTTTTTTAATTATTTTTTAATTTAATTATTTTGATTGATGATAATTATCGCCATAACTTTATATTGTAGCTACTTAATAGAACCTAAATATGCCAAATTAAAACTTGACATAGTTAAAATGTCCTCTTTGTGCAGATGTCTAGCTCCTGGACTTGCTTCGACTCGTCTGCAGACGTGCGGGTCTGTGTTGTGCCGGAAATAACTTCGCCGCTTCCACTTTTTAGTTCGTCGCAATCGAAATGTCTTTGCCCTCGCAACATTATCATCAATTCAATTTTCAATTATGAATTACATTTTTAAACTTATTATATGTCTGTTAGCGGTTTTAATTAAGTTTTTGCGATAATAAATTACATATTCGTAAATAATATAATAATATTTTATTCTTGCATATATATTTTATACCGTGTGTTTAGTTTTCATCTTGTTTAATATTTACAATATTTCAATCCACTCTACAAGATTTATTTTATTGCTTGAATGTTCTTATTTGAGTCTTACTTGTTGTTTTCATTGTAAATATATTACGTAGACACTGAAGATGTCACAACGTGAATTAGTGTTCATCGGTCATTTATCTTATGATACATCCCTCGTTACAAGCAAGCTTTCAAATTATTATTGTCTGTAATAATAAATGTAAGTGGGTTCACAACGATATCGGAATAAAAGATTTAATACTCGTACAATGAGCTCTCCGCGGCAGCGCTAAGCGACGCTAATGAAGTGAAGTCAGAAAGCACTTTACTAAACTGCACCTCGACTGGCAGTCGACCGCAATTGATTCTGATTCGCTTGATTGTTGCAATTAATCACGCAATGGATAAGAGCTCCGTCGCTGTTCCGCTTTGAAGGCTCTGCCAACACTATTATGATATACGGCTTGGAATTATTTTCATAGATAAGATAGAGAATAAAACGAGAACCCAGGGTCGAATTAAATTATGTACATTTAACAAAACGTGGAGCTATAGTGAATATAACGTAGTCACTATCTCATACATTTAGGAGCATTGATATTTCTTTTTAGTAGGATTTTAAATCACATGCTAATATATTCGTTTGATCGCGTCGGCGTATTCAAGTATTGCAAGAGTAAGCTTATTAAGACAATTATTTTCAGAGGCGTAATGTGAACATTTTTACTCGGTGGTAGAGCTTTGTGCAAGCTCGTCTGGGTAGGTACCATCCACTCATCAGATATTCTCCCACAAAAGTACTGCTGACTTTGTGTTGTTGTGTTCCGGTTTGAAGGGTGAGTGAGCCAGTGTAATTACATGCACAAGGGACATAACATCTTAGTGACCAAGGTTGGCGCCGCATTGGTGATGTAAGCGATGGTTAACATTACAATACCATTGTCTATGGGCGTTGGTGACCACTTACTATCAGGTGGCCTATGTGTTCGTCCGCCTACCTAAACAATAAAAAAAATCATTCTTGGAAAAGGAAGGAAGTTAGAATACTTCCGTCTTAAAACGAATTGTATCAGTCAGGCGTCACACGTTCAGCTACGCTTTTCGATCTATTACGCTATTCGATCTAAACTTGTACAATTGGTTCAAATGTAAGTATGCATTGGGATATTTGTTAGTCTCCACTAACATTTTTTTTTTTTATTACCCAGTAGGGCAAATGTCTCTTCTCCACCTGATGGTAAGTGGTAGTAGAGTCCAAACGCGACGACGGCTAGTGCAGTCAGGAAGAATGATTTGCACTAGCCGCCCCCGCCTTGCCGACCCGCAAGATGCCTCTTCACGCCTTATTTGAAGGAACCCAGGTCATAAGAGGAGGGGAACACGTGTGCTGGTAAAGAATTCCATGTTTTGGAGGTGCGACAAAGAAAAGAGTTGCCAAATTTCTTTGTGCGCGATGGAATTGATGTCACAGTTAGGCGGTGACATTGAAAGCCAGCACGCGTAGACTTGTGAAGGAATGGGGAAGCAGGAATGAGGGAGAATAATTCCTCTGAGCACTCGCCGTGATACATTCGATAGAAAGCGCTCAGTGAAGCTATCTCTCGACGCAATTGTAAAGGCTCGAGGGTGTTGGTGACCTTTACATCGCCAATAATGCGAACCGCATGTCGCATTATTGGCGACGTTTAAGCAGTATCTAATCGTTTCACTCCTTGTATAAATCGTTATCAAACAAATGCGATATAGAGTACACGAAGAATCATTATAAAATATACCTGTGCCCTATATTAATTGCAGTCGCCCTGTAGATGTGTGTGAGCCAACATACTTGTATGGTGAGATTTATTCAGGACGCTTTACCTTGCAGAGCAACACTTAATGTTAATTCCACTTTTGACATTATAATATTATTTTAAACTAATTGAGTAGTAGTGAGAACAAAACAGTTAAATAACTCAGTTATCGGAGGTGGTCGTGGTGGTCGCAACATCGCCATCGTCTTCAGCTCAGGTCACGTCTTTTTCCTTTCCATAAACCATTAAATTCGATTAAGATTTCAAGAAAGATAGGGATTAAGAAAAATACTATATTTTTAGATGAGTTTTAACTTAACATTAGCTGTCACATGGCAAGTCTTCACCACTTCAAACAAATTGATTACGTCATCATACATATTACATATAATGAGTATAAAGTTTTTACATTAGGTGTAACTTATATTATTTAACGTAATAAAATTATCGATTACAGTTTAGCATATACTCAGAGAAAGGGTTCGGTCCCGCAGAGTCACTTTATACAAGACTTCAATGCACGTACACTCAAAGTGAAAGTGATAACTTTTCTCTTCGATTAAAGTTAACAAACGTCATAAATTAACCTAACATTATGTACGTACATATGTTAACATGAACTTTGGCGAAGCCTATTTTTATCCTTTTTTTAATTATTACTGCTTACTTAAGATCGAGTATCATTGTTGATAAAATAGTCTGAGAATAAGTAACTAAAGTAGGTTACCTTAGTAAAACTAATACGTTTCAAAACTTTTCATTCCTCCTTCATTGTAGAAGTCGTTGTAGGGAAGAGACGTCGTGGGCCAAAGTAAGCTTTCAGACAGTTCGTGACGTCTGCACGGCGTCGAAAGCGAATGGCGGAGATCTCTCCGGTAATTAGCTTACACGAGTGGGCGCTGGACTTTCATTCATGCGATTACAGTCAAATTGCTGTTATATAACGTATTTTATGTCATGTCGTTCGACGCTCCTCACAGTTCATTTATTTATCAAACTACATTTATAATTCACTTATCAAATATTACAATAACTATAAAATAAAATGCACCATAATATCATCTGATATGCATTTACACATATATGTTAGCCGAACAGATTAAAATTATCTTGAATATGTAAATATATTTTTTGGGTACATATTAAAATATTTCGTTTGTCTACGAGTGGGATTGGGTTTTGTTAGGCCAAGGAGCCCCTCGAGAAGTAAGGCACGGGTTTTTCTCACGGTACATTTAAAATATTTCGCTGATCCGCTGTTACTTAGCAGTGATGGGTGATGGCGCCAATGATTGGTAGCTACCGGCCTCCATAAATTAGGGGAGAAATCGGTATCCATTACAATTCTTCACTCCTTCGTATGTATTGAATGTATGTTCCGAACAAACCGCACATTATATTCATAATAGAATAAGTTTGTCATTGACACTTTATTTAATCGATAAGCAATATAAGTGATAATGATGTAACAATGTATAAAAATGGATCTTAGCTTAAGTACACTTCATCATTCACATCATTAAATGAATGTTACATTTGTGTAATGTAAAATTTAATTTAACGAAACAGGTAAACTTTTCTTTTAAGTTTTACTGTTAGCTATAACCTTTTAAAACGTTTATTGCCACGTGTACATTCACCACTCCACACCGAAGAAGACTTGCGGAAACAACTACGTGTCCTTAGCACGGGACTCAACCGAGCAGTAGGATAGTAGGATATTTAAAGCTATTCCATTGTTTATATATTTACTGTTTTGACGAACTAATTGTTCAGTTCACTTATTTAAAAGCAAATGTATAAAAACCCAGCTTTCATTTGTTTGATATTATTAATTACTTTATGTTTTGCTGAGGACGGAATTCTTTATACAGCTCAGAGCGCAGTCGCTGTACTAAGAGTAACCAAGTGTTCATATAAGAACTTAAACACAAGTGGTTAGTTGTGAAGGGGTGACCATATGCTTCGTAGGGAATTAATGTAATACACGCTTTTCTATACTCATTGACATCACCGCGGATCCCTCAGGGAATGTCCTTAAGCTTTATACGAACCGATAATTCAAATTCAAAATACTTTATTCAATATTGAAGTATTACATTTTCTTATTGATAGTCAATTTAGAAACTACCACCGGTTCGGAAAAGAAACACCCAGCCCTGAGAAAAACCGGCGAAAGAAACTCAGCGGGTTGTTTTTTTTTGTCTTTTTTTTATTGTATCATGTAGTGTATAAAAAAAATTTGAAATAGCCATGCGGCGATCGTGTCATTCCCAAGGTGTGCTATCATCCATAATATCTAACTGGACAGTATACGCAGAATGATACATAATTGTATTACAAATAAATCAAAATGTTGGATTATATTGAACAACCAACAACCAGTAGAAACCGATAAAAATTGTGTTTGGTGTTTCTTACTGTGATTATCTAAAACATATAATAAGTTAACACGTAGTTTGAAATTGAGCTCGTTTCGTTAAATTATTTAAAAATATTTCTTGAATGTGAGATTACCTTACTGGTTTCGATGTCGGTGATGTACGAGCGGAAGTCAGGTCACACAGATGGACGTCCTAGAACTGCTCGACTGTACCGACGGCGCGGGTCGACGATCGCGCTAGATAGTGAAACTGTTGACGTAAGACGAGACTAAATTATAAGCAGCCACATTCTGTTTACGCAGTATTATACGCCAAACAAGTTCCTTCGAGTTGACAGTAACCTGCAATAAATTGACATATGATCATGAGATATAAGACTCATCACTTATTATAAGTAAATGTTATGAAGATTTAATCAGCGTTTCCTTATCTTTATTTAACCATGTTACGTAAATTCGTTGTGAGAAGTCAGATGCGGGTTAACAAAGCGATTCTCTCAACTTTTGGATTCGACGTTCGACGAGAGCGCATGTGCAGAGCTATCACACGCACACACGCAGCGAAGCAGGCGCAGAGCGGCGCCATGTGCTCTTCGACACTTACATACATATATGCCAATTCGTGTTTATCTCTCTTGCTAACAAGTCAGTGTTGTCACTTATAATTGGATACAGGATATATTCTGTCAGATGTCAGCCTCCATGTTTTTAATTTGTTTTATTTAAGTTTTCATTTGCCTTGTCACCTAATTCACAATAATTAACATTCATGAATATTATCATTAAGTACTCTTAGCACTTAGAATATCTGTAGCTCTTGTTTTAAGGACTTAAGAAACAAATAATAATTGTATTTGAAATATAAAGCGATACCACGAAAGAGGGACATAGATGTGTCAGCCTAAGAACCCTAAGGTACATCGTTTGTCTGAACGGCACCGCTTCACGGGGCGCGCACTGCGCTTCGCGAGTTGTTCGGTTTATTTGTCAATAAGCTTTTTTCGAGTAAATACTGTTCCATTCAAATTAAAATTAAATGATTGGCTGAACTGACAAGAAAATGAATCCTGAGCTATGAACATAGTTGGACGAATAGAAATTCTGGAGGAATAAAAACTAGCCGATCGTAGTTGGGCAGTTAACCGTCCGTGATTATACCGCCGCGCGTCATTCCGATGCAAATATGGAAGTATATGTATTATTTTTTCCGCTGCGTATTCGCGAGGCAGGTGCTCGGCCTCAGGTGAGTATCGCGCGAGGAGGTTATGCAATGCTAGTCCTTATTTAGGCTCGCGCTATGCGGAAGTGACGGACGCGCCGGACTGCGTTCCAGAAATACATAAGTCCTTAACCCCTGTCTCAGATTTAAATGGAAACGAGGACGGCGCTGTGCTTGTTAAGGTTAAAGCTAAGAACTTGATTTACTACTTTTAAATATATCATACTTATAAATATAAAAAGCTGAGATGGCCCAGTGGTAAGAACGCGTGAATCTTAACCGATGATCGTGGGTTCAAACCCGGGCAAGCACCACTGAATTTCATGTGCTTAATTTGTGATTATAATTCATCTCGTGGTTGACGGTGAAGGAAAACATCGTGAGGAAACCTGCATGTGTCAAATTTCACTGAAATTCTGTCACATGTGTATTCCACCCATCCGCATTGGAGCAGCGTGGTGGAATAAGCTCCAAAACCTTCTTCTCAAAAGAGGAGAAGAGGCCTTAGCCCAGCAGTGGGACATTCACAGGCTGTTACTGTACTGTTACTGTAAATATATCTGAGCACACTACTATTATTACTAATGGCAATTTACAGTGTTATAAACATTACGTTTACGTTACACTTTCGATTCTTGTAATTGAAAATTACATCAATGCTAACGTAATTTATTAATGTATTGTAATATGAACTCTATATACTGTGTATATAAGTGCACAGAACGTGTTATAGTGCGCAAGTACTGCACCATTTTTTTATAGTATAGGTAGGCGGACGATCATATGGGCCACTTGAAGGTAAGTAGTCACCAAGGCCCATAGACAGTGGCATTATACATTTCTTTAAAAAAAACATCGCCAATGCGCCACCAACCTTGGGAACTAACATGTTATGTCCCTTGTGCCTGTAATTATACTGGCTCATTCACCATTCAAACTGGAACACAATAATGCCAAGTACTGCTATTTTGCGGTAGAATATCGGATGAGTGGGTGGTACCTACCCAGACGAGCTTGCACAAAGCTCTACCACCAAGTACAATCACAAGTGTAGGTAGGTATTCTCTATTCCATACCACTCATGATCCGATGCTACGGCCAGTCCGACAGAACATGAAAAATTTCGAGACTTTTATGTGCTTTCCGACGCACGTCTATGACATCACTGTCGCAACCTATGTGTAAGACTCGAGGAAGTTACTGAAAAGCGTTAGATACAAAACCCCAATACCTTTTTATTGATCCTACCCGGAGTTTGAAAGCTGGACCTCCGGTCTGTATTTTATGAAGACATAATACATGCGTAGGTATTAAATGTACGTCGAGCACAAATCGTATGGACTCATCGATTTAACTTATTGACGTGTTATCTCTAGCGGTACATCGAAAGTACAATAAATTAAGATATATCTTGCAATGGCCGAGTCACATTAGTCGGATGAGGCAAGGGAGCTGCGAGCTGGCGATGACGGTTCCTGAGATGAATATACGTGAAATAATAATCTGGCGTCCTTAAATATTTATTTATTTATTCATGTTCTTGTTTTTTTTTACTATTTAATTTCCGCATCATTACTTTATAATGGTGCTGCCACACTTTAGTTATGACATGTTTTAAAACATTATTGAACAATACTCTCGACTCGTTGCAATTCGTTGGATGTTTTCAACTCTCCCACACAGGTTAAATCGTTGTGACATTGTGGTTTAACATACTGATAGAACATTTGATTTTTTTTTTTTTTTTTTATAACATTTTAGAACTGAACTGTGCCCCCACCATGATTCTGTTGCTGTGAGAATTACTATGCGAGGTAATAAGAATAATACAAACAACTAGACGAACTATAATAATGAAATGGTTTTAAATAAGATAAAGAACTGTTTGGGTACGTGCAGATTTTAAGGATAATGTAAACATTAGTGTACCGTACACGTCGCCGGTCGCCGGTCGTCGGCCAGCGGGCCCCGACCAGCCAGGTTTGGAAGCGGCTTAATGGCGCGATAACGATTGTCTCGCTGATATAAATAGACGCGCGCAAACAATGACATAATTATCATACTCGTTATCGCTGCATTATGTTCAGAGTCATTAGCTTCTATATACTTTACGTTGGTTCAAACAACGGCGATAGCGCTGTGACAACTTTCAAGGAATTCTATTGAACTTGGCGTAGGTAGGTACCAATTATTAAAGAAATATATTAGAACTGTTATTTTCTTTGATTCGTGTGACTTCAAATAAAATAAATGTATCGTAAACAAAAATTTATATTTGGGTTTATTTTAAAGTTTACGATTCCAGTAGATTGGAATGTAGCGTGCGACGTTAGCTCCTTTGTGTGTTCGAGTTATCACGCGTGTCCGCGGGGAGTCGGCCGGGGAGAGAGCTGAAATAATAGTAGTAAGTGTGATGTAACGTTTGATACGCACAAGTTTTAAAACTTCTTTTAAGACTTCATATATTAGCTTTACAAATACGTGTTTTGCGAACTGTAGCTTAAGACATCTGTTAAGTTCTTCGTAATTTTTCTATTAATAAAATTCTGGTGTCGTGCGGCAGCGCCGTGTGTAACGTAAAATACATTTGCCTCTTTCATCTCGTAAAGGAATATCAAAAAGTCAATCAGGCTTGTGTTGTGTGTTTGTCATATCTCGAGGAAGCTTGTCGGTAACGACCGACAAATTAACTCTTATTACACTCAAAATTACACTTGATAAATATTATGCAAATTGTATGAGGAAGAACGTCAAACATTCGTACAGAGATCGTTGTGAACGTTGGCTCTAAAAACATTAATATTTAATGCTTCGCTCCGAGTCCCGGCGACGGATGGACCCGACAAAGTTTCGTGTTATGTTTACATAAGGACACTCGCGAGCAGAATTAGTTCTTCTCTGCTTACAACAGCATTTCACAAAAGATAAAAGATAATTTCATCACAATTGTTTATTATATAGCCCAGTAAAAAGAAAACGTGTACCACGGTCATATGTTGTTTAAACGTGGATCAAGGTTATAGCTTATTACTTGAAACCGTAGAAGCTGTGTTGGAAATTATTACCAATTCTATGGAAATAAGCCTCGTTGCCCCTTGAAATACCTTGGCGTGGGTATTTCTGGTTATCCTTTTTCGGCTCAATTTCTTAACCACTCTATCAAATGTAGGTCCATTTGATACAGCTGCCGTTGACGTCACTCCCTAATAGATCATTTTACCCTCATTCTATATTTGATGTCTCTGTGTTGCTAGAACTCTAACAATAGGGCCAATTAATTGTACGTCTTTTTTGTGTAAGATAGCTAAATAAATGATAACCTCACGGCAAACTCAAACATTTTTTATTTGATTGTTATATATTTATAATTTGATTATAAATGTGAATAAATATTATAATTGATATAAATGTGATTAAAGTTAAGTGATTTTTAATATAAACGATTTAAGTTGAATAATGCGTTAGTGGACTAACTGTTGATAACGATGTTATTTTTTAATTAACAACATTCCATGTGAAATAAAACTATGAAAATTACTAAAAATTATATATAATATGTTTTACGAATGAAGAGTATATGCTTCTTAGAATATACTTTTCAATGTTGTTGCAAATCTTTCTTGCTCTATCAATTTAATTTAGCCCAAAGCGTGTTGACTAATTCATAAGGAAGTTTAATGCGCTGCGTTGATGTGTCGTCGTAAAAGTTTTAATTATTTTTGATAATTAATTAATACGTGTCGGTAGAACTCTCACTTTCGCTAATTTATAAATTAACTTCGACTCGTTTTATTAAGACAGGCTCTCGCTTGCTTAGAAGTGATTATTAAATTCTAAAGAAAATCAGCTTATCGTTAGCAACTCGAGCTAATCGATCATATTTAGAAAATAATGTCATTTAAACGACAACGATGTCACTAAATAATTTATTAGTCGATGAGAAAGCTTACAATTTTTTTACCAAATTTTTTAATAATTTTCCTTGTACATAACTTCGTTTTTCTTGGAAAACAAAAGTGGTCAAACACGGATGTAAATTCTTTCGAATAATATATTTAAGTCAAACGCCAGTGAAAGTACCAGGACAACGTCATAGTCGTGCAGGGTAAAGCGGAGCAAATTGCCCGGAGACAAGTCGTTTGTGAGTGCAGTTTGCCATTACTCCGCCTCACCCCCGCCCCTGCAATATCCGTATCGCCTGACGACGCGCGAGTCGCACGAAGGCAATGGTATAATGATAGGCTCTAAAAATCTCTAAATGAAATGTCTTAATGCTGAACTCTTCACAGAAAGACGTTGAGTGTTTGAGTTTCGTGTTGAAATACACTTACCCTGGACTAATACTACACTTTCGAGCACTATGAGCGTCGATAAGTTCCAGCTAAGAGTTTCACGGTGGAAACTTGTTTAGGAGCGAGCATATTTATAGCACAAAGCTTGTTCTATCTAATTAGAATAAAACTAGTTTAGCAACTGGCTGTTCTCTAGAACTAACACAATTTTAGGGTCGGTACTCGGTACGTTCATAGGAACCATTAACTGGTAACGTTTATTTATGGACCTTTGTCCAGTGGATTATTTTAAAATTATATTAATGTGTTTTAAAGTGATTATTCATAATTTATTATTTTAGTATTATCAGTTTTACTTCGCTAAAATATGAAATTGATAACTTATTTAAAAAAAAATACATGGAAACAATTCGATAAGTGATGGTTTATATTTGTGTATTTATGCTTAGTTATGAGTGTAACAATGACTATTATTAATTATAAAGATTCATTCCATATTGTAATGAAAGACAACTCTCATCATTAATGATACAGTATAATTAATCGACAGCGGCCTAATGATGCTGCGGTCTCGTAAAAACGACATCCTTGTGAGACGGTGGCGACTCCGTTAAAAGGAAAGCGATGAGTGATTTGTCGCTCGTCGCGTCGTCGTAGGTCGCGGCTTCTTGGAACGTGGTCATTACTGAACTGGAGGTTTTTAAATACATTGTTGGTGTCTCGCGTCTGTGGGGCAGTGAGAACTGCAGCCCGAGATTCTTTCATCTGAGACTAGGATTACTCTTTAACGACGGCCTCGTGTACCCACTCGCTATTAGTTTTTGCACGAGCCAGTACATACAATGTACTTACTTTATTTTTACAAGAAATAATATAACGAATTAATGACTTTTTTTTTTAATAAACTATATTTCATTCTAACTACCTAACCTACATGCATTTATTTAATAACTATTTGGTAAATAGTCTTCACTCACTATTATTTTATGCAGATACTCTACGTACGTTTTAAATTAGTTTCGACGACGTTTCTTATGGACCTCAGTCAACGTAGCCACTCACTACAGGACGAGACCGAGTCGTTACAGGACAGACGAACAATATTAACTGATACGTTTCTGTTCTTGCAGCTCAGAATGTGTTGATGTGTTGCTACTAAGCTGCTTGTATCTACCGCGGTACCTATAAACACGATACCGACAGAGGACAAAATAAAAATCTGACTCAGTATTTTACAAGTAAAAAAGTAGGAATAGGGAAATCTGTTTCTATTCGAGAAATTTATTTGAAATAAACATTTAGCTTGATATCGAAAAAAATAATTATAGCATTATTGATGAGGGATCACGTGTAGTTACGAATGAGTTGAAATGGAAAACATACTAAGTCGGCCCGACCGTAGTTAGAAGGTGCTCAGAGCTATTACTCACGGCCGCTGCCGACATCGACAGCGCCGGTCACGTATACATCCTGCTGCCGATGCGGTTAGCGGCGCTCGCTACACCATTACTCCTACTTTCGAGCTAATCTAATCCCGCGTTGAGCTGCGTGTAACAAGGATAATGACAATAATGATTCCATTATTATTATGATTGTTTTGATCTATTAATGCAGGTTATTTTTATGTTTCGTTAAAATCGTGAGAGACTAGAATTTTGAGCTATTTTCGATATGCATTTTAGTTACACTTCTGTTCACTCAGACATAAAAAATTACATGTATAAAATACAGGTCTTATTATATATTTTGATTTTTAGTTTACTTGAAAAATATAAAAATAATTTATGTGCTTAGCTTAGGAAAATAATGTTCTTTATATACAATACACAATTCCGTTAGTGTGAATTGCGATCATACTGAGTCTATGTTTTTAATTGATCTTTGATAGCTATGAGGATAAAAAAATAATACATACAATACAATAATTGTATAAGCATGGGCGATGAAATGCGCGTGCAGGAGAGCCACAGATAAAACGCTTGCGCAGTAATTTACCAAAGCAATCGGGTGACGCTATTATTTACGAACAAACGATGGCATGTTTAAAGAACTGCTTGGAAATCGATTTATACACAACTTCTTCGAATAAAAATATTTTTTTGTAATTCAATTGTAATATAATACGTTACAAATATGGAAAACCTTAGCTAGTGTTGAATACGCTTTCGCAGTAATCAATAATACAGCTGAATCGAGTAATCGACGCGGCGGACGCGCTCGCGTTACCTTCCGTGAACTGATGCCGAGGATGGCGAGGACAATGCGGCGAGGAAGTACTGAACGACCACGCAACGTGACGCCGAGCACGTGTCGTTCCCAATCTACGATTTCATTGGTCATAATTCAATTGTCGTCGTTTGGTTTGTATCCCATTAATGTAGTAATCCTGTACTCGATCACAAATACATACATACTACTATACAAAATTAATGATTTGTTTGAAAAGTCATTAAAATATATCCTTGTAAGAGCTGTATAATACACCTCGTATTAGGCGAATAATTCATACATCGTCCTGCGCATTATTAAATGGAGGATTGTTAATATTTCAAACGCTACCTTTCAAAACACGCACTTTTTTCATACTCTCGCACCAATTGAACAAAAAAAAGTTCGGAGTGCGCTGTGAATTACTTCGAATTTTATTCTGGAGGGCATCTAAAATTTTGTGTTGTAAAATTTTAATAGCTCGTTCGCGTTCGCTCTCTTATTGTATTATTGTTATGAACTATTAAAATTACGACAACTTTTAGGAGCCTCTTAATATGGACAAAACACGAGCCTGCCAAAAGGTCTTATCTAAATGTAGTTTGGAACGTGAACGTATAATAAAAATCTAGCACAACAATCTAGCACAGTGAAGATATCAACAATGGGCCACCATCAAGGCGGGATCCGATTTTCGTTTCTGTCAAATACTTGTATTGGTTATTTTGTACTATGTGATGTTAGTCTGTTATGTTATTATTTTATTTTTATTGTAGGTCTTGTGATTATCACTTAAATATTTAATTGTAATAACGAACAATACATGTTAAATACATCGGATCGTCCGAAGACAGGCCAAGAAACAAACAAAACATATAATGAGCTTGCATTCTTTATAGTTTAGCTCGCAGACGTTGTCTAGACTGAGACTGTTTATTTTAGGACGTAATAAGTCGTTTGTACGATCAGTGCTTAATTAAATATTAAAAACCCTCGTGGGCTTAACTTTATTAAGGAAAAAACATTCATAAAAAAAAATTAGAACAAAGACACATTATGTACTAGCAGCTGCCGGCGGCTTCGCTCGCGCTTAAGTATAAGTAAAGAATAAACGATTATTTGAAATTTGGATTTGTATGTGATTTTTAAAGTAAGAAGCATGAACATGTCTTCTGGTCTACAATTCTGTTGCTTAAATACCTCGGTCATCTATCCACGACGTTAGATATAGTTACTAATGTAAATGAGCAAGCGTACGAATATATTTTTTTATTTTATCAAACTTAGATTAAACCAAACTAACTCTTTAGGGTTTAAGGGTCAGGTTGAGGTAAAACTTAGGGACTACCAATTAACTGTGGTACACATGGCAATAATGGAATATGGTTTTTTTTATCAAAGCTTCACTAACATATTGAAGTTCCTATAAAAAATATATATCTCCCTAGGAGATATTGATATCAGATATTGTATATTTTTAATTTCGCACCCAAATCTTAAAACAAATATAAATGTTTCTAAAACTACGAAATACATGTTTATTAATTCAATCAAAAAACACAAATAGTAAATTCCTATTTTATATATATATTTTTTTATACTAATTTCTTTCACACAATTTCTCCCGTTTGGAGTTGAATTTCTAAAAATATCATTCTTCTTACATCAAAAATTACGGAATCCCCATACAAACTTTCAACCCTTTCTTTACCCTCTTAGGGGGTAGATTTGATTTTTTATTTATTAAGCTTGTATATTAATTTTTATGCTTGTAACTTTAAAAATTACAGGTTTCTAAACAATCGTTCAACTCTTTAAGGGTGGAATTTTCAGAAATCCTACCTTAGTGGGTGTTTACATTATAAAATGTATCAACTGCCAAAATTTCAAGTTTCTAACCCTCGTGGTTTATTAGGCTCTGCGATAATGAATCGTTCAGGAAGTCATTATATTGTGTATAGATAACAACAAAAATACATATTTTTTATAACTTTTGATAGGCTCATCTGATTTTGATGAAATAAAGACTAAACCGAACCTTGAAATAGTTGTTATAATAATTCGGTTGCCTCGATGGTCTAGTGGCTAGATATAAGGCCGCAGACCCGGTGGTCCTGGGTTCAATTCCCAGGTCGGGCCAATAAATAGTTATTGGGTTTTTCTGTCAGAAAAATCTCAGTGGCAGCCCGGAGTCTGGAAGTTGGTAGTGTGTATCCTCCCGTGCCTCGGAAAGCACGTAAAGCCGTTGGTCCTGCGCCTGAACTCTTTCCGGTCGTGTCGGATTGCCGTTCCATCGGATTATGAGAGCTAGGGAATAGTGAGTGCACCTGTGTTCGCGCACACACTTCTGCACTATAATATCTCCTGCGCAATTGGCTAATCTCTCTTGAGATTGGCCGCCGTGGCCGAAATCGGTCTGGAGGACGTTATAATAATTCGGTTATTTGTAATTTTAAGACGTTTGAAAGATTAGCCTGAACAAACAGACAGACAGTGTAAAAAAATAAAAAAAATATTTCTTTGGTTTTGGTAAATCGTAAATAGCCATATAACCTATAAAACAGGCAGTTATTTTGAAATCACAGACTGAAACTTCAATTTTATTTATATGTATGGATAATTTATTTATTAATTAGTTTTTTGCTATACATAGTTCTTTTATGTGTACAATATAAAGCATAAAGTAAAAAAAAGGTTCTTCTGTCAGAGAATAAATAAAATCACTGACTTAATCAAGGCTACTCATTCAATTAAACAAAAAAATAAGGGGTTTTAAAACTACTTAAGCGGCCATTTCATATAGAAAAAGTATATAATATACAAAAAAGCACCTATATAACAATTTTGATTACAAGGTTCAAAAGCAGTTATTTGACCGCTCTGGTAGGTTAAGTGTTCATTAATTATTTTTAACAATCAAAAATGAGATGACACTTGTATGAGATAGCATTATGTATATAAAATAATACATAACATTGAGTAAGACCAATAAAGCGTAGTAAATAAATGATTTATATATTATTTATATTATATATATTTTTTAAACAAATACAAAATTAAAAGGCAAGCAAGTAAGAATATGACTACAGTAGCAAATTTATAACAAACTAAAATATTGAATATTAAGAAGGCTGGTACATTCACATTATATAAATTAATACATTATAATTTTTATCATTTTTAATATTTCTATCATTATTTATTTTGCATTGATTTTTTTAAAATATGTAAAATCAATATCTTAGTAGGCTTAATTATAATTTTGTCTCCTATGGCTATCGCAAGGATGAATAATGACTTCAATATCATTCTTGAGTGGAGTGAGAAATCTTTAGCTCTTAATGTCAACCCTAGTAGATTTCAAGCCATAATTATTGGCAGGCGGAACCAAATATCATGTTTGATAATATTGTCATCCCTTATTGTGATTATATTAAAAACCTGGGAGTTTTCATTGAATATACTCTGCTTGCCGTGTAAGTGTTTGCCATATTGAGGTCATTGGGTCATCATCAACATTGTCTTTTGAATTATGATCATCATATTCATGATTATGCTGTTGCAAGCTTGATGTACCCAAAGACCAAAATTAAACTGAGAGATTTAAAAATACTTTTATTCGGTTTATATTGGGATAAGGCAAATAGAACCACATTTCACAATTTTGTTCTCTTCTTAATTAGTTGCCCGTCTGACTTCGTAGGAATATGCACATCTTCTCTATTCCGTACTGTGTGTTGTTTAACCCTTTTACTCCCCCTTCATCACTTGATATTCATTAGATGATGACGGTGATGACGACGTCTCAGTGCTTTTATTTATGTGCTCAGTATTTTGTTGTTCGATCACTACTATTTTAGCTATCTCTATAGCTTTCTTTAGTGACAGATCAGACCGTTGTAATAATCTTTGATGTTTGGCGAGCTACTCTAACACATATTCTCTGTAAATTTATCACTGACCAATGACTATTAATTCAACGAAATCGCATTTTAAACAAAAATTTTTTAGACTCGTAATAAAGTTGGTTATATTTTCGTGTTTGCTTTGTTTTCTCATAAAAAATACATGTCAGGCCATAGCTAAATTTTTCCTCGGTTCGAAATACTTGTTACATTTATTAATGAGGTCTTCTAAAGTAATTTCTGTTATTTGAATGTTGAATGAATTGAACATTTCGACACCTTTTCCACCAATCGAGTGTAACAAAATTGCTATTTTTCTCTATTTACACTTCTTATACATAACCAGTGGCTAATACTCCTTATATATATCCAGTGGCTAATAAATATAGTTCAAAATATGGTTGCCATCTTTTCCACGTTAAATTGTTATTTATTTCCTTGTTTAGAAAAAACTTCGGTAGGTAAAACGTTGGAATTTTTATCTGCCGTTTTAAAACTTTTGACAGGAAACACGAATTTACAAAAAAATTATACCTATTTAAAGTTTTAAGAAGTGATATACCACGTTGATGTTTAAAGCAAGCACTTCTAAAACAATGTATTATTGTTACAGTTGTTTTTTAGACCTATATACTATTTACGTATTAATTATTGTCACTGAGTTAACCGACTTGCTTACACGCAGACTTAAAGCGTACTGTTATCAAAGATGTAAGATGAGATCATAAAGATACACACAATATATATGCAATATTAGTTTTTATGCAAAAACAACACACGAAGCTATTGAAAACACGAAACTGTTAACAAAACTTTTTGATTTTGACAACTAACAGTGCGCGTACTTTTCCTACAGATAATAATTTGTTAATTTTTAGTAGTGATACTAAACTTTTAATAAATAAATAAAGAGATTAAAAATTATAGGACAAAATATAGGATAAATCATAAGCAAAAGTGTATATTACATGTAATATTTAATCTCTTTTCAGTTTGACCATAACCATTTTTTAATAAATGTTCTACGTGTATCTTTAAATTGACATAACTTTATTATTTATGAACCGATTGAAATAAAACAAACACTAAATGTTAAGTGAAGTTAGCCACAATACATTAGTGAAAACCACACTCAAATCCGTTAAGCTGTTTTTAAGATTAGCGTGCACAAACGCACAGACAAACAGACAAACAGACAAAAATTCTATTAATCATTGTTTTGGGTTCTATTGGGTTTATAAAGACCCCCGATAAAAGTTTTACTTATATATCTTCCATGTACAGACATCGACCAGTTACAGATTTATTATATGTATAGATAAACAAATTCATATCAGATCAGATCGTATTGCGCCGAGAGCTCTTTGGACAATGGAGACGTACATCTTAATAATACTGGTAACCTTTTTATCGGCGGCTTGACTTCGAATGAGATGACGTTGTAATCAAAAATGTACAAAGAAAAGATGAATCCTTTATTTATTTATAGCTACATATACATTTTTGAATATAAATATCAACTAAACATTATTTTTATGAATTATGAATATGCTTTTTCTTACATTGAGGTTATTACGCAGTAATGCAAAAAGTGTTTAATGTGTAACTTTCAATAATAATTATTGTGAGTGAGGTGAGGTAGACTCCGCTGAACGACGAAGTCTGAGACAGTTATTTATTATAAGTATTGCGCGATTAAAATAAGGAGCTGCATCGAACGTGTCAGAATTTTAGACTCGTTATTCTTCAGTACGAAGTAGCGGTGTCTGTTAGATATGTGCATCGTCCGTACCGCGCGCAATCGGTTACAAATGGGCCTCACGGGCGTGTCGGCTGTCTATGTCAAGCGAGCTGTGAGGCATCTGGGAGGCGATGGATACCTCTTCGCGAGATCACAGTGTTCAACTAGCGTGGAACTGCAGTTTCATTTTATTGTTACAGTACAAATGAAAGCTCTATTTCTATTCAATATTCACCAATTTAAAATTAATAACTGAGCATATTATAATCCCAATGTCACTATTCCACACCTTCTAACATAGCTTAAGCTATAATATAAAATATATTTACAACTCTATGAGATATATAAATATTGGGTTGCTTTTACATTGCGTAGCTTGAAAATATATCTACGTTAATCACGAGCACATTAATACGAAAACTCATGTCAATTTAAAAATGAATATAACATGTACATAATATACATATGTATATATTATGAGTCGCTTTAATTAAAATCTCACGGATAACGGCTTCTTTTTATTGAAGCTTATGTTTGAATGAGTCGCGTACGCCGCGGACGAGGCGCGGAGGCGACGGACGTCGCGGCGCTCGGCAAAGCACGTGCCAGTTATTTCAACGCTTTTCATAAAAAGTCGACTCACGACGCAGAAATTCAGCGTTGGCTGGAATTTTTATCTACAATTCGTACGTTTTCTTAAGTGTGGCACACACATCCGTACACCTTTCGCTGCGTACACTGCGGAATGATATACTGAGCTTATGGATATGAACAATATGTGCGAACGCTTTATTTTATTCGTGTTCATTCGTTTTGTGTTGATAAGGATTTGAATCGTGAACGCGTGCGTTTTGTAGTTGGAAAACGTATGTAATCCAAATAAATTGATGGGTCACTTATAGGGAACCGTTTTCGTTAAATTGTGAGCAGAGCGTAAATAGTGATTGATAGATCACGGGCGTCCTTGTTGACTTATTTACACCGGCGCGGCGGCGGCGCGTGCGCATTGTACTGATGTTACCCAGCTCATAAGTTGCTCCGCTCTGATATTTTTTTCGAACGACTATTTCCGACATTTAAAACCATTACTCTGTCAGTTTTATAATATTAATAGCCGGCGATAAAAATAATTAATGATATATACATTTATATTGAAAATTGTACGTGCGTGCGTTCTCTCGGGATCGGTCTATTCGGTATCACTTGTTTATCGGTAACACCGCCTTACACGTTCTGAGGTTTATTGCGTTACTAGTGCGTAATAAATATATTTTAGTTCCGTCATTTTGAAAATGTAATTTTATGAGAAATGACTTATTAGTGCGATTTTTTGTTCGCTGTTAGTTATGACTACGTAGGTGTACCGAGGGCTGGCATTTCGGCGCACGACTCGAACATACTCAGTGGTAGAGCTTTGTGCAAAGCTCGTCTGGGTAGGTACCACCCACTCATCAAATATTCTACCGCAAAACAGCAGTACTTCGTGTTGTTGTGTTCCGGTTTGAAGGGTGAGTGAGCCAGTGTAATTACAAGCACAAGGGACATAACATCTTAGTTCCCAAGGTTGCTGGCGCAGTGGTGATCTTGTTTTTTTTTTAAGAAATATACAAACCACTGTCTATGGGCGTTGGTGACCACTTATCATCAGGTGGCCCACATGCTCGTCCACTAATCTATATTATAAAAAAAAAAAAAACCTTTTGTCGACGAATGATTTTAATTTTGATTTAAAATATGAAATATTATTAACGTTTATTTTCTTCGTCGAATATAAGTATTTGAAATTATATTGCAAACTCGACCTTTCAAGTCTCTTGCGACCTAGCAGCCCTAGCTTGACCTTTACTGCATTAGAGCAACTCGCTAACTGCGTTAGCGAAGTGGCGGCTCGCGACTAGTTACCGAGAGTGGCGACAAGTCGCTCGCCACTCGCCTCTCGCTAGCGACTCGAGCGAGCACTTACGAACAATCGTTATAGTTTCATTACGTTACGTGTCGCGGACGAACCAGCGCTCTGTAAAGTGTCCCTTTGATGATGGCTAAAAGCTTCCGCCCACCTTCCTCATCTACGGATATGAACTCGGTACATAGCGAAGTAAATGAAAACAAAATAAAACATTAGAGGGCTCTTGAGCAATATAATGACAGCAAAATATTTGGTACAATTTCTAATTAAAATAAAATTGTCCAACAAATTGGAATGAATCCATAAAAGTCTTGGTAAAGTACTTTTAATTGACTTGGTTTCTTATAATGCCGAAAAAAAAATTCAATTATTAGTAAATGAGAAAAAAATATCGGACCGGTGGTTGGCCTTGCACGATGTATGGGTATGACAAAGTTCCAGCGGGTCCGCCTTATGCTTTACATGCATCGCGTTCGGGCAGTGAGCACTGATGATAATGTACAAGTGATTCTTAAAATTAAACGAAATATAATCGTATTGCATTTATTCTTATATATATCCATGACTGCCTCGTTGGTCTAGTGGCTAGATATAAGGCCACAGACCCGGTGATCCTAGGTTCAATTCCCAGGTCGGGTTTTTCTGTCAGAAAATTCTTAGTAGCAGCCCGGAGTCTGGAAGTTGTAAGTGTGTACACTCCCGTACCCCGGAAAGCACGTTAAGCCGTTGGTCCTGCGCCTGAACTCTTTCCGGTCGTGTCGGATTGCCGTCCCATCGGATTATGAGAGCTAGGGAAAAGAGAGTGCACCTGTGTTTGCGCACACATTTGTGCACTATAATATCTCCTGCGCAGTTGGCTAATCTCTCTTGAGATTGGCCGCCGTGGCCGAAATCGGCCTGGAGGACCTTATATATCCATGGGTGTACCCAGCTTTTGATCCAGGGGGCAATTGAGAAATTTCTTGAGCCGTGTCCCCCGCGCTTGTTTTGACCTACACAAAACACGAAACATTAGATATGTAGTGTGGAGTAGAAAATGAACAGAAAACCGCAGGAAATCCTTTATTCTCGCTGGAAGAACGCATTAACGCCTTTACCCCACATGAAAAAATAAACGTGGGGGAAATACGGTGCCTGGACCCCAGAGCACCGGAATTTCCAATAACAACCAACGGTAGTCTCATTTTCTCTTCGGAGGGGTGGCTAGGGATCGCTTGTACATACTACCATGACGCCCCGATTGTTAGCCCGCCTATGTGGGCCTCCTTTCCTAGTTGGGTTCCCGAGATATAGAGAACCCAACTAGCCTCAGCGACGCTTACGGGGGGGGGGGGGTAATATGTGCATAGCGCCGACGTCTCCTCCTCGTTATTTTTCGGCGGACGCAGTCTTCTCATGCTGTCACTCCTCGGCCTCCTTCTGCGACATAACACTGTTTATAGAAGGAGACCATCGCCATCCAGCTCCTCTCGCTTCCGAGCATAGCGTTAATCACACTCGATAGCGAGAGATTTTCACCGACTATCGCAGGGAATGCCTCTGGGGTCCCCAAGCAGCACACTCTATCAAGGTGTGGTGCGCGGTGTCCAGTTGCGTACCACACTCGTGGCAAGTGTATGATACCTCCCGCCTCCCTATCCCGTTCAGTTACTTACCGAAACAGTAATGTCTGGTAAGCATCTGCGTCAACCTAAACGTAAGTGTGCCACTTCTTCTTGCTACCCAGCGACTCAACTGGAGGTGGATCGCCCCTCCCACTCTGGCTCACTCACCCTTCAAACCGGAACACAAAAATCTCAAGTACTGCTGTTTTGCGTTAGAATATCTGACGAGTGGGTGGTACCGACCCAGACGAGCTTGCACAAAGCCCTACCTCCAAGAAAACTTAAAAGTTTCCACTGCTTAAAAAAAAAGACCTGATTGGCCCCACCTCCTCTGATCCTGGATAGTCACCATTCGCCTTGGCTTCCACCTGAAACCGGCACACTTCCGCGAGCACCTCGATCTAGATTTCCCAAAGCGGTAACCTCGTGTCGCTCTCACCGCTATGGCATGAAATTTAACTTTAGTCAGGCATACCGCCTTCTGGAAATTCCACCCTGTATATCGCCGTGATGAGAGTGTCCTTCGCATTACATCCCCATCCCGGGAAGGACGGGCGCTCGCTGGAACCAGTCGAAACCGACGTTCCACAGGAATGGGCCGATAACAGACTCCTGTGGAACGCCGCAGCCTAGCCGATGCCGGACACGTTGCCCTTCGCCCTCCTCCCAGAGGACCACCCGGCATGTCCCCAACAGTATTCTAAGGTAGGAAGGCACGCCGTGCCGTGGTATCGGAGTGCTTCCTTTATAGTCTCGAAAGGAAGACTGTTGAAGGCGTGTGCTACGTCCAGCGATACTGCCAAGACCACGTCCCCTCGGGTCATCCCTTCCGTGGTCCAGGTTTTTCGGGTGTCCAGGGCATCGACCCACCCTTAACCCGTACTGAGCCCTTGACAGACCAGGCCCCACCTCTTCGAGGTGTTGAATAAGACGGGCAGCGAGAATCTTCTCGAAGAGTTTGCCCATCTTATTTTGCAGCACAATTGGGCTATTGGAAGGGGAGTCTAAAGAACGCCCCTCCTTCGGCAGCAGGACCAACTTGCCCTCCTTCAACGGCTTCGCGAACTGCTCGCTGGAAATACACTGGTCAAACAGTTCCCGAAGCACTCCCACTTCCACTAGGTATTCCAGGGCATCGCGCAGAATTAGAACCCACTCCAGACTTGGTGAGCTGTGGTTCTGGCCTACAATCAATCGAGTGCCATTTCCATCTCTCGCTCCGTGACTTGTGGTGGAGCCACAAATTCTTCAATCACGGAGCGAGGAGCCATTTGTGGAAGAACGTGCTCGCCCGAGTGAGGAAAAAGATCCCCAACCAGACGCAGAAGGAGCTCTGGCGACAGCGTTTCCGTCGTACATCGGTGCGGAATTTTCCCTGCACACCACGATTAGTTTCCTTCCACGGGTACCTATTTAGGGACACCAGCAGCTCCTACCTCGCTCGCTCTTTAGCGTCAGCTGCAGCTCTTTTTTAGCCGACGATGGGCGGCCAGCAATTATCCCTCTCAGTCCAAGTCAAGGTCGTTTAGCAGCGACAGCTTACGTAGGCCATCCGCGCCCGGTTACACGTCGCCCGAAATTGCAATTTCGTGCAACCGCCAGTATATCTGAGGGTGTGGTGCCCTGCTCCGGGTCCTCAGCATATCCGCATCGCACACCTCCTCTAGAGCACTGCGCATTCGGTCCGCCAGCTCATCGACACTGATCTTCTTCAGCAAAACGCTTTATGTCGTCTCCCGTGAAAGAATCGCCCATATCGTTTACAAGTTTTTTGTTTACATTAAGCATACAAAGTCCATTTAAGTTGTCTTCTGCTGATTTCAGCCTTGCAGCCGTTACGGTATGCTACCATAACTTTCATCATCAACAGTTGGTACAGAGGCATACAGAATCCAGGGGGGGCAGCTACCCTTGAAAGTTGATTTTTTACATAATGAGATCTAATAGCAATGAATTAAAGTTAGAACTTTGTGCAAGCTCGTCTGAGTAGGTACCACCCACTCATCAGATATTCTACCGCAAAACAGCAGTACTTGGTATTGTTGTGTTCCGGTTTGAAGGGTGAGTGAGCCAGTGTAATTACAGGCACAAGGGACATAACATCTTAGTTTCCAAGGTTGGTTGGCGTATTGGCGATGTAAGCGATGGTTAACATTTCTTACAATGCCATTGTCTATGGGCATTGGTGACCACTTACTATCAGGTGGCCCACATGCTCGTCCGCCTACCTATACAATAAAAAATAAATAAAAAAATAAAATGTAATATAGATTGTTTATAGTAATCCTGATTCCTGTAGGTATACCATGTAATGAAAATATACCGATTTGTTTGATGATTATAACTACACTAATAAATATTATACATTTGAAAATAATGAAGTGTAGTTTTATCTTATCAGTAATCTAATAAATCTAAATCTTATCTAATCAGTAAGTTCTCACAATCATTGTATTTGCCTTACAATAAAAGTATCGAGAAATTGTATAATATGCTATAAAGGTGCGTCGGTATGCTCGGTGCACGACACTGGCTTCTGACACGTTCCACGCATTCCGGCCTATCTTCATAAACTGGCGTTGGCGATGTTCGTGAAATATGACAAGCGTTTTCTAATTATAATAAATTGACTTAGATATATACAGAATAGTACTATAGCGTTTAAATTAACTTGCGTCGATAGACGTGTCGAACATAATGACGTAAATAAATACTTTAAAGTTTTATATTTGACCGTTTTGATTTTTTATTATATATTTTTAAGTAAGCACATATACAAAGAATGTATCAATTTGACAATACAAAATAAATCTACAACGAGACAAAGCCTCGTGTATCATATCCTCCAGATGTACTAGGCTCTCTGAATTTTGCCGGAGTTGGCGACTTGCCGAGCGCTGGTCCTGCGCCATTGTGAAATACACTCTGTACAATAACACCCTGCTGCCCTGTATACCAGACAGTTGTGTAAAATGTTAGTTTATTACAAACCGTTTTGGTTTTTATACGGAAGTAATAAAGAAGATTATGGCCTGGGCATTTTGTCCCTTGCGATGCTTCTCGATAGTCCAATGCAGGACGCATTGCGGACGTCGCGTCGTCGTTCCCGTAGTGCGGAAGAATGTAAATGTGGGATTTACTAAAATTATAGCGAATTAAATTAAAAACCCTATTCTATTATTTGAAATGTATTTGTAAAATTTATTCGAGTATTTAAGTCCTTGCCGTTTCTGAACTGGGTTGTGCTGACATGAAACATGATCGGAAATACAAATATAAGCCTTGACAACATTTGTAACTCAAACTCAGTACATTAAACTCTTTCCGAGAAACATTTTCAGAGACGTAAAAAACTATTATGAAATTGTATGTATCATAATATTTTACAGGTCGCTTGCGCAACAGCAGATGGTCGCGGCTGGACTGCATTATGTACACCTCACGCACGAATTAGTGCCACAACACGACCACGGAAAAATAATCCTTTTAAAACTGAGGCATATGCTGCAAAGTCGCGTTGCGATGTATCGTTTACTTACGCTAGCGGTGTGCAGCGTGTTGTGAGTGTAGTGTTGCAGATTGGTCGTCGTAAATCATAACCTGGTTTCGTGCATCGCCTTCGCTGACGCAACTCGCACAATCAGCGTATTCAACTACGATTTGAACGAATCGCTTCTACTCTTATTCATAAGCAGTAACAACTAATATTATAAACTATATTATGAACGATAAACTTGTTTAAATGCTTACGTCGCTATTCAAACTTGGAGTCTATTTGGAGTCATCGACCTAACAAGATGATATGTACAAAAACAGATGTAATGTATTCAATATTACTCTTTTTTATTAAGTATAGGAAAGCAGATTGGCAAATGGGCCACCTGAGTGTTAGTAGTGACCACCGTCCATAGACATTGAATTTATGACTAGAAATACTCACGATTCCTTAATTTTCCATCAATAATGCGCCGTCGACCAGGATCAGTCACCGAACGACCACATGGAATGGCCCGAAAGCATAGCCAAGTTCTACAGCCAAGGGAATAATTAACCAATATATATTCATATAATGTAATTGTTTCAACCAAAATCGCTCCCGCTTCTTCCGTCAGAGTGAGTCGGCATTGGCCGGTCTCGTAAAACTTTAACAGCTTCATAAAACCAAGTGCTTTTGACTCGCTGCTCCGGTGTTGCGTTCTCACCCACTTGGACTTTGTGTCCTAGTGCTCCGTGCACGTGTCTGATCATTTACTTGCAAAGTTAATAAAATATTTATAATTTAATAAAAATGCATATGAGTTAATACGTAAGAGTTTATATTTGTTATTTGTTGTGTATGGTTTTTGTAAGATTATCAATTAATATGAGTAAAAATAAGTACATAGTGTAGTGTGAAACTTAAGATTAGAGATGACTAGTGCCAAGTTATTTTATTTACGACAGCCAACTCAAAATATTATTTATTGTTTAGTTTTTATTTAAACAATTTACTATTATTAAATATATTGAAAGTATGTCTCCCACAATCTGATTTTTTACATTGCTTTCTCAAATTGTTGAACTAAAGTTATGGTGTCGCCATTCATTAGTAACTCTTGCATTTTAATCGATAGAACTTAAATGATTGACGTCGTATGTAACTATCAGAGGCGGAGTGGGCCGCGACCCACTCCGCCTCTGCGGATCGCGGGAAACACACTCAAAGAGCTTAACTCGCTAAGCTCACTGTGATTTAAATACGCAGAATGGGTTCCGTAGATAAGAGAATTACAGGCGGGAAAGGTCTCGTCCTACACTACTCGTACTATTGCTTAAGGTTGTTAAAAGCGGGTCGGAAACGCAAACGAGGCTACTTTTATGTTTACTTTAAGATATCATATCTTGTGGACATACACAAAACCCTTAGCTTAGTAAATCACTATTGCCATTACTCTACGCTAATAAACATTTACATTGGTCATGGTTCTCGGAAACGTATTGTTTGATTACAACAGAAATAAATGTGTTTTTCTTTATCAAAGGATACAATAAATTTTGATTCCAGTATCATATTAATTACTCGACGGATCTCTATCTCAATAACTTGATTTACATTCAAGTATTTTTTATTATCACACGGTTCAATGCATCGCGGCGAAAGGAGAAAGTAATGTCATTAGTAGATGAGGCTCAGTAACCACGACACTATCTGTACGTTGCTCACAGCGATACCTCACGCTGGAATGTTTATTGCTTTGTGTAGGAGTAAATGATACATGGTACTAAGGCCTGATATTTGCTAAGTAGGTAACTCTTTAAACTAATTCTAGATTAAACGTTATAACAATTACTTAGGTATTAGCTCTAGAGTATTTTTTTATTGTATAGGTAGGCGGACGAGCATATGGTTTTATTTATATTCTCTAACGAAATACTTATGTCTTGCTATCAGCTATTGGTAATTAATATTATTTGAATAGTAATAAGAGATAACTTAACTCAAGTTAAATTACTGCTTAAGATTCTGAAATCTGCTGTGGCTAGGAGAATCTTATTCTTGTTCATTTTATTTCGAATCTCGGCGTACATTCTTGATTACTTTTTCCGCCATTACTGAAGATTTGCTTTTTAATTTCCTTCGAATCTCAGATCCTTGAATCATTTCTGTTTCTTACATATATAAAGAAACGCTCGAACCTCTTTGAATATATAAAATTATTAAATAATATTGGGATGCTAATATAATAATACTTGGGAATGGATACAAATTTAAGTCACATTTAGGTAAGATATTTACCTCCTTTCCAAAGTGGAATACTTTTATCTTTGAAGAATAATAGTAAATACAAATATTTCTCGTTCAAATGAAACGCAAGAGAGCATAAGAGCATTGGTAGTCGAGGCGAGAACAATACCGCTCTCGCACAATGAGCCGGCGCAGTCCCGGGGAGGGGCGACTCCTCCAGCTCAGTTGTTAGCACTAAACCTGCCGCTCTTATCGCGCCGTCCATCGCAGCTGGCGGCGGCGAAAGTCTGCGACGAGTAGTGCAGCGTCACACTTAATAAATAAATATATAATAACACTCAATAGATACAAAACGTAGAATGTTTTAAATACATATTATGTAAATTATATAGAAGCGGTATTTGTATCATCATAACAACAATACAATAACAAATTAAAATCTACATTAAGCGTTTAATTTTTACAAACCCTAACAATAAATTTCATAAAGCGTTCATATTCCAACTCGCGTAAATTTCAAATTATCACTCTATCAATCTATTCCGCCATCAAGTGCTGCAGAGCCTGTAGCTGCAACATTGGTGATGCTCCCCCTAGTAGTAGATGTTACTGCTGTTTTGGATGGATGGTTTTCGTCTTCTTTATGAAATATGCGTGTTTCGATATAGTGTGTTTCGACGTTTACCCGTGCGACGTGAAAGTTCGCGTCCCTTCAATCAGTCAATGTTTTCAATGCTCGCCGCCGAGGAGTGTCGCGTGTGACGCCCTCAGAGCTCCATTCAACGCTTTCTAACTGCTCTTATCTCTACTCTCCGATTCGGTGGATAGCTTACGTCTTAAAAAGGAAAAAAAAATTTGCTTTTAAGCTTTTAATGTTAAGCTTACGAGTATCCGAGACCCTCATTGTTGACAGTATGTAATGAACAATGAACGGAAGGTACAAGAAATCATATTTTTACTTTATCACTTTAATATTTTACTTTTAATATAATATTGATCATGTAAAAAATATATATAAATTACATGTTTCTACATTTATTGTACAAAACTGCTACTTTTTCATTAAAATGGAGTGATTCTTTGAACTGAAGTTCAAAGAAGAGCGAGAAAATAAGTAAGATATATTTACTTATATAAAAAAAATCACAATTTTAATTGTGTCGTAAGGCCTTGCCTCCGTAGAAAAGCTCTACTTGCAAAATAAATTCAAAAGAATGTTATAAAATAGTATTTGATACAGACCGTAAATAATTAAATATCCGTACAACATAATGAGTCAATTGTATGATGTCACTCGACTGTCGACTAATTCAAAGACGCAAGCGATCGGTCATTCGATACAAAGATCAACAATAACGGCTACTGTTTCCTGATTCAGACAAAGGCACAAAACATAAACGCGTATGACGTACGAACTTCGAACTTGTAGCTGTAGCTGTGGATAAGACCATATCATACGGATCGCATGTCTCGTTGATTATCAGTTCATGTATATGAACATTGGAGTATGATTTCACAATGCTGTAAATATGCCACACCACGAACGTTCGCCTAAAATCTCAAAGTGGTGTGAAGATCGAGAACTTGTTCGCTGCGAGCAAGCGATACAAGATCACAAGTATCATGATGCTACCTCACTCCGATGCTGGACATCGCGTGAGTTCAAACGAAATATTCGTATGCTTTTCGTAATTATACATAGTTGGGGATAAAAATTACATGCGAAGAAAGTGTTAAATCTGCTTTATATATATATATTATCAGAGATGGTAAAACTTTTCGAAAGTAATACGGTTTGCTATAGTTACGTAGCAATCACACTTCCTATGTTTATTATGTAACGGGGAAACAGGGAGACCGAGGCCAGCGGCAGTGAGAGGTTTGGCTGCATTAGTATGCGACCCGCTCGCAGACAGCGCCATCAGCACCGGCCCTCGTCTCCAACACGTACCTCCAGATTATCTTTCGCTACGATTGCGACGTCTGCTCCGTTATCTCTTGAGAAATTATTTTAATTTATAAAAAGAAGTGTCTCCGAGCATTTTATAATACTGCATCATAATATATATCGAGTGCAGTCGGTAGCTCAAAAAATATATAATGCTGTTTTTTCTGTGTATCTTATGTTTATTTAAAAATTTTATTGTATGTTGTGTAAGAGCCGCGCTCGCGACATGCTTCCAGTGGCCTACGGACGTTTCATACAAATGATTCCGATTGTCATCTTTCTCGGTATCAAATAGCGTTTGAATTAATTCTAAATATAAATACTGATAATATTTTGGTTCTTGTCTCATATTTTATGGCTGGCCGTTACGATTTCATTACTTGTATGCTTTGAATCTCTATGGGCTTTAGTCGTCTTTTATTTATAATTTTGATTCTGCTGAGTGATTTCGTCACGGCCAGTCTCTACAGAGAACAGCACAGAGAAAGTAGCACAGGACCAACAGCTGTACGAGATTTCCGGGGCACTGAAATGTTAACTTTCAAACTGCTATACTACCCTTACTTCCCTTACTGGAAGAAAACTTCCAACAATTTTTTTTGGCACAATCCAGGGAGAACTTTGAACCCAGGACCTCGTCAGACTTATAAGCTAGCCTTCAGACGGTGAGCGAGTTTAATTATATAATTTATTAATAATATTTAAAAAGGTTCTTAATAAACGAATTCCAGCTAGTGATGTTTATAATACATTTCGCTCTCGTTGACGTGTGGATGATAAGTATCCTTGCCGCTATTTATAGCGCAGGACTGTAATCTAGGCATGCGAAGTGGCATTATAAGCAAAGCGCTCATATCGCAACGCAGGCAGCTGTCGACCGGCGCCGGCGCGACCCGCGACCCGCGCTCTTCGCGTCTCGGCGTGTCAGGCGTCAGGCGTCAGGCATCGAACATCTGCGAGTGTTGCAGCTGTGATTTATGCGTTACGAGGAAACAATCGTGGCCCTCCGATCGACGCACTCATTCATCATCGCGGGACTTGCGTCCCAATAATCAACGCTGCAGTCGACACAATGCCGAGATACGCACGCATGGAGGGCACTTAATAATCGTCCCCTCGTGTTTAAAGTCGCTTATTGCGAGTCGAAGGGACGAGGGTCGATTTGCATCACAAATCATTTGACGCCGTTTTATATGCAGATGCGCATTGTTTGCGAGCGCGACGACCTGTTGCATTCCACTACAGATTGTCTTGTTATATTAAATGTTATACATGTACAAAGTTAACAAATACCCAAAATCTTTTCTTTCTACGCAATATTAGATGATAATAAGTTATTCGATATATTAATAATTTATGAAAATATTGTAAATAGAATGCATATTTATCACGGTTTCCTGTGGTCATGTCATAGTAGTCAGTGAATATCGACATTATATACTAGATCGATTAAGTACTAGAAGATGTAGCATTTAAAAAAACAGTTTTTTAAACATGAAAACACGAATTAATGTGTTACTTTTAATTAGTCCCGTTATAGAGGTAACAGTTTCCGCGAGTTAATCTCAACGAGAGCAGTGTGGAGTGCGACTGATTGTCAGATCAGGATTAGTTTAATCGGCGAGTGACACGTGTGCGACCCACGACCCTCGCGTGTGTAGCGCCGCGCCCGCTCCAGCGTGTCCGGCGCTCCTCGAACAGCGTCTTTTTATACGATTCCTTAATTAAAAACTTTATAATCCTTACTCTCCTAATTACCTAAAAACTCGTTTCTCTTTCTTAGGCACTGACACTGATTGTCATCTTGATCTGCGGTCAAGAAGTGACAATCGCTTAAAGTTGCCAACAGCTCATACTCGCTTTTACAGTGAATCTTTTACTGTTAAAGCTGTGAAGCTATGGAATATGCTTCCCCCGGGAATTCGTCGCTCTGATTCTATTTATATATTTAAACGTCGTGTGAAAACTCACTATCTTTCCTTACAATAAGTAATGTATGTACGTTTATTGAATATGTATTATACTTAAAAATGTTATATGTGTGTATGTATATATATTTATATGTATCTATGTATGTACGTTTATACATATATATTTATATGTAACGTATGTAGGTTATATATATTTTACATTAGTATGTATATTATAAGTCATTATTTTCTTTTATTTTGAATATTATTTTATTTTTATTTTTTGCACTATCTTGTTTCTGCTTTTGCAAATCCTTTCACCAAAGGTTGTCTGTTAGAGATTGCTTTAGCAATAAGACCGCCTTTGCACGCTCTTATTTTCTTGTCTTTGTTGTAATTGTTCTCTTTATTTGTATGTCCTTTCGTTGTGTGTGCAATAAAGTATTAAATACATAAATAAATAAATAAATAAAAACACATCATTATATCGTAAGAAGACTTGGCTGTTACAGGTGTAGTTAATACGATATAATAAACAATTTTGTTAAATATCTCTCCTCCAGCTGCCATAGACATTAAGATGAGTTTAGTTTCTTCAGCTATCTATCTATTTGATACACACTTTGGTATTTGAAATATTAGTATGGATATCACCCCCTATTGTAGCCTACGAACCCTCCGCCCCTCCGCCCTTCCACCCCTCCGCCCCAGACTGTAACCATAATGTGTGTGCAATTAAGATAAGCTCGATTCGACTTTCACAAATATCAGCAGTCTTCAATTAAACCGGTCTAAAGGGATTCTGATTATCCCACTCGAGGACGTATATCTATGTAAATAGAATATGTCCGCTCATTTTGCATTAAGCTACCATCCTACTACTTCTAATCGAAAGAATCTAATAGCGCTCGATTCGTTTCGGATGTTACTTCGGGATTTAGAAAGAGATTTTACAAGTTTCACGGACATATGTTCCTCGGGTTGTCCATTCACTTTCGGGGAGTCCTACTTCGTAAATGTTCAGACAATATTACTATTCTTCCGAAATATTTACTCGGTGGTAGAGCTTTGTGCGGGCTCGTCTGGGTGGGTACTACCCACTCATCAGATATTCTACCGCAAAACAGCAGTACTTGGTATTGTTATGTTCTAGTCTGAAGGATGAGTGAGCCAGTGTATTTACAGGCACAAGGGACATAACATCTTAGTTCCCAAGGTTGGTGGCATTGGCGATGTAAGCGATGGTTAAAATTTCTTACAATGCCATTGTCTATGGGCGTTGGTATGGCCGATGCCACTTACCATCAGGTGGCCCAAATGCTCGTCCGCCTAACTATACAATAAAAAAATATTACTTTTTATTTTTTCCCCTAGAATCTCCTAGAAATCCTAATACTTGTTCGGCGCACGCAATCCTGGTGATGAATGCGACCAGCTATCGCACACGATTTCTTGTTGATTCGTTCACACGTATGTGTATAAGTTCAATGATGTCGAATATAGACGATAATAAAACGGTGTGTCAATGATGTATAAAATATCATTAACTCAGAACTCGTATTCATGTTCATGCTGCTTTACTATTTAACGCTAATAACGATTGTAACGTGCGCTAAGATCTGGCTTGCATCGACAGCAGAACAACATTACCGACTAATGCTTTTCAATTTATAGCTCGCATCGCACTATACGACTTTATGTAAACTATATGCTATTGAGGTCACAGACACCGCACAAAGTGTATTGCTTTCTTATATAATTATATATATATGTTCAAAGATTTATCATTAATTAGAAAAAGTTTCAATATTACATTGCGGACAAACATTTAAATCAGTTTTAAGGTATGAACAATAATGTTCAATTAATTAGAAACAACAACAAAAAATATAAAGACCAATATTTTTTTAAGTATTAGTAATTAGTATTGTTATTTACGAAATAGCTACTATCCACAGCCTACCAATAGTTATAACTAATATTTAGTGGCGTATCCCTTATTTTCAATAACAGCACTGTAACGACGTGGGCATTGATTCAATCAATTTCATACATTTTTCTAGGGGGATTGATTCCATGCTTCAACAAATGCTGCATATAGTTCGTTTTGACTGGTGTTACGTTTGTTTGAGACTTTCTTTTTAACAATATACCAGAGATTTTCTATTGGGTTTAAATCTAGACTATTTGCTGGCAAGTCTAAAACGGATATACCCTGTTCGCTAAGGAAACATTTGACGCTATTGGCTGTATGTTTAGGGTCATTGTCATGCTGAAAGATCCAGGTTATAGGCAAATGATCGTCCGAGTAGTAGATATTTTTGTATTGCCATTGATCCATTGTACCTTCAATCTTCCGAACGGGTTACAATAAATAATAATCGCTTCTCTCGGTGTTGCTTGGTAAGAAGCGGTACCTTTCGAGAGATTCTTCCAAACAATTTAACTTCCACTAATCTTCGGCGTATCAGTCTTGACGAGATGTTTCTCGGGTCATCAGGCGAAAAAAACTTTATTTTTAATCTGGTTGGAGCCTTTACTTGGGTCTTTTTTACCAACACAAACGATTAGCGTATCTTCTCTGGGAGAGGATTGTCTTGGCCGAGCCTTTCTAAGAACATTTTCAACAGTTCCATGTATTTTATAATGATCAATTGCATTAAAAACTTTCTTAACAGAACAATTTAAATGCTCAGCTATTCTTCTGTACGCCCACTTATGATCTATATGTAAATTAACAATTATTTGCCTAGTTGACGCATCACTACTTTTATTTTTGCCCATTTTGAACAAAATAACATTCAGATTAAATTTTGAATGTGAATGTTATTCGCCAATTTCAAAAAAAGAACGAGCCATGGATGCTTTTTTAAAATGTTTCTAATTAGGCGTCCAAGCGGCCAGTAACAGAAAATAAACTCCTACATGTGTAAGACTGATTTTGTAATTAAAAGTAAGATATGTTTTATATTTTATGCATTTAATGAGTTTTTTATTTGAGTGGCTATATTATTGCATGATTATTAATGATTGAATGTGTATATTTTTTACGAACATTTGTACGTTGAAGTTATAATTTATTTATTCATAAGAAGTGTTTCTAATTATATGACCACCACTGTATATATAAGAAATGTTAACTCTATAGTGGCAAGTATAATGTTTGGGTCCTGGGACGAATTGTGTCTTGAGGTCTCGGGACTTTTTCAAGTTTTAACAGTCTCGTGACTTTCAGGCCGAGACTCGAGACTCATTCATATCAATATGGCATCATATTTATGTTATTTACAAAAAGCCATAATAAGCTTTATTCGCTCACTGTTTATTTACCTATTCTGTTACTGAGACTAAGATAAATCTTTCATTATAGGGCCGAAGTAATAATTTTCGTTTTATTGCAAGAAGTTAAAATATGGGATTATTATTTTAAGTGTGAATAAAGTTGCACGCATTGCATTTACGGACTCTTAGAAACTCAATCTCATTACCAATATGAGAAAAGGTTCGATAAGTTTTAATATTAAGAAGTACTTACAAGGTTAAGATTAACGCTAAACGTCAGGTACTTCATCTACGTGTCGTGTGTAACCGGCGAGCCGCGCACGTGCGCGGTCCTCCGAGATCGCCTCTCAGTTCTCAACTTTTTTATAGTCGGCCTCGTTTTATACGGACGATATCATAAAAACTTTTTATTACTGTTATCCCTTATGACACACGGGAAGAAAAAAAATCTCCTATTATGTGTGCAAACTAAATACTGTGACATGTACTCGATATAACGAGCTTGTATTATACCGTGTCGAACTACTTTACTTTTAGACATTAAGTTATATACGACGACTAGCTGTGCCCGCGGTTTCACCCGCGTATAATCCTACCCTAGAACCTTCCTCGATAAAAGGACTATACAACACAAAAAATATTTTTTAAATTCGAACCAGTAGTTCCTGAGATTAGCCGAATCAAACAAACAAACTCTTCAGCTTTATATATTAGTATAGAATAGATAAAAACAACATATATTGTATTTATGAGTGTTTTAAGAAGTCAGTTTTCATTTTTTCTCTTTAAAAAATATTTGAGCGTGAAAAGTGTTTTGACCACAATAGTATTTTCGTAAATACGAACAAGATCAACATATTATACTGATTTCACTGCTATTACAATAAAATAAGCTAAAATCAATGTAAGTTAAGTCGGCATCATTCGTTGTTGTCAACGTCTTAGACCGGAAGATACTGACACAAAATTGTAGGGCATTTGTACCAGTATGGCGACTT
This sequence comes from Nymphalis polychloros, assembly GCA_905220585.2. NCBI lineage: Eukaryota > Metazoa > Arthropoda > Insecta > Lepidoptera > Nymphalidae > Nymphalis > Nymphalis polychloros. Next base: position 138,033 of record HG992247.1, read on the forward strand.
TTCAGAGGTCTAATTACGTAATGACGAAAAGCAAAATGATGGTCATAGCGCTGGTACTCGCTGTCAAACTTTTCCGACGGTTCCAAATGGCCGCCACACCGCCGCTAAGGAGTATTTTTTTTTTTGCTAAACGATTTGTACTTCCCTATAATTTTGTGAAATTTTGTGTCAGTATCTCCCAGTCAATCTTTAGTTATCCTAAACTGTATCTCATGTATCGATCGACGAAGTTAACTGTAAAGAAAGTTGATACTTAATGGTTTCTGCGTAATGTGTGTAAGAGCACACATAATTTATTTATATTAATATTTATTCTATATCTACTTTCATTCAATTTGTATTTACACTAATTTCCGTAATAATTACTTATTATTCAGTAAGTCTTTTGTAAATATTGTATCCGACACGTCCCACTATTCCATCAACATGCCTCGAAGTAGTAGCTGACTAGTGGTTTGGGAAGTATTGAGTTTGTTTAGCTTCGTGTATCGTAATCGTAAGCGACGTAATGTTTGTGTGAAGTGGCTCCGGGACGGCTCGGGGTGGCTCTGGTGAACGTCTCCGCAACTATCCAGTGTTTATCAGAACCGTCTACGGCTTCGACCGTTCTTTCCACTCAATTATCGCGCAGGTGGGCTATTCGTGGAAACCATTTAAATAGATCAGACGTGATGGTGTAAACAGTTCAGGCAAATCATTCGAGCTGGCCATGTGGTGAGCGTCCGCTGTGCGCGGGTCGCGGTCTCGAGATTGGCGCTGAATTTTATATGACGTGAGTCACTAAAGTGCTATTAGGAAGCCGTTATGCGATAAACATACTCGACATTAACTATTTAATGTTTGATATCAATTTGTCTGCTTTAATCAGAGCATAGTGCTGTCTTTCAAGTGTCTCTGATCTCTATGGGCAACGCTCAGCCCGTCCTGTGGCTAGAACTGAGCCGCGTGTTCTCATTTTATATACTTTACTCGTATCACGTACTCATATGTAACTGACAAAATCGGTCTATTAATAAATCTAAAAGAAGTCGTAGACCGTAAATGTTCCACTTCTTATGTTAGACTTACGTTTCTCTTAAGGTTCGAGTTATTTCCAAAACGCTACTAATGTGGGGGTGGTGGATACACATGTGGCAGATTTTCATCCAATATATGCAGGTTTCCTCACGACGTTTTCACGATGTCCTCATTTTTGAATACGAGATGATGGAAACAAATTTAGCACATCAACATTCAGAGCTGCTCGCCCGGATTTGTATCCGTAATCATCAGTTTTTAAATATTGTTTTGAAATACAATTCATATTAGTTACTTGTAATTGGTTTATTGATGTCGGCCGGGACACGTGAAATAGCTTTCGAATTACTTTAAAGTATATAATTATCTAAATTCACTCGGTGGTAGAGCTTTGTGCAAGCTCGTCTGGGTAGGTACCACCCACTCATCAGCTATTCTACTGCAAAACAGCGGTAGTAATTACACGCACAAGGGACATAACATCTTAGTTCCCAAGGTTGGTGGCGCATTGGCAATGTAAGCGATGGTTAACATTTCTTACAATGCCATTGTCTATGGGCGTTGGTGACCACTTACCATCAGGTGGCCCATACGCACGTCCGCCTTCCTATACAATAAAAAAAAAAAAAGAAATAGCTGTGAGTCACAAATTCCAACAAACAGGTTTAGATTTAAAACGAGACTCGCCTAAAGGGATTAGTAATGGACTATCTATAATAATATTATAAATACGTAAGTTACTCTGTCCTCCTGCTACGCTTCCACGGCTAAACCTCTGAACCGATTTTGATGAAATGTGATATGAAGGTAGGATTATATACAACACCTCTCAGCCTCACCTCCGTGTTAACAGGGCCGAAATTAGTTTTTTATTTACCATACTTTATATATAAGAAATTAAATTTTCGGTCTGTAAGCTAATATTATGAGTTGTACAGTCGTAACGTCGACCTCGCGGATTAATCGTGAATAATCTGAACAAGAAAACAGATAAATTTCTTTTTGTGGTTAAAAGTTATCTTACGTAATTAAAACTAAATAAAAATTAATAACGGCGTACTTGGTTTTTATGATGTAACAAAATATCTACTAACACTGAATGTGTTTGAAATCAGACGGGCTGTGAGCTATTGGCGAGTTTAAACTACACAGGTTCATACAATCGTAATAAAATACTAATAAAAGTACTTTATTCGAGATCTCTTTGAATTGCAGTTACTCGATACTCGACGATTTTTCTACTAATTAAATTGTACCCGTTATGTCAATATAATACAATTTAATGATTGTATAATATGTATGTCCTGCATGAAAATCAACGAATACTAACTACATTTTTTTTTTTAAATCTTAATATTTTTTTATCGAGTAACACGCATTTATTAATGATTTTTTTAACATGATGAATTGGCTAAGAGAAGGTGAAAACTTGGTGATACAAATTTTTCCATCAGAATAATCAATATTATTATGTTGTGGTTATACATAATATTGTACTATATATAATATGACACTGCTGTAAGTATCCCAACAATGCTACAAACATTCCGTAGGAAGCCACGATCTCGGATGAGGGTTATACAAACAAATTACTAGGATGTTATATCATTGCTTAAAATATTTTTCATTTTGACGAATTTTACTAAAAATATAAGTATATATTTCATTTTTTTCTTATATTAATAACGGAGTAATGTAACTGCTAGTGAATACGTAATTAATAAATACTCTGCCTATTTGGAATAAGAGACGAGATAAAACTTTAGATGCACTAGTTCTCTATCCAGTCCGCTTTCCGTCTGCTTACGCACATTGCGTGCTTGGCACACGTACCGGAAATCGGTTGCCACTTACCAATGTTAATGATTCATTTGGACGCAGCCACCTCTGAATAGTAAATTTGGAAGATTTTATTGGTGTAATGTGTGTCTGAGTCACAGTGAGCTGTTATCGGGCCGGGCAAGGTCAACCGGTGCCTGCGCTCGGCGCTGCTAATGGCGCCAGAAGCGTTTATGATACTTATAATTAGCTCCTTAGGTGGTAGGTAGGTTCGATGTTACACTGACAATCTTTTGGCAAAAGTAAAATTTATTATTTATTGATTTAATATATCATTTTATTTGTATAATTTTAAAAGGTAAATATTACCCATTGACATAATACACTGATAGTTTATATAGCTGAATACACGTATTTGTGTATAATTTATATTTGGTTATACCATAATACATGTATAAATAAATTAAAAAATAATATTAAATGTAAGTTGTATCGAACAAATTAGTAAAATAAATTTGTAGTCTTATAAAATATACCCCTTAATGTAGACATAAATCTAGAACTATTGCAATGAAAAAAAATGGACTTAGAATTTATTAACTCGATGATACAATTTCGTAACAAAACAAAATCACAAGCAACGCATTTGTCACGCTGTCACGGTCGGTGTTATATGGCGCGACTTAGCGTGCACTCCGTGTCACGTCAAGATTAACGTCCCTCGTTTATGTCGGTGCGGAAGTTCATATACGCTTCACGATATACGAGGAGGAATGTTACTCAAGGTCGAGTTTAGTTTATAAGAATCGTAACACGGGATTACTGCTGTGACGTGACGGATAGAGCCGACGACTTGCGAGGTGTGACCTTTACCTCAAACAGATACAAATACAGTAAGTAAACCGGTAGCCCGTGACCAGTTCTGTTATAGCGTTTATGTACATATAGATGGCATTGTACTAATGAAAATGTAATTCTTCAAACTATATCTGACTCTTTGTCTGTTTTGCGAGCACAAGGGATATTATATCAAGTTTATTCGCGTGGCATACGCGACAACGGTGAGCATTAAACATCAGGTTTGGGTAACAATGGCCTTTCGAATATAAATATTAGAAAACATAGATTTTTAATAGTTACACTATTCTATTCATCGTCAATTAATAAAATGTCAAGAGATAAAACGAACGCTTTGTCAGTTTCGATAACTGTTGTTTCACAATTATTACTCGTCATCTCGTCATTATTTTGTTGTGGCGGTAGTTTGCGGTGTTGCGAACAATGCGCTCGCCATTTGTTTATTAAGACTTATAGCGTCCGCCCTCAAGGACGCGCGGCTCCGAGAGATACCGTTACATTTCTAAGGACTTCGTATACACACACATACGTGTCTGTGTCTGTACCTCCACTGCACTGTCGAGATGGCTCCGTGGCAGGAGACATCGATCATGAGATTTACTTTAGCTTTGCAATTAATCTTAAGTGGTTATTAAAAGAGACAAATTGAATAAGAATATGAATAGGTAACAATATTTTATACTCTGTTGGTGCAGCTTATATTTTAGTTTTTCAAACAATGGAATGTGTCTTTGAAAATGTGACATATCACGCACAACGTTTTCTGGAATAAGTTAGTTTACATTTCGTCGTTAGCCTATAATGAGTATTTACATACAATTTGCGTGACATCACGAAGGTCGACCTTGGCCGAGGAGTGTGGTTTTATTAAAAAGCTTTCAGCTAAATGCTAAAATACTTGAGAACTGAAAAGGATCAGTTTCAAGGACCCCAATTTAACTCTTTTCCAGTTTGGTGAATATTTGTAAGACTCAGTTGACTTCAGCACCGTCGCTTAAGTTATAAAGAAGATGATTGTTTGGTGACTGTTGATAGACTTATTCGCAGACAATGATTGCAGCTTATAACTACTCGATAAATGTATTTTCGTCCACATGCTCGTCGGTTGTGCCGATAATTTATGTGATAACCCTTAAAACCCCGTAAAAGCTCTTTTATTTTACGCTGTAAATGAGCTTCTGCGAGAGCAAGAGGTCGATTGTAAAATCTAATTCTAATTTAAAACTTCGTCTCATCGTTTTATAAGTAACCTTCCCTATACATTAGTTGCAGTAGATATGTATGAATGTTATGTTACGCTAATCTACTATAATATAAAGCTGTTTTTTCAGGCTCAGGCGCTTGTCTGTACTATATAATACATTTAACTCTATTTCAGACAGACAGACGGACAGACTCGGTGGTTGGACTTATAATATGTAGTGATTGTTATAGACCATACACGATCACGTTCCGACTCAAGGGGGCGATGCGATAACGTTGAACACGGGTGAAATTGAATGAAGCGTCCAGTCGCATGTCAAGATACTCCCCTGTAAGTACCAATAAAATGAGAAAATTTTAAAATTAATATTTTAATAAGTTGCCCGTGTTTTATTATATTCGCTCGTTTTGATGATATATATAGGTATTATTTTATCACATACATCTGATAATTTAATGAAAAAAATATTAGTTCAAAAGTCTTACAAGTGTCCATGAGCAGCTATAGCGCAGAAGCTATGAGCACATTGTTAATAAAGAACGCAAGGCTCAAATTACTTGAAGAAACTCTATCCGTCTGCGCTGATAGAGTATGTGAATTAGGGCGCGTATCCTGTGCTCGCGCAGAGCTCACACTATTTATTTAACAGCCGTCACTGTATCTTATGTACCTAATATTCCTTACTTGGGCAATATATTAAAGTTGTGATATAAGTAATATATAAATCAAAATGTATTTGACTCTTGAAGCTTTTGTTTATCGTTATCTTACAAATGTAAATATAAATCTTTCATCGGTGCTTAAGCGGTTTTTTAGATTCTAATGAGAAGACCCGGCGAAAAACTCAGTGGTTACTCTTTTCCACCAATTAAACAACATGGGTATGTTAGTGAAATACAATTGCATTTAAATATACAACCTGAAAATCCCATAAATTCCACGCCTTTCTACAATTTTGATATTCTAGTTTATGTGTCTCATTTTATAATGTTTCCTAACATTATATTTTGTAAATGACAAATTATATACAATAAAATTATATAATATGTTAACACATACAAGTAGCATATATGCTACGTTATTATAATATTAGCAAAAGAATAAAAATAGCCCACATGCGTGTTTCACAATATTAAAAGTACGTATTACGTACACTTGAATAAATAAATATGTAATTGGAAAAATTTCTTATCGCTAAATTCATCGCTAGAGATACAGCTGAGGTGTCCGAGTGGTTAAGGAGTTGGACTTGAAATCCAATGGGTTCTACCCGCGCAGGTTCGAATCCTGTCCTCAGCGAGGTTTTCATTTATTTATTTATTTTTATACTTAGCAAATTATAATGAAGTTGAATTTAATATAATTTATTTTATTTTATAATGACAGTATTTATGAAAGTTTATTTTTACAGTGACGAACCTCAGAGCAACCTAATATATAAATGAAAAAATAAGCTATTTTCTGCTCTTTATCTAGCTTCAGTCGTCCACGTCCCAGGTGGACGGTAAGCCTACCTCGCTGTGTAGTTCGGAACAATATAGACGCAACTATTAGTAGGATTGCAAGTACTTCTTGTCCTTTGATAACGCGTCGTGTGGAGCTGTAATCAGTCACGAGGCGGAGTGATAACGCCGCTTTATTTATAGTTTAGAGCAATGCCAATATGAACTATCTGCATTTCTGTAATAGTTTACGACTAAAGGCTAGTCTGCTTAAAGTCGCATCTAACAACCTCGTTATACTTTATAATTTTGTTTGTCATTTAAAATACGCACGCTTAACCAAACCGAGATAATAAGTTACGGTGCTTGTTATGTTGTGCTTATGTGTCAAGTTAACGATAATACAATATTTGATGTTATGTTGTTATGAAATTAATGATAACAAATACAATTAATTATAAATACTTGTAAAGATGGCGGTATAAAGTAAAGGTAATTATCATATTATTAAACTTAAATTTCAATACAAGCAATTTCTCTAAGGCGGAATTCTAAAGATTGTACAGCTTTTACAGGAGGGCACGCAACTCGCTCGCCACGTGTTAGTAGTAGTAAATACGGGCATCACAGATGTACTACATAACGTTTTATTTTCGATAAATACAAAATCAGTATTATCTTATAAATACGGCTACGGCTACGGCTGGCAACGGCAAACGCCTCCTCGCCGAAGGAAGTGATGGAAGTGAATATAGACACTCTGACTAAGTTGACAACCTGCAAAGTCTGTTACAAGGACAATTATAAAATGAACGTTCGTACAGCGAGTTGTTTACGAAGCTTTCAACACCGTTTATAATCTGCATGATTAGTGCACGCGCGGGGTGTGGAGTCGTCTCGCTAATACTGAGCGACGTGTCTCGCATAAAAAGCAGCGTCGGAGGCGAAGCTTACGTCAAGTCCTTGAGGATCTCTTCGCATGACGTCACGGTACAAGGTCAATATTAGCAGCATCTTTATTGGGAACATTTTCAGATATGGAATATACGAGGGAGGAATAATTTGAAGTATACACGACATCCCTTATCGTATTAGTGTATCGGTACACTACGGGCAATAATGCCAAGAAATTGTTACTTACAGCTGAGAGTGTGGAAGTTGGCAGTGCTTAAGCACCTGAGCTTCGGAAAGCACGAAGCAGTTCGTTCTGCGCCTGACTTACTCCTTTCACGTCACACTGCACCCACGTGCACTCAAGATGTGTTTGTGTACACACTTGTGCACTATTATGCCCTGTGTAGTAAGTACTCTCGGTTGCGAATGGCCGACGTGATCGAAATCGTGAACCAATACCAATTACAAACAGCGGGCAAGGTCAGTTCTAAAATCAGCCTTGCAATCAACTTCGTTTTATTGTCTAAATATTTTCTAGTTCACTCTGTTAAATATACGCTACGACGCAGTATAGGTAATATATTCGCAACTACTAAATTGAATCAACTCAAGAACGACAAACATTAGTTACTACAGTGTATCACCGGCCACCGGCGGCTAAAATGTGTGTGCAACACATCATTTACATCGACATATGTAGTACTTATATCGTGATAGTTATTTCGGTTTATAGTCTTAAAAATGTATAAGCTATCTAACATGCATCTGTTAACGTCGTTGGAGTTAAAATTATCGGATCGAGAGCATGTGAAATATATTTATAATAATTAAATATATAAATATCACATACTCGTATTGTACGGACACGAACTGTGCCCGCGACTGCGTTTAATACGGTGTTGATATTTTATGCTATATTATAAATTGAGTGAGGAACTTCTATTAATAAGAAAAATTAAGAAAAAGTTGTTCATTACATACTTTATTACATGTCTAAACCAAATTAAAATCGTCATTATTATTTTCTACCTTGAAATACCCCGAACTGTTTATATGAAGATTTAGTAATTAGAGAAATATTATAATTGATTTTGATTTATATGTGGCGAAGCTCATCGGACGGAGCAGTTCAAGTGACCGTTTCTTATATATTTTATTTTCGCGTATTCATTGTGTACTGGTGTATCATAGGTTACAGTGCACACTCCAGGCGCGCGGGTGATCTTGACCCGGCCAGTACAGACTACAGACTCACAGAGTCGCTTTGTATTGCCAATTGTAGCGTTAAGCGTAACGTGTTGCTAAACATTTGCTAATTATTACCAGCCGACATCATTGGATATCCTGTAACGAAACGAACCGACGAGATCCAAACGATATTAAGGTTAAATGAAATTAATTTTACCAACCTTGCAACTTTTATTAAAGAATTATAGACGATCTATAATTGTATAATTATTTTGTCTTACTAACTGTTTAAAGTGTCTATTTATATCAGTATTTAGTCGCCATTTTATATTGCGTTCGTTATTAAACGGGGGCATTCGTCAGAAAGCGAGCCGTGTATAGTCACAGGGCGAGTGGAAGTCATAAACACAGAGTGATTAATCTCCCGGCGCGCCCCCCGACGCAGCCAGTGCAAGTGTAGACGCGTTGCGAAGGTCAGGCCTGTTGAACTCTGTGTGTCGCTTTCAGTTTCAATACCAGCAACTGCAGAGACTGATCTATACTACTAAATACATTAAGATATGTTGTTAGTGAATAAACCCAACATTTAACTACTCACTACTAAGTAATTGGTTCCATATTATTAACTTATATCGATGACGACGATGTTGCCTTCTGTCTGCTTTCGGCCACGCCGGCTATTCTTAACGGATGTTGACCGACTGCGCAGAAGATATTGTAGTGCACAGACTTCATTACTTTGAAAACAATCACTCAAACTAAATAACTTTAGATGGGTCTGCACTAGCCGACGACGTACGACTAGTAGACCGACAAGGTACTTTGTTCTTACTTTTAATATAATACTATTATTTATTACTAAAAAAAGTCATATTCATTACTTTACCTTTTTACTGAGTCTCTATTTATATCCCGTTTCTGTATCGTTACTTCATTTGAATCGCAAATATTTCACTAAGTCACATCCACAACTCTAGGGTTCCTGGCAGAGATCTCTTGTACGAGACGAGTTACCTTAGAGATACCCTTTTATATGTTTTTATTACATTTATTATGGATGTCCCTTACGAGACATGAATAAATAAATATTATATTGTATTAAGTATTTTCATTCACGCCAAAACTGCGACTTTTGCGAATGTCAGAACTTCGTGCTTTTCTGTAAATTGGACTTAAATAATGTTACATTTAAGTCCGATTTACAGTAAAGCATGAACAAATGTTTTGCGGCGTGTAGACTTTTGGTATTTACGATTGTGGATATAATTGTGGAACTTGATATTATTTACGTATTGATTTCAATAAGCTATTCATACTGTATATATTTTTTAACTATTACACAACATAATCTACTCTTCTGCTTGCTAAAAGAAAGAAATGCCAATAATTTAAAATTTTAAAAAGAATCGTCGAAAAATCATGTTTTGGAAATTATGAAACAAACTATAATTAAAACTACTTTTCAATATCGGTTAATAAAATAAAATAGGCAAATAAAAAATAATTGTAAAATATTGTTTTCTTCTGTTAATATGAAGCTTCATTACTTTGTAATTTACAACAAATCCTTGAGAAAAACAAGTAGTGAGATTGGCTCGGTACGTCTGACGGCCAACTTGTTAGCAAGACTGCATTTTGCATCAATTGTGGTTATTAATTGTGGTCATTCCTTGGTGCATTGCTGGATGAGCTTTTATTGTCTTTAAACGACAGCTAATGCATACTAATGGAAATATTTAATGCCAAGTACATTTCAATATAACAATTACACATTATAATGCTGATGGGAGATTATTTGTAGTTTTGTTAAGTAATTCGCCTTTTGTTTTCTGTGTCGCGAACATGACATTTATTAAGATGTAGAATGAAATATAAATAGCATATTTAAATATAATTATAGAAACAGTCACGTGACAGTTTGAATGCGTCGCTGAGCGGTGATACTCCGCTTTTAACCATGTTTATTTTAAGAAGAAACGTTACATGACTTGTATAAATATCTCTTTTTTCATAAAATTTTCAAGAATATCACAAGACTTAACTAATTAATTTATGTTAGAATTATTTACAGTCGTCACTGATTTCTGAAATAAACACGCAAGCTTAAAATTATAAAATATAGACAGTAAATGAGTTTGAGCTCAAGGTTTCTACTTCAATAGTCAGATCTGTCAGCTGTCATTTCCGTGACGTCACCCGACGCTGCTTACGCCATCATCACAGTGTGTTAGTGGCAGCGAAAACAATTATGTACATAAACAAACTATAATTAGAAAGCAATTTTTCATTAATCGATAACGACTTCATTGTTAGTCATTACACCGCGTCAAAAGATGTGAATTGATGGCTTTCGTATAATTATTATATTACTAATTTGATAAAATATTGTGTTAAGCGTTGTGATAGGACACTAAATAATGCGTACATCAAATGGCGAAATGATTCATATTATACCTGGAAAGTAAAATAATCGAATACGCTGTTGCCTACCTCGAACGGTAAGGAAGTGCTATCAATAAGCTATATTGTCGCTAGATAATAGCAATCGCAATCAGATCCGCAGTATTCCTACATTTGATTTTATCAGACTATCTTTAGGTAAGTTGCGAATAAAACCTAACTAAACAATTTGATTCACTATTGAAATCTGAAATTAGCAAAGGAGAATGGCAGATTTCATACCGCATACTTTTTTTGTTGTATTGTTATAAAATTTATACCACTTATTAAGACAACTAAGCCGTTTATTTTCATGTAAGTGTACTATTTTTAAAAGGTTGGAATAATTAATAATATCAATAAAAAGATTTGAATAAATAAAAGCATAAACTAAACGCAGTTTTGTTTTTAGAAGTTGCCGTTTGTAAAATAACACAAATATCAAAATGAAAATTAATTGCTTAGAAATAAAAATAACATATAAAAATACATAATGCATAATTCTTGCGTAAAATCATATTAATTAACGATTTAATAATAGGAATGATTTTCGGGATCAATATTATTTTTTGTATGTTTGATAATTATTTATTGACAGGTAAGGTGAATCTGTCTGTCAGTTCAATTCTTTGCAATTGTTTTTTAAATTTTGTAAATTTATTTTTTCAGTTTTTACGATGAGTTGGGCATCAGTGCCGCCGTATTCTATTTCTTGATAGTAGTTTAGTGAAATAACGCTATATACTGTGCAGTGTGTGTACGACGTTGGTGTTTTAATTAAAATGACGAGTTTGCTGTAACTGCATTGTAGGTTTAACAATGGTGGGATGCTGCTCACATGGGATGAGCATTACTTGGTATCTTAGTTATGCTCGACCTGCCCCCTTAGATGAAGTAATATTAAGAATATTAATTATAAGTATGTACAATAAAATAAATGTACTTACAAAAATAAAGTATTGTTTTATTTACCTATATTTAAAACCTAACAACTTCATCATTATCAAACTATTCCAGTCCGCTGCTGGACATAGGTGTCGCCTAATGTACCCCACAGAGTAGGTACGATCCTCAACTCAATCTACCAACTTAATGGTAATAATACAAGATAGCGACAAGCAATCTAGAACATACAATTTATCAGCAAAACAATATTTGTGCACCTATATGTAACAATCTACATAGGTTAATACTATATAACCTTAAAAATAAAGCTGGTTATAACTTTTACGTCTTAACTTTTAAAAAACTATGAATATATTAAGGGCTTTTTTATCATATGAACTATCAACTAAAACAAAATATATCCCACTACGCGAAATTTTATTAGCGGTACGAAACTTCCGTAAAAACCTGCCTTTATCCTTTACATTCGGGTATGTTATTTCTAGAACTAATTTCTGAATTTATTTTTAATACTGCAGTAAATATTTTTCAGTGTTCATCAAGTGGACGCATTGGTTGTGGAAAAAATATTAGTCATTATCATCATACTCACAGTTAACTTGCCGCCAATCACGACAACTAAGATTTTCTTTGTGCCTGTAATTAAACTAGGACACTCATCCTTCAAACCAGAACACAAATATACGAGTAATTGCCGTTTGTCAGTAGAATAATTAATGAGGAGGTGGTGCGTACCAGGCGGTCGCAGGCTCCATGTAAACAAGTGATAGAGCATATCACCAAATAAAATTCACCCACGTTTCATTTGAAGGAAGACCTCTTAAGGGATGCAACAATCGAATTGAACGATGCGTTACTCTAACCAACAATGGACGAAAAGTGAAGAAGAGCAGAAGATATTGTTATTTTTTTGTATCGAGAGAACTTTATCGAAGTTAACATTTAATTTGTTATCTTATTGGGTACTTAGTAGAGCGAGTTAGAGTGAAAATATTTACTTTGAAATGGAAATCATATGTTGATTAACTATATATATTTTAAAAGTTTTGGCCTAGTATTAAAAAAGAGGAGATTATTTGTTGTTGATTATTGCGGAATTTATGATTAGAAGAAAATGTCCAGAGACAGGTGGCGAGGACAGTAAAATACTTCCTGAGATAATGGTGTAGCGAGAGAGTACCTTAAGCGATGTTCATATCACGTGGGATCTCTATACGAAGGAAGCTCATGAAAACGCGCGTGGAGGAAAAAATATTTTAAGTACGTTAGTGTCCTTAAAAATTGTTACTATTTTACCACTCGCCGATAATATGAAAAAGAGAAAACAAACACTGACGTTTGTTATATAGCAATCGAAATAATTGCAAAATTTGTCAAGTGTGTTCATATAATCGCTATTTTTTTGCGCGTTTCGCCCTGCAAGTGATATTATTGTTATGTTCAATTTAATTTCAGTATTTAAATGTAATTTTTTTTTTAAACAATTATAGGATTATGTAATAATCTGTTTCTTTTTAATTTATTTACTAAATGATGTTTGTCATATGAATTCGAGGGACATTTTTATATGGATTTTAATATAATTAACGCGTCGTGTGTGTATGTATATGTTACATACTTGTTAAGTGTTGGGGCGTAAGTGAGAGCGTTCGTGTTCATCGTACGGGAGCGGGGGCGTGCATTGTCGCGGCGCAGTGGAGCGTGGACCGACACTTGTTGGTACTAGTAGCGACCACACACGCAACGGTATCCGCACAGATTTTGTGTTACACTGTAACTCATTTAGCTGGCAACTGACCTAAAATATTATCGTAGCGTAACATCCGCTACGACCTTGATACGTTAAGCCGTTTGCTAAAAATGTGCGTAACGTGCTCAACCGCGCTCCACTTTTATTCGTTCTCAGACGATAATATATGAACATATGAGATATAGCTTTAAAAAGATTCGTGCATATTCTCGTTGGTCGCAATGACACACTGACCGAGACTTTTAGTGTAACATCTAAAGCGACCCATTGAAAAGCAACAACAGTTCGGAGCACGCAGCGCTCGGGGCGAACGGTTCGGTTCGTTGACGCATATTGTAACAAATTACATTAAGTTCACATGATACCGACCAGTTGCTAGGTTGGCAACTTCATTCACTGACCCTGTAAGATGTATGTCTCTTTTGCCTGAAATTGTACTCCCTCATCGTTTTCGCTCGAACATAGCAGTACAAAATATGCGAATTCAGAATAATTGGTGAGTGGAGAGCAAATTTTATAGGTTTATTGGGCTGCATATAGCCTGCATATACCACCGAAAAAATACACTGATATATTTGTATATATCAGTGTATTTTTAATAAATCAAATAAGATTTTATTTTCACTATAGTACTATAAGAGAGATCGTCGCTAGTAAATATAGCGGTAAAGTACCCGTCCCGCCGAGTGCCGTTATGCGTCACATAATGCTTTCAGCAAACAAGTTCACGATCGAGCACGATTTGCGGTGCAGCCAGCGAGCTGTGCCATCGTCTTTAACCAGTCATAATAGGGGAGAGAAAGTTTGGCGACCCTTATTGTTTTTAAATTGAAATATATACATGAATATAATTGTGTTACTTTAAATTAACTGTAAGCTTCATATTCGAATAGGTATACCTTGAACCCGAAGAAAGGACATAGGACATATATTTTTTAAATGCACCATTAGAAGGGCTAAAGTAGAGAGGAACGAGATTGTAAAGGGTTTTGTTTTTGGGTCCATTCGTGATAGTAGCACCTAGTATTTTTAATTTCATCTACTAGATGAACATTATTTTTTAAATAACCAATGATTTGGATACATAAGGAACGAAACCTAATACTAAGTATTCTTAATTTTTGTTGATGGGGATTTTTAGATTCATTTATTTAGGAAAGTAAGTAAAAATAACTAAACGTGAACTTTTGGTTCTGCAAAATAGTGTATCAAGTGAGTTCTTATAGAATTACACAGTTGATCGTAAATGATAAGTAGAATATCGAGATAAGCAGAGTCATTATCGGTGTGAGGAGGGACGGGGAATGCGAGTCTCCTCGACTCTGCACAATAGTCTACTGGCTTTAAAGATTCCTTAAGTGAGCTGCACATCTATCTATAAATATTGTATAATACCGTTGGGCGATTCTTTAAGCGCAGTAACAAAGGGTAGACTTTAATATTGGAGAAGTCTTTACAATGCCCTTGATAAAATATCCTAAAATGAATAAATGAAAAGTATCAATATTAATTTTAATGAATTGGTCCACCAGTTAATACTCGTATATTATCTAGTTCCTTATCATTGCTATTTTATTTATATAGAAAGGTAGACGAGTAAGCAAGGCACCTGTAGGGTAGTGTTCGGCACGGCCTATAAGCATGTTAATGACATAACAAATATTAAATACAGCTTTTCTTTAACTTAATATAATAAAATTACGACTTAAAGATCCTAGAAAGAATGTTCTCGGATTCCTTATTAATATAATAATAGTGTGAGTGACTTTGTTTGTTACTCTCACGTCTTAAGTACTCAACCAATCTTCAAAAAATATTTCATACACGGTGTGAGGGTTACAGAAGGATATAGTGTATTTAATATTTGCCTTTACCCCACTCACATGAGGGTGAAGCGGGTGGTAACAAGTTAAGTATATATTTCATTTCAATTCCCTTCATCATCAGCGGTGAACAACAGGAACTACCCTCGAAGCCTAAACACAGTAATGCGTTGAAATCGCTGATGAGCGGTATCTTCCGAGACGAGTTCACGCAAAATCCTAACGCCAGTCACCTTATAGAAAGGTTAGATGTACACTTTAGTTGGCTTAACTGCATTATAACCGGTACAAACATCTGCTCCATGACTTTTAAGTTGTTACTTAATATGTTGATGTAGGTAATGAACAATTTTCAATCAATCGATTTACGAATAGAAAACCAATAGAATATTGTTGCGATAGTTTTGCAAAAACTATTACTTATAGAAAGTAGCTAAGTGTTCTGTATCAAGTCATCTCGTGGGTCTAGTTGCTAGCTTATAAAGCTGTAGATTCTGGAACCTTGGGTTCGGGCACTGTTTCCAATCCCTGAACAGTAGCCGGACGTATCAGATTGCCGTTCAGTCGGAATATGAGTGTGAGGGAATGTGTCTCTAGTGAAGTTAGCTAGTTCACGTTGAGAATGTCTGTCCTTAAATGGCCCCCCCGTAGCTGTCATTAAAATGTGTAAAGCCATATTGTACTTGGCAAATATACACTACAATAAATACATTATGAGGTATACACTACAATAAATTAATAAAGTAACTTAAATATAATAAAAAAATTGAATACGTTCTCATTAAGACATCTCGCGATATGGTAACTCTCAAAGTGTGGAACCAATATTCAGTGGTCGTCGTCGCCGCTGGCTGGGAGCCCGGCGGAGGCGTCGGAGCGCGCAGAGATATCGCCAATTCCCTCTCTTCTCATGCGGAATGAACATCTTTTATTCATAACGAATTTATATCAATTTACATTTAAATAATCAATGCTTAAAAATATTAAATACAGCTTTGCCCTTTACTACGCGAACATTACATGACAAAGTGATAATGAGGTATGCGCACTTTATAACTTTACTTTTGTAGCTAATGTATATTTATTATTTAACATTAGCCGTGCCCTGCGATCACTTTGTATTTGTTTAATACATATCCAATTGATGAAATATTCCCTGTTGTCTTGTGTTGTGTGTTTAGTAAAGGTCTCGCTACTAAAGGTCACATCATTAATGTAAAGCACAATAATTACAATATTCCTAAATA
This sequence comes from Nymphalis polychloros, assembly GCA_905220585.2. Classification (NCBI taxonomy): domain Eukaryota; kingdom Metazoa; phylum Arthropoda; class Insecta; order Lepidoptera; family Nymphalidae; genus Nymphalis; species Nymphalis polychloros. Next base: position 154,580 of record HG992247.1, read on the forward strand.
AATTTAATAGCCGAGATGGCCCAGTGTTTAGAACGGGTGAATCTTATGATACGTCATCGATGATCGTGGGTTCAAACGCGGGCAAGCACCACTGAATTTTCATGTGCTTAATTTGTATTTATAATTCATCTCGTGCTTGGCGGTGAAGGCAAAACATCGTGATGAAACCTGTATGTGAGTAATTTGCCTGAAATTCTGCCCCATATGAATTCTATCAACCCGCACTGGAGCAGCGTGGTGGAATAAGCTCTAAAACCTTGTCCTCAAAAAAAGGAGAGGAGGCCTTACCTCAGCAGTGGGACATTCACAGGCTGTTACTGTTACTATTAAATTTATTATCTATTACAAAGTTTGCAAATTGCGTGGCGAGTTCTTGAGATTAGCGCATTCAACCATACTCGCATAGCTCTCCGGGCTACACTACGGAATATATTAAAACATTGTCCCCGCGTTGAATCTGTTTGTCTGTCTGCACGCAATAAACTTGAACACTACTGAACAGTTTTTCATATGGTTTTCACCAATGCGGAGCGATTGATGGGGAACGATTAGCAATATTAATAATTGGCCAATATTACGATGATTATTGAATATGTCGGAAAATGCATGCCGATGGCTTGCGCCGCGTAAACCAATAGAGTTTTATATATTACCATATAAATATTTTATGTAGACCCTTATTCTACGAAGCTTTTTATTTAAACAGTATTTGGTTTTTAGAATTCATTCAGAGTTACGGAATCGTAATTGATGCATATTAAATTCACTGCACGGCAAAGACAATAATAATTGTGTATGTGCGCGGGGCACGGCGGCGGCGCGTTTATCTTAATGAGGTGAATCTCAATATGAAAGGTAGCGCTCGGGCAGATGCGCACTCAGTAATATATACATGCAAGTGTTTTGTTGTTCGCTATTTTATGTAAGGACTCACTTCCTGTTTTGTTGGACTTTCTTGAATGGAAAGCCGCGTCACGCGTGGCCTTTGATTATATGCTCGGCTGAGAAGTAATTTATGTTAAGTAATTACAATTATTGATAAAATATTAATACTTTAATCGTTAATACTGAAAACTAGAAATCTAAGTTATTGTACATATGTGTATACAAATATTTTGATAATATGAGTGTATTCAACAATTAAACTTTGTCATCTCATTAACTGCACCATCTTTTCTTTACTTATATCGATTATAGGTACTATAATATTTTTTAAGAATAAACATTGTAATGACAATTTTATCGACAGAACAAAGCAATCGTTGTATGAACTTCGATACGGTGACTTCACAATATATAAATATTTGAAGGAATATTTTGTCTTGCACTTAAAGTAAGAAAGAAATCCACAACATCTAATGTTCACTTAAAGTTATAGATGTAATAACATGTAGTACTCAGGTGCTGCTCACTGTTATATTCCAACGAGTTAATCCATAGTCAAATTATCACTAGCTAACTAAGTTCAACGACCTCGCTCCCCACATTATCGCGAGGGTAAAACGGCAAACGCATAAATGAAATATCACATTAAATTTGACCGTACTCTAATATTAATCGTTTATTTGTATTCCAACATGGCAGTTGTTGGTGTGGGCGGCTTAAATCTGTGGAATATGTAATCTCTTTTCCCTCTGAAGTGTCTCAGAGGAGCGGATTTAATGTGAGGTCGTGGGTGGTTCTCGATCCACGACTCGGTGCATCGCTGTGTGGCTGAAACAAGTGCCCGATAACGCGGTGTGTTGAGGATTAAGTGACAACTTTACACCTAGCGATGTTAAGGCTCTTACGATTGGTCTTATGATTGAAATATATTTAGTCAATAATCATTGTAATTATACCAATATCAAGCTGTTGCCTACTAATTAAGTTTTTAAAAAATTCACAGTAGTACGAGTAATAATCGTCCAGTTATTTCAGTTGGTCTTCAAGGGCATTCGTGGATCACAAATGGCCAGAATGTGTTGACAAGAATGTGAAATGGTCAGAGACCTGTCGCCATTTCACATTCTTGTCAATGTTACCATCTTTCTATTATAACCATCGCTATAGGACAATATACAGTGTTTATATGTGACTTTATTCATAGTAGAGCTTTGTGCAAGCCCGTCTAGGTAGGTGCCACCCAATCATCAGATATTCTTAGTATTGTTGTGTTCTGGTTTGAAGGGTGAGTGACCCAGTGTAACTAAAGACACAAGGAAGATAACATCTTAGTTCCCAAGGTCTGTGGCACATTGACCGTGTAAGTAATGGTTAAATTTTCTTACAGCGCCAGTGTCTATGAGCGATGGTGAACATTTAACACTAGGCGGCTTATTTCTACCTATTCTATAAAAATACTAAGTTAATGCTTGTAATTTATGTGCTGTTGTTAATATAATTATGCATATCTAGCATTTGTGTTAAGCAAGGATACGGATCCTTACGCTGGAGATTAAATAAAAAGCCTTTGAATGTTAAAATATGTTACGTATGTATGTACATTTTAAAAATACGTAGAGCGAAAAATAAAATTGCTCAAAGAAATACAGAAAATAATGTTTTCTTCGCAGATGTTATACATGCATAAATGTTTAGGTACTTGGACCCAATATTGGTTGGTTATAAATGAGTATTAAAATAACTTACTAAAATATGAGTACTAAAATAACTTATGTAGAAGATAATTTGATGAATATTGTGAATACACTAAAGTAATATGGCGGCGATATTAGTTTTGCATTGAAAGGTAAATATAATAATGTTTGCTCGTCGCCGTCTCCAGGTGCCACCCTCGGGACGGAGGTCTGTAGACGTTACTACGTTCGTAAATATTTTTATTAATGCGTTACTTTTTCCGTTGAAATGAGAATCGAATATAACCTTCGATGTATCAAAAATAATGTATTATGAACAAAATAGTTATGTTAATATCAATAATGTGCTTCTTTTATCAGCAGACTTATTTATTTTTCTATTTAAATAAGTTTCATTTAAATGTAATAACTCCTTACATAAATATGTACATTAACAATTATTTATATTTGACTTTATATCATAATGCAGATGTACTCACTGACGTAGCCTCACTTGCGCGCGCTCACTCGCAGTTTTGACTTTAGATAAACTCTATAGTATTTTGGCTTTTAACCCTAGGACCTTCTGATTTACAGCCATTTAAGCTCAATACTAAACTAAATAATTATAAATATAATGCGATACGTAGCAAAGTATAAAGTTCCTGGTTTCATCCATCGAGATAACTGGTGAGCCGCGGGATAATCCTCGGGCCATCTCGTGTTTACGACGTGTTTACCGCTTCCTACTTAAAAACTACGCTTTCATGGTTTCACGTAATTAGATTAGGATTTCTGAAAGACTTATCCAAAGGGCAAGTTAGGAAAGAAAGTTTTATTTAGTTTTCATTTTATCTAGGAGTTAGTTAGGATAGTATATTATTTTAATTTAAAATTCTGTTATTATACTTGTAATTATATATTTGTTGTTATTGTAATATTTGAAAGAATACTTGTAACTTCTGTTTCGCTGGCTATAAGCGTTTAACTCGTGCTAGCAGGAGAGTTAGCAATAGTACAAGCGATGAGCTCATGTAAGGTTTGTATCATTAAACTAAAATGTATTGATTTACAAACTATTCATATAATTCAGGTACTTTTTTTAGAATAGGAAGGAAGAAGCCACCGGATGGTAAGTGATCACCTAATTAATTGCACATGTAATTACACTAGTTCACGCTTCAAGCCAGCACAGTATCGGAAATACATAAAATTGGACAGAAGTATTAGTGATGGAAGGGAAGTCACCCAACAAGACGAGCCAGCAAAGCAACTTCCCACACAGAAAAATGTTCACCTATTTAAAAAACTTCATTAAATTAATGACTTTTCTTTTAAACAAATTAAGAAACTAACTAAATCATTTTAAAAGCGAAACATAATCAAAACTCGGAGGTCGGAGGACTCTTCGCAGCGTATCTCACACACACGCGGTGCTCTCCACGGCGGCTTTCTTAATCCTAACTGTTATTGTTATCTGAGGCTGTTAGTGTCGAATTTATGATGAGCTTTTATTAGTTTACTGCGGGGTGCGGCTTGAAGCTTTCACTTCATAGACGTCTTAAAGTATTTGACGATTATTATCGTTATCGTTACGACGTTTAACGACATAATGTATAACAATTATAAATTAGTCACTTAAAAAAATACTTCAATAAATAAATGTAGCCGTGATAGAACGACTAGAAGATATAAATCTTGAATAAATGAATATGGACTAAAATAATAAATAAAAACTGTTACATTAACAAAATAAATATATTTGAGCTGTGTGTGCAGCCGAGATGGCCCGACCAACCGATGATTATGTACTTAATTTGTGATAATAATTCAGCTCGTGCAGACGGTGAAGGAAAACATCGTGAGGCAACTTGCATGTGTCAAATTTCACTGAAATTCTGTCATTTGTGTATTCCACCAACCCGCATTGGAGCAGCGTGGTGGAATAAGCTCCAATTCTTCGCCTCAAAAAGAGAAGAGAGCGGCCGCATGACCGCGTCGTTTGCTGCTTGCCATTGCCCCACAGACGCGACAATGAATGTTTTACATCAAAATACTTGTGTAAAACCTTTTACAAGCTTTTATTTAGTTTCACCTGTCCCGATGTTTGTCTGTAATCATGTCTTGCACGTTAAATTTGATCCACTTTCCGGTTACCGATTTTACTTCATCTGTATAGTCGACTGTATTGTCGTCGCACGTCTGTCATGTGTGTGTTTATGGAACTGGCTTAAAAATCAATTCTGGAATTTATCCTTACAAACAGCGGGAGGATTGTTTTTGAAGCAAGTTTAATTTACAAATATAATTTCGGTCCAGTTTGGTTTATTCTCCTCTAAATTGCTACTAGCTTTATAATGCAATGTACTCGTAATATATGAATCATTCTAGAGGCAAAGGAATATTACATTTATGTCATTATTTGATATTTTTTTCGTTGATATATGTATATAGGACACAGGTATGTAAAGGATTTCATTACAAGCTGTTGCTTGTGACGCGGCGGTACGTTTGCTCTCTGGATATATATTTTTCCATTCTGTCGAGTAAACAGCACCTCAAGCCACGTGTAACGTTGAAATTTAATTATTCGATATACGCGCCGACCGTTTGTGTATTTAATTACTGTTTCACCTACACCATATATATATTAAATTGTTCTTTTAAGGGTCTTCTTTGACGTTCCGCCGCACGAAGTTTTACGTTTTTAGCGCTACTGTCGCAACTATCGAGGCTCGGGCACGACACGCACACATATACGTATGCAGAGTGGGGTCGTCGCACTTTTTTTTCCTAAACTAAATTTTAACTTTATTGTCACTGATTTTGAAATGTTGTCAAATACATATCTATAGCGTTGAGGTGAGTAGTTTGGTATAAATAAACTTCTTGATGTCGTAATGTGGAATAATAAAAAAAAAATTTACGAAAGACGAATGTGGAATCATGGAATGCTTTATTAAAAAACGGAACAAGTATATATACAAAAAGTGAAATAAAAATAGATCAATAGGAATACAAGAAAAACATTATATAAACATTATTGAAACAAACATTTTATGCTAAAATAATAAAAACAATATTATTATTACTGTAAAAATAAATGTTTTATTTTTTTAATTACTCAATATAAAAAAATATGTGAATAAATACATAAAATAATTAAACTTCTAAAGAAAAATATATAATTCCTGAATCGAAATATATATTTTACAACATTTATTCTACTATGAAATTCACTTTCTCTCTTTCTAACCAATTGGAATAAAGCGGAATAAAAAGGATAGCGGGAATTTTGCAGTTCGACTTTCGGTTTCTTGGTTCTGCTACGGAAATCTATTACACAATAATCGACCTTACTGATGAAGTACTTAAAGACTATATTTGCCTGAGCACGTTAGCTAATAAAATAAAAGGATAGCTAAGTTCTCAGGCGATTTGATGAGGCTAGGCATTACCGAATTCATATATCTAAAATCGGATTTTGAAATCGATTTGTAAGTGAAATCGGATAAATATCAATTTGCAAAACCAATGATGACGATGAGGCATGAAAACGTTTCGTATATCCTCACTAGATAGCGCTTTGACGTAACAAAAAACTAAAAGAAACATTTTATGCTAAAATAATAAGAACAATATTATTATTACTGTAATAATAAATGTTTTATTTCTTTAATTACTCAATATAAAAAAATATGTGAATAAATACATAAAATAATTAAACTTCTAAAGAAAAATGTTATAAAAATGTATAATCCCTGAATCGCGGTATTGAAGTTTTTAACGCAGCTTATTATATATGCAAGCGTGGCGGTCTACCAATTGAAAGTGTGTTCTTTAGTGTGATGCCGCCACTACTGTTCTTAGATTACACTTGAGTACTATATTTTCCGCTGAGTTGAGAGTCAGTAATTTACTTACTAATGAGGGTTTGTTAGGTGGGCCATCACGCGTGTTTCGTTTTATCCATCAATGGGATTTGGTCATTTTTATTATTTAGTGTTCAAAACACTATTTATAAATACTTTGTTTAGTTTTACGTTATCAATGAAAATAAGAATAATTTGAATTTTTACGACAATAAATTTATTGCCTCAGTTGTTGTTTTACTGACCAATATAACTAGGAAATGGACGAAATAAGTAATTATATATATAAATATTTCAAAAAATTATATTTATTTATAAAAAAATTGCAATGTATCATTATATATGAGAGTGTTATAATTATGTAACTAGTTAGAATTTCAACTCGAGTTATTTTTTGTTTTTTTATCAAACTACAAAATATACAAAATATTATCAGTAAAAATATCGTATCAAATGATAAAACACTAAAAATACCAAAAAAAAAAAACAGAATACATAAGCCGGTGCGCGTCCTAAAATTTATGATGAACAGTCGGTGACAACTAAAACGTTCAAATAAATACTAAATACGCTATTTACGCACACATTGATTTTGTGTAAGTACACGGTTCGATCGCGATCTATCAATGCGGCGCAAACCGACGTGCTCTCACTTCGGAGGCGCGTGGCCGACTGGTCTGCGAGGGTTATCGGCGGCTCGCATAAGAAAACGCGTACAATTTCATTGTAATTTATTATAACAACAAATAAGAAAATGTTTTTAAGAAAATGAAGACTCCAGACGTTTCTTTATAGTTTTAACTTTATTATTTGATAAAATTCATTTCTAAATTCTCGACGATTACGATAATTTCGTCTCAATAAGGAAGTGCGATTTTACACGTTTTAGTGATTTTTCTGATTTTTTTTACACTTATCCATAAACATTATCTTAAATTCGAATGCTCTACACGTAAGTTAAATTCATTGGCTAACTGTGTGATTTATTTCAAGGTTGTGGAGCATCGCTTTCTATATAATTCTATCGAAATCCCGACCTTCGAATTTCCACAAACGTCAAAGAAGACCCTTAAGGATAAGTTTTGATAGCGGTCCTTAGGGCACGGGCACAACTGGTGAAAAACTAAAATGTAAAAATAATTAGCAATATCAACATATTCTTCACTTAGGCTTATATGCAATTTAGTGTAAGAATTAAATGGAATGTAATGCAGCGAAGAGCCGGCAAGAATCTCAGAAGTTACTCGTTTCCATAAAATAAATAGCATAGATGTGTTACTCGTAATAAGATACAATAATTAAGTTTATGTCATATGTTTGGCATGTGTTATAACTTTATCTTTACGTTTATCTCTCAACATGATCTACATACATAACTGTGATATATATATATATATATATATATATATATATATATATATATACATACATATATCACAGTTATGTATATATATATATGTATATATATATATATGTTGTAAGTATATTGTGACAAATTGTGTGTTTTGTGTTGTTTATTGATTTTACTCGGTGGTAGAGTTTTGTGCAAGCTCGTCTGGGTAGGTAGCACCCAATCATCAGGTATTCTACCGCAAAACAGCAGTACTTGGTTTTGTTGTATTCCGGTTTGAAGGGTGAGTGAGCCAGTGTAATTACAGGTACAAGGGACATAACATCTTAGTTCCCAAGGTTGGTGGCGCATTGGCAATGCAAGCGATGGTTAACATCTCTTACAATGCCAATGTCTACGGGCGTTGGTGACCACTTACCATCAGGTGCCCCATATGCTAACCCGCCTACCTATGCTACACATAAAAAATCCCAAAAATACAACATACAAGTGTAAAATGCTTTATATGTTCGCTAGGCTAACTGTGTTTAATACAATATCCGTCTGTGTATTTCTCAAAATAAGTTCTTAGACTTGTCTACGTTTAAAAATCTTCCTCAATAAGCGGAGAGTGTGTAGGCGCGGTAAATTTGCGAGTTCCGGCGGTAATGTTAGGCCGGACACGTTTGTACGTGTGACCAACGTAACAAGCGCGCGACTTCGTTTGCTCATTTTTTTAGGTAATTTTTCTTGTGTATTTTTTATCATATTTATTAAGAAGTACATTTTTGTCCATTCCAGCGTACTCGGCCTAATATTATTCATTGGGTCAACTATCTATGAGTAGGTTATTATTCTATATTGTTCTATAGTACACATAAATCTTATCCGAAGTCAGGGTAAGAACCACTGACTTTTCCTGAGCTTAATTTTGGATTTTGAGCTGAAGGAAAATACCATAAGTAAACCAGAATGTTATATATGAAATACTGCCTCATGTGTCTTTTAACCCTCACCGAAGCATCGTCCTCTAAGTCGTCTACTCAAAAGAAGAGGAGGACACTATTTACAATCGCTGCATACTGTTTATATGTATATTTTCTATTGATACTTTGGTTTGGATTAACTATGCCCCTCTCGACGTGCATTAAATAAATGTGTAATTCATTGTTTTAATAAGAATAAACAGACTAATCTCTTAACTTCTATGTAGATTTAACATTACTTGGCAGTTAATACGCCTAATGAAGAGCTTCCGGGAAAGGTGTAATTACATCTCGGAGCGCCTCCGCATGCCCCCGCGCCCGCGACCGCGCCCCCCACGCCGGCCACTCGGTCGCACAGGAAGACCGAGAGTTAAGAAGTGCTTACGTACTAAATTATTCGTATCGACATAGCTTTTAATAAGTCGTGTAGTTTAGAACATACGGGATCAGCTTCGGCAGACAGTGTGCTATTGACATTGAAGACTTATCAATGAATGTTACAAATCTGTATACATTCACTTCGTGGTAGAGCTTTGCGCAAGCTCATCGGGGTAGGTACCACCCACTCATCAGATATTCTACCGCAAAACAGCAGTACTTGGTATTGTTGTGTTCCGGTTTGAAGGGTGAGTGAGCCAGTGTAATTACAGGCACAAGGGTCATAACATCTTAGTTCCCAAGATTAGTGGTGCATTGGCGATGTAAGCGATGGTTGACATTTATTACAATGCCATTGTCTATGGGCATTGGTGACCACTTACCATCAGGTGGCCCATATGCTCGTCCGCCTAACTATACAATAAAAAAAAAACCTGCTCTGCATACCAGACTTGATGTTGCCAACTTCTTAAAATCGGCAAAATATTTCATCAGTGACAACATATATTAATTCTAAACTTTAATCTTAAATCCAATTCATAACGCGACCATCGCAAGCATATTACACATTTCTCTCAACATCAGAAGATAATTATTATTAGGTACACTAGCGATTCACTCGCATTTTCGTCCGCGTCATAACAGAAAATTCAGTTAAACGGGAAAAAGGGCCAAAATATGTTAATTATGTCATAACTTACCTGTGATAAAGCTTGAAAATGACTAAACGGTGTCTTGCAGTACTTCTTATAATAATGAACTTACTTCAATTTGTGATTATTAGTCGTTTCAAAGATTAACCCGAACAAACAGACAGACGAACTTTAAAAGAGGCAGTTATTTTGAAATCACAGACAATTGTCTATGAGCAGCGCGCATCACTGAGGTAATGCAGATTCTAATAGCTTCTAATAAGAACTTAATCACTTTTTTCTTTTTAAGGATAATTTTATTTATTAATTTTTGGTTATATACGAATATTGGCTACCAAAATAAATCTCTCATAAGCCAACAAAGTTTCCTCTGTTACATTAAAATATGGAGTGAACCTAATAAGAACAGGTAAATGGCAAATAGAGTTTTTTTTTTATAATACTGGAACAATCTGATATAAACGGCACAATGTACAGTTGAATTTATGTTGTAAAATAACTATTTTTATTTTACGGAGACGGAGTTCAATGCTTGTAAAATATCGTGTATTTGAGAAATTTATTACATTATTACAAAATATACATGAGAAAAAAATCATAACAATAGTCTTATAATTTGTATTATATATTCTTACCGAACATCATTCTGATATAAAGATAAACAAAATCAATTGCTTCACAAACAACTAACTAAAACAAAACAAAATAACCTAACCCGATAGACTTTTGAGCATTTATGGGAAGTTCAATATTAAATGATACATTCAATATAAAAGAGGATCAACAAATACAGTGTATTACTTCGTCGGGCCTTCATTACAGTTTATTGTGAATAAATCGCCCCCGCGCCGAATCAAATAAAAATATAATTATATTATTGGAAAAAAATATTTATTGGGAAAAGAAATACCGTAAAGGTATCGAATTTATATCGCTGATACTTCATACTTACTGCAGAGCCCTCATGCATGTACATATGTATGCCCAATCCGAACCGATGGTCAATTTTGAGAGTCACGCGCAAGTGTAATATATAATTAAATAAAGAATTTGATTTTAACTTTGACTTTATGGAACAATTTTACTCGTTAATAATTTCAATATAAAATACATATACTCTATTAGTTACCTGCGTGTCACCTTAGTGGCGCGGTTATGTAGCCGAGACTTTATCGCGGAATTCAGGCATCGAGGCTAAATACCAACTTTGTGCTACGACGCTTTATGATATACATAATTCGTAATACATAAGTAAGTTTATATATCACGAATTATGTTCTAAATCTATAATTTATTACTTTTCATCGAAAACTGGGTTTTAATATAATTTATTTCACTACTGCTATGCGACAATTATTGATTCTCTTGCTAATTTCCTGGTGTATTATCTAAATAAATTATGTATTTAATAGTGAATTACCGATAAGTAAGTGAGAGGCTTGGTGTGAAGCCTCAAAGATCGAGGCACAGTGATAGTAAAACGAAGTTGGGAAGATGGATGGATCAATAGAATTTTGATGAACGAGTAATCGGTATCGCAAGCCCGCAGTTTAAACCACTTTTAGCTTTATGTTTAATCACATAATAACCCGACATAATACTTTAATTGTAAAATAATTTATTCATTAATTGTAAAATAGTTTATTAAATGTAATATTAAATAAAGAGTTGAAACTCTAACACATGCATAAGTATATACTTATATAAACCACACGTTTATATAAGCGATATTAATTGCATCAACAAATATAAAAAAAGAAGGCGTGTCACTTAATACACGATTATAAATATATGTATAGAAAAATTATGGAGATAATATTCGTTGATTTTAGTGCAGGATATATAAACTTAATTGTGTATAATTAACATATTTATGCCATTACTTTTATTAAAAAAAACTACAAGTTTTTTCGGTTTTACTTCGTCGGCTTTACTCGGTAATCTGCATTCCAAACCGGTGGTAGCCGGCGGTGGCGGCACTTAAATAAATAATGAAAACTTACAAAAATGCGATTATGTGTTTGTATAAGCCTACTCGAATATAGTATATTTTTATTTATAATGTTTCTTTGAGTCAAGTGAGTGATCGAATGATTAACGTAACGTGACTCGCGTTTGGCTACTATCTAGTATGTTTCCTAAGGAGAATAAATGATAGAAATAAGTCTTAGTCATGTGTAATATATATGTAATTTTATCTGATATTACCTGCTCTACCAAACTCCTCTCGCCAAAAGTTGTTTGTGTGAGATCGCTTTAACCGATGTTACTTATCGTTAGATGTTATCTGTTCCATACAATTCATACAATTTACCATAATCTGCCCCTATTTATTTGCTTTCGGTGCATTTTTATTATACTGCAACGAAATTGGCGGCTATTTGAGTCCACCGGGAATCTTCCTCGGGAATGCTTTTGTCGGGTCGGCTATCTTCAATACGGGTTATTATATCGCTTAGTGCTGATACTAGTAATGGGTTCATTTAACACAATAAAATCTCTTAGTCAGCTCTTACAGCGCTCACGGCCTCACATGGGGCTCTATTATATTTTTCCAGAATTAACATTACATAATAAGCAATTATTGTGTTACTTATTTTATGCTGTTCGTATATTATTGTGAATCATCATCATTGACAACGAGCAGACAGTGGCGGCGGGGAGCTTTGTTTTATTTTATAATATTATGAAGTGATAAAATACAAACGAAATTGTGTTTTGTAACAAAAAAGTAACAAGTCTGTGTAAATGTATTTCCTAGAATCTAAATGAAGTAAGTGTTAACAAGTGCGGGCTTAACTAGTTTTTAAGAAATGCAGAAGTAACGCCCATCCTTTAATTTTCCACTGCTGAGCTAAAGCGGTTTGGATATTACTCTACCACGCGGCTCCTATGTGTCTGTTGGATACTTGTTATTAATTGATATTGTTACATATTATTATGTATGTATCGTATATAAATATTAAATTATAACAAGCACATTTGGTTATAACATTATGATGTTATTATATTATATATAGTTTGAATAGAACAATAATAATTATTTAAAGGTGTCTTGAAAAACAAGCAGAAGTGTACAAAATATTAATTCGCGAGCAGAATATCTTAAACGACGCAAACTTCTATCTCAACAGCTCCTGATTGACTTTCAAGTTTCTTCGCTTTTGAGATAAGCCTGTACAAAGTTAAATGATAATACTGACTAGTAGTAACGTGATAGTGCTATTTTGATATTAGTGCCATTTTAACCAAAATGGATACTACGAAATAGCACTTAACAATGTTTTCAATGTTATTATTGTAATATCCCTCACATTTTTTGTTTATACTATATATTTTACTTAGAATCTGAATGATCACATAGAGCACACTCGAATACAATAACACGGAAGAATGAGTTTACATCACGTGATCAAATAATAGTTATATTAAAATGTAGTCCCTTATATGATTTTATATGTAATGTAAAGTACGGACGGGACCCAACCAGATGGAGCGATGAAGTGAGAGGCCCATCTTCAATTAAGTTTTGCTCGGTCGCCAGAGACGCGATGAACAGGCATCGGTGGAAGCAGATACACTAGGTGTACACCATCCATATCCGTGGATGACCACGATCCTCAGCCATGAGGGAGCGACCAGAGAGAGAGAGAAAGTACAGTTTGTCACTTTGTCCTTAATAAAGCAACTACGAAGAAAAAGGATGGATGGGATTTCAGAGATATTTTATGGGCCTGACAGGGATATAAGACAGGCCTTTCATCTTGATAAAATACCATAGCCGAGACTAAAAACCGGTAATTATTATTTACATTTACATAGAATCATTAAAAACTAATGAAGTCAGCAACGATTCGATTTATTCGTGGTAAGGTAACGTTCGTATAACTGATCATTACGATCAGTTTTTGCCGGCAAACAGTACATTAGCATCAATTATATTATAATTTCGAGTTTACATCCACATGTGCGCGCGCAGTGACCATGTCTTAACGCTCCGCGAGTTGCGTCCACTGCATAATAGAATACAAATTACTGTAATATTACGATAAACTCGTAATTAACTTAACTAGATATCGTACATGGGACTGTTCGATCGACTTGAAACAAGTCAGATTCTTGTTACAATTAAAAGTTAAATTGCGTCTCCAGTATTTATGGGCATTACTACATTGAGTTCAGTTATCATTAAAACCTACTTTGGTACATATAGGTCCTTCTATATACTTTGCAATAATAATATTGGAATATTAACTCGACCTAAGAATATATAAACATATTCCTTTGTTCCTAGTTATATTCTAGTAACATGGCTATATTTATTTCAGTAATAAGACTTCCATAGTCATAAACTGAATTCCACGCGGACGAAGCTGCGGAAACAGCTAGTCTCTACGCTACGTTTTATAAGTAACTAACTGTGGCCCGCGGTTTCACCCGCGTATAATAAAAATATAATAAATAAAAATAACCCTAGAACCATCCTCGATAAAAGGACTATTCAACACAAAAATATTTTTTAAATTCGAACCAGTAGTTCCTGCGATTAGCCGGACCAAACAAACATACTCTTCAGCTTTATATATTAGTATAGATTAATTGTCGTTAGTTATAAGATGTCTTAATAAAATAAACGAATAGCACTTCTCTGTTTTCAGTATCATTGTTTTTGTTATACAAGTCTCGCTACACTTGCTCATTAGGAAAATAATTAATTGACTGCGCATGGCGCCCGTTAGGAATACCGTAATATTATACCTTTAAGGAAGTGATTACCTGTACATATACGTACAGATTGAGCGAGCGTTGAAAAAGTCGCTTCCTTATAACGTTACTATTTTATTTATAGAACTTAAACTTAGCTTCTAAGTCTTTCTAATGTCAATAAAACTCTCTGGTAAGAATAATTTGTCATATTTTATTAAATTTTGACGAATACGAATGGTGAAATTTTCAAGTACAAAGTTCGAGGGAGGCTAGAGGCTGCCGATTTTGTTTAAAACTATAACTGTATCTAAGATTTTTGAAAATAAATTTCGTGTAATAAACCTTTATTATTGTATCACGCGTGAGGTCACGCGGACACGAAGCTTCATATTATGGTTAACCGAATAAAAGAGCTTATTTTTAACAAACCGATAAATTCAAGGTCAAACCGATATTTCAAATGTCTATACATAATATTCATATATTACTGTAAAGTAATAAATAAAGTGCAACATCTGTAAATACCCTACGGCCTACGTCTGATCGAAAGACTCCACTCACATGCGTCAGAGTTATACTACAAATACCTTCACCGCCGCACACAAATCAAATCGCATTTTACTTTACCTGCATACGTACTAAATAATGTTATATTTTTTTACAGAAAATTATGTAACCAGGAAAAAGATTTTTCGCTACATATTGCACAGATTGCAAACGTGCATTATTTACGAGTACAGTACGCGTGTAATTACAATGATTTGTCGCAGATCCAGGCGGCGTGGAGGGAAGTCGGCGTGCAGTAACGGTGCTGCCGGTGATGGCTTTTATTACATTTCCTGTTTCTGTTCTGTTTGTGGTTAAATAACCTAAACTTTTATTTAACAACTGACAACAAGTGAATGTTTATTCATTTCGAGTAACCGGTTTGTTTTACGGACGGACCGACAAGCAGGCGGAGCATTCGATAACAATAATAGTCACCACGTTACACGTGGAGTTGGGACGACTAACTTATATCATTTTATGTTTCAGTATGAAAGACATTTTATTAGGAGACGGGTAATTATATTTCCACAGATGAATGGATGACCTTTATTGTGAAGTTTTCTACTTAGCGACTTTCTAGTAACATGATCGTTTAATATTGAGATATCCAAGAGTAATTATTCATGTAACCTTTACAAATATTGAAAGCTGAGACTGAACTACAGTGATGAGTACGCTCTACCCACTGGACTTATCATAATGTTTGGGCTTTTCTTTGTATAAAATTAAGTAATTTTAGTCAATCTTCTGGTATAACTTTAGGACTCTTTTATTTTAATTAATGCGTAATTTATATACTCTCAGGCTGCGAGAGCACTTATTAACTTTGTATGTAAATAAGAATAAATATTTATAAATAAAGCGAACGCTTTTGTAAAGTTCTAGATATAATAATATGTGAGGCTAACGTGTATCGGAAGTTAGACGGTGGAGTTGGAACTTTGTCAGTTCTGTCTGGGCCACCGATCGAATTTTGTCTGCATGAGCTATTGGGTCAGCGTGCTTTTGACACAGAACTTGTTAGCTTTAAATAAATTAATGTTAGTCGTTATTTTGCTATTGAATAAAGTTTTTTTTTTTGAAAAGTGTCTTATATCAAAGTAGAATGTTTTCGAGATAAAGAATAGTAAACCTTTTTTTAGAAAAACTAACATGACTGGTGATACAGGACTGAAATTACCGTAAACCAACCTGTAAGTTTAAGTATGTGTCGATTTGATCGTGACCAACTATGTATTTTAATTGTGATTGTCATCGTGTGTGTAGTGACAATGATGAAGATCTATTGGAACATTATTGACAAAGGCAAAGGCTATATTTAACCTCACCCATGACAAAATTATTGCAACTGAAATTAATATTAAATATATTTTATTAAATTCTAACGAGAAACTGAGTATTTACTATTTTCCACCAATGAATAACTATGTATGTTATGAGTAAAAAGAGTTTAACTGATAGATTGCGTGCAGCAGAATCGCCTCCTCCGTCTCTACGGCTACGTGACACGTGACGTGACAACCGTTGAGAGAGAGACAACGTCGGGCGAGCAGACGAGATCGTATTCAACCCTCCATTCATTACACATTTTGCTTTACTGTTAACGTCGTATATATAACAACGTTAAGTAAAGGAGCGTGTTTGTGAATATAAACAAAACAAAACATACAGACAACTTCCGCTGCATCAATAGCTTTAATTTATTTGTGTAATTAAGATGAATATGTATGACGTTAAGACAATAAAACACAAGGCTGCTTACGAAGAGGGCAGGTACATGATTATTCTAATTAATATATAAATATTTACGATATCAGCTATATTAAAAAAGCTTTTTCCACTCGGGCTAGTGTCCGTGCATGCGCCGGGACTTACAAGTGGCAAAGAGTTGCTTTACATGCAGCGGAGAGCAGGAAGTGAAGACAGAATATACAGAAATGACATTACTTATCTTATGTAGATTTATTTCATTACATTGTATTGTATTGCGAGTTTATTGTTATTTATATCGCAATAGAGCTGGTCAAGGTCTGTAAATGTTTATATATTTTATTTCTTATTAGAAAGGCAGATGTGGCAGGTGGTAAGTGGTCACCTTTGTTTATAGACACTGCCACAAGTAAGAGCTACTTCTCATATAAATGCGCCTCGTATAATTAGACACCCTTCAAAAAACAACTACACAGTCATATAAAACATTGATGTTGGGTGGTAGAGCAATCAATGGGTGGTACTACTGCACAAAGCCTTACGACCGGTGATTTACTATTAGAATTAATGTTGACAGTATTGCTAATAGTATTAGATAGATAAAGTAAATTTTTTGAACATAAAATTAACAAATTCTTGAACCAAATGATGATTAAACTTTTGTTTTAATAAGCACCTCTCGACTGTGAGTCATGGTTTGTGGGTTTTTCATACTTAAACGAAATAAACGAAAAACTTTCTCTCGTCTCCCGGACCCACGCTCGCCTTTGAGATCCGAGGGCCCTTCTGATATTTGTCCACTAAATATTTTGAAGCGTGAGTCCCTGCTTCCAATATTTCCGTCTAGACCGATTTTCAAGCGTCCGTTGACTGGGCGGCCATTTGGTCTGTTCGGAGATCATTTTGTGAATCCAAACGATATGTTATTTCCAAAAATTTCAATTACTTTTATATATAGTATGTTTCACTTACTAGCTTATCCACTGAATTGTTTACTTGTTATTCATTTATATTGATCTCTTAATTAGGATATTCGTATATTCAAAGAGACAGCCTGATCTGGTAACTAATTTTTTTTTGTTTTACAAGTTGTACAAGGGTCAGAGTAAATAAAGGCTATTTTTATTTATTATATTTATTTATTTTATTCATATTCAAAGAGTTTACTAAACAATATTTATTTTCAATATAATATCAAGCATAAATAACGTGTGGTCTCATAAAAATGAGCATGTTTTATGTTCATTTCGCCAATTAAGCAGAAATTATCAATTGGATGATTCAACACTCCACATCGTGTGACAATCCGTATATTACTGAGGCTTATTTATTAAGCTTAGTTTTATGTATGATACAATAAACATAGTATATTATTAAAAATACTAGAAATGCAGAAAATACATAAAATGAGACGCATTTAATGAAATTATATGACAGCTTTAGTAAAAATATGAATTTCAAATATATTCTCGGCGGCGCCTCGTCGTTAATAGTCGCCGTATGCCTAGGATCTGTCACATAAGGTGCCAAGCGCGGGAATAAGCGTGCAAGCGCCTACGAGAACGATGCGCCGGCGCATACTGATGGCGGCTCGACACGAATGCTAAGTGCACGTGCAGTGATCGCGATCACATCTTCCGGCATTGTGTTTCTCACGGAGCTCAGAGAAGATGAAGCGTTATTTGCGTGAGATAATTTATTGGTGTACGATTGATATGTACGTACATTGGAAATAGTAAATAGATCTCATTGATTACTACATTTAACGTTGATAATGATAAAATATAGGAATTATTATAATTACTTCACAACTGACATGTCGATATTAATAAAAACTATACATAACTGTACACTTTATTTGGATTACGCAGTAACGCATGCAAATGATTATATATATGCACATAAAATATTTCAATCACTGCCCCAGAAAACCATCATAACAAACATGAGCTCAAACAAGATTAAAACGTAACACAAGCCCCATCACTCAACACCGCTCAGTTGTGTTCGATTATTTTTATGAAACTTCAAACGAGTTGCTCGCGCCGTGATAGCCGGGTCAGCAGCGGATGCGCGGTTAAAGGCCAGGCAGGCTGTCGATAACGTGAGCCGAGCCAGCTACTGCGGGCAACGACCGCTACATCTCACTGCACGGTGATGCGACCTATCTTCTGAGACTTGTGCCCATTACTCGACACGCACATCGACATCCCACTAGACGAATGATTTCTGAACTTCGACTAGTATGAGAAGGGTTATTAGAATATTGCTAAATATTCATTTTGAAAAAAATACTTACTAAAAATGTTTATCGTTAGAAATATTAATAATACACTAATACGCCAATGTGCCTTACTTACAACTTACAACTAATATATTAAATCTATTGTGTCTGTAACGATAACACTGATTCACTCACCCGTACACTCGGAACACAGCAAAAATAATATTAAAATACTTAAAATAAAGGAAACCTCTAGTAATTCCGCGTGGTCACGATTCGTACCGTAGCTTTGAAATTTATTTGTATATATTTAAGGCTATAATGTAAGCACTTGTTATCTTAAATAAATTATATATGATTAATTTTCAATCTTTAGATGTCGGTTGGTATCAATGAGAACGCACACCCATCTCTCACAGACAGTTCACACCTCATCTAAATATACAACAGAGGACTGTTACGCGCTATCGAAAGTTTGATCTACGAAATCTGCCCGACACATGCGACACGCGAACGGCCTCGCTATGGGACGATTGTTTGTCTCATGTTCTTTAAGATCTTTCTTTTATCAAATTTGTAAAGTCTTGGAATGTTTTTGGACGTAAAAGGAGATCTTATTAGCCTACGCGACATTTCCTACATTTTTGTAAGTATTTTTGACATGACATTCCCACAGTCAAGTGTATTGTGTGACGACATGACCCGACAGCGGCGCGCGGCGTGTCAGCGTTTCGACCTCTTGACATTTTTGTTAAAGAAGAAATGTTGTAAATTTTTAACTCACAAAAGTCGCAGTCTAGTTGCGGAGCTTTTGTACTTTTTACTAAAATAAAACCATTTACAGTTTTTAAGAGCTAAAGATCTAAGATATTTTATAAACACTTCTTATACTATTTAGAAATATTCAATTACTGAAAAGTAGCTTAACTATTTCGCAACAATTAACTTTATTTTATTTTATTAATTAACTATATTAGCACAAATTTCGTACATACAACAAAAGTAATATGAGCTACATCGTTTTACATTTAATCCTATTTAAGGATATTTATAACACTTCTCACACTGTTTATATTATTTCACATATATATCTTGTAAACTATATAAGTGTATAGTATATATAACTTACTGGTAATTTTATACTTACTTGCGTGTTCGCAATATGTTATAAAATTCGTTACTTTGTTATTAATACTGGTAAACTATTTAAAGCGCCGGGACGTAAACAACCTATTTCACGGTTATGCTAAATATACCGGCCGCACAAGCCGGGAACACGATCCGGGATCCCTTGACATTCTTCTCAATGTCGTACGTTATGTTCCGAATCCGTCGGCGCCGCCCATTTGTCACATTAATGCGCGACCCGAGGGCTTATCGCGGAAGGGTATTTTATAGCGTTAGAAAATGATGACTCTTGTTTTAATCTTAACTATCGCGTCTGTCTCGTGACTTTGTATATAAATTATGGATATTTTAAAAGTTTCAAAGCATATATAATTAAAACACTCGGTGTACGTAAGTATTAGATGTTTTTTTATGAGATTTTTAATATTGCAAATATCTGTTAAAAAAACAAAACATATAATTAGGCGTAAGTAATTTTTACCCGGACTACTCGCACTTTATTTATTGCATTAGTATCTTAGCACGACCGAAAATTGTCAAGTACAGTAACTGTCTTGTGTACGCAGGCTGCTGACTGCGGGCTAATACATCATAGTGTTTGTTCTAAGTCTTTTTACTTTGTCAGCTATTTACAACAAAAAACATGTTTAAGCAAGACGAATAAACGAGCCTATTAGCCCACTTGGGTAGGTATCACCTACTCATCACACATTCCACCGCCAAACAGCAATATTTCTACGTATTTTTGTGTTTAGATATGAAGGGTGAAGGAGCCGGTGTAGCTACAGCTACAAGTGACATAACACCTTAGTTCCCAAGGTTGAGGCGTATTTACGATGTATCGAATAATTAATATTTTTTATAGCGCCAATATCTAAGGGTGCTGGTGACCGCTTACCACCTGGTGGCACATTTGTCCGTCCGCTTACCTGATGAACTTAAATAACTATGTTAGAAGTAGGTATCAATTTACGTCCAGACATTTCCGGATGAAGGTCGTATACCTAATACAAGATGGTGCAGCTACAGTTGCATAATGCCGTAATATATATTTTACGAAGATGAAATATTTATTATTTACTTCATCTTATCATTTGACATAGTTTTTATGAATGAGTGCAGTCCCCGATTACAAACGTTACGACAGATGACGGACTCGGGGACCGCAACGCGTTAATCACATTTACTAGATAACTAATTGACAACAATATTTATGAGTAAAAATAAATAATTAAAGAAAAACAAAAACAAGACGTTAGTACTAACTTTTACGTTTCCTGAAGCACACAGTTATAAAAGTTAAAGAAGCGGATGGAGACTTTGTCGAGGCCATTATTTTGCGATAGTAACAAAAAAAAAATGTATAGTTTATGTGGTGTTGAAAATGTTTCCGGTATCACTACTCCGCCGTCAACTGCAAAAATCAAAGCAAACTGGTGTCATACGAATCAACACATATTATATTACATAAATTTTGACTTTGAAAAGAAAACATTTACGTACATATCAACCTAGATCACAGACGATCATTGCTTATCTATGTATTAAAAAAAGTCGTGTTTTCTTAAAATTATATAAACCGATTAATTATTAAAGTTTACTTTTGTTTATATAAAAAGCGTACGTACAGACAGCTTTCGGAATTTAGTTTATTAGTAAGAAGGTAAAAATATTTTACAAAGCGAATTTATGCAACTGCTAGATCGTAATTTGTTGAGATATTGTGACAGTTATTCGCAGAGCGGCCGACCGAGAGACGCATCATTAGGCAGGAATCTGGAGACGAGATGAGCACGTCGGTGTCAATTAAGTCTAGGACGCGTTGACTGGGGAAGTGGGTGACGGTCGGAAACAGCTTGTTATATACAAGGGCAAGATGTAGAAGAGAAATTAAACTGTGACGTTTGTCGTTATAGGTTATCCGTCTTAAGTTTGCTTTATAATCGCCTGTTATTCTAAGTTATTTCACTATATTATAGTGTGAATAGAACCTTTAAAGTGAAATATTTTACATCAAATACATGTACTTTCATAAAGCATTATTACCGGTTCGAAATGTGGGTTCTACCTAGAAGATCCGGTAAGAAAGCAAGTAGGTACATTTCAATAATAAAATAGAAATTTATATGAATTATATAGAACTAATTAATCGCTGCAAGAGATTTCGCAATCATAAATTTCATAATTTTTTTGTATCATTATTACACATGCGAATAGAGTAATAGAATGAAAAGATTATTCGTATAAGTTAAAGTTTGTTCGGAGCCAGTTCAAGTACAGATTGCGGGATTTTATTAAAAATATTTGTACTTTGTGAAATAAAATTACTTACTTTATGGAGATCAAAGCTTGAAGTGTTGTGATTATTTTTATTTGTAGTATTAATACTATAATCGGTGCATTGAAACTTTTTCATATAAGAGTTAACATTGTAAAGTACGTATATTTACAATACGAAGACCGAATGGCCCTATTTTGTAGAAATGAATCTTATTAATCTCTATTACTACTGTACATTTGTACATGAGACCTGTTTGTATAAACAGGAATTATAACCTTTCTCGGGTTACTGACATTCTCACGCGTCACGCGTCACGCTGCACGCCAGACTTAACTCTTAGAATAAAAATGTCGCCGACGAAATTCTACAATCTGTAATCAGAACATAATTACATAAGGAAAATACTCTCTCTGATTACTGTATTTTTCGGTCTGATCCTCGGGAGCAACGACTGCACGGACAAACAGAGAATTCAATTTCAATTTTAAATTTAAATTTTGAATTTAAAATTATATCATATATAATCATATTACTTTTAACATAACATCAACTCATGGTCGCTCTTGTTATTAGACAAAGAGACATTCAAAGAACAAAATACCTAGGGTACAAACTTAATATTCAATTATTTATGTAAGTAGAAGCTAACTAAAATTCACCAAGTTAAATTGTAAACATAATAATCACATTATAATAAGTACTACTAAGTCATTAACTATTAAATCATATTGACAAATAGACATAGAATTCCGTGATAAGCTAGTGACCTCCCTTGCCATGGCATGCAGTTTTGTTAGGGGGTTAGTCAAAACGCGACTAGTTCACAAATGAATGTGCTATGGTGCCCTGCGCACTATAGCGATCTATGCTCGAAGTGTGTTAGAGACTGATACACGTTATAATAATAGCTGACTGAAATAGCAACTGAAATTCAGAAGAGACAACTCCTTGTATGGAGATTAAGGATAGGCAAATGCAGGGTAAGGCGTCCTCCAGCCGGATAGCCCGAGCCGGATAACTACTTCTGGAAAGGCCTACGTCCAGTAGAGCACCGCAATAGGCTGAATAAGAACATAAAATAATGTAGTTTTTCAAAGTTTATTATAACTCGCAAATATTTGCGTAGTAGGTAATATACTAAAAGAATAGGTATGTTTTTTACTCCAGCCATTAAACTAATTCCAGCAGATTACTGTACAGTATAATAATATATAAGTATCGTAATATTGAAATTCCGCACGATCGAGGTAACGGGCACGCGTTCGTTACAAATAAAAGTAAAAATAGGAAATCCATTAATATTACCGTAAGTGCGTTCTCTCACGATTCTAAGATTAATCAAATAAGTGACCCACATCGCTGGCGTATTATTTTATAGGAAAATCTAGTGTCTAATGATTGTCTCTGTCGCATTCCGATCGCACTTTCTCTACTCGGAGCGCGCGTGGACTTTATGGAGAAATAGAGTACGATTTCTGTCCATGTAAGTAAAATTAATTTATAAAAATCTAAAGGTTCACCATTACTATTTACTCCTTGATAGACAAAATATAAGTTACCCTCGCTATATGTCGAGAAAGAAAGCACCCAGATCTGAGACAAATCGGCGAAATTTGTACAATAATTGCAGCACAATACGTAGCCTGGAGGCGATCGTTTTATTCTCAACATGTGCTATTATTTGTCACTGCATGTTTTTTTTTTTTTTTTTTATTGTATAGGAAAGCGGACGAGCGTATGGGCCACCTGATGGTAAGTGGTCACCAACGCCCAATGTCTTGTTCACTTTTACATAGAAACGTCTCTTTATATAAGAGACTGTTGTAAAATTATGAGTATAAATTACCTAAAAATATGTACTGACTTTATGCAGTCGAGTTACGAGTATAGGCGTAATATGTCTGTGTTCCTAGTAGGGTCAGTCCACGCGGTCAATATTTGTAGCTATTTTTAATTGTATAGACTAATTTAAATCTTCAATGTAGGTAATTTTAACATAAATTGAATAAATTATGTGGTGATTTTACTGTATTCACTGTTCCAAGCTAACCTTGTATAGGTGTTTTATTGCATTTTAAATATTACCTGCTTGTTCCACAAACACATTACACTCCTGAATACGGAGCGTCTGCTTCGCGTACAAAGAGCTTGTAAAAACTCCTCATTATCAGATATAAATCCAAACACGGCAGTACAGTTTATTTCTCCATTATCCTGCACCTCGATTGCTATTCATGGAATAAGACATTTCGGTATACTACATTAATTTTCGTTTATTCTATTCTAAATTGAGTTTTAACACCAAGTATATAAAGTCACTAATGAATATCGAATGATACAAGAGATAAATGCAGGCAGCGTATCGTGAAGGCCGAGGTCGAATCTGTCCAAACTGAAACGAGTTATGCTTTCCCACTTGTTTTATATACAATATACAAAATTAAACCTTAATTAGCTAACATGTGTGCAGAAAACATTATTAAGGTGTGGTGTCTCTTGAATATTGCCTTAATTCTATGCAAGAAATCCGTAGACCATGTTACATTACTCCATGAATATTTAAATTTAATTGTATTCGATTAGATTGACGAAAGATAATAATTTCTAAGTTTCTAGCCGATTCTTCTCGGTAGAATTTATATTACGAACTGGTGCATTCAATATAATATTGTAAAATGAGAATTAAAAAATGCTTTTAAAGACTACCTTAGTAAAGTATATTTTAATTCAAATATTAATCTTATTTTTATTAAAAACTAGTAACCCGGCTCTTTCCGGCGGCTTCTCACGAGTAGTATAAGGGTCTACATAGAACATTTATATTGAAGGACAGACATACAAACGTTAGTTATTATTTATATAGATTAAGCATAAGCCTAAGTCTGCTGGCGGGATTAATATCGAATATTGTTGAAAATACAATATGATTTTATCTGCCAGTTGAAGACGATCTCCGGAGTGAACTAATTGTACAAATTCCATTGTTTCGGTTTCACTTGATTGATTTTAATTGAGCGAGATTGTGATTATGTTTTCAACAAGTTGGCGAGTGGCTCGTGTGTTCGCAAAGAGTAATGAGAGTGACGTAATTGACTGTACCTATTAGATACACACACTTAAGTAAATTTAATTTATTTTCGATATATTGTTACCTTCAACAATACTACTGATATATCTATTAACTCCAAAAATATTACTGATAGGTATACTTAGTTATCAGTAAGATGCTAGGTTTGTGCAGGAAACGCTGCCTATTAATATATGTATTAATCAAACCATCTATTAGTCTACCGTCGAACACTTTGTAGTGTCGTATTCTAGTTAATAGGCAGAGTGAGCCAGCGTATTTTCAGGGTTAAGAAACAAAACACTATAGATAGATGGTTGACAGCACATTGACTTGGCAAGAAATGGTCTACAGTTTTTAAAGTCACGGTTTCGGTATTCGGGTAAAATTTGATCGTATTTTCTAAATGAAATTTATAATACAAAATAGCGAACATTCTAGATGACTGTATAATATATCTTATTATTATACAAATATTCGTAAACTAGCTTTGTCGCATCTAATTTCTACCAAGATAAACGATAAACATAATTATTTAAATTATATAACTAAACTTGTTTTCGGAAATACCGATAGAGTTTTCGAGCATCTGAGAATACCAATAAATACCTTTACGGCTTCAAGCAACCGCGCAACTATCGCTGATTTTGTTCATTTGCCATATAAAGAAATGTTCAAGCATAATAAAATCAATTCAATTCTTAAACTGAAAAAAATATATCCATAAAATACCTCGAGAACACGTGCGCACTATTTAACATTACGCGATTAAAACTATACTACGTGTACACAAATACTAACAAACAATTAGCCATTTAAACGGAGAGGCTGTAAACTAATTTCACCTTCAACCAACACGAAAGCCAGCCGTGAATTTTTTTATGAATTCAATACAAACAAAAACTATTTCCAAGAATATAATTTAATGAACGCTTTTAAAAGTATAAATATAATTTGATAACTACGGAAAAATATAGGCGTAATAAATTGATATGTCTGTGAGTTTCCATCGCACAAAATAGTCGCGCGTGACATATGGAGGAGGCGACGATAAATCGAGGCCGTGACGCGCGCTCGGGTAAGGTGGGCGCACATTGTTGTGAGCACTCCGCGCTAAGAGGAACCGAGCCAACAGTATTCTCCTTTTTGCCTATCATCGCACTGACTGTTGACTGGATGGTACCCAGTGATCGCATACCATCCAGTCGACAGCGCACTGAGACCTACAACCTAATTTGACACACTATCAAAAATATTTTTCAAAATGTTGTCAGTTTATGTATTTGGCTAGCGTGTTGGTGTGGTTGGTAAGATACTTACCTTTCACGCCACAGGTCGTGTGCTCGATTCCCACCCAGGACAGACATTTGTGTGCATGAACATGTTTGTTTGTCCTGAGTCTGGATGTAATTATCTATATAAGTATTTATTTACAAAAGAAAAGTAGTCTATGTAAGTATATCAGTTGTCTGGTTTCCATAGTACAAGCTCTGCTTAGTTTGGGATCAGATGGCTTTGTGTGAATAATGTCCCAGGATATTATTATTATTATTATTATTATTATCCACAGTCCACACCCATGACGCAGTCACTTGTTGATTATAGTGTAACTATGTTTAGTGCTCAGAGCGAATAAGGTCCTCCAGACCGATTTCGGTCACGGCGGCCAATCTCAAGAGGGATTAGCCAACTGCGCAGGACATATTATAGTGCACAAGTGTGTGCGCAAACACAGGCGCACTCTCTTTTCCTTAGCTCTCATAATCCGATGGGACGGCAATCCGACACGACCGGAAAGAGTTCAGGCGCAGGACCAACGGCTTAACGTGCTTTCCGAGGCACGAGAGTGTACACACTTCCAACTTCCAGACTCCGGGCTGCTACTGAGAATTTTCTGACAGAAAAACCCAATAACTATTTATTGGCCCGACCTGGGAATTGAACCCAGGACCACCGGGTCTGCGGCCTTATATCTAGCCACTAGACCAACGAGGCAGTCTGAGCGAATACTTGAAATCAAATAACATCAAAATATTACCGGAGAACACTGACTAAGCTAAATAGTTTTTAATATTAAATATCTTAACATATTTAATCATAATATACACTATGCTTAATACAAATGTATGAAAAACATTTGGAATAAAAATGCAAACGGGCGTAAATCATACGGGCGCGTGGGCGAGTGTCTCTTGTTGCTAGCTCGCTGCGTCACTGCCTCGCTGCCATGCCTGGCTGGCTGCACCCGCCTGCCGAGTAGGCTCGACGACCGTGCCTAATGACTGCAGCTAAAACATCTCTAAATGTGCAGGAGTTCTAAACAAGTGAGACATGACATCGGTACGTACTTTATAGAATTTTATCTGACACTCGTTGCCGCGCCGAGCTTATGAAAACGATTCCAGTAAATGCGGATGCTATACTGTGTGTATAAACAATGTGCCAAATGTTGTTTTAACTACATTGTTGTATATTTGAGCGAAATAAAAACCTAATTTGAACAAAAAAAATCTTGTTATCAAGAGGAAATCAAAGAAAATCTTTTATGATTATTTTTATTATTATTTTTATTGGCCAGGCCTGTTGTTACTTATATATAAAATACCAGTGTTCGCACGCGGCTTCGCCCGTATAGGTAACGGGGATTTTGGTGAAGGAAATAAGAATCTCGAAATTACAAAAAGAATATTATTTAAAGTCGGATAAGATAAGTAGATAAATATAGTTCATGGTCTTTATTAATTAATAATACCGGTATTACTTTTAAAGTTTCAGTGTAGATGAGAAACAAAGTTTAACTGCAGTACAACAACAAGCTCCAAGTCAAGTCTGGCGTGGGTGTCCCCGCTTCATGTCTGATTTCGGACTCCGTACACTTAGATATAAAAGGAAGACTGCGATTTTCCTCTGGAAAAGTATAAAGTGCTCACACTATTGACAATAAACTCATGAATATTTCCAATTAATAATAAATACGATATAAATGACAGGAAATAAAGAGCGACCGTTGTAAGTCGTAGTTATTTTATTATATGTACTACCAATCGCTGACCCTGATATTACAATTTCTATTAGTTTCGGGGTCAGAGGTCCACCACCAGTGTTACAAATGTAAAAACCCTACATTAAGAAAAACTGCAAACAAATTGTGTACATGATTTTTTTGGGTGTAAATAAAAAAATATTATTATTATTACAATGTTATACTCAATTTTGTTGAGAACATCGTTGCAGGCGTCTGATTCGCACTTGGCTTGTCTCATTAAAAAGTTCTCGTCAAAGTATCAATTAGTTCGGCAATTTATTATCAAAAGCGTGGGCCGACACGGACAACACAACTCCGGGTGGGAGTCCTCCAACTCAAGACCAGGTTTACATAATATACAGATACCTCATAAATCAAGTGTAATGTGAACGTTAAGCTGACATTTACGTACGAAGATAATTCAGTAAGATATCTTGTAATTTGCACCCCTGTACCGAATAAGGGTCAATTTGTACCCTCGCATACTATTCCGAAATTAGTTAGCGTAGATTTACTTTTTAGGAGGGAAACCGAGAAAGACGCTTATTGTGTGGATACTATAACGTAAGTACTCAGTTATTTTAGTCTTTTGCTGTTACACATACGCGAAAGTCTAAGATAATTACTTCTAATCGGTCAATTTAGATATTATTCTTATCAGCCTGGTGTGTCTCTCTACTTTCTTTCGACAATTCCCTACTTTATCTATATATTAGGTCCTTACATATGAAATTAGCGTTTTGTCGTACTGACCACTTTGATCTGAAATATCTCCTCTTCGGCTAAGAATTCCAAATTCAAATTTAGACATTCATTTAGGTGGT
The DNA here is from genome assembly GCA_905220585.2 of Nymphalis polychloros. Taxonomy (NCBI): domain Eukaryota; kingdom Metazoa; phylum Arthropoda; class Insecta; order Lepidoptera; family Nymphalidae; genus Nymphalis; species Nymphalis polychloros. Next base: position 183,872 of record HG992247.1, read on the forward strand.
ACATTTCAGTTTTGAAAACAGTCATTCATTTGGTTTTTCCTCATTATTTTTTTCTTTTGCGTCGCTTATTACCGCACTATGGAAAACATGAAATATCGGTATATTGACGAGTACGAGTTCTACCGTGGCACCAGTGCTGCAGAAACAGCTCGAAGAATTAATTATGTGTACGGCACTGGTGTCGCAAAAGAAAGCACGGTACGTTTTTGGTTTCAACGTTTTCGTTCTGGAAATTTCGACCTTCAGAACCAACCCCGTGAACGGCTGGAGACCAAAGTGGAAAATGAAGAATTAAAGGCTATTGTGGAAGCGGATCCATTACATAGCACTTCAGAGATAGCTGCAGGCTTCGGGTAAGTGCTAAAACTGTATTAATCCACTTGAAGCAAATCTGGAAAGTAAAAAAACTTGAACGTTTGGAGTTAGGGAGGAACCGGGTGTAAAGTTCCTCATCCACCATTGAAAAGAGAGGATCCTCCGACCAGACCGGTGTTGGTCTGGTGGGCTAGTAAATACTTATTTGAGGGTTTCTTAAAAACTACCCCGCAAAACCGTGAACCGCTAGTACTATATAAAACCAAACCGTCTGAAAGGAGTCCAGTCCACCTCGCCATATCCGTCGAGACCTGCCACGATTTGGCTGTAACTATGAGCCAGAGACCGGCTTACATTCATCAGATATAGTGCTTACTATTTTGGAGATAGGTAGGAACAGGGCGTAAAGTTCCTCATCCACCATTGAAAAGGGAGGATCCTCCGACCAGACCGGGTGTTGGTCTGGTGGGCTACTGCCCAAAGGTTGTTGTCGGGTTCTTGTAGATATGTTCAATCGCTCGGATAACTTTAGTACCGCGATGTAGGATACGTCAGTCTTTAGTTTTCATATGTGGCGAGATAGATGTCGCTACATCACTCCCCTCCGAGACCGGAGGTCGATAGCAGGTTGAGTCGTCCATACAGCTTGTGATGCTTGCCGGGCCAGTGGAATGTTTTGTGTCAAGGTCGCTGAGAAGACTGTGGGTGATGACCAGAAATGCGCGTCCGCTGCATGCTGGTGGTCAGGATACCCGTAGTATCCGTGGATGCTGGCTGGCTGTATGACTCGCTGTTCGAAAGCTTGAGAAAGTGATGATGACGTAGTTTTGCGAAGGCTGCGCTGACGTTCATGCTCGGGGTCACCAGTTTGGTGTTGACCATTGAAAAGGGAGGATCCTCCGACCAGACGTGTGTTAGTCTGGTGGGCTACTGCCCAACGGTTGTTGTCGGGTTCTTGTATATATGTTCAATCGCTCGGATAACTTTAATATCGCGATGTAGGATACGTCAGTTTTTATTTTTTATATGTGGCGAGATAGATGTCGCTACACTATATTTCAGTTATACCTCTATATTAATCGTAAGACATAAACGATCATAATATTATTATTTGATATGCCACGATCGTCACGGCAACCGTACTGTGATGATGAAACTTTAGTGTTTCCGAAACATGTCAAGTGAACTCAATAAATAAATGTATTTTATTGTTAACACGTCTCTTGTAATATGACATTCATCCCCCGCAATTCATGTTCATACCAAGATAATCTGTTTCCTGTTTCTCCCTCACGGGTACTACTTGCAAGGTCCTATGTATCTACCACAGTATACTTATATATTAAAGAGGTAAGATTATCGACAAGCAATAGACATTTTTATGTTTAAATAAAAGAGAATAACTTTAATTTAATTTAATTGTCACGAAGTATTAAACTTTTAAGGGTCTTTAATCAGTGCGTCCTGCCTGTAATGACTCACGGTGCCGAAACGGGGACACACCGTAGGACTGGTCCACAAGCTTAAGGTCGCTTAGCGAGCTATGGAACGAGTGATGCTTGGGGTTTCTCTGGCAGATAGAATCGGAAATGAGGACATTCGCCAGAGAACTAAAGTCACCGACATCACGCGTAGAATTAGCACGTTGAAGTGGAAGTGGACTGGTCATGTCTCCAGACGCATTGATGGCCGATGGAGCCGGCACGTGTTAGAGTGGAGACCACGTTTAGGCAAATATAGTGTAGGACGCCCTGCAGCAAGTTGGACCGACGATTTGAAGAGGTGGTAGGTTCGGGATGGATGGGGGCTGCCCAAGATCAGGATGGTTGGCGTTCTATGGGGGAGGCCTTCGTCCAACAGTGGACGAAGGCCTTAATCTTAAAAACTTTATCCAAATAAATGTTAAATTATAATTTTAAACATTTTATGTACAAAAATATGGCTTTGCACTTTACCATTACAAAACCAGTAGCTTTGGAAATATGTATAACGAGATATTTAAATAAACGCATGAAAAAATACGCGGTACGAAGCATTAGCGCAGTACAGACGGATGGCTCGGTTAACGAATGCGATATCTCATTGCTTAGAAAACGGGATAAAATGTTTATTTTATTTTTGTAAAGTGAGGACGGGTAAACTATGTATCTATATATTAATTCAGAATCATTAACATTTCTAATTTGACTATGAAACATAAATAACAAATGGTATAATCCGGACTAAAAATGGATCTAGGTGAGTTACCCAGTTACTCCCTACTGACCTGACATAATCACGCTAGAAACCCCGTCGTCACACCTCCTGGGAACGAGCACTGCTATTAAGCACACCTAACGGACAGAAGTAGCACGTCACTCATGAGACTGTGCGTGATTAGGAAATACTGGCCGCTTTGTGTGAGCCCATTATGAGCACATTGTGTAGCAAGTGAACTGGAATAGCGGGTGTAACCGGATAACGAATTCAATATCGAACTGATATATCTCGTGCATAGTCTGTTTGGTTCAAGATGTGAAGGATTGTTATTTTAATATTTTCCTTTCATTAACTGACAATATTAATAAACCAAATTTTCAATCTATAAAAAATGAAGCCTCGCAATATAATTAAATTATGCTGAAGTGAAACTTCTTATGGATCTTTATACAAAGTATGTCAACATGGGGGGGTATGTTTCATCACGGCTATACCGGCAACACTGAGCACTGGATAAACACATAGTTAGCACATATGTATATACATTTATTTTAGTGCAAAAAAATTCATCCAAAATATTACACCCCGTCTTATTGCCTCTACTGGTGACAGGAGAGCTGGATTATTTTTCGCCCAGAGAATCGAAATTGCGATTCAAAGGGGAAATACTGCTAGCATCCTTGCCATCATTCCACGCGGTCACGATTTGTATAGTAATTATTTTTAATTATTATTTGTATTCATTTAAGGTTTTAATGTAAATAATCGAATAAAAATTAATAAGTTGAAATGATATTGTTACATGCTTTCAATTAAAATAAAATGAACTGCAAAAATGTTTTTATCATAAATCAGTTATAAAATTTAGACAGGTTTAAATCGCAATCAACAAAACATAATACTTTAATACTTTCCTAAAATGATTAATTTGTGCTTTAAAATTGTAACCGTATAATAGTCTGTATCTTAACTGAAATCTGAGATTTTTTCCAAATAAGGTAACCATTCGTATTATGAAGAGTTTGATCAGATCGGATATACGTTACCGCAAACCTAGCGGTGCTTGTCATGTTCTAATAATAGTCTCAAGAGACGCCGCTTCCGACTGCGTTTAACTGGCCGCATCGCAGAACCCGTATCAAGTCCATATCCTTCTTCTTACTTAGCGACATTTTTATTGAATCACGGCATTATTGATTTAGCCGCAAGCACGTAATCAGAACCGTTGCCGGTGCTTACACTTAGTAATGTCGGTCTTTATTGTGATTAGTCAATATTTAATTGTAAAATTAACTATTGAATGTTTGCCGTTCCAATCGCTAAAATTCTGGGCTTAAGGCTAAGGCCGCACTGCGAAAGTATACTGCGCAAATTTTATCTTCGCGATTTATGTATAGTGGGCGAAAGTTCATCTAGCACAAAGTACTAATAAAATATCTCACTATTCATGCAGTTCTCGATTGTTGTCAACAAAATTAATATTTATATTAATTTCCTTCAAACCACATTATTTTTAATACGCTAATTTTAAATTGTGTGTGTTTGTTTTTTATTTAATTTTATAATACGAGATAAAACCACGTGGTTTATTTGCAGTGTGAGCCAGCTTTGAATGAAACACAGAATTAAATTGACGCATAGGAATGTTATATCGTTACCCATATAAGTGGCTATATGCTCGTATATTCATAAGCCAATACGAATAACACTAACAATGGCATCGCCTCGTTTAGATGACCGTTTTCATCCGGTGCTTATTTGCTTTCACTATATTTCTTTTTTTTAATTTTAATAATTTTATTGATTAATGTCATGATAAAAACGGATACAGTCCAAGATAAAGACCAAGAATACTATTACGTACTACTTTCGGAATCTTTCGAACATATTTCGCTTATATATGATATATTTACGTCTTCATCTTGCGTTGAATCGGAGATAGAACTTTGCACGGCATTACTAAAAACAGCTCTAACCATTACTATTGTGTTATCATAGAAAGACCAAATAATTAAAAATAAAAGTGTAACTACACTCACAGTTACTTTGTCAACATGATTATTCGATGTTTCGCAATCAGCTCAGCCAGTTGCCTTTGCAGTTGACATCCGTCATAGCGTTACAGTGAAGCCTCACCGGTTCCGATATACCAGTACTACTAACGGGACAGATTATTATGGGCACTGCTCGCTCAAATTGGAAATAAACCTGTCATTTTGTACGCCATAGGTTCGCAGTAATTACTACTGCATGTAACGGGAAATTCTTCGATACCAATTTTAGATTAAAACGTATAATTTTAGTAGCTCCAACATATAGTTAAGAATTATTAAAACAAGTTTGTTATTCTAGGCATCCTTGTTAAGTTAATGCCGTTATATATTTACTATGTTAGCGGTTGTCTATGTGAGAAACATATAATAAAATAGAATAAAATAGTGATCACTAACTCGTCTGCAGCCTCGTCGTCCATTTTCCACGTGGTATCGTAGTCGTCTATTGTCTTTTTGACAGTCAGTAAGTTCTTAAATACAAAAAGTCCTTAGTGCGTACGTAGTATGTACCAATATAAGAATATTAAACATTTCTACCTTATGTATACAATACATTGCATGTTTCTACGTTATACATTCGGCTAATATAACAAATCACTTTGAACACAGAGCACTCGTCACATCAAACTATACAAATATTTTATGAATTTTGTTTTTTACTACGGCCAATTTTGTTTTCTTTTCTCTCTGCGTATGTTTGTTTGTTTGTTCATAAGATTTTTATATATTCTTTGAGTAGGGTTTAAAAAGGTAACGTGATAAGTGGTGTGGTGTTTTGTGTCTTGTAAGGGTTTAGTGTCTTGCAGGACTTCACCTCAAAGCTCTAATTATAAAGGGTTATTAGCACTTGACCGCGGGATTGTGTTACATCATTGAATTTTCATTGTTCATTAATTTTGTCTGTTTTACTACATTAAGGTACTTAAGGTAAAAAAAGCAAGTGTAGTATAATTATTATATATTATAAATATATTGTATTCTGTTTGATGAGTCCCCCGACTCATCAAAAGTTATCCATAGACTCTATTAGCGGTAGTAAATAAGTAGTATACAATATATTCATAATCTTGAAGAATAGTAAAATAATTTCTAAAACAAAAGTAATAAATAATCGTTGGTATGTTTCGGTGAAATTATTATTGTAAGGGCATGATATGATCAAGTAATATTACTTTTTTACCGCCAATAAGAATTGAAGGCGCAGGGGACAGAAGATCTTAAGCGCCATGATGAGCAGTCCATTAAACAACTATAGGCGAGGGTATAAATATGTTAATAGTAATAGTAAAGGTTTAAGGCAAAAGGTAAACTCCATATTTACTATGTTTATACATATTAACGCTGTTGATGTTTATATGTATATATATAACCACAAGATATAAAGGATCTTCACAATTTTGTAAAAAAAATATAAAAGCCAAAAATTATAAAGAACGATTTTTATTTAAACTAATTGAAGTAATTACTTTTGAATCGGCGCCAATCAAATAAACATGCAAATGAATTAATTAAAACATAAAATAATAGCAACGGGATGGCATTGATGTAGATGCAGGATGCTAATGTGTGCCAAGCTTAAATAAAACTTCACACGTAGAAAAATCAATGGATATAGATTTTTATTCTACATGGTATACTTCGATGGTATTCCACCTTACAACCTTATCTAAACAAACATCTTAATTACATTACCTAGGACGAAGATTTGCGTGGCAGAATCGATTACCCAGTAAATATTAAGTTAATGATGAACCAATAAGACCTTGTTTTCTTACCTATAAATATGAGTTTTATGTTTTCAAATTTAAATGTTATCAATTTTAATTTAAAAAAATAAGTCCTCAAATTCTTACTTCTCCGCAAAAAGTTATATGTAGTTACAAAATCGACATATGTACATATGTAATACTCGTACATAAACGTCGTACATCTATTTTCGTCGGTTATTTAATATAAATAAATTATAAATTTTCCCCCTCAACTTTTTCTCTTTACTATTTAATTTAACGTACAGTTAACTAAAGTTTTGAAAGTTAATTGTATCTCGAAGGCAGGAACCTCAGTAGCTCGTTTGTACAGGTTCAGTACAAGCTTATTGATACATCAATTAGGAGTTTGTCGGTGGTGATTTCATTGAAATTTTGACTTAATGCCATGTTTCCACATTTTGTGTTTGTAGCAGAATCCTAACTAATTTTTTAAATTCAAAAGTCACTTTGCTTGTGCACGTCTAAGCTTACATTAACTTAAAACTAACTATATTCAACCGATTACATGAGAACGCACCATTCCCAAACACAATTACAAAATAAAGAAACGAAAAAAAAAAAACGGAATAAGAAAATAAGCTAGCTTGGCGGACGGGAAAATGGACCACCTGATGGTGATTGGTTACTACTACCATAAACATTAACCGTTCCTTACACCACCAATACGCCACCAACCTTGGAAAGAAGATGAAACCGACTATCATGAAATTTAGTCAAGTATACATAAAAGGACATAGGGTACATTCCCCCATACAAATGCAGGCGAAACCGGCGGAAACTATTAATATATTATAAAATAAACTTCTCCTCGAATAAACTCGATCATATATGTACATGAGTTAACTTGTTATTGGATGATCCATATAAAAGCAAAAAACAAATACAAAATTATTTATATTTCGTCATTATTATCATTATTATTTAAAAATACATATTTATATCGAATGAAAAATCGTGAACTTACACAAAGCAATGATTTTAGCAGAAGCATGCCTGGTTAGTTAGCAATCTAATGTAAATAGGTTCTTTGCAACATAATTTTCCCCTGACAATGCGCCATGCCTGAAAAAACTTGACTCATTCAACCTACGTAGCGGATCACATCAATACCAAGTGTAGACTCAAAGATAAACCTTGAAAAGCGTTGAGCTCAATCTTAATCCTCACACCCTCTTTGTATAACATCATATTTTTATAAACCCATCCGACAAATTCGAAGTTTAAGGAAAATGGAAAAGAAATAACTTTTAGTGACTTTACTTTCAAAGCCACGTTTAAAGCTTGAAAAATAATTCTCTCAACTCGAACAGTAGAAACGTGAAAAGCCACTAAAACATTCATCGTTTCGTTTGTTTTCCTTCACCTTTTAACTGAAATTAGAAATGTTTCAATGTATTTTCTTCGTGTTTCGCTAAAACTAATTAAATACGGCTGAGTTTTATTTTTTCTTTTTGTATAAATCATGTAAAATATATTTCTTTTTTTGTTTTGTATTTTAGAACTACGAGAAACCAGTAAGTTGCCTCGTAGATCTAGTTTCTGGCTTCCAGGTTTCCATATCGGAAGAACTCGAACCACATCGCCAAAACTCGCCACGTACTGATATCGTGAACGGCATTAATACTGTTACAAGTATCCTTTAACTGTAAGATAAAGATATTTGAGTAGTAAATATGTACAAAACCATCCAACCAAGGTATTAAAAGTTTTATTGCGGTTGTTAATATAACAGTTTCTATTTCTTCGAAATAGCCGCACAGACGATATTTCTATTCGATAAATATCATCATTTTCAACTAAACGATTGAAATCCTGCCAAATCGAGGCGAGGAGAGTTTCGGCCACGTGTGGATGAATCTATTTAAGATATAAATTATGACTGCTCTCTGTGATAAGCGAACCTGGGAAATACTAATAATGTCTGTAACGAATTAGCGTTTGTTTTGTTTGTAGTCGTGGACGCGATGCGAGGAAATTTGATTAATAATTATTAATATAAATATTAATAGAAAACAGTAGGTTAATAAACTTAGACTTTGCAAATAATACACATACGAGTATCTCGTACTTAATTTTTTAATTAATGCACTTTTATTGAAAGTAACTGGCAAATCTTTAAAATATATGTGTGTATATAATTATAAACATGCATGTACTCAATTGTTTGTAGAAATATAAGTTTTATGAAGTATATTATAAGAATGAGAATCGTTAGTAGTGTTTGGTATAAAATGTTAGAGGTTATTATGCAGGTCCATCGGGAAATTGCTTCGTCCGGAAACGCAAACGGCAATGCGGAGGAAATTGATGTTAGAACAGCTCACGTGCGCCTAACTGTTGCTGGCTGGATTTTTTTATTTATACTTTATTATATACATAAATACTGCTTTTACTTTATAGTATCACAAACAGAATAATCAAAGTAAAATGAAAATAATGGTGCGCAAAGAGCGAGCTCTCTAAAACAACATCACCAAATAATAGTTTGGAGTGAGATCGGGTAAGATATATGAGTAAGTGTATTTGTATACAGAAAAAAAAATACCCATAAAAAATATTAATTGTCATTTTCAATTGTAAATGACGAAAATTTCATGGACAACTGAGATACTAGCTAGCTACCCGATAGGTAAGAACTATTGAGCGCTGTCGCCCGCGCCTGTGTTGCCATGTAATTTTCGTTATTTAAGTAAATTAAATTTGTTTTTAGGGTCATTTTTTTGCTTAGAATTTTAAAAATGATTACGTAAATAGAACCGACTAACGATACCTGATAACCAGTTCAAGGGTCAGACAGGGTTTTTGTTACACCTGTATATATATATATATCCTAACATTTTCTGCTCCACGACTTATTATGTCGTAAAAAAATAACGACGTCTTTATCACTTTGAAATCCGTGCAGTCGTTTGAGCACGTGATTAAGTATTAAACATCCTAACATTCTCATTTACAATATTAGCAAGTTGTGTCTTGACAACTTTATATTCATTTATGTGAATTATGAACGATTATGTAATGTTATATATTGTATTAGGTTATTATGACCTTATCATTACAGCTTGTCATATTGATTAAAATTGATCACTATATATCCGCTCTTGGGAAATAGCGTGGTTATTTAGCCTTATCTTACATAAAACGATTGTTTTTTCTAATTAGGCTGGGGTTCTTAGATACGCGTCTTGAAGTGCCGTTAAAAAACTTCAGCTTTCAGTGTTATGTTTTAATACAAGTGCTTGTTTCACACTCACTATGATTACATATCAAGTGCATCTAATTAACTAAACAAAGTTAAATGTTTGTTGTCGTGTTTAGTCACTGTTCTGGTAGACTTTATAAATCACATAGTCATATACTCTAGTCAATGGACTATTAATTCCAAAAAGAATTATTCAAATATGATTTTTTTTAGTAATTTATAATTTCAAGCGATTAATTAATTATTATTCATGTTAATTAAATCGAGTACACGCTTTTTAATTAATTACGAGAGGTTTAACTTCAAGCTATTTTAATTAGGCGTTTTACTTGTTATTGACAGCGTTAATTGCATTGACGACAATGATACTATAATATATACACAGCTTTATGTTTAATTAAAGTATGTTATAAAATATAAAGGTCAAAATGTATTCCACGATATAGTTTTGATAGAAGAGGAAATGGGATTTTTAATTAAATGTAGTCAGCATGAACATTTACCATCATAGTAACATATCAAAAAACAAAATTAAAGTATAAATTACTCGAATATCCGCAGAGATTTTTTTCATATAAGGGGATCACCCGATGGATAGGACTACCGCCGTCGCCACAACTGCAACACCGGAAGGCTTGCAACGCTTAAAATATTAGTGTATGTATCTTAGTTCTAATTTTTCGGTAGTAGAGTTTTGTTGTGCACGCCTGTCTCGTCGATATGTCTCGTTCTCACTTCACTATGACGTCACTTATCAATTAAATTATTCCTACCTTACATCGTTGATTTTTGTTATTGTATAGGTCGGCAGACGACCATATGGAACACCTGATGGTAAGTGGTCACCAACACCCATAGACAATGGCATTGTAAGGAATGTTAACCATCGCTTACATCACCAATGCGCCACCAACACCAATATGCCTGTAATTACACTGGTTCACTCACCCTTCAAACCGGAACACAACAATACCAACTACTGCTGTTTAGTGGTAGAATATCTGATAAGTGGGTGGTACCTACCCAGACGAGCTTGAGCAAAGCTCTACCACCGAGAAACAAGATATGTTACATTTCTTGCAGTGCTAATGTATTTGGGTAGAACTGACCATTAAACACATTACCACTTCCGTAATTGCGGGTTATTTGCTGGTAACTTTCCTAGAATAAAAAAATGAAATCTAATATTTCATAATAATAATGTCCTCCAGACCGATTTCGGCCATGGCGGCCAATCTCAAGAGAGAGTAGCCCACTGCGCAGGAGATATTATAGTGCACAAGTGTATGCGCAAACACAGGTGCACTTTCTATTCCCTAGCTCTCACAACCCGATGGCAGGGCGATCCGACACGATCCGAAAGAGTTCAGGCGCAGGACCAACGGCTTAACGTGCTTTCCGAGGCATGGGAGTGTACACACTTCCAACTTCCAGACTCCGGGCTGTTACTGAGAATTTTCTGACAGAAAAACCCAATAACTGTTTATTGGCCCGACCTGGGAATTGAACCCAGGACCACCGGCCTGCGGCCTTATATCTAGCCACTAGACCAACGAGGTAGTCGTATTGTATGTATGAGTATTTCATAGTAACTACGTTAAAAGCAATTAAATATCCCACTGTAAACACTTTTCGGAAATAGACTTGTCGGAGGCCACACTTTATAGTTTGCATATTTGTTAAAATACGTTTATAATACAATCTAAAGTACCAAATATTTTTACGTAATAAACGGCTAGTCTTGATTACATCTCCCATGTATTTACTTGATATATATACATAATATATATAAGAAAGGTTGTGCCATGCCAGTGTGTCTTTGCATACCAATGTGCATATATGAATAATCTTTTTTTGTTCGTGTCGTATTCGTAAGCCATTCATCCAGATTTACAGCAAATTTCGTGCAGTTGTTGTTGACACTAGAAAAATGAATTTTCCTATAGGATTTTCTAGAATAGTTTCATCAAAGTAAGTTTTACAAAAAATCAAGTCATTATACATGCATGCTGGGTATTATAGCTAATGATAAATAAGAGTTAAGAAGAGATAACACATTGTTAAGCGAGTGATTAGTTAAACAACAATTATCTTATTTTAAATTTATTAATCATTACAATGTGTCTGCTTCGTTTGAATGTCAAATCAATAGTGTAAGACTCAGCCAGATTATAATATATATTTAGCATCCAGAAGTGAAAACTGATTTTATAAGAACCCTGAATCGGTCTATTCATAAATAGAACACCAAATCATATAAATTGATGTAAATTACCCACTCAATTACTCTTTAAATCCAAATAACACCTTTGAACACATCACAAATCACAAGTCGCGCCGATAATGAATTAATTACTTTACCTTTTTGTGCACTAAAAAGATGTCGGCGGTTTTAAATTAGCGCGTTTCTTTTTTTTTAACAACGCTGTTGTATGGACCAAGGAGGATCCTAACTATATAATATTAGATGTAATACGAATTACTCAGGCCAACAAAAAATATATATTTGTAAAAACTTTTTAACTATAATACCTAAATGTAATGTATTTTAGGGTACTTAAATCAAAGTCAAAGTCAAAAATCTTTATTCAATATTCAAGCATTACACTTATTCATTGATTATCATAAATCTACCACCGGTTAGGACATAAGCACCTCAGACCTGAGAAGAACCGGTGAAAGAAACCGAGCGGGATATTTTTTGTTTTTTATATCTCATCTTTACAATACAGACAATTTTTACATTGACAGATTTTTTTTTTTTTTGATATACCTTTCCTCGGTCCTTTCTTTCCCATGGTGTGTAATCATCTAAGAAGTCATTGGTTGTGTAATATCCTTTGGCACACAAGCGTTCCTTAACAATTCTTTAAAATTTCACAATTGAATATTTTTGAACGCTTTCTGGGATCCTATTGTAAAAGCGTATACATTGTCCCATAAAAGACTTACTAACCCTGTGTAATCTGGTAACAGTTGTTGTAAGTTTATATTTGTTCCTGGTGTTAACAGTATGTACGTCATAATTCCTGGGAAAATCTTTTATGTTTTTGATTAAGAGATGTGGCAAGTCATTTATATAAATGAGGAAGAGAAATGGACCAAGAATAGATCCTTGAGGGACCCCCATATCAACTGGAGCCCCGGGAGGTCTCTTACCATTTGCATCAACCCTCTGAATCCGATTGCTCAAATACGAAGGCTGAGTGCTTTGTCTCTAATGCCATAGTGACGTAGTTTCCTGATCAGCGTTTCCTGTTGCAAACAATCAAAAGCCTTAGATAAATCACAAAATATCCCTAACGCATCTTGTGACTCTTCCCAGGCTCTGTAAATATTTTTAACGAGCTTGACACCAGCATCTTCTATGTGTAGCAACTTGTATGTGTCAAAATGTACATCTGATTAAGCATTAATTTTTCAAAGATCTTATCAATCGTATTTGATATCAGTTTTTTTTTATCACCCAGAGTTTTCTTACAATATGACATCAATATTATGAATATAAAATTGTATGGAAAAAATTGATACATCGGTTCAAAAATTGGTTTTTTATAAAGTTTTAATTTTCATTTAGTGTCATATTAAATTACTGAAATACAAATATTACATGATTTTTTTATTTTTATTTAAACGTAAATTTAAATTTTCGTTTTCTTCATAATTATGGAGTGAATTAGCAACTGACAACAAAGCATAGTATTGTGTACATCTTATAAACTTTTTTGATGCGTCTATAAAGATAATTTTATTTTTATTTAACATTGAAATCTGAGAAACTGGTGGGTGATGTTTTGTTATTTTTTTAAAACCAGGACACCAAATTACATAGGAATTAGTTAAAGTTATTAAAAAAGTGTTGTCATTGTTGGCCTGTGTTATTATTAAATATTACCAAAGAGTATGTGTCATTTCCGATATTAAACAATAATAAATAATCTATATATTTTTTTATCTGGCAACAAGATCATTGACGGATACTCTTCATAGCGGGAAACTGATATACTTTAAATGATTTTTTACGAGCATTAGTGATTGCGTGTGGAGATCAAGTTCTTACAATAATGACAGAAAGAGCAAAATAAGTATTGAACTAAATAGCCGTTATCCAAGGCAAGTAAGGTTGTACATTATTTAATGTATTGTTAATGAAATTCTCCGCTTGTAATTTTAATAAGTTACAAATGTGTGGCCGCGCACGCCGTTTGATAGTTTAATGCAAGTCGTGTGCCAGGAGACATCGTATCCGTGTTTATTCGGATCATGGCGAGACCGTTTAAAATAAAAGAAGTGTGGTGTGACTGCTCAAGTATCTCCTTATATGGCGCGTTGAGCAAGAGAGGCTATATTTGCATGCGAGCCGAGCTTTGATCAGCATTAATATGGATACTACAACGATTTTCTTGTTAGAATCATTTTTCATTGGTTGCGACGAGCTATGAAGCAATTCAAATAGTATATGAGACAAGTGTATATATGTATAATGCAAATGTTATTGTCATGTCTTATTTGTAATATGGTAATTTTATGAACGTTATGTCGCCAGGAACGTCCTTATATTCATACGTAGTTTTCAATCACTAAAAATAGTGACACAATGTAAGGACCTATTACGTTGTGTTATGTCTTATATTTGTGCCTTCAAGATCAACCTAAAGTCACTTATATTGGAAGAGCACCACTGGATTTGCGTGTGCTAAATATATGTTTTTAATTCATCCTGTGGACGGAGGGGAAATCCTTTTGGCATATCCACCAACGAGTATATTTTTCTTCAAGCTGAGAAACATTTACGGGCTGTTACTTTACATTACTATTCTACATTACTTCTTATATTTATTTACAGGCAAAGTTAAATATATTCGAATTTTGTTAGAATGTAATTATATAGCTATAGCGCATCTAGCGGCGTGAATATTGAGCCTATAATAAAGTGGTAATACCAGTTTTTGCAAAATACTGAACAACTGAACATATGGCTGACTATGTGAAGGTAAATGATGCAATGTTTTTATGCAAATTGTATTTAACGGATTTCAAAATAGAGAGGTCCTGTTTTTTAAACGTTTGTACCACTTTATGTAAAACACTATTACTTTATATTTTATTTCATATAATAGTGATAGAGATGCTGAGACTAGACTCTAGTACCCAATAGACATTCCTCTTTTTGTTTCTGCTAACTGTTTTGTTAAACTTGTTAAACGAAGGACATTAAGATCCTCCAGACCGATTCGGCCACGGCGGCCAATCTCAAGAGAGATTAGCCAACTGCGCAGGAGATATTATAGTGCTCAAGTGTGTGCCCAAACACAGGTGCATTCTCATCCGATGGGACGGCAATCCGACACGACCGGAAAGAGTTCAGGCGCAGGACCAACGGCTTAACGTGCTTTCCGAGGCACGGGAGTGTACACACTTCCAACTTCCAGACTCCGGGCTGCTACTGAGAATTTTCTGACAGAAAAATCCAATAACTATTTATTGGCCCGACCTGGGAATTGAATCCAGGACCACCGAGTCTGCGGCCTTATATCTAGCTACTAGACCAACGAGGCAGTCAATTAGTGTCACCCTGTCATCTGCACTGACTCAGCTTCGTACAGCTCAGTTTATTTAACTAATTGTATCTGCAAGAGACAATCATTACATTCATTATATTATAACCTCTTGGTGACGCCATTGTTTAATACAGCTTACCTAAAGGTGATATCAGGCACATTACTATGACGCCTTCAATACTCTTCCTTTCGAGAATATAAGAGTGGGCGGTCGGGGCCTGCTGGGAGCATACCTCCAGAACCTGAGGAGTCATTTCTCCGGGTTCTCTGAAGTCAATTCTCAGCCTAATTCTGTGGAACGTCGGCTTCAACTGGCTTGAGCGAGCACCCGTCCGTGGCAGGATGTTGTACTACGCGGACGACCCTCTCATCACGATGACAGAGTGAAATTTCGAAGAGACTCCCCACTTGGGAAAGACGTTCACAGTGGACCAAATAGGAATGTTGGGTTTGATAGTCTTCAACTCAAAAACTAAGGCCACGGTCCACGGTCTTATTCCACGGTCTACGTCAAGGCTCTACTCATGGGGCTTGTATTACCGTCCAGGGGATGGACTACCGCCTAGGAAGACGAACCCACTTTGAGTGAAAGAACGAATAGAAATATGCAGAATGAACGAAAAACTAACCGTCTGATTGCATTTCTATATTTAAAGGATCAAACAAATACTAAGATGAAGAAGCGAAAACATCTGTGATTAACTGACAAAACGTCAGACTTTAAAAATTTAGTGCAAAATATACATAATGGATCTCGTTTTGTTTGATGCCGATTATAAATAGTTCATTCTCGATTCGTGTTCAATTTAATAGTTCTTGTTACAGTAATCAAAAATTCCATTTCATAAATTGATGAATGATTCAATGATTCCAGAAATTCATTAAATGTAATTGAGCATTTTATAAATGAAGTACAGTAAAGATAAGTTGTAAATAAATATTATATATATATATATATATATATATATATATATATATAATATATATATTTCAACTTGTCTCCGTCCTCTGCTGGACGAAAGCCTCCCAAGAACGCTAACCATCCCGATCTTGGGCAGCTCGCATCCATCCCGTACCTGCCACCTTTTTCAAATCGTCGGTCCACCTTGTTGCAGGGCGTCCTACACTACGTTTGCCTAAACGTGGTCTCCGTTCTTACACGTGTCGGTCCATCGGCCATCAATGCGTCTGGAGACATGACCAGCCCACTTCCACTTCAACGTGGTAATTCTACGCGCGATGTCGGTGACTTTAGTTCTCTGGCGAATGTCCTCATTTCGGATTCTATCTGCCAGAGAAACCCCAAGCATCGCGCGTTCCATAGCTCGCTTAGCGACCTTAAAGTTGTGGACCAGTCCTACGGTGAGTGTCCACGTTTCGGCACCGTAAGTCATTACAGGTAGGATGCACTGGTTAAAGACCCTGGTCTTAAGGGATTGTGGAATCGACGATTCAAAAATATGACGCAACCTCCCGAATGCCGCCCAGCCCAAACGTATTCTTCTTTTGGCCTCTTTCTCAAAGTTGTGCCGGCCCAGTTGTATTGTTTGGCCCAGGTTGATGTATTCATGCACAACTTCGAGTGGAGAGCCATTTACGACCACCGGTCTCGGGGATATATGATGGTTGACCATAATTTTGGTCTTTTCTATGTTCATTCCGAGACCTACTTGTCTTGAAGAATCGCTCAGGCTGTTAAGCATCTCTTCCAAATCCTGCAGAGTCTCCGCCATGATGACAATGTCGTGGCAAATCGCAGATGTGTAATGTGTTGGCCATTCATATTAATACCGCGTCCGTTCCAATCGAGCGTCTTGAAGACGTCCTCCATTGCATTGGTAAAAAGTTTCGTTGAGATTACATCTCCCTGTCTTACTCTGCGATGCAATTGGATTGGTCTTGTGCTCTGATCTTGTATTTGGACGGTCATGGTTGCGGCTTCGTACAAACACTTCAACACCTGGATATACCGACTGTCAATTAGGCATCTCTGCATGGATTCCAGAACAGCCCAGGTCTCGAAGGTATCGAAAGCTTTTTCGTATTCCACAAACGCTAGGCATAGAGGCTGATTGTATTCCTCGGTCTTTTGTATTATTTGCCTAAGTGTGTGTATGTGGTCTACGGTACTGAAGCCTTTTCGAAACCCAGCCTGCTCAACGGGTTGGAAGTCATCGAATTTTTGGGCAAGACGTTTCGTGATTACCCTCGAAAACAACTTGTAAATGTGGCTTAAAAGACAAATGGGGCGGTAGTTTTTCAGAAGAGCTTTATCACCCTTCTTGAAAAACAACACCACCACACCGCTGCTCCATGTCTTCGGTGTAATACCAAGCTCTGAGGTAATTCCGTCATCTCCTGGAGCCTTATTGTTTCCAAGTTGTTCAAGAGCAATCCTAATCTCGCCCAAGTCGATATCGGGGAGCTCGTCTGATAGGTGGAGTGTCTGTCTAGCTCGTGGATCATCTGCTCTGTGGGACTCAGGTGGAGGTACTCGTGATGAGTATAAATCGCCGTAGAACTTTTCGACTTTACGTAGAATCTCTGGCTTTGAGGTGACGGTTGTGCCTTGTGTCGTTCTGAGTTTTGTCAGGTGACAACAGGAGGTCAGTGACTTTGCAAGAATCTTTGAGCCCCTATTGAGTGCTATGGCATTTTGGTGTTGACCGTTGAAAAGGGAGGATCCTCCGACCAGACGGGTGTTCGTCTGGTGGGCTACTGCCCGACGGTTGTTGTCGGGTTCTTGTATATATGTTCAATCGCTCGGATAACTTTAATATCGCGATGTAGGATACGTCAGTTTTTAGTTTTCATATGTGGCGAGATAGATGTCGCTACAGCATCTTCAATATGCCGGGTATTCGCTCGTCTTGTGTCACGCTTTATTAGTTTTTCGATTTGATGTTAAGTACCTGACACTCAGATGGCGTCATATTATGTTGTTCTCGTCTCCTCGTCATCTCGTCCAGAGTCTCGCTTGAGAGCTTCGACTTACGTCCATTGCTCTTTTGTCGAAAGTGATTTTGTCCCACCTCGCGGATGACACGCACCAGACTGTTGGTGGCGTGCGATCGATGGCCCTCTACGGGGTGCCCGTTTAGTCTCATAGGCTGTCGGGCGTTCGCCGCTGCAGGACTAAGATCCAAAGTTCGCAACGGAGAGTGGCCAACCGCATAGTGCGGGGATATCGTACGATATCCTATGGTGGCAACTGTCCTAGCGCGCTTTCCGCCCTTGGACATTCTGGCGGATATGGACGCGAGGGTCTATCAACAGACCCGCATCCTCCGTCAGAACGGTGAAAGCGCATCCTTCCGAGTGCGCTCGAGGCGTTGAAGCGGCGGGTCTCGCGTCGTCGGAGCGATCCTACCAGCCTTCGAAGCCTGGATGAGATGAAAGTGACGAGTCACCTTCCGACTTACGCAGGTACGGTCACGGTTGTTTCGGAGAGTACCTGTGTAAGATCGGACGCGAATCGACGGCGATGTGCCACCACTGTGGCGCGGACTGGGACAATGCCCAGCACACGTTGGAAATGTGCCCAGCGTGGAGTGCGGAGAGGGAGATCCTGGTGATGATCGGACAAGACCTGTCCCTGCGAGCAATCGTGTCGGCGATGCTCCGCAGGGAATCGGCGTGAAGGGCTGTAGCCTCCTTCTGTGAGACCATCATGGTCCAGAAGGAGGCAGCGGAGCGGGAACGGGAAAGGGCCGATCCTGCTCGGCGGAGACGACGTCGGCGTCGTCTCGGCCCTCCCACAGCTCAGACGCCCGGGGCTTAAAAGATAGGGCGTAACCCTGGGGCCGTGGATGCGTGAGGTGAAGGCCTCACGGGTCATATTTCAGACGGCCCTGAGGAGGACGGCAGCCGGGATGGCCTCGAGCTGCCGTACGCACTACCGAGGAGTGCGGGGGGGCGAAAGCCACGAGCGGAGCAGAGCACGGGAGGGGCCGCGGATGCGTTATATCAACACGATCCCGCAGCCTCTCCGATCCGTGCCGAGGACGGCCATCGCAGTGGTTTTAGTGGGTAAAAATCCCACATAACCCGGTCCCTCCCCCGAAGGAAGCCGAGTACCTTTTGAAGGTTTCCACTGTGTTAGAGTCGACTTCATTAACCGCGATCGTTCGATTTTAGTGTTAATATTCAGGGTGCCTCAGGTGCTGTTTACCCTGTTGATCACAGAGACATACCTGAATATTTGGCGCTTATTAGATAAAATGAAGTCGATCTCCTTCATTGTCACGTTATCGGGACTTCGCCAGGTCCACTTCCCTTGGGGCTTTTTCTGGAAAAATGAATTCATCAGAAATAATGAACACGCCACGATTTCGGTCGCCAGAGCCTCGTTCGTTGTTCTGCAGGATGCACCACGTGCAGGTGAGGTTGACGGTAGGGAGTCTAAGGACGTTGTCGACTCCCCTTACATCCCATAATATTATATATTTGTAAATAATACAATTAGTAACCATCCGTGCTTTGTGGGCTAATATAATTTGCATTGATTCTTTAGGCTTTTTTGGATGTTTTAGTAATGGCTTGGGGATAGGAACTTGGTGCGTGTCGGATTATTTCAGCACTATTGGAGTGAGGGCATATAGAGTACCCCCTGCTTGTGAATGAGTGTACACTTTTTGTAAATGACAGCCAGACAGAGTAGCTAAAACATAAAGCTAATTTAATTAATATTTTAGTCGAAATGGCCTGACAGATAAATCGATTCGAATTAAATATGAACTACTAGGAATTATTTAGTACTTAGGAATTGTTCGTGTTTCCTCAAACCCGAAATATGCTTATTCTAAGCTGTGTCAAATAAATGGACGGTGCATTTCAATACTCTATTTTCATAGTTAATGCTTACTGTATAAAATATGTCACAATGTCTCAGAAGTCGTAACGTTAGTGCCGCGCACGACCAAACGTTTCTGTGAAATAAACTTATATATTAGACGGATACAATTCGTCGAAGTAAAACATTCGAGTTCATTGTAATCACGCGTTCCGTCTCATTCCACTTTACTATTATATAGTTATATGTAAACAAATTCATAAAAACTGATTCCAGAATTTGAGAGACGACGAAGGTTAGATTCCCCGCCTCATCTAACATAGGAGAAAAGCCGATAAGAAACTCAACTTAAGATGATGAATTAGTAGAGTTAATTAAAAAAGTATAACTACTGAGTTTCTTGTCGGTGTTGTTTGAAGTCGGTGCCAAAACCTCTGTCCACCGTTGGGACAATTGGGGGTAAGCTCCAGTAATCTTACCAAAAGCCGCCAGCCCGATGCTGACATAACTTATACAAATTTCTTAATCTGTATATTTATGTTTTAACTAAATTATTCCGTGGCATTTTTAGACCGATTCAACTTTTTTTTTTGTAATAAAATTGTAGTTTCTGTTAAAACTGGTTCCGTATCTAAGCCCTGTTAATTGTAGGAGGTATATAGTTAAACAATGAAATATATTGTTGTAGGCAATTACCGTAAACGGTATCCTTGAAGAACTGTAGCGAAGCAATCTCTAGTCTACACAAGACGCCTCTTCTTCAAGGCCATTTAATTAGTGTCGCTCGCGTCTTTCGATAAATCAAGAGATTTATCTCGGTGGCTAAACAAAATTCACGTGAAATGAATATTACCTTATAAGTAAAACCTGTTTTAATAAAGGTTGTTGCAGAACGAATTAAAAAATAATTCTAACGGACGCTTGTCTGATAAGGACTTCTGAGTTACCGATAATATTATGTAACAAAATTATGATATTTTATATTAAATAGCGTCCGATCGTATCCGTATTAGCTCGAAATATATATGTAAGATATTCATTGGATGAAATATTTATAGATAAAAATGTAGCGTTACATGTATAAAAGGTGTTTTGTGTTTTTTATGTTATGCTGGCAACAAGGTATTGTATAGCGAATATTTGTGTAGTGGAATCAGTAAAGGTCTTCGGTATTATTCGCAATCTACCGAATTTTCCATTTATCACACCCAGCACTGTTGGAATTGTTTATAAATCGAGATCCCCTTAAATCTAAATATTTGCCAACTGTTCGCTGAAACGTCTTTACTTTCAAAGTTTTATAAACAGTAATGTTTTGGGAAACCTGTTCTGTGTTACGCCTCTATCAAAACAAAGGTTTTTCTTTTAAACATAAGAATGAGTAATCTAATTATATCGTCCATTAGATAACATGGACGGCTGTAGTCGGGTTCGATTAGATATCTACATGTAATCCCAAGATGGGTGGGCAGCAGGCAGGCGATCTGCCATAAAAGTCCTTGCAGTGGTAAAACCTATTGCGACGACCCTAAAATACAGCCAAATCAGTCTGCAGACGTGTTTGCGTTTGTAAATTGTAACAGATACTTCATATATTTTATAATTTTTATATTGCATATATTAAGCGTATTCTTTTTAAGTTTTATAATTTGTAATATCTTAAATCCAATTATTACGTAGTCATCGGGGACGATGACTTTCTTCCGATAAATAGTTTATGTTAATTATAATTCGTGCTAATATTGTATCTACAGTCGACAGAGACGAGTCTCTGGCCTAAATTTATTTTCCTCTTCAATAGCACGTAGAAAAACAATTCTACATTTCTCTGGCAGTCATGGCATTCAATTTTTCTGCAACGTAAGTTTTAACAATTTGAATATCATATAACAACAATGCATTATTTTGTAAGGAAATAGTAATTAGCAAAATGGTACGACACTTCTAACGCTGCTTGTGTGAGGCACGTGGTAGCGAGCGCAAACTGGTTTATCTCGGTTTTAGGTTCAGCAAAATGGCAAACAGATCATGAATTACATTCACAAATCTATTAAAAACTACTGAATGCGGTTTCATCCGCGTTAAATGCCACTGTTCCTGTGTTCGTACTGTACTGTGGGTAGCGTGATGTTATACAAGCTTTCTCAATAAATAGATTAACTAACGCATTTGTTTTAAATATGGATTAAGATTATCTATAATATTAAGGCAATGAGCGTCTAATTCACATAATCTTCGTAAATACGATACTCTTCGTAAATAGGCCGTTAATAAAACGACGACATTGGTTACATTTACAGCCCAAAATCAAAACAAACCTTGAAGATACCCGTTAAGTAAAACGAGTAAAATATTGATATAGTTCGACTGTGTCAATTCTCAGATGTATCGCCTGGCTCGCTTCCAGCGCTTCATTGAATTGTTCAACTACATTACAACATTCCGACTCTAACCACACATCAGTCAGGCGGACGCGTTACAGAGACCACCACTACTGTGCTCATTCCGATTTACAATTACATTTTAGAGGAATTTAAATCGTACCTGTAGAAAGATAAAAATGCTCATATTTAAGATAATATTTATATTATTAAATAATGCTTGTTGTATTTTTCTTAAAGAAATTATTATTAGTTTAATCTATACAAATATACAAAATGAAATGTCTGTTTACGTCAATATTGTAAATTTGAACAACATTTGATTTTATTAATTAGGCACTCATGTTATAACACAAATTAAATGCGGATAGAACCGCGCGGTACAGCTGCTGGTTAATACATATATTAATAAAATAAAAAATGCTGTCGAAAGTATTTCATTAAAATTTCACATACATACATTTACATTCCATCGATATTATTTATTTGTTTATTATATAGGAAACGAACACAATGCACAATGTTTATATAAATCGGTCCTAAAAATTAACAATTTTAAATAATGACATTTGCTAACACTATACATCGCAATTATAGGCTAACTCATCATGCAATTATACAAATCTAGTTTCGCTCACTCCAATCTAACATTTTTTAAACAAATCGACAAAACAAAAAAAATATATAATAATAATAAAAATGTGTAAAAAGAAACATGCATTCAAGTAAAACAATACGTATAAAATATAATTAAAGAAGAAATATAAAAAAAAGCATTTTTTAAACTTGACGTTAAAAAAAAAGAAAAAAAAATGTACACCAAAACGTGAAAGGAAGGGGTATTAAATGGGTAGGTGTATTATAACGAGGACAAATATATATTCTATCTACAAAGTTAATATATAAGTTAAAGTTTTACATAACAATAATTTATTTTTGAACACTACAGTTTCTCTTCTTTCTGGAAAACCATGAAAGGGTGATATGATGACATTATTATCGCACACACGTGTTCTCCATATATTTCATAAACATTAACTGAGAAAAGATGTAATAATTTAAATTCGTCAGGAGTTTTCTTTGTGCTACATCAGTACGAAAAGGAATTTGTATCAAACTCTCAAAGCGGTGAACGTGCAAAATGGAATTAGTAGGTAAAATTAACATAATCATTTCAGTAACATTATTTAAATACCTATTTCATGACAATGGTATTATGTTATCTCAAGGAAAAAGAAAATGATAGGTATGGTGTCTAAGCTCACGCGTGTTCGAATTCGCGATTCACGGTTAGCGCATACACGTGCAATGTTACAGGAATCAAAAATCAAATCAAAACAGAATCATTATCCATTTCATTGAATAGGTACTATTTAATAGAATAGGTTCGGAATCCAACTTTGATCCTACCGACATTCTATTCGTTATAACTATCGATTCAAAGGATTAGCTAACTAAAGCTTCATAATGACCGTAGATACCACGTGTATCTTGTTTTTCATTTCATTCCGTGGCTCGAATTAAATCGAATACTACCAGTTCACCTATATGCTATCTCTTATACTCTGTGCTATCTTCTGGATTTCTTATGTTATTGCTAACATATTGACGAGATTTCCTTTTAACATAACTATAAAATAAAACCCATAGAGGCCAAGTGGGCAGACGCAGGTCCACGGCACCACTCATCGGGTCGCGGACGCATCTCGCGGCTTGTTTTTTCGAAGAAATCTTTTATCGTTGTGGAATGAATAACACATTAGTTTATTTTAATAACGTTATACTATGATTACAAATAATTTAGATATACAAATATCCAGCTCAGTTAACACGATCTAATGTAGGTCGCATATGGAGAAAATTGTTTTGATCTCAAGCACGTGAACTGAATTTAATTTACACAAGATCAAAAACCAAATTTAAAATTTACGCGATCTGTAAGCAGATATTTTATTTCTAAGGGAAATCCGACATCGCGTTCTCGTTATCGAATGGAAAATAACGCAACTGAAACAGTTCCAGGAACTGCATGTTTATAATTATGGTTAATTCAATAGGTCTTATGTGTGATTGCTCTCCTCGACGTAAAGAGTCACGTTTCACAATTGTTTTATAAGATATTTCAGTTTATATAATCACCTTTTAGTGTCTGTGGGTTAAATATTAGAACTGAATTTGTATAATTCAGTTCTAATTGTAGAAATGTAGGACTGACTGTAATTTATAACATACAATTGGTGGTTTAAAGTTATTGTAATGTTTGGAAGTCTGTCTAATTAAATGATTATTTATTAAGGAACAAAACGATGCCTAGTTTTTTGTTTTGTGGATAAGGCCCAGTGACCAGAATACGTGAATTCATACCGAAGATCAGATGTACGGACCAGAATGTAATCAAAAATAAACAGAATAAGTGCTGCTGCATGCTTGATATTGTAATCGTAGAAGTATTTTCCAGCTTACAGTAATCATATCGCTACAGCCAATACAGCTAAAAGACGTAAGAATTGTTATCTAGTTGTTAATTCTGTCGCTGAGTCGCAATAGATTAATGAAAAGGCTTCCAAAAACTCGTATTACAATCGAGCCGATTTTCATAATAGTACGAACAATATATTTATAAATGCTTAAGAAACAAACATTAAAGAATGCGACCCGGAACCAGTGCGTATCTTGTTTTCCTCACACTCGATAACTGATGTTTTCACAGCGAGACTACATATAGCGGTCAGTGTAACGATAGTACCAATTTATGTATCCTCTCGTCATAAAATCTCCCGGTGCCAGTGAAATATCGCTGATACTCGTGATCGTGTTATAAGAATAATATTACAGTGATTTTGCGAAATTAGATAGAACGTAAATATATTTTTTTCAATAACTCAAAAATCATGCGCGTAAACAGTGCTATCGTTCTTCAGAAATACTGGTATACCAACTTTTCAATATGTGAATTCTGAAGATCATGTTTGGTATTTAAATAATAAATTAATTTTCTATGTTATGTTTTTCTATAATTGGTTCAATCACCATTTATATCGACATTAACCGATAATGAATGCGAGCGGATCGTCATTGATGAGTAATAATATTACTTACAGAATTACTTACAGTAATTATCATTTAATTTAATTTAAATTAATTATAAATCACAACATACCAACCTCGAAAAATAAGAACCTAAGACAACATACTTTATAAAACGTCTGTCTGTACGCAGGCCACGTTCGCTCTGAAAAGAATTCCTCGCTCAGATGGGCCTTTATTGGAAACCTGCGCGAATTAAATTAATTCTGAGTTTGAAGTATTTGACTCGCCTTTTGTTTTTCTAAGCGCAAACACCAACAATTATAGCGGAGCAGTGCCGATGTATTGCAATAGAATTTAATTTAAATAAGTTTAATTGATATTCCTGTTGATAAATATTGTGTTTTCACTTACAATTCACATTACATTCAATTAATGATAAAACAATTGTTTTTGTTTCAGATATTTGAATGATGTTTAACAACAATAATAATAATATTTGTTGGTAGAACTTTGTGCAAGCTCGTCTAGGTAGGTACAACCCACTCATCAGATATTCTACCGCAAAACAGCAGTACTTGGTATTGTTATGTTCCGGTTTGAAGGGTGAGTGAGCCAGTGTAATTACAGACACAAGGGACCTAACATCGTAGTTCCCGAGGTTGGTGGCGCATTGGCGATCTAAGCGATGGTTAACATCTCTTACAATGCCAATGGGTGTTGGTGACCACTTACCATCAGGTGTCCCATATGCTAGTCGGCCTACCTATGCTATAAAAAAATGCGACAAGTACTTTTATTAGTAAAATGAAGCGTAATACAGAAAAATATATTTTCTAGAGGACGTATTTAATTTAATTGCCTTATATATTGATCCTAACGTCGTGTCTCACGATTAAAGTTATATTGAAATAAATAAATTCCGTGTTAAGGAACGGTGACATTTAAATGTTGTATTTAATACATATATACATTGAGATGGTATAGCATAGTCTTTACGAGTTTAGGTTTTATAGCAAGTATATATGCAGAATTGAAAGTATAAACGTATTCAAGGACGATGCCATATTAAAGGGCTCCACTTTCAGAAACCTTCAAGTACATTAAAAGTAATTTAACAATAAACATCTTGAAAGGTCGCAGCGAGAATAACTTTGACAATTATCTTAAAACATTTACCATAATGTTATGGATGATGAACAGTCACCTTTATAAATAGGTAGGGGAAATTGGCGAGAAAGTTTTATCATTTATGTGAGAAGTGGGTCATAAAGAACTAAATTATGTCTTATGTAAAGGTCTTATTAAAGTAATAACTTGTAACGAAATATGTTTTGCTTAGTCGTACTTTCAAATTGGTATTTATATGACGACGTACCCATGTGATCTTTTCAATAATACTTGTAGTGTTTGTACTTATTACCTTGGTAGTAGGGCTTTGTGTAAACCCGTCTGGGTGGTTACTGCCCACTCATCATTTATTTTACCTTTAAACAGCATTACTTAGTATTTTGATGTCTGGGTTTGATACCCAGACACAAGGGACGTAACTTAGTTTCCAAGGTTGGTGGCGTATTGGCATTCTATAATCCATAGATGTATTCCAACATCTATGGGTGGTCATGACCACTAGGTATTCCATTTGCCAGTCCACCTACCTATAGTAAATAATTTTAATTATAAAATTCTGAGCTTTCTTAGAATTAGCGGGCTAGGCAGAAACTACAATAACTACTCGTACTTAAATTGTAATAATTCCGGTAACAT
Organism: Nymphalis polychloros; assembly: GCA_905220585.2. NCBI lineage: Eukaryota > Metazoa > Arthropoda > Insecta > Lepidoptera > Nymphalidae > Nymphalis > Nymphalis polychloros. The sequence goes on from HG992247.1 coordinate 210,939, forward strand.
ATTTTTAACAAGCAATAAAAACATGATTACACTGACACAAACAGCAATAATTAATTGTCAAAACATACAAATGTGAAGTGCAAACAATAAATCTTTCTGGTGCTGAAAAAAATATTAAAATTTCAGATAAAGTAATCTCCAACCGAGTAACATTGAAGACTGAAGGCTAAAGACATTATGACAGTTTATGAGCCCGCCACATTTTAATGGTTCAATAAAAACCCGTTCAGCCATCACGACAAGCCACTAAGGATTCTGTGTAAATCCCTTTATCTCCGCTTTAAGACTTGGGAAATACAGTTTTCCAGGTCACCGCTTTCTAAAGAAACCGCTCGCTAAAGCGAGCTGCAGAGCTGGGTGAATGCCCCCGAGAATTTGGACTTGTTGCTTGTTTCTTTGCATATAGACCGTATTGATTTTACGAATAACTTTTGTTGACTGGTGCTAGAGTTACTATTAGAGGTAAGGATTATCTGGATCAGTATGACACATACCTCTCTGCCTCATTGATATTATTCCTATATTTGAAGAAATCATTCCAGTAAAATTTACAGGACTGAATCTGCTAGTCAGCGATACAATCACCTTTGTACTGCATTTTATTTCTCAATCCAATACATATCTTCGTTATAAATTATATTTTAATTTGTGTGATGAGTGAGGTGAACTAAATTAGTTTAAATGAAATGATATTACAACAATAGTATGTAAGTTTTCGGATAAAACTAGTGTGAATATTTGAATTATTTGAGAATGTCTAACACGAATACAGCGAATGCGGGCGTAGCTGTCGCTCAGCACCGCACAGAACATATCACTTGATACAAACGCATTAGATCGGTTACATTAACAAATAAACATTAAAATGGTTTCGCAAAAGAATTTGTAATGATTTACGGCCGTCAGTCTGACCCGAAATAAATTTCGTATAATAAAAATATCGCATCTGCTAGGAATAGATTCCGAGGCGTTTGGCCGACATACGGCGGCGAAAATAAATGTTGGTGCACAGTGGAGCAGTGGAGCCCGACACGGTGGCGTTCGGTGATCGCTTTTCACGTATTTACAGCTTCTTCTTTATTTAAAAACTTATTTCCAACAAGAATTTATTACGTAATAATAATACATAAATAATACTGTAACATACTTTTTGTTATTTACTTTTACTTTTGCTTGAACTGGCTGCTGCGTTCGGTTTTTAAACGTTAAACGACACTGATCCGTTGCTCATAGTATGATGTTATATATTCTATGATCTTTCTCAATAGCTATCTCGCATAAAAAACATTTAAACCGGACTTCTAGGTCTTGAGATTTCCACGTTTAAACATACAAACGAATCCTTAAACTTTATAGTATAAAAATCGGAGAAGCTAACTTTTGGTTTACTTCATAGTAAATGGTCACCTCAAACAAACTCAAGCCCAGCAATGGGAACTGAGAAAAACACATTATTGTAGTTTAGCGGCGGAATAACTGACGATGAACCAGAAAAATATCTAAGGACAGATCGGCCACAATGTTTTCGATACAAAATCAACGTTTGTACATGAAATACGTATAGATATTACATACATCGTTTTATCATACATGATACATTATTTCCCAGAATATTTTAAATAATCTCGGGGACCGTCTTAAGTTATAGTTATGACAATATTAATATAAACTGTCAACGTGGTCATTTATTACAAAGAAATTATTCGGAACTTGGGTGTAAATTTCGACCAAAAACTTAAATTCGATAAACATATTGAAATTTTGGCCCTCAAGGCATCAAACATACTAGGATTTATAATAAGAGAATCTAAGAACTTCAAGCAACCAATTACAAAAATTGTTATGTACAATGCATTGGTGAGAAGTAATTTAGAGTATTGTAGCGTAGTTTGGTCTCCTAGTTATAAAAACCACATCGATAGACTTGAGTCCATCCAGAAAAAAAATATTAGATATTTAACTTTTAGTTGCAAGCTCAGAAAATTACTCAAATCCTACGAAGAACGTCTTGAATATTTCAAACTTACTCCACTGTCGAAACGTAGAAATCTGTTTCACTTAATATTTTTAAGTAGAATCGTTACTGGGTCGATTATTAATTCAGACTTATTACAAAAGCTTACTTTTAATGTTCCCACCCGATTACCTAGATCAAATAATTTACATTTGTTTAAGAAACAAAAGCATCGCACAAATCTTAAATTACATAGCCCATTATCACAAATGTATAATGTTTATGATGAGTATCAAAAGAGTGTCGATCTGAATGTTACGTCCATTGCATCTATGAAAAAGATCGTACTGGGCAGCAAAAGTGATGTCTGAGTTGATGCATCTTTTCCCATATATATATATATATATATATATATATATATATATATATATATATATATATATATATATATATATTTTATTATATAGTTATTTATAATTTGTTTTTTTATAAACATTGTGGTTACATTACAACATAAGTGGTTTTGGAATTAAGAAGTTACATTAGGTTAAGATGTTGATCTGTTTTCTTTTGTGCATGCTGTGTTCTTCTTTAAGTAATTGTGACACTTAGAATAGAGCTTTACTCTTGTTATATGATATTATTTTAATCAGTGTACACATTGTTGAAGATCCAAATAAAATAAATAAATAAATAATTTAAAAAAAATGCCGCCAACAATGATAGCTAAGACGTAAGATAGTGTACCTTAAATTTCAATAGCATTGATTAACTTACCTTTCAACAACCAAAAAAATAAATACTACTAACATATTTTGGTACCAAGAAGAACCGGCAAAAAACTCAAGTCACTCTTATTCGTCAATTACAAATATCCAAGTAATAAATAATATAAAATAAATGTATATATCCTATTTGGAAGTCATCGAGTACTAACTCCAAACACTTAGAATATAAATAATATAATCTTGCTCCAAATACATAATACTCCTCTTTATATTTATTGGTAAATGTAAAATATATTAATGTCTGATCGCGAAAGCAGTAACAATTATTCTTGCACGTTCCATTCACTATCTTAAACAAGCATTTTCTATTATAAATCTTTTCCTCGAGAATGTTCGAGTAAATTAATGTAATCCAAACTATTATTGTTATTTACTGCAGCCCGTGTTTTAGTTATCACATCGGATATCTCAAAGTGAAACTTCGTTGTTTCGTTCGAGACAGACCGACTATTAAATCGAGAAAGTTCTCTTACTGTCGTTATTATTAAGTATCGTTTATATAAGAGAATATTAAAACTTAAACAATTACTGATATGGCCGAGATGGCCGACGAATCTTAATAGTAGATTCCGTGTTCAAGTCCGGGGCAAGCAGCAATGAACGTTCATGATCTTAATTTGTGTTTATAATTCATTTCATGTTCTGTGGTAGCGGAAAACCTCGCGACGAAATGTACATGTGTCGAATAATATTCCGCCCCGTCTGTATTCACCAACCCGCGCTGGAACCACACAAAAAGCCCAAACCCTTCTCCTCAATAGGAGCATTAGTCCAGCTGTCAGCGTGTTTAAAAAATTAGTAGCTAAGTTTATTGAAGGTAATAAATTAGAAATGAAATTGAATAAAAGATATCTAACAAAACAGAACATACAATAATTAAAAAAATAAGTAGTTTGTTACTTAAAATGACTGAAAAAAATTAAATATAGTATGCATGTACATCATTATATATTGTTGCTACTTCCACAGCTTGCAACGAATGTCGAATACATTGTTTTATACGTATACATAGATATATAATGAAGTCACCCACTTCTAACCATAAGCGTGAATCGTGCGCACCACTGCACGGGCGGGCAGGGAATACGTATGTGGAAACGTACTCCGCGCCACTTACATTTGATTTTATTATTTTACTAGCTGTTGCCCGCAGCTTCGCTCGCGCGTGGTCTTTATCTATACTAATATTATAAATAAGTAAAAATAGATTTTTTGTATGTTTGTTTGTAGCGAATAAACTAAAAAACCGGCTGTACTGTTTTTAAAAACCTTTTTTACCTACAGAAAGATACGTTATCAGCGAGTAATTAGCTGCCCGTCCCGACTTCGTACGGGTAAAATAAGGATTTTATCATTTTTTAATCAATAAGATATAAACATTTACCAAACGATTTATTCGCCCATCCAGTATAGTGTATGTGTGTTCAGTATAGGGCATATAATAATCCTACTTTTTACTAATATAATAAACTCGAAAGTTTGTATGGATGTATGGACGTTTGTTACTCTTTCACGCATAAACTACTGAATGGATTTTAATGAAACTTTACAATAATATAAGCTTAGGGAATACCAATTAAGTGGTACATATGGCAATAATGGAATATGTTTTTTTTATCCAAACATCACCAACATAGTGAAGTTCGTATATTTCTCCCTAAGAGATATTGATATAAGATATTGCGTATTTTGAATTTCATTATTTGCACCCAACTCTTCCAAACAAAAATAAAAGTTTCTAAAAACTTTGAAATTCATGTTTATTAATTCAATCAAAAAACTCAAATAGTATATTTCTATTTTTTTAAATTTTTATACTAATGCTTTTACCCCGTTTCTCCCGTTTGGAGTTAAATTTCTAAAAACGACGAAATACGTATGCATAGCTTTAATACTAAATATCATTCTTCTTACACCAAAAGTGACGGAATCCCCATACAAAATTTCAACCCCTTTTTTACCCTCTCAGATTTAGATTTTCAAAAACGCTGAAATACATTTTTATTTATTTTTAAGCTTGTTTATTAAATTTCATGCTTCTAACTTTAAAAATGACTGGTTTCTAAACAATCGTTCAACTCTTTAGGGGTAGAATTTCCAAAAATCCTATCTTAGTGGGTGTTATAAAATGTATCAACTGCCAAAATTTCAAGTTTCTAACCCCCGCAGTTTAGGCTCTGCGTTAATGAATCAGTTAGGAAGAGTAATAATATTATGTGAATAGATATCAACAAAAATACGTATTTTTATAACTTTTGATAGACTCAACTAATTTTGATGAAATAAAGGCTAAACGGAATCTTGAAATAGTTCTTATAATAATTCGGTTTTTTCAATTTTTAGACGATTAAAAGATACAGACATGCAGACAGTAAAAAAATTCAAAAAATGATTGCTTTGGTTTTGGTAAATCGTAAATAGCCATATAACCTTTAAAACAGGCAGTTATTTTGAAATAACAGACAGAAACTTCAATTTTATTTATATGTATGGATAATTTATTAATTAATTCGTTTTTGTTATAGATTTATGTTATTTTATGTGTACAATATAAAGTATAAAGTAAAGGAAAAGTTTCTTCTGTCAGAGACTAAATAAAATCAGACTTAACCAAGGCTACTAATTTAATTAAACAAAAAAAGGGAATTAAAACAAATGTTGTCCATTGAACTTGACACACATCTGAATAAGCTGCTTAAGCGGCCATTTTATGTAGAAAAAATATATAATATACAAACAAAAGCAGCTATATAACAATTTTAATTAAAGTTTCAAAAGCAGTTATTTGACCGCTCTGGTAGGTTAAGTGTTAAAAATGAGATGACACTTATAGCATATATATATATATAAATATATACATACATTAGCTAAGTTTCCACCAACAATAATTACACAATCATTAAAATAATCAAAACATATATAAAATCAAACAGCTAAACCATCATAATAAGTAAAGGTGTAGTAAGATATATATTTTTTTATAATCAAATATAATTAATTACTTAATGAAAACACAAATTTAACAAAAACAAAATATAAATGAAATCACATAGCTTAAGCATTATTACATTGAGTAAGGCCAATAAAATGCAATAAATAAATGATATATATATTATTTATATATTTTTTAACCAAATACAATTAAAAGGCAAGCAAGAATATGACTACAGTACAAAATTTATAACAAACTTAAATATTGAATATTAAGATGGGTTGGTACATTCATTTTATATAAATTAATACATTTAATACATTATTATTTTTAATTTATTTATGTTATTTTTGCAGTGATTTTTTTTTTTAAATATATAGTATCAATATCTGAGTACACTTAATTATATATTATATGCTCGCACAGATCTACTTCTTCCTATTCATGATTATGCTGTCGTAAGCTTGATGTAGCCAAAGACCAATTGAATTAAGCTGAGAGATTACAAAATACTTTTATTCGGTTTATATTGGGATGATGCAAATATAACCACGTTTCACAATTTTGTTCTCTTCTTAATTAGTTGCCCGTCTGACTTCATAGGAATATGCACATCTTCTCTATTCTGTACTGTGTGTTGTTTAACCCTTTTACTCCCCCTTCATCACTTGATATTCATTAGATGATGACGGTGATGACGACGTCTCAGTGCTTTTATTTATGTGCTCCGTATTTTGTTGTTCGATCACTACTATTTTAGCTATCTCTATAGCTTTCTTTAGTGACAGATCAGACCGTTGTAATAATCTTTGATGTTTGGCGAGCTACTCTAACACATATTCGCTGTAAATTTATCACTGACCAATGACTATTAATTCAACGAAATCGCATTTTAAACTGTAATTTTCTAGACTCGTAATAAAGTTGGTTATATTTTCGTGTTTGCTTTGTTTTCTCATAAAAAATACATGTCAGGCCATAGTTAAATTTTTCCTCGGTTCGAAATACTTGTTACATTTATTAATGAGGTCTTCTAAAGTAATTTCTGTTATTTTAATGTTGAACAAAATTGCTATTTTTCTCTATTTACACTTCTTATACATAACCAGTGGCTAATACTCCTTATATATATCCAGAGGCTAATAAATATAGTTCAAAATATGGTTGCCATTTTTTCCGCGTTAAATTGTTATTTATTTCGTTGTTTAGAAACACGAATTTACGAAAAAATTATACCTATTTAAAGTTTTAAGAAGTGATATACCGTTTATGTTTAAAGCAAGCACTTCTAAAACCATGTATTATTGTTATAGTTGTTTTTTAGGCTTTGTTTATACACCTATATACTAATTACGTATTAATTATTGTCACTGAGTTAACTGACTTGCTCACACGCAGTCTTAAAGCGTACTGTTATGAAAGATATAAGATGAGATCATAAAGATACACACAATATATATGCAATATTAGTTTTTATGCAAAAACAACACACGAAGCTACTGAAAACACGAAATTGTTAACAAAACTTTTTGATTTTGACAACTAACAGGTGCGCGTACTTTTTCTACAGATAATAATTTATTGATTTTTAGTAGGGATACTAAACTTATAATAAATTAATAAAGAGATTAAAAATTATAGGACAAAATATAGGATAAATCATAAGCAAAAGTATAAATTACATGTAATATTTAATCTCTTTTCAGTTTGACCATAACCATTTTTTAATAAATGTTCTACGTGTATCTTTAAATTGACATAACTTTATTATTTATGAACCGATTGAAATAAAACAAACACTAAATGTTAAGTGAAGTTAGCCACAATACATTAGTGAAAACCGCACTCAAATCCGTTAAGCCGTTTTTAAGATTAGCGTGCACAAACGCACAGACAAACAGACAAACAGACAAACAGACAAACAGACAAAAAATTTATTAATCATTGTTTTGGGTTCTATTGTGTTTATAAAGACCCCCGATAAAAGTTTTACTCATTTATCTTCCATGTACAGACATCGACCAGTTACAGATTTATTATATGTATAGATAACTGTTGTAGTTTTATTGTGTAAGAAACCCACAAAACCCTGTCACTCTTCCCCGGGCCCGGGTATCTTTCGGGTGTGTGTAACCTTTGTGTTAAAAAATAGAACGAGTTCGGTAGGTAATTATTTAATTATCATATACAGAATAATATCTTACACATATAACATTGCCTTATTAACTCTTGCGATCGTACATCATGAGAGTTTAAAGATTACGCCATGTGTTATCATCTCGATAGCTGATAACATCGGCCGAATCAAAGCGCTAGTCTTAAATCTGACACACTTTACAAAGACCGTAAGGCCATTGAATGAAAATGTTAAAACTAAATTTTACTATACTATTATTATATTTTTTGAAATTGTGTCGCAGTAGTAACGTTCTGGTGGTATTCCCTGTACCGGAAAGGAGACACGGTATCCTCGGTGACTCACTTGTGAAGACACTTTTGGAAGACGGACACGAGGTAAGTAGGTTCAAATCTACTGAATAATTCATCTACTACCAAACAGCATCGCCTTGTATTACTATAATGATATGAAAGATGAGTTAGCCATGTAATTACGCGTATAAATACAACGCATAACCACTTAGATCCCATGGTTAGCGGTGTATTAGCAATATTCAATGTCTTTAACAATTACATTTATTAGAGTTGGCCTTATTTGGTAATCCAAGAAATAGCAATAATTTATAACTAGCATGACAGTAAGTGGTCTGTGTTAATAATAAAGCTTTTAGCATTTGATTGTAAAAATATTGATATGGGAAAATAAAATCATTATTGATAGGATGACACAGCATATTGCACGTGATATTAAGTATAACTTGAAAATGCTCTCCATTAAAATCAAAGCGTGGCTAGGCCAACTCACATATTTTGATATGAAAGACTCCAAATATACCTGATTATGTATTGCAAATATTAAAATTTTTTTATTTTTTTAAGTTAATTTTTTTTTGTTAAATAAATTTCATCTTTTAATTTTTATTGTATTCATTTTCTCATTGAATATGGATTCGCCCTTTTATAGTATAGGAAGTATAGTGCCCAAGAATATGCATAAACACAGATGCACTCTTTTCCTTCGATAAATAATATGTAAAGCCGCAGCTGTATAAGTTGTTTTGTAATACTGGCTAATCACCGCTATAGAATACTCATTGCTGTTTTTGTTGTATCTTTATCCTTTAACGTATGCCTCCGCGTACTTTATGTCCGCGCCATTTTACTTCGCTTTTTGTTTCATTTCGCTTAATTAATAAAAGCTGTTTCTAATACATTATATTCTTACATATTACCTATTTCATTTCACCTTAAATAACAGTAACAGTAACAGCCTGTGAATGTCCCACTGCTGGCAAGTCTAAGGCCTCTTCTCCTATTTTGAGGAGAAGGTTTGGAGCTTATTCCACCACGCTGCTCCAATGCGAGTTGGTGGAATACACACGCGTTCTTACCACTGGGCCATCTCAGCTCACCTTACATAATGTACTTTAAATTTTATTGCTGATTTCTATTGATAAGATTCCGCATGGAGGAACAGAAGCGCATTTAGCTAGCTTCTCTATTAACAAATTATATATAACATCATGTGGCCTTAGAATACCAAATTTGGGAACGGCATACGATTATATCGACTAACTCATTTATGCTCATATAAATGACAATTTAGAAATATATGTAATATTCGTCCTACTCTTATGAAAATGTATCTCCAAAGTACAGAAAATTGGTTCTCGTGCAGTTGAGGTAACTCATTAGTATATAATATAACGGATGTCGACGAAATATTATAAAACTTTCAAAAACTACTTTTTAATAAATATAAAAAGTTTTTGATTGTATCGTCGAGCTTCTATTATTTAACCGAAACTGGCCCAGGTCGATGTCGGCAAATAAACGGAAAACGAAATGAATAAACTTACATATAAACTTGAAATAAAATATGTCATTTAATTTAGAGTAACTTTCAAAAGTTTTATAATGTGTGGAAAAATATTACGCTGGTTTTAGCTAGACATGAAAAACAGAAAGCGATCGGTCATTCAATATGTATATAAGATGAAATCTTAACATTTGATATTTTAATGCGTTAAATAAAATAAATTGAAAGATGAAAGAAAATTTGAATGTTATAAAGACCAACCACGACGCGCTGCAGACTAAATCAAACCCGGATGCGGCTACACGCGGAAAAACGTACATGTGTTTACTAATATAACACTATTAAATGAGTACTGTTTAACATTATGTATAAAAAATATTTTTCAGGTGACGTATGTAACGACGTTTCCACAAAAGACGAAAGTACACAACTTGGAATATGTTGACATAAATTCAAATATGGAATATGATACAGGTAATTGATGATGGTGGAATTAACTCAATAAAGACGTGCAATAACGTCACCGTGTTTACTCTGTATTAAATATAAGATTTAAAACAAAACACGTTGACATTGTCAAAGTTAGTATGCGCTGATGCCGCTTGTGGCTCTTCTCACTTTAAGAAGCTTATAAACTTAAAAACCTAGTATAAAACTGCCTGCCTGGCACTTATTACCCATTAAAATAATGGTGATAATAACGTTGGAGCTAAGTCCATATAATGCAATCTTTACCTTTTTATATTCTATTTAAATAGGCATAAATGCGTGAAATAAAATGAATTTATTTATGAATTGCTTTATTTCAGAAGATTACTGGCCTAAGCCAGAAAACACGGCTAATAACTCTTTGTATATGGAAAACCTTGGTTTCAAATATGCCCAGCAAGCTCTGTTGCATTCAAACATGCAGGAGCTGATAATGAATACGTCGTGTTCGTTCGATCTGGTGATTGCAGAATGGTTTTACTCTGGACTACTAGCACCGTATGATTGAACAATATTGTGATTTAAATGCAGTAGTAACAACCCGTATATATCCCACTCCTCACGGAAGGTTTTCTCTCTTATTAAGAAGTTTCGATTTATTCCGTGAGTGTTGTTGTGTTAAAATAAGTGGAGAATTTTGACCAACACATTCATGTTTCCTAGCGATATTTTTGTTCCATGCCAAAGACGAGATGTATTGTTAACAAAAATAGTAAGTAGCTAAGAATGTGAAATTTCAAGAACCACCATTTTAATCTCCAATTTTTGATTGAAATCTACTTGTTGGCTGGAGCCATTTTGTGCACTTTATTTAAAGCTAAGTAAGTTTTTAGGCAGAGGGATTAAACTAATTTGAATATTGCTTTTTTTTAGGTTATCTGCACTATATGATTGTCCACTCGTCTGGTACTCGTCAACAGATGTTTCCTGGAAATCTATCAGCTTAGTAAACTCAGAAGTAAACATGTTTTCATCACTAAATCCTGGATTGTCTATTACTGAAAGAATATATCTAATTTGGTCGCAGTTCAAGGTGATTGTTCAGAATTAGTGGGTATCTTTTTACTTATTTCTATAAATATTATTGGTATTTTTATATTTGCCTTGTATAAGAGTAAGTCAATAAAGCTCACTGACATCCAACTTAGACAGATATGAAATAAAGTTTAACCGTTTGGAAAGTTTTCGAAATTAATTAAGATATAACATGTTTTGGGCTAATTTTAGTTACCACATAAGCTCCAACGAGCTACCAGCGTATGAAAAAAGTTTTCGTGATGCTTTCAAAAATCGTGGACAACAGCTTCCTAACTATGAAACCATAGTACATAACGGTTCATTACTATTTATTAACTCCCATCCTTTTCTTGATCAATTAACAGCTTTGCCAACAAATGCTAAATATATAGGAAGTCATCATATGGCGGACACACCGCAACCATTGCCAAAGGTAAGGAAACAGCTCCAATAGAAAAATTACTCTACAATAGTTGTACTATTTTAAAATAATTATTTGAATGTAATTATTTTAGAATTTGAAAAAAGTAATGGATGAAAGTAAAGATGGTGTAATCTACGTCGATCTAGAGACTAGGTTGTGTAGTCAAGATCTACAAGAATTAATTATGCACGAGTTAATAGAAGCGTTTGGACAAGTCAAACAAACAGTGATATGGAAATACGATGAAATCTTAGTCAATTTGCCTAAGAATCTGTATACAATGAAGAAGCCACCACAACAAAGCATACTAAGTAAGGTTTTTGGTAAACAATCGCCTAATGATAAATACGTAGTAGTCTCTGCGGTATATTACACTGCCATTTCAAAAAGTATACTAGCAGTTGTTTAAATTAAGATTGTTATCATAATCACCTTCATATATACTATTAGACTTACGTTTTATATTTTTCAACCACAAATGTCAATTACTTCTAAATTTAATTGAATAAAAGCCACATGAACACATGTTATTTTGCATATATGATATTTTAGGCCATCCTAGTACTGTTGCGTTCGTCAACTATGGCGATATGGTATCAATAATTGAAGCTGCACAATATGGCGTGCCTTTAATCGGTATTCCACTGATGGAAAATCAGATTGCAAATATGAATTCCGTGATAGAAAAAGAATGGGGGGTCAAAATTGATTGTAACGATGAATTATCGTGGAAGATTCTTGATGCTATCGATACAATACAAACTGATGACAGGTATGTTAAAAAATAAAAAAAATATACAAGTCTTATAATATCAAGACTAAATAATTATGAATTTCAATTACCCAAGGTTCTTATATTGTCTCGGTACAGCTTTCGAGTGCAGGCTGAAGCAGCACGGTCAATACTTCGATACCGCTTGGCATCGCCTCGGAGAGAATTCCAACATTGGATCCAAATGGTAGTCAAGACTCGTGGAGCTCCATATCTACGCTCTTCAAGCATACATCTCTCACCTTTAGAGAAATACAATATTGATATAATTTTACTACTTATTATGTTACTTTGGTTTTGTTCAAAAGTGACGAAGGTTTTCAAGGTTCATTTAAATTATAACATTGACGACGCCGATAAGAATGACTAATGATAATTATATAGTTTTTATTGTATAAGATGATATTAAATATAATTTGAGTAAAAATAATCTTAAATACATTATAATAAAATAGACAAGTAGACATCCTCATATTTTATTTTATTTTATCAAATGGGAAGCCAACGTTCAGTAAAACATTTGCCTAATTGCATATATAAAAAATTTGTTCTCAAATATATAAATTATAAACAATTGAAGGCTAATTTAACATTAAAAAAATAAAACATTCTGTAATTGACGAACACCAAAACAAAAAAAGAAAAAGAAACCATCTTTAACTTAAATTAAAAAGTGAATTCTGATATAAATAGAACCTAGTGAATAGCATTATAATGTAATTTTGAATCTATAGAATAAAAGATAACTATTCTGCAAATATAAACAAAACTAAAATTAAATTACAATAAAATAAATTTAAAATTTTCAATTTTTAAAAAAAATTGCTTAAGATAATAAGTATGTGTAAGAGGTATTTTTATTAATAAAAATTCATAAAATATTTGTGAGGTTGACTCTATAGCAATTTACCGGTTTACAAAATATATCAAAATCAATTATTTTCGGTAAACTATTATAGCACGTTCTAGCTCTGTTCAGTGGTGCATTTAAACCTAAACTCGTTATTATCATACTACTTTTTACTATCCATAAAATAAATCGTATATTTTAATTAAAGTGATTTCTGAAATTATACATCTGTTAGATCATTAATAATGATTATATTTAAGTTAAAACATTTCTTTATCGATGTTGAATAGGACACGTAATTACCTTGTGAGATCTACAATATCAAACTGCTACAATTATTAGACTGGCTAATAAAAACTATATTTTACAAATAACTCGTTAACCTATATTTTTTATCGTGTTGTAAACCATTCACTTTGATCAAAAGGTAATTAAAGACGAAAGAAATTAAAACAGTTACAATACTTTCTAAATCATTCGAATGACAAATGTTTTGTTCAGTTCGAGTTCGGATACTTAATCAAAATAATTGTTAGTGACTTATTGACTTCTAATTCAATCCAAATAGTTGCCTCGAGATCACGACGCTACAAATCGATTGATTAATGGCTGTCTATTTGTGGTCCATCGAGTCCGAATCAAAGATGTTGATCAAATGTGAACTTGAACTTCCTAACCAAGGTCTTGGCGGTCGTAAACTGACGGAAACAATTGAGATTTATAGACCAGTTCGACGTTTCTTTATACGTTCTGCATAATTGTTTGACATTTAAAAGATCAAAAGTTTTCGAGTGAAATATTCCTTATACTAGCAATAATAAGTAATTGATTAAAATATAATTGCGTTTTTATTTTTATTTTCGGTTCTGTAGCGAATATAACTTAATAATCATCAATTTAATCGTTCTAAACGGTGATCAGAGGACCCTAATACCGTAAATTTCTTTACAAATTCCCTTTTCTTCTTGTAATTGAGGCGCGAGGCGCAAAAAATACCGTTGAATTTCGTTTAAAAATATCTTTAAACATCCTTTTTCTATCGGGATAAGAACGCGGGACAGCGATTATCGTCAATCAGGCGTAGTATGCCGATTGCGTCCTCCAATCGTCTGTCATTAAAGTCGTTAATAGGATTTACGTTCGCAGAGCAGTTGTTTATAGAGGTCATTCGCCTGGATACGCTTGAGTATAGACTTGTTAATGCCGTAAGAAAAATAAAAAGTATATATTTAACAATAAATAGGAAAATTGTTTATAAAACACGCGTGTAAATAACTCGTATTAGCAAAACAGAAGAATGTTTGTCGTAATGGTATTTTTGTATTCACTTAAAGATAATACATCTGTTAGATACATAATATATAACTCTATGGTAAGATCCCATCTAGAATACCTAATAGAGTTGTGGGGTACTGCAGCTAAAAACATTTAAGGCAAATCGAAACGTGTCAAAACAAAATAGTCAAACGATTATTCCATTACCACTACCTAACTCCGAAGGAAAAAGTTTACAAGGAAACTAAATTAATGACACTGTCACAAATATATAAATATAAACATGCATATTAATATATAAAATATGAAATAAAAATATTCAATCCAAATTAACACATACAACAAAAGGACAAACACAAAAACGTATAACCAGACGTAAGAACAATATTTGCTTAAGACCACCCCGAACTAACTACGGAAGAAAAAAAATATTATACGAAGGAACAGAAGTATATATTAAATTACCTAATGATATTAAAGAAATCCAGTCCTTTACCTTATACAAAAAACGAAAAAAAAAACACATACTAAATTTCGCTAAGTTTTAAATAAATAAATAAATAAAATAATTATTCAGGAGTAACATATATGTCTATGTGTGTATGTGTATTTATAAATCTATCAGGTGTAACAATTTTGTAGTATTTACAATATCAATAAATAGATATGTGATAGCCATAGAGACTTGCCATGTAAACGACATGTAATAGACCAGTACGCGCATGTGTGGCGTCGAAAACTCTTGAGGTACCATTTTTTAATACTACTTCCTTTGGTAACTCGTTTTCCGTTGTTGCCGCTCGCCTATGGAACTCTCTTCCAGATAATATTTTCCATAATAATGTTACAATAAGATCGTTTAAAATCAGAGTTAAGCAACACTTTCTTTCCACTTAAGTTTTATTTATTTTATATGTATGTATAAATATTTTTTTTTGTATCTATGTAAGTTGAATGTATATATATATATTATAGATAATGGTATATATTAATATATTTATTTGTATTTAGTGTGTAATATATTCATTTATCGTTAAGTCTACTTTATAATATAAAACTAATTGATATTGTACCTACACCATAAATATGTATTACAAATAATCTCCACTAGATTCAGGGTTTCTGGAAGAGATCTCTTGTTAGAGATAAGTTATCCCTTTGTACACATTTTTCATTTATATAATTTTCTGTATACTCTGTTGGTACATAAATAAATAAATAAATAAATAAATAAATAATAGTAACCTTACTTTTTTCCTTCTACCCACTTACGACAATGTTAGATTAAATTATAATAAAATAGATTAAGAATTTATTAATACTCTCTCGTTCCATAATTCTTATATTTAGTTGTATGATTAACGTGTATTTCTCATGATTTTTTTTTCTCAAACATTAGTTGTAGGTTAATAATACCTCTCCGTTCCCGCCCGTGCCGTGGGCGTACTTCCATTACGTTTCATATATTGTGAGCGGAAGAACCCAGATTGCATCGTCTGCCCTGATCCTGATTAAAACAGCTATGAGCAATATATAGTCGTTGCCGATTAACTCTGACCACGACATTTATTTTATTTAAATAATTCAGTACTATGATATTCATTTTAGAGTAATAATAAGTATAAGTAGATAAGTAACAAAATTACTCACAACGTTTCTAAATGCGCACACATAAAATTCACGCGCAAAAGAAATAAAATTAGATCAGAGTATTATATAAATAACCAGCAACTCCAAGAAGTCTCAGTCATCAGAGATCTCGGTGTTATAATTGCTTGCAAGCTCGCAATTCAAAGAACATTCATCATCATCATCATCAGCCTTTCGTCGTCCACTGTTGGACATAGGCCTCTCCAATGGCACGCCACTGAGCTCGATCTTCAGCTCTCAAAATCCATCCGCTGCCAGCCACTTTGCGTATATCGTCACTCCACCTAGCCGAAGGGCGCCCTACGCTACGTTTGCCGAAACGTGGTCTCCACTCCAGAACACGTCTACACCAACGGTTGTCGGTTCTGCGACACATGTGTCCAGCCCACTGCCATTTCAGCTTGCTAATTCTTTGGGCTATGTCGATAACTTTGGTTCTCTGTCGGATCACCGTGTTTGGGATTCGATCCTTCAGAGAAACTCCGAGCATAGCCCTCTCCATCGCTCGCTGAGCGACCTTAAAATGGTGGACCAAACGCACGGTCAGTGTCCATGTCTCGGCTCCGTAGGTCATAACTGGTAGGACGCACTCGTTGAAGACTTTTGTCTTCAAGCATTGTGGTATCCGTGACGAAAAGACTTGACCAAGTTTCCTATACGCTGCCCAGCCCAACTGTACTCTTCTGCGTGACTCCTTCTCGAAGTTGTTTCGACCCAACTGCAAAGTTTGCCCAAGGTACACATATTCCTGAACAACTTCGAGAGGAACTCCGTTAAGAACTATTGGTTCCGGATCAACGTGTCCATTGAACATTATCTTGGTTTTGTCCAAGTTCATCCGGAGACCAACTCGAGCAGAAGAATCAGCCAGGCTGCTCAGCATATACTGCATGTGCTGCACGGTTTCTGCCACGATGACAATATCGTCCGCAAATCTCAAGTGTGAAAGGTACTCGCCGTTTATGTTTATGCCCCGCCCTCCCAGTGCAGCGTCTTGAACATATCCTCTAATGCATTAGTGAACAATTTCGGGGAGATGACATCCCCTTGTCTCACTCCTCGATGCAAGAGGATGGGGTCAGATTGCTGATTCTGTACTTGGACGGTCATAATAGCAGCATCATGCAGACCTTTCAGCACTTGGATATATCGCCAATCGATTTGGCACCGTTGTACAGACCAGGTCTCAATAGAGTCAAAAGCCTTCTCATAGTCCACAAATGCTAAGCACAGGGGCTGATTATACTCCTCCGTCTTCTGTATAATCTGCCGCATTGTGTGAATGTGGTCTATGGTTCCGTATCCTCTTCGAAACCCGGCCTGTTCTGGCTGAAACTCGTCAAGTCTACGCGCGAGACGATTTGTGATGACCCTGGAAGACAGCTTATAGACATGGCTCAAGAGGGAAATAGGTCGGTAGTTCTTCAATAAGGTTTTGTCACCTTTTTTGAAGAACAACACGACAATACTCTTGCTCCATGCCTTTGGAGTTCTCCCCGAAGAGATGACAGAGTTGAATATGCGTTGGAGCTGTGCTAGTAGAGGTTTTCCAGCTGCTTTTAACAGCTCCGTCGTAATTCCCTCTTCCCCAGGGGCTTTTCCATTTTTTAGCTGTCCCAAAGCCATCGCGATTTCGTCTTGGCTGACTTCTGGCAGCTCTTCTGTGAAGTAGGTTAGGGTGGCTCTAGGATCTTTAGGGTCGGGTTGGGGACGAGACGCTTCTGATGTGTAAAGTTTACCGTAGAAGTCCTGCACTTCCTTCAAAATCTCGAGCTTAGAAGCGACGACTTTTCCCTTTGAAGTGGTCAACTTCGTCAGATGGCTTCGGCCTAGCTGTTGGACGAAGACTTTTGACCCCCGGTTTCGCTCGATCGCTTCTTTTATAGAGCGCGTATTGGAGTTTCGGAGGTCACGTCTTATCAGCTTATGTATTTGCTTATTCAGATCTGACGAAGTGACTGTTGGGTTTTCACGTCGTTTTCGCATTAGCTCTAGAGACTCTGTCGAAAGCTTGGACCTCTTGCCGGCATTTTGCGCTTGATAGAATTTCGTCCCTTCTTCCCTAAGAATACCCACCACTTGTTCGAGCTTCTGGTCGATGTCAACGTCGATATTGGTTTCCAAGGCAGCGAACCGGTTTTCCAGTTTTAACTGAAATGTATTAGACTGAACCGGTTGGAGCAGATTTGGTCGGAGCGTTGACCTCATCAGACGAGCGCGCTCGAGCTTATAGTCAATATTTAGAGTGCCTCGTACAAGTCGGTGATCACTTCCAGTATTAAACCTTGTGATCACAGAGACATCTCTAAATATTTGCTTCTTGTCCGTCATGATGAAGTCAATCTCGTTTCTAATCATAGCGTCAGGGCTTCGCCACGTCCACTTCCGTTGAGGCTGTTTCTTAAAGAAAGAGTTCATCAAGAATAGCCCCTCTTTCTCAAGAAAGTTGACAAGCATTTGCCCCCTATGATTCCTGCTTCCAAATCCGTGTTGTCCTACTACCGTTTCGCTGCTAGTATGTACTCCCACTTTAGCGTTGAAGTCCCCCATGACAACGTTGAAGTGGGCATTTTGGTTGGTGTGCAATGCCTTCGAAATGTCTTTATACATTTCTTCCACTTCATCATCCGAGTGTGTCGAAGTCGGTGCATATACTTGGATAACCTTGAGGCTATACCTCTTGGTGAGTCTGATCACAAGATATGCTACCCTTGCCGACACACTGGAGATTTCTAAGACGTTGTCAGAGAGAGCCTTGTGGACCAAGAAGCCGACGCCACCATGGGATGGTTGGTCTCCCTCTCTGAAGTACATAAGATGGCCTGATTCTAAGGTTATGGTATCCTCCCCCTTTCTTCGGATTTCACATAAACCCAAAACATGCCATCTTATGTTCCTCAGCTCTTCTTCGAGCTGTACCAGGTGTTCGTCGAGCCGTAGCGTGCGTCCGTTATACGTAGCCAGAGTCAGTCGGTGTTGGCGGCCTACCGTAACCCGGGGATTCTTAGCACCCCCTGCCCCGCCCTTACCATGACCGCCGCCTTGGCCAGGAACAGCGGGGCCACCGGGAACTAGGGGCCGTTGCGCTTGCGTGTGTGCCATTGAGGTTTTTGCCCATAATCACCACGCTGGGCAGGCGGGTTGGTGATCGCAGAGCGTAGCTTTTGATACAGGTGACGCTGCTGCCCGTCACCAGTCTGCGGCATTTAGCTACGCCTTTATCAAATGGTTATACCGCCATTAGTCGGTCGCCAGAGCCTCGTTTGTTGACCGGCAGGATGCACCACGTGCAGGTGAGGTTGGCTTGGAGCAGTTAGATGTAGGTGTGCTCCCTTACATCCCTGTGCTCCCTTACATCCCCCAAAGAACATTATAATCAAATAATTTCTAGATCATGGATGATGTTGGGTTTCATCAAGCGAAACACCAGGGATTTTACTAGAATCGATTGCATTATAATGATTTTTAATGCCTTGGTGCGTAGTATTCTTGAATATGCCTCTTCGGTCTGGAACCCACACTACAAAACCCACATTTCGAGAATAGAGCGAGTCCAGCGCTCTTTCACGCGGTTCCTTGCCTACAAAGACAATTCCTGTCCATACAGAGCAGACTATGAAGTGCGCTTGAGTCACTTTAAAATCCTACCCCTTAAAAAACGACGGCTTGTAGCTTAGACGGCTTGTAGCTTGTAGCGTATATTTAACAACACTTTACAAAATCACTCACAACAGCATTGACTCTCCTGACTTATACACCAAATCAATATACATACACCTCGCCTCCCTCCCAGACATCTGCTAAATATACTTTGTTACCCTGTCCCTCAAAGAGTAATCTTGGTAAGTACTCTCCTCTAAACCACTTTATTACTTCATACAACAACTTAACCGACCCTGATATTGATATCTTTCATGCGACCCTTGCTAGTTTTAAGAAAAAAAATATTTATTTTATTCTAAATGTTGAATTTAATGTTGAAGTTGTTTTTGTTTTAATTTCAGTTCAATTAATTTAAATATTATCTTTATTAATTATCAAAACCGGACAACTGCAATGCTGTATATACCTGTAATAGATTACTGTAATAGTACTTGACCATAATTTCGTTTTTAATGAAAATGTATGAACAATGTATCGTTGGTATATCAATAAAATAAATAAATAAAATAAGTAGCAGGCAAACTGCTACATGGAATGGTAAAACTAACTGGTTTAGGATATAGACTATATCTGATAATAAATAATCGAAGTTGCTCTCTTTCAATCATAATATATTAGAAATAATATAAATATGCATGAGAATTAACCAATACTAACTCCATACTTCTATATAACACATAGTCTGCCTCGTTGGTCTGATGGCTATAGGTATAAGGCAGCAGATCTCGAGGTCTTGGGGGTTCAATCCTCAGGTCGGGCCAATATAAAGTAATTGGGTCTTTGTCGTAAATTATTTACAACCCGAGATTCGAAAGCACGTAAAGCCGTAAGTCCTGCGACTGAATTGTTTACGGTTTACGGTTAGGATTGCTGTCCCATCGGATTATAAAAATGTGAGAATAGAGAGTGCATCTGTATTTGCGCACACACTTTGGGTCTATAACATATCCTACGCAACTGCATGTATTCAACTGACTAATGTCTCTTGAGTTTGGACGCCATCGCCGAAATCGATCAGGAGAACATCATTATCACAATCATAATAAAAAGTTAACGGTACAGTTAAAATTAATGTAATAACTAAATGCTACCACGTCTTGACAAAAACACAAACCTCTAGCAGTCCGCGCTTCGGATGATATTTCATAATCAATGAACAAATAAAACAAACATTTCGCGCTAATATTTTGCCCTGAATCGATTTCCGAAACACGCTGCTCGGTTTATGCAGTCTAATTGAAGACTTCATCGAAAGCTTTAAAGAAACATCGAGGTCGAATGGTTTACTCGCATTAATCACATGCTCGTAGAGCGATCGATTTCAGATATAATTCTGGTCATTTATGATAACTGTGTGCAGTCATTTAAAACCCGTTTCCGAGCAATCTGTATTTAAGTCAGATGTTTAAGGTGAATTAACTGTGATGGTTACTTTTTTTAGTAACAAACAGTATACAAATACGAACTAAATTACAAATAGTTTAACATGCAGTATTATGATACACCGCGTGAATGCAATGCAAATGCAAGACGCCACCGACCTTGGGAACTAAGATGTTATGTCACTTGTGCCTGTAATTACACTGGCTCACTCACCCTTCAAAGCGCAACACAACAATACCAAGTACTGCTGTTGGCGGTAGAATATGTGATGAGTGGGTGATGGGACCTACCCAGCGGGGCTTGCACAAATCTCTACCACCGAGTGAAGCCATTTAATTTAACATCAGGTGTTGATATTTGGTATTTTTTATATAAAAACCAGACAAACAAACATATTCAATCCCAATTCGTCTCTGGTGATCGAAGGTACGACCAGGACACTGTTCTACTATGCCCTTTAGACTCGAAGGGCATTCATCATATCTTAGGTTAAAAATACCCACATATAATATGATCGCGTTTGTTACATCCGTGTTGCAATCAAGCCGCGTATTTCTCTTTGACGCGAAAATATTTCATCCGGCCGATTATGGTCCAGTCTTGCGTAAACTTTTGTAATTAAAGGCTATCATATGAACATAAAAGGAGATTTTAATGTACCCATTCATTCTGAACGAGGCGAAATATACTGGAACTTAATTAATTTTATATTGGCGCGTATAACTGAGATCATATTTTTATTCACTAGTATGTACTCGAATTGCCGACGACGTTGTCTGCATCAGCTTCGGCACTTTAGGAAAAATTTTCGTCTTTCTTTTAGTACTCTTTGACAGCTTTAGATACTCTTATGATATGGTCAGGGTAATATATTCAAAGATTTTGAGAACTACTCAGTTTCTCGTTAGTTTCTTTCGATATAATCTACAATGCGAGCGGGTGGTTGCTTTACATTTAATTCAATACATAACGATTCAAAAGTGCCGTTATAAATCTACGTAAATAAAAAAAAAATTGATTTCATTCAAAATTGGAATTCAAGCTGTTATACTGAAACACCATTATCAATGTTGCTTAAAATTATTTCTTGTTGCATATTTAGTCTGTATTTTTCCATACAGCATATATGTTTCTTATACAATTATATAAAAAACAATGTCGAAGCCCGAAACTATTTATATAAACGTATGAACGATATCATGAATCTAACTTAGCGTTTATACCATAGATAATGAAACATTGTAGGCAGACCGATTAGCATAGGACTTACAGTTTTGGCGTCATCTCATGTCGTCATAACTATTTTGTTTGCGTATACGCCAGTAGCAATAATACTATAAAACCGTGTAAAGCTAGTAAAGGTATTCGAATTGGTATAATCGTAAAGATGTTGTAAAGTGTACACAAACTACTATATGCTGACGTACGAATGATCGATAAAACTGTATAGCTACCATTAATTTGTAGATAAGTGCGTTGCGGTCAGGTACTAGTGCGCACGCGTGTTCGTGTGTTATTATATTCAGGATTTAAGACAATTGCAATTAAATTTTACCATAAAAGTTCAATGGTAGCTTTAAAAATTTTAAACGAACTCCATATTTACAAAAACAAATGGTTAGTATACTCTTTGTTTTTAATCAGCAAAACTGAATGCTAGACGGGAGTTAAAAATTGTTCAAACAGACTACATATACTGAGAACATAAATTTACATCATACATACAGACAACACATACGTCCATGCGTAATAAACGCGATAATAATGCTTCTTAAAACGCTATCGACAATGTTGATGGAATTATGCCAGAAATATTTAAGCAGGTATTAACCAGAGGTAACACGGTTTCGGATTAATCCAAAGAATTAAGAACGCCATGCGGTGAAGCAAAAAAAATATCGAAAATATTATATATGTATATAAATTGATTATCTGCTGATATATCTGCTTAGGGTTAAAAGACTTCGATTCCTCTTGACCACCTACAAAGTACGCATATGTTTTTGACCGAATGGAGAAGGCTTACAAAGTTTACTGAAACTCACTTTAAACGTTGCTCACCAACAATCACAATCACATCGCCATTTATACTATTCAACCAATCGTCAGGAAAATTTGTATAATTACATTCGAGCGCGGAGAACATTTTAGTGTAATACGTATTGGATTATAGTTTACAAACAAACATAACAAGGTATTATCAGTGTAATATCGTTTAGAGTTTAGACATATATTAACTGTGTGAATATATGATATAAAATTATGTACTAAATCAAAAACTCATTACCGAAGTGTTTCAAATTGTTAATCTGAGTACACAATAACGGTATGATGAACCGTTAATTCAATCACATGAAGTGCCTTCGAAGTAAATGAGCGCCGGGTGTCCTGAGCCAACTTTCGCGGTTTTCACCAGCCGTTTGTTTATTTTGCAAACGTTTAGTAAGTCGGGCTCAGAGTGAACTGTTTTGTAAATGGCATGTTTACGTTATAATTAATTATAATTTACGTTTTAATATTCTGCTTAAGTTACTCTGCGCAAGCAAGTTACTAAAGGACATATTAAATGCATCTAACACGTCTGAATCTACCACTATAATTAAAGTGTTAAATTTATTAGAAAGACAATATTGTTTAAATTTAAACAAATTTGAGAACAACTTTGTACACAGAACTTGCCTTTCCCGACGAATGTAACGAGAACTGCCGTCTTTAATATCGTGTTTATATAATAAAATAGCACCAGCTCATTTATCCTTCAAACTGAAAGACAATTCCACGCATACTTGATATAGCTACATATTTTATTTTATTTGTTATTCGTGAACGCAAGCCTTTTTTTAAAACATTTTGTTTGCCACTTCCAAAAGCAATCTTTATTCTGAGGGCCACTGGGTCACTCGATACGTGCTGTTGCTCTTAACTCTCACTTTTTTCATTTCCTTGTTATTCACTAAATAATCAAAGACCGTGCGAAAATATTGTTCCATGAGCTCACTGGCCTTGACAAATGATTCACGTGTAATGATATTCCAATGTTTTAGGTATTTACGAAAAACAAAGAAAATTTAAGACGATCTTTATATTTATGGATAATAATAATTATTATTAATATATAATAATAATAATTATTATTTTTAATGAATACACACATCAACACAAAACTAATTGGCGGAATCGTTTACACAATATTTGCATTATAAGGAGAGTTCGAACAGTATTGTTACGTTAGCGTGTTAGTCACCGGCACCACACAACCACAAGTTCGCCATAATCACAAGTATTGAGGAAGGCATGTATGTAAAGACTATATAAATCACACTGTGTTATGTAGTGGCCTTTATTTAGACTTGTATACAGTCATATAATATAATATAAGAAGTTAATTAAAAACTTGATTTCTAGTTGTTATATTATTATTATAATATTATGCCCAAACAACGCATTATTCACTCTCACACAATCACAATTTGATAACGGCAACTTTTTTTATTTCTCCATACGGCGCTCGAACACAGGACTCGGGGTTTCCAGCCATATAAACTAGCTACAGAGTCTAGAGGATGCTGTCAAACAAAAATATAAAGCGCGCAGTTTGTAGTGATGTAAAAAGAGAGCAAAAGCGGACAGACTCCTATAATGTAGTGACCTACGTTTCCAAATATTATAATTACTAATAAAAATCTAGTAACGACAATTTGTCTTCACATCTTATCTGTTGATGTCTACGCTACGCTAAGCATCGCGTCCTGTTCGACGTATGTGACTAGCTTGTTTTTCGATAACAAATTAATATTACTCATATTGAAATACATATTATAAAATATAAACTTTCGTTTCCTTTTAGCAGTCGGCTCGTAGTCGGCTCTACTTTTAAATGGCTTGAAAAGTGATTTCTCAGTTAATAATTCAATTCGTCTCACTCTGCTGTCCTATTGAATACTCAATTTCTTCGATTGAGCAAATTGAATGAGCTCCTCTGTAATAATTGCAGCATGAATTGGAAATGGTCCGACTGAATACAAATTGAATTTAATGTCACAGTGATAGTTTTAGAACGTTCGATCTATGTATATATCATATTTATGTTAACGTAACTCAGAAAAAAATATTAAAATTTCAAAACTAAGCTAAAGATACATTCAAAAATTAAAATTATTTGTCTTTATGTACATATATTATTTACTTTCAAAATCTAAATTTTACTCTCTCGGTAGTCGTATATGAATATTAAAATGTGTGTTATATTTACAAAAGTGCTGTAGTAGAGGTCTTGAATTTTTTAATTATAATGTAAAAATAACATTTAAACCTCTGATAGCTAAAACTAATTATAGAACAATCCCCAAAGTCCACTAATTGTAGTTCAGCGCTAACACTTACATTTAGCAAGCGCGAAGAGATCAATGAATGCCGAGGTTCCGTTTCGATTCTTTCCGTTCGGAATGATCATTTAACCCACATTGTGTGTTATACTAATACACTATGGAATTCATTCATTCATTCGTGAATGGACGACCTTGCTAATCCACCGACCTCCACGGATTACTTTTGTTTTATTGCAAGTTCTATATTTTTATAAATACGAGTATTTGTTTATAGAAGTACGTAGGCGAGACGCGAGATTGTGCAGCGATCTGCTTCTACGCTTATATCTTCAGACTAAACAATGAAAAACACTCAAACTAAGATCGAGGTTGAGCAGAAGCGAGTTCTGATTAAGTGCCGGATGAGTAATTTACATATTTGCATCATTTTAAACGTTAATGCAATATACGGGGCCAAATGTGCCATATTTTGCATTCATTTCGTTGGTTAGGAATATCGCATCCTGTCCAAACATTGTAGTAGATAATATGACTTGAGAAGTAGGGATTTAAGAAATTAATTAAACTAATCCGATTTCTGATTTTTTGAAAATATCACTATGCGACTACTCAACGTCTTCTCGAGTTGTGCTAAATATGAGCGGCGGTGATATTGAAACAAATGTCTTATTTCAAACGATATCATTGATCACATTCATACGGATCTACGTGATGTTAACACTTCGGGCGTTATATTTATCAACTGTTTACATCTGTGTACGAAACATTTATATTAATTTAAATATAAAACAACGAATTAAAGAAAATATAAAGCAGATTTTTGTAACATTTATTTACATTGAAACGAAGTAACGAGTACTAAAAAGTTGCAGAACATGGTAGCCTTCGTAAATAAACATTTATAATGTCGATGAAAGACACATTAATCTTTACTGAAAAATCCATGGCGTCTGGAGCGGCGAGTTGTACCGCGCTTCCGTCTCGTAAATATCAAGGTAACTTGTTTACAGGCTAATGAGGAGCGGCATAAAGCGGGCAAAGGACCGCATCGCAAATACAAACACGAATAAACCGAACTCCATCAGAATTTACGACCACCGTTTGATGTAGACTTTCATCGTAACCGATAACCGCTTTATCGTGAGCGTCCCCGTTACGTAGACCTTATTACACTGTAATAAGTGCTATGATCCTGTGAATGGATTTCGGGCATGACCGAGGCCAAGCACGCACGTACATTTATTGAGAGATCGTTAATCTTCGTAAATAGTACTGTACTCGTACTAAGTCACCTGGAGTTGCACGTGCAAATACAACAAATTTCAATGAATCACGACTCATTTGTTTCAAATAAAA
The DNA here is from genome assembly GCA_905220585.2 of Nymphalis polychloros. Taxonomy (NCBI): domain Eukaryota; kingdom Metazoa; phylum Arthropoda; class Insecta; order Lepidoptera; family Nymphalidae; genus Nymphalis; species Nymphalis polychloros. The sequence goes on from HG992247.1 coordinate 237,757, forward strand.
CATGTTTGAGGTACAAACAACGATTAATTTATGAATTTTAAAATGTAAACTAATTATGTCGTAATGATAAGCCAGGCAAAAAGGTCTATAAAGTTTAGCAGGCTAATAAATTCTGGAAGATTATGTTGTATGACTCTTATAAAGTTATAACTCATGTCACATAAACCTCTAACGGTGAACTTTCTTTACAAATTAATTTTAGATTTATAGAGCAAATGCTCATAACTTAGGTACTTAGGTTAATTTCGATGGGAGGGATATTATATATTTCTTAAATGCCATGATTGGCGGTGGTTAGGGTGTACATACGTACACATACCTATATTTAGGGAAGTTAATATTTTATTTATTCATCTCTTCTCACAACAATCATAGATTAAAAATAAACCAAATAAAAGATACATACTAAAATATGTGCAGCATAAGTGACTGCTTACTTTGATCATATACAGAAAATAAAGATATTTCTTATATTTCACTTTACAATGTGCCGTACATTAGTGTTTTTAATTTTAATTTACCAAAACCGTAATAAGTTTCCTTATCAGCTCATCTACCAAATAATTATGGAAGCTGGAACTAGCCTAAAATAGATAGTGCGACGGAATCAAAAAATATTATTTATAAGCAATCATTGCGAGGTTGCGTCGGTCGCGTGGGAAATCTGCGAGCTGATACCCCGACCAATAAGAAGTCTCTGATACAATTATGTCTGGAATAACTTTCTAGATTTAGTTTTCGTACACCGAAGTTCTGTGTCCTCGGTAATAAGCAAATTGTCTGGATCAATGTTTTCTAATTAGTGATACATAAACTCCAGGGAGTACGTTCACGCGGATCACTGTTAATAATATAGGGTTTTCCAATAGGGACGCTTGAACTTTGACAGCTGATTGCGGCCATGTTGTTTGAGTGACAGCTGTCAAATGCAGTGTGTTATATTCATTCCGTCCTCCCAAACCACCATGGCAGGTTACAGTGTCGACCAGCACGTGCAAATCATAAAATTGTTTTATGAAAATGGGTCTTCAGTTCGAGCAACGTTCCGCGCACTTCGCCCGTTTTACGGTCGCGATGATCGTCCTGCCGAGTCGACTATCCGTCGATTGGTGGACAAATTCGAGTCAACCGGGTCAGTTAACAATCAGCCGGTTCCCGTGCGTCAACGTAACGCGAGATCTGCCGAGAATATCGCCGCTGTGCGCGACAGTGTCCTCGAAAACCCGCGGCAGTCAATTCCGCGTCGCGCACAGGATCTCGGCCTTTCGCAGACGACAACTTGGCGAATTTTGCGTTGTGACTTGAGCCTGCACCCGTACAAGATCCAGCTGACCCAAGAGCTCAAGGTTAATGACCATAGACAGCCGATTTTGGCAAAAAAATCATCTTCAGCGACGAGGCGCATTTTTGGATGAATGGCTATGTCAACAAGCAAAATTGCCGTATTTGGGACGAGACCAATCCACACGAGGTTCACCAAGTGGCAATGCACCCGCAGAAAGTGACTGTTTGGTGCGGATTTTGGGCCGGAGGCGTGATTGGTCCGTATTTTTTCGAAAACGATAATGGTGTGGCCGTCACCGTCAATGGTGAGCGATACCGGTCGATGATAACCAACTTCTTTTGGCCTGAAATCGAGAATATGGATCTGGACAACATGTGGTTTCAACAGGACGGCGCTACGTGCCACACAGCACACGCTACGATGGAAGTTCTGCACGATCAAGCGCCCTTAAGGGTCTTCTTTGACGTTTGTGGAAATTCGAAGGTCGGGATTTCGATAGAATTATATAGAAAGCGATGCTCCACAACCTTGAAATAAATCACACAGTTAGCCAATGAATTTAACTTACGTGTGGAGCATTCGAATTTAAGATAATGTTTATGGATAAGTGTAAAAAAAATCAGAAAAATCACTAAAACGTGTAAAATCGCACTTCCTTATTGAGACGAAATTATCGTAATCGTCGAGAATTTAGAAATGAATTTTATCAAATAATAAAGTTAAAACTATAAAGAAACGTCTGGAGTCTTCATTTTTTAATAAACATTTTCTTATTTTTTGTTATAATAAATTACAATGAAATTGTACGCGTTTTCTTATTCGAGCCGCCGATAACCCTCGCAGACCAGTCGGCCACGCGCCTCCGAAGTGAGAGCACGTCGGTTTGCGCCGCATTGATAGATCTCGATCCAACCGTGTACTTACACAAAATCAATGTGTGCGTAAATAGCGTATTTAGTATTTATTTGAACGTTTTAGTTGTCACCGACTGTTCATCATAAATTTTAGGACGCGCACCGGCTTATGTATTCTGTTTTTTTTTTTGGTATTTTTAGTGTTTTATCATTTGATACGATATTTTTACTGATAATATTTTGTATATTTTGTAGTTTGATAAAAAAACAAAAAATAACTCGAGTTGAAATTCTAACTAGTTACATAATTATAACACTCTCATATATAATGATACATTGCAATTTTTTTATAAATAAATATAATTTTTTGAAATATTTATATATATAATTACTTATTTCGTCCATTTCCTAGTTATATTGGTCAGTAAAACAACAACTGAGGCAATAAATTTATTGTCGTAAAAATTCAAATTATTCTTATTTTCATTGATAACGTAAAACTAAATAAAGTATTTATAAATAGTGTTTTGAACACTAAATAATAAAAATGACCAAATCACATTTATGCATAAAACGAAACACGCGTGATGGCCCACCTAACAAACCCTCATTAGTCAGTAAATTACTGACTCTCAACTCAGCGGGCAATATAGTACTCAAGTGGAAATGCGTAGAACGAAGTACATAATCCTTGTAATAGTGATCTAAGAACAGTAGTGGCATCACACTATAAAACACACTTCCAATTGGTAGATCGCCACGCTTGTATATACATATAATAAGCTGCGTTAAAAACTTTAATACCGCGATTCAGGGATTATATATTTTTATAACATTTTTCTTTAGAAGATTAATTATTTCATGTATTTATTCACATATTTTTTTTTATATTGAGTAATTAAAGAAATAAAACATTTATTATTACAGTAATAATAATATTGTTCTTATTATTTTAGCATAAAATGTTTCTTTTAGTTTTTTGTTACGTCAAAGCGCTATCTAGTGAGGATATACGAAACGTTTTCATGCCTCATCGTCATCATTGGTTTTGCAAATTGATATTTATCCGATTTCAGACTTACAAATCGATTTCAAAATCCGATTTTAGATATCTGAATTCGGTAACGCCTAGCCTCATCAAATCGCCTGAGAACTTAGCTATCCTTTTATTTTATTAGCTAACGTGCTCAGGCAAATATAGTCTTTAAGTACTTCGTCAGTAAGGTCGATTATTGTGTAATAGATTTCCGTAGCAGAACCAAGAAACCGAAAGTCGAATCGCAAAATTCCCACTATCCTTTTTATTCCGCTTTATTCCAATTGGTTAGAAAGAGAGAAAGTGAATTTCATAGTAGAATAAATGTTGTAAAATATATATTTCGATTCAGGAATTATATATTTTTCTTTAGAAGTTTAATTATTTTATGTATTTATTCACATATTTTTTTATATTGAGTAATTAAAAAAATAAAACATTTATTTTTACAGTAATAATAATATTGTTTTTATTATTTTAGCATAAAATGTTTGTTTCAATAATGTTTATATAATGTTTTTCTTGTATTCCTATTGATCTATTTTTATCTATTGCCGCTGTGCGCGACAGTGTCCTCGAAAACCCGCGGCAGTCAATTCCGCGTCGCGCACAGGAACTCGGCCTTTCGCAGACGACAACTTGGCGAATTTTGCGTTGTGACTTGAGCCTGCACCCGTACAAGATCCAGCTGACCCAAGAGCTCAAGGTTAATGACCATAGACAGCGCCGTGTGTTCGCTGACTGGGCATTAGAGCAGTTGGAAGTTGACGCCGATTTTGGCAAAAAAATCATCTTCAGCGACGAGGCGCATTTTTGGATGAATGGCTATGTCAACAAGCAAAATTGCCGTATTTGGGACGAGACCAATCCACACGAGGTTCACCAAGTGGCAATGCACCCGCAGAAAGTGACTGTTTGGTGCGGATTTTGGGCCGGAGGCGTGATTGGTCCGTATTTTTTCGAAAACGATAATGGTGTGGCCGTCACCGTCAATGGTGAGCGATACCGGTCGATGATAACCAACTTCTTTTGGCCTGAAATCGAGAATATGGATCTGGACAACATGTGGTTTCAACAGGACGGCGCTACGTGCCACACAGCACACGCTACGATGGAAGTTCTGCACGATCAAGCGCCCTTAATGGAAAACCCTATATATTCCTATGAAAATAAAACTTTTGTTTGCCTCGTTGTTCTGCTGGCCAGTTCTTGGTCCAAGGTCTTGAGTTCGTGGGTTCGCGAAATAAAAAGTTCATGTTATTTTTTGTTAAGAAACTTTCAACTATTATCATGCATTTAGCTATTCTCCGATAAGACTGGACGTCGAAATGATTTTATATTTATAGGTGAATAAAAGTAATTAACCTAAGAGCATCGCATTAAGTTTATAGTCTTTCAAAGAACACAATTTAAGAGTCCATGAAAAAATTCGGATTAATAACTCAAATAAATCTCTTGTAATATTTGTTTAAGAGACTTACAAAGGAGGTCGGAGCGAATACGAAGATAACGTTTATGAATGCTGTCATAAAAATGTTACTTTTGTTCAACTTTCAATTCGCTAATGTAAGTATTGACGTCACAGTTTAATTGACGATTTGTTATACAAATCGAAATACACTTTATTAAGTAGTTGTTGTTGTTTAAAAATTAACAATTAGACGATTGTGTCCGATTGATATTTTACAAAATCAAGCCATTTGTTTTGAATGCGAATTTAATTTTACCGCGAAGAACCCTCAAGAAGCTCATTAGTTACTAAATATACAGTCTACTATATACATTATATGATATCCAATATCAATGAATATGAACTCCAGCTATAGTCAATATATTCTTGTATTGTTAAATCGTTTGATCATAATCAACATCACACATCACAGTTACGTACTGTACTGGACTCACTGCGGTCATTGTTTCCACCCTGTCATAGCATATTATTTGTATAGGCCGTAAGTACTTATGTTGTGCATAAAAACACAACACTGTTCATATTATGTTTGTTGTGAACGTGTTTCCGATACAAAATGAAGCTCTTGTTGATGTTTCCGATAATAACGCAAATCAACGGAAGTTAATTTACCTCAATAAGCATCTTATGTATAAATATATCTTTGCTTGTAACGTACACCTTGTACGTTTCTGTACCACAATTTGTATAGATGATGTTGTTACGTGAAGTTGGGTGGCATATCTACCATTAATTATTACCACGATATAATTAAAAAACAAAAAATAATTAGGAACCATTACCACCTGGGTTATTAATTAGGTAATTTAGTTTAAAATCAAATTTGTTCACAGAAAAACATACGTTTATGTACAAACGGTAATGACCAAGGTTATACGAACTACGAAACACAAAATAACTTTATTAACAGAGCTTTTGAAAAAGGTCAAATTGTAATCAGTTAGCTTAATAGTTTATATTGAATATTTAAAACAGGAAACTAATTAATAGAAAATGTATGTAATTGAATTGTTCACGTTTGTAAAGGGGAAATTGTAATATATACAACGTTACTGAACCAACTCTGACGTCAATCTAAGAGCTGCACATTCCTGTAAAGAAATTATTTATAAATGGTGGAAGATCTGCCACGAACGCAAGTTTTAATATATTTAAACATTACAGTCGATGCCGCACTCGACGGAGCCCAGTGTCTTATAAAATTGCATATGGACTTGAGAGCAAATTTTGACAAAGACTTGCGGTTTTATTGACTTTAATAGCGACAAGAGTGTAACAGCATGAACAGTGAAAGAGAAACAGAACCAAAGCTTTGAAACAGAACTGAAAATAGAAGTTAATTATATAAAAAAAGGACAAAATTATCTTGACCGTCATAACTTTTTTATTTTTTGTTCATGCCAAACACAGGCTTCTGAAGGGGAGGCAGTGAGGAGCGACAAAAGTTCGCTTCAACCGATTTAGCTAGGGACCAATACGCTTTGCTACCCGGGGGGTACGAAGCCAGTTTGTTCCCTATTCGACTAATGTGATCGAAGCGTGACTTTGGCATAGCTTTCTTGCATACCTTGGCGGCCTTATTAAAGGCTCTCTTCTTTTGGCACAAATCCCTCGCTTTGCGGTTACGAGCATCAACCCAAGCCAGCTACGCTTGATGTTTCTTCGCCTCAGCGCGTCCACAGTCAGGCCCGAACCTGGCTGAGCTTTGCTGGAAAGTGGCATGTCTGAAAACGGAATAAAATATTCCATGGCCAGACGCAGCAAGTCTGTCACACTATCCGCGCTAATCGAGGGATCACCGGAAGAGAAGCACACACGCTGCCAAGGATAGCATGCTAGGAAAGAGCGCATTCCTTCCCAATCTGCTGACTTGTATCGATACACCCGCCGAGTGCCAGTGGGGCTGGGGTTGGGCAGGGAGTAGACAGATACAGATTTCACCAGACAGTGGTCGGACTTACCTAACGGTGAAGAGATCGACACTGAGTATCGCTCCGGATCAGTTGTCAGCAAAAGGTCCAAGCAGTAAGCTTTATGCGAGTCAACGTCAGGTACCCGTGTAGCACCATGGACCAGCTGGGTAAGATCTAACACTAAGGCTAGCCTTCGCGTCTCTAACCCTGCATGGTCAGTGTCCTGGTATGGGAAAATCCATTCCTTGTGGTGGGCATTAAAGTCCCCCAGTAACAATAATTGGGCTGTGGGGTACAACTGTTGAGCCGCATCAGCCGCTCCTGATTCCCGCTGTGCAAGCGGAAGACACAGACATACAGGATTTTCTCCATACCCGTGTCCACCAGAGCCCAAAGTACGAAAAATGTGGTGTCTTCAAATCGTCGGAGACGCCGAAAGCAGTTGTCATCCCGAACGTAAACGCATACGCCTGCTCGTGCTTTAAAATTGTTCTCCAGGGTATACCCTGGGTTTACTTGGTGGTAGAGCTTTGTGCAAGCTCGTCTGGGTAGGTACCACCCACTCATCAGATATTCTACCGCAAAACAGCAGTACTTTGTATTGTTGTGTTCCGGTTTGAAGGGTGAGTGAGCCAGTGTAATTACAGGCACAAGGGACATAACATCTTAGTTCCCAAGGTTGGTGGCGCATTGGCAATGTAAGTGATGGTTAACATTTCTTACAATGCCATTGTCTATGGGCGTTGGTGACCACTTACCATCAGGTGGCCCATATGCTCGTCCGCCAACCTATACAATAAAAAAAAAGAAAGATACGATACGTCGGATGGACAACCAATCTGCGTCTCCGTCAGAAACAAGAGGTGGGGTTTCTCAGTCTCAAGGTGGTAGTGGACTGGCACGATATTAGAGTACAATCCTCTAATGTTGCTGCACTTTAAGTGAGAGGGAGTGCAACCGCTGTGTAAATTTCATCTTTTTTCGTTTCTTGACCATTGATGTAGAGTTTTTTTTAGGTAGAGAGTCGGAAGTAGAACGAGGCGTCATGCTGCTAAGTCACGATGATACACACAAGAAATACACACTGGGCGTCCGCCCAATATTGCAGAAGCATAACTTTTTAATACCTATAATGTTACAGGGCAGGTTGATATTGCAGGATATAATTATATAACCATAGAAATATGAAGCTGCTGGCATACCATTATTTCTGATGTTGACAATAAGAAACCGTCGCGCCGCCAAACATGACAACTAAGATGTTGAGTCAATTGAGCCTGAAACCTCACACTCTAATCGAAACCCAAAAATGAAAAGATTTGATTCAACTAACAATAACGAACTAATATTATAAATGCGAAAGTGGGTTTGTTTGTTTAACTATACATGTCACCAATCATTCATCCATCTATCAAGAGTATCTAGTTTTACAATGGCCTCAAAATCTCTTCATGTCAAATTTATCATTTTTAAATTATTGGTAGCACATCAGTTTATAATACTTAATATACTTGTTCGTTGTATCTTGCTTTCTGTTTACTGAATGTACTTATATATAAATGTTAGGTCATAATGGACTACCTTGCCGTTGTTTACTAATAGAGCTGACTGGTTGCTATTATCATAGCATCGTCTGTTTGCATTATAAACTCGACTTATAAAAAATATTTTTATTTTAAATTTTTAAATGTAAGTAATTTATTTTTATGGTTACGAACTTCAATAAAGAATACATAAAATTACATTGACGTAACTGTTCCCTCTTGTGTTAAGAGGATGTTAATACGGATCATGTTTTTTTTTATTATTGTATATTACACGTTGGTTTGCGCGTAGTGATTAAATTTTAAATTCTTTCTTAAAGTAAATGGAAATGTTTACGATTAATTTTATTTTCAAATTGACCACAGACTTCTGATGAGAACTAAATATATTGTTGTTACTGCAAGTATATTAGATAATCGCAATTTAAAAATCTAAGAACATGAAAAGTTCATAAAAATAATATTAAGAAAATAATAATAGGCCTATCTGTTTAGGCATGCTTACAATATCGATTCTAGTTACAACAGATGAATCTAGAATTTAAAAAAACATCGACGAACATATTATATTAAATAATCAGATCACGACCTCTTTATGTATTGAAGACCTAGATTATTATATTGATTTAAAATTGAAACTACAAAGCCGACTGTAGCCGAAACTGTAGGCCAACAGAGGATGAGCTAACCCGCTCTAGTTCGTGAAGTCTGTTATGCTTTAATCTCATATTTATATTGAAAAGTACGTTCAAGCTATTTTTCGTAAATACGTATGATTTGTGAGAATCAATATAATACTGTGATAAATCTATGACCGATTTGCACTTGTTACGTTTTATTATCAAATGGATTTTTTCGTAGTTTATCTACATTTTATAATGGTTTAATGTCGGCGAAATTGCAACTGATCCATCACATAGTAAAAAATAAGTAGTCATCTTCACCCAAATGTGAATTCTGTGCGCAATATAAATACTTGTAACACCAACCACGGGATACAGACAGATGTAATTTTCGGAGCTTGTTATCACACCGACTCTTTTACAATTGAAATACAATGTATTGCTATTTCGCGGTGGAATAACTGGTGAGTGGGTGACACGAAACAAGTGAACAAATCTGCCACACGTGAACACACACTTCGCCCAGTAGTATACATTTACTTTAGCTCTGACAATCGATCGAGCAACATGACATTAATGAACATTTATTATGTTAATAAATAATAATAGTTTGGCTATTATATCAATGATAATAACAAAAATACATCTTAGAGATACCGGATAAGTGGACGGGATACATACATAGAAGATGTATGTATATTTATTCGAACAAATTTGAAAGCCTCAATTTAAATTATTTTAAAATCCCGTTATACAAGTTCGTTTCCTGTATAAGAAGATATAAATGTAAATACTTAATCGATTAGGATGTTAAAAGCAATGTCGTTTATTTTTTTATTTAAAAGGTGTCTACTATTTTATACATGGAACGAGTTTCAATTTAGTTTTTTTGTATCTCTAATTAAAGTTATGTAGACATAACTTGGTAATCTTTCACTAATCAGAAATGTTGGTAGTGTGCAGTGGAATGAAAAAACGAACGACCTATCATATCAACTATATATAAAAGAAAAAAAACTCTTTAATGACAATATCTTTTTATTAGTGCTATGTAATATTAATTAAAATATGTTAGTTAAAAGTTACGATACATTTTATATTCGTTATTATTTTTTATAAAATATTTCTATAATAAAATTTCAAGAGCGAATAAAAATAATTTAATAAATGTTTTAAATTAAATCACAACTTTATCTCATCACGAGTTTAACAATAACTATGTACTACGTATAAGTATTTGCATAGTTTTGAACGTCGAGGCGTGTTTTATTTTAGTCACATATTAACCTTTCATTGAATGAGAATTATCGATTACGAACGTCACATAGTGTTTACGATGAATACAAGGAAGAGGGAATTGTCACAAATAAACTTGGAAGCGCGCCATTCGGCTGATTTCTGGTGCAGAGACGACGTGCCTTGAACTCGTCCGAACTGAGACAGTGTAAGCCTACATTGCAGAAGTCGTAATTCAACGTACCGTTCACGTACAATGTACTTTAATAAATTGTTGAAGAATACGACATGACCGAAATTGTGCAGTTAGGTATTCCCAGCCGATATTGGTTGAATCCCGGGCAAGCACAACTCCATTTTGAAGGAAATCCTCCAGATATTGAAGGAAACCTATTGAGAAAGTCTGCACTGTGTCATATGAGAGTCTGCGCTGTAAGTATCATCTAATCGAGATTGGACCAGCGTGCTGGAATAACCTACCTTCTCCTCAAAGAGCCTTAGCTCAGCGTAATTACATAGTACGTTACTTTACGATAAAAAGGATACTCACTAAGGTAAAAGTATCTGACGCTTATTTACATCTCATCATCTCAGCTCATCTGGGTAGGTACTACCCATACATCAGATATTCTATATGTTGTATTGTTGTGTTCCTGTTTGAAGGGTGAGTGAGCCAGTGTAATTACAGGCACAAGGGACGTAACATCTTAGTTCCCAAGGTTGGTGGCGCATTGGCGATGTAAGCGATGGTAAACATTTCTTACAATGCCATTATCTATGGGCGTTGGTGACCACATATCATGCCATTCATGTGTACATAGATTTGATTTTTTTTATTATGTCAATAACGACTATACAATTACACAAACTATCCGCAACTGGAAAATAGTTTGATGGAAATTAAAACACAATATTTATTAATTCATTTAATAACAATATTAACCTTTGTTATACCTATATATTTTCCATCTTTAATTCATATTAGAAAAGATAGATGAGCAAATTCGCTACGATATAACAAGTGATCACAATCGCCTTCCAAGAAATATATCGTCGATGCGCTTTTGGATCAAAGGCGCTCTATGGTGTACCTATAATTACACTGAATCACTCACCCTTTAAACCGGAAACAATAAATTGAGGAGGAGGAGGAGGGAAAAACGGGTAAGAGGATGATAGCAACCCAGGAGGCCTGCAGCTAATGACGTAAGAAAATATAACTTTAACTTAACAGTCGATTAATATTAATTAAGCTTCAATCTATTTAATTGTGATAGAGACAACTTATGATTTATTCAAATTGAAATTTACTAATGGAAACGATGAAAGGCTTTAGGAAACTTTTGATTAAGTGACAACTCGATTATAAATTATTTAATCCGGCGCGGCGACCTACTCCAGTTTTGTAGTTCATTGATTATTTTGTAAATCCTTTATTTTTGGGCTTTTTCATTTTTAGAAAATAACGACGCACCTTCGATCGCCTCCGGGCCATTTCAAATGTTTTAATATATTTATGGAAATAGCCTTATATATTTACAGGTGTGGATACATAGAATATGAAATGCCAAATAGAAACTATGGAGAGTAATTTTGAAAAATCGTGGACTACACGATAGAATTGACGGAATATTTTGTACATATATTCCAAGGTAATATATAATAGGTATTTGCTAGGTACTTGTACATGAAGCTGTACGGAGTGTATGTACTTGGTGGTAGAGCTTTGTGCAAGCTCGTCTGGATAGGTACCACTCACTCATCAGATATTCTATCGCAAAACAGCAGTACTTGGTACTGTTGTGTTCCAGTTTGAAGGGTAGGGAAGGGGTCCCTTGAGCCAGTGTAATTACAGGCACAAGGAACATAACATCTTAGTTCCCAAGGTTGGTGGCGCATTGGCGATGTAAGCGATGGTTGACTTCTTTTACATTGCCAATGTCTATGGGCGTTGGTGACCACTTACCATCAGGTGGTCCATATGCTCGTCTGCTTACATATGCCATAAAAAAAAAACCTTACTACCCATTGATGTACCCAGCATTGTTTGTTCTAGGCATGGTAGGGTACAATGAGCTAAGGGTAAGGAGAGAGCTCGCGCTCGTTCTATGTATTTAAGGTATTGAGAGGTGTAGTCCATGATGCTGATGTATTAAGCCAGGTGAGTCTGAGGGCCCCAGATACGTGTAGCAGAAACATCGACCGTCGTTGCTGGCGGTACCCAGCGGGCGTACAAAGTTGCTCAAGGAGGCACCACTGACTCGCGCGTTACGTACCCTCAACGTGACAGCCGACAAGGTGGATACAAAATATAAAGTTTATTTTGGTAAGACACGCCGCCGGTGACAACGTAAGTGATTGAATAGTATTGATACGAGGCGTTTGTCTGGATGTGAGAAAGATATTCCTTAAAACGGTGTAAGAAATCTTAGAAAGTTATTTTGAGTGTTTTCCTATTTTATAGTTTTGTATACTAATTAAATACAATCCCTAAAAAATTGTGGGAAAAATTCCCGCAGATGGTGTGATGACCTGAAGAAGTTGGTAGCAGCCGACTAGAAGATGACCTGGAGGACTGCGAGCTTTAGTACACCTGGTGAAAGGCCTTTGTCCAGTTATTGACAAAGAAAGATTTTTGAAAAACAATATTTTGAAATATACATGTATAAAATTAGTATTTTATAATTTAACAGATACAGATGAGTTTAAACATATGAACATTTACATTATATTTCAACGACAACATACGTTTTCAGATCCATAAAACCTGTCAACATATTTATTTCAATTCGACGCGAACATAACCCCAACGTGAGTACACGTTCACACTGCCCACACGCATGCGCGCACGCACCCAAACACGACGCACAATGTAAATAATACCTTATTTAAAAACAAACACGGAAGTACATGCGTTCAGTGACCCCTGGATACCGCTCTCCGAGATTTATCTCTGATAACTGACAGATATTAACTGAAATTAATTTCGCAAGCCACAGATGTTATCTGAAGTACAGAACACGTTGTATTATATTCGGCTGAGATTAAGTCCGCGGTACGTTCGTGTAGGCTTGAACAATGCGTGCACTTAAGAATTTCGCGACGTATTACCCATTTTATAATTGAAATATTTTAACCTATTATAAAGTGGCAGCTAGTTTGTTAATTTGTAAGACATGTCAATACAATTGCACTTCATCAGTCAGCTCGTCTGCGTTGTGATTGAATCGGAGACACCTCTGGATAGACCTCATTTGAAGATGACACCTGAGATGGATACAACAGCTTATACAAAATCAGAAAAAAATAGCTCGTATATAACCACACTAACTGCAAAATAATTAAACAAAATTTGTTAATATAAGATTGATAATGGTAACGTAAAAACAGCAAGTTTTATCGGTACAAACGGATGTAGTAGATTTGTAGGAGTAGTAGTGGTGTAAACACCACGAGACTATAGTGATATATCCTGGAATCTCCATAAAAGATACAACGATATTATATAGTATTAGCTAATAGCGTATCGATCACGCGGGACTGTAATTTATTTTTGTATAAAAAATAGTTAACATTATTCATAAAATAAATTTTAGTCGTATATTTTCTGTTAATGATTTCACTGTGATAATAATATAGTGTCTTTTTCGTGCGCAGTGAGTTAGCCTATACGCGTACATTGTAGTATTTTATATATGTCTATCTGTCACATATTTTATGTAGGTATGTATGTGAAATTATGGCGGATCGCTAGTTGTATACATTTAGGGTGTGTTTCTGTTATTGTTATGTTAGAAAGAATTAATAAATAAGCACAGTCTGGAATACATTTCACATTAAAATCGATGAAACGTAAAAATATCGCGTCGAGAGCTCGAGCAGTTCTCGCTCCAAAAATAAACAAATGTACACAAATTTATTCGTTCCATTATTTCCTGGAAACGGCGGATTCATGAAAACTAATCTAATAATTTAATTTGAACGCGTTGGATTCATCTCGTAAACGTGGAATGTTGCGATTAACATACAAATAACACATTCTTTGTATCACCTTCTCCGAGCATGCCGCGTGTGAACCCCCCTCTCCTGGGTAAGTTTCTTTCCTACGAAGAGTTAGAAATAAATATATTCACATTTTCTCGTGGGATAGTGAAGACATTCAGATGAATTTAGAAATGTCATTATAATTTAAACTAACAACCGCGATAATATATGTATTATGTATCTCAACATCGTAGCTGGTTTATTTTTCACCCAAGAATCGTATCCGAGATTTAACAGGTAAATTCTTTTTTGTCACTATTCCACGCGGTCATGATTAGTACTGTATTCATTTTCAAATTTTAATGCTTTTTAAATATTCATTCAAAGCCTCAATATAAATTATTTATATTGAGGATTATTGCGTAAGTATTTCAAATACTTAATAAAATGTGATGTGTGAGATAGTGGTGTTTTTTTCGATCTGGAGTGCCTACAGCCTGTCTCTCACACTAACTCACACTCTCCAACGCTACAACCTGTAACTAAAAGGCGATTTTTTATATAGTTTATCAGCAATATTCTTGGCACATAAAACAGGAAAGTATAAATGACATCGTAATATTCACAGGAAGTATTAATTATATATAAATATCTTTAACAATAAAATATTTTTAATGACAGTCAAAACTTCCGCAAGTCAGTCAAAAGTATTACTTGTCTGTTTACGTAATAAAGGTTGTTTTCGTATAATAACATGTTTACAATAAAACCTCTATTACATATAATAATCTAAGTCAAATCAAATTAAACTTTCCGTTGACGAATTACTTTACTTATAATAAAATAAATAAATACTTATAGCGCCATCTCGTGAAAGTTTATATTATCAAATGTTGAATATTACCGTTTTTTTTAAGGAAACTCATTAGTTTGCGCAAAATTTTATAGATGGCAGCACGACACAATACATTGTACATTGTAATAATGGTGTAAAGTTACTGTAGATGGCAGCACAAGGCTTTAGGGACACAAGGGAAAATGTTGAACTAGAACTTCTAATAATAATTCTCCGCCAAGGGATATACAATTTTATTAGTGTGCCTGCATTTAAATTGAAATCTTATTATTATATTAGCGAGTTTTAGTAGAAAAATATGCATTCACCGGTTAATTAGTAAAAAACATAGAATAAGCGTTATTATTCTATATAAAAAACTAAATCAAATATTTCGAGCTGTATCGGTGACTTCAGTACAGAACCCCTTAGGAGAGCAGAAAATTAGTGCACACTTCAATAATTGGTATTTACAGATGATGAGGTGAAAATTGTTTCTATATTTCGTAGAATTAAACTAGATATATATCGATGACCGGTAACCTTCTTTAATCGATTTACAACTTGATATTCATTATCAACACAGTGACATAAATCCTTAGACGAAATTGAAGGAATAGCAAATAGCGCAGGATTTATTAAGCTATTATATTTTTAACACTAACTACCAAAGCAATACAGCTTACTAACAATTTTACCTCAAGGATTATTGAAGAAGTTGTTACAAGAGCTACACGCACATTTATTTCAGTTTTTATTGCTCGTCAATATTAAATATAAGATATATCAATATGAAAACAGCAATAATCATGATTAGAGTTCTCCTAACCGAATTTCAATTTGTAGGAATATTCAACTGTACAGGAGACATTACAATGTACAAGTGTGTGCGCAAATACACATTCTTGAGAGGTCAGGTGCAAAGCCAACGAATTGACGTGTTTTCGTAGGCACGGGTATTTAATTATACTAACTTTCTACGTCCGAAATCTACGTCCTTATCAGCTAGTCACTAGAACTCGAGGTAATTACGCTTATGTTGACATATATAATGTATGAATATAACATTATCAGATATGTAATAGAATCGATAGTAGCCGCTACGAGGTTGGTGGGTTATTGAGCATTTATAACTGCTACAATTTTAAAATGTACGTCATATCTTAGTATAAACGTTTAAAATAAATATTTAACATCATCATTAATAATTGCATGCGTACTAAAATTCGTTTTGTATATCATATCATGTAGAACAAAACAAACAAACCACTAGTTAATAGGAACTGTGCAGGAGAGCGGCCTTGACCGACTTGTCCGGGCGAGGTGATGTGTAAACTATACGAGCATCAAAGGGATTAAACAAACACTGCACAAGTTGTCCGTGTAATCTTAGATTGTGTGCTAATACCGTTGTGACAGTATTAGCTTGTAACAATGTTGAACTAAACTACATTAAAATATCTATCACTTGTTGGATGAATGTCCCGTGTGCCCATCAACTCGCATCGGAATAGCAAAGAAGTCTTAATCTTCGTCTGAAGGGATGAGGAACTGATGATGAAAAGCATGTTTTTGAAGTGAAAACTTCTTTAGTGGCGTTGTGTACTTTTTTAAGATGGATAAAAAATGTTAAACTCGGGTCATGTCACGTGACCCTGATTGAAAATTCGTAAGACGGATTTTGAAGCGTTAAATTTTTAATGTAATATAAATTGTCATGTTTGTGTACGATACCGCAATAAATGAATATTGTATTTTATCACATAAATGATAGTACTTGTAAACTAACAATTAAAGCAATTCGAGCAAAATTTTTCCCTAATCATTCCAAAATATTGTTGTTTTTTTTAAATTATTATTATTAATATTATTGTGCCTCAATTTTAGGATTGCAAATTTATGAGAAATTTGTGTTTATACTTTGTTCAAGTACAAATTTATAAGTACATACAGTTTGTAAATGGTTATTTTTCATTATTAAAATAAACAAAAACGGCACAAAATGTGTCTGTGTTGTCTACTGTTATAATTTTCAATCACACGAGATTTTACATACGTTACTTTAAAAGTTTTTGATGTCGGTGGCTCAAGCTATTATATTCTTGACAAATAAGCTTTAAAATAAATATTCCATTATAACTTAAGAGATTATTTAAGTGTAAAACATGAACGTTAAAAATGTAATAATTATAAACTATTACTATATACTAGTATAGTAAATTGAACCGGATGATGAACTCTTCAACTGTATAAATTAACAAATGTCGATTTGTAAACGAAGTATTTAATAAAACTAAATGACAAGTGCGTCGTCTTTTGAATGGGAACTTTAAAGTGCAAAGAGTGATGTTTTAATCGTTCTTAAAATAATTTAAAAGTTATCTTTAGTAATTCTTGCCGCCATTCATACATATTTAATATGCCATATCAACGACAGGTATTAGCGCGAATTTTCGCAAATAAGTTACCAATGTCACAATAACACGCAAACACGAAACATGGACGTTCTTCATGTGTCTATCATGGACTTCTAAGTGAGAGAGGCAATGCGATATTATGTATTATATTCATGTACATTAAAATTTTTATAATTATTTGTATACATTAAATTAATTAGTTTACGCTCTTTACGAGTTTTTAGTAATTTTAGTTATAAGTATCGGATTATTAATAAACTTTGAGACATGATTTATTTCAAAGTAATAACATCTGACGATAACTCCTGATATTCGTCGACTATTAGAGATGCATTAACCTGACATTTTGCATCAGAGCCGCGATCTGCAGCGAAGCGTTGCCATGGCGACGGGCGCGGCCAACGACCCGACGCGTCTCCGCCTAGCCGCCCTACGCCCGCCCTGCATATTTTATTTGTAAACAACTAGAATTAAAGCTATTTATAACGTACACGAAACTCAGACGACGTCCCCCAGTGAACGAAAGTCCTTCAGTGATGCGGTGGTCATGTTTAACCTTTTCGAACCCGTCAAATTAATAGTCTGTAGGGGATTATTGCTCGTGTGCGTGAAAAAGGGTGAATTGTATTACGTGGTGGTCGAGTGAATGTGTGCGTAATTTATTTTGATTAAGATAATAATGTTGAGTGATAATAATTTGTTGGGAATCAAGTGCTATGAAGTCACTCTTTATTTGGACCGAGTGTATCAATGGACGTATATTTGAAGGATTTCATTACGTGACTATCAGGCAGGAGTAAGTCTTTGTTATTTCTTCCCAAAGTTAGTAAATACTTATAAAAGTTGATACTACTGTTTATTTAAAATGTGAATTCTTGTTCTTTAATTCCAAAAAAGTAACTCTTTTTGGTATATTTTCAAAAATCGAATTGGTTATTTAAAGATAAATTATTTCTTGTATTTCTCAAGATGTACCGCTCTAAAAACAACATTATGAGTAAATAAAGTATTTTATATCCCTTAAAGACCATTTTCCAATGTTTTAAAAATTCTCAAATGTAATACTGCTGATTAAAGGACAAACTTAAAAGAAATATACACATATATGTATCTCGTAAACGTTGCATAAGACGCACCTGTACTACATAACAGTGCGAGGAGAACACGCATTCCCGTCGCTCGTTTATGTGATTTATTGCGAATAACAATTTACATGAATGCCAAAATTATCCACTTCAAGTCGATCGCCTGTCAGATAGAACTATTTTAACCGACATTCCGTACCTCTGGACCAGAGTTTCAAGCGATTTAAGTTATTTAATTAATATTTATTGCTATGAGCTATCATTACTTAAAATAGTTCAGAACTTAAAATATGAATATGATATCGTGAGAAATATAATATGACGGACATCAGGTGCGGGTAAAAGGTCGATTTTGTTACATTATATTTAAAAAAAAATGTATTTCTGTTAGTTTTTTTTATTCCAAACGATCGTTTGTTTAATAAATCTATTCAATATAAACAGACACGCTTTAACTGCTTTTTTATATTTACAGATGAAAACTAGTTACAACAATAATAAATATATCCATGATCTTCGAAAATAAATAAAGTTTTTTTACGATAGAGAATGGTTTTTAGCTGTAGAATACAACCAAGATGCATTATAATGCAACTTCATTCACATAACATGACAAAGCGTGTAAAAAGCGGGGACAACTCCGCTAGTAAATGATATAATTGGATCGCAGCGGTTGAGTATCCACCCACCAATAATCCATTAGTATGAAACGATATCACTTTTACGGTATCATAAAGAACATTTATTGCTTTTTTTATTTGTACAATTATTTATATTCGTAATTTAACGCTGGGAACTTTTTTATTGAAGGCAGATGAGTGGACCACCTGATGGGATTTGCGTCATCTCTTAGTCTTAACTTTATATGGGTATATCGTGGTACGGTCGTTTGGCCAACCTCTAAACAGATGATTAGTATCGTCCGATCACTGAACATAAGCAACGGCAGGTTTAGTGTATTTAAACCACCAAGTAATTTACAGCTATTAATAGGGTTTAAATAGGTACCACCCACTCATCAGTTATGCTATTTCCAACAATACTTTTGTACTTCTGTATCCTGGTCAACCAGTATAATGATAGGAATGATGGACATCTTAATCTATATTATTGACGGTTAGCTAAGTAAGAAGCGGTTAAAATATCTTACAGCGTTTATGTCTAGCGACCACTTACCGTAGAATGCCGTGATTGCGCAAATTTGCCTTCGTTTTTTTTTTAAAATAAGTTTAATTATTAATTCTCAGACTTTTTTGCTCACTATACGGTTAAATTAAATTAACCAAGTTCCATTTAATTAATGATCGTTGAGATAACAGTACTTTTAAGGGTGCACGCCAGCCTCGCTAAGCCAATAGGCACCAAAAATTCTACAGCATGCAACTAAGATTAAAGGTTAATGATAAAGCCAGAATAATTCAATGGATTTTCCTAATTATATAACGTAATCGTAAGCACAACAAACACACAGTGGCTCGTGACCTTTTTGGAATCAGGAAACAATCAATTTTCATATTTTGTTGCGTTAAATATTTACGAAACATTTTCTTTCGAGTATGTTTTGACTGAATTGTGCGGAATATATAAATTGAGTGGGTGTGGACCTATGGTATATCTAATGTTCTCTAAGATTATGTGATTTAAACATACCTCTTACGGCTTTATACTACATTTTTATTGTACGAACACAAAACTGTGTGAGTTGAAAACGAGACGCTTCACGAGTAATTACGCCACGGAGAGGACTTTATATTCTGGTGAATAAAAATGGGAGTCTTACGTGAAGAATCTTAAGTCTCAAGGGATCATGGCCGTATCCTTGCGAGCAACAAGTGACCTGAATGACGAAGACATGCCCTGGTTTCTTTTCATCTACTTTCACACGCTTCGCCGCTTTTATAAAACACTGTAGAAATATTTTATAACGAGAAAATGTTTCAGTCTGTTTTCTAAAGAAGAAATAAAGCTGCTTATACAAATTGGTTTATATTTTACACTAAAGAAGACGCTCGCTTGCTGTACGTTACTTGTTAGAAAAACCCGCCATTAGTCCGTCTCAATATCGTGAAGTCCATGAGTTCGCTGTGCCAACCTTCACAATGACATTCGACACGATACGGCTAGCTTTAACTAACGTGGCTAAATTTAATAAATAATATTTAATAAGTATAGTGGTGGTAGTGTTTCGAAAACTGAATAACTGTGGTACGCTTTTATGATGCGCGTATCTTTTACTTTAAATATTATAAGCACTTTGCACGCGACTTCGTCCGCGAAAATTTAAATACTATTATTTAACGTAAATTAGTATTTGGTAATATACTAAATGTAGGACAGTTACAGTTTGTTCAAACTGTGGCATTTTTCGTACTAAGAGAATTTTATATCCGTCATAACTTCCAAACGAAAAGTCCGATCCGGATCATTTAAAGTGGAATTTACATGTAAATAATCATCCTTAATTATCAAACCATTTAAATAGATTAATAATATCATGATACATATCACCTTTATTCGATTCCACCGTATTTGAACTTAATAATTTAAACAAAAACTGTTATTGTGGCTTAACTATAATAGTTAAGCATATACCATCGCGGACTTTTTTGTGAGCAATCATAAGTACTATTAATATAGGGTTTTCCATTAAGGGTCTTCTTTGACGTTCCGCCGCACGAAGTTTTACGTTTTTATCGCTACTGTCGCAACTATCGAGGCTCGGGCACGGCACGCACACATATACATATCCAGAGTGGGGTCGTCGCACTTTTTTTTCCTAAACTAAATTTTAACTTTATTGTCACTGATTTTGAAATGTTGTCAAATACATATCTATAGCGTTGAGGTGAGTAGTTTGGTATAAATAAACTTCTTGATGTCGTAATGTGGAATAATAAAAAAAAAATTGACGAAAGACGAATGTGGAATGCTTTATTAAAAAACGGAACAAGTATATATACAAAAAGTGAAATAAAAATAGATCAATAGGAATACAAGAAAAACATTATATAAACATTATTGAAACAAACATTTTATGCTAAAATAATAAAAACAATATTATTATTACTGTAAAAATAAATGTTTTATTTTTTTAATTACTCAATATAAAAAAATATGTGAATAAATACATAAAATAATTAAACTTCTAAAGAAAAATATATAATTCCTGAATCGAAATATATATTTTACAACATTTATTCTACTATGAAATTCACTTTCTCTCTTTCTAACCAATTGGAATAAAGCGGAATAAAAAGGATAGTGGGAATTTTGCGATTCGACTTTCGGTTTCTTGGTTCTGCTACGGAAATCTATTACACAATAATCGACCTTACTGACGAAGTACTTAAAGACTATATTTGCCTGAGCACGTTAGCTAATATAAAATAAAAGGATAGCTAAGTTCTCAGGCGATTTGATGAGGCTAGGCGTTACCGAATTCAGATATCTAAAATCGGATTTTGAAATCGATTTGTAAGTCTGAAATCGGATAAATATCAATTTGCAAAACCAATGATGACGATGAGGCATGAAAACGTTTCGTATATCCTCACTAGATAGCGCTTTGACGTAACAAAAAACTAAAAGAAACATTTTATGCTAAAATAATAAGAACAATATTATTATTACTGTAATAATAAATGTTTTATTTCTTTAATTACTCAATATAAAAAAAAATATGTGAATAAATACATGAAATAATTAATCTTCTAAAGAAAAATGTTATAAAAATATATAATCCCTGAATCGCGGTATTAAAGTTTTTAACGCAGCTTATTATATGTATATACAAGCGTGGCGATCTACCAATTGGAAGTGTGTTTTATAGTGTGATGCCACTACTGTTCTTAGATCACTATTACAAGGATTATGTACTTCGTTCTACGCATTTCCACTTGAGTACTATATTGCCCGCTGAGTTGAGAGTCAGTAATTTACTGACTAATGAGGGTTTGTTAGGTGGGCCATCACGCGTGTTTCGTTTTATGCATAAATGTGATTTGGTCATTTTTATTATTTAGTGTTCAAAACACTATTTATAAATACTTTATTTAGTTTTACGTTATCAATGAAAATAAGAATAATTTGAATTTTTACGACAATAAATTTATTGCCTCAGTTGTTGTTTTACTGACCAATATAACTAGGAAATGGACGAAATAAGTAATTATATATATAAATATTTCAAAAAATTATATTTATTTATAAAAAAATTGCAATGTATCATTATATATGAGAGTGTTATAATTATGTAACTAGTTAGAATTTCAACTCGAGTTATTTTTTGTTTTTTTATCAAACTACAAAATATACAAAATATTATCAGTAAAAATATCGTATCAAATGATAAAACACTAAAAATACCAAAAAAAAAAACAGAATACATAAGCCGGTGCGCGTCCTAAAATTTATGATGAACAGTCGGTGACAACTAAAACGTTCAAATAAATACTAAATACGCTATTTACGCACACATTGATTTTGTGTAAGTACACGGTTGGATCGAGATCTATCAATGCGGCGCAAACCGACGTGCTCTCACTTCGGAGGCGCGTGGCCGACTGGTCTGCGAGGGTTATCGGCGGCTCGAATAAGAAAACGCGTACAATTTCATTGTAATTTATTATAACAAAAAATAAGAAAATGTTTATTAAAAAATGAAGACTCCAGACGTTTCTTTATAGTTTTAACTTTATTATTTGATAAAATTCATTTCTAAATTCTCGACGATTACGATAATTTCGTCTCAATAAGGAAGTGCGATTTTACACGTTTTAGTGATTTTTCTGATTTTTTTTACACTTATCCATAAACATTATCTTAAATTCGAATGCTCCACACGTAAGTTAAATTCATTGGCTAACTGTGTGATTTATTTCAAGGTTGTGGAGCATCGCTTTCTATATAATTCTATCGAAATCCCGACCTTCGAATTTCCACAAACGTCAAAGAAGACCCTTAAGGGCGCTTGATCGTGCAGAACTTCCATCGTAGCGTGTGCTGTGTGGCACGTAGCGCCGTCCTGTTGAAACCAAATGTTGTCCAGATCCATATTCTCGATTTCAGGCCAAAAGAAGTTGGTTATCATCGACCGGTATCGCTCACCATTGACGGTGACGGCCACACCATTATCGTTTTCGAAAAAATACGGACCAATCACGCCTCCGGCCCAAAATCCGCACCAAACAGTCACTTTCTGCGGGTGCATTGCCACTTGGTGAACCTCGTGTGGATTGGTCTCGTCCCAAATACGGCAATTTTGCTTGTTGACATAGCCATTCATCCAAAAATGCGCCTCGTCGCTGAAGATGATTTTTTTGCCAAAATCGGCGTCAACTTCCAACTGCTCTAATGCCCAGTCAGCGAACACACGGCGCTGTCTATGGTCATTAACCTTGAGCTCTTGGGTCAGCTGGATCTTGTACGGGTGCAGGCTCAAGTCACAACGCAAAATTCGCCAAGTTGTCGTCTGCGAAAGGCCGAGTTCCTGTGCGCGACGCGGAATTGACTGCCGCGGGTTTTCGAGGACACTGTCGCGCACAGCGGCGATATTCTCGGCAGATCTCGCGTTTCGTTGACGCACGGGAACCGGCTGATTGTTAACTGACCCGGTTGACTCGAATTTGTCCACCAATCGACGGATAGTCGACTCGGCAGGACGATCATCGCGACCGTAAAACGGGCGAAGTGCGCGGAACGTTGCTCGAACTGAAGACCCATTTTCATAAAACAATTTTATGATTTGCACGTGCTGCTCGACACTGTAACCTGCCATGGTGGTTTGGGAGGACGGAATGAATATAACACACTGCATTTGACAGCTGTCACTCAAACAACATAGCCGCAATCAGCTGTCAAAGTTCAAGCGTCCCTATTGGAAAACCCTATATATAGGACACTTTTTTATATACCGTCAATAGTTTTTGCAGCTCACGCCAAATAATGACTTTTATAGGCCACGATTGATACCTTGGGGTTTTTTATATATATGTTGGCGGACGAGCATTTGGGCCACTTGATGGTAAGTGGTCACCAACGCCCATAGACATTGGCAGTGTAAGAAATGTTACCATCGCTTAAATTGCCAATGCGCCACCAACCTTGGGAACTAAGATGTTATGTCCCTTGTGCCTGTAATTACACTGGGTTAAATTGTTCCATTGTAGGTAAGGATCTCTAATTTTTTTTGAAAATATAATATTGCCTATGTTACTCAGTAAAGATGTAGCTAGAAGAATTTTTAAAATTAGTCCTTTCGTTTTTGACTTAAATTGTAACAAACAAACAAAAAATCAAATCTTTCCTCTTTATAATATTAGTATAAATAATAATTAAAGTGAATGTCGCTTATCACTTTCAAACATTTTGCGATCGTGTTCTCACTGCGAGTTTCGTGTTTGATCTTTTTCAGTGGTGACTTGGGATCGGTTTGCGGGCGATCACTAGTTTTATAAATATAAGTTAGACACATTTTAGTTACTTCGCTCTCGAGCATCAAAGGGATTGTTAAAATATTCCTCTGAAAAAGCTTAACAACCTATAAATAGATAGCAAGATTATTTTACAAACACTAGCGCAGTAGACATTTGTAAACCAAAAATAATAGCAAAAAGCCATAATAAAATTTTAAACAACTTACTATCTTAAGCTACGTCTTAATTTAATTAAATAAAAAACATTTAATACAATAATACCGATATTTATACGTGAACAAACACTAATGAAATTTGATAATAATTAAATTGAAAATAAATTATATTGACACCAGAACCAATTTTCAGCATTAGAATTTCAGCGTAATTTCAACTTCAGATTGTGAATACTGAAAAGCTTTGTAAAAATAACGTTGTCAGTACAACAGTGTAATATACCAAAATAACGTCTCAGGTTTCTATTTGACCATCTCAAATTAACAGAGCTTATAAGACGAGGAATAAATTGCGGAATTCAACGAGTAATACTATATTTGTATAACTTAGTCGTGGCGCGTTAATATTCATAATAGTAAGTTTAAAAATAGATCAAGGAGTTTCGAGGATGCCACAGAAACCGCAAACCAACCTCCTCTGACTGTACAAATATCTCACGGCTCGTAACGTAAATAAACTACATAATATGCGGAAAACTATAAAACTATATTAAGAAAAATAAACTAAGAGAATATGTACATACATACTTATTTGCAAATAAAACGAAACTATAAAAATACTTTGAGATTAAAGGGAGCGGTTACTTTGAACACATTTCCCAATGGTGGGCGAAGGACTCTTCTGTTTTTTAACCAATAATAAAGTATTGTCTGAAGGGCAGCAATTGGCGGAGCTCTCTTCAGGGACCAAAGATGATCTCGCTCTCGTCGCTCATCGGTAGTTCGTACGGCAGCACGAGGCTATCCTTTTCTCTGTTCCTCATCCCCATTAGGTCATTTTTTGACCTCAGGGCCATCTGGAATAGGACACACAAGGCCCCCACCTCACATACACACCTTGACGCCCTATCTTTAAGGCTATGCGTTGGAACTGCGGGAGGTCCGAGACGGAGATGATACCGCTGGTTTTTAATGATTATTCCGGCGCCTTCAGCACCATCTTCATATACCCCCCTGTAGTGTAGTATATAAGCAGATGACACATGGTATTATTATTATCTCTTGTCAATGGATCTACCTAATCTAAATAAATCTTATCAAAAGCTGAATTTCCACAGTCCGTTATGGTCATAGGTTCTTTTATGGTATTTGATATTAAATTTCAGCACTGCATTATTATACCTTTGTTTACATATTTGTTTTATTTTGTTTAATTATTATAATATTCAATTTTATTTCACTTTTTCATATTGTATTTTGATAAAAAAATGTTAATATCCAACATTTTTTTTTTTGTTTGGTAGGGCATGTTGTGTAGTATATAAGCAGATGACACATGGTATTAAGGAGCAGTAATAAATCTATCTTCAAACCTTACACATCTACTTTATTTACCTAGTCCCGTCCTTACACCCCCCCACTTCATGTGAGTGAGATGCATAAATGCGTTTTTCCAGCGAGAAAAAATAAGGGTATGCCTGCAGCGTATGCAGGGCAGTCCCGGTGCGTGCCACACTTGTCCTCGCTTCGCGTCCTATCTAACTCAGGTACTTTCCATAATAAACCATTGACCGATTATTACTTGCGCAAATCGGAAGGTCGTTAGAGCCTTCCAATGTTCCCGACGCTTCAACGCCTCGTAAGCATGGAAGGGGCGAGCTTTCACAGTTCTGACGGTGGACGTGGGTCTGCTGAGAGACTTTCGATATGTGCCACTATTGCTGCCTCGTGATGGTGCGATATCCCCGCGCAATGCTGATGGCCACTCGCCGCTGCGAACTTTGGATCTATGTTGTTCACCGGTGGATGTACGGCAGTCTGTGTAACCAAAGGGGACCGTTGATCCACGGACCAAAACACCTCAGGTGACGTGGATCTACGATCGCACGACACTGACATAAAACTTCCTCCCTCGACTAGGTGCTCAAGAGGCCGTTCGAAGCCTCAGCGAAGATGGCGACACCAACACCAACACCAACAAAACAGTCAAATATATATTAATTACAAGTGAAACATACAATATATATATTTATACACATACGTTAGTCATACATAAAATTTACAATTATTGGATCTTTATTATATGTATAGCAAAGCATGTTATTAAACTTTTTTTAATGAATTCGTTACAAATATTTAGCGATTGTGTTCTCAAAGAGCCTCGAGAAGTTTATTCTTTCCATCCACAATTTCTATAGTTATTGTTAAATATACTCGTAACGTTGAACAAGCTAGGAAACTAATCATGTTATACAAAGAATGCACATATGATTTAATGAACAGCGAGTAAAGTTGACAAATACAAACGAACGATAAACTATAAGAGGGCGTTCTCAATGTACATACAATGTTCGTCGAACTCACGCAAAAGTTTCGTCGTAAAAAATTAAAGGAAACATCACAGACTCCGGAGTTATCGAACAACATAACTGAGTCAGACGGGCACGAACGAATTGTCCTAAGTTCGTCGTGACTCACGCGGTAACTGGGTTACCCTAATATGGCCGACTTTTAGAGAGGAAAGCAGACGATTATGTTTGGTAATAAATCCTTTATTGTGTTCGAAACAATTGTTGTCAAATTATGACATATATAATTATATTTTAATTATTTTCTTTTATATTATTATTATTAATATATTTTATTTTTAATGCTTAGTAATGTTGTGTTCTGGCTTGAAGGGTGACTGAGGAATTAGAATTAGTGTTAAGTTTATTTACAATGACATAGATAATTTTGACATAATTAAAAGCTTAGGACTTTAGGTAAACTTTTTGATGAATGCTCAGCAGTCGGTTGTATACTAAATTGCATCAGTATAAGTTATAAATTTTTAACCAAAATAATAAAGTATGACCATACTTTTAAAAAAATCAGATTAAAACAAGATCGCTTTAAAGTAAGCCGACGAAAAGTATAATGAACCTAACCTTTACAAATAAGGATTATGTATTCTCCAATATATATAATTTATTTTTTAATCATAAGAAAATGATGAGAATGAGTGTCGCGCCCGACTCAGCTTCGATAAGTTCAATGGCATCGTTTATTCTTTGTGTTTGTTAGAGTTATGTAAATAAAAGCAGTTCAGTGAACTGATTTCTTCAGAAATATGAATATAACTAATTATTAATATTTTAAAGAAATAATTACACTAAGTAGCATTGTAGGCTCTTATAGCTTTTTATGTACTAAACATGTTATTTATTATTTTATCTTTCCTAACCGATTTTGATGATTGACCTCGGGATATGCACCATTATTAAATGGCGGATGAAGGCGTTCTTCTGACCAATTTTGGCTACGTAGAAAGATTAGCCATATTCGCGGAACATAATAGTGCACAAGTGTATGAAGAAAAAAACATAGATGCACTCTCTATTCCCTTATTCTATAATTCAATGGAACGGCGAATCAGAAAGGAAAGAATTAAGGCGCAGGAGCAATGGTTTGATGTACTTTCCGAGGCACGGGCAAACTTATAAAGTCTTAGCTGCTACAAATAATTTTTAAGACCTAATAACCTTTTATTGGCCTGACCCGGAGCTTAAGCCCCAGACCTCGGGGACTAGCCAGTAGACAAACGAGATAGAATATTATTTAATATTCATATTAAAAACAGTAAACTTTTCTATTACTTGTAAAAGCATTCGTCAGATGTGTAAAAAAGGAGGCCCCAACTCGAGTCGAGTTGAGTTCCGTACTGCCAGTACAGTCGACCCTAA
This sequence comes from Nymphalis polychloros, assembly GCA_905220585.2. NCBI lineage: Eukaryota > Metazoa > Arthropoda > Insecta > Lepidoptera > Nymphalidae > Nymphalis > Nymphalis polychloros. The sequence continues at coordinate 266,354 of HG992247.1, forward strand.
ATATATGTGTACACTGATTATTTTTTCGAATTTTTGAACAAACATTCGCAAAATAATTCAAAGACGTACGTTATTTATAAAATTTGATAAACTTAAGAATATATGTAACATCGTAGCGCCGTAGCATTGTGACATAACATAGTTTTAGTAAATTCAATTATTTTATAAACGACCTTACTTATAAACGTCGCTTAGCGGTGTAATTATTGATTCGACATTCGACAGAAGAAGACACAGCATTGTTTAACTAATCAATCTCTAAACAACGTTAATCAGTAAGGCCGAAAATAAGTAAATTTTTTAAACAATTACTATTACTCTATGTATGCGTTTACACAAATACATATTATATATGTATTGTATATGTATTTCTACCTGATTAGAAATACAACATCGCAACAAAAATTTAAGTTACAAGAAAGTACACATATATTTTACTAATATGAATAAATAATATATATTTCGTATTCTTTTTTTATAAAATAAGAAGGCGGACGAGCAAATATATACGACATGGCCTATGTGACACCAAGCTAGGGAAATTAGATCTTATGTCTCTTGTGCATGTATACTGGACACTCACCCCTCAAACTCTAATACAGCAATACTAATTATTACTGTTTTGCAGTAGAATTTATGATGGTACCACACCTACCAATTAACCAACTTTAAAGTTTTCCATATTTTTCACACTAGTTGTAGTGTATAGTTTAATATAGTAAATATTTTTGAAAATATTGACGTGAAGTGTACGAGAAATTTCAAGCTAAATATTTTCCGCGTCGTTTTGTTTTAAAAAGTTTGTTTTGTGACTAGTTATAATGTTTAAGAACAATGATGATCATAGACAATGCCCATCCGTCTTTCTGTACATGTTACTTAGACCGACTGTACTCCATATCATGACGGATATAGAAGACCATTTAACCATTATTATCCTGGCTATCCCATACCGTAGGCGCGCCGACAGCTTTAATTAGTTTTACCTTTAATTATCAACATATACAATTGCACACCTACACGTAGAGCATGCTATTTATTCTGCGTGTATTTGTAACTTGTAGCTGTATATTACGTATTTGAAATATATTTTTTGTATTGCAACGTTAACATTAAAGCGAATATACCTTTTTTTAATTATTAAAAAAGTTATCATGACAAAGAACTTTGCGGCAAAGAAATAATTAATTAAAAAGCCCACGGGACACACTAACGTTGCTACTATGTTTGGTGCTGCGTTCACTGTGCGAGGTATGTAAATGTTTCAAACAAAGACCACGCAAACGAAATGAAAAAAACATTTCAAACTAGACTGTTTCTACATTCTTTATATCAGTTTTACTTGTATGTTATTACGAACTTTGGTTCGTAAACAGATCTAGGTAGGTTGATCTTCGTCTAAGTGTGGCAACGATTTGCTTGCTTGTTGCAGATTTGAGTGTTTATAATTTAGATGATAATACAATTATTTGATACTTTAGTGCTATGATATAACCAGTTAGCTCTTCGAGCGAGAGCTTTGTATTGTTTATAAAAAATATGCTTTAACAATCTCCCTGTAAATCATCAACTAAAATGAACGATATTAAAACAATTCACATTTTTGTTTTAATATCGTTTTTTGTAACAAACGTATATATAATATGATGTCACGACGCGTGTTATCAACATAAAAGTTGTTGCCGGTTTTCCTATCGTTAGGACGCAGATTTACACTCAAGCATCCTCGTAAGAGGAGGATCTATGAGCTCGCCCTCGATATAAATATCTATGATGTTTAGCAAATGAGTAGAATCTACCACAATATTAATCGAGTCAACTATAATAAGCTAAACTAAGAACTTATGTCTTTTAACGCTGTAATTGCAGTGCCTCGGTCAGCCTTCAAACTGAAACACAACAAAACAATTATTGATATGTATCGGTAAAATAAGTGATAAGTGGGTAGTACCTACACAGACGGACTTGCACGAAGCCCTATCACCAAGTAAAACTGACTAGGTAATGTAAGACATATCGTTAAATAATAATTTAATACCAAGAAATAGACTAAGTAAATCTGAAGGACCGACATCATTACTTTGATATTATACGAAGACAAATATAAAATTGAGTTTATTTGTCTTGCAGTCACCTCCAGGCTTCACCGTCTTGAAATTGCTGACACATATATAAACACGGAGATAAGCGCTGACGTTTATGTAATAGTTCCGCCCGCGGCTTCGTATAGGCTTACCGCCTTATTCATAAACTTTGTTTAACTGGTGATAAGTTAAACAATATTTTGTCTTCTTCTTTCGTATGTCAAATCAATAATGACAGAAAGAGACAAATCAGTATTTAGCTAACCAGTAACTAAGCAACGTTTATAAATAAGGCCGATAGTCAATAGTAATCAGAGGCGATCCCCCTCCTGCCACGAATGAGTTTCGCCTCTGGACACGGTTCACCATACCCTGATGAAGTGGGCTGCGTGGGGGCGGGGATTGGAGAAAATCGGTCAGAAGCTCTGGATGAAGATGGTCTCCCTCTGCAGGGTTGTCATGTTGCAGGTACACTAGGCACCTATTTTAAATGTAGATTCTACCAAGAAGAAAGGCAAGAAACTCAAAAGTATTTCTTTTTCCTTAATTAATGTTATTTTTTAACCTGCACAAATAAGTAGGACAAAACCACACGTAGCAATAATGCCTACGGGCAAATTGTTAGTATATATAATTTGTAATAATATTAATCAGACAGTTCTGAACAAATAAATATTTCCTTGAAAAACGATTAATGAAAACTGACGTCACGAAACATTATCAGCGCTCGCAGTAATCACACGATAACGGCCATCGACCCGGCGGCGGCGGCGTGTCATTGTGTTACTGTTAATAGTGTTAGTGTAACTAAATCAGGCTATTTACATACAGGTCATGTAATCAAAGCCCACATTATAAACGCGAATTAGAATTATATGAGATAATATGAAATTGTCATGTATTTAAATGAAACTCATACTTTGAACAGAACACTGAAATTAGATATTAGTTAATAGTTTCAGAAATATTACGAGTATATAAACGCGAAAGTTTGTGTGTATGGATGGATCTTTTTACTCTTTGACGCATTAAATACTGAAAGGATTTGGATGAAATTTCATATAGCAGCGCATACCCTGACTAACACATATGCCTATAACACATGCCCCTGTCCTCTTACACGCGAGCGTAGATTGTCTTGTAATAATTAGAGTATTCCTAAACAATATTTTTAACGACATGTCATTGTATATAATAATAATAATCTTTATTTGAATAATAATAATAATCTTTATTTGAAAATATAAGCATTACAGTATTTACACCAAGTCGCTTATATCTACACTAATTACTAAACATTTTTTAATTATTCTTACTAATTTAACAAAACATACTACAAGGATAAATAAAATAAAATTTAGTAAAACAAAAATAGAATTAAAATTTGTAAACAAAATAAGCTTAAATCTATTTAGGAACCACAAAATTAATTTTTAAAATTCTGAAATATATAAATTTGTTTGAACATAGTATAAAAGGGATCATAAAATATGTCTACATCTCGACAACGTACGAAGTCATTTAAAAGTTTAACAGCCCTAGCAGTGGGGCTGTTGCTAGCTTGGGGAGAATGCCACATAGGTGGATAGCAAAACAATCTATGTTGCCGTCTTCCAACACCACGCATATATTTGTCGGGAACATATAAATATATTGATTCGCGTACAGCAGTGCTATCCACCCTATGCACTAGAATTAAATAGTAAAATTTTATAAGTGCGGCTTCCCGTCTAAGCTGAAGTGAATCTAGACCAACCATACCTGACACAAACATTGAAGGATAGAGAAAAGGGTAATATCCATATTTACGTTTAAATAAATATCTACAGAATTTTCGTTGAATTTTTTCTAACATTATACTATACATTGCCTCACGCGGACTCCAAACTATTGCATTATATTCTAATTTACTACGGACATAGGCATTATACAATTGTTCTATTACTTGGGTATTCTTAAATTGCGATGATATTCTAATAATGAAACCAAGGCATTTATTAGCATCTTTGCATGTTTTAAGTATATGGTCATGAAAATTTAGTTTTCTATCCATTATAACACCTAAATCCCTGATTTTGGGTACATGTTCCATTGGTGTGTCAGACAGATTATATATATTTTTAATAAGTTTACGAGATCGAGAAAAAGTGATAGTTTTACATTTTGAATTATTAAATGATAATTTGTTCCTTATAGTCCAGTCAACTACGGCATCGATATCACGTTGTAGCGCTACACAGTCTTTAGTCTCGGTTACAGATAGGTACAGTTTCAAATCATCAGCAAACATAAGGCATTTGGCATTAGAGATAACACCAGGTAAATCATTTATCATCATCAAAAATTGCATAGGACCCAAGGTACTACCTTGACTAACCCCTGATCGTGTATAATACTCTTCCGATTTATACCCGTCTAGCTTAACAAACTGTCTTCGATTTTTTAAATAGTGAGCCATCAATTCTAAGAGCGAAGTTGAAAATCCTAATAAAGCAAATTTGTTTAAAAGCAAATTTGTTTAAAAGTACATCATTTGTATATGTTTGTGTAGTCTTATATTATTGTTTAGTTCTAGTTTAATTACTATAAAATTGCACGTTCTTGTTAATTAATTAACATCATAAAATAAGCTGTTTACTCATTTATTTAAAAAACTTTGTTGACCAGAATACAGTGCACTTTACTCCTGAAGGACTTCTATACCAGTAAACCTTATGTAAAATACACGAAGACATGATATAAATATTTTCATTGATTAATTGATACATATAACAGGCACTAGGCAAACGTCTCAAAACACCCGCAATAGCATAACCGTCAGCGGGAGCGAGTTACTATATTCCGATGTCGAGATCACTATGTAAGTGATTGAGAAAAGTCTTCGTCCCTGTTATATAGCTGCATTGTCTTAGATAACATAACAAACAAGTAACAATTAATAATAAAATTTCGTAAATTATAAGTAAATAAAATTATCAACATACCAAGAAACTATCTTGAAACTATAAATTAAATAAAAGTCGGACAATCGGAATAGAAGTTTTCGTGTAATTCCAGAAAAAAACTAATGATAATTCACAAAAAAAAATAGCAGGTAAATAAGAAGTTATTTATACTAATTGACGTTTTTTGTCTCAGATATAGTTGACGATTGAGCTAATTATTACTTTACCTACGCGCTGCGACCATTGAATTTCACTTTATACCTGTTTTTTGCCTGCAATAACACCGACTGAGGGTTGTAAACCTCATGCCGTATCTAAGGAAAACAAAGCATTACTCTCTTTCGGTGGAATACCAGGTAGAAGACCCGGCAAAGCTCTACCTGTGAATTTATACGTATAGAACTATATCCGGTCTAAAGTTTACTTAAGCGTTAGATATTAAACTACGAGTTTATATAATCATACAAATATTACGTCTAATAAAGAAGATATATCGGTCGTAACATTGTACACCCAGATGTTTGTTATCTGTTAACTTTAACACATGTGATATCGATGTCTCTTACTCATCTTGTAGTACAGTTAGATAATTTTTGCGCTAATGTTTGTTTGTTTAATAAATAGTTTTACTCAATGATCTTGTTATATCTCTCAAGCCACTGATCCAAATTGCATACTGTAAACAGACATTTAAGATAGAACTTGAAAATGAATATAATATTTTTTGTAAGCATTACTCGCATTTTATAACAATAATTACTGTGGCATCTGTTCAAAAAATTGTAAATTTTAAATTAAATATTTTAGAGATCTACAAATTTTACATCATAACTTTTAGTGTATCAGTTACGGTTTTAGCATAATTTTGAAAACGTTCAGATCTATAATTCTTATTTCGACTAAATCGATAATATTTCAAATTATCAAATAAGGATTACTCAAATGTAATTATAAATTATCATAATGGGAAAATTGCAAATTAATCAGTTTCGTAGTTTTTACAGAAATCAGAAAACAATGAAACAAAACTCACCTCCTTAAACATTACTGTACCTAAAGGTCCATGTCCATAATTTAATTAAAATTTAACTAACTAAAGAAAAAAATCTTAAAAAACAGCGTGCATAAACTAATAACTGTCATCCGAATGCACGCGTAATTCCTGATCACTCTTATCAGCGAGTCAGCTGTTTTTTATCAGATGTACTGCGCTTTCTCGCTCGTGTTGTGTTATCAGTGTGACCGCGGCGCCCGGTGGCGTTGCACGTGTTCCTTAAATTAGGAGACAAAACTCTTGTCAAACATTTTTATATTTTATATTAAATTGAAAGTGATATAATTTGCTAGTACTTTTACATGATATGTGGTGAATTTAGAATTTTACATTTGAAAAACTTATTCAATAAAATATTTTTGATTTTTAACGTAATTTTGTGTCGTGTTTTCAAAGGACTTCAATTGGCAGAAACTAAGAAGTAAGTTAATTTATTTAAAACAACGTCTAAAACTAATAGTTTAAATTCAAAATAATTTATAAAAATAAACATACAACAATAAACGTCATGAATGAATGAAAGCGATAAATATCGTGATATCTACCTGACGTAGGCACAACTACGGAATCTTTTACCTTTTCTTAAAAAAAATCCACATCAATAAAAGAATTGCATTGACACGCAATATTAATACTTGCATATTTTATTTTGTTATACTGTAAAAGCTCCTTGTTCACGCTTCTTTTATTCGCGTTTTCACTATTCGCGGATTAAAAAATTGCGACCCAATTCTATATTCGCGGCTAAAGATTTCTTTATTCGCGGATCTAATCAGTACATATTAATAAAAAGGATTCAGTATCGATATCGATATCGGCTATGCAAACGTGTCGGCTAATAGACTCATAAAACAGTAAAACAGACCTTACTACAAATACAAAAATGAAAATAGAAATGCTTGATCGTTTACGTCTTAAAGACTAGTTTGCATCCATATTACGCTCATTAAAATTCAAACTTTAACTGTAAACAATGCCGAAATTGCGAATAGAATAGGACAAAATGGGTTCGAACAGATAAAATCAAGTGACATTCAGGATTTGCTCGAATCGCAAGATGAAGGCTTGATCGAACCGACTTGGAGAATGTTAAATCCGCAGGCCATTGAAGAAGAGGCTTCTCAAGCAATGGAAAGAATGGCCATGTGCCATTGTGATTTATTTATGAAAATTGATCCGTCTATAGAACAGAGTCTTATTCTTAAGAGGCAAATTGCTAATGCCACTGCTTCTTTAAACCATTGCCTAAGCCTGACGATAACAACTAATCAATAAGGTCAAAAACTTCTATTATTTTTTTTTTGTTCCTTATTTTGCCTCCTACGAACGTATATCTCCTATAACCCCATATAAATTACCATTCCATATTCAGGACATATTTACGGAACATATCCCCCGCGAATAAAGAGCTTTTACTGTACTTATAATCATTTAGGCTTACCAAAAAGTTTGTTTCTGACATTTTAACTCAATTATTATATTATTTGATTAAATGACAATGATTGTCATTTAATCAAATAATATTTATGAACAACATTGATGATTATACATACACGTCCCCTATACACGCTATACACGATATAAACACATGTCACAACACGAATAAAAAAGATAGCCTATATATATATATATAATAAAAAAATATATAAATATATATATATATAATAAAAAAAATTAAATGTATATATATATATATATATATATATACATTTAAATTTTTTTCCATTATAACTAATTAGTTATAAACTAATCATTTTTATTCAAAATAGTCATCAAGTTAAAGTGAAATTGACCTGAACTTACAGTCAACGGCAAGTCGAAGCAAGTAGATAAAAGTGACGTATCTGTATGCTTCGTCTCGACTCCCGATGTAGATCAAGTTGGCACTGGGCTCACCTTATCAGCATTTGTAATATCGACAACAGTACGATTATTTGATAATCAATGTAAGAACTGTAAAATATCAATTTAATAAATTCAAAGGGGAATCTGACGTTACAAGAAATACATTATTTTGAAGTAAATTACAGTATTTGATTAAATTTTCTATGATATCCATCACACGATAAATGAAACCAAAAAAAGAAAAATCTTTACATGTTTACCTTGGACATAGAGACGGTTCCATTATTGTAATTATATTTTATATCTGAGCCTCTTATCATTGACGCTAAAATCTACATTCCGAACCAGTGGTTACTTTGACCGTTAAGTGACGATTCAAAGTTGCTTTTGTATATTTGAATAAAGTCGATTTTGAAACGAGATAACCCAAATCAAGCATATCAAAAATCACCAAATGTTTCCTGAATTCGAACTTACAATCCACGAATAGTCACAGTTTAGACTTTAAGATTAACTTTACACTGTACAACAGTCAAATTGTTGGAGTCGGCGTTTTTTATCCTTATACGGTTTTGTCTGCAGAAATTTCTTTGTCGATTTGTTTACATAAATAAGGACAATGCTCGTGATCTATCTCATGATCCCAGGAATATTATCTGTAAAGAAACTTACTAATTACGGTCCGTAAACAAAAGATACCTCAATTTTTATTGTATGTAACTTAGCAAAGAATAAAAGCAGGATTACTTTGGTTCATTTCAACGTGGCCTCCACGCCGTCCCCTTTCTGTATAATTCGCATTACCAGGTAACTTTCAAAGCCGCTAATTACGCTTTTTAACGTACGTATCTTTTGTGTTTAAAAATTCATTCAACGAAAATCGCCTGAGAAGATTACTGAGCTCCCGCTACCTGGTAATAGTAATTTATAGTCATTCCGTTTCATATATACATACATATTTATACAAATAATAGATTATGTTGCTAAGTTAAACATAGTGGAACATTCTCAGTGCCGGCGCTATTGTAATACATATAAAATTATTTAATAAAATATCCCAATTAAATATATTTTAATATGTTAGAACGGTACAGTAACAGCCTGTGAATGTCCCACTGCTGGGCTAATGCATCTTCTCCCCTTTTTTGAGAAGAAGGTTTGGAGCTTATTCCACCACCACATGAAGGTTTCCTCACGATGTTTTTCTTCACCTGAAAAAGCACCTGAAATTCAGTGGTGCTTGCACGGGTTTGAACCCACGATCATCGGTTAAGATTCACGCGTTCTTACCGTTGGGCCATCTCGGCTTTTTATATATGTTAGTGTATTTTCTTTTATTTTTGAAGTCAGTTTATTTTTTTAATTTTCAGTAGGCATACAAGCATTTGCTTACGCTCTTGGTGCAATACTTTTTCACTCGTAATATATTCAAAGTACAGTATTGTTTAAGCAATCTAAGTTAGCTTATTAGTTAAGTTTATTATTTTGGCAAGTGAATACTGCTCTACGTAGAGCGAAAACATTAAACGGCGTTACAATTTGTAACTGAGAACCAAGTTAATTACTTAGAAAACTAGTATGTGATCCGATCTTACCGACGTACGCCTGACGTCCTTTTATTCATAAAGGTTATTAGAACATCATGTAATATTTTTAAAACTATATACATGTAAAAATTGTAAATATTACATCGTAATTTTTAAGTTCTGCTATATAACATCCTCTTATTTGAAGTCGGTTAAAAATAACAAAAATACAGTTAAATAACTTTTTTTATTATGTTTGTACTAAGTTTTATGAATAGTATTCAGTTAGGTAAAGCTAAGAGCTACGAGCAGACAAAAGGGTTCGTTCTGACAGGTAAAGACATACAATACTATTGTTTCGGATCTCCTCATCAGGGTCGCTTTCAGCTTGAACGTGATTACGAGTGTATTTGACAATCACACTAAGTACTGAAAACAATAAACATAATATAGAGTAATTATGTTACGTTGACTACCTCGTTGGTCTAGTGGCAAGGCCGCAGATCCGGTGGGTTCAATTCCCAGGTCGGGCCAGTAAATAGTTATTGGGTTTTTCTGTCAGGAAATTCTCAGTAGCAGCCTGGCAGCAGTCTAAAAGTTGGAAGTGTGTACACTCCCGTGTCTGGGAAAGCACGTTAAGTCGTTGGTCCTGCGCCTGAACTCTTTCCGGTCGTGTCGGATTGCCGTCCCATCGGATTATGAGAGCTAGGGAATAGTGAGTGCACCTGTGTTTGCGCACACACTTGTGCACTATAATATCTCCTGCGCAGTTAGCTAATCTCTCTTGAGATTGGCCGCCGAATGTTATGGCCGAAATCGGTCTGGAGGGCCTTATGTTACGAGCAATCATTATGAATATATTTTGTATATAAATACACTGAAAGAGGTAAATATAGTAATATTGACCTAATTTCTATTTGTTTTCAATTAAAATGATTTTGTTTATATTTTGGAGGTACATTTTGGTTATGTGATTTATTTTTGTAGGCCAATTTTTATTCTAAAAAATATAAATCATGCCTGTAATTAGCATTGTTCGTGTTGTTATTACCTGCGTGTTAAAATTTGAATTCTTACTTATTTATTGTATTAATGAAACTGAAATCGTTACTAACAATATAAAAAATAGACGATAAAAAAGCGTGGAGTTAGCATTCGTTGATTTTTATGGAGGATAAGTAATAATAGTTATACTGGCTCACTCGCCCTTCAAGCCGGAACACAAAAATTCTAAGTACTACCATTTTTCGGTAGAATATATGATGAGAAAGAAGAAGGTGGAAGCTACATAGACGAGCTCGCCCAAAGTTCTACCACCAAGTTAACGCGTGCCTCTCTTATAAAAACGAATTAATTAGTTTTTAAAATAAAGTAACAAACATGTCGTCTGCGAAACTGCAACCATTCAATCCGCAACCCTCCGAGCCGTAGCACAATAGTACACGGGCGAAATGTATACGCTCAAAATTTCTATAACGAATCCAGCCACTACGAAATCGGCTTAAAATAATGACTATTTTTTCAATAGACCGACAAACTCGAAATGAGATACTACGGATGGAGCTACTTGATTTGCTAACGAACTAAATTGTTAACATAAATAACTGTTAACAATTTAGTTCGTTAGCAATAAAAATACACTTCGATTAGGTTTATTAACTAACTACTTAACCGTCATGTCATAATACAATACTACCATCGGTTCGCGATGTCGATTCTACCGAGAACAAAATAAAATAAACATAAAAATTTTATTTTTATTAAATTTGCAGCGGTATCCATTATATACATTCATTATACATATAATACTATTAAGTTAGTGTTTATTTATATAGTTTTTATCATTTATTACGTTTGTCTTTTATTAAGGTACAAACATTATTTATCAATGTTTTTTCAACAAAGTTATAATTTTAATTTATTAATAGTTAAATTATACTCGTATAATGACGTTCGTCAATATACGATCGATTAGCGTGCCTGATGAAGCTCAGATCTTTATTCCTTTTAGTTGAAGTCAATAGAAAAACATTTTCTTAATGTTTGTTAAAAATCGATCCCCGGTTCAAAACAAAAGCACCTCAGACTTGAGAAGAAGATTTAAGAAACTCATCGGTGTTATATATTTTCTCAGAGAATATGACGTCCGTTCCTGTAGAAGATAACACGTATCTACCACTTTCAAACTTACTGTACGCGGATTTAGATAGAATTTAAAGTTGCCCTCTGTTTTGGTCAGATCATTAAAAATTGTAAAGTTTCTAATATTTAGGATTATTTGGTACAACGATCCCTCATCACGCCACTTAAAGCACTCAGCCTTAGGGATGGAGGGGCGGTTCCATCGTTGCTGGAGCCTGTGTAATAAATATTAAAGTTTTATTAATACTATAATTATAGGTCTTATGCGAAAACATATTATGTATAAAAATCTTTTTTGGATCTTAAATCTTCAACTATACTTGATTCTTTAAATTTACTTACGCGTAAAAGTTTATAAATTATGTTGACTTTTATTAATAATTAACTATTTTATTAAAAAGTTTATTTTTACAACCAAATTGCGTGAAAGATAAACATTAAATGATCATAAATCTGTAAATCAAGTAATTTGAATTAGAGTTACATAACAATTGTTTTTATTTAAATATATTACAGGGAGTGACGTTAATAGCCATTTTACCGTAACAATGGAATTATTTTTAAATATATAAATACTAATACTAGTTGTTTGACGGAGCGACGCGATGTTCTGGTTGTTTGTTTTAGATTTATATTTATTTATATAGCTCGGCGACGTGCAAAAAATGTATGTACATACGCTAATTTTCCTCTCGCCGTTTGGTATATTTACAGTCATTAAACTGTGTGCATCGTATTTACATATAAGTTATATGTTGTATTTCGTTGGTTTAAATAGATAATGGTGATGACCTTATGACCAATGACTATCTCGGCGGCCATTACGCTGGCTAATCTCTCTTGAGAAGGAGATTTCATAATGCACTTTACCCGATACGTTTATATACACAACACAGGGCAAACGACAGAGAGGGTGCAGGCGCAAGACCAACGGCTTCACTTACTTTTTTTACTAGTTAAATAGGCTGACTGGCTAATATGTCGCTGATGGTAAGTGGTCACCATAGAAATGAGCACTGGAAAGCACAAAGTGTTAGTTACACAGGCTTACACAGACAGCGGTAGAATATGTGATGATCCACATATCGTATCCAGGTACTTATCCAGACGGGCTTGCACAAAGTTATTCTTAAACAATACTTACAACACTGACAAATTCCTAACTTTGGGTTGCTATGGAAAGTTTCTTGACAGAATACCCCAATAATTTTTCATTGGTCCGACCTGAAGTGAATCCGCAACCTCGAAGTTGCCATGATTATTAGCTAACTAATATAACATCGACTTAGTGTGCGATAGAGAGTATTCGTATGGTATTGTTGCAGTAGTTTTGTTCCATCATCTTATGTGTCATAGATATTGTATGAACCGAGCGTTGCCGTAGCGCATACTTTATACGTGTAAGTCTAACTGACCGTATGTGCTACACGTGACTTCTATTTTATTTGTTTTCCGCGTGTATTTTCTATAACTATGATTCATTACTTTGTTACTTTGCGGAAATCAATTATTTTATTAGAAACATAAATATAAATACTTATAAAATTATATAAATATATTTTGTTTATTGTGCTTACTACTTCGTTTACTTTGCACAAAAAATTACACGAAGTATTGGTCATATTTACGTGCACAGAAGAAATATAAAATGTTTATATATAAAACTGTAGCTACATATACCCACGGGTTTATCAGATACTTATAAGGCTATTAAATTGTAATCAACAAATTGAATAATGCATACATACAATTGAAAGACCACATTAACTGTGACATCATATAGATTTGAATTAAAAATATATTTTAAATTCTAATACCTATTCAACATCATCATCATCTTAGCCGGAAGACCACAGGTCCATTGCTGGACAATGGCTTCACCCCATAAAAAATTTGCGCTACCCGCATCCGGCGGCTATTTACTTAGTGCTGTGTCCAACTGACACTGTGACACTGAATAAGGAAAAATAAAATGTGAAAGTATGTTTAAAATTTCCAAATTCATTAAATAAGCAAACGAAATGGCAGCCAATGATTTGTTGAAAATTGACCAATTATGATTTATCTCAGGAACCAAATATGTTTCTGCAACCTAAAAACGGAGCCTGTTAACGGAGCTGACTGTGTTGCTTAAATCGTTGAAATACTGAAATGTTGTGACCACCACAATTTCCAAAATCTTATCGTGCACAATTATTTGAGCAAACACTGGTCCATTTTCTATTCCTCATTCAATATGATTGCCATTCCATGGAATATGAAAAACTCAATTCCATTCATTCATTCCAGTCAGGAGTATACTCCACTGTTGACACACGATACATAAGTGCTTACTTACAATTAGTAGGAACTCTACTATAAACACTATAAGACACTTCGATTTGTTCCGTGTAATGATGCCAATAGTTCGGTCAATGGCATTAATCGTCAACAACTTTTATTTGTTATCGTTACCCCCCATTGAGGCCAAGCGCCATGACTACAATATAATTGAATTAAGCTATTGGTACTATATACCTAGAACTAGCCAAATAGCTGCGTGACTCAGGTTTTTGTTTTCGTTTAATGTAAGTAGGTCTATCGCGATGGTGTCATTGCTCTTTGGTGCTTAAAATTCATATTAGTATATACTTATACCTAATAGCATATCAAGGCTGTGATTGACGTTGATTAAAATGAAAAGTAAAGTATCAGCCTGTGAATGTCCCACCGCTGGACTATGGCCTGTTTTTCTTTTGAGGAGGAGGCTTGGAGTTTATTCGACAACGCTGGTCCAGTACGGGTTTTTGGATTCACTCGTGGTAGACGTGCATCCGACATAATACGTAATTTTCCTGATATGATATAATGTTTATTTGACCCAGAGCATGAGATGAAATATTTAAGCACGCAACTACATTAACATTTAGTAGTAAGCTCGTACTCCATTCCGTAATCTTCCGTTAACATTCTCGTGTTGTAATAACGGTGTCATCTCTCATTAATTATTATTTACTTACTTTTATGTGACTCACACTCCTGTATGATAAATGTTTTTTTTTTCAAACATAACAATGCACCCATATTTAATGGAGATATTCAAATAATAGGTATTAAGTACAGTATTGCAGTAATGAAAAGCATTTTTCATTAAAGCTAAAACAATGATTAAAAGCAAAGTCTATCTAGGTAGTTGTTAGCGTGTGTGATGTACGCACGCCGTACGTGCATTCGTTATAATTACTTGCATAAACATCGCCTCTCTGAAACGAACGGTTTTTCGCGAGCTTCATTAAGACGTGAAGGGCGCACGAGCGCTCTCCTGTCTCCGCCAGACTGTTACATGCACTTTGTAATTCATTTATCGATCATGAAGAACTAACTTGATGCTTGCACTTACTTATGGTTAAATATATAATGGCTATGAGTTTCCTTACATCAATTTAAGTTAAATATGCGTATATTTTAGTTTACTCTCGTAGTCGAGATGGCATTAGAACATATATAGGTGAACCTTAATTCATGTTTGGGGGTCAAACGATATATCTAATTACGTATACTATACATATAATTACGTGACAAAAAGAAAGTAAATAGAATAATTGTCCCGACAACGGCTCATTTACTATTTCAACTCCATACTTTTATATCTTAATGAAGCTGAATTATAAACTAAGCTGAAAAGTTTGTTTGTTTAAATATCCTAACATTAGAATCAACCAGTGCAAATAAAAAAGCTTTTTGCATTAAGAATAAGCCACGATAGTGTTTTGTTAAGCGTTATCACTTAAAGTAGGTGAAAGCGCTACAGGAGATGTAGCTGCTAGTATATAATATTTACGTATATAATTCTCGTGATGATTGTATCTGATTAGGGACTAAATATTTATTTATTTATTATATGTAGTAAAAAATACATTATCGTAAACAAATAGTTTTCCATAGCGAAACAACAATACGCAATAATGACGGCATCAAGGCTCATTGAGACCGAGTGGCACGAGTGTGCGTCCGCCAGACTTGCGGTGGCTGTGCAGCCACAGGCGATCGATAGTTCACTGACTCCCCTTGATTACAACAACAAAAGCCTTGGCTATTTTAATTTTTCATGTTGGAGGCACGGCCTGAACAATGTGTCTGCGCTTCGTGCTACCTACACCAACTAATCTGGCTCGCTGCTTTATTTAGTCCCTCGAGTTCATAGTTGCAGCATTTATTTTAAACAAGGAATTATTTTAAGAACAAAATTTATACTACTCATCGAATTCAAATTTAAAATATCTTTACTTAATTTATAAGTATTCAAATTACAATTATATACTATGATATATCGTGAAAATACCGGATCGGAAAATAAATTATCCGCAACTGAGAGGAGCCGGCGAATGAAAGTCAGCGGGTTTTTTTTATTTTAAATATATTTCCTTAAAATTATCAACATTAGAAACAAAATAGCATCTGAAGACATAGCAAACATACAAGTAAAGTAGACGGAGACACAGACTAAAATAAATTACAAACAATTAAGGTATAATTAATGAACTAATTAGTAATAAAAACAAAAATTATTATTTAGTTACATAAATTGAAGCCTTTTTTACTGATTGTAATATTTAGAACGAAAATTTCCTGTTTTAACGTTATGCATATAGTCTGAAGACTTATATATATATGATAATAAAAAGTAATAATAACACATAATGGTTTTTATTTGATGTAAAACAAAATCCTATATTTCAAGTGTTGGTATCGCGTCACAGATAAGGAATTGGAAATAATATCGTAAATATCGCAATAAAACAGTTTACATTAAGCGCTATTTATAGAGGGCGTTACTGGGGCCGTTTCAAATGACCTTCACCTTGAGAAAAATGTTTGAACTCTAAAGCGATAACTTTACGTATTTCATATCTACATGAGCCGTAATTATAATGAAAGTTCCAATATTACACGACGAGATTAATAAGTAAAATTAAAGTATAACATTACTACTAAATAATAATTAATAACATGTTTTGTTTAAATTGGAAGACTGAATAATAGCCAGCTGATGGTGATTAATTCTAGCCATAGTGACGTTAACGTAAGGAATGTTATTTATTTTTCACATTGTCAATCGTCTTCAGCCATCCTTGGAATACTTGGGAAAGAAAGCTTTGTCCCCAAATAAAACTACCCCACTCGTAACCCATCCAGCCAGCTAAAATTTATGGTACAAATAATAATAAATATTTACAAAAAACAATATATTATTCTTTATTTGATATTAGAATTGATCGTACATAGATACTAAATAATGTCGTAATAAAAACTAAAGATGTAATGATAAATAAAAGGTTACACGGTTTATCTTCAAAATTTGGTTTGACGTATGTACTCGTATCATTACACATAAACAAACAAATGGAATTAGAGGAATAATATATAATTGTACACTATTACCATTCGGGGTAATATTAATTAATTGTGGTTTTCCGTAATCTACTTTAAAGGACTTTTGGCATTCCCGAGTTATCGGTACATAAACAATGTTCCATATGATTTGTATACACTCAACCAATTCAAATAAGGCTCTAAGAAAACCAATCCCCAAAAAATTTAGAGAAAACCAAACTAACTACATAAGCTAAATTACATTAACCATCTAACGATTGAGTTGTCACTGGCAGACATTCGTAGTCAATAAAGTAGTCATCTAGACTCTACAACGTCGAAAGTTTTCAAACCTGAAACGTAGATTATGATGCTGCCTGGAAATAAACATAAAGGCACATTAAAATAACAATAATCTCAATCAAAGGCACGTCAAACATGTTAAACTGATAGACCTGAGAACTTACTCTACCTATCCCGTGTTTGGCGACCAATGAATACGCGGTGAGGATACCTTTTTTTTTTTTCGCTGGAAAAACGCATTTACGCTTTTCCCTCACATGAAGGGCTCACCGGCACTGAAGGCGCTGGATTACCAACTAAACCAGCGGTATCCAGCGGTATCCGTCTGGTAAGGAGGCGCCACGGGATCGCTCGCGCGTGCTACCATGACGCCCCGACGGTCGTCACCTTACCCGCTTAGCCCAGGCGGCTATTAAGGCGGGGGGAGAAGGTGCGCATAACGCCTACGTCTCCTCCCCGGTCGTCTTTGACGGATCGAATCAGCGGAGGCACTTTCCTCACGCTATCGCTCCGCGGCCTCCTTCTGCGACATGACACTCTCGCAGAAGGAGACCATTTCCAACCAGCACCTCTCGCTGTTGAGCATGGTATCAATCACGCTCGGCAGCGAGAGATCTCCGCCGACTATCGCCGCCAAGGAATGTCTCTGAGGCCCCCACGCAGCACACTCGTGGCAGGAGGGTGATACCTCCTGCCTCGCTTTCTTGTGCAGGTACTTACCGAAACAGCCATGTCCGGTAAGCACCACTTTTCCTTAACCAGCGACTCAAGTGGGGCCTGAGGACCTCAGGTCCTCCTCCCATCTACGAATCAGGGCTTGCTGGGCTGGAGCCCTGATTCGTCCCACCTCCGCGGATCCTGGACGGCCGCCACTACGCGGTGAGGATACCTGTTCAAATGTGAACCACCTACAAGTGTTATGGAATAAGATCCAAACTGCCTCTCAAATCGATAGCGCTTGCTCAGCAATGGAACATTAAAACGCTGTTAATGAAACTTTAAAAAATAATACTTTAAATAAACCATTTGAATTTAATACTTTTGCAGTGGATTTTATAATAAATAAACTAAAAACACAAACCACACAATTTTTATTGTTATCAAAATAAACAAACCGAGCATTAATTCTCAGTAACACTATCGTTGTGTTAAAATTGATTTACTTTTTGTGTAATAAAATGTCATGCACCAATTAACGCGATAAGATAAAAACGATACAGACTTTTATTGAATTGTGTTAATTTAATTAATTATTTAATGACTCTAATATGATCTTGACATACTTTCTTAACTCAATGCCAAGTGAAATAGGTGCTGATAACTTTAAATGCAATACTTGATTGTTTAATAACGAAATGCACACCATTGGATTCACCTCGGTCGCGGGATCGATTGCCGCTTATGACAAGAAAACATTTTTTTTGTCGGTGATGTGCGAGATACTCTGGCTGTTCTTGATATAATTCTATTAAATCTTAAAATAGTATGATGTGATGTTTTGTTTTGAATGAAATAATTAAAAGTTGTAACAAAGAGGTCTAACCTAGCGTAAGCTAAGAGATGCATCAAAGTAATTCACTAAATCTAAGATTAAAAACGGGGTATATTTCATATTACTCTTATTACACCATAATATATATTTTAGATATATACAAATATGTCGCGCTAATTTTTGATTGAGAGCATAGATTTTTATTTTTAATCGTTAAAACGATACTAGTATCGTATTCCTAGGAATACTTGAAGGTTCAACCATAACAACCCACGACCTACTTAAGTTATTTGTGCGCACAATTACTTGGAGTTATGACCTGACCCCGCTGAGTAACTATACTTATTATATACTTTATATTACATAAGTGATCAAAATGTCATATAATTCATTCTCCTATCAAACTTAACAATGTGCCTCTCAAATGTTTGCTATTAATAATTTAAAATTGAACTTACATCAAAGCTTTGAAAATGCGAGACAGGTGGTTATGTATTATTTCAGTATCAGATTAAACGGCGCGTGCGCAGGCCGCCCGCCGTAAGTGCGCGTTTATCTTTAACAGCTTATTTATTTATATTAAATTATGTAAGTGATTGTGATTATTGAATTAAAATAATATACATTTCTTTGTTTAATGGCAGAGTATTATTTATATTTTTTATTTACGCTAATTTCTTAAATATTGTTTTTGCTTATTCGACATTACTTAATTATTATTTTTAACTTTCATAATAGATTTATGATGATTATATGGTATGAATTATTTTTGCCTTTATTTAATTTCTTACATGTTACATTTTATTTTAAAGCTGCTAACTTATAGACATATTTTGAGATAAATAAATATTGGTTTTTGATGATTCAGCGTCGTGGGTGGCGAAGTGTTTAGCGAACATTAGCGCCGGTTTAGATTGAAGCCAAAAAACAATAATGAAAAGATATCTTGTTGATACATTATTTATACAGATTTAAATTAATATACATTTTTTGTGTATCAATATACTTTGTATATTTTTTTCTTTACTCTTAATTAATAAAAGAATAATCAAATAAATAATAAAAAAAACGTGCTATTAATGACATTGTCGGTCTTCCAAATGTTAATCTACTTGTATACTTTTTGATTATATATTAACCGCTGCATATATAATTTAATTAAAACGTAATAAAATGCTTAGAATAATATTATAGTAATTATAGCTATATATTTCCGATATTGGGTTTTCACGTCATTTTGCTCCTATCTATCAGAATTTTAGTAATCATTATTGTTTTGTATTTATTTATAATTATAACATCCTCAGGCTCAGACCTCAACTATAATCTCTATTGGTATCTGTCGTTTGCTCAATATGGTCCCAAGCTTAAAGTAATGTCTTCACATCTTCAGGATTTCTCAAAACAAAAAAGTATGTGTCAATTCTTAATTTTGTACTAAGGATTAATCCGATCATAATTGTCTACATTGCCAGTTTCTCGCGGCAAATTTAATTTCGTTAATACATAGTTAACTGGCGCAACTTGCCGATAGTTACATAGATATTATATAGATATATAATATATCGGCGTGTTTTCAGCATTATATTTTGGTCTTATCTGAAAGGTATATATCTATTTTTAATTGTCATGGTGTTTAAAAGAATGACTCTTAGAATGGCTCGATTGGATGTTAAGTTGTAAAACCCTGTCATAATGTGCCTATTAATTGAATTACCTTATAGTGACAATGACAATCACACAGAACATTGCGTTTTATAAATAAAGATTCAACATTTATATTGAGTAAGTAAATATGATAAAAAACCGGGGCAAAGATAGCCCCCAAAACTAAAATATTTAACACTTTTCATCAGCAATCTAAACCTCGCCCAGTATTTTGGGTGACCGGCTTACTGTCGACCTAAATAGTCTCGAAACAGCTAAACATCGAGCTACAATTAGTTTACAAGTTTGACATAAATTCGAAACGATCAAACAAATCCACACGCACAATAGAGCGAAGTCTAAACAATAAACACTAATCAAAGCTAAATATTCATAAACGATGTAATCGTAAATCCTTGCTATTTAAATGCATATCTATCGATCGCGGATCTGTTGGCGGACAGACAGACAAACCAATCCGGGCTCAACAAAAATGGCAACTGTCAGCTATCGCACAGCACTTGCATACTCAATGTTCACACTCAATTACATAAGGCGAAGAATTAAATAACTCATTACTGACTGACTTCGCCAGTGCATCGCATAACAATATTTTTCCCGTTATTTTTGAGAGCGGTTACGTGAATAACGATGAGCTTATTTGGTTACCGTATTTGTTTGAAATCTTAATTTACAATTTATTATTGCAATTTTTTTTTTGCAAGCTCAGCTATATATTTTATGTAAAAATATTAAGATAATCTTTTTTATTATACAGATAAAAAGCTCTATATTTCGAACTAGAATATAACGATGTCGTTGTAATATAATACCTGTAGTTGTTTTCCCGTTATGTATAAACAAAATATTATCCAAAATATCGATATGTCTAGTGTATATGATCCCAGATGACCAAGTGGTTAGAACATGTGAACCTTAGCCGAATATCGCCGGCTCAAATCTGGATAAATTCTGCTGACAATTTTCATGTACATATTTTGTGCTTGTTATACAATCGTTTAGGTAGACACCCTGTGCCCAAAAGTGGAATATTAACAGGCTGTAACTTTACCAAGTTTTTGTTCTTATCCGAAGGGCTCTATCTGTATTTATATGTCATAGTGTGTTAAGAAGAATGACTATTAAACGAGTCAATTAGATGAGTTTAAGCATTAAGAAGACACCTACTTCAAAATTTTGCATAATCCTTTCTGAATGTACCTCTGCTTCACAAACTGAAGGTCACCTTCAAATATCATGTATGTATGGCTTATATGCTGTATATATCTAAACACATGTATTCGTATACACATTTTTATAATGACAAAGACGCAGATAACGTTTTTTGCCGAACTATTGTTTTATCCCTGTCACACTTTTCTGCCCGTATTTCCTTCTCAGCTTGATTGATACTAAGACTATAAAAAGTGGCTATAGCTGCAGTATTACATCAATGAAGATAATCATATTTTTTACATACAGAAATGCACACAAAATTTATATTTTAATTGTTCTGTAAATATATTTTTTGTTACATTATGTATGATCTTGATCGCCACGATTAAGGCTACAAAAATTAGACGTATGCGTCAAACTGACATTTTATATTAACAACATAAAAATGTTGAACACTTTAAAGATATGAAAATGTATAAATTAATATTAATAATTTACAAGACAAAGTTATATTTTAAAGGTTTGGCACGAATGTCAATATCCTACGCTATTGTATTATTATTGTATACGCGGTACGATGTACAACAATTAATTTTATATGATACAATAGTGGCCTTCCCATTGTGAAGTTTTAATTGCTTATACACCTTATGGTAATATTATCGCGTAATTATTGTGATTACTTGCACAAATATATAGAGACAGTTTATTTTTATTGTGTATTCAAACAGTCGCTAGGTTCGGCCGCAGATCCCGAGGTCTGGGTTCCAGCCTCGGGTCGGGCCGATAGAAGTTGCGTTTTTTTATCAACGATAGCGGTCCGAAATTAGGAAGTTGTTAGTGTTTGCCTCTGAAATATCTTCCCAGGGTGACTTGCCATCCGATCGGCTTATAAGAATTAGAGAATATAGCCGATCATTTGCGTTACTATAATTATTCAATTTATAATAAATATTTGTTATATATTTATCTCTATTAATTCAGTAATTTCCTTATTTTAAATGTACGGAACACATACCCATCAAGTAATTTCAGGAAATAAATTAATTATGTGTAAGGTAAGGAAATCATCGCAAATCTGTTAGCTCCGGGGATAAAGCCTTGCACATAAACTCATCGAAACAAATCAATGTATTCGAGATTCGATTCAAAACCACAATAATTTATTAATAAATATAATTTCCGTGTAAATTAAAGGGAATCCCTAATTAAGTATCAATATATAAATCGTCATTTTCCTCTTAGTTAGTATAAATTAGTGGCGACGTAAGTTTGAACATCAATCTGTTGTCAGAGTTCACGACGAGTATGGTGTGACCGGAGCTCTGTGATATTCAGAAGATGACAAAGGGATCGTCCGCGGTGAACCATGGCTCCGGACGCGGAGGACTGCGAAGAGGTTTGGATGAGATAACAATTGAAAATCTAAAATAACATTTATATAAAAGGGCAAATTCTTTTAATGTAAGAAAAACAAAATTTTGTCGCCACACTTTAAACTAAATAGTTACAACACGGAAACAATTTACAAATACATCGCCCCATAAAAATTATTTGTTGACAATTACAATGTCGCTCATAGTTATTTATTTTTATAAATATTAAGTCGTTTGTCTTTGCTTTCATAAACTATTAAATGATAAAAAAATCGAAAAATATAAGTGAATGATATTAGTTACTAAATAATTATTAGTTACAAAATACGTGAAAAATTTCATTTTATTTTCTTCTTTAAAATAGTTATAATTTATCTACGAGAGATAAACGGACGATTTCAAATAGTGTGTGGATTGTGTAAAATATGATTAAGTGTTTTTTTTTATTCTTTAGGTGGAGCGGCTGAATGGGGATTACCAGGAAGAACAAGTACATCAAGGGAGGAGAATCCTACCCGACGAACCCCCACCAGCGCAGGCCTGGACAGAGAACGAGGAGTTGGGTCCAGGAAACGATAGCAGAACTAACAGCCCTGGCGAGAACCGACGTCTCCTTGGAAATAAGCCACTGCAGAAGTCCAGCTCTCGTCTACAAGCTGGCTTAACCTTAGGAGTGTGGGGCGTGTCTAAGAAGCAATCAAAATGCACACCTGGTTTGAAAAATGGGAAACCACAACCAAAGACGAAGTTCCAGAAACGAAAGGAGAAATTAATAGAAGCGTTAAGGCTGCCCTACTTCATTATCACCATGTTATATATTATTGTAAGTCACAGTTATTATCTATTAAATATTGTATGTGAAACTAAAAGCTATTTACAACTATTAGCGATAAACACAATGTATTGCAATATAGAATAGATAAAGAAAAGCTTCTAAGTTTAATCTCTTAAAACTATTTTTTTCTTTAAATTAAATTATAGGTTAATTCGTTCTATAGATATGCAATGTGTTTTATTCGTAGGGCTTGGTACACTTCTTTGGACCAGAAGAATGGCGAGCAAAATTAGAATGGGCTCCGGGCGCGTGGTGGCGTCAACCCTGGCGGCTACTTACATACGGATTCTTACACGCCGGCGCCGCGCACCTCGCACTAAACGCCCTCGTTGCTTTGGCGGTAAGTTTATTTATCTTACCTTGTGAATTAATTCACAGGCATTAAAATTATTTAATCTCTTTTGAGAGTGGTTCATTACGATATAATTTAGAGTGACTCCATTTTAAAAGCCGCATAGTATTTAAAAATTGTGCCGATTTAAATATATGTATGTAGTTAACAGCAATTTTCTGATCTCTTAGGTTGGCTGGCGGCTTGAGCACGAACAAGGCTGGTCGCGGGTGGGGATTATATGGGTGGGCGGTGTGGCAGCGGGCGCGCTCGGCGCGGGCTCACTGCAGCCGCGTGTGCACGTAGTGGGCGCCTCTGCAGCGGTGTACGCATTGCTGACCGCACATCTTCCTAATGTGTGCCTTAGGTATAATAGTAAATCTCTACTACATAAAATGTTTCATTGAAAAATAATACATTTTGTACTTTTAGCATAATTATATTACCTGAGGAATTAAAAGATACTATTTTAATACTTATGTACACTCAAGCGTTTCTGTCTATATATTGATGCTACATATTTTGTTTCAGATTTGGTCATATTCCACTGTGGTGGTTCCGTCCCCTGAGTGTACTAGTACTGGGAGCCTCTGAGGGCTGTTGGGCGCTCATGCGAACACCCGACCCACACGTCACGTATAACGTGGCGTGGGCCGCGCATGCGCTAGGCGCTGCTGTCGGCGTGCCATTAGGTTTTGTCGCCTTTAAAGGTACGTTTTGTTTTATATTGTTATTGTTATAACTTAATAATATTAAAAAAAATTGTCTAAATAAATTTCTTATATTGTAGGTGAAAATTCATCCAAACGTATCATCGTGGTGTGTCGCATAGCGTCCAGTGTCATACTAGCTGCAGGAGTTATCGCGGCTACTACCCACTACGTTTTCTGGTACGACGTCGACCACTTCACTTGATATACGAACAGACAGCGGTCTTACAGGATTCGCCATTGATGTCTTCACTTCAACAATATTGAAGTATCGATGCTTTAAGAGGATTTGAAGTCTCGTTCGTTGCAATTAAGCGCTTGCAATGCAATTGAGAGATACCAAAATACTTAGTAATGATCAGCAAGGATTGGCTGAAGAGCGGTGCTGGTTTAGAATTAAAGTAACCAAAGAAGTCATAGAAGTGGAAGAAGCTAATACTATTCGTAATGAATGAACGCTACTTAACAATGAGGCTTGAATTTCTATTTACGAATTTTTACTAAACTTTTAAAGTACAAAAAGAGTGTTCTTAAATATAAAAAAGTATTAGCAGAATTTTAGTATGAACGCATTCGTTTCCAAATGAATTAACATTGTAAGCCGAAGATAAAACGCACAAAAGTCTTCCAACCAAAGATAAGAGACGATGAATTGACTGGATCTCAAAGTTACCTAATCATGTACTTACTATGGATATAAATACTAATCAAAGTGATTTTAATATATATAAGGCTAGTATTTAATGAATATAATAATCATACTGTTAAAATGATCAAGTCGAATGACATTGTAACGATAAACACCACCTTCGACGATTTCTATGAAATTGATAACTCTGTTTTGTATCAAAACATTACATTATTGATTAAGGATGTAATTGTTTAGATATAATTTCGTTTCACAATAAGCTAGGAATTGTTTAATTAAATTATCTATATTGTCTTAATTATACTACATATGTACAAAGTCATATATTTTGTAAGAAATCACTGTTAATATTCTACTATAGTTAATGTAAATGGACAATATTTCTAGTTGTGTTTCTAGTTTATCCAAAGAGATTATGTGTCGAATCACAAACGATTGTTTAGTATAAATTGGTGCAAATTTTAGTATTCAAACATTGTTGTCGCTTGTACCGACATGTCATTATATCGTACGTACTCTTTTTCTTGCATAGCATGTGTTTTATTTATTGATGATTAATTAGAAATGTAAATAATGAATAGATATTAAATAACTTACAATGTGCAAATTGTTAATTCACGCTGAACTATCTGTGGTTAACGTTTTTGATGAAAGGCAAAAGACCTCCAGAAGTGTTCGTAGGTTAGGGCTATTAATCAAAATTTTAAAATTTACAAGGACTTTACCACTTTTGTATTAAAATTGTTCTAAACATTTCATATCTTTCTTGTGATGCTCGCGCGTTATGTAATTGTTCGTTAATAAACTGTAATTTTTTTAACTATTTAAATCTTTTATTTTTATTCCTGTTTAAACATCATCGGTCAGATCTATTTGCATAAATTAAAGAATATTTCACTAAATATTTTTATTGTGTCTTAAATAGATGGCTAAATGTACTTTATACTATTGAGGCAAGTTTGTTTTAAAATGATCAAAGTGACTTAATCAATCTGGTCACGGTAAGAATCGAATTCAGTTTTATGACTATCTGAGATCAAAGCCGACTGCTAATTAACGGTTAATTTCAAAGGTATAAATACTTTTACTAGTTAAAATAACCTTAAAAAATACTTAATCTATTAATCACACACACAAACATTCTCTGTACATTGAGTCGATTTGAAATTATTCACTTGATAACTTTTCACAATTAGTTCTCTTCGTTACTCCAAGCTCTGCGTCATTTAAATAGTTCTTTTTCAGTCTGCATTTTATCCACATCCAAGCATTTTAATAACATACTCTCAACAACTTAGGGAGCGACACTGGACACCGAGGTCTGTACATTTACATTCTTGACAGGGAGAAGACAGTTCCGCTATAATCCTGCCGACGCGATACATCCGACCATAGATATTACATCCAGCAAGTTTTGGTAAACCTAAGTTCAATCCTGGTAAAAATATTTGATTCGGTGGTCGAATTTCTACAGATTGTCCAGCAAAGCCTTCCTTACTTGTTATTTCTAGTAATTTCGTAGTGGCTGGTCTCTGCGTAGTTTTTGGAGAAGTAATCGATTTACGAGTAGTAGGGTAAGGAACAGGCTTAAACACGGTTATTGGTCTTTGTGTTGTTTTTATAATAGAATTTGATTCTCCAAGTATTAAGTGATCAATCCTGTTGACTGCACTTTGTGGATATATTTTCTTAGGAGGTATTATAGGAAAACTATGAGTGACGGGTACAAAATCTTCATCGATTATTTCGTCATTAGGAGTTAATTTATCTTTATTTATTGAAACAGGACTATTGGTATAATATGTCGGCGATTGTGTCTCGGTAGTTGTTTTACGTGTGGGTGAATTAGTTGTGGTGGTCAGATAAGTTTCACTAAGTAATAGTTGTAAAACATTACCCAACGAAAAACCTTCGTCTTCATCGTCATCTTCGTATTCTATAGAATGATTGCTATTTTGTGTGATTTTTTTATCTAAGTTTTCGGTGGATGGCTCATATACATTTGGTCCACTCGTGACGAGCGGATTTGTTGAGTTACTTGACTCTACAGCTGCAAATAATTCTTTCTTTGCTAAATCATTCAAAACATTTTCACGATCTGAATTGTTGAACTCTGACATCAAAATTTTACTCGAAGTAGTTGCACTCTGCTGTTGGCTAGATATATTTTTCTCTTTTAGTGAAAGTATTGACTCATTCAATGTAAGAGCAAACTTTTGGGTTGATAAAAATGGAACTGCTGTAGTTTGATTATCTGAAAAATCAAAAATAGTTATTAAGTTTCGCGTCTTAATAACACTGAATTGTGTTATACGAATTCGTTCATTTAATCCATACGATTTATGCGTATGATATAATTTATACGGCATTTTTTTATTTTTCAAGATAGAGGAAATTGACTCAAATGGAATATTTAACATATATATATTGCAACAATTTTTTTTTTTAATTTTTTTGACAACACTCACGTATATCACAAACTAATTCTCCGCAACATAAATCTGAAGTACTTGAAGTTGCAACGCGTCTCTTGCATCCTGGTGGAGTACTGCACACTCGCGGAGAGCAATGCAACTCACCCCAAGCACATGTACAAATCGAGCATGCCAGGGATATTGATTCACCTTCCGATAGGTGTCTTCCATCGCTGGATACACATTCATCTAAAACACATTACACATGATTAAAGCCACAAACTCAAGCAAATGCTGATATAAAAGTATTTCAATAAATTATTTACCCTTTGGCTCCAACTGCATTGAGGTTGTTAAATGGTGCATGATTGGTGCCGGTGGTGTGCTTTGATACACAGAATAATACTCATCAATACCTAAATCTTTCGGAACAAAACCACCTAAAATATAAAAATATAAGTAAGTCACTATAAGATAATAACATATGTATTGATTCAAAAGTGTAATTTTAAAATAAACTAACCTTCTGTTTCCACCGGTGGAGAAAATAAATTGACAGCGGGAGTCTCTACGTCAAATTTATTGTTTACGAGGGAGGACTTTTCTTCGATCTCATGATTTATTTTAGATGAACTCCCCAAGGACGCTGTTACGGTGTACTCGTGTACTTGTGCTGGTTTTTCATTACTTATGCTGGAGTATTTTATATTTGCGGAATTCACCTCTTGGCTTAAACTAGGGTACTGAGTTTCAACTTTTTTAGATACAAATACGGGATATTGCGTAGGGTTATAGACGTCTTCTTTTCTCATTGCATACGGTGATTGAGCTGTCTCTTTATTTGGATAGTAAACGGGAAATTTATCGTTACTTTCCAACACAGGATAATCAAGACTTTCTTTCGACGATACCTCATCATCAACAACTGCATCAGCTGCTACAAAGGGAATAATTCTGAAATTACACGTTAAATTATAGTGACTTGTAAATTAGTAAATAATGTAACAAAGCATAATTAATTACTTCAAGTTCGGCAGTGACGGAGGTAATGTAGGTTCAGTGTAGTCGTAATCTTGTTCTTCTTTCTTCACTTTAGAAATATTGGTAGCACCTAGAAGCGCAGGTGGCACGGTTTTAGGACGAATTGTTGACGACATTGTTGTTATGGTCGTGGTTGTGTGAGTCGTGTTTGTTCGGAGTGAACTTGTGACGTTGATAGTAAAAGATTCATTTTCGTCAAATTCATTGTTAAAGTTTTTTTCGGTTATTATATCATTTGGTAAAAAAGTTTGGTTTTCAATTTTATCCGTCAATGGTATGCGAGGTTGACCTTCATTTTTAATCCAAACAGTATCATCATCATTTGTGACATTCAAAAGTAAAGATGTAGAAGACAATTCGGCTGTGCAATTAATGGTACCATTTATAATTATTTTTACAGATCCTTCAGGTTGTTCTGTTGTAGCCTCCAGTGATTCCTCAATTGTAGTGTATTCTGTAGATGCATCGTTTAGAGTTTGTGTAGTTTGCTCTGTATGTAAAGTTGATAAACTACTTTTGTCCATCTTAGAATCAGCGATCATCGGCACATCGGTGTTTCTTTTTATTTTCATACTCGTTATTAATTCTGTCTTAGTAATTGCGGATGTGCTTTTATCAGTAGTCAAGTCCTTGATTGTTGTTTCTCGCTTCGTTGACTTTGATGAGTGAAGCGACCGCACTTCGTCTTTTAAGGGCATCAATGTGTTCATTCGTTTTATATTTAAATTTTGTATTCTTGTACCTAGAAACATTATTAGTTATATCTATATATTAGTATTATGTGTTTTATTTAAGTTTTTGAAGAGATAGATATTTTTTTACCGTTCTTATGAGGACCGCACTGGTATTGATGGGCGCAGCACTGTCCTTGCTGTACTAATGGAGTGCATCCTTGCAGAGTGGGAGCGCATGATAAATGTTGACAGCGAATAGATCCTCGCAGACAGAAACACTGAATACACTTGGCAGCTGTCTCTGCAGACTTTACTCGTTCCCCTTCAAATGCCCACTTTCCTTCAGGAGTTATACAATCTGAAATTACATAGTATAACCTTTTATTATTTTTTATTAAATTCTATTAATTTTGTTAATAGCAGCAAATATTTACTAATTGATTAATTACTATTAGAAAGTTAAAGCTTTTCTAGAGCATTTTGCTGCACTTGTTGCATCTATTTCGAGTCCTTTAATTACGCATTACAATAATTTACAAGGGTTGAAATATAGCATAATTCTTGAGTGAGCGTACGGTGCGATAAGTTGTATCATTCGATGTAAATTTTGATCCACGACGAATTAAATTTGGCTAAAAAGTAGACCATGACTGGATTATAATATAAATTATACAATTACGGGGCTTTAATTTAACGAGTAAACGAAATAACGAGTGGGTGAAAGCCACACATACATAAATAAATAAATTATTTGTCAACGTCACATCTAGCTTATTGATATAATTAGTTTTATTCAACTATTATAATAAAAAATATTAGTAAAGCAGAAGCAAAATAATAAAGTAATTTTTCGAAATAAGGCAAATATAACAGTTTATATTGTTCCTATTTTTAAAAAATCTGCTTACCATGAGGATTTCTTTCATTAGGAGGTTTAGTTACTGCATGCTCGCAATAATACCGCTGTGGACAGCAGGCGCCAGGCGTTGGACGAGCTTTACAACCTGGTGGCGGGGGCAGGCAGACTGGCCTCACGCACCGCCGCGCCCCGCCCAGACAGAAGCACTGCTCACACGCTGTACTCGAACTCATCGCCGAGCCCGCCGCGTACACCGTCCCGCCCTCCACGCAAGCTGGAAACACTCACGAGTCAATAGCTTATTAGTTAAAATGAATAAAATTATTGCATATATATTTATTATTTTCAATTACATACCATGGCCGGTTGACGAGGGGGTCTCTATTTCAGGGTCATCAAGTCGGGCAGATTGTCCGAGTTCCATTGCTCTTACTCCGTCTGAAGTTGCAAATAATATTAAAATTATTTTTGTTTTACTTTTTAATATATGTCTTAGTACATGATAGTACACTTTCGCTTTTAATTTACTTAATTATATCTGTTCATATAAATACTTATCATATATATTGTTTTTTTTTTTAAACTCATGACCAGTTACCGTGACATTGTAGTTCCGGACAACATTCGCCCCTCTGATGTACGATATGACAGCGCGGTGGTGGTTCAGCCAGTGGTGTGCATGTGCGGCGGCGGCACGACAACGCGCCATGCGCACATACACATGCCAGACACGCCTCGCGTGTGCGCACGGATGCACCAGCTGTGAACCATCGGCCTTCGTACAGACATCCCGCTGGCGACTCTTCTTTACCTGTACACCAAAAACTAATATCACTATGTTGTATCGACGTCTTAAAAAATGATATATAAGTCGCATAGCTAGTTGAAATCCTTATTATCTTAAATTTTCAGTCAAGGAAAATAGTTTGGATTCCAGTTTAAAGTGTAGATGCTATTGCTAGCAAAACGAATACATTGTATTTCAAGTTGTTCGAGGTTGAAACGGTTAAATCAATTGTATTCACATATAGTCTGCTTTAGCGTTAAAATATACGTACATATATTAACTTACATACATTATTCGACAGTTATACAAAAGTCGATACATATACCTTAGTGACAGAAACATCATTCTTAATTTCGTGTAAGCAAAATAAAACTACTCACTGAAAGATCCTCTAGTCTTGCGGCTAACCCGAATACTATCTCTGGAGCTCTCTGAAATAGATATTTTATTAGAATGACGAAAACTAATAATTAAACCCTAACAAGTTTTGATACCCAATTGATAAGGATAAGCGCCAAACTCCTAGAAAAAGGTTACAAAGTCCTAGGAAATGTATCGATGCATATTATTCTTTTTTTTTTGTTGTAATAATCGGTTTTGATCTGAAGTAATTAATATATTAAATAATTAGTAAAATATAGTAAGCTATGAGTTTTAATGCAGTTTTTGTTAATTTTATAAAATTACGATTATCTAACAGCCAACTTTAATTAAATTATGTATCGACTTTATCGAACGATTGAAACCCATTAGACCCACAGTGTTTAGTTCACGCAAATGTACATGAGTATCTGCCAAACTTTTGTTACGATTATAGCAAGTAAGTGAGCTAGGAAAGTGTAGCACGTCTAGAGTCACTTCCTCATCGTGTCGATCCTCAGGCCATCGACGTATGAAAAATATTGACAGTACAGCGCTACGAGATCCAGTACCCAGTCTGTTTACGACAACGTTATGATAATTTCATTGTACTCTCCCCAATTCTTTGTATCTGTTTATAATATATTCCAATTGTCGAGAGTTTAAAATTACACTATACTTAAGAATAACATATATTATATTAGAGCTCATTTTGAAATCATTTTTGACACTTTTGTAAATATTATTTTAAATGTAGATTCGCGCCATTGGTTACTCTTTCCCACCAGTTAATTAACCTAACTATGTAACAAAATTTATTTAATTAAATTCAATTAAATTTATTTATCTGGCCTAAAAATCTAATATTGGAAACCTAACTACTTAAAGTAACTCATGTGTAAGTAGTAATACTTTCTTTAATTTCTTTCACTTTAAAGTTGTGATAAATTTTACGGCACCGTTACTATCAAAGTGATCACCCAAATGTGTATGAAAGTGGTAAAAATGTGTTAATTTTATTTTAGTCAGACAATAAATGTTGTGCAACAATATTATTCCTTAGATTTAATGATTTTGAAGAAAAACAACACTCGATACTAATTATTACTCATTTAATAGTTTTAATTGTTAATATTAAATAAACGTTTTAAAATTAAATCATATTCACTGACAACGAAAAAGAAATAAATTCAGCGGGATCATCCTTACTTATTATCTTGTATATTAAGAGCCGCAAACATCACTGAATTTTCATGAGCTTAATTTCTTTTTATAAATCACCTCTTGCTCGGCGGTTAAGGATAACATCGTAAGAAAACCTGCACGTGGCCACGTCTATACCCCAAATCGCATTGGAGGAGCGTGGTGCAGTAAACTCCACGAAGGAAGCCTTAGTCCAGCAGTTTTAGGACATTTACTATTTACTATTAACTTAGCAAAAACCATGTTTTAAATAAAACAGGCCACCACCCAAATTATTAAAATAAATACTTACGAGTACATTCAAATATACATCTAAATGTGCTATGAACTTTTAGTTCATAAATCAGAGAGTATATCAACTACAGGCTCGGGAATCTGGATTATATTGCAAATGAACATCGGTACATGTACACCGTGGGAACAGCGCCCGTGAATAGACCGCTAGGAATACCTGGGCTTTTCCTTGTTCGTTTACTCATATATCTTATTACCACTCAATAAAGTTCAAGTTAAGTAAAACGTAACAGTAAACAGACAAAACTCGCACCATATCGATGGAATTACAATATTTTTAAGTTTTTCAAGTTTGCTGAAGCATCGGGCGTATAGAGTCCAATATTCTAATGAAATCGTTAGAAGCCTTTATTTAAGCTGAACGAGTACATGTCTGTAAAATATCTCTCTCGGTTAGTGTGATGTCGGGAAGGCGTTAAAAATATAATAGATTTTACTTTGATAAAAGTCAAATCAGCATTAAAATGAGTTCCGTCCTGTGGTCTATCGCTTTTATTTATAGTTTACTAGCTGAATCACGCTATTAAGATAAATTCATAAAATTATATAAAGTGTTCATTATATAAGGTGATTTGAGTTTTCCAACAATAGATGTCTACAGGCGTCTACTATGTCTACTATCACTACAGGCGTACAAATGCGATGAAATATATTAAAATCAATTTCGTACATTAACTGCTATATATTAATATAGAATATATTACTATGTATTATGTTGATAAAACGTAAGTAAATAATGAGCTATTAATAAAAATGATACTCTTGTGTAAAATATACAACTTTTACTTACGACCTTTTGTACAAATAACAATAACAATGTATTTTTTTCTTTAAGATCTGAGAAATAAGAAGTATTCACAAAGTTTTTAAAAAAAATTAAAAGAAAGTGAATGAAATATGTTTTACAACTTTTAATTACAAAGTCACACTTTTTTGAATGATGACGAACAATTTTAAAGACAATCGAGAAACACAAACGAGGTTTTCACAATTAAACGATTTATAAGCCATTCATCTAAAACTGCATAAAGATGTGTTTTCACGAAATAACTAACAGCGTTCTTGAGTTTTGCCGCCGGTTCTGAGGCTTATCTTTTCGAACTGGCACTACTTTTGTACGATCAATGAGCGAGTAATAATTCTACATTAAATAAAGAATTAGAACCAACACCCATAACACTGGATCATATGATAATCATTATTAGCCTGTTTTGGTTTACGATACAAAACAGACCGAATTAACAACAGTATTAAAGGCCTGTCATTGAAATTGTCATAAAAACCGAACAGCACCATTTTCAAAGTTGATATAAATTTGAAAATGGTACTGTTTATATCAACTTTATATCAACTTTGAAAATGGTGCTGTTCGGTTAATAAATTGGACGCAAAATATAAATATAAGTCAAAACCTATTAACACCTTATATACTTGAAGGAAATTAAAAATATAATATAATATACAAAACAATAGGGTATTCTCATATTTCGTTCTATGAGGCCATGTGAACTGTTCAACTTCCGTCCGTCTGCATTCATGACCGCTAAAGATCCCTTTATTATACATCATTATATTAATAAAGAAAAAGTGACCGTATTAACACTGAATTAAAGTTGTTAATAAATGTTTTTATCAACTTTGAGATATGTCTAAATAGTAAGTAATAGTGTTACTATATAACTGTAGACAATGTTATAGTAAAATATTACGTTAACGTATATAAGATAGAGCTACTATACGTTTTAACAATTCATAATACACATATAATGTGCTACGAATTATAATTGTAAATATAAAATACAATTAAATGATTACTATTTATCTTACATGAAAATCAACGATACTAATATCAATAATAATATAGTTTAAATTTTATAATTAATGTCTATTTTGCATATTTAATAAAATCTGTACTTATTAATCAAATCATTTAAAGTTAATTTTAAAGGATTTCATTAATTCATGCTATTAAAGCAGCGGGAAGAACTAATTAATGTTATGTTAATGAAACGTCAGTAAATAATGTGTTAAGCCCTCCTTTAAAATATACAACTTGTACTTACGACCTTTTGTACAAATAACAATGACAACATAATTTTATTTTCTTTATAAAATTGAAGATTAAAATAAGATTTAAGAACGAGCCTGAATAGAACGTATCTGAGATCATTTTATTTAAATTTTTGTTTCAATTGTTGCTTATTAGTATTATTTATTAAAGCAAAAAAAAAAAAAAACATTCTTTTTTATCTTTTTATTTTTTGTGTAAACATGCCCTCTATAAGTAGGAGCAGCATAATAGCATTTTGTAATAAGTACAAGCCCACTATCTGTCGCATATTTGACTAAGTACCGATGAACGCAGAATATCGTTACGGAAGCCCTGGATCCGCCCGCATATTTCTTTTTACAGAATCACATTAAAATTTTATTTCAATGTAAACGACAATCCAGAACTACACGATCATAATAATTTTATCAAAAAGGACTTATGTTTATTTTTCTATTTTATCCAGATACAAAATAATAAAATATATGTTAATAGGAACACTGAAAAATATTGTATTTTTTTTATGGCATAGGAGGGCGGACGAGCATATGGGCCACCTGATGGTAAGTGGTCACTAACGCCCGTAGACATTGGCATTGCAAGAGATGTCAACCATCGTTTACATCGCCAATGCACCACCAACCTTGGAAGATAAGATGTTATGTCCCTTGTGTCTGTAATTACACTGGCTCACTCACCCTTCAAACCGGAACACAATAATACCAAATACTGCTATTTTGATAATGAGTGATACCTACCTACACGAGCTTATTGTATAAGCACGAGAAGTAGAAATAGACTTAAAACACCAAGTTTATTTTCTTAAATCTTCGAGAACTTATTAATATTTATATTTAAAGTAACGTATAAAATATTTATAAAAAATGCCGTGGTCGGCTTAGAAATTTGAATCAGTAGTTTTAGATATTTGTACATAATATATTATACTAGTAACAAACGCATGAAGAAAATGGCGTGGGGCGTGCATTCGGCATCACAGTATAGAGGGATAGATCCCTCAGTGCGACACTGATTATATTACAATACTATTTTAAATATTGCTAGACTATTTATTTGTATTGAAAAAATATTTGCCACCAGTTTTAACTAAATATATAAATAATAATATATTTGTGTCTGCGTCTAAAATAGTTACTAACTAATCTGTTGGAAAAAACGTGTAGAAAAACGAGCTCTACAAGAGTACACGCAAAAAGTATACGTATTAAAATATATTAAACGTTTTTTATGTTTGGTTTTAGAATTCACAAATCAATTATATTCAAATAAAATCTGAATAATTATACATATAACATATTTATTTGAAAATTCTTTAATTCATTATTTTATGGACATCGTGTTGGTGTCGTTAAACTTAGCATCTACAACTACCATTGGCTTTCCTAACTGATCGGGAAAACCCGAACCGACTCTTATCACACACTACTAACCGGTTCGTATTAACAATCGCCGTGTATCCGAGCCGAAGTTATAAAACGTGCAAGAGATCAATGATTTTACTATCATTGCTTTTGTCGCAGGTGATGTTTTGTACGAGTACTGATCCATGAACGAGACTAGTTGGTAAAGTTAAGGATGTAATGTGATTATATTAGGAGTCGACTTTAGGAGGTGAATATTACTTAAGTGAATATCATATTAACGACACAGCCAACTCACAAATAAACTTTATTAGAATCTGTATAATTTTGATGACTACTGATGTATGTAGCGTCTTCTTGGATTATTTATTTATGTACCTATTACAAGGTTTTTATTCATAACTTATTGTTATTTTCATAAGCGTATGCTTTGTCACGTGTATATAACGTA
The DNA here is from genome assembly GCA_905220585.2 of Nymphalis polychloros. Taxonomy (NCBI): domain Eukaryota; kingdom Metazoa; phylum Arthropoda; class Insecta; order Lepidoptera; family Nymphalidae; genus Nymphalis; species Nymphalis polychloros. The sequence continues at coordinate 303,336 of HG992247.1, forward strand.
CCAGATATAATTCCCTACTGCGCAGATGAATACAGGCATTTGGAATGAAGAACAAAACCAATGCATATAGACTAAAGAACAGTGGCATTGTTGTTTCCGAGAAGCTGACTACAGTCGAGATTCGGTTTGCTTAATTTAACCTTATCCTGCTTAAAACTCAATAGCGCTGAATTCACGGTTTTATCACAACGATGCAACGTTAAGGGTCTTCTTTGACGTTCCGCCGCACGAAGTTTTACGTTTTTAGCGCTACTGTCGCAACTATCGAGGCTCGGGCACGGCACGCACACATATACGTATGCAGAGTGGGGTCGTCGCACTTTTTTTTCCTAAACTAAATTTTAACTTTATTGTCACTGATTTTGAAATGTTGTCAAATACATATCTATAGCGTTGAGGTGAGTAGTTTGGTATAAATAAACTTCTTGATGTCGTAATGTGGAATAATAAAAAAAAATTGACGAAAGACGAATGTGGAATGCTTTATTAAAAACGGAACAAGTATATATACAAAAAGTGAAATAAAAATAGATCAATAGGAATACAAGAAAAATATTATATAAACATTATTGAAACAAACATTTTATGCTAAAATAATAAAAACAATATTATTATTACTGTAAAAATAAATGTTTTATTTTTTTAATTACTCAATATAAAAAAATATGTGAATAAATACATAAAATAATTAAACTTCTAAAGAAAAATATATAATTCCTGAATCGAAATGTATATTTTACAACATTTATTCTACTATGAAATTCACTTTCTCTCTTTCTAACCAATTGGAATAAAGCGGAATAAAAAGGATAGCGGGAATTTTGCAGTTTGACTTTCGGTTTCTTGGTTCTGCTACGGAAATCTATTACACAATAATCGACCTTACTGAAGAAGTACCTAAAGACTATATTTGCCTGAGCACGTTAGCTAATAAAATAAAAGGATAGCTAAGTTCTCAGGCGATTTGATGAGGCTAGGCATTACCGAATTCAGATATCTAAAATCGGATTTTGAAATCGATTTGTAAGTCTGAAATCGGATAAATATCAATTTGCAAAACCAATGATGACGATGAGGCATGAAAACGTTTCGTATATCCTCACTAGATAGCGCTTTGACGTAACAAAAAACTAAAAGAAACATTTTATGCTAAAATAATAAGAACAATATTATTATTACTGTAATAATAAATGTTTTATTTCTTTAATTACTCAATATAAAAAAAATATGTGAATAAATACATAAAATAATTAAACTTCTAAAGAAAAATGTTATAAAAATGTATAATCCCTGAATCGTGGTATTAAAGTTTTTAACGCAGCTTATTATATATACAAGCGTGGCGGTCTTCCAATTGGAAGTGTGTTCTTTAGTGTGATGCCACTACTGTTCTTAGATCACAATACAAGGATTATGTACTTCGTTTTTCGAATTTCCACTTGAGCACTATATTTCCCGTTGAGTTGAGTCAGTAATTTACTGACTAATGAGGGTTTGTTAGGTGGGCCATCACGCGTGTTTCGTTTTATGCATAAATGGGATTTGGTCATTTTTATTATTTAGTGTTCAAAACACTATTTATAAATACTTTGTTTAGTTTTACGTTATCAATGAAAATAAGAATAATTTGAATTTTTACGACAATAAATTTATTGCCTCAGTTGTTGTTTTACTGGCCAATATAACTAGGAAATGGACGAAATAAGTAATTATATATATAAATATTTCAAAAAATTATATTTATTTATAAAAAAATTGCAATGTATCATTATATATGAGAGTGTTATAATTATGTAACTAGTTAGAATTTCAACTCGAGTTATTTTTTGTTTTTTTATCAAACTACAAAATATACAAAATATTATCAGTAAAAATATCGTATCAAATGATAAAACACTAAAAATACCAAAAAAAAAACAGAATACATAAGCCGGTGCGCGCCCTAAAATTTATGATGAACAGTCGGTGACAACTAAAACGTTCAAATAAATACTAAATACGCTATTTACGCACACATTGATTTTGTGTAAGTACACGGTTCGATCGCGATCTATCAATGCGGCGCAAACCGACGTGCTCTCACTTCGGAGGCGCGTGGCCGACTGGTCTGCGAGGATTATCGGCGGCTCGCATAAGAAAACGCGTACAATTTCATTGTAATTTATTATAACAAAAAATAAGAAAATGTTTATTAAAAAATGAAGACTCCAGACGTTTCTTTATAGTTTTAACTTTATTATTTGATAAAATTCATTTCTAAATTCTCGACGATTACGATAATTTCGTCTCAATAAGGAAGTGCGATTTTACACGTTTTAGTGATTTTTCTGTTTTTTTTTACACTTATCCATAAACATTATCTTAAATTCGAATGCTCTACACGTAAGTTAAATTCATTGGCTAACTGTGTGATTTATTTCAAGGTTGTGGAGCATCGCTTTCTATATAATTCTATCGAAATCCCGACCTTCGAATTTCAACAAACGTCAAAGAAGACCCTTAAGGATGCCATTTATTTATTTATTTTCGTTTGCTAGCGATTTTAACATAAGTAATTACCAAAACTTTTTTTTCCTAAATTAGAAAATAAATAAATGAAAAGTAGAATCTACATTTAACATATATAAAATGTAAATATAATTATATGTTAATTTAGCAATAAACAGAGCGAAACAAAACACGCAAAACTATCTGAAAATAATAGCTCGGCCACACAAGTATAATTAAATAAATTATAATTAAATAAATAAATTATTCCCTTTCTACTGATATCTTTCCTAGCGCCTGGCGCACTGCCTATATAATTCCTATCCCGAAAACCCCAAATCCATTTACTAACTTACATTTCCGTCCAATTTCCATCCTACCATTTTTATCCAAAGTCCTTGAACGTGTTGTCTATTCCCAACTTAACCTTTATCTAAACAGTAACAATTTCCTTAGCCCACTTCAGTCAGGTTTCCGTAATGGTCATAGCACTGCTACTGCGCTGGTCAAAATATGCGACGACATTCGATTTGCTATTGACAATAAGCTCATTACAATTATTGTTCTTCTTGACTTTAGTAACGCGTTTAATAATGTCGACCATGATTTACTTTTAGCAATGTTGCGTGCGCTTAATCTATCACCTAGTACCGTTGACTGGTTTCGTACATACCTATGTGATAGGCAACAGTACGTAACTTTTGACCTCTCCTTGTTTTCTTCAATCTGGGGTACCGCAAGATAGCGTTCTATCACCTTTGCTATTTTCTATTTTTATTAATTATCTTTATGCCGATGATCTACAGTTATACGTAACGACACCAATTAACAACATTGCTAATGCTATTCAAACTTTAAATTCTGAAATTGAAAAAATTGCAGTATGGTGTCATTCATATGGACTTTTAATCAATTCGAACAAATCGCAGGCTGCTATTATCGGCAGTGTATATATATATATATATATATATGTGTATGTATGTATGTATGTATAAGTGTATATGTATGATTATATATATAAGAGTATTTGTGTCATTATGTTATATATTTTATTAAGTTTATAAATATTTAGTGAATTTTATGTATAAATTGTTCGCACACTATGCCCGATTAATTCTCCTGGCTAACAACAATATGTTTTTACTATAGAGGTTGCCTGGAAGAGATCACTGTAAGTGATAAGGCCGCCTTTGCATACTATATTATGTAAAACTTGTTCTTTGTATTTGTTATGTTTTCGTAGTGTGTGCAATAAAGAATAAATAAATAAATAAATAAGTATGCATGTGATAACATAAAAATGAATATAAAGAACCAATGCATATTTATAAACAATTTTATAAGAGCGCAGTAGTCACACCTCTTCGGTCTATAATTACAATTATCATTTACCACACTACAAAGTCTGGGTTCCACCACTTACATACATAGTTGCAGCTCGCCAGTGTAATTACAGGCAAGGCAGGCAGGCAAGGGACGAATGTGTCTGAACTGGTTATATTTCTTACAGTGAATATGAAGGTGACCACTTACCGCGGTCCATTTGCTCATCACATTTCAAAAAAAATAATTAAGGAAATGAAGGTACCGTCACTTGTATTAATTCCTCTATTATGTACCTATATACATTTACTGTTCAATTATAATTTTTCTGAGACATGACTTCCATTATGCAAATATGTATATTTCGATTTTGATTTTAACCGCTAAAGTAAGTAGCACTTTGACTAAAGTAAATTTGGACCTTTCTTCGATGACGAGTACGACACCGTATTATTAAAATTACCATTTAGTATTCCGGTTGAATATAAATATTTGTAGTAATTGTCATTCACTAGTCCCACATAGAGACGGTAGAGCTTATCACAAGGGAATAAGGTTGAACTTTAACTATTGTTTGTCAATACTCTTGATAGCAAGAAAAGCGGTCAACAGATTTGCATAGATTAACGCCGCGGGTGGACGTGCCATAGACGTATAAAGGTACATAATCTATTTTTCACAATGGAAACAAGTTTTACATAAACTTTGTAAGTTATAGTTTCGATGCGTTATATTACACAGCTTTTGCTTATTACAGTTATGTTGAGTCGAAAAAAAGTCAAAATGGAAAATAAAATACATAATATATTTATACAGAAAGAGCTGAAGAGTTAGTTTGTTTATAGACCAACACATGAAAAATATGTACATATCTTAAATGTTTGCTTGTTAAAGCCTACATAAATAATGAATAGAAAAGTCACCGATCGTAATTTTTCCACGCTCCAACCTCAACTCCATTCCAAACTCAACTCTTACGAAGAATGTTTTAAGATTAATCCACCAAACCCCTGTGCGAATAGCGTTATATATTAATTAATATATTGTGTACCGTAATAAAACCTAACAATCGATCGTAGTCTTCAAAGAGTTCAAACGCCGCACTCTTTCCGTTCTAATGAAAATAATTACTGTTCAAACAATGGGTATTATTTATAAGTGATTAAGATTCCACCCACGCCTTGAACTGACCCGCTTCATTCATGTTTTTTTTTTGCTCTACACCATACAAGAAGTGCCAATGAATTCGTGCATTTTTAGGCTTATATTAAATTGCATGCATTATTTATACACTGACGACCGACGACGACGACGTATATATTGTAAAAATCAAGCTTCGGCTTAGGTTAACTTTCTATTGTTATTTAAATGACAATCTATTAATTTTATAATTTAAAGGCACATGTAAAATAGTACTCATAAAAACTTACCATTATGTAGAGATAGTTAAAGCGAATCGAATCACAATTTGCCAATAAGTTTATTTTTAGAATTCTACGGTGTAAGCACCGTAATATTTTCCGTATAGTAATCATTTACTATTGAATTTAAACTCAATCCCTTTTATTTTTTATAAGTATTAAGATTTGTGTAAGTATTAATAACATCTGGTAAGTTTTGATGTCTTGATATTTACTCTTGCCAACACAAAAAAAAATCCTCCAAAATACTGTAATTAGTACTGTTCCCACACGACCAACATAAAACGATAGAAATTTGTAACAATGAAACCGTTTCCCACATTCACCGTTACTGAAAATTTGAATCATATTATCAATTATGGTTCTCGTCTTAATTAGCGATTTTTCTCTAGTGTACTAAATGAAACCAAAATAGAATTTAGCAGTTTATCGTTTCTTACTACCGTTACAGGACAAACCTAACCTAGGATCCTAGAATAGTATAGTTTCATAAATACACATACAATGTTGCTATCTGAAATCGTTTACAGAACAAATAAATAAATCTAATTTGTAATTGGGACTTCCAAGATTCTAGCTCTGGACATTGTTTCAATTATATTTCTGTCAATGTATAATATATGATTCGAAAATGTGTGGTGTGGGGAATATTTACGAATAATATTAATCGTATTATACTTGAAACAGTAGCTTACGTTTTAAAGTTATTATGTATGTCTTCCGCTTTATTGACATAACATGCTGCACTGTATATATAATATATGTATTCTTATTGTTACAATTAAATCAAAGCTTATTTATTTATATATATAAACGTTTTAATAAAAAAACAACAATAAATAATTGTCGTACTTGACGAGTAAAGGCCTCAAGGCGGGCTGTGGGTTCGAACTTCGAATAAATTTAAATTAATTACACAATATATTTGCAGCGTTTTTTATTACGTTTTTAAATTAATACAGTCTCATTTCATTTCGTCATAAAAGTATTTCTATACGTCTAAAACTGATTCACATACTGTATATTTATGTGAAAACGAAAAGGCAGTAGAGAGTAGAGTCACTTTGTCTGGGCTTATTCTGCTTTGTTGTGGTAATTAGGCGTTAGTACGCAGAACTGGAACATTGACACACTTGACAGTCACTTTAGACTATTTGTATTTATAAAGTAGTAATTAAGATGTCAGTCATGACAACTGAAAAAGGAAACCTAGTACCATTAAAAGGGCATAGAGGGAGTATTGACCCCGCAAATGCTTATACACGTAGAGATTGATGGCCTCATTGATCTAAAGCTTGCTTTTAAGCCAACATGATCTTGGAATATGCTAATGGGTTCAATTTGCAAATACTCGGACCCACCCCGATTGATTATTTTTCGGATTTTCTGAAGCAGCCTTTAATATTTTTTTTTTTTATTATTGTATAGGTTGGCGGACGAGCATATGGGCCACTTGATGGTAAGTGGTCACCAACGCCCATAGACAAGGGCATTGTAAGAAATGTTAACCATCACTTACATTGCCAATGCGCCACCAACCTTGGGAACTAAGATGTTATGTCCCTTGTGCCTGTAATTACACTGGCTCACTCACCCTTCAAACCGGAACACAACAATACAAAGTACTGCTGTTTTGCGGTAGAATATCTGATGAGTGGGTGGTACCTACCCAGACGAGCTTGCACAAAGCTCTACCACCGAGTAATATGATATGGTACTACAGTGACACCTCAAAAAGAACTTAAAGCCGCTTGCAATGCTGCCAAAGATTAAAGGTGATTGAGGTCCCGTCGGCTTATAAGAGTATATACAGAGAGTGCAATTATATTTGCGCACACACTTATGTATAATATGTCCTGCGGAGAGGGCGGGTGAAAGACATCGTAAATAGATACAGATTTCAGACTTATAGTTTTTTTGTAAATATTATACTTTGTTTACTCCTGGTAAGGCTATATAAACCCTGTCGAGGTAGACATCACCCTGTCATTAGTTCTTATACCATTCTAATTTTGGACAGTAGATGAGAAAGTGTAATAACAGGTGTAAGATATAACATTGATTGATCGTCTAGGTCAACGTGATTATCCAATGATCTTTGTTCGTCGGCCTCCTTAATATAAATAAAAATATATTCATTTTTACGCATATAAACTAATTAAACTAATAATTTATAGTTGAAGTTGGTTACCTTATACGACGTTTACATCGAGGAAAAAATATAATATAATAGCCCCGAAAGAAAACCGAGTGGAAGCGAATCTCAGGAACAAACAGAAACAAATTCACAGACGCTTACATTTAATTTTAAATAAATACTCGTCGCGCGGGGAATATTAAACGGTATTCATCAAACAAATAAATCGCATGCTTTTTTTCACAAAATACCTCTTAAATAGGCTTTTCAAAATAAAATATCCATATACATGATATTTAGTCAATGACTAATTTGTTGTGCTTTCAGTAAGCGAAAAATCTAAGAGCGATGGCTGCATTTTATAAAATCAGCTATGAAATATCATTGTATAAGTAGTCGATATTTTAAATTATATAATAAAGAATAGAGTTGTTGTAGCGTAAAAACGTTTTTAATTTGTTTATAAATTTTTTAGACTACAAATTAGTATTCCGATAGACTGGATTACATAGTTCCACCTATTCGTAAAAAAATTAAGATGATTTTAAATTTTGATGTCAAATAATGATACTAGCAAAACAATATAAAAAACTGATTTCGAAGCGCGTTGAACTCTTTATCGTGAATGAACGAAAACCAAGAGACACATCAGATTTACCAAACGCATTTGTATCTTTATGTATATCAGACAATAATTAGTTCTTAGTTCTAGTGTTTCAATATAAAAAACACTATTAGTATTGTAAATCAGTTTTTAGCAAAATTGAAATTACACGAACAAAAAGTAAAACGGAAATTGTAGAGCTCACTTTGATTGTAAGATATGAATGAATAATGATTATAAATATGTAAAAATCAAACATACAGAAAAACAGAAAAGTGAATCATCAATTTTTGTATACTCAATATTCTTAATTAAAATATGTAAATAGATTTATTTATATACAAATCCTAATAAAAATTACAGTAACACAAGCTTACCCGCATACAGTTTAAATTCGCATAAAAGACTGTATAAGATATTTCAAAAAGCAATTTTTACGACAGGACGCGGTCTGGATAATTACGAGCCTCACATACTCACGGTCGATGAATTCATTTAAAATAAAAGATACAAGTTCCCAGAGTCTCAAGGCTAAATCCGCGATCCAGGTTCGGTCGAAAAAATAAATGACATCGGGATCAAGGAATGGCGCTTATCCTTTATGCCTCAGAACTGAGGAATATTAGAATGGGCTTGTATTGTATCATTCAAAACACCGTAAAGTTCTAATAGTAGGTAGTTTTAGAATTTTAATGATAAGAGTTTTGATCAGTTCTATCGGGTTTTTTATTTATAGTTTGGGCTCTATCGTTTGAGCCTGTTTCTTGGAGGCCACGGCTCCCCTAAATTGATTCATTTCAATTTAAATTCTTGTAACATATTTAGTAAAATTAAAAAAAAAGTTATAATATAAAAACCTTTGATAATAATACATTTAAAGCCAGCTCTAATAAATTCTGTTCTGAGGCATATATCACAGGGGTCAACGACCGGGTTCGCGGACCTGCGCAGGCGGCGACGCACGCGAGCAGCACGATCACGAGTGCGTGCGGCGACATGACACGTGCGTCTACGACGCTCCTCCGCGCTGTACTGACTGTGACTAGTGACTAGACGGGCAGACGGCTACTGGATACTGGAATATAACTCGATCTTGATCTTCACACGCTGCCCAATACACTTGCACACCCTCGCTATTGTTAACGAGCTTTGCGAACCGATTCATGAACGTATCGAATATACTATATATGTGACTATGTGTACACATATGAATCATGAGTAGTGACTGCTTCTATGGCGAAGATAAAAAAATGATAAGACTCAATCAAAAAGGGTTCGTAATTGACATCACCGTCGTCTTACCTACTTCTTAAGTATATATAATCTATATAATAGTAATGTTATTCATTGAAGTGAAGTGAAGTACAAAATTTATCGTATATTTATTTATTTCAGGAGCACATTTAATAAAACGTTAATAAAGAAGTAATCTTCGGTTTCATTTTAAGCAAGCTAATGAAAATTCGGTTAAACCCGTTCCGTGATATAATTCCGTGCGTCCGCGCCAGACAGACAAAAACATCGAAATACCATATAAAGCTATATATTCATTCCGTTTAGTGAAACCTTCTTAGATATCAAAATGAATTATATAATAATTTAATATGGGTGTTTCCGAACATACCACGTACATCGTTTTAAATAAAAAAAAATTATAGAGTAAGCTTCTTTACTTTACACCTTCCTGCTTCCGTTCCAGGACTTTTCACCTCATTTTGATTTATAGGTCATAAGTTATTAATAATCCGGAACAGGCAAAATATTGTTGTGAATGTATAACGCTATAAGACCACTTATCTGGCATATGATTTAATTTTAGCATTTAGCTCATCATCGTATGATCATAAAATGAATCTCATAAACAACTGAGTCACTTGGTCGTAAGTAAACATTGCCTTATAAACTGGATCTTCAAAAAATATAAGCTATATTGAACACCATCACTGCGTCACCAATTACACTGTTTAGTGGTAGAATAGCCGGGAGTGGGTAGTGCGTACTCGAACACAGGCTTTGTTACGCCGGAGGGCTGTAATTTTATCGATCAAGAATTACCTAATGTAAAGTAACTTCATACCTTCCACCTTTTGTTGTACTTCAAAGTTGATGATACGAATACCTCCGTGCTGATGAGTTATCCAGAATGATGTCGAGTATTCTTCGATTAATAAATTACGTCTCATTTAGTAGTAAAATTAAAAAAGTAGAAATATAAGTACAGTCATGAAACCTCAAGAATCGAAAGGTGAAATTTCTAAATAATCTTGCTAAATACATATATAGATATAACATAGATATCTTAAATGAATTTTAAAATTAGAATAACTTAAGAAAAATCTTACGCCCTTAATTGTATTCAAGAATTGCTGTTAAAGTTTTTGATCCTGCTCATGAGACAGGATTGCCATGATTACCACAAAGCGCCGTCTTTAGTCAGCCCTTTGAAGTTAATTAGAAAAAAGGAAGTGTAGATAGGCGATAAAAATATGTCCGTAATTAGATGTTGCAGCAATGTTGCAACGCCTAGGAAAAAACAGCTGCGAACAGCGCGCTGCGCCTGCCCGCGTCGCACCGTGTAGTTTCTTGAAACTGGCTGATAACAGTATATATTCTCTGTTTCTGTCCATGAGATAAAGTGTACAATTATAATTTATACGTTTATTATAAGGCAACACAGTGTTTACAGTGACATCGTGCAGATTGCTCAAAGTACGTTCATACGTTCTGTACAATGATAAGTAAAGCAAGTTTCTTTGATACGTTTGATAGTTATAAGAATAAGATCATTATTTCTTCATTAATATATAGTTATATAGCATGGTATAATATTGGAAATTTTCTCAAACATTTTATCAGACGTCGATGGAATATTTAGTATGAGCATTAATAACATGCGATAGTCACTACTTCACAATAATTGTCTTATACTTTAGATGTTCAAGAGGTATAAGAAGCACAACCATTGCACTCTGTAGGCGTAATCTTCATTGTTCGTATATAATTTGTTATAATTCTAATGAAACATTTCATAGGTGGCATTATGTGTCATTAAAGGCTAATAAAGGCCGCAGTTATTTAATGACGGGTCATAATATCTGTAAGGTTCGCGAGGTATTTCGCGATAAAAAACTAACACCAGACAGTGTTTCGTGTGAACTCTATAAATAAACCTTTATTGCCGTCAGAGATATAATAACTTATATATTAATTACGTCGTAAAGGATTGTTTTTAAAGTATCATTAAAGTAAGTTTATAAATGTCATTAATTATATTTTACCGCCAAGAATGATTTGTCGCCAATATGTACTGCTAAAGTTCGGGCCAAATTATAACAACTGCCATTCCTTAATTCGAACCGCATTGAGAGTGTGAAGAATGATAGAGACTTACAGAGTATATGGTATGGTGACAACTGACAGTCAGATGGTGCATTTTCTTGGCTGCAGTTTATGTAAGTGACATATATGCGTAGTGGCAAGTGGGTATATTGTCACATGTGCTTTTTATTCTCTCACCCTCTGATTAAATAACAAGTCCGCCACAACTAAACAGATTGCAGGCGCAGAAACAACTGTTTACTTGCATTACGAGTCACGGGGATACAAAATCTGCTTTCTTATAAACTCCTGCTGATAGGATAGCTTCTTAAGTGTTCTACCAGAAGTTTGAACCCATCATCTAACACAGAGCTTCAAAAGAGAGATACTCCACTAATGAGGCAATTAATTCAATTTAATAACAACAACCTATCGTGCTTGGGCTTGACTGAAATTCCTTTCAGAATCATGAGATAATGGAACCAACCGATTTAGACTCTTTAGAAAATCTGTGCCCTCTTTAGGGGATGGTTCTTCAAAAATCCTTTCTCATTGCTCACTTATCCTTTATAGGTATGATTGTCTAAATTAAGAATTTCCTATCACCAGCATCTTCTAGGATTATCCATCAAGCTCGAGATGCTTAAGCAATCATAATTAATTTTAATGAAACAACCATTAATTCTACTTACAATGTCTCTTCCCCAAATATCAGCATAAAAGTAAGTGCGTCAAATTACAAGCCTTATATTGTATCCCATCCCATCCAAGATGCGATCAATGAAGAATAGATATGTAACTAAAGCTCACACACAACTCAATCACTCACAACGTTTGATGTTACGAATTTAATTTTATGAAACAATATTCTTAAAACTAATAGATTAGTAGTAGTACTCGGGCAATTTTAAAATTTTATTAATTAAAGTTTAGTCGTAGTTCAATAACCTACTTGATATTATAACGCAATCAAGTTGACATCAAAAGAGTCACTCATTAAATATACGTTAATCTTTTTACGTAGAACGAGTGTTGTACGTAGAACAGCAAAATTACATTACAGAACTAAAATAAATAGCAATAGAAAAATAATCATTACCGAGACATTTATTTTGATAACATGTTAGTAATTATTTGTTTATAAAGCAACATTTTTTCAGACTCCGTAGGTTGTATGGCAGGAATTACTTTTTAGCAATAAGACTGCCTGTTATACAGTATGGCATTGTTGTTGCAACATTGTTTTTTCATTTACTTGATGTATTTTAATTATATTATTATTATATTTCAAATCTTATAATACATAAACTCGATCTTATACAGTTTTGTAATGTCGGTTTTAAATAGTAGATATCATTATTGTTGTAATAAATATATATATATGAAACGTCTTACTAAAATACGAATAACTATGTAATACAACGTTACTACTTTTCTACTTATTAATTTCTTATCTCTAATCTCGAGTCACAATTAAGGCAGGACACACACGCCGCCGTCCCGTTAGATTCCGAGACGACGCGCGCCAACATCCGCTCACACATTCATAATTAGTGGCAAAACATTTCAACTTTTATTTCAAAGGCCTCGTAAGCAATTTATAAAATACCAGCGAAAATACAGCAGCCCCGACATCTGTGTAAATATAACTGTAGCTCAGTTAGTCTGTACTCTGTAGCGCCCACGACGCAGTGCACACACACATCCCGCGCAGCGAAGTGCACGAGATCAGCGTTTGATTTATGGCTTAGAAATATACAAATAACGTAACACATATAGATATTAAATTATAACACGTATGTACATTTACTTCATTTAAATTAAAATGGACGCTAATACAAATAACGTCAACAATCATAATTTACATCTACATCTACATTTAGGCTACGTTTTTATAGTGTAACTATGAAGTACCTGATAGTATTTTTTATGATAAAATTCACGATCCTAGATTAGGATTTAGGATTATCGGGATCTCTACGTACTGTGGGAGGGCTTTTTACATGCCAATCTAGATACTGCCTTATCATAACGTATTTTATTCTTATTTGATGGGTGCTCCAGTTAATATCTTATTTTTCATGATTGGGTGATTCATGATGGTCACGGCAACTTAAATGTACGCAAACATTCATATTTCTAACGGTGCCAATGTTTATAAGTAATGGTGTATCACGCAGCCTATTTTTCTTCTTATTTATGATAATATATAAAAATAGAATAAAAGAGATGGAGCCTATATTGTGTTATCAATATCTGTGGTCAGATCGTGAGTCAGACGCCCACCCGATTATGTTCAGCGTCAATGTAGCTAATCATGTGAGATAAAAATGCGGAAAGTACCGCAGTTTGTTTCTCCTCCTAAGCCCTGAACGATGAGGTCAACGAACCTCCGTCGATCGGGAATAAAGCCTTGCTATATTTTTTATAATTAAAGCGTGTATTCAATTATTGTATATTAATAATTATATTTATAAAAAAAATGCTTTTATATATGTTATTAGTATTATACATATTTATTCAATTTATAATGTTTACAATTTTTTAATTTCAAAGTCAAATCGCTTAATTATTTTTTCAATTACCCAAAGGACATAATTGCTTCAGACAAACATATATTTTGTTTATATTTTCCAAATAGCGTTAAAAGTTCCTTTTGAACATTCTGTTATTAAACAGAGCCCTCTTCTTTATAGGTTGAACATGACATCAAAGAGCCTCAAGTCAAAAAAGCAATACTTACCATTCTAAAAAACTTACACAAGCATTCACAGATGGCGCTGCGCAAGCGCAACATTTGAATTATACCAACCTAATATCTTCGTCTCTTGAACCTATCCCTATCTCTCTTAAAGCTATTTTTTTAATTATTTGTTATTTTTTAAACATGTACTAAAAAAAATGCCACGTCCATTTAACTCTACTGTAAGCCACGTAAAAGAACTTCGTACCAATAATTAAATATAGTCAAAACTATAGTTTCATGCTTGTCTACAAATGTAACGTTACATGGTTCTTTTGAATGGTTTTAATATTATCCGCAATGTGAACAGACATTACAACTTGCATTTTAATAACGTATTTATATATTTGACATAATTGATTGATCGTGTTTGTTAAAAATAAATTTACCTTTACTCGTTAATGTACGCGCGTACTGAAACAACCGCCTTCGTGACAACCGGAGCCCTTTCCTTACATCATAACTCGCTCAGACGACAAACAGGCTTACGACTTCCTACGCTATTGTTTACGTTCCTTATCGACATCGACACCGATATCGATGCATTAATATATTACAGTTTACATCAGATGGCGTAAGTGTGCCCACACATACTTTCTCTATAGTCGTAACGATATAAATTTATTATTATTCGGGCGGCTCGAATGGCGCAACCTGTCGCGTAATCGTCGATGAGCGAGCGACATTGATGTGACCTTAGAGTAAAGAGTATGATAGAAATGCTAGCTATTAATATATCCCTTTAAGACTCGTAGTCTTAAACTAAAGGTATTTAACTAATCAATCGTGTTTTGATATGGCAGTGATTTGATCAATTCCCTTTGGATACAACTCGCATACCAGTGTTCGTATTACTAAAAATCGATACTATGTAGTGATATGCTTCGATTTGTACCTAGAGAATCTTAGATCCATTAGCTAGAAGAGATGCATGTACATGTACATGGAGGCTAAAAAAGGGCCTTCCGCTTCTTTATATCATCAATACAGTTCAGCTCACCATCAAATCTATATTCTCAAGATCAGTATTCAGTACCCAGAGATATCGAAATAATAAGATTATATTATTTACAACACCCAAGCTTTCACCCCTCAATAACAATTTAATGTCATTTCTAATATATTTTTTATTCAAAGGCTTTGACACTCAAATGCAATGGAATCTTTAAATCTGATAAGGCTGTCAATATACTAAAGGACTTAAATTTGTTAAGGATTTATGACTCACAGTATTAAATTCCACAAGCAGCTTATAATATCGTTAAATTGTTACACATTTTTCTAAATACTTATTAGAAATGATGTCAGAATAAATAAGTTTTCATGTAATCTCCGATTTTCAGAAATACGATTTCCACTCTGAAGCTCTGTTCATTTAACATTAATCTTAACATTGAAATATACACAGACATACTAACAGTAAAATACATATTGTTTTTTTTCATATTAGAGGAGGCAAACGAGCAGGAGGCTTACCAGATGGTTACTACCACCGCCCATGGATATCTGCAACACCCGAGGGCTTGCAAGTGCGTTGCCGGCTTAATTGTTTCCAAACATCAACAATATCATTTAGAAGTAACTTAAAAAGTCAACTTTATTTCATAAAAATAACAGTTGTGTATGCTCTACTAATGAGCTAAGGCCTCCTCACATCGTGAGGCGAACGCTTGGAGCTTACACCACCACGAATATTATTTAAGTTAGGTATAGTAATAGTTATTGAAAATTCAATAAATTGTAATGACATAACTCTGACACATCAGTAGCAGTTACGTAAAAGACGACTATTAGTCGACAAATGGTTGAAATCAGTTAAAATGACCTCGATTAGAATCTTTATATGCATATAATTTCGTACATGTATCCCGGTTTGTTTAAGTTAATTCCATCCGGTCAATTTGTGATGCTATGTTGTTCCAGGTAACCTGGATCAATACTCAAAATTATCTGACATCATGGTAATTACTTTTGGCAATTAATAAATTTAAAATTTATATTTAAAAAACACATTAGTAAATAGAGGCATATTTCATCAGATACCATATTATGTGCTGATAAATAAGCTAGGAACAAGTGTAGCGACATCACGTCGGGGTCACCAGGTTGGAGTTGAGCATTGAAAAGGGAGGATCCTCCGACCAGACGGGCAGTAGCCCACCAGACTAACACCCGTATTCGTGATCTTCATACAGGTGATTAAGTTTACTTGAATATAGACAATGAGGTTATTTCATTTATGACAAAAGAGTTACTATTACATTTTTATGTAATAGTAACTCCGAAGCTATCATCTATCACACCTGTCATAATAATAATGACGCTACTAATTAATTTTAACAAAATGATTACAAATCATTAGTTACCAATCGTCGTATTCATATTGTGCTATTAAAACTTTTTAATGACAACGTCGAAGTAACTGTTTGAATATAAATCGTGTACTATTATTATTACATGTGGCTGTTAAGTCAAAACTTTTTAAATTTATTGTTCCACTTATTTACGATACTAATTTAATATATTACAATTTAATAATATTGTGAGTTGCAGCAATATGTCCTTGATAAACTTACTAATTAATTGATAATAAACTTTACTACCAATGAAAAACTTTCATTGAATATAATTCTTATCAAATTTTCGTATATTCATGAATGTTAAATATGTAAACGATCTAGAAATTCTTTTAATCTGATATTAATTTAAATTTTTGCGACATTGCATGTGTTGATAAATTTCGATTGAAATCATTTTAATTTTTACCCAAAACAATGACTCTCTCATAATTGAATCTGTTTAATATGCACAGATTTTATTTATTTTGTCATTAACAGCTAAACTAAGGCTTAATATTCTTTTGCGGAATAACGTCCGTCCTACAAGTATAAACAAACTTATTTTACTTATACTGACTAAGAACCCTCGCTTCACCTGACTCATAAATTATGGTGAGTACTGATGCAGAGTAGATAGAACGTGTTTGCCCAGTATATAATGATATTAATATTATAATTATAACGACGAGCCGGTTATCGTGGTTGGTAAGATATTTGTCTTTCACGCCACAGGTCGTGGGTTCGATTTCAACCCAGGACAGACATTTGTGTGCATGAACATGTCTGTTTGTCCCGAGTCTGGGTGTAATTATCTATATAAGTATGTATTTACAAAAGAAAAGTAGTATACGTAAGTATATCAGTTGTCTGGTTTCCATAGTACAAGCTCTGCTTAGTTTGGGATCAGATGGCCTTGTGTGAAAAGCCCGGGCAAGCACCACTGAATTTCATGTGCTTAATTTGTGATTATAATTCATCTCGTGCTGAACGGTGAAGGAAAACTTCTTGAGGAAACCTGCATGTATCAAATTTCACTGAAATTCTGTCACATGTGTATTCCACCAACCCGCATTGGAGCAGCGTGGTGGAATAAGCTCCAAACCTTCTCCTCAAAAAGAGGAGAAGAGGCCTTAGCCCAGCAGTGAGACATTCGCAGGCTGTTACTGTTATTATATATATTATATTACATAACGCTTAATTAATAGATATTTAAATCGCACATAATACGTTGACTTTATGTGCGGTGTGGTTGTATGATGTCATACTTAGTCAAGGGCTTGGCCATTCCAAATAACACACTCACAGCCTTTGCTGTCAATAATTAACTCGGGCTACGGTGACCAGAGAGAGTTCGTTTTATACTCGTTGAGCTGATTGGTTTGCCAGATAGATACCGATGAATCGCAAGTCCAACTGAATGTATATATATGTCATGATCTGTACTAACAATCTTTAGTGATATTATATTTATAATATGATAAAATATGTTAAGAAGTATTTCCAACAAAATTTCAGAAAAAATATTTTCTTTGCTTTAAGCGTATTATTATACCAATCATGTGCCTCGTTGGTCTGGCGAACTCGTACGGTTGAAGATCCCGAATTCCTGGATTTTAAAATTGAAGCGCTTGCTTTCAACATATTATCAGCAGCACTCCAGAATTAGGGAGTCGGGCATAATGCTCTTGCGTGCCTAGGAATCCGTTGGTCTTGCGCTAGATTTCTCTCATCATGAAGAAGGAGACTATGAATCTATGGTGTAGAAAGAGATAGTGCACTAATGATTGCAAATATATATATGTATATATCATGCGCAAAATAATGGTTGTTGACAATGACCAGGAGGCAATATAATGTAATATTTGCTTGGTACTGAAGTACGCAATCAATTTATTGGGAAATCGATAACCACATATATTAATCATCGGCCAAGAACGATCGATTATACTCCATTGGGTCAAGATCGATTGATTTCAAAGGTTTGTAAAAAGCCTGGCATGTTTTGATTTTCAAGCGCATTGAAGAAGTACAATGCATAGTACTCGTAAAGTATCAAACTTTAAATATATTACAAACTTTTCATTTCGTTTCGTTGAAATTAATATGAATGTATTTTAGTTGTTAAAAATGTAATTATTGCGTTCCTTTGATATAGTTTCACGAATCGATAGTTTATATGTATTATGTAGTAAGCACATACATTTAATGTTATATTGAAAAGTCACGCAAAAAAAGTTCCCAACACATAAAAAGACATTAAGATAAAAAAAAATTTAAATATATAATTTGTTTCATGTTCTTTTGCGTGAAATTGTAATTTCAATTGAAGGCTCCTTTTTTTTAAATGTTTCTTTTAAAATTATCTTTCATATGCACGCATAAATCTTCGTAACGTCAAAGCAAATGTAAAATGTCACATAACACAATTAAAACGAGAACTGGACAAAAATACCATTTATTATAATTGAAATTCATCTACAAACGTATAAAGATGTTACAATATCACACTCTGCTTGTACTTGCGACACCAATAAATTAAATATTATATAACAATCGGGCTTTAACCCCTACAATTCGAAACCAGTAACAGGCATGACACTTTCTTACATACATATATATTACAAACTGAAGGGTTTGTTTGTTTGGACGCGCACATCTCAGAATCTACCAGTCTGATTGGAACATTGTAGTAATACGAATTGTATTATTTGAGAAAACTTATAGACTACATAACAACACGTACGAGCGTGAGCAGATAGTCTACATCGTTGCCTCGTGACTAAACTAGAGTATTATATTTAATGTGTTGATTCCTTCGTCAGATTTGCAGCGTTAGTTATTGGATGTCTTCAGTTACTGGTTTCGAAGAGTTATAAGTTTTTTCTAAGACTATACGATTTATTGTTGGCCAACGTGGTCGATCTGAGACTGGAGGTTGTTGATGACCTCAGAGGGCAGCTGGTCGCCGAGGATCTCGAACAGGTTGATTCTTTGGTTGCCGGGAATAGATTCGTAGGCTGCGAGTTCTACACCTTCTTGTACCTGATGAGTAGCAAAGATGTAGATGAGTAAGGGTCATGAATATATTCCATTAACTTTAAAAAGTTGAAATGGGTTAAAAATCTCTTAAACAAAGTGATACAATATTTTAAAAAAATAACAGATTATTAAACTATTATAAAATTTTACATTAGATGTTTTTTTTATATTTAACATGTCATGGCTATAATACTAGACTTACCTTCTGAATGACAGCGTCCTTGGGGATAAGGAAGGTGCTCTGAGCCTGTTTGATGGCTTCTTTACTGTAGGCAGCACCTTCGCGCTGTGGGGCCGCAGCCACCATCGCCACCACCACCAGACAAAGCACGATGGACCTCATTGTTAATGAATGATGTGATAATACCTAGATAAGACATTTAAAAAATAAGTTATATTGAAAATAATTATTAAAGTCCGATACTTAGATCACGTCACCTGCGCGTGTCGTGTCCAAGTATTTAAAGTTAACTTAAACCTGATTGACAAATATGTTAACGTTTCGTGACCTTCTAACATTGTAATAGAATCTACGAGATAACCTTTAACCATTGAATATTACATTCTAATGGACAGCTTCACATGAATAAACCTACTGACAAACTTAGTGAAGTTAGTGAATATGAAGAGGGGATGAAGGCTTAAAGGAATAAGGCTTCCTGGAATATTGGGAGAGGAGACTTTGTTTTGAATACTACCCGGCTACTACCCTATGTAATCTTACTAAAGTATGCTAACGCCGCACTAAGGACTTACAAACCTTACCTTACAAACAATTTAGAAAAAATATCCGCGTTAATTGTAGACAATAACAGATAAAAAAAATGTAAAATAATGTTATGCGAATGTTATTATTTATATGTAGCATGCAAATAGGAATTGTATATCATAAATTTAGAAGCTAAGAACAATCAGAGCGACTCATCTTGGTTACGTAAGTCGGAACTGGAGAGCTGATAATTTTGCCGAATGCGTACGAGAGAAAGTGAAGTCACGATCCTGACATGTCTCACGAATTCAAAGTGCTTCGCTTGCCGTTCTCTTCATCAATATGGATTGGAATAGTTGTTTGAAAGTTCGGCGTTAGGGTGTACGAAAAACGATCCGGTCGTGAGACTTAGATATTAGAATCGCCTAAAACATTATTGTTTTTAGTTTTGATAAGACGATAAATTAGGACGACAAGTGATCTTTCGTCGGTTACAGATACGGTTATCCCTAAATAATTTTATATAAAATATAGATATTTTTAGTACAAATAAACTGCGCTTAACTAACTCGAATCTACAAATACTTTATACATATAGCTAATCATTTTACCGCACGCACTACGATTTGTATCAGATCTTTTGACGCAAACAGACAACCTAATAATTAAAAAGTAATTTTATTTATTACACGTAATAAAAAAATATAATGTAAGTCTTGTCTACTTAGTAGTTTCAAAATAATATACAAGCAAATACTTTCGCTATTTAAAATATAAATAGCTCATAAAGTCAACGTTTACGTGCATAACATTTGAATAACTAATAATTTTAAACAAAATAATTTATAAAAACGCACAAAATATTAGACATCTACAAGCTAAATTAAATTGAACCCGCGTTTCTTCCCCCCCTTTTTTGTTAATTAAAATAGAGGCTTGAAGTTAACGTAGAGCCTCTTATCGTAAGCCCTCTTCACACTGTTACATTTAGGATAATACTCGATTCGAACGTCACTTCTAAGCTACACGCTAAAAGAACTTTTACCACTTTGACACTTTGAAAAAAGAACAATTGATACTCATATTATTATTATCATTTTAAATTATTATCATTTTAAATATGTTAACAGAAAAACTTACAGTTACTGATAGACGTTAAATTCGAGTAAAGATGTTTTTGGTCAGTTTTTTAAGATGATCTTAAAATAATTTTAATATTTCATTGTTATGTGGAAAAACTAACAATACATAAATTAGTCCGGAAAACACAACAAACACTACAGTTATCAATGGTTTGGGATAATATTATTGTTGAACGTGTGTATACTATGTTACAGTAACACAAAACGAGGACTATGTCCTTTTGCGTAAGGGCTCACCTGCGAGTCGGCAGTCGTCAGTCACTTGCAGTGCGGCGCGCGCGCACGCTGCCTCCTCATATAGCGCCCCTCTCACGATACTTTCACCGCCCCCGCCCCGCGTCTCACGACCAGCGACTCCTGCGCAACTCCTCGTCAAACGAAGCTACGAAATATACTCATCTTATATTAAGATATGATAATTACTTGTAATACATAGTAATCGTAAGAATTGAAATTGTTACTAAGATATAATATACATAGGTAATAAACATGGACGGATAAATCTTGGGATCTCGCACTTAACTATATAATCATTTTAGTAATAAATAGTTTAAACATAACTTTCCTGTCAAGAAATATCTGTTGTTTATAGTTAAGAGAATATGTAAAAGCAATACCCTGTCATAATATTCATGAAGTCATATTTTATTCTTGTTGTAAAGAGTGTCAAGTAAGTTTACAAGAAAAATATACAAAGTTTATTCAAGTACTACGTCAAACGATATCGAAGGTCGCTCGGTTCGTGGCTCAGCGCCGATTAAGGATCCAGTTCAATTATTGCGAATCTGAAGTGGATCTCGCCAAAATTGATGCACCGATCCCCGATCCCTAGTTACATGTAATTGATTTAATGTGCTAAGATCAAAAGCCGATTATTTCAATAAAACCACTAAATGATGACGTCATCCTTAAATAAAAGCCCGTATATCTGCGACTACTGCTGGCACGTCTCCACTTCTCTTAAGAAAGTCTCTCATCTTTTATTAATATCCAGGTTTCTATACACCCAACCACTAGATCATATCTTTAAATGACGCAATGGATTTCCCAACCACAGAATTTTGGTTCTTTAGAAATCTGAATAGATTTAGAAGATTATTGTATTACTAAAGCTTAGGTATATCATATCTAGAGATCACAATCTAGTCCTAATGTAATCTACGCTGCAGTGCGATGTCGGATGTAACCAGTTACCTTACAAAGGAGCTGCTTCAAGATGCACTGATTCTATTTGCTCCAATTTGCTACTGCCCTGACTGGCTGTTGCGATTCCAAAATAAAAGTTACAATATTTGCTTTTACGTTTATCGATCGATTTGTTTGTATCGAGCTGTTTTTATCTTAGTTTCCTTGACTGGACACAAAGCTCTAAATTATAAAAAATAACAAAAACAAGTTATGTGATACCGTCTGACTAAAGTAACCACTATAACCGGATGCACGTGTGTTTTAAGGCCCCTTGACGAATATGACGTCTCTAATACTTTCATATGTCAAATAGCATTCTAATCATATTCTAATAGCCGAGGCAACTATTAGGAAACCGGTTTGCAAAATCTTCTTTAGATGTTTTAGTGTGTGTAAATATAATTCAAATATTTTTATAATTTATTCTTGATAAATATTTATAATTTATCCTGTAACACAGTAGAAGTAACACGTAACAAAATAAAGGGTCGTGGATTCAATTCTGAGTAACAATTTAATTTATAAATTTATGATTGTTTACAGTTACTTGATTGTCGGAAAATATTGTGAGATTTAATCTGTAACTAAAATACTGTAATAGCAGATCAATCTCGGAATACTTCATAATAGAAGAGGAGCGGATGTAATCTCAAGCAGTGATTGAATAATACAAATTCTGAACTGACTTGTCCGTGGTGACCGCTATACAAAAGATTTACCATACATTGTTAGGATAACGTAAAGGTTTGCGTAAATACTCTCTTGCAATAGAGGGCCGGTGCTTACGGGCGCGGGTTACGAGATGAGTTAGAAAGGTAGAACGTTAATTGTCGAACTTTTGCGGGTAAAGGCGCGTACGTCGAATGTATTTTGTGCAACCATCCTGATGATTGTTTCCGCAATCATTAACACGATGCGGAGAAGTGCCGCTACGTTATAAGTACACGAGCGCTCGGACGTTGCTTACTGAAGTTTTGTTTTTACTGGAATCGTTTTCCGACAATAGAAATATACTATTTGTGGGCCCAAAGTATTAGTTACTCTACGTAGAAATAATATCAAACGAGATGTACTAGAAAATAGAGCATTTGACTTTTTTTTTTATTGTATAGGTAGGCGGACGAGCGTATGGGCCACCTGATGGTAAGTGGTCCCCAACGCCCATAGACATTGGCACTGTAAGAAATGTTAACCATCGCTTACATCACCAATGCGCCACCAACCTTGGGAACTAAGATGTTATGTCCCTTATGCCTGTAATTACACTGGCTCACTCACCCTTCAAACCGGAACACAACAATACAAAGTACTGCTGTTTTATGTCAATGCAGATCCGAGGGACGTACAAATATGTAATAAATCATACCGATCTTATATGCCATAATTGATGATGTATTGATGATGTAAATAATATTACTGAAAGTTAATATTTCTAAATAATTCATATGCGTAGAGTTGACACCATGGGTAGTTCAATAGCTCGTTAGCTTTTCTAAAAATAAATAAATAAAATAAATATACAAAAAACTAATATATGCAACCATAAATTTAGCAAATTATTATATAATATATACTAAATAATAAACTTTGAATCAACAAATTACAAACCTACAAAGTTACTTGCAAAATAATCAGCTATGAGAGTTAGCAAATTACGCTCACAAACATAAAAGTATCCTCTTTTAAAGCTACACCACTGTGCCTTAGAAACGGGTCAAGATGCTGAAAAGAGACGGGTTTCGCTGCTTTACTGATAAGAGCTAAGAGTAATGGCCTTTTGACGATTATTTGCTTGCTGCAAATTGTTCTTCGTTAAATGAGGCCAATTAAGCTAATGATGTATACTTTCATTTATTAACAAGTCAATTGGCCGGAGAAAAATACAATTTGAATTTACTTTTAATAACAAGAATTATTTGTATATAAATATATATATACAAAATAAATACAAATAAATTATATATGATTAAATGTAAATAATAATATATGTTATATATAACTATATATTTACCATTTATTATTATTTTTAAATTGACTTTTTGAGCAAATGGCTTACTAATATTTCTTTAACAGTAGAGATTATAAAATGTTTTTTTCGACACAGTTTTCGTCCTAGTCTAGGGCAGGAATCTTCATAAGATACATCTTTCATCTACTATTTTTTTTATAGCAAAGGTAGGCGGACGAGATTTTTGCCGCTTGATGGTAAGTGGTCACCAACGCCCATAGACATTGGCATTGGAAGAGATGTTAACCATCGCTTACATCGCCAATGCGCCACCAACCTTGGGAACTAAGATGTTATGTCCCTTGTGCCCGTAATTACACTGGCTCACTCACCCTTCAAACCGGAACAACAATAGCAAGTACTGCTGTTTTTCGGTATAATATTTGATGAGTGTGTGGTACCTACCCAGACGAGCTTGCACAAAGCCCTACCACCAAGTTAACCACCATTAACTATAAGTGAGATTTGACAGTCAAAATGGGGTTAACAATACTTTTTATTCTAAATGACTTTTTAAATATACAAAGTGTATGCAATCATTGGAGGTCAGGGAGCGCCATGATGACACTGTTTAGCAATGATCCTCATTTGGCCGCACCATACTGGACACTCGCCGTCTTACACGCACCAATGCGTTACATACAACCTTTCGCCTGAGACCTTAGCTCGATTTATTTATAACATTTAAAATATTCCAAATTCCATGCACAATACATGTTGTAAATTTTTACTATACTTTTTTGTTAAGAGGTATCACGGTTTGACAGAAATGTAAGTAATCCAATGAGCTTAAAGATGAGTAAGATATTATAAACTAATAAGAATAAAACAACTTTTGTTTAATGATTGATTTCTTTTTAATTTTATTATTTAACATAATAACTCTCGCGACTTACAGAATATATGTTTTTGCAAAGTTAAGAGAATAAAACCCGATAGCTTATTTAAATATAGGAAGGTATATAATTCAAATACCTACTCATTGCACACATAAATATTTGTAGGTGGTGGATTACGTACTTACAGGAGAAATCAGACAGCCGGTCAGGGGGCGACAAATACGATAGACTGTACAAAATTCGATCTTCCTGGAAAAATGCCTCCAATTCAAAGGGGGGTTCCATGGGCTAAGAGACCCCCTCCTTCCGGCGGCACTAACAAAACTTGGAGAAGTTGCGCACAGCTCCAACACTTATACCCGGTCTTCTTTTGCAAAAAGGATCAATGGAGGCACTATGATGCGCTCCTACTCCGCGGTCTCGTTCTACCTCAATTACCTGCGGAGATAGTGTGCTCAGCAGACTAGGATCTAGCCAGATCTATCTTAATATTAATGGATTCAACATAATGCAGTATGTCACGTACTTAAAAGTAAAAGATCTGGTTCTTAATAAGAAACAAATTCAACGCTATATTTACTTCTAAAATAGTTAATAAATAAACCTTCTCAAAATTCAGCGACTGGGCGACTATTGGAATTCATAGAAGTAGGCAGAGAATGTACGAGCTTTACTATGAAAGAACATACAATCATAGTGTTACTTTTGCTAATGATGTAAGTAACTATTTAAAATTATTTAAATCAACGTGCCCAAAAAACAAAACAAAAACGTTACACATTAAAAATAAAATAAAAAATACACATGTTAAAATAAGAATATTATTAATTGTGAAACTGAGAATCATCCTTCGTAGCTCCAAAATGTATGTTATTAGTAACAATGAAGTCATAAGCAATTTACTCGGTGGTAGGGCTTTGTGCAAGCTTGTCTGGGTAGGTACCACCCACTCAACAGATATTCTACCGCAAAACAGCACTACTTGTTATTGTTGTGTTCCGGTTTGAAGGGTGAGTGAGCCAGTGTAATTACAGGCACAAGGGGCATAAAATCTTAGTTCCCAAGGTTGGTGGCGCGTTGGCGATGTAAGCGATGGTTAACATTTCTTACAATGCCATTGTCTATGGGCGTTGGTGACCACTTACCATCAGGTGGCCCATATGCTCGTCCGCCTACCTATACAATAAAATAAAAAAAGTCGTGAAGTTGCTTCTGTTTTTGCAAAATTCTTTTTTTTAATCGATATATTTATCATAAAAATATAAACCCACTGAGTTTCTTTCGCCGGTTCTTCTCAGGGCTGGGTGTTTCTCTTCCGAACCGGTGGTAGTTTCTAGTTTGACAATCAACATTGAATAAAGTATTTTGAATTTGATTTTGAACTTAAAACAGTATGAACTCTCTCTCTCTTCCAGTGCCTCTCCAACTAGTGAAGGTTGGCTGTCAGCTTCGCACACTCCGCTCTGTCTCTTGCTAGCCGGAACAATTTTGACGCATTTAGTATGAACCACAATACATAATTAATAATATACAAAATCGCACAGATCAAGATACTTTCTTTTTCCGTCTTTCACGAAGTTGTCGTCTTACGAAATATGCCAGAAATACAACTGTGTTTGGTGAAACGCCATGGCATCAGGCTTATTAGACAAACCATTCTATTCTTATTATATATTTGTTGGTCTTAATACAATATTATTATTATTCCTACAATTTATATAACGTTGTACAGTCCAGAACTAAGCGCATAGCTTAACATAGTTTGAACACTTCCTGAATAGGCGGCACGTATTGAAATTAATGACCTTTTGTAAAACTGTGTACCAGGCAACTGGTTATGTTATACGTACATGTTATTTATTTATATATTTTTATGTGTATTTATTAATGTATGTATACATATCTATATACAGGTCATATTCCTAATTCAAAAACATTGTACCAATTTACATAATATAGTTTCAAGTCTAGTTCATTAATAACCATATTTTCTTGCAAAAGATATTGGTTAAGTTATGCATGTCGCAATTTATTATATTTATTAAACAAAAGTGAACTATTTTGTCCTCTTAACTTAGTAATGATTAATTCATTAATTCCACCGCAGTAAAAACGATAGCTATTACTCTCTAGAACAGAATGCGGTTTATATTTATAATAAGGTACTTTATTAGAAATAATTTTAAATGTAGGTACCTAATTGAATATTAGATATATGTTTGTCAGCGGGATCTTTTTTGTTTGCTTGGCCATGGATTTGCACGCACTGAGTGCTGATTTAATATCTTGAATACTGTACCAATGTCTTCATATATCGACAACGTTACCTCTAAAGATACATCAATATTTTTTACACTGATGATAATCGGATGGATCGTATTTTAGTGACTGTTCTAATCAAATTAATCTATTCAACAAATATAATAGAAGCATTACACTTATATTGATTGTCAGAAGAACAGAATAAGAACTACCTATTAGGAAATATAAATTATACCCATGCCTGAGAATGTGTCAAACATAATAAGATGCATGTATCTGACAACAATGTATAATACAGTATGATAAATGCTACTACTAAGAACTAGAACGCTCCGTATGTAATTTGGGTAATATTTTGACATTACAAATTTGTTACACCTTATGTTGCATGTTATTTCTGCTTTATTAATTTCCTAGAAATTTAATTAGTGTAAGTAAATAAAGTGTGATAGAGGTGTGAAAGAAAACAATAATCAGTCTAATTTGTTTTATTTGTAAAAAAACAATACTTTAAATTAAATACAAATGAGCACATGCGCTTATTGCCCGGG
This sequence comes from Nymphalis polychloros, assembly GCA_905220585.2. Classification (NCBI taxonomy): domain Eukaryota; kingdom Metazoa; phylum Arthropoda; class Insecta; order Lepidoptera; family Nymphalidae; genus Nymphalis; species Nymphalis polychloros. The sequence continues at coordinate 331,446 of HG992247.1, forward strand.
AAAAGATAAGGTCTTCCGGAGCAAGAAGGAGCATTCCAGGATCTCAACTTAGCGATACTGACCGCGCCGACACTGGCGCTGGACAACCGAACCTAACCTCACTTCGGAGTAACCGAACGATAACTTAAACACAACTGAAATACAATTTAAAGATCGCGAATATACTTCCATATAAGACATTCTTAGAACAATTTGAGCCTTCTCAGGAATAAAATGTTTTCCTCAATATCTGGGTAAATATTATAAAGTGCATAAATAAAGTCTATGTGCATCCACATACACTAATACAACTAGAGCTACTTCATAAGGTTGAATATTAAATATCAAATTCGTTTTGTACCAAGTTTGTTACATTCGTTCCCGAAGGGGCCTCCCGGTCCGTCGACTAAGGAGTATGTTCTTAGTTCATCCTAAAGGAACTACGTCTATGCGGAACGATCGCGCCGAAGCGTTCGTCGTGACCTCAATTGTAAGATAATGGCATCGTGGCGTCGAGAGGAGGGTCACAAGTTGACTAGCTTGGTTGCTTACTTATCAATCGTTCTACTCACGTTACTCTCACTAAAATAAATAACTTATGCTAACACGAAAAGCTATTACTTCGTTTATTCTTTTAAAGGTTGAAAGTGCGACTCGTGCCCTACCGTTGTCTCACGCTCCACTATTCTAACGATTATAAATAATTTGTCCAGCTAATACAATTAATAAATTCAACCGACCGTCTGTCAACTACATTACAGTTACGAGTCCAGCTGCGCTACGCTACAGGGACACCAATTGACGATTAAATCTGATAATGTTCACGTAATCTATAAACCTAGTAGTCTCTATGTAACTTATAGTTTCAAGAACGAAACTTAATAACTACAAAATGCTGATAAGCTGAGGTTCCGTCGACAGTTTCGAGCGGACGCTCACTGAGTCGTAGTGCTCGACGATTCTGTAGACTGCTCCTTCACTGGAAGGGAGGATACATCCAAGGACGCATCCTCCAATTCTGAAGTGGACTCGTTAGCTTCAGGAGAGCTTTTGACGTCGCTGGACGTGCTAACATTGACTTCAGGAGTGCTCGTGATATCCTTGGACGAGCTCACGGTCAAATCGGGAATATTCGTGAGCTCGCTTGAACTTGAAATTGATTCAGCCGTACCTTCTGGAGTTGTTACGCTAGCGTCATTCAACGATTCTTCAGATATTGGTTTCTCGTTGCTCTTCTTCATTACAACTTTGTTCGGTCGCCTGTTAATTGTTGGCACATAGGATTGCGTTATAATTTCTATATCCTTTTTATCTGCTACTTCGGTGTTGTTATCTGTGTCAGATACATTATCAATAATGGGCCGCCGCGTAGTTGGTTCCACTTTGTCATTCGGTGGAGCTGAATCTGTTATGGCATCCGAATCATCACTCTCAATTTCCACCACGTTCTGCTTGCTAACCATCATCGGAACTTTATGTTTCAAAGGTACTTCTGTAATTGAATTTAAATTCCAGTTTTTATTTTTACTTTTGTACCCAGCGGCGACATTGACGGGAATTAATTCTTCCGAATCAGAAATCGTAGTAGGGCTCGATGTTTGCTGCCGTTCTGGATCAAGGCCTTCTGTGTGGTCACTGATAGATGCAACGTCACCCACTAAGTTTATAAGATCGGTCAGAACATTGCTATCTTTTTTACGGGAAGATTCGATTATTGCTGAGCTTTTATCACTATTTGACGAAGCTTTGATTAGTTCAACAGCGTCCGTAGAACTTTCCTGTGAATCAAATGATGTAAGATAAAATTCTGTTGTTTCAGAATTGTCAAATGGTTGGTCTTCTTTTTCAGAACTTTTAGATACTGTGATCACATCTTCATCATTAAATAATGATTTGAGAGTGGATGACTCAGTCATTACAAGATTAACAGTAGATGCGCTTAATTTGTCTTTAGCCTCTTTTTCAGAAACGTCATGTGGATTTTGGTCACTAGTTTCTATAGGTATGGAACTAAATTCGGTTTCTGATATTATTTCTGTTGATTTGGACAATGTGTTAGTAGTTTCATCCATTTCATTGCTTGTTTGTGTATCATTAAAGCTCACATTGGAATAAGATTCTTCATCTTTATCTTGGTGCTCATTTTTAGTATATTTAGTTGATAAATCTACTCCCGAAATTTCAGTAGGAGAAGATTCTGCATTTACAACTGCTGTGCTTGTACTTTGAGTCGCATCCAACATTTCTCCTGTAATTTCATCCGATATGAGAGAAGGAACATTTAAGATTTCTGTTGGAATTACTGATCTCATGCTCAACATCGAGTTTTCTTTTGTTATTGGAAAGTGTGTACTAACTGTTACATCTTTAAAGGTACTTGTTTCAGAAGATGTATCTGGTGTGCTGTCACTAGTAATAGTAACAATGTCTGAAATATAACTAATCGTGGTTGCAGGAGATTCCTTAAAAATTGGCTCTTGAGTTGAAATTGGCACGTTTGGAACTTTGACGATGTCATGATCCATTGGCACATGTTCATTGTCTAATGATTGGTCTGAAATAATCTCCTCGTCATGATTGCTCAAAACTAAGAACAAGTCATCTGGTATTGGTGGAAAAGCTGGATTATGATCGAGATCTTCTTCTTCAAGTATAGGTGCTTTAGTGGTTGAAGTGCCTGAGTCCGAAATAGGAGCTCCCATCATTGAAACAATATTAGGAATTTTAGACGGTGACATATCACCATTAATAGATTCGTCATTTGAAAGACTTATTTTTGATGGAGGCATATCATTTATAGTTTTAATTTCAGATGATTGATCATTTGAAGATAATTCCGGTGATAAAGACGGAAGCCCATCCTTTAAGTCGACTTTTGATATTTTGTCCATATTGGAGAGATTGTTTTCAGTCGTCGCCTCTCGTGTAATTAGGGGAGATTTTGATGAGGAATATTCAGAAACTTCGATGCTGGGAGATGGCAAAATTTCCTTTATCTTAACATCAGTGATAACTGGGATTTCAGATACGGGAGTGATTTCTTTTATTGTAATTTCTGGCTTAATCGGTTCACTTGGTGGCGAAGGAATAGCGCTCGTCTCAACATTATCGTAGACAGGTAAGCTCGGAGCCAAAGAAACCATACCAGGTATTGGTGTACCGTCTGGAAAACACAAAAGTATTTAAAAAATATGTAAACTAAATATTCATACTATTCATTTATTTATGTATTATAAGAATTACATAATCATTTCAAAGTGTACTAAATCATAACATAAGAACTAAAGAAAATAAAGTAACTGATTGTAAAAAGTAAAATCAAATTTCCCATATCGGTTCTTAATGACGGACGGACAATGATCACAGAAAAATACTTAATTTTACCTCTAGAAAAATTTGGAATTGTTATTGGAGACGTATACATAAATATATAAACTTCTCACCTCTGACTGGACAATTATCGTACTCCGGGCAGCAGCGGCCCGGCACGAGGCGCGGTTGACAGTCATCACGCACGAAGCATGCTATACGACGACACACGACTTCTCCTCCCTGGCAGTAACACACGCGACAGGGGTCCATTGGATCTACTAGCTTCTCCCCATTGCCGTAGATTCGGCCTTCCTGCTCGCATTCTGTAATTATAAAAAAAGTATTTAACTAATAATCAATCAACAAGCATCAACCAATTAAGTCCTCGCGCCTTGCATCCGATTTGATGTCATCCTAACGATGACGTCAATGAAAAACTAATTGATTAATACATTATTCATTATACAGTTCACATAGTTAATAATATAAAAATAGTCGGAATCGCGATAAACACAAAATAATACGCTTGATTTAGTTTACGTAGTTACATAAAAATATGGAAACGTTTTATAGTTTTATAATATACCAACTTCACAAAAAAAAAAATGTTAATTTACTGAAAAGTCCCTGAACTTCTCTACAAAGACAAAAATAAATATAAGAAATAAAAGAGTTTCCCAAACAACAAAACTATTCTTATACAAACAATGTTCTCGTTGAATAATGATTACATTGCAGCATTTTGATTGTATTTTAATATAATATTTACATCGTCGTCTATATAAATAGTTCAGAAACAGTAATTACTCACCGCACTGGTACGTAGGGCAGCAGTGGTCAGGTCTGTGCAGTGCTTTGCAACCAGGGCGAGGTTCGCAGGTCTGTCTGGCGCAGTCAACGTAGCCATCAGAGCACTTACAACGTTCGCAAGGGCTCGTGCCGGGGAGCTGATCTCCGGACATATACACTACGTCACCGAGGGCGCAGCTTCCTGGAATATTGAAAAAGGTTTTTTTTTTAAATCATTAATGAAATTAACTTCTGTTCCTAATCCGTTGTGTAAAATAAATTCAATTGAGAATAGTATTGAAAGCTTTCAAAATCATTATCTTTAAAACATATTCCTTATGAAGGTTTAAGCTGATGAAAACTTATAAACACTTAATGATATTTAGCAATCTCACATTTTTAATGTCAAATTGCTATTCGGTGTGCTCTACTATGTTAATTTGTGATGAATGAATGATCGTAGTGAACCAAATCATGTTGATATTACCTTCTTTCAGACCCAGATCTACGCTCGTTACATTTGGCAGAGGACCTGAAAACAAAATTATATGATTTACAAATCGGCTTAGTAAAAATAATGATAATAAGTACAGCGGCTATGATCGACGAAGGACGGCAGACGACGAGATTTTATAATGTAATAGTATAAGCACAGCGATCTCTATTCCCTGACTAGACTAGTAAGAGCACTAGTTCCATCGGACGATGGGCCTGGGAGAGACACAAGCACAGGACCATCGGTTTTACTGTGCGCTTGTTTTTTTAAGCAGAAGAGTGTATACTGTATATGCCAACTACCTCTCTCTCAAAAATGATTGCTGAAACTTATTTACGGAAAGCCCAAAACACTCTTACTCAATCGAACCGGGAGTTGTGCCTAGGAACTTAGATCTGCGATCGAATATGGTAGCCGCTGGGCTAACGAGGCAGTTTATATAAATATAAAAGCAGTACATCATAAACCTGTTTCCTAGCGAAATGTTTTTGCATCAATATTACAAACGACTCTCTAGAAAACTCCTCTTAATACTTTCCCAAAAATGAAAGACGGTTCTCATCCCCCGAGAGCACTTACGTGGAGCTTGAATAAGAAATGAGGTTATTTATACGATGCGAGTCTAATCTCTTTCCTGTTAAATTCATGTGTGCAGGAAAATTGTTTGTCTTCCATTGAATGTTTAGTATACACTAATACTTGGGTTGAAACGTTTTCAGCTCACCCATGTAACGCGAACGAGGTGAATATTTCCTTTCACATCGTCAAGGATTTATGCAAAGGATAGGAACGAGAGGGATTTTTGGTAAATTCATTTTTCACCCTTCGCCCATTCTTGTCATCAGACAAATGATGCAAACCCCAACAGGGAAACTCTTTCATGTCGGAGCTTTTATATTTAAAATAACGCGACGTTTCATTAAGCTATAGGTTATTTACGTCTCGATTGTTTTATGTTTCTCGAAATCAATGTTTCACTCAATTAGCAAGAGGAAACATTGTGTAATTACGAGCACAAGAGATACAATCTTAGCACACAAGTTTGGCGACGCAGTGGTGACGTTTGAATCGATTAATATATATTAAATTGACAATGTTTGATTGCGGTCAATTACCATTATAAATTGTTCCATTTTCTACATGACTAAAATAACTGATTACCATCGGTAGACATTGGCATCGGAAGTCATATTTATTTTGGAATCCACTTACACCTCGTCTTTAATTATACTAGTTCATTCCCCTTCATACAAAATTAATTTAAAGAGAACTCTTTAGATAAATAACTGCCATTCAAATTGGTTAATAACTTGCTAAAAACTATATTATAATATAAATATGACGAGTACGCATAAATAGCTCATCAGTAACACGGACGGGCGGTCAAGCGTGAGCGGCGTGCAATGTCTATAATACATACGCGTGTGTTACGTTAGCCATTAATTGCGTAACATACATTATTCATTTATAAATAATAGATATAAATAAAACATTTCATCTTGTTACATTTCAGAAACAATAACTAAAAATAACACAATAACAGAAAAAATAATAAAAAAGTTTTATTTCTAAGAAACAAAATATATAACATACAAAATCAAATATACGACCACATAATAATTATGTACGAACTGATACCATAGGACTAGAATATATTTTACGGATTAAATAACGACGTATTAACTTCAACGATCGGTCAACGAATTATTACCTATATTAATGTTCAAACTAAAGTGATTATTATCTTTCTATGCTCGAAACTCACCTGTGAGTTCACAGAAGATACAGAAATATTGGCTCTAAGTTGAAAGGGTTTGCAAGTGAGCAATATGGAGTAGCGAACGCATTGTTTGAGATTTAAAAAAGTTAATTTATCGTTTCATAGTAATAAATATGATAAAGGCTCTTCCTGTGCACATATATGAATACGCCATTGTTCCAACATTCTCCTAAACATAGAAATGAAACAATGAATAAGTACATACATTCTTTTCAATAAATATGTTTATTTGAAATATAATTATTGTGTTGCGTTATTTGTACTAGACATTAATAGTGCGTATGTAATAATTATCATTACGAAGGAAATTGTATAGTTACTATGTAAGAAGAACAATCAGCCGTGGTATAATGTTATGTTTTGTATTTTATAAGGTCCTGTATTCGCTAAAGTTTATTTGTTATAAGCATATGAATAGCATTTATACCATACGGTCTCATAGTGGAGTTCGATCATGGTTGTTTTAAAAGGTGACTAAGACATTTTTTGTGTGAAGCGCTTCAATTAGGACATCATCATTTTCTAATATATATCTGTATTGTTACTAAATCTTACTAAAATTAATACTTAATAAACGAAAACAATAAATAAAATTTGTGTTTATGAACAGGAGATGAGAATTGTGGATGAAGTAATACCAACGCAGCCGGAAACAAAAATTAAACCGACGGGAAATTATTCAGGATGAAACATCTCCGGCTCTGAGCCCTCATTTACGCAAAACTCGTAGAGTCTTTGAACAAATACAAGATTTCGTCACGTGTTTTTCGTGACTTATTTATTTTTATATTCGGAAGGCCGATGAATAAATGGGCTGATATAATAACCGTTTGTACACACGAACACAAAAAGAAGAGCAGTCTCACTCAATCTTCTAAAACGAAACAACAATACAAAGTACTACACTACTACTGGTAGTAGAATGGGTGGTGCCCGCCCAAATAGACCCACAGTCCTTCCAACGGTGGGAAATTAATCTCCAAGGTAACTGAATAGAATGGATAACATATTGGATTGGATTCCAACAGGAACCATTTAATTGTTATTGTTTTATTATATGTTATTTTAGTAGGTAAAGTTATAAAATATAAGCATTCGGTTATATATTATAAACCAAACAATTCGCGTCAGAGCACCGCGCAGATTGTGTTTGTAATCCTTTGTTTTGGCGGAATATAAAGCCTCTAGCCAGCGCGGCATTACTCCACGGGTGCTTGTTTCGTTTTGTTAAGCTTAACAAGCAAAGTTTATTCTTTTAAAGTATGAATTCACAAAAGCATAACACGCCATGCAAAATACTACTATGGATGATTACTAATATTTTAGTCCAACTAAGCATAGACCCTGTTAGTTGAAGTGGTTATCATTATATTTTCAAATATAATTATATCGAACAAGTAATACTTAGGTCTGAAGGGTGAGGCAGCTACTGTAACTACAGGCCCAAGGGACATAACAACTTAAGTTTCAAAGTTGGTGGTGCATTGACGATGTAGCAAGGAATTGTTAACATTTCTTACAGTGGGCGGCGGTAAGCACTTACCATCAGGGGACTTACTTGCATCGTATATTTAATATAATAAAAACTAATAATAACAAATCGGATTAAATTAACTCTTGACCCGCGATGGTCAAGTGGCAACCACGTGATATTTCGGTAGAATCACGTGGTCGCCTTCGTCGCAGGTTCAAATCCGGGTAAGCTTGTACATTTTCTAAGCATACGCGAATATAAATTTGTTGATCAGAAACAGTTACGAAATGTTTGTACCGCGTGAATATTTCGAAATATATTTCAGTCTCGTATTTCATAATCGGTTGGCATAACACCAGACTATCGCATTACGGAAAAAGCCAACGCCAACATAATAGCCGGTAGGCACATAGCTGTAAGTTCATAAGGATTTGTACACACGATACAATTCAAATTTTTCAAAGAAATATTATCCAACTAACTTTTATGATGTAAAATAGAATATTTCATTATAAGAAACCCTACTACTTAACTATATTTATTGATAATATACAATTTCTTCGATTTATTTTGTTTGAAGTAGTTTTAAATCAGAGTGAACAACGCGACTATCACTGTACTGAATGTGATCTAAAAGTATATTCACATTATCAAGTTCGATTGCTGAAAATCTTAGCAGAATATTTGCCAAGTTTCATCTGACTGATTTGTCATATTTCACTTGACAACCACTGGCTGCCCTCGAGTTGGCTGAGCCCTGGGTTCTTAATAATCTTAATTACTTTACTTTTAGTTACATATTTTACTTAAAGTTAAAGATCATATAAATGAACATCTAAAGTCATAACAACAATTCAAAAATACATATATGTATACCGAAATTTTGGATATTAATAAAACAAAATATCTCAATAGTTTTGGCTGTCATGCGCTCATCTCCGTTTGGGGAGATCCTTATATCACGTGTCCAATGTCCCGCTATCGAAGCGTTGCAGCGGTCTCGAGTGTCGGCCGACATTGACTCGACCTCGACACAGACCCTCGGCCCTCGAGGCCCCAACTTGGAGTGCCGCCCTGACCTCTCCACAAAATGAAACAATTCAGAAGTCACGAATATGGGTTTATACACATGTACTATATAAACACTTAACTTATGTAGTTCGAATACTATTGTCATATCAAACTTTTAGTGTAATAAGCCTACATTAATTACAGAAGTAAATAAAATATAATTAGACAAGTCATTATATAATTATATAGATGACATAACTCATGTATCGAGGTGATATTATAAATATAAGGTCACAAATTTAATTAGAATTTCACGTTAAAGTAAAAAATCTGTAACTAGAGCTACGCTATTGTATATATAAGAACCTTTCGTATTAATTATAATTAAAACAATAATTATTTTTATTAACAATAATACAAGAAATTATTTTACGGTTTAACTATTTTCGGAATGTCCGTTCGTCGAAGTGGAATGTATGTGTCGCATTATCAGCCGTTATCTATAATCACCGTTATATAAAAACTATATCATATGAAACAGTTTCGTTAAGAGTTTCGTTGAACGTTTTTTCTTTCAATATACAACTTCCAATTTTAATATAAAGGCACCGAGATTGGTTATCACACTTGTATTTCATAAAAGGCAGCCTAATCACTAAATAAATAATATGAATCTACGATCAATGAACATTATTATAATCATTCGTCTCTTTAAATCTTTATATGATTTTGTTAAATCAATATAAACAGATGTGTCAATATATAATATTTTAATGAAGTGAGGGAGTTCATCAGCTTGATCTAGTTGTGGTTATACCAGTAAGGGTGGCGGGATCTAATTAATGGTAATGAGAACAGATAGCTCTAGTTAGGTCGGTCTAGTTTCCCTGCAGGCACTAATATGTAATTTCACGGTGCCGTAGGTTCAATACACCTTAGGCATTTAGCGACAGAAATACCCACAATTTTTTGGTTGACACCCGCCATCCGTCAAAATCAAAAAAGTTTTCTCTGTCATTTTAGATCTAGAGAATATTAACAAAATTTAAAAACGTTTTTTTAATAATAGTTTGATTCCGAGAAGAAAAAATATAACTGTTTTAAAAGTGCATAATTTATTTAAATTATATTTTAATCGTTCGTATATTTATATAACATATTATACATTAATATGTACATGAAAATGTCGAAAACTGTCGTAGTCGTTTTTTTAGTGTTTATATAATGGTAATAAAACTTATTAATATTACATTCGAAAGGTTTTCCATTATTTAAATCGGTTATTTTTTAAATTTTTATTAAATTTTCGACATGATTAATTTACTTATTTTTAACTTTAATGTAAATACCAGTAATGAATATTTATTTAATGAATTTTGTTTAACTTTACTACTCGTTCTTATTATTACCTAATAATCCAGGAATCCAAATAATCATATCAGATGCATCTTTATATGTTGTATCATAAAGCTCATACCATTAGCATGTTAATATGTAAATAATATTTCGCTGTAAAATGAACTTTATTTGCTGATGATAAGGTCGATTTTTGTAAAAACGAAGCTGAGTCCTCCAAGTAAACGTGACCAGCTGTTGTTAGCGAAGTGGAAGATGGACAGGATGTATACGGGCACATTAGCGAGTGGGTAAGTGACTCACCTATTTTCTGATTACCCTCAAATTCAGACCAGGTAGTTAGATGATGAACTTAAGGTAAAATAAGAATGGCTATCTTCAGCTGCAATAACATCCATATAATAATTGTTATTGCACAATAATATATTTGATTCAGTCTTAATACGAAATGTGTCTCTTACTGCATTAAGAAACACTTGAACCAATGTATTTCCATTAGATATCTTATAATTTAATTATAATTATTTTTTATGCAAGTTTTAGTACCTATCTCGTCACCAATACCAATAAAAGTATGAGCAACATGTCCAGTTAATAGGTAAAGTCGAATTGGTTTCAAATTAACCTGCAAGATTTCACACGCACTATCAAATGAAGTAGAACAAATGTATTCGAAAAACTTTTATTCTCTGACATATTATCAGAGTTAATAGATAATCCTTCGTTGTAAATACAAACAACATCGATGATAGAACTCCTGTGAGATCTAGATTAGAATACTATGAACACCCTGGCACGTTGCCAGGAGAAAGAATCTCGGACAGAAGATATGACACGCACGAACACGCTTCATGTGTAAGTTGTAATTATACATTACGTTTATATAACTTGGTACAATATAACGAATTAAATAGCCATGGAGCTGTTAAGGTAAACAGACAACATCAATTTTACCTTAGTTATTAAATATCAAAAAGGTGATCGCGTCATAATAACGATAATTAAAGGAAATGTGTAAAAAACATACAAATCATTTTAAATCATGAATCATCAAAAGAAAATTTATCAATACATTATAATTATGTACTTCATATTTTATTCGTTAAACAATCGCAAACTTTTTCCCAATTACTTTTAATCGCTTGAATCTTGTGGACCGTGTAGGTGAGTTTTGAAAGACTAGAACAGGAATCGTCTTCTAAAAATCGATGACTGCTTTATTCGTAATTTAATCTTATAAATGATGATCTAAAAGACCTTGTAAGGGCCCACTTAGATGCAGTAGGTATATTTCGATTTTAGAAAACTTAGCGTTACGTAACTATATGTTTTAAAGTAGTATAGAAAATATAGAAAGTTTATACAATAATTATATAGAAAATTGAAACTGTTTTAAATCAATCACAAGACATACATATATCGCTGTTTGTTATACAAGAGACCAAACAATGATTCACTCATATTGTCTCCCGGCTATGCGTGAGGCTTAAAGCGAGAGGTCATATAATGACATAAGGATGTTGTAACAATATCAGCCTTCGATGATACTTATCGCAATAAAATAACTCAAGCTCGCTTAAAGAAGAATCGATATAAATATATTTTATTAGCATTAGACTCATACGACTAAAATTAAAAAAATTATAATAATTAGCTATTATTTATGTAAACAGTGAGACCGCTCACTGTAAGCATATATAACTATATAATATAACTATAAAAAATAAATTAAATTTAAGGCGTTGCTTATTATATAGTCGTACAAATAAACATGGCTTAAAATTACAGCATTTACAAGCAGTTTAAGTAGCACGGCTTAATTTAGCTCCGAACTCGGGCGAGCGAATTGATCTCGAGAGGAATCTTTCGACAAAGAATCCAAAGTTTTCAACTCATTCAATGGATAAGACGTCTTGGTATTGATCTAATAAATGTTTCATGAACTAGGACTCTACCAGAAACATCAATTTGGTTTAAATCATTCGATTGAGCTCTAACAACCTTTGTTACAGCTTTTATAAGCTATACCATTAAAATGCCTTATTACTTTCATGCTTTTTGCGTTTAGTTCTTCTAATGAAAAATCTTATGTAGAAACAAAATCTCGATTCTTAGTCTAAAAACGGTTATTTTCATACAGAATCAACTTAACCAAAATTTTTATAAAGCGAACAATATACTCGAAACTATTACTTTTTAATCACAAAAGCTCATCTTTCCTCATAAGTTATCGGATTTTGAATGTGTCGAAGTTTCTGGAACCTGTTGAAGATGAGTAATTCGGTTCAGGGTTAAGCTGTAATGTATTCATCAGAGTTCTCGAGACATAAATCGTTTATACACTTACAAAATTACGTCATACAGTTGTCTTCTAAATTTTGAAGCACTCCTTTATGCTGTGCTACGTGAATCAAGCTTTGTTGATGTTATTAAAAAATAACTTGATCAAAAACTTTCTATTTATTTAGTAACTACAATTTTTTTGTTATCATAACTACTGTAATTATTGTAGTATAACGACGTATTGATGTAAAATTAGATTAAAAACAAAATCCAAAAAATATAAAAACCAATTTCAAAAGTTTCAAATGCGGAATGCAATGACCTTTGACACTTTAAATAAAAACTTTAGGCACATGTTCAATACTAATGAAATGGAGATGGGACCATGCCGGGACTTGGTAAGCCCAATACAAAAAGACTCATCAAAATCGGTGTACAAGCAAAAAAAGTCAGATTACGAATTACTCTACAATTATGTACATCGTAAACTATTTGTTGCTTATGCGTGTTTTTCTCATGACTATATTACCATTCTGTTCACGACATCTAGCTAGCGAAATAAATGTATCAAAAAACTGTAAAAGTATTTTTCTTTCCATTGCTTGTGAAGCCTTAGGTGCTTAATGAACAGTTCATAACCGAACAGCGATGAATAATCGACATAGCGATAGCGTTCGATACGTGAAAGAACATCAGAGAGGTCCTAGATACAGGCTGTCACGCCCGATCGATACGACCCTCCGCCCCTTTGAGTCCGTCTTCGAATACAGTACAGTATGTATGTTTTTGTAGCTTTGTCTTTCGTTTGCTCTATTTGTCAAAAGTGCTTTTACTAATTATTTTTTCATTAAATAACATAATCTAAAGGTAAATATTGTTCAAAGTAAGCATAAAAAATAAAGATATAGGTTTTTGGATACAAATCTGAATGAGCAAACTGTGTTTTTAAATTACCAATATGTGATACCAGTTCATCTTGTAATTTATGGTGGAACACAGGAACAGTGCAGGCAGGGGTGAAACTTTTCCAGTACTTTAAATTGCCTTCAAGACAAATCACAGCTTCGTCTTAAAAAATCGGTTTGATTGTGAATAATATAGGGTTTTCCATTAAGGGCGCTTGATCGTGCAGAACTTCCATCGTAGCGTGTGCTGTGTGGCACGTAGCGCCGTCCTGTTGAAACCACATGTTGTCCAGATCCATATTCTCGATTTCAGGCCAAAAGAAGTTGGTTATCATCGACCGGTATCGCTCACCATTGACGGTGACGGCCACACCATTATCGTTTTCGAAAAAATACGGACCAATCACGCCTCCGGCCCAAAATCCGCACCAAACAGTCACTTTCTGCGGGTGCATTGCCACTTGGTGAACCTCGTGTGGATTGGTCTCGTCCCAAATACGGCAATTTTGCTTGTTGACATAGCCATTCATCCAAAAATGCGCCTCGTCGCTGAAGATGATTTTTTTGCCAAAATCGGCGTCAACTTCCAACTGCTCTAATGCCCAGTCAGCGAACACACGGCGCTGTCTATGGTCATTAACCTTGAGCTCTTGGGTCAGCTGGATCTTGTACGGGTGCAGGCTCAAGTCACAACGCAAAATTCGCCAAGTTGTCGTCTGCGAAATTCCGAGTTCCTGTGCGCGACGCGGAATTGACTGCCGCGGGTTTTCGAGGACACTGTCGCGCACAGCGGCGATATTCTCGGCAGATCTCGCGTTACGTTGACGCACGGGAACCGGCTGATTGTTAACTGACCCGGTTGACTCGAATTTGTCCACCAATCGACGGATAGTCGACTCGGCAGGACGATCATCGCGACCGTAAAACGGGCGAAGTGCGCGGAACGTTGCTCGAACTGAAGACCCATTTTCATAAAACAATTTTATGATTTGCACGTGCTGCTCGACACTGTAACCTGCCATGGTGGTTTGGGAGGACGGAATGAATATAACACACTACATTTGACAGCTGTCACTCAAACAACATGGCCGCAATCAGCTGTCAAAGTTCAAGCGTCCCTATTGGAAAACCCTATATAAAACAAAATAATGGATGAAAACTAAATAACAATACAATCAAATATAGAAATAATTTACAAAATTATATTTATTACAACAGATATTGTTTGTATCTCAAACTGTAACTAAACTTAAAATGTATTTTTAGCGCACTATGTATTTTACACGCGTTAGCTAAACCTTTATTTACAATCAAAGATAGAGCTGAACTCACATAATCGCGGAACACATTAGGCGCCGTTACATATTCATCTTGATACTTGAAGCCTGTTTTTGCTTCGCTTTCCTTAATATATCATTCTGAGTGAAATATATCTTGCAGGAAAAATACGAGTTTTTATTCCTAAAAGGTACATATGAACGGACTCTTGTTTAAACTACACTTATAATCGCATTACACGTTACTTTTGAATGCTGTTTCGAAGCTGTTTATTTAAGCACTGATTTGACTGAAAGAAGAGGACAAATGACTTCGAATGATCGCCCGCTTAAAACATTTATAGATAAAAGCGATAGTTAGTAGTAAGCATATCACTTAAATATTAATAAATTTGTAATCTATATGAATAAATAAAATTGCAGTGTCCGCCTCCAATTTCAAAATAACTGCCTCTTTTTAAGTCATTTGCGAGTTACCAAAACCAAAAAATCACAATATTCAAGCTACGAATGCACTATACACCCTTATCTCGCTGTAATGGTTGTCATTCACGTAACACAAGCCGCAGACGCGATAACTCGGACAGACAAAAATCACGTTCCTCCCATACACTCACTCTTGAGTCTTGACACACTTGCGACTGTCACAAAGAAACTGCTTGTAAAGTAACCTTATCTAGCGGAAATGTTGAGTCGTTTCTCAGTTCTTTTGAATCTAGACTATCAGTTTTACGCTTAAAAATAATATAAAAACTAAGTATAGGGTTTTCCATTAAGGGCGCTTGCTCGTGCAGAACTTCCATCGTAGCGTGTGCTGTGTGGCACGTAGCGCCGTCCTGTTGAAACCACATGTTGTACAGATCCATATTCTCGATTTCAGGCCAAAAGAAGTTGGTTATCATCGACCGGTATCGCTCACCATTGACGGTGACGGCCACACCATTATCGTTTTCGAAAAAATACGGACCAATCACGCCTCCGGCCCAAAATCCGCACCAAACAGTCACTTTCTGCGGGTGCATTGCCACTTGGTGAACCTCGTGTGGATTGGTCTCGTCCCAAATACGGCAATTTTGCTTGTTGACATAGCCATTCATCCAAAAATGCGCCTCGTCGCTGAAGATGATTTTTTTGCCAAAATCGGCGTCAACTTCCAACTGCTCTAATGCCCAGTCAGCGAACACACGGCGCTGTCTATGGTCATTAACCTTGAGCTCTTGGGTCAGCTGGATCTTGTACGGGTGCAGGCTCAAGTCACAACGCAAAATTCGCCAAGTTGTCGTCTGCGAAAGGCCGAGTTCCTGTGCGCGACGCGGAATTGACTGCCGCGGGTTTTCGAGGACACTGTCGCGCACAGCGGCGATATTCTCGGCAGATCTCGCGTTACGTTGACGCACGGGAACCGGCTGATTGTTAACTGACCCGGTTGACTCGAATTTGTCCACCAATCGACGGATAGTCGACTCGGCAGGACGATCATCGCGACCGTAAAACGGGCGAAGTGCGCGGAACGTTGCTCGAACTGAAGACCCATTTTCATAAAACAATTTTATGATTTGCACGTGCTGCTCGACACTGTAACCTGCCATGGTGGTTTGGGAGGACGGAATGAATATAACACACTGCATTTGACATCTGTCACTCAAACAACATGGCCGCAATCAGCTGTCAAAGTTCAAGCGTCCCTATTGGAAACCCCCTTATATAAATAGGACGCTAAAAATTTTACCTTCGTGTGTTTTAATATTTCGGATAGTTATATAAAGAACTTTTATGTTATTTTATAAAATAGACACTCAAATAGACCACTTGATGATAAGAAGTCACCACCTGACCGCACACATTGACGCTGTAAGAATTAACCATTCCTTACATCGCCAATGCGCCACCGAGCTTTGGAACTAAGATATTACGTCTTTAGTGCATTTAGTTAAACTGGCTCACTCACCCTTCAAACCGTTACACAACTGTACTAAGTAGTGGTACTACATTGGGCGGTAGAGTATGCGAAGAGAGCCCAGAAGGGCTAGCAACAAAGCCCTACCACGAAATAAAATTATTAAAGAATATAATACGACCAAATAACATTCTTGAGAAACATTATTTATTTTCAGACATTAAAATAATATTTCTAATATTCTAACAACCTTACTTAAAATATACAATACGGAAAATTACGTGCAATTTTGTTGTTAAAAAGATTTAAGCGCTATTCAGAATAAGTCATTGTATTCCTATAATACGATTACATAAAACTTCGAAGCAAATCCACGAGTAATTTTCATAAAATAACAACTGTAATATCGTTTCGACGATTCGTTTACATACCACGAATACGTTCATTCATTCAATTGTAAACAGCTATTTGAGGAAACTATTACGAAATAATTTAATGTCGTGGAATCACATAGAGATAATTATAAGAGTGAGAAAAATTGTTTACGATAACAAATTGTAAACAAGAGACTTAAATTGTTTTACATAATATTATGTTTGTAACCATATGACTTAGTGGATAGTGCACATGGATGGTAATCAAAGTAAGCAAGCCCGACAAATCAAGTCTCAGTTAAGAGGTGAAAGAAAACATAAAATGTGAGGTATCATGAAAGTGTCGGAACCTAAATAAAATCTATATTTATGTGCTATGTGGTCACATTCGTTTGAAGATACTGCCACCAAGAAATATATATAATAGCCGTATTTTCATCGTCAATCTGCTGCCAACTAAGGATCTAATATGAAATGTCCCTCGAGCCATTAAATTCATTACTTCATTAACTACTAAAACCGAAACAACCAATAAAAATAGGCATTTCTAACACGTGCTGGTTAATTTACACAATATTTTTTATTTACTCGCAAAATTATAAGCACTTAAGTTATATTGAATAAAAAATGTTTTACTTAGACTTAGTACTATCGCCAATTACACGAGTCGAGGGAAGGCTAATATTAGCTGACAGTGCCAGTACTCAGACTCGCTCGTACCTGCTGTTTAGGGCCTATAAAATATCTTTAATTAAAGATATACATAAGAGAAGTTATAAAAAACAGTTAATATACTATATATTTACGGCCTACGCCGGTCGTTACTTTTAACGATAGCTTTAATAAAAAAAACATCTATAAGAATATTATAATTAGGAACCAATTATGTTAAATAATTAATTTAATATTAATATGGCCATTATTCCAAAGTCAAGATCATGAAAATAGTAGATAGTAAGAGTTTACTGTATAAAGTATCTTCATCATAAACATCATAATTTGCTCGCCTGTAATTCCTGCTTTTGATGAGGTAGTTCTACTCAACCGGAAACCACACAGCCGTCAGATATCAATTGTAGTTTAAATATGAAATATATTCAAACTAGAATTGATATGATATCTGATAGCTATTTCTAATATATATCATCGAAAATATACAGACGCACCGGCACAAAAGTCTTGTGAACTCGACACAAGCGACAAGATGTTTGTCAATCGCTGAACACAAACCGTTGAACAAGAAATGTAACTTTGTATATGAAAGCGATTTTGTTGTTACTATTTACAGCATTCTCACTGAATACGTACAACAGAAATGTCCAGGCGACCTTTACCGTTAAAAAATTAACACGTCCTTGTTTATGGCACCACAAGTGAACTGAAAGTGGTACTACCGGCACGAATTTGATCAAGACATTCCAGACGGATAGCGAGATGTGCGCGGTCATTATGGACCGCGGACGTAAGTCGGTATGTAATTGGCAGTTATATAAAAAACCTCAACGTCGTGTATATCATGTATTTTAAAATAAATTGTAATTTATTTCAATACTCACATATAATCTCTAAATCTTAATTCATATCAATACTAAATTAAATAATTTAATATGTATGCAATACCTAACCTTGTCAAGTAAACACAATAGCTAGATAACTACATTTTAATTTTAACGTTGGTAAATATCTATAACGTTTAGTGAAGGGCACGTGTAGCGGCAATAACTTCGGTAAAATTTTCCGACAATTGCCGTACTTACCGGCACTGAGGCGATTATCCGCACAAGTCTGCCGTTAACACTTATCAAGTGTAAGTATTATAAAACAACCAACATAACAATACTACTAGATTATTATAAATTATTATTTGACTTTTACGTAGTAATAATAATAATACCATTTTGGTTAAATAGTTTGTAAATATTTTTCTATACAACTATTAAAACACGACATCGAAAAAGTATCACATAAGGATTTCATCGGCATCGCTTGGCCTCATTCGATCTATATTATGCAAATGCAAGCGCAAAAGAAAGACTTTACCGACCGGTCACAAGACTCAAACTTTTCCTTGTAATATTTTTGCTCATGGATCGATTTCCAGCAAATGTGCAGATAGGGGATACCTTTTTCTTTTTTTTGATGATGATTTCATAAAAACAACCCTTAATCGGTTATTGCAAAACCTACATGTCGAGATAGAGTAGCTCTATTTAAACTGCAGCGAATACACGGCAAGCATCGCATGTCATATTCAATGACGAATATGTAGATCTTCTCATTCCATTTAATTTCTATACAGTCCGAAGATGATCGTCGGTGTACCGGTCAGCTAGTTACATACCGTGTTGCTCTGCGAGCCACGCGCGGAATGCCGCCAGGCCGGCCGCGAGCCTGCCCCGCGCCGTCCACTGTCTAGTAAGCATGGGAATCGCATGCCACAGCTAACGCTTCACGAATTATGATTCCCACACTAATTACCATAGTATACAACCATCCCGCGATGACTCATGTGCGTTCGATAATATTTGTAAAGCGTTCAGAGTAAATAACTCATATATATTTCAACAATTATTATACAATTATGAATCGATTAACAAATAGGCTTTCATATAATAATTATCGATGGTTTATGCTATTCTCATACTAGTTTGTAAAAATTACTTTACCGTATAATACATATTGTATTGTACAGAGATCGTCTGTATATGAACATGCAATAAAGTATTATTAAATGTTTATCGGTAATCGACACGTCCAGACATAATGTTCGTAAGTATGTATGTGAGAGGATAATAATTCAGAAACAACAGAATTTGATTGTAATTCAAGAAAACCGCATCGTCCCGACGTCAATTGAAAGGGCTTTTCCATATTTAATCCAAGTCAGACAACTCTTGCTTAATATAATCATTTGAAACTAACCATCCGCTTTACCGACAAGTATAAACGCTGCTTTACCCTCTACGAAAATGTATGCCAAGTACCTTACTTTTTTAGAAAGTAAACAGGAAAAGACTGATCCTATAATCGTCGCCAAGTATACAAGGAAGTATCGCTACTACGCAAAACGTAAAATGTCATCTTTGTTTGGATGAGGTCGACTGAGGATTGACATCTCAATTCCTCAGCCGAGGAAACCAGATAACCTTGACCCACGTCAGATGTCCGGCGTCGTCAGTCAGGCCCACGCCACTCCCACAGCACACTAATCTTCGGAATAACACTCATTCTTGTTATGTCACGAATTCCTTCGCTAAACACGGATTATAGATGTCACATATGTAGTTATCATATATTAAATTCGAAATAAGCTTGCAAGTTGTTTTTGAAAAGTTGGTCTGATTTGGATTGACTTATTATATAATAGAGCTAAACGTACCGGTATTAATCTCACAGTTTCTAATTAACTGGAAGTACTTATTTAAATATACGCCAACCATGGCTGGAATAGCTAGTTGGCTGATTGATCTGAGTGCGTTTTTTTAACTTAATTATTTATACCGATAATATTGTTTTATCAATAAACGACTATCATTTCCTTCGTTGTAAGCTCCTTATAAAGCTTGCGTGCCTTTACGTATCACATAAACGCCTTAAATATTCATCACTTTTTCAAGAACTTTGAAAATACAATAAAAAAATTGGAATATATATATTATTATTATATACTAGTTTCCGCTCGCGATTTCGTCGCGTGTGAGAGGGGCGTGGGAACTGTCTTTTCTCCTTCCCTATATCCTAAAGTAACAGCCTGAGAATGACCATTCCCATTGGCCGGTTGGAATGGGCCTCTTTTGAGAAAAAGGTTTTGGAGCTTATTCCA
The DNA here is from genome assembly GCA_905220585.2 of Nymphalis polychloros. NCBI lineage: Eukaryota > Metazoa > Arthropoda > Insecta > Lepidoptera > Nymphalidae > Nymphalis > Nymphalis polychloros. The sequence goes on from HG992247.1 coordinate 352,202, forward strand.
CCACGCTGCTCCAATGCGGATTGGTGGAATACACATGTGACAGAATTTCAGTGAAATTTGACACATGCGACCTGCATGTTCACCGTCAAGCATGAGATGAATTATAATCACAAATTAAGCACATGAAATTCAGTGGTGCTTGCCCGGGTTTGAACCCACGATCATCGGTTAAGATTTACGCGTTCTTACCACTGGGCCATCTCGGCTTTTTTCCCTATATCCCCTATATCCTTTTCTATACCCTTGTCACTGTGTATGCAAAATTTTATGATGCTCGGTTTAGAAGCCAAATATTATATTACATAATCAACATTCGCGCGTATACATACAATTTATTTTAATTTCGTCATTCGAAGCTTTTAAAATTACAAAAGTCCCGTTTGAACAGAGACAAGTCGGATACACTTACGTTAATATCACAATATGAGCTCACCTGCAATACATGCGCTGAAGTAAAACGCAGCCAGTATAAAAATCAAATGACCAGGCGACGCCATGTCGCCTTTCGACCTGAAACAACGAACAACATTATTATTATTATTGTTGACCACTTTATTGCACAACAACATATAAATATCACAAGAGTAAAGAAACAGTCGATCAGAAAAAATGGTGTGCAAAGGCGGTCTTATCGCTTATAGCGATCTCTCACAGACAACCTTTGTTGAAACATTCTTGAGAAAAAGGTAACAGCAATAGATCGTTATTATTACCTTCGAGTTTAATATAAACATTAAAAGAGTAGCAGTAATAGCTGCAGTTTTAGCAAGTATTATTGCAAAATCTAATAACTCAATCAATAAGTCAGTACGTGGGTATGTAATAATAAAACAGCATTGCAATTCGAGACGTAATCGCTTCGAGATAAACTGGATTCGAAAGGATGCATCGCAAAAAAAGGCTAACAAGATGCGCAGGCGCAGGCAAGGGCGGGGTCGCTGACCCCCGACTGACCGCCTAGATCAGCCTATCCTGACGTAACGCGCTCCTGTGCCAGGCACGTCTATAACGCCACGTAATGATCGCTTTGTACTCGACTGACATTGTAAAACAAGATAGAGATAAGTATCGTACCTCTGAGTGGCAAGCTTATCCTAGCGAACGAGAAATTCTTACTTCAAATGCAGTGGTATTACTTTGTATATAATAAATACAATAATTGTTGAAAAATGACGAATCTTCTTGCTCTACAAAAAGTCGTAAAATATTTTATAACTTAATGTTGCGACACAGTATGTGACTAACAATACGTAGCAAGTGCCTGCCGGTGAAGGCGTCTATTCAGACTTAGGTTCTTGAACAACTCATTTCATAATTGTCTTATCTTGACTCAGATCTCAACTTACATTTTTATTTACTTTTAGATTTACGTATTTCATTTCGAGATATATATTTTGAACTTGCGAATAGAAATAGTAATACGGATATATTATAATCGCAAAAAAATAACATTAAGTACTGTATCCGGTTGCAGTTAATCCGAGAACAAGTTACACTAATTACAGATATTTGTGTCCATTAATCGAGATCATATAACTGTCACGCATATCATTATTACATAGCTCACTTATATACGAGTCTAGTAATGCTAGAGTTTGTAGGGTTGAACGTGCTAATCTTAAAAAATTTAGAGTCGGATTAGAGCGTAAGTGACCATTACCGAATAAGGTGATCTTTACGAAACAAAAATAATATACATTATTCAGACACCTAGTGCATGTTCATCTAGGTACTGATACGTCCAATTAAAATATTTACTTAAATTAAAAATTTGCGCCGTATTATTAAATATAATATTAATGTAGATTATACAGGGAAAAACCGCAAAAAAACTCAGCTCTTTGTCATCAATTAATTACATAGGTATATTAATTAAATACAATAAAATTATTCGTTACCAGCATGACAACCAACGATATATTTGTATAAATTAAAACCCTGCCACAACTAACAATGCTTTATTGGCATTGGAGTTCTATGAAAGCCCTTCATCACTCGTTGATTCTACCGGCAATACTGTAATAATAATATCCTGGGACATTATTCACACACGGCCATCTGATCCCAAACTAAGCAGAGCTTGTACTATGGAAACCAGACAACTGATATACTCACATATTCTACTTTTCTTTCTTAAATACATATTTATATAGATAAATAATTACACCCAGACTCAGGACAAACAGACATGTTTATGCACACAAATGTCTGTCCTGGGTGGGAATCGAACCCACGACCTGCGGCGCGAAAGGCAGGTAGGTATCTACCATCTACGCCAATCGGCTCGTCGCAATATTACCTCGGTATTGCTCTGTTCAGTTTAATTTAAGAGGAAGAGTGGCTCACTCTGTTATTGCAGACACAATATATATAACGTCTTGACAGATATAACGCCTTGGATTTACTGCACAACTATAACAGGCTGGCGGCACCCTGTCGGTATTTATGTACAGTCCGCTTCTTTAAGAAAATTAAATTTAGCAAAGAACCTTCTAGTACACCGGCAATTGAATTAAACGTCAGAAACGACCTGGTTCATATTATTTAAGCCCTAATATTGATATTAATCACTATGGACAGACATAGCCGTGTTGTCGTCGACTTATTTAATACACGACATTAGAAAGTTAATTTATCAAAAAAGTCAATTGACAGTTACATCCGTCATTCCACTTTCATTAATTCGCCGGCGAGACGTTCGAATGAAGAGTGACATCCATCAGCCTCGTTCCGATCGATCCCATGTCCCACATATGTGATGAAAACAAATCTATCACAATGGGAGAACCGTGTTACGCGGAAGAAGCCAGTACTCCACTACTGGTGAGATATTATACGCGATGCCAAACGATCATCAACTTCATTATTTTAATTACTTACGATACAATATTCCAGACTTGAACCACATGCAAACAAATAATCACAGTCTTCAGCTTTACATTAGCATAGATTTATTAGTAGATACTTAAATTCTAAAAGTAAAATGGTTTTAATTTTAATTTTCGTCCCTACTTATCACAATACAATATAATTCATAAGAAATTCGAATACGCATTTTTCTTTTTACATATTTGAATCGATACTTCGTGTTGGAAGTTATAGTGGTACATGAATAGTAAACAAATTATATCAATACGATTCACAGCCACGTCTAATCAGGCATTACCAAACTACACCTGATTAGCTAACAGAACGGGTCGCGTAGGTCACTTAAAATTTAAGACTTGTTTAAAATCTACATACATGAATAGATATATTGGTGTTGGCAAACCTAACCTAGTTTGCTCATCAAACAATAACAATTGCAAAATGCAATTATTTCGTTTTCTATGAGGGCTGGGTTTTCTTATTTTATAAATGAGATGATCTGGACAATCGCCAACTAAATTGGCCGGTTGGAACTCCTCAAGGAATCTCTGAGACGTTCGTGCATATATAGTCACCACGATGGGCCATGATATATTCGCAACTACGACCCAATCGTAAGAAAACACTATTTAAAAAATCAATACAGTTGTTTTTACACCAAAACATTTTTTATTACCCATGTATGTAGATAGATTTTACAATGGAGCTTGTGTTTTTTTATACATAATGAGGAGTATTTGTCGTTGTTACTCGATTATATCTTTATATATTTTGTGATCGCATGTGGTTTAGTGTGCGCATGGTGCGCGCTGACCGCGGGTGTCCGACCGGCTGTCATTTTCCAATCTCTACAATGCGCGCTCCCAATTGAATAATCGCAGCTAACACTCACTATCGGCCTTCCGTGTGAAAGTTCAAGAGATTTGCGTTTACTCCAGCAATTGTCAAATCAGTATAAAACCTTCTGTCGTAAAAAAAAAAAGTATTACGTTCAATGAAAGTTAATTTGTTTTGCCTTTATTGAAAATTGTTTGAATAACGCTATGACGTTTGAAATACGAATATTGTTTGCACAATCACATGAATACGAAATACTCGTTCAGTAATCTTTTATTTTTTTACACGTGTTAAGAGAACGCACACTTAGTAATGCTAAATAAATATTGCACAGATAATCTGAAATGTCACGAACATATACTAACTTATCATTGACTAGGTCCTAGCATATATATACATTATACAAGTTAAAAACACAATAACTTGCGCATTTCTACAAAGATGAGAAGTGGTAGGCGATTTTTATCGCCGGTTCTTTTGAACCAACTGTCACCTTAATAACTGTAACCTTTGCCCGTAATCTCTGCTCTGCTCAATAATGCTGCTCATAAATTGATTAATAATTCATTTTATATAATCTTACGATGGTTTGAAAAAATAATAATTTGTAATATTTTTAATTCACATCATGTATCTTTCTCCTTACTTTATCTTTGTCAATAAGTTGAACCAGCTGCTTTCATAACCAAATGCAGAGCTCATTTCACTTTGGATAAATTATTAAATGATGCTATATATACTTTATTTAATTAAAAATAATTTATTTTAGGTGATTATAGTGAAAGATACGCAATGGCTTGGAAGGATTCAAAATTTTACAAATCTTTCAATGAAATTAGTCCAAGAACAGCCTCTTTATGTCGCTATGCTGAGGAAAAGCTACATCATCTCTTAAGGAGAGAGTTTTCAAGCAGAAACTACATTTTACCAAACGTTTTGTCATTCAATTAATTGTAATACGGAATAATACAAAAAAAGCAAATAATCACTTTCAACATTTTTGATCAATGTAATGTCTATAAAATGGTACATCAGATTCGTATGCCTCGATGTTATTATATAACACGAGAGCCATCGTCAGTTATTGCTGTAAACACAAAACAGTTCCATCTTATCCACTTGCCCTGTCTAGTCATTCTAAAGAGTCGTAGGCAGCTAGAAAATGTATTGAATAGAAGAGAAATCCGAATGATTGAATGGCCCTTCAATGAAACACAATGACAGAGGACGGAATGTAAATAAACACATTTACTGCGTTTATTTAGTAAAGGAAAATAAAGTTATTATTGTTATCTTATTGTTACATGTTATAGATTAGTGATTTTGTGTTGATTTGTTTACATAACACATCAAAGTTTGATTAACGGTGTCTAATTTTAAATAAACATCTAAAAGAAACACAATGTATATATATACGCTATATGACTATGACTATAATATAATTATATGATGTAACTTTATCATGGTAGCATTTACGCGACGCAGATGACTTTAGCGTAATTCGATTTATTTTTCAAACATTTTTTTATTTATTTAAATGAAACCTAAATTATTTCGGAGAGCACGTCAAACCGCTTTCTGGACTTCTATTGCCGGGTCACCTGTGTTGTCGCACACACATGAGCCCAAAACTCCTGCTCAGGTCTTTCGCCGCCATGACCGAAATACGGACAGGGTAATATTAATATTATAATTAGAATCAAGATATAAAGCAAACAATAAAAATAATTCAAATCTAGTAGCAAAATTCGGCTCTTACTATCTTTTTGATTACAAAAACATATTAATGTATTATAATTGTATATAAAAAATAAAATTCCGATTGGGAATGATAAAGAAAGGTACCGTACATTATTGTACCTGTTCTCGAGAGACCGTTTATTTATTTTTTTAAACCGGAACATTTGCGATACACATTCCGAGATTGTCGCCGCTTTCGGCGATCGTTGACCCAATAAAGTGTGAAAAAAAATTAATAACGACGCAGAGCTAGCGGTTTTGGCGCCACCGTGAAATCGAAAAAGAATTGAGCGCGCAACCAAACGCCATCTTGATTTTTTTTCAGGACTTGATTAGAAATTGCGGTCTGCGTTTTTTGCGGACTCGTTTGGACATCCTGCGACAATAGCTAAAACGTCTATTTTGATATTTTCTAATTATACTTCAATAATGACATTTTATCAGCTCCGTGATTATTTTTACACCCAATTATTAACGGCGCTTTAAAAAACAAAAACTGCTGCATTTAATTAAAATATAAGATTTATTTTGATAGATTTTTAATCGCAAACAAGAATGAAAATGAAAACACAAGATCTGATAATCAATTTAGTAATCGTAATTACGCAAAGACAAAGTTTAGGACAATGATATAGTTTGTGACATTTTCTCTGATTCTGCGATGGCATGATGAACCTGATATATTGATACACAAGAGATACTGACTGTATGCAGTGGAGTGACTAGTGTAACTAAGCAACGTATTTTATATAAATAGTTTGTCTATTTTAAATGTTCGATTTTGATATCGTTTAAATTAAGTGATGTCAAAACTTTCAATAAATTCAAAATCTGGCTTAAAATTCACATTTATAAAAATTGTAGTCATATCGGCAATCGCTCTTTTGGTTCTGCACGATTCGGCGCCAAATATTGTCAGTTTTGTCAAGTTTTACGAGACAAATATACAAGACCAAATATTATATTCCATACAAATAAATCGTATTTACTCTGTTGAATTACCGCAAGAATAGCTAAGCCTGCACACAAAAGATGTTTAAGAATAATGAAACATTTTGCTATTGTTTAATGTGTTAATACTTTAATATTGTTTGTTTTTCTTGACGCTTAAATATGCTTTAGTTTTTATGACAATATTTTACACGAAGTGTTTATGTATTTTAATATTTATGAATTTACGACCGCGTCAATTGTGTTAATCTATAACTCGAAGTTATAACGAACACCTGATACTAACCGTCAACACTAAGGAAAACTTTGTAACCGATATTTAGTTACATAGTAGAAGTATTAAGGTTATATTATTAAAATTGCAATTTAAATACTGTTAGACATTTAGCGTGTTATGTCGGTTCCATAAATTAAGGATAATTTTGAACTAATAGTGAAATATTGTATATTAAAACCATAATGTGCTATCACCGTATACGGGCTATGTATATTAAATCGATATAAAGTCTAAATCTCGAAAATATAAATCCCTTAAAACATTTTTTAATATTTAAAAATAAAGCAATAGTTACTTTTCCGAAATGTCATTGGTCAAATATGTATTATTTTTGGTATTGCCTGGTTACCATAGTTAATTAAAGATATTATTTTCCACAATTCTTATCTGAAAACTATTCAATTATTTCTCAATCCTAAACATGTTGTACTAAAGTTAGCGAAAATGATACTTACGGCAAACTACACTTTAAATGGTTTTATACGGCAATATCCCGATATTTCCTGGCTTTCAGCTTAAACACAAGCAACCAGCAGTGTGTCACATATAAATTTTATGACTACCAACTATGAGTACATTTCCTAGAGTAAATGAGTGAGCCTGTAACATCGAAAGTAAAATTGTGATTATATTCACAATAGAAGAACTACTAATGCAAGTACTCCTAATTAATCTTTACTTGGTAATTTTACTTGGTGGTAGAGCTTTGTGCAAGCTCGTCTGGGTAGGTACCACCCACTCATCAGATATTCTACCGCAAAACAGCAGTACTTGGTACTGTTGTGTTCCGGTTTGAAGGGTGAGTGAGCCAGTGTAATTACAGGCACAAGGGACATAACATCTTAGTTCCCAAGGTTGATGGCGCATTGGCAATGTAAGCGATCGTTAACATTTCTTACACTGCCAATGTCTATGGGCGTTGGTGACCACTTACCATCAGGTGGCCCATATGCTCGTCCGCCAACCTATGATATAAAAAAAAAAAAAAAAAAAAAAAAAATCTACATATATGAGTATATCGGTATGTTGATATAAATATAGATCTTTGTTTTAATAATTATTTTAGAATAACAATTTTCGCGACATGCGTTGAATATAAAATTAATATTGTTATTGAAAAATTAATATTATTCACGGAATTTCGTTAACTGTTTTATACGAATAGAAAGCTTTCAAAATTGAATGACACCGTGTAGTATCAAATTCGATAAAGGACTATCCTTTTGAACATCTTTGTACAAGTTGAAACTGTACTTTACAGTATATAAACGAAATCTACTTCCTTCATGGGCTATAATTTGTTAGTAATATTGCGTTCTAGTAACCAATGTAAGAATAGGTACACAATAGAAATTATTCATTATATTAGACTGAAAAGAGTAACTTCTGAATTTCTTGTCTATTTAATTTTGAAAAATAAAAATTCAAAGCTGCTTTTTTTTTTATATTTCCCGGGAGGGCAAATGACTCTACTCCATCTGATGGTAAGTGGTAGTAGAGTCCAAACGCGACGACGGCTAGTACAGTCAGGAAGAATGATTTGCACTAGCCGCCCCCGCCTTGCCGGCCCGCAAGATGCTTCTTCACGCCTCGTTTGCAGGAACCCAGGTCATAAGTTGTGAGAGCGCACTTGAACAAAGTAATTTTTTTATTGCTTGATGAATATGTTTTTTTTCCATCACACTTGACTGCGTGTCTAGCTTATAATAATATAGTTGCAGAAGGTAACAAATATTTTTGCGAGGTATTGCTCATCTCGATGACGTCACGGCACATTACCTGCGTTACGTCTGCGGACGGACGACCGACTACCGTTTTTATTATTGGTTTTATTTATAATTGAGACACGTTCGACTGGTTCCGAGATGATTCTATCCTTAGATTATACGATGTATGACAAGTGTCTGTTTATTTTCGTACTCATGTAATATATGGAAACTAATGAGATAACGTCAACCATACGGTGGTATAAGGTATTTGATTGTAATTACGTACGGAGGCACCATCCTTTCGAGTCGAATCGAATAGCGTGATATTTTATTATTCGTCAGAATAAACCAAAACCACAAAAGATTAGAAAATGTTTTATTGTACATTAAAAGAGTTAACGAAATATACAGTTATAAATAGAAATATAATTTATGGTATGTGCAAAATACGATCTGAACGAACGATCTCTTCCAAACAACTTTTGGACAAAGGACCTGAGATTAATAAAGCAGTAAGGTGTTAAAACAATTAAATCAATAAATGTATTTTATATATTTATTATAAATTCAAATGTTCATAAAGCTTGGCTTTATTTTCGTATAATATTGTATTGAATTTATATGATTGATATGACTGTAGTTAGTTACGTGTGACAAATAAATAAATAACACGAATTAACGTAAACTCTTGAATCATGTACAACATAACGAAATACATTCTCCCAGCAACATAACTTAGTAGTTACTCATTTCTTCAAATAAAGTACATAGTCAACTATATACTATTAAATTGATATGTAGACATTTGCACACGGAAATGAACGAAAGCGAACTCCACACTTTTGTATTATCGATATATTCTTAATAAAAATTTGTATAATGGTTATTGATATATGAAAAAATAATTAATCTGTATGTGATTTAATGACATCGACAGTATTTAGCCCATCGTGGAAGTTGGTACACATATATAAATATGTACACATATTGCGATGTAAAAAATTGCTATAAAAAATGAAAAGACAACAAATTAAATAATCAAAACCACTTTTTACTAACGTTTGCATTAACAATAAGTGCCACTCATAATATTATGTTATCTAAATGATTAATTGAATCTTCATTAAGCTCAACCTAGGCTCTAAGTAACTAACTTAGCCTTTTAGGGCATTCGGAATTGCAATTCAAATTTCCACAAGTCCACGCGGTAATGATTAACGTAAATAACTAACGTAACGTAAATAATTTTAATTTTGATCATTATATATTATATTATTTTAACTACAACTAAAGAAAATTAATACTATATAAAGTTGAATTAGTAAGAAACATCATTTAATAATAAAGACGTACACATTAGGCCTGCGTTCCTTTAAACGAATAAATTTAACAAAGGTAATAAATGCGTACCCAATATATTTTTTTGTTTTTTTATGCACGGTTATTACGCATCTCGATCGTGAAGACCGTCTGAGTCATCTCATGATCGCACCGGTTTTTTAGTATTTTTTTGCAACAGGTTGAACTAGCTCCGAGGTATTTGCACGTATCCATGCTCGAAACTATTTTTAACGAGGATTTTATGTTTACAGTTTCGTACCCATTCGACCCAATTGTTTATATAAATATTAATGTCGAATTATAATGCATTATAATAAAAAGAGACAGCCTATAAATATCCCAATGGGCAATGGTCTCTTCTCCTCTTGAGCTTACTCCTGCACGCTGCTCCATTTCGAGTTGGTTAACACACGATTTTGCTGGTATATCCCATGATATTTTCCTTCATCGCAGTGCACGAAATTAAGACAAACATAATTTAGACACAAGAAAACTCAAAGTTGACCCGGGTTTGATCACACAATTTTCAGTATAGTTAAACACGTGTTTTAGCTAACGGATCATCGTGGGTTTTAAGCATAACACATCTTAGAAATGAATAGATTGCTTCCAGTTCGCTATAAATATTGAAATATACATATATACAGTTAGAAATAAAGCGGATAATGTAAAATAAAAAGCTACCACCGGTTCGGAATGTAGGTGTCATGTTACATACATAAGAATGTTAATTTACCAATTAAATATATACTCTGCATAAAAATCGACAAGATACTCTAACCTTTTTTTCATATATATAATCTTGTACTATATATTCTGCCTTATATATTAATATTTTTTCACTATAATCATTGAATTTATTAATCGGCTAATATAAAGGTCTTCCAAAACTGATGCTCATGCATTCTTATTCGAGGAAAATATCAGCTCGTAATCTCACGATGGTTGAATGGAGATTAAGCTATAACCTGGAGTATAACGACTAATGACATGAAGCACATTACTTGTTGAATTGCGTAATATTTCACATTCTTATATCAGATTGAATTAACTTTGATAAAATTTCATGAGTTTTTAAGATAAAATATTCTTAAAATTACATGTCCATGTCCTATTACATTATGTACATTATTAGCATTGTTTACTTTCCTTATGCAAAAAGTGTAATTATATAATATTTCATAACTAAATTACAAACAAATATGGCCTTTTTCCTTAGGGAAACCAACTCCAATTATAAATTGTTCAGCGCAGTTTTCCAGTTCATTCATAAAATTTGATCATTATTTTTTGTGCCCAATGGTGTAAGTTTTGATAAATTATTAATATTCGTCGCAGTATTACTTACATATAGTAAGTAATCATAACGACTCACTGTCCAAACACTTCGCTCCACTTGACATACAACTCCTCTAGAAAGCGCCCTCGCCATACTCGGTCAGTCTCGACACAACCTAAAATGAGAACTTCCACGCCGAAGATACTTCACACCTGACCAAACAACAAATACGTACAGCAAATATTTCTGCAATATGTAATAGTGACGTGGGCTGGATGAACTCAGAGCAGAGCAAATTCTGGAAATCTCATCTTGTTTCCTGGTGATGGACAGTCCGGGCCTGGTGATACATGACTTTATGTAATTACTATCAGAGCGTAGATTTAGGCAACGTGATGACATTGTGTGACAAACTATTACATACGTCTTAGATTTTAGTCTCAGATTAACAATTATAGTAGACATAGTTAAAAGATATTTTTAATATAATATTGATTTTGGAATTATATATAATCGCAGTACAATACTGAATTTCAAAACGACACCATTTCCCAATATCGTCAGTTCTGTGACGAATGTCAACAATATCGAATTTGCTACACGCGCAGAAACAATACTTATTGTCTTCCATTCTGTTAATCGCATTGTGAATCGTTCGCTTTATTTCGTATTTACTTTGTACGTTTTAGACCTCATAACTAACTCGTTCCGACAACTTGTGCGAAATGTAAACAATGCCACACTAATTAAGAATATTATGACTGAATAATTGTATTATCACGCTTCACTGTTTTTAATTAACAACACATTTATTATGCACCCATATCGCATTCAACTTAATTAAGTTTATAATGTTTACATTTAGTACAAATTTAAATATTATTTTGTAAAGAGTCTTATACAGTGTTTCGCTTATTAGTAAATCTAAGAAAATAATATAACAAACTTTTGTGACAAACGAAATATTCTTAAACTAATAGGTTTGACTCCTACAATGTACCTATGTACAAAATTGAATACACGGAAATAGTATAAAATAGACAAAAAACCTGAAACTCTTTTTAATAAGCCGTAATAAATGAAACAATGTGCTTAATTGAACAATGATCACGATGAATGTCGAAGGCATCCTCGAAAGGCAAAAACTTCATAAAAATATTTTTCGTCTTAAAAATAAACCGAGGAAGTTGAGCACAGTTCGTTACATCGGTAGAATTCAAAATGTTTCATTAATTATAATTATTTCTTAACTAGATGCTTGTTTGGGGTTCACTTGCCTGCATTCAGCTCCAAGCTCCAATTTCCAAATTGGCTTTTACAGACAAAACGAGTACATATATGTATGCAAAATGAATGTGTATATTGTTCACTGGTCTCAAATTTAAAGCGTCATTACCCAATGAAGGTCACAGTTACAATCCTGACTAAAGCCATTGTCAAATTTATTTCAAGGTATCTATTTGAAATATTACGAATATTATTCCTTTATAAATGGAAACAAAAAATTGTTATGAATCAGGCTTTAACTTCCAACTTTAAACCTTTCAGTTTTTATCCGGGAAACACATCACGATATCCCTTCGCTTGCAATTTTGGTGTCGTCCCAAGCGCTGGTTTTGATCCGCTGCAATGTTGTCAATGACCCAGTTAGGATGTTATTATTGCCAGCTTGAACCCTGAGCCAAATGACAATTCAAGTAAAAACAATACAAGCCATTCTCATCCTTTTTGAAATACTACAGAGTATAATTTCTTGTGTGCAATTTTGATAGACGCTAGCTGCATCTAACTGTAGTCCGTCAACCGTGCTTTTATAATAATATGATCCGTTAAAGGAGCAAGCCATTGCCAGCTTTGGTACGTATTCTGATGGGTTAATTTAGCTTGCACCTGTTTTGACAAATGGTCACAATAACTGTCTTTGCGATTAAGTGAAGTTAGCACCTGCTAATTGCAAGGCTCTGTAAAGTTTAAGCACTTCAAACGTTTGACGATGCATTAAATAATACTTGATTATTCTTAAATCACTGCGTTTAATCAGCGTGTTAAAATTTGAAATTAAAGAACTTTTAGTCATACGACCTCTAATTAGGCTTATAAGTAAAAACTTTATTTAAATTAAATACAAATTATCACATATTATTGTAAGAAAACATTTTCATTAAAGTTTTGATTATTTAGAAATATATTTAGTTCCTTTTTCAAAAATACATTCTATCAAATATGTATAACCCTTAAACCGTATTTTTTTAAATTAACCAATATTAAAAACTTGTGATTGTTTATATATCGTCACAATACATTCATATAAGATTAACATATGAAGATTCATTGCATATCTATAAAGTTGAAATAGAATAATAAAGTACGGAACCGTATACGAATAAATAAGTGTTCGGTGGTTCGGTTACTCGGTGGTAGAGCTTTGGGGAAGCTCGTCTGGGTAGGTACCACCCACTCATCAGATATTCTACCGCAAAACAGCAGTACTTTGTATTGTTGTGTTCCGGTTTGAAGGGTGAGTGAGCCAGTGTAATTACAGGCACAAGGGACATAACATCTTAGTTCCCAAGGTTGGTGGCGCATTGGCAATGTAAGTGATGGTTAACATTTCTTACAATGCCATTGTCTATGGGCGTTGGTGACCACTTACCATCAGGTGGCCCATATGCTCGTTCATCAACCAATACAATAAAAAAAAAAAAGTGTTATAAAAGCTCGTCCTTTTCTTTTTTTTTTTTGTAAGTACGTTAAGACATTCCAATCAACTTACTAATTATATATATATAAAAAAATTACGAAGCAATATTCATCATCACTGTTTATGGTCAATTAACTTTTTTAATAATATCTAATTTATTTGATGAAATATTATTTCAAGTTCTTCAACATCACTTCGTCAAACTTTCGAGAAATGAATATATACAAAATAAACAACCAATCAAACCATACTAATTATCGCGTAATTACTGACAACTCAAAACCATTGATATACTATACAATTTTATTATACATGTATAATTGATAAGCTGTCTTAGATTGCTTTGGAAAATACTTGCTATCCCATTTTAACGTCAGTAATGAGAAAGAGATAACCACATTTTTTAGAGCTGTCAATTTTATTTTGGTATACCTAATACTCGCACATTTAACTTAAAGTAACCTTGCTACGGTGTAATAACGTTTCTAATCGCATAATCAATTTTAACAAAATAATTAAATAGAATTAAACAATCGTTATTTAAATACGAAATAATTTATATAGCAGTTAGTTTGTGTTTTTGGCAATTTGTGTAATTGGGTTAAGTAAGTGTAAAGTAAAATTAACTGAAGTGTTAAATTATCAAACCATATTAAATACTTAATATAAAAGCGAAGTTTCACTTGATTATTGATTGGCAAAATTCTAACACCGGTTCGATAAGAAATACCACCATCAACCCAGTGACGAACCGACGGACGAAACACAGCGGGATTTCGAACAATCACCGGTTCCGAATGAAGATTACATTGAAAGACCGGCCTCTTGCCGGTCTTTCAATTGAGTAGATACTCTTTTCTATCAATAAAATTACATAAATTATAAAAATAGTTTTATAAGTACCGCCCCAATTGGACACGAGTAAACTCGGGTGCGGGTAGGTAGTAGATACTTCTCGTCTCACGTCGTGCTGGTGGGCTAATTATGCGATGTGATTATATCCATATGTTTTGTTAGGAGCAGTAGCCAGATAAAGTATTAGCAACAATATAAAATTACCTTACAACGAACAATACATAAGTGAAAGTGAATCAAATCAAAATTTGCACGATAATAACAAAATTTTTTATCTTACCCGAAGTCTCGCGAACTGTTCATTATTAAAACTAGACAGACATTGTAACTGTAATACACACACAATAGAGAAACACAATTAAAATAAATAGTAATCGTATTCAACATTCACGACACACCAACGCCAATTTCAGTTATCTCCGTATGACGTCATGCCCAATGTCATCGCGATGTTTAATATGACGTAGTAACTGTCGCAGTATTTCGCCGTTCCTTTCACAGCTGAGGTGTCCGAGTGGTTAAGGAGTTGGACTTGAAATCCAATGGGTTCTACCCGCGCAGGTTCGAATCCTGTCCTCAGCGATTCTTTTTATTTTATTTTTTATAATTTTTCTATTTACAATAATAACTTCACTTATATAATTATTTTTTTAATAAATTAATTTAACTGACTATAAGTCATGTACAACGCTATACCTATTTGCTATTACACTATTCCAAAAAATATCTAACTGTAATACATATCACAATAATAATTTGCAAGTATTTCAATAAAGATAAGTTAACACGAGAATGAGCGCGCGTTGCTTAATAATGATCATGATGATATCTCCAACAACAATAATTATAAGATTAATTGGACGATTGATGGATGACGTGATGAATTAATATAATTAATAAGTTTTTTCTTTAGTCTAATATATTTTTCACGACAAAGTGACATTCATGAAGATAATGAATAAAAATAAATTAAATTAAATATTTTTTGTCTTAACAGCCCAGCATAAAGAATCGTATCGTATTCGTTGATTTCCATACAAGATATAAATTCATTTGTATTTGTATATGTATTGACTTTGTATTTCATTTGAGAAAAAGAGTCACTACTAAGTTTTTTGCCATTTATTCTCGGCAGAATTTACGTTCTAAATCATCCAATTTAATTCTTTTGCAAGAACATTCAAAAGTTAATTAAGAGCGTTTTTGAATAAAATACTTATAATTCGTTTTTTTTTTAGAATACGACGCTTAAGCAATATAACGAACGGAGTAATGGCATAACATTATTACTCCTCAATAGCCATAACATAAAGCTAAAGTACTAAATGTTAATGTTAATATTAGGGTATTTACAATTACAATCAAAGTAGTCTTAAAAATACTATTGCACACAGAGTACTCTCAAAACAAGTACAAGTGCGTTCTGACACTCAAGTAATCTTAGCGCGGATTTAACAAGGAATTACGCAGCTCGTAATTTCATTTAACTGCATTGTTTAATAGTTCCCACAATTTAGATAATATATAGCATTTCCTGATTTCATTTTAACTTCAGTATAACTATTTACTTCATACAAATCCATGTATATCTGTAACTAAATGCTGTTCACATTTTACATTACTTATACGCCCATGAAAATAATCTAATACCCCTTGTATTAGATTATTTTCATCCATTGTTACGTTATATTACAGGCATTGTTGAACAAAATATCGAAGAATATTGTTATTAATAAAAGTGTTGTCAAAACATTTAGACACGCGGTAACAGCCTTAGTTATATCCAGACGAAGCTGGAATCTTACGCGATACCAGCGGTATTTCTATAAACAATGTCAATTGTAACAGCGTCACGCGCCAGGCCGGTGTGCCAACGAGTCTGCTGCAGCGTGAATCATGGCGGCCGGTCGTCGCGCACGTCGGTGTGATTATAATTCGAAATATCCTTCCTATATCGTGCTGCTAACAATCCTTAAGCTGATATATTACAGTATGTATCTTTGCAAATTCACTTACGTTCCGCCTGCTTTTATTTTTATGTTGCGTCATCGTTAATGGGTTCTGAATAATTTACTTTTAAACTCGCATTATTGTTATTTGATAAATTATGTTCCCAGACTAGGGTGTGACTGACGACCCTTTTTTGCACTCAGTTAACAGAAAACTTTTAGCACTGATTTAACTTTTACTTCGACGCTATAAATAATGATGCAAATAATACATCATCATTGAAACGTTTTAGAAAATACAAAATGTCATTAATATATGCTAGGAAAAAAATTCGAATTTGATTGGAATTATCCCCTAACTCCTAGAAAGAACTGTGACTTATTATTTTGTTGGTCTGAAAAATATGAGTTACTTAAAATAAAAATCTGTTAAAACAATTACACCTACTCTGATGTTCGTTATTGTTTGATTATTTTATTATTTATATTATATTTACGGTCATTGCGATATTGAAACGGATCAATGAGGTTGGTTTATGTCTAATAATAAATAACATGTAAGCTAGTGCAACATCAATAACAGCTTGTATGTTTATGTGTAATGTTTATTGGATAAATTGAAAATCTTTAATAATAAAATGAAATCATTTCCAGTTCCACAGATTGTTGAAGTGAAGAGAACGACACGGGTCGTAATAAAAAAATTTTTATTTAATAACTCATAAATGCGTATTAGCACGTTTTAATAGCAATATAATTAATAATATAAATTTAAATTACACTATGAAGGTAAATAAAAGTAAGTCGATTGATTATAATTAGTACATATCTCACACCGCTCTCGCACCGTATGCCGTGTATCATCTGGGGTCGACCTTCAGCAGCACGAATAAGGAATATATAATTAACCGAAATTACGCATTAGGTTTTTCCTATTGCACACACAATACAAACCGAACAAGTGACATCTTCAATCAAAGTTATATTTGCATTTACGAGTTTATGTATTTAAAACTTAAATAAAAACGAATAAATTCGATGTATTTATTATTATATACAAATGTACCTACTTGATAAAAGGATGCAGCGGGTATTTGTGTTTTTGTGATTATACGATATGTATTTTAATCGATAAGAAATAGTATCGACTAGTGTTTCTATGGCATTCGACTCTGGGGCTATGCAGCCGATATCCAAATAATCTTTGTCTGAGAGAAGAAGGCAAATTATAATCTGGGCCCTGTACACTTATTAAGAAGTAAATTTAAAGGGATAAAAATATTTCTTACTCATATATATATTTTAAGGTATGTTTGTAAAAATATATTTCCAGAAATTGCGACGTATACCATTTTTTTTGTTTCAATGAATAAATCTGAAGTTAAGAAAACCAAAAACTTTAATTTAGGTTTTTACACAAAAGAAAATGTATAATTCGGTAACTAAGGATGTGTTACTTATAACAACAAAAGAAATATGACCAAAAATGATTTCAGTAAAAGTCGTGACTGCGACTTACGGTTTATTCTTAAAAGCTAATTGGCCGATACTGATGCCATCAAAGTAGAGCAAATTCCAGACGACTAAATCTACGAGATACAGATTGTAGAACGAGGTTTCTAGTACCAGAGAATTGACTAATTTGTTGAATTACTGGTTTCTATAATACTTACAATTTTGCAGCATTTTGAATTTGCATGTAATACGTTTTATTATATTCATTAAAATATGGTAGAGCAAATCTCAGGTGAAAAACTAGTGATGCATTAAATAATTAAAGGTCAACAATTTAAAAGGAAACATTTAACACAGTAATACATAGTTATGTATAATGTAAAATAAAGTTACGAGTGGATTTCAGTTAGTTACACGAAATATGTTATTGGGAACGTAATTAAAATTGCATTAATCAAATGTATAACGCCAAAATTAACGTCATATTTTATTTGTTAACTTATTACTGTAAATACTCGTACAATTAATATTGTTAAAAGTATCATAAAATATCGTACAGTGATAAGTTTTTAACGATAAACAACGTATCACTAAGTGAACTTCCTGGGATGAATCTTCCGCATAGCTCTTAACAGAGCCTGCTTTGCCTTTTACCAAGAACTGCATTACGATATACAGAATTACAGAATTATAATGCTTGTAGGCCTTTGTGCCTTGAAAATAGCAAAGAAAGACTTAGGAGACAGTAGAGTGAAATTGGAACTGTAACTATTTAGTAAATGGAATCGCAATTATAGTCTCGTATAAATAAAATGTATGTAATAAGCGTACGCTAACGCTTCATGAGCACGATGTTAAGTAATCGTAATTTACACCCACACCACAATGTGAATAAAGTAAAAAAGTAACAACCTGTAAATTCCCATTACTGGGCACATACCTTTGCTCCTTTTAAGGAGAAGGTATGGAACGTATTCCCCCGCTTACTAAAATATGGGTTGGTAGGTACACACATGTCATGGCACTTTTTATCCGATACATGCGGGTTTGTGTACAATGTTTATTCGTCGCCGAAAACGTCGGTTACCGGGTCTAGCAGGGCTACTATAGCTCGACAAACACTACGTGAAACCCACACTTACAATAACTACAGGTTGCATTGGACTACATTAGACTAATATTAACGGTATGTTTCTAAACATAAGTTTTTTCTGAACTTTGTGCGTTTTGATTGAACAAATTCAATAACTCATAAATTTATCTAAAGTAGATAAAAAAGCAAGGAAGCATAGATTTGCGTACGAAATTTATTTCAATATATGTTTGCGTGTTTTTTAATAATTATAACCATGAGTGAAGGCTCAGTCAAGGCGAATTTATTTAGTTTGAAATAAATTAAAATAAGATTTGAAATTGATATGTATTGAGGAAAACCCAGCCTTAGTCACAGTTTCCTGAAAACGTTCTAACGGGACGCTCCTAAACATACTAATTGGACGTCTGAGGTTGATCGTCAGCTTGTTAGAAAAATAAACATTGACGAGTCAGAGCATGCAGTATTTGTTCCTGTTTGTACGAGTCTTCGCTTAAACCTTGATTCGTAATTTGTTTAACATTGATATGTAACTTGTTGCTAACATCTTACATTTATCTCATTAGTATGAATCGTATGAAATATATTCTTACGATGAGGACAATTAAGGGAGTCTAGAAGATTTCATTCAAGTTAGACGTATAATAATATAGCAAGGATGAAACAAATAATAGTAATTACTTAATAATCTCATTGAAGCTAAATATTTTCAACTTTATCAAACAAAATTAAATTTCTTGGTTTATTATCCAAAACAAATTAACAATATGATATAAATAACGTATATTTAAACAAGGTTAATATTCATAATTATGTATTAATAGCAATTCTTTATATCACTACCCAGTGGAGTTTTGATTAAAATATTAGATTAAAAATAAATTTATTTACTTAATTAAAACAGTCTACGCCACATATACATTGAAGAACATTGACTATATTATCAAAATTTGCTTATAATATGAATGTAGGACATTAATTATTTCGGTTATTAGTTCAGCGGTGTGGATACAAGGTCACGTTACGGTGGCGCGCGGCATGACCGCGGGCTTCTGCGCGGGCGCAGCGAGATGCGAAAGTGTCGCACTTTCACACGCCAGCTCAGCTCGAGGCTCGCGAGTGCCCGTAACGGTACCCCCGATGCATTGATCGATTGCTATCGTAATGAGCAACGTAACGGTTTTAAATTAAAACAGCGGTGAGCGAATCTCTGACATTGAAAAATATTTGATGGATTCAGTAGACTTGGGTCAATAGCTTTTTAAAAGAAGCAATACTTTAAACTAAATATTATAAGGTGTCTGTCCTTATTCCCGAAGACGTATCTGGCTTAAAGATATGCAACCCTAAAACAGCAACATTTTAAATGCCTTCCCTAATTACATGTTTCTATATGATTTTGAAGCTATTTAATTGTTGTTATAGAAAGGGAACATTATGTAATAACTAGTAAAACACTATTTAATTTTAGAACATAGAAATATATTAGGAAAAATAACATCTTATGTGTAGAATAAGCAAACAATGTTTAAGGACGAAACAATGGCAGTATTCTATAAATACGTAACTGTTACGTGTAACTCGACAGTTTACGTTACAAATATTAATGAGAAACTATTGTGTATAGCCTTAGTAATAGAAGACAAAAGACGAAAAGTCACCCTTATATTTCACGCCGGACTCAGAATACGACTATTGTGATCGAATAAATCATCAATTAACTTTTATATTGTCTACCGAGTTACGAAGTTCGACAAAAACGATTTATATAAAACGTTAACGATGTAGATAAAATGTGTCAACGCACAGCGTTTATAACAAACTCTTCTAAAGTTTATTTTTGGTAATACATTTTAAATGGATGGTAAGCCAAGCGGTACCTTGAATTTACGGTCTTAGCATATAAGGGTCACCTAAATTTAAAATATTATTTTACGTTCCTTTAATAAAAATCTAAAATAAAAAATACTTTGCTATACAAAGACGCGCAAGTAAATGAAAAACATCCCATATGATTATGTGTTCATTTCAGCGTGAGATTAGATGTGGAGTGAAACAGGTCACAGGTCACAGAGCACATCAGTACAGGTGTACACTATCTCATGATTATCGTCAAATATAACCTAGTTCTATTTGCTTACTTTGAGCACAGTTCGTTATAATATTCTAAAATGCGCAAGTTATCTTTAAGTTACATTAAACATTAGTTACAAACAAAATGTATTGTAAGTAGTTGTTTCAGTTAAATAGAAACAATCCAGTCACCACGCTTTGATTTCAAAGAATGATGATGCTAACGTGGACGTCTCACAAACACAATGACCCAGTGCGCTCTACCTGCTTCAGAACAGTAGGCTCAAACTTCACCTTGAACTAAAACATGTATTTAGGAATCCAGGTCGCCTTTCTGCTCATTAAGTCTTAGTAGTCTAGCTTGAAGAACGGACTTTTTTTTTATTCATTAAATACTAATTATAAATAACAGCTCCATTTGCATATAGAATTATTTTTATATATGTTTTATATATCCGCTTACAGAAGTGTGTGTGCATTATAAAGATTCAGTCGTTCCGATTTATGTTTAACTTTTGTTATAAATATGATGTTAAAGATTATTAATCGATCTTATTTTTGCACCTGAAACTAGGTCTTAAGATTAAATAATTTAGCATTGCTCGAAGTACATTAAAGGAATAATTAAAGAGTATTTGTAAACACATTACAGGTTTATATAATAATTCGTTTACATCCATATGGAACTAATTAAATTAATATTATCAAACTCGAATTAGTAATAATAAGCGGTTAAAAGCTATCCAAGTGTTGTCGATCAATTAGTAACAGAGAGCAGCGCTGCACACAGAATCAGCGTGAAAATTCAAGCTGCGGGTTTCTTTTTCAGTAATGGATACTCTCGCTAGCAGCCCGAGACCAGGTAAATTCGTTGGTCTCTCGTCTGAAATTACCGGTCGTGTTCAATTATCATGTCCCAAAACTTAAACACCATATTATCTCCCACCCAGTTGGCTATTAACCGCTGCAAATGGCCATGTAGAGAAAGAAAGAAGTTCCCGCCTCGGAACAATTGATTTTGTAAATTTATATTTGAATGATTTTTATGACGTGTGTATTTTATTTTCACTGATGAATTAAAAAGCTTTTAAAATAAAAGCGTATCTTACTTCAAACACGTCCGTCACCCTATTCGAAAATGGACATTTAATTTAGCAGTGTGTATATCATCTGACATATTTTACTGTATGTAACTTAACATCTAATCGATCGAAAATATAAGACAAATGCTGGATCCTGTTGAAAGTCCTTGTCACATCTCTAGTTAAGGTGACAAGGGCGAGAGAAAAAAAGTGTTGTAAAAATGCACCTCTTTTATATACAACTTATAATATATAAATCGCATATATATTTTTTTTATTATACCTATCTACCAAATTCTTCTTGATTCGTGCTATTATTTTGAATTTACATGAGTTATACGGTGGAATGTCTGCTACAACACAAGCGAAATCCTACAAACACACATCCACAGACAGTCAGACACACACATATAAATTATTACACATGGTTGGAAAATGATAACAAATATCGTCGTACACCTAAATGGTTGCGAATACATCTATAATCCTTGTTTTGAAACCCTTAAGTTTATTATGTGTGCAGTCGGACGTCCGCCTGTGTGAGTCACGTCGGCGTCGGTCACAGCTCGGGCTCTTATGAATCATTATGACACACATTTTCTCGTCAAAGCGACTCGGATGGTTCTGTATGTAAGCGACTAAGCCTTTCATTTTGTATGCTCGTTTACTTATTGATTAGTTTAACCACGATTGACGTTAAAAACCCTCATTATGAACTAGCTTTGCACATAATTTTGTTTTTAGAGACTGTTCTTTGGACATCATCAAGATTTTTTCCTAAAGAGTATCTAAACATCACTCCGCTGTGAATCATCACTCTGAGATTTTAACTAAACTATAGTTCGTGAGTTTTTATCGTTTCTGTTTAACGATTGATCTGAGACATACATCATCCACAGACGTGAACTAAGCAATATTAAATATTGATGTTTATCAATAAAAATGTTAATGATGCAAACATAAATCATGTTTAATTTGCGTTCGTATGTTTCCAATCTTGTGGGGAATAAAATCTTAAATTCATAAGCGATTCTTCATACCGCCCAGGAAACTCCACAATAAAGGGCATGCCAACTGAACAGTAGCGGCTGGCATTGTTGGCAACGTCATCGATTACCGAGATAAAGTACGAGTGTGCATTGACCGAGGGTGTCCGCCACGCCGCAGTTTCACGGTCGCACGAGAGGTCGACCGGTGGAGAGATGAGCCGGCTCTTGTATTGTGTCTTACACGTTTCCTTTGGTTTAAGGTTTTGCAAGAAATATTGACGTGTTGAATTTAACAAAATGAAATATATTACGTGGCTTAGGTATTGTTATATATTTATGAAAACGCCAATTCATTGTGTTATAATACTATATGCTAATATTTTATATAAAATAAACTTGGATCATTCAAAAGTTTCAAAAAAATATACAAGTATAACCTAAGTTATACCTTACTTCCTACATTTCAAGATCACCGCAGAGCTATGAGAAAGCAACACCGGCGAACCATTAAGCCTCTAAATTATCCCATAAAGTGTAAACTTAACAGTCAAAGAAAATAACTTTGGAACTCTTACGAGTACAAGCACATTTTTTTTAAGTCCCTGCTATACCTATTATATAGTAGCTAGAACTACATTAGTAACTATGTACACTTTACATTTATAAGTATATGTCAGGATTACATAAATTAAAATGTATATCTAAATTAGTTTTAATTAATACAAAAAATAAACAAATTAGTGTTGATATTTAGATTTGCCTGCATTGGCATGTTAACGCCGACATATTTTTGCTGTTGGCGTCTAATGAGGTATTGTAAATATTTGAATTTTATTGAAACTCTTTTTGTATTTGTGTGTTCATTACAGGCAAATTTTTAATCAGTTTTTAAAGTTTTGTTGAACTTTTTATAGTTTTTTCTTTTGATAGTTTAAAATAGTTTTTATATTAAATATGGATATATCGCACGACTCAAACCACATTCCCACGCCTACGGAAACACATGTGTCGCTACGATCATGTCGGTTTGCCTTTCCATGGTATGATGAGAGTGAAGGGAATACAGAGTGCAATACAATATTTACTACTCAATTGAGTAATGAACACCGTCATCTTAGTCCACTTCACATTTAGGGAAGGGGGAATTCCAATCATCCATGACTGCGGCAGTAACAGATATAACAGAAGTAAGCATCCTAAGTGTGTATCGTATAGGATAAGACCGTCTTGAGTACGAATCATATCAATAATAATTGTCGTCAACATGTTGCAATTATATGACGATTGCATTTAGCCATAATTTAAAAAAGCCATTATTTGTACTTTTCCAATTATTTATGTATGATTGTTAACACTGCATTTGTATTTGAATGTGTGTCTGTCATGTGGCGTGCGCACGCGCATACTAACCCGGAAATTGGTTATTCAAATCGTGTGCCCAAGGAAAGTGGAGAAGCTTCACGATTTGAGAGACATTATGCCTTAATTTGTTCTATTTTAAGTCTTATATTTCAGTATTTAAAGGTTATAATTGCGTGGTAATCGATAAGGAGTGTTTGGTTTATAATGCATAGGCTATATATAGCAACAACGAAATCAATGATCGTGATGGGTAACCAGCTGATCGTTATGCCTGTCCCACACATAATAAGCTCACGTGTGTGCCAGCAAACAGTAAAAACTATTTTAATTACAATAAAAAATATTAATATGAAAACTTAGAATCATCACCTCAAGATAGAATTATTTTATTTAAATAAATCTTTTTGGCCAAAGTTTCCAAAAGATTGATTTCCAGGAGATCGCAAAATGAATAAATTTTTGACATCCAATACTAACTGATATAACCATATTTGCAATTGTATACATTCAACAATTAAAATGCCAATAAAAATCTTTATTTGAGAGATTTTAAGCACAAATAAGTAAAATTAAGCAATAATAGAACATAAATATACGTTACAATTGGGTTATCGTTGAAATTCCAGTCAGTACTCTGTAATGGTATCGTATAAATCTCTTACAAGACAAGATAATCATATAATTGTCACATTACCAAACTCTACTGAGCATGAATCTTTTACGCAACATGTTGTTCGTACTTTCACTCAAATAGTTTTCAGACTAATATCTATCCACTCGGCCTTTCGTCCACATCACAGAGGGACATCCCAAAGTTGGCTCCCCCAAGGTGCGACAAAGCTGAGATCATCAGCCTTCCGCATCTATACTTTTTTTTTAAATTAAAGCTGCTTATATCGTTACTCGTGGTTTTGTCAGAATGAGGGTAAAACAAACAACTCACTTTAAAATTAATAAAAAATATGAAGTCGTTAATTATTAGTATTTTGCAATAATTTTAATTTTATATTAAATTATTTAGTGGAAAAATTAATAGATCGTTAAATAATTATGAGCTTACAGCCAGCGCCGCAGACTCTTCGACTAAAAATAAGATTGCATACATTTTAATTTACTTAAAAACTGTTATCTTTGCCAACGTCGTATATACGCAAGTCTTAATAAACTAAATATTAAATTGAAGTCCATTCCAGGCCAGTATGTGTAATGCATTTATTGATAAAATCTGAGCGAAAAAAGATAAGAATCCGAGACCAAAGACCAGCTCGACGACGGGTTTTCCCAACACGGATATTTGTTATCCAGCTCAGACTGTTACGGGAGTCTTAAGAAATACTGCAATTATCGTAATATTTTTTTTTTAGAATAAAATGAAATATAAAACAAATAACGTACCTAATTTAATGAGAAGTTTGCAAATAACTTTGTCTATTACGACGTTACGACTCACCACATAAACGGATCGTTATTCAATTTGATATAAAGGTTTGATTCTCGGCAATAAAACCCTTTTAGATGTATATATAATTAGTCTTATTATGCATATACAATTTTAATTTTAAATCATTATTTTTGCAAACTTTAGAGCCCGATGGCGAACATCTAAAAACGTAAGTGAGTCAAATGGAGCAATATAAGTTATATCAAGTAATTTTCCAACAGAGCTTTGTCTCGCCTTATTGTCAACTATAAAATATTAAAAAAGAAACCAGAAAATAACAAGGCATATCATTAAAACTGACAAGTGCAGTTTAAATGAGTCGCGACAATTAGTAATATGAGTGTCGGTGAGTTCGGCGTGTTCATCGTTATCTGTTGCTAAGGAGTTTGTTGTCGTCTAATTGCAATTCTGTGTGCGCAGACGCAGCTACGAGACAAGCGCCGCGACTTGCGACATCCGCGCGACACCGCGCGACCCGAGCCACGACGCGTCTGGGTATACGTGAGCTAGAAGTCGGTTACATTTTAAGTTTAATGACAAATAAACCCTAGCAGTTACAACAGTTAGTGTACATAATACGTTTAAGATTCGTATTTGTTAAATATAATAATATAAAGCGTTGTACTCAACCGACCGACCCAATACTCAAATCTTACCGCAAACCTCGGTCCTATAAGCAGTGTAGAATGTTTTAATATATCACAACTAATAGCCGAATAGGCTAGAATTGTTAAAACATTTCATAGCACTGCTATCTCCTAGACTACACAAGACGGTCGCGATTCAGCGGGCGCGCTTACAATTATTGCATTACGCAAGTATCCGCGTTATACAGCGCACCAAAAACTTGGTATTCGCGATGCGCCAGCGCTGGCGTTAAATTGTACTATTTTAATTGCATAAGCGATTTATCGACGTATGTCAGTTGTGCACGTCACGGCCAATTTCTTTTTAGTATTAAATACGTATGCAATGTCTATTTGCATACAATAATGGTGCGCGGACGCATCCTTCCTTAGGCGGAGATCAACGTCATAGTCGATCTCGAGGGCCTGTCATGTTACTATGTAGTGGTCGGTTACATCCTACAGCACACTTGACGACCGTTACATAAACGCTATTATTACTTTGCAGTCGGGAAATGAAGATACAACTGAAGTGATCTTTTATTGTAAACGACCGTCTAATTTTAGTGGCAAAAGATCCTACAATATTTTAAGGAATAATTTGCCTTTATATGACTAAACACGTTTATTGTTAATAGAAGACCTGATAAAACCAAGTAGTACTACTATTTTTGTATATTTAACAGACATAAATATATTAAATTTTCATGTATATATGTAAAAATTATAACATGAAAAGCGTTCAATGCACAACTTTAAAATTCATCTTAAGTATCTCCTTATACCGTAATGATTTAAACTTGTAAAGAATAAATAAAATTACAAAAATAAACTGAGTTTAAGAATATTCAGCATTGTAATTTATGAAATAGTAGCAAAAAGTTAGTAGAAAATATGAATACAACAAATCCTGTATAAAATCAAATGTTATTTAAATAAAAACATATTTTAGGGAAACATTAGCTCTTTTTATTTCAAAGTGAATCGTAATCTATATTAAAAGAGTTGTGACTCACACTTACACAGTATATTGAATATAATCGAGACATGTGAATACCGTCATCTGTCAATTATTATTGTTTCTTTTTTATCTTTACAAAAACTCTCAGAGGTCAATACATCGCTAATTAAGATTCGGCGCTGCAGCGCGTGCACCGGCGCAGCCTTCGTAGATCTACGAGATCTCTGGCTAATCACGAGTGTATGATACCAGCCTCATCCTCACCTTACAAATCTATTTGTCTAAGTATAATATAATACATAATATATAAATGTACGCTTCTCAACAGAATATATCTCTTTATTCGTTTGTTTGTTATGTAGCTATCAAATCAATCTCAAATTATTTACACGTTCTACTGTCATACGTAAGTTAATCGTTTGTAGATAATAACGAATATTGATAGATGCATATTACAAGCCGCTGGCATGCCGCGAAACGTTTCATCACATTTTCCTGTCATCCGAGACTAACAACATGAGCTATTGTGACAGCGAGCGTCCAATTACTGAAATTATATTAACAATTTGTGCAGCGAAATATTTAAACGCAAACTATTCAATAAAATTACATATTTTGACAGTCTATTTCATAATACGAATTTGCGTACGAATATTTGACATTGTGGGAAAAGAAACAGTCCAGAATTGGAAGAGGCAGTTGCGATTTTTCGGGACGCCGGCGATAAAAACAAGGTGAAATGTCAACTTACCGGCTCATGTCGAGTGGTAGTGGATGGATTATAAGTCACAGCACACGCGTTCCTGGTTGGCACGGGTGTCGCGGTTGGCACGGTTGACGCGAGTGGCACGAGTGGCACGACGGTTTGATCAGGGCGCGGCCATCGCGTGCGGGCGCGGCGAGAGCTGGGGCGCGAGTGCGGGCCCGCGGGTCGCTGAGGCCGAGTGCGCTGCGCGGAAACGGCCTTCCATGCAGCGCGACCTGCATTTTGCGGAGTGCGGATTTTGCGATCAGACTCATCACTACAGAGGTCATCGACACCTACCTAATTTCTAATTGCATTGAATATATTAATGTATATTAATGCAATTTAAAGCCACGTGGGATATATGTAAATTATTTTAATTACGTCGCAATAAAGTGTATGAATTCGCTAAATGCGCTTAAAGTTAACCGAATTACTACTTATTCACTTGCCAGAAGAGAGTAAGTACTGTATAATTTATTTGAATAAAGAGCAACCGAGCAGAAATAACATTAAGATTGCTTTCAAACATTGAAGGAAAGCTTTCAAGCGATGAGTCGGAATCCAGTTCACAAAAATGTTATTAATTGTTTCGAAAAGACTCCAACTTTATCTCTTAATATTAAATATAAATAAGATTAATTAAGAGTAATACACATATAAATATTTATACTATATTTGCATAGAATTATAATTACAACTTAAAAACCATGCTGTGAAATTTTCAGAACATGCATAAACTACCCACTGGAACAAACGATTATAAAATTAAATTTGTTAATTATTTAGACTGACAGCTTTTCGTGGAATTCAAATTTACTTCATACCAAATTTCATCAAATGTATAAATATTTTAACACATTATAGATAATATACGTAATATCTGCCATTACAAGATAAAAATTATACTTATAAATTGTTTAGGCATAAACAAGCTTTTTTTTTATTATTTTATTGGTAGGCGGACGAGCATATGGGCCACCTGATGGTAAGTGGTCACCAACGCCCATAGACAATGGCATTGTAAGAAATGTTAACCATTGCTTACATCGCCAATGCGCCGCCAACCTTGGGAACTAAGATGTTATGTCCCTTGTGCCTGTAATTACACTGGCTCACTCACCCTTCAAACCGGAACACAACAATACAAAGTACTGCTGTTTTGCGGTAGAATATCTGATGAGTGGGTGGTACCTACCCAGACAGCTTGCACAAAGCTGTGCGACTTCTAGTTCAAGTACAGCAGCAGCCATTAACGACGACTCGGTCGCATTCCCTCACCGACAGGCGAATATTGACCATGTATATTTATACATATCTTATTATCCCCGGCTTAATAGGTCTCATTGCAACACAAAATCAAATTACACTTCATTAAGTCGACTTTTTCAGGTTGCAAAGCACTTGCCTCTAAGTTTGTTCAATTGTTTTGTATATTTTCGATTCTTAAAACTGGTCTACTACAAGTTTGTAGTATTGATTCCACTCTAAAGAACTTTTCCACGGGAGATTATTTATAGTTGTTTTTCAGGAGCTTCTTCTTGTGCATTGTATGGTATGAGTATGTGTGACTTGCAAAATCGTATAAGTTTATAACTTCAAATATGCAACCTTCAATAGAATTCGACTTCATAGTCTCGATAGCTTATACAATTTTACAAAGAAAAAGCCCTTTGTTACTAAATAAAAAAAAATCGCTGGTTTCCTAAGCTTTTTTTATTCGATTATTTGTAAATGCCTCGTATTGGCTAACTAATTAGGCTGCAGACTTTGAGATCCTGAGGACAAACCAATAAATAATTCATTTTTAGCAATTGACTCATCTCAGTTAAGAAAGGTCGCCACGGCTAAAATTTTTCGGAAGGAAATTAATTAGTTCATGAATGCACACATTGGAAATACATATTGTTTCATTAAAAAATACGATTTTAATATTTAAAAAAAATAACGTAAATAAAAGTCTTGCAAACAATCCGTTTCAATCTATTCCTGTCAACTTGCTTCCCACGACACAATACCAATTATTTTGATATAAGCAGTCTTATATCTTCTTTAGAACGAGGAAGCGTTTCTTAGCTATACTATATATAGATACATATATTGTTCTAAAGTGGTGGAGTATATAATCGAGAGTCACAGTGATACAATAATAACTCAGACTGTGATTGCCTCAATTATCATCGCGTTGCAATAATAATAACCAGTATACAAAAATATAAGGGATTATAACTTTGTTGTTGGCTAGTAAGTGCGTACCACGAGTGCCAGTGGCAATGGAAGAAAATCACTCTAATAACTTGACATGGTACTGATTAAACGCCACATAAACTCAGCGTCAAAATAATCGCACCTTTTGGTATTTTGACTTCAAGCAACTATAAACCCTATTTCATCTATGGTAAGGTATAAGTGTGGGGCCTCATTTTAAAGGTTATTGAATCCTTTAAATAATAAAACTGTGATAGTGATTACTAAGCATATAAAAAACATTTTCATGAAAAAAGGAAAAACACGCCAAAATTACTTAATTTAATTAATCTAAAAACATAACAAAATTAAAAAATACAGTAAAACAAATTCTTAAAACTAAACTTAGAACCTAGTGTTACCTCCCTTAGCCCTAATTACAGCCTCCATGCGTTCATTGACCTCACCAACGTCACGATGCGTTCTTGAGGAATGTCACTCCACTCCTCGACGACGGTGTCCCGAAGCTGTTCAAGGGTGGCACGGGCAGTATCACGAGACCGCACCCGGCGTTTCAGATAATCCCAAAGGTGCTCTATGGGATTCAGGTCAGGACTTCTCGCTGGCCACTGCATCACGGGGATCCCACCCTTATTCAGGTAGTCCCGAACAATGATTGCCGTATGGGAGCGGGCGTTGTCGTGCATGAATGTGTATTCAGGCCCGAAAAAACCAGCATACGGGACCACATGGTCCTCCAGTATCTCTGTGATGTACCGATGAGCAGTCAGGGACCCCTGGCCACGTGCACCTCCAGTGCAGGAGACGCACACAAGGTCGGTTTTTCCTTGGATTTAAATTCCGCCCCAGAACATGCAGGATCCTCCTCTGTAGCTGACGGTTTCTTCAACGCAGGCCTGTGAGTACCGTTCCCCCTGCCTCCTGTACACTCTTCTACGCCTATCATTGCAGAAAAGGCATACCCTAGTCTCGTCGGAGAAGAGGACAGATTTCCATTGGTCGAACGTCCAATCCACGTGGTCTCGGGCAAACTGAAGTCTGACTCGCCTATGCTCTGCTGTCAATTTGAGGCCAGTAGCAGCCCTACGGGCCTGGATTTTCTTCTCTCGCAGCCTTCTTCTTATTGTGGAGACGTTCACCGACGTCCTCCGACCTGTTCGGAGCTGCTGTTGCAGCTCAACAGCGTTGGAGAATCGGTTACGCAAAGACGTCGACACAATATAGCGGTCGTCTCTGTCGGAAGTGCAACGTCGTCTTCTGGATCCATGCTTCCTGATGTAGCCTCCAGTCTCCTGGAACCGCTGGGATACTCGTTTCACCCGGAAACGGCTTATGTTGAGTTGTCGAGCAATATCAACTTGGCGTAGTCCTGATTGCAGTAGTGCTACCACTTGAGCTGCTTCTTCTGCCGTGGTATCCATTTTTCAGGGTTTTTTTCTTACTGGAGCTGTTCAGGTGTGACTTCTATGATGTCTGGATAGCTAATGACCCATAATTAATTTTTACCCCCCCTTTTATTCTTGTCCACACAACACAAGTAGTGAGTCCTCTAATGAGCTTTTCAGCACTTTTTTTTTAAAGACCCTAACGTTTCGTGATAATTATTTTACAGAAAAGAACGATACGCTTTTTTAAAGTGTATTAATTGTGCTTTCAAATGATATTAATTTTGGTAGGGTACAATAAATAAGTTAAGAGTATTATTCGCTTGAAGTCAAAATTTCAAAAGGTGCGATTTTATTGACGCCGAGTGTACTTGCCTGCGGCTCATTCAGGTTAACCGCAAATACAATGTAAAGAAAAATAATTTTAAAATAATAAACTTCATTTCAGATAAGTAGCATAATAGCATTCATAGTAGGATAGTAAAAAACAATTAAAAGCTTTTAATATATTTTAGTAGACATTTATTATGTAATATTTAGTCACAAGTTCGTTGCCAATTATCCATGTATGAACAATATGGCGCACAATTGGATAATCTTACCTCTCAGCTATGGTCTTCAGGATAGAGTTGGAGCTGGCCCGCACTCTAACGGTAGATTTATGCCTAATAATGGTATGGAAGCCGGAAACAAAACACATAAAAACTCAGTAGTGCTTGCTAATTGGTTTAACCCGTACATTTTGGTTCAAAATCCCCTTTTTTTGACCACTGTACCGATTGGAGTCTCGTCTAGTCAAATTCTCATGTTTTTAATTATCTAATTATCTATTTAAAAAACATAATCAAAATAAGTGTCTATATTTTTTGGGCTTTCTCAATCTCTATGTATAATATGTGCCTCAGCTTGAAGGGGGCCTGTACTTACAGAATGGTAATGACATCAGCTCAACATTTTATATAATATTTCTAAATTGTTACCTAACCTTTTCCTCAAAAGGGAGTGGAGGCCTTAGCCCAGCGGTGGTACATTTACAGGTTGTTAATTTTAAACTAAAAATTTTAACCCCTACGCAGACACAGCTATAGTTTTATTATAGATTCCAATTCCCATGCCACTGAAGTATTTTGTAATGTGATCTCGAGTGCGGTCGCAGTCGAGATGTCCATCCGTATTGATTACGCGGAACACGTTTGCAATGTGTGGTGATACGTCGCCGCGGAGCTGGAGGCCTGCTTAGCTTGTGTAACGGGAGATCGGCGGTTATTTGATAACGAGTAGGACTGTGGGCATGTTATAATTGTTTAGTGTATATCAACACTTGACAAACATCGTGAAGGACTTGCATGTGCTCGACGCTGTTAAGCTTTGACACCAGATGACAACACTATGAGTTTCCGACTATAACCTTACAATGGCGATTCATAATAGAGATGGACAGACAGATGTCATCAGAGACAGGTTGGCCAAACACCATTCAGACCAGTTCGAGATCAATTGACAATAACAAGAAATACTATAGACACAAAACAAGATAGATACAACGCTGTCTAGAAAAAAAAACACGCAAGCACAGAAGGATTCATCGTTTTTTTTTGTGATTGATAATTGTTTGCTATCAAATATATTTTTAGATTATTCGAATATTGATTTTAAAATAAAATTCTATAAATTATCTGTGTAAATTCGTGGTGAACTCGTAATTATAAAATTTAAATAAGTACAAATATCGTACTTGTATTTCTTATGATTACGAACGTGTTTAAGTGAAATGAGTATGGCAAGTTATTAATTGTAATAAATTATTTGCTACACATCCCGTGTTATTTGTACATAATCAGCCCGTTGTTATAGCTTATTACTATTTCTGTGTTGTGTTTTATATGAATTAACTAAGTGTACATCTACATACATCATACCACAAGAATGTTGAAACGAAGTTCTTTTACGGGGCTTACAGTAGAGTGAAATGGCAGCATACGATATAAATGAGGTTGGGGTGATTTTTGGTGTGGCAAAAATACAGTAAAATAGACATTTTAAAACGCTGTTTGAGTCTAAAAAATATCGCACAGAACAAGGGTTCCACGACCGAATCATTTTTTTTCTATTGGTTAAAAATTTTGTATATATCATAAATAGGGTAATCGAAAAGGCTACTAAAAAGTATTTATTTTGTTCATTTACATTCAGGGTTTATAAAAAGTGCATATTTCTTGACTTATCTTGGTTCTTATTTCTCTGTGCTAGTAATCGTTCATTTCAATGGATTGGCTTAATGAGTGGCTTGAGGACAATCCAATGTCTCTATTTAGACAAAACCAATATTGGATTGGCTCGGCTATTGGCTTCGTGTAAATGCAGCCAAAAGCTCTCTAGCTAAAATACCGTACAGTGCTAATAATTTATCGTGTGTATCTCGAGAGCTTAAATAAAATGTTATTACCGAAATTGAATAATGCTTATTTTATTCAAAAATATTAATAATTAACCTTTGACCGTCATACTAAGTGAAAAATCAAACAACTTTTATTTCCCAATTTATTTCGTCAGTGTTACGCTACCGAGGCCGCATGGCCTAGCGCCACGCTCCGCGGAACGCACGCGGCTTCTACGCACGCGCACTTAATGTTGTGTTTAAAAACAGAGATAACAATTTTCGTAAATCATGCATTCTACGTGTTACTACTATCTATAAATCTACTATAATAAAAAAAAAAGTTACAGTAGGTGTGTATTGATCAGGGGTGCAAGTCAGTCACCTCCACGTGGTGCACCCTGGGCAACGGGGTCGACAAGCATTCCGATGTTTTCTCGGAGTGCCTGTCGACCACGGCTAAGACTGACACGACGGTTATGCCACGGGTCGCTCCTGGTACTTCTCTGTTTAGCAGGGTGGACTGTGTGAGCGGCTTCGTGGCAAATGGGGTAGTTTTCGTTGTTCGTTTTGTGGTGTTTGTTATGTACAATTTGATTTCGTTGTTTGTTTTTTCTTATGTTGTGTATAGCCTAGCTATTGCTGGGTCTTCGGGGTCTTTTTGGGCTACCGGAGACCAGTGGTGGGAGAGGCGGGTTTGCTCAGTTTCGGTGCCGTTACTGAGTAAACAAGACTATTGTCACCGCCTCTCAAACTCGTTTCCCCACCCAGGTGTTGTGGATCATGTCTCGCAGCCTGTGGTGGGACCGAGGGCCTTGCCTTAACCGGCCGGGCCAAGAGGAGCCAACCTCATTAAAAAACACTAGTTTAGAGATCCCGTGATACCGCCCGACCTCACGGTGTAATAGGGTTACCAAGGTACAGGGGGCACTGCCTTGGTGGACTGTTTATTTCCCCCATACTCGTGGGATTTATTATGGAAAATTTTCTAAACAAAAAAAATGATAGAGGAATTGACGGTATGGCGGTGGCCAAAACCAACGACCCAGGCGTACTGAAAGGACGTGCTGGCCGGCTGGAACGACTCTCCGAGTCGGACTCGTCGGTCTGCACGATGCAGACTGTGGATTCGGTGACCGATGATGTGGCGGTGGAGGTGGGCGCCCCGATGGCGCGCGCTGAAGCCTTGGACCCTGGCGTGCTTAAAGGACTAGCTGCCCGACCTGAACGACTCTCCGATTCGGACTCGTCGGGCTGCAGCATGCAGGCAGTATCGGGCGAATTACAAAAGCGTCGGAGGGGCGAGAAGCGGACCCGCGCTGAGGATGAATGCTCGGGCTCGGGCGAGAGTGACGCGAGCATACAGAGCGCTAACTCTGAATCCTCAGCCAGCAGATTGCTGAAGCCCGTTAGCAAGAGGGGACGTGGCCGACCGCCCACCCATGGCAGATATGTTGGGCTGGGAAAGTCACAGGCGGAGGTAAGCAAAGGGAGGAACGACAGCTTCCAGGCGGAAGATACGCTAGCCGCCTACAATGAAGCGGCCAAGGTGGCGAGCGATGAAAGGGCGATTCGCTCTAGGAATCGCCAACAAATTTCGTCTGGTGACATACCAAAGACGTCCGCTGCTCTGGACGCGGCGGTTCAAGAGGCGCTGGAGGTGGTCTTGCAGGTTGCCAATAAATCGGGCAACTTGAAGGGCACCTTCGTGAAGGCCCTTAAGACGGCCGCTGAGACGATTAAGGGTGCGGTGGCGGACCTCAGGGCATTGAACATGTCGGAGGAGGTTGCCCGTCTCAAGGCAGCCAATGCGCAGCTGTCGGGCCAGTTGGCCGAGCTGCGCCGAGAAGTGGCCCAGATGCACACACAGTCGGCTGCGAGCAGTATGACTCCCTCCGACTTCCAGAAAGTGATGGAAGAGGCTCTGCGCGTGAACCGTGAGCAGTTCGGCAACATGCTGAACGCCCGCTTCGAGGGGATCGAAGGCCGTCTCCACCCAGAGCCTCGGCTGCGACCTCCTCTGGCCGCCGATCGCAGGGCGGCGCAGGTTCCGGCCGCAACTGCAACTGTGACAGCTGATCCGCCCTCAGTTGTGAACGTTGAGGCGGCCGGACAGAGCAGACGTAAGCGGGCAAAACGCCCAAACATGGCTGCTCAAGAAGCGGCAGCGGCGACAAACACAAAAAATGCCCCTCCGTCGTCCTCAGCCAGCCAGGAGCCAGGCAGTACAGGCAGGCAGGCTCGGATAACCTGGAGTGCCGTCGTTCGACGGACGTCTAAAAAGACGACCACCGAACCGGCGGCATCGGCATCTAAACCCACCGGTGCAGCGAAGAAGACGCCTCCCAAGAGGAAACTCCGCCCTCCTCGCTCCGAGGTGATCACCATCACCCTGAAGCCCGGTGCCATGGAGAAGGGCCTCAAATACGAAAATGTCCTGGCGGAGGCGAAGAGCCGCATCAAGTTGAGCGAGGTCGGCTTGACTGCGGTGCGCTTCCGGGCATCAGCCACGGGGGGACGTATCCTTGAGGTTCCGCCGGGCACAAATGATGCGGAGAAGGCGGCGGACGCCCTTGCTTACAAGCTCCGGGAGGTCCTTAACCCGGACGACGTCCAGGTCCATAGGCCGACCAAGTGCGTCGAGCTAAGGGTCATGGACCTGGACGATTCCGTCACGGCGGAGGAGGTGGTGGCTGCGATGGCCGAAGCTGGGGGCTGCTCCGCGGGAGCGATAAGGCCGGGGGCTATAGCTCGGGGCTCGAAAGGCTCCGGCTCCCTCTGGCTGAACTGTCCGGTGGCGGCCGCTAAGAAGGTGTTGGAGGCTGGCCGCGTAAAGGTGGGGTGGGTCTCGGCGCGGGTAGTGCTGCTTGAGCCGAGGCCCCTGCGCTGTTACAGGTGCCTGGAGGGAGGCCACGTGGGGGCAAAGTGCGTCAGGGGTGTCGACCGCAGCCGTCTGTGCTTCCGCTGCGGTCAACCCGACCATAAGGCCCGAGAGTGCACCGCTGCAGACCCGAAATGTGTGGTCTGCTCAGCGGCCGGTCGGCCAGCAGCACATGCCGTAGGGAGCAGGGGCTGCCAAGGCGGCAGAGGTCGTGCGGCGCCGCAGCAGGGTAGCGCTGCAGGCCTCAGGGTGGAGCCAATGGAGACCGCGCACTGATGCTCTGACTCTGCGTTGTCTCCAGGCCAACATAAACCACTCTGCCAGGGCTCAGGACCTCCTAGTCCAAAGCATGGCAGAGTGGCAAATCGGCGTTGCGGTGGTATCGGAGCCCTACTTCGTTCCCTCCCGGGACGATTGGGTCTCCGACCACGATGGGGTAGTGGCCATCGTCGCCCCTGCCGTCGCTGGCTCCCCGTCCATCGAGGGTGTAGCCAGGGGCAGAGGGTGTGTCCTCGCCGTCGTGGGCGATCTTGCGGTTGTGGGAGTCTACGCCTCTCCCAATCGGAGTCTCGCCGACTTTGAACAACAGCTAGTCGAGGTCGGGGCTCTGGTTGGGCAGGTATCACCCAGCACGGTGCTAGTTGCGGGGGACTTCAATGCCAAATCCACGGCTTGGGGTTCCCCTGCGACGGATGCCAGGGGCGAGGCTCTCGTGGAGTGGGCAGTTGCTACTGGTCTCGCGGTGATCAACAGTGGGTCGGAGAACACGTGCGTGCGGCTACAGGGCGAATCGATCGTCGACATTACGTTCGCGTCCAACGCCCTGGCCCGCCGTGTTCGAGACTGGAGGGTGGAGACGGGTGTGGAGACACTTTCAGATCATCGGTACATCCGATTTGATGTCTCCGCGGTTCCCGTCGTCCAGCCCGCTGTTGAGCGGTCAGAAGGTCCGCGGTGGAGTCTGGGCCGTCTCGATAGCCAGTTGGCAAAAGAGGCGGCCATCGTGGAGGCCTGGGGCGCCGGTTCCGATCCGGTTGCCCAGGTCGACCGAGAGGCTGACCAACTCGGCGCCGCCCTGTTCCGCATTTGCGACGTGGCGATGCCGAGAGTCAAGCCTCAGACCCCACGTCGCCGCGTCTACTGGTAGCGACCCGAACTCCGCCAGCTGAGGAGAGCTTGCGTCGCCGCCCGTCGTCGGTACACTCGGTGCAGGCGGAGGCGAGTCCGCGACCACGCATCGGAGGAAGTCCTATACGCCGCCTACAGGTCCACCTGTGACACATTGAAGAAGGCCATAGCTCAGGCCAAAGAGGCGGCGTGGGAGGAGTGGCTGGCCACTCTCGAGGGGGATCCGTGGGGGAGACCGTACCGGGTCGTGAGGCAGAAGCTCCGACCCTGGACTCCCCCGCTCACCAGCAGTCTCCAGCCGCAGCTCGTGGAGCGGATCATCCAGGAGCTCTTCCCCGAGCGTGGTGCGTTCGTCCCACCGATTTTACCGACGAGGGATCGCGAGGACGAAGAGTTGGCGGTCCAGGCGTACCCGGTTACCGAGGCGGAGTTGGGTGCGGCTGTCCTGAAGTTACGTTCGAAAAGGACAGCCCCAGGGCCTGACGGTATTCCGGGACGCGCCCTGGCGATTGCGCTGGAGGAGATCGGCGGGAGCGTCCGGCGTCTATTTTCTGCGTGCCTGGCTCAAGGCAGATTCCCCGATCGGTGGAAAACGGGAAGGCTCGTTCTCATCCGCAAGGAGGGACGAGCGCCCGATCAGCCGTCGGCCTACCGCCCAATCGTGCTGCTCGACGAGACGAGCAAGCTCTTTGAGCGCGTGCTTGCAGCCCGTCTCGTCGGCAGCATGGAGCCGGGCCTTAGCGAATGGCAGTTCGGATTTCGCCCCGGCCGCTCGACGCTGGACGCAGTCGCCAGGGTGAGGCAGCTCGCTGTGGAGGAGGTTTCTCGGGGTGGGGTGTTGATGGCAGTGTCGCTGGATATCTCCAACGCCTTCAACACCCTGCCCTGGGAGGTCATACTGGAGGGCCTCAATTACCATCGGGTCCCGGTCTATCTGCGTCGAATCATCGCCGACTACTTTGTGGGCCGAGTGGTCGCCGCGGCAGCAACCACCGGGAGGCGGCCTATCTGGCCACGGCGGGTGTGGCTCACGCGGTCCACCGCATCCGCGCGCTGGGCCTCGAGGTGGCCTTGCACAAATCCGAGGCCCTAGTCTTTCATGGGCCTCGGAATGCCCCACCTCGGGGGCTAGCAATCGTCGTCGGCGGAACTTCCATCACCATCGGGTCGACGATGAAGTACCTAGGACTCGTCCTCGATGGCAGGTGGAAGTTCGAGGAGCACTTCCGGCGCTTGGCCCCAAGACTGGTGGCTGCAGCCGGAGCGCTCGATTGCTGCCCAACGTCGGGGGGCCGGGTTCCCTCTGCAGGCGCCTGTACACCGGCGTGGTGCGTTCGACGGCGCTCTACGGAGCGCCGATATGGGCGGACGCTCTGAGTGCCCGAAACGTGGCCTCGCTGCGACGTCCGCAGCGGGCCATGGCGCTCAGGGCGGCTCGAGCGTACCGCACGGTGTCCTTTACGGCGGCCACCTTGCTGTCCGGAAGCCCGCCATGGGACCTCGAGACCGAGATCCTCTCGAGTGTCTACTGGCGGGTCAAAGGAGCAAGAGCGGAGGGAAACCGGCCCCACCCGCGTGAGGTCCGGCAGTGGCGAGAAGAGTCCCGCGAAAACCTCTTATTAAAATGGGCGGAGAGACTACGGGTTCCGGGAGCGAGTGCGGAACTCGTAGCGGCCATTCGGCCAGTATTGAAGGAGTGGGTCGAGCGTAAGCACGGCCCACTCACGTACCACCTGACGCAGCTCATGACCGGGCACGGCTGCTTCGCCAAATACTTGTGCGAAGTGGTCGGGAGAGAGCCGTCGGTGGTATGCCATCACTGTGGCGATGGAGCCGTGGACACGGCCGAGCACACGCGCGCAGAGTGCCCAGCTTGGGCGGAGCCTCGCGCAGCCCTGTCCACGGCCTTCGGTGGAGATATCTCACTTCCTGCCATTGTGAGGAGAATGGCGGGAAGCAAAGAGGCCTGGATGGCATTCTGCGTCTTCTGCGACACAGTGATGTCGCAGAAGGAGGCGGCAGAACGACAGCGGGAGGACGATTCCAACTCCCTCCCGCTGCGCCGAAGGCGGCCTGGTCGGCGGCGACGTGCGTTCGCAGGTCGCACGTTGCCGCAATGACCTGGCCTGAGTGTGGTTGGCGGCGGAGCCAGTCACCTGATCCGCCGCGGGGCGTCGGCCCCTGACGCCCGGCCTCCAGTGGCGGACTCGGGGGAGTCCGTCACAGTTCAGACGGAGGCGGAGAAGGCAGGCGCGCCCTATCATCCTGGCGCGCCTCCGAGGTGAGTCGCCCTATTAGCGACTGCCGCTGGCAGGGTTGCGGTGGCAAGCTAACGCGTTCCCGTGGCCCTGCCGCCTTGCGGAGAGGCGGAATTTCGAGGAGGTTTTAGTGGGTAGAACGGGGCCTTCTGCCCCGTGAGTCCCACATACCCGTCCCGGTCCCCCGACCGGGCGGCAGGCGTCACTGCCTTTCCTCCTCGTTAAACAAAAAAAAAAAAAAGGTGTGTATTGATCAATCAATATTACATAACAAATAAAATTTCAGTTCGACATAATTAACAAGGTAACTATATTTTTTACTGAATATATTGCAAATGTCTTGAAAGTAGTTGTATATGACAGAATACATATGTATATGAGATATTTGATGCAATTTATTTTGGGACACAATATACTATAATATATAAGAGTCGGTACAACTTCGTTTTCAGAGACATACAAAACCTATACCGCTATGAACCACCGACGGGTGACTTACTTGCTTGTATGCCATATCATTTTATCAATGAAAATAATAAGCACTATTATACAATAGCTCAAAATACAGTATACTTAACGGGTTTACGAGTTATATAACATTGTAACACACAGGTATAACGACAGCCTCGGACGGAGATGTCTATTTTAGAGAGCTAATTTTACGGTCGAACTGTCGCTAAACAATCAGGACGAGAGCACGCCTCGACAAGTAGATGAACTTTCATCTCATAATGTCATCTATATATCTATATATATCTATCTATTTCTGTTACGTCAATATTATTTATTGAGATAGATAATCATCTTCGCTTTGAAACTGTTGCTGTCAAATATTGTATAATTTTAAAATGTACACACTGCTCTCCAACGCTAAGACACGATAAATAAATACTAACAGTATAAATTCCATATATTATTTAATTGGAAAATAAAAAGGGCAAAAATAATTGCAATACAATTAGATTTTTAAGAATTCTATTGTTTTTACAAATTCATTGGTTTTTAATGTTACTAAATAAAAAAAAAAAAAAATTGATAAACGTATGTATGAAAGAGTTTATCCACGGGGTCACCCTTACCCCCGCTTCTACATATATAGGGTTTTTAAATAGGGACGCTTGAACTTTGACAGCTGATTGCGGCCATGTTGTTTGAGTGACAGCTGTCAAATGCAGTGTGTTATATTCCGTCCTCCCAAACCACCATGGCAGGTTACAGTGTCGAGCAGCACGTGCAAATCATAAAATTGTTTTATGAAAATGGGTCTTCAGTTCGAGCAACGTTCCGCGCACTTCGCCCGTTTTACGGTCGCGATGATCGTCCTGCCGAGTCGACTATCCGTCGATTGGTGGACAAATTCGAGTCAACCGGGTCAGTTAACAATCAGCCGGTTCCCGTGCGTCAACGTAACGCGAGATCTGCCGAGAATATCGCCGCTGTGCGCGACAGTGTCCTCGAAAACCCGCGGCAGTCAATTCCGCGTCGCGCACAGGAACTCGGCCTTTCGCAGACGACAACTTGGCGAATTTTGCGTTGTGACTTGAGCCTGCACCCGTACAAGATCCAGCTGACCCAAGAGCTCAAGGTTAATGACCATAGACAGCGCCGTGTGTTCGCTGACTGGGCATTAGAGCAGTTGGAAGTTGACGCCGATTTTGGCAAAAAAATCATCTTCAGCGACGAGGCGCATTTTTGGATGAATGTCAACAAGCAAAATTGCCGTATTTGGGACGAGACCAATCCACACGAGGTTCACCAAGTGGCAATGCACCCGCAGAAAGTGACTGTTTGGTGCGGATTTTGGGCCGGAGGCGTGATTGGTCCGTATTTTTTCGAAAACGATAATGGTGTGGCCGTCACCGTCAATGGTGAGCGATACCGGTCGATGATAACTAACTTCTTTTGGCCTGAAATCGAGAATATGGATCTGGACAACATGTGGTTTCAACAGGACGGCGCTACGTGCTACACAGCACACACTACGATGGAAGTTCTGCACGAGCAATTTCTGGACATGGTCATCTCGCGCGGAGGCGACGTGAACTGGCCACCGAGATCGTGCGATTTGACCCCGCTGGACTTTTTGTTGTGGGGTTTTCTTAAGTCGCAGGTCTATGCCAACAAGCCGCAAACCACCGATGCCCTCAAAGTCAACATACGCCACGCCATCGATCAAATACA
This sequence comes from Nymphalis polychloros, assembly GCA_905220585.2. Lineage (NCBI taxonomy): Eukaryota > Metazoa > Arthropoda > Insecta > Lepidoptera > Nymphalidae > Nymphalis > Nymphalis polychloros. The sequence continues at coordinate 394,954 of HG992247.1, forward strand.
GCCCGATTTGTGCGCCAGAGTCATCGAAAATTGGACCTTTCGTGTGCGCGCCACCAACCGAAGCCGTGGCGGTCATTTGAATGATGTCATATTCCATACATAATGGGGTCGATAGACCTTCCAAATAAAAAAAAAAATTCGCAAATATCTCTCCTACATGTATTTTTTTTTTGCATTTCAAAGATCAAGCGCCCTTAATGGAAACCCCTATACAAAAAACCATCAATAAACTAAAGAAATAGTTATTAAAAACAAATGAGAACGTCATTATTAATTTATCAAGTATGCAAATTTTGTATTAAACTAATAATTATTATTTTAGATATAGCATTGTTTAGACGTCGAGTGGCGTGACCGCCGGCTGAGTCAGCGGTTTATTGACGCTGACTTGCATTGATTCTTATGCAACCTTTTTTTAATATCAACCAGTTAATAGATAATGTTTTAATATTCAGGTTTGACATGTAATTATCTTTTCCTAAAAACTTTTTTAATGATCAAATAAATTTAAGGATCGCATTTATCGGCTAAACGCGTAAAATAGCGTAAATGTAAATTTTTGGCGAATAAAATAACTTATTTAACACATCAAGTCAAAAGTATAGGAACAGCATTCTATATTATACAGAAATATTTTCTCGGATAAAAGGATCTTCAATGCAAGACGGCGAATCCAAACTTAATTTTCTTTTAAAACACTTCGTTTTTCTTGGTATCCTTTAACATTACAGAAGAAATTGAAAATGGAATTACGTATTACCTAAACATCTCTTACGTATTTTCACAGTTCATTTATTGCTAATAATTATAGTTTTATTAATCGGTTAATCGTGTCAATTATAACAATAAAAATACTTGTGTGTGTGCGTGCGTCTATGACGTCAAGCCATCCATATAATTATTAAGATCCGAAGCGAGATGTGGCGTTTGATCATTAATACGTATGTATACTTGTGTAAGATTTCAAATATTACATATTTTCCAGAACATATCTATGTGGGGGTACGGATAGATAGGTTTAGAGCTCATTCCACCACGCTGCTCCAATGCGGGTTTGTGGATACTTATGCGGCAGATTTCACCCGACACATGTAGATTTACTTACGATATTTTTCTTCATCGCCGAGCACGAGATGAATGATTAAGAGAAATTAAGACATGAAAATTCAGGGGGCTCTATTCACATATTCAAGCAACTCGGCTTTTTTTATCTGAAGAAAAGAAAACATATTTTCTGTAATAATTAAAAATAATGCAATAGTTATTTTCTGTAAATATTATTAGCCGTGGAAGCATAACAGACAGACAGAATTACTTCCCATTTGTAATATTAACGTAGACGAGTATGGATTATAGCTATATTCGCTGTTCCCCTGAGCTGTCTATGCGCTGACGCACGCTTAGACAGAGTTCTCGGAGTCGAATTTCAAATAAATGCAATAAAGAACGTTCGATCATAACAAGTACTGTCGCTAACAAACACCTTTACTTATATTTCAATTCACAGTGACATATAATCTGATCGCTTAATACATAGTACTAAATATACTTGACAAAGTTCATTACTTTGTATTATGGCAAACATAGTGACTTTTAAATTTTCCCAGTGTAACATTACAGTATCCTACTCTTAAGTATTCTGTTTTTTTTAAATAAATTATTACAAAACTATTTTTATGTTTACATATAAACATAAAAATAGTTTTGTAATAATTGGTAGTAGGTTAGAGGTAGGTGGACCACCATGGGAATATCACGTGAGAACTACGATGTTACGTCGATTGGGCCTATAAACACTGGCTCACCAGCCTTCGCTTGTTGTCTTTTTCCTTGTTATTTAAAAATTTTTTTTTATCACCAACAAAACTGTTCTAAATTACGTATTGTAACCGGATATTTTTATATAAGGAAAATCTTTTAAATATACACACCATTGAGTTTGACAGAATACGATGCTTTATTGCAAACGAGTCGAATCGAATCGGTGAAGTTTTGTCAGAACTTGGGAAAACCAAACACAACCGCTTGTTAGAATGTGATTTTAGCCATAGATAAAAAAGATTGGAGTTTTTAGTTAATCAATTGACTCCCTATGAACAGCCACAGATAAATAAGTTACGTTTTTTTAATGTATTGAACATTAAAAAAATTATCTGATCAAAAATGTATAATTAATGTATCAAAATATTTATAATTTGATCTATAAAAGATCTCCAAAATCTGAGCCACAAGACGGCTCCGTGACAAGCCAATACCTACGCGACCGAATAAGTCTATATAATTATGTGTATGATTATTACATTTCAATAAATATTTTTAAATGTAGTATATTTTGTTAGGTATAACAATTATTCTAGATCCGCTCAGGTCGTGTAATTAACTTATGTTTTTAGGTCGAATTCCATACTTCTTCTTTAGCTTTAAAGTGAATACTTTACTTTTAAGAAAAATACGATTTTATTTTATCAATACGAGGTTTGTTAGCAATAAATAAATAATTACTAATCAATTATACACATGTATTTCTTCTTATATTCAATTGCGAGTCAGGAGTCGCGAAAATAAAGTGTATTATTATGCCCGCGGTTTCACCCGCGTATAACTTACAAAAATCACTAAGAGCAGATTTATAATATTACAGTATATACAATATTTTTAGTTTTATTTTCGCCGAACCCGGATCTAGATGGGGCAACATACAATTGGCCATGGTAAAAACAGAATTCCCTTAATTCCGACAAACTTGAATATTTTTCCCTGTGCTTTATTTATTGTGACTGCAAACGGTACTTTCACGGGAAATTGTGCCCTTTTAAAACTGAAAAGTAAATCTGTGTATTTAAAAAAAAGACTAATTATCAACTAATCCACTAAGTAAACGTTTAATAAAACAATGAGAAATAAATATACGCGGCGACGAAACGAATACGTACCTAACCTATAAACTTTAACGTACAAAGTTATTTACAAACCGAAAACCAATACTTAAGTATTAGTATTTTTAAACCACCTACTCAACTACCTGTTGAAATATGTCAAACTACAAAAAGTACAAACTATAAAAACGGTCAATTAAAATTAATGACATATTTATAAAAATGTAAGTACAGCGATTTTTTCATCACTGTAAGTTCACCGATGAAAAAAACGCAGTAGTATACTTTTTTGTAATAAGAATGACATTAAATGCTCCTTACTTTAAAGTCACAGATTTCTATACAACCATTTATCCTTTACCTATAGTTACCTTTTAACTACAGCGAAGCCGCGGGCAATAGCTAATTAAATATATAGTACCGGAAACCAGGTCTTTGTTACACGTACCAGCATAAGCTGAACCTTATTTAATATAATTGATCATATTGATCTGAACTCAACTTACATCGGAAGAATCTAAATCTCTGAAACTCTCCATTTTATTTTATAGCATTTTTATCGAATAAATTTTAGACGTGATTGTTTAAATTGCCATACACAAACAATTAATTTTAAGCGAAGTTTATACCCAATACCCACACACAATACATTAGTGAAAACCGCACCCGAATCAGTTAAACCGTTTCTAAAATTAGTGCGCACGAACGTTTAGACAAACAAACAAACAAAAAAAAGATACGGGGCCCTCAATCTGAGTAATTTTTATTGTATGTATAGAATAGATAGATTATTATTATTTAAAATTTAAATACTTGTTTATTTAAATTAAATATGATACGATAAGATATCACAAAAACACTTACAAAAGCCGTTTGCTGAACATAGCCGTTCCATAGCGAGCAGACCTCGCTACCTACCCCGGAATTATTTTAAAACTTTGATATTTCTTAAGACACTCATTAAAATCAAATGAAATAAAGGCAATTTTTTTTCAAAATTAAATACTTGTGATGAATAACGTATTTATTTAAATAAAAAATAATACCATGTTTATGAAAACAACTTCGCAAATAATGCATTACTTTCGAAATAATTTGATTACCATAAAAACCTTTTGAGACCTTTAGAACCTTTTGAGAGGAACAATTCCGTGATACATGATTGTTGCGTTACTTTAACCGTTTATGCAGCGTACGCTACTGAAGCTCTCAAATGGTATCAATTTTCCCATATATGCAACATTTTTCGTTGATGCTCCGCTTTTATTGGTCGCAGTGCCTCTGAGATTGATGTTCAAATGGACAATGGAAAAGGCAGATATCCAGAGATCTGGCTACTGTAATCATTTTTAATATTTAAAATATGTTTTTTAACATTTTATAATTATGCAGACATGGCAGACCTGAATTATTCGGTTAAAGTCTGCGTCAGTCAGCAATAATTTAGCCTACAGTCAGTGGCAAGAGCAGTGCTATGATCATTAATCATCAAAAATATATATCTAAAATATCAACAAAAATATACAGTGTTACAAAAGCCATAGATAGCCTGATGCCAATCAGTGTTCACCTTACCTTGTGTAAGAAATATACGTAATTGAGCAATAAGTGTAACTCATAATGCTGTATTTCTAGGAACCACATTAGATCTGAAACATCATTGAAATCTTCTCATCATACCTAACAGGAAGACCTACTGATACTGATAATACTCGATTTATAGGATATTTTATTTCAAAATCTCGATCATTTTGATAGAACCGACGGCTATCATTGTATCAAGTTTACGACTTAAATTTGCAAAATCAATACATCCTTCGTGGGGCAAGGTGTTCCCTTCAATACTAGATTCCGCAACTAGGCTTTGCGTATTAATACATTTTAAATTTTATATTACAAACACATTATAAAATAAGGTATATACTCATATAAGATGATAAAAAACATGGATGTAGAATTACAGACAGGATAATGTTTTATTTACATACCTAATGTTATTTAGTTGGTGAAAAGGAGTTTTTTGCTGGTCATTCATTTATCTGTGGAATCTAAACTCCGAGACGGCTAACTTAACATTTTAGTCCAATCATGTTGCACGCAGCTCATGACTCAAGATTACTTAAAAAAAGCTTACTTGAAAAAATAATATTTTGATTTTGCTTTTTATTTTGTTTGCAAATAATTAAACTTGAATTGGAATTTTTAATAATACTCCTGATTTCTGCCACATAGGACTTAAATGAATAGTCCAAATCAATCCGTATTTATCTGAACTTTAATCTCTACTGTCATAAGCCCTGAGCAAATCATAATACATCCATAACCATTACAACGCAAAAGTATATCACAGTTTTCGGTCAAATCTCATTTCACTTAGACTTCACCTTGTAAAAAAAGCTTATACAGCTCAAGAGCTGTCGATATCGTACTAGTGAGAACATAATTAAACTAAATTAATAAATCTAAGCAACAGGTTATAAGAACTAAATGTCACCTACTTTCTAACCTTTTTTTATTTAAATTTTGAAATTGTTAAGAGTTTCATTTAATATTATCAACGACTAATTTTCTACATTTTTATTTGATTATTGTATTTTTCTTTATCTGATATATTATTTGATTATTGTATTTTTCTTACAAAATTTTAATGTGTAACTTAGCTAAATAAAATAATATCAATTGCTATTCAATCGCTATAACACAAACGATACGTAATATTGCATCTTGTTTTTGTCATACCCACATTATTTTAAGTGAAGAGTCTAATATGTTGTTCTTTATTTTTGTGTACCGTCCGTATGTTGTATATATAATATTTAAGTATGTTAATATTGTTTTCTCAAATATTTAAAGTGAATTGTATACTTTTTTTTTTGAGAAATAAATTCTTAACCGTTAAATTTTCTGTTATCACAACTTCAGTTTGAAAATTATTTGACAATTCGTAAATAAAGTTAATCTCAATTGAGAGATTGTCACAAAAATTAACATTTACACAAATAATTACAATTAATCCGTCAGAATTAACAAGTTTTTTTTTCAAAAGATGTGAAATAAATGGGAACCCTACACGCGCACGCGCAGCATCCTGAGACCGCTACTTCTTAGAAACTATTAAAACATGAATCAGTAAACTTCACAGAATGATCTACAATCCGACTTTTTTCCTTATAATATAAATATTACCTCTGGCGGGTCGTTGTTTTTAAGTCGTGGTCATATTATTGGACAAAACAATGCAGAAACATAGTCATCAATCATAAGCAGTAACTGTGAAACAATAAATATGAATCCACATAAGTGTATAATATAGTTTGGTAGTTTTTTTTCTTAGATACACATAATTGATGATGGCTCATCATAGAGGTATCGCCCTGCGTACTGAAATACATACATTTATATATTCCATTTCAAAGTATTTTATAATGATTCCGATTTTAGAAATACTTTTTTTATATGCCTTACTATGTACTGGTCTATGTGTGTGTGTAAGGCAAGTAGATTCAGCCATTATCTTTTTATTTAAACCCATATGGTAGTCCTAATGTGATGTTATGTAATGAAATTGATTATGCGTATGAAATCGCTCCTGAGATCTGCTCATGTTGTTTACCTATTCCTTGTTCAGTTAACATTTCCAAATAACCTGCAAATTAATTAACATTAGGTAGGCTACGTTTTGGGACATCAAATGTACAAATGAAGGACGAGCGTGAATATAACCTGAACCACTTTAGTTTATAAGTATTTTTCTTATTTATTTACAAATTCCAAAGATGTGAATAACAAGAAGTGCGAAGTGCTAAAAACTCGTACATCGTATTCTTTTTTTATTGGCATTACGCTAAAAATCCTGTATTCGATTAGAGTTATAAAAAATAACTTAAAGACTTACTTTTTTAAACAAAACTCATAAGCACATGTTATAATCGTATTTTAGCGGACTCAGAGAAATGTCTAGAATAAATATCATTCCTGGAAATAAAATAAAATCTTCGCTGAGGACAGGATTCGAACCTGCGCGGGTAGAACCCATTGGATTTCAAGTCCAACTCCTTAACCACTCGGACACCTCAGCTGTGACTATTATACTGAAATATATAATACAAAATTCCATATAAGTCGTTAAATCGTATTTATACAAGTGTTACTAACTCATTACCTGTAACATATTTGAAATAAATATTTTTTTATTTAATGTGTTCTCACAGCTCTTATAGCTCATAAACATAACGAAATCAAACAGAGGTTTTTAATTACTATAGAGCCCGTAAATGTTACCTTTTTGCGATATATGTAAAACGATAGTTATAGTTACGTACATTGTTGTACCGCAGCCTGCTAACGGCCAGTGTGCGAGTGTTATTATTGCAAGCTCAAAGCACACCGCTTAGTCCTATTGCATTAGCCACATTATATTATGTAGATACAGTAGTGTAGCTAGGCGGATAAAGGCCCCGGTGTAGCGTTGTATTGATTGGTACTGATATCCCTAGTATGGAAATGTAATCAATTTATATGTGGCCCTTAGGGCCCCCTCACCTGAGAGGGCCCTGGTATACGGTACCGTTTTTACCTAAGATAGCTATCCCACTGTGTAGGTAACCATACGTATGTAATTAACGCTGACGTAGTAATATTCACACATATTATATGCAATAAGTTGACACTAATTATAATCTATAAGTTAAAATATGTAATTTATTTAATCATTTTAAACATGCATTCATCTATGTAACAGTTTCTTTTTTACTAACGATAGCCATTCCTTAATTAAACAGTATATTTTTAGTTTTTTTTTACATACATTCCTACAGACGCACAATGCGTCAACTCCAAAGTCATCCTACAATATTTTAGAAATAATATGTGAATATAATTAGAGTTATGTAATTATTTTTCTAAATTCAAACGTAATTCAGATTTTTATTAAAACAACAAATTATCGAATTTATTTTTAATTAATGCATCCCCATCATAAATGTCATTAAAAAAAATACTGAGATCTATATATAGAAACTAAAGTTAGAAAAATAATCAAATTTTGAATCTACTTCGAGAAAAACTAATATCAAATCAGCGTTTAAATTTAAAAAAAAAACATTACAAATATTTATAAAATTAAAAAGGAAATTTATCCGCTGAGGACAGGATTCGAACCTGCGCGGGTAGAACCCATTGGATTTCAAGTCCAACTCCTTAACCACTCGGACACCTCAGCCTTGACTGTCGTGTTAAAATTTATGAACGGTCTCTACGTTACACTTTTTTACTTTTTAATTTGATTCAATATATTGATTTCCTTATAAGGGCATAATTTTATTAATTATAAGAAACAAATTTAATATATGTTATCATTTTTAACACGACTCGGAACTCCTGCGCATAACATAAGAAACTTGAATACCAATATAAACGTGTGTAACAAGTTTTGGAGAAAACGAAAAAGCTTAAAGATTTAAACTTTTTTATCGGTATTTTATTAAATGTCTTAATAATAATCATAAATTTATTTTTTATAATTCAATATATAGTTAATATTTTTAAAATTAAAAAAATATCAATAAGCCTGTATATTTGTCCTTGTGCAATGAAGACTACGGCTTCGACCAACTTTTTAAACCAAGAGAAATGTTACTTAATTGTTATTTATCCTTTTTATATCAACATATAAGCGGAATAAAAATATTGTATGTCGAAGTCGATAGTCTGCTTGCAAATAAAACAAACATTTTAAATTATTCTGCGACTGTTGCAATTAAGATCACTTTTAAATTTAAAGCATATGATCAGATAATTTACCAGCACATAACCTGCTTTATTCAGTCAATCCTATGGTTAATTATATAAAACAGATAGGTCACAGTACCATGTCCACAGGTACGGGTACCACCCACTGATGACATATGCTACCGCCAAACCACAAAATTCTAATTTGTTATAATTTCAAAGTCTATGGGCCACTTGTCACCTTCAGGTGGGCCACTTGCCAGTCTGCCTAACTAACACAGAAAAACAAATGTGTTATAAAACCTCGCTGATCATCATCATTCGGTTGCGCTTTTTACATTTTTTTGCCATCGATACAGCATGTTGTCCGCTGCACGAAAAGGCACTCGGCACGCTCTGTTCAACTGCCAGACCGCACGGCAAGTTTCATTGGCTCAATATTTTGTGTTATAAATTTACGTAACAACGTTTGACTGTCACGGAAACAAATATTAATTGTTATGGGGATCACTGAATTATGTACCTAACTATAACTTATTATATTCTTATTGTAATTGTTATATTTTTATGTAATAAAATAAACCCCTTATAAAACCTTGTCAAGTATATTCGTTATTTAAAAAACGAGTGAGTTTTATAATTAAGACCATCACACCGGATATTAAAAACATAATTAAAAAAAACACGTTAGAGGGGCGAACTGATCGCTTCCTGCGACTCTTATTATTAATTACATTTATCTGATAATTTCATATGTTAGTATCCTTAAACAACAATGGCACTAAATTAAAACAAAGCAAAAAAGACATCCCTTTCTTCAAGAGATTTCCTACAGAACTGTAGACAGAAAAACAGTAGGACACGTGCGTATACCTAGTCATAGAACAAATATACAGTAAAATGAACTTAACATATATTATAATGACATATATTTGAATACGTACATAAGCATATGGTGCCATCCACTTGTGCAAACAATTAACCAAAAGCATATTATATCTAAATTGTATTATATCATCAACAGCTGAGGTGTCCGAGTGGTTAAGGAGTTGGACTTGAAATCCAATGGGTTCTACCCGCGCAGGTTCGAATCCTGTCCTCAGCGATGCTTTCATTTTGAAAAAATAAACGTCATCTCGCAATTCTTACAGTACTTTTCAATTATAATCTCAATCCTTACCATTGGTAATATAATATTACAATAAACGATATTATTATCTTCACAAACATAACTATTTGAAGCTTGTAATAGTTACGATAAAAATTACGTCAAATTCAAACACATGCATGTTGTTAGTAGATCCTCGTCGAGATACGCAACATTGGTGTTGATCATTTATCGAAGTTTGTGTAAATAGCACATAAAGCATTCAGGTCGCAGCTACAGCACTTGGTCTGAATGAAAGTACATGCGAAAATATGCAGCGCCTTAAAGCACTACATTTGCTTGAGATGCATCATTGAGATGCATTCGTGATGTAGTGACATTACTAAATGAAAAAATCTACTCGGTTCTCACCTGAAACTCATGTTGACAAAACATGGATTATGTCAGAACAAACACGTTTGACTATATAAACTCTTAAATCATTAAAGAAAATATCTCTGTTTTATATATAATATTGAAACTTAAAACACGCGTGAGTAATTCGACCTAATTTTGGTCACTACGTGGTTATTATCACCGGAGAGCCAACTATGGAAGATTTTATTGCACTCTAGTCTCTCACTGTCAAGCCTGTTGGGATTTTGACTCGTCACATGGCATGCATTCCTAAACGCAGAGGCACAACACCACCGACGTCCTATCGCAAGGCCTTTTCAATAAAATAACCGATACTAACGGACTTTATTGGGCCGACTGTTGGTTGTAATCTTACGTAGGTAGATTGTACAAGTCATTCGGTACTATACTAATAAACCAGCTCAGCAGCCGACTGCCTCGTTGGTCTAGTGGCTAGATATTAGGCTGCAGACCCGGTGGTCCTGGGTTCAATTCCCAGGTCGGGCCAATAAATAGTTATTGGGTTTTTCTGTCAGAAAATTCTCAGTAGCAGCCCGGAGTCTGGAAGGTGGAAGTGTGTACACTCCCGTGCCTCGGAAAGCACGTTAAGCCGTTGGTCCTGCGCCTGAACTCTTTCCGGTCGTGTCGGATTGCCGTCCCATCGGATTATGAGAGCTAAGGAAAAGAGAGTGCACCTGTGTTTGCGCACACACTTGTGCACTATAATATCTCCTGCGCAGTTGGCTAATCTCTCTTGAGATTGGCCGCCATGGCCGAAATCGGTCTGGAGGACCTTATTAATAAGCCAGCTAAATGCAAATAACACGCGTCTATAATATGAGTTCAAATAGTAAGGTCGACATCTTCGGAGGCCAACACAACAACCGCATTTGTTTGGCACGTTTTAGCTTTGAGTGACAAGTGCAGGCAATCGCAACGCAAATTCCTCTTTAACCTATGAATTAGCAAACAACGCAAACTTTCTCTGCGAATGTGTCAATAGATGCTACACCCAACTGGTAAACAGTAAAATAGCTCATTTATTTTGAATAACGATAGATATAGCCCGGAAGCCTCCCAAGACGCGTCTTGTAAAACTTTTTACGACACGTAATTCCGGCAACCAATAATTGGGCAGTATGCAAGACACGAGTCTTCGCGGTGCAACCTGCAGATGTAAAAAAAAAAACAAGTTTATTTTTCGCTTCAATTTCACATTAATATTTTGACGCCTCTTGGCACCTGGCGCAACGAAGGTTTTATATTACTTCACAATGGGGGTTTGTTCTTACAGAACATCATGTTTGTTACGTTCAATGTAACTATACGGCTGCATGTATGTAGGGTACAAGGGGTACAGTAAAACTCATTTCCACTCATTTCTAAAAAAATATTTGAACATGTAACGCTGATTTATCAAGCAGCCGAGCCGTCATCTTATTGCAGTTATATTTTTTTAGTGTAAAACCGCCTTATAGTTTTATTTCAAAATTTCTGATTTTAACCGATAATTTGGCAGTTTTTACAAACTATTTACGTTTTAATTAAATAAAACGAAACTGTTTTGGTCGATTGCATAAATGTAAAGTTAGGTTAGAACCTAACTATACATTTTTCATTATTTTTATATATTTTTATAACAAGGAAAACACAATACTGTTTCAAAAGAATATTATCCATGCAAAGTTCTTCCGGTAAGACAAAACGTCAAGCTAACATTTTACATTTCCGACGCACATCAGAAAAAGGACTATATTGGTTATTTTTTATTTAATTTATGTATATTGTATAACATAAAAATGTATATTACTATAATATTTATTTGCGCCCCAAGGAATGTTTTCAGGTACATTAAAATTAATTAATTAAGATTTTAGTAAAATAAAAATAAAATAGGCTTAGAGTTGATTTTTTATCTGATTATTAGATAATTAAATAAAGTTTATGAAAGTTTAACAATTTTGTTGAGTTTATGAATACAGATTTTTTTTTAAATCAAAATTACCTTTTCTTTTCACTGTGCCCCACCTTCCCCTATATCACAAATGTTTTCATGGCTTTTGTTGCAACAATATTTTTAGAAAGTCGAAAAACATAAATTGATTTAAAATTACACTAAAATGATTTTTATGATAAACGCTTATAATGTTACACTTTTAAAAGAATTTGAATGACTTTTATCTATTTATTGAGAATAATTGTTCAGTTAGTGATGTTATTGTGAATAGTATTTAATGAGTTCTGAGTTGAACTAGACTCACTGGCCACTTCTGCAATGATTTTATTTGACTGTGAGACTGTACAACGTAAGTACTTACATTTTACGTCGATAATGACAGCTGAGGTGTCCGAGTGGTTAAGGAGTTGGACTTGAAATCCAATGGGTTCTACCCGCGCAGGTTCGAATCCTGCGAAGTTTTCATTTTAACATTTTATCTCAACAACCATTATCTTGCTAATATATATATCATTTTAAACACAGTTATTTAAACACTAAGCGGTATGGCTTATTACAACTATACGTCAGCTTTTTATTTCATTTTCAAGATATAGTTTCATTTAAGTAGGTACATACCCAATATGTAACTTTTAACTGATCATCATTATGATGCTGACTGATATTGCTTAACAAAGGCTTCCGCCAACGATCTGTATTACTGAGTATTCAATCGATCTCCTCCTGGAGCTGAATTTAGGCGTGATCATAGGTAAGGTTCTATACATTAACGCTATATAATTTGATTTCGTATAGTTAATTCATTTCACTTTATCTTCAAATGTTTGTTTCGCGATAAGTTATTGTAACACCTAACTGAAAAAGGTATTTAATTTATTTGAAAAATAATTAGGAGCCGCTCTTTTGTTGCCCCAGGGCACTCCGAACTTATTCGGCTCTGAGCTGCCTGCTCTCAGGCATCTGAAGACGATTTCTACACATCGAAGCTAAGAGCGAAGGTGATATTTGTCACCAGGCTCAAATTATCAATAAAAAATAGTAAGTAAATATCATCATCATCCCTTTCTCGTCCACTGCTGGACATAGGACTCTTCAATGGCACGCCACTGAGCTCGATCTTCAGCTCTCGATCTCCATCCGCTACCAGCCACTTTGCGTATATCGTCACTCCACCTAGTCGGAGGGCGTCCTACGCTACGCTTGCCAAGACGTGGTCTCCACTCCAGAACACGTCTACTCCAATGGTTGTCGGTTCTGCGACATATGTGTCCAGCCCACTGCCACTTCAGCTTACTAATCCTTTGGACTATGTCGATAACTTTAGTTCTCTGTCGGATCACCGCATTTGGGATTCGATCCTTCAGAGAAACTCCGAGCATAGCCCTTTCCATAGCTCGCTGAGCGACCTTAAAATGGTGGTATGGTGGTGGTAAATATAATGTACCATTAGTACCTAAAATTGAAACATTTTTAACAAGTGTAGCATTTGCTCTATTAAAACATCAGGGGCAACCTAAATAATATTAATTTTGATGATTTATGGCAGATATTTATCTAAAAACTTAAACCCTCATACATTTTATGTTAATAATACACGTTACACAAGTCTCTCTTTTTTATTTAAATTTAGATACTTACCTTTTTCCCCGTGAATTGCGGGATAGACTAGCAACACCCATCTATCACTTCCCATAATTTCGTTCCGCTTCCGAAATGGCCCTACCATTTGTGCTGTAGGAGAATTAAGATGATGTCCTCGTTGTCTCCACCGAACAGGAGGAATTCTTATCCGACTTTGCAAATCAGGCACTGCATCTCCAAGACGCATGCGAGGCAAGTTCGAGTCGAGCTTATGTTGACTGATATCCCGGCCCACAGTGCAAGTAGTGGATGAGTGTTAGACAAAAAATACTTTATCTCGAACAGAACCCGGCATAACTTATATTTAATATTTTTTTAAAGTCAATAAATAATTAAAAGTTCTATCCTTTATATTTGCGCTTGCGAGTGTTTGCTGAGAAAAAGTAAGTAGCTAATTAAAAAAAAAACAAAACCAATTCAGATAGTTTTATATAAAAAAAGGGATAAATAATTTTAATTATATTCTACAATAATATCTTTATTGTTATCTTTATTAAATATATTGTACAATAAAAATATTGTACCTACCTATATGTATGTATAAAACGAATAGTAATATATAATGAAGAACTAACGTTTAATCGACAGCTAAAACAATATCTCTACCAAACAGATTTTATAATATATACAGTAATTTATTAAAAGTAAGGTTTAAAAAAATATTTATGATATTATTTAAACATTAACAGTATATACTCTGTGTACTTCAATTTAGGCTTTAGTGGTTTTAAAATGTTATATGGTAACATTGTTTTTCATTATGGCAGATTTGACTTGTGTGATGTTTTGGTTTTTTTAGTTTTTAATCTCGAAATATTTTTTATTTTAACTGATGCAACGTAATTTCACATAATAAATCAAATACAAATCTTGTAATCGAAACTATGAATACGTATATATGAAAATGAAATATTCTGCAGTGTGAATTAGTAGAGTATGTCTGATGATATTACGAGGACGTGATTGTTATAAAATGCCGTGCGAAAGCTGTGCGGTGCAGTTCAGCGTATTTAAAAGAAAACGAGCTTGTTCAGAATGTGAACGAAACTACTGCAGCGGGTGCTTGCGGAGAGGTGGTGGTACAATGTGTGGACCCTGCAGGGTGCTTTCTACTCGACCCCTATACAGACAGAGTATCTCCCATTTAAAAGTTCGTGACCTCCAATACTTTCTTCAACGACAGAATGTATCCACCAGAGGCTGCGTCGGTAAGTACCCGAAGACAATAGAATAAGTATAACTAGAATAATAAAACACTAGAACAATCTATGAATGATTTGACACTTCATTTATATAGTTCACATAAAATGGAGAAAATATATAATATATGAAAAGTTACTTAATTTGTGGAAAACAAATAAGCTGTAATCTACAAAATAGACTAAATATTAATATTAAAAAATAGAACCAAAATAATGAGACAGCAATATTATTCAAAGCTAAATGACTATCAGTAGTTCTAAAAAGAACATTTCCTTAGTAGAAAAGGCAAAAGACCTCGGCAGGTTCATGTTGCCTAAATTTTAAAAATGTTACCCAAATAGATAAATATTATATCATACAATATTATTGAACAGGAAACTAACAGATTGGTTGGTTTATCCATTTTGAAAAAATCAATAATTTTTCCAATTCATTCAGCAGTATTTTCTCTTAATTATATTAAAAAATTATGTCATATATATAAATTGTTATTAATACTTGTACTTACTACTAGTATTAAGTGGATATAATTTCATGTCAGATAACTAGAGATTACAATGAAATTAAAGATAAAATCATAATAATATCATTTTATTATGAATAAATATAACTAATTGCACACCACAATAATGTTTTTTTTTTTTTACAATTTTATTATAATGTCAAAACTTATACCTCATTACACATTCCCATTATGTTACTTTATTATACAAAACCTACCTTGGAAACATTCAGCTTAGAATCATTATAAAATTAAATTGAGCATTTATTTCATTTTAAATGACAAAATACTGAGTGATAATATATGAATATATATTTTATATTAAAGTAACACAGTACATACATAAGTATACTTTTTTTTCTACAACATAATTACCCACCGAAATAAATTGTGTTATTGCATGATATAGAATTCACGAGACAAATTAATATGCTATCATAAATAATGAGTTACTAAAGTAAGTTATTTTCAAAGCCAAAAATATTTTTATAATACAATTGATTCATGATAATTTCCAACAGTGTTGTAATCTGTTGCAATTTAAGGCACATAGTGTATTAGTAATACCCTATGATTAACTTATAATGATTTATGTGTAGAGGCAATTAAAATGATGATTTTAATTGATTACTTCTCAATGTATGTGACAAATAATGTTGTCATCCACCATGGACTGTCTCAAACTTAGTTGCTCTGATGATGAACTTTACTTTTGAGCGGTTTCTGTCAGTTATTTCTAAACTCTTATTATTATATCAAATAAAATCAATCAATCCAAATATATTTATTTTAATAAGCTTACAAATATTGAGAAACGTCAAGCACTACCACCGGTTACCGGTACGGTACCTACGTGAGCAGCTTGCTTTAGTTAGACACTGCAAAGAATAAGACTTAATCTACCGGTACCCACCCTTTAATACTTATCATCATAACTTTATATTAGAAAAGAGTAATTACTTATTGATACTTGTTTTTTATTGAGGTACTCAAGTCGGTTTCGAATATTTCAGAAAAGGAAGAGCTAGTGAGTCTGTGCGTGTCGCACGTGAACAGCGCGGCGTACCGGCGGCGCGGGCCGCGCTCGGGCTCCAGCCCCTTCACGCTCAAGGGCATCACCACCAACATCAACGACTTCATCAACTCCGCTTTCGACCTGCGTAACCCCGCGCACCCGTCGCCGCCCGCCGACAGAAGTACGAGTCCCATGTTACTAATAGCAGTTCTTAGTGTTCATTTCCACACATGTCGCTGCATCTGATGTAACGAAATGAAAAACTATAGTTTTATATGAAACAATGTTATCCATTACGAACGTAAAGCAAAACAAAAAAAAAATGTAATTTTCCAGGTAGTTGCTTCAACTCGTCGCACGCACATTCGCCGACGAACGAGACCGCAGCCAACTACAACATCCCCGACCGTCGCTTCACACCCACGCCAGGTAACACCAGCACAAACATAGAACTACCCTCGAAGCAAAACGAGTCATTCGGGAGTCCCGCGCTTTATAAGTTTCGCATGTAAACGAGGCGAAATAGTGTAAAGGGTTTTTTGTACAAATTACTGCTGCAGACATTTCTCGTTGTGTAACTACTGCCCTGAAGTCGGCGGCAACCGACTGCATAATATGAGCATAAATATCGCATCACATTCGATGCTCTCTCACTACACGTCTCCACGCGTCACAGTTTCGAAACCTAGTCTGAGAACGAGTCGAATAGTTAATCGGTCAGTTCATAACGAGACGGTCCTCCAGGCGGCGAACGGGACGTGCGGGAGTCCGCGCCCGAGGCGGAGCCGGCGGCGGAGGGCGGCGCGGAGGGCGACGCCGACCGGGAGCCGGAAGTGCCCGTCGACACCACTGACTGCTTCGAGATCGAGGACCTGGACGACACCGGCTGGGAGTTCATCGCGCGGCCCGCCGAGCCGCTGCCCAACGGTAGCCTGCCCCGCCGGCCCGGCCGACCCGGCCGCCCCACGCGGTCGCGCCGGCCTCACCCGCCGCCTGTCCGCAGACTCGGAGGTGCTGCTGGCGGCGGCGCTGCGCGGCTCCCCGCGGCGCGCGGCGTCCGAGCTGGAACTCGAGCTGCAGCCCCCCGCCGCGCCCGCCGCGCCCTCCCGCGCGCACAGCGCCAGCCTGCAGGACGAGCCGCCGCTGGCCGCCGACCGCTCGGGTGACTAGCTCCTACCCTCGCCGAACTGTAACTCTGAACTAGCCCGCGGTCTAATTTGTACCATATGCTTATTCGACAGATTCACAGCTTACGCTCTGAACTCTTCGATGCGATCGATGCTCTCCTCGAATTGGGAGTTGTGGATGACGAGGATCTCCACGTTCGTCGGTCGAATCCGAGCTGGAGCTCCGGCCCGCCGCCGCATCGTGGCAGATTTTTTTTTTTCCTGTGATGTAGTAGAAGCCGTCGTTTCCCGTTTCCCCGAATACGGCGGCGGGCCGATAGTTCGCGCTCTGCGCATTTTTTGACGTTTTCGGGAGCATATATATGTAACCTTTCTCCCGCGCTCGATTTCCAGATAGTCCGAAGCACCTCACGCTGGAACAGATAAAGCATGCGACGGACCTGGAGCTCCTGAACGTGAAGCAGCTGAAGGAGCTGCTGACGCGGAACCGCGTCGAGTTCCGCGGCTGTCTCGAGCGGAAGGACCTGCTCGAGCGCGCCAAGACGCTGTGGGCCAACCACGTCAAGTATAAAGAAGGTGAGACTCTTTATCCCACCTTCACCTGACCCACTCGTATTCGACATCAATATTTTAAACAGATACATTTTTGGCTTAAATATTTAAAATTGATTCCACGATTTTCGCGTATTATATATTTATATTAAAGTATTATCTTTCGCTAATGATGCCGGCTCCACTGGACGAACAGTGAGTGATATTAGATAGTCCCCCTTCCAGAAATCGACAACCTTCCATTCGAGGAGAGCTGCAAGATCTGCATGGCGGCGCCGCTGGAGTGCGTGCTGCTGGAGTGCGGGCACATCGCCGCCTGCACGGCGTGCTCCAAGCAGCTCGCCGAGTGCCCCATCTGCCGCCAGTACGTCGTGCGCGCCGTGCGCTTCTTCCGCTCCTAGCTCGCCGCCACCGCCGTCGCCACCACCAACACCACCACTACCACTACTACATCCGCCGCCGCTGCCGCCGCCTCTAGCTAGGCTAGACTCTGTTATGTTATTTGACTTTCAGTTATTCTTTATGTTATTAATATAGACGTCTAATCCAGTGACGGATTTACCAGCAGGCTGAGTAGGCTTGAGCCTAGGACGGTATATTTGGGGATTTAAAATATTTTTATTTTTGCTAGATATCAAAAATATTTTTCACTTGTCATTGTACATTTAACGGTGCAGCAAACTTCCATATTCTAGAGTAAAACAGCCAGTTCGCCGCCCCCCAACCTGTAATGAGCCTGTGTGAGTGAAAAGAGACTTTGTATGAGTGAAAAGAGCGAAATTACGGAAAATGTATACCGATAAAACTATTCACTACATTATTTACATTACGTAAACGTTTTACTATTATACGTGTAAACGCGTTTTTCCAGCGTGAAACAAAAGGGCAGCAAAACCTTTACAGCCTATACCTTGAAAATGTGTAAATCCGCCACTGATCTAATCGACGGCACGGTTTGTTGCTGTGAAAACGTAATACAACAAATGGCGAGAACCCATCACTGAAAACTGGCTCGCTACTCTAAACTTAATAAAACATGCGTTGAGAGTCCTTTCGTTTAATATCTACAGCGGATACATACTGTAGCGGAAGGGCCCATTTTCTTGTTCTCCATTCCTTGTATTTTGTTTAAAAATCGTATTTTGGTGAACAATACATATAATATAATAGTGTATTTGCAATAAATAGAACGTCATATTAAACTCATGTTATCTTTAGAGTAGGGGATGCAATGGAAGTGTTAGAAGATGGGAGTGACTACAATCGACACCTTTTATATAAGAGAATAGTCAATTTCATATCATATAACTTACTAAATTTAATTTATATAATAAGGTTCCATGCTTTATCGTTCAGTTTGCAGCTTGCAAACTACATGCAAGGCCTCCCCGCAGGAGTAGCCGAGGGAACGGTCACGAAGCCTGTGTCGACGAGTCTGTCGAATTATTTGTGTGATATAAAATGGTTTATATAATTGCTGAGCTTAGTCCTTTTTAGATTTATTTATGAAATTGACGTAGAAATTGTTTTAAGTAAATGTCTAGTTTAAATACAAAATATTTTGTTATATAGTATTTGATATATTTTGATACGGTTATCATTCGCGGCCGGTCTCGCTCCATTTATAAATTGTCTGTATGTTAATAATTAGATGTTAAAGCTTCGTTTTCCATAACCTTGTGTCAAATACGAGCGTCTCCGCTCGTACCTCAACGAACCCGCGAACGAGTCTCTCTTTGAGACGTTCACTCGTCGCCAGATAAGTTTACAATAATGAATTATATAAATACGGGACTTGTTGTAATGTCACGTTTACTTTTGTCGTATTTGTATCTGTTATAATTTATCTTCTTGTCATACGTAAGCATGTATCGATTTGATGTAATTAAAATATGTACTCTCGATCGTTCAGGTCGATAGCAAATTGTGCTGTGTGACGTGTTTCGCCTTTATTTTCTATATACTTATGAAATATATACTTTATAAACGTTTACGGTAGGCTATTAAAGCGAAGTGAAAGAACAGCAAATGGGTCAACGGGTGGCGAGGGCTATACTTTATGCTCAACCCCGTCCTCGGTGCCTGCGGCGTACCTCGCTGGCAGTCTCGCCACACGCGGGCTCGTTCACTTCCGTCGCCCGAGCCACACGGTTCACCGGAACATGTGCGTCCAGTGTGACGCCTCTATCGGTTACAAACTGTATACAAATATACGTAATTGTAATTGAGCATTTGATGCGTTAAAATGAGTAGTTTTGTAGACGAGGTGTCGCTATAGTTCGATTAACTTTAAGTGATAAATGATCCCGGAAGTTCCGGCGGGTCCCTGCGTGCGCTGAACAAGAGATTGATCTCAACTGTCGTATTACTAGTTCATCAAATCGTTCAATTGTAAATATTTTTGCTTCGAAGGCGTTTTTAGTCATATTCGTATCGTCCGATTCGAAAGTTTCATGAAAAACTTTAAAATTGTGATTTTAATAATAATTGATATAAAAGTTCTTTATTTTTTATATAAATTGTCTTTTAAACGTTTTTCTCAAAATGTAAAATTTGGAAGTAACATTCCTGGAATTGATCCCTCGGGTGCGCTCGCGACGCCCGGGGGGCCCCGAGGGCCGCTGCGCGAGTGCTGCACCCCGGACTGCACGTTATTGTTATCCCGGACGATATCGAGTCGTCCGTTTGAAATATTGTAACATAGAATAGTCTGCGAGAATTTTTATATGATCATTAGTGTAAATACATCGGACTTCTCATGTTGTTTTGGTTTTATTTAACTCCTATAAATAATGTATCTGTCTAATAAAAAGTACAATTATAAAGTCTTATGATATTGCCACATCTAGTTCACATATTCACTGCCAAGCGTATTTACTTACACTAAGCCGTATGTCGCAAAAAATTGGGTGAATGTACATTTCACTTTAAACTGATCTGACACTGCATAACTGTTTTCTACCAACATTATAAGTCTACTTCGAACTAGTGTTACATCATTTAAACTTGATAACGGAGGAAATATTTTAACAATAATAAATAATTTATTTGTTTCAATTGAAGAAAAGAAAGCTTATTTCAAATATAATATTATTTCATCTGTAAAATATTAAACACGCGTTAAGATCATTATTAGTTTATTGCAAATTACAAAACAAAACAATAACAACGATTATATACAACAAGCGACCGTCGCATACACGGAATTCAAAAGCTTAAGTCGCAGCGACATTTCACACCAGACACAGTTGATTAAATCAGTGAGAGTCGGTCAGTCGCGGCCGATGCCGTGCGTCTCTTGCGGCGCGTCGACGCGCACGACGGAGCCGGCGAGCGCGAAGTAGCCCTCGTAGTGCACCACCTCGGGCGTCGTGTCGTAGTGGTAGTGGCCGCCGTCGCCGTGCAGGCTGAACCCGTGGAAGTGCTGCACGCGCAGGTCCAGGCCCTGCCGACCACCACAGGAGCGACATGTACACAGCCTAAAGTGGCCTTAGCCGAAGGTCGCGGATCTAAATCCAGGCGAGCACTACGAAGTCACGCCTAATGCGTGTTTATAATTCATCTCGTTTTGTGACGAAACCTGCACGTGTCCCGCCCTGAGCCTCCTCGCAATCGGGATTGGAAGCTTTTGCAAAGTGACAAGTACGGTTTCCCCTGACGAACTCGAGATGCTCACCAGATCGCCGGTGACGAGCGTGCCGACGTGCGTGATGGGAGCGCGCATGTCGTAGAAGTTCAGCCAGCGCTCCACGTCGGCGTCGCTGCGGAGCGCGCTGGCGGAGAAGTCGGGCATCACGTGGTGCTTCACGGAGCCCGAGCGCAGCACGAAGGCGCCGCCCAGACCTGCCGCACGTTGCAGCATTTAACGAGTAAATTCTTGAGTAGAACTGTACTGTTTAGCCTCACATCGGGCTAAAGTAGACGGATACTTATAAGTTTCAGGAATATTTGAAAGAAAATTACCAACAACATTGTCGCCGTAGTGATTTTTAAGAGCTTCTCTGATGGCGGTGATGAAGTTCGATTCTCCGATTCGTTTCTTAGCCACTACCTTTATAACCTGCAAGTAGGTTGAACAACACTAGTTATATACGAGTTAAATGTTGAGTAAAGTTTTATTTTTTATTTTCAACGAAATTTAATAGAATGATCAATCTTTTTTGTCGTATTTCGCTTCAATTTTGAGAATTTCCACAATTCAAACCCTAATAAATGATTAAAGCTTTTGAAATGAGAGATCGACTGAGAAACCGTTAACGAAACGAATGTAGCTACGTCGGCTCACCTTACCGGGCTTCCCTTCCGACAGCAGATAGTTCCCGAGCAGAGCGGTGCGCGTCTCCGAGTCGGGCAGCCGCTCCTGTCGGTAGCCCTCCCCCCGCACGCTCACAATGCGCGTGCCCTGGTGGACCACGCCCCCCTCCATCTTCAGGTTGATGATGCCCTAGCATAGGAGATAGGTCGTCTTATAATATAGCCTTCGCCAAAAATTTGTGATTGTGTCGTAACGTGGCAGGAGTAAGACGGATATTGAGTCGATATTCTTAACCCTGCTCGTCGACCCAGCCGTGGGACATCGATGCACGCAGCCCCACGCACACGTGGCCCGGGAAGGGCTCACCTCGCAGTTGGTGCCCGCGTGCGGCCAGGGCCCGGCGCCGGCGCCCAGCAGCAGCGCGGGGTCGCGGCGCAGGTGGCGCAGCAGCGCCGCCAGGTCGTACAGCTTGTCGCGCCGCACGAGCGGCACGAGGTACGGCGGGCCACCCACCTCCACCAGCTTCGCGTCGCCCGTCAGCCCTGCGCGGTGGAAGGAGCTCCAAAAACTCAAAATGAGAGGAGGACGTAACCCAGCGGTGGGACATTAATAGGCAAAGCGCTAATTGTAATAAAAAACTAGATATAGAAAATGTTTTAATAACATACTAATACATATAGAGGTCATTTTCGTTTCTTTCTTCCGCTTTCCCACTTTTCACACCTTCCTACTCCGATTGATGAGAAACGTTCGTATTATTTTGGTTTAATGTTTCAGGTCGGAAAGACACATCATGTGTTGATACTTATAATCAGCTCAACATACTTAACATAGAAATAAATTGTCGGTCGAGGGTTTTTTGAAGCGAGCGGTTCCAAGATACAAAATGTAGTCGTATAAAACTTTATGCAAGTCTTCAAACAGAACAGTCGACAGTATATTATTTTTTTAGAAAATAGACGTACGAGCATACTATGGTAAGTGGTCACCACACCCCAAAGACCTTAGTGGTCGCCAATGCGCCGCCAAACTTGGGAACTGAGATGTTATGTCCCTCGTACCTGTAATTTCATTTACTCGCCCTTCAAAACGGAACACCACTTGCTAACCACCACTAAGTGTTGATATTAAGCTTTTTAAGAGCCCAAAGCCCTACCACCTGTGGTATAAGTACATTTACATACATTTTGAAAATGATTGCTGTTTGAATTTTTTCAAAAAATCAGTGCAACTAATCTCAACTGATAACAGCTGACAACTACACTCAATGTTATCAAAATGATAACACAGCTAGCTAAGAGAAATAGCTCTTATCATTATTTACTTGCTACTGAAACAGTTATACAAACAATTATTTACGAGGTAATTAAACAGTATAGTAGCTATGCTGCTTCGTTGAAATTACGAAGCAAAATTATAATTCTTTAATTACCTACTGAAATAGCTCGCGCCAACCTACGAGCGCAAGGAAGCCGAGGCATTTAAAGAGATGTTTACGTATAGTTTTATTTTGGTAATAATTGAGTATTATTCTTTTGTATATTCCTAAATATAACTATTCTATGACTTTTTTCTCAGTCCGCTAAACTCTGGTGCCTTGTGGAGCGACCCATATTCCGAGAGAAAATTTGACCTTTCATAAAAATAACTTATTTCGTAAAATTAAGCTAAGATCAAGTTACCTTCAAAGAGGGTTTTATTATTTATTTATTTTTTATTCTATAGGAAGGCGGACGAGCATTTGTGCCACCTGATGGTAAGTGGTCACCAACGCCCATAGAAAATAGCATTGTAAGAAATGTTAACCATCGCTTACATCGCCAATGCGCCGCCAACCTTGGGAACTAAGATATTATGTCCCTTGTGCCTGTAATTACACTGGCTCACTCACCCTTCAAACCGGAACACAACAATACAAAGTAATGCTGTTTTGCGTCAGAATATCTGATGAGTGGGTGGTACCTACTCAGACGAGCTTGCACAAAGCTCTACCACCGAGTCTTCCGAGTCGAGGTTTCTACTTGAATACACAATGCATGGTTATGTTATAAAGTTATAATAATTAAGGCACTGATATTGAAAAAAGAGTAGTTCGTTTTCATGATGTAACAGCACAGTATTCTAAAGTATCTTACCTGGAGCGGTGAGGTTGTACGGGGGCTGCGTGAGGTCGGGAGTCTCCTCGGCGGTCACGCTCACATACTCAAAAGTGGACGGCAAGCTGCGGGAGAGCACTAAACGCACAAAACAATGCTTATGATTATCTCAGGCTAAACGGATAATGAATGTGTTACACTCCCGTGCCTAGGTAATAGATTTGCGAGCAAGTCTAAAACTATAACCTTTGCTCTGAATTGACTATAAGCTTAATTATCAAAGTAATTTTATAATCAACTAGCTGTGCGCCGTGCTTCACCCGCGTATAATTAATTAAAATATAATAAATTATTTTATTACTATAATGACACACGCGCACAAACAAATATGGCTACTGGTAAAGAAATACGTAATTAACGATTTGAAATTAATTTTCATAAGATACCGTAGGGTTTACCGATCTTATATATGGCCTAACATTTGCGCCATCACATGTTCTTTGTGTGTACCAATTTTCATCAAGATTGGTCAAGCCGTTCTTGAGTTATAAGAAGACATACAGACAGACAGACACAAAAATGAAAAAATAGTATAATGTGAATCACTGCATCATAAAACGACTATTTATCACATAATTAGGTGAAAAACAAAATTTACAGACAGAGCCAACAGATTTATATAGTAGTATAGATTTAAACATACATGAGGAATCCTTACGCTTAATAGATATTAGCTAATTAAGTTCATCTTATTTTATAAATCTTTTTTTATCTCAACTTGTGTCATCAATCTATGTAATCAACAAATTGCAGAGATGAGTGGTATTTAGCGTGTATACCTATATAGATTTTAAACGCAAAAATAACTCTGTTCGTTACGCTTTTACGAATACATCGCTGAACCGAATCTGATGAAATTTGGTATGAGGCAAGCTTAAGCTTTAAGGAAGAACATGCTTCTTTTTATATCTAACACCGGCCCTCCCTCCAGACCCGCGGCTTAAGACTAGTTATTATATAATGAATATAAAAAAAAATATAATTTTTCCCTTGTTCCGATATCTCGTTTCAATAAATAGCTTTTATTACAGAAAGTATATAGTGCTATATAAAATAAACAATTACCTTCTACTATATCCTCCAAGGGCGGCGTAAATAGAGGCTTCTCTTTTATTTCGACAGTAGAATAATCAATGGACGCCATGCTATTTAAAAAAAAAATCCAATTCCATATTACATCGATGATAAAAAAAGAAGCCACTTAATATTTTTCATATTACTTGCAAAGCTTACAATTACGTATTATATAGTCTTACCTCGTCGTTCCGTTTATGTCACTCAAAGCCGCGGATTGCGTGACATTTAGTGATACACATTGAATAAAAATAATAACTAATATATATCTAAATAACTGCATGGTCGATAATTACCTTCAATACGTTAAATCATTCACAACTTCTAGCTTCGAAGTGAACTTAAAGTGTACTTGACGTCAAGCTAATTATCTGTGGGTCAAGTCGTCGACCTTTAAGATATTATATTAACCGAAAAGTTATACATAACCATTGTAATGGTGAAATCTCATTAAATATGTACCTACTTCGTTTCGTTCACTCGTATCACCGTTGACAACTATACAGCGAGCCGTAACTCGTAAGCCTCAAGGCGGCCAGTTCACTGTTCCCCGACAGAGCGACGTGCGCACGCGCCGACGGCCGGCTCCGAGTGACCTTCCCACTGGCTATTGATTCCACAACTTGTTTTACGCTGTTGAACTTCAGTTATCACTTGAAAACATTTTCTACAATACCTAAGTGCGATCGAAGTCAAGGTCGGGGTGTAGCGAATGAAACACGAGATATAGACAAGTTTTTTATTATTATTAGTAAGAAAATTTTGTTATTAGTAAAAAAAAGATTATTTCGCTTCGCTTATATTTCGATCAATTAGCTTAGAGATGGTAATACAATACATATTGTTTTAATGCCCTCAGTCAAATTATTACACTAGGTAAATAAAACGTAGACCGCACTGGGAAAATAATATCGAATGCTGAGCGATCATGCAAAATATTATATTGTTGTAATATTTAAACTCCGCCTAAAGACAGCGGAGAAACGTTGTGGTATACTATATAAGCCTTTTTATCATTTACATAAACGACCTGCCCTTTCTTGTAGGGAACAAACATGACATAGTATTGTTTGCTGATGATCTATAATTTTTAAAATTAAAAGAAAACAAATACAGTACGACGATGTAAACAATGCTATCTCTGATATAGTACATTGGTGTAGTGTCAATAATCTTATGTTAAATAATAAAAGAATAAAAGTTGTAAAATTAGCGCTCCAAATGTTAAAAATGTAAAAGCTGATGTACATATCAATGGGGAGTCGATGGATCAAGTTGCAGTGGGCCCCCCATATTGACGGATTGGCGAGTAGACTAAGCTCAGCGGCTTTTGCGGTTAAGAAAATAAGTTTTTTTACCGATGTTGACACGGCCCACCTTGTATATTTTAGTTATTTTCACAGTATAATATCTTACGGCATTATGCTGTGGGGTAAAGCGGCCGCTATTAGCACGATATTTGTACTGCAGAAGAGGGCTGTTCGCGCAATCTATAGCCTGGGAGCTAAAGAATCCCTAAGACAAATTTAAAGAAATTAGAATATTAACTGTTGCTTCTCAATACATATTATGTAATGTTATGTATGAACGGAAAAACATTAATGATTTTGTGGGAAAATGTGATACTCATAACATTGGTACAAGGAACAAACACAAATTAATTACTCCCGCTACTCGACTGCATAGAGTCAGTAACTCTTTTGTAGGGCAATGTATACGGTTCTACAACAGGATCCCAGAAAGCGTACAAAATGCCTAACTGGCTAAATTTAAAAAAATTGTAAGGGAACGCTTGTAAGCTAAATGTTATTATACTTCTTACGTTACGTCTTACGTTTACGTTCTTTAAAATTTCCATAAAATTAATTTAAATTCAAATTACTTTATTCAATATTGAAGTATTACACTTCCTTATTGATAGTCAATTTAGAAACTGACACACCTTGGGAATGGCACGATCGGTGCATGGCTATTTAATTTTTTTTTGTGTTTGTAAACAGTACATGATACAATAATAAAAAAAGACCCAAAAAAAAACAACCCGCTGAGGTTCTTTCGCCAGTTCTTCTCAGGCTGGGTGTTTCTTTCCCGAACCGTTGGTAGTTTCTAAATTGACTATCAATAAGGAAGTGTAATACTTCAATATTGAATAAAGTATTTTGAATTTGAATACGAGGAGCAGTGGGGTAATTAGTGGTTTTTACTATATATATAGCAACATGTCGATCCAGATCGCTCAGCATTCTATAAACATAATTTATGTAAAATTATTACCAATTATTATTACAAAATAAAATACATAAAAACTAAATACAATATTATTTATTGAACTAAATATATTATTCAATATTCGTAACAACCAGGTCCCAATAAAACTATAAATAAATGTTACTTTAAATATAAAATTAAAACCTGAATAAAATATTGTTTTACTCATATTGTGTGCGGGACAGATTAACATCTAATTATTCGTCGTCAAATGTAAGAGACATCCAATACTTCGATAAGAATACTTTTAAGACGATCGACCCGAATAAAATATAGTCCTGTCCAGTATACCAGCGTGCAGTATACAGTACGCTGACGACATTACAAACATGTACCAATGATGCTGAGTGTGATGTACAAACTGAACTAAAAACTATTACTATACTAAAGAAATAAAGATTATTCTGAAAATTGTTTTAAGTAATATTTTCGATAATCACACACACGTGTCATAATTTATTAACTAAACTAAAGCCACAGTTCTAAAACTGATACTGTCCCTTTTTTATTTGAGAATAGTTTAGAAATTGTGCGCGTCAGTATCAACTTTAGTGACTGTTATAGACAATGTTCGCAGCTTTAGGTGTGTTGTATTTTGTTGCATTGCTAACTAACTAGGAGCCGTGATCGCCTAAGATTTGATGCCGCAGAGACAACACACAAATGTTTGTATGACGTAAGAAAATAATCAGTAAAACTGATACAAATAGAGCTGAAAGATGCCCTGATATATGTAATACTTTTTCATTAAAATCACTAACACGTCGCCTCCCTGCACCCCGCACTAAACACAGCCTTAACATGTTGTTAACATCCCCACTGCATATCATTCGTATATTAAGTACTTCCACATGTGCGATGTTCTCCCATCTTTACGATGCACCCATTCATTCAAAACTAAACTAAATAATTTAAAAGGAGCAAACGTGCGCCTCCATTATTTGGTTACCTAATACCTTAATCATAAACATGGAATCGCTATCTATTGTCTTCATAAGACGCTATGAACAGTCGAACAATATAACTTAAACATGTCAGTTATAAATTTACTATAGTCTATATACATATTATATAATATAATAATCAAAAGTAGTCTATTCGTCTTGGGGCCTGATCGCACGATGACATTCATAATATCACCGGGTATCGTGATCAAGTCATACGTATTCCGTTCACAAAGCGAGACTGAGCTAATATTAATGATCGTTCCACTTACCACAAGTCACATTACCTATGAATAAGATATTAAAAATAAATAGTTTGGTGCGATATTGCGTTGGCGCGTTGCGCGTCCTCTACCTCAATACTAAGACTATAAAAATAATTTATGATATACATTCATACGTACATTTTAGGACTTTAAATTAAGCGTAACTGTAGATCTACCAGAACAGTACTGAACAGATCTGATGTATAACTGTGTTATAGCTTCGATCAACAATACTACTAGATAACGCTTCACGAACAAAAACAATACTCATAAGTGGCACCGACTGACTATACCGTAAAATGGAGAAAACGATGAAATGTTTATTTATTTCAACCTAAACTATGCCTTGTTCCCAAGCAATAAAACGTGGCTTAGATTGTATAACATTCACTTTAAGACCTTACGCCATGAATGACAGAAAGAAATATACAATAACTTTTATTCCAAATTCAACTTTATTTCGTTAGCAATAAAGCAGATAATTACAGACACAACATTTCACTTACGCCATTTTACCATATTAAGACTTTACTGCTCCGAACAGAGTACTAAGGAGTCGCGCTTCGTAACGTAATGTATGTTTAATTTCCTTTACAGATTCAGTTATCTACGCCTTTGCGTGATTCCAGTTATGTCAAATCTACCAAATTGTCGAATTTTTAAAAGGCTTGTATATTTCTATTCCTCTTTCTTTTGCGACAATAGATACCCATACTGCATAGCGAAATGGATCGCTAGGAAATCTACAAAAAAAATAACATAATAAAATATAAATATCATCTAACATCAAAAAAAGTATATACAAACAATAATAATAATACTACTCCATGTATTCCTTGTTTTAGAACCGTTGACGTCTGTTACAATAGTTGGCGCGTCGTCGCAAACATTGGTCCACAATCATAGTATTTGCTAATTGATTGATATTTACTATTTAATTCTGTTTTTATTTTATGACAAACACTGAGTGATGTTACCTTATCGGAAAAAGGATATTCCTTCCAAAAACTAGGCGTTGCAGTGGTTATTGACACAATTTTTGAACGCGCACTGCGGCAAAATAACTTGTTAACGTTGGTTATGATTGGACTACACTAATTTGAAATAAGACCATAATCGTATTTGTGCTTTTATTTTACGGACCGTTTTTGAAGCGCTTATTGGTAATCCAGTACATTATTGATCGAAGCATCAGAGCAATAGATCCGTACGCATTTGGCTCAAGATCCATCGATCCACTCTTTCTTAAAACAACAGTCAGTCAAATGTAATAGTTCTACGTAAACAGTCGTCTCGACATCGTCGAGTGTAGAATAGAATAGGACTAGTGTACATCGAACGTAGCAGCCACAAATATATATTACATTGTACGCATCGAAGAGAGTAGTATTTACAAATAAGTTGGCATCACAAGTGTGCGTTTAGTCGAATATTACGTCGCATGCGTAACGAACATCACCGCTCGCAGATATGTCAGCAGTCAGCAGGCGGCTAGAGGTCGGCGTGCGGCAGCAGCGTGTGACGGCGGTCGTGGTGCAGCTGCCGCGCGGCGGCGGCGTGGCGCGCCAGCCAGCCCGCCAGCTCCGCGCTGTCGCACTGCACGCGCGGCCGCCGCAGCGCCTCGCCCGCGCCCGCGCCGCGCACGCCCAGCTCCACCAGCCACGCGCCGTCCGCCAGCACCGCCGAGCACGACACCAGGTTGCTGCACACATACGTCACGTCGACACGCTCGAATGGCTCCGATGACGACAGTGTATGAAGCGGCTCGTACCTGAGGTGCGTCTCCATCACGACCTGCGGCTGGCCGTGCTTGCACGTGACGATGCGCAGGTACGTGTCGGACAGCAGCGCGCGGATGTCGTGCGGCGTGTCGCGCACCGTGCGGTACGCCAGGAAGCGCTCGTCGGGCTCGCGCGCCGGCAGCGCCAGCAGCAGCGCCGCGCCCTCCGCCAGCGCGGGGCAGTAGCGCGGTAGCGGCGCCGCGCCCCCCGCGCCGCCCGCCGCCAGCCGCGGCGCTCGCGCGCGCCGGGGGGCGCCGCCCGCGCGCCTCGACGTCTCGCGCAGCGCCGCCGCCGTCTCCGCCGCCAGGTCCAGTACGCCGATCACGGGCTTGGTGACGGTGCCCACGAGCCCCTTGCCCACGCCGGCCAGGAAGCCCGCCATGCCCTCGGCCGCCGCGCCCTCGTAGCTGTGCTTCACCAGCGAGGTCATGCCGCCTGAGAGGTGCGGGCACACGGTTGAGAGGTGACGGAGTCGTCTCGGGGGGCCCGGGACGCGGTGCTCACCCAGTATGCCGAGTCCGAGGCCGCGGAAGCCGGCGGCGAGGTGCGCGCCGGCGGCGGCCGAGCGGATGCGGCGGCGCGTCTCCTCGTGCGCCTCGTCGCCCACGACGCGTTCCAGCCCGTCTCCCAACGTTTCTACGACGATAGACGAGTTACGACACCTACTCGTAAAATTTGCATTTTAAAATAAAGTAAGACGACACTTCGGACATAGACCTGTGACTTTAGCGGCAGAGTTGGATATTCCGTGGGTGACATTTTTGAGCAGGGCTCCGACGTTTCCCTCCAGTAGTAGCCCCGATACTCCTTCGGATACGTCCGCCACGAAGCCCAGAGGATTACCGAGGAAGTCCACTGACCCCAAAATCTTGGCCGCTTGCCATTTCAACTCCTAAACAGAAAAATGCAATAAGTGAACGGTGTCCCATGAGACGTGTCGTCGCAGTGGAGGTGTCGCCGGTAATACTGACGTCCTTGAAGTGTCGCAGCAGCTGGCGCGCGAGGCCAGCGGCGCTGTCGAAGGCGTGCGCGCGCACGAAGGGCTCCAGCTCCACGGCCGCATCCTCGAAGCGGATGAACGTAAGCCCGAGCCGTCGCTTCAGCGCACTCAGCTCGCCCTCCAGCTTGTTGGCCGTAAACATCGACAGGCGGATCTACGGACGGCACTCGACTGACTATCAAGTACGAAAGTTTGCATCGGCGAGCGCTCGTCGAGAGCGGGCGGCCTACCTGGCTCGGGATTATCTTGATGAGCGCGAAGTAGTATCTCGTTGCGTGCAATGCGGTGAGCTCGTGCAGGACGCGCCGAGTCTCGTATTCCGCCTCGTCGGGTTCCTCCGCCGCCTCCACACCCTCCGGGGTCTCGCCGCCGCCCTCCACCCACGACCACACCAGCAGGATCAGTCTGTGATCGCATACATTCGTGACAGGTGGAAAGTTCGAAGAAGAAGCTCGACTACTCTACGCGTAAAAGTATATGTTTGTCGCAACGAGCCTCTCGTCCAGTCTCACGGCGACGGGCCGCAGCGCCACGATGAGGTGCGTGAAGTACACCGCGTTGTAGTGCGGCGGAGCCGTCGTCAGCTCCATCGACACGTGCAGCGCCGGCACAGACGCGCCGTCGTCCAGGCAGTGCAGCAGCACCGGGCTCGGCGTGCTCGTCAGCTGCGGAAGACACGGAGTATATAATAGCATATTTCACTACCTGGTAGGGATAGATGGCGTCGATTGAATCTGTCACATTTCTGAATCGAGCTGTCTAGATTCGCTACACATAACCTAAAGTGATCAAATAAATTTTAGGTAAGCGAACAATGGAAAGCATTTTCTTTCGATCGATCCCCCGATATTAGCTCGGCTTAAACACAGGGGGTACACTGGCAGTCACGAGACTCCGAAAGCTCCCCGAGAAAAGCATAGCCCGAAGCGGACGAACTACTACTACGACGTATAACACGAAGGGGCACCTGGTTGTCCCACTGCATGGAGTCCACGGACAGCGCCAGGTGCGCGGCGCGGGGGGCGCGCGCGGCCGTGAGGCGCACGCGCGTGAACTGCGCGAACAGCAGCTCGGCCGGCGGCCAGCGCGCCACCAGCGACAGCGACACGCTGCCCAGCGACACCGACAGCCCCCACTCGCGCGCCGGCTCCTCCTCGCGCGGGCTCGCCTCCTCGCCGCCGCGCTCCTGGACGACGTACTGAACTCGTAGTCACCCATACGAGCCATACATTGGAACGTATTCAGAAAAAAGCCGAGGTGATCCAGTGGTTAGAACGCGTGAATCTTAACCGATAATCGTGGGTTCAAACCTCGTGGAAGCAGCAACGAATTTTCATATGCAATTGTGTTATAATTCATCTCGTACATGGCCGTGAAGGAAAACATCGTGAGGAAACCTGCATGTGTCTCATTATATTGAATATCTGCCACATGTGTATTCCACCGACCCGCATCGGAGCAGTGTGGTGGAATAAGCTCCAAACCTTATCCTCAAAAAACGAGAGGAAACAGATCGGCAGCGGAACATCCGCCTCATGGAACTCACGGGGTCCGCCCGATCCCGGATGCGCACGAGCTTCGTGGGCCCGTCGGCGTCGAGCGTCACGGCGAGCCGGCCGGAGCCGGGCCGCAGCGTGCGCCACTGAAGCGCGTGCTCGGCCGGCACGGGGGCCGTCCACGGGCCCGACAGGCCCAGCACCACGCGTCCGCCTACGCACACCATCGCACACGTCACACTTCGTCCAATTTTTTTGGCAATTAAACATGCGAGGTCCATTTCTTTAAATATTTTCTCATATCGAGTCGACGTGACCGATAACCGCCCAACAATTTAATAAAAAAACAGACGGACGCTTAAATCGAACGAATTAATAGAATCGAGTAGAGAATGAACGGGTTTATAGAGTGGTGAGAGGTGCTACCGGGCGCGAGCCCCATGAGCCCGTTCTCGGGCTGCACGCAGAGGTTGG
Source organism: Nymphalis polychloros (assembly GCA_905220585.2). Lineage (NCBI taxonomy): Eukaryota > Metazoa > Arthropoda > Insecta > Lepidoptera > Nymphalidae > Nymphalis > Nymphalis polychloros. The sequence goes on from HG992247.1 coordinate 428,775, forward strand.
CGTGCGCGCAGGCCATGCGCGCGGCGGGCGGGGCGGGCACGAGGCGCCAGGCCTGCGTGGAGGCGCGGCGCGGGTCGGCGCGCCGCAAAACCAGCGCCGCCGCGCGCCCCGGCCGCGGCGCCGCCTCCTCGATGTCCAGCACCTGCGACCGGACGCGGACGCTTGATATCTCCGTCTGACTCTCGCCGATCGACGGTCGTAGTGGACGAGTCGGTCGCGGACCATGGCGTGCGGCGACAGCGTGCAGTCGTCGCTCAGGGCGTCGGTGGGCTGGGGCGGGGAGCTGCCCTCGTGGAGCAGCTGCGAGCCCGGCCCGCGGCGCCACAGCTGACTCCTGGACGAGACGCGATATAAATTAATGAATCGTTCGATTAGAAGGAACCGGTGCAACGATGCTTCCCGCGATTTAAATCGCGAGTCTCACCTGTCTCCGTAGCGCTTCCTCGCCAACTGCACGCGAGTCGAGCCCAGAGGCACCTCGAGAACTAGGACGCCCTCGTCCTCACCCGCGCCTCCCTCCTGCGTTCCGGCACTGTAAGGATTTATATTATTAATATTTAAAACATATGATACCTTTTTTATGGATGATGTTATTGAGTATAGTGCCCATCAATAAATATTGCACATCGACCTTCGAAAAGAGACGATTGACTAATTTCGGCATGGTAGAGCGATATCAGACACTAACAGTTCGGTATCTATCAGGAGTTGTTGAAAGTTAGGTGATTGAGGTGATTAAAAGTTTTTATTGGGAAGTGTTTGTTATGTATGTAAAATTAAAAGAAACAAGTACAGTATGACGATATATATGTATGACACTATTTTACTAGACTAGACTTCCCTATAAAATTGCTAGTTTTTAATATTCGCTATTGTAAAGATCGAAAATAAATTTAATAATAAATCTGATACGGAAATCGAGCCAAAAGAACTTGCACGCGGTGGACCTGTGCAGCGTTGCTAATTAGTTTCTTGAGACTTCGTCAATCGCTCCAGTCCTCAAAACTTAACGACCGGAAACTCTCCGTCACCCATCACATCCACCGCATCTCGCTCCAACTGAGATCTTTCGGTATTCGGATAACTCTCAACGATCGCTTTTTTTTTAAACGGACACAGGCTCACGCACGAAAAAGCAAATTTTATAAGCAGGGATCTAATAGATTATACTACTATAAAATATATATTTTAAAATAATAATAAATATAAACGAAGACATCTCCCCGGGCGAGTACCGGGCGGGGCCGGCGGCGGTGGCGGCGAAGGCCACGTAGATGAAGTTCTGGTAGAGCAGCGTGTGCTCGGCGTGCAGCGCGCCCAGCGGCAGCGCCAGGCGCGGGCCGCCCGGCGCGCGCAGCGCCAGCGCGCCCGCGCCCTCGGGCTCCGGCAGCGCCCAGCGCGCGCGCGCCCCCGCGCCCACCACGCACTCCTCCGTGCAGCCCACCTGCGCCGCGTCGCATGAGTCGCCCGCCCGTCCGATGGGAAACGTGCATAAAATTTAAATTTGTCTCAAATTTTTTTTTCTCGAATCTTGATAATCGAGGTCGTCACGTTGGAGATAAAAGGTATTTTTATTAAGTTATTATTTGATTTATGGATCTAAATTAAATGAGTTTATATTGTACAAAAAGAGAAAAATAAGGTAGGGAAATTCGAACTTCCAAAACGCGTCACCATCGGTCGAAGCGAAATGTGACGTCAGACGACACGATATTGGATTTATCGGCGTCGATATTAATACTGTGTTAGTAGTGTTTACAGGACCGGATTAACCACGTAGCGAGAGTAGCAATTGCTACGGACCTCGCGCTTGCTTAATCTGGCATTGACTATATATATATAAATTTTTTTATAGCATATGTAGGCGGACGAGCATATGGGCCACCTGATGGTAAGTGGTCACCAACGCCCATAAACATTGACATTGTAAGAGATGTTAACCATCGCTTACATCGCCAATGCGCCACCAACCTTGGGAACTAAGATGTTATGTCCCTTGTGCGTGTAATTACACTACCTCACTCACTCTTCAAACCGGAACACAACAATACCAAGTACTGCTGTTTTGCGGTAGAATATCTGATGAGTGGGTGGTACCTACCCAGACGAGCTTGCACTTAGCCCTACCACCAAGTTACATGATAAATGAAAGAAATTGTACTCTGACACTGTGCATTTAAAATAATATAATAAAGCGTGTATTAAGTTACACAGTGTGAGCTCAGAACTGTACTCCAGCTGTCAACGGTTTTGTAAAAAGAGTATTTATTAAATCCGATGTTTAAACTAAAATCAACCTGGTGGAACATGATGGCGACGGGTGAGAAGTTGTCGATGCGCAGCGGAGGGGGCTCCGCACGCGTCGCGCTCAGCACCACCAGCAGCGCCGCGCCCTGCGCCACCACCTCCACGCGCAGCAACTGGTACGAGCCGCCGCTCTCCCTGCAGGCCACGTGCAGGCTCCGTGCGGCGTCGATGCGGAACCCGCCCGACCAGGCCGTGAGCGCGAGCGTGTCGGCGGGCTGCGGCGCGGGCTCGGCCAGCACGCGCACGCACAGCAGCTGCTCGCGGTCCCAGCGCGCCCAGTGCCACGGCAGGTAGCAGCCGGCCACCGCCGACACGTGCGTCGCTATCGCGCCGGGGTCGTTCTGACGATCATCACAATGGCTAATCTTGAAGAATCGCCATACAAAAGAATCGTTAAACTTCTACCCGCTACGTCTGTATACGACTATACGAGCGATGCGGCGAGTAGACGTCGGAAATGTAAGTGAGTCTAGATTAAAAAAAAGCGAAGCCAAGCGGTATAAATAATAGCATATTCACGAGCGTCGTCGCAGTGCACTTCTGCGCGAACTGCAGTCGGTGCGGCGTGTTGTTGTGCAGCTGGTAGCGCGGGGTGAGCGTGACGATGTTGGTGCGCCGGTAGCGGCCGCGGCCCGAGCGCACCGACACGCCCACCGCGAACGAGCGCTCGCCCTCGCCGCCGCGGCTCTCCAGGCGCTTCACCGTCACGCCGGGACCCAGCCCGAATGGCGAGCACCACTGCGCGGGAGAGGCACGTAAGTGACGGCCGAGTCGAGGGGGTGCCGCTCGTGTGGGGGGGCGTACCTCGGCGGAGGCGGCCAGGCCGGAGCCCAGCCGCGCGCTGATCGTGGGCCCGTCGCCGTCGGCGAAGGCGAAGGGCAGCGGCGCCACCATGCGCGCCAGCTCGTGCTCCGCGAACTGCCCCGCCGCCTCGCCGCCACCCTCCGCGCGGAACACGAGCGGCAGCCCCGTGCGGTTCACCAGCCAGTACGCCGCCGACACCGACACCTGTCGAGCCGAGTCGGAGCATGTACCGGTACCGTTCGATTAACTGTACGATGTTTTAAATATAGGGAAACATACTTATTTTGGATTTTATACCTTAATTCCGTCGGTTTTCTTAACGGTCACTCTCGCATTGAGATACAACCTGCGCCCCCGCAGGTCGCGCAGCTTCAGACGCGCAGAGAACGATCCCGCATTGCCGGCACCGCCCACGCTCAGCGCAGTCGACCAAGCGAAGCCTTCTAGTTTAACGGACAACTCCACGCCGTCTTCGACGTTCACCTGTGCGAGAGTTGCAGTTCATATATAATATTCTAAATAATCAAATTAGCGATTGTTTATATCGCACTTAATTATTATTATATATTTTAATGAATGCCTAGCGAACAACGTAAAATGTCTTTTTTAACTAAAGTCAAACTTAACCATTGGCTATAATGAGAAATCATTTTCTTAGGGCATGTTTTTTGATCCGTAGTCAAACACCGTATAACAATTTGTTAGATTAACCATTGTCAACTTGTTAACTAATGATCAAATGGCTATTTTGTTTTACAAAGTCTATTCTAACTAAAGTCAATCTTAACCATTGGACATTATATTGCCAGTCGGAAATCATTTCCTAAAAATAGCTATGGTTTTTTGGGCGTAATATTTTTCTATGTGACAACACTAGCCATATGAGTGAACAAAACTATTTTTTGATAGACTCAATTTTGAACTGCCATTAAAATTCAAATAACATAACACGAGATTGAACAAACAAGGCTTTTTCCTTAGAATAAAGTCCTCCAGACCGCTTTCGGCCACGGCGGCCAATCTCAAGAGAGATTAACCAACTGCGCAGGAGATATTATAGTGCACAAGTGTGTCCGCCTTCGCATCGAAACGTATGATGAACTTCAATTTATTTTCTACGTTTCTGTACAAAGATACCTGATGGAAAGGCTGCGTGCCGGCGGGCGCCAGCGTGCCGGAGACGTGGTCGGCGCGGTACTGCAGCTCCAGCGGCAGCAGGTTCTCCAGCCGCAGCGCCGGCACCAGCGTCAGCGTGTGTCCGGCCAGCAGCTCGCCGCGGTCCGGCGGGAACCGCTCGCGGACTATCGAGCAGCAGAACCTGAGGAGGGCGTTCATTGCAATTGCTTTGACAATCGAAAGAATAAGACACAGAATCGTATTCAAAAACTATTCTTTGTCACTTTGGCAGCAACAGTATTGTAAGTAAGAAATTTGATTGTTCTAATAGAGCGAATGAACGGGCTGAACGCGCGTTGAGTGCTACAATACAGAAGTTATAGTGGCTAATTTTCAAGATTAAAAAAAATTATTTCCTAAAAAAGTACAAAGTCCACTTAAAGTTAGGAAATAACATTAGTTTTGTTTCGTACAACAACAAAGAAAAACAAAAAGAAATTGCATGTGACTATATAATGAACTAAAGCAGTTTTCGGCAATTTCTTCCGGTTTTCATAACGAACAAGATACCTATAGACATAGTCGTGCGGCGCGCGACACTCGATGTGCAGCAGGGCGCGCTCGGCCGTAGACGCGGCGGCGCGCCAGTCCACGGCGGCGGGCGCCAGCACGGGCGCCGGCGCCGTCTGCGCGCGCACCTGCGGCCGCGCCCACACCGCGCCCGCGCGCGCCGCCAGCGGCACCGCCCAGCGCGCGCCCGCCGCCACCTGCGCGCTGCGGGCGCCGCCGCCGCTCCACGGGCCTGCGCCGCGGTCGGATCACGTCTCGACTCCACATAAGTTGCCGCTACTCGAATCGAATGGTAACGACAAATCTAATCGAAACGAAAGCACTACGAGCGTCGAGTGACGGACGAGCTAAATGAAAATGGTTCGTTCTAGGCGAGACGACGATTACGAACGAATAAATGACAGTAACTAAAACATAAAGCAATGGGATCTAGGACGACAAAGGCTACAACTCGAGAGCGTCATCACCGCAGTTGACAAATATGGGAGTAGCGGGCGGCGTGCGCGCGGGCGTCAGTGCGCCGAGCGCGCCGCGACGCTGCAGCGCGGCGCACGCGGCGCGCACGTGCGCGTGCACCGCGCCCGCCGCCCAGCGCCCTGCACACCGCGCGCGTTACTCGTGCCGGCGGTACGACGGACACTGTATCGCTTCTTAGTGGCTCACTTTATAAGGAGAACCACACGAATCACACGATCGACTACATGTATAATATATATAACTAAGTAAATAAACTTGTAATCGTATTGGCCGGTGAAGTGATTCCTAATATGCCCATAACATTACAGAACTACAAGTGTTATATAAATTATAAATAAATCAACCCCATATTTCTCAAATGCGATATAATTTAAGTACCATCGTGATCGGGAAGATAGGCATAAGTTAAGAAGTACAACGGCACTCACCCGACGAGGCGGCGGGCGCGCGGTCGAGGCGCAGCTCCACGGGATGCGGCAGCTTGTTGATCAGCTGCAGCGCCGACCGCACCGTCACCAGCTTGCGCGCCGAGCCCTCCAGCGACACCTCCAGCACCAGGCGCGCCTCCGCCCCGGACTTCTGCAAGCGCGGAGACGAACTGGCGTCACGGGAACGCTCGGGCTCGGTCGGGCGCGATCGGCGCGCCGCACTCACCGCGTGCGAGATGTGCCGGAAGAAGACGCCGACGCGGTCGACGCACACGGGGTCGGGCGGCGCCCAGCCGTCCACGCTGAGCACGAGGCGGTGCAGCGGCGCCGGCGCGTGCTGCGCGTCGCGAGCGCGCCCGCGCCGCGCGCCGAACGAGAACGGCTCCGTGTCGCCCACGCGCACGCACACCCACGAGTCGTCCGGCGCGCGCCGCTCGCCCGCCCCGCTCTCGCGCACCCTACGCGCAAGCGAGTTAGACTCGGGCGAACACACGGCTGAGGCGGTGTAGCAATGTGTGCAACTCACTCGTCCGCAGCGGTCGTGAGTGTAGTGAACCACAGTCGTTGCCCGGTAAGGTTGCGGAGCGCGTAGGGTACGAAGGGTGATCGTCGTCGGTGTCCGGCCGGGCTATTCTTTGGGGACTGCTCGGACGTCGCCGTCTGCCAGACGGAGACATTCGTTTTAAATAAAGTACCTCAGACTTAATTACTCATCAAACTCTTATGTAATATTAAATTCAAACTGTCACAATCTGTTACGACTGCGAACGGTTCCAGTGTGTCCTGCACCTGCGGCGCGTAGTAGTCGGCGGTCCAGTTGGTGCGCACGAGACGAACGAGGTCCACGAGCGCGGACGTGAGGTTCGTGTCCAGCGAATCAGTCGAGCGCACGTCGAGCTGCACGCGCGCCAGCGACAGCCCGCTCGATAGCGTGTACTCCCAGCGACTCTCGAACCTGCGCACGTCGGCATCGCTTACGTTAGATCCGAGTGCACACCGCCTAATTCCGAGGTTACCTCAATTTATACGACTGCGGTACCTCCACGGCTCGATGACGGGCTCCCACCCGGAGAGTATGCGATTGTAGTAGTCGGCGCTGAGCTGCGCGCGCAGTCGGCCGCCCCCCGCCCCCACGCGACCCTCACTCTCGCCCACGTTCCCCGCCACCACCACCGTGCCGCCGCCGCTCGACGGGGTCGACACGAGCAGCGGGTCCTCGAACGATTCTTCCACCTTGCGCAAATCCTAATCGAGACGAGCTCTCATTAACGAATGATTCGAAGAATGGTCACGCAGCCGCAAACTAGATATAATTTGATCTCACCTGTTCCAAATGTAACTCGTTCAACGATACTTCCAGAAGCGGCACGTCGGAGTCCAGACAATCGTCTATCACGCACAGCGTCACGCACTCCGCGTCCACCTGCACAGACATCACGTTACAGAGGCGAGTGGGGCGCGCGGGGTGGGGCGGGGCGCGGCGGGGCGGCGCTACCTGCACGGCGCGCAGCGGCCAGAACGAGGGCGGCGCGAGGGGCGGCGCGCGCGCGGGGGGCGCGGCGCGCAGCCAGCGCGGGCGCGACACGCACACGCGCTCGCCAGCGCTGCGCATGTGCACGCTGTTGGCGGGCGCGCTGCCCGGCTCCTCCGAGGATTTACCTGAAATTAGTTCGCGGGGTGTCATCTTTATTCATATTTTATCTTAGAAATCGGACGACGACAGGAGAGAAACGTAAGATTTTTTTCTCAAATAGTAACATTTTTTCTTTAAACGGTAAACTTGGGTGTTCGTATTCTGAGAAACAATTAAAAATTTTAAACTTATTATAAAATGAAGTAAAATGAATAGTTATTAGTATCGATCATAGCGGCCTCAATTTTTTTAAGTTGGGCTTCGCTTTTTATAAAGGGTTTTCCAATAGGGACGCTTGAACTTTGACAGCTGATTGCGACCATGTTGTTTGAGTGACAGCTGTCAAATGCAGTGTGTTATATTCATTCCGTCCTCCCAAACCACCATGGCAGGTTACAGTGTCGAGCAGCACGTGCAAATCATAAAATTGTTTTATGAAAATGGGTCTTCAGTTCGAGCAACGTTCCGCGCACTTCGCCCGTTTTACGGTCGCGATGATCGTCCTGCCGAGTCGACTATCCGTCGATTGGTGGACAAATTCGAGTCAACCGGGTCAGTTAACAATCAGCCGGTTCCCGTGCGTCAACGTAACGCGAGATCTGCCGAGAATATCGCCGCTGTGCGCGACAGTGTCCTCGAAAACCCGCGGCAGTCAATTCCGCGTCGCGCACAGGAACTCGGCCTTTCGCAGACGACAACTTGGCGAATTTTGCGTTGTGACTTGAACCTGCACCCGTACAAGATCCAGCTGACCCAAGAGCTCAAGGTTAATGACCATAGACAGCGCCGTGTGTTCGCTGACTGGGCATTAGAGCAGTTGGAAGTTGACGCCGATTTTGGCAAAAAAATCATCTTCAGCGACGAGGCGCATTTTTGGATGAATGGCTATGTCAACAAGCAAAATTGCCGTATTTGGGACGAGACCAATCCACACGAGGTTCACCAAGTGGCAATGCACTCGCAGAAAGTGACTGTTTGGTGCGGATTTTGGGCCGGAGGCGTGATTGGTCCGTATTTTTTCGAAAACGATAATGGTGTGGCCATCACCGTCAATGGTGAGCGATACCGGTCGATGATAACCAACTTCTTTTGGCCTGAAATCGAGAATATGGATCTGGACAACATGTGGTTTCAACAGGACGGCGCTACCTGCCACACAGCACACGCTACGATGGAAGTTCTGCACGAGCAATTTCTGGACATGGTCATCTCGCGCGGAGGCGACGTGAACTGGCCACCGAGATCGTGCGATTTGACCCCGCTGGACTTTTTCTTGTGGGGTTTTCTTAAGTCGCAGGTATATGCCAACAAGCCGCAAACCACCGATGCCCTCAAAGTCAACATACGCCACGCCATCGATCAAATACAGCCCGATTTGTGCGCCAGAGTCATCGAAAATTGGACCTTTCGTGTGCGCGCCACCAACCGAAGCCGTGGCGGTCATTTGAATGATGTCATATTCCATACATAATGGGGTCGATAGACCTTCCAAATAAAAAAAAAATTCGCAAATATCTCTCCTACATGTATTTTTTTTTGGATTTCAAAGATCAAGCGCCCTTAATGGAAAACCCTATACAAAGTTAAAATTCCAAAAGCAAGTTTTACGTAAAATGCGAAAATGCACTTTTTTGAGTGAACTACAGTGCTGGCCAATTTGAATGGAAAAATACAGTTCTATTTTTTAAACAGTAATTTAGTCTATAACGTCCTCCTCCTCATCATCATCATCGTCATCATCATCATCAACCCTTTTTCGTCCACTGTTGGACATAGGTCTCTTCAATGGCACGCCACTGAGCTCGATCTTCAGCTCTCAATTTCCATCCGCTGACAGCCACTTTGGGTATATCTTCACTCCACCTAGCAGAAAGGCGCCCTACGCTACGTTTGTCAAGGCGTAGCCTGGTCTTCCCAGTACACGTCTACTCCAACGGTTGTCGGTTCTGCGACATGTGTTATCAGCCCACTGCCACTTCAACTTACTAATCCTCTGGACTATGTCGATAACTTTGGTTCCCACATTTGGTCACCACATTTGGGATTCGATCCTTCAGAGAAACTCCGAGCATAGCCCTCTCCATAGCTCGCTGAGCGACATTAAAATGGTGGGCCAAACGCACTGTCCGTGTCCACGACTCGACTCAGTTAATAACTGGTAGGACGCACTCGTTGAAGACTTTTGTCTTCAAGTATTGCAGTACCCTACTTAGCACCTAGCACCTCTTTGTACACGACTCTCGGTGTTTCCTTTTGGGACTAAAATTACTAAGTTACTCGCAAAGCTTACTCTGGAGCACGCAACATAAAACTGGCTATGTGAAAACAGTTCTCACTTAAATCAATGCCGGTCATATTCAATGACTGGCCTTGAGACATATTGATTGTCATGGTAAAGGTTTACTCGGTGGTAGAAAAATCTCAATAAAATATTGAAATAATATCGTTTTTCGTCTCGCATTTTTAAATTTGTACCGATAATTGTGGTTTAAAGATTGATAAATAACAAGTGTTTAATCGTTTTTATAAATCAGAGGTAAAATGAAATTTAAATTGATACATTTTTTTAAATAAATGTTCGATGATGCATTTTTGACTTATTTTGAAAAAAGCTAAAAAACATAATAACTTAAAAATGGTTCACTTTTGCATCATGCATATAGAGGTTAAAATTATCGTAAATAGTCACCCTTATCACCTCCTAACGGGAATACGTCGAATTACCAATAACCCTGTATATATTTAGATAGATAATAGTAAACTATTATTCTAAAAAAAATACTATAATAATGTATACGTATATATGTGGTGGCTATACACGAGGGAAGCCACGGGTGGATAGCTAGTGGCAGCAACTCGAATGCATTCAAACTCAATCACTGAACACACTAAATCGCACTGTGAAAGACTGAAATTTCACAAAAATAAAAAATAGTTTTATTCGATTTTGAGATATCTGCCGGCCTTCCGTAATTATTGAATTGCTTATCATAATTAACAATATAAGAAAAACAATAAATTAAATAATAGAAAAACTATCAAGGTTGCTTAGTCAGTGACAGCGCTGTGTCGTAAATCGTAGTGTTTAGTAATGAATGTTCCGTATTTATTAATTTTTATAATTATATTATTTATTATTATATACTGTTTAAAAAGCATATTTTTAGTGTAGGGAGTATTTTATCAGTTATTATCAGTTTTTGTAAAAGTATATTTTGTACTTTCTGTGGCTTCAGTATTTCTGTGACTTTATTATTTGAGATGAATTTGAAGAGTGTATGTTTAACTATTGTGTTTGTTTTCAATTATGAGTATCGCGCTTAATATATTTTACCAAAATGTACGTGGACTGAGAACTAAAACAAATGTATTTTTTAGAAATTTAATGCAACAAGATAACGATATAGTTTGTTTAGCTGAGACTTGGTTACATGAGGGTATATTCGATACTGAGATATTTGATTCCCGTTACTCTGTGTATATATTGATATGTTTATATTGAGAGTTGGCAATGAATTCAAAAATTATTATACTCTCACTCTTTTGTACAATAGCATAGTACGCTCCTTATTGGAATTTGGTTCGTCCATTTGGAACCCTCAATATAAAGTACACATAAATTCTCTCGAAAAGGTGCAAAATAAATTTATGAAACATGTAAAATATAAGTTTCATAATTCTAGTCAAAGTCCGCCTACAATCAGATCATTAGAAGCTCGCCGTATGCTCAGAGATCAAATGTTTCTTTTTAAGCTGGTAAACAATGTGTTTGATAAATGAAAAGATAAATTTTAAACAACCTAATAAATAAGGGCTCTTATTTATTAGGTTGTTTAAAATTTAATGTTCCTAAATTTTGTAAGCGCAAACATGCTCTTTTTGATTTGCCCTGTACAAAATCTAAATATGCCAAAAATAACATCATTCATCGATCGTGTAAAATGTATAATGAAAAATTTAGAGATATTGATATATTTTCATGTTCCCTATTAAATTTTAAAAATAATATTATTGAAGTACTGAATCAGTGAATGTCAATCTGTCTTTTTTGTTTTTAATTTGTATTTTTTTTTAATATTACTTTTATTTTTGTTTTGTATAAATAAATAAATTTAATTAATAAATTAATTAAATTTATTTTTATTTTTAACAAACTTGTATAATTGTTTAATTTTCTATTTATAATCATTTTGTCTTTGTTGTAATAATTTGCTCTGCTTCTTATTTGTATTGTATATTAGTGGAAACTTGATTGGTTTATGTGTTATTTTATTGTTTTTATTGTATATGTGTAGCTGAACTGTTTGTTTCCCGAAAATTAAATAAAATAAAATAAAATAAATCATACTACAACAAGCCCTGCGTATTTTTGCATGCGTTTATTTAAATATCTCGTAATCTTTGTTAAATTACTGGTTCGAATTGCAAAGTTAGCAATATTTATCAACATGAAGCGTATAAAATGAATATGTAATTTGTTAAAGATTTGGCCTTTTGTGACAATTAATCTAAACTAAGTGTCATTTTTTGTAATTACAGTGGTTATGATGTGTTATCTATAAAAGATAGGTAAATTCAACTGTTTTGTATACATTTTGGAGATCGACATCATTATCTTTTATACTAAGTTTTTGTATATCTTTTATAGTTTTCGCGTTATCAACATACTATATAGCATTTTACCTGAGAGAGCGGCCCTAGCCTGCGCCGGGAGCGATTGCAGCATGGATGCAAACATTCGCATGTCGTGGTAGGAGAGGCGCAGGTTCAAGGTGCCCATGGCGATCTGTAATGTAGCACACGACGTAAGCAGCGGGCGCGGGGGAGGGGCGCGGGGGAGCGGCGCGGTGGGGTGGGGGGCGGTACGCACGTGCAGCACGGCGTCGCTGCGCAGCGCGGCGTGCAGCGCGGCGGGCTCCACGATGGACAGCGCCGTCTCCTCCTCCAGGCCCAGCACGCACGAGAACACCTCCAGCTCGTTGAGCTCGCACAGCACGGGCCGCGCCGCGTCCGCCGGCCGGTACGTGATCACGGTCGTGCTCTGCAATCGACGACACTACTCACTCCTTCTAACATTACGTGATTCGATTTGACTTTGGCCGTCGTGATATGCTCTTTCGCGGTTTCACTCTTCAAAACTACCTATTTTATGGTGACGATCTAAAAAAAATAATCGGGGATTAGCTATTCGGTACCTTTAGTATGACGGCGTTGGTGTCCCACAGCGAGGCGTCCTCCACCAGCACGAGCTGCGAGTCGGTAATGTTCAGCTTCAGCTCGACGGCACCCTCCGCGGCGGACGGCGCGGCTCCCTCCGGACCGTCCACAACGTCCTCCCTTTGCAAATAAGACAAAACAAAATTAAAAATGTACAGCTCAGTATATACCTTCAAAACTAGGCGATCCCAATTAGAAAAATCTAAATAAAAAATAATATCTTTTTTCGTACTAAAATAATCTTTAGGTGATTATAAAAACATCTGTGAAAAATAGCATGTATACTTTTTTTTATAAATAAATCAATGTAGCCTACATCTCTCGAATAATTCTTGCTCCGTCCGAGTTAAGGCTGTGACGTCATTTCGCCCAATAGTTATTGCCGGCGACTCTTTTGCGATACAGCGCGTTCATAATTTTTTATTTATTTTATCCCTCTTTGTGATTTGACGCCTCAAAAACGTTTATTCACTTATAATTATATTAGAACGATCATAAATATATTTTATGCTAAAAAAAGAGCAGTATTTTCACGTATAAACAAATAATCACCCGAAAGTCGATCTTATGGTTGCGGATTTTTTGACAAATCACGCAAAATATATTAGTGAACTTATTATAATTGTTTATTTTATTAATTTGGAAAAGTCGCCGGGAAATATGGTTCCGCAGAGTGGCTGTGCGAGGCAGTTGCATTATTTCCTGGGAAGCCCTTTCGATGTCCAGACTAACTGCTAATTTTGCTGTAGTTAAGTTCAAGAGTCCTCTTGGACTGAACTGCTTCAGCCCATCGGTCAGGTAAACTAGAAGATCACCAGTGGTAGCTTTACATTTAATTCAATACTGTAACATTGCGATTCAAAAGTACCCTTATAAACCTATTTGAATAAAGAATTTAGAGAAGAGAAATTATATGTTTTAATTTGTATCATACGTACTATATTTATAAATTTATATGTATTGATATGTTGTATTTTATATAAATGTATATATGTATTATGTATATTTATATACAGCGTGTAACAATATTAGTGTACGACCCGTGAAGTGGTTATTAGGTATCGTGTGTCGGTTCTATTTATGTAATAAGTTTTAAAATACTAAGCAACAATTTAGATAATTTGTTTGACATTGCACACGCCAATGCGCTTCAATTAATAAAAATAAATGAGGATAGAATCTTTTTGAGAACCAGGCCGACCTGGTCACTTAGCAGGAGTGGATAAAAAATTGACGGAGAGGAAAGAGTGCGCCTCAGAACTATCGAAGAAGAAAAACAACGTGCTAAATATTTGTCTGAGCCGGCTCCTTCGACATCATCTTGTGTACCGTTACAAGTCGACTCATCATCTGAATTTAATGAAAACATAGATTTACAAGAGGACATACCGACGCTTGTTGAGAACACGCAACCCATCAAATACCTCTATAGAGAGATTTTATTACTCCAAAATTAGATAGGTGTCAATTAAGTATAGTATGCCAGCGCTAGATAGGTGTCAATTGAGTATAAGAGATTCTGTGTTCATTCTTGAAGCAACTATTAAAGCTTGGATATAATATTGATGAATTTCCGATAAGTAAATTTTCCATCCAAGGAATTCGCACAGAAAAACGGAAAGAACGCGCTGAAGCCATTTCAATTGATTTACAAAATAAGGTACCGGAAGTTGTGACTGTTTATTGGGACGGCAAGCTTTTGCCTGCTTTAAACGCTCGGAAATCAAAAGAAGAACGTCTTCCTATAGTTATTTCTTATGAAAACAAAAAACAACGTATTGCTGTACAAAGACTTGAAAGTTCTACAAGAAGTGAACAAGGCCAGGCTGTTTGGAACGCGATTGTAGACTGGAATTTAGAAGATAAAGTGCAAATTATTTGTTGTGATACTACTGCTTCAAATACAGGTCGTATAAACGGTGCCTGTGTGCTTCTTAAACAAAAACTGAACAGAGAAATGCTTAATTTCGCTTGTCGACATAACATGTATGAATTGGGCTTAAAAGGGGTATTTGAAGCAAAAATCAGTCAAGTAACTACAAGCCCTGATATTCCGCTCTTTAAAAAGTTCCGAGAAAACTGGAAAAATATTAATGAACTGAACTGACTAAAGAAATAGAGATGATTATCGATAGTTAACAGAGCTTTCTATAATATTTTTAGGTGGAGATATCGAGAATTAAATCCGACCTCCAGGTGCCAAGTTCTACCAAGCTCGATGGATGGCGAGAGCGATTTATTCCCTGAAAATATCGTTACTTAGTGCTCAATTCAAGATCACAAGCAAAGACAAGGTGACATTGATTGACGTTTGCTTGTTCATCGTAATATCCTTCGTTAAACCATGGCTTCAATGCACTTCTGCAATAAAACCACCAAACCGAGATTTGTGCTTTTTGAAATCAATGAAGTCTTACAAGAAAATTGATAAAACGATCTCAAAAGCAGCCTTGCAGAAGATTTCGCAGCATTTGTGGTATGGTATTTAACTGACGAAGTTCCTATATTATCACTGTTTGATGATGATGTGGATCAAGAAACTAAAGTTAAAATGGTTCAAAATGTAACCAAGAGGAAGAAATAACTCATGGAAAACGATACATCCCATCGAAAGAAGAACTTTACGGTTCATTGTATGGTAAGTTTATTAAAGAACATTGGCATTAACAGTAAAATAAATTATTACTTTCGTTCCCTGTGAAAGTATATTTTTTAACACTCTTATCTTATTTTATTTTAGAAAAAAACATCTCTGACTTCATTTCAGTAAAAAACAAGTCTTTGTTCAATCGCCTTAAAATTGAAGACAGTTTTCTACATGAATGTCCTAAAAACAAACGTTAAAAAGAAAATTTGAACAATAATAATATTTTTTAATGTAAATGAATAAATAATATACTATTTGGGTGTATTGGAGTTTTAATTAAGTAATAAAAATTAAGTTCTTACCTCCTAAAAATTAAGTACTTTCCTCCTACAGTAAGTCAGTACAAATTTTCATATCAAAAGTTTGGCATCAAGTCGGCACGGGTTATCGGTGTCTAATCGCAATAATATTTAATATTTGAGTCAATCAGGTCAATTCGAATAAAAATAGAGGGTATAATGCACTCGCCCGTTACTTCCTGCTAGCATCTTAATACAGGGTTGTCTGGAAGAGGTCACTACTTTAGTGATAAGACCGCCCCTTGCATGCATCATCCTTCCTTAGCTTCTATCTTTTTTATTATTATAATTTTTTCCTTATTATTTGTATCTGACTGGTTTTGTTTTTTTCCTTGTGAGTGAGCAATAAAGTTATTTATTATTATTATTATATTAGACTACGTATTTGACTTAATATGATACAGAATAAAAAATAGAGAAATATAATATGGTACAAATCAATTTCAAAAGGCCACAGTCATTAAGGATTTTTTCAACTTATACCATTGGCGATACGGTGTTATCCCAAATCATCTTCAAGATTACCTTTTTAGTAAAAACAATAAACTAGAGATTTACGTTGAAATGAATACCTATAACTTGACTGTAAAAATTAAATGTTTGATCCTCAAACTACAAACTTATAACTACAACAAATTTTACTAAAAAGGTACTCACATTAAAATGCTCATTACGACAATATCTACTTGTTTTTGTTAAAAATATATATGGAAAAAGTATTTTTCCTGAGTTCTGTTTGTTGAATTAGTATGCAGTGGTACTGTTTAATAAATATGTTTTTTTTTTTTATATAAACAAAATATAAAAACAAAATACGCGAGCCAACGAGCGACGTTGAGCGACGTGACGTCACGCGTCATAAAAAAATAACGTCGTCAGATATCGTAAAAATAATTTCACTAGTGTTTTTTATGTATTAACTGTGCTATATTATGCACTAGAAACAGTTACAATTTTTGCTTCAATTTTACTTCCAAAGTACCGATAACAAATTCGCCGAGATTAAAAACGTGATTATATATTTGAAATATTTGCCAAAACGCGCTCACAGATGTTGCAGGTCGGGATCGGCTGGCGGCGGCGGCGGCTGCATGATGAACTGATTAGCCGCCTCCCACCAGTCCAGAATCGCCATCAGCCGCATATTGTTGATGAGTATGGTGTACGCAGATGAGTCCTGCCGTTTCCTGTTAGAGTGGAATTATAACATTATAAACCGTCAGAAGAGTCGGCTATATGGTCGTCGGCTCGTCGGGCGACAGGTAGTACCTGGCGTGCACCTCGGCCTGCACGCTGTGGCGGTGGTCGGCCATGGGCTGCACGATGTGGCTGAACACGTTGCCGCGCCGGTTGGCGGGCTCGGCCGCGTAGCGCGTATCGCTCACCAGGATCTCCTGCGGACACGCTCAGCTCTGCACCGTGCGAGGGTAGAGAACTTACACGACTAACGGGTGCCGATACCGATTAGTTCCGTAATATTACGTCTTACGGCATTCTACTTTGGCGTAACGCTACAGATATTCAAACTGTTTTTATTCTACAAAAAGAAGCTGTCCGATTTTGTTTCCTATTCGACAGCAATCATCTGCTCGAATATGTCAGCGTACGGTCATCGGTGTGGCGACTCACCTGCGATACGAGGTCGATATCCTGCGCGAGGTCAGAGTAGGCCTCCAGGACGAGTCGCGACTTGATGAAGTTGATGCAGGCGAGAGGCGGTGCGGTCCGCGGCCCGCGAAGCTCCACGCACACGTCCTGCAGGTCCAGCTGCAGCGACCAAGTGCGCCACACGGGCGCCGGAGCGGGCGGGGCGACCGCCTGCGGCAGCAGCTCGTCGCACGGCTCCGCCAGGTTGTGCGCCAGCACGCCGCGCACCAGCCGGTACTGCGCCGCGTCCAGCGACAGCCGCAGCGTCGCCAGACGCCCCTGCACCGTCAACTCCGGCACTGCACACACGGCGCGCGTGAGTCGGCGGCGGCCGGGCCGGCGGGGGCCCCGAGCGGCGCGTACCGTTGTGCGAGGCGCAGCAGTTCCGCTCGAGCTGCAGCGCCAGCGCCGTGGGTGCGGGCAGCAGCGGCGCGCCGCGGCGCCGCACGCACAGCTCGCCGTCCGCGCCGCCCGCCGCGCGCGCGCACCACAGCGACAGCCCCTCCGCGCGCACCGAGCGCACGTCCAGCACCTCGCGCTCCGCTGGGGACCGGCCTCGTCGTCAACTCACAGGGTTCCGGCGCCTCGCCGACTTCATTCTCGACGAGCCGGTTGGCGTGGTTGGTGAGACATTTGCCTTTCACGCCGCAGGTCGTGGGTTCGATTCCCACCCGGGAAAGACATTTGTGTGCATGAACATGTCTGTTTGTCCTGAGTCTGGGTGTAGTTATCTATATAAGTATGTATTTACAAAAGAAAAGTAGTATATGTAAGTATATCAGTTCTCCGGTTTCCATAGTACAAGCTCTGCTAAGTTTGGGATCAGATGGCCTTGTGTGAATAATGACCCAGGATATTATTATTATTCGTGTGTACAAATAATCGATCGACGCGAATGCGAGGACTCGCCCACCTATGGTCGGGTCGACGAGCTTGCTGACGGTGTCGGGGTCGCCGGCGCGCCGGAAGTGGTTGTCGATGAGCAGCAGCTGCAGCTCGGCGGCGAGCGCGGAGCGACTGCGGCCCGACACCGGCAACACGATGACGGGCGCCTCGCAGCGCACGCGCAGGCGCATGCGCTGCAGTTGAGTGGCATCGCGCGATAAACTCGTCACCTTAATGTAGACATAACTCGATTGATCACTTGGCGACTAGAGAGATACACGGTTAGGACCGAATATTGATTACTTCTTATGGACGATATGACAAAAATGATTGCCTCGCTGGTCTAGTGGCTAGATATAAGGCTGCAGACCCGGTGGTCCTGGGTTCAATTCCCAGATCGGGCCAATAAATAGTTATTGGGTTTTTCTGTCAGAAAGTTCTCAGTAGCAGCCCGGAATCTGGAAGTTGGAAGTGTGTACACTCCCGTGCCTCGGAAAGCACGTAAAGCCGTTGGTCCTGTGCTTGAACTCTTTCCGGTCGTGTCGGAATACCGTCCCATCGGATTATGAGAGCTAGGGAATAGTGAGTGCACCTGTGTTTGCGCACACACTTGTGCACTATTATATCTCCTGCGCAGTTGGCTAGTCTCCCTTGAGCTTGGCCGCCGTGGCCGAAATCGGTCAGGAGGACCATTACTCATGACAAAAATAAATAAGCTTAAAGTACTTACTTCTTGTAATAATTTAAGGTATAAAATAAAGATGTGTTTTGTTTTGCGTATTTATTAGCACTGTAGACGAACGACTAATTACAATATAAAACTTATTAAAACATATCGATGTACATACATATTCGTTCCATATATGGAAGAGTTTACATTGTATCATTATTAGGGCCTGTGCACACGGCATAGCAACTAAAATAATATTTACAAATTATTACCTCTGAGGTTTAAGTCTCGCGCATGGTGATGAGTATCGCGTACATAGCGTTCAAAATAGTCACCTTCACAACCAACACAAAGACCACACCTAAATATTAACTGTTCATTATGTCGTGCTAACACTGCCGAACTCGTTTTTATTTGATTAAAAGCCCACATTATTTTTTCAATGAGCATGTCTCGGCTTGTGATTTCACCATTTATATTATTTTGATATTGGAATACCGATTCGCACAATAAATCGATCGATACGGCACGGCGGCGACGAAAGATCGTGGCACTCAAACACATACAAAGCGCGCCACATCAAACCGACTGACGGACGACTGGCGGCTAGACAAATTTAAAAACAAGTTCAAAGGCGCTGCATCCCCTTCCCCGCGCTTCGCACGGGTTGTTTACGTAATCTTTGCGATGCGCGTAGAGTTATAGACATTCAAGCGGGAAATTAAATTCATACTTATTTTTGTATGAAAATAAAATCTTACAAATTATCAAAAATCGTAGAACAAAAGCTGTTGCATAGGGTGTTAGCTATCTAGTCCTGCGAAGTTGTTGCTGTTTAACAAGTATCCCTCTAATGATTAATTAAATTTAATAAATAACTAAATTTAAGTTTAATAAATTAAATGTAATAAATCACTAAATTTAAGTTTAATAAATTAAATTTAATAAATAACTAAATTTAAGTTTAATAAATTAAATTTAATAAATAACTAAATTTAAGTTTAATAAATTAAATTATAATAATAATTCATCCATTTAAATTAATCGACTAAGAGAATACATACCTTCTGTCTAGCCTGCGCGATAACACGCCGCAGCAAACTGAAATCACGAGCGAAAGCCTGCAGCTCGAGCACGAAGCGGCGCGTGTGCACGTACGTCACGGGGCCCATCTCCAGCGAGAGGCTCGTCTCGTGCCCCGCAGCCGCCGCCTCCGCGGCACTCAATCTACGGCAAGGACGCTGCATGTCATTCTACTTCATGACACACATTCGGAGACACGGCGCGCTGCGTACCTCCTGTAATGTAGGTCGAGCGCGTGCGCGGTGCGCATGCGCAGGCGCTCCCGCCAGAGCACGGCGCGCGGCGCCAGGTCGGCCAGCGCCAGCGCGCCCAGCGTGGCGCGCACGTCGCGGGCGGCGGCGCGCGCCTCGGCCCGCACGCGCACGCGCACGCGCGACACCAGCGCGCGGCACGCGTCGCCGCGCGCGCCCACCACCACCACCGACAGCGACCGCACGTTCATCTCGGTCTCCGTCGCACCCGCGTCCGCGCTCGCCGTCTCGCTGACGTTTTCCGATGTCGAATCTGGAAAATGGACTTAGTGGTACCGCGGTACTTGGTAGTGAATATCGGACGCACCGAATCGAATGGATCGCTCACTCGACTGGTTCGACTCGGCCGCGGAAGGTGGACGCTCCGGCTCCTCGCCCGCTATACCGAAGAAATCGAGCACCGCCACCCAGCTGTCGATGCTCAAAACTAATTTCAGGCAGTTAAATTCCACCTTGGTCACTTTGGCCACCTGGAATAAAAAAAATATACATAGAATAAATATACATTTATTTATATAAAAATAACGATAACTTAATTCCTTTTCGAGAGCGCGAGCTCCGCACAAATCTTACCTTATTATAGACGTCGTGGAAGTGCGGGTGGGCGGGGAGTCTGGTATGCACTGACACCCAAACGAGATTATCGTGCGCCGGGCCCACTGACCCACCCGGGATACCCGCGCCCCGTTCCGGTGAGCTCGGAGGCGTGGGACAGTGACGCTCTTGCTTCTCTTCCTCTTTGCTGCGCTTATACTAGGATCGTACGAGGAAAATAATGAGTACGCTGTTCTATAAATAATAATTTACCGATTATTACAAGCATTTTATTAATTCGAATTAACAAACGAGATGGTCGGTAAAAGGTGCAGGCGTCACCTCTCGGTCCGTCACCCGCTCGGCCACGTTGAGCTCGGCCGGCAGCGACGAGAACAGCGGGCGAGTGCGCAGCGACGAGCTCGCCTCGTGCGGGAACGCCGTCACGAAGTCGGGGCACGACTTGGACACGAACACGGCCTTGGGCGGCACGGGCGGCGTGTGCGACACCATCAGCATGCGGTGCTTCGACTCGGGGTCCTTCGTCAGATCCTCCATCGTGATGGAGTGGAGAGAGACCTGCCGGGAAAGAGGAATTAAAAGTCCTCCTCTGTTTTTTAAAGAAAACACACGAAGCGAGCAATAATTAAAGTTCTCAGAGGAGCACCTGCAACGTGGACTCGTGGGGATGCAGTCGGTCGCGGCGCAACGAGAACTCTCGGAAGGTGAGCGCCACGAGACTGCGCTCGCCGGCGCCCAAGTCCGCGCGCAGCTCCACCGTGAACGTGGACAGCTCGAAAGTCACTGCGGGAAGAACACGGCCGTGAGATCGGCTCGACACGGCCTGCGGAGTGCGGCGCGGTACGCACCCACGAGCGGCGTGTGCGCGGCGGCGGGCGGCTGCGACGGCGGCGGCACGGCCAGCACGGCGGCGCGCAGCTGCGGGTCCAGGCGCAGCGTGGGCACGGCCGGCTCCACCACCGAGCTCGTCTGCGTCGTACGCGTTATATCATTTACCGCTAACGAACGCGCGATACTCGAGAACTTTCTATTAGTACGAATCTTAATACTTTTTCAAGTCAATCTTTCGACACCTTTGTTCTAGCATGTTTTATTCTATCATGTTTTATACAAATACATGTTTTTAAAATAACCTAAATATTAAGCAAACGGTTAGACTAGTGGCACCTCGGGCGGAGCCGGGGGCGGAGCGGCAGGCGGGGCGCCGTCCGTCGCGTCGACCGAGTCGCCGAGCCACTGCAGCGTCTCCAGCAGCTGCTCGTACTGCTCCCGACTGGCCGTCACGTGCAGCCCGTCCACCACCTTGCCATCCACCGTGCACTGTGGACACACGCCATTGCTCATAGCTGCTCCCGAAATGATGCACCATGAGAGCGTCCGTGGCTTACCCTCGGACCGTCGTCCATCTCGCAGAAGGCGACGGTGAGCTGCAGCGCGGTGTCGTGTAGCACGGGCAGGCCGCACGACACGTCGTAGATGTCGGCTAAGTTATCCGTCGCCGTCGACATGTTTCGTTTGCGCAGTTTATCGCTCACATCCAGCTGAAATCAAATTCGATAAAGTTATCGAAACGTTTTCGTGATTGAGTGTCAACATCGAGACAACGACACTCACGGAGACCAGCGATATGTCACGCACGCGCACGCGGTACATGGTGTCGCTGGGCGCGCCAGGTCGGTTGGCGAGACTCATGCGGCCGAGGTGCGCCACGAACACCTGCGCGCTGCGAGCCGCGCGAGGCACCACCACCACGGGCGACTCCAGCTCCACGCTGACGCTGCGAAAAACGTTCGAATATATTTAATAGAGACAAACAGTAAGCAAACTTTTCCTTTCGCTGCCAGATTACGTGTCGTTCAAAGGTTACCTAAGAACGATCTGCCGTGAGTCACGGTCGGGCTCATCGAGCGAACAGCCCACGCTCGTAGTGCGTCTCCTCGGCGAGACTCCCTCAACCGACTGAGACAGGCGAGGGTTTGCATACAGCGAGTCGCCTCTGTAAAACGTAATAATACATAGTCTCACTATGGTAGTCTTGCTTATCCTCGACGGATCGAGGTGGAACCGTCGAAAAACCGTGGAAAGATCGAAGGTTTAGGAGTCGGACCTTGGATGCACGAGGCCGATGGCCATGTCGGCGGCAGCCGCGCGGATGGAACGTGCCAAGTTGGCGAGGTATTGCTGAAACTCCGCCACGCACGACTGCAGCTCGCGCAGCAGCGGGCCCGAGTGCGTGTACCACACGCTGGCCACGCGCACCGACACCTGCACCTCCACCACCTCCGCCCCCTCGACCTCACCCCCTGTGCATACTGCTGTTGCAATATCTGACAAAAATATGAAACGTCAAATCAAGTTTTTATGAGAAATCAGTCCTGTACCTTTCGAATCTTGCGGTGTCGCGGGTCTTATAGTCCTGGATATGGAGAAAAGCAACGCCTTCTCGTCTCCGTCGGAGTGCGAGGGCGGGCGAGGCGCTCGGTGCGCATGATGCGCGTGGTGCGCGGGCACGGCGGGTGCTCGTCCAGCGGACAGCACACGCGAGTGTACGCCGGCTCGCTCCGACAGTGACACCACCTGGACGCCACCTAGGGAACCTCCGACCTCGATTCGGTCGCCGTCTATCGCACGAGCAACGTATCATTTAAGATTATATATATATATAAAGGCAATATCGTGACAAAAATAATTCAACGACGATCACACCGACCGAGTGTGGCCTGGATGCGCGCGTCGCCGACGGTGGCGGTGGCGATCTTGCTGGCCACCACGGCGCCGTCCCGCACGCCCGCACGCAGCAGGAGGACGCCCAGACGGTGAAAGTCGAACGTGATCTCGGTGCGCACGCGTCGCTGGCGAACAACATTCTATCAGTTCCCGGTTGCAACGTTTGCGGTCCGAGGGGGGCGGGGGGCGCGTACCGCGGGCGGCGCGGGCTCGCCGGCGGGCGCGCGCGCGGCGGGGGGCGGCGGCGCGGCGCGGCGGGGGGGCGCGCCCGACACGCGGTGCGCGAACCCGATCAGCTCCACTATGGTCTCCTGGTTCGCTGGGGAGGGCGAGCGCGTTACTGATCTGAACGAATATATGAACGATCTATTCCGATCGCAAGAGGATTGACGATAAACGAATCGTAAGTTTATGTATTCCAAGTGATTTGCTGACTTTGAGTGATGGCTAATACGATAAGCAACTTTTGTTCTACGAGTTTGGACATAACTCAATACATGAAATAAAAAGGATTTTACAAATGCGCGTAGATTTATAAACTTTCGAGCGGGAAATTAAATTAATACTTCTTTTTGTATGAAAATAAAATCTAACAAATTAAAAAAAGTCGTAGAACAAAATTTGTCGGTTATGGTTAGCTATCTAATCCTGCGAGGTCGCTGGTGTGTTACAAATAAAATTCATATATTAATAGGTATTGAAACAATGAAATATATTCCTTCATCACCAAATCACTCGGTAAATTCCTCGTTACCAGTTAAACTCAAATGTAGTTGCTAATAATTTATCTTTTGCCATTGGAATAGACTACAGTACTGAACATATTGGTTTCGTTAGAATAGTTTTCGCTCACTTGTGCCTTATTGTACGACTCACCGATAACGTCCAAATTATTGAATAATATGTTTGCGATCCTCAAGTCTTCAGAGTCTCCTTCACCTTTCACGAAACAGAGCTCCACGGCTATCAGAGCCTCGGAGTCGACTAGACCCGGGGCTCCCCAGCCGTTGGTGTTCCCCCAGGAGGCACCTTCTGCACCCCAGCCCGTTCCACCCGGACCCCATGCGGAGGAGCTCGTTCCCCACGTCGAGCCGGCGGTTCCGTAGGTATAACTCGTATTACCGGTCGGCCAGCTCGGGCTCGGACTCGTACGCCCCGGCTCAACTTTATCTGAAGTATGCATGAGAATATGGTTACCCGGAGAGTCACTTCTATTAGCAATTCGTATTTAAACAGGATAAGTAGTCACTAGTGGCGTGATGAAGAGAGTACAGCGCGCGGTGCAGCGCCAGAGGCGTGGGCGGCGGCAGCGGTGAGCGCGCGTCGGGGGACGCGGGCGATGTCGGCGACGTCGGCTCCGAGCCGCGGATGCTGCCCGACGCCGTGTCCATCCTGCGCAACCAGCACACTAGCAGTCGAACACATAAATAGTACGAACGAGGGCCGTCGGGTATTAATAAGGGAGCGTACCCGACGTGCCGGTGGCTGGCCACGAGCAGCTCGAAGTCGGGCCCGTAGGTCTGCAGCGCGTCCACCAGCAGCAGCGAGTGCACGGACAGCGCCAGCGACGTGTCGGCCGCCCGCACGCCCAGCGCCGCGCGCACGCCGCACACCTGCACCTCCGCGATACTGCGCCCGCGCGACTGCACCTGCGGCACGGGGCAAAGCGCGCTATAGCCCGGGTACACACGCACACACACGGGGTCCGGAGTGAGACTGACCTCGAGGGACATCTGATCTATGGCGAACTGTAGCATGAGCAGGGTAGCGTTTTGATTCGAGGAGAAATCCGAGACCTCCGTTTCCGAGTCGTCGTCGCCGTCCTCCTCCTCCTCTTCCTGGACGCCCTCTCGATTCGGCGACCTGAGAGGGAAATGAGATCCGTTCCGTATAGCAACGTATCCGAATCGGTATATAATTGAAAAATAACGGAGACGTATTGTTAAAATCGAACGATTTAGTGATCGACGAGACACGACAGGAGCGCGGCTACTCACGCGTCGGGCCCGGCGGCGTGGTGCGCGCGCGCGGCGCTGGCCAGCACGGCGCGCACGGCGCACAGCTTGTGCTCGCTCAGGTGCGCCACGAGCGCCGGCAGCGAGCCGCACAGCGCCAGGCGCGGGTACTGCGGCTCCGACGTGGCCACCACGCGCCGCTCCGCCTGCCCGCCCCGCATTGTATACTTGTATGCGCTCGAGTACGACTTCCGCTTATTCGGTTTTTTTTTTGTGAGCCTCCGGCACGTTTGGGTCACGCGTGCAGGAGGCTCACTCGATGGAAAGTGACTACCGCCGACGATGGAAAAGTCGCCGGCGAGAGCCGGTTCCACGGAGCGGTCGTACGCGGCGGCAAATGTCTTAAAAATCGCGCCGTTGTGAATTACCAGATATCGTTGAATATCACTCAAGATTTGATCGAAAAATATAGCCACGAACACGGACACGGAGACATTTTATTTTTCTAAAGTCCACAGTCACGTTCGCCTATAGCCGAAGGTGAATCTGCGGGCGGTACCTGCAGCGAGATGCTGAAGCGGTCGAGCAGATGCAGAGCGGACGTGGTCTTGGTGTGCGCGTATTTCCAGTTGTCGCGCGCACGACCCACCAGGATCTGCAGGTCGCTTAGCTCGATTTTGTACCTGTCATCGCCGAACAGATAATAGGTGGCTAATGTGCTTCGACGATGGTCTCCGACAGTGACCGCATGACGTCGAGAGACTCGGCGGTAGTACGTCGTGCTCACCGGTCGTAGAGGCTGGTGCGCAGGTGGTGGTGCAGCGCGGGCGGCGGCGGCGGCGACACGGGCGGCGACGCGGGCGACAGCAGGCTGCCGGGCGGCGTCGAGCACGGCGTCATGAACATCTCTGTCGGGAGCGCCACCGGACGTTGGGGGCGTACATATTAGGGAAATGTTATGTAACATCATAAAATTATAAATATTTCTTTAAAAAAAAAAGATCATTAATTCCTCATTCGTTTCACGAACATCCTTTTGCATCGTATACGAATAATCGAGATACAATAAATCTGTGCATGAATAAATACTTTTTAAGAACGGTAAAATTGAAATTTCAAAAGTTTGAAATGAAATTCAAGTAGATTTTACTAGTTAAGTTAAATTGTGTCGTATTATAAATATATGTATATTATTAATAAGCTATATTATTAATAAGCTATATTATTAATAAGCTATATTATTAATAAGCTATATTGTAATACATAGATATAACAATATTTCCGTTTCACCTTCATCGTCGTCGAGAGACTGCTGTTTCAGGGTGCTAATACTAGTATCGTCGGGCAAGCTGGCGTTGGCCAGCTTCAAGCGTCCGAAGTCAACGACGAGGACCGACGCGTCGCGATCGCACAGATCCTCGACGAACAGGATCTGCGGCGCCGATATGTCCAGCTCGACTTGCCACGAGCCACGTTCGGTCTGACACCGGAAACGGTGGAAATGAAATGGAAGAATACCGTTGCGATGTCGAGATACCGTACCGGTCAAATAAAAGATCGAAGGAAAGAGCGGCAACCGACCGGGCGGCGCGTGTGGTGCAGCAGGCGGTCCCAGTGGTGGTGCAGCGTGGCGCGCGTGTGCAGCCGCACGTGCGCGATGGCGCCCGCACCCGCGCCCGCCGCCGCCCAGTGCCGCGCCCACCGCGCCGCCGCCGCGCACCACACCACCTCCAGCGAGCTCGACCGCACGCGCAGCCTGCACAGCGATGAGCGAGCCGAGCGTCAGTGCACCACCCGAGCGGAGCCGGAGCGGAGTGGGGCCGGCGGCCGGAGACACCGACCTGTAGTCGCAGTTGACCCCGGCGGGGCGCCTCTCGTAGGTCAGCTCGAAGAGCGGCTCGTCGCCGGCGGGCGGCGGCTGCGGCGCGTAGAGCGGGTCGCGCCGGCCCGCGGCGCTCAACCCGTCGCGGATGAGGCCCTGCGGCGCCACCAGCACGGGGAACAGCGTGCGCGGCGTGACGCGGTCGCGCAGGCACACGCCGCCCAGCGACACGTGCAGCGCGTGCGCGCCCGCGCGCGGCCGCGACTCCACGCGCACGCACACGGTGCTGAACTGCAGCTCCAGCCCCTCGCCCTCCGCCGCGCTGCCGGTATTCGCTCCGTTAGACATGATGCTCCCGCCGAATCGGTACCCTCGAGTCCCGTAGCGCACGTTACGAACCTGGCACTTTCGTCGGCGTCGGTGCACAGATCTAGCGACCCTTTCGAGAGCGTGAATTCGAAGAGTCCGAAGAGAGCGTCACGTCTCAGTAATGTGTTGTCGTCGAGCGAATCGGCGATGACGTCGAGAATTTCGTCTTCTAGTCGAGAGGTGGCCGTCGCGCCAGTGGGCGCAGCGATGGTAGCGTTGAGAGCGGTCGGACTCGGAGGACGGGGCTCGTCGGGGGGCGGAGTCGCGTACCAGCCCCACCACTGCGGGAACCAGCGCACCAGCACGCTGCGACCCGAGCTCGACTGCTCGGGAGTCGACACCGGGGTGGACACTGGAACTTTCCGTATCGCCACCTAGCGTTCGAAATCGGAGTAATGTGAGAACCACGATGTAGAATTATAACAAAGTTTAGAATCGACGTCTCAGAGAGTGAGCCAGAAGCGAACGAGACGCTGTTACCTCCCGCAGCGCCTTGAGCACGTGCAGCGGCGTGCGCCACTCGAAGTCGTCCTTGGCGGCCTGGCGCTCCGGCGGTAGCGTGGCGGCGGGCTGGCTGAGCACCTGCAGGCACGTGTCCACGTACTCGCGCACGAGCCGCGCCCGGCCCGCGCACTCCGCCCACGTCGGCCGCGCCTCCAGCCCTGTCACGCAACTCGAGCGTCACCGACGGAGTGACAAACGTCTCCGGACGAAAACATAGGAAACGGAACTACCGACCTTTCCGTTTCCTATTCGTTGGGTCACAAAATGAGAGCGAAGCGAGATATATGTCTGCACGTACACGTTTGGTGCGGCAGGTGCGCCCTGACGGCGTAGCGCCACCAGTCGCGCGCGTGTCCGCGCACGCCGCGCTCGGGCCGCAGCGCGCGCAGCTCGCGCAGGCGCGCCACGCGCTCCAGGCCGCGCACGCAGCCCGCCATCTCGCTGTACTGCCTCTGCAACCGGGGCACGGATCGTAACTATTACAGGCCTCGGAGTACCTGTGACTAGGTACGGATGAAAACGAGGTGAAAAATATCGGGTCTTAGGTTTCCAATGAGCGCCGACACGTCGCCGCTCCGCGACGGATAGACACTCACCGACGTGAGCCGCATCTGCACCGAGTCGAGAGTGAGATGGCAGGCGAGGCGCGGGCGGTTGCGGTCCCGCAGCGGCAGCTCGCAGCGCTCGCGCCGCACTCGCGCGCTGGCCGTGGTCGGCGCCAGCATGTAGCGGTGCGCTCCCGACCACGTGGCGCGCATTCGCTCCTGCGGCAAACCATTGTTGACTCGCATACTACATAATTATGTAGCACACATGCAGGACCTAACTTAGTGACGTGCAGTTTCAAAAAGTAAACTAAATTTGTCGCACAAATAGACAATATTATTAAAAATATGTTCTTTGCGACCACTGACGGTTAGTTCGGCGAGCGTGCAGTCGGCCATCATGCCGGCGGGCACCGGCATGGGATCCCAGTAGAGCGCGAGGTTGTTCAGCTCGAGCAGCTTGAAAGAGCAGGGGTCGTCGAGCGGAGTGAACCCGCGCCGCCAGCTCGCGTCGCAGGACTCCGCCGCCAGCGACTCCACCGCCAGACCGCACGCGAACGCGCGGCCCGGGCACGTTAGCGCGTCCTCGTAGCGAATGTGTACGTCGTTTAACTTCAGCTGTAGAAAATATTTTAGTGAGTTTTAGTTTAGGTCTTAGTCGTTTCACAGTTTATATAGCTAAACGGCGAGAGTTTAAAAGCAACCTGAAGATTCTCGACGATATTAGCGAGCAGGCCCGTGCCGTAGCTGAGCCAGGAGGAGTAGGAGGCGGCGTAGTATCCGGCATCGTTGGCCTCGTGATCGGCGCGCCACTGCGCCTCCAATGCGTCCAGCAGCGCCATCTTGCGCTCGTGAGCGATCGTCGCCTCGACTGCGCTGTCCCACTGGAAGTGCAAGTTTACTCACTCTTATTTAAATTTTATACAATAGTGCCATTATAAGTGCATAAAAATTCAACGATAATTAGTATGAATATTATTATTTAAGAAATTAGTTTTTAGTCATTCGGTGGTTTATTTTTCTTATTTTCTGAAAACTAGACTATATTGCCGTCATAAAATTCGTTTTTACTGTCACAAATTGAGTTAGTCTTTTTTTTTACTGTATAGGAAGGTGGACGAGCTTATGGGTCACCTGATGGTAAGTGGTCACCAACGCCCATAGACAATGGCATTGTAAGAAATTTTAACCATAGCTTACATCGCCAATGCGCCACCACCATTTTAATTATACTATTTTATCTATACTATATCGTCAATACTAAATATATATTAATAATTATGTTGTTTTATATAATTACTTTTTTTTATTGTATAGGTAGGCGGACGAGCAAATGGCTTGATGTAAGAAATGTTAACCATCGCTTACATCGCCAAGCGCCACCAACCTTGGGAACTAAGATTTTATGTCCCTTGTGCCTGTAATTACACTGGCTCACTCACCCTTCAAACCGGAACACAACAGTACAAAGTACTGCTGTTTTGCGGTAGAATATCTGATGAGTGGGTGGTACCTACCCAGACGAGCTTGCACAAAGCTCTACCACCGAGTAATTGACAATTACTTCAATAGTCAATTGCCTTTTTCTTAATAGTTCATGATATAATTCTGCATATACCTATATAAAAATAATTTAAATCCCTGTATACGTTTTCTATGCGATCGCGTGCGCATCCGATTAGAGATTTATAGTTGTAGCCAAGCGCGCGGATGTTACTGACACAGTAACATATATATATTTGTATAGTGATGCTCGACTCGCGAGACAATAATGAATTACAAAATAGTTGTTAACAAAAAACATTATTGATGCATTGAAACGCACACTGTGCTGTGCATTAAATACATATTTTTTTAATAAAATAAGTAGGCGAACGGGCATGTGGGCCATCTGATGGTAAGGTCTACACCGCCCATTGGCGCTGTAAGAAATATTAACCGTTCCATACATGTTGAATGTATAAGCAACCTTGTAAAATGAAATGTTATGTCCCTTATGCCTATAGTTACACTGGCTAAATATTGCTGGCTAATGGTAGACTATCTGGCTAACGCAAAGCCACCAAATACTTGATAATGATTAATGATTTTGTGAGAAAATGTGATACTCATAACATTGGTACAAGGAACAAACACAAATTAATTACTCCCATTACTCGACTGCATAGAGTAACTCTTTTGTGGGGCCTGTTGTATACGATTCTACAACAGGATCCCAGAAAGCGTTCAAAATACCCCAGTGGCTAAATTTAAAAAAATTGTAAAGGAATTCATTTTTTTTTTATTTTGTAGACAGTACATGATACAATAAAAACAAAAGACAAAAAAAAACAACCCGCTGAGGTTCTTTCGCCGGTTCTTCTCAGGGCTGGGAATTTCTTTTCCGAACCGGTGGTAGTTTCTAAATTGACTATCAATAAGAAAGTGTAATACTTCAATATTGAATAAAGTAATTTGAATTTATAATAATAATATTTTGAGCAATCTCAAAAACAAACATACATAAGCAAAAAAACAATAAGAAGAATTGTGTGTTATAAATCTAAGAAAAGACAAGGTTGCACAACTAACATATTTGTCTTATCAAATATTTCGTAAATATTTTGTCAATCTTATCTGACAGCTAAGTTCAAATTCAAGGTCAAATTATGATTGTATTACATTTGTAAAACATTGTGATATGATTAAGTATAAGGGTGACAAAATATAGTGATATTAATCAACAATTTTTCAATTGCCCAATAGTATCAATAAAATCATTTCAGCAATAATAAACATATTGAAAAACTTTTTTTTTATTTTTGTGTCTGTTGATTTTAATAAGTTAATTCTGTTTTTTTATTCAAAAAGCCTCCCTTTCTTTCAACGCCTGACCTCTATAAGACTTCTTCAAAATACTTATCATTCAAAAAATATTTTTTTTAGTAAAATGCAAAAGCTTTTTTACTTTTAAAGACTTTATTTTTAATACATAACACTTGTTTTAGATAACTTATTGTATGGTAAGGAAAATAAAGTTAAGGAGGTGCGAAATATGTTTGAATGTTTAATGAAGTAAAATGTAAAATAAGAACTTTTGTAAAATAAAAAAAGACATATGTTTTGTATTGTTCTCTAAAAACTTCACAAAATATCTTAGAACTAAAAGGATAAAACTTTTTAAACATCAGACACAATATTATCATATGTTATAAAATATTATTGTTTGTCATAGTATAAATATTTTTTTTATGCATTCAAAATAATCACAATTTTACTCCAATGCTTCTCCTCAAAAAAGGAGAGGAGGCCAGCCCAGCAGTGGGAAATTCACAGGCTGTTACTTGTTGCTTTAATATTGTTTATTTCATTATTCTTAATAAACATACAAAACACTAATATATTTAATCTTACCTCATCTAAATTAACAGGAGTTGCCACTAGATATAACTTTTCGATGGCAATAACCCATGGTGCAGACCTTATTTGTCGCACTGGGACATGCAGCTGAACTTTGCCTATGAAGCCTGCCTTTATCTCGATTGGAAGACCTAGGTATCTCAGGGCATCTTTCTTTAGGGGAAGGTTTTCTAATTCTACTTTGCCTGTAGGTTAAAATGTTTCACAATTAAATTATTTATATATTGCCCTAATATTGTTTGAAAAAAAAGCGCCAAAATTTATGTAATTTGACCTATTTTAGTTGCTTACCGGACAACAGAGCGACGCTCAGCTGATCGGTGTTCAGGTTTTCTACATACTTTCCGAGATAGTTGTTCAATACCCAAGCTACAAGACCTTCCAACATCGTGCATGATCAACTTTACTTCTGTTTTAACAATAGCGCGCACTTTCACGAATAATAATTGTGATACGATGAGTATTATTGGCAAAACATATAAAAAACACAATTTTTTGTCTTTAATAAATTAAAATATCTATTATTACTGTCGTAGATGAAGTACATCGTCACTTAGGAGCTATAAAGATTTTTCTTTACATCTGTTTTTGGTATATTTTTGCCAAATTTGACTTATGTCACAATTCATATCTATAAATTATAATATGACATAATCTTTGACAATATGATCCAAAGTGATCCAAAGTCGACTCGAAGTCTCGGTCAACACAAATATTGAGTAGTATAAAAAAAAATATATTATTTTTGTTTAAATTGTAAACATATTCAAAAAAGAAAGTTTTTTTTTTTCATAACAAGTAACTGAAAGAGTACGCTGTTATATATAGACCATACTTTGATTGATAAAATTTCATTTGACAACTATTTCCGTAAAACGAAACGAAAGCACAAATGAATTATAATTTACGTAAATTTTTTTTAGTTTGTTTACACATTTTGAGTCTTAGACGTATATAAAAATGAACTCAGTGCAATTAATAACTAGATTTTGTAGGTTTTCAATAAATAATATTAATGTTTGCTGTCATAAAAAACCTATAAAATTACACGTTAGAAATAGTGCGACGATGGGATGTACAACCTATAGAAAACTAACTCCCCTAATTATAAACATTCGGCGCTTAGGCTTAGGGCCTACATCAAAGGACTTCGAGGAACCAACCCAGTTATCGGGGCCCTTGACAAAAGGTCACGCAACAGAACTTGTCTTGCGATTAAATAATGAAGAGAGAAAAATGTTATTCAACGCATTACAGGAGTACGAATCTAATGTAATCAAAGAAGAGTTTGAAGGTGTTTGTTTTGCTAGATTGAAGTGTAGAAAAGTTCTTTCATTTGATAAAATGATATCACAATTATCCATTCATTGCTTTAGACAAATTGGCTGGACAGCGGTGGAGGAGTAAACTTGGGAGGCCCAGCAAGGTACCGACGTTAGGCGACGTCGATCCCACTGGATCCTATTGCCCTGTTCCTGAAGACTGGTTAAAGAAAAAATATGGTAATTTTTATAAATATAACATGTTAATGAGGTATTTTTGTTGTACAAATTAAACTGGTGCAATCTGGCTTACATTATCTTTACCTGTTCAAATTTAAATTATCATTGGTTTAACCTCATTTTAAGATAAAGTAGTATTTGCAAAGGTCTTTTAAAGATATATTTTAATTATAAGTACTAAAGTTATTTATACATTTAAAAACAGTGAATTTTATTTATAATGAACTGTTTCAGTTGTAGTGATGTAATGCCTAAGTCCCTTAATAATAATAATAATACTTTATTTCAGATTAAACAATCCATATTAAATTAAAATTAACATTAAATTCAAATAAAAATAAAAAATAATAACAAATAAATTAAAATAAATAATTAAAATTAAATAGATTAGTAACGAATGCTTAAACTATGTTAGTACTTAATCCTAGAATTAGACCCGCTTCACATGTACACCATTCCAGTGTTCCCAGAAGTGACTGTCCAATTTACAAGCCAATGTGCTGAGGAGGGTGTTGGTACTTTTCGAAGTTCTGCTCATAATGGAGGAATTAAATTTCTGGGAAAACCCTAAGATATTTGTTTGGCTATAGCGACAAGTATCTAATGCTGAGCTTGGTTAAAGGGACTGGTTAAGATGTCATTTGATAACTCCTACTAATTGCAAGCAAGTTGGCAGCAGCACAAAACTTTTTTATTTAATTATAAATATTTCATATTTTTTGTTGGAATACATCTATTTATATAAAATTAAATAAAGTTAGTCATTTCAGCTATCTTAGTTTTTGTTTATAGAGACTGGCTACTTTGTAGCTAGGTTTGTATGGTTTTACAGTAACATGAATGTTCAAAGTTTAAATTAATGATTAATTTTAAAATAAATTTCTTTGTTCACTTTTTCAAGACTGCAAAATAATAAAAAACAATGTTCATCTGTGTAAAAAACAGGGCTGTACATTGTACACTATCATTAATATGGAAAAACTAGAAAATTAATATAATAAAATTACCTGTAACGTATACATTATTCAAGTTGTTTGTTATGACTTCTGGATATGGCATCAAAATTTTAGTGATCTCTTTAAAGTCATTATAATCAAATCCCCTGTGTGAAATTTATTTTAGACAATTATATTTAATGAATGAAATTTGTTTGTAGCTGCAAAAGTGCCGAAACCTACGACAAGGGAATTACTTCATTGTAAGTGTTACATTTTTATATAGTTATGTATTTATTTGTAAATATAAGCAAAATAATTAACCTTTTCTGTTTTTGCAGTGTCACTTGCAAATTCCATACCGTTCATTGGTTTTGGATTCCTGGACA
Organism: Nymphalis polychloros; assembly: GCA_905220585.2. Classification (NCBI taxonomy): domain Eukaryota; kingdom Metazoa; phylum Arthropoda; class Insecta; order Lepidoptera; family Nymphalidae; genus Nymphalis; species Nymphalis polychloros. Next base: position 463,511 of record HG992247.1, read on the forward strand.
ATTTCATCATGATAATTGCCGTGAGTTTAAAATTATTAGTAATTTATTATTTTTAGCTATTGTAAGGATTTGCGAAATAAACTTTATTACACCCGAATATTATAACTTAGTATCTTTAATGTTTTCTAGAAACACATTAAAAAAAAAATATTACGACAAATTAATGATAAGACACACAAAAGGTACTGACAACACGTCTGTGAAGATGCAAATATATATTTTCTATGTTGATGCAACCCAATCTGAATATAATATGAAATCACACATACAATAGAGTGTACATGTCAGCGTTCCCCCGGCAGGGCGACAGCATAGAGAGCAGCATGAGCGCGTACATCACGCTGTCGACGATGGCGGCGGCGGCGCTGGGCAACACGTTCAGCGACGTCATCGGCATCGGCTCGTCGTACTACGTGGAGCGCGCCGCCGCGCTGCTGGGCCTCGGCGCGCCCGCGCTGTCGCCCGTGCAGCTCGACATGCCCGTCAGCCGCCGCTTCGCCAACATGGTCGGGCCGCTCGTTGCGCACCGCCGTCGCACACGTACTCGCCTTCGATTTTAACATTAAGCGATGTTTGCTTTCAGGGTCGGGTGCTAGGCATCACGGTCGGCTGCTTCCTGGGGATGATACCGTTGCTCTTCAAGGACGACGAGAAGAAGACTGACACGAAATAATCATACGAGGATAAATTTGACAATATACCAGCTTACTGCCATCTATATCGAAGATCAGTAACGCATGAAAAGCTTTGATAAAATGAAATATGGAAAAATAGATTTATATACGCAAGCAACAAACGAGAAACCTTTTTGATACTGATATATTAGAAACGCACTTCTATTTATTATGTTACAAAAACTTCTCAACAGACTGGACTCGAACCTGTCATGGTTTTAAACCTTATATGAATATGTTTGTTCACGTTGATGCAATGCCTAGTTAGATTTAACGAGTGGCTCGAGAAGAAACTGAAAGTTACTAAAGTAGCGACTTTATGACGCAGTCCTTAAATTTAGAATAAGTAATTGTAATGACTATAATCGCTTGTATAGTGTAAATACTTATTAAATACTAAAATAATTATATCAAATATATTCATGTTATGAATAAAGACTAATAAAAATAAGAGCACAATTCAAATGCACTGTTAATATTTAATATTGATCACATTATCGAGCACAAAATGTAAAAATATTATTCATAAATAATATAAATGTAACTTTTCAAAGCTATTTATTTTGATAGTATCTTTGATATATTTTTCCTCTATAGCTGTAGACCATAAATACTATAATATTGTCTCTTGACAATCGAATATGTACAAACCACTGTCATATGTATATATAAGCAAAAATGCAAACTATGTAGTATTATATTTCAACAATTATGTATCATAAATTATCAAAAACAATTATTACGAAAAGGCCTTGCGCACAATATTTCGAGTACCGTCCATAGTACGATGTCGGGGACGCTCGAATAATTACACCACTCATGAGTTACACGCACACTAGCAATCAACCTTTTATTTGTCACTATTATTATAGGATGTACGTAGGTGTAGTACAAATACACGTCGTAGTAAAAAGCGATAGACGAATTACCCTCCTACGTGTATGAAAAAATAAATTGACTTTTTTTTCTCGACTGCCGTCTATATGTATTAATGTTTTTGTACGCTATTGAAATTCTCAGTAACAGCCCGGAGTCTGGAAGTTGGAAGTGTGTACACTCCTGTGCCACGGAAAGCATATAAGGCCGTTGGTCCTGCGCCTGAACTCTTTTCGGTCGTGTCGAATTACCATCCCACCTGTGTCTGCGCACACACTTGTGCACTATAATATCTCCTGCGCAGTTGGCTAATCTCTATTGAAATTGGCCGCCGTGGCCGAGATCGGTCTGGAGGACATTATTATTATTATATGTCTGCGGTGGGGTCGGTATGGTGAGTTAATTTGTTCCATCGCCAAAGATTTGGACAAGGCAATAGTAATTAATAATGAGTTCGTGTTAAAATAGATTCACGTATTAAATATTGTCTGCGCAGTAGCGCACATATACAGTGGCGGTTATGTAATTAGAAACACTTCTTATGAATAAAGAAAGTATAACTTCAACGTACAAATGTTCGTAAAAAATGTACACATTCAATAATTAATAATCATGCAATAATATAGCCACTCAAATAAAAAAACTCATTAAATGCATAAAATATAAAACATATCTTACTTTTAATTACAAAATGAGAAACATTTAAAAAAAGCATCCATAGCTCGTTCTTTTTTTGAAATTGGAGAATAACATTTCTTTTTCTATTATTTTGGCGGCAATTCAAAATTTAATCTGAATTTTATTTTGTTCAAAAAGGGGTAAAATAAAAGTAGTGACGCCTCAACTAGGCAAATCATTATTAATTTACATACAGAATATAAGTGGGCGTACAGAAGAATAGCTGAGCGTTTAAATTGTTCTGCTAAGAAAGTTTTTAATGCAATTGATCATTATAAAACACTTGGAACTGTTGAAAATGTTCTTAGAAAGGCTCAGCCAAGAAAATCCTCTCCCAGAGAAGATACGCTAATCGTTCGTGTTGCTAAAAGACCCAAGTAAAGGCTCCAACCAGATTAAAAATAATTTTTTTTCGTCTGATGACCCGAGAAACATCTCGTCAAAACTGATACGCCGAAGATTAGTGCCTAGTGGAAGCTAAATTGTTTGGAAGAATCTCTCAAAGGTATCACATCTTACCAAACAACACCGAGAGAAGCGATTATTATTTGCTAAAAAATATGTTAATTGGACGGTACGAGAATGGAATAAAGTGTTATTTTCAGATGAAACAAAAATAAATATGGTAAATTCCGATGGAAAGCGCTATGTTAGACGCCCTGTAAACAATGCTTTTAATTATAAATGCACAAGGAGTATAGTCCAGCACGGTGGCGGTACAATGGATCAATGGCAATACAAAAATATCTTAGAGCACACAATGATTCCCTACTCGGACGATCATTTGCCTATAACCTGGATCTTTCAGCATGACAATGACTAAACACACGAGCAATGGCGTCAAATGTTTCCTTAGCGAACAGCGTATATCCGTTTTAGACTGGCCACCAAATAGTCCGGATTTAAACCCGATAGAAAATCTCTGGCATATTGTTAAAAAGAAAGTCTCAAACAAACGTAACACGTCAAAACGAACTATATTAAGCATTTGTAGAAGGATGGAATTCAATCCCCCTAGAAAAATGTATGAAATTGATTCAATCAAACCACGTCGTTGCAGTGCTGTTACTGAAAATAAGGGATACGCCACTAAATATTAATTATAACTATTGGTAGGCTGTGGATAGTAGCTATTTCGTAAATAACAATACTAATTCTTAAAAAAAATATGTTTTTTTATATTTGTTGTTTCTAATTAGTTGACCATTATTGTTCATAACTTAAAACTGATTTAAATGTTTGTCCGTAATGTAATATTGAAACTGCACTTGTGTAATGGGATTTATATTGTTTTTCTAATAAATGATAAATGTTGAACATATTGTTGTCCTATTTATTGTTTAATTTCAAAATAAAAACGATTGCGGTGAAGTATCTTACATAATGTCAAGGATCGTTAGTAGTGTTTCTAATTATACGACCACCACTGTATATCTAATATGAAACCTCACAAATATGAATTTACTATTCTAATATTAACTTATTAAGTGACAGTAAAAGCCTATTATAGTCTGTAGTGGAGTTTTGGACGTGCAATATACGCTGTGGGATACATGTGTGGCAGAATAACACCCGATACATGCAGATTACTTTACGATATTTTCCTTTACTTGTTCGAGATGAAAACTTAGTGGTGCTTGCCCAGGATATGTACTCTTGGGCCATCTCGGTATATATCAGTGGACAATTTACTCTAATAGAAGTACAAGATACAAAACAAATACTGCAAATGAGCCGTTTGAGAATTTAAAGTTTATTGCTGAATAGAAATAATGTTTATTTTAGATAATTTTGTTAATTAATAGATATGATTTTAATGCTCCGACAAGAAATAAAGATTATAAAACTATACAGGCCTTTCATTTAAGATATATCTTGCCGCTTTTGTTTGCAATAGGAAACAATACGTCAGAAGCATTGGTGAATTAGGAATTAACATTATAAAGTTTCAGATTAATTAATTAACGTTGAAGTTGTTTATTAAATGTACTAAACAAAAGGAAAAAAACACAAACATTTGATTGTCATAACAATTTATTCACAGAATTAAAAGAGTTACATACTTTTGATAACTCGCGCGTACATTAATCTAAGTATACGTTTGTGATGTTTCGAATCGAATTTGATGACAATATTATTTTGTTATAAAACTTTTACAAATCGATTGAAAAAATAATAAATTAAGTAAGATGAAATAATATTTGTCTATGGTTTTTGGAAAAAGTAATCGAATCTGTGGAGTGAAATGAGACGAGCACAAGTCATTTGGGATATAACTGAGGGTTCCGTACGTCTTAATTTACAAATCAATTATTATAATATTAACATAATATTACAAATTTTGTATTCAATTATATTTCACAGCCAAAATTGCACGATATCTATTCTTAATACTGACACCCACACTGCACAGTACTTCCACACATTGAATAGCAAAGATATTTTTGTAATTAAAAAAATAATGTAATTTTCCTAATAATTTTAAGATAATTACACAACGGAACCCACAAAATCGAACACTTCGTTTTATTACCTACATCTTTTGTATATTTTGTATTAAAAGTTATTTAAAACTTAGTGCAGTTTTACAATTATACATTCCGTCCTCGGTTTACACTAATATGAGATCCTTTACGTTACTAATGTGTACTTCGACGTTACTCCATACCGAATGTAAATTAACCGCTATACGAATGCTGTGCGTAACTTGGGCGTAGCCCGGGCCTTGCAGTTACAAAATATCAACTATTCTCTTATACATATTATAACTACCTATATGACTGCACAAAAATATACAAATATTTTTAAATTAATCAAAATTGTGAACAAATCCAACTGCTTATCAATATATGTCTTGTGTCTGGGTTGTCCACTCCAGGTCCTCACCAGAACTAGGCCCTGGCTACGCTAATGCCGCGGCCGCTGCCTTCAAACAAGCATTCAAGATACAAGCGGTCTCCTACAACTAGAAACTTAAAAAAATATTGTTATATATTTAGTAATACTTTAAATGATTATTTATACAATTGTTCATTCAGCATTTTAAAAACTTCATTTTTTAAAATAACAATGTATTATGTCTTTGACTTTATCAACTACGATGACGTCACGTTCGCTGCCATGAATTTATATAAACTGACTTATTGTGAGCATAATCTGATCGGCAAGTTAAATGTTAACATTGGGTTGTTAGGGAGTTGGGTGCATCAGATAATTTTAATCAGGGTAACACAACGTCGTCTGACACTATATTGGTACAGAAAAATATTGATACCAATTTCATCGCCGTATAATAAGCAAACCACCTACATGCTTCAAAACCGCTAACGTGATGGTACGCACCTTACCAAGAAATCATTGTGTAGCCACAATGCTAAGCCACTTGCGAATGTCAGCTCCCTGACGACAGAGAGAGATAAATCAGTGTTATTGTGTATTCTGCTACACGACGCATATCAGTAAAGCCGCTAGCTTTAATTAATTTAACGAAATATCAAACATCGTTTCTATTTGTACAAATTACCCACATTACATATTGTAACCAAGTCAAAACAATGGTATTTACGCTCAAAGCGAAATGTACAACAATATTGAGCGGCATCGGCAGTTGCGAAGAAAGCAATAATTAATAACCGCGCCGGGTCGGACGTCGTCAACTGAACTATACATGCAATTTATAATTAATCAAATGAATTTATTCAGTGATTATTTATTAAATACGAGTTTATTGCTTGATATTTCGATAAGCTGCCTTTAATAGCGCACTCTGTGATGTTACTTTGGAGGCGAGCAGGCGGCGCCGGGTCCATTTCGGGACACCATTTCGTAAATGTCATTGTTTCTTTAACCTTACTGGTGTTTTCAAGGCGCAGTACTTACGTCATAATAATAAATATCATGTACCCAAATTATATGTAAATTTTACATATTTTAGAACCTAATATTATAAATTGAATACAATACATAAGCTTGTAAAATATATGACATACTAAATGATATATAGGAGGCTATCGTTTTATTATACAAATAAATAATTAGAAGTGCTATTTGATATTTACAATTTACATAAGGCCGGTCAACATATCAAACAGAACGCTAACCGAGTTGCCGTGGTCGCGCTCTCTCGTCGCCGCACGCACAGACTTATCGAATATCGATACATTATGTGATAATTTACTAAAATTAGAAATAAAAGCGACACTTAAATCACAACCCACAGCCGGTCAATGGTTAAACCAAAGGAAATGTCAGTATGCACAGCGTTTTCGTATATACAAATACATTCATGTCATAAATAAAACAAATAAAATCACCGTTCCTGATCACCGAAGTGCTCGCAAAGCCACAGAGTTCGATCGAAGACCGAACCACTCGATATATTAATAAGAGAAGGTACGGTTTACACAAATCTGTAACGTTACACGCGAGTAGGACTGCCGGCTGTAAATTCATCAAAACAAGTGGTCGATAGAGAGACGGGAATATAATTTATACAAAACGAACGCCCGGAGCTCCGTCGGAGTGGTCGCGTGTCGGCGGGCGCGGTCAGGCGGCCGTGCGGTTGCGCGGCGCGCGGCGCCAGCAGCGCTCGGCGGCGGCCGCGTAGCGCGACTCGTCGAAGGCGGCGCGCGCGCCCAGCACGATGCTGAGCGCCGACGCGTCCTGCCCGTGGCAGCCCGAGTACCGGTACTGCGGCTTCTTGTCGAACCGGCAGCCGCCCGACTGCGCGCCTGGACACGCCCCTTATGTACTGCGACCGCTCGGTCGGTCTAGTGGCTAGATGCGCGGCTGCGGACCCGACGGTCCTGGGTTCGATTCCCAGGGCGGGCCAGTAAATAGTTATTGGGTTTTTCTGTCAGAATATTATCAGTGGCGGCCCGGAGTCTGGAAGTTGGAAGTGCGTACACTCCCGCGCCTCGGGGAGCGCGTTAAGCCGTTGGTCCTGCGCCTGAACTCTTTCCGGTCGTCTCGGATTGCCGTCCCATCGGATTATGAGAGCGAAGGAAAAGAGAGTGCACCTGTGTTTGCGCACACACTTGTGCACTATAATATCTCCTGCGCAGTTGGCTAATCTCTCCTGAGATTGGCCGCCGTGGCGAAAATCGGTCTGGAGGAACTTATACTACAATTGTGCCGGACCCGAGGACGTCGGCCACGTGCCGATTCTATTTCAATAATCTTAATCTCTAGTAGTGTAGGCTTGTACTATTTTCAAAGTCTTCTGTAAAGTACATTGTCGTATTTGTTACTTCATGTCATGGGTCACCCGATATTCTACTGCCAAACAGCAATATTCAATATTCGTATAGCGCGTTGGCGACGTAAGCGATGGTTAACATTTCTCACGATGCCAATGTCTATGGACGTCGGTGACCACTTACCATCGGGTGGCTCATATGCTCGTCCTCATTCTATATATTTAAAAAAACCAGACCTACATTATTATAACCATTTTATTTATTTAGTTTAAACTGCTCGCTAGGCTTCCTAGGGTACATTCACTCCACAATCTCTTCATGTTTAACCAGCCTTAGGTCTGGTTACAGTACTACGAGGACGAGATACGGATACGGATGTGAAAGTGAGGGAATCGAGAGTGTACTTGTGTTTGCGCACACACTAGACGCTAATCTCCCCTGAGAATGGCTGAAATCGATGAGGAGGACATAATTATCCGTCATCGTCGGTCGCAGCCCCACTGCGAGGACTAAGCGCCGGACGTACCTATAGGCATGATGCAGTCGAGCGTGAGCGCGCACTGGATCCACTGGCGCATGACATCGGCCAGGCCGGGCCGCGGCGCCACGAGCAGGTGGCTCACGTCGAGCATCTGCACGAAGAGGAAGTCGTCGGTGCTGGCGCGCAGGTAGTGGAACATGCGCGGGTGCGTCAGCGACGTGACGGCGGCCCGGCGCGGCCACGCCAGCACGCCCAGCGCGCCCTCGCCCGACACGCGCGCCCACAGCGCCGCCAGCGCGCCCGCCGTGCCCGCCCAGCGCTGGGACACCTCGCAGTAGATCACGCCGCCCGTGCGACTCAGCGCGTGCTGCGATCCGCGGACTCATTGAACCGATGAAAAACTAATATGACACTCATCGTCTATGCGATGACGGTGGTGTGAGCGTTTACTTGTGTCCGTTGCTTTTGTATAATCTAAATCAGTAGAGTTTAGTCTGGACGAATGAACGGGTGTAATAATGAGGAAGTACGTCTCAGACCCCATAGTTGACGTGCTAACGGGAAAGACTTGGTTTATATACAAGTGTCTGCTTCTGTTGATACTGGTATTGTATATAAACCACGTCGTCGTCGTATAAGTCAAATAAATTACTAAATACTCAAATAAAAAACGTAATAATTTTGTAGTCTAGCAAAAATAAGTAATACATTAGTGTGAACTGGATGTAACTCCCACGCGTAATATTCGAAGCCGGGATAACAATCTGCGTATCGCATGACGTAACATCACTCGAGGTAATAGATATTATCAGTGCGGGTGCGGACTAAAGGGCCGCTTATCGAATCGAATAAATATATAATGAAGACGTCTCACATTATTATCAGTCAGCGATAAGATAAGTGATCGGATGATAAGTAGAGACATGATCGTTGATCATCAGTGTAGTATGTTAGCCTCGTTTCGTAAATATAATCAATGTAACTGCGAGTGCTATTTGAATGGTTTTTTAATTTGAAGAGCCCAATCTGAACGTTATACAAAAGAGAATTTAACAATTTTTTATAATTTTTCCGTAAAATACATGTCATTTTCAATCCTTTTCAGAATATATCTTTACTAATATAATCAATCTCAAAAGTTTGTTTGTCCAACGCGCTCATCTCATGAACTAACAATCGGATTTGTCTTTTTGCGACTATTCAATATCGTAAGACGACTCACGGGGTCGCAGCAATACGAAGTAATACAAGGAACGTCGGCCAATCTGTTTTATATTATAAAACTTTCAATAATCACCGTGACTACTACAGAAAACAAAATATAAGGTCCCATCCCAAGACAAACTCCATGGAGTGTTTACAAACGTTACATCAGCACTGTGACCGGCCCAGCGACTGAGAGCTATTGCACGTTAGCTATCTGGGAGTAGAGTATGCTTTTGGGAGTTTCGATATATGGAATATGAAGATACCATTCTGTATTTATAGATATTCAATTTTAAAATAAACTCATTATATAGTGACAGACGTCCACAGACACGTTTCTCGTATAATACACTTTTATATATATAACTTCATAAAAATGTTTGAGCTGATATTTGGTAGTAGCCTTGTTACATACATACATCAAGTAGGATTATTTTCTTAAAATAAATCAGTAACCTGTATAATAAGTGGGCGGTATGCTGTGATACTCTCATCGCTGACGTGCGAGGGAAACAACTGCAGGTCGAAATCGATTATGGCGCACTTTGATGAGTTGCAATAGTTCGACACCTGGAATTGATAAGACTTTCGTTACATTTATTTTAATAACATAACAATAATTTCAATAATTTAAACCACATGGAACTCATTATATGATCTGTTAATATGTTTACTGTATACATAGTGTCTTTCAACATAGTTATAAAAAAGTATTAAATATGTAAAGGTCTTCTTACCACAGCCAGGGAGTACGGCTTTAATCCTAGGTTATATACGAGAACTGTGTATGGGAGCTGCGCCGCATCTCGCACAAAAGAAACAACATTTGCATGATCATCGTTTCTTGCATGAGTGACAATGACCGGCACTGTAGTGTTGTGCCAGAGATCTGTGTGCCCTTCCAGCCCCACGAGGCGGAGGTATCGCTCCTCCTGGACAAGATGCTTCTCTTCTTCATCCCGCAATTGCTCCTGGGTCAGAGAAACCTGCTTTGTTGTGATATTAATGCCTTTAAAATGGTATTAATAAGGCCATTCAAAGTAAACCAATCACCCCATAATACTAAATTGACTTATCATTTGAATAGTATTATTTCATTAATTTTAATTAAAGTTTTACTAAACAAATGTCAATGATGGTTCATTGAATGGTCTTTTCGTGTGGTGCCATGTCATATTACATTTGAAATATAAACTGTATATTAAGAAATCAATAAGTAAGTAAGTAATTAAGTGTGTTAGATGTGTTTATACAAGACTTAAAATTGATGCAAAATGTAATTTATTACAGTAAATATATACAGTGTGTAGTCTTGCTGCATGCAAAGAACATAATAATTATAATAATAATAAAAATATCCTGGGACAATATTCACACAGGCCATCTGGTCCCAAACTAAACAGAGCTTGTACTATGGAAACCAGACAACTGATATGCAACATATACTACTTTTCTTTTATAAATACACACTTATATAGATACTTACACCCAGACTCAGGACAAACAGACATGTTCATGCACACAAATAACGGTCCCAGGTGGGAATCGACCAATCTTACCAACCACGCCAACCGGCTCGTCAAATTCTTAATATGTTATTATTATAAATTATCAGACAATTACCTGAAAATCTTTGATGTGCTGGTGGGTTTGTGTGACAATGCTTTGAAAAGACTGCGGTGGCTGGGAGTGGAAAATTATCAAAAATAAACTTATTGCGAAAACTGACGTAGAAAACAGTAGAAAGCTTTTAGTTTTCATTATGTATTCATTATCACAAAACGCCCTTCTTATGCATTTCCAGGTTTTGAACAATATTTAAGTAGATATTATCTACATCTTTGTTTAACAATCATTCACAAAATAAAACAAATCAATATAACTGACAAAGGCATACACACCCCAAAAAATTATGTAAATATTAAAACCTTGAATTAACGCTATTATATTACAAGCAAAATTTATTATTTTATAATGAGGCCATTACATAAACGTTAGATAAACAAAAAATATCGAAATTCATTAACTTCAGTAACAAACTATGTATGTGATGTATGCCTTCGCCGCAAAAATTTTAGTTTAACAAATGTCATATAATATGACAGCAAAACCGAAACTTCACTTATGACAGCAGTCACTTGTATATGTACAGATATATAAACAATACTTGACATAGAGGATGAAATTATGTTGATGATCGTAATCGGAATGCATTTTTTTATGGATTTAAATCTCATTAGAACCGTTTCAAACTTTAACTTTAAGAGAAAAGGATGTATTTGTTCAGCTTTGAGATATTTACAACAGTAACATACTTCATTATAGTTTTATCTCGCGCAATTACTACTTAAGTACCTACATGCACAGATTACATACCTACCTAATTATTTATTATTCTTTGTATATCGTATATTAACATACCTTTCATTGTGATTTAATGTCATCTGTCAATTGTCAACAATCTGAGTAAAAGTGTTCTGTGGTGGTTGTGGTAGCCTATAGGATAGGTAACTGGGTATTTCTTTATCGCAATTCGCAGGTATTTTTAAATTATCCGTAACAAATTATACATGATTTCGTATATTACAAAAGGCAAAACAGAATAAAGCATCATGTCAAATGTATCTAAGAGGAGAAAGGAGGGATCAAGAGCCAAAATAAAGGTAAAAAGGAGGTCAAGCACGACGTAGCCGAATCATACTCGAAAACAACTATAATATATTTTATTTTTGCGATATTGATGATATTATGCTGAAATTGCTTCCTTAGCTTTATTTGCGAATATAAATTGTAAGTACGTACATCTTTTAACATAATAAATTCTGTACACTCGGTGTTTATGGCAACAGGTTGGATGACGTAGGACGATAACATTGTCGTATTACTCACATGCACATTTCTTGAATAGCCAAATAATATCCCTATTAAATACATTATTTAAATTTAACACCATGGGGTTAAAAATATGTATCTTATAGTTCTCTCATAAAAGTTTACCTAAAATCATTCACTAGTGTTTTAAACTAGCGATAAAAAACTAACTTCATGTTATAAGCAATAGTAAAGAAACAGAATCAGTTTCATATTGTTTCAAAATCATATAAGCTCAGCTTTAATCTTCAAAATAATTATGGATTACATTCTTGTGCTCTGCACATTTGCTATTACACAGTTCTCTACTTTGGATTTTTTCTTGAAATAATAATATTATTGTTGCAATGGTAGATATACCTAACAAGGTATTCAACAAAATAGCTGATGAGATTATGAACTTATTTTAGTAATTGATACATGGCAACCTAAAAGCAATTGATTCTATTTTGTTTTAAATTACTTTAATAAATAAAATAGTGTTCTCGCTCTAAGCTTAGTTAAATATATAAATAAGTCGCTGAGAGGTTGGCAAGCAGAGTATAACAGGGATTTTATTTAGTTAATAACATTTGACCTTAATTATAAATATTTGTTTAGCTGGTGATTAGAGAAGAAAAAAGGACACAGTCTTCCGTTAAATGTGAATTCAATAATGACAGAAAGAGATTATCTTAAGTCAAATATGAGGATATTTTGTGATTTTAATCTTGAATTGAATAAAGAGATAGCTTTGGTTTCTTTGCTGATTGAATGCTACAGATTTTTAGAAAATATTGAGTTTATGGCACATTTTTCTCAGTAGAATCTACTTTCTTAACCGGTGGTAGCATTGCATTAATTTTAGTCACCACTACCAGGCACATAAGAATTAAATATATAGCGAATGAGTTCTACTTTCACCTTTTGAATGTGTCTCTTGTGTGTGTAATTCATTAACATTTCAAAGAATAAGAACTAAATGCATTTCTGTGTTTTTCATTATTTATTATTAAATTTTCAGTCAATGGGAGACCACAAGGAATTTCTAAAAAGGATATCAAAAACATTGTACTATGGACAACTGCCTACTTTACCCTGTCTGAGCCTGCCTGTTACCGGTATGTACTGTTTATTTTGTGATGTTACTTTATTTCGAACTATTTTATTTATTTATTATTTATTATATGCTTTACACCAAAAAGAGTTTCAGAAACATACAGTGACAGAAAAAATAATATATTCATGGTATGCACAAAAGGCGGTCTTATCGCTAAGAGACTGATCTCTTCCTGATTTTAAATTTCAAAGATTTTTATTAACTCCTAAATAATTTGAATTAAACAACTGCTTGTGGCGGACAATGCGAAACGTGTGAAACGTCAGGAAGTGATAGAAAATGTTAAAAAATACGCGACAAATGTTTGCGGTCCGAACACCTTAACAGGCACGTTTTTGTGGCACCTATAAAAAAAGGTTGAGTACCGCTGGTTTATATCATATGATAGAGGAGATGTCTGAAAAATGTAACGGCATTTGCAGAGATATCGTGCGAGCTGTGGTCGGTGCCGCAGCGCGGGCGCTCGCTGCGGCGCCTGCACGCGGACGCGGCGGCCGACATCGCGCGCTCGGCCTGCGTGTCGCCCTGCGCGCTCGTGCTCGCCATCCTCTACCTCGAGCGCCTCAAGCGCTGCAACCCCGACTATCTCTCTGCTGCTGCACCCGCCGATCTCTTTCTCGTCTCCTTGGTGAAGTGCTACGATATCTCGCGAGCCTTGTCGTCTCGGATCGAACGTTCCTTTATAACTTGTGATCGTTGATTTGACCGTCGCAGATGGTGAGCAACAAATTTCTTCAAGACGACGGTGAAGACGACGAAGTTATATGTTCCGAGTGGGCGGTGTCGGGCGGCCTCGAGCTAGACCAGCTCAAAAAGCTTGAAGTGGAATTCCTTAATGCCATTGTGAGTTTTAGTTCCGTCAATATAATATTTCCTACATATAATACAAAACATTCCCAAACCGCTTTGTTACGCTTTCACGTCTAAACTTGGTCCGTATCTACTTATACTTATTTATATAAATAAATCACTTGCCTCATCTAAGTAATAAACATATGTAGCGCTGCTGGCTGACATATATTAAGAAGAGGTGAACTCTTTCTGAAATAGCACATTGGTTTAGTGTTAATGATTTACTATTAAACAGTGAAAAGACAACCTGTATTAAATCCACTACTCCCAACTTAAAATGTGTAAAAACAAATAGTTTTAAGCGATTATATATATTTATTAGATGATTTAGAAACAACAAAACTCTTTGGTATCACTATAGAAATTTCAATGGCGAGTACAAAAAGATTGGCGAGTAGACTTAGCAGCTCTACAGCCTTCGCGGAAGAAAAAAATAGAATGTTGACCGATGTGAATACGGCTCGCCTTACTAAAGTATAGTTATTTCCACAGTAAAATATCTTATGGCATTCTACTCTGGGGTCATGCAGCCGATATTAATACGATTTTTGTTCTGCAGAACAGCTATTCGAAAGGCCGTTCCTGCAATATATAACCTTTATAATTTAAGACTTGTTAATAAACTTGTGTGCTAAGGCTTACAAAACCATGACTTATTAAAATTTTAATGTACACAATGAGAATGAATCGATCATCTCCAGGCCATTTAAAATATAAAATATAATTTTATTATTGTATGAAACCTGTAAAAGATGTAACAGAAAACGACATAGGGTGTCCTGACCTCTCACACGCGGGCGCCGGGCGGAAACTAGTCGTCATAATGTTAAAGCAACAATAATTTCAGGACTGGAACGTGTTCGTAAGCGAAAAGTCATTCGAGGATGGCCTGCTGTGGCTGGAGCGACAGGTGGCACTCCGCCAGGCTCAGCTGCGCGGATTCTTCACGTACTCCGACCTGGCGGCGGCGTGCAGCACGTCGCTGCTGAGCGAGCTGGCGCACGGCGTATCGGCCGCCTGCCTGGGCGTCACGCTGAGCTACGTCAGCAGCCTGCTCACCCTCGTCACGTCGACCCTCGTCATATCGCAGGCGTGGCTGCCCGCGATGCAGACCCTGGCCGCTAGGGGCTCGGCGGTGGCTCTCGACGCTACCCTCGACCACAGCCTTCGATCGGAACTCGAGCTGCGACTCTCCAACGCCTCCGTCGATCTCCACACTTACACTCCTCCGGACGAGTCGACGGCGACATATAATCTTCGATGCTGCGACGAGTGGTTCCAGTACCAGAAAGAGAGCTCCCCTAAGAAGACGTGGTACGATGGTGTCGTTGCTTACGATTGGAAATCTTACGAGACATGGTGGTCAAGGACGTCCGTGTTGAATTGGCTCTATCAGAGCTCGTTGATTAACCCTATGCAGAGATGGTTGGAAAAGATGAACCAGTTTATCGATTTTTTCAAAAAGGAAATGGACTACAGCAAATCGTACACAACTTCAGATCGATGTAACACCGACGTTAAGTTCGAGACGCGGTGTGTCAGCCAGTGGCTCAATCTGAGCAAGTTGAGTGTATTCATAGCCTCCATGTCCGATCGATAAGTTTTATTGAAAAACAAAGGAATGTTTCATATCAGCGAAGGATGCGGCGATATTTAAAAACGGAAATGTTATTTATTCAAAAGCTCAATAAAAAAAGCAATGTTGTTACATCAAACAGTTACAAGGCGGTATCAACAGAGTTGTACACTTACTCTCTCTGAACATCATTAACAATAATGATAACGTCAGTATCGCTCGACAACATGTTACCAATAAAGACGTTATTATTATTTAACTAGAGGATTGTTTACAAAACGTAATCTCGTTCTTACATTTGGAACTTGCTACTAACATACCTTGCACTTGATCTATTGATGTAACAAACAAGAACAAAAAAATAACTGTATATATTTTTGTATTTGATGTAATTGTTGTAAAATATTAAAGAAACATCACTTTAAAATGGTATCACTTTTTATTTTCCTATACTTTATAAATAGTAAAAAAATACATATTCAAAATACATTTTAAAATTGTCTTTTACAAATTTGCCACATCACTTCTGTGTAATTTACACAGTGTTGATAAACAGCAAGAAACAATCCATCAGTTTCCTCTCGTAAACACTTTCATTACATATCTCATACAGTTGAAATGATAAAATCAATAAGAATATTATTTCGTTCATATCAATATATACATGAAAGGCGTTTTAAAATAAATCACTTCACAATCACAAGTTTACGCAGTTAGTAAGTCAAAAAGACAGTTTGGAATGTGTGTCACATCAAAATATTACTCGACCACAACTCATCTGGTCAACACATTACATATTCAATTGCAACCAGTGCTACAGAGATCATTGTTTAATAACATGTAATAACTTTCGTAGTTATAACTCTATTCTTTACGTCGACTATAAAAAATGTCTTACCATAGACAAAATCGCAATACACATTAATGAAACCAAAAAATATTCAAATATATATATCAAGAATTCAAAGAAATCTAAAGTAAAACTTGTAAAACGTCACTTTATAGTACAACTAGTTGCCGACTGGTTTGCCTGGCGCTTGTTAGAACAACGATAGTTCGCAGTATGGAGGAGGGCAGATGGCAGCCCTTCTATAGCTGTCCGCGTCGCGTCCGGCACACACCTCAGGCGGTGCTCACTTAGGGATGGCAGTACACTTATTCACATTATTTATGGTTGGGAGGCACATCTGTAACGAGGCTTATTTTAATGAACCAAAATAAAATATATATATTTAGTGAGAGCCTGAGCCGGCTATTGGGTAACTTGCGCCGCGGCAAAGGAGTTGAGTCAGCATTAGTATTTATGTACAACAGTATCAGCATCACAATATACAACTAAACTAAAGGGATTCTGATGATATTCAGTTAATATTGTTTTTAATTTTTACTGTCCTTGTATCTCTCGATTGTGTATTTTAAATAATTAAGTAATTATATGAAGTCAACAGTATTTTAAAAAACAAAAATAAATAAATTAAAAAGCACATAATTAGAAAATAAATTTTCTTAAAAGTTGACTAATTTTAAGAGATCTAGTATCGTTATTTATTAAGCCTACAATTATTAAGACGAATGAGAAGACTTCGAAACAGAAATGTAACTCATACTCGACTATTACAAGTGGAAGTTACGTGTAAGAGAGTCCATCGCGGCAATAAATAAATTGTATAAAAAATAACGATTACTCAATTTGTAATCCGATCTCTCGATCGCCACCGCGGCCGTCACTGCGACTCGTAGAGGCCGGGGTGCAGGTAGAGTCGGCAGTTGAAGCCCCAGCGGTCGACGGACGAGGTCTGCACGAGGAAGGCGGCGTGCAGGCGCTTGTCCACGAGCGTGAACAGCTTCTCGACGTGGCAGTCGTGCGCGCGCGCCGCGAACACCTCGCACAGCGCCTGGATGTACCACGAGCCCGCCGCGTTGTCGCGGTACGCCACGTTCCCTGCGCCACCACCGCACCATCAGTCGTCAGTCGCCAGGCGGCCGGGCGGCTCGGCCGCAGCACGTACCCGGCACGGTGGAGTGCGCGATGAGGATGTCGGAGTAGACGCGGTCGCGCGGCGCGGGCGCGTCGGGCGGCGCCAGCAGCGGGGGCGCGGGCGCGGGGGCGGCTCCGCGCGGCGCGCCGTCCGTCTCGGCGCCGAGCCGCCACACCGACTCCTCGTTGCGGCCGCTGGCGACACCGCGTTACGTGATTATTGCTATTTATTTATTTACTATTAAATAGCATCTTATTATGTGGCGAAATTATATAGGTTTAATCATAGAATAATAACGCATAGCAGGTGTGTAGGCTCAAGCGGATTGAAACCATTCAATTCCACCCAAATAGGTGGAATGCGTTTGACGTCACGTCAGCCGTCACGATAAAGTATCGTCGTAAACAGCTCGCGCAATTTATTAAAAAATGACTTCCTCTTTGGCAACTTATAATTTAAGGTAAATACATTCATCAAAACATTAAAATAATTTGTAAACAAAAGACGTCATTACAATAAAAATGTTATCAGCTATGGAAAAAAATATTTACCACGAGTGCTTAATATTTTAACTTTTTTAAATTAGATATAAAGCATTAGCGGTTCATATAATAATATATATTTTTATTTTCTTTATAATAATTATACATATAATAAAAGCAGCATATAACAAATAAATAATATTACAATTAAATAAATTAAATGCAAATAAATATATTTCATAATTCAAATTCAAACAGTATCAATTTCCTCGCTTTATGGGGAAAATGTCTATTCACTTGCAACATAATTCAGCCGTATGTGTGCGTGTCGGTGAATGTAATTACATGACATTTACACACACATTGATTCTAAAGTTGCTTCAACTTTGAGCGAGACTTTATGACACTTCTAAACGTTATTATTTTATGGGTTTAATGTTTAATAATAATCTACACATTATTATGATCGAACGCGTTCGAGCTACCCCTATGATGATAATGTGTACATCGGAGCAGGGCAAACGCTCACCGACAGAGCTGGAAGATGAAGACCTTGGGCACTCCCTGCAGCGCGGGGAAGTTCTTGTTGTTGAAGTAGTCTATGATGTCCCTGATGGCGATAAGGCCGCCGTCCTTGCAGCGGATGTCGTTGTCGGAGCTGCGCGGCCGCTCGTACCCGTGCGACGACACCACGATGAACACGCACTCCGCCCCCACCACCACCTCCTTCAGACCCTTCAGCGTCTCCAAGGTTTGCTGCCAACGAAGAGCTCTTCATTATATGTATGTTATGTTTACTGAGTTAACTCATGGTTTGTTCACAATGTAAAAACTATATATGTATGTTAATATATAATAAGGTCCTCCAGTCCAATTTCGGCCACGGCTTCCAATCTCAAGAGATTAGCCAACTTCGCAGGAGATATTATAGTGCACAAGTGTGTGCGCAAACACGGGTGCACTCTCTCTTCCCTAGCTCTCATAATCCAATGGGATGGCAATCCGACACGACCGGAAAGAGTTCAGGCGCAGGAGCAACGGCTTAACGTGATTTCCGAGGCACGGGAGTGTACACACTTCCAACTTCCAGACTCCGGGGTGTTACTGAGATTTTTCTGACAGAAAAACCCAATTACTATTTATTGGCCCAACCTGGAAATTGAACCCAGGACCACCGGGTCTGCGGCCTTATATCTAGCCACTAGACCAACGAGGCAGTATGTTAATACATAACATTTTGCTAAAATGATAATAAAGTTAGAGTAGCCCGTGTTAACCGAAAAAAAAAGAAATATATGTAACGGATGATTCCAACGCCGTACTATAAATACTTTAAAATGAAAGAAATCTTTACTCGGTGGTACAGCTTTGTGCAAGCTCGTCTTGGTAGGTACCACCCACTCATCAGATATTCTACCGCAAAACAGCAGTACTTGGTATTGTTGTGTTCCGGTTTGAAGGGTGAGTGAGCCAGTGTAATTAGAAGCACAGGGGACATAACATCTTAGTTCCCAAGATTGGTGGCGCGTTGGCGATGTAAGCGATGGTTAACATTTCTTACAATGCCATTGTCTATGGGCGTTGGTGACCACTTACCATCAGAGAGGAGGTATGCTCGTCCGCCTTCCTATACAATAAAAATCTAGAAATATGTGAGTGATTTGGAGTATTTATAAAGTGAAAATAAATTATTCTTTATTCAAGCAGGAAAGGCAACAATACGCATTTGAATTTATTGATTTCCATACAAGAGAGGAAAATCGAATAACAAATTAATCATTTCATACATATAATGTTTTTATTTACCGAGTTCAATTTTTCTAATTTATTTGAAATATGATTATTATTATTTTGTTTTTTTTTTGGTATAGGAAGGCGGACGACCGTATACGACGGTGCGATACTGTAGTAACGGATAGTTACCGATTTAGTGAGGTCCTGGTAGGAGATGACCTTGAAGCCGATCTCATCGAAGAGGTACTTCAAGTTCTTGCAGTCGACGTCGACGCCGTTGCGGTAGGGCTCCAGGTTGTTGAACTCCACGTAGCTGAACACCACGAGGAACCCGCGCCGACGGCCGCGCGTGCGGTACAGCGGGATGTCTGCGAAGTACGAACATATGTCAAAAGAATTCATTAATATCAATTTAATTCTAATAAAGAGTTGAGTGTGAGTGAGTCAAAATGTTTCATGTGAGTAGTGTGCAATACACCAGTGTGAAAGTGAAAGATCTATTTACTTGGAAAATAGATAACTAACTTGATATGAGATGTTATGATTATTTATATTAAATTACTCATAAATATGTCAACAAAACCATTTCACTCATATACGATCGCTTTTCTTAACTTTGTCTTCGTCGTAATGACAGAGGTGAGTGAACCATTTGTTAAATGTTATAAATACATATTGTAAACAAATATCATTATGTTAAATATTTAAGGTAATGTACATTTTGACAACGCAGAGATGACCCAGTGGTAAGGGCGCCTGAATCTTAACCGACGATCGTGGGTTCAAACCCGGGCAAGCACCACTGAATTTCATGTGCTTAATTTGTGATTTTAATTCATCTCGTGCTTGATGGTGAAGAAAAACATCGTGAGGAAATCTGCATGTACCAAATTTAACTGAAATTCTGTCACATGTGTATTCCACCAACCCGCATTGGAGCAGCGTGGTGGAATAAGCTCCAAACCTTAAGGAAGAGGCCTTAGTCCAGCAGTGGGACATTCACAGGCTGTTACTGTACTTCACTTTGAAACTATAAAGTTAAATGAAACATACCACTGTCGTTATCTTCAAAGAATGTAGTAGATTTGACGACGTGGAAGTGCGGTATGGCGGAGGACGGGTCGGGCCCGGCGGGCGGGCGGCGCGCGGCCGGCGCCACGTCTGCGGACACACGCGTGTCAACTGTCAGTCTGTCAGTCTGTCAACGGTCAAGAGACGCACTCGTGCCGTTACCCACTTTTATTGACGTCGGTCGCATTCTTGGTCTTTTGTTTCTCGGTACCCAGGCTAACGAAGTTCTTTTCGCTCGACTCGACACCTACACACAGAAAGAAATGACTTCGCACTTAGTTATCTGCGTTTTTATTTGCACACAACTAAGTTCTACCAGGAATGATTCGGCCTCTCGCACACTTCACTATATATAAACATCGTGTAGGATGGGTCAAATTATCGATTTTCGTCACTCAGAGTCTGTTGACAAGGGCAGATATGCATGGTGTTCGCAATATGTAGGCGCCTTCGCATAATTCCACTCCCAATCTCAGGGCTGGTGAAGCTTAGACAAACACTCAGAAGCCTTGTTAAATATTCTCTTTATTATAATAACTGATAGGAATATATTAAAATGATTTCTTAAAGCAGTTGATGCTTATTCTATATGTAAAGTGACAAGTTTGTTTATTATGGTATATTCACTTGTGCTCGGCACGGGGTTTCTTTGACGACGTGCATGTAGCGAGCTGTTGGGGTCGAGGTCTCGCACTATGTCCCAATACCCATTTTCAGATAGTGCGTCCAACAGATGGCCAAAAGCCTGCGGGCCGCGGCGCGTCACGTCCATATACAACTGGCGCTTACGATATCTAGCATCTTTGCTTACGTCCTGAGAAAAAACAAGAAGTATTTAGATTAAAAGCAAAAATAAGGAACTAATTAAAGTCACTAAGTAAGTAAATTTCTTAAAAAAATACTCAGTTTCTCGCCAGTTCTTCTCGGTGGAATGTAAATTCCAAACTGGTGGTAGCTTTACAAGTGCTTTTATGAAGCTATTTGAATAATGAATATTATTTGAGTATAATATGATTTATTTAGAGCCAGTAAAGTTATGGG
Organism: Nymphalis polychloros; assembly: GCA_905220585.2. Classification (NCBI taxonomy): domain Eukaryota; kingdom Metazoa; phylum Arthropoda; class Insecta; order Lepidoptera; family Nymphalidae; genus Nymphalis; species Nymphalis polychloros. The sequence goes on from HG992247.1 coordinate 485,329, forward strand.
TAATTTGGTAACTAATAACTAAGGAACATTTCACCTTATATGGTTCGATCATTCGCTCAGAGAAAACTCCTTTTTCATACAGTGATGACACCATTACATCCAGATCTGTTTGTTCCACGAGAGATATAAAGTTGTTTTGTATCGCCTTGCGATCCTCATCTTGCATTTTGATTATGTATATGTAAGCCTATGCTAATACTAAGTAAAATATTTTCACAGTTGATACTGATAATCTGTCTAGCACTAGTTTCAGTTACAACACAAGATAAGCGTGTTGATGCCGTTGTTGTTACTGCCTCACGGTCCTCAAGGTAAACTGCTACCTGAAACAAAATAAAAATAATTTAAAAAAATTGGTTTAAACCAATAGTCCAAGGCAGAAGTCTCGCAACCACAAACTATAATTGGAATATGTTAAGTGGTGAATCATTTTTGTAACTACATTTTCATCTTTGTGGAACAAAATAGGGAAGCAAGAATGTTTTTTATAATAATAAGTCACTACTTATAGGACTATGAGCAACCCTTTCTGGGTGAGTACTGTCTACACACTGGTTACTCTACACTTGATTTGAATAGAGAGTGAGTGAGTTTATAACTAATTGTCCATGCGCTCGGGATTTCTAAAAATATTTATAAAAAGCTAGGAATTTAGCAGGGAATTAACATTGAAAGGAGTGACTAATGCAACTTAGTGACGATTTCTATGAACATTTATTAACTGCTCGTCTGTTATTAAAGCAATTAAATATTTATTATAGAATCGTGTTGTTAAACGTAAACCATTAATTATTTTTTTAGCCAAATGTAACATAACAATATCCAACTCACACAAGACGAGAATTTTAACGAAGTTTTTTGTGATAACATAGTAACAGAAAGTACATTACCTTATAGGTGTGGTGAAACTTGGGGAGAAAAATTACGATACTAATAGAATAACGAAGAAGACAGAGGAATGGTATTTGTTTTGTTGCCACAACTTTAATATTGTATGTCGTATGATGTATCATGTCAATCACTTCAGTCAGCTGTCATCTGTCAGACGGCTGATCAGTAAACCACAGAGTAAATAAGCATTACGATTTACACTGCACAAATGACAATCTTCAGTCTCCCACACCAAATTAATATTACTCTACTGAAACTGAAGGATGAAATTTAAAAGAACTTGCTAATAGTTAAAAAAGCCTAGTAAAACCTTCGATCTTTGACATTTAGTTTTGGTTATTACGCATTTTATAACATTGTTGTTGTTTACAAAAAAACCATCATCTAAATGTGATGTTTAATTTTATAACAAGTAATTGTTCTCAATTTGATGTATATTTATCAAATTTATAATATACTTGTTGCAGCAGTATATTATAGTGATTTGTGACAAATGCCATACTAGTAGTAGTCTGTGGTTATCTCATTAGTCAATAACTCAACTCGCAATACTACTCTTTCTGTCAAAGATAAGATAAGATAGGTAATGAGGATTCTTGTGACTACAAATCAAATTAAAACTGTCATTTAGATTTTGTGTATCAAGTTAATATCATTATTTTGAAACTAATCTTATAATCTTTCTAAAATGTCGTACATAATAAAAATATTATTAGTCACAATTTGCATCTCAACATCAAGTTTAGCCTATGAGATTTCTGATATTGTTTCAGCAAAAATCGAGGTAATTATTAGTAAATCCTAAGCTTAACTTTAAATGTACTAACTCGCTTATGTTAAACTTAAACGTAACATTGTTACAGACATGTAGAGGTTGTTCCTTGAATCGCCTACCTGAAGTTAAAAAATTCGTCATGGAAGACGCTCCCTTCTACGAACGCTTAGAAGTAAAATTCATAACTGGCGCTCCTCCAGAACTTATTATCCTGGGTGAAAGTGACAATGAATTGGAACGAATTGCCCTATCAAACCTAAATAGAGTCGAATGTAATGACATACTTCTTCAAAAAGGATTTAATAAGAAAAATAAAAATGATGAATTTTAATGTAGCTTGGTCAAAATTCTTAATTTTTTCTGAAATTACGTAAGATTATTTGACTACGGTAAGAATAAAGACATTAAGTTAATATTATTTCTTAGAGAAATCAATTAAAAGAAGAAAACAATGTACATTCTATTTTTACTTAGATTAATTTAGCAATTTATATCATAACTTGATCACAATCAGTACCATATCTTTCAATTATGATCTATGATTTGATTATAAGGTACATAGGTATTTGATAATAGTGATAGAATCTTATAGATTTTTAAAAACTGATTTGAGTAAAACATTTATTTTTTAATTATTAAATTTATTAATTGTGCTTTTAATATGTTTTTACAGTTTATTATACATTTACATTCCTTATAATCTAAAATAACTAGTATTTAAGAATGATTTATCTGGTATGCTCTATACTTTATAATTCATATTTAAATGTATTTTTTCTGTAATAAATATTTAAAAAGTTGTGGCTATCTTTTTATATACATACCCATATTTAGTTGCATTTAAAGATGATTTCAAATGATTACATAACAGAAATTTGGGCTAGTTAGAGGTAGGTATGCAGAATAATGTAGTGAAGTATAGCAAATTAAAAGTTTATACAAATATAACTTGCATAGAATAAAAAGTAGACTTAAATGAATAGTGTATAAAACAAACAAACAAAATGGCTGAAGAGGACTAAATGCAAAGAGAAAAAAATAATTAATACATAGTGATTAAATTCTCTTCGAACAAATGCACTGGCTGTTTAAACATTAACTTTATGCTGTATACCTTTCATGCATTATTCTAGTATAATTACAAATCATTCAGATAATGATATAAAGATAGGCCTCCTGTTGGTAAGTGCTAACCACCGCTTATATACTTTAAGGCATTAAAAAATATTAACCTTACATTGTCAATTGGGACCACCCTTGGGAACTAAGATGTTTTGTCCCTTGTGACTCTAGTTACACTAGCTTACTCACCCTTCAAACTGGATCACAACTACTACTAATAATTGCTGTTTAGCGGTAGAATATGACGAGGGGGTGAGATGAAGATTATGGACAGTATATGAATGACTAAAGCTGAAAGACCAGTGATTGTGATATGCACATGTATTGTGGATTTTTCTATGGACTGGCTGGAAAAGAGACACCTCATGGTAATGAGTCACCACCGCCTATAGACAGTGGCGGGACAAGACCTAAAATTGACATGGGCATGGCAAGATGCATTTTGCTAGGCTCTCTGTCTAGAACTCTAGGCTGAATAAAAACGCATTCACAGCTTTAAATAATAAATAATTCTCCGGGGCGCGAGGCCCCAATAACTATTTATTTGTCCGACCTGGGAATTGAACCCAGGAGCACCGAGTCTGCGGCCTTATTAGTAGCCACTAGACCAACGAGGCAGGCAATAAAATATTACAAGAAGAATGTCAGGTATCGATGCTATAATAAAATAGGAAAAGGGGTAGGATTTGATAGGCGGATAAATAGTAGCATCAAGCCAAAATAGACCGATTCAGACCGATTTCGGTCACGGTGATCAATCTCAAGAGAGGTTAGCCAACTGCGCAGGAGATATTGTAGTGCACTACTGTGTGCGCAAGCAAAAAATTGCACCTGTCACTCTTTCTTCCCTAGATCTCATAATCCGATGGGACGGCAATCCGACACGACCGGAAAGAGTTCCGGCGCAGGACCAACGGCTACGTGCTTTCCGAGGCACGAAAATGTACACACTTCCAACTTCCAGACTCCGGGCTGCTATTGAGAATTTTCTGACGGAAAATCTCAATAACTTTTTATTGGCCCTACATTGGGGGATTGAGCCCAGGACCACCGGGTCTGCGGCCTTATATTTAGCCACTAGACCAACGAGGAAACCTAACGTTAAAATACTAAATTTACTTAGTGGTAGAGCTTTGTGCAAGCTCGTCTGGGTAGGTACCACCGACTCATCAGATATTCTAACACAAAACAGCAGTACTTGGTATTGTTGTGTTCCGGTTTGAAGGGTGAGTGAGCCAGTGTAATTACATGCACAATGGACATAACATCTTAGTTCCCAAGATTGGTGACGCATTGGCGATGTAAGCGATGGTTAACATCTACGATGCCAATGTCTATGGGCGTTGGTGACCACTTACCGTCAGGTGGCCCATATGCTCGTCCGCCTTCATATGCCATAAAAATATATATATACAAAGTGCACTAGCGCAGTAAATAAACTTTTTGTCCCATGTTCGGCGTCCCATATTAATATGCATACATTTTAATAATGTATTAGGCGAAAAAAGGAATATTGTTTAAATTCGTTCAAATGAAAGATAGAGTTACATTTATAAACAGATATATTTTTTTTATAATTGTTAAAATTGTAATCGCTCAGGTAATGAGCGTGCAGTCGAGATCCTCGTCGCGACCGTCCACCACCGCGCGTCGCAGCACGCGCGTCACCACGTCACCCAGCGCCTCGCGCATGCCCTCCTCCAGCAGCGACATGCATTGCTATCGACGATGAAACGAACAAACAGAAACATGATCCCTTCTCTTCCATCGGTAGCATAAAAGGCATACGAAATTTATGGATCGAAAGGAGGCAAACTATATTATTAATGAAAAAATATCTTTATACGTCATAATGTATAATGTTTATGACGAGTATCAAGAGTGTCGATCTAAATGCTACGTCCACTGCATCTATGAAAAAGATCGTACGGGGCAGCAGACATGATGTAGTTTTAAGATTAAGAAGCTACATTAGGTTAAGATGTTGATTTATTTTCTTTTTATGCATGCTGTGTTCTTCTTTAAGTAATTGTGACACTTAGAATATAATTTTACATTTGTTATATTATTTTAAGCTGTGTACACATCGTTGAAGAACCAAATAAATAAATAAATATCGAATGTCACCTGGTGGAAGGCGTCGTCCTGCGGCAGACGCAGGACGGCCCGCAGAGCTATCTCCGAGTTGGCGCGCACGTAGGTGTTCTTCTCCTTGGTGCCGTTGACGAGCGCGGGCAGCAGCGCGCGCAGCACGTCCGCGCCGGCGCCGCGGGCCTGCAGCGCGCCCTCGCGCCCCACCAGCGTGCTCGCGCGCGCCATCAGCTGCTTCACCTCGTTGCTGCTGTGGTTCATGCTCTGCGAATCGTGACAATAACAACTCATAATTTATATAATAACGTTTATGCTACGCCACCGTTTTGTCGAACTCACCCTAACGAACTGTGAGAGTATATTCGGCGGCACGGGCCTCTCCTCCTTGAGTAGATGCCGAATCAGGTAGCCGATGCCTCGGATGCCGTTGCACACGATAGGAGTCTTATCACTGGTGAGATAGGCCAAGAGTACTTTGTCTATTTTCTCTTCGAAGTGATCTCTGTATACTTGTTCCGGTGTCTCCTTGAGGGCTACGAAGAGTGCACAGGAGCGCCCATGCGTAAGAAGCCAATCTTCGGTTGCAGCATTCTGATTGGTCGGGTTGCCGGCTGCAAGTACGTGATGTAGAAGTGCAGCGTCGCGGTGCGCAGGCGCGAGACAGTGCAGGAGCGCTCCGAGGCAGCCGCCGGCGCCGCTGCGGGGAGGGTCCTCCGGGTGCGCCAGCAGGGCGGGGCACGTGAGCATCGCTAGCACTGTGAGGGCGAGCTGCTCCGACATCTTGTTTCCACCGTTAGTAATGACGCTCCTCAAAGCTTGAAGCATAGTTTCTTTGACGTTCAAGTCCTCTGCGTTCTTGACTCCGTTATGCACTTCGAGGAAAAGAGGGTCGGCGCGGGTGTGTATCAGTACTAGCTGGGAGAGGGCGAGTCCGGCTTTTATACGGACGGGTCGATTCGGATCAGACAAGCCTTTGACGAATGTCGTTTGTAATTGCGGCAAAAATTGTTTGAGCATTACGCCGACCTGGAAACCGCCAAAGTAGTATTCAAATTTCGTACAGTTCGATTTAAATCTTGAAAAAAATAATCTTAAAGATTGTTTGTTACCTTAGAAAGTAGTAGGGCTAGAGTTTCCAAAACGGCAGCTTTGACGCTGGAGTTGAAGCGATCGCCCAGAATACGGATGAGTGGCCCGGTGATGTGAACCACTGAAGGTTGGATAGCACTGGCCGTTGTCAGCTTTATAACTTCGCCTAACATCAGGGCGGCGTTTTCTTTCTCCTCGGGCAGACCGTTAAGGATAGCCTCCCGGAATAATGGTAAAATTGGTGCTATACCCTATATAACATAAATATATTTAGAGAAAAATGTATTTATATATATATATATGTATGTATGTTATGTTTTATTAACCGAAGACAAGGCAGTATTTTTCATATATCAAAATAATATTTAAAACGTTACCTTAGGGAGACAGAAGCCGGGTAACGGCTCGCCCTTGAGGTCGGCGGCCGCGTACCGCACCGCCTGGCGCACCTCGGACACGTAGCCGAGCTGCTTCTCCGCCTCCAGCATGCGCGTGAGCGCGGACAGCGCCTCCCACGCCATGAGCAGCACGTCGCGCTCGCGCTCCGCGAACAGCAGCAGCAGGCCGCGCAGCAGCGCCGGCACGTGCGGGATGAGGTCGGCGCGCGTGTGCGTCACGAACGCGCACAGCAGCGCCGCCGCCGCGCGCCGCCGCGCCTCCGGGCCCTCGCCGCGCACGCACTCCATCAGCGTGTCGATGATGCTGCCGACGTATAGAGTGAGTGGACCTCGCTCAGATATGTTACGAATCGCCCAAAAAATCACATTACGAAACCTTGAATCTACATTCTTTAAGAATTGAGTATAGTACCTTCTGACTCCGGCGTCGTCGACGACGGGTAGTAGCGCGTCGCGGCAGTAGTCGAGCTCGCGCGCCTCGGCCGGGGTGCCACGCGCCGCCACTAGCGCCGCCAGCAGCGCGGGCAGCACGCGCGGCAGGTGGCGCGTAAGGGCGCCGCCCGCCGCCGCCGCCAGCGCAGACAGCGCGCGCGTGTCGGCCGGGCCGCCGCCCGCCCCCGTCAGCACGGGCACCAGGTACGGCAGAACCGCACGAGACTTGATCGACATCACCTGAGCCGAAGGAGTGTCGAGTGTTTTTGTACTAATCGATTGAAGACGTGTAATATATTGAGTTCACTTCGACGTAACGGACGCAGACCTGCTTGAGTCCGTCGAGCACGGCGTCGGCGACGATGGGGTCGGGGTCCCGCAACGCGTCCAGCATGGGCGGCAGAATGTCGTCCAGCGCCTTGTTGCCGATGGTGGCGTGCAGCGAGTCGAAGGCGCGCGCCGCCGCCATGCGCACCTCGGGCAGCTCGTCGCACAGCGCCGTGCGCACCGTGGGGACCTACCGGCACAGGCGGGTCAATTCGGAGCTCGTGTCTGGGGACACGAGGGCGGTGTCACGAGCGGCGTTACCAGTCCGTCGGCGAAACTGAGCACGGCGTCGCGCGAGGTGGAGGCGAGGATCTCCCCGAGGCCGATGCAGACGCCCTGGCGCTGGTCGGCGCGCTCGGAGCGCAGCCCGCGCTCCAGGATGGGCACGATGTCGGGCAGCACGCGCTCTCCCAGCTGTGGAGGCGTCGTGTGTGTAACGATGCAATATTGTGAACTCTTATACGTTGTTGACCTACACGCTTACCTTTCGCACGAGATCTCCAAGCGTCCTCGCAGCCACTTGCCTCTTGTCGTAGCTCGTGGATGCCAAACAGCCCAGCAAAAGATTAAATAACGTTGGCAGTATTTCACGAAGAGTCTTCGGAGTATTCGTAACGACCACCTGAAATAAGATAAGCAAAACGTTATTTAATACAAGTTATGCATTGCATTAGTTCATCAACAAATGAGGCGCATTTTCTTTATTTTGTAATATTATAGTAGATACCGAATGCTGAAGTTGTATGATTGAGAGCTCACCTTCCAGACGTGTAGCGCGGCCTGTCTGACCATCAGCGCCACGTCACTCCTGCCCATGTACAGACCGGCCAGAACTCTGTTTCTGCGATCTGGTCCAAGCGCTCGTATGATCGCCTTGTGCGAGTGCTCGGTCCCGAAGTTGTCGTCTTCGGACGCCGTCTCCGTACTCATCTTTCCGGACACGCCGGATATACGATAGAGTAGATCTCCCAGCAGTTGCACGGAGCTGTATCGGATGCGCCAGTTGTCGTCGAACAGTCCGCGCTCCAGCTCCGGCAACAGCAGCGTGATAGCGGTCTCCGCGTACAGATTGACGATCCTCTGACCCGCCTTGAGCGCGGTCTCGCGCACGTATTCGTTCTCGTCGGCCAGCGCCTTGAGTATCGGGTTGATGATCTGGCCGATGTAGGGCGTGAACTCATCGGTGAAAGCGCCCGGCATGTATATGAACATCATTATGTACCCGTCCTTTACGTGCGGGGCGATGTCGGGTCGCTCGGCTGTCGCTATTATATCTATTATGATAAAAAATTTGTTAAGTTCAAAAAATTCACCATTGCTTCAACGTTTTATAGAAATCTCTTATAGAAATTGCAGAAGTAATTTGAGCAAATTAAGCTAGTTGCTATGAAATGAGACGCAATTGCAAAACGAGATATGCGAAAGATTTTCAGTCAAACACAAGTCGCGTACCGGGCATGATCTTGTGCAGCTTGTGACTGCCGAGGCCGGCCACCACCTCGGACAGGCCCTGCGCGGCGCCCGAGCGGTCCACGGAGCTGGACTCGGAGGTGAGCGTCACCATGAGCCACGGCAGAAGATCCTCGAAGCTGTTCTCGCCCATACCGCGCACCATAGCACCCAGCGCGCGAGCCGACACCGACCGCACCTGAAGACGAATTAATACTTATCTAAAAAATCGTCATACTTTACTTTTCGACTGTCCATATAAGACCAGAATTTAAAAAATAACAGTAAATACCACTAGTATGTGGAGGTGCCATCACCATACGCGGTGACTATATCGCAATAGTGTTAATAAAATCATAATAACCTCAGGCACAGGATCGAGCAGCGAGCTCTTAAGGCCGGGAACGATGCTGGGCAGGTAGGGCAAGAGGTCCTTCTGGTCGGTGAGGGAGTACATGTTGCCGATGATCTGCGCCGCCATCTTGCGCGTCTCCGTGCTGCGGTCGAGGAAGGCGCGCTCCACCACGGGCATGATGAGAGCCAGCGACGGGGCGTCGATGAAGTGGACGAACTTGGTGTCCAGCAGGGTCTGCAGACACAGCGACGTCTTGTTGGATGGGTCCTGCAGTGCTTGCAGCAGAACGGGGACGATCGCTATGAGACGAAACCAAAAATATTTAATTGTTATAAATCTAAAAAATATATATTTTACAAAACAGTGCATGACACAGGCCAAAGAAATTGTGGATGGATTACGTAAGAAAGGATATGTGAATGAAAGGGGTACCTAATGAGATGACGAGTGATAGAAAGAAGTGGAAAGAAAAACATGTTGTGCCGACCCCACGTAGTGGGATAAGGGCAGGAAAAAAGAGAGGAAGTGCAACACACATATACAATAAAAAAATATAAACATATTTACATAAATGACAACATACCTTGAATTTCAGGGTTTCGTATAACGGAACCGATGACCTTGAGTGCCTCCGCGCCCGCCTCCTGCACGCGCATGTGCGAGTCGCTCAACACCTCTATGAGCTTGGGCACGATGGATGGCAAACACGACGACAGCTGCTTCGGAGCGCAGAACGCCATCGCGCCCAGTAGCTCGATCGAACCTGGACAATCGACACTTTTATATAACCGCTCGCTAACTTTGACGATTGATTTTTGATTTATGATAACATCTGACGTACCGGCCTTGGTGCGCCAGTTGTCGTCCTGCAGCGCCGCCAGCAGCGAGGGAAGCACGAGCTTGACCCCGTGCGCGGACAGGCGGCTCATGATGAGCTTGGCGGTGTCGTCGGCCGCGGCGCGCACGTACTGCGAGGGGTCTCCGAAGCACATGAGCAGGTGCGGCAGCACGTGCACGATGTAGGGCTCGAACAGGCGGCCCAGCTTGCTGCACAGCATCTCGAAGCCGAACAGTGCGCCTGCGAAGTGCACGCGCTATGGGGAATTGTTTCATTGCATACTATTTACGAACTCGTAGCTGCACTACCTTCTCTATATTTAAAGTTCTTTTTCTCTTGTATAGCTTCGGTGAGCTTGCCCATCACGTCCAGCTGTTTGAGCGACAGTATGCCGAGACCCTTGATGACTCCGGCTATGCCGTAGGCGGCGCCCTGTAAAGTTTTAACAGTGTATATTTACACACAACACCGTTTGGAAGTAATGAAAAATACCCTAAGCCGTTATAAAATGTGGACTCGCCTTTCTATCCCCGTACTTTTCGGCAGTCAATAGCTGTTTGAGCAGCTTGGTGACTATGGCGGGGATCTCGGCCTGCAGGGCAGGTGACGTGACCAGGTGTGGCAGACAGTTACTGACTGCCTCTTGTACCTGTAACGTGACACGTGTAAAAAGAGGTCAATCGAGCTTCATCTATACCGACTTTTTGTTTATTCTATGACATTAAATGGTCGATACCGTTTCGCGAAACAAATTTGTTCATAGTAGATACTACAAATCATGGCAGTGATCGTAGTAGATTGGCATTACATAGAAGGAAATGGCCGATATCGCGTTACCTGCTGGCTAGGCGTGGACAGGGCATTGACCAGCCGCAGCGTAATGGGGCGGAGGCGCTCGTCGTCGGGTGCCAAGTGACGCGCCAGCGACCCCACCAGCAGCACCACGCTCTGTCGAACCGCGTCGTAGCCGCCGGACTTAGGGGCCGTATCCAGAAACTGCTCGAACACCGGCAGCTGGCTGCTCAGCGTCTCCTGATTAGCATTCGACGACGGTCGGGTCGTGAGTGAAGTTTAGCAGCGTAACCGACGAAACGTAACGGAGCGCTCCCGTACCTTCCCGTGCAGCTCGACGATGGCCATGGCGGCGGCCAGCATGGCCTCGCGCACGGGCTCGCTGCGGTCGGACAGCGAGCGGCGCACGAAGAAGGCCATGGCGGCGGGCACGGCGGCGGGCGCCAGGCGCGGCGCCAGCGCGCGCAGCGCCCGCGCCACGCCGCGCCGCGCGCCCCACGCGTCCACCGCCGCCGCCTGCTCGTGCCCGAACTGGTCCAGCACGGCCGGGATCAGCTGCGCACACACCACGCGTTACGTCGCCGCACGTCGCCGCACATCGCCGCACGTCGCCGCACGTCACGTAGGCTCGACTCGATACGCACCGGCAATTTGTCGTCGTAGATGTCGTGAAGGTTCTGCAGCACTTTGTCGGCGACGGTCGACGAGTCGCTCGCGCGCGCCACCAGGTCCGCCAGCGCCTCGGCGGCGGCTCGCTGCAGCTCGTCGGCGGGATGCTGAATCTGCTGCAGCAGCGACTCGAGCATTTCCTCGTCTGCGTCCTCTATCCACGATTCGGCGCGAGGTAGCTTAGACCACACCGCCGTGGCCAGGGTCCTGTGCGTCGTTTTAATCGAAACGTAATCGAACGCATTATACGACTTCACTACGAGTGAGAAGTGAAACACTTACGACGTATATGCGTACCTGTTATCTTCGGCCACGTCAAACTTGGCTACATAGAGACGCATGGTGAGAGAGAGCGCATGCTCGTGGTCCTCCAGGAAGGGGGGCAGACACTCTACCACGCACTGCAGAGCTCTCATTGCTGCGTCGCGCACCACCTGCACAATATTACAATTAAACAATAGACACTAACGAACGGCTAACGTAAAGCGATCAATATTATAAAATGACCTGCAGCGGGTTCTGCAAGCCGTCCAGCAGACACAGCACGTCGTCGAAGAAGAGCGGCGCGCGCGCGGCGCAGGCGGCCGAGTCCAGCAGCGCCACCGTGCACGCCGCCCGGACGCGCCCGCCGCTGCTGCCTGCACGCACGCACACGTTAGTGGACACGCGCACCTCGCCGGACCCCGGCGGCGGCCCGCTACTCACCGATCACGTCGATCAGCAGCCGGAAAATTTGGTCGATGGGGAACAGCTGCGGGTGCAGCTGGTCGCGCGACAGGAGGCAACTGGCGTCGCCGCGCAGCGACGCGTGCTGGGATATCACCGCCAGGCCGTTCATCACCATCGTCTCGTTAGACGATGCCCAGCTGCTCGTTATACCTACATATATTTATATAATATAATAATAAATGTGTAAAAACTCCTGAATGTAATGTAATATTTAGTTTTAAAAATAAATAAATAGCGATAAAGTTCGCGTGAGATTCATTTCGCTTGCCGCCATGACAATCGCAACGCTCTGCAACAAAAAATACTGTTTTTGCTCGTATTTTAGTAAGACATTTACGTTTAGAATATTACCATCAGAGCTTTATTCCTAGTATAGATAAAACTCTCAATCTAGTGAATACGTTGTTTGGCTTTATAACTAGTATTCGGCTTTGCCCGCCTGTTGGAGAGCAGACAGGTGTTAGGTATAGAAAAGTAGCTCATGTTTTACCTTGTAGTTTAAGTTTGCATCATATACCTTTTATCCTGCCACTGCACCGGCCAGTGCTCATTCATAATAACACATTTATGTTTGATACTACAATAATATCGATTTTTTCAGATGGTCCCGTTCCGATACCCGACGCCGGTAAATATGTAGTAAAATCAAACGTAGTCGCACCTTCTTTGATCAGAGGGAAAACGTAGCAGAACCCGGGAGCGGTGAAGTGGTAGGACTCGTCGGGAACGACGTCCTCGTCGGGCTTGCCGGCCTTGGCGGCGGTGGCGGCGTACACCAGTTCGATCGTCCGAATCGTCGCCTCGGCGAGGTCCTCCTCCTCCCAGCCCGGGTCCAGGTCGCACTGCGGCTTCAGCAGCCTGCGACAGAGAACGGGAAAGCGGAGAGAGGTCCTTCGGCGCGGACGGCGACGGCTGCGAACGGAGGGGTACCTGAGCGTGACGCGCGAGACGCGGTCGGCCAGCTGCGGGTGGCGCGGCAGCAGCGTCAGGCGCAGGCGGCGGTGCGCGGGCGCCAGGCGCGGCGCGGCCAGCGGCGAGCGCAGCGCGGCCGGCAGCGCGCGCAGCACGCGCCGCGCGCCCGCGCCCAGCGCCGCCGGGCTGCCCGCCGCCAGCGCGCCCAGCAGCACCACCGCGCGCTCCACGCCGCCGCTCAGCTGCGGGCAGGCGTTACAGCACACACCACTACCCACGCTCGGCGCGAGGCGGCGAGCTACTCACCAGCGTGAGGCGGTCCCGGATGGCGCTCTCCTTTGCGAGTTGAGTCTTTATGGCTTCCTTCTGCTTCGCCGTCAACGGAACCTGCGGATACATCCCGCGTTACGGCGAGTCACATCGTAGCGACGCGAGCGCGGGCCTCCGCGCCGTCGACCGGTACTCACCTCCTTGACCTTTCCCTCCCGACGACGCTTCTCGTCGATCTCGCGACGGAGCTGCATCTCCTCCAACTGTTCCTTGTAGCTGTACGCTTTGCTTTCCCGCTTCAGATTCATCTCCTTGCTGTCCTCGTTTCTGATGGTGTGAAAATGTCAAGTTTAGAATATTGACGCTCACTCTCAGCTCACGAGCACACGGAGCGGTGCGCCGCATACCCGGGCACGACGCTCTTGTCGTGCAGGTGTCCGGGCGGCGTGAGATACACGAAGTAGTCGTCGCGCGTCACGGCCAGCAGCTCGGGCCGCTGCAGCAGCTCCAGCACCGAACGCACGGCCGCGCCGCCCAGCGCCTCGGGACTGCAGCGCACCAGCGTCGACACCACCTCGCGCATCGTCTGCTCGGCGTTCGCATGAAATCACAGGACGGTAATGAAACTATTGCTCAAACGCATCCAAAGGCATCTTATACCTTGGTGTTATACGTTAAATTGCAATGATTACCTCATTGGGTGTAAAGTTAGCGATGTATGTGTTTTTCAGTTTGTTGACGTGAGAGGCGACCAGACGCTGCGGGTCCAGACGTAAGTAGGTGACCATCTTCAGCCAGGCGCGCTTGTCCAACGCGACGACTAGCGGCTGATGAGAGCACGGCAGCGCTTCGAGCGCGAGGCTCTCTAAATCCTCTTTTTTGTAATCTATCCAAATAAACAATAATTGATTTCATACAATTCAGATGAATGGTTGAACTGTAATAAATCAGTTTGAAACTATAAATGCTTACCCTTGAACGCGCACAGCGCGTGGATACACTCTAGTATCATCTTCCCCGTTACATCAGCCTTCTCCTCTGGCGGTGTCTTTTCCTTGACACTGAATATCTTTCCTTCGTCCAGCACTTCATTCAACTTCCCTACTAAATTCTTCGCTAAGGACGCTTTATCGTGATTAGCGAGCAAAGATTTGGCCTCCTTTAAAGCGGCCGTTCGGACGGGCTTCACCGGCGACAAAAGGACCATTATAAACGCTCTCAGCACTGGGGAGTTTCGGTCGGTCGCTACACTCTCGTACTTTCCCAGTACAGTTCTGCATAGTAGCACCACCTGTGTTAGGACTATAAAGGGGTAAATGTTATAGCACTATCTGTGAGCGGACGCATTCATGAAATTAAATAATAAACGGAACCATTCATTCGAACATCTAATTCACTTCGTCTCAAACGATAATACCGTTAAAATGAAATAAGTAAAAAAAAAACAAATAATCATAACAAAGCGTAGAACATCTATTAATGTTAAAAGCTACTTACTACTGAATGACAAGTAACGCTAAAATAATCGTCGTCAGCTCGCAATCTAACATCTCGAAAGCGGTGCTACGCTAATGTCACGCAAAATAGACGTTCAATAATAATAGTAACGTAATGAAGCGCCGGCGGGTACCGTCATCGGGCGCGGCGGCCAGCACGCGGTCGTGCAGCAGCACGTGCCGCTGCGCGTGCGTCAGCGCCGCCCACGCGCCGCCCTGCGCCGGCAGCGTGCCCGCCACGTCCAGCTGCGCCAGCGCCGCCATCGCGCTGATGCCCTCGCTCACGACCGGGTGCTGCGGGGAACGAACGCTCGCATTATATACGTACACTCGAATCGTCGGCGGGCGTGGTAGGGAGCGCCTCGTGCGTACCTGCAGCGGCTGCTGCGCGGCGCGCTCCACGGCCGCCAGCAGCGCGGCGCGCAGCGCGTCGGCGTGCGCCGGCCCGCCGCGCAGCGCGCGCGCCACCAGCGACGTGTACGCCGTGCGCACCGCCTGCGTCGCGCTCTTCGCCGCCAGCCCCTTCTGCAACACCGCGACGCCGGCCGTGAGTCACCCGGGCGACGGGTCCGACGACAGCCCGCCGCGAGGGCGATCTACCTCACCTTGTAGATTTGCAGAATCTTGTCGGGTAATGGAGTATTTATGCTCTCCGTCCAGCAGAGCAGCGTCTCCAGGGCGGCGCTCAGCGTTCGCTCGTGAGATTCGCTGTCGAGCACGCGGGATATCTGGACCGCCACTTCGTCGAACAGCTTCGATCGCTCCTCCTCGGACACCGCTAGCTCCTTCAAGGCGCTCACGCCCTGCGAATGTATCGATGCGAAAAAATGAATAAATTAGCATCTTTGCTCATCTCACTATACGTGAAGGTAGTCAGCTGCGGTAAACTACGTGTAAACTTTCCTGAAGTAGAATTTGTAAACACAAAAAGGAGCTCACATTGAGTACGGCGATCTTGTCCTCGCTGGAGGTGAGTTTCCCGTTAGCGCCGTTGTAGTGCGCGAAGGCGTGCGAGAGCAGAGCGCTGGCGGGCGCCGGCGCGGACACCCGCCGGGCCACGGCGCGCAGCGCGCCCTCTGCCTCGCCGCGCACCCACGCGTCTCGTGAGTGGAGGTTCACTGTTACGATCGAGCATGACCATCATTGGATTTATCCAATATTAATTGTATATATTATTAATTTTTTTATTACATAGTATCATAATTTCCACTATAATAATATAATAGTACTCCTACCGATTAGGCTCTTGCCGATATCTACGGCTGCCCCATCGATATAAACTTCTAAATTTGCTACCACCTCCCCGACAGCTTGTATTATGGTTTCGGGGCTCCTTAGCATAGCTTTTTGTAGAGCAGGGAGCAATGTTTCTTGCACATCCAATACTTGTAATAAGTGTAGAAGGTCTGATGAACCCCGGATGAAATTTGAATTGGGACGAGCCTTGACAGTTATGAGGCTTTTGATTAAACTGTCAAGCATTTTTGCCTGCAAGGTTATAAAGTCATTATTTGAAACCATAAGATTTTATGTTACAGGTGGACAGTTTCAGTGTGGATGATTCACGGCAGTTTACTTTGATGTATAAATTCAACTTTTTTTGTGTTTTAACTTAAATCTTTTCGAGTTTTGTTATTTAGCAAATGCATACACTTATACATAATATTATTACAGAAATATGTTGAATGAGGTAGGTAGCAAACATATTTTACACTAAATCGTGTATCCTATACATGACTTTACAGGTGGAATCCATTTGTGAGTCTTTTTAGGCAAGTTTGTGTATTTTGCAAACATTTATCGCAATTTGTAACTAATTCTGCAATATACTCCGTCAAATGTGGCCACCAAACATAACTTCAAGACAGAGCTTTAGTATGGACTATTCCATTATGAGTACTATGCAAAACATGTAACACGGCTTATCGAATTGATGTGGGAATTATCACACAACATCCTAATAATATGCAGTGTACCGTGCACAAGTTAAAATTGTTAGAAGTTGGAAATATTTGTATTATTGCAGTTAAAATATATAAATGACGTTTTGAGCCGGACACTTCTGTTCATGACATTAAATATTTTGTGACGCATCGGCTTGAAAGGCTATCGCGTAAAGTAAGCAAAAACGATAAATGTACGTGAAACCGTACATGCAGCCATTTCGCAAGGAAAACTTTGTACGACGCAACTAATGAGCTTTCAATTTATTGTCAACAATTCAATCAAGGCAGCCACAATTACTAAGCCTGGTCGATCAATAATGTTGTAATCATGTGACGTTATGCAATTGCTATTCTTGTTAATCCTCCCACTAAATAGATTTTAAAATACGTGAATACCAAACAATATGAACGATATGAACCCAGGACTTCCGTGTCTGCTGCCTTATATCTAGCCACAAGACCAACAAGGTAGTCAACACAATAGCATGTGCTTCAAAACAGAATTATAATTAACTCATATAATTGTCCCAAATGTCACTTTTTGGATTACATTCACTAAATTTTAAGGATTTATGATCCATTCCTATGTAAATAAAATTGTTCTCGTCGCGACATTTGTTTATTAATATGGATATTACACTGACGTTTATTGAGTTTGGTAGCAAGCACATTATACACCAATTGACAATATGTTTATAACTGCCCACTAAAAATATGAAACAGTGACAAGTCCGTATATAACACATTAAATATTTACCTTGTGATTAGAGATGAACGATTCATCATTTATATGCTTTGCGTGATGACACAAAGCGGAGAATGCAACACAAAGCTGGGGTCCAGAGTCAGGAGGTTGTGAAAGCAACACATTCAACCATTTTTGAAGTTTTTCACTTCCCATTGCTTTCCAGCAATTATGTAACTTTAAAACAAATACAAATTTATTATGAAAATTAATAATTTATAATGATAAAATAAAGTAAGTCTTTGTTTACCATTGAATATCCTTTTTCATTTTTCTTCTTATCACCATATGCCGTGACAACGGCAAGCAAGTTAGCCTGGGCCAGCACCAGGGTGGTATAGTCCAACACATCATCTGGTACCTCAAGGGAACCCTCAACTAATATTGTTGTCCAACGCAGTGCATACAAACCAGTCTGACTTGTACTTTTACTAAAAAAATAATCCATATTTCAGCCAAAACAAGCTCAAAATATAAGAGCTCTATTTTTGAAATTAAATTATGTTTAGCAATATACAATATGAAAGGTGTGGTAGTGTTTTATATGTTAATTCTGTCCAAATATTACACTCCTGTAAACTGCAGTTAGTATTATTTTGGTTTATAATTATGATAGAAGTTGATAAAATGATAATTTCATAATACTTACGTTGGAAATGTACATTTTAAATTTTCAGATACTTCCAATAAAGAAGGTAAAAGATTTTTAAGTGTCCATTGTTTATGATTTTTGCTCAGATATACCAACAGGCACTTCACATAGTATTGAGATGTAGAGTCCCGGTAGCGGTTTAGGGTTAGGAGCAGTTGGCGGCACACAAAACGTACAGGTGGCTCTGTTATACCTGTAGATTCATTGATACAAATAACAGAAACCTCTACATAAAGGTACAAATGAAAAAATATAACTACTGTAAACAAATTTAATAAAAGTATTATTTGAATCCACAATTCTGAAGTTTTGATATTGCATTGAAATTAAGTGGAAAGGACATCCTGCCATCTACATATAAATATATTTGTTGAATGCACCGGGAATCGGAGCTATGTTCAGTTACGTAGAGCAAACTAACGTTTGGATCAATACAGCTACCCTGAAAACCCTAGATAACCTAACTATACTATATATTTTGTATGTTATATAGACTATGACACGCACTTCTGACCTCATGTTTTTTAATTTATTTCCAAAATTAACAAACTTACCAGGAGATGATAAAACAACTTGTATTTCTTCAAGAACTTTACGTCTCTCTTTCAGACTTGCGGTCTGAATTTTGAATGGAATATCTTTTAACGTCTTCAACACCTGACAAAAGATAAGCCCAATAAATACAAACTTTAATTTAATTACAAAGATTATCGTGCGAATATCGAATTTACCTCAGAATCTGCCATTTTTTAAAAACATTCAGGTTTTTAGAATTTCACCCAGCAAAAGCACACGTCTTCCTAGACAACACAGGTAAAAGATAACTATTAGTAACGACAGCTGACATAAGCTTATTGTTGCCACATGAGAGACATCTCTATTTATATAGTTTTACTACAGAGAAATATACGTTATAATCGATACTAAGCTAATAATTATGTATTATGAAATAATGGGGGTAGGGCTTTGTGCAAGCTCGTCTGGGTAGGTACCACCCACTCATCAGATATTCTACCGCAAAACAGCAGTACTTGCTATTATTGTGTTCCGGTTTGAAGGGTGAGTGAGCCAGTGTAATTACGGGCCCAAGGGACATAACATCTTAGTTCCCGAGGTTGGAGGCGCATTGGAATGTTAGCAATGGTTAACATCTCTTGCAATGCCAATTTCTATGGGCGTTGGTGACCACTTACCATCAGGTAGCCTATATGCAAGTCCGCCTTCCTATGCCATAAAATAATAAACTCTGTCTGTCTGTTACACTTTTACAACTAAACCAATATTGATTAAATTTGGTATGAAACAAGATCGAGTCAGAAAAAAGGAAATAGTCTAATTTTTAATATCTATCACCTAAGACCCCCCTAAGGAGGAGTCCCTAACACGTGGGCGAAGCCGCGAGTGAAAAGTAATTGTTAATGTTTTACTTAGTTTAAAAAAAATGATGCTAAATGTAGACAAGTATGTTTTTATGACGATTGTTATTTAAAAGTTACCATTTTATTTAAAATACCCTAAAAATAAAATAAAAAAGGTCACCCGTATTACTTTTCACTGGAAACATCAAATGGAGTAATAATTTTGTCAAAATAGTATTACATATTTTATTTGAAATGTAGCATTATTTTTTCTGTACCTGAATCCAGCCCTGCTCTGGACCGTCAAAATGTACAGAAAACTGTCAAAAAAAAAAACGTAAATGGCAAATGCATATTACGGCTTAGACCCAATAAAATTAAATTTCATAATTGCATGATTAGATTTATTTAAAAAGATGGAATCTCGACAAGAGTATGTGTCACAACTACGTGATTTTATTAAAGAAGTTGATAGAGAAGTTACTATAATACTTCAAAATCTGCAGTGGGATAAAGATAAGTTAAAACAGGTTTGTTGTTGTTATAAAAGTTTTATAAGTATATAAACAACTAAAAGTTAAACGAGGCACCTATAGTAATGTTGCAATGAATAGCATATTCCGTTTCTAATTGCAAAAAAAATGTTTTTCTACACCATATCCTGTTATTTTATTAATAATTAACCAAAAATAGTAATTCAATTTCCAAGTCTACAATTTAAAACTTAAATTGTAGACTTTATCCTGTGGATTTATTTAAGGTTTATTTAGTATGTGACTAGTTAGCTACATTTAATTAGTTATATGTTTATATATGTTACTTCTCATTACATAGATACATAATAAAAAATGATACTGAGAACTAGTAATGTATGTCTATTAGAATTAAAAAAAGTAATATGATTCATTTTCTTTGTTTTATTATGTTTTACTTCTGTTTTTTATATAAAAACTATACTAAATATGTAGAATGACTAATAGTAACTGATTATTATTTGCAACTCTATTATAAAAGCATTTTTATTTTATTGATTGGTTAATTATTATTTTTCTAACCTCTTTTTTCCTTTTTTCAAGGCAGATTCATTGGTTGCATGCAAATTTGATACAAACCATAGAGTACCACTAAAAAATCAAAAGGAGCATGAGGAGAAATGTTATCAGAAATCTCAAGGATATCAGTCAAATGATGTGTTTTTGCCGGAGCCTTTGGAATCAAATGCTAAAACTCTTGTAAAATTTAGTAAGTTATTTACATTGGAATTAATCTTTAATTATTATTATTTTTATATATCCCATGCGGCAAATGGCTTTGTTGTTAAACATAATGAAACATTTTACAGTCAATCATCATTTTATACATTTTTATTTTTAATTTTTAGAATATTTTCTGTTCCTAAGTCATGTAACATAACAACTATTGCCATTGAAATGAAAAAAATAATCTCATTTAATAATCCTCCAATTTTATTTTCAGCTTCAGATGAAATACAGCAGATAATAGATTCAGCATCTAAAAATGCTCCATTGTTTAAAAGAGGTGAGGCACTTATGTATATGTGTATTTTGAAATGGTATTACAATTAATATTTCTTTTATATATACCAAAGGGAACATAATAACTTAACAGGTTTTTTTAATACTTACAGTATTTAGCAGTTTGAAAATATTCTGTACATAATGTATCCTTTTTAAATAAGATAACATACTAAAATTAAATATTACACATATATACAACGATGATTAGGCATTTATTGTTAACACACCTTAAAAACATCATTAGAAATGTAAGAAAATATTTTTCTGGCAATGTTAATAATAACTTGTAAATTGCTTAATAAATTATATTTAAAATTATAAACATATGTCGTAATTTAAATATAATGTAAACTTAACTCATCAAAAAAGGTAATGGAAGTTTAGTGTCTCAACCGCTGACATTGGATCGCATTGCAACAACATACACAACAGATGAAAGAAGAGCCATTCATGATGCTGTTGTTAACACTATGCCATCATTTCACGACCTCTCCGATCTGGCCCTACCCAGGTATATCTGGTATTGAATAATAGTATTTTTATTTATTTTGTCATTTTATGTTTATAAAAAGGTTCTGATCTACCGGTCAATACAACTGTAGCGACATCTATCTCGCCACATACGAAAACTAAAAACTGACGTACCCTACATCACGTCGGGGTCACCAGTTTGGAGATAGGGAGGAACATGGTGTAAAGTTCCTCATTCACCATTGAAAAGGGAGGATCCTCCGACCAGACGGGTATTTGTCTGGTGGGCTACTGCCCGACGGTTGTTGTCGGGTTCTTGTATATATGTTCAATCGCTCGAATAACTTTAATATCGCGATGTAGGGTACGTCAGTTTTTAGTTTTCGTATGTGGCGAGATAGATGTCGCTACACAACCTACTAGCACAAGATATTATAAAAGCTGTGCTTCAAATATTTTTTATTTACAATGTAGTACATTTTAAAGTTACATTAAAATAATCATGAATTGACAGGATATATATAATTCTATATATACGGTGTAACAAAATTCGTGTCCGACCCGTGAAGTGGTTATTAGGAATCGTGTGTCGGTTCGATCGATTTTTAAAATACTAAGCAAAAAAATTACTTAAAAAAAATATATTAATTGTGTTTAACGACACTTGGTGGTAAAAGCGTGTCTTAGCTACCCGATAGGTAAGAGCTATCGAGCGCTATTGCCCGCACCTGTGTTCCCATGTAATTTTCGTCATATAATTTAAAAAAAAAAAAATCCTGGATAAATTTTTTGCTTAGTATTTTAAAAATTATTACATAAATAGAACCGACACACGATACCTAATAACCACTTCACGGGTCGGACACGAATTTTGTTACACCATATACATAGAATTATATATATCTTGTCAATTCATGATTATTTTAATTAATAATAATAATTTTAATCTTAATCTCTTATAATAATTGATGGAAGTAGTTCTGGTCCATCGGAGAGCAAGCAAAAGTCTCGCCTGGAGGTGCTGGCCGAGCTGCGCGACATGCGGCGCCGGCGCGCGCGCTACCGCGTGTCGGCGCCCGCCAACAACTACTCCCACACACTTAGAGAGCTGATCGCCTCGCAAGTACGTGCTACTACGTATCCCCTATTCCAATTGAAGTAGGAATAAATGTAAACACACCGTAGATTTACAAATTGCATACGACTTTCTAATCGTTCTGCTGTATTATGCACTATAAACAGTTCTTGATTAATTTACCCTTACTTATAATGCAACACTATTCCAATTAACTAGTTATAACCACATTAATTTAACTTTCAAAGTTCACGCACATTGACACGCCATCTTTTCGCGAGTCCATAGTGAATATCATAGATTATTCAAGATCTCGACCAATGACATCGCGTCAATTGATGTCGATGACCAATGATATCGCATCAATTCGGTGTCAAAGTTGTTTATTTAGGTTTATTCCTGTTGTGGTTGTAATAAGCTATATAAAATACCATTTTCGCTCCTTAAAAAAAAACAAACAACACTCAACATTTATAGGGTTTTCCATTAAGGGCGCTTGATCTTTGAAATACAAAAAAAAATACATGTAGGAGAGATATTTGCGAAATTTTTTTATTTGGAAGGTCTATCGACCCCATTATGTATGGAATATGACATCATTCAAATGACCGCCACGGCTTCGGTTGGTGGCGCGCACACGAAAGGTCCAATTTTCGATGACTCTGGCGCACAAATCGGGCTGTATTTGATCGATGGCGTGGCGTATGTTGACTTTGAGGGCATCGGTGGTTTGCGGCTTGTTGGCATAGACCTGCGACTTAAGAAAACCCCACAAGAAAAAGTCCAGCGGGGTCAAATCGCACGATCTCGGTGGCCAGTTCACGTCGCCTCCGCGCGAGATGACCATGTCCAGAAATTGCTCGTGCAGAACTTCCATCGTAGCGTGTGCTGTGTGGCACGTAGCGCCGTCCTGTTGAAACCACATGTTGTCCAGATCCATATTCTCGATTTCAGGCCAAAAGAAGTTGGTTATCATCGACCGGTATCGCTCACCATTGACGGTGACGGCCACACCATTATCGTTTTCGAAAAAATACGGACCAATCACGCCTCCGGCCCAAAATCCGCACCAAACAGTCACTTTCTGCGGGTGCATTGCCACTTGGTGAACCTCGTGTGGATTGGTCTCGTCCCAAATACGGCATTTTTGCTTGTTGACATAGCCATTCATCCAAAAATGCGCCTCGTCGCTGAAGATGATTTTTTTGCCAAAATCGGCGTCAACTTCCAACTGCTCTAATGCCCAGTCAGCGAACACACGGCGCTGTCTATGGTCATTAACCTTGAGCTCTTGGGTCAGCTGGATCTTGTACGGGTGCAGGCTCAAGTCACAACGCAAAATTCGCCAAGTTGTCGTCTGCGAAAGGCCGAGTTCCTGTGCGCGACGCGGAATTGACTGCCGCGGGTTTTCGAGGACACTGTCGCGCACAGCGGCGATATTCTCGGCAGATCTCGCGTTACGTTGACGCACGGGAACCGGCTGATTGTTAACTGACCCGGTTGACTCGAATTTGTCCACCAATCGACGGATAGTCGACTCGGCAGGACGATCATCGCGACCGTAAAACGGGCGAACGTTGCTCGAACTGAAGACCCATTTTCATAAAACAATTTTATGATTTGCACGTGCTGCTCGACACTGTAACCTGCCATGGTGGTTTGGGAGGACGGAATGAATATAACACACTGCATTTGACAGCTGTCACTCAAACAACATGGCCGCAATCAGCTGTCAAAGTTCAAGCGTCCCTATTGGAAAACCCCTTATTAGATAGCATTAATTATCTGTGATACAAAAGTATTTAAAAACACATTGCGTAATGTAAATTTATAGTATAAATCGTGAACGTTACTGACATGTCACTTCAAAGTAACTGAATTTAAATAAAAATATATTAAATTACACTCAAAAGACGTGTACTTTTATTGTTAACAGATGGAGTTGTATACGGGTTCAAATACAGAAATTAAAACTGAGAGGAGCGATCAAAAATCAAATAACAAGCTACAAAATGATACTCACAGACACGAAGACAAACACGCGAGAAGCATCGATAAGTATACGCAGGGAAATGTGAGAGAAAGTGTCAAAGATCGGGAGCTCTACGTACGAGATAGTAGAGACAAGTTCAGTAACAAGGACGGCAGGTATTCTGAAATTAGAAACGAACGAGAACGTTCGTCGTTTTCAAAAGAGAGAGACAGAAGATGCAGTAGATTTGATGATAGAAAAAGGTGGGAAAGACATAACAATTCCCATAGTGAAGACCGTAACTGTAGCTCAAGGGACAGAGTGAGACGAAGTGACAGCCACAGAGACAGACAACACAGAGATAGAAACAATGAATATAGAAGAGAAGAGCGAACTGTGCACAGGCGATATGAAAAACCGGGGAGACACACTTCCAAAGACAAAAGTAGACATAAAGAAAACAGATAGAGATGTTCCTATGAATTTTACCATAAGAGTATGAAGTAATAAAAGAAAATATTTTTTTCTCTTATAAGATTAGTTTTTATTACATCCTGGCACCTTTTAAGAATGCCTTGCCTCAAAGAATGATATACCTACATATAAACTAAAGCATTAAATTCACTGTCTTAACACCTCAGTATATAGGACTATGCACAATTAGTTAAGGAAAGTAGAAATTGGAATTATCTTAATATCTATGATAAAATCTTTGGGCATACATCAGATTGATACGTGTAAATAGGGTCTTAAGTGTGCCGAGTTATAATTTTAAAAATATTGTGTTCAATCTGTAATCTAATTCTTAATTATCATAAGTTAATAAATAGTGTATCTATTCTTTTTAGAATAAATAAATATCCTCCGTACTGCCGAAAGTCTGAAGCCATAGCCATGACGGCCGAAGCTATTATTGACTCTGGACGTGCAACCTGTGTTAATATTAATTAATTATAAAAAAATTACGTAATTAAACGATTATTATTTAGTTGAACTCACATTGCGTGCTCATACTCGTACTAAACAAAATTAAATGTTCCGACTAACGGTAACAAGTATCAACATTAAGAATCATATTCTCAGAACGTCAAGTTAACGAACTGCGACCGAGTGCTCAAATTACGATATTGTGATAATACGAGTTTTATAAAATTTATGACTAGTGGCGACGAAGCGAGACACGCGCGTAACCATGAAGATGACAGATTGTCTGACTCACTGTGCGCAGACCACTGAGCAGTGCGTATAACGTAGCGGTTATGTACGCTGTGCAGTGCGCTGTCCGCAACGCACTTTGGGCACATAACTTAGATCTTTCTCAATTTATTTGCACTAGGCGATATAACCTGAAGCATGATTTAAACACCAGTTTTCGCCCGCAACAA
The DNA here is from genome assembly GCA_905220585.2 of Nymphalis polychloros. NCBI lineage: Eukaryota > Metazoa > Arthropoda > Insecta > Lepidoptera > Nymphalidae > Nymphalis > Nymphalis polychloros. Next base: position 511,106 of record HG992247.1, read on the forward strand.
CCGAAGATCACAAAGTATGCTTATTGTTATAATATATATTTCATAAAATTAGGTCCATCAGTTAATATGGAGTGGGAATTTAGGATTTTTAGTTAGTTTTATGGTGTCACTTCTCTGTTACAGGGACTATCAAAATATGACGCGTCACAAGTATGCGTATTAATTCCGATTTCGGTCACACCCTAAAATATCTTCGTCGAACTGTGCTTTTAATATTATTTGAATGCTGGTTGCATTTTACCAGACACACCTGTTACATAGAACTAACAATATAATATAACTGTAGAGTCGCCATGCTGGTGCAAATGACCGGATTTGTGTCAGTATCTCCCAGTCTACTACAAAACAGTAACTCTTGTTTTAAGTCCCTCGGTACTACATAACCTAATCAGCTAATATAGCCGTTTGTAAAGTTAGCACGTTGTCCGTTAACTTTTATGAATACAAATAATCACCCAATCTCATAATTAAATAAAGATTACCTATTCTATTGTCTGTTTTAATATTAAAAATATCACGGTAGTTTATTTAGAACATGACTGTGACTTCCTAATGCATAGATAATAAACGAATTTTTGAAAATTTTAATACACGTCATGATATCCTGAATGAATGTTTTTTTTATACCCAGTGTCACTCGGGGTGACGTAATAATTCTAACGATACCCAAACCGCTACCCATATTAAAATCTGTTCAGGCATTTAAAATTATTCGTACAATAAATAAACTCATATACGTAGATAGGTACACTCAATATGAAACCTGAAAACATTACACTACATTTTAGGCAGTCGTTTAATGATATAAACTTAACATTCGAATTAACTAAGTGCATTGACTCTTTCATACAAACGAATAGTAAATTGTGACAATTATCCGGTGTTTATGCATTAGTTTACTGTACGTAGAGTAAACGTGTTTACGGAATGAAAAATATTTATAATGCTACAGCTTCTATTGCTCGTAAATACGGCCCACAGTGGGCCTGCAACTGCGATACGGGTGTCAATTAATACCGAGTTATAGTGTAAGTGAAATAAAACACTATATTCAATTATAGCTTATTGATACTAGCAAGAATATATTTTATATTGGCACACGATTCATTTATTTTTGTTAGTAAATAATTTAAAAATGGATTTGTAGATAGACTTTCTTTCTTTGATTCTACGACGTGGTTTTATATATTTAAAACATTTAAATGTATTGTCTTTGAAACAATGCTACCTGTAAACTAGAGGAGTATAAACCAGCAACCAACAACGGAAGTAAATAATATAATGACTTATGACGTTAACGACGCGACGGTCCAATCGTTGACAACGACCATCACCATTTTGAATAACATTTAATTAAATTTGGACTACATATAGCAATAATATATTTCCTTAAAGTATTTAATTATACGTCCCAAGGAAAAGACGAAACCACAGAAACATATTTCATTTCTCATTCAAATTAGTAATAAGAAGTTAGAATGAATAGTTCTTGTTGACACGCACGATTCATAGCATTCAGTTATGTGGAGTTTCACTCATCAACATAAGCAATTAATTTTAATTAGGCATTTTTAATAAACAGTTTATTATCACTGACTTTGCCCATGAAAATAATATTACCATCATTCGCTTCTTGGCAGATCATCATTATATTCGATTTTAGCAAACTGCATGAAAACTGATTTTTAATTGTGACATTTTTAATGAAGTAACAAACAAAAGAAAAAAATCTTGACAATATAATTTAACTATACGTTATAATATTTACAACAGTTGCTTATGTTTAAGACTCGTATCAAACTATAAACAAGTAACTTATGAAATGAATTAAATTCTTGGTAAGAAATATTTCTACACACAGATACGAAGAAATCCTAGACAAGGTACAAGTCTTTAATCTTAACAGCGCGATTATGTAAATTATAAAATACAATTAACATAAAACAAAGGAATCCACAACAAAACAGTTTATCTCACATTTTTGCTTACTCAATCTTTATTGTGAAATACGCGTACAATTAGTTAGGTAATTATTATAATATATGTGACAAATACATTCCTTTAGATAATAAATAGTAAAAAAAATACTAGAAGTCTAAGCATGTGACTTGTTTAAATGTAATTAAATAACTTCTAATAGCTATTCATAGAAAAATAAAGAATTTTGTTATACAATTGTAAGGTAGGTAGGTACCTATCATCGAGCTTAGCTTTAGGAATTATTCAACGGGCAATAGTAGTAAACTATCGAGTCAACATCAAGTGTGGATCCATTTGACTTGTCTCAGTGAGTCGTTTGGTGGGTAACAATCAACGACTTGACAATGGAGGGTGGGTATGTTGAGGTACTTCTTTATACTAACCAAAACCGTCCGTAGGTTTTTAGGCTACAATTTATTTAAGACATCCAAGACTATCTACGATACATATAGGTCTAATTGTATAGATTGTTAAAATAAAACTTCAAAGAAAAATAAATTTCTGAATGCATTCATCAATTGTTTCGTATGTCGTTTATAGGTAGGTAGTTAATCTAGATCCGCACAGGTTCAGCCCTGATAAGCGGGCGCAATAAGAGTGTGACGAAGTTGCTACGAAGGCGCCGGCGCTCGCGTTTGTCGCGTCGCACTAATCAATTTCCTTTATTTAGCCGGAAATCGGTAAGAAAGTGTCCTTTGTGTTTCAAACAAGAGTTGCATCGCTAATGTTTTAAAATATAATAAAGTGTTACTATTTATGCAAAATAGTCACTAAGATGAGAATATGACGAGCTTGTTAAAACATTAGTACTTGAGCACTTTTATTAAGATTCTTATACGTAACTCAATTCCTGCGCTGCTATTCTGTACGCATTTCGCTCGTAAAGTGTTGTATACCGCCTTACGGTTTTATGTTATTTTTGTTCCTAATGTTATGCTAAGTTTGTAACCTTTAAATTATATAATTACTGTACCAATAATCAATTTGGTATATTACTTTATGACAATTTTGTTTTTATTATTTTCACATTAAGCCTCTAGTCTCCATTTTGTCTAATGAATATATTATACATTTGTTACTTTAAAAGCACCGGTATAGTTCCTGTTGATATAGCGCATCCGCGGCCCCTCCCGTGCTCTACTCCGCTCGTGCCTCGGCGGAGCTCTCCTCTTACATCTAGCAACAAGACCAACGAGGCAGTCTCACTTACAATAAGCTACGATAAAAAGCAAAACGAAATCAAATTTCGTCTGGATTTTAATTGTTTTTAGCATAGTTAAAAATGAATAAATAAATCATCTTGCTTAAGGCGAGATTCAATTGCTTTTTAGCTTTACATTCAGATAAGAAATTCCATAATAAATGGATATAAATTTGCTTTAGATTTAACAGCGCACAAGGCGCGTGATGTGTCACTTTTTACTCTTAGGTCGTTAGAATCGAGAGCCAGCGCAGGTGGGTGAGATTTATCGAGTCAGGTTGTTATTTTAACGATTATTATATATAATGAGTGTCATCAATCCCATTGATCTATGAATGAATTTAGAATTTATAAAAGAAAAGGGTATGTCTTTATTCTGATATATTTATCATAATTAATTAGTTCTTTTTATGAATTTATTAGAGTATAGGTTGGAAGGTGATGATGAATAGTACCTGATGGCCAGTGGTCGACTACACTGGCACTGGTATTGCAAGCTTCACACACACACGCGCTTATACATTATGCGTCGTACCAATGGCGTCTGAGATGTTATATCCCTTGTGCCTGCAAAAAGTAAATATATGTATAAAGTTATATGCAATAATTCTATTCCATAACATCACGTTTTTTTTTTTGTAAATATAATCAATTATGTTTTTAAATACAGATACTACACGTGGTGTACCCTTTGCATTGAGTCACCTCGACTCGAATAACCTGTGATACTAATTTCACGCCCCGCAGACTCTAATGATAGTTTTTTATCTTGTTTTTTCACGCTAATAATCGTATCAGTCATCAAGTCCGTATAATAGTATTGTACAGGATATGATGTCGTTATATAAGCCTATACATATATTATATAGGTACTGTTTCGTGTTTAAGAAACAAAGATTCTTTAGGGTTGTTAATTTGCTGTATCTATACTCTATATCTCAATTTTACACATATTATACTATGATGTTTCAATGATATGGTGGTGGTGGTCTTTGGTGGTGCAATGCGTATATAGGTTAACAACGGGCAAAAAAGTTTATACCAAACTTATTAGCCAGCTATTTCATGTTGCTGTTAATCGGAATTTTATTCATCTTAAGGACGTTATAAACTTGCTGCCTAATTAATTGTTTTATTTATATTATTATTTCATATACATAGTATACCTATGTATACTATACTATTTGCAATTCGAGATGCATGTTGTATTTCTAATAAAATCTTTGATCTAATATTATAAAAAAACGGAATTATTGTATCAAATTTTAAATTTAATTTAAGTTTAAATATATTTGATAAAACATACAAAGAAAACTCCTTAATTTCAATACAGGGAATGCAAAAGGACTTAAAAATTCTGCGACGCACGCGCATGGCCGCTGCGCGCCCTCACCACTGCGGGGTCAACTTATATAAGCTAGGAGCTTCTTCAACACGCAAAAATATTCACGTATAAAATACGCGTTGTTATGTTAATTATAATAATAATAAAAGTAGGTATAAAAATATTATTTTATTATATTTTTAAATTTATAACAGACGAAGGTATTCTAAAAAATAAGTAGACTGTAAATGGAAGTTATCTCGATTTAAAGATATTTTTACTATTCTGTGGTCTGTTGTCATTAATAAAAATATATTAGACAGAAATCAGGTAGATTAATGCTACAAATTATTGAAAGTTAAATCTCCTCGACTAATGACAACAACAAAAGCCTGCTGCCGGGGTCCGATGCGCTTCGTAGCGCACCGCGGGCCGCGCGCCGACACACGACGGTCGGCACTGGCAGTCGGCAGTCGGCATTCGGCAGTTTGCCCGCGACTTCCTCCATTTACGATCGTGGTCGCATTGATTCACGTTAGTGTCTACTTTTTCAGGGACGCGAAAAATTGATTTTGTGTGCTTAAATGTGATTTACTTTTAGTGATGTGTTTGGTGGAAATTTGAAGGATTTTTTTAAGAGGTATATTTAAATTAAATATTTAGTAACATATTAATTTGTGTTAATACAATAACAATTTATTTTGTTACTGGACTTTATATTATATATGTACTCGTTTTTCACACTGTATACATGATATTTCATTTACTGTTTATAAAAATAAGAAATTGTAATATATTATATATTACTAAAATAAGACTCAAAAATTATTTTTTTTTTGTTTGCCGTGAAGTAAACTTTTTTATAGGCCGTGAAAATTCAAAATAAGTAGGTATATAAATCAAAGCAATCTCCATGACATGAACACGTGGTAGAAAACTTATCACAAGTTTGTTAGTATTTTTATCTGTGAAGTAGATCTTTATAAGTTGTTTAAAATACATTCATCTTATAGATCGTTCAAATGAGAGCTAGGGAAAGTGGCGATGCGCCTGCGCAGCACTGGGCACGACTTCGTTATACGCAACGATAGTTAAACGCTATCATTTTTTGTTCATCAATTATGTATTTTCACCGTTGTCTACTCACGACGCTCGTTTCGTATATTAATTAATGTATTGATATACATTCATGTTCTATTTTAAACAGAGATAATTTCATCTATGCCAAAAAGCAATAGGATTGGTACAAAATTTGAGGAATCACATGATCAGAGCATGATTATCAAAGCTGTTCCTATAAATACATTAAATTCAAATCGTTAACAACAACAAACATTAAATTCTACAGGAACTACAACATATATATATATATATATATTTTGTTAAATAAGTTAGACTACACTATTACATAGAAAATCGAATTATTATAAAGCAATAACGATTTTAATACACATACAAGATGAGGGTTTTATTCTTTAAGACATTCCACGTTTCCAAAAGCAAACCAAACGTTTGTCAGATTCCAAGTGGACTTAATTTTTTTTTTGGGGGTAATTTTACGTCTCTATCTTTATAAAACATTATTATGTGTTTTAAATCATAACTTTATTGGATCTACATAGTAATCTGCCTAAATGGCATATATTAATTCCAGGTAATAACTAAATATTGCTTATTAACATAGCCACTCAGCCATGCAACGATGAACTTCCAATTAAGTTGGTCGAGGTCACATTGAATTAAAGTTTTGCATGTTTGATGAATGTAAATTCATACTATTTGGCCATACTTGTTTGTGTTTATTTCACACGCTGATTACTCTTTCTCTAATCATTGATTTAAGAAATCATCCCTGAACAAGCTTCATATCATTGTTGAGTTAAAAAAAGAACGAATAAAAATTAGAGAGAGAAGATCAGAAAAAGAACGAATATAGTATTAGGTGGTAGAGCTTTGTGCTCGTCTGGGTAGGTACCACCCACTCATCAGATATTATACCGCAAAACAGCAGTACTTTGTATTGTTGTGTTCCGGTTTGAAGGGTGAGTGTAATACCAGACACAAGGGACATAACATCTTAGTTCCCAGGGTTGGTGGCGTATTGGCGATGTAAGCGATGGTAACATCTCTTACAATGCCAATGTCTATGAGCGTTGGTGACCCATACGTTCGTTCGCCTACCTATATAAAATAAAAAGTTATAGTTTTCCTTACAGATATCAAAACTAATTATATTTGACAAAATAAAGGTGTTTGGTGTATAAAGCGTGAAGTAGCATTTTCTTTAATTTTCATATAGGATAAAGCAAAATACAATTTAGAATTACAATTACAAAATTTGTTTGAGTCGATGTAAGTAAATTTGCCAAAAACCATAAAAACTATATAATTTTTTTATAAAAAAGCGATAATTTTAATGTATGTAACTACCAACTCAATGCTATAATTTTTAATTGTCTCGTTTTTAAAACATAAACATACATGTACCTACAAATATTTGCGTCATGTGTTTTTCAATAAGTAAAACTAATTCATTAAAACATTCTTGGATCCCACGGATGGTATTACGTTCGGTTATGCTATTTTGAAACCTTCCATAAAGAATACGATACGGTTACGAAGCATGCAAGTTGTGGGAATCACGTTTAAATTATTTAACCTTTACAAAGCGATAAGTTAAGAGGATAAATATATTGCTAGTTTATTATTTAGTGAAAATGTCTTCTTATAATTTGATTTTAATGTTTTTTTAATATACTATATATTATACGATACGATGATACGATTTAAATTTATAGATACGATAAATAACATATATTTATAAGCCAAAATAGATGAAAGCTCACTAAACTCTAGGCTGACAAAATTAGAGTAACTTACTTTAAATCTTACTCGCTTAAAACTGAAGGGCACGATATCCACGGCTGTCGCACAACGATGCTACGTTATGAAGAACGATAAATAATGTTCATACTAAAATAATAATTCATATCTAATGTCTCTTAGATGTCAGTCAATATTTAAATTTGCAATTAACAATTACAAGATTATTTTTTATCAATTTTGAGAAATTCGCTCTACCTTATTCTACGCTTATGATACTGAGTATTGTGTTAAACATTATGTTCAAAGTAAAAAAAATTATATGAAATTATATTCATACAAAACAAATAATGAATTTATTTCGAAAAATCGAAGAATATGCATCAAGAATACAAATATGTAAATGTGTTTCGCAAGTACTAATATTTACAATGAATCATTTTAATTAGCATATAATTACTTACTATTTAATCTTCTGGTACAATTGTTTAGTTCAGATACGATATCTTGAAAATCTGTTAAGCTTTTTTTGAGTTCAGATCGAGAGATACAACTCTCAAAACAAGAATCAGAGAACTTGCAATATTTAATACATTGTCTTCGTTTGAATTTGTATTTTTTTAATTGTAATGAGGACATGGTTAAATTAAATCCTTTCAATGCCTCTTTGTAACTCTCTTGTTAGTCCAGCAAGTACTCTAAAAATAAAATAGTTTAAGACTGAAGACAAAAATATATGTTATTTCTATTATTAATATTGGAGACTTTATCAGCTTATTAATATTGCAGACTATATAGCTTGCGATTAAATAATATATACAAATAGTAGAGTAACTCTAAAATTTAAATATTATTTTTTAAGTAACACGCCGATAATTTTACACAGCAGCCTAAACCGAATCATAATATGTCCTAAGAGTGATCGATCTCCATTAAACTACTTTTTATTTTTGGGAATGTGGCAGATGGTGAATATTGTTTATAAGAGAAACTGTAGCTGCGCAAAAAAATGGCAGCAGCTAACACCGAGTAACCTTTTTTCTTGATTTTAATTAAAAGCTGGGTTACCGTTCTAATACTTTTTACTAAGTATGACAATGTCAATTTTTATTTTGTAAAAAGATTAATAAATGTTACTTGATCTGTAAAAAGATAACCAACTCTATGGTATATTTTAGTTCACTTGTGACTATGGTTTTATGCCTTAATATTTTTTGTACCGTTATTAATGTTAGCAAGAGTTATCAACATAATGTATCTGATACAACTGTTATAAATCAAAGGTCGAATAGGCAGCCTGTTGGTATTACCATATTTTTTAGATTTGGAATGCAATATAGCAGAAAACCTATTTGCTGAATCGAACCCGTTTAAATATTTCATCTTCTTGTATCATTAAAATTAATTTACGGAATTACCCATTTTTGTAGCACGTGAACGCGAAATATAAATATTTGAACACAAATGATTGCTTTTTTGTAACTGTGATTTACGTGGGTCAATTTATAGTGTGCGGCTTCAATCGGTGTAGCTGCAATCGACTTTATTCTTAAAATACATAATGAAATACATATTCGATATTGAGTTATTGATATAAACTAATTACATATCTCTAATTCATTATTCACATTTAAAGTTTTTTAGATTCCCATATTTTTGCAACTTATTTTCGTGTCGACTTACAGAGTTCTCGATCGATAGTTAAATTAATCAGTAATTTCATTAACATGTGATATTTATTATGAAAGCCGTATGCAACAAGTTGTATGTTACAAAGTCACTAGCCACTTATCCGCGCAGGTGTGTTCAATATCTAAAGCTATATTTTAGATTCAAACGATAATCACGCGTTGAAATCTTATGTATCACTCGTCTTTCTAAGACTAGATATAGATTAAAATATTGTTACTGGCATAATATACTAACATTCCTTAACAACATTTGTTGAAATTAAAAAATAAAACATGTTTACTAATTACTTTCTCTTCGTGTTCGAGATATATTATAATGTTAATTATAACGTACTCTTTTCCCTTTACAAAACGGTCGCTTGTGGATCACATCCTGTTTTTTTAATCATTTATACGATAGTGATTTATTTAAAAAGTGACCTTCATGTCACGCTATAAGGTATAATTTTAGAGAACCGAGAATAATTGCGGTATAATATTTAAAAATCACACACCCTTCTCAACGGACGCGTTAGAAAACCGTTGATTGTATCTGTGACGGCAGTCGGAGTAATTATTTTTTTATCTTTAAATTTTGGGTTCCTAACGACGCGGCGCAGTGAGAAGATAACGGTTTACAGAGTTTAAATGCAACAAAATTAATTTCCAAATATATAACGAACATGTTTTGTTTAATGCAATTGAATTCAAAAGATAAAGCCAACGGAAAGAAAATGTAAATGTCCTACTACTGCAAAGGCCTCCTCTCCTCGCACCACTCTTCTGTAATGCGTATTTCAGATTATTTATGTGGCGGAGTTTAATCTGACTCATGCAGATTTAATAACTGGAGCCCCTTCACCACAGAGGGCGGGATGAATTTTAATTCGAACACAGTCAATTTCGTCTCCAAGCTTTTGTAACTCCTCGGCTCTTTAAAGAAAAGCGAAGAAAACTAAGTTTGTAGAAACGTTTTCCAACAAAAATTCTAACAAAAGTAGCGACTGACGAGAGCAAAAAAAAAAAGATTCCTAGAATACGTCATCTGTATTGATAGCTTATACTCGAGGAGACGCGTTCACAACGCTGATCGTTTTGACGTTGTACACGGAGGTTTATTATATATTCTTGAGTGATCTAATAATAGAATATGTTTGTTATTTCATATTTAGGAGTGGTGGCGATGAGTGTATTTTATAACAGTGCAAGAAAAAAGGTGTGTCATATTTCTACCGCCGGCCGATAATACTTTTGTTGGTTGGTAAATTTCCCGCCAATATACAAGTTATTATAGTTGAGAAGCTTTTATAGTTGTTGGTATTAGTGAATGTGCTTAACACACAATAAACATTAGACGCTTCTTACATCACCCAGGGACGAGATCGGGAACTGCTGAAAACCAAGTATTAAATTTTTATATTCGACGTATTGTATATTTTTAGTAGTTTCTAAAGTTAGCGTACAACTTTGGTTTTTACCGTTTAAAAACACGATTTTATTAAAACGTTCAAATGACGAATTCAATGGCCTATAGATATACAGACAGTATATTGTACTTTACATTGAAAGGTTTGCTTCGTGTTCGTAATAACGGTTAGCTTTACATTAAGTTTGCCCATCGAAAGCGCTATCCATTAGTTCATTTTTCATTTCACCGTGTTGCGTAAACAATGGCGCATGGTCAGAGGGGAACAATACGCAATCGTCTATGGTAATTTGCGCAGTACTCGGTAGCATGCGCGGGCGCAGGCGAACAATACCGTGACTGACAATTGCGCGTAATTTGCCATTGAATGAGATACCAATAAAAATATATAGAAATGGTTTTTTGATAAAATCTAGTTTCTAGTTATTTAGTTTATAATAATGTCTTATTTTTTAACCGAGTGACGGCTAAGTATGGTAAATCCATTCGTAACAGAGATTACAAATACGATTACGTTGTTTTTCAAGTAAATCGCTGGGATTGTCCATAATTAGTAAATTTGCCCTAAATTGTTCAATAGTGACGCGTGTTGCGAGGTTACAAAATCTATGTATGTATATCTTATACTTATTTTTATAAGTTTTACACATGTATACACAGAGATAGATAGAGAGAGAGAGAAAGAGGGACAGAAACGTACTTGCAAACAAGGAAGCAAAATAAGCTATATTAGTAAGAGTAGTTTACATAATTATATCATATGTACGAGGTAGTTTCTAGTTTTGTCAAATCCATAAGAAAGTGTAATACTTCAATATAGAATAAAGTATTTTGAATATCAATTGAACAGGTTTGAAAATTAAACTTATTTTTTAAGGTTTTCTAAAAACACATATGTAAAATCGTAGGCGCCGCCTAATCTTATTAATTATTGAACATGCTGCATTAATTTGTCGTTTTTTATATATTATTGGTGTCATGAATATATTAGGAAATGGCAACGTTAAAGTGTAAAAGCTTAATTTTGCATAATCAATACATAACATTAGAAAATTATACATAATATTCTATTTATTTAATTTATTATAGTTTTATATTCAGGGGTCATTTGTAATATAAACAGATTATCATAAAATAAATATTCTGAAATAGAAAATTTTATTATTATTAAAGTCCACGGAACAAGCTTTAAGCTCGTATAGATAATTGTAAAGCTAATGAAATATGGCGATCCATTCGATTATTTGTCGAGTGGAGTGACTTTTACAACCCAATATAAATATTGTAACTATCGCATTATTACGAAACGCTTTAATCTAAATAGTACAAGTTAGAAGCGAATTTTATTTATTGAACTATTTCTGATACACTTAAATTTTATTCATTTTTTCATTGACAGAATTGTATATACATATATTGGTATATTATATATGTAAAGGTAGATATTGCACGGCTAGAAGTATTACATTTGTTCAATTATTATCAATGATCTTTTTCTTCTTTAAAAAAATACAACTACAACCAAGATCTAACCGTAGGACTTAACGTGTTATGAACCTCTTGAGACAGTGATTACATTTGCTCACTCTGTTTGATGGTAGAATAATTAGTGAACGTGTAGTACTGAACGAAACGAGCTTAAAATCTTGCTACATTAATGTTCATTGGAAATAATTTTTAGTCAAGTGATTTATGTTCATTTATTTTAATATCGTGACTAAAATAACCGTTACTTAAAATTCGTTGAATATTTTATATCCATATATACATATTTAACCTTAAATTATAAATATTGCTATATTTATACCGATGTTCCTGTAAATTGTACCACAAATTGTGAGTAGTTTATTGCGTACAGTTCAAGAGCATGTTACGAGGTCGCTCCCCCACCGAGGGGACCCGCTCCAAACTTTGATGGACTTCGACAATAGACTTTGATCGCGTTTCATATCAATAATGCAATATGGAGCGAGATGAGCGCCACAACGCACACCGGGCCTCGTTCGTTTTGTCCTACCGTGAAGATTCGTTAAAAGCATTGTCATACCTTTACCTTGCCTACTACTGTTTTCGTTTTTATTTCGGCTATAACAATAGCCCAAAAAATATTTACTTTTTATAACAAAAAATAACAAAATAGCAATGGGTTTTATAACATGTGATTTTAATTTAAAAAAAAATGATCGCCGTTGTAGGTTTATGTACAGTTTAGATATTTTCACAATTAAATACTTAAAAATATAATTCATGTATATTTGAGTTTGCTCTAACATTGACGCTTAAAATAGTTAGTTATTTTAAATACTATTGTATTTTATTATTAAACTTTTTATAATAATCCTGCAATCGAAATGCAAAAAGATTTATATTCGTCTGATATCTAATTATTTTGTTTTTGCTGTTTATCTTCATTTCACGGCTAAAGTTTGTTGCATTAAACAAATCAAGCATTAAGGCAATATCAAAATTTACTAATAAACTAAATCATAGAAATAATAAAGTAGTATTTCAATCGATAAAAATGTATGTGTGTGTTGTGGTAATGTATTATTGTTCCGTAATATGAGTAAACATTTGAATCTATTACATCGTCAACACTACAACGTTACTTGATACCTCGATGTTGGCAATTTATTTGCAACAAATCTCTTCACGTGTTAAGCTGAATAATATAGTCGTTAAACACTCCAGCCGTCTGTCTCGACTCTATTGTTGTTTGATTTATCCTTTGCTACTTTATGAATTAACATTTTATATTTCAAAGGGTTTCATATTCAAACAAGCTTCAAATCCTCCCCTAATTTCTAAATTCTGTACTTATTGTTGGCTAACAATTATTTTTTACTATACACTTTTCGGTTGACTTGAATTTAAAATTTAATAACAATAGTCAACTTGATTATAACGAATTAGTTACGTAACATAACTACATATTACAAAATTGAATCAGGAAAGAAATACTCATTCAATTGTCGTGCAATTTTGTTTTCCGAATTAAATCATTATCTTTTTTATTTTCTAATCTTAGAATATTTTATTTGCAGTACTTAAATATTTTTAGTGTTTTCTATAAATAGGTGGTAGAGCTTTGTGCAAGCTCGTCTGGGTAGGTACCACCCACTCATCAGACATTCTACCGCAAAACAGCAGTACTTTGTATTGTTGTGTTCCGGTTTGAAGGGTGAGTGAGCCAGTGTAATTACAGGCACAAGGGACATAACATCTTAGTTCCCAAGGTTGGTGGCGCATTGGCGATGTAAGTGATGGTTAACATTTCTTACAATGGCATTGTCTATGGGCGTTAGTGACTACTTACCATCAGGGGGCCCAAAAGCACGTCCGCCAACCTACATGAAAAAAAAAAAAATAGGTATATAGTATTCGGAGATATAGCTTGTTTTATTATTGTAGTTTGTTATGCAAATAATTGCCGTATTCATTGGCCCGCAAGCGGATCACGAAATGAAAAAAAAACTTGCTCTTAATTTATAATTGTGTTAAAGATAAGCCGCATTATAATAATGCAAGAAGTTTTAAATCACTTTAATGTATTTACATTTGTATAGATACATATTTTGTCCATTTCAGATAAAACGGTTATTCAAATGCCGTTAGCTGAATGGTATAATAAATAGCCTTCAAGCTCGCTGCTTACTCTAATGAGTAAGAGGATGTTCTAACTAATGTTAATTATTGGCTTATATTACTAAACTCAAGGACTTGGAATTTATGCAATTCAGCGATTAATCTGTATGTCTTAATTACTAACCAGGAAATTATTTAATAACGTCTATTTAATGAATCAAGGGAAGAAGTCTAAATATCGAATACTTAATTACAGTACTTTAACCGTAGTATTTTAAACAATAATATTATTGATATTCGTTTAGTATAATTATTCTTTATTTTAATTGTCAGATACCCATCAGTTACTTTCAGTGTCACCAAAATTAAATAGTATTTCATAATGAAAACTGAGCAACAGACGCCTTAATAATTATTATAACAAAGCCTATATAGTGATAATAAAATAAGCTTTCACTTTATGATTTAGGTTTTGAACAAATAATTATTAAATAGATAGGTATACCTACTGAAGCGATACTGATAACAAACGTGTTGTGACAAGTAATACGTACACTCAAAAGAACTAGTCTTTATCGTCAACGAGTCGTTGAACTCGAAACCACTTAATTATATGTAACTTTGTCACATTATGGGGCTTCAAAATAAAATAAAAATATCAATACACAAATACTCAAACTAAGTTTTGAAGTGTTAGTTGGCAAAAAAGCAGAAACTACTACGTATCGCATGTCCCATTAGAATTTGGATATATATTTCATTCAACCCGTTGATTTGGTATTCTATAAAATCTACTAATAAAAATAATAATAATAAATCGATTACCAAAATAATTGCGAATAGTATACCATATCAAGACTAACATGCAAGAAACCCAACCAAACAGGTAGATACTCCGTTAACTTAAAAATAAAAGTTACGCTTGGAATCGGTATATAGGCGGGTAAATCTACAGTATATATAGCTAGCATTTTATAATATAACAACATAAAGCTTATGTTAGGAGTGGAACTTCGATCAACAATACTACTACTTGTCGATCGAAGCAGTGGAAGGATCGAACCTGCAACATTTACATCGCTAGGAGGCCCGTAAACCATGACGCTTTCTCGATCGATTGATCGGTTTTTTTTTTTATAATACCCGGGAGGGCTACCTGGGGGATATGAGATATGAGTACGACGACGGCTAGTGCAGTCAGGAGGAATGATTTGCACTAGCCGCCCCCGCCTTGCCGGCCCGCATGATGCCTCTTCACGCCTCGTTTGAAGCCATCCCAGAGGTGCGAGCAATATTCGACGCAAGACCGCACCTGTGTTTTATACAACAGGAGCAGTTGTTGTGGCGTGAAAAAAGCCGCACCTTGTTCAAGACTCCTAGTTTCCGTGAGGCTGTTTTTATAACAGCCTCGATGTGATCCCTTGGATTGAGGTCGCACCGAACGTCAATTCCCAGTATGGCGACTTTGCTTTGTATCTCCATCGTAGTACCACAGAGGGAGGGAAGAGGGGAAAATGGTGACTTTTTCGTTGTGAGAGCGCATACCTGTGTTTTCTTGGCGTTAAACTCAACAAGATTATCAGAGCCCCATTTGGCAATGAGTCCTAACGTCCTATCAAGAGTTCAATAACAAGATCCCTCCGTCTCTCCTCAGTTTCCGCCCGCCCAGCTACGGCGCGTCCGTGGTATCCTCCGTGCACTGTACTGTCATCTACATAGCAATGTATGTTCCCGGGAGAGAGCATATCATTGATATGCAAAAGAAAGAGTGTGGGGAATAGCACAGACTTCTGGGGGACCCCAGCATTCACTACATAGAGTTGTGAAGAGCAACTATCAACTAAAACGCGAAGGCTACGCTTGTGTAGGAAGCTGGCAATCCAGGTGTAGAGCTGAGCTGGCTGACCGTATGCTGGCAGCTTGGAGAGAAGACTTCTGTGCCAGACCCTGTGCCTTGGAGATATCGAGGCTGACAGCCAGCGATTCCCCACACTTGTCGATAGCTTCACCCCAGAGGTTACGTACCCTAGAAGATCACCTGTGGAGCGTTTTGGTCGACACCCATACTGACGATCATTAATTAGACAGTGATCTTCTAGGTAATGGATCAGTTGGTTGTTTAAGATCCGTTCCATCACCTTACAAAGTACTGAGGTGATAGCTATTGGCCGATAATTTGCCGGGTCAGACCGATCCCCTTTTTTGGGAACCGCTTGACCATTAGCTTTTCTCCAAGAATCCGGCACACATTCTGTAGAGAGAGACAGCTGAAACAGGCGTGTCAACACAGGAGACAGCTCCGCTGCACACTTCTACAGCACTATGGCTGGTATTCCATCGGGACCACTAGCTTTCCGTACATCGAGTGATTGCAGCTCTGCACGCACATCACGCTGCCTGATTTTGATGTCAGGCATCGTGTGGCCACATGAAGGTATTGTTGGTGGCAGCGCACTGCAATCATCGATCACAGAGTTATCCGCAAAGAGTTTTGCCAGAAGATCGGCTTTCGCCTGCGGACTGTGAGCTAGTGATCCGTCCGGATTCCTGAGCGGTGGCAGCGAAGGTTGGCAAAAATTGTTTTGCACAGACTTGGTGCAAAACAAGGTCATGACCAATCTGTGCGATGCGCTGTTCATCCGCTCTCTCATATGCCTTCCTACAGGACTTGGAGTTTTTGTTTTAGGTTGCTTTCAGTGAGTCAATGTTAGATGCCCCGCTAACACAGCCATTGATCCACGCGCAATATGCCGCCTGCTTGCATGACACAGCATCGGCACATTCGCGAGTGAACCAACGGTTGCGCATGCCCTAACTGATGAGATCCGAGCAGCGGCGCTAGCTGTCGGGTCATTCTCACTGAAGCAACGTTCCTTCCAAGGGACTGACGCATAGTAATCGCGCAAACCATCCCAATCTGCTGACTTATAGTGCCAAACGCGACGTTTGCATACCGCTGGTGGCGGCAGCTTATTCTGTGGCACTTTGGTGGATATCAGGCAGTGGTACTTCCGCTACTAATATTACCTATAATTCTATGCAGGGGTATTGTCAGAGGCGTATCATATGATCAAAAGAATTTGACTGCAAAACAGAGCCATATAAAAGTGTTCTGATTAGATGTTTCTACGCTTTTTTTATTAATAGTTGTTTACGCCGAACTATCGCTCCAAAGTAGTAACACATGCCATTATAGAATAGTAATTAATACTGCTTTAACAAAATGCCACATACATGACTGCTGAATAGAAAACTGTAATTAAACACAGTTTTATAATAACGTGACAAATCTTACGTAATTTCTAGTCGAGCATTACAGATTTGCTTTTTGTCCGAATTTCTACTTTTGCTCGAATGTGTTTATAATCAGCGAATCTACAGTAAGGCGTCATCTCACGATTCTTACTGTAGTTATCAGTGGTTATAGTGATGATGTGATGTGTCTTCATAGCGGATAGAATGATCTTACAAATTGTTCACACTTGATATTATTATATACAGTACTGTTAACTGATAGAAATTATAAAACAAATTAAACAGCTTATTACATAATTTGTTACAATTTTGAATGTTGGATGAACACTAGTAATGTTGATTTTGCCTTATAGGATATTATGTTCATATGTATTGTTAGAATATCGAAAGTCGATTATTTAAAAGTAATTTCGAGATACTTAGTAGAGTTTATAGGAAGTAGACACTTTGTATGTCACTTGTAGCGGAATTGCTCGAATAGATTTAAAACAAAACTAATTTTGCAATAGGTAATATCATAAAATGTATACGAGTGTATTTTACAGCAATTACAAGAATAAATACTAGAGACGTGATACAATAAACAAACATCAGATTGTTTTTATGAAAAAAACTTGATAAAAACTTGACACGGGACAAATTGCTCACGGAGTGCGCGGCCTAGGTGTGCCGTAATGGGCAAACGAGTGTCGCCTGACAGCCACTATAACAGGCGTATCAAGTTTGTGCTCCCGTCGTAATGGGATGTCCTGGCCACTCCCACCCCGGGCTTTATATAAAACAAGGCTGTTATCATGTTAACAAGCTTTAAACGGGCGTCTAATTTCATTTACTGAGCTATCTTAAAGCCCTGTATTAAGTAAGGGCAAGCTAAATTAATATGCAAAGTTGATGGGGATGTGTTAGGCTTACGTTCCGTGTATCATTCGGTTCGGTTAAACAGATGTTTAATGAGATAATTGCCTCTAGAAGTAAATATAGTTGCTCATGTTCACTTCATAAGCGGATACGTCTTGTTCGGGATACAAAAGAACGTAAAGTCGTCGCGAATGTTCAAGTCAAGTCACGAAATTGTTTAATATAAGTACATGCACACTAGTCTCTTTAGTAGCGTAAAATAAATTAAAGCTACGGTTAATTATCTAACATAGTAGAGATCAGGTCATTAGTTTTTAACGGGATAAAACCATATTATTGAAGCTTATTTAGATCAAAGTTTGCTTAAAATTCAAAGCGACTTATGGTCCTACGGGGCATAAGGTGTATCGTTACGCCTAGGGCATAGATATAGGTACCGTGGGATTTCCTTAACAATGGCTTGTTTCACGCTCAAGCGCTGCGGCCCTTGCCCTCCTGCACCTGCGCGCTGGTCACGCTCAGCTGCGCCAGCGCGGACACTATAACCTCTGAATCAACCAGCAATACTTCCTTAATTAGTAGAAAATAAACAATATCTCGGCCTTCATGAGTTGTCATGTAATACACGGATATGATCTCGACATGCTACTTTATAATATTATGTAGACACAAATTCCAAAAATTGTATTACTTACTGCAAGAAATTACCGACCAGACGAATCGTAACAATAAAAACATACACTTAAATTAATTGATGTCATAATATGTCTTCATTTTCCCACTGAGCGTGATGAGGGAGTTCTTGATTGACAGGTGCAATAAGTTAGTGCAAAGCAATAACTCATAAACCGATGAAGTTATCTGTCAACTTCACAGCTTGTCTTACAGGAATAATAGCCGCCGTGTGCATCCTAGATAACAGATAGGCTTAACTTTATTACACCGGTTAATATTGTAAAGGGTTGTAATTGCAGTTTCGTAGACAATATTTTGTATGGAAAAACATCGTTAACTATCTTAACGAGTAAGGTATTTATCCGTAAAAGATTTTGATGTTAATTGCTGATTTAATCAACTATCTTGTTTAATCTACGGGTTTATTACAGACGAACGATTTATAAACTTTTTAAATTAAGAATTTTATTTAAATTCAGACTGTGACGAAGACTAGCTGTGTGGGAATTTTTTTAGTGAACTTAACATCTGGTGCCTTTATTCCCTCACTCTAAATAGTTCTAAAAGTACAGAGAAATTAGGCGTTTGACTAACGCCTTAACTTTCTTTCTGTTATAAGGGACTGTAAAATTTAGGTCCTGTAACATTCTTAAAACACTTTATATATGCATATTTATAGCTATACATATTTTTGAAGTATTATAATCTTAGTTACAAAACTATTATCTAGATTGAATTATTTTACAAATATGTTATTTTAATTATGTACATTGTAATGTCAAATAGTCAAAAATTGCCTATAATTTGTTGTCAGCTATTGGCAACAATGTGGTTATTGGTCATAAAACAACTGCTAGTTGCAGCACAATACATTATAACTCCTTATGTCAACTTTCATAACTAAGATATAATGCCGTAATCATAAATCAAGAAATCAATAATTGATGGATTACATATAGAAATCGATCCAAGCGATTAAAACAAAACGTTTATACTAATTATTGCACAAATAGAGGAACTATTGGTCGTTTGGTAAATACGTTAATGATAAGCGATAACAATTTTGATTTAAATGTTATCCTTAGCTTCTTATAGCTGGGATTATACGACAAGTAGTCCTGGTCAAATAACGGCCACAGCGCGAGTGGCTAATTTCAAACTATAAGACGAATAGATTTAATAGATGTTTGCCATCGCAGAGGCACAGTATCACAGTACCTCACTCTCATGACAATCCAAAACTACCAGAGTGGTGCTGGACGGCTTTCAGTGTTTTCTGATGGTTAGGGGGATATGACACTACCAACTTCCTCACTCGGGATTGCGACTGAGAAATTTCTTAACAAATCCTTTATTTTTAGATTAGACCCCAATAGAGACTAGATCAACGACGCAATATTAGTCACAATAAGAACATAACGGACCTGAAGTTTAATGATTCGGCTTTATCTGCATCTCAACAACACAAATGTTGACAAGTTATGATTAAGGAAATTACGTATTTGAATTAATCATTATCATAAGTTAATGCAAATATTTTGGTACGGTTACGTCAACGATTCGTATAAAAATGTAATTAAAATTATTAGAGTTTTAATATTCAAATTAAATATAGCTTCGAAAATTAAATAATATTACAGATCACCTATTGTCATTTATTATTTGTAATACACGGATGATGATGCATTGTGATTTTATCTTTTCTTTTTTTTGCTTTATAATTATTATTTTTGTGGTGAATGTACTTCAACATCATATGCATGTATATTTTTAGGGTGATATAAGCAGGCAAGACGCAACGTCTGTCGTATTTTGCGAATATATTATCTATACATATAATGAGTTGTATGATGTATAATTCGTTCTTTGCTTTAAGTGGGAACCGATTCTTACAAATATTGCATTCGTAGCTCCATTATTTTATTTATGTTTATTTAATTTTAAAAGGGTTATTACCCTAAGGGTTAAAGGCTTATATAATGAATACAGAAATTTGTTATTGAAATTTGCATGGGTGACTTGCTAAAGTCACAAGCGCATTAGATCATTTATAGTGTACTTGTATTTTTTTAATCATATACATGAAATAAATGAAAAATCTAATCATAACTTATTCAACTTCGAATTGTCATTTTCTAAAATTCAATTATATTTAAAGTTACCAATTTAAATGTATCGTATTTGAAAAAAGTCAAAACCGATTATATATCCAAATAGTTTTTCTTATGCTTGTGATGTTATTAAAACAAAAAATAAGGAATAAAGATTATTGCAAAACAATAAATAATTTAATAAATCAGATCTCATAACGTATCTTCCTATTTTTTTTTTTTTTTCACTCTGTGGACACCTTCTGTAAGGTACCCGTCTCCCTTGGGGGGAGGGACCGGGTTATGTGGGATTCTTACCCACTAAAACCACTGCAATGGCCGTCCTCGGCACGGATCGGAGAGGCTGCGGGATCGTGTTGATATACGCATCCGCGGCCCCTCCCGTACTGTGCTCCGCTCGTAGCTCGGCGGAGCTCTCCTCAGGGGGCGAAGATAATCTCGCCCCCCCGCACTCCTCGCTAGAGCGTACGACAGCGCGAGGCCATCCCGGCTGCCGTCCTCCTCAGGGCCGCTTAAAATAGGACACGTGAGACCCCCACCTCACGCATCCACGGCCCCAGGGTTACGCCCTATATTTTAAGCCCCGGGCGTTGGGGCTGTGGGAGGGCCGGGACGACGCCGACGTCGTCTCTGCCGAGCAGGATCGGCCCTTTCCCGTTCCCGCTCCGCCGTCTCCTTCTGGACCATGACGGGGTCACAGAAGGAAACTACGGTCCTCCACGCCGATTCCCTATGGAGCATCGCCGACACGATAGCTCGCAGGGAGAGGTCATGTCCGACTTCGTGGACCAGGACCTGCCTTTCCGCACTCCACGCGGGGCATACCTCCAACGTATGCTGGGCTGTACCCTGGTCCGCGCCACAATGGTGGCACATCGCCGTCCATTCCCGTCCGATCTTACACAGGTATTCTCCGAAACAACCGTGACCGGTCATAACCTGCGTAAGTCGGAAGGTGACTCGTCGCTTTCGTCTCATCCAGGCTTCGAAGGCCGGCAGGATCGCTCCGACGACGCGTTTGCGCGCGTACCGTTCTTCGCAGAGACGGTCGCGCCACGTCGCAAGAGCCCTCCTATGTTCCCGCCGCTTCAACGCATCGAGCGCACTCGGAGGGGGCGCACTTTCGCTGTTCTGACGGAGGATGCGGGTCTGTTCATAGACCCTCGCGTCCATATCCGCCAGAATGTCCAAGGGCGGAAAGCGCGCTAGGACGGTTGCCGCCTCGTATCATAACGTATCTTAGTTTAACATTTTGCAAATACAAGTATACATATACCTACCTATCCATTTGGAAAAACAAAGATTGTCGAGAGACATTATTATAATAAAATCTCCGTATATTTCTTTTTTCTCTTACTACAGAGCCAAATTCAACATCTTCATTCAATATGAAAAAAAAATAACTCAATTATTCTATCGAAATTCCGTCCCCGAATCTGAACTGAGAACAACTATTTTTTACAGAAACAGACCACCATTAATAAATAATTAAATTATTATATAATAACTAGAACTACATTTAAACTAAAATATATGTTTAAACAACGCTTAAAGTAATAATAAAGATTTTGTTTGCGTGCTGTTAATTTTACGACGTTTTTATGTATTACTGTTAGGCTGCTTTTTCACGAGTATAATATTATTTAATAAGCATCTAAACGTACTTATTATTTCACCATAAATTGGAAAGCGCATAACAGATAGTGTAATAATATATTCATCGTTATCTTATGATCTGCCTAACAAACCAAACCTTGTAATTGCGGTCTTTTTAACTTTATGAATTATGCATTGACTTTGTGTCTAATTAAATTCCAGCAGACGCAGCTCGTGTATAAGGGGCTGTTTACATTTAGTCGTCAATATTTATACGTATGTCAGGATACTGTTAGATTTTTAAGCTATGGAACCTGCGATCTTCGATTAAGATCAGCGTGTTCTATCCACTGGGCCATCTCGGCTTAATAATATTCATAGTAGTCAGTACTATATTGTATTACACGTAAGAAATTCTGTACATGTAATAAATTGCAGCAACGTAATGTGCACAATGATACATAATGTTATCTCTAAAGACATCAACAACACGCTCCTTGAAAGATTTGTGTATGAAAAGGACACATCACGCTCCACATAAAGACATGTTACACAGTATACTTTTAGTCCTGTCGGGGCCAAAATATTTCCAGGTTACGGCGAAGCGAGCGAAACTTTTAGCTGACAGAATATTTTTTAAGATTACTTGTATTACCATTCATTTGACTTCCATCTGAAAGCTTTCCATCGTAATCATTTTCTGTTTTTGAAACCTAAACTCAAACTACTACTTGTCCTTTTAGCCCGACCTTCTTTCTTTCTTCATATTTCATTCTGTCCTTCACTAAATATATATGTAATCTATGCTTCATATATTGCGTCCATTGAGCAAGTACTTATGGTTATTATAAGTATTCATTATATTTATACATATATATCACAAGTATAATTATATGTATCACAGCTTTGCAAGAATTCTTCTGTGGATTATCTGAAAGAGAGTGACCTGTCTTTGCAGGTTTTTTTTAATGTTATATTTGCTGCATTATTTTTGTATTTTATGTGGATAATAAAGACATTTATTATTATTAAATGTATAAACTACAACCGTTTGTTGTCCAGTATTTCGTTTAAATATAGTTATTATTCAAATAAATTACTGCGCTTTTTACTGTATCGTCTGAACGCGTCCGAATGGCTGCGAATAATTGTGTATTCTTCCTATGCGGGATCGCTCGCATGGCGGGCTATGATTATGTGAAAGAAAAAAGGAAATATAAAAAGTCAGTTCGACGCTTTGGTCGGACCGGTTTCTGGCTCTGCCATCATTTTGAGCCTTCCCAGTGAAATTGCTCAGTTAGCCCGTTGTTTTGGATCACGATCAAACGATTCAGTCATGCGATACACATACTTTCTATACACAAGCATTTTATAAAACGAAAGAATGCTCCGCCTCATTAGGGTATTTTTAATGATAATAAATTCCTTTGTAAAGTGTTCGTTTTTGTGACTTAAAATTGTTTGCTCCAATGCATATTCATTCTTACCGTCTTTCGTAAATATTTAGTGTGGCTAATATTATCACAACGATTATCTTTAGAATATATACTATAAAATAATAAATATATACTGTTAATTGTAGTTATTAGCACATTGTGTTACAGTAAAAGAGATTTAAAGTTTAAACGATTAAAATTAATTGTAATATTTAATAAACTAAAATTGTTTTAATGAACCAGTGGTAACTTTGCATTTAACATAATTTTGTGAACTACGATATCTGTATGAGCCACTTGAATATATTTATTTTTATTTACAAACGTTGGTTGCTCTACGCATTTACTTCACAAGACAAATAATTTAAAAAAAAGTATCTGATTGAAACTTTAATTGTACGTGTGCGAACTTATTTAATTAATTATTTTAATTCTGTTATTTCAACTGGCAGAGTAAAGCCTATTAAGAAAGTCGTAAAATATATTATAAAGGTAGTAATAAAAACGACGTTCGCTACGCATTTCGTCGTAAATTAACACTTGATTAGACTCGAGAAACGCGGCGAATGTCAATAAATCATAAGTTCGTAACGTGTAGATATTAATAATACATGTCCCCCGGTGGAGTTCGTACGAACAGGAGTTACTTGCGTTTGATTTACAGACACGGATACTATAAGGTAGTTTGTTATAAGAAGAGCCTTTTGTGGGCAAGGGTGCTTTCTTATGACGTTCCTTTGATTTAACAAGACGAGTTTTCTTCTTGGGCCAATCGGCAGGTAAACATGATAGAGAAATGGACTTCTATATGTATAACAGCACTTAAACTTACAAATAAAAACTAAGCAAACTTACAAAACTTACAAATAAAAACTAAACTAAGCAAATAAAGTCGTTAAATTTAAGTGCTATTTAATAGTTCACCGAGGTCTATAGCGCTACATCCCAGGCGTATTAGTTAACGGAAAGTGTAGTTTGGCGTCCAGTTTTATGTTCATGGGCTATAAGGCAAGCCTTACGCCATTGCGTGAAACTGTATTTTAATGTCTTTAACGTCCCTTTATAAAGTCCCCTTCTCATCTTCCATTGTTGTTGTAGAGTTTCTTCATTAGTATTTTATTAATTCAATTATTATTTCGATTCTTATAACTCTAAGATTAAACAAAAAGACCGAGATGGCCCACTGGTAGAACAATTGAATCTTAACCAATGAATATGGATTCAAACAGAATAGCACCACATAATTTCATGTGCGTTATCAGTGTTTATAATTTATCGTTCTGAGGAAACCGGCCCGACTTGGAATGTGTCGGATTAAAACCCCACAATATGTATATCCACATAATACGCATTAGAGCCGCGTTGTAGGAAAAGCTTCAAACCCTTAAACGGGGAGGTGGTCTTATCGTTAGCCCCGACTATTACTTTTGCTTTGTTTTTATAAAGTAAATATTAAGCTTTCCTTCTTAAAAACTAGCATTTGACGTGTTCAATTAACTTCAGTAGCAGTAGTGTTCATAACAGTCAACGCATTCGATACCACAGCCTAAATTTAATCATGTACATGTTTTTACATTAAATCGAAATACCGAATATCTGTATCAAACGTAAATTTAATTTGTATCAAAATGTCAACTTTATCGAGATCAAGAAAATGACTACGCTTTATTATAATTCTACAATTATATATATCATTTAGGATAAAAACATTTACATAAATCTTTTCCACTTCATCTTATATAATATATACTTTCTGAATGAACAACTTGTAGTGTAATCGAAGTAATTAGTTAGTCGAAGAGCAAACAGTCGATACTGACATTTGAGATGAACGTGTGATGTGCGAGCGATTCAGACAGAAGGGACGCGCCTTCTCGCAGACAGCTGTTGGACGGTTGACATCGCCTATCTGATTAGTTTTAGCCTAATGGACAGCTTTAACGGCCGTAACTTGTGATAAAATACTTTTTGAAGGTATCCGGTTTACTATTATTAATATTCTATTTTCACTTGAGCGAGACGAGGTGGCCCAGTGCTTTGGACAGGTGAATTTTATACGGGGTTGAACCCGGGCAAGCATTAATGTGCTTAATTTGTGTTTTTAATTCATGATTACATTTACCAATAACTAAATTTAAAACTCAAGTTGAAAAAATGAGGCTTATTATATCATGTACAGTCTGTACGTGATTATATAATATTGCATGTAATTTTCAGATTGTTAAAAAGAGTAATTAACTCTTTTTAACATTTAAAATTGCACAGTAACTTTTAATTTACCACGTGTTTTTATCTTTTCTATTCTACCATTGTGATAAGTATTTTTAACAAACATTGAAAGCAGGTTAATGTGACGTATAGTTTAAAAAATATAGCTCTCTATCTGAAAACCAGTGTTCTTAACGATTTGTGGATTTCGACGAGGTATTGTGTAATGCCTGGTATCGCGGTTGTCCGTTAGCTGCGTCGGCGCAAGCACGCGTGCATCGTGCAATTTGTGAGCCGTGACCGTGAGCCGTTCCATGGTTTTATCTCAATGGCATGCGGCACTAGATCATAGTATCTGTAAGACTTGAGTCTGCAGTAACTACAATGCACTTGTCATTAAAGCGTGCTTCTAGACGAGATTACATTTTCAATATAATGTATGAAATTATGTCAAAGTTTTGACTGTTATACAATATACAATTTCTCGTATTTTTTTAATTGATTTTATTTATTGATATATTTA
This sequence comes from Nymphalis polychloros, assembly GCA_905220585.2. Taxonomy (NCBI): domain Eukaryota; kingdom Metazoa; phylum Arthropoda; class Insecta; order Lepidoptera; family Nymphalidae; genus Nymphalis; species Nymphalis polychloros. The sequence goes on from HG992247.1 coordinate 537,777, forward strand.
TTGTTTTACAAATTAACAGTAAAATAACGAAGAATCGAAGATTTTTTACTCTTTCTAATAAACATTTTCTTGACACTGGTTTAAAATTCGTTTGAGTTTTGATCAAGGTAAGGTAAATAATAGAATTAATATCTTGTTATTTTATAATAAAATTTAATTATTATTCAATGAATACTTCTATAGTCGACTATAGTTGTGAGAATCGATCGCGCAATAAATATCGAAATGTCGATGTAGTAATTACTACACAAGATGATGGTTCCCTTCGATAGCTATTTAATCATTTATTTATATTGCTGAGCAAAGCGTTGAGAATTTATAATTAAATATTATACTATATTCTCTATGAAATTTATAGACATCGATTATTTAGAAACTAAACGATACCGAGGTACATTTACAAATGCGTCGGCTATGTAAAAGTTACTACAAAAAATATATATAAATAATACATAACGTGGGTTCTCTTTTTTACAAGAAGGTGGCCTTATCGCTTAATAACGATTTATTCCAGACAACCTTACGGCTTGAATTTAGCTACGACAGAGACGGGCCGGTAGAGCAATAAAAATATGAATAAAAATAGTAATAATACATAAATGTCTATAAAGAAGTACAAAATATATGTACGCATACATGAGATGACATTTTGAACAAATACACACACATAAATATATAAAGTTACGAGCCTGTAGAGTAGGTACAATGTAGCAACGTTTATAAGTATCGACCAATATAAAAATCAGTAGCTGCAGTAAAAAAATTGCCAACGATTTGCTACTTATGAATCCGACTCTTCTGCTAAATTTATTCTTAATCAGCAGTAGTTCTTGCCGACCCGTTATATATTCCATTAAGATGAATTATATACCTACTTATAATATCATAAATTTCACAATGATAGCGTGGTGTGTTCACAATGCAAAACATTCCGAGTTATTTTCGCATACATTATTTTTGCATTTATTACATACTTAATTACCATTAGCCTGCCGGCTCTGCCTATTTTATTCAAATCAGTTAAACGTAAAAAACAATAGGCATCATATTGAAGTAACTAGAGCCTACAAGCCAAAATTTTAACTGAGACACCACATAAAGTCATCTAAGATATTTAATATATTATAATTGATGTAACTTCTTTGTTTTTTTCTACGATCGACGGAAAGTGAAATGTATTTATATAATAAAGCGATCTAAAATATCTTAGCGTAGTTTAATTATCAGTAATAACACGTTCCACTTGCTTAATAAGTATGTTTTGTTGATGTAGGTCCCATGTGCGCGTGCGCAGAACATCATGTCCGCCGTGATGAGCACGCTTTCCATGATCAGCGGTGGGCGACGCGCGCACCGCAAACTCGCCAGGTAATATTTTAATTATTACTTTAGATCATTGAATTTTAAGAGCAGAAGTACTTAAGTTCTTGTTTTCCTTGGAAACGATTGGACTAAAACTTTAGGTATTTGTTAGGTCTGTAATGTGCCAAGTGAAAATATTATTATCACCTCGAGATTTGACAAAGTTATTCGTAGTCTACTATACTATGTTTTTGCTCGTAGGCACAGTTGTGTGCACAGGACCCATCTCGTTGCAGACCCACCTGGTAGTAATAAGGTCCTCCAGACCGATTTCGGCGGCGGCGGCCAATCTCAAGAGAGATTAGCCAACTGCGCAGGAGATATAATAGTGCACAAGTGCGTGCGCAAGCACAGGTGCACTCTCTTTTCTTTAGCTCTCATAATCCGATGGGACGGTAATCCGACACGACCGGAAGAGTTCAGGCGCAGGACCAACGGCTTAACGTGCTTTCCGAGGCACGGAAGTGTACACACTTCCAACTTCCAGACTCCGGGCTGCTACTGGGAATTTTCTGACAGAAAAACCCAATAACTATTTATTGGCCCGACCTGGGAATTGAACCCAGGACCACCGGGTCTGCAGCCTTATATCTAGCCACTAGACCAACGAGGCAGTTTCTGGTAGTAATAGTAGTGTAACGAAGCCGCCAGGTTGTATTTTTCCCAATCAAACACGTTATTTCTAAATTCTAAAATAATTATTATATTTCATATTTTATATCTGACATGATGTTATTTATCTGACATGATTTTCAGAACTCAACGTCACGTACAAAATTGTATTATATTAACTATATTTGCATATCAATGCTGGTAACGAACAATACATCGATAAAGCTTATTACGCCAACCTGTATCTGGCAAACAAATTATATTGATTGATTGTCTCAATTTGATTTCACAAGAAAAAAAACGAGAACGTTATGGGTGTTCTAAGTGGAATGTTAATATCCGAGGAATTACCTCAATAATCTCGTGCGTGGGCGGAGGCACATTGACCGTCACCTTCGGAGAGCAAATCTTATATACAATATTTATTAAAGCTATGACTTATAAACGCGTTGTGGTTGCGATTGTGTTTCTATTCATTTTGCACTTAGAGACTGTCTTGTGTCTAACATTAGGGCCGTGTTACAGTTGAAGTAATATTAAGCAATGGCGTTTGCCCAGTGAATCAAGTATTACAGAAATTCGACTAATATCATTTTTGAACATAATTTGTGAAAAATAGAAGTTACTAACATGTTCTATTAAATCGGAATTGATCTAGAAGTTCAAACTATCTGAGAGATATTATTTTTAAATTTGGTTTCGATAATTATGTTTCAAACGATAAACTACAAAGAGGAAAAAAAAATCATGTAGAGTATTATTTATTCTCAGCTTATAAGACTAGGCTATACATGTTTACACGACATGTATACACTCTATAGTCTATACTATGAAATTTAAAAATAATGAACTAACGAACCTGTTGTAATAAAACGCATAAAATAAACTGTTAAATTTTTAATTCCCGTAAATGACAGAAAGATAAAGTGAAGAAAAATAAGAATAAGATAATTATTAAACGACCACCTTACATAGTTAAATAATCTATGTAAATAATAAATGACTCTTTTCCTTTTGTAATACGAGTATTTTAAGTACTCCTAATCTCCCCTCTAATTAAATGATTATTTTTTGTTAGAAGCAGATACATCAAAAGCCCAAGGGGTGAGGATCTCGTTCTACTGTTTTAATTAAGAAATAAATTCGTCTATAGTGGTCTATTACTTTATTTTTGATCAATTAGATTGATTAATTACGATGCGGGATGTCAATTTTAACAAATATTATTTTGTAAATTATATTCTTCAAAATTGCGTTATAATAACAATTTGGTCGAATTTTCTTCCTGTATTTAGAAATAAAGATAATAAAAACAGATACTTAGCGTCACATTGACCAACTAATAACGAAATCTAGTGCAGTTGTGCAAAAGTAATTGAGCTAGTGTTTCAAGGTTTCATGTCTAGGTGATGTTGGTATTGAGTCAACATAACGACTTCACAAGAACGATCTTGTCATGGATCATCGCACAGTTGCGACCAGAATAGAATTTGAGAGAAATTTACCAAATACCGTCACAGAAATAAAAGTCGAAAACAATATCACGACTCGCTATTGTATTCAGGGTCAGTTCGATATTCTATTGTAATGTAGCGAATGTTTATCTTCTATAACTTGTATTAATTAGTTTCTCTGATATTCTTATATTTAGACATTCTACCGCAAAACAGCAGTACTTTGTATTGTTGTGTTCCGGTTTGAAGGATGAGTGAGCCAGTGTAATTGCAGGCACAAGGGACATAACATCTTGGTTCCCAGGGTTGGTGGCGCATTCGCAATGTTAGTGATGGTTGACATTTCTTACAATGCCATTGTCTATGGGCGTTGGTAACCACTTACCATCAGGTGGTCCATTTGCTCGTCCGCCTACCTATACAGTAAACAAAATAATATATCGAAATTCAGTGATGATAAATAGTGAAGAGAGTGAATGAGCTTTATTTTATTTTTAAGTGTAGTGATATTTTTACAAAAAATATTTGTGTTTGGCAGCTCCCGGAAGTCGGGGCAGTTCTCTGACGCTGGCGAGGAGCGCAGTCGCAGCCAACATGATCTCAACAAACAGCAGCGATCCGCATCACTCGTGAGTCGCGATATTATTTCATCTTATTTTAAATGTGTTTTATTGTTCGACGACGTGTGTTTTACGGCCACCCGGCCGGCCTGTCTGATGAAAACATTTCTTGGGAATACTTTTGCTGGCGGGGTGGTTCCCGACCCCATTCAGGTGGTTGGGGCACTATTAAATGGAAGTTTTAATGCACGTGCTTATCACATTCTTAATTCCCTTAATCGGCTCCTGCGACACCTGGGGGATACGATGGAATGCTTCTATTCTACTCTGCCGGAATTCATACAGATGTTATATTTATGGTTTGCATCATCTTGAAAATCTCAGGAATCAAACTGTCTTGTACTTATTTTTCATTATTAGTAAATTTGTTATATAACGATACAGAGGCTTTGTATTTGACTTCAAGTTGACTTCAGTTGCATTAATAAGATATGTACGGATATTTATATGACTTCTATTTCATATATTATTTATTTTTATGTTTCTATGGGACTATGTGTTCCATAAATTTAGTACATAATTATTACTTTGTCATGATGTCGACTAGAAGCTATAATATAAACTATTATCTTTTTCAATACATTAGAAGCCTTCGGCGAAAACTAGTTAGTTCTACAAAGGCAGGCACACTAAGTCATAAAGCGAAACTCGTTAAACCATACCGGGCTTACATTGTAGGGGTGAAGAATTTTACACTTAATTTATAGCTCTCTAAACGGCAAACAACACGTTTCAGAATTTTATTAGCCTAATATTATTGTTAGGTTAATTTATTAATTGTTATCCAATAAGGTACAAATATCAATATCAAACGGCGGTTGATTTCTTAATATTTATTTTATGAATTGTAAGAATATGTATATTTGAATAATAAGTTTGATGAATATTTATTAGGCATTTGCAATTGTTCAGTAATTCAATAAGAACGGATTTTAAATTTACTAAAGAGTTTTTATTATCCTAAGAGGTGCCATTCTGTTTTCAAATGACTTAATGAAATGACGTTAAGACAAAAATAAAATGAATTGTCAAATAGACGGGTACTGAAACGGCAATTGTGACTTTAACGGAATAAGAGATGTTTTTTTTTAAATAACTGAATGTATCCAACATTATACATAAGTGCAAACATGTAGAATGTCAGGGACCCTTCTTTTTCCAAACGACGCCTAAACGTAAAAATATATTCAATCACTAGATGTCTATGCCATTTTGTGCACAAGTCAGTGCAAGGGTACAATGAATTTTATTTGCCAAGTTACGAAATAATAAAGAAAAACTTCATTATATAATAAAGTCGCGGAGAGGATCGAATTCTGCTGACGTACGAACATTAAGCGCACGGTAATTATTTGATTACTTTTTCTTAGATATAAAATAAATTAATAAAATTTTGAATTCAGCTTATTAAATAACCGCTGCAATAGTATAGAGTTTAAATAAACTTATGTTTTAAACATGTCCGATCTTTATTCGTATAAAATAACTTACAAAGAATAAACAGATTTTAAATCAAAATATTTCGTTATATTAAAAGTCTTCCAGTATTGCGAAACCCCATTCGATAGATCAAACTTCAACTTACCCAACACTAAACAATATTAAACAGATACATCAAATATACTCTTCTACTTCTAAATACTCGATGGTAGAGCTTTGTACAAGCTCGTCTGGGTAGGTACCACCCACTTATCAGATATTCTACCGCAAAACAGCAGTACTTGGTATTGTTGTGTTCCGGTTTGAAGGATAAGTGAGTCAGTGTAATTGCAGGCACAAGGGACATAACATTTTGGTTCTCAGGGTTGGTGGCGCATTGGCGATGTAGCAATGGTTAACATTTCTTACAATGCCATTGTCTATGGGCGTTGGTGACCACTTACCATCAGGTAGCCCAAACGCGCGTCCGCCTACGTATACAAAAAAAAAGTCGGTGAATTTCGCATATAGTTTTCAGTCTCTTTTGAATAAATAAAGACTTTTTGTGTTTTACACAATCACCAACGAAATGCAGACATTAGTTACCCCACAAACCAGTGCATTATCCGCATTTTGACGTTGTATTCGAGTAATAAAAATAAACAAGAGCTTGTCAGCTATTGTGCGCAGGCCACGTACAGACGTACACGCGATGTTGACACACGACACGAACAACGATGTCCTTTGTAACATGAACCCCACGGTGAAACAAAGAACATATGAAAATTGTTATGAAATTAAAATACTCAGTCGTTGTGACTTATGTATTCATTACGAGTTCTGCTCACGGCTTTGTTTGTCGGACCATTATTTCTATAACCTTTTTGAGTATCCTTATGAAATGTATCGGAATAAACCCCATAATATATATTTCGGAATAAACCCCATATCCACTATTAAAATCTGGTTATTATATTCAAAAAAATATTCGGCGATCGATCGTTTTGCTTTCGGAAAAACATGTTTTAACTTTAATTTACATTTTTTTATTTAAACACTAGTATCTGTCATACATTCATTTAGGTATTCGTCATTCATAGCCGATACCGATAAGTAACAACCAGATATTTATTTATTTATTTTATAGGCAGCCAACACAATGCACAATGTTTATATAAATCGGTCCTAAAAATTAACAATTTTAAATAATGACATTTACTAACACTATACATCGCAATTATAGGCTAACTCATCGTGCAATTATACAAATTTAATATAGTTTCGCTCACTCCGATTTAACATTTTATAAACATATCGACAAAAAATATATATATGTAATAATAATAATGGGTAAAAAGAAACGTGCATTCAAGTAAAACAACACGAATAAAAAATAATATATCTAAAAAACATACAATATGTTAATATAGCTAATATATGCATACATGGCTATGTCTGTCCTGTTTTTCGTGATCCAAAGAAAAGTAACTATCAGATAAATTACAATCTGTACCATTACAAAAGAAGTTTAATTTGAAATTATATTTATGTAACCACAGGATAAACAATGAAGCAAACTAGATTCCAGCATTACAGCCGACTTCACATAAACATCAAGTCGGTTTTTGGCAACTTGTGGATATAACAATAAAAAACTAACGTTTGAGAACAAATCACGACTTTAATTTACTTTGTTAAATCACAAGATTAATTAAATCTTCAGCCATGCAATACCGTAATAATAAATATGGGAACCGTCTACGTTGTACACACGACCCCGAATATTTTTGTTGGATTCAATTCATAATAGAATGGATTTTAGGAACTTTCCTAAGTTTCCATGTCTGCTGAGTTGACGCCTACTGTACTTGCAAACAATCATGTGTACAGTGCAGTCATCACAAAGTTTTTTTTATAACTTGAGAAATGCCGTAATTGTATATACAGTAAACGTTACGACGTGATTTCCACGCCTAGTTGACGCCTTCTAATAGCAAATAAAAATTAAAACGTTAATGTTAACGTCCAATTAATTACTTGAAAAAACAAGTTGCATGTAATATATTAAAGTTTTCAAAAGCTAAACCTTAGAGTATTTTACCATTTATATGAGTAATTATAGACTACTATTGTTAATATAAGTAGCATATTTTTCGTATCTGCTCACATACTATTTAAATTCAATTCTAATGTCTACAGTTACATTTGGACATTGAACAGCCAATGTTTCATAACAAAAGATGCCGCGCGCCCACGACCTGTCGTGTCGAGGCGAACATTGCTTGTACTAAAGACACAACGATTGCCGACTTAACAAGAAGTTTACAATTAAATAAGTAGAACGAGAGTGGAATCAATCATATTTTTAATTTAGCACTTTAGCTTTACCCGTCCAAACTAAGTTTTTTTATCAAAATCTATTTAACTCATTTCTCAAATCAACAATACATTAGCAATTATAAAATAAAATTTCTTGTCACATTTTCTTTTGTTACAACGATCTAATTTATAAAGCACAAAACGTTATCAAATTGATTTCGCTATTTCAAAAAGCCAATACAATCTATAAGGGGTTCTAATATAAACTATATTTTATATCATATACTGATATAACTCATAAAATGATATCGGTATTATAGTCAGTGGTATCATCACCATGACATAAGGCATTTCTAATATATATATTTCTAAATAGTATCTATTTCCTATTATTTAGTTGCTTTAAATTACGTAGGTTGACACCTCACGCACCTTGCCGTGTCAACTGTGATTGTTGCTAATCGAATAATTGTACTTCTATAATTGTAATTAGTACCTATCGTTTAAATAAAATCGTACACAACAAAGTTACATGCGAATTCCGCATTAAGACATAAAATTTATTTATATTTAATTTCATCGTTTATATAACGTTGTCATTAAATGCATGTTCATTATATTTTGTTAAGGATATATTACGTTCAGGTTGTCTCCTACATAAGAGAATAATATCAATCACAGTGCATATTTGCAGATTACGATTATCGATAATATATTCATTTATTTTTATATTATGCTTAGAAAAGGAATGTTTTGAGTAAATGATTTTTAGAAAAAATCTCGATGATATTATTCATGATAGTTATATAATTTCTGCTTAACGGTTTCCGGATGGACGCTATAAAGCAAAGGGAAGTAGTAGTTTTTAAGTTGCCCGTCGCTCTGGCATGTTCTCGAACGACAAGAATGTGTAAAATGCAATTAGTTCATCGCAGTCATCTTCCAGGAATCGCATCTCGTGAGGTTTTCTAATCCGCTCCAATAAGTAAACATAAGTTTTTTTACTCTAATCTACATGGTAATTACGGTCTAACCTAATAAAGGAACTTGTTTTTCTGTGTATCCGGACTTTATATGATTGTTTTAATTAAAAACATTATACATATACTTACGCCTAAAATGAAATAAGCGATTGTATGAAATTTCCAGAACGAAAACGTTGAAACCAAAAACGTACCGTGCTTTCTTTTGCGTCACCAGCGCCGTACACATAATTAATCGAGCTGTTTCTGCAACACTGGTGCCACGGTAGAACTCGTACTCGTAAATATACCGATATTTCATGTTTTCCATTGTGCGGCAATAAGCGACGCCAAAGAAAAAAATAATGAGGAAAAAACAAATGAATGACTGTTTTCAGAACTTAAATGTACCAGCTAAATGAATTTATAAATTTGAATTTGGAATTCTTCACCAAAGAGGAGATATTTCAGATCAAAGTGGTCAGTACGACACAACGCTAATTTCATATGTAAGGACCTAATATTATAGCAATAAAACGCTTAACAACGGATGCAGGACACCGGCTACGTAATTACATTTGACCGGACATTTACATTAATATAATATGTATTATATTTGAGATTATCTGTATTCTGATCACTTTTCATTTATTGGACACTTCTTGAAGTTTATAAAGTGCGCAAAGTCGTGTTGGCTGTCCACGATTCGATAATATTATGGTTATATCGTACCATGAGATTAGGTACCTAATTAATAATATTTTTCTTATATTGGTCGAGTTCTCATTAATTGCGACAAGGCCAAAAACGACTGTTCCGGTGACCAGTTGTATGTAAATTGAGTAATTTATTTACTTTACATTATGAATATAAAGTTAAGTTTCTTGTTTTCGAATTATCTTCCAGGCAAATATTATGAACAACTATTCAGCTAACCTGGGATTGGTTAGGTGCTGTGATGTAATGGTACTAATGATTATAATAGTGCAAAAGTTTCTGGCGACTTAATATCATGTTAACTGCCGATTTCATGTGTTAATTATTTCAAACGTAACGTGAATTCAAATGACATTCACGGAATCGTGAAATGCGACATGCGCACGCGCACGCGCTCGTTTGTTAGATTCTATTAGACACGATACAAATAATTGAATAATTTCAAGTCAACGATCGCAATATATGAGGGCTACGTTATTGTGGTAATTAAGAAAAAATAAACTGACAATAATGTAATTAAAAGTAATAAAGATCATTAAAAACACTAAGACATCCGCTTCGAAAGTCGTGCGGATATTTTTTATCGTCATCAATGAACTAACAAACTACAAAGATTAAGTCATGGTAACAGAACATTGTAGCTTCACCACGTCTCCGAGAATATAAAAATAATCGTGATAAGATCTCTGATATAAACAGAAATGGATCTTATCTTTCCATCGGCCGAGGGCTACCGCGGATGCATCACATTTCTGCTTGCAAGGGCGTACGTTCCAAAGAAGTACATACTGCACACAGCACACATAATGTTTGAGATAATTATTATACTCATGCCTTGAATATTGTAGTCGTCTGACTTTAAGATATAATTTCTTAACAATTTTATTTATAAATATTTTATTTTGTTTAACAATTAAGAAGAACATGTAAAGTAAGCCTACGGTTATGAAGGAAAATATCATGCGATTCAGTACGAGTACGAGTACGAGTCTCTACTATATCTTTGCTTCCTGATAGAAAGAGATTTGTTTGCCTGTCCATTCAAAAAAAGCAGCCAGAAGACGTTATATAGTAAGAATATAGCCGTAAATCTAAAAACTATACTTTAATTAATTTATTTTTTTCCTTTTTACAGGAAAACTAAATTTTTATAGAATTGAATCAGGATTTCGGGATCTTTAGGCTTACAAGCTAGCAACCTAATTGTTTTAAAAGCGAGTCAGTTAATTATTTTCAAATGCAAATTCGATCTATTTTCGCAAAAAACTTATATATATCAATGTGAGATCACATCGTACCTAAATTCAGAAAACATAAATCTTCAATTATTCGGCTCATCCTGTAAGCAGGTTGACTTGCCGTTGTCAGTATAATTCGTTCGCGTTAGTTCGGTCGCGTGCTCGGAACAGGCCGCGGAAGGCCACGGGCTGATTACTCCTAATAAGCTTCGATCTGCTCCGGTAAATAAGAAACACTGAACTATGAGTCACAGCAAAACTGTTTCTAAATAACAGCAATTAAAATGACACAGCGGATACTAAGATTACAATTATTTGTAGATTTTGACTCAGTCAAACTTTTTTAAATATATTTTTATAATAGTTTTGGGTGTTTACGCACACATTAGGTTCTCATCTCTTTGCCTATATGAACTACTTTCTATAGTTAAATTAATATTAGTCTTTGAGTGAGTAATACATTTAAACTAATTGACAGCATAAGTGATATGACACTATTGTAGATTTTTTTATATATACCAAATAAAGAAGTTTGAAATATTTTAAAGATTTGAAAATTATTAAAAACAGATTTTCCTTATAAATATAATATTTTTGTTTTAAACCGACGACTATTGAGATGATGGAATACCTTGGGAATAAAACGATCTTCTGCAGGCCAATGCAAATAAAAATATCATGTTATTAAACTTTGTAAAAAATAATCTAATCCTATAGGTAAAAAAACACTTTTTCTATTGCCTTTCTCCGGTGATGATGATGATTTTGAGCAAGTGTAACGCTCCAATAATTAATAAAGATTGAATTTGACAATATGACTTCTGATAAAGCTTGTGATAGCGTATTTTACAAATAAAAAAATTGAGCGGTCTTCGACTTGAAAAAAAGGTCGAAGGTTTTCATCTTCTTTTTTTCACCCTTCTCGGAAACAGAACTGATTATTTTTTCAAAAGGTGGAATTATGCACAGGCTCTTCAAGTTCAAGAACCTAAAGCTATTCTCATAAAAGTCACATTTAACATTTTTACTTACAATTTAAGTATCGGTATAAGTTTAAGTGAAAGACTTATTTTTAAATTGTTAATAAGGCTCTGCGGTGAAGCAGACGGCCGAGCCCACGGCGTACAAAGCAAGGGTCCCATTGTCCGCCGCTAATTATCATAACATTTAAGACATTCCATTTGTTTGTTGTTGCAGCAAACCCTGGAGCCGGGAGTCGTTAACCTCGAGAATCTGGAAGCCAAGGTCGGTGAACTGTTCCACTATTTATTTATAGTTTCATATTACAGAGACAAATAATAGCGTAAAAACATTTTGAAATTATATAACAACCTGTCTCATTATCCCTACAATGGTGACATGAGCTGGTAAATTTTTCGTTCAAAGAATCGTAACTGCTACTCAATGGGTAATTGCTGCTGGCATTCTTGCCACTATTTCACTGTATTTCGCGGTCATTATTCTTCAGAAGCTTTTATAATTTTTATTTGTTTGCATTTATTAAAATTTTTGTTATACATTTCTCGACCCCTATTTTACACTATAGTATTTCTAAATCTAATCCGCAAGATATAGAATAATATATGTATAGTTTATCTCCGCGATTTAAAAAAACTTTTTGTTTAATTTACGTTATATTAAGGACTAGAAATAATTCATACTAAATTTAATAGTTATATTGACTATAATACTTTAGATTTTAACAAGGCTTCAAAAGTATGGTCATCATTCAAGATCTCATACTGGAACGAGGAAGAAGACATCTTGTGACCTTGTTAGTAATTTCATGTTAATTTACTTACTTATAAGGGTTACTTATTGTGGAAAATCGCGAATGGATGACATATTGTGTTCACCTAATTATAAATAGTAAGTCAATTAATTGTGGAGTTGAATTCAGTATTGATTTAGTATAGACTCATATTGAAATTCTATAATATATTATTTTATTTTTTCATATTTATTTCGTCGCCCAATAAAGCCCTTCACATTGTACGAAGCTCCAAGAACTCAGTTCTAACAAACTGTAATTGCAAATTCTCTAAATATTGAACTACATATTATATGTATGTTGTTTTCAACAATAGATTTTATGTCGGACACGTCATATCATGATATGATACCATATAAATTATGGGAGCATCCGATAAGCCGTTGGGAATGCAATAATCGAAACGGTATAAATTGTTGTAATTAAAAAAAATATAGAAATCTTACCGTTATAAATCATAGATAATTTGCCCGATCCTAAGAAAAAAAAGGTAACTAAAGAAACCATTCTTGTAGTTTATTAGTCAGTCGTTAGGGACAGGTTTATTTTTTAGATACTTACTATGATATTTAAGTATATAAAATAGTCTAGAATTCCAATCTAAGATTGTTGACGTAAAGATCATTATTATCGACATATTTTATCCCATGCAGTTTGCGTGCTTATTATGATTTTCCATTAAAAGCAACTTAAAATAACACTTTGCTGTCAAATTAATTCAAGATAAAAGATCAATTCTGACAAATAGATATAAATATGAATCATGAACTGAAATAAAAATTGATACTGCTTGATAACATCGACAGCACGTCCCCGCACTAATTGGCACGCACGCAAGATGGCGGTGGCGGGACAATTAGCGTCGCACAGATAACATCAGACATGATTGACCACGATAGGGTTGTTTACAGCCATTCCATGCGGTACAAGCGATGTTTGTAAACATGTAATGCGACATGTTTTGTAAAACCTTTAAAGCTTTAACAATGCGCTGATTTTAGTTTTTAGTTGACCAACTTATTTTTGCTATAGGTAGTAGCTATTGTAACAGTAAGTTGTAAAGCAAAAACGAGTTTGCTTAAGAACGCTTTAAATTTGAAGAAACAAAAGTATTAAATAGTTTTCTACGACATTCTAGGGCTGACGGTCAACCAAACTTAATCATATATAAATTTTGCTTACTAATTTCCTAATTCACTTTCTCACTAACCTTCGCAGCTCCTTAACTGCTAATTCGTTTAACTGATACTAAATGGTGTAAGGAAAATCTAGCACAGGACATTACGGATAAAGTGAATGAATGAATGAATGAATATTGTTCTTTACAGCGAGCTATGAAAAAGACAAATAATTTTGTTATTTTACTTTTATTAAGTACAAACTGTCGTTAAACTAAGAAGAGCGTAAGAGAGTCGTAAGAGCGCTCTTCCCGTCTCTATTAATCATATAAATAAAACTACAAACTAATGATAGAGATAAAAGAGACAGTATCACCATATATTCTCACTCTTGAGTAATTCGTGTGAAAACAAATAAACATTCACTGTAGAAAACAAGACAATCAGTGGGAATGGCGTAGATTAGGGCTATGAAACAACACCGGTTCAAGATCTAACGATAGTCGTTTCTGTTTATAGCTTCACTAGTTCGCTAAGTAATCTGCCGCTCACAGGATAGAATACGTGTAATTAAGATGTAGATTTTACACAAATAAAATTATACCGAAGCTTACTCGTGAGCGCTTTTATATTTTGTGCTAACAAATACATTTATACAACACTAGAGGTCCACTCCGACTACGCACAGGTACAATTTACTAATAGAGAAATTGTGAAGTATGATTAGACATAATATATTGACTAGGTGTATATTTTATTTAACATAACGTTTATATATTTCTTAGTTTTTATAAGTATGTCATAAATGAGAAATATGTATAGTATAATAATTGGGTTGAATCGTAATTTGATTATTAAACAAAGATCAAATTTTATTTATAGCGTATATTAACTGATACGCAAAATTGTATTCGTTTCGCTAACGATTTTTTTGGTTGCCATTAATTTGTTTATAGATATCATCTACTACGGATAGACATCATCTGCTACAGTATTCAGCCGATTGATATAGTCTAAAAGACAATTTTAATCAATGAAATCAGTATCAAAATGCGTTGCGTGGCTTACAAGTAAGCGGCGATACATGCAGAAGCAGACGACGACGTTGTCTTATAATCAAAAATCTAAATCAAACTATAGTTAGTAGCTAGCTATAATATAGAGATCAGGTCTAAAATTAAGCACACGGTTTTACCTGCTTCATTTTTAAACATGTTGCTTAATGCGCTGACAATCTTGTGCCCGATAATTGTAATTCTGGCTGCTTTTTTGCTTCTTGGTGCGCTCCTAATTGATATATGATAGATGGCCTAGACGACTTTGTCTAGATAGACCTAGCAGAGGATATTTACGGATAGTAACTCAGTTTACTACTGGTTTAGAGCATTGTAAAAGCTCGCCTGGATTGATACAACCCACTCTTCAGATATTCTACCGGGAAACAGCAGTACCTACTTGTTATTGTTGTGTTCCGGTTTGAAGGGTGAGTGAGCCAGTGTAATTACAGGCACAAGGGACATAACATCTTAGTTCCCGAGGTTGGTGGCGCATTGGCGATATAAGCAATGGATAATATTTCTTACAATACCAATGTCAATGGGCGTAGCTGACCACATACCATCAAGTGAACAAAATCTTAAAAGCTTAATTCACCTCAAGCCGTGCAATTATGTTCAAACATATTGATACAACTACTTATATTGAAATGAACTTCCATTATGTAATTACTATAATATACATATAACAGAGAAAATAATTATTTTGTAATACAATTATATATATATTTTACTTTTATGTAAAAATTTTATGTATTTCCCATACATAAAGTATATATGATAATTTATCACAGGGGAAAGGCATATTAATTAGAAACGTTGGAGCTTTTCCACGTTGTTGCTCTACTACAGGTTGATGGATTCGTGTGACAGAATTTTATCCTACATGATACAGCATGATTTTCCGACAGATGAAAGATTAAGTAAGTGTCAACATAGTGGGACGTACCGGATTCAAAACCGCGATGTCAGCTGATTTAAAATAAATATTTAATGTTTTCCGTATTAGTAAGTATCGTGTTTTAAAACCTAGAACATAAACCGATTGTGTGCCTACAATTTACTAAAACTATAATTTTAGAGTATCGGAGTACTTGCACGCTATTGTTCAAGATCTGTCGTGTTAACTTATTTAAAACACGTGTAAATGTGTTAACACTTCCAAGTGTGAACAAACAAAATATTAACGCGTTAGCTTTCAGCTTGGCAATGATAATAAGATTCCACGGTATCTTTATCACACAGAGACTTTATTCAAACACGTGCCAGGTATTTTTTTCTTTAATAATAAATGATTTGGTATCTTTAAGATCTTTGTTTGTTTAACTCTATCGTATAGCAGGACCTAATTGTTTTATTTATATTTTAAAATAATTAACACTCCCCAAAATAATTAGTGGATCACATGTGACATATTTTGATTTAATACATGCAATCTTAGGCTTAGATCACTTTAAGTTTAAGCACATGAAAATAAAGCATTGTTTACACGCAATCTTCGGTAACGTTTCACATATGTATTCTAAGCACTAGGCTTTCTCTGTTTGACTTGTTGAAGATAGATGCGTAATTCGGCTATCCGATGGTCAGTGTTAAGCTTAGTTTGATTTGGTTATGGGCTAATTTTATACCCCCTTTTAATTGATATTACACTGGGCACGCTTATCTTTGTTTTAATACTTCTACTTAAGTATCGTATGTTTCCACCAATCAAAATCAAATATCTTCAATCGTATACAGCAGGTATAAACTTGCGAGGATTCCTACATTATCGGAAATCTGCATAATGATGCCATTTCCTCGATAAAGTTCTACGAACGCACGTCCTCTATTCCTGTCCTTCGCACACAGTAATGTACAAGATAAAAAGTTTCCATAGTTTTGCATCTGACTGTAAATCTCAGGAGCATTTAAATAATATTTCTAACTATATACACTTCAACAACGGTATGTATACAAAAGTCTTTACATTTAATAAGTATGGCTAACTTTTATCGTTAAACTACTTAACAGTTGAGAATTTGTTAATTATAAAATGTAGGAAGTTGTAACTTGTTAAGTAGCAAAATAATGATGTTATGAAGCCTAGTTCAAACCAGTTCACGAAGGACCATAAGACTCCGTCATATCACGGTCACGATTTTAATTCCGCTCGTCACAGTTCATTATTTAAAAATGAAATTTTTTATTTTAACAAGTTTGATCCCATATTTTGATCTATAAAATATAAAATAAATCCAGGTTTTTGTGTTAAGCGATTCCTTAAATTACGTTAAAGATTAGGCAGTTCGAAACAAATATCCCGATAACTAATGAATTTCAGAAAAGTACCTATGCCAAGACTTATCACTTGATTTTAAGAGCACTATATCTCACAACTAAATAATATTTGAATGGCTTTTATAAAGCACTTTTGTATCATCACTTTGCTGGATTGAATGACATAAAGATTGCCATGTACGTTTTGGAACATAGATTCTATTGAGTTTTTGCCACAATAATCTTGATTCAATTGAGTAACATGCCTTATTTAATAAAGTTTTTAAAACTGACAATGATTTTTTTATGATACATACATTATTATGTAAATATACATAGTACGTATAGTAGCGCTTGTAATACTGTCAGCATCAGCCTGACAACCCCAAGGCTGTACGGACCTTAGTCGCGCGCCGCCGAGTGGAACGGTGCGGGCGCAGGAAGCGCGGTAGCAGCAAACGACTTCCTTGCTAACCGCGTTCAAGCCTGCCACTATAATATCCTAATTAAGGTGGCCTGTGCACTATTATATACGACGAGCAGCCGTTTGCGACTTCAGAGAAATACCAACTATGGAATTCTATTGGAATTTATATATTGTGTTGAATACGCCACCATCTTAAATTATTCTTTCTTTCTTCTTCTTTTTTCGGTTCTTGAATTTAAAATAGACATGCAAACTGGCCCATTTACCCATCTAAAAGTATGTGGTCACCACAGCCCAATATATATGGGCTGCGGCACTGTAAGAAATAGTAACCATCCCTATACACCGTCAATGCGCCGTCAACCTTGGGAACAAAGACATTATATCCGTTGAACCTAAAGTAACACAACCTCACTCCCCCTACAAACCGGAATACGACAATAAGTACTGCAACTTAAGAATTGCTGCTTGGCGGCAGAATATGGAATGAGTGCGTAAATATACACAATATAAAAATGTCGCTAAATGATATTTTGATATTGTTTAAGTATATACAAAATTTAACATTTAAACATTGATTTAATTAAGTCAATTTTGGCATTAACAAAACCGGTTTGCTCTTCCGGCTTAGACTTCGGTACTTTAGCTCATTAATTATAATAAGTACGTGTTGAAAGATAACATCTAAAGCGTGTGGCATTATTTCTCTTACATCTGATTACGGGGTTACGAGAGCTCTTAAATGCATAATAACAGCGAATACCGTTGTCGGTCTGCGAAACTGCAATTTGTACGTCCCTTCTGTTCTTCATTATTATTAACAACAATTTGCCTTTATCATCAAAATTGTAGGAAAAATATTTACTTAGATAAATATTAAGCTGGAACAACAGTTGCTAGACAAAGTGTGCGCAATTTTATTCGTACATACATAGTTAATAATTACTGTCTCATTCGACGCAGTTGACTTTAATAGGAAAATACTTTATTACGTCTACATATTAAAGTTTTAAGACTATTTTTAAGTTTTTAATATGAATTTTATTTTGCCAAAGTTTTGCTGTATTTCGGCTTAAAGGATTATTACAGACATCAAAGATCCTTTGATTGACGACGACTACAGAAGTTTATATATCAGTTTCAGTGTATCTTTGACCGAATAGGTTTTTAACCGAAAATCAGATGTTAAAATCCGAACAAACACCATTGCTTTATCATAAATTTAATGTGTTTATAAATTATCTTGTGAGTTGTGCTTGGCAGTGATTATTAGTGGTTTATATGTAGTTTATTACTTAACGTGTAATTACACGCGAATCTGCGATGAAATTTTATTATGTATTACATAGGCCGGTAAATTAAATTTGCATGTAATTTGTGCGAATTGCACAACACTTCCATAATATTAATACAAGTTCCAAGTTAAAGATCAATGTCATTCCCTTCTCAATTACGTATTGAAAATTTAATTATTTTCACTTAAGTTTCTAAAATATAATTTGTTTATATTAAATAATGCTATCGTGGTTGTCATGTACAAAATAATATAACCCTAGTACTCGCGAACCCGCGAGCTTTTCTTTCTCTTTACTCTTTCTTAATTCACACCTATGTAAGTTTTAAATACCTAATTAATAATAAAATAAAGAAAGGAAAATAATAAGAAGAACCAAAAGTTAATTTGAAACATCACACATCGCAGACAAGGTATACTACTATTACAGTGAACTGACATAACCGATACATGGAGGCGAAGAAGTCGTTAAGTAATAAGTATAAAGGGACTAAAATGTTCATTAATCATAGCAGATATGTGGTTAGTTTGATTACAGCTGATTGACATGATTTATTTAGTAATTTACTCGCTGCTCCTACGCAGCCGCCTGACCATGCGCCGCGCCTCACAATTTGTCACGTCAATGATGACACGCGTAGCGCATGCGCAGCGCAATGATCGAGAAAATGCGATATAATCACTAGCTATCAATATAATTTTACCCGCCATCACACGGACTATTAATGATTTTCTCTTACCGGCGCTAGTGCATATTGATAATGCGATATTATATGAAAGTTTTATCCGTGTTGTAAGGAAATGGAAGTCATTTGTTTAACATAGAGTAACATCTTTTATATGATACTTGTCGAAACCAACAATAGTAAGAACAAATTAACGTAATGAAATTGGGTGAAGAAAGTGAACTAAATCATTGAGTTAAATAATAATTATCTGGCTTTAATACTATAATTATTTGTAGATTTTTTTAATGATAAAATGAACAATCACTCGCGCGATGAAAACAACGATAAATAGAGGTATAGCGTGAACAGTAATTAAAATCATAGCACATAATATATGTCTTTTGAAAGTTAGCATAACTGTAAGTTTAACGTTTTTTGTAGTGATAACTTCTTATGGGAGGGTAAACCGCTTCGTAACGTAACGCGTTACGGTGCCACTATTACCGACGCGGACTG
Source organism: Nymphalis polychloros (assembly GCA_905220585.2). Taxonomy (NCBI): domain Eukaryota; kingdom Metazoa; phylum Arthropoda; class Insecta; order Lepidoptera; family Nymphalidae; genus Nymphalis; species Nymphalis polychloros. The sequence goes on from HG992247.1 coordinate 557,588, forward strand.
CTTTACCTGAGAGTTACCAACCTAACGCCATCTAGCGTATACAGATAGTATTTATAATAAATTAGCAACTCCAAGTATTAATTTAAATTATATTTAATATATTATAATAAATAATAAATATTATCACTTCTGTCGAGCGTCCCGAGACGCACACGTTTTTTTTTTACATTACACAAGATCATATTTCTTAGTTAATGTAAAAATGATGCAATAGAAATTGCAATGTATTGTATTAAAGTTCATTCCACAAGGTTTTATAGTAACGTTTTATTCAGATGGCGAGCATCGAGGTGTCCCTGGCGGTCTCGCGGCGGCGCAGCGCAGGAGCACGCGACGTGTCGAGAGAGCTAGACACGCTGCGGGCCGCTCTCACCGACAAGGACACACTTATACAAAAGTATATCATATATGTATATTGCATTTTAACGATTATTATTAATAAATTTATTACAGAATACCTATCTTAAGGGCTGGCCTTTATATAATTTTTACTGTTTAGACTTTAGACTAATTAGAAATAGTTATTTAGTTATCATATTAAAATTTATCAACAATTACAAAATTTCACAAATAAAACCCGCTGTTTGTTTCTCCCGTTATTTTTAGGTCGGGTTCGGTATTTTTTTTTCAGATCCGGTGGCAATGGCTTACTTTGACTATCAATAGGTAAGTGTCATGCCTCTAAATTGAATTTTAACTTTAGTGAGGCAATAAACGGCGTGATAATTTTGAAATCTTGATTGTATTATATTGATTACATTACACAATAATTCATTATTAATGAATTCTCAAATGTTATATCACAAGTTTAATTTATACTTATGCTCTTTTAATAAATAAATTATTCATATATTTACAACAATCAATTATATACTACTTATTATTTTTGTGTTAACCTCTTGTGAACTCTTAAAAATATGTACATAATTAAAATATTTGCATATGTATGTGGAAACCCAAAAATGACAAAATAGATAGACGTAAACACTCGCGTAGCGTAACTTGATACGATGTCGTGTTACTTGTTATTATTTAGGTATAAGTGCGGATATCAACACCTCGAAGTACATAAATCATGAGATTAAATCCATGTACAAAATCATAACATTAATTCAACTTTCGTGGTTAATATTTGATGTCTTTCCAATTTATAATTATTGGGGTAATAAAATTGTAGTTACACGAGATTACGATTAGTCTCCGACATTCTAACTTTCTCGTGAACAGGAACTAATGCCCGAGGTATTTAATATTGAGGAAGTCATTGTAATAGGTAGACCTTTATACAAACCCGTCTACGTAGATACCACCCGCTCATTAGATATTGTACCGCCAAAGAGCCATACTTAGAAATATCTTCCGGTTTGAAGGGTGAGTGAGTCAGTGTTATAAAGGCACATAGCATCTTAGATCCCAAGGTTAGTTGCGCATTGGCAATGTAAGGAATGGTTAAAATTTCTTACAGCACCAATGTCTATGGGCGTTGGTGACCGGAGAGTACGGCCTGTACTCAATTATATATTCATTATCACTATTTCAACGTTAAAACTAAATAAGATTTTTTTTGTAGATTTTATGATAACTGGCCGCCTGACGCCCATTTTCCTTGGAAATGCAAACATTTGCTGGTTCTCTCCACCATACGGAAGGTTAAGATGCTCACGTGCTCGATTATAATAGATACACTAAGCCAAGTTTCCCTTAGTCGATAGTATTTACGCCAATTTTGTGATGACATGGTATATTTTACATTGCAGACCTGATGCTGAAATTCATAAAACACCATTTTTTTCTAGTTTAAAGAAGCAACTGAGTGCGTCTCTCAGTGCAGCGCGCTTAGCCGCGCAGGCGTCATCCCCGTGCACGATTCCGCGGGAAGAGGCGCCGGCGCTGTCCCAAGATGACCGGCGCGCGCTGGAAGAGCGCGCCACGGCAGTGCGCGCCGAGCTGGACTCGAGGCGCGCCAACATGCAGGAACTGAAGCGCCGCTTGGAGAAGACACATGTTACAGAGTTAGTTTAAATTTTTTCTCTAAATAAATTGTTTTGGATAGATTTTATAGCTGTATATTAAAACCTGTATTTGTTACACAAGTTTGTTTTAATATATTATTCTTAGGAAACATCATTAATTAAAAGATCATTATTAACAGGAACATAGACACACGAATAGAGCAAGCAGAGCTGCAGTACGCGGTGGGTCGCGAGGAGTTGGAACTGCTGACACTGGGCGAGCAGGCGCGTGCACTGGCCATGCTCATCGAGCAGGCTGACGTCGCGCACCGTACCACGCTGTACAGGTACCACCTACCATTTACTCACTAAATACCCACGTAATCTGCATTAGTAACGACTAACGACAAGCTATGAAAAATGGAATGGACAAATTACATGGCTTTAATGTCTCTATTGAAATATTCATACAAAATGACTTGTATAAAGGTTGCGTAAATTGTGACGAGTTTTTTATAAACGGTAAGTCGTAAAGATGACGCGATAACAGGCAACAAATTGCCAGTAATTGTTAGAATAGTTATGCCACGGCCCACCATTGTTCTGGGGGCGGAGACCATCCCAGTGCTTTCTTTGATTCTTTCATGCAAATGCAATCATTGGGAAAAATCTCACACCCAAATGTCGGTTAATCCGTCAATAGTAGAGAGTTCGGATCGAGGCGCTGTCGATTAAGATATCAGCCTCAATTGATATCTCGTATCGCCGGTATTGTACGCTTGAACATAGAACTTTTGTTGTTTCTATAGATGATATTCAAATCCTTAAGTAACCACCAATATTCTTTATCAAAATAAATAAAATTTAAATTACTTATTATAATAGACAAATATTATAATAAACAAAACAAAATGTTGAATAAATATACTATGATATTAAAGTATGTCGTATATTTGATACTTCAACACAATGGCTGTTATAAGATAATTAATTTAATCTCCGTATGTAACAATATAATAAGGTAACTAATATACTTGAATAATTGAATAATACCGAAGTTTAAACTTGGTGGTAGATGGCTTTGTGCAAGCTCGTCTGGTTAGGTACCAGCCAGTCATTATATATTCTACCGCAAAACAGCAGTACTTGGTATTGTTGTGGTTCGGTTTAAAGGGTAAGTGAGCCAGTAAAATTACACGCACAAGGGACATAACATCTTAGTTCCCAAGGTTGGTAGCGCATTGGCGATGTAAGCAATGATTGACATCTCTTACAATGCCAATTTCTATGGGCGTTGTTACCATCAGGTGGTCCATATGCTCGTCCGCCTGTCTGTGCTATAAAAAAAAAGTTTAAACTACCGACTTATAAGAAAACAGTAACACTTAGTATTGAATTCCGCTATGTAATAGCTTAAATAGGTTATAACAACACCGTTATAGGTACTTACATGTTTCTAATTTAAACGCAATTTGTGAAGATCACACGGTTTTTCAGGAGACTAATAGATGAAGAGTGCTCGGAAATAAAATGACTTTGATCGATCTATTTGCGGCATCTTATTAATATTAATAGCACGATTGCCATTGTTATTTAATAATTCCCACGTGCCCAAGGCTATAAATAAACTAGAAATATTTTCCTACACCTTAATAATAAACTTTTTTTTATTTGCATTAACTGGTACAATGGTAGCAATAAAACATTGTGTTTTTTTTTGTCTTATGGTATTTTTAATCATTTTAATATATTACATATAGATAGTGACTACTTCAACTACATTTGAGACGACAGACTTGTAAAACTATTTTGAACATAATGTTGAATACGTTTCTCAACACCTATTCTAAGTATACCTGCTATGTATAATAGTATGTATTAATGCTTATAACTATCTAAAACTAATAAGCAGCCTTCGATTGCATAATTTTCTGCCCTGCGCGATATTCAGCTAGGTTGTCACATTTCGGGCTCTCGCAAAATTGTAGTGGGATTGGAAAATAAAATCCGTAAATCAGACTTAGCGCTTCGGGTATATATGCCAACGATGATGTCATTTTGTCTATTCTGAACACACACACACACACACACATTACCTACATGTAAGAAGAAAGAAAGTTGAGCAAAATATCTCCTAATTCTAGTTAAGAAAGTGAAATAATAAATTATGACTACTTTTAATTTCACCGTAGGCCGGTGACCATTTTCACAATAGAGTACGATTTTTCGAATTACATATCAAAGTGAGAGTTGTAGAGAAAGTGCTGAATAGCCTGTGGTCGGTCGGATTACAGTTCTCTTGCGGTGATCATTAACAAAGGATCCTACTTTTGTTGTTAATATTACTAACAAATTAATAGAAGGGACAACAATGTTCCGCTAAGAATATTTATATTTCTTTAATATTTGTGATGATAATTATGAAGCAAAATATAAAAAAGTAACAGCACATAATTGTCCTACTTCTGGGCTCAGTCTTTCTTTTTGGGGATAAGTTGTGGAGCGTGTGTAGTAGATTTCCATTCAAAACATGCAAGTTTTTTACAAGTAAAAAAGTACAAATGAAGTACGTAAAACTTCAATGATGCCCGAACAAAAGATAATTACCTTTAATTTTGCTTAAATAATGCTTAATGGTTTAAGATGCTTAAAATAGAGTGGCTTTTTGTTTTTAATTTGATTTTAAATTGACATAGGTGATCCTGGGCCTAATATAATCGTTTATATTTAGTTACATAACTAGATTTATTATCGAGGTTTGAAGGGCAGACCCGCCTGTGTGAGTTACACCCACTCACCAGTCATCTACCGCTACAGCAATACTCTGTATCAGACCTTCTTGCTATTATCTGAGGTTGTATCACTATCTTCCGGTTTAAAGAGTGAGGGAACTAATATCATTACAAGCAATAAGGGCTATAACATCTATAAATCCGTTAGTTGGCAGCGCATTAATGCTCGGTGTAACATACTTTCAAAGCCAGCGTCTATGGATTACAGGCCAACAGATGGACGATTTACTCATCTGCTAAAAATATTTGTACGTGCCGGGCTTGAACCCACGATCATCGGTTAAGATTCACGCGTTCTTACCACTGGACCATCTCGGCTTATCAAACATCAAATATATTCTATTGATGATGCGTATCATCAATAGAATATATTTGACATATATTTTACAAAATCGTTATCGTTATTCCTAAAATATATACAAAATTGACATTGGCAACACTAATTATTATCTTTTATCGGATATAATGGGTTTCTGCGGATGTTTTGTAAACATTTACGGATTTAATGTAGTCGGGTATGTTTTATTGATCGGAAACAGGTTTCGTTTGAAAGACATTTATCTTTATGTGTAGCTTTATTACATTTGCGAAATAAAAACAACAAGCCAGCGCTTTGATCGTGTCGGTCCCGATAATTGTACAAAGTAAGCTTCATGCGAGACATATCTTTTAATATTTTTTTTATTTTTTTATATCATATGTTGGCAGACGAGCATATGGGCCACCTGATGGTAAGTGGTCACCAACGCCCATAGACATTGACATTGTAAGAGATGTTAACCATTGCTTACATCGCCAATGCGCCACCAACCTTGGAAACTAAGATGTTATGTCCCCTGTGCCTGTAATTACACTGGCCCACTCACCCTTCAAACTGAAACACAACGGTACCAAGTACTGCTGTTTTGCGGTAGAATATCTGATGAGTGGGTGGTACCTACCCAGACGAGCTTGCACAAAGCTCTACCACCAAGTAATTAAATGAAACCTAACGAAAAAGACAAAAATACCTTCTCTTTTATTTATTAAACTGAGATAATTGAACTGTTTTGTTCCTATCTCTATATCTTTATTTATTATTCGAAGGAACATTTGATTTATATAATTAACTAGTCCAATACATTAATTAATTTAATAATTTTTATTTATTGTCTTCTCATACCTTAGTTCGACATTGTTTTAACAAACAAGAAATATTATTTGGCGTTTTGGTAATTAATTTGGGTTATTTTGATTATTTAAACAATATTTTCGATTAAATTATAAAATGGTTGATTCGTTTTTCAATTTGTGAAACTTTTTCGAAACTCACTATAACTAGATCTCTCATTATGTCGTTTCAAACAATATCATGATAGATAAGCAATCTTTCAACTATTGTGTAATAACAAACGTAACAAACGTCCGGATACTGAACAAGAATCGCGGTTGCTCAATAAAATATAGCTTACAGAGTAGAAATTGAGGACGGTATCCTTTTTCGTTCCTAATAAAAACTTATCGAAATGCATAAATGCCATTTTCAGACACCATAACACTTTCCTAAGATTTTTTTCTTGTTGTAACACCAATAAGACTTAACCGATAATCATTATTTAGGGATTATCAACTTTAAATCAATCGGGAAATGGTTCAATTCAGCTCTAGTAACTATTTAACGAGTACGATGGCGCCGATTGTCAGTGCAATGCGCTTGCAGACCAGATTGCAAGCCTTATTTGGTGCCGTCGTATCAATATCTTGCCACTGATACTTACGAGCTTTGATGCATTTACTTCAAGTTTTTAATGAGTGATTATATTGTTTTATTTTGAACACACTTTTGCTTAAATGACAATTCTACTAACTCATAATGACGTAATCGTTTCCCAATCTATTTTTCACAAGAACGAATCTCAGTAGAATTGTAATTGAGAGCCAAGTGAAGGAAAAAGGGTTAAAACATCATATTTTATATTTGAACCCAGATGGTCCAGTGGTTTTAACACGTGAATCTTAACTAAAGATTACGGCTTCAAAGCCAGGCTAATTGGTGTTAATAATACATCTCGTGTTTTTCGGTGAAGGAATAAAGATTTTTGACTTTGACCTTAACTATGCGTGTCGATAGCCACACCACCAAAATAAATTGGAGAAGCGTGGTGGGCTGCTGCTATATCAATAGATATACCTACATCCAAACCTCTACTAAACTAACTCAGGCTTTACTGGTCAATAAAATGTTATATTATAATATAATTCCATGTGCATTCTTATTAACTCTCAACATCAATTTTTCATCATTGACAGTTACCCCTCATCCCTCCCTCCCCTTGTCCCTTGTCAATTCATCACTTTCTTACTTGTTTTTATTTATTTATTCTCTAAGGACCAACCAGACCTAAAATTATAAAACAATAAATTAAACTATACTTTATATAACAGAAAAATAGACAACCGTCTATCAAACTGATAAAACAAAGCCACATACGAATAAACTTAATAAACATTAAATTGGTTTTAAAAAAAATTCCAAAGAAATTAATTCAAGTAAGTATTTTTAAAACTTTTGAATCATGATGATTACAGAATAAATAGATTTAAATTAACATTTTATAATCTTCAATAACTAAACCAAGTTTCGCCGCCGTTTCGATCGCCGACTAATATGATCTAATCAGTCTCTTCTTAGGAGTGTCATGAAAGAACGTCAACGTCTTGTATTGATCTTCTTGCATTTGAAATAGTAGGTGATCCTGACTCCATTGAAGTTTTGTGCCTCAATTCTTTCATAATAATTTCGTCCAGAAGCGTAGGAATTTGGACGAAATTCGAATTTATGTGTAAATTAATAGGCAAGAAGATCCATTTAAAGCGTTGTGCGAACTAGCCGCTTTTAAATAGAGCCCCCAAATAATATTGCCACCTCATGGAAAAACAATGCGTCCAACCGTAAGAGCTTTGCCCATCCACTTTTTTTTAAATTTCGAGTTACCTACCCAACTAAATAGCCAACTATTTTCGAAGAAAAGTAGAGTGAATTACTACTTAATACTCATATAATAATGATAGACATGTAGCATAAGAAGTATTCGACTAATCGTTTTTTAAAAATACTTCTTAATCACTTTAGTGAAAATGTCATTAAAAAGTATTTTGTTTTACCTTGAAAACTTTCAACGCTAGGCGACGAGCCAACTGACGATGGTGGGTCGGTCATCGAGGTACAGTATTGCATTCAAACATTCAATTATGTCAATAGCTTACGATTAAAAGTGGCTTTGGACTTCTTTGGGCAAATTAAATTACATAGTGCAACAAGTCACAAAAAATTAAATTTATAGGTGCTTAAATTACGTTACAAAATCCCATAAACATATAGGTACGCTATACAAACATCACATAATTAGTATTATAGTGTATTCATATTCAAATTTTATATTATAAAATATATGTACTAAGAAAAAAATTACTAATTTGTAATAGCCATTGAATATACTTACCTATATATTTCAATTTCAACTTCACACGAATCTTGTGTAATTTCCTTAGTTATCACTCGCTTGGGTGCGTTCACGTTCTGCCGCGAGTATGGGTTCCGTACGCATGGCGACCGTGGGAATAACTTCTGTACTTTTCTAAACATAACTTTTAACGCCATTTTACAAACAACCACAAAGATAATACATGCTAATGCGGTTAAAGCTTACGATTGTTGTTTACGTTCTTATCTGTTGTACACAAATTTTATTATTAATGCTATTTTACATGTAAATAAATTATTATTACGTAAATAGTACTGAATAACAATACTTATTATACAGTTAAATATTGATTTTTTTTATCAGAGTTCTTTTTTTTTAAATAAAATATTTTTTATCTATTTTAAAATGATATCTTAAATTATTATAGGCTATTTCCATACAATACTTGTCATTTTACATTGATTTGATATTGACAATATGTTGTAGTATGTCGCTTAATGAGATTAAAAAGGGATGTATGTTGAACAAGCTAAAATTATCTCACAAAAGGTCGTAGGTGTCGGACGCAAGGCCTTAGCATCAACTCGTAGGGTGAACATGGTTTTCGTAGGTATTGTACACGTGAGCAACCTAAACATACATCATTTATGCATAATCGGCTTGTGGGAGTAACTGATACAACGACTTGTATTTCAAAACGCTTGTGCGCCGCGATAAATCTATGTAATAAGCAGTTGAATACGGAGTTTACGAATAAGCCTAGGTTTGTTAATACGGAGTTTACAAATAAGCCTAGTTGTTTCTATTTGAGTATGTTGACTGCCTCGTTGGTCTAATGGCTACATGTAAGGCCGCCGACATGGAGGACCTAAGTTCAATTCCCAGGTTGGGCGAATAAAAAACAAATTATTGTTTTTCTGTCGAAAACTCTCAGTAGCAGACTGGATTTTGGAAGTGTGTACACTCCCGTGCCCCAGAAAGCATGTCAAGCCGTTGGTACTGCGCCTGAACTCTTTCCGGTCGTGTCGGATCGGTCGGTCCCATCGAATTATAAGAGTTAGAGAATTGAAAGTGCACCTGTGTTTGCGCACACCATTGTGCACTATCACATCAGAATCTTGTCGGAGACTTTTCTGTGAAATATAAATACATAAGCAGGAGTAAATAACTGAATAAAATAACCTAGCTTCAGTACGCTGGCCAGTGCTTCTGTCTGCGATTTAATAAGCAACAGATAAAACGAGGTGATAAGCGTTCAAATTTCATTGTTAAATTATTTTTACCTTCGGAGGTCAAATGCCTTCTTTTTGCTAAAACTGTTATATCGAGGGCAACTCCTGGCGCATTGCAATATTATCAAATTGTCTTATAATAACAATCACAACAAGCGCCACTGTTACATTAAAACTTTATGTTGACTAAACTGAAATTTTCTTAAAATGTAATTATTAAATTATCCCTCGTATTACATAAAGCCTCGACACGCTGCGGTCACCGAACTTATCGCCCCAGGCGTCCTCGCCCGTAACTCCTTACTCGTACCCGCACATCCCAACTATATCGCGCTAAAACACCTCTAACAAAGCCTGGAGCCCTACACACGGTCAGTGCACCAAAGCCGTGGGCCACGGATCACGACTGCACAATAAATACCATACAATAACACGTCACTCTCGGCTGCCTTGTGAATCGCATAACGAGATGGGTTAGAACATTGAACATATTTAACATGTATATGATTAACTCATTTACAATAAACCAGTGATTACAAAATTATTATTAAACATTAGATTTTATTTGCAATCATTCAATTTTGTTAAGTTTTTTATCGACTCTAGCATTTGGCATATTTGTCTAATGCCGTTCTCGCTCTTTGTTGATCATGAGCATGATCCTAACTGCTCTTGTTGATCAATTTCTGATCCAAACTAAAAACTCGGTAGACTCATTTAAATAACTCAGTACAGTGTGAAAATATTTGACACAAGTAATTTTTTCCATCAGAGACGTGGTATAAATAGTTGCTTATAGAATTGTTCCTTTCATTCGACTTTGACATTTAACTCGCATCGCGCTCAAAGATTTTTCCACAAAAGTATCTACATTACTATTTTTTCAGTACGATGCGCGAGTACGGCGGCTGCGCGACGCTGGTGTCGGCGGAGGTGCGCGAGGGCACCTGGAACGCCACGCCGCGGGGTGCGGGGCTCGTCGTCGAGTGGGCAGAGAACCCCGCCGTTAAGCCCGGAGACAGGTGGGTCTACGTCCTACTGGCTCGTATTACTGACTACGTAGATCATGTACACAGGTGTACGTTGATGGCTCACGCGGAGTTTATACGTTAAATCATACGCTACTCGGAAATTACCATACTTTAATTAAATTAATAAAGCTATTTTTAATTGATGAAGTGACAGTCTGACTAATGACTTTAATTAAAAGAATATGAAAAAGCTCGTGCTGGCTGCCTGTAATAACTATGTATTAAGTAGGTACGTAATGAGATCGAGTTTTCTTTCTTATGTGTTAACAGTCACAATCCTTACTCAAAATACAAAAACCTTTGTAATTTTTGACATATTCTCCTATAACGTAACTTTTTATGGCATACAAAAACTGTTATCAAAATTTTATGCTGTGTATTGTACAATAAACACGATTATAATTATTTTAGCTCTTTTTAAAAAAGTCAAAGTGATCGCAAAAGTCAGTTACTATGTATTTTATACAATATAAAATCTATTTTTACATTGGAAATAAATTCTTTGCTCTTATACAAGTTCACTATATATCTCATATTGACCCGGTCCTCGATCCCTGCTAGGAACGTACTTATACACAGCCCTTCACGTGTAACAAATGTCCAACAACTGCAGCAACTATATTATTATTCCATATTCGTTGCATCGAATTTATCGCCCAAGCAGCATTCGATATCATTACCGTGCCTGCTATATAAATTTATGAATTAATGACTCAACATCGAGCGATACGAGTCGAGTTTTATTAATCGTTTTCTATAAATATTGATTGCTCCGATTTATATACGAGTACGTTGAAACACATTGACGGGAGAGGATTCTTGATTTGTTGCGAGATAGCAATGATAACGTGATAATGACCGTTTGATAGGTTGTAGTCATTATAATGTTAAGTTGTTGCGCTTGCAGCTTGTACCTTTGAAGTTGAAATAATATTTTTACGGAACTCCTTTTTATTAGCTTGTGTTTACTGATATTTTGATTTCGCTTTATTTTGCTAACGTGTTTAACTACTTACACAGATGGAATAGGATTTTTTTTATTGTATGACGATCAATGCTTATGAACAGACAGGAACTTACCTATCTAGGAACCTAAAAGTGCCTTATCAACTGGTAAAACCTCTAGCTTAAATTAACCCCTTGGTATACAGAATTCTCGAAGTGAACGGCACGTCAATGTTGTGCTGTAGCCAAGAAGAGCTTCGTCGCACCTCGTCGCTGACGACATCTCGCCTCGTGTTGCTGCGCGCGCAGAACACATCTGCTCCGCCTACACATCCCTTTACACAGGTATTTTATAGTTGATTTGTTTTAATATTTTATACATCTATAAGAGCTTAGCGTAATTCAAGTTATTCTATCGTTTGGAGAAAACTGACTTGCCTTAAATAGCATTCAAACAATAAAATAATCTGTCTTAATCTCATATTCCCTCGAGGAGATACTAAGTAATTAGGAAACACTCACCCTGTAATAATTTGATAAACGTAAACTTTTTTGACTCTAGTGCTTTGTTGCCATTAAACTTCCAACATAAATACAATATATACAATATGAGCCGTTAACGAGTTTGCAGAGAAATAACCTTATCAAGATATCGCATGTAAATCATTTTTTTCATCAGGCAATGTATAAAACTAAGCTACATTTATATATACATCTTCACAAAGGTGACGACTATAAGTAGAGTATTTGTAGTTGTCGGATTTATCGAATGATTCTAGGTTCTGTTGGAAAGTTAGAATTTGAACTACTCACAGCATTTGTAAGTTTTCTCGCCTCGACTTAAGTAATTATAGCAATTAGATAATTTCAACTACTCATCAAGTTTGACAACTGCAGCATTTTGAAACGTTTCTCTCTCAAAACTTAATAACTACGTGATATATCATAATCTCACAAACAATTTATGTATCACTGTTTAGCTAATTAAAAGCATAATTAGTTTCTTAATAAATCTTCTCGATAATATACTCGTTACACAATTGACTTATTTTTTTTTTTACACTTTATTAACGCACGGATGCAATAAAACAAGTTTCTCTAACAATATTTAACATGGTGTGGCAGAAAGAGGCGGCATCGCTGCGGCTGGAGCTGGGCGCCCTGCGCGCCGCGGCCGAGCTGGCGGAGCGCGCCAAGGAGGGGCTGCGCTCCGACAACACGCGCCTCACACACCGCATCTCCTACCTCGAGGACCAGGTGGCCGAACTATTGGACAGGCATCCGCAGGTACGAATTGCGAAAGCGTGTTATGTATATAACTACATATAATGCGTCTGTATGTGTGTATATCACTGAACTCACGAACGGTTGGACCGATTTTGATGATGTTTTGTTTGTGTTCGGGCGGATCCCTGGATGGTTTTGACTGGTCCGGCGCGCGGCGCTGCGATCGGGAAAGGAGAATGCAAATTTCGGTCCCGCCCTCCAATGCTACAGCTACATGTATAGCTATATGTAATATATGGCTAATACTTAAATTGCCATATTTTAGATTTGAAACTTGGAGCCATAGTAACTTTAGTTCAGCTCAAAAATACCTATCCATGGAGTGGAGGACCAGATCTCATACAAATCCTGGCATCAACCTGTATAAAATTCTTATTAATCTTATTATTATTCTCCTACACGAAGTCTAGAAGTGTATGTAGGTGGTTATGAAACAAAAAGATGTCTTTAAGTAATTGCCATTTGGCAATTTTATATTTTTGATTCGATTACTTATTCGTGTAAATATGACATTCCTTCATTACGTACCTATATTACTCTAACATTTTTATTTTTAAAAAACATAACATAAACTGGTACGACTAATATTTTTTAATAATAATATCATACATAAATTAAATTTAAAAGTAAGAAATTATTGTAATAATTATCCATACACAATAAGTTCAAAATTAAACTCTAAATAAGATTTGTATCTCTTTTCAGCTCCAAACAGTGAGCAGTAACGACAGCTGTATAACAGTCAATAAAACAAAGAAGAACGTGACCAACATCAATATTACGACAGAACCGCAGGCCACGACCAAAACAAGTCCCAAGTCTGAAGTGCAGGTGTTTCAAAAAGGACCAGACATTACAGCCATCGTGGCGAAGCTCCCCGGGCTAGATGCCGGTGAAGCCAACCTGCCTGTGGTGCGACCTAGATCGAACGCCTCGGGTGCCTCGTCTAGAATAGCCACGTCTCCGAGAACATCACCAACACCGAATCGTAGATCACATAGTTCGCATAGTTTAGAGCATAGAGCTGGCCGCATGCGCCACTCACTCTCGCACCACTGCATCCACGATTATAGTACGGAAACCGATGCAGCTATTCGGATGATAGAAAGAAACCAAAGGCATATGGAGAAGCAACGCGTGAAGACTGACCGATACAGTAATAGTAGATCGAGGGAGGATAATTTTAGGTCTGACAGCGACATTGACTTGAGAGATTCTCAATCGAGCGTATGTGACCAAAGACGCACCGATATAAAGAAAGTGGCCGAACGAATCGAGGAAAGCATTAAAAAGACAAACTGGGCCGAGAGGAAGACCTTGTCAATCATAGAACAACTGAAACGCTCGCAGCGTCTTCGAAAAATGAAGAAAAACGAAAGCGTTGAAAACATCCAAGTGGAATCCGAAAGGAACTACGTCTACAACCGAATAGACGGCAAGGTACTGGAGAACGCACATAAATCGAGCCGCCGGTCGTCCAAACTACACTCGAGGAGCGCAAAATCCTCAGAGTTCGAGTCCGAGTGTTCAGACTTCCCAAACGGCGACGCATACGGCAGCTCGCCGCGACTGGACTACGGGTCTGAGAATCGATCGAGACTCGGTCACTACGTACGGAACGACGAGGCTCGAGACGATGCGAAATCGAGGCCGACGCCGCCGAGGAAGCCGCTCCGCCTGTCGCTTCACAAGGCAAGAAGCGCGCACTCGCTGGCAAACGGGAGCGAGTCGGAGGCCACGAGTCGGCCGCCCTCGGAGGCGCAGTCGCTCTGCAAGCGGCCGGTCAAGCGCACGTACGCGGCGGAGCGCTGGGCCCGCGAGCGGCTGCGAGACGGCGGCCGCGCCACGCCCAGGCCCGCCCGCAAGCTCGGCGACGGACTCAAGGCCTGCGACCCCCCCGCCGCGGACGACCTCTATCCCGACAGGATGCACTCCGTCGGCAAGTGGTGCTAGCTGAGCTCCACCGCTGCATCCGTTGCCCTTGTGGCGCCGAGATTTGTTTTATAGCTAAATTATGGATTACGTTTGATCTGTAAGCGTAAGATATGAACAATACGTTGTCTTCAACTAAGTAGTACGTCGAAGTGAGTTGTCCGGAAAGGTTTTTAAATTCTTATCATAACGTAAGGAGAATGCGAACTTCACGATTATGGGATATATACAAAAATCGCTCACCATCGTCTTAAATAGTACGCTTACGTTAGATGTAACATAATATATTATTTTCCAGATTATAGAAAGTAACTTATGCCTCGAGATGTAAAATATGTTTATCCCATAGTGTCAATTTTCATATGTGATCAGCACAAGGGTAGAAGAACCCTTACTTAGACTGCTATAAAATCCGACGCCACTATTTTTTGAATAGTGGAATTGCTAAACAAAAAGCAAATATTTTGAAGTAACCAATATTTGTTAAAAACTCTTGGAATAACACTGAGAACGAGGACGAGGTGATTAGACGTGATGATTACGAGAAGTGATGATAAACGAGGCTTTACAAACATATTAATACGTATTTTTGGATGTTAAACTATACCAATGTTGAATTGTGTAAATATAAGTTAAAACTTGAGCACCCACCGTTAAATACTCACCTGTATAATGTATTTATGAAGAAAATAAAAAATCGGTTCGACAACATCAGCATTTTATTAAACAATTCAAAATTCATAATTAAAATAATATCAGAAATATTTTCAAGCAGCCATGTAAAGCATTTACTTAATCTACGACAGTTACAAACAAACTTTGTTCTGAGATTATGACGTACCAATGAACAATAAAATACGACGAAGGAGTATTCCTCAAAAATAGTTTAAATACACGAATGAGCAAGTAAATAAGTTCGAATCATACCTTTATATTATTATAATAATTCTACATGGCTGTTAAAAAATACCAGAGACAATGGTAACGTCTCTAAACAATCTACAGATAATCTTTAAAATTAACCATACAGTATAGATTAGTTTGAATATTTCATTATATAGATAATAATCGACAACGAAAATTTTAAAATAAAATCATATATAATTGCAACAAAAACAAATGACAGTACTACAAAATATATTTACATCAATCGTTATAAACAAATTTTAACTCTCCATATTCTAATTACTACGATAAAAGTTTAAAATGATCCCTAGTGTAATAATGTTACCAGATAGTTACATGTCGTTTAAATAAGAGTATGGCAACATTTTAGATGCTACTTTTTGCACCTGCAAGAAACTATCATGCAGCTAATAGATAACAGCATGGCAGTAGAGTTCAGTCCGTGAGCTCAGTGTCAAAAGATCTAATGTGCTCTAATTGCCCTTTTGATATGATATTTAGAGAGATTTTAAGTGTAAGCTCAAATTATAAGAAATTTAATTCTTATATATATCGCGCTATTAATTTATTTAGTGGAGGATTTTATTTTAATACTAGCTATTCCATGAGATCTGGTGTTATATTATATATGCATATATCCTTATCTATGCACCACGCTACTTCTAAGTCAAATTTAATGATGACCCGTTCAGTGGTTTAGCTGTAAAAAGACAAAAACAGACATACGGAGTTATTTTTGCATTTATAATATAAGATCTGTTAATTCAACAACGGTTTTATACCTATTATGTTTCTTAACTTTTTACTTCATGAACACATTGTATCGTCATGTTGGTTTAAGAACCATAGACACAAACATCATTATTGATGTGCACCACGGTCGTATACACAGGTCTTGCAACTGAGTTCAATTTCAGTGGTGAGAGATAGGTGCGAGTGTGTTACAACTGCTAATTCGCAATACCATCCACTTGAGGTAACTACGTCGCTGCTATCGAAGCTGATATTTTTCTCTCCCAAGTATTGTGTTATTTAATCATTGTTATATCGTGTTGTTGAGTTTTGCGGATTTTTTGTTATTTTTGTTTTGTTATTTAACTGTTTTGTTTGGATTTGAAAAAGTGTTCGGGATAATTATTACGCGAATTATCATGCCACTGGCGGCCATAAATTGAACTTAACAGCGTCATTATGTCAACGTACACCATATAGAAGTTACAAGACCTGTGTATACGACCGTGATGTGCACAAGTAACTGCTTTTCTAATGAAAATCTACCAGTAGCAAATGAAGCATTTGTAAAATCATAATAATAAATGGCAGCAATTTGACACTAGTCGTTTTGACACATGCTCGCTTAGTGTATTTATCATCCACAAATGTAAAATGTAAATCTGTTGATAAATAAAAGAAGAACCGGGGGAAGCCATGGGTGTAGGGTTGCAAGGCGTCCGGATACGGGCGGACAGAATTAGACTTTTGCAATTGTCCGTACAAATTAGACGGTGTTCGGCCTGTCCGGATTTTAATAAGCATTTAACATTTAACCAGAGACTTTAGCTAAAATTTAAAATACAAAGGCCTTGTTCTACATTAACAAAATAACACGTATTATTACAATGACAAGATATCCCTAATAATGAAGGGCGTCTGGTATTTTACCCAAATATCCGACTAAATTTGCTGGTCTGTCCGGCTATTAGGTTTTAAGATCTGGCAGCCATTCACGGTAGCCATTAAAACACGGTAGCTCAGATTAAAAATTTGATTAAAAACTGGCAGACAATTTCTGAAAGACTTGCTATCCTTTCTATCTCGTACATGAGAGAGAGATAGTAATATACAACATAATCCGCAGATATTTTAACGACGCAAAGATTCTGCTACCTATGAAGTTTATTATCATAAAGATTGAAAACCCCCACCTTCCCCTACGGCGAATTCCACTTAGTAGCCACCATGATATAAATTGTCACTACAAGCAAATGTTACAATTACAAATGATAAGCATTGCACATCATAGGATATTATTGAAATCATTGCACACTACGTTGAATTTTATTTCTTTGCATAACTTTTTCTTTACATCTTAACACAAAACTTGACTAATTTATTGAGTGCATTCAAGTGAATAACTGTAAAATAGGAAACCAACTCACGCAGTTGTAGTGTGACATGACCCGAACGTCTTCGAAATACGGTCTGTTATTATTTTAATGAAGTCTTTTTTAAAGATCTTTCACAACTACATTTCATTCGCTTATTATATAAATTAAAGTTGACTCAATTCATGCAATATGAGGCATAGACATTTAATTACCAATAAACTCGCACTAACATCGCATGTTCGCCTTCCGACTCGCAGATACCGGTTCGAGTTCAACAATAAGATACATTATATTATAAATGACTAAGTATTAATCAGTCCTTCTCAGTTTTTCTTCACTACTAGACTTCATATACGAAAAGCCTCCATCCCCATCGACCATCCCGAGATATTTGAATAATTACATTATTACGACACTCATAATGTCGGTAAACGTCGAGGCGGCTACGAAGCGCCTAAAACTCGAAGCAGCGGCCCAGATTGACGAACCTAAAAGTAAAGCAAGCACAGTGTCAGTCGTTGCGACGGTCACTTATAATAAAATGATTATTTATCAATAAACCACGGGGACATGGGGGTGCCACGTACTTCTTGAGCGCGTGCGGCAGCGGCAGCTCGCGCACGGCCTGCTTCATGAGCAGCGACAGGCGCACGCGGCGCGCGTCGCCCCCGCGCGCGATCCGGCGCCGGCGCCGCGCCGCGTGCGCCGTCAGCTCCGCGCACTCCTCCTCCGAGCGCCCGTCTGCAACACGAGTCGACGTCACGGCGGGCCTGGCGCGGCGCGCGGGCGGCGCGCTACTCACCGTGCGGGGAGCCGGCGGCGGGGCTGCCGGACGAGCGCTCGCTCTCGGACTCCGTCTTCGACTTGTCCGGGGACGAGCCGCTCGGCGTGGTCTCCCCTATCCCGCTGTCCAGCTTCTGCCTCTTCGCCTTGCTCTTCGTGTTCTCGGTGTCGTCGTCGTCGCTGATCTCCGCGGTGTCCGTCTGGACGTCGTCCCAGTCCATCCGGGACGTGCTGGCCTCCGGCGCCATCTTCGAGCCCAGGTCGATCTCCACCTCGGAGGGTACGCCCGGAGGAGTCGGGCGTTTTGTGTCCTGTGAACGTAATATTTATGACAATATCTGAAAACTAACACAGCAATTTCATTAACGAAATATTAATTTATTGATTGTTTTTTTAATACACATATGAGAGAAATAAATTATAGAACACTGGCATGGCATTTAAACATTTACTCGACACAAAATTAATATAACAGTTCGACACTCTCGAAACGCACTAACCTTGCTGCAATGGGCGTTGTCATTTGTGGATGTCGGAGACTTTCGTTCCGACGAATCTGTCAATTCTTCACTCGTGCTCGTCTTAGCCTCCTTACTCGACGTCGACGGCTCGTCGAACTCGTACCTGTAGGACAAGAGCTGTCGACAGCCGGGCGGAAACCGCGGCTCGTCCGGTCCGTCCCCGCGCGGTCTCCGCGGACGCCTGGTCTGGCGTTTGTTGCCGGCCTTAGGGTCCGTCTTGTCGACCTTCGGCCTGGTGTTCGGTTTATCGTCGTCGGAATCGGAGGTACCGTTCCGTTTTTTATCGGAACTATCGTCCGCCGCATTACTATTCTCGGGTAGCGGGTCCGCCGCCCCGGCTTCGTCGCGCGAGTTCCCATCCCGCTCTTCCGGTTCCGGATCCCGGTCTTCGTCGTCCGAGGAGTCCGAGGAATCCGTCGACGAGTCGTCGACGCGGTCAAAACGCAGCGCGCCGGCCACCCGGTTGTGCCCCATGCTGATGACGAGACTCAGCAGCGCGTTCATCTCGTTCGCACCGTTCTCGCCGTCGAGGTCGTGAAGGACGTTCAAGCCCTCTGCGGAGAGATACACGTCAGAAATGAGCAAATGCGGCGAGCGAGGAGCGAGGCGAGAGGCGCGCGGGTCGGCACTGACCGACGGCGCCGCCGGGCTCGATGGGGATGCAGATGCGGCGCGGGCAGGCGGCGGGCGGCGGCTCGCGCGGCGCCTCGCGCAGCTCGGGGTGGCGCCGCAGCACGCCGCGCCGCATGGCGCAGCGCACCACCGCGCGCGACAGCAGCTGCAGCCGCACCGGCGTCTGCTTGTCTGCAACACGCGTCAGCTCTAGCACCGGTGCGACGGAACGAGGCCGATACCAGCTGTCGAGTGCCTCGTGTGACCTCACCGAGCTTGACGTGCTGGGCGGCCTCCTCCCGGCTCGGCGTCCGAAGCGTGGCGAAGGACACGTTGAGCAGACTGCGCGTCACCCACTTACTCTCGCCGACGCGCCGCACTTGCTGCAGTGAGTCGTTCAGCGGCATCACCAGGACGCCGCCCACCTGATCGATTAATTTACCTAATAATTCATTCCTTGTTGTATCAAAATATGTCACTGACCACATCCTAAAGATTCTATCACTGTCATTATTGTCATTATAGATAGTGTATTGTAAATACATTAAACATTTATATTAAATTCTAGTAGTATTGCTCTTATCCCAGTATTTCATTTTTACAATTAATATATTGATTACTTTACGTGTCATCTTCTCAGACCAAAGTGTTGTCATCAAATTGATCATCTTAATAATACTAAATATTTATTATCGTGTGTAAATTCTATCATCATTGATTTCGTACAGTCACAGCATAATTTAATAGACTTATAAACTGGGTAGCTAGATTTCTTGTAACTAATGGAACAGCTATAGCCTTTAGTGAGTGAGCTCATTAATATTTTGATGCTATCGAGGCCACTTGGGCCACACACACACAAGGCTATTCAAATATAAAAAAAATACATTAATTTTAGACTGCAACTTCTTACTGAGAGCTCAGGTCAATGAATTTAGGAAGTATCAAAGTTATTATCTGCACTTTTTTAAACAACTGCTGAAATTTCATATTTAAACAAAAATATTACTGGCTACTATACTAATTCCTTGTGGCAATGAAAGTTATATATAGATTATATTTTGTTCCATAATTACTGTCAGTGAATATTGAATTATACCTTTATAAGTCTCTTGAAGTAGTTCTCGTACTCCTCTGGACAGCCAGCTCCGCAATAAACACGGTCGTAACAGGATAACAATGGAGTCAGGCAGAGTCCATTACCTAAAGACAATTTTGATTGATATTGTATATATTATACACATCATACATTCTGCAAATATAACTTTACACTGATGTGTTCAGAAAGATGATAAATTTTTGTTTTTACTTTAAGAAGCCATTTTCTCAACAAAACACATCAGTCATATTACAAACAGGTCATGAAAAAATTTAATTGGAATAAATGCGTAATGCATCTATGCAATTTTTGAAATTGCAATCTAATACAATATAAAAATGTTGTCAGTAGCATGTGTTTTCATTTTATGCAAGAAATAATAAAAGTTTATGATTAGGATGATGTCTAACAATAATGAATATCATCAAATAAAAAGAACATACACTTAAAATTCATTTGTTGATAAAAAAATTATTTACTATTAATACAATATTGTAGTATGAAATTTACTTTACTGTATTATAATGTGTAGATTTTTTGGAATAATTAGGATTTTTTCTTGTGATATAGAGCAAGTAAATTGTTTGTTATTGAAACTAAATAACTCACCCTGATAAAACTTTGGTTCACAGAAGTCAAAATCATCCAGAATAGGAGAATTTTCAATAAACTGGCTTATTTTTTTCACAGCATACTCCACAACTGACGGATGTACCTCCACACCATGGCTAATGCCCGATGTCCCAAGTATCAGGCCCACCAGCGTACTGAGGTAGCCGGTCCCAGAACCAATGTTCAGGAAGGATAGCCCTGGTTTCAGCTCTAACCCCTCCATCACCTCACTATTGGGTAATGGAATTCACTTAGAAATAGAATTGAAAACAATCCAAGTCTAAGTGGGGTGTTAGTCCCCGAGTGTGATATCTCCCTGGTTCCGAAAAAATTCAACATGGTGATAATTGACTATTGGTCTCAGATAATATATTAGTCATGGTTTATTTAATTTCAGAGATATTACTTTACAGTTCTTACGAATTTGAATGTATATCATAAAAATATTTAATTTTCTATGGTGACATTTAAACCTTTTGTTCTCCTCAGTTCTGTAGTTATGGTTCTATAATGTTTTTAGGTTTTTAGTAGCAGTCACTTACTTAATAGCTAATAGCAATTGATTCTTATCTGTGTTATTAAAAATAACAGATAACATTTAAACATCATAAAAACAATGCTGTTTTCAATTTAGCTTAATACTTTAAAAGAAAAGTTAACGGTTGTTGTGTTGATTATAAACACCGATACAGGTGACACATATTGCACACCAAAATAAAATTGACAGTATTGATTTCATATCTTACCTATAGATACATGGAGAAGACAAGTGAAGAGGCCCATTTCTCCAAGCAAGGTCTTTGTAGGCTTGGTCCCGCGCCTCCGGTGTCATGTAATCAGCTCGATCCAGAGCACGAAAGACCTTCTCGACACGTCTTGTACGGATGTAATTCCCACTCATTAAATTGTCTATCAACTCATTGTTATCACGCCCGGAACTCACGGCACCACCCATTTTATTTGTATTTTCAATGCAATCACCACTAATAAATTAAACTGCTCAGCTGATGGGATTTGTGACGTCAATTTTGTTTTTCAACATGTCTTTTGCAAAATACGAACAACCATTAGTGTAGTATGGATAGTTTGAACAAATACTAAATATCTACTCACGAATCACTTTACATATCTTCTTATTAACATAGAATAAAATTATAATTAATCGATTATAACGCGATATGTTATGAAATTCCAATGTACAGAAATACAAAGAAATCTAAATCAATTACACTCATAAAATCACTCTCTGAGTAAAAGTGTTCTGTGCGTAAAATAAAGGCAAAATTAGAAGATCATAGATTATAAAATGAGTTTTGTGATTTATAATAACAACAGATAATTTAATTTATATTTGTATCATCTGAGGTATTTATTTTGAAGTATAATATATAATGGTTGGAAACAGCATTAGTTAAAGATTTTTTTAATATTTTACATTATACTTTAATAGTAGCATGAATGATGTGATTTTGTTTGTATCTCTTTAATTTCTTAGACATACGTGGCTCTCGTGATGATTCGACATTATTCTACAATTTATGGTTGATGGACTTGATGGTGAAAACAGTTTGACAGATAAATCAGACATCCGTCAAATTGGGGTTGGGGAGTATTGTAATTTGTTTTTCTTATTTCTATTTGGAATAATTTGTCTGTGTTAAATTTATTCAGTAAAATGTGTTTTTCTTATGGTTTATAATTGGAGTGCATATAGGATAGGAAGTGTTGTATTGTACAAGTTATAAAGTTAAGTTGTCGTGAATACGATAAGTGTAGAAAATATATGTTATTGTGACGTAATATTAAAAAAGGATTTATTGGGCAACATACAATGGCAGAAACGAGTGAGCCTAAGGCAAGTGCATCAGCGCCTGGAGGTGATGCTGGTGGTGAGGAGGAGAAACGTGACGAGCGTATGCTGGAATGTAACATCTGCCTAGACACGGCCCGAGATGCCGTGGTTAGCATGTGCGGACATCTTTTCTGGTATGTTCTTTTAATTAAAATGTTATTGGTGACCAAATGAATTAACTTTTATTATAGAAGCATATCCAAAGCACTTACAGATTCATAGTGTTTGTAGGTTCATTAATTATTTGTTTTTAATTATATTATTGGAACATAATTAAATTCAACAAGTTTAATTAATTTGTTCTTTATAGCTGGCCATGTCTGCACCAATGGTTAGAGACCAGACCAAGTCGGCAAGTGTGTCCAGTTTGCAAAGCAGCTATAAGCAGAGAGAAGGTCATTCCACTTTACGGCAGAGGAAATACAAAACAGGAAGACCCTAGAAATAAGGTAAGCATAAATAAGTATCATGAGATAATGAAGTCATAAGTTGCTAAGTAAGCTAAACATATTTAAAGATTTAATTGAAAATGTTAATTGCTCATTGTTAGCAATTACTTTGTTTTTTACTCAGAACAGATTAACTAAAATTTAAACAAATATATTATTATAATAAAATACACCAGCAATTTTGAAACTCAATAATTTTTTTGTAAATAAATAAAAAAAGGTTATTACAATTAAAAATGGTTATATCATATCACTATTAAACCTATAAACCAATTCTTTTTCAGCCGATGTATTTTTTTGTCACATATTAAATATATTTTTTACATAATTCTGTATTCCCTTGTAGTGATAAAATATACATAAATCAGAATAATCAATGAAATCAACTGCTTAGTCTGTAGTTTGGTATGAAATTTTATAATTTGATAGTCAATAATTAGTGTTTACAAATCTAGAGTTCAATTTAATTAAGAGTTTTGAAACACAATATGTTAATAAACCAATTTCCATTGTTTCATTTCAAGTAACAAAGACTTATACGTACATATATTGTTGATAGTTGTTTAATACTATGTTATTCATTGATAAGTCTTTGAAAGTATGTTTACATATTTTATTTCACGTTTTAATTAAATTAGCTGTTATAGAGTGGGGTAGTCTCTCCTGACCTTCCCCTATTGTGCAGTACCACAAACTCTCCAATTATATATATTATCAGCTATCATTACTTTTGTTAAATTTTATTACTGTGGTTACAAAGCCTTCAACAATATAAAATCCCAACTACACCAATGCTCAAGTCTATCAAAACATCCTATTCAGCTACCAAAAAAACTCATGACTCATAACAATTTTACATTTGTTAATATTTCATAAATGGAAAGATACAATAACATATGTAAATAACATTACAACATTTTATGTAAATAATAAAATAGGCTTAACAGGATTTGTACAATTCTTTGCTTAATAGCTTATAGCTGTGGCATTTCACCTATGTCCCATAAGATTCAGATTGGTACAATTGCAAGTAAAAAATCAATCAAATAAAAGCAAACATGATATTTGAATTTTCCTAGCTTAATCCTTGACCTAAGATAACACAAACAGCAACATCACATAGAAAGTAATAATAATTGTAAATGTTGTGTAATACATTAAGTACTACCTATTAATATATAATATAAATAAAATTGAAATGATCAAGAATTATTTTTGAAAATAGTTAAACAAAATATACAATAAGAAACTTACAGGTACCATTCACTCATCAGTTATTCTATCCCCAAACATTGTTACTTTGTATTGTTGTGTAATATTAAACCAAAATTACCCAATGGCCATGATTGTCATCAGTTGGATGTGAATATACAGGGCTATGTGAACTTGGCACCCGACTTTGGAAAATCGATTTTTTTCTTTTTGATTCTTATTTTCACTACATTTCAAATTTTTTCCACTACAATCAACTACAAACGATTATGTTTAAGAATCAACTAATAATTTTGAGTGCCGACAAAACCGGGGGATGAGTTTTTTTCGATGCCCACTAATTTATTTTTTAGAGCTACTACAAACAAAAAAAATGTTACTACAATTAACTACAAACATATATCTATAAGAATCAAAAAGAAAAAAAATCGATTTTCCAAAGTCGGGTGCCAAGTTCACATAGCCAATATACAGCCAGGGTTTATAAAATATTCCTCAAAATAAGATGCAAATGCAGTTGCTAGCCAACTTAAATTGAAATTATATGTATGTATTAAGTGATGACGTTAGTTATGTTTAATAATTTTCTCCGTGTAGCTTCTGGCGTCTGACCAAGTCTGTGCAAAACAATTTTTGCCAACCTTCGCTGCCACCGCTCAGGAATCCGGACGGATCACTAGCTCACAGTCCGCAGGAGAAAGCCGATCTTCTGGCAAAACTCTTTGCGGATAACACTGTGATCGATGA
This sequence comes from Nymphalis polychloros, assembly GCA_905220585.2. Lineage (NCBI taxonomy): Eukaryota > Metazoa > Arthropoda > Insecta > Lepidoptera > Nymphalidae > Nymphalis > Nymphalis polychloros. The sequence goes on from HG992247.1 coordinate 583,124, forward strand.
TTGCAGTTCGCTACCACCTTCAATACCTTCATGTGGCCACACGATGCCTGACATCAAAATCAGGCAGCGTGATGTGCGTGCAGAGCTGCAATCACTCGATGTACGGAAAGCTAGCGGTCCCGATGGAATACCAGCCATAGTGCTGATGAAGTGTGCAGCGGAGCTGTCTCCTGTGTTGACACGCCTGTTTCAGCTGTCTCTCTTTAGAGGATGTGTGCCGGATTCTTCGAGAAAAGCTAATGTGCAAGCGGTTCCCAAAAAAGGGGATCGGTCTGACCCGGCAAATTATCGGCCAATAGCTATCATCTCAGTACTTTGTAAGGCGATGGAACGGATCTTAAACAACCAACTGATCCATTACCTAGAAGATCACTGTCTAATTAATGATCGTCAGTACGGGTTTCGACCAAAACGGTCCACAGGTGATCTTCTAGCGTACGTAACACACCTCTGGGGTGAAGCTATCGATAAGCGTGGGGAATCGTTGGCTGTCAGCCTCGATATCTCCAAAGCTTTCGACAGGGTCTGGCACAGAAGTCTTCACTCCAAGCTGCCGGCATATGGTCTGCCAACTCAGCTCTGCACCTGGATTGCCAGCTTCCTACACAAGCGTAGCCTTCGCGTTTTAGTTGAGGGTTGCGCTTCACAATTCCATGTAGTGAATGCTGGGGTCCCCCAGGGGTCTGTGCTATCCCCCACACTCTTTCTTCTGCATATCAATGATATGCTCTCTCTTGGGAACATACATTGCTATGCTGATGATACTACAGTGCACGGGGGATACCACGGACGCGCATTAGCTGGGCGGACGGAAACCGAGGAGAGGCGGAGGGATCTTGTTGTTGAACTCGATAGGACGTTAGGTCTCATTGCCAAATGGGGCTCTGACAATCTTGTTGAGTTTAACGCCAAGAAAACACAGGTATGTGCTCTCACAGCGAAACAGTCACCATTTTCGCCTCCTCCCTCCCTCTGTGGCACTACGCTGGAGATGCAAAGCAAAGTCGCCATACTGGGAATTGACGTTCGGTGCGACCTCAATCCAAGGGACCACATCGAGGCTGTTATAAAAACAGCTTCACGGAAACTCGGAGTCCTGAACAAGGTGCGGCATTTTTTCACGCCACAACAACTGCTCCTGTTGTATAAAACACAGGTGCGGTCTTGCGTCGAATATTGCTCGCACCTCTGTGATGGCTCCGCTAAGTACTACGCTAAGTACGACGTGCGATTCGCATTATTGGCGACGTAAAGGTCACCAACACCCTCGAGCCTTTACAATTGCGTCGAGAGATAGCGGCACTGAGCGCTTTCTACCGATTGTATCACGGCGAGTGCTCAGAGGAATTATTCTCCCTCATTCCTGCTTCCTCATTCCTTTACAAGTCTACGCTTGCTGGCTCTCGATGTCACCGCCTAACTGTGACATTAATTCCATCGCGCACAAAGAAATTTGGCAACTCTTTTCTTTGTCGCACCTCCAAAACATGGAATTCTTTACCAGCACACGTGTTCCCTTCCTCTTATGACCTGGGTTCCTTCAAACGAGGCGTGAAGAGGCATCTTGCGGGCCGGCAAGGCGGGGGCGGCTAGAGCAAGTCATTCGCCCTGACTGCACTAGCCGTCGTCGCGTTTGGACTCTACTACCACTTACCATCAGGTGGAGTAGAGTCAATTGCTCTCCCGGGTAATATAAAAAAAAAATAAGATTTCATATTAAATCTTTTTTGGAAACAATGGTGTGATACAAAAATCGAATTTCCGTATGACGCTTTTACACATGTTACCTTCATGTAACATCGTCAACATGTGTCATGGAATATTTATAACTAGATTTGTTGTTTTTTTTAGTTTTTGTTCATTTATTTAACAATATTAAATCTCCAATTCTTGTCCATAAATTTATATCGTGTGTCTCGGAAACGGTTCTTAACGATTTGACACTTTTTTTTTAATTGAAATAGGGTTTTCTTTTTAAGTTTATCTACATATTATGCGTCTTTCCTGATAAAACGTATTTTTTCATGCAAAATCATTCTAACCAATCATTATTAGAGCCGCCGTTTAGGTACTAATATTTAAATGTATTCATAAAGTATAAATACACCTTACGAGCTGCAGTTGGGCGCCGATATTCTTATAAGAATTTATGTAAATGAAATTACGTATTGAATACCATTACCTATTTGCATTTAAAAGCCTACGTGTTTATATCATTTTAACATTTTCAACAAACGATCAAGTATAAAAGGAAAATTCTAGACTTGCGTATTTTTAGCTGAAATAACATTATAAGAGATTATTCAATCTTAAAGATAAAACTGCCTTTTTGCGTGAATCTCACTGAGGCCTATTTTTGCGGAAAAGATATATCTTGCGATATATTTGAAGATAAACTACGTTGTATGACTTTATTAATAAGAATTTTACAGATTATTTTCTCAGTAATTAACGCGAACGTAAAATAATTGACGAAACGACTATTCATAACATAGTTTATGCTAACACACAGACTAAGAGACCCTTACTGAAAAAGTCACGTAATGTTTACAATCCCCGGTGTGAAGGGGGAGAGAACTGTGATTATAGACATGAGCTACTTAAAAGGTTGCTCGTGTCGTATAATTATAGCTCAATCGACGACAAATTATTAGTACTAGATAATTGTTTTATACACTCAAGAAACGCGAAGATAATAATGTATCTAATTTAGTAGCATTTAATCTGTATTCAATTAGTTGTCACTCATCAGATACTTTAGATGACTAATTATAATGAGCCTTGCATTTTTTTTATAATTGGTTTGTCTTAAAGTAATATCGTGGGTAACTGTGTACGTAGGTATTGTTTATTATTATTATTCGAGGCGTACTCGGTGGTAGAGCTTTGTGCAAGCTCGTCTGGGTAGGTACCACCCACTCATCAGATATTCTACCGCTAAACAGCAGTTTAGCTTGCTATTGTTGTGTTCCAGTTTGAAGAGTGAGCCAGTGTAATTACAGGCACAAGGGAGATAACATCTTAGTTCCCAAGGTTGGTGCCGAATTGGCGATTATTATTTTTTAAGAAATTTATAATGCATTTGTCTATGGGCGTTGGTGACCACTTACCATCAGGTGGCCCATATGCTCGTCCGCCTATCTATACAATAAAAAAAAATAGCATAATGCAACACATACTTGACATAATTATACTTATTTATAAACTATATTTATATGCTATAGCTGTTTTTGTTTATAACTAAAGTGTGCGTAAGAAATAAATAAAATGATTAATTCCGTTAGTTAGGTCGTAACTGATGCCAATTTGTAATGCTGGCTAGTGTAAAAATAATGTATGTATGTATAAAACGGCAACATGAGCGGTAAGACCATCACGATTCGATATTATGTGCAGAACATATTCAAAGTAAAAATCTTTATTTATTACGGAAGCTTAAACTGGCTTGTCAAAGTCTTAAACTTGAAAGGAACCGCTGAAAGAGACTCGGTGATTCTAGTCGCAGACTCTATTTACATTTATTTTCTTTTCAAAAAATATTCTTTATCTGTTGTTTTGCATGTTTTCTGAATGTCATATGACCGCCATACACGCTAGGATTTGCGTGGCATTACTCATATCGGATGACAAAAATTCAACTATACATATAATAATTACTGTACGATGTATGAAAGGTTATTCATACAGCTTAGCCGTGCAGTCTTGTCGTAATCTTATTACTGATTCTCAAACATCGTCCCACTTATCTATTGATGCTCTCGGCTAAACAAACTTTGACAGTTAACTACATTATTTTGAACTGTGATGCAAAACCTAAGAGGGTTTTAACTGCCGCATATTCTACCTACTATTGTAGTTATAATAAGTAAATTATAAAGTCAGATTCTTTTAATATTTAATAAATTCACTGATTTTCGAAGTCGACGGGACGTTTGTCCGCATACCGAATTTCAAGTTCATAAGCCAGTTGGAACATAATTAATTCAGTAAGTGTTATAGTGCAGCTAAACAAACATTTAAATCGAAATTAGAACAAACTGGTAGACAGTTTTGTGAAATCTTAAAAAGATAGGAGAAAAATAATTGTATTTTAAACTTTTTGTTTTATTTTTGTCTTTTGTATGTGTACGATAGAACATTCGGTTCCATTACCATAAAAGTTACATTATTTATCAATAATTTTCAATATCATTCTTTATTAATATTCGTAATAAAGTTTAGTTTCGATTTCAAACAATTCGTGAATGTTTTACCAAATGTTATTTAAATATGGACTATAAAATTTGTCGTATGTCTAAATGACTACACTTGTATACGTAGGTACTACCAGAACATAACAATACTGAAAAATCCTGAGTAGGTAGTGCACAAAGGTCTGCCAACAATGCTTTATTTTTAAAGAAAAAGTGTATTAGCATAATTAAAACTTACATCGCTAGGCGACACGTAAACTATTGCGCTAGCGATACTTGGAACTTTTTTTTAAGGTCAGTGTAAAAACAATTTTAGTTTTCATAACTTATCTTACTGCTATATTTAGAAAAGTCGCACTAAAGTTAGTTTTAAGCCTCGACCGTTATCTTGGTGACTCATTCAGCAATTTAAGCGTATACAGTACGCGATTACAAATATTCCGCTTAATGTCATGTCAATGATCTGTATATAGGTTGATTAACTCCGTAACCATGCTTAAACTTCTTTCTGACGTCATAAATCTTTGTAGATGTTGTCACAAAATACAAGGGTGGGTTAGGTTAGTAATATATGTAATAAATAATACTAATGTCCTCCAGACCGATCTCAATAGACATTAGCCAACTGTGCAGGAGATATTAAACTGCACAAGTGTGTGCACAAACACGGGTGCACTGTCTCTTCCCTAGCTCTCATAATCACATCATCATTTTCATCATTTTCTGACAGTAAACCTCTGTATCCGGGCCAATAACTATTTATTGCCCCGACCTGGGAATTGAACCCAGGACCTCCGGCCTTGTATCTAGCTGCTAGACCAACGAGGCAGTCGTCGGGTATATGTAAGATAAACAAAAGTGCCTAGTGTGCTCGTGGATTTACACAATTTTACTGTTTAAACTTGATTACACAGAATAGAAACTGTCTACGTACGTATTTGAATTTATTGAAATTCCCTCGATAATGGGATAAAAGGCGTCGATTTTGCTTTTGTTAATATTGTTCAATAATTTATTATTATCACATGTGTAGTTGTATATTGCTAATATAAAGCGGATAGAACCGCGAGTTCTGCTAGTTTATTAGTAAATCTTAAAATAAATCTGTTATTTGACGGAATACGTTTGTAGTGTGTTTTTGACATTATGCGGTCGCGTTGTGCAAGTTTCACATCACTTATAAATATCATCTTTGTTTATACAATTTAAAACGAAACGATGTTAAAGTTCTTTAGTTCTATTTTAAGTTTCGTAAACAACTGATAAGTTTAAGTATGGACGTTTTTGTTTTATTAAAGTTATTTATATCGCATATTACTTTCAAGATTAAATAAATGCTACAAAACAAAATAATATGACATCAATGACATTTCACGATATATAAATACGTATAGACGACAACATAGTGTATTGTATGAAAGGAAGTGTTGACGTATTAACGTTCAGCCAAAAAATAAATTATTCTTGCAAGTCTAGTGTTGCATGTCGATAGTCCACTATCGATAGACAATCGATTGTATATCGATAGTTTATCGATATTATTGTCACGTGTCAATATTGTCCATATTATCGATAGTATCGATAGCTCACTGTGAACAATACTATTGATAACAGCAATACTATCGATAGTTATTCATTCGATAGTAACGGTAGTATCGATAGTATTGCATAACCCATTAGTTTTCACCAAAACCTATCGATAGTATCAATGGTTTTGGACTATCGATAGTTAATGATGTTTGAATAACTATCGATAGTACAAAACCATCAATACTATTGATAGTGCGATAGGTATTTGGTTAAAATCAATGGCTTTTGCAATAGATTAGTATTGATAGAATACTATCGAATGAATTATTATCGATAGTATATAGTCAATACTTTCGATAGTACTATCGATATCCTGAATAGTTTTTGAGGTCAACTATCGATTGTTCTGCAACACTGCTTGCAACGAATAGTATATTCGACGCCTGACCGAATACAGAATACTTGGTAAAAATATTCTGTTTGATTGCACGAATTTCCTTTCATACCGCAATAATGGGATATTACGTAAGCTTGTTAAAGGGTTATAGTTGTAGCAGGCGAAGCGGCGTGATTTTCTTGATTATTTACTGGACCAAATTTATACCACTCATTTATTATGATAATAGCTAAGGCCTGAAAGAAGGATTTTGAATTTAGTTGAAAATAAAATGTATGGAAAAATAACCGAAAATTTAGCACCACTACAAATGAACTTTTGGGTAAAAACGTGGCATTTTTTTTTAAATCAAAATTTTTGCAAATCCTTCTTTTATTACCTTAATTCGGACCGAATCGGATTAATAGTTTTTTGGAAATCGTGTCCACCGCAACTGATGCTCAAAAAAAAAGGTGCTCCCGCAATATAGCTATAGATCTGCCATTTTGAAATATTTTCAAAGAAAAAAAAATACAAGTAGGTACATGAAAACATGTACTAATAAATGCGCTTTATAGTTTTACAATAAACATCTATGATCGTGTCAAAAAAAATGTTTTTCAAGAAATGTTTCATTCAAGGTGCCTCCTCGGCCAGCGGGGCAGCGCACGGAGCCCGAGAGCAACAGCGGCTTCCCCGGCTTCGGCTTCGGCGAGGGCTTCCACATGTCCTTCGGCATCGGCGCATTCCCCTTCGGCGTCTTCACGTCGACCTTCAACTTCGGTGACCCTCGGCCTAGTGCGGGTAGGTGCTGACGGTGTGTTAGTCCGCTTGATAGACGATAGACACACCTCATTATACATGATTGAGTAATGTATGTTTTATTTGTTAAATGAAACTGCTGGTGGATAAGAAAAGTAAAACCATCTGTAAAACCAAATACAGATGTACCTGTTAAAGCGACATGCACTGACCTCCTTGGCTACGTCTCCAATCTAATTTGCTCACAGTTAGTGTAGTATCTCACAGTGCTCAGTGATTGATAATAAGTTTTCATAAACGTATTGGTGAGCCTCCTCCTCCTGCGTTTGCCAACTCTTACATAAAAATAAACTCAGCGACTGTTACTTGTAAAATATTGGATGGAATCACTTTTTTGATTGGCCAACTTTACTTTATTGACATCCACTCAAAGTACAATTGATTCTCACTTTTTTTTCGATAATTATTATCGTAGTTGGAACTCAGCCGCAACGCATATTCCATAGTTAGATCTAATCTTCACATTTTTTGTCGAGTTTTGGGAATATGGGAGAAATGTAGCTGCAAGACTCCCTGCTAAATTTTTAAAGTGGTCTATGAGAAAAAAAACGCCTGGGAACCAGAATAACACAAAGAAAACAGGTACATAGGTCTCATTAAATCAGATACATTTTAGTACACTAGCGACAATATATATTAATGTAACTTCATACTCATCAAAGCCAAAAATTATACATAAATCATTAAGCCGCTTCAAATAAAACAGTTTTTTTTAACAGTTTGCGTGATTTGTGAATTTATTATCAAACTACAATATCTAACTCTGCCGTATTAAGTAAAACTACATTGAAAAATACTTCTCTTAATTATAATTAATGAAATGTTAATTAAAACGAAGCCACATTTAGTTATTGGCATTTCGACAACTATTTATTTTAGTAATTTGATTTTAAAACATTGTATGATTTACTTACATGATCTATTGGAGTTATAAATGATAAAAAAAATCAAAATGCCTCAGTTGCTAAATTTAAAAAAATTGTAACGGAACGCTTGTGTGCTTAAGGTTATTATACAATTATTAATGAACTTATGGATGATGATAGCACACCTTGGGAATGAGACGATCGCCGCATGGCTATTTCTATTGTTTTTTTTTTGTGCGTAATCCAACCCGCTGAGTTTCTTTCGCCGGTTCTTCTCAGAGCTGGGAGTTTCTTTCCCGAACCGGTCGTAGTTTCTAGTTTGACAATCAATAAGAAAGTGTAATACTTCAATATTGAATAAAGTAATTTGAATTTATTTGAAACAAATAGCATACATTAAATATTTATGTGAACAGTCATCGGTCACCTGTGATAATATATTGTTCGATATTTTCTTGATAATAATCATTGATCCCCATTTTTTTTTTGAAACCTCGCTTCAGGCTAAATTCCCTAATTTTGTAAAAAATACGTTTGAAGTTAAAAATAAATTAAAAAACGTTTTAGAGTTAATTGCAAAAAGCCGAGATGGCCCAGTGGTAAGTACGCGTGAATCTTAACAGATGATCGTGGGTTCAAACCCGGGCAAGCAGCACTGAATTTCATGTGCTTAATTTGTGATTATAATTCATCTCGTACTTGACGGTGAAGGAAAACATCGTGAGGAAACCTGCATGTGTCAAATTTCATTGAAATTCTGTCACATGTGTAGTCCACCAATCCGCATGGGAGCAGCGTGGTGGAATAAGCTCCAAAACCTTCTTCTCAAAAGAGGAGAAGAGGCCTTAGCCCAGCAGTGGGACATTCACAGGCTGTTACTTTTAGAGTTAATTGAATTGAACGCTACTTAACATGTGACCTGTTTGTCTAGCACACTTTAGTTATAAAAAAACAACAACTAAAGTCATTAGCACTAAAATTTATTTAAAAGTATATATTATAATCCTAAATTTACACTTTTTTTATATCGCTTCTGCTACACGAGATTCGCGAGTACCTTCAGGGGGTCTGAGGACAACGTGTATGTAACGATCAGGGATGTAACCGAACGTAATGTCGACAGCTCCGCGCGGCACGGCGCAGTTCGAAGAGGAGCAGTTCCTGTCGAAGATCTTCCTGTGGGTCGCGATCCTGTTCGTGCTGTGGCTCATCTTCGCATGACCACACCGCCGGCCCCGCCCCGTGTCGCCCCCCATCGATGAACAGTCGATACACTCACGAGTTTATAAAACGTTTCAAAATCAACCATTGATAGCTTGGCAACGCTATCTAACGCTAGCCGGATCGCGTCGTTGTAAGCTCGACGCACACTCGACGGTGTACAGGTGTACCATACACACTATTAACACTTTATGCAGGTAGAATCATTTGTTTCGTACATCGTTAAGTGTGTGGAGAGCCTTAATGCTAAACGGAGTTCATTAAACTCTGAAGACTGGTGCTTATTGCTTCGTCGATTAGTTTGTTGATTGCCTTTATGTGTTATAAATATATATAACGCTTTAGTTCACTTTATAAAATATTAATATAATGCACGATTTGACAACAGAACACCTGACATTGATCTCGAAACTATGAAAGAATATCCGGCGGAGGGTTCTGTTCGTCTTATTTACGACATAAATACATACATATATATAGACATAACGTTACAATTACACAAACAATTTTTTAACATATGACAAATAGTACAAAATATTTTGAATAACTTCGGCTCGGGCTTCACTCCTTTTAATTTAGAATTAAAATAACCGATACAATCTTTTAATTAATTTCTACTTGCTTAAGTACTTACTAAATGAATGGAATTAGTAAATATTGTGGCGATGAATTTCAAAATGAACATAAATATAATAACGCACGCACGCAATACATTTTAAGAACAACGCGGATTGCAATAAGAGGCATTTTTCTGTTTTAGCGATTAAAACAAAAAAATTATTACGTGCTTAAAATAATGGAATGTCAAAAAATATGTATGAGAAACAAATCCAAATAAATATTGTTTCTTTTTTGTTTTTTAATAAAAGTAATTTTAAGTGAGCGCTGTTGAGTACGTCCATATAACACGGAAATAATATTAACAAAAGATAAAACTGAAAATTTTGATTCGACGACTTAAAACAATAAAAAATAACAATTTTTAATAGCTGGTTATTAAATATATAACGGAAAATATTTTGTTATCGTTTAGTGAAGACAATTCGATGAAAGCAAATAAGACGGTTCGGCAAGCAAATAATAAATTGTAAGTGTTTTTATGCGACATGGTGACTGGTGTGGATTATAAAATTTAGCATTTTGATTGAAAATTTGTATTCGTCGGTGAATGGAATAAGGTAGCAAGACTTATACTAAGGGCTTTAAAATTAGGTCGTCTATGAAGTGAATTATGAGGTCGTAGAGTAGCTTAAATAGAAAAGTAGCACGACTCACTTCGCCGGCGTGCTAGGGAGGGGGCAGGTTTTAGGTATAAAATGTAGCCTATCGCCTTCCTTGGGACAAAATTGGTCCATTACTTCAGCCGTAGAAGCGTTACAGACAGACAAAGTTACTTTCATATTTATAATATTAGAATAGACCTCAGGTACGTTTTTTAAGTACAGCAACGATAATGATTTTTCTTCGGAAGCATCGCAATGACACGTATAGATACACGAGTAAACAAGATTTTATAACTATTGCAATTATAGTTAATTATATATTTGCACTTATCGGTAGGGTAGAAGTGATCTTCCTCGCCACGCCGAGTAAATGAATTCGCATTTACATGTAGCGCCATAATAGTTGTTATCACCACGGTCTTATACACAGGTCTTACAACAACAGTAGTGGGGGTACGTACGGCTTAATGGTTGCGCTGTTCTGTTCATGTGTGCTGTGCAATGAAAACAGCATTCTGTCTCTTTTTTTATCACACGTAACGCATGCGTACTAAACCCTCGTCACATTACTCGAATTTATTTCGTATTTCATAAAAACCATTAAATAAATAGATGACGAAAATACAGTACAAAGCTCGATTGTTTTATTCACATGTCGCTTACAGTCGCGTGTCACTCAACCGGCACGTGACCATCGATAGCAACGACGTACAGCGGCGTTGACGCGAAATAAAAGTTATGACACAATCGTACCAATCTCTCACCACTGAAATTGGGCTCCGTTGCAAGAACCTGTATACAAGACCGTGGTTGTTATCGTTTCTTGGCTACAGATAATGTACATATGCATGCAGGTAAGTCTTGCAACACTGAACTTACAGAATAAAAATATTTTCACTATAGATATAACTACGTACTACACGTGTTTCATACTTTTCTATTTAAGTTACGTATTTTTATCGCTCATACAAAAACAAACGAAGGGGCCTTTAATTCCGTGGCTCGTGATCATATTTCTAAATTTAGTTTGTAAATGATATTTTGTATAAAGAATCGTTTGTAACGTGTGGCGTGTACAGGCGTAACGCTAGTTGTAGTTGTTCAGTTTGGGCGGGAGATCGATAACCCGACACCGCGGACGGATCATTTTATTTTACGAATTCGGTAGATTTATTTTAATATTCCTGTAATATAAGTGTATATAATTATTTTCAACTGTTTAAACTGTAAATTATTAAAATAAACGATGCTATCAAGCTTAAGAGTTTTTCTTAATCTAATGTTAAACTTCTGTCGTTTCTCTTCTAATCGCCGCAAGTATTTACTTTGTTTGAGCTGTGTGCACACTATCATACTGGTTATTACAGCCTAGAACTAGTTTTAGTTCATTTAAAGAGATTAAATTAACTTACAGAATAAATGGTAGCACGTACGTACGTACTACCAGTTTGTAAGATTATCAACTCATTGAGTACTCGTAACATGGGCAATGGTTTGTGTGAAATCTTATATTCCAAAGCGACAGCAAACCGGCACCGTTGAACATTCTTAGGCACACGAACGTTACTACTTCGTCACCGAAGTAACACTGTAAACATGGCAGGCGACGAGACCAACGACAGTAAGGCTTGAAAAGGAAAAAAAATCTGTATAATTATGTCACTCACTTTATTTACTTAGATAACATTCTGGATATAAAATCAATTAAAACATGTACATATGTATGGACTTTTGGATACATAGAGCGATTCAAACAAATATTTCAACCTTGATCACATTACATGTCATCTATTTAGAAAACTGACCAGCTCGCAACGACACAGTCACAGAGTAATTATATAAGTAGGTTACATGGTCAAGGTCAACAACTCAAATATGGCAGAATTCATATAATGTTCAGAAATTTGTCCTGACATATGTGTTGGTAGAAGTAGACATTTGGTTATTTTAAATAATAATTATATTCTTGTGTTATTGTTGTCCCCAAAATCTATCTCATAACAGTCAAAAGATCATTCACATCATACAATCAGTATAGACATCACCCACAATAGAAGTCTTGTATAAAGGGAAAAATGATATTATTAACTAAACACAATACTAAAATTATACTTATCGTTAGCTTACATTATTTTATACCCTCAATTTCAAGTGACACTTGTGAAGACAAGGATATAATAATAATTCCGTTATTATAAAATGTGTAAAAACAAATAATGTATTTAGCTCCTGTTACAAAGTTACTCAATGCCATACAGTTTGAGCGTACGGTCCATACTCGTAGACGCGAGGTACTGAGCATTCTTGCCGAAGCGAACTCCTGTGGCGGACGCTGTGTGGTCGTTGAACACCTTCAGCTCCTGCCACTGCCGGCACAAGTACACCCGTACATCCGTACCAGCTATCGCTAAGTAGGTACCGCTCTGGTCGAAGCACAACTCCTTAATAGCGTAGCCCTCGTCTAACTGGATGGTCTTGAAGTTCTTCAACTTTCTCAAGTCCCAGAGCTTCACACAGGAGTCCTCGGCCGCCGTCGCAAGGTAGTAACCGTTTTCTGAAAACGATATGGAGGTGACGGGTCCGGCGTGTCCGGGGAAGTTGGCCACGTTGCTTTGCTCCTTTAAGTCCCAGATCTTTACTTGCGAGTCTTCGGTTCCAGTTCCGAAGATGAGACCGTCTGGATGGAACTGAGCTGTTGTGAGACTCACGCCGGAAGCGTCGCTAACCTAAACATATGAGAAAAATTCAATCATGCACCACAAACACTTAATGTGAAGGCTTTTATGTATAAAGTGAAGTCAGAGGAGTGGCTAAATATATCTTAATGCGAAGACTTTGGTTCATTAATGATCTCTGGATAACATTTTTACCTTGGTGAGCAGTGTGCCGGTGCGTATGTCTGAGAAAGCCCAGTGCTGGTCGGTGGAGGTGGACAGCACGTAGTCGCCTGTGGGGTGCAGCGATAAACCCGTCACCGGACCGTCGTGCGACCGCAGCAGCACTGTAGTCTGAGATCTGCCATATACACACATTACGATATCAAGAATCATGGTGATATATGTTATATTGATAAGGAACTATTTATTCCAATTATATATATGCAGTGCAATAGACTCATGCAAAATTTTAGTTTTAAACAGTTACAGGTTGCATGTTTAAAATTATTTATCTCAGAACAAGAGTTAAGTAGAGTACAAGCTCTTATAATTATAATATATTAAAAATCCAATAACGGAAAATACTAACGTAGGCACATTCCATACGCGTATAGTGTGGTCCGGAGAAGCGGTGATGACTGTGTCCTCGTCCGGGTGGTAGATAACGCGCGTCACCTTCTTGGTGTGTCCCTTGAGAATGGCGACCACCTGCTCCGTGTCCTTGTTGAATACGGTCGCATTGCGATCGTTGCCGCCGGTCAGCAGACGACTGTGGTCGGACGGATTGATATCCAGGGCGAGAATGCCGGGTACACTAGCCGAATGGAGACCCTGAAATTATTAGATAAAAAAGAAACAAATTCAATAAAAAATGTAACGAGCATAATTCAGTTATGATTATGATTTAATGATAATGACAATTATAAATGATATTTTTAAATTAATTAAATTATGGAATAAATATACAATCTTGCTAATTATGTAATTCTATAAATCTAAAATAATATTTGCATGTCGCTTATTTGACTAGACATGTATGTATACTATGTATATGTTTTGTGCAAATAAAGTATTATTATTATTATTATTAATACGCCATCGACTCACGGGGTGCGAGGCGAGCGTGAGGAAGGCGCGGATTTGGTCGAGCGCGACGAGCCCGTCGGGCACGGTGCGGCCGCGCCGCTTGCGCTCCTGCGTGAGTGCCGCGGCGCGGTCCTGCAGGCGCGCCACCACGTCGGCCGACATGCCGGCCGCCGCCGCGCCGCCCGCGCCCGCCGCCTCGGCCGCGTGCGCCGCCGCCGGCGCCGCCAGCCCCGCCTGCGGCTTCAGCGTCGCCAGCGCCTCGCGCGCCGCCGTCACCTCCTTCGTCAGCCGCGCGATCACGCGGCACGCCGCGTCGTGCTGGTACAGCGCGTGACTCAACTCCTGAGAGGATCACGTTTCAAACTTTATACCCGTGTCGTTCACTTTTAGTGAAGGAACTTCCGTGTGAATATTTTTATAAAATTACTTTATTTTATTAAACATTTCAATTAAAAATCTACCACCAGATCAACAATTTATATTTCAGGACACGAGAAGAAACTGAATTTTTTGAAGAAGTGGATTTTATTATTACAATTATATAATTTAAGTTTACAGTGAATATTTTTTTATTTGGACTGGCCTGGAGGTGATCTCTTCATTCCTTAGATGTATTTTTTTACTATAATATCTAGTGACTAAAACCAAAATAAACCGGATTGCACTACCACATGGCTCGAACTCTTGCATACTTTAGAACTGACACTCCATTTTGTTTTTTATTTTATTAGTTCATTCATTGATATTATTAAAATTGTTAATTTGATGATATTGAAGAGAAAAATAAATTTCAAGGTGAAGTGAAGACTAGATAAAAAATCAAAACAAATCATCAGAATAAATTATTATAAAATGTGGATGAGGATGACTAGGAAATAGCTGAAGAAATTCATAATTACAATTTTTATTTTATATGTAATAAAATTTATAATACTTATAATAATAAAAAAGTATTTGTTTATTTATTTAAGGCACTGACCATTCTGACTGTCTGTGGTACATGCTTTTATGTGATACACATAAATATAGAAATGAAGAAAATTATAATAAAAAATGACAAAAAGGATATAAAATTAACAATATAAATTATAAAAAAAGGAAATATTAATCTCATACCTGTCTAGCCGTCTGCAACTGCTGCCGTTGTGTGAATGTGTGCAACATTAAGGCATCCCACTCATCCTGCATGCTCTTTAGAGTTGCTGGGATAGATGTGGCACTGGGGGGCTTAGGCTTTACTATTGGAGGGGCTGTTGAAAGATTGTGATATTACATTGACAATTCTCATATTTAGTGCATACCACGTAAATGTATTGCAAAGCGTGTTACATACCCAGAAGTGCAGGTTACAAGTCTACATTTATGTTAGTTGTTGTTTTCTTTGATTAGTGATGTCATATCATTATTTATAAGATATTTTATCATATATCAAATTTATAGGTGAATTAATGACAATAGCGTACAACATAAGTATTGTGTTTATAAATAATATATATATTCTTATTCTAGGTTATTTTACTTAAAATACTTTTTTAAAACATTTCACATCCATTATTAGACACAAAGTTGGAAATAAGTTTTTTAATAGCCATAACTTACTCTTAATTTCAATAAGATCTTCAACTCGCAGATCTTTTCCACTAATTGGATCAACACCATTTTCAATTATATACTTTTCAATAATACGCTTCTCGAACACGGCCCCTGACGAAGGGGACACCACTGGCACTTCGGGCACTTCATTAGATACTAGAAAAGATAGGTTACTAGGTTAGCTTCAACCACGCAATGATAAATATTATAGATTATTTTATATTCAGAAAAATATTACAAAACTATCGTTAATTAACATATAATTAATTGATTCAAGAATAATATTTAATAAGATATAAGCAAAATACAAGCGAGCATCAACCGGTTTCCGACGCACGCTCAAATTAAAAAAAAGGTATTGTTTATACAAATTTTTATTTAATACATACTTGCACAATATAAAGCCATCCTACTTATTGAATTTTAACTCTAATATAAAGGCAGAAATCATGAAAATCACATTAAAAATACAATTCCCTCCGACTTTTATACTTTCATATGCTGTCAAAAACTAACAGATACAGATAGCACATCAACATTTTGTCATGTACAGATAATATAATATAAAATTTAAAACTTGGCACTGGCATTTATTATTTATTAAGCAATAAGCAGACTTCAGACTGTTGCCACCAAACCAAACCACGGTGTTAATTCGCCATGATTTTTGCTTAAATTCAGCGTGAAAATTAAATCAACACAACTTTAGATTACTTCATTTTTTAACTAAAAGGTAACGTGGTTATGTACTCTATCTATACGTTCAAATAATAGTCGCTGAAACATAAATTTCGGTTGAAGTCGCAAGTCATAATCATTACATTATTACTCGTATTCAAAATTCAAAGTATATTACGCAGACATTGAATAATAATGTGAAAACGTAATAGAATAGACAGTACTTGTGACAAGCTACAAAACAATACGGATAAATGAGAATGTTGCTGTTTATTTGAGAACACCAGCTGTTAACGCATGCGCTTAATAGTGCACTATATGCGTTTTATATTTTATTTAATAGTCTCAATTAAAAAAAAGGAAAGTACAATAATTAATATCAGCTTATATCGCTATCCTCGTCTGACTACCGATGTTACGCGCTAACTCTCTTTCACTTTAATCAATCTTTGACAGCAGGCAACCCCTATTTGCGGGTAATTTTACACAGGTATTTTTTCATGCACAGAAAACAAATTGCTTCAATTTGATATATAACAGATATTTATACGTCATCAACGTATCAACGTAACGAAATATTACCTGTTTAAACCTGGCTGCGAATAGGTTGCGGCCGACTGGGTAACAGCAACTATACCTTTCCGAGCTATTTACATACACTGCTATGGAGTGGATTGTAGTTTATTTTCATAACAAATGAATGATTTTTTTTGGAAAATATCAATAAATATTATTTTAATTAAAAGTACTCGCGGGCAAATTTTAATTGGCAACCTGGCAAAAATAGATTCTCCCGTTTATAATTATACATAAAAAATAGATTTGGACTGTGTACGCTATGAACGTAGTGATCTTGCAGCCGGATCTTAGACCATAAGTAAGTTTGAAATTGATGCACAAACGGAAAATGACCTAATGAATAAAACTAAACTTGTAGCGCTGCATAGATCATTTATAAAAAAAGGTAAATTAATAAATATAATAATTTGTTTAAAAGTAAATAAAGTATATATTAACTTACAATTCTGGTACTTGTACATAAAACCGAAAGTTTGCCTATTTAAATTTATTGAACTATGTTCCCTACCAATACCCAATTCGATAGGCAGAAAATAAAAAGTGTCGCGTCTATGACTCATTAACCCCTCCCCGCGCGTCATGCACTCCTGCACCTGCTACACAGATTTTGTTCGCGCCGTCTGCTCTAGTACGTTAGTACATTATAATTCAATGTACGCTCATAACATTTTGTGAAAGGGCTTTGTGCAAATCTTTCTGGCCAATCCACTCACCGAATATAACCAAACAGCAAATCTAAGTACTATTGTATTCCGGATTTAAGGGTGAGTGAGCCCGTGTAACTACAGGCACAAGGGACATAACATCCAGCTGTTTTCAAGGTTGGTTGTGCCTTAAAAATGTAAGATATGGTAATATTTCTTAAATCGCCAATGACTATGGGCGGTATCACTTATCATCATATGGCCCATTCGCCGGTCCCCCTACCTATTTGTAGAAATAAATTTTGTTCCTTCAAACGAGGCCTGAAGAGGAACCTTGCGGGCCGGCAAGGCGGGGGCTAATCATTCTTCCCGACTGCACTAGCCGTCGTCGCATTGAAAATGTATATTGACAATATCTTATTTTCAAGGGACTACTTAAATTAGCCATCAATTATTTTTAATCATGACCTTTGCGCGCGTGATCCCCGTATTTTTATTTTTTAAGCAAATAGTAATGTGCTGTTAGTGATAATATACATAAATGTCCTATTGACCGATTATGCCACGATTGCCGTTCACGCAATATACCGTCAACTGCAACATTACCATATTTTTTTACTTTTTACAATTTACTTCAACATGGGGCTAGTTGTTTAAGTTTTTATTGATGATTTTTAGAAATAGATGTTTCTCTTTTAATCGAACCATTGAATTCTACAAAATCTCACATAGAAACGCTTTAATAACCAAAAGTTAAAAAACAAGTTTGGCAAAATTGTGGCAAGGAGCACGCGATGTAAATTTACCGATCGTCCTGGCGCTATAAAAGCGACGTATTTATTTTTGAAGCTATTATGTTTGTTTAAGTAAGCACTGCCAATACATAGGTAAAGTTGACCCAAGAATTTCAAAACTATCATAGAAACAGGTGAATGTCAGCAGGGTTATCTAAAAGATAATTATTTTTTATTTTACTCTTTGGAGGTATTTGGAATATATCTGAAAGTAATCAAGCAAATCAAAATATTTCATCAAATATATTTATATAGTATTTAAAGTTACTGTTCTGGATGACTGAAATCCAGAATACTACTCGTGCAAAATTTGACAGCCCTAGTCACAGGTACAAGTTACAGGTGCTCGTGAGATAACTTTACCTAAGCTCAACCAACATCACCTTTTCTAACCCCAATAACAATATAACATACTATTTAATATAAGTCACTTTGATTTTCTCTAAGAAGAAACACCAATTTTTATGCGATGATGCTGCGAACATAATTGACCAAAGAGAATGAAAATTACAATATTTTAACAATTAACAAGGTTGCCAGGTTGAATAACTTTTTGGTATACCAAAATTTATTATAATATCTACCAATATGACTAAAATTGCGATAGAAACTAGTATAGGGTATGCTTAGATAAAGATGCCCACGGAAAGTAAAGATGCCACAGATGGCGGTATGTACTAGTATATGTAAATATGTGCGAACACGAAAAATTAAATACATACTCCATATGACTATTTTATAAGGATATTAGGAGATTTTTAAAGGAGACGAAAATTAGATTTCAAAAAATTTATTAATTTCCGAACAACAGTTTAGAATAGTTTTTGCCAAGGTAATGGCACATTTCAGCACTAGACGTGTAAAAACTTACATTAATTCTAATCGTCACTTTGTACATGGCCACTGCAAAAATATTGTAACTAGTTGATATACAAAACATATTTATATACAATTCTAACAGAATATATAACATATTATTATAAAACTGATAAGTGTATAGCATTTCTTTTTAACTATTTAAAAATGAACAATTTGCAAGGAAGTCTGGTCTTACATGTGCTTTGTTATATTGAATGTAGAATCTATGTAATTATAAAAAAAATAATGTAATTGTGTCACAATAAATGAAAGTATGATTTCTGTTTGTACCGACAATGGAATTAAGTATAATTAGCAAAGTGCATTCATTGTTCATTTAAAAACTATTTCAATAGTGTATCAACATAATGGAAATAAAGTAAATGACTCCTTTGCACTTGAAACAATTTTGTCAAAAAATTGTTTTTATGACACCTTTTATATGTTCTATACGAATCTGAACAAGAGTATGTTCCTCTGCAAAAAACAGAGCCCACAATAATTCTCAGTGTATTGCTATTTACAAATGACAGAATATCCATCTTAACATATAGAGGCTATACATAAATAATAAATACATATAGTTTATTTTAGCCAAAAAAATATTCAGCACAGCTATTAAAAACTTAGGCAGTATAGAAAATAATTCGCTGACATTCACTTGAACCCACTTTAATTAAAAATAAGAAGTAAAAACCTAAAGCATCATATACCTTCGCAAGTTTAATTTCATGAGAACAAAACATTAAACATTTTATGATATCTTATTCACAATTTATGAAAGGTTAAAATAATACTAAATTGCACTATGTTTTAATAATAAATATCTACAAAATTATATTTATAAACATAAAAGTTGACTCAACCAAAACATAAATTTCGGTTTTAATATGTACAGCATTAAGAGTAATGGTAAATATTTATAACCTTCTTTGGTTTGATTTACGAAATGTGCTCCATTCAAGTAAAAGAAATGATCTGTTTTAAATCATTTTCAGTGATTTCACAAGTCTTGGAAACAGGATATCCAATGTGATTTAAATAGATCAAAAATATTATTTTCAACGTGAATCATTCAGGAAAATCTAACAAAATACTTAATTTATTTTTTTACTACAATGTTTTTTCAAGAGGATAACAGCGTGGCAATCACAGAACGCTATCAATATAAATGTAGCATTTCCTTACAACAATTACAAAACATGAATAGAAGGACACTTCAATTGCTGTTAACAATATGTTGTAGTATACTCGACTAACAATACCGGTTACCAGTTCACGGGTCGGACAGGGTTTTTATTACAGTCTGTATAACAAGTTCCCCGACTGCCGCACATATTGAATACAATCACAACCTCAAACCTTGAATTATTTTTGCATTTTGTGCTAGAAGGCTCACTTAAGCGAAGGAAGAGCTAATATTATACAGCCTAATACAATAATATTGTCAATGAAATTGACCCTATATTTTTTATTAAAAAACAAAATGGTTTCAATTTATTAAAATATCATTTTCTAAATACCAATTCATACAAAAATATGTTTTATATACCACTTTTCAGCAAAGATTTTTTTTTTTACCAAATTTTCATTTTATTTTATTTCAAACAAGGATGATATTAAAACATGAAAAATATTATATTATTATTGCAACTGTCTATTACATTTATATCCTAACACAATTTCATAAAAATAACCTTTGATTCTATACTTATTATGACAGTCAAAAATAAGTGACACTTTAAAAATACCAAAAGTTTTCATAATATCTGTACAAATAACAAGAACTTACATCAATGGAAAACATTAATATAACCATGGGCCTCGTAACTCGTAAGCCCCAGTTCTTACCACATACTGTACACATTATGTACACTTCAGTTTAATCTAAGTGTGATACTTTAATGTACAATAACACATTTAGTAAAAGTCCATGATTTACAAAATCCATAATGAGAACTCAAGTCTTTAACTTTACACGATATACATAACCATCTATATAGATTACACTAATTATACTCATAAGCACTGTATAAGTACCACTCGAATCACGATCACGATCAAAAATCGAATACGTCAAATAACAACGTCATAATAATTCATAATGATCGATCGGAAGAGTGCATGTAAAGGCACAGCACAATATGATATGTCACAAGACATGTCGGCGACTAGACGAGCACGGTGAGCGCGTGCGCGAGGGCTAGCGATCACGAGAGCGAGTCGCGCAGGTGTCGCACGGTCGCGTACACCTTGACCGCGGGCCCGAGACGCAGGCGCAGGCACTGCACGAGCTCCTCGCACGACGCCATGACCAGCTCGGCGCCCGACAGCCGCGCCGCCGCCGCCGCCGCGCCCACCGCCGCGCCCGCTATCCGCGACAGCAGGGCTGCCACCTCCTTCTGTAACGTTAATAATGCATCTTCTTAAGTTACTATGATAGACTTATACATTTTTATACAGTATTTAAAAATAGTATATGATTATTTCATGCAAAATGTAGTGCATTGCCCGTCGTTATCGGTAGAATCTACATTCTGAACCAGAGGTAGTTTTAAATTTATTTTACTTTGTAGAATTATATATCCCCTATAGTGCCTATTTAAAATAATTTTGGTTTTGAATAAGATTTTGGGTAGGATCTTTACATTTGTTTTTGCCTCAAGCTAATTAAAATCACGTGACTATATTATGTATATAAATTTAAGTATTAAAATATGTCAATGTATGTTTTCCACACAATTTATTAGTTTACAAAAAAAACCATTGAAATAATCAAACATAGTGCGCCGGCACCCGTACCTGCGTCCACTCGCCGGGGTCCGGCGACAGCGCGAGGTCGGCCACGTGGCGGGCGACGAGCGCGCGCGGCGCGGCGGGCGCGGGCGAGCGCGGCGCCGACGTGTCGCGGCGCGAGAACGACCGCAGCGCGCGGTTGTCCTCGCTGCCGCTGCCGCGCCACCGCTTCCCGCCGCTGCTCGATAGCGATTCGTCGTCCGACACCTGAACGATGAGTGAACACGTAAGATATTATCGCAATTCGTTTGTTTAAATATTCATAAGCAATGATTCATTTATTTCATAATATTAGGGAATCCATGCTTACCGGTTCGTTTTTAGCGACTTCTTCGACTCTTTTGTGTTTCGGGGGTCGCCCTCGCTGCGGTCTGAGAAGCGATTTAAACATGTATTCACTTAAAACTAATCATGTGTACACCTAAAATAATACTTCTTTACAACGTAATACTCACTTCTCTTTGGGCGCATCGCTATTAGGTGTGCTAGTAGAAATAGATTTCGGCTTGCTCTGTGCCCTGCGAAAACGATTCGTATTAGAGTTAAACGTTCCAAGTCCAGTGCAATGGTAACGCAGGAGGTGAGATTCGAGGGCGGCGGCGCACCTGGTGGGCAGCAGCGCGTGCGCGGCGGGCCCGGGCGCCAGGCGGTCGGGCAGCGCGGGCGGCTCGGCGGGGCGGTAGGGGCAGGCGGAGGCGGCGCCGTGCTGCTTGTGCGCCCCGCCGCGCGCCGAGCCCAGCCCGCGACAGCCGCCCACGCCGCACGGGCCCAGGATGCGCAGCTCCTCCGCCGCTGTAGTCACATACGATACTTAAGAAATACGATTTTTTATTTTTTAATCATACTCGATAATTAATATTCATTATAAAACATTCGTGTGCATCTGCGTGGTACATTAAGGTAAGCGGAGATTACTTTTTCGTCATTTGCAACAAACAATCTCTAACTATAAACACTCTGGCAAACTTTGACAAGTCTACCAAACAAATGACCGTTTATTCAAAGTAAATTAAAAATAAAAGCAATAGCATTTTTGCCTATGGTGTTAAAAGTATGGGTTTCCTCGATTACACATGGTAGGTATATAAATACATTTCATAGTTAATTCCTTTGATTTATAAGTTTTAATAAAAACGACATTTGTTTCTGCATAAATTCATTTGAAAATCTTTATAATAAACATATAAGATTACTTTTTACTAATTACTGTTCAATTATTATTATTATCTAAAAATCGAAAGAAAAAATTGAGAGTTTACTTTAAGGCAACTATAAAATTGGTAAAGAAATTATGCAATAAAGATTATAAAATACAAAGGTTCTCGCATCTTACGTGAGACTTAGCGTTACTTACTGAGAGGCGGCTCGAGCGGATGTCCGGTCTTGAGGCACCAGCCGACGGGGTGTATGTCGGGCGAGTCGTCGTCCAGCCAACACGACAGCTCCTCCGGCCACCCGTCGAACGACACGCGCACCTGGTGGCCCTTCACCGCGCTTATCGTCGCCACTCTTATTAGGAACGGTACCTGCAAGTTAAATTGATTACTGTGATAAGATAAATAATAATGTATGTCGTTTAACATTCTTAGAATATTAGATATATATTTCATTAATTATAACGTCTATTAAACATTTTTATTATTTCGTTGAATATATATTTTATTATGTTAAAAATTGGAATGTATCTGAATTGATAAAACAATATAATAATAATATTCTGGGACATTATTCTGATCCCAAACTAAGCAGAGCTTGTACCATGGAAACCAGACAACTGATATACTTCGTATTATACTACTTTTCTTTTGTAAATATATACTTATATTTATATATTATATATATAGATAATTACACCCAAACTCAGAACAAACAGACATGTTCATGCACACAAATGTCTGATCTGGATGGGAATCGAACCCACGACCTGCTGCGTGAAGTATCTTGCCAACCGACTCGTCAAGATGCATCTTATTTTGCGGTAATAAAGGACAAAATAGCTCACCCTACGATCTACGACTTCTAATTTCATCCCGGGCTTAAAGCCGATCGGCGGTCGCGTTTTGAACGCACGCGGCGGCGCTGCACTCGACATCGTCTCTGCCAGGTAGTTCTCCCACGAGAACGAATCTGGGTCTTTGTAATCTGTGAACAGATAAAAAAAAATCTAAATGTTTACAAATATAGACATTTTCCATTTAAAATCGAAATGCCTTATATTAAATTGATCACTATAATAAAGATTTGTCCAACTGTGGGATGCTGAAGTCTTCCGAACATTCCGAACCACGACGTTGAATCTCAAGGCCGAGCCTATTGATCTATTACTTAAATTCAACGTCTACAGAAATATATAAAAATCATAATTATTAGGTCATAAAACTTACGCAAAATTCTTGAGACGAAGTTAAAGTCGAAGCGAATGCCGGAAGAGAGGTAAATTTTGATATAGGTCGAAACAAATCATTGATTAATGCATTTCGTTCGTATTCCGAGCAGCAATTGTCAGAACAACTCAGTAATGGGTACGGCGCGATAACATTATTTAATGTCATTATAATGTTCACTAATGACAATGCTTTCGTATCCCTCAAATCGTATCTCATTATTTATATTTTGATGTATAGTTTCTATAAATTTGCCTTTTCTTATTTATTAATTGATAAAAAATCTCGTAACGCGTAATAGGAACGAACATGCACTACTCTGAGATTCGTTAAGTGTAATTTATTAATGACTATTTGTGTTCCTGATGAAGTTTCTCATCGTTAACATCTCAGGAACAACTTCAAATGTTAAGAGTAACCTGCTCCATCTAACTTATGTCACCTTTTGGTCGAAGCGGTAATTACTTCCGCATAGATAAGAAATGAAGACTACCATTTTTTTTTTATGTAAGAGTAGAGCAAACTAGCATTAGGCTCTCCTGATGGAAATCCTTCATGGACATCTGCAATATCCGAGGACTTGCAGATGCGTTGCCGGACTTTAAATAATAGCAACTACAAAAATGACGAATGTGCAAAATTTTATGATTATAGACCCACCGGTAAAGTCTGCGTTATTTGTCAGTGTTAGAATTTTATTAAGTACCTAAATAATGAGAACATCGGGATACGTCTATGGTTCCAAAACTCGGTAACACTTGGAGGCACACGCTGTACTTGACACTTCATGTATATTTTTGTAACCGTCTTGTCTCGTTCTCTATTGTCCGATTAGAAACTAATATCTATAGTTAGCCTATCAGTGAGGTATTCAATTTTTATATTTAAGATTATGCGAATAAAAAACAAAATTGTATACAGCGTTGGTTCTTATATAATAAAATAAATCTTTATTTAAACAATACAAAATAGACGACGAATATCACTAAAGGTGTTTGTTGAAAATTATAATTTTTTTAGTCAAATAAATACTTTGATATCCGCAAATTTGATAGCGATTGCATAATAACAACCAATTATTAATTATATAACAAAAAAAAAATGGAAACATTAAATTTTATGAGTGTTTTGGTTGTGTTATTGTAAGACCATCTTTCAAAGGTATTTATTTTATTTCATTTGATTCATTACTTATCGTAAAACTTTGTGGTATATAGATATAGTGAAGTTTTGTATTATAAATACATACATATAAATCAAGAACTGTTGTAGTGCATACAGCAGAGCTGATTAGCATCTCATGGAGTATGCGAACCTAAGACTTCTTCGATTGGAATAGTGCATATGCTGTCTCGATAACGAGGTCCTGAATTCAAATCGAGGATCGAACGAATAAGTCAGTAATAGCTTGGAGTTATTAAGTCACTGGTAGTTCCTGAGCCTGATCTCTCTCCGGCACGTTGCCATCCCATCGGATTATGCAAGTGAGGAAACCGAAAAAGACCATTATATATGTGTTACCATACGCCGCTTGCACTTTAATATCCTCTGTGCAGTTTGCTACCTTGAAATAGTCTATCGTAATCGAAATTCGGTCGTGACGACATTTATAATCCACCTCTGAGCAGATAGCTCAACGCATTTAAAATGAAACTCTCGTTAATGTTATGTTATTCATGGTACCTGACGTGAAAACAAAAATAAATATTTTTGTGTTGAGAACGCAACGTAACAAATATTTAGAAAATATATACTCCATATTAATGAACTGCTCTGTGCTTAGCATCTCGAATATGATTAAATCTAATGTATTCACATTACTAACCTTGTAATTAAATATTAATTTCATAGACATTAGTTTCTATTCCAAAAAAACAAAAATCTTTTCATTATTCCTCATTTAAAGACGACTATGAATAATAATTAGAACGCATGAAACTTGAGTAATCATGATAGAATTACTCACAAAAGATCCTTACAGTCCATCTTAACAGTTTGGACACAAAAAAAATCAACAGTTTTATAATATAAATTATTCTATTAATAAAATACGAGAACACAAGTTAAGAATTCAACTTTCTACACACTCATCGGCAGCGTTCGGCGGAGCACTGATAGCCGAGTCGTTTCGTTCGTAAACAGCGACCGATGATTAAAATGTTATTCATTTATCCTTATAGAGTGATTCGAGATACTTTACTACATATTTATAATACTATTTATAACAAATATGTAAACTATAGTGAATTTGTTATTTAAGATAACTCTATTGTCTATGAAAATTATTGTCATAGATATTTACTATACAGGAACGTTTCGTAAATATGCTAGTTAACTTACAACGAAAGGATTATTCATACGGTAGATTTATTCTTTTATAAATTGTCTAATGTTTTTCTTGGGATTTTAAGTGATTAATGTGTTAATTTGTGTACCAATAGTTATGTGTTACGTGTAATTTTATTAATTTTCTACATTATTAAGCAACACTAGACCGCGATAACACTTAAAACCCGAATATAATGTATGCTTACCTACATATGTACAAGTGCACATCGCGAAAGTATATCTCACTTTGTGAGGAAAAATGCCTACACATATACACAGGTAAATAGGAACCGGACACATAGGTCGGTTGAAATTTTGCCATTTGTGCTTGAAACCGACCCGCATTAAAGGCATGCTGCGGAATGAGCTATACAAGTCATACGGCAGGAGTGTAGCTCAGTGATGCACACCGAGCATTGTACGGTTAATGTACAACATTTTTATTAGTATATAATTTGGCCTAGATTTTAAGTATAAATTTTACCGTCAGCGCAAAGATTATCGAGTTGACCAAAGCAAACCTATTATTAATTATTTAATAAATTAACTATTTAAACCTCAATATTCCGCGTGGTCAATTCCACAATACCTAGCACATCCCTAAACCATACATTTTGGTCCTTCGAGCCTTAAACGGTGACTGTGTTTGGGTTTTCTTTAAGGTAAGCGATTCGGTACGTTGGCTTCCCACAAGCGGGTCTCACCAACTATATTGAGAAGGCGCAAATAGCGTTATTTGAGGATCTGGACATTGGATACCTATCCTTCTGAACTAGTGACCACGGCCTTACAGCCACACCTACAAGTTGTCGTCAGAAGAAATACCAATAGCCTATCTTAAAAGATGGTTCAGGGTTTCGAAGAACTTATCAATATCCAAGAAGCTATATTCAATGAATAGAAACAAATCTGTAAGAATAACAAAAAGGACAGCTCCGTCCGAAAAAATCTTACGTATCTAAACGATCACCTTTCCCGTTTAAACGCTGTATGGGAAAGATTTATTGAAAATCACCAACATCTAGAGGAATTAGGAATAACCAACATCCAATATTTTACAGACGATGTATTTAACAGTACCAAGAGCATTTATGAAGACGTTCTACAAGATATTTTAAAACGAAAAGCGGAGGTACCCTCTTCCTCGTCAACTAAGGAACCAATACCAGCAGCACCTACACAGAGGAAAACAGAGTCCAGATTTGATTTTGAGGGTATACATTTTCATGTGCCTCCCCGTGAAACAAGCGAAGGTACTTTTAAACAACAAGATCTCTTACGTCAGCAATACTGTAACTTTAAAGCTTTTTAGCGTACGCTGAATAAAATTGATATCGAGGCCCCCATGGAAAAGTGGGAATTGGAAGATAGTTTGAACATATCAAAAATTAAATGGGAACATATCGAAAAAGCGAACTGGGAACTCGACTGTATATTGAAACAAGAGGAAGATTCGATATATAAGCAAAAATATGACGCGGTAGAGAATATTTATGATCATTAACGAATGAAGCTGCAACATAAAATCTGGGATAACGTGCATTATGAGAAGGCAACACCTAAGATTGAAATTCCAGATTTCTATGGCAATTACAACCAGTAGCTATCTTTCAAAGATCTTTTTATCGAGAGTGTGCATAACAACCCATCACTCTCCAAAGCGCAGAAAATGCAACATTTGAAAACAAAACTAAAAGGCGAAGCTGAAAAGCTGGTCCAACACCTGGGAATCAGCACTGACAATTATTCATCCTCGGTCGATAGGTATTCTGATCTGTCATGACCAACGACAAAAACGACGTATCGTACGGTTCGCTTCTGGTAGTTATTTCGATTAGCAGGAGGAAAGACGTGGGTGTCCCTCTGGCACAGCCTCCGACAGGGAGTAGGTGGGGAGGGCTTGATGTTCTTCTGGTAAAACTGTCAGGCTAGACGGCAGAGCGCAATTGGTAGAGCCGAATTGAAATTCTGGTGCGGGGGATCGAGACGCGTGAGGAGAAATTTGGTAAGCAGACAAGCCTGTTACCTCAGGTAAGCGAAGCATCACACAGGAAAGGTTGCGGGTATGTAATATAAAAACGACCCCTTAACCCTTTCCACCCTTGAAGAGGACGGTCTTAGTGACTCCCCCATGAAGTCCCGGGTCCTATCAAACCTACCTACCTACCGACACCTATCAAAAGTTTCCCCCGTGATAAAAAAAAATAATGCATGTGTCAAATTTCACTGAAATTCTGTCACATGTGTATTCCACCAATCCGCATTGGAGCAGCGTGGTGGAATAACCTTCTTCTTAAGAGGAGAAGAGGCCTTAGCCTAGCAGTAGGACATTCACAGGCTGTTACTCTTACTTTACAAAGGAAAATCGAGCTAATATTTAATTTCAGGAAAACAAACATAAATATTAGCAACAATTGACTTAAATACATAAATTGTGAATTATTTACAGAAACACATAAAATGGTGTAACAGATGTATTGACTATACATACAAAAATAGAGTTTCTTATTCATTATTGTTGCAAGATAATTGAAAATGTCGTACTCTGTTATGTACACTCCTAAAAAACCACAACTGCCTTTTATATTTATTATACAGTTTATTATAATAGTACACGATTGAAAAAAAAAAGACAAACCTACCGAGTAACATCTAAAGTTAGCAGCGTTATATTTTTTAGACATTATTCTCGTGCAGATTATGGATTGATCACGGGTTACAATCATTACTTAAGACGAAGCGCGTGTTAAGTCGAAATCGAGGCGAAATCGATAACGGAACAAGTTTGAATACGTTCTAAAATATATTCTTCACAGAACACGTGCGTCTGCGCAAGGTTACGTACATATATACTGTAATTTATGTTACTCTATAAACATAAATGGATGGATTTATTTAAAGGTTCTATAAATATATTATATTATAATTACGATAGGGCAAGGTTGCCTAGTAAATAGAATCTTAACATCAGGACACTTTAGGTTCAAATCCATGCCTTGAGTTTTATATTAATAAAGTTAACTAAATATATTTCAATTTGAAAATAACATTACCTTAAGTAACGTTAAAGTTATATCAAAGCTCAGTTCAATCAATGCAACACAATAATTGTTACTAAACGAAATTAATGTCAAAACTCGTAGCTATACATATAAATTACCGTTACTCTGACAAAAGTGATCTAGTTTAGAAATTAATTATCTCTTTAATTTATACAATGATGTATCCGTTATCATTTTAAACAGTAGTCTTCTGAGTGTCTCGTCGATTCCATTAAATATTGTATTTCGATAAAAAATTGTTTCATTCGAAAAATATCGTACGCAATTAATGACAGGCGAAAATATTCAATATAATATACAACAAAATACTCATTCGTTACTTACCTTGTAGTATTTATTTCGATTAAATCACTAGATGTTTTCAATATATTTATGAATTAAGTAAACGAATTGAGTACAATTCAAATTATGAAGCTAATAAATATTATACTAGTTTCAAACAAGCGACCTTCACTAATGTAATAATGTTTTTATCGTTAATATTCTTTATTACAATACATTGTATACAATAGCTTCCTTCGACAGAATATCACACGATATATTTTCATTTCTTATATGTTGGTCTAAATAATTATTTTTAAAGTAATTAATTTAATTAAAATAAAGGCGTCTTCCGAGGATATCATGATAAATATATAACCAAGTGAATTTATTTATATAAATGAAAATGTGAGTGGATGAAGGTAATAATTATTACATTACATTAGGGTGAGTGAGCCAGTGTAATTACAGGCACAAGGGACATAACATCTTATTTCCAAAGGTTAGTGGCGTGTTGACGATGTAAGCGATGGTTAACATTTCTTACAATGCCAATTTCTAAGGGGTTTGGTGACCACTTACCATCAGGTGGCCCATACGCTCGTCGGCCTACCTATACAATAAAAATGAAAAAATACATATTTCACATTCGTATGACATTCATACGATTGTCATACGAATATCATGAAAAAATGTACTTATTATGTTACATAATACTTTCATTAATTACACGAACCGTCGAAATAAGATGATGTGTTACTATGTTATTTTAGTGAGTCCCACTTTTGTCATTTTTATAAAATTTGTATCTCAAAATCACGCCTAAGTTTAAATATTCGATAAATAAGTTATGAAACTTTGATCGTCATTTAAAAATACAAGTTTGTGTCTTAAAAGCGCTAACTGTCATCCGTAACTAAAAGAGAAAATACGCACGTGGTATTACATGTGGTGGTACAGAGCTTAGTTTGGGAACGTCTGGTCTATCTACACTTTGAACCGAATTATTAGAAATCAATTCATTATTTTATTTTCATTTTTACTTATATAAACTTACTATTACTATTTATAAATACTTTATATAAAATATATTGCATGTAAAGTATAATATAGTAATATTTTAGGTGGCCAATCTCTCTTGAGATTACTTAGGTCTTTCTTCACCGCCGAGCTCGAGATGATGAGAGATGATATTATAATAGTAAATCAGCTCATGAGGATTCGTTAGTGCTTGACCGGATTTGAACAAGAGATTTTAAATGAATATCAAATGAATGCGTAATACTCGCTCTAGTTACAAAACGTTAAGTTTACTACTTAACTCTAATGAACTTAAGTATTCAAATCTTCGTCGTGCCTAGGTCCTGTACTTCAAATCTAGACTTGATTATCATTTGTGCAGATTTTCATTATAAAATAAGTATTGCTTGATAGCTCCGCTATATTATGCACTAATATATCTTAACTTATAACACAACATTATTCCACATTACTTATATCCACTTTTGTTTAACTTTCCAAGTTCCGATAACGTAGCCGACATTCAAAACGCAATTTTTTCACCAATCCCTAATGAATATCACAGATTGTTTAAGATCTCGACCAATGATATCGCGTCAAACTAATGTTAAAGTTGTTTATTTGCCTTTACTCCTCTGTGTTTGGAATAGGCGGACGGGCAAATGGACTGCCTGATGGCAAGTGGTCACCACCGCCCATAGACATTGCCGCTATAAGAATTAAGAAGTATTCATCACTCCCTACATCGCCAATGCGCCACCGACCTCGAGAACCAAACTACAAGCCGTTTATATATTGAAATGACGTATGCAAGATAATGCACATAGCGCAGTACTCACAGTTGGGCGGCGTGAGCGGCAGGCCGTGGTCCTCGGCCCAGCCCACGGGGTGCACGTAGGGGGACGACGGCTCCACCCAGTAGTCGTACACGTCGTCCCAGCTGTCGAACGTCACGAGCAGGCGCTGGTCCAGAACGTCGGCCACGCTCGCCACGCACACCAGCTCGTTCTGCCGGTCCTCGGCCTCCAGCTTCATACCCACGCGGAACCCGTTAGGTTTTATCATCTGCAATGTCACTCGTAGCTAGAGATAGAGTCATTCGCGCAGCGCAAGTGATAAGTTTTAAGTTGATCTTTGAAATAAACAAATATAACAATATAATTTCAAATGGCGACGATACTCACTGCAGCGGTGATATGTTGGAACAGTTGCCTGGGCGCTGCGACTGCGCGTATTTGCTTGAGGTACAGCGGCCACGAGAACGAGGACGGATCGTATCCGGCCGGCGGCTTCAGTGGCCTCCCGTTCTTCTCGCACCAGCCCGGCGGGAAGACGTCTATGGAGTCGGCGTTAACCCAAAAGTCGTACATGTCCGGGTACTCGTCGAAGTGCAACCGCATCCTGTAGCCTTGCACCTCCGCCACCGACACCACGCAGAACAGGGACGGGTGTTGCGGATCGATCGCTTCCATTCTCATTCCGACTTTAAAATTATTCTTATGGTAGGGAAACGGATCTTTGAACAGTTTAACGGGCGCCGCCTTCGCTTTGCACACGTCGAGGTAGCGCATCCATGAAAATCCATTCTTCCCGCACATCCACGGGTACTTTTCGTTTTCTATCATATCTTCGCTCATTTTCATCAGCACCGCTTCCGATATTTGGTTGTCGTTGCACATCGAATCGTAATGCTTCGACGAAATTTTATCGTCCTTTTCTTGCAGTAAGTCGGAGTCGGAGGTTTGCTTCCGCATCAGTAATTTCTTCATTTTGTTTCGTTTCTTCGCTAGTTCTGCTCTTTCTTTATCTTTCTTCTTTTGTGTCACCTTTTGGACTTCGCTCTGACAGGTTAGACTGCAGATGTTCGGTGTGATGAACTCTGCCGCCATGCCATGGCACCCGCAGCCGTCGCAACGGTACAAGTCTTCAGGAGAAGTAGGCTTTTTATCCCTGCTTCTCTCGATACGCTGCTTAAGAGGTGTGTGGTACTTAGCTCCCGCATTTGCCAAGACGTTTTGATTTGAGTTTTCTATTAAATCAATGAGACCAAATTCATTAGTTTGGAAATGCAGATTGCTTCCCCTGAGTTGTGCAACTCCATTATTCCAAACAAGCCCCGGCGGGTCTTCTTCAAGTTTTGTATTGAGAACATCTTTTCCATTTACTTCGTCTTTCGTTGTCAAATTCTCTGCTTTTGGAAGGTAAATTAAATCGAGAGGCTTTATCTCTATTTTATCTTTATAATCTTCGGGATCAGAATCTCCCAAATTAACTTTCGCTTCTAAGTCTTTATCTAGTTTCTCATCACAGAACAAGGACGGCACACGATGGTCGTCGTTGACGTCTCCATCAACGAGATCCTTCGATTTGTTCATAATTTTCGGTTGAGGTAAAGTGAATTTCAAGTTTTTGTTCGATAGGTTTTCCGTGCATAACGAAATACGGCGCTTTATGTTGGCATTGGCAGTTTTCCTCTCACTATTATCAGAATTTGAGCGACGCAATATTGCAGGAGCAGCAATTGTAACGGGACCCAAATCGTTTCTGTCAATTATGTTTCTATTAAGTAAACTTTTGCCCTTTTCCGGTATAGCCAGAGTGAAAGATTTCTCCCGTGTGAGACCACCTTCATCATCCGCTATTGACACAGTGTATATATCGTCATTCATCGACGCATTTGTCTCGGGTATCGACAGCGTATACTCCCCTTGCTCGCCAGTAGGCTCGGCCCTCGACCCGGTTATCGATACTGCATAAGCCTTTTCACCTTTAGAATTATTTGACATACAATTATCTTTTCCATTCATGACAACAATCTTGGCTAAAGGTGGCATTTCGGAAGCTTCCATAGGAGTTGTGTCTCTCATAACCGTTATATTTCCTTGTGGATCGTTTTGAATCTGCCCATTCGCTATTTGAAGATTAATTATAGGTCCCTTCGACGCCATGGTAGCTGGTAAAGTAACGGGTACAATGAACTTGGTGTTCTGTATTTTTGGCATCATCGGAGTTAAATATAATTTTTGATTATTAGAATTCACATTAGTTTGATTGCTGGATATGAGAATCGATTGATTATCTGTAAGATTTTTCGTGTTCGGTTTTTTAACAGAGCTTAAATATGCAATAGCTTGTTTGCCCGGAGTGCTAGGAGCTATACTGACAGGTACCATCATCTTGTCGTTTGATTTTGGCTTTTGTATTACAATCGGTTGTGTCGAGTTGGCTGGTGCAAGTATTGATGACTTATTGTGTCCAGGTAGTTTGGGAGCTATGTTTGGTTTCTGCGCAACATTCGATATTAAATGAATGTTTGAATTGCTTGTTATCTGAAACATGAAACTACATTTAACCAATAAAGCACTGTAATTGAATTGAAATAGCTTATTTAGAGAATATATAATAAATTCATAACATAGTAAAGAATCTGATTTACATATTGCTGTGGATATAAATCAGAATATTCTTTAATCAAGTAAGCTCAAGAAAGCAATTTTCATTTGCAATTTAACACTTAGTTACAGGCAAAATTGCTAAGCGGCCAACAGAATTTGAAAACAGAAATAGAGTTTATATTATATATAATATCTTTCAAACGTATTATATATTTATACTTATGGGGATTACTATTTCAATCCAGTGTCGAACACCCTATTAGCACTTTTAATCAGTAATGGATCAATATAACCACGAATATAGATCAAACTGGATCTCATTATAAGGTAAAAGCTTAAAGGTTTACTTCCTGTACTTTATAATGAGTGTAATGAATTGAAATGATATATTTTCGATTCAATATATGAAACATTTACCACTTTACATTTTAATAAAACATTACTAAGTGAAAAGAAAACCTGAACCCTGATAAACAGTAAATGAAACAACTTTTAAATTTTTTAATTCTATTAACAATATAAATTAATAATATTCTTTTAAATAATAACTTTAAAGCAGATTTTCTATTCAATATTAAATCTTATTTGAAATAGAAAAGATTAATTCATATTTGTCATTAATTAAAATAGCTGCCTTTATAAATGTTATAAGTTTTACTAAATAGATGTATGTGACTTTTTTTTAAATAATATAAAAAAGGTAATGGAATGGACTTAAATTGAGAGGATTTAAAGAAAAAGAAAAAAAAATGTAGGTGGATATTGATTATTGCATTTTCATCATTTATTTTGATTTAATTAAAAATATATAATACAATTTTACTTTTTGTTTAATATTAAATACTCTGTAATGACTGCTTAAAGTTTTAGTACTTTAAACACTTTATTTTTATTAAATATTTTAGAACCAAATGCAATAATATAGATAATGTCACAAGCATAAGTGTTGGCCCCATTAGCAATGCACACAAACACAGATAAGTGACATGTTAATATGTATATATTTTTTTACATGTATATGTAAAAAAATTATATAAAAGATTTAAATACTTACAGGTCTTCTAACAATAATCTGAGGTGGATTGCCACTGGTACTGGCCTGGCTAATGACTTCTGTACTAGACACTGGCTTCAGCCCTGTAGGTGTCTGTATGTACACCACATGGGGCATAGTTCTGGGTGCGCCTCGTAATTGTACTCCTCCAGCATTTCCAGCATTCGGCAGAGCCAGTTGAATAGGATTATTTGATGTATTTGGTATTTGCATCACAGTTGGATTCGATCCAACTTGTACTTGAGACATTGATGTGGCATTGCTCATCTTAACAGAGTCTGTGAGCTGAAGTTGTGTGGAGCTGGACATGTTCATATCTACACTACCATCTATATTAGCTGCTCGGGGATTTGAGCCCATGTGTAAATGAATTATTGAATTGTGGAGTGGCTGCGTGGGTGTTTGCAACAGAGGCATAGACGGTAGAGTTGGAAGTTGAATATTTTGGTTAGCAGATGGAATTTGCAAGGGAACATTAATAGTATCCCCAGCAGGCAACTGCACAGGGACACTAGTGGTACCTGATACTTGCAAAGGAAGGCTGACTGGAGCTATCTGTAGTGGCATACTACTTGATGCACCCGACAACTGAACTGGGACATTAATATTAGATGTGGACCCGGGTATTTGAACCGGAACATGAACAGTGGACAACTGTAGTGGATATGGTGAATTATTTGCGTGAATTTTTACAGGAGCAATAGAATGAGTAACTAAATTGTGAGTAATAGGCATAGAGCTCTGCGGCGCCTGCACTGAGGACACGATCATACTGCTCGATATTGGCGCCTGAAAAATGGTAAACAATGTCATTTAAGACAATTACTTTGCCCCTAATGTATTATTAGAATATTATAACTCACGCGCAATGTATTCAATAGCACATTATGCTGCGAGTTGCCCTGAGATAAATTACTACTCGCGGAAGTACTGGTTGCCTTTAATAATCTTTTTTTCAAAATTTCTGTTTTCGGGTCATCAAAGTTTTGAAGTGAATTACACTGCTGTCTCTCCATTTCTTGTTAACGAAAACGTAAGCGACACCATTACAGCTGTTTAATTATCTTTTACAATTCTTTATTGACGACCTGTAACGCATATAAAAATAAAAAATTGTAAAGTAAAAATCGTATAGACGCACTACTCTATAATGTTTTCCATTTAGTTGTAAAGTTATTAAAATTAAATTTTAAATATAGATAGCAGATTTTAAATTTATTTTATAAAGAAAGAAAATATTACATTTTTCTTTCGCGAGTATCGCACTCTATCAATTGTGCAGCTACTTTTGCAGATCTACAACCTTTTAAAAAGAAAAGTTCTTGAAACACTAATACATTAATTTATCGCTTACCTTTGGTTGTTTTAACAAATAAAGCATTTTCACGACTTTAATAATGGATAATATTCTATCATTATCGTAGTGAAAACCATTAAAGAAAAATAAATTATATTCAGCTAAGCGACGAATTTTACCTGCCTACACAACTGGTAATAATTCTGACAACATAGCCAAAATGTACTTGCATTCGTTATGTTGGTACTTTCGAATTTTCCAACCAATCATCTCCGAGCATTCCTATGACGAAGCTTTCGCGCCCGATTATTCAGCTAAAAAAATTGGGCCGATATAAGTACAAATTGTATATATATATTTTAAGTATTCATATCTGAAACATTTCACTGTAATAATAAAAATGTTTTTTATTTATTTTGTTTAGAAGTTTTTAATATTTTAGTTTGGCAATTAAACAATTTAAAAGCTCGTATATTTGATAAAAAATTTACTCAATCATAAATATTTTTGTTTAAATTAGTTATTACGTAATAGATTTCATATACAATTTATTTTCATTGTAGTAACTATTATGAGATTTTTTATAATATTTTAATACGGACTTTGCGTGACATTGTTGTATTTTTGTAAAATAAACTATTACCAAGCTTAACTAAAGTATGCGCATGTTATAGTTTTGGCTGTGTAAAATGGTCGGAAATAACGGAAATAGATCATAAACAAGTTCACAAAATTATCTTCCCGCGACGAGTTTCCGTTACGAATCTTGGATAACTGTACCAAAATATAAAGTTATAAAAGTTTTTCAAAAAAGTAACATTACAAAATTCAGCTATTTGGGGAAAAATTAGTGTTTTATTGTATATTGTTCTTATAGCTAATCCTTATTCTATAAAATATGTATAAAATGTGTAATAATAATAAGTCAAATATTGTCCTAAGCTTAACAAAGTTTAGTTGGAAAATATTATCTACATCACAAAAAAAAATTATATATACATATATTTTTCGATTAATTTTATTCTTAAAACTATGAGGTATATGTTTAAAATAAAAGAAAGTAACACGATAAGTACATACGTATTACGTAGCAATTTAAAATTTAATCTGTATTCATGGAATTTTAATTTTCAATAACAAAACAAATGTCAAATAATAATTTCGCACGATTTTCCGACAAATAACTTTATAATAATTTAATGACTTATTGTTATTTATTTTCAAGCTATGTTCTCTATATCTAAGTGGGTATAATTAAAACTAAAAAGTACCTTGGTATTAAGATATTAAGGTAAGTTTTTTTTTGTATTTATTTATCAATATAATTGCTGCAGTGGCTTAATTTGCATGGTAAGTATTAAGTAATTGCTTCAACTACGATTTACAATTTTGCAATGTATTGTCGCTTTTAATAAAAGAGATTATTTATTTTATACTTTAAGTGTATTAGAATCATATATCCTTTATCTAGAACATTCTATCGTCACTACATCGAAAGTATTTAGTCGATTAAATAATATGTTAAGTATTATTATATGCAATATTAATGAAAAACATTAAAATCCTAACTTAATTAAATATAACTTACCGTTCTTTTTTTAGAGGGGTAATACGCATGATGTAATTCTTAAGGTTTTATTATTTTAAAAGCTTATTTGAATAGTTATCTTAATCACAAATCACATTAGATACATGAACCAATGCTTAATTCCACTATCAATTATTACTATAAATGTATTAACCAAATACAGAAGCATCTAATCATATATTTGTGAAAAGGATCCTTTTTTATAGTTCAGACAGAATTTTAATTGCTAAATTGTGGCTTAGATATATACTATCCCCCGATTTACATGATGATATTTATGAGGCTATTTAAAGATCAGAGTTTAAGTATATTGAAAAATCTTGAAATAAATATATAAATCCAAACAAATATATAAACTATGTTTATCTTAAAGGCTTTATATGATCTGGTTTTTAAACATTTTAAAAATACATGATTATTGATTATTTATGATAAAAATGTTTGTTTATATTTTGGGGTATATCTTGATCTTAGTAGAAGATTAATTAAGTGTAAATTTCAAGAACAAAAAGTTTAGTAAAAGCCTGTATATGTTCCACCTGTGAGCATAAGAGCCTATTGGAGTCAACTTATATATATTTACATATATGTAATTTATAAATCCTATTGTCGCAAAATACTGTTAAATTAATAATCAACAAAATGTTCTGTGCAAAAAGCTGTTGCTACATGTTGATAGTACTAAGTGATGCACATTTTGTTATAGTTATTTATCAATTCATTTGTATAAGCTTTTTATGCAAATCAGGGGATAATTAATTTTTAATGTGGCTTAATTGATATGTATTTATATCTTTTATCATCAAGTAAAAAAATAATAATTTAGAAATTAGTTAACTTAGCAACTTGTTAAGTAATGTTATGTTAAAATAATGATGATTTTTGTTGCGCTTTAGCAATAAGAGGGCTGATGTAGATGAGCAACATGAGTAGCCAGCACCAGTACATGTCGGTGAACAGCTCCTCTAGCTCAAGGGTTGGAGACATAGAACACATAAGTATGTTTTTTTATAATAAACTTTATTAGACTCACACATGTTCAGTCTATAAGAATTCATACAACATTGAATTAAGAAAAAAATTTATCAAAGTATTATTTAATTATATAAACAAATTATATAGTAGTAATTATTATTGAATTACATTCGTCAATTTCAACATAACCCAGTTATTAAGTCAATAATATTATATTACATATTTAGGACCAGCAGAAAAGTTAAAAGATAAAATTATAGAATGTTTACTTATTTGTCATCAGGTCACTTGTCTGAGCATATAGGATCACTGTGCCTCTCATCAGAGTATTCAGATGTGACACTCATCGTGGAAGGCCAACGTATACCCGCCCATAAAGTCATCCTTGCTGCCAGCAGTGATTACTTCAGAGCTCTTTTGTACGGAGGCATGCGGGAAGCTAATCAGGTAATATATATTACTAATTTGACTAAAATAATACAGTACAGTAACAGACTGAATGTCCCTCTACTGAGCTAAGGCCTCCCCTCAAAATATAAATAATAGATGCATATATCATACTTGCTGGCAGGGCTCTGTGCAAGTTTTTTTTCTTTTTAGGTACCAAATGCTCATATTCCATCACCAAGCAGCAATACTTAGTATTGTTGTATTTCGGTTTGAAGGTTGAGTGAGCCAGTGGAACTACAGGCACAACAAACACAACATCTTAGTTCCCAAGGTTGGTGGTGCAAGGGCTATGTAAGAAATTATTAATATATCTCAGCACCAATAAGCTCCAAACCTTCTCCGCAAAAAAAAGAGAAGAAGAGGCCTTAGCCCAGCAGTGAGACATTCACCATTCACAGGCTGATACTACTACTACTACAGCGCCAATGTTTATGAGTGGTGTTACCATCAGGTCCATTTGTCGACACTCAAAGCTATTTTATAAAAATATAAAAACAAGATATTTTTCAGTGTTGCAGGATTCAAAGGCTGTTGAGTAATATTAATATTGTGCTACCTCAAATATTTTTTTTGTTTTCTACTTACAGGCGGAAGTGGAGTTGCAGGCACCTTTGCTGGCTTTCAAAGCACTACTACGCTATGTTTATTCTGGCGAGTAAACTTATATATATTTGATTGAGACATTTTTATAATACTGTTAATTAATCTCTGTTTAAGAATGTCACTTTGTCATTTTTTATTAATACACAGCATCAAGCTGTGAATGTCAATCTACTGAGAATGTATTTATATATACTGTCCCAATGGAAGGTGAAGTAAGAAACAAACTTTATGTTTATATATTTTATGCACTACAAACAGTCCTTGATTATATTATATCTTTATTAAAACCATTTATCCATTCAAGGTCAAAGTTTACTTGTCGTTACTCTTGCCCTTGGAATGGATAGTTGACGTCACAGATGGATGTATTTGTGCAACATTTTCACTGCTTTTTAGTAAATATGACAAAATGTATGAAAACAAACAAACAATTAGTAAGTAACATAGTATAAATGATCGCTCAGGTCACATGGGCTTGTCGCTGCTGAGGGAGGACACGGTGCTGGACATGCTGGGGCTCGCCCATCAGTTCAACTTCCAGGAGCTGGAGGCGGCCATATCGGACTACTTGCGACAGATACTCGCGCTGAAGAATGTGTGCGCACTCCTCGACGCCGCTCGGTAAGCAATTCGCTTTACAGAAATGATTGAGAACACTTTGAGCACAGTGAGTTGCTTCTGTCGCTTCACGTGCTATGAAGCTGATACTCGGCACTTTAGCCCTTTCTCATGTTACGCCGAATATCGTCTCATATAATCTTTTGTTACTTATATTACCGCCAAGATAGATGAGTTCATCCACTGTTTGATGTGCTGGTGGTATTTAGCTATAAGATTTTAATATTATTATGACTGTGCTAAAAAGCCGAGCTGGTGGCTAGTGTTAAAAACGCGTGAATGTTAACTGATGATCGTGGATTCAAACCCGCGCGAGCACCACTGAATTTCATGTGCTTAATTTGTGATTATAATTCATCTCGTGCTTGACGGTGAAGGAAAACATCGTGAGGAAATGTGTCAAATTTCACTGAAATTCTGTCACATGTGTATTCCACCAACCCGCATTGGAGCAGCGTGGTGGAATAAGCTTCCTTAAAGGCCGGCAACGCCGCAATCCCTCAGATGTTGCAGATGTCCATGGGCGGTGGTAGTCACTTTCGATAAGGTGAGCCTGCTGCTCGTTTGCACACTCTAACATAAAAAAACACACAAATTAAGCACACATTCAGAGATGATTAACATGACATTTGACACCCGCAATGACAGGTTAATATTCACACGTAAGAACGAGGCCACCTCGGCTCTACATATTAAATTTAACATATATTTATTTCGTTTCAGGTTATATGGCCTGGACGCCTTGACGGACTACTGCTACAATTTCTTGGACAGAAATGCCACCGAGATACTTCAACATGACACCTTTTTGCAGCTCTCCGTTGTAAGTATTAAATTAAGTTAAAGATAAATCATCTTTCACATCCAAGATGTAAAGTCAAATATTTTTTCAACGATTAGACTTTTATGAGAACTTTGAAATCATCAAGCATAACCGTTTGGGAAATTTCATTGTGTCGAAAAGTAAGAATATTCCACTGCTGGACTAAGGCCTTCTCTCCTTTTGAAGAGCAGGTTTGAAGGTTATTACACAACGCTGCAACAACGTGGGTTGGTGGATACACATCTGTCAGACATTCAGTGAAATTATACACAAACACGAGTCTATACACTGATGAATTATTTATTCAGTAATAACGTGATAGAAAGTTGTAAGATGCTTTTTCACTCGTCTGTTTATAGGAAGCACTGCAGGGTCTACTGGAGCGAGATTCGTTCTTCGCACCCGAAGTGGACATCTTCAAGGCCGTTTGTAATTGGTTCAACACCAACCAGCAGTGGGTCAAATCTGAAAGTGGAATGGCTCAAGTGGTACGAGAAAGACTAGATTAACGTAATTTATGGTTCCCATAAACATAACCCACAAAACTACAATATATATTATTAGCAACCCATTTCATCAACATGAGGCTTCATCGCCATGATAATTTTTTAAGTAATGTAATATATAATGGGGATCTGTTAAGTACCCTGTGTCCTCCTTTTCTGTATCAGAGACAACATGAAAGTAAATTTTCACGATGATCGGCGGAGTTTGAGTTTTCAGGTTTTCAAACAATCAAATTCACTTTCGTATTTATAAATTATACAATATATACATATAATATTATTATTATTGTCTTACTTATTTAATAAAAAAACATTTGTTCATTTATTGTGCATTACTACAAACGCAAAAACGTCTCCAAGGGGGTTCGCCTGGGTGTTACTATCTATTATATATATTATAACTTCAATATAACATTTTTTATTCAGCGTCAACTACTTGTTGTCTTTATAGTTTTTGTGTTTTAACCCCAGGAGAAAATTCTCAAATGTGTCCGCCTGACCCTGATGAGTTTGGAGGAGCTGCTGACGGTGGTCCGGCCCTTCTCGCTCGTGACGCCCGACATGCTGCTGGACGCCATACAGGAGAAGACGCAGACGAAGAGCACCGAGCTCCGGCACAGGGGCCTGCTGCGTGAGTCGAGTCCCCGTAGTCCCCCAGAGGGTCCCGGCACTCGTGTAGCATAAGTCGTGTGCGTGCGCAGTGCCCGAGGAGAACGTGGCCACGGCGGCGCGCGGCGCGCGGGTGGTGGCGGGCGACATGCGCTCGGCGCTGCTGGACGGCGACACCGACAACTACGACATGGAGCGCGGCTACACCCGCCACACCATCTCCGACGCGCCCGACAACCCCGGCATCGTGGTGCGCCTCGCCACCACCACCATCGTCAACCACCTGCGCCTGCTGCTCTGGGACCGCGACAACCGCTCCTACGCCTACTACGTCGAGGTGTCCGTCGACCAGAAGGACTGGGTGCGCGTCGTCGACCACGGCAACTACTTCTGTCGCTCCTGGCAGAACCTCTACTTCGAGCCGCGCGTCGTGCAGTACATCAAGATCGTCGGCACCAGCAACACCGTTAACAAGGTACCGCTCGCGGCGCCGATTCCATGTCGGCTCATTTGTCGGGGCCGAATTATTGCGGTCCGGGAATATGTTGCGAGCCTTTTGTGCAAAAATTCTTCCAGTTCAGAGATAGTGTGTAACGAAATTAACCTATGTACTATTAACTGGTCAACTGCACGCCCCCCTTCCCCAGGTGTTCCACGCGGTGTCGCTGGAGGCGATGCACGTGGCGCGCGTGCCGCCGCTGTGCGACGGGCTGGTGCGGCCCACGCACAACGTGGCCACGCTCGACCTGTCCGCCGTCGTCATCGAGGGCATCAGGTACGCCACTAGCTCCTGTATGTACGACCCGTTGCCGTCGCCGTATATATCTACAGACTCGTAGAGATCCCGTCACTTTATATTGAAATGTTAATGTGTGAAAGAAGTGGTATACACCTGCGGGCGTGAATTATGAACACCGTTCGGGAACATGGTAACCACGACAGGCATGCACCGTTGTCTTTTCTTTACGATAGTCCGTCTCGGCCCGTAAGTTGCAATTTAATGACAAGTGCATTTTAACCATCCCCCAGCCGCTCTCGCAACGCGCTGCTGAACGGCGACACGGAGCACTACGACTGGGAGCAGGGCTACACGTGCCACCAGCTGGGCTCGGGCGCCATCGTGGTGCAGCTCGCGCAGCCCTACATGCTGTCCTCGCTGCGCATGCTGCTGTGGGACTGCGACTACCGCCACTACTCCTACTACGTCGAGGTCTCGCTCAACTACTGGAACTGGGACATGGTGGCCGATCGCACGCGAGACGCCTGCCGGTGATGTACCTCCTATAAAACATATCTTATACAAATATTTATTGACGAGGAGGATATCTATGATATGAAATCCTAGGCTCCATTCTCATTCTATTTCGTTATATTTGTATGTTGTATGTATCAGTATTATAGTTATTATAATCATATGAAATTGAATATATTTTTTTGAATTCGTTTAGGTCGTGGCAAGTGATCTACTTCCCGCCGCGGCCCGTGTCCATCATCCGCATCGTGGGCACCAACAACTCCGTCAATGAGGTAAGTATTTATATCTACTGCCTATATCTACAGTGGTGGTCGTATCATTAGAAACACTACCAACGGTCCTTGACATTATGTAAGATACTTCCCCGCAATCGTTTTTATTTTGAAATTAAACAATAAATAGGACAACAATATGTTCAACGATTATCATTTATTAGAAAAACAATATAAATCCCATTACACAAGTGCAGTGTCAATATTACATTACGGACAAACATTTAAATCAGTTTTAAGGTATGAACAATAATGGTCAACTAATTAGAATTAGAAACAACAACAAAAAATATAAAAAACAATATTTTTTAAGTATTAGTAATTAGTATTGTTATTTACGAAACAGCTACTATCCACAGCCTACCAATAGTTATAATTAATATTTAGTGGCGTATCCCTTATATAACAATTTCTAGGAGGATTGAA
Organism: Nymphalis polychloros; assembly: GCA_905220585.2. NCBI lineage: Eukaryota > Metazoa > Arthropoda > Insecta > Lepidoptera > Nymphalidae > Nymphalis > Nymphalis polychloros. Next base: position 627,966 of record HG992247.1, read on the forward strand.
TTCCATGCTTCAACAAATGCTTCATAATATAGTTCGTTTTGACTGGTGTTACGTTTGTTTGAGACTTTCTTTTTAACAATATACCAGAGATTTTCTATCGGGCTTAAATCCGGACTATTTGCTGGCCAGTCTAAAACGGATATACGCTGCTCGCTAAGGAAACATTTGACGCTATTGGCCGTGTTTTAGGGTCATTGTCATGCTGAAAGATCCAGGTTATAGGCAAATGATCGTCCGAGTAGGGAATCATTGTGTGCTCTAAGATATTTTTGTATTGCCATTGATCCATTGTACCGCCACCGTGCTGGACTATACTCCTTGTGCATTTATAATTAAAAGCATTGTTTACAGGGCGTCTAACATGGCGCTTTCCATCGGAATTTACCATATTTATTTTTGTTTCATCTGAAAATAACACTTTTTTCCATTCTCGTACCGTCCAATTAACATATTTTTTAGCGAATAATAATCGCTTCTCTCGGTGTTGTTTGGTAAGATGTGATACCTTTGAGAGATTCTTCCAAACAATTTAGCTTCCACTAGGCACTAATCTTCGGCGTATCAGTTTTGACGAGATGTTTCTCGGGTCATCAGACGAAAAAATTTTATTTTTAATCTGGTTGGAGCCTTTACTTGGGTCTTTTAGCAACACGAACGATTAGCGTATCTTCTCTGGGAGAGGATTTTCTTGGCCGAGCCTTTCTAAGAACATTTTCAACAGTTCCAAGTGTTTTATAATGATCAATTGCATTAAAAACTTTCTTAGCAGAACAATTTAAACGCTCAGCTATTCTTCTGTACGCCCACTTATATTCTGTATGTAAATTAATAATGATTTGCCTAGTTGAGGCGTCACTACTTTTATTTTTGCCCATTTTGAACAAAATAAAATTCAGATTAAATTTTGAATTGCCGCCAAAATAATAGAAAAAGAAATGTTATTCTCCAATTTCAAAAAAAGAACGAGCTATGGATGCTTTTTTAAAATGTTTCCAATTAGGCGTCTAAGCGGCCAGTAACAGAAAATAAATTCCTACATGTGTAAGACTCATTTTGTAATTAAAAGTAAGATATGTTTTATATTTTATGCATTTAATGAGTTTTTTATTTGAGTGGCTATATTATTCCATGATAATTAATTATTGAATGTGTATATTTTTTACGAACCTTTGTGCATTGAAGTTATACTTTCTTTATTCATAAGAAGTGTTTCTAATTATATGACCACCACTCTATATAATATACTAGGTGACTAGTTATCTAAATAACAGTTTATTTAACAACAATTATTTGTACAGGTATTTACTAAATAATAAATTTTCTAATTGATGAGCTAATCTCTAATGTGTAATAGGTGTTCCACCTGGTGCACCTCGAGTGCCCGGCGCAGGTGGAGGAGGCGCGCGAAGATCCCGCAGCCAAGAAGCAGCGACCCTCCCGCGACCGAGACTCGCGCCGCAGCCCCGCTGACGGTGAGACTCTATCAAGTCACTATGAATAATTTTAATTACATATTAACTATTGACTCTATTATTTAACCAATTTAATGCTGACTTTTTTATTCATATGAAAAAACTTAATGTTCTTTCTTGCACACCTTGAGATAGATATAATTTACGTAATTCTTATTGTACACCACAACCCAATAAGCATACAACATTGGCGGTTATCGCTACATAGCGATCTCTGCCAGGCAACTAATATAATGTATAATAAAAATCATATAATATAGTCGATCAGAGATCATTGAATGCAAACGATTTATTAACTTTCCAAAGACAATGGCAACGCTGACGATCGGCGCACGCCGAGCCCGCCGGGCGCGCCCAGCCCCCCCGCGGACGGCGCGGCGGGTGACGTGACCCCCCGCCCCGCGCTGCCCCCCGCCGAGACCGCCACCGAGGCCGAGGAGGGCTACGACGACTGAACACCGTAGCGGGAGCTCAGCATGCTCGTGTACTGCTGCCGGCACGTCTGGCCGTGTTTCAAGTGAGCGTGTGACTTGTCTCGGCCGGAGTGCAGTTCGGTGACGATTGTGAACGATACGAACTGGTCTATCTATCGAGAGTTCAAAACTCATATGCCGATATCTTTGCTATCAATGCTATGGAGATGTAAAAATGCAATTAGCACTAATAGAAGCTATACATTATAATGATTCTAGCAATAGGAAATGCTATAATTACTAATGTATTCGAATATTAATTTATACCATCAGTGAAATTATTAGTAGTGATAATATTATTAATTATGATGTTAGTCATCATTCGATGTCATGATCAAAATTATATATTTAATATAAATATACAATGGCCATGCAGAACTAGTGTGTTAGTGTTGTATACCATTAGCGTCCAATCACTTAGTATGTCCCTAGGTCGTACATATCACATTAGCTCATTCATAAAATCATACATCATTTTAGATTTATAATACTTCAACACGATTTAAATTTAAAGTTAGTTATTAACACATAGTTTAGTGTTACTCTATTTAATTTATATAATGATAATAATGGTTACCATTAAAGTTGCAAGAATCAATAAGATCGCGATCTTAAGTTATATATATAAATATAACTCATTTTTCTATAATATTTCATAATTAATGGTTTAATTAAATATTCCTTTCTATGGTCATCACTCATCAATAATAATTACATGTAAATTGATATTTTTCTAGTGATTATGTAACAAAAGTATGTAATACTAAATTGTTATTGCTGTTGTAATGTAAGCTTTGTAGAACATTGCTATAATTACTGAATGCAGTAGAAACTCGATCATCCGAAACCTCAATTATCCGAACGATGACTAAGTTTATCCGAAAGCTCAATTATCCGAACATTGGTGCGAAAGTTACATTGTTTGTTGAGACTTGGCCATTCAGAAACGCGTTACAGCCGTTCATCAAAAAAATATAACAAAAGGTATTCGTCTTTTTTCGTGTGTTGAAAATACACATATATATATTTCAACGTTAATATGCATTTCAAATTTTAATATACGTATGTACTGTTTTTATGTAAAGAGGTGTTGATTATGATCTCGTCCCAAAAAGCCCACGTTTCGATTATTCGAACTTTTGATTATCTGAGCTACTCTCAGTCCCAATTGGTTCGGATAATCGAGATTCTACTGTATATGTATATGACTCTCGGTCACATCCATCTCGGTCTCCGAACCGCAGTTCCTTATAAAATAATATTATGTAATAAATCCTTTTATGAAACACCCTGCATCTTCTAGTACAAGATTTATGTATATTGGCTTAGGATGTTTTTAGTGATATACTACAAATATATGTCTCCTCATTTCTTAGTATAGAAGATAGATAGATTATAGATGCAGGACAAATGTTTGTAAATGTTTTAAATCAATTTTATATAGAAAAAAACATTTAAAACAAGGTTACATTATATGACAAACTCCTTTTTCTTTTAGATATAGTATAAATTTCTAGTACTGTATCATGTATGCCTAGTGCGAGTTTTTTTTTTACTTATACGATAGCGTAAGTAAATCGCAAACTCACAGTCATAAATATCACAAGGGTTCAATATGTAGTGGAAATTATTATTTCATTTTGTATGATTTATTGTCATTATGATTTAACGACATGATATAGTCATGTAGTGTTTACATCTGCCACATTATTGTATGTGCTTTGACAAAGTATACATTTCATAATAATATAAAATGCTTTTCTTGGTGAGATAATTAACAATATGCATAATTTAAGTGCCAGAGATGTAATTACTCATGGATGTTATCCAATGATAACTTCTCTTATTATAATGTTTATTTTTGTATATTTCGTTATTGCTCTAATTTGCTACACCTTTATTAAAAATGTGTAACTTAATTATTATAACCATGTGTATAATAACCTTTCTATATAAGCTTACTTTAGTGGACATTTCCTCCATTTGTTGATATGAATATTCTATAATTGGTAAGCTTTTAGTTTGGTCTTGTCTAGTCTATTGTCTTTGAGTCAATGTCTATGAAACTCTATAGACTTAAGAGTTATATTTATTCCAGTTTCATTTTGAAATAACAGAATTGTGTATTATAATTTTATCTTAAGTCCATCCCCCGAAAGTAACTTACATAATATTTAAAATCATATGTTTCACATGTAATTTGAATTAATTTAAAAAAAAAGTCTGATGTCCAACACAGTTTGTGTATATATTGCAAACTTTTAATAAAACGGACTTAGTTTTTGGTATATACAAACTCTCATATTTGATTACATATTTATATAAATGTGTATGTAAATATATTGTACGGTTGTGACCATCTGAGAGTGAAATAATAGATAAGTTTTATTAGAATACTATTTTTTTAGGAATGACAATTGTTTTATTTATTAATTATTTTTAATCTATTAAGAAGGAAACAGTAATCTAAACAGTGCAATCTTTGTCATATTACTGCTATAGATAAAATTTATATTAAAAAAAAATTAGACCTATTACATTTATTACGGCTCATATATGTGGTGAGTTTTAGGGAATTTAATTGCTATTATTATAGTTTCACTGGCATTTTACACTAATATGTATATTAGAATTAGATTATCTTCCTGTTATAATGTACTTAGAATAAGCAAAAGTGAGATTGTAAGAAGGATATGTACTGTGATAAAGATATTGTATCATTCATTGATTATTGTTAAGTTGATAAAGTAAGGGTTTTTAATTGTTGATATGGTAACTGGTAATGTGTATTGTCCAGAAGTTGTTTGGTCTAGTGAATGACGAGCAGCTAACCCTAGTGCACCCATAGCTTGGCACGACTTAAATATTCAGCATCATCATGTGAATGTAAACTGCACCTATCATTATACTTAAGATGACTACTTCCTTCCTGTTTATATTTTGTTTTTAAATATATATCATGTCACTATATTACATATTAAATTGGACCCATCCATTTCTGTCACCTAAGTTGTAATATATATATATATATATATATATATATATATATATATATATATATATTAAGCTTTTATTGTGGTTTAATAAACATAGATTTCTTTATTTAATTGTTAATGTTTTAATTTGAAATATAAATAGCTTAATGGCATATTTTCAAGTTGCCTGGAAGTACAAGATTTGATCCTTTTTTTTATCGCAAAACGCGTTACGCGTTTCCCCCCACGGGAACAGTGGGGGGGGGGGTATGTGGGGCTCGCCATATGTCCAGGGCACTGAGAGTGTGCGGTCATCGGTCATCGGAAAACCCAGCGGTACCCTTCCCGTCTTAAAGGGAGCGCCTCGGGATCGCTTGCGCATGCTACCGTGACGCTCCGACGGCAAGATTTGATCCTGATCTAGGGTATAATTCTTACTCCTGACACAGACTGCATAAAATATTTGTTTTTAAAGAATTACTATTATAAAAGTAATGAGAACCAAGTTTAGTTCAATGGTTAGGACATTGTGTGTATATTTAATATATATATATACCGAATTTGTGTTCGTCACATGCTTGTTAGTCAAAGAAAAAATCACGAGGATACCTTTATTTGTCAGATGACAAATTGCCACATGTGCATCTTGTAGAGCTATTGATATATTTTTATGACCTGCTCATTATCACTTTTGCTTTTGTGCATTGACCATAATTCTTATATGTAACCTTAAATTGAAATAATATAATGATATCTTTTATATATATAGGAAATATTAAAAAAAGAGTAATTCATAACTAAATTTAATTGTTTCAATATTTATACACCAATAAATATTAAGTCACTTGAGGACCTCTTTCTCTAATAATGGCCCTATTTTTTCTTAAAAGTGTACTCGGTTCTACAATGTCAGGATTGTTTTCTTCAGCAAAGTCATCAAGTCGTTTTCTCAAGATTAGTTTTAATTCATTTACACTGCTGCCTTTTAATGCTGATATGCCAATTATGTCTTCAAATTGTATAATTCTCTCTGGTCTAATATCCTCGGGCATTGTTTTAATAACCTCATGAATATTTTTTAAAGATTCCTTGACTTCTCTAAATGTTTTTTCAGCATCAACCAAATCTAATTTATTAACTGCCAGTATTGCAGGTTTATTTAATAATTCTTCATCATATAATTCCAATTCTTTATTAAGTAGCATAATAGTCTCCAAGCAAGTTCGTTTTGGATATTTTGGACTAAGTCTGAAGCCTTCAATATCAGCTATAAAAAGTAGCAGTTTTGTTCGCTCCACATGTTTTAAAAACTTATGACCCAATCCTACATTAATATGTGCCCCTTCGATGAGTCCGGGAAGATCTGCAATCGTAATTCGTCTCAAATCATCATATTGTATAATACCTTTGTTGGGTTTAATGGTTGTAAAAGGATAACTAGCTATTCTGGGCTTAGCTCTAGATATGGCTTTTAGAAGTGAGCTCTTTCCGGCATTGGGAAAGCCCACTAGACCAATGTCAGCGATTAATTTTAAATCTAATCGGATGTGATGAACTTGACCAAAATGACCAAGGAAATCATTCTCTTTAGTCCCTCCAGGACCACCACGAGCCACTATAAGCATCTGTTCTTCCTTATCAATTGAGCCCAATACTTTTCCATCTTCTCTATAAATAGTCACACCGAGTGGAACTTCTAGTTTAACATCAGCGCCCGGATTCCCGACGATTTTTGTTTTTCTACTGTCTTCACCGTGTCCAGCGGTAATAGTTTTGGCGCGATATTTGTTCATGATTATTTTTAGATCGGCCTTCTCTTTTCCAATGCAATATATACATCCTCCTTGTCCGCCGAGACCACCGAACTTTGGTAGTCCGGTGCCTCCGGTACCACCTTTTACATGGAGTCTCACAGTATCAATAAACTTATTTCGAAGATATTTGCGAGGACGTTTAATTTCTTTTACGGCAAGCCACGTTCTACTTAGAAAAACCATTTTACAAATTATGTACAGACTACAACTTTTTTACATTATTAATTTAACTTTGTTTATAATTTTAGGTTATCACTTTATTATTATTACTTATAGTTATTATAAAGAAACGTCATTTAGACATTTAATGTCAAGCAACCACAGAACATGTTAAATATGTAGCGCAGGGCAGCGTAATGCGAAAAAAAAGGTCACCACTGCATACAGTACTTGGTTTTCTATTCGATTCAATTCATCGGTCAGCGGGAAATGGGGGAATATCGAGATGGTTCTAGGGTCCCCCCTATGCTTCTCAGAGGTTGGCAGCACTGGATCAATATTGGATGGTCTTGCAAGTCAATGTCAATTGTCAAAAATTGTCATTTGTCATTCAAAAGTGATTTGGTTCACTAAAACCGGCAAAAACATTGGAGTAATAATATTTATTTAAAAAAATAATAATATATAACCTTGTTCTTTATATTTATCAATAACATATAAATAAATACGCCTCGGTTTTATTTTACTTTTAATATACATTTCCTAATTTTCTTGAAAATATGTATCAATTTAAATATAACATATCAATATTTATTTTTCTTTTACTACTACCTTTTATTTTAAGTAGTGATGGCGATAGATCACCTTTTTATCAAAACTGTGTTAAAAGTTGTAATAAAGCCAAGTGTACATTAGGCAAGTATTTTCATAAAATTGATACTAAACCATTAAAAAAAAAAACAGCTTATCGTCATAATGATATGGTAATGATGTTAGGTACATCAGGTACATCATAGGTTTGAATGATTCGACGATAGGGCTGCATATCCTGTTCAAATCCAACAAAAAGTTTTTCTTTCTTGAAATTCTAAGTTGTAACTTGAAATTTTAACCTTCTTGGAGGAAGTAAAGCCATTGGCCCTACACTTAACTTTTTTCATTTCGGTTTGCCGTCTCATCGAATTGTGAGAACTGAGAATGAGACAACAATTACTATATAATAATATAATAAAATCTGAATATTATATCCTCCGGTAGTTGGTAGTCTTTGTTGATAATTGTTACCCTGTCATGGACTTATGATGTTGTTTAATATTTTCTTTATGTATAAAATATATAATTTCTGTTAGAGGGAGCATTCCAAGAAGAATCAGCTAAATTCGAAGATATATGGAATAGCTGGCTCAACTGGAACTGCAATGATGAATGCCGCTACCAATGCATGTGGAGAGCTGTGCAAGCTTTCCAAGAGAGAGGGTATCAAATACCCAAGTTTCATGGCAAAGTATGAATATTTATATTTTATTCTATTCAATGTGACATTGAAATATTATATTTATTAGATAATCATATATTCATCAATCATATAATTTTATAATAATTTATTTGCTTTAATTTAGATTAAAAATTTATTCAATCTATTAAACTTCATACTCTCCTAGAGTTTCAACACATGCGCATGGTTAGGGATCTATTTATTTAATTTAAACTAACTCTTATTAAAATTGAATACATATTTTAATCATAGTATTGATAATTTGTTTAAAAACTAAAATGATTTCTTTCAGTGGCCATTTGAACGCATCCTTGGCATTCAAGAACCAGCATCTGCCTTCGCATCTCTGCTTAATCTGCTAACCCACATTCACATGTACTCGGAGATAAGACAAATATCAGTGAGGAGTACACCACAAGTCTTGCTCTGGCATGCCTTCGCTATAGTATGTCTACAATACATAAATTATACTTTTACCATTAGAAAAGTCCTGTAACTTCCTGCTAAAACCATAGACATTTTATAATTGGTTGATATCAGTGGTAAGGCTTTATGCAGGCTATCTGGGTGGGTACCACCACTAATTCTTCCACCAAACAGCACGAGCTTTCATTACTATGTCCCAGTTGAGTGAGCTAGTGTAATTCTAAGTACAAATAATATACAGTAACAAAGTACTAGTACATCTTTCATGACATGGCTGTTAGGGTTGAATTTAATCTTTATATTGCTTAATTGTTTAATACAATCATTATACAAGAAAGTAATTTATTTGATATAAGTTTCCTGTTTATATTTTATTTATTTAGCTAGTATATACATAAATTGTGGGGGAGGTCTCAGCACAGCTATTCTATACCCGATGTAAATCCTAACAGACTTGCTAATATGTATAATTTTATGTCATGTCTTTTTAGATTTAAGTTCAATCTTTCTTTTTCGTAAAGTTGGATGTTAAATGATTTTCATAATTTTAGGTTTGTATGAATGCATGGACCTGGTCTATAATATTCCACACGAGAGACACTCCCTTTACAGAGTTCATGGACTATGTGTGTGCCCTGTCTATGGTTATGAGCCTGTTCATAGCTGCTGTTATAAGGTATGTAACCTGTAATTTATGTTTTACATATTGTTTCAATGAATGAATTAAATGGAATATTACTTGAGTTTCAGTAATGTATATTACTTGGTGGTAGGGCTTTGTGCAAGCCCGTCTGGGTAGTAACCACCCCCTCATCACCTTACATTTAGTACTTAATGAAGAGTTAATTTTCCAGTGTAATTACAGGCGCAAGGGTCATAATATCTTAGTTTCGAAGGTTGGTGGCGCATTGGCGATGTTTGGAATATTAATATTAACAACAGTTTGTTTCTATAGACATCATCATCAAAGATTTATGTTATCTAATCACTTTTTCTTTTAATAATAATCTCTCTAGTAATAAAAATAAGGTCTGTATGTTTTCCAGAATACTACATAGAAGGAGGACGCTGTTAGCGATACTTCTGACGTTCACGCTTGTGTACTTCGCGGAGCACGCGCGCTACCTGTACTCGGGTCGGGTCGACTACGACTACAATATGCGAGTTAATATATTCTTTGGTGAGGACGATATATATTGCTTACATTTGAACAAAAAATAACGGTGAAGGAAGACATCGTGAGGAAACCTGCATGTCTCAAATTCTGTCACATGTGTATTCCACCGACCCGCATTGGAGCAGCGTGGTGGAATAAGCTTCAAACCCTTCCCCTCAAAAAGAGGAGCCCTTCGCCCAGCAGTGGGACATTCACAGGCTGTCACTACTGACATTTGAACGAGTAAAAATAAATAAATAAGTTTGACCTTGAATGGAGTCGACCTACTCGTCGGAGATATCAAACGTGTGGCGTAACGGTGTTCGCGTGGCAGGCGTGGCGGGCTCGCTGCTGTGGCTGTGGTGGGCGCTCGGGCGGCGCTACGCGTGGCGCGTGTCGGCGTTCACGCTGCTGTCGGGCGCGGCGCTGTCGCTGGAGCTGCTGGACTTCCCGCCGCGCCGCGGCTGGGACGCGCACGCGCTGTGGCACGCCAGCACGGCGCCGCTGCCGCTCCTGTTCTACAGGTACTTTGTACTACCCGCTCTAGTTATTCTGATTACGTATTTCGGAGGCCTCCGTGTATCTATGATGTCCTCTGAATATTTATTTTTACGTTGTAACTAGACTACTCCTTTCAATAGGTTTCCCGTTTTTGTATGAAATGCAATATACGGTAAAATACGACGCACGTTTAAAAATATATACTTTGCTTCTTTAAAATGAATAGTGGTCAAAAAAACTCAAAAATTTCGGGACTTTCCCTGAAGTCGCAGAACTTTGTTGGACGTTAGCAGTGGTTATTATGTTATATCAAGTGTCAAGTTGTTGTCGTTTTCCAGCTTTTAAAACATTTCTTATGTTTTTCTGCGATAAAGTATACTTTTCTTATTTTAATATGTTTCTTCTACAGATTCGTTATCGACGACCTGAAATATTCGAAGCCAACGCTGGATATTAAGAAGAGTGCTTAAAATTAATGTAAAATTGAAACGACTTAAAAAATGTTCCCCTTTTAAAGTCCTGCACGCAAAAGATATATGCCGGCATATAAGGCTTTTCGTGTGAATTTTGTCAAATCATAAAAATTATGATAATTCATTAGCTCTCGGCTAAGATCGGTCTTAACAATCTGTGACGAATTCTCTAGTCTAGTTAATCGACATGCATATATTTATAACTTAAGCTATGACCTATTTTAAGTAACTTATTTCAAGTTCAATAAAACAATAATAAATAATTAAAGACTTTTATTTAAAACATAAATAACACGCAATTTAACAAATAGTTAACATGCGACACGACAATTTGGAACAATTAACTTTCAAGGATGAACTTCTTCCACTGTTCGCCGCAGTTGACACCGAGTTTGTGTTTCTTGAGCCATCCAAGTCTTTCCTTGTGTCCGCCGTTCTTGACTGCATTTTGTGGAGACATTATTTTCTCCATATGACTTGTAGCTTCGTTCATTCGATATTGATATGGCATGTTTTGATCAACGAACGCACTCCTCGCTTCGATGTCCGTCCAATATAGCGGTCTTGTACGAAATGGCTTTGAATTTGTCAAATTAGGACGCTCCGATAAACATTTACTTTCTCGCTGTTCGCGGAACGCTATCCCTTCATTCCAGTGCCGTCTATATTCTTGTTCCATATACGGGGATCGCTGTGTCCGAGCGCGATCATATGGAGCTATAGTTTTAACTTTTTGGTAACGTTTCGGCGATAATTTAGCAGATTTTTCGCTATAGATGGTTTCATAATCGTCGGAGTCACTTGCTTCCTTTTCTGCCGGTATAGCTTTTTTCTTTTTAAATAAGTTGACTGACTTAAGCATTCTGTTGAAGAAACCTTTCTTTGTTTTTGTATTCTGAAATTTAATTAATTTTGCAGTTAGATTCGGTAACTACGTAACAAAAATACAATATATCTTTATTGAATGAATGTTAAAATTACATTTTTTTACAAAAAAATACCTGTTTATATTCCTCTTCTAATATCAATGTCTCGTCGCTGTCGCTTTCATCGCTTGATTCATCGCTTTCATTTTCAACTTCAACGATGGTATCCGAACTGCGAACACTGTGAAGTTCCAATCTTTCTCTCTCGGAATAACTCCCACTATTTTTTAAATTTATTGCCTGTTTCCTTTCGTCTGATTGTGCGCCAACTGACTGGTACCCCATCTTTGTTTGGTTTAAATATGACTGGATAGGAGAAACCTCAGCATCAACTTTAACATCTATATTGTTCGAAACTTCTATATTTTTAAGCTCTATTGTATTGGAAACTACATTATCAGGTGGCTTAAGATCATCAAATTCACTTTTAGAACTGTCTTTAGTTGGAAAGTCCACGTTTATAGCCATTGATTTATATATTTCTTTAATAAGTTTTTCAGTCTCGCTGCTACTGGATATTGGTTCCTTGTCAGTATTAGTAGCCGCGGTTATTGCTTGTCTAGTATGTGACTTGTAAGAACTTTTCTTACGGTAGCAGGAGCACATATGCCTTCCCGGCGTAGGTTGTATAAACACAGGAAAGTTTTGTAAGCATTTAAGGTGTTGGCAGGGAACACCGGGCACACAATATTGGCCCAGAGGTGTTTGTTTCGAACACGAAGCCAAATGTGGGTTTGCGTTGTAAGAGTTATTGTAAGTGTAACTGTGAAGAAATGTTGAATCACCAGCCATGCTGTTATGTGATGCACCTTTTTGAACGACGGCATCTTTTTTTATTACTTCATTTGGAGTATTAACCTTGGTACCTGTTTTTACTTCTTCTAAAACACATTGCAATATAGATTTGATGTGGTTTAATGTTAGCTCTCTATAATCTTCGACTTTGTCTATATCTAATTGTGTGCTTTGATTGTTAACTTGTAAATTGTGAACTACTTCGTCTGTGGCAACAGATTCGTGTTTTTGCAATATTGTTTTAAGATTTTCGAATTTTCGTGATTTAGCTCGTCGGGAGTATTGTTTTGGATACACATCACTACAATCAATACAACTACTTTTAGATGTCCCACTACCTCTTTGGTTATCCAAAACTTTTGTTTTATCCCTCTTTTTAATTGACTTACTAGATTGATTTGTTTTTATTAACAACATATCTTGTAATATTTTGTTAGGACGTCGTTTAATTGGTATTTCACCCTGATAATTATAGAAATAAGCTTGGCGTTTCTGTTTGGTTTGTAAATGTTCAGGCCAGCACTTAATTTCAACATTCATTTCATTTTCAATACTTTGTTCATTGTTATTTTTTAACGTTTTATTACTATTTTCTTTAACAGGTATTACATCGTAATTGCTGGAATCATAAAAGGCGTTGGTGTTTTCGACAGAATTATGTATTTTTGTTATAATGGAGTCATAATCACCTTTTGTCATGTAATAGTCGATATTCCGAAATTTGTCATGACAACAGGAGCATATATCAGATCCAGATTTATATTTATTTATATTTGTATGACTATTACCACCATCTCTACATATAGGTCTTGAAAAATTACTCGTATCAGAGAACTCTTTTACCTCATTAGGGTCATATTGTCTTCGAATAATCTTATTTAAATAAGATTTACATAGTTCGTCGTTGTTACTCACAGAGCCATTGTATTTTAAGGATTCGTCGATTATTCTAAAAGGGTTATCAGCGGTATGTTGCGCGTAGTATACTAAATGTGTTTTAATTTTATTGTTACCCTTGTCATTCTTTTTTCTTTTTCGTTTTCTGAAGATATTTCTATAACAATCAATAGCAGCAGCACTGTTGTTATTACAATCTTCACGAATACTAAACTTACATTGGTTTTTACTATCAGGTGTAGTTAGCGCTGGAAAAACGAAGGAGACATTCGACTTCCTAATCCTGGACGAACAACCTCCATAGTACGATTCAACCTGTGATGACCCAACTTTGTCGGTTGGTCTGCTGCTGCAATAGGATACTGTACTTGATTTTGTAGCGAAACCCGAGCCAAACGGAGGTAAATTTACAACAGTTGAAGGTCTTTCTTTATTGGGTATATTTTCAGACGCATTGGGTTTGTCAGGCGCTTTGGGTTTGTCAGGTCCATTGGGTTTGTCAGGCGCATTTTCAGTTGGAACAGGAGGAGCAGCAGCAGGAGTTTGCTCATTCGCCGCATGTAATTGCTTTTCTAGACTGATAATTTTTTGTTGCAGGTCAGTTACATCTATAGGAATACATGATATAATTTTCACCTCAGTCTGTGACGCAGTATTGCCTGTGAAATTTTAAACAATTAATAATGTAATGTTTACGATTTATTAAAACGCGCGGTATTGATTATGTGATGAAAATCCCTTGTATTCTGCGATCGTAACTTTTTAACGTTTCTTAGATAATACGATTTTCTAATAATGTAGCATATTTGAATTACAAATATAAAAATATTGAAACGTAAAAGTTCGATACCATGACTTCTAAGTGAAGTCTCACCATCAACCTGCTCTGAGCTAGCGTGGTGGCCTAAAGGCTCATTCTTTTTATACTGACACAAGGCCCGTGCCCAACGGTGCTGATATTTTTATAATTCAGACATTGCCATCCTGGCATTAAAATAACTTTTTTTTTCTTTAAGGATAAAATGTGATAATAAAAATATAAGTACTGATGAGAAAACCTCATGCTAACTTACATTGACCCCAATTTAAATCATTCCCTCAACCCTATTAAAAATTGCTTCAGTGGTTTAGCCGTGAAACCGTAACAATCAGGCCGAATTTCTGTCGCGTTTATATTAGTATTAATATATATAAAATGTTACCTAAGTTAAAAGCGATTCTGCGTAAAAAGTTTTCGACACCCTTAAACCGTTGTTTGTATGGTTTTTGAAAGTCATCATGATTCATTTTGATAAAAGCTGTAACATATATAAACATATACATTAGGGATATTCTTATTATTTACGTTAAGTATCGTACACTTTACCTTTTGTTACTCTTTATAAACAAACAAATTCATTTTGTCACCTTAATAATTCATTAAAATTTTGATGTATTTTACATTATCTTTAAAAAATATCAGTCCAATGAGCACGCTGTCAAAAATGTCGTCGATACTTTAGTTGTCTTCTCCAAAGAGATTATAGTATTATTTAAAATAAATCCTTTTTGAAGAATTTGGTAAAAATTGCAAATAAATATTTCCATATTTATATCTTATTAAATTTTATTCTACAATTTGACGAAAATAATAAAAAAGTAAAACCCTCAAAGATTGTCAGATAAATAGCGATTAAAATAATATATAAAGTATTATTTTAATTAAAGTTGATAACAAAAGATGATATAAATCTTTGAAAAGTCTTAAATGAAACCAATGTCAATTAATAAATAAAACTATTTAATTTTAAAACATCACACACGTACACAACACGTCACAGTATCAAAAATGCGATTTCTGTTCACAAGAACATTCGCGGTTTATACATTTTTGGCGGGTTGCCGAAACTTGATTTATCCTTCCCAAGTATTGTTTTTATGATCAGATTGCGAGGAGAAAATGGATTTCTTTTATAGAACAATTTCTTAAGCATTGCATTTCTGATTTTCATATCTCCTTGCTCTAGTTGTTTTTGAGTTTTAAAAGAAAAGGCCAATGGGTCTGTGCTTTGCTGTTTAGCCTTTTCTTGCCAGCTTTTCCATAACGAAGGCTTGTTTTGTGTTGGTGGCGAATAATATTGTTGACTTATGTTTTGGTTTACTGGCGGCTGAATTTTCTTTGTGAATTTACTAAATATGGACATTTTTCTAACACTTTGAGTACCTATGCTTTTTACTTCAACTTCTTTAAGACACAGGGGAACTTGAGGAGCTCGTTGTTGTTTGTAATGTAGGTCATAGTTCGGGCAAAGAGGTAAAGGTGAGTAATTTATTGGATTTCGATGTGATGGAATCATATAGTCACAATATAGTCTTTGCTTATCAATGAACTCATTGCGCATTGGGTGTTGTGAGATATTTCCGATGTTTCTGTGATCATGATTATAGGAACACTCATGTGGGTGGGGCGGACAGAAGTGCTGTTTTGATATAGGTGGTGGGTGAAAGTATTGCTGGTCGTGCATCGCATAAGTTGCGATGTTCTGTTTAAATGGTGGCCTCGGTTTAGATTTGACATCCACCGTACTTTCGCTTTTCTCTTCGATAACGTCTCTCTTTTTTCGAAATAGCAAAGACCTTATTACCTTTTTAAATGCACCTCGTTTACCCTGTAAAATAATTCCATTGAACTATTAATTTACTTGGTATTGAGGTATGTGCAAGCTCGTCTGGGTAGGGTAGGGTACCACCCACTCATCAGATATTCTACCGCAAAACAGCAGTACTTGTTATTGTTGTGTTCCGGTTTGAAGGGTGAGGAATAAAAAAAATAAAGACTAATATTTAATAACAAAAAATATTTAAGTTATATATATGTATATAATGAGTTGCTTTAGTCAAAATAGAGTAGAGACATTCCATCTAATCACGTGGGTGTCGTCATAACCTGACTAAGTATATTTTTGTTAAGGGTAAAAACAAACAAGCATGAACTCTTATCTGGCGAAAAATCATCCCATCAATAGCAATGGTTTTCCAAGATTAGGTTTCTACCGAACCGAATAGAATAAAGGATAGTGAATGATGATGAAGAATAAACCCTATTTATAAACTGTTTCGAAATGATTAGTAAAAAAACTACCTTTTTATTAGGAACTTCAGTACTGGCATTAGACTCTGAAGATGATTCCGTTGTTTCTAAGCTTAACTTTTCTAATACCGTGTCCGAGTAACTAGCATTCGTAGTATAATATTCCTGCGAAGGTATCCTAGATCCAATAGCCTCACAGCTTTTAGAATAGCACTTCATGGGCGTACCGACATTAGCATCGTGTCTGTAGCCTTTACTGCTACCACCACTTCTGTTAGTGTGCATTTTTTTATCGAAACCACACCTTTCATTACCATTCATATTGTTTTTATGAAGATAATCGTCACAATTACGTGATGATTTTGGATTTTGTGATACAAATTTGTAAATTTCTTTAATGAGTTCCTGGGTTTCGTTACTCGTCTTGTTATCTGACGTATTATTACTGTTATTACAGGTTTGCTTTTCGGTGTTTGCATTGTCTTTTGATTGTTTTGCACAAGCCATGCATGTGAAACTTGGATTCGGTAGCATGTACCCGCTTTGAAGACAGTTCATTGCACACACGGGGAAAACTGGGTAACAACATGGATTTGGAAATGTTGGTAAAAATGGTGGCAGACCGTATTGACCGACGCTTTGGTTGATACTATGTCTACTATTCGGTATAGTGTTTGAATTTACTTTGTTGCTTTCTTGTTGCTCGATATTGAATTTGTTTGTGATATTTGATTTTCCGTCATGGGTCGATTCTTTTTTTATTTCCAGTAAAAAACTTTGTAAGATATTTTTAATTTCACCGAGTGCCTTATCTGTTTTATCAATACTCAAATCTGTAAGTTGTGTATTTAATGTAGTATCATTATTTGAGTTGGCTGTTGGCTCATTGGTGATATTATGAGCTTGTAAGCTGGTCATCGTCTCCATTTCACTTTTAATGTTTTTAGATTTGTCTGCTTTAGTATTCATCAAACTTTCATTCCGTCGTTTCTGTGCTTGCTGCAAGTCTGATAAGTAGTCACTTTCATAAATATCAACGTTTTCTCTATAGATTCCGTGATTAGGATTTTTTTTACAATGATTTCGAACATTTATTAAACCGTCTTCGTATTCAGTATAATTGTGTATTTTTAAATTAAGTCTCGGTCTCTGGGTTCTCGGGGACGGTGGTACTTCTTTACAGTGATAAACCATTTTATTGTCGTCAGCAAATTTTCGTCTCGACTTTGGACTTGATTTTTCTTTAACAGGAACAATATCATAAAATGCTGAATTGTTGTAATCGTCAACATATCGCCTAGAATTTTTATAACTCCTATGTCCTCTTAAGCTGTACAGTCGTGTGTCACAAATACTTCTCATATCGCTCAGATCATTATTTCGGACATAACGGTGCCTGTGCCTCCTGTTCTCATCGAAGCAACATGAACAAAGTTCACTGCCCTCTTGAATATCTTCTCGTATCCGTAATTTTTGGTCCCGGCATACTGGCGCAGAGAACTGGCTGAAATCCGAATGTCTTTTACCAAATAATTTTACAGGTTTATATTGTTTTTCAATTATATCTGCTATAAAATTTTCATCTACGTCTGTGATTTCGCGTTTATGTCTCCGAGGTTTACGTTGCCTATCATGGTTGACATCTCTACGTGTTAATTTTTTTTTAATGATTTCTCTATCTTTTGATTCTTTGGGGATAAGCGCTTCAATGTATTCTTTCTTTTGAGGAAGTTTTTGTTGGTGAGTACAATAACCAGAGTTAACATAATCTTTGTGTTTAGGTCCGACTACTAACGAGTGAAAGCTATTCGTAGAATATATGGCGGCTGTTGTATTGTGTTTCGCTTTCACATTATTGTGGCGATCTTTTATTTCATGAGATTTACAGCATTTTCTACTCTTTGTATTCAAAATCATATCTCTTTTTTCGTCATGGTTTTTTACTTTAATAACGTGATGGCTTTCGTCACGGTTGTGATTGTCTCTATTCAACTTATGGCAAAGAAGTTTAGATTCTACGTTTTTATGTATTTTTTTAGGTTTTTCTTCAGAATCTTCAATTTTATCCGCTTGAGCCACATTTTCAGAGTCCTCCTTAACTGTATCTCTGAGATTCGCTATATCCTGACAATGTTTGCTAACGCTAATCAATTGCTGCTCTAATTGTTCTATTTTATTTTTAAAGTCTGCGACACTGACCCCTATACTTGAACTTGTTAAAACTTCTCCTTGTGTTGAGGTACCTAAAGAGAAAGAAGAACATTAATTTAATATGTTTTATGTTGAAAATATGAGGTCCAGATTTCGCCATGAAATTGTCATTCGGTAAGAAATTAGGAAATCAGTAGAATAAACACGTCCAGCATCTCTCCGATGATCTCAGATTGCCATCCCTTGAACGTGCGTTTGGGTATACATTTGTGCACTAAAGTCTTTCACAGTTGGCTAGTCTTTGATAACACCGTGTCCCAAATTAGATTACGAGTACATTATTATAATACTTTTAGTTACCTAAAGCTCTTCGTAAAAAGTTCTTAATAGCACGATATCTTAACTTCGTACGAGGTGATATGCGCCGCCGAGGAGTGCGTAATATCATTACCCAGAGTCACGTCTGGTAAAATAAAAACAAAGTTTAATAAATATTTAAATAAAAAGTAGGAGCTTGTAAATGTATAATATTAAATATATACATATATATGGACATTAAATTTATACAGAAATTAAAATAGGTTTCAGGTATGTACTTGCCTTGATTTAGTTCGACGTGAGAACTTAAGTGCAAATCCTTTTGAATACATCACACAAAACAATTTTCATATTTTAATTAAGCTAATTCTCGCCTAAATATATTGTTCTTATAATTAATTTCTATTTAGCGTGATAAAATTAACTTTTGACTTTTAAATTTATAATTTGACATAATTGCATATTATTATCATGTGACAATTTATTATTTGAATATGCCAGAGATATCCGTTCGTGTAAAATACGTCAACAAAATACCACTGCCACTATAAGTAAGAATAATGATATGAAGAAGGAAAAAAAAGTAAATAAAGATAGATTTTTTAGAAGTTAAATAAAACAAATAAAGATAATATTCATTTATATGTACAAAATAAAAAAGGTTTGAATTTAGAATCGATTGTGTCAAATATGTATATAGGAACTCTTTGGTGACAAATAACAGCTTGTATATCGTGTTTATACGACACAGTTTTTTTGAAAATTTCCGGTTTTTTTTAAATATGTTATCAACAATATTAAAACGTGCTGTTCCACTGCAAAGATTGGTGTCAGTGCCGAGAATAAAACCGACACCACGACAAATTGGAAGCTTACTTCCACCCTCTCAATACGATGTTCCGATACCGAGGAAGCTGCATCTCATGTACGCTCTGCGCACATACTGGGAAATTATACCTTTGTTTCTTGTGACATGTACAAGTTTAACACTTATGGTATTATCTTTGGCTTGGGCCTTGAAGAATAAGGTATGTATGTTACAAAAACTAAATTTCGCCAATTGACTTTTTGTTCTGAATTGTCGTGTGATTTCGTTTAAAGTTGAACCATTTTATCTCAAGCCGTGGGTGTCGTTGATAAACGGACACTATATGGCTACCATGTGGAAACTAATCTACGAGTAAAAAGCATTCCCAAGCAGAGTTGGCGTTTTTCTATCCGTTTAAGAAGCCACCATTATTTGGGTTCATGTATTGGACCCAAAGTAAAAGGGTTAAGAGCAAGGGCAATAAAATTGTAATTTGTATTTATAAAGTTGGTGCCCGTATGGTGCCATCAGACAGGCGGCCGATCCTAAGAGTGTAGGTAATAATTTTTTTGTTCAGTACAAAAACTTGGCCGACTACTATTTAAAAAAATATATAATAATAGTTTCGACATGGATTAATTCATAAAAAAATAATTGTATTTGCAGGTGGACGTAGTATACACAGCACGCAGCCGAGAAAACATATCACGTACAATGAATTTACGGTATCCGTCTGTCCACAAAATAATTACGATCAACCAGCGCTACGAGCCCTGGCCCGAGATGCAGGACGCGCTCGACAAGATGGTGATGGCGGAGAAGAGGGCGCTCGTGCGTTTGCAAACGTGCAATTACTGACTAGCACGTTTCATGCTTCCCTTGTAGAAAATAGTCTTTATTGTATGTTGATATTTTTGTTTTTAAATAAAACGAACGAATTTGTTTAGACGTTTTATTGTCATTCACAAGTGCACCCGCTAAGTCTACATCTCTACTGATAGACATAGATAATATATGATTTTCCTTTATAATCACTTGAATGTCGGTATATGTTTATGTGTTATCTATGTATGATTTATTTTGTGATCCTAATCTAAACATTTTTATAACAATACATATTCAAATACCGACATTATCATCGCCAGCCCACACATACAGGGGTTTAACAAATTAAATAAATCAAATAACCAACTATGAATATTAACTACTAATAAGCTCTTGGAGTGGAATGTCTTTCTACTGTGTCGTGTAAGGAATCGCCTGCAAGTAAAAATGTTAAAATACTACATTATCGGGATCTGACATGACATCTGGTGATATAAACGTGACAGAACAAATTCCACCATTGCCATTTTTGAATTACATTTCTATGTTAATAACATAAACAAATATTTAAGCAAAGGTATTTAAGAGTACTAAATACATATTGAATAATGGTAATATTATAACGCTGATGTGACACTTTGTAGTCATTCTGATGCACACAGAACAGTTTAAACACATACAGACTTAAACCCAATTGTGGAAATTTCAATTAATAAGAAAATTGACCAAACCAAAATTCACTCTTTATTGGGCGATTTATTTGACATCGCAATTTTTCTTTTGATGTCAACAGAAACACTAAATATTTGCCTACATTTTACAAATAGGGTTAAGGCTTTTTAACTTTTAAGTCATTCCGATGGCATATTTTTCTTTCTCAAAAATGGTAATTATATGGATCGTTGTTAACAGCCCCGCCCAGATGACAAATCTCATTAATAGGTACTATATTACATAAGTGTAGTACTTTTTTATATAAAATAATACCGTAGGATAACATTTTTACATACAGACTTATTGCAAACGACGTACGCTCTAATCTAGATACGATTCACGTAAACATCTTAGTATAAATAAATAGTTAATAAATTAACATTAGTGCATAACTAACAAACATTTTTCTACGTCGATTATTTAAAAATTAAAGTCACTTATAATAAAAATATTACAGAAATACGTCAAAGATAATTTTGGCAAGATAAATAAAATATGGAAGTTTAATATCTATCAATATATATAGACTATTTTTAATCTGTGGCTAATGTCAAACGTTACTTCATATGTCAATTTAGCAAGCATCCCAGTGTTAGCAACCTTACATTGTGTTATCGTACAAATATAGTATTTTATGTCCACATATTATTTATGATTGCGCAGTAACATCGTACATAATATACATTTGGATTAGTACACAAAGAAGTAATTATCATACAATCATCATGCAATAAAATAAAATTCTATCCACAATCGTACTGTTCTTCAGTGGTGTATTTTTTCTCCAAAATTGTTTAAATTAATACATTAACATTACGTCCCTGATAATAGCCATCATGGTTGATCGCTAACACTGGTCACTGACCACACTAACATTTTTTAGTATCATTATTGATTTCTACATTTCGATTGTACATTTTATAATTAAATAAATATTTATATATTTACTTAGTATATATAATAAAGCTTACTTGTATATCTCTGGAATTTAATTATATTATAATTTGTGCTTCGGATCACAACCGAATATGTTACACGATAAATAAAATGTATTATACAATATTTAATTTTATTACAATTGTTAGATTTAAAATGTGTTTAGGGAAACTTAAGCAATATTACAAATTATTTATGAAAACTACTTTTATCTTATTATACATAGGTGACAATAATACATTTTAATAATCATATAATAATATCTATTACATAAATATTCTTTAAACATGTGTGGCAAGATTTTACTAAAGTAAGGCTAATTAAAACAAATACGTGTTTGTAATTTCAATTCCAAGACATTTTTTATTATTTTATTTCTTTTTAAATGTTATTCATATATAAAATTAACAGAAACGAACTTTATCAACTTCTAGCTGAGTTCATGACGTTTTTGATTCATCCACAGATAATAATATCGTATAACGAAAAGATTAATATTTTTACCATTTCAAATTATTGACATAGTAAGTAAAAATGAAATTATATAACTATGGATAATTATAACTATGGTCCATCAAGCATACATGGTCAGAGACAATTTTACTTTTTTTATTTCTTTGATTTGACGACGTTTGTTCTTATAGGTAAATTATTGTTGAGATTATTCGTTTTATTTCATACAAGTAATCTAGATTTATATATAATCTATTCGCTATTTTAAAATATAAATAAATAACTATTTACAGTGATATGGTTATAGCTATTAAGTGTGTTTTATTGACATTTAAAAAAAGTTATAATTAAGTACGTTAATTATAAGAAACACGTTCTAAACTTCGTACAAGTTAGAACAATGAAAAGTGTATTAATCGATTCAAACATGGGACATATCACGTCTTCGATTATTTCAAACATTTCATAAACTGATAACACGGTACTTTATAAAATTTCAGTCTTGAATAGTATGCGAATTTTGTTTTATATTAACTATAGGTCCAAATTTTCGTTTATTTCAATAAAAATATTTATATACATTATTTTGACATTCATTCTCTACATAAGTAGAGAGACAGCCATGATTTTAGTCTATTCGATATATTATATACCCGAGGTATGAAAGTTTTCATTAAAAATAGGTAAATGAGTGTGATATTCGTTATTTCGTTGGGTTTCATAGAATTTATTTTAAACAACTAAGGTCTTTTTGGCAGCACTCGTTCATTCACACTTTTTGACGTGTAAACACCTCAGCGTTTGGTCTACGACAGAGGCTAACTGAGACTACGAGCGTCAAATCGAATCAGCATAAGATTTTTTATTGTAAGTGCGTCAATGTGTGCGTGGGAACGGTACACGGTAGGGGCTAACCGAGACTGAGAGCTTACATGCTTACACATCAATTCTCGTATCTTGGCACTCACACCGTTTTTCTTCTGTCTTTTGTTAATCATATAAAATAATGTTGGGTGTGAAAATTAGAAACTGTGACACGACTAATTACACTTAAATATAAATTTATCGTATATGAAACAAACTCTTGAAAATTTCAATAATATCAAAGAGTTGAAAGAGACAAACATATGCATCACTTTACTATTTCTCCTCAACTGCTCAACTTTTCGGTCTGTAAGTGCAAATACAACCCGAAGCAGTACTCTCCTGACCTGGCAGTTTCTCTCCTAATTAGTCAAACCAGTGTCATTAATATCCCAAGATAACTTCGACAAGTGTTAGGGCATGACTATCCCAAGATAACTTCGACTAGTAATTCATAAGGGCTTACTCAAGACATCATCAAGTTTAAGTGTTGTCAATTATGAGCGGCCCGTTTACCCTGCATGTAACCTTCCCATCTCTTAGCCGTATTTATCAAAATCGGGTCAGGGTCGAGTCCCGCTAGGAGGTACAGTTGGTTGACATGTGTCGCGTGGTAGTCCCACCTCGCGATGTTCGGACTCACGCCCAGGGTGAAATGTCTGAGATCGTAGAAACTCCCGCTGCCTGTGTCGAAGAGCGGCAGCAACGTTTTCAGGGACAGCATTCCGTCGTCGAACATCTTCTTGGCTAGAGATACGGAATTCTCACCTTCCATAAAGTGCAGATCGTAAAGGCCGAGCAGCGTGTAGATGAAACCGTTCAAGACAAATAGGGGCGGTTGGGTCGGGTACTCCTCGTACCTGTAATTGAAAATAGAGCAACGGTTAAGACGTTTACAATATTTTGTTATCGTTTATGGCAAACATTGGTCGGTGCGAATTGTACAATTGACAAAGTCTACGTATTGAAGTATACGTATTTTATAAAAAAGGTCGTATTTGGGAAATTTGAAATTCTATGAATGGTTAGTAAACTGCGAGCTGGAATCATTTTCAAAAGCAACAACGATCGTCAGCGCAGAGCTCACCAGACGTATTTGTCCATCCACAGCGCGCGGACGCCGCCCGCGTCGCTGGGCACGCCCAGCACGAGCAGCGCGCGCTGCGCCGCCCGCAGGTAGGCGGCGTCCCCGCTGCGGTAGTACGCGCGACACAGCACCGAGATCGCGTGCCCCTGACTCATGGCCGAGTGCCTGCACGCGCGGCGCACACGTTACAAACATAAATATATTTTATCATTGTACATGCCATGACTATGGGAAAACTCTTCTCCCGACGCTTGTGGGCAGGTACACGGCCTATATTACTATTATTATCTACTATTATCAGATCACATCATTACAGATATACACTTCTGCCAATAGACATGGTTATTTGATTGGCTAGGCATTGTCACCATTAGCATTACTAAATGTGATGGTAAATGGTCAAAACGGACAAGCTTAGGATTTAAGATGTTATGTTTCTCGAGCATGTTGTTACAATTAATCACCCACCTTCTAAATCGGAGCCACAGTGTACTGATGTCTGAAACTATACTGCGGTGTGGGTGGTACCTACTACCTACCCCTACGGGCTTGTAGTGCTCAACACAAATAATATTATAATACTAGCTGTTGCCCGCAGCTTCGCTCGCGCGTGGTCTTTATCTATACTAATATTATAAATAAGTAAAAATAGATTTTTTGTATGTTTGTTTGTAGCGAATAAACTAAAAAACTGCTGTACTGTTTTTAAAAACCTTTTTTACCTACAGAAAGATACGTTATCAGCGAGTAATTAGCTGCCCGTCCCGACTACGTACGGATAAAATAAGGATTTTATCTCGTACATTTTTTAATCAATAAGATATAAACATTTACCAATCGATTTATTCGCCCATCCAGTATAGTGTATGTGTGTTCAGTATAGTGTATGTGTGTTCAGTATAGTGTATGTGTGTTCAGTATAGTGTATGTGTGTTCAGTATAGTGTATGTGTGTTCAGTATAGTGTATGTGTGTTCAGTATAGTGTATGTGTGTTCAGTATAGTGTATGTGTGTTCAGTATAGTGTATGTATGTTCACTACAGGGCATATAATAATCCTACTTCCTACTAATATAATAAACGCGAAAGTTTGTATGGATGTATGGACGTTTGTTACTCTTTCACGCATAAACTACTGAATGGATTTTAATGAAACTTTACAATAATATAAGCTTAGGGAATACCAATTAAGTGGTACATATGGCAATAATGGAATATGTTTTTTTTTATCCAAACATCACCAACATAGTGAAGTTCGTATATTTCTCCCTAAGATATATTGATATAAGATATTGCGTATTTTGAATTTCATTATTTGCACCCAACTCTTCCAAACAAAAATAAAAGTTTCTAAAAACTTTGAAATTCATGTTTATTAATTCAATCAAAAAACTCAAATAGTATATTTCTATTTTTTTAAATTTTTATACTAATGCTTTTACCCCGTTTCTCCTGTTTGGAGTTAAATTTCTAAAAACGACGAAATACGTATGCATAGCTTTAATACTAAATATCATTCTTCTTACACCAAAAGTGACGGAATCCCCATACAAACTTTCAACCCCTTTTTTACCCTCTTAGATTTAGATTTTCAAAAACGCTGAAATACATTTTTATTTATTTTTAATCTTGTTCATTAAATTTCATGCTTCTAACTTTAAAAATGACGGGTTTCTAAACAATCTTTCAACTCTTTAGGGGTAGAATTTCCAAAAATCCTACCTTAGTGGGTGTTATAAAATGTATCAACTGCCAAAATTTCAAGTTTCTAACCCCCGCAGTTTAGGCTCTGCGTTAATGAATCAGTTAGGAAGAGTAATAATATTATGTGAATAGATATCAACAAAAATACGTTTTTTTTATAACTTTTGATAGACTCAACTAATTTTGATGAAATAAAGGCTAAACGGAATCTTGAAATAGTTCTTATAACAATTCGGTTATTTCAATTTTTAGACGATTGAAAGATACAGACATGCAGACAGTAAAAAAATTAAAAAAATGATTGCTTTGGTTTTGGTAAATCGTAAATAGCCATATAACCTTTAAAACAGGCAGTTATTTTGAAATAACAGACAGAAACTTCAATTTTATTTATATGTATGGATAATTTATTAATTAATTCGTTTTTGTTATAGATATAGATTTATGTTATTTTATGTGTACAATATAAAGTATAAAGTAAAGGAAAAGTTTCTTCTGTCAGAGACTAAATAAAATCAGACTTAACCAAGGCTACTAATTTAATTAAACAAAAAAAGGGAATTAAAACATATGTTGTCCATTGAACTTGACACACATCTGAATAAGCTGCTTAAGAGGCCATTTTATGTAGAAAAAGTATATAATATACAAACAAAAGCAGCTATGTAACAATTTTAATTAAAGTTTCAAAAGCAGTTATTTGACCGCTCTGGTAGGTTAAGTGTTAAAAATGAGATGACACTTATAGCATATATATATACATATATGTATAAATACAACAATAATTACACAATCATTAAAATAATCAAAACATATATAAAATCAAACAGCTAAACCATCATAATCAGTAAAGGTGTAGTAAGATATATATTTTTTTATAATCAAATATAATTAATTACTTAATGAAAACACAAATTAACAAAAACAAAATATAAATGAAATCACATAGCTTAAGCATTATTAAATTGAGTAAGGCAAATAAAATGCAATAAATAAATGATATATATATTATTTATATATTTTTTAACCAAATACAATTAAAAGGCAAGCAAGAATATGACTACAGTACAAAATTTATAACAAACTTAAATATTGAATATTAAGATGGGTTGGTACATTCATTTTATATAAATTAATACATTTAATACATTATTATTTTTAACTTATTTATGTTATTTTTGCAGTGATTTTTTTTTAAATATATAATATCAATATCTGAGTACACTTAATTATATATTATATGCTCGCACAGATCTACTTCTTCCTATTCATGATTATGCTGTCGCAAGCTTGATGTAGCCAAAGACCAATTGAATTAAGCTGAGAGATTACAAAATACTTTTATTCGGTTTATATTGGGATGAGGCAAATATAACCACGTTTCACAATTTTGTTCTCTTCTTAATTAGTTGCCCGTCTGACTTCATAGGAATATGCACATCTTCTCTATTCTGTACTGTGTGTTGTTTAACCCTTTTACTCCCCCTTCATCACTTGATATTCATTAGATGATGACGGTGATGACTACGTCTCAGTGCTTTTATTTATGTGCTCCGTATTTTGTTGTTCGATCACTACTATTATAGCTATCTCTATAGCTTTCTTTAGTGACAGATCAGACCGTTGTAATAATCTTTGATGTTTGGCGAGCTACTCTAACACATATTCGCTGTAAATTTATCACTGACCAATGACTATTAATTCAATGAAATCGCATTTTAAACTGAAATTTTCTAGACTCGTAATAAAGTTGGTTATATTTTCGTGTTTGCTTTGTTTTCTCATAAAAAATACATGTCAGGCCATAGTTAAATTTTTCCTCGGTTTGAAATACTTGTTACATTTTTTTTTTTTTTTTTTTATTGTATAGGTTGGCGGACGAGCATATGGGCCACCTGATGGTAAGTGGTCACCAACGCCCATAGACAATGGCATTGTAAGAAATGTTAACCATCACTTACATTGCCAATGCGCCACCAACCTTGGGAACTAAGATGTTATGTCCTTTGTGCCTGTAATTACACTGGCTCACTCACCCTTCAAACCGGAACACAACAATACAAAGTACTGCTGTTTTGCGGTAGAATATCTGATGAGCGGGTGGTACCTACCCAGACGAGCTTGCACAAAGCTCTACCACCGAGTAATTAGAAATTACTTTAGAAGACCTCATTTATTAATGAGGTCTTCTAAAGTAATTTCTGTTATTTTAATGTTGAACAAAATTGCTATTTCTCTCTATTTACACTTCTTATACATAACCAGTGGCTAATACTCCTTATATATATCCAGAGGCTAATAAATATAGTTCAAAATATGGTTGCCATTTTTTCCGCGTTAAATTGTTATTTATTTCGTTGTTTAGAAAAACCTTCGGTAGGTAAAATGTTAAAATTTTTATCTGCCGTTTTAAAACTTTTGACAGGAAACACGAATTGACGAAAAAATTTTACCTATTTAAAGTTTTAAGAAGTGATATACCACGTTTATGTTTAAAGCAAGCACTTCTAAAACCATGTATTATTGTTATAGTTGTTTTTTAGGCTTTGTTTATACACCTATAAACTATTTACGTATTAATTATTGTCACTGAGTTAACTGACTTGCTCACACGCAGTCTTAAAGCGTACTGTTATGAAAGATATAAGATAAGATCATAAAGATACACACAATATATATGCAATATTAGTTTTTATGCAAAAACAACACACGAAGCTACTGAAAACACGAAATTGTTAACAAAACTTTTTGATTTTGACAACTAACAGGTGCGCGTACTTTTCCTACAGATAATAATTTATTGATTTTTAGTAGGGATACTAAACTTATAATAAATTAATAAAGAGATTAAAAATTATAGGACAAAATATAGGATAAATCATAAGCAAAAGTGTAAATTACATGTAATATTTAATCTCTTTTCAGTTTGACCATAACCATTTTTTAATAAATGTTCTACGTGTATCTTTAAATTGACATAACTTTATTATTTATGAACCGATTGAAATAAAACAAACACTAAATGTTAAGTGAAGTTAGCCACAATACATTAGTAAAAACCGCACTCAAATCCGTTAAGCCGTTTTTAAGATTAGCGTGCACAAACGCACAAACAAACAGACAAACAGACAAACAGACAAAAAATTTATTAATCATTGTTTTGGGTTCTATTGTGTTTATAAAGACCCCCGATAAAAGTTTTACTCATTTATCTTCCATGTACAGACATCGACCAGTTACAGATTTATTATATGTATAGATGTGGACGGAAGTTGAATAACGGTATTTGTGTGTATTTAAATTTACATTGTAAATTTATTGGAAACGTTAGTATATCACAAACCGGTAGTTTCTATACGTAGTATTGATGCGGCGATGGAACGTTATTTTATAATAAGCAATAATAACGATACGTAAGCAAAACGAACCGTTTACTGAATATAATATGTAGAATGTTCCGTAACATTAGTAATCATGTCAAGTATTTGCTGAAATATTAAAATATTTTTAAAGATAATGTATAAGAAAAAATTTTTGGTGTGCGCGGTCCATTAATAAACTACATAAACAAATCGTTAAGACAATCATTACATTTTCTCAGAAAACATAAAACGTACCGTTACGAGTAATTAATAAGCGTAAACGATATCATATCTGTTCTAGAAATACCTCCATACGATTACATCTTTGGCTCTAATCCATTAATTAAATGGAGTTGCAACGGCCAAGTGAATAGCGTCTGCACAATACATTTGATATTACGTATTACAAAAAAATAATGTTTTTACCGACTTAAAAAAAGAGGTTACATGTTTGACGTGTATAGTTTTTAATATTTACTTGCCAATAACTTACATCACAATATTTTAGTTCGAAAAGTAGTTAATATTTATTATAAGAAAATATAATAACGAGAATCACAGATAGTAATTATATACTATTTATGTACACACGCAGAGTACGTCAGTGATCATATAGTCGTTATACATAAGCGACCTTTAATCTTGCCCTAGTTAGCTCCGCGATTAAAGCAGGACCTGCGCCTGCGCAATAAGCCGCGACCTTAATATCTTTATTCAATGCGATCAAAATAAATATGAAGTTTATTAGATACTGCACTAATTGTTCCTCATTTGTGTGGGAATATGTGAAACGATTTAACTTATTCATTGCTGTCTTTGAAAAACTATTACATAAATATGCTATAAAAATTTATAATATAATAATAAATTCTAGATATTGTTTTTGATTATTAGAGTTTTTTTATAAATTTATACAATTATATAAAGCTCAAGAGCTTTTACGTTTGTTTAAAGGTGCTCATCCGAGGATATACCATCATAGCGTTTTGAAAAAAAAAGTTGCATTAGATACTCCATTTTTTTTAGTATAGGTAGGCGGACAAGCTTATGGGCTATCTGATGGTAAGTGGTCACCAACGAACAAGCTCGTCTGGGTAGGTACCACCCACTCATCAGACATTCTACCGCAAAATAGCAGTACTTGGTATTGATGTGTTCCGGTTTGAAGGGTGAGTGAGCCAGTGTAATTACGGGCACAAGGGACATAACATCTTAGGTGCCAAAGTCGATGGCGTATTGGCGATGTAAGCGATGGTTGACATTTCTTATAATGCCAATGTCTAAGGGCGTCTACCTCTTCTATATAAAAAAATAGCTTCTATAATTAGAGAAGAAATAATGATCTAGTCTATTATTGACGAGCCGGTTGGTGTGGTTGGTAAGATACTCGCCTTTCACGCCGCAGGTCGTTGGTTCGATTCCCACCCAGGACAGACAATTGTGTACATGAACATGTCTGTTTGTCCTGAGTCTGGGTGTAATTATCTATATAAGTACGTATTTACAAAAGAAAAGTAATATATTTAGTGTATCAGTTGTCTGGTTTCCATAGAACAAGCTCTGCTTAGTTTGGGATCAGATGGCCTTGTGTGAATAATGTTCCAGGATATTATTATTATTTCTCAAAGCCATCATTTAATAGAACAAGTATCTAATGGCTCCCTATTTCATATGACTTCATTAATGTCAATTACGTGGCAATTAACTGATGAGCGGACAATATTGTGTCATGCATATTCACGTACAAATGATTTACAGTCACATTGCTCAGGCGACTACTTGAAGATTTTATGTTTTGAGGCAGTTTTAAACTCTAGTCTTTTTAGTTTAGAGACGTAAATCGATTGCGCTAGTGGTTGAAGAATAATATTGTCATTTAAACGTTATATTACTTTCGTTATATTACTTTTGTTATTTGTACGTAAGTACTCAGGTTGTTAAATCCACCTTCTATGTGATTGTGACGTATTATGTATTGTCAAATAAGTATAATGAAAACATGAAATTTGCACTTGTCATGTCAATAGTCTAAGCCTCAACCGAGTAAACATCGAAGCTACTTATATACACCAAAAATTTCTCCGAAACGCGCTGCATCTTTAGGTATAAGTTTGATGTATATTGGTTTAGTGGGTTTTCCATCAATAAGGCATTAAAAAAACACGTCTCCTCATTTATTAGTATAGATTCTTAAGCGTCGTATTCCTTATAAGCGAATCACGATGCCTATACAAATCCACATATTTTTTTTCTAGAGGAAGGCGAGGACGTTTGAGACTCGACGGCAATGGACTTTGCCCGTTTTTAATTTGCAAAGTTTTTTTAAACAACTAATTCTTTCCTTATCCAGGACGTCTGGAAATCTAATTAAAGTAACGAATCAGTCGGTTCGAGGTGGCTGCGGCGTCATACGTTGTCGTCGGTCGTAACCGTATGGTCATCGTCGACTAGTTTACTCATGATATAATATGTCAAACAATTATGTGAAGATGTCTACATGACGATGCGGATACACCGAGCTAAACGACCGGCTACTAAAATATTAGCTACGTCCGTTCTATTCGTTCACCCCCACCATCCCCCGGTGAAAAGTAACGATGACATCCGAAGACATCGGCTCATTAAGATTCAGAGATGACAGGACGTCAGACAAATAGCATCAGTTCGAAAGCTCGGGAACAACAGTCGCGCGGCGGGCACTCACCAGCCGGGGCGCAGGTCGGGCACGCCGGGCGCCACGCGGCGGCGCGCGGGCACGGGCCAGCCGCCGCGCGCGCGCTGCGCCGCCGCCAGCCAGCGCGCCGCCGCGTAGAAGTGCGCCGCGTGCGAGCTCGACGACACGCGCACGTCGCCCACGCCGCCCGCCCCGCTCAGGCCGATGCTCGAGATCTGCGCCGACACGGCCGTCGATGATCGAATCGATATCGGAGATGTACTTTACTCGTGATTGTCGAGCTCCTCCGAGCCCTTTGTGTCGTCGTTTAACGGAAAACTTTTTTTTTCTTACATCTTTTCGAACGTCGGGGCTCGTAATTGTGGAATTGATATTATGGTGGCACATAGGTGTCATAATATTAATACCGCATTATTCTTTTTATAAAATTGGCAGGCGTTCGGGCAAAAGGGTCACATAAAACGAAGAAAATGCCTTCTTACTATTATATAAATAAAAGAAAATAACCTGTAAACATATAAAATCAAAAAATATATGTATATACAAATACTCGTAATATGTTGCAACAGTACCACTCAATTAACAGACCACTAACATTCGTTTGTAAAATATACAAATATAAAAAAGTTGAAGATTTTTTTTTTTGTTTGAACGCGCAATTTGGAATCCTAATTCTTGAGAAATTTACTTGGTGGTAGGGCCTTGTGCAAATCCGTCTGGTCGAATACGTAGTTTTATTATTTCCATGTTGGAAGGGTGAATAACTGGTATAACCACGGCACAAGACCAAAGCATCTTAGTTCCCAAAATTGGAAGCGCATTCAATTTACATTTCTTACGGCGCAAATGTCTAGGACCGGCGGTGACCACTTATCATCAGTTAGCCCATACGCCTGTCGCTTACCTATATTATAAGAGAGGAATGATGTAAACTATTTAACTACACGCTACGAAACACGGGGGCGGAATGGGAATGTCAAACGTGAGTGAAACCACGCGGAACAGCTAGCGAATAAATACAATATATTAAATGCTTGATTAATCTATCTCACTCTGACAATATTTAAATAAATACTAAGCATGCGAGACGTGTATAGTCAACGTACCTTAAACTTATTTCTGGGTGACTTTCTTTTCGGTCGATCCTGTAGCGCCCAACCCTTTTGCATATCTATAATAAGATCGCGTGTGATCCGACGCCATTTTTTATCAACACCTATTCCGTAATACGTGTGGTCCTCCTACAAAAACAAACAAGTCTTATACGATATAATTTTTCGTGAGAACATAAACATCGGAATAATTTCCAACGTTACCTGTGCGTATATCAACTGCGTACTCGTCACGTAGTGCAAATAAACAGTTTCCTTTTTGTCTTTATTTTGCAACACGACAGTCATCGAAGAATTCGGCTTCAACTGCAAGTCCATGCTCAGCACAAAGTCTTGGCTGATATTCACTTTCAACCAAACTTGGCTCGAGGCGTGATCGGACGTCGAAAACCTTATCACATTCGATTTGAGCTCGGTGTCATATTCCCTGGTCATAACAGCGTCTTGGCTTACGATCCACTTTTCCAGAAATTTATCCCCGTCATCTATTATCCTGACCCTTGGCGGGGGTTCCGTGATATTTTTACTGTAATGCGCCAAGCCAAATTGAGCTATTTGTGTCGGGTAGAAGTAGCCACGTGGCTCCCATTGCGTAGACACCGGTACTCCTTCGATACCGCTTATACATTTCACCCGATCCCGGACCTCGACATTGTAGTTTTCAAAGGTCGTGAATGTACCGCGAGGGTCGTATTTCTTTTTCGGGTGGTATACTTTACTGTAACTGTGCGACCACTCGAACTTCTCGGCACCATCGACAAAGGTTAATTTGCCATAAACCTGCCAAGATAGTACCTAAATTACTACCTTTAAAAACAAAAAGGTTTTTTTTAACCTGAACCTTTCTTCTGACAATCTTTAATCCTGCGTCATTAACATCATTACCATTTTATCGTCGTTTACTTCAATTGTTTATTATTAGTATTCTATATAAACCAATTCGTCAATCAATATGTAACTCGAATACCTAATAAAAATTATTATTAACTATTTAATCAAATGTATTTTATAAGGTATTTTATAACGTGGTATTTCGGTGTTTCGGTGTCTAAAAACTTGTGCAAATCCCTCGTGTCCGGTAAAATCAGTCTACTTCACTGTCTTTATTAAGTTTTAAAGCAATGGAAACGTTCGTTCCGATGGGAGTCGACCCGGTTCGAGGATAACTTATTGAATATTTCATATGCGACCTTAATTTTGCTTTCAAATATTTTAAGTAATAACAAACGCCAAAGGATAAAGAGATAAAGATCCGTTCGTGTTAGTTAAGTTTCTTATGGACTTGTGACTGATATTGTACAGCATGGTGTCATAATGCAAAGTGGTACGCTTGACTGTTAGTAAAATATAAATAGCCTGAATGCGTGCAGTAGATTGTTATGAATCAACTCCACATTGATAATGCGGTGTGCCAATTTCGTAATTGAATGGCGTGTCACGTATCTAAACCGTCATCTGCGTGATATTATTAATAAGGGATTGATTTGTATATAAAAACAAATAATCACGATCACACGATCTATAAGCGGGAATCGAACCCACGTCTATTAACGCCAACAGTTACAGAGTATGATAGACGATAGTAAATAATTAGAAAACATGGCAACATTTAATAAAAGCCCAGCTAAAAAACAATTAAATATAATATGAAATAAACTATTTTTCATTAAAAAAAAAATACTTTTGAGAAATTTTATGGAAAATTAATATAAAAATATTTTTTATTTGTGTGTTTGGTAAGTTGCGTATTAAAACGAATAACGTTTTCCATAAAATGGTTTTGCAAAGTTATTTGGCTACTCTCAATAACAAGGAATTAAGGAGGCCGTAAGTATGTTATAAAAAATACGTATATATGTACAACTAATTTATAATTATTATTATAACAGTATGTTATAATAATAATTATAAATTAATTGTAAATTTATATAAATGATTTGAAACTACGAATTTTCAAAACTTTCGATTTCATCGCTTGCTTGATTGAAATATATACTTTTATACTTATAATATACTTTTGGTTTTGTAAAGAATTAATTTTATAAAGAAGGCAAAGTGTTCTACACTTTGCCTTCTTTGTAAAATTAATGCATATAGTGCAGTAGTAGGTCACTTTTGCTATTAAAATCGACGCTATTATTTATTTCGCTACTAATTACAATTTTTGAACCGAAATGAAGATAATATGTATTTCATGTCTGACAATCATTTGCGTGTGTGACCAAACTTTTAAATTCGGCGGAAACTTCGTTAAGTATACCTGCGTGTGGTTAAAAATCTAGAAAATTAACATCCATCAACCACCCTTATAAATTAAATCCGATTCTTTCTCCGCAATACTTGTTGAGTTGAGTTCATATTATTGTATTAGAATAAGTCACGACGTCACGTCAGTCAGCTTACCTCAAAGTATTTGTGTATAAAGGAAAAGGGCACGTAAATCTGGTCGAGGTCGCGGCGACAGGCGACTGAGTACTCGCCGTTTATCGAGCATTCAATTTCGTTGGTCGCGCGATCTGGCGGCGCATATGACAGGACCGAGCCTACTGGACGTTTAGAAAATTATATATTAAATATAGAGTTTCAATATTGTAAAATGTGGTACAATATGCGCGCTCTTAGTTGGCCGGTCAGTAATTATTCACGAATTGTTTTAGTAATAAAACTGTATTTGGTAAAACATGCGAACACACATATCGTGCGGTTAAAATAACGCAAATAACCGATTATAGTGCGAACGTCTCGGACAATCTAAGTGCACGCTGGCCAACATAGATAGCGCGTATTGTAATACTACATAAAATAATCTAGTGACTAAGCTTTTAAAGTATTATTTAGTTTTATTTTATTTATTTTAATTAAAAAAATTAAAATATTTTGCTAAATTCATTTTTATTTATTATTGCAAACACAGGAAGAGTAAACATAAATAAAATACTTTGGAATTGATTTGATGTGATATCTTTGGTATCGTGAAAAAAAACGCCGTTTGAATTTGTTAAAGGAACTTTGGGATTGACAGATTATGTAAATCCAAGATTCGTTCTATCTACTCTTTCTGTCATTGCATAATCTATATGAGAATTATTACTAAATTATCTATAGCCCAAGATACTTGGTAGCTTACGACTTAAATTACAAATGGTACCAGTCGCATAATACTATATTCCAAAAATATCTTCATGCAAATAAACATTAAAGTAACTTTTTGCCAAAGTATTTGATTTGATAAGAAATATATGATTGTTTGATTTTTGACAATAATTTTTAAACCTTATACTCACTTGGTCTACGTGCCAGATCACCGCAACGGCTCCAGTAAAGCGTAACGAGCAGCACTCCGCCGCATAGCGCTGCTAGCGCCAAGCGCATGTTCAAGCGCACTAGCATCATTGTGCCAATCTACATGCAGATTATAATAATATTAATAAATTTGATTGATCCTTTGATTGATTGAAAAATAATAATGTTTATCAGAACAGGGTTGATTGTTAGTTAAAATTTAGAGAAACATATAACCAAAAAGTATATTATTAAGAATTGTAGTTGTGTAAAGAAATAAAAATTGAAAGAACATTTAATGGCATGGGTCTATTGAATTTAAAACTGATTAAAACTTGAGCGTAATCCTATTAACATACATTCAAACAATTGCTGTGTGTGTCATTGCTGACTGCTACATATAGCCCTAATGAGAGAATTTTAAAGTGTGAAATTTAGATCTCATTGCATTTATCAACAAACATTACTACAATTATTTTTAAGTCATTATGTTATTTTTTTCTAAAATTTTACTTCTAATTGAATGGTGTCAATCGGTTTTGGAAGATTTCAATATTTTATATGACTAAGAAACATCTTTCATATAAAATAAAAAGCAATAAAGCCTTCACAAAAAGGCTTAGATCACTACTTGCTAACTGATGTACAAGTTTAGTAACAATAAAATCACATTAAAAATTCTTAATAACAAGCAAATTCTAGTTAACTAAATAAATAATGGATAATTCTTGAAAAGGATAAAATACTTATAAATAATGCATAGCACAACACATGCTTCTAAAATAAATCTTGTCGTGAATTCTAGATGGAATAACAACAACATATCTCAATCATGAAGTATATATTAATCTTTAAAATGCTAAGCTTTAATTAATATAACATTGAATAACAAATCACATCAGCTGAGCACACAGCGTCAGTCAATATTAGTACGGTATAAACCGAATTGATTTACGTAGGCGTTATAAATATATGCGTGTTTACTCATCTTGCCGTGTAAAATATAATTCGAATATTTATATTTATGTCTTATCTATAATAAAATATGACACAGAGTTAAGCAAAACAAAGTGTTAAGTGTATGATACAAAATAAATATACATACTTTGCCAACTGCGGTCCATCCGTCTAGATATTTAATGTGATGTGAATACGATCACTTCACAAGGAATAAAGTCACATTGTTAAATACACATATGCGTGTTTAACACAAAACAAATTATCACAACTTTCACTAATGTTTTTGTAGATATTTACAGAAAAAGTTGATATTAATCACCGAACCGTACACTTTCCTTAAGTAATTCGCTTTGACGTTTTAACTGAAAGTCGTGACTTTGATAGCTTGTTATGACATGTATGAGTGTTGCTAGTTGCCAAGCATACAGTGCGGCCAGTTGATATTATTATAATATTTTTATTAGATCATATTTGTCTTTTTTTGGTGTTTACAATTTCTTAAGCATATTATTGCATTGTATTGATTAATTTTTAGTTTGAAAATTAATATAAGTATGGTATAATGAAGGTAGCCGTAATTATATATGTTTTATATTTATATATTTTTCATAGGGCTATTGCAATAATATTATATCATTCATTCAAGTAGATAACTCTATATAATTTTGTGGGATAGATAAATAATGAGTAATTACATTTTTAGCTTTTTTTAACAAATTTATTTAAAATGTAATTATATTTAAATTTTTTATTAATGTTGACTGTTTGATTTTAAAACTAAAGTTACTAAAAAAATAATTCTTAACAACATTTGATTCAAATGAACTCTTAAAAATATATTTTGTATTATACCTGTATCACATATTAATTAGACGGAATATACAATAATAAGTGGAATTTTATTATATATCATTGGTCTCTCCGATTACCTGTAATTATTCATAGTGTCAACGCTTAATAAGTTAATTATACTCCATTGTAAAGTTTGTTTTTATTTTACATTTTTCTGTTCATTGTTTGCTATACCGGCGTGAAATACTAACTCATCATGGTACCTTAGCAGTGTGCAATAGATGTAGTCTGATGTACGAAAGGCGGCATGCATTGCCTAAGAGTTTCCACCCTCGTACATTCGATTATCACTGTTATGCAAGACAACTTAAGCTTAAAATAGCGTAAGAGGAAACAGAGAGGACAGATGTGAGAGGGAGGCGAGTACACGTCGCATCAGAGCGATTCGCAACTCGGTCCATTGGAAGTGTGGAGAAGGAGGTCAGTGTGCGCGGGAAGTGGGTCAGGGCGGATGCACCGGTGCGGTCGGCTGGCGTCGGGCGCGCTCGTGCGAGATCGGTGACGCAGGCGCGTGGCGCGCATCGATCGCCGCCCACGCGGCGCACCGCTCAAGTGCTCCGCGAGTCGCGACGCGAATCCCGGGCTGTGCCCCTCGAAGATGGCGGCGTGAGCGCGCGCCCGCGGCCTCCGGCGGTCATGCCGCGATGGCCAGAGAGGTAACCGCGACGCGACCGGCGCCGCCGCCGCCCTCTTGCGTAACCGGTGACCACTGACACGCCCGCAGATATGGTGATTATCACCGCCCTGCCCCGTGCCGCCTGAACCCGCCGTGCCGAACCTCGCGCTTGCCGGCTTTCGTCGTGACCCGGGCCTTCGTTCCGGCTCCTGACCCTCACGTAGCGTAGTGTATCAGTGAAGGTGTGATGAGCGTGCAGGAGGTAGTGGAGGCGCGGGTTGCCGCAGCCGACGTGCCATCTCACTCGCGCGCACTGCGCTTGTATGCGCGCGTCCCTCTCTCTCTGCCGTAGCCCGTTGCACATGCAACCTGCATTATTCAAAATCTGTGCCAGATTACATAGTATCCTTATGTGAATCGTCTCTTTTCACATGTTAAGTTAGAATTTACGATGAGTTTTTTCTTTCTGTTCCAGTTTTAGTATTTCAAGTTGTGGTACCTACATAGAACCTTCAAATATAGTATATGAAACCGTTTTTAATGCTCGTGTAGTTATTTAAAAAATATGACCGTCAAAATAAATATTTTTTCTCTAAATTCAGAATTTTTATAAGAAAAAATATGTTTATTAATATTGATGCTATAGTCAAGTATTATAACTAGAATGTCACATTATTAAACTTACTTATTTACATATTATACAAATTATGATGATTTCAAATATATTAAAAGTCTGACAACAGTGAAGACGAGCGATTCGTAGTTGGCACATGCGTGTGACAGAGGCCCGTAGCACCAAGCTCCGTAGCGGGTCGTAGCGCTTAGCGTAACTCCTTCTCCTTGGATTGTCTCTCATCTTTAAGTTCAATAAGACAAAAATGCTTATTTTTGGCGATTATAAAATATAATAGAATTAACAAGATACAAAGCTATATGTATTAAAGATTGATGTCGGTAATACATTTTGTTTATAATAAACAAATTAAATAAAAGGGAGATTTCATTGAAATTAATATGGTTAATATCATGCTGCGCTAGTGCGGGTTGTCATGTGACAGAACATTATCCAACACGTTCAGATTCCTCATGAGGAATTTTATAGAAAAAAGCTAACATAAAAATTATTACAAGCTGATGATAACGTTTCGGTATTTTGACTTGGTTTGTCTTGGTCTAATCAACTAATCAACGTGATCTATCAACTGTTCCATACATATTTATTAAAAAGATTTTTGCAAAGTATATAGTATAGTTTAGTAACGGGTTAACCACAGTAGGTAATAGGTATATATACCTTTATATGATACAAAGCGTGTGAGTGTGTGCGCTTTACAGCGCTCAGAAACTACCAGTCTTTTCTAAATAATTCCTATTTACCTATCATAGTCCGCCACGACCTTACGAAGTGGAGTTGACCACTAACGTTAACCAATACGATATTCTGTGTGAAGCAGCCACGATTGACACAAAACACAGCTAGTCAGTAGCTAGCTATAAATATAATCAATCGTTTTTATTATGACAAATACGTAGTAGTTAAATTTATATTACGTAATTATTTATCTAACTTAGTCTAGAATTGGATATTTGATTAATAAATGACAGTTTCAAGCCAAAATACTTTGTCATTCTCCATACTCTCTATGAAATTGATTAGTTTTTTTTTGTGTTCATCTATGTCGCAGAACTTTTTACATAAGATACTACTTACTAGTATAACAAAATAAGAATAATTTTGTAAATTCTTCATATTATTCACCTATTAATGATATATATTAATGATATATAGTTTACATGAAATTAAATGAGGTTTTAAAGTAATTATTTAAAAAGTCTTATTTCATTACACAGCTCTAGATTAATATATTCAGGACAGTTGATTATGGAGACAAGGGTTAATTAAAATGTACATGCATGCAGATAAATAGGCTAATTTTATCGCTACATTTATTATATATACAATAAACTATTACTTAGACTATGTTTTACTGATATTATGGAAATTAATCGTGGCTTACTAGTAATTTAGTTGGTACCAAATTTACTAACTTATTGTCCAATGCCAACTATGCTTCTCAAGGGAAACTATGTAGAAGATTAGCGTACGCACTATGTGCCCAAGCGCAGGTTCAATCCTTATTCCTTCGCTCACTTAACCCGATAGGATGGTAAATCAGTACGTCCAGTGTTCTGGCATCGGAACAAACTTGTCGTGTTTTACGAGACGCGGGAATAAAAGCACTCCCAGGTGTTAACTCGATGCTGCTACTAAGAAGGTTTTCTGTTTAAAAAGAGCAGAAAAACTTAATAAAATTTTATCAGTCCGACCCGACTCTTTAAGCTAGACTACTAGAAGATGCTAGACGATGCATATAATTTTAGAACTACAGATTTTGCATAATTACAACATGGATTGCGTATCATATTCATATTTATTGCGTTATTAGAAATTATTGCTCTTATTGAACCTCATGGAATTAGTCGTGATGATGGCAAGAGACCTGATGGACTGAAATGGGTTCCCTGGGAACGGGGACGGGCCCTTGTGTGGGACGCAACATGTGGTGACACACTAGCCCCGTCTCATATCAGAGAAACAATGTTAAAAGCCGGTGCTGCCGCGGAAAAAGCTGAAACGAACAAACGTAACAAATATTCTTTTCTTATTTCAAATTATATTTTTGTTCCGTTTGCAGTTGAAACGCTTGGAGTAATAGTGCAAAAATTTGATCCAAAATATTACACCCCGTCTTATTGCCTCTACTGGTGACAGAAGGGCTGGTTCATTTTTCGCCCAGAGAATCGGAATTGCGATTCAAAGGGGAAATGCTGCTAGCATTCTTGCCACCATTCCACGCGGTCACGATTTTTACAGTAACTATTTTCAATTTTTATTTGTATTTATTTAAGGCGTTAATGTAAGTAAATATTAAACTGTTATTAATTAGAATTTAAGTTTAGAAGCAGTATATGTAAATAATATTCAACGAGAGCCAAGCTTGCCATATCCTTCGCGAACAGAGATATTTCTTTAGATCCTAATCCCGCAAAACCGTTTCATTTATCAGATTTCATTTAATTCTATTCAGTAGTGTTTTTGCGATACGTTGATAGATAAATAATAAACACGAAAGACATGTTTTTAAGACATGTTCCTCAAAATTCTATTCATTAATGTCGCTACGGCATGTAGCGTTACTGACACCACTTACCTTAGACTCTACAGAGAACCAGGACTATATCTTTACTATCGTGTTTATGTAATAGAAAAATTATATTTTCTTCTTCTACATAAAAACACAAGATACTGGCTGTCGCGTATAATATTTTTGTAATCAAAATTCGATGACAATCTCTTCAGCAAAGTTTACTTTATTCACACTAAGCTATAATGTATTAATCCTCTGATCGCGCCGGGAATCGATCGTGCGACACTAGTGGAGCAAGGGATACAGGCTAATTCCTCCCTTAAGTATTAATCCCATAAGTAGCGCTTGAGCATGAGTTTCGCGGTATATTTTATCGCTGCAATTAGTTTGTACACAGTTTTATACTATAACCGATTCTTGCTTTTAAGTGTAATTCATATGTTAGTATAGAAATAGTTTTTTTTATATTATAGGTATGCGTACGGGCATATGGGACCTCCTGATGGTAAGTGGTCACTAACGCCCATATACGTTGGCAGTGTAAGAGATGTTAACCATCGCTTACATCGCCAATGCGCCACCAACCTTGGGAACTAAGATAAGTCC
This sequence comes from Nymphalis polychloros, assembly GCA_905220585.2. Lineage (NCBI taxonomy): Eukaryota > Metazoa > Arthropoda > Insecta > Lepidoptera > Nymphalidae > Nymphalis > Nymphalis polychloros. The sequence goes on from HG992247.1 coordinate 670,851, forward strand.
CTTGTGCTTGTGATTACACTGGCTCACTCACCCTTCAAACCTGAACACAACAATACAGAGTACTGTTGTTTTGCGGTAGAATATCTGTGTTTACTATAGTTAACCAAAATGTTTGCAAATATTGATCATAACCGTTTCTTTTAGTTTTTCACCAAGTATTACAAAATCAAGTACCAGTTGATATAGCTTCATAATAAATATGAGTGACAAATATTATGCTATTATCATGTTTGTATCAGACTCTATATTTAACGATGATGAATTATCCCTTAAGGGATAGAATTATCAAACAAAATTTCTCTATTCCTTTTTAAAGGTTTTAACCAGTACTCTTATTTTTTCTCCAGCTACCCCTGCTTATTTTATTGTTTATACATATCGAATAAGCCCGTGCAATTTCCTGATTACACTGGCTCACTCAACAAGCAAACCAGATTGCAGACGTCTATCTGGTTTGGCGAAAAACATATTAATAATTACGTGCTATTCTACCAGACGGGCGTACACAAGATCCTATCACTGGATTTTCATCATGTGCTTATAGGAATTCAAGGTATTGATAAATCAGTCATTTATCTACCTCCATCTATGGTATAAAAAAGGACGGCTACTGTTTTAGCATAACATAAAAGTTGGCTCATATTTGTAATTTTTCACGTTGAAGTAGCAGTGGGGTTAACTAGCTGTAGCCAGTCTTCGATGCTAAGACGTCGATTATACCGGGGCAATGTCTTAACGGAAATTTTAATTACTGCATGATCTCCCAGGCCCAAAAGCCCAGGGTTTTTCTTGACCCATGTCATATAACAAAAAAAATACAAGATTTGTATCATATAACGTTATTCCTTTTGCTCCCGGTTTTTTTTATTGAAATTTGTAAAATACGATGCTACGAACCTGATGGATGGCGAATGATCACTGACGACTGATGATAATGACCTTTGAGTCTTAAGTGTGGGACCTAACATGTGTATGTTAGGCTAAATAACTTTATACTAAGGCATAGCAATACTAAATTACCATTAATATAATCTCTTCCTGACCGATTTCGGCCACTGTGATCAATCTTGATAGAGATTAGACTGCGCACACATATTATCTGCGCACACATATTATAGTGCACACATGTGTTCACAAACACAAAAACATTCTGAATTCTCAACCACAACACAAACCGAATGTTTTTTTTTTGTTTGTTTAAGTGGGCTTAAGATATGAATATTGAGTTTTTAGACTATGTCATAAGAACATTTCTGTTATAATAAAATTCAAAACATTAACTTTGTTATTGAAATTTGTCATGTCAAATGTTATCAAATTTATATTAATAATTTTCGAGAGATTTCCGCTTATATGATTATGTTTACCTATATTACCTGCCATTATTATTTTTCTTTCATAAATTTTAATAAAGAGGAAAAATATATAACAATATCATACTCTTTGAAAATGGCTCTGTGGTAACCGACGCCTGTTTAATGAAACCTATGAAACGCACTAACGAGATTTATTTAAAACTATATCTAATAGTCCGCAAGGTTATGTTAACAAATCCTTATCGCCTTCAAAATACATACAATACAAAAACTATCATCTTTTATTTTTGTAAAAATTTACCATGATTGTTCTTATATGACACTAAATTATATCAACATATCTTCAATCAAACTTAATTATTTTTGTTTTGTAATATTTGGAATCATATTTAGAAAATTATTTAATACTTTTTAATGAATACAAAACTATATTAATACGCTAGTTTTAAAGGAACAGAAGGGTTATTTTTGTAGTTAACTAGTCGTCCCGGCTTAGCTTAGCAGGGTTCACATAAAATGTTTGAATTGAAGGACAAACCCGGTATTGATACTCCTGGCTGTACCTATAGTTTACTTTACTAATCTTAGCTTTGAATTTGACGTATTTCCTTAAATTTTCAAAAGTGCGATAATTTGCACAGCACCATTATAATATCATAGAAATACGGTTTTACAATAAACTTCGTGTTAAATACAAAACTAAAACTATCAAATCGAGAACAAAATAAAATAATGGCTTAAGGACCTTAATTATGCTAATGTCCTTAAATCATTACGTCTAATGATATATACAAATATTAATTGAGACGTTGTTTAATGTTAAATTATACAAGTAATGTACAATTTTTTTTATTAAAAATATACTTATCTCTTGTTGCATCTGCTGGTGACAAGAGGGCTGGTTCAATTTTCGCCCACAGGATCGGTAATACGATTCAAAGAGGAAATTCTGCTAGCATTCATTCCACGCTGTCTAGATTTATGTAGTAGCTTTTTTATTTCTATATATTTAATGCCTTAATGTAAATAATTCTTTTGTAATTTTTATTTTATATATAGAACACGATTTCACACACAAACACACATATATAAAAGCACTTACTCACATACCTTCATAGGTTATGATATTGAAAAATGACAAAGTGAAAAAATCTTTATTTACCAAAAACAACAATTTACAAATGTGTGAATGAATCCGTTGGTACACTAGGAGGCCTGTATCGTGGGAACCCATTTCAGTTTATCAATATCAATAGTATTGGTTTACGCTTGGTTAATATGTGCTTTAGTTGTAATTAAATTATTATTGATTGATAGGAAGTTGCCTGCATATCCATAATATATTCATAATTAGGTAAAAAATTATTATGATTACATTACCTTACCTTAGGTAATTCGACTGAGGAGCTTCTCAGTCGAATAATATGTTAATGATTCTAGAAAAGAAATATTTTACTTTAGGTGGTATTAGTATAGTATAGACATTAGTTAGAATGCTTAAAATATATGATGGGTTTTAATATTATTATTATAATAAATATTTTTATCTATACTACAGTAAAATCTGTACAAATGTCATAACGTTTAGGAAGGAATTGAGTCCCGACATACAGCTTACGTATTTAACGTATTACGTTTTTTTTTTTTTTTTTATTGTGTAGGTAGGCGTACGAGCATATGGGCCACCTGATGGTAAGTGGTCACCAACGCCCATAGACAATGGCGTTGTAAGAAATGTTAACCATCGCTTACATCGCCAATGCGCCACCAACCTTGGGAACTAGGATGTTATGTCCCTTGTGCCTGTAATTACACTGGCTCACTCACCCTGTCACTGGTCACTGTTGGTGACCACTAACCAACAGGTGGCCCATATGCTCGTCCTATACGCCTACCTATACAATGAAAAAAAACATTTATAAAACATAATCATTACAAATTGTTGCCATTGTATATTTAACAGAAGTATTTATGTACCAAGTGTTCAAGGGCATTTTTTTTTTAATTTCAACTGCTTTTATTTTTAGGATATTTATTTTAATCATATTATTTTGATGAAATGCTTTTTTAACTTAATACTGAAACACTCTTCTTATTTATCAATATATAAAATAATAATAATTTATTTTGTAAATATGTTTAGTAATAATCGCGACACGATTAAATAGATTTATACATAGGTACACTTGTCTAAATATATAGTACTAGCAGTTTACCCACGGCTTTGCCCGCGACATAATCAAAAATAATCAAATATGTTAATTATGATCTATTTTAACTGTGAAAACAGTAAATTTCTAGCAGGTCAGACCATTTTTTATAGTAATTTATCCAACCCATTTTCCCGTTTGATGTTGAATTTTCAAAACTGACAAAATACGTATGCATTCATTTTTGCTCAGAATCTTTAAAATTAAATTTAATGTTACATCAAAAATGAATCCGCCATACAAACTTTCAACCCTGATTTCACCCGCTTAGGGTGTAGATTTTCGAGAAACCTGAAATACGTATTAATTTATTTCTAATCAGAACCTAGTATATAAAATTTCATGCTTCTTACATGAGAAATAACGGACCCGCGATACAAACTTTTTTAGGGATAAATTTGCACATTTTTAAAATTGCACGTTTCTACTTCAAAAATGACGGACCCACTATATAAACTTTCAATCCCTATTTAACCCTCTTGGGGGGGGGTAGATTTTCGAAAACCCTGAAATACGTATTTATTTATTTCTAACCAGAGGCTTGCATACAAAATTTCATGCTTCTTACTTCAAAAATGACGGAATCGCGATACAAACTTTCAACCCCTATTTTATCCTCTTGGGGGGTAGATTTTCGAAAACCCTGAAATACGTATTTGTCTATTTCTAACCAGAGGCTTGTAAATAAAATTTCATGCTTCTTACATCAAAAATGACTGACCCGCTATACAAACTTTCGACCCCTATTTCATCCTCTTGGGGGATAAATTTTCAAAAATCTTGAATTACATATTTAATGCATGAAACTGTATGAACTTGTCAAAAATGACGAACTTCCCATGTAAACTTTCAACCCCTATTTCACCCTCTTAGGTGGTGAATTTTGGATAACTCTGAATTGTGTACTTATTTATTTCTAACTGGAAGTTTTTATATGAAATATCATGCTTCTAACTTTGAAAATGACGGATTATCATCCAACGGTTCATCCCTTGTTTCACCTCTTTAGGGGTGGAATTTCTAAAAATCCTTTCTTAGTACGCGTTTTTATTATAAAATCATCAACTGTCAAAATTTCAAGTCTGTAACCCCAGTGGTTTAGGCGCTGCGTTGATGAGTCAGTCAGGACAAGTCTTTTATATATATAGATAATTTAATGTTTCCTGGGTCGACAGATAAAAAAGTGGGTACCAATGGTACCACCTTTTGGTTCGAGATTGTCTTAGACTGTAGGCTTTGGTACTGTAAGAAATATAACTACTTCTTGTATCATCAGTCCTCCGTCAACCATGTGATTGAAGATCTGATGTTATAGGCTTCTGTAGTTATAGGCTCACGGTTAGTATATTACCCAATCAAGAAATATTTTCTTTAAAGGTTTAAACCATGGATACCTTTATAGTAAGTTAGATGTAGAATAGTAATTATTATATTTATAGTATGTACTGATATACTAATTACTGAAAATTGGGTAGTACTCAAAAAGATGAATAAAATGCTGGTTTTACATTAAATCATATTTGAAATGTAGACCACACAAGAAGGTTTATTAAAATCTAGGCAATGATTTACGCGACACAAACAAGAAGGACAGACTATATATACAGAAGATATAAAAGAAAAATGGTTCACTACCTTAAGACAATATTCTGCATCTAATCTACTATAAATGTCTCCATGGCTTAAACGTTTTCAGAAAATATTTCTTGAACGGGTAATCTTATCTTTAATTCTGCAAATATACACACGGAGGTTCAAAGTATTTAAAATTCCCCGTAAAAAGTATAAAATGTTGCAGTTTACGCGCAGTTCACGCTCCCTTTCCGCCCACTCCTGGTTAATAGGCTTATCATTCACTGGATTCATATTACTGCTTACTATATTCTACCAAAATAATTAACATTCTAAAATTGTAATTATATTAATTACGTATCAACTGCCTCGTTGAAAGGCGATATAAAAAGATATTGTGGTTTTCTATCAAGAAATTCTCTGTAAAACGATATACTTTGGTAGTTGGTAGTGTTTACACACCCATACCCCAGAGAAATAAAGAGTGTACCTGTGTTTGCCATACACCTGTGCACTATAACATATTTCTGTGCAGTTGGCTAATCTTCACTAAGAATGGTTGCCGCGGGTGAAAGAGCTCATCATCAAATGGTGATGGGGAAACCCTTGTCTAGCAATTTAACAAGGCAGAAGTATACACATTCATACACATGGATGATATACATTATACATATCTAATAAACAAAATAATGAACAATTCTTTGAAAAGAAAATAGTTTTTAAATAACATAGATAAACAATATTATTGGTATAAATTTTAAAAAAAAGGAATAAAATAATTAAAAATATTTTTGTTTTTATGAATTTCAGTCAGTAACTAATTTTAACAGAAATAGAAAATAGACGATATATCTATCGTACGTCTAGATGTCTATAGTTATAACAAAGCTGCGTAGCGCTATCCGAAGATATATTCTGTAGACGAGGAGTCTAATTTCGTCTGGTACATCTAATTACGAGAAAATATGTGGATGAAAGGTACTCGTCACGGAGCTGGAAATTCTTAGAGAACATCTTGACAGATGAGAATGGTACTCGTAAACTCTGTCGCAGCTTTAGTTGCCTTTAAAAATATATATTGGTGTGAAAAATACTTTTTCGTTTAAATTACATTCTTGTTTTATTTTAGTATTTAGTCTTTATTCTGTAAAGTGTTTAATAAGTACACCTCGTTTTAGTAGATTTATTTGCATGTTCAACGTAAAAACTTTTCTTTATATTATTTAAAATTGCAATAAATTATTGTTTATTGCAAGATTTGTGCAAAAAATATACAGATGATCTATAAAAATGAGAGTTCCTCTAGATGTTTTTACATATGTATTTTTTTTATGATATTTTAACAAATATTTTCTGATATTTTTTTTATAATTTCAACTAACTAGTAAAGATGACATAAAAATATGTTTAACTAGCAAAACCAAATTTAGTAAGGTGTGTCAAACCAACAAAAATCAAATCAAAACTTGTCATTTATATTCGCAAATATACACTATTATACAATATAAATATATACAATAACAATTTAGGATTTTTTTTTTAGTTTAGAATTAACTTATACTCTCCGACTGTCATCAGCTGTCAACGCATTGCGAAATACACAGTGAAACAGAAAAACAAATAATTAAAACCATGATACAAATATTAAATGGTTAATTATTTCATAAAGATTTTCAAAAACTTTGTTTTATATAATGTGTGTGACTATTATTCAGATTAAATATTTTGTGATATTATTAAGTAATTTACAAAGTTAAGCATATACATATAATAGTATGTTCTTTTAACATTAATTAATAAAAGTGCAATAAATCACTTAAAGTAAAATCAAACAATCCCTATATTTTTATATATAAATTGTTTTTGTTAAATATTAGTATTTCGGATTTAAAAATAAGTTGATAAACAATACAGTGTATTGCTTGTAGAGCAGCTACATATTTGCTACGACGTAGCATAACCATAGTACTCATTGTAACTCTATAGTGTGGAAGTTTTTCACGTAAACAACATTATATCTTCACTGTCTGTCGTAGTCACTAATAAAAATAAAATCACTCGCTCCTATATTGTCGCTCGCTTTTGTCAAAGTTATCATAAATCTATTTTTAAAGTAGTACTTGGATGACAGTTTTAAAATTAGAAAATTGCCATTTACCCTTATACTCAATTGGTTTTACTCTGGTGTGCTCACCAATCAGCGCACGTAATCACAGACGGTTCACATATTTTTGAACGGCCAAAAAGTGCATTATCGGTGTTGCTAATTTCGAAGATGTTACGGCATCGGGTAGGGCGCTGCAGTGCGGGCCCGAGGCCTCGGCGGGGGCGCGGGGGTGGGGCGGCGCCTCGGGAGGGGGGAGGAGGCCGCGACCCGGTCACGAGTCACGAGTCGCGCGTCGACAGTGCGGCCGCGGCGCTCGCCGGCGCACCGCGCCGCCCCTTTTCTATCTATGACAGAGTGTGTCGATCCTATTCGAATGTTTAATCTGTGCTAGACATGTCTAATGTTATTAGGATAGTAACGTGACGGTCAAAATGATAAGTCATAAATATTCAGGTTCAAAATAGATAGCTACGTGTTCTCAATTTTACAGATGCTATTAAAAATTAAATTAATATTTTTACATATTTAGATTTGTATCGTAGATAGAGTCGTTTTGCGATTCTCGTATGATTTAAGGTTGTGCTTTGGGCTTGTATTATTGTGATATGTGGAAATATAATTGAGTACGGATTACTTATATTTTATATATCCCCGACTGTACCTTAGAATCAATTCTAAATTATCTTAAATATTATTTAATCTATTTAAAAAAATATTCTTATGTTGTGTACAATTTCAATTAGCTAATAGTTATTAAAAAGACTTCAACTAATTGTACAATAAATGTAATAAACAGAAAAGTGACTTGAAGTGAAGTTGCAAGTGTGAGTGAGTGCACCGTGAAAATGATAGTCGAAATACAAGAGGTAACATTATCTGTAGACACTCCGAACCATGCACTCTTCATTATTCATCGCGTTATCCTGTAAATAGAACCTCCTAGAACCTCTTATAATATTATTTGCTGTTAAGTCCACTATAACTGTCGAAGTGATATTTAGTGAATCAAAAGTATGAACACTTCTACTTTTATTCGAGTAAGTTATTTAAGTTGTTCATCATTTTATTTAAATTTAAAAATAACTTTTAAAAAGTCTTAATCAAAATATTCAATAAAATTAGCTTCTGCTTTATTAAATTGGTATCGCTTTTCGTTCGGCATGTCATGCAATCAGCTGATCATTGAACATGACAATGACATTTCCGACGAAAAAACGATGACTCGGCGCCTGTTGATTCCGATATGTAACTAGAACTCATTTGCCCACGGTTGGGATAGTCCAGTCTAGATTAAAGATCGTTGAGGGCGATGTCAGTAGGTCAACGCACAGTGCGTGCGGCGAGGGGCGTGTCAGTGAGGGTAAGGGGGGGTGCGGAACACGGGGAGAGCAAGCAGGGGAGGGGGCGCAGGTCGCTCGGGCGTTGCACCGCTGCATCCAGTGCAGGCTCTACGGACGCCGGCTACGATACGTAGCCGTTACGCCGTAGCACCTACACTATGCATGAACCGTTCTTTGTAGAATGATTTTGTGACATGAATATACGTTTCTTCTTTTCATTTCCCTAATATCGAATACTTTTGAAATCTGATTTAATGGTGAGAATACAATTTATATAAAGTATGCCAAGTTTGTCTTGAAAAATTATTAAAGTCATGCAGTTAATAGTAAGCGAAAAGTCCTATTTTTATGTTTTAACTCCATGAAAATAGTTTAGGAAGCGAATTCATACTATCAAGATTAATTTATGTATTTAATTTATTTATTATACTCGTAATTATCGCGTATTATCGAATGTTTTATATTATAAAGCTATTTTTTAAATGAAATATCATTTCTTGTTCCTTTTTATAATCAATAAAAAGCTGAAGATCATTTTAGTTTTCACACACAGACGATAGATAGAGATACATGTAGTAATGTAGCTCATTGCATAACCGCTGCTCTCGTTGTTTTGTCCAAATTGCTATTACATTACAAACTTACCCCTTTCATTAGTGCTATTTTATACCTCATTCCATTTGTGAATAATAATAATCATATCCACTTTATTTAAAATATGAAAATAATTTCGGTTATATCTATTAAAAGCTTTGTAATAAAATTAGTTTAATATCGGAACCAATACCCTGAACTGCATCGCTTATTATATGCAGGCAACATTTACTTTTTATTGAATCTGTTTGAAAAGTTTCAGCCAAATAAATTGCAGATAACTTGGTTCCATGAATTGAAAAGTTTTTTATTAATATTACCAAGAATAAGTATATTAAAAATAAGCAACAATACAAATATCTATTAGTATATTTAAATAAAGTGGATAATAATATAATTGAGTAAATTGTACGTATGTTTTACATGTTTTAAATCTGAACTTATTTTTATTAGGAGGTTAGAGGGAAGAGACCTTTTAAGATATGGGACAGTTCGAGAAATGTGAGAAAGGGACTGGTGGTGGCCAGCTTTGAGGAGCTGATACATAGAGGTGAGTAAATGCATTTATAAATTATAAGAAGGCTGTAGCTTCCGCTTCCCTATGTGAAAAATAGCGATTCAAATACAACAGGCAAATCATGATAATATAGGATAGGATTAGATACAAGCTCATCATCTTATATAGAGATCGAACGTATGAAACTTAGCTTGCGCTTAACGCTTGCTTAAATATCACGTTCACCACACAAATATAACGCAGATATACGTTTGATTAATTTTCATTGAATATATTATGATCAAACCCACGCCAACCCGACAAATACTACTGTATTTGACGGGTTGGCGTGGGTTCGATTCCCATCCAGGACAGACATTTGTGTGCATGAACATGTCTGTTTGTCCTGAGTCTGGGTGTAATTATCTATATAAGTATGTATTTACACAAGAAAAGTAGTATATTTAGTATATCAGTTGTCTGGTTTCCATAGTACGAGCTCTGCTTTGTTTGGGGTCAGATGGCCTTGTGTGCATAATGTCCCAGGATATTATTTATTTATTTATGAAAAATAAGAGTACAACATGTACTTTTATTTCGACATCTATCCATAATTAATAATACAATATGCTTCAACTTAAGCCAAATCTCAAGAACCAAAAGATGCAACACACTAAGCCATTTAGTGAGGTCAATAAGATTTGACGCAGTTCGCGTGACCCCTTTTTGGTTTCAGTCGCACTAACAGATAAATAAGAGGCAATTATACATTTTAATGTTGTGGCTAATAACTTTTACCTTGTATACAATCAAATAATTTAAACCTTTATTCAAATAGACTTCATATCTACAAATTTGAATCATCATTTTACAAAATTATTGAAATGTAAATACTAACAACGCTACTACCGTTTCAGAACGTAGATTCTACTTAATATAACGCATGAAAATAAATAGTTAATAATTAAAACAAAAAAAAAAAAACAAATAGGCATGCTATTTTTGAAAAAATCGTATAATGTTGGTTTTCACAATATTATTGAAATAAAAAAGTCAAGATATTTAACGTTGCTCTTTTTTATTTCACGTCAAAAATTTAGGTGCTAGATTCCAATAATAACACTAAAATTTGACAGAAAAACCGCATTTTTATGATATTAACCTTTAATAATAAATACGTTTTGATATATTTTCATTTAAAAAAAAAAACAGAAATTTTCTGTTTTTTTTTTTAAATTAATTTTGTAATCGGTATATATCGTTGCATAGTTCCTTGAGAAAATATAATATAATATGTATATATGAATTTGATATGATCTTTGTAACAGACTGAAAATATTAAATATGTAAAACAAGAATGTTACCTAACCTATGTATATTGACTGCGATATTAATAATAATCAAAAACATTAAAATTATACAAGTTTACTGATTTGACATATTCCTAACATTATCCAGACCTATTATTTTCTTTTCCTATATTTTAATCATGCACTGTCTATAAGCAAATCTGTAATACACTCTGTCATTCGACATACAAGTTTAAAACAAGTTTAAAGCAGCATTTTGGTTTTAAATGTATTTGTGTGAATAGAGCTACTTATATAAAATCATTTACTGTCCATTGATAGATGATTTATAAATAAACAGCTATTTATTATTGCTTAATGTGTTTAATACTTAATATGTTTTAACTCTCAAATATTAAGTCAAGATAACCATGATATTTATCGGTACCTACATCTCGAACTTTTCTCGTTAAGAAATAAATATTATACTAATAGTAATCTTTTTACAAAATTAAAGCTATTTTTTAGTAAATTCAATTAATCCTCTACCAATAAAATATAGAGATTTTACCAAAAATTGCTGTACACATAGAGAATTGTGCTTGCTTTCCAGGAAAAGAGAAGCTATCGGTAGCAGCGAGCGAGCCAGTCCGTCTGGTATTAGAAAGTGACGGCACACAGGTCGAGGACGGCGAGTACTGGCGCACTCTCCCACCTAATACCGTACTACTGCTTTTGCGACAAGGCGAGCGATGGTATCCCACGGGTGTCGACGTTATCAAGGCTGGTGAGTACTTCGAAGAACGAATTCAGAAATCGTAAAACTGAAAATAAAAAATACAGATCATAACCTTCTAGGGTCCGAAAGCTGTTTTTAATAAATAGCTAACTCACGCCTACTAATATTAATACTGAACATTTTTTTAGGAATAAATATTTATTAAAAAGATTTATTTTATTTATGTTAACTGTTAAAATAGATTTAATATTATGCTATTTTAATAATAATTTAATATAATTCCAGCAATATCGGCGATACCGAAAATTGTATGCGAGACGATACACGCTCTCGAGCTTCACGATGAAACACCTTCATGGAAAATCATGGACAACAAGGGGCGCGTCACAGTGGTGCTACACTGGGACCAGCGGCCGCAGGCGTCGCCGGCCGCGCGCTCGCCCTCGCGCCAGGCCAAGCCAGACCGACGGCCCTCGCTCGTTATACAGACCTCCCTGGAGCGGCCGCAGCCCCCGCCGCCACACATTACTGTCGTGAATCACGATGAGCCGGGGCCGGCGCGTGCCCGACTCTCACGCGCTTCCTCCTCGCTCGATCACCACGTGCACACGGCCGAGTGCCGAGCTTCCGCGCCCCCTGCACATGCCTCTCCACCCGTTCCTCCTGCGCACTCCCAGCATCCTCATCGACCACCAACAGACGAGTGTGACTTCCATTGTTGCGCACTACATGAGGAAGGTAGGCGCATCGCTGTGCACAAGAGCGTTGCTACCTCACCCATCCAGGATTCTCAGCCGCGGGCTTCACCTCAAGGTCGACCGAAGGGTCACGTGCGATTTCTCGACGCCGAATCGGCACGTCGAGGCGAACGAGACTCCTCGGAAAGTGAAACCGAAAACACCTTAGTCGAAGACGAGGCGGTCACGTCGGAAAAGTTCCTCCTCCTTATCGATCAGCTTAGTGTCGACCAAAAGCGACATTTGACCATCAAAGATATTGGTATAATTCTCGAACGACTTAGTTCCAAAATCCTCGACGTAGAACGGCTGGACCGAGAATCAGAATCGGACGACTGTTACAATTGGACAATCAAAGCGACAATTAGAGGGGACGCAATGAGGGAGTTGGGCGTCATATACAATGGGAATTATTATGCGATCAGTGAGCACCCGGGATACCGGGAGGAGAACGAGGAGGCTGGTGATGAGGGTGAAGAGGAGGAAGAAGAGGATAGACTCTGATCGGGCCTGTGCGGCGCCGCTGTGCCCGCCGCCGCTGCGCTGCGCCTAGCGCTGTGCCGCGTCGCCGCGCGCTGACCCGCCGCACCACTCGTCCACCACCACTGCCACTCAAAAACGCAATAAAGCAATAAAGGTCACTAGGTTACATCGGTGAGTCGACCGGAGCCCTGCTTTAACCCTAGATGAGAGCCGACCCTAGTCGAACAACCTAGGTATTCGGCTACAGATGTCTGAGGACGAATGAAGCGAGGGCAGAACGATCCTCAAACCCGGCGCATTGTGTCATTAAATGTTTGTAGGTAGTGTGATCGCAGCTAGGAGCGAAAATACCAGTTGGTTAAAGACTTTATACAATTTAAAAAAAGGCTGAGTCGATCCGCCGCCGTCACGGCCGGACGGGGCGACGACGCCAAACAGTAGTTAATAATAGCGAAATAATGTAAGTGTAACTGACTTCCTATCGATTACAGCAATGGTTACTGTGTACGAGTCAGTTCCCAATACCTTTTTGAATCGATATTCTTACACGTTTTCGCGTGCGTACGATCGGATGTTTACTGTAGTGTAATGTGTATTAACGTATCCGACGTCGTCGAACAGCAGCACAAATATTTATCATAGACATTATTGTCTTTATAATTAGGTAATAATAAATTATAGACGAGGTAGCGACGAAAACGATGTCACTTCATGAACCCGCCGCTTTTTGATTACTAAATTTAAACATTATTATTATTATTTCCTACGATTTCTTATACTTATTTTTATTTACGACAGTCGTGTATTCAAGGGTTAGGCCTAAATAATCAATTTATTAGGAAAATATTAATGGAATTCGATTTTTGTTTCAAGTTACACTGTACCTGTGACAAAAGCTCAAACAAGCTGACGATTATTATCATAAATGTAAGCCTTTGAAAACAATAAATATATCGAAATGCGTTAAATCGTCGTTTTTGTATTGTAAAAGGTTGGATTAACTGGATAATAAATGATTACTGGATAATCAGTCTTTGCTCATAAATCTTATTCGCATTTTATAATAACGGCGAAAATTAGCTGTCGTATCGTATATAAGGTTCGCGTTTATACTTAGCGTGTTTGGGGTGATAGTTTGACCGGGCCTAGACTGACGAGCGAATCGCTCTTTGCGCGTTGTTTTAACATAAACGGTAGGTAGTACATCGGGTTGACAGCTGAGGGCCGTCCTCGCGTCAGAGGCGATACGATGTTACAGAGAGGCAGACGCAATTATTTTTAATAGAATACGGCAAGTTTAGTTAATAAACTGTGTATTATGAAAAAGGTTGTAACTAAAAATACGATTATACAGCAATTCGTCGCGACATACCAAATTGGTATTTGGTAGTTGTAAGTCGATTCTTGTATTTGTAAGGTCTATGATATCGTAGTATTATTGTATAATGTTTTTAATTTTTGTATAGTACGTACTAATACGTGTATAATATATTGAGGTTTAATAAGTTTTACAGTCCCGTCGGGATGTCATAGATTGTATAGTTATTTAAGGTGTAATATTAAATTATTATCGAGTAGGTGATCGCTCCCGCGCGACGGGGCGGGCGCTATAAACGATTATATACATTTTGGTGTACGATACCTGTTATTTATGTGCTGTCCGTTTATTTTGAAATACGTTTCGAACGGTTCATGAAAATATTTATATAATGTGTTTTTATTTTAAATTATTTTTACATCTTTTTTAAATATTTATATTTGAAGTGGTTATATAAGAAATAATAATTTTAATAAAATATTTTATGCGTTTATGTATTGATTGGTCATATCAATAGTTAAAAATTAATTGTATCTATGATCACATAAAGCAAAATCTTTAAAACTAAACGGAAATTTATTTTGCGATGTGCATAAAAATTATTAGAACCTTTTCGATTTACATTTAACTCGTAATTTTCATGAACCGGATAAAGAAAAATAACCATTTTGATGTTTTGATACATAAATTATAAGAGTTTGTTTTTAAGGTTTGATATTGTGACTTGTCTTTTATTCATTCTTATTAAATAATTTCGATAAAAGTACTATTGCTATTAAACTTTAGGTGAAGCTATTTCGAAAAAAAAGTGGCTATGTTTCATGAAGATATAACGGAAATAAAGATTGATATTAATATAATATAGAATAAAAATCATGAAATAATCACATGTTGATGTTAGGAACAAGAGTATTACGAAATATGAGAGGTGAACATTTTTCATTTGAAATATCCAGTGACTTCAAATTTTTTTTAAAGATTTAGTCTAACTCTAAGTCACAACCACGGTCTTGTATACAGGTCTATCAACGGAGCCCAGTTTCAGCGGTGAGAGATTGGTGCGATTGTGTTACAACTTTTATTTCGCAATAACGCCCGCTGTACGTCGTCGCTATCGAACGTGGTTGAGTGGCACGCGGCGTAAATTGTTCTCTCCCAAGTATTGTGTTATTTAATCATTGTTATATCGTTTTGCGGATTTGTTGTTATTTAACTGTTTTGTTTGAATTTGAAAAAGTGTTCGGGATAATTATTACCCTAATTGTCATACCTCTGGTGGCCGTAAATTGAACTGAACAGCATCAAAAAGCCGACGTACCCCCACTACTGTTGTTGATAGACCTGTGTATACGACCTTGGTCACAACACGTAAGTTACTAGTTACCTGCATTAAATAACCTAATAAATATAAGCCATGGCTGCGTTCATTTTGTTATAAAAATTAAAAAGATAAAGGCAAATCTGCAAAAGTTTTTTATTGGTGATATAAATGTGGTCTTAATGAAGCATAAATTTATATTGTACAATGTTACTTACTAGTTACTTACTTAATAGTTTAGTTTTTTTAATAGTCATCTTGTATTTAATTTTCTTTTATATTTGTACCGCTTTCAATATAGTTGTGTTATAATTGTCGACGGTCTTGATTCATGTAAATACGATTTGTACCGATAATTACTTTTTTAATTAATGTAAGTAAGCAAATAATTAAAAACTGTTATTGAACGATGAGGATGCTCGCAAATTCAAATAATTATATAGGTTATTCAAGTCGGTTGTAACGAGAACTATTGAATCGTCACTACAAGATTAAATGAGTGTAAAGTTAGTACCGGTAATGACTAGTCGAAAGAGTTAAGCGAGAAATAATTGCTGCAACTGTTGATGATTTTTAATATTTATTCTTTTATTAAAAAGAAATCTAGAAATAAAGATTGTTCGAGATTTGCTGAATATTGATCGATGTGTTTATCCATACAGCATTAATATACACAATCTTAAATACATCGAGTTTGTACCATCCTACGTGATACTGACAAAATCGACATTAGTGTTTAGAGGGCTTATCCCTTTAGACGTTGCAATTGCCAATACGGTGCCAATACAAGTTATACAAGTACCTATTATGTATGGTTCATGATCTATATGATCTTGTTATATATACATTTATACAATTAAGTATGTTGTATATACATACATTCGTTTTATATGATTTTTGTTAACAATTAAATGCAACCCACCTTTCCTCAATTCCAACAATACGACTGTTGATAATGTTGGACGCATTTAATGGAACGTCAAAAAACTCAGTTATGTTTGTTCTGACATAGTTATAGAAGGTTTAATGCCATTCACCACCAACAATGCATATGTGAGATACATATGCATTCAATGCTTTTGTATGATATCCACACACAGAGCAAACGAATGAGACATTGGGCCGAAATAAGTACCTACTGGAATAAAATACCTCGAAAATTGTTAAAATATTTTGTTCCAGCTTTCGCCCCATGCTCCTCGTGGAAATTTATTAAGAGAATAAAATTTATCATGAAATATAAAACGAGATCAAAATAATAGGTATTAAATGAGATTATTTTACCGAGCTTACTAAAATCGTGTTTAATCAAAGAAAAAAAGTAGCCTCAATTTTATTAAGCAATTGAAGTCACTGTTTATTTCTGTTAAAAAACCATACGTAAATCTAATCTATTGTAAAGTTATCGTAATATAGTCAACAGAAGAGAGCACACAAGTAAGAGTACATAAATTAAATATCGTGTTGTGGGATTAAATTCAAAAGATTTTATATACTACCCAGGGTTCATTTGTTTCATTACGGAGTAGGTTTCTCTTTTCTAGTCACATTATTTATGTTTATTTAAAATTAATTCATTAACATAGTTTAAATCTACATATACATTTTCACTCAAATATGGTGGGTAAAGAAAGGATTTGTTGTTGTATATTTTTATTTTTTTTTAATATATCTGTAATTACTTACCGCCTTATTCATAAACTCTATTTAACTGGTGATTAGTTAAACAACAGTTTGTCTTCTTCTTTCGTATGTCAAATCAATAATGACAGAAAGAGACAAATCAGTGTTTAGCTAAACAATAACTAAGCAACGTTTATAAATAAGGCCGTTAGTGTTCACGTGCCAAAATCAATAAAATAATTTTTTTGAATATCGAAGTCTTAAAATCCTAATGTACAATTTTGC
This sequence comes from Nymphalis polychloros, assembly GCA_905220585.2. NCBI lineage: Eukaryota > Metazoa > Arthropoda > Insecta > Lepidoptera > Nymphalidae > Nymphalis > Nymphalis polychloros. The sequence goes on from HG992247.1 coordinate 688,278, forward strand.
TATATTTAATGTTAAAAATGTCGTTATAATGTATGTGCATGTGTTATTAATTACGTAATATTACATTTTTTAAATTTTGTATTTTTTTTATTTCGGTATGGATGCCAAAGAATATTAAGTAGGGAGACAGATGTGACATGCGAATGAATGACATAATTATAATCGGTAAAGAAGTGTTATACTACAACTAGAAGTGCATTATTGTTTTTGTATTTAAGTTATTTAATTATATAAAAATATTACTATATGACTTCGATATATTTTCTAAATTAATCATTCTCTTTTATTGTATGTAATTTTAATTATTTATTAGCGACGACTGAAAAGACCGGTTTCCGTTAGTAATATTAATCTCGAAAAAACTTCACTGCCACTAATTTAAAAATAAAAATATTGGAAACGATTAAACAAGCGTTTTATTTAATTTTAAAATAAAAAACTCTGCGTTTAAAAAAGGATTTGAAATTAAGTAAAGAATTTATGTGTCCATGGCCTAGTTGTAACTAACCACTTAAATTACACTAACTAATTAAATTAAGAGATAAATATCGAAAAATATTATTTATGTTTGTGCCATGATATTTACATCCTAGAAGCTATTTTTCTATAAAAATTACCAATCGAATATTTTTTTTATCTTTTCTTATAATAGCTATGTAAATGTTTTATCAAACAATAATGTTCTTTGCTATATTCTAACTTTTTTAAATAAAATAACCCTAACACATCCCTCCTTTTGTTCAGTTATTAGTTATTACGTATATCTTCAAACGTGTTGTTAATTACTTCATTTAATTTTCGCTGCTTGTCTTGTATAGTATAGTATATTTTGTAACGGCAAAGTCAATACTACCAACTTCATAATGCTAATGCATATACAGTTGAATCTCGATTATCGGAATAGCCGATTAACCGGACTCATTCTTCGGCTCTAATTACCGATGTAGAAATGTTTTGACAGCACAACGAGACATGTTACGACGTATTTATTCCCGCCTCCGAGTTGTAGGTACTCCCGCTCTCATTTGTTTGCCCGAAAGTGTTTGTTATTGTTTCATTTTATTTTATATCGTTAAACTATAGATTGTATTTTTGAGCTTTTGAAGCTCAGATGTTGCTTTAAATGGTTTGAAAGATAAGACGAATCGAATCCCATACAGCTATTACAATTGAAGCGCATCAGGTATTTGGCCGAAATGAAAGATGTGGTTCATTACGTCAAAAATAAATTAAAATTTATTTCCAATCAAAATCTTATATTACATAGGTATTATGTTATTAATTACCTTTATAACCCAAATTTTTTGATATCGTATTGCCTAAATGATCTATGCAAACCCCTTTTATAATAAAAAAGTTATTAAAAGTTAATTACTATTTGATTTGACTTTGAAATCGATTATCCGGATTTACGATTATACGGAATACCCCTGGTTTTAATTTCGGATAATCGGGATTCTACTGTAATTTAAAAATCGTTTTTTTTTTTTTTTAATATTTTTGTAATGGACATAAAAAACTTAAGATCTTTTTTAAGTATTTCACTTTATACAATTTATAATTAAACCTTAATATTATATTTATTAATAAAACTTTAGAATATTAATAGATAACTGCGATAGATAGGACAACACTACATACATCATAATATTAAGCAATAGCAATTGACTAATTTATATACAGAGTACAATAAGCATAATATATTAGTAATATTTTTTTAATCGCGTATCCGCGAAACGAAGCGAAATGAAAGTGTGCCAAAACAAAGCAGAAAGAGAGTTATAGAAGTGTTATTTAAAGTGGCTGCAATATGATGATCGATCTTAACACCGTGCCATTGTCTGCACTTACAAATGAATCTCGAAATTTATTGTCATCTCGTTTAAACACAAGAAAAGTTTTGCCAATCGTTGGACCTGATCATCTTTCGCGACACAGGTATTTTACTTAATAAGATTTTTTTACCGCTTAAATAGTTTTTTAATGGGTTGTTTTTTACTATCTAATGTTTGTATTGCATACCATAATGATTCAATATATATTAAAAACTTAATAAAATTCTATACATGATAAATACAACATTTTGACCATGTTATTAAAACATAATAGTTAAATTAAATCCTATCTAATCAAATAGATTGAAATAATTACACATTTGTAAAACAAAATAACTTTAATCATATTTTTGATAAGAACTTTGATTTTTGTTGTGATTGAAAAATAATACAATACAGAGTAATAGGTGCTGTTTTATAATACTCCATCTATAGAAAATTGTCCATTAAACTCATCAAGCTGTTTTGATTCATAAACAACAACCTTGATTACAAATTAAAATAGTGGTAATGGCTAATTGTTGACTCACTCATATCTGACCTGCTGGACCTTGCTTGCCCTACTAAAGTGTTCTTTGCCAACTAATAAATATTTCCAACTCAATAATAAAGATCAACATTGTGCAAAAATTGAATAGAACAGTAATTACTTGTGAATGTGTTGTTTATATCTAATTATATTTATTATAGAGACTGGAGGGGCCTGGCATCACTCGCAAATATATCAACTGAAGAAGCAGCAACTTTAAATGACTGTCAGGACAAAACAGCTAAGGTTATAGATGTATGGACAAAGTTTAACGATGGTACAGCTACGGTTGGCCGCCTTTTAGATTACCTTCAAATATTAGACAGATATGATGTTTATGAAGACTTACTTGTGCTGGCTAGAGAAGAAAAACTGATAGGTTTGTTATAGGTTATAGACATTGATTCCTCAAAAAGACAAAACATGAGACATATTTATAAATTTTAGGTAGGTAGGCTTGTTATTTGATAATTTACTTCATAATAACTGATTGAATTCAACATTAAAAAATAACACATAATTCTTAATAATCAAAGCAAAAAGCTACAATGAGATTGAAATAGGGTTTTTCTAAACCTGAGAAAAAAATTTGCAAAATAAATCATAGAGATTTTATTATATTTATGGTTTGAAATATCCAAACAGTTGGAATTTAAAGCTTAAAGAATATCATAAACAAATTTTCAATTATATGTACATGTATTCATTTCTTTATTTCTACTATTTCTAGTTTATAGCTGTTTACTAAGGTTTGGAAATCTGCCTGTTGTGGAGTGACGGCTCTTTGAAATTATGTTGCATTTATTTGTATAATTATTTTTAATTTATAAATAAATGCACCATCATTTTTATTCAGGCTCCATAGTCTAACCTATGATGAGTTAGAACTAAATGAAAATGTAAACTGCGAAAATATAGTCTTGGTCACTTCCGATGTAAGCCATATGTAAAAAATCCCACATTTCACTTGTACTTCCACACATCTACTTACATTTCTCACTCACACACACCTGTAACACATACATCTTACACATACACATGTAACATATTAAGCTTATATAAATAATAGTAAGAAAATATAAGTAATAAGTGAGTAAACTATGTTAGACCAGTCTATTGCCAATGTTAACAATCAGATTTGTTAATGTTAACCTTTTTATGTACGAATTAATAAATAAACAAAAAAATTTACATTAATAAAAAATATACACATTACACAGATTGATTTGTGCATATAATTATAATGAAACTAATATCATATTGCTCGCTGAGATTTTCTTCCAGGCAGCATTTGAGCACAAATAACTATACTTAGGGCTTTCAAATTTTTTTTGTTCCTTTACAGATTATTTTATTTGATATGTAAATATTAATGAAAAAACTCCTTATCTGTTAAAAAGTCATCAAACATAAAAAAATATTTTGATAAAAATAATTTGACAGTATAATTAATATTTTAGAAGATAATTTTATCTTATTAATATTAGATTGTGTTCTTATTTTGATAAATAACTGGCTATGTAGTACCAAAATATTTATTTTAAGATATATATATTTTTTAATTTTACTTGTAATCCTAAGGCAAGGTAATCAATTTGTTGTGTGATAAAACTTGTCAGAATGGGGTCTTCGGACAGTTTTATCTTAGCTTGGAATTTCTAAGTAACAATAATATTAAATTTAAAAAAAGAAACATTATTTTTAGCAGTTTTGAACAATAATTTGCCTCAATACATTCAATATGGAACAAAAGTGGATTATCTCTATGCGAAAATCACATATGTCCAAATTTAAATGAAACCAACTACAACACATCCATATCTATAATGATAAAATATATTATAATATATTATGTTGACTACAATACTACATATTTTGTTATCCAATTTACATAAAACTCAACAAAACGAATTGCAAATGTCAATCCAGAATCTGCTCCAATTCAAATAAGTTACAACTCTGTTAAAGTATTAAATGCTTAATGAATTTATAATTAATTTCAGTTTCAAGAAATCAGACGAATAACAACCAAGTGGTTGTGACAGTGGATGGCAGTGATGAAGATATCATCACATATGACGACAAGTTGTTTGGCCAGCCGCAGAGGTACCATGCTTATGTACTCTACGCTAAAGAGGATAAGGATTTCGTTGATGAACTGCTTATTCGAATGAGAAGTGAGGGGTTTAAGGTAAATTAATTAAGGATAATGGTGTTTTATGAATTCAAATGTTTACAATTATTGTTTTATTTGGTATTGTACCTTTATTTATAATTCAATATTTATTTAAGTAAAAATAATCTGATCTTGTTTTCAGATATGTACAGAGGAGGACCTGGTGGCGGGACACGCGACTCAGTTCCAGCCGGTGTCGCGACTCATCTCAGAACGCTGCCGCTACATCGTACTGATCTACTCGCCGGACTTCCTGCGTAGTCCCGCTATTAATTTCTGCATGAACCTGGCACAGGCGGACGCTATAAGTACGTCAAAAAATGATTTCGAACAATTTAACTTGACACAATTAAGAATTTTTCGATTTTATGAGCCTAACTTCCATTCTCTCACAGGCAAGCGGCAGAGCAAGATAATCCCGGTGATGTACCGCCACTGCGTGCTGCCCGACCACATCGCGCACTACCACAGCCTGCGCTACAGCGAGCCCGGGCCGCACTCCTTCTACAACTTCTGGGAACGCCTCTCGCAGTCGCTGCGCATCGTGGACACGCCGAGGTTTCCATACAATTTCTCTTCCTTTAAATGATCAGTGGCGGCGCAAGACCTAAATGCTATGTGGGCGAAATACATTTTGCAAGGCCATTTTTTTCTTTAACCGGGCTGGAAAAACGCGTTTACGCGTTATGTTATAATCGCGATTGACTTAATTTTTTTTGCCTTTGCTGAATAAATATATATATTGTTATTCTTTTCGAGTCCAATGTTTCGCCGCGTTTCACGAATTTTAACTGATGCATAAACCTCCAAGGTGCGAGGCCTCCCCGTCCGCGAGGCCGTAGGCGTAAATTATCATGCCTGAGTTTTATTGGGTGTTTTCAGTTTTACATCAATGTCAGATAAAGAAGGTATTTTTAAACTATTTCTAAATTTTGATATACTATCAAGTCTTTCAACGTTGCCGTCGATGGATACATACCAGACCTATTGATTGTATTAAAAAATAATTACTTCTTAAGCTGAACCTTAAGAAGAAATTATTAGTAGTTAGTAGAAGATTGCACGTTCCTGAATTGAACGTGCAATCTTCGGCTAAATCCCTATATTCGGATTTTAACGCCGTTATTTGTTATTTCCCTCAGTTATTTCGACAGAGTTGCATATACTGAGACTATATTTGAAAATAGTGATGTTTGTTTCTAAACTAAAATTTATAAGAGATTTATAAAGTAGTATACTTAGTGTGATTTATTAATTACTGTACTAATGTATTTCTAGATTAAACAGTGCCAGTTCTACGCACTCTGCCATGAATATTGCTGAACTATCACGGAGCCTCAACAATGGATACCAAAAAGTCAATGGTTACAAAGAACATCAACTTGCTCTACCGAGTGTCCCTACTGATACATCTAGCATGACAGATTTATATCACCTCCGAGTGGACTATGCAAACTCTTATGAAACAAAATCCTTAACGAATACAAGCCAATCCAGCGAAGGCAAGAAGAAGAAATCTGGAGCATTCAGAAAAATTATCAATACATTCAGAGGCAAGAAACACAAAAAAGCCACGGCTGTCGAGAATTGAAACAAGAAAAATGATGCTAAGGAGTAATTTTGTTACAATGTAATCGATCCTGAGAAAGGCGGTACAGTCGATTTGTTAATAAGAGAATACCTTGACTACAAGGTGAGATTTTGCAAATAATAAGGAGTATAATACAATGTATGAGATTAAAAATTATTGGACATAATAGAATTCATCATGAAACTGATGTTTCTTGATTGTTTAACATTTAAACATAATATAAAGGATATATCACAATAGACATACCAACTAGATTGACCCAAAACTATAAAATAACTTGTTATTTCTGCAAATATATCCTCTTTTCAAAAATTATTATCATTCGTTGGTAGAGTTGTCCTCTGGTTTGAAGGGGGAATGAACGAATGTAATTACAAGCACAGAGAATGTAACAGCTTCATACTCATTTGGTGCCACATTGATGATTATGATTTATAAATTTTATAGTGTCTTTCTGTGATGCACCATTTACTGTCAGATCGTCCAATTACATGTCTGTCTTCCTGCTATAAATAAAATTTATATACATATATATGTATATACAAAATTTTGTCTTAGTGTATATAAATATTATAATATAAATATAAATATTATAATATGATTGATATACATAACTTTTAATATTTATGTATATGTACTGGTAGTGTAACTGAGTTGCTATTTTTTAAATTTATTATATACAACTTTAAAAAATTATGTATTTGTTTTTGTATAACGAAAATATTTTTGGTATTATATTTGACTGTTATGAACTTTTAGAAATTATGTATAATCAAGTTATATACATTTATGTATAAAAAATTTATATTTTTAGAGTAATGAATTGTTATGATAAATAAATCCTAGTTAAATATAACGAAATAATTGTTAAATTTATTATTTTACTCTGAGAACAAAAACAGTTTTTTTCCTTGTTTGATCCTCAATAGAGGTTGTCTGGAAATGATGTAAGTCGAATCATTTAAAAAATATTTGTGCTAATAATATATACTAAATCATAAATTGCTAATATCATCCATATTTCGCAAAAAGTACATGTTACATGTATCAACCAGTCTGTCATTCCATTGTTTTTTTATTATAATAAAATTAAACATTATTGATTTCGAATCGTTTCGTTGATGGTAGGACACGGAAATAAACGAAAATAAACAGCGCTGGAAATAATATATAATCATAGTTATTTAAATTATATAAATTTATTAAGACGATAAAAATGACAGCTTTTCATGGGATTTTTATATTACCTGTAGGTGAAAAAAATCAATGCCAATGTCTATGGGCGTTGGTGACCATTTATCACAGCAGGCCTAATTATGCCATAAAAAAAAAATTGTTGACAGCGCTTTTTTAATAATATTGATCAGATTAGCAATGGGAATTGATGATGGATATATTATTAGTGAAATTTTTAAAGCGTCATTCGAATGTAAATTAAAAAATATTGTTACGTATTTGTTGATAGTATTTCGTTATTGTCGTTATCAGGATTCGATAACGATATCCTATCTGTAACGACACGGCTCGTTAGCTGTAAGCTGACATATGTAGTGTGATTATCGTTATACAGAATAACCACAGATTATATTAAATACTAACTGACTTTTTAATCCATTATATAAATTTTACGATCCATTATATAAATTATCGAATTTTTATTGTTTGTAATGACGTCATACATTCTGTGAGACACGCATAAACCTATCGATTTTCAACAGCAAACAAAACAATGTAAAAAATACCTCACATTTATAAGCATTTATAAAAAAATATAAGCAATATAGGTACAGATCCTTGTTCGCGTCGTCCCGGGTTGTCTGCAAATTCGGCTTACGGACGACAATTTTACGTGATAACGTCATCGGCCGATGGAGTGGAAGAGTGATAGATGCGTCACAAGCCGAACGCTTAGGCCGATCGTGCCTCTCTATCGCTTGTTCCGCGCTCTCGCTTGCGCGCTCGGCTCAGGCGGAACGTTACCACGAGTCATGCTTTTTCGTGCGTGCAGCCGGCGTTCATCGGTTTATAAGACGTTTTCACGCCAAAAACTTTATTATTCTGTGTATACTGACTACTAAAATTTATTAATAGTATTCGTTTTGTATATTTTTGTACAATACTTACCAATATTAATTTTCCCAACTTAATGATTGCCTTCCTGAAAATGATATACACTTGTGGCGTAGCTTTAGAAAGGCCTATGTCCAGCTGTAGACTGTTTTGGTTTGACAGAATGACGATACATTTTTGAAGTGAACTTTGTGCAAGACGATTGCGACTGCAACGAAATATGTGACGTTTTAGTGAAAAGTTTCTGGCAAAAATATTATAATATCGAGACGCGTATCAGCAACAAAGATGCTATTTGCTAACCGTACTGACGCGATCGGGGCGAGCGCGGCGTGTGAAGGCGGAAGCGGGAGGGGCACCGCATTCCAGCGACGTGCAGAGATATTGTGACCGAGTAGTATGTGTGTTATATGTTGGCTAATCGAACATTTTGTAAAGTGTTTTCTAGTACTAGATTGATCAATAATGCTGAATTATTACTTTTATTAATATTTTAAGGTATATTAGATTAGATCTGTAGATCTCAGTGTTACCACATAAATTGAATAAATACTAGGAAATTAGTACGTAGTGTAATTTTGTAATATTTTTATTATATCATTAAGGATTTGTTATTTTATAGAAATTATTAAGAATTTACAACATCGAATGTGCTTCCAATTTTATATAGTTTTATATTTTTGAAGTGATATTTTGTGTTAATATTTGTGCTTTACGGATGCAGCATGCTGTTAAACTTTGAAGACTATATGCATTATATTCTTAATAAAAATAATTAATCGTTTTATTTTTTTTAGATTTTATCTATATCGTATTATAACTGAGTATTTGTTAAGGTTGTGAGATTTTTCCGTATCACGATTATGGCAACTTATTACTAAACATAATGCTATTTTAACTTTATAATAATAATTATGAAAAGTTAATATGGTTTTATTTAATAACTAAGATAGTAAAAAAGTAATCAAATTATAAATATTCAACGATAAAGGAAAACACCGACAAGAAATCTGCACATGAGAAAAAAAATACTGTCCAGAACATTATAAAAGTTTTTCCCATTATACCTGATTGTACACCACGAAGAAAAAAAAATACAAAACATGGATACAACCTAAATAAGAGTACCATACAACTTTGGCAACCGTATCGCTACATGGCGATTTCTTCCAGGTGCAAGTACGGTCTTATACACAGGTCTATCCACAACGGTAGTAGGGGTGCGTCGTTGCGCTGTTCTGTTTCATTTACGGCCGCCAGAGGCATGACGATAGATGCGTGTGCTGTACAACGAAGACAGAATAGCATTCTGTCTCTTTCTATCACACGTAACACATGCGTACCGCGTGTCACTCAACCGGCACAGGAGGCAGTGGCAGGTTAACCATCATCTGATCAATTTATCTTTCTTCTCTCTCATACACGTAGGTAACTTGGAAATAATAAGAGTTTTAAAATAAACAAAATATTTAATTATGTAATAACGATGTTGTTTATTCTAACAAAACAATCACTCCCGCAACTCGCCAGGTACAGATCCTTGTTCGCGTCGTCCCGGGGAGGCCTGAAGAACAATCTCTTTACAGTTAGATGATGCGCCGCACTGTAACAAAATATGATAATTTTAACCTTTTCAAAGACTAGAAAGATAATATCTTGTAGTATTTTTTTATAGTATAGACAGGAAGACGAGCATATGGGCCACTTGATGGTAAGTGGTCAGTAACGCCCATAGAAAGTGGCATTGTACATTTCTTTAAAAAATACATCACCAATGCGCCACCAACCTTGGGAACTAAGATGTTACGTCCCTTGTGCCTGTAATTACTCTGGCTCACTCACCCTTCAAACCGGAACACAACAATACCAAGTACTGCTGTTTTGCGTTAGAATATCTGATGAGTGGGTGGTACCTACCCAGGCGAGCTTTTACAAAGCTCTACCACCGAGTAAAAGTAAAAGTAGTATTTATTTGCATTCATATTTAACTTGAAACATCTAATGTATGAATGTACAATATGAATCCAATACAAAATATATACAGGGTTATTTGTAACGACCCAGCAACCACGCAGGACTAGATAGCTAGCACCATAAGCAACAACTTTTGTTTTTAAAAAGACTAGCTCGAGGTTTTTTTTTGAATCAGTTTCACTTCTGGATGCTAAATCTAGTATTGGACCGGGAAGATGGTGACGTAAAATTTCAGGTAATTTGTACCAGTATAGCGCGACTCTTCAGATGTCTAATTACGTAATGACGAAAAGGAAAATTATAGTCATAGCGCTGGTATGGCGGCCCAATTGCGTGGGCGTTAATCGAACGTGTCGGATAAATTACGGGTGTCGAACAATTTGTTCCGTTGATACCGTGACGCTCTGACGGACGGCCGCCCAGAACACGGCCAGAACGGCAGACAGAACACGCCCTGGAACTCCATCTGGACCTAGCGCCGTGTAGCGAGAGGTATCCACAATAAGTGGAAAGTCAAATTCGCCAGGGTAGGGAAACAGTTCCCTGACCAGGCGCAAGAGGAGATCCGGCGGCAGCGTTTCTGTCACGGGAGCGCCCTGGCTGCTGAATTTTCCACGCACCCTTGATACGGTCGCTCCCATGGGTCTCGGTTGAGGCCCACCAGCAGCTTCGCCCTCGCCTTCTCTACAGATCCTTTTTAAGCTGACGGTAAGCGGCTAAGAGCTGTCCCTCTAGGTCCGCGTCGAGGTCGTTACGCCGACGACAGCGGAAATAGGAACTCCGGGCCCGGCTGCACGTCGCCAGAAATTTGGCTACGTCGGGCCACCAGTAGACACGCTGGCGCGGAGCCGGGTCCTCGGCATGGCCGCATCGCAGACCGAGCCGAGATATGTGTCGACCTCTGCCGGGCTGCGGTAAGGGGAGAAGTACGTTCCCGCAACTACGTATTCTCCCCCACCCCGCTACTACGTAGCCCGAGCCCCACTCAATGAGTGAGAGGTGGGACCCGTTCTGTTCCGAATGAGGACCGCCACGGTTCCGTCCAAGTCCCCTACCCGATGAGGTAGGGGAGGGACGTAATAGGACTCACAGACCACAACCAGGTTGCCGTGCACATTCCTAATAATATTATATCTTGAAGAAAACCACGCAGGCATGCTATTTAAAAATATATAAGGAATATTCCATTAAAAGAAGTTAGAAAAATGATAATTTTCACCTGTTATCTAGTTCATGTAGTAAACTCCACGTGCTGTCGAAGTTGTATATCCGGATGACGCCGGATTCGAAACCGGTGGCTAGTATCTGAGTCTCCCGTTTTAGTGGAGCGAACGCTAGCGCTGTTATCGACGTGTTGGGTAGTTCTAGCGGATTTCCTGTTATTATATTTTTATTTTCTTTATTAACTTTGACTATTAAAGAACTCAAATACAATATTTTGGTGTTCATCATAAACTTTACAATAAGTACTTCATGTTTTATATGTAAATATATTTTTAGATATCATTACTCACCTACTAAGCTATAGTCTTTAAGTGAAGAATCGCTTGTCGACTCTGTCTTTGACCAGACACAAACCTATAAGAGAAAAAAGTTAAATATGACCAGCCCAATAAACGATGCTTAATAAAATAAAAGTTATTTAGAGGTTTTCTATTAATTAAACTCTGATTTCTGTTTCTCCCAACATCAAATTGATAATCAAAGATATGATAAGATTGAAAACACAGCATTGTTTAAAGAGAGGTATATTAATATAATTTTAGAAAAATAAAAAGAAATATTTTTTCCACGTCTGTTTTACTTCAACATGTTTGAGAAAATTATGACTATAGCTCTATTGCTAATATGAATCATATTATTTAGATGTCCATGTTGTTTCAATGTCACCATCTAAACTATTCATGGTTTTTAATAACGGACTAACCTTTCCATCTCTGGAACCGGTCCCAAACACAGACCCATCCCACGCCCACGCACAGCACCAAATGATTCTCGTGTGGACACCGTTGGTCTTGTCCGTGCTGGCGGCTAACTCGAACAAATTTGAATCTTGTTTCCTGTGAAATACGGTCCATCTTCGATCGCGCGACACCGACAGCAGACGTCGGCCGTCCCGAGAGAAAGCCAGCTGAGTCACCGTCAGGTTGTGAGAGACTAATTTCTGTATCTGTTGCCAGGTCGACGTGTCCCTGAAAATTAAAAATCTTAATAAAATAAACGTTCAAGACCTTTATTCTACAAGTGCAAAGTCGAAAAACATTCGTTTTACAAGCAATTTGCAAGTTACAGATCTTTTGTTATCTGTTGTTGATAGAAGACAATCAAAAAAGGCGACAGTTATCGAATCGTCTACAATCGATTGCAATGTCAAGGCACAGTAGGGCGTTGCGGTGCGTCTCCGTGAGCAGAACGGTGGCCGCACTCACCACGGCAGCACGGCGGCGTGCGACGGGTGCGCGGCTCCACTCACCAGAGCAGCACGGCGGCGTGCGACGGGTGCGCGGCTCCACTCACCAGAGCAGCACGGCGGCGTGCGACGGGTGCGCGGCTCCACTCACCAGAGCAGCACGGCGGCGTGCGACGGGTGCGCGGCTCCACTCACCAGAGCAGCACGGCGGCGTGCGACGGGTGCGCGGCTCCACTCACCAGAGCAGCACGGCGGCGTGCGACGGGTGCGCGGCTCCACTCACCAGAGCAGCACGGCGGCGTGCGACGGGTGCGCGGCTCCACTCACCAGAGCAGCACGGCGGCGTGCGACGGGTGCGCGGCTCCACTCACCAGAGCAGCACGGCGGCGTGCGACGGGTGCGCGGCTCCACTCACCAGAGCAGCACGGCGGCGTGCGACGGGTGCGCGGCTCCACTCACCAGAGCAGCACGGCGGCGTGCGACGGGTGCGCGGCTCCACTCACCAGAGCAGCACGGCGGCGTGCGACGGGTGCGCGGCTCCACTCACCAGAGCAGCACGGCGGCGTGCGACGGGTGCGCGGCTCCACTCACCAGAGCAGCACGGCGGCGTGCGACGGGTGAGCGGCTCCACTCACCAGAGCAGCACGGCGGAGTGCGACGGGTGCGCGGCTCCACTCACCAGAGCAGCACGGCGGCGTGCGACGGGTGCGCGGCTCCACTCACCAGAGCAGCACGGCGGCGTGCGACGGGTGCGCGGCTCCACTCACCAGAGCAGCACGGCGGCGTGCGACGGGTGCGCGGCTCCACTCACCAGAGCAGCACGGCGGCGTGCGACGGGTGCGCGGCTCCACTCACCAGAGCAGCACGGCGGCGTGCGACGGGTGCGCGGCTCCACTCACCAGAGCAGCACGGCGGCGTGCGACGGGTGCGCGGCTCCACTCACCAGAGCAGCACGGCGGCGTGCGACGGGTGCGCGGCTCCACTCACCAGAGCAGCACGGCGGCGTGCGACGGGTGCGCGGCTCCACTCACCAGAGCAGCACGGCGGCGTGCGACGGGTGCGCGGCTCCACTCACCAGAGCAGCACGGCGGCGTGCGACGGGTGCGCGGCTCCACTCACCAGAGCAGCACGGCGGCGTGCGACGGGTGCGCGGCTCCACTCACCAGAGCAGCACGGCGGCGTGCGACGGGTGCGCGGCTCCACTCACCAGAGCAGCACGGCGGCGTGCGACGGGTGCGCGGCTCCACTCACCAGAGCAGCACGGCGGCGTGCGACGGGTGCGCGGCTCCACTCACCAGAGCAGCACGGCGGCGTGCGACGGGTGCGCGGCTCCACTCACCAGAGCAGCACGGCGGCGTGCGACGGGTGCGCGGCTCCACTCACCAGAGCAGCACGGCGGCGTGCGACGGGTGCGCGGCTCCACTCACCAGAGCAGCACGGCGGCGTGCGACGGGTGCGCGGCTCCACTCACCAGAGCAGCACGGCGGCGTGCGACGGGTGCGCGGCTCCACTCACCAGAGCAGCACGGCGGCGTGCGACGGGTGCGCGGCTCCACTCACCAGAGCAGCACGGCGGCGTGCGACGGGTGCGCGGCTCCACTCACCAGAGCAGCACGGCGGCGTGCGACGGGTGCGCGGCTCCACTCACCAGAGCAGCACGGCGGCGTGCGACGGGTGCGCGGCTCCACTCACCAGAGCAGCACGGCGGCGTGCGACGGGTGCGCGGCGCGCGCGGCGGAGGCGAGCAGGGCGCCGTCGGCGGTCGCGTCGGCGCAGTGCACCTCGTAGCCGTGCCCGTACAACTTGTGCGTCTCCGGCCACAGCGTGTTCTGCATCAGGGTCTCCTCCGTCGGCGGCTCTGGGGAGAGTATCGAAATAGTTTACACGACGACTCTATTCCTACTACAACTCTCACCGATACAGGCCGATAGGCACCATTGAAACGGCCTCGATGAGGTGCGTAGGAAGCTACGTTATTTTAATACTTTATTCAATATTGAAGTATTACACTTTCTAATTGATCGTCAAACTAGAAACTATCAGCGAGATGAACCGGCGAAAGAGACTCAGCGGGTTGATATTTTTTATGACAGTTTTTATGTATCCATGATAAATATTTTACAAAAAAAAAAGAAATATATATATATATATACGGCGATCGTCTCATTCCCAAGGTGTGCTATTATCATTCATAAATTCATTAATTGTATAATAAACTGTAGCACACAAGGGTTTCTTTACATTTTTTTTAATTTAGCAATTGAGGCCTTTTGAGCGCTTTCTGGGATCCTGTTGTAGAACCGTATGCATTGCCCCACAGAAGAGTTACTGACTCTATGCAGTTCAGATATTATGTACCTCGTGCCTTTGACTACGTTGGCTTCAACCCGAAACAAAACAAAACAATATATTTTTGGTAAGTGTAATAACTGGGATAGTGGTACTAAGCGATAACACACGAGCTTGCAACAATGCCTACCACAAGTTGACCATGCATCACAGAGTAGTATTTCCAATAATATTACTTCTATTATGAAAATAAATATATTAATTGGCTTAATATTAGAGTAAATTTTGAACGAGTCCACGTGAGTCTGTCTCAAGGAAAGTCCCTACCTTTCAAATCAATGGGCACGAAGTATCCATCGTTATCATCTCCGTTCGTCTGGTCCTCGCCACTGAACACAGCTTTGTTGGACAAGCCCAAGGAGGGGACCGAAGCTCCTTCGGGACCTATAAAGGTTTATGCGATCGATTCGACTCAATCTTTGCATTAGATTAGTATATTTATTTCTTAAATAATTGTTGTTTACCGAATACACGTCGTTCTAAGCACATATATAATTCATACATAAATGACATTTTATAAAGAGATTTGTCATTAAAATAATATAAGATATGGTAATGATCAGGTTTACCTATTTATTTATTGATATTAGTTTGAAACGCTCGCAATGCCTTCACATTCGGCAGTATAACATTTACCCAGGCCGTCCTCCCCGAGCAGCTCCTCGCCGACGACGGTCGCGAAGTTGGCGAGGAAGTTGTGCGGCGCGCGGAACACGCGCAGCACCTTCTCGTCGGCGGCCGACACGAAGCGCGCGGGCGACAGCGACGCGGCCGCGCACACGTCGTAGCCGTGCACCTGCGCGCGGCACACCTCGTGCCACTCCGCGCCCGCGCCTGCCCGCCACGCACGGTATACTCTCTACGGACTTTA
The DNA here is from genome assembly GCA_905220585.2 of Nymphalis polychloros. NCBI lineage: Eukaryota > Metazoa > Arthropoda > Insecta > Lepidoptera > Nymphalidae > Nymphalis > Nymphalis polychloros. The sequence goes on from HG992247.1 coordinate 704,082, forward strand.
TTGGCGACTCCTAACCGACGTTGGCTCGATTCTTTATTTTGTTACTTGTGTAAAAGTGAATTAGAAATGTTTCGTTATTTTCCAATCCATAAAGCCTGTCTTAGGTACGTACCATTCGTTCGAATTTGTTGTTAAATTTATTTCGAAAAGATACGACGCCTTTATGTCAATGTTTTGTTAACATAAAGATTTACCGTCTGATCTCTTCCATGGCGCGTGCAGCCGCGTCGTCTGGTCCGAAGAGACGCTGAGGAGATAGCGGCCCTGACCCTCCCATCTGATGTCCTCCACTCCGCCGAAGTGGCCCCCGACAACTACACTCGGGTGCCACTGATTTGTTTCCTGTTTGAGATAAGTGTGTTAGTCAATGCAGGGCTGTCCAAAGAACTGCCCACGAAAAAATAACTGTGCGGAGCGAGACGCGTTTTTTATCTGTTGATTAATATACAATTATATCCCCGTAAAAATATTACCATCCCTTCAATATTCCAATGTATTTAGTTCTTTGTTGACCCGGAATAATTTCAGATTTGGACAGCCATGTTACTGTATTTGTCCAATTCTTTCTTCTATTTATCAACGTCTTATTTCAGGTATTTTTTTTATTGTATAGGTTAGCGGACGAGCATATGGGCCACCTGATGATAAGTGGTCACCAACGCCCATAGACCTTGGCATTGTAAAAGATGTTAACCATCGCTTACATCGCCAATGTGCCACCAACCTTGGGAACTAAGATGTTATGTCCCTTGTGCCTGTTTTTTTTTATTACACTGGCTCACTCACCCTTCAAACCGGATCACAGCAATACCAAGTACTGCTGTTTTACGGTAGAATATCTGATGAGTGGGTGGTACCTACCCAGACGAGCTTGCACAAAGCTCTACTACCAAGTAGATACCATACACCAGCAAACTTTTGTACAAATTGAAAGAAGATGAAGCATACAACCTGACTAAAGCAAGTACAGAAATTATAGATATTCTATCAAGGGACATAAAGTGGTCTGATATTGATATTAAAATAGAAAACATTTTACCTTATCTAGTCTCCAGATGTGTAATGATCCATTGTACCCGTGGCCCATGAATGCATCTTGTCCAAATCGACTTCCATAGAATCCTAGTCCATTTCCCCCCACTTCTCCCACCCGCACACTCTCCACCCATGCCCCGCCATGACTCTCCGGTTGCCATATGATTATGGTTTTGTCGAGTGATGAGGAAAGAAGTCTATAGATCGGCTGATCATTTGCTGGCAATGATAAAACAAGCTGATATAATTTAAAGAAATTTGATTTATATAATGCATTATGTTACCGAAGTTGCATATGATTTTTGATTCCTCTAATATTTGCAACACAGGCGACATGGCAGAAGGGAACCACTCTCATTGAGACTGTAATCATTTATTGCTCTGGCAAGTGGCCTTATTGATGCATTCTTAATATGAATACTAGTATTTATTTTTTAATATGTAGACTGCAGAAATACATTAACAAAAATAGTATTGTTCCTTTACCCAATATACAGGGTTATTTGTACCGAACTTGTAGAACAAAAGTTGTTACTTATGGTGCTAGCTAGCTAGTCCTGCGAGGTTGCTGGGTCGTTACAAATAACCCTGTATAGTCAGTGACCATTTAGTTAACTTTTTGATTATGTTAAAAAGACTTGTCTTGTATTATGTATGTGCTTGTGAGTGACTATTGGACTGAAGCAATAAAATTACCACTAATAAACTTTGTCCTTGTTTTTATAATTATATTAGTAACGTTTAAACCTAATGTACCTTTGTCCAGAACTTTCTGCCACTGTATTCCATACACCCAGCCTTCATGACCTGCCAGAACAGCGTCTAATTTAACTGACCATGTTATCCCATATGCTTTAAACACTTTCTCCTCAACTTTGATTCCTTTCACAGGCTCTTTCTCTTCATGACACTGAATGCGCCAGAGGCGGATATAGGTGTCTTGTGAGGCTGATGCAAGCATTATAGTATCGTCATCTGAAAATAATAATAAAATTTTAAGTAATGAAATAGTTAAGCCTTGTGAAAATAAATAGAATGTTGAATATAAAAGATAAGTAAGCATAATATTTTATCATCGATATCCAGCCATTTCATTCAATAAGCTTTATTTGAAAAAAAAGTACTTGACATTGTAGTGTATTAAACATATTCAAATTATCAAAAATGAAAGGTGTAGCACAAGGATATATTTTTGGGTCCGTAATTTTCAATCTTTATCATGTTGATATTGGTTTATATACTATGTACTATTTCAACTTACCACCATTGATGGCATCTAATCCTCTAACCCAATCTTCATGACCTATCAATGTGTGAACTCTATGATATTCATCTTCTTCACTGAATATGTGTAGTTTGTGATCATCAAGAGCACAGAATAGGATTGGTTTATTAACAATAGGCAAAATATTTGCAAGGAGTGTGAGACAGAGTCCAGAATGGAGATTGATTGTCTGTTTATGTGTTGTTGTTCCTGAAAAAAAAGTGTCAAAAAAATTATTACAGATTTGTTGACTTTATTTTTAAATAATTTGACAATATGAAAGTTAGTTAGTTTAGTTAGGTAGTTAGTTTGTTAAACTTTCATTTCTGCATTTAAAATTAATTTAAATGTTACAAAATACCCATTACCCGATAGCATTATATTCATGTATTAATAATAACTTTTAAAAATATTTTTATCTACTTAATGAAGCACAATATTTAAATAATATTAACATTTGATTATTAACACACCATTTTTTCGTTCCCAGATTCTCACTGTGGAGTCAATAGAACCTGTATAAACCATTAAATCATCGCCATCAATATACACTCCATTGATACAAGTCACACCATCATCGTGACCTGTTAACTGACTGGTCACTTTCCAAGTTCCATTGTGTAATGTCCAAATAGCAGCTGTTTTGTCTGCAGAACATGATAATAGTTCCATACAACTATCTGATTTCTGCAGCCATTTAACTGAGTTTACTCTTGAGCGGTGGTGACTTAAGACTATAAGGGGATCTTGACCCTTAGCATTCTAAAACAAAGATATTCCTTTTATTAATATAGGCTTTATATTTTAACATTTAGGTTTAATGCATAAAGCTGCGCTTTAAAAAAAAATAAGGCTAACAATTCAAAATAGGTTATAAGTTTTTACCGTGTCGTAAATAACTACAGCATTTGAAGCACCATAGCAAATAAAACCTTCTCTATTCCAGTCAACAATTTCTGGAACTCGATTACATGCTACTGACGTATATATTTGCTTTACAGACACCTTCATGTTTTACATATGTTTTATAATTATTGATACAATTGTTTTGTTTTCGGTACTAGCTTGACTACTGACAGTGACAATATGACTTAAAAATTGAGGTTATTTTGCCGTCAACGTCAGCTGTCTAGGCAAATCGTAGACACAGGAACTCTATCTGCGAGGCAAATACAAATTATGAAATTATCTCTTTTTTCATAGAGTACATAAGGCACTTCAGTATGGGGTACGTTGACATACTGATGCTGTTAAGTTCAATTTACGGCCGCCAGAGGCATGACAATTCGCGTAATAATTATGCCGAACATTTTTTCAAATCCAAACAAAACAATTAAATAACAAAACAAAAATAATAAAAAATCCGTAAAACTCAACAAAACGATATAACAATGATTAAATAACACAATACTTGGGAGAGAAAAATATCAGCTTCGATAGCAGCGACGTAGTACCTCAAGCGGATGGTATTGCGAATTAGCAGTTGTTACACACTCGCACCTCATCTCTCACCACTGAAATTGGACTCAGTTGTAAGACCTGTGTATACGACCGTGACATAAGCCCTACGTAACGTTTTACATATTTTCTAGTCCCTGCAGAGTATGGTATAATTGTAATGTAAAATTCTATACCTATTAATAAATAGATGTATAATTATTTTACTTATATTCCTTGGTTCTGCTATTTTAAATATTATATAGATATTCATTATTTTTAATGCCAACAGGCAACACTTAATAGTTAGTTAAACTAAAGAAAACAATCTGTAGTTTCGCTAAAGGCGCGATTCTCAACGTAAATAAAACTATGACATTTATAAAATTAGTTACTTACCCAGAGCTTATAATATAATATTATTTATTACTAATTGTATTGTGAAAATCATAAAGTGCCTTTTTTTACTTAATGATTAATTAATGTTTTAGACAATAATTGTATAGATTTTACATTTAATTGGCTCCAAACATGCCTGAAGTGATGATATATGGAATACCTGTAAACTTTCCTTTCGAACCTTATGAGGTTCAAAAAGCGTACATGGAAAAAGTAATTGAAAGTTTACAAAATAATACAAATGCTTTATTGGAATCTCCAACAGGAACAGGAAAGACTCTTAGTTTATTATGCTCTTCGCTGGCCTGGCTGACGTTGAAGAAAGCGCAGTTGCAAATGAATGCGCAACTTGGTAATTTTTCTGAACACAGTGGTGTTGGGCTCAATGGAGGTTTACGTGAAAACTCAAAATCCACCAAAGCAAAAGATAACACGGTTTGGGGTATGCCGAAAATTATTTATTCATCACGAACACATTCACAACTAACACAAGCAATGCAAGAGCTGAAGAGATCAAACTATAAATATGTCAAAGCTGCAATTCTTGGCTCAAGAGATCAAATGTGTATCCACCCTGAGGTATCCAAAGAAACTAACAACATGAACAAAGTTCATATGTGCCAATTAAAGGTAAAAACGAGAACTTGCCATTTTTATAACAATGTTGAATCAAAGAAAGATGACAGATCAGTTAAAGGAGATGATATTTTAGATATAGAAGATTTAGTGTCAGTAGGGAAAAAATTAAAATGCTGCCCATATTATTTGTCAAAAGAGCTCAAACAGGATGCTGATATAATATTCATGCCATATAATTATTTATTAGATCCAAAATCAAGGAAAGCCAATGGAGTGGAACTTTTGAATAACATAATCATACTGGACGAGGCACACAATGTAGAAAAGATGTGTGAAGAGTCAGCCTCCCTGCAGATTAGAACTACAGATGTTGCTCTATGTATTGATGAAATAACATATGTAATGAAATCATTTATCGAAGGAAGTGAAGATCAAATGGATGCGAGTCTTGATAACAACCAACCTAAAGATTTTACATGTGATGATTTATGTATTTTAAAAGAAATGATGTTAGCCTTTGAAAAAGCTATAGATGAAATTGGTGTGGGACCTGAAGGCTCGACTTATCCCGGTGCATATATATTTGAGCTCCTTGATAAAGCAGAGATAAAGGATCACAACCATATGTCTGTTATTACCTTAATAGAAAATCTGATTCAATATCTCTCAACGGCAAGTGCATCACCTTTTCAGAGAAAAGGTGTAGGGTTGCAAAAGATTGTTGATTTATTAAATGTTGTATTTAGTGGAATTTCACATGCTTATAAGGAGAGAATAAAACTATGTTATAAGGTTCATGTTCAAATTGAAGATAAGAAAAATAATAAAAAAACTGATAGCTGGGGTGCACTTAAAACTACTTCGAAATCAGCAGAAAGAATTCTCAGCTACTGGTGTTTCAGCCCCGGTTTTGGTATGAAGCAACTTTTAGATCAAAATGTTAGGAGCATTATTTTAACTAGTGGTACTCTAGCTCCATTGAAACCCTTAATATCTGAATTGGGTATACCAATAGGTGTACAGTTAGAAAATCCTCACATTGTAAAAGCAAATCAAATTTGTGTAAAAATAATTGGAAATGGCCCTGATACTGTGCAACTAAACTCGAATTATCAAAATCGTAATAATCCAAAATACATTTCTTCTTTGGGAAGAACAATTCTAAGTTTCTCTAGGGTTATACCTGATGGGCTCTTAGTTTTTTTCCCATCGTATCCCATCATGACAAAATGTCAAGAAATGTGGCAAGCAGAAGGCATCTGGTCCAGCATTAATAATATTAAGCAAATATTTGTTGAACCCCAACGCAAGGATACTTTTAATTCTATTATCAATGAATATTATAGTAAAATAAGTGATCCTAACACAAAAGGGGCATGTTTCATGGCTGTTTGTAGAGGTAAGGTATCAGAAGGATTAGATTTTGCTGATATGAATGGCAGAGCAGTCATAATAACAGGGCTCCCTTTTCCACCTCTTAAAGATCCCAGAATTGTATTGAAAAAAAAATATTTAGAGGAATTAAGAGTTAAAGAGAAGGAATTCCTTTCTGGGGATGAGTGGTATTCCCTGGAAGCTACGAGAGCAGTTAACCAGGCTATTGGAAGAGTAATCAGACACCAGAATGATTATGGTGCAATTTTATTATGTGACACAAGGTTCAGTAATCCTAAATTAAGAAACCAGCTCTCTGCATGGCTTAGGGATCATATTAATGTATCAAACAAGTTCGGGGAGACTGTTAGTGAAATTTGCAGATTTTTCAAAAGTGCTCAAATTTCTTTACCACAACCCAAACTTAAACCATTACTAGCACATGAATCTAATGATAGTCATCAAGACAACAGCTCAAGCTTAAGTGGTGTGTCCTTCCCAAAAACAAATGTGAGAATTGTAAATAAGGATTTAAGTTCCAGTAAAAAGTCAGTCAATCAATATCCAAACTCAAATGAAGTTTATGCTGATTTTTCTATGGATTTTTATAAGAAAGCTCAGACATCTTCATATGTAAATGAATTTAGACCTAAAGAAACAAGAGAGCTTTTTAGTGCACTAGACAGTAGTAATGAATCGCAAACATTACCACAGTCATTTGTTACCATTCATAAAAGAAATGCAGATGATGCTAATATTGCCACAGCATCAAAAAAGAAAAAATTAAAGATAAAATCCTTTGGGTTTGAAGAAAACCTAAAAAAAAGTGAAATATCTCATTTCGATGAAAGAGTTGCACCAATATCTCTCATAGATTTTGTTAAAGAGATCAAAACACTCCTTGATGTAGAAAATTATAAAAAATTTCAATTATCAATATCTGCTTACAAGAAAGATGGGGATTATGAATTATTTTTAAAAACCTTATCTGATTTACTGGAAAATAAAAGGTTATTTTATTTATTTAAAGGGATGAAACGATTTTTAAAAGAAAATCACAAAATTTCATTTCAAAATTATTGTGATAGTGTTCAATTTAATATTTGATTTTCAATATTGCAAATTTAGCTTAATTATTATCATCATTATTTATGAAATTTAAATTATCAAAAGGCTATATTTTTAAACTGTATAATATAATTAATTGAGGTTTTATTGTGAAGTGAAATCTATGTGACAATAAAAATAATTTTGTTATACTTTCAATGATTTATTAAAACTACTAGATTCATAAGTTGTTTAGAAAACATTCTTAGGAGCTTCATTAATTTTATTAGCTATTTCTACTGTGTTTATTCTTAACATAGTTTGCTGTGCTCTTTGAAAATTAATTCTCATAAATTGCTTCCTCCTCTTCTTTTTGAAATGTGTCCTTGTATGTGACAGACCTTTAGATATTACTGTAGCTGTGACTGTTACCAGACCAGGTTGCACCAGCGGTCTGCCGATAAGTGAGAAATCCTTTGTTGCTGCTAATAAAACCTTATCTAATGTTATTTTATCTCCTATATTTGGTGGCCAGTAACCTTCGACGACCAGGAGATCACCGTCCGTTACCCGCCATTGTTTACCCAATAAGTGTACTACAGCAAAGTTACGAGACGTTCTTTCTTCAATTAGTTTATTGCATGTTGCGATCACATCTTTTGTAGTATCAGGGGCAGTAACGTTTTTAGCGGGCGCGTTTTGAGTAATCAATCTTGAAATAATACCACCTAGAAAACGAGAATGTTAAATACGATACTAATATTATTTACTAAAAAATGTTTTTCTACTCTAATATTAGTTACCTTGGCCTTTAAATACATTAGAAAGACGTTGTAAGCCGGCTCTAATCATAGCCATTGTACTAAACGAATAAGAATACCAATACTATAATTGTTTCAGTGCAATTTCATAACATTCTTCTAAATTATTAAATTTTCTAACATAACCTAATCACTCGTTTGATTGATAAAAGACACTTCATGAGTTCATGACTTTAGTTCGTACTTCGTAGACAGAGAAACGCAACATTGAGCAACGAAAACTGACGTATGGTATGATATGACAGTTGCAAATTAAATATTAAAACATTAATTATTTTAAAACCATTTAAATTATTATAATTAAAGGCATACTTTTAAAACTTTTTAATTCAATTTGGGGGGAAATTTTCAGGTTTTTAAGATTAAGTTATTTGATGAATAAAAATTAGAATTGAGAGTTGTGACTATGATTACCGCGATAATCCGCATTTAATAATTAATAATATTCATTAATAATAAATTAATAATTATGTGCGTACACACAAAAAATGTACATCGAGATAAAATTCAAAATAAAAAAAGTAACAATATATTTATAAACATATATTTTAAAGTGAATTTATATTAGTGCATACAGTATCAATATAATGAAAAATATTGTTATTTGCAGTTTTTAATGTGATGCGTAGCGAACCGTTTGTATTTTTCTATTCTTCCCTTTTTTTTATACAGAAACAAATATAACAGTTTTGTCAAATATACTGATTATTACTTTTTTATATTTACTCCCAAAGACACACGAAAATATTTTATAATATAAATATAAAACATACAAGTTTTTTATAAATTATTATTTATTTCTATATTTTAAAATTTCAATGAAACTTATTGAGATGAATTAGTTCTCAAACTTTAGAATAGATGGCGCTGTAGGAATTTAAATCGCGCTAGCGTTGTGATTTTCTGTTAGATGATATACCCGGGCATCCAACGTATTAGATTAGGGAATAAGCTATCCCATCGGATTATAAGTTATTTTTGGAAATACTGCGACATAATCCTCGCGGTGTATATCATAAATATGATTTCTCTAAGGCATACGAGTGCAATCTTGATTGGCAAATAGGTATACAAGAAGGGTTATTCTTGTTGGTGACATATCGACTAGTTCTAACTAGTGACGGTCATGACTTCGCACGTGTAAATTAGTTGTTAGTTTCTCGCGCGCTTCTTCTTTTATATCTACCGATCCCTCGGGTAATTTTTTTGAACATTACTACAAACATATTATTTTTTTATATGATAGGTAGGCGGACTCGCGTATGGGCCACCTGATGGTAAGTGGACGCCAACGCCCTGACATTGGCAGTGTAAAAAATGTTAACCATCGCTTACATCGCAACTGCGCCACCAACCTTGGGAACTAAGATGTTATGTTCCTTGTGCCTGTAATTACACTGGCTCACTCACCCTTCAAACCGGAACACAACAATAACAAGTACTGCTGTTTTTCGGTAGAATATCTAATGAGTGGGTTGTACCTACCCAGACGAGCTTGAACAAAACTCTACCACTAAGTATTTTATGTGCATAGGTCGACATAATTTATTTATAATCAAAAGGTACCACTCGTTCGGCATAGAAAACAACCGGACCTGAGAAGCACAAACTAACCGGGTCTTTTTGCCTAATTGATGACTACCTGCCTGTAAGTAATCGAAAATTGTTACAATGTTAAACTTTTGTTGTCAAAGAAAGCGGTAAAATTATTCTAATAATATATCAATTATAAGCCCACTCACAATAATATATGCTACCTATGATAAAATTATGGACGCACACGTATGTCTTGTATGTTATATAAAACTTCATGAAATGAGTGACACCAAAATTATGTCTTTATTTAAAAGTGAAGATTCTAGATGAATAATTTGATCGACCTATTTCAATTGTGTCTATGTCGAAAGTATTTTAGATATTACTCTATTAACATGTACATTTATTTAGGTATGTAAAACCTTCCTTAGTAACAGTTAACTCGGCTTTATATCATTATTGAAAAAAAGGTTGTTCCGTTGTTGCACAATAACTACATGTATAATCAACGATTTTAAGGTCGAACTGTTTTAAGAATATCATTAAAATATTGTTACAAAGCTTTAACAGTTATGACATTTTTAATGGAGTTGTAAAAAACAAACGAACTCACGATTTATGTACGGACTCTATGCTCTACTTTTTTACCCTTAATAAATAGGCCAGCGTTTGACCGTTGTCTTGCCTGACGTTAACTATTAAGCATCGACACATCGCAGATACGATGGCCATAGCGTAGTCATGTCGGCACATAGTTAAGACTTAGCTATACCAACGAGTTTTAAGTCGTGGTACAAAAAAATTTCTTATAATCCGATGGGATAGTTTTATCCTAAAGATATTTGTGCATTACTCGCCGTATATGTATAGAAGAAATGTCGAAACGTTAGCGCGATCTAACTCCCTACAGCACCATCTATTGTAAAATTTGAGAACTTATTCGTCTAATCAAGTAACATTGCTAAATTAAAAATATAGGAAGAAACAATAAATATAACTTACTCTAAAAACTTTTCGAATGTAATATATCTGTATTGCTTCTTTAAATTTATAAAAATGATTTATGAGTATTAGTTTTTAAGTCGGTAAGGTAATCCATAGACAATAATATTAAGGTATAGTGAATAAGTAACAAAACTGCACAATAATTTCTGTTTCTATCACGGGGCTCTATCACGGTCGTGCAACTGAGTCCAATTTCAGTGGTGAGAGATGGGGTGCGAATGTGTGACAACTGCTAATTCGCAATACCATCCGCTTGAGGTACCACGGCGCTGCTATCGAAGCTGATATTTTTCTCTCCCGAGTATTGTGTTATTTAATTATTGTTATATCGTTTTGTTGAGTTTTGCGGATTTTTTGTTATTTTTGTTTCGTTATTTAACTGTTTTGTTTGGATTTAAAAAAGTGTTCGGGATAATTATTACGCGAATTGTCATACCTCTGGCGGCCGTCAATTTAACTTAACAGCGTCATTATGTCAACGTACCCCATATTGAAGTTGCAAGACCTGTGTACCTAGTGAATGTGATGTGATTGATGATGGCTGACAACCTATTGACAACCAGAAAAAAAGAAATTTTTAACGTGTTATCTGAATCTCTCATCATTATTCTGTTTTTTTTTTTAATATACAGACTGAAACACAAATATAACAGTCTTGTCAAATATATTGATTATTACTTTTTTATTTATAAAATATTTACAAATATAAAGAAACAATGCTATTATATAAAATTCACGAATTTTAATTCAACAGTATTTATTTCTGTGTTATATATTTAAATTTTTCTGATACTTGATGGGACGAATAAGTTCTCAAGCTTTAGGATAGATGGCGTTGTAGGAATTTAGATCGCGCTAACGTTGTGATTTTCTGTTAGACCATATACTCGGGTAATGCACGATGTTCTCCAGGGAATAAGCTATCCCATCGGATTATGAGAGATTTTTTGAAATACTGCGACATAAAAATCGCGGTATATAAAATGTATACATGTATATGTGTATTTCGCGAATACTGGTAGGTCTCGACTATACAGGTGTTCTAACAGGTCAAAAGTATTAAATCAACTACTTTTGATTAGCAATGTATATCACCGCCCTGGTATATTTGTTGTTAGTTCCTTGGGGATTCCTTTTATGTTATCAATTAATCAATTCGGGCCTATTCAAAATAAGCTATTGTGCTTATTTTGCATATTTTATAAATTTTCTGATTATTACTTAAAATGAGAATTGTACGACAATGTGAGTGACGAGTGGTGCTTAGCTTATATATTTATATAAAAGATTGGAAAACAGGTTGTTACATAATTATTATATAATAAAGTAAGTTGATAATAATCATTTTAATTGAGTTTTAACAAAACAAACAACTTCTGTACGGACTTATTGCTTGTTTTTTTTATATTATAGGTAGGCGGACGGGCATATGGGCCACCTGATGGTAAGTGGTCACCAGCGCCCATAGACAATGGCACTGTAAGAAATGTTAACCATCGTTTATATCGCCAATGCGCCACCAACCTTGGGAACTAAGATGTTATGTCCCTTGTGCCTGTAATTACACTGGCTCACTTACCCTTCAAACCGGAACACAACAATACAAAGTACTGCTGTTTTGCGGTAGAATATCTGAAGAGAGGGTGGTACCTACCCAGACGAGCTTGCACAAAGCTCTACCACCGAGTTGCTCAAGGAGGCGCCACTGATGCGTCAGTGAGGGTACCCTCAACGGGACAGCCGACAGGGTGGATTTGTTTTGTTGCAGGAGCTTACAAAGATAGTCATCTATCACTATATCCTATATAACGTAGTAATATAAATATTTGACATATTGTTATTAAACGTGCTGCATTATCGAATTAGGGCAACCATGTCCTGTAATGATATGTGTACAGTTTTGATAAATAAATAAATAATAATATGGCATAGTATATAGGTAACGAAATTATAGAATATGCAATAGGCTAAAACGTCGTTTTGCCGCTAACAGTTAACACGCCTTAATGTCTATATGTTGCATACTTTTTAGATATATTTTTTGGTCTAAGCGCTTTTGAAACGAATGTTGCCAAAATTAAAACAGATACAAAAAAACGATGTATGAAAGATTTATTAGTCCTTAAAATGACTACTACCTATCTATAATCTATCTTTTACAGACAACTCACTAAGAACATTTTTATGTTTGAAAAAAATATCATCAACCTGTTGTTTAGTTTATATTCAAAACAAATTTTTACTTTAATTATATTTCAATATGACTTTTTATACATTAATGTCGAGCCAAATGGCTCTTCTCTACTATGTTTTCGTAGTTCTAATATCTTATACCAGTTAGTAGTTAATTCAATACTCAATATTAAGGATATATTTATAAGTTAAATACTAAAAGTCCAGAAATTTAAAAAATGGAAACAAGAAAACCACGTAATGTCATGAATAACAAGGCATATTACTCAACATAAGATTATATACTTAAATGATAAAAAGGCGTGGTGTTAGTATTTGTTGATTTTCAAGCACTTTACATTTTACTCGGTGGTAGAGTTTTGTGCAAGCTCGTCTGGGTAGTTGTGTTTCGGTTCGAAGGGTAAGTGAAACAGTGTAATTACGGGCACAAGTTAGATAACATCTTAGTTCCCAAGGTTCGAGGCGCAGTGGCGATATTGTTTTTTTTTTTTAAATATACAAGCCCTTACCTATACCCACTTACCTATACTATAAAATAAAATAAATGGATGCTGTTGGGGCTATTTTTTACGACCTTTGACCTCGGTAACAAAACTTTTTTGTATCTTTGGCGTATCCGTTATTTTTCCATTCTTTCCAGATTTTGGAGATGGTTGATTGATTTTTGCAACAATTGCGCTCAATAGTTTACTTTTTTCTAATGATCAACATTAAATTTTATTCAATTTGTAATTAAAATAACAAAGAAAGATTTTGTATCGTAAAATTACCTTTTCGTTTATTTTATGACATGCATGAATCCATAAAATATTCCCCATTTTCAGGTGCTTGAATAATTCAACTTTTTGGAACCCACGCAAAAAATACTATATTCTTTCGAAGGCTCGTAGTCAAAGCTACAAAAGCCTTGAACCGGTTTTTTTATACGTGTTTATTGTAAAGTTACGAATTTATTAACAAAATTCAGCTTTTTCCCCTTTTTAGATAATTGTTCACCTTTTTTTTTACAACGGTTTCAAATTTTTGAGTTTGGTAGCTGCTGGGCCATGTAAAAATTCTGGGTTGCTTATTGAAGTGTGAAGTGTGAAGTGAAGTGTCCCCACTTCAATAAGCAACCCAGACTTTTTTCAGGTTTTTTGGAAGCCTAGAAAGCTTTGTAAGGCCGTCTGTTCCCTATAATACTTAGTATACACACCGTGCACTCGAAAATATAGTATATACACGCCGGGTTAATTGTATTTCATTGTACTCTTAATTAGATTGGTGAAAAAGAGATAATACTGAAATTCTTGCCGTTTCTTCTGGGGAGAAGAATTTTGAACCGGTAATACATTTACATTTTATTTAATACCTTCATGAGACTATTTGATTAAAACATTATTTGATTTGATTTCATCATAAGCTTCTACTTAAGCCAATAGATAATTAAGTAGAAGCTTATGTAATCGCTCACAGTGTTTAAAATTTTGACATTTATGTACATAAATCTTCTAAAATAACTTACTAATAACTTGAATACAAACTATTTTCAAATATAAATCCAAGTTATTTTAATTATTGAACTAATCAATATTATGCAGGCAATCAAGTTGGTGTCTTAAGAATAATATAATACCTACTTAGCATTTTGTTGTTCCGGTTTTTGAAGTAAAAACTTCTTTAGCGGCGATGTGCACTTTTTTGTGATGGGTAAAAAATGTTAAGCTCACGTCAGGTCACGTGACCCTGATTGAAAATTCGTAAGACGGATTTTGAAGTGTTAAATTTTTAATGTAGGTATTATAAATTGTCATGTTTGTGTACGGTAGCGCAATAAATGAATATTGTATTTTATCATATAAATGATAGTAAGGGGTTTTCCAATAGGGACGCTTGAACTTTGACAGCTGATTGCGGCCATGTTGTTTGAGTGACAGCTGTCAAATGCAGTGTGTTATATTCATTCCGTCCTCCCAAATCACCATGGCAGGTTACAGTGTCGAGCAGCACGTGCAAATCATAAAATTGTTTTATGAAAATGGGTCTTCAGTTCGAGCAACGTTCCGCGCACTTCGCCCGTTTTACGGTCGCGATGATCGTCCTGCCGAGTCGACTATCCGTCGATTGGTGGACAAATTCGAGTCAACCGGGTCAGTTAACAATCAGCCGGTTCCCGTGCGTCAACGTAACGCGAGATCTGCCGAGAATATCGCCGCTGTGCGCGACAGTGTCCTCGAAAACCCGCGGCAGTCAATTCCGCGTCGCGCACAGGAACTCGGCCTTTCGCAGACGACAACTTGGCGAATTTTGCGTTGTGACTTGAGCCTGCACCCGTACAAGATCCAGCTGACCCAAGAGCTCAAGGTTAATGACCATAGACAGCGCCGTGTGTTCGCTGACTGGGCATTAGAGCAGTTGGAAGTTGACGCCGATTTTGGCAAAAAAATCATCTTCAGCGACGAGGCGCATTTTTGGATGAATGGCTATGTCAACAAGCAAAATTGCCGTATTTGGGACGAGACCAATCCACACGAGGTTCACCAAGTGGCAATGCACCCGCAGAAAGTGACTGTTTGGTGCGGATTTTGGGCCGGAGGCGTGATTGGTCCGTATTTTTTCGAAAACGATAATGGTGTGGCCGTCACCGTCAATGGTGAGCGATACCGGTCGATGATAACCAACTTCTTTTGGCCTGAAATCGAGAATATGGATCTGGACAACATGTGGTTTCAACAGGACGGCGCTACGTGCCACACAGCACACGCTACGATGGAAGTTCTGCACGAGCAATTTCTGGACATGGTCATCTCGCGCGGAGGCGACGTGAACTGGCCACCGAGATCGTGCGATTTGACCCCGCTGGACTTTTTCTTGTGGGGTTTTCTTAAGTCGCAGGTCTATGCCAACAAGCCGCAAACCACCGATGCCCTCAAAGTCAACATACGCCACGCCATCGATCAAATACAGCCCGATTTGTGCGCCAGAGTCATCGAAAATTGGACCTTTCGTGTGCGCGCCACCAACCGAAGCCGTGGCGGTCATTTGAATGATGTCATATTCCATACATAATGGGGTCGATAGACCTTCCAAATAAAAAAAAAATTCGCAAATATCTCTCCTACATGTATTTTTTTTGCATTTCAAAGATCAAGCGCCCTTAATGGAAAACCCTATACTTTTATACTGATAATTAAAGCAATTCGAACAAAATTTTTCCGTAATCATTCAAAAATATCAAAAATGTACAACGTTAATATTCAAGTTTTCACTTCTGCCGGCACTCCCGGAGTTCAACCCGTTGTTTTTTTTTATTGTATGTCACAGGCTAGGTAGGATGGGTAAATGTGCTTGAGTCAAGTGTAAAGTGGTCACCACAGCCGATGTGTCACCAAACTATAATGTTGTGTCCCTTGTGCTTGTATATAGTTGTCACTTACAACTATATACAAGCACAAGGGACACAACGTACGGGGAGTACGTGTGCTGGTAAAGAATTTCATTTCAACCTACCTAGTAGTTCCGGTTTGAAAGGTGAGTGCACCAGTTTGCGCGTCTGCCAATATTTTGTATTCTTTCACGATAAGGATTTTGTTCGCTGCTATTTCACAAGCGATCTATTCGCCCCTACTCCGCTACCGCGTCGTACAACACACCTCGCTTATTTTTTCACCCTTTTATTTAAATATCTAGTAATCGTATTATTATTAATAACATGTAATTTATTATAGTAATAATATGTCATTTATTTTGTAAATGGTTAGTGACTTGGAAGTTTAAAATGATATAATATCATTTCATTAATTATATACAAATCTATTTTATTTTACGTATTTAAGGAGTTTGGGAACCAAACCACAATCTTTGTACCAAAAACCTTTTTTTTTTTTTTTTTTATTGTATAGGTTGGCGGACGAGCATATGGGCCACCTGATGGTAAGTGGTCACCAACGCCCATAGACAATGGCATTGTATGAAATGTTAACCATCACTTACATTGCCAATGCGCCACCAACCTTGGGAACTAAGATGTTATGTCCCTTGTGCCTGTAATTACACTGGCTCACTCACCCTTCAAACCGGAACACAACAATACAAAGTACTGCTGTTTTGCGGTAGAATATCTGATGAGTGGGTGGTACCTACCCAGACGAGCTTGCACAAAGCTCTACCACCGAGTAAACCTGTTGTTGCAAAACTAGCCACGTGCAATATCTGTCATATATTGCCCTATTATGATATATGTTGACACTCGTAACTCCTAAGAGAGAATATAATGTTGTTCGGTGGATTCAACCGAAGAGTTGTTGCTTAGTTTTAGCCGCTGTAGTGGCCTGCTTCGGCTTTGCTCTGATTAAATGTTTACAATGAAACAACAGATTCATTTTCTTTTCTTGACGCTTCACTCATGGCTCGAACTATCCTGCTGATTTCTTTAACAATTTATAATTAATATCTAAATGGACAACCGATTCACACACTAATTTATATTATATTTATTAATTGATAATTCAATTAAACAATGGTAATTTAATTTATTAAATGAAACTAAAGTTGTCTTTAATTTGTTTCCCTATTTTTTTTTACATAAAAATGATTAATGTTCTGTACCTATAAATATCCAGATAAATAACGTCGCTGACGTTTATAGCTTATATTGTAGAGATTGACGTTTCTCTCGTACCAAATTATTTTGTATCTTTTATAATATTAGCAAATTTCGTTTCGAAAGTGCCTATAAACAAAAGCTATATCAAGAAAATTGACGATTATTACTCCGAGATTTTCCGATATTTAATATGACAAAAGAAAATAAATTTAATATTTTTATGTAAGAAACTTATTGAATAGACGTTAAAGAAATTACGAGTTTTACTTTAACTTATATTCAACGATGCGAAAACATATTCTCCCTGTTCGTACGATAATTTAGCTCATTAGAATCTTGCTTATTTCTTGCTTGCCATATTTGCATTTGCTAATGCATTTCTAATAAAAAACCAAAAAATTAAAGTGAGCTTCTTTGTACAGACATTCGATTTTATTTTCAATCTGCGTTCGTCCGTCTCGTTCACGTTATTTATTTTCACCCTCAGCTTCAATTTTTGCGGACATATTCTTACGAGGATAGTTTTTACGCTATACACTTTTTTGTATTCAATATCTTTCCTCTTATTCAAAATTTCTATGTGACTCCTATCGATCCCTGAAATCTAGTGTCGACCTGCTACTCTCCCTTTCTCTAAATCGTTCTAGGTTTATGCAAGATTTGTTTCATACTCTTATGAAACAAATCTTGCCCCCACACGGGATAGCTTTAGCGTCGGGTGAAGCAGTTATACATCTTATCGAAATGGCTACCACCCATTGATCAGATATTCTACTGCTTAATAGCAATACTTACGTACGTATTACGTATTTTTGTATTCCGGTTTGAAGGGTGAGTGAGCCAGTACTACAGATGTGTATTAGCGATGTAAGGAACGGTTAATATTTCTTACGGCGCCACTGTCTATGGGCAATGTTTTCCATTTACCACCAGGTGGCCCATTTGCATATTGTTCGGTAACTTTTCTACAATGTATGTATATGCTTGATTTAGTATTTATATGTATTCAGTATTACATATACATATGTACGTGTGTATATATGATTGGTATTATATTTGTTATTATCAATATTCGTTTTATATTCATTTCCAATATATTAACATAACTTAACAACCTTTCGTGAACGTGCTACGGATGGCTGGAGGATATAATATGTTCTCTTCAATTTAATTTAATAAAGCAATTAACAGCCTTACTTATAAACACCTCGATGTCTGGAAATCCACAACAGCGCGCTTTCTAAGGCATTTTCTGCATCGCACAACCACTCTGTTTAACAAGCTTTCGCCGGCGACTTTTTCGAACCGATATGATATTGAAACCTTCAAGAAAAGAGCGTACTTTTTCCTTAAAGGCTGGCAATGCACCTCCTAGCCCTCGGGTGTTGCAGATGTCCATGGGCGGTGGTAGTCACTTTCCACCAGGTGAACCTCCTGCTCGTTTGGCCACTCTTATATATAAAAAAAAAAGTTGTATAGCGGGTGAATAGTTATACAATGCTGTGTCTTTTTCTTTCAAATGTCGAATCACTAATGACAGAAAGAGTGAAATCAATGTTCAACTAACCAGCCGCTAAGCTACGTTTATAAGTACGGAATTTTGTTGTTGTTTATTTTTGTAAATTTGCAGTGAGCAAAAACAACAAATAGATCAAAAATGTAATTATCTTTCAGAAGATTCATAATTTTTTTTAAGTGAAAACTTCTTTTGCCGCGTTGTGCAGTTTTTTATGATGGGCAAAAAATGTTAAACTCGCGTCAGGTCACGTGATCCTAATTGAAAATTCGTAAGACGGATTTTGAAGTGTTAAATTTTTGAAGTAAAAACTTCTTTAGCGGCGTTGGGCACTTTTTTTGTAATGGGTAAAAAATGTTAAACTCGCGTCAGGTCACGTGACCCTGATTGAAAATCCGTAAGACGGATTTGGAAGTGTTAAATTTTTAATGTAATATAAATTGTCATGTTTGTGTACGATAGCGCAATAAATTAATATTGTATTTTATCATATAATTTTATACTGATAATTAAAGCAATTCGAGCAAAATTTGTCCCTAATCATTCCAAAATATCAAAAATGCACAACGTTCATATTCAAGTTTTCACTTCTGCCGGCGCTCTTGGAGTGCAACCTGTTGTTTTTTTGACATATCATAACATTTCGTGTCGGTATAATTTATATACTTCTTTGAATTTGGTTCGCTTGTATTACATGTATTTGGTATAAAATAAAAATCAATCAATTTCTGATAGATTACCATTATTTCGTTCAGCTGTATTCAAGTTATAATTACCAGACTGCGTATAGGACATAAAAATGTGAGCCATAAAATAACTAAAATCAGCTAAAATAAATGTAAATGTGGACTTGACTAGTCTATTTTTCATCTTTTAGTTGAATGTACGACTTAGAATAATGAAATTAAACTTAATAGTTTAAAATTATGTTTAAATCAAGAAGGCTATATATAACCTTCAAAATTTTTTAAATTAATTTGAATTATAAATTAATATAAGAACTGTTTTATTACTGTGATTGGTAATACCCTTAGAAGTTAAAAAGCGACTTTAAATAAATAATTTAAAAAAAATAGCTCCAAGCCATACTTATTGAATTTGTTAGAAGATAGCATTAGAATATTTCTTCTTCATTTTATTCATTCCACTACTTTAAGATTGTCTTGAAGATATCGCTGTCTCTGCTAAGGCAGCCTCTTTTACATATTTTTCGTCTGTATACTGTATCATACTTTATAGTGATGTGTGGCTGTACAATAAAGTGCATTTACATGTTTTTTCCTACTATTGAATAATGACTATAATAATAATATTGTCCTCCGGAACGATTTCTGCCAGGCGGCCAAAGTCAAGAGAGATTAGCCAACTGCTCAGGACATTAGGATGCACAAGTGTATGTTTAAACACAGGTGCACTCTCTCTTCCCTAATTCTCATAATCCGATGTGACGGCAATCCGAAACGACCAGTAAGAGTTCAGGCACAAGACCAACAACCGCTTACATGCTTTGCGAGGCACGGGAGTGTATACACATCCAGGTTCTAGTCTACGGGCTGCTACTTCTTTAGAATTTTCGACAGAAAAACTCAATAACTTTTTATGAGCTCGACCTGGGATTTCAACTCAGGACCTCGGTGTCTCCGGCCTTATATCTGCCCTATATGCCAATAGAACAACGATGCATTTGAAAATGATAATGACTATAAAATATAAGTATATTATACCTACTTACCTATAGTGGCTTATACCTACTAATTGTTCCCGTAGTGGCCAAAATCTTCTATTGCGAAGTAGGCTAGGATGATATTCCATGTCGAATCAAAACTGGTATGCATGAGAATGAATATCATTCGGTGTCACCGTCAAGCACGAGATAATTTCTATATACAAATTCAACACGTAATACCTTAGTGGTGCTTATTTGTATTTGAATCTGACACCTTTGCTTAACGTCCACGCGTTCTATCCACAGTAAAAATAAATAATTAAGTAGTAACACAACTAAATTTTTTTACGCTTTACTAAACCAATCAAAACTTTCAGATCGGATTTTCCTTATTAGGTGTGTTTGTGAAAGTAACATTTTAACAAACTTTTAAACATTCAATCTAAAACTCCGTAATAAGCCTTTTAATAATGTGTAATGTGGAACTCCCGTAGATGCCGTAATAAACCTACTACTGACGACCATTGACAGCTATAGACTTATTAAGTGTATTATAAATTAAATGCAAGTGTATTTAGTTAATCTATATGTGTTTTTGTATAATATTTTTCTTTTATAATATAGAGGTTTCAGCTTTACAAATTCTTAAAATACTTATGTAGCATAGTAACTAAATCACGTAGCACTCGCGTAGCATTACAAATGCTCGCTTTACGCGGACGTAGCACATTGCATTCACATGTCCATGCAAAAAGATCTACGTAGCTGTAACACAAAAAGAAGGTTTTATTCAGTCATTCAAACAGTAGAGAGCTTCTAGAAAACGAACAAAAAAGAACTTGAAATCTCAATAACATTCATAATTAACGTGCATAGCGTGCTTAAAACGCTGCATGAATAATTACGGTATAGTTCAGTTGTAGGTAATCTGTCAAGGTTTTTCAAAACCAGGTACAGGTTTTACAGGGCAATTGTTCGGGTGTTTTCGCGAGTGGTCGGGTGGCTTCGGGCGCTGGGGTGCGTTGCCATGCCGACGAGCACGCTGCTCGCGCCTCGGACGCCGAAAATAAACACGAGGGATAACGAGGCCTCCGGGCCTCACGTGACATTTGCAGATTTATTTGTTTTACTCGTTCAGGCTTTTATTTCTGATTTATGTTTTTTAATATCATTCCTTTTACAACATTCAACACTTGTTAGATTATTTAAGATTAGTCGAAATAAGTTTTATACTTTTGATGGGACGAATGAATATTATTAGTTGGTTAGCGTTCAGCAAAAAGGTTTCAAAGGTTCTGAAAGTTGGAACAGCTCTGTTTGCTCGGTGGCAGGGCCGGCGGGCCGGCGGGCCGGAGGGCGGGCGGCGTGCGGGACGCGCGGGGTGTGGGTGCCGGCGGGGCGTGCGGTGCGCGCGCATCGTTCGCGCGTCAGTCGCTGGGCGGCGCGGGCCGGCGCACGGTCGATAGCTGCCGGGCACGGGCACGGCCATGATGCGCGACGCGTGCACGCGCAAGCGGCCCCGACGTGCTGCTGTGTGAGTGTTGTGTTGTTGTGTGGACGCGTGAACGCCTCGTCCCTCGCGGTCGGCGCCCTGTGCTTTCGGTTAGTATGAACATGTGTTTTAGGTGCCATCCAGCATCACTAATCAATCGACACTCAGCGGCGTTGATTACGTATGACTATGACATTTGCAGGTAGATCAGGTTGATGTTTAATAAAATTGAAACAACAGCCATGGCCTATTTTTTTAGTAAGCTTTTTTTAATTTTTATAAGAACTTATAGTTCAATTTTTGCGATAACTTTCGATATTAAAAACTACAAGATAATCTTCACCCGCTGTTCAAAACCATAATAATACAAATCCCTAGCCGTAGCGTATAGCCAGTCAGGCGGTCTAGGGCCTTACATTATAATTTAAGTAAATGCACATGGGTCATACTTAATGACGACCGAGAAACTGACGCAACTAAAATATTGCGGCGTCACCGCTATTTCAATTACAAGATAGTTTGAATTTTAACGAAGCTGCTGCGGGATTTTAACTCTGAAGTTAAAATGATGAAGTTGTTTCAGTCATAGTAAGAAATGGGGTCAATGACATATCCGCTATACGTCCCTACTGTTCTCGTCATAGTATGAAATGTTAGTTTTTTAGACACAAACCACATAATACGTACTTAAATAAATATATTAAGCAACACTATTCTTTATATCTTTTTAATTTTGATTCTCTTTTTCCGTGACAAAATTTTAGTATTTTTTAAAGCGATGAAGTGTTAATGAAACAATAGGATTTTTGTGTTTTTAATGTTTCCCAATAATCCTAAAGCGTATACTGAGGTTTGTGAAAATCATAAAAAAAAACAATTCAAAATTAAAATTATGTTATTTGAAACAGTTATCACATCTTAAAGGAAAAAAATCATATCATAATATTATACTAAATAAAAAATCAACTATATCTTAATAATATCTACCTATAATGTGTTTCACTAAACAACGTGACTACACCGTGACACGTGACGGTTCAATTTATTCACATATTGAAACACGGGCAGTATTGGCTTTTAACGTTGTTTAATATTCGCCCAAAGTATAAATTCTATTTAGTAAAGTGTAGCTTTAAATATAAATAAAAGAGTTATTTTATACGTACAATAAAAATAGCATTAGATTTTAAAATTATATACGTGAAACGGATAGCTTAGAATTAAAAATAAATAAGGTAATTAAGATGTATTAAGATGCGAACATCAGAAATTGTCGTACATTGCTTTTGGTATTTAGGTATTATTTAAAACTATACTATGCCATAGATATCTAATGGAAAAGATTGAAATTCGCACACGATTCTTATACTAAACTATTAATTATACGATAAGTAATTTTCGTAATTATTATTTACATGAATAAAAAAAAGCTAGAGATTTTTTGATAATATCTCTTACAATTTAAAAGGATCGGTTAAATTTACTAAGTCGGAATATTTCTTACGTATTTCCAGTATATACATTTATATTTAAAATAAGGTATTATTCACAACGTAGTTATGAAATATTCCGATAGATGTCGCATGTCTCTGCGAAAGCGAGGTTATCTTAAGTGATAAAAATTTGACATACCATTTGCATATCTGGCTTCGGTTCAATTTAAAAAAGTTTCAACATAAATATGTATTCCAAATCGAACAGAAATACATACATTTTAAGTATTCTTGACTTAAAAACGAGGTTCATTATTTTACTATTCTTGTTTTATTTAACAGGCAATTATAAATATATGAAATTGGTACAAAAAAGAGAGTGGAAATGAAAAAGATTTTACAAAATATTTTTTTAAATGCAAATTAAATAATGACATTCAGTTTTTATATTGAGATATGAATTTGATTTAAGAAATACAATTACTCGTAATTAGACTGAAATAAAATATGCATCATTCATACGCAACAATAAACCTCGACAAGTATCAAAAGCGGAAGCGAATACACAAACAAACAGTATTCATATTGAAAGTAAATACACAATCGACTAAATTTCTGACAATTCCTATATTTAATACGTAGCAGTTGTAACTGTGACGTATATCTATTAAACATATATGTTTGATGCTGCGAACTTTTCCGTACACACTTTAGTAAATTCACGAATTTTCCGTAGAAGTTTCCGTACGCTCGTTTAGTTTAGCTAGCGTTCGCAAAAAAGCCTACCGACGATTACCTCTTCGACATTGATTCGTATTAATCTATATATTAGCTACGAAGGTAAAAAGTTCGCTTGTTGGTAGGGCTTTGTGCAAGCTCGTCTGGTAAGTTACCGCCCACTCATCAGATATTCTGCCGCAAAACAGCAGTACTTGGTGTTGTTGTGTTCCGGTTTGAAGGGCGAGTGAACCAGTGTAATTACAGGCACAAAGGATATAACGTATTAGTTCCCAAGGTTAACATTTCTTACAATGCCAATGTCTATGGGCGTTTGTGACTACTTACCATCAGGTGGCCCATATGCTCGTCCGCCTACCTATACTATAAAAAAAGCTATTAATTTCTCACCGCATTGATCTATTATAAATTACGAATCGCTGCATTTTTCTCTAACACGAATAGATAGCATAATAGATATCTATTCTAAACGAATACTATTCTAATCTCGCAATCTATTCTAACCTCAGAAACTCTCTTATCTATTGATGAATATTTTTTGCGTTCGATTACAGTTCATTTTAAACGGGAATAAGTTACATCACGTTACAACCCTCAGAAGCGAAGTAATATATATGCAATCTGGTAAATTCTAGTGGTATATTGAAGTATAATTTATGAGATGCACTCGGCAATGTACTCGTGTGTATTAAACAGGTAGGTATAATCTAAATTAAGCGCGAGGAAACCATGGTAATAAAATTATACATATTATATAATAATAATTATTATTACCTATATAATATATATTATTATAGAATATATTTAATTTTAAAATCATATTTAATTAAGTAATTCTCATATCTCTAACTAAATTTTATAAATATATCCTCTAATAAATAAAACCCTTCAAGCTGATATTTTCGTGAGAAACAAGCACGTGACACTTAAGCCTCGCTGATCACTTGCTCAGATTATACAAACTGCTTACTGAAAAAACCCGTAATCGAATGACGTTGCACTCTTCTGCCAACACAGGGCCCCTATGATTGAAACGTAGCATAAAATCCCGTTTCCATTATTGAGATGCTATAAAATGAACCAAACATGTATTTCCTAAACCGTATTCTTGAATAGAGATGCAGATTCGCAATCAGTTCGTCGTAAAGTGTATCCCTTACGAATACAACAATAAAAGCGCTTGTAAAATATATTTTGTCGGCACTCGTTATTTGATAAGCCGCTTTACAGCGCCTTAAGTCGATCAATGCTTGTTAACGATTCAAATTGTGATAACAAAATATAAAAATCAGTGAAGTAAACATTATCAATTATTATTGCCCACTTGTTAAGGAGGGAGAGGGGCGTGTCAGATGTTAGGAATTCTATTTCTTTCACTGTACCGCTGACGTGCAAAACAAACAAACTAATTGCGATAATTCATTTTGTTAACATTTTATATCTATAAGAAAATAATGTAATGTAATTTACGTTATGTATTTTTGGTAGAAATTTTCTGAAAACGGACTGGAACTCTATAACAATAGGATTATTATATAAAAATGTACGAAATTATAATTTCATTTTTATAAATGTTGTTTAATAAATTTTAACTAGATGATCTATGATTGAATAAGTAAAAGTATACAACTTAAAAAATGCTAAAATAACGTCGACAAACTATTCCAAAAAGAAAATCATTTTGAACTTTTTTAATAATAATAATTAACTGATACGAAATAAATATCAACTTTATCGTTATATAAGAAATTTTATTCTAGACTTTATCAGTATGTGCACTGTGTCTTTGTATTTAAAAAAAAAGTATAATAAAATAAATAAAAGTCCATAAAACAAATAAAGTACGTGATCATATACTCTCTAATATATCTATTGTAATAAGATTTATGTTATGTTTTCACTAATAAATAGATTGTTTGTCGAGGAAGGTTACGCAAATTAGCTACAATGTTAAAGATGTTGTGATTTATGCTATTATGAATATGAATTAGCTGCTATGATCAATAGACAGGTAAAGATTGTTTATAAGGAGAGTTTAAGTAAATTTACAAATGAAATAGGTAACGTCGAGTTATTATAAAAATATGATTTTAATTATGTATTGTAGTAAAAACTATTTATGGAGAGACCACAGATTATGAACTGCTTAAATAATTTCGGACTGAATTTGTCTCAAATATAAGTTAGTTAGTTCAGTTCTATATAAAAGTTCGTTACTTTATGTCTATCTGTTACTCGTGGCACGCCGTTTATAAACAAAAATAATACTGTATTAACACACTAACCGTTGTAATTAATTTTTTACGTTAAATAAACACGGTTATGTTCGCAAACTCGTTAACTTAAACTAGAGTGGTCATTAGCTAATAATGTACTCTGCAGTTTAAGGCGCCATAATCTGAGGTCCTGATAAACAAATTAACGCAGCATTATAAGGTTTGGTTACACTTATTACAGCATAGTTCACCTGTTTTATGAGCCCCTGGTGGTTCGACGCCGAATAATTAAACACTAACACAGGTTAATAGATAACGCTTATATTGTGTATTATCGGATGTAGTTTTTTATATCAACGTGGTAGAGGAGTTACTCGTTTGGTATCGTATTATTCACGTAAGTGCTGAACAAATTTCGCAACTCTGTAAGGTAGTGACAACACATTATATATCAGTAATAGGCATATAAATATAAGCTAATATGACTCTTTACTAAATAAAATTGTAGTGTGTAGTGAGGCTTAAAGCTGCTAGATTTTTATACAGTTGAAAAAGTATATGACGATTACTACTAATGACAACTGTAAAATATACCTAGATGGCAGATGCAAATACACTTTGGATGTTTCATCTAATAGTGATAGCTATAATATCTATTTTTAATAATATAATATCTATTTTTATTGTGTGAAAACCAGATATTAGGATACTGTGATTACGAGCATGAGCATTTACTCAGTGGTAGAGCTTTGTGCAAGCTCGTCTGGGTAGGTACCACCCACTCATCAGATATTCTACCTCAAAACCAGTGTAATTACAGGCACAAGGGACAACATCTTAGTTCCCAAGGTTGGTGGCGCATTGGCGATGTAAGCGATGGTTAACATTCCTTACAATGTTATTGTCTATGGGCGTTGGTGACCACTTACCATCAGGTGGCCCATATGCTCGTCCGCCTATCTATACAATAAAAAAAATAGCCTTTACTCGTTGCGGCTGTTCTTCTTTACAGGTTTTGAGCTTATTCCATTGCGCTGTTCCATCGAAGGTTTATATGCATCCATAAACCAGTCAGATGTCAGATTTTTGTCCGGCACGTGCAGGCCTAACGATGTCTTCCATCACCAGATAGTTCGAAACGAATTATAACAACAAATGAAGAATATGATAATTTAGTGTTACTTGGCCCCGTTTGAATCCGTAATCATCGGTTAACATTCAAGTATTCTGACAAACGGTCTTGGCTTTCGTCATATTTTAATATGATTGCATAACATTGTAATTGGTTCTGTAAATTGGATAATAATTTAATAAAAGAAAATAAAATACTATCGGTGAAAACTTATTTAAACGACGATGGTATAATTACAAGATTAATTTGATGGGAGGGTTTTATGTATGGGTAGGTAACAGACACTGATCATATATTCGACCGCCAAACAGCATTACCTATTACTGCAGTATTCCGGTTTAAAAGATGAGTGAGCCAGTGTAACTACAGGAACAACTGACATAACATCCTAGTGTTCAAGGTTGGTGGCGCATTACCATTATAGATGATGATTATTATTTTTTACAGAGCCAATGTGATTGGGTTATCTCTTACCATCAAGTAGCCAGAGCCAGACTACCTCCGATTTTTATATATAAAAAAATAAAAAAAAATTTGTTTAAAGTCTGGCAATTCCCGTGGTATTGCATATACCTGTATACTATAAGTGGGTCCAACTCCTATAAATAAATAAGTGTCAGGTATATTTAGAAAGGTTATAGTTATCAAAGGATAAATTCATTAGACGGCCAATTCCTGTTTCTGATTGGCTAATAGTCTGCAATAAGTCGTTTAATTACTGCGTTGTGACTGCGAAATCTTGTTAGTGTTCCCATATCCTCAGAAATATAACTGTGGATTGAAAAGAGATGACTATTTTAATTGGAAAATAAATTGAAATATAAATGCGTAATTGCAATGTTTCATAACATTTTCTATTTAAAATAATAATCATAAGATCGGTTCTTTATAATGCATGCATGCAATATCGTTGATTTGATAAAACATTACCTAGTATATTCAAAAATGATTTTCTTCGTTAACTATTTACTTTTTTTTTAAATTCTAATTTGTTTAAAGAATTATTATGTTTTATATAAAACAAAATATAGTATCAATAAAAAAGCTTTTAATTAAATGTATTTGATCAATTGAAATAAAATATAAAGAGTTTTTAATTAAAATAGTTTTAGAGCGATGAAAGCGGAATAAAATTCATACATCGCTATTTTAGCTAACCGATTTCTTTTAGTAATTTTTTAAATTTCGAACGCTCGACAGAACCAAAATGAATGATATCAAAATGTAATTACCATAATTCTATTAAATAATAAATTTTGACATTACATATTGTAAAAAAAAATAAAATGACTTTCTTTTTTACAGACACACAGACTTATAAAGTTATTGCCAAATTTCCGGTACAGTAAATTATAACAATTTAATTTATAAGTAGTGCTATTGAATACAAACCATTCAACTGTTCAAACGTTATATAAAAAGTTATTAAAGTCGATTTCAAGCAAAAGTGTCACGTTATGAAATACAGCCAGATATTTTAAAATCAAATAATGTTGCAAGGTTGGAGCGAAACGAGTATGGAGGCTGAATGCGGCTTACTGTGCTATTTCTGAGCGTGACGTCAGCAACCCTGCAGTGTTGCAAGTTTTTATACTCGCTTTGACCCCCTTTCGTTAGGTTCCGCGGGCTGAACTTGTTTACTAAAAGCCTAACCTGATAAAGCGTATTTACTGTTATGATTTTTCCTCTGGATTTATAAAGTCAAATCGTTACCTATTCAGAGTGTGTTTAAAAAGTTAAAAAAACTTGAATGGCGGTAAGAATAAATATTCTAGTATCGTAAAATTGAGTATCGTCTTTTTAAGGTAAGTGTTTAATGTAGACTTATTATTCTTTTTCAACATGTTTTTTTATATTCAAGTCAACGATATCATATTTTATGTTACGATGACTGTTCGTAGCAGTTATGTCTGAAATTTGTTGCGATAACGAATACGAGATCTCATGTATATGTGCGGCTCGAATGTTTCAATTGAATTCTGCATCATTGACGAAGGCAAATCAAACAGAGCTGTTGTGAAGGTGGCTTTTTTAACCATATAGTTCTAGACCGTTGAGTTTACCATTATAACTTCTACGGTGACGAATTACTCATTTTCACTTTCACTACGATTCGAGTAGCCCGTGACCTGGTGTCCATTTCCGGAGTCACGTCGTGTAAAACATTGCCTCGATGTTGATCTAATTCTGTCTAGATTCGCTTTTTGATTATTTCAAGGGCGTTCCTCAATTAACATGTAACATAGAATGTATCTTTATAAGTTTTAAAATTGATTAAGTTATAATATAATTTTTGGGATTGCACAGGGCTTCGCCGAGAAATATAGTTGATACACAAACATTTCAGCTACGACGCCACGCAAGAAATTATTCTTCAGTGACCGTGTGAGTGTGAGTAAAGCATCGGTTTAATGTCTTAATACGATTTTTAAATACTCAGACGCTTATTTTATAATCATCATGAAGTTCTTATTTATTTCTTTTATATAAAGGTGTTTAAGATTGATATAGTAAAAAGTATTTTAATAAATTTTTCATAGCATAGGTTTCGTTTCGTTATAAACCCAACATATTAAAAACATATTCAATACCACATTATTTTGATCGATAATTTTTAGAATTAAAGGTTCGACTATACTTAAATCGGAGGTTGATACGAAAACAAATCAGATTAATACAAAACGTTGAAAATGTCGTCGTGGCTTTACGTTAATTATAAGGCTTAATTAAGTACGTACAAGCCAACCCGTTACAGACCCAACACGTAAAATATTGTCGCATCGTGGGACATTTTCTACTTATCGTAGTGAATTCAAATTGGGTTTACCGAATTCGTATTACGTTCTACCATTTGAATGTGTTAACACGTAATGTTTTAATTTAGTAAATGATGATTAATGGTGCCATTAATAATAGAAATGATCTCGGGAATTTACTATAGGTTTTTGTGAGAGCGAAATATGCTTGAAAAATGTTGTATGTTGCACTGAAAACGTATTCCTTTTATAGGTACCGCTTATATGTTATGCAATGCTTTTAGTAAAATGTATATATATTTTAAATTTATTATTTATTTAGGGAAACGCTATTTAAAATTACAATTAGTTATAGTTCCTGACTTCTAAGTTACGATACATAGCGGCGTACATTATATTTTGTTACTATGACAGTATAACATTCTCTTTTATCCTTACTAATATTATGAATGCGAAATGTTAGTTTGCTTGTTACACTTTCACGTGTTATGTACACAGCACAACATGTTGTTGTACAGAAAAGGGCAGAGGATCTAACACCTGTGCACGGGCGAAGCCGCGTGAGGAAAACTAGCTTATTAATAAAGAGGAAAAACATCTATCGTAAATAGTCGGTGGGCAAATTTAAGCTTTGTTTTATCGTCATGTATTTTAATGAATGTTAAGAATAAGAGAAAAACAGCTAACTATGCCCTTGGACTTGTGTAGAAATTAAATTCATTAAGGTTTAAAAAGTTCAACCATCTTATTTTACACTTACGAAGTCAAGTCGGGCACCTAGTAAATACATAAAAAAAAAAAACACAAGTGGCTCCTGTCAAAATTAACTTGACAGATGTCACAGGGATTGCCATATAAAAAGTCGAAATACAGTGCAACGCATTGCCGGGCATTGGCTAGTTACAAATAATTCCAAGAGTGTATTTCAGCCGCTAGATTTGTAAAACACTGATGAACCGGATGTCTAAATTGACGTTTTCTGGAATGGATGTAGTTGGCGGAATCGTAAACCATAGTCCTAAAGTCGAGCAAAGTGGGTGACTCGTAAAAAAGTTTTAAATTTCTCCTCCAGGTCGTATGCGGCCTCTTTAATTTTTTTATTTTGCTGAAATCACGGCTTTTTTTCATATCGAGTAGAACTGCTACTTACCTTGATTTTTATATCGAGCTGAGTTTTTGAGCTTTTGTCATACTAAATATCATCCTTATACATATGTCAATTGGCTACAGAATGTATTATGAAAATTATTGGAAATTAAAAAATTTATAGATAAAGATGTCGTTGTCATTTATTTTAAATGAAGTTGATAAATATAAATGTTAACATTCTTTAATTTTGTTTTTCGAAATGTAAAAATGTATGCTATGTTAAAAATACGATGAATCAAAACTATAAATAAGATACATCTAAGACACGGACAATATGTACATGTACGTAGATATGATTATTAGATACGTCAAAAAATACAGGCATTAAAATACAGCTAATAAAATAATAGAATAAATAGCTTCGCCCTATTGTAATTTTATAAATTAAATATACCATTTCACAAGAATAATCGGATAAAAATTCTTATTTCTAAATTGGATAGCTCAATTTAGCATAAGCAAATATTTCGGACGACTGCTGGATCAACTCACCGTTCGCAAGAACTACGAGTACATCATTTATATACGTCGAAACAATTGAAAATTTCCTAACTTTCCAAACGTAGGTATTTGAATATAAAATTAATTACACCGTTGCAATAAATGTAAAATTCGTCTAAAAACAGATTCGCAATCCCAACAATACAAACAGTAACGGTAAAGTTTTAACAGTTTCTTACGATACAGTTGAAGTTTTCAAATTTTAGTAATTAATCTTCATTAGACAAATAGCATTTTGAAATATTCACGCTTAGAATACGTTTTATAATAAGTTTGGTTAATTTTTGATGAGCAATTATAAATATTTATTAGTTAACATATGGAGCTTAGTCCTCGTGGAATTATTTCTATTTCTGTAATGTTTATCGAAAGGCTATAAATAGACGCGTACCTGTGGACGAATAAAGATAGGTAAAGGTCGCGGAAAGCCGGTGGATGCGGGCAGAGAGCGGGCTTTGAAATCCTTAGGGGAAGCTTTCGTTGACAGCAATCGATGTTTTTCAGCCGATATGATGGTTGGAAGATTTATTTTTTAAGTATCTGAAGAGAAGTTGCTGCAAGTGGCATGAATGTCTTAGTTATCAGGCAGATAGTGGAATACGTTTACAATGATATATGCCTGAAGTTGTATATGTATTTTAAAAGATCATGTTTTTTTAAAATGTATCGTCAAAAATTTTTTTTAAGTAAAATTTGTTCGAGTACGATGTGAGTCGAGTTCATATTATGATAAATGTTTATCTTAGGAATTAAAATGGAAAAATAAGTTGATACTAATTTGAAAACATAATTCTTTAATATCTGAAACATCATATTTACTAATTTGGCATTAAATGTAAACGCCCACTTGTCGCCTATCGCGCCACCAATCAATAACCGTTCAGATTAAAGTCAAATAAGACAATTTCAATTTGACGGGCATTTCAGAAACTGGATTCAATTCGATCTTTGGCTAAGCTCAAATCATCATTCTCTATTCTGTAAGAAAAAACTCGATACTAACTGCAGATCGCGGTCGTGAAATGTTAGAATTTTCGACTTTGACGACTAGGTGTTAAAAGACACACGCATCAGAATAGAGTATCATCGTAAGTCGGTTTTCAATATTCTACAGGTGAGTTATGAAGTGAATTCTTACAGAACAGCACCTGCTGAAACTTTTTATAATACATTTTTAACTCGAAAAAATTAAACTCGGTTATTTTAATTTAAATATTATATTTCGGTAAAATAGTCGTTACCAATAAAAACGATCAATAATTCTAGAATTTTAGACACAAGGTAATAAGAAATCAACTTGAAAATTGCTTTATGCTGAATTTTCAAACAATTTTTAATTAAATTTGCGTTTTCGAAGTTGGACCAATTAATCAAAATATAAACAATATCGGAGCGAGAACCCGGCGCTAATATAATAATAATTAAGACACAATCACCGTCCCATTACTTGGGAACAGTTTGAAATCGAATAAATCATGAGTGCGTCGTATTGTGTATAATTGATTTTGTGCGTAATTTAGCAGCTCCTTTTCAAGCATTATTTGATAATATTATTGAATACCCTATTGACCTACACAAGCAGCATCGTCGCACAATCAACACACACGCATCCCTCAACAGATACTCTCGGTATAACTTTTTTTTTCTACAATATATATTCGAACTTAATGTAGTTAAGTGAAATTTGTAAGTAACTTTTCAAACATTATAATTTTTATAATAGTAATATGACTAAAAAATATATACAAGTAAATGAAATTAAAGTGCCCGTCTATGATTTTAAAATTGGCTACCTTCGTCATATCAATAAAACAACGATAGTTTAAAATGAGTTGTTTTGCTACCTTAAATATGTCTATCGTTTTCTATTATTCCATGTTATGTAATTTTTATAACATAGGTAAGCAGACGATCACATGGGCCACCTAATGGTAAGTCGTCACCAACGCCCGTAGACAGTGGCAGTGTAAGTGATGTTAACCATCGCTCACATCGCCAATGTACCACCAACCTTGAGAACTAAGATGTTATGTCCCTTATGCCTGTAATTACACTGGCTCACTCTTCAAACTGGAACACAACAATAGGAAGCTAAACTGCTGTTTAGCGGTAGAATATCTGATGAGTGGGTTGTACCTACCCAGACGAGCTTACACAAAGCCCTACCACCAAGTATGTGTGTACCACTATTATATGAATTTAAACTGAAAACAAAATGTAACATTCTTTCTTCTAATAGTTTTGTTCTGTGCATTAAATGCGTACATTAATGGTCTCTATACAAGTGTAAGAAAAATACGATGTACCCACATTTTTATAAAAAGGGTCTCAAACGTATTTCGAGATCAGTTTGTCGTTGCGCTGCCCGAAGGCAACTTATTAGTCGCGACATTTATAATGTGTAATCGCGATATAATTAAGGACTAATAATAGTGGAAGAAAACCGTGTTACAATTGTATTGTGGTTTAATGAAGTGATTTAAAAGTGTGATTTATGTGTGAAGTTATTTAAAAATAAATTGTGTGACAGCAAATTGGTGTTTTGAAACTATAATCGCCACCCTCGGTAGAAATTATTTTACACAAGTTTCTCTTAATATTATCATCGGTTAGGTATATATTAAGGGCTTAAGAATTACTTTGTCTCTCTCGAAATATAAAGACATTGGTTTTTAAGAGATATTAAGTAACATAACATGTTAGAATTGTAATATTTCAACATCAATAGAATAGTAGACCACTTTATTGTACACTACTAGAAAATAGTACAGATGTGTAGTAACACATAGCTATGGCTAATTAGCCATTTCTTCCAGACAACCTATTCGAATATAATATAATAATAAACAACAATTACATTCTACAATACGTAATTTATACTAATACGAATGAAATAACAATAAAATATAATCTTCGTATATAAATATACCTAAAAATATCAAAATTAAGATAAAGGAGATTACTAAGCAAATATTATCGCTACTTTTTCTATAATACGAGACCGTTTGATTTTTTTCATGATCATGATAAGCACGTTTTATTCACGCCGATACAAATAGAACCACATACTGTCCCATTCGCCTTTTAACTAACTACGAAGTTAACAGAACTGGGAAAAAAGATAGGTCTCTTTAAATTGGTTCGATCTTTATTACTGACTATTTTAATTTGATCCGTCCTATTGTATCCAGTACCCCCTTGGCTGCGTTTTGTTTACAAGTAACGCGGGGTGAGGGAGGTCTATTGGTTCTGGAGTATCATAAGAGCTCGATACGGTGCTCGGTACTTGTTCCAAGTTACAAGGTATCTAGGATAATGGAACTGAAAGACAGTAATCGTATTTATTCGCTTCCCTAAGTGGGCTTTTGTGGTAGGGAATCATATACATATGATATTGTATACTTCGAGACTAAGTTGAAATACTTTGAATGAGATCTTTATACATGCATTATTTTATATTAATAAAATTATTGCGATTTTGGTTTTATAACGTAATTAATCATCACATTATTATACCTACTTATATATTCTCGCTTTGTAAAACTAACGACTTCAAACGAAGAATGCATGTGTATATTCTTATTATTAATAATTGTATCTCTACTGACTTTAGTGTTTGAGCCATTTTTCAAAATTATTTGTTTTTCTTTCTATTTTGTTTAGCTCCGTTAATTATTAATTTAATTTGATGGAAAGCAGCATTTCATTTTTATCGAAGCGTCCTTTGCAAAATCTAGGTATTAGGCTCCACTTAGTCTATACTCTATTTTTAGTAATTTATTATCTCGTTCAGACAATAGTACTGTAAGAAATATAAAGCGCTTATTAAACTATACTCGGTGGTAGAGCTTTGTGCAAGCTCGTCTGGGTAGGTACCACCCACTCATCAGATATTCTACCGCAAAACAGCAGTACTTTCTATTGTTGTGTTCCGGTTTGAAGGGTGAGTGAGCCAGTGTAATTACAGGCACAAGGGATATAACATCTTAGTTCCCAAGATTAGTGGCGCATTGGCGATGTCCGCGTTGGTTAACATCTCTTACAATGCCAATGTCTATGGGCGTTGGTGACCACTTATCATCAGGTGGCCCATATGCTCGTCCGCCAACCTATGCAAAAAAAAAGGTCCAACGGCTTAACGTGCTTTCCGAGGCACGGGAGTGTACACACTTCCAAATTGACTGAGATTTTATTGACAGAAAATTCCAATAACTTTATATTGGCCCGACCTGGGAATTGAACCCAGGACCACCGGGTCTGCGGCCTTATATCTAGCCACTAGATCAACGAGGCAGTTGTCGACAGTCGACAGTCGACGACAAACCGGGATATAACAGTACAAAGTATTACATGTTTTGTCGATGATCGAATAATCGGTGTGAGCGTTACTTAGGTGGAACTGCACAAAACTTTAGCATCGCCAAAATAGGTACTAGAAGTTAAACATTCTATCACCAAACAAAATGCATCATTGTCATATCACAATCGCAAACCACTGCTGAATATGCATTTCCCAAGGTAGCCAACAGTATTATTATTAAAATAATCAGATCTCGATGGACGTGTTTCGATGTACGTATTGGTAGGACCATGTATGTTTTACTAAGGTCATTAAAAAATTAAAAAAATTAATTGGTCTTTCTTCTAACATTAAGTTGACTGAAGATCCATATATTTTAACGCTGTGAATTTTATGTTTTATCTAGTGTGTTATTATGTATGTACAAGCATATCGTACAGCGTAACTTTTGAGAATCAATCGACATTGACAAATTTATACTACGTTTTGTCTCGCATTTGTTCACAATTAAATAATTTAAAATAACATAGTTTGTGTCAAAAATATTTCTTATTCTTACATAAATCCCATATCAATTCATTGCTACCGTTTCGTTCGACAACTTATTTTTTACGCCATATTGTTTTGTTTAACCGCATTGATCTCTTTTCACGACACTAGAATTTAATCTTTTTCTTTCGGGTTCAAAGAAAAATATCCCTTAATACATTAATTGAGAGGTGGTTTTTGTTTGCAGACATTTTGACATGTCGACATCATTTCTGCCGTCATCGTTAAATACGAGAGAGATCGTTGATCTCATTGATAAGATCAGAAATTCATGTGACCATCTTTCAGCTGTAACGCTTTGTGGTTGACTTTTTGTTGATTATAAAAAGACCCAATACTGGGTTTATCTTTATTATATTCAACTAATGCTGACTTATGTTCAGTTATTTATATACTATTTGTATGTATCGTCGCACTATTGGCTAGAAAATAAGTTTGCACATTTATTTATTTTTTATTGTATAGGTAGGCGGACGAGCCTATGGGTTACCTGATGGTAAGTGGTTACCAACGCCCATAGACAATGGGATTGTAAGAAATGTTATCCATCGCTTACATCGCCAATGCACCATCAACCTTGGGAACTCAGATGTTATGTCCCTTGTGCCTGTAATTGCACTGGCTCACTCACCCTTCAAACCGGAACACAACAATACAAAGTACTGCTGCTTTGCTGTAGAATATCTTACATACATGTGTTCTTCTGTCAAGAGATTCTCAGTAATAAGCCGGCGGTGAGAACTTGTCACTTTTCATTGCTCGGCAAGCACGAGAGCTGATAATCCTGTGCCTGATTAATCAGAATTTCATTTGATCAGGAAAACAAAATAGTATCATCTGTTGTCCGAATTCTTCTAATTTTTTATTTTTTTTATAATACCCGGGAGGGCAAATTACTCCACTCCACCTGATGGTAAGTGGTAGTAGAGTCCAAACGTGACGATGGCTAGTGCAGTTAGGAAGAATGACTTGCACTAGCCGCCCCCGCCTTGCCGGCCCGCAAGATGCCTCTTCACGCCTCGTTTGAAGGAACCCAGGTCATAAGAGGAGGGGAACACGTGTGCTGATAAAGAATTTTATAATTAGAGTAGAATAAGAAATTTTTAATATCTGTCATAATAACACATACATAGAAACTAGTGCTAGTATTAGAGCATCTAAATGTGTCGCGATATTCATGAGCTGTGAATAAAACACAAACTATATTATCTTTTCCCAATAGTCGTTAAAGTAAAACACGAACTTAATATCACAAAATCTTTAACGACTAAATTTAAATAGATGGCTTCATAATCGCTCACCATATGTACCGGTTTTCATTTATGTTCAAAATCTTTTTTTTTCAAATAGACTTTTACAAGTACTTATGAATCGTCGAATGCTACCACCGGTGCAGGTGGATCCTACCGAGAAGAACCGGAAAGAAACTCAGTAGTTACTCTTTCTTAACTTTTAACGTTAGCGAAAAAATATTATAAAACTCGAGTAGTTTTATTTTAATTCAAGTTATTATAAAATAATACGATTTCGTTATCAATTTGATGCCAAAAGAAAGACTAATTAAGTTAATATTTTTGCGTAAAACGAAACAACAAAATTAACATAGCAAAGGAAGTGAATAAATATTTATTGTATAAATTCTAAGAAATAAAATGAGAATATAAAGACCCTGCAAATTATAAATTTTTTAATGAATTAAGTGTATAGTAGAATAAATTCTTTTTGTAATACTTTTCAAAAGAATTTATTTAAAAAATGTATTAAGGTAAATTAAACTATGCTAGGAAATTGTAATACATGCGTAATATATATTTTAAACCGTTATTTTATATTTCATTTATTCTTTAACAGTCGTCTAATTCATTTTAGAATATTGAATATGTAGAATAATTAAAAATTGAGTTTCTGTCTATGATTTTAATTTTTTTTGTTATAATAGCTATTTAAAAGTACCATGTTTTAAATTCCAATATGCGGGTGAGTTTAATGTTAATAAAATCGCTGGACACAGATAGTTTAAAAAAATTCGGATTGAGCCTAAATTCAGTGCCCATTCTTATTGGCGGTATGTCTAGCTAATATATACTTTAGACCAGAAATCGTTTGTCACAACTTTAAAAGTCATTACAGATGCGAAGTATCAAGCTTCGCGGGGAACGTTTCTCGCTCCACTGATAGAGAGTGACAAAGGAATCGAGTAAAAACACTCGACTCCATGCCCCTGGGACATACAGTAATGTACCCCATTCCCGGTAGAGCGACATTAAGTTTCATTCACACGAGTGCTTGCATTCAAAATATAACGAAATCGGATCAGACCTTAGCCTAGATTTGAACAATATTTGAAGAAACAAATATATGTGAATGAATCTTTTTCTTATATGAAATGATTTAAATGAGACATACCATAACATTTTTACATTTGCAAATGCATTTTTTTTTATATATCGTAAGATTAGCTAGTATGTATGGTTTTATTCCAGAACATGTTCTTATGAGTTAGCTATTATGTGATGTCATAAATGTAATCCCTATTCGTTAGTAATGAAGCAGTAGGGCTAGTCGCGAAATGTGAAAATGCGATATGCGACGTTGACCGTAATAATTAGAACATTACAGACGTACGCGCATCAAAATAGTATATCCCTATAAGGTGGTTGTCAGCATTTTACTCATCTTAGGAAGATATGTATTAAGTGCTTATTATATTAAAATAGTCAAAGTTAAATCAAAGTCAAAATCTTTATTTATGATTAAAACGTTAATTTACCAATTTATTATTGATTGTTTACTGTCAAAAATCCACCTTATCTGTTGAAAAAACCTGAGAATATTATTTAAGAAGAACCGTTGTAAGTAACCGGTATGTTTTTTATATAAATGATATATGAATAATTTATAATACTTCGCCCACCTTCGATGCTTATGAACGTTGTTGATGTTAGACGGCTAAACTTTATAGCTTGGATTAATAAATAAACGGTAAGCGGGAAGAAGAAGAAGAAGAGATTAAATTACTACTAAAATTCGGTGACCACATTATTTCTTTAAAACCAAATAAGAAGAGCGAAATAAAACACATATGATATACTCATTAATTTACAAACGGACGTATACGAAGAATGTCGGAATGAATTTTCTAATTTGAAGAAACGCTGAATTTAAACAAAATTTGATGAGATTTTCGTTTTAAAACATAATTACAGTGCTCTGGACTATCTTTGATGTGGGAATTATACGCAAGTCATAAAAAGTATTTGTAAAAGCAACACCTTTTTAAAATAACGAATATTCTCTTTTTAATATGCACACTACATATTTGTAAGTTAACTCATTTTCACAAAAATATTTTTTTAAGAATTTACAGAAGTTTTTAGAAGTTATTCGTATTATAAACAAAACAAAACACCTGTTCAAGTTTATTAAGCTCTCTTTAGTAGAATATTATTATAATTTGTGTCCCAGGATGTCTATAAATAAAAAAATGTTATTGACGCCGGGAAAATAATTCTTAGTAGTTTTAATAAGTGTTTACGTTAATGTTCTCTCATTTTAACATTTAAATATAAATATTTCTATTCAGTTACGTGGTTCTCATTGTAGAATAGGTTTCCGTTGCTACCCGAAGATGTCATTAGAGACTATAGAGTTTTGTTAAGGATACCTATCACTGTATCGAACGTTTAAGTGCTTTAACTCTTATGGTTTAGGGGAGCCTCCAGCAAAAGCATTACTAAGAAGTGGAGTCGATCGGGCGGTTATTCGTCAAAGTTTTCCAAATTTTTATTTTTTGTAGTTTACACAGCACCTATCTCAAATAAATGGTATAAGGTCAAACGATGATATGATGATGATGATTAAGATATAAAATGTTGGATCTTAAAGTAGCTCGCTCGTCATTGTGTTATAGGTATTCTTCTTCAAGTGCCTCTCCGACTAGCGAAGGTTGGCAGTTAGCTTCGAATACTCCTTGTTCTTCGAGAGGTGAGAAAGCTCGGCAGCACCTGCGATTCCCGTCCATTCTCGGATGTTGCATAGCCAAGACTTTTTTCTGCGACCAACGGCTCTCCTTCCGGCAACCTTTCCCATGATAACGAGTTGCAGAAGTTCATATCTGTCCTGACTAAGCACGTGTCCGCTATATACAACTTTTCTTTTCTTGACAGTCTCCAAAGTTATCGTTGATACGTCGCAGAAATTCTACGTTCAGGACCTTTTGAGTCCAACCAATGGCAAACTTACGTCTCGAAAGGTTCTATACTTTCTTTCCTTCTGTACATTTACTATAGGTATACAATACATACATCATTATGATGATTCTAAAAATACGCAACTTTAATTAATATAGTGGACGTACTGAATGGTAAATTCTCTAGCTTGGAAACAATTTGTAGTTGCGTAAAAACAAGGTTTAATATGAAACAAGGTTTGATCCGTGTTAATGTTTTACCCCATTGACCTTTCATATATTGTACACAATAAAGAATTATTTTGAAACGAAGTTTATAAGCGAGCCGATGAAAGATAGTTACTAGATTTTAAAATTACTGCTTCTTTTCTCAATTAATCAGTTAAAGCACCTGAAATGACCAACATTAATTCTCAGATCGAGATAAAAGTTCCACATTGAACCAGATCAAAGTGGTCGTAAGATGAATGGCCGCTATTGTCTGTCGTTACAACAAGTCGCGGTGATTTGTCGCTCACGTTTAGGCGCCCTTACATAAAACGTCACTTCGAAAAGATACAATTTTGCGCGCAACATTGATTCAATTTACATTGCTTTGGAACGATTTTAGTTCGTAGATCGAGATATAGATACATTTATTTTTTATACTTGACTAGATTATGTGACATTTTTAAGTTAAATATTTATTAATTCCGGCGTGTTGAGGATGTGTAAGATTGACTATAATCATCAGTCATACAGTTTGTCGTATCATCA
Organism: Nymphalis polychloros; assembly: GCA_905220585.2. Taxonomy (NCBI): domain Eukaryota; kingdom Metazoa; phylum Arthropoda; class Insecta; order Lepidoptera; family Nymphalidae; genus Nymphalis; species Nymphalis polychloros. The sequence goes on from HG992247.1 coordinate 745,750, forward strand.
TCATCGTATGTAATCACACTGTTCACGTAGTACGGAACGTAATATGAATCGAACTTGTGTTGCTTAGCATTATTATACTGATGACTGCCTCGTTGGCCCATTGGTTAGAGGTAAGGCCGCAGACCCGGAGGTCCTGGGTTCAATTCCCTGGTCGGCCCAATACACAGTTATTGGGATTTTCTGTTAGAAAATTCTTAGTAGGAGCCCGGAGTCTGGAACTTGGAAGTTTGTACACTCCTGTGCCTCGGAAAGCACGTTAAGTCGTTGGTCCTGCGCCTGAACTCTTTCCGGTCGTATCGGATTCCCGACCCATCGGATTATGAGAGCTAGGGAATAGAGAGTGCACTTGTGTTTGCGCACGCTTGTGCACTATAGTATCTCCTGCGCAGTTGGCTAATCTCTCTCAAGATTGGCCGCCGTGGCCGAAATCGGTGTGGAGGACATTATTATTATTATATACTACAAAAACGTAACGTTTTTGCAGTATTACTCATTATGTATCTCAAATCTTGTATATCTTGTATCTATTAGAAATAAGCTAATTTGTAATTTGTATAAATAAATGAATTTTGTATATATATATACAAATTACAGGGTGACAATAGGGTGTTTCATTCAACATTGCAAATATTTTTATTTTTTTTATTGTATAGGTAGGCGGACTAGCATATGGGCCACCTGATGGTAAGTGGTCACCAATGCCCATAAACAATGGCATTGTAAGAAATGTTAACCATCGCTTACATCGCCAATGCGCCACCAACCTTGGGAACTAAGATGTTATGTCCCTAGTGCCTGTAATTACACTGGCTCACTCACCCTTCAAACCGAAACACAACAATACTAAGTACTGCTGTTTTGCGGTAGAATATCTGATGAGTGGGTGGTACCTATCCAGACGAGCTTGCACAAAGCTCTACCACCGAGTATATATGCACTTATTTTTCTGTTATTTTCTGCAAAATGCATTCGTAGTGTTTATTAAATATAATATATTGATTTTCCATGCAATATTTCATATCTTTAAAAGCATCTGAAATGACGAACATTTGTTCTTAGACAGATATATCGAGATAGTAGTAAGTTCTAGATCAAACCAGATAGAAGTGGTTGCTAGACGAATTGAAGCTATCGACTGTCGTAAAAGCGGGTCGAGGTAATTTGTCGCTCGCGTTCGGTCGCCCTTACACACAATTTCAAGACAGGATACAATTTTCTTCGAAAAATTGATTCAATTTGCGTTTCTTGCGAACGATTTTAGTTTACCCATGTATGGATACGGCGTCCATGTTACATTTTTAGTTTTTTATCGTTACTACAGCTATAAGAGTCATGTTATATTATTATACTAGCAACTTCATTTCTTGTATAACTAATTTTGTTTTATCAACAATGATATTTGAGTTAAATCTAATATTACAATAATAATTAAATAAGCATTTTACGTAATACCATCTCATATAGATGATAGATAATATGGAGTTCGTATTTGATTTTTAGTCAGGTTATATTAAATTTTAAGTGTATTTTATTTAAATACTTATTTTATTCATTAGAAAAGAGTAACTATGGTTTTCCTTAGCGATTCTTCTCGGTACAAATTTACAGCCCGAACCCGTGTTTGCTTTGTTTTAATGTAGTCTTGTAAATAACGAAACGTACCACATATGGTTAAAAGATTTAACACAATTACTTAATTCCAAACCTTTTTCACTAGTATATATATTCATTTAAATATATATTACGTTCATAGAGTGAAATAGTCAAACCAGTTTCCGCCTGAGTGGTGAGTTCATCGACCGGTATTTATTTTGCCAGGTCTAATACAATTTCTGGCTCTCACAAAGTTCCGTTTTCTCTCAATCGTATTATCCTGGGGTCGAGTCGAATACCAAATAAGTTTAATTAGTGCTCTCAGACTAGGGTAACTTATGCAGTTCTTGGAGACGTAATTAATCCGTCTCTGTCCCTCTTATTAGTCTTTTAAATGAGAAAAAGAGATATCTGTATATACGTAATTGATACAGATTAGGTATTAGCATTTATTTGTAAATTACATGGCTTGGTTGTCGTTTGCCTTTCATGTTTGCAGTGTATTTAGCTTGTGGTCTTGTATTAAGCAAAAAGTTGTGTACAAGTTAAATTTCATTACTTGCTTTAGAGAAAATAAGAATAATATTCCTTATTTAAATCAGGTAACTAGTTCTTTGCAAACAATTACATGTCAAATAAAATAGTAATTATTGTATTGTTAAAGACATTCTAAGACTCACATTGAAAATGTGCTGGCGTGCATGGTGTATGGTGTGTCGTTTTTTATGTCTTTTCTTTAGAAAAAAGTAGGAGCCTGATACCTCAAGGGACACGTGATTTCTAATCCCGGTCAGCATGACTGAATTTTCATGTACATATTGGTGTATGAAGACTTCATCTCGTACTTATGTTGAATAACTTTCAGATTTTCTTGAGAAGATAGGAGTCCTTTGCTAAGTAGGTAGGTATGTGTTTATTTATGTCTCCTACCTCTTTTTATGATTGATAATACGTTTTTTTTATAACATAGATAGGCGGATGAGCATATCGGGCACCTGATGGTAAGTGGTCACCAATGCCCATAAACATTAGCATTGTTAACAACAAGGCTTTTAACCATCGCTTACATCGCCAATGCGTCACCTACCTTGGGAACTAAGATGTTATGTCCCTTGTGCCTGTAATTACACTGGCTCACTCACCCTTCAAACCGGAACACAACAATAACAATTACTGCTGTTTTGCGGTAGAATATCGATGAGTGGGTGGTACCTACCCAGACGAGCTTGCACAAAGCCCTACCACTAAGTACCTGCAGGTAATTTTTACTTTTTTGGATAAAATAGTTTTTGAGAAATTTCGTCGACAAACCAAATTCAAATATACATTAAAAATATATATTTTCAATTTATCAAATAATGTCTATGAAAATAAAATTACATATAACAATTTAAATATAATAACTATAATAAAGCAGAATAGATTGTAGTGTTTTTTGTAACTCCGTCCGTCTGTTCCGACGTCTGACGACGACGGCAAACGCGCAAAAATTTCATTAATATGTAAAAGATAAAAGTGTAATTTATTATCTCCCATTTCAAAGTTGGGGAAAAAGCAGAAATATTAAGACTCGAGATTGGGTAAGATTTACGCGAAATTTTATCAAGTAAATCTAGCTTTGGACGCACTTGAGATATGTGGTCCTTATCGTGACATTCTAGATCAAAAAAATGTCCAATTGTTACATATGATATAGGCGGTCTGTTTGATGTGAAATATTAGATGTGGAGTGAAGTTTTATGTCACAAACATGAATATAATATTTTGTCGACCACTTTCTTCATATGAAATTGTGTCTATTTTTTATAAATCCAAAATGTTATATACATATATGTAGAAACTTGCTAGTGATGTGACTTTGTTTTTTTTTTATAACATAGGGAGACGGGCGAGCATATGCCACCTGATGGTAAGTGGTCACGAACGCCCATAGAGATTGGCATCGTAAAAGATGTTAACCATCGCTTGCATCGCCAATGCGCCACCAACTAATTATTATTATGTCCTCTAATATAACATAGGCTAATGCGGTCAATCTTAAAGTATAGTCAAATGCACATAACATGTTATAGTGCACACGTCTGTGCGCAAAAACCCATGCACTATCTACTTCCTCACTCCCATAGTTCGATGAAATCGCAATCAAATATGACCAGTGAGAAATCAGGTGAAGGACTATTTATTATTTTACTTATATACTATATTTTATTGGACTTATTATTATTATATTATATTATTATTATTATAACTAATATATAGTATATCCCAAGGTATAACAGAAAAACATTTTGATTTTGAGGTTGATGATAACATCAGCTATAACTAGTGGTCATTTAGCACGACTACATGCAATTATGCATAATAACCCATGACACAAAAAGTATGTTATTATAAGTTCCTAGTAATATTTTAATATGACTCGGGTACCTCTATTTCAAATCAGTCGGTCCTGTGAAAGTTAACAAGATTCTTTTGTCAAGTAAGAAATGAGGTGATGATCTTCAAACGTCTGAAGAAATCTTTATAATTTATTACTAAGAATAATTTACACAATTATACAGATACATACGTTAAACTTATAACACCCCAATTTTTTACGTTGTGGGTTAAAAAAGTGGAATATTTGCGAGCATTGTCATAATTACTGTTCGCAGGTTCTTATCGACTGCGAACCATGGAATAACCTTTGATTGTCATATAAACCAATTAAAAAGAATACACAGAAATGAAAGTCACGCATGATAAAATATTATACATCTATCAAAGCAACTTTTCGTGCTAATTAATAGTTATTGATTCTGACACGAAACGCGAAAGCCATTTACGTTTTCCGGTGATTCCCTTAAATGAAAATTTTGTAAATATAACAGGCGACTTTTTTCGGAGAATTTCAGTAATGCAACGTGATGTGATTTGGAGATAAAAAAAAATTTCATTGTACGTTCTGATCAGAGATTAAATAGGAAAATATAAATGACGAATTGAACAGTTGAGTTTCATTGTGCTTCATATTAAAATAAATCTACTTTACAATATTCTTTAATTTGTTTGGATACCCATAATAGTGTTACGCGGATGAGCTAATACTATTTATAATGTCTTAAATGCGATGTGCACCTTATCTTGTTTTTTGGATTCATCGTAAAAATATCGTCATGTTTTTTAATAAAGTCTTAGTTTATAAAATTATTCTAACGCTAACAATAACATATTACTAATATGTTGCGTATATATATGTCCAAAAAATGTAAGCAGCCTGCAAATGCTACACTGCTGGGCATAGGTATCCTTGCAACTTGAGGGTAATGTTGGTAGTTCGCTGTTCCAATGTACATATATGTCGTGGAACTTCATGAACTACACGCTTTACATTGTTTTTTTTTACCGCTGCGTTCGAGGTGAATTGTGGACACAAATCAAGCATATGAAAATACAGTGGAGCATACCCGGATATGAACCCGCGATCTTCGGTTAAGATTCATGTGTTCTAATCTCTGGTATATTTCAGCTCTCATATGTTCGAAGGCAATTAGCATAATCTGTTTCCGAAGCCTATTACATAAAATTAAAAAAGTAAGTGCGAAAAAGTCAGAAATCAACTGACTTAATGAAAAGATAAGATAAATGAATCTTTTTAAAACGGCCCAAGATTTCGCTGACGACCGGCCCACCGGAGATCGGTCGGGGTAGGAGTTTTCGTTTAAAAGTTTTTATTGCTCTCTTGCTTACTGCGGACGTGTGATGACAATGAGAAACCGAAACTTTGGCGGGATCAGCTCGACCGCTGGTGTCGATACTGTGGAATTTGTGGGTAAACGTATTTTTTAGCCACAACGTTGCTGTTAAATAAATTAAACCTTTGAGTATATACAAAAATAAAGCACAAAGTTTTTAAAAATGTATGTAATTATATATATGTAATTACATATATTTCATTAGTACGCGCGTGTGTCACTAAACTCAGTGGGACAAGCAACAGTTGGATCGATTTTGATGAAACTTTTTATGTGTGTTTGAATGAATGCTTGGTTTATATTGGACGCGGTAGTTGGTGCTGGGATCTGGTTCTAGAATTTTATTATTTGCTCCAGTACGAAGTCGGGAGGTGCAGTTAGATTAACAAAAATGTATGATTATAATTCTTAATGTGAGGTTACTTAAGTATGCAAAGAGTTTGTCAACTGGTTATCGAATTAAGTTCGAGCTGCACGTTTCCAGAATACGTTTTATAAATATGCTAATTCGCATTGAAACCACGTGGTAGCGCAACCCCAAATCTTTATCTCAAATGCTAAGCTTAAAAGTCTTTTCTACATGTAATCGCGTTCTATTTAAGCGAATTTAACCTCGTGCACGTTACCATTATAGTCATATAAAATGTATTTATATTTGTTTATATTGAGGTCGTCTCTATTTTATCGCTGAATATTCGTCCTTATGTACTTGGATATAGTATTTGAAAGGGAGTTATATACTGGGCAAGCTAGTCGACCAATTTTAATTTGCTAAATTAGGGGTAAATGTACACCGAAGTCTTTAATCACATAGTTGTAGTCGGCATACTAGATATTAGTAAACCAGCAGGCTGTCTACTGGCGTTGCATGTTACATGCTTGTAGCTGGCATTGTGCTTACAAACTGGAATGTGAAGTGACAGTTGAATGATTCTGCGAAACTGAAACTGTCTGCGATCTCCTATTACGCTCATACTTTCCAAATTCGCCATTGATGGACTCGTCAAGGAGGACATCATCATCATCATCACTACATCTATTACGTGCCCTTATTGAATCGCCTTCTGTACCACACCGTATGTTGAAAAATGCAATGGCTCACTATAAACTTGTAGTCAGATATATTACTGGGTATATTAAAAACTTAATTGGTTTCTAATTTTGAAATAAAATGAAATCAAAAAGCTGTGATTGGTTGGAATATAGTCCACATTTAAAATTATTTCTACTTTCATCAAGTCAATCTCCTAAATCTAAATCCATGGACTTTATGTAGCACCTAATATAAACTCTCTACTACAGGTCGATTAAGACATGAGACGAAAATATGAAACAGTTTCTTCTTGCCATAAGAAGTCATGGAAATACAAAATGAATTATAATGTAAATTCCTATACTACAAAGATATTTCATACAGATGTTGTTTGCCTTTGTACATTACGTTGTCGCCTCGTACAGGTGGACGTGACAGTCGAGAGTCTACGTATAGAATGGACCTACATTTTAGCTTATTGTTTATGTATAACATGTAGTTCTCGCGAATTCACTCATGCGGAAAAACTTACCTAATTTAAACAAAATTACTGTTGTAACATTTTTTTTTAATGTCATTGCTTAAAAATACTTTTTTTATTGTATATGTAGGTGGACGACCATATGGGCCACCTGGATAAGTGGTAGGTGAGCATATGGGTAAGTGGTCACCAACGCCCATAGACATAGGCATTGTAAGAAATGTTAACCATCGCTTACATCTAAAAAGCACCTCCAACCTTGGGAACTAAGATGTTATGTACCTTGTGCCTGTAATTACACTCGCTCACCCTTCAAACCGGAACACAACAATACCAAGAACTGCTTTTTTGCGGTTGAATATCTGATGAGTGGGTGGTATCTACCCAAAGTAGTCGTAATATAAAGTATCATTGCTTAACTTGGTAGTAGAGCTTTGTGCAAGCTCGTCTGGATAGGTACCACCCACTCGTAACATTTTATACCGCCAAAAAGCAATACGTAGCATTGGCGTGTTGGTTATTTTTTTCTTACGGCGCCAATATTGTAGGTAGTGGTGATCATTTTTACCATCAGCACGCCCATTTGCCCATCTGCTAATATTATTGTATATAATGTATATATATTTGTTATCATTTCGTTTTTTTTAATTTACGTCTTACAACTTGGGTAACTATAGTAATAATTCGTGTGTATAATGACAAATAATTAGAACGAATATTAATCAGTGGAATCACATTGCTAAGAAGATTAACAAAGTACGATTCTAGCTATTATAGGCCTTGGTTTAACTCAGATGTGATATTACAACGTAGAAATGACATCAAAGTTCGAGATCTTTGTATGTGGAGTAATAGCTCCGCCTCTAATAGGTTAATGGCTTTTCAAAATCTTACTTGTTTGTTACCTCAGTGGAATCACATTTGCATGCACCATATCATAAACAAATTAATCGAGGAAAAACCAACAATGTTTTTAAAATTAGCTGCATTAAGTGTTTTTTTTTTATGAAATTGGTAGACAGACTGGCATACGGGCCACCACCACCACGGTAAGTAGTCACCGCCGTCCATAAACATTTGCGATCTTAGAAATATTAACAATTTCGTACATTGACAATGCGTCACTAACCTTGAGAACTAAGATTTTATATGTCTCTGGCCTGTAGCTACACTTGTTTGTTTACTCCTCAAAACAAAACACCACAATATTAAATGATTGGCAGTAGAATATCTCATGAGACGGTGGTACGTGAACTGTTACTATTAACATAACAATATTATTTAATTTATAGAATAATTGTTGACTTTCTAACTAGGCTATAGTTTCTATCTAGTCTTCTCGGTAGAAATTGAAATTTTGCATACATCAGGGTTTGAGAATACATCATACCTGATACCATTCTCGTCACACGCGAGAGAAGTCATGTTCGGCAAATTGAATATAATCTTGTAAAAGAATGATTCAAAAATGCTTGTAACATTACCAGAAAAAAGCACGAATACATTTTGAGTTTGATACGAGAAAATATGTAATGTTTATTATATTTATACCTAACAAATCTACATCTTATTTTAAAATCTGTAAATTGATAATATTCCGCATTCACTCAAATGATTTAAATCCAAAACATTCGTAGTATTAGAATTGAGTATATTTCGATTTCATTCTGATTGGTTTTGTTTTACAAAGGTTAAAATAATATAACATGTCACTTCCATTGCTTCTCTGTTCTGAGAGCTCAGGTGTAATAAGTGGAACTAATCAAGGGGCGGCTTAGATTGGACCACTATCCGCACCTGTTGAAATAATATGAAGTAGCGTTGGTCGCTTCAAGAGATATATGTGGCAGGATTTAGAAATTAAAATAGACAGGGTTTTGTCTAATGAAGGTAACATGAGCTTAGTATTCAAGTATTCATTCAAAGTAGATGTAGAAGACGGCTTAAGTTTTGGAATACTAAAATATGTAGTGAATACATTTTTGGCATTTACAAAAGTGTTTGTATTGTACACAAGTAATTGTTTTGATCGATGACCCCTATGCTAGAGAAGCCTTGTGTTGAGTGGAACCAGCCGGGCGTTGACAGTGCGTTGCCTCGTCGTAACGTTATGATTTCAACGCATCGGGTGCCACACGAGGATTGCGGTGTCACATCGCAGTGTAAATTAGGCGCAGGCCTAACGTCTTCACTTTTGGAAACAAGATGTTTTAATACTATTTTGGTATATATGCGAATATAACAACATTAATTTTAGAGAATGAAAGTAGATCTTATTAAGATCTTGAAATGACTCTTTACTAACACCTGCGGAGTGATTTCAGGCTGTTTCGGGGTCTTGTTATATGAGACAACTTACTAGTTTGTGTAAATTACCGCAGTATTAAATTTAAAATACTGTTTGACACATTACATACAGATTGTGACTTTACAAATGCGAATTTAATATTAAACTACCATTTGCATATATATATGTATTGAATATTTAAGATAGTTATTTTTATTCAAAAGTAATTCGGTTATTTAAAGTTACTAAATTATGCATCTATCTACCATTTCAGGTCCATATTGTAATTAATTTTAATCGCTATTAGTAATTATTTTTAATCGTAATTGTTTCTTTTGAAGACTTAGATTATTTTTAAGACTGTATTTAGTATTCAATTGCTTAAATTACGTAGTTTTGTTCAATTACTTAATGTTTATTATATTTATATATCTTATTTTTTTCTTTACATAAGTATTTAAATGAACATAGCTTTGTCTACCACTGGCTATGGTTGAGAATATTTCCCTATCGGTCCCTATATAAAAGGAAATTTATAGGTGCTTACTGATAAATAAAAAATTATAACCAATATAATGAAATGAAAAAAATATTTAAAAAAAGAGTAAAGGAAGAAATTAAAAAAGAAAAATATAGTATCATTTTTCAACGTTATGGTTAATGTCTGTTAAGCAATTTGGTTTTGTTTTTCGGTATTTATGACAACGAATGATTTATTTGGCGCTTCGGATCAATAAACGTTTTGGCGGGAACTACACAAACAGGACGTGACGTCAGCGCCGCGCCCCGGACGACGTTACGTATGGATACGGAAGTAGTATATTTTCATTTAAAACCGTATCTATAAATAGGTCAGGTTTTATAATGAATATATTATTAAATAAAATACTTCAAATTTGAATCTGACAGTCTCGAAATCTAAATATTTGCACCTACCCACACCAACTAGTATATTATTTAGCATTTTAATACCTCTACCCTTATCGTCTAGACATATGTCAGTTTCAAAATACTTTTCTCGATATAGATTACACTAATAACAACAACAATTACTAGAGAGGGTAAATACCGCATTAGTTGTCCGTATTTATGAAAAAAATACTAATCACATTTTCATTGAACTGCATTGAATTGCTTTCCGAGGCACGGGAGTGTACAATTTTCCAACTTCCAGACTCCGGGCTGCTACTGAGAATTTTCTGACAGAAAAAACCCAATAACTATTTATTGGCCCGATCTGAGAATGGAACCCAGGACTACCGGGTCTGTGGCCTTATATCTAGCCACTAGACCAACGAGGCAGGCAAAACTGTATAATAATCTAATAACACCTGAATTACATCGTGCATACAAATAGAGTCCGGTACCAAAAATACAGTTGCAAATATATTATTAGGCATTAACATAATATACTTGCGATATATTACGTATGGAGTGATGGAAGGGACGCTTCCGAATAAAAAGTTCCCTGCCTTAACAATTTAATTTCCTCTTTATATTATTTACTCTTATTCTATTCATAGCTCGCTGACACTTCTTGCCGCCTTTCGCTATCTTTTTTTTTTGTTAAATTCTCCCCTTTCTCATGCCGATGTTCCGTTCTAGTTTCAACATAATATTATTATTAGAAAGTATTATTTTTTTCAAATAAACAATTAGTATAAGGGATTACTTGATATATGTATGTCATTTATAAATTAAAGTAGTTCACTGGAGTTTACTCATAATCTAGGTTCACGTTTGCTAGGCACGGGGCATACCCTCATAGTCTTTTAAATAAAAAATAAATAAAGAGAATTCGATTTTGAAGTTTTGCTTATTATTGCAAAGAAGGTTTATATTATAAAAGAAAATAAACTAAACGAGCAAAAGAAATATATAATAAAATGTTCAAATAATATTTTTACGAAACGTTGTACCGCTCCGAATGATTGGTTAGTGGAAATGCCGATTCATTTACAGAGGTTACCTCAAAACATCACAGGAAGCCTTTGACATTACGTACATTAGGCAATGACGTGCAAACATTTCCACAACATACCTACCTATGATAATTAGTGATATTACTCGCAACTTCGTTCACTTGAGCGTTAAATACGGACATTGAGTTGATTTACTCTGGACACATAGATAATGTGACGTATGTACGGAGAGTTATGAAGGATAATTCTAGAAATTATTATGTACACATACACATAAATAAATTGAAATATTTGTCTGTGATTTCAAAATAAACCTTTTTTGTTAATATATATCCTCAATTATTGTTTGTCAGTTTGTTTGTCTAGATTCTAGAGTAATTTTCGAAACGGCTAACGATTACAAACTTAAATAAGTAGATTATTAAAAGGATAAGGATAAGGTCAAGTTAATTTTAGTTGTTTAACACTAAAAATGATTACATTCCACCATAAACAAAATTGAGAGGAAATCAATATTATTTCGATGTTTTTAACATGATTTTCTTATTCAAAACACTGAAGCTCGTCAGTAGCTACCAACCAAAAAAAAATGAAATACGAGAATAAAGTATTGAATTATTTCGTTTGTTTGTTTGAATCTGTGTTCAGAAATAAAACCAAAATACCATTTGAAACACAATTTAATTACTTCTTTTTGCTTTTACAATAATTAAATAACATTATCGTTTATAATGTCCTATCCATTTTTCGGTTAAACTCCTCGTCAAGGAAGTCATCAATCAACGCTCGCCAACTGAAATAATACAGACTAAAACAATTGTTTTTAAGATAGAAATCAATCCTCATTCACTCATGAATATAATAATTACAATTCTTATACTATCATATCATTGAATATACCAATTATGGACATAAACAAGATACAAATAAAGAATAAACAAATTCATTTTATAATTATAATATAAACGTATTATGAATAACCAAATATTAAATTTGAAAAGATTGTTGATATTCACATACGTATTTTTTACAATTTTTTTCATATGTACGTTTGTTTCCTTCAAACGATCTAATGACTTATTCATTACGTATTATTTATTGTTTTACCGATTAAAATAGTTTATAGTATCATATTTCCAAACGAAAACAAAGAAAAATCATTTAAACTAGAAAATCATCTTGAACTATGTTTTTCACATTTCCCTATTTAAATATATTGATTCTGAACACGTTCATATATTCATATATGTGACTGTATGGAGCTTGTCCAGCTTGAGGTCGGGATTTGAAATTACAGAAGAACACACAGCGTTTCTTATTTTCAAATGTTATTTATAATGGGTAGGATACATAGCGCTCGATCTAAGCCTGTCGTGAAATTCGCACCGAGATCGAGAGCCGAAGCTTCGCGGCTTAAATTCAGGTTTTAAGCATCATTGAATTTTTATATACTTAATTTATGTATATAATTCATCACGCTCAAAGCGCTGAAGGAAAACATTTTGAAGAAAAATTGATGTGCATTGGTGATGTAAGGTATGGTTAATATTTCTTACGGCGTCAATGTCTTTGGGCGTCAGGCACTAACCACAAGGTGGCCTATCAGGTCGTTTACTTACCTATATTATAAAATATAAGTACAAATAGGTGAAGTTAAATAAAGTCTTATAAACAAAGTTCTTAATTTGAAATAAAAAATACAGCATTTTTTTTATAAGGAATTAATTCTGATGTGATCGGAAGTGTTCTCGAAAGGGAAAGCACGAAGCGAACAAGTCATAAAACTAAATTTTTACGTTCACTAAAATAGCAATGAAACAAATTTTATGAGCCTTAGATGCTAGTTTTGTTAAGCACGTCGTAAATGTATTTCGTATCTCAATGTATACGGGGTTACATATAAGGTTATCCTACTACATGTCAAGAAATAATGGTTATAAATAATATAAAAATGTAGTTCTGTACAGAGAGAAAATTTAACAATATTTTTTTCATATTGAAATTCCTTTATTCAATATTATTGTTATTATATTATTACGCTAAATAATTTTTAGTTGAAGTAAAAATTATTACCGTTTCGCTTATAATTATGAGTAACTGACTATCCCCTAATGATTTAGTGTTGTAATAATCTGATGAAATGTGGCTTCATAATCATTGACAAAACGTCCAGGGACTAATTAATATTAGAGGTAAAAAATCATTACGTAAGATTCGTTGTCTTATTAATATTTTTTAAATGTATTCTATAAGTTTTTGTTACAAATAAAACGCTTTAATTATATAATTTGAACGCCCCTGTCTTATATCAATCAAAGACATGATCAAGATAAAATTAAGAGTCAACAAACGTATTTTATAATTGTAATAAAAACTTGATAACGAATAACCAAATATAAAATTTGAAAAGATTGTCGACATTCATATATAATACAAAAAAAGCATACTTTTTATCAATAGCAAATAAGGTTTAATGAATATTATACTCATAACATATTTATTGCGGTTCGTCTAACTAAACAATAACGATTATAAATCTAAGTAATGCAATATTATTTAAAGATTTATTACAATTTTTATCGTACAAAATCAAAATTAAAAGTTGTTAAATGCACTTGAATTAACGCTAACAATTTTATACCTATTTCATGTGATACAAAAGTGACGGTATCGCCGTTTAGAAATTAAGCAATAAGAAATTATTTATTTTCTCTTTTATCGTAATTAATATCCACCTAACCGTAGTTATGTAGCGTGGCGAAATAAGCTCCAAACTTAATTTTGAAGACGAAAGCCCAAATGTGGGATATTTACTTACTTCAAATATATACATATATCCAGAACTAACAACAAATGTTAGATAATATAACATTTTACTTGGTGGTAGAGTTTTATGCAAGCCCGTCTGGTTAGGCCACCCACTCATCTGATATTATACATCTTTACCTATAATTAGCAACACCTAGAATTGTTATGTACTGGTTTCAAGGGTGAGTGGGCCAGTGTAACTACAGGCGCAAGGCTCATAACATCTTAGTTGGCAATGTTGGTGGCGATGTCAGGAATGGTTAATGTTTCTAATGTCGCCCACGACTATGGGCGGTGGCGCCTACCCACTTTATATAACAAAGTCCAGCGGATTAAATATAAGAAGAGTTGATTAGTATTTATATAGTAACTCCAAACTAAAATGATTATTTGTAATTTGTTTCAGGATTAATTTTCAATAATGCAGCTGTCTAATGGAGTCTAGCTTAGGCGAAAGGAAAGCCGGTAAGTCATTTTTTTTGTTTTCGTAAACCAGCCATTGCTCGGCTTTATATCAAGACGGCACAAAAGCCTTCGGACGTTGATAGATTGATTCTTTGTGTGCTCACCGAACGCATGTGTACGTTTTCTAATGTCTACGCATACACAAACAAGTATATAACGAACAGTGTGTTAGAAATGACAAAAGAAATCGTTTTAATATTGATGTAGAGCAAAGAGTTCGATGCTTTGCCTACATGAGTGAAAATACAAATACATATATCATAAAGCGATTCTTTTGCTTTTTTTATTACTTTTGAAAAATATTATTTTATGTAAACGGACGGATTGCAAAGTTTTAAAACAATAATAGACTGTAAGAGTACGAGAATAAAGTATATTTTTATATTAAACTGTATTATTGTAGCGCACTATATCAAAATAAATGCCATTCGTATTGTTCGCGCTGTTCTTAGATTTATATATATGAAGATTTATAAATATTTGGAGTTATCGTCAATTTTTAATATTGATAAAATTGTAAAGACTACTTTAGCTTAGCCCTCAAGATTTTGTTACGAAAAACCTTTATTTAATACATCATATTAATATTACTTTACAAATATCCGCCCACAGACATTGGTGATGTAAGAAATTTTTACTATTCTTTTCATCGTGAATGCGCCACCAACCTTGGGAACGAAGATGTTGTGTTCCTCGTGCCTGTAGTTACTGGCTCACCCATTAAAACGGGACACAACAATACTAAGTGCTGGTGTTTTGCGTTAGAATGTCTGATGAGTGGGAGGTATCTACCCAGACGAGCTTGTACAAGCCCACCAAGTGAAGTGTCATAGTGTCTTTATTTTCACTAGCAGCATTCAATACGCTTTCATTTCTCATTATTTTTTGGGATTATATATACCTTATTTAATATTTCTCTCTTATTAACGAACGCTCCCACATAGATAATATTGATTACAGCGTTCACTAATAGGAATACTATCCAGTGTTTTTCAAACTTCTGACATGCATTGTTATAAAGTTAGAGAGGGGCCGGGGTTCACGCTTCATTTGCTGAATCCATTATCCGTATCTCACATTCCTGTTTATGTTCCAGTGTTCATGCAATTTACCTTATTAACTAATAGGTGGCGGGATTTGTTATAAAATATTGTAATTGGAATCAAGATTATAAATAAGTTAGTTTTATTTGTTTTTGGAACGAAGTTCTTTTACGCGGCTTACAGTAGAGTGAAATGGCAGTGGCCCAAGGTCATGTCATATAACGAAATAGCGTTCATACTGTGCTTACTAAATGCTACAAATTGCGATGCGTTGGGCGTTCGAGTTTAGGAGGTTGAGGTGCTTTTTGGTATGACAAAGATATATTAATATAATCACTTCGTTCCTGACGGGGGTACCCCGACCGCACAATTTTTTTTTTTATTTCAGATGAATGTAAGAACGCGTTCGTTGCGATAGTGATTATGTAACATTGTTTAACTTTATATATCTGGGGGCACGGTAGTGCTCCCGCCATGACGAGACAGCGGAAGCGCAGGGCAATACCTACCTTTTTTCGAAGCGATTCGCCGTATTTTCGTACCCTTATAGATTCGGTTTGGACAGTGCTAGAAACTCCATATTCTCAGAATATGTTGTCAATAGAGTACCCATTATTAATGATTATATTTTAGGTTAAAATCTTAAAGATCTTTTTTCATTCGTATTGACTCTTGCTTCTGAATGTCTTATCGTTTGCAATTTTGTATATTATCAGGAAAGTACTATTTTTTAATGAACGAAATGTTTAGAGATTAGCCGAAACTGCCCAGAGGCTGTTCGATGTTAATCGAAGATTGCAGGTTCATACCCGGGCAAGCATATCTGAATTTGTATGTGCTTATGTATATTGTGTTTATAATTAATCTCGTATTTAGCGGATTATAGTAAATTAAAGCTATGATGCGAAGTTTGCAAAATACATTAAATACATACATTTTAGTATATTTGTTAGATGTTTTTACCTCATCATCATATTCACGCTCGCTGTGAGTGGACTTAAGCAACGAGATACATCACCAAATTATAATACCCAAAGAGGAAAATGCACCGTTCCTCTCGTCTCGCGAATAATTAACGTGAAAATGTAGGTGAAGTTTTATTTCCCGTCGGGATACGTATTAAAGGAACCGCTCGGATGATTGATTAGCCCCGGGACAATAGATTTAATGAAATAAAGAAAAGATTACGAATCCCTTACAGCTGTCTGGTTGCGGTTGATTTATAATTTATGTTAAAAAATGTGTGATAATGTTTTGTCCTCTACGTTTAATTTGACCACAGGAGACGGCTACGAAGAATGATTATCACAATCATGTTTGACAATGATTATATATCTATATTAATATTATAGATTAGAGAACAGGTAAGATTTGATTTTTTTTGTATGTTTGTAATGTATAAACTCAAAAACTACTAAACCGATTTTAAAAATTCTTTCACCCACAGATCATTTTCAAATTTTCAAAAAATTACATTATATATAATTACTAGCGACCCGTTCCGACTTCGTCCGGGTTGAACAAATTCATCATTCATTTCAATTCATCATTCATTCAACAATCACTAGGCCGAGATGGCCGAGTGGTAAGAATGTGTGAATCTTAACCGATGATCCTGGGTTCAAACCCGGGCAAGCAACTCTGAATTTTATGTGCTTAATTTGTGATTATAATTCATCTCGTGCTTGACGGTGAAGGAAAACATCGCGAGGAAACCTGAATGTGTCAAATTTCATTGATATTCTGTCACATATGTATTCCACCAACCCGCATTGGAGCAGCGTGATGGAATAACCTTCTCCTCAAAAAGAGGAGGAGAGGTCTTAGCTCAGCAGTGGGACATTCATAGGCTGTTACTGAATAAATTCATTTATTTATTGAATTTTTCGGGAAACAGAAATAATAAATAACAATAAAATAACACAACATTAACATATAAAATATCATTTGGAATTATTATATAAGTAATTAATTGATTCGTGTAATCTAAATAACACTCTCTTGGTTTAAGAGAGCTCGTAAGATGCTGGAATGAATCATATTTTATTTTGATAAAATGTGTTTAAAAGAAAATCAACGGAGCAGTTAAGGTTCCTAGTTTGGGTTGAAGCCGAATATTATGCTTTACGATGTTGTTATGCTTTCATTATTTAAAGGCTATTCTCTGCCATGCAAGTTTGTTGAAGCGTCGAGCGAACACGAGGCATACCTCGTTATTTCGCGTAAACGGTGTAGATAGTTTTGTTATGCGACGTGATTTTGTGCTCCTTGCTTCATTATTGAGAGTCTTCTAACTCAAAGTCGAAGCGAAATAGGAGTTGCTTTCAACGTTGACGTTAACGTTGATTTTTTTGTATATGAATAAATCTGAAACTCTTTATTATATATAATATAAGTTAACAATGTGAAAAATATTATGTGTCGGCTAAAATTATAAACGTTGCTTAGCGCTATTAAACGCTGATTTCGCTCGTTTTTTCATTATTGTTTTGACATTCAAAGAAGAAAACACACTATTTTCTAACTAATCATCCGCTAGCAAAGTGGTTTCACGTTTAATTAAAATTGATAAACTATAATTCTAATGATTGTGATTTTTTTTTTCAAATGTAGAGTAAATTATAACTGGTAATTCTTTCTATACTAATTTAATAAATGCGAAACTATCTCTGTTTGTCTGTTACGCTTTCACGGCTCGAATGCTGAACCGATTTTGATGAAATCATGTATGTAGCAAGCCGGAACCCCGAGGAAGGACACAGGTTACTGTTTTATAACAACCCCTCCCTCTAACACTAACACCTCCCCTTTATCTAACATGGGCGAACACTAGCCTTAAATAATTTGTTTGGCTTATATTATTATTATTATTTTTCGGTCCATCTGATGGTAAGTGGTCACCAACGCCCATAGACATTGGCATTGAAAGAAATATTAACCATCGCTTACATCGCCAATGCGCCACCAACTTAGGAACTAAGATATATCCCTTGTGCCTGTAATTACACTGGCTCACTCACCCTTCAAATCGGAACACAACAATACCAAGTACTGATGTTTTGCGGTAGAATATCTAATGAGTGGGTGGTACCTACCCAGACGAGCTTGCACAAAGGTCAACCGTTAATGCTAATGTATAGAGAGGTAACTTTATTAATTCGTTTTAGTAACTCGCGGAAAAAACTACAAATCCGAATGATATCGAATCGTTTACATAATTGTGTTAGATATATTGATAATAGAAGCTTATGATATTATATAAACGATATAGTAAATTGATCAGCACAGAAACGGTGCAAAATTCCATCTCATTATTTTGGGTGACATATAAGATTTGACTCACACAAACTACAAATGTTAAGTAGTAATTTCATGTAATAAGACGTGAGACGTGCGGTAAGTGCAGCTATTATACTTTATAGTACTCACAGCAATGAATACGAGCCGAGAGATCGATAGCACGTGTGTTAGTTGCATACACTTTAATTATATAATATGTATATATAATTCTTCTGAACGTCACTGAATTGTTCATCACAACTCTATGAACTTCTCCTATAAGATTGTATCAATTTTTTTGTTTGTGTGGGTTCCTAGATGGTTTAGCTTTAAACCAGTACCCAGCTACCATAAGATTCCCGAATGTTTTTTTTTAACATTAATAGCCCAGCTTATCGCCACCCACTGCTGGGCGAAAGCCTCCCATAGAACGCTTCGCAGCCCGCGTCCATCCGGGCTAATACTCAAAGGGAAATATATAAACAAACATTATTATATATATTTTATTATGTAGTTATAATGATGACGTGCTAGATGGTTAAAACCACGAATATAAAGGAATTATCTAAGAATTCTACTTTTTTACTGAATAGTTAGATGCGATACGCCAGAGCGGCCCATGGCGGTCCAATCAATCACCGCTGACATAATGACGTCAACGTCATCCATTATCAATTATTGACGTCACAGAACCCCGCGGTTTTCCAAGTCTCATCGATACTATTGTCATATTTCAACTAACGGATATTTAGTTTTTTTCCTGGATTATATAATATGGGCAGGATAGGGTTACCTTGGGATGACCTTATATTTTGCGATGGGATGGTTTACTTTAATCTATGGTGTTATGTACCTTGAGTGGGATGGATTGTTTCGGCACATATTTTTTTATCATTAGCAGACACGAAATTAGGACACCTAATGCTGAGTCGTCACCTCCGTCTAAAACAAAAGCTTTGTGAAGCATAAGCTATTTGCTAGTGTCAATGCGCTGTCGACCAAGAGATGGATGTCATCTTTTGTTCTTGTGACGTTGTTTAAGATATTTAACTTAAAGATTGTATGTTAGTTAAAGTAAGAATATAGATCAGTAATGTTTGGAAAACACGATACTTAATCTTTAATTATTCTATTATATATAGTATAAATAAACTACATTTTAGTTTTTACGTTAAATATTATGTATTTCTTTTAATAATATTCTATAAGTAATGAAAACGGGTTCAAAAAAATCCTCATAAATATCTCCTCATATAATATTTTGTATGGTTTTATTTGTGTTTTAAATACAATAGGTATTAAAACTAATACATCAGTGACACGGTCAGGTTAGACGGGTCATTAAGGCCCGGTAGTTTATACCCGGCCTGGGAGTTTATACCCGGCCTGGTTTTATCCAGTTTTATCCGGCGCTAGCCGGCCCGGGCCGGTTAACACCTCATTCCGCTTAAACAAGTTAGCACGCCCGGTCGTTACGCGCGACATTAGTGTGGGCGGCGATTTATAAAAACAATACCGTATAGTGATGTACTTCTTGTTAACGACTTTTTTGTTTGCTACGAAAATAATGAGAAAAATTTATGCGAAGCTTAGACGTATTGACGTGGGTGTATTTTGATTAATTGCTTTATAGGACTTATGATACTGCATGCTGAGCTTATGATATTTGTGTTGGCATCAATAAATTTATATAAGAAATACAAAAACGTAACTAAAAATAACAGTCTGTATATAGTCTAAGACTACATCTGCCAAAAACAAAAAAACCAAATTCAAAAATATCTTTATTGTATACCAATAAACATATACCTAAATTACATAAAAGAAAGATCTACATGAGCTTACCTTATCGCTAACACATCGATCTCTTCCTGGCAACCTGAAGATAGAGAAGAGAACAGAAATAAGAAAGGTGGCTAGCCTAAATATACATAATATATAAACTACATTATAATTTAGTTTAAGTTTAAAAATAATTATAAAATTCAAAATCATACATGAAAATTCAGTGGTGTTCTCCTGGGTTCGAACGAACTATCACTCAAGAATGTAATATTTAAAATAATATAATGTTGAAATGATCACCGTGGTATTTCCGCATAAATTTTACGTTCGATTTCATGTAATCCTGGTTTTATAGTCATTTGTAGTGTACAGTATCACGTGAACCTAATATGACCAACTGAATATGACGAAATATATGATATAAGAGTGAGAATTATCGAGGGATTTCGGTAAATTGTTTTACTTAATATTTCGTGTAATAGATTTTTCATCATCCCCCACGAGTACCCTCGAGGGATGAACCAAGATAACAATATAGCATCAAACCTTTGTCTCAGTGATTAATGTTACTTGGACCCGCCTTTATGCATCCTGAGCCAATTCAGCTACCGTGGCTTGTGTCTTGAGCTCATTTCTATACTTTATTTTATATCTTTTAACAAATATTTTAGCATTGTGTGATAACAAGGTAAATTTCATTTAATGAACGTAAATATCTTAATGTAAAAATGTTTTTCTTTAAAATGCTTAATGTTACAGTATGTTAATGTCCCACAACTGGGCAAAACATAAGATAAAGGTGAAGATGCTGGGGCATTATACGATAATATACATTTTGTATATCAAGATCAAGTTCCTTCTGGCAAATTACGAGTTGAATTTTCTAAATACTACCCAACTATATATGTATATTACAACATAAAGATCATAGTAGAACCATTCTCAAAATAAAAACGTAAAAAAAATATATAAATGTAAAAAGTCTATACGTTTAAAAACGCCATCACAAGTGTCTTATCGGATCTTGAATAGATCAGATTTGATAAAGGATATTCTAAAGGTTTCCGGAATGCTAGGAAGAACCCGATAGAGATCGTTGTAGTCTGCACTTATTGTAGTCACGACGAGCGACGCCAGCAAAACATGTTTACTATAGCAAGTTGTAACTTCACATGAAATTCGCTTTCCGCCTCGTTGCCTTTAAAAACTTCCTCACTTCGGAACTTTCGGAGCCCTCGACATTTGGTAGTCTCTAGAAGTACAACTTAAAGATTTCATGAGATTCATTTTATTAAGTTGTTCGCAACAAACCGGGAATGATGAGGTCGTCAAATATGTCTTCGAAATATAACCGGCATTTTACATGTTTTAGTACACAAAAATATTCAAAGGTCAATCAACATTTATTCGTATTTTGGATGGTCGTGCGCGTGGTCTTTTCGTCCGCGGTGGATTGCCGTTACAAAAGTGATCAGAGAGCTCATTTGTAATTGCAGACGCACTTATATTCTGTATGGGTTTTCGTCTCTTGAGAATGGTTGGCATGGCCAACAGTGAGGAGAAGATAATTGGTCAACACTTTGATATATAAGGATGGGGGTATACTTTAAGCATGACATGCTTTCATTATTTTTGCCAACCATGCTACTAGTTTACTCTATACTAATTTTTTCTAACTAGAACTTATAATATAAAAGCGTTGGATATATTTTCGACGGTAGGACGGAATCCAGACATGCAACATACTATTACTCCTATTACTCTACTAAATACTTAAAACATGAAATCATAACACAGGGAGTTGCGTTTAGAAGAAGCTTCGATTGAGTTACACCGTAAACAGAGTCATCTCTGAACATTAAGTATTTTTGCAAATCATTAATTTATGTCAAAGAACCGAGATTGCCCAGTGCTACAAACACGATATTAACCGAAGATAGCAGGTTCAAACCCGAGTTGCGGATCAGGGCTCTAGCCCAGCAAGCTCTGATCACCCGATGGGAGGAGGACCTCGGGTCCCCCACGGCGGGCCTGGCGACAGTGGAGGCGATACGTCCCCACTTGAGTCGCTGGGTCAGAAGGAAACGAGGCACGCTCTCGTTCAGGTTAACACAGGTACTTACCGGACACGGATGCTTCGGTAAGTACCTGCACAAGATAGCGCGGCGGGAGGTGTCACCCTCCTGCCACGAGTGTGGTGCGCCATTTGATACGGCGCATCACACCCTGACGGAGTGTGCCGCGTGGGGGCCCCAGAGGCATTCCCTGGTGGCGGTTGTAGGCGGAGACCTTTCCCTGCCGAGCATCATCAACGCGATGCTCGGAAGCGAGAGGTGCTGGTCGGAGATGGTCTCCTTCTGTGAAAGTGTGATGTCGCAGAAGGAGGCCGCGGAGCGGGAGCGGGAGGAAGATGCCGCTGCGGATCCGCTCCGCCGCAGAAGACTGGGGAGAAGAAAGCGGCGCTTTGCGCACCTTCTCCCCCCGCCACAATAGGCGCCGCCGGGACTAGGGGGGTTCCCAGTACCCTGGGATTCCTCCCTAGTGAATGGAGGCCCGCATAGGCGGGCCGGCCGTCGGAGCGTCACGGTAGCATGCGCAAGCGATCCCGTGGCGCTCCCGTTAAGACGGGAAGGGTACCGCTGGGTTTTTAGTGGGTATTCCGATGACCGGGGCACACTCGGTGCCTTGGACATATGGCGAGCCCCACATACCCCCCCCACTGTTCCCGTGGGGGGAAACGCGTCATGCGTTTTCCCAGCGTAAAAAAAAAAAAAAAAAAAAAAAAAAAAAAAAAAAAAAAAAAAAAAAAAAAAAAAAAAAAAAAAAAAAAAAAAGGTTCAAACCCGAGTTAACATCACTGAGTTACCGTGTGCTTTATTTGCATTTATATTATGTACGTGCTCGGCGATGAAGGAAACGTTACAAAACCTGCATTCGTAAGAAGAAATAATGAATACACAAGCAAATAATATTTGTATGTATAACAAACACTGAAACAATATAAATAATATAAATTTTCGTATTTATTTTATAATACCGGTGTTTTTTTGTATTTAAACAATATTTTCTGTGATATAAAGGATAAAAGATAGTCATGTAAGTATTATTCAATACCTAAAAATAAACTAAAAAATAAACGTTCATGTCGAAAGTCATCACAAACAATGTCACGTGCAGCGCGAATTAAATAATAAACTAGATCAAGTCTACGTCTAGATTCTTGTAAGAGATATCCCTGATGAATTAAAAAGACATTCAATATTTCAATACACAAGCATTTTTCGAGTATATCTAAAGCTGTATACATTATCTTTGTAAAATATTTACTTCCCTTGACGATGAAGCTTTCCTTTTTAAAGACAGAATCAATACATTGAAGTTTCTTTTAGAGATTGTACTAAGATTGTTTTCTAACATTTCTTGAAATGTAAATTTTTGTATCAAACTTTATTATTATCAGCATAATAACGAAAAATAATTTGTATTCGAAATTTGAAAGTAAACATCAAATCTAAGCTTACAATCTGAGTTACAAACGTTTGATTAGTTTTTTTTTATTACAAAAGAGAAAATGGTCAAACACCGCATATAAATATTGGCGCTATAATAAAAAAATAACAATATTTTACATCGTTATGAGCTACCAAACTTGGAAAATAACAATTTTACTTATAAAAGATGTTGAGCGGGTGATTAGTTGTGTCTTCTTCTTTTGAATGTTAAATCAATAATGACAGAAAGAGCGAAATGAGCGCTTAGCTGCGTTTATATATAAGGCCGTAAGATGTTGTCCCTTGTGCCTGAAGTTACAATATTTTACAATTATATTAATAATAATACTGATAACATTTTAAAATATATTAAGCCGAGCTGGCCTAGTGGTTAGAACGCGTGAATCTTAACCGATGATCGTGTGTTCAAACCCGGGCAAGCACCACTGAATTCTCATGTGTTTAATTTGTGTTTATAATATATCTCGTGCTTGACGGTGAAGGAAAACATCGTGAGAAAATCTGCATGTGTCTAATTTCACTGAAATTCTGCCACACGTGTATTCCATCAACCCGCATTGGAGCAGCGTGGTGGAATAAGCTCCACCTTCTCAAAAAAGGAGGCCTTAGCCCAGCAGTGGGATATTCACAGACTGTTACAATATTTTAAAACAATCATATTATATTTGTTTAAATTAAGGGAATCATTCGAATTATGTAGTTACGTAAAATATTTAATATTAATTAAAATACCTAAAAAACTTTCATAATAGTCATTCGTAATTAATTAGTGAAATCGTAATATTTCCGAGTTGAATGCGACACCGAGTACGATACGGATTCCGTAATAAACAATACAATTTACATACGCGAGGAATATATGTATGTCATAATAATGTGAACTGGGAGCGTATTTACGCGAACGCAGATCCCTCAAACGCTAAGTTCCACGCGC
This sequence comes from Nymphalis polychloros, assembly GCA_905220585.2. Taxonomy (NCBI): domain Eukaryota; kingdom Metazoa; phylum Arthropoda; class Insecta; order Lepidoptera; family Nymphalidae; genus Nymphalis; species Nymphalis polychloros. The sequence goes on from HG992247.1 coordinate 770,626, forward strand.
ACTTGTGGTAGTTCTAATATGTAGTTATGAATCAAAATTGATTTCTCGTAATTAATATTTCAAAAGCTGCTTTCATGTTCAATTCTAGTATTTCATAAATTACGTGTGGTAGTTTTTAGTATATACAAGCTTGTATGGTTAGCTAGCTCATCAACTACTCGTTTTGTTGTTTTGTGTATATCTTAGCTTCCCTGCTTGGTTATCACTTAATTCCTTCACCAGTAAATTCTGGTACAAGGAGAGTATATCCCTTTTCACGGCTTCCATCGTCAAAGTGTCGCCGACCATGTTATTTAAGATGTTGTCTTCGTGTAATAGCGCTGGCTTACTCATAATTCATTCATGATATAGCCCATGGTCGGAACAAGTGAATCTTTAAGACTGCGGGTTCAAACCCGGACAACACTACTAAATTTTCATGTGCATTATTTGTTTTTTGTTCATCTCGTGCTCGTTAGTGAAATAAAACATTTTAGGAAGAAGTCGTTAGGCCAATAATGGGACATTTATTGCCCATATTGTTTATTTACTATTTACTCAGCATTCAAACACGATGAGATGTTAGCGATACCGATATTTTCATCACCATTGATTAAAATTCTAAAGCATTGAAATGTATTTTGGTTCAGGTTTTTAATTTTGAAAATTTGCGATTCTCATTAATTGCATAACGGTCTTTGCGCTGTTCTGTCCAGTTTTATCTTAGTCCTGCATGTCGGTAATCCACGCTATTGTCTTCGTCGCTGCGTATATATTATCTAACGTACCAGGTTCGCCACTGTGAAATATATATCTTTGTACTCAACATAGGGGTGTGACAGGTATGGCTTACATTAATTTATACGAGTATAATTAAACGGGGTGCTCACATTTTACGGCCAAAATCATATCGTATTACGAGTACGTTAGTAGTTGTTTTTGGATTTTGTTAAATACATTTAAAATAAATAGTTATCTTTTTGATGATAGTAAGCCAGGTTTTTCAACGAATGCTTAAAGTAGTAGTGAGTGCATAAGCACTCACAATAGTACATACATAAGTATGTACTATTAATGTACATGTTTAATGCAGGCTAATTAATTTTCAGATTATTAATGTCACTTGTTTATATTCTTGAGCGCTTTGTGTTACATTTTTTCGTCTATTAAGATTTCTTTTTTCTAAGTATTTGTTAACGTGTCACGGTTGGGCAAAAAAGGTATAAATTAAAGAGTTAATACATAAATCCATATTTTATGTCTCTCCTTGCTAGCTACGTATTAAACAGTAATATATATAAGGGGTTTTCCAATAGGGACGCTTGAACTTTGACAGCTGATTGCGGCCATGTTGTTTGAGTGACAGCTGTCAAATGCAGTGTGTTATATTCATTCCGTCCTCCCAAACCACCATGGCAGGTTACAGTGTCGAGCAGCACGTGCAAATCATAAAATTGTTTTATGAAAATGGGTCTTCAGTTCGAGCAACGTTCCGCGCACTTCGCCCGTTTTACGGTCGCGATGATCGTCCTGCCGAGTCGACTATCCGTCGATTGGTGGACAAATTCGAGTCAACCGGGTCAGTTAACAATCAGCCGGTTCCCGTGCGTCAACGTAACGCGAGATCTGCCGAGAATATCGCCACTGTGCGCGACAGTGTCCTCGAAAACCCGCGGCAGTCAATTCCGCGTCGCGCACAGGAACTCGGCCTTTCGCAGACGACAACTTGGCGAATTTTGCGTTGTGACTTGAGCCTGCACCCGTACAAGATCCAGCTGACCCAAGAGCTCAAGGTTAATGACCATAGACAGCGCTGTGTGTTCGCTGACTGGGCATTAGAGCAGTTGGAAGTTGACGCCGATTTTGGCAAAAAAATCATCTTCAGCGACGAGGCGCATTTTTGGATGAATGGCTATGTCAACAAGCAAAATTGCCGTATTTGGGACGAGACCAATCCACACGAGGTTCACCAAGTTGCAATGCACCCGCAGAAAGTGACTGTTTGGTGCGGATTTTGGGCCGGAGGCGTGATTGGTCCGTATTTTTTCGAAAACGATAATGGTGTGGCCGTCACCGTCAATGGTGAGCGATACCGGTCGATGATAACCAACTTCTTTTGGCCTGAAATCGAGAATATGGATCTGGACAACATGTGGTTTCAACAGGACGGCGCTACGTGCCACACAGCACACGCTACGATGGAAGTTCTGCACGATCAAGCGCCCTTAATGGAAAACCCTATATATATATTGTTTTTTTATGTAAGAGGAGGCAAACGACCATGAGTCTCACCTTATGGAAAGTGACTACCACCGGCCATGGACATCTGCAACATCCGAGGACTTGCAGGTGCGTTGCCGGCCTTTGAGGAAAGAGTACGCTCTCTTCTTGAAGGTTGCAATGTCATATCGGTTCGGAAAAGTCGCTGGCGAAATCTGGTTCCACAGAGTGATTGTGCGAGGCAGGAAATGCCTTAGGAAACGCGCTGTTGTGGATTTTCAGACATCGAGGTGGTGAGGATGGAATTTTGTATTCTGGCGCGATGTCCGGTGGTGAAATTCAGCGGCCGGGACTAAACCAAACAACTTCTCAGAACACTCCCCGTGATATATGCGATAGAAGATGCAGAGTGACCCAACATCTCTACGCAAATCCAAAGGATCAAGCCGGTCGGTAATAGCTTGATCGTTGACAATTCGAACTGCTCTACGTTGAATGCGGTCAAAAGGAAGAAGCTGGTACTGGGGAGCTCCCGCCCAGAGGTGAGAGCAGTACTCCATGTGGGGCGAATTTGCGCCTTGTAAAGATTTAGGCGATGGGCCGACGTGAAATACTGTCTCGCCTTGTTGAGGACTCCAAGCTTTTTGAAAGCCAATTTGGCTTTAACTTCCAGTTGACCGCGTTCGAAATCTCGACGCCAAGTATCCCGATACTGGCTGTGGCAGTGCCCTCACTATTCTCGAAATGAGGGATTATGACAAAAGCAGACTTTTTTGCGGTTAATGCGCAAACTTGAGTCTTATTGGGGTTGAATTGGAACAAGTTTAGTCGGCTCCAGTCCGAGACTTTGGTTAGGTTAGGTTAGCAGCACGATCGGAGGAATGCCATCGGGCCCACTCGACTTATGGATTTCCAAGGAAAGAAGTGCTTTTCGAACTGCACTCTGCCGGAATTAAATTTCTGGCATCGTGGTATCACACCACAAGATTGTCGGTGGTGTCTTTCCTTGATCATCAAGAGTCGAGTTGGACGCGAAGAGAGATCTCAAAAGGTCGGCTTTGTCCTTCGCAGTATGGGCAATCGCAAATGCGCGTGTTCCCGAAAGAAGTCGCACCAGTCTCTCACCAATCCTGCCAATGTGCTCCGATTTCGCCTTGGCAATAACACTTTTGAAAGACCTGAAGGCAGAGTTGTATTCCTTTTTCAGTGCGCTGTTATTTACATCACAAGATGCCGATGCTTCAGCCCAGGCTTGATAGCATTCTACCTTTCGGCGTGATGCCGTTTTGCAGAAGCGACCAAACCAGGGCTGGGATCTGCCGCCGATGGGTATTGCAGAGTACGGAATGAAGAGTTCCATACCCTAAAACACAACATCAGCGACCGAGTCAGCAACGACATCTGGATCATCCGGCGAGAAACAAATCCGCACCCATGGGTAGGATGCAAAGAAGGACCGCATCCCATCCCAGTCCGCTAACCTGTAGCTTGTAACACACGGCGACATCCCACGAACCGAGGCCGTGAGGTGCGTGAAATCGGCACTGTACTCCGGACAAGACAGTGGTCCGACGAGCTAAGAGGAGGCTCTACGGAAACACGGTACCCATTCGGATGAGAGGTCAGCAGAAGGTCTAGCAGGGAAGGTATATGATCTTCCACATCTGGGATTCGCGATGGCGAGGTAACCAGTTGTGTCAGATCATATGCCAAGGCAAAATCGACCACAGATCTCCCCGCATGATCGGTAGTACGTGATCCAAGCCATTCGGCGTGGTGGGCGTTAAAATCGCCAAGAATAACCAAAAGAATTCCACTGTTTTGAAGAAGCCGCCTCTTCTCTTGAAGAGAAGGCTTGCAGCTTATTCCAGCATGCATTCTGCTCCAGTAATCACGTAGGGAGATACGGGGATACACGTGTGGCGGAATTTTTCCGACACCAGGTTGTTTGACCCCACGCTGTTTTCTTTCGTAGGAGATGAATTATAAGAACTAAAATTCTAAGAAGTGCTTATCCTAGTTTGAACCTACCATCTTTCATTAAGGTTCGACGTACTCAACTACTCGCTTCGTACTTAGTAGTGTTGTGTTTTAGTAGAACACGTTTCTTTGCGCATAATTTATCTAAAAAAAAAACAAGATGATAAGTTGAGAGTCGCGTTTATTGTTTTTTTTCTTATAAGTTTTAAAATATGCTCTGTATTTACACCGATATCTGCAGCGTCCATTAAAAGTTGTCCTTTATTCCCGCAGAGGTAAAATGGAGATGAGCCTCAAGTTTAAGCCGGCTATGAAAACTTGCCGGCATTTTTGTATGATTTAAGGCTCCTGTTCACTAAATCGTAAAGCGTTTTGTCTTTTATATAACAGATTTAAATCGTGACAATCAGACTTTAACTAAGGGACGATAATAATGAAATGGTTTCATGCAAATTAATTGATTTAAAAAAAATCTTTATTAAAATAAAATTTATTATTTTTATTCTATTAATATATTTTTTTAACATATTTATTTAAAAAAAAGTATTTTTTGATATATTGTGGCCAAAACGGGACTCCAGCAGATGTGATACGAGGGGGGGGGGACATGGCATAAGAGAGCATCATGATTGCATTATTTAAAGATGAAAAAGAATGAAATCGTTATTGCAAACAAAAAAAGAATCGTATTACGTTACGTTAATAAAAAAAATCAATCATTACACAAAAATAAAAACGCATGAAACAACTACCTATAAAACTTGTTAAAAAAATTAAAAACTATGGCCAAATAGCTATGATGGAGAATCAACCTGAATGACTACCACGCTTCTGGAAACTATATCCACAATTATACGTAGCCAAATAGGTTTTTACGATGTTTTTGAATTACGAGCCTTAATTTTTAATCTACTCAAATTAAAATTTATGATCTAATTTACGAAGTCTTGCCTCGAACAGGTTTATTTAATATTTAATAGCTGGTTTACTTTGAAATTAAAATATACTTCGGTTCTAAAATGTTTTCTTCGCATAAATACTTTGCATAATCTTATTATGACGTAGTTTTGTAAATATTTTCCTGGAATTTTTTTGTTGCATAATCAAGAATCTAAAATATATTTTATTTTATACTACTTCATCCACTTGAATAATATTTGTTGAATTTTAGTAATTCTTAGTAAATTATTTAAATGTTTTGACATTAAAATTATTACTTAATAGATATGATTTATGCATATGATATTCTCAGTAATACACCGGAGGTATCAAGTCGTCATTATTACAGTCCCGAGCCTCAGAAAGCATTTAATGCCGATGCTTCGTCGATGATCTCTCTCCGGCCGTGTTGGATTGCTGTTCCATCTGATAATAAGAAATAGAGAATAGAGAACGCTTTGTATTTATTTACATACTGTACATTATATCTCCGGTGCAGTTAAACAAGTCAAGATAAGTCAACGTGCTCAACATCAGTGAGGAAATCTAAATAGAATTTTATTATACCTGAAATCTTTATTAGAGACCCAATTAATAACCAAAAATATAATAAAAACATTGCCTGGTATTAATACCATAATGTTATTATAATCCAGATTTATTGCCTATTAAATTAAGCAGTTCGTTATCGCCGGTAATGAAACAGTAATTTTCGAACCATTCTTTTTAGTCGTTTTATATATATTATTCATGTGTACGTGTATATGTTATATGTATGCGTTTTTATTGTTCATAGCAGATATTCAAGATATCTGATAATATCCGCTATGGAATAAAGGGGCTGGTTGCGGCTACAACTGGCATATTGCTATGTTCTGTCAACACAAATACTTTCATGGCATACATATGTTTAATGGTATACACTAGTTTTCGTTCGCAGCATACAAACAACAGATATATAAAGTTCTTACAAAATAGTAATGCTGTTCCGGGTTACTACTTCTCCATCTCCTCATAAATTATATACTATCGTAAGTAAAATATAAATTTATTTGATACACACCTGCGACTCGTATACAATTTAGCGAAAATATCGTCACCAAATGCATCCGATAGTCACGTACAACCACGTGCTTCCGTAAATAAACATTTCAATGTTGCTGTCTTAAATTTTTGAGTATCAGGATACCATAAAGTTAGAGTCAGTAGACGACTACATATCATGTACTACATCACATCCCATTGAACCTTGTACCGTTAGACTAGAGACTATTTTGTAATAACATATTATGAAATGAGAATTGCACGATATATCGAGAATTTTATTTCTTTACAGCACTACGGGGGCTGCTTGTGTTTTATATAAGTACGAGTAAAGTTTTAAAAGTACAGTGCACAGGAGTATTAGCGAGTATTTTGAATTTTTTTTTTTGCCTTTATTTGACTTTTACAACCAACTTTTTATATTTTATATTATTTGAAAATGAGTGACTACTGTTTGCGTTTTGTACAACGAACATTACGTATTGCTGTAATGGTGGCAGATTTGATCTCCGTGAGTGTTAAATATTTGTTTAGACCGTAGATGTATTTGTCTGTCTGGGCATCTATATATTTATTGATATCGTTAAACATATATACTCATATAATATAAATAATTAAACTTGTACTTGTAAATATATAAATACAAAATGTGATCCGAACCGACAAAGTAATGAGCAATTTGAAACTCAAAAAAATTTTTGTCCAAGGCACGGCCTTACATGATGTGTAGATAGAGAAATATATATAATAATAGGTGCACCTGGCTCAGGTATGTGCATAGTTACGTTAACATTCTTATTTGAAAAAAGAAGAGGTTTTCAGTATTTATTATTATTATTATAGAATAGGTAGGCGGGCCAGCATATTGGCCACCTTATGGTAAGTAGTCACCAACGCCAGTAGACATTAACATTGTAAGAAATGTTAACCATCGCTTACGTCGCCAATGCGCTACCAACCTTGGTAAATAATTTTATATCCTTTGTGCCTGTGATTACACTGGCTCACTCACCCATCAAACTGGAACACAACAATATCAAGTACTGCTGTTTCGCGGTAGAATATCTATGCCCAGATTTAAACTTACACCTATTAGGTTATGATCTGATCCTGATGATGACCATATCGGCTCAATGAACTTCATATCGTAAAAAAAGTGTACAAAAATCATAAAGTAAAGAATGACGTTATTACATAATATTTCTTCTATTTATTAAAACTAACAAGCAATAAATTATCTTATATAATAGAAAACCTTGCAATGCAATGAATTCTTGTATTTATATCCATTTGTGTCCCCACACGGAACGTGTCGATAAAACGATGATGATGAAAAGGAGCACCTCAATAAATTTTCCCGACGAAAGTAGGTATAATATTGACCCTTATTGCTCAAAGAATAACGTACATAACCCAATAAATTTACGAGTTATACCATATATAAAGGTCGACATATACGTGGTCACGCTAACGACGTAAGTTTTTCTATTTCAAACTTGTCCCAGATAATGGAAGTAAGTCCTATTTTATATTGTAATGTCCATTGGTCCCCATGGAAGTTAGACAACCTTAGACGTAATGGTCAGGCTTTCTGCCTTCGAACTGTCGTTTCCCGTTTTTGATCTCGTGACCTGAAAATTGTCATATTACTGTTTTTTATTTCATATAGGCAGATGCCACCTAATGGTAAGTGGACCTCATCGCCCGTAGACACATCGCTAATGTACCACCAACCGTGACCCTTGTAATTATACTGGGTATTCATCGATTCATAAAAAGCGAAACCCAAAATTACTCAGTATTGCTATAAAGTAACAGCCTATGAATGTCCCACTGTTGAGCTAAGGCCTCCTGTCAATTTCTTGAGGAGTAAGTTTGGAGCTCATTTCACCACGCTGCTCCAATGCGGGTTGGTGGAATACACATTTGATAGAATTTCAATGAAATAAGACACATGCATGTTTCCTAACGCCGATGAAGCCGTCGATGAAGGAAAACATCGACAAGCACGATAAATATAAATTGAGCACATGAAAATTCAGTGGTGCTTACCAGGACTTGAACCCACGACCATCGGTAAAGATTCACGCGTTCTAACCACTGGGCCATTCATTGCTACAAACCGGTAGAATATTTGATGATGCGTGGTAGATACACAGACGGGCTTGCGCAAAGTTAGTAAATATTTTGAGTCCTTTTTTATTTTTATGATTTTATTTAAAAAAAAAAAAAATATTACAAGGTAGGCATATATATTTTTTGTTAGTTAAGAGAAAAAAGACATGACAATAAAATAATATCTCATTTTGAAAGGAAGCGAGCGCGTTTCATTTGTCAAATGCGCTGGATGCACCGTGAAGTACAAAGGACCCAGGGAGTATTGGGGCGTTTAATGAATTCTATATGACGGAAAGCGTCTGTGGTACTTTCCGCCTCTGTTCTGACGGTTAGGGGTTGGTTTGAAACGCGGTATACCTGATCACATCGAATAATGTATATCGTAGTATGAAAGATGTGATGAATTGCTTTTGTGGGTAAGCGTTTGTTTCTGAACGATAAACGAATGAGATTGACATATATGTATAATGTATAATTTAACGTTAGAATGAGCGGGTGTTACAAAGGATCATGCAGTCAGTCGTGAATATTGAATGCGGCGAAAATGTATTTATATTAACTAATTATAAAAAAGATAATACTCCTTTCTTTACCTTTAATTACGTATGTAAATGGAGTGTCGGAAACGTGTCTGTTTCATGTCATTTACTTTCGGTAGCGTTGACAATCTGAACCAGTAATAACTTTAAATTAAAATTAGTCTTGTCTAAGAGATATTAATAATTTAATATTGTAAATTTGTATATTTGATATATCGAATATATTTTACTGGCATTAACTATTGATTGAGCAATTGCTTTGTAAGAATCGCATTAAATGTTCCAGGTGTTTTTTATTAATATTTAAGGTCTGCGTCGGAAATGTATATCTATATATACTAAACATTAATTATTTTAATTTTTACTAAGCTTAGATAAAAAGTAATTCTATTTTCGAAATATAATTTTATAAATACTTGAATTGTTAAGCATCAAAACCGTTTCGCAATTTATATTATACATTATTTGTCGGATTAATTTCTAGAACCTTCTTCCACTGATATAATCCATATGACATATGTTCAATTGATTTGATCATATCTTCAATACATGTGCTGTTAAATAAAACCAAACCACTGAAATAAAATTTCGATTCAAATTTGCATTGTTCTACAGGAAATTTAAAACGAAATAAGTAAAATTGATCGCGACAACGAATAATTAAAATTGGTATTGTTTCATATTAGATTCAGCAAGTTATATTATTCTACAAAGCACCGCAAATTAAATTACATTGAAACTGCAGCAGTTGCACATTTTTAACTCAATAACGAAAGTTATATTGACACAATACTGAGCCGGCTGGTTAACTTGTTGCGCTCGTACTGATTATTATCTTGGCAAACTTAAAATACTGTTTAATAGCTTCATATCATCTTTGTTTGGGTTTGATTTAATTTTTCTTAACTATTTGTTTTTATCTGCGAAAAGTCGAGAATTAGTCATATAGTTATGTAAACGAGAAAACTAATAATAATAAGGTCCTCCAGATGGATTTCGGCTACGGCGGGCAATCTCAAGAGAGATTAGCCAACTGCGCAGGAGATATTATAGTGCACAAGTGTGTGCGCAAACACAGGTGCACTCTCTTTTCCTTAGCTGTCATAATCCGATGGGACGGCAATCCGACACGACTGGAAAGAGTTCAGGCGCAGAACCAACGGCTTAACGTGCTTTCCGAGGCACGGGAGTGTACACACTTCCAACTTCCAGACTCCGGGCTGCTACTGAGAATTTTCTGACAGAAAAACCGAATAACTATTTATTTTCCCGACCTTGGAATTGAACCCAGGGCCACCGGGTCAGCGGCCTTATATCTAGCCACTAGAGCAACGAGGCAGTCAAGTGAAAATTAACTAAGTTTATATCTCACTGCTGGGCTTCATTTTTTTCTTCTTTGAAAAGGTTTGGAGCTTACACCACGCTGCTCCAATGCGGACCTGTGTATTCGATATATAAATTTATAATAATATATCATAAATGTTTGAAATATAACAACTTCCTCGCTAGCACCAATCACAGGATATATCTATATATTTGCTGTATAATGCTACTGTTTACATATACATAATTGATGAACGAGTCAGCTTGGCCAGGCTATTTTCTATTTGTCGGAGCGTCACGGTAGCATGCGCAAGCGATCCCGTGGCGCCCCCGTTAAGACGGGAAGGGTACCGCTGGGTTTTTAGTGGGTATTCCGATGACCGGGGCACACTCGGTGCCTTGGACATACGGCGAGCCCCACATACCCCCCCCACTGTTCCCGTGGGGGGAAACGCGTCATGCGTTTTCCCAGCGTCAAAAAAAAAAGGCTATTTTCTATTTATATATAAAAGACAATGACTAACTTATTAATGTCAACATACAATTTATGTAAAAAACATACAATACATAGAAATAGAAGACACTGTAAAAAAGTAACAGAATCTTAATCTTAATGTTATTAAAATACATAATCACAATTTACTATAGTAATTTAATGTAACAATTAGTTTTATTAATTTAACTATTAATCGAAGTAATTAAACTAACTTAATTAGCAATATACATATTACATAATGAGTATATCGTACTCCTTTGTTATCGCGAACTGCAAGCTCGTGGTTACATAATAGGTAGTTGCACATTCATCGGACTTTGTTAACTAACTCTGATTCACTTGGAAACATACAAAGAAAACAAAAATTCCCCTTAGTCTATGACAAATACATAAGTATATATAAATTATGTAAAAATAATAAATAAAAACTCTTTGATCATTTTTAATATTAATTACAGCTCGTGTTAAAATATATTAATTAACTAGCTGTTGCCCGCAGCTTCGCCCGCGCGTGGTCTTTATCTATACTAATATTATAAATAAGTAAAAATAGATTTTTTGTATGTTTGTTTGTAGCGAATAAACTAAAAAACTGCTGTACTGTTTTTAAAAACCTTTTTTACCTACAGAAAGATACGTTATCAGCGAGTAATTAGCTGCCCGTCCCGACTTCGTATGGGTAAAAATGATTTGAAAATGAAGTAATAAGGATTTTATCATTTTTTTATCAATAAGATATAAACATTTACCAATCGATTTATTCGCCCATCCAGTATAGTGTATGTGTGTTCAGTATAGGGCATATAATAATCCTACTTCTTACTAATATAATAAACTCGAAAGTTTGTATGGATGTATGGACGTTTGTTACTCTTTCACGCATAAACTACTGAATGGATTTTAATGAAACTTTACAATAATATAAGCTTAGGGAATACCAATTAAGTGGTACATATGGCAATAATGAAATATGTTTTTTTTATCCAAACACCACCAACATAGTGAAGTTCGTATATTTCTTCCTAAGAGATATTGATATAAGATATTGCGTATTTTGATTATCCATATATATAGATTCATATAGATAGATCGTATAGTTTATATCATTATTTGCACCTAACTCTTCCAAACAAAAATAAAAGTTTCTAAAAACTTTGAAATTCATGTTTATTAATTCAATCAAAAAACTCAAATAGTATATTTCTATTTTTTTAATTTTTATACTAATGCTTTTACCCCGTTTCTCCCGTTTGGAGTTAAATTTCTAAAAACGACGAAATACGTATGCATAGCTTTAATACTAAATATCATTCTTCTTACACCAAAAGTGACGGAATCCCCATACAAACTTTCAACCCCTTTTTTACCCTCTCAGATTTAGATTTTCAAAAACGCTGAAATACATTTTTATTTATTTTTAAGCTTGTTCATTAAATTTCATGCTTCTAACTTTAAAAATGACTGGTTTCTAAACAATCGTTCAACTCTTTAGGGGTAGAATTTCCAAAAATCCTACCTTAGTGGGTGTTATAAAATGTATCAACTGCCAAAATTTCAAGTTTCTAACCCCCGCAGTTTAGGCTCTGCGTTAATGAATCAGTTAGGAAGAGTAATAATATTATGTGAATAGATATCAACAAAAATACATATTTTTATAACTTTTGAGACTCAACTAATTTTGATGAAATAAAGGCTAAACGGAATCTTGAAATAGTTCTTATAATAATTCGGTTTTTTCAATTTTTAGACGATTAAAAGATACAGACATGCAGAAAGTAAAAAAATTAAAAAAATGATTGCTTTGGTTTTGGTAAATCGTAAATAGCCATATAACCTTTAAAACAGGCAGTTATTTTGAAATAACAGACAGAAACTTCAATTTTATTTATATGTATGGATAATTTATTAATTAATTCATTTTTGTTATAGATTTATGTTATTTTATGTGTACAATATAAAGTATAAAGGAAAAGTTTCTTCTGTCAGAGACTAAATAAAATCAGACTTAACCAAGGCTACTAATTTAATTAAACAAAAAAGGGAATTAAAACAAATGTTTTCCATTGAACTTGACACACATCTGAATAAGCTGCTTAAGCGGCCATTTTATGTAGAAAAAATATATAATATACAAACAAAAGCAGCTATATAACAATTTTAATTAAAGTTTCAAAAGCAGTTATTTGACCGCTCTGGTAGGTTAAGTGTTAAAAATTAGATGACACTTATAGCATATATATATATAAATATATACATACATTAGCTAAGTTTCCACCAACAATAATTACACAATCATTAAAATAATCAAAACATATATAAAATCAAACAGCTAAACCATCATAATCAGTAAAGGTGTAGTAAGATATATATTTTTTTATAATCAAATATAATTAATTACTTAATGAAAACACAAATTTAACAAAAACAAAATATAAATGAAATCACATAGCTTAAGCATTATTACATTGAGTAAGGCCAATAAAATGCAATAAATAAATGATATATATATTATTTATATATTTTTTAACCAAATACAATTAAAAGGCAAGCAAGAATATGACTACAGTACAAAATTTATAACAAACTTAAATATTGAATATTAAGATGGGTTGGTACATTCATTTTATATAAATTAATACATTTAATACATTATTATTTTTAACTAATTTATGTTATTTTTGCAGTGATTTTTTTTTAAATATATAATATCAATATCTGAGTACACTTAAATATATTTTATATGCTCGCACAGATCTACTTCTTCCTATTCATGATTATGCTGTCGCAAGCTTGATGTAGCCAAAGACCAATTGAATTAAGCTGAGAGATTACAAAATACTTTTATTCGGTTTATATTGGGATGAGGCAAATATAACCACGTTTCACAATTTTGTTCTCTTCTTAATTAGTTGCCCGTCTGACTTCATAGGAATATGCACATCTTCTCTATTCTGTACTGTGTGTTGTTTAACCCTTTTACTCCCCCTTCATCACTTGATATTCATTAGATGATGACGGTGATGACGACGTCTCAGTGCTTTTATTTATGTGCTCCGTATTTTGTTGTTCGATCACTACTATTTTAGCTATCTCTATAGCTTTCTTTAGTGACAGATCAGACCGTTGTAATAATCTTTGATGTTTGGCGAGCTACTCTAACACATATTCGCTGTAAATTTATCACTGACCAATGACTATTAATTCAACGAAATCGCATTTTAAACTGTAATTTTCTAGACTCGTAATAAAGTTGGTTATATTTTCGTGTTTGCTTTGTTTTCTCATAAAAAATACATGTCAGGCCATAGTTAAATTTTTCCTCGGTTCGAAATACTTGTTACATTTATTAATGAGGTCTTCTAAAGTAATTTCTGTTATTTTAATGTTGAACAAAATTGCTATTTTTCTCTATTTACACTTCTTATACATAACCAGTGGCTAATACTCCTTATATATAAAGAGGCTAATAAATATAGTTCAAAATATGGTTGCCATTTTTTCCGCGTTAAATTGTTATTTATTTCGTTGTTTAGAAAAAACTTCGGTAGGTAAAACGTTTGAATTTTTATCTGCCGTTTTAAAACTTTTGACAGGAAACACGAATTTACGAAAAAATTATACCTATTTAAAGTTTTAAGAAGTGATATACCGTTTATGTTTAAAGCAAGCACTTCTAAAACCATGTATTATTGTTATAGTTGTTTTTTAGGCTTTGTTTATACACCTATATACTAATTACGTATTAATTATTGTCACTGAGTTAACTGACTTGCTCACACGCAGTCTTAAAGCGTACTGTTATGAAAGATATAAGATGAGATCATAAAGATACACACAATATATATGCAATATTAGTTTTTATGCAAAAACAACACACGAAGCTACTGAAAACACGAAATTGTTAACAAAACTTTTTGATTTTGACAACTAACAGGTGCGCGTACTTTTCCTACAGATAATAATTTATTGATTTTTGGTAGGGATACTAAACTTCTAATAAATTAATAAAGAGATTAAAAATTATAGGACAAAATATAGGATAAATCATAAGCTAAAGTGTAAATTACATGTAATATTTAATCTCTTTTCAGTTTGACCATAACCATTTTTTAATAAATGTTCTACGTGTATCTTTAAATTGACATAACTTTATTATTTATGAACCGATTGAAATAAAACAAACACTAAATGTTAAGTGAAGTTAGCCACAATACATTAGTGAAAACCGCACTCAAATCCGTTAAGCCGTTTTTAAGATTAGCGTGCACAAACGCACAGACAAACAGACAAACAGACAAACAGACAAACAGACAAACAGACAAAAAATTTATTAATCATTGTTTTGGGTTCTATTGTGTTTATAAAGACCCCCGATAAAAGTTTTACTCATTTATCTTCCATGTACAGACATCGACCAGTTACAGATTTATTATATGTATAGATAAGGCATATTATATTTTACATAATTATATAGATGATAAAAGTACTTAGAGTGCTCGTGGATTTACTTACAGTATAGTAACAGCCTGTGAATGTCCCACTGCTGGGCTACGGCCTCTTCTCCTCTTTATTGAGGAGAAGGTTTGGAGCTTATTTCCACCACGCTGCACTAATGCGGGTTGGTGGAATACACATGTGCCAGAATTTCAGTGAAATTTGTCACGTGCAGGTTTCCTCACGATGTTTTCATGAATTATAAACACAAATTAAGCACATGAAATTCAGTGGTGCTTGCCCGGGCTTGAAGCCACGATCATAGGTTAAGATGCGAGCGTTCTTACAATTCGAGCATCTCGGCTTATTTTCTGGATTTACTTGCAGGATTCAAAAAAATATTTGTGTATGATATTTACTGCAATGTGATTGACGAAGACGAGTATCTACAGAGATTTTTATCGACTGTTGTTGATAGAATTTATATTAAAAATCAGTGGTAAGCTTACATTAAATTTGATATTGTAAAATGATTCAAAATTGCTTGTAAGTACCTTCTTGAATAATCAGTACACATATAAAACCCTTACAAAAGCTTATTTTTTAAAGTGTAGGTACGCAGGCGAGCCCATAGGCCACCTAATGGTAAGTGGTCACCAATGCCTCTATGGGCATTGGCATTGTAAGAAATGTTAACTATCGCCAATGCACCACCAACCTTGGGAACTAAGATGTTATGTCCCTTTTGCCTGTATTTCACTGGCTCAGTCACTCTTCAAACCGGAACACAACAATACCAAGTAGGTACTGCTGTTTTACGGTAGAATTTCTGATGAGTGGGGTGGTACCTACCCAGACGAGTTCGCACAAAGTCTTACCACCAGGAATATTAAGCGTATGTAAAGTAGACTCAAAGCTTTCGCTGTTTAAATTTTTAAAAAATACATTGTCGACATTACAAAAATACATTTTATGGACAAATGGAAGAATATTCATAAAGAGATAAACTGTCAAGAAATTAGTAGTTACATCTATACTACTATATAAATCTATTGGCTCTGTAAATTTTTTTTTTCTCCTAATCTTGTGATAAATTATCGTTTTATGATGCAGTCATTTACATTATACTATTTTTTTCATTTTTGGGTGTGTATGTGAGTGTGTGTATAGTAATAAAATAATTTATTATATTTTTATTAATTATACGTGGGTGAAGCCCCGGGGCACAGCTAGTATATGATATATGTAATAAATAATATTTCACTTCAGAAACTAATGCAATAATTTCTTATATTTTAAAACATTCAATTGTCAACTGTTTAACTCTAATTGGATTATGAGAGTTCACTTTGAATTTGTAAAAATATAAATCTATTATTACTTTAATGTAACTATTTTAAATCGAAGGTATATTTTTCGCTGCAAAGGAAACATCGACATTTGTAAAGCTAATTAGGGGTCCGCAGTTCAATCCAGGATTTTCCTTTTGCCCTGATTAATGGCTGATTCGCTGAGGATCGGAAATTCGTTTTCTTACAATGCGTGGTTATTTTTTTTTTAAATTCACTTAAGATTGTTATTTATTGAGATTTATTTAGACAGGTTAAGGATTTTTACTTAATCAGAAATAAATGTGATTTTAAATAAAACAATTTTTATGTGATTATTGAATTATAAAACATATAAGGTAGAAAAATATGTTCTTTAAAATTCAATAAACGATATTAATTAATTAAATTATTAAAGGTTGTTAAACAGTGGTTTGTTTTCAATTGGCAGCAATATTTTTTTTTTATTATTTTCAAAAAGAACCCAAAGTGACTCAGTGGCTAGAACTCGTGAATTTTAACAGATGATCGCGGGTTCAAACCCTTCCAAGGACCGTTGAATTTGTATATGCTTAATTTGTGTTTCTAATTCATCTCATGCTTGGCGGTGAAGGAAAACATCGTGAGGAAAACAACTTATTTTATTGAGATTCTGTCACATGTGTGTTCGACCAACACGCATGGGAGCAGCGTGGTGGAATAAGCTTCAAACCTTCTCCTCAAAAAAGGAGAGGAGGCCTTAGCCTAGCAGAAGGACATTCACAGGTTATTTTTTTCAAAAATAATAGAAATTATATACAAATCTCTCTGTCTTGATGTCAGTTCCAGAGATCGACAATGTATTTTTGCAAACATCTACAGCGAAAGCTTTGAGTGTGCTTTACAGACGCTTTCAAGCTTAATATTGAAATAACTATTATAATTTAATTATTATCTCATTCATCGCTGGGATCAATAATATGCTTTACTCTGATTGTGTCATATTTTTTGTAGCAAGTGTTCATTGGCATTAATTTGTTAGTGCGTATGTGTATGTATATATGTGTTTGATTATATTGCTTTATATATGTTAACACCAAACGATGACATCGAATCCAAAACAAAATTGAATAAACTATACATAATAAACAAAGTATTAAATATATCAATTGTAATAAGTTTATAAAAATACATATCGATTATGAAATCGAATAACAATATAGTTCCGTGGTCTCCCGTCCAGTTCACGAATACATCGTTAAACTTTTAACGAACCACTTTGACTGGCGGTTGTTTGTAACTGGCTTTTATAAGAAACTGCACTCGAACTAAAATATCTACGTATATACATAGGCATTGTTCATAATATGTTTGCATAATTTTATTATGAATTATTTTTCCGTTATGTAATGTTTTCTTTGTAGATAATTGTATAGTTATTCTATTCAAGTCGGCGCTAACAAGCACTTTTGAGTCGTCGTTATCAATTACTTTATCAGTACGGTTAAGTAGTCTTTATCTTTGTATGGGCATTTTTAACATTCTAGTTTTAACACTCACTATTAGACTTTTCCGGGGAAATATTCTACCATAAATGACATAGATCTGTCTGTTTACGGATCAGCCAAAATCATTTTTGTAATTACATTGTTATCGATCACAGATCAATCGACATTACGTTTTTGTTACAATTTCTAGTCTGTCTGTTCACGATTAAGTGAATTTATATTATATCGTAAATAGATTAAGGAAATAAAGTCTTTGCCATTTCTGCGTTAGTATCTGCTCAATGGTTTGCTAAAATTTTAACGCTCTCTACTTATTTTACTCTCAAGTTAAGAAGTTAATTAATCGAACTTTAAAAGTTTTATAGACGTCCTTTCAGCTATTCGACTTAAAACTGTACCAATTTATTAAGTTAAGGCTTTTATAAGCCACGTAGATATTACAAAACATACTAAATGTTAGGTGGTACTTAGATAAGATGAATTTTATATTAAGCTGGAAGGGAGGGGGGGGGGGCTTTTATAACTCGTTCTTTAAATATATCAATCCTAACATGAGACTAAGTACGGAATTTATTATAATTATCTCGTGAAGGAGCCTTTGGTTTTTAAATATACATAAAACCATAACTTAAATTTCATTGACACCAAAGTGAGCGAGTATCATATGGTGAAGTTTCTATGAAAGAATTATAATGAAACGTCAGTTACGTCACTTTGTGTTTGTTATTTTCGAGCTAATAGAAGTATTGCTTGTTCTCGCAAAATTGTCGGTCTGGGTGCCGACACGTAATTATGTCTTCTTTGTGCGCTGCATATTGTACGCTGACTCAATATTGTGCTGAAACAAATTAATTTAATTTTAGTTATTTATTGACACTTCAGTTTCATAAGGGACCGGTAATGTTGTGTCTACCTCGTCAGCATACCTACATAGCTTATAGAGCAGATCTCGAAGCGGTAAGTAATATTTGTTGTGTATATTAAGTAATACTTGGTAGCAACTCGAGCCTTGGGCAAACTTATATTTGTGCTTTAATAAGCACGTAAAACAGTTGGCAGGACCAGTCTGATCTCTGTCAGGTCGTATCGCCGTCCCACCGATTATGAGGATATAGAGTGCACCTATGTTTGCACACATACTTATGCACTACATTTTATCTATTAAGCCTTTATTTAGTCATCGAGGTTGGTTATTGACATAAGACATGTGTTTACGAGTCTAGTACTATCTTGATGTTAAATAAATTAATGGGTTTCCATAAAGGCATTGATCAATTCAATTACTTGTATGACATATTATGATTACATAAAAAAGCGCCTGCACCCTTGCTTCATTTACACTTATAGCTTAATTGACAGATTGACTTGAGCGTAGTCTTAGGAAAACAATAAATATATCATTTTGATTCACAGAAAAAAATATAAAAAAGTAAACAAAGTTTTTACTCCGGTTTTTACGTTTAAACAAATATTTGATTGACAAATACAATTTTAATTTGTTTTTACAATGCAACAGTTTTTTCTAGCCCTATTAACTGAGTACGCACAATGATTTATTTAATTAGTCGTGACGTAAGCCTCCCCTAGATCTCTCTGTATATCCTCTCCTGCGCTTTTAACATTAATTCTGGTTCACGTGGTTCATAAAAATGTTTCTTTGTCTTTACATTGTTTTCGTTGTTTTCTTTTTTGTCTAATGGACTAAGAAGGTGCTAGTCTCAATGAACATTCTAAATATATGGCTAGATACGCAAGTTCCATTTTAACAATCGTATTATTTGTGTTTTTTTATTATGAGTAATATTACTGTCGCTGCTGTCAAAAATATATTACCATAGCACACATCTCTACATCAAATGAAAATTAATTTATTGTAATTGGAGAAGCGCTTAATTATTAGTAGAAAGTTAAAGTTAAACTACCACCGGCTTGGAAAACATGTAGCTTAAGTTAGTAGGCGCTTAAGCACCGAGTAAATAACATTTCGTAAACTTTCTATTTGTTTGGATTTTTAAATTCATTATCTATACTTATAAAATCGTTTATCTACAGTAAAAATTAACGCAAAGCCAAAACTACCGAGTCTAGAAAGGTGAAATTTGGAATATGTTGGATGTAAATCGTGGTAAGAATTGAAAAATTTATAAATTTTTACGTGTTATTGTTAACTTCACTGTATTTGTTTTTAGTTTTTTTTATTATTTGTGATGTGATGTTTTTAGTTTGTTTATATTTGTGAGCTATGAGTGAGAATGACAGACGGTTATATGAGCCATCTAAATCTAATCACAATTACTCACAAACATTATTATTGCAAAAGGAATCAGCCACACACAGCCTGTACATTATTAATGCATGGAAATCCGTCGTATAAACATGGTAATCCCCCCATTCTTGTAATTACACTGGCTCACTATTTATACCGCATCACTATAATACAAAGCGTCACTATTTCGTTACTAATAGTTTAAACTTGTATGCAAAGTTGCAAAAATATTTAATTTAAAGAAGGTTTGCTGGCACATGCTTAGATATATTGTACTTATAATACACAAGCTTACTCAACCCTTCAAACCGGAACAAAGGAAACCCAGAAGGTCAAATCGATTTCGGTCAAGACGGTAATTATCTATGGCGACTAGCCAACCGTGCGA
Organism: Nymphalis polychloros; assembly: GCA_905220585.2. NCBI lineage: Eukaryota > Metazoa > Arthropoda > Insecta > Lepidoptera > Nymphalidae > Nymphalis > Nymphalis polychloros. The sequence continues at coordinate 791,167 of HG992247.1, forward strand.
GAGATATTGTAGTGCACAAGTTTCTCCGCAAACAGAGAGTGCAACTGTGTTATGATATGAATAGGGATCCCTTTACTCTTTCTAATCTGATCGACAGCATGCTGAGGGCATGTAAACTCTGTCAGGTTCTAAGATATGACAGGAAAACCTTAGAACATTTTATTGGCCTGTTTCGAAATATTTAGCCCAAGATCTTGGGATCTGAAGCCTCTTTTATTATTGCTAATAATTTTAGTATATATTTTATAATTATGAACTATATTTTTCAACGAGTTCATTGTGACCTACCTAGGTACGTGTTCACAGTACCAAAAAATACATTAATATTTCATTATGAACCGATCTTAATTAATTTCTTAACATGAATAGCGCCAATCGTCAGTGCTACGTCTCAAGATTATATGAAATCATTTAACAGAATGTTGCAGCGCTGACGGTGCTGTTGGCGTGTAATTATGTTTTTGTTCTGTTTCGCATCGCGCTCGGGATTTAGTTTGCGGGACTAAAATATTAGATGAGTCGGTTTTTATTCTGCATCCTTTTTTTACTTTAGTTGCTAGAAATTTTTATTCCGTCAGTTTTGATTTCTCTCAGTTCTGATGCTGTACAAAACACTTTTATTTATTCCAGTATGAAATACGATAGCACTTACTTAACCTGAAGTTTTGTTCATAATGAGATATTATTTAAGTTGTAGCATTCATTACTCTTGCAGACATTTTTACATTGGTCATATAAAATATTTTCAAATTATAAAAACATTAAAGCACAATGTATTGGAACAAAAGACTCATTACGACATAAGATTAAAGAAATTTAAATAAGGACTGCTGGTTTTCAATGTATATATAATATAATAATGATATAATGTTATGTAAGTGATAAGGCGGCCTGCCTTTGTATACTATATTATATAAAACTTGTTCTTAGTGTTTGTTATGTTTTCGTAGTGTGTGTGTTATATATAGACAAAAACATAAAAACTTTTTAAAATTGTGGCCTAAATACTTTTAACACTAAGAATAAGCATAAACTTGTACATTCTATTACTCAATTATAGAAGGAATAATACAGAGATCACTGATTTTTTTAACAATGTTTATGTACAAACATAAATATTGGAGCTACCTGGTGGAATAAGCACCAAACCTTCTCCTCAAAAAGAGGAGAAGAGGCATTAGCTCAGCAGTGGGACATTCACAGGCTGTTACTACTGTATTGTATGTTTTTACATAAGAATTCCAGAAAACGTTCAAATATAATCAATTGTAACATTGAAAAGAATTGTTAAGGAATGTTTTGTGCTAAAGAGTGTACAAAACCAATGACTTTTTAGGTACACCATGAATGAAAAAGTAACCTGGAAAATTTCTAAATTTGAGATTTAAAAAATACGGCTAAATTTCTTTCGCCGTTTCTTCTCAGGTGTAAAGGCTATACTGCTTAAATAAGACTAAATGTCAACATATAATATATGATACGAATTAAACCTAGCAAGGCTACTGTCATACTAATTAGAAGCAAACATGTTACACATTAGTCTCATTACACAAAATGCACCCTTAAAACTTTAGCCCAAGGTTGAAACCTTTTAAAAATTGTGACATTTATAATAGCTTATACTAAATTGCTTCTCCTTTATCACGAATGCTTAAGGTCGAAATTTCTTTGAACAGCTACATACGATCTTCGTTGGGTAGTGAGCGAGTGACGTTTTAGGTGGTAAAAAATTTACAACGCATTACAGTTGAGGGGGATTCCATTTATGTGGCTATTCAACAATATATGATTTCTACATGTTATTTAACTTCCTAAATAGATAATACTTGTAGATTACTAGTTGTAGGGGTTATAGAAACGATTAACGGGTTGTTTATTGTGATTCTTCTTCTTATTAAGAGCAAAATTTGCAGCCAAAGGAAGTTTGCAACACCTACTAACGTTTTATGTCGTAGGTTTTTTAATATTTTGTCGCATGTAGAGCTTTGTGCAAGCTCGTCTGGGTAGGTACCGCCCACTTATCAGATATGCTACCGCAAAACAGCAGTACTTGGTATTGTAATTACAGGCACAAGGGATATAACATCTTAGTTCCCAAGGTTGGTGGCGCATTGGCGATGTTTTTTTTTTTAAATAAATGTACAATGCCGCTGTCTATGGGCGTTGTTGACCACTTACCATCAGGTGGCCCTTACGTCGTCCGCCTTGCTATACTATATAAAAAAAAATGTTTTTTAATGATATTTATAACCGGCATTGAGTAGCATGATGGATTTAGGGACAAATTTTGCTCAAATTGCTTTAATTATCAGTATAAAAGTACTATCATTTATGTGATAAAATACAATATTCATTTATTGCGCTATCGTACACAAACATGACAATTTATATTACAGTAAAAATTTAACAATTCTAAATCCGTCTTACGAATTTTCAGTCAGGGTCACGTGACCTGACGCGAGTTTAAAAATTTTTACCCATAGCAAAAAAGTGCACAACGCCGCTAAAGAAGTTTTTACTTTAAAAATTTAACACGTCAGAATCCGTCTTACGAATTTTCAATCAGGGTCAAGTGACCTGACGCGAGTTTACAATTATTTACCCATCACAAAAAGTGCACATCGCCGCTAAAGATGTTTTTACTTTAAAAATTTAACACGTCAGAATCCGTCTTACGAATTTTCAATCAGGGTCACGTGACCTGACGCGAGTTGAAATTTTTTTACCCATCATAAAAAAGTGCACAAGGCCGCTAAAGAAGTTTTCACTTCAAAAAAATAATAATGCAATAATGTTATATAACCGTTTGCTAGTTTTAAGCACGTCATTTCGTGGTTTATAGACATGCGTACATCAATTTATATTTTCGTGACTTTATGAAATAAAACTTTTTAATAATTTGTTTAAAATTTTCATAGGTATTGGATATCCACTTCCTATCGTTTCAGTGTAAGGACTTTAGGTGAAGCGGTTTATGTAACAAAATGTTGGCCGTCACGGCCGACCAGTAGCTGTGAATGGTGGAATTGAAAATAACAAGACATAAATGTGTACAATAAATACTGATACGCGCGGCAAAAAAGCCTGCCGTTTGGCGTGTACTTGAATAATCTCATCGTGTTTTATTCTGTTTTATTAAACCGTTCTTAAGTGGAGCCGTCGTTATGAGCAGATGATGCATGTTGATAAAATATGTTGATTTTATGTATTATCGTTCCGGTGGCAATTGAGATTCAGTGATAATTGAGTGTCCTTAATGTTGTTGTCGAAATTTTCATCTCTAGAACTTTGAATATAGAGATAACCTTTTACTATCCAGTCAGAATTCGAGCAAGTTTCCCGAGTTTATATTAATTGATTGCCAATTCTATTTTTTAAATATCATAGTAACTGATCATTGAGCCGAGGTTACCCAGTTGTTACTTCGTTATTGACGTATATATGTATGTCAGTTCTTCGTCTTCCTTGTGAAATTGATCCTAGTCCTAAATTGCTTGTTCAAATGTTTTTTATAATATATCTTCATATAGTGTCTTATATAAACGTGCTAATTAATTAAAATATAAAATAAATACGAATAATTAATTTAATTTAAAACAGATACTGTTTCAATAGTGTATACTCAGAGTTGGGTCGGCCGCGCTTCGGTCAGGTTTACTTTAAAATTAACAGTCCTTTCCTCTGATAATAATTCCATATGTAAGCCTAACATTTAATCATGAAATTCCTGTGATAGTCCAGATTTATGACGTCATTATTATTCAACTAGTATTATAAATGCGAAAGTGAGTTTGTTTGTTTGTTACGCTTTCACGTCTTATCACTACTCAACCAATCATCATGGAATGTTGCGTAAACATATGACCCCCCACCCCCTCACATGCGGGTTAAGCCGTGAGCGGAGACTAGTATGTTATCAACTCAGTATATGCAGTAAATAATATCATATAACAACCTGTATATGTTTCAAGTTTATTCCACCATTCTCCAGTGCGAGTATATATGTACAAACATGAAGATTTCATCCGAAACATGCAGGTTTTTCTGTCGATGTTTCCCTACATCGTCTAGCAGGAGACCAAGTATAGACACATGTTACCCAAATGAAAATTTAGTGGCGCCCAGGTTTGAACGCGCAATATGTACTTAAAATCGACGTATTCTAGCCATTGAACCACTACAGCTCGTGGCTATTTTAGATTCGTATAGTATGGATTTTTTAACACTTATGAATCGTTTTTCTTAAATTAAAATTATTAAACTTCTAAAATTAATTAAAATTTAAGCTACGACAGACTATTAATAGTACTGTTCTCTATATTTAATCTTATCAAAGTATTAACATTCGTATATATTCATTTGTAAATAAATATGTTGAATATAAATTTTTAATAAATTTTTAGATAGATTAAATACGCGGACGCGCATATGACCTGGTGGTATATGGTCACCAACGGCCATAGACATTGGCATTGTAAGAAATATTAACCATATCTTACATCGTCAATGCACCATCATCCTTGGGAACTAAGATGCCCCTTGTTCTTATACATTCCCTTCAAACCGGAACACGACAATATATACATTTGTATACATTGAGTACAAGTTTTTGATAATATTTAAATTAACACCATATTATTAAATACGCACGACGCTTAAAATAAACATCTTCGATAAGATATAATTTTATACATACAAGAAATTCCTTTATATTTTACAGTACAAATTAAAATCACATTCATGATAATAGTAATCCCCTCGATAACTGTGAGTTTTATTATGATAACCCAGTAACAATTAACACGTGATTCTTCCTACCAATACTACGAGTATTGGTAGAAAATAATTCTGAGTTCCACATGTGCTGTTGTAGGAAGTCGTCAGGTGGACCACGGTAGTATGCGCAAGCGATCCCGTGGCGCTCCTCGTTAAGACGGAAAGGGTACCGCTGGTTTTTTAGTGGGTATTCCGATGTTCCCGGTGCACTCAGCGCTTTGGACACCGACGGGTCCCACATACAACCCCACTGTTCCCCGTGGGGAAAACGCGTAATGCGTTTTTACAGCGTTAAAAAGTAGAAAAAAGGAAGTCAGGTGAAAGTTCATGATGAAATAAAATGTTAATAACCTACTTTTAACCTTTAAGAGATACTTTACGATAGTATATAGAGTGCCTAGAATACGTCAATTTTATCAATGACTAGCTGGGCCCTTGGTTTCACCCGCGTATAATTAATAAAAATATAATGAATAAAAATTAGCCTAGGACCTTCCTCGATAAAAGGACTATACAACACAAAAATAATTTTTAAATTCGAACTAGTAGTTCCTGAGATTAGCCGGATCAAACAAACAAACTCTTCAGCTTTATATATTAGTATATATTGTGAGTTCAACCCCTGGCAAGTAACGCGGGGTTTTCATGTGCTGAATTAGTGCTCGACGCTTAAGGTAATGAGAAAACTTGCGTGTGTCGGATAAATATCAGGCACATGTGTTCCTATCAATCCCCATTGCAGCCTCCTCAAGAGAAGAGGCCTTTGATCAGCACATTTACATGCTGTTATTTTACTTCTAAGATACTAAAGAAAAAGTTTCCGTGACTTAGAAATAGAAGTATTTTTAAAATGTTCGAACTATTACATCAGATTAAGAGACTACGTAATATACTACGTCTACGTAATAGGTCTCATCTAAAGGTCGTGTATTCAATAGAATATTTATCCTCGTAACAACAATGATTCATTATATGTAAGTTAAGATAATACAAAGATAAGAGAAACTATGATAATATAACCTATACAATTAAATTTTATACAAATAATAGCTGAACTAATAGAATTTAATTATAAATTAAATACCTAATTATACATAACTCGTATAGAGTTTAAGTGTCACAATTTTGATATGAGTAGGAATTTAACCAAAATCCTCTAACAAACTAATACGATAAGCTCTTTTTATTTGTGAGAAATATATTGATAATATTTTTACGCAATGCAATAACATTTGGGTTTCAAATTGCTTATAAACATTTTGTCCAAAGTATTTCATAATACCAACGTAAATTGTGATGCTGTAATTTTTACTAATGTATTATCACGACTTAAACTGTTATCACGCAACATGAAACTACAAATGATAATGATCGATGCGACCTAATTGCGAATTTCGTAAAAACGTATAAAATATATATTGTTCATATATATTTGCAATAGCTTACAGTTTTTGAGAAAGTTACTTTAAAGACAATTTAGAATGAAACGCAAGGAGTAACATAATATTCACATAAATTTATTACTAAAACGACTTCACAAAATAAATAGAGTAGATATTTAAATACGAAACCTCACACATGAGTGCGATAAAGCAGAAGCGACCAATAACCACAAAGAGACGCACAGAGACACTACACGGTTACAGTGAATATATTTTTAAGTAGTAAAGATCGAAAAGAAATGTGACCGTAGTGCGCACGTGAAACCCAAATGCGGTCGTTCTTTTTTGTGTTCCTTTCTTAATCGCACTCGTGTAACGATTGTCTATACGGTTGTCACTTCGACATACGGATCACTGTTCCACTCAATCACACTGTAGTTACTCCACACAAAGTTCCCTTTTAAAGTCAGAGGTGCTTCCAATGCAAGATACAGGATGGCTTTGGCACCTTCCTCGTATACTTTTGTTGATTTTCTATCTTCACGACTCGTGATATTTCCTGGATTCACACAGTTTATGACTACGCCTTTACTTGACCACTCCCGGTGTTGAAGGAATGTGACAGCGCTCAATGCAACTTTGCTAATAGCATGGGAATTTAATCCCCATCCTTCAGTTTTCTCCACGCCTTTCCGAACTGCTTCTTCGTATTCCTGCATCACAGCAACTAATTCATCCTCATTGAGCTTAGGATCACTTACTTTTTTTCTTATCGCTTCATTTTCGATGGTGGCTAAAAGTCCAGCGGGTCCAGAAACATTAACGACTCTCGCATTTTCTGTTAAAAGAGGATAAACGAGTTTTCCAAAATTTATATAACCATAGAAATTGACGCTCATCGTTCTTCTAACTTTTTCCGCGTGTGATAGATTCTTCTCTGTCGGGACATAATCTGTGTTATTTATCAACAGATCGATTCTTTCGTCGGAGTCTTGTATGTGATGTCGAAAATTTATAATACTCTTCGTATATGTCACGTCCATTCGAAAATATTCAATGTTTGCGCCGGTCTTTTTTAAGTTTTCGTAAATATGATAGCCGGCTGATTCATCTTCAGCTGTGAAATATATTTTTCCTTTGTAAACCCTGGTCAGTTTTTTTAATACATGATAGCCTAGGTTGCTGGCCGCTCCCACGACAACAGATACGTTATTCATAGCGGCTAAAATAATACTAGCGACAAATACGTCCTTATCGTTATCGGAGGCCATCGCATCCCGCGTGTTCTTATCAGCTAAATGTCAAGCGACTGTGTTGTTCGAGATAAGTTCTCGCTCAGATATCGTGGAAATTCCTTTGAGTTTTTCATTTGGGATTAGGCGATGCGTATGATGTAGAACAAATAAATACTCTTGTTGGTGAAAACCTTGACTTTTTTTTAAATCGAGGTTTATCTTTGTGTAATTTGTTGTTGTTATATTTATTTTTTGTTCGTGATGCAAAAATGAGATATTAATACGCGTCCAAAATATTAAATATAGAACATTTCAATATACTGGGTAGTATGTTATTGGATATAGATAAGGATCCAACCGTTAGTAGTCACTTTAATCGGCGGTCGTCATTAGCGTTATCTAGATGTACTGTTGTATAATAATTATTATCGAATTTGACAACTGTATTGCGCAAATTCCTAAAAGGTCAATAATGTTTGATTATGTTTCATATTATTTTAAATACATTGTATATTTATTTATTTATTTATTTATTATTAGGATCACCAACAGAAATTACAATAGTATTACATAGGTACTTAATATATAATTTACACTCAAGATAATTGTATTTCTTTTTATAGGTAATCACAGCATTCATCAAATATTCATTAATTAAAATTAGATATAAAATTTATTAATCATTATTAAAAAGAAATTTAATTAATTGACATTATTATTACAAAATTAGCAAATATAAAACGAAAAGAAAAAAATAATAATATTGAAAAACAAATTTGAAGCATTCATATAACATAATAATTATTATGAAAGAATTTCAATAATTTGGATTTAAAAATAGTATAAATTAATTAATAAACATTCGTACATTACGCTACGTTAAAAAAGATTATATATGATTAAAGATTGATGCTGTTTAACTTTTATATCAAAATATGAATGAATAGTGAAGCGCTATCATCTGTTTAGATTCTACCGAGAAGAACCGGTAAGAAAATTAGATGTTATTCTTTTTAAATACTATTAATTACTTACAATTATTTAATTTCTATACAAAAATCAGCAATTATTCAATTCATGGGTTTTTGTCATATAGACATACATTTATTGTAATAGATAGATAGGCTTAACTGATTATTTAAACAACAAATCTAAGCTTGTTATCGCTAAAAAGCTCAAGTATAGCTAAGTTAACAAAGTTAAAACTTTGCTTAGACCATTAGATTATGGAACTCTAAATATATGCAATGTAGAAGATATTTTTTGTAAATACAAGAGGATAACTGGAGAATAAAATTTTATTTTTTTAGTATCTTTCGCCGTTTTTCTCAACTGTGTGGTCCTTTAATTACATAGAAGACTAGTTTAAAAGTATAATATATAAAATTGTTAAAGTTTAAATATTTATAAAATGTAATTTACATTCGATTTCATTTTGTTTTATATTATTACATTAGTTAAAAAGGGGTTTTTTTCATTAAATTTAAATGATTTGAACTGTAGAGCAGTAGTCACTTCTGTCATTTGTAAATAAAAAGTTAATTTTACAGATTATTTTATATATAAAATTATTCTGCGTAAACTACTCTAAGCTTGGATGCTGTGAGTGAAATTATGTGTCACCTAGACTTGTAAACGGATAACATAAAAATACATATCATTTTGACGGTGGACGGAATAGAGTTATTATAAAAAAATTATGATCCACAATCGCCGAAAATATTGTAACGTATACTTTCAATCTAAAAAAAGACGAATTGATAAGTGTTCTTATTTTTTGAAGACGATAAAATAAAACAAAATGATTGCTAAGTTATGTGTGGTTTGGCTGACCGCGAAATCATAATTTGTTAAATTGTCTTTCATATAAAACAACATGCAATCTTTATACTTTACGTTGTAACATATTATATTTTAATGTTTTCACAGTCAATACAATCCTCATTTATTCGCAGCCTTTTATTTAAATATGTATGTATGTTTGTACTCCTATTCCATTCATCTTCTGCAAGTAGATCGCTTCAAAGAGTCTTATAAATATTTATTGCCTTAGATATATATATATATCTATATCGTGACTGCGTTCGCTTTCTGAGTTCGTTTTCAAGTTATTTTTATGTATTTATTACATTATTACGTTTATTAATGGTTTTAAACAAGCTGCTCGTTATACGTCTGTAGAAAATATTATAATTGTAATTACATATTATATCGGACGAGATTATAGGCCTCCTGATGGTAAGTGGTCACCAATGCCCATAGACATTGGCATTGTAAGAAATGTTAACCATCGCTTACATCGCCAATGCGCCACCAATCTTGGGAACTAAGATGCTATGTCCCTTGTGCCTGTAATTACACTGTCTCACTCACCCTTCAAACCGGAACACAACAATACCAAGTACTGCTGTTTTGCGGTAGAATATCTGATGAGTAGGTGGTACCTACCCAGACGAAACACAAAGCCCTACCACCAAGTAATACTTATCGTTAGTATAGTTGTGTTCCGGTTTGAAGGGTGAGTGAGACAGTGTAACTATAGGCTCAAGGGACGTAACTAATTATTTCCCGAAGTAAGTGGTGCATTGGCGATATAAGGAATGGTTAATAATTCTCGCAGCACTAATGTATATGGGTAATGGTGATATCTTATCATCAGTTGACCCATTTGTAAGTCCGCCTACCGATATTATATATAAAAATGTAAGACTACCACCGGTTTCGAATGAAGATTCTATCGAGAGGAACCGGCAAGGAAGTCATTAGTTACATAACACATAAGTCATTAATCATATATATTTAATAATCACATTGAGAGCGAAACCATTACTAAGTATAGTAATATGTTATTGAGTGAAAGTTTGAGCAAATTAACATTTTTCCATTTCATTAAAGTACATGTTTTATACCGCAACATAAATTAATGAACACTCAGTATACTCATAGTTCGAACTTCTAACGTAACAAAAAAGTTATAATCAAAGTATACTTTATTTAGTCTTCAGAAGAACTTTGTAATCGTCATTTTACAAGATTGTATTAAAAACGCGTCTAAAGCCAGCAAAATTTCAGATTTCACTCGCGCGTCCCCTAATGCTTTCTTTATCTACGAGGACCGGAAATATTATTTTTACTTTGTTTTTTATTTAAAGGATTTTTTGTCTATAAAATGATTATTAATACAAATCACTGTTATTTTTATTCCGTAGTCTAAAAAGCACGACAGCGACTGATTTAATAATAAATATGTACATATGTTTGAAGCGTGGGTGACATGCGACCGGAGATGTTGTTTTTTACGGAGGAAATGTAGCATGAAACAAAAGCTAATTATTGTCATAAAAATAAGCAGCCACAGTCTCAATTGACCCTATAACATTATGTATATTAATAAAAAAATAAAGATTAAAGGACATATCGTGATTATTCCTTTATTATTACATTATCCTTTATTATTCATTTTACAGTGGAAATTCCCCGGCTACGTACGAAGCGCGTCGAATCCACATTTTTCATTCGCACTGCAAAACTGTGGAATACTTTGCCTGATACCACCGATCATGCGGGGAGATCTGTGGTCGATTTTGCCTTGGCGTATGATCTGACACAACTGGTTACCTCGCCAACGCGAATCCCAGATGTGGAGGATCATACACCTTCCCTGTTAGATCTTCTGCTGACCTCTCATCCGGACGGGTACCATGTTTCCGTAGAGCCTCCTCTTGGCTCGTCGGACCACTGTCTTGTCCGGAGTACAGTGCCGATTACACGCACCTCACGGCCTCGGTTCGTGGGATGTCGCCGTGTGTGGCACTACAGGTTAGCGGACTGGGATGGGATGCGGTCCTTCTTTGCATCCTACCCATGGGGGCGGATTTGTTTCTCGCCGGATGATCCAGATGTCGTTGCTGACTCGGTCGCCGATGTGGTGTTTCAGGGTATGGAACTCTTCATTCCGTACTCTGCAATACCTATCGGCGGCAGATCCCGGCCCTGGTTTGGTCGCTTCTTCAAAACGGCGTCACGCCGAAAGGTAGAATGCTATCAAGCCTGGGCTGAAGCATCGGCATCTCGTGATGTAAATACCAGCGCACTTAAAAAGGAATACAACTCTGCCTCCAGATCTTTCAAAAGCGTTATTGCCAAGGCGAAATCGGAGCACATTGGCAGGATTGGCGAGAGATTGGTGCGTCTTCCTTCGGGAACACGCGCATTTTGGTCTCTCGCTAAGGCTGTCTTAGGGAATTTCTGTCAGCCCTCCCTTCCATCTCTGCACAGGAGCGATGACTCGTTGGCCCATACTGCGAAGGAGAAAGCCGACCTTTTGGGATCTCTCTTCGCGTCCAACTCGACTCTTGATGATCAAGGAAAGACACCACCGACAATCTTGCGGTGTGATACCGTGATGCCGGAAATTAAATTCCGGCAGAGTGCAGTTCGTAAAGCACTTCTTTCCTTGGACATCCATAAGTCGAGTGGGCCCGATGGCATTCCTCCGATCGTCCTGCGTGCTTGTGCTCCCGAGTTGGCACCGGTCTTAACGCGTCTTTTCCGCCACTCTTACACATTAGGCGTAGTCCCGAATTCTTGGAAGACTGCTTTGGTGCATCCGATCCCTAAAAAGGGCAATCGCTCTGATCCAACAAATTATAGGCCTATTGCTATCACCTCCTTGTTCTCCAAGATAATGGAGTCCATTATTAACCGCCAGCTCCTGCGGTACCTAGAGGAGCACCAGCTGATTAGTGACCGCCAGTACGGCTTCCGTCGGGGTCGCTCAGCTGGTGATCTTCTAGTTTACCTTACTCACAGATGGGCTACAGCGGTTGAGTCCAAGGGGGAAGCATTAGCAGTCAGTCTGGACATAGCGAAAGCCTTCGATCGGGTATGGCATAAAGCGCTTCTCACGAAGCTTCCTTCCTACGGGCTTCCCGAGAAATTATGCAAGTGGATCACCAGCTTTTTGGCAGATCGGAGCATCAAGGTCGTTGTCGACGGTGCATGCTCTGACTTAAAATTCGTCAATTCTGGTGTTCCACAAGGCTGCGTTCTTTCACCTACTCTGTTTCTTCTGCATATCAATGATATGTTACAAATCAGTAACATTCACTGCTATGCGGATGACAGCACTGTAGACGTCCTTTACACCGGCCGTGCTAATATTTCTCGGGAACACGTCGATGAGTGTCGGAATAAACTTGTGTCTGAAGTCGAGACCTTGTTAGCCAAGGTCTCGGACTGGGGCCGACTAAACTTGGTCCAATTCAACCCCAATAAGACTCAAGTTTGCGCGTTAACCGCTAAAAAGTCTCCTTTTGTCATATCCCCTCATTTCGAGAAAACTCCCCTCCATCCCACAGTCAGTATCGGGATACTTGGCGTTGAGATTTCGAACGTTGTTCAGTTCCGCGGTCAATTGGAAGTTAAAGCCAAACTGGCTTCCAAAAAGCTTGGAGTGCTCAACAAGGCGAGACAGTACTTCACGTCGGCCCATCGCCTAAAACTTTACAAGGCGCAAATTCGGCCCCACATGGAGTACTGCTCTCACCTCTGGGCGGGAGCTCCCCAGTACCAGCTTCTTCCTTTTGACCGCATACAACGTAGAGCAGTTCGAATTGTCGACGATCAAGCTATTACCGACCGGCTTGATACTTTGGATTTGCGTAGAGATGTTGGGTCACTATGCATACTCTATCGTATATATCACGGGGAGTGTTCTGAGGAGTTGTTTGGTTTAGTCCCGGCCGCTGAACTTCACCACCGGACATCACGCCAGAACTCAAAATTCCATCCTCACCACCTCGATGTCTGGAAATCCACAACAGCGCGTTTCCTAAGGCATTTTCTGCCTCGCACAATCACTCTGTGGAACCAGCTTTCGCCGGCGATTTTTCCGAACCGATATGACATAAAAACCTTCAAGAAGAGAGCGTACTCTTTCCTCAAAGGCCGGCAACGCACCTGCAAGTCCTCAGATGTTGCAGATGTCCATGGGCGGTGGTAGTCACTTTACATCACGTGGGCCTCCTGCTCGTTTGCCCCCTCTTACATAAAAAAAAAAAAAAAAAAAAAAGAGTCTGTATTACTCGATAGGTAAAACGTTGGTGTCTTCAAATCCAGAGTAAACAGGTTCCTTCTAGGCAAGCGTGCTACATCCTAGACCGTGTCGTTGCTTACCATCAGAATGATTTTAATCAAACACAACCCATGCAAATATAATGTTCATTACATACATATTATTTTTTTTTACTTTGAAATAGATATACTCAACGGAATTAAATAAAAATAAGCAATTTTGCTTTATAAAACTAGTATCGATTTGGAAGGTATGTAAATTCTACCGACAAAAACCGACAAGACACAGTGGTACTGTTTTCTACCAATAAAATTTCCTAGGTGTATTGGAAAGTGTGTTGGAATAAGTTCCAACCTTCTCGAAAGGAGACTCTTCTCCTCAGTCCAGCGGTGGGATATTAAATTTAAGTGCTATACTGTAAAGGCAAAGATGAAATAACGATAAAATTGTAATTATTTTCATCATTTCCTAATGTCCTTAATCAGAAGTTATTACTCAGCGTCAGGCAGGTATTATATTTAAAATGGTAAACTCGACAACGATTCCATTGATTTTTCGATGCGGAGCGACGCAAGTGTTGTTCCCGTTTCATTCTAAAAAACTCAAACGTTTTCTGGGCGCGTCTCCACTATTTCATAAAAGAGTAATCTGTTGAAATTTTCTATTTTTTGAAGTACAATAATCCATTGACGCTGCAACATTGTTCATTCCTTTCTTAAAAGGAAATGGCCGTAGTTTTATTGCAATGAAAAATTATACAAAGAACACGCTGGACGAGAAGCTGACGGTATTTATATACAAGAGGAAAAATAACTACGCATTCTGCTTTGTGAGCTTGAAATTATTATTATTATTTTTTGAGAACCGGCTACAATTAATTGTAAACAGGGTTTCGTTTTTAAATATTATAACCTTTTTTGTCTGCATTCGCAGTTGAATTGATTACATTTTTTTAGTTATTGACAGTAAGCGTAATGCAACAATTCTAAGTATTTATGTTTACCGGTAGAATATCTGATGAGAGAGTTGTTTCTAACCAGATGGGCTAGCGCAAAGCCATACCACCTGGTAAAACTCTTGAACTCAAGTATTCCTATATAGGTGAACAGCTAGATGGCCCAGTCGTTAGAACACGTAAATCTTAAGGTTGTGGTTTTGACACGGGTAATATTTAATTTTCAAGTGTTTAAAATGGGTTTATTAATTGCGGCAGTAATTGAAAATATCATATGGAAACTTGCATATGTTTGATGAAAATAACTTGATATGTTCGCACCAAACCTTCTCAACATAAGCTCCTCCAGTAGTGGGACATACAAAGACCGTTACGTTAAGGAAATACTGCTATAAAAGCAGTTTTATTTTATTTTATTTGAAATATACAATATATATATACTCAGTATATAAGCTTTATTTACATAAATGTTATAATTTTTACAATTATTTTAGTATTAGTCAGTAACAGCCTGTGAATGTCCCACTGCTGAGCTAAAGCCTCTTCTCCTCTTTTTGAGGAGAAGGTTTGGAGCTTATTCCACCACGCTGCTCCAATGCAATTGGTGGAATACACATGTGGCAGAATTTCAATGAAATTTGACTCATGCAGGTTTCCTCACGAAGTTTTCCTTCACCGTCAAGCACGAGATGAATTATAATCACGAATGAAGCACATGAAATTCAGTGGTGCTTGCCCGGGTTTGAACCGACGATCTTCGGTTAAGATTCACGCGTTCTTACCACTAGGCCATCTCGGCATTTATATAAAATATATTTAGACACATGTTTTATCATGAAAATTCTCACGTACTAAGAGAAAATATAGAATCCAATGTTTTATAAAAATCCGTGAATTTTATTCGAAATAATATGTAGGATATATTTTTTTAATATTTCTTTTTTAGTTTATTACTAAATACATTTTTGTTTAGTTTATAGTTTTTAATATTCGTGCAGACGATAGATCATTCTAGCAATATAGCAAACAGTGCTTGATTTTATTTATTCTTTCAATAATAATTAATCAAAAAATATTGTATTTTATTTTTCAGATAGTAATTTTTGATTCAAGCTTCAAAATTCAAAATTTTAAATGTACTTCTCTTATTAAATATTTTTTTAAAGTTTTTTTTTGATATGTAATATGTGCTCATATACTCGACTTCAGACTTTATGGACAAGCAAAGGAGAAATATTCGTGAATTGCTGTCAGAAAACGTTAAAATATTTTTACTATAAACGTATAAACATAATTAAGGAACGTATCTGTTATCCTAAGCAATATTTTAAATGCGAAAGTTAGTTTGTTTGTTTTTACGTTTTTACGTCTTAAATACTCAAGCGATAATCATAAATGTTTCGTCAGAGGTACAGAAAATAACGTGGCTCTTTACCCGCTGACGAAGCCGCAGACAGAAATTAGTTTTAATATAAAACTGATAATTTTATCAACGATAATAATACACCACACTTTTCACGTTACGTCCCTTGTGCCTGTAATTATCCTGGCTCACTCACCCTTCACACCGGAACACAATACTACAAAGTACTGCTGTTGTGTGGTAGAATATCTGATGAGTAGGTGGTACCTACCCAGACAAGCGTGCACAAAGCTCTACCACCAAGTCAATTGTTTGACGAGTTCCACTAGTTATTCATGATTAAAACCAATATTAATAAATTGTATAATATAATTACTTTAAGTCTTTAACTTTCCAAGTACAAACAAACTGTAAGTTATGCGAACGGCACAGTTTTGAAAAGTTTCTGTTAATTCTAAAATCCTTTTACACCCACCAAAGTTCAACATTGATCGGTTATTCTATTATAATTAGGCTGTATGCTGCTTACGTGGTAGAGTTTGGTATGATCAGACGAAGTTTGCTTTAACTAAGGTATCGCTCGCGTTTAAAGCTTATAAATATCAAACTTGGTAGCTAGTAAGTAACTCAAGAATAGAATAATAGCTGTCATATTAAGTTTAATGACGTCAGAATTGTTAATGAGCGATGGATTAGTATGGTTCGTTAAAACAAAAAAAAAAATTATAAATATAACTAAATTATCTTGAGTGTAGTGTATTATCTTGATTTTGATCACTAGAAAATAAATTGTTTACACAAAATCACGGTTCAAATGTTTTTTTCTATAATTCCGTATCATTAGAATACTATTTTCTATTATCATAGATTCTCCCATAATATTCCATTGGTTACGATAGAAAAAATATTGGGAGCGATGTTTAGGATATGACATAGATATTAAATAGTTTACAGGAAGATTTTTTTCTTGAGATTAGTTAACTGCGCAGAAAGTTTTAGTGCACTATCTATATTTTATCTATAAAATCCAATGAGACGACAATTCCGATACGCCCCGAAAGAGTTCAGACTAGAGAATATATTTAGCATAAGTAGAGACCGAATTCGCAACCGCTAACACAGCAGCCTGTACAATAACCTCGCTAGTCAGTCATCAGATAAAGTATTTCGAGGAATCCATTCTGTATAAATCGTTACACGAATATATTATTGCCTGCCGTTCTTTGACAACGAAAAAAGTAATGTGATATATATAGTGTGTAACAAAAACCCTGTCCGATCCGTGAAGTGGTTATTAGGTATCGTGTGTAGGTTCTATTTATGTAATAATTTTTAAAATACTAAGCAAAAAAATTACTTATAAAAAATATTAATTGTATTTAACCAGACTGTTGGTGTTAAACTACTGAGGTCATGGACCTCGTGTCTTAGCTACCCGATAGGTAGCTATCGAGCGCTATTGCCCGCGTCTGTGTTGCCAAGTAATATTCGTCAATTAATTAAAAAAAAAAAACCGTGATAATTTTTTTTGTAACAATCGTGTATAAATTTAAAAAAATACATTCAAAGCGATCACAGTACGAATACAGTCATGACATTGGCTACGTGTTGTTCTTTGCCGTTTAACCATTTTCCTATTCAACTAACACAACGATCCAGTTGCGGTTCATTCGAATTTGAATGTAAAAGAATAAATTATTACAATTGGCTCACAGTTAATATTCAACTGAGGTTTATTTTTGTGAGAAATAGAATCTGGAACGTATCGTATATTACGTACCGTTATTAATTAGTATAATTGTCTCACTGGAGGAAGCAGGCAGATTACACATTATATTGTTATTATTTTAACAGCTCATAGCTTACATGGACGTTTCTCAGAGGGCTAAAGTATTGCGAACAGTTTTTTTTTAAATTTCGATTCGATTTTTAATTAGTTACGGTGTTATTTCAGTTTTTATTGATGAAGCATTGACGTTGTTAAGAGTGGTTTATACTTTCTACATTGCCAGTGTCTATGAACGATCGTGCGTTTGCCTTCCTAAAATAAATAAATAAATCTCATATTGAAGACATGTTTACTGTTATGTGTTTTGCATCTTCTTTCTTTTAATATTTGTCTTTAATATTTGTATTTTAATTTAATATTATTTAAGTTTGTTTTCAAAAGAAATCATAAAATGTAAGAAAATATGAAAAGGTATAATAGCAAGACAAGATAATGTTAAATAACGTTTATTGTTAAGCGTTTCGATAACGTTTCATCAAGTCGATCGAAAATTAATATATATTAACATTGAATCGCTTTAGGTGATCGACCATTTGATTTCCGATTCCGGCCTAGTTTTGTATAGCCCATTAGCATACGTGCTAATTCTAAATTCATATAAATGTAATGTACGTAATGTATAAATATATTAGTTACGCTATAGCCATATCAATATATTTACATACTCATATAGGTCATACATAAGGTGGGAACAAATCTCTGATAGAGTTGAGGTTTCCTTTGAAACACAATCAGTGTTCATGTTCTTAAGATCATAATAAAATACTATAAAGTAAATAATTTTATTATATAAAAAAGTAATCGTTAATGTTGCCAGTCAAATATTTTTTTATAATTTCAGAACATATATAAATTCATTGCTTATATTTTATACCGCTCGCCAGCATCTTCCGAGTTCGTCGCGGATGGATTTTTCTAGTAACACACTGCACACCCGAGCAAGCATTAATCACGTCACGGAACTAGGGAGATGTATAATTCACATGTAAAGTGTGATATTGTTCCGCAAGGAACGGCTTATCTTTGAACAAACATTAATTTTAACGAGCCCAGCTCAAAGGGGACTCGAGATATTGTAGGTTACATAGGAAACCGTTGTGATCGAATACATTCTGCAAGCTACCATTCTGCGTAGTCGCGTTGCCTTCAGGACGAGCTTTAATTATTCATCAATCTAGACGATATTTCTAATATATCATCTTTGTATGTGAGATGAAATCCATACAGGCATATCGACTAAACCTCAGAGCAAGGTGGTGGAATAAGCAAGAAGAGAAAGAATTAGCCGGTAAAAACTGAATCTATACTATAAAGATAAATTGCTACAAAAAACTACATAACTAAGAGAACATGTTTATTTATTGGGTGTTTAGCACAATACGTATTGAACGAGTTAGTTAAATATCTCTTCCATAGGAGAGGACGCCTTTGCCCAATGTCACATTTAGAGGGTTCAATTAATAATCAATACTACACGTTCCTATTATCAAAAACGTTAACCATACGCTGTTAATTTAGAACGAGATCGATCAGTATAACCTAACAATATTCGGAAATCCAAGGTGATAACACCTACCCACATACACTGTCATCTTATTAGCTATTCCAAACACTGTCAATACGCAAATAGACACGGGATTTTAGACGTTATATCCTTTATACCTGTGGCTAGAGTCCGTTGAGCTGGGATCCTTCCCTCAATGACAACATACAGATCAAAACAAGGCAGTTGAATAACAAGAGGTGGAACCAAAACGATCTAGTAACGGTGCAGCTTCCACATTGCATATCATTAAATTGAAAGCGAAAAATTGAAATTAGACTGCGATAGTATAATATCATATATTCTCGCAATTAACTTACATTAGAAAAAAAAAACAAATTCAACCAAAATAATATACATCAAAGATACGGACAACACGTCTTTGAAGATTTAATAGTCAAAAAAACAGCTGGGAGTTGAAATAAAATAAAATGGGTGTATAGGGCACGAACATATGTTGATATTAAATAATATATAATCATTTTGACTGCCTCGTTGGTCTGGTAGTGGCTAGATATAAGGCCGCAGACCCGGTGGTCCTAGGTTCAATTGCCAGGTCGGGCCAATAAATAGTTATTGGGTTTTTCTGTCTGAAAATTCTCAGTAGCAGCCTGGAGTCTGGATGTTGGAAGTGTGTACACTGCCGTGCCTCGGAAAGCACGTTAAGCCGTTGGTCCTGCGCCTGAACTCTTTCCGGTCGTGTCGGATTGCCGTCCCATCGGATTATGAGAGCTAAGGAAAAGAGAGTGCACCTGTGTTTGCGCACACACTTGTGCACTATAATATCTCCTGCGCAGTTGGCTAATCTCTCTTGAGATTGGCCGCCGTGGCCGAAATCGGTCTGGAGGGCCTTAGTAATCAATTTGAACATTGAATACGCCTACAATCAACATATACCTTTTATTTACTAATGCTTTCAATATTGTAACGAATAGTGTTGTGATAGTGTTCATTATGTTAGTGTGTGTTAGCTTTAAGTTGTGTGAATAAAGTCATAAAGTCCACATATCGATATAGACTTGTAAATGGTGGGTCATTATCCCTTGGATGGGAAAGAGCCATCATTTAATATTATTACTGTTATTATCAGCTGTGATAAAACGGTTCATTGGTAACTATAACCATCCTTGTAATGTCTGCGATGTCTTGGCTTTTAAATTTACTAAGGAAGATGTCTTTATGCTTTGTTAAACTCGTTGATATAGTTTTTTTAATCTATACATATAATAAATCTGTAACTGGTCGATGTCTGTACATGGAAGATAAATGAGTAAAACTTTTATCGGGGGTCATTATAAACACAATAGAACCCAAAACAATGATTAATAGATTTTTTGTCTGTTTGTCTGTTTGTCTGTTTGTCTGTTTGTCTGTGCGTTTGTGCACGCTAATCTTAAAAACGGCTTAACGGATTTGAGTGCGGTTTTCACTAATGTATTGTGGCTAACTTCACTTAACATTTAGTGTTTGTTTTATTTCAATCGGTTCATAAATAATAAAGTTATGTCAATTTAAAGATACACATAGAACATTTATTAAAAATGGTTATGGTCAAACTGAAAAGAGATTAAATATTACATGTAATATACACTTTTGCTTATGATTTATCCTATATTTTGTCCTATAATTTTTAATCTCTTTATTTATTTATTAAAAGTTTAGTATTATCACTACTAAAAATCAATAAATTATTATCTGTAGGAAAAGTACGCGCACTGTTAGTTGTCAAAATCAAAAAGTTTTGTTAACAATTTCGTGTTTTCAGTAGCTTCGTGTGTTGTTTTTGCATAAAAACTAATATTGCATATATATTGTGTGTATCTTTATGATCTCATCTTATATCTTTCATAACAGTACGCTTTAAGACTGCGTGTGAGCAAGTCAGTTAACTCAGTGACAATAATTAATACGTAAATAGTATATAGGTGTATAAACAAAGCCTAAAAAACAACTATAACAATAATACATGGTTTTAGAAGTGTTTGCTTTAAACATAAAGGTATATCACTTCTTAAAACTTTAAATAGGTAAAAAAAAATCGTAAATTCGTGTTTCCTGTCAAAAGTTTTAAAACGGCAGATAAAAATTCAAACGTTTTACCTACCGAAGTTTTTTCTAAACAACGAAATAAATAACAATTTATTTAATTATAATCAAAAAATGGCAACCATATTTTGAACTATATTTATTAGCCTCTGGATATATATAAGGAGTATTAGCCACTGGTTATGTATAAGAAGTGTAAATAGAGAAAAATAGCAATTTTATTCAACATTAAAATAACAGAAATTACTTTAGAAGACCTCATTAATAAATGTAACAAGTATTTCGAACCGAGGAAAAATTTAACTATGGCCTGACATGTATTTTTTATGAGAAAACAAAGCAAACACGAAAATATAACCAACTTTATTACGAGTCTAGAAAATTACAGTTTAAAATGCGATTTCGTTGAATTAATAGTCATTGGTCAGTGATAAATTTACAGCGAATATGTGTTAGAGTAGCTTGCCAAACATCAAAGATTATTACAACGGTCTGATCTGTCACTAAAGAAAGCTATAGAGATAGCTAAAATAGTAGTGATCGAACAACAAAATACGGAGCACATAAATAAAAGCACTGAGACGTCGTCATCACCTTCATCATCTAATGAATATCAAGTGATGAAGGGGGAGTAAAAGGGTTAAACAACACACAGTACAGAATAGAGAAGATGTGCATATTCCTACGAAGTCAGACGGGCAACTAATTAAGAAGAGAAGAAAATTGTGAAACGTGGTTATATTTGCCTCATCCCAATATAAACCGAATAAAAGTATTTTGTAATCTCTCAGCTTAATTCAATTGGTCTTTGGCTACATCAAGCTTGCAACAGCATAATCATGAATAGGAAGAAGTAGATCTGTGCAAGCATATAATATATAATTAAGTGTACTCAGATATTGATATTATATATTTAAAAAAAAATCACTGCAAAAATAACATAAATAAGATAAAAATAATAATGTATTAAATGTATTAATTTATATAAAATGAATGTACCAACCCATCTTAATATTCAATATTTTAGTTTGTTATAAATTTTGTACTGTAGTCATATTCTTGCTTGCCTTTTAATTGTATTTGGTTAAAAAATATATAAATAATATATATAATTATCATTTATTTACTGCATTTTATTGGCCTTACTCAATGTAATAATGCTTAAGCTATGTGATTTCATTTATATTTTGTTTTTGTTAAATTTGTGTTTTCATTAAGTAATTAATTGTATTTGATTATAAAAAAATATTATAAATAACTGATTATGATGGTTTAGCTGTTTGATTTTATATATGTTTTGATTATTTTAATGATTGTGTAATTATTGTTGGTGGAAACTTAGCTAATGTATGTATATATTTATATATATATATATGCTATAAGTGTCATCTCATTTTTAACACTTAACCTACCAGAGCGGTCAAATAACTGCTTTTGAAACTTTAATTAAAATTGTTATATAGCTGCTTTTGTTTGTATATTATATACTTTTTCTACATAAAATGGCCGCTTAAGCAGCTTATTCAGATGTGTGTCAAGTTCAATGGACAACATTTGTTTTAATTCCCTTTTTTTGTTTAATTAAATTAGGAGCCTTGGTTAAGTCTGATTTTATTTAGTCTCTGACAGAAGAAACTCTTCCTTTACTTTATACTTTATATTGTACACATAAAATAACATAAATCTATAACAAAAACGAATTAATTAATAAATTATCCATACATATAAATCAAATTGAAGTTTCTGTCTGTTATTTCAAAATAACTGCCTGTTTTAAAGGTTATATGGCTATTTACGATTTACCAAAACCAAAGCAATCATTTTTTTAATTTTTTTACTGTCTGCATGTCTGTATCTTTCAATCGTCTAAAAAATTGAAATAACCGAATTATTATAAGAACTATTTCAAGATTCCGTTTAGCCTTTATTTCATCAAAATTAGTTGAGTCTATCAAAAGTTATAAAAATACGTATTTTTGTTGATCTATTCACATAATATTATTGCTCTTCCTAACTGATTCATTAACGCAGAGCCTAAACTGCGGGGGTAAGAAACTTGAAATTTTGGCGGTTGATACATTTTATAACACCACTAAGGTAGGATTTTTGGAAATTCTACCCCTAAAGAGTTGAACGATTGTTTAGAACCCCGTCATTTTTAAAGTTAGAAGCATGAAATTTAATGAACAAGCTTAAAAATAAATAAAAATGTATTTCAGCGTTTTTGAAAATCTAAATCTGAGAGGGTAAAAAAGGGGTTGAAAGTTTGTATGGGGATTCCGTCACTTTTGGTGTAAGAAGAATGATATTTAGTATTAAAGCTATGCATACGTATTTCGTCGTTTTTAGAAATTTAACTCCAAACGGGAGAAACGGGGTAAAAGCATTAGTATAAAAATTAAAAAAAATAGAAATATACTATTTGAGTTTTTTGATTGAATTAATAAACATGAATTTCAAAGTTTTTAGAAACTTTTATTTTTGTTTGGAAGAGTTGGGTGCAAATAATGAAATTCAAAATACGCAATATCTTATATCAATATCTCTTAGGGAGAAATATACGAACTTCACTATGTTGGTGATGTTTGGATAAAAAAAACATATTCCATTATTGCCATATGTACCACTTAATTGGTATTCCCTAAGCTTATATTATTGTAAAGTTTCATTAAAATCCATTCAGTAGTTTATGCGTGAAAGAGTAACAAACGTCCATACATCCATACAAACTTTCGAGTTTATTATATTAGTAGGAAGTAGGATTATTATATGCCCTGTACTGAACACACATACATTATACTGGATGGGCGAATAAATCGATTGGTAAATGTTTATATCTTATTGATTAAAAAATGTACGAGATAAAATCCTTATTTTACCCGTACGAAGTCGGGACGGGCAGCTAATTACTCGCTGATAACGTATCTTTCTGTAGGTAAAAAAGGTTTTTAAAAACAGTACAGCAGTTTTTCAGTTTATTCGCTACAAATAAACATACAAAAAATCTATTTTTACTTATTTATAATATTAGTATAGATAAAGACCACGCGCGAGCGAAGCTGCGGGCAACAGCTAGTATAATATATAATGTTAGTTCATAAATTATAAATATCATATTTTTGTTAGTATGGTGGAGTTAAGAATTAATGGAAGAGAAACTCACTTACATATAGGAAGCAGATGTCTTCCAGATGTCTTTTCAGATGTAAGTGAGAAAGCCATTCACTAGTTAAAAAACTACTGACTGCCTCGTTGGTTTAGCGGCTAGCTTATAATATATAATGTTCTGTAGTCGTGGATTCAAATGCCGAGTCAGGCTAATGAAGAGATATTGGATTATCCCGTTGAAAAAATCTATCTCTACCGCAGTCTGAAAGTCTCACTCACTCCCTGTGTTTACATTCCATCGCCACGCAATGTACGTAAAGCCTTTGGTCCAGCACCTGAAATCTTACTGTTCAACGGATTTCCTTCCCATCGAATTAAGAGACTGAGGAAAAACATAGTTCCTTTTCGTTGGACATATACTTATGCATAATAATATGTTTGCCTTAAATCGGCCAAAAATACATCTTATAAGTACATTCCAATTTCAACTAGAATATGTCTGGCTTAATCATGTCAGACAGAGAACTTTTCCTTTAAATAATTTAGAACAATTTAAGATATTTCGATCTATTGCACATGCATTGATGTACATAAATATAAACTTAACGTGGCACATTTAAGATGTTGTCGAGTTTGGCAACATACACGTTATATCAGTGAAAACTATTTTGCGACGACAAAGTATTTATTGCGGCTCGTCCAGCGGGATCTTTGTTTGATATTTTTCTTATTTTTCACACAAACACACATGTTATAATGCTGGTCTCTCCGTGCCTACTGATATTGCTTTGTCTTCGTTTTTAAGGAGAATTAATATGTAAAAATCTACTACTACTGCTATAAATGTCCTAAGTTCCTGACTAGATTTCATACTCGATACCCAATACGTACTTTCCGAGGTGCTGGAGTGTAATACATGCAACTTCTTAACAGTGACAGCCTGTGAATGTCCCACTACTGGGCTAAGGCCTCTTCTCATTGTTTGAGGAGAAGGTTTGGAGCTTATTCCAACACGCTGCTGCAATGCGGGTTGGTGGAATACACATGTGGCAGAATTTCAGTGAAATTAGACACATGCAGGTTTCCTCACGATATTTTCTTTCACCGTTAATCACGAGATGAATTATAATCACAAATTAAGCACATGAAATTCAGTGGTGCTTGCAGTAGTTCAAACCCGAACTCAAGATCATTGGTTAATATTCACGCGTTCTTACCACTGGGCCATCTCGATTATTTTAAATTGAGGCTTGACTGTTTTCAAACCTGATGGAAATAGATGATACAATGGTGGTGCGAGGTGGAGTGCGGTGGCTTAGAACCTTAGCATGATCCGAAGTTTGACCCGAGGACCTTGGGCCCTGCAATCATACAATATTGTACTACTACTAAATATTCAGTCGCATAGATGAGCTTACGTTTGCTTTCTGAAATTTATATGATTAATGGGACAATTACGTAGTTAGGTTAATTTAAAAGCGTTAAGTTTAGAAAATTATAAGCGAAGGGATTACATAAAGACAAAATTAAAAGATTTCAGTATTGATAAGGTACTGTTTTAGATTTTTTATGTAATTTCTACATAAAACTTCTTAAGGATAAGCTTGAAAAAACCTATGAAGTTTCAAAGTTGGTAAAGTATTGTTAACATAATTGATTAAAGGCAATAGGGTTTCACCGTTGTGGAGTATTGGCAAAAAAGTTTAAATAAAAGTCATACGGTTTCGCGGTAAAGTATTGTTAAGAAGTTCGTATTAAAAATAGCTAAATAGTTGATTTTGTAATGCAGTTGGTGAAATTTATTGCGATAAAAAAAAACTAAATGTACTGTTAAACTTGGTGCTGCTAAATTTGAACCACTTTTTCCTTGGTTTGCCGACGTATACTTCTTATTGGGACATTTTGGATCAAGGAATGGCTCTTTATATACTGCACCGACAGCTATAAAGGATATTGGTACATTGCTATTATCTTCACGCTCGGCTTGGCCACCTGAATTGGTTTTAGTGTTCATTGAGATCCTGAAAGAATTGGATTCGATACTTTTATATACTATGTTATGTATTCTTTATAAATGTCAGCCCGGGATAAGCTATATAGAAAACTTTCCCCTACGAGCCTTATACATTCAAAGTTTTAATACCAAAGCTTATAGGTCGTAAATAGATAAACATTGATTCCTCTCTTTTTGACATCAGTTATTCGATGTTTGTAAGAAGAAGACAAAATATATCGTAACTTTACACAAACAAATTGTATTTAATAAATGCAATTGCCACTTATCTGTTTTAGAAAATATCAATAATATCAACAGGTTTATATGACAGTTCCATATAAGATTACTTTAAAATCATTTGTTAGGATCTTTAATTGATGATAAATCAGGACAATATGATGATAATATCTTCATTACTCACCAAAACTAAAATTGATTTTTTTATTTATACAACTATAAATTATATATTATAAATGTTCAGTTTGTTACGATGTTTGTTGCACAGGAAAACTGCTGAATGAAACTTATTAAGATAAAATAACTCAACATATAAGCTACCAACACTTCATCCCCACACACGCGGGCAAAGCCACGGACGGAAGTTAGTTAAGTAATAATTCGCACGTTTATTCCAATACTGTCACTAAACGAAATTTATAAAAATACTATGTTTTAACGCCACCTAGTAGCTGAACGCGTAATTTACACTTTCCTTCGATTCTTATATCTTATTTCATAGCCAATGCTCCGCAGGATAGTAGTATTATCCGCTGGTTATTCCTACAACGACAGTAAATGGATAAAGACATGTCGTTGTTTCAAAAATTCATTTATTTTTGATGTAGAACCGTCATCTTCAGAAAAATATAGTTTTCTTTCATGTATTATTTGTTTAATTTTCGTTATTCAACCAAATCATAAGGTAATGAGCAGCGACATTAATATTATTAGTTTTAATTATTTTTGTAACTCCATACATTTATGTGTGCATAATGACATTTGCATTAGAATTGATTTTATTTAAAAATGGTAAAGTGTCACTAAAAATTAAAATACTGAATAACTAATAATTTACTGAAAGCAGAAAATTAAAAAAAAAACTTTATTTCTTAGGAATAATAGTCATTATTTATTAAAATAGCAAAATTTCGAGAAAAGTAACAATTAGCTTTTTTACATCAAATAATGTTCCCTCAAAATCTTTTAATTGCTCTCCTGTAAAATTTGGTTTTTCAGTATAGTGACGGTATTGGAATAAACGTGCGATATGTTGAATAAAATGTTATATTTATTCAATATTTATCCAGTAGCTTTTTATTGTTTAAAGAATTTATTTTACGAATGGATAGAAAACACGAGCGAGATTGATCGGAGACATAATTAATTACATTTTAGAACCAGATAGGGTAGTGACAATTTTATTTTTAATTCTACCCTTTTGACTACCTACCTAAAATAACATAGATATCAGAGTTATCAAGCCCTTTGTATAAGTAATTTAATCGGTGGTAGAGCTTTATGCAAGCTCGTCTGGGTGGGTACCACCCACTCATCAGATATTCTACCGCAAAACAGCTATACTTGGTATTGTTGTGTTCCGGTTTGAAGGGTGAGTGAGCCAGTGTAATTACAGGGACAAGGAACATAACATCATAGTTCCCAAGGTTGGTGGCGCTTGGCGATGTAAGCGATGGTTAACATTTCTTACATCAAGCCATTTGCTCGTCCACCTACCTATACAATAAAAAAAAAGTACTTGTATAAAACAACATAATTATTAATATATATTATTGACGATATAGTATAGATAAAATAGTATAATTAAAATAAATGTTCTTACTAAGGTTGTTTTTTTGTATAAAAAAAATAATGAGCCAATTAGGTTTTTACAGATTAAAATAAGTTATAAGACAGATAAAACAAAAGCAGACAGATTAAAAATAAATTCCAAAAAAAATTGCAATATTAATAAATAATTAATTAACGAAATACGTTGTTTATTTCAGTCTGAAAATACTTTGAAGGTTAAAGTTAAATTAATTAATTATTTGAAAAATGTAAAATTAATTACAATGAAAATACTCTTGAAATTATTGGAATATACAAAATATCATATCACATAATTAAATATGGACTTTAGTATATCTATTAGACAGACCTGTGAGTCTATTCACTGATTCGCACTGATTTATCTCAATGATATAATTCAAAATATTTTGCAAACAACAAGGCGAAGGTTCCCTTGTTTTTGTATTATTTAATATGCTGATGTTAAGAAAAAATCTTGTACTAGACTGCTTAGGAGCAAAAAGGAAATAATTATTTATTGGATGTTTTGCTTATTTATTTCTTATTCTTAAACTTTTAAAGTCAAGCGGAAGTTCATTATATTGTTATGGATACATATATGTTTAATAAAGCACAGCTCAACGATCAGCTCAACAGCTCAAAAATATTCAGTGTCTTCCCACCTGGCCTTTTATATCATCACGACTAATAACCTCAATAATATTTAATGTATCCACTTCCGGTATTACAATGGTGTCAATATATTTATCAGCCTATAAATGTATCCTTCATTTTAATTATAACTGAGATCTTTAATATTTTTGTTCGAGTGAAGTGTTATTATTTATCTATTTCTAGTTTCCGGCCGCGGTTTCGCCCACGCGTGAAAAGGGGCAAGTGTTAGGTGCCTGTCCTTTTCCATACCGCTGAGAATGTGTCTGCAAAATTTCATGATGAATAGTTAAATGGCTAAGGCGTGAACGCTTAATCTTTAAGTGATTTGATCCTTTAATGATTAAAAAAACAAACAAAAAATTACTTACGTATTTATAATATAAAGTAAAGATGGTACATAAACAATTTTCGATTACCTACCATCAGAATCAATCAAAATTATCGGCCATTGCGCGTCATATTTCGAGTATGAGTAGCTATTTACCTCTTGCTTTTGGCCACTAAAACTTTTAAAGCAAGCAAGCAAGCATTAAAACTCCTTGACGAGCCGGTTTTCGTGGTTGGCAAGATACTTGCCTTTCGCGACGCAGGTCGTGGGTTCGATTTTCACCCAGGACAGACATTTGTGTGCATGAACATGTCTGTTTGTCCTGAGTCTGGGTGTAATTATATATAAAAGTATTTATTTACAAAAGAAAAGTAGTATATGTAAGTATATCAGTTGTCTGGTTTCCATAGTACAAGCTCTGCTTAGTTGGGGATCAGATGGCCGTGTGTGAATGATGTCCCAGGATATTATTATTATAAATCTACTTTGGACAAATCTAGTCTTTGCATTAAAAATTTTAACGTCTTACGACACTATATCATATTTAGTAAGGTAAGTTGACATTTACCTGCCCTTCAATTATTTATTTTTTCATGAAAATAAGACAAAGCTTGCTAGTTTCAAGTATCTATTAATTAAGATATAGCCCCTCGTACATCAACAATCAATACGAATACTTCAGAAATGAATACAATAAGCATGAGCGTCAAAGGTTACGTCCACCCGTTATGTAGTAAACTTGCACGCTGGCAAGATGACGAATGGTCCAAACATACGGAACGCACGTCCGAGCAGTTCAGAACAGATGACCGAGAGACAACGCGATTACGAGTTTCATTTTGTTCCATTTTCGTCTTTGTGTGTTGTAACTAGCGGAGAGCGATTTCACGTGGAATTTTTCAATGTAACCATCAATCGTACCGTTGAGATTTCCAGTTACGCGGATAGTATTCTTAAACAAGAAATATAATACAGATTTATTTATTTAGATACATAACAATAATTTTATGCACGTCTGGTATAATATTTTTACTTGAATAGTGTAAGAACGAATAAAAAGCCGTTTATATATGCAGATAAGACGATAATGAATATAAACATGGTAACAGATCAACACACTTTCATCCAGAATATATTTTATTTTTTTATTAATAATATGTGTAAATCTATACCTTAATTAATACATTATATCGCAATGCGGCACCAATCTTGGGAACTAAGAAGTTAAGTCCCTTGTGCCTGTAATTGGAGACTTACCCACTTCTAACCGGAACATAATAATAGTAAGTGCTAGCTGTTTAGCGATCGAATAACTGACACTTGGGTGGTACCAACCCAGACTAATTCGAACAAAACCCTCCCACCAAATTTAGGGAGTTAATAATTTTTAAAACATAACCAAATCGTTCACCCTCGAATTGACATTTTTAATTACTTACAAAACGGTTTATGTCTATAATGAAATACAATAACACCTCTAACTAAACTATTAACTAGATTTACCCATACGTATTTATAATCATAAACTGTAATTAAACTATCGATTAGTCTGGTAATATGCTAACACTTGTAAGTCTTCCCATGAGAGCTTTTATAGCTCGTCTTAATCAATTTTGATGTGTTCGCTTCGCGTTTCTGTTGACTATCGTTTTATATTAAATCTCTTGATCTATAGATTCTAGAGGTAGTTGGTGTTACGACTTAGATATAACTCGTCTGTTACGACTTAGAATTAACTGGTAGGTACCACCCATTTCCTTAGATTTTGATTTATGAAATCGTTTTTGGAAAAAAAAAGTATTAATTTCTTTTTATAATATTTTGTATTGTTTTATTTTTGTTCGTTATAATTATATATATTATACATTAATCTATCAATTATTTTATATAAGTATTTTAATTCAATAAATATATTGACAGCAAATCAAAAAAGGAAAGTAATAAACATTTCTCGCATGCCAGCTTAAAAACTAACAATACGATATGATCATGGAATTTGCGACTAACTGCATGTACGTGGTCGTGTGAGCTGAGCGATCCATCATTCGTACAGCGTGCGGCTTTATGAATCAAATAAGTTGAACATTGCTGTAATGTGCGTGCTCGTCAGATTTATGATGTTAAATTTACTAGCTTTGTACGTACGTATGTATTTCATTAGAATTGTACATGTACGATGAAATTTGCGTTTGCGTTGATTATGCGTTTTTGACGCAAAAATGTTTTACTTCTGTCACGTGTAGATGTTGTAGAAGTTTGTAGAAGATATAATGAAATAGTATTTGTTTATAACACGTATTTTAGTAATAAGAAAACTCTTACAAGAGATGAAAGGAAAATTGTTTTAATTATAATAGTTTATGTGTGTGGGTGTGTGTATATAAGTAAATGTGCGTTCATACGTCATTTTAAAAGTACGACGAAATAAACTAACATACCTGTGTAACGGAATAGGCGTGTTTACGTCTCGGAAAGTCATTTGTAAATTTGCAGTAACAGCAATTGTGCGAACGTACAGCTGTGAGGTTTTCGAAGTGGTTGTATTACATTTATTACAGAAGTGAATTGACAGAAATACGATATAAGTTTAAGTAAGATATAAGTAGTTTTACATAAACATAAGAAATACACGTTGACAGCGGCTACAAACATCCATTTTTGGAATGGCCTGGAGACGATCTTTTCTTTCCCAAGGCATGCTATCTATACTAATGACTGACTGTCTCGATGGTCTAGTGGTTAGATAAAAGGCCGCCGACCTGGTGGTCCTGGGTTCAATTCCCAGGTTGGGCCAATAAATAGTTATTGGGTTTTTCTGTCAGAAAATTCTCAGTAGTAGCCCGGAGTCTGGAAGTGTGTACACTCCCGTGACTCGGAAAGCACGTTAAGCCGTTGGTCCTGCGCCTGAACTCTTTCCGGTCGTGTCGGATTGCCGTCCCATCGGATTAGAGAGCACACACTTGTGCACTATAATATCTTCTGCGCAGTTGGCAAATCTCTCTTGAGATAGGCCTAGAGGACATTATCTATACTAATATATAAAGCTGAAGTGTTTGTTTGTTTGATCCGGCTAATCTCAGGAACTACTGGTACGAATTTAAAAAATATTTTTGTGTTGTATAGTCCGAGGATGGTTCTAGGCTGATTTTTATTCATTATATTTTTATTAATTATACGCGGGTGAAACCGCGTGCACAGATAGTCATTTATAAAGGCATTAATTTTATAATAACCATTAGTACACAAACGTTCTATGACGGTGTTTTTAAACTTTACTATTGAAAAATTTTAAACGTTTTCTGAGTTCTTGTCGGGTAACAGGAGTAACAAGTTTAATATAACAATAATAATAGCTTCCACATTCCCAATTTCTAGAAATTTCTAGATTATTTAATTTGAACGACCATACATTACATTATCAATATACTTGACATTGTCTTGAGAAGTTACAGTCGATATTTTTTCTTAGTTCGATATTATTTCTTAGTGAAACGCTTTAGTATCCAGGTTATAAATTGAGTACTCTTCAGCGGGATAAAAATCCTATTTATTTCGAATGTAGTGCCCTAAAGTAAAATACCGTACGTCATTATACTACCATGTAAAAGTAACTAAAGTATACAAGAAGCCGTATATCGACACTAGTTAACAATTATTTGACCGAATGCCGTCAAATTGAGTCTCATCGCAAACTTACTAATATGAGAAGTCCCAGTGAAGTTTATTATATAATGTTAAACCAATATATAATTTTTTGTCAATAATGTCTAATGCTTCTTCATTAAAAATACATTTGTTTTTACACATCTTTTGCTTGGAATTGTGAATTTAATACTGTTATTTATATGTAAGATTGATAAATTAATATATTAGAGATAGTATTGTTCTCCTCGTCACGTATAAATTGACATCTTTTGAATTTAAAAATTGAAGAGGTTTCATTGGCAAACAATACAATCTCATGTTTGTTTCCTACCAAACATAGCCAGTCATTAATATAAACGACGAAAAGAAATGGTCCAAGAAAAGATCTCTACGAAAGTAAGCGAGTAAAAGTTCAATGCCATTAGGACATGAATACGAAAATGTAGTAAAACATGACTTACATCTTTGTAACATTAGTGTGACGTCACATATTGTATGTCGTATACATATTCCACTTTACATAATATTAACTTTTGTAGAACTTCGTAGCGTAGTCGTTGCTGGCTGGTGTATAACATTTAACCACATTTATTCGAGCAAAAGTCCTAGTTTCCGTTGTTTTCCAATTTCAACCTCGCGGTACGCTTAAAATAAATTAATTTCAACGAGTATTATTACATACTTTCACATCTTCACAGGGCTGTTGAGGTTTCTTTTCATTCAATGTTTGCAAACTGTTTTATCCTAGTAACTTTCATATACGTTATACGAAATGGTGGTTCTGGAACTCAAAGGGAATTTATATAATTTTAATATAATTCATGAATGAAGTACATATTATAATATTATTTAAATATTTGTTGAAACTGAAGCATGCGGTCGGACCTACGTACACGTGGGTGTAAGGTATAAGAGCATTACTATACCTATTTATAAAACTTTTTATACACTTATTATGGAAAGAACTAATTAAAAAATAAATAATAAAATTAATTTATTAAGTAATGACTTAAGTAATTTTAGTTAATGTGTCGATGAAGTCAATCGAATCAAAATATTTTTAATAAAAAGGCTTTTACAATAAGTAAGTTTGGATTGTGAAACGCTACCACCAAGATTAATTAGTACATGTTTGTGTACTGTATTAAGTAACAAATATAACATTCTATATCTTTGTGTTATATTGAAGTATATAAGTAATGAACTTATTAATTAAAAAACAAAAAAGAGAAATATAGTACCGATAGGTTTATAACGGGTAGGTACAAACTTTCAAGTTAACGTCCAAACAAATGAAGTTGTAGACATAGCTCGCTACGAAATGATTCACGACACAACTCGAAAACGATCGAGCAGTATGACTGTTTGCCCCGAAAACAAATACAACATCTAGTACAGTCATACAATTAAACTAGTGTGTTTATTCTGGTCCAGTTCTAGAGTCAAATTTAACTGGATTTCGGCAACTCGTTAGCAAAACGAAAGTTGGCAAATCTATGCTCGGAACAAGATGTGTCAGTATTATGTGCATAATCCTTCAGAAAGTTGTGCGAGCGAACTGTGAGTAATTTGAGTTATTGCAGTTTCCAGATATAATTGCTAGTTCAGTTTGATATATGGGGATGTTTTTTTATGTGAATAAATCTCAGATACTATATGATATGTCTTAAATATCGCTAATTGTGTGTTTAGTACGAGTGCATACATACTATTTGAATATTTAACATTGCAGTTGTTCCCATAGTCTTAACTTGGTGGTAGAGCTTTGTGCAAGCTCGTCTGGGTAGGTACCCACTCATTAGATATTCTACCGCAAAACACCAGTACTTGCTATTGTTGTGTTCCGGTTTGAAGGGTGAGTGAGCCAGTGTAATTACAGGCACAAGGGACATAACATCTTAGTTCCCAAGGTTGGTGGCGCATTGGCAATGTAAGCGATGTAAGGCATTGGTGACTACTTACATCAGGTGGGGCACCTGAAACGCTCGTCCGCCATCCTGACAAAAAAAAATTAAATGCGTAATATGTTGTTTTCTCTTCTTAAATAAACTCATATTTTATATTACTTAAGTGTTATTTCGATTTTTAACACAAATTAAACATTTCACTCAGCCTCCAAGCTCGGAAGTAGTTCTGCTCTCAAAATGGTTAAGTGCTTGCTATCTAATAAACATTTGGCAATTACAAATATTTACGTCTATTTAATAAGTCGTTGAAATAATTAACAAAAAACCCAAGTAAGCATTTTTTCATTCAAACACTCTCTTGTAAGCACTTTTGAGTCGTACATCGGGCATTCATCTATTACGCAGAATTGGCAAGAAACACAGTACTTACTCTTTTTATTAAACAATTAACTATATGCAATATAAAGTACATGTCCTTTATAAAATCAACGAATACGAACTCCATGCTTTATTATTATAGGTTTTTGATTGGAATTTGTGTATTTATCCCGTTTTAAGCTTCCAAATTCATTTTTTATAAACATGTATAGATGATATTTAAATGAATTTAAATGAAAGATCAGATATTCATAATGATTAATATAGTTTTATTAAAAATAACGTAATAATTTATCGTACAGAGCAATCCCAATCATTACCATATGTAGCTCTGATTCAGGTAACGTGTCCATACATGAGATTTAACCATATAACCTTACGTACAAGGATTTTTTACATAAGTGGGAAATAAATTACGTAATAAGCAGATGTCGGGAACACGTTCGTTCAAAGTTTTTACGTATTCGGGGTTGAAACGACGCTGTGTAAAGTGCGCCATTATATATAATGTCTGCTGGAGTAGATGACGAGTTTTCTGGATAGTGTTTTGAGACGTTTAGTTTGATGAGAAGTTTCATTTCTTTTGTTGTGTAATTATTATTGCTAAATAATCGTATTAACTTTGTGGAGGTCGAGTGAGCCAGTAATGTAATTTGTTAGTTTCCAGTTGGTGGCGTATTCTTAAATTTCTGACAGTGATAATGTTAGAGTGCTTTTTTGTATTTCGCTGGAAACACACATTTACGCGTTTACCCCCAGTTAAGTAGGCCTCGCCGGAATACCCACTAAAAAACCAGCGTCTCTTCTTGGTCGGCATGGGATCGCTTGTGCATGCTACCGTGTCGCCCCGACGGTCGACCCGCCTATTCGGGCGTCTTTTCTTAGTTTAGTTCCTCGAATAAAGGGAACCCTTTTACTTGGTGGACTTTACTTGGTGGTAGAGCTTTGTGCAAGCTCGTCTGGGTAGGTACCACCCACTCATCAGATATTCTACCGCAAAACAGCAGTACTTTGTATTGTTGTGTTCCGGTTTGAAGGGTGAGTGAGCCAGTGTAATTACAGGCACAAGGGACATAACATCTTAGTTTCCAAAGTTGGTGGCGCATTGGCAATGTTAGTGATGGTTAACATTTCTTACAATGCCATTGTCTATGGGCATTGGTAACCACTTTCCATCAGGTGGCCCATATGCTCGTCCGCCAACCTACATAATAAAAAAAAAAAAAAAACCCGACTAGCCCCAGCGGGGCAAGAACGTACGCATAACGCCAACTTCTCCTCTCTGGACTTCTTTGGCGGATCGGATCAGCAGAGGCACTTTCCTCACGCTGCCACTCCGCGACCTCCTTCTGCGATATAACACACTCGCAGAAGGACACCATAATGTTAGCGTGCTAGGTTGGCCATTTATTTTCAACACTATCGCTTGTCGGCCTTCATATATGTACCAATAAATAAATATGAAGAGTCTGTCTTTTATTTCAAAATAACTGTGTTAATATGGCTATTTGCGTGCTACCGGTCATTTTCATAATTGAAATGTTTTATGCGTATAACTCGTTTTATACGCACGAAGGCTGTATATGTACATTAAAATGGCTGAATTCAATGCTGGCGAAACCGCGGGTTTTGCTAGTTCAAAAATGTTCGTAAATTATGTATAATTTCGGATTTCTTATATACAATTGGTTAATAGTTGCGTTAGTTCTGTACTCATACTTTACCGCCAAGCAGCCATACTTAACATTGTTGTTCCGGTTTGAAGGGTGAGTGATCTAGTGTAATTACAGATATAAGAGATATAACATCTTAGCTCACAATGTTTGTTTCGTATTAGTGGCGTTAGGAATAGTTAGTATTTTTAAATGTATATACCCAGTGGTGACCGGTCCGTCGATTTGCTACATTAATAAGTAAAAACACGATTCGTTGTATTATCCATTATTTCAAATTTGACACCGTTAGCTATAAGAAACCCACTAACACTTTCAATTGTTAAATATATTAAAAATAAGCTCTGAAAATACTGTTCTGAATATATATTTTTAAGATGATTCTTTGTTATATCAACCTTCACCTCGGTGCAAAAAACAATGACCCTGAAGTTTTTTATTCGGAAAATCTCCCCGTTACTACGTGGCTTAGAATATCAACGTAACGGATTTTCCAAGGTGAAAACTTTGTTGTATCGTTAAATGTTTCTTAAAATATACATACGTGTCGAATTTATACAATTATGTAAGTGGTTTCAAAAGCAAAATATAATTTAACAAGAATTTTAGAAGCTACCACCGGTACAAAACTATGAAATATATAATTCATAACCTGCATGTGTCTCATTTCATTGAAATTTTTCCACGTGTGTATTCCGCCAACCCGCATTGCAGAAGAGTGGTGGAATACGTTTCAAACCTTCACTTCAAAAAAGGAGAGAAGGCATTATCCCAGCAGTGGGACATTCACACGCTGTTACTTTACTTTTACCACCGGTTCGGAGTGTTGAATTTATTGAGAACAACTTACACTGTACATACTACATGAAGTCTTCATAAACATTTTTTATGTATCCTCCAAATGAACGAATACGGACTCCAAGTTCTTGTCTCTGCTATATAACCTTGTACAGTATAATGTTTTATTTATTAATATATAGTACGTTTGTTTTTTAAATAGTTCAACTAGGTGAACAATGTTTAATGCTTCACATAGAAATCTTGGGAATTATAATGTTAGGTCCCTTGTCCACTAGGTGACTCAACGTTTTAAAATCGGAACGCAATAGTTTTAAGTATTACTCAGTTAAGCTGTAGAGTGAGTATGCTGCCTACCCAGAAGGGCTTTTAACAAGATCTACCTATTTATTCCGCCAATAAAGCGTACAGCTTGAGTTAGAAGTGGGGTCGATAATTATCGTAAAGTGTATGTTAAGACCCAATTAATATTATGAAATTCGTCACGAAACTATTTATTCTTAATTTTCATACGCAATAATTTTATAAATACGGGCCATAGCAATTGCAGAGGATATTTTTTGTTTAGAAAAAATTATAATACAGATCACGTAGTGTGCGGCAAATAGTCTTAATTTTAATGTTTTTTTTTAGTACAAAACATAAAAATTAGATACCAACAAAATGTAATATGGATCGAATTTATTTGATACAACGATGGTAACGATTTCTAGGCAGTGTATGTTTTATATTCCTTAAACAATATTCCGCACGTGTCGCCAACGTTCGCTAGGCAACAACGCAGGCAAACCTGCAGACATCGCATAGTATAGCAATAATCGTTACCTGGTTACCATTGCTGTAATATAAGATCTGTAATATTCGATTTAAATGCATACTGCCCAGCTTGTCTTAAGCGCTATTCGCCTTTGGGAATGCACTTTGAACTTTGTTATTGGCTTACATATGTGTGAACATTACGAATTTGTTGTTAGTCGGATATGTTCAGCGAAGTATATTTAGGCGTTAATAATTTAACCATTTTTTTTTAAATTTAATTTAGAATATCATAATATTTTTCAACCAGCAATTAGTGACAGTGGGCTTTGTGAACGCTCTACACCAACAGCTCAGTGAACTCTATCAATATAGAGAAGTGAGGAACGTAGTCATTATTTCTTAGAATAAATATCATAGAGTAAATAAACTTCGCGTATTTTGTATATAATTTTACTTTGTAATATATTTTGTCAAATTTTTTTTTTTAGTTTCGTTATTTCAGATATTCTATCGCAAAACAACAGTACTTGGTATTGTTGTATTCCGATTTGAAGGGAGTGGCAGTGTAATTACAGGCACAAGGGACATAACATCTTAGTTCCCAAGGTTGGCGGCGCATTGGCGATGCAAGCGATGGTTAACATTTCTTACAATGCCACTTTCTATGGGCGTTGGTGACCACTTACCATCAGGTGGTCCAAATGCTCGTCCGACTTTCTATACAATAAAAAAAAAAACCGAAAAAACTTAATCCGCTACAGGGAATGGATGCGAGTAGCTAATCCGCGCATTTATATATACAAGAAAAACAGAATAATGTATAACATATTTTTTATTTTATTTATACCCAAAAACAAAAAGGATTACGATTTACATATTTTAATGAGTCAATATTGCACTTACATACATTTTATGCTTAAGCTAACAAACAGAGCATGTATCAATTAATGATTCATTTTAAAATACATAGTCCTTAGTAGAAATTCAAGCTGCTAGGTCTTTTAGTTTTATTTATATTTTATCTTATAATATTGAAAGGGCATTTATTGTACATATATAACTTTATTTCGTTTAACTCAGAAACAGCTCTAACGATTTGGCTACAATTTAGTTGTAGTAAGGTTAAGGTTATAATACAAGTATTAATTAATTATCTGTTTTATACGTATCCCTTATCGGTTTTATGTTCTTAGTTCTTTTGGATGAAATGAATTCCGACCAATATATGCTAATCAAAGATCGTTAATAGCTTATCGTTTATATAAATATATTTCATCTGGGAATAGTATTGTCATGGAATGTGCATGTTATAAAGAAACGAGAGTTTTTTTATAAAATACAATAAGTATTCTTTACCGACCACGTCAAAGCTGCACTAAATGGTCCACTCCACGAATGCACGAGGCAAGCAAAGGTACGAGAGGAATGGCGACGAATTGTGAAGCTTGCCACCACTCCTGTCATGACGACCACGAGCACTCTGCCAAGAGTGTAACGACAGAGAAGAAGTACTCGTTTGCCAGGTCACCCTGCCGAAATAAAGAGTTTCTTTCGAATTCGTTCAAGAGATGTTGTCGTGAATGAACAACAATATTTTTGTTTTAGAAAAGTAAGAAAGTCATAAATGTCAGTAATTTTGTTATTATTATGTGAGTCCACGTGATGTCTGAAGAAAATAACTTTTTTTTTGTAAGTTTACATTGTCAAATGAAGGCAAATGTAATGCCTACGAATGAATTCGAGTGAATACCACTAAGAAAGTTCATCTGTTCGTATTCATTCATTCAAAAATAATATATTTATTCAAGTAGGTACTTACAAGCACTTTGGAATCGTAATTTTATTGGATTCAATTAAATGTACAGTTATCAACGGTTTGGAACATATATTCTACCGACTAGCAACCCAATATATAAATGAAATAACATTCATATGTCCTATATGAATATCAACAAATACGAACCCTACTCTTTTTATTATCTGTTATCTTGTAATGATTATTAAACTTTATATATTATTGTTTTATAACATACAAGTTAAATTTAAAGGTATAAATAGGCATTGATCAAATTATAATATAAATAATACACTGCAGACGAATAGAGAAACGCGTCGTTTTATTATGTGTACGTAGTGGACAGTCCTTTGGATCTATCAGTCCAGTTCACCGTGGAATTTGTAATTTTGGATTTCATAAACAAAATCGGTAAACCATGAAACGATCAAATGAATTGCTCTCAAGTAAGTCCTTTACGGATCGCGTCGTACTCGTCACGACGAATATTGAACGCTATATTTGCAGTGTGTTTTATAATTGCCAATTCTGGTTTTGTGCATTTTTTGATCACGATAAAAATTACGATAGTTTTTTTAATTGTCTTGTCAAGAACAATTGTAAACAATGTCTTTGTTTCAGGCATAAGCATCAAATGATTATTCATGTTACATATAGTCTGCGTGTACGCTTGATCCTTTTAGAAAACTCCGTTTTTATTCTATTCCGATAGTTAAATGACATTGGTATGTGAATTATTATGTACAATTGAATTAACCCGCGCGAAAATCAAATGGAGCTTTTTCGTTTTTGTTATCTATATAAACTTTTATCATTGTTATTGGCATACTAATTGACAAAGCTGAAGTATTTAATAATAATATTACAAGGTTGTCTGTAAAAAGTAAAAAGCAAAAAAAAAGAACATTGTTTACTTAATTGTAATGCAACAAAAGTAAGTTTTATTTGACTCTGTTTTTTTTTACTCTTAGGGCTTTGTGCAAGATCGTCTGGGTAGGTACCCCCCACTCGTCTGATATTCTATCGCAAAAGAGCAGTACTTTGTATTGTTGTGTTCCGGTTTGAAGGGTGAGTGAGCCAGTGTAATTACAGGCACAGGGGACATAACATCTTAGTTCCCAAGGTTGGTGGCGCATTGGCTCTGTAAGCGATAGTTAACATTTCTTACAATGCGCTGTAAGCGATGGTTAACATTACATTATCTATAGTGGTTGGTGACCACTTACCATCAGGTGGCCTATATGCCTTCAACGGTTTAGTGACGTGCTAACATACAGACTTTGTTACATTCGCATTCATAATATCCGCAGATACATCCAAATAGCGTCATAAATTATAATATTATCATGACTTCAAACGGCGAGTCAATATTTGATTCTACGAATATAAGCTTATGAAATAGCCAGTCGCTCGCGCGATATATAAAACTTTTTCGGTCTTTGAAGTCGACACGCAACCTGACGGAAAATTAATGCTGGACGGATCTCGTCTGTCGGCGCCGATATCAAACATGATAGTAGGATTACATTTAAATTTGATGAATCAAAGTAACTTTTATTTCGTTTAAAGTTACGATTTTTATAAAGTAAATTGTATATTTTATAATATATAGCTTATGAAAGAGAAAATCATCATACTTTTTGGGGTTTGCACTTGTGAACTTCATGATTAATAATATATATGTTTGACAGATATGTTTGAATAATGAATTAGAGAAAATAACATCTTAGAGTACATAGTTGACGGCGATGAATTGATGAAGTTGTTTATATTTTTTCAGTTCAAGTGCTTATGGGCAAATGTCGTTACACGAACATAACGTCTTAGTTCTTAAGGTTAGTGGCGGATTAGCGATGTAAGGAATGGTTAATATTTCTCTCTGTGGCATAAGCTGGCTCCTTTGGCACGCCTACAAATTTTATATAAAATAATTGTGCCGTAAGGGGACCCTCGTCAGGAACGAAATTCTGTGCGATATTTTTTCGACTAAAACCGTGTTTTAAAATATAGATTCTAATTAATTATATTACTATATTTTTGTCACACCAAAAAGCACATAAACCTCCTAAATTCGAACGCCCAACGAATCGTATTTTGAAGGATTTTGGTAGGCACAGTACGAACGCTATTTCGTTATATGACGTGACCTTGAGCCACTACCATTTCACTCTACTGTAAGCCGCGTAAAAGAACTTCGTTCCAAAAACTAACCTAATAAAAATGCCAGTGGGCTTATTGAGTAATCATAAAAATATTGTTATCACAACCATAATGAATATATTTTTACGAATACACCCACACATAAACAAACACACCCCTACGCACAATTATTCAAAGACCAAACAGCATAGTACATTTTCCTCCTCTGTTTTTTTTGTTTTATAGCTATTGAAGATTTCTAGTGTTATCAATAAACTTTATTTAAATAAGAGGAGATTAAAATGTACGTCCGAAAATGATAACGTAGCAAACACTAATTTACTAAAATCTGTAACTTTATCGATGTCAATAAATGTTAAATTAATTTAAATTTGGAACGTTAGTTCAATTATGTTTAAGTGTCCCGACGTTCTTCTGCATTAATTCCTAATATTCAATAGCAATCAATCAATAAGCCTATTTATCCTGAACTTTTTTTTTTTTTGGAATGTAGTTGCAATTATTGTGTGTTTTTATAAAATGTCTCTTAATTCAGTGTGCCTCTTGGCATAAGCCTCCTCTAACATTTTCCATTGTTGTCTATCTCTAGCAACCCTCCTCCAATTTGGACCAGCTGTTAATTTGATCTCGTCCTCCCATCTTTTTCCTTGCCTTCCTCTATTCCTTTTTCCGTCTCTAGGGTACCATTCTGTAATAATTTTGCTCCACTTTTCTTGGGTACTTCGCAGTATATGGCCCGTCCATCTCCATTTCTGTTGGTCAATCTTTTCAAGCACGTCTGTTACTCTAGTTTTTGATCTGATAAAGGTGTTTCTTTTCCTGTCCCGTTTTTTGACGCCAATCATGCTCCTCTCCATAGATCTTTGGCAGTGTACTAGACTCGCCCTGTGGTAAAGTGAGGCTCCAAGTTTCACATCCATAGGTAAGGCAGGGGAGAATTCCTAATATTATACCAAAAGAAATAAATGCAATCCCTTTAACTTAATATTTTTATTCTTACAAAATAACTGCAAAATAATAATATTTGATTTTAAAAACTTTTTTTTTTTTATTATTCAATTAAAGTAATATGCAAATATCTCAGGTTTGGCAAAATGCCTCTTTTCATATTATAATAAACATGTTTCAATAATTTCCTTCGCCATTGAAATTGTATTAAAATCAAATGATTTTATTAATATTGAATAGGTATTACAAAATTGTTGGTAGAATATT
Source organism: Nymphalis polychloros (assembly GCA_905220585.2). NCBI lineage: Eukaryota > Metazoa > Arthropoda > Insecta > Lepidoptera > Nymphalidae > Nymphalis > Nymphalis polychloros. The sequence continues at coordinate 834,557 of HG992247.1, forward strand.
CAAAGAGTGAATGGTGTATATCGTAATTCATTTACTTGAGTTAAATCTTAGTGTTATAAGATATCTTCTTCATGACTAGACGTTGCAAGATAAATTAATTACACAGTACATAAATTAATAACGCATACCGTCGTCGTGATACAAGTCTACGACTTAATCCAATGTTCATACTCCTGTTCTTATGACTGACGCTAGGCTCTGGATTAAGAGCTAGATCTTATCTAGATAAAGCGATTGATTTCCCAAGACGGATAAGAAGTACAAAATTGCGCGGTATTCTTGACACTTGTGATATGTATATTATAAAGTATTTCAATCTTGAATAATCATTATGAATCCTCGAAAAAAATACGTTTCGAATGTCATTTTGTGTCATAAAGGTATATTAATAAAAAGGGCTTGTAATGCGAATCGTATTTAATGTTTAAAATAAAATAAATTAAATTAAATTTATTTCAAATAAATAGTTAAATCTAAGTTTTGTTTAATTTATTCATTTTTATATTGGATTGGATTGGGATTGTTATTTTTGATACTTTGTATGTTATATTAACTAGCTTCTGTTGAAGGATGTTGCAATAAACTATATTAATGAAAGTTAGAGCAGTTCGAGACTTCGATCTTACCTATTCTTTGTTTGTAAACTCGTTGTTATTTCGATTGTCCTAGAAACATTGTACTTTTTATGAATTACGCGTCTTACCTTTTTAAGCCCTAATTAGTTAACTCTCAATCATCAATAGCAAAAACAAGGTTCATAAAATTTTATGAGCGTTGTTCGACTCATAACTAAAAGCGCTTGTGACCAGAACCACTTTGAAGTTTAAGCATTTTTGTTTCATTAGTAACTTTGATTTGAGAGTTGAGAGGGCCCAGTGTATAGAACACACTTTAACATAAAGTTCACAAGTTGAAATCCGTGCAGGCACCGATATTTTTTTGGGCGCATAATTTTATAACCAATTCGTATGATAGAAGAAAATTGTATAACCTGTTAGATTATCATTTATCTAGCGAGATTTTAACTGTCTATACATTGTGACCCGTAACACACTGCTCACAATATAACGCATTACATTTCGGAAGATTATAATCTATCGATTACAATTATACGGTGACATCGGAATTTGACATAGTTTAACGTAAGCTCTGTTGAGTCTCATCTTTTTGATATAAGCCGAGATCGCCCAGCGGTTAAAATGCTTGAATTTTAACCGATGATCGTGGATTCAAACCCGGGCAAGAACCACTGAATTTTATGTGCTTAATTTGCGATTCTAATTCATCTAATGCTTAACGGTGAAGGAAAATATAGTGAGGAAACCAGCATGTGTCTAATTTACTGAAATTTTGCCACATGTGAATTCCACCAATCCGCATTGTAGCAGTGTGGTAGAATAAGCTCCAAAACCTTCTCCTCAAAAAGGAGAGGCCTTAGACCAGCAGTGGGACATTCACAGGCTATTTCTGTATATATGACATCTACCGACCCACAGCTGATAGATCAAACTTCAGACTATCTCCATAATAAAAGGCCTTAGCCCAGTGGAACATTAGTGGTTGTTACTGTTCTGTTATTAGTTTGCGACCTTAAATAAATATATCTATAACAATATACCAACATGTCGAAGGTTCACCATAAATTCCAGGAACATCTTCAGTTAACTTGGAATTCTTTGCAAATATTCAATGCATACTTGTCTTTGACAATAAATGTGATAGCGGTCAATGCTTTAAGCTAAAGGACGCTGGTTCGAACGCCTTCGTGAAAAATTTATGCTTAAATAAAATAAATTCAGAGCGAGCGAAATAAAAATATATAAATGAGAAATACATAATTCAAAGCATAATAAATTTGAGATGCGGCTCTGAAAACATATGTTTAACAAAATATATAAAGATGACTAGTTTATGTTCGCTGTTTCACCCGCGTGTGAAAATTTAGAAAAATGTAATGTATTGTCTGCTCTTATTTTAAGGGGAACTTGGAGCTTCTTCCAACACACTGCTCCAAAGCGAGTTGTTGGATCATGTTGTAGAATATCATGGAGCATGTTTCCTCGCATAAATTAAATCACTGGAGTTTGAACACGGATTTCATGCATCTAATATATATAGATACAACAAGGGTTTTTGGTACATCTGTGATATATGTAATAGACTTTAAATATATTTGTGCAATCATCATAGTAGTTGGCATATACGCGTATTTTTTCATATAGAAGGTTCCTATACTTTATTGTTGTTATCTTTATTGAGCCACTAGATGACTCGATAGAACATCTTATATTTATATATCGTTCAACCGTTCAACAGAGAAAACAACGTCGGCCGTGTTTTTCTAGTAGAGTATATAATTGATAAATAAACGTAAACACATGAGTAAAATTATTATTTTTATTTTTCCTAGATTATATATATATACAGTAGTGGTCATATAATTAGAAACACTTCTTATGAATAAAGAAAGTATAACTTCAACGTACAAATGTTCGTAATAAATATACACATTCAATAATTAATAATCATGCAATAATATAGCCACTCAAATAAAAAACTCATTAAATACATAAAATATAAAACATATCTTACTTTTAATTACAAAATGAGTCTTACACATTTAGGAGTTTATTTTCTGTTACTGGCCGCTTAGACGCCTAATTAGAAACATTTTAAAAAAGCATCCATAGCTCGTTCTTTTTTGAAATTGGAGAATAACATTTCTTTTTCTATTATTTTGGCGGCAATTCAAAATTTAATCTGAATTTTGTTTTGTTCAAAATGGGCAAAAATAAAAGTAGTGACGCGTCAACTAGGCAAATAATTGTTAATTTACATATAGATCATAAGTGGGCGTACCTAAGCATAGCTGAGCATTTAAATTGTTCTGTTAAGAAAGTTTTTAATGCAATTGATCTTTATAAAACACATGGAACTGTTGAAAATGTTCTTAGAAAGGCTTGGCCAAGAAAATCCTCTCCCAGAGAAGATACGCTAATCGTTCGTGTTGCTTAAAAAGACCCAAGTAAAGATTCTAACCAGATTAAAAATAAAGTTTTTTCGCCTGATGACTCGAGAAACATCTCGTCAAGACTGATACGCCGAAGATTAGTGGAAGCTAAATTGTTTGGAAGAATCTCTCGAAAGGAACCGCTTCTTACCAAGCAACACCGAGAGAAGTGATTATTATTCGCTAAAAATATGTTAATTGGACGGTACGAGAATGGAAAAAAGTGTTATTTTCAGATGAAACAAAAATAAATATGGTAAATTCCGATGGAAAGCGGTATGTTTGACGCCCCGTAAACAATGCCTTTAATTATAAATACACAAGGAGTATAGTCAAGCACGGTGGCGGTACAATAGATTAATGGCAATACAAAAATATCTTAGAGCACACAAAGATTCCCTACTCGGACGATCATTTGCTTGTAACCTGGATCTTTCATCATGACAATGACCCTAAACACACAGCCAATAGCGTCAAATGTTTCCTTAGCGAACAGCCTATATCCGTTTTAGACTGGCCAGTAAATAGTCCGGATTTAAACCCGATAGAAAATCTCTGGTATATTGCTAAAAAGAAAGTCTCAAACAATGTACACAATTCCAACTTCCAGACTCCGGGCTGCTACTGAGAAATTTCGATAGAAAATCTCAATAACATTTTATTGGCCCGACCTGGGAATTGAATCCAGGACCACCGTGTCTGCGGCCTTACATGTAGCCACTAGATCGACGAGGCACTCAATTTCTAGTTTATTTCTAGATTATTATAATATATGAACATTTATTATTGGTCGATACTTTCGTTGGAACTTTTTTTACTATAGTTAGGCTGACGGGCATTGAGTCATCTGATTGTTAAGTGTGACTTTGGCGCCGTAAGAAATATATAGATACATAGATACATGTGGTATATATGTATTTATTGCGCACCTAATTGCTACATTCTTATATTTCTTAACGTTCTATCAACCTTTTGTGCAATAAAGTATTCATTGAATAAATAAATATTATACCTTTGTAATAGTTTGTTCTTTCAAATGATCTGACAGCTATAGCATCTAGTTTTTAGTCTTAGTAATGAAATTAAATGTAATTCCTCTCGAAGCTCCCCGTAGAAGACGGTCGTGATATGTCAGGAAGTGATATGCGAGATTGACCATAGTATATATATTTTTTTATAAGTTGGCGGACGAGCATATGGGCCACCTGATGGTAAGTGGTAACGCCCATATACATTGGCATTGTAATAAATGTTAACCATCGCTTACATCGCCTTTGCGCCACCAACCTTGGGAACTAAGATGTTATGTCCATTGTGCCTGTAATTACACTGGCTCACTCACCCTTCAAACCGGAACAGAACAATACAAAGTACTGCTGTTTTGCGGTAGAATATCTGATGAGTGGGTGGTACCTACCCAGACGAGCTTGCACAAAGCTCTACCACCGTGATATAATCATAACATTTCAAAAACACAAGCAGCAAAATAGTATATCACCATAAGTCGGTTGTTAATATTTCACTCGTGAGTAATGAAGTGAGTTCTTAAAGAATAGCACAACTGTATATTTTTCTAATTTGTTGTTTTTTGTTTTCAGATTCATGTCTTGCGCTGCATCTACCTGCTATGTTATCCGATACACGTGAGTCTATTTACGAATTAATCTTCTATTGAAGTATATTTTATTAGTAAGTAAATATTAATAAATTATTTTTAATTGTCATAATATATTGTAATAGCAGCATGAATTAACAAATAAAAACGTGAATTCTAAAGTATTACTTGAGTTGAGTAAGGTACAAAAGGTTATTAATTTAAAAGGTTTTTTTATTTTATAATACAGTACCACAATGGGCCACCTGATCTGATCTGATCTGATTGGTAAGTTGTCAACACCACATTGGAGCATATATTGCCCTACGCCTCCGACCTTGTTAACGAAAGTATTATATCCTTTGTGCCTTTAGTTACTCTGGCTCACTCACCTAACTGACCGGAACACAACAGTACTAAGTATTGCTGTTAGGCGCAGAATGTTTGATGATTGGGTGGTATTACCCAGACGGCCTCGTACAAAGCTACTACTAAGATAGGGTTTTTGTGGAATGTATTTGGCGCAAGCTTAAAATCCTTAAAGCAAAGAAATACCAAACTGCTAAGTTTTAGTTTATATCATAAACATGCAAGTATAATATGTCATCGTTGGTGTGTATTGTTTCCGACAGGTTAAGTCACTACTAAGCCTCATGTTACAGCTAAACACCTCGGACAATTATCAAACTTGCCACATCGATTAATGGCCATATAATTTATGTATTGACATCCGTCATCAATTGGGCACGCCATTCCCAGCGGATCATAATATGAGAATACAATTTTCAGCGCGTTCAAAAATCAATCAATTGAACTTAGGTAATTATTGCCACTCTCACAGATATTAAACGGTTACTTAACCCTTAACTACCCACGTTATTGTTTTCGCACTACTAAATTGTGTAATTAAAAACAATTACTATTACATACATAATTTACGATCTTGGTTGTATTGGTTAAGGCGCTCCTTAGATTTGGTATATCAGCATCACATAAGACACAATAACTGAGTATTATGACGTCTGGTGTTTCCCGGTCTAAACAAAGTTAAGGAAGTGTTAAATGTTAAAACTAACTAATACCTTTGTGGCGTTATGATGTGTGTGCCTGTTGAAAATGGAAGTGGAAGACAACTCTTAACGACAACGGTAACGTAGCGACGTTACCGTGAGCCATAGAGCGCTGTTAAATTTAAACAGATATTACTGATAAAATGTGACCGCCATGCGATAAAATTAATTTAAACCATAAATAACTTTGGAGTAGAATAAATAAAGGTGTATGCCTTTATTTATTCACTACAAAAATTATATTACTTGATGGGGCAGAGCTTCATACAAGCCAGTCTCTGTAGGTAACCAATCTTCACCTGACCTACCTATTTTATTAATATACACATCTCATTATTATAATAACATATCGCAACGATGTATACGGGCTTTATAATAGGGAAATAATAGGGGGAAGTGGTGACGGAGCTTGACATCATAACACAGCGTCATACCGTGTGACGTCACGGTATATAGTGGGTACCCCCCCAAAGCGCGGAAAAATATATTTCCCATAAACAGACTCAACATTGTCATTCTTTGCATATCAAATACAATAAATCACACCTGTGTGTTTATAATGAGCGTTATTTACGTAGACTATGGCAATCAGATTGACCATATGATAGGCAGTCTGATCGACTGCCTATCATCCGATTTACAAACATAAACTCGTTCACATGCAAGAAAGTAGGGCACGGATACGTTTCCTGTCATGAGACTTGAAAAATTGTGCCAATTATATTTGATAGATGGCGCTAGGTGGTACTTTACTGGTGGTAGAGCTTTCACCAATGCGCCACTAATCTCATGATGCTCGTTGTGCCTGTGGTTACCCTGCCTTATTTGCGTTTATAATTCATTTCAAGCGGTGTATCATCTAAAGGAAATCTGCCAAAACCATATGTCAGATTAAATTCTGTCACATTTCCACCAATCCACGTTGGAACGGCGTAGTGGAATGGAAAGAGAGGAGTACTAAGTTTAGCAGTGCGATATGTGCAGGTTGCAATTAAAGCATATTCTTAGATTTGGACATACATATACACTTAATATTATATATATATCTCCTTGTATTAGTTTTGCTAAGGTCTGCTCGAGTTGGTACCACTCTTATAAATCAATTAATTGTAATCAAGTCTCAATCATCTGTATTGCTTATTTCGGTTTGAACGCTGATTAAGGCAGTGTAATTACAGACAAAAGGCATAACATATTTTCTTTCATTGTTAGTGGCGTATTGACGAGGTAAAAAGAGGTTAATATTTCGTGAAATATCAATTTCTATGCAAGAAACCACATACTATAAAAATTATTTAAAAATAAAATAAAATAATAATATACTATTATCAGGACTATATTATTACAATTCTAAAATAGCTCCAATATATAATTTAAATATTATTACAACGAATATTATCGATAAGGTTCAGTAATTTGGTTGAACATTTTTTTGTAAAAATAAAGATCTCAAATCAAACAGTATTAAGACAGTTTTCTCTCGATAACACACAGTAGCAAAATATTTTATAAGCCAAGCAAACACCTAATGAAGGTTTAAATGTTTGCGAAGTCACAGCCGAACGAATCGACGGTCTTTCCGAGAAAAATTCGAATCCCATCTTGATTGCAGCACAAGCGACGTGAAAATGTTTACTACGTATATATATATTTATTTATTTATACGTATAATAAATCTATAATCGAATTGTGTCTGTACGTGAAATACACTTTTTAAATATAATTATTTATATTTAAAAAAGGATTTTGTTTTAAAATGTCAACCTTAGTTTTGTGAGACACACATAGTTAAAGTTAATAGTTACTAAAGGCATATTAGCGTGCTACTAACTACCATTATACAGACTATATTTATGGAGTTGATGACTGTGTATCCGATTGCAACCGCATGCTTTTTGTAGGCGATAGACGTTACAGCGTGTTTTACATAGATGTGGATGGCATGTGAGTCGCTTTCCCCACTGCCCTGTGGGAAATAAAAATCGAACACCAAATATCCTAGTATGCTAGTAGCATACGAACTGCTAGTAAGTCTCTTTGCAAATGCTAGTTACTCGCACTTACCAGTAACTAGCATGCCCATTGGTGTGCTACATTTTTGTATATCACCACTGTATCTTCGTTATTACATTTATCATCGAAATGTCATACAAATTATCTCTGAAGAAACCACATATAAATTAGCTTAAATGAATTTAGCATATAAAGTTTTTGTAACTAAACATACATCTTTATAGCTAGAATATTTAACCCCTAAATATGAATAATGTTCCCATCTATGTAATTCATAAACTACGCTATAATATTTTACTATTTCAGTTATAAAACAATCTCATGGGTATCTTAACTTCAAACATAAATATATCTAAAAATTCACAGCAATGTATATTAATCGGTACATCACATAATTATCGCAATTGTAATTTTACCACCGTTAGCGTCAATTTTGTTTTAAATCAAATCAATTTGCAATCAAAACAGTAGTTATATAGCATGACTATTCTTAAGCTTTTGTTTCTTTTTTCTGTTTAATTGTAATTGTTTTTCTTTCCTTGTGATTGTCCAATAAAGCTATTTAAATAAATAAAATATTACCGGGTGCTTAATTATAACATTATTTAATTGGTTCATTAAGTTAGAGTAAATGAATAACTGGTGTGCAGGGCTCCGCAAATCCATCTTCAGTTGATGGCTCATCTCCAATGTAAGCGATAAAAGTTATTTGTATTATCGTTATCAAATATTATTATAATTTTATTTTAAATTTAGAACTTCCATAATATGTCATAAAGAACGCATAAAGAAGAAGAAGTATTTTAAGTAAAAGTTCTTTGGATTAATAGAAGTCATCTTCAGTGCAACACTTCTACATGTAACATCAGTGACGTCATCTTAAGTTCGATCATGTGAAGCGACGCGGGCATGTTACGCTCATTAATTTATTAAAACAAGTTCATTAATACAGGCGATATATTTTTAGGAATTTGGAAAATATTTGATCCAAAAAATTACATTTACACATTATCTCTGTTAATATAAACATGACAAAAAATCATTATATAATTAATTTTCTTGCTTTTTATTTAATGCCACCACTCATTGGGAACGCTTTGACTGGGGGGTTTCTACCGCCATAGGGGTGGTTGAGGCCGCTTAAATACTCCATGATATTGTCGATATTGAGATGCGCTTACCAAATTCCCTTAATCGGCTTCGATGACACTCACGGAATGATATGGATTGTGTGAGCACACGGCTTGATTTTATCAGCATGACAAATTACGTGCTAATTAACCGCGTAAATACTTGTGAGTATAATTCTTATACCAATATAACATTAATATATTTGGCGGCTTTATTCATATACAAGTGTAACAAAATTCGTGTCCGACCCGTGAAGTGTTTATTAGGTATCGTGTGTCGGTTCTATTTATGTAATAATTTTTAAAATACTTATTTTGTTACACACTGTATAATTTACAGCTGTTAAGAGAGTAACTGAAACAATTATTAAAATAATTTACATACATTAAACTTATACCAGAATGGTTTTAGTATATGATAATTTCACCTGCTTTAAGATAATTGACGTGACAAGCGTTGTTGTTTTATTATATATTAATTTACATTCAAATCGGAAGAATATTCTCGAATTTAATTAAATTTCAACCAATGCGAAGTTCTACTACACATTCACAGACATTGCTTGATGTGTGCTCGTGCCCTAAAGGTTATTAAATTCCAGTACACACCGCAAGTGCCTTCGGTAGCTAGTCATGAACATGAACTATTCGAATGACAATGTATTCTCGAAATCTAGTATCCCGTCGTGTCAGGTTATACTGGACATTATTTGATATGATATTTATTATATTACAGACCTGTAATGCCCGAGGCTTACGTTACGCGCACGTTGATTAGAGACATTCAGTGGTATCAACCGATTTCAATTCAATTGAAGTCTATTAACAATCATCAGTTATTCAACTGCATAACATTGATATTGTTTTATATTTCGTCTGGGGGAATGTAGAATAATAGATGTGTATCTAAGCATGTGGGTGATATCATTGTGTTGAACTGTTGACACTTCAATTTTAGGAGCTTAGTACTTCTTAAAATTGCGATTTCTGTTGACAAACACTATTATCATCGTGGACTCTGTTACATTCCTACTTGAAAAAAAAAAACATGTTCATTACGTATCTGTCTACATTTTATGAAACTTTTTCTTTTAAACATGGCAAATAATTTAATTATATGAAATTAAAATTGGCGTCAAGATATGCAGTCGTGCTTATATTATAAATATATAAATACAAATATCGAGGAATAAATTCAAATTCATACGAGTATATATTATAAGATTTAATTTTTCTACAGAATTTAATGTTTTCGACTGTACCATTATATATAATGGTTTTTTTAAGTTTTAAAAGTAATACTAATAATAATTTATTACCCGACTGTTTCGGACGCTAGGTACTCAGATATGGCTGGCCAAATCGCCGCGTACGCACTGCCAGGGCAACCCCGCGTGCCCTAATCTGGATCAACAAGAAATAACACTTATCTTGATTAGTTGATTACAATTACATATAAATAATAATTAACCACAGAATACGATTACTTTTGTTAAATTGTAATCTTGATAGATGATTACATATTGCAATCTGATTACATTTTGACCAAGTCTGGCTGAGATTATGTAGACAACACAACAAAAATCCCAAAACATTTCATCCAGTCGTGCATGCCACGCGCTCGTTAGGGCTCCGTTAATTGTACTTTTTTATTACCTATTTACCCGTCCCAGGTCATCTCCCATGAAACTGCGCCCTTTGTGTAAAAGACAATGTGAGGCTTTTAATTTATTTAGAAAACCTCGTGTTGCTGACTTTTGTTTTTTTTTAAAGAGTTGTCATATCGTATGTTGTCATATTGTCTTTTGTTAGAGACATTTTTTATACCTAATTTCGTTGTATTCTTTACGACTCGTATCGCATATGTCTGTATATAAATTATCCTTTTAAAAATTATTCTTATTGTGAGTTTTGATAAATTTGTATTTAAACATTACGATAAAAATAATCCAAGTAGTCAATTTAAACAAAAATGTATCGATAATAAAGCTACCATAAAGCTGCAGAAATACCTAAATATGTGTATGTTGAACATTGCCGATTTTGATTGAAATTTGTGTGTAATATTTTTTTTTTTACTGAATTTGATGAGCAGACTGGCAAATGGGCCATCTCATACAAAGTGAACCACACAGACATTGCCATTGTTAGAAATTATTAACCACATCAATTATGACCATTGTACCTATAGTTAGCCTGGTTCACTTTTTCTGGCTTCTGGCTCTCTTTTAAACCGGAACACAATAATACTAAGCATTGCTGCTTGGCCGTACAATTTATAATGTGTGGATGGTAAGTTATACCACCAAGTGTTATTATTTATTATTATAAGTGATTTAAATTGAAATTTTACAGATAATTTCACACGACTCTTTAAATTTTTAATATGTTTTTTTATATAAATTCTATATAAATCTTTTATACGATATCGCGACTTACACTACGTGTCAAATTTTCTAGTATATATTTCAAATCTTGAATAGTATCTATACACGGTACTTGATTTATAGCATAAAAGTTGAGGAGAAGTTTCTGCTTTTAAAATGTTACAATTTATTTCAATAAAGTGAAATATTTATGTTTTTCACTGTTACTTGGTATTCCCTATTTCTGAAATCGTATTTTGATATTATTTATAATTATAGCAAAAACAAATATGTTTTTCTTCATATATATGTTTATCTTGACAATGTAGATTTAAAATTTTATATATAATAGCCAGGTGGCAAATAACCCATCTGATGGTAAGTGTTCACCACTGCCTATAGTTAGTAGCGCTGTAAAAAATATTAATCATTCCTTAAATCGCCACTGCGCCAACTAACCTTGAGAACGACAAAATAAATAAATTTAAAGCTATAAATAAATATAATAGAAAAGTTCCATACGAATGAGGCTGGTTCTTTGTACGTGAATTCGTAAAAATACGACATTTACATAGATACAGATAAAAACAAGTATGTTTATAGTATTTGTGCAAACTAAGCATTGAAAACTGTTAGTCTTGTTTATCGCTAAAAAGAGAAATTATCATCGTCTCTTTAAACTAAAAATCAATGTAAATTAAGTGGAAAATTTTAAATTCGATATTTATTATGTCATAACTTCACCGTCATTTATAAAGCTCATTATCTTTATTTGATAATATACTTTATTGTGCGAACTATAGAGTTTATATTAAGACAATGTGATTTTAATGGGGTGCAAAGGCGGTGATGCCTGTATCGTCACCGGACATTGATTAGGTGATCTAGCGAACCATCAGGTGGAAACACTACGTCACAAAGGGGCCGGATGGTAATATTGACGTGAGATTGGACACTGCGTACTACTACCACTAGTTTTAGTACTGAAATAGTAAACATTTTGTGAACTTTTTAACTATAATTTCCTTGGTGATTTTTAGAAATGTAGTTATACAAATGAAAATATATTTATCGATAACTAGCAAAATCGGCTTTGCCAGAGTTGAATTCAGTTGGTCAACAATATTCTTTAAAATCTGTCATTTTAATGTACAAGATGGCTATTTGAATAATGACTGTATCTTAGTTGCCAAGGTTGGAGGCGCTTTTTATTTTATAGAATAGGTAGGTGGACGAGCATATGGGCCACCTGATGGTAAGTGGTCATCAATGCCCATAGACATTGGCATTGTAAGAAATGTTAATCATTGCTTACATCGCCAATGCGCCACCAACCTTGGGACTAAGATGTAATGTCTCTTATCTGTAATTACACTGCCTTATTTACTCTTCAAACCCTTCAAACCGGAACACCACAATACCAAGTATTGCTGTTTTGCGATAGAATATGTGATGAGTGGGTGGTACCTACCCAGACGAGCTTGCACAAAGTCCTACCACCAGTAAAAAAATATATATTGGTGATTTAAGGGATGATTAATATTTCTTGCAGTGACAACGTCAATGAGCACTGGCGACTAATTACAACCAAGTTTTACCTATTTTTAATTTAAAAAAAATAGTATTATCAATATTAATTAATGTTTATTTTTTCAATTCTTTCATTTAAACAACTTAATCATCATGAAAGACCATTTTGTATATGTTTTACTTCGTGTTTATGAAGGAAAAATCTCAGTAATTCGTGACTATTACGACGAGGTCGAAGCGGAAATGGAAGTCAGTACGGACACCTGCCGTCGGTGCGAAATCACATTCCCATCTTTGTATGTATTCGTGTATTGCAATTTCAGCTCACGTGAGCCGCATGAGTTATAGCGGGAATATATAAATGTGGCAAGATTCGGCTGTGTTAATTCAACGGCACTTTTATATTCGACTCTCTTAAAATTTTATTTAAAACTTAATTTTATGGTCAATATTTTATTGCTTGTAAATAAGTTAATTTTTTTGGTCTTCCATCATGCAACATTATTTACATCTTGTAAATTAATACATCTTTATATATATTGTTCTTATGTACGTGTGACAGCAATGAGATGAAAACGTTTTACATAATAAAATGAGCTAAATATATATATTTTTTATCAATGTCCGCACTACACCTGACGTTATAAGGTCGAGGAGCGCTACGAAATAAAGCCGATATGAAAATCAGTACTAGAATTGTCACTTTGAGTGTAACAGAGTGGCAATCCGTTACAACCGTCGCGCCACTTTACAGATCTAAAAATATTATTATGTTTATTGTTAGATAATTCATCTGAAAAATGTCTTTTTACGTTTTCGTTCATACGATGAAGAAATAAAACCTTTGTATTATCATTTTAATGTCGGCTATTCATTTTTTTATAAATCTGCGTTCAAAAGATGTGTTTGGTACATATGAATAAAGGTGGCAAAATTATGGTTGTGCGAAGTTCAATGATTTCTGTTTTTGGAGTTTGATTTAGTACGAAAAAGGATATTTGATTTCATTACCATTTAATTGTGTATGAGAAATAAAATTGTACTCTTTTTAAAATATTAAACAAAATAGTTTCAAATATATATATATGAAAGAAAATATAAGTTGCAAATAAGACTACATGCTTTGAACTCACACCCCTAGATTACCGCGTTGAGCCAATTAAACTACTCGTTTAATAATACCTACGGTCCTGAAACTCTAAACGCTTTTATTATCTTAAGCAGTCATATGATGAGGTCGGTGTATTCAAGTGTATGTCACCTGAGAGTCGGGTGTGCATTTTATCTTTGACAAATTTTAACGTTTATATCGTGTTAGCCAAATGTTTTTTAAAGTGCGTACGAATTGAGGGTAACGCTTAGAGTCGAGCCACCTCGTAACTTGAGGCTTTCTTTGGAGCCTGGACCACATGTGACTCGGTTTGGTAATTCAAACCAGTTTTTATTTATTTAATAATTTCATTAAAAAACAGGATGGAAGGACGGTTAACAAATAACAGCTGATTAATCACCTCGCGTATATACAAGTCTCGACTCGAGGGATGTATGCCTCGAACCTGAGGAGCTACTGATCTGTATGGACTTTTCTACCAAAAATATATTTTTGTCTATCACAAGTACATCATCATTGAGTAATTGAACGCGCATTATTATAAAAATATAAGTAATAATCGAGTCTTATTCCATGTCAGTCGAGTTCCATGTGTTTAAATCTGAATTGTTCTGTAATGTGTTTAACGTTACATTTCAAGCAAATATTACAAATCAATAATTTCCTTAAAAGCAGATTGTTTTATGTTCGCAAGTCGATTTCATTTCCATTACATATTTGAAAATACATTCCAATATTTAAATGTTTTGAATAAAACATGATTTAACATCTATACATATAATAAATCTGTAACTGGTCGATGTCTGTACATGGAAGATAAATGAGTAAAACTTTTATCGGGGGTCATTATAAACACAATAGAACCTAAAACAATGATTAATAAATTTTTTGTCTGTTTGTCTGTTTGTCTGTTTGTCTGTTTGTCTGTTTGTCTGTGCGTTTGTGCACGCTAATCTTAAAAACGGCTTAACGGATTTGAGTGCGGTTTTCACTAATGTATTGTGGCTAACTTCACTTAACATTTAGTGTTTGTTTTATTTCAATCGGTTCATAAATAATAAAGTTATGTCAATTTTAAGATACACGTAGAACATTTATTAAAAAATGGTTATGGTCAAACTAAAAAGAGATTAAATATTACATGTAATTTACACTTTTGCTTATGATTTATCCTATATTTTGTCCTATAATTTTTAATCTCTTTATTTATTTATTATAAGTTTAGTATCCCTACTAAAAATCAATAAATTATTATCTGTAGGAAAAGTACGCGCGCGGTTAGTTGTCAAAATCAAACAGTTTTGTTAACAATTTCGTGTTTTCAGTAGCTTCGTGTGTTGTTTTTGCATAAAAACTAATATTGCATATATATTGTGTGTATCTTTATGATCTCATCTTATATCTTTCATAACAGTACGCCGTAAGTCTGCGTGTGAGCAAGTCAGTTAACTCAGTGACAATAATTAATACGTGAATAGTATATAGGTGTACAAACAAAGCCTAAAAACAACTGTAACAATAATAGATGGTTTTAGAAGTGGTTACTTTAAACATCAACGTGGTATATCACTTCTTAAAACTTTAAATAGGTATAATTTTGTCCTAAATTCGTGTTTCCTGACAAAAGTTTTAAAACGGCAGATAAAAATTCAAACTTACCTACCGAAGTTTTTTCTATACAACGAAATAAATAACAATTTAACGTGGAAAAATGGCAACCATATTTTGAACTATATTTATTAGCCACTGGATATATATAAGGAGTATTAGCCACTGGTTATATATAAGAAGTGTAAATAGAGAAAAATAGCAATTTTGTTACACTCGATTGGTGGAAAAGGTGTCGAAATATTCAATTCATTCAACATTAAAATAACATAAATTACTTGAGAAGACCTCATTAATAAATGTAACAAGTATTTCGAACCGAGGAAAAATTTAACTATGGCCTGACATGTATTTTTTATGAGAAAACAAAGTAAACACGAAAATATAACCAACTTTATTACGAGTCTAGAAAATTACAGTTTAAAATGCGATTTCGTTGAATTAATAGTCATTGGTCAGTGATAAATTTACAGCGAATATGTGTTAGAGTAGCTCGCCAAACATCAAAGATTATTACAACGGTCTGATCTGTCACTAAAGAAAGCTATAGAGATAGCTAAAATAGTAGTGATCGAACAACAAAATACAGAGCACATAAATAAAAGCACTGAGACGTAGTCATCACCGTCATCATCGAATGAATATCAAGTGATGAAGGGGGAGTAAAAGGGTTAAACAACACACAGTACAGAATAGAGAAGACGTGCATATTCCTACGAAGTCAGATGGGCAACTAATTAAGAAGAGAACAAAATTGTGAAACCTGGTTATATTTGCCTCATCCCAATATAAACCGAATAAAAGTATTTTGGTATCTCTCAGCTTAATTCAATTGGTCTTTGGCTACATCAAGCTTGCGACAGCATAATCATGAATAGGAAGAAGTAGATCTGTGCGAACATATAATATATAATTAAGTGTACTCAGATATTGATATTATATATTTAAAAAAAAATCACTGCAAAAATAACATAAATAAGATAAAAATAATTATGTATTAAATGTATTAATTTATATAAAATGAATGTACCAACCCATCTTAATATTCAATATTTTAGTTTGTTATAAATTTTGTACTGTAGTCATATTCTTGCTTGCCTTTTAATTGTATTTGGTTAAAAAATATATAAATAATATATATATCATTTATTTACTGCATTTTATTGGCCTTACTCAATGTAATAATGCTTAAGCTATGTGATTTCATTTATATTTTGTTTTTGTTAAATTTGTGTTTTCATTAAGTAATTAATTATATTTGATTATAAAAAAATATATATCTTACTACACCTTTACTGATTATGATGGTTTAGCTGTTTGATTTTATGTATGTTTTGTTTATTTTAATGATTGTGTAATTATTGTTGGTGGAAACTTAGCTAATGTATGTATATATATATATATATGCTATAAGTGTCATTTCATTTTTAAAAATAATTAATGAACACAACCTACCAGAGCGGTCAAATAACTGCTTCTGAAACTTTAATTAAAATTGTTATATAGCTGCTTTTGTTTGTATATTATATACTTTTTCTACATAAAATGGCCGCTTAAGCAGCTTATTCAGATATGTGTCAAGTTCAATGGACAACATTTGTTTTAATTCCCTTTTTTTGTTTACTTAAATTAGTAGCCTTGGTTAAGTCTGATTTTATTTAGTCTCTGACAGAAGAAACTTTTCCTTTACTTTATACTTTATATTGTACACATAAAATAACATAAATCTATAACAAAAACGAATTAATTAATAAATTATCCATAAATATAAATAAAATTGAAGTTTCTGTCTGTTATTTCAAAATAACTGCCTGTTTTAAAGGGTATATGGCTATTTACGATTTACCAAAACCAAAGCAATCATTTTTTTTTAGTTTTTTTACTGTCTACATGTCTGTATGTCCAGTCTAATCTTTCAATCGTCTAAAAATTGAAATAACCGAATTATTATAAGAACTATTTCAAGATTCCGTTTAGGCTTTATTTCATCAAAATTAGTTGAGTCTATCAAAAGTTATAAAAAATACGTATATTTTTGATATCTATACACATAATATTATTACTCTTCCTAACTGATTCATTAACGCAGAGCCTATACTGCGGGGGTTAGAAACTTGAAATTTTGGCAGTTGATACATTTTATAACACCCACTAAGGTAGGATTTTTGGAAATTCTACCCCTAAAGAGTTGAACGATTGCTTAGAAACCCGTCATTTTTAAAGTTAGAAGCATGAAATTTAAGGAACAAGCTTAAAAATAAATAAAAATGTATTTCAGCGTTTTTGAAAATCTAAATCTAAGAGGGTAAAAAAGGGGTTGAAAGTTTGTATGGGGATTCCGTCACTTTTGGTGTAAGAAGAATGATATTTAGTATTAAAGCTATGCATGCGTATTTCGTCGTTTTTAGAAATTTAACTCCAAACGGGAAAACGGGGTAAAATCATTAGTATAAAAATTTAAAAAAATAGAAATATACTATTTGAGTTTTTTGATTGAATTAATAAACATGAATTTCAAAGTTTTTAGAAACTTTTATTTTTGTTTAAAGAGTTGGGTGCAAATAATGAAATTCAAAATACGCAATATCTTATATCAATATCTCTTAGGGAGAAATATACGAACTTCACTATGTTAGTGATGTTTGGATAAAGAAAACATATTCCATTATTGCCATAATATGTACCACTTAATTGGTATTCCCTAAGCTTATATTATTGTAAAGTTTCATTAAAATCCATTCAGTAGTTTATGCGTGAAAGAGTAACAAACGTCCATACATCCATACAAACTTTCGAGTTTATTATATTAGTAGGAAGTAGGATTATTATATGCCCTGTACTGAACACACATACACTATACTGGATGGGCGAATACATCGATTGGTAAATGTTTATATCTTATTGATTAAAAAATGTACGAGATAAAATCCTTATTTTACCCGTACGAAGTCGGGACGGGCAGCTAATTACTCGCTGATAACGTATCTTTCTGTAGGTAAAAAAGGTTTTTAAAAACAGTACAGCAGTTTTTTTAGTTTATTCGCTACAAACAAACATACAAAAAATCTATTTTTACTTATTTATAATATTAGTATAGATAAAGAACACGCGCGAGCGAAGCTGCGGGCAACAGCTAGTTCATTAATAAATTTATAGATTAATATATTAAAAATCAAAACGTATTTATAATGAGATTTGAGATCAAAGAGTTTATGAATGAAATATTTACGTTATTCATAATTGGGGCTAGATTACGTAGTTAGTCGATTACATGTTATGACGGTAAATATATAATTTATTTATAATACAAACTGGCAAATGAGCCTCCTCCGCTGTGAGTAAGTCACGGGAAAGTGGTCTAGGTCTATAGGTCTAGTTTCCTTTGCGATTGTCAAAATATGTGGCATAAGTGGGGCGTAAGCGGCCGTATTTTTTTATTGTGTTGACTTAATAGTTTGATTTTGTCATTGTTCCATGATATTGCAAACTAAAGTATTTGATATTCATATAAACTTGGTACTCCTAATCATTCTTGAGAAAAAGGGTCTCGATAAACGGATAACAAAATGATCCTATAAGGGCTCCGTTTTTCACTTCGAGATACGAAAAAGTATGAAAAAGTACATTTTTATATGTTACGTCGTTGAATTGATATGTTGCACTTTTCCTCCGCTCAATATGGCGCTCGTGAGTTGAGTGGCTTTGTAACTCACTTTATTAATTTGATACGGTTCCGCCTTATCATTTTATGAAGTGATGTATGTATGTGGGGCGTTTTAATGGTCACTCATAACAAACCTTACAATTAACATTTAATGTTATGGAAGTATGAAAAAGCATCGATTAAAAAAAATCTAGAAGTAGAAGTGATAGTATTTCCTTATATGTCATGGACTTTTTTATATTTCAAAACATTCCTGAATCAAGTTTAATCGATACTTGATCAGATGATACTTGTGCAATTGCGTCTGATGAAATTAATTTGGACTTTATATCATCCTAAATGCATACATACTCATGCTCACTTGGTGGTAGGGTTTTCTTCATCAGGTGACCCATTTGCCTACCGAATTAAATAAACAAAAAAATAGATTATAAAAACCTACAATGAAGAACATTACTGGTAAATTGATCATAAAGAGATGTGTCCTTTCTCTTTCTATCTCGTAAAGAATTTATAAGCACTAATTAACTCATTAGCTTTATTTATTTAATTAACTTTATTGTCTCCGAACAATTGCATGATATATAAGGCGGACTTAACGGCAAATCGGCACATAAAAAACAAAACGAAATTATTCTTTACTTTATTATTACTCTTTATATTACATTACTAACAAAAACATAAAAAAATTCACGCAACAAAAAAAAGATACATATATATGCTTGTATGAATAATACTAGGTACCCGTTCCGGCTTTGCACGGGTACACTAAGGGTATATAAAACTTTTATATTGAAGGAAGATTAGATAAAGAATAAGAAAGAAACATCATGTTTTGTTGGGTCAGGATATTAACGGTTGTACGCTGTTACTGTGTTCGATGTTATGTCTCACCAAAGTTTTATCACAATCGAATAGTTTAGTACGTATAGAGAACAGACGTACAAACGTTCATTTTTATTCATTAAAAGACAAATGTTATTAGAATATTAACGCTGAAACGGTTCTTAGTAAAAAAAAAATCTCTACGTCTTACAAGAAGTTGTGAATACAGAAGTGTGTTTTATATTAGATTAACATTTTAAGTGATACCTTTTGAAAACTATATTTATACGTTTTCTCTTTATTTAAAAATGAATTAAGGGATTTGTAATTTTGTGGAATGTTTGTCATTGATATTCAGAAGGCAATTCCATCGCTTGATAAATCTTTCTTTGCATTAAATTATATTAAATAATGATTTGTAAAATAAGGATATAGTGATTTAATTACAATTAAAAATCGATTATATTTTTAGATTTTCTTATATCAGACTATTTACAGCTTGGTTGATTGTTAGCTTTTCAGGTATTGACTTGGTGGTAGGGCTTTGTCTCGCCTGAAGAGGTACCACCCTCTTATCAAATAGTCTACTATCAAGCAGCAATTCAGCATTATTGTGTTCCAGATGAAAAGGGTGAGTGAGCCAGTGTAATTACAGGCACGAAATATTTCTACAACATCAAATTTTGCTCGGTGGTGGCCACTTAACATCAGGTGGCCCATTTACCAATCTGCTAATCTTTTTTTTTGTAATTAATATTAGTAATATTAAATAAACTCTTTAATATATGGCAACATAACGATAACTTTTTGTAACAGGATGTTTTTTATAACAACATACTGTACATCTGCGAGGCAGCAGCCTCTTCTGTTAAGGTATATAAACGGAGCTAAAACCTACAATTTTGTAACGATATTTACTTTCACTGCCGTACTCAAAATATTATTAACAGCTATTGTAGGTAACTGATAAGTTAGACTTGTTTTGAGTTATAATCACTTAGATAAATTTTATCTATTGCAAATTTATATATATCATATATACAGGCTATGCAGGAATGACACAGGTATTCGTAAAGGTACGATACGTGACAAAATATACGAAAGAAAGACGATAGAAATATCTCCGATTTGACTCGAATATCGGATTGAATCACACACTGAATGCGTTTGTCTAAGCTCACACGTCCTGAAACGATATACAAAATTGTATAAGCAATATTTATCACTTTTTTAATCTAATGTTTATCTCGAATGTGACACCGGTAACGATAAACGGCTTTCCATTTTTGTATTCACATTAAAACTACATTATAAAAAACAGCCTTACTTATAAGCGTTTTTTTACAGAATAGGTAAGCGAACGAGTATACGGACCACCTGATGGTAAGTGGTCACCAACGCCCATAGACATTGGCTTTGTAAGAAATGTTAGCTACCGCTGACATCGTCAATGCGCCACCAATCTTGGGAACTCAGATGTTATGGCCCTTGTGCATGTAATTACACTGGCTCACTCACCCATCAAACATAATAAATTCCATCGTCACCACCTCGATGTCTGGAAATCCAGTGCTCTTTCTAAGGCATTTTCTGCCTCGCACAACCACTATGTGGGACTAGCTTTCGCTGGCGACTTTTCCGAACCGATTTCCGAACCGGCAACGCACCTGCAAGCCCTCGGATGTTGCAGGTGTCCATGGGTGGTGGTAGTCACTTTCCAACAGGTGAGCCTCCGACTCTTACCTCCTCTTACATAAAAAAAAACCTAGTACTGCTGTTTTGCGGTAGAATATCTGATGAGTGGTTGATACCTACGCCGACGAGCTTACACAAATTCCTACCACCAGTAAAGTCCGTTGCTTTGTTAAATACAGATATCTCTCTTTCTGAAATCATTAATATGACATTTGAAAGAAGAAGACATAGCATTCTTTAACTAATTACCACTTAAGCACGTTTAAAGGTAAAGCTATTAATTACAAATTATCCACAAAATTAATAATTATAAAAACCACAGCATATATAAGAATAAAAGCGGTAAGACTAGGTGTGTACACGTCCAACTGCTGTCGGTTACATGTTCACATTTTTTTTCATAAGGTACTCATTTTATGTCTATTTTTTTTTAAATAAGTTTATTTATAAAATTGATGAGATACGTCAACGATAAGACTTGTAAAATATTTTCAGCTTTAAATTTAACAAATATGTTATTCAACCGATTATTTGTTATCTGTTTATGCTTTTGTTATATATTGTGTTGAAACTGTATTGCTAAAAACATCCCGAGGCAGTCTCGAACTCTGAGAGTATAAACAGCTCTTTTAATACCTTTATCGATACCGCAAAGTAAAATGCAATAATACGTTTTTAAAACTATTAAAATTACTTAATAATTTTTAAAAAATATAAAAAATTGCAATTTTTTTAAATTTTTTTTTTTTTCCTTCTTGTCACGAATGATAAGAAACAAATCTATTTAACCTAACAGTAAGTACTAAAAGCTTGTAAATGTCTCACTATTAACCAAAGGCCTTCCTTCCTTGAAGATAAGATTACAAGCTTATCCCATGAGCACGAGATAAATTACTAACACTAATTAAGCCCATGAAAATTATGCTTGCCAGGGTTTGAACTGGTAATCTATGTATAACCAATGGGCCATCTCAGTACGATCATAATATCCTATTAAAAAGAAAATATGAAATGGAGAGAGCTCAAATAATAGCGTCAATGAAAAATGCATTATTGTTTATAGAATATTTTTAGAGGAAAACCTCTATTGTGTTCAATGTATTGTCTCACGGTAAGTTAGGATCTGTGGTCTCGTTATTGGCACGCTTTTGTTTTACATAAAATATAAATCTTTATTCAAAATTAAAAATTTTTAAGCGGCGATAAAGTATGGAACGTTGATTTTTAACGGATGAACATTTTGAATTCCGGTTAGCCAGTGTAATGACAGGCACGAGAGACGTCAGGTGTAGTTTGCAATTCTTGCAATTTTAGTATTTATGGAAGAATGGGAGCATCAAGTGATCTATTAACTCATTTTTCACTTATATATTTAAAATAAATATTTACTTTTATTTTTCAATCATATAAGTTTTATGCTACATACATTAAAATAATATATATATTTACTCAATAATAAATTAAACAAACAAGATATTTATTGTTTGAAGTCGATAATATTATCGTTACATGTAAAGACGAATCTAATGAAATATTTCTGTAGCCTTATTTAATAATTATTAAATATATTTATATTATATTATAATATAATCACCTACTTATATTTATAAGCACTCTCATATCTGTTGTTAATAGCTTGAGCAAATATAAAAAGCTTATATAAAATTTAATCAAGATATTGTACTGTGGTTTAAATATGAAAAAAAAGACCTATAAAAATACATTGTGTAAAAAATCGACAAAGTATTATGCATTAGATTCAGTATTCAGCCATTTGCAATATTAATACGTTTTTTATTCTATTTTAAATCACACAGGGCGGCCCCAATGACAGATGCGGAGCGCTGGCTTGTCAATCCATTATACTGTCAGATATCGCGAACTGAACGGATTGTTAGGGTAGGAAAATATTTGTATAGATAGAATATTCAATTTATAGCATCAGGGTTAGGTGTGGTAATTTCTTATTTATGTAAATAACATTTTTGTTTTTAATACATATGTACATACGTCCTGTCGGTCTAGTGGCTCGTTATCAAGGCGTCCGAAGTTCAAATTTCGAGTCGAGCACATGAAATGTTATTGTATTTCTTTGCCAAGAAATTCTCAGTAGCAGACCGGAATTTGATGGTTGTCAGTGTTAACACTCCCATTCCTCGTAAAGCCGTTGGTCATGCGCCTGAACTCTCTCCGGCCGTGTCGGATTACAGTCCCATCGGATTTGTAGAGTAGGACAATATACAGTGCACTTTGCATGTATTTGCACGCACACACTTTTGCTATATAACTACACTACGTTACAATATTGTTTCTAGCCATGATAGCCATTCTCAAAGGAGACTTTCCAACTGTGCATTTTTTTTTTTTTTTTTTTTTTATTGTTTTGGTAGGCTATCTAGTATATGGGCCACCTGATGGTACGTGGCCACCAACGCCCATAGACAATGGCATTGCAAGAAATATTAACCATCACTTACATCGCCAATGCGCCACCAATCTTGGAAACTAAGATGTTAAGTCCCATGGGGCCTGTAATTACACTGGTTCACTCACCCTTCAAACCGGAACACAACAATACAAAGTGCTGCTGTTTTGCAGTAGAATATCTGATGAGTGGGTGGTACCTACACAGACGAGCTAGCACAAAGCTCTACCACCGAGTAAGTATCTTCTTTTTTCAAATATCTAATAATGACGATAGAAGTTATTATTAGACGATAGTTTGTTATTACTGCACCACCTACCTCATATCCTATGGTTTATTCCTTACACCGTTGGTTGCCTGGAAGAGATCGCTATGTTGCGATAAGGTCGCCAAAATTTTATGCTACTATTATTTAGGCTGTCTAACTTTTTGTAAAAATAAACCGTTGTTGTGTACAATAAAGTATAAATAAATAAAGAGAACAATGTCTTTAACTAAAGACCCGCTAAACAATTTTATAAGTAACGCTGACTGCGTTACTTATAAATATGTTATGGGTAATGTAAGCAAAGCTGAATGTTCTTTATATTAGTTTTAACTTATTCAGTTATCTAGTAACAGTTCCAAAGTAATTGAATCAGTATTGAAAGTTTATGTAAACGGAGTTTAATGACACAATTTGCAATTTTATTAATATTAATTTTTCAACCTGTGCAGAAAATTCAGCACAGGCTGAATATGATTTATAAAGAACAAAAGTCGAAATTTATCAAGATATTTTATTGAATCCGTAAATTTATCTCATATTTTTCGTAAAGAACAAGTGAGGAAAATCCATGCTCATAATTTGTAAAAAGAGTAAAAACAGCGATCATCGATTGTCGCTCAAAAACAATTCTTTCTTTAAACGGTTAATATTAATTAAAACATAATTAACAAGCCGATTTCAGAATTCACAGCGGTCGCTTATTGTGACGATTCGGAGATAATATTTTTTCCAACGACGATCGTAGCCATCCATGCGTGTCAAGCAATTATCGTACTTACCGTCTCGACTTGTGTGAAGTTTAAGATATCAAGTAGAGCTCGCCCCGGGAAGGGCGGGGCTGTCCCGCGCATGCGTCAACCATTTCTATACGCGCCACAATTTTCCCAGAAATCCAGGGACAATATTATGAAAAATAGGTCTTTGCTAATAACTCCATACAAAATGAATATTGATTTGATGATTACTTTATTGAGCTTAATATATTTACCTGTCTTATTATTTATTTATAAATATTCATTAAACACTTCTTAATAATAATATACATATGGTATATAACTCATTAATAAATAGAGGATATATTTGTCATTCGATATTAATATCACAATCAAAAAACTATAATAATAGAATCTTAGTTACGTAATAGGGTAGATATTCGAGGGAGTAGTGGGGGTTAGCGCGGCAACACAGCGTCCCCGCGTCAGTTGGCGGCCGACCATCGTGCGTGTTGGATGTACGGTATGCGCGGACGTTCATGACAGACGCGCGAAATGACTGAGGCCCGCAAACTTAAGTTGCTCCAGTGTGATGGGTAGGTCGAAATAAGTGATAGTGTTCATATTTAACGATTAAAACTACTATTGAACTGTGACAATGTTTAATGTTGAGTTTATGATTTTATAGTGATCATTGGTGAGTAACAAAAAGTTTGTCTTTAAGTTGATTTACGACTAAATAAAAAAAAAGTTTTAATGACTATCATTAACTGCATTAAATTAAATAATTTTCTCCGTTTGTCAAATATAGTATATGCATCATATTTATTATTATGTTTTAATAATTTTGTGACCTGATTAATTTAATTAGATGAAAATAAAGTGTAAAAACATTTTTTATATGAAATGAAAAGTTATCTTAAGTAGGTTAGTTAAAATCTTCTTTGAAAGTTCTTCTTAGTGTTAAAGTTCCAACGGCAGCAGTTAGTGGATGGCATCCCTTAAAACATTTACAAGCATTGAACAAATTCTAAGCTTTAATGACATCAGTAACGTTATAATTTAGGTTAATTTATTTAATAAGCTACGTGATGTTTCATACGTATTTTATTGCAATTAAAGCTTGCGACATTTTTATACCCTATATAATATTAATACGGCTTAAAAGTAGTCATAGTAATATTAAATTGAAACGTATGTAAGATAAAAATGCTACACGATTATAAATAGTCCGTTAAATATAATATTTTTACCTAAATTAAGCTATAATTTATAAAATTAGTAAATTATACATGTTTAACTTATTCAGATTTTTTATGTTAGTAATAAAGAAAACTGATATGAAGATTGCTTTAAGCTCTATTACCAGGAGGGTGAAGGCTGTAACAATTAACGCTAGGTCTTTACCGGGAACGAAGCGCCTCTACGAGTTGCGTAGCAATTAGCGCTACGACGTAGCTGGTATGTTACATAATTGTGAGCGCTTAGAAAGAAAGATAGGATGGGAATAATTTAATGATCGCTTTATTATTTTTTACTATATGTAGCTACGAATATTTTTCTTTAAAAAACTATGCGTTTGAATTTTTATCCGCAATTTATTACGCGTTTACATTGATGATATTGGTTTACCATTGGTATTTAAAAATATATGTAATGATACGATATTAAAAGGTAAAAATAAATATTATCGAATTAGTGCAGTACATATCAGATTAATTCCACGTAAAACCTTGAAAGTAATATAAAATGTCAGGTATAAATATAAAGAATATTTCGCAAAATAAAAATAACTTTATGCAAATATTTTCCACACAGGTAGCTTAGGAAGGTGAGACGAAAATGTCCTAATGTGATTGCTTACTTAATAATATATTTGCAAACAAAAACGCGAGCCGAAATTATATGTGTAAGGCTTTGTTAAAGACATTTTAGTCACGGGTTGAGTATTAATAAACATTCATAATGGCGTAGTTTCAAAACTTCTAGTGGTGTCACAGTGTCTGAAGTACTATTAGCAAGAATTTTCTGATTAAATAACTTTATGTCGTTATTAACGACGAAACAATGATTTTAAATATAAACTTACTAGCTTCCACTCTCGACTTCGTTTGCGTGTGATATGGGATGGAGGCGATGACTGTTAGGTAGCTTGTTTTAATTCACATTATATGCTATATATCTCTATTTAAATATGTCATTATCTTTCATGCGTGATTGATTAACAAATATTCGAACTCAGAAATATTTCACACCGAAAAAGTATTTTTATTTTATATTAATAGAAATGAGATATAATAAAATGTAGACATATAGTATTATTTGAGTATATAAATAACATGAACAAAATTCATATAAAGCGTCTGACTATAATTTGTATCTCCATTGTACATATTACATTATGTCAAAATGAAGTCTCTTTCATCATGTTAGTACGTTTCGGAGAAATTGTTATAAATTCATTTATTTTTTAAATAATTTTCATTAATATAAATTTAAATTATGATTGATTCTTTAAATTTCTGCATTAAATAAAATTCCATACCAAATTCAAATACATGATTAAGAAATTAATGATAAAATAATTCCATTTAAAATCATTATAATTACAGTATGTGAAGTGGTCGCATGTATCGTATACTGTTTATTGAAAAACATTTTAAATTAAATTTGTGTTTTAATTTAATTTGGGCGGTTTGTATACTCAATAACAAGCGATGTGTGGCCGTTGCATTGATAGCTGTTGAATTGTTTCAGGGTTTGATGTATAAAATATCTTTTTTAAATTTATGTTTTAAAATGAGAAGTAAAATACAAAGTTATCAATAAAATAAGTTGATGCAATAATATATATTAGAGCTGAATGTTGCTTATGCTATACAAAGTGTGAAATAATTAAATCCTTTGTTCGTTTCCTTAAAAAATATTTATGTCTTTATAAGCTCTTAGGTAATACTTAGGTAATAGTAAAATATTTTTACTTCCCTGAAAACTAGAAGTAATTATTTATTTTATTCTCGTCAGAAGACTCGAGCTCGATTTATGCACTTGCTTGTTTCTAATAAGCAGAGGCAAACAAGTATTTAGGTTACGGTACGTAGCTGTTACCGTAGCGCTACGCTGTAGTGCCGTAGCACCGTAGCATATCGCTACGGATATTAGTTCGGCGGTTAGTTTGCATACGTATACAAGATGTGTTTAACAGGTTATGTTATTAAATTGCTTAAATTTCATGTGATTCCTTTGGTTTATTCATAAAATAAATCAATTAAAATCAATATAATAAAACGTCACTTAAATAATAAAAAAGGATAAGTTTCGTATCATATAAGAATCTGTGTACCATTATTCAATCGATCTCCGTTAGTATCATAAACTCGATACCCAAAGGGAACAGGTATCCTTCGTAATAATATTATGCCGTCGTAAAACTTTACAGCCGTTAATATTCCACTCGTAAATCGTGCACGGATAGTGGTGGCGGTTTCGCTAGATTGGTGGATTTTTCTTTTACGTTGAATAGATTTATGTTATCCATTGTGATTGTATTTTTTCATTTCATTTTATTTAATTGGGCAGACTATTCGATTATGTTACGAAATAACATACGGTACTTATCTTAAATAAAATAAAAATGGTACTTAATTTTCATTTTCATTTTCATTAATTAATAGAATTATTTTAATAAGTGAATTGTCAAAAACATTGAATTAAAATTTATAGATCAGTTAAATCATCATTTAAATATTCGATATGAAAAAATAAGGTCCTCCAGACCGATTTCGGTCACGGCGGCCAGTCTCAAGAGAGATTAGCCAACTGCGCAGGAGATATTATAGTGCACAAATGTGTGCGCAAACACAGGTGCACTCACTATTCCCTAGCTCTCATAATCCGATGGGACGGCAATCGACACGACCGGAAAGAGTTCAGGCGCAGGACCAACGGCATTACGTGCTTTCCGAGGCACGGGAGTGTACACACTTCCAACTTCCAGACTCCGGGCTGCTACTGAGAATTTTCTGACAGAAAAACCCAACAACTATTCATTGGCCCGACCCGGGTATTGAACCCAGGAGCACCGGGTCCGCGGCCCCATATTTAGCCACTAGACCAACGAGGCAGTCAATCAATTAGAATTATGCCCAAATAATTAGAATTTGTGAAGTTGTTTGACGTGATAGAGCATCGAATACACAATTCGGATTTCCAATATCAGTAAGAAAAGGATATTTTATACTAACAAAACAGTTATTTTGAAAGAATCAGTCACAATCATAAAAGATAAACTTAATAATAAAGTTTCCCTATTAAAATTCGTAATTGGCAATCAATAAATTTAACATTCTGTTAAAAAACAATAATAAATAAGTCTTATTATAATTATAATAAGATAAATACTGAATAAAAATACTGTAGTATTTAGTCAATATGTAAGGAAATAGTTAATTGTCTAATAATTATGAAATTAATCAGTGGCAAAGAGTAACGAGTTGTTTGTCAGTTCCCGTTTGGGTAATTTTACAATCCGAACCGTTTTAATATATGAAATCTTTTATAGTGACGAATAAAATTGCCTGTAAGAGCTTATATGAATAAAATTTATTTTCATGCAGATTAATTGCAAGTTAGCGAAAACTCAGAATACATTTGTTCATATTTTATCTTTTTCATGAATCTTAACCGATGATCGTGGATTTAAACCCGGGCAAGCACCACCGAAATGCATGTGCTTAATTTGTGATTATAATTCATCTCGTGCTTGACGGTGAAGGAAAAAATCATGAGAAAACCTACATGTGTCTCATTTCACTGAAATTCTGCCGCATGTGTATTCCACCAACCCGCATTGGAGCAGCGTGATGGAATAAGCTCAAACCCTCTCCTCAAAAACAGGAGAGGAGGCCTTAGCCCAGCAGTGGGACATTTACAGGCTGTTTTAATAATAAAACTTAATAAAAAACAATGTACATTTTTTAACTAAATTACTAGTTTTATGTATTAACAGTAACGTAACACTATCGAAAGAGTTTCTCTTCGATATACCACACATAACTTTAAAAATATCTCTAATACTAACGTCTATTGGCTGTTAGTCCCTATACGAGTCCTTTTGACCTATTTGATGGAGGGCGTTACTAATGCAGCCTCCGGCGTAATTGCCTCTAACGGAGGGCCTTTGTCGTGATTGTTACATATGTCATGTTACCTACCTCTGAGTTGTGAGTAGTGCGAGTTCTTTTGTAACGTTCATTCAAAAGTAATTTCATGAACTTAATTAAAAATATTAACTTGTTTCAATGATTTATGATAAGCCGTTAGGAAGTAACAGTGTCGATAGTATTTATTTATTTACTTATTGCATATTCATAAAATTAACAACAAAAAATTACGACATTATTAGGCTAGATATACCATTATAGGCATTTACAACAATATAATTGAATGACACAATACTTATATTTTACCTACCTCTGCCTACCTAGGCGTTAACTATTCACTATATTAACATTACTTTGCTAGTAAATTTGAAATTTGGAATTGAAAATTCAGTCTGGTCTTTTCCATATATAAAACACAGCTACTACACTGATGTGCTCTTTTCTTCTATAGTTACGACACACGTATAATTGAATAATATTTTTACAAAGAAAACTTAAATAAAGAACTGAGTTTGAAAATAATAGGAATATATAATACGTGCCCATGATTTTCAGTTGCCATTTCGCTGTCTTTATCACGCGTTAAATCGTAGGAAATATTCCTTGAGAAAGCGATAGCTATCGTTTTGTTTTTTCTTTCACTCGTAAGTGTGTCCATACAACTGCACATTAAGGACATTTTTCTTAAGATAATTTTCTGAAATTTTCATAAAACAATTCAATTATTTAAAAGCACGGAACCATAGATAATATTATAATTTGTGTATATCTTAAAAAAAAAATGAAATAAAATATGTAATACATTTGTGCCTTTGAATTGCATAATAATTCAAAACATATTCTGGGACTAAAACCGTGTTTTAGTGTCAATCGTGTGAATTAATTTTGTCCATATATGTTATCCGCAGCAGTATCGGTCAATTTATAATTTATCTTAATAAAATTAAAATTGATATTTTATTATGAGAGTCTCAGACAGAACATAAAACGCGGCTACCCTAGCTCACGTTTTATGGCATACTCGTAGTTATCGTATTGCTGTCTGTGAATATGAAAACAACCGGTACGTACATTTTGTTGACGCTAACGGTGTCTGTACTGCATGTTGAATATAGCATGAGACCTGTCGTGTCTCACGCTACCTGTTGAACTCTATCGATTAATAAATAATAAGCAAACAGATTATGTTCGATCCTAATGTGCATTTGAAACGTGTAAATGCATGTACTTATTCGATTGAAAGAGCTTTAAAGCAAAGTAACAGCTTACATTTACAGGCTGTTACTGCTACCACTGAGCTTAGCACTAACATTTTGTACCAAGCTATTTCAATTCAATGCAGCTTAGTGATTACACATTTGATAGATTTTCATACACGCACAGGTTTTTATTTTCACCGCCGAGTGAAATCCTCCTGACCCATTTTGGTCACGGCGGCCAGTCTCAAGTGAGATTAGCCAACTGTGCAGGAGATATTATAGTGCACAAGTGTGTGCGCAAACACAAGTGCACTCTCTTTTACTTGCTCTCATAATCCGATGGGACGGCAATCCGACACGACCGGAAAGAGTTCAGGCGCAGGACCAACGGCTTAACGTGTACACACTTCCAAATTGCAGACTCCGGGCTGCTTCTGAGAATGTTCCGCCGAGTGTAAGAAGTTATTAATAAAAATTAAGAAGTCAGAAGTGCTCATCCTTTGTTGAACCTTCTCTATCTTCGCTTTGAAATCTCGACTTCAAGAGCTTTAACTAACACAACTTAAATACTTTACAACCGATGTGGTTATCAAAATAAATCATACTAATATCTTCAATTAAGCTACCGTACTTTCGCTTGAACTGGTGATATGGTGATGGGTTTAATTAATATATATAATATTATTTATAACGATTCGGCTCTTAGTTGTATACGTTGCTTAGCGGTTGTTCAGTTAATCACTGATTTCGCTCTTTCTGTCATTATTTATTTCTTCATTTGAAAGAAGAAAACATAGCATTGTTTAATTGATTGATGTTCTACCGCAAAATAGCAGTTCTTTGTATTGCTGTGTTCCGGTTTGAAGGGTGAGTGAGCCAGTGTAATAACAGGCACAAGGGACATAACATCTTAGTTGGTTCCCAAGGTTGGCGGTGCATTGGCGATGTAAGCGATGGTTAACATTTCTTACAATTCCATTTTCTCTGGGCTTTGGTGACCACTTACCATCAGGCCAGGCTCGTCCGCCTACCTATACAATAAAAAAAGTTTTTTTATTTTATTTCATGTATGGTAGTGATTATGTTTTAATTTTCTGTCTCTATTTCACTTGTGTTTTGCATCTTCTTTCTTTTAATATTTGTCTTTAATACCATATGTATTAGATTAATAATGCAAACTATTGATGGTTAAGTTATATTAATATTTCTTAATTTTTTCAATATTAATATACCTTTTGTTTCCAAAACAAATAACATTACCCGTTAGACAGCGTTTAGAAGAAAGGTCGTTAGATTTAAAAAAAAGTCTTAAGCTTGTAATTTTTTTCTCAATTGTTATTGTATTTTCAATTAAACATTATTACAGAATGGTTTTATTCAAAATCAAGAATCAATTTCGTGCTCCCAACAGTTTAATTTTGATACCAAAAATATTTATTTTGTAAAAAAAATCCAATCTTTGTGTAACGTTACCAAATTTTATGCCGCTATATATAAATTAAAAAATATATCGGTAACACAACTCCGTGTTCTGGTAGTTTATTAAATGTGAAGGTAAAAGGCGTGTGTTGGATTAATTTAATATATTCGTTCGCTTAAACGAATAAATTTATTTTCGGCAGCTCACTCGTAAAACTTTGTCAGTATGAGATTGTGCGTTTCAAATGATTTAATCCATCCATGGATGCTACATATTTGGCGTCGAACATTGAAAAGGGAGGATCCTCCGACCAGACGGGTGTTGGTCTGGTGGGCTACCGCCCGACGGTTGTTGTCGGGTTCTTGTATATATGTTCAATCGCTCGGATAACTTTAATATCGCGATGTAGGGTACGTCAGTTTTTAGTTTTCGTATGTGGCGAGATAGATGTCGCTACATCACTCCCCTCCGAGACCAGAGGTCGATAGCAGGTTGAGTCGTCCATATGTCTTGTGATGCTTGCCGGGCCAGTGGAATGTTCCAGTGAGTCGGAACCAGATGCCGCATAGTTCACGGTGAGTCGGAACTGTCTGCGGTGATGCCCCAGTGAGTCGGGGTGATGCTGCAAATGCTCCAGTGAGTCGGAGTGGTGCAGTGCTGCGTAGTGGCTGGCTGCTGCGTCGACCAGGAGAGAAGTGCGTCTCTGCTTGCTGACCGGCCGAAGTGCAGTGTGCTGTGCCAAGGTCGCTGAGAAGACTGTGGGTGATGACCAGGAATGCGCGTCCGCTGCATGCTGGTGGTCAGGATACCCGTAGTAGTCGTGGATGCTGGCTGGCTGTATAACTCGCTGCTCGAAAGCTTGAGGAAGTGATGATGACGTCATGATGACGTAGTTTTTTGCGAAGGCTGCGCTGACGTTCATGCTCGGGGTCACCAGTTTGGTGTAGTTGAGCATTGAAAAGGGAGGATCCTCCGACCAGACCGGTGTTGGTCTGGTGGGCTACAGCCCACCGGTTGTTGTCGGGTTCTTGTATATATGTTCAATCGCTCGGATAACTTTAATATCGCGATGTAGGGTACGTCAGTTTTTAGTTTTCGTATGTGGCGAGATAGATGTCGCTACACATATATATTAAAATAGGTATATACTAGTTAATATAAAGAATAAGAAAATAATTTAACTATATATATGAATATAATAATAAGGTCTTCCAGATCGAATTCGGCCACGGCGGCCAATCTCAAGAGAGATTAGCCAACTGCGCAAGAGATATTATAGTGCACAGGTGCACTCTCTTTTCCTTAGCTCTCATAATCCGATGGGACGGCAATCCGATACGATCGGAAAGAGTTCAGGCGCAGGACCAACGGCTAAACGTGCTTTCCGAGGCACGGGAGTGTACACACTACCAAATTCCAGACTCCGGGCCGCTACTGAGAATTTTTTGTCAGAAAAACCCAATAACTATTAAATGGCCCGACCTGGGATTTGAATCCAGGACCACCGGGTCTGCGGCCTTATATCTAGCCACTAGGCCAACGAGGCAGCAATAATTGATTTATGTGTAACAATCCGATGGCTAGTTTGGTTAGTAGAGAAATAGCGACACCCGGTCACTCATTAATATTAAAGGTGCCCACTATACCGTACCATGACTGTGCTATGAACGTATCAGGATCGGAAATCAATACGATATGTTCTACTATGACGGGGCTGATCGGTGACGGGACGGTCTAGTGGGCACAGTCTAATACTTTCCAGTACAAAGTTTTTTTTCTTTGTCGGACACGTTCCTGTTACCTAACCTTACCCTAACCCCTTAATTACTAGTTTTAAAGTAAAAAGCCTTATCATGTATCAATCTCTCTATTGAATAAATTATTAAAATATTAAGTTCGCGCTGAGCTCGAGCATTTCATTGTTATGTATTAAATATATTTTTTATATAATACTCATGATGTCCTCCTGATCGATTTTGACCTCGGCAGCCAATCTCAAGAGAGAAGCAGCTGCGTAGGAGATATTATAGTTCACCAGGTTGTTCGACAAACGAAGATACAGTCTCTATTCCCTTATATACATAATATTTATATATATATATATATATATATATGAATTTATATGAATAAATAGCATATGTTAAGAAATAAGGATGAGGAATTTCAAAAAGTAAATTGTATATAAATTAAAATTGTTGATCACAAATATAAATAACGTATTTGAATAAGTAAGTTGTTTCAAATACAAAGGAAATATATTGAAAGGAATTTTTAAAAATGTTTTAGTTTTTTATATTCCGCCTCAATGAAAGCTCGTACTTTGTATTCAATATCATTTACATTTTTACTTAAACATAAAGAATTCTTTTACCACTTCGCTACAGACCTGTTCACATAAAAACTTCATATTATAAAAAGATTCCAACGAAATTCCGGCTCTCTCATATTAACGATAACGGAAATTCGCAATATGTCACACTGTTGCCCTCACACTTAATTTTATCTTGAGTACCATCGTGACTATTGAAAGATGGTCCCCAGATAGTTTCCCATCTCACTCTAATGGCAATGTGTTTTATTGGACTAGACCAGTTATAAAAGTCCAAGATATTTTAGTCGGATAGTGTAACATTTGGACACTTTCCAAAGTGTCCGAAATAAGTCTACTTACCGTGACATAACGATTCTAGTAATGCCATAGAATTGGAAAATACTTCATTTCCGGTTTAAAAGTTCAATACTTAGTAAATTTCGATTGGTTTTTTATTTGTGTTTTTTTATTCTAATTATTATTCATGACAGAATTCTAACTGGTTAACTATTCGGTTCTAATCATATAGACTTCCTCTCTTGGGCACGGGAGGAAAACCGATCTTAGAACTTTATAACCATCATATAAAAAGTAAGTAGCGGTCTTTAAATATCCCACAGCTGGGCTAAGGCCTCCTTTCCTTTTTTGAGGGGAAGTTTCGGAGCTTATTTAACCACGTTCCAATGCGGGTTGGTGGAATATCATATAATATACATTTATTAGTCATTTTATCAAGGATCGTCTTTTGTTTAATTTAAGCAATATAAACATTTTTGACTTTACTGCAGAAACATATCTAAAGTTGTTCCATAACATTGTTTGATCGAATAACACGACATATGAGCTACTCTTCAAATATGTCATCGTAATTAATAATAATTAGCAGTTTATCTTCTGAAAATAATAATGACATCGTAACAATTGAAACGTTTGGCGATTCATTATTGATTCAATAATTACAATTTAATTATGGCTTTCTGTTTGCCAAATGAGCAGCAATTACCTCGCTATAGTAATATAAAACGAGACCTGGTACGGCCCAGTTCAAACTCGGGAAAGCTTAATTTGTATGAATAATTCATCCGGTGCTTGGCCGTGAAGGAAAACGACAGGAGAAAACTTTCAAGCATCGATGCGTCGTATCAAATCCTGCAAATGGTATTCTAAACGGAAATGAAGCAGCGTCGTGGAATAAGCTCCAAACCATCTCCTCCAAAGGAGACAAAGCTTAGTCCAGTAGTGGGATATTAACAGGCTGCTACTTTTGAAACTATGCGAAAATCATTTCATTGTTATATACGAGCCAGGATTACATGCAAGAGTACAAAAAAATGATAATAATTTGTACAAAAATCTGAAGCACTAGATAAATATATTTAGTTTAAAATGTCTTATTTAAATTTCACTAACTTTTTTGTTACGCATTAGTCGAATCAACTTTTGTTGAGATTAAGCATTTCAGCACGAAAAAGCTTTTGTACTTCGAGGTCCAGTTAAAGCGATGGATGAGCTTTCATTTATAAAACTAGTGTAAAGTTAAAACCTGATTTTAACTGGTCATTCCTGCTCTATATGAACACAGTAATATAAATCACTTCCGATCATGTCAGCCTTAGGATCGGAGATATTACGTTCATTCTGCTTGTAATAACACCTCATTCTCATATCGCTAGGATTTATTGTCTATAGGTAGATGTGACCCCATCGTGGCTGATTTATATCTTTGCTTATCTACAATCAATTTAAAAAATATTTATATTTCCTGCTATTTGTGTTTCCTTTATAAAATGTATGTATATGTTTAATTAAAATTCAACAACAATATCTAATATATTGCAGCCAACTCGTTTCTATTGGTTCTTCATACTAGAACTAGAACCTCTGTAAGCCGTAACCTTATTGCTTCCATTCAGCCTTGATTGACTGGAGTCGAGTCATACAAGTTCATAGATGATTCTCCATTGTGATATCATACGAATATTTTATTCCAATATCGAAATGTTCCGAATATCCATTGTAGCGTGTATTCTTTGAACATTTTAATCTAGACTAGACCGTTGCATTAAAATATAGATCGCCTCGATTTACTCGGGTGAAAGGGAAATACAAAATACAAACTTTGTTTCTTATACAAAAGGGAGTCTTTGTTACAATGGATAAAAACTTCTTTACATAACGGACTGCATCTGATGGGGTCCAGACGCAATCAAAACAGTGAGGACTGAGTTAGAAACGGGAGCGTTTTGGGTTCGAATCTTTTACTTTGATTACATTTACACGGTGGCAGAGCTTTGTGCAAGCTCGTCTGGGTAGGTACCACCCACACATCAGATATTCTACCGCAGAGCAGCAGTATTTTGTATTGTTGTGTTCCGGTTTGAAGGGTGAGTGAGCCAGTGT
Source organism: Nymphalis polychloros (assembly GCA_905220585.2). Taxonomy (NCBI): domain Eukaryota; kingdom Metazoa; phylum Arthropoda; class Insecta; order Lepidoptera; family Nymphalidae; genus Nymphalis; species Nymphalis polychloros. The sequence continues at coordinate 872,071 of HG992247.1, forward strand.
AATTACAGGCACAAGGGACACATCATCTTGGTTCCCAAGGTTGGTGGCGCATTGGCGATGTAAGCGATGGTTGACATTTCTTACAATGCCATTGTTTATGGGTGTTGGTGACCATTTACCATCAGGTGGACCATATGCTCGTCCGCCTGCCTATACCATAAAAAAAACATATGACTACTTATTAATCTGTGAAAAAAACTGTGATAGCCCAGTGGTTAGAACACGAGAATCTTAATTGATGAATCCGAATAGGCTTGAACAAGCCCGGGCAAGCATCACACAATTGTATTGTATCATATGCACCAACCCGCTTTGGAGCAGTGTGGTGGAATGAGGTCCAAAACATCTTAAAAAAGAGTAGGAGGCCTTAGAACAGGAGTGCGATGGCTGTTACAAGATTACTAATTTTACTTTATATTATATTATTTAAATATGATATTTTCTACAACATTTATATTTTTTTTTTTGTTTTGAAATTCGCTTTGATATCCTCAGAAATCTTTTTGATACTAATTTATTTATATATTAAATGTATACATTTTTAAGCTAAAATTGCAACATATCTCGTATTTGTTGGTAAAGTAGTCGTCTTTTTAATTTTTATGTTATCATATTTAGATTGATATGAAGATTTAATAAAACTTTTATTTCTCTGATTAAATCCTTAAGCCCACAGTAGAGCAACTATACGCTTCTAGCGTATTCTTGCGCATATTCTTCTCTGTAAGAGCGGCCAGTCAGAAACGTATGAGACATGGCTGTTACTTTACTTATATATATGTGTTCAATTCCCAGGTCGGGCCAATATATAGTTATTTGGTTTTTCTGTCAGAAAATTCTCAGTAGCAGCCCGGAGTCTGGGAGGTGGAAGTGTGTACACTCCCGTGCCTCGGAAAGCACGTTAAGCCGTTGGTCCTGCGCCTGAACTCTTTCCGGTCGTGTCGGATTGCCGTCCCATCGGATTATGAGAGCTAAGGAAAAGAGAGTGCACCTGTGTTTGCGCACACATTTGTGCACTATAATATCTCCTGCGCAGTTGGCTAATCTCTCTTGAGATTGGCCGCCGTGGCCGAAATCGGTCTGGAGGACCTTATATATGTGTATATAATGTATTAATAAACATTAATCCTATTAACTTTTTTTTACACATTGCTTTAAGTTTTTATAATAATTTGCCAGAATAACTAACAAAAGACATTTAAAATATTTAATTAAGAAAATATTTAAGACTCCTAACTATAAAATGATACCTAATTGTCCAACCATTCTTAAATTTAATCGTTATAAAGTTCTTTACGTCACATTGTAAGTTGTTTAACTGGATAGTTTGGTGAAATTATAATTATTTTAATATTACTTAGTAATTAATATATTTCATCATAATGAAACCGTCATTAAATTTCAATAAAATAATTATTTTATACATATTTTGTTCCAAAACATTCAAAGTCCACACGTAACGAAAATTAGGAAACCTTTTACATTTTTCGTTAATTATAAAAAGAGCGCTCATTAGTATTTTAATCAGAACTCGGCGCCGATAGAAACTTATGTTTCACGATCATTTTTTTACCAAGACACGTTTATCACTCGCACCACAAACAAACAAAGTCGACAGTTGATTGCGTTTGTACTGAATTTTAAGAACACGGGCTTGTTGTTCCGCGTTTTGCATTTACAACAGCGGAGAATTCATTAGAGATGCTTTGAGTGACACGTCAAACGAACGACACTCTTACAGCAAAGGATATAAAGACTAGAATGATGTGAAAACGCATACATGTCAACATGATCTACACGAACGCGAAGCTTTAGTTTTACGAGTCTGGCGTGATAGCGTGGCATTTGATTTGATATGGCGTGTCATTGTCTATAATTATACATTTTGTCATTTGTAATGTTAGTAGCTACAAAGTTGCATTCATATTTCAGGTCATGTTTGTTATAAATTTGTTAACAGTGACAAGGTTTGAACAATAGTTATTATTGCTATAAAAGAGAAGTTATGGTTTTTAAATTATCATATTTATTCATATGTTTTTAATGGCTTGTGTAATTAAGATTACATAGAAGAAACACAGTTGCTAGAACGCGTGAAAATTAATCAATATTAAACTTAGGTAAGCAAAATATGATTTTCATGTTTTTAATTTGTATTTGTAATTCATCTCTGGTGATGAAAACTTTATCGTGTCGGTTGAAATTCTGCCAAATTTGTACCAACCAGCATTGCAGCAGCATGGTTGATTATGCTTACAACCTCCTCTTTAACATGAGTGACTCTTTGCCGTGGGTCAATGACTTTAACTTAAATTAGAAACAATGAGATAGAAGAGAAGATCAAATGTGTATTTTATCTGAAGGTATAATCGAAAATAGAAATTCTGAGATATGGATACGACTTGCGCTCTGTTTTCTACTTTAATAAAGATTATTTTGTCTCTTGCAATGAGAGATTTTTGAATTATAAACTCAACTATATCTTGAAAAATATGTCAAAACTAAATTGAGTTGAGATATTTGAAATAGCCATCTAAAACGTGTTCTATTGTTAAATTTGAATTGAGTATAATATAATTCAGTATTCCACTGAGAATTTAGTACTTATAAACGTTGCTTAGTGGCTGTTAAGTTAAAAACTGATTTCTCTCTTTCTGTCATTAGTGATTTGACAATCGGAAGAAGAAGACATAGCATTATTAAGTAGTCACTCGCTAAACAGCTTTATAGGTGAGGCCGATAAATTTGTGACACTTGATGGTTTTAATGTTATTTAGGATCAAACGTTATAACTATGTATAGTATGTTGGAATACTTTGATTTAGCGTGTGAGTATTTATCAAAATATTCATTTGTTTTTAATGAATTGTAATTGCGATACAAATTAGTAGCTTACTTTTTTAAACGGACATATAATGGACATCCAATATAAATACATAACGAAGAGTAGATTTCAATAGAATTTGCATAACAAAGTGAGCGGGTAATATGTATGTACATTATATTGTTATTAATGTATAAAATAAAATACACAAATTAACGTAGGCGTGATAGTTATTTCAATATGTTGGATAACTTTAATATTAAAAATTTAATTAATTTCTATTGTAAAATATCAAAGATAGTAACTATTACTTAAAAATTTAAGACTACCTTGCTGGTCTAGTGGATGGTTTGCGTGGCTGCGATTCATAATATTCGAATCCCAGTAGACGTTATAGTTTTTTTATCAAGGATCATTAGCGGTTCATAGTTTGAAGTTGGTAATAACATTCCTGTAGGGCTGTAAGAACAAACTCGAATGTCACTCTTCATTTTAAATGAAGTGAGTTCCTATAGAATAGCACTGCATGAATCATACAAACCCGTGGTTTCACTTTAATCGAGTGCTATACCAAAATATAAGCAGCTTCATATAGTAGTAGTAATCGTCATGTTGTGTTTTATTTTATATTTCCGGCTCACGTCATCAAAGCGACGGCAAGTATATAACAATCGTTAATCAATACATATTATATGGATCAACCGATCGCCATGACTATTGGTATATATGTATAAACAGGAGAGTCTATATGGCCCAGTGGTAAGAACGCGTGAATCTCAACCGATGATAGTGGGTTCAAACCCGGGCAAACACTACTGAAATCCATGTACTTAATTTGTGATCATCTCGTGCTTAACGGTGAAGGAAAACATCGTGAGGAAACTTTCATGTGTCATATTTCACTGAAATTCTGTCACATCTGTATTCCACCTACCCGCATTGGAGCATCGTGGTGGAATAAGCTCCAAACCTACATTGCCCGCATGTGAAGCGAAGGGAAAGGATGCGTTAGGTATCCTGTATCCTTTTATGTATCCCTGACAACGTGTAAACAAATTTATTATTTACATCATGATATTTAAGAGTAATGAGTAGTTCAGTGTAGAGAGCGTAACAAACCAACCTACATTCGCATATGTAGTATTGGTTTGGACAACATGAGTAATATTTTATTATTAAAATATATTATCGTTAATAGTTCTGTCAGCTAGAACCAAGATTTATCATGACGTATCCTCAGGAAAAGGCGTGGTCTAATGTGTTATTCATATCGATGAAAATATCATTTTATTATATGAAAATGTTTATATATTGATGATAAAAATGATTTAGTGGCATATGTGGTCATACGTGTAAGAAATTTGTATGTAAATTACATAAAATATTAACTAAATTTGTTTTCTAGATAAAAAGAAAAAAAATGATATATAATGCGAATATTATAATCTCATTACAGCCGCTTGAAATTTACATAGGTTGTAAGAATAAAATCCATGAAACTGTTAATAATTAAAACGAACTCTAACAAGTCGTTAGCGAATGGGCGAATAACAAACTCACAGAATTACTCGAAACTTCTCCACTTATTTCGTGCAAATGTTTTTATTAAGATCTCCCCTTCGCTTCTCAGTTACGAATGAATTATTTTGTATAACAATTTTTTTTACTTTGTCAAATAAAACTTTCGTTTGTTTTACTGATTTGATTAAAAACACTAATGTGATTAACAGAATAATTTCTCATTTATTAATGAAAAGTATTCATAGTTTTAAAACTGATAGAAAAAATTATGAACTCGTACATTGTTAAGTAAAGCCTATAAATGTTCTACTGCTGGGCTAAGGCCTTCTTGAGAAGGTTTGGAGCTGACTCCACCATGTTACGTGACATTTTTAGCCGCCACATGCTGGTTTCCTCACGAAGTTTCATCACAACGCACGAAATTCCACCAAATATTCATTTCGTGGAATTTCTAATGACAAATTAAGTCTTTGAAAACTTTTCCTGCCCGGATTCGAACCGGCAATGGTTAAGAAACATCTAAGCTCATTACTATTATTTGTATATATATACTCTATTACTTGTCTTACGAAAAATAACGCACAAGCAACACTCATATTACATACGGCTAAAATAAGGATGTTCGGAAAAAAGCCCTCGTGTCTATTTCCGCTACGATTGTTCATATGAATGTGACTTTTTTGCCAATGTCATATATCTGATAGAAAATACATTAAAATAATAGAAAAAGGTACAAGGAAGCGTAATCTATTTATTTTATATCATGAACATAATTGAATATGTTCCGCTGTCGGGATTTGTACTGACCCGAATGAAGCAACCCTTCTCAAACGTAATGAGTCAGTATATTGAAGACTTAAATGAGTATTTATTTTTAACATGAACGTGTATTAAGTAAGGTTATTAAAAAATTATACTATTACTTCTTTTTTTGTAAAATGGGCGTATGAACCACCTGATATATCTGATATAATTATTGTGATATCGACCGCTAGCGTCATGTTTTAAGTCTTTTATTAGCATGTTTCCACTAATTTATATATTTACAATAATAGAGACGGTCTTACGTCACCGATGACAATATTCATCTCTCAAAGGACCCTCGTCATTGAAGGGTTAACCGGGGCTCTAGAGTCCGTCGGTTATTGATCTAATTCTTCCGCACCTTGATTGATTATTTGAGTAATTGTATTTCGTGGCGCTCTGGATAATTAAATTTGTTAGTAACGCTATCTAGCGCTACGACGCAAATTGCACGTATATTTTTGATTGATGCTATACAATCGGAAAAAATCGCTGTCATGGTATATATCGGGGCGATAAAAGAAGTTCTCGTGTGAATTAAAATGAAATATAATAACTTTATTCACTTAGTTTCTTCTTTAAATTTAAGTTAAACTAAATGCCACCTGTGCGCAATTTATACTCTTAAACTCATTAAATTTATGGGTCATATATGAAAATTAGCGAAAACTTACTTGCGCGCTATTTACTTACACGTTATTTTCCTTATCTAAGCACAAAGGGAGGGATTGATAGCAACTTATAATGTACAGTGTATGAATGCGCCCAAAGTATTCTCTGTTAATTAACTTCAACTTCTCGTTAGTGACTCTCTTGATAATTTTATTTACAAATGATCTGTGTGTTTCATAGTTTCGTGTGATGAGGCTAACATGTCCAAATGGAAAAAGATCTCTAAAAAAAGAAGTCATGCATATTTCTTTTTTAACATAACATTTAATTAAATTAGGTTAATCTTATCATGGAACCGAATACCTCGTCTCTTATACTTGTTTTAGACATTGTCGTGTTTATACAATAAATATTATATTTGTAATTCGAATTCTTCTCTAACTCTTTGTTTTTCAGTCTATCAACATTCATGTATCAAACAGCTGCATTTGTCGTAACAGCTAAGTTAATATATTTTGGAGTGCATGAAATACTACGAATATTCCGCTAAAAGTTTACAATCAGCTTATCCTTAAGTTTTCAAATAGAAATTTCGCGATAGCTGTAAACTGTTTTGGATTTTAAAATTTCAAACTGAAATTTATATATATTTCAAGAATCTCTTAGCAAGTTGAAGTTGGCAAAACAAACTTAACCTACTTCGGCGCCAGTATTATTGTAACAAAGTTCCCGAGCTGTAATAATAACAATCAAACAAAGGAACTAAACTGTTACTTAAAATTTATGAATAAAATACATAAAAACAGCTCTTTACATATTAAATATAATATATAATACCATTAAAATTAAATTTCACTGGTGGTAGGCCTTCGCGCAAGCTCGTCTGGGTAGACCACCCACACATCAGATATTGTACCCTAAAACAGCAGTACTTGGTATTGTTGTGTTCCAGTTTGAAGGGTGAGTGAGCCAGTGTAATTAGTCACAAGGGTCATAACATCCCAACAGGGAAGCATTATCGATGTAAGCGATGGTTAATATTTCTTACAATGCTAATGTTTTAAATGGGCGTTGGTGACGTCAGGTGGCCCAACTGCTCGTCCGCCTACTTATACTATATAAAAAAAATATCGAATTAGCTCAGTGTATGGAACGCGTGAATCTTATATGAATATTGCGGGGTCAAATCCCGAGCACTGAGTTTTTATGTACCTGATTTCTGTTTATAAATTCATCTCATGCTCCGCGGTGAAGGATAACATTGTGCGGAAACCTGCATCTGTCGATTATTTTTTTCTGCATACAATGAACCTTATTTGAGTATAGTGGATAAAGCTTCAGTCTTTTCCCATCTGTGGAATAATTAAAAGCTGTTTATTTGTTTTATACCACATAACCAATCAAATATTTTAAAATAATTACATAAATTGTGAAGTAACACAAAAAATACACATCATTTTCTTAGGCTATTATTTAGCAAATAATTTATTTATGATTCAATTTAGTGTTAAGTCGCAAGACACCGAGAGCTTACTCTGTTTTACTAACTAAAACATTAATTATATACAAAACTTATGTACTTAGTTTAATCTAATACATTAGCTATATTATATTATAGCTTAGAATAATTTTAATTGATACAATTTTTTCCTTTTTTAATCCATGTCTTAAGCTTGCTACAGTAAATTGTGATTTTTTCCTTATTGAAAAAATACATTGTTTCAAGACATAATACATAGTATTTTAGGTTTGTATCATAATTATAATATATTCATTATATTCAATCACTCTAATTAATCGTCAAATAATGATAAATCAAACTGTATCGATCATTGTAAACAAACGTGTCAGGTGAGGTATGTAGATCATAAATTTTGTTTACACAGAGAGCGTTATATATCGCAAGCTGTTGATTACGTGTCAATCAATAGATGGTTCAAACCGACATCAGTTCGTTTGCTGATCCAGTGGTCGACGGCATCCGTTGACAGGTGACGTAACTAATGTCAATAACAAACTTTCTGTATCTTAAAACTGCATATTTGTATTTACTTCCGATCGCTCGATACTATAATATAGACCTGTTAGAAATAACACTGTATCGATGTTTGTGTAAGCGCCGATATTGATAGCAGGTGGCAATATCGAGGCACGTGCTCAAAACACTTTGTTTACAAATAGTTGGGATGATTCTAAGCTATTCAGAGTACGGGGTTCGTGTCAATCGATAGTGCCGGGTCAAACGCAATATCCGTTCGCTTACAGTTACTGCGGTCAACGCCATCTGTTGGCGATTCTGAGAAGCATATTTCGGTTTATAGCCACTTCTTGGGAGATGAATAAAACTTATGACTTGCGGTACGTAATAAAGAGTTATATAAGGTCGAATTTTGTCTTATTGAAGATGAATGACGATTTTGAGTCAATATGGGACATAATATTAGAAAATACTTTGAAACCACAAACAAATTTGCTTCATAATGAAAATTAGATTCAACACATCACAGGAGTTACAATGTAATTAATTTTAATTAAAATACCTTGTTCTCGAATGAAGTCGATACAATGTTTCGCAATCCTAACTAGCAATAAGCGCGTCTAAATGAACATATATTTGTATGGTGCCAAATAGACCGGCACAAGAATGTTTAGTGTTAAATGTTAATGGAGATACGACAAAACAATTTATCGTGGGCTATTTAGATAACAGTGAAAATACAATATGTATAATAACAATGCTATATTAGGCCATTTAAAATGAATGTATTTACGTTTGTTTAGTGTTTATGTAATTTAGTGTTAAAGGCTCTATAAGTATATAATAATATTATAAATGTGAACGTGAATTTGTTTGTTTGTTAGTTACGGTTTCACATCTTAACTACTCAACCGATGGTTATGAAATTTTGTGTACATATTGTCAGGGGTACACAAAAGGACATAGAGTAACGCGTAACCGTAAGTCGCGGTTGGAAATTAGTATTTATATATAAAATGCTGAATTGATTGATTTTCAACGCACATCTTAAACTAAAAGACGAGTGAGTTTTATTTTAAGGAGGCGTTGCAAGAGGAGATGATTATCCTCTGTACTGGATAAATACTTCCAATGCGAACTCGACTTATGTTAAGCCCTGAAAAATGTTGTAATATATGTGAAAGAAACAATCAATAGCGCGGGAAGCTATTTGTCTATCCGTAACGCGTCGTTGCAAATCTGTCTGTACCTTTCTTATCATCTTTTAGATGTTCAAATAAATGATGACATATTCATCATTAAATTAAATTTTACAAACACATCCGAAATTTTCGTGTACAATTTGGCAAAAGTATTATATTTAATTTATTTAGGAAAACAGACAGGCAACTAACAGGCACTCCATTCAACGCCAATGCAAAGCTAACCATTGGGACGAAATTGTTATAGATCTTGTATAAGTAATTACATTGGCTTACTTTTCTAAAAGTGGAACACAGTAATACAAATTATTGCCATTTTGCTAAAAAAATTGCTGATCGATGGAAGTACCTGCTCAGACGAGTACTACATACCAGCTTGTTTTTGTTGTTGAGGTACATAACTCTATCTTACACAGAGTGTCTTCTGGATCTATGAGTTATTATCACGAGATTATTTAGTGTTTAGCAAATCTGGAGTTTTTATTATGAGTGTCGTTATTTTTCACTAAGTATGGTTGATATAATTTGTATTATTTATTAATAAATGAATCATCTTAGGGCGATTAAAATTTTAAGATCAAAGTCAGTTAGCAAATGTAACGTTTGAAGGAAATACTTTTGACGCAAAAAGCATTCATTCCTCACATCTTCAGTTCAGTACTGAGTTTTATCAATATGTACATATGTTTTCTACAAACTTCGTAAAATAGCCGTTAATGTTTTTACATTTCAGCTGTACGTAAATGCTTCTTATAGAAAATGCATAAAATACCTCCTGTATATACCTAATCCTTCGTGTTAGAGCCCTGTTAGGTGAGCTCTCACTACCCGCTATCAATAAATGTCTGCCGTTGAATTAATTATCCTCAGGTGTTCCGACAAAAGGAATTCTAAATAAATAAGTCTACCATCAATCGTTGGTTCCGCAGAATGGGACTTGGGGTCTGCTTTTATTGTCTGTAGTTATTTAAAGCTATTGTTTTAACGTGTTTGTTATGAACTTGTCTGTTCTTATTTCAATTGTTTTTCATTTTTCGCTTTACCACTCCAGACTATTATGTAGCATTTTTTTAATTTATTCCATAAAGGCAACGAGCGAATTTCCCTCCTGATGATTGAAGATCATCCATAGAAATTGGGTGTTCCTTACATAGTAAACGTATAGCAAACATGCTCAATCACTCTTTAAAAAAATGTATGGCAACACAGAGTATTGCTGCTGTAGAATGTGTGGGTGCTACCTACTCCGATGAATTTGCACAAAGCTCTATCACTAGTGACGAGTGTTTGTGTTTTTTTACCGGGTAAGATTATTAGGCATTTGATATTTATACCTTCGATTACTGACGTAAAAAATGATCATCATTATCTTAATTTAAATTTTGACAACTCTAGATAGTCACTAAATGTATTAGGTAATGGATACATTCATTCAATGTATAATACATACATTTGTTACGTGGGAAGAGCGTGTATTTATAGGTTATCGAACTAAGTACATTTATTGCTTGTTTGTCATCATTATGAAGTAAAACCATTTGAAAAACAATTTCTATCGCAAATAATTAATATTATACGTTCATTCTGATTGTTTCTTTTTTATCTTTGAAGTTACTGATGCAGTTTTTGCTTTTAGTTTTGCTGGCGCTATTCAAGGGTTCATTAGTTGATAAGTTTGTTCACGTGATTTTTGTATTTAATTATATAGTTTGAGTCTTGTTAAGTTATTGCATAAGTTTATATCACTGACTGCCTCGTTGGTCTAGTGGCTAGATATTAGGCTGCAGACCCGGTGGCCCTGGGTTCAATTCCCAGGTCGGGCCAATAAATAGTTATTGGGTTTTTCTGTCAGAAAATTCTCAGTAGCAGCCCGGAGTCTGGAAGGTGGAAGTGTGAACACTCCCGTGCCTCGGAAAGCACGTTAAGCCGTTGGTCCTGCGCCTGAACTCTTTCCGGCCGTGTCGGATTGCCGTCCCATCGGATTATGAGAGCTAAGGAAAAGAGAGTGCACCTGTGTTTGCGCACACACTTGTGCACTATAATATCTCCTGCGCAGTTGGCTAATCTCTCTTGAGATTGGCCGCCGTGGCCGAAAATCGGTCTGGAGGTCCTTATATTACAATTTTAATAATTCTTCACATCTGATGTTCACAAAGTTTGATTGTATGTGTTTGGTGTAAGAGTGTGTGCATTGACGTGTAAGCTTAGGTGTCTCATATAAAAATAACATAAGACAACTAATGGTTGAAATAACGCATTGTTTTAATATGTCTATACATGCAAATATGTTAGTATGTTTTCATAATTACATCATATTTTTGTAGTCTTTTTTTTATCTGACGTCATATATTATTTTTTGCATTGTTATTTATGTGTGCCTGAACAATGTGATCCATATTTTAAAAGTACTAAGCCATATGTGCTTCCGAAAATATATTTTCTTTATGATTTAGAAAAATCGATGCTATCGACGTCATTGGCTGTAATCTTGTGACCATCAACTCAAATATTAAAGCAGCTGTAGTGTAATTGATGAATTTTTTCGCAAGTGATATTATCGTTATCATTATTGCACATTGTCGGTGTCAAATGAGGCGGTGGGGTTCTGGGAAATGAACAACATTGTACTTGATTAACAAAGAAAACAATTACAAACATTGCTAATTATTTAATTTAAATCTTAATAATGATACGAGAGAATTTACTTAGTGGTAGCCCGTTTGGGTACCACCCACTCAACATATATTCTACCGTAACACAGCAATATTGTTGTATTACAAGCGTAAGTTGACTGGTTTCTTAGAAAAGTCTTTCATTTTGTGAAAAATAATCATTTTAGAGAAGGATTGGGTTCATTTGTCGTCCAGAAGATCACAATTGCGATTGAAAGGAGAAATTCTGCTAGATTTCTTGCTACCATTCAACGCGGTCACTATTTATACAGTAGCTATTTTATTTGCATATATTTAAGAAAACATTTGTGAAAATGTTATTTTAATATTTTTATTTTTAGTGTTAGGCCACCGTTGACCTTGTCCATGTCATTTGATTCCTTTGTATATTGTTACGTCATAGTTACACCAAAAATATTCTTCCGCATTTTATCGTAGTGATCCACTTAATCACGAACAGACCACTGGCTTGCGATTGTAGAGGCAAATAGAGAATGCTTTTAGATAAAACAAACATTTGTATTATGATTGGTCACGATGACGGTTGAGAGGGCACAACTGATAGTTCATTGACCCACCCAAGGGCACCCAGGGGGCCCTTTTAGTTACATAGATATTTACTTTCTATGAGCGTAGAGCTATATATAGGCTCGTTTGATAATTGATTGATCCAAGCTATACAGAATGTGAAATTGGTGACCCGGTGTGATTATGAAAACCCTCGTTTCATTTTCCGAGAATTAATTTTCATTCAACATTATATTCATAAACTATGTACGTACGTATTCGAAACGTAACAAATACACAAATAATTGAAATAATTACAGTCATTATTAACACCTTGTCTCATTTTTAATATACATTGTAATTTAGATTTTATCTGATACTAGTTTCGCCTGCACGTTAGGGAGGATGCGTTCGGTATATAGGTGGTCGTCCTTCTTTCTGTGGGGATCAAAAAGGCTTTATACCAAATTTCATCAAATTCGGTTCAGTAGTGGAAGCATAACAGACAGACAGAGATACTTTCGCAAATAATATATTAGCATAGATTGTATCTCTACCGATAATATCATATATAATATCTATGATAAGCCGAGATGGCCCAGTGGTAAGAACGCGTGAATCTTAACCGATGATCGTGGGTTCAAACCCGGGCAAGCACCACTGAATTTCATGTGCTTAATTTGTGATTATAATTCATCTCGTGCTTAACGGTGAAGGAAAACATCGTGAGGAAACCTGCATGTGTCAAATTTCACTGAAATTCTGTCACATGTGTATTCCACCAACCCGCATTGGAGCAGCGTGGTAGAATAAGCTCCAAACCTTCTCCACAAAAAGGGTAGAAGAGGCCTTTGCCCAGCAGTGAGGCATTCACAGGCTGTTACTGTATCTCTACCTCTCAACTCAGCAATTGGACAATTAATCCGTTATTTTAATTTTAGTAAAATAAATTGAAAAATCAATGAAAATACAAATAACTACGTATTGAATAAAAATGTTTTCTCTATATTGTCAATTCAAGATATAATTTATAAAAAGACCGTCATTAGTAACATTGGTAACATAATCAAGACAGCTGAAATGTAACATCTACAAAACGTCCTCGCAATTAGCGAGTCGGCGTTTTCCCTTTGATGTGATTATTAAATTTTAATCCTTAATAACAGTTCTGCTTCTCCGGATACGCCGTTTAATGAGCGCTGACAAACATCGTGTAACGATATTAATCCGATTAATGGAATTTGTTTGCGTTTTTATATTTCTTAGCACTTATTAATTTGATTCTTTATTGACTTTTAAAAGGGTTCTCTTTGATACTGTTGAATTTGTTCGAATCCTGTACAAAGTTCGCTCGGAACTCTTGCCTATCTTTTATCTCTTTAATTTCCAGTATTAAATTTATATACGTATATAGTGATCTATATATAGCTATATCGATACCAAACTAAATTTGTCTCGCACTTTCATCACGAAATAATAATAAGTAAGATATTTTTATTTAGCGTATACAATTTTTTTCTATTAACCTACATACTTGATGGGATATTAAAGAATTAAGAATGAAGTATTTATTGAATTTAAAATGCATATATTCATTATAATTGTTGCCATTTTTCATTAATAACGATGGCATTATTATCAAATTGACATTATTTTTAATTTGGTATAAAAATCTACTAATTCTGTTATTGAAAGGCTGGCAATATTTCTTTTAGTTTCAAAATTGCACCATCTTTAGATGTAAATAAATGATACATAGCCCACCAAAAGATTCATCAAGATTCAAACACGAGGAGCATTCGTTGGAACATGTAGCTTGCACTTTGTAAACAATCCTTCATCTTTGACTAGATTTGCATAATTCAATATAAGAGTTTACAGAGCCTTAAGCCATAAACAACTTAAAAGGCTTACATTCTTGTCTTGCCTTAACTGGGCCTGACAAGGATGAAAATAGCTTGTTGTAGTATAAAGGAAAAGGATGGGAATAATTTTTGGTTCTTCGTGTAATATTGAGCTTCATTTGCTCGGGAAATTTGGTGAGAATGTAGATTTCTTTAAGACTACAACAGACAGTTGGAGTTCACGATTTGTTTACAAGGAAAGTTGTGATCCAATATTCCGTTGATACTTTGTTGATTGTGACAATTTTGATAAATTTGTTATTTAAAGCAAAATACGTCACTTAATATGAAATCTATTTTTAAATTATGGCAAACCGCGAAATGAATAAATATTGTAATGAAATTTCACAATAGCCCACAAAAGTGTCTTGATATGAGTAACGTCTCAGCAAACACGAATGTGTGTATGTATGTATGTTTGTTATGTAACTTTTGTTAAAACTGCATCGTTTGAAAAGCAATATATTATTATTGAGAAATTTATTGAGAAATGCTACCTATAAGATTTTTAAACTCTTTAAATGCTTCCCTTGGCTTATATAAATTCATCTTGGTAAAAAAATACTTTGAAGAAAATCACGTGTTTTTAAAAAAAAAACTTGAGATCTTATAATCCGTTTTGAAGATGCTCTGCAGATTAGTTGCTGTTTCCTTCACACACCTACAGATGAGTAATAATATATTTATTAACATGGCCAACTTTAACCTATAGGAGGCCCTGGGCACATAAGGATCACGGGGCCCCTGTATAGACAAGAGTCGATAGCATTTTTGTCTCAATCAGTATTATTTTGTCATTGAATCGGGTACTTATAATGCGTAAGCCAGCCCCGGGGCCCTTCTATTGTCGGGCACTGAGTGCCCATACGAGAAGACTGCTGTCTATGAAATTATATAATATTAATACAATTATTTACATACTTAACTACCTCGTTGTAACTAAATAAGTTAATACGTTCATCTGAAACTTAATTCTCAGTAGCCTACCTTAGAAAGCATGTAAACTTATTGATCTAATTATAAGAGTAAGGGAATAAAAAGTGCACCAAATCTTCTGCATAGTTAGCTTGTTCCTGTCGAAGAAAGGCAGCCTTGGTCAAAATGAGTCACAATCATCATTACCTATATATTATCAAAGCCATTATATACATTAATTTGATTTATTGTTTACCGGCAATGTACTTTAATTTAGTGTTTAACTTTTGTATTAATTACATATCGAGCGTTTGTCCATATCAGTCAATTTAAATTGTGAATAAATATATGATAAAATTGCTTTAGTATGGATTTATGGCATTTGTTAATTATCAATGTAATTAACTCGAATGAACAGTTATTGTTGGAAGTTATATCTAATAATTGGGTCTCGAATATGTAATGCACTGCATGCAATGTCTGTCTGTTCACAGCCATGAAACTAATTTTGATGAAATTTAGTATAAAACAAGCTTAAAATCCAAGGAAGGACATACTTTTATACCTAATAAATGCCTGCCTCCCTAATGTGCCGTTGTGAAATTCCTAATATTATACGTTTATTTCGATTTAATTGACTTGAATAGTCAAGTCAATACTGATAATACAATTTTTAATTTGAGATAAGATTTTTGTGTATAAATAATAATTAATTATAAAAAACAATATTAAACGTGAATTCATATTAAAAATGACAATAATTTCATATTGTTGATTAAAAAATTATTTATATATATATATACATAATTTACCGTGGTAAACTTGATACCTTGGTTGTTCTAGACCCATGGAAGGAGTATACGAGATTTTATTTGTGTGGTGCTATGAATAATCTTTTGATTTTAAATGTTAACGTGTGGTTGAAATTCTTACATTTTAATTTTGCTCCGGTAAGTTAATGCTCAGGCGTTTCACATCAATATCTGTCATGGTTTCTGGCCTTAGGCACTTCATAAGAAATTTACTTTTAATTTTAAACTTGATTGTAGATGTATCTGTATGTATGTATCATTAAAGTAGAAAAGAGACAAATCAATTGTCGAGTATAAGTCTTGAGTATGCTGCTATAAAAAATAGAGAGCAAAATTTGAAACAAAGTTTTTTTTTATTTTATATTATTGGTAGGCGGACGGGCATATGGGCCACCTGATGGGAAGTGGTAACCAACGTCCATAGACATTGACATTGTAAGAAATGTTAACCATCGCTTACATCGCCAATGCGCCACCAATCTTGGGAACTAAGATGTTATGTCTCTTGTGCCTGTAATTACACTGGCTCACTCACCCTTCAAACCGGAACACAACAATACCAAGTACTGCTGTTTTGCGGTGGAATATCTGATAAGTGGGTGGTACCTACCCAGACGATCTTGCACAAAGCTATACCACCAAGTAAAAATTAAAATAAAATTTAATAAAAGTTAAAATTAAACTAAAAAAAAAGAAGTTATAAACGTCCAAGGCTCTTGTAATTTAAATTTGACTCTCCTTAAGCATGATGTGAAATTATAGCACGCTAAAACAAAAGTTAGCAAATAAAAGAGAATTTTATAGTTTCAAAGCCTTTGACACGACTGTACCTTCGGCTCGAGTAATGTAGACGAATGAACTAATTATGTTTCTACGAGACCTGCGTCTAAGAATAGCGTCCAATGGAAATGACGTGTTTTCAAGTTGGTATTTGAAACTAGAACATGCTACACTCGGAACTTATATCCCAGTCATGATTACTTTTGACTTTTGATAAGACGAGACGGCGCATTCAACCCTGGCCATGCACCACTGAATTTTAATATGCTTATATTATTTTTATACTTTATCTTTTGTGGTGGTAAAGATAATTTCCCACATGAATATCTGCTACATTGCCTGTGGTCAGCGTGGTGAAATAAGCGCCAAGCCTTCTCGAAAGAGGCACAGAGGTAAAAAAGAGGCATTTTAATGCCAATAAAGCTTTTATTAATTTGTTGAATATTTTCCTGTATATTTGTGAATACTTTATGTACGTTTATTTGTTTCTTTTATCTCTGTAGTTTTATATTTCATTTGCATCGCAGACATCTAGACACTACTTGATTGGGATAGTAACGTTCAATTGATTTTATTGCTTACGAATTAAATGCAGTAAGTAAAGTAATCCAAATTATACGATGCCTCTGATTCATACGTACTCATAAGAATTCTACCGCAAAACAGCAGTACTTGGTATTGTTGTGTTTCGGTTTGAAGGGTGAGTGAGCTGGTGTAATTACAGGCACAAGGGACATAATATCTTAGTTCCCAAGGTTGGCGGCGCATTGGCGATGTAAGCGATGGTTAACATATCTTACAATGCGAATGTCTAAGGGCGTTAGTTACCATTTACCATCAGGTGGCCAATGCCCCCACGCCAAGCCGCCTACCTATGATAAAAAAACAAAAATTACGTACTTTTTTCTTTTTTTAAATATTAGTTTCACTAAGGTTTTAATAGTACTTGTGATTTTAGTAATGATTTAGCATTCGAAAAGAAGAGAACATTTAACTTTAGCGCATTCATGGCGATGAGGATATAAAAAAAAAACTTGCCACTCTTGTCATGAATCTGTATATAAATGGTCTTGTGGACTAAACCAGCCATAAAACTAAACCACTTAACGATTTTTCAACAACGCTCTTAAATCTGATATATTTCGATAAATCGGTTCACTATTTATCTCTTTCTTTCGCGCATTTATCATGATATTTCCATTTAAAATTTGCATTCCATACATTTGATACATCATGAAAGTTGTCTATATATTGAATGTTTATAATATAACTAGATGTGCCCCGCGGCTATACCCGCGTATAATTAATAAAAACATAACAAATAACGATTTCAAATTAATTTTCGTAAGATACCGTAGGGTTTACCGATCTTATATATGGCCTGACTGCCTCGTTGGTCTAGTGGCTAGATATAAGGCCGCAGACCCGGTGGTCCTGGGTTCAATTCCCAGGTCGGGCCAATAAATAGTTATTGGGTTTTTCTGTCAGAAAATTCTCAGTAGCTGCCCGGAGTCTGGAAGTTGGAAGTGTGTACACTCCCGTGCCTCGGAAAGCACGTTAAGCCGTTGGTCCTGCGCCTGAACTCTTTCCGGTCGTGTCGGATTGCCGTCCCATCGGATTATGAGAGCTAAGGAAAAGAGAGTGCACCTATGTTTGCGCACACACTTGTGCACTATAATATCTCCTGCGCAGTTGGCTAATTTCTCATGAGATTGGCCGCCGTGGCCGAAATCGGTCTGGAGGACCTTATATGGCCTATCATTTACGCCATCACATGTTCTTTGTGTGTACTAATTTTCATCAAGACTGGTCAAGTAGTTCGTGAGTTATAAGAAGACATACAGACAGACAGACAGACAAAAATGAAAAAATAGTATAATGTGAATCACTCCATCATAAAACGATTAATTATCACAAAATTAGGTGAAAAAAAATGTACGGACAGAGCCAACAGATTTATATAGTAGTATAGATAAAAATAATGTCCTCCAGACTCATTCCGGCCACGGCGGCCAATTTCAGGAGAGAGATTAGCCAACTGCACAGGAGATATCATAGTGCACAAGTGTGTGCGCAAACACAGGTGCACTCTCTATTCTCTAGCTCTCACAATCCGATAGGACTGCAATCTAACGCGACCGCAAAGCGTTCAGGCGCTGGTCCAACGGCTTTAAGTACTTTCCGAGGCGCGGGAATGTACACACTTCCAACATCCAGACCCCGGGCTGCTATTGAGAATTTTTTGAAACAAAAACCCAATTACTTTTTGTTGGCCCGACCTGGAAATTGAACGCAGGACCTCCGGGACTATGGTATTACATCTAGCCACTAGACCAAGTCAGCTTATAATATATGTAAATATGAAAATACATTAGTTAATTTGTATCGATTTATCAAGTGTTACATGAATATTATCTATAATTATATTATATGTTTATAATAAATGTAAATATGAAAATAATACATTAGTAAATTTTTATCGATTTATCGAGAATAACGCGGATAGAAAAGTAATTGTATCGTAATAAAGATCACGCAAATACAGAATCAGGAGCTCTGGGATTATTATCAAAGCCTCGACAGGGGACCAGTAATGGATTAGTAGATTTTATTTGTCAAACTGAAGTGCAGACTTCTGATCAAAGCGAGAGGTTGCAGTTGTGTTTTTGATATTAAAAAAAAAAACTATTACTCGCGTATTTTTTTTTACAATTCTTTATGTTTTAATTACTAGCAGCTGCCGGCGGCTTCGCTCGCGCTTAATTATAAGTAAAGGATAAACGATTATTTGAAATTTGGATTGGTATGTGATTTTAAAGTAAGAAGCATGAACATGTCTTCTGGTCTACGATTATGTTGCTTTAATACCTCGGTCATCTATCCACGACGTTAGATATAGTTACTAATGTAAATGAGCAAGCGTACGAATATATTTTTTTATTTTATCAAACTTAGATTAAACAAAACTAACTCTTTAGGGGTCAAATTGAAGTAAAGCTTAGGGACTACCAATTAAGTGGTACACATGGCAATAATGGAATATGTTATCCAAATATCACTAACATATTGAAGTTCGTATAAAAAATATATATCTCCCTAGGAAATATTGATATCAGATATTGTATATTTTGAATTTCGTTATTTGCACCCAACTCTTCAAAACAAAAATAAATGTTTCTAAAACTTAGAAATACATGTTTATTAATTCAATCAAAAACACACAATTAGTAAATTTCTATTTTTTCTCCCGTTTGCAGTTGAATTTCTAAAAACGACAAAATACATTTTTATTTGTTAAGCTTGTATATTAATTTTTATGCTTCTAACTTTAAAAATGATGGGTTTCTAAATAATCGTTCAACTCTTTAGGGGTGGAATTTCCAGAAATCCTACCTTAGTTTACATTATGAAACAGTTTACATTATAAAATGTATCAACTGCCAAAATTTCTAGTTTCTAACCGCCGTGGTTTATTAGGCTCTGCGTTAATGAATCGTTCAGGAAAAGTCACTATATTATGTGTATAGATAACAACAAAAATACATATTTTTTATAACTTTTGATAGACTTATCTGATTTTGATGAAATAAAGACTAAACCGAACCTTGAAATAGTTGTTATAATAATTCAGTTATTTCAATTTTTAATTTTAAGACGTTTGAAAGATTTGCCTGGAAAAAGAGACAGACAGAGTAAAAAAAAAAAATTATTGCTTTGGTTTGGTAAATCGTCAAAAGTCATGTAACCTTTAAAACAGGCACTTATTTTGAACTCACATACAGAAACATAATTTATTTATTAATTCGTTTTTTGCTATAACACATAAAGTATAAAGTAAACGAAAAGTTTCTTCTGCCAGAGAATAAATAAAATCACTGACATAATCAAGGCTCACTCATTTAATTAAACAAAAAAATAAGGGGATTTAAAACCAATGTTGTTTATTGAACTAGACACACATATCTCAATGAGCTACTTAAGCGGCCATTTTATATAGAAAAAGTATATAATATACAAAAAAGCACCTATATAACAATTTTGATTAAAGGTTCAAAAGCAGTTATTTGATCGCTCTGGTTGGTTAAGTGTTCATTAATTATTTTTAACAAACAAAAATGAGATGACATTATAGCATCATATATATAAAATAACATATAACATTGAGTAAAACCAATAAAGCGTAGTAAATAAATAATTTATATATTATTTATATTATATATTTTTTAACCAAATATAATTAAAAGGCGAGCAAGTAAGAATATGACTACAGTAGCAAATTTATAACAAACTCAAATATTGAATATTAAGAAGGCTGGTACATTCATATTATATAAATTAATACATTATTAATTTTATCTTATTTATTTTATTTTTGCATTGTTTTTTTTTAAATATATAATATCAATATCTTAGTAGACTTAATTATAATTTTGTCAACTATGGCTATCGCAAGGATGAATAATGACTTCAATATAATTCTTGAGTGGAGAGAGAAATCTTTAGCTCTTAATGTCAACCCTAGTAGATTTCAAGCCAAAATTATTGGCAGGCGGAACCAAATATCACGTTTGATAATATTGTCATCCCTTATTGTGATTATGTTAAAAACCTGGGAGTTTTCTTCGAATATATTTTAAGCTGGACTCCCCATGTGAATGAAATAAGCAGGAAAGTGTTTGCTGTATTGAGGTCTTTGGGTCATCTTCAACATTTTTTTTTGAATTATGATTGCACAGATCTACTTCTTCCTATTCATGATTATGCTGTTGCAAGCTTGACATACCCAAAGACCAATTTAATTAAACTGAGAGATTTCAAAATACTTTTATTTGGTTTATATTGGGGTTAGGCAAATAGAACCACGTTTCACAATTTTGTTCTCTTCTTAATTAGTTGCCCGTCTAACTTCGAGGTAATATGCACATCTTCTCTATTCTGTACTGTGTGTTGTTTAATCAACTCCCCCTTCATCACTTGATATTCATTAGATGATGACAGTGATGACGACGTCTCAGTGCTTTTATTTATGTGCTCCGTATTTTGTTGCTCCATCACTACTATTTTAGGTATCTCTATAGCTTTCTCTAGTGACAGATCAGAGCGTTGTACTACTACTCTAACACATATTTGCTATAAATTTATCACTGACCAATGACTTAATTCGACGAGATCGCATTTTAAACTGAAATTTTCTAGACTCGTAATAAAGTTGGTTATATTTCCGTGTTTGCTTTGTTTTCTTATAAAAAATGCATGTCAGGCTATAGTTAAATTTTTCCTCGGTTCGAAATACTTGTTACATTTATTAATAAGGTCTTCTAAAGTAATTTCTGTTATTTTAATGTTGAATGAATTGAATATTTCGACACCTTTTCCACCAATCGAGTGTAACAAAATTGCTATTTTTCTCTATTCACACTCCTTATATATATCTAATTAGCTAATAAATATAGTTCAAAATATTGTTGCCACTTTTTACGTAAAACGTTTGAATTTTTATCTGCCGTTTTAAAACTTTTGACAGGAAACACGAATTTACAACAAAATTACACTTATTTAAAGTTTTAAGAAGTGATATACCACGTTGATGATCAAAGCAAACACTTCTAAAACCATGTATTATTGTTATATTTGTTTTTTAGTCTTTGTTTATACACTTATATACTATTCACGTATTAATTGTCACTGAGTTAACCGACTTTCTCACACGCAGACTTAAAGCGTACTGTTATCAGTTATGAAAGATATCAGATGAGATCATAAAGATACCTACAATATATATGCATATTAGTTTTTATGCAAAAACAACACACGAAGCTACTGAAAACACGAAATTGTTAACAAAACTTTTTGATTTTGACAACTAACAGTGCGCGTACTTTTCCTACAGATAATAATTTATTAATTTTCAGTAGTGATACTAAACTTTTAATAAATAAATAAAGAGATTAAAAATTATAGGACAAAATATAGGATAAATCATAAGCAAAAGAGTATATTACATGTAATATTTAATCTCTTCTCAGTTTGACCATATCCATTACCCTTTTTAATAAATGTTCGACGTGTATCTTTAAATTGACATAACTTTATTATTTATGAACCGATCGAAATAAAACAAACACTAAATGTTAAGTGAAGTTAGCCACAATAGATTAGTGAAAACCGCATTCAAATCCGTTAAGCCGTTTCTAAGATTAGCGTGCACAAACGCACAGATAAATAGACAAACAGACAAAAATTCTATTAATCATTGTTTTGGGTTCTATTGTGTTTATAAAGACCCCCGATAAAAGTTTTACTCATATATCTTCTATGTACAAACATCGACCAGTTACAGATTTGTTATATGTATAGATTTCAGAAGTAGTGCTATATTAAAGTTGAATCGGGTAGAATATTGTTTTAAATTCAATTAGATCTGTTAGAACTTGCTAACGTTTAATGTTTTATAATAATTATTTTATAAATTATTTATAATTATTTTATTCTTATATTTTAATAAAATGAACATTGCATTGACACTAGCACAAAAATTAAGCTAATATTTCAAACTAATCTGTTATGATGAATAAGATTAAAATTATGCGGCGGTAACATGTAAAATTAAATTTTACATATATGTAAAAAGACATCGTTCTATTAAAATTATATATAATTTACTACCTTACAACAACGGATATTCTGTGTTGTTGTTGGTGATTAAATAGTAATAAATAATTTACCTGTCTACTTTTTGGGAATTGTTTTAATAATAGAGTATTTTTATTGGCTGTTATGCTAAAACTAACGGCTTTTGAATAACGAACGAACGCCGTCCACAAATTAGAAGCATCGGTCCATACCGCCTCCATAGGCGGCGCAGCCTGCACAAAGCTGCATTATTCATCGACCAGCGGCATTCACTACGGGAACCATTAGCCGATTGGGTCACTTTGCTGCCGATTCTAGCAGATTGATCTGGACAATCTGTGGTAATTGTGTTTTAAAGATTTTATAGATTTAAAAGAGGGTGTTCAATTTAGTGCAAGTCCTACTTTTCATGTGTATCTTTAAATGTTTTAAATTTACCACCAATTAATAATAGTATTGTTGTGTTCTATTTCTAAAGGTGATTGAGCCAGTGTAACTACAAGCACGAGGGGCATAACATCGTATTTCCCAAGGTTGGTGGCGCATTGTTGATGTTAGGAATATTTCTTAATATTTGTTAGCTTAAAATGAAGAAAGAATCGTTTACATTCATACAGGCTAATATCAATATTTGATTAACTTGATAATTGAAATTGTTCAATATATTGCTTCGAGTGTAGTCTGACCCCTCGATTACGATATAACAAAAGGCAGAACTTTGCTAATAATCGTGATTATCCGTCCTTTTTATCGTTTCTCGGGAGTTTGAGTGTCTGACGGTATAATAAGGGAAGTTTTAAGTAATGGTACATTGAACTGGAGGTTTATGCGAGCGGTAATAACATTTCTTTTGACTTACCTGAGCATCGAATCATTTTTGTTTTCTCATATATATTAAAATATATTAAAATAACTTTGTCTATTGTAAATATTTATAAAAACAATCATGAAAAGTGTTCAATAGCGTTTTCGTAATAGATATTTCTTGTATTTTATTGTAAGCAGTTCAGAGACTCACAAAAGGCATTGACGATATATTTGATAATTTCAAAATTATCTAATAGTAATGTTAAGAAAATAATATTAAAGATCGTTTTATGTACTAAAGATTAATAAAAAAATTACAATTTTATAGATGATGCATACCTTGAGAATGAAATTAAAATGATAGTCCCGGCCGTTTCAAATATTTTTTTTATAAACAATAATTGTTAATAGAAAAACAAATATATCTGATCACGCTAAGTTTTACCCGAGGTATTAATTTCCGAACATGACATCACCGACGAAACTAAGTAAATAACTTAAGTGCTACGAGAACATTTAATAAATAATAATTACATATAACATTTTCGGCTCATATACTATTAAAACTCAAGAAGGTAATCGAAAGCATCTTCATAAAAATCAATCAAGATTTGATTGTAATAATAATAATCAGCGCCGATTTATGCATTTTTT
Organism: Nymphalis polychloros; assembly: GCA_905220585.2. Classification (NCBI taxonomy): domain Eukaryota; kingdom Metazoa; phylum Arthropoda; class Insecta; order Lepidoptera; family Nymphalidae; genus Nymphalis; species Nymphalis polychloros. The sequence continues at coordinate 896,696 of HG992247.1, forward strand.
TTTGACGCAGTGGAATCCTTCAGAAAGGTACCCGACTCTCTTGGGGGAGGAACCGGGTTATGTGGGATTCTTACCCACTAAAATCACTACGATGACCGTCCTCGGCACGGATCGGAGAGTCTGCGGGATCGTGTTGATATAACGCATCCGCATCCCCTCCCATGCTATGCTCCGCTCGTGGCTCGGCGGAGCTCTCCTCAGGGGGCGAAGGTAATCCCGCCACCTCCTCGCTAGTGCGTACGGCAGCGCGAGGCCATTCCGGCTGCCGTCCTCCTCAGGGCCGTTTGAATTGGACACGTGAGGCCCCCACCTCACGCATCCACGGCAACAGGGTGACGCCCTATATTTAAAGCCCCGGACGTTGGGGCTGGCCGATTTATGCCTGGGCCAAGGCACCGGCCTAAGCCAAAAAATATATTACTCTAACTGCTTCGGAATGGGAGAGCCTCAAATATTAAAATTCCCAGTGCCTTAGATCTCTATATTTCTTAAAAGTCAGAGCCTGATAATAACAGTAAATAATTATATTGTACACCAAATTAATAATATTTTTGTAAAGTATGTAATCGATTATAAAATTTACGATTATATTATTTAGTCGGTCTTGCTGTTAAACATAAATTCCATTAAATAATCTGCTAACACAATTATCAACCTCAGATGTATTGCTAGAAAAGGAACATATTTTAATCGTGAAAGCATTTCATATAAAAAATATTAAAACAATAAAACGATAATCGACGATTTCCGGACGCTGAGAAACACAATGTTGCTTTAATCGGTAAAACATTTTAAAACGAAAAATATTAAAAGGAAGTGAGAATTATCGGATAATTACTCCGCTTTTAAATATAGTTTTTCACTTGTATAGTTTTTAACTTGAATTTAATTGTATATTTATTCATTGTTAAAGAAAACATCACTAGGAAAATACAAATTACGGAATACTAAAAGAAATTATCATAATAAGCATTTTGTATCCTTCCTTCCATCATAAGAATATATAATTTAACAATTCTAGAATCAATTGATACCAATAAATAATGTAAGACGACCTCAATTAATGTGTCTTCAGTGTTATCATTGATAATTATGATAATTATTAATTTGAAAAACACATGCAACTTTAAAAAATCATAAATAATTATAAGTTTTATGATACTCTCAAAAGAATGAAAGGAACAAGACGTTTTCAATTTTAATCCACATTTTTAGTTAAAGAATTGCTCTTTAAAATGTTTTTATGTAAGAATTTAGAATTGAAAAGGAAACGAATATCAATGGTCGGACGCTATCTGCTTTGGTGCACAAAGAAAGATCGGTACTCACTTTACGACCTGCTCCTATCCTATCGATAGGATCGTGTCTCTATACATTTTCTCTGTATTTGACAATTGATTACTACTTTGTTACTTCGATTTGCGGTAGGATTCTATACCTTACATTTTTATTATTAGGGAAGTTTTGTGAACATTGAATTTTTTTTATAAATCATATGTTAAATTCACATGTTTTTAAGTAATGAAACTATATTTTTTTAGAATTATTATAAGTTGTGGAGTGGTTATGGTACAGTGGTTAGAACACGTGAATCTTAATTACTGTGGCTTCAAACTCGGACAAGTGTCGCTTTTCATGTGCTTAATTTATGTTCGTAATTGGTTATAAATATTGATAGATAAGGCTTAGGATACTTTACAGGATAATATATGTGATAAAAGAGCTCGGAGTTAGTATTGATTTTCATACAGAATTCATATTATGATAATGATAGGGTACATATACAATATGATTGTAATTTATCATGATTACATGTATCTTTTTGATTGATAGAAAGAGTATCTAGTGAGTTTATTGCTGGTTGTGTACGTAATTTCTTATATAATATACATATTTAATAGATATTTAAAATACGGATTTTTGCATTTATACACATATAAAGCCACACTGGGGTATGAATAAAAATTCGTACTTCACAGCGACGATGTTGAAACATGCCATCGATATAACTTCCGATAAATTCTGTAATTGCTTAAAAATGTAGTCCATAAAATAGTAACTTTATAAAAATAATCTTCGTTTCATCCATCCTTTTGGTCTTGTAATCGCGCAATTGGTCTAAAAATCGCACTTTTACAACGGAATTGAAAGGAGAATAATAAATGGCTTTGGTCGACTCCGCTATCAGTTAACTTCGGGGCACAAAGCAAGATCGGCCGTCACTTTACGAACAGTTTTATCGGCGCAATCGTTCACTTTACAAGTTTAAACCTTATTCGACAATTACACTTTATTTTTCTTTTGTTTTGATTATTTTTTAATCTGAGAGATTATTTATATTTATGCTGATTGGCGCAGTTAGTAATGACCCTGCCTTCTGTTCCATGCGGGTTCGATTCTCGAGTTTGGTTATGTTTTGTTTGTACATAAATATGTAAATGTATTTATGTATTCAGTCGGTTAAGCGTATACCATGCGCTAAGTTGTATACGCTTTTATTACGGAATCCCGCAAAATGTTCAAAATATTTTAAAGATGAAGGTACATTTTTGACAATCAATAAGCAAGTGTAACGCTTCTATAATTAATTTAGATTTTTGAATTTGACAACAAAACAAGTAATATACTTTTGATTTGATAATACTTAATAATCAAACTAACAAGAATTTTATAACGTTTAAAAACGTTATAAAAACGTAATAAAAGAGGCTTCATGTAAAATATAATTACATAAATAGTAAATAGTAATAAAATTATTCGGAAGAAAATAATCGTAATGTATTATTATATATATATTATAAATAAGCCGAATGAATTTCATTTCTAACCGGTGGCATCACTGATCTGTTACCGAATATTACTAATAGGTAAACTAGAGTAAATATTTTATCATTTATTTTTTGTTACAATTTTCGAAAGTAAATTGAGAAGTAATCTCAATTTACTTCAGTTCACACTGTTTCACAATTTAGTTTCGACTCCGCCAGATTTAAGACCGCATTTTACATTATGATATTCATCTCTGAGTAAATGTTAAAGTTTAAATTCACGAAAACAGTCTTAAGTTGCTTAAATGAAATTCAAAGTACAGTCGGCGATGCATTTGCAATTACGTTAGTTTCTGGGAAGTGGCTCGCTAACCTCACCTGACTTCTGTTTATGTTGCGAGTACTTTGAAAGCTTCACTAACATACATACAGAAATTTGCACTCAGTTTTATATTCAAGATGGAGATTATACAAATATAAGTCAAAGTATATTTGTAGCCACTAGTGAATTACAGGTTTGATACAAGTTTAAATAGTAAGGGAATTTATATTAATGCTGGTAATCTATTTACCTACCTTGACTGTTAGTCGACCACAAATATGAGCATGAAGTTAAACTAATTCTTAATGAAGTAAAATAAACACTCATATTGCACAGCAGCGCGATTTTTAAGGATTTTCCTGCCTCGCACAACCACTCTGTGGAACAAGCTTTCGCCGGAAACTTTTCCGAACCGATATGACATAGAAACCTTCAAGAAAAGAGCGTACTCTTTCCTTAAAGACCGGCAACGCACCTGCAAGCCCTTGGATGTTGCAGGTGTCCAAGAGTCCATGGATGGTAGTCACTTTCCATTAGGTGAACCTGATACTCGGTTGCCCCCTCCTACATAAAAAAATTATATGACTTTATTTAATAAATATGATAAGTTTCGTTAATATGAAAATTAAATGGTAATGTGTTTGTCAGCCTATGTAGATTACTCCAACTAGATATCAATATCATTTGAATTAAAAAGGATAATAATTGTGAGTGCGCGAGAATAGCTTGTATTTTACGTAAGTAGCCTATGAAGCCTCTCGCATAATTTTTTGAGCCACGGCGCAATTTATTAAAATTAAAATTAAATTTATATCGACAATGACAGAGGTAAGGACGAGTATCCAATATTACGAACCTATTAAATTACAAAAGACCTCCAAGGTAAGAGGTCGTTATTAAAAGTGAAATTACGAAATTCTTGCTTGTTCTTAAAATAAAATGTTTCGCATTTTGATCGAAACCAGTTACCATGGACACATTTCATCATGGACAATACTTTTCCGTTCGAGCAGTGGGCTCCGATGGGCACGACGATTAGACGTGTTCCTTCTCAGCTTTTTTTTATCCAGATAAAATCGAGTACGATTTGTTTCGTAGGAAGGAAATTCAATCAGATAAAATTGTAGATATAACTTTTGTAAATACTGTTCTTCGAAAATGTTTTGTTCGAAACGTATTGATAGAGATAAGTTTTTGTCAATTGTGGTTCAAAATGGCCCCACGTTGGGCGCCATCTTAGCAAACTGTTTTTAAACGCTTTTATATATATTATCCTGCCTGAGATCGAAAATTAAGAAGAATTTTATAAGATATAAAATTGTTCAATATACATAATTGCCTTCAGCGTTTCTTAATCATAATTTTTATAAATTGAAATGTTCTCAGTCTGCTAGCTTTGGAAAATTTTAATATCATTATTATTAAGGTTCATTATTCTATAGAAGTTAATTAACAAATGAACTAGTTCTTTTCTTTTTAAATTATTCTGACTTCTGTCCTACACATTGTATTTGATTTTTTTTAAAAGGTATTCGTATAACTCCATGCTTTTTTCTGTGGTCATGCAAATTACTCAAAACAAAGCAATTTGTTAGGTCACAGAAAATACAAACGACACAAAATACAAACTGTTTTTGTATAAACACAACTGCATGCTAACATTGGTACAAAAAATACAATTTTTTTTTAAAATGATCTAAATAAATAACGTCATTTTAAGACTTTCAGAATATGTTATTCGGAAACAATGCAATGGGACAAGATACTTTGAAAGAATTCAATTTTAAAAGTGGGTTTAATAAAATGAGAGATATGGTTATTAGTACTACATATATTAATACAAAGGTAACTGAACTTGTTTTTAAAACATTAAATAATTATAAAAAAAGATTTTATCAAAGAGCGGCACTTTTAGTGAAATTTTATGTTTTTGACAAAAATATAAATTAAGCTTATTGTTTCAGGTGAAGGCGAGCCCGTGGGCGAGCGGCGGCGGTGCGCGGGCGCGGGCGGTGTGTCGCGCGGCATGCGGCGCCGCCCGCTGCTGCTGTTGCTGCTGCTGGCGTTGCTGCGCGCGCACGGCCTGCTCGCCGCGTCCGGAGGTACGTAAGTAGCATAATACAAGTGTATTAGTATATAGTAGAAGTATATAGTAACTACATGGATTAGATTATCGTTATATATAAATACACGTAATATTTCAGAAAATGTATTTATTAGAATTATAGCAAATAATGATATATTTTTAATTACATATGCTTGAATATATTGTATATTTACTTGGTGCAAGACTGTCTGGGTTAGTACCACCCATTCATCGATGGGTGGTACTCTAATATTTCTTACAGCGCCAAAGTGTACAAGTGACCACTGACCACCCCAACCCATTTGTGCGGCATTCTAGCAATTTTATAAAAATATAAATATTTATATTATATTACGTGAACGCACAATGAACCAATGAACAATAAACACATGATGAATGTGTTAACATACTAAAAATGCTAATATTTATGCACAATGACGTAACACAAACTAATATTATTACTCGTATAAAGTTTTATCGGTAGTGCACTAATCCATTACGCTATCTCGGATATGTAGCCAAGTCATGGAGATCAGTGTGATGCTGGAACTACCAGTCACGTATTTAATAGATCCAGTCGATCAAGTAAATGACGGCCAGCCTTTGTAACTAGACAATAAGATGAATCATGCTACTATTGTGCTTATAGAAATTATAAGCTAAGTCTGTACTGATATTTGTTGAAATAGAAAGAGATCATGATTTTGTAATTAGTCCATTATCTAAATCTATACCAATATTTCAAATGTGATAGTTATTCTGTCTGTCTGTCTGTTTCCCTTTATGGCTAAGCCACTGAATAGATTTATATCTACTTTTTTATTTCATCTGTTCCCCATTCCTAACACGCGAGCGAAGCCAAGCCAAAAACTATTTGTTTTATATATTTAATAAGCAGCAATACTTCATATTGTTGCGTTCCAATGATGAGTGAGCCAGTGTAACAACAGGCACAAATGACATAACATCTTCGTTTCCAAGGTTGGTGACGCATTGGTCATAAAAGAAATATTTATTATTTCTTACATCGCCAATGTTGGTGCTGGTGACCACTTAATATTAGCCTACCACAATTAACTTACCTATAATACAAAAAATTGAACATTGGGTAGCAGTTTTACAATTTTATAAATTTACACACATAAGTCGTTTCAGCCTAATTAATTATTGTGTCAAACTTATTTTTTACTAGAATTTTCAAAAATGTTTGAGGCTAAAGGCGTAGGACAAGAATAAGGTGTATTTTGTTTGCAACTTATTCGTATTATGTGGTTTCATTGTAAACAAAACATAGTATTTGATAGTAAAAAGTAGTATAACCTTATGCTCTACCACGACTGCCTCGTTGGTCTAGTTGCTAAATATGGGGCCGCGGTCCCGGTGCTTCTGGGTTCAACACCCGGGTCGGGCCAATGAATAGTTGTTGGGTTTTTCTGTCAGAAAATTCTCAGTAGCAGCCCGGAGTCTGGAAGTTGGAAATGTGTACACTCCCGTGCCTCAGAAAGCAGTAATGCCGTTGGTCCTACGCCTGAACTCTTTCCGGTCGTGTCGATTGCCGTCTCATCGGATTATGAGAGCTAGGGAATAGTGAGTGCACCTGTGTTTGCGCACACATTTGTGCACTATAATATCTCCTGCGCAGTTGGTTAATCTCTCTTAAGATTGGCCGCCATGACCGAAATCGGTCTGGAGGACATTATTATTAGGTCCTTACATGTGAAATTGGCGTTTTGTACGGGAGGAATATAAAGTCATTTTTTTTTTTGTAAAGTATATTTAATTAATCAAAGTATGCACCGTTGTTATCTATGCACCTTTGCCATCTCATAGGTAGTTCATTGATCCCTTTACAAAAAAATCCATGGGGGCGAGAATCAATAACCTCTTTGAAGGCGGTTTGGACTGCCGCATCGGAGTTGAATTTTTTCCCTTGTAAGAAGTTGTCCAAATTCCGGAAAAAATGGTAATCTGTTAGAGCAAGGTCCGGGAGTACAGCGGATGTTGCAGAAATTCCAATTGTAGCTCATCTAACTTAGTGGTTGTTTGTTGTGCAGTGTGTGGTTTTGCGTTGTCGTGAAGAAGCAGTGGCCTAGAGCGATTGACCAATCTCGGTTGTTTAGCAGCTAGTTCTTCCTTCATGGTTTGCAAATGCTGACAATAGACATCTGCCGTAATCGTTTGGCCAGATTTTAGAAAGCTGTAGTGAACGACGCCGGCGCTATTCCACCAAACACTCACAAGTAACTTTTTGTGAGTCAATTTTCGTTTAGGGCAGGATTTGGCTGGGTTTCCAGGGTTCAGCCATTGCGACGAGCGCTTCCGATTATCGTACAGTATCCACTTTTCATCACAAGTAATGATTCGATTTAAAATACCTTCATTATTGTGTCGGTTGAGCAAAGTAACTCAGCAGTCGACGCGTGTTTGCAAGTTCGATTCACTCAATTCATGAGGTACCCATCGTTCAAGTGTTTTTACTTTCCCGATTTGCTTCAAAAAGAATAATACAGTTTTATCACTTACCCCGAAACCTGCAGCTATCTCTGAAGTGCTTTGTGATGGATCCGCTTCCACAATAGCCTTTAATTCTTCATTTTCCATATGGTCTTCTGCCGTCCACGTTGTTGGTTCTGAAGATCGAAATTTCCAGAACGAAAACGTTGAAACCAAAAACGTACCGTGCTTTCTTTTGCGACTGTACACATCATTAATCCTTCGAGCTGTTTCTGCAGCACTGGTGCCACGGTAGAACTCGTACTCGTAAATATACCGATATTTCATGTTTTCCATTGTGTGGTAATAAGCGACGCCAAAGAAAAAAATAATGAGGAAATAACAAATGAATGACTGTTTTCAAAACTCAAATGTACCAGCTAAATGAATTTATAAATTTGAATTTGGAATTCTTAATCAAAGAAGAGATATTTCAGATCAAAGTGGTCAGTACGACAAAACGCTAATTTCATATGTAAGGTACTAATATTAACCTTATGTTTTGTGGGATATTTCTGAAAATATGAACTTGTAATTACTTCGTCAGTGTGAACTTAATAAAAAATCACAGCTATAACTATATATGTTATATGTTTTTTAATTTTTAAACGATGTGTATCTCCAAGGAGGTGATCGCCATGGAATTGATTACAAATTAACACATTGATCACCGTTTATCTTGTTCGTTGTTGTGTAAAATTTTAATGATTTATTAAACTGTTGTGTTTATATCGTATTAAACAATAGCGATACGCGTTTAATTAAAGCAAATGATTGTTTAGATGTACTCGAGCGTGTTCAAGGCACAGTGGTTATAATATTTAGTTACATGATCAACTTAGATCATTAGAGTTATGGTGTTCGAGAGTTCCTAATCGTTGTGAACCGACTACTCAAATTGCTTTTGGCTTTGTATGTAATTTCGCGATCTGCTTTAATGAATTAATGTGATTAAACTATATAAATACTGCTTTGTGCTTGTGGTTACCTGTAATGGCGCCCACACAACACAACCACATTATATAATACACTGAGAACAGTATTTCTTCATAAAGATAATATTACTTGGTGATAGAACTTTATTTGAACACTTCTGAAGAAGCACCCAAAATTATTTATATATACAGATAGAAGACATAATATTAACTTTTCTTATAAGTTCATAAGGTTAGTTTTAGATTTATCTTGGAATTGTTGCCAGTTCTATTTTACATGACATATATTAATATGACAGGATTAAAATAATTATATTTATGAGCAGGTTTAAGTGAAAGCCTTGGTAGGTTTCATCAGCAATTCATCATTTACCCTACAGCTAAACATTATTGTTTCCATAAGTAATATGAGTGAGTCAGTATTCAATTTTTCAGTTCGATTGTTACCATTAATAAAAAATATAGTTTAATTATTAGGAATTTTTCTAAATATATCAACTTAAAACTTATGAAATCATAATTTTAAATGATAAAATGATATTATACGTTGATGAATTCAACCTAGATAGTATATAAAGACTGACTATATAGAACGGCTCGAATGGAAATCCTTTGTTAAATCGGGTAACCGCTTACTTCTAGGCTAAATTAATGAGAGGACCCTAGGAGGAAATGCAAGGAGCGAATAATTACGTAATGTCCAATAAGATTTAGTTCCTAACTTAAGATAACTAAAATATAAATCTTACTTTAATACGATGCTGAAAACTGGTTAAATTGAATCAATCAAATTATTGGAATGAAAATAAATGCCAAAATTAATAAACAATCATATATAAAATAACTCTATTCAAGCAAGCAAAGGATTATTCATAGTCCATTTACAAATGTTTGATGCCAATCCGAAACGTTGAACATGAAGTTAATTGAGCGTTTTGCCCAATAAAGTATTCAGCGGGATTCGCTTAAAAGTAAAACCCATCAAGCATTCAACTGTTTCAATCAAACAAATGGGTGGTGTAGCGTAGTGCGCTAAATTGCAGCGCTTCAGCGCTTACCCGGTATAAATGTTCTGTGGACAGGGATGTCTCTGACAAATGAATGGGGCAAGCCACGTTCTAAGGTCGGGACGAAATACGGAGACTGCATTTGCCAGACAATGAAATTAAAACGGTTGGTCGTCACATACAGAGATCGTTCAACTACCTATTCAAATTTAGTTAGAATTATATTTCAATTTGTGTGTTACCGGACCATCTACGTTCTAAAATCGTTCACTCATCGTGATAAAATTTAAATGAATGCCATGTTACAAAATGATTATTCTGCGGTGCAACGCTAGATACAAATTTTTTATCTTATTAAAACAAGTAATATTTTGAATATTTTATTTTTTTAATTATATACGTAGACAAAAGTCGGAATGAAAGCAACTGAAAGATAATATTGGACTGCAGTAATTGTATGCAAATTCGGGAAGTCGACATCTATGTAATTATTAATTCTAAGTTGGTTTCGTTGTTCTTCAAAGGTAATTCCATTAGTAGTGAATTTTGACGTTTCCTTTTTTAGACTTGTTAAGCTTTTAAATTAAGCTCGTGTTATTGAACTTTCTGACGAGCTGGTTGGCGTGGTTGGTAAGATACTTGCCTTTCACGCCGCAGGTCGTGGGTTCGATTCCCACCCAGGACAGACATTTGTGTGCATGAACATGTCTGTTTGTCCTGAGTCTGGGTGTAATTATCTATATAAGTATTTATTTACAAAAGAAAAGTAGTATATGTAAGTATATCAGTTGTCTGGTTTCCATAGTACAAGCTCTGCTTAGTTTGGTATCAGATGACCGTGTGTCAATAATGTCCCAGGATATTATTATTATTATTCTGTTCGATCGTTTTTTTTTTCATTAATTCGTTCCATATTTAAAACTGAAGTTCATGCAATACCATTGAACTGCCTCTAGGAAACTGGATAATATTTATTTTATTCAATCATTTATCATCATATTTTCATCAGCTGAAGAGCAAGCTCGAAACAGTACAGAACATTATGTTGATATATCAAATCGTGATATATGACATCACATAACCTTTAAAGTATTCGCGCAAGTGAGATTCGAAGTGAGCTATTTCCATAAATAATTTTTGATTCACTCGATCCCTTATTAAATTCAATTAAAGTTACTCCGTTCATTGTGACATGCCTAAATTAAAATTGTGATTGAAGCGTGATCGGATTTGTCAAAGAATTATTTATGATGTTTGTAATCCAACCCAGTAAAAGCATTACCAAGGAAGATGGAAGTGGACAGTCTGCGGGCCGTAAGTTATTTTGTTTTTCGTAGTGTGCCAATCCCAAATTAATGGAATAAGGATTGATATAGCTCAAGGCAATGTAAGTACATATTGTAATTATGTTTTGGGGTTGGGAGGAACAGGGTGTAAAGTTCCTCTTCCACCATTGAAAAGGGAGGATCCTTCGACCAGACGGGTGTTGGTCTGGTGGGCTCCTGCCCGACGGTTGTTGTCTGGTTCTTGTATATATATTGAATCGCTCGGATAACTTTAATATCGCGATGTAGGATACGTCAGTTATTAGTTTTCGTATGTTACGAGATAGATGTCGCTACAATGTGATATTACTTATCATATAGTAACAACACTAGTTTATTTTTGTGTTTACGACATAAATGAATTTATTTATTATATAGAGAACGTTACAATAAATCGACTTTAATAAATTTTCATCATAAAGAATTTTGTTTGAAAACTTTGGACGTTAGAGTTATTTATATGATTAAATGTTTCTTTTAAGTTATGTTATGATAATTGTGAACATACACCTACATATAATTTTGTTTTTGTAATATTTTGTAGACGTTAAGATGGTATCAAAAAATGCCAAAATATCTATTAAAATTTCCAGAAATTGGATTTGAATAAAGATTTTGAAAATCACTTGATATATTTTTGTATATATTTAACCCATATATCAGAAACCATCGATGCGCTAAGTTTACAAATTTATTGAAAGTATTTTTCACATATTATTTCCAGCCCATAAGCTCCACACTTTGGTTTTGGACACAACCTTAGCTGGACGTCTGCCAGTCCGGACGTATAATAGCAAATCGGTGCAAACAGATTGCGACCCTCAGTCTATAAGATAAAGTCGAAATTCGTGGAAAACAATTTTGTTATTTTTCTATTTAAGGCTTACGCGTGTTGTGCAAAAATCAATGTTTGACGATCTTGTTTCTGTAATCTGAGTTGAAGCTCTTATGTATCCATATTTATTTTTTATAAGTTACATTCAGGTATAAAAATATATGTACATAATTGTATAATAATAATATAATGTCCTCCAGACCGATTTCGGCCACGGCGGCCAATCTCAAGAGAGATTAGCCAACTGCGCAGGAGATATTATAGTGCACAAGTGTGTGGGCAAACACAGGTGCACTCACTATTCCCTAGCTCTCATAATCCGATGGGATGGCAATCCGACACGACCGGAAAGAGTTCAGGCGCAGGACCAACGGCTTAACGTGCTTTCCGTGGCACGGGAGTGTACACACTTCCAACTTCCAGACTCCGGGCTGCTACAGATAATTTTCTGACAGAAAAATTCCATAACAATTTATTGGTCCGACCTGGGAATTGAACCCAGGACCACCGGGTCCGCGGCCTTATATCTAGCCACTAGACCAACGAGGCAGGCACATAATTGTATATTATGCATGCAACTGTGATAATTTTAAAGTATAATACTTTGCAGTACCTTACGACCTCCATGGAACTTTGTGTGCTATATCTTTAGTAGTCTCTATAATATCAAAACCTTATGGAAATATTGCTTCAATATAAGATATAAAATAAGATAAAAATATAAGTGAAGATAAAACATCTTCAATGCCAAGTTTGTCAAGATTATTTTCAAGTTAAAGTATAACTTATAAATAAAAACGTACTACACGACGTTAAAAAATTACTCGTATGCAAAATTATTAAAACTTTATAGCACCGTAAAATATGCATAATTAAGTTTAGTTCCATAAACTTAAAGAAAAATCTCTCTTGCGTCGTCCAAGGTTTCATTTGATTTCAACCTTTTGACCTTTGAAGTCATCGCAAAGCTTTTAGTGTAACTGAAAGTTAAGAGTCTAGATTCTGGTCTAGATTTATCGTAAGAACTTTTCAAAGAACTGTTTCATCAGTCTAATGCAGCTGCTTATATTTTATCTGAATTCGTTGAATCTTAATACACATATAGATAACATATAATACCGGAACATATAACTGTGAAACAAATGATAAAGTAAAAAAATAATTAAAACCAGAATTTAAAAGTTATAAGAATATAGCAAATAAAGTACTACGAGTGCTACTCCATATAAAATTAAAAAGTTCGTAAAAACGCTTCATAAAATCTTATATCTCGCCAGAGATTTCCACTTTCTTTGAGAAAAATGATTAGATCTTATTATACGCTGCGAAGGTTAGAAGCTAGTGAATTAATGAAAAAATAACTAGTGAAAATAAACGAAAGCGATTCTTACCATAATTTGAAATCACGATCTGTAATTAAAAATCACGTATTCTAGCCACTGGGCCATATCGGCTCTTTTATACATTTACCACTTATCATCGTAATCTCAAAGAATATTTGTATAAGTGCGTTTATAAATGATAGCGGTGGAGACGTGGGTGGTAATACATTAAGTATTTCATAAAATATTCAAGATTTGATAATGAATGGAAACTCGTCCATTATTCAAGAGAAAGTTGCTGATAGGTCCAATAATCAGGATCACATTTTATGAATTTTCACTGAAAATAATGGTACATTATACCAACTGAGACGGCTTACATATAACTGATAAAATATATCAAATATATGATCCAAAGCACCACTACTTAAGGAGTGCCTTAAGTAAACTTTAAATATGTCTGAACGTGACAGTAATAAATTTGTGCTGTAAGAAATGTTTTGATAAATAGAATTATTAATCAGAATAAATTCATGCAAATATAATTCAAGCAATAAGTAAAATTTTCACGTTTCGTATTTTAATGTCGCTTTATTTTTTTATATTTTGCAACTTAATTAAATACTTCCAAAAAAATTAGGTAATATTATTTATAATTTGACATTACATGATAATATTGTGAATGTAAAAGTTTTTATGCATTCCGTATTGTTTGAATAAGCTCAGCTCAAGACTTATTATCAATAGTGGGATAATCACGGGCTTGCTTACATTATAACTATGGTGTCTTATATATTCTTATGCTGTCATAAATTTTAAAGTACGACGATAAATAAATATTATCGTTTATGTTTTTGGGATTAGAATTACATTTCATGCAAAATAATAGAATTTGTTTTTTTTTTGTCCTGATGTAACTGGAATTAATAATATTATTTGTTACATAAAAAATATATATCTCCATCATGCATCAACATTTGCTTTATAATTCTGTTTGCTTGTCAATATTATTGATTTTGGAACTCAAATCACCGTCACTAATTCGTGCGATATTTCACTCATCACGATTCTATTCAAATCGCACCGATCCTCGCGAATAATGACCTAAATTCAGCGATTTATTCCTCTTGTCGGTAAATAGAGCGTGGATAAATTATACTCCGTTAATTCATGTTATCACATTATGAAATTAAAATATCGCATCCGATGTAAAGCTTGGATTTTCGCTTGCATTTTTGTTATTATTAAATAGTACGCTTAAAACCAATTAATTTATTCTAATAAACATATGAAGATAAAGAAAATAATTATTTATTTTTGGAACGAAGTTTTATTTACATATGATATGCAAGCGTAAATTGTAAACGTTTTTTAAATAAAGCAGTTAATAACTACATAATTCAATTTATAAAATACCTACTATAACATTTTACTGGTTTTCTTAGTTACTACCTTTCATAGCGTTTGTTAATATTTATGTTAAATGATAATTCAAATTATTTGTGATGATTTATGTTTCTAAAATCTTGTAATATTATGAATGTCGGCTTAAGAAAAAATATCCATAATAATATTTATAATAATGGTACATTTAAATAAATAATACTGTTAAGCTTCTGTACAAGTCGATTAAGATTGTAAATCACTCACTCGTCAGTTATTATAGCATCAATTATCAATACATTGCGTTGTTGTATTCCAGTTTGAAAGATTATCTAGCATAATTAAAGACACATGAGATACCTTTGATCACATTGTTGGTCATTATGTAAGAAGTGAATTTAATAAAGACGAAACATACTCCGTTATCTTTGATTATAAAGGGTCCGTACGTGTAATAATAACTAAGACTTGAGAAACTAACCAAACCCAAAATTACATATAAACGAAATTACTCCAGCATCAAGCTTTACATAAAGACTGTCGGCCCAATTCAAAGCATCTCATTAAAACAATTAAAACGAGATGCTGCGTAATAGTTGAAGCCATAGATATCAGGACACTGTTATTACTGTATAATTAACACGATTAAATTAAGTCGCTGTGCGAAGGAGACATTTCACTGGATTAAAACAAGTATAGGTTATTAACGGAATGGCTTATCTTTATTTGAAAGCGGAAAAGCTTGGTCGGAACGACTTGCAAAATGGATATTATTCAAGGATAATATTATTGGAACGAAAGTAATTTAAGTAAATAATATTATACTGCTTATTATATGCATTCGAATGATATACTGTGAGTTAAAGTCGAACTCGATTATGTAAAATAGACGCTCCAA
Organism: Nymphalis polychloros; assembly: GCA_905220585.2. Classification (NCBI taxonomy): domain Eukaryota; kingdom Metazoa; phylum Arthropoda; class Insecta; order Lepidoptera; family Nymphalidae; genus Nymphalis; species Nymphalis polychloros. The sequence goes on from HG992247.1 coordinate 912,070, forward strand.
AACGACAAGGTAGGACAAATTCTCCAATAGCGTAACTCGAAATAAAAGATTTCGTCGTGGCATATATTACCTGTAAACCTCATTTTTAAGCCGTATCCACACTCACCGTACGACCATTATCCCGCCTTCCTCCACATCCCGCGGCAATTTGCATAATTTTTCCTTCCGAATTTTCAGTTATTTCACGTTTAACTCGTAGCAGAGCGTTCGTGTTTCGTCCCTTCGTGAATGGGTATAATGGGTTTATTAACACAGTTGAGCTGAACAGACATTAGCGATATTTGAAAATTTAATTATCTAGAAACAGCTTGCTCAGCATCATTAGGTGCAAAGAATATACTACTCTCTAACGAGAGAACTAGGTGCAAGATAATAATGTATAACTTTTGAATTATACAAATCAATATAGTTTCATGTTTTCGCTTATATTCAAATATGACTATCTGAAAATGACAGTACATCACTGTTTCTTCTGGATTTTTTTTTTTTAAATTACTATTATTATTATGTGTTTGTGTTCTATAATTAATTTGCTATTGCCTAAAATGATTATATTCAGTTTTGTTTTAGCTTGTGTAGTGATAGTAGTATCAATTAAATCAATATTTTTCTTTTAATATTACGGTAACAGTTAGAGGATTAACTATTTTACGGCTGAGATTTTGCTTTCGGTCCTCCTCAAGTTTTAAGTATTTTTTTTCGATGAAGTTGGTATTGATATTGACATTTGACTTCTCTCTTTTTTGACTTTTGAAATCTTTAGTAACTGTATAAGGTAACTATTTAAAGGCGTATGGTTGTTAAAATAAATTTACTATTTATCTAATAAAACGAGGTTAATATGTTTAACATATGTTGTTTATTTTATGACCCACTATAAATATTCTGATATATAAGGTTCAATGTAAGTGTAGTATATAAAAGTAAAGTAAGTAACGTTATTTTTTTAAAAAGTGGTAGCATTTAAAACTATATTTGATTTTTAAAAAAAGGCGCTCGTCAGAAGTGATAATATTTATTATTAATTATAATATATTAAATATAGTACTTGAGAGTTGTTAAATTATTATAAGTAATATCTGTATACGCTAGATGGCGTTAGGTTGGTAACTCTCAGGTAAAGCAGTCCGCGTCGGTAATAGTGGTACTGTAACGCGTTACGTTACGAAGCGGCTTACCCTCCCATAAGAAGTTATCACTTCATAATAATCTTTTATATAGATTATTTCTAATTTTCTGTAAAAATATGCTTTGTTAGATTTTTTTATAAGCTTTTAAGCTTTTATTTGATTCAAATGCATACGATTTCAAAACCAGTTTCACTTAACCAATAAAGATGTTTTTTCAATACAAAATCTATAATATCATTAATATTTAATAAATATTGTAATTTGATCTAGATTACCGTTAAATTAAATCTTGAGAATGTTTTTTTTTTAATTAACTTTGTAAAAAGATTGTGCTTAGGGATAAACGGTCTTTTACCTTGGCTACTATAAGATTATAAATCCGAAATATATTTTGTCTTCAACTCTCTAATTAGCTATTAGTAAGTTTATTAAGGGTAATTAATTCGTTAGTAACCTTCAACATTATTATATCTAGTTATTTTTTTCCTTTTGAATATTAGACATTCTCATTATTAATTCGTTTAGAAATTAAATTGCTTTATAATGATTTGGAAAATATGATATCATGTATTTTGATATTAAGCTGAGCATAATTATTATAATGTGAATATTAAGTAGGATGTTTGAAAATACATTGAATAAGTCGTGTATAAAAGAGGCTCTTAAGTAAATTAGCACTTGTTTTCTCTCAATTTTTTAAAATAACACACTGGCAACTATAAAATAACCTTTCGTACGAGAAAGTTCTTACCAACATTGTACGTTTCTGATTAAGACCTTTAAAATAGATAATATATTTAAAATTAAATTAAAATAAAATATAATTAAAATTGTCTAATATCTAAATTATGATATGCGAAATATGCCCCACAACCAAATATGTGTTATTAATGGGAAATTTTAAATTCAAACCCAGACTATTACTATTGAATTTTCATGTGCTTAATTTATATTTATCTCATGCTTCGCGGTGCATGAAGTCGTTGCCTGGTTACCTGAATCTGTCGGTGGGAAATCTTGGTGGTAGAGCTTTGTGCAAGCTCGTCTGGGTAGGTACCACCTACTCATCAGATATTCTACCGCAAATTAAGTGCATGTTTAATTTTTATTATGTCTTTAATTTTTATCAATTTTAACTTTTTTTTTTAAATCTTTCTACTCATGTTGCTATAATTATGTGTTAATGTATTTTTAAAACAAATATTGTAATTGTTGTGGCTACTTTAAAAAGCTTCACATGTTAACTCTTTTCATTTAATTGTGTTACATTTGTCATTAAAACATGTAGTAGCTACTAGTGGTCCTTAAATAAATAAATAAAATAAAATAAAAATAAATAAATAAAACAGCAGTACTTGGTAATGTTGTGTTCCGGTTTGAAGGGTGAGTGAGCCAGTATAAGTACAGGTTCCCAAGGTTGGTGGCGCATTGGCAATGTAAGTGATGGTTAACATCTCTCACACTGCCAATGTCTATGGGCGTTGGTGACCACTTACCATCAGGTGACCCATATGACAGCCCGCCTACATATGCTATAAAAAAAATAAAAATTTCCCCCACATGTGTGATAGCACACCACCAAGCTAAATTGGAGCAGTGATGTGAGGTAAGCTTCAAATCAACTCAAGAGATGAGGAATTTGGCGAACGCAACAATGGTATATAATATTTATTTATTATTTATATTTGACCTCGAGTCTCATTACAATAATTGTTAATTAATTTAAAATTTACCCAAGACGTTGAAGTTTCCCTTGTCGAGGTATTGTTATTAAAATTCAATTAAGGTGCACTTGTTTGTAGCTTCGAGATTAAGGTTTTGGAAGTAAAATGGACACGAAAACTTCGCGGCACGTGCTATTCTTTGTTGAAGTTGAAACTTTAGTAATTTTCTATTTAAGAATTGTTTTAAAATTATTTGAATTGTCTTTATGCAAAACGTGTTATCGATTTTTCCACCTTTAAGGTGTTTTGGATAGTTGACCCAATTGAAACAAATTTTATTAAAGGGTTTTATTAAGGAAATATCCCTTAGTAAAATTTGTCTTGAATCATGTAGTTAGACAATTATGTACTTCTTAAGTCCTAGAACTCTTTCATTGTTTGAAATAATCACGAAAATACATCAAATCTTTCAAATATGTCTCATCAACTAAGATTACTTTTCATGCCGGACTGATTCAAAGAAAACGAAGTTTCATTATTAATCCGAGACAGAATCTCGACAATATTGCAATTGGTCCGTCAGAAACAAAAGGATTGAGTCCAAAAAGTTAAATTGAAACTTGCTTCACAAAAGATTTGATTATTGAGAGGCAGCACGATATTCGTCATTCTATTCACGATTCCAGTTAGCTTCTAACGAGAGTAATTAGCTTAAAACAATTGCTGTCTGTTAATAAGAGCTTTGACCGAATATCCTCAAATTTTTATACTATTTTAGTCATTTATTTTTTTAGTCTTTCAAACACGGTAATCTTAGTTCCGCTTTGAAGGTGAAGCTTGTTTAATCTGATACTGTACTCTTTTATAACTTTGAGAGATCTTATAATTTATTTAATAGTGGCGATAAGCTGTTATGTTGGATATATTTCATTTATTGGCAATATTTTGGAAATTTTTCTGTGAATTTCGAATTCGGCCTTGACGTTGTAACAATATTGCTTGGTTGTTATTACACGAACTACTTTCCATTAGTATTAAACAAAAGAGCAACATACTCGTTGATGGAATCAGGAAAGTTCTTTTGTTCGGGAAGTATCCACGAAACTCGCATCTTCTGAACATTTATAACCTTGAGCTGGAGTATTATTTGCTAGTTCTGCCATATAAATTTTATTCCTCTGCCATTAAAGGGATATAAACCTAACGATATCATAATTAAGGTTTAATGTTGTTAAGCAAGAAAATGAGGAAGGTAGTCAAAGAAAACCTTTTAGTGCGTCATAACAAGGGACCTGAAAAATGGACAAAGCATTTCGTTTGTAGCAACGATGGGGTTTATAGTTTTAGGAAAACATATTACTTGTCTGGTGTATTTTGTCTGAGGCCGTCCTTATTTTTTTATATTTAGTAATTATAATTAAGTTTAATTTTTGTAAAATTTTATTACCCGGAAGAAAAAGGGTAACGTTTGAATTGCTAGTAACCAAGTAATAGTGTTGCTTAAATAATATTAGAATAATTTAAATGAACTGAACGTATATTTTTTATAATTTATTTACAATAGTTACTTTAAATCAAAAGCCATGATTTTATATTCTTCTTCTTTATATTCTAAATGTTTATATAGTTTTACTTCATGGTGCAAAATATTAATAACCTTCCTTTTTTTACCGAATATCCCAAATATCTTTTATAACTTGTTAAGCTCTTAGCACTTCCTAATACGAATCCATTCGAGGGATCGACATGAACACAAACGGTTGGTAAATCCCTTGCAATTAACAATCAATGTTACAATGTTTGTCTTTATTGGGCCACTATCCCTTTCTGGGTTTTATCGTGGCCACTCTACTTCGCAACTCCCGTTCACGTCGCTCGTTAGCCCGAATCGTGTATTATCCTTTATAGCCAACGCTTCAGCAATAATGTTTTGAGAATACACTGCCGAAGCAACTAGTGTTGTTATCGCTGGTTTTTTAGAGCTCGCTTTACTAACAGCTGACGGTGTCGTTAGTCAAATCGCACTTTCGTTTTTATCATCCTGCTTTATTATTGTTGGTGCCACTTTTTCCATTTATATTCATGAATAGAATATAAGTTGAGAATAAATTTTTATTGTTGAAAATTAATGTTTAAATATTTAATGTATAAGATTTTTTTTTTGTATATATTTATACTAAAGCGTATCTCAATGTAGTAATATCATGTTTTTGTTATTTATAAGCGAACAGCCATTTTTTAATAACCAACATTATGGTAAAAGTTCTTAGACATTGGCAGCGTAAGAAATCTTAACCCTTACATCGCCAATGCGCCAATCTTATGAATAAAGATTTTACATACGTTATGCCTGTCACACGGAATCATCACTCTTCAAAGCGGACCACAGCAATACTAATAAGTATTGTGTTTAATGGAAATAGTCGTGAGTACGTGATAAATACCCAGACTGACTTGCACAAAGCTCTACCATCAATTAGCCGATCTTCATAAATTACTTTTTGACATTTCATTGAATTTATGATAACTAACTATATATTTTTTACTAACTACATTATTTGGACTGTGTTGCTTCGAGTGGTACGAATTTCAAATTGGATCAATTGATACAATGATGTTAAGATGTATTAGTATTTCATACGATATTAATTGCATCATTGTCTACAGTAATTACCTCCGCGTCAATCTGACGATACACCAGACAAAGAGGTGCGTTTAGATTCACGAGAAAAACAAACTAAACGCTGAGAATATCCTCTCAAAACGGACAATGGGTGCTGTAGTTTAATAGATGTATAAACCAGAGCGCTGGAGCCCCGTTTCTTTGATCTCGCATAACAAAAGCTTAGGCCTGAAATCTCAACTTAGGTTGGAAACACGTCACACCGAAGACAATAGACACAAACATTAATAACTATCTTTGTTTCACCCCAAGCTCAAGATGGTGAAGGCGATGGATTAATAGATACGAAAAGGTTTTTTAAGAGTATAATTATTCAGCTAGACCAGTGGTTTGAATAAGTAAATTTCAAATTTAGGTTAGGTTAGTTGATTGATAGGCAAGAACAACGTATTCATGACCCTAATTTGTGTTTATAATGCATCTCGATCTCAGCGGTGAAGGGAAACAACCTAACGATATCCGCATGTGTCATTCCTTCATTCATCTGTGTATACATACATACTATGTTGCGAAGAGAGGCCTTTTCTACAGTGTGTAACTCATTTTTTTCCAAAATTTTTTTTACTTACTGTAATTATGAACACACTAAAATATTGCAATAAAGGCTATCGATAACTTAATTATATTGCATTGTAACGAAATATATAAATTCGTATTTTTATAAGTGAAGCAATGTGAAAAATTCAATGTTAAGAATTGGCAATAGCTGCCTAGAAATTTTCTCCAAATACACATCTTTAGCATTTTCTTTCGCAATAGAAGTTTGTCAAAATGCGTCCGCGATTGACATGTGAGATGAATGAGATGTGTATTTCCGCCAAACCGCAGTCAAACAGTCTGTTGCATTTCCGTTAACTTAGTAACTTCATTCTTTTGCGTGGTCTAACTAAAAAATAAATTGGAAATGATCGTTTTTGTTAGTTAAATGACGAAAACTGTTTTGGGAGGCACACAATCATATTATTATTATTATTACACGTTATTATCAAACTTTGACTTATCAGAATGTTTAGTTAAAATCTTGCAACTGCATATTAAGCCAATTGAGCACAACCATACCAATGAACTAAAACATGTTTCTCCGTGCAGTGACGGAGTAAGAATACAATTCACTGCCCCTCTCTCTCCCATGGGTGTCGTAAGAGGCGACTAAGGGATATCTGAGCGTCCATCTGCTCATCTGGTGGTAGGATGACTCTCATCCGCCTGGCTTGTTACCACCGTACGCATGGTGAAAAACTCGTGAAGTGGCTGTTCGCAGTCGCGTTTCGAGATCAGCCAGCGTACAGCCAGTGCACGAGCGCGCATTGCCGTGATATGTGGTGGTCCGGTGGAAGTTGGTGTTGAACCAATGCCGGGGGAAATTATATTGACCTGCCGGACAGGGAGACCCGTAGAAACGGTTGTTCCGCTGGCCGCCCGTGGCAGAGTACAGGGGCCCAAGCGTTCTTAACCAGCTCGCGAGGCTGCCCCACCAGGCCACGCATAATCTCGGTGTGGACCGTCGTGCCGTTTGGTGACCGGACAGTGGGGTCCCGGCGGCCACTACCGGGAGGGTTCGGGGGCCCTTCCGTCCGGCGGGTCAGTTTATTTTCCCTTCTGGCAGCTTCCTGGGGAAACACAGCTCCACACTTTGACCATCCCTATCGTGGCAATGCGTCGCTCGCTTCACGTCTCGTCCTTTTCTTTCCCAAATGAGAGCGCATACAAGAAATAACGGTCGATCAGCGGTGCACACCCCCACCATACCTTCGCTGTTTGAGGTCGAGTTCTGTAACATCCGTGGACTCCATGCTAACCTCAATGCTGTCCACCACCATCTTGAGACAGCACGGCCAGCAATGTTGTTTCTTACGGAGACTCAAATACTCCGTCCTGTCGATACCAGCTACCTTAATTATCCCGGCTACATGCTTGAAGAATCCTTCAAAGCGAAAGCCGGAGTATGCTTGTTCGTCAGGACGGATGTTTGCTGTCACCGTCTGCGCTGCTTGGAGGACCCTTCCTTCTCCATGTTGGTGGTACGTGTGGACCTGATTCGCCAGAGTCGAGTCTACGTGTGCCTCTACAGATCCCATAATGGTGACTTGGAGACAAGCCGACTATTTGACCATCTTAGTCGGGTGGCAGATGCTGCACAAGAGCAGTTTCCTAACGCGGAACTGGTGTTTTTGGGGGACTTTAATGCTCACCACGAGTCATGGTTGAAGTCTCCCAAAACTGACCATGCTGGAAGGACTGCTCATGCTTTCGCTCTCACGCAAGACTTGACCCAACTGGTTGATCAGCCCACCAGGATCCCAGATATTGACGGGCAAGCGCCTTCTCTACTGGACCTTCTGCTGACTACTCACCCGGTTGAATATCAGGTTGAGGTTCGGGCTCCTCTTGGTTCTTCGGATCACTGCCTGATATCTACCAAGGTGCCACAGGCCAAGCTGCCGTCACCAGCGGTATGCAAACGTCGTGTTTGGCACTATAAGTCGGCAGATTGGGACGGATTGCGCGATTACTATGCGTCAGTCCCTTGGAGGGAACGTTGCTTTAGTGAGAATGACCCGACAGCTAGCGCCGCTGCTATTGCTGATGAGATCCTGTTGGGGATGGAATACTACATTCCTAACTCAGACCTCATCAGTAAGGGTACGCGTAACCGTTGGTTCACTCGCGAATGTGCCGATGCTGTGTCATCTAAGCAGGCGGCATATCGCGCATGGATCAATGGCTGCGTTAGTGGGGCATCTAACATTGACTCACTGAAAGCAACCTACAACAAAAGCTCCAAGTCCTGTAGGAAGGCATACACGAGAGCGGATGCACAGCGCATTGTACAGGTTGGTCACGACCTTGTTTCGCATCCTAGGGGCTCTCGTAGCTTCTGGCGTCTGACCAAGTCTGTGCAAAACAATTTCTGCCAACCTTCGCTGCCACCGCTCAGGAATCCGGACGGATCGCTAGCTCACAGTCCGCAAGAGAAAGCCGATCTTCTGGCAAAACTCTTTGCGGACAACTCTGTGATCGATGATTGCAATGCACAGCCACCTTCAATACCTTCATGTGGCCACACGATGCCTGACATCAAAATCAGGCAGCGCGATGTGCGTGCAGAGCTGCAATCACTCGATGTACGGAAAGCTAGTGGTCCCGATGGAATACCAGCCATAGTGCTGAAGAAGTGTGCAGCGGAGCTGTCTTCTGTGTTGACGCGCCTGTTCCAGCTGTCTCTCTATACAAGACGTGTGCCGGATTCTTGGAGAGAGGCTAATGTGCAAGCGGTTCCCAAAAAAGGGGATCGGTCAGACCCGGCTAATTATCGGCCAATAGCTATCACTTCAGTTCTTTGTAAGGTGATGGAACGGATTCTAAATAACCAACTGATCCATTACCTAGAAGATCACTGTCTGATTAATGATCGTCAATACGGGTTTCGACCGAAACGGTCCACAGGTGATCTTCTAGCGTACGTAACACACCTCTGGGGTGAAGCTATCGACAAGCGTGGGGAATCGTTGGCTGTCAGCCTCGATATCTCCAAGGCTTTTGACAAGGTCTGGCACAGAAGTCTTCTCTCCAAGCTGCCGGCATACGGTCTGCCAGCTCAGCTCTGCACCTGGATTGCCAGCTTCCTACACAAGCGTAGCCTTCGCGTTTTAGTTGATGGCTGCGCTTCAAAATTCCATGTAGTGAATGCTGGGGTCCCCCAGGGGTCTGTGCTATCCCCCACACTCTTTCTTCTGCATATCAATGATATGCTCTCTCTCGGGAACATACATTGCTATGCAGATGATAGTACAGTGCACGGGGGATACCATGGACGCGCAGGAGCTGGGCGGGCGGAAACTGGGGAGAGACGGAGGGATCTTGTTGTTGAACTCGATAGGACGTTAGGACTCATTGCCAAATGGGGCTCTGATAATCTTGTTGAGTTCAACGCCAAGAAAACACAGGTATGCGCTCTCACAGCGAAAAAGTCACCATTTTCCCCTCCTCCTTCCCTCTGTGGCACTACGCTGGAGATACAAGGCAAAGTCGCCATACTGGGAATTGACGTTCGGTGCGACCTCAATCCAAAGGATCACATCGAGGCTGTTATAAAAACAGCCTCACGAAAACTCGGAGTCCTGAACAAGGTGCGGCGTTTTTTCACGCCACAACAACTGCTCCTGTTGTATAAAACACAGGTGCGGTCCTGCGTCGAATATTGCTCGCACCTTTGGGATGGCTCCGATAAGTACTTACTGGAGGCCTTGGATCGGTTGCAGCGACGTGCGGTTCGCATTATTGGCGACGTAAAGGTCACCAACACCCTCGAGCCTTTACAGTTGCGTCGAGAGATAGCGGCACTGAGCGCTTTCTATCGACTGTATCACGGCGAGTGCTCAGAGGAGCTATTCACCCTCATTCCTGCTTCCCCTTTCCTTCACAAATCTACGCGTGCTGGCTCTCGATGTCACCGACTAACTGTGACATCAATTCCATCGCGCACGAAGAAATTTGGCAACTCTTTTCTTTGTCGCACCTCTAAAACATGGAATTCGTTACCAGCACACGTGTTCCCCTCCTCTTATGACCCGGGTTCCTTCAAACGAGGCGTGAAGAGGCATCTTGCGGGCCGGCAAGGCGGGGGCGGCTAGTGCAAGTCATTCTTCCTGACTGCACTAGCCGTCGTCGCGTTTGGACTTTACTATCACTTACCATCAGGTCAAGTAGAGTCATTTGTCATCCCGAAAACAATAAAAAAAAAAAAAAAAAAATGCATTTGGGTGCTTGTGACAACATTAAAAAAAGTACTTATTTTCAATACTTAGCTTTACCTGTATAATTATTTTTACACTTTTATTTTATTAATACTATATTTTTTATGGTACTTATCTATATGACAAGATATCGGTCCAACTCTAAATGAACCGAATCTCAAAGGAAAAAGTAAGGTAGAAAATTAATATTAAAAATGATGAATTTTAAGAAGGGTGCAGAATAAGGAAGCGACTCATTTCTCTTCTGTTATCAAACCATTAGCAAATTGAAATCAACTAAATATTATCCGGTTCATTATAAATGGATATAATATTATGAACATGGCTTAATTAGTCATGAACCACAAATAAGTGCCAAATAATTATTCAATGTAAATTTTATAGCACTTACACTGAGTGTTTGTTTAAACTTATTGCATTTCTTTATTTATAAGTTTGGCTAGTTATCGGAATGAACCCTAAATTTCTATTTATGTGAATCAAAATTCCAAATTATTATTTATATGACTTTTTATATTAAAATTAAAAAGAAAATTGTATACAATCCGGCTAGCACTGAAATACGAGTAATGTTAACAAAAACTTTTGACTTTCCTCGAAGTTTGGAGGCCAAGATCCTGCGTAATAAGCCAAAACATTATATGAGTTGCTCCTTTAAGCAAATTTTAACTTTTATAAATTGGCTTATAATTTATCTCGCTCCACTCGGCCGAGGAATCAAACCTAAATCTAGCGGAAGCGTTGAGCAAACGAAGCAACTCAATTTGCATTATAACCTCAAACAAACTTGGCTTTTACGCAGAAAGTATTCGACACAGAAAAATGTTATTTTTCGTCTCCATAAGAATTGTAAACATGAAAAAGGAGGCCAGGCCGCTGTAATTCTGTTTTCTAATAATCCCCGTACAAGGTCTATTCTTAGGGCGCTCTTAATCAAAACATAAATGACTTTTCGATGGGAAAATGTTTTTAGCCAAAAGAGGGAATTAGAAACGTGAATTGCTATTTTTTTCTGTTTGTTTCGAGGGAATTGTGATCCCCTGATAAGCTTAATAATGTTTAAGGAGCTGTTAGCTTGAATGTTAAATAAATTATTTTGAAATCAGACTACTACTATTTTTAGTCTTATTGTCAGTTAAAATCAATAAGTTAGGAACTGAACAGTTCCATGATTAAAAAGAGCATTTTTTATTTTGTTCATAATTAAAACAAAACTGCATTTACTAATACTTTATAAACATTACAAACACACGAAATTTTATTTCATCTCATTCTGCTTATTTTCGTTATCAATTTTATCTTTTTTAAACTAAGAGAAAGTCATAAGTTTCATTTTTAAATCTTGATTTTATTTCCGGCTAGTTCTGGTGAAATATTTATAGGTTACAAGACGTTATACTTCTGGGAGCCGCTGGCTTAAGCGTCGAATGTGTTCGAAATACGTTCACTGATATCTTCGTTGAATTTCATTTTTATTGTAAAACTTTTATCTCAAGTGTTGAATTTAACATTAAATTGAAGATTGGATCTGAATGCAATTATGAAAAAGGATTTTAAACTGATAACATTCTAAGGTTTGCTTTGAAAATTGTAAAACGAAGTTTATGAATAGAATCTTGAATATTCTATTTAAAAAAACTATAGATATATAAGTCTTGGTCTAGTATATTGACTCTCTCTCTAATTCTGGTTAGATATAAGGCGGTAAGTGTCTTAATATAATAAATAAATTACTTACAAAAAATATGCAAATAATCGGTTTGTTACAGCAATTTCTAATAAATAAGTAAAACAAAAAATTTCGATTTTTAATAATAAATGTTAACGAGAAGGTTGGCAGTGAAAGTTTCCTAGAGGCCAGTGTTAGCTTCTGCCCATAATAATGGCATTGTCATGTGCATTACCAACTTATTCTTTTGTTAAAATTCTACTTATTATGGAATTCAAATGGCTTCAATAATATAACATTATTTACTTATTTGAATAAATTTGACTTGATTTGAAATGATTTTAACACACATACACACTAGAATAAAATTAAAAACTAAAAATTAAGACTGCAATTAAATAAAATATATATATGTATAATGTATATTGTGTTATAAATTTAATGAAGCAATACTCGTACAATGAGATGTGCGGCTTAAACGTTACATAAATAAAACGATCAAATCATGCGACGTTGTAATTAAAATGGCTCCGTAATCATCGGCTTTTCGTTAATTTCGCGATGCATTGCGTCAAATATTACCGATTATACCCAGTCCCCTGCTGGGTAATAGACGAGTAATAACCAAATCACGGCGCCGCTGCGTTGCTATTACCGCTGTAATATTGTTGACCTGTAATAATTGCACGTTGCATAATGTTCTGAAAAGCATTAGGTTTATGCGGTCCCAGTGTTTTTGGTAATGTAATATTCGTCGGTTTTAGAAATGTTAGTTCAATATGTTGTTTAAATAGAGCAAACATATACATTATTCAGCAATTCAATAAATAAAGCGATCACTATAAAATAAAGTACTTCAACCTCGCCTGTCTGTTTGTCTGCCTAAACGTGATTTGAACTTAAAAAATACCGAATGGATTTTCATATTGTTTTTCACAATAGACGAAGTGATTCATTAGGAAGGTAGCTAGTTTAGTATATTTAAATGTATTACCCGTTAACATTGTTAATGAGCAATAGAATAAGACCTCATGAAAGTGCGTGTCAATAGTTAAGTCAAAGAAATAGAAACTTGGCATGTAAACGACATGTAATAGTACCCTTAATTTTTTCCATTTACCCACTTACGACAATGTCAGATTAAATTATAACAAACTAGATTAAGAATTTACTAATACCCTCCCGATCCATAATTATTATATTAAGTTGTATGATTAACGTATATTTCTCATAGTAAGTAAATTATATTCTTTTTTGAGAAATAAATGACTTAAACCATAAAATATAATCATATCAATTTAAAACAATAAATATTTTCTTGCATTGAGAGACAAGGAATGGTCATAAAACCGGCTAATGTTTGCGCAAAATAATTAATAAAGTAATCATCCTAGTACGACAACAGACAAACAATTAGAAATAAAGAAAAAATCATCAAAATTTTGTACGTCACACATTTAACCATTAATTATTTTTAAATTGGCCGTACTAGAGTATTCTCACAAGCATTTCCCAAGCACGGTAGTTTAGTTCAAGTTCACTAAATTCGTTACCCAGACGAGCTTGCACAGAGCTCTAACACCAGAGACAAAGCTCAACCACCAGAAAAATAAATATTTTGATGATTGAGATAATAATTGACCTAGATACAATGTGAAAGAGGGATAGAAAAAGTTGAAGCATAATAAAAATTCTTGATTGAATTTATTACGGAAACTTAAAGACGATTATAATTTATTTTTTCTTATAGATTTGGTGGTTTTTTCGGACCTTATATTACCGATAATTCGAGTAGCCCTAACAATAAATTGTCATTTAATCGTCCATGAAAAAACATATACTAAAGAATCAAGAGCCCTCATACAAGACCGATGTAGTATACTTAATGAAAGGGTTATCTTTCCGAGGGCCGGCGATGTCGATGGCATTGCCGAGAGCCTCTTGTGATTTCGCAGGTAAATGTGCCTTTGTGAAATTCCCTTTATGTGTGCTAGATTTTTTTTTTATTTTATTAAAAGGTCTTATAACAACTATATTGGAGTATTTTTTATGTGGTTATTGTTTGGATTTTGTCTGATGGATTAAAAAGTAAAATTAATTACTATGTAAGAGGATGTCGTGAGTTCACATAATATATAATAAGAACCACATTATTCACGTGTTAAAAAAACAAGGTGAAGAATCCCATATGAGCTGAACTTTAGCTGGCCTATTGAGTGACCACAAGCTCCCTGGTTCCAATTACAAGGCTAGTTAAAGTTATTAGGTTTTCCTGACTAGAAATTCTTAGTAGCAGATACGGCTAGGAGGTTGACAGTGCTTCACACTCTGATCAGAAAATCACTTAAAATTGATGTTCCTGTGCCTCGGTATCTTTATGTTGCCATGCACCGGATTACTTGGTGGTACGGATTTGTGTAAGCCCTTCTGGGTAGGTCTCGGTTACTACCCGTTTATCACATATTCTATCGTAAAACAGCAATACTTAGAATTGTAGTGTCTCGGTTTGAAGAGCGAGTGCTCCATAACTACGAGCAGAAAGGACATAACATTCCCATTATCCCATTTAGTTCCCAAGGTTGGTGGCATATTGGCAATACAAGAAATGATTAATATTTCTTACAACACCAAACAATTTACTCGGTGGTAGAGCTTTGTGCAAGCTCGTCTGGGTAGGAACCACCCACTCATCAGATATTCTACCGCAAAACAGCAGTACTTGGTATTTTTGTGTTCCGGTTTGAAGGGTGAGTGAGCCAGTGTAATTACAGGCACAAGGGACATAACATCTTAGTTCCCAAGGTCGGTGGCGCATTGGCTATGTAAGCGATGGTTAACATTTCTTACAATGCCATTGTCTATGGGCGTTGGTGACCACTTACCATCAGGTGGCCCATACGCTCGTCCACACTCCTACACAAAAAAAAAAAAACAAGGGGGACGTTTCTTTGACTCAACAGTGGTTTCATTAGAAGAGAAAATGCGGATAGTGGAAAATCAGAGTCTCTATTCTCAAATTCTACGCAAACGATTTCGAGCACACGGTTCGTGTTTAACTATACAAGGCGAGGTTCATGACGTTGATTAAGTGCCGGAAGTTGGTCTTATTAGTGGGCGGGTTTATACCGAGATGTGTTAAGACCGGGCATTGTGACGCAAATATATTAATTTACATTTGTTTTAATATTCATGCTTTATAAATATATCTAGATTTAATTATATGCATGGTACATTTGCAATGTTGGTTTGTTTTGATTGGAGGTTGTCAAATTTAAGTATTTTATTATTTGTAAGTAAATGGAATCACTCTTCGGAATCGAAATGGTTCGTAACTTTAAAAGTTTTTTTTAAGTTTCGATGTAGGAACTGATTCTTATTATATTAGTATTTCCAAACAGAAAATTAATATTTTTAAAGTTAATCATTTTAAAAAGAAAGTAGCCTGTCTTATTCTGAGTCTGACTGACTCATGATTAATAATGGTATACTAGAAAATTATCTACTAAATTAAAATCTGAATATAATTTAAATCATTTTAAACTTGAATTCAACGCTACATAACATACTTGATTTAAATTTAAATGTCATCAAATATCGATGACCAGGATAGCATAAAAGCCACAGCGGTTGTCGAAATTATCTGTCAATCGTTCATATCTTCGTCGCATTCAAATAACAATCTATATTGCTGATGGTAAAGCAAAATTAAACGCAATCAACCTCTCGCTTTTTTTGCTCAAATATGAATAGGTTTTTGAAACCCATGTAAAAGTACTTGGTGGTAGAGCTTTGTGCAAGCTCGTCTGGGTAGGTACCATCCACTCATCAGATATTCTACCGCAAAACAGCAGTACTTGTTATTGTTTTGTTCCGGTTTGAAGGGTGAGTGAGCCAGTGTAATTACAGGCACAAAGGACATAACATCTTAGTTCCCAATGTTGGTGGCGCATTGGCGATGTAAGTGGTAGTTAACATCTCTTACAATGCCAATGTCTATGGGCATTGGTAACCACTTACCATCAGGTGGCCCATATGTTCGTCCGCCTACCTATGCAATAAAAAAAAAATAAAAAAAGAAGTAACGAATACAACACCTACCCGAATGGGTGTATTTACTTAGCGGTGTCGGGAACTTGGTGTTACAAGTTTACCTTTACTTCTGGTGTGTGTACCACGTTTGTCACTGTTAGTAATAAATATCAGATTTGGTTATATGTGACTGCTGTCACTTTTACTTTCTTAAGATCATCATAAAGTTTATCAGTGGCTAAATTTAAAAAAATTGTAAATGAAAGGTTATTATACAATTAATGATTTTATGGATGATACACCTTGGGAATGACACGACCGCCGCATGGCTATTTCAATTTTTTGTTTTTTTTTTTTTGTGTATTTGTATACTGTAAAAAGGACAAAAAAAAGAAACAAGCCACAGTTTCTTTCGCCGGTTCTTCTCAGGGCTGGGTATTTCTTTTACGAACCGGTGGTAGTTTCTAAATTGACTATCAATAAGAAAGTGCAATACTTCAATATTGAATAAAGTATTTTGAATTTCAATTTGAATTTTAACGCCATTGTCAACGAAGACCAGAATGCACATATGGATGGACAAATACGTGTTTTCATAATCAAATTTTTCGTTTCATTTCAATTCAACAGGAAATGAATATTAACATTCTTATCCCATTTTCAGTTATATAGTAAAATTATTAAAAACAAGTTAAGCCGAGATGGCCCAGTGGTAAGAACGCGTGAATCTTAACTGATGATCGTGGGTTCAAACCCGGGCAAGCACCACTGAATTTCATGTGCTTAATTTGAGATTATAATTCATCTCGTGCTTGACGGTGAAGGAAAACATCGTGAGGAAACCTGCATGTGTCAAATTTCACTGAAATTCTGTCACATGTGTATTCCACCAATCCGCATTGGAGCAGCGTGGTGGAATTAGCTCCAAAAACAGCCCAGCAGTGGGACATTCACAGGCTGTTACTTTTTATTAAAAACAAAATACCTTGCGACTTAAAAATTAATTAATTATTCTTTATTCATTTACTGTTCTTTATAATATGTTCTTATATTATTTTTTTTCGTAACATCGTCCAAATCCATACTTTGTAAATTCTTCACATCAATTCGTATTCGTGAACTCGACCATTCCTGTTTCCGTACAACTTTGTTCCATTGTGTGTCGAAGATAAGCTGATCGTGTCGTCGGGACCGCATTCAATGCTTGCGACGGGCCCAATTCAGCTAGCAGTCGATAGAAATATTGGAGATTTCGCTGTCGCAACGTAAATCCTCTAGAACGGTGATGCCTAAGTATGGCTTAAAGGATCGTAGCAGTTATGGTTTGTGGAATAGTTCAACTGTTTGAGTTTTCTGTTATAATTTAAAAATTAATTTTATAGCGATCAGTTCGCGTTATTTTGAACGTGCTTTAAGTGAGTTTTATTTATAAATAAACATCTTTACGAAAATAGATCGTAAATTAAATATATAATGAGGCAATATCTAATTAGTTGGTGATACCTACTCACACCGCCTTGCACACGAGAACGTTAGGAAACGCTAAATAAAATAATTTGATAGTTTCTTTTCTTTTCAATAAAATCTTAAATATAGATTCTCAAACAAAATACCGAGAACTGTAGTCGGCTTAGAGATCTTAATATGTCAACGAAAGGGTAGCGTAACGAAATATTCTCACCCTCATATTACGTAAAGGTAAAAATTCCATTTTCACGGGGTCCGTACCTCAGCATGCCACGTGTTAACGGAACGGGGCCAACGGCCTGGAAAATCAAGACTCGTAGACGGAGATTTACTATTGAATTTTAAAACTTTACCTTGTACCAATTATCATCAAGATTGGTCAAGCCGTTCTTGATTTATAAGAAGACATACAGACAAAAATGAACAAAATAGTATAATGTGAATCACTGCATCATAAAACACGATTTATCACAAAATTAGGTGAAAAAAAAAAATGTACAGACAGAGCCAATAGATTTATATAGTAGTATAGATATGATTATTTTTGATGCGTGTATTCTTGAAATATTGTAATTATTACGGTCAATTAAGCATATCACTTTCTGACATTTCTCGACCGTTTTCTGCGGTGACTTTTGAGTCCGTTCTTACAGAATAGCCCTACTAGTTAATCATGATGAAGTAATTTACTATTGAATTTTAAAACTTTACCTTGTACCAATTATCATCAAGATTGGTCAAGCCGTTCTTGATTTATAAGAAGACATACAGACAAAAATGAACAAAATAGTATAATGTGAATCACTGCATCATAAAACGACGATTTATCACAAAATTAGGTGAAAAAAAAAAATGTACAGACAGAGCCAATAGATTTATATAGTAGTATAGATATGATTATTTTTGATGCGTGTATTCTTGAAATATTGTAATTATTACGGTCAATTAAGCATATCACTTTCTGACATTTCTCGACCGTTTTCTGCGGTGACTTTTGAGTCCGTTCTTACAGAATAGCCCTACTAGTTAATCATGATGAAGTAATTTATTAGGCTATAAATTTAAGATATAAATAGGAAATAATTCAAACTCCAATATTAATTTTCATGAACAAAAAGCTATGGAACAGTGATGTAGATTTAATTGCTGAAGATATTGTTGAAAGCAACTCCAGCTCGTAGTGGGAATTTAAATTGAAAGCGCCGTTTATCTTCGTAAGATGAGAACTAGGTTCATATATAGGATATAAATGTACTCGTAGCCACGGCTTACTTCCTAAGGAGTCTGGATTTGAGTTGATTAAGATTTAGGATTATATTATGTAGTCCAGCTCTGGCTTCTTAGATAAATGATTAAGTTTTGTACTCTGTGGTTTCTTCAAGTAGCCATCGACAGCAGTTGTATTTATACGCTAATATTTTTATTATAATTCAATATAGTAAAGTAAAAGTAACAGCATATACGTCCCACTGCTGGGGTAAGGCCTCTTTTACTATTTTTAGGTTTTCCTCACGATATTTTCTTACATCGTCAAATAAGAGGTGTATTATTATAATCCCACAATTAGTACAAGAAAATTCAGTGGTTTGAATTCAGAATCACCGTGTAATCGGTTATCATTCAATGTTAATAGATAAATTATAATTAATCAAGCGCGAACGCTAACGCATTTCTACTAACCTAAATGTTTGAATAGTATATTTCAATTTACTTTAGTAACAAAATAAGAAAGTCTATAATCACTAGCACAATAAAAAAAAATTAACCATCAAACTAAAATAATTAATAATAAATAAAAAATAATTATCTTATAAAAATTATTAATACATATGTACTATAAGATATATAAACCACTCCTTGCACCAATGCCACCCAATGGATCTCAGGTGTTTTCTCATGTGCCCAAAATTATACTGGCCCACTCTACATTCAAACTGGAACGCAGCTTAGAGTACTGAATGAATGAACAAAACCACAGCTTTGACACAATAACTATTTGTCATGTATGTTGAAGACGGGCGTGAAAGTTGTGAACAAATCTATTGTCGTATTATACGGTATTTACCGAGTAAACTACCTTCTAAGCTTAGACGGTTTATATTACCTAAGTTGACCGCATCGCTATGTGGGGTAACTTGTAAAACCTGTAAACCCTTCGCGACGAAGTTTGGTTTTGTGGCTCGAACAACTTAACACAAATATTTCAAACATTATGATTCAAATATTTGAAGTCGCCTTAAATATATTAAAATAATAGTAATATAATAAAAGTAAAAATCTTATACAACTATTAAATTAATTTCAAACATACATATTTATTCGTTGCTAACATTAATTATCATTTTTGTAAAATATATAATAATAGATTAAAATGCCTGTTTTATAGATATTTTAATGGCAATTTAATAAATTAAACAAATCTGTTTTCAATATTTAAAGAGATTTTATAATAATCCTCCTGACTGACTATCGGTCACGACGGCCATTCTCAACAGAGACTAGCCAGGGGATGTTTTAGCGTAAAACTTTGTGCGCTAATACAGGTGCATTATATACTACTAGGTGGTA
This sequence comes from Nymphalis polychloros, assembly GCA_905220585.2. Taxonomy (NCBI): domain Eukaryota; kingdom Metazoa; phylum Arthropoda; class Insecta; order Lepidoptera; family Nymphalidae; genus Nymphalis; species Nymphalis polychloros. The sequence goes on from HG992247.1 coordinate 932,037, forward strand.
GAGCTTTGTGCAAGTCCGTCTGCATAGGTAGCACCCACTCATCCAAAAGTCTACTGATAAAACTGTCATGATAGACGGAACTGTTAGTACACTGTGCATTCAATTTGCCATCGAATATTGTAAATAATTACCACTCAAAATTCTCACACCATCGTGTGAAAAGTCTAGTCCAGGATTTACATATTCTGTTGCTGATGCTATGTAACTGATTCGTATCGTGGTTCAAGGGTCAACGTATCGTCTTTGAGCAACGGATTTGAGCCGGCCTTTTGAGTGATTAAGTGCTTCTGCAAGTGAAATTGATACAAGAGCTGCTATCGAAAATGGCTCAGCAATGAAATTGTTTTTACGTCGTCTATGTATTTATATATACATATATATATATATATATAAGGTCCACGGCCACGGCCACGGCAGCCAATCTCAAGAGAGATTAGCCAACTGCGCAGGACATATTATAGTGCACAAGTGTGTGCGCAAACACAGGTGCACTCTCTTTTCCTTAGCTCTTCAGCTAAGGAAAAGGAGAAAAGAGTTCAGGCGCAGGACCAACGGCTTAACGTGCTTTTCGAGGCACACTTCCAACTTCCAGACTCCGGGCTGCTACTGAGAATTTTCTGACAGAAAAACCCAATAACTATTTATTGGCTCGACCTGGGAATTGAACCCAGGACCACCGGGTTTGCGGCCTTATATCTAGCCACTAGACCAAAGAGGCAGTCAAAGGCATATATATATATACAGCTTTTGGAGTGATTGTGTTCATGTGAAAAATATGTTATAACAATCAACAAAGAAATCGTTACATTTTAATGTAGTGAACGTATATCTATTTTATATTTTTTATGTATGATAAATGATAGTAATGTTATAAATAACTAAATTAAATTTGATATCCATGTACGTCTGAAGTCATGGTTGAATATAATAATATTGAAGGTGTATTGAAAAGTAAGGAATGATGTTTCAGATGATGTTAATAATATTTTCCCTATCTATATAGAAAGAAATTATTTTGCTCTTACGATATTGAATTTAACAGACTTCCATAGGTCCGATAGACATTTTTTATTCCCTTTTTCACTTCAGCTAAATTATCAATTTCGACATTTCAGATTTGCCAGGCTTTAGTTTCCGATTTAAAATAAGTTTAAAATATATTTATGTATAATAATATATGTAATATAAAATGAATAGAAAATTTCTAAAATAAATCAACATTACTTAATGTTCTAAATTAAAAATATTGTTGAGTTTCACAATCCTGGGAACATGCTATAAAACAACATCTTGGTCGAGCTCCAAATCCTCTTAATCTCCACATAAAATAATCCTGTAAGAGAATCGTATGAAAATATTTTATTTAAGGTTAGGTTTAAATCGACTTATAAATAAAAATATTAGCAGGGAATTTATTTATATTATAAAGTGTTTCAATAAAACTAGACTGTTATTTTGTTGCAACATCTCCATTAGAGTCGTAGGGCATAATATTACTTATTTTTAATAATACATGCATATATACTTGGTGGTAGAGCTTTGCGCAATGTGCAAGCTCGTCTGGGTAGGTACCACCCACTCATCAGATATTCTACCGCAAAATAGCAGGACTTGGTATAGCTGTGTTTCAGTTTGAGGGCTGAGTAAGCCAGTGTAATTACAGGCACATAGCATCTTGTTTCCCAAGGTTGGTGGCGCAATGGCGATTTAAGCGATGGTTAACATTTCTTACAATGCCAATGGGTATGGGCATTGGTGGCCACTTACCATTAGGCGACCCATATGCTCGTCCGCCTACCTATGCTATATTTATATATATAAAAAGACTTGTCCTGACTGACTCATCAACGCAGAGCCTAAACCACTGGGGTTAGAGACTTGAAATTTTGACATTTGATGCATTTTATGATGAAAACGCGTACTAAGAAAGGATTGTATTAAACCGCTAATTAAAACCGCTGTATGGAAATCCGTAATTTTCAAAGTTAAAAGCATGATATTTCGTATACAAAAATCGTATACATAAAATTAATACGGAAATCAGAGTTTTCCAAAATTCACCACCTAAGAGGGTGAAATACGGGTTGAATGTTTGTATCGCGGGTCCGTCATTTTTCATGTAGGAATCATGAAATTGTATATGGTAGCTTCTGTTTAGAAATATATAAATAAGTATTTCAGGGTTTTCGAAAATCTACCCCCCAAGAGGGTGAAATGGGGGTTGAAAGATTGTATCGCGGGTTCGGGTCGCATTTTTCATGTAAGAAGCGTGAAATTTTATATACTAGCTTCTGGTTAGAAATAAATAAATATGTATTTGAGGGTTTTGTAAAAACTACCCCGCAAGAGAGTGAAATAGGGGTTGAAAGTTAATACTTATTTAAAAGTAAAATAGTTTTTGTACACCTCCTTACCGCTTTATTTTTCTCGTGTCCTTTACCCAAAGGTTGTCTGGAAGAGATCGCTCTTTTAGCGATAAGACCGCGTTTGGACATTCATACATTTCTATATATTTAAATAGTGTTTATAACTGTATTTATGTACACTTGTATGTGTTGTACAATAAAGCATATTCTATTCTATTTCGTCATTTTTTATGTGAGAAGCATGAAATTTAATTTTAAAGCTTCTCAGCAAAAATAAATGCTAACGTATTTTGTCATTTTTAATAATTCAACCCCAGACGAGAGAAATGAGTTGAAACATTCATCTGATCTGCTTGAAATGTACTGTTTTCATAGCTTAAATAGACCATAATTAACATATTTTATTATTTTTGATTATGTCAATGTCAATATATATAATAAGCTATATATATTCATATTTGCTTCTTACATTCCTTATTTAGCTTAATCTATAAATTTACGAAAGGATTGCGATTTTAATATTCCTCGCCATTGAATAATTTAAGAATAAAACAAATTTATCCTATAAAAATTTAGCGTTTAACCTGCTGCTTCGCTCGCGTCATAATTCGGCTGCTACATACCATTTTCATAACTTCAAAAATGAAATATTTTCATACAAAATTACATCCCTGTTTTTACTGCCTTAGGGCTTCAATTTTTAAATATCCTTCCTTTATTGATAGCCTAATGTGTAAAAAGTAACATCCGCAAATATACATATGCAAATTTTCATGGTGCTCAGTAGTTTTGTCTGTGTTAATATGTCAGACATTCTCATATAGATAAGTAAGTATTTATAGAAGTTGCGAAGTTATCTTTTTTTTTAATCGAAAATACCAGATGTTTAAGTAAATTGAATTTTCCTTACTTTTTGTCCAAAATCCTATTAAACCAGAAAGAACTAAACGAAATTATTTCGGGGCCATAATCCCGGGAAGGCGTCATAATAATTATAATATCGTATTATTTTCTCTTTTCAGCAAAACAATTTTCTCGAGCGTAATCCCTGTCAATAATCTGACGGTGCCGCCGCCCGACGGAAATGATTCGATTTCGTACAAATTAACGTCGAATCTGAAGGAACGTTACAATTGATACGCTGTTACATTTGATAATAATCTTCGGTAATACCCGGTTATCTGTCACGGATACGTCATCGATGACAATAATAGGTGAATTCTGGGGACTACCGTCTAACCGATGAAGGGTGTTCATTTCTTGAATTTATAATGTATTCATGTATGTGTTACATATGTGCGGTTATTTTTTGACGTGATACCGTCTTATAAATCGATGAATGCCGGCTGCAGGCACAAAAAGCATGACTCATTGTAACGTTCCACCTGAGCCGAGCACGCAAGTGAGAGCGCGGAACAAGCGATAGAGAGGCACGATCAGCCTAAGCGTTCGGCTTGTGACGCAACTATCACTCTTCCCCTCCATCGGCCGATGCGTCCGAGTATTCATCAATGTTTTCTTATGACGTTATCACGTAAAATTATCGCCCGTAAACCGACTTTACAGGCAACCAAGTGTTTTTTTTTACAAAATGGATATGATGGTAAGTGGTCGCCACTACTCATAAGCATTAGCGCTGTAAGAAATATTAACCATTCCTTACATGGCCAATACGTCACCAACCCGGTGAACTAAGATGTCATGTCTTATGCCTGTAGTTATACTGGCTCACTTACCCTTCAAACCGAAACCTAGCAATACTAAGTATTGTCATTTAGTGGTAGAATATTGGATGAGTGTGTGGTACCTACCCAGACGGGCTTGCACAAAGCCCTACCACCAAGTAAAGTAAGGGTCTGCAGTAGACTCATTGTTGAAACCTCACTTGATGTGTGAATTCTAAGAAAAATAGATCAAAGCACAGCAAATTTTATCAGTTATTTGGAAATGAAACGAGTCACCTCCAGACATAATTTGAGTTTCTTTCGCCGGTTCTTCTCAGGTCTTAGGTTTTTGTTTCCGAACCGGTGGTAGAATCTTCGACCATCAATAGGGAAATGCGATGCTTATACGTCGAATAAAGATTTTATATTACGAATTATCATATATAAATATCAATATTATAATATAAAAGTTATGTCAACTATTTTTAATATATTTATTCTTTTTTTTCAGGTATGTCGCAGATTCATCATAGATTAATTTGATATTACTTTTACGTAAGTTCTAATAAGAAATAACAACGTAATCCCCTTTTAAAAAGAATAGATAGATTTATGCAAAATATAGGTAAAATTAATATTTTTGAATCGTTTGAATATTTTATAACGCAATTTTGATTTTTCTCTAACATATAGTAGCTTATGCGTAATATTGATTTAGATACGAATAAAATAAATTTATAAAAAGAAGGTTTTAGGTCAAATTGTGATTTATACATGCTTTTTGTCAGAACTGTGGGGTGGATAGGGTGACCCGGCTTTTGGCTAAGTAAAAACATGTTTTTTCTTATAGATTAAACCTAGTTTAAAAATGGAACATCGTTACAAAATAATCTTAATTGAAATCATACTTATTGTAATCGCGACTATTCTTATATCTTAAATAAGTGATCGTCATGATAGTATTATTTTTTATTTACATCGAAAGGAAAATAAAATATATAAAGAGTACTAATAGAATACTTTAAGCAGTACTTTCGACGTAAAAGTTTATTTTTTTGACTATAACGTAAAGATGAGCAAAATAATTAAAAAATGGTAGCACTTATATTGTAACACATACACAAATCTTTAGACTGTTGCTTGATATGCTATATAGATTAATCTATTAGAGTCTTATATGTATATGGAAATAAGATGGACTTAAAGTTATTATTTTTGAACATTACTGTGCTCCTTTTTCCTTTTTTCTTTGCATGTAGTTATTTCCTATTATTAAAGTAGCACTTAGCAATTTAATTTATAAGTTAGTCATAGAATGTACTGTGTATACTTTGTTGGTAGTTCAATAAAAAAAATAAAAAATTACTTGAATTAACTAGAACAATTTATTAGAAATTATTGATGATTGATGGATATAAGTGAGCAACCGAAATTTTGTTAAATGTAAAATACTTTATAAAGCATATTAAGTACAGAAATAAAAGTGACTAGTTTCGCGTCATATTGTATCCAAATACTTACGCCTGTCACTTAAAACTTTAATTGATTCCAAATAAACGTTCTTATGATTTTTATAAATAAGACTCATAATTACTATTGATTCCGATTTTCCTAAAGCTTATATTTGTTAGGACTTATCACTAAACTTTAGTTAATATGTTAGTCCTTTTCTATTTTAATACTTTATATTCCGGTCTATACTTTATAAATGTTTGGTTACCCTACTTTTGAGATTGATTTTGAATTTATTGGTGAAATGTTGCCAGTGCATTGCCAGTGGGGAATAAAGGCTTTCATCTAAGATGCACGATTTATCTTACATTGCTCGGATTTAAGAAATATAAAAATGTTTATTTCTGTCAATACTCTATGTAGTTTTATCGAAATAGAGACCTGAAAACGTATCTTTATTTTGTTCTTTTAAAACTTTTTGGTGACATCGGTGTATTTCTGTTTATCAATTGTATATGTTCTTGATAATAAATGATATATTTATTAGTTCTCGATATGTCAACAAACACTGAGTATAAAATAATAAAGATGGAAAAACTCTATACATATAATAGAAAAGGTGCAGAAATATTTTTAATATTTTCTTTCCATTTCACGTCGGAACTATCAATCACGCTGAAATACCATTTCGCAAGTTAAACAATGGGAAGGAATTGTAATATATACTTTCAATGTTATATTCTTCTTTGAAAGCAAAATTGTTTTAATACCACGAAACAATTTGAGTGTATTCGAAGGTGTTGAGATTTTGTAAGACATATACTTCTTATAAAAACAGTCAAACATAACTTATGATGTTAATAATTTGAATATAAATATTATAAAAACATCTTTATTCAATGCATTGCATTCAATTTAATATTTAAAAAATATAGTTTTATACAAGCGCTTTTCACAAAATATCATTAATTACAAATATATTGAAAACTAATTATTGCCATTCAAAATATTAAATATGTAATTGTATATTTCTCAATGATTAGTACATAATTTAATATATTAAATAACGGTTATTGATTATGAGAACGGTGTATTAGAAACGGGACGAGTGCCTCCCAAGAAGTCGAGTTCTCCATTTTAAAGATTGCCTTTTATTGTTAAAACTTTACAAGAGAAAAAATACTACAAAACAAATAAAACTGAATCTCATGGACTCTGAATCATTAAAGTAATTTTAAAATCATTACTCGAAAATTCCAGACTTGTACATCGAGAAGAATAAAAGTGGTAGGTTTTCTTTATTTAAAGTATCAGTGCTAGCTATTATACTGTTAAAAAAAATCTGCAGTGTTTATTGTAATACAAGTAGAACGAACATTTGTAGCTCAGTTTATGTACACTGAGGCATTTATTTTTCTTTTAAAATAGGCAGACTTGCAAATGGGCTCTGTAAGAAATAGTAACCAAAGTCGCTTTCCAATGCGTCAAAACTTTGGGAACAAAAATTTTATGTTCTTTGCGCCTGTAGTTATACTGCCTTACTCACTTTTCAAATTGCAACACAACAAAACAAATTATAATATAATGTGATAGAATATGTAATGTGTGATTGTTAATTATCCGAGTTTGCACAAAGCCCCATCACAAATTTTTGATACCTAACATTTTGTTGTATGATTATATAATATTTAGAAATATAGATTATTATATTAGCAAAATGTCCGCCTATTTGAAAAAAAAAAGCAGAAATATTTTTAAATCAAATAAACTATCGACACGTACACGAACAATAGAATAAAATATTCAAATATTTTTTTTCTATTTTCAGATGCAATTATTTCGTTGGCAAACTGAATTCCAGCGTAGATTGTTATGTTAAACAAAAAGGGTACCTGCGCACAAAACGAATTAGATTTTTAATTGAATTCTCTGTATATAAGTGCTGACCCCCGCTACCTGGGTCGCAGTAAAAAGTTAAAATACCTAAAAAAAATTTAGTTAAGCCTATATACAGTTGAAACATTCAACGCGATCGGATACGGCCATTGTTCTGATAGAACACGGAATTTATGGAAACGGTTATCGCTTCCCGTGGATGAAACTTTTCATTTAAATACACAATCCGAAGCCCCGAAGGAAAGAACTAAGTTAATTGTATCATAAATATATGTTTCGTAACACCGAATGAAAATACATAGTAAGGATGTCAATTACGCTTTTCATGAAATAACTTTCAAATTAACCAAAAATTTTATCGTTAAGATCTATATTAAATATGAAATAACATAATGCTGTTTAAAAATATCCCTTAAGTTAATTTGGTGGTAGAGCTTTGTGCAAACTCGTCTGTGTAGGTACCACCCACTCATTCGGTATTCTACTGCAAAACTACAGTACTTGGTATTGTTGTGTTCCGGTTTGAAGGGTGAGTGAGCCAGTGTAATTACAGGCACAAGGGACATCACATCTTAGTTCCCAAGGTTTGTGGCGCATTGGCGATGTAAGCGATGGTTAACATCTCTAACAATGCCAATGTCTATGGGCATTGGTAACCAATTACCATCAGGTGGCCCATATGTTCGTCCGCCTATCTATAGGGTTTTCCAATAGGGACGCTTGAACTTTGACAGCTGATTGCGGCCATGTTGTTTGAGTGACAGCTGTCAAATGCAGTGTGTTATATTCATTCCGTCCTCCCAAACCACCATGGCAGGTTACAGTGTCGAGCAGCACGTGCAAATCATAAAATTGTTTTATGTAAATGGGTCTTCAGTTCGAGCAACGTTCCACGCACTTCGCCCGTTTTACGGTCGCGATGATCGTCCTGCCGAGTCGACTATCCGTCGATTGGTGGACAAATTCGAGTCAACCGGGTCAGTTAACAATCAGCCGGTTCCCATGCGTCAACGTAACGCGAGATCTGCCGAGAATATCGCCGCTGTGCGCGACAGTGTCCTCGAAAACCCGCGGCAGTCAATTCCGCGTCGCGCACAGGAACTCGGCCTTTCGCAGACGACAACTTGGCGAATTTTGCGTTGTGACTTGAGCCTGCACCCGTACAAGATCCAGCTGACCCAAGAGCTCAAGGTTAATGACCATAGACAGCGCCGTGTGTTCGCTGACTGGGCATTAGAGCAGTTGGAAGTTGACGCCGATTTTGGCAAAAAAATCATCTTCAGCGACGAGGCGCATTTTTGGATGAATGGCTATGTCAACAAGCAAAATTGCCGTATTTGGGACGAGATCAATCCACACGAGGTTCACCAACTGGCAATGCACCCGCAGAAAGTGACTGTTTGGTGCGGATTTTGGGCCGGAGGCGTGATTGGTCCGTATTTTTTCGAAAACGATAATGGTGTGGCCGTCACCGTCAATGGTGAGCGATACCGGTCGATGATAACCAACTTCTTTTGGCCTGAAATCGAGAATATGGATCTGGACAACATGTGGTTTCAACAGGACGGCGCTACGTGCCACACAGCACACGCTACGATGGAAGTTCTGCACGATCAAGCGCCCTTAATGGAAAACCCTATATAATATATAAAGCTAAGTGCAAACCATTAATATCTGCTTTTCAATAGTAAATACAACTGTGCGGGGTTGTCGACATCGACACGGATACACAAAACTGTTACCAGTCGTGTCATCACCAGCTCAAAGTTAAAAAAATATATCAGTATATATTTATGCGAACTTACCGAGTTTATGACCGTATTTTTTTGTATTTGGTGATTTTAGATACACTATACTTAGCAGACTCATTTTCTTGATCACATGATCGCGTGATTGTTGTGATGTTTTCTTTATTTCGTTGAAAAACATCTGGTTAGTACCGCTTGATATGCTCCGAAGATACAGCCTATGATATATAAGATGACAATTATTATTGTCGAAGTGATTTCGAAATTAGGTTTCGTTTAAATTATCTACACATAAATAGGCAAAGACGTAACATTTGTCAACCGATTTAATCTTTATTTGATTGGAATTAACGAGCTTTATTAATAAAAACAAATCTTCTTTTTTCAATTATATTAACGAACATGTCACAAATCGAATGTTATTTCTATACATTTTGTCCTCTTCTAAAAACTAGATCAAAAATCTTATGTGACTTGCCATCCTCATGCGTTGAAATTAAAACACGAAAATTTTAATATTTTTCAAATTATAAAATGCATACAATGCATATACACCAACCAGTACATGTATAATTCCGCGTATGAGATAAATCCAATGCATATCATGTTGTCAATAATTCGACGTATCTTGCTTTATAACCTTTGCATGATGTATAAAGTTGGCTTCAAATATTGATGACGAAATGCGATGTCATACCCCTGCGACATCTTTGTTTCGATTTTACTTTACTATTGGATTTGTTCGTTAGTTTTTCGTAACCTATTTTTGTTGTGTATCTCTTTTGTATGGTATTATTTTATGGTTTACATTCGATTGGTGCTTTTTCTTTTTACATTTTCTTATTTTTCTATATGATGCTATAAAACAAAAACTAGTTATTTATATAGGTTGATTTTTCAAGGATGTGACATATATAATGTATATGATTTAATACATCCTTATAATTCTAATTGATTATTAATAATAATAATAATTTAATTCAACAACAGGAGGATATTATGTTGTTGTAGGAAACACCTTTGATAGGTTAAACCGAGATTATAATCCTTTAACATTCGGCCTGACTAGATATATAGTACGCTTCTATGCAGGTTTAGTGGGAATAAAATTATTTTTTTTCCAGTAAGTCTAAAACGGTGTTTAAATCAGACTATGATTTAAACACCGTATTTTCACAATATATTTTTAAACCGAGCACCGAAGCCTGACCAATCTAGGATTTTATAAGCTGACGTCACGGAAATCTAAAAATAAAAGGCTTTTAATGCCATCGATTTTAAGTATGATGTAATCTCAAGGAAATGGTAGGGTCGGAAGCCAAAATGGTCTACGAATTTTTTTTCTTGTCATTAACGAGTGCAAAACGCTTCCCGAGATTGGCGAGATGTATTTTGATTGACAGATCTGTAATTGTTTCTGATTTGCGAGGAACTCAAAGGATGACATTTTCTATGTAATCATTTTTAAGGTTAGTATGGAAATAGAGATAATAATAATGATAGAGTTCAGACGAAATATTTAAAGGCTTGTAATGGTAACATTATTTAAATTTTTATTTCTTCTATTTAATTGATGGAATCAAATAACTTCTGTTTTTCTCGCCGCTTCTTTTCGGTATAATCTAAAACACGAACCGATGTTTTACTTTAAAAATAATCTAACAAAATGTTAAATTGGCTTTTACAAGCACTTTTGAACCATTTTATTAAATTAACTAAAATTTTATTTCGTTTTTAAAATTTAATAATTTTTAGAACGTTTTTTCAATAAAAACATTAAGTAGTTTCTTTAGAGCATCTTTGGATCGTCTCTTTACGAAGACATAGTTACAAATACATAGGATACCAAACATACTCTCCATCATATGCGGGCGTAGCCGCGGGTCGAAATTAGTAAAACTATATGTTAACTAGTTCTTATATATGCGAATCAACTTACTTATACATTCATACATATTTCTTGAAATATGTTTGTTACGCATGTAAGTTTAAAAGTCCATTAAAATTGTTTCATGAACACTCTTTAAATTAATATGTTGATAATGTAATTGGCAATCAATTTTATTATTAAAATCTCCTTGATCATTAAGAACCTTCGTACCGCGTGACGCTCCACTGTTTTAATCCAATCGCCTCTGAAATGATCGCTTTTTTTTTTACAAAACGTTGTCGATTGGTTCTCTGTATATTGTTGAGTAAGCCTCTAAAGGAAATAAGATTTGTTTGTCAATAATTTATCAATGCTATCAAGAGAATTTCAATGTTTTAAGTAAAACCTTTAAACTTAATGATATTTTTTATCTGTTTTACTTATTTTTAATAGTAAAGTTACAGTTTTAAGTCCCAGTCTCCCTTGCCGGAGACGGTTTTGAAGCTTATTCCGACACGCTGTTTCTTATCCGTTACATGCAGGTTTCTTCGTGATGACCTCGTGATGACTCTTCATCGAGGAATTTACTTGGTGGTAGAGCTTTGTGCAAGCTCGTCTGGGTAGGTACCACCCACTCATCAGATATTCTACCGCAAAACAGCGGTACTTCGTATTGTTGTGTTCCGGTTTGAAGGGTGAGTGAGCCAGTGTAATTACAGGCACAAGGGACATAACATCTTAGTTCCCAAGGTTGGTGGCGCATTGGCAATGTAAGTGATGGTTAACATTTCTTACAATGCCATTGTCTATGGGCGTTGGTGACCACTTACCATCAGGTGGCCCATATGCTCGTCCGCCAATCTATACAATAAAAAAAAATCGTGGAGCATGAGATAAAAATTCAGTGGTGCTTGTTCGGGATCGAAACCGCAATCTTCTATCACCTATTCTATAGGTCAATCTTAACTGAACCTAATCACTATACATCTCGACTCAGTAATATGTGAATTCGAAATTTTATCAATTAATACGACAAATTACGATTATATTCTAGTCTCTAGAAAAGTCAGTTCATTAAAAATACTTTTAAAAATGTAAGCGCTTCCGCTGGTTTGGAATTCAAAGATATCGAGTGAACTTTTCTTTTACATTGAGATCCCAAGTTTAAAACTAGGCAAATGAAAAAACTGAAAAGTTAACACCAAACTGTTCCCCGCAAACCAATTTCTACTTTTTAAACTTTAAAAAGAGCGTTTTCTTAGCTCGCTGATTCTTTCTTCTTTCGCAATTGATAAACAGACGTCTTAGTTAAAGCGTTTTGGGAAATCATTTTATAAAATGGGGACAGTAATGTTTTCTTGCTAGCGGTTACCTTACTACGCGGTTTTACTCGCCTTTTTGGGTGTTACGATATGTATGCAAAAACATTAAAATAAAACATCAGCATAACATTATGTTAAATTTATTTTTTATTTTTTTATGGTATAGATTAGTGGACGAGCATGTGGGCCACCTGATGGTAAGTGATCACCAACGCCCATAGACAGTGGTTTGTATATTTCTTATAAAAAAACAACATCACCACTGCGCCACCAACCTTGGGAACTAAGATGTTATGTCCCTTGTGCCTGTAATTACACTGGCTCACTCACCCTTCAAACCGGAACACAACAACACAAAGTACTGCTGTTTAGCGGTAGAATATCTGATGAGTGGGTGGTACCTACCCAGACGAGCTTGCACAAAGCTCTACCACCGAGTAAATTCAATTTAATTACATTATAAGTGTTAATTTTTTTGAATATCATATATGTATTACAATATTATTATATATATACATATATCCTCATATATTAAAACATGCCTATATTGGAACAGCCTATTTTACAAAAGAACTGAGATAGTCCAGGAACGAGGGTCTTAGCTGCAGCTCGTCTATTTATAAAATAATGAAGGATATGCAGGTTGCATATATTCTTACTATACTGTAGCACAGCGTGCTGGAAAACCTACAAAACATCCCCTTAATACTAAAAATGATATTACCCAATAGTGGAACATATCAGAAATTCACTGAACACAATATTAAATAATGAATTTTTCAAAGAATTCACGTCATAAAAGTAAAAATCGTTTTGTCACAACTGCTATTAAAATTTCACGTCCCCGAAAAAATATTATGGAGATATTATAGATTCCTATTAGTATAAAAGCTTGTCAAAATTCAATTACCTATCCAATAACGTCAAATATCAACATGGCCGATATAGGACGTCATGATCGACCGTTATTTAGAAAAGAAAAAAATCACCGTTTTTAAACGAAGTTTTCGGGCCTCCGAGTTTGCGAACATGACGACGGTGGAAAATGAATTAAATTTGTTTTTAATTTAAACTTTTAATTAGGTTATAACGAATTCGATGACGGGATGATGGGATAGGTCTCTGTGATACATTCATAATTGCTTTCCAAAATTACTGGAATGAAGCGATTATATAATATAAATTATATTCTAAAAAATATTTTAACTGACTAGTACATACTATCGGTCTGTTAAATTACTTTTATCTGTTTTATGGTTAGTGACTTACTTTTTTATTTCGGGCTAAATGGTGTTGCCCGTTTTTAAATAGGCTCATCGTAAATTATCGTAAATCGTAATTAGTAAATTAATGTGTTGATGATTATGTAATATAATAAACGAAATAGATAAAATCAAAATTAGAACCATGTATTAATTATAATTAATATTCGAATTATGACGAGAGTATTTATATAATTTTTTTTACGTTAAATTTTGATTATTGATCTAAAATCTATAAATATATAAAAAATAACACAATTCAATTCAGTAAAAAAAACTGTACAAAATCTTTTTTAACATGTTGGAAGCCATAACCTACTAATATTTAAAAAAAAATCTTCATTGTTTAAGACTACATAATTGGGTAAGAAATTTAGAAGAAGGAAGATGGTTCTTGACAACGCCGGATATCCGGTAACCCTTGAGTAAACATCCCTTTGATTAGAAAATAAAATTCAAAGATAAATTGAATTCGTTGTAAATTCGTCATAATTGAGATAGCATATTCGCGTTAAGTTAATGATTTCAGAAAAGGGATCACCAAAGCGATTTATAGGCGAGCAGATTCGTACTGAGATTAGACCCACGTGATCTGAATTATTTGTGCTCAACAAAAGGGATAGAACGTTTTACATAATGTTGGTACAGTCAACCTCAGAAAGATTAGTAAGGACCGATTTGTTTCTCAGAGTTCTCGTTCCAAAATATCGTGTCCCAGTCGTAAAATACTTTAAGGGAAATTTCGCATATATTATCTATGTATACATTTGTTTTAGCCGACTGTATATTATCATTTTTCGTTGTGCAACAATAAGGAACCATTTTGCAAGTTGTACTTTATTTACACATTTGGTCTTTTATTCACATATTATAATTTCAGGACAATACTTGCTCCGTGTATAATTACTTGTAAGTACTTTTGTACGTGTTTATTATTCATGAATAAAACTCCAATTCTTTCATTGAACAAAAAATGTTTTTTACGAACACATGGAAATGGAAAAGCATAAATAAAAAAAAACGTAAAGTACGTTCTATTCAAAATACGAGTTATTTAGCTCGTGGCACGTGCAAGTGTGGTGCTGATAAAGCGCTGGAAAGCGGCTGGGTTCACGACAGCGACGTCCGGTTAATACGCGATGAATTCAACGTATGGAACTCGTAACTTTTGTGGCAGACGATTTAAATGACTTTGTACAGTTTTATGGAATTACGAGTACTTGTTGATTTTTGAAGATGTTTTAATATAAGTACGTATAATAACAGCTTGTGTTCAAAATATTAATTAATAAAATTATTTACAGTAAAAATGTGATAAAATTAAAAGTGCTCGATTCAGTATTATATTTTCTAGTTTCGTTATGATAAAAACCGATACGAAGCTTTGTAGGTTCTCTATTGCGAAATTTTAATTAGATAATTTTGTTACTTAAATAAAAATCAATAAGTTTTATTCATAGAAAAAAAATACCATTAATGACATGACAAATAATATATAAGGACAATATAACATAGTCTATAACATAGTCTATTTACAATAATTTATTTATTTATTTATTAATGACGAATAGTAAGTTGTGGTCTTAGTTGA
The DNA here is from genome assembly GCA_905220585.2 of Nymphalis polychloros. NCBI lineage: Eukaryota > Metazoa > Arthropoda > Insecta > Lepidoptera > Nymphalidae > Nymphalis > Nymphalis polychloros. The sequence goes on from HG992247.1 coordinate 947,208, forward strand.
TCATACAAAAGGATTATTGTTATATTTCAATTATTTCAATCTCTTTCCAATTTATTTTGCTAACTTTAATACATACAGTATTTAGAATAATAAATTACTTAGAGCGCTGCAGTAACGGATAACCGCGCTGCAAAAAGCGACGGAAACGCGGGTGCGGTTCACGGCAGCCGTGTATCGGACACGGCCGTGTCAAGTAGAATACAATACAATGCCGTGTCGAATTGACATCTAGCGTAAAACAAACCAAAATATAGTTGACTTTATAAAAATGTAATACAGAATCAGATTATACAGAAGATACAACACGTGAAATATCATTTATTTATATAGGATATCCATCAAAGGATACACACGAGTATATTACATCGTGGAATAATGTTTTGAAGTATGTGTGCTCCTTCAGTTATAGAACCACATCAATCACATTAAATAATGATTAAACTGAATTAAAATAAGGAAATGTAACATAGAGGTAATATATTACACATAAAGACATATACACATAAACGTAGTTTAAATGATTATGAGTTTTAGTACATATTACAAAACAAAATATAAAATTTACTTAAAAAATTATAAAAATTAAAAAAAAAAAATTACAACAAAAAAATAACGAAAAAAAAAATCGTTTTGTCGTAATATGTAATTGGGCATTCCGCAGTGTAACAATATAGTGGAATAACCTCCAATTATTCTCTTTAACACGAGCCGTATCTCCAGTTGTTGGACATTTACCCAATTATTTTTGTTAAAAAGCATGTCACATAATTTTCATGATTTACTAGGTAAGGCCTTGTGTGTGCGATGATGGCATATTTGCCCCTTCGCTTACCATTTAAAAAAATCATGTTTGAATTGCATATGTTACAAATTTATGTTGATTTATGTAGATATACTCGTGTATCGAATAACTAAATTAGTATATTTATCAAATGCACAATATTAATACGCCTACTAATATTTAATTACCGAAATGACCGCGCATATAAGCCCACGATGAATATTGTCAATTAATGCTCCTAGCCGCTGAATACTGGAATAATCGGTACTTGTGAGTCGCTTTCTGTCCCAAGGTTGGTGGTGCATTGGCAATGTAAGTGATGGTTAACATTTCTTACAATGCCAATGTCTATGGGGGTTGGTGACCTCTTACCATCAGGTGGCCTATATGCTCGTCTGCCAACCTATACAATAAAAAAAGGACTAATAATATAGGGAGTGTAGAGATACAATTTTACTATGCTGTAAAGTTTGTATAGTAAAGAATTATGATTTAACTAAGAAATTTGACATAGATTAATATAAAAATCTGACATAATTATAAAAGTAATTAGGAATTACATAAATACATACGTGGATCTGGTATTGCCTTTTACAGGTTTTTTCTTAACTGACAATACAATCAAGTAAATTAAGTATGTTAATTTTATATGGCCACCACTGCGCAAGATGGCGAACTATCTACATATTTCATTTATAAATTCTTTAACTTTATATTAAATTTAAGAGTATTAACTTTTATTAACGAGTAGAAAACTATGTTTTATTCATTCTAGTACATAAACGGATTTGTTTGTTTATATGAAAAAGAGAGACAGATACAATACGAAAAGAAATCGTGACGATAATAAGTAAATAAGTAGTAGCACTTTCCAGTTTGACAATCAATAAGCAGGTGTAATACTTCAGTACTGAATAAAGTGTTTTGAATTTGAATTAACGTTCCTGCATTATGGAGGCTTCGTTTCAATTACTTCCACTTAGGTATAATTTCATTTCTAAGGAGTAATTTTAATCCCAAACGCCATGATTTCTTAGACAATCAAAGTGAATAATTTGACCGGCGATTATGTCGAGAGGTGCACGAGAGCCAAGCCCTGAGTACCGAGGACTCTTAGAAGCAGCATTTAATTAATGGAACCCTCTAGAAGCCTACATGAATTTAATTGGGGAAAATTTGTTGCCGCCATAAATGCGTTGAGTTGCAGGGATTGTCGGAACTTTTGAACGAGGTTTGGCGCCGTATATTAATTTGTGACATTTTTAATTGATTATATGGATTTTAGATATTAATCTTTATATTATATTTATAATTATATGCACTGTTTTAAAAGTTATCTGTATTATTATACAGTGGTGGTCGTATAATTAGAAATACTACCAACGGTCCTTGACATTATGTAAGATACTTCACCGCAATCGTTTTTGTTTTGAAATTAAACAATAAATAGGAAAACAATATGTTCAACGATTTATCATTTATTAGAAAAACAATATAAATCCCATTATACAAGTGCAGTTTCAATATTACATTACGGACAAACATTTAAATCAGTTGTAAGGATGAACAATAGTGGCCAACTAATTAGAAACAACAACAAAAAAGTTTTAAAGTATTAGTAATTAGTATTGTTATTTACGAAATAGCTACTATCCACAGCCTACCAATAGTTATAATTAATATTTAGTGGCGTATTCCTTATTTTCAATAACAGCACTGCAACGACGTGGCATTGATTCAATAAATTTCATACATTTTTCTAGGGGAATTGAATTCCATGCTTCAACAAATGCTTCATATACTTCGTTTTGACTGGTGTTACGTTTGCTTGAGACTTTCTTTTTAACAATATACTAGAGATTTTCTATCGGGCTTACGTCCGGACTATTTGCTGGCCAGTCTAAAACGGATATACGCTGCTCGCTAAGGAAACATTTGACGCTATTGGCCATGTGTTTACGGTCATTGTCATACTGAAAGATCCAGGTCACAGGCAAATGATCGTCCGAGTTGGGAATCATTGTGTGCTCTAAGATATTTTTGTATTGACATTGATCCACTGTACCTTCAATCTTTCGAACGGGTCCAACTCCACATCCGGAAAAAACACCCCCAAACTTTAATGTTACCGCCACTTGCTTGACTATACTCCTTTTGTATTTATAATTAAGCATTGTTTACAGGACGTCTAACATAGCGTTTTCCATTGGAATTTATTTTTGTTTCATCTGAAAATAACACTTTTTTCCATTCTCGTACCGTTCAATTAACATATTTTTTAGCGAATAATAATCGCTTCTCTCGGTGTTGCTTGATAAGAAGCGATACCTTTCGAGAGATTCTTCCAAACAATTTAGCTTCCACTAATCTTCGGCGTATCAGTCTTGACGAGATGCATCTCGGGTCATCTGGCGAAAAAACTTCATTTTTAATCCGGTTGGTTCTTTTTTAGCAACACGAACGATTAACGTATCTTCTCTGGGAAAGGTTTTTCTTGGCCGAGCCTTTCTAAGAATACTTTTAACAGTTCCATGTATTTTATAATGATCAATTGTATTAAAAACTTTCTTAACAGAACAATTTAAATGCTCAGCTAGTCTTCTGTACGCCCACTTATGATCTATATGTAAATTAAAAATTATTTGCCTAGTTGACGCATCACAACTTTTATTTTTGCCCATTTTGAACAAAATAAAATTCAGATTAAATTTTGAATTGCCGCCAAAATAATAGAAAAAGCCAAGAAAGAAATGTTATTCTCCAATTTCAAACAAAGAAAGAACTATGGATTCTTTTTAAAAATGTTTATAATTAGGCGTCCAAGCAGCCAGTAACAGAAAATAAACACCTACATGTGTAAGACTCATTTTGTAATTAAAAGTAAAATATGTTTTATATTTTATGTATTTAATGAGTTTTTTATTTGAGTGGCTATATTATTGCATGATTATTAATTATTGAATGTGTATATTTTTTACGAACATTTGTACGTTGAAGTTATACTTTCTTTATTCATAAGAAGTGTTTCTTATTATATGACCACAACTGTATATAAGATAAAAATAATAACTTTAAAGAAAATCAAAGTGCGTCCAAAATTAGAGTTACAGTTTTCTTTAACTTAAATTATTCCAATATTTAGTTGCATTTAGTGTGAGCCATATGCCAAAATATGACTATCGATGGAATCCATAGTAGGAGACTTTTGGAGATCTTTGAGCCCGATTTTATTTAGAAGTATTATATTTCTTCTATTTATTTATTTAGACTTGCTAGCGATTCCTATAAAGTATCTTATTGCCGGGAATTCATATAATAATAAAAACATTATGTACACTGCGATTTACATTTACATAATCGAACACTGCATGCATATTTTACATGTTTTGATTCCATAGCTGTGACTTTTAATCGCGCAAATAGTGTGTATTTAACAAAATACATAAACCTGACTAATATATAACATGAATTAAAATAAAACAAAGCTGTAAAGAAGAAGAAAAAAAGAAGTAGAGAAAATTAAATAATGCTAATTAATAATATTGATAATACTACTAGAATCGCATAAAGCGTTGTGAGTAATATTATGTAACCTTCGTAGAATGTCATACAAATAAAATAAAGAGTGATAACGTGTACCCATAACGAAATACACTTTTATAAATCAAAACCGGTGTTTATTTCACTTCCAATATACTCTCTTCCGTTTACATTGAACTCATAAAAAATAAATTGCGTAGTAATACTTCAAAATAAACATAGAATAATAAATGTTCAAAAACATGCGCATGTTTTTAACATGTGCTTTGTTTCAAAGTAAAAAAAACAGAGCTTGAACGTTCAAGCAACGGTTAAATAATCTCATCCCAATCTACTTTAAAGTAATCTCGCAAAATATTCCGCATCGCCCGTTACATGTAAAGTCCATCCATCTTAAGTTTTTAATTATAGAATCAGTGATTTGCAGAAAAAGTTCGCTGGAGTAAAATATCTGTTTACTAAGTTGGGCGTCGAAGAAAACACCTTTTTTCCATGTAATTGCGGAAATGAACCAACGAATAAAGTACGGTTTGAATTTATTACATTTTGAGACTCAGTTATCGGTGGTTATAAGCAATAAATTAATTATGTTCCGAGGTTTAGGCTTTACGAAAATATTGATATATAACGCCGCGTTCGCGGTAATAATAACTTAATGCAATCAGCGAATTGTAATAGCAATATTTTATCATTATTTCAACAAGAATGTATTGGTGTTTTTTCATGTTTTTGCTGATGCATGGTTCAATGACCTTTGATATATTTATATGCAGATAACGATCTAAAAAACTGCTATGTAATGACAGTCACTCACAGCCATACTTAAGTTATAGTGACGAGATATTATAGCTTAGGATACTCCAAACAGTTTACCCAATTTACTACATTTATTTATGATTTAGTTTGTAATATATAATGTTACAATTTCCACTATTACTAAGTTATAGTAGTTAGATAAAAATAAAGGTCCCTTTTATGGGCTTTTCGTGATATTTTAATGTAAATACCAATAACCATACTTCAGAAAATATAAATATACGTTGAAATGAGAATTCGTTAGAAAATTCCTAACATGCTCTCCTTTGGGTCCCAGGCGTCCTTTACGAAGTCAATTTTTATCGACGCGCTGAAGCCGTGCCTCTGTGTAGGCAAATTGAATCGTATGCGGTCGACGCGTCCTCGAATAAAGTGGCAGACAATGGTTACATAATGATTTTATATAGCAAAAATGAGCTATATACATTATACGTCGAATTTATGATGAGTTATTTATAAACTTTTAAATTAATTATTATTATTACAACTAAATTGAAACGAATAAGAAATTATTTTATTATACAGGCAGTATTGCAAAGATGCGACGTGTCAGTGAACATGTCACTTTTTCGCATGTTTTTATTGCAAATATGTGCCATCCAGTTTTAGCTTCAGTTTAAAATTCTTCAAGATTTTTAATTTGTTGTCCAAGTATGTTTATAGATAGGCTTATGGTAATAATATCATGTGTGTATTGATTAAACAAATTGTACGCAAACGTTAATCTACACAAAACATACTTGGAGTGAGTGGGGAGTTTTTTTTGTTTTTTATACGAAGCACATGATATTTATATAGCTGCGTGTGGTCGCAAATAGCTTATTCACGTTTATTACACACCTTTTGATTTATATTACGAATATGTTTGTTTCATTTAATACCTTTAATAATAAATACAAAAAAAAATATAAGCGATGTCCATGTATTCAAAATGATAATATATAATAAATATATTAATAAGTCATATTTAATAGCGTGTGTAATGAGTACATGTGTTTATACATGTATATCAGCACAACATTTATCAATGTTTTTATAAGCAATATATTTTATGCATCATGGTTGTGGAATCAGATTTAATCCAATTTGAAGATTAAAAACAGCACTAAAATGAATTGGATGTATAAAACCCGCTTTTGTTTTTAACTTCAGCCATTAAGGGAAACGAGAATAAAAATGTATTTGAAGCTTGTAGAGAATCGGTTATCCCGTTATATATGAACTTATATCCGACAAAACAAATAATACAACAATAATTAATTAAATTCGTATATCTTTAAAAGAAAAATTAAAGATTAATGAAAATATTTATTCTCGAAAGCTGAATTATTTTACAGTATTAAATAAAATGCACGGTGCCGATTGCAAGAATGATGATTTTAATCATTATAATAGTTACGTTTATAATATTATGTGATGTTATGTGATGCTTGAAAACTGTTAACTAACGGTTATATAATTGTTAACTGACTATTAACTGTTGCAATACTGGTTGCATTGAAAGTGCAACTTATGGAACCGATTTTATGAAAGCATTTGATCAAATAACATTATTACATTGTACAAAGATACAGTTATTGATTAATTATGAAAGTTAATCTTTTATTCAACAAAAATACATATGTAAGTTGGGAATGTGAAACTCCTTAAGGATAGAAACGTTAGTGTGGTGAGCAGTCCATTTTATTCTCAGCAGTCTCCAGCACCACATCTCAAGGGCGTCAATCTTTTTACGACTTCTTTGATGGATCGTCCATGTTTCAGCTCCATACAGGAAAATAGGACATAAAACAAAGACTTTCGTCGATTGTGCAAATGCGAATCCTCACGATGTTTGGACATATTATCATCCGCAATGAAAGCTCCTTGGAACGTTTGGTGGTACAAGGAAGAGTAGAAGGCCAACGTTCTCGCGGCAGATCACACACAAGATGGACAGACCTCATTAAATTGTCTACGAAGTGTTCCCTTATTGAATGTACACGCAGTGCCATCAATAGAGAGAAATGGAGAAGTCTCGCAACCAATTCATTAGACTTTCCATAACCACGACCATTCCGTCAGGATTGTACGACTCAGAAGAAGAAGTTGAGAATAGTGTTATTGATATTTAAAACAAAATGCGTGATCTGTATCTGTTCAAAATCTAGTCACGAATTGCTGTGCAAATGTAGTTTTTATTAACAAAAGTGGGGAATGCGTATGGTAATACTTTAATGGTTTCTTCACGAGGTTTCCTTCGTCGCTGAGCACGAAATGGATTAGATATCACAAAAAAGCGAATAAACACTCAGTGCGTTTGGTTAAGTTTAGACCCACAATCTTTAGTTAAGACTTGAACGTGACAAAAAAGGAAATGCCAAATAAATCAATACACTGTAAATATGATATCTCCACCTTAGAGTGATCTTACCAAGATTTAATTATACGTCATAAATACCTTGAAAGACTGGTCAGACGGAAGCGAAACTCATGAGGTATCGTTACGATTTAGCGAAAATCGCTCGTTCGCTTGACTTTTAAAATGACGCAGTTACCCGCATGTCATTCCTAGCTTTGTTTTCAGTACGTTTGGCTATGTCTAAGCCCACTTAAGATTTTGAGAAAACTTCAACGAGGGAGTCATAATTCACTAGATAGAACACGTAAAACATCTTGATTGAAACTTGCAAATTTAAACGCGGGTCATCATTACTAATTTTGTGCTCATGTTCGGAAACTTGGTTAGACCTACATATGTCAAAATACATATTCCCAAATCCGAAATGTAACGATATGACTTAAGTTCCAAACCTTTTGTGAACCGCTGGAATAAATACATGCTGTTATTTAAAATATATTGAGAACATATGATTTAAACCGTATAAATTCCGATTCGTGTTCCGTTTTAAATAATTGGAACGTGATCAAAATATGATAACACTTATAATATATCACTTGGAATGGAAAACAAATTACAAATTATACAACTGACTGAATTATTGCATTTTGTTATTAAATATCCAATAAATGAATAGTAAAATATATTTTTTTTAAACAAAAGCTTTTGCATATATAATAAAATCGTGCCTATGCTCCTTGAGGAGTTCCTTAATCTGAAGCCATTTTTTGGTGTAGAATTAGACCAAGCTCAAGCTTACCATACGAAATACATTGTCATCGGAGCTCAATAAATCGTACAATTTCAACTGCTTAGCTTCCGAGGAAATGGTTCTAAGCTTGCAAGATATAAACTAACAAGCGTTGCAAGTTATATAAAATATTTTAAAACAATCCTTTATCGGTTTTTGATGTCTTCTTAAATAAAATAAAGTTAATAATTGTTATCTCAAACCAATGTCAATGCAAAAGTCACGAGATTAATTTATCTTTTATAAGTTCATTTAGATTACATTAGTTACTTCGAACCTTGTTTTCCTAAGGCCATTAAACCGTGTTCATTAAGTATTGAATGGCAATAATGTTGCTACGTTGTTCGCACTTAATACACGTAATGAAGACGCACAACCGTCTTAGCTGGAATAAAGATATTCCTTGTATCTCTAATGAACTCCAGTTATATGAGACAGTTGTTACAATTAATAAATAAGGACAAGTATATTTTATTAAATGTACTGAGGCTTCGATGTTTTTATAAGATATGTTTTCTTGATGATATGTCTTCGATGACTACGAGATTTTAAGGTGAAACTTGTATGTAACGTTTTTTTAACTATAATAACTTTTTTTCTTTATAAGAAAAATGTTTTTTCTATTGTATAGATAGGCGGACGAGCTTGTGGGCCACCTGATGGTAAGTGGTCACCAACGCCCATAGACAATGGCATTATAAGAAATGATAACCATCGCTTACATCGCCAATGCGTCACCAACCTTGGGAACAAAAATGTTATGTCCCTTGTGCCTGTAATTACACTGGCTCACTCACCCTTCAAACCGGAACACAACAATACCAAGTACTGCTGTTTTGCGATAGAATATCTGATGATTGGGTGGTATTTACCCACACGAGCTTGCACAAAGCTCTACCACCGAGTAAATTTCATATATCGTCGTAATAAACTTAAATATTTATTAAGGATTCGTGACTAAATTTTAAAATCTGAAAAAATAAAAAAAGTTTATCTTTACAATCTGAGCGAAATAATTCACTTGATATTTCTGCTCATTTTTTGTAGTAAGAGTAAAATGTCTTTGTTCAAATCTGGATAAAAAACCTTCCTGACCCAAACCTCCCGCATTCTACCCTTAACATTGAAAAAAAAATGTCGTACAAAAAGTCCTTGGCAATCAAAACCTTGCAAATTGACGCGGGTCCTACATTGTACAGTCAGGCAAGAATAATGTACAGTATTGAGATTATTTAAAATACTTTGTTAAAAATAACCTTTGAAAGTGTATTGTGTATTTTTTTCTCGAAATCATTCTTATTCGGTCGAGTATACTTATTTTAATAAATATAATTTATCTTCAGCTTTTTTGAAAACATTCTTACATTTAATATAGCTAACATACATATGATAGGACGCTTGTTTTTTTATATCATATTCAGTAAATTATTATTTATTATTAGTCTATCATTGACTTAGTGGCTTAATGAATGTAATTAATAAAAATGTTATAAAACAATATAAGTTGATAATTGAATTTGGGTTCAATTCAATAAATTACAACTTGAACCGAACCGAATGATTTTACAGTTTAGCGCAGCTGTTATTTTATACTGATTCTATAAATAATAAACTTTCTGCAAGTTCTGTTATAAGGGCTAAATTTTGTCATTTATTTGTACTTTTTAATAATTCAATGTGACCTCCGTTGCTGACGGTACAGCTGACACAGGTACGCGTCATCCTTGACACAAAAACTGACGTGCTTGACGCTGACAGAGGAGTGACGCGTGAAGATACAACTACATCTAAATACACAAACGAATTTGCACCTTAACACAAAGCAGTAAATGATAAAATGGAACTAAAAGTTGAGATGTCGCGGTGTAATTCGAGCTATCTGCATGACTGTTGGAAAATGACTAAGATGTTTCAAGACATAAGCCGACAACGAAAAGGAAACTTTCTGAATCTTTTGAAATCTCAGCTACTAATGAACGACGTTGTTGCTTGAGTATGGGTAAACCATTCATTAAGTCATAACACTTTCCTGGAAAGAGATTTTAATTAACATAATTTGTAATATAAAATGAGAATTACGTTATGCAGAAAAACGAGAAATGAAATATTTCATTAACTTATAAAATAATTGACGGATAATTTGCATTAAAAAATTCTTGCATTAGTATTTTTTATAACATCTTGGCGTAACAGAGTAGTTTATAATTTTGAAATAAACTCAAATAAACCTTACATAATGCTTTTATTATATACTAGTTTATGTTTCGGACTAACGTTGAGAATCGCAAGAAACATATCAGGAACTAGTCTGTGACTTTGGCATCATTAGTAGCTATCCTTTGAGCTTCCATCCTTATCTTTAAGCTATTTTAGCGAGAATTTCGCTGATATTTCTTTTAACAAATGACATAGCACATGTTCAAAAAGAGTCAAATACAAATATTGGTGGCATCTTCAAAGCATTCTATATTTTTGTGAAATATCATCAATTCAGTATAATAATAAATGATCAGAAATCAGAAACAGAAAATCTAGGCGGTAAAGAGATAATGTAGTCGAAGATAATCCTTAGATAGAAATTTAGATGTTAATTTAGGTACTTTCACAAATATTTATCACTGTTGGGGTTATGTGGGCTATTACATTCGTCAAACGCTAGCTCAGCAGATGACGAAGTGTGGGTTCAAACATAACTGAGCTTAGTTGACGTTTTATAAATAGGCTGGAGACTTCATTATAACGAGTGCTCCCCATTCCATAATATAAAGATGCCGTCGTGGAGATACCGTTAGCGTTTGATTATTGTTATTTCAAAGATTACGTTCGTCTAGACAAGAATAATACAAAATATAAAATAAAAAGGTAACAGAAATTTTTAACAATTTGAAACATAAAAACGTAGTTGTTAAATATTGTATAGTGAAATAATATGTCCGTTTTAGTCGATCATCTGCTAAGTTAGCAATTAATCGCTAAATAAATTTGAAGCAACAAAAATCGATTTAAAAAAAGTATTTTTCAAGTGTTTTTGGATAATTTATTTATTTAAAATTTCTGTCGAACAATAAATATTAGTGAACTAAAACCCTCCTGACGCCCAAAGAAGTTTTGAGAGCAAGTTGTAACAATAATTACTATTGGTATATTTGCAATGTTTTATCTATTAGTAGAAGCAACAGTAGCATTGCTTCTATTTTTCATACAAGGGAAAGTTTTTAGTCAAAACGATTCAGTGGGTATGGTTGAATGAAATAAATTTAGCACAACTGGCCTAATTTTATACGAGTGTACTCCGTTGCTGCATAAGGGACCACATTCAAATACCGCTGTATGTGGGTCGAGAACGTTGAAGCATCAAAATGCTTAACTGCGGTATAATTAAAATTTAATATTTAAATTAAAATAGGTGCTTTCTATTAAAACCGTGACAGAATTGTTTGTATTGATTTTGAATGTTCTTAAAATAACTGTTTGATATTATTTCATGATTGAAATTGGATTAATGCTTGTATTTATATATTACATATTATGTATAAATAACATATTAATTTTTTTAAGAGCTGAATGTGGCTCAGATATACGATAAAATTAGATATGTCTTACCTGAATTCCAATTATTTTTATAACAGTACCCTCAAGGACTCAATTTCCATATTAAAACATTCCAACCGTTTGTCAAAGTTGCCTCATCTTTATTTGGGAAAGAAGGAATACGTCTAAATATTATGCTGGGCAGTAAAATAATTCGAGTGTTTCATACACCGTCTAAGAGGCCGTTATTAACGGAGTATTATGCAAAGATTCGCCTTGAAATAAATTTTCGTGGCTCAACAACGACCGGGATTACTTCGTCAGCTCCAGATGGATTTCTTTCTGTGTTTTATTGCGTTCCAGCATCGGGGTTGCACGGATTTATATTTAAATTATTCCATCTCGGCCAGCGTCTCTCGAGATTTTGTCGAATGGAGGCTTTGTGATCGGACTCTCAGATGGCGGTGTGCTTTTGGATGTTCGTGTAACGAATATGTGTCATCTTTATGTCTCTTTATGTTTATTCCTCTTCAATGTCTCTGATGATATATTTTATATAAATAGCCATTATTTCCTATCAACAGTAAGATTTTAATTATTTTAATATCAATTAAAAATATATGTTATTTTTATATAATTATATGCTGTATCCGTTTTTGTTCAAGTCCACCACTGGTCACCGGATTGTAAAGTATATTTTGTATTATTTTTCGACTTCGCTTCAGTTAATCCAAAATCAATAGACAATCCATTCGTATTATGCTACATGGATGTTATAATCCTGTTGAAGTGAAAAGCCCCGTCCCCTGGCTGGACGCCAGGGAGTTACTGTACAACTCAATTAGCAAAATAATAAGCCTGAATATAACATCGATTTGGATATAACATTGTAGACTCTATGTCAATACAAATTGTTATCATTTTAGATTGTATCGCTGTCGAATAATGATTCGCAAGATTATTTTTTGTGTTCCAATTATTTTTACAAGGTATTTATCGCTAATTGCTTTTCTGAATATATTTCATTATTCATATTGAAGATTCGTATTCGCGAAAATATTTTGTATTTGTAGATAGTATATTTGATGTTTATTTGATTTCGTATTTACAAATCTGTTTCGACATTTTCTGCCATCGAATGTGTTCTTTATACATGTACTTATATTGACATATTCAATCTTGAAACCAGAACACAATATAGAATATTGATGTTTGGCAGCGGAACAACTGATTTTCTGTGATGATATGACGATGATGATGATGACAATGTCTATTTGGACGCACTAACTTCACAAATGCCTGAAACCAATATATATTTTATTCTTAGAAACCCGTGATAATACTATATTCCTAATTAAGGTTCGGTTAAAAATTCAAACACTAAAATAGCAAATGTTACTAAATTTCGCAGATTCACCTATAAAAGACAATTGAATGACCACAAATCGCAATTTAGGTACAACTGGCGGGAGTCCAATCGCCAATTAGAGGATGTGACCCGCTTCGCTACAACGTTTCGCCAAAAAAATCAATTAAAATCACTTTGAGTATCGTTGAATAAAATGTAATATATATATATATATATATATATATATATATAGCATTCAGAAGTGAAAACTAATTTTATAAGAACCTCGAATTAGTCTATTCATAAATAGAACACCAATTCATATAAAATGATGTCAATTACTCACTTAATTACTCTTTAAATCCAAATAACACATTTGAACACATCACAAATCACAAGTTGCGCTAACGATGAATTAATTACTTTACTTTTATGTGCACGAACAAGATGGCGGCGGTTTTAAATTAGCGCTCTTCTTTTTTTTTAACAACGCTGTTGTATGGACCAAGATGTCTTCGTACTATATAATGATAATAATATATTATATGGATACATATATCGATATGGATTTTTTTTTTTTTTATTGTATAGGTTGGCGGACGAGCATATGGGCCACCTGATGGTAAGTGGTCACCAACGCCCATAGACAATGGCATTGTAAGAAATGTTAACCATCACTTACATTGCCAATGCGCCACCAACCTTGGGAACTAAGATGTTATGTCCCTTGTGCCTGTAATTACACTGGCTCACTCACCCTTCAAACCGGAACACAACAATACAAAGTACTGCTGTTTTGCGGTAGAATATCTGATGAGTGGGTGGTACCTACCCAGACGAGCTTGCACAAAGCTCTACCACCGAGTAAATATTGGATATAGGAACAAAGGTGTTTACGAATTGCTTACGAAGTTACATTCTAAGTTATATATTTTGGCGGTGAAGTAATTAAATAATTCGATGTGAAGATATGTAATATAAAAATTGTAAATGTCTCTTTTATTATTATTGAAAGATTTTCTTATATGTATCTTATTTATATCGATACTTTAAAGTTGTTATTGAGATTCCTATAATGATCACTTTGCTTAATAGTTAACTTAAGTAATATCAATATGTAATACATTCATTATGTAATCTTAAATCATACTTTAATTTGTTATATAATATTTTAATATATTTCTATAATATTTTCATTTGTTTGTTCAAATTTCAGATATATATTTATTGTTAGATGTCAATGGAGTTCACTATTAGCTAATAATCAAAGTTATATATAAAAATGTTAGCTTTCAAAGATGTTTACTTAAGAAACAAGGGCTAAAGAGCGTAATGATTAAAGTCAGCACGGAACAGCTCACACACGATCAAAAATATACTTCTAATTTAATTGCTTACATATTTTTCTACATAAAATAAATCGCAATGTAAGAAAAATTGGCGTGTTCCCAAACGCCAATTAGATATAAAACGATCACTGATACCTGCATCGTTCGTGTAACGAGTTATTTAGTAATCATCGCTCGCATGAGTAACGTTTATAGACTGTTATTTTATTTGTTTTAACCGTTAACGGTTATGTTTTGCTGATTCGAATTTTAATTTAGATATTTTAGCTTAAATTTCAGTTATATATTGCCTTATAAGCGTTGCTTAGCTGGTGATTCGATAAACATTGACGTATCTCTTCCTGTCAGCATTGATTTGACATTCGAAAGAAGAAGACACAGCATTTTTTAACTAAATGCCCACTAAACAACAGTTATAAGATAAACAGCATAAGTGATGTTCTATTTTCAAATTCTTTAAGATAACTCGTTATACAAAAGAAATAAAGAAATAAGATTTAAAATTTGATCATTTTTTATTCTAAAATTCAGACATTTTTAACTTATAATTGCTTTATTAAATTTGAGTTAAGTTGCATTAAATCCTGTAAAAATATATCCGTGATTTGAAATAATAGTCATAGAAAACAAACATGCATTTTTATCCTGTTATTATTATTTTATAACCATTTCTGGAGGCCGTAGCTCTAGAAACGTTTATATCGGTAGCAAATTATTTAATTAACAAGGATCGTTACCTGTTTTATTTTAATTAAACGGAACGAAATGTTTTTTTAGTGTACCGAAAATTTTCTTTTATGAGATTGACGTAATGGCCAGATTCATTTTAGTTTATTTAGGAAATGGGAAATGAGAATCCATGTTCTTGCATGTGGCACACATATCCTCAATAATTTGAATGTTACAATTGCGGTAAGGTACTTATTTTTCCATGATCTTCTAGAAAAATAACTCGCGCTCTTATACATAATGGCTTTGTTAGCATAGTGTGACAAGTCTACAGGAATAATTTACCCCTTAAACAGCTGTATTTTTTTTAAATTGCATATGTAGGCGGACGAGGATATGGGCCACCTAATGGTAAGTGGTCACCAACGCCCATAGACATTGGCATTGTAAGAGATGTTAACGATCGCTTACATCGCCAATGCGCCACCAACCTTGGGGACTAAAATGTTATGTCCCTTGTGCCTGTAATTACACTGGCTCACTCACCATTCAAACCGGAACACAATAGTACTAAGTACTGCTGTTTTGCGGTAGAATATCTATCTGTATTTCTGGGTTCTGGTTTAAAGGGTGAAATTATCCTTCAAAGATAATCCAAGAGTAGATCGCTTCGTAGCAAGCTGAGAGACCATTGAATTTGTACATATAAAGATGTCTGATATACACTATATCTTCGGTCATGAATTAAATAAAAGTAATGAACTCTTATTAAATAAACAAATAAAAGCTTTAGTTGATAACGTTATTGTTTTTTCAAATAAGTTGGTCAACAAGTATCATGAAGGTGATATTATGATCATCAAACGGTGTGCTATAACATTTTCCGTTTTACGTTCTCGTTGTTTTTAACAGCCGTAGTAAAAATTACGATGGTATTTCTGGTGTTGAAGGCGAAAGGAAAGTTTATTAGTTATTTTGGAGCCCTAAATGGTCTAATCGTCGTTTTATCTTTATCACGATGAGTCATTAAGTATTTCTATGATTCGTTTATATAGTTTTTATCAGCTATGGCTGCAAGAAAAGTAATAATAAGTTACTTTTTATTTTTGTAAATTCTAGTCATTATTACAATTTAACACAATTATCATTAATATTTACACTCATGTTTGAACTATAGTTTTCGAAATTATAAAATAGGACCGAAATTGTATTTTAATAAATGCTTGTCCGATTAATTACAAATCCAAGAAAGCAATTGGATTCCAAGTGCTAAACTAAGTAGTGGAAACTTTTTAAAATATTCTGAGAATCTAAAGTAAAAAAAAAATCATATCGACTTAATAAAGGCGAAGGAAAGAGATTAAATTCCTTGTCTACTAAAAGTTCATATAGATTTTAGTAGAACATGAGACCAATGATTCTCGAACCACCATATTAAAAATATATTTGATAAGACCTTGTGCTATCAAACTATACCAAAACAACAAAGGCTTTTTTATATCATAGATAGACGAACGGGCAAATGTATCACCTAATGGTAAGTGCCACCACCATTAGACATTAGCACTGTAATAAATACTAATCACCACTCATATCATTCCATCCCTTATATAGAGGCAATAATGGATGAGGAAAATCGCAAAATGCATTACCAACCTGAAAGTAAAGAATCGACTCAGATAATTTTTTATGTGTAAATTTTATTGAACAGAAACAAATGAGAAACCATTGGAAATATTTAGTAGGCTATTTTGGAAATCGTCCATCTCTGTTCCAAACATTGAAATTCGTTCAGCCGTAACGTGATTGAGTTACATACGTCACTCTACACAACCAAAACCTCCACGTAATTTAATGGATGGTAAACATGCTTTGTCTAAAATTATTGGAAAATATTAGAAAATAATATCCAATTCAACAATTTTATAAAGTAAGAAAATTTGTTAAATCAATTATCAAATCGTTGGAAAGGGACATTATTCAGGAATTTAGGTGCTAAAGCGGAGAAGACGACTTTATCACGTTCATTCGAATGCAGCGTCCGGCTTCGGATAATCTGGGATTTTATTCGCTCATTAAATTACAGCAAAAAGTTGAAGACGTACGAATGACTTTAAAATTTTGAAATTGGACAAGAATAGTAAATTATTGTCACTTTAAAATAATATTCTGTTATTGTCGAAAATATGCTGAAATGCTTTATACATAACAATGCATCATCACTCTGCAGATCTTTTAGTCAATAAATCTAATTTTTTTTTTAATTTAACTGATGTTGTTCTGGATGACCTGCGATGTCTGAGTATATGAAATTATATTATAACTCGGACGGATTTACTTTTGATTAATGAATGAATGTATAACATATATTTGAAGTATGAACGTAAACATATTTATATAGAAGATTCTGGTAGTATACTAAATTGATTATATCTTCGAACTGATATCAACAAGTCACCAATAATAATAGTAGGAGTAGTAACCACTAGGTATAAGACTTCTCTTCTCTTGAGAAGGTTTTAGAGGGTATTTGATCATGCTGTTCCATTGTGGGTCAGTGGGTATATATGTAAAAGAGGATTCAGCCTAAAATTAATTATATACACAAAATGAGAACTCAGTGAATCTTGACACGATTTGAACTACTTTACTTCACGTGTTCGCAAGATTAACGCTACAACACCGCCAAGCTTTAGCCACACTGCAGAGTATAAACTAGGAATAAATTTTCCGCTTATATACTACAAAGTAGAACCGAAACTGTCCCATTTGCCGGCCAGTTCAGTCGGCATCCAATCAATTTCTTCGACAGATTGAATATGATTGTTATAGTTTGATCGGATTTAGCTACAGTTACGCTCAAATTGTTATAATACTAGTATAAGTTACTTTTGTGATTATTCTAACGCATTTATTTATTTCAAAGGCATATGCTTACATACTTTGAAACGTCACTATATAATTCTTAATACTCCTTTTAAACATTTTTTCGTTTATTTATTGATATATAATTTGTAGATAAACTTAAATAAACCCAAATTGACGTATAGGATTTCTCTACAGTTTTGGAAGAATTTTTCAGATAAATTTAATTAATACTTGCAAAAATGGAAGAAGAATTCCGTAATTTAGATAATACAGGAGATAAATGTTTTAAGCTTTTCAGCTGCGACGTTCAGCTCTGAATTATATAGGGTTTCACGCGCTCATTAAATTACAGCAAAAAGTGAGTTGGTCGAATAATGACTTTTCGATTTTATGGTAGTTCAGCAAGGTTCACATTTTGAGCTGATACGAACTTTCGTCGTGTTTGTTGATGGTATAAATTATGACATTTATAATATTCTCATCATTCAAAATTCATTTTTGAAAATGTAATATAAATATTTTATTGTTTTAGTAAGTAATATAATAGTTTTGCTTAATGTTGTTACTAATAAGTATAGTACATTACATTAATGTAGAAACATGACCATAGAAATTGGAATCAACCGTTATTTACTTTTCCAAACCAGCGGCAGCATTTTGTTTGTAATTACTCTGTAATATAGAGCCTAAATTAAAAATATTTGTCCCGGATTAATTAATTATAATACTAAATATATTTTGAAATTGTAATCAAAAAAACTATTACCAAAATAAAACATGAACGAAAACTATGATTGCAATATTTAAAATTGCTAGAAAGTTTTTCGATAGCGATCATTGTCGAAACTGACCAAAATCATTGTCCCACATTATTCATGCAACGCAAAAGCTATAGCTATGACTGAAACCAGTGAATTACACGATATTCAAGCGACTACATTCATCGCGAACTATTTACAAATACAATAGGCTGAACATAATTTCAACTCCACCGGACGGGCTAACACCGGACGATGGAACGAGTTATGAAAAGCGAATCCCCCCAGGGTGGCATCAGGGAGGGCAGTGGAAATGAAATTCTGAACTTTCGATATTTACACGTGAATCCCAGTTTAAAGCGAATCAACTTTGTTTTTTCACCTGTATGAAATGTTTTGTAATGTATGAGCAGATAATTAATCTTCTTTGTCAACAAATATATTAATTTTTTTTTTAATAAATATTAGAAGACGTCTTTTCTCACATTGCCAATTAGATAACTTATATATATACATATATATTATTTAGGATCTAATATCCCTTGTGCATTTTTTTTATTATAGCATAATTAGGCGGACGAGCATATGGGCCACCTGATGGTAAGTGGTCACCAACGCCCAATGACATTGGTATTGTAAGAGATGTTAACCATGGCTTACATCGCCAATGCGCCAACCTTGGGAACTAAGATGTTATGTCCCTTGTGTCTGTAATTACACTGGCTCACTCACCCTTCAAACCGGAGCAAAACAATACTAAATAGAATTTTGCGGTAGAATATCTGATGAGTGGGTGGTACCTACCCAGACGAGCTTGCACAAAGCTCTACCACCAAGATAATTATAATTGCACTGACTCACTTAACCTAATTATGCATATCGCAGTAAAATGTCTGGTAAGAGGGTAAAAGCTACCAACCCAGACGTACAATAAAGTTACCAGTAGAACAAAAATACTAAATGAAAAATTTTACAAGCACGGGGTACGATCCTTCCAAGGCCTATTGTTATTCTTGACAGCTGTTCGTGGGATTAGTTTTTAAAGAAACAATTTAGAACGTAACGAAACAGTTTCAAGGTGCAAACAAAATTCTCACCGCATAAATGATTTACTCAGAAAACTTACTCTGAAAATAATTAAGCAACAAAATGAGTTTCAAATTAATTTTGTACCGCCATTCGGTCGCAGTGAGTTTTAATGCGTACCTTTGTTACATTAAATCGTAATAACGGTTACGTCTGTTGATTGTGTTAATGGAATTATTCTGTTTGGGTCAAATAAGGACATGGTGGCGGCTTATTAGATTTTCAATTTTACTCTACGATATCAACTTCTATCTTCACTATTGATTTCAGTTCGTATTTGTAAATTGTTCTATAAAAGGCCGGCTTTTCTTCGTCTCTTTTTCAATCATACAACTGTTAATTGAAAAGACAAATTCGCAATAACCGCTAATCTCTCTACACTAGTGCTAAAATTTAACAGCAAATAAAACTTAATTTATCTCGGATTAGATAAAATGTTTTTTTTTTTTTTTGTAAATTATTATGTATTGTTTTTGACGTGTATACGAAATTTTTAATAATATAATCTTGTTCATTTGAATATTCTATTACTGTAATGCAACTATATTCCTTAGTAAAGAAGACGACCCCTAATAAGCACAACCTTTTATTCATTTTCATTGCGAGAAACCAAATCATATCATCTGTTAAGTGTAATTGTATGGGACTCATCAACACATAGAATGCGTTCAAATTCAAAGGTTATCAGTAGTCATTGAAGAATTTCATTATAAACTTTCTTATCTACATAATATTATATTAAAGTCGACAACAATTACATATACGTTAAAATCAATTTTTTTCTCTCGTTTATATACTATTTTTATTAGTTACATATTAGAAGCTTATATGAAGCGTATATAAACTCTACGTATATACATCCATCATCTAGTGTCACTTCAAATTGAGGTTACATAGCTTATTAATATTATAATATATCCTTTAAAATTTCACACTCACTCTAGTACACAGCTAATATCTTTATGTAATTAAGCTTGCATTACACAGCAACAAGTTTATCTGGCTCGATATAGAATTTCCAGCACCATCTTAAAGTTTTTAACGAGATCTGCCCAGAACGGTAAACACTTTTTAATTATAAATTAACACAATTTATCCTACTTTTAATTAGTTAATTTTACTCGGCGATTTTCTCTGTTGATTGCGGTTGCTGTACATAATTTTTCACTCAAATTTAACTCTTTACATTAGTTTATTTTCTGAAAGCGTTGGTTTATATCTTCATTCATGTACACTTGAATTTACATAACCACACATGCATTTATTTAATAATTTGTTTTTATTAGTTATTCTTAAAATACTAGGATTCTTTAGGATAAGTAAATTGACATTATTCAGGTAATAGTCTACTAATCTGTCAATTTAGTTTGTTTAATTATCGATTTGATTTAAAATAATCATAAGTTTTTTAATTAATATTGAGATTTCAAATACAGATTTTTGAACGGAAATATATGATGATATCAAAAAGCATTGCGTGTCATAATATTACTTCGTATAAAAATACTCCGTCATTACACACAGTATCATTCTATCCATTAATCAGATCAGAAGAAGATATACAAATACACGAAGCATGTATAAATTCATCTTACAAATTAATGACTAAGCAAATATAATATTTATTGGATTTTCCATTAAGGCTTACATTCCTTTGAATGTAACCAAGCGACAGTGTTAGACAGTATCAAAGAAATGCGAACAGTGCCCGCGGCTAATAATCTTCTATGTTGGCTTGCTCCGTTTCCTTATAGAATGGCTTAGCCCTAAGGACCCTTCGGAACCTACTTAAGGAAATGCCGACCTCTATATTTACATATATAAAGTTACCAAGCTAGCCGACAGAACATCTAAAAATTGTTATTCATATAAAATGTTGTCTCAAATACTTAAAGTTCTGACATGAACTCATAAATTGTTAATAAAATAATCTGTCTCGTATACGAAATTGAAATTTGTTGAAGATCGTGTACTTATGTGATGTTCTCGTTAGCAAGTTTCGAAGTAATACGTCACGTGATAATGTAGCTGAGAGTTTGACGACGTAAATCTTGTCTCGTTACTGTTACAACTCGTGTTGATACAACTTGATCGATGTATTCAATGTTGTCGCTTTTGTTGACAACTTTAGGATATTCCAAGAAATTTAATTAATATTAGAAAACGATTTAACTTCGTACACAAGTCGCTTATTTATTAGAGCAATCCTTGTGATATATAAAAAATATTTGAACATCAAAGCACAGCTTCAACTATAAGACAAAGACTTGAAATTTGGAAGAGAACTTTGTTACGTAATGATAAAGAGTTGAGATGGATAATGTAGATTTTAATCGATGAGCGCAGACCAAATCGGCCACGAATGAAAAATTAGTGGAAAAACCTACATGAGTCGAATAAGGTACGACGTATGCTTAACAGCATGAGTTAAGGAGTGTATTACTTTTATTTTATTACGTAGAACAATTATTTGTTAGTAATCATTGTGCGTAGCTGTGATGGGGAATATTTTTTTTAATTTATTATTTAGGTAGGACGGGCATGTGGACCACCTGATGGTAAGTGGTCACCAACGCCAATAGACAATGGCATTGTAAGAAATGTTAACCATCGCTTACATCGCCAATGCGCCAACCAACCTTGGGAACTAAGATGTTATGTCCCTTGTGCCTGTAATTACACTGGCTCACTCAACCTTCAAACCGGAATACAACAATACTAAGTGCAGCTGTTTTGCGGAAGAATATCTGGGTGGTACCTACCCAGACGAGCTTGCACAAAGCTCTACCACCGAGTCAATTAGTATATAATTGTTTTGTTGGGACTAAGTGAAAACTCAAGATCAAGAGTTCACATAGAATTTATCCTGAGTTTTGTGTGCAATACATATTGAGACTAATAAAAGCAGTCTGCTAGTCGTCGATATTATTTATGGTTGTCCATGGTACACAGAGGAAAGAGTCTATTGTCAGTCACTTTAAATTGCTTTAAGAAAAAGTCAAATTAAAAGCAATCTCAGGAATTAGAAAATTGAGTTGTTCAGGAAGCCTTGGTTTCTAGACTGCATTAAAAGAGGCGTACTAAGCTGCCATTAACCACCAAGTCCTATCATTATGTACGTGTCTTCAAGAGTTGTGTATTGGACGTGCGGTTCACGTAATGTATTTTGGCTGAACGCCAGTCGAATCGTTGCTGTCGGTGTCTCCACTTCGATTTGCTATACGATTCAACGGGTCTATTTGGTTGGATATTGGTTTCGGGGACGTGATTAAAGTTGCTTCCAGCCGTAATAGATTAGGATTGTGTACTTCGATCTCAAATTAAACGATTCTTGTTTAAACGTTTTTTTGAGGAATAAGTACTTAGCTTAATAACGATTAACCTCAGTCCTCTTTATCATAAGAATGGAATGTGGCACATGTTGTGCCAACAGCGTTGGAAATTTCTGCTACTGATAATCACTATTATATTTATATAACACTGTATGAAAACCAGCCAACCAGCCAGCTTTTGGGCTGTTTAACCCTCCATGGTAATAATTTTGCAAGTTGGTTGGTTGCGCGCTACCTAATGCATGTTTTGGTAATTCACTAAGTGTTGGTAGTATTGTTAGAAGTGCTACAGCTAAGAGTTAAGATCAAGTGGTTCAATTCTAATCTGCAAGAACGTCAAGCTATTGATATTTATTTTTAATAGAGGAATAATATTTTTTTGCGATTGCTATTTTCTCACTTAATTTAACTAAATATCATTATTTGATTGCCCACAATTTTTTAGGTACATGCTAATTTCAAACATCTTCATAAACTTGTATAATTAACTAAATTTGTTAAGTATACATTTATATTTAGCGTTCATAAATTATTTTCCAGCGGACCATTTGGAAGGTCTATTTAGATGATTTCCCAGAGCGCGCGTTTTAGTAACGACCTTACCTTCAAGATGTTAGTTACAACAATATCTGTACTAACAAACTTCTGGAGAGTCAATTTGATGTTTTGAATATTTATTAAAAATTTGAATATCGAAAGCTTATCTTAATATCTTGTTTCATGAAATTTTTTTATGAACTAAATTTATCAATTAACTGTTATTTTGCCTAAGGAAAATTGACAAAAACTAGTATAATATTTAGTAAACACTTAAACAATTGTAGACTATTCGTTAATAATAAAACAGGCATTAAGGTGATGGTCTCTTTGGATGCTCTAAAAATATGTGCACATCGTCTCACACTAGGCTTTGGTTTAAATCATCCGAGAGCATATACGGTGGGCGAACCATCTCGTAGCTCTTAAAATGAAGGGGTTAGGGTGGCTTTTAGTGCTACAGTTTCAGCTGAACATGCTGCGTACTGTATGACACGAGGCCGTACTTACTGATTTCCCTCGAGCTCTACGCCGATAGCCGAGTAGATCACATCCAATTTTTATCATCCACTTACTTCGTTGTTTTAACGTTATGTAAAATGTAAATCTCATTTGTTTGATGGTTAATGATGAATATGATAATTATGTTATGATAAATAAATAACTTTATATTTAGCAAATGTAATGAGAGATTTACAGGAATATTTCTTTGTCTGTAAAAAATAAAAAAATCTTCAAAATTTTGTTTCAAAAATATAGACATATCTTCGCTTTTTTTTTCTAAAAACTCTCGTCTTTAGCATTTATCAATACATTAGCCGACCGCTTCGAGTTAAATTTAACTTTCTCTACACAATTAAGCCTCGTTCCGTACCGTTTTGTACTAATGTTCTTTGTAATAGTTTTACAAGTGCTTCGTTAGCTACCTACGTGCTTAGCCTAAAACCGAGAAAGGGATGTATATATCCAAATACCGTTAGCTAGACAGAGAGGAAGTCACCACCAATTGTAATAGCTTAATCTGCAAGCAATTTTCTATAGAATTTAACCATTTCAATTTGGATGATTATTTTGTGTGGTATGTAATTTTCTTTATGCAAGTACTGAGAGGTGTGCTGCTTATAAAAAGTTTTTGTATAAATTCATAAATCTACTGATTACTAACAAAATATAACATTTTTAATATAATCTAAGCGCCGTTGAGTTTTCGCTCCGATTTACCTATATTATTTCTGCCTCGTTGGTCTAGTGGCTAGATATTAGGCTGCAGACCCGGTGGTCGTGGGTTCAATTCCCAGGTCGGGACAATAAATAGTTATTGGGTTTTTCTGTCAGAAAATTCTCAGTAGCAGCCCGGAGTCTGGAAGGTGGAAGTGTGTACACTCCCGTGCCTCGGAAAGGACGTTAAGCCGTTGGTCCTGCGCCTGAACTCTTTCCGGTCGTGTCGGATTGCCGTCCCATCGGATTATGAGAGCTAAGGAAAAGAGAGTGCATCTGTGTTTGCGCACACACTTGTGCACAATAATATCTTCTGCGCAGTTGGCTAATCTCTCTTGAGATTGGCCGCCGTGGCCGAAATCGGTCTGGAGGACCTTACTATTTTTGGATATTTTCGACATGCATACAAGCAAATAGGACACCTGATGCTAAGTTATGACTATCGTTTTCACTCACTTTCTACATTCTTAATTAATTTGGGTTAATAATCGCTTAAATCGGATCAAAGCAATACCTACACAAGTGTTATTGTTTGGCGGTGGGAAAATTAAGAGAGTGGATGGACCAGACGATCGGCGAAAAGAACTTGAGGTGAATATCTAATGTAAATATGTGTATTGTTAATTTATGAACCCAAACCAAATTCTTATTTTTTTATTCAGCAAATGATTATATACATTTGTATGGTTGGTTGGTCCCTGGTTACCTATTTATTTTTTTCTCTTGGATCCAATGTTCATCATAATTTCACCTGCTGTGTCAATGTTATCAGCGTACCTTCTTATATTTTCCCTTTTCCTTTTGCTCGATTTACCTAGCGATTTGGTTGCTTAATGGGTCCATTTCCATACAATTTTAATCAAATATATACATTTGATAATTATAAATATTGCCTTTTATCGCGATGGTACATAACATACTTGTTTTCATATAATCGAGATGAAAGGAACATTAACATATTTTCCGCGATGTGAATGTGTATTTTTTTCTCTAGAAACAAATGGGAACCAAGGCTTTGTTATAAGATGTATAGAATGATATGCAAATACAGAACTTCCACCTTTTATCCGGTTTCGAAGAATTTGCATACGCAAGCATCTCATGAAAACAACGCGGAATTTTACGTTTTGCTATTTTTACAGATTTGTTTTCACTTTAGATTGAAATATTTATTTTTCTCGCATGAAATTAGGCAAATATTATTTAATATGGATTTATTATTTATAAAAAAAAAAACATTAAATATAGTATAAATATTGAAATGAAATTGCAACGTAAAATTTAGTAGCTCTGAATAAAAGTGAACAATCCAATTCACTCATTAATCAACAAGATAAACAAGTGTACATAATATATCATTCTCTGTAAATATTTTAGTTAAATAAACACTGTAGTTTATATTAACAGACAAACCGTAATTAATCCAACTAATTAAATATGAAGCAGATAAATAAAACAATAAAAACTTTGCCGAATGAAATAATGCCATTGACAGCGGAAACTAAAACAAAACTCCAGTCATTACTAATTCTGTATCAATGAGCTAGGTGCTTTGTTGCGATGTCGATTTCCAACGGACAGTTGACGAAGTCACTGCAAGTTTCCACGCCAACGGACTAACTGGCTTCCGAATGATTCACATTGATTCGATAGTTAACATTCTGTGCCCTCGATCTGGCTGTACTGTGACCTATTTAGAAATGCGAGTCAACCATTAGACAAAAGAATGTTGCGTCGTATCATTGTGTGCGGTTCAGCATTAATTAGCGCGCATTTAAACCTGCAACTCCTAAAAGAAAGGCTTGATGAAATGAAAATTATACTTCTATAAATTATTAATTGAGAACTGCATTAGAATGTGATTTTAATTACAGATGCAATTAACAATCTGACTATGTTAAGTATATCTCATTAAAAATGTAAATTCATTATCTAATAGAACAAATTCATATTGGTACCTACTTAATAGTGAATCTGTTTCAGATTTAATAAGATAATAAGAAATTAATTATGTAGCAAATAAGCAACTAAATCAAATAGAAAATACTATCGAAGTGTTCAAATTACTGCTCGATGGTTCCTAAGGAAATATATGAGTCATAATTCATTTCACATAAAACCTGTTTGTCCCACACCATTAACTGCGGAAGTACTACGATCATTTGTTGGATCTCCCTCAGTCTGTGCATGTTGTGGAAATATAATAACTAAAGCGACAACCTATTAATAACGTCGAATTAAATATTTACTATTTTTTTTAAGTTAATCAAAAATAAATACCTGGAGTGAACGGCAAATTATATTTTTCAATGAAATGTTGGAATTACATAAAAAAAAACTTGAAAATATAAAGCAGACCTTACTAAACTATATGTAACTATACGTATAAAATAATAATATAAAATTAAAAAATATTGGTTAATGCCTGTTCAATTAATGGATCACATTTTTTTGTAAGCCACCAACATTGATAAGACGTCATAACGATTCATTAACAAGGAACACGTGAATCAATCTGATTCAGGCTCGGATAAAAGATAGATTAAGAATAAAAACTGAGACAGAGAAAATTCTATAAAATAGAATATTTCTAAAAAGCGTAAATTCCAAGAAATATAGGGCCACAAATTATAATAAAGATATATAACGTCGTACGCGCAACGACGCAAAGTATTAATATTTTATCCGATTCCTTACCGAAGTTTAAGCGTAAAATTTACGATGTACTGTAATTACGATGACAGTTGATTTTTTTGGAATATATTTATCAATTTGATAAAAGATGCTGCTGTTTAATATAATATGTAATGTAGATGTGCCTTTTCAAATAAATAAATAAATAATACGTACAGCATGTATACACAAATGTATAAAGATAAAACAAGGGTGGCGGAAGACAAAAAAATCTAAAACATCTTAATGTTTTCCTAGAATCTATAGACCTGTTCTTGGCAGGTTTATTTGCTGACTATAAGTTACCGCCTGCTGTGAAGAAAATATATTTTCTTATTTTCTTTAGATTGATCGTGATACAGCGTTATTTGTATTTAGAAAATATAAAATTTGTCTTTAATATTGGTAAATTAAATTTGCTACATTTTAATTAAACGATGATATTTCGTTTGTATACATAGGTATACACTGGTGGGTGGGTGACAATCTCTGCTCTGGAGGAATATTGCCTCCATCACCCATTGACATTCTCACTCTAAGAAATACTAACTATCCCTTAACCCGTGAATGCACCGCAAACCTTGGTACAAAGGTGTTACATCCCTTTAGCATCTTATTCACTAGCTTACTCAGTCTTCGAACTAAAACATACCAATAAAAATAATTGCTGATTAGCGGTAAAAGTCAAGTTAATCTTACTTACTTTTGCCTATGGTAAGGCTTTGTACATGCTTATGTACAAAGCCTTACCATAATGCGGATTGTTGGATATACATATGTATCTGATTTTTTTTCGACTCATGTAGGTTTGATCACGATGATTTATTTTACCATTAAAATTAATATAAGCAACATCATAAGATGAATATAAGCGTAAATGAAGTTGATGAAAAGTCAGTGGTGGTTCTTTAAATTTAAACCCGCGATCTTCAGTAGCAGATTGTATTGTGTGACTACTTTACGTAGGATTTTAACTGATACTTCTCATGGCGAATGACGCACACGCTGTTGTCAACGTATCGACGCCCAGTAACAGCAAGCTCCAAATTTTTTATACTTTTAATAAACGCATCGAATTAATAATTAAATAAAACGGGTTATTACTTTCCTAATATTGAAAAAAACATCCATAAAAGGGGGTATTTAAGTAGTTAGAAATCCTAGTAACAATATTAATCAAATTTCGCGTTATTAAAGGATATGCAAATATGAAAATCGATATTCCAGCGTCGTTACCCATATCGGCATTTCAAAGACTATGCAATTTTCACACCAAACTATGATAATACACTATGACTTGAACAACTCTATTACATTTAGCTATTGAATAATAAACGCCGAGGCAGCCCCAAGACGTGATCCGCCCGACGTCCTACGTGAGATGACTTCGCAATCAACAACTCTGAGGAATAATGCACCTCCGTCACTCGAAACTAACCTGAATTGCACTTTATCACCGCACCCCAAAATCCATTTTCATTTAAAACCAATTTCAACTTGTCCCCATTAAAGGTGGAAAGTTTTTTAAAGTCATGGTTTCACCAATTTTCTGGGTAATTCGGCCTCGATGCCCATTGTCATATAGAAATGTGATAGTCAAATAGGCATGTATAATTTATGACAATTTTCAAAACTCGTTGAGTTACGGAGCGGTGTAGTCAATGAGACGGAATGCTTTCGTGATGTATTTGAAAACTTAAATTAAAAAGTCGTGAAATTTCTTCGATATCGTCACTCTCGTGATTTCCTAAAAAATTAGGGAAGTTTTCAATTCAGGAGTTTCTGATTACGATTGAAACTCAATTTAGATAAAAAACCACGCAGATTTTAAGATAATAAAATTATATTTCTTTTTATTAGAAGTAGTTAATCAACTTGAATACGTTGCAGTTTCCGATGTCAAAGGAAATAACGTAAAAATATACAGTAACAGCCTGTGTAAAAAATGTATTATCTTTGAATGTAACATATTTCTCTTCGTTTATCGCTTTTTTCATAACGTTAACCTTATATTATTAAGAAATATATCATATTCGAGTATTTTCACATTTTTAATAACGAGCTAACGGGATTTTTTTTATAAAATCTTCTATCTCATGTTCCTTTCTTCCGTTTCAGTTTGATATTTAACTGTAGTAACCCAAAAGAAATTGTTTTATCTGCTCGTCTTATTGCAACTAATCTCAAGACTTGAGAACAAAAAGTGATATCGGTAAGCTCCAAAAGATTTTGACGATTCCTTTAACAACAGTTTCAGTCAAAGTTAAGCAAAATCGCATTTTCATAACAGACCTATAAATCCAAAAGATTAAAGTAATGTAAAAATGAATAGCTGACGTAATGCCAACTCCATTTTTAACATCGGGTTCTCTTGGTACAAGTATGTAGGGTTACTTAGGAGCACTCGCTCCAGCTTACATTGTGAGTGTTTCAACTCTGAGTCAACTTGGATCGGACTATGGAAATTAGGTCACGTTATATGCAAATGCATATACTTGGCGAATGCAATTTCGGTATGTTTCTTTGGGATTACTAATTACCTGCAAGCTTGCATCTGTTATTTAATATAAACAAATATATAAATGTATTTATTTATATTAAGAGGTTTTATGATTGCGTATTAAGAGATTTTATGATTGCGTAGACGTTTCACACGGATTATGACATCGCGATTGTTAAATTGATATCTTTCGTTTTTCTAAATTGTACAGTTCAGTTACTTTTATGTTCAAACTCATCTCTGTTGGCCTTTTTTGTATTAAGTAATAGACCACACGCTATTTATAATTTTGTTTTTCAAAACATCGACAATATAGTAAATTCTAGTTGATAAAATATCCAAGTGTAGTCAATTTTTTGAAAATATTTAAATTTTCATTTTAACAATATCTTTGAGTGACTAGGTTATACTTACGACTATATAACTTTGAAATTACGAGTATGTATATCTCCATTCTACTAAACTAAGACAACAAATGAGGTGGCCAAAAAAGTACATTCCACGCACACATAGATATTAAATATACTGTGCGATTTTTTCAAAATATTATGTTATGCAAGATGAATTTTAAGTACCATTTGTCAACTTCCACCATAATGGACCACAGAGAAAGATAAATACTCATCAAGCCATTTGACATTTGACACTTTTTATAGCAATATCATAATCTTTACTTATTGACAGCAATCTTATTAAAAGATTTTATGAAAATGTTTACATTTATTCTGTTGTAATGCCAAGGTTTTTGAATTTCTTAGATAAATATTTACAATCGCGGCTTTTGCCATAAATGGCTCCAAATTTTATTTATAGCAATTTAATTTCCCAATATTCACGAATATATACCACAACTCATTGGTGTGAATTAAATTCGATACCTATGCAAATCGTCATACAGAAATTGGCCATGTCCTTTAAAACAATTAAGTGAAATGACAATAGAAGGCACTCCTGAAAATATATTAACAGCTATCGTAAAAGTAACGAAAGTAGCTGGCTTGAAGTAAGATAATAAGATAGAATTGAGTCTTCATATAGGTAACCGCAAGGTGGGGTACGTGAGCGCCATACTGAGTCGGACGAGCTGCCAGGTCGAAAGTAATTTTATATCGTCACAATGGACGACTGGAAGTGCACATCTTCCTTTGCCTCTTATTTCGATTTAGATTTTATGAAATAAAAACTCACATTTTATATTGTGCAAGCATCACTTTTATATTAGGATTAAAAATAAAATCACTGACGAAACTGGTGGAAATCATTATTTTATTATTTCTATATATGCATTTATAATAACATTTTGTTCTGCAAGCTGCTTACAGTTTTCTAATATTTGATTGTTAATTGCATTATTTCAAAGGTAGATCTTACTTCCATAATATAACAAGATACATTATATATTTGTAAAATACAAAATTTCAGCTGATTTATATTGCGATAATATTTGTAAAGATTCCTATAAAAAATAAACTGCAACGAGGTTTCGCAAAGTCAACGTGAATTTTCACATTTACGATTCACATATCGTACCTCTGAACTGATTGTGGTGCAAAAGTTGCCAAGTTATAGGTTGATTATTAGAAACTTCGATAGAAGACAGCTCCGTGTTAAGGGAAATAAAATTCCGGTTTAAAATTGGGAATGTGACTTTAAGTTAAAAATAAACTATTGACGTAGATTTTTTTTAGATTAAATTCCGAATATTTTATATCGACTTATTAAATGCATATTTCTTCCAAGATTGCACACTTTCCTATTCGATTCGAGTTTTATATTAAAACGATCAAATTATGTGATCATTTGATCGTATATTTTTGAACTTAAGTATATTTTTGAACTTTTTATATAATAGTACGTAGTTGATAATTCTTGTTTAAAATAAGCTTAATAAGTCTTTCTTATTCGTATAACATTAGGTGATATAAAAAATATGACTCCATCAAACACACTACTTGTAACTTATCCACTTTTTCTGACACGTTTTAAATTGTTTTATAATGCTCTGTATCCGAGCCACAGTGGAGCAATTTAAGATTGTAAGTGCTGTCCAGTTGAGAGGCGCTTTAGTTAATCGAGATCGGCTTCCCGCATTTATTTTTCTAAGAGAACAATATATTTTAAAAACGTACGAACAACTGATAAATTATTGCTCTCAATTGCTTAGAGTATATTCTTGGTTTTCATTATTTTTCACTTGCATCTTATTTCAAATTATTAATTTAAAACACCAAAATTTCTAACAAGGTATGCTAAGCAGTTGATTATAACAATATTATGAGTCTGTCAACGCTTTAATAACTTAAGATGCATCTCGCCATGTTTCATATTCATCACACAAACATACTAAATGAAATACCCTTAATCCTGCGCCGGAACTATCATTTACAACTGTTTGTATACCAAATTCATGCGCAAGGTAATCTCTCGGAGCATTAAACTAATCTGCGGTCCTACGGTCTTATAAGCCTATAGCTGGTCCTTCATTACGCATCGGAATGTCTCACAAAGGCGTTTTAGTTAAGCAGGAATGAACTCGCTAGACAATTATGAACTACCCGGCTACCGGCTCCTACAGATCTCTGGCTATGCTTTAATGACTAAATACCGCTTAGGTTAGGCATTGTGATTACTTTGCACATCATTATTATTTAAATAAGTAGCTACAATATCAATATCGTTCAATATTAAATATCCATAATTTACAGTAATTTAATCAGGTGTACAAAGTATAATTTTCTATTACATAATAATATTATGTAATATAATTTGTAGTTCTTTGTTTTTTTATTTTGTAGCTGTAAATGTAATTGTGCGGTGATTTTAAAATACAAGTAAATTGTCTGAAGGCAACTAGTAAAATGTAAGTTTTTTTAAATTACAGTTGGTTCATATTTAACAAGATACGATCATTGCTTTGATCAGTGCTATTAAACGAATTATTTTACTTAAGCACAACATTTCTCGGCGGTAAAATATCACACAATATTAACAAAGGTTTTGCACAAATATCGCCTGTAAAAATATTTTTTCATTTAAATTTGTATTCGATTAAATGCAATGAAATGAAACGATATTCGTAATGAGTCGTTTGCATAAAGATATTGCTAAACAAAACCGATTTTATAACTCGTATCGCAATAAACAGTAAAAAGGTGAGCATTTACGGACACCGTTAACTCTGATAGCATCAGGGTTAGAATAAAATCATAATTTCATCCAATATACCCCTTTAATCGGCGATCTTTGTAAATGCCCTTTATCTAGGAAATTGCGAATTAATCTTATCTGTTATATTTAGTACTTTAAATATACATTAGAAGTGGGGTCCTTGAAAAGCAATATAATTAAAATATGTTTCGTCTCTATTCTATATTCAAATTGCTAAACGTTAGAAAGTATAATGAGTTATATCAATATGAGAGAAGGAAAAAAAATTATTTTCATTGCTATATTGTCAATAATATCTAGGTTAAAGACGGAAAAAAAGCTTATATTTTAATATACTGATGACGATGACGATGATGGTGATGAGATTAGATGAAATAAGTGATAATGTACGGAAATATATATAGTTACGATATTATAAAAAATATTGGATGAATAAAAAATGAAATCTGTTTTGGAAATGATTTTAATAACAATAACAAACGTTAATTTAAACCCGTATCTGACACAATAAGTCTGTCCAATTTAGAAATATAAATTTCTTGTTACATGAAACACTTAACCGAAGATGCCGCCGGTTCGAGTCCAGAAAAGCACCACTGATTTTTATAGATCTGGGACTTGAAAGAAATTAAAAGACAATTTGATAATTATGATGTAATAATTGTAAGTCTAGTCTTGTTATCATTGATTTTTATAGTACTATTTAATTATAATTATAGTACGTAAGTTTAATGGTACTCAATCACATTTCGATCATGTTAAAATATATTATAGGCTAAAAATTTATTCTTATCTTATATTTTTAAAAAGTTTTAACCTTATCATTTTTTTTGACACGCTTAATGTTTTCATAATTATAGGGTATATTATTAATATGAATTGTATTCAATAAAACATCATTCCTTTTTCTGTAGATTTTGAAAATGCATTAACATATGTAGTTTTAGAAATATGCGAATCACTATCGGTGACTGTCGATTGTGTAAGGGAGCAACAAAATATTATTTTAATCTTGTTATACCCACAAAATATTAATTATTATTTTAAGAATTGTTGCCATATGTTTATAATGATTATATAATTAATGAAGTAGTTCATTCATAGTGTTTTAAGTTTTATTATAAGAAGAAATCAAGAACACAACGAAGTTTCAATTGCAACGAGATGAAGACGTCCATGCTGTGTTTTTGTTTTAGAATTCCTACGCTTTACCGTTGCCAAGTTGTTGGGCAAAGCGTTTGGATTCTAAAACGAAATTACAAGCGTTTCTTCGAAGAGGAATCCTGGGCCACGTGAGAAATTCTTCCCAAGATTTCAGATAAATATAACTTGGTATGTAAGCAGTTATAGTTATAGCAACTTTATAAAATAAGTCGTATAAATTTATGTATTATTTAAATTTATAAAACATTTTATAGCTTCATGTGATACAATATTATACGAGTATATAGCACATTGAAGTATCTTGGCGTAACGACATACTGGCTCCCTAACTATGTAAAAGTCTTCGTTCTTATATATATATAAATATATGTATAAACATAATTTATTATGGTTAATAGACAAGGTATTGTATTATTATTTGTAAATGTGTTTCCTCAAGATTTTGGTTACTATTTCGCATTTAAAATGTGTATAGTTAAATTAAACTTGTAATTTCAAAAATATTTTGCATTTATACGGAAGATGCACATTCCGCACTTCTAACAAATAATGATAGTCATTGACAGCGTACTCGTAGATAGTCCTATTGATGGTATAGATTCAACCTCGTAAATGATTAAGACATTTATACGAAAGACTATATTAATATAATGTTTATTATCATAGAACCGTATAATCCTAAAATATCACTACATATATAAAATAGCACTGCTTATGATTACTGATGAAACATTTTTGCTCCCTCTGGGGGTGAGACAGAATATATATTAAATTTATTAAAGAAACTCAAGGTTTTTTTTTATCTTATTTATTGGTCGTTATTTATTTATTGGTCTTCTTAAATTATTCATTGTTTCAGTAACCATGAATTGCGATGTCAGTAGTCCCTTGACTGTTACATTTTTGTAGGTTTTCATTTACTCGTTATATAGTGTTTGCAGTAATATCTATGTTCAAAATATTTAGGAGAGCTTGGATATATATATTTCAAATAAGATATTACTTTTTATTTATTGAATAGGTAAGCGAACGAGCATATAGGCCACCTGATGGTAAGTGGTCACCAACACCCATAGACAATGGCATTGTAAGAAATGTTAACCATTGCTTACATTACCAATGCGCGACCAACCTTGGGAACTAAGATGCTATGTCCCTTGTGCCTGTAATTACACTGGCTCACTCACCCTTCAAACCGGAACACAACAATTCAAAGTACTGCTATTTTGCGGTAGAATATCTGATGAATGGGTGGTACCTACCCAGACGAGTTTGCACAAAGCTCTACCACCGAGTCAGTTACAATACAGTCCTATGAGAATAATGCAGAATATTAAATATATGAAATTTAATCGTTATTTAAAATAAAATGGGATCATCTAACAAATTAATTTAATTATACATATGTTTTGTATTTAATATAATGCACTGAGCAAGCTTCGTCAATTTGTTCACTATAAAAGCGTTACACTTGCTTATTGACTGTCAAAATCTACTACCGTTTCGGATATAAGCAGCTGAGAAAAGACCGGCATAAGAAACTCAGCGGGATCTTTTCTTTTTGTTTTTATGTTATATTACAATTAAAGGTATTATACAATAAGAGAATTATGTTCATTTTTTGTTTGGATCAGATTAAATGCGTTGAAAATTCAAGTGTTCTTTTCGATGTTATTTTTTTAAACTCTAATTTCATTCTAATAGAGTATTTATGATAAATCTAGATAAACACTGTAATATGACACTATACTTTTATTATATTACAAAATAGTGTTAAAACTCATACAATATAAATGTAGCTTATCTGTTCTATCCGTTGGCACAGGATATAGAACTGGCAACGGTACATTTAAATGCATTAAGGTTTCGTTTTCGATTATTTCAACAATTGTATTCTGTTTTATCGACGCTTGTACGGGTTAGGACGCACTGAACGCACCCGAGGGGTGGCGAATAGGGGGGGGGAATTAACGTTTGATTGAAACAATGTACTACATTGGACGTTTGGTGACTTTTTTTTGTTCGTATCTCTTATCTTTTATACGGCTGTTTGTTTCTGTTACGGATTATGTTATAAAAACTGATTGCGTTGAAACTTTTCGTTTTGAAACGTTACACAGATAAGCAGTTTTTTATACTGGTAACGTTTAAACGAAAAACAGCGTATCGTTATAGATCTGGACTATCATTCAAGATTCTCACGAATCTTATCTCCGTTCTTATGACATTATTGTCTAAATCCCTTTTGACTTCTCACCTTCTTACAGTAAATCATGAAAAGGTAAAACTTGCTTTGGAATAAATTACATTAAGCTATTAGATGCAAAAAATAAATCGCATCCAGTTTAAAAAAATGTATTAAACACATTTTCTAAATATTTTCCTTGAGTTCCGTTCCCATATTATATATTTTAGTATGTATATATTTAAGTAAGTAGGTTGTTGTACAGTAACAGTAATAACCTGTGACTCTCCTACTGCTGGGCTAAGGCCTCTTCTCCTCTTTTGAGGAGAAGGTTTGGAGCTTATTCTACCACGCTGCTCCAATGCGGGTTGGTGGAATACACATGTGACAGAATTTCAGCGAAATTTGACACATGCAGGTTTCCTCACGATGTTTTCCTTCACCGTCAAGCACGAGATGAATTATAATCACAAATTAAGCACATGAAATTCAGAGGTGCTTGCCCGGGTTTTAACCCACGATCATCGGTTAAGATTCACGCGTTCTTACCACTGGGAAATCTCTGCTAGGTTATTGAATTATTATTACCAGTCAAAATTTTCTTTTTTTGTAATTGAGTACAATAGTTCTGTCTGTTTATCTATGTATGAATATATGTATGAATAAACTCCTTCGTTTTGATAGTCGCCTAGCAAGGATATATAAATAACCGTACAGTTAATTTGCATACAACTTTATAAACTGTAACAAAAAAATATAATTAAACATTTAACTTGGTTATATCTTGTAAAACTTGTATACTTCTGCCCTAAGGCTAGCTGTTAGAGATCGTTCCTTAGCGATAAGATCATATTATTTTGTAACAGCTATTATTAGTTCGTGTTCTATTAGTTCGTTAACAATACTTTTTCGTTGTTAAGCATTCTATCAGCCAACCTTAGGAAGTGAAGGAAATTAAAAAAAAAAAACAATTTAACTCATACATCATTTTTTATTACTGCGCTGCCAAATATGAAATCTAAAATGTTACCTACAAGTTCCTACATATATACTTGCTCTCTAAATTAATTATCTTATTCAATGGTACCTACTACGACTCAATAAGTAAGTTTGCTTAAAGTTCTATCGTCAATTTCTTAACTTTTTAGCTGTGTAATACGATATTGTTGTCGCAACATTATTCGTCTGAGCGTGATTATTAATAGTTTAAGCTAGAAGATTATTTTTATGCTTAATTAATTTGGAGAAAAATATTGATCCATTTTCACCGATCAATCTCCTATCAATCAAATTATTTATTTAAGTTAAATATAAAGTAATAATTTGTAGTTGGGAAAATGAGGATATTTTAATAAATATATAACTTACTTTGCACTCTATGCTTAGCCCTCTGATGGCGGAGTCCCTAGGCCCGTACCTTGTAGGCCTAGGCCTTGTAAATCTAGGGTGGCTTTGTGCAATCCCGTTTGGGTAGGTACCACCCAATCATCAGATATTCTCCCGCCAACCAACAATACTTTAAGTTAAGTTTTAGTAATATCATGTACAATACACTGTTAATATTAGTACAGCTATTTTTCACAAAGCCTTATAAACTGGAATATTATTATTTATTCTAGTAAAGCTTAAATATAAATCCGCTGGTTGACTATCGTTCCTCAAACATTTTCTCTTCCCGTGTCATTGTATCGGCGGTTATAACGTCACATGCCTCGCTTTAAGAGCTGACAGTTTATGGCCCCGTTATGACCATCCTAAGGACGCCATCGTAAAACCACCGACGTTCCGTTTATGAAATAACTGTTCACTTTTGTTTTACAACTTGACCGTTAAAAATATCTTACACGCTACGCGTTTTAGTGTTATATATAATGATACGAAATATACAAATAGACGTACGAGTAGGTGTACAGGGTTTTGCGTTTATCATCATTGCCTTAATTTGTCTAAGCTCCAAAAAATATTGACACACCTTTTGCGCTTTGTCATTTAATGCGTTTGGATTTTGAAGGGGATTGCTTTTCTACTTCTTCAATGAAATCTGGAGTGTAAAATTTTATATCATAATGCGGTAAATAAGACTAAATCATTTTCAGTTTGCATTATATATTATAAGATTTAATAAAAAAAAAATCTGATAATTTTTTTATATATTTTTAACTTACCTGAACTCATACCGCTTTCATAAACTCTGTGAAAAGTGTAAATACTCAATAGTAACAATATATGTTGTATTAATGATGGATGGATGGACGGCCTTTATTACACAGGATTTTCCTAGCATAAGGGTCGCCGATCAAAACATTTAATTTGATATAAAAATTTAAGTACACTGTAAAAGTCTATGATTTATTCGGTACTTCTTTTGTGCGAAATAAATTATTATTATTGTTGATTTCTGCTTTAAAATACAATCACTTTTGGAGTTCACAGTTGAATTCCTACCAGCTATTGATTCATTCAAGTTACGCATGAGATAAATGTCGGAATTGTCAATGCGTTTTCTGAATACGAATGCCAGTTACTCATGACCTTCTACAGATCTAGTTAAAAAATATTATTTATTTAAACATGTTAATTTGACAAATAGATGGCTCAGTGGTTGTAATGTCTGAATCTTTACTGAATATTGTGGATTCAAATCCGGGCAAGCACCGGTTAATGTGTATGTATTAAGTATGTTTTTATAATAATCGAACGGTGAGTGAGCCAAAATGAACCAAACTGCGGACACGAAGAACATAATATCTTGGGTAAAAAGGTTGGTGACGTATTGGTGACGTAAGGAATTGTTAAAATTTCTTATATCACCAATGTTTATGAGTGGTCGTCACCACTTACCATCATGTAGCCTATTTTCCCGTCCGCATATTCTATAAAATGGTACGCAAAAATCAGTTTCACAAATCAAATATGGCAATTAAAAGATTTAGTTCACACGTAACAAAATTAATAAAAAAGTGATCATAAAAAGAAACCTATAAGTTCGATCGCTTATGGGATTATATGCGATAAATTATCTTACAATAACAAAGCTATTATGTGCTGGTCAATTGAATGTAGCTCTTAACGTCTAAAACATAAGGGATACGTTGCTATGATAATATATAACATGATATTATTGCTGTACAAGCATATTATAGTAAATTGCGTTGCTATCTATTATTAAAATATGAGTTTCCTAAATGGGTATTGGCACCTTCATCGCAGCTTCGTATATTCATTTATATCAATAAGAAAATATCCAATAACGCATAGTAAACGAATTTTCCATAAGACTTGTAGAATTAATCAGAAATGATTAAAATACTAGTTTCCGTCCGCAGCTTCACCAGCGTATGAGGGGGCGGTGTTGAGGGGATTTTTTTGACATCTGACACACGTTGTCAAATATAAAAAAAACCCCAAAATATGCAAAATTTGATGTAAAAAATAAATGGTTGTGTGTAAAGTCGGTTTACGGACGATAATGTTACGTGATAACATCATAAGAAAACATTGATGCATACTCTGACGCATCGGCCGATGGAGTGGAAGAGTGATAGATGCGTCACAAACCGAACGCTTAGGCCGATCTTGCTTCTCTATCGCTTGTTCCGCGCTCTCGCTTATACGGTTGGCTCAGGCGGAACGTGACAATGAGTCATGCTTTTTTATGCGTGCAGCTGGCGTTCATCGATTTATAAGACGTTATCACATTTAAACTAACAATTAAATAAATAAACAATCAAAATCACTTTCGCATTTATATAATATCGCAATATATAATAGCGGCAAATAGCAGTACATAGTATTTTTACTGTGTAGCTGATAGGGTGAGTGAGCCAGTGTAACTACATGCAAAAGGGACGTAACATTTTAGTTATTTAGGGCGCATTGACGATTTAAGGAATAGTTAATATTTTTTACAGCGCCAATGTTCATGGTCGCTGGTGACCACTTATTATCACGTAGCTCGTTGGCTACTTATTATATCAACTTATATGTATATATTTCTACCTCCTTAAAAATTATATTATAAATTATAAAGCGCCAACTGAAATTCATTAATGCGATGTTATAAATCGGTTAAACTTTTCTGAACATATTGCCACACCTTAACTATTTCACTTGGTTATTTTTGTCACTATCGTCTTAATATAATAATTATGAACCCTGGCTATAAAGAATGACTGACGGTACGGCTAGATTTCCTGATTTGCATAATACACAACAATAGAGTTCTATGTTAGTTATTCTCGTCAGAATCTATCACACTATACGATAAAATGACAATTTAAAAGTTCTTATACACTATGAAATGTCAATTTAAATGCTATTGTTGTCTACTTGGATAAAGTGTTTATATTTTGATTTATGATTTTGACTTTACTAGGTGATTAATGAACATATGTCTAGTTCATATAGTCTTATCGTTCATAATATACATTTATATTGTACTAGCGATAGCTTAGGGGTTAAGTAAACTGTATTAAGATTAATAGAAAGGGTTAGTTCGAAATCCGGGCTTTTACTCGTTCTTACTCGCTTTTACTCGAAGACATTTCTTCTTGGAAGCCTTACACACACTTGAAGAACACTTGTCAAAGGATGGGTGATAGATTTTTTTTATTATTATTGAATAAGTAGGCGGACGAGCAAAAGGGCCACCTGATGGTAAGTGGTCACCACCGCTCTTAGACATCGGCATTGAAAGAAATGTTAACCACAGCTTACATCGCCAATGCGCCATCAAACTTGAGAACTAAGATGTTATGTCCATTGTGCCTGTAACTACACTGGCTCACATACCCTTCAAATCGGAACATGAGTGTGTGGTACCTATCCAGACAAGCTTGCAGATAGTCCTACCACCAGTTGACAGTGGGATAGGAGCAGGATAATTGTTCGTTACTCGAGTTGACATTAAAAACATCGCATGCACACGTGGCCGCGGCCCTGTGCGGCCGGGAATCACATCATACGTCAAAATCAAATCATAGATAAGAAATGACATTCCAATCTAGTCATAAACTAATTCTTTTGTAACATTTATATAAATAACTTATTTATAAAAATAAAATGTTTCAAATAAATACAATATTATTAAATAATGTCTTATTTTCGTATGTAACATATATTCAAAGAGTGCGCGGTCGTGATACCGAAAATCGTTTCAATCCAACTTTACGGATATTCTAAAGTGCGATGACATTTCGTTCTACTCGTATTAAAGCGGTCAGTTATATATGAACACCACAGATTGAATACGATTTATACTGGGAATAGTGTACGATTTTCTTAAACACAATTTTATCATGTGAAACTGAAAAATTTAATTGTAAATTTTAAATTAACTTTTGTATAAAATTTAAACTTGGAATTTGATAATTCTGGTGATATATGTACGTGTAGCAGAGAAGTACAAAACAGAGACAAGAAATAAAAAAAAAATTATGACAGCAACTGTTAAAAATGGAAAAGGCATGACTTTTTCAACGGCTTGGACAATTGGTTTGCAATTAATAAAAAATGTAAAAAAAATATGTTATATGTTAAATTCAACTGGTATGAATTGAATAATAACGTTATTTCAAACAGGATTGTGTAAAAGATTGAATGCACACAGAAACGTAAACAATAGCATTTTATTGTAACGAAAAAACGAACAAATACAGCGTAACAGCCGAAAATGTTCGGTGTTTCAAAAATAATATCTGATATCGGATATTCCATATTTTTATCCGCACTAAAGCCGGGTGATCTCTCAATCAGCGGAGATTATATCTGACGTACAATTCGAAGCCGACAACGGCGCTATAAAATGAAGCCATGTCCGTTGAAATCAAATACGAACTTTGAAATAGACATCATAGATGGTGACCAAGATTCCTTCCAGAAATTTAACTCTTCGAATTGGTAGAAAAGGTTGCTGGTCATATTTAAAAATGGCGACCAGGTTCCAATATTAATTCAGTCGATAATTTGATTTTGAACCATGTTTATCTAATTAATTTTTACACATGTCAATCAACACCTGTTGCTTAAAACCAACGAAGACTTATGAGAATTCAACCTTCACAATCAATACTGTACATAACTTTATTTTATAGGTATATAACTAGTTTTTTTCAATAAAAGTGTTACCATAAGAACAGCAAAAGTTAAAAGTACTTACCACTGCAAAATTTCTCCAATCGCTTAGATAAAACTGGCTTAAAATTTAACTTATATAAAATATATTCTGAATAAATATAATCCATACGAATCCATATAATAATAGAATATATTCATAGATCTAAAGAATTATTTATTTAATTAATTATTTATAAGCAAATTCAGTGTCATTTTATTTTATTGATTATGTGATGTTCCTATACTAAATTTGGTTAAAACTTGGAAAAGCTCGGTTAGTCTATTAAGCCCATTTCAGCCATTTGCCAACGAGCACTTCACATCTATTCACTCCGATCAAGATAAATCTTCGCATCTATTATATAAAGCGTGCCTTTCCTTAGTTTTTAAGCAGATGAAAGATTATCTCAAGCCGGCATCCGAAGTATAAAGTGGCATTTGATCAATATCTCATAAGCATCATTAACATATCAATGGGAAAATTCTGGCCAATAGCCAGTTCAACATTATATATTATGGACTCTAATATACTCAAAGCCACGAGGGCCCTACAAAACATATCGCTGAAACCACTGACCACATTTTTTTTAACAAATATTTGGTTTTCCTTGTAACGATATCTCCAAATGATCTATTATAAATAATTCATGAATGGCGAGGGAAAACGGTATCTTGTGCACTAATATTGGAAGAATAATTTGTAGACAAAAAATGTACACACCATGTACCTACATTTTTCCATTTTCAATTCCTTGTACGCTGCAGAAAATTGCAAGGTGCAACAAAAAGACAAAAAGTAGGAACGTTTCGTTAGAGGGAAATTTTGGCGACTACAGGAATACTGTCACTTCCCAAGCTGCTCACGTAATTATTATGTTAAATGTGGTAAATATTTTCAATTCTGTTGATACTTCTATTGTCTATTATTTTTTTAGTTATTATTTTTTGAATTGTGATTCACTTTATGGTTCTTAGAAATTAATGTATGCTATTAATTCAGCACTATTAAATTACTTTTGATAAAAAAATTTTAATATATACCGTTATATATTGAGCAATATTATATGTATATATAATACTGCTCAATATATAACGATGTACATATTTGTAAAAAATGTCTCCAAGATAGTTGGTAAAAGCTTCATAATTTATGATCAAAATATATTACGCGGGTGCTTCATATTTTAGAATAAAATATAAAATGAAAGAAGTAAATTTTATTGAAAACCGTATACTAAAATATAACAAAAAAATTTACAACAAAATGTAAATGCACAATTCGGTCAAACCCATTTTAAGCGAGTTGCCGTCAGCTGATTGCGGGTGAGGTTCTGGCGTTGCTCCAGACTCG
The DNA here is from genome assembly GCA_905220585.2 of Nymphalis polychloros. Taxonomy (NCBI): domain Eukaryota; kingdom Metazoa; phylum Arthropoda; class Insecta; order Lepidoptera; family Nymphalidae; genus Nymphalis; species Nymphalis polychloros. Next base: position 991,327 of record HG992247.1, read on the forward strand.
AGCCTTTGTCAACAGAGATTGAAATTTTCACTCCATACTTCAGATATTATTGGAGTTTGTTTGCAAATCTCGGCAAGGATCTCGCGAAATTCACTTGTTTGAATGAAGAAAATAGTTTGTTTTACATATTGAATGTTTACGTTAAACATTATTCTAGCCAAAATGGCGCTACTGAATGTAGCTTCGTATCGTTTACAGGTGGTGATATTGTATGTAACTAAAATTCTTTCATTCGTGAAACAATGAAGTAGCCACACACAATTGCACTAAATAAAATAAAATGCGGTCGGGGGACCCCCGGTCAGGAACGATATTTTTTCGACTCAAACCGTGTTTTATAAATGAGATTTTAATTGATTATATTACTGAATTTTGTTCACACCAGAAAACACCTCAACCTCCTAAATTCGAACGCCCAACGCATCAAATTTTATAGCATTTGGTAGGAGCACTATGATCGCTATTTCGTTATATGACCATGTTGTAAGCCGCGTAAAAGAACTTCGATCCAGAAATAAAAAAACAATAATTTTATAAAACTCATTTACTTTTATCAGAAACCGCGTAAAGTTGCGGCGGAATAAACAATAATTTTACGCAGATAATCCTAAAATAAAAATGATAAAAAAATTACTTATCTAACAATATTTGTTATACAGAGATAACAAAAATTGGTACAATTTCCTTGTGTTATGTTTCCATATCGTCGTTGTTTTTTTACACCTATTCATGATTGTTGCCCCATCTCGCGGATTCGATAAACCGTGCGGCTATAAAAATGTTTTTTGCTTGCGCAAGCCACAACAAATAGTCTCGTACCCAAACTATAAACACAATTCTTTCACGCTAAATTCGACCGTAAAATCTACCGAAAATAGTCGAATCATATTTGTGTTGCTTCATTAACTCAATGTATTATCAGGAGCTCATACATAATGAATACATAAATCCAGTTCAGAAATATATAATCGAAATTGAACCTTATGTAATAGACTTTATAAACTAAATTATCTAGGTCAGAGTGAAAAAATAAACGTGGTTTATAAACGCCAAATAAAGTCGAGGGATAGCGCCTATTTGACGGTAATGGGAAGGATGTCATGTGAAATTGAATCGATAGGTGTTTGAGGGTGAACGCTAACATTGTTCCTTTACTCGTTTGCGAAAATGTATACATATATGCCTTGTCTTACACACCTTCTTATTTAAAATTGGTGAACAGGCTGGAAAATTGGCCACGAAATAGTAAGTGATTACTACCGCTCAGTGTAAGGAATTAACCATCCTCCAAGAAAAGTAAGAACTCCAAGGGAAGTATGTCATGTTCCTTTTCCCTGCAGCTACTCACGATCAATACGTTTAAGAATTCAGAGCTTTGCTTTTTTTTTAAATTAGATATACGGCGTTATAATTCGGTTACCATTTTTTTTTTTGATAAAACAGTTTTCGCGGTTTTAAGTACGTTGTGGCTTATTTAAAAATTATTTAATCTTTTAGTTAAAACTACGTTTTGAATTCTTTTTGTTTTTTTTTTTATTCGAAAAGGCTACGGGGTTATTTCAGTATGACGGATCGAGGACCTCCTGTTTTATGCTCTGCTCGTGGTTCAGCATAACTCTATTAAGCTCGCAAGATTCTTCTCTCTCGCACTCCTAGTGCAAACGGCAGTTTGAGTTCTTTCCAGCTGCCGCTTCTCCTTAATATTATGTAATTACACTTCACTCCAAGATATTCCAAGACGAACTTACACAAAACCCCACCTAAACTTTTTCACTTAATATTTAAAGGCAGCGCATCTTTTAAAGTGAATCAAATTAAATTCCCATGCGGTCGAGGCAATCATAAACGATCCGCCAGACTCGCTGGTGTTCAGTGACTTCATGCACACATGTTAACGTACAGGACTCAACGCTTAACTGACTTATATTTTATACCTAGCTGTAAGAACGCTAGGCGTATATATGTAACTAATTATATTTTATATTTATTTGTAGATAATGGAAACAAACAGTACATAATATCAAATATTGACAAAACATTACCACAATATAGTTTCCAATGATTAATGACTAACACATAATAGGCGTAGATGCATCGGATAAAGGATAAAATAATCGATCAATTAGAGATTAGGTACAAAAGAGGGAGTGGGAGAAATGACAAATTCATTCAATGACAATTAATTAAATCAGTACTACTACTAACATTAGTTAAAATATTTTTGATAAAACGATTAAGGTTACCAGAAGGGACACGAAATAAATAAAAAAGGAACTTGTTATATTTAATACCACTCCTATTTAGAAATGAATTCTTAGGTCATTTAGATTTGGTTACAGGAACATAGAACTGACTTGTTGTTAGTTTTGTCTTGTATATCAATTGTGATAAAGTTGGTTTCCATATACGATGTTCTTTATTAACGAAAATATATTATTTGTCGATAGTATATCGTGCTTTTTCGTAATCCGGGTTTGCTCTTGAGATATATTTATTAAAAGAAAGTAAAATAATAATTTAATAATGTAAGTAGTATTTGGTCATTTCATGGTATACAGTGCAATCTTTGATAGACAGATAAAAAAAAATCTGATGTCGTGTAATAATTAAGAAATTCATATGTATTCTATTATTTTGGCTCAACACCTCTTTATTAATTATTATAAATATAATGCCTAGCAGCTTAAAATATATTTTATACAAAATAAAAAAATATATATTTAATAATATAAAATAAATAATGAAATGTGAATAGGATTGAGTATAAATACATAAGAATCCAACTTATAAAGTACACAAAACGAATTAAATAGACAAATTTTAACCATGTGTATTTTTTTGTTTGATTGTCTTTAGAATTATGTAACAAACACACGAACTAACAAACTCACAAAAACAAAACAGCAGTACTTTGTATTGTTGTGTTCTGGTTTGGAGGGTGAGTGAGCCAGTGTAATTACAGACGGACCAAACATTAGTGCTCCCAAGATTGGGGGCGTGCTCGTGATATGCTCGTCCGCCTACCTGTACAATAAATATATATATAAATTAATAAGGACAATTACAGATAACATAGTACGAAATATTAGCCTGCTAGACCTATTAGTTAGACATTATCCAAAATGGATCCATTAAAGTCTAATTTACATAATAATCGCGAGCATTAATGAATTATTACTGTCATTAAATACATCCGATGTAGATACAGATAATATCTACGAACCGATACGATGTAAGCTGTTTCTTGTCACTTTATCTCATACTAGCCCGCCCCGACTTCGTCCGGGGTTGAAAATTTTTGATACCTTGGGTTACAATAATGAAATTTTCGTAGAGATCTCGATTTTTTAATATTATTTATATTACACGCTTTCTGTAATTTTTTTTTAAAGTCGTTTAATAGTTTTTCGGTTTATCCATTAAAAACAAACACTCAAATGATCTTTTCATATCATGTGATCGTAATAAGAATTGAAGTAGTTTTTGTTAATTTGAATGTTATATATAAACAATTTTACTGGTTTACTGATCCTCTATGCCGGAACATTACAATACTAAGTATTGCTGTTTGGAGTCCCATGGTGACCACTTACCACCAGGTGGCCTGTTTGCCAGAGCTCCTACCGACATCATATTAAAAAAACTAAATAGCGCAAACTCAGATGCATTCTCTATTCGCTCAAAATGGTATCATAAGAGATCATTTGCAATACAAACAGCTATATACGCGTTTTGAACGATTTATAAGCAAAGGTTGTCTATATTTGGCACACACCACGTGACCAATTAGTCACACGCCATTAAAACCACCGATAATCATGCAAAACGATCACCCGCCGTGCATTGCAGTTGAATCAATTTTTAATGAAATATGCTTTATCCAGGCCACGAGAATTATAGTAACGCTAACGAGTATAATTAGAGCTAGCGTACCGTTTAGAGCTGCATTTTATATTCATCATCTTTTGCCCCAGTTGCGATTTAATGGGATTTAGAAATAGCTTCGTATCCTTACATTTTTAAAACGGTTATATGTGGACAGTGAATTTTTTTAATTAATTTCGCTGTTTTTAGTTTTATTTCATATCTCCAATTATATTATAGCTTTATTTTATTTTATTGTTATATGATCTCCAACAAGGAATACACATGACGAGCTTAAAATACATTAGGCGTGTTATAAAACTATGTGCTCCTTCAGTTACAGGAAACTACAGTATCCATCTTATGTAACTAAGTATCAGCTATATAGTAAAATTAAAATTAGGGACTAGACAAATTAATGATTAAAATGATTCTTTACTCGATAGAATATGTTAGTGGTTGGTACTGCTATTATAATTTTCTGAATTGTGAATTGCTGTCGGCCCGATGAGCCTTGATAGTGAATCCGATCGAGGGCAGAGTACTAGGACAGCAGAGAAAAGAGTGGGCTCGGAGAGACGAATGCCTTAAGGATATCTCCTGTGAGAAGTGTTTATTTATTTGGTTTTATTTAAGATATCTGTACTTTATAGTATTTTCTTTAACAAAATTAACAATCAAATGGGTTACCCCATGATAAACTTCATCCATACACTGTCAGAACCACACATTTTATGTCATTAATGCGCTGCAACCTTGGGATCTAAGATTTTCGTTGTAAATGAAACAAATATCAAATCAAATGTATTTTATAGTAAGCTTTGCAATAAATCTTTTATGAATATTGCATCAATATTTTTACCACAAGTTTCTATCAAGAAGTAACTCACGTTGCTTTTAAAATACATTAGATTTACAAAGGGGTTAGTCATAGTAGTAGTACATATTTGCAATTACTGTTCATGATAAATCCCGCGTTGGACACGAACTTTGATCCAAGCATCTCTACAAGAAGAAAAAAGCATATGGAAATGAAATTATTTATTAAAGCTATACAGGAGTTGGGCAAAAAGCATGCTCGTTTACCACACAATCTTGTACATAGCTGTATATAGTGTAGGTGGTACTTACATAAATACTTCAGCATATAAAGAACAAGTACATATATATGAGGTTGTGCTCTAAGAAACTATGTGTCACATGTTGTTAAATTGCAGATCGTAATAATGTTATACAAATCCACTTACGTCTTTAGCAAGCCATATTAATATTCAATAGCAAGAACGAGTTAGGAGTCTAGGATCTAGCTAGGAACGCTAGGAAGGAGTAGGAGTTACTATCCATTGTTGTAGAGTACATAGCTTTGTGTGACAATGTCTTTACAAGTGGCCATTGATTAATTAATAGAAGTTTTAACAAATGTTACTTGGGTTTTTTGATTTTTGATTTTGATTTTGGAATGCTAAGAATTCCTTACAATTTTTTCTTAATAATAAAAACATGTTTCTATTAGATACTAACTAGTTTCCGCCTTTTTAAAATTCTCGTGACGTTATATAGTTTTTGAATGTAATACATAAAAACTCAAGCGTTTAACTAAAATATTTGAAAATATATTGTACATTTCTGTAATAAAAAACATTGATATAACTGATGATTGACAAGTGAAGTGTTGATATTCCAGTAAATTATAATATATACCCACAGTTTCAATCAATGGGTGTCGTAAGAGCCAATCAAGAGAATTATTGTTAAGCACATCAATCAATTGAGCATGTAAGTGCCGCAACCAATACACCAATGACAGCATTTCCATGAAGGATTAGCATCTGGTAGGTCGGCCTTCAAAGTCTATCTTAACCTGTTTTTTTTTCATGTAATTTTAATATTGCGCCGAATCCAGTTTATAAGATAAAGGAAAGTATGATTTGACGCGTAAAAATATTTGTCATTTTTGCGGCCACAGATTATTATAAAAATAATAATAATTCGGGAACTGTCTTCGTGTATCTATACTAATAAATTATCTATTTTTTATATTGCTTAAAAAACTACTAAGCGAACGGCGCCTTTTAGAGCAGGTTTTAGTATATAATACAATTATTACCTGTGCTTCGTAGTATAAATAAACAGATTGCACCTTTAAGTTTAGACTATTGACGTGACAAGCATTTAATGTTTTTATACCATATAAAATGTAGTACATTTTTTATTTATAATCATATATCTAGCGTGAAAAGTAGGTAGGCTTTCATCTTCAAGCGTAAGCACGTTGCGGGCAGGCTCACAAAAGCGCACTCTACGCGAATGCCCGGCTGGCGCGGTGCCAGGCTCGCTTCTATCAATTTGAAATTTTCACTTTACTCCTATATAAGTGTAGAGTTTACTACTTTCTAGTTATTCCACTCAAGGGGGTTTCATTTTGTAAGGAATACACTGGATAAATTACTGTATTCATGGACAACCGTTTTATAAGTATTTATATTAAAATTAATTGTAACTATGATTTATAAAAGGGCAACTGAACTGCAGAGTCCTGTAAAAGTTTATTTTTGTATGTGAAACATCTATATATATGCGCGCCATGCATATTAGACCGATTCATATGCCGTGACGGCGAACAGCATAAGTATTGTCGCTATTAGAAATATTAATCATTCCATATCAACTCCTTTCGCCAATACACCAATGACCTTAGGAAATAAGTTATGTCCCTTGTGCCTAAAATTACACTTGACTAACCCATTGAATCGAAACACAACAATTTATACTAAGTAGTGCTGTTCATCGGAGAATGAGTGTGAATGAATGATGAGTGGATGCTACCACTGTTACCTTAATAAACGAGCTTGAACAAAAACTTACCACCTTAAAACTTCGGTTAACGTTTTTAATGGCTTAAAAAACTATAAAGAAAATATAGTATGAAAGTAAAGTTCTCAATAACATAAGGGTAAATAATATAAATAATAATAATATATATAATATAAATCATAGTAAGAGAGTATTTTTATAAATATCACCGTTGCCTCGTTTACATTTAAAAAAGAAACATACATATCTAAGATCTATAAAGAAAACTGTAACAACGATCACAACGATCACGTAGCATTACACAACTTATTTAGGATTCTTGAGGGTCTTAGGTCTTGAAAGTCTTTCGGTAGTTATTCTCAAATCGTTCGATTCGAATCCCGATGAGTTTCTAGTATTCGATTGAGAGAGATTTCTAATAAATTGCTTATAGATGAGAATACTTGATATATTTTAAAGATGATATACGAAGATAGAAATGAATAATGTAACTTTTCACACGCGATTCTTTTAACAATATTGTTTTACACATATTTTCTATATTAAGAAAATTGAAATAATAAAAGACACAAAGTGTGTAAAATATTAAATCATTCGATATTTTTGATACCTTAATTTAATTCGAGTCACGCAAAATGTTATCGAACATGTTCGTAATAGTGGTTGAGTAAGATCACGTCTGCACTAGCTGGCTGGCTTCCAGATTTGCATTTAAGGCTGTATGCAGAAGTATGGGACACGTAGGCGTCTTGTTTTTGCTGCATTAAGATCATTATAGTTGACGATAGAAAGTTTTAAAACATTAACGAATATTTTAAGTAACGGACAAACTTGAGATTTCGGCTTTGAAATGTTTTCTTAACAAGTCTATTGAAAATGACAGATTCTAGTATTAGTCCATTATTGAAATTATTTTAGAACATTACTAATAATTATGTTGGTATGTCATTTTAATCATGAAACAATAATATCTTGTCTACAAGCAGGACCTTGGTTTTGTATGTACATTAACTGTCATGGCGATCATAAAAATAGTCTAGAACTTGAAGTGCTTCAGCGACATCTAACAACGAGTTATGACTATGTGAAAAAATACGTCATGTTTGTGTCAATTTGCATGGTGTTCAAGTCCATAAATCTCAAAACCAACGTAAATTTTCAAATACATATATAATATTTTTAGGTTATTTTACTAAACGACAACGTAAAATATCAAAAGAAAATCCAGTTATAAAATGTAACTGTTTCAAAACTTAAAATGTATATTTTGTGTAAATTTCAAGACAAAATAAAATAGTAAAATTCTTCGTAACGATAACAGAACGAAAAAGACCAACCTAAGATGACCTCAAGTCGACTTAACATTTTTCGCTTCTCCGTTAAATTTAGGTTTATAAGAATAAGAAAAAAAGTCTCAAAAGTTAGTGACAGCGCACAATGCGAATGTCACAATAAGAGAAAAATAATATATAGCTGAAACATCTGGGCTCTCTTTCTCAGTCGCAAGAAAAACTGTCCAGCATTATTAATTCGAATGATACGATCGTACAAAGTGAATCGCTCATCTTCTTACGTCCCTGTTTATTTTTTGGGGCATGATGAGATATTTCGCTGCCCCATGGGGCTTATAAAATTACATTTAGCAATTCTCATCTTGGATATATATTTTTATTAATACAATTATTGTTTTTGAATTGAGAACTCAAATAGAATTTAAACAATATTAGTAATTATATTATTTTTTGAGTAAAATGGTAGCAGTTCTTCTTGCAAGATAGTGGAGTAATTTTTACATTTTTTAAAGGCCTGCTTGCTTACTCTTGTGCGGCCTTGTCTGTCTTAATCATTCGAAACTGCTTATTAAAATATTAATATCAGGTAGCAATGTTAATGATGTGTGGTATATACAGTGAACGATACAAGTGTTCTTAAATTTCATCATTCATTCATAGTGTGGTTAGCATATCCTGGGACGTTATTCACACAAGGCTATCTGATCCCATACTAAGCAGAGCTTGACTATGGAGACCAGACAACTGATATACTACATATACTAGTTTTCTTTTGTAAATAAATACTTATATTGAAATTACACCCAGACTCAGGACAAACAGACATGTTTATGCACACAAATGTTTGTCCTGGGTGGGAATCGAACCCACGACCTGCGGCGCGAAAGGCAAGTATCTACCAACAACGCCAACCGGCTCGTCATCTATATGTAATAAACGCTCATGATTATTTATAGGCAAAATTATATAGAAAGAAGAAAGATACATAAAATTGTTTTTGTCTTTAATATTGTATAAAATATATTTAAAAATTGGTACGCGTGCTCTGGGTCTTTCACAAAGTTGCTTCATTTCGCTCTATCTATAATTTCGACAAAACTGCGAAGTAATACAGTTTCCTATCTCTTAGCATAAGACATGGTAACAAAAACACATCTTTGGGTAACAGCGTGCAACAACAAGTAACGCAACTTTAAAATAACAAAGAATCTTATCAAGCAAGTTAATAGGGTATTCTTGGAGCAGGAAAAATATTTTAGGAAGGATAAACTTACGGGGAGTATGTCGAAAGAATGTCTCATTACAGACACAATGAGCTTCTCAAACAATAACGATGTCTCCGTTGCACCAGATTTCATTTAGCTCCATCTCTTTTTAACTATTTTATTTATTTTTCTTCGGTCTGCAATCCGAGATTTGCTGGAAGCCTCAGAAGCTACGAACTGTTTTATAAAGTTTAAGGCCATGATATACCATAAGCGAAAGCGTTTATAAAATTTAAAATGTTTTTTTTTTTAAGTTACATATTAATTGCATATTCAATTATTATAATTATATATACTTTTAAATATTAAGTTATGCAATATTTTAGGTGCAAGAAATATTTAAACTGAATTTTTAATGTAAAACTCCGCGACTGTGCGGTTAGGTTAGGTTAATTTTAACCTATATCTTAACGGAAGATTTCATATGATAAATAAGATTAAATGTATCGGAAAGCTGTCCGTGATTTTCGGTACGACATATTCAAAAACCAAATAAATTATCCCAATGACCAATACGATCTACGTAAAGAGAGTTTATATTCGATTTTGTTATTGGCATTTATTACAGCGAAAAATCTTTTGACATCGAAAAAATAAAAATCTGCAGCAACATTTTAAGTACATGATAGAAAAATATAACAAACTGTGCTCAGTTGTCAAATTATAATTAGGTACGTCCGCTAATAAAATCACAGTGGTCTTACCCGAATCGATTTTGTTCTAGCAATACGATTAGAATCTGATTATTTCTTATGGAATTTGATTTCGATTACCTAAGCATGGTCGTATTTCTAAGCTATCTAAATAATTTCCAACTAAAACTTCTTCATTAATAATGAATCTCTTTGTTAAGATTTTATATAAATGTAATTTGGAGCCAAATAACAACGAAAGTAATAACAACGTGATCCTTAGAAATATATTTGCTAAAGGAACAAACGACGCTAGAAAATACAGAAATCTATTGTATAAAGTGTTTCGAATAAACAATTTAGGAAAACAGCCGAGGTAGGGCGATGTCTTGAGATGTTTATTTTACTCCGGCGCGTTCCGCCGCGGAACCGAGGGCATCTGGAAACGTCGTGGACCTATTCCGCTGTCGCGGAACTACGAATCTGGAACGACTTTAAATGTGGGTCTATTGTATTGCACTAAACGTTCGGTTAAGTGTGAAAAGAAATGCATTCGTGTTTGCATTGTTTTAAGCCATTTTACTAAAAATAGTTTGCGAATAAAATTTGTGGAATGGAGTTTAAATTACTTTGTCTTGTTCGTAACGAGATTTTCCTGCGTTAATTGGATCATCGCGTTGTTTCACTTCGCTTTACAGCTTTATTTTCAGAATCGATGAATTATTTTGAATTAATAATCATAGTCGTATTAAAAAATATACTAGTAAATACATATTATTCTGTTCAAGCATATAATTAAAATGCAAAAAAGCGAAGCTATGACATATAAACTTAGGTACACTATATACTTATACGATGTAAATATTTCATCTCGCGTGGTCGCGAGCTGACTTACTTTATGTCATAGGTTAGTGTTTAGGAAATCCAATTTTTTTTTTTATGCTATAGTTTGGCGGACGAGCTTATGGGCCACCTGATGGTAAGTGGTCACCAACGCCCATAGATATTGGCAGTGTAAGAAATGTTAACCATCGCTTACATTGCCAATGCGCCACCAACCTTGGGAACTAAGATGTTATGTCCCTTGTGCCTGTAATTACACTGGCTCACTCACCCTTCAAACCGGAACACAACAGTACCAAGTACTGCTGTTTTGCGGTAGAATGTCTGATGAGTGGGTGGTACCTACCCAGACGAGCTTGCACAAAGTTCTACCACCAAGTAGTGTTCCATTAATGTATATTACATGCTCACAAGCTCAGTCTTCCAAAATACGATCTTATATACGATCTGATGATCTCGAAACGTGGATAAAATGTTGACTTTCAAAACACGAACCTGCTACCGTAACATCGAAAACAATAAGATTTTAACAAGTTCTTACTCGACAGTCTATAGTATGGAGGTAAAATTTTTTATCGGACATATTTCATTTTACGTTGATATAGACGGTATCGCTATTTCGGTGCAGTATTTTTGCGATATCGTTTTTATTTTTCAAATAGCGTCCGTATACAAATGAATATTTTCTAGAGCCGCAAGGCATGTAACATTCGAATTGGAAGCTATTAAAATATTGAAAAGGGAGAAAAATATAAATGAATCATCGAAAATAAAATTTATATATCATTACTAAGAATTATTTTATATACATTTTACTATGAAATTAGGTTTCGCAGTAAAACGAATATAAAGTATTCGTGTTATGATAAATCTATTTATCGAGAAATGCTCGACAAGTTTCGTGAAATCAATAATTAAATTAAGTTCAATCTTGTTAATAATTTTGAATTCAATTTAAACGAATTTAATAACCTTACCTTACCATTAAAAATATATGTAACATTTAACAAATTCACAAGACATTAAGACTCATAAACATTTTACGATAATGGAGCATTATATAAAAAAAAGGCGTAACATAAGTAATAAATAAAGTTCAAATACCACACAGAAGCGTTCTCATGTAAAATTAAAAAACCAAAAGAGATCAAAATGAAGCAACCGTGTTTTAACAAAAAGCGCAAACAATAATCGAACATGAAACAGCGGGAATCACGTGAAACGTACTCGACGATGAATAGGGTTGCCGCAGTTATTGTTTTGTTCATAAAATATTATGTAAATATTGTTGAAAAATATAGGAAGTAGATTTTTTTTTATATCTACAATCTTTTGTTCGTGCGAAGACTCTTGTAATGTAAAAGATAATTAAAATACTAAAACTCAGGTGAGATTTTATGCTATTCGTTATTTATGATATTTAAACTTGGTTAGTTTTAAGCCGCTTTTTAATTTTAGAAATTGTGGACATATTATTTCACCACTTTTAAAATTAAGGGGAAGACAGTGTATGTATATAAGTAGACACTCCGTCTACAATAAAATAAATTTATGTCTATTTTGTTATGAATGAAATTAATGAAAATTTGATATGACACATGCAACCTTTATCAAGATATTTCATCGTTGGCAGATGAATAACACAATACGAGTATAAATGTATTTAATTGAAAAAACAGCGGTTCGCAATGAGCCCGCAATCTTCCGTTAAGATATAGGTAAAAATTAACTTAACCTAACTGCACTGTTGTGGAGCTAAGCAGTAACATATTATACAACAGCTCTTTCTTACTTGGTGGTAGAGTTTTGTGCAAGTTCGTCTGGGTAGGTACCATCTACTCATCAGATATTCTACCGCAGAACAGCAGTACTTGGTATTGTTGTGTTTCGGTTTGAAGGGTGAGTGATCCAGTGTAATTACAGGCACAAGGGACATAACATCTTAGTTCCCAAGGTTGGTGGCGTATTGGCCAAGGATATAAGCGATGGTTAACATCTCTTACAATGCCAATGTCTATGCGTCGGTGACCAGTCACCATCAGGTGGTCCAAATGCTCGTCCGCCTACCTATAAAAAAACTTTCTGGATTGAAAAGGTTTTATTAAATATAAAATAAGCTTTATTTGCATATTCGAATCGGCATCCCTAACGTTTAGTCATTTAATACCCGTACGAGTCTTGCATAAGACAGTTATTAAGAGAAATAGCAACCATCATATGTTCACACTTTGTTGTTTTGAAAAAAGGATTAAATGTGTTTTCATAAGTACCATAGTACATATTGCGACTTGCATTAATTACTCCGCTCTAGAGCTAATAGACATCCAAGGATTTATATCACGTCTCGTCGACGGACGTGACGTCCAAACGCACAACAGTTAGCACGTCTTCCTTTTCAACATCGGCCTAAGATAGAGTAACTAATTAATTTATTGACGGTTCTTCTTGCGAGAATTTATATTCCGAACCGGTGGTTGTTATATATTAAATTTAAATTGTAAAACAACGATTCATATGTGCTTGTGTGAGCCTTTAATATAGTATATAGAGCCGTCAGAAATTTATATTTCGAATAAAAACATCCATCAAATGTTCGTATCTATATCGTTATCTATATATACACATACATAATATCAATAACTTAATTAAACATAACTCAAAAATGTATAAACAGATTTATAATATCGAACGTTTTTAGCCAAACTTCAACTTTTGAATTCAAATTCAACTTCAACAAGTACGTAAATAGTTTCCACTTTATCTCCCTTAGGTTTATAAAGGTAAAAATTCTTAACGGTCAGTGAAATTCGAAATTCGATTTTATCGAATATACCATTTAAGTCGAGACTCAAATTTATTTCTGATGCCTTTTTTTGTTATATTCCAACTTTTACATAGTCAACAGATACTGAGGGGTCACAATTGTTGATGCTTTATTAAGAAACGCATTATAATATGCTCCTAATATTTCTGATAGCTAACGAATCATTAACAGTTTTCGCAAAATAATTGTTCAAATAATATTATGATAAATCAAAAGACAAGTATACTAACCACTACACCAATGGTTATTCAATATATTTACTACATTTTTTTCCCTCGGAGGCGTTGAAACTTCGCGTGCCAGTATCTTGTTACGTGGCAAGACCAATACAGGCACGATAGTTCGCGTGACCGTCCATTTGTTTACGGGTAATTTTACCCGATTTCGGAACAATGGTTGTTTATCGGAAACTTGTGTAAATTTTCCCACTGTCTTTAATTTTTTTTTAATTTATGTGATTATGTCTCTTTTAAATTTAAGTTGTTTTTCCCATTGTCAAATTTAAATAAGACCTTTTTAATATAAAATTGATAAATTTAATTTACATAACAAATTTAATAAAAAATATATCAGTTCTCGTTGGAAATATCTTCTATTATTAAACTTCAAGCGCCAAGCGCGAAGTCGTAATGACAATATTTATGTTCTTAAAAAGCTAAATATTTAAATGTCGTTTATTAATAATAATAATTACTGTGTAATAAATAAATTGAAAAAACGGACGCTCGACAGAAGTGATAATATTTATTATGAATATAATATATTAAATATAATTTAAATTAGTACTTGAGTTGCTAAATTATTATAAGTACTATCTGTACACGCTAGATGTCGTTAGGTTGGTAACTCCCAGGTAAAGCAATCCGTGTCGGTAATAGTGGCACCGTAACGCGTTACGTTACGAAGCGGTTTACATTCCCATAAGAAGTTATCACTTCAAAAATATTTTTTATAATTTTAATTAATATAAGGAAGGTGATCGTAATGAATCTGAATTAAATATTTATATTTCTGTCAAGATATACCAATAGCAATCATATTGACATTATTTATCTAGGTATATATACATAGGTATAATAAATAACAAAGTAGGTAGGGATAGGTAATGAAAGAAGAGTTGACCTATTTTGATTAATTCGCCTCAGGCAATATATATTCGTAGATCATTACATTGTAACCTAACTTCTGAAGTCCCCTGTGCATCCAATTACACTGGCTAACTCACCCTGAATCGGAAGAGCATTGGTGTGAGAATAACTAATGATTGATACTCCCCGAACGGACTCGAGTCAGCAACTTGCTATGATATCGATCCTATAATATTAATAAAACTACTTAAGATACAAAAAAAAACTACTTTATTGCTAAGTGGCGATCTCTTCTACTCGTATCAAAGTGAATATTAAGCGTTGTGCGTAATACAATAAACAAATTATATTGCTTTTTAAATTTATTTTATTTTATATGTGTTTATATCTTTTTTTTGTAAAAGGGGCAAACGGGTAGAATATCACCGCCTACATACATTGGTGATATAAGATATACTAACCATTCCTTACATCACCAATGCCAACCAAACTTTGGAACTAAGATCCCTTGTGCGTGTAGTTACACTGGCTTACTTACCCTTCAAACCGGAACGCACCAATACTAATTATTGGTATTTAGGGGTAGAATCTGATAAGTGTATGGCACCTTCTCATACGGGCTTATGTACAGTCTAAAAAAAGATCTGGATGTTCAATGGATGAAAATATATAATCCAATGTATATACGAAGACTTAAATAGTATGAAGATCTGATAAACTTACTATAATCTAACCAGTCGCATACAAAAACATTCCGCTGAAATAAAACAAGCACTCTTATTATCGTCGGATAAATCAACCGACGTCACTGCGACTTCTTACTACTTTACTACTTAATTAGGGTAATTGAACTCGCTAATTATGATTTGGTTGTGAGGGAAATGAAATAAGTGTGTGTTTGAAAACCATAGCTCGTAAACAAACGAAGAACTCATTCTGATGTTACTACAGCTTATTAATTAAGAGTAGAGAATACTTTATGCCCACAAGAATATATATTTGACGAGCTGGTTGGCGTGGTTCGATTCCCACCCAGGACAGACATTTATGTGCATGAACATATATGTTTGTCCTGAGTCTGGGTGTAATTATCTATATAAGTATGTATTTACAAAAGAAAAGTAATATATGTAGTATATCACTTGTCCGATTTCCACGGCACGAGCTCTGCTTAGTTTGAAATCAGGTGGCGTGTGTGAATAATGTTCCAGGATATTATTATTATAAGAAAAAACGATGGTATCTTTAAAAACTACATAACATCAGAAAGGTTTTATTCTAACGTAATATATATTAAGGTTGCATTTAAATTCGTATTTTAAAAGATTGTTTTTTTTTATATTATTTAAATCAATTTAGTAATTATTTTTATTCAAATAGACTTTTACAAGTACTTATGAATTGTCAAGCACTACGACCGGTTCGGGATGATTTTTTTGTTAAGAGAGAACCGTGGAAGAAACTCAAAAAAATATTCGATTGACATATAACAAAAAATTGTAAAAATTTTACATAAAAATACTCACAAGCTCTTTTGAGTATAATTGAATAATGCCGTTATATTAATTTAAAAAAAATCTACCACCGGTTCGATGTTTAAAATTTTCCTAGAGAAATACAGATAAATATTTCAATGGGCGGTGCACTCACAAATTTTCATTAATTAAAATATATACGCTGTATTGACAATGAAATAATACACAATATTATTTCATTACACATAATATGCGATATTAATCAGTAAACGTTATTAAACAAATATTATTTTAATACGAATATAAATATCTGAAATACTTATGTAAATAAATAAATTTACGAAGAAAGATCACAAATAATATATTAAAATCATCCCACTCGCTGTAATTTAGAAATTGCTTACTATCGATAGAACCTTATTTTAATATACGACTATCCGTATGATAACAACTGACCTAAATTATATAAGCCGATCGATATTACACCTTATCTTAATGGCGATAGAGTTGAAAACGGATTGAACGCTAAGGACAATGTTTTCCCCCTAAAACTCGGTAACCGCATTAAGTTAATGACGTAGCTCACATCAGTCCTATTTTGATGATTGCTTGAATATTATACTAGTACTTGCTTTTAATAATAATGACGTCACAGATAGCCTGAGCGCAATATATCTTGTATCTTTTATTTGTATAATTATAAATGAAATTTTTATTTTGTGTTTATTAATGTGTAACTAAAAAAAACCTGAAGTAATATACTTAAAACTTATTCCAGAAAATCAAGTGCGTTATATATATGACTTAATATATATAATTCATCTGTGAGTGTGTTTGTCAACTCCTAAACGGTTGGACAGATTTTGTGGGTATATTTCAATGGTTTCCTTGATGGCTTGAAATTGGATCCGGTAGGGAGCGCTGCTGTCAGTATGTTACTAAATGAAAAAATGTCTGTATGACAGGACGTCTGCCGGGTCCGCTAGTATTATTATATAAGTAGTTGCGCTTCAGCAGTTTCATCAAGTTTAAATTTATACTATTGACGTCATATGCGATTTAATACCGTACCTTAAGTCCCGTAGTTGACGGCGCATTGATATGTTTCTTGTGATGTCATTATGAACAAAAGAAATAACTTACCGTCAAGTGATTCTCTTGCTATTATGCTTTCCTAAAATAAATAAATAATAAAATGATATTGAACACCGGCTCAATAATTAATTTACGTAAGCACTAATCACCGCTCGTTTGTTATCGCTTATTAATACTTTTAATTTTTTTTTTTGTCGCATAGATAGGTGGACGAGCATATGGGCCACCTGATGGTAAGTGGTCACCAACGCCCATAGACATTGGCAATGTAAGAGATGTTAACCATCGCTTACATCGCCAATGCTCCACCAACCTTGGGAGTCAGTGTAATTACAATGGCTCACTCACCCTTCAAACTGGAATACAACAATACCAAGTACAGCTGTTTTGCGGTAGAATATCTGATGAATGGGTGGTACCTACCCAGGCGAGCTTGCAGAAAGCTCTACCACCAAGTAGACCACCACCACCACCAATCTTGAGTTATTAAAAAAATATAACATTGTCGATTTGTAGAGTATTGCTGAAATTCCTTTTTACCCCTCTATTTAACCGTTACCCTAAAGGTGGATACTGTAATAGCCCAAGGGGCAATGACCACACAGGATTTCACATGGCTAGACAGCTCGTATACCGTATCCAAAACGAAACCAAATGCCTATAATAAATATAGAAATAGTATCTAAAATGTTTTCCCGCCTCATACTTCACCGATGAAAAAACGTAACGTAGGTCTGACGAATTTATTTGACGTATATATCGCTGGTCGGAACTTTTATCTCAATAACAGCACAATTGCTTTACCTTGTTTCTTAACAATACAAGCCCAACATTTAACTTAGACATTTAATATATCTTCTATTTATAGAATGTTTACGCTTTGTAGATATTATATATTATTTAAAATAACATATTCGATTTGTTGCCATTCGATAACCAATGTATGACTCTTAAACGTTTTAAGACAGAATTAAAAAAAAAACTACTAAATTGGGGCTTTGACTCACTTTAGTAGTTTCAAAGAATTTGTTTCATATAAAACTAAAAATATGTAAATTATTTACATATATGAACAAAAAAGTACCCGCATGACGCATCATTTTATAAAATGTATCACAAAAACTTACAACGAAATGTTCAGCGATGTAATTAATTGTATTGGTTTTGAAATTGGAATTCTCTTAATAACATTTATTGCCGAACATCAAAGTACAGATAAAAGATAAAATGAGAGATGATTAAATGTATCAAAGAGAATAATTCCCACTCATTCTTACACCGTCAACTCTGCCGTAGTAGTAATCATATAATTAGTTACGTAACTACACTAAATACACGCGTCAACTAACACAGACATAATTGTCTATGTAATATTGCATTGTCCGTATGGTTGTGTTATCCTTGTTAGCAAACCCTTGTCATACACGTAATGACGTCACATGTCATGTACACTCGGCTTTCATCACAATCCAGCGACATTGTACAGTAAAACATGTTTATTTACGAGTTGAGCCCACAGTGCCTTTGACGCCTCGAAAATCTTCTTGTTTTAGTGATAAGAAGATAAATGACCGGACAGAATATAAAGAACACTTCTTCAAGAATTGTATTATTGAAATTTTTTCTGTTCTGTCAGTAGATATTACAATACACAAATGTGTGTGCAAGCCAATGGATTTGTCTCTCATAAAACTATGGTACGGCAATAAACCGTTTAGGTTTGTGACTAACGGCTTTTGTGTTATCCGAGACACGGGCTTGACTACCAACTTCCAAGCCGGGCTGTGATATAATTTATTGATAAAAATACCCAATATTTTCCGTTTATTTTTTATCTCGTTCTATCATGCTAACATTTACACTTGTTTATTGATCGTCAATAACAAGTAGTAAATATATCAAACGATAACATTTCATTATTAAATAAAACTATAAGGCTTAAACACAACTCTACTCATTTAATAATAACCAGCTTATCATAACAAATATTAATAATAAATGAATATTAATATTGAATATTAATATACTTTCTTATTTTATATTTACTTAAACAACACGCGCAATTTTCGTTTATTCTCTAATTTTAATGAATATAATCTTGTA
Source organism: Nymphalis polychloros (assembly GCA_905220585.2). Classification (NCBI taxonomy): domain Eukaryota; kingdom Metazoa; phylum Arthropoda; class Insecta; order Lepidoptera; family Nymphalidae; genus Nymphalis; species Nymphalis polychloros. The sequence goes on from HG992247.1 coordinate 1,010,622, forward strand.
CCAATTTCATACGACTACAAAGTCTTTTGGTCGATGCATAAGGTCCTCCAGACCGATTTTGGCCACGGCGGCCAATCTCAAGAGTGCACATGGGTGTGCGCAAACACAGGTGCGCTCTCTTTTCCCTAGCTCTCATAATCCGATGGAACGGCAATCCGACACGACCGAAAAGAGTTCAGGGGCAGGACCAACGGCTTTACGTGCTTTCCGAGGCACGGGAGTGTACACACTTCCAACTTCCAGACTCCGGGCTGCTACTGAGAATTTTCTGACAGAAAAACCCAATAACTATTTATTGGCCTGACCTGGGAATTGAACCCAGGACCACTGGGTCTGTAGCCTTATAGTGAAGTCAGTCAAGGTCGACGCATTAACGATAATTCGACACGAACTTCCAGTCGCCAAATTTAAATATTACCATTACCAAAAATTTGCACAAACCACCCTTGACAGGGTCACTTAAGACGTTAATTACTGGAGTGGAGATGCCTGGCGAACCCTAATTACAGTGGTCCCGCAGGCGTCCATAACAATTAGTCAAAGTTTTGAAACCACGATATGAACAGTCTCATCGGCTCAGATTACCCCATTGTTGTTCCATCCCTTTGTGAAAACAAAAAAAAGGCAATTCATTACTGGCTTTGTCTTTATCCCTCGGGATATCGGGAATTGAGTTTTTTTTTTCGGGAATGTCCTAATTACAATTTTTTTTAATCTGTTTTTATTGTGAGTCAATCACTAAAATATTCGAAACGTATTGTTTGAGTACTCACTTATTAGTCATGACTGTACTTTAAAAGCATATTTTAAATTTTAATATGAAATTTCGTATTAATTATGTATTGAGCATTAAGCTTTTTGTAATTAGAAATAAATTGGTGGTATATAATGCCGTATTTCGTGTTATTATAACATAATTTGGTACGTCTTAGTTTCCGAATTATGTGTAATCCTTAATACGTGTTGGTTATTACTTATCAGGCAAACCATTTATTATTCTCGCTCCAATAGAAATGTAATTATCTTCGATAGGCCCCTAATTGATTTTAACGAATAAAACATAAAGAAACGGAACATCGCCGATTATTACAAAAATCCGTTCGTCAATATTGACAGCGCTGAAACAGCGAAACTAGGAACGCCATGTCACCAGATATGTCTTTTGTCAATTCATATCCGGGACGAGTTGAACTTCCAGCGACTAGCGATTTAAAGCGCTGCTTAACGTCGCTATATTTAGTCTAAAACAATAATATTCTATATCATCTTTATCAATTTATTTTTGGAACCGATAAATGATTAGCGAGTAAAATAATTTTATGCTAAATTAAAATAAGACATTAAAAATATTCTAGACTTACGTTCGAGCGAGATAGAACATAAGGTTGCGTTGTAAAACGTTTCGTCGCTGTCCTAGGACAGGTGCCCTTAACCCCCGTAAGTACCCATTCGGCCCTTCGAACCGGGTTGGCGACATAATTACGGGTTTAAGTAGACCTCGAATGGAAATTGTACCATTTCGGGGGTTGAAACCTCGAGAGGATTACTGGAGTTATACGCAGGTGAATTTTTCTCCTCCGAAATTTATTACAAATTTTCTTTATTTATTGCTTATCTTCGAAGTTAAATAAGATTTATAAGTGATTTAACGAAACATGTCAAACTTATCAAATTAAATTTTAAAGCAAACTAAGAACATGTTTTAATGTTAAAATCACCATAATATTACTTCGTGTAATAATATGAATATATTATAAATAAGAAAATATATTAATAAATAAGAGGTCTATCATCAGCCAGTTTCTTGAATTTTTATCAAATGATTTTCTGATCTCATTAGATATGTACGAATAATAGCTTTGAATAATAAATGAATAATTAATTCACCTAATCTTAATAACACATTGATGCCTCATAAGCATTATTTAAGCAGTAATATTAAAAATAACTGACTTTGAATTAGATGTATTAGATAACAATATATTTTATGTTATGTATTTATTTATACTTCTGGAAACAAACAGTATAATAACATAATAAATTAAACGAATGTAACAAATGCATTAACCAACAAAATTTCCAATAATAAACGACATATTAAAAGTGCAAAAGAGCAAGTATTAATAAAAAGTGTTTTAAAATAAAATATATAACAATATAAGCAGCAATAAAATATGTCAAGTTATATTAAACTAATTAATTTGATTACTTTCACCATGCATGCGACAGATTTAATTAAATTATAAATAATTATTAAATAATAAAATAAATTTGATTAAATAAATATTTGTAATTAAATCTCTCTTTAAGGTCTTAAACTCAAATAACGATATGCATAATCCATCACATAAAAGTTCCCGATGAAATACCGGGTTTGACCCGACGATTTTTATTAAAAAGCAGGTGATTTAACCACTAGGCTGTCTCGTCTCTATATCATCAATTGTGAATCATTAAAGTTATTTACATTTAACATTTTATATTTTAATCGATTTGCGGATATAATTGTATAAGGAAATGAATACTTTTCTTAATATATTTATCGGCAAATATGTAATGAATGAAGATGGAAAAGATACATGAATTCCTGTGCCTATAATATTATCTCACCTCAATCTGATCTTCGTCGAGGATGTATGGGCCGGCCTTTTTTGACAGCACAATTACCTATCACGGTTTTGGTAGGATTAGACCCGAACTGCCCACTGACGTCAATTTATGGTTCGGCTCCAACATTTACGTAAATAAAAGGTCTTACTACAATCGTTCTAAATTTGAAATATTGACAAAATAACAGTCAAATCAAATATTTACCTTGGACTATTACCTTACCTTGGGATACCTTGGGATATTTTGCCATAAAATAGTATGAATTACAGTTCCATAGATTACAAAATATTTTCAATCACTTGACACAATTCGACTGATACGATATTGCTAATGAATATTAGCTTATTACATGGTTACACTTTTTTCGTAATAAAATTCATAGAAGCTAATTATATCTAAACTTTATTCAAAAACTAAAGTACCTAAAACAATTTAGCGCATGGACCTCATATTTTGTGAGGCGAACGAGTCACGTAAACTCATTTAATTAATAATTTTAAGCACGGTGCCCGTACCGAGACGGCCGGCGGCAGATCGTAATTCGATTTGTGGACGTAACATGTTACAGATTTAAAACGTGGAGCTAACGGTTATTCGATTGCGGGCGATGAAGCCTGCACGTTTAATAGAAAATCCGATCCTTTTATTTCAATAGTAATTATGCTGACAATTTTTTTTTATCTGTCTTTCTATTTGAATCGTCAAAAGTGTAACTCGGGTGGTTTGGTAAAAATTCAATTTTCTTTTAATACAAATTAAATTCTGTAATTCGTCCACACGATTGATATGTCATCATGAAATTAAGCAACGGATGGGACCAATAAATTTATTCCTTTTCACGTCAAAGCAGACTAAAGAAGTACTCCTATCGATCGAGAATCAAATTACTACCCTTCCTGTAGTTATATTGGTTCGTTTTCTTGGTACAATTGTATCAATATTGGACATCGTAACTCGATTTCCGAACCTAGTGCGCGCTGTCAAGTCACGCTTGATGTCGGTCTACAAAATGGCGCCGATAGAAGCTAGAAATTTCGCGCGCAAACGCAAAAAGTAATTCACGAATTCAGTGTTGACCTTTCGAAATTTTGCCTACAATTTTGCCGTTTTCGCCGCAATTTGAATGAAATTCTAAAATTACCAAAATATTTTTCCTAAATCTTCATAAAACAGAGTATCCGTTGATTGATTTTATTCTATAGAATTTTATCAGCGATAACGTCAATTAGGTAAAATGTCTCAAATTTTCAATGTATATTATCTTACAATATATTAACATTCGGTGTTTAATATCAAAATGGTAATACAATACTATTGATACGTTGCATTGCATTTCATCGTTACCCGGAAAACGGGGGTTAATTATTAATACAACTAGATATTAGCATACCATAATAGGGCGCCGAAATTTCGTATGTATTCCTGACACGTAAACAACGTCAGCGAATGAAATACTCACTTAGATACCGTAATTGCAGCGTAAATGCAAACTTCATTTATATTCGAGAAACGTCTATATAACATCTCGGAAAACTTTATAACTCTATAATGTGGGTTATGAAAGCTACTAAAATAGCGAATGAAATATATTATGAAATGTATTTAATAGTTTGATGGTAGAAGAAAGGAATATTGCAATAGCAAGTGCGAATCACAAGTAATATTTTGATTCCAAAAATAAAAAATTATGTTATTTAATACAGTTGTCATTGTTAAGAATATGCAGCTTTATAAACTTCGATTTTTTAGCTACGATTACGCTGATTTTTCGGGAGTTTAAAAAGTATAATAACATGGAATGTTATATTTATTATTCTTAATTTTTGTAGCCTTCAGTTTACGCAAAACGTATCTTCTCTTGGATATAGGAACCGGGCATTAAAGAAGCACTCCAAATACAACATAAGTCAATGTATACTATTAAGACAACACAAACAATAATACATTAACAACATTATTGTAACGACAACTAATATCAACCGTTCAGAGTATTACATAAATTATACAAAACAACTTCATAACAAGTGCTGAATGTTATAGAGGTTATTACTCAGCTAAAATTAACTACACTGCATAACAGTTAGTTTTAATTAGTGGGGGGAGACGAGATAGAATAATTTAGGCAAAATCAAGAATAAGGACAACGTAAGCAATGTTACCAGCTGGAATACCATGATACCACATACATATATATTAATTATACTCGTGATTACTTGGTTCACGCGAATTAGATTATTCGGCTACTGTATACCTATTCTCTTTGCGACCTCCTTTCGAAATCAAAACCGCTATATAGTGAGTAACAGCATTGTAAGTAATCTTTCTTAATTGGCAATTTAATTCATCTAGTAGGTTTCTCAAAATATATATCTACCTATAGATAAGAAAAAAAAAGACAAAATAAAAAATGTCAGATCGGTTTTTAGTGATAATAAATACCTTTGCTTAGATTTTGTATGTTAGTACGCAATATACTAACTAATATTAAATTAATTATTCAAAGTGGGTGCCAATTTCACACACTCTTTTGACGGGCTTCCCACCAAAACCAGAGATCTTACTACGAGGACTAAAGGCCTTTTGACCTAGAAATTGTAGCCTAATTGATTACAGGTTCAAAGGTACTTTTGCAGAGTAGTCAATTGTTTCTCAAAGTTAAATTAGCTGTAATAGTTCACCTGTCGACTGGCGACTTTATAAGTTCAATAAAATAGATTACGATTATGATTGAATCTACTCAATATAATATAAGTAAATGAAAAGGCATACAAAAATTTTATGACTTTAAACTCATGAAAAGAACATCATGAGAGTACGTAAATATTTATAATTAAATTCTGCCACGTGTATATCAACCAAAATTGAAGCAGAGGGTGAAATAAGCCTTCTACTCAAGAGGAGAGTAGGTATTTGCCTAGTAGTGGAAAATTTACAAGCTGGATTATTATCAACCTAAACGAACATTATTTATTCATTAAAATGTTTAATGTTTATGAAATTTTAACTTTGTAGAATAAAAGTGACCAGCATAGTAAAAAAGATTATTTATTTAATTTTCAATCAGTTGTAACCGTTGGACCGATATTGTCCCACTTGGTGTGCCAGTTCTAGGTCCGATTTGATCTTATCCGGTGCTCTGCAAAGTTTAACGCCGTACATCCTATCTGGCCTTTTGGCTTGGAACTAATTAGAGATTAATTGACCACAAGTTCAGTGACTGTCCTATATTTCATAAGGACAATTTTTTTCGTATGTTCCTAAAATGTTAACAAGTTTTACGCAGCCGTACTATATATCAAATCCTGTTTCTACTTAAGCTTATATAATGGATTGAATTTATAAATGATAAAAATCATTATTGAGCGAGTGATTTTAAATCAATCATGCCTGTTTAACATGAAGTTACCAATAACTTAAATAGTAACAATCAGTAATCATCCAGTAATTTTACGTGTAGGCAAAGGCTCTTCACTCGAGTTTTCCTTACCATGTTTACCATCGTTGAACGCGAGTTGAAAAAACACAAACTAAGCATATAATAGAAATAACTAAGCATGTAATAAAACTTAGTGCTACTCAGAATTTACAAACTCAGGCGAAGTAAATCGATAATTTTCGGTGTAAATTAACGTGGGCCATGGTTTAGTCTGGGCCTATTTTTATCGTAGACAACAGTTTGACGTCATTTTTAATCACGAAATGTATATTTTAATAAATCCGTTTTTGTCATGAGATCAGATCAGAAGAATGATGAAAAAAGAAATTGCGAAGTGCGTATTGTTTGCCCAGACACTTCTGCAATACATTATGTCCAGCGTAGTGGGCTAGTCCCCCTAGAGAACCGCGAACATAATCGTATGTGTACTCATTATCATAGACTTTTAAAATGTTTTCGTTGTTTTTATGTCTGCGAGAATTTCTGTAACATATACCAATTATTCTGTTTTAATTTATTCACGAAAGCGTGAAAGTAGAACATGGAATACGTAAATATGAATGCAAAAACACCATGGCTCACACAAATATGCAAAATTTACGCCGAGGAAGAAACGAAGGGAACAAGCAAATATCAGAAATAGAATGTTTTTAACTCTGAAGCGAGCTCATATTTGGAAAACATTTCATTTTCAACTTTATGAGTTTTGTAATACAGTTAAATTTTATATAAGGTTATGATTCTTCCATTTCAAAATTAAACTAATTTTTAAAATGAAAGTTACGTAATGTGGGAAGTTATAATTTGTGGCAACTTATAAACTCTATTTCTTAAATCGTAAGCAAGTGAGCTAGTCAGTATATATATTTTTATTTATAGCATAGGTAGGCGGCACATGCATATGCACCTGATGGTAAGTGATCACCAGCGTCCGTAAGAGATGTTAATCAGAGCCTGTGAATGTCCCACTACTGGGCTAAGGCCTCCTCTCCTTTTTGGAGGAGAAGGTTTTGGAGCTTATTCCACCACGATGCTCCAATGAACCTACACCGCTAAGCACGAGAAGAATTATAAATACAAATTAAGCACATGTGTAAATACAAATTAATTCAGTGGTGGTTGCCCGGGTTTGAACCCACGATCATCGGTTAAGATTCACGCGATCTAACCACTGGGCCATCTCATCTTTGAGTTTGATAAAACATGCCTTAAAATATTTTCCACATTCTTCTAAAGCACTTCAGTCATGGCAGACTGTTCGCGGACCTCTAGACACGTGATTTGCGACGTTATTGATAATCAAATACACAAGAGTTATTAAAAGAGAAAAGATTTAAAATTCATACAAAATAATTCGAACCACAAGCTTGTTATTTTTATACAGCCATTATTATAATTTATCACTAAATTGGCATTCTATTCCATTTTTTGTAATAATTAATTTAACAAACTGTTAAAAAGGCCAAGCAAATTATCTTTGTTTGTAGAAATTTACATAAAGCTATCTTAAAAGGGAGACCACGGCAAAATGGCTTTTAATAAATCATTCTGGTTATTATCTTTTTTATATTTATAATATTATCATAATATGTACTTAGAACAATAAATTGTAACTAGTTTAATTGAAAGTCATTAACACCGTTGTCTCCTTGTTTCAGAAGCCGATTATACATTGGATGACTCTTTTTGGAGTGAAGATAGTGGTTTTGGTAAGTGAACTATAGTTACCAAATATTTTAAAAGATTCGTGAACTAAGAATTATGAATGAAAGGATTTATGGGTATTCATGAAAACCTGATAATAACTTTATTAGAAAACGATACATTTAGGCTGGTAACTTTTCTTCATGAATGAGCTATCAAAGCAAAAGACAAGCATCACTTAGTTATCATATATTTTATTTGGTATAATTCATATCGCGATGAAACTCCATCATATGTGCATCACATCTGCATATAACTGCTTATACTGCACGTGGTGGAACAAACTCCAGATCCTCTCCTTAAATGGAGACGAAGTCTTTGCCCTGCAGTTTGATATTTACAGACTTTTTACGTTTGAATATTATATTTTGATTTACCAACTCTGGTACACAACAGCTAATATTTTTTTTATTTGTACTGTGCTTATGTTTATAATGTCGTTAAACTTTTTTTTAATCCAAGATCTTCCTTAATCTGCTATTGATAACAGCTTAATCGTAATTATAATGAACTGTGGTATATATCATACATTTGGTCATCTAATTTATCTTACGGGCTAAAATATACAGATACACGGCTTTTATGTGAATTTTTTTACATTAAGAATCACGGTTTATTATAGTTTTAAAAGTGAAAGTTCAGATTTGAGGTGTCACGTTCATTTCTCTTTCTAAATCTTCTGTGGAATTTCTCAGTAACGTCTAGTTGTTTCATATAAAAATGTGATACACAAAACACAAATATAGCCCTTAAAATTCAGCGAGTTGTAAAAAAACGCGTTTCCAGCACTTCCTCCGGGGACCGTACATCACGGGCAATAACCGTTTCCAGTCCCGGTCGAGTTTATTTTATCCTTTTACGGTTTCAGATTTCGGTAGATGCTCCTTTGAAAATTGGGCGGCTTCCCATCCTCGATATAATTATGTAGTTTGGGATGTTTTAATTAATGGTATACTGTACAGTAGATTTTTTTTAAAAAGGTTTTTCATCTAATTACTTTTTGAAAGGCGATATTAATAATATCTAAAATTTATTTTCGCTTCTATCATGTTATGTAAATATCGTTGAAAATTATTCCAAAATATTTGTTAAAAGAACTTTATTAAATTGATGTTTTATTCGTCTTAAATTACCAATAATTGATTAATGTAAAAAAGTTTTAACAAAATGCCATAAAACATATTTTATTGAGATGTAAGGTGTTTAAATAATATCAAAGTGAGTTCAATAGGAATAATTCAGATTGAAACGGTACGACAAGACTTCTCAATGGCGCACTTATTTCATAGTTTGCATATGCCATACAGTGTGATGGAGTTTCACGTATGCCATGCATGCCGTCTTGTTCAATGATTTGCATGTGAATGCATTCAACATGTAAATTTAAGCGTTCCTGAGACCGCGCAGGGACGTGTCTCTGTTCTAATCGATTCTGAATCGATGGAATCAGGTTAGAGGTTTCAAAAATAATTACTTTAGACGCCTTCAATATGTCGTCAGTTCCACTAGGTTTGTTTTAGTAAAGCTTATGAAATATATGTAGAAAAACGATAATTTTGACCGAAATAAAAAAATCGATTAATGTGTTTCTTTAAATTGTACTTAAATTGTTTTCTTATTCGTCTCATGCATGTAACGGATAAAAAATTGGCACACATGTATCCACAAGCCCGCAATATAGCAGCGTCGTGGAGTAGGCTCCCATACCTCCTCAAGATGTGAAGTGCCCTTAGTTCCACAATGAGACATTGAAAGGCATTACATGACATATAATTCACTTATTTATATATACATATGTAAAATTTATATTACTTAATAACCATTAAGTTTAATAATAACTTAAATACATTATAAATTCAGTGTTGGATTAATTCGCCATCCCATAGAAGCGATGCATACAATGTAAAGTAATACACGTCGGTAGCTTCGTCACTCATATACAGCAAAGTTCATAGATTAATCTATTAAAATTATCAACCAACTAACACACACAGTTATATGATGACAGCCAACGAGACAGTTCACTATTATATACTAGATAAATGACTTTCGCCTTGCTTTTTAGGTAACTTCAAAAACTTTGTTCAACATTATATTTATTTGAAAGGCCCATCGATACTTTAACCATTCTGTGATCACTATTAATGAAAGTAAATTGAAAAGTATAGATTGCACTAAAGTGTCTCTTAATGAAACTATAAGCATAATAAAAAGTAATAATATTCGTACTCGTCACATACGCTGAGTGGCGTACAGTGACGCTCGTAAAAGTCAGTATAACGCATGCTTGCGTCTCACGCCCTGTGACTGGATCACGGGTCGCTGGCTGTTACGAGTTCGTGACTGTACAAGTTACACCGTGCTCTTTGTGATCGTATGTATCTATCTAGATTATATGATTCTTATCTGATGTTATTAAATGGGAATTATGCATACTAAGCTACCGTTTTAAAAATATTATAACGTATCTATGACAGCCGATTAAGTATTTTTTTATAAAAATCAACTTAATATAACGATGCAGTCACAATATGTTTGTATGTTTTAAAAACTTTTTAAGCATTTGTATGTATATAAAAAATACCCGTATTTCCATATTATTTCAATGCGCTATCCTTTTTTAGTTTTTTTAAACAGTCTCGGTAATATTTTTCAGTATGTTAATAATTATAGTCAATCGTATTCATAAATTAAAATGTCACATAGACGTGCTACGCCGTACATCCTGTAGCAGTTCTACGACGTAGCGTATTTATGTCGTTACAAATCTTAGCCGTCTAGTTTAACTGTCTACACCAAGCTCTAAATAAACATAAATGGCTAATATTTACCGCATTTAGCTTCACTATCAGAGGTCGACGGTTTTATTACCATAATAATCAACACTATTATGCACAGAAGAGACTATTTACTTGTAACGCTCAAATACTAAGCGTTAATTATAACATACAACAAATTTCGAATAAATAAGCATACGTTACTTGGTGGTAGGGCTTTGTGTAAGCTCGTCTGGGTAGGAACCATGCACTCATCAAATATTCTACCGCAAAACAGCAGTACTTGGTATTGTTGTGTTCCGGTTTTCATAAGTGCTACTTCAAATTATGCTTTCTAAATGCAAACGCTTAACTTGATAATGCATGTATCAATATTTTTTTATATGTACCATTAACAGAAATTTTGATGAAAATTGGTGGTCCCATTCTGAAATTCCAAGGAATATTTATTATTAATTTTAAAAATCCTTTTAATTAAATAAAACGAATATAAAAATTCCATTTCGGTTTATAAATGATGGCGTTCTGCGGTAACAAGCATAAAAAAACAATCAAATTGAAAAACTTCTCCTTTTGTCAATGTCGGTTGAAAATCATTTAGGCTGACAAACTATTAATGGACAGCCAAAACTACTGAATCTAGAAATATGAAATTTGAATCATAAGTTTATTTTGTAACGAAAGCACCCGCTATGGAAAGATTTTAGAAATTTCAACTTTAATGAAAAGAGAAGGTTACGATTAACTTTGTATTTTAAGGCCGACGAATTCTGCACGGCAGCTAGTGTAAAATAAATCGCTATAGTTATTTATAAAATATACATACAGTAACAATAACAGCCTTTGAATGTCCGACGGCTGGGCTAAGGCCTCTTCTCCTTTTTTTTGAGAAGAAGGTTTAGGAACTTATTGCACCATGCTGCTCCAATGCGGGTTGGGGCAAAACATATGTGACAGAATTTCAGTAAATTTTGATACGTGCAGGTTCACTCGCGATGTTTTCCTTCACCGTCAATCATGAGATGAATAATAATCGCAAATTAAGCACATGAAATTCAGTGGTGGTTGCCCGGGTTTGAACATCTATTTCTAGTTGCATTTTATAAAGAGTCGAAGTGCTCGAGTAAAACAAATTTATATAAAATCCTTATAATTTTACTTAATTTAAGAATATTTTATGGTATTAGCATGTGAAATTCAATATTCCAATTTTAGCGACCACAGCTCTGTTCTTACGGTTGCGTCGTATTCACCTCATTGGCTCGGAACATCGATATCATGTCATTGACTGCCAATCAGAGGCGCGCATGACGTACTACAAAGCGTCGACATCAGATGAGAGGCCGTATACTCATAACGTATACAAAAAATATATATTATCTGTGTAAATGATAATCTTCAAACAACCCACATTGTTTAATCTCTTTACTTCATATGAATAAATTGTAATGTTAGGCTTAGTAATATAATAGTAATATAAAAGTAGTAAACCAATCACCGTAAAATATTGCAAGGTTATGCTCAAAACATTACGGATTTTTCACACTTTAGTTATTATGTGTTTGCGTTTTCTTGTGAATTCATAGTTTTTCTTTACTTATAAATATGTGATTTTAAAAATAAAATTACATTGATTTATTAGTGGAACGAAGTTCTTTTACGCGGCTTACAGTAGACTGAAATAGCAGTGGCCCAAGGTCACGTCATATAACGAAATAGAGTTTACACTATGCCTACCAAATGCTACAAAATGCGATGCGTTGGGCGTTCAAACTTAGGTGTTCAGGTGCTTTTCGGTGAGATAAAAATACAGTTATATAATCAATTAAAATCTACATTTTAAAACACGGTTTGAGTCGAAAAAATATCGCACAGATCTTCGTTCCTGACGGGAGTCACCGACCGCACATTTTTTTTTCTATTTGTCGGCAATTTCTGTTTAATCCTTATTCTTTGTTTAATCTTGATTACCTAAGAGCATATAAATAACTATATGATAATTGCTGTATATATGTAATATTTTTTTTTGTTTCAGGTGACCAACACGAAGAAAACAAATCAGATGGTGAGTTACATCGAAGACAATTCGTCAATTTATCATTCATTTACATTCCTGTTCTTGCATTCGATATTTGAATGGATTATCAACGACAATATATAACTTTACGGTTTCAATGTATATTTTAATATTTAATTCGTAATAATAATAACCTTTGCTTACGAGTAACGTGGTGTAAATACAGATGTATTATCAAATAAGAAACGTACACGTAAACGTACTTATGGTAAACATGTAAGTCGATTTCTAAAATTCTAAATTCAATTTACTTTTTTTTTTTATTGTATAGGTAGGTGGACGAGCATATGGGCCACCTGATGGTAAGTGGTCACCAATGCCCATAGACAATGGCATTGTAAGAAATGTTAACCATCGCTTACATCGCCAATGCGCCACCAACCTTGGGAACTAAGATGTTATGTCCCTTGTGCCTGTAATTACACTGGCTCACTCACCCTTCAAACCGGAACACAACAATACCAAGTACTGCTGTTTTGCGGTAGAATATCTGATGAGTGGGTGGTACCAACCTAGACGAGCTTGCACAAAGCTCTACCACCGAATGAATATACTATCACTATAGTTTGATTATAAAATCATGTTAATTTATGCTAAAAAAATGTGCTAATAAAGTAATTTTTTAATTGTTATGTTAATTTCTATACAACTTTTATAGTACAGTTTGGTTATTGCCTTATCAAGTAGAACCAATATTGAGGGACTCCTTGTGTATTGAGCAATAATTTCACATGCTCTCGAAAATAAATTATTCTGCCTGAATACGTGAAGAATGAATGCTATTATTAAAGTCTTAATATTCAGCATCACTCGAGTGGTATTCATGGTAATTTACTGAAGGAGAAAAGTATTTGTCGGTAACATTCGTGAATATAAATTAATGGAAACATCGAGAACCATTTCCTGAAACAAAAGAAACGCGAATTGTTTGGATTACATTGTATTCTAAGTGAATGATCGAAAACTTCGAAGTCTTCTTGTAAATATTAATAACGTTCATCGAAATCTAAAAAAAGTATTGTTATTTTGTTTAAAGATATTTAAATTAATACTTAATGTAGAATGTACCATACATGAATGTAATATACGCTCTAGTTCGTCTACTTCGCAAGCGTTTATTGACTTAAATTTCTTATATATACAAATTATATACTTCTATCCGTGAATAGTTGATAATAAAATAAATGCCTGAATATATATTTTTACATAATAAGATAATATAAACTTACGTATTATTGTTTATTTAATAAATGAAACATGAAAAATGGATAAAGTAACTAAATATTGCTTGCTATAATACTGCTGTTACAAGCAATAATTGCAATTTGTTGACGAACAAAACAAATAGCTTTTTAGATTACTCATACTTAATATGTTAAGTTCTGAAGTGAATTTAAATTAATAATTATACTGTAACTATAAAAGAGTAAAGAGTGCCCGTCTTTAGATTTTCCTCAAGCAACCCTAATTGCCATGAAAAAAGTTTCATTACGGAACCGTATCCAAAGCCTTTATGAGGTAATTGAGACTTATAGAGTAACTCTAAAGTTAATTTCCATGAATTTTATAACGGAAAGTTTGTGAGGGTTAGCGTTCGTATTTTTCATACAATATTTCTAAAGTTCACATTGTTGAGAATAGCTCAGTATGAAGTTAAATCCACCGCCGGCACTGTCTGGGTACCTGCTAAGTATTACTTATTGAATTTATTTATAAATTGTATTGCAAGTGCCAGCGTGGACAAGCCATAAAAACATATTAGTTGGAAAAACTAGATCCTGTACTTTATAAATCATACAGCAGCTATGCCAATTTAGTCTACTCGATGGTACCACCCACTCAAAAGATATCCTACCGCTCACAATAGTATTGAGACCCAGTTTTAAGTAAAACAATCCTTCAGTGCATTTCATGTCTTTTATTAAAAAAATTGTAAATTGCATCTGTTGGATAACAATCTATTACATACATACATATGTATGTATAACATCTCGTATTGAAATAGTTCTATTAAGGAATAAGCTACAAATCATTCACTCTTAATTATTAATAATACTGCTGTTACAAGTAATAATAATATGCTCAAAATTTCAAGAACATAAGATTAGAATTTCCTACCGTTATAAATGCTATTGATATTTAGAATAATAAATTTACTTATTGAAAATTATAGATTCGGAAGTACAAACCGTGCTCTCGGGAAGCTATATATATATATATGGTGCAAACTTAGGACGCGAGCACGGAGGAAATGCTGCTTTACGAGCAACACGTCTTCTTTTTATTTAGTAAACATGGTGTTGGAAACCCTAAGCCAGTTTCAAGAATTCTACGAATAAATACTAAATATATAAATAAACAGACTAGACTTACTCATCCGATGAAAGATATATATTTTTGTTTCTTTAACTTTAAGTTATACTTTGAATACGAACGTTACGTATAAAGAATTCATTGTTTTCCATTACGCTTACAAATCTCAGTGAGTCGTATTTCTTTCACAACATCGCATAATCGTCAACACCTTTGCAATTCAAAACTTTAGACACATAAGTACAATCCGGTATCCAGTAAAAGCGTACTTACGCGTTAGAACAAGCGTGATAACTCTTAAGCTATTCTAATTCAACGCTAAGCGAATCGTGTTCAGCGCCGAGCGAACTACAACCGACTCGATTTCCAAGCGTTCCAATAACAATATCATGTACCATGTGAATGTATGCGCCATCGCTAAATGCGAGGCATGCATAATGCAAGCGTCATCTGCGGTGTGCTTGGCCCGGGAATGCGTGGTTGTACTCGTTGTTCAAGCGGAATTCAACCTAATGTTATATCTTACGTTCATTATCTATTCAAATTTATTCGAAATTCGAATTAGTGAAGTTGGTATTTTTCGAATTCGTATAATGATGATAAAAGTGTTGCAACACATCACTCCAAAGACAAATTGCAATAATCTATATAACAAATCAAGTGTTATCTATTTAAAAAAGATAAAACAGACTTCAAATAAAATTCGAGCCCATTAAAAAGTTCATTGCCTAATTGTTCACAATAAGGTGTGGTATGTTGTCTTCAAATTTAAAAGGAACCACAATTAAAGAATGGGTATACATTTAGGCAAACCCATATCGGCTTATAAATGGTGGGGTTCCGAGTTAACAGACTGCAAATAAATGCATCCGAATTAAGAATCTCTAAGAATTTTTTGAAGTTGAATAAAAACATATTAGCTTTCAAGATATATTTAAATGTTTTATTGATATATAAGTCTCATCGTTTACTTGTTCTTGGTCGGTGTTACGCATAAAGAGTGAATGCATCCACCTTCTTAACTTGCAAGTCATTCTTCATTCGTAAACCACGTCATTATCGCGACTCACGCTCAGGTCATTATTGTTGAAATTACCAGCATTCCTCAAGTGTCATTCGCGAACAATGTCGGTTAAGCCATTGTTTAAAAAATATATTTACACACTTATTCATCGGTGAGCGATTTATGAAACAAAGCGCTTTAAGCGTTCCGAGGTTAAGCGTAATTAAGCGGGACTATTAATCACTTGTTGAAATACTTATATGAAATTTTATAACGATTATCACACAGTGGCGCTTTGTGATGTGTTTTATTACTATTTTCTGCTCGGGGCTTCACTCGCGTGTGAGAGGGACAGATAGGTACCCTGTGTCCTTTTCTGTACTAGTGTATACGAAATTTCATGATTATTAGTTTACTTTTCTATTAAAAAATAAGAAAAAGAGGACGATAAATTGAGTATTTTATATATATATTCTTTCCGTAAACAATAACGAATCCACACAAATATTTAATAAAGAAATGAAATGAATCAGAATGTTTAATAAAGATTTCACAACTCTAGGTTCTCCACCCACGAAACGTTTTATCAAAATAGTAATTAAAGTGAAAATTATAAACGAAATGAGCAGACGAGTACAGGCATAATGTGCTTTAAATAAACGATGTCAGTTGTTAAAACATGTCATAGCCTTGTATGTTGGTACTTACAAAATTTTCAACATACAGAGCTTGTTAAAATACTTGTAACACACACACACCAAAACACATAGTACACGCTTTTAAGGTATATAATTATGATGAGCTATTTATTTTGAGTATGGTTTAATTTGTACTGGAATGTGTAAGAAAATAAAAAACAAGATCAAAATCAGTTTTGTAGTATATTTTTTAAATGAAAAAATGTTTAAAAAATATCGTTTGCTTATTACATATATTATTAATTGATAGCTGTAAGTCATACGCGTATGATATTGAATTTTAATAATAATTATAATGTAAAATAATTTGATTTTTTTTTCTCATAAGTAAATAAAAGATTTCTTTAAACCGGTTTGAAACACGAAAACCTTTTGATTAATGACAAACAACTATATATAATCTAGTTAAAACTAGTTTATGTGAAATACTGGCGCACGAAACTCATCGAGTTTTTTGGTTAGTATTTTAATTGTTTACAATTTTTAAATTATTTAAAAAATTTAATACGGGAGCGAATTCTACTAATTTCTCAGAGCTACAGAGGTAGTTTGAACTCTTTTTGGAATCCTTTTATACAGCCGTATATACATCGCCCCACTAAAGAGTTACTGCCTGTATTCAGTCGAGTAACAGATGGATGTATGAAGTCTTGTACAATTTTTATGGTATCACCATCGCGTACAGACTTTGTAATATTAAGAGATATTAAGCATCCCTTACATCACCAATGCGCCTTGGAAACTAAGATATGATATTCTCTATGTTCCAACCGGACAACAACAATAATAAGTATTGTTGTTAGCTGGTAGAAAATATGATGACTGGGTGGTACTTACCCGAGACTTAACGAATAACGTACATACATGTACTAATATCACATCACATTTTCTAAGAAAATCTTTAATATTTTTCCGACATTCGAAATTTAAAGTTTCCTGGGAAAATTTCCTTCTTTCCACGTCACTGTTGAACTGAAAATTACCCTGACGTATTAATCTATGACCCATTACATTGCAATCGAGATGACACACAATTAGTCACGTAGCGACGGGCGGTGCCGCATTACAAAAGATTTACTTCCCATGAATACGCTTTCAAACTTTAATGGAATTGGATGACGGCTTAATTGAATCATCCGAGAGGAGCTTCCATAAGGTAGTATCAGACTGATGAAACGCAATGCTGCGATATTTACGTACATCTGATAAGTACAGTTGTGTACGTACATAAATGATTTATTACAATTGAAACTGACGTAAACTTTGAAGCATACGCGTATTTACTGGTGATTCAATTTAATGATGTACTTAAATTACACTAAAAGTATAATTTAATATTACTCTGACATTTAAATTCATACACAGTCTAACCGCTTATTTAGTTTTGTGTTCTCATATAATCGTTAAACACGGGTGCGGCGGTTACCGCAACAGCTGCGGTTACCGTTGCTGTGTGAACGCGCCCTATATTTCATTTATTGATATAAATACTACAATAATACTATAGATATTACTAAAATATTATTACTTAATTTATCTTTTTGTTATTGAACATCACATAATTGAGATGAAAGTCGAAACAAGTCAATTCATTTGTCAACATGGCGAGGATTAAATACAATCTCATACCTTGTTTATTGTCAATTTGCAAATGATTTTAATTTAACTTTTAAGAGTAAATTAGTATAAATACTATAATATAAAATAATCAAAATGTTGATAAAATAAAAAGCCTACATGGATCAGTGGTTCGAAAATGTGAATCTTGATTGAATATTCCGGATTCAAATCGAGGTATCACAGAATTATTTGCTTAATATAAATCTCTGTCTCTCACAATACACGTCGTGAGAAAACCTGCACTTGTGAAATGAATGCGTTCAGTGAATTTTAATTCAAAATTAAAAAAAAGAATTAAGAAAAAAGTCAAATATACTATAATAGAACGATATTTTCGGAAACATTTTACATTTATTAAAAAAAAAAGTTCAGAATACAGTAGCTAAACCATTTAAAATCAAACTTTATATAATATAATACATATATGTGTATTTATTTAACGTTATGTGTAGATAAAGAGTCCCGAACCTTTTAGAGAAGGTTAAAAATACGATAAAATGTATTTGTTTACTTATATATGGTGGATACCGTTCCTGCTTTTATCTCTTAATCCAACACACGCTACGGGTTATTTGAGCTCGTATGTGCAATGATTTAAAAGGGATTAATATTGGATTCTGATTATTGAAAAAATATAAATTGTACTTGAGCGTTTTGAGTTCAGTTCACATGGTCTTTGCATTCGATTACCTAACTTATTTAGAGAGTAGCTTATAGCTAGAAACTTTGGTTATATTGGATATACCTTTACATTTTACTGCTTAACTTAATTACGAGTATAAATCTAGTTTTCATATTATGTAGAACTTTGATTTATTAAAATCGTCTTAAGATTTATTTTATTGTACTTGGTATGTGGATGGGTGAATGGGCCACCTGATGGTCAGTGGTCTCCACCACCACTGGCGTACTCACTCTTCAAAACGCAACACAAAAATACTAAATATTACTGTTTGGCAGTAGAATATCTGATGAGTGAGTGACGTAGAAGCGCTTGTAAAAACCCAACCATCAAGAAATTATTTTCGAAATTACTTGAGACATATAAAGTAAAGCTTTAATCAGCACAATATAATAAAATATATTAAGTAGATCACTATTTTTATTCACACAAATATACATTTATTAGAATAACGTACTCAAAGCAAAATCGTCATAACTTCTAATATACATATATATAAATATTTAAATTTAAGCTAAATTATGTATTATACATAAAAGAGCCAGATATATATAGAAGATCCTGAGAAAAATATGCAGGTTTTCTACTATTCATGAAAATATTTCATTACATTTCATTTCATCTATGATAGATTCGTACGACCTAATAGTAATCATTATTAGTAGTCTTTCCCCCAATTTGGTAAAGGGTTCCTAAAAATATTTTACGATGTTACATTACGATTTGTTTTTATGATTATATAAGTACAGAGAAATCAGTATATTTGGTTTGTGTAACTAAATATGTCAAAATTATAAAGAAAATTCAAAGACAAAGGTAGAACAAATGTTCCCTCGTGGTTAGAATAATTATAGTCATCAGAGCGTAATGTAGAATTCGGAACAGTTATGTTTAATACTTGTACCATTGTGTCGTACAGCTCGGGCGTACGGCCGCCATCTTGGTAACGGACTGTCAAATGCATTTGGAAAGCGTATTTCGATGGAAATTTAATCGGATGCATGAGTGAATATGAAATTGTTGCAACTGATTTTAAATCGAAATATTTTTTTGTAATTTATTTTTTATTTGATAAACCTGTAAATATTATGTTTGTACGTACTTACTCTTCGATGTGTGTACTTTAAAATTATCACTTATATTTTCTTTGATATCTTGTTAGTTTTTAAATTTAGTATTAGTAGTAGTAGTTAGTTTTATTTTTTAATGTATATAATTTTTTACAACGCAAATGTACATTATATTTTAAATATAAAAAAAGAAGTCTTAATAATTTCAGCAGTACACAAAAATATATCACTTGTCAATCTGATTACCCAATACAATAAAAGAAAACTCAATTTGTCTATCCATCTGAGCCCACAAATTCGAAAATACGCTAAAACTCATAAAAAATTGAACAACTTCGACATTCCAATCATTTTTCTTTCATTAAGTCTTGACGTCGAGATTTTTCGGCGCTTTTACTTCACTTAAACGAAATGTGATGTTATATTAAAAAAATTGACGCCGACCTGATATTTTGGGTCACAAAGCAATGAGGTCATTATTACGACAGTCCCGTAAGCGCAACTCAGTAAATTCATCTTACATATAAATTTCCAGTTTATTTAATATAAAATGAAATACAGGTAATGCACGAAATTATTGTACATATTAAGGAAAGTTTTGGTATATGAGTGGTCTGGATTTCTTGTTAATCAGGGAAGCAACACTGGATTTTCCATTACTCTGTGATTGGTGAATGAGTGACACATCCGAACTTCACGCGAATTTCTCTTGGAGAAAGGTGGTTAATGAACAATAGGTCTTTCAAAATAAGAATCCTATGTCTCCGTATATATCATGGCGATATATTTTAGAACAGAGCCAACTACCCAGGAGATGGCATATCTTCTATGACATCTCCTGGGCAGTTGGCTCTTTTCTAAAATATATTTCCATGATATAACCAATCACTATCTATTCCATTCCCCTCATATTCTGATCGAACCATATTCATATATTCATTTAGGTATTGTAATATAAACACTACAGTCTTCCAAACTCCTGCTTGCTACTAAAATTTTCGTGATATAAACATCTAATAATAATATTTTAACTGCCCAGATTAACCACAGGAGTACGCAATCCGTATTCTACAGTATTTTAAAATTAGTTATTACAAACATTGGATCAAAGCGAGAGTTTCGTGTTTAGTTTCTAATCTGCGAGAACAAACCGCGGCATTTCAGCCACTACTAACTATTTTCAAAAGCTGTGTCTCAACAATTGAAACAATGACGACGAAAGTTTTCAAATAACGTTAACATTTAATCTCGTTTCAAAGGCATCATTACCATTGACGACTTAGTATATGATTGTATGATTCTTGCCCGGTTCTACACTAGAATCTACATTTATATATTTAAAAAGTTTTTCATTTAACATTTTCAATATTGATCATAAATTAAATAAATGAAAATAAAAATAATAAAAAATATTATAATACATTAATATTTTAAAAGCCGAAAATCCCACTCTTTATAAGTATCCCCCTTTTTATTAAAATACGAGCTCTTATCTCAATATTTATGACGTGAAAGGACCCTTAAAATATTATGACGTTCAAAACCTCTTGCGTCCTTTTATATCAAACTGTGACATTTCTTGGTTGAAATAGAATTAAATCTTCCTTGAGTTGAAAAGAAATAGGAAAAGGTCTTAAAAGTTTTCTTTTATTCAGAACAGCCAATAGACATTGTACGAGAGTTAAACCATGTCCTAAATTGTTATCAGCCAACTTATTAACACTGATTTTGTCTCTTTCCGTCATTATTGAGTTGACATTCGAAAGAAGAAGACATCATCATTTAACTAGTCACTTGCTAAATAATGTATTTAAATAAAACCGGACAAAATTTATCATAATTTAGACGATAAACGCATCAAATTAGCGTATTTATAGTATACGTCGTCTTTTAATATTCATCAATGACATACGAAATGAGTTCTTATAAATGAGTCCATAGAGCTCAAAATGCATAAGATAATATGCATAAGACTAGTTTATGAGGTTAAGGAATATTGATGTTCAAAATGAATCCAAATAATAGAATTATCTGTAAAGCTACAGCAACACCTGTTTAACCAAACAAAATAGCTTCAATAAAGAAACTTCGCATTCAAGTAATCGCGCAGATATATCTTGCGATGTTTCACATTGCTTTGGATTAACTTCTTCGTGCAGATGTGCACGATTCTTTATACCATACACTCACTCGTCACTTTTATATGGAATTATATAAAGATGAAAAGTAACTCTGATTGAACGAACTAAACTCATAACTTACTGCATTATATAGTCTGTTATAGACTATTCTATGTATGACGTTAAGCTACCTTAAGAAACTTAAGATCCAATCGGGATACAGTAACATGAAGTTTTAATTTTTAGAATAAGTGATAAATTAATGGGCGTTACTTATTGGACTGGGTAAAGTCCTGTCACCGTTAACTAGGGCAGAGAGTGACGACCTATATCATTTATCACCAGATCTTGTTCAAAAAGATAAAAATAAAAAACTGAAAATAAAATTATTCCAATGGTTACCCATGCCCAAAACATACGAAATGTTTAAAAACTCCAAGTCTAATTAAGTCTTAAAAAAAATCGTAACTCTTTAACAAAAAAAATAATTAATTGATGACATTTCAGCGCTGTCAATAACCGGTATAGGCACTTATTAATTTAGTATTCGAGGGTTCCGCAAATTAATTATTGCTGATTGACGGTTCTAGGACAAACCCTTCTATCGCTGCGAAATGTGTCAAAATGTTCCACCCTATTTATGCCTATGTTGAAATTCAACTCCGCCTCCTTCATTTGGTTGTGTTATTTTATTATTAAATGCTTTTTGCTTATTAGCAATGACATTCTATGCCCTTATAACGGTAGGTAGATGGACGAATTGTATAATGTCAGAGGCACGTTCGAAGATATATAAATGCTGGCTTAATATTTAAAATCGGTTTTTATCATTTTTATTGAAGATATTATACATTCATAATATAATCTCCTTAAAAAACAAAATATTAATCTTATTTATAATTCTTACGATTTAAATGAATATGCTACTAAATTCTCGGTGCTTTATGGAATACTTCAACGAATATAATTAAAGCTGCCTATCGGTTGCCGGGATAATTATTTAAAATGACGAAAAAATTAACAGGAAGGAATAAAAAAAAAATCTCAGTGATATAACAACTCTTATTTAAAGTAGGGAAGCCGTTATGTACTAAATAATACATTTTCTTATATACTAATCTGTACCTGGAAGACCGAGCTTTGCTCGGTATTTTTCTTTTTTAATAAATTGTGTTTTTTAGAAATACAAATTACATACTGATTAAAAACACTGATTAGCTATTGTTGCTTAACACTAGCTAAAGCCGGTTCTTCTCAGGTCTGAGGTGTTTGTTTCCGAACCGATGGTAGATTTATGACAATCAATAAGTAAGTGTAATATTGAATAAAGATTTTTGACTTTGACTTTGACAACGCCATCTACTGGAGTAGCTTTAGTGTTGTTGTGTTGTTAAAGCAGTTAGTTGTCCCAATTTAAAAAAAATAGTATTATTACTCGCCAATAGACGTCAGGAAGAATCATATTTTGTTTAAGTTGATTATCGATAAAGTTGATTATTGAAAACACGGATAAAACGACATTTTCTAAAAATGAATCCTAGCTAGATCGATTTATCGCCTCCGAAACCCCCTGCATACTAAATTTCATGAAAATCGTTGGAGCCCTTTCCGAGATTCAGATTATATATATGTATATATACAAGAATTGCTCGTTTACAGATATAAGATAGGCTTACTTAACAAGCAAATAAAAGTTGTTGCTTTAATTGACAAAAACAAAACGTTAACTTAAATAAATGTGAGTATTTAGTTGCAACAATTTGTTCGGTTTAGTAATGAATAAGTACGCCGTCTACTTAATAATGATATTCACAATACAAAATTGTATTTATTTGTAAAATTTAATTTTCCCGTGTATTTCCCACTTTATAAATTATATTTGAGATTTAAGCGCGGAAATTGCAACTGTTGTGGTGTTGACATAACTGTCAGGTAACGCTCACAACCACTACAGAACTTTTTCGAAGCGTTGAGCAAAATAATTAAAAAATATGTGATTTGAATTTACTTGGTAGTAGGGCTTTGTGCGAGCTTGTCTGAGTAAGTACCACCCACTCATCAGATATTCTACCGCAAAACAACAGTTCTTGGTATTGTTGTGTCCGGTTTGAAGGGTGAGTGAACCAGTGTAATTACAGGCACAAGGGACATAACATCTTAGTTCCCAAGGTTGGTAGCGCAATGGCGATGTAAGCGATAGTTAACATCTCTTACAATGTCTATGGGCGTAACACATATGCTATAAAAAAAATGAAAGTTTTTTGCAAATGTTGCAATGAGGAAATAAGTTTTTCCAAAAACACAGAATATAACTCTAAAGATCTCATATTCTCGTATTTGTTCTCTCTCTCTCTGTATATTATGTGAAGCGAGAAATGCATCAAATTAGAGTAAAAAGGAAGCGCTAGGGCTTAACAAGAGTTGGCAACGAAACGCAATTTAATAGTGTTGAGCGTGCATTGCGGATGCTTACGAAATTGTGTTGATTCTATTTGCTACATGTATCTTTATAATTTATTTTATATATTCACTAACATTCATTTATTTAATAACCAACAAAATATTAATATCCTACACTTTGGAAATATACAGTGTTAATAATGTACAACGTTAGTTTTAAGTCAGTCATGTCAGCCTAGGTTTAAAGTGATTACAATGCAAAAGTAACTATGTTTGTCTATTTGTTGCTTAATTAATACAAACAACTGAACTGATCGTTATGTACTTAATTCGTTTATTTATATTTGTAATTAATTAAAAAAATACATCTGCCTCTTTTTAAGTCATATGTCACACATACTTCTATTCTAGCGAAAGTACTTGGTACTGTCGTGTTCCGGTTTGAAGGGTGAGTGAATCAGTGTAATTATAAGCACAAGTGATATAACATCTTAGTTCCCAAGGTTGATGGCGCATTGGCGATGTAAGCGATGCTTAACGTTTCTTACACTGCTAATATCTAAGGGCGTTGGTGATCACTTACCATCAGGTGGCCCATATGCTCGTCCGCCTACCTATCCTGCAAAAAAACATCAATACATTAGTAATATACATACATAAATACGTACATATATGTATGTTAACACGGCGTCATTAAAATATCATAATCAGATAATCATTAACATAATACAAATTGGATTGACCACAATCTCGAGATGTCGGCGTCGCGTACTTGATTAGTGTTACAATGTGTAATTATAGTCGCGTTAAATCAATGACATCTGCAACTGGTGGTGAATTAATGTTTGCTAGAGGTCCCGTAGTGGCCGAAATATTAAATGAATTGCTAATAAAAGTTACATTTAACATTCAATATTTTTTGTTTTTCTTGTGTTCATTTTTTTTTAAATTATACTCGACGAAACTTTTATGGCAATAATTGTTAAGTACATTTAAAAACGAACAATAGACTATGTTTGATATTGGTAGTATGAATGTAAACTATGAATGTATGCATATATTTCATCTTTCTGCACTTCTTCTCCAAACAAACTTTAACCATGCCGACAAACGAATTTCAACAAAGGAGTTTAAATTTTAAGCAAGTGTAATTATAGGTGCATATTTCTTTGTCTCAGTTCCCACGCTTGTTGTGCAATGGCGTAAGCGATGGTTAATATTTATTTTAGTGCCTGAAGACACTGGTAACGTTTAGGTAAGAACTTACTATATGTGGTCTATATTTTTGCCTTATAACGATATAAATAAACATCAGGTGATACGTGTTCGAAATATTACAATTTCAACAAATATAACGCAAATATTTGAAGTCAATTAATTATCTGGAAATCAAATTTATTCATCCAAAATTAAGCTAGAATAAGCTGATTAACTTGTAAACAATGAAAAAATGGCAGTACCTACTAAATTCTACACGATTGCCACTTATGTGCTAAATGAGTTTCAATCTAGGCCCCATTGTTCGGTTTAAGAACATCGTAAAGATTTTATATCCACGCTTTGACGACGATGATAAAGGGGACTTAGTTGCAATTGCATTCTAGGCTTCACAGTTAAGACATATTAGTTTTTTATTTTGTAAAAGAAAGGAAAACGAGCAAATGTGTTACCATAAATCATAAGACATAATTGTTCTTAGATCTCATTATAGAGTTTTATGATAATGGTTTGGAAGATATCGTCATATTAAAACAAATTTTGTATACACTAAATTTCTCGACTAGAATACTTTGAATTAGTATTGACTCGTCAGAATAATAAATTATTTATGGTATGGTATATTGGTAATTGCAAGCTTGAAAGGCAGTTGATGTATTTGAACATTTCAAATCAAATATTAAAGAGAAGATTGCAAACACTTTTGATTTGCAATTTGTAATTAGGTCTGGCACTGAATGTAGACAAAAGCGTGTTTGGCGGGAGAATAATTTATGGCTGTGGTGCTCAGACAAATGTAGTATATTTAACCAAAAGCTATTTACCTTGATTAACACCAATATCCACCGATGCTATAAAGAACCCGACAGTATGTGGAAGGGGAAGAACTAGGAGCCTTGACCATGTTTGGGAGGGGGTTATGTCTATAGATAATAAAAAAACATTAAAATACCAAACAAAAGAGTTCATACATAAGTCTTTCTCGATTGAAGAATACAAATATGAATGATGAAATAAAATTATATTCAATTGAAAATTATGCTCAGCATCATCACACGCCTGTTCTTATCTCAAATGTTTTGGAGAATTATAATTAGATTTGATAAAACAAGAGTTTTACTGGCGGCCGCCTGCCTATACTCATTGACAATGACGTTCACCTACTTACCTATAAACCTTAGATAACATTATTTGTCACAGAGTATTAAAACCTTACAAAATTAAAAACATATTAATTGAAAACGTTACTTGCAAGTAAAAATTACTGGTTTTATCGTGATATTAGCGTTAATTTTTTTGCCACGAGTTTAGGGAGCTTATAAGAATATTTAAATACCCAATGAAGTTTTTATCTTCTCTTAAGTATTTTTATTAGCTGATATATTATTGACGTCTGAAGCTATCGCTTCTGATAATGTTATTCATATTCTAATGTTAGCAAATACTATAGAGAAAATGTTATAGAAACAGAATAGATTATACCTTGTACTTTATTTAAATTTTAGACCTTTCAAAATATTTACGTTAAAATAAACAAGTAGCTTGCCTTAAATTCTAAGGGAAACTTGAATAAGCTGAATATAACACTGTTATCGCTTGCATCGAACAAAAAGATTAATTTGAATATATTAACATAACTTGCGGAAAATCAAGATTCAACAATGATTCTTGACATATATACTAGATGACGTAATAAATAGATTTTGTACAACCGATCGGGTTGATTGGAATCCATTTCGTACAAAGGTTGTATAGCTTGGAAGGAATCCAAGACAATCAATTCGTTAAAAAAAAACAACTTCGACATTTTTACCGCATACTTCACATTGAGTTTTATTTTTAGACAATAGTTTTTTTTATTTCACCCAATATTTTGGCAGATTCACCAGGTTACATCATAAATTCTTTTCAATAGTGTTTATTTACGTAATATAATAAGGCTACCTAAAAGAAAGTGCCACCATTGTCCATGGTACTTTACACATTGGCAGTACCTTAAAGTACCGTCAATCTAGTGAACTATGATGCTTATGATCTTTGTACCTGTAAAACTTGCTTACAGGCTCTTCAGATACATTGTAAATCTAAATAAATGGACACCATACCAAACCAAACCTGGCGAAATTTCACTAAAACCTACCACAATTAAGCTGAAATATATATGACTTAACAGTTTATTATTCTTTGCAGAGGTGGAGAGGCTGCTACGGGAGTACCGTCAAAACCAAGATCTGGTTCGAAATATTGGATCACACTATTATCAAATCATCTATCCTGTACAGCTTCGACACCACGAAAAAATGGGGATTTCAACCAGAGAAATTGCACCAAAGGTAAAAACTATTTATACTTAATACTTTGTACTCATTTAGTAATGATAATTCTGAGATTACATATAACTTTCGGGCGAATACTCATTATCTACTTATGACAGAAAAGCAGGTTTTATTTTAAATAGCTTGAGAATATAAAAGTATTTAGTAAGGAAATGTAGCAAACACTTTTTTGTATTCAATACTAATAGTAATTTGACAATACTAAAAATATTAACAATGATTAAATGAAGCATGAAATTAAATCGCTCATTTGCGACGATAGTGTGACATCTCAAAAACCTCGATTTTACAGAAAACGATTTTTAAACTTTCAAACGATCCCATCTTTTTAAATATTGCACAGATGACGTAACACTGTAAGAGCGTGTTTTAGATCAACTAATATTGAAATTATTCATGTTAAAGTATCGTTAGTTTTCTATCAAAATACACGAAATTATCACGTTTAAAAAAATAACAGAAAACTTATCACTTTATTCCTGAAATATGCAAAATTTACGATGTACTATAATTAAATAGCACGTTGAAGATGATGAAATTATTTACTTGATGCTAACTTGATGATGATTATATCATAATAAAACGGTGTTGTTGAAAATATTTATTTATTAATAAATCGGAAAGAACAATGAAAATAGTGGTATCTAGTAGTAGTAGTAGTCATTTTTACTTGAGAATAATATGTTTATGATCATATCAACAACTTATGTAGATTTAAAAATATATACAATTAGTCACTTAAAAGAACCATATTTATACTCTCCTATTTTTTATCTTACAATATAAATTTTATGAGAAAAATAACACCAGTTGAGCTTTGAATAAGAACAAAGTCAGCAGGCTTGTCAATTCCCGAAATCTTCAGATATTTAAAGAGGCTGAGAGTTCTCAATGTGTCTAACTTCGCTGAAATTCTGCCACTAACCGGCATTGGAGCGGCGAGATGTAATAAGCTCCAAAGCTTCTCAAAAAAGGAGAGGAGACCTTACCCCAGCAGTGGGACATTCACAGGCTGTTACTGTTGCTATTATTTAGCCCATTTAAACCTCTAGGAGCCTGTGATTAGTCCCACACATAACTTTCAACATGGTTCATTTTAAAATCGTTTATTGTCAAATTCAGTACAATGAATTTTGATTTATTTATTTATTTATTTATTTATTTAGGTACACAAAACAGAATGCAATCAGGACTTAGACTTAAAGAATTAGGAATCTATACAATTTCAAACAAAATTACATCCCAAAACGTGTGTACACGGCATGCTTTTAAAAATAATACAATTAGTTAGGTAATTAATGAATTACAATAATAAAGGCAATTAATAATTTAAATTAAATGAATCAATTAACAAAATAAATTAAAATTAAATTCGAATTGATACAATAAAATAAAACAAAACAATAAAATTGACAATTAAATTAAATTCATAAATAAAATTTGTATAAAAAAATGTAATGTCCAAACTAAGAAATTGTGTATAATCAGTCAATCATTGGATCGTAGATATAATATTCCTCACAGTGTTTTTGAATTTTGGGAGATTGGAATTGAAAATATCTAATATGTTACTGTGTGTTAAAAGTAAATCGTTATAAGTGCGGCAAAATCTTACGATTGGATTATAATAAGATGTATTATTAATGTGAACACTGAGCACAAAACTATTTAAGTGTGGATGACGAGATCTAAATTTAGTATTAAAATTAAGAAACGATAACAGGGCAGAAGAGTCTATTTTGGAGTGAATTATTTTGTGTAAGGTAAAGAGGTCATTACATATACGTCTTTGTTTAAGTGTATACATATTAAAATATCTGATTTTATCGTCATAAAGCTTTAGCCTCCTGTGTAATCCCAATTTATGACATAAGAAATAAAGAAACTTTTTTTGGACACGTTCAATGTTATCACTATGAGTGGAATAGAAAGGGGCCCAAACAGTTGAGTTATACTCCAAGGTACTACAAATTAGTGACCTATAAAGACGAAGGAAGCTGTAAGGGTTCTTGAAATGCTTAGTAACTCTATAAATAAAACCGAGAAGGCGCATGCTTTTATTGATTATGTAATCATAGTGACTACTAAACCTCAATTTGTCATCAAACAGAACACCCAAATCCTTAATGATGGTCTTCCTCTCAAGGCAAACATTATACTAGCAAACAAAAAATCTCCTTTAGGACACTGAAATAGTGCATGTTAATCATAGACAGCAACTACTATGTCATCATCTTTATTATCCTTCTCCTTCTCTATTCGGAACAAACGTTTTTTTTCGACATGTTGTAAATCAAATTGTTTTAGTTATTTTTCTTCTACGAAACTATTTTTGTAAACTTCGCAAATTTCGCAAGGACTTCAATATATCTTTTTTCATTCCAAAAAAAGGAATAAAGAAAGATGTTATATTGAAGTCTCATGTAAATATCCGATAAAACATAATACAATTAACAAAACTTTGTCTTGTTCTCATGAAACAATTCCACATAATCTCTGTGTACAACTGAGATAGTTTTACTACCATCGATGTAATGTTTCTTTAAATTAGCCTGTATGTAGTGAGATTCAATATTAGAGACACCATCAATAAAAGCTCTTGCTGCATTTTTCAGTGGTACATGATTAGAGTGCAAACTAGATAGATGCAATTATTTTTAAGCAAATAGACGTTTGTTTCTTTATCAATGTTTCTATGGGTCGATTCTTAATAGCTAAGTGTTATTGCGAACTGCGAGTTTTGCAAACCCTTGTTTTCGCCTCATAAAGCAAAAAGGAATACATTGTGGTTTACTCTTTTTGAAGCTGATGTTCCAATCTCATCAACTCTGACATAACGGTAAGTTGGTTTTACTTCTTCCATAGACTGGATTATAAATAACCATTGTCTTTCAATATTTCCCAAATTCCATTAATAATTTAGAAGATGTTGTCGTTGGGGATGAGTTATATGGGCTCTGCTTTTCTCTGCAAGTTGGCTTAACTTTTCGTTCAGGCATATCATTTCTAGTTTCAGATGATCTTTTCTTCCCCTCTTTCTTAGGTGTTTGGGCATCCGTTTCAGTGATGCCAGCATCGATTAAAAGTGTGGCGTTATCTATAATGGCGTTCGAAGTATAATTTTCTGTGGTGGTGTAAGATTTATTTATTGTATTATGTTGTATAGTTTTATTTTATTTTGCAGACTGATCTTTCTTGAATTTACTTTAGTGCACCTTTTTCATCTTAAGTAAATGTAAGCTTTGGCTTTTCTTGTACACCTTGGTTATCCAAGTCTTTCACTCAGTCATCGCTGTCCGCAAAAATAAAGATCAGGTAATTTGTTCTGTATTCGAGTTAAGTTATAGTTTATGTTGAAGTTTCTACCAATTTTCATGGAAAGTGTAGCTTAGATTCACTACGGGGGCTTAAGGTTTGAACTGTCTCTTCATTCTTTGAAATTGAAGGATAAACACAAGTAGAATTATAGGATAATTACCTACATTTTCTCGAAATGTGTACCTATCTTCTTACTACATAATTATCTACACGGGCAGCCACCTGTGAAGTATACAGATGAAAAAAATATCAATTTACTTACCAAATATTTTATTTAATAATTCCATAAATTAGCACATTTTATGGAATCAAAAGGAAAAACGCAAAACGGTCGGAATTTCGAATATCGTCTTCTCTAT
This sequence comes from Nymphalis polychloros, assembly GCA_905220585.2. Classification (NCBI taxonomy): domain Eukaryota; kingdom Metazoa; phylum Arthropoda; class Insecta; order Lepidoptera; family Nymphalidae; genus Nymphalis; species Nymphalis polychloros. The sequence continues at coordinate 1,042,363 of HG992247.1, forward strand.
TTCTGTCTTCTTATTTTTTCTCTTTGCTAATTGTACATTAGTTTGACCTCGACCCCATCTGCAAATAAAAAGTTATTGCTTAGCACATATAAAGTTATAAGTTAAAATAAATTCAGATCACAATTGAAAAGTATTCCGGAATAACAGCACATCAACAAATAATCCAAATCACATTTCGCTAGAGAGCAAACGGTTCATCATTTTCAATGTTACTTTTCAAGTTACCACAGTGTAATTTATCATTTTTACAAGAAAAATGTAATATCAAGGACCAACCACATTAAATATTTTTCATATTTTACAAAAACAATGTGATAAAATGATACAATATATTGTCGAAAAGAAAAAAACGGTCAAAATTATACTTACCTTTTCCCCAAAAACGTATGTAACTTCGATTATCACGTTGTTCGCGAAAACCTCAAGTTCTTCACACAAGCACTAACAGGGGACAACTGAGGTGTCACTTTTTTAAAGTTAACTAGATCGCTAAAGGGGATGGTGCTACACTGTGATATTTGAGCCTCTTTCTCTCATAGCTCCGCCATTTTTAGCGTAAAAAATATCACGTTTTAACAGATAATAGATCTCGATACGGCGATTCAGAATTTCTATAAAACCAAAAATCGATTTTTTTGAGATATCACACTGTCGTCGCAAATGGACGAAATATAATTAAATTGTCTAAATAATTATTATTTACCTGTGATCATACTAAGCATATTATTATTAATCCATTATTAATAAGCATTTTTATAAGCCCAACGTAAGTCTTAAATCTCAAAATTTAAAAGATCTGTACAATATAGGAGTACAAAACAGTCAAAGTTCTTGTAAGCTAAAACAGGAATCCGTGCGTTTTAGCACCAATTCACAAAAATCTTTAAACATATTAAGAAGAATACTTCAGATACTATATAGAAATTGGAATCAAAAGATAATAATTAGGTATAAGCAAAAAAATCGAAGTCTAAGGTGAGTAGGTCACGTGATCTAATTAGGCGAGATGAATAAATAGAATGAGGTGTTCACCGAGAAGTTCTTTTTGTAAAGGCAAGACAAGTGTTGTATGTGATTAATGTCGCTCCAGTTTCTCGACCTTTTCTATTAACACGAAATATGCCACGACGATGTTTCGTATGAGTCACTCTTTCTAACTGTACCCCCACAGTTATACACGTCATAGATTTTGATTAAACTGTTTCAAATTATTCAAAATCATGATTTAATTTGAGCTGATAGTTTCTGAAATTCAACATTCAATCTTTTCAGTTTTATTTGATTCATCTACGCATTAATCACTGAGTTTTTTTTTTTATTAGTTCATAAATCTAGTTACAATCTAAGTATAATAACCTCGTTGGTCTAGTGGCTATAGGTAAGGCCGCAGACACGGTGGTCCTGGGTTCAAAACCCAGGTCGGGCCAATAAAATGTTGTTGAGATTTTCTGTCGAAAATTCACAGCCCGGTGACTGGAAGTTGGAAGTGCGTGCCCGTGCCTCGGAAAGCACGTTGGTCCTGCGCCTGAACTCTTTCCGGTCGTGTCGGATTACCGTCCTATCGGATTATGAGAGCTAGGGAATAGTGAGTGCACCTGTGTTTGCGCACACACTTGTGCACTATAATATCTCCTGCGCAGTTGGCCCCCGTGGCCGAAATCGGTCTGGAGGACCATTATCATTACAATAATAGCACAAACTTATATGTACATAAAGGTAGATAGCAACCTTGTTAATATGAAAATCCATGCTTATGTGTAAATAGGCTGCTACTGAAAACAATAAAGCCTACATAGTTGAAATTCAACCCATATTTTAGCGTGTTAGTAGATCAAATAAATGAAATGCCAAGCAAAACTCACTTTGCTAATGCAAGAACGACTAAGTGTTTTAAGAGTTAAAATTTTATTTACAATTTGTCTCGTGCTCAGAGGGGATGAAAGACATCACAAGGAAACATGTGTCGGAAGTAATCCTGAGGCGTGTGTCTACCGATCCATATAGAACTGTATGAAGGATTAAGCGGCGAATCTTTCTTCTTACAGAATTTGCTTGGATGAGAAATCTTTATAGGGACGTATACGATTAAAAAATAGATAGATCCTTGAATTCGATAGTAAAATATTAAATTAATTAAGTAGACAAGTAAATCTTATAATAAATGTTAAATTACCATCAATTTATTGAATAAAAATACATATTAGACGATATTTACGTTGGTCACCCTCTGATCTTTCTTAAGTTCGTGTCATATCGCCGTTCCGTTGGATTACGAATAGAGAATGCACCTGTGTTTTCACACACACTCATGAATTATAATATATTTGGAACACCATTGACAATGACAATAATAAACCAAGACGAAGACTATTAATGTCTGTGGAGAAATTGTAGGATAAAAATTTAAAAAAAAAATGCCAAGTTGGCATTCAAAACCAGTACATATCACTTTAAATTTAAACGTGTTTCTGATTACGATTATCCTTCATGGTTTATTTTTGTCCGTGTTTTCATTTTTCATTAAAAATATTTATATAATTACTCTAAGTCGATTACCAACATTTCACGTGTGAAATATGGAGCGTATATACTCATAATTCAACTTCAAATATATTTGAAGTTAAATCATGAGTGTATAAGTTTAAAAGGAACATGTTCATTTATCAAAACGTATAAAAATTTAAAATACTTATATAGTGACATACTCAAAATGCAATAGCTACAGTAATTTCTAGCTGATTATTTATAGACTGTGAATTCCAAATTGATAATAACTTAAAAAAAATTAAAACGATGTTGCAAATGTTCGTTCTACTTGAAGAAATTGTTTTTTTGATTTTGTTTTATTAATTAAGTGTTGTCCCTTTGAGCTAAACGCCATTTAATTAAATAGGTATTGTAGTTGCTAAACTAAATGCGATCTAATTAGTTTAGTTTAATAGCATTATCTGGCGTCTAGTTAATTGAGTCGTATAACTAAATACCGTTATCGATACACTGAGCTATTAATATGTTTAATAACTTGTTCATTACTCAGTCGGATATCAATCACTTGATCATACTTAGGTACTTTTTATAGTTCATGTTGTGTTTTATACTTTATTTATATGTTCGTGTAATATATACATTTTTGATTGTTTTAAGTATAATAAATTTATTTAGTTAGAGAGCTCAAAATTATTCTTATTTCATTTCATTTGTGTCCATCGTACGACTTGGCTTACGTATGATGCGTGGGCCTTGTGCATGTCTGGGTAAGCACCACCAACTCATCAAATAGTCTACCGCCAGAGTGCAATAAGTATTGTTGTTCCGGTTTAAAGGGTGAATGAGGCAGTGTAACTACAGGCACAAGTAACATAACATCTTAGTTCCCGAGGTTGGTGGCGCATTGGCGATACAAAAACGTAATTTAAAAAAGCGAATTTACTGAAACGAAAATGCAATCTATCTAAAAGCTTTACATAAATAGATATTTCAGCGCAGCTTACAAAGTATATAATACTTATTAGATAAATATATTTTCAACATCCATTCTAACCAGTCGTTAATGTATTCCATCTTGTTCAACCTTACGCAAGCAGATTACTTCGGCCTTCGACTCCACATATATTTTTCTCGGCATCTCATTACAATATGACTCATGAGAACTTATCATGATAATGCAGAAATCTGTTATTAGAAATATTAAGAATGAGGATATTAAATTATGGAATGATTTTCATTAAAATGACATAAAACATTATACGTTAAATAAAATGTAACAAAACTTGATAGAAACGTAACCTTGCGTTAAAAATGTTGTTTCTGTGTAAGTAATTCGTTATCCTTTATGGTTAATTAAATTTCTATATGTAGATACTTGTATTTTTTTTTCATTGAAATGACAAAGCCATGATGGCCCAGTGGTAAGAACGCTTGAATCTTCCGGGGTTCAAACCCGGGCCAAGTACCACTGAATTTCATGTGCTTAATTTGTGATTATAATTCATCTCGTGCTTGACGGCAAAGGAAAACATAGTGAGGAAACCTGCATGTGTCAAATTTCACTGAAATTCTGTCACATGTGAATTCCACCAACCGGCATTGGAGCAGCGTGGTGGATTAAGCTCCAAACCTTTCTCCTTAAAAAAGAAGTAAAAGGCCTTAGCCCAACAATGGGACATTCACAGGCTGTTACTGAAATAAAAAAACAGTATCGTTTTTAATAATATTCAATAAAAATAGCTTGAACACACCCTGACAAATTGCTCACGCGGTTTGAACTGTTCGAGACAAAGGCTACGGGATATAATATGAAAATCTCGCCGTTTGATCTGAAAGCGAAGTCAGAGTTGCCATACATTTGATGTGAATAGAGAAAATTTATTCGGAGCAAATATCTTTTTTTTTTGAGGCTTTAAAGGTCTTTGTAGTGATCGAACGTAATATAAATTCTCTTTCACAAAGGATTGTAATCGTTATAAATTAGGATATAAAAGTGTTTTTACTTACGTAAAGCTAACCATCCATATCCTAACCAAAGGCTTATATTGTGTAGGAATAGTTACTCGCTATCAGCTGGTTGCTTTATCAGTGACTTTTAATTACAATTCTTGAGCACATATTATCAGTAACACAAAGACTTCAAATTTGTATTAAATATATTTATAAGGATTGGTATTATTGTAAAAGTTTTCTGTATATAAAGGATTTATCTATTCTATCTTATCCAATAAGGCCATTAATCTGGATTATTCTCATCATAACTTAAATATTTAAAGATAGTTGTAGTGTTTGTTGCACTTGAATGAAAATCGAAACTCATCGCAGAACACGATCGTAAAACATCAGAAAGCGATACGCAACATTGAATATAATAATTATGTAATTTAAAGGACACACGGATCAAAATAGCGTATCAACGTAAGTCAATTTACAACATTACACGAGTGAGATACGATTTGAGCTCTTATTAGAAAAGATATTTTATACGCTCGTAAAAAAAAATATGTTACATTTTTGTTAAATTTACTGTCACTTTATTGAAAGACTTTCGAATAATAATAACGACGACTTGTTTTTTATAAGGAGTAATTATATAATTTAAATGAATGAAGTATGAGCATACTTTTTTCAACACAAGCAACCATTTTTAACGAAATGACGTTCAGTACATCGCTCTAGATTCAAATTTAATATTTTCAACAGTCAAGAACCAGTTCAAATATTTTCCAGAGATATAATAAATATATTGAATTTCCATAAACGTCAGATTGAAAGTAACACAGCGTAATGTGAAACGCATATCTTAAAATTGAATCTTTAAGACAAATATGTTTTATAATATTTAGTATAAACAATACAACCACATTATTAATTAAATACATTTAATTGGGTAAATAGTAAATTAATTCAATAACATATATAATAATCACTACATATTTTAAAATAAAGTCCCTCTTCGCGTCCGTCTGTCTGAAAGCGATAAACTCAAAACTGATTATCACTTGCCTGAAATATAACGGTGAAATATGCCGACTGAAATCGTTAAACATTCATAACAGAAGTATATTAATAACGATATAAACGTTTAATGTAAACTCATATTACATTATCTAGTGTCTATTTATTAATTTGTAAAAGCACACTTACAACATATACACAAAGCATTTACAAATGAACTTATAATAATATATCTAATATGCATTGTCAATTACAAGTGTACATAGCACTTCCAGATTCGTAAATTAACAGTAACCAAAAATCATATGTATTTTTTTTAAATGTTAATAATACGTTTTAAATTAATATCATTATTATAATAAAAATCAGTTAAACCTGATCACCACCCTGGCCACCTAATGGTAAATGGTCACAACGCCCATAGACATTTTCATTGTGAGAGATGTTAACCATCGCTTACATCGTCAATGCGCCACTAACCTTGGGATCTAAGACGTCATGTCCCTTATGCCTGTAATTACACTGGCTCACTCACCGTTCTAACCGGAACACAACAATACCAAGTACTGCTGTTTTGCGGTAGAATATCTGATGAGTGGGTGGTACCAACCTACAACCTACCCAGACGAGCTTGCACAAAGCTATACCACCGAGTAAAATTATAATCATCATTGAAATTATTAAAAAATGTTTAATCAATTTTTATTGATTGGGTTACTTTTGACATATACTGGTATATGTATAAAAGTAGATTTAAATGTAGTCATATAGACTTATATATTGTGTGAAACAGTGAAATCATTTCATAGCTTTAAGTACATTTGTAATAACTCTATTACAGTAAAAATAAAATCTTAAATTATAAAGATAGTGTTAAGGCTACATGGAACGAGATTAATAGTGTTTGTTAACCTAAAAAACAAATGGTGCGAATCGGAAACGTAACCTACACTTAGAAATACAAATTTAGAATTACAAAAAGGAAATGTCTTTCAAAATGTTTATGATTAAATATCTACAATAACATCGCATTTGAAATAAACACAATTAAATAGCGCAAAATGAAAGTATTGAACATACAATTTATTGACAAACCTAGTGTTTGTGACTAATTAAAACGTTTTTACAAAATATTAAAACAAAATTATTTGATTAAGTATTTATCTAGTATTTGTTTCTAGCGAAACATCAAAATTGTTCGACCCCAACATCAAAATTATTCGATCCCACTATATTATCTCAAAACTAGAAACTACCGTCACCGTTTTAATTACGACAAAAGAACTATTATATGTTTACATTTAAATACAAGAGTTAAAAGCAAAAATTTAGTTTTTGCTTTACAACAGAATTATATATAATAGTTCGCTCTGTTGTTTTATTGTCATTGCTTAGGTAACAAAGCTCATTCCATTTTATTATAATAATAGACGGAAAGTACAGGTATATATCTACATATATATATGTATTTATATAATGCGAACATAATAGGGTCGTCTGTTTGTTGAACCGTTCATTGTTTTGTAATTGCATTTTGATCCGAGTTAGGTCAGTTGATACCATTACGGGGATATTAATCAAATTACAATTATACATTTAATAATTATTTTGAAATTACTGCAATTCATTTGTCATATTGAGTAATAATTCTTGTCATATTTAAAGCTTTTATTGACGTGAAACATAAGCGTGCGTCGAGGCTAAGTTCGAGTCGTATGCCGTAGCGGCAAACGGCATAAGCGTTCCTATGTGTATGTGTATGTAAATACTTTTTAGCTATATATTATTATATCATAAAAAAAAAATTTAATGAGAAATATCAATATTTTTAGTTATTTAACTCAGTATTTATTTATTTTTTAAGGCTAGGGAAGAGGTGGGAAATAACAATGTAGGGTACGTCGTCCTTTAAGATGAGATATAAATAAACATCGACATCAAACAACTTCATCTCGGCGAGTCTAATTTAAGACCTGTATGCCTTTTCACTTGAACATAATTTTCTGTTGCAGTATATAAGTATTATCAATAATAGTTTTAATGGGCCTTATTGCAGGTAGATGAATAAGTGATGTGTGGGTCTCATCTCTTATTCAACAGCCAATCAGAAATAATTGGTATTGTTGTGTTCCGGTTTGAAGGGTAAGTGAACTAGCGTAATTGGAAGCACAAGGAACTCATATAAGACATGTTTAATAATTCTTCCAGTGTCGATGTCTATGAACCATTTACAATCAGGTGGCCCATATAAACGACCGCCTAGCGCCGTATATACAATAGGAATAAAATTATGTTAAATAAAAAACAATATAGAAACTAAATAATGCTCAAGGTCTATAATATTTTGTTTGTTTCTAAATAAATTCGAAACAAAGGCGACGTTCGAAACACTTACGGTTATAGCTCTTGCCTTATCAAGTAAATCCCGCAAGCAACAACGCATGGCCTTTTACGATCTCAGATTTACATTTTACTTACGAGCTCAGAGTATTTGTTAATTCCGAACAAATAGTAACAAAACGGGTCGTTTGTTGATTTTCTTTTGATGTTCCGTCCTGTAATCGTGAGAAAATAATACAATAATATCGTCTTTACAATACTATAGTTAGTAGTACTACTACAATAATATAGTTTTGTAAGCTGGTCACGTGATCGTCAAGTAATGGTGCTGAATGCTCAGCTGATGGAAAAACGTTATATATGAGCTTGTATTCGAAAATGACCACGGATCAACTAGTCTATCGGTGATGCTTATAAGCTTACCAAAAGTAATATATTAGTTCCTTACATATGAAATTAGCGTTTTGTCGTACTGACCACTTCGATCCTAAATACCACCTCTTTGGTTAAGAATTCCAAATTCAAATTTATAAATTCATTTAATTGGTACATTTGAGTTTTGAAAACAGTCATTAATTTGTTTTTTCGCTTATTACAGCACAATGGAAAACATGAAATATCGGTATATTTACGAGTACGAGTTCTACCGTGGCACCAGTGCTGCAGAAACAGCTCGAAGGATTAATTATGTGTACGGCGCTGGTGTCACAAAAGAAAGCACGGTACGTTTCAACGTTTTTGTTCTGGAAATTTCGACCTTCAGGACCAACCCCGTGGACGGTCGGAGACCAAAGTGGAAAATGAAGAATTAAAGGCTATTGTGGAAGCGGGTCCATCACAAAGCACTTCAGAGAAAGCTGCAGGCTTCGGGGTAAGTGATAAAACTGTATTAATCTTTTTGAAGCAAATCGGGAAAGTAAAAAAACTTGAACGATGGGTACCTCATGAATTGAGTGAATCGAAGTTGCAAACACGCGTCGGCTGCTGAGTTACTTTGCTCAACCGACACAATAATGAAGGCTTTTAAATAGAATCATTACTTGTGATGAAAAATAGATACTGTACGATAATCGGAAGCGCTCGTCGCAATGGCTGAACCCTGGAGACCCAGCCACATCCTGCCCTAAACGAAAATGGACCTTCAGAACCAACCCCGTGGACGGTCGAAGACCAAAGTGGAAAATGAAGAATTAAAGGCTATTGTGGAAGCCAGAAAAAGTTACTTGTGTGTGTTTGGTGGACTAGCGCCGGTGTCGCTCACTACAGCCTTCCAAAATCTGGCCAAATGATTACGGCAGATATCTATTGTCAGCAACTGCAAACCATGAAGGAAAAACTAGCTGCTAAACAACCGAGATTGTTCAATCGTTCTAGGCCACAGCTGATTCACGACAACCCAACCACACACTGCACGACAAACAACCACTAAGTTAGATGAGCTACAATTGGAATTTCTGCGACATCCGCTGTACTCCCGGACCTTGCTTCAACAGATCACCATTTTTTCCGGAATTTGGACAACTTCTTACAAGGAAAAAAATTCAACTCCGATGCGGCAGTCCAAACTGCCTTCAAAGAGTTTATTGATTCTCGCTCCCATGGTTTTTTTAGTAAAGGGATCAATAAACTACCTATGTGATGGCAAAAGTGCATAGATAACGACGGTGCATACTTTGATTAATTAAATATATTTTACAAAAAAAAATTGACTTCATATTCCTCCCGTACAAAACGCCAATTTCATATGTAAGGACCTAATATTAAAGCTGTAAAGGTTGATTGTTTGTATTTTGTTTGAACGCGCTGATCTTTGTAATCATCAGAATGTGCATTTGATAGCCTAATTCTTATTGTAGACTACTTAGCATCACGCGACGGCTCACTTTAACTATTTCCTAATAAATGATGGTAATTGTAAGTATAAACACACTATATTATATTATCATCTTCAGCATTCACCCACTTACCACTTATCGATCGAATACTTGTTACTTGGGGAGCTTCAGTGCTTAAATTCTAGTATCTGCTGCTGCCATATTGATTTTGTAACGACGGTAAGGGCTGGCTCATACTTCTTACAGATTGTGTTCAATGTGATTGTGTTCTTAATTCAAAATCATTTATTCAACGAAGAAGCATTACACTTACTTATTGATCGTTATAAGAAAAACTACCCACATTTCGAATTATATACCAATGCTTTTGTTAGTTTTCTTATATAATCTGATTTCATTAACTATATAAAATTGCATAGGTTGTTAAAATTAAAGTACTTGGATGGATAAATCCTAATGGCTCTTCTTGACAAATTTGGCATTGGCTCAGACCTAATTGATATCTTTATTCAATTAAATTTAATTTTTATTTTAGCATTTTTATTTGAAGGCTGGAGAAATAATAGTAGCGAGTTCAAAATTTACATAATCGGATGTAATGTTAATAATAATGAATGCTTGTTTGAATCGCGTTTTATTCGTACACTCATTCATCCGATTGAGTGGAAATTTCGTGCAGTCTTTTTGACATTTTCTGAAGGATTGTACCATCAATTTATTATAATTGAGCTTATATTATAAGCTTAATTATAATAATAAAATAATAAAAATAATAATATATCCAGGGTTATTATTCACTCAGGGCCATCTGATCCCAAATTAAGCAAAGCTTGTACTATGGAAACCAGACAACTAATATACTTACATATACAACTTTTCTTTTGTAAATAAATACTTATATAGATAATTACACCCAGACTCAGGACAAACAGACATGTTCATGCACACAAATGTATGTCCTGGGTGGGAATCGAACCCACGATCTACGGCGTGAAAAGGTAGTATCTTATCAACCACGCCAACCGGGTCGTCAGTCGTCATATTCATAACATATACATATTAAAGATAAGCTATTAAATCAGCACGTCGATAATTTAAAAATAAATTATATTAATACTTTATTCAAGTACCAAAGCAACTTATAAATCGTTATTTTACAAGAGAAATTTAATTTTAAAGTAACAACTGTTTTGGAATGCACTACGGAGCAGAACAGTGAAGAATCTCATTAGAACTGTTCCGAAAATCTAAGTTAAATATTTAATTAAATACATTAAAATTATTTTGTTATCCTGTATGAAAATGACTTAATTTTTTTTTTAAATAGCTCAATTTAAATCTGTCTTATTTTGATTATAATCCAGTTGGAAATAGATTATGTTATTAGAACCAAAGTTACTCCAATTTAATTATTTAATATTACATTAACAGAATACAATAGATAAATTACTTTTGATTATAGATAGAAAAGCGTACCTCGAACTAGAACGAGCCTTGTTTTTGACAAAGTTTACCCCCAATTCCTGTCATATCTTGATAGTTTGTGGGTAGCTTGCATAAATTATCCGACATCAAATAGTTTCGTCTTTATAAAGACAAAGTTTCAAACCGCTATTTCCTACGTAAAAGTTGGTAAGTTGTTTCGAATTCAATAAGGGTGGAGACAGTCACGTTATGGATAGACGGAAGATCGTTGGAGAAATTACACTAGACGTAAAAAAACCGGAGAGACTTGGAAAGTGAAATTTCGAGCTTGTTCTTTAGAATAAACCGACAAAGTGAAAAGTTTTACTGTAAAACCTATCGACTTAATTTACAAAACAGAAGGCAGATTATACATCCCATATGGCCCAGTCAATAGACCTACCCGAAGATCATGGGCTCAAAACCGTGCAAGCAAAATTGACTATGTGCTCAATATGTATTTAAAATTTATAACGCTCTCGGGGTAAATGAAACTCATGAAACCGACATGACAATCAGACTCATGTGTATAAACCTGCATAGAAGCTGACTGGTAAACTACAACTGTATGGTCCCGCTGGTACATTTACTGATATTCACCAATCAATGTCGACTGACTAGAAGCATACACCTTAATATTGAGATAGATAAATATTGCGTATACGTTTTTGTGGTACTGTGCTATCATATCTTCTAAGAATTTTCGTAGGCATATAATGTCTCATTTTATTTTTGTTTAACTAAAGTATCCATTGCCACACCTCGTAAAGACGAGTTATTAAAGTCAAATTTATTTCTTCATAATCTAATATAGCCATTAATAATTATATGTAATTCTATAATTATTAATAATGTTGTTGTTATTCCAAGTATATACTTAATAATTATGATGCAAAATTCCTCAACATTATTTTATTCAAAATTATTAATAAAAATTCAAATGTGAATGCTATAGTTAAACTTTCCCAACTAATCCGCTAACCCCAAAGCGTGTTCCGGTGAACTATTCTACAGGTAACAAGACCACAGACCGCTTGCTAACACGACAAGTTTCGTCCAACTTTACATCTTGCTAAGACTATTGATAATTGAAATTACCAACACGTTAAGCTCATTCGCTAACCAATAGTTTCAGAAGATGTAGATTTTCATAAAGAATGCGTTTCTATTAATACGTGCCCTTAAATGTGCCTACAAGTATCGTTTTTCTAATTTATTCTACAACGTTATTTCAGTGCGGGTTGGCAGATGTATATAATATGTCAGCATGCCATCGAACACATCCTTTTTTCTTTGCAACCATAGAATAATAACGCTTAGAAGGATACTATCATACAAAGTTTCGCTCAAAATTGAAGTAACTAGAATTAATGTGTGTGTAAGTGTCACGTACGTTACATACACCGACACGCCCACATACGACCGAATTATGTTGCAAGTGAATACACATTTTCCCCATAAAGTAAGAAAATGATATTGTTTGAACTTGAATTATGAAATATATTTTTTTGCATTTAATTAATTTGAATTATTACGTAGGTACTAAATACATCAGATGTGACAATTTGCCAGACAATAATATTGGACATTATTATTTTTTCATTAAAATTAATTAAACAACGCTGAAAGGTTTTCTGACAGTAAATTGTGATAAATAGTAGATTTGTATAGAATAAGGACGCGATATGTAAGAAGAAGCAATCAGATTCGAAGGAAAGCTAAAAACGATTACAATTAATAAATAAGTATTATAATTATATATTGCATTATTATTTATTTAATTTTAGCTTTTATTATTATAATGATCTCTTTTTTAAAATTTATTTAGTAATATTATTTAGTATTGCTTTTATTTATGTATATAATAAAGAACAAAATATAATTATTTGAACAGCATTAATATTTTATATGTAATTTAAAAAAGTTACAATAATAATTTTAAATAATTATTACATTTTCATTATTTAAAATATTAAGCAATCATGGTAAATATATTTTCCATAGCTGGCAAAGTTTTTATTGTAATGGCGTCTTTTGTTTACAAATATTTTTTATGTTTTGATGAATGTATTTTAGCTAAAATTATAAGTTGCCAAATTCTTATCCTTATTTTTTTTTTATGTGGAGTGTTGTGACACCCTTTTACTATTACAGTGTCATTTTTTAATAAATTGCGCGAGATGTTTTCTGTGACACTTTATCGTGATGACTGACGTGTCACGTGACGTCAAACGTATTGAGACTAGTAACAATTTGAATGACTTCAATTCGCTTGGGCCTACACTCCTTCTAACCGTTATTATTCTATGTTTGTAACGATATGAATTTTAAAGATAAATCAGGAATATAAAAACTGTATTCTGTGTAGGCTGCGCTTGATCCCTCTATAAAAGAAGTGTTGAACAATGTCTTTTAAAAAATATTTGATCAGATTGTATTCAAACAAATAATATGAATTGTAATACTCAGAGACAGTAATATATAAATTAAAAGCGTTCATAATCTAGAGGACAGAACGATGAAGTTGTATCATCAATAAATGTGTGATTGTACTTTTGATGCGATGGTGATAATTTGTTTCTTTGTCGTATAAAGATATCGTAAGCATATTTGAAAATTTAATGATCACTGCGCAAATAAGCTATTTCGTACAAAATACATTTATTCAAACATAAATATAATATGAAACAAAATTTAATCATGAAATTTTAAACACGCGAAAAGTTATATAAAAAGCGAATATTATTTGACCCCTTAAAGGGGTTCATTAAACGCAATATGCTTATTACGTTTAAAGTTAATTTAGTCCAAGCAAAAGTTCATCTTATGAAAGTTTTTTCCCGTATCAAAAAGGGTTTCCTCGGAAGAAGGGAACGTAATAAAGTATCCAATTTCCTCTGTTCCTGAAGGTAACAAAAGAAATATTGAGGGTCAGGTCTCAAGGCGTCTTTACACGGACGTTGATCTTAAAAATTTCGCTCCATTACGGTACAGACAAGAAAGTTAATACAATTACATAGTACTCTTACGAATGATTTATAGAATGCTCGAAAGATTCTTAGTTTATCTGATGTTTTGTTTAGTGAGAAGCTACAATTAATAAAAAGCCGAGATGGCCCTATAAAAAATACCGAGATGGCCCGGCGGTTAGAACGCGTGAATCTTAACCGATGATCGTGGGTTCGAGCCCAGGCAAGCACCACTGAATTTTTATGTGCTAATTTGTATTAATTCATCTCGTGCTAGAATGTGAAGGTAAACATCGTGGGGAAATCTGCATGTGCATAATTTCACTGAAATTCTGCCACATGTGTATTCCAACAATCCGTATTGGAGAAGCGTGGTGGAATAAGCTCTAAACCTTCTCCTCAAAATAGGAGAGGAGGCTTTAGCCCAGCACAGGGACATTATCAGCCTGTTACTACAATATATAAAGTTTAGGATAAGTCAATTCATAGTCTATTGTAATACCTGTTGTAAGTGGCATTTCGCATTCCTTACATTGTTAATGGGTTTGCGGACATTATCTAAATAGTATCATCCCATGTGCTTCTAATTATTGATTTGTGGTTCGAATACTAATCTGATTTGTAGAGTTAATGACCAAATTCTTAACTGGTGAATGACATTATTGAAGTTCATCCAGTTAATATAAACAACTTCGATTCTTATAAAACCAATTTTTCAATCCGGTAAGTGTTTTTATTTGCTTTAGAACATATAACTCAATTCTTGTTTGGGATATTAATGTTCAGAAATGTGCATTGACGATTTAATTTTGAGTATAGCAGAGCAGTGTCGTTGAAAATACTCAAAACTTTCTTTAAGAGAAGAATAAAGGAAGAGGTATTTACCTAGCAGTATAGAATTTACAGTGTTTTTTTTTTATTTATTAAAAGAAAGGCAACGTCGAAACGTCACTGTGAAACATTTGGGTAGTAATTGGGATTAATGCGTTACTTATTTCATTAATCAGACTCAGCGAAACTCGTACCAGTGAGACGGATAAGCTTTCAATAGTGTAACAGTATAGAGGTGTTCACAAATTTTCTTATAAGAGTAAACATAAAACTAGTATATTATAATAAATAATATGTTTTCAATATTGTATTATTATTGTGCTAATTTATAATTTCCATTGCAGGGTCGAGGTCCAGAATACCAACAGGGGTCACGGTTGCGATCAAGGGTGAGTCAAATATTTCATTTAATTATATAATAAATATTACGTCGGTAATACGAAACTAAAGATATATTATGTTATTATATTTATAAAGGTTTTTATAATACGAATTATTTGCTAAAATTATAAGGGAGAAAATCAATCACTAAAATATTTTTCTTAAATAATTTATTTATTAATTATACTTAATTGGACACAAAATGTACAGCAGGTTAAAAAAACTTCTTTATAACCATGAATAAATAGGGTATTGCAATTTTAGACAATAAAAATAATAAAAAAGTATACTAGTATAGTAAAGAATAATTAAAATTTTAACAAAATGATAATAATTATAAAACAAACAGTTTACGTTTTCATATACAATTTACAATGCATATTTTTTTGTGGTTAAATAGACCACATTTTGGACGCATTTCGTAAACACACCGTACTTTGGCAACATAACGTGGCCACACATTGTCACGCGTTGCCCACAAATCGTCTTGTTGGCAACACTAGACACAAAATGTAACAAATTTAGCTGTGGCCCAGACTCAACTGTTGCCTTAATTTGGGACAAGATTAAAGGCACGTGTGCTTATCTGTGTTCAACCTTTTCAACAGAATAAAGAAATGGTGATAAAGCAAAATGTGAACAGGAATGAAGTTAGGTTATTTCATACGCAGCGTTTTTTTCAGCCGCTGCAATATTTGCCTATATATTATTTTTAACTGTTGTCAATTATAATATTGATTAATTAAATCGATATTTATTGCGTTCATGATTATGACGTAATTATTAAACACATATTTTTGTCATTATTAGCTTTTTATTAATCTTTAGGAGTATATTTAAGCCTTTATACGAAATTGAATATTCTATGTAATATTAAAAAGTTTTATAAGCATTATAATGCAATGAAAAAAAAAGGTAAACATGTAATTATTCGCCTCAAATTAATTTTTTATTTGGCTGATATGAGCTTACAAAAAAGCTTACAATCAAAATAGAGCCCTGATTCATATCTGCCCTTACGAGCGGGCCCTTATAGATGAATCCATTATTATAAAAAAAAACTTTGTACATTGAAGTATTGGTAAGAATTTTTTTAAATATCTACCCGATGAAGTAAATATTAAACAGTATTTCTCTTATGAAAAATCAGTGAAAACATTGTTAAAAAAGTATATAAATTAAATATTGTGTATAAACTTTAAGGCGATGAAGCTGAAATACGTTTTCAAATTAATGTACTCACATATATATACGCTGTACATGTAAAGATAATCTCTTATAAAAGTCAACTTAATTAACCACGGTTACTCGTTAAGCGCGTTCACTTCACCACTTCACATGGAATTATGATACGGATTTAATTCAACGCGGCATCGCTGTTAATCACACCTGACAACACCCAACACGTGTGGATAGTTACATACTTCATTTGCCTTTGTACCTCCACGTAATCCCAAACTAATATCACCCTTAAAACAAATGACGCAAAGATCTCATCCGCCTGTACTTGAAAACAAGCCTCCCGTAATGAGAGATTGGTTACATGCTGAATTAATTCGTCCCCAAGAAGCGACGCTTCATCGATAAAGGTTGCTCTAACGAAGTTGATTTCGGTTATTGGATAATAAACTTTATTATTATGCAGTAAAAAAGTTAGTTTGATTCGTATTTGTATGGTGGTTAGGTCGTTTCTGCTTTGTGTTAAGATGGATATATCGAATTCGGCATACAATACAGCGTTGTTAGTATTCGAAGCCGCGTAGCCGGTTAAGCCTCGTGTCTCAGACTGGAATTGACGAAGCAATTTATGGATGCGTGTTCTATAGCTGAGATGACAGCTGGTTTGTGCTTGAAAGCCTGTATGAAATCAAAGCAGGTGGTCCGTGTAACTGTTATGGCAAGCATTCCGGCGTACAATGAAACGCCAAACGTCACCACAAGTATATAATAGAACAGAACTAGAGTAATAATTATTGCTTACTGATATCCAATACCCCAATCAATACCTCACGAAAATCGGTTATGTATTTGTTAATTGTTCATAACATATCACTATAATACTGATATTCTTAATGACTTTTTTTTGTTTATTTATTGCTTAATAAATTATATTTAAAATGTCCCTAAAAGTCTCAACAAAAATTTAAGTTTTAATAACTTATCTTAATCTTATTCTAAGTCAAAATCTCATATTAAACCTTTAATCGCATTAATATAAAGTTACCAATAACATTATATATTAAAATATATCATTAAATTCTTCTCAATACGCAATTACGTTTATCTTTTTCATAATACTAACAGTCTCCCTGACGACTAAGGGAGCTAAGGCCACGATACCTCTCCATCTTAATTACGTCTCCTACATGAACGCTGAGGACGTAATTATTTCTCCCTTTACATTATTTTTCCCCTTATTGAAGAAAAAAAAACGAGAAATTCAATCATAGCTTCTAAGAATAATTTCAATCGCCCGATGTTATTATACTCGTTCCCTTAATTACAACGATGAAAGGAAATAGGTTTGTCATTCCGTCTATTTCGTTGCGTTTATTTGTGGGTAAACTAGCTTGGAATGAGAAAAGATAAATATAGATACAATTGATTGATAAGTTATTTAATGTCACGTGACAAGTTCAAGAGTAAATATAATATTTTTTGAAGAGTAGTTTCTGATCGCGGCCTCGTTTGGGGGGGGGGGGCTGAAAGTGTCATGTGCTAGGTAACCTATGATAATGTGTAAGCAAAATTTCATGCTGATCGGTTGAGTATTAAGGGCGTGAAAGCATAACAAACAAATAAACTCACTTTCTCAAATTATAATAGTAGAAAGGATTTAGAGCACATACTTGATTTATAACTGAAAATAATTCAAGTCCTTACTGTTTGTCTTAGTAATCTATCAAATCACAATGCCGAAAAGCACTAAGGACGTCGTTTTGTCTAATTTAATTAATATAAGCCCAAAATGTAGATTCGAACTAGAAAAACCAGGGATAAATATTAATTAAATAGTTAGTATATAAAAGTAAATTTAACCTGCGTAAAAGTCAACGAAATAAATTTATCTTCAAAATAAATTTATCAAGATCTTATTATTGTAAAACAATCAGAAGAGCTGGATTCAAATGATCTGAAATATAAAAGATCCCGTAATGAAAACATTGATCAAGTAGAGCATTACTGTCAAATCCTTCGGAGCTAATGCACGTCGATTACATGAAGTAACGAAGCAGATCGGGCTATTATGCAGGCTCCGTTGCGGTTAATGTCTTAGAAAATCGTCATTCCGATCTTGAGATGAGGCTGTCAACGTTGTTTTCAGTAGCATTTAATGTGAATATTAGATTCTGCATGTTCACGTGTAAGTCATGCCAATGATGTTATTGTCCCTGCAAATGGGATTACTACACCTAATAAAGTATATAAGTAGCATAACAATAAGCATTACAATAATTGGGTAATTTCTTTATATCACTAGAATAATAATAATCACACTTATATCACACATACGAAAAGTTGTGTGTGCTGTGAACATATTTTGGTCTTTTTATCCATACCACTAGAAATATAATATAGTCAATCATCATCATCATCATCATCAGCCTTTCGTCGTCCACTGTTGGACATAGGCCTCTCCAATGGCACGCCACTGAGCTCGATCTTCAGCTCTCAAAATCCATCCGCTGCCAGCCACTTTGCGTATATCGTCACTCCACCTAGCCGAAGGGCGCCCTACGCTACGTTTGCCGAAACGTGGTCTCCACTCCAGAACACGTCTACACCAACGGTTGTCGGTTCTGCGACACATGTGTCCAGCCCACTGCCATTTCAGCTTGCTAATTCTTTGGGCTATGTCGATAACTTTGGTTCTCTGTCGGATCACCGTGTTTGGGATTCGATCCTTCAGAGAAACTCCGAGCATAGCCCTCTCCATCGCTCGCTGAGCGACCTTAAAATGGTGGACCGAACGCACGGTCAGTGTCCATGTCTCGGCTCCGTAGGTCATAACTGGTAGGACGCACTCGTTGAAGACTTTTGTCTTCAAGCATTGTGGTATCCGTGACGAAAAGACTTGACCAAGTTTCCTATACGCTGCCCAGCCCAACTGTACTCTTCTGCGTGACTCCTTCTCGAAGTTGTTTCGACCCAACTGCAAAGTTTGCCCAAGGTACACATATTCCTGAACAACTTCGAGAGGAACTCCGTTAAGAACTATTGGTTCCGGATCAACGTGTCCATTGAACATAATCTTGGTTTTGTCCAAGTTCATCCGGAGACCAACTCGAGCAGAAGAATCAGCCAGGCTGCTCAGCATATACTGCATGTCCTGCACGGTTTCTGCCACGATGACAATATCGTCCGCAAATCTCAAGTGTGAAAGGTACTCGCCGTTTATGTTTATGCCCCGCCCTTCCCAGTGCAGCGTCTTGAACATATCCTCTAATGCATTAGTGAACAATTTCGGGGAGATGACATCCCCTTGTCTCACTCCTCGATGCAAGAGGATGGGGTCAGATTGCTGATTCTGTACTTGGACGGTCATAATAGCAGCATCATGAAGACCTTTCAGCACTTGGATATATCGCCAATCGATTTGGCACCGTTGTAAGGACTCCAGAACAGACCAGGTCTCAATAGAGTCAAAAGCCTTCTCATAGTCCACAAATGCTAAGCACAGGGGCTGATTATACTCCTCCGTCTTCTGTATAATCTGCCGCACTGTGTGAATGTGGTCTATGGTTCCGTATCCTCTTCGAAACCCGGCCTGTTCCGGGGGCTGAAACTCGTCAAGTCTACGCGCGAGACGATTTGTGATGACCCTGGAAAACAGCTTATAGACATGGCTCAAGAGGGAAATAGGTCGGTAGTTCTTCAATAAGGTTTTGTCACCTTTTTTGAAGAACAACACGACAATACTCTTGCTCCATGCCTTTGGAGTTCTCCCCGAAGAGATGACAGAGTTGAATATGCGTTGGAGCTGCGCTAGTAGAGGTTTTCCAGCTGCTTTTAACAGCTCCGTCGTAATTCCATCTTCCCCAGGGGCTTTTCCATTTTTTAGCTGTCCCAAAGCCATCACGATTTCGTCTTGGCTGACTTCTGGCAGCTCTTCTGTGAAGTAGGTTAGGGTGGCTCTAGGATCTCTAGGGTCGGGTTGGGGACGAGACGCTTCTGATGTGTAAAGTTTACCGTAGAAGTCCTGCACTTCCTTCAAAATCTCGAGCTTAGAAGCGACGACTTTTCCCTTTGAAGTGGTCAACTTCGTCAGATGGCTTCGGCCTAGCTGTTGGACGAAGACTTTTGACCCCCGGTTTCGCTCGATCGCTTCTTTTATAGAGCGCGTATTGGAGTTTCGGAGGTCACGTCTTATCAGCTTATGTATTTGCTTATTCAGATCTGACGAAGTGACTGTTGGGTTTTCACGTCGTTTTCGCATTAGCTCTAGAGACTCTGTCGAAAGCTTGGACCTCTTGCCGGCATTTTGCGCTTGATAGAATTTCGTCCCTTCTTCCCTAAGAATACCCACCACTTGTTCGAGCTTCTGGTCGATGTCAACGTCGATATTGGTTTCCAAGGCAGCGAACCGGTTTTCCAGTTTTAACTGAAATGTATTAGACTGAACCGGTTGGAGCAGATTTGGTCGGAGCGTTGACCTCATCAGACGAGCGCGCTCGAGCTTATAGTCAATATTTAGAGTGCCTCGTACAAGTCGGTGATCACTTCCAGTATTAAACCTTGTGATCACAGAGACATCTCTAAATATTTGCTTCTTGTCCGTCATGATGAAGTCAATCTCGTTTCTAATCATAGCGTCAGGGCTTCGCCACGTCCACTTCCGTTGAGGCTGTTTCTTAAAGAAAGAGTTCATCAAGAATAGCCCCTCTTTCTCAAGAAAGTTGACAAGCATTTGCCCCCTATGATTCCTGCTTCCAAATCCGTGTTGTCCTACTACCGTTTCGCTGCTAGTATGTACTCCCACTTTAGCGTTGAAGTCCCCCATGACAACGTTGAAGTGGGCATTTTGGTTGGTGTGCAATGCCTTCGAAATGTCTTCATACATTTCTTCCACTTCATCATCCGAGTGTGTCGAAGTCGGTGCATATACTTGGATAACCTTGAGGCTATACCTCTTGGTGAGTCTGATCACAAGATATGCTACCCTTGCCGACACACTGGAGATTTCTAAGACGTTGTCAGAGAGAGCCTTGTGGACCAAGAAGCCGACGCCACCATGGGATGGTTGGTCTCCCTCTCTGAAGTACATAAGATGGCCTGATTCTAAGGTTATGGTATCCTCCCCCTTTCTTCGGATTTCACATAAACCCAAAACATGCCATCTTATGTTCCTCAGCTCTTCTTCGAGCTGTACCAGGTGTTCGTCGAGCCGTAGCGTGCGTCCGTTATACGTAGCCAGAGTCAGTCGGTGTTGGCGGCCTACCGTAACCCGGGGATTCTTAGCACCCCCTGCCCCGCCCTTACCATGACCGCCGCCTTGGCCAGGAACAGCGGGGCCACCGGGAACTAGGGGCCGTTGCGGTTGCGTGTGTGCCATTGAGGTTTTTGCCCATAATCACCACGCTGGGCAGGCGGGTTGGTGATCGCAGAGCGTAGCGTTTGAGTATAGTCAATATCAACTGATAATAATATTAAGCACTTCAGTTTATTTGAATAGGAATTTTACGTACTATTCACAAAACGAGAAATAAGATCCAATGAAAATCGACAAAAAGTTAGTACTTTTGTCAGTATTTTGTAAAAATTTTAATAAATAATATTTGAATATATACTCATAAAAATTACAACTAAATATTTTAATTTATTTAATTTAGAATGATGTTGATGTTGAACATCGATCTCCTAAAACTAATGAGCTGTTTTAGTAAGTCTATCCTACAAACAAAAAGCTGTCAACGATTTTTTACTATGGCAGATAAAAACACCAGAGTAAGCAGACTCTAATTAACGCCTGCTTTTTGTCATTAAACGTTTCCACGCTAATCTTCTTATCGGACTGAGGATTTGAGAATAATCGTAAGTATTTTTTCAAGTAATGGGTTATCAGAGAGCTTAAAAGAAAACATCTTAGATTCTTTGTTAAAAAATGATTTTATTATCACTGAATTCATATGACAAGCGCTGTTTCTATTGTGACGCCTATGTTCGTAGCGATCATTCAGTTTTGCTAAATCCGTGGTTCAGCGAAAATGTAATGACAGGCAGAAACGTTGCGAGTGCTTTAACTAATTAACGAATGTCTTAAACTTCGTTTGACTCTTGGCTAGCCATAAGAGAGATTAGATCTTTCTATGCAAGTTGTTATGTTGGCGATGCTCCACAGGGAATCAGCATGATTTCATAAGAAAACAGTGGAGCCGAACCTGTAGGTCTGATCTTGCAATGTGTGATCGAAGCTCGGCGCTTAAAAGTTACGAATATAAGGGCGTATCATCTTGCGTGAGATGAGCGCCTCGCTTGTCCTGTTTCAGTTTTCATAAATATCATTGTCAAACATTTCTTGAGAAATACCGTAAATAAAACCGAACTACCGAGATGAACTAACTAAGTTATGTAAAGATTTCAAGAAATTGATGGTCGTATTCCGATTTTCTAAATCAATCTGACCAATCAAGCTTAAACCTCTTAAACATTAAGCACTAATAGATGTAAGGGCTCTGTTATTTATCGAGAAAGTGACTGATCGGACGGCAATTAAGCCAGTCATGTCGGGAGACCGCATGACTGATTAGAAGTACATGACAGATACGGATGGCGTTAAATTAATAAATTGTAGTCATTTATTTTGTGCCTAAGTGAAAATGTTCGGGGCTTGATAGGATATCCAACGGTGTCATTCGTTTTAAAAGACTTTGAATATTTACGTCACGTTCATTTATTTAACCGAAATGGTTAAAGAATTTTATGAATTCACAATTTTAGTTTTCAGAATAAATATTGTTACAACATTTTTACGAAAACGTAATTATGTATATCTAGAACGAATGTATTGTTTTTCATTTTTTTTAAATGGCACCTACATGTCTGTTCGTATTATATAAAAAGGTTGGATAAAATTTATGAATTATATTTCGTTGACGTACAATTATACAATTTTCCCAAAATAAACAACCCTCTTTGAAATAACAATAATCATAAATTAGAACCATATAAATAGAAAAACGGATACAAAGTATGACTAGCAAAATTTCATTCATCCAACGTTATTTTTTCCTGTGGAATAGATTCCTGATTGACGTCGAGGCCACTAATCTTTAACATGATTAATAACCCTTATTGTTATGCTTCAGCATAGCCTTGTTTAAGAAATTCCAACGTTTTCTATTATCAAATTATGACAGAAAAGCGTCTGACCTAATATTCTTTTTTGAAAAATTGCACGTTAGTATTTGAATTGAATTATAGTAACGATTACCTCCTGGCCGAATTTGGCCATTGTTGCTATTCTCTAGAGAGACTTACGTACATATTCTCTATTCTGTCACTCTCACAATTCAATTGT
Organism: Nymphalis polychloros; assembly: GCA_905220585.2. Classification (NCBI taxonomy): domain Eukaryota; kingdom Metazoa; phylum Arthropoda; class Insecta; order Lepidoptera; family Nymphalidae; genus Nymphalis; species Nymphalis polychloros. The sequence goes on from HG992247.1 coordinate 1,066,146, forward strand.
ACGGCAAATCGCATACGATCAGAACGACTTCTGGCACGGCTTTACGTACTTAAAGGTTATTATCATAATAATTCTACAAGCAGTGTCCCACAAGTGGGGTCGGGTCGTTTTGATTTAAACGAGAAGAATTACGTCGCCACGCTCTGCTGTTTTATAAACACACGTTAAAATGTTCACCAAAATAAATTTAATTCTCTTATCACCAAGCATAATATAAAGGAAAAAGTCAATGATAAAAAAAAAGTTATTTTTGTAAATAATGAATGCGTACAGCAAAGCAAAAATATTAGAAGTATTAATAAAAGAATCAATCACTCAGTTTGGATATTCTCTACACGAAAATTTTATTTCTAATATTGCAATCTGGATAAATCGTAGGAGATAAATCTCGTTGAACGAATCGCCTCATATCTTACGGGCACTAAATTTTCACCTAACGTTTCGTCACTGCACCAATAGGCGTCCGTATGATTTGTTGCCCGGTACAACAATTTTTCATTTTCCCTGTCGTCACTAAATCACGCTGACAACTCCTCCGAGTACAACTATTGGATATTCTTTGAAGCGATTTTGAACTTTATTGTAATAATTATAAGAACGGTATTAAATTTATAGTGATCTTAGTGCGTGTTGAAAATGTTCCTTATTTTATTTAAAACGATTTTCAACCTACATTTCTGTGAAATAAGGTTTCCTTCACCTTCACTCTCTAATATTTATCATTTGTTTATTGACGTGTAATGAAAATTCTCTGATCTATGAATGTAAGATTATGTTACATGATTATAAATATAAATAATAAAAATATAATTTCAATTGAAATGAATACATGGAAGACACTTTAAATATTATGATGAGATTTGTACGATACGCTATAGGGGGCGAAGAGTCAGGTGATAGGTAAAAGTAGCCTGTGTCGGGCCTTGAGGGTCAAGCTTGCTTGATTGTTTCAAAATCTGTATTTTCTGTAGGAGTTGAAGTATATTTTCCAGTCTGAAAGGTGAGTGAGCCAGTATAACCACACAGGAATAAATTTTATTTCTTACAGTTTTAATATCTATAGTCGGTGGTAACCGCTGCTGGACTTACCACTATGTGGCCCGTTTTGCAAGTTTATTCAATAAAATTAACATTATTTTTAATATTAAAAATTAAATAAAATCTTATAATATTAATTATCTATTGCTTTATTACAATATCGATATTAATCTGACTGGTCTTTTATATGGAAGGGACATGAATATCTCGATCACCTAACTTGTTTTCAAACGGTATGCGCTGTTTGTTCAATACCAAAGGGTTTTAAACGTAACTGTTTGCTGAGCAAACCCAGTTCGACTGTTTGCTCAGGACCTGTTTAACATTCGCATCTTATAACCTTATAAATGGCCAATTGAACCCTGATTGCCCATTTGGAACAGGGTCATAAACATCTGTATGTATTGGTTAAGTTTGAAACGGTTTACATATTTACGATTTTAAATTCTTTTAATAATTCATTTTGTATATATAGATTTAGAACAAAAAGTGTAGGCTAAGTAGCATGTAAATTTCTCACGGCTAAGCAAATGCCTCCTCTCTTTTTAATGTACGTTTGGAGCTAGTACCACCATACTACACCAATGTCAGTGGTGCGTGACAGTGAAAAACCATCTATGGTTAAAAACCACGTTCTCTAACCATTGGGCCATTTTTGTCATAGCTATTTTTATTTAAATTTATTTACGTACTTGATTGTAAGTTACCATTGGCCTATTAAAACATAGAAATGTGTGCTGGGACACATAGTAGAAGTGAAACTTTATTATTATTATTTTTTTAATTCAATATAGTTTAAAAACAGTTTAAAAATAAAATAAAATTATATCTGTAAAGTGCTTATTAGCTAATTCGGAACTTAAATAATACAGGTCGCATCTCACCACGCGATATATCGTCTCCACGAACCCCCTCCACGCGGCCGTAACGCTTTTTCGTGACAGAAAAATCCTAATACCCCCCGTCTATATAGAAGTTTCACTTCAATAGAAATGATTCCTCATGGAAACTAATATACTATGATCGCTCACCCTTCAAACCAGAACATAGAAATACAGTAGAAGATTGGATGAGTGAGCGGTACTCAGACGGGCTGCATGAGGCCTTTATCTCACATTCAAAGAAATAATAGGCAAAACCGAGTCGTTTTTCCAATACGATCAGAAATGGTAATCAGCGAAGCGTACACAGGAACAACGTTTCGGTGCGCTCTGCTTAGCACATCTGTTACTTTGATCAATTCGATTATTAAACTTTATTAATTTTTCACATATTTTTATATTATACTGACCAAAACAGGAGTAATATAAATATTTCGTAATAAAAATCTTCTTATATTTATCTTTGGAACAATTGAATTCAACTTAAGGAATGTCAACGATGAAGTAACTATTACCATTAATACAGTCATCGCCTATAGTTTTGTTTATTACTTTTAGTACTTTGAATATTTTCGAAATCTCAATCAACATACTAGATTTATGCCTAAATAATTTTTAACTTTATATAAAACATGCTTTGCAATGAGCATTCTCTACTTAATTTGCGAAGTCAGAAGCTAACCATTATTTCTTGTAATTAACACATAATGATTGTCGCTGATTCTATTAAGTAATATAGATTTTGAATATACATATATAATAAACAAATAGTGTGACGCAAGTGTGACATAAAAAAAATATTCTACATTTCAAATTTAATTTATTTATTAATCGTCTATTATTTTATTACAATACCTTAATTGTACTATTATATTAAAGGGACATACATATATCGATCCTTTACATATAATATGCATCAATATATATAATGGAAATACTTATTTGTAGTATTTCACCAAAGTAATGTGGCATATGGAACGAAGTTTTTTTACGCGGCTTACAGTAGAGTAAAATGATAGTAGTCCAAGGTCACGTCAAATAACGAAATAGCGTTTATACTGTGCCTACTAAATGCTACAAAATGCGATGTTGAGCGTTCGATATAAAAGAGGTTTTAGGTGAGACGAAAACACAGTAATATAATCAATTAAAATTTAAATTCCAAAACACGGTTTGAGTCGAAAAATGTCGCACAAAGCTTCATTACTGACGGGGGTCCCCCGACCGCACAATTTTTATGACATATAACTAAGAAAATAATTGAAATAGACTAATCTGACTTTTTCCTTAGAATTTCACACATACCCCACAAATGCTTGAAAAAAAGAAATACCAAAGCAACCCCTACTGATCTTATCAAAGTCCAAAAATCGAATGTTCTCGCTGATAGTGAGAATAACGCTCGATTTGGTCGGTAAACTTTATCTTTTATGGAGTAGACGAATTTAGACCTTATATCCCTTAACTTAAAAGCTTTTGAAACGCATCGAATCGGAGTAGGTGAAGGACGAAATGCCTTATTGAAGGTACAAGCGATCGACCGTGTAAAGTTTGTTAGAAGCCGAAATTGATTATGTTACGCCTCCTCTATCAAGATTTAATTATGGGAATGTAATCAAGGATGTCATTAAAAAAGGAAATTCACTTTGATTGCCTTTATTCAGTCTACCATAGCATTATTGTACGAAAATTGTGAAAACACCTTTATTATTATCAATTCAATGCTTTCTGTTTTACATAATCATTAAGTCGATAAACAAGACGATAATATAAGTTACATTTGATATAGAATAAATGTGTTATCAAGATTTCTTTTGTTGTTTAAATCTACCAAAAATAAATTTATTAGGACGCATCATACCTAACGAACCATTTTACTATCTTAAGTCTGCCCTAATTGGATTTTTATATCAAATTGTTATGATACACTCAACACTCTTGCCACTTAAAATAGCCTGCAAGAAATATTCTCATGATCATGATTTTCGTGTCCAACCACGATTTGTGTGTAAAATTTGTAAGTGTATTTCACACAAATGACAAATATGTTAGCAAAGTTCTTGCAACAATTTTAGTATAACGTAGCGAATAATATTTAAATTTCACTTGGCGAAGTGGTAAAATCCGTTACAGCTCTCTTGAGATGCATTACAGGAGAACGCAAATCTCGCCCAAGACAGGCAAAACATTTTGTCTAAAAACCCAAGGCACATATAGAACACTTTACCTAAAACGCGTAAGCGACGTTTATTCGCGGTCGGAAAAAGTGTTTAGTCATTTGTTACATCTGAGTAATGTGAGTTTTATTTATTACAGTAGAGTATACGTTACAATTTATCATTGTTTACTGGTTTTTATATAAATAAATAGTGAAGTGAAAGTGAAATATAAATTCATAAGAATTATGTTTACATTATTTAATCCTTGTTGTGACTGCCTCGTTGGTCTAGTGGCTAGATATAAGGCCGCAGACCCGGTGGTCCTGGATTCAATCCCCAGGTCGGGCCACTAAGTAGTTATTGGGTTTTTCTGTCAGAAAATTCTCAGTAGCAGCCCCGAGTCTGGAAGTTGGAAGTGTGTACACTCCCATGTCTTGGAAAGCACGTTAAGCCGTTGGTCCTGCGCCGGAACTTTTTCCGGTCGTGTCGGATTGCCGTCCCATCGGATTATGAAAGCTAAGGAAAAGAGAGTGCACCTGTGTTTGCACACACACTTGTGCACTATAATATCTCCTGCGCAGTTGGCTAATCTCTCTTGAGATTGGCCGCCGTGGCGAAAATGGTCTGGAGGACCTTATTTAATCTTATTTAATTGAGCCTTTCTTTAAAACATTTAAAATGTATCTAACCTAAATAAAGAAAAATACTGACGAGCTCAACCATATGTTGATGTATATATATTTTGTAAAATAAAGTAAATCATGAAAAAGCCGTACTGTTGCTTTTTTTAAATAATATTTACAAAACAACCGTATGATTTCTGTATATCACAATACAAACGAAATACCAAGCTCAGTCAGCTTAACTACAACCCTTCAATTACATTCAAGCCATAGGAGATCTTATGACGTAAAATGTAAGATAGATATTTCTACGAAGCGTTTTATTCTCCAAGTTGTCCCGGGATACTTCTCCAAGCGTGTTTCCTCCGATACTCAAGTATTATGGCCTAAGCGCTTATCTCGAAACAAAGTGCTGTTTCCATGCACTGAAATAAAATAGAAGCCTCTGTAAGTGTTCGGGATGTTTTTCTTTCTTAGATCTTTTGCTTTGTTGATTGTTTCTGAAATGTATTTTGTATATTTCGGAAATGGCCCAAAAATGATTATATTATTATGACCACATACAAAGTAATTGTCACTGTAGATATAATGGGAGTGTTGAAAAGTATAGTTAAAAAATGTCCCAGGATTAACAAATGTTTACTTAAGACACTCACTTTCGATCAAGAGCTTAATTTATTATATTTCATTGAATTAATTTTTGAATTAAAAAAAATTAACACTTATTTATTTGAATACATCTTTTATCAATATCACTTAAATTCCAGAATTTTATTTATAGTCTCGTCTCGTATATTTAGTAAGTTGTATTGTAAAGGCTGGGACCATTAAAGCGGGGTTTCCTTCACACTTACAGTTAATTAGCGATCAAAATGATACTTTCGCATCGCATTTTTGAGCATGCAAAAACAATGAGTAGACCTAATATGTTGACGCATAGCCCAACCCTCTTTGGCTAATTAAAAACCGGCATCGTGACCCACGCCTAAATCAGAGCACTCCTGAATTGATTCAGACCCGAGCCGGTAATGTTTTCTCCTCTGCCGGAAATTTTATCACGGCTTACCCAAATAATGGTCGGGTGTGTACACGCTCTCGTATCTTTTGGGTAATAATTTACGAAGTGGTTTTAGAAAAAGTGGAAGCAATGGTTTTAGTAATATCCTTCTTATCTGTGGTAGTTTCTTTTACAGAAAGCTCAATCTGATGAGTGGGTACCTACCCAGACGAGCTTGCACAAAGCGCTACCATCAAGTTAATAACTGAATAATAATATAAACACTATATAATCACATAAAACATTTTTTACTTTTCAATGAATAGATGCAACTAATTATTATTTGTATCCTTATAATAAAATTAAATTCCGAATGTAATTGATAAACCTTCATTAAATTGTCGTAGATCTTTGAGCTCCTTAATTTTAAATATCAATGTGCAATTCGGTAACCAAAGCCAACATCAAACTTTTTATTACGCGGGTACTCAACCCGACCTCGATGTGAAGCAAATTCACCATAAGGGTCGTGTTTGCAAAACCGGCTGAGGACAGGATGATATAGAGGGTGCGTTCAATCTTTACCATTATTTACGTTCGACCGTTTTAAATGTCCCTTTAACGGCGTCCTACGCAAACTAGTAGCCTACATTCACATACAAATAGACCAAGAATGGTTGAAACGGTGTCACTTTAGGGAAATAACGGTCAAAGTGTGAGAAACGTATCCATTTAAGCTTCATAAATCTGAACAATCTTTGGATATCCATTGAGGTGTTCTGATTTGTTAGAGATTGTTGATATAATGTTGAAAATAATATATTTGATGTTATAGCTACTTATACTATATCTAAAAGATTTAGGAGTGAAAACGTAAATTGCTAAATTAAAATAAATGGTCTTGTTAGGTAAAATATAATCAACTTCTGTTAAACTTAAGACTTACAACATGTATACTCTCCAAATTATCTGCCGAATTGTCTGATTTGGATTGGATTGAATCCGTCTTAGAATGTTTAGTCATTTTGTTTAAGGAGTATACATTTCCCAAAAAAAAATTTGAAGAACATCTTTTTGCATCAAATAAAAAAGAGAAAATATTTATTAAAGTAGATCCAGAGAAAGTTCTCGTGTTTTACTTATCTCCACATTCAATTATGAAAGTTCGTCCCTTCAGATAGAAGTATGATAGAATAGTTCCAAACGCAATCAAGCAAGAAAACTTATATTAATTGCAAAGTTGAACTTAGGACTTCGTATTCAAAATCTATATATCAGTATTATTCAAAATTATACATATAAAAAAAATAGCTTTGATATTTTATTTTTTTCTTTCCATCGAAAATCTTTGATGTTTTTAAATAAAAAGCGGAATAGGTCAAATGTTTGTCAAAGTTGTCAAAGTCAAAATGTTCCTAAAAATTGTGATTCAGTAACGCTTTGTGATGTACGATACGTAATGGAATATCGATATAAGACAATCTATTACCAAAATTGATCTATTAAAAACCAAAAAATATTAAAAAAAATGTTATTTTAAATATTATTCAGTTAAGAATACATTATAGTTTATTTGTACACGCAAATTAAGTTGAGCTTACAGTACACGTTTCACCTTCAAAATCAATTTCGTTCTTATAAATTTTAATACTACATTCGCTATGTTTATCAATTTCTGCGCTTGTTTGTCTTATTTATATTCCATCAAAGAATTTACTTAAGGTCCTCAGTTTTTCTCTCCCAGTGCTCCCGTTTCAACTGAACTAAACAAGCAATTTATTTCTCAAGGACTGTAAACAATATAAAACTATTGAAAGAGCTGTTAGCGAAGTCTCCTAGTTACCATGAACAAAGGCGAAATCTACTAACGAGACGATCTTCAGTAACTATAAATTTTCCAACTATAATAAATTATTTTGACGCCAATAACTTTTTACTCTTATATAACAATGCTTATCCAATAAATTAATCGAATGGCCCTTTCAAGAAAGTGAGATAAATTAGAATTTTAATTTTGAATCTAAAATATGTCGTGTGATACACGATATATATATATATAAATATTCTGCGGCTCGGCAAATTTTAACTTTGTTGATTATCTTTTCTGGTCACAAAACATATTTAATAACAACTATCATTAATACAGTTTATTTAACCCTTACTTGCCACCTTGGGGTACAAAACTACCCCAGGGCTATTGAGGAAAATTGTCATTTTTCCACTTTTGTTGGCTTTAGCATTTTTTAAGTGTACTTCAATTTTATTTTTGGCTGTATAAAGTAAAAATCTTTCAATATGTTCTACAGCAATTTTCAAGTCGAAATATTCAGTAGTTAATTTTTTATAACAATTTTTGTCACTCGGGTACAAATCTACCCCATGGTGGCAAGAACGTAATTCTGCAGAGGTGTGGAAAGTAAGGATTAAAAGTTACAGGATATTAAATTAATTATTTATAAATCTTCTTACTCAAATTTTGTTATTAAAACTGCTAGTTTAAAAATAGTCCACTACATTGTTCCGTCTTTCAACAATGGGTTGTGTAATCAAGCTAAAAAACGAAGACCTCTCTTTAGACGAGAGAATATTCTAGAATCCATCATCTTACAGAGAATGTCTATTTAAATGCCTTATTACAAGTAATAAAGACTACCGCCTCCAGATAATCTCGAAGATTAAGTCAGCAGGGATAAGATAACTGGAGAAAGATGTCAGAGACCTCAGTAGCAAGCTCATTGAAATTATGATTCGATTCAATTTCATTATATTTCAAGTTTATTTTAAATTCTTGCGAAATTTGGTTACAGATAACTTTGAATAGGACCTAAAATGTTTATAACCAATTTAATAATCACAAGGCAACTCGATTTAATTCGATGGCCTTTGTTAGTTTAATATTTTGTGTTTGATCTAAAGAATTAATAATAATACTTACTTCGTAAAATTTAAATTACATTTAGAATATCATAATATAATTATTTAGTTTCTCTTTGAGAAACAGTAATTAAGCAATTGATAAATAACAGAAGGAGTATGATATATGAAAATTTTTTTTTACAGCACAATTTTCTTATTATCGCTTAAAGTTATTAATAAATTGTGTTAAGTCTAAGTATGTGTGTACCGAAAACAACTCAACAGTCGTAAAAGCCATGTGACCGAAACGAATCTGCATTGGAAACAATTTTTTTTTATACTTCCCAGGAGGGTATGTAACTCTACTCCACCTGATAAGTGTTAGTAGAATCCAAACGCGACGACGGCGACGTACAGTCGGGAAGAATGATCTGCCCTAGCCGCCCCCGCCTTGCCGGCCCGCTAGATGCCTCTTCACGCCTTGTTTGAAGGAACCCAGGTCATAACGGGAGGGAAACACAAATTATTTCATGCAAAACGTAACCTTGAAATTTGACTCCCATCGCATCAAAGAAGTTTCTTACAAAAAATAAAATGTCAAAAAGATTTATGCGACAAAAGATTAAGCGAGAAAAACATCATCAAAATCTCGAAACGTAACAGAGTTAAAAGTTATATCGTAAAACGTAACATCGAGTATATTTTATTAGCGTATCGGAGCGTAGCTGTCAATTCGTGTCTCGCGGGTCACTAGCGATGTGGGTCCTAATTTGATAAGCAGTGCCCTCGGAAATTAGTGTGTTGTCTTCTACTGTGAGTGTGAGTAACGAATTCCATTAATATCATTAACGCTGACACTTTATTGACTTGTAAACATTGATCTTTAGATGTGAAGGTACTAATGATTTAGATTTAATGTTTATAAGTCGTTACTCTTACTGAGATCTTTGCAATCATTCAACTAAAATTAAATTAAGCGTAAGGCTACTACTTCGGATTGTAGACCGAATCGAGAAACATCCTCAAAAACTTATTTTACGATTAAATAAAGATAATAAACTAAAACAAATAAAACAATACTTTAATATTTTTACTCCTATATATTTATTGATAATATTTCTAATATTTCGGCTATTATTTAAATAAACGTAAATTTTAAAATAAGTTAGGACCAAACATTTTATGAAATCTATGCAATAAATGCAAGAAACTTTTAAGAAAGCGCGATAATTAGGCTTAAAGTATTAAAACTATAATATCTAGCATCGTACACTCATTTACTAAGCATTCAGTTGCTTAAGTAGCATTAAGAATAACTTCCTATTTATTTCTGCAAGACTACTGTCATAGCTCTTTATTAAAGAAAGTTATTTATGTTATACACATTACAAATGTCTATATTTTAGGCTAAATGTTTCAAGGTTCTCCTCACTAAACTCCCGCGATATCTAATATATATATATATATATTACGTATGAAGACTTCGGTTGTTACCGTCCTCCTTATTGACACTTTCCTTTATAAAATTGGATGGGCAAATGAGTCTCTTCATGGTTAACGGTCACCACCGCCCATATACTAAGGCACTGTAAGAAATTATCATCAAACCTAACGCGCCATCAACCTTGGGAACGAAGATATTATGTCCTTTGTGTCTGTAGTTACTCTGGCTCACTCACTCATCAAACCGGAACATACCAATACTAAATGAATAGGTGGTACTTACCCAAATGGGTTTGTGCAAACCCCTATCCTACCCTACACGGCATCGCCAATGTCTGTGGGCGGTAGAGACCACTTAACATTAGGTAGCCTTTATGCCCGTAAGCCTACCTATAAATAAAAGTACCATAACACGCATGCCATGGTACTGTTATTATATTTTGTTAAGAAAACAAACAGTACAATATAAAACATTTATATAAAGATACATCGACCAATAAAGATTCCACAAGTACAGAATTCATTACGATGCGAGCAAATGAAAACAAGAAGAGTAAATTAAATGCCTAAATTAACAATTAGTTAACTATATTATAATTAAAAATATTTAAGTAATAATAAATATGATAAGAAAAACAGTCATTGCCTTTTTACGAAAACTTTATGCAATAAAACCAGGAATAATATTGATAAATTTAAATGAATTAAGAGGATATATAGAAGAAAAAGCCGAGATGGCCCAGTGGTAAGAACGCGTGAATCTTAACCGATGATCGTGGGTTCAAACCCGGGCAAGCACTACTGAATTTCATGTGCTTAAGTTGTGATTATAATTCATCTCGTGCTTGACGGTGAAGAAAAACATCGCGAGGAAACCTGCATGTGTCAATTTTCATTGAAATTCTGTCACATGTGTATTCCACCAACCCGCATTGGAGCAGCGTGGTGGAATAAGCTCCAAACCTTCTCCTCAAAAGAGGAGAAGAGGCCTTAGTCCAGCAGTGGAACATTCACAGGCTGTTAGTGTATTGAAGAAAATATTTAAAAATATTTAATTATTAACAAATATACAATAGATCCCTAATGATAAAGAAAATGTGTCAAGCATTCTTCAAAATATATTAAAACTCTAACGTTGTCTAAATCAAGTTTTTATTAAATATTTCATTGGCCTTAATTTGATTATGAATACAATTTCGACTTATTTTTACGTTTATTACGCTTTGAATTTCATTTTGTTTTTTCCCTCTTGTCCTTTTTGGTTCCGTATACACTTTAAAGTGAAGTGTTATCTTTCATATTGAAGTCTTTGATGTCTGAAGTGGTTCGTGGGCGTATTGAAATCCATCTCAAGGTAATATTAGATATTAGACATTGGATCCTAATATTGTACTTCTGGTTTCATCTTAGAAATCATTATGAGGACTATAAGTATTACTATTATTACATAAGCTTGTTTTTTTCTATAATTACTACACGGAGTTTTTTAACCAACTACCAGTAGTTAATAGTTGCCAGTCTGCCTACCATATAATGGACTACATTTATTACAGTCCCTGTGACTATATACTACTATTTCTACTGAAGAAACTATTTACAGGTGGTATATAAGATCAACTGTTTTTTCGATCTAAGCAAATATAAAAATGATATATTCCAAACTGCCAAATACGTAAGGAATATCATTCAACTTTTTATTAACGTAACTAAAAGAAAACTTCCTATCTTAGGAAAAATGTTATTATTATATATCCTAGTGGTAGTGCCACGCTGCATACCTTCAGGTTGTAGCCGAATGGGCCGGCACGCCCGGGGAAGTACCAGTCTCTCACTTAAAATCGACGTAAAGTGGTAGCCATCCTACCGCGTTTCGTGATGTATGTGAGAGTCCCGGAGGCCCAATTCCTCCCCCCCCCCAATAAAATAAGCGCGCAGAATTCAAGTAAACTACCCCAGGAGGGTACCATCTGCGACCGCGGTGGACAATCCCTCTCTGGACATCCATGCTCAGGACATACACCACCTGAGCAGGCTGCCCTTCGAATTCTGGGGGAGGCAATTTTGCGCTCAAAAATGGACGGGGCAAACGGAGCAAGCATCTTAAGACAAACCCTTCCACCCTTGCTGTAGACTTCTGCAACATTAGGGGACTGAATTCCAACTTAAACGCCGTCCACTACCATCTTGAGACGGCGAAGCCGACCTTGCTCTTTCTAACCGAGACCCAGATATCATCTCCGGCAGCCACCTCATTCCTCTCCTACCCGGGGTACAACTTGGAACATTCCTTTGAACCACGGGCTGGGGTGTGTGTTTACGTCAGAGAGAATATCTGGTCTTTCCTATCTTGAAAGGAGGGACCTATCCATTCTCTGGCTGCGCGTAGACTGCGATGATCATTCGCGAATCTATGGGTGCCTCTATATGTCCCATAGCGGTAATGCCGAAACTGACCGGCTCGTTGAGCACATCCAACGGGCTACAGATTCCGTGCTGCAGCAGATCCCATCCGCAGAGATCGTGATTCTTGGCGATTTCAACGCCATAGGATCACGTACCACCGATCATGCGGGGAGATCTGTGGTCGATTTTGCCTTGGCGTATGATCTGACACAACTGGTTACCTCACCAACGTGAATTCCCGATGTGGAGGATCATATATCTTTCCTGTTAGATCTTCTGCTGACCTCTCATCCGGACGGGTACCATGTTTCCGTAGAGCCTCCTCTTGCCTCGTCGGACCACTGTCTTGTTCGGAGTGCAGTGCCGATTACACGCACCTCACGGCCTCGGTTCGTGGGATGTCGCCGTGTGTGGTCACTACAGGTTAGTGGACTGGGATGGGATGCGGTCCTTCTTTGCATCCTACCCATGGGGGTAAATTTGTTTCTCGCCGGATGATCGAGATGTCGTTGCTGACTCGGTCGCTGATGTGGTGTTTCAGGGTATGGAACTCTTCATTCCGTACTCTGCAATACCCATCGGCGGCAGTACCCGGCCCTGGTTTGGTCGCTTTTGCAAAACGGCGTCACGCCGAAAGGTAGAATGCTATCAAGCCTGGGCTGAAGCATCGGCATCTCGTGATGTAAATACCAGCGCACTTAAAAAGGTATACAACTCTGCCTTCAGGTCATTCAAAAGCGTTATTGCCAAGGTGAAATCGGAGCACATTGGCAGGATTGGCGAGAGATTGGTGCGTCTTCCTTCGGGAATACGCGCATTTTGATCTCTCGCTAAGGCTGTCTTAGGGAATTTCTGTCAGCCCTCCCTTCCATCTCTGCACAGGAGCGATGACTCGTTGATCCAACTCAACTCTTGATGATCAGGAAAAGACACCAACGACAATGTTGCGGTGCGATACCATGATTCCGGAAATTAAATTCCGGCAAAGTGCAGTTCGTAAGGCACTTCTTTCCTTGGACATCCATAAGTCGAGTGGGCCTGATGTCATTCCTCCGATCGTGCTGCGTACTTGTGCTCACGAGTTGGCACCGGTCTTAACGCGTCTTTTCCGCCACTTCTACACATTAGGCGTAGTCCCGAATTCTGGCAAGACTACTTTGGCGCATCCGATCCCTAAAAAGGGCAATCGCTCTAATCCAACAAATTATAGGACTGTTACTATCACCTTGTTCTTGTTCTCCAAGATAATGGAGTCTATTATTAACCGCCAGCTCCTGTGGTACCTAAATTTTTGTTTTTGGATTGCGGAACTCTTTACAATTTCTGATAACAAACCCTAATATTTTATAGCAATTTTTTGTCATTATGTCAATATTTCTATTAAATTTCAATTTATTATCTAATATAACACCTAGATCTCTTAAAAATTCTACCATTTTAAGCGATGAGTTTTCTAATATATATTTATTAGGTAAACATGTATAGTTTCGCGTTGTAATTGGATATAAAAGCATTTATCAGTTTTGAGTTTCATACGATTACTTTTGCACCACTCAGACAGACGGTTTAAATCTTCTTGCAGAAGCGTAAAGTCCAAATGGCATCTAATAAGTTTTAATATTTTTAAATCATCAGCGAAGAAAAAAATTTCCCGTATCAAGGGATTTATTAAATATTATAGTTAGAGGAGGTGACAGACCTTTTGCGCTTCTTTTTGCAAAAAGCGACGAGATTCCATCTGACCCAGCACTTTTATTGGGATCAAGTTTAAATAGTGACTTCAACTCGTCGCTTTCGGAGACATTGATTTTACTTAAGTTAATAGAAGAAGTTGGGGCGATTTCTGATATTATGACGTTACTTGTTTCTAGTGCGTTAAAATTATATACTAACTTAAAATGTTGCGCAAATAAAGTATATATGTTTGGACCGTTGTGAGTTATTTGGTTATTTAAATGCATTGGAATGGGATAAGATCCAGAGTTTTTCTTTTTGCTTTTTATGAAAGAGTGTAAAAGTTTGGGGTTAAATTTTATGTTCTGCTCGACATTAACCAAATAGTTTTTATAACAAGTTCTGATTAAAATATCACAACGATTTTTTCAAATATCGTAACTAAAACTATCTATTGGATTTTTATATTTTTTGAATCTATTACGATACTTATTCTTCTCACCGAGTAACTTTTTTAAGTTATTACTGAACCATACAGGATAACGAGATGATCGTTTTGTCATGGGGGTTTCTTCATTGATTATTTGATGGAGGATTCTGTAGAAAGTTGTTACAAGGCAATCCACATCCTGGAGGATTTCGAATTCAGAAGCCCAATAAATATTAAGCAATTTTTCTACGATTTTGTCGTAGTTAGATTTATAAAAATTATGTTTTTCTATATTATTTGGTTTGACATAATGGGAAGAGAAATCTTTAAGAGGGTATCGCACAAAGCGCTTCTCACGAAGCCTCCTGCCTAAGGGCTTCCCGAGAGATTATGCAAGTGGATCACCAGCTTTTTGGCAGATCGAAGCATCAAGGTCGTTGTCGACGGTGCATGCTCTGACTAAAAATTCGTCAATTCTGGTGTTCCACAAGGCTGGGTTCTTTCACCTACTCTGTTTCTTCTGCATATCAATGATATGTTACAAATTAGTAACATTCACTGCTATGCGGATGACAGCACTGTAGACTACCTTTACACCGGCCGTGCTAATATTTCTCGGGAACACGTCGACGAGTGTCGGAACAAACTTGTGTCTGAAGTCGAGACCTTGTTAACCAAAGTCTCGGACTGGGGCCGACTAAACTTGGTCCAATTCAACCCCAATAAGACTCAAGTTTGCGCGTTAACCGCTAAAAAGTCTCCTTTTGTCATATCCTCTCATTTCGCGAATACTCAACTCCCTCCCACAGCTAGTATCGGGATACTTGGCGTTGAGATTTCGAACGTTGTTAAATTCCGCGGAATTTAAAGCAAAATTGGCTTCCAAAAAGCTTGGAGTGCTCAACAAGGCGAGACAGTATTTCACGTCGGCCCATCGCCTAAATCTTTACAAGGCGCAAATTCGGCCCCACATGGACTACTGCCCTCACCTCTGGGCGGGAGCTCCCCAGTACCAGCTTCTTCCTTTTGACCGCATTCAACGTAGAGCAGTTCGAATTGTCGACGATCAAGCTATTACCGACCGGCTTGATTCTTTGTATTTGCGTAGAGATGTTGGGTCACTCTGCATACTCTATCGCATATATCACGGGGAGTGTTCTGAGGAGTTGTTTGACTTAGTCCCGGCCGCTGAATTTCACCATCGGACATCACGCCAGAACTCAAAATTCCATCCTCACCACCTCGATGTCTGGAAATCCACAACAGCGCGTTTCCTAAGGCATTTCCTACCTCGCACAACCACTCTGTGGAACCAACTTTCGCCGGCGACTTTTCCGAACCGATATGACAAAAAAACCTTCAAGAAGAGAGCGTACTCTTTCCTCAAAGGCCGGCAACGCACCTGCAAGTCCTCAGATGTTTCAGATGTCCATGGGCAGTGGTAGTAACTTTCTATGAGGTGAGCCGCCTGCTCGTTTGCCCCTTCTTACATAAAAAAATAAAAAATAAATAAATAACACCTTTAAAGAGGTGGTCCGTACAAAAACAATACAAGCTTTCGGTGACGCTTACCTTGAGGAGTGCAAACTCATTATTATCAAAACAAAATCATCACAGGAACATAGACTTAATTTCAGAGCAGTTAAGAACTAGAATCGTATGTGATTAGAGGAACAAAGAAACCGGATCGACTTTGATATCCCTCTAAAAAAACAGCTACCAAATTAAATTTTCCACGTGCCTTAAGTATTACTTGTATAGGATGGAGTACTGTATAATTACTCCCCCATGAAAGAGAATCGGTTATGAATTCGCCGTCTCGTTCTCTCAACCATTGACCTATATCACAAACTTGTTTTTGCTTTTCAGGCCAAGAGACGTAGAGGACTGCAAAATTCTACATATAGCCTATGTATTTAGAGTTATGTCAATTTTTGTTTTAAAAGTATTAGCAAAAAAATATTTTGTGTTTTCATTGCTATTCATTGAATGACCTTGAAAATTGATGAATCAATATCATCATTCGATATAATTAATTAAGAAACGAAAACAAAACGTTTACTTGGTGATAGGGCTTTGTGCAAGCTCGTCTGGGTAGGTAGGTACCACCCACTCATCAGATATTCGACCGCAAAACAACAGTACTTGCCGTTGTTGTTATCCGGTTTGAATGGTGACTGATCCAGTGTAATTACAGGTACATAACATCTTAGTTCCCAAGGTTGGTGGCGCATTGGCGATGTAAGCGATGCTTAACATCTCTTACCAATGCCAATGTCTATGGGCGAAGGATACCACTTACCATCAGGTGGCCCATATGGACTGGCCTATGAAACGATAGTTGTTGTCAGTAGAATAGATGATTACTGGATAATCTATAAAATACACTAATTATTTGCGCCAAGACAATTTTATAAATATATGACTTTACGTTAAAAAATTGGTGTTATAGCTTTAATTTCACTTATCGTATTAATACAGTGATTGTCACCAATTCTACCAAAATGATCGATATAAATGTGCACTGTGTTGACACAATACTATACAATATAATCATATTACCCTCACTACTTCATATACCATTTTCTTGAAAATTATTATAGAACAGATCGCAGAGATCGAAATAATTCAAAAACTACAAACATTAAAATTAACTACATAATTTGGCTTTGGCCCGCACGATCAAAACGAAGTTATTTTGTGCCAACTTCCTCTGAGGATGATACATATGACTTAATTTATATTCCTTGAGCTTATAACTCATATTAGGTTGTTTGAATAAATATTTTTTTAAATTTTAACCGTCGAAATAAAGGCGAATCATAACAATAGAGGTATATTCCCAAATAACTTTGACATTTGTCATGAACATTGACACTTAACATTGACATACATGTCAATGATATATGGAATGTCACAAGTTGAATATAGTGTGCAACTGTCACGTAAAAATAAATTAATAACTTTTAGATACCCCATTGTTGAAGACACGAAAATTCAGTGATGCGTGTCTAGGTTTGAACCAGCAATCTTCGCTTTAGATTTAAATGTTCTAACCACGAGTCCATCCTATTGTTGCCAACATTTAAATTCCAGACTACACAAGTCAATGACATACGCCATACATGACCGTATCGAACAAAATCGATGTAATCGTGTTTACCTTTGCACTTTCATTCGGAAATATAAATTTATAGATTCGAATAAAATCCACGGTCGAGTGATTGCTCAAAGGCGGTTTTTCTCAAATGCACCTGCGTTATTACGGTACTCTATTGAATACAACTTACCTCGCTTTTATTAAATTTGTATTTCGAATCGAGGAAAACTATGTGCATAACGTTTGAACCCATATTATTTCATATTTTGTCATTTGTTGCGTCTAGTTTTTAGTGCGCAATAACACACGCCTACATAAATGTTATTACAGATATAGTATAAAATAATATCAGCATTTTATCAACATATAAAATAATCATACTTGTCAGTTAATTTGGCTGAAACCACACTTCAAACAAATACTTCAAAATATACAACACAAATGATATTAAGATGGAGCCATCTTGGAGTTATATTGAATTATACCGCATATATAAGCATCATAAGGGGTTTTCCAATAGGGACGCTTGAACTTTGACAGCTGATTGCGGCCAAGTTGTTTGAGTGACAGCTGTCAAATGCAGTGTGTTATATTCATTCCGTCCTCCCAAACCACCATGGCAGGTTACAGTGTCGAGCAGCACGTGCAAATCATAAAATTGTTTTATGAAAATGGGTCTTCAGTTCGAGCAACGTTCCGCGCACTTCGCCCGTTTTACGGTCGCGATGATCGTCCTGCCGAGTCGACTATCCGTCGATTGGTGGACAAATTCGAGTCAACCGGGTCAGTTAACAATCAGCCGGTTCCCGTGCGTCAACGTAACGCGAGATCTGCCGAGAATATCGCCGCTGTGCGCGACAGTGTCCTCGAAAACCCGCGGCAGTCAATTCCGCGTCGCGCACAGGAACTCGGCCTTTCGCAGACGACAACTTGGCGAATTTTGCGTTGTGACTTGAGCCTGCACCCGTACAAGATCCAGCTGACCCAAGAGCTCAAGGTTAATGACCATAGACAGCGCCGTGTGTTCGCTGACTGGGCATTAGAGCAGTTGGAAGTTGACGCCGATTTTGGCAAAAAAATCATCTTCAGCGACGAGGCGCATTTTTGGATGAATGGCTATGTCAACAAGCAAAATTGCCGTATTTGGGACGAGACCAATCCACACGAGGTTCACCAAGTGGCAATGCACCCGCAGAAAGTGACTGTTTGGTGCGGATTTTGGGCCGGAGGCGTGATTGGTCCGTATTTTTTCGAAAACGATAATGGTGTGGCCGTCACCGTCAATGGTGAGCGATACCGGTCGATGATAACCAACTTCTTTTGGCCTGAAAGCGAGAATATGGATCTGGACAACATGTGGTTTCAACAGGACGGCGCTACGTGCCACACAGCACACGCTACGATGGAAGTTCTGCACGAGCAAGCGCCCTTAATGGAAAACCCTATAGATACAATATATTAATAACATTTATTTTTTAACAAGCGTTTATGTAAATGTAATAAAAAAGAGAAACGCACTAACAAATATTGCAAGCTAAATTAAGACTTGTATAAAAGTTATACATTAAAAATATATGTATTACATGAAGATTTAATTGGAAACTGCCTTTCCACAGTTAAAACGAGGCGTTTGTCTGATGCGTTCTTTCAAACATACTGTTATATACTTTGGAATACACATTCATATAACTATTTAAAACTTTTTTAGAAATATATAGAAGGAAGATACTTATTTTCTCACTAATCCGAAAACGATTTTAAATATATATAATCTGAATATTTTTGTAAGTAATTATTCAAAAATAACCTTAAAACCAAAGCACTCCTGTCCTATTGATGTTACTTAAAAAAGATGTATAGTAATAATAGGGTCCTCCAGACCGATTTCGGCCACGGTGGCCAATCTCAAGAGAGATTAACCAACTGCGCATGGGATATTATAGTGCACAAGTGTGTGTGCAAACACAGGTGCACTCTCTTTTCCTTAGCTCTCATAATGCGATGGGACGGCAATCCGACACGACCGGAAAGAGTTCAGGCGCAGGACCAACGGCTTAACGTGCTTTCCGAGGCACGGGAGTGTACACACTTTCAACTCCCAGACTCCGGGCTGTTACTGAGAATTTTCTGACAGAAAAACCCAATAACTATTTATTGGACCGACCTGGGAATTGAACCCAGGACCACCAGGTCTGCGGCCTTATATCTAACCACTAGACCAACGAGGTAGTCAAAAAAGATGTATACAAAAACATTGTACAGATACAAACAGCTACAAATAAGCAGTACAAACCACATATCCGATGAACATAAAAAAATAATATCAGCGATTATTACTTATTTCCCCTAAATATAGTTATAAGCATAGTCCGATATAAAATGTTACCACTATTCGTGTAAATCTACTCCTATCAATATTTAATATGATTGAACTAATAACAGTAACTAGAATTAAATAATCATGCTATTTATGTAAACACAAATATTTAAGACATGTTATTTATTAAATATTCTGGAGGTCAAATCCATAGATATTATTAAAAATCTTGTAAAAGATCACTTTTTGTCTCAAATGCAAACCAAAAATTTCTTTTTTTTTTTTTTTTGTAACGATGTTCCTTCTGTGGCTTTGCGGAGTACCCTAGCCGGCAAAAAACGTCCGTAACGTAAGATTTACTTTCAATTTTTATTCAAAATTCAATTTTTCAATTTTTATTTTAGTTACAATAAAGCTACAGTTTCTGTGATAGAACATGATTAGTTTTTATTATTATTATTCATGTAAATAGCTGTTTATTATATATTTTTTTATAAATCATTGTAAACAAAATAAAAGTGTTAAGATAATTTTGTAAAGTAGTATTTTTGATTTTTATCGATAAAAAATGTATACGAATAATTAATTTCTTTATACTTCGAATAGAACTTGAAATGAATATTTTTGTAATAAGAAACTTCGTGTCCTATCCGTGTGTCCAACGACATCACGACACGACGACACGGATTTTTTGATTTTTCTTCTTTTTTGGTACTCATTTTGTTTGAAGACTTATCGTATTCATTTTATATTTCATTTATATTATATACTTGTAATTTTAGTTTGTATTGATAATATAATTTATTAATTGGTATTAGTTGGTTGCCTGGAAGAGATCGCTATGTAGATTGCGATAAGGTCCCCAAACTTCTATGCTATGACTAGCATTTAGGTTGTATCCATGATTTGTATATTAATTTTTGGTTCTTTGTGATCTAAAAGTATATTTTACATATAATCTAAAATAAAGCATATTTTATTTATTATTTTTGACGTGACGTCATGATTCTATGCCAGCCGCTAATGTCGATTACGTTCTCAAAATCACAATCATGGATAAATTTATGTTTCTACGAAACTTTCCAAGAAAACATTACATGAAACAGATCAAACAAAACTTGGAATCTATCAGCAATATTAATTTGATATTATTTGTTTCAGACCGGAAAACACTTTCATCGTACATCACTTCTCATCAAAGCCTTCAATCACAAGTTTCGTCTTGACCTCGAGCTTAATACGTAAGTACTTTGATAATATTTAATTAACACGACAAACTATTATCAACACTACATAAATGTGATCATGTAATGATTGATGAGACGGAACTTCAGTGATATTTAAAAGTAAAAATCTATGTATTTCAAAATTTCCCACTGCTGATCTATGGAATTCTGGGTAACTGATAAGAAGCTTAAAATATTATTCCTCCACGCTGCTACAATTCTATATAGTTGAGACCCGAAATTCGTTTTCATGGTCGGAAAACCGGGCCACATCAGCTCACAAATGACGTTTGATTGCGAACTGGTTAAAAAGTGTACCTTATTTCCTTAAATAATATTTACGGCCCGTTAGGTATTATTTAAAAACGTAAACGTGTGTTTATAAATTAAAATGATAAAAGAAGAACAGGTAATATAATACTGAAACGCTGAAACTAAAACAAGACTCTCTGTACCAATTGATGGTAAATTTCTTAGAGATGTGCTAATAGTATTTGAAATAGAAACTCTCCCAAGCTTACCAAAAATAACTTTAGCAATACAGCAATAAATAATGACATTAACGTAGTAGGTTATATTTACGGATACGAGGAATAAAATAGTATTAAGAAACGTAGCTCGAAATTGATGGATTGATTGCCAAATGTAGAATCCATAAATTTCCAAATCTCTTGATCTTTGCCAGAAAAATAATAAATCATAAATATAAAAGCAGCACTTAGCGCTCAGACACACGCGTTCCTACGGCTTATCATAAAAATGAAAGAAATCCAAACAAATGATCCCGACATCGTTTTCTGAGTAAATTTGCAAGTTTCACACGTCCCTTTCGCACTTACGTATTTTTATATCTGTCTCGTTATGTTTTTATAACTTTGCCATTCAATGATGTCATATTTCATTTAAAGTATGCCTCACAAAACCTCGTTATGCAACTTTAAGTAAGTTCTTTGGCACCGGCAGATCCTATTCTAGATACTATCTAATTGTGTATCAATTAAATAAATTGTAGATTAAAAAAACATAATTAAAAACAGAGTCTTCATCTAACTGTACCAAGTTTTTTATATTTCACTTAATATTTCTTATTATATTTTATTCTTTTTTTTTTATATTACCCGGGAGAGCAAATGACTCTACTCCACCTGATGGTAAGTGGTAGTAGAGTCCAAACGCGACGACGGCTAGTGCAGTCAGGGCGAATGACTTGCTCTAGCCGCCCCCGCCTTGCTGGCCCGCAAGATGCCTCTTCACGCCTCGTTTGAAGGAACCCAGGTCATAAGAGGAGGGGAACACGTGTGCTGGTAAAGAATTCCATGTTTTGGAGGTGCGACAAAGAAAAGAGTTGCCAAATTTCTGTGTGCGCGATAGAATTGATGTCACAGTTAGGCGGTCGTGATACAATCGGTAGAAAGCGCTCAGTGCCGCTATCTCTCGACGCAATTGTAAAGGCTCGAGGGTGTTGGTGACCCTTCGCTGCAAATGTATTTTTTAATCTACTACAAATCAGATTACATTAATCCTTCATAACAACTTTGGAAAATACTA
Source organism: Nymphalis polychloros (assembly GCA_905220585.2). NCBI lineage: Eukaryota > Metazoa > Arthropoda > Insecta > Lepidoptera > Nymphalidae > Nymphalis > Nymphalis polychloros. The sequence continues at coordinate 1,088,841 of HG992247.1, forward strand.
ATACCTAATTCGCTTATAATTGCAAGATTTGATTGATTGACTATTATAAATTAAGTATTTTTTTTTTGTAAAATAGAAAGGTGGTGCGGAACGGCCAATGATTGTCACCATTAATATTAACCATTACTCACATTGTTAATACGCCACTTTCCTACACCATCAAAGATGTAAAGTCCCTTGCGCCTGAAGTTACACTGGCTCACTCACCCTTCAAACATGCGATAAGTGTTTCCCGATTCCGTATCTACAATCAATTTTCCAATTTTTAATAAAAGAGTATATTACATAACTTTTGTTCTACAATATTTTAATTTGTACGAAAACCAACAATGGTAATTATGAAAGATTTTTGATTCAGCACCAAATAATCCTGACCATTTTCCTCTCTTCAAATTGCTTGCACTAAGCAAACAAACAAGCCGTACAAACGACATATCCACCCTGTCATTGACGTATAAAAACGAATTTAGTACGCTTCCAGCTTTGCGAATTCCAGCACATAGCGTACAAAGAATATGACAAAAAGTAAAATTTACACTACGTAAACGGAAACTAGAAACAAAAATAAACGACCACAACGTCGTACACAGAAATTCAGTTTTTAGGGTTTTGAATTTGATTGGCGCACAAAGAGGAAACAGTATGTTTACCGTCTGTCGTGTTTGTTTTTAGATCGCTTTTAATGAAGTTGTCACGAGGTGGCTGTTGTGGATACGCTGAGGCGTGGTCCTCATACTAATCCAGTAATGCCGCTGCTAATATTTTTACAAATTATACTTCATTCATCCTTTAACAATTTATTTTAGTAATTCAAAATTTGATTACAACTTTGCAAGACTGAAATTAGTACTTTTGTGGTAACTTATTTTAATTGCGAAAAAAAATTTCATACCTTCAAAATTTATTTTGTGCAAGCCCGGCTGAGTGCGGTGGGTGCCACTCACTCGTTAGGTATTATACCGCTAAACGTTAATACATAGTATTTTCGTTGCAGTTATAAAATGTGAGTGACTACAGGAGAAATAACATCTTAATTGCCAAGGTAGGTGGCGATGTAATTCATGGTTATTATCTCTTATATCGCCACTGGCTATTGAAAGGGGTGACAATCAAGGAGCCCAATTGTCTGTCCACCTGTCTATAAAACGAAAAAAAATTTTTTTTTTGCGTTAACTATATTATAGAACTAGTTTTTGCCCAACAATTTTCGAGGGGGGGTTACTTTTTTTATAGAATAGGTAGGCGGACGAGCGTATAGGCCACCTGACAGACACCTGACTAGACATTGGCATTGTAAGAAATGTTAAAAATCGCTTATATCGCCAATGTGCCACCAACCTTGGGAACTAAGATGTTCTGTCCCTTGTGCCTGTAATTACACTGGCTCACTCACCCTTCAAACCGGAATACAACAACTACTGCTGTTTTGCGGTAGACTATCTGATGAGTGGGTGGGTCCTACCCAGACAAGTTTGCACAAAGCCCTACCACCGAGTATAGTTGTTAGGTATCCTATGTCCTTTTCTATACCCTTAGTAAAATGTATCCAAAATTTTACGATGATCGGTTTATTAGTTAAGACATACAAGCATAAGAAATAAAAAAACACACTTTCGCATTTATAATACCTATTCGTTAGGATGTTACAATTTTTACACTACCTTCACTTGTATATAACTTACGACGTGAGCAAATCTATTAAAGTCGCTATAAAAGATTTTCTTATTGCCAAATTGATTGAAAACTTTGGAAACAAAAAGTCTATAATACAACTTCTTAAGTTTTTCTTGCAGATTATAGAGTAGTTATGCCACTATAACTACTTTTTTACATTTTAAAAGTTGATAAAAGTGCCGACAATAATCAAACCATATTATTCATACCTCTGTATTAATCCTTATCCCATTAAATGATATTTTATTAAAGACCGTTTCAATACATGTAAAATAATCTATTTTTTTTTTCTTTATTTAAATAGTTTATTCGTTAAAACGAATATGCCACTCTGTAAAATTAACAATAGTAACATGTAAAATAATTTTTAAATTATTAAAATCGGACATTCCATTCAAAAGTTATTACGAATTTAAAAATGTCAGTCTAAAGAAAATAATGCAATAATAAAATAATGCAGTGTGGGTGGCCCCGCGGGTGACGCTGCGGGGGTGAGGGGAAAGGGGCATCGAAATCTATACTAATATTATAAAGAGAAAAGATTTGTTTTTTTGTTTGTTACGATTTAAATCAAAAACTACTCGACCGATTTTAAAAATTCTTTCACCATTAGAAAGCTACATCTTTACCGAGTAACATAAGTTATATTTTCCAAAAAATTAGAGATCCCTACCTAAAATGGAACAATATAACCCAAGGAATCAAAATGTTGCATATAAAAGTCATTATTTGGCGTGCGCTGCGAAAACTATTGACGATATATAAAATAATGTTCTATATATTAATAGTACTTATGATTGCTCTCATCAAATACGGGTGGAATCGAATAGTTTTGATATTGGTATGATGATATTAATCCTGATCCATTTAAATGGTTTGATAATTATTAAGGTTGATTATGTACGTGTAAATACTAATTTACTCATTTACATTATATAAAAGTTTTAAATTTTCGCGGACGAAGTCGCGGGCGACGTACTAGTATTATATATAGATTAAACATCACGATGTTCGCTTATGAAGCAGAGGTTTACAATCGGTAAATTATATAGTTCATCTTGTTCACAAAGGAGATGATTAATTTTGAAGTGTATAACTCCAATAAGTTTGAATGTAATCCTGTTTTAAGATCCTGCCTTTGTTAGAGGACTGAATAGTTTCGGTCGTATATTATTCAATGAAATTCTCTCGATATTAATTCAGAACATACAGATTTGAAAATTGTGATTAATATGTAAATTTTAAAACGCTTATCGTATTTTTATTTCGAAATATATAATTTACTTTTGCACAAGTATTTTGCAATGCGTTGTATGAAGATGTACGATGACTCCTGACCGATTTCAGCCACTATTCCAAATAGAGAACTAACTACTCAGGATTTATAATAGTGTTTATCGAACACTTGCTATTTCATCACTCTCATCGTCTTTTGAGGCACTTGCTTTCTTTAAAGCATCCGTCGATTACGCCGGACCATTTTATGTTCGTGCGAAAACATTCAAATGTTATTTTGCAGCCTATATCCATTATATACGAAAGATTCACCTCTTTTATATAGCCGTAGTTAAAATGTAGCAGTTTATTTCGTTTTTTCATATAAAATAGGTAGACGGTCGAGCTAATGAGCCTCCTAATGATAACTGGTGACCATCGCCAATCGCACATTGGGGCCATAAAAAATATTACCCATCGCCTATGTGGAAACATATGCTATGTCCTCACACCTGTTGTTACACTGGCTTACTCACCCTTCAAACCGGAACAAAACAATACTAACTACTGCTCTTGTGCAGTAGAATATCTGATTAAATAGCACAAAACGCTACCACCAAATAAAGATTATCGTATGGCAATTCATAAAATAACCGTATTACGTTTTATTATATTTCAAAACGATATTTATCAAATTGTGGGTCCGACATTCATTATAATTCCATAAATAAATGTGAAAATGAGCGTCGGTTTCATTACCAAAATTGTACCGCCCCTATCCGATTGCCGCCTGCAGGAGAAGCTTAAAAACGTCACGTCGGATATCGCCTAACTCATATTCCCCCTGGGGCGGCAATTTCACCTTATTTACCGTCTTCCCGGTAAAATTTCCCGTAATGCGTCATATCACAAGATACTAACATTCACTCTTTACGATACTCTAGAAAATAATAAATATACGTGGAATTTTATGACGTGTTACTGGTTGCTCGGAGATAACTCAAGTTTAATGTAACCAACTTGATATTAATTATCATAAGTTTAAGCAGATAAAAAAAGTGATAAAAATCTGTGATTTCTATTAAGATAATGTCAGAAATGAACCATTCTCTGATTCCATTATACACGTAAAACAGAATTTAGATTGGAACTCGAAACGGATTGTTATTTTTGTAACCTAATTAAAGAGAAGCAAAGAAGGTCGTAAGACGAAAACGTAATACTTTTGTTTTTCATTACGCCCCGGGAACGAATTGATTTAATGATTTCCAAGAAAATGTAATTCAATGAAACAAAGACGAATTATTCAACTCAGTACTTATTCAACATAAAATTCTTGAAGATTTATATAAAGTGCTTGTTGTTATTTTACTTGGTGGTAGGGCTATGTGCAAGTCATCTGGATAGGTACCATCCACTTATCATATTATATTAAACTGCCAAGCAGCAATACTAACGTTTGTCGTGTTCCGGTTGGAAGAGTGAGTGAGTCAGTGTAATAACAGTCACAAGGGATATTACATCTTAGTTTCCAAGTTAGTCAATGGCGCATTGGCCAAGGATGGTTAGTATTGTAGGCGATTGTTACCATTTTCAACTCGGTGGCCCAACCGCCCGCCTGCTTTCCTGTTATATAGAAAAATGGCCGTTGTCGGGATAAACTGTCTCTTACTCAGCGTAGTAATATTTTTTTTTTTATAATGTAATAAGTAAAATAAAAATTTGTAAATTATCCCACAGTTGGGCTTACACCACTCATATTTGACGAGAGGTTTTGGAGTTTATTCCAGCACACTGAACTATAAACACAAATTAAGCATATCATGCTCGCCCGGGTATGAACCCGCAGCCTGTGGTTACTCACGGCTTCAAACTACTGAACTATCTCAATTCTTTATACTACAGATTTACAGATGAATTAGGACATATAATACCTACATCGTAAAACGCGGTTCACACTTAATTTATTTTCAAAGATAATGATGCTTTAACAGGGATTCACTTATTGTAAATGCATGTCGTATTTATAATGCAATTTAATTGTCTACACATGCAGAATAATATAACAATTCTTAATAAAATACGTGTTATATTTAACATTTAACCAGCATCCCAAGCCAGCTGTTGATCAGAATGGCGATTGGTCGAGCGCCTGTCTCACAATGGTCCCTATTTGCACATTGTTAAACGAATTTACGGAAATTAAACTTACATTGTCATTAAATAAATATATTTTTTTCTACTAATTTATTATATATTTTAAAATTGACCATACACTTTACGAAATTCTAAAATATATAATAGTGGTATAGGGCCTTGTGCAAGTCCGTCTGGATAAGTACCCCAGTCATCATATATTCTATCATTAAATATCATTACTTTGTTTGGTTGCGTTCCGGTTTGAAGGGTCAGAGAGCCAGTGTAACAGGGACAAGGGATATAACATCTTAGTTCCAGATTGGCGGTGCATTGGAGATTTAAGGAACGGTAAATATTTCTTACATCGCCAATGTCTATGGTCAGTGGTGACTACTTACCATCAGGTGGCCGTCTTTACCCGTCCCTATCTATAGTATAAAATTAAAAAATTTAAACAACTTCCGTTGTTAATCGTTAAATTAAAGTTGATATTCGGAATACCTCGGAATTTTCAACTGGTAGATTTCAGCAATTCATCTTATATTCTCAAGGAGGACCTCGTTTACTTCTCGGAATAAGTTTCGAGAGATTTATATCCGCCAACGTTAAATAGTGCTGTGAACTAAACTCTATCCATACCAAAAAATATCGTTTTTATTTAGCAAACATATATTTAATGTTACTGGCGATATATAAAACAATCGTGTTTTGTAATATATTTTTTATTCGCATACAATTTTTCATCAGATAATGACGTATTGTAACGTTCAGTCATCGAGTAATGTGTTTTTGATCGCATTTATTGCAATGAATTGATTAATTGTCAACAGATGTGAAATGCGGTGAATACAGGCATGTTATAAATAATTAAACGTATTCAACTTTCTTTTTATTTAGATTAGTTTTCGCTTGCGACTTCGCCTGCGTTTATGAGATAAAGGATAAATGTTAAGTATAAAAAAGTAACGCATTTATCGCTTAAAAGGAAAAAATGGAACCTTATAGAATCACTTTGTTGTCTGTCCGTCCGTCTGTCTGTCTGTCTGTCAAGACAATTAATTTCGGGAACACGTGGAGGTATCGAGTTGAAATTAAGACGATATACTCAAGTCTACGGTATCTTGAAGCTGTGAAAAAATTAAGCTTCTAAGTTAACGTAAAAAAAAGATAGGACCGAAAACCTACATTTCGACACTCTCAAGGGAATCAAAATTTATTGGGTAATTTCCGTTGACCTCAAACTATGCAATTTCGCAAGTAATACCGTCTTGTACTATAGGGAAAAATCTGAAAACTATACATTTATAATTAAATCATAAAAAAACAGGGACATTATGCAAGGACCGTTCCTTCGGTTCAAATTTTGAATTGAGTTAACCGTGTCATGTGGGGTATCGTATAAAAGGGCTTCATTGGCGCAAGCTTAAACAGATTTAATTATTTTTATAATGTATAGTTTTCGATTTATCACAAAGAATAAAAAAAAACATTTTTCCTTTTTTACAAGTAAGTATAGGTAGGTACCTGATAATTTTTGTGTATGTAGTACCTAACAGTTTACACTGTTATACATACCTGCTTATATAATTTAAAATTTTGTAATTAAACATAACAACTATTCATTATTTTTTCAGTCACCACTTACAAATCTGGATTAAATTTGATATTTAAATAAATAAAAATCAATTTTTGATATTAAGTACCTACAAATTTGTACGGAACCCTCGGTGGGCGAGTCCGATTCAGACTTGTCCAGTTTTTTATGTACGTTCGTTATTTGTCACTAGTTCTTGATTTCGAATGTTATCCGAACATAAATCACTGTTTATCACGCCTTTATCTACGTGACATGCTTTCAGGTTCAACCACGTGACACTCAGCTTTTATAACCTAATACAAGATTAGGTATAGGATAGGACCTCTATTCGGATAAATCTGGATAACCGACTATTTAACAACCTCTGGCAGTCTCATTGGTCTATTGGGTGCTTTATAAGGCTGCAGATCTTGAGGCCTTACGTTCAATCATCAGGTCGCGCCTATGTAAATAAGTATTTACTAATTATTGCCGTTTGACGATAGAATATGTGATGAGTGGGTGGAAACCCTACCACCAAGTATATATTAATTGATCTTCTTTGTGAAAAGCCGCCACGATCAAAAGCGATCAGGAGAACCATCATCATACATGAAAAGGATTATCGTCCTTTGACCAACATATAAATTAATAATTGTAATTCATTTTTCAACCAAACCATCAGCTTACAACTCAGAAATACCTCACTTTACATTAAAGTACCCTATAATATTTTCATATACGAAATTATAATTATTTATGCGACCAAACTTCGTGTGTGATTGCATGCAAATCCAATATTACAAAGGTAATATCCATTTCATTTCCAATAATAATTATAATTTAGCTTTTAAATTGTACCGATTCGAAATCAAACTGCTTATTATAGTTTGAAATAAAATAAAATTCATTGAAATGTTTAATGATTATATCAGCGAAAATAATATGATATTTTATTTAAAAAATAGAGCATCGAAATAATCGTGTTCAATTTTTAATCAAAAGCAGTGTAAGAGATCTGTTGACAATTTATTATATTAAGTGATTTGAACAATTATTGGTACATAAACAATATATAACGCGAATGATAAACACTATGCAAGTATGGTACGTTATGATACACTTTTTATACATAGTAAAAAAATATATATTGATTAATAAGGCTTATTATTCGATAAAATATTTGATAGATATTTTTAATAGGGATGCGGTCGTGTTTTAGCTGTCACCGCTGCCATATACATTGGCGGCGTAAAACACTAAGCCTTCCAACTTGAACCTTTTTGGCCATAGAATATCTGATGAGTAGGTGGTACCTACCTAGCTAGGTCACACAGTCCTACCACCAAGTACCTATATGTATGAAAGAGTAACCGCGTAAAACATATTACAATTTTAATATAATATAAATTTACAAAAATAATGTGTAATGTGGTGCGACCATTACCATATACGACAAAATTTGTCTTCACGATCCGTCTCCACTCCACAAATTGATTGAAGCGACGAATATAGCCATAAGTGGTGATTTATACTTAAAATAGTGCCTTTTAAAAATAACTTGAAAAAAAAAAGAACCATCACTGAGAACCACTTACCATAAAGCTGTGCTAGGTGCTCATTTGTTATTTCGCTTTTGATATAAAAAAGTACATTTCGTCGCGTAACTTTTTTTATCTGTTTTCCAAAAGTTTTTCATCAAAGAAATTAATGTCGAGTCTAGGAACATTATGTTTTTTTTGTTGGTGTCGATAAGAAATAAGATTTATTCGAAATTACTGATTGTTATTAATTATATAAACAAGATTTTGTAATCTATGTAAGTTGTTTATATATTCATAACGATAAAGACAAATATTGTAAATATATACCACGAATGTTTCTAAATATCAATCTAAATCAATCAACACGTCAAAAGTCAGTGACCTCTTGTTGGATGCTCCGAATTAGCTATCCTTAAAGGTAAATTTGAATAGATTTAGTTTGAGGGTCAATCACATTAAATCACATATATATTCAATTACTTCTACATCTGCTTTATTTATACGGAAATATCTTCCCTTGACCCCAAGCGAATAATTGTAAGCGAATGTAAACACTGCTAAGCACAATCACTTTTTATTGGCCCGATCCGAGTCTTGATCACAGGACATCGTGCCCTGTGACCTTACAAGTGAAATCTAACAAAGCAATCAAATTCATATTAAACTCACACACGCACATAAAAACAAACTCGCTTATCCTCAAATAATAGTAAAATCAAGCAAATATGATATCACGGTTTCAATATTAACATACAATGTTAACTTCCAAAAAACAATTCCCCCTGTTTTCGCCATAACCAAGCAAATTAGCGAAACAACAGCAATTAAAAATGAATGCCATGTTTAAACGATGCACGATTGAATGAAATGAACTTTACGACATTAAACCACTAACTACCGTTTAAATGGTAATGCCGCCATCAATTTAATTTTCCACTTTCGCGATAAAATCAGACGTTTGGATCGCAACACGCGACGCTGTCTTTTTTATCGTCAAATATTTGCATAATTGCTGCTAGAACGACCTTTTTATCATTTTTTCCGCTTTTAATTGTTTAGTATTTATCTGTTTCACGATTGCTTTATCTGTTATGTTTGTGACGTGATTTTAGGGGTCATGAAAATAGGCACATACAAAGAGCAAGCTGTTTTAACAAGAATAAAACATGATTTTAATAGGACATTAGTTATATATACAGTAGCAGCCTGTGAATGTCCCACTGCTGGGCTAAGGCCTCTTCTCCTCTTCTGGAGCTTAATTCACCACGCTGCTCCAATGCGGGTTGGTGGAATACATATGTGACAGAATTTCAGTGAAATTTGACACATGCAGGTTTCCTCACGATGTTTTCCTTCACCGTCAAGCACGAGATGCATTATAAATCACAAATTAAGCACAGTAAATTCATGGGGCTTGCCCGGGTTTGAACTCACGATAATCGGTTTAGATTCACGCGTTCTTATTACTGAGCTATCTCGGTTTTCACTTAAATATTAAATATGTTTTTGAGCAATTATGCATTTGGGCCAATAGTTTTATTCCATACGAAACAAAAAAGTAATGAAGATCGATCACATTTATTTTCACGCCAACCCGCAATCTTTTAAGGTTCACGTGGCTATTCACGTCGGCGTGTTTGTAATGTCCACATAAAATTATCATGTACATATTTTATATTACGCATAAAACTATAAACATTTTTAAATTCTAGTTAGATAATAACAAATTCGCCTTATAAATTCTAAAGGTACAGTGCTCATTTCCGTCAAACGAATTCACACAATTCAATAAGATGTATTGACATTTATAAATGCGATACTGAAATAAAAATTTCCTAACAAATAACAAACAAAGACTTGTTTTCATACAAATGAAGCTACGTTAAAGTTAACAATAGAATTCTTGATTCAATACACAAAAATGATTCCACATTCACATAATGGCTTATTAAAAGTTTCAACCCTTGTTTACAATTGACCTACAAACGGAAAATCTCATATTTTGTTCCGTCTCTTTCTCGTATAAGGGTTTTTATACTTGCGTCTCTGTCACTCGCGGAGTAAAGATACTCAAGTTTTAATTACCATTGGTATGCCATAGGGCAATCTAGAACGTGGATAGAGTGCACGGTTCAAAATATTTTGTTTTACTTGATGATTAGTGGATTCTGTATAGCTGTTTTTTTTTTTTATAAGTGCTCTCTAATAATCATGACCTCATTCACGGAATGAACAGGTAACAAATTAGCAAAATCACGATTTGTACAGTTACTATAGAATAAGTAGGCAGACGAGCATATGGACCACCTGATGATAAGTGGCCACCAAAGCCACTAGACATTGATATTGTAAGAGATGTTATCCATCGCTTACATCGCCAATGCGCCACCAACCTTAGGAACTAAGATGTTATGTCCCTTGTGCCTGTAATTACACTGGCTCTTCTACCCTCCAAACCGGAACACAACAATACCAAGTACTGCTGTTTTAAGGTATAATATCTGATGAGTAGGTGGCACCTACCGAGACGAGCTTACGCAAAGCCCTGCCACCAAGTAAATTTATTTACACCCTTAAAAAACGGATGTCAAAAACTATCAAATTCAAAAAAAAAATGTCACAACTCACACTTTTAAAATAATTATGCCTTAAAATCCGCTTATGCCAAAAACGTAAATTGCGGTTCTCGTATTCACAACTTTATCCTTTAATATTCCAGAACGAAGAGAATATTTAATTACACGCAAGTTAAATTACAAGAAACAGCTACTTTTCTTACCTTCTTGCATACCATCATAAAATGAAACATTATTTGCATTTCGTGTTTCAGAAGAGCTGGCGAGAAGCTTACACTTGCAAAGTAATTTAAGTGTTGCGAGATTTATAAAATGAAGTATACCGCGTTATTTTAGCGTAGTTATTACTACATTACATCGTTTTATATTATATACTAAATAAGCAAAGTATTCCGATTTTATTGGGTAGTTTTAGTTATGGATATTAGATTATTTAAGAATTGTAAAAGGACAAATATTTACAAGATATTTCCAAACCCTGAGATGTTATAACTATGAGGTGGAAAAGCTTTGTGCAAAACCACCTGAATGGGTACGAACCACTCATCAGATATTCTACTGCCAAACAGCAATACTTAGTATTGTTGCGTTCCGGTTCGAAAGGTGAATGAACCAGTGAAACTAGAAGCACAATAGTTAGTGGCGCATTGGCGATGTAAGAAATGGTTAACATTTCTTACATCCTTAATCTCTATGGGCGGTGGTGACGACTTACCATCAGGTGGCCAATTTGCTCGTCTTACCTATAACATAAAAAAAAATTGTTATTCGAACCCCACTACCTCATGAATACTCGTTATGTGCAATTGAATGAGACATTAACTTATTATAAATTTATAAAACACACTTCCCGTGTTATTTTTGTGTAATGAATCTTGTAAAATGATATTTCTAAGAACATAAAACTTGGTATCATGAAGACAGTTAAGAAAAAATGTTAATATACGTAAACTGAAATTAGGTCAACGAAACCTTAGCGGTCTCTCGACTGATCAAGTTTTGTTTCAAACTTTTTCTTGTAACCTCGGAGTGCAGTGGAGTTAAAAATTCCTTTGGTTAGTTGTTTTAAACTCTAAGTTTGCGCTAACATTGATAACTTTGTTCCTTCGGCATTATCTTGCATGTTGCATTTCTGCTGAGATTTCAAAAGATTATAAAATTCTCGTTACGTATATTTCTTCTGTTAAATTTATTTATTTAATTTAAATAAAATAATCTAAGACCTTCAAATGTCCCACTGCTGGGCAAGTGTCTTTCCTCTTGAGGAAGAAGTAACTAACCATTCATATGTCGGATGAATGTGTGACGAATCCATCACACATTCATCCGACATATGAATGGTTAGTTTCTTCTTATTGCATAATTTTTAATAATCTCACATAATTTCAAATAATTATGTCACATTCATCTAAACTAACTAAATTTTATAAATACGAAAGCAACTGTGCCTGTCTGTCTGTAACACTTTCACTACTAAACCATTAACCGATTGTGATGAAAAAGGGCGAAGCTGCGAGCGAAAACTAGTCTGTTATATGTTCCTAGTTACGTATATCTGTTAGGTGGAAAACAAATAAATCCGCTCTGAGCGTCAAATAACATTATGTAAAGCGCACGCGTTCGTGATGTGTTGATCCAATTTTCCTACTGGATACACCTTTATCGTAATAATGTTTGGAAACATTTTTAGGTGCTTTTTAAGCCTGTTTAAAAATTACTCTGCTTTTATGAAGATTCAGTGATACACGTGTATTTACAGCAACACTTTATATTCACAATGAATAATTTCATTATATTTTGATAATCATAAGCTTTTATTACCCACTTTCCAAATCCCGTGTGTCTTGTATGTATTTGCTAGTAGATCTTCAGGTCTGGAATTTGAATCCCGAGTTGAGTAATCATCTAAAAACCATATGTGTTCTTTAGCACACAAATATTAATTAATGATTATCTTAAATTTAACAATTGTTTTTTTTGTGGTTACGTCATCAATCAACAATTAATGATAAACTCTTCTATTGAACCATTAACCAAACTTTAAGCCAATATTGGACACAACGAACCAACTAATTGGCGAGGAAAGCAAGCGAACCAATTAGTGCATGTGTACCAAATAGCTGCGCGTATATGAAATTAGTTATGGTAATCAGCGTAATTAATAACTGGTTCGTGTGTTGATTGATATGTTGGTGACAGTCTATTTAACTAAAAATATTTATATTATAGTATACGATACAGCTGAAAATTCCAAAAACGGCCAGAGCTATTTAAAAAAAAATTACTAGCGATTTCGGTACCATATATGGCAATTTATTTCTTATCACGTATTATATCTGATTGAATAAATTAAATTATTCCATACCAATGCCTTACTGATTCGGTTATAAAGGTCGGAGTGGATTGAAAATTTGTTGCTGATGGTGTTAGCTATCTAGTCCTGCGAGGTTGCTGGGTCATTACAAATAACCCTGTATATGTAACAAATCAATCGTGCAACAATCCATGACAACTGTTACAAATTTGAGGACGGAGCAATTTGAAATAAATTGTCGCTTCACCTTATATACGAGTACATAACAAAACAGTGTGTACGATAAAATATCTTGCTTTTGGAAAATGTTATTTTTTTTAAATATTCGGTTATGTACATCATTATTTACGGCTATTATGAAATAAAAAAAACACTTACCGGATTTGAACCTGTAACCTTAGGTTACGAGTCACTGTTCCAACCACTGGGCTATGTCTGGGCTGGGCTGGGTAATTATAATAGAAAATCATTATCCGCTTGTCATAATCCCATTTATTTGAGGTCGAAGCAGTGTGTTTTCCTCGTCCATTCACTTTTATCTCGGGTAATATTCTCATTTTCTCTCTTCCCATATCATCACTCAAATCGACTATCCATCCTTTTTCGGTCTTCATCTTGTCTTATAACCATAACAATATGTTGCCATCCACACTTCTTGTAATACGACATTCGACAGATCTATAAAATGATAAACTAAGATATATCTATTGCTCACATTTATAAGTTACTAGCTATTCATCCCGGCTGCCTCGTTGGTCTAGCGGCTAGATGCAAGGCCGCTGAACCGAAGGTACCGGGTTCAATTCCCAGGTCGGGCCAATAAAAAGTTATTGGGTTTTTCTTATAGAAAACTGTTAGTAGCAGCCCGGGGTCTGGAAGAGTTTGGCCGCCGTGGCCGAAATCGGTTTGGACATAAAAAACATATTAATAAAAAGGTCATACCGGCTTCAAACGAGTAGAATAAGTGTGTATTATACATATACATTTTCTCCGAAAAATATATTATATTTTACAGTACAGTACAGTAACAGCCTGTGAATATCCCACTGTTGGGCTAAGGCCTCTTCTCCTCTTTCGGGGAGAAGGTTTTGGAGCTTATTCCACCACGCTGCTCCAATACGATTTGGTTGGTACACATGTGACAGAATTTCACACACTGAAAATAGACACACGCAGTCAAGCACTAGATGAATTATAATCACAAATTAAACACATGTAATTCAGTGGTGCTTGCCCGGGTTTGAACCAACGATCATCGGTTAAGATTCACGCGTTCTTACCACTGGGCCATCTCTATTTATATATTTTTTTAAATATATAAATATATTTGTAATATATAACAAGAATTTAATAAGCTACTATAGATAATAAATTCAATGTAAAATAAGATTTTGTTAACAATATATATTTTTTCATAAATTAACCAGATTTATCAATCATGTTAACATAATGTTATTCTTATATCTCTACACAAATATGATGCTCCTATATTTTCAACACATAATAATAAAAAATACTAATTGAAAAAAAAAACATTAGAATCAGCCATGTAGTGTCCATTATTACAAAAATTACTCTATTTAAAAAAAAATACCATAAAAATCGGTCGTGTAGTTTCTGGCAGCATAAGAACTTACGACACAAAACAAGAATAATATTTAATATTTATTTCTATGGTTAAAAATATAACCGTACACTTGTTCTACAACGTACTTACAACAAGAATATCAACTAGTTACAGTGTTCGCTGTTATAAATCAAAGTCAAAGAAGTGAGATATTTATCACTAAGCGACGTCGTGTTCTTTAACACCTTCTTAGTTTGTAAATCTGTCTTGGAGGCAAGTTGTGGATATTAGCCGTTGTGTTTCTTATAATACTAGTCATTTATTAATATAGATCATAAAGGTAATAGCCTGAAAATGTACTACTGCTAGGATAAGGTCTGCGCTCATGTCAAGTCCAAGGTTTAATGATCATTCTACCACACAGCTCCACTGCTGGTCGGTGGATACAAATTTACACCACCTCCATATATTTACGACAAATAAAACTTATATTTACATTTATTTTATTTTATTTATTTATTCATTTATTTGTGTAGGTGTTATATATTTTTAATGTATTTATTACTTTATTTTATTTAAAGGAAAGTTAATGTTTAATTTTAATCAAAAGCATTGGATATGGGGATGAGATATCGTCCGTATAAATATTATAACTGGTAGCTGGTACCCATGACAGGCTACCTAGTGCTGGGCCAATGGATGTTTTGTGATACTGATAATCCTATGTATTAATAAATCAATTTTATTATTACATCGTACATCTGCAGATATCCTCACGATGTTTACATTTGTGTACTATATCCTCATTTAATCTCACTCTAAGATGGCTGGAAGAAATCTCGTACAGAGAAAGATAAGCTTTCGTTTGTAACACCATTTTATTCATCTTTAATATTTCTAAGGGAATAAAGAATAAAATAATAATACTGCAATTTGAAAGGCGTTGAAATAAAAATAATAAATTACATATATTTTAAATAAATATTAGTGTATTGTCTACCATAAATAATTGTCCCAAAAACACTCTAAAGGATATTGTTTCCATTGGTCTTTTGGCAATATTTACAATTTCTTTTGATACACACATGAATACAGCTATTAGAAAATCGCTGTCTGAGTTATAGAACGTGACTGCCTCAATACGAAATTCTTAAATTCTAGAAATGTTCTGGAGAAAAATATTTCAACAAGTTTGTCAATCATCCTGTGATAACGTTTCGCTTCATTGGAATATTCTGTGGTATCCTTAAATTCCGCACAACTCAAATTAGAAGTTACTTGTATTTTATAGAATAGAGCATATTATGATTAGTTGGGTTCCTATTTTACGTGTATAAATTTGGTTCAAGTGATCAATTTGTGATCAGAAATCGTCTCGTAATACAGCACCGACTTTCTAAGAAAACGTGCATATTTGAAAAGTATTCCTGAATTTGAACGATTAAGTTCCAAAATCTTTTGAAAGGATTTTATCTTTCATTTATTCATATCATGCAAAATGCTGTATTTCGAAACTTTTAATATTAATAGTGCAGTTAATAAAACGGTTTTTGAATAACTTGTTCAACTTTCTCGAATTTCAATTACTCACCCCAATAATTGAATAATCGAATCTTAACGATATTCAGACGCAAAATTTAACTGAGATATTGTGTTTATAAAAAAAGTATAATATTTATTAAATTGAGCTATATTTATAAATAGTCTTCTTCTAATTTTCTAAAAGAAGAATAATCTAAAAAGCTTTTGTTTATTGTCTATAAATCTGGAATTCTGGAAAATTGTCGAATAAAATTTACTGACACCTAGCAAACAATGCAATGTGGAACGAATTTTAGAATCGTGAAACGACTCACTCACTGGAAGGGTCACGTGCTCAGAATTTGAAAGAACAGAAATGTCGCTCAAATGGAATCCGAAAACTTTTAAATCAGCAGAGTTATTCTATAAGAACTCACTCATGAAATGAAACGCTAGTTTGATGTATCCTTTGAATGTTATTATATCCTTGACTCGCTCGTATTCTACGGCCAGATTTTAATTTCTTCTTATAGAATAGTTGTACAGTATGAAAATAGTCACACTAATACTACTAATGCGTACCAAAAATGTAAGATTCTCGAAATTATCTTAAGTCTGACTTTCGTGGCTTAAAACTAAATTCCATATATCTAAATTTGGTCCATAAAAGTATGTAGTAAGTAATATGAAAGTAGCACTGTGTCTATTTATCTGTAACGCTTTCATGACTAAACCTCTAAAATTATTTTGATTAAATTTCTTACAGCTATTTCTACAGAATACTGCTAGTATAACTAGTGTACCATAAATCCTCCCGCTGAGCAAATCTTTTATTAATAAGGTTTAAGAGCTTGTTCCATCACTCTACTCCTGTGCACATTCGTCGATACAAATGAGGTACAATTTCATTTCATCTGGCACATACAACCTGTATGGACGGTCGAGCACGAGATGTATTACAAATATAAATTAAGCACATGTAAACTCTGTTACGCTTGCCCGGCGGTCTACGACTAACACCTCAACACGCATCTACGAACCAAGCCAACCGAAGAGCCGGTTGGCGTTGTTGGTAGCGTCGTGGTTGCGTTTCGCATCCAGAACAGACATTTGTGTGCATCAACATCACTGTTTGTCCCGAGCCTGGGTGTTATTATCTATATAAGTATGTATTTACAAAAGAAAAGTAGTATGTATAGTACATCAGTTGTCTGGTATCCATAGTACAAACTCTGCTTAGTTTGGGATCAGATGGCCTTGTGTGGATAATGTTCCAGGATATTTTTATTATTATTACCTCAGATCAGTCACTTGTTCTATTCATGCGGCTCAATCTCATCTCAATTTTTGGAACGAAGTTTTTTTTCACGGCTTACAGTAGAGTGAAATGGCAGCGGCCCAAGGTCACGTCATATAACGAAATATCGTTCATACATCATGCCTACCAAATGCTACAAAATGCGATTCGTTGGGCGTTCGAATTTAGGAGGCCGATATGAAGAAGGTTGCGTTACTTTTTGGTGTGAAAAAAAACCAGTAATATAATCAATTAAAATCTACATTTTAAAACACGGCTCGAGTCTAAAAAGTATCACACAAAACTTCGTTCCTGACGGCGGCCCCCCGACTGCACAACAATTTTTTTATTCTTATCTTTAGTAGTAAACTGTTATGTAATCTTCTTTGAGCACGATGAGAATTCAACTACTTTCGAAGTCAATTTTGAGTTCAACGGTTCCATTTGTAACATTTAAATCTGTCACATGTGTCCGAGTTGCGCAAAAGTTCAATGATTTTTGTGTTACTTACAACTTGGGAAAATATCATATTAGATCGACAACGTATCTTAACTGTTGCGACTGCTACTTACGTACAAACAAAGAATATCGATTATTGATTAAAATAATCAACAATGCTCGTAACAAACGTAAAACAAGATAACAAAACAGTTGAAAATAAAAGGAATCTGCTTTGACGAGCACTCAGCGCACCTCACGTGATCGGAATTTCAACGGAATAAATTCTTGTTCACATCAAACCCCTACAATTTGAAACTAGAAAGAACAGTGAAATAATCCACGAACATGCGATAAAAATGTTCGTAGCGAAACAATTTACAATGATATATAGCTAATCATTTTAAAAGAAACGTTGCAAGAATTTCAAACATTGGCTTTAATTATATATTAACCAAATACATTTCACATGAAACAAGTCAATTTTTATAATAAAGTTGTCCTAGAATTGGAGCAAGAAAAAAGAAAAGGGTCAATTTAGAAAAACAAAATATTTAAAAAATACCTAAAAAGAAATATAATGGCGTTAAATAAAAAAAAACTCAGTGACAAATCACTCAATACCATTCGTCAGATCGGAATTGAAAATTGCCAACTCACACTTAATCCGTACGCTTTGTCGCTAATACTAAAATTGGATTTTTGGGCGCACATTATACGTTGTACGTACTATTTTGACGATCTCTTCCTAATCTTTTTTTTTATAACATAGATAAGCGGACATGCATATGGGCCACCTGATGGTAAGTGGTCACTAACACCCATAGACATTGGAAATGTAAGATACGTTAACCATCGCCTACATTGCCAATTCGCCATCAACCTTGGGAACTTTGATGTTATTTCCCTTATGCCTGCTTAGCTCAGCTCATTTACCCTTCAAACCAGAACACAACAATACCAAGTACTGATGTTTTGCGGTAGAATTTGCGGTCAGATGAGTGGGTAACCTACCCAGACGAGCTTGCAAATCAAGTAAATCACAATGGATGTGCTATTCTAGTCTCAAATACAATATTTTACATTCTATATAGCTTGTAAATAAATGTTATTAACAATTAATTGTATGCATATCAAATAAAGAGGCGATTAATTATTATTGATAGTCATAATGTAAATAATGAAGGGATTCCAATAAAGGATCATCAGTTTTCGTCCTCATCTATATGAAGAGAGCCAAGATGGTCCAGTGGTTAGAATATGTCAATCTTAACCGAAGGTTACAGGTTCAAGCCCAGGCAAGCATAGTTGAATTTTTATGAGCTTAAATTATGTTTTTCATAATATGTCGAATAAGAATATACTACATGTGTTTTCACCGAACCGTCACGTTCAGTACATTATCTTCATATCCAATGTACAAAGTGATTTCGATCTCTCGATCATATTTTAAAATGATATAAAATGCGCCAAATCCATTTCACACAAAAAATATTATACGCTTTACATGGTATCGACACTTTATCGACAGAATATATTAACGAGTCACAATACAAACGAAGTTAAATTAAAAAAATTGCTCGTGACAGGTCAGTCTGTAAAACTTTTTAAACTAAACTGCCACTCGCATAAAATCCGTACAATTTAAAGCAAACTCTAAAACTCGACTAAAACTGGTCCCTTGTGCATTCTGGAGCGTACGACAAACACGTACGGTACGCCAGATGCCGGAAGAAGGGTGACACGACTTTTCATAGTTTTGAGGATTAGAAAAACCATACACAAGATAAATATAAATTTATTATTATACATAATATTGTTATTAACATAAAAGGGGGCTTTCTCTCATTTAAACCAGTAAGCGTAATGAAAAGTCAATTTAGTGAAAATATATACAATAATAACGAAATGTACATAAGGTACTTAATAAATAAGCGATTCTTTGTGTTATGTTTACAACTACATTCAAATTTGGATTAGAGTTCGGATATAACATAGAACATATTAGGTTTAACAAAGATTTAATTCAAAATATTCAAAAATACATATTGTTTGACGTTTGTTTAAAATACCCTTGAAATATGTAATAATCAGTATTCGAATGCTTAAGTTCTTAATAAAATCAGAGATAATTGTAGTATTTATAATATTTCTAGGTTTACAATATGAGAAAAACATTAATTTTTATAAATGACATTATAATTAGCTTACGTTTAAAATCATCTATAATTATTTAACTTCTTATAATATTCTTATTAATTAAAAGGTTTATTCAACTTAATACTCTTTAATATCATAGAATTTATTGATATATATATATCTTAACTTAATACATATAAATGCAAATTAACAAATAACATTTCATAGCTACTATGAAAATCATAACTCCATAGAATGTCGTCAACGGCAGCTTATAATAATAATATCTAGCATTTATTTAGTATTCGTAGTCGAGATATACTTGGAGTTCTAAGATATGCCTTTATCTACATAATCCAGTATAAACATTCCTAACGGTATTACATTGAATGATGGTAACCCTAAAAGCATCCGCGAGTCCTGATGAATAATATATTAAGTGTTCGTATCCAAGTGTCACACAAGCAATAAACTATATAAAACTCCGAAGTTACCGTTTCGAATGTCATACGATCCTATAAATTGTGATGCTATAAAGTTTTGCTGGTGGTAGGTCTCTAAAGAGAGCCAATGTGACACAAAGGTTATAAACATTGAATTTACTTAACAGGAATTGTATTGAAGTCTGCAATCTAAAATTCTGTGTTTACGGACACGAAGTAGAACACTATCAAATTGATCTATACATAATATATAAAATACCCACTTATCAAATCTTCTATAGCCAATCAACAATACTTAGTATTTCTGCGTTCCCGTTTGAATTTTAAGTAAATTGGCTGCGTATTTATAGTATTAGAATTTATATATCTTAGGCTACGGCAATAATGTAGCCAAACTGTACAGCCACGTTTGTGGCAAATTTTATGTTCGAAATTGTGGCCGGTGACTGGCTAACAACTGTCCTAATTGAAACGTTTCATTTTCGATGATTTGATGTAAACAAATTGTTTAATATATTTTCTTATAATTGATCGGATTAAAAGGAAGACCCAAAAAATATTTATGTAGAATAGTGGCTGAAGATTCTTCGCAAGTATAACATAAATTACTCTTAAGACTATTTAATTGTACGAGAAAAATATCCCTAGACCGTTTCCTCATCAACCAATTAAGGACGACTATCCCGAGACGATACCTAATGAGAAAGCCTTCTACTTGATTTATGAGAGGTTTACAAGGAGTTAAGTGTTAAGGGCGCATTTGTATTTATTATGATCGGCTTATTACTTGCGGTTATATTTTAGCAATGATTTAATACTAACGGTTTAACTTATAAACGTTGATAGTGTTTATTTAAATACTGATTTCGCTCTTTGTCATCATTGGGGCGATTTTTGACAATCAATAAGCAAGCATAACTTTACTATATTGAATAAAGATTTTTGACTTTGATTGATTCGAGATTCGAAAGAAGAAGACAGATCATTGTTTAAGTATTTTCTTAGTTATTACAATGTTATGTCTAATTTTAAAGTAAGAGACAAAGGATTTTTACATGATATTGCTTTAAAAACTACTAAATTCTAGAGCATGTTGTTGAAATTTGAACTATTCGATAAACTATACAGTCAGAAATGATTCATGTGGGAGAGAGAGAGAGAGAGAGAGAGAGAGAGGTGGGATTACGAGGTCACAATTACTTTAATATTCGATTTTATTGTTATATTTTAATATTTTAAATTCCGAAGATTTGAGCCTAACATCACGCATTGTTTCACTTCAGTTCCAAATGTAAGCAAAATCATGTTCGCATGTTATCTATCTTTAATTGTCACAAAAAAAAGTACAAGTATATATATACATATATATATATATATATAACGGTCATATTGTCATATATGGTGATGTATACAAACACCGCAACTAGAAATAAACAGGTGTGAAGGAAAATATTTCGCCATAAAATTCCATTTCTCGAGTTCCACTGTGCATTAATGTATTTTTATTTTTGCCTCGTTTGCGTGTTTTAAACGTTCTTAAATGCCGTGAAACACATTGTTCGTAGACATTTCTCACGAAAACTAACAGGAACGGAGGGTTGATATTATGCGAATAGTTTTAATGATGACACGACGCGTTATAACTATTGTGAGATGGAACGACTTTTGTCACGATAAGTATAATACTAAATAGAAGAATTTATGTATATTTCACACGACTTGTACCTATTGGCTTTGTACGTTTTCGGTGTTTTTTACTCGTGTACCTTTTTTGACAAGATATTGTTAAAACATCCATTTTATCTACTATCTTACACTTGTAAGATTAGTAGATTTTGGTATATTTTGAAAATAGTTATTGGTAGAGCTTTGTCGGGCTTGCCCGTCTGGGTTGATATTACCGACTCATCAGATATTCTACCGTTAATATCGTCATACGACATAAGGAACATACCATTTTAGTTCCCAAGACTGATGTCGCATTGGCGATGTAAGGAATGGTTAATATTTATTATATTTACACTTATCAGCGGGGAGGCCCATCTGCTCGCCCTATTTTATTTATTAAAAAATCTTGTAATTCTACTAAATTTTAACTACTACTACTATAAAATAAGTGAATCTCTCGTATAAATGGCAATATTGGACAAAGGCCTTCTCTCCTCTTGAATAAATAACATGATAACTTGATGATGTATTTACAAATTCAAACTCGTGATCTTTGTTTAAAATATATCCTTAGAAACATCTCGGCTCAAGTAATATAAGAAACAACTTAATCGTTGATATCAGATAATTCTTTTATTATTTTATTTATATTTTGGACCTTATAAAATATAAAAAAGCAAATGGAATAGTCACATTCATGTTATTCCATTCTTACAAATGATCCAGGAACTACCCACTTAAAACGCAATAAACAATCCCATACTTAAACGCAAACCTTCAAAGAAATCGAATCAACGAAACGTGTTTGAAACCGCAAAAAAAAGTCATCAAACAGAAGCATTTCGAGTGGACATTTCTTTGTAAACAAGATTAAGCAATTCCAGCCTCTATTTGCGAAGCAATCAAGTCCATAATTGCGTGCAAGTTTCCGAACCAGCAGCGCGCACGTTTGCAGTCCGTTTCTCAAAGTCCTGTTGCTAGATAACCCTTTTAGCTCTTTCCGAGCGTAAATGAGTCTTCTTAGGTAAAACCGGAGAAGCGACTCGGAACTTGTATTTGCTTAAAATTAAAACCGCTGGAACTAAAATGTACTATATCAATGTAGGTTTTTGTATTTTAATATAATGTTGTATAAGAAAAAAATATTTTAAATTTTAAATTAAATAAAACTCGCGTTATTTTAATACACATTTTAAAGTTTTTAAAGTCAAAATATAATGTATGACTTGGTATTGCTGATATTAACAAACTTTACACGAAGAAAAACATTAATAATATCAAAATATATCTTAACAAATTTCATTCACCATATACCATCATTTTATTCCGAAAGATTTAAATGCAAAAATACATTGAATAGCTTAACCATATAGAGGAACTCGGGTATTTGCGCTAAGTATGCTTAACCTAACGCAATACACGAACGCTTCATTTCGTGCAAGATATACAAGACTTAAGCGATAGCGGAAATAAGCAACTCGAAATTATTAAAAAAACTATAATAAATATCTCATACATACAGACATACATATCTAGCGATCGATGGAGTCACAGGATTGACCACACACCTGACTATTGACGTAAAGTGATCAGTAAATCCTCAGTAACAGCCTATGAATGTCCCACTGCTAGGCTAAGGCCTCTTCTCCTCTTTTTTTTTTTAAAGAGAAGGTTTGGAGCGTTTTCCACCACGCTGCTCCAATGCGGGTTGGTGGAATAAATATGTGAAAGAATTTCTGTGAAATTTGATACATGCAGGTTTCCTCACGATGTTTTCCTTCACCCTCCGCAAAGATGTATTTATTATATTAATTTAAAGGTAAGTTAAATAGTTAAATAATAATTATTTATTATTATTAATAAATCTTTTAAAAAAAACTGCAAAATTTAATAGATTATAATATCTCGTAACAAGGAGTACACACACAAACAAATAACACAACACATCACGACTAATATAATGTATTGTACATGTCACGGGCTATATACAATGATTTACGTTACGAAAGAAGTGTTCCCAATCATGGTACAATTGCTGTCCGCCGACCTATTTTATAAAAATAATCAAATTTAAAATTTACATAATGTATTTTGCATAATAATTGTTACATCCTCGAATCAAATTTGCAACAAAGTAAGTTATATGTATTACATCGATAACTTTGACAATTAACTCATAAATTACACCACAAACTACGGGGTGTGGTTCTGACGTGACGTCATGAGCAATTGAATAACCGCTCTGACGTCATATGATTATGTCCCAAATATCGGATCCTCGTTGCATTCAGGTCGGATAAGTTACCGGTTTCCTCATGAAATAACGTGATCGAGATCGTTTCATAATTTATTTCGAGAATAATTGCAATATTCTTGAACTAAATTATGAAATATAAGTTCTGAGATACTATAATCAGTACATAACTTTTACTAATTACATCCTCAACCATAATTATTGCAGATTCGTTCGTAATTGTAAAAAAAATATAATTTATTTTGAAAAACATTTACTCTTAAGTAAATACATAAAGTCGTTAAACTCGATCTTTTAAAAAGTACCTCTTTTACCTCAAAAGATAAATTGAGGACTGCAAAAGACATTGCCAACAAACAAACTCAACGTAATTATACATAAATCTACTTGAAGTTTGTCATGTAGCACTAATTTACCATTGAATTAAAATATTTAGTACTAAACATAAAAGGATTAAACTGAGACAAAGACAGGCAATGAGAAAGAAAATAGAGAAGGAGCGAGCGGAATACTAAACAGATGTTGGAGATCTAAAAGTTTCAACCGTTGAAAGTCGTTGAATTATAAGATTAGAAAATTTTAATTCCTCAAACTTTGTTGGATTGAAGTCAATTATTTACAACGTGTTTATTTTTTACAATAGCTTTATTTCTTCGAGTTTGTTTTCAACGTCGAATCCTTCAAATTTGTTAATAAGTATTACTATATAAATACATAAAATGTAAATCAGTGATTTTACCTCCATAAAGGCTCCAGGCTCTTAAAAAATGAACGCAAAGACACCACGACAAATATAATGTATTGTACACGTCACGGGCTGTATACAATTATATATGTATTTTACAAAAATAGTATTCCCACTCATGGTACATAAATTGTCCGTTCACCGACCTATTTTATAAAAATAAAGTATAATTTTTAAATACCTATTTTAAAAATATTTTTTTACTCGATCCAAAAACTGTGCCTTAGTTACGGACGAACTAAAAATTCTCAGGATATATATTATTTCGATATCAAAAGAGAACTTCAAAGTTTGGTTCGATCTAAGGCTGATATGAAACAACGGCTACAGCGATACTTCCACATGGCTTATTTGAAGATACAATACAGGCAGATTCCTTGACACGTGCCATTTTCACACACTTCTCTGTTCAAGCGTAAATGCCCAACGGCTCTCTCGCTAACGATTACGCTTCAATACATCCTGGAACCTATATAAAAGGCTAATGGGAACTGACATCAGAGAAATATTTTAAATATAATATTTACTTAGGAAAACACGTATTAGTCAATTATTTAGAAGGGTAGAAGTTTAATTTTCGGCTTCTGCAGGAATAGTTTTTTTTAATAATAGAGTTTTAAGCCGTATCCACGTATTACTAAGTGTACGAAGTCTGCATGTCTATACGAGCTGTAATTAAAAATCGTAATAGCTAGGTAATTCAAATTTTCACAAGATATACATATGTATCTATGCCCGCTACATATGTATATCTTGCTATGTGGCAAGTAAGTTTGAGACACATGGCTGTATTTTAACATCTCAAATACGTTTATGTGATATTTTTTTTTATTATTAATATGAATATTAAAAAGATCTCTGATTACTGATTCTGAGGAATCACATTCAATACATCGTTAATATCGTATTTTGTCACCAAAACTTTTGGGTCTACCTAATGTTATCACACTGTCAGCAACTTTTTTTTTTTTTAGTAATAACGGATTTGTTTATGGTTTTCACATAGCACCAAAATATTATAATAAATTATTCCAAGAAACGATTCTCTTAGCAAATACACGTAAGTTTAAGCTTACAGTTTATTTTACAGTGAAAGTGTATCGAAGCGTGACAGTCGTGAGTTGTTAAGGAACTGGAAAATTCTTTATTTTCCTTTGGTAGTTTGCTCGCCTGGAAGGGCTTAAGTAAATATTTACTGATTGTTTCTGATCATCAGCATTCAAAAACCATTTCGATCTTTTACTCGTGTTATTTTTTTGAAAACGTGATACCAGACCCGGGAAATATTTACTGGTTATAAGTAAAAATTTTATAAAATATATTAAAATGAGACGAAGGTATTGCATTTATTCACAGAGCGTTTGAAGTAATATTAGGACCAGTATTACTCGTGTTAGAAATGCAAATATAAAATTTATAAAATGTACGTTATGATATATATGTGTGAATGTGTTTTTACGTTTGTCAATACTATTATATGATAATCATCTAAAACATTTTGATTCAAAAACTTATGAACTCTATTATATAACATTTGCGAATTCTCAATATTTTTATTATTTTTATTGAATTATCCTTAAAAGATAATATGTAACAGCCTGTGAATGACCCACTGCTGGGCTAAGGCCTCTTCTCCTCTTTTGAGAAGAAGGTTTTGGAGCTTATTCCACCACGCTGCTCCAATGCGGATTGGTGGAATACACATGTGACAGAATTTCAGTGAAATTTGGCACAAGCAGATGTTTTCCTTCACCGTCAAGCACGAGATGAATTATAATCACAAATTAAGCACATGAAATTCAGTGGTGCTTGCCCGGGTTTGAACCCACGATCATCGGTTAAGATTCACGCGTTCTTACCACTGGGCCATCTCTCCTTTTTTAAAACGATAATATAAATAAATATAATTGTACCTTAACAAATACTTATTAGACTTATAAGATATAAAAAATGTCGATAATTTTGTTGATGCTTATGAATATCGTTCGTGTATAAATCATAGTATGAAGTTATGTAACCAAAAACCTCTTCAATAAATTAAATAGCATATGTAAAGCAATAAAATAATTCAATAGAATTCGTTCAATTATACAAACTCTCCTAGTATTTCTTGTATAACATAAAAATTATAGGTATAATAAAATTTAGTTAGATAAACACGTATCATCTTTAGAATTATATTAAGAATCTTCATATAATTCCTTATCAGTATACAACATACATAGTAGTATTTTTATAGACAACTTTTAAATTTTTTAAAGTTCTTCAACCAAACAATTTTCATAACTTATCTCTAATACGAATATGAAATTTCTTAAAATGTGTTTTTGCCTCAGTGATTTTAATACGAAATAAACTTTCTATATTATCAATTTATTCGCCAGCTCTGCATACAAACTTCGCAGGTTCTCCTGAAAATTTTGCAAGTTTTTTCTTGATTCAGTCGTCTCTTTATAAACTTTTCTCTCCTTTACTTCTCGAGCGAAAGGTAAAAAGGCAGCACGGTTGATTGGCCAGACCATTCCTTCGATAAATATTGAATTGGGTCTCGTTCAACTAATCCAATGCATTCGGTAATGCATATTCAAATCTTATTTTACATAACACAACTTGTCTGTTAAAATGAATATTAATTTCAAATTTGAAGTATATTAGGAAATCGTTTGGTTTATTGAGCTACCATAACTCTAACAACTGTTCGAATTTTTAAGTTTCTGATTGAAATATAATTTCAAGTACTTTTTGAGATAAATATAAGCCTGATATCTAAATCGGTATTAGATTTTCAACTGACAAAAATCATCTTTATTCTGTTTCTGTTTTCATTTGTCTTTCAGTCCTAGAAGATAATAATTTTTCTTGTACGTTTACTTTTGTTTTATCGATTTGATATTTCATATTAACTTGTTTATCAGTGTGGGTTGGGTGAGAATCACCAATTATCATATTATCTTAATGTCATTATTATTGGTCATCATCTCTGAAAATTTTCGATGCTCTTTCATCGTTTCATCTAAACACAAATTTCATTCTACAAAGACTGATATCGTATTCGTTTCTCCGATGCAAAGTTTAAAATATTTTCGATGAGTGCTATGGAAAGTCATATTCAGAGGGCTCAATATTTCTCGTGTTGTACCTGTGTTATAAATCCATCTAGCTTAGAGATAAACGATTTCAGATCTTACAACAGAACTATCGTATGTCTTCGGAAAGTTATTCGAGTAAATATACAGAGAATATATAGAACAACGATTTGAATATTGACTTAAACTCTGTGTTGTTCAATTTCACACAATATTAATTCTTATCAAAACATCATATATCTTTTAAACTAAACATCTTCTACTGTTTCGATGACCTTTTCACAATTATCAATTTGCACATCGCCCATAAATGCTTATAAGTAAAAAATAGGTGTGTGTAAATAATGAAATATACAAGTGAATAGGTCGTGTAATGTGATAAAAGTGATCGTTTTAACAACATCAAAAGATAGTTTATTCAGTTAGGTTTAATCGCCATTTACTTAGTGAAAATCAATAAATATTTACGCATCGCTGTTTATCATCTCTATAACACAGAATCATATGTTTTATGATCTTTCAATAAAAACTACAAATTGTATCAATGGCGTATTTAAATGTTAAATAGAAGCGAAAACCTTACGACCGAAAGTATTACTGTTTTTGCGGAATCAGGAAATATTTATTTATATACCATTATTAAAACGATACCTCGGGGGGTATAGCCGGGACAAAATGAAATGTAAACACGAATCAGGTAAAAATAAAGCTCAATAAATCAAGGGTAGAAGAGCCGTCTAGCGCTGTGAAAGCCGTAAGTTTGATTTTAAGCTTTGGGACACTGTCGTTTTCACTGTTAACAAAATCCTTAAGCTTTAATGGCAAAAAGTCATAAACCCTTTTTTTTAAATTGTGAAATATCGAAATTGACGGCTATTGAAAATATATAATAATAATAATAGTGTCCTCTAGACCGATTTCGGTCACAAAATTATACAAATAGATGAATGAATGTTTCATTGGCATTACATTATAAAAAAATGTTTTAAATTTAAAAGTACTTTTACAAACTCCTCTGGCTAGGTACCACCCACTCATCAGATAATCGGTTAGAAGAGTGAGTGAACCAGTGTAATTCAGGCACAAGGGACATAACATCTTAGTTCCCAAGGTTGGTGGCGCATTAGCGATGTAAGCGATGGTTAACATTTCTTACAATGCCAATATCTATGGGGGTTGGTGACCACTTACCATCAGGTGGCCCATATGCTCGTCCGCCTACCTATACAATAAAAATAAAAATAAACTAAAAGCCCTAAAGTATGTCATACGGTTAGAAGTTATATGAACTCCTTGCAGATGGCGTCACTGGAATTATCATATTCAGAGATATAACTAGACTGGTTATTAGAAACTTAATTTGTGGGACCTCTTGGGCGTGAACGCGGAGTTTCCAGATGTCGCTTATTTTATATGATTTTAAATATTAAATATTTCGAACTTAAATTAAAAAGCATTTTACACAATTTTTTATCTCCATAGATCATCCAAGCCCTTGATTATCGTTTGCTTGATTTTTTATTCGCTTACTCGTATAATAAGATAATGTCTATATAGGTAATGTTTCCTTAAATATACATTATACACATATATTAATATTTGTTTTTCTTTAAATATTATTTAATATTAGTTTTATTTATATTATAAACTATTTTATTATATAACAATTTTAAATATGTCCCTCCCGATTCTCTACGCAAAACTGCCCAAAACACAGGCCGCGTTTTCGCGCTGTACGGTAATAGATAACCTTTGCGCCAAGTAAGACCCGGAGCGAAAGGCAAAAATATTAATATTATAAATGCGAAATTATCTATGTCTGTCTGTCGCATTTTCATGGCTGAACCACTGAACCGATTTTAATGAAATTTGAAATGTAGCAATCTTGAACTCTGAGAAATACCTAACACCTGTCCCCCCTTCCTAACATTCGCGCAAAAACTAGTTATTTATAAATACTACTATAAACATATTGCCTATAGCTGCTGCACCCGTTATAAATTGTTGTGGGTGCTAATGGCTTCACTATTATTTGGGGACTTCCATTGTTCATAAAAATTATATTTGAGCCTCTATAAGTCTCAGAAAAACCCGTACATGCCAATTTATGAAGGCCATATACAATCTTGTTAAGGTCACGTGGGATCTATTCAGAATCGTTCAAAAACGGGATTTTCTTTCATTATAAAGTAAATAACGCCGCCACGACGCCCTCGGCCAAAAGGAGCACGAGAAATATGCCAGATATATTATGCTCGGTTATAATTTAGAAGCGGAAGCGAGAATATTCCAATTTTTTGTTTTGTTTTTTAATACCAGCGAATACTGCTCAGTTTTAAATGAAATATTATTTACGAAAATAAAAATATGAGAGTAATGTTTTACGGATAAAGCGAAATACCCAGATAAGATGAAATTTTATTAATGAAATATAATATTATAAGGACATTTTTCAATCCACGAATTCCCATAAATCCTTTCTACGATGATATTTTTTTTCGTAAAAATGCTTATTCGATTCGGGCAAAAACTTATAATCAGTCAAATATGTCAAAATAAATTGATTTACGCACACTATTCTTCTAAAAACACAAAATGATCGTCAATTCATTCCACGAAGCCGCACCCTATTATTACAGCTTATATTGCAAAAAAAGAGTGAGGGATTATATACATACCACAAAACGTAAATATTAATCATCCAAATAGAAATTTAAATTTAAATTAAGCAAAGACGTTATAAGTGAAAATATACCAAAATATATAAGCTTATGTTTTGGTCCACTTTCGCCGAAAATTGCCGCAAGAAAAATTATTTATTGGCGAAATTTGTTTACTACAAAAATTTCCGTTCGGCGCCGCACCGAGGGATGATAACCGGAACTCGTTATGATCTGCATTTTAATTCTTATACCGAATATACTTCACGGGCACAATTTAAAATATTTATTTGAAAACGATTGCAATGTATTTACAACTAATAGCCATTGGATCCGGGAATTATTGTGAATATTGATTTATAGGTATGATGTAGCGGTATAGTAAGTTCATGCGTATTATTTACACTAGATTTTTAATATCATTGAATATATTTTTTAATTGACGAGCCGGTTGGCGTGGTTGGTAGCTTGACTTGCCTTCCGCGCCGCAGGTCGTGAGTTCGATTCCCACCCAGGACAGTCATGTCTGTTGTTCTGAGTCTGGGTGTAATTATCTATACAAGTATGCATTTACAAAAGAAAAGTAGTATATGTAGTATAACAGTTGTCTGGTTTCCATAGTACAAGCTCTGCTTAGTTTGGGATCAGATAGCCGTGTGTGAATAATGTCCCAGGATATTATTATTATTATTATATTATGGTTTATTAATATAAGCGGAAATCATATCTAGGTTATTTAATTGGTGAGGCACTAAAGGTAAAGCAATCCCGTGACACCCGAAGCGGTCCACCTCTAAGTATGTAAGTTGTTTTTTTAGTGGATTATTCCGGGACTTTCCGGGCTTTTTAATGAACGCCGAGTTCAAGTCCCATGTATAGAAATTTTTCTTTGGTGGAAACAGAATAGAAATTATTCTTTCAATGCTGTTTCCACCAAATACACTCTCATCAAAATCACGTATGAACGTAAATCGGCTTACAACATTTAAGAAATGAGATTACGAAGTGAGTTCCTAATAGCACTGCAGGTAGTTCTTGTTCTCTGAATATATTTTATAATACATAAAAAATATTTTCCATAGTGCCAGTTTTTTTTTATTCTTGTATTTTTAAGGGGCCTTTATAGGCGACCTATATGTCGGCCCCATCGTTACACGCTACATTAAATCAAAAATAGACAAATATGCTTGACTAATTTAATTTGAGAGAATCATTAACAAATTCATATATTTTAATAGCCGAAATACTCGAAGGTTTACTAAGAAAAGAATTAAAAGCACCAATATTCATAAAATTTAGTGCCAGTTGTATCTTTCACCAAATCATCAATAATATAGAACAAACTATCATAGACTCATTAAAACCATAAGGCAGCGGATCTTTAAAAAAATATTACCATTTTTATTCTTAAACAGTGTTATTAAAACTTCGAAGCAAACTCTCAACAGACTACGTTTCTAGCCTTAAAATAGCGAACAAAAACAACTAATGAAAGTTTGTAGTTTATCTTTACCAGCGTTCATATTAATTTGAAACGTCCGCTTTATCCCTCAAAACTTATTGATGGATTTTCAGCCACGATAAATTAGACCGTGTCACTATGGGATAAAGTCGAAAATTAATCGCGTTGTATCGCTTCGGGGTGTTCATTTATTCGGTTGCACGTCAGATGGCGCTATTAATGAGCACTGCATCCTGACGTCATGAGCGTAATTATTGGCAGCCATTGTTGTGTCCTTAGAACAAAGAGTACGGAAGTGGAACACACTTTTTTGAAGAATAACTTATGAATGTTAGTCCTATGGACTCAATTTACCGAATTAAGGAAAATCAGATCTGTTATTCAATTGCTAAAAAAATATAAATTTGGATTTTTTTTATATAACAAAGAACAACGTTATCATTCAACTCATGCATTTTCATGCATTCGTTAATATCCACAACAGGTCCTGCTCCGTAGCTTTAACTTACATATTAAAAGCAAATACAGCAAAGAGTATCGTGGTTGAATAGGTACAAATCTTCATTAAAAGAAAAACGTGTGCGTCTCGGGACGCTCGACAGAAGTGATAATATTTATTATTAATTATAATATATTAAATATAATTTAAATTAGTACCTGAGAGTTGCTAAATTATTATAAGTACTATCTGTATACGTTAGATGGCGTTAGGTTGATAACTTTCAGGTAAAGCAGTCCGCGTCGGTAATAATGGCGCGTTACGTTACGAAGTGGTTTACCCTCCCATAAGAAGTTATCACTTCAAAAACAGCAGCGGGCAATTTACAGTGTTACCAACATACTCACTAGAATATGATACAATTTCTATTTTGCCTTCTGTTCTGTGAACGTTTCGGATAACAACACTATACTTCACTACGTTCACAATATATCTAAGCAACTTGTATGATATGTTAGACAAAGCAGTTTGTTACAGTCATTCTAAATCTAACAAATAGGTAATAAAAATGATACATACTGGCGTGCTCATAGAAAATTTAGTTTCGTTCCCATAATATGAGAATTTTAAAAGTTTTCCTCCTTTGTTTTTCCAGGTACACGATAAAACTAATGTTCCGTTTGACATGGAACTTTCACATCTGATAGATTATATTTTTATATATATTTATATAGGATAGTTTTATAGATTTGTATTGTGTCTATACTAATATTATATATGCGAAAGTAAATCTGTCTGTCTGTCACGGCTAAACCTTTTAACTACTTTTGAAGAAAGTTTGTATCGCAAGTAAGGATATAGGCTAAGCTAGCTGTAGATTTTTTTTTATCTTTCCTTCCCGTAAAACGTTGGCAAATGTGGAGGGCGACCTAGTACTTCATAATAGGTATAGTAAGATTTTGTGCAAGTCTGGATGGTGCTAACTAACCAATTAATTAATCGTCTCCGGGTTTCAATTGTGAGTTAGCCAGTTTAATATAGATGTAATATATTAGATCAATCGACTTATAATTTTCTGATTGTCAGTGTCTGTATGCGAAAAAGAGTTTACCATTGGGTGACCCAAGTGAGCCAATCCCCTGACTAATATGTATAAAATTAATTTGAAAGTTGACGATTAAATTTAGACCAATTATTATTACACATTATTGCGGAACAATTATTTTGTAGTACAAGGACTCAGAAAACAACTATATTTCAATTTACAATACTTCAATAAGTTCCTTGATAGTTCAGTTGAGCAAAATTCAAAATGGAGGAACGGATTACGTCACGCTATGACGTCATGAAGATGATTGATTGATACAGTTAATAATAATCTGTTGACTATAAGTGTACATATTTCATATATGTGTATTGGCAAAGTATTCAAATATAGGCTAGTATTCGATCATGGCTTCATCAGTATTCAAGGAGGGGATGGGGGGCAAGTGTTACGAACCCTGCGCCCTTTTCTATATATGCAAAATTTCTGATAAGATATATGTAAAATTTCTTGATTTCTTGGGTAGCTATGACATGAAAGTGTAAAAAAGTGTGTTTTTCAACAAGAAACTCACTTCCACATTTATAATATTAGAGAGAATTATTTACAGTGAAGTTTTAATTTTATTCGAATTAGCAATTACTGTGTGCTAAATATAACACGGAAGATTTTTGATGAAGTAAACGAATGAATGTGGTAGAAAATTAATGAGCCGAAAGTCAAAAAATATTTTTAAACTCTACTTCCTGTTATAGTGTAAATGTAAATATATATTTTTGTCGACCCAGCTATTTTCGCAATTTTTTTATGTCTGAATTTCGACGATGGGAAAACAGCTCTTGACTATCCCCTGAGAACTTGAAAATGAAAATGCTTACACAGAATATATAATATCGTGATAAAAAAATATTTTATAGCCATTCCACAATGACGTTCGACTTTTGAATAAATATATAAATTTCAAATTATTTCACAGACTGCGTATTTTCGCCGTACAAGTGTAGAGGTTTAAATATAAATTGAGGGTAATGTGAATACTCAATTGAATGGACAGTTTAAATTAATTACGTTTCGCCTCAAAACATTGCAACATTCACTACTTAACAATATGCAAATAGAATTAACAAAACAATCGCTCTACGCTTGTCTGTTATAACTATGACGTCATTATAAATCAATAACTAAATACGTATGTGTGCACCTTTAAAACCAGTGTGATGGTTATTTATAACATGATAATTAATATAATATAAATTTAGATAATGATAACTAAATGTATTTATTAAACCAATACAAAATATTATTTATTGATTTAGACTTATAAGCATGTTAGTATTAAATTAAATGTTAATCTATTTCCGATTCGGGATGTATTTCAATAGAGGAGAACGTGAATGAAACTTATTTTGTCTTTTTTAGTAGTAAGCAATGCGCCACTAATCTTGGAAATTAACATGTTATGACCCTTGTGTCTGTTACAACTCATTCACTCATTCTTCCAACCGGAACACTACTATATTGCTATTTGGAGGTATAATATACAAGAGGATGGTTCCAAACGGGGTTGCACAAAGCGCTACCACCGAGCAATAGTAATTAAATCTAATTAAAATGTTGTTTATCTTCTTTTATCGATACTAATATATAAAGCTGAATAGTTTGTTTGTTTGATCCGTATAATCTTAGGAACTACTGGTTCGAATTTAAAAAATATTTTTGTGTTGTATAGTCCTTTTATCGAGGATGGTTCTAGGCTGTTTTTTATTCATTATATTTTTATTAATTATACGCGAGTGAAACCGCGGGGAGAGCTAATCTTGTATAAAAATATACGATACCGTGTGACATTTTTAATTTTATAAACAAACACCATTTCAATATGTATATCAACTCTATTCTCATACAGAAACTCAAAAACAAGAAGAATGAAAAATAAACTAATCGTATCTAATTTCGATGTATACCATGTTATATGTTTTGATAAAGTTAGTGATGCTAAAGTAACTGAAGAATCGAATGAACTGATAAAACAAAAGATACGAAGCTAACTTTTGCTTTAAATTGTAACAAGTTACGAGATCTGCCAGTGAGGTTACTCGTTTTATTATCAATCTTTTACCATTTGAAATAAGGATTGCAATAAATATAAGAGATAAATCATTTAACTATTTTATCTTAAAATATTTAAACACTAGCTCTTTACCGCGGCTTCGCTCGCGTCATGATTCAGAACTATCGAATACCAGTGTCTATAGCTAATTCTTCAAAAATTTTGCAGGACTACTTTACTACTATTATTATATTTTTATCTTCTTAGTACTAACTTACTATGTAACATATTATATTTATAAACAATTTCACTACTTCATTACACTTTAATTGAAATTAAAATAAATAATGTTTATTCTCAACTTTCGTCAAACTAATAGTGACGATGGAAACATATAATAGTGTGAAAATGTTAATATTATTGATCATATATAATTAAATATTATAAGCACGTAACGTATAAATAATATAGTGATATAATTTAAATTAAATGAATGTTGTTGCAGGCAACTTCTAGCGCCGAATTTGAAGCAAACGCAATACCTAGCAAATGGTGCCGAGAGCGAAGTGAGAACGGTAAGTTATGATTTATAGACACTTTCGAATCCATGAAAACATAAAACTCCTTTTCCATTTAATGGTGATTCGAATAACAATGAAATAAATGTTTTAAAAGCGATTTTATGGACCATAGATGAAGAAATTTATAAAGAATTATCTTCACTAAATCACTTTTTGAGACCTAAATGTATTCGGTTGAGATTCAAGTTAAGATAATGTATGATCTGAGATTCGTATATTACAATTCGTTTTGTCGTAGCTCTACGAACATCATAAGCGAGAAATCCAATGGCAAATCAAATGAAATTAATTGCTTCGTTATAGGAAACATAATAAATGACAATGCGATCATATACTAAGCGATGATATATTTTCCACCTCTCTTTTTTTCCCAGTGCTTTGGAGTCTATTAAAAACGTAGCTTTTTACTTTGTTTTCGTTATACATCATGCTTTGTTGATACGAAGCGAAATTTTGGATTTCTCATTAGCTTTTGACTTCTACCGTCCATCCACTAGTAAAAATTGCACAGACGTCAGATTTTCATAATCTCGGCCGTTTTGTTCTACTCTACTTAATCCGCAAATACGTTCTAATTATACCCTTTCACTGTCAAACAAGTTAAAACGAATGCAGGAAATATGACCTCGCTCAATTTTATTTAAATCATGTTCTTAAGTACACTGGAGTTTCATTTTGAAACTTTTAATCGCTGGCAGAAAGCGGGAGAGAAGATTAAGTGGTACGAACGAAACGGTTCTCGTAAACTGCAGAGATGCGAGAAAACGTCACTAGTAAAATGGAACTGGTTCGCAGTTTGTTTTGCTTTATACGAGAAGTTCGGATTCTGTAGCAATTTAGACAAATTGAGCTTCAATTTGGTTAAGTGATTTCTGAAACTACGTACGTTTGATTGTTTTGAAAATTTCAACACTCACATATCTTATATAAGTTATATTTTATGTGCGATACCACAGTTTCAATGACATGTTTTATACTTTATGAACCTTTAGACTTTGGTACACAAATATAATTAAAAACCACATTTATCTGTAAGTCTTCAACAATCAATATGCAAATATTACATAGTACAATCAATAAGTATTTTGACTTGATACTATAATTCTGTAAATCTGAGATCTTAAGTAGAATATGATACAATCAAGAAATTTAATTTATTTTCAATTCTAATTACCTCTTAAAGCCGCTATGGCCTACTGTTTGCAACACGTGAATCTTACTACTATTTATATATCTATTACGATGCATATATCCCTTATCATATATTTGTATATTATACGCAAATTGCTTTTAAAAGTAGTCAGTAGTATCAAAATTAAATGTTGTTTGATAGTACGCATAATAAAAGTAAGTGTGGGGCGTAATACTCGAAACAGGGCGAGGGGTCGCTTTGATCAATAGTTATATTATTAGAGTAAAAGTTTTTATTATATTTGCATCTATTTACTGCATTAGATTTATAGTTGCTGCTTCGATAAATGCTCGTTATAAAGACTCATTTATGCCATAAGGTTCTCCAGACTGATTTCGGCCACGGCGGCCAATCTCAAGAGAGATTAGCCAACTGCGCAGGAGATATTATAGTGCACAAGTGTGTGCGCAAACACAGGTGCACTCTCTTTTCCTTAGCTCTCATAATCCGATGGGACGGCAATCCGACATAACCGGAAAGAGTTCAGGCGCAGGACCAACGGCTTAACGTGCTTTCCGAGGCACGGGAGTGTACACACTTCCAACTTCCAGACTCCGGGCTGCTACTGATTTATCTGACAGAAAAACCCAATAACTATTTATTGGCCTGACCTGGGAATTGAACCCAGGACCACCGGGTCTGCGGCCTTATATCTAGCCACTAGACCAACGAATTTATGCCATACCAGTTTGTGTTATGTTACAGAGCCCATTTTCGGTCAAAATTAACGCAAAAACGCGGATAAAAGTACATTCGATTAATAACATACAGTTTTTGTTAGGTTTTATGTTTACATGTCATTTGGGTACGTGAAAATGGAGACTTTATCTCAAGGTGTTTTAATTTTATTAGAATCGTATAGCAAGCCTTCAGAAATAAAACGAATCTCATCTAAACTTACATGGTGATTGGGCGATTGGGTTTTTTGCATGTCTGGGTAGATACCACCCGCTAATCAGTTATTCACTTGCTAAAAAGCACTATTTCATATTTTTGTGTTCCAGGTTGATAGGCGAAAGAGACAGTTTGATTATAGGCAGGACACATAACTTCTTAGTTCCAAAATTTTGTGGTGTTTTGGCTATGTAAGGAATGGTAAATAAATGGTAAAAATATTTCTAACGGTGACAGTGTAATTGGGATATGATGACTTACTATCAGGTAGTCTATTTGCCAGTCCGAAAACATATATAACATATTTGAAACATATATATTTCAAAACCACGGATGCATTTTCCTAATGGAGTATAACAAATCCTACATACTGTTGACAGCAAATATTGACAGCAAATATTCAACAAGACAAGAATTTTATCTTCAAAGGAAAATCATAAATATGTAAGCCTTTTTAATATTTCAAAGGAATGTTGATATCATACTAAGATATGATAGAAATGTATTTTAAAATATCAGGGTATCGGAAAAATCCTTTACTTAAATGATTCACATACATATATATACGTATAGTAAATAAAAATTTGTACGGTGAAAGTTTCTAGGATAGCTTCGATATTGGAGATTTGTCAAATGAAACCATCTTTATGTCAAAGCTCTTGTAATGCGGAAAGGATCGCTTACAAGGATGCCTTGATTATATCTTCCTTCGTAAAGGATGCGAAGCAATCGCTTAGTGTATTGATTTTTCTATGCAATTTAGTTTTAGATAAAAATATAGATGCAAAGTTTCAAACAATTTTCTATGACGTTAATTATGTATCAACATGATGATATTCTCCTGTCCTATGTTTGAAATCTTCCTAAATTTTCTAGCGGAAATGCCCAGTAATTTTTTAACGCATTGACCTAGGATTTGAATCTAAGCCTCGGAATATCTGGCCTTAAATTTTACCACTACACCAACGAAGCAGTCATATCTTCAGTCGAGTTTTGAATAACTCATAAAAATTCCCAAGGTTGGTGGCGCATTGGCGATGTAAACGATTGTTAACATCTCTTACAATGCCAATGTCTATGGGCGTTGGTACCTCTTACCATTATAGCCATGGTGGCCCATATGCTCGTCCGCCTACCTATGCTATAAAAAAAAACCATCAACAGTTTTGAATAAAATAGTCAATAATAATGATAAGCTGTGACCAATCATCCACAATGTCGTAAGTAAAAATATGCACATCGATAACGTATAAATTATATTTCATGTAAAATAACTTTAATCAATTGACTTTCGAACAATTTATTAATAAATTTAAAATACCTAATGGATCCAACAATGATTTGAAGTTAGTTATTTTAAACTTCGAAACGCCTTTGAGATATCTATCCGATGTTATTAAAGCAAATTTAATTTTCTTAACGTCCAAAAAGTTATATATTTGATAAAAACCTGTCTGATCGAATGATTTTCATTTTTGTTAAGTTATCGGAAAACAATTAAGTTTACTCCATCACTTTATCTTGGTTCTCAAGGTTCGGGAAATTCTCGAAAGTCAATCAAAATTCGTCTCAGTTACTGACAGTTTGAAAGACTGATAAGCTCGACGACATATTCCAATCTTTACTTAGGATTTTGTAACTAAGAACAATAGATCTGAATAGCACAAATGCTATTTCTTTATCGATCTTTATCGATCACTTATTCGTCGTTTTTATAACGGGTAGATAGACGAACAAGTATACTATCAGGTAAATCACCTTTACTCATAATATTGGTAGTATATGAACTATTAACTTTTTCATTTGGAAATGCAAACAGGCCAGCTATCGTATGTGGTCGTCTTTGCCCAAAAATACTGGCATTGCAAGAAGTAGAAACTACTCTCTAATCGCCTCAACACTACTTGAAAATCATAGAATTTGAGCGATCTTATGATATGAGTCTCCGATCAAATGAATACAATTTCGTCATTGATTTCATAAATTACATTCAATATATTGCAATTTCTATCAAGAAACCCCTTTTTGTAAGACAATGCTTATCGTCTTAGTTTCATTTCATATTCTGTAGTAGAACTAGTTAGGGCGGTAGCTCACAGGCTTACAATAAAATCTGAAAAATCGAAATATATAAATCACATGTACAAATTCAACTAGTTAATCAAACATAGATTATACTCAACTAGATTAATTTAAATTAAAACAAAACGCACCGTTGTTACAACACGCCCCTGACTCCCACTTGACATAAAACGATCTCTAGTAATAAAACAATCCGTCCGTCCATGAGTGGTCCTCGACTATGAAAAACAGTCACTGTTTGCCACTTGGTGCGAAAAATAAAATTATTACCCACTCCGAGGGTAGTTTGTTAGATGCGGGGTTGAAAAAAATGTGATTTTTTACAACGATTCATAAACTTACTTTTATTCATAAATATTGTAATTTATGAAGAAATAAAGGGCTTTCGTATTGAATAAGACGAAGTTTGTGAACAATTTGAACATTTGTCGCAATTCTTAAATTCCCTCATCTATAGTGAAAATGTGACAGGCATCAAAGATAACCTCAATTGAAAAAAATATATCATTATTGATAGAACTATATATCTTAAAAAAAGTCTACTAGCTGCCCGTCCCGGCTTCACACGGGTTGAATAACCTACATAAAACGTTTACATTGAATGAAAAACATACACAGAAAAAATCTGGTTATTTTTCTTAACTAAATCATCATTATCGAATGCATAGTATAGAAACACATATAACATAAAAACATTAATTTTTATTTCATTTTATTTAATACACACAAAATAACTGTTTTTCAAATGTGTAGCGGTGACGACATATCAATATGACGTCAGATGTGTTCGGTAGTACATCATAAATTCGATAAATATCTCGTCTCCG
The DNA here is from genome assembly GCA_905220585.2 of Nymphalis polychloros. Classification (NCBI taxonomy): domain Eukaryota; kingdom Metazoa; phylum Arthropoda; class Insecta; order Lepidoptera; family Nymphalidae; genus Nymphalis; species Nymphalis polychloros. The sequence continues at coordinate 1,130,270 of HG992247.1, forward strand.
ATACGCAATCGATACAGGCACGGAGTCTGGGGAAAGTTTAATTAAAGCCCAGCACAAAGTCGAAGCGGTCGTAATTACATATATTTGGTTTTAACCACGGTTCGTTTGTCAAAAATAAAAACGGGCGTGTAGGTCATTGAACCGTCGCACGCTTTGCCTGTATTATGCTTACGTAAATATTTAATTTATTACAGTTGTTTTTTTTTTTGTTATTGAGGTTCTGTACGATACGATATTTATTCTTAACGTTTCTTGTGAAGTATTAATAAGACCATACAATTATTACTACAATTGGTGTTTTTTATTTAATGGAACGAAGTTCCTTATGGGGCGTTGCGCAGGGGTACCCAAGCCGGCAAAAAACGTCTGTAACGTTAAAAAAAAGCATAAGATTTACTTAAAATTTTTATTCAAAATTCAATTTTTATTTTAGTTACCATAAAGCTATAGTTTCTATGATAGAACATTATTAGTCTTAATAATTATTATTCATGTAAATAGTTGTTTCTTTGTATATTATTATCATATATTTTTTCATAAATCATTGTAAACAAAATAAAGGTGTTAAGATAATTTTGTAAAGTAGTTTTCTTGACTTTTATCGAAAAAAAAAATCATAATAAAAAATGTATAACCGAATAATTATTTTCTTTATACCTCGAATAGAACTTGAATTTAATATTTTTATAATAAGGAACTTCGTTCCTATCTGGTGTCCCACGATACCACACGTATTTTTTTTTATAAAACATTTCTAACAATGCCTATCTTTATTACGACATCTACATCTAAAACTACGGTTTTCACATCTTCGTTTCACACTGCTCTTATACCATTAGATTAATTCATAATAAATTAAATATAATTACACTGATCAACAAAAAATCTTTTTTTCTGTATAACAAGAAAAATTTTGGCTGATTCTGTTACGAATAAGGTCAAGTAGAGTAGAATTAGTAGTCTCAAATTTTAGATACGAATAGTTTTTATTGTAATATGTTGTTTTTTACTTTTCTTAAATTACAAATTATTTAACAAAAATTAAATTATTCTCAATGTTATAATATTAATATAAGTACTTTTTTATGATTTTCTCCTGTACTTTGCGTCAGGAACGTCCTTCTGTAATAATCTGCCAGCATAGTTGAACTCCATTTTCCCTGGTATCGTTTTTCTATGGTAAAAATGTCTTGGTGAAATCGTTCCCCATGTTCATCACTAACGACACCCAAATTTGGGGGAAAAAAGTCTAAATGTGAATGTAAAAAATGTATTGTTAAGGACATATTGCAGCCTAATGCTTTATAATTCTCTAAAAGTTCCTCGACATTAGTTTGATAGTCATTTGATGTGATTTCCAAGAAAATTTTCAGTAATTTTTATAAATGATTCCCAAGCTGGTTTTTCTACATCATCGAGCTGTTCTTTAAATATATCATCTTTTATCACTTGCCTGATTTGAGGACCTACGAACACACCCTCTAATCTCTGTCACTGATTTTAGGGAATTTTTGTTTTAGGTATTGAAATTCAGCGCCATTTTTATCCATTGCTTTCACAAAGATTTTCATCAAGCCAAGTTTTATATGGAGAGGTGGTAAAAATATATCTTTAGGTTGTACTAATGGAGCATGTTTTACATTTTTTATTCCTGGAGTAAGAGATCGTCTTTCAAGCCAATTTTTCTTAACGTCATGGTTCTTTCTATCCCTACTGTCCCATTCACAAAGAAAACAACAAAATTTTGTATACCCAAGTTGCAATCCTAATAATAGGGCAACAACTTTTAAATCTCCGCAAATTTTCCATTTATGTTCGTCATATTGAATCTTTTCTAAAATAAATTTCATTGTTTCATAGGATTGTTTCATGTTAGCACCATAACCTACCGGTACGGAGAACGCGGAAACTAGTCCTAATCAAATTAATATACATATGATTTTGTGGAGAGGGTAGGTAGAAATTTCGAAATTACTGCTTACTTTTCTTGTTACAAAATTTTATTGATCAGTGTTATTGAATGATAGTTTTTTGTATTGTATAGGAAGCCTATGGGCCACCTGATGGTAAGTGGTCACCAACGCCCATAGACATTGGCATTGTAAGAAATGTTAACCATCGCTTACATCGCCAATGCGCCACCAACCTTGGAAACTAAGATGTTATGTCCCTTGTGCTTGTAATTACACTGGCTCACTCACCTACCACCAAGTAAAAAGCTCTACCACCGAGTACCGAGTGTAATATAATAGATCCTACTAATGTTAGTCTAGTTAGTTTGTCAGGATGGATAGATGGGTCCTTGTTACTTTATCACATAAAGACCACTGGATATGGATGTTGTTTGTACTTGAGATATCTTATACCCTGATTTAATATATACGATCTAACACCTGGCCACCCCTCTAAACGGGCGGAAGCTAGTAATTTATAAGCAGGCATTAAGCTGTTACAATAATTCTGTCATATAAAACCAACAATATTATTATTAATTCATGGACATGATGAAATGAGGTATATGCGGTTTGGATATTAGAAGTTAGGTATATTTAAGTTCATTAAAAATATTAATTAAGTAAGGTCCAAAAGTCTGTCAAACTATTGATTTTGAATTAAATTCAAACGTAATTATGATTAATTTTATTGAACAGTTGTGTAGTTATTTCTCTCTTTCTATCATAATTAATATGAAATTCGTAAGACGAAGACAGTTGTTCAACTGATTACCAGCTGTTAAACAAGAGTTATAGGTTAAGATTAATGTTTTTATACCATTGCTAATTTCGAGGTGGATTTTCATTCACTTGGAATTAGCATCATATTATTAACCTTTACAAATTATCTTCTGTTAAAAGTCCTTTCAAAGAGTTCACATGAATAAATAAAAATAAAAATTCAATTATTAATTTCCTCTCAAAATCGTATCTGATAGCCTAATTCCTCATTTATAATATTGGCATGGAATAGCTTATCACTTCCTAGAACTACGTCTGAACGTCAGATTTGTTATAGACAAAAGCAAGTCGAAGCTTTGATGGTAGAATGCAAGTCCATTGTACAGTATCCCTCGGTAGAACTTGGGAATTTGATCGGTTACTCCTCAGTACCGAGTACTGCTTTAACAGTTCTCTGAATCAAATACTGAATAGTGCACACGGAGAGCAATTTTGAACTTAAATTTGGTAGATATTCTGCTATTACATTATATGTGTATAATTAATATAATTCAACTCTTGATTTGTATGCATTTTATATATAAATATATAGAATCACTCCTATTGCTCTTTAAGAATTTACGTGGAATTAATTTAATGATAATTTTTTTGTCATTAAGATTATCATATTCATCACGATTGTCATATCATCAGATATCATATACGTCTTTCTAGATTATTATGGCTTGAAAATTTTGGATAGGAATCGTTTTTGAAGTGATAACTCCTTATGGGAGGGTAAACCGCTTCGTAACGTAACGCGTTACGGTGCCAATATTACCGACGAGGACTGCTTTACCTGAGAGTTACCAACCTAACGCCATCTAGCGTATACAGATAGTACTTATAATAATTTAGCAACTCTCAAGTACTAACTTAAATTATATTTAATATATTATAATTAATAATAAATATTATCACTTCTGTCGAGCGTCCCGAGACGCACACGTTTTTTTTTTATTTTTATTATCCTGATATTTTTTAGGAAACCTTTGATGAATTCATACGTATCATTTTAAGTAACAGCCTATCAATGTCTGCTGAGCTAAGGCCATAAACTTATATTTCTTAATGATTGCGATTAAATTTTCTATATTTTGAATAACTCCATAATCAACAATACTAATTTCAAATGAGTATAAATCAAAATTAAAAACATCTAAATCTATATATTCCTTATTCGAAAAGCTTTTTCATTTTTCTTAAATCAAATTTTATACTTATTATATAATATGAGATGTATTATTAAAGACAATAAATGTTTTCCTTGAAAACGTAATAGAAACTCATTTTAATTCAGTAAGAGAAAATATGCTCATACAACACAAAATTCCTTAAATAACATCGAAAAAATCAAGCCCGTACATACCGTGAACTATCGTCAATTTCCGTATGAATTTCCCGGCAAGGGATTAACAGCAGGCGGGGCGTGAGGAATGGACGAATTCTGTAGCTTTGCAAACACTGTGATAAGTTCGGGCCCTCGTAAAGATACCCAGAGCGTCTGCCGCTTACCAAGATCCTTCGCTGGGAATTTATGGGTGAATAAAATTTTTGATCTATTTTCTGGACTTTAAGGAATATCAAAAAATATATTTTATCTTTTAAAACTGATATTCATCACACGCAAGATAGCGTGTTTGTTATTGTGCCCTGATACACAGTAACGTATAAACGTGATTTCTTGCTTAAAGATAAATTATGGTCTAAAGAATTTCCATCATTTAATCGGATAATAGGAGCTAAGCTGAATTTCTAAAACTTCTTACTTACATTTAAGTCTTTACAAGAAATTAAAACTGTTTTATTACAATTAATATATATGTATTAGGAAATAGATTTCATTCAAGACATTAATTTAAAAGCAACTATTTATAACGTACTAGCCTAGAAATTTTAATAAATGAATAGTTTATTTTTTTAAAGGAGCTTGTATTTACAAACTGTCATTGCTATACTGTTGACCGTTGAAGAGTTCCTTCGTCTGGAGTCAGACCTGGATGTAGGATCAGATCATGCTTACCATGAAAATGCATTATTGTTGTCTCTGAATCAACATGTAAAATTACAACTCTGTGGGATAAGAGGACGTGGTTCTAAATCAACTTGTAAGGTTTGAACGGAACAAACAAATATATATTTTTTATTTATATTGAAAGCTTAATAAAAACTTGTGAAAATCAATTAAGTTTTTTCTTTGTTTATAATAATTTTGAATACAATTATTTATAACGTTTTGTTTAATCTAAGTTTGATGGAATAAAAAAATATATTCGTACGCTTGCTCATTTATATAGGGTTTTCCAATAGGGACGCTTGAACTTTGACAGCTGATTGCGGCCATGTTGTTTGAGTGACAGCTGTCAAATGCAGTGTGTTATATTCATTCCGTCCTCCCAAACCACCATGGCAGGTTACAGTGTCGAGTAGCACGTGCAAATCATAAAATTGTTTTATGAAAATGGGTCTTCAGTTCGAGCAACGTTCCGCGCACTTCGCCCGTTTTACGGTCGCGATGATCGTCCTGCCGAGTCGACTATCCGTCGATTGGTGGACAAATTCGAGTCAACCGGGTCAGCCGGTTCCCGTGCGTCAACGTAACGCGAGATCTGCCGAGAATATCGCCGCTGTGCGCGACAGTGTCCTCGAAAACCCGCGGCAGTCAATTCCGCGTCGCGCACAGGAACTCGGCCTTTCGCAGACGACAACTTGGCGAATTTTGCGTTGTGACTTGAGCCTGCACCCGTACAAGATCCAGCTGACCCAAGAGCTCAAGGTTAATGACCATAGACAGCGCCGTGTGTTCGCTGACTGGGCATTAGAGCAGTTGGAAGTTGACGCCGATTTTGGCAAAAAAATCATCTTCAGCGACGAGGCGCATTTTTGGATGAATGGCTATGTCAACAAGCAAAATTGCCGTATTTGGGACGAGACCAATCCACACGAGGTTCACCAAGTGGCAATGCACCCGCAGAAAGTGACTGTTTGGTGCGGATTTTGGGCCGGAGGCGTGATTGGTCCGTATTTTTTCGAAAACGATAATGGTGTGGCCGTCACCGTCAATGGTGAGCGATACCGGTCGATGATAACCAACTTCTTTTGGCCTGAAATCGAGAATATGGATCTGGACAACATGTGGTTTCAACAGGACGGCGCTACGTGCCACACAGCACACGCTACGATGGAAGTTCTGCACGATCAAGCGCCCTTAATGGAAAACCCTATATTAGTAACTATATCTAATGTCGTGGATAGACGATCGAGATATGTAAGCAACAGAATCGTAGACCGGAAGACATGTTCATGCTTCTTACTTTAAAATCACATGCCAAACCTAATTTCAAACAATCATTTATGCTTAACTTATACTTAAGCGCGAGCGAAGCCGCGGGCAGCTGCGAGGTTTTAATATTTATTTTAAACAGACAGACTACGAAATGGCCGACCTGGTAAGTGGAACACAACAATACTAAGTATTGCTGTTTGGTGGAAATTATGTGATGAGTGGTTAACCCAGACTGGCACAAGCAGGCACAGACAGCACAAAGACACATACTCGGTTTCATCCGCGTAGTTCCCGTTCCCGTGGGAATACGATGACAAAATGTAACCTATGTTACTCGCTGATAATGTAAGTTTCAATTGGTAAAATAATTTTTAAAATCGGTTTAGTGGTTTAGGCGTGATAGCGCAACAAATAAACAAACTTTCGCATTTATAATATTAGTTAGTATGTATGCATTATGTGAAATATTCTACAAATTTTATTTGAATTACAGTTAACACATGACGTATCACTTACGTATTACAAACTCGAGAACAACAAAAATAATTGACGTGCCTTTACTCGTAATTTTCTTTTTAAATTTATTACATAATATAATCTTATTTTTTTACAATAATTATTTTCCTTTTCTATAACACAAAAGTTCAATTAATATTACTTACAAAATGACTTAAAAAAACTGCGCGAAAATTCACAGGTAAATATGTTCACTCTGTAAATTCTATCAAAATAAAGGGGAAACTCTAAATCAAATGTACCGAAGGAAAAGAATAAACCATTCATGACGCTATAACAAATTTAGTATTAGTACTTTAAAATTCTGAAATCTGAACATTTGAAAATCCATACAAGACGTTTACGTTTAAAAGAGTTAGTTGTCGAAACGCTAAACATCTTTTCATTGACGTACAGAAGACGAGATCGAAATAAATTGCTTCGAATCTCCTCCCAGGGACGAAGGGGGGATTTGGGGAGGGGGATTCAAATTGGATTGAAGGAAATTTAGATTAGATTGAATTTTCTTGCCACCTTGTTTAATTTAGTAAGGGTGGCGCCGGATCGTGTATGGGCGAAACATCCGATGCCAAGATTTTTCTTTTTTTTTCAAAGTAATAGTTCGCTTCGTTTGGAAATAATTGAAAATTTAATGGAACAATTTTTAGGTAAAGGTCCGCTAGGTGTTAGCTACGAGCGTGACTGTAATTAAATTTCGGCTACGCAACTTTTTTTTGATGTTTTCGAATATTTATTTGAAATATGTATTCATTTTTTTTTTAATTATGTATGAAATATTTTAATAAAATAAAATAACCGATACTCGTTTTCCATTGTGATATTGTTGAAATAATTTATAATGTAAAAACATTGCAGCATATTATTTGAAAAAAAATGCTCATTAAAATATGTTACTCAATTAAATTAAAAATTACTCTCTCATAAAATTGTATGAAACATATCACTAAAAATATATATAAAAAGAACATATTATTAATTAAAAAATTAAATAATATTCAATTTTAAAATAAAAAATTAAATGAAACAAATTAACAAAAATATAATTCACTCGAAACAAGAAAACAAAAGATTATTGTGACATTTTGTTTTTTATTCGTATTTCGCAATTACACTGGCCGCTGTCATCTGAAGCGAAGATGAATCAACGGGTCATAGTCTCATTTTTCACGCTCAGAACGCTGCGAGATGTTGAGGAATTGTTGAAAATTGTGAAAAATGATATTTAATTGTTCAACGGGTTTAAAACGTCATTATAACATGATTTTAATACATGAAACATATTTTGTTTGTAATCTTTTCGAATGTATGTAGATTGTTTTTGGACAAAGTGAATACACATACAATGAACTTAACAAATTGCGTATGTGTGAATATTAATTATCTTGTAGCACATGGTTTTGTATGGTGCAAGCTTTTTTTCTTAGAATAGCTAAGCCTATTTAAGATAAATGAAAAGTATTATATTAAGTAAATTAATTGAATAAAACAATAAATATGTCTATAATTATATTATGTAGTCTGAGCGATTTAATACGCTACTATTATGGCTAATTGGTAAAGCTCAAGACCTCAATATCTTGATTTGAAGCAATTAAAAGCCTTTGCCTTGTTCTGACTTTAAGGAATAACGTAGGATCGTTGGTCGTCCCTCAATGTCTTTCCCGACGAGTCCGATTTGCCATCCTACCATAATGTAGGATTGAGTAAATTGATATTGCACTTGTGTTTCCGCCCACTTGTCTAATATAATCTCTGTTGACCGCCATAACCGAAATCGGTGACAAGGGTCCTTCTGACCGATAAACGAATATAATGAATTAAATGAAACATGCATGAAACATTTAATACAAATGTCATGCAGAGGAAGCTGCCCCACTAATAAATATAAATATACTAGAACCAAGCAACATAGAATATCAATATTTGGTAGTAAAATATTTGGTGAGTACTCAGTCAGACTCACACAGACGCATATTTAAATTTAAATTATGTAATTTTAGTTCACAAACCGAAGAACATTCATACACTCGAACAACTTGAATATACAAACATAGATGTAAAACCAAACCAAGATTTTATCCAGAAAATTCGATGAACTGCATTTTTACTATAAAGACAAGTACGGATAGCACACAACGCCCCTAAAATTTTTCAAACATTGTAAATAAAATTAATCCAACGAAGATCCTTAGCAGCAAATAAAGATCCCAAGAGCATTAAAAAACCCTCTCATTCTAGCCTTTTCTTTTTAGACGAGTTTGTCCACAAATTAATTTCTTAAAAACAAAAAACAGATGATTTTGAAAATGCTGAAGCGCATAAATCTTCATCAAATCCTTCAGTTTCGTTTAAAGAATGGAAATTATTCGCGGCTGCTTCAGTAATATTATTCTTTGTAAGCATATTTTTAATTAAAAACACTATTTAAATTTCTAGTTTTGTGTTATGAAAATGTTGCAACAGGAATTTTGGTGAACCCATATTATTTTTTGTATCGCACAAAATATACAATATAAATACAAATTACCCGTCAATTCGTTGTTTAGTTTTTCATTTTGTTTTTTTTTTAGTGTTTTATATATTGTTATTTAAAGTGCTTGTTGTATGCACATATAATATTTTTTATTTTTTTTTTTATTGTATAGGTTGGCGGACGAGCATATGGGCCACCTGATGGTAAGTGGTCACCAACGCCCATAGACAATGGCATTGTACGAAATGTTAACCATCACTTACATTGCCAATGCGCCACCAACCTTGGGAACTAAGATGTTATGTCCCTTGTGCCTGTAATTACACTGGCTCACTGACTCTTCAAACCGGAACACAACAACACAAAGTACTTCTGTTTTGCGGTGGATTATCTGATGAATGGGCGATACCTACCCAGACGAGCTTGCACATAGCCCTACCATCAGAATGTATAAATATCTACCTTTATGCTAACCAGTTAAGCAGGTGTTTACAATCCTCCAACAGTCTCGCTCCGTCACAAAACAAACGGAACACGATTACTGTTCTGATGTCACGTTTTTAATTATGACTTGTTTGTTTCCAATCAAGCGAATGCTTAAATTAAAGGAATTACCAAGATCGCACCCAATCACGTGTACTTTATAATTTACTATTTAGTTACAGTTATATAGACGTACTAGACTATGACTGAAGACAACATTGTGATTATTTGTAAGATTATAATTCTATAAATAGTGTTGATCATGAACGCTTTGTTAATATTTAATTAAATTTAAACGAATATAAATAAACAACTACCTGTAAGTTGAACTAACTGGATTATTATTTTAACTTATACATATTCATATCTTCAATGTACAAGCTATGGTTTCTATCAATACATAAAAAAAACAACGAGTTGCACTCCGGGAGTGCCGGCAGAAGTGAAAACTTGAATATTAACGTTGTGCATTTAAGATATTTTGGAATGATTAAGAAAAAATTTTGCTCGAATTGTTTTTATTATCAGTATAAAAGTACTATCATTTATGTGATAAAATACAATATTCATTAATTGCGCTATCGTACACAATCATGACAATTTATATTACATTAAAAATTTAACACTTCAAAATCCGTCTGACGAACTTTCAATCAGGGACACGTGACCTGACGCGAGTTTAACATTTTTTACCCATCACAGAAAAGTGCACAACGCCGCTAAAGAAGTTTTTACTTAAAAACCTGGTATATTACACCGTGCGTATGTCAGAGTACTGGTGTGTTCGGGTGTAGAGTGAGCCAGTGATACTATCGAACAGCTTCGCCCCTAAGGTGTGTAGCGCATTTACTGGTTATTTTTTCTTAAATTGCCATATTCTATAGGCGATGATGACCGTAAATATTTTTTTTAAATAATTAATTTCTTTTAATAAAGATATTAAATAAGGCACTGTATCAATAACCCTTACCAAATAAACATGTTGTATGTTTATAAAACAAAAAGTAAACATACACAGCGAATTAATATAATAAAAAATAGTAAAAACATAACAGAAATATATTTTACCGCAAAACAGCAGTACTTGGTATTGTTGTGTTCTGGTTTGAAGGGTGAGTGAGCCAGTGTAATTACAGGCACAAGGGACATCACATCTTAGTTCCCAAGGTTCGTGGGGCATTGGCTATGTAAGCAATGGTGTACATTTCTTATAATGTCAATGTCTATGGGCGTTGGTGACCACTGACCATCAGCTTTTTTTTATTGTGTAGGAAAGCGGACGAGCATTTGGGCCACCTGACCACCTCATGGTAAGCTTGCCTATATGCTTGCCGCTTACCAATTCTATATATAAAAAAAATATATGCCTGCGTTTATAAGCTCTAATAATAATAGGAGAAATATCCAGATCATCCATGTTCTTGGCTGCATTTATTGCATTAATAAATATGCATCGCATAGGTAAGCATTACCCTAAAGTACAATAAAAAATTAAACACGAAGCAACACGCCACTGCGAACGTCTGGATCAGTTCGTAACTTTAACACAAATTAATGATAAGACGTCGACTAATATTATGAAAATCACTAAATTTTTTATAAAGGTGTCGCTTATTGAATTACATTCGAGTAGAAAAATTATAAACCTGCGGTACATTAACACTACAAATATAATTACTTTACATCTATTAAAAAATATTTTGATTTTGAGCTTTTTTTTAATTACAGGAACTAAACTAGAGACTCATAAAACTAAACAGGAATTTGAAATTTAAATCATGTAGATAATGCATTTACATATCACTTTAAATAATTAAAGTTTTCATCGCGATTTCTAAATATTAAAATAAACACACAATCGCTTTAAAATCTGTATACCACGTGACACGCAATCTTTAGATTATTTAATATATGCAGTTTTTTAATGAAATACCTTGAGGAAAGTGAAGTTAAATATCAAAGTTGATTGTAGCCGTTTGTAGATGTAACTTTCTAGCGCTTAATTTCAGCGACGTGTACACGGATCTTTTTTATTTAATTTATAAACAGACAACGGTAATAATTTAATCTGCCATCGTGATTTATTGCTTTATAAAGAGGTTTTTTTTTTTTAATGACAATGAAACATTACCGGGCTTTGGACCTTACTGAAATTCTCTTATAAAATTCATTAATTTCTTTGAAGAATTTTATTTGTGAATTTCCAATCGGTTGGATATTAATTTTAATAATTTAAATAAAATTTATTAAATCATACCTATAAGCATTACAATCTTTGTGTATATTTTTAATTTTGTTGAAAGTATTTTTAACTTCGATAAAAGTAGTTTCAAATGAAAAAACATGTATTTCAAAGTTAAAAACGATGTTTAATTTATACCTTAAGTGGCTTAGTATTTCTCACGACTGAAATATTTCATTAAATAATAATTATATTATTTAAATTCATGTTCAACTGTTTTCTAACTATCTAACATCAGTGGCTATTTGTAACTAAGTTCGTTAAGAAAAGTTTCTTTTCAATTAATTTCTAGTTTAAATGCAATTACAACGCAGGGACAGCATTAACACTAGAAATTCAATTTTTAACTAACCAAGAAATATACAAATTTATGTTTGAAAAATTACTAATTAGAATACTAGTTTATTATTGTAATAATTTCAATGTATGGTTTTAGTATATAACACTTAATTTATAACTAATGTAAACAAAATGTCCGCAGGAAAATCCAATTTCTTCCTTCAACTTACCTCTTTACCAGGAGATAAGCTAAAACACAGTAATACCAAGTATTAAAATTCTCTACCTACAACATAATATATATACAGTGTAATTACAGGCACAAGGGACATAACATCTTAGTTCCCAAGGTTGGTGGCGCATTGGCAATGTAAGCGATGGTTAACATTTCTTACAATGCCATTGTCTATGGGCTATGGTGACCACTTACCATCAATTTAAATACCATTAAATGAACCCATCGCAAACAATTGGCTATTGTATAATAATTATATTAATGCAATTTAATTTTTTTCAGGAAATTGAGCATTGCTATTATCACGGCACAGTTAAGGATTATCCAGGCGCCTCGGCAGCCTTTCACACCTGCAACGGCGTATCCGGTGTCATTCACATTGGAAACGAAACCTTTGTCATTCACCCCTTCTACGGCGGCGATCTATCGGTCAGTTTGCATGCTTTTTAATTAATTTTTATATGTGGCAACATTTACATTATTATATGCCAGTATCGAAGGTAAAGTAAAAAAGGTTAGTATTGTTTTTAATAATTAGAATATTTCTCTTACTATCTACCAAATGAGTTATCAGTGTTCATAATGTTATTATTATTAATTAATACATGAACGTTATTTATTGAGGAATATTCGGCCAAGCTCGGTACAATTCACATTCTATCGATCACATTCGACATTCTATGATAAGTAACTAAGGGAAACCTCCAGTAACTATATCAGTTTAATGATAAAATAATATTTATTAATGCTATCTCAAAATCGAATGTCGTTATACAAAAAAATCCATATTTAAAATATTAAAAGCTAATAAAAATAAATATAAGATGTACATATTTTTTCTTTGTTTGCCTATTTTTAAATAAATCAGAGCTAAGAATATAATGCATCATTAAGAAAAAGTATATAAGCACTTATATGAAATGGATACTTAATCGTAAGTTGCATTACCTATGTAATTAAGAATTATCATTAAAACTGCAGTGTCTGTACGAACACACTTTTTTAATCACCCGTGAAATTTTTAAATCCGACGTATGGTGATAAACTATTTTGACGCGTGTATTCTTGAAATCTTATAATTTTTGACGTCATAACGTCTTATAAATCGATGAACGCTGGCTGCACGTCCGAAAAAGCATGACTCATTGTCACGTTCCGCCTGAGCCGAGTGTACAAGCGAGAGCGCGGAACAAGCGATAGAGAGGCACGATCGGCCTAAGCGTCCCGCTTGTGACGCATCTATCTCTCTTCCACTCCAGCGTCCGAGTATTCATCAATGTTTTCTTATGACGTTATCACGTAAAATTATCGTCCGTAAACCGACTTTACAGACAACAATTATAGATATTCACGCTCAATTACATATATCATTTTCTGACGTTTCACGACCGTTTTCAGCGGTGAGTATCGAGTTTGTTCTTACAGAATATCTTCTAAAATGTAACACTTTTAATAAACACAGTTACAGTAATCATATTTGCGAAACTAATAACACTAAATAAAAATCTACTGCATTCAGATTCAACCTATACTATGTACATTACACGTTGAATTTATAGTAATAATATATAAATAAATACATCTACTAGTGTTCGGCCGTGGCTTTGCCCGCGTGTTAGGGATGGGGGGCAAGTGTTAGGTATAAAAGGTTACTTCAAGCTTACTTCATACCATTTATGATTGCTTTATTCTTATTTATTATGTTAATATATATTATACCATATAATTTATTATATCCAGTTTTACGAACGAAATTAATAAATAAATACTAAATTTCATCAAATTTGATTTAGGTATAAAAGCGTAACAGACAGACAGTACTTTAGCATATATATATATATATATATATATATATATATATATATATATATATATTTGTAGTAAATTGATATTACCACATGCACTGCAAGCATTTTTACGACTCTTTACGCCGCCAATGTTCTGTCCAACATTTTGTTTATAGCCTAGTTAGGTGGACGAGCCTATGGGTTACCTGGTGGTAAGTGGTCACCAACGCCCATAGACAATGGCATTGTAAGAAATGTTAACCATCGCTTACATCGCCAATGCGCCAACCAACCTTGGGAACTAAGATGTTATGTCCCTTGTGCCTGTAATTACACTGGCTCAGTCACCATTCAAACCGGAACACAACAATACCAAGTACTGCTGTTTTGCGGTAGAATATCTGATGAGTGGGTGGTACCTACCCAGCCGAGCTAGCACAAAACTCTACCACCAAGTATTGTCCATCATGGCTTTTATGTTACATCTCTTTTACCTGTGTATAAGACAGAGTCAATCACCGTTCACATCGTTCACAATAAAAAAATAAAAATAAATTTACTAACACAAAAGATTAACATTATCACAAAACATCCAGTGGCCCCGCACTAGGTAAGCCTGTCTTGCGGGTACCAACTACCGGTTACAATTTCGCACATATAAACAATAGCTCGGACGATATACAATCCCATAAAAAAATTAAATAATATTTCCTTATATAAAATGCCATAATATATGTATGAAATATGTAATGATATATATATGAAATATGTAATAATATATAATACCTAAAGAAGAAAAAATAAATAAAATTAAAATAAATAAAATAAAATATAATCAGTGTAATTATTGACAAGAGATGGGATCCACGCGAGAATCTGAGACAACCCGAATTCGCCTCAGACCACCGCTTCGTGCGCACGCGACGTTTCCGCTACATACATTATATAAATTAAACTACGCGATCTACAAAATACAGTCCATTTATTTTCCAACACCATCGGGAACCATACAATATGCATGTACTAATTTAGTGAAAGTGGAGCTTGAATTTTAGTGTCGAAGCTAGGTCAATGGTGCCAAAAGATGTTCAACCGCGTCGTATGTCATATAATTTAACCAGTCGAATATTTTTTTGTTTTGCTTCGCGAATATTGCATTTTTTGATATTGCATAAACTGGTAACTTAATTATATATGGAGAACTCTTTAAATGTACCGAAGCGAGCAAAGGGAGTGCTTATGCGTGGTACCTCAATTTTGTACACTCGCCGCTTAATAAGATTTTGATAATCGGCCTAATTTAAAATAGTTTGGTGAACCTTAGCAGCGGTTTTAAATATAAATAATTTACGCACGCTAAGTAGATAGATTTCCTCAAACAACTGTTGAGTCAGATACCTAAAAGGCTTCTTAAGCATCGTTTTAAGCACGGATCTCTGGGCTCTTTCCAGTTGAAATAAAGAAGTCTTTGATGCACTTCCCCAGCTTGTAATACAGTAGGTGAGTAATGACTGTGTTAAGGCAAAGTAAACAGATTTTAATATATCTCTCGTTGCCGAGACACGAAGAAGGCGCATTATATTTGCTGTTTTACGTATCCGAGATGAAAGGGATTTTATGTGTGCTTTAAAGCTTAAGTTGGAGTCAATAATTACGCCTAGGTACCTGACAGTATCAGTGGATTTTATAGATTCACAGCTGCAGGTATCCAGATAATTACACTTGTGTAATTTTATAAAGGGTGCAATACGTGGTGATGAAGCAGATGTTTTGTGAAAACATAGGAAATTAGTTTTTCTGTAATTTAATGTCAGGAGATTCGACTGAAGTCAACCAAATATCTTCTTCATTCCTCGCTCCGCGTTCATTAACGCTTCATCCCACGATCCTCCTTCATATAAAATAGCTGTGTCGTCTGCGTAGCAAATTACTTTTGCATCTGTACAGTAGTGTATGTCATTCATATACATTATGAATAAAGTTGGGCCAAGAATGCTTCCCTGCGGTATACCATAACTAACGGGTTGTACATCACTTGCATGATTTCCAATTCTAACACACTTGCATGATTTCCTATCAGTGAGATAGCTCTTGAACCATTCCAGAGGAAGAACCCTTATTCCGAATTGGTTTTCTAGTTTTCGCAGTAGAATTGGAAATGATACAGTATCAAATGCCTTGGCCAGATCGAGGAAGATACCTATACTGTATCTGTTGTTATCAAGTTGTCTTGCAACAGTAGATGTAAGCAAATTAACGGCATATTAACCTTTAGTGGTAGAAATATACAGAGTATTTACCTGTAGTGGTAGAATAATTGATGAGTCAATAGTATCCAGACGAGCCTGTAGAACACTATACAAACGACGAAACATTAAAATCACTTTGAAATAACCATTCAAATCAAACGATTTAGTTATAATTCAATTAGTGTAACACAACCAACATATTGAAACATTGACAAGTAATTTCAAAGCTAAAATGATATGTCTAAATTAATTTGTAGCAACGGACTGCGGCGTTCCACTCGCAATTAAACTATTGCTAATTAATTATTGTTTTGGTACAATGAA
Source organism: Nymphalis polychloros (assembly GCA_905220585.2). Taxonomy (NCBI): domain Eukaryota; kingdom Metazoa; phylum Arthropoda; class Insecta; order Lepidoptera; family Nymphalidae; genus Nymphalis; species Nymphalis polychloros. The sequence continues at coordinate 1,146,858 of HG992247.1, forward strand.
TACATTTATCCAATGCTAATTATGATTAAAATTTGTTACAATTTTCGTATTTCAACATAAATGTGAATATGTCACATTTTCATATTTGACTACGTCATCAATCTAGACTAATATAACAAATGCGAAAGTAGCTCTGTCAGTCTGTTACGCTTTCCATACTAAACCACAAAACCGAATTTGATAAAATGAACATGATTATTATCTAACTTAATTATTAATTTACTCGGTGGTAAATGTGCAAGCTCGTCTGGGTAGGTACCCACTCATCAGATGTTCTACCGCAAAACAGCAGTACTTGGTATTGTTGCGTTCCCGTTTGAAGTGTGAGTGAGCCAGTGTAATTACAGGCACAAGGGATATAACATCTTAGTTCTCAAGGTTGGTGACGCATTGGCGATGTTTTTGTTTTAAGAAATGTACAATGCCACTGTCTATGGGCGTTCGTGACCACTTACCATTAGATGGCCCTTATGCTCGTCCGCCTACCTATACTATAATAAATCTAAATGTCATTTAATTAAAAAAATATCTGCTTTTGAACTCGTGAGTAGAATAGATCTAAAACACTACGTTTTATACGTTTCTTCACGGTTTATTATACGGATGGTATGCGACCAAACAATCAAACCACTAAACAAACGAGGCGTTATCACAGTATATACTTAAAAGTATTAAATAAACAATTAAATGCGAGTATAATGCAGACGCGAACAATAAAACGGGTTGAGCTTTTATGCTAGGAACAAATACATAACAATTTATATATTATTACAAGTGTGTTCTGTTTGTTTGTTCAGCTCTGAAGGATTTTTAAGTATTTCCATAAAGTATGTTCAATATATTGTAGAAATATTTAAATTTAACACTGCAGTTGTGGAACTAGTTTTAATAGATCTTGTTTCCGTGTTTCGTTATATTTTGAATATATTATATAACTTGTTTGTGTTCTGTTGTCTAGTTTGTGCGGTCGCAGATTCAAAGATTTCAAGCTCGATTCGTTACACCTGTTGAGAGAATTTTAGAAAATGTTCAGTAGCAGACTGGGGTTCAAATTCCTGGTCGGGCTTGTATAAGTTTGTTGGGTTTTTTTATCGTGAATTTATTAATCGTAGACTTGTTTCTTCTTCCATACCTCGGAAAGCACCTAAAGCCATAAGTCGGATTGCCTTCCCATCGGATTATGAGAAGATCCTTGTCAATGAATTAATGAAGTTTTAAGGCAAATCAACATGGCCAACTAATTAAAATTACACAATGCGTTCATGCAAATTATTCCTGCATACTGACAACAGTATCTATTTCAAAGGATACAATTATATACGTATACAAAGGCTCCCAATTGTATCAGGCCAATTAGCTTCAATGAACAGTCGCCCGGTTGAAATTTAATTCCAAATTGGTAACAAAAAGATCGGTCGTTTAATTTCAAAACATTCATATTTTAAATAAGCAAATCAAAAAATTATAATTAAAATACAATGAACAAATACCAAAAAAAAAGATACGGTGGTATCTTAAATCGTATTCTAAGAATAATACAATAATAAAAAATAAAATAAATTTCTTTTTAATAATGTTTAATGAATTTTATATTTAATTTTAATTAATGAACATTTGATGCGATTACCTTTAAAAAGAAATACAATTATCATGAGTGTAAATTATATATTAAGTACCTATGTAATACTATTGTAATTTCTGTTAGTGATCCTAATAATAAATAAATAAAAAAACATTTTCTTACAAATGAAATGCTAATTAATTTTCGTGTAATTTATTTGCATTTACAATTCATCAATAGCTTGGCCGTAAAGAAAATTTTGGCAGATGTATAACCAATTCACATTTCCCAAACAGTGGAATATTACTCTTACAATAGTATCGAGGCGGTTATGAACCAGATCACAATCGGAGATAATGAAAGAAAACCTTTGAATACACACTCGAAATAACACCAACTTAGATTCCTTCATCATCCATAAGTAAGAATTTAAGCTTGCACTAAAAAAAATTTAAATATTTAAATCGATTTTACCTTACTATGTCAACGTAATCGGAGAGAAAATTTTCATTCCAGGCATTTTTCAAGCGAAGCTATAACGCTATAAATAAAGGAACACTTTTAATGGTAAATTGGTAGATCACAAAACTTCTATATAAAAATCATTGATAGTATGTTGTATATCTTTATGGATAGCTTTAGATAATTTTTTTGTAGCAAATTATGCATCTTTAAAAAATACCTTTATCATATTCCATTATCACAGACAAAAATTATAACAGGTGCGGAATATAAGCATGTGAATATATACTTGTTAAATGCACAGCAATTCGCTTGAATCGATACTGATTGTATTTATGTATTTATTCATATCTCAATATTTAAGACAATATGGGAAAATCACCTTATATTTCCCGTGAAGTCGGGATAAGAACTAACATTATAAATAAGCAGCAACCATATGTACTAAAATTTTTAACACTCTTTTTAAGCTTAAAATATCATTGGACAATGAGCTCCGCTGTATATAAAAATATGTAAATATTTTCTTTTATTACTTTCAACTCTCCACTTTATTACACTCTTCCTCATTTTTAAGGCTTAAAAATTATTACGAACAACTCACTCCGCTAGAATAATTATTCGTATGACTGTAGCTGTTTCGCTTTACCCCCATAAGTACCGTAATTAACTTGGTCCTCGTAAATCATTTTTTTTTTCACGCGACCTCTTAAATTCTGTTTACTCGGATGACTTGCTAATTTTCGGGTGGTTATTTTTTTGCAGGGTTATTTCATAAATTACGCAATTTGGCTTAATAATTTGAAGATGTATAGTGACAGCGTGTTATCTTTTTTATTGGTATAATTATGCACGAATAACGCTGAAGGTAATATTTATTCATATTTAAAAAAAATACAATACATACAAAACATCTTCACACTTATTGTTAAATGTATTCTAGTTCTACAACTATTACCTCTAGTTATATATCTCTAGTTATATAACTACTGAGTTATTTGCCACTTATTTTCGATTGAATCTTATATAATAAATATATATCTTATATCATTTACTAATGTTACTTAGTAACAGTAGCAATAACAGCCTGTGAATGTTCCACTTCTGGGCTAAGCCCTCTTCTCTTTTTGAGGAGAATGTTTGGAGCTTATTCCACCACTCTGCTCCAATGCGGGTTGGTGGTATACACATGTGACAGAATTTCAGTGAAATTTGACACATGCAGGTTTCCTCACGATGCTTTTCTTTCACCGTCAAGCACGAGATGAATTATAATCACAAAATAAGCACATGGAATTCAGTGGTGCTTGCCCGGGTTTGAACCCACGATCATCCGTTAAGATTCATGCGTTCTTACCACTGGGCCATCTCGACTTTGTTACGCCGCTAGGCAATTATTCTAATTGTTTATTTAACGTTCTCATATAAGTGAATATTCTTCTTTATAAGAAATAAAGTTTTTTAACCCGAGAATCTACATTAACCCAGTGTTAGCGCTGTGCAGGCACGTCATGGTTACCAAACTTTCATCTGGAGTTATCTCTCTCTGTCGCCAAAGACTGTTCAGTTAAACAATGTTTTGTCTCTTTCTATCTAATTGATTTTACATTCGAAAGAAGAGTACACAGCATTGTTTAATTAATTATCCGCGAAATAACGTTTATAGGTAAAACCGCTAATATTTATCTGTTAATGGTCAATGAGCCAATGGCAAACGCAAGCTACTATACCCATCAATCGATCTCCATGAAAATTTATTTACATTTGATCACGGAGAGTATATTAGCACAAGTTATTGGACTATGGCTGATAGACTTTAAAGCATTTCCATGCGTAATTTACATTACTACTAGATATGTACTTGAAGAGAACACGTAAGGTTTAACACAAACATTGTTATATATAATCGGTAACAGATTGATAGAATAAAACCGCAGCGACTAAACGAAATATCGAATTAGGGTGGCTATTAATTAAGCGAGTCGTACTAGTGTTTCCGAAATATTCCTGTTAATATAATTACAAACTATTGCATATCGGGAAATAATAACGCGTTCATTTGACGCGAGCGAACTGAAACAGGAATATGAGTTTTAATTTTACACCCGAATAACATTGAACTGTTAAAACATTAAGAGTTTACGTTGAAAATATATACTGGGATTTGCGAAATAATGAGATCAGTGTATGTATAACAAGTGTATTTATATAATAGCGTGGGGACGAGCTAATGAGCCGTCTGGTAGTAAATGATAGCCACCGTTCATAGGCTCATACGCTGTAAAAAAGTATTAACTACTCCTGATATCACCGATGCTCTTGGGAACTAAGATGTTAGTGCCTGTTTCTATTTCACTGGCTTACTCACATTACAGACCGAAACACAACAATACGATGTATTGCTGTTTAGCGGTGGAATATCTGATGAGTGGGCATTACCTACCCAGATGGGCTTGCACATATTCCTACCACTAATAAGCAAATGTCAAGACATTCTCATTTGTAGCCTATAAGTTGGTAGTATGTTTAATCTTGCGTGATCATGTCAGAAATTAATCTGGAGAACATCATCATCATCTACACAATATTTGATTTATCTTATTATACGTGATAGCTTTCTTAACAGTGAAACAGCAACATTAAACCAACTGTATCATTTTTTTTACGATCAGTTCAAGGGCTTATTTGTGATGACGTAACAATCTGATAAAACAACTATAATTTTAAAAAAATGCCCATTATTTGTCCAGTGCTGCGTCAAATACAAAGTTGTTTTAAACGTTTTATAACGAATATAACTAATAAGTAAATTCAGATGTTATTTTTAAAATTCGGGTTCTGAAGTTATCTCAAACATAACATAGCCTCAAATATTAAAATAGTACGTTACGTAACAAAAACATATATATACATAAAAAATCTAAGCAGATATGAACAAGTTATTACCATAGTTTAAGCTTTAACGGGCTCGTATTAATTACGGTGAACATTTTGACTCAAATCCCTCTAGTCAATAGGGACCCCGTGAGACTGTAATCACGATACGAAATATAACAATGCCATTGATTAATCTCTAGATAACGCTTTTGTTCCCGACTGCTCGTGATAACAGAAATAGCTTTTGTACTATGATAATTGTTCTATAATAATTCATACAAAAATATCAAATACTAGTTTGAGCCAGTTTTGTTAACGTGTATTGTTCTCTACAACGGGAGTATATAATTTACTTCCTAACTAAAGTTTGGGAAGTGTCGACTTATTTAATGTCTCGGGTCTCGAGACATCCGAGAATCAGACTCTCGGGACTTCCCGGGACTTAGGTACTTTTCAAATTGCTATTTTGATTACTTGTATTGACAAATCAACCATTTAAATTATACTTTCATTTATTGAGCTTTGAATCAAATTTCAAACGTTAACTTAGGTCTAAGCAATTCACATGTTTATTCTCATGTTTATCAAAATTCATACAGATTAGTAGGTAAAAAATAATCGTTAAGATTGACGTGGGTGGAAGCTATTCATAAAAAAAATATTTTTTATCTACTAATTGTAAAACAGACATAGTAATCATTATATACATATTATATGTGAGCGACTAAAGCATATTATATATAAAATCCAATATCATGTCTTTTTAAATGGCTTATATTGGAATTCGGGACGTCGAGATCTACAGCCATATAAGTTAACCACCTCACCAACATAACACTGAGTACATAAACCAAATTGAATACCTCTTTCTTTCCATTTATTTGTTATTTAAATTGCCAAATAAAATCTATTTAGGTTAAATTCAGAGAATTGTATTTACGTTAAGCTCTACGCCTCCGTTGTTTTTCTTTCTAGACTAATGTGTTTAATTAAGGCTAAGTTTTACTCTGAATTTAAATTTTCTTTCATTTATTTTTCAACTTTCATTTGGAATTGCATTTTTCCAATTTTAAAATACTATTTATAAAATACTACAGTCGTTTGTGGGGCTTTATTAATGTTTTGCATTTAAAGCGCCGTTTGAATCAACATTTATAAATTTAATCTTAACTTCTCAATCTTGAATCTCAATCCTGTAAGATTTTGAGACTAAAGAAATAGAAATTGCACCTGAGTTTGTATAGGGTTTTCCATTAAGGGCGCTTGATCTTTGAAATGCAAAAAAAAATACATGTAGGAGAGATATTTGCGAATTTTTTTTTTTATTTGGAAGGTCTATCGACCCCATTATGTATGGAATATGACATTATTCAAATGACCGCCACGGCTTCGGTTGGTGGCGCGCACACGAAAGGTCCAATTTTCGATGACTCTGGCGCACAAATCGGGCTGTATTTGATCGATGGCGTGGCGTATGTTGACTTTGAGGGCATCGGTGGTTTGCGGCTTGTTGGCATAGACCTGCGACTTAAGAAAACCCCACAAGAAAAAGTCCAGCGGGGTCAAATCGCACGATCTCGGTGGCCAGTTCACGTCGCCTCCGCGCGAGATGACCATGTCCAGAAATTGCTCGTGCAGAACTTCCATCGTAGCGTGTGCTCTGTGGCACGTAGCGCCATCCTGTTGAAACCACATGTTGTCCAGATCCATATTCTCGATTTCAGGCCAAAAGAAGTTGGTTATCATCGACCGGTATCGCTCACCATTGACGGTGACGGCCACACCATTATCGTTTTCGAAAAAATACGGACCAATCACGCCTCCGGCCCAAAATCCGCACCAAACAGTCACTTTCTGCGGGTGCATTGCCACTTGGTGAACCTCGTGAGGATTGGTCTCGTCCCAAATACGGCAATTTTGCTTGTTGACATAGCCATTCATCCAAAAATGCGCCTCGTCGCTGAAGATGATTTTTTTGCCAAAATCGGCGTCAACTTCCAACTGCTCTAATGCCCAGTCAGCGAACACACGGCGCTGTCTATGGTCATTAACCTTGAGCTCTTGGGTCAGCTGCATCTTGTACGGGTGCAGGCTCAAGTCACAACGCAAAATTCGCCAAGTTGTCGTCTGCGAAAGGCCGAGTTCCTGTGCGCGACGCGGAATTGACTGCCGCGGGTTTTCGAGGACACTGTCGCGCACAGCGGCGATATTCTCGGCAGATCTCGCGTTACGTTGACGCACGGGAACCGGCTGATTGTTAACTGACCCGGTTGACTCGAATTTGTCCACCAATCGACGGATAGTCGACTCGGCAGGACGATCATCGCGACCGTAAAACGAAGACCCATTTTCATAAAACAATTTTATGATTTGCACGTGCTGCTCGACACTGTAACCTGCCATGGTGGTTTGGGAGAACGGAATGAATATAACACACTGCATTTGACAGCTGTCACTCAAACAACATGGCCGCAACCAGCTGTCAAAGTTCAAGCGTCCCTATTGGAAAATCCTATACTTAGACCTTCACTATAATATCTCTCGCGCAGTTTGCGAGTAACTGCTTAAATTTATCGGCGTGAAAGAAATCGATAATCATAATTTCTTAGATGTTTTAATCACAAAACAATAAAATAAACTTTAATAATAAATAAGTACTCGAGTTGCTCCCAATACGTCTTCGCAGGAATACTCATATTCTTTCTCTTCTCCGTCCAAGCAGTTCGCCTATGGAATTCCTTATCACTTTACGATCCCAATCTATATACACTTTTAAAATCCGACTCAAGGCATATTATTTATCTTCCTAAATTCCTATGGGGTGTTTTATCAATTGTCTCACTTTATTGCTATTTATTATTATAATTATCTTGATTACTTATTTTTATACATTATATATTTTTGTTTATGTATGTATATGTGTATATACATATATAATAGAGTTACCTCTTATATTATACATATATATATATATTATACTATGCATGAATATTTATTTAAAAGTAAAATAGATGTAGACCTCCTTACCGCTTTATTTTTCTCGTGTCCTTCCAAAGGTTGTCTAGAAGAGATCGCTCTTTTAGCGATAAGAGCGCCTTTGTACATTCATACATTTCTATATATTTAAATAGTATTTATAACTGTATTTCTGTACACTTGTATGTGTTGTACAATAAAGCATATTCTATTCTATTCTAACTACCGTTGTAGGATTCTGGGCAAAAGCCTCTCATTATAAAAAGACAATGGAGCATTTTCCATCGCGCTGATCTACGAAATAATAGAAATGTGAAATAGTTTTATCATCATTTCCAAAATTATGTACACTAAGTGACATGTACACCGTCCGTCTTTTATATTCTGTGTTTTCATGAAGCTATTTCATTTTTAGCGTAATTTAATATGGAATATGGATCTTTGAATTTGAAAATAATGTGACTTTGTTAAGAATCAATACAAGTGACAACCAAGTGTTCAAAACTACTTATATATCTGGTATTCACAGCTGTCACTGCGAACAGCCCCAGTCCATCGGTCAATCTCTAAAGAGCGAGCTTATTGTTAAGACAGGAGTGAATCGTATTAACTGTGTAAATATTAAATTAATTCAATCCATTTGGAAGGTTCGTAATATCTATTCTACTGTGAAAAATATACAAGGCACTGACGGACAAAAATATTAGTTATTAACAATTAAATCTTTCTTGAATCTTCGGTTTGAGTGAACCAGTGTAATTACAGGCACGGGGACGTAACATCTTAGTTTCCAAGGTTGGTGGCGCACTGGCGATGTAAGCTATGGTTAGGACAATGCCAATATCTATGGGCGCTGGTGACCACTTACCATCAGATGGCCCATACACTCGTCCGCCTACCCACACAAAATGTTATAATTATGATAGTCAATGTGACATTTCACTATGTGACGCAGTGTGTTTCAAATTTGTTCTTAAAGAACAATTCTACTGCTAACTATATGTTGTCTCAAATATTTTAATATTTACATTAAATATAATCTTTGTTTTTAAATTGCCGCTATTTTCTGTTCGCGGTCTTTTAGTTTTACTCCAAAAGTCTTAAGTGTGCGCACGCTTCAAGGGTGAAACTGTCATAGCAACCGACATTTGTCAGGGGTAAGATAATCCTCGACCCTTATCTTGGAGAGCCGCTGTATAAATTTACTGACACCAGATTTGTGACGAGAAGGAGGTCGAATGCTGTATTTTTAAGCCTTATTATTAAAGTTTTAATAAAACTGCTGATAGTTCGGTACAAAATGGTACTTCTTGAATATTTTTAACGAATAGAAAGCGTTATTAGTTTCAATATTATTAACAAATTTAATTTTTTCGCTCGTTATGTTTCTTAATCTTTCGGGATGGTATATTACGGTACTAAAAAGCTCACCTGAAAATGACCTAATATGACCTTTTTATTTATGCTTGTGGTATACACTATGTTCCGTGAGTGAGTGAGAGAAGAGTGAGTGAACCAGTGTAACTACAGGCACAAGACATTACATCTTAGTTCCCGAGGATAGTGGCGCATGATGATGTAAAAAATGATTAATATTTTTTACATCGCCAGTATATACAAACGATGCTGACCACATACTATCAGGTGGCACATAGGCCGTTACCTTATAAATTTATAAATAAAATAAAAGTTAGTAAACTCAGCACTCTCTATTTGCTCGCTCTCTCTCGATGGGAGGATGAATCGAAAGACCAGAATTTACATGTATTCCGTGAAGCAATGCAGTTGAAATGCTAACTCCGGAATAGTATTGAGTTTTGTTGACAGTAAAATGCAATGCTTTTATCCACAGATCCTTTATCGATGCACTTTATGACCCGAACCCATATAAGCTAATCACTAAACTGAAGAGGCGACGAATAGAGTTATTTGCATAGCAAAGCATAATTATTGAAAAATCTTTGCCCAAAAATTTATAAAATATTTAATCATAATTCCTAAGCCACATTTAAATATAAGCGCCATGTTGCACGAACAGCTTTTTAAAAGGCGAAAATTATCAAACAAGCGAGTCGAGTCAAAATTTATAGTAGTATTACAAGAAAAGCGTCAAATTATTTAGCGCTCAGGAACTCATTTGGCTCGCTCGATTACAACTGATTACGTGTAATTACGGAGCGAGGTGAATTGTAATTTCGTTTGCACCCGCGCGGATGCGTTTATCGAATTACGGCGGGTTTATTACAAGCCGAAATTGATTTTTGCCTCTTGTAATAATTCATACATTGTACGGGCAATGTTAGGCCCGATTTGTGATTTATTACAATTTCGAATCGGTTCTGAAATTACCTTGTACATATATTAAATAATAAATGTATGTAAGCGGTTGTTTTAATAAATTATAAATCTAATTAAAACCATGTCCATTTACTTGGTGGTAGAGGTTTGTGCAAGCTCGTCTGGATAGGTACCACCCACTCATCAGATATTCTACCGCAAAACAGCAGTACTTCGTATTGTCGTGTTCCGGTTTGAAGGGTGAGTGAGCCAGTGTAATTACAGGCACAAGGGACATAACATCTTAGTTCCCAAGGATGGTGGCGCATTGGCGATGTAAGCGATGGTTACCATCTCTTACGATGATGTATATGGGCGTTCGTGACCACTTACCATCCGGTGGCCCATACGCTAGTCCACATTCCCGTGCAATAAAAAAAAAAAATGTCGCTCATGGAAAATCTTAACACTAAAAGTCCATCCAATTATCCATCCAGACTGTATTATAAATACGCGATATAACTTGTTGTAAATATAATGAATATATAATTATATTACATACATATATAAAGTATTATAAGTGGAGTTTAGTTCATGCGAACATAGACAAGTTTCAACGTGCTTTAGAAGCCAGAGTTTCGTTTATTAACGCCTCCGTGGACCACTCGACTCGGGATAAGTTCTGCTTTGTTTAAACTTTGAGATAGGAAGACAAAAATTAACTTGTATTATATTATGAAGACTGAACCTTGTATTCATTTAAATTAAAATAATGTATTTTAGCCGTTTTATTTCAAATACATTATTTTATCAAGTAACTGTCTGATCTTTTGTTTTGTGAACAGCTTAAGGACGTAGATTGCGAGGTCCTGGGTGTAATCGGGGTCGTACCAGTAAAGTTGTATTAGAGTGCGTAATTGGCTCGACAATTAGGAATGGTTGCCGTGGCCAATATCTTTGACTAGGAGGTGATCGTCAATTAACTCATTTATTAATTCGTATCGAATATATTAATTATCTTAAAAAAATCAAACCTGATCTTTTAAGTCGGATGGACTATCAATAAAAATCCTAAGCATCGCATCGTTTAAGATAACGTACATACTCGTTTTTATCATTTTTTAATACATAAATAAACAATCAATTTTAAATATCTCAAAAATATAGGTAATTAATTTAACTAATAATGACAGATATTTAATAAATATAGAAACTGCCCATGTATGTCCTACAGCTGGACATGATTTTGCAGGTTATTTTCGCGCACACTTACTATTACTACACCACTACCGTTTAATGGAAAATCATACACATATATTATAAATTTTTTGAAAAATGATATAATTTGTCAACCTTTCAATCTCACTGCTGGGTTGAGGCAACGTCTCCTTGAGAACATTGAAGAGAATGTCCACGTGTATGTGGCAAAAATATATCCGGAGAATTTCAACCACCAAACACGAGCTAAATTATGAGCACAATTTAATTAACTACAGGAACATACAGTCTCACCACTACACTATGACAACACAATAATGCCACACACAAATGTTTCTTTACAATATTAATCCACGAACAGAAATGGTCTCCCTGACAGATTGATTATACGAAAGCAGTTACTTCACATATTGGAAACTTAATCTTACACTGAAAATTGGCAATAGTCGAGAACATGGAAACTTCAGGAGCAGGAGCTGACGTGACAAATAGCCTTGCGAGTTGCACACTTAAAATAATTGTCATATATCATCGTGGAAGTATGTGAAGCATCATGTGCTAAGAGAGACGGTAAGATTAAAAAGTTATTAGTGTAAGTCCTTCAAAAGCATATTTCATTGGCTTATTATGTGTTGAAATTTAACATTATCTTAACCTCGTATAGGATATCCCTTATTTCAAGGAATGCACAAATTTCGCGATTTTATTTTAATTGGCACACTCTTATACATAAGCATTTTACTACGCTGTTATATGTTCTTTGAAATATAAAATTTACTGTGTCTCCAGTGACAACACTACACTTGAGTCATTGGAGGCGGTGACTCAAGTGTTTAAGAATAACCAAATAACGATACTCACATTCGCATTTATAATATAGTGAAGACCCATATATGGATCTCTATTTGTAACATTTCTCATCGAAGCATATGAACAAACCGGACTTAGTCGTTCCAAAAATATATACATGAGGTAATAGAAATGTTTTGTCCGCGAAGAGATTAGGTCGAAGGGGAACGAGAATGGAACCTCTACGACATATGTTACGAAATTATTGTATTCGTTTTGAATGCCAACGGAACTAAAGGCTTCATTTACTTTGTTCTAATGTGAGATGTAAGGTAGTTAAGTTATTTATTTTATTTTAACAAACAAGAAACCAAGCAAATAATACATGCATGAACATATTAAGGATGATGATGGTGGTAATATCCTCCCCGATTAATTTCGGCCACGGCGGCCAATCTTAAGGGAAATTAGTGAACTGTTCACAGTTTATAGTGTGACATATTATAGTGCACAAGTGTGTGCTCAAACACAGGTGCATTCTCTATTCCTCCTTAAACTCCTTCTTCTTACAACACGACCGGAAATTGTCCAGGCGCAGGGTCAACGGTTTTACGTGCTTTCCGTGGCACTGTATTGCATATACTTCCAACTTCCAGACTCCTACTTGAAGCAAATTAATTTATATGAAATTTTATTACATAATAAAATAATTTGTATGTACTAGTGCGAAGACGGACTAAAGGTCATCGAACTTGAAATTGTCTGACTTATATATTATGTATTAGTTTGCTTAAAACACGAAATATCTATATTAGACATTCTTAATATACTTGCTAGGAGAAATCGATCCTCCAGATTTTCATGCCCAACTGTGTCGCATACGTGCTCACAAAGATAATAATCATCGTCCACAAAAAAACATTATTTTCTTAAGTCCTTATGTCGTAATGTTACCCGATCCTATACCGCGTTCATTGGAGTCATTCAACGCGTTTTTCGACAATAAGTCCCAATAGGATCCATTCAATGAAAAGTGGGCAACATTTTTTGATGAATTACTAAGGGACTCCAAGAATTTTGAGTAATATAACGTTGGTATTCAATATTTATAGAATTCTAGTAATAATTAATTTTGTATATGTACATTTATGTTAATCACTATATTATTATTGATACATTAAATGTTTATTAATGTTGTTTTATTTTTATTATCTCATTCATTTTGTGATTATGGTAATAATAATTTAATCATATTATCTGATTCTAGTAAATTATCCATTGTGATTTGTTGTAAATAAAATAAATAACAGCAATTGAAAATCTCACGCAAAAAATGTGTAATCCCTTCTAAAGGCTTACTTACCTGAATAGAAAGTTGGGGAATTATTTAACAACGCCGTAACTTCATTCAACCATATGCAGAAATTTACGATGAATTATAAAAAAATAAATATTAATATGGCTTACCCGCGTTTGAACTTGCAAAACTTCGATTAAAATTTGCAAGTCTTAACTTCTAATCGAACGAATTCAATTTGTATCGAATATCATTTTCTCATGTTACAAATTTTACTTTGTGAATTGAAAGCCTTACGCTTTGTGCAAGTCTCAGGAGGCGTCACCTAATCGTAAGATATTTTACCGTCAAACAGCAATATTTAGTATTGTTGTGTTCCAATTTTAATAGTGAGTGAGCCAGTGTAACTACAGGCTCAAGAATCATAACATAGTGTCTAAGTTTGGTGGCACATTAGCAACTTCGCCTACCAATTTATAAAAAAAAAAAGTTGAAACAAAGGTCTTCTTATTTTATAGTACAGATTGAATAATCAAAATTGCAATAATTTACCCAGTAATGACCATCACCTTTACACTGATAAACCATTGTTCCCCCCATTGTTCGGATTTGTTAGAGTTCTTGACAAAACGTCAGCTTAAATAGAAATACTGACATCTTGGGACACTGTAGAAATTGACTTTTATAAATATCCCTGAGAATAAATTAAAGAAACAATACAAAAAGTTTTCAAATCAAGAATTAGTTTGGGTCTGTGGCTTGCCATCTGACTGGTACCACTAGTTTCACATCACTTGTTTATATAAAATGAGTGATGTTATGGTATGTGGTACCCTTAGAAGCATTAGGTTAGTCAATGCGCAGCCAATCGTGAGATCTCGTACTATATACCTTGTGCCTATAACTAAACTGGCTCACTGAGCCTCAAAATCGGAACACAGCAATACGAAGTGTTACGATATGGTGATTACAACATCGACTTCAAATCAAAGACATAAATAATGTACATGCATAGGTTTAACACTGTTTTAACGGAAAGAAATCAGCTATAAATTATCCAAAAAAAAAACTTATTTGTAACACAAATTATATATGTGAATAATAACTTGATAAAAATCAAATCCAATCTCATTAAATTCATTCAATTTCCATATATTTAGCCTTTAACCCAAAATTCCATTTCAATATTTCATTAATGGATAAATCTTCAAACGGTGAGCCGTTGAGTTTTTCATTAATAACAATATATTCAGAAACGATATTCTTCAATCAATTGAGGCGTCCCGATTTCGTATCGGTTCGAGGGCTATGAGTGCTAACACTTCGTTATGTTTAAGCGAAGCCATGAATTATTTATAAGCTGTTGTTTTTCGTTAAAGAAAACGCGGTACATATGCAAGTATTTGCTCGGGTTTTATAAGTATCCATTAATGTACGAAACGCCTCTATATTTATAGCTCTTTATTATAAAGATAAATCTTGAGATAAAATTTTGTTCGTATGTTTAAATAGTAAGAGTGATCAGTAGTCTTACAAATATTGCATATCCATTGTTGTTACATTCATGTTACACTTTATCCCAAAATTGGGATTGTTTGGTCTATTATTTAGTTTATACGCTGACGAATCCCGGGATTGAAGAAAACCAGTAATATAATACTAGATTTTCTGTCAAAAATGATCACAGCAGCCAGAATTGAATTGGCTATGTTTACACTCACATATCTCAGAACGTACACGTACAGCTGTTGGCTCTCTATATTTGAACACACATTTGTGCTGTATAATAACTTCTATGCAGTTAGGGAATACGACGTTTTAATTATTCGACATTTTAATCACATATATACAGCTATCATAATATAAAAAATCAATATACATCGTACTATAAACAAAATAAGACAACTTACATATACATAATAATAATTGAATGATCACATTTATTTGAATGAAATACGACTCACCTCGATGTAGAGGAAGATACATGAAGTTGTGTTCAGTGGCTGCCACGCACCAGGTGTGTACAGGGACAGTAGCAATTTTTCGTCATCTATTTTCGGAATTAAGCTATTCTGTGCTATATGTTATTTAAACTTTATTTATTTATTTATGGTAAAACTTTAGGAATCAATGTATTTTTTGTTAAAAATTAGGCGTACAGCAAGTGTCAGAAGCGAGGACCCATTGGGTCAGGTTCGAGCTCACGATTTTTCGGTACTAGGCAACCCGTAAACTATTACGCTATTGTATCTTGCTATTTATGTAACATGGCCAAAATAGCAAATATAATATCAATTATCTAGCATTAGTGTTTCACAATGTTAGAGCTATTAACGACCGTCTCCAAAGATATGGTAACTCAAAAGATATGGTATTGAAATAATATTCCAAATTTAAATAAATTAAAAATTAACATAAAACCAATGATATAAATTCAACCAATTCAATTAAATAATAACTAAATATATTTTCGTTCTCTTATAACAAACAGTCTTGATTAGTTCCGCTGTATCAATTTGCAAAGGGACACCGCCATCGCGGGACAGATAATAGTCCCACGATCCCGGGTCAATTTTTGCGAATTTGTCCCGTTGACTTTTTATTTCCGTGTTTTTTTTTCGACTACAATGTCACCGCGCACCCGTTATTTTCATTTTTATCAGCGCCGAGTGCCGTGAGCCCGGGATTACGATACGGGATCGCATCCGATGAAATCTCCGCGAATTTAATTTCGATCTGCGGATACATTTTATTCCTTTTCATTATGACATGGCTTTTTGCCATTATTATAATGGTTTAAAATCAATTGAATACAGTTGACATTTTTGCATTAAGCTTTATAATTTCAGAGAATTCGCTTTCCATTTGTATCGTGGATTATAAAATTTCAACTTAATAAATACGTACGTACCATATTTCGGTTAAACCTTTATATTTGTCAAAGGCTTATAAACTTTAGCTTTCGTCCGCGGCGACGAACGCGTTTGAAGGGAGGGGGCAGTCGTTATTAAAGCAAATTTCTATATATTGCAAATCTCAATCAAGTCCGTTCAGTAGTTTTAAGTGATTAGTGAGAAGTTGAGTGATCCATCCGTCACAAACATTCGCGTATAATATAAGTGTTAAACATGACTGTCTCGTTAGATATAAGGCCGCAGATCCGATGGTCCTGGGTTCAATTCCCAGGTCGGGCTAATAAATACTTATTCGGTTTTTCTGTTAAAAAATTCTCAATAACCGCCTCAGTAATAGCCGGGGTCTGGAAGTTGGAAGTGTGTACACTCCCGTGCCTCGGAAAGCACGTTAAGCCGTTGGTCCTGCGCCTGAACTCTTTCCGGTCGTGTCGGATTGCCGTCCCATCGCATTATGAGAGCTAGGGAAGAGAGGAACACTAAAACTAATCTTGTAAAATGATTTAAAAGTGCTTATAGGTTATTCGTTTAAATAATTTACTACCGCGATTGTAAATATTTACCAAACCTTCCATTAAATTAAATTCCTTCCACTATGAAACATCAAACAACCAAAGACGGAACCTCGCACAATATTTATTATATATATACAAGAATAATTATTATATTATCACAAAATACATTTGAATTTTTGTCAAATTAACATATTTAATAGCTCCCCTTGGAAGTGCCGAGTAAATACGATCACCTGTAATTTATGTACGTGTCAAACTTGAACGAAACTTATAATTGCTTTCGTACTGCCTCAGATAACTGACGACAGGTGACTAGCTACCTCCTAATGACTTCTACGCATACATAAACGTATAGAAATTGGCTTAAGCTTCAAAGTAGCTGACGAAGTTTTCTTTAAGTACTCCCTAAGCTCGTGCTTTCGTTGTCTCCCGTTTGATTTAAATTTATTTTTATTTTCATCCGACAATGGTGAACTAAAATGAGTCGCATTCTTTCCTTATATTATTTATATTAATTATAAGTTTTATAAGAACAAAAAAATACGTGCAAGATCGGAAGATCGGAAGATCGGAATCATCCAATCCAATGCAATCACTCGAAACAAAATAAACTAATAGAAGAAAAAAGTCAACAGCCAAATTTTACCAGTTTCTGTTGTACCATAGGGTCACGTCAAACTTTTTTCCGCCTGCGACTAAGCCGTTTGTGTACGGGCCCCTCATCTCGTCATGTGTTAAATAGCGTATATATTTTCTACCTCTGACAATCTGTATGCAAATTTTCAAGCCTATCGGTTGAATAATTAAAACGTGAAATTGTTACAAACAAACAAAGTTACTTTCACATTTATAATATTAGAATTACAATAGAACAAATTTTTAACATTTAGTTTGCGTTGCCCTAACAGGTTTGAACGTAATTTGGTGGATAAACTTCATGTTGAATTACCGGAATTCGTAGTTACTTAAGCAATAACCATTAAATTTTATGTAATTGTATCCTGGCCAAGTTTAAACGGCTCTAAATCAAGTTTGTCACGCAAACGCATTTGCGGTGGAAACTTATACAGTAAATCATAAAATGTTTCTGTTAATTTTAGAAGGAAGGCTTATAAGTAATTTAAGTGGTTTCGCGATCTATTCCAGTAGCGTGTAAGAACTTTACTACAGTCACATTTACATTAAATTATGACGTAAACTGTTATATATTTAGATATTAAGTTATACCATCTAATTAAAGTTAAAAATTAACGACCTGGCTTATTAACGTTATAAACAATTCTCTGTCTTCTTATTTCGAATGTCAAATCTAGAATGACACAAAGAGTGAAATCAGTATTTCACTAAACAGCCGATTTTTTTACTTAATTTTTATTATTGATAGCATATATCCAAAAAAAAGCACAAAAAATTGGTTGAGGTACAGATTAGAAAAGGTACTGAAGTGTTTTCCTATTCATATTATCTATGCGAAAGTATCTCTGTATGTTTTTCTGTTATTACTAAATCACTAAACCAATTTCGATTAAAAATTATATGAAACAATATTCATCCCCAAGGAAATGCAGAGGCTACTTCTTTTATACTTAACACGCGGGCGTAATCTAACATAATATATATTTGTGTTGCCATAGTCCGTACGATGCACGAAAATTGCTGAGAAATGCGAAAAGGATTTAAAAAAATATAAAAAAGTATCCGAAAATAGGACCCACGTACGTAGGTACATGTAGTACGTGCGTATGTTTGTTGCTACGCGTTAAGAGGGTTTGAGGAAAATGTCATTCAAGAGTACAATCGAATACGAGTTGATTTTACTCTGACACAGATAAGTCATACTCAGTGGCGTAGCTCGTTTTATTGAAATAAATACTTTGACTAATCGATATAAATAAACAAAAATAAATACGACTATAAATTGAAAAATCAGGTAGAGTCAATATTAAAGTCATTGACCTCATTCACTACACTCGTTATAAGTTTCGAATTCGAATGATGTCACGTTTTCTAGAATATTCTCAATTAAGGAAAGTGTTTATCTTTGCAAAAGTATTGTGTTATATTTTTTGTAAATTGCTTAGTGGTCGATTCCGTAGCTGTAATCCTGTGGTAGCAGCTTCATTACTGGGAGTGCAAACTTACGGCCCGACGAACCATTTTGTTTCGAAACCAATTTATTTAATGCCCGAAACGTAGCAATCGGTCGCGTGGAGATATCTTCTTGAATTGAGCTCCAGATCTCAAGACAATATTTATATATGTTATGGAATATGACTTTTACTGTTTATTTTGTTTAAAGTTTTTTTTTTAATTAAATAAATAAATAAAGGTTCAAAACGTCCTGCTTAGTCAGTTCTGTTTTTTGTGCGTTATAAAGATAAATACAACTTCTTCCTTTCAGACATTTTTTTCAACAGAATGTATATTTATTTATTTATTTAATAAAGACACTAGTAATATAAATGTTACACAATAACATACAACATACATGTACAAACAATTCTTGATGTTTATATAAATTATAAGTGTACCTAACATTTATAGAATATCGCGTAAAAATGATTAATAAAATTTCAAAAAACAAGTGCAATGCAGTATATATCCCACCAAAAACATTTTCAGGTGAAACTGTGCTTGCACTGTAAAAAATTTATCAGATCTTATGGAGATCCTAGGTACATACTAGCTCTACACACCTTAACCCAACACTTTCTAATTCTATAAACTATAACTAAACTCTTCATAGCGTACAGAGATCTGCGTCGATCCTAGTCTTAAGTTCTCTACAAACTCTACACCTTATTTAAAATGTGTGGCTTAAAGATCATATGGGCACAAAGTTAACGCCTAGTTAGTGAATTACTTTCTGTTGCTATCTTGTATTGGCGGCGGCACTACCGTGTCCTCAGATATACCTGTGCTTATATGTAATGTCAGTTTCATTCCAATGCTACATACAAAACGAGCCTCTGCATTGACCGTAACGGACGTTATGGCCATTCTTTAAAAAATATATTAAAATCGCTGGTACAGGTTAAAATAAATTTTATTAAACCCTTTGCGCTTTTCGTTTTCGGGTATTTTTTAAATAAAATTTTCAGTTCCCGTATTCCATTATGCACAGTGTATGAGTGGATGAAGGATTTGTTGTTTTATAAGAAATATCAGAGTTTTTAAATTGAATTTTTATAGCAAAAGCGAAACCCCGAAACTTGAGCTGGTATTTTATGGTTTGAAAAAAAAAACGAACGCGAAAATGCACGAGCAGAAACAGTTCATGGGAACAAACGTTATTCATTGCATTCGAAATATTTGATAAAAAAATCCGAGTTCCATTACTTTGTTATTTTACTACCCAAAAAATATTTGAGTAGAAAGAAATATATTATGAAATATATATTTATCTCGAACAAACTATTTTGATGTCTTAAGTTTAAATGCATAACTATTAAATTTAATTATATATTATCTAGAAAAAAGAGAAATATTTCCTTATAAAAAAGTTCTGCTTCCAAAAAAAGAGAGATATATTTAAGAGTTTTGCACAGTAACATTCAATATATGTTGAATATAAGTATAGAAATAGCTACGTAGCAGTCACACAGAAGTAATGTAAGTGAAGAATGAAATACGCTTCTTACAGTAAACGAAAATAGCGTATTAATTTAAAGTACCAAATTTTCAAGAAAAAAATTTAGTGCACGTCAGGGTGAAACGCTTGTACTAAAAGCAAGTATCAGATTTTCTGTACATATAATATGTTTGATTATTATTACAATTATTTTACTACATTGACAGTCTGTCAAGTGTGCGTTGTTAGAAATATTAACCATCTCTTTCATCTCCAATGTGCCACTGACCTCGGGAGCTAAGATGTTAAGCCCCTTGTTCTGTAATTGGCTCACACAAACCCTTTGCCCGTCAAAACGGAACACACAAATACTGTTACACACAAATGCTGCAGAATATATGATTGAGAGCGACCTGCACTGGGTTGGACATAACACACGATCAGCAGTAAATATATATGTACTGAAAATATTATATTTTAATATAATTTACTCATTAGTAACATCGCCTAACAATTCTTGATTTAAATGATTTAATTAAAAAGAGACACGCGCTGGGTTGTAACCGAATGTTTACCGCAGTAATCAAATAGCTCAGCGGCCATGTTTAATTCGAAAGGGATCGAGATTGCGATCTGGGTGTTATGTTTGTATTGAATTACACGTGAGAGGTGAGACGAGGCCGTAAATCGTGATCGCTTGTATTTACATTTTAAGCAGGTGGAGTGCGTCGGATTATTACACGGTCAGCTGTTTTTTTTTCTACGTCACATTTTTTTTTTTTTATAAAAACCCGGGATAGCAATGACTCTACTCCACCTGATGGTAAGTGGTAGTAGAGTCCAAACGCGACGACGGCTAATGCAGTCAGGACGAATGACTTGCTCTAGCGGCCCCCGCCTTGCCGGCCCGCAAGATGCCTCTTCACGCCTCGTTTGAAGGAACCCAGGTCATAAGAGGAGGGGAACACGTGTGCTGGTAAAGAATTCCATGTTTTGGAGGTGCGACAAAGAAAAGAGTTGCCAAATTTCTTTGTGCGCGATGGAATTGATGTCACAGTTAGGCGGTGACATCGAGAGCCAGCACGCGTAGACTTGTAAAGGAATGGGGAAGCAGGAATGAGGGAGAATAATTCCTCTGAGCACTCGCCGTGATTTTGAACCGTATGTCGTATTACTGTTTATTTTTTTATTGAATAGGTAGGCGGACGAGCATATGGGCCACCTGATGGTAAGTGGTCACCAACTCCCATAGACAAAGGCATTGTAAGAAATGTTAACCATCGCTTACATCGCCAATGCGCCACCAACCTTGGGAACTAAGATGTTATGTCCCTTGTGCCTGTAATTATACTGGCTCACTCACCCTTCAAACCAGAACACAGCAATACCAAGTACTGCTGTTTTGCGGTAGAATATCTGATGAGTGGGTGGCACCTACCCAGTCGAGCTTGCACAAAGACCTATCACCAAGTAAGGACTTTTTAATATAACATACATACATGTTTTTATAAGATGATTTTTAATAAAAAAGGCTTGTTAGTATTTTTTAAAATAAATTATTTTCGATTTAAGTTTTTGGCATAAATTATATAACCTCGGTTGATTTGGGCCACGGCGGCTAGAGAGACTAGCAAACTGCACAGGTTATATTATAGTACACAAGTATATGTACAAACACATGTGTCCTCACTCATATAAGTCAAAGAGTCAGATAAATCTGATACGACCACAAATTATATAGACGAAAGACTAACAGTTTTACGCACATTCACACAACATGGCTAACTCGTGTCTCAGAAAAATTGAAATTTTGATCACAGTGATCATTATAACTGCCTCATTTATAGGTGAGCTGGCTATTTGCCAATTACCAAAACCAAAACATTTATTTATTTCTATATTTGTCTGTTTGTTTGTCCAGTCTTATCTTGGAAACGGCTATAAGTTACAAATTGAAATAACTAAATTATTATGAGAAGTATTTCGAGGTTCCGTTTATTATTTAATATTTTTTATCGACCTGACCCAGGATGTGTACCAAGGGCCCAGGGACCTGCGGCCTTATAATCATTAACGAGGCCACCAGAACCAACGTTTTTATTAATGTATTTAACTCCCAGTGTTAGAATTAGGCTATTGATTTAAATTTTTCAAATCCCAAGAGCTTAAGCTAGAAGGCAGTTTCTTTAATTAAACAATTATAGAAGAAAATTATCAAATAATACAATTCTTTTGATGTTTTTAGAATGCATCAAAAGAAATTTAATTTACTTTTAACTTTGTAAGTTTTCAATTTTCCAACTAACATCGTAACTAATTGTTAAATCAATTAACCGAAAAGTTTTGGTTTTAGTTCGACCCGAAACATTTCGCACGGTCTCGCAACTTTATGAACCGAGGACAAAAACAATCGTTCCGACCGAATTTTGGGTGAAAAATTTAACCGTCTCGTTAGCCCCACGTCCGCTTACTTTTCGGTAATTTAGGCAACATTACCACCAAATATATTTCCATATTTCACTACATAGTGCAATGTTCTCAGCTCCTCAATCTCAAATCAAAACGACTCACAACGACTTATTTTATTTAATATAGAAGTAAAAACTAAATGAGAAGAACCAACGAAAGAAACTCCAACCAAACTAGTGTTCTTTCCTATTTCTATTATAATATGAAAAGCCGACTCTATATATCTTATCTGTTGATTCGTTAAATGTATATATACAGCATTATATTGTACTATATATTCAGAGGATTATCCGCCTAAACGGTTTCGTTACCCCAAACATGTAATCACGAGTTTAACAAAGTTGTCTTGTTGGGCAGGTAGCCAGGTCACGGGTCTATTATCAATTGAATATTATCAAAGTGGACCTTAATTTCATTAAATATTTAACAGCTAATGACGAACTTAAGTGTGATTTTACGTTCGTGGTCGACGTTTACTTAAATAAAATATACATAACAAAAAACAATATACGCCAATTTCAAACATATATAGTAATGTTCATGTGGGTTTTAACTGGAATAGTATTTGTAATAATTCATATTCTGCTTGGCGGTGTATTATGTCGCATGTAACCCATGACTCCACATGTGGTAGCGTAGTGGAATAAACTCCAATCCATCTCCACTTAAAGGAGAGGCGGTCGTAATTTAACAGGCATAGCATAGCATTTTATATTCACACACTCTCCGAAAATAAGTTCTGACATTACAAAGAACTTGAATTTAAACATTTTATAGCAAGACTTGTTACTATCTAGTCAAAGAAATCTTGCGATAAACTCTTATAGAAAGTGCACAGCAATACGCGGGCAATTACTCTTTCCCCGCTTTTGGCCCAAATGGTCCGCAACGGATCCGATTGATGCTAAATGGACCTAAATGGAGCTACGATGGGTGTACGGTCTATTTGATATTTCTTATTGCTGGTCATGCTGACCTCGACATTTGTTATCTCATAACTATTTTTAACAACTTATATTTTTTTACTAAAAACGTAGACGAGTAAATAGAGCACTTGTTAGTGATAGAGGTCAGTTTCACCCTAAGATATTGATACTCTTAGAGTTACTTTGATACATTTTAAGAGACTTGAACCAAATCTTTTGACACCGTTACTGTCAGCCTAACGTAAGTGTAACATAAACGTAACGTAACGCAACTTAAATATATTTTGTCGCATATGCTGGTTTTGTTTGTTCCTATTGCAGTATTCGCTATGTGTATATTCCATTTTATGTTGAATCTATATGAGATATTGTATAAAGTATAAAACCAACCTTCCAATCCTTAATCATCATTCCTAATAGAAACATTTAGCTCCGTATAATAGATTAAAAATCGTGACAATGATTTTAAAGTCGAGACAAGTATACCTAATATTTATTTTTAAGTTTTATAACATGACTACTTCACCTGATGGTAAGTGTCCAACAGTGTGAGTACAGTCCAAATACGACGATGGCTAGTACATTCGGGATGAAGGATGGGTGCTGGTAAAGTATTCCAATTTTTAGAGGTGCAACGAAGAAAAGCGTTGCCAAATTTCTTACGTGCGCGATGGACTTGATTTCACAGTTAGGCGGTGACATCGAGAGCCAGCACGCGTAGACTTGTAAAGGAAAGGGGAAGCAGGAATGAGTGACACAGTCAACAGAAAGCGCTCAGCGCCGCTATCTCTCGATGCAATTGTAAAGGTTCGAGGGTGTTGGTGACCTTTACATCGCCAATAATGCGAACCGCACGACGCTGCAACCGATCCAAGGCCTCCAGTAAGTACGTAGTGGAGCCATCCCAAAGGTGCGAACAATATTCGACACTTGCATTTTGTACAACGAGAGCAGTTTTTGGGGCGTGAAAAAACGCCGCACCGTGTTCAGAACTCTGATTTTCCATGAGGCTGTTTTTATAACAACCTCGATGTGATCCCTTGGATTGAGATCGCACCGAACGTCAATCCCCAGCATGGCGACTTCGCTATCTATCTCCAGCGTAGTGCCAGATAGGGAAGGAAGCGTTGAGCTATGAGAGAACATACCCGTGTTTTCTAGGCATTAAACTCAACAAGATTATCAGAGCCCCGTTTGGAAATGAGTCCTAACGTCCTATCGAGTTCAATAATAAGATCCTCCGCCTCTCCTCATTTTCCGCTCGCCCGACTACTGCGCGTCCGTGGTATCCACCGTGCACTGTACTATTATCTGCAATGTATGTTCCCAAGGGACTTAATAGAAATAATAAGAAAACAACAATTAATAATAATTATTTTTTATAAATTGCAAAATGAAACGTAACTCCCATTAAAAAATTAAATAAATAAGAATTATCAATCAAAATTAACCAAAGATAAAATGACCGAAATCTCTCAACCTATTAAATTACTTTATGAGCTAAAGTTGAACAATAAATTTAGAGTTTCTCCATCAAAGTGAATTGTGACCTCATAAAGGTTGAGTGTCCTATAAATATTATTAAAGCGCAATAAATACATTCTAACGCGGTCAATACCGGCGAATAATGACTAAGAGCAGTGAAAACACACCTGCTTCTTATAATGTATCTCTCTTCGCTTAAAAGCAATATGTTACGTAGTTTTATGTGACGTAGTTAAACCTTGTCGGAAAAATTTAATGAATGACGTGAATTATACGTCGACTTATACAGGTTATATATTATATATATTAGATTATTTTATTTATTATATTATTTATGTACTTGGTGGTAGAGCTTTGTGCAAGCTCGTCTGGGTAGGTACAACCCACTCATCAGATATTCTACCGCAAAACAGCAGTACTTGGTATTGTTGTGTTCCAGTTTGAAGGGTGAGTGAGCCAGTGTAATTACAGGCACAAGGGACATAACATCTTAGTTCCCAAGGTTGGTGGCGCATTGGCGATGTAAGCTATGGTTAACATCTCTTACAATGCCATTGTCTATGGGCGTTGGTGACCACTTACCATCAGGTGGCCCATATGATCGTCCGCCTACCTATGCAATAAAAAATAAAAAAACTAAATTGAATTATAAATATATCTTGCCTGAATTGTGGTTATATTGGCTAGATATAAAACCCCAGGTCAGACCAATAAAAATATATTGGATTTTTCTTGGAAGGAAGTTGGAGGTGTGTATCCCGTGCCTCGGAAAGAACGTAAAGCCGTTGGTCCTGCGGCTGAACTCTTTCCGATCGTGACGTATTAATGTCCTACCAGATTATGACACACTTGTGCACTATAATGCCTGCGCAGTTGGCTAATCTCTTTTAAGATTGGCCGCCGTGGCTGAAATCACGGACTGTCCTCCTGTCCGTGTCCTATTTTATCCATATTATCTATACTAATATTATAAAGAGGAAATATTAGATTTTTTTGTTTGTTTGTTAAGATTTAAATCAAAAACTACGTAACCGATTTTAAAAATTCACCATTAGAAAGCTACATCTTTACTGAGTAACATATCCGTACCGATCCGTACAGATCTGTACTTAAAATAGAACAATGTAACCCAAGGTATCCTATAAATGCTGCCTATCAAAGTCACTATTTTGCGTACGCTGCAAAAAATATGGACGATATATAAAATAATGTTCTATATATTAATATTACTTATGATTGCTCACAAAAAAGTCCACGATGGTATACAACTAACTATTATAGTTCAGCCACAATATCAGTTTTTGTTTAAATTATTAAGTTCAAATACGGGAGGAATCGAATAGTGGTGATATTGGTATCATGGTATTCATCCTTATCCATTTAAATGATAGTTAAGTTTGATTATGTACGTTTAAATTCCACTTTAAATTAATCGGACTTTTCGCTTAGAAGCTAAAACTAAAACTACTGAGGTTATTCGATCTACGATTGTTGTAATCCTTAAGATCTACCAAAATAAAGTTTGTTTTGATTCTTTGATGCAGGTTCAAAGTATCAAAACTGGTTATATTTACTGTATTATAACTATAAAGAAATTACTACCTCGTTGGTCTAGTGGCTAGATATAAGGCCGCAGATCCGGTGGTCCTGGGTTCAACTCCCAGGTCGGGCCAATAAATAGTTATTGGGTTTTTCTGTCAGAAAAATTCTCAGTAGCAGCCCGGAGTCTGGTAGTTGGAAGTGTGTACACTCCCGTGCCTCAGAAAGCACGTTAAGCCGTTGGTCCTGCGCCTGAACTCTTTCCGGTCGTGTCGGATTATGAGAGCTAAGGAAAAGAGAGTGCAACTGTGTTTGCGCACACACTTGTGCACTATAATATCTCCTGAGATTGGCCGCCGTGGCCGAAATCCGTCTGGAGGACCTTATATAGAAATTAATGCCTAATTTCCCTTACTAACGATATTTGCTAACGATGATATATGTAAGTGTATCAGAGATTTGAATTAAATGTACGAATTTACGTACTATAATGTTTTCATCGTTTCACATAAATGAATAATGAGCAGTTTATATTAGCACTTTAATATAATTGCTTAAAACTATAACATTGTAAAGAAACTAATAATTTTAAAAATATTCTTCTTAGCTATTTATTCAAAAATATTTTTAAAAAAAATTCAACCATGTCATTTATTTTCACAAGAACGTTAAATTAACGATTGTCAATAGTCTAAATTGAAAGTTTCAGTCAATAATACTAAAAACTATTACGGAAACGCACTGCAACATCTGTTTAGTAATTTTCAGTTAAACATTACACAAAAATGTACATAATACATAAATAATTAACTTGTACTCTGAAATATTATACTAGTGCAACACTTTCCACTCATTCCGTAGCGTTTATAAATCGTAGCGTGTCGTTACGAGTCGTAGCCGTGCTACATATTGTTCAATTACTACAACAATAATTATTACCAGTTATTACGCATACAAACAATTCAGAGAGTTATTCAATTATAAGGGAGCGGTTTAAATATTATATTTATTGTATTGCGAGCGTTTCGGTAAAAAAACCTTTAAAATAAATGAAATTATTATTCAGTTACGAATTGCATTTCCCGTTCATCGAACGTATAGCTTTTTATTATTCTTAGGGATGGTTTTATTTTATCTTCATACGCTTATCTAAAACTCATTCATATTCAATAATAAATTTTATTAATTATAACCATCTGGTTAATTATATCACTACTAAGTCAATTAAATCTATAATACATTAACTTAAATGGTCCTATTTTATGCTAGTTTAATTATGACACCCGATGCTCTTTCAATAAAATGATATAGCCCGGTGGATAGAACTAGTAAATCTTATCCGAGAATCAGAAGTTCAAATCCACAAGCACCATTGTTAAATACACATTTAGAGTAGAGTAGAATATGCTTTATTGTACAACACATACAAGTTTACAGAAATACAGTTATAATGTTACTATTTAAATATATAGAAATGTATGAATATACAAAGGTGGTCTTATCGCTAAAAGAGCGATCTCTTCCAGACAACCTTTGGGTAAAGGACACGAGAAAAATAAAGCGGTAAGGAGGTGTACAAAAACTATTTTACTTTTAAATAAATATGTATAATAAATATTAATTTTATTCAAATACACATTTAAATTTTTGTTAAGTACATAAAATAATAATGTCCAACATATTTAATATTTCCAAAAAAAATATTGCATTAAATACACGGTCCGTTAACGTTTTATTATTTATAACGATTAACGATTGAATATATTAAAATTTTATTGCAATGGTTCAACCGAAAGAGGGTAAAACAGGTCGATAACAACATAATAAATAATGTTATCCGTGTATGACTTACGATCCTCGCTGACCCGCGTCGAACAAATTATTATCTTTTTTTTATGTATTCGACATTAATGTCCCGCGTTACCCAATATTACCTCTTTTTATGGCTGAAAAAGTGGTCCGTTTATTGTATTGTGACTCACGTAACTGTGAATTGAAAGATCACAATAGAAATGTACATTCGTTTCGTTGGATTTATCATTTAGTTGTGTTTATTGTTCGAGATATATTTTACTTTATGAGATACCTCTTCTATACTATATTATGAGTTCAACTACGACAGATATATCAATTGTAATTAGAAATAAGTACGCTGTTTAGTCTAGCCTGCCGTTGCGTGTAATTATACCGTGGACAAAATCTACCAAAAACGTTAAGTAACTTAGGACGTTATATTGCGATTATAGTCTTGTGCTGCAGTTCACAGTTCTATATTTTTAAGATATGGTATGGTATGGGTATATTGTAGAAATTGTGTTTCAATTCGATCACTCACCCAGTTATTCCTTTATTTTTATTTTAAGTTAACTTACTTTTCAGATTTAAATTTATCACAATTTTACGTGTCGCCTATTATATAACATTACGTAGAATAATTATTTCACTAAAATATTTACTTCAAGAACACTAGCGTTTTGCCCGCGGCTTCATCCGCGTAGTTCCCGTTCCCGTGGGAATACGGGGACAAATATGATAGATATTAATATGTTATTCGCTGTTAATGTAGTTTTCTATTTATGAAAAAAAATTTAAAATCGGCGGAAAGTGTAACAATCTAACTCACTTTCGATGCATTACGTCTTTCCCCTTTGACGATTAACGAGTATCAATTTAAGCAAAATAATTAATTCCAAACATGCCTTATAATAATAAGAATAAAATCATTTATTTTGACCAACAAGGATCATATACAAGACAATAAATAATAAAAAGACAAAAATTACAATAATATTATACACGATATCTATCAATCCACATCTGAGCAAACTAGTGGAATAAGCTCCAAGCCTTCCCATCCAGGGAAGAGGATGCTTTTACCCAACAGTGGGACATTTTCATGTTATTTTTACTTCACCCTAATAATATATATTTTACATGTTATTTCCAGCCAAACATCTCCAATGTTATACTGTAAGGTTAAGTTTTCTCAATTTAGAAATGAAGCTGTATTGTCTAAAACAAATACCCGAATCCCGAATAACCCGATCAAATAGTGTAGATAAAGAAACATCACAGTATTAAGTCTGTTATAAACAAAACAAGCAATCCAAACCGACAGTTCCCTAAAAGGCCATTTTCTCGTAGCGCGCCCTAATAAATTCTGCGCGACGCGGAGTCTTCGCATTTTTCACATTACCACGGCAGGCCACTTTAGATATTTAAGAATAAATATGCAAAATGATTCGATATGTTATATGTAGACCCTTTTCTTTTTTCCCGTCATGTATGCTTACTCAAAATAAATAGAGATATATATGAACGAATGCGTATTAAATAAATAATAAGCTGTAGGGGCTTTGTGACCCCCACTTACCATATATTATACCGCTAAACAGCAGTCCTTAGTATTGTTGTGTTCGAGTTTGAAGGAATGATCCACACGGCACATAACATGTAACGAAAGGTTAATATTTCTTTCAGCCCTAATGTCTTTTGGCGGTTGACTTACCATCACGTGGTCAAAATGCTCCTCCGCCTACCTATTAAAAAAACACGCGGAATTAAAAGAGATTTCAAACTTTTGTAATAATCAAACAAATAGCAAATCGCTAATTGTTTTTTAAACTAAGCCATCTGTTTGAGACGAGAGTTTTATATTAGTAGAATAGTGGATGTTAAACACGAGTTGAAACTTGGATGAGAAACGATGATTTTGTGTTTTCAATTCGCTTCTGACGCTAGTTAACCTCCATGTTTCGGATATCATATTGCTAAATTAAAACATTGCCAATTTAAGGCTTATTCCACCACTCTAGAATATCTTTGTCCAGCGGTGGGATTACGATCTTATTTACATTTGTACTATTAATATTTATTTATGACGGGCCGATTGGCGTCAGGTCGTGGGTTCGATTCCCACCCAGAACAGACATTTGTGTGCATGAACATGTCTGTTCGTTCTGAGTCTGGGTAATTATCTATATAAGTATGTATTTACAAAAGAAAAGTAGTTTATGTAAGTATATCAGCTGTCTGATTTCCATAGTACAATCTCCGCTTAGTTAGGGATCAGATAGCCCTGTGTGAACAATGTCCCAGGGTATTATTATTTATAATTACTACAGTAAATCACGTTTCAATAATCAAACAAAAATATATTACGTAACAGTAATGATAATTACTTGTTTATTATTATAAACAGATGTTCGTGATATTAATTGAAATCAAAGATTGAATTTGCCCTCGAGACCTGAAATACAATTCCTAACCAATTATTAATAAATAACTGTCATAACGTTAATACAAGTGCTAGATGAATACAAGAGATATAAGAGGATCAGAATTAATTTGTAACGGTTACGTAACTTATGTTCCAATGTGTTTTTCTTTCCGTTTAATTAATAATTTACCAAAATTATATTTTATAAAATATATATTAGTTTTAGGTATATTTGAATTGGAGACAATTATTCCTGTTAATATTGTGTATTAGATACTATGTTAGACTATTTATATATATATATATATATATATATATATATAATAAAGTAGTTGTGCCATGATAAATAAAATTAAAAAAAATTATGCGACCAAGGTACCAAATTGAAATCATTACATTTTTTATTTTATTTTTGTCTCTCTTATCGATTTTCTTGGTCATTTTATGTGAGAGATATTATAAAAATGATATAAGGTAAGAATATTAGCAATACCGCTTACCTATATCAGAAAAATTAAAAAAAATACGTAAAATTGTGACAATAGAATACATCTCACAAAACATATTACGTAATATATTGCAAACAAGGCAAAAATACAACTTCAACAATAAATAACTACTAACAAGTCCGCACAACAGTCTGCGAGGGAAGAGGATATGGTAGTGATCCGCGGACTTGAAGTTTTGACAAACATCTTTCGTAATCTCCACAATGTCCGCTGTGACGCAAATCCCTGAGATTAAAGTTAAAATTTGAATGCTCGGTTATCAAATATTTTTCGTGTATGCTACTTTTTTAATTAAAAAATAAGAATCAATTTGTAGAACACGAGACTCAGACTGAATATTGCAGGTTCAAATCCGTGTAAACTCCTCTGAAATTTCATTTACTCTATTTACTTTTATAATTAATCTCGTACGTGATTATGTAAAACGTTGCAGGAAACATATGTCAGATAAAAAATTGGCGAAATGTTCTCCATACCTTATCCTTAAATAAACTTTAATGAAGAGAAGATCCAGCAATTGAAGCATTTACAGACTATTATCAATATGTAATAATTAAAGGCAAGACGCCTTATTAATATATATATTGTGTCTGTATGATTACACAATGCTGTGTCCTCTTCTTTTGAATGTTAAATATCTAATGACAGAAAGAGATAAATCAGAGCGTAACTGTTCGCTAAGCAACGCTTATTTGTTAAGTGTTAAGCTTAAGGTATTCAAGTGTTTTGTATCATCTATCAAACATTAACAGAATCTTGTGTTAATTTAAACATTTTATAATAATAATAATATTATATACAGTAGGTATATATTATCTAATTCGACAATATTATTACTGAAAACAAATCTACTATTATTAAAAAAAAATTATTGATAAAACGTAATCTATCTCTATATATATTGAAGTGTTTTGCCTTTGCCTTTTTATATAAAGGTATCATTAAATAAATCAGTGGTGAAAACACATCTAAAACGAAACATTACTCAACTAAATTCTTATAGCAAAACGATTTTCAGTGCAAAACCAATCGAAGTATGAAAAGACCTTACTTTTTTTTTTTAAAAGCAAAAAGTATGATTCAATAAATGTCCACGAATAAAATTGATATAAAACTAAAAAAAGCATTTTCAATTCCTTTCAAATGCCGCCACTCAAAGCAAATACACCATACATAGTCCATTTTCTGATATATTGCAAGCGGTCCGGGGTTAAATTATGACCTGAGCATTGCACAAACATTTGCCCTCCCACATTCGGGGCTGGAATGATTTATAGTTCGAGATAACCTCACGTGTGAATACGTCTTAATAGTTATTTAGTTGTACGAATATTGCATAACTGCTCTTACATTTATAATTAAACGCCGATTGACGAAATAATTGGTTAATATTTGAATGTGTGTGTGTGTTGTATCATTTGTTATGATTATAATACATTTAAATAAGTAATATATTTTAAAGTGTGTGTTTGCATCGAAGGGTTTATTATGAAACCCTTTTTTGTGTACTTTGTTTCTGTGTAGTGGAAGCCGAATAAATCTTTGTTTTTTTTTAAATCTATTTCAAATCATTTTTTCAACGTTATATATCCTAGCTAATATTATAGATATTATAGACGCAACCGATCGTCATGAATTTTTACATATATACTGAAATGGACACCTACTCTTTAGGAGGCAAGCACTTACATGGGGTGGAGTAATCTAATTTGCAAATCATTTTCTTCAAACCAATGATGAATAAAAAAAGTTGTTATTCAAAATATCTAGATTACAAACGGAGACAGAGATATAAAACCAGAGCAAAGAGAGTGTTTTTATATCATTTCACACTCAGTGGAGAATTAACCCATCATGAGGAAACCTGTGTGGGATGAAATTCTGGCAAATATGTCCCGTGGAGCAACATTGTGAAACCAGCTCCATACTCTACCTAAGTGAAATCATTGCCCAGCCGTGGGACATTTACAAGCTGGTACTTTCAAGCTATATTCCCAGCAATTAATCTAAATACTTCAAATATATTCTTTATAATTTTTATTTATAGATATAGGTTATAATAGATAGCCGACTGTTATCCCTAGGCGCTTGTTAATTTGTCGTTCCCCGAGGCTCAGGGGTAATATTGCCGTTGTGTAAACACTGATCAGTTATTACTAACTGCTTTCAATAGTTTGTTTGCTTTGAATTAACGATAGATGTTTAGATAGGACATAACTTTGTTTGTTGGTTGACGTGAAAATATTTTGATTGTGTTTTTGATGTTAAAACTCCTTGGGTACGATGTGGAAGGTTTCAAGGTCGAGTTTTGAGACCACC
The DNA here is from genome assembly GCA_905220585.2 of Nymphalis polychloros. Classification (NCBI taxonomy): domain Eukaryota; kingdom Metazoa; phylum Arthropoda; class Insecta; order Lepidoptera; family Nymphalidae; genus Nymphalis; species Nymphalis polychloros. The sequence goes on from HG992247.1 coordinate 1,180,779, forward strand.
GATCGAATGTAACGATTCGGTAACACGAGTTTTATACTATTATTGATTTATATACTATATATTGGTTTCATTGGTGGAGCAGCGTGATGGAATACGCTCTAAGCACTATCATTAACATTTATATCTACCGCAGAATCATCTAGATTAGTCACAAAAATGTTTCATCAAAATCGGTCCAGCCATGGACCGATTTTGATGAAACACACAACACACACAAAACACACAACCCAACAAACAGGATAAAAACTACGAACACCAGATAGCACATATGATATACAACAATCCATTTAATAAATGAGGTTATATGCTATATGATTGCACGCTATGACTTGCCTTGTCACCTATAAACGCCATCGGCCGCAGCATCTCACTGCATCCCGCGTCACGATGCTTACTATAGAAATGTACTGTGGTGGTCTCTTTAAAACATTAACGTATAATTGACTTCATAGGCGGCGTTCAAGCTCTTTTGTTTATTTCAAATCATTGCAGCATAAATATCGTATATAGCGGTTATACAAAATGTCAAAATTCAAAAAAAACACGAGCTCTGTTCATCACATATTGTTCTGATCGAGACGTCTTTCGCTGCTGATGTATATCGTCAGCGGACGACGTATCTGTTGGCATAATGTCGAGCAGAAGCTTACGGTGAAATTGGACGTTACGTATAGAATTAAATAGGACACTGTGACCTAAAGAGCGAAGCGGTTGTCATAAACGCCATAAGAGTATTTAAACGCAAACGATTAATGTATAATCAAAATTTAACAGCAGCTAAAACCGAAGGACACAGTCCGTCATAACTAAGCAATCATATTAACTGTACGACGGTTGAGATGAATCTCCATCGAGTATTCCCAAGTCGATCTGACAATTATGCTATGTACCCAAATCGCCGTAATGTCTCTTTAGTTATAATAATAGTGTATATTGTGTATAACAGACCGATTGAATTATCATGCACTTGATGGTAGGCCTTGGTGCTAAGCTGGAAGCTCGTTTTTTTTTTTTATTCTACCGCCAAACAACAATATTTAGTAATGTTGTGTTCCAGTTTGAAGGGTGAGTGAGCCAGTGTAATTACAGGCACATGGGACATAACATCCGAGTTCCCAACGTTGGTGGCGCATTAACGATACATGAAATTAACCATTTCTTACAACGCCTATTTCTATAGGCGATGGTGAGCTTTTATCATCAGGTGGAAAAAAAGTGCGGCCACATCTATAAAAAAAAAAATCATAGTCAGCCAATTTAGCAAACATATATATAAAAAACTTTAAGTAAAGTTGTAACTAATCTTTGATATTATGTTTTATGTACACACCGTATCAATCGAAACTGACAATTTCAGATCAAACAGTTGAAAATCAACCGCATTTCTGTCTGGACCGTTCTAGCATTAACAAAGTCTGGTCCAGCTTACGAACTAAACTAATTTGCACGAAACACGCAGTCAGACTGGTTAGTTAGTTTTAACTAGTGTAACGTACTTGATAAAATAGTTTCAGTGATTGTAACTGACTCATTGGTGTAGTTGCTGGCTTATACGGCTGTAGATCCGAAGTTCTGGGTACAAATCCCGGGTTGGGTCAATAAATAAAATAAAAAGTAATTAATACTTTGATGGTACCATGGGTAGGTACCACCCACTCGTCTGGCATTCTACCACAAAACAGCAGTACTTGGTATTGTTGTGTTCCAGTTTGAAGGGTGAGTGAGTGAGTTGAAATTACAGGCACAAGGGACACAACATCTTAGTTCCCAAGGTTGGTGGCGCATTGGCGATGTAAGCGATGGTTAACATTTCTTACAATGCCAGTTTCTAAGGGCGTTGGTGACCACTTACCATCAGGTAGCCCTAATGCACGTCCGCCTACCTATCCTATAAAATGCCTGTCCTGGATGCAAACCCCGGGTCGGGTCAATAAATACAATAAAAAGACACGTGACTGCCAAACTTTTTAGATTTGCCGTTTCATTAGACAATGAGAGTGAGATAGCTTGTGCACTATAATTTGTCTTACGCAATATTATGCTGTTCTCTCTAGAGATTACTCGCAGTAGCCAGAATCTGTCATTGATATGTCAGCATATGTAAATGTTATTTAAAGAAAACATTGTTTTTCCAATACATAAAGAATGTCATCGTGTTTCTTATCAATTTAACAGTTTCATGTCCTTTCCCCAAAGTTGACTGGAGGACAACACTCTTACTAATAATACAATTTGTACGTACATTAATTTTATTTCTTGTCGTGTTTTATTTTTGTTATACATTTAATCATACTTATATTGTTACGAAAATAGAAAATGCGATATCAATAATAATAAGATGGTAGCGGTGATCGAAATTGATTTAAAAGAATTAGACTGAACTTGAATCGCTTTGATAATTTCCTAAGCCGCAAATCGACTCGTCCACAGGAGTCTTAAACAGTTAAATTATTGCCTCGTGATAGCACCAAGTTGGCGCGTTACCACACACCCGACTCCCACTACTTCAAAACTCCTACTCGATTATTCCCGAACGTGATCTACGAGTTATAGATTCGATTGCCCGAATTCAGTGCAGTTCATCTTCCCTATCTCATTAGATCTCGGTGTGGATAGATTTATACGCTAGGAAAGGGTCTTGTGACACTTAATTCAGGAGTAAGTGGAAATATTATAAAGGCTACTTAGGTTGTTCTAGATAATGTAAATCTTAACTGAAGGACACGGATTCAAGCTTGGATAATCCTTATAGAATTTTCATGTGTGTAACTTGTTTTTAGAATTAATCCCTTGCACGACTGTGAAGGTAAACATTGCGAGTAAACTTGCTTGCTTGCTTGGATGAAATACTGCCACATGTGTAGGATGAAGGATCGACCAACCAGCTGTGTTTGAATAATCTCTTTAAAAGGCGAAAAGTTTTATTCGATTTTATAATAAAGCTTGACAACGAAGACAAGACTACAGTTTACATATAATATAATAGAGATGGATATTAAATAATAAAATCATCTCAATATTGTATTAGAAATATTGTTTTAGATCAAATAATGTAGACATAACAGATTAAAAAGGACTCGTTCATTTTAATACGCATTGTAAATGAAAGAAATAAAAAAGTATTTTTAAAAATAATGAGCGATGAATATGAGCCTTACATAAAAGCTTATTTTAAAATTTACAGTATATTTAATATTTCAAACTCTGAAGTCTCGGTAATAGAGTTCGTTATACAATGGAAAATGTTCCAACCTAGTGAAATTCTCCGGCTTCCCGTAAGCCTTTCTCCGTGAAATGATTTTCAAACCACTCAGTATCTCATTACGGTACTTGTCTTGTAAAAAACGTGGTAGCAACTTAATTAAATTATCTTTAAATGTTGCGATGCTGAGGAAATCAGCGGCGGAACCGCGGGAAGGAGCTAGTAATTTATAATTTTCCGCGGCTAATTTTCGAGCCCCTTATCAGCAGTTTAAGGGAAGCTATATTTCGCCTCGTATTTATCGTAGGCTGGTAGCGCATGATGTGGGCCATTAAATAGGCGACAAGTCGCTGTAAGCATGAACATAATTACACAACTCAATGTATTTACAATATATTAATTGATTTTATATTTATAAACTTCTTCTTCCACCAATGAACGTCGATATTCATACGCTATTAGACGCCTTCTCCCTAAGGCCGTGGCTTCAACATCAGACTCCAAAGGAATCGAGAATAGAGTCTCTATAATCACAGGGACATAGTATACAATGTAAACGAAGTTTAACGTTCTCAGATACACAGACCTGAAGTTTGTTCAACTCTGGTTCTTGCGTTGATACACTAGTTACCGCCTGCGACTTCGCTCGCGTGTGTTGGCGTGGAAGTGTGGGTACCTAACACTTCCTTTTCGGTACCCTTTCAAATTTACATGATGATTGTTTAAGTAATTAAAACGTGAAATCGCAACAAACAAACAAAACTCGCATTCGCATTTATAATATTGATAAGGATTATTACCACCGTATACAACAGAAGTAATGTTTTATAAAGGTTTTCATTGACTTTGTTTCAAGCTAGATTAACAAAAATTAGATTTCATAAAACACAATTGTCATGGAAAGTTAAAAATGTTATGTGCACTATAATAAAACATTTCAAAAGGAACAAATCGCCGTTTTCGTGGCCTAATTTATAATCCCAGCAAGTGCCATCTCGGGCGAAGTTTTCAAATAAATCTGCGAAAAATCTGATCCGTTATCAACGTAATAGCGGCTTGAATAAAAACGCCATTAAAATGGTCTACTTAACCGGGTACTCGCATACTGTGCTTTACGCTTAATTGAATTTATTTACGTGACAATTTTGATTCACTTTTTATGACATTAAATATTGCCTTATAAATAGTACCAAATTTAATACACAATATTGAAAATATTGTGTATCAATATATCAATATAAATAATAACTAAAGCTACGGCGTTTAATTTTTCCATAACCGGTAGAAGTTCGCCACCACGCTACTGCCTCGAGGCTTGGTGGTATATGACAGAATTACATTCAACACACACGTTTCCTTACGATGTTTTCCTTCATCGCTGAGCACGATTTGAATTATAAATACGTGTTAAGCAATGAAAACTCATCGGCACTTGCTCGTATTTGAACAGCAATATATACAGCAAATGGATTGAATTTACTTCCGTTGAAGCAGCTTCTATAAATAAACAGGCAAGTCATGTGCTCTACATCTACACCAAAATCTTTCGGCAGTAAAGAGAATCTTTGATTGACAAACGTTTACTCGGTCCAGGATAGAATCCTAGCGATCCAGAATTCGATTCTGCGTCATCCGAACCGAAACCTAATTAACATCCCTCGAACCCGGGTCAATGCAGTTGACCAGGATTGTGCACACAAAATACTCTCTACCGAATTTTAGAACAGTGTCGACTCTATGCTATTGCAATAAAGATTATAATTCAACAATATTATATCTCGTGGCGTATTCAAATAACTCTCAAAAGGATGTTCGCCGTTAAGTCAGATTAAATAAGGATTATATTCCTTTGTCTTATTTATTCTATGCAGTCTTTCGGGTACGAAAGTCGACTGCGCGCAGAATAATATCAAGTGGACAAACTAAAATGAAATTTAAGTCGAAGTAATAGGGCTTATTAATGACTCTATATATTTTTAATCAGACAATAATTCGGTATTTACTAAAGCGTATTACTGTGCTTATTCAGTGACACTAGCAAATAGAGTTTTCGGTACAAGTTAAACACAAAGGCTAAAATATTTTAGTTTTCTGTATTTTACTTAAAACAATGACTGGACATGTTTATATTTCATTAAACTCGGTTTAACTAAACAGTGGTTAATTGAATATATAATTTCATTTGTTTTTTTAATATATAATGGAATAACAGACGAATAGACCACCTGATGGTCGCATGCGCCCAGAGACAAACACAAAAGCGTTGTAAGAAGCATATATCAGTCTATACCACTAATGCACAGCCAACCATGGGCTCTAAGATGTTACGTTGCAAACTCACTCACCTATTAAACTAATATACAGCAATACAAATTGTTGATATATTAAAGTAAAATATAGGATCACTTTAATTTGACCTAGAGGGCTTAAAATAAAATGGTTTACTATTCAATATACAGGGTTATTTGTAACGACCCAGCAACCTCGCAGGACTAGATAGCTAACACCATAAGCAACAACTTTTATTCTACGACTTTTGATAATTTGTTAGATTTTATTTTTTATTTATTTCATATTAGTTCATTAGTTGGTTGAATATTAGCCTACAGATACATATACTGTACTTAGATGATGAGACGCTTTGTAATATTATGGAGACATACATTTATTCATTACATTTATTCATACTACCAGTACAGTTCACTCCTTCAATGCGTTGCTAACCAAATCTAAGATATTCTGGCCCTTCGACCTGAAATCAACCTGGCTGACTCACCCGTCCAACTGGAACAGCAATACAAAATCCTAGCCTTAACAATAGAATAAGTGGTAAGTCGAAGTCAAAAATAGAAAATGAAAAAAGCAATTTATTCAATTCAATTCATTCAATTAGTATAATGCAAAAGAATCTGTGAATGAAATCAATTCATCCGTAAAGACCATCTAACCCCATCGACGTTTATAACCTATAAACCATTTTAAATTTTAATCTTCGAGTAGCATGGGTTATTACGATCATAAAACTATCGAATGGAAATAAATTGAGGGAATGCTTCATACCATTCGAAATCACTTCCCTGCGCCCGTGTAGTATCTTCAACGATATATTTGCACATTCATGGCGTTTTATAGAGTTTTTTTCTTTATATGCGTTGCGTTTTTATAAAATCGCGTTTTATTTAATTATTTAAAATATATTTCATTTTTAATGATTACCTCATTGAAAAATAGACTCGAATTGATATGCAAATTTATAACGAGATATCGTACTTTCTTTTTTAAAATATTTAAAAAAATAATAAACAACTATGGTATACGCACCTTTAATCGCTTATTATGAATAATTTTTCCAACATTTATCATTATGTTACAGCTATTTTTCACAAAACCTTAAGAACTACAAATAAAAGTCAAAATCAAAAATGTTAGTACGATGTAGAAGAGAAGCGCTTGCTAATTGATTGTCAAAAATCAATCACCGGTTCGGAAATAAACACATCAGACCTGAGAACAACCGTCGAATGATACTCAGTAGGTTTTTAAGCATTTTAATAAATAGGTTTTTAAAATTAATATATTTCGTTAGTCTACCAAGGGTCTTCGTCAATCGCATATTGTATATGCTTCGCCACAACGGACGGGGCCTGCGCCTGTTCGAAGTGTCCGAGCAAACGAGTCCAATACGTCATTCTGACAATGATAAAGCGAGGATGGAAGGGCCATCGTTTCGAATAGTCGCTTTCAATATTCAATCATTAGTTATACGTGTCAAGAAAGTTATTTTCTGTGTTCAAACCAAACTCTATGCATATAACAAAATCTTTATTAATGGGTTTTAAAGATAAAGTGAAGGTTTTAAAAATACAATGGTATTGCTGAAATAATGTATTAACGTTATACCATTACTATGTCGATTTTAAAACTAAACAATCTTACAACTAGAACACATTAAAACCAAGGATTCTTATTTGGCGATAGAAAAAACGGTGAATGGTTTGTATCAAGCCAAACGGACTTGCACAGAGTCTTACATGAGAGAGACCGATAAAAAATAACGTAAAATATTTATGAATATAAATTAAAAAAAATGTGTGGTCGAGGGACTCCCGTCATGGACGGAAGTTCTGTGTAATATTTTTTCGACTCAAATCGTGTTTTAAAATGATTTTAATCGATTATATTACTGTATTTTCGTCACACCAAAAAGCTCTTCAACCTCCTTTATATCGACCTCCTAAATTCGAACGCCCAACGCATCGCATTTTGTAGCATTTGGTAGGTACAATGTGAACGTTATCTCGTTATATGACGTGACCTTGGGCCACAGCCATTTCACTCTACTGTAAGCCGCGTAAAAGAACTTCGTTCCAAAAATATTAGTCGTATTTGATATATAAACGATAACACGATAAAATAAAATAATATATCTACAAAGACGATAAAAAGCGTGGAGTTCATATTCGCTAGTACAGGTCAAATAAATTTAATTTTATAATATATAAGTAGTGAACTATGCATTTCATTTAAGTAGCTTAAGTTTCTTGCTGGTTTGTCATGGGAGAATTATAATCAAACAGAGCTCGTGAAACGATTTGTTGTCCAGATTTGAACCTGCAACCTTTACGTCAATTTGGCTATTTCGAGTTAGAAAAGTAAAAATATAATTTTATTGACTAAAATATTTCGTAATAGTATATATCAGTTCAGTTCAGTAAGAGCCTGTGAATGTACCACTGCTGGGCTAAGGCCTCTTCTCCTCCTCGAGGAGAAGGTTTGGAGCTTATTCCACGACGCTGCTCCGATGCGGGTTGATAGAATACACATATGACACATATACATATATGACATATATTTCAGTGAAATTTGACACATGCATTTCCTCGCGATGTTTTCCTTCACGTTCTAGCACAAGATGAATTATAATCACAAATTAAGCACATGAAATTCATTGGTGCTTGCCTGGGTTTGAATTGATCATCGTTTAAGAATCACGTGCTCTTACCACTGGGCCATCTCGGCATATAGTATGTATATGATAATATATTTCAAAACCTTTGTTGGCATAAACAAGAATATATATAACGCCACACCCCGAAGCCGTACGTTGTAGACCTCTACGAAATAAACAACGCTCATTCTTCTTTGTATAATATACATAGGCGGAAGGGCTAATGGACCATCTGATGGTGAGTTATTACAACCGCCCATAGACTTAAAAACGTAAGTAAGACGTAAGAAATACTTGTCATACCTTATATATCCAATGCTTCTCCGACCTTGGGAACTAAGATGTTATGTCTCTCGTGCCTATAGTTACACTGGCTCACTCCCCTTCTCAACTAGAACACACCATTACTAACTATTGCTATTTGGCGATTGAATATGCTATGAGTAACTGGTACTTATACTTTCACAAAGCCCATCATTCATTCAATAAGATATGCTTCGAAAAGTATATATTTGCAGTGAGAATTTAAAAGGTATCCCTATTATTTCTTATACCGGGATCACATTGTTTTTCGTGACTATATTATTTCCTATCGCCGCGTATTTGTTAAGAATTCATTTTATTGTTTTATTTGATTTTTATTTAGATAGAAAATAAAACTCTTTTAAATTACCGCACATTGAAAACTGATCGTTCTGCTTTGTATATGGGAAGTACCACCTTCTTAAAATTAATTAATAAAATGTATTTTCTTTTTACAAATAAAAAGCCGACCGTATGTGACGATATAAATATTTTATTTTATTTATTTCCCCGGCAATATGAATTTGACTCTTAAATGTTGCTGAGATTCATATATTCGAACCAGTTTTTTTTTTCAGTACTTTTGTGCTTGTTCTCAAAGACGTAATTATTTCTCGAAACTATTTCACATAATGAAAAAAGCTTAGTAACTGCGTTTTTAAAATTAAAAAATCTTTTTCGACGTAACAGTAACAATTTCAACTCGAATCTTTTTTTACCCTCGGGACTGAAACCTAATCTTAATCTAATTTATTTTTAAATCCAGCGTACTTTACTAAATTAGAATCCAAAATATATTACATATTAGAAATGACTTTTTTTTGCTATTTACTTTCTATCCGTACTTTGAAGAACAAAGAGAGATTACTCTCTTTACAAAATTAAAATAAATTCCGAAAATTGTATAACCTAGTACTCTCATTCAAACCGCATTCAAATCGTCATGTTATTGATTTCAATGTAAAGCTAGACTGAACATAGATTCTACCGAGAACCGGCAATCCGATACCAATTTTAGTATGTTAGTTGAGTCTAAATAATAATTCTATTTATAAAATATAAATATATAAAAAGCACATAAAAGTAACGCCCGTCTAGTTTTCTAATGATATTCTTGGAAATAACTTAAACTTTTTTGTAAAAGGAATACTAAATACCAGGTCTTCGCACCACACTTTTTAATATATATTTTTTTACACTTTTTGGACATATATTTTTTTAAATTGTTCGTATTTCTCCAAAAAGTTTGTTGGCTATTGTTTTTTGAAGTGATAACTTCTTATGGGAGGGTAAACCGCTTCGTAACGTAACGTGTTACGGCGCCACTATCACCAACGCGGACTTTTTTACCTGAGAATTACCAACCTAATGCCATCTAGCGTATACAGATAGTACTTATAATAATTTAGCAACTCTCAAGTACAACAAGTGTTGACACACTAGCCCCGTTTCATATCAGAGAAACAATGCTAAAAGCCAGTGCTGCCGCGGAAAAAGCTGAAACGAACAAACGTAACAAATATTCTTCTCTTATTCCAAATTATATTTTTGTTCCGTTTGCAGTTGAAACGCTTGGACCTTGGAGTAATAGTGCAAAAAAATTCATCCAAAATATTACACCCCGTCTTATTGCCTCTACTGGTGACAGGAGGGCTGGTTCATTTTTCGCCCAGAGAATGGGAATTGCGATTCAAAGGGGAAATGCTGCTAGCATTCTTGCCACCATTCCACGCGGCCACGATTTGTATAGTAAATATTTTTAATTTTTATTTAAGGTTTTAATGTAAATAAAATTTACAAATTCAATTTCAATTAAATTTAATATATTATAATTAATAATAAATATTAACACTTCTGTCGAGCGTCCCGAGACGTACACGTTTTTTTTTTTTAATTTGACCTACTTATACTCATGGACTTTGCGTATTTATTCAACAGTTATTCTACCACCGAATATCAGTAGTCTGCATTGATATGTTCCAGATTGAAGGGTGAGTAAGTCATTACAATTACAGTTACAATATAACATTAAATACCATGTATGACAGTGCATTAACGGCGTAAAAAGTTTATATTTCTTAGTGTCAATATCATAGGCGTAGCGCGACCATTTGATCATTTCTCTTCTAAAAATAAATTTCGAATAAAACTACCATATTATTTAATAATAATAAAAAATATGCCTAAAATAAAACATATTTGATAGAAGCAGCTGAGAAGCACACAAGCTTATGATAAATGTGTAGAAATTTTGCATACATACGAACAAGGACTATTCGTAACAACTGAATTAATTTTTCTTTAGATACATAGGACTGAATAATTTATACATAATTAAAAAGTACTTCTTGTGATATTTTATAAAAAATGAATGTATTTTTAACTTACAACGTTAGTAGTTTTCATGAATATTAATGAAGGCTTCAGCAACGTCTAGTGTTAAGAATGTATGCTATTTCTCTACTCTTTGCTCGGTTTCTTAAAAGTAACACCTATTTATTATGTAAATAATGTATCCGTCACACACGAAATAGCAAAATCAAAGTCAGATATCTTTATTCAATATATTTGCTTATTGATTGTCAAAAATCAAACACAGGTTCGGAAATAAACACCTCAGGACCTGAGACGTACCGGCGGCGTTATAAACTTATATGATTTTTTTTTTTTTTTTTATACTTTACAAATTATAAGTATTGTACTTATACAATAACATTAAGCCTGGAAGCCATCGTTTGATTTGCTAGGTGTAATCATGCTCGTCCTCAAGAAACCTTAAACATAGTCTTCTATAATTTCACCTTATAAAAAAATGCATTTTACATTAAAATATGTAAACGGTTCCTTTTCAATATTCATTTAAAGCTTATTTATGTACTAAACTTCTACTGCATTTCTGCAGACATTTTAAAGTGTTTGACAAATGTACTACATCTTATAGATTAAAATTATTAATCATTTCTAATTAGAAGGATATAAAATGAACGGTTTGATATTTGTTTTTTTTTGTATCTGTAATCTGTATCTCCATGAAACTATTGTCTGTGCCTCTGATGTATCTTAGATTAAATTTATTTTCATGTTATTTGGATGTGCCTACCTGTTTATTACCAGGCAGCATCACAACCTACGTTATAGAATTTAAAAAAATGATGTCATAGAGTCAATATTACTACTATTATTTTTTTGTAAACAGTACAAGATACACTAAAAAAAGACAAAAAAAAACAACCCGCTGAGTTTCTTTCGCCGGTTCCTCTCAGGGCTGGTTATTTCGTTTCCGAACCGGTGTTAGTTTCTAAATTGACTATCAATAAGAAAGTGTAATACTTCAATATTGAATAAAGTTATTTGAATTTGAATTAGTTGACTTCCTTGAATAATTGTTAGTTGTATTTGTTTAAACATGCTATTAGAGTCTATCATATTAGCACAATTTGAAAAATTAGCATTACAAAGTCTATTTATTGAGAAAGATAAGCGAACAAAACCGTGTGATACAGCTAGTTTCATAAATATCAAAACAGAGTTACTATGTAATCATTACTAGTGTTGTGAACCAACGAAATATGCTGAACGTAAGTAATCAATTGTGACGTCATACTATTGTACAGACTATGTTATTTGTAGGCGATTTTTCAAAAAGCGAAATTTTCGTCGATTGTAAGCTGATTGTAATTTGTTTTTTTTTTTTTTTATATGTCATATATTTTGTCTTAAGGGCGATAAGGCTTTTTTTCTTATCCTAAAATAACTGATTAGACATTTCAAATAATAATAATACTTGTCATCACAAATTTCTCCTCTGCGTACTTTGGTTAGTGAGTAACGCAGTTTATTAAGAAAATATAATAATATTTAAATATTTCGTTAATTATTTTGATTAGATTATAAACATTTTACTTTAGAGTACACTTAAAGGTGTCATTCTTTTCCTTTTAAGATTTCGCTAATAAATTGCTTGTAAAGAACTTCTTCTGCTAATGATTCTCGCCTCTATACCCAAAGTATAAGGTTGAGATTCGAAAAACCATAAACATTATGTTTCATGTACTACGCCAGCAATTTATGAAGAAATATTAGACGTTCTAATATTATATTTCATATGGCACGGGATCTGCTACATTACAAATATGTTATACAGATGCACGGCACTTATTATATATGACATAAGGTCAAATATCGTTTAAACTGGCCGTATAACTGTTTTAGTAAATATTTTCAGGAGAATTTGAAATTTGTGAGCGTTTTACGCGGTGAAAGCTTCGTGCTTGTGATTCATTTTGCAATATTGCGTTAAAGTGAGTGAGCTATGAAAGAGATGATTTTTATTAAGTGTACAAAATAAAACAGAAAATATAAAAAAGTTTTGTTACAAAAAAAAACAAGAGTTATATTAAATAATATATATTTTTTTACTATTTTTAACTTAAGATTAATTATTACAGGTAAATATACTATAATAATTCATTCATACAGTAGTGGTCGTATAATTAGAAACACTACCAACGGTCCTTTACAATATGTAAGATACTTTACCGCAATCGTTTTTATTTTGAAATTAAACAATAAATAGGACAACAATATGTTCAACGATTTATCATTTATTAGAAAAACAATATAAATCCCATTACACAAGTACAGTTACAATATACGGACAAACATTTAAATCAGTTTTAAGGTATGAACAATAATGGTCAATTAACAATATTTTTTTAAGTATTAGTAATTAGTATTGTTATTTACGAAATAGCTACTATCCACAGCCTACCAATAGCTATAATTAATATTTAGTGGCGTATCCCTTATTTTCAATAACAGCACTGCAACGACGTGGCATTGATTCAATCAATTTCATACATTTTTCTAGGGGGATTGAATTCCATGCTTCAACAAATGCTTCATATAGTTCGTTTTGACTGGTGTTACGTTTGCTTGAGACTTTCTTTTTAACAATATACCAGAGATTTTCTATCGGGTTTAAATCTGGGCTATTTGCTGGCCAGTTTAAATAGGATATACACTGTTCGCTAAGGAAACATTTGACGCTATTGGCCGTGTGTTTAGGGTCATTGTCATGCTGAAAGATCCAGGTTATAGGCAAATGATCGTCCGAGGAGGGAATCATTGTGTGCTCTAAGATATTTTTAACCTGCCATTGATCCATTGTACCGCCACCGTGCTTGACTATACTCCTTGTGTATTTATAATTAAAAGCATTGTTTACAGGGCGTCTAACATAGCGCTTTCCATCGGAATTTACCGTATTTATTTTTGTTTCATCTGAATCTTTCACTGAATGAATGAATTCTTTCACTTTTTTCCATTCTCGTACCGTCCAATGAACATATTTTTTAGCGAATAATAATCGCTTCTCTCGGTGTTGCTTGGTAAGAAGCGGTACCTTTCGAGAGATTCTTCCAAACAATTTAGCTTCCACTAATCTTCGGCGTATCAGTCTTGACGAGATGTTTCTCGGGTCATCAGGCGAAAAAACTTTATTTTTAATCTGGTTGAAGCCTTTACTTGGGTCTGTTTAAGCAATACGAACGATTAGCATATCTTCTCTGGGAGAGGATTTTCTTGGCCGAGCCTTTCTAAGAACATTTTCAACAGTTCCATGTGTTTTATAATGATCAATTGCATTAAAAACTTTCTTAACAGAACAATTTAAATGCTCAGCTATTCTTCTGTACGCCCACTGTAAATTAACAATTTTTGCCTAGTTGACGCGTCACTACTTTTATTTTTGCCCATTTTGAACAAAATAAAATTCAGATTAAATTTTGAATTGCCGCCAAAATAATAGAAAAAGAAATGTTATTCTCCAATTTAAAAAAAAAGAAAGAGCTATGGCTGCTTTTTTTAAAATGTTTCTAATTAGGCGTCCAAGTGGCCAGTAACAGAAAATAAACTCCTACGATATGTTTTATGCATTGAATGAGTTTTTTATTTGAGTTATTTGTGTATATTTTTTACGAATATTTGTACGTTGAAGTTATACTTTCTTTATTCATAAGAAGTGTTTCTAATTATATGACCGCCACTGTATATATTTAGTATATCACTAGGTTATATGATTAATAATAGATTATATTAAAAATATTTTGTTGAGTAATATTATAATTGTACGCAAAATAGTGTTCATAAAAGGAATAATAATGCATATTATTTAATTGACTTAAACCCTCAAAAATAATTTATTGTTGAAATCAGGCTCTATAAGACAGACATTACTAATATATGTTATGTAAACACTCCACTCTAATTCCAAGTCATTAAATATAAAATTTAATATTATAATATTAAAAAATAATGATATAGTAGATTTTACTTTTGTGTAGGCACAGTAAACGAAAATGTAAAAAAAAAAATTGTGCGGTCAGGTTCCCCCGTCAGGAACGACGTTCTGTAAGAAAATTTTTCGACTAAAACCGTGTTTTTAAATGTAGATTTTAATTGATTATAACCCTATATTTTTGTCACACCAAAAAGCACCTCAACCTCCTTTATCCACCTCCTAAATTCGAACTCCCAACGCATCGCATTTTGTAGCATTTGATAGGCACAGTATGAACGCTATTTCGTTATATGACGTGACCTTCGACCACTGTCATTTCACTCTAAAGCGGATAAAAGAACTTCGTTCCAAAAATATGGGTTTGGCGAATTTAACCCTTAAAATTCAGCCGCAAGATTCGTAACATCGTACTAAAAGGTGAAGTGTAATTTTTTTGTCACGTACTTTTATAATTAAAATTTTAACAAAAAGTTTATATGTAGATATATTTTATTAAAACTACCACATATACTCGTTGGGTCTTATCATTTCAAACTATTAAAAAAATATACTCAAATATTCTTACTGTGTCGTTTTTTTTTCAAATTGAATTAATAGAATATAAACAAAACAGTTTCACAGATGATGTCACACAGATTCAATATACAAAAATGTAAACAGAATGCCAATCTAAAACAGTGTTTACTCTGTTATGACATCCCATTAACCTAGAAGCTTTACCAAAACTGCTGGCAGAAAAATTAAAAAAAAAACTAAAATGCAATGGTCCGGCAAAAAACATGCGAGTAACGCGAGGTGCGAGAAATATCCAATTTGGCGCGTTTACCCGGTAAATTGCCGCCATGTTTCATTGCTATGGCGGCCATCTTGCGTAGAGGCGCCACCGCAGCGTTTTTGCTGGACCGAATATTTTTCTTTTGGACACATTCGTGATTGCATATTCGGCGTAATGAATTTTACTTATACGTACTATTAATATAATTTAAATTGTATACATTACTGTTTTTTGTGATAGTTGTTATACTTGTTTTTTGTGATAATACAACAAAAACATTTTGTATGTAAATTGGCCAAATTTATATGAGAATTTATTTCGAGTATTCAAGAGTGCATAGTAAAAAATATGTCACATAAATGTATTAATTTAAAACACAATTTACAAGTATTTTACTCTCATATACATATATATTTCATGATGTGCTAACAAATTTAGATAGACGTAAGGTTAAACAATGATTATATAATTCTTAAAGTAGAATTATGTTATGACTTTCTCATTATTTTTCTTGCTGAAGTAATCACAATCATGTGATTAAAGTTATCAATTAGTCTGATCATTCTTTCGACCTCATGTACACAACAAATCCACAGCGTAGCGGACAGCTATGATAGAATAATATAAAAGTACTGGCTTTCATTCGTTCATTACATTCACCTCATCTATTCACTCTTTTATGTTGAAAAATTTCAGTAATCACAGGAGAAATTCCGTTTCGAAACCGCATCGTAAACCCTCCCGCCCTAGCTAAAACACCATTCATTCGACGAACCTCATCGAAAAATCGAACGTGATTGGGCCTTTAATTCAATTTATGTATTACCCTCACCTGGCAACACCAGTGAATGGAAAGTGAATTCGTGTTAAGGCTTTCATCACTCACACCAATATTTTATTCAATACGTGCGGAGGCACTTACATGGTAGACGGGGAAAATCAAATTGTCTTTCGCAATACGAGTTTCACATTTGAACGTGAGTGTGTCATCTTGATACACAAGTATAAGGCATTCCAAACATCATTATAATATTTATAACATACTCATAATACTTTAATTTTCTTGAAAGGCTCTAGTTTCTATTTAAAAGGAAAAATTTCTCTAAAACTTTTTATTCCATAGTTTCATAACAACCTATGCCCGAAGTTGTAATTGAAAGATAATAGTCATATATTAAAAACATACAAAGCAATCATGAAACGTAAAATATTATCGTCATTTTGTCTATTCTAGTCCTGGACCTGTAGGGTCAACTAGAATATAATATTATAAAAAATCTACCTATAGTTCGTGGAAAAACCGAATAAATCCGAATTAAACCAGTTCAAGCCGGTTCCGACTGATGGAAAGAAAATACATTGAAACGGTTTATATTTTTATCTTTGACGAAACATCAAGATCAAACCTGACCTATTTGATTATATCGCAGTCTTCCTATTTCTTTTTCAGCGCACGTACTTTGGAAAGTCCCGGTTTATTACTTCTAAAAGTATCTGTGTCTCATTGAACTCGTCTTGCATTCGACAGATTAACGTAATTCCTTATTTTAACTTCATTTAATGGAGCTTATGGTTTAATTCCACATTATTTCTTCTACGTTAAATATTTTTAATACTACGATGTCAGATCAAAATCACTAGGGCTATTTTATAAAAGCAAACCCAAAACACACCGCCGGAATCGGTTTTGAAATATCAGAAAGTGATCTGCGACATTAACGATAATAATCATAACATATCAACAATACACGCATCAAAATAGTACATCACCATATGTCGGTTGTCAACATTTCACTCGTGAGAAATGAAGTAAGTTCTTACAGACACACTGCTGAGAAATATTATCGTAGAGTTCTATACTGAAGCGGTTTATATTGAAAGACAGTTTTATGTACAGTATAGACTATTATTAATATTACTTTAACCGAGTTTACTGTAAAATGAGAATTATTATAATAAGACAAATAATATAAACCAAAATGTAATTCAAGTGTAATTTAGACCATAACTAATATAGCGATCGGTTTGTTTCAGCAGAAGCACCCACATGTGATATTTGAAGCGCGGACGAAGATGAACCAAGGGTGTGGCAACAGACTTGAACAGAGACAGAAGAGCAGACGGACGAAACACATCGAATACATACAGACTGTGCTAGCCGATGATTCAAGTTACAAGTAAGTTAAACTTCATATTATAAACACACTTTGCTTGGATATGTATTGCTGTTTGGCGGTAGAATTATAAACAAATGAGTGGGTGGTACCTACCCGTACGGGTTTGCACAAAGTCCTACCTATCAAGTAAATCGGTATATCATGGGTATTTTCAACGATAAATCATACTTATTATATATTTTTTGTGTTTTTATATATAAATAGCAAAAAGGTGATTGAGTTAATATGTGGCGCAAACCTCAAACTAATCAACAATTTTATCTACGTTGCAAAAGCAGTAACGATACAATCGTATTCTTTTACTAGAACATTTAGAGAGAGGAGGTAAACAAAATCCTTCAAAAAAAAACTTTCGAAATTACATCACAATACCCAAAGGGATAAACAGTGTATAAACAAATGATCAAAACGTCACGCTAAAACAGGTCACGCCGCAAACAACATTTGTTTGAAACTGGCGTCCCTGTCACGACACAGATGGCTGTGTCAAGAAATTTCATATAAAAAAACGCTCTTCATTGAGAGGGATTTTTATTGCATATTTCATGAAAACAATTACAAAATAAAAAGCAAACATATAATGATTATTTATTACATTTTTTTTTATTGTATATGTAGGCGAGCGTATGGGCCACCTGATGGTAAGTGGTCACCAACGCCCATAGACAAGGCCATTGTAAGAAATGTTAACCATAGCTTACATCGCCAATGCGCCACCAATCTTAGAAACTAAGATGTTATGTCCCTTGTGCCTGTAATTATACTGGCTCACTCGCCCTTAAAACAGGCACACAACAACACAAAGTACTGCTGTTTTGCGGTAGAATATCTGATGAGTGGGTGGTACCTGCCCAGATGAGCTTGCACAAAGCCCTACCACCGAGTAAATCTTCATTTCTGTGTTATTCAAACTTTTACATTTATAGTTTTCTCTACAGTTATCGTTTTCCGCCTTATTCCACCAACCCGCATTTTAGCAGCGTGGTGGAATAAGCTCCAAACCTTCTCAAAAAAGAGAAGAGGCCTTAGCCCAGCAGTGGGACAGACACAGGCTGTTATTGTGTTACTGTTACTACAGTTATCCTTTGGTGTGTTTCTAATATTTAGATCGAGTTCATAAGTTTGTCTACCTATGTGTTTTATTCTAGGCATCATCGCTAATATTTAAAAAAACATTAATAATACAATAAATAAAAATGTTACCAAATTAAAGAGTCTCTAAAACAGAGAGAGAGTTTCTAAAACAATTACGTTTCCGATATTACGTCAAAAACTGTATACGAGTATATAAATAATGTACATAATCTGTCAATCAAATAAAATCCATTAATCTTATACCATACGAATATGTCTATGATATATGTACATATGAATAGGAGCTGTTTGACATATTTTGATTTTTGTTGCGTGTCGTATTATGCGACCCATATCCCCCGTTTGAGATTATCGGTCATATTCTAGGACACACGGGATTCTAAGATGAAGATAAAGACATATCATTTCTCAAAAACTGAAACACAGACTAAAGCCACAACCCTCTTTTAATTTCGCCGTAGTCGGATAAAAAGTATATTATCAAAATGTCACATGGAAACAGATGACGTAACACTCGTTTAGACCATAGTTATAACAGTGATGGACACGTCGTTACGGAATATCACAAAAAGGTTTTCTAAGACAATTTTGCTTCACCTACGATTTTTATTCCAAGCAATTTCCCGCTGATAGTAGTCTATTTGGGCACCTTAAGACAAAATTTCGTATAAGTAGAAGTTTTTAAAACGTATAAAATTGTTTTCTTTTAAGAAATATACAAACCACTGTCTGTGGGCATTGGTGACTACTAACCTTTTCCTATACTATATACAAAAAAACATACGCATCTCTTGTGTCAGTAATTTAAATTTTTCCTGTAAGTATTGTATCAATATATAAAGCAAAGTTCGTTTGGCAATCTGCAGTAAGTGAATAATGCAATAGGGCAAAAGTTTTTAAAAAGTTTTTTTTACAATTCTCTCTGTCCGACGGTACTGGCAAGTTTCTATGATGTATTCCGTCCGTATGTAAAAATTGTTTGCAACTATTTGAATAGTTAGAATTATGAGTTCGTGTATTCAGAGTAAAAAAAAAATTTTTTTTCGCTACCAACCCACAATTACCTCAGTTATTCTGCCAGTGCTTTCTAACAATATATTTGAAAAAGATATGAAAATAATCCTTCTTTTGAAAATGAACCACGAATGTACATGTTTCAAATTTGTCTTGTTTTCAAAATATTTTTTAGAAATATATAATTACCACGTAGGTTCTACAATGGAGAACATAAAAATTAATATGACTTTTGCCTGTTTGTATTATCATAAGCTTGCTCTTATCCTACATACGTATATAGGATCAATATCGGTTACGGCCTTCTTGCACATACCATTGGTATTTTGTTGATTGTTTAAGTCTTAATTTTGCCTTTTAATCGTCTCTGAGTCAAATTATTCGTTCAATATAGAAGCATTATACTTGCTTTTTTGACTGCCTCGTTGGTCTAGTGGTTAGATATTAGGCTGCAGACCCGGTGGTCCTGGGTTCAATTCCCAGGTCGGGCCAATATATAGTTATTGGGTTTTTCTGTCAGAAAATTCTCAATAGCAGCCCGGAGTCTGGAAGGTGGAAGTGTGTACACTCCCGTGCCTCGGAAAGCACGTTCAGCGGTTGGTCCTGCGCCTGAACTCTTTCCGGTTGTGTCAGATTGCCGTCCCATCGGATTATGAGAGCTATGGAAAAGAGAGTGCACCCGTCTTTGCGCACACACTTGTGCACTATAATATCTCCTGCGCAGTTGGCTAATCGCTCTTGAGATTGGCCGCCGTGGCCGAAATCGGTCTGGAGGACCTTATATCTCTCCAATCGATATGACATCTCTGCAATGAGTCGAGCACTGCCCAGGTTTCGATGGAGTCAAAGGCTTTCTCGTAATCCACAAAAGCCATACACAGCGGCTGATTGTACTCTTCGGTCTTCTGCACAATCTGCCGAACAGTATGGATGTGGTCTACGGTGCTGTAGCCTAATCGAAAGCCGGCTTGCTCTGGGGGCTGGAACTCGTCAAGTCGTCTGGCGAGACGGTTCGTGACCACTCTTGAGAACAGCTTATACACGTGACTCAGGAGGGAGATTGGTCTGTAGTTTTTCAAGAGGGTTTTATCACCTTTCTTGAAAAACAGTACTACCTCACTTCCGCTCCACGTTTCCGGGGTCTTGCCATGTTGGATGACGGAATTAAAGAGACTTACTAGCTCTTTCAGGACCGGAGTCCCGCCTGCCTTAAGCAACTCTGTTGTGATTCCGTCATCTTCCGGAGCTTTGTTGTTTTTAAGCTGTTCTAGAGCCGCCCTAATCTCGCCTTGGTCAACAACCGGAAGCTCGGATTACTCCTCGGAGTAATGGCGCGTAAGAGGGGCGCGCTGGTCATCAATACTGATTCCCACAGGCTTATCCGCTCTTGAAGAGAACAAATGCCCACAAAACCTCTCTACTTCCCCGACAATCTCAGGCCTAGAGGTAACGACCCTACCATTTTCAGTTTTAAGTTTTGTCAGACGCGGCCTCCCGAACTTGCGAGCGAACACTTTCGATCCCCGATTTTGCTCAATCGCAGCCTTGATGGCACGGGTATTGGAGCATCGGAGATCGCGTCGCGTCAGCGTTTTTATTGTTCGGTTTAAGGCCTTATCTGACAAAAGCGATGGTAGTTCTCGTCGTTTCCTCATGAGCTTGAGCGTCTCAGCAGAGAGTTTTGGTGCGCTGTCTCTTTTCTGTGGCATAAAACATTTGCGGGATGTGTTTTGTAGTATTTTGACCAGCCTGTCGGTTTTCTCATCAATACTGTCGTGAAGTCGATATCTAGAGTACCTCGAACCAAGCGGTGATCACTACCGGTATTAAACCTGTTGATCACTGAGACATCTCTAAATATGTGCCGTTTATTCGAAATGATAAAGTCTATCTCGTTCCTTGTCACGTTATCGGGGCTTCGCCAGGTCCACCTCCTCTGTGGCTTCTTTTGAAAGAAAGAATTCATCAAAAAGAGCCCCTGCGCTTCGAGAAACTTTATCAGCATTTGCCCCCTGTGATTTCTGCCGCCCAAGCCGTAAGGCCCGACCGCCTTACGATTCACCGCTATCTTGTACTCACACTTTAGCATTAAAGTCTTCATAACAACATTGTATTGGGCCATCGACGTGTTGTTGAGGGCCTTTGCGATGTCCTCGTACATCGCTTCTACCACATCATCAGAGTATGCCGAAGTAAGCCGAGTACCTGTCGGCCAGTTTTAGGACAAGGTACGCTATCCGGTTCGACACACTACTGATTTCTACAATGCTGCTAATGAGAATCCTTTTTGACTAGAAAACCGACACCACCCTGGGAGAGTTTATCACCTTCGCGGAAGTAGAGTAAGTTACCGGACTCCAGAGTTATCGTGTCCTCCCCCTGTCTTCGGACTTCAGATAACCCCAGTTTATATGACTTAACTCTACTTCTAATTCGGCGAGGTGATGGTCCAGCCTCATCGAGCGTCCATTATACGTTGCGATATGTAGTCGTCTTTTATGGTAGCCTGCCATGAACCGGTGATTCTTCGCACCCCCTGCCCTGCCGATACCGCGACCGCTACCTTGGTCGGGCCTAGCGGGCTTGCCGGTAACTAGGGGCCTTTTTTTATAAACTCGCCGCGCTGGGCAGGCGTGTTGGCGAGCGCAGTAGGGCGGTAAGTTGTTTACGGGGGAGACGCTGCTGCCCATCCCCCCTTTTCCCAGTCCCTTAGTCGCCTCTTACGACACCCACGGGGAAGAAATGGGGAGTGCTATTCTAAGCCCGGCACTCCACGGGCAATATAACAAATTTCAGAGTAATTGGTGGTATGCGCTTTTCGGAAGATTATCCAAGACTTAACATCCGTCTGTCATTATTGGCGTGACATTCGAAACAAGAGGACCATATCACTGTTTAACTAATACCCGATAAACTTTTATTAACAAGGCCGTTAATTTACATGTGTTTACATGGTTATTGAATAAACTACATAATATATTTATAACAATTTTCGCAATCAGATCATATTTAATAATATTATATTATAAGGTACATCAACCTTACAGAACACGTATACGAAGAGATATTCAGATCCGTCCAGTTTAAAGGCGAATTCGTGACAAATCGGAAATAAAGCTAATATGAAACGGACTAGAATTAAAGATGGCATTCTACGTCACGTGCCACTAGCACCATTAGCCTCTTTGTCAGTACGCTAATACAATTCTCTGTGACCTCTATGATAGTATTCAATTGAAATGTATCCCGATATTTCGATACACCGTTTCAATATTATCGGAGTCCATTGTGCGTACTACTCGAGCCGCTTACGCCGCATAAATCATTCGAGTAGTCCAATTTGTTGGCTCACAAAGACCTTTTATATTTGTCGATCTTTGAACATATTCCTAGACTTGAGTAAGATATTTCACAATGTTACGATCACTTAATTTGTTTGATTTAAAATATAATTTTACTTGTTTCTTTTTCTCTTAATGAAGGACTTAACGATATAAATATTTCACATTAATCTATTGGGGGTCCGATATTTAATTTAAAAACATATACGTGGAAATGGCTTTCGGTACGTTTGTTTAAGTTTATCACACTGTTGACAAATCTCCGTGAAAGGTGATCCAAATAGGGTCAGAATTCATGTACCTAGTGATGATGAACCTGATGTTCCAGTTGGCATATGTAGATTTTTTTAATTCTATCCACTTTGTTGTAACTTGCCATTCAATCAAATGGCATAACAAGTATTATATACACAGGCAGGGCAATATTATTACATTAGCCGGATTTTACTTATTAAGAATCCATAATTCCGATTATATTAATAATAAAATAATCCTAATTCATTAGAATATTTTATTTGAAAAATAACTTCCAGTGCTTTGAAATCTAGCTGTAACTCAAAAAAAAATCCTATTCAATTATATTAATATACTCATAAATTATAGAATCAGAAAATGAACACCGTTACATAAATAAAAATGAAAGAAAAACTAGACACAAGGAACAAAACATGCGTTTTTACTACATAATATAACTATAAAGGTAACTAAAATAGTACATATGATCTAGTGGACCCCTTCTGTCTGCCTCTAAATACATATATGAAATCTAACTACACAATTATAAAGTATTCAAAGTAACGAAAAGCGAATGGATCATGTTATTCGTGTTACGTATATACATACGTAAGTTACACATACATATGTATTTCTAAATATTACAATTCCTCTTCACTTGGTATCTCCGATAATTAAATTATGGCTAAGTGTGTCAAGTTATATGGACTTCCACGTATCCAACCAATATATCAACCCACAATTGCTCAGTAAACAAAACACCGAGTATATTTTAATGGGGTGAATTATTTCCCAGGGTTGTGTTCCGGAGCGAGTGCGTGACCTGTGTGATTTGTCATGGGCTTCTCGTTTCCTTTCGAAAATGTTTTCGGATGCTCCGTTTGCGCCATTGTTTGTTTTCGAAAAGGCTTTGGGGAATTTCATTTAGCTTAGTACGAAATCACTTGAAATCGTTTCGAGGTAACGAATTTGAACATTTTTCGTGTGCTCAAACGGAGACGAGAGAAATTTTTAATGAATTAAATCTATTTATTCCGTAATTTTAGACTAAAAGGGTATACGGCAGCGGTAGACGTTTATTATCATTCAACGGGTGAAATTTAATAGAACATTCGGTCCTCACAACCTTTCATTTAAAATATCTCGATCGCGTTTATTTAAATTGTAACGCCTCATTAAATCCAAATATCCATTCCAATAACAAACCAATTATAAGTCCCAAAAAAATCCAATACCAAGCGAAAGAATTTTAATTAAATCTTTTGATATTCTGAACAGCATTCGAAATCCAATAAGTTCTAAAGCAGACCCGACTTGGCCGTTACGTTTCAAGTCAAATCGCGACGAAGCGATGAAAATGTCAAAGAGTATCATTAAAATGTTCCCGAGGCGAAGTGGAGGTGAAAGAGCCTTATCACGAGGATTCATCACGAAATAGACAGAAATTCTAACGCAAATTCCAACAGAAGTTAGCTCAAGTAAATTTTATGCAAGTGATTTATAAAGAGATGGTTTAACTTCACTTGGTAAAGTGGAGCTGACGATAAGTAAACCTGAGTAAGGGCCTCCGGAACGTCTACCCCGGAAATATTTTTTACGACTATAAATATTTTTACTCGGTATTTAGAAATCGTAAACCAAAATTAAATGGTAATTAAGTCGCCGTGTTGGAAGGATATGTAGTGCGTTATTTATATAATATATACTATTTAATTATTATGATAGCTTGATATAAATAAATAGAGCTAGATACCAGGGAAGCATAAAATTTAAAGAAGTTGTTTTTGTTTTAGATTTTCCGGAAAGGATGAAAGGATATTTAAATGGGATGACCGCGTATCCCCAACATGCCGATAACTCTTTTTGATCCTTCGAACCTAATATGCTACACATTAATATAAGCCAACAAATAGAAAATACGAGATCAGAATATGTTATTTACGTACATCGTATAAATTTTATTAAATTTAGTTCCAAATTATGTTATTTTTATGAATTATATTTTCGTGTTTACTGTTGTTTGATTAAATATGTAATTCTATTTACAAATTCATCTTCATACTTTTTTTTAATGTTAATTGAATAATGTTTGAAATTCATTGTTTTTATAACATGTTTACATTTCAATGGGCGTAATAGTGATTAACGATTTCGTTTATTGAAAAGATCACCGAACGTTGTTTGTAACAGATTTCTTTATGCTATTCTGTCATTGCGCACCATCGAGTACTGTTTTGAACAATTCTTTAAATAATATATTTTTTTATATACTTATATATATTATAAGTATAATAAGCGCCAGCTCTTGGGTCACCAGAAGTGTGGACCAGTATCTTGGAGAGGTCTTTTACAAAAAAAAATAATCAGTATTTTTTTAGTATCTTATATATACTTTTTTAATTTAGTTTTTAATTTTGGACTATAATAATAAATATATAATTAATTTTCCTTAAATACATATTCTTTGTAATAAAACTTGTTGTTATACAAATAAAAAATAAAATAAAATAAAAATAATGATTAACTTCGAATTCGACAAAGATACTAGAAAAAACTAGAATATTTTTTTTATATGGCAAGTATTAATTACGTAGCATATGGGAATATATTATGTTACAGAATTTTTCATTATAATTATATAAAACAATATACTTTGAGAATGTTATGTAAAATTCGCTATTTATAATTGAATTTTTCTTTTCTTCTCTGTTACCAAACTACGCTACGTTTCGCTCAGCTACGTTTTAGTAAGAAAAAAAATACAATAAATAGAAGAAATGGATAATAATTAATCTCGCAATATTTCGACGGCAAGCAAACGATTCGAAAATTAAAATTGGCATTTTCCTCAATTTCCGATAAATCTTTAAAATCATAACAAAATCAAAAATCAAAAAAGTCCTTGTTAAAGAAAAAAATTGGCCCAATAGAAAATTCTCGAAGCCCTTCGAAATGCGTTCGAGTTCCTTGTTTCGATAATGAGGTACTTGACGGACCGTAGACAAAGTCGATTAAGGCTCAGAATTAAGGAAGCCGGATAACCTTACCCGATTAAAAAGCATTTTTTCTTTTTCTAATTTGCGAAACATTGAATTAATATAATGAAGCTTATTAATATAGATAAAAATATCGAAAGATAATTTTAAAATAGATTATTTAACATAGTATATTCAATATTTTTATGCTCATTAAATTTTATCTGTTCACAGAGGTAAAACATTGGAGTGGTGGCAGACCAACCTTAGTCTTAGAGCACTGAAGAGACTTAGAAGAGATGTTAGGGAAACTACGAAGTACATCGAAACGGCACTAGTGATAGACAAGGCGATGTTTGACAGAAGAAATGGCAGCACACGGTCTGAAGTGGTCCATGACGCAATACAAGTTGCCAATATAGCTGACTTGGTGAGTAATAATTATAAACGCATAAGTTTTAAAAATAAGTAAAGATTTGAAAATCTTATTCGGTAAGTTTCAGTTTTACTAAAAGGTTGTAAACTATTTAACCCAATGAACGATGAAAGGAAATAACAATATATTTATATTATTATTAAAAAATATGACAATATGATAAGAAAGTTTCGATTATAATTAATAAGAAATTATTTATTTTAGTTTAGTAATAGCTTAATATTCTGCCAAATAAATAAAAATAAGAATTCATAATATAATTATGTATTTTAATATAACAGATGTTTTCATAATATTATCAAAATAAACGACACAAACATTACCGATCTCAGCAAAGCCCCTTTTAACAAACACGTATGCAGGCAAGCTGCTTCATACTTCCCAACAAAGAAATCCCATAACGTCAGGGTCCCCTCCGCCACACGCATTTACACAAGTGCCTTTATGGACATGGGTTAACAACCAACATTTGCTTTCGCCATATCCTGCTATACATATAACAGCCAAATGATTATTATGGCTTCTTTTGCTGTGGTGAGACATTTACAACGAATTGACGAACTTTTGTGAAATTTATACTCTATTTTGTTTGTTTTAAAGGTATTACTGGTGATTAATGTTATATTAGAACCTCGCATATACAATAACGTTAACTCGATGTTTTACATTCACATCTCTATATAGTCTAGAAGCCGAGATGGCCTAGTGATGAATCCGGATGAATCTGCACCGATCGTGGGTTCAAACCCAGGCAAGCACCACTGAATTTCATGTGCTTAATTTATAATTATAATTCATTCTGTGCATTCAAATTTCGCTGAAATTCTGTCACATGTGTATTCCACCAACCCGCATTGGATCAGCGTGGTGGAATAAGCTCCTAAAATTATCCTCAAAAAGAGGAGAAGAGGCCTTAGCGGTGGGACATTCACAGGCTGTTACAACTCTATAAAGTACACATACACATATAAGTAATCATTAAGGGCTTGGTAAATCAAAGTAAATCAGCTATTCCTTGATGTTAGTGAAATGCCTACACTTCTTCTCTCAAGGAGAAAGCTTGCTTCATCACTCTATTCTACAAACTGATATGACGTTCACCTAATTCGACGATCTTTAGTTAAAATCTACCAATCCTGTCCACTTGTTCATAGCGGCTTTTGATAAATAATCATTATAAAATATTTGGTATAAAATTTAGCTTCTCATAGAGAATATTACTACGCTTACTGATGTCTAAATTAATGCATTTAATATTATAATAAAAAATATAAATATTATAATTATTTTTTTATAATATTAATATTATAAAAAATATAAATATTATAGTTAAGAATTTAATTTTTTAAGAATTCAATTTCTCCGAATAAACAATACCAAAAATTTTGTAATGAATAAAATTATAATCGTCGAACGATTACTCGATTCAGATGTATGAATAATTGATCAAAACCTTACCCGAGAGGAATTCGCGAAGGTTTTAAAAGAGATGCGAATTCGCATTTGCGATTCCAATGGCGAAAAATTCTCTCTAGAAATTTGATGCGGGCTTCGCAAACTTCGTTCTTAGTATCGTACGTACGCTAACGAGCAAGGAAGTTCATGCATTAGTGGTACATTATCTTCTTGAAATTTGCAATGCTTCAGCCGACTTATCGTCAGAACTTCATAAGTTTAATGGAGGGTTTACACGTGTTCTTGTTAAGAAAGTGCACGTAGGAGACGAAGCTGAAGCGTGCGCTAACTTAACATGAACTACCTATGACTATAACTTCGAGCCCATCTCACACATAGGAGTTTTTCAATACCTCCTAGCAATATCTTTAATACTAGAATAAACAATATGTATTCAATGTCTGGAACAAAGACTATTATGTTTTTTTTTACATGAATGGAATAAAATGCGTCGTATTGTTATTTATGCTTAAAATATATTTCATTACTGACCGTTATAAACGCCTTTGATAAAGGACAGATAAACAGACGAAAACATTTTCAAGAATTATTAATTTTACTTAAATATACATAAATATAATAATAATAGCAACAGTTAATAATATATATAAAATAAAAATAAACATAAACGATATTTGTGTACGGTAACACTCAATCCACGGTCGTATACGATCGTGACTCCATCTTTCATTGACATTTAATTATTTAAATATTGTGTCAACACGTTTGACAGATTTTGTCATCATACTGTTATGTAGCTAAATTTTTCAAGGATATCTTTTTCCACAGTATTTTCGCACACTAAATACCCGAGTGTCACTCGTCTACATCGAGTCGTGGCAGAGTGCGGACCAGGCGGACATCGACAGGAAGCAGGACATCACCCGTGCCATCCAGAAGTTTAGCGACTACAGCGCAAGAAAACTTTTCAAGATTGAGAAGGATACAACTCAACTCTTATCGTTAGTACTATGCTTTAAATTCCATACGTTTATTTTCTAGACTACCCACTTTTTAATTCATCCACATTCATATTAATATATTAAAAAATTTGAAGCACTCATTTCATTTTCCTGACTAATTCTTCCATATTATAAAGTAACTTCAATTTACTTGGTGGTAAGGCTTTGTGCATGCCCGACTGGGTAGGTACCACCCACTCATCAGATACTTGCTATTGTTGTGTTCCGGTATGAAGGGTGAGTGAGCCAGCGTAATTAAAGGCACAAGGGACAAAACATCTTAGTTCCCAAGGTTGGTGGCGCATTGGCGATGTAAATGATAGTAACATCTCTTACAATGCCAATGTCTATGGGCGTTGGTGACCACTTACCATCAGGTGATCCCCATGCTCACCCGCATTCCTATTCAATAAAAAAAAAGGTATGAACAATAATGGTCAACTAATTAGAAACAACAACAAAAAAGTACAAAAAGACTATATTTTTTTAAGAATTAGTAATTAGTATTGTTATTTACGAAACAGCTACTATCCACAGCCTACCAATAGTTATAATTAATATTTAGTGGCGTATCCCTTATTTTCAATAACAGCACTGCAACGACGTGGCAGTGATTCAATCAATTTTATAAATTTTTCTAGGGGGATTGAATTCCATGCTTCAACAAATGCTTCATATAGTTCGTTTTGACTGGTGCTACGTTTGTTTGAGACTTTCTTTTTAACAATATACCAGAGATTTTTTATCGGGTTTAAATCCGGACTATTTGCTGGCCAGTTTAAAACGGATATACACTGTTCGCTAAGGAAACATTTGACGCTATTGGCCGTGTGTTTAGGGTCATTGTCATGCTGAAAGATCCAGGTTATAGGCAAATGATCGTCCGAGGAGGGAATCATTGTGTGCTCTAAGATATTTTTGTATTGCCATTGATCCATTGTACCGTCACCGTACTTGACTATACTCCTTGTGTATTTATAATTAAAAGCATTGTTTACAGGGCGTCTAACATAGCACTTTCTATCGGAATTTACCATATTTACTTTTGTTTCATCTGAATCTTTCACTGAATGAATGAATTCTTTCACTTTTTTCCATTCTCGTACCGTCCAATTAACATATTTTTAGCGAATTTTAATCGCTTCTCTCGGTGTTGCTAGGTAAGAAGCGGTACCTTTCGAGAGATTCTTCCAAACAATTTAGCTTCCACTAATCTTCGGCGTATCAGTCTTGATGAGATGTTTCTCGGGTCATCAGGCGAAAAAACTTTATTTTTAATCTGGTCGAAGCCTTTACTTGGGTCTGTTTTAGCAACACGAACGATTAGCGTATCTTCTCTGGGAGAGAATTTTCTTGGCCGAGCCTTTCTAAGAACATTTTCAACAGTTCCATGTATTTTATAATGATCAATTGCAATAAAAACTTTGTTAACAGAACAATTTAAATGCTCAGCTATTCTTCTGTACGCCCACTTATGATCTATATGTAAATTAACAATGATTTGCCTAGTTGACGCGTCACTACTTTTATATTTGCCCATTTTGAACAAAATAAAATTAAGATTAAATTTTGAATTGCCACCAAAATAATATTTGTACGTTGAAGTTATACTTTCTTTATTCATAAGAAGTGTTTCTAATTATATGACCGCCACTGTATATATTTAGTATATCACTAGGTTATATTATTAATAATAGATTATATTAAAAATATTTTGTTGGATAATATTATAATTGTACGCAAAATAGTGTTCATAAAAGGAATAATAATGCATATTATTTAATTGACTTAAACCCTCAAAAATAATTGATTGTTGAAATCAGGCTCTATAAGACGGACATTACTAATATATGTAGACTAAAACACTCCACTCTAATTCCAAGTCATTAAATTAATCGTTACTGATATGCAGACAGATTAAAATAACCTAAATCCATTTAGTAGAAAAAAAAACTATACCAAAGTTACGGACAACACGTCTATGGAGATACTATTATCGGGGAAAAAATTATAGACTAAAATTAATAAAATTATTAACAATACAAAATCAAATAAAACAATGAAGTACTTAAGTCTCATGTCTCATTAGAAATCAGATTATAATGACAATGAGAACCTTAATAAGTACTCTTCAAAGACAACAGAGATCTATCTCACTGTCCGCTTATTTTAATTATACCTCTCCGAATTTCTATACGGGGGCTGAGCGCTTAAATCTGCTTACTCGCTAAATTACGTGTTAATTATAATCTTACAAATGCTAGACTTAACTTGTATTTTGGTATCATACTCTTAGATTTATGCAATTGTGGATTAATAATAACATCTAGGCTACATTTAATAAGAATATATTGATAATTAATTTTTAGTACAAGTATAAGCGATAATAGGCTTTATTATGATGTTTGATTTTTAAATAACACATGTTCTTCACGATTTTGGCTATAGATGTCGATAACAGCTACCGGGCCGGACGTCCCGTCATAACTTGCCTGTCGGCTCTTAACATTAACGTGACAGAAATTCACATGTTTGAAATTTAGTTATGCTTATATATTTATATGCATGTGTTTATTAACAATCACTAAAACATTATTTACTCAAAAACAAATTACCATTTATTACTACTTTTAATGAGTGAATCCTTATTTATTTTCTAGACCTTTTGATTCACTAGAAGATCGCATATGTATTCATGAGTCAAACGATCAACAAATAATTTTATACTGGAACAACGGGGAAGCTTTCTAATGAGATTCGGTTTTTATAAGTTAAATAAAGATATATTTTTTGTCATATTTATAATATAGCAATGAAGTATTATATAATAGTATACGCGCTCGCACAAACGAAGGAGTAGAGAAGAGCGGCAAAGCGTGTCACGTCGTTTGCCGTCACGGCATACGATTTGGCCTTACGCCCTAGACACGCTAATAATATTCCACATCAATACTTAAAAGGAAATGAACGAGACTATCCGGAATAACAGAAAATTAAATAGCAAATGAACGAAGACTCACAAAAAAAATATATTTTCAATATCAAAGGAAACCATGCAAAGATATAATTTTATTGTCTCATATTGTACAAAATGAAACATCAAAAATAACAATATTATATTTATCGTCATGTAAATAACATTCCACAGTCTACATTTTTTACATGAACAGACATTCGATATTACGTCGTACAAGATAGATAACAACATATTTAATATTGAAAGATGAGTACCAAAGCATTTTATTGTTGGAATTTACACGTCAATTTCAAGAACGCTTCGTCAATCGTAACTAGGGTTAGCAACATCGTTTTGAATCGGCTCTATGATTGAACGGCATCTTAGAGTTTCGGATTCGTATCGTACAAATTAAGATCGTCTAATTAATTAATTGGTCATTTGTATGCAAGAGTTCTACTATTTTAGATTAAGCCTTTAATCTGATGTTCCCCTACCTTCCCTTATCCTTTTCCTATAATTAAATATTACAATACATTAATTAAATATATGTTTGTGAATTTGAAATCATTTTGCTTTATTATTATTATTCTTTCATTATTTTTTTTTTTTTCAATAAATGTTATTTTATGTCATTAATTATGTAACTTATTAATTTAAGTACATACACAAATTGTAATATAATTTCATTCTTACTATGTTTTGTCTAAATCAGATGTTATTATTTGTTGAATTTGTTTGAAATGTTTTAA
Source organism: Nymphalis polychloros (assembly GCA_905220585.2). NCBI lineage: Eukaryota > Metazoa > Arthropoda > Insecta > Lepidoptera > Nymphalidae > Nymphalis > Nymphalis polychloros. The sequence goes on from HG992247.1 coordinate 1,213,705, forward strand.
TTTTGTAATCTGTTAATTTTTAATTCCATTGTGTATTTTTATTTACTTATTTTCTTTTAATTAATTTGTGCAATTTAAATGTTTCTAAAAATAGAGCAATGTCGCTTTGTTAGCGGGCGTTAATAACTGCACCACAGTTTTACACTACAGCTGTTATTATCGTTCACATTTTGTTAAGATTTGATATGATGCTTGAATAAATTATTATTATTATTATTAAACTATTATTCTGGAATATAGGTTCTAGAATATGAAAAAAAGTCAATTATATTTTAGATTATATTTCCTTCCATCCGTCCGCTTACCGATTCCATAAAAAAATTATATTAAATACGTTTTTATTTTATCTATAGTACTATATAAATCTCTTGGCTCTGTCTGTATTTTTTTTTCACCTAATATTATGATAATCGTTTTATGATGCAGTGATTCACATTATATTTTTTTTTTCATTTTTGTCTGTATGTCTTCTTATAACTCAAGAACGGCTTGACCAATCTTGATGAAAATTGGTACACACAAAGAACATGTGATGGCGCAAATGATAGGTACATATATAAGATCGGTAAACCATGTACCGTACCATGTAACCGGTATTTTATGAAAATTTATTTCAAATCGTTAATTCCGTATTTTTTTACCAGTAACCGTGTGTTATTATAGTAATAAAATAATTTATTATATTTTTATTAATTATACGCGGCTGAAGCCGCGGGGCGCAGCTCGTATAATAATATGATTTAATAGTTTTCTTAATAATCGGTAAATGACCTATTAGTGGCGAGCTTTAATCAACAACCTAATACGTTTTGCTATTAGACTATTGAATACATGCGGTATCTCTTACGCTCACTTTGTGACGAAATATCAAACTATGAAACTCTTACTACTAAAAAAATAATAATTATAAAGGAACAATGCCACGTATACTGCGGTTATAAGACGGAGACAGCTCATAGAAGCTCAATAGAAATTGAATGGCATGTCTGGCTGCATCAATATCCCTAGCGAGCTCAGAAGCCGTAGAAATAAAAGGACAATTAGTATTAGCAGATGTAATAAATAACATGTCAATTGAATAATTGGGGAAAAATGGAAACAAATTTGGAGGTTAATATTAACGTTACAAATTAAAACTAATTTCAGGTCATTAGTGAAATAGGTATTCCAAATTCAAACATGTTGCTCACACTGTTCCTTGTCACGCATTGTAGCTTTCCTTATCATATGACGCCTCCGTATGTCTCTGATGTCGTATACAACATTTTAACATCGTCATCGTCATTCCAATACATATTTATGTATATATTTGGGATTGGCACAGCTTTTTTCAACTGCAAGATAAATGGTTTGACGAAATTTTCCGTTTGGTCGTCCGACTCCCTGACACAACCCCCTTTGGGAATGATGTTTGTGTTTTCCTGTTTTGTTTTGTTTCCCACAACCATAAGGATTACTGGCGCGCTAAGTGCTGATACTATTGATAAATGTGCTTTATACAAAAAAAAACTCTTAGGAGGGTTAGATTGCGATGTAGTGGCTCTATAAATGCTGACAAAAAACACAACTATTATTAATAATAATAAAACAATCATAAATACTAAATGATAAATTTATAAAATATTTCGTAATTAAGTACTATAACATTATATCGTACCTGCACGATTAGATCTTTTGCGAAACATTCATACAACAGTATAAAAAAGTTAGACCCTTTTTTATTCAACAGTATATATTAATGAAACGATGTCAGCCCTAGCAACGGAACAATTTTTTTTTGCACTGTGGCCGACATAACCCAAATATGTCAGTTTCGTGAGCCTGTCTAGGTCCGGGCTAAGAACCTATCAAATAATGTTACATTAATCCATTATTGTACATTTCTTTAGACGCAATATATAAGTTTTTGTAAGAATCTTTTAATATCGCTCGATATAAATATATTACTCAAGTTCGGGTATTTACAATATTGCCCCCAATAGAGTATAATTTGGTATCCTTTGTTGAAGGAATTGTTGATAAAATTATCTTGATTTATTCTATATTATTAGCTTCGTACGAAACAAAACGTTTTTTTTTTTAATATTATAGGTAGGCGGACGGGTATATGGGCCACCTGGTGGTAAATGGTCACCAACGCCCATAGACATTAGCATTGTAAGAAATGTTAACCATCGCTTACATCACCAATGTACCACCAACCTTGGGAACTAAGACGTTATATCCCTTGTGGCTGTAATTACACTGGCTCACTCACCTTTCAAACCGGAACACAACACCAAGTACTGCTGTTTGCGGTAGAATATCTGATGTAAGTTACCACCAGCAACTAAAACCGGTACACAAATAATTTCCGTCGAATTTTTAATATCTAATTATTTCAAAATTATTTTGATTTGTTATAGTAAACTCTAATTAATCATCTTTAGTTTTTTTTTCTTAATTCATTTACTCAGTAAATATACATCCTATCAACTTTCGGTCTTACTTATTAAAGGTTTTTGTCTGATGTTTGGTTAAACACTGCTTCTCTTTCTGTTACCATTGATTTCACATTTGAAAGAAAAGACATAGCACTGTTTGTATCTTCATCTTTGTAATTTTCTAAACTGTTACTAAATTAAAGTCAACTTTCAGGGGTCTGACGTTCCCTGGTGGTGAATCCGGGATTTCCGTGCCGGACACGATGTGCACGCCGAAGTCCGTTGGTATCTCCGTAGACACGAACACCTACGAACCACATCTACTGGCTGGCACTATGGCACACATGATCGGTCATAATATTGGTGAGATCCTCAAGAAGTCCTCTTTAATATAACTTTATTTTCAGAAGTATCGTTTTACATTGTACTATTTCTAAGTCGTTTAAAGGATTTATAAAATTTCATGTTTTTCTCGATATTGACAAATTCAAATTTGTTGAAGGTCTTGACGTAGTCAAAATTATATTGCAGAAACCTGAAAATACTTAATTATACAATAATTGGTTATTAAGCATTTAACATTACATATGATATGTAATTCACCAGATAAATATAAGTTTTCGTATACTCTTATCGTAACTGATTTTAATACTTAGTCGTCATTTATTTCATTTATTATATAATATTTGCTGAATCATTTAAATATTAAATTAACCTAGTTTAAAATAAATATTTTTGTTATAAAATGACAAAATAAGATAAAGCAATTGGGACGGATTAAATTGGTTAAGTATCTTGTCAAATAAATATAAAATTTGTATAAATTTAAGAGGTCTATTGTTACTAAATTCCAATATATATTTTTTTACGAAGACATATTTCGCGTATTATAGACATTGGCACATTAATTAAGTATCGACCGTGCCTTAAACTATTTGAGATATTATGGCCATTGTGCTGGCTCTGATGCTTTACATTAGGTTAAGTATGGAGTTAATGCTAAAAACCCACTCAAACATGCCTCCAAAAGAGAGCCCTACTCTTATTATAAAGAACAAGTATTTTTACGTGTCGAATAAAACGAAATTAATTCCAATCGCAGACCTCGAAAGATATGTAATAGATCTTGCATAAAATTCCCTCCCTTTTCCTCCCTCCCTTTAGGATTCCATCAACTTTAGTTTTTCTTCTTCTGTTAAACTTAAATCTGCTAGTAATATATGACACATATAATATTTTACCTTTTTAATAAATAAGGTATGGGTCATGACGACGGCCGAGAAAACTGCTTCTGCAGGGATTGGCACGGGTGCATAATGGCGCAGTCCATTGTTGGACTGGAAAACGTTCAGCCCTACAAGTTCTCCGAGTGCTCGAAGAACGATTACATCAACGAGTTGCGTATTGGACAGGGATTGTGTTTGCTCAATAAACCAAATGAGGTAAGGGCGTTATTTAATTTATTGGTTGAACGAATGTTTGATAGAACGAATGAAATGGAATCAGATTTACTATCAGAAAGCGGTTTAATCTTCTTATTAAAAATTGAGAGGTTACACGGCAGAACGGTACAGTTCAATAGTACAAATTTTTTATGTTATTTGGCTTAAATATTTGTTAAATTGTATGAAAGAGCCAATAATTAATATCAAGCGAAATATTAGCAAGATTAAATAGTTTATTTTAATTCACTTTTGTCACTATATTGAAAACAATAAAAATTTTTTTATACAAATCACACTGTTTGCACTCTTGCAATAGAGTAAGTAACTCTTATTCCATTTCATTACAATCCTTATATAAGCTATTAATATGATCTGATGAAGTAAGGAATAATTCCTCGTCGTGGTGGATTCAATATAGCTCCAAGGAAGTACGTAGTTTTTTATTGGTATTCGACAATATTCAGTTTTTATTTGAAGCGTACAACCAGGTTGATGACGATGACGAAAAAAAAAATTAATATTAAAAATTAATTATTTAACAAAAATTATATGTTACAGGCAACTGTTACATATAATATAGTAGATTATAACTTTTTGAACAATTAATGCAGTGGCACCAGCATTCGAGACCGTCACCTAGTTCTAATTTTATCAAAGTTATGTTATTGCAATCGCGTTATTCTCGTCACAAATTGCATCGTAAAATCCATTAAAGGTGTATGAAGCCTGTATAAAGTCCATGGCAATATCAAAAGGCATCTCATTGTTTGAGGGGCGAATAGAAATTTTCACGTTATGCATTCTTGGCACTGGCAAAATTCCTGTTAACGAAGTAAAGTATGCCAACAGCTTACCGGTTTAAATGAAGTTTGGGTCTATTACTGAGCTCATGAGAAACCTTTTAGTCAATTTCATCCTATAAGCTCGGAGTTAGTTGGAATTTCTAAAAAAGTTCGATATAACAATTGATTTATTGGGCGGTTTTATGTAGATTTATATTAATAGTTAGCAATATATAAGTCACTATAATAATATAATAAGTACTATTTATATTATGTTTTGTTTTTTTTGTACTTAAACAATTAATTAAGGTACATATCAAAAAATTAAATTGTGGTAGTTACCGTTGATCTTTTTTCATTAAATATTTCATCTCATGTTTTTATAGATAAAATAATACACATGCGAGACTTTTTAACGCGTTCTCTGAATCATCAATGATTGATACCAGTCGTTAATTAGGAATAGCTTGATATTTCGGAAAAGTTTAACTAAAACATATAGAAACCATTCAGATCCTCCATTTAACCTCCCATTCTATACAATTCAATAAACTTCTAGAAACGCACTTATAATTGGTACAAGCTCGGAAGTTACTCGACACCTCCATAAAACCACAATCCGAGAAGTTCAGCCGGCTCGAACAACACAACTTTTCAACTCCGACGTCATTCGCACTCCACTCCAGCTATTAACACGGCGGGCATTCGAATGCAAAACAGATTTCTACGTCGAAAATTAATCAGCAGGGTCGCATTGTTTGTCATCTCTTCTCGGGGTCCCACTCCTTTAATAAAAGTTATGGTAATACAGATGCCCTCCCACGGAATTATCTCTTCGTTTGCGAATATATAATAACAGGGCGCGGGCCGAGCACAGTTCCTATTGGAATAAATTTACATAGCAGCCAACGATAACGGCCGCAGCTCCCGCTTCGTTTTGAAACGTTTACATATTTATCGGATGATCGTGGTCTTCCTTTTCACCTTCGATTGTTTTGTATTAAGAGTTTAAGAATTTAGGTCAGCGTGCCATTGCTATTCGGTGTTGGCCTGAACCATTGCGGCTATCTCGTGTTTATATTATCAGAAAAAAAACTGTCTGTATTTAGTATCATACAAATTTTAATAACAACTGAATCATTTATCTATTGTATGATTAAAATCTTTGTCCTCAAATATAGATTCATAAATAATATAATATTAATTCACGTTAAAAGATAAACTTTCAACTTCAGCTATAAAGGGGTATATTTCATAGTTTCCTTTTCATAAACTTTTAATCCAGCTATTCGTTAAATTTAAGTTAATTACGAAACAAAAGCTGGAACTGTGAAGAATGAAAGTTAAATTACAATGTTACATTCTTTAACTCGCTCTACTTTCCGTGACCTATTTATTATCTCAATTGTTAAACAGTTACTGAAACAAAATTAAACGGACCCATAAAGTAATCAACCTTTATTATGATTCTTATGTTTTAAAAGCAGAGTTTAATAAAAAAAAAGACACCGTTGGGACATTTTAATCATGGATCATGTTTAAAAATTTGTAATGTTGAAAGTTGTGGAAGAGTAATTAGTAATTATAAAGGCATGGATGTGTCAGATGTATTTCTGTTTTTAGTAACAGATGTTACTTTGTATTATTAAAATTTAAAACCAAATTAAACTGATTCGTTTTTTTCATAACGAACAAATTTCCAGGGAAGACAATTACGGTATAAAATGTTCGAATTAATTATTTTTGTGAAAACTAATTAACAAAATAAGTTCTCCGGATCCGAGAGCATATGCCCCTTATACCGTTGCCAGTTAATTACTTTGTACATTACTAATGTGTTGGTAAAACATTATAAAAAAAAAACTATTATTTCCTTTGTTGGATTTTTCATTACTTGTTACAGTCTGCCCAAATATACTTTTTTACAATTTCTATATTTTACGCAACAACTAACCTCTGATTTTTGACTTAAATTTTTTTACAGAGGTACTCGTATAGTTATATACTTTTGTTATTGTTATTTATATTTTGTGCAGTAGCTATAAATACGTCAATCTAATTCGATGATTCAAGCCTGCGCAATTATCACGGAATTGCCCTTTCTTGGCGGTTAAAGCAAATATCTAGAGGAACACGCGCAGTGTCTGGTGAATATCTGTTACTTCTCTATCCATCAATCCGCATTGAAAAGGCGAATTGATGGATAGAGAAGTGACAGATAAATCTTCTTCGAGAGGAGAGGAGAGCTGTGTGGACATTTATGGCTGTTTTAAAAGGCAAATGACTCTACTCCACCTGATGGTAGTAGAGTTAGTGTTCGCAAATATCGAAATCGTCAAGAGTTTACGATTCCTGTACAAAATAAAACCATTTCTTTTATTTTTCATCTCAGTTGGTAGTACATCGTCAATGTGGAAACGGACGTCTCGATGAGGGTGAGGAGTGCGACTGTGGGACAATATCCGAGTGTCAGCACCTGAACCCGTGCTGCGATCCCTTCACTTGCAGACTCACTAAGGAGTCCCAGTGCGCTGAAGGAGAGTGCTGTGAACGATGTCAGGTATTATCCTCGGTTTTAAATCATTTGAGATTATTGGTTTTATGGTGATGGTTGGTTTTCTTTGGCAATATTAATGATTTCTATGTATAAATTCTAGTATCACGTAATAAATATAACACATCACGTATAACATTTTTGATTTTAAAATTAATAGTCTTTAATTTATTTATTTGCTAATCTGAAAACTTCAACAATCGATTCGTAATATTCTATTCTAATTAATACTTAAGTATGATATGATTTTCTAGTTAAACCTAAGCATGACAACTTAATGATGAATTCTATGAAATCTACAGTTAAAGCCCCGTGGTGTCACATGTCGGGAATCGACTAACGAATGTGACCTCGAAGAAACCTGCACCGGCATGTCAGGTTCCTGTCCTGTTGACGCTTATCGGAAGAACGGCGAACCCTGCGAGTCTAGCAAGGGATACTGCTTTGCTGGACAATGCCCTACTCTATCAACCCAGTGCGAAAAGATCTGGGGCACGGGTTCCAATGGAGCTGATAAAGAATGCTTCGAGCAGTTCAACTCCAAGGGATCGGTGACAGGACACTGCGGGCAAGACAATGGTGGCAATTATATGAAATGTGATGCAGAGTAAGCATAAAATTTCAATGTAATATCCTATTTAATGTAAATTAATGTTTTAATAATGCGGTTACAAGCGAGCTGATATATGAAACTTTGTTCGTCCACTAGAGCATATTTTAAAAGGCAGAATTTACTGCCTACCTAAAAGGCTTTTTGTCAAGAAATTCTCAACAGAGTAGCCAGTGTTAAAAGCAAAAATATTTTTACAGAAAAACAGATTATTAACTATATGCACTACATGTGAAGTTATATTAATGTTTGATTAAAACTTCAATTATTTCCAAAAAATTGGTACATGTATGTAATTACTCCGTATGCTTCCAGGAACGTGAGATGCGGTTCACTGCAATGTCAGTCCGGCAACAGATATCCCGTTGTACCGGGAATGGACGAATACTACACGAGGACTGTAATTACTATCAAAGGCAATGAATATGATTGCAAGTGAGTCCACGTTTATAGAAATATGAACGACCATTTTGTGCTACTTAGTTAGTGAAAAGTTCATTATTATTTACCACTTAAATGACTATGAAATGATCGAGTAAATTATATTGTCCTTGGTCTTAATCTTATCAAATTTCAATATTTCAGAGCGACAACAGGTTTACCAGAACACTCCGAAATTGGGCGCTTGGGGCTGGTCCAGGACGGGACTCCGTGTGGAGACAACCTCATCTGTGTCAACCAAACATGCACCTCCATCTTCCCGTACATTGATCACACTAAGTGCCCAACTGACCACAACAACAATGAATGCTCCGCCAGAGGGGTGAGTACTAAAATTATATAATTAGACATATATTTACCATAATTATAAATATCAACGAAAATCATTGTATAAAAGACTTAAAGTAGACGTACCTAAGGTAGACGAAGACATCAAGGCTCACCAGCGGGTAATTTTTGACATTTGATTTATTATCCTGTTATACCATATCATAGATTCACAGCTTTATTTAAACTTTTTACTTATCCAAAAACCTAATTCTAAATTCAAAATACATTTCATACACAAGTAACAATCTGTAAATATTCCACTACTGGGCTAATGCCTCCTCTCTATTTTGAAGAGGTTAGGAAGTTATTCACACTGCTCCAATGCTGGTTGGTGAAACATGTAGCAGATTTATATCTGACACAAAATCGAGATTTATTATAAAGACAAATCAAATATTTGAAAGCACCGCTGATGCTTGCCTGAGTTTGAACCCCCAATCTTCACCACTGCGCACGAGGTCATATTCGGCTAACTTATTTTAAACGTAGCTTTTAACAAATCACTTGTCCAAAGCGTCCATTAAGCTTCAGGTAGTGCAGCGCGGAGTTTTAATTCAATATCATTTAATCGAACCACCGGGCTAGTTCGGAGCCCATTAATTATAACTTGCTCAATGCATTCTACTTTAAAAGTGGGGTACGATGTATAAGCGATTTATACGTGCTTACATAACCTCATTGTATTCAGTTTCAGGGTTGCAAGTATAAAAAAATGAACTATGATTCGATTATTAAATTTCTTTTGAATTTTTATATCATCTTAGATGAAGATAGGTTGACGGATAAACTTGGTATTTCTTTCATTTTTTTACCAAATCGTAAGGAACATTTAACTGTGTTAGTTTTTCTAACACCTTGCTACCTTGTAGTAACAGCCTGTGAATGTCCCGCTGTTGGGCTAAGGCCCCTTCTCCTCTTTTTGAGGAGGAGGTTTGCAGCTTATTCCACCACGCTGCTCCAATGCGGGTTGGTGGAATACACGTGACAGAATTTCAGTGAAATTTGACACATGCAGGTTTCCTCACTATGTTTTCCTTCACCGTCAAGCACGAGATGAATTATAAACACAAATTAAGCCCATGAAATTCAGTGGTGCTTGCCCGGGTTTGAACCCACGATCATCGGTAAAGATTCACGCACCACTGGGCCATCTTGGCTTATTGCTATATTGCTACCTTACAACATGTTAATGAGTAAAATTTAGTAAACTTTTTTATTTGATACTTAAATAATATTTATCGGCCAAGCTTTTAGCGGGTGACAGAAAGAGCAACATCAATATTTAATCTCACAGTCGCTAATCAATGTCTACCAGTAAAGCAGATAGTGTAGTATACTAATATTTTAAATTGTATCAAAATTCATACAATAAAAAATTAAAATATATCATTAGTAATAATGTGTAAAGTATACTACATATAACGCTATAATTGAATAAACCAGAAATCGCTAATCGCTGACGCTTATGACTCACGCGAGTAAAGCGGCTTATACTTCAGTAATTAACACCTCATTCTGATTTAGCGTAAAGTGACGGTGAACTTCAGGTCCGGGTGTGTTTATGAGTTTACATTCGCAATTGTTAAACTTGTTATAATCTGTGGAGTTGTTGGCGTTGTGGATACGAAACTCTGCCAGCACTATGACTATATAATTATTATTTTTCATGTTAAACCGGTGCTTTTGTGTGGGCCCGTTTGAAATGGTACCCAATTCAAGAGTTATTCTACCGCCTAGCTTTAAAAAAATGGGGAGAGGGGCATGACAGCATTAGAGAGCATCATGCCGTTTTTCATCGCGGCATACGATTCGGTCTTACTTTGAAGGCGCGCTGTTAGATGTTTAATTTTTTTTTTTAATATTGTATAAATATATGTGTCCTCGATATTTATATTGACATTTATTTATTAGTTTGTTTTGCTATAGATTTATTTTATTTTATTTTACGATAGGAAGAAATCGGTATGTGACGATAATGTCGCCAAAGTTGAATGCAACTCATAATTAGATTATATCCATGCTATGTAATTTTTTTTAAATATTTGTGGTTTACAATAAATTCGTAAATTGACTTTCTGTCAAACTTTATTATACAAATAGTAATATCATAGGTGGTAGTATAGCTCGGGAATAAAACGATCGCCTTCGGGCTGTCTTTTTTTATATCAAATACACAATTTTATGAAACTGATAGACCGTGTTAATTCAAGTAATAGCTCTTTGAGTGGGATGAGAATTACCAATAAGTAAATGTGGATTGAAATGTTTATTTTACATAATGTAGACGGAGAGGCAAACGGGCCACCTGGTGGTAAGTGGTTACCTACGCCCATAGACATTGGTATTGTAAGAATCGATTTCGATTCGAGTTCGATTTAATGCGGCGGGCGGACCTTCGTTCTCACAAATCAGATTCTGCAAGCCAGTCTGATGCGTTTACAACCACACCCCGCACAGGTGAACGCTTAAATCTAATCCTGTCTAGGTAGCATTGGTTGGAATAATTCCGAGTAAATGATTGCTTACATACAAAGAACACTTACTATTATATCCTTCACAGAAAACAGGATAAAAATAATGAATTGTGAAAGTCACAATTGTGGATATTTTTCCTTATTGAACTTCTGTAATTGACGTTTTGTGTATTTTGAAAAGAATGAAAACGTATTGATATTCCTTACCCCGAAGCTACTTTATTATTACTCAGAAAAAATATAATACACTCGCTCACTTGTATGGTACCACTAAGTTAATATTTATGATACGACAAAAATCCTTACTGAAATTATAAATGCGAAAGTAAGTTTGTTTGTTGCGGTTTCACGTCTTAACTACTAAACTGATTATTATGAAATTTTCCTAACTCTCGCTTACGCGGGCGAAGTCGCCGCCACTAGTTATACAATAAATATTTTACTTGAAACAACAAATAAATATATTTTTTTTATTATAGATAGGCGGACGAGCATATGGGCCTCCTGATGGTAAGTGGTCACCAATGCCCATAGACATTGGCATTGTAAGAGATTACATTGTTAACCATCGCTTACATCGCCAATGCGCCACCAACCTTGGGAACTAAGGTGTTATGTCCCTTGTGCCTGTAGTTACACTGGCTCACACTTCAAACCGGAACACAACAATAGCAAGTACTGCTGTTTTGCGGTAGAATATCTGATGAGTGGGTGGTACCTACCCAGACGAGCTTGCACAAAGCCCTACCACCAAGTTAATACTTACTAATTGTACAGTAACCTTTTGAACTGTAATGTTCTTATACAGTTTATTTTTTTATGTTATTTAACAACAGGCCTCTATGTTGTATGTGTAGCTTAGAAGTTTTCTTAGAAGCCCTTAACTCATTTACGTCTGTGAAAAGTATATGTATGTGTGGGTGCGTACGTTCGAGTATTTCATTTAATATTCAGAATTTATTTTTTGTGTGTAATTTAATATGTGCGTGATATTTTATTATGTATTTTATTATGTAAGTTATAAGTATGATATATCTCAAAATATATGGTGATGGTGACGGTTATTAAAAAAATGTATATTTATTTTTTATTTATTAAGTATTAATTATTGTAAAAAATATAAAAAAGAACATCTATATAATAAAGTATGCAAGGCGGCCTTATCACTTAGCGATTTCTTCCAGGAAAACTCTGTTAAAGATTTATGCAGGAACAAAAATCGGACATAGTGTACACTTACTTACTTATATTAACTAATACTATGTATATGTAAAGAAAACCAATAGCGTTGCGTTAGTAAAATAAATATATTTTTCTTATTATATATAACGGACGGACGTCGGAAAGCCGGGCTCAAATCGAATAGCTGATCCGTGAATTCGTTAGTACGCGAATCCATGGCGGGCGTTATACTTTTGGAAACGTTAAAATAAGTGCACAGCAATGTTGACTTGTTACAATGTTAATCATACAAACACTTATTGCTTGTACAATTAGGGATTACACTAATAATTAGCGTTTTAGAGCCAATGGGTTGCTCCTGTCAATAACACCATCCTTGACATGACGTCCCCCGTGACAAACACAACTCCATTCGATGTTATCCGCCCTAATAAACTAAACAGAATAATTTATCAACGATAAAAATTAATTATTACTCTCGAAATTAACCGATTTTCATTGTTTAATATTGTCTCGCACCGTTATATATAATATACAATAAGGTATTTCGTTGCTATATATTATTTTATATTGGTATTATGTAAAACAAGTATTGGGGCGCCAATAACCTCGCAACAAACAGCAGGAAACTGTTTGAAACTTCCTTCTATACTAACAGCTGAATAAAGCCAAAGTAACATATGAACAACAAATATAATCAACTTCGAGGCAATATAACAATGTAGTCCGGATTCTGGAATATATTTAAACGAAGCCTCAGGGTTAATTAATTGTATGAGTGTCATGCGTTTTATTACAATAATTATTTTAATTTCAAAATATGGTATTTAAAGAGTATGCGATACATCAGTCCATTTTGCCGATGGTAGGGCAAAGTAAGTATGGGAAAAGATGACCATGTTAGGATTCGCGGAGTTTTTAAGAGTATCCTGAATACATTGATGTTGAAAATGGATAACCGATTTGTTAAACATTGGAGGTAACTTTATGTATTTACCCGTTGTTTTAGACCCCTTATGTATGTAAAATAAAGACGATAATAGTCAATGTACTTACTAACATAGTTTTTAAGCTTTGTAAATAATACTACGGATTTTTATTCGTAAATAAACATTTATTATTATTCTTATTATTTGCAATAATTTCGCGTACAAAAAATAGTTTGTCAAATAGAATCAATATGATCGGTGTAATGGGTTTGACATGAGGTATTTTGTTTTAGATTTTTGGAAACTTAAATGTGTATTTAAGTTGAAGAAAAAAAATGCACTGCTTTAAAAACATTTAATTCTAATATGTGTTTGTTTGTAACGTTTTCACGTCGTAACTATTCAACCAATTATCATGTAATTTTCCATTCACATTGTCAGTGTTTCAGAAAACGTAGCATACCTAACACGTGCTCCATTCCATGTCTCTAACACGCGGGTGAAGTCATGGGCAGAAGCTAGTATGTAATAAAGTAAATTCGACTCGATTATACCCAACGATAATCGATATAAGTTAATAATATTTCCCAATAAATGTCAGCTAACTTCAATTGAAGCGGTCCGAGTCTAATTTGTAACAGTTACGAATTCCAATTATACTTAGTTCGTTTCTGATCTGAGTCTATCCGTTATTACGTCATCTCTATCAAATGTTTCGATAAAGTGACGTTGAGAATATTATTTAATTTGATCAGTTTTTACCTTATTGGGTAATCTCTTCATCCCGAAGTGGGATGAAGCCTTTGCCGAACAGTAAGACTGGCTATTAATTAGTTATTCACGGCCTTATTTATAAACGTTGCTTAGTTACTGTTTAGCTAAACACTGATTTGTCTCTTTCTGTCATTATTGATTTGACATACGAAAGAAGAAGACAAAATATTGTTTAACTAATCACCAGTTAAATAAAGTTTATGAATAACGCGGTTAGTCATTAGAGTCCGATCAATGATTATATTATAGTGATTGAAATTAAAGCAATTAATTCGATGTTATTTATTTATATACTCAGATCTACTAGCTATATCGCTATAGTTCGAAGTACCAGGAGACCATAAATACCAGAGCGGCTTCAAAGTGATCGATTAATTATTCTTGTTATTAAACTGCGAGTATATACGAAAGTTTTAAGATCGAATTTAAATACAACGTAATATTTAACGTTTAAAAGATACGATCGTATTTTTTTCACGAATTCGTAATGAATACCATCAATTATTTTAGATTTCAACCAATGATATCACTTCAATTCAAGCCGAAGTTTGCTATTTATTTTTACCCTTCCTACAATAAACAGTTCTATTATATATTACTTGGTATTTACTATATTATATTGTGTGAACGAACTTACCGGACAGAACACAAAGCTCGTAGTAATCATTATTATCTAAATTATGATTATGCTAAATAGCCCTTAGCGGATTCGGTTATTCGGTCAGTAATTACGGCGTTCGATTAAGTTGTCTATATTTAACGTAGAACATACATATACATAAATCAAATGTATATTAATTAAATTAATGAGTGAATTATGAAGAGTATGTTTTGAAATACAAATATTATCATTTGTTTACCTCATTCAAGTCATACTGCAAGAATTTGACAGAGCCACCAATACGTCGATTACGATTACCCACCAATACGTCATTGGAATACCATATGGGTTGGCAAGGAGCTGAGCGCTAATATATATGTATGCGTTCACCATAAAAAAAATGCTTAGTCAGCTCTCACGACAGTCATGGTTTGAAATGAGTTGGTTCTATTGTCTGTCAGAAGCCATCGTCACGTCATGTCACGTCACGGGACGACTGGCAGATGGGAGACATTGAAATAGATGGTTACTGAAAGAAGTTAAATATAACCATGAACAATAAATGAAAACATAGAGTTTCCGTAGTCGGCAGGGCATGTCAAAATGAAAATACTTTATTCAACATGGAAGCATTACACTTCCTTATTTATAAGAAATAGTTCGGAAAAGAAATACCCAGCCATTATATTATGTTCCGTTTACAAATTTTCAGTGTAAAAAAAAAAACGTCAGGACCGTTCATTCCCAAGGTGTGTCCATAAATGAATTAATTGTATGTATTTATTTACCTTTAAAATACAAGCGTTTGTTCGCAATTCTTTTAATTTAGCATCTGAGGCATTTTAAACGACATGACGTTTTAAAAGAGCGTCATACCATTTGCCGTAACGAGATACGAGTCGATTTCATCCCCAAGGAGGAGGGCAATAAATTTTTTATATCAATAGAAAGGTAAAATAAATATTTTTTTTGTATATACAAACTCGATGAATTAGTAAATTAAATGATAGTTTTATTGGTACCATTTATAAGTGGAATTAAATTCAAAATCTATGTAGGAGTCGTATTCAGAACGACAAAGTATTGTCAAATGGTAATGGAAACCGGTTCAAACTGGTATGATTAATCCGAAATCACATCAAAACCAAATTACCCGAGTTTACGAACTCAATACATGCGTTTTGAAAGCAATTTCGGATGAAATAATCTAACCTATGTTATTGGTCCTACTCTCTCCATTGTGAGCGACTCGCTTTGAATTAAGTTTTATCGAACTTGTTGCGAGATGAATAGTCAAATGGTTTCATTCAAATTTGTGCTTTGACTATGATTGTTTTGAAACGAGTTTAGAATTTGAGTGATTGATAAACTTTGAGAGAACATTCTGATTTGTTGATTGTATTCCATAATACCCTATTCAGAGTGTATATGACGTTATATACGTAATTTCAATAAAATTATTTATTAAATTTTTATTGGCTTATATATTATATTATAAGGTCCTCCAGACCGATTTCAGTCACGGCGGTCAATCTAAGAGATTAGCCAGCTGCGCAGGAGATATTATAGTGCACAAGTGTGTTTGCAAACACAGGTGCACTCTCTCTTCCTTAGCTCTCATAATCCGATGGGACGGCAATCCGACACGACCGGAAAGAGTTTAGGCGCAGGACCAACGGCTAAACGTGCTTTCCGAGGCACGGGAGTGTACACACTTCCAACTTCCAGACTCCGGGCTGCTACTGAGAATTTTCTGACGGAAAAACCCAATAACTATTTATTGGCTCGACCTGGGAATTGAACCCAGGACCACCGAGTCTGCGGCCTTATATCTAGCCACTAGACCAACGAGGTAGAGGTATATTATAAATTTAACTAAAAAAAATTATAGACATATGAAAAGCATTTCAAATGACGGTCTCATCGCTTACTAGGGATTTCTAACAGACTTAAAATATTAAAGAATATTTAAAAACTGTTATATTCTTCCAATTATTATATTAAATGAAGACAATCTGTCTACCGTCATACAAACGGTATCGTTACCGTTTGCATGACCGAGACCTTGATAACCTGGATGGTCTAGAAGTGAGACATTTAGAATCTGTTAAATCATAATAATACTATTTTATCGCCTGTAAACGCCAGAGAGCTGTAAGTTAATAGTATTAAATTCAAATAATATTCGTATTAATTTTTTTCATCAAATCTGTTATCTAAAGATTCGTATAGTTTTCAACGTAACTAAATGCAAACAGTCTGTAATTACTGTTAGACGAATTTAAAATACAAATAATTAGAAATCACCCGCTCATGTGGTTTTATGTACGAAGTTCAAATGTTTGAAATTCGCCATGTCCACGGAGGGCATTCGGAGCGCGGGAATGTTAGACATTTTTACGCTTCGGATGATGTTGTTCGTGTAATGAAAATGTTTTCGGCTTCTGCTTAGCGGACCTAATGATTCGATTGTCTAATGAATACATTTTGTGTATTCATTAGATTCATCATATGTACAAATTCGATATATCTAAACCGTATGCGGATAAAAATTAATAGAATTAACTACAGCGTTTAAATCAAATACCGTTATTTTAATATCGTTGATTTCAGTTAATATTCGTTTCAATTGATCAAGAAAGAATGACAACTACATAGACGAACAGAATGTTTGCTGTTTGAAATGTTGTAGTATCAAGGTCTCTAACGATATGCTCAATTTTTATTACATACGCTTACCAGAATATAAATAAATTATTATGATTATATAATATAAAACCACTCGGTTGTAGAGCTTTGTACTCGTCTGGATAGGTACCACCCACTCATCAGATATTCTACCGCAAAACAGCATTACTTAGTATTGTCGTGTTCCGGTTTGAAGGGCCAGTGTAATTACAGGCACAAGTGATACAACATCTTAGTTCCCAAGGTTGGTGGCGCATTGGCGCAGTAAGCGATGGTTAACATCTTTTACAATGCCAACGTCTATGGGTGTTGGTGACCACTCAACATCAGGTGGCCTATATAATCGTCCACCGACCTATGCTATTAAAAAAAAAACAAAAGTTATTTCAAAATAAACTTAAAACAATATTATCTAGATAAGGTTTATTGACCAACGACTGGTCTCGTCTAATGGATAACTTATAATGAGCAATAAGAAGTGATAGGTTTACCTGGTAAATAAATTCCGATCACAATTAATTAGACAATTCATTTCTCAATCTGTATTCTATCGTTCAGTTTATCTCTCTCACAGATAAAGCCATATCAAATACACGTGAAATAAAAAACACGTATTCGAGCAAGGACAGGCATCCAACATTACGTAATAATGCATAAATTCTGCACGTAATTTCAGAGGAAATTGTCAGAACCATGCGGTAGACGCTCACCGATGTCTGAATAATGTTAAGAAGGAAACACAAACACTGTTAAAACTCAGTACAAGTTGTTGACACCTGTAACTGTGGATAATAATTCGTTTTAACCCGAGCTCGGTGGAGACCAAACAATTTAACTTGTTAAAAACTTGTTTAAATCTTGGAAACTTACATCTTGCGTTTGAAACAAAGTGAAGCGGATCGAAGTGGAAACAGACCGCCTTTATGAAAGATTAAAAGAGTACGCGCTAATGGTGTGAGCCCTCAGCTTTGACATAAATTACAAAATATTTATTTTTTATTTTTTCATTTAATTTCTTATTTCAATGTTCCAAAATTAAACCAGCTGTTCAGGTTATAGAAATAATGATTTTATTATCAAGTCATACAGTCGAAGAGAGTATTCTTTAGAAAATCTGCACAATGTACTAAAAATAAACTGAGGCTTTTCGGGTTTGACGAACTATTTAATTTAATACACTCCATTTTCAGTCACCCATCTTTATCGAGAAGAAAGAATTCATTCAACTATGCTGCTTCAAGTTGCAAGTAAAATAATAAGATTATCTCTGTATTTCTTCGCTCACAATCATGTAAATATATTTAAATCCGCGATTTTTGGTTAGTATAACGTAATCTGTTCAACGATCCAACCCGACTAATAAATATATATTAGGCATTAAATTGCTTATAAACGCACACAGAGCGCCGAAGCGTTCAACCGTGGATGGCAATCAATCCTCATAATTGTCACTGGTTCTGGTAACATTTACGTTAATTCCGCAATTGAGCGTTTTGGAAATTGTTATGTTAATTATATATACGAACGCATTTCACAATATAATGACGAATCATATTTTTATGTCATGTGTGTATGTACGTTAATGTCCCACTGCTACTTGGTGGTAGAGCTTTGTACAAACTCGTCTGGGTAGGTACCACCCACTCATCAGATATTCTACTGCAAAACAGCAGCACTTGGTATTGTTGTATTCCGGTTTGAAGTGTGAGTAAGCCAGTGTAATTACAGGCACAAGGGACATCTTAATTTCCAAGGTTGGGGGAGCATTGGCGATATTTTTTTTAAAGAAATGTAAAATGTCACTGTCTATCGACGTTGGTGAAACCTTACCATCAGGTGGCCCATATGCTCGTCCACCTTAGGTAGGTGAAAAAACTGCTGGGCTAAGAAGACTCTTTTCTTATGAGCTGGTTTGACATTTATTCCATCATCTCCAATAGACTTATCCGACTCAAAGATTTTCTCAAGCTATTTTTCTTCACTGCCACGCACGAGATGAATTTTAATTATTTATTTATTTATATTTAAAACAGATAGACAGTTTGGCATATGGGTAATGGACGGTAAGCGGTCTCTACCGCCATTATATATTGGCAGTGTAAG
This sequence comes from Nymphalis polychloros, assembly GCA_905220585.2. Lineage (NCBI taxonomy): Eukaryota > Metazoa > Arthropoda > Insecta > Lepidoptera > Nymphalidae > Nymphalis > Nymphalis polychloros. The sequence goes on from HG992247.1 coordinate 1,233,041, forward strand.
AGAAGTATTAACAATTTCTTTATCAATGCGCTATCCGCAAATGCTATTTATCTAAGAGTACTAAGATGTTATGTTTTCTGTGGCTGTAGTTTGACTGTCTCACTCACCCTTTATACCAAAACACAAAATGACGTTGGCTTCCTAATTAATTAAATAAAATTAACAAGAGTGAATGGTATCCGACGGACGGACGGACTAACATACCACTTACCACCAAGTGTGCTATAATTATAAGCACATGAAAACTGTCTGGTGCTTAACCGCAATCATCCGTTACGATTCACGTGTTGTAGCCTAGTTTGTGTTCGTTCGTGTTGTAGATTTCAAATAAATTTACGAAAACATTTAACTCTAACAATTTTCTTAGTCGATTAACTTCATTAATTCAAATTGAATTGTTTAAAATGGAAATCCTTCAAACTAATCCCAAAGTGAAAGACGGCCTTTTATCGATAATTGTAGAAACCTAAATACTCTACGCTAACAAAAGTTTATATACGAGTAAGTCAAATATAAGTTACGTTATGAGTTATTTATAATAAAGAGGAGGGAAAGTTTTCTGGAGCAATTCGTCCTTCAACGACTTCGGGTTTGACGTCTAAATTCGATTTAATGCTATTTAGCCACTCGATATCTTCAAACGAAAGTAATCTTAACTCTTGTATTTTAGCTGTTTTATGTCCAAAAAGTTTGTTTTAAGTTTTTTTTTTTTTTTGTTGGCGCTTATTTTGCCCAAAGGCTGAGTCTAGCGGTGCAGAGAGGCAATAGTGCCAGCATCTTGGGTACAATGCCACAGGACAATCTATTAGACGGCGACGATTTTATTTTTTAATTTAGTTTAGTTTAAGACTATAATAATAAATATGTTATATAAATTTAATATTAGAAAAGTTGTATAAAATAAATATTTTTCTTTTTATAGCAATTATATATATGGCATAAAATTTAGTTGCAATATTCGACAACACTGACTCATTAAAGGTTAAAGATATATTTATAATTTATTGTATAATTGTAAATGTAATGAATTATTACAGGGTTATATATTAGCAAAAACAAATTAGTATATATTCAACTAAAATATTGACTAGTCGTTTTAATTAGGAAAATGTTCAACAACTGTAAAGATACACTTCTAATATACCCGATCCCGATTACCCGATCGTAAACAGTTGAAACAAACTTATAAACGCTATATTGATTTGTGTATCATGTAAATTGTATGATCCAGGGATGTGCTAGGTATTGTGGAATTGACCACGCGGAATATTGAGGCTTAAATAGTTAATTTATTAAATAATTAACAATAGGTTTGATTTGAATGCTATTCCGCATCGTTCGCTCGGTCAATTCGATAATCTTTGCGCTGACGGTAAAATTTATACTTAAAATGTAGGCCAAATTATATACTAATAAAAATATTGTACGTTAACCGTACATAAATATTATAATTATTTAATTGTAGTTCATCTTACATAATACTCCGTTATATGTCACGATCGAGTTTTTTAAAAAGGCTTTTCTATATTTTATAAAATGTTGCAGACATATATTTCCTTACAAACATGTTCCTTGAATATGCTATGAAATAATGCGCTTACTCGTCTTACGCTCGAAGTATCGGGTAGAGGTGTATCGAGCGCTAAGATACACATAAAAAAACAAAAGTAATCTTTTTTTTTCATAGTATAGCTTAGTGGACGAGTGGACGACTGGGCCACCTGATTTTAAGTGGTCACCAACGCCCATAGACAGTGGTTTGTACATTTCTTAAAAAAAACAACATCGCCACTGCGCCACCTACCTTGAGAACTAGGATGTTATATCCCTCGTGCCTGTAATTACACTGGCTCATTCGCCCTTCAAACCGGAACACAACAATACCAAGTACTGCTGTTTTGCGGTAGAATATCTGATGAGTGGGCGGTACCTACCCAGACGAGCTTCCACAAAACTCTACCATCGAGCAAGTCTTCTTCGTCAATCTAAAAATAACTTCATTCCTTTTGACAGACGTGCTCGAATGTAAACAAGTGCGTGTGCAACCGAGGATGGACTGGACCGGACTGCTCCCAGCCGGACGCGCTGCCGCCGTCGCCGACGCCCTACGTTCCGGACAACGCAACCAAAGCGGCCTACAACATGACAAAGAAGGAAACGCCGTATGGTGAGTCGAAACCAGTATCAGATAAATCAATAAACTATAAATACGATATCTTCACCGTAGAGTGATCTTACCAAGATTTAATTGTACGTCATAAATACCTTGAAAGGCTGGTCAGACGGAAGCGAAACTCGTGCGGTATCGCTAGGATTTAGCGAGAATCGCTCGTTCGCTTGACTTTTAAAACTGACGCAGTTACCCGCATGTCAATATTCCTAGCTTTTACTTGTAAAAAATATAATCCAGGCTAAATGTTACTAATTTCTAGTCTATTAACTAATTCATTATATACAAACCTATTTAAAAATGTGTAGGCTGATTACGGCGTAAAAGAAATATATAATTAAAATGATAAAGTTTTGGGTTGTGAAATAGCGTTATCTTATTACACAATCATAATTTTCATTATTTTATACTAAGAAAGAACTTTACTTGTTAATTAAATTAAGTAAATCGAGAGTGACAATGATATGGGATCCTTTAAAATTACATTACACCTCACTTGTGAACAGGCTGGCGAAGTCTGTCTACGGTAGTTGTCTCCCATGACAAAGTAACTATCGTCCACTAGATAGCTATGTTTTCTATGCTCAATACTGATAAGTACTATATCATAATTACGTTTCAAAAACTTATAGCCTTATGAAGGTTATTTATCTTGTGTCTTCTTCTTTCAAATGTCAAATTAATAATGACAGAAAGAGCGAAACCAATGTGTAACACAACAGCCGCTTAGCAAAGTTTAGAAGCCTTTAAATGTTGTGAAAATATGTAGTCAGTCTTGTATGTACAACATACATATTTGTTCATGTATCATGTATATCTTAAATCTTATAACCATGATTATTTTATTATGCCGTATACATATGTATGTATGTTTGTCTGTCTATGGTTTAGTATTGATAAATTGATTCGATTACCCTTTATATAAAATAAATGTTTTACTATTTCTTATCGAGTTATTTTGTTCCTCTAACGTTTCTTTTTCTTGCTTGTTTACTGTGTCATTTATTTTATTGTGATGTGCATATGTACTGTGTTTTATTTAATTTATAATTATATTGCTTTCTTTCTTACAGTTTAGTTTACTGGTGATTAATAATATGTATCGCTGATTTATGATTTCAGGTGCCTTCTTACCTCTGTTACCCCTATTTTCCTATGCTATTGATGTGATATTTTGTATAATTGGCCGAACAAATCCGAGCACTGCTCTTCGACAACGTGGGGGAGGGGGCCGAAAAATATACTCATTACAATAATAATAATAAAAAATTCTGAAACACTAAAAAAGTCCGGATTTAATTTCTTCTTAACGTTAAAATTTGTTCGAGTTTAAGTAAACTGGGTTGAAGATATTCTTAAAGTAATAAATACCCCGGAGAGCAATGCTCGGAGAGGCGTGGATATAAGCGCGGGCGGCGCCGGCGCACTAACGCGCGGGACCCCTCTCTTCCAGGTGAGATCGAGGGCAATAAGATGAGCACCGTGAACATGGTGTTATTATTACTCGCGGTCGTGCTGTCCGTGTTCGTGGGTTTCGCCTGGATGGCGTACTGCTTCAGGTAACAGCGGGTAACTCGGTGTTGTCGCACTGTGTCCGTTGCCTGTGCCTGCAGTGTCGTGTCGTATCTGTCTTGCCGGCCTCGGGTCCCGCTGGCGCCGCTCGCGTATCCTCGCCGTCCCGCCGCGTAGCAGGTAACGCGTAGCGCGTTACGTGCTACGCGGAAGGACGACGACGAGCGTGCCGGCCCGCGCGTGACTTACTCTTCTCTTTGGGCGCAGAGAACTACCACGGCTCGAACACGGTATTCCTCGTGGCGGTGCTCATGTCTGTGGTAGGGGGGGTATTCATAGTATTTGCCCTGAGCGCTCTCTGCTACAGGTCAGTCGTAGTACACAAAAACTTCTCCCTGTGCCTAAGGTTAGTGAGCAGAAAACAGACCAAAGGTAGTCTTTAAGGAGAAATTTAAATCGTCACCTTCGTATACTTGTATGTTTATTTTAGACGTTAGCGTTGGTGTTTACGTTTTTAAAGTCGACGATTGGTTTTTCGTTTTTTGATTATTTGAAGATTTTTTATGTCGTTTACGTTGTCGTCGTAGAGCTAGCTGGCGGGTCAGGCGCCCCAACTGCATTTGATCTGTGGTTCTGTGGCTCTGTGCTCGCGCCGGCGGCCGGCCCGCGGCGCCCGGCCCGCGCCCGCACGCGCCTTCGCCCCGCGAGGCGTCGCCGTCCGGCCGCCTCGCTGCATGCCGACGAGGCTTTCCACGTTGTACTCGAGCGACACCTCGATTCAAACCCTTAAAATTCTGGGCTCTTGGATGTATGCATTGGCTTATGTGAACTGTGACTCGTTTTCGTTTCCTTTCTTGGTCGGAGACCGTGTCGCCGGGCGCCGCGGACTGCTGCCCGACGGCGCGATCGCGTCTATATCTTCACGTCACGTTATGTGTCACGTCGCTCATCGTAGCCGTTACTAACTAGCCGAATATTGTGTTTTAATTGAATTTGTTGACGTAGTGGTTTTATTCTCGCGTTACAATCGATGTATGACCGATCGACTCGAACCTCATGCGAAGATATAGCACGCTCGACTCTGATATCACCGATCATTTCACTATCACTAAATTATCTAAACTTTTGCACGAAAAGCGAATGTGCGATGCACGGATTCTTCTTTCAAGCAGCTGTCTATCTAGTTAGAAACGCCTAATGTTATATTTAAGTAATTTATTATCTTTCCATTAAAAATACAAACCAACCGGAGCTTGTAAAGACATTTTGAATTTGTAGCTGATTTTAATTTTATTAAACATTTCTCATTTATGACGCCGTAAACTTATACATTACAAATTCATTGTAAAGTATCATTTTTACTGGAAAGAGCCTTATCACTTAAGCTAAGATCAATTTTGATTATGTTTCCATGAACATCAATTCCCATGAGGAATGAAACGAAAAATTGAAGTTTTATTCAAAAATCAATTCAGAATTAAATTGTTTTTATTGTGATATCCAAAAGCACCAGTCTTTAAATTCCAATTGGATTAATTGAGAAGTCGAATTAGATTTGGGATTTAAAAGCCCATTTGAATATTGTTATCATTCCCAATCTATCACTCTGACATTGATAGTAATTCCAAAATTAAAGGTTACGAATGGAAACTGACCAGTCTTTGCAACACGACAACAAACAAGCTAAAGAAAAGTTTTAATTAACAGTTTCTTATATGAATAACGCGTATTTAACATTCAAATTAAATTTACATGCTAGGCACTGGAATAAAACATATAAAACATGATCATAGACAAAATATTTATAGAACGATCAATTTTAGAATCGTCAGCATCCATTCAACCTGTCAAAATTAAATTCGGAAACGAAAACATCGACAACAAAATTGATCCCTGAGGTGTTCTCGATTCCGTTACAATATCGAATGACACGATTTTTTAAACTTAATCGATTGATCTGAGTGTGCGTTTCCACGCCACGCCTGCATCAGGAAAAAGAGTACGCTACCGAAATACGACCCTCCATACGTGAAGAAACCGATCGCAAAGAGCTTCGCGGCCGGTTCTACGACGTCGAATAATTCGCAAGAGGACATATCGCTTGACGGTGGGAAGATGCACGCCTTTAATAACACGTTTAGGTAAGTATTAGGTAACCCTTTTGGTAAAAACTCTTCGTTTTTGTAAAGTCCCCTTAAATTGTCCGAATTTTATAATCAGTTTGTATGTGACTGTACTGATTTTAAGGTACATTTAAAACATATAATATGTACATTTATTATATAAATTATAATTTAAAAGTTTTCGTATTTGTTTTTAATTTTTCTATGTATACCTATTATTCACACTGTTTCCCTACTTTTTTCTTGAATTCTTGATCTGTGTTTTATCTATATTTTGTGTATTAAATATAATTTAGGTCCCATTAAGTTATTATAAAGTTAAAACGTGCTCTAGATTTTATTGTAACTGGCAACAATAGTAATTGTCTACATCAATTTGTAATAACATTGTAATTCAAACGAATTTTATAAATTTTAACTAAAATAAAATAATTGATAAGATAATTAGATTTTGTTACACATAAAAAAACATCAACTAATACACTTTTGAAATAAATAATTTTGCTTTATAATGATTATTATACTAACAGGATAGCTAATTATTGTTACCTAATGTCCACGTTAACAAATGTACCATGCGTTGCACTGCCTTCTTGTACTTCTAACTTACAATGCCAGAAGGTAAAAAAAACATACAAATGTCAACAACGACTGTACACAAGTAACAACAAGCTATAGCTTAAAAGGAACGCGTACGGGACAAAGAATCATTCTTTTATATAAATTTTAAATACCGAGCATACATACATTCTAGAGCACGTTGCTAATATCCTTAATTATTTTTCGAAATTAAATTTCTCTTTCCTCTTCCTATCGGAACTGGTGTAACAGAAATCTCCTCAGGTACGTTCAAGCTTGAAATCTCACCGCTCATTTAAAATTTTCTCACACGATTTTCGCTTTTATCACATACGGCTTTGGTACAAAAATGCTTCAAAGCAGTTTAAATATATGTAGCGTGTTCCAGTGTGACCGGGCACAATCACACATGCGTTAAGATACACGCTTTTTAAATATAATTTGTTTTAGATTTTGTGGAGATGGTAAATATGCACATAGATTCTAACAGGCACTGACTAGAATAGATAGATATACAGTAGATAATAGTACCATTTGTGTGATGAAATCTTAATTAAACTGGATATAAATCCATAAAATCGTCCAAAAACGATACAAATTAAAGTGAAATAGACGAATAACCCAAAACATGTAGCTGTCAAGATATCTTAACTCATCAAAGGTAATTACGACAAATCCAATCAGTAAAGTTACGGAGGAGATCTTAAGGAGCGATTCGAAACTTAAAAGAAAGTAACGGCCTGGAAGCTAAAAAAAAATTCGAAAATGGAACAAAATTTAAAAGATTCCAAATTTCTCAGCCGCGGAGACTCCCAGCGCGTGATCTTCAGACACGGGAATCACACGGGAGCTGGCAACACTAGCAGATATCCGTGAGTTGCCAATCACAAAAAGCAAAATTTGTACTAACTTCATGGGGTCTATCTATCTGTCTAGGCTGATAATATTTATTGTAATTATTCTTTTTTTCCGTACCTTATTGAAACAAAACCGTAGTTCCCTTAATTCCTTAGGTTACTGTGTTTAGTTGCTTATATCCTAGCTAGTCCTTGTGTAAAAATAATATGTTATACAGTATTAGTCGTATGAAAACTGAATTAAGTTTAATTGGCTAGTTCTCCATTGTCAAATTAACTAAATTTTTCACGCGTCAATATGTTTTTATTACCATCACAATATTGGCTGAATCATATTGGAGCCATTGGCATGCGCAAATCATTTTTGCTTAATGATAATTGGTTTTTATATTCTGACAACATTATTGAAATTTGCATGTTTTTTTCAGAGACCATAAGCAAATGAAACGTGTACATTCCGGTAGTGAGGATGAACCGACACATTCTGGTGAGTATTTTTCTGTTTAGTCGTAAAGGTAAATAAGAAATTAATCATGTAACGATCAGTCTTCTAAATTCGTTTAATTTTAATAAGCAAGTAAACGGTATTTCAACTGTTATTAAAAAAAAATCTGCCATTTCAACCTTAAATCTGAAATTAAAATAATATATATTTATGATTTTTCCAGGCGAAGAAGATATAGCTTTCATAGATGTAGCTTCCAACTCAATGGCAAAATTGCCAGAAAAGGGAATACTGAAGAAGCATGGATATGGTGCAGTGGACGGGAAAGACAAGTGGGCGGAAGATTCGCAGTCCGAGCAGCTAGAGGCTGGATCACAATCCGACGGGCAGGAGCCGTCAGGGGCTGTCGCAGATATGGAATACAAGTTCAAGGTAGTGTAATAAAACGAAATATCTAGTTGATTATTTTCTAAATTCAAATTCTCCACAATATGAAATGTATAATAAGTTCGAATCATTAATGTCAATTATATATAATTTTTATATAATATATAATTACAACAATACTTTAAAATTCACTCGGTGGTAGAGCTTTGTGCAAGCTCGTCTGGGTAGGTACCACCCACTCATCAGATATTCTACCGCAAAACAGCAGTACTTGGTATTGTTGCGTTCCGGTTTGAAGGGTGAGTGAGCCAGTGTAATTACAGGCACAAGGGGCATAACATCTTAGTTCCCAAGGTTGGTGGTGCAGTGGCGATGATGTTGTCGTTTTTTTGTAATACAATAAAAAAATAAAAAAAATCTAAAATACCAATTTAAAAAAACAATAAAAACAGAGAAGTCGTATGTACATTACAGGACCTTAACGGATATCACGAAAACATAATCGTAGCGTTGAAGACAGCCGCCGCCCAGCGAGCAAGTGCTGGAGCAGCAGTCGGTTCTGGAGACCTGCGAGCTCTCCAAGAATACGAATATAAAAGGGAAAGGGCACCCAGCGCTGAAAAAATCCATGAAGCTGATTTGCGAAGACAGCGAGGTGAAGAGGAAGAAGATGAGGCGCCGCCATGCGGACCGATAAGGATCAGGAACTTAGAAGATTTGATTAGACAGCTCGAACACCACTCCAGCAGACACATGAGTCCGTCTGGCTCGGAAGACATAAGAATGTCGGAGACGGAAGCGGATAGACATTATCGGGTCGAAGGAGAAGTACCAGCGTAAGTAATCAAAATAAATATTTGCGGATGCGTAAAAATAAAATATTTAATCCTGCATTCTAATATTTATTTGTAGGATGACTATTTAAAATATGCCTATTCATTTAATACACATCAATAGTTGTGTACAGTTTGGTAACATTTCTGGTTTTCTACCAGAACGTCTAAACGGAACGGCTTCCCCCGTTTCTTTTGCGTCATATTATATTATTTTTTTAATCATAAGGTCGTTATAAATCCACAGTCGCTGTCGCGGCCGCATCGGGCCCGGCGAGGAGGAGTCCCGCTTCGCCTACCCGCGGTTCCGCGGCAGCGCGCGTCACCACCCCACCATGTTCGCGGCGCCCGCGGCCGCGTCGCCGGCGCTCCTGGCGCACGCGCCGCACGGCTCGCACGGGCCGCACCCGGCGCACCCGGCGCACGGCGTGCACCCGGGACACGTCGTCGCGCACGGGGCGCACCGGGTCCCGCCGGACGACGACGCGCTCTACGAGACCGCGGACACGGAGAGGCTACGCGATGCACCGGACAGCGAGAGGTGAGACCTTGATCCAGAAGGGCTAGATTTGTAGTTTAAGTTAACACTGACAAATTGACACTTTTATAACAGAGTTGAACTTTGAGCAGCAAATAATGATAAAACAATTGTATGTATACACCTCTAACAGCCAGAAGGGGGAATGCACAAATATTTACCAACACGTTATAATTAATATAAATTTCTATAGTTTCCATATTTATTTGCAGCGACATCACACTTAACGACACTCATGAAAACGTCACGGGCGGGCTCCAAGGGTCTAACTTGAAGGATATAATCCTTATTACTTTCTAATTGGCAGTAAATTGACCGTTACATAAATTCAATATTCGAACGATTGGAATTATTTACAAATTACAATATTTGTACAAATTGGCATATCAATTTAAAATTTAAAATCCACCAAAGTACCGACTGGTGGGCTCCGGCCCCGCGGCGAGCGCGCCGGTCGGTCGGACAGACTCGGGAGCCCGCCGCAGCGACGCGCCTAGACTCTCCGTTCCTCTTCTCTATCATTTTCTAGTGATGAATTTATTCAAGCTCAACAACAGTTAGCCCGGTGGGCGAGTGAAGAGGCGGTGCCGGTGGAGCGCGACTACTTCCCCTCGCCGACCTCCCCGCCCCACCAGCTCGGCTCACCGCGCTCTCCGGCCAGCTCCGGCAGCGAGCGCCCGGCCGCCTTCCCCGAGTACACGCACTGACCCCCCGCCCGCCACCACTAGCCCTAGGACGCGCGTAGTGGACATGTGAATACGTAATCGTTAGACGTCAAATGTAAATAATGAAACTAATTGCACAGACTTTAACGATGTGACTGAAAATTTTAGATAATTTAAGCGTTAAAACGTCGATCAGAAGCCGCGCCGCCGCCGGGCCGCGTTGTTTTAAATATTTATATTCGTTTTAAATCGATACGCTTTATATACTCTTATCTCGGTTCCGGCCCGGCGGTGGGCCGGCCGCGCGTCGGGACTCGAGTCGGGCGTGCGTCGGGACACGCGTCGGGGCACGCGGCGGGACGCGCGCCGGGACACGCGACACGCGAGCAGCCGTCGCGGGTCGCTCGCACTTGGACGCGACCGCCGAGTGGCTTACACTTAGATAGGCGTTTAACAAATTCTGGTGACGTAGTATCCGTCGAAGCTTTAATCGAGCCGGCTCGACACCGTTCGCGAGCGAGCTCGAGACGTGCGATCTGTGTCGTGTTTCGTCACCGTGTGTCCGGAGGCCGGTAGGAAGGCGGGCGTCGCAACCGTCCCCGGAGAGTAAACGATCTCATCGCACCGAATCACCTCTCCGAAACGCCCAACTTCACAGACACGCGTTCGGTTAGTTGACACTACGACGACACCGAACTGTGCGAGTGCGACACAGCGGTTTCTTATGCGAGTTTCGTCGGAGAACTTATATACGACGTTACGCTCGAAGATCTCGAACCGTAATCTAATAATGTTTTTGTATTTAGATACATAAAATACTCATATTCTAAAATAGTTATCTACATTGATGTGAATATAAGTTATTTCGAATCAAAAGTATATATATAAACATACATACATATATATTATATATACATATATATATATATATATATATATATATATATATATATATATGGTATGTATAATTATCGAAACGAATTTACGCTGATGTGAATGACGTATGTTGAAAAGGGACACTGCTTCGATGGGATGTGATGCGTCGACTTAGAACGATATAGCTTAGACATTAGATATAATATTGATATAAAACGTGTAAGTACCTATGTTATCGGTTGAATCCATTCGTGGAGGGTGTAACCATAGTTAGCGAAAAAAATTACGTCATCATACGATTACCGAGCATCATATTTCATCGAGATAGTATCCTTATATGTTACAGTTTTCGTTTATTTTATTATGACAATTTAGAAAGTTATCGTTTCATTCGGGTTTACGCTAGGCTAGGTGGCGCCGCCACGATTATAGGTACTAGTAACTTAAAGTTATATAATATTAACTAGAAAAAAATACTTCATCTAGCCCACGTTGATCGACATAGGCTCAGCGAGCTTTACGAACCACTTATTAATAAAACAAACATCGATCACACCGGTAACAAGCCGACTTTAATCTGTGACCAAGTTCGTTGACCCGCGTTATTACTCTTATCGATTATAAAACGCAACTACGCCGATGTCGATCGTCATTGCACAAGCTGCGGCCCTACGACCGCGATCATGATAATTAATCTCTTAGATAAACGTTATAATATATTAAATAAGATAAACTAGGTAACTAATTACGCGTACAGGGTAGTCTCGTTACTTATGCTCTGTACTGGGTGCGACACTCGCGACCGGTGCGGAGGCGACCGCCACAGACTAAAAATATTGAATGATATAACCAGTAGACTGTATCTGTAAAATGTATGTATCAATTCGTAGTGATAACAATGTTGAAAGTTAGTATAGGGTATAGAGTAAGTACGTTTAATGATTTTATCGCACACTAAAACAGCATCGCTTCATAAATAACGTAGAAAAATCGTTGTAAATAGTGTCTCTATACATCAGCACACCTGATTATATAAAATAGATCACAATAGGCACATTTATGACTCGTGATTTTTCTTAAGAAAAATATTTTACTGCCATTTCTTAGTGTATTAAAGATTATACCGAATCTAGTATTTAAGTACGTTTCCTTTGCATTTGCTTTAAAATGCAAATTGTACGATCGTGGCGAATATAAGGATATATGTGTAACGTTTACCGATATTGTTGAAATGTGTGGTCGTGGCCTGAGTGTCCTTCGCACCGTGCCAAGCGTTTCGTTGTCTCGCGTACGCGGCGTGAACGTCGAGTCGATTGAGGAATTAATAGAGAAAAGAGAGATCGTCGGCTTCATAATTCTCTTTTTTATGAAGCTAATGTGAATTGTCGGTGCGTGTTGTGTATGTATAATGTACGCATTAGCGGACCGCGGTCTCGTTCGCGCAAGCGAGTGTCAATCCCAGGAGGCGTCGCATCCGGGCGCGTTTTATATCCAAACATACATGCGCGGGAAAGCATAGCATAGTCCTCTAATGATCAGTATGGCAATAATTGAATATAAATTGTCATACAATACGAGAACCAAATCTTAAGGAAACAAAACCATTGTAATTTTTCCTTTTTTATCGTTATATTTTTAATAAAATTTCAATTATTAGTCGTTAAATCGTAATTTAAAAATAAGAGTGAGTTTCCCGCGCATTCGTGTAACGCGCAGGCCTAATTCGTCAATTGACGGCGCCATACACGGTCATTGCTCACGGTAGTGCTCTGGTGTTTTGCAAATTTCATCATTTTTTATCTATGGAATCGACTCGTTCATAAGTTTTTTTACCTGTACTTATAGAAGTGCCAAATAAAATGTTTTATGTAAATATTTTAGACAGCAAAGCAATTATTAGATTGTATAACTTTACTTAAATTTCATTGTAAAGGATTTGAATTCTTAATATCATAAAATATCTTGTTTTATTAAATCTTGTAAAATTATTGTTGTAAAAGTTTTCAATTAATCTGATGTATTTAAATACATAGTTTAGTAATATTTATTTATTATTACATTGTGAAAAATGTAAACATAGTTTTATATCATTGAAGTTCCTATTTTAAGCAAAACTAAGTTTTCATTACATTTTATTATCTGTATAACTTGTAGATTTTTTATTTATTATTCATTAAGTTTACTTATAATGCTGTTTAAAAAAATTTAGTGTCACAACTGTCAAACATTATTTACTACATATATTTTTTATCTGTTACTGATAAATTAGACTTTGCCGCTATTTACGGGTTCAATTGAAATTTATAACAAACTGTGGTCTGTGCTTTTAGATCCCCAACATAAGCGTCAGACTTGATTTTTTTAGATAAAGCACATGATTGTCAGACTTGATTTTTTTAGATAAAGAATGGCGATTATTTGTAAGCACTATCACTACCGAAATACTGTTTGTATTGTTAATTTAAGTGATATTATGTGAAAATAAATGACGAATTTTAGCGGAAAAAACGTTAAGACGTTGAAATTTTCAGTTTGGTTTTGTCCTTGTAAATATATTTGCTATATTATTTACTAAATGAATGTAACATATTATTAATGAAAGAAAATAGATGAACACAATTTTCTCAGCCGTTTTATTGATACCCTTCCTAGAAGTTAAGAAGACCATTTTAACAAAAAACTGGAATATGACACAAACAATAGTGAATTTTATTATTTATGAAATATAAAGACGGTTTGGAATAGGACTATTAATAATGATTCAATAATAAAAAATAATTTGTAAACGAATGATCTCTACAATTATTTCACAAAGAAAACTAGATAACTAATAAAAAAATTACTTACCAAAAATGTATATTAATTTAACTGCACTTATAAGTGTCGTAATATATTATGTTAATTGGCTTTTTTATGGAAACCGGAATGACTCCACTCCACCTGATGGTAAGTGACAGTGGAGTCCAAACGCGACGACGGCCATTATAGTCGGAAATAATTTTCTGCACTAGCCGCCCCCGCCCTGCCAGCCCGCTTACTAATGTTTTAATAGGTAATTATTTTTTTATTAATATTTAATAAAACATTTATAAAACTGGCCATTTAATACGGATATGCCTACTGTATTGTGCCTTTTAACATTTAGAATTAAATCAATACATGTAATAAATTTGTAGGTTTGAAGAGAGTTTCTTATGTACCAGGAGATCATACATTAGTTCCAATCGAATCAAATCAAATCAAAAATCTTTATTTAATATACAAGCGTTACACTTGCTTATTGATTGTCACAAATCTACCACCGGTGCGGAAATAAACACCTCAGACCTGAGAAGAACCGTCGAAAGAAACTCAGCGGGTTTTTTTTATAACTGATCAATTTATACAATAACAGAATAATATTTTTTTATTTGAAATAGTCTAGAGGGGATCGTTTCATTGCCAAGGTGTGCAATCATCTAAAAAGTCATTGGTAATATCCTTTAGAACGCAAGCGCTCCTTAACAATTCTTTTAAATTTCACAATTTAATATTTTTGAACGTTTTCTGGTATCCTGTTGTAAAAGCTCATTATTAGTTAGTCTACCGAGTCTTAATTAACCAGGCATTAAATCATATAAGGCGTTTTTTCCTTAAATTTAAGGGGAGGTTTTATTTTTGCCCTGGACGCCATGTTTTAAAATACGCTTCTATGTATCCTTCACCTGATTTGTCACTGAATTGTCAAGCGACAACATAAAACGATGGTACGTGGTGCAATCTTGAAATATTTAAAACGATAAATTTGTTAATAAAGAAATACTTATATTTTATACACATATGTTAGTTTTCTCTATATTGACTTACTAACAATTGTTTACATAAATTATACATTACATAATATTACTACATATATAAAATGAATATTATATAAATATTAAAAAGTAAAGGCGTAGCATGGGGGGGGGGCGGAGGGTGCGGCACTTTGCCGGGGGCGGCATTTCACAGGTAATTAAAAAAAAAAGTTAATTTCACTTTTCAGGTTAGTGTTACTCAATAAAAGTACCCTTTTTACCATACCCCAATTTTTTTATAACAAGGTGCAAAAATAAGAGGGCAGCTAATTTGGAATCCGCACCGGGTGCTAGTGACCTATGCTACGCCACTGAGTAAATATATATTCCAAAAGCAGAATGGAAGATTTTGGCAAGAAATAGTTTGGTGCAGGCTTTATAGTTATTTAGTTATTATTTCATATTATTAATGAAACCATATTATAAACATAATTCGTAAAGCTGTATTCATATTATAAATGAATATAAGTTGGAACGAGCTAGCGAAACTTAAGTAACAATAATTATTCTATAAAAGAATTAAAACTTTCTAACATAATCAGCATTTTGGCAAAAAATGTTACTCTAATAGAAGATAATTAAAACATCAATTGATTACCAAATTCAATAATTTAAATAGCGTTATCAGTGCTCTCACTCTTTCTTCTTATCACAAACTTTGCGAAGTCATCGGTCTCAGGATTGAAAGGGCTGAGCTTATCGCATTGGGCAGTCGTAGCAGCTTGCTGAATCTGACTTCCATACGCTTTGACGTCCTCTCTCTTCAATTCTACTAAATACTTTCGAGACTCCATTATAACTACCGCATCATCGCGCGCCATCGACCAGACGCTGGGCTTCACGCGCGGAAGCACGTTGTGACCAACAAACACCCCGTGGAACAAGCCCTGGAACTGTGGTTTGTGAGGATAATGATCCAACGCGGACAGCGAAAGGAAATGGACTTTCCCATAGTCCACGTCTATGTAAGTTTCTCTATCTTCACGTAAGACCAAAGGCGTCTCAAAACCAGTTTCAGAAATCTTCGCATCTAATTGGCTCAAAACAGTCATACCTAAATTCTGTTGAGTGTCTATGTTTAATGCCTTTGCATCAAACGGTGTACGATTCTCGAGTTCATACAACATTCTCATAACGTTTCGCTCAGATATATCAGTAGCTCGCTTGTAATTAACGCCGCGTGAGGATTTCAACATGTCTTTGTCTTCACAATCGAGTCCATACGTTATGTACGGTGAAGTTACCATATCCCCGAGATATCCCCGATGGAGGTATCTATCGCCACACTTGTAGACACCAGCCGCTAACGATACGTTGGGTCGGCACACTTCAGTCTCCAACCATGTAAAAGCGACACCATGTTCCCTGAAATGCTTATATTCTTGGGAACATATTTGACTGGCAACTTCTTTCATTCGCATGTGATAATCCCAATCGTAAATACCCATTCTGTTGTCATATCTAACGCCAAGACTTTGCCTGACACGATGCTCCCACAGTTCATTAGCGTTAAACTGATTCGTATTTCCTGTGGTCCAAAAATTGAAGAGGTTCTCTATGTAGTCTCTCTCGCGGTATTTTGTTTGATCGACTGATATGCATGGTAGAAGACAGCTCATGTATTCCGGATTAGTTATCATGCCCACTAATTGACGAGCTTTGGCTATTACGTACCTTGATGTCGGCGGTCGGAGTAGCAGGTTTCCGTACACCTCCAGAAATCGTCTGGTTTTCTCTAAGAGTCCACATCGAGTTGTTTTCTCTAAAGCCAAAGACAGTAGAAGAATCTGTCGAGCAATAAGCTCTGGGCAGCCGTCGACTACGAACAAATTCATGTACCGTCTCGGTTGACGATACGCTTGAGCCAAGGTCTTGATGAGATGTCGGGCGTCACAACCTCCAACGATAAGAAAATTGAGCTCGTAAGCACTTTCGTCGCCATATTTTATATACTCCGTTTGTAAATCAAGAGCTGGACTAATTCCCCAGAACATTTTGTTATAATCTCGACTGTCAACGAGCGAATGCTTCGATCGTCAATAACATGACTACGTAAACAGCGAGGTGATGAAGCGTGTGTAGGGTGTTGTCATAGCAACCGTCTATTATTGACGATTTAAAAACGGTATTGCCTCTTACACGCTCATATTAATTAAATATAGCGTGATATAACCGATAGTTCCAGATAACTCGTCAAGTGGCAATAATGAAAGAAAATCAGTTTGTGCTGAATATAGCATTTGCGTAAGAAACATTATATATATATATCTTTTGAAGTTTAATTTAACTTATATATTCATAAACAAAAATATGTTTAAAAAAATACATTAATAATCCTTACTAATAATAAATATTGCTAATATAAATGCGAAAGTGAGTTTGTCTGTTTGTTATGCTTACACGTCTTAACTACTCAACCGATCATCAAGAAATGTTTCATAGTCAGAGGTACAGAAAAATACATAGTACAAGATATCTTCTTCTCGGTCTTGTGTGTTGGCACACAATTTTGTGCATATACTTTATACATACAGTGGTGGTGGTATAATTAGAAACACTACCAACGGTCCTTGATTATGTAAGATATTTCACCGCAATCGTTTTTATTTTGAAATTAAACAATAAATAGGACAACAATATGTTCAACGATTTATCATTTATTAGAAAAACAATATAAATCCCATTACACAAGTGCAGTTACAATATTACATTACGGACAAACATTTAAATCAGTTTTAAGGTATGAACAATAATGGTCAATTAAAAATATTTTTTTAAGTATTAGTAATTAGTGTTGTTATTTACGAAATAGCTACTATCCACAGCCTACCAATAGTTATAATTAATATTTAGTGGCGTATCCCTTATTTTCAATAACAGCACTGCAACGACGTGGCATTGATTCAATCAATTTCATACATTTTTCTAGGGGGATTGAATTCCATGCTTCAACAAATGCTTCATATAGTTCGTTTTGACTGGTGTTACGTTTGTTTGAGACTTTCTTTTTAACAATATACCAGAGATTTTCTATCGGGTTTAAATTCGGACTATTTGCTGGCCAGTCTAAAAAGGATATACGCTGTTCGCTAAGGAAACATTTGACGCTATTGACCGTGTGTTTAGGGTCATTGTTATGCTGAAAGATCCACGTTATAGGCAAATGATCGTCCGAGTAGGGAATCATTGTGTGCTCTAAGATGTTTTTGTATTGCCATTGATCCGCCACCGTGCTTGACTATACTCCATGTGTATTTATAATTAAAAGCCTTGTTTACAGGTGTCTAACATAGCGCTTTCCATCGGAATTTACCATATTTATTTTTGTTTCATCTGAAAATAAGACTTTTTTCCATTCTCGTACCGTCCAATTAACATATTTTTTAGCGAATAATAATCGCTTCTCTCGGTGTTGCTTGGTAAGAAGCGGTACCTTTCGAGAGATTCTTCCAAACAATTTAGCTTCCACTAATCTTCGGCGTATCAGTCTTGACGAGACGTTTCTCGGGTCATCAGGCGAAAAAACTTTATTTTTAATCTGGTTGGAGCCTTTACTTGGGTCTTTTTTAGCAACACGAACGATTAGCGTATCTTCTCTGGTAGAGGATTTTCTTGGCCAAGCCTTTCTAAGAACATTTTCAACAGTTCCATGTGTTTTATAATGATCAATTGCTCAGCTATTCTTCTGTACATATCATAAGTGGGCTTATGATCTATATGTAAATTAACAATGATTTTCCTAGTTGATGCGTCACTACTTTTATTTTTGCCTATTTTGAACAAAATAAAATTCACATTAAATTTTGAATTGCTGCCAAAATAATAGAAAAAAAAAATGTTATTCTCCAATTTCAAAAAAAGAACGAGCTATCGATGCTTTTTTTAAATGTTTCTAATTAGACGCACAAGCGGCTAGTAACAGAAAATAAACTCCTTACATGTGTGAGACTCATTTTGTAATTAAAAGTAAGATATGTTTTAATTTTTTTATTTGAGTGGCTATATTATTGCATGATTATTAATTAATTATTGAATGTGTATATGTTTTACGAACATTTGTACGTTGAAGTTATACTTTATTTGTTCATAAGAAGTGCTTCTAATTATATGACCACCACTGTATATACACAGGTGCACTCTCTATTCCATTACTTACTTATTCAATGCGATGACAAATTAGACACGACCGAAAGTAGAAGCGCAGGACCAGGTGTTCTGACCCGTCTGACCCTCTACGGAAAGTATGTCTGATATTTCCATTTCCTGCACCGGATCTGGAGGTCGATTGGGTATTGTTGACATAAGTGCCAGAGATCCAGGTTGATAAGTAACGGTGACATCACGGATGACGTAGCTAACATTAACTATATCGCATACATAACTTAAATTTAATCACTGGCGTCGTTTGATGTGACAATTTACATAAATATTAGTTACTCGCATTTATATTTATTGTAAACTAGCTACCCGCCCAACTTCACACGGGTAGAGCATGACAATGCTTTTTTTATGTATATCGCGAAAGACGTGACTAAGCTAAATTTCAAGTCAATCGAACGTACAGTTTCAGGGGTCTGTGATGACTCAGTATCATTTCGCTTATATGTGTAT
Organism: Nymphalis polychloros; assembly: GCA_905220585.2. Taxonomy (NCBI): domain Eukaryota; kingdom Metazoa; phylum Arthropoda; class Insecta; order Lepidoptera; family Nymphalidae; genus Nymphalis; species Nymphalis polychloros. Next base: position 1,252,470 of record HG992247.1, read on the forward strand.
ATGGATATAGATTATAACATTGTAACAAAAAAGCTTAATTCTCTTAGAGTAAATATCATTTAGCTATAGTTTATCATTAAAAAAAAAAGTTGACATAACATTTTACAAAGAACTTTTGGCATTATCTGTAATGAGATAATACGTTTAATATATTGATGACAAATTCAATGTTCGTTATTATAAGCAAATAACGTGTCTAAAGGATTATAGCAACATCCATTAATGGGAATATAATTATATTGATTGTGATTACAACGATTACTCGTACATTGTGTGACGAATTTATAAATGATATAGGAATGAATCTAAATGCACAACTCTTATTTCATTACATATTATTATGTGATTTTACCTCGCGAGTCTAAGAGTTAAGTCATTGTACTATGTTCCAAGTTCCAAGTTAAGTCATTTTTTATTTATTATAAATAATGAATAACTATTGAGCAAAATGATACCTATCGGGTGGTCCACAGACATTGATTTGCTTGAACAAGTCCCTATCGAGTAAATAACTTTTCTCAACAGCAGCTCAGAGTTAGTAAGGAACTTGGCGATCACCTTTACCTTCATATGTATAGGTACACTGCAACGACTCCGTACGGGTAAAACAAGATTCGCCAATCGATCTATTCGGCCAAACAATAAAGTGCTAAGGGAAAATAATAATATATAGGCATAAAGCATACGCCATGCATGTTTTTTCACGCATTTATTTATTATTATATACTTAGGTTCTATCTACGGCTCAAATGTGTGCGGTGTCTCCATCTTACATTCGTCCCAAAATATGTGACAGACCTCTTGAAGGTGGCCCGTTATTTGTTTTTTTTTTTTTTATAATTATTATATTACAACAGGTAACTGGTTACCACCACCCGTAGACATGGGTACTACAAGAAAATATTAACCATACCTTACGTTGCCAATGCGCCACCAACCTTGGGAACCGAATTGTTATGTAACTTGTGCGTGTAGTTACTTATTCTCATTCTCCCTTCAAACCGGAACACGAAAATGCCAAACATTGCAAGTTTAGCGGTAGAATATGTGATAAACATGGTACATACGAATCCTTTGCGCCGGCTACTACGCCACCACACCCCGTGTTGGCCAACACCATAGTATTTTTTCAGTTCTAACTTCTAAATGAAAGGTTTGAATTCGCACAATTTAAAGATGAATTCACATGAAAACAATCCACTTTTATTATAAATATGAATATATACGAATATAAACGAATGTCAACATCTTCCCCCGTGTTTTTATTGACTTATTCGAACAAATTTCAAGAACAAGTTTCTTTATTACAAAAAATAAAACAATTATTAATAAATATTTATATTTTATTAATCAACTGTATTTTATAAGTTAATAATAAATAAATGCTGTAACATTTTTACAAATTTTAATAATTAAGAATATTTTGTTCTGTACAAGATTACTTATAACTATTTACAATAATTGAAGTAAATTATAAATTAAAATATTTTTTTTTAATGTAATTATACAACTGGCAATAAATTTTGACATCTTTATGTATATTTTTTTAAAAACGTATAATAAATTCCGACAGATTTTTACAATCATAAGAAATTTAATGTTAAACCTTTAATTCTGATAAACAAATACAACTCAAGATTCCAATACGCTGATCAATATTAGAATATCGTTTTTTTTTTCTTTATTCTGAACGCTCATTGGTCGCCTATCGCATCATCAGCTGCCACTGACCAATGACCATTCAGATGAGTACCAAATAAATTAATTGGACTTAAATTTCCGAAACATCATATTTATACAGGGTTATTTGAAACGACACAGCAACCTCGCAGGACTAGATAGCTAACACCATAAGCAACAACTTTTGTTCTTATGGTGTAACAAATAACCCCGCACACATTTTTTTTTAATTTAACATTCTACAGAGTAAGTACTCACTGAACTGAACTGGAGGGTAATAAAATTATAGTAATTTATCATCACTCGTTGTGGTACTTCTAGAATGATTTCTTCTATAGAAGTACGGTCGTAAGAACAATTCGTAAACCCTATCTCATCCAAATTTCACACAACCAATTATAAATTTAATCAGTATAGATTTTAAAATCATATACGAGTACGTTAGAACGTGAAAACCAAAACTGTATGTATTTTTTAGTATTTATTATAAAAGTAAGAAAATAAATATAACAGAATTCGTAAGGAAGGAATTCGTCTTAGATTTGCACAAAAAAATTGTAGATTTTCATCATTAAAAATAGTGTTTAAATTAAAACTGCGATATGTTTGAAATTTTATAAATGTATTATCATCTAACATCTTACTTAATACATAATAAAGCCTCATGATTTTTACTAAATATAAAACTTATATTGAATATAACTCCATCACATATAACAACAAAATAATGACAAAGTGAATTAATATTGAAATAAATAATACAAATCCGAAATTATTTGACAGATATGAGGTATTTTTTCAAAAGTTATCAGACCTTCGGAATACAGTAAGTATAGGGTGGCAGGGCTGGCAAAACGCCACGGGCCCCCCCGACGGGGCCCCGCTCGGTCCGAGAGGCCCTGAGCTCAGAAGTGTCCTAAACATTTTTATGATTTTTTTGTATTGTCATTTTCAATAACATTTTACGAATTTTTGCTTACTCAGATTGAGGGTCCCGTATCTTTGGTAGCTACGCCCTTGAGGGGCCACATGCAATGGATTTGCCACGGGCCTCAGTTGGTATAGCTACGCCACTGCCTTCTACCTGGTGGTATTACCATGGCGACTATCCTCATGGACACTGATAGAATTGTAAATCACTTCTGAGAATGAAACAGTCAATGCCGTCAGTCTCAAAGTCAATCAACTATCGTTAGCACGAAACAAGAATTAAGCCGATTGCGGTAAAATTTATACATAAATAGCTTGAACGACGGAAAAGGATATATTCTAGTTTTGGCAGATGAAAATTGTTTCTTTAATTTAGTGTATGTAATAATTATTAATCCTTTATGAGAACCAAAAAAATTTGTATTATTTTATTATACATATTAATTAAAATAAAATTGTAATACTGATTATGATTGTAACTAATAATTATGTAGAAAATAATATTAGCCAATGAACACTTTCAAGCATGCATGCATACATGACTCAGTATATATGAAAATGTGATTTATATGAATTGCATATTCATATAATTATTACTTCTACATCTACATATTTAAATGCGCAAAGCAATATGCATAAAACTTAATAATGTGAAAAAAATATTGATGCTTCCTGAATAGTTAAACATTTAATAATTTAAAAAAAAATTATAACATATTTTTGTAGTTTTAATAATAAAATTATAATATTATAAATGTTTTAAACAACATAAAGATTATTGGCAATATTAAGATAATCACTTTTTATAAACAAAAAAAGTATACAACAAAACTACACATCATATTATATGCATGCATGTATAAATATATATACTAAAATATGCATATGCATATACTTACTCTAATTCCTGAATAAAAACTTAGGAGTAAATTGTACGACTAGATAGATATCGAAAATCGATATTATGAAAATAGTTCGAGTTTAAAAGTTCAAGTTCACATCAAGACTCGCATTTGGGTTTCCATGTTAATAAATTAAATATGAATATGAAACAATTTAAAATTTTGAGTTTTTATCTATGTCCACACAGAGATGTGTAGTCTAAAAGTTTTAGTTACAAAATGTTTCCAAGAAACCCTAAGAAACCACATGAGCATCGAAATGTATGTTCATCTACACATATAAATAAAATGTATGTATGTAACAGTTAGTTAACAATATTTCATGAAGATTGACGTTAATCCGAAGAACGAATGCGTCGAGTGCAGAAGCGCGGTTTAATTAAGCTGACGGAAAGAATATAATGTCCATCTATAAGCTTTTTGTTGAATGAAAAAAGAATATTCGAGAAGAAAACAAAATATATAATTAGCGATTGAAGTGAATTGAATGTAAAATAAGAACTTACAAATTAAGTTCTTTAAACGATTTCAAGGAGATCTCTTCTTCAGCTCGTGTCAAGAGAATCTAGAATCATCCTGCGTAAGGGACTTGGGCTTTGAAGCCCTAGCTTCGAAGTTATTACCCTGAGTACCCCCTCTCCAACCGGTGCTCCTATTAGAATAAGTAGATGACGTAACGGGCACCTTTCGCGTCTGTTTGATCTTAAGCTTATTCAACCACAAATCCCTGGTCTTCTTATTACCGAGGACAAAGAATAGGAACAATATCGAGCCTTGATAAGTCGCCGTTAAAGTGAAAAAGTAAGCAGCGACGACATTAAAAGCGAAGAGACCGAAAATCCAAGGCAAGCCGAACAAGAAAACTAATAAACAGCTGACTGATGCGCATCGCAGCGCTTCATTCGTATCGCCGTGCCTTTGAATACCTCTAGACGCGAACACGGAACGTACTATTAGAGCGAATAGCGTCCAGTTCACTAGCAAGATGACAGCTATCGGTGCGTAGACCGCTAGCCAGAGACCAAGACCGGAAGGGTAACAAAAGGACGCACTAGGTGTCTTCTCTTCGAATGGACCCGCGTACGACTGAGGGTTAATTGAGAGAAGAACACCAATGATCGCGCAGGGAGCTCCCCAAGAAAACGCGGAAGCTCTGAGCAACTTATGTGAAGCGTCTCTAGTAAAGACGAGAACCAATCTTCTGTACGATAAGACAGCTGCTACTAGCATCCAGCAGAATGAGGCGAGTACCGAATAATGCAAAATAATCCCGATAAGCATACAAAATACATTATATTGATTGAACTTCGCGAAAATTACTATTAAGAAGCTTAGTGCTACCATAAAAATAGCTATGCAGAGTTGAAGCCAGATCTTGTTGCTGAAATCTCTCCTCCAGGACCTGAAGATGGCAGCCGTGACTCCCACGAGTATTAATCCAAAAAGGGATAGGGAGCAACCGATGATCGTGAGAAGTTCCAGAATATCTTCATCCTTTTGAGAGAAGACACTTCGTGGAAAAAGAACCTCGGCGAAGTGAGTGAGATGGGTGCATCGGCAAGTATCCAACATACCTGGTTGCGTGGCAAGGATGAGAGTGCAACCTTCCTGAGACCAGTAACCAGATCCATTGTTGAGGAATTCCCAGTAAGCACAAGTTCGACTCTGATTACGACTCGGATCTGATGTCACAGGGCTAAGGTGGATGTCGATTACCTTAAACAAAGTCAGTACAGATTAATAATTATTAAAAAAATTAATACCGTCGCAATTACGTGACTAGCCGATTGGCGTGGTTGGCCTTTCGCGCCGCAGGTCGTGAGTTCGATCCCCACCCAGGACAGACACTTGTGTGCATGAACTTGTCTGTTTGTCCTGAGTCTGTAATGTAATATTAATTTTCAGTTTAAAAAATCACTTAGAGAAAATTTAATTAATTTGGTCATATTTTATAAAATTTTAATTTATCCATAATTTTATTTTAGTTGCTACAATTTGCTATGAAATGATTTTAATTTACTTTATTGTGAAGACTTGATTGGTTTTATTTTTTGTAACGTGATAATGTTTTTGTGTCATTTACAAAATCTGTGGAAGCTTATAAATATTTTAAATAAGTTGGCAGATTGGCAAATGGGCCACCTGATAGTAAGTGGCCACCGCTGCCCATTGATATCAACCAAATACGTATATAGTTATTACAGGGGCAATGTGCCACCACCTTGGAAAGTGAAAATAGAGAGTTTCACCGGCTCACTCACCCTACAAACTGGAACACAACAGTTCTATGTATTGCTGTTCGGCGGTAGGAGTTCTGATAAGCTTGTGGTAACTGAGATGCGCTTGTTCCAAGACCTACCGCTTAACATTAAATAAATCTTACCTCCCCGTTCTCGAACTGCGTGACCTCCCCGACCTTGATGCTCAGAACTCTGCTGTTAACAGAGTACGATCCGTCGGTAGGCTGGAAGGCTCTGTCATTTCTGAACACGACGAAGCTTATGCGGTGGGACGTCTCTGACACGGACTGCGGGAGGTGGACCACCACCTCGTTGTTCTCTGCGTCCAGGACTGTTGAGTTCGGCTCAGCTAAAAATATTAAATTGTTTGATTTAGTAAGTTAATATTAATATTATGCGAGACGCGGGAGCTGCTGGATGCAGTAACTTATTCTGCTGCCTTATTCAGCAGCGGCTATCGTTCTGCTGAAGTAATAATGATGAGACAAAAATATGATATCTTAAAAAATAGTAAAATAAAATTATAATTCCTGTTTTATTTTTGCAGCGTAACTCTTTTGACTAGTCGATAGTACACGTACACAGTTACAAGCAAAAGTCGTAAATTTAAATTTAATAGTGTTTAATGTATAAAGCGTGGCTGAGAACTTAGTCTTATTCACAAAAAGATCGCCGACTTTTGATCTTTGAAAAAATATTACGAGTTTTCATCGTAGCTGTATCGTATGTATTATTTAAATACAAAGTAAGTTATTTTTATTTTATTTTAAGAAAATTCTATCTTCAGTAGGAATGCTGACGTCGACCTGACATAACCAACGGTGGACGGAGATTGCAACATCCGTAGTGAGCACAAATTTCCGCAACGCGACGAACATGAATAAATGTTTAAAAAAAAACGATTCGTTTTGCTTACGAATAGTGAAATTATCTAATTGTTATAACTTTTTATTGAAACACGTGACTTTCCAATATTTGTTATCTTCATACATGTACACTACTATCCGTTATTCGTAAACATCTGATCCGTAAGTAGCAAGCAAATGGTAGATTCTGAATTACGCCCTTTAGACAAATCCGTAATAAAATGAATATATATTACATTATAAAAACATAGATTTAATACTCATCATTTATTTACTTAGTAATAAAAACAATTGACCACAAATTTGGTAAGAACGCGTGAATCCTAACCGATGATCGTAAGTTTAAACCCGAGCAAGCACCACTGAATTTCATGTGCTTAATTTTTGATTATAATTCATCTCGTGCTTAACGTGGTGGAATAAGCTCCAAACCTTCTCCTTAAAAAAAGAGGAGAAGAAGCCTTAGCCCAGCAGTGCGACATTCACAGGCTGTTACTATGGTATAATGGTCGCAGGTTCAATCCTCACCCCTTTTTTCTATTGTGGTCCCCACTCCTAACACAAGCGTAGCATTAAGCGTAAAGCGCTTAATTTAAGGGGTAAACAGGAATTTTAGTAATTGCTTAAACAACTACCACCGTTTATTCTATTTAAAAAAAAAATTGCACAGCATTCACTATCAGCGGTCAGTTTTTTCCATATCTGTATAAACTCACTTGAAAATATCTCAAAAGCGTCATCCGTGAAGACATCGGTGTCCCTGGTCGCGATCTTCAAACCCCTCACAGGCTGGCCAGGATTGGCATCTGCCATCAACAGTGCGATGTTACCTCTTACGGCGGCTGCACTTCTTGAACCGTTCAGTTCTACGGCAGAACCGAGTTGATCCAGCAAGTGTAATAATTCTCCTGGAATTTCCAGGCTATCGTGAACTTCCAGGATGTTGTCTACCTAAAATGTCGATTCAAAGACGATTAGATAGATTTGGTTGGGTAAAAGTTTTCACTTCTTAAACTAAAATAAATGATAATATATACACAGTAGATCAAACCAAAACATGTTTGACAAAACAGTTTGACTCAGTTTTGAAATAATTAAAATGAGATGGTAAAAGGATTTTAATAAAAAAACATGTGCGTCTCGGGACGCTCGACAGAAGTGATAACTTAAGCTAATCTAAGTTGAACTACTCGTATTTAATATTGAAATTGCTTAACTTGAGAAAAGCTTAGGTTATTACTTAAACTTTATGTATATTAATATGGTAATGTGAGAAAAAGCGGTTTACCCTCCCATAAGAAGTTATCACTTCAAAAATCAATTAGAAAACTGTACAATAAAAAAATACAATAAACAAAAGCTACCTGATTAAATACATCATCGATATCGTCAACCATCACTGGCATGCTGCCATTGTTCACCAACCTGTCCAGGTCTTGAAGAACTTGCTCCAGTTGCTCTTCCGGCTGGGGAAAAAAATATCGTATTGTTTCTTTTTCTTACCGAGATTTCTTTTAATTCAAAATTAAAATCATTTATATAGCATGAAAAAAACTCTGACTCCAAAAATTTATAACTGGCAACAGAATCTGAAATTATTTGCGTGCATTTTGACAAAATACAAGTAAAATAAAAAACAAAACGGGCGAACGAACATTAAAATTTTCTAACTGTTGTCGCGTATGTGTCATGTATCGTTTTGGAATCCAATTTTAGCATTAGATAATGATTCTTAAAAAAGTCAGTTTTGAAATTATATAAATTTTTGATATCGCTACGTCATTAACCCCGGACGCAAAACAAGGTGTATTATAAGTTTGACGTGTGTGTCTGTATCTCTGTTTGTCTGTCTACTGTCTGTCTACATGAGATCGTAGCTCTCGAACGAAAGAACCGATTTTCATTTAGTTGTTTTTGTGTGAAAGATTTTTTAATCCAGAGTGTTTTAGGCTATGTTTGAAGAAAATGTATTCAGCCATTTAATAGTTATTCGCTCTATTCCGCCATTTTTAACTACTTTAAAACAAATAATATATATCAATGAGATTAATTATGGACCTAACCTCTACCAAAAATTAACATTAAGTACATTAGGTATACGCAGGTAATCCGAGTAGGTACAAGTATATAAGTAGGTATGCAGTTTGGTATTGAGCGATCTCCCGACACGACAAAGTTTTAACTGAAATAATTATGTTATCTTGTATATAAATTCTAATATAATTTACTCGGTCGAGATTTTTATATAAACTTTTACTATTAATTTTTGATTTTTAATACGTTGGTCTAGTGGCTAGATATAAGGCCGCAGACCCGGTGGTCCTGGGTTCAATTCCCAGGTCAGGCCAATAAATAGTTATTGGGTTTTTCTGTCAGAAAATTCTCAGTAGCAGCCCGGAGTCTGAAAGTTGGAAGTGTTGTACACTCCCGTGCCTCGGAAAGCACGTTAAGCCGTTGGTCCTGCGCCTGATAAACCGGTAGATACTGACACAAATTTTCAGGTCATTTGTACCAGTATGGCGACTCTACAGAGGTTTAATTACGTAATGACGAAAAGGAAAATGATGGTCATAGCACTGGTACCGGCGGCCCAATCGCGTGGGCATTAATCGAACGTGTCGGATAAATTGCGGAAGTCGAACGATTTGTTCCACAAAAATTCTTGTATTTTCCGATAGTCGATAGAAAAATAAGTAGGCGGTAGCGTAATGCCATACTTCTCCGATGTGACTTACAGCCCGCCATACCGACGAGAACATGTTAATTTAAAAATAATGATTCAATCATTTGTACCAGGCTAATTTTTACACAGATAATCATTGTCGAGTAGCTATTCACTAAAATCATCACGCCATACTTTTCCGACAGTTCCAAATCTCTCTTGTGATTGGCCGCCATGGCCGAAATCGGTCAGGAGGACATTATTATTATTATTAATTCATATTATTTATTAACTTTTTAAAGTTTTATTAAATTTTTTACCTATTCAGATTTATTTAATTTAATTTTTAAGTCAGAATTTTTTTTTAAATTTAAAATTTAAATTTTATTTATTCATCAATTCTCAATTCGCATCGCATATCATCGTAAATCAGCGACCCTGCAATTTTCTTTCGCATTTAATGAATATTGCAAAAATCTTTCAAATACACCAAGACAAAACCAAAGACACAAACGTTTATACAATCGTCTCACGGACTTACCGGTCTAATAATAGGAGTAGTAGTTGTAGACGATGGTGTGGTTGTAGTGTTATCTGAACAATCTTTATCTTTATCAGTAGTTTGATTAAATAATTCTGTAGTACTCTCAACAGTTACATCAGAAGTGCTTATTTCATCAGAAGCCACAGTGGTTGATACTGTTTCTGTCGCATTTATTGTTGTCTTCTTTCGAAAATCTGCCACTGTTGTTGTTACAATTACATCATCTGTTATTGTTTCGTACACTTCTTCAGAACTATCACTGTCGCCTAATATCGGCAGTGATGTTGTCGTCTATAATGTGTTAGTTAATGGTTAATTACATGCAATGTAGGAAATTAAGTTCATTAATTAAGAAAATGACGTCATCATTTGCTTGAATTACATATAAGTAAATGAATCAAGAATCTTAAAGAACATAGTTATTATAATCGACAAAGTGTTGGTTGTTATTTAAAATGATGAAAAATAAAAAGTTAGAAGAGGTACAAAATTCAAAACGTGTAATAAGGAAATAAGTAAATATAATACTAACTGTTGCTGGCATCATAGAAGGCATAACGATGATAACGTCGTCTTGAACTCTAAAAGCTCTGTCAATACCAACGTATTGGCTACAGTTGGCTGTGGCAGTGGTCACCCATTGGACGCCTTCATTGAAATTACCGACGCACGTGTGAGTTCGACACGCGGCGGTGGTGAATGATTCTCCTAAAATTACCAAAACGGATTTATTTGAGCACCAGTTTAAATGAAATATACATTTACAAGTTTGTCCCATTTCCTGATTATTATTTATATATATATTATTTTCAAAGTACTCTCAGTTTAACTGCGTATGTTACAATCCGGTACCGATAGAGGGCGCCGATTTAATATAGCACAATACACGAAGTATATACTAACGGTAGTAAGTATATATAGTATGGAAGAACATTTGTAAAATAGTCAAATAAATTGTAGTTATCATGGAAAGCATTTTCTCAATTTCATTCTGTTATCAGAATACTTCGGCATAGATACAGTCTGAAGCTTTGCAAAAATAATATGTACAAAATATATTCGAGCCCTTGATCTGAATAATGAGTACAGACAAGGTAATAAGATAATTGTACTATTAATTGTAATTACGACTACTAAAGTGGTTATTAGAGGAAGTACAAATTATTTTTTTAAATCTGATTAATGAAATTGCAATGCCAACGAGATATTAAATGCAATAAATTTCAGAAGTAGCATATTGATAAAATACTCAAACACTTATTTAATTTTTTTAAAAAAGCATATTGGTTTAATATACTTAGTTTTATGGCATGCAAAAATTAATTGTCGAATAAAAATTATTTTCACTATCTCGGGGTTTGGAATCGTTCTTTTAGTTTTTGGTTTTTGTATATAATGATCTTTATATGTATCACTATGTATAAAATTCTACAATATCAAACTTTAAAATTTTGAAATTTTTAAAATTAAGTTCTTAAAGCAAAATTATTTTAGGACCGACCAATAAAATATAATATTAAACCTTAACGTACTCTGCGTACAAACCCTACTTGGGTTTATGTAAATAACGAAAATGCGCTAAATAAATTAATTCATTTATTGTTTATGGTTAAGTATATGTCCGTAGAAAACTATTAATTTCTAAGATGACTAAGATTAGGTCAGGTTATTTCCTTACCAAGCGCCATCTGAGGAATCGTATCAAATCCTTTACAGTAAAAAACTGGCTTCATCGATAAAATTTCCATCTGATCCCAAAATCCTGGTGCAACTGGTTTCATATCGGGGCTCAACTCAACGTGTACCAGCACGGATCGTCTATCCATATACAATCTCTTTAGTTTCATCTTAAGAATCACAGATTTCTCGTTTTGTACAAGTCCTGAATTTATGAAACTTTTTAAGCCTTCCTCCGTTATATTGGAATTTATTTCGCCGTAAACATTAATATATTTTGTTCTATAAAAGATGTATTCTTTCAATTTCATCTCCCATACTTTGAAAAGTTTCGGCAAATCGTCCAATTTATAAAGCTTATTATTCTTTAATTTTATTGCATATACATTAATTAGCGACTGTTTTTCTCTAACAAACAACACTTTTTTAGATTCCTTGACTCTATATTTTTTGGTATTGATATGCGTACACCAATAGTAGCCATCGTCTTTAGGTTTTAAGACAAATTCATTCGTTTCGTCGACACGTTTCTTGTTAATCTTTACTGGATATCGGTTTACCGAATCAGTAAAGCAATAAATATCATCTCCGCTCAATGTATCGTTCGTTATTAATGTCAATTTGTTCTCCCTAAAAATGGTAATGAATTTAAAACAATGTTTTATTTTCATTCATTTCATATATTTCAACTTGGTGATAGGACTTTGTGCAAGCTCGTCTGGATAGGTACCACCCACTCATCAGATATTCTACCGTAAAACAGCAATACTTGCTATTGTTGTGTTTCGAATTGAAGGATGAGTGAGCCAGTGTAATTACAGGTACAAGGGACGTAATATCTTAGTTCCCAAGATTGGTGGCGCATTGGCGGTGTAAGCGATGATTATCATCTCTTACAATGCTAATGTGTATGGGCGTTAGTGATCATTTACCATCAGGTGGCCCATAGGCTCGTCAGCATTCCTACGCCATAAAAAACAGGTTAAAACAAAATATTATTTGCTTGATAAAGCACGCGATGTTTTGTGACTTTATTGCAGCCCAACATTTAAATGCTCAAAATGGAACAATGGTAATTGCGTTTCATTAATAAACTTGAAGTTGTCCGCGGCTTCGCTGTGCGCTTAAGTATTAGTAAAGGATATTATTAATCTATAAAATGCAAAACAAAAATATTAATTTAAAACGAATGGAATTTTTTTTAGTAGATTACCTACTTAGTCTAAATAAAATAAACTCAAATCAATCAGATGAAAAGACAATTTAATACTGTTTTTTCACCAATTATAATATGTATGTTAGAATATGTATGTTAGAAGGTCACTCGACTCCGAAAAATCTGGACAGCGCGATTCAGAAATTAACATGTTTAGCACACCGCCATCTATGGGCTAATGGCCGCGACATATTGTATAACAACGAAAATACGTACGTTTTTATATCTTTTGATAGACTTAACCGATTTTGATAAAATGATGACTAAACGGAACCTCATAATACTTCTTAGAATAATTTAATTATTTCAATTTGAAATTTTGTAGCCGTTTCCAAGATATAGCCTGACCAAACAGACAGACATACAAAATTAAAAAAATAATTGTTTTGATTTTGGTAATTGACAAAAAGCCAACTTACCTTTACAAGAGGCAGTTATTTTGATATCACAGACAGACACTCCAATTTTACTTATAATACATATAAAGATGTATAGATTATGAAAAAATCTATTATTATTTTACTACACTAGACAAACATTATATTCGATTAAACAATTTGTAATTAAAAGAGTATTTCATTAAGGTAATATATATTTTTTTCTATTGACAGAATGGTCACTATATGATATTATACTCACAAATCAATAGCAACATCCAAAGTCACCTCGCTTAAGGGAACAGATTGCTCGCAGATTACATCATAGAAAATATAAGAACTATTTACGAGGTTCCAAATATCATTATGAAGAGATCCAAACAAAGTGTCATTATAGTAAAAGAAACTTTGAAAATTCCATTCAGCCAGTGGTATCTGAAAAAAAATGATTAGAAGACATGTATTTGATCATGGTAATAATATCCTCCTGGCCGATGTCGCTATCTCTGCTAGTCCCTGGACTCCTGGCTGATACTGAGAATTTCTCGACAGAATACTCTACAACATTTTAATGGTTCTTCCCGGAGTTTGCATTTGGGATCTACAGCCTTATAAACTATCCATTAGACCACCTGGGCAGTCAGACATAAACAATAAAAATAAAATATTATTATATCATTGATGGATAAGAAAAGCCACATCAGCCAATACTTTTGAACTATTATAAAAGGAATGTTAAAGCTAGATAGATAACCCTCACTGTTTAGGTTAGGTTATGAATTATTAATAAATAATTACCTCACTATGATCATTTGTTGCATCATATCTCAACAAGGAATAATCGGAGCTCATTACAATACCCAATGGATATGTATAATTTATTCCTGTGCTTCGAAACATTGGGTAATTGGAGAGTCTCCAACCACGATTTAATAATGAACCTCCTTTCTTCGAACACAGGTCCTGGGCCTGGTTCCAAGTTGCTCTAACTGCCCCTCCGCCAACCCCAGTCAAAGCAGTCAAACATGTAGATTCCGGACTCCAAAACCTCAAGGAGTCCTTTAATCCTTCACATCCTTCGTCCTTATCTTTATAATCATAAGCTTTAACAACGCAGAAACTATATTGCTGTTCGTTGCATTTAACTGCAGTATAATTGCTAACTGGGTCAATAACTAGGCATAATTCTTCCTCTAAGTCTAACGAGGGATCGATTGTAACGTCATACACCGCGTCGAATTTTTCTCCAATAGTTTTCGTGTAGGACCAGTCAACAAAGAGTCCCCCTGGATGCATCGATTTGTACTCAGTCCATATCACATAATCTGGCTTCGTAATGTTCATATCATTAAACAATTTGGATGTGTATAAATTTCCAGAACAATCTTTGTATTTGTCTGCGAATGTTTCTGGTCCTTTTCGTCGAAAACAGTATGGGCTGTTTTTATTTTTCGTGAAGAAGAGCGAATGTCCGATTGGACAATAGGATGTGTCGAAGGTTTCCTTGCCATGAGCAATGGGTGAATCTATCCATAATAGTATTATAATAGTTGCCTGAAAAACAACTTCAAGTTGTAAACGCATCTGGAACAAAGCAACAATTTCAATTAGAAAAAATATTCATTAGCAATTAATCTTAAAAGATGGTATCTTTTGTATAATACATATAAAAGTTAATACTAGCAAGTATAGGATGAATAAATTTAAGTAAATTAGTGAGTAAATATCCATTCGGAATGGACTTATTTCATAAAAAAGAGAGTTGAGTTCATTACTGAAACTCCTTTGAAGTAGGTAAATTTCATTACATAAATCATTTAATCCGAATTAAGCGATGGAATATGATATTAAAAATTAACCATTCTGTGTAGATATCGACGTAGGTTTACTGATAGTTTTCAATAAATCCATTTTTTTTAAAAGTTTTTATATACATACGTACATAAAATCGTATTGTACTTAATAATCTAATAATCAAATCAATGGATTATGTTAATATTGATAAGTTTCATAACCATTTAAGCAACTGTTAAGCTTTCAAATATGAACCATTAAAAGTAGCAATGAAGATAACGACAATAGGATTATATATATGTTTACAAATATTTACAAAAATGTGAATAGATCAGATTAAACTATCCATCTTAGTGATAAACTAAACGTGTGATAATTCTGACGAAACATTGCTAACACAAATATGAAATAGTAAAACATATACATACATGTGTACACTTGTTTTACTTGGTAGGGCTTTGTGCAAGCTCGTCTGGGTAGGTACCATCCACTCATCAGATATTCTACCGCAAAACAGCGGTACTTGTTATTGTTGTTAACATTTCTTACAATGCCAATGTCTATGGGTGTTGGTGATCACTTACCATCATATTGTGGCCCAAATGCCTTCCGATTCTATAAAAAAAAATACAAACATTATATATCTATTTTCAACCACAAAAAGCTGACACATTTGGACTGGACTTTATCTAATCTGTCGATAGTGAAAAGGCACTTGACGTTATTGCCGATACACTATCATTAACCTCTGATTATATTACCCAATCCATCTGTTATGCAATTACGTACTTATATATTTCGCTTATTTTTATTTTGTAATTACAGAATCACATAATAATAATTCCACTTTTATTTTAAAGAGAGTAATTTGCCCTATTGCAGCCCTATTGCATTTGTTAACGTTTACTTTACAAATCGGTGATGTCGCTAGACGGCAATATGAGTATTTCGATCTTTTGTATGCATCGCAACAGTAACAGCCTTTGGCTGTCCCACTGCTGAGCTAAGGCCTCTTCTCCTCTTTTAAGGAGAAGGTTTGGAGCTTATTCCACCACGCTGCTCCAATGTGGGTTGGTGCACACATGCAGGTTTCCTCTCGATTGTTTCCTTCAACGCCAAGCATGAGATGAATTATAATCACAAATTAAGCACATGAAATTCAGTGGTGCTTGCCCGGGTTTGAACCCACGATCATCGGTTAAGATTCACGCGTTCTTACCACTGTGCCATCTCTGCTTCTCCACTGGGCCATGTCTGCTTCTATCGCAAATACTGCGATAATAATGTAAAAATCAGTGTATGTTTATCATAATTTTAGCTTTTTATTTATATTTGAATATGTTGATAAGTTTATGTACTAAATGCATTCGTATTTAAATATTCTCCTCTTCGTCTGAGACGAAGATTTTGCTTTTTCATTTCATCGAGCTTCATCAATGCGTGTTGTACGCTTGAAGGTTAATTTCATCTAACTCAAGATGTTATCTTTCGCGGTCGAGGACGAAATAAATTAAAGAAACACAAATTAAATTGTACGTATTTTTGATCTGAAGGGATCGTTTTGATACAACGCATCCGTGGCACATCACTTGCGGTACTCCGCATGGATTTGATAGAACTCGCCTCAAAATAAAAGTAACTCAAGTACCAACCAGGCCTAGGTTGCACCAGATTGGTGACTTTAGTCCCATGTTCTATCCTGTCAGCCATCTCAAGTCAACCATTGTAAAATCTAATATTATTTCATTTTATTTGGTAATGAGACAAAATTAAGTGAGTTCACTTTGAGTTCGTGTGAATATTTATTTTTGAAAGTATTTTTTTATTAATTATATAATTGATAGGCGGTCGAGCAAACAGGACACCTGATGGTAATTCGCACTACAACCCCTAGACATTGGCACTGTAAGAAACATTAACCGTTCCTTACATCGCCAATGCACTACCAACCTTGGTAACTAAGATGTTATCTGCCTTGTGTCTGCAGTTACACTGACTCAGTCACCCTTCAAACTGGAACACAACAATACCAAGTATTGCTAATTATGATAAACTAATTTCCGCTCGTGGCTTCGCCCGCCTATGAGTAAGGACATATAGATACTCTATATCCCGTTCTAAATCCCTCACGTGTGTATTTGTGTGTGCGTGTGTGTGTGTGTGTGTGTGTGTGTGTGTGTGTGTGTCTGTGTGTGTCAAAATGTCATGATAATCGATATAGTAGTCAATATAGTATGCATAACAAGCAGATGAACACACATTCATATTTATAGTATTAGTTCGGATTAACGTATTAAAAAGTATACTTAGATTTATTCAAATCGATTCCGCAATTTTTTGGATAAAAAATCTCGTTTCCAAGAACAGTATATAGGAAGTGGAGTGGAGTGATCCCACCTAAGCCACTCCGTATTTAATTTTACTATCATATTATTTACTGTAATATTTGAATATATTCCATCAAGACGTATTATTTTACATAATACAATTAGTATAGTCACGATTTAAGAAATTACATTAAGCCATGGAACCCGTGGTTTTGGTATTATTATTTTTTCAAATTTCTTAACGCTTTGTACAGTTATTTTTACAAAGCGTTTTTTTACAAAGAGTATTCTTTTTTTCATGACAATTATTTATTGGTGACAGTACTGTATATAATATTATAGTCGGATATATGTATTAGAATATATGACGTATATTCCCGGTTTTATGTATATAATTAGTTTCGTTTTTTTATTTTGTTGTATGGGTAGGCGGGCGAGCATATGGGCCACCTGATGGTAAGTGGTCACCAACGTCCATAGACAATGGCATTGTAAGAAATATTAACCATCGCTTACATCGCCAATGCGCCACCAGCCTTGGGAACTAAGATGTTATGTCCCTTGTGCTCGTAATTACACTGCCTCACTCACCCTTCAAACCGGAACACAACAATACAAAGTACTGCTATTTTGCGGTAGAATATCTTATGAGTGGATGGTACCTACCCAGGCGAGCATGCGCAAACCTCTACCGCCGAGTTAATGAAGTTACGACAAATCTGCGCATATCTTACATTTATGATTTCTAAGAACAAAATAAATAATGAAAATCATTAATAAATGGTAAATACGAAGAACAATTGTTAAGCTAATTAGTTGGATAAAGGTCGCCCGTTTCATAGCTCCACATAATGAGGTCGAAACATCAAATAAGATTGGGCGCGAGGCAACCTTGATGACTGTCACCGGAGTATTTTTGTGAAATAGGTGACGTCATTGCTTTGCGTAATGAGTACGATTTGTCGAAGATGTATGACGACTTTCATAACATAATAGCTGAGCTGCTTCCCTATTTACTAGTATTATAAATCCTTACATGCAGTAAAGTAAGGAGTATTTAAATTATATTTACGCCAAATTGGCCCAAGTTAGGTTGAGGATTTTTTGATTGATGAAAAAGAGTAATTACTGATATACTTTTTTTTATAGTATATGTAGGCGGACGTGCATATGGGCCACCTGATGTTAAGTGGTGACCAACGCCCATAGACATTGGCATTGTAAGAGATGTTAACCATCGCTTACATCGCCAATGCACCAAACCTAACCAAACCTTTAACCAAACCTTTTAACTAACCTAACCAAACCTTTTAAACTAAGATGTTATGTCCCTTGTGCCTCTAATTACACAGGCTCAATCACCCTTCAAACCGGAACACAACAATACCAAGAACTGCTGTTTTGCGGTAGAATATCTGATGAGTGGGTGGTACCTACCCAGACGAGCTTGCACAAAGCTCTACCACCAAGTAAAACTTGCCGGTTCTTCTCGGTAGAATCCTCATTCCAAACCGGTAGTGATAGCTTTGTTTTAAAATTAAAAATGTAAAATAACGGTTTAAAAAGTGCTTTTAGGAGCCTAAAGTATATTTTGAGTTTAGCTGTGGAGACCTGCTTCAAATGCTTAATTATATAATTATAATATACTTTAAAAATAATAATAAATTTTGTATAATTATTACGATATGTTGAATTGTTCACGTTGTTTATTGTATAGTAACCGTTTGACATTTGTTCGGATAAATACATCGTGTAGGAAGGTACGGAGAACAGATGCTTTCACAATTGCATCATATGCTACAATCGAAATTATTCATAGTAAATCATGCGCAGATCAAGTATTCATTTTTTAACCTTCATTTTTATCTCCTACCTACGTAATAATGGTGAAATAGTTTGTGCCATATCTCTCTATATATCATGTTAGTCATAAATGACCGATATAGGACTGACAACCCGGCAGACGACTGCCTGTTTATTAACCAATTGTCATGGCGATCGATTGAACGAAAACTGCTTTGTTGCAGCTCCATCAAGTGAAAAGTTACAACAAAGTTGATGGTATTATTAGTAACAGCCTGTGAATGTCCCACTGCTGGGCTAAGGCCTCTTCTCTTTTCTTGAGACGGTTTGGAGCTTATTCCACCACGCTGCTCCAATGCGGGTTGGTGGAATACAAATATGGCAGAATTTCAGTGAAATTAGATACATGCAGGTTTCCTCGCGATGTTTTACTTCACCGTCAAGCACGTGATATAATCACAAATTAAGCATATGAAAATTCAGTGGTGCTTGTCCGGGTTTGAACCCAAGATCATCGGTTAAGATTCACGCGTTCTTACCACTGAGCCATCTCGGCTTTTTGATAGTATTATTACCTTCTCCATTAATAAAATATGTGTATATATGCCAATTTTGAATCTTTGCTCAAAATCCAAAAGGGGATATCCAAAAAAAAAGAGTTCAAGCACAGGATTAAAAGCGTTATGTGTTTTCCGATCACATATCGCTTTAAACTTCCTTCTAACTTCCTGACTAACGCACGTTTAATAATCTCAAAAACAAGTAAGCTGACAAGGCTCAGTCAAGAATAAAAATAAATATTAATATTTTGTTGTAATCAATAAATAAATTAAATAAAAATGTTGTAATCCTTATCTTTTAAACTGTAGGACAGTATCCAGTGTAGTTTGCTATATGCATCATAATATTACAAATTGTGCGACTATTAAGGACCCTTAGAACCTTGTTAATGGTTTATAATTTCCATTTGACACTAATTAAAATCAGAAATGCTTAACGGTTCTAAAGTGATTTCCTGAAAGTGGTGATGAGAGACAAGTTAAAATAAAACATTGTACAAAAAATGTCTGTCAGTAATCGTAATAGTAGGAGTAAACAATCATATAAAAAAGTATCACCTTGCCTTTTTCAAGAACGACCGTCACGCTCGCACGGTGTGGTAATAATGACGTTCATCTTACAAGATTTCCATCGACGCCCGATATCGTTTACTTTCTTGATGATTCTTTCTGGATTCTTTATCTGTAAACATACACAATTATCATTATTATGAAACTAATACGTATGTCATAATAACGCACAATTATATCAAGTAGCTGTTCGAAAGAATGAGCAACAAGAAATGTAAGTCTGTTTTTATATTAAGCTTAATTAATTTGTTTTATATTAAGCTATAAGGACTGCACCCTAGTTTTATATTCCTATCGATTTATTTTAATACATAACACGAAAACAAAAGGTATCTATTAAATGAAATCTGTGAAACGTGAACCTTGAACGAATTTCTTATTAACAACCAAAAATCGCGTGATTTACAGCAATTACTTATTAAGACAAATGATCCCGTAGTATACCTAAATACTTATCAGAATTAAGACAGTATTTATTGGTTACTTTGACCATTTAATGGGTGAGCTACGAATTAATAGTTAATAATATCCTGGGACAATATTCACACAAGGCCATCTGATCCCAAACTAAGCAGAGCTTGTACACTATGGAAACCAGATAACTGATATACTTACTTTTCTTATGTAAATACATACTTATATAGATAATTATACCCAGACTCAGGACAAACAGACATGTTCATGCACACAAATGTCTGTCCTGGGTGGGAATCGAACCCACGACCTTCGGCGTGAAAGGCAAGTATCTTATCATCCACGCCAATAGGCTCGTCATACAGTTAACGAATACAAGAGGTGTTTGAAAAATATAAATATTGATTAAATATCATCAAATATACGGAGTAGAATAAAATTAAACAGCAAAAACAAATACAAAAATTATATAACAATAATTAAAAACATAGATTACATAAATAAGCAAGAAATCTGCACAGATACAGATTTATAGATAAGAAAACAATCTCATTTAAACAACATTTGGGCATATCATACGACGTGGCAGAAGTTATTTGGAAGAGAATTTGAATTTCGGAAGTTCTGGTAAATAAGGTAAAACCCCAAAAAGCATCTTATTAGAAATATCACTGTTTCAAATAAAATGTAAGTATCTTTTTATGGGTTCTTTTAGCCTTCGGATTTCACTCAATCAAAGTCTAGTCAAAGATTTTATTAATACATTTCTTACGTTTAGTTACCTAAATATTAGAAGGTCATGTACCGAAAATAGCTTCAGCCCTAATCGCAGTTCAGGGAGTGGGTAACAACAAGGCGCAGTATAATGCTGATCAGACGGCAATTTTATCGAATGTTTTCTCGATTGAGTGCAATATCGTCGCAATCAATATTACTTCTGTTCCATTTGGAGATTTTCCGTAATATCTGGGTTCAAGGGTTAAATTATTTATATTATATATATAAGTCAAATCGAATATATTTTCTTATAAAACCAAAAAGAGTTGGATTATAAAACAATTTTAGTCAAGTAACTCCCAATATACTGGGACTACCGGCTTGTCAACAGTGTTAAAGTCATACCTCGGAAAACACGTATAACCATTGATCACAACCTGTCGTCGTCGTCTGTCGTCTGTCGTGTCGGATCGTCTTCTGATCAGACTATAACAGTGCAGGAATCAAAATTGCACCTGTGTTCCATAAGCTATTCCAGGGGATTGCATGCCGTAGCCGATATATAATCAGGACAACATTATACCAACAGGCAACATCCATACACACATATTGATACAACGCAGGCGTTATCCAAGAAGAGACATGCTTTATCTGGCGTATTATTTGTTCAAGATACCATGATTCACACAGTCGTATCTACGAACACCAAAGAAAGACAATGATAAGATAAGCTTATTAAATGAAATATTTTATTAAATGTCCCGTGATCCTGCATATATTTGAGTTGACGCTCGACAAAGTAAATAATTATTATTTAATATAGATTGAAAATCATGATTAAACATAAAAGTTAAAATGATTATTAGGCATAGTACTCAACACGAGATTATATAGATTATTGTACTTGTTTCTTAATAAAACTTTAAATTATACTTAAAAATTGTTAACTACTATCTATCATAATATATAATTATAAAAATATATGATGGAAATAAATCATTAAATAAAAATTTTATTGTAAATGTCTAAAGCAATTAAATATTACAATTTATCGCATACTGTCGAATATATCATATAGAAACTTTCAAAGCTTCAAAGTTTGTCGGAAGACTGAAAAAGCTTATAATAGCTGCTTTAGCAAGAAAGCCGCCTGTTGGACCCTGATGCAACATTGTACATTCCATAATGCATTGTGTACATGTGTAAATATTTTGTTAATTTAAGTTCAATAAATTATAAATAAATCTTATAAATGGTGGTGTTGGTGTATCTGTGGGCCTTTCCGTAAGAACGAAGTCGAAACTCATCGCAGAAAACGGTCGTAAGATATCAGGAAGTGCTATAATATAGTATTTCATTATAACATTTGAAGAATACACGCATCAAACGTAGAATATCACCATAAGTCGGTTGTCAACATTTCACTGTGATGAAATGAGTTCTTTGTTCTCTGTCTGAGATTAATTGACTTCGACACTGTTTGTCTGATTACAATTAATGACACATATATGTATTTTTTTATGGAGAAAGCTGTTATACCGTACACACTGATGTCACTCGCCGCTAGTTAGCGCTGCAGAATGTCATCTTGGTATCCCCGAGAGATCCCCGAGTTTGCTTGTTAAATTATAAATAAACGTGATGATAGAAACATATTGACGTGCACTAATAGCTTAAAAACTTTTAGTTCTAGTCAGGAAATACGAGTCAGTTAGCAGAGAACACTTAATTTTTTTTTAAAAGGCTAAAAATATTTCGCTACTATAGTATTTTATATAAAATCAATATGTCAAATAACACCTGCCAATTCGTTTGAAGTACTTTAAGAAATATTTGCTTTGATATTCTTTTGCAAACAAAATCGAGACTGGCGAACTGTTTGCACAGTTTTGATGTGAATCGAGACACAGAATACCATTTATGAATATAATTAAATATTTGAGTTTTTATACTTTACACAATAGTTTGTTATTCATACTGAGGACTTCAGTATATCATACAAATCTAAATTAAAAACAGTTACTGTATCAGTAACAGCCTGTGAAAGACCCACTGCTGGGCTAAGGCTTCTTCTTCTCAAAAGAGGAAGACTGTACAGAAATATAATGTAAATAATTAACGTATAATATATACTATCACAAATAAACCAAGTCAAAATAATTATTTGTAATATTATTGTGTCAAAGTTATATCTTTCTTTATAAGTCAACCACAGCGCCATATGCCTAATCCTAGCAAAGCCAAAATATTGTGAGGCCTTAATCGATCGATGGTCATGTTGTCCAATTATATATATCAATCGTATTTGATTTGTTTAATTCGTTTGACAGATGTTAAAATTCACACTATATACTTATACTTTTCTGGCTCTGGCTTGTTAGTAGACAGTGACAACTAAAAGAAAAGAGGAGAAATTGGCAGAATTATTACCATATAATCAACGAAACATATTTTATTGCCAGCAATTTCAGTCAACTTCAATAAGTGTTGATATGGTCGATTGACGATTACGCGTTCAAACCAAGTTAGCACTGAATTTCGTGTGCTCAATTTGTGTTTATAAGTCATCTCGTGCTTGGTGAAGGGAAACGTGAGGATACTTGCATTGGAGCAGCGTAATAGAATTTATTATTTTTATTTTTTATAATTTAGTAAGTAGACGGACGAGCATATAGGCCACCTGATGGTTAGTGGTCACCTACGCCCATAGACCTTGGTATTAAAAAATGTTAACCATCACTTACGCCAATGCACCACCAACCTTGAACTAAGAATTTATGTCTCGTGTGCCTGTAATTACACTGGCTCACTCACCCTTCAAACCAGAACACAACAATACAAGTACTGTTGTTTTGCAGTAAAATAAGTCCTAAGCTTCCTCAAGATGAGAAAAGGCCTTTAGCCAGCTGGTTGTTACTTGCCATTGTATAATCAAAGTCTTTTATGACGAATTATCAAATACCTTTTATTTGCGAGCTTAACCAAACCAAACGTGATTAAATATCGGCATTGCATATATAGACTTAAATAGAATTCCTATTTATTAAGTGGTGCTTAATTATCGAATATAAATTATATGATCGTGATAATTAAAACTAAATTAAATATCAAAATGTAATCTTGACGCTTTCTTAATCACTTTTATTTGGACACGATACATTTTTACGTGATGACGAATATATTTCATTAAACAACCCTGCGGGGTCGAGTATTGACTAGCTGAGATGGAATTTAGTGCTCGCAAATTCCCAAATTAGATTTTATTAAGTGCTTCATAACGTAGACGTTTACTGTATTACAAACGTAAATAAAGTGATTTGCATAACTACAACTCGCCAACTGTGATGATAAGGTCATGACCAATTTACCACAGAGCCATTCTCAACGGAGACTTATTTTAAAGTTTAAGTAGGCGGATGAGCATATGGGCCACCTGATGATAAGTGGTCACCAACACCCATAGACATTGGCATTGTAAGAAATGTTAACCATCGCTTATATCGCCCATGCGCCACCAACCTTGAGAAGTAAGATGTTCTCCCTTGTGCCTATAATTACGCTGGGTGACTCACCCTTCAAACCGGAACACAACAATACCAAGTACTGCTGTTTTGCGGTAGAATATCTGATGAGTGGCTGGTACCTACCCAGATGAGTTTGCACAAAGCCCTACCACCAGTAAAAAGAATAGAGATATTATAAAATTTAACCGTATGCACTAACAAAGGTGCACACTATATTCCATCCCTTTTATAATGGGATGGAAGTTAGACACGACTGGAGAGTTCAGACGCCCGACCAATATTTGCATGCTTATAGGCACCGGAGCGTTAACACTGTCACAGCTACTGAGAATTTTTTTTATAGGTAAAATTCAATGACTTTTTCTTGGCTTAACCCGAGATTTGAATACATGACCTCTGGAGCTGCATTTTTATAATACAGACCATTTTAATGCACGGATTGTTCATACTAATATTATAAACACGAAAGTATGTTTGTTTGTGACGCTTTCATATCTTAACTGCTCAACCGATCATCATTAAATTTGGCATACATGTCAGGGGTACAAAAAAGTAAAATTAACCTAACCCCTCTTAAACGCGGGCAAAGCCACGGGCGGGAAGTAAATGCTATACAACTTACTATTTTTTATTATTATACGTGGTCTCACAGTATTTGCAGTCAAAGGAAAGCTTAAGTACATTAAACAATAGAACAGGCTATAACAACAACTGGCGGGCCCCTAGGCCCCTAGGTGCCTTGTGACATAAATTCCGGTCTGAATAGATAACTCCAAACAAAATACAATAAGTTACTTACATATTATTTAAACGTGTCACGCACTCATAAGCTTCTTGTGAAAGTTAATTATAATGAATATGGCGTTACTATAAAACAGTACGTAGTATTCACATTATAAGAACACATTAACTATGATCGTTTTTTTAACCATACAACAATAGACATGGCAAAAGAAACAATGGAAGTCCCTTCGCACGGGAAACTATGTGATAAATTTCCGTGGGAAAACTTCTGTACTTTCCGGTTCCGGTTATAATTCCAGTAAAACGTTACATCTAAGTATACATTATTTATTTAGATTTAATATAATAAAAAATAAAGTAAATCCAATTATATTGTTTTACATCAAAAAACTTTTCTTTTTTTTTTCGTTTTATTCGCCCGTTAATATCGTTCATTTTAAGTAAACACGTGTCGTGTACTAACACGATATACTATATCGAAGGATGGAGATAAACAAATTTTATTTTCATTTAGAATAATTACACTTCAATTACTCTATAATTACACTACTTATTTTTCTAATTTCTATGATAATTAACATTTAGTATTTCAAGTTTTGGAAATTGGGAGTGTTTTTTTGTTCTTTTTTTATTTTAAATATATAGGCAGACTGGCAACCAGGCTAAGTAAGTTGCTACCATGTCTGTGAACTGCAAGATATTTAAACCATCACTTGCATCGCAATGCCCGTATTTAAAACCTGACTTACTCAACCTACAAACCGGAACACAACAAAACTAACAATTGCTGTTGGCCGGTAGATTATGTGATGAATGGGTGGTAACTACCAAACCGGTACATTTGCACAACACCCTACCACCAAGTGAAAATCAAATTATTTACCTATAAAACATATTTCTTAGTTATTATATTTTATGCGGTCACGTATCTTTCATTGATGTGAAAACGTTTCCATTACAAAATAATCATCATAGT
This sequence comes from Nymphalis polychloros, assembly GCA_905220585.2. Classification (NCBI taxonomy): domain Eukaryota; kingdom Metazoa; phylum Arthropoda; class Insecta; order Lepidoptera; family Nymphalidae; genus Nymphalis; species Nymphalis polychloros. The sequence continues at coordinate 1,278,993 of HG992247.1, forward strand.
GGTGACAAAAGACATTATAATATACAGCCTGTGAATGTCCCACTGCTGGGCTAAGGCCTCTTCTCATTTTTTGAGGAGAAGCTTTGGAGCTTATTCCACGACGCTACTACTACGAATTTTAGTGAAATTAGACACATGCAGGTTTCCTCACGATGTTTTCCTTCACCGTTAAGCACGAGATGAATTATAATCACAAATTAAGCACATGAAATTCAGTGGTGCTTGTTCGGGTTTGAACCCACGATCATCGGTTAGCACTGGGATATCTCGGCTATATATTACTTTATCCTTACAAAAAAAATATTAAAGAGACATTGCATACCGAGTTGATAACAGAATTTGCTAATATATAATAAGTATAGTTTATAGATAATGCTAAAATATGTAGATAATGTCTGTCAATTTGAATTGAAGCTAATCTGATTCAGATTATATGTTCTAAGGGTGTAAAATATAAACAATGGTCGTCATTTACCCAGACCAAATGTCTAGATGACTTAACAAATATTGACACGCACCCCCGAAACAGAGGGCACGTCTGTTGACCCCTACGAAAGACAAACGTCACTATCTTTTATATAAGAATCCAACATTTTATAATATATTGTATTCGGAATGTAACCGCGATCATTGCTTTTAAGAAACAAGAATTGATTATATAACATTAATGAGATACATCGCGAAACATTAATATATATAAAAGGAGGTTTTACAAAATTTAAAACAATTTATCGTTAAAGAAATATTAAAAACCCGTTACATCGTCAATGCGCTGATGAGATGTTATGTCCTTGTGCCTGTAGTTACACTGGCTCACTCACCCTTCAAACCGGAACACAACAATAGTAAGTATTGCTTGCTTGGTGATAGAATATATGATGCGTACTCAGACAGGCTTGTACAAATTACTGCCATCAAGTAAAAATACATTGATACACTCGATAAAAGATTATATTAAATTTTTAATGCAGGAAAAGTAATAATTTAATTGTATTTAATTGTCCGTATAGAGTAACTACTGAGTTCTCCTTGTTTAATTTTGATAGACAGACACCTACATTACGAATCGATTGTAACTATACACATATATAAATTTAAATTTAATTTGTTTACTTTTTGTACATGCTGTGTTCATCTTTAAGTAATTGTGGCACAATTACGTTGATACTACATGATTTTGCAAATATCGATTTTAACTTAACCTTTTTACTTTTACCGTGCCGTCATGAATATGAACTATATAGCTATTATGTAAGAACGAACTCGAAACTCGGCACAGGCAACGGTTGTAAAACGTGAGCAAGTGATATGCGATATTAACCCTAAGCATAATAACATTTCAAGTTAGTTCTTAATGAATAGCAGTACTGAAATCATAAATTGTAATGTTTCTTTCGCCGGGTTGAATGTGCTTCGCGAAGTATTCCTTACAAATCTCACGTCGAGGTTCCTAACATCGCTTCATTGAAAATATTCCACGATTGTGTTGAAACTTCTTGTCTTTTAGGACATAAAACTATCAAAATTCAAACGAATATATACAAATGTTTGTTTAAAAATTAACATCTGAAATGACATTAATATTTAAACAAGACGTACGTAATTCGCTAAACAATGGTTGTCGACGAACATAACGTCCAATGCTAGGCTGGATTTGAATACGTAACCTTCAACGGTATGCATGTTACATCCACTGCACTATTACATATAAGTCGATCAAGTCTCGTATTAAGACGGCGACGTTGCTCAACAAATCTCTGGGCACAATTAAGTCAGGCTCGCTGATAATTAGGTTAGTTATACTCCACGCGAAGGCTACAACAATTACCGTTGTGTCAACCGGGGTCAACAACTACGTACTCAATGTCACTCATGAGTAATAGAACTGTAGATTTCAATATTTAAGAAAACTTTAAAATATTTAGTATATTCGATGTGACTACTGTGTGATGTGATAAAAAAGAAACAGCCTGTAAATGTCCCACTGCTGGGCTAAAGGCCTTCTCTCGTTTTTAAGAAGAGGGTTTTGGAGGTTACTTCTCGACGTTGCTTTAATACAAATCAGGCACATGAAAATTCAGTAAAGATTGTCCAGGTTTGAACTGGGAATATTCAATTAACTATTATAATTAATTAACGTCTTCTTACTATTGGATTGGATTTTTTGACTGCCTCGTTGGTCTAGTGGCTAGATGTAAGGCCGCAGACCCGATGGTCCTGGGTTCAATTCCCAGGTCGGGCCAATAAAATAGTTATTGGGTTTTTCTGTTCGAAAATTCTCAGTAGCAGCCCGGAGTCTGGAAGTTGGAAGTGTGTACACCCCGTGCCTCGGAAAGCACGTTAAGCCGTTGGTCTTACACCTGAACTCTTTCCGGTCGTGTCGGATTGCCGTCCCATCGGGTTATGAGAGCTAAGGAATAGAGAGTGCACCTGTGTTTGCGCACACACCTGTGCACTATAAAATGCTGCGCAGTTGGCTAATCTCTCTTGAGATTGGCCGCCGTGGCCGAAATCGGTCGGGAGGACCTTACTATTGGACCATCACCGCTCTTCGTGATTTACGAGATACATGCAAACGATTAATTGAAAATGATTAATTTTCTATATGGACTGTTTTGTATTGCAACAAACTCCATTATATAAACTTATGTTTTTATTTATACCACTTAGACCACTTAGGCGTCTAGTATAATACAGTAAAATACTTTTCCAAACCGGTGATAGTTTATAGTTTTACAATCAATAAGAAAGTAATTTGAATTTGAATAGTAACCGTATTTGCAATACGGTTACTATTCAAATTCAAATATTCAAATTCAAATCTGGAATTCCTGGGTTCAAACTCGGAATCGGGTCAGTAAAAAAATATTAAGTGTTTCTGTCTGTTTGTCTGGGTGTTATGTGTAATTATACTTCCTTATTATCCTCGGATAGCTCGTTTTACTGTTGGTGATACGCCTAAACTCTATCCGATCATGTCGGATTATGAGAGTGCACTTATGCATGCACACACTTGTCAACATAAAATTAGCTATCGTTCAGAAAATCATCACGATCTATTACAATAATTAATACTATAAATAATAATTTTCAATAAATATAGAAATATAGAAAAAATATGTCGATTATAAAAAATGCAATTAACGAATCATAGTATAGTTAGTAGTTCTTAATGTTTATGTTCGAACTCTAAAAAATAACCAATCACATTTTATTATTATTCTTGCACTGAACAGATATACAATGAGATCACAGCCAATCGTTACTTCTAGCTGTTAATTATTCTACGTATTAATTTATTTTTAGCAACTACACTAGACTTAAATTAACCGACAGGGCCCAGTGGTTGGAATACGGAATTATTCTCTGGAATAGTGTATCTGGATTGTAACTTAAAGTCGCGGCTTCAAAACCGTGATGCACGAAGTTTCACATTACTAGGTTTATAATTCAACTCGTACTTAGTGGAATGAGGAAATTTACGTTGAATATTATTAAATACCTTGTAAATACACCGAGCAGCAGCAGGAGCAGTTTTATGGACTCAGCCTTTTTAATAGAAGTGTTTTTTGTATTGTTTTATTAGTTTATTAGTATCGTATAATTAGAAACACTACCAACGGTCCTTGACATTATGTAAGATACTTCACCGCAATAGTTTTTATTTTGAAATTAAACAATAAATAGGACAACAATATGTTCAACGATTTATCATTTATTAGAAAAACAATATAAATCCCATTACACAAGTGCAGTTTCAATATTACATTACGGACAAACATTTAAATCAGTTTTAAGGTATGAACAATAATGGTCAACTAATTAGAAGCAACAACAAAAAATATAAAATACAATATTTTTTTTAAGTATTAGTAATTTGTATTGTTATTTACGAAATAGCTACTATCCACAGCCTAACAATAGTTATAATTAATATTTAGTGGCATATCCCTTATTTTCAATAACAGCACTGCAACGACGTGGCATTGATTCAATCAATTTCATACATTTTTCTAGGGGGATTGAATTCCATGTTTCAACAAATGGTTCATATGGTTCGTTTTGACTGGTGTTACGTTTGTTTGAAACTTTCTTTTTAACAATATACCAGAGATATTCTTTCGGGTTTAAATCCAGACTATTTCTGGCCAGTCTAAAATGGATATATGCTGTTCGCAAAGGAAACATTTGACGCTATTGGCCGTGTGTTTAGGGTCATTGTCATGCTGAAAGATCCAGGTTATAGGCAAATGATCGTCCGAGTAGGGAATCATGGCGTGCTCTAAGATATTTTTGTATTGCCATTGATCCATTGTACCGCCACCGTGCTTGACTATACTCCTTGTGTATTTATAATTAAAAGCATTGTTTACAGGGCGTCTAACATAGCGCTTTCCATCGGAATTTACCATATTTATTTTTGTTTCATCTGAAAGTAACACTTTTTTCCCTTCTCGTACCGTCCAATTAACATATTTTTTAGCGAATAATAATCGCTTCTCTCGGTGTTGCTTCGTAAGAAGCGGTACCTTTTGAGAGATTCTTCAAAACAATTTAGCTTCCACTAATCTTCGGTGTATCAGTCTTGACGCGATGTTTCTCGGGTCATCAGGCAAAAAAACTTTATTTTTAATCTGGTTGGAGCCTTTACTTGGGTCTTTTTTAGCAACACGAACGATTAGCGTATCTTCCCTGGGAGAGGATTTTCTTGGCCGAACCTTTCTAAGAACATTTTCAACAGTTCCATGTGTTTTATAATGATCAATTGCATTAAAAACTTTCTTAACAGAACAATTTAAATGCTATTCTTCTGTACGCCCACTTATGATCTATATGTAAATTAACAATGATTCGCCTAATTGACGCGTCACTACTTTTATTTTTGCCCATTTTGAACAAAATAAAATTCAGATTAAATTTTGAATTGCCGCCAAAATAATATAAAAAGAAATGTTATTCAATTTCAAAAAAAGAACGAGCTGTGGATGATTTTTAAAATGTTTCTAATTAGGCGTCCAAGCGGCCAGTAACAGAAAATAAACTCCTACATGTGTGAGACTCATTTTGTAATTAAAAGTAAGGTATGTTTTATATTTTATGCATTTAATGCGTTTTTTATTTGAGTGGCTATATTATTGCATGATTATTAATTATTGAATGTGTATATTTTTTACGATGTTGAAGTTATACTTTCTTTATTCATAAGAAGTGTTTCTAATTATATGACCACCACTGTATGTATATAATATTTACCTTTTCATACGTTGATACTCGTACATAGGTACCGCTAAGCCGAAATTACAAAACAAACAGTTTTGAAAAGAAATACCATAAGTCGATAGATGCCAAACATAACAATATAGTGTTCTCAAAAGTTTTACTCCCAAATATTTGTTTTGAATTTTTGAAGCGCTGTTTTAATATTAGTGTTTTCTTTTGTGACTCAACAACGTATTACTGTAAGATATAAATGTAACATGTCGAGATAAATAAGACCGACATACCATAATTGATAAGATTAGAATTATTTAATTTAATGTATAGAGTTATTTCTTTAAAAACTGAAAAAAGTAAACTCCATTGATATCAAGTTTTGAGCAATAATTATGACGAACGTACATAAAATAAAATCCTCTATATCTGAAATCACGGTACAGACATCACATACTCTAATAATAGCCGAGACGGGTAAATAATTTTCAATTAAAAAAAATATCAACAGGAATGTTAATTGCTCAAAAGTTTACCTTGACCCAGGTTAAGTGAACACCGCCGACGTCGTATATGACGTTGAAATTAGGAGAATTTATTTCGCTTAATAATTCGGTTAATTTCTACAAAAATATTAAATAAACTAAACTAGTCTCCGGACCATTTATACCCAAGGTACATGGATGCAAATATACGAAGTCCTTGAATTACAATGTGCCTAAATTAGTCGGTGGTAGAGCTTTGTGCAAGCTCGTCTGGGTAGGTACCACCCACTCATCTGATATTCTACCGCAAAACAGCAGTACTTGGTATTGTTGTGTTCCGGTTTGAAGGGTGAGTGAGCCAGTGTAATTACAGGCACAAGGGACATAACATCTTAGTTCCCAAGGTTGGTTGGCGCATTGGCGATGTAAGAGATGGTTAACATTTCTTACAATGCCATTGTCTATGGGCATTGGTGACCACTTACCATCAGGTGGCCCACATGCTCGTCCGCCTACCTATATAATAAAATAAACTAATGCTAAAAAGGCATAACTCTGTGTAGGATTACGATAAGGAAGACCCTGCACGACTTGTACAGGGTTGCACCTTAACCTTAAACAATGGAAATGAATCGAATTACGAGACAGTGTTCATTGTGCACTCTGCTGTAACAAACCTGCAGTTACACAGGAACGTCCCCACACAGTTGTGGCAGTATCGTGTCACATGACCAGTTGTACCTACTACACAGATGATGATGAAAACGTTACCGCTGTCCTCAATAGAGAGAATACAGACGCAATAAACGAGATAAGAAATGAGACCATCAAAACGACAATACGTGATAGAGACTAGACCGTGATAAAAGCACTTCAAGACAGAGGATCTCAGAATTTGTTAATAAAATAGCAGATTACGTCACAGTTTCATACAATACATCGTACAAAAGTAATTTGAAAGAAAAAAGTTCAATTGGCGAAAAAAAAGTTAAGGTATTATTGCGGATTTATATTTGCGATATTATGTTACTCAAGTAATCTCAACATGTCAATGCTCAGTACTCAGCGCAATTTAAATGTATATTAGAAATTATTGAGAAAACATTTGTATGATAATTTTATGTTTTCCTGGCTAATTTCGACCAAGGTGGCCATACTCGAAGGAGAATAGCCACCTGCGCAAGATATAGTGAACAAGTGAGTGCGACAATGAAACAAACATAAGTGCACTCTATTGCTTCACCCACATAATTCGTTGAATGTGAAAAAAGTTCAGCCGCAGAACTAATAGCATAACGGTCGTGAACTGTGAGAAAGTGATACACGCATAAAAATAGTATTTCACCATATTGAGCCGGTTGGCGTGGTTGGTAGCCTTTCGCGCCGCAGGTCGTGGGTTCGATTTCCACTCAGGACAGACATTTGTGTGCATGAACAAGACTGTTTGTCCTGAGTCTGGGTGTAATTATCTATGTAAGTATGTATTTACGAAAGTAGTATATGTAGTATATCAGTTGTCTGGTTTCCATAGAACAAGCTCTGCTTAGTTGGGGATCAGATGGCCGTGTGTGAATAATTTCCGAGAATATTATTATTATTACCATAAGTCGGTTGTTAACATTTCACTCATGAGAAATTAAGTAAGTCCTTACAAAATAGCACAGCAGGCTGCTACTGTGAATTTATTATCAGAAAAATGTTTTATATGATTTAAATTTTTTATGATTGTTCATAGCAAATAATGAAACACAATATTTACAAATCGCCTATATCTTATCCAATTATACAATCATTGCTATTAACATATGAATGTAATCTCACAAGAAAGTATGAAATAACATCGTATCGTCGAGGAAATCTTCCCGCATGACTGGGTTCAGAGCAAAAACCGAATGTAGCCTAATGATGTATATCGCTCATATAATGTTTTCTATTAAAAATTTGAATTTAGAAAAGAAGCTTCGTGGTGCCATTTTGTGATACAAAACGAAATAAACAAAAAAAAAACATATTGACACAAATCTCTGAAAAAGAAATAATAAAATTAGATAACAATCGCCGTAGATATCTAGTTATATGCACACGATAATGTAAACAACACAAATATCAAGACATAGTTTCCTTTCGCGTCGGGTAAATTGATATTAGTTAAATCTAATATAAATAATAGCAACGTTTGTATTGATACATTGTACTTATGTAAAACACAATCGTAGTAGATATGCAAACTTAGGAACACTTTCTATTTATTTTAAGCTATTTCTGTCTAATTTTCTATCTATAATAAGACACACGGATATTTTATAGTTTTGTTATAAAATGTTACTAGGTAGAGCTTTGTGCAAGTCCGTATGGGTACCACCCACACAATAGATATTCTAACGCAAACAGCAATACTTAGAATTATTCTTTTCCGGTTTGAAGGATGAGTGAAAGATCTAAGTTCCCAAGAATGGTGGCGCATTGGCGAATGAAGATATGGTTAATATTTCTTACATCGCTAATGTTTATGGGCGGTGGTATGGTATCCACTTACCATCAGGTGGTCGATTTTGCCTGTCTGCTTACTTTTAACATAATATATGTATATTAAACACATATGAATGATACAAAAAGTCGGCCCCGTGGATAGAACGCGTGAATTTTAGCTGATGCTTGGAGGTCAAACCCAAGCAAGCTCCACTGAATTTTCATGTATTTACGTGACGCGAAATTCTTTCACAATGCTAATTATTTTAACTGACAAGCATCATTTGTTACACGCCTGGTTCGTACGATGTGAATTTAATCTTAATAATGTATTTTTAATGAATAATTAAATTTATACGATGTGTCCTAGTCCACTACTAACAGCCATATACAAACTATCCCGTTTATAACATTATATAATGCTCATTTTAACTGTATCATCCTTCAACTGTAAGTATATGTGTACATGCCTTTATCTATTTTATCTATTCTCTATTTTATCGTAAATAGAAGCAATATATGTAGAAAATAGAAAGCTATTTACATCTAGATAACGATGCAGATATTCTATTGTTAGATCTGTGAAACTAAAAACAAACTTAAAACTTACCGCAGAACATGATCATCGAAAGCGAAAATGTCATAAGCGCCTCATTCGGCTTAAAGATGTCTATTTCCTATAAAGAACACATTTACAGATAACTTATAATGAGAAAAAACTCGCAACAAGAATTCTTAAAATTTAACAATGTAGGTAGTGACAAAAACTATAATAAAACAATGTGTAAAAATACAAACAAAGACATTAACAAGAAAAAAAGACAGATAGTGCGTTTTTTACTCGGTGGTAGAGCTTTGTGCAAGCTCGTCTGGGTAGGTACCACCCACTCATCAGATATTCTACCGCAAAACAGCAGTACTTGGTATTGTTGTGTTCCGGTTTGTAGGGTGAGTGAGCCAGTGTAATTACAGGCACAAGGGACATAACATCTTAGTTCTCAAGGTTAGTGGTGCATTGGCGATGTAAGGGATGGTTAACATTTCTTACAATGCCATTGTCTATGGGCGTTGGTGACCACTTACCATCAGGTGGCGCAAAGGGTCGTCCGCCTTCCTATAAAAAAAAAAGCAGATGTATTTTAAATATAGTAAATTTCTTAATGTCTACAGTTACATCGGATAATTTATTGAACATTTGAACTCCTTCAAAAAGTACATTTTTTTACTATAATTGGTTCTGACTTACGGCAATTCAAGTTTATTACGACTTCTTAGATGATGTGTTGTAGACTGTTATGAAGTAAGGTTGTAATTTTTATTTTTTATTTGTGAGTGAGTTTCGTTTGTACTTTTCTTATTAATGTGCAAGTTCAGTGTATATAATTGTTAAAGGCGTCGTAAGAGCCGATCAATCGAGCACGTTAACACCACCAGCCGTATGGTGATATAAACCAACCTGCTAAATAAATGCCAAAGAGGACTGGAATATAAATTTTGTATAAAAATAATTTCGACGAGTGCTTGTAAGATTATTATCTTACACAGACTATAATAATAATAGCCTTATGACTCTGCAATTTAATAATAGACAATATTTGATTGGATTATTTTTTGTTCAAAGTAAATTGCATTAAAATTACTGGATATCAATCATCAAACATAAATCTATAAATTTATAAATATGGATGACATCATAAGTAATTCTATGAAATAGTCGCTTTAACATCAGCCGTATGGCGCTTATCTTTCATTTCACTACTTTGAATGTAGTGTTTATATGATTTATTGTACAATTAAAGTATGTGTAAAAGTAATTAATGTACGATCAAAGGTCAATGAACCCTTCACGGTCTTGGGTTTTTATTACTTAAAAAGGTGTCTTAATATAATTGAAATTTCTCAACTTAATATAGAGTTATATGTATAAAATATATAGATGATAAAAAGCGTGAAGTTCGCATTCGTTGATTTATATAAATGATATATAAAATTGTATATATGTGACCGTATATTTCATTTGTTTAAAGAGTTTTATTTGAAATCGTTGTTAGCTTACATTCAATTCAATAACATGACTTTAAAAATGCTTATGAAAGCCTGTTTGGGTGTAATAAACATTTTTTTCTGTGTAAACTGCATGTAAAAAGGGTTTTGCCGTCTTTGACAGCTGACTGATTTGATTCTTTGGGATGATTTTTGGAGTTCAAGATGGTTTCCCGCCAATGTTTCTCTAGTGGCGATTACGTGTACGATTGATAGTTTCAAAATAATATTAGAGAAAGTTGGTGCTTCTCGATCTAGGTGTTCTACCCGAAGCACACGTGTAAGGAATTAAAATTTAATACATATTTAAAACAGAGCAACGAATTTACTGCTTAGAATTAATATTTCTGTAAAATTTCTCTACATACAATGCAAATAAAATTGAAATGTAATTGGAGAGCGACGCATCTATATACAATATACATATATATGTATGTAAAAAAACTGACTTAACTAAGAAATAAACTGAGGACTTGACACAAAATTCAATATTTTTTAATTTTGTATAATTAGTATGATATTTTATAAATATTAGATCATAAAAACGATTACTATACAATATTTTATCTCATTCGGAAGAATGAAGCTTGAAAACATAGACTACGAACAAAAACAAGCATGGAAATATATATACATAAATGTATAACTTTTTAGCAAAAGTCTCCGTGAGTAGGTTGTCAGGTTACTTTACGTGTTGGTTTCTAAAGACCAACAATCTTGCTGGTGCGATAACGTAACTGTCCAATGCATTTGTTACCACACAGGCTCTTCCGTCACTTTATGATGATTTTCGCTGATTATCAGTTAGCTATATCACTCGTAAACGAGGATGCAATTTAAGCATCAACCGATCGTACGCCAAGGTTAACACTTTTTGTATCATTACCTGCTCATTCAGTATTTTAAAAAGTACGGATTAAGAACCATTGGAAGTGCGCACCGTACTCCTGGGATCTATATAGACGAAGACAAAACAACTTGTAACTTTATTCTTCTTTGATTTTTACAATCGTTTTTCTTTTTTTTTTGTTTGTTTGAACAATCATAAAACATTTAAATCATATAAATCATTTTTCTGATAATAAATTCACAGTAGCAGCCTGCTGTGCTATTTTGTAAGGACTTACTTAAGTTCTCATGAGTGAAATGTTAACAACCGACTTATGGTAATAATAATAATATTCTCGGAAATTATTCACACACGGCCATCTGATCCCCAACTAAGCAGAGCTTGTACTATGGAAACCAGACAACTGATATACTACATATACTACTTTCCTTTCGTAAATACATACTCAGATAATTACATCCAGACTCAGGACAAACAGTCTTGTTCATGCACACAAATGTCTGTCCTGGGTGGAAATCGAACCCACGACCTGCGGCGCGAAAGGCAACAGAACGTTATTTATTATAAACCTAACTATAAGATATAATAGTAATTTAACCATCTCATTCATCTTTGATATAATGTAGACATACCTCTATATATATAACTAAAAAGTCCTCGTGAAAACATACTTGTTGATAAACCTTTATATATCATGATGATATGACATGAATATGTCATTTATACGAAAATATTTTGACCTTTTATCGAAAAATGTAGTATGTGACCTTATTGAATGTCAAGCAATATTAATTTATAAATGTTTAAATAATTACGAAAGTTATACCTGGAATACTACAAAAGGTGAGATCAAGTTAAAATAATTATAGAAACCTTCGTATTCAAAAGATAAACTACTAAGTAATATTTTTGGCCTTACTTATAGACGTTGTTTATTTAAACACGAGCCAGGCGGTGATCGTTTAATTTTCAAGATGTACATCATCTCTGAACTAACTGCATATATACCATTTGCAAACAAATTGGTCCTTTACAAGTATTTTAAATTTAGCATCAGAGGCAATTTTAATGCACAAGATATATTTGAAATTAGTTCTACGGTATTGTATCGTATTCGCGAAATTTGCTTAATATCTCGTTTAAAGCCAATATATGACTAAGGACACTTCACATCAAGTGGACCACTTGCTCGTCCGCCTCACGCAATCAATAATAAAATACAATCAAAGTCATTCGATTAACCTTATTAACTCCATTATATAAAAACAATCCAAGTAAATATCTTTACATAAGTACATTCATTATCTCATCTACATTTAAATAAGGCTAATTTCACATAATGGTACAGATTAACAGCTATTTAAACGGCAACCAATTATTATAGTATCAATCAAACGGTTTTTCCTTAGCGTGCGTATATATACGTATATCCGCTTCCTGGTAAGAATGGTAGAAGATCATGATCACTTATTATACCCTTCGAAGAAATTATTTCGAAATATGACACGCATATAGTATCTCATTTTTATTTCATACTCGTTTCCGGCTACGGCTTCACGTGTATGAAGCGGTAGGTCTTACGGTGTTAGGTACCCTGTGTCCTTTTTTATACCCCTGCCAACGTGTATGCGAATTTCATAATGATAGGTTGAGAAGTTAGGACGAGAAAGCGTAACAGACAAATAAACCAATTAACTTTTGCGTTTATAATATTAGTAAGGATAGTATCAAAACATTTTAAAGTGCACCAAGTGGCATTTTACTACTTATGTATTTACATATTACTTCAAAGAAAAACACCATGGCTATGGCCTACTCTTGATTTTGGAGCTTAACCCACCATGCCGCTGTTATTCGACTTGATGGATACACATGTGATTTTTCCGACAAATGCAGATTTATCGACTGTCAAACCCAAGAATTTTAAACACAAATTAAGATGCTTGCTCAAATTTAAACCCTCAGTCTAGGGGTAAATATAATGTATACTAACTTATCTCAAATATGAAAAATATAAAAAATATACATAAATAAAAAATAAAGGAATAATCCTATATCAATGATAAGAAACATACCATAGAGAAGATAGCTTCATAACAACGACATATCGAGAATAATACGTAACAAAAACTGAAATTAACGACCGCAGAATATAATAACATATCAAATGAATCATACAAGTTAATCATAAAAGCAATAAAGGTGGATGGAAATAAACTAATAAAAACATAGTACAATAATAAACTTTGTAAACTTGTGATAAATTTTTATGGTATGGTTGGAGAACCGATATACCACGTAAGAGTGACGTGGTAGTGCTGTCCTTATCACTCTTACGGTACCAACATTTATAACAATTAAGTAGATGGAGAATGTTTACCATTTGCTGTTGAAAATTTAACATTTTGATTTTTTTATGTATATTCTTTTTTTTTTTTAATAATAATATCCTGCGATATTATTCACACACCCCATCACACAGGCCATCTGATACCAAACTAAGCAGAGCTTGTACTATGGAAACCAGACAACTGATATACTACATATACTAGTTTTCTTTTGTAAATAAATACTTATATAGATAATTCCACCCAGACTCAGGACAAACAGACATGCTCATGCACACAATTGTCTGTCCTGGGTGGGAATCTAGCCCACGAACTGCGGCGCGAAAGGAAGATATCTACCAACCACGCCAACCGGCTCGTCAATGGAGACATAAAGACTACGTTCGAGATCGTTTGACCTGAAGGAGTAAATACTTTTTATTTCCCTATGTAAAATATACTATGCTATCTAAAAAGGTCTTCACTGAAAATAATCGTGAGAGATCTAATAGGCAGCAGCGTTGCCAATATAGAGAATGTTTTCGACTTTTTAAGAGACACCAATCAACTGCATATTATAAAGAGATATTATAAAGACCAACGACCGAATGAGATCGGTGAAAATTCAGGCGACCACCAACAGCTTTACGTGTTGTCCAATTAACTAGATTGTAAACACTGGATTTACTCGGTGGTAGAGCTCTGTGCAAGCTCGTCTGGGTAGGTATCACCCACTCATCAGATATTCTACCGCAAAACAGCAGTACTTTGTGTTGTTGTGTTCCGGTTTGAAGGGTGAGTGAGCCAGTGTAATTACAGGCACAAGGGACATAACATCTTAGTTCCCAAGGTTGGTGGCGCAGTGGTGATGTTGTTTTTTTTTTTAAGAAATTTACAAACCACTGTCTATGGGCGTTGGTGACCACTTACCATCAGGTGGCCCACATGCTCGTCCACTAATCTATACCATCAATCTATAACAAAGTCAGTGATGGATTGCTGAAGACATTTATTATGGTTCGAAGGAACCAGCAATGATTGATATATATAAAATACTTTATTACACTCCATTAAACAAAAAAAATCGGGAAAGTACAAAATAATATTGCATGGTGACTCAAATTAATGAAACCTAGCCTAGTTCCCATTATTAACCATGATATATATAAGCAGGCAATGATGCTTAGCCGTCATATTGAGATCAGATTATATAAAATATGCTAATTAGAATAATTATCTAAAAAAAATGTTTGCTTCATATTTCTTATATAAACGCGATCGAATAGCATTCATTAGTATTATCTAATAATTAATCAGAGCTAAAAACGAGTTGATTGATATTTCGTGCAGTTTTTTTCACAATAATGCCACTTTCGATAAACGACTAACACGCTTACCGTAACGTGAATTCCACGCTATCTTTTATGGTAGGATCAGACGGTTCCTTTTTCGTTAATTTATCGTCTTTCACTTTCACATCTAAACAAAAGAAGAACAAACGTGACAAATTAATTCATTAGTGAACAGATCCAAATGGATATTAGCAATCGGCTGGCAACGAAAATTAACTCGAGCGGACGTTATTCAGAGTGTATATGATTGCCTGATATCACCTTTACATGTTATTAGTGATAGTTGATGCCGACGATCGGCTTATATATGAAACAGATTTTAGACAGTTTTAGTAAATATTCTTTATTGACAGTTTTGCTAGAAAAAAACTAATAATAGACAAAACTAATAATAGAAAAAAGCGAATTTAATATAGAGTAAAACCGCATGCCTTAGCTTTGATTATACGTATAGCGCATCATATGTTTAAAGTTTGCCTCCTCACGTGTCCACGAGAGCCCTAGTGTTAGGTCTTGAGGGTTTTCAAACAAGAGGAATCTCCAATGCGACATTGTATTAAAGTACACGAATAATTAAGTATAAAGTATCTAATTATAAAGAAAATACTGTACGTCTACGAAAATTTATACTTACTAATATTATAAATGCGAAAGTGAGTGGATTAATTTGGTTGTTTGTTAGGCTTACTTAACTACTTCATAAATGATAATCATGAAATTTTGCATATATATTTTGTTAGGGTTACAGGGGTAAAAGTACAAGAGGTACCCACAACCAAATATTATAACTTTACACTTATGTGATCATTCGTGTAACATCGTCTCACGCTGCTTGATTGAGTCATAACATACATTGCCTGGCCGAATTGACGACACTTCGGAAGTACTTACAATAACATCTTACGTATTCATCTTATTTTACTCATACCAGCAAGCCGCAATACATAGCATTACTATATTATATATTGAAGTTAAGATGTGTGAGCCAGTGTTGTTATAGGCGCAAGGGACGTAACAACTTTATTCCCAACGTTGGTGACGCATTGGCTATTTAGAAATGGTTAATACTTCTTACTTAATGGTAACTATTAGATGCCCAATGTGGGCACATTGGGCCAATGTGGGCATGGCAACCAAAGAAAAAAAGATGACATATGATTTGATATGTTATTTGAATTTCGATTCGAATCAAAATTCGTTTAATTGTCGTTTAATCATGATATGTAAATGAACACTGTACTCGTAATTTAGGTTTGTAATATCACCTTGTTAATGCTCATTCATTAGTTACAAGCAATTATAGTCTATGAACATAAATTAATATATTCTGGCGTTTTATAATTAGCTGCTCGTCTCGACTTGGCACAGTTAAATTACGGTTTTACGTTACATATTTTTATATAATCTATAGTTTCTGGATGACCGAGCTTTGATCGGTATTTATTTTTTTGGTAAATTGTATTTTTTAGAAATTATATTTAAATACGAATTACATACTGATAAAAAACACTCATTGGCTGGTGTTGCTTAACAACGCCATCTACTGGAGTAGCTTTAGTGTTGTTGTGTCGTTAAAGCAGTTAAAGCAGTTATCGATAAAGTTGATTATTGAAAACACGGATAAAATGACATTTTATAAAAATGAATCCTAGCTAGATCGATTTATCGCCCCCGAAACCTCCTGCATACTAAATTTCATGAAAATCGTTGGAACCGTTTCCGAGATTCAGATTATACATATAAAATATATATATATATATATATATATATATATATATATATATATAATTTATATCTTTAGAAACAAAACAACAAGTATATATATTTAACTTGTATATATATATACAAGAATCGTTTAAAGATATAAGATTATATACGAGTATATAAATTAATGTTGGTATTTATCTGTTTGAATAAATAAACTTGGAGACTTGACCGATCACCATATAGACCAGCCTACTTATAGGTATTTTATTCATGGAAAAGGTTTTGATACTATATCCACTTTGCTCTATTTTGCTACTTGCTCGTTGGTCTAGTGGCTAGATGTAAGGCCGCAGACCCGGAGGTCCTCGGTTCAATTCCCAGGTCGGGCCAGTAAAATGTTATTGGGTTTTTCTGTCAGAAAATTCTCAGTAGCCGCCCGGAGTCTGGAAGTTGGAAGTGTGTAAGCTCCCGTTCCTCGGAAAGCATGTATAGCCGATGGTTCTGCGCCTGTACTCTTTCCGGTCGTGTCGGATTGCTGTCCCGTCGGATTATGAGAGCTAGGGAATAGAGAGTGCACCAATGTTTGCGCACACTGCACTTCTGCACAATAATATCACCTGCGCAGTTGGCTAATCTCTCTTGAGATCGGCCGCTACAATGTTTTGTCTAAATCTTAAATGTTATTATTTGTTCAATTTGTTTAAAATGTTTTAATTTTGTAATCTGTTAATTTTAATTCTTTCTCTTATTTAATTAGTTCAACTCAAGTGTTTTAAGAAATTGAGAAATGTCGCTTTGTTGGCGGGCGATAATAACTGCACCACAGTTTTACACTATATCAGTTATTATCGTTCACATTTAGTTCATGATCTGATATAGTACGTTTTAAATAAATTATTACTATTATATAAAAAGAAAAAAATTACAAAATGTTTATCTCATCCTTTCGACTCGTTCTAAGAATCATAGCTGAACATATAGGACAAACAAACAATATGCCTTTTATGAATAAAACGAACGTATCGCGCTGAAAACGCACGAATGCCGCAGCTGAAACCGTAATGGTTTGTGCTAGTTATAATCATAATACAATCATAGACAAGAGTATCTATCTACTCGCCTACCGCCACACCGTCGACCGTCTTGTCAACGGTTTATTGTATTTTTTAATTTTATAATAAATCACTTGTGTTGTAAGATTCAAACGAAACTTTCCTCTATAGATTACAATTTTATTATAAGCTTTTATTGATATAAAACATCCATGTTTAGTTTTTCTCATTTATAAATAAAACATAAACATAAAATAGGTCGCCATGAATTATCTATCAAAGATACATGTTATCGCGGACATCTTAATTTTCATTTTGCAGATCTACAAATGTGACATATCATCCTTTTATCTGGTATAGTTTTGTCAGCGTTGACTCAGGTAATTCCCCGAACATATATATTCTTACCATTCATTACAAGCTATATCCTAAAAACGATTACAATTTAAATATATATGTATAAGACTCGTTGTCGGAAGAGAGACAGCAAAACACACTTCTGTATAATACAATTTTCTGTCCTTGTCATCGCTACCTAACAAACACGAGACAACTATTATAATTTATCTATTTTATTCGTGTTCTATAATATACATATATCCTAAATATTTGCCAGCAACCGTTGAGTAACTGGAAATTACTTAGATACCTATATGACATATGTAGGTGCAGACAGAAATATCACAACAAAAATATATTTATATACATATGTATATAGTAAATACAATTTAAATATAAATAATGGAGAACATATGCCACGTTACTCTATTAGTAAAAAAATAAAAAACAACTATATGTTATATAAAAAATATAATTACTTTATCGTACATAGATTATCGAGTGTCTTGGAAATATTTAGATTCACTACAATGACCATAGCATAGATTGTTTTCTTGGAACAATTTACTATTTTATAACAATTGCTCTTACAATAGAGTCCGGATCTGAATCTACGACCCTCAGTGCACGAAAGACGGAAACACGTTGTTGATTATCATTATAATACAGTTTTTATTACGAAAAAGTATCTTTTATAATTTAGATATGGACTTTTTAGAAATAAAAAAAAAACAGACAAACATCGAATTAAAAAAAAATCAAAAGAAAATTGCTTACCTATAATAATTATTTGTGAATAATAAATCAATCCAAATGACACTAACACTTTATACAGAACACAATCCCCAAACAAATCACCAACAATAAAAAGTTACTTATCAATGTGTCACTCAAATCTAACACGATAATTTTATTTGCCTGAGTAAAACGTATATTTCTATCAAATATCCCGCTAACTTTCGTTCGGAGCGCGACGCGCGCGATCACGGCCGAGAGCACAGACTAAACTAAAATGTTTACTAAATGCCAAATGGTAAAACCTTTTTTGTCGCGTGAACGCAATCGCGCCAACAAGAATAGGCGTTTTTTCATTCACTTTTAATAATTACATAATTAAAATCATGCTGCCGATTATACAGGTGAAAATATATATAATAAATAATAAAATAATACGATTATTTCGTCATGAATTTCATGTTTTTTTTTTTTTGGTTTCAACAATAATAACTTTCTAACGCTAAAATATTGTTTTACGATTAAAACATTTTCTACATTTAGCACAACAAATTAAAACTATGCGACTAACACAATTTAAACGCCTGTAAAAGAAAACATTCATGAATATTTATTTAACACACACATTGATAACCAAGGAGTAACATCATAAAGATAATTTTATTTAAAAAAAAAACGAAATTTACAAGTAGTATAAATATTACATAAATACTTTATTAAAATATTAATTCATTTAAAGAATATAGTAATTGTGTTAATAATTGTAATAATTAAATGCTTAAATTCATTTTAGCATCAAATGTCTTATTTGTGAGAAAAATTTGAATCTAGTAGTGACGTATAAATTTAGTATAAGCGTAGGCAATGTTTTGTTTAATTAGATTCTGTTTGTGAATAAATTTCACGGTCGTATGTCACAATAAAGGCATTGTCTCAACCCAATAATGTTCTTTGTATTGCACTTCGTCGGTGTAATAGAATTTTATCTATTATAATAAGCGAAAGGAGCATATAGCCCCAGATTTATGTCTAGGCCTCCGACCGACCTAAAGGCCCCGCCAATTAAGCCACACAGCACATAAAATAGTTTTACTCTAACCGCTTCCAAATGGAAGCCTCAATGTGCCTCCTATATTTCAAACTGCCTCCTCTAGGTACTTTGACATTTGAGGCTCCCTTGGACCTCTAAGACCGGGCCCAGGATTATGTAGTGAATCATCGTTAGTAAAGTCAAAAGAGTAGCTCGTGTGTACATATCCAATTATGGATTTCCGTCGATACATGAAAAGTCTGTAAATGTGTAACAGCCTGTAAATATCATGGGCGTAGCTTGCCCTTGTTGAGCAAGTTTGGTGAGGGGCCCATCATCTTAACTGCAACGATAATCTTTTTTTTCCATTGTGTATAATATTTTCATTTTGAGTTCAAGTGAGGTTTTGGATAACATTTTACGATTTTTTTTCTTACTTGGCTGATACGGCTGTAGCTAGGTTAATACCCCATTACTGAACTAAGGTCTCCTCTTCTTTAGAGGAGAAGATTTGGAGCTTATACCACCACACCACTACAATGCGGGCTAGTACACATGTAGCATTCATCGAACACATGCAGGGTTTGTCACGATTTCTTGTCCATCTCCCGTGATATTGCTAAAAATATATAAAAGGCTAACTTTAAATACACTTAGATACTACTCTACGACTATTCTGTAAGAAAAAACTCAAAACTCACCGCAGAAGATGGTCGTGTCAAAAACTGATATGCGGCAATGAGCATAATAAATATAACATTTCAAGAATTCACGCATCAAAATAGAATATCATCATTAGTTGACTTCATCATAACTTGACCTCAATCCAAGGGATCACATCCAGGCTGTTATAAAAACAGCCTCACGGAAACTCGTAGTTCTGAACAAGGTGCGGCGTTTTATCACGCCACAACAACTGCACCTGTTGTACAAAACGCAGGTGCGGTCCGGCGTCGAATATTGCTCGCACCTTTGGGATGGCTCCGCTAAGCACTTACTTGAGGCCTTGGATCGGTTGCAGTGACATGCCGTTCCCAGTATTGGCAACGTAAAAGTCACCAACACCCTCGACCCTTTGCAATTGCGTCAGGAGATAGCGGCGCTGAGCGCTTTCTACCGACTGTATCACGGCAAGTGCTCTGAAGAATTATTCTCTCTCATCCCTGCTTCCCCTTTCTTTCACAAGTCTACGCATGCTGGCTCTCGATGTCACCGCCTTACTGTGACATCAATTCCATCATGCACGAAGAAATTTGGCAACTCTTTTCTTTGTCGCACCTCTAGAAAATGGAATTCTTTACCAACACACGTGTTCCCCTCCTCTTATGTTCTGGGTTCCTTCAAACAAGGCGTGAAGAGGCACAAGTGCAGATCATTCTTCCAGACTGTACTAGCCGTCGTCGCGTTTGGACTCTACTACCACTTACCATCAGGTGGAGTAGAGTAATTTACCCTACCTTGCAATACATTAAAAAAAAAGTCGGTTGTCAATATTACACGGGTGGATAATGAAGTAAAGTAAGTATTCTGTAAAGCTGAGTTCAAACCGAGTTTAAATTTAAGCGAACCATTTTAACGAAATAATCGTATTAACATCTTGGAAAAGTCATCATACAGGAAAAGGTGCTCCTCATGTATTCAACTTTTAAAGTTAACCGGCCTAACTTAATAAACGTTGTGTAGCGACATCTATCTCGCCACATACGAAAACTAAGAACTGACGTACCCTACATCGCGATATTAAAGTTATTCGAGCGATTGAACATATATACAAGAACCCGACAACTACCGTCGGGCAGTAGCCCACCAGACGAACACCCGTCTGGTCGGAGGATCCTCCCTTTTCAACGGTCAACACCAAATTGGTGACCCCGAGCATGAACGTCAGCGCAGCCTTCGCAAAAAACTACGTCATCGTGACGTCATCATCACTTCCTCAAGCTTTCGAGCAGCGGGTCATACAGCCAGCCAGCATCCACGACTACTACGGGTATCCTGACCACCAGCATGCAGCGGACGCGCATTCCTGGTCATCACCCACAGTCTTCTCAGCGATCTTGGCACAGCACACTGCACTTCGGCCGGTCAGCAAGCAGAGACGCACTTCTCTCCTGGTCGACGCAGCAGCCAGCCACTACGCAGCACTGCACCACTCCGACTCACTGGAGCATTTGCAGCATCAACCCGAATCACTGGGGCATCACCGCAGACAGTTCCGACTCACCGTGAACTATGCGGCATCTGGTTCCGACTCACTGGAACATTCCACTGGCCCGGCAAACATCACAAGACATATGGACGACTCAACCTGCTATCGACCTCCGGTCTCGGAGGGGAGTGATGTAGCGACATCTATCTCGCCACATACGAAAACTAAGAACTGACGTACCCTACATCGCGATATTAAAGTTATTCGAGCGATTGAACATATATACAAGAACCCGACAACAACCGTCGGGCAGTAGCCCACCAGACTAACACCCGTCTGGTCGGAGGATCCTCCCTTTTCAATGGCCAACACCAAAGTTGCTTAGGGCTGTTTAGTTAAAAACTGATTTCGTTCGTTCTGTCAGTATTGATTTGACATTTGAAGAAGTAAGACACAATTGTAAAACCCGCTGAGTTTCTTTCGCTGGTTCTTGTCAGGTCTGAGGTGATTATTTCCGAACTGGTGGTAGATTTATGATAATGTATAAGAAAGTGGAATAAATTTTTGAATTTTTAATTTTTAATAACTTTTATAGTTTTCAGTTAAGGTTATAATATTGTAATGTAATTCGGACCAATTCTGGCCACGGCGGTCCTGCGCCTAATTTTTTCGGTCATCGGATTATGAGAGTGAGGGAATAGTCCTGAGCAGTTGGTTAATCTGTCTTGGGACTTGCCGCCGTGGCCGAAATTAATCAGGAGTTCACTAAATTATTTAAATGGCAATATAAGAATCAGTCCACACTTTTTACTCTGTCTACTTATAAAGATGAGTAGTAAATTAATGGTATACGTGCTTTATTTACAAACTGGATAAATTCTTGGTAACAAACAATGGATGATGCAGGAAAGGGATTGTTGTAAATAATAAACACGATTAGTCCTAATATTTGTAGATACCGAATATTATTAATACTTAACATCCGTTTTAAGTACTGAATAACTTGTTATTAATAATTATAACGATGATGGATAGAAAGAAAAAACCTTTATTTTCACTTACCACACTACAGAAAAAGCCAATAAAAACCAATTTTAAAAATTTGTCCATAAACAATTCTTAATAAAAACTTCAAACATAATAAAATTATTTACCGATATTGTGATACTGTCACAGTTATGTCACAATATAATATAATAATAATGTTTTGCAATATTATACTTTGGTACTTAGAAAATAAAAATAATAACTATTGCTTTATAACACCTATTCTCTAATTTTATGTACGTTCGGAAAAACTATTTTGGGTGCTGTTTTACAAACAGATGGCCGAAAAAGTCCAACATGCATCTATGGCTACATTTAAATAAAATGTAAAGGGACGTTTATGTGCAATTATTATTATTTATTTATTTCTCCCATTGAAATTTGAAAACTACCTATGCAATTTGACTCAGGGTGATTTTTTTTTTTTCTTTTTCTGGGTTATTTCTACTCTATTTGAGCACCAGTGTGACTTTATAATGCTTCAATATTCAATTCAAAAGAATTAATTTACTAATATAAGTAATCAATAAGCTGACTGATAATGAAATAACGTTATTTTTAATTTCTTTTTCAATAGTTTATTTTTTTGTGAATTTAGTTTTTTTTACATCTTTTTTCCAAAAAATACACATATTAATTGCTAATTATTTATGTAATGTATTCGGATTGTAAAAAAATATTGTTCTCTTTTTATCGACACACAACTGAAACCTTAGGATTTTTAGATTACTCCTTAGTCCTTGCCAACATTAGCGAAAATCTTGCCACACTTGCATTGTCAAATCGCCACATGTGAGGAGCTGAATTATGGCAATATAGTTGTTAATGTTGTTATCTGTCAGTTGTTTTCGATTGGTCAAGTCGTCATTGAATGAATTGGAACTTGAGTACGACGAATATAATCCGTTTGTCGTGAACTAGAACATTCGTAATATTTTTTTATTGATTTCTAATATGTAGTTACTTAAATTTATCCTATGGAAACGTAAAACTCCAAATATCGTCTACGTAGATTTTAACTTTAATAACTTAATGCTAAGGCCAAAACTTTACCGATAAAAAATAAAACATTGGCCTCCGGAGCTGTGATGGAAACTAACTTTAACAATACAAGCAGACGGAAAAAGTCTACGGTGGAAGGCTACAAATGATATAAGTAATTAGCGTACGACGGTTATTTCAGAAAATTTGTTAATTAATCACGATTGTGTTGATCACTGATCGACGGATTTTATGTGCGCGTGACGGTGACATGAGCACAAATAACAAGAGGCGCGGAGCTAGCGGTTCCAGTTGTGCTGTCCCTGGGGTGCCCGCGCTTGTCAACGTACCGACCGCGATGTCTGCCGATTTAGCCTCGCTTTTTGAATGCCCAGTGTGTTTTGACTATGTCTTACCGCCTATCTTGCAATGCCAGAGTGGGCACCTCGTGTGCTCGAGTTGTCGACCCAAACTGTCTTGCTGCCCGACATGCCGTGGCCCTCTGGGCAACATACGCAATCTCGCGATGGAGAAGGTTGCTAGTAATGTGATGTTTCCTTGTAAACATTCCAACACAGGATGCACAGTAACATTGGTACATACCGAAAAGGCGGATCATGAGGAAGCTTGTGAGTTTAGACCCTACTCCTGTCCATGTCCGGGAGCATCATGTAAATGGCAAGGAGGCCTGGATCAAGTCATGCCACATCTTATGATGTCCCATAAAAGTATAACAACATTACAGGGTGAAGATATAGTGTTCTTGGCAACTGATATCAACCTGCCTGGGGCAGTGGACTGGGTCATGATGCAGTCTTGTTTTAACCACCACTTCATGTTAGTACTTGAAAAACAGGAGAAGTTTGATGGTCATCAGCAGTTCTTTGCCATCGTCCAACTTATAGGTTCTCGTAAGGAAGCAGAAAACTTTGCATATAGACTAGAACTTAATGGCCATAGGCGAAGACTTACATGGGAAGCAATGCCTCGCTCTATACATGAAGGAGTATCATCTGCCATTATGAACTCAGACTGCCTTGTATTTGACACGTCCCTTGCACAATTGTTTGCAGATAATGGAAACCTCGGGATCAATGTCACAATATCCATTGCATAATAAAACATTGCCATGTTTTAACAATAGTTGTAACACTCAACTTTTTATTTGAGTGTTAAGTTTAATTTAATTAATTTTCATACCAATGAAAAGATACCAGAACTAAAACAAAACTATAGATAGAATGTATTATAATGATAGCAATAATATACAAGTGAAATTAATATTTTTGTGAAAACCACAAAAAAAATGGTTGCTGATGTGTTTTGTATCAAATTATTTAATCATATAAATTATAATCAATGTAAAAATGAGCCAAAAATATTTCTTTTTCATTTTTATTTTTGTAAATGTGTGTTCAATTTTAGAGTTAAGTAGTGTAAAAGGAATCCTTGAGTGATAACTTACAAATGAACAGAAAAGCAAGGATTTTTTCCAGGGAGGATCTGAAAAGCATATGAAGGATATTGGTATAATATTTTGCTTACTTGTATGGCTGTTAAATGAATTCAAGATCTATTTATTTGTGTAGGGTGCTGGCTTCCCCTGTTAGGACCATGCCAAATTTTGGCTCCTGCTTGGTAGTCTGTATAATGAAAAGATTTTAACATCAAAACTGTTTTATGTTATACCAAACAATGAACAAATAACTTGTATGAATATATTATCTGTATATATGAATGAAGATGGAAAGAAAGCTATTTAAAATTTTCTTGAGTTAAACAAGTGCTGGAATCAAAGGTCACTTATTAATGGACACTGATACAAGGGATATACTCGGGATAGACAACTGGGGTGATGTGATTCACACCAATGTTATAATTGTATTTAAGTAAAATTATTCAATATATTTTTGTAACATCTAACAGAAACATGTGATCGGGCATCTAATTTGATGCAATTTATAGAACTATAATAATAATAATTTGTTTATTGAAAATTTTAATCGAATGACTTGTGAGTAATAATAACCGAATAATAGTTCAAAATTATAATGTGTACTTTAATCCACTCTGACATTATCAAGTTTCGAATGTTTAATTATTGTTTTTATAACGCATGCTCGCGACAAAGTGCACATTTACATACTTTTCATTAAATTTCTTAATACAAACCAATGTTTTTGTTTAGCCGACTCTTGGTTAAACATATTATTAGTCTTTATTTTAATATTGTTTTATTATTTATGCAAAATTCATGTTACTTAATTGTAGAAATATTTACTCCCAAGTAAAGTTATGTCACTTTTAATATAGTGGCATTCAATTTCATTAGAATACTTCTTTATGATTTAAACTTTTTTACATTAGATAAAGCCTTATGAAATGATTCTGGTTGAATTAAAAATTTTGTAATGTACATACTGTAGTTTTAATTTCAATTTGAACAAAAAATTCAATGCATTGATTACTTTTATTAGTCAATAAGCAGTTTGACTCCTGAAACATGCAGAGATATGACGATAACTTCTAACATGTTACTTATGTTGATTCTGTCCAACACAATTTTTAAACTGAATGAACTTTTTTAAGTCTACATATTAGTACACAAAGAAATTGTTTATTTAATCCACCATCCATTTCATCCAAATCCATTGACAAATTTTTAATATCCGTACCTTAAACACATTTTTTTATTTCCACAACATAAAATACAATTAAAGAAAAAAAAATATGGACATACAGATGACTTGTAACATTTATATTATATGTATATAATATTTATGTATCACTTCCGAGTGGTACCACAATAATGACAATTGATATTCTTACTCGATAGATTAACCTATAAAATAAATAAGATTTACAATAAGATAAGTCTATTGGAAACTCAATTACAATAAATTTCATAAAAAATACAAAACTTAAGCTAGGCGGGAGACTTTATAACGGCTTGCTGGTTTGCGGCTGCAGAGGTGATGGTAGAAGGCAAGCGGAAGTAGGGGAACCGGTATCGTCTAAAATAGACGCTTCCTTTTGCACAGGACTGAACGGGTCCCCGGGCCCTTTAACGGCAGGCGTGAAGGAATCCTGCGTCCTGTGCACAACTTCAAAAGCTTCTGACGTTTCATTTGATTTCGGATCAACCAAACTAAATTCATCGAACTTCTCCAAAACATTTTTATATGAACTTTGACTCGTTTGTGGCTGGAACGGGTCAAATATCGGTTCTTTCTTAATCCCGTCTGGACTGAATGGGTCTTTCGGTTCCTTGGGTGTGTCCTCCGCTAAGCTATTATCACCGCTGAAGTCTGACAAATCTATGTCATAATTTATGTTACTTAAACCAGGTGCTAAATGGTCGGAACCGAATTCGTCTGGAGTTATCAATTCATCTAAAGATCTTGAATCGAAAGGTGTGAATCCTAGTGGCGATGGAGTGAGAATTTCGAATGAGCCAGTCTGTTGTTCCCACGGCTGGTTTTGCGGTGACTTGGGCGGTGATGGTTTGTCCAGTGATCGGTAGTCGATAACATTCTGTGTGACATCTCCATCGGTCGTCTTATCGAAAGCGACTGTGACGGG
The DNA here is from genome assembly GCA_905220585.2 of Nymphalis polychloros. Classification (NCBI taxonomy): domain Eukaryota; kingdom Metazoa; phylum Arthropoda; class Insecta; order Lepidoptera; family Nymphalidae; genus Nymphalis; species Nymphalis polychloros. Next base: position 1,306,352 of record HG992247.1, read on the forward strand.
TTCTTCAACAGGCATAACTTCTGGAATTTTTATCTGTGGAATGTCTTCGGACGACTTGGTCGGCGCGGGAGTATCGACTGGGGTTTCGAGGTCAATTAAGGGGATACTTGAATTCCGGAGTGCACTGAGTCTCGGTGGTTCCCGACGCGGTCGTATTTCCAGAGGTGTGTTGGCCAGCACGTCGGTAACTTTAAAGGCTATTTCTTTCTGCAAAATGTAACGATAAATTTTTAAGTTTTTAATTTCATTTAGTTTAAGTTTAAAGGTCGAAGCACACGTCCGTATAATAAATGAGTTACTAAGCTGACAAATAAATATAAAGCTTTTACTTCATTACGGGAACCGTGGGTAACGTTTAGTACACATACGTGTATGGTATATTGTGTGTGTGACATATAACGTCCTCCAGACCGATTTCGGCAACGGCGGCGATTCTCAAGAGAGATTAGCTAACTGCGCAGGACATATAGTGCACGAGTGTGTGCGCGAACACGGATGCAGTCTATTTTCCCTAGCTCTCGTAATCTGATGGGACGGCAATCCGACACGACCCGAAAGAATTCAGGTGCAGGACCAACGGCTTAACGTGCTCTCCGAGGCGCGGGAGTGAACACAGTTCCACCATCCAACAACAACAACAACTCCGGGCTGCTACTGAGAATTTTCTGTCAGAAAATCCCAGTAACTTTTTATTGGCCCGACCTGGGAATCGAACCCAGGACCTCCGTGCCTGCGGCCCTATATATAGCCACTAGACCCACGTGGCAGGTATGCTAACGGGTAAAGTCGTAGCCTATAGCACGTTTATCATTACACTATAGTATAATTGAGGTCGAATTATTTAATATATTACGAAGTTTTAAATTTCCATGTTCCGCTAAGCTAAGGCCCCCCTCCTCTCTTAAGAAAAAGGAAGCTTATTCCTAATGCTCGTGAAAAAGATTAATTCGCCACAGGCAGGTTTCCTCACGACGGGTAGGACCAGCTGCGTACGCGGCGAGTACCTCGAAGCTGTCGGCGTTGGCGGCGAGCTGGTCGGCGCGCTGGCGCAGCGCGGCCACGTCGGCGAGCAGGGCGCGCGCGGCGCCGCGCTGCTCGTCCGCCTCGCGCGCCGCGCCGCACAGCGACAGCGCCGCCGCCTGCCGCGTTACATAACAATTAACAACACATGTCGTTTGTCATGCATCAAACTCCCCTATCAATCAATAAACTCTCCTACAATCATCAAACTCCCTCATTAATCATCAAACTCCCTTATCAATCACCAAACTCCCTTATCAATCACCAAACTCCCTTATCAATCACCAAACTCCCTTATCAATCACCAAACTCCCTTATCAATCACCAAACTCCCTTATCAATCACCAAACTCCCTTATCAATCACCAAACTCCCTTATCAATCACCAAACTCCCTTATCAATCACCAAACTCCCTTATCAATCACCAAACTCCCTTATCAATCACCAAACTCCCTTATCAATCACCAAACTCCCTTATCAATCACCAAACTCCCTTATCAATCACCAAACTCCCTTATCAATCACCAAACTCCCTTATCAATCACCAAACTCCTTTATCAATCACCAAACTCCCTTATCAATCATCAAACTCCCTTATCAATCATCAAACTCGCCAATTATCAAAATCTAAATTAAAGTTATATTATATGATAGACGAGAGATATCTGAGATAAAGCGTGAGGAATTAAGAAATATTCACAACACATGCAACCTTTCGTTTATGATATTAATGCGATTATTATTATTCTAGTTATTAAAGAATAATGGATATATATGTACTGAATTATTGTAATTCCATTTGCTAGGACGACGATATCTTCATTTTAATATACATATAGTTGACGGTGGATAAAGCAGCAACAAATATAAAAAACACAATCCTAATCTTATTAAATTACAAATAAGGTTAAAACTAAACAAATTAATGCAAATTTTGTAAAAAATAATTTACTTTATCTTACTATTAATAAAAATCGTAACTAATGTTAAAAATAAAAGATGTACTAATAAGTTTAGAAAAAAAATTACAACCCTTCTAATCTAATTAAACAACAAATAAGAATAAAACTAAACAATTTAATGCAAACTTTATTAAGACTAAGCTTAGGAACAGGTAACCTTAAAGGAAAAACGTAATTATCTATAAAATTTAATTAATTATCTAAAAAAATATATTAACTTAAGAAGTTGAGACTGATAGAACAAAATTTAAACCAAGTTAATAATTACAACTTAAAGCCATTATATTATCAATATAAATTGTAATAATTAAATTAATGAAAAAACTCAAAACAATATGCCAAAACGAAGGCAGAACGTCAAATTAGATCGAAATGTAAATATTAATATGTGGCAAAAGCGAGTCTACTCCGGAAAATCTAGACATCGCGATTCAGAAATTGACACATTAAGCACAACGCCATCTATGGGCTAATGGTCGCAACGTAGAGTATAACAACAAAAATATAACATTATGTGCCTTGTAGAAAACACAGCATCGCATTATGAAGAAGCAGTGTCGACTCACCTTTATAGTTGTACTTACTCTCGTGTGCCTTAAGCCGAATCCATAGATGTTCATCCTCTACCTTATTTGAAATATCTATGGTACTGTCACCGCAAGGCGGGAACCGGCCTGTCAAAGTCATTGCGTGTGTTACTCGCCGCCTAGTAAGATATAGTTCCTAATTTTCAGTTTATAAAATGAGTGAAAACGATCCTAATTTAGTGAATAATAAAAAGGACGGGTCGGACTCAGACTCGTCTTCAAGTTCCTCCCTTACGGAGAGTGAGAGGCCTTCTTTTAAAAGAAGACGTTCAAGAGAGGACCCGCGCCTAGAGGCGCTAATTAATCAGGTAGGTTTTCTTTCCAACATTTATATGCAGAGTCTCGGCGGCTCTCATAGCCAATCACAGGCTTCTAATAGTAATCATTGTTCAAACGAGACATTTTTAGTTCTCCCACAAACAACGGACAAGCTTCTCAACCTAGGCCAGGTAGCGATCGATATAGATTCAACAAAATTAATTAAACCAGCTCTCCCAGAGAGAATCGAAAAAATAAAAGTACTACAGAATTTCGGATTGCCTACCTGGCGTAATGTTAGGTATTCTAAATCCTTACAATCTTTCGCTGCCACTCCTGGCTTTACTAGCTTAGTTATAAACGATGAATTGTGCCACCTTAGTAAGACAAAGGACTATTTAGCGGGCACTGAGAATGTTATGGCTGCCCTATCAAATGCAATATTTGACAGCAATGATTTACTGCGTAGTGGCTTACAGTCAGTGGTTGACTGGGCTTTTAAATCCCCGGAAGAATTAAAAGCATCAACACTATTAGAGAAGATTGCCTCTGCTGTCGGTAAGGGAACACCATTTTTTAAGAACTCCGAGGACATACTTCAGATTGTATGTGGCAAGCGGGCTGAGTGCATAGAGACCAGAAGGGAAAGGCTTATTAAAGAAGTACCTAACAAGTGTATACAGCTTGCACTCAGAAACATCCCCCCGTCAGAAATTAGTTTGTTTGACCAAGTTAAACTAAACTCTTTAATTCAGAATTTTGGTGGTCCGCAGCAGTGGTTAAATTCTCTTTCATTAACAGAAAGAAATGCAGCAGCATCATTTAAAAGGAAAAGCCATTCTCATTCAGTTTCAAACTCATTTCCCAGCTCAGCCCCAAAGCAACCTAGGTATGAAGCTCCACGGAGAAACTTTAATTTTCAAGGTAACGAGTATAAGACCAGAGGCAAAGGTAAAGGTAGAGGTAAGAAATCCTCCTTTCGTACCTTTGATCAATCAAAACAGTGACGCCAAGCAGGGGTTCCGAGGGGGGCAATTGAAAGATTTCAGGAAAAGGTGGGAGGAGCTCGGAGCAACACCTTTTATCCTGAAAGTAATATCGGGGTCTCGGATACCTTTTGTTCAAAGACCTCCCTTAGTATACCCCACACCAGTAGTAGCACAAAGTTATGCTACAAAACCGTCTGTACAGATGACCTCACAGATCGAGGAACTAAAGAGTCTTGGAATTTTAGAAAGACCAGTTTCTTTGACCCCCGGTTTCTTCTCCCGGGTATTTCTAGTAAAGAAGAGCGATGGTGGCTTCAGACCTATCTTCGACCTACGACAACTAAACAGATTTGTGAAAACAAAACATTTTCAACTTATCAGTCATGCCACGGTGCCAGATTTCCTTCAGCCAGGCGATTGGTTGGTAAAAGCCGACATCTCACAGGCTTACTTCCATCTACCGATTACTGCCTCCCACAGACCATTTCTGCGCCTGTTTTACAAACAGGAAATACTTCAGATGACCTCACTGCCTTTCGGCCTATCATCGGCCCCCAGGCTGTTCTCAGCAGTAACTTGCTGGGTCGCGGAGACTCTACGCAAGAGAGGGATGCGGGTTGTGGTGTACCTAGACGATTTTCTCTTGGTACATCAGGACCCCTCCAAATTGGAATCACAGGCCACGGAGGCTGTGGAGCTTTTGGAGTCCCTAGGATGGAACATCAATTACATGAAGTCAACTTTGACTCCAGTGAGGTCCCTGGACTTTCTAGGCATAACGTGGGACACAGAGCAGAATACCATGTCGCTTCCGACCAAGAAGCAGACGTCAATTTCTACTGCCTTAACAAACCTGTTAACCAAGAAAGCTTGCAATCTGCGGCAACTACAGTGCCTGCTAGGGCAGTTGAACTTTGCATGCTTTGTGATTCCGAGGGGGCGACTTCACTGTCGGCACCTACAGATCTTTTTAAGACAATTCCCTCGCAACCTGCCAAAAACAAAGTTACCCTTCCCGCAGAGAGTGATGATGGATATGCAGTGGTGGCTCGGAGCCGTTTATCTAACAACCCCCATTCACTCGATAGCCGTATCCCATTTTCTGACCACCGACGCTTCAGACATCGGATGGGGTGCGGTCCTGGGCAGTATGACAATGTCAGGTTCCTGGGCACCTCATCAGAGACTGTGGCATTGCAACAAAAAAGAGATGTTCGCAGTGTTGTCTGCAGTGAGGGATCACACGAAGAGTCTCAGAAACTCACATGTTCTCTTACAGACGGACAACAAAACGATCATTGCGTACATTCGCAAGGAAGGAGGGACTCACTCGATAGGTCTCCTGTCTCTAACAATCCAACTCTTGAATCTTCTAGACAGATGGAACATTGTCTTGTCAGCACAGTATCTTCCAGGCAGGTACAACTCCATAGCAGACAGGCTGTCAAGGAGACGTCCAGTACCGGAGTGGCACCTACTACCTCTAGCTACCTCCAAAATTTTCAGACGATGGGGCAAACCAGACGTAGACATTTTTGCTTCAAAAAGGTCGGCTATAGTACCAGACTACGTAACTCTCGATTCACGAGACTATGCCGCGATATTCGTAGACGCCTTTTCAAGAGACTGGGACTATCGGATAGGATGGATATTTCCTCCTCCAAACCTAATACCAAGGGTACTCTCTCATCTGAACAGAGCGAGAGGCACTTACCTACTAGTAGCTCCGGACTGGAACCAACCCTTTTGGAAGGCAGATCTTCAGGCACGAGCTCTGGACGAGCCCATGACAGTGCCCAACTTACACAAGGTTTTGGTGGACCTGACCACAGGGCGTCCACCTCCACAGATAGACCAGCTAGTTCTGAAGGTTTGGAAAGTTGGGGGTGGGCAGACAAATTAGCCACATGGTCTCAAGCCGAGAAGGACCTCATTAAAAGGAGTTGGCGTCGATCTACTCTTGACACATATGAACCAGCGATTAAGAGATGGTTAGCTTGGTGTAATGCTAGTAGATCAGACCCGAAATCACCCAGACCAGAAGATGTAGCTCAATTTCTTGCTGATACCTATTTAAAGGAAGGTTTAGCATATGGTACAATGTTGGTACATAAATCAGCAGTGGCAACATTTTGTGGGCAAAATAGTGCTATATCTTCTAACTTTATGGTGAAACAAATTTTGAAGGCCATCAGCAATTCTAAACCACCATCGTTTAAATCACCCATTTGGGATGCTAGACAAGTGATAGAATGGCTAAAAAATAATCCCAGAGATGACTCATTATTCGAAATTGCAAGAAAAACTGCAACAATTTTACTCTTGATATCAGGGCGTCGATTACATGATTTGACACTGTTAAGATTATCAAAACATCACTTCACTGATAATGGGCAAGAAATTTGTTTTTGGCCTGTATTCGGACCTAAGACTGATAATGGATCCAGACGCCAGTCTGGTTGGAGACTACTACCTAATCAGGAAATTAATTTATGTCCAGTTCGATGGATACGCCTTTTAATTCAAGCAACTGAAAATAGACGAACGGAGGATATAGATCATCTATTTATCACAATAAGGGGTATTTCTAAGCCAGCTTCTAGGACTGTGATAGGAGGATGGGTTCGGTCTGTACTGAAGGATGCAGGAATTGATGCCTCACCTGGTTCATGTCGATCAGCAGTAGCTTCACTAGCTTGGCTAGAAAATAGACCTGTAGAAGAAATTTTAGAAAAAGGTAACTGGAGAGCTACTGATACTCTAAGAAAGCATTATTGCCGAGAGATTGATACACGGGAACGCGAATCTAGCTATAATTTATATGATAGCTTTAAAATAATTTAATGTGATGACTTCATTGTGATTATATTGATCTCATAATTACTTTATATTAAGGGAATAGGATAACTTTGGTAATACCTTATTATTTCTAATTACTTAAGAGTTTATTAAGTTTTGTTATTTTGGTTATACTGTTCCTCGGAGGCTTGTTATGTTTACTTTTGTTTTTATTGTTAGTTGCATATTGTTATGAGGCAGTTTTATTGTTCTCAGTAAGTTCATTCTGGCTTTAATATAGGGAATAAAATACATTTTAAATATATCCTTAATTACAGGATAATAGGTGTATAAATAAGAACTTTTCTGTTTGTTCAATTTAATTTCAATTGCAGAAGAATAGCAATTGCTAATTAATTTTTATAATAGAAGTTATTTCTATAAAATAAAGAAACTTAAGACTGATCTTAAGTTATTATTATTATTATTTTTTTTATTTTTTTTGTCTAGTGTTGTTTATTCATATTAATAATTTAATGTTCAAAGCCTAATTCAACATTGCGTGTGTTTGTTTGTCACCAGCAGATATCAAACACGTCGTCTTCATAATGCGATGCTGTGTTTTCTACAAGGCACATAATATAAACGTTTTACATAACAATAAAACGGTTATTATGTGCCGAAAGAAAACACAGCATCGCAGGAATGCTCTTCCTGGTGAATACTCCAATGACTTTGACAGGCCGGTTCCCGCCTTGCGGTGACAGTACCATAGATATTTCAAATAAGGTAGAGGATGAACATCTATGGATTCGGCTTAAGGCACACGAGAGTAAGTACAACTATAAAGGTGAGTCGACACTGCTTCTTCATAATGCGATGCTGTGTTTTCTTTCGGCACATAATAACCGTTTTATTGTTATGTAAAACGTTTATATTTTTATTATAATTTTCGACAGACAAACGATTTTGTTCAAGTAAAGCCTAAACGGAACCCTGAAATACTTCTTATAATAATTCAGTTATTTCTATTTGTAATTTTTAGCCATTTCAAAGATTAGAAAATAAAAAATAAAAATGATTAGTTTGGTTTTAGTAACCTGCGAATAGACGTATTAACTTTAAAAGAGGCAGTTATACAGAGAGAGACTTTGATTTATTTGTATAGATATGGAACGTTCCAACTTACCCAAGCACTACCGCCGATGGAAGCGGGCATCGCCATGTAGCAATCGAATTCTTTTTTATCCATATTAAGAGATTCAGCTGTTAAATTTTCTATAAAAGAAACCGCGCAACACTGCAAGAAAACAAACGAAATAAGTCAAATGGATCATACAGACAAGTTAATATTATTGAATATATTGTTAATAGACGTGATTGCTGACGTAAATGGAAGGTTTATTTTTTTTAAATCTTTGTTCGATTGGAACAGTTTATATAACTGTGGCCTGATGCTCCAAGAGCCAAAGTACATTTTTGGGTAAAATAGAAATCATATTTGTCATTTGCCAATAAATTTCGTTGTGCTAATACGACATAAGCTCAGCATTACTAATACCTATTTGTATTTATATATCTATATTACATTAAAAGGCACCCTAACTAAAATCATAAATGCGAAAATGAGTTTGTTTGGTACCTAACCTCGCTATTGCCCAGAAAGCGACCCCCCCCCCCTCCAACAAGCGGGCGGTAACTACATTTGACAAACATGTTCATTGTTTCTTTTCAGATTGGCAAAAAAGTAATTATGATATAGGCCCTTTTTAGAATTAGGTCACGGCCATATATTTATGTAGTTACCAGGTTAGTGAAGTAGTACCCTCCCTCGCCGGTCATCAGTCGCTGCGCGTTGCAGAAACGGGTCACGAAGTTGATGTTGCTGACGAGACGCGGAGGATTCGCTTTCAGAACCTTTGGAATATACGTAAATATATTCATCATCTATGCCGGTGGTAGCTGTGCATATTTTTTTGAAAAGGTACCACCAACTCACGTACTTTTCTACCACTACAGAATATACAGAGTATTATTGCGTTTGGGTTTGTATATGTGAGTGGGTCTGTGTAATTACAGACATAAAGCTGCTTCTATACATGATATTATTATTCTACAACTCCTAGCATGTACGGGGGAAAAACCCAATCCGTTTTTTAAACATAAAAATAATGACTGTAACATATTTAAAATGATATGAGTCATTTATGTTAAAAGATGTATTATATGAAAGTTCCATGTCAATCGGAGTGGTATGAACAAACACACAAATTATAATTTTATTATATCGTAAAATATGTATTATATTTATTGAAATTTGCACACTTTTGTTTGGTGGTAGGTTTTGTGCAAGCTCGTTTGGGTAGGTACCACCCACTTATCAGATATTCTACCGCAAAACAGCAATACTTGGTATTGTTGTGTTCCAGTTTGAAGGCTGAGTGGGCCAGTGTAATTACAGACACAAGGGACATAACATCTTAGTTCCCAAGGTTGGTGGCGCGTTGGCGATGTAAGTGATGGTTAATATTTTTTACAATGCCAATGTCTATGGGCGTTGGTGACCACTTTCCACAAGGCCCAAATGCTCGAAAAAAAAACACTTATAGCCGTTATTTCAAATATTTTTGTTCTCTTGATGTCCTTTTTATGTTCCGATGAAAGTTATAAGCTTCCCTGTATGGGACAGGGAAGTTACCACGATCACCAGTCCGACCGCTGTGGCGAGTGCGTCTATATTAGTTCCTACGCGCTTGTGTATATATGAGCGCTCGTACTCGCGTGTGTGTGTTCGTACGTGCATGTGCGTGTGCGAGCGTGCGCGTGTGCGTGTACTGACTGTGAAGATGAGCGCGGGCAGCAGGTCGTCGGCGGAGGCGGAGGGCCCGCACAGCGCCAGCACGTGTCGGCAGGCGCGCCGCACGCGCGCCAGCTTGCCGCCCGGGCCCGCCGCGCCGTCCACCGCCAGCAGCTCTGCGGACAACGTGCTCCTACATTGTACTTCCTCGATTACGATCGACTCAGTTTCCTACAACACAAACGATACTATGTAGAAATACCTATATCTCTCTAAACAACGACTAAATTATATAATTATAAAAATTTGATGAGACGTGTCACTTGGAGCGGTACCATCCACTTATCATGTAATCACATAACATATATCGCCTAGATCATAGGTTCCCAAACTTTTTTTTCTCATAGACCACTTTCTGGTTCCGGACCCCCTGCAGCTACATTGCTACCGTATTCCCAAAACTCGACAAAAAATGGAAATTTGCTGTGAGTGGATGTGAAAAAAGTAAAATTGGCTTTTCATTGGCCAATTTTACTTTTGAGTGATTCCATCCAATTTTTTACAAGTAACAGTCGCTGAGCTTTCCTTTTTTTTTCGACTGGATGGATGGAATGTGACTATGGACATCTGCAACATCCGAACCCCCTTTTTTGTCACGCTAACTGTGGACCCCCCTTTTTTTGTCACGCTAACGTAGATCCCCGTCGAGTTTCCCGTGGACCCCTAGGGGTCCACCTGGACCACTTTGGGAACCAATGGCCTAGATGCAGTCAATATTATATCTACCAGCTAGGAAATGACTAACTAAAAGAGCCAAATGAGGGTAAAAGTTTAATAGATCCATTCTCTATTTATTATTAATTTATAGTTTATATTATTTATCATTAATGTTTAGTCTGAAACATACCTATATCTTTATATTCTTAAACATAGCAGTTAAAGTTGAAGAGATTAGCAAAAAAAAATAAGAATTTTAAAATAGAGAAAGTTATTTTTTATCTACACTACACAATAAGTACTGCTATCAGCATAATGAATGTCGCGTACATGGGTCAGTCAGGAAGGAGGAGGATCACTCACCACTGATGGCCTTGTAGAGCAGTTGGCTGCAGGCACTGTCAGTGCGGTCCAACTTACACTCCAGATGCTTCTCCCCTACCCAGCTGAGCTGCTGGATGCGCTCCGACATGACGCGGTCGAGGCGCTCGTCTTCCGTACCGATCGGGGAGAACACCACGCCTGGCAGGCTGGAATATATTATTTATTTGAAAGCCAATCATATTTTAAGATAACAATAAATCGAATATTCACTTCGTGTTGGGTATGTCGCATATCCGGTTGATTTACTGAACATACTAAAGCTATTGACGCGTGGTATTCCCCAGGGCTCAACCTTAGGACCAATACTCTTTCTTATATACATTAACACCGTCACTAATTAGAATCAAAACTTACTCGTGTAAGTATGTCATGGCGTGCTTCTCCACAAAGTCGATCAGCAGCTCCTTTACCTCGGACTCTGCGTTCGCGAAATGCGGCGACGTGTCCATGTACTTCATGAAGTGCTGTTCGACAAATTGAACTAATAATATATAAAAGTTACGATAAGACTTTATCCGTTGTTTCCCAATTAACGCAATCTAAAACTACCAAGCTCGTTTGTACAAATAATTATAAAATCGTTCGTTGTACGAATTTAACTTTGCATCTTATCAATAACTAGATGGCATTAAGAATTGGCAGGGTAATGAATAAAATGGAAATTGTTGGGAATTAGATGGATGTAGAGTTCTTCTACCTTTAGCTGACAAATAAAGAAGAGTATAACAGCGTTTTTACCTGGTAATGTCTCTGCACTCTCTCCGATAATTCGTCAACGGTCATCACGTTGGAACATTTTATGACATCCATGATGAAGCTATGCACGAACACTCTCGCGTCACGGTCGACTTGGGGAGGCAGCGTCGAGAATCGAACCCGAAACTCACGTTTCATACCCTCATTGATCACTGCCGGTATTTTGAATTCCGGCGGTTTTCGTTCCGGTGTGTGATCATGCTCCTCTGTGGATGCATAATTACTATCTTAATGCCACTTTTGAGGTGGTGTATTTATGAATAGAATAATGGGCCTTCCCCAAAAAAATAAATACCTTGCAAGAAATAACATAAAATTGCTAGCCACACAACCATGAGCTCTAATTTAATAACCTGGACTGGTAATTAAATTGGCTCCTTAATTTTATTTGTAAGCATTTATACGATACAACTCAAGCACTGTATATACATTAATACCTGTACCTTTGCAAATTTCTAAGCTAGACTTATTTATCTAAACTATATATAAGCTATCACTATGCTATTATTGACAAAGATACTTACCAGTGTTACTCTTTTTGAATACACTAAATTTTAACAAATTAGCTTTTTTAAGAGTTTCACTTTGCCTCAGACGTTTCTCTTCGAATTTTGAAAAGGACGAGTGAGAGGCGAGCTTTATCCCGCGTTCGGGCTTCTTCTGCTCAGGCTTCGGAAGAGTCGCTGAAGATGCTTTCTCTGATGAAACACGTCATAAAATGAAAATTCACAGAAAAAATAACATCATCAGGCGACTTTGGATATTTATGTCAGCCAAAAATCCCGCACTAATGAACTTATTAACATTTTAAACCTTTTACTATAATAATGATGAACATTTACTTCATGTTGATAATTCCGCAATGTTCAATATTCCCTTGAAAACAAATATTTTAAGACTTCGTGATAAGTAAATGAATAGCACTCAAAACATCAAGTGTCCCATATCCAATTATATTTAAAATCAAGACAAGATATTTTAAGCACATACTCGAATACCTAATATTAAATATGTAACTTAATTTTATTTATCAAGCATGTGTGTAGTAACTATAAGAATTGTATATCAAATATTATATTGTTGCATTCACACTTCGTACAAAGGTGACTTTGTTAGTTTACAATAATGTGGTTTGAGAAATGGATACAAGGCACAAAGTCGGTGGACAGGCAGTTATAATAAAATAAAATTTGATATTCCTGCTAAATAAAATTATCAATATAAATACATATTCATACAATAAGGACTTTAACACGTTAATCGCCACGATAATATCAGAAAATTTTTCGCATGGGCCATGGTAACTTTATTAGATAATTTAGTTAAAAATGTATCACAGATTATTTTTTTTTTCTTCTGACGTCTATGATTGACGTGGCCTTCTCCCAAATCGCATATATGTCTGACATGGCTCATGTGGAACTTCTTAGCGTCAGACACATATAACTGACATGGCGATTAACATGTTAAATCCAACATTGATTCATAAATACAATAATGGCATTTAATCAATTTGTGATAAATATTTATATTCATTAATTTCAGTAATTAACAATACCAGTAAACTTAACCTATATACTAAATATTAATGACTAATTGATTTCAACTATTAGTTTTACATTATGATAATATAAATGGCACTCAAGGATGATCATGATCAATCATACTGATAATTAATGCATTATATTCACAGGGCTGGATTTAAAAATTTAACAGACCTATAGCAATACAGAAGTATAGGTGACTTTCTAAAAAAAAAAGGCCAAGTGGAGGCCAGTTGAAATCCAGCCAATATGAAATGCCAGCCATAAATATATGAAATAAGTGTAATAGCACTATACTTCCCATCTTTTAGTTACACCATAATAATGGACACATTATTTTACCATTTTCATATTGGAGCGTTATTTGTATTAATAATGTGAAGTATTAACGACTGTGCCATAATAGTTTTTGAGTAATTCTGTTTATGAAGAAATTAAAGAATTTATTGTATGAATATAACGGGATAAATTCAGTCACAATAAATGTTATTTCAACAGTATTTGCATATAATGATCAAAATAACAAAAACATTTTGTTGACGAGACATCATAATTTGAATTATATTTTTTTACAATATTCTAATCTAATCTAATAATCAATAGAAGGAGAATAAGGAATAGTGTATACAAGTAATATAATATTTTTAAATATAAAAATTAATAATATGCAGAAGGCATGATTGTGGAAGTGTGTGTATTCTTTAGATTATGAATACTATTCAAGTTAATTAATTATACCTGCTCTTCTCTGTCGCTGAAGTTGTTCCCGATGACATTTAGAACAGTAGCCTTGCCACTGAGGGTTACCGAAATAATCACAGCCATTTTTGCACTTCAAGTCGCTTTGGTCGATCCGGAGAGATGGCATCTTACTAGCAAAAATCATATACTTATAAGATCTTTGAAGATTATGCCCATACCACATTTTATATAAATGAATTTAAAAAAATTGTCAAGTTAATTTTAATACACGACACTCAAAAAGTCTGCCATATAGCGACTCAATCAAAATATCAGCCCATTTTTGTCGAAAGTAATAATTAAAACAGATTCCACTTTCGGCGTGTGAGTTATGTTTCATCGCAATTTTACGGCTGTAACGGTGGCCGTTGAACGACGTTATATAGGCTATTCTTATCGTAAAATGTACTTGAACGAGTCTACGATAACTATTGTAAAGCTGAATACGACAAATAAACGATTTGTACGTCATCACTCACCTCTACGAAACAAACGGGTTATAAGTTTTATATCACCTTTACTATGTAATAATTAGTTGCTTTGAAATTAATTTGTTTGCTTAAATTCACAATAAAAATAAATAAAATTCAAGAGGAAAACTTTTCATCTGTCAAACGGCACAACAGTCATTGCAAATTAATAATTTCTCGTATTATGACATACTGACAGTTCGTAATACGCAGAAATGTTGTAATAGTGCCGCAATCGTTATAACCGTTAACCGATACTTATCTCGACATCAAAAATAGTTTCTACATCGATAGCTCCTATCGATGTTTTGAAGGATTTTCGCGGTCAAATACAGGGACTTTTGATACCAATATAACATTGTTTTGTTGTTGTTCGATATTTTGTAAGCGTAGTTAAAATATCTTTATGTACCTACTTTGTTATTAAAATTCGTGATTCTATCAAATATGTTTCAAGGTCCAAGCCACTAATCTTATTTATTACATTGTAATTGTACAAATTTCAATAAATTATATATTAAACGTGACATTTAACTTTATTAAAATAAAAATTGAAAATATCATAAATAAATGTATGATTTGAATTGTACCATGAAGACGGAAAAAGTAAAACAAAACCAAGATTTAATCATTGCTTTATTGTAAAATAGATTTTGCACGCATTTTACGAAATGTTAAATTTATTCTTGCATCCAGTATCCGTTTACGAGTAGGCAAACTATGATACCACACTTCATTTGTTGGGGGATTCATCAACAGTATACTTCCATGCTCCAAATTGATTGTAACTGAAATATATAACTAAACTTAATATAACTAACAAAATTTTTAGTAATAATAGAACTAAATATTTAAAATATATGTTAATATAAAAACGAAACATACCTAATTAAATCATGAAATCTCTATAATATTATCATGATTTCAAAACTGTTGCCATGACAACAAATAATATACAAACTTATTAAATGTGATAGCAAGTGAATGTACGTAAACGAATTAGAAAATATTTATTGTTTTAATTGAAAGCAAGTATGGAATATGCACAAATATCTGATGGACAATATACGAAAACTATTTATTCCATGGCAAGTATTTTTTTATATTTTAAATAACCTATAACTTAAATCAAGAGAATTACATTATGGGATAATTATCTTAAATTTATACCTAATTGTTTAATACTTTGTTGAACGAAAGATATGGACTATAAATTAAAATACATTTAAAGTATATGTTTACTTATTCGTATTTCTTGATAAACTAAGTAGCGATATTTACAATAAATCAAGAACGAAAAAATTAAGAAGAAAGTCTTTTCGTGAAAATTCTCATCTAAATCTTTAAATCAAAATTTTATATAAAATTATTTATTAGTATTTTATTGTACGCATTCCACGGCCACAAAAAATTTGAAAAGTTGTTCCTAATAATACCGTTTCGGATTATCATTATAAAAATACGTAATTGGTATAAATTTTAAATCCCAATTGTAACGTAAGTACTAATATTATTTTAAACCTAACAACTATACATATAATATTCTAGAGTTATACAAAGTTAAACGCCCGTTAATCGTTATCGAAAAATTATCACAACAAGGTGATTGATTCTCTTGTTATTACATATTGTGTAAGTGTTTCTATATAATATTTTATTTATATCTAAAATCGATTATTATCAGTGACATAAGTTGACCCAACCCTGAAAAGTGCCCAACCTATGCGGAAATGTTTACACGCGAACTTTTAAACGATAAACGAATATTATCTGTAAGTGTCGTTGAATGATAACAGCTTATTGCGCTGCGCATTCCGTTTAACGAGATTTCAAATATGTTGCTTATATAATCAATAAACGAAAATAGCACGAATTTTAAAGATAGTTAATGTAGAAATATGACGCTAAATATATTTTGATTGTTCGACTTAAATGAGTTCAATTTTAAAAACATTTTTATGTTTTATTAATTTATTTTTAATGATGGCCATAGAATTTCACTTGTAATACTGACACTTAAGTTTAATACGATTAAATAGGAACGCATTTTTATAATTTTATCTTATTATTGTGTTATACACTTTTAGTACTTTATTAAATTTAACTATGATTTAACAATAAACCATACAACGTAAATATCATAATAAACGTAATCGTTACGGTAAAATTACTAAATAGATAAGATATTTAATACAATTTATTATTTTTAGATAAAGGAATCCAGATACGAAGACGCAATCAAGACTTTGAACGATGCCATTAATTTTAATCCTAACCGAGCCGGATTGTCCTTACTCGGTTATTGCTATTATAGAACGCAATCGTTCGTCGAGGCAGCGAATTGCTATGAACAACTAACCGCTATGCATCCTGATGTTCCAGAGTATAAATTTTATTTTGCCCAAGCTCTGTACGAAGCATCAATGTTTGATGAGGCGTACAAAATTAGTATACAAATTACAGCACCTGAATTGGAGAAAAACGTAACTAAATTACAATCCGCCATTAAATACGGTGAAGAAGATACAATTACAGCAAAAAGTCTCGTCGATTCATATTCTCATGACGACGTAGATAAAGACATAAACTTGGGATGTTTATTGTATAAAGAGAATCAATACGAAGAAGCGTTACAAAAGTTTTCGAGGAGCCTAAGCATATTAGGTTTTAACGCTCATTTGCATTATAATGTAGCTTTATGCTATTTTAGATTGAAAGAGTATCCTCAAGCGTTGAAGCACATAACTTTAGTCATTGAAAAGGGAATTAGGGATCACCCCGAATTAGCAGTAGGTATGCAGGCGGAAACTTCAGAGGTGAAATCGGTCGGTAACACATTGACGCTTCATGAAACAGCATTGACCGAAGTGTTTAATTTAAAAGCTGCTATCGAATATCAGTTGAAGAATACTGAAGCTGCGAGAGAAGCCTTGTCCGATATGCCTCCAAGACACGAACATGAACTAGACGCAGTAACATTGCATAATTTAGCTCTCACATCTATCGATGTTAAGCCAAATGACGGATTTGAAAAACTCCACTTTTTGCTACAACAAGATCCCTTTCCGCCAGAAACTTTTGCTAACCTACTACTTTTATACTGCAAGTTTGAATACTACGATCTTGCTGCAGATATATTAGCTGAAAATGCACAATTTACCTACAAATATTTGACGCCATATTTATACGATTTTTTAGATGCGATAATAACCAGCCAAACTTCACCCGATGAAGCCTTCCAAAAATACGAAGATATTGCTTCAAAACATGCAGAACAATTAAGAAAACTTACAAAAGTTGTACAAGAGAGTCGATCTCAGGGAGACAATGACCAAGTTAAGAAGGCCGTAGTCGAATATGAAGAAGCATTAGAAAGATACATTCCAGTAGTAATGGCTCAAGCGAAAATATATTGGGACATGGAAAATTATGGACAAGTCGAAAAAATATTTCGCAAATCAGTCGAATTTTGTAACGAATCCGATGTATGGCGCTTAAACGTAGCACACGTTTTATTTATGCAAGAAAATAAATACAAAGAAGCAGCGAGTTTCTATGAACCAATCGTGAAAAAACAGTACGACAACATTTTAGATGTAAGTGCAGTAGTTTTAGCGAATTTATGCGTGTCCTACATCATGACTTCTCAAAATGAAGAAGCCGAGGATATTATGCGGAAGATTGAAAAGGAGGAAGAACAACAAATTTTTGAAGATCCTCATAAAAAGTTCTATCATTTATGTATCGTTAACCTAGTTATAGGAACTCTCTATTGTGCTAAGGGAAATTACGAATTTGGTATTTCTAGAGTTATCAAGTCCTTAGAGCCCTTTAACAAGCGTTTGGGAACTGATACGTGGTTTTACGCGAAGAGATGTTTTTTATCTTTCTTAGAGAATCTTGCGAAACACTTGATCGTCGTCAAGGACAATACAATCAAAGATTGTTTGCAGTTTCTTGAAGGTTCTGAAACTTACGGTCGAAGCGTCAGTACAGTTATAGAAACGCCTTTCCAAGAGGAAGACGCAAATAATAAAGCTAAACAAACAGTTACGTATGAGTCCCGACTCCTACGTTACATGTTTTTTAAATTAAGAAGCATTGATGATTCAGTAACAATTAATAAATATGAAGATTTAAAATAAAGTTAATATGTACATACTTTTTGGTATCGCTTTTTTATTTGGCCCTGGCTTCCTCGCATCTTTGTGTTTTAATATGAACGGTCTTTCTGCCCCCAAAGAAACAGAAACTATTGGAAAATTGTGATCAAGATCGGGTTCATTATCTCTATGTTCACCCATGTGATCATTTCCAATTCTGTACCTACAGAGAAAAATAGGATTTAAAAATAACAACACATGGTTAGTTTAACTTATATATCTATTAAAATTGAAGGGATTATGTGACTTACTTGTTTACCAAGACAAAATCATATTTAATACCCTTCAATTTGAACAAAAAGTTTCTTATATTGAGTATTTCTGGAGTCCATGGTAGTGCCGGAACTGTGATTCCAGAATACGTGTAGGATATGCCGGCATCGCCATAGGCCACTTGTTGGCGAGGTAATGGATAAATCTTACCAAAAACTCTGAAATGTTTATGATATACAAATTATAATTTTAAAAAATAAGTGAATGTTTTATATGACGAGAGTATTTTCGTTAAAGTATTTACTAAAAGCAGCTTTCGTGCAATTTTTTTTTTTAATTACTACAATTTTAAATAAATAGCTATATGTAAATGTATAAAAACACAGAATTATACTTTATTTTCGCTAAATCTCCAGTATAATAACATAGAGTTTCTTCAAGTTCCTTCAATAAAGCATTTGCTATTGGTCTGGGGATCGTAACGGCATATTCGAGATCAAGGCTCTCATTCTTAATACTTTTCCACGATACTGAACTTAAATCGATTTCTTGTAGACATTGAGCCATAAATATTACATTCTAAAATAAATACACTTATGTAATGGCAATATTTGAGTGTCAAAAGATTTGACATTTGACATCTACATGCAAAACTACATGCAAAATTGTAATTATTTGGTAATTGTGGTTTTTCACTCAAAATAAATCAATAACCAAGGCAGTTGTGTTACCCAATATCAAGACTTACCGAATAAAATATCAATTATATGAATAAAATAGCAAGCAAATCTTTATAAACAAAATTATGAACTCGTAATAACAAGTTAACAACCACTGGCAGCAATAAAGTTGCCATATAAGAGAAATTTGCATTTTTATATTAATAAACATAACAATGAATCCAGGTTTTACAGACAGATAATAAGATTTGTCTGTCTGTAAATTTGAAATTAATATTGTTACTTATGTATTGATTAATTGTTACGTAGTAAGATTCTAAGACGCAATGTCCATGTATATTTTTTTAAGAATAAATTAAGTAACATATATAACAGACACCGTTTATTTTGAAAATAACAAATACATATTAATTTATTATTGGAAACTATTAAAAAAAACTTAAATTGCTATACATATTATTCAATTAGGCGATCGTGGTCGTTTCATGACGATACTTTTATTATTTTGCAGAAAGTTTTTAAACGCTTGTGAATCAGATAAAAACCTTTGGTTTGTGACACAAAGTAAATTCGACACATCTGCCTTTTGATTATTAATAAGCGTCGTAGAACTGAAAGAAAAATAGAAATAGTTATAATAGGTATACAAAATGTAGGCTTACAAAGAAAATAGCTTACTGCTCAAGCTTACTTAGATAAGTCTACGATACGTTCTGTATCATAATATACTGAATATTGTCTTATTCTTCTGACCATATCGCCATTTTGAAAGTCACTATCATATTCGTAAAGTTTTTCAATAATTCCATCTTTATTTTTTACTGTCCAACAGTAGTTTTGAATCTGCGTCTTGGAAACGCTTTTTAATTTTGAAGCGTTTTCTTTTAAAGTAATTGAACTCTCACTGTTAAAAAGTTTAGTTGGTTTTAAAGAATTAACATAGTTAAACATTTGCTCGGAAAGTCTATTTTTTGAAAAACATATATCATCAGAAGATTTTTCAAGAAATTTTTGTATTTCAGCTTTTACATCGGAATTAAGTAAATTATTTTTAGTTTGAACTATAAATTGACTGCAATAAACTTTGAGATCATTATTATTTGACTGGCAAACTCGATTTATTAATTTAATTAGTTTTCTTTCAACATCTTCTTTTTGTTGTGTTATGTTTTTTAGTCTTGATTTTAAGAAAATATTTTCTCGGTGAGTCACTAAATACAATTTTTGAAAACCCACATTTATGGATCGGTTCTCCAATATATTTTTTTGTGAAAATACATTATAAACTATATTTTCATTATAACAAACTGCCTTTAAATGATATTGCATTCTCATATTATTTTCTTGGATTGCAGGCACTAAAATGTCATTTAAATTTCTGCGCTCTTGGTTCAATTCTTCTTTCAATTTATTGAGCAAAATTAAATTAAAATTAATGCCACGAACTTTGTTTACTTTAAGCCGTGAATATATTTTTTTTATAATTCTTAGTATGGTATCACTAATTTCTTTGGCGGTTTTTTTCAAACCTATACATTTTATCCGAAAATAAGCTTCGACTATATCAAAATTTAAGTAAATTAATTTTCTTTGCGTAAATAGTATAATTTCATCTTTTTTATTAACTATTAAAACCATACAGACGCCAGTAAAACACATAAAAAATTGAAGATAAATATTATTATGTAGATTCACATTAGATATTTTTATTTCGTCTTTCGTTTCAAATAAGCTTTCTTGTATAATACTTGTATTTTTGTAAAACGGTAGCAATAGATTTTGAAAGTTATATTCTGAAATATAAATAATGTTATATAAATAATAATAAATATTGTTTTATAAAATTATTTAATATATCTCGATAAATTTGGAGATTCTGAAAACTTACCAAAATATTGTTCCATATTTCTCTTCCAGTATATGTCAAAAGAACATAATAAAACCCACATGGTCACAACCATACCAAATAGCCAATTGAATGCAATATACATTTTTTTATTAACTTATAAAACTTCAAATCATATACCATCAATTTATACATAATTTAAAATCATTTAGTAGCAGTTTTAAAATATTTGACAATATATGTCATTACTTTCATTAAATCATATGTGGTATGACAATTATTTCTGTGTTATAAAAACTTTTTCATTTAGTAAAGGAGTATAGGTTACAATCATAGAATTTATAGTATACTTACTACTTTATTATTTTTTACATTTTAATCTAAAGCTTTACTTTTACATCGCAAGATTTCCAGCATGACATAGCTTCATTTGGATCGACATTAAGGCAAATACTGAAATAAATAACAAAATTACTTTGTCATAAAATCTGAAACACCATTTTTTTATACATTTTTTATTTATTTTACAATTCTCTTATATATAGACTACTTGTTTAAATATAGTAAAATATAATATATTTGGGAAACAAAAATAGATTATTATTTTAAAAATAAAACATTTTTTTTTTCTACTATATACCAGTTCAAAATGTTTTTGTAAATGATATCTTGACTAATTATTCACATTTAATTACTACATATAAAGTAAAGCATTACTTTGAATCTTTCCTTCGAAATAATTTTGTAATTCTGACTTGAATAGCTAATCCTAGTAGAGTTAAATTCTTTTTATACCACTCCTTATTGTAGTTTAGATGAGTTTTCCAGTTTTTATCAAGAAAAGCTTTATAAAATACACTCATCTCATCAGCAGAAAGATTTGTCTTCCCTTCAGGCAAATTATTCTTCAAATATAAATCACGCTCCTGTAATATAATAATTCCAAAATTAATAAACAAGGCAATGTATATTTTTCGATATGAGATTACAATGAATAAAAAAGTTTATGATAATTATGTAATACTGATAACACCCATAGATATTGCTAATATTTGTTAGATATGTCGTGAGGTCACTTTTTTTTATTCTTGGGTTTGATTATTCAAGTTTTCATACTATTTTGGCACACCGCAAGAAACAGGGGAAAAATATTTTTATTCTGCATATAGATATATTGCATTATGACAAGTCACAGAATTTATATTTAAATTAATAGTGTCACATTGAAATCTATTACAATGTTTGACATAGTAATTTATTACGGAAATTACCTCAAAAAACCTTGAATTGTGCTGAGACCAAAAATTGTGGTTCCATTCCTGCACTTCCATCCTTAATTTTCGATATCTTTCTTCTAAAAATGTCTCATTTTTAGGTTTCTTAAATATAATTTTTCTGAGATTGGACACGGGATCGGGAGGACCTATCATATCACTCGAAATTTTAGCCGGATTTGGTGATTGTATAGATTTCGCATCCGATGTAGTACTTGTCTGCCTTGCTACAAGCTTTACCTGGAGCCTATAGGCTTTATTTACCCGAGTAGACAACATTTTCAACACAATAGTAAGACTAACAAATCACTATTTTAATACGCGTAACATGTTACAAAGTATGACAAAATTCAAAGTCTGAAATAACATGAGACAGGGCAAAGACAACTAAAGAAATATATAAAGTTTAAGCCTTAATAGAATGGATTTTGATTCAAATTACATGACGATTAATGATAAAGGCGAAAACAACTGTATGCTCCCATAATTCAATTAAAAAAAATTGCCATCAGACTCAATTGTCAATTATTGTCAATGTCAATATGACAATTTAAATCTCAGCTCATTAACTGAATTGAAAATATACGTTTCTTTATACACTTTTAAGTTTTAGCGTACATACAAGAAAATGTAACTATATATACGAATCAGTTAAGTAAGCTATTAGCAATCCAAGTGATAATGTGATTACTCATGTGACTATTTTTTTATATATACATTTTGAGAGAAATTCACATATTGCTATATTTACCTTCGCTGTTGGTTAAGTCAAATTATATTATGTCATGTGTGTGGCTGTCAAATTCTCTTTCAGTGCCGAATTATGTAAAAGTTGCATTACTTACTTTGCAAATAATTTACAATTATTTACTGGAAATAAATTGTTTCTAATTAAATAATATTGTTACCAGAATGGCGAAAGGCAAAAATGATATCGAAGATTACTCAGCGAAGTTAGACATGTGTCTAACTGATGGAATTGTTAAAACTGGTAGGTTTGTTTTATGGTTAAAAATGAGTCTAGCAACCAGGCATAGAAGCCGTATAATTCACGTAACTCTTATATGAAAAGACTGATAAAGTTATGAATAATTAAATAATCAATTTGATTGATGTCTTAGCAAAAACACTTATGTTTATTTGCAAAATATCTATAATTATTGTAACTCGATATAATGATAAATAATAATATGTTGTAACATATATGTAATTCCTTTACAGGAAGTGGTGTTTTACTGGGTGCTCTGTCCTCTGTGTTATTCCTGGGTCGGCGGAGATGGCCAGTTATAGCTGGGATGGGCATGGGAATAGGTCTAGCATATGCTAACTGTGAATATGAGTTAAATCCAAAAAAGAAAAATATTTCATAATAAATTTTTTAATATCAGGTGAGACAGGAAGAATTTGAATTGTATTAGTATGTAACACTTGTCATATTTTTTCTGCCTTTTTCAAAACTGCACATCAATTATGTTTATCCCAAAATATCAACATAGTACATAATTAGATATCTGAATATCCTTGAATAGGCAAAGCTAGCCAATTACATTAATTATTCAGAAACACCTTTTATAGCTATTGCGGCTGCATTCCAAATGTTATTTTATCTCAATCTAGCAAAATTATTATCCCTAAATTCAAGTTATTTCTTTGATTTTCTCTCATATCCAAATATTTCTTTCAGATAAGAGTTTAGTTGAGAAGACTTGAGTGATGCAAATCATGTCCAGTAAGCAATTTCAGTAGATAATTTATTTTAAAAGCATTCAATTTTGTTTTAATGTACAAATAATTATTAATTATTATAATGACTTTTATTTATACCTTTATTATTTAATAAATAAAACAATAATAAAAGAATTTTTAATATTTTATTGTACAAATGGATACTGGAATAAAGATCAAGAAAGTGTGTATTTTAAAAGTAGAAAATAATATAACAGTATAATATCATACGAATAGACAAAAAGCTCCGTCAACAACCCATATACAGACACCAATCATGGTGATAATTAATCTAAATTAAACATAAAGTTCACAATAAATCACACACATCTTTAGTTGGATAAAATATATATAACACATTTATGTCTTGATTACAATAAACAAAACATCTTGTCATGAGAATTATTTTCTTTTTTAATTGTATATATATAAGAACTTGGTTTAATTAGATAGTTACCATTCTATTACAGTTTAATATAAACTAACATGAATAATCATAATAGGTATGCAAAAGTGAATTTTAATACTTGTCTATGATATATTTGTCTTTTTACCACCAAACTTTACTGAAAGTGCATTTCGCACTGATTCTTTACATCAAACAGATTTAATGGAGACAATAAATAGTATTCCAAATGCAAGTTATTAAATAAAAAAGAGAAAATCACTTTTAATGTTCAATCAGGAATCGATTCACACAAAAATTATACAACACTGGACATCACAAAATTTTTCTTTGAAGTTCTAGATTATTAAATCTTTGAATAATGGTTAAGAATGGCTCCATTTATACACATTTCTTGTCTCAAACTTATTTGACGATATTGTATTTGTTGTCTAACTCAGTACGAAGTAGTATTAAATAGGAAAAACTCACTTGACCAATTTGCCAAAATACATTCGTAACAATGTCTAATTCCAATAAGATTTAAATAGGATTACTATGTGACATATATACTGAACCCAATGCAAAAAAAAAAAAAATTATATATATATACTCCTATATGATGCACCTCCCCCTTTTTTCAAGTTGGTTAAAAATATTTTAGTACAGTCAAATTAGTTAAGAGATCGTGTACAACAGAATCAAGAAGTAATACTACCAAAATTATAAATTAACTTTAATGTTTAAAACTTTAAACTTTTAAATTATTTCAACTTTAAAATATCTTAAGAATAAAGCCTCTAGAACTGACTCAAAGGATATTGAGCTCAGAATATTGTTTAATATGTTGCATTTCTTAACAGAAAATAAATTCTTCAATATTTTCAAAATATAATAAAGATTTATATGCATTGTTTTGTTATAAGATGTAATATTTTTTAAGACATCAATTTGTAACCAATACCAATAACATTTGTCTTTAAAACACATAACATCATACAGCATACTAGGACTGAAATGTGTATATTTTTATAACAGGCCTGTCAAGATAACAGACAAAAAAAATTTGAAGATAATTCATTTCGATAACATAAAAAATTGTAACAATTTCATATAAATATACAGGCTTATTTCTGACAAAGTAAAGTACAGGCGAAGTATTGGCAAGATTTAAATTGTAACTACTTAATAACTATATAACCATAGACATAGATTGCAATACTTTCCTCGACTTACATATAGCCTTACAATTAAAAATGACACTAATTTATTATCTTATGTACATTAATTATAAGGCCCATTCCCATGCTGTCGTGATCTTGGCCAATAATACAGGATTTTTAACGAGAATGTGTTTGTATAGAATTTTGTAATCTATGCTATTTAATACAACATTTAACTAATATTTGGTAACATATTGACTAGTAGCAATTATAGTCCTTAAACGACAAAAAACTTCGCCTAAAAACAATATATTTATAATTCAAAAATATTATTGATAGATATCGAAAGTTCGAACCTTTTCATAAACACTGAGTCTGCTTTAGAAGTGCTGGAAACAATAATTAATCGGTATGACGAATAAGGAGGAAACTGTATTTAAAAACCGATTATCTTAACAAAACAAAAATAATAAACGATAATAGTGCTTACGAATTACATTGTTTTGGAATTTGATATCCATATTGTGGACTGTATTCCCAAGTACAGCTTACAAAAGTTAACATGAGACCATAGACAAAGGATTATAACATATTAATATAACATGGTCTGTTCACAGCTCACATAGGAAAAATGAAGTTATGAAACTGATTCGATAATCTGTATATAGGTAAAAAATTTAAAGTTTTGAATAACATTGGGGCTGGCATAGATTACTTTAATACAAGGTGTATCAACAATTAAAGATACCAAAGTTTATAGAAGTGACTGACCATTGAAACTCCTGTTTTGGTGTCTACAAATATTACTTCTAGTATTAATAAATATTAAGGTATTAAATTTATGTTAAGAACTTAGTTAGAGAACATTCTTAGGCACCGATACAGTTTTAATAATATAATAATAATAATAAATTGCAATATCAGCATATAGAGAGAAATTTTTGAAGCTAGATTTATTTTATCTATGGATATTTAAATCCGTAATTAAAAAACTTTATATTGCCATAGACATTACACTAAAGAGGGAGACATATGTAGTCAGACTCACACTATGTAAATGTATTAAAATCTATGAGAATAGAAAATAAAATTCAATATTTTAAACTATAGCAAAGATTTATATGCATTTTTTGTTATAAGATATATTATTTTTGAAGATATCAACTTGTAACCAATACCAATAATATTTGTCTATCAAACACATAACATCAAATCTATTATAATAATTTTGTCACAAATAATATGCCAATGACAATATCAGTCTAGGTACATAAAGTATATAACTACTCAAGATAATATTAAATAACTTAAAGGTATTAAACATATAAAAACGTTGCACAGTATTTGAACTTCAAAATTGGGACATAAAGATATTTATTTCGCGTTGCAAACATTTATGTATGAGTTTTCATATCAATAAGAAGAGTATTATGTCATTGGAATTTACTTTTAAAGAAAAATACTGTACATAAGGCCTTATTGTGCTGATAATGAAGTTTTGCGAACGTGTAATCTTTATGTTTTTTTAAATTTAAAACAATGTCTATGGCAACATACTTTATTATTGTCAAAAAACGACTATAGTGCGTTTAATACTGTCGTTAGTAAAACCAGCCGTGTTCATAGTGACAGAACGCCTAATTTCTACCTCTTAGAAAAGTGTGAATACTTATCAAACGTGGATATTAGTTGAATTCAACATAACATTCACTAATACATTATAAAAATAAAATCGAATTATTGACATCACAATAAAAAACATTTTATATTAATTTATTAATGAACATATCATAACAAATTAAATCTTGTTTAATATTGATTAAATACATAAAAACATTAAATAAAATAATTTTGTATTGAGATTACCATATATTAATCATTTAGACATTTCTAACAGAAATTTTCAGAGAACTTTCATATGAAATTTAATATAAATAATTTTATTTAATTTAATTAAGATCGCAAAGACCATAGAGAAAATATAATTTAAAAAATAAGTCATAAACAATTTGTACCGCAGATTTTACTTATAATATATGTCTATCAGACTGTGCCTCTACCGTGATACTATCAGTTACTATTAAATATACAGGCACCATAACCTACACTATTAACATTCATTGTATATTGATGATAAATATTTAATTGGTGGCGATTTAAAACAAATTAACTTAAAACCTACGTTATCTCTAACCCTAGTAGGTACCACCCACTCATCAGATATTCTACCGCAAAACAGCAGTACTTGCTATTGTTGTGTTCCGGTTTGAAGGGTGAGTGAGCCAGTGTAATTACAGGCACAAGGGACATAACATCTAAGTTCCCAAGGTTGGCGGCGCATTGGCGATGTAAGCGATGGTTACATTTCGTACAATGCCATTGCCTATGGGCGTTGGTGACCACTTACCATCAAGTGGCCCATATGCTCGCCCGCATACCTATACAATAAAAAAAAAAAAAAAAATCTTTAGTTGTAGTAGTAACTGCCTGTGAATGTCCCACTGCTGGGCTAAGGCCTCTTCTCCTCTTTTGAGAAGAAGGTTTTGGAGCTTATTCCACCACACTGCTCCAATCCGGATTGGTGGAATACACATGTGACAGAATTTCAGTGAAATTTGACACATGCAGGTTTCCTCACGATGTTTTCCTTCACCGTCAAGCACGAGATGAATTATAATCACAAATTAAGCAATTAAGCATTGAAATTCAGTGGTGCTTGCCCGGGTTTGAACCCACGACCATCGGTTAAGATTCACGCGTTCTTACCACTGAACCATCTCGGCTTACTTAGTTGTAGTATTCCAATTAAATTAGTGGGTGAATTTGAATATTAAATACTGATTGATTTACTTCATTGCGAAGTCAATACTTCATTTCCTTGGGTGAGGTTTAATAATATCTCATGTTTAAGTAAATAATATATTAAAGATTTAATATAATAATATATGGATTAGAAAGTTTAATAATCTTACCTGTTAATTTAAGTGTGACTAGCAAGTTCTCGTTACGATATATAATCGGGAATATAATCATCAATATACTATGAATGTCAAAACACCATCCTACCATTTAAGTGGTCGAAAAAATCTTATTATATCTGGGCAGTATATTTGATTACAGACAAAAAAGGCTGCAAAGGTACCTCCGTTACCTTTAAACATATACAGCCAACTCATCATTGTAATAATAAAAAAAAAATTAAGCCCATAAATGAGGCTTTGGGGTAACCAAGGAGTTTTTATGTATAAATTCACTTGGTCGTCATATCTGGCCAGTAGTTGACGTAGTATCGGTGGGTGCTTCCTTCGAACAGCCGATCCAGCCAATTTCCGAGACCATCCAAAAGGTTTTCTAAAATTAAAAGAAATATATAGTGTAAATATACCTTGTTTTATCTATGTATAATAATTAATAATATTATAATATTGGAGAGTTTGTAATATGGGACAATATTCACACACGGCCATCTGGTCCCAAACTAAGCAGAGCTTGTACTATGGAAACCAGACAATTGATATACTACTTTTCTTTTGTAAATACATACTTATATAGATAATTACACCCAAACTCAGGACAAACAGACATGTTCATGCACACAAATATCTGCCCTGGGTGGGAATCGAACCCACGACCTGCGGCGTGAAAGGCTTCTTACCAACCACGCCAATCGGCTCGTCATTGTATAGGTTAATGTTTAATTAAACATACTAATCTCATGTCAAATGCGTTTTGCGTTTGATAGGCTGTTTATTTAGAAAAAATATTTATACCGAAGGTGACCAAAGCCAAAACTATTGAGTCTAGAGAGTTGAAAAGTTAACAGTAGGAAGTCGGGACAGAAAGCTAGTAAATAAAAAAAAAGGTCCTCCAGACCGATTTCGGCCACGGCGGCCAGTCTCAAGAGAGATTAGCCAACTGCGCAGGAGATATTATAGTGCACGAGTGTGTGCGCAAACACAGGTGAACTCTCTTTTCCTTAGCTCTCATAATCTGATGGGACGGCAATTCGACACGACCGAAAAGAGTTCAGGCGCAGGACCAACGGCTTAACGTGCTTTCCGAGGCACGGGAGTGTACACACTTCCAACTTCCAGGCTCCGGGACGGCCGCTACTGAGAATTTTCTGACAGAAAGACCCAATAACTATTTATTGGCCCGACCTGGGAATTGAACCCAGGACCACCGGGTCTGCGGTCTTATATCTAACCACCAGACCGACGAGGCAGTCGCTCGCGAAAGCTAGCAAGCAATGTAAGTTGTCGGATACCTTGCAGCAGCAGCGGCGGGTCGTAGCGGTCGTCGTCGGAGGAGTCCGGGTCGGTGGTGAACCCGATGAAGGCGCCCGCCTCCGGGTCCGCGGCGCGCCCGCCCAGCGACACCGTCATGCGGCTCATGCGCTGTTCACACCACACCCAACGTTACCGCTAGTTCCTCTCCATACCATCACATTTATATTAAAACGACACATCGGAACTTCTCATATATTGTTTTACTATTCATCGAAAGGGTAGACTATCTGGTTTTATGAAATTTAAATATATTACTTTAACTTTAAAAAACGAATGTCTTCAAAAAGTTTGGCAGCATCTCAGGCAGTTCGCTATGACTCCGCGTCGGAAGTATGTGGAACGGATACTTTTGCCAAAATCGAGATATAGTATACTCGTGTAGCCTCTAGAGGAGCTCACCGATCGTAATTGAAACGTAAACGTCGATATCAGAAGTGGCAAAGTGGCGGCGCTACCTTGTGCGGCTTGGCGCACTCGGGGTGCTTGGCGTGGTAGATGCAGAAGTACTTGCGGTGCGGGTTGAGCGCCAGCACGGTGCCGACGCAGTTGCGCGCGTTGACGCGCAGCTCGCCGCCGCCCAGCGACAGCTGCAGCACGCGCCGGAACCACTCCACGTGGCGGTCCACGCACAGGTACGCGAACACCAGCGTCTTGTTCCTGTTCACGTTCTCTCTCTCATACTACGCTCGGTACGCGACTATCGACCTTACCGTTTCATATCTTTATATCAAATTATATTGTATTTTAGTAGTAGTTGTAGAAGTTCAACGTCTACTTCAAATCCGATATTTTTTTTGTTTTCTCATTCGATCTGCTACAGTCGACTACTATGAGCAGATGTGAGGCAAGTATGGCTTTGCAGAGTAATTTCTGCATTGATCATTATCTTCATTTGTGCTAGACTATGGCAATGTCTAACTTGATAAACATTATATAAGATAACAATAATATAAGATTTAACAACGAAACTAAGTAATTTTAATTTAATTTCTAATTGTACAATTAAAGTACAAGTACAATTTTAGAGGTTATAATTATGGCAGTGAATATATAAACCACTACAATTGACTCATTATTATATCACTGCAAGAACGTTGCCAATGAAACGTTGCGTTATGTGCAAGTACAATTTGTACTTACTTGCGATAAGGCCAAACGATCTTGTGGAATTTAGACAACAGCTGCACTCGGCTCTGCCCGTCGACCAACAGGACAATAGTTCGACAGCCTGGCTTGAGCAATCTGCGGATGATAATATTTTAAAATCAAATAATGAATAAAATTTCGCTTCTTAATAATCTTAATTTATTAAGGGTAATACGTCATAATAACTTGGATAAGCCATTCTTATATGTACAATCAGTAAAAAAGGAATGTCTGTAAGAAGAAGTATTTTACGACTCATGTTGTTTTTTCGGGACTTTCCGCACTTTCCGCGAACCCAGAGATACGCCTTGGAGTCTTACTAATGGTCATTATCCAGGGTCTTATCTTCCGAGTACGTTACCCAACTGACCTGACTAATCCGTTGTACTTCTCGGCCCGTAGCTCGTGCAGTCGCATCTCAGGTTGCTGCTCATTGTTGTTTCGCTTCGTGCCATTCTGCCGACGTCTTTCCTCTTTCTGGCGTTGGACCGATTCCTCTTCCACTCGTCTGTTATAAATACAAATTAATAATTAGAAAAACTCACCAAAACCTCTAATGCTATATGAACACTTTGTGGTAGCGTTTTCTAGTGAGAGTAAACAACATGCACAAGGAATAAGGAATAGAAGTCCCAATAATTATGAACCTACATCCTTTTGTTATCCACAAATTTATATAAATGACCTGCTTCATTTTTTGTTTTCGACCCGTTAGGGGGCGTACTCACATGAGGTAGGCCATGAAGTAGCCGGCGGCCAGCACGAGCGCCACGGTGGCCAGCACGGACAGCGCGGACAGCGCGTGCTGCGTGCGCTCGCCGGGGGGCGTACTCACATGAGGTAGGCCATGAAGTAGCCGGCGGCCAGCACGAGCGCCACGGTGGCCAGCACGGACAGCGCGGACAGCGCGTGCTGCGTGCGCTCGCCGGGGGGCGTACTCACATGAGGTAGGCCATGAAGTAGCCGGCGGCCAGCACGAGCGCCACGGTGGCCAGCACGGACAGCGCGGACAGCGCGTGCTGCGTGCGCTCGCCGGGGGGCGTACTCACATGAGGTAGGCCATGAAGTAGCCGGCGGCCAGCACGAGCGCCACGGTGGCCAGCACGGACAGCGCGGACAGCGCGTGCTGCGTGCGCTCGCCGGGGGGCGTACTCACATGAGGTAGGCCATGAAGTAGCCGGCGGCCAGCACGAGCGCCACGGTGGCCAGCACGGACAGCGCGGACAGCGCGTGCTGCGTGCGCTCGCCGGGGGGCGTACTCACATGAGGTAGGCCATGAAGTAGCCGGCGGCCAGCACGAGCGCCACGGTGGCCAGCACGGACAGCGCGGACAGCGCGTGCTGCGTGCGCTCGCCGGGGGGCGTACTCACATGAGGTAGGCCATGAAGTAGCCGGCGGCCAGCACGAGCGCCACGGTGGCCAGCACGGACAGCGCGGACAGCGCGTGCTGCGTGCGCTCGCCGGGGGGCGTACTCACATGAGGTAGGCCATGAAGTAGCCGGCGGCCAGCACGAGCGCCACGGTGGCCAGCACGGACAGCGCGGACAGCGCGTGCTGCGTGCGCTCGCCGGGGGGCGTACTCACATGAGGTAGGCCATGAAGTAGCCGGCGGCCAGCACGAGCGCCACGGTGGCCAGCACGGACAGCGCGGACAGCGCGTGCTGCGTGCGCTCGCCGGGGGGCGTACTCACATGAGGTAGGCCATGAAGTAGCCGGCGGCCAGCACGAGCGCCACGGTGGCCAGCACGGACAGCGCGGACAGCGCGTGCTGCGTGCGCTCGCCGGGGGGCGTACTCACATGAGGTAGGCCATGAAGTAGCCGGCGGCCAGCACGAGCGCCACGGTGGCCAGCACGGACAGCGCGGACAGCGCGTGCTGCGTGCGCTCGCCGGGGGGCGTACTCACATGAGGTAGGCCATGAAGTAGCCGGCGGCCAGCACGAGCGCCACGGTGGCCAGCACGGACAGCGCGGACAGCGCGTGCTGCGTGCGCTCGCCGGGGGGCGTACTCACATGAGGTAGGCCATGAAGTAGCCGGCGGCCAGCACGAGCGCCACGGTGGCCAGCACGGACAGCGCGGACAGCGCGTGCTGCGTGCGCTCGCCGGGGGGCGTACTCACATGAGGTAGGCCATGAAGTAGCCGGCGGCCAGCACGAGCGCCACGGTGGCCAGCACGGACAGCGCGGACAGCGCGTGCTGCGTGCGCTCGCCGGGGGGCGTACTCACATGAGGTAGGCCATGAAGTAGCCGGCGGCCAGCACGAGCGCCACGGTGGCCAGCACGGACAGCGCGGACAGCGCGTGCTGCGTGCGCTCGCCGGGGGGCGTACTCACATGAGGTAGGCCATGAAGTAGCCGGCGGCCAGCACGAGCGCCACGGTGGCCAGCACGGACAGCGCGGACAGCGCGTGCTGCGTGCGCTCGCCGGGGGGCGTACTCACATGAGGTAGGCCATGAAGTAGCCGGCGGCCAGCACGAGCGCCACGGTGGCCAGCACGGACAGCGCGGACAGCGCGTGCTGCGTGCGCTCGCCGGGGGGCGTACTCACATGAGGTAGGCCATGAAGTAGCCGGCGGCCAGCACGAGCGCCACGGTGGCCAGCACGGACAGCGCGGACAGCGCGTGCTGCGTGCGCTCGCCGGGGGGCGTACTCACATGAGGTAGGCCATGAAGTAGCCGGCGGCCAGCACGAGCGCCACGGTGGCCAGCACGGACAGCGCGGACAGCGCGTGCTGCGTGCGCAGCGCCGCCAGCGCGCGCTCGGCCCACTCGCACAGGCGCCACACGGCGCGCCACAGCGGGCCCTTCACCGCCTCGTCCACCAGTTCCTGGGGGACATTATGTTCCATTATTGTAAATCACATTTCTAATCCTAATTTACTCTTCTAAATTACATTCTTTTTTTGAACTCGTACGTTTAAATAAAATCGTTTGCTCACAATTCGTAAAGAATAATATTAATGTTGATCGTTTCGACTTCTAATACGAAAGCGAAATTTGTTATTAGCTCGTGTGGACTTACCTTGACGCGAGTTTCGTACGCCACCACCTCGTTGGGCTTGAGCAGTCTCTTCACGAGCTGCTCCAGTGCCCTCTTCGTCTCGTTCAGTCGCTCGTGGTACCTCACGGCCTCCTCCCCCCGGGCGGCGCCCTCCTCCAGCTCGTCGGGTCGACACTGGCCGCACGTGGGCCACGTCTCGTTGAGCCACTCGTACTGGATACGAGTCGCCTCGCGACGCCAGATCACCACGATACGATGTTCGAGCGACGATATGTCGATGCCTGGAGCGGAAATATACAAATATATTCGATACGAATTTTATTCAAATACGACTGTAATAATATATATTGGATTTAGATCTTTTCGAAACGAAGATAAGGATGGCTTCAACGTGCACGTCGTGGAAAATCATCTGTGAAATGGCGAGATAAACTGGGCGCACTCGGGCCGAGATCGACACGTGGACAACGGCCATAAGGCTGGGGGTACTCGAACACTCCCTAAAAAGTCGTCTGAGACGTCGCATGGGACACAGAGGAATCATCTTCCTCCTTATTCTATCTCATCCTTCTATTAAGAAGTTTCTCCATCTCGAAACGTGGAAGTGTAGCGTCGGGTAACGAGGCAGCCGAGGCTCACCGGAGCCGTTGGCGAGCGCGCCGACGAAGTCGGGCTGCGCGTGCGCGTACACGTAGGCGTAGTTGAGGCGCTCGGGCGCGCGGCGGGCCAGCGCGCGCAGCGGGCCCAGCGCCGCGCCCGGCGCCGCGCCGCACACCAGCACGCCGCACAGCCGCCGCCGCGCCGCGCGCCACTCCACCGGGCACACCGCGTCCAGCACGCTCTGCGGTGCAGTTAATATCGTACACGCTACTGGCTCTGGATATAATTAATTTGACGAGCACCTAATTTATCAATTATATTGACTATGTCGTACGAGGAAGTCGAGCTCACCTGAGAAGATAATCTCGGCAGTGTGAGCATCCGGTTCGCCTCTATCAACTGTCGCAGCGTCTGCGAGGGAATCTCGGTGGTGCTGACGGTGGCGGCGGGCTCCTCGCTGTCCTCCTTGAGCAGCACCATTGTATCCATGCTGCGCTGGATCTTGTACCGGGCTGTGATTTTTTGGGTATTTTGGGCAGATATATCCACGAAACTGGAACATTGAACAGAAACATGATTAATTCGACACTTTTTTAGTCTAAAATAATAAGAATAAATATCTCGGTAACCATGGGGGGGTTAACCTAACCTACCCAGTACCCCCCAATCCCAATTCCCACCCAATTTTATCTAGGCCATCAATTACTATTCGTGAAGTAAAGTAGCAGTAGTACCCACTTACCTTACTGAACAACTTTTGTATAGAATAAATAAAACTCTACCGACAGTAGAAATATCATATGATAAACGTAGATAACAATTAAGTGTCGAGATACACACGAAAATTGATGTGTAGACATGTGAACTCATGTGCCGATCTCACGCAACCCATTAATGCACTTACAATATAATATCTTACGCTGACGTTATCTGAGGCTAGAACTCTCGGTTCGTCCCTACCGTGTATCTAACGCTAAGATGATTATATTCAGTAATAACTCACGCGAATGAAACACGATCCCGGTAATGAAAAGCGGTGATCAAGTATCGGAGCCGGATGACTTGCCGCTCCTCGAATATCAGAGCCTTCACCTTGTTGTCTTCGAAGTCGCTCACGAACACGTCCGCATTGCGATCAGTCAGGTGACTGATCTGTTTGTATGGGAATTTCCAACGAATGAAATCTAAAACAAAAAGTTAGCTTTTGCTATGAGATTGTAATTTTATTCTTTATTTACACATTATATCAGCCGAAGATCACATAGAAAACCTACGTTAATTTAATTTAATAATAAAATAATATTTAATAATAATAATGTCCTCCAGACCGATTTCGGCCAAGCGGCCAAACTCAAGAGAGATTAGCCAACTGCGCAGGAGATATTATAGTGCACAAGTGTGTGCGCAAACACAGGTGAACTCTCTATTCCCTAGCTCTCAGGATCCGATGGAACGGCAATCCAACACGACCGGAAAGAGTTCAGGCGCAGGACCAACGGCTTAACGTGCTATCCGAGGCACGGGAGTGTACACACTTCCAACTACCAGACTCCGGGCTGCTACTGGAAATTTTCGGACAGAAACCACCGGGTCTGGGGGCTTATATCTAGCCACTAGACCAACGAGGCAGCCAAAATAATAGTTATCACTTGGTCTGCGTAGGTAAGTGGTCACCAACGCCCATAGACATTGGCATTGTAAGAGATGTTAACCATCGCTTAGATCGCCAATGCACCACCTTGGGAACTAAGATGTTGTCCCTTGTGCCTGTGATTACACTGGCTCACTCACCTTACAAACCAGAACACAACAATACAAAGTACTGCTATTTTGCGGTAGAATATCTGATGAGCAGGTGGTACCTACCCAGACGAGCTTGCACAAAGCTTTACCACAGAGTGTTAATATATAAATAACTCACCCAATATCTTAGGCAACGAAGACAAGCTTTCCTTATATATGTAAACTTGTTTGTCAAGTATCAAAGTTAGACATGGGACTCCGTGGACACCTATCCGCCTCGCCAAGTTAGCTTCATGGCCCGCATGGACGGTGGCTAGAGTGACCCCTAACGGCTGTAGAGCTTCAACGAGTCGTCTCCATGCAGTCGCTGACCGAACACAGTCAAAGCACCAGTCAGTATAGAATAAAACAAGTGCAGGTGTGTGAACACTCTTCTCTAAGATATTGTTTTCGAAGTGTCTGCAATAAAAAACATAAAACACTTTAATTTTCAATGTTCACTATATGGCATGCAAGAACATGAAATACACACTTATCACATCAATAGCTTAATTAAAGGCAGGTGAAACTGCAAAGCGTAGCTACTGATATAGAATTATTATCTACTAGATCCTTCTCTAAAATGCTTATATCTTCTGGTGTAAATTTTATATAATATATATGTATATATGGTTTATATATTATTTGATTTAGTAGTTTTTCCAGTTGGGGAACTGAATAAAATAAATCCACCAACCAGTATAGTGTTAATGAGACACCGCTCCATATTACAGGTTCTCTAAATTCTTCATCTGTCAATGCAATAACTTTACTACGAGATAGTGATCAAGAGTGCAGTTTTCTGATATTACAAAGAAAAGACTATATATTTCAATAATTTATGTACAATAGATAGGCTTCAAAAAATAAAAGGAAGGAAAAGACTCTATGTTAAACATAAATTATTTTTACACAAAATTTTCCTATACAATAAATTGTCATTAAAGTGATTTTGAAAAACCCATTTCTACATAATTATGGGACTAGTTCTCCCGAAAAATGTTGAGTATTTCATGAGGAATAACATATGGCAAACCAGATGCCAGTGTCGTAAGGTGGTAGGGCTGGCAAAACGCCACGGGCCCCCGACCCGACGGGGCTCCGCCCCGGTCCGAGACACCCTGAGCTCAGAAGTGTCTTAACATTTTTATGATTTTTTTGTATTGTCATTTACAATAACATTTTTCGTATTTTTGCTTACTCAGATTGAGGGCCCCGTATCTTTGGTAGCTATGCCCTTGAGGGGCGTGCAATGGATTTGCCACGGGCCTCAGTTGGTATAGTTACGCCACTGCCAGGTGCAGTAATAATATTAATAATATTATGAACATTTACATTTCATTTATTAATATAGATATATAGAATCTATACTAAATTTCCCCGATAATTTATTTAAAATAAATAATTATTGGGGAAGTTACTACTCTATCATTGTTTTTCATAGACAGTTTTATATTAACTAATTACATCATAATAAAAAAATAAATTAACTTACTTTGCCGTAATAGACAACTTGTGAAACAAGGTTATGTCTTGGTCCTGGGTTCTGAAGTGTGTGCCGAAGTAGTCGAATGGGTCATTGCTGAAACAAAATGAAAAATATTTGGTGATTATAAAAGTTTAAATGTGCTATTTCATACAAAATCTTTTATTAATTGTCAGTTTTGATTTCACTTTATAAATTTAACATACAAACATGCATTATTATTATTTAATTGACAAATAAAAAGAGCCTATATATGATTGATAGAGAATTTTTTTTAAATGAAAACAAATTATCTATTGCGTGAAATATACCTCAGACCCAAGTCTGACGCATATCATCTTCAGTTCTTTATTTCTTTCTACCTAAATGAACAATTTGTGGCTTACAGATTAAACATACCTAAATCTAGCATATTGACTGTAATCATGTCTCTGTTTGTACATATGGTCATCTTCGTTGGTTATCCCGTACAAATCATAAGCCTGCCGTCTCTCTGTGTCTGATAGCAGCTCATATGCTTGCTTAATCTCAACAAATCGTGACTCAGCATTTGGATCTTCATTTTTATCAGGATGCCTGGTAAAATGTTAAACAAATGTGAAAAATTAAACATTAATCTAATTTATATTCTGATGTGTATGTTAATCTTTATATATTTAGACTAATTTTATAAAACGTAAAATAAATATTATTTTTATTTAAAACATATATTATTTTAGGAATATGTATTGTGTATTTTATAACTTAATAAAATAATAATACTAATGTTATACTTATAAACTCATTATATATTTAGACTAATGTTATACTTATAACATTAGTCTAAATATATAATGATTAAGATAATATTTAATCATTACATGGACATAAGAAAATAAATAAATAAAGACTATATTGATAACAATAGTTATTTTATGTCAATCACATTAAATACAAATTGTATTGCAGAGGTTTAATGGGTGTTAAATAATTAATGAATAATGTGACTTATACTTTTATAATAAGTATTATAAATTATCGATTATAATTTATGCCAATAATGAAAAATTCCGAATAACAGAAATATATACCATTCTTTAGCTAATTGCCTGTACGCTTTGCGTATCTCAGGAAGACTTGCCCTTCTATGGATGCCGAGAATCTTATAAGGGTCACCGATCTTTTGTGCAACCAGTATCGGTAGCACTATCACCATCAGCAGAACACACAGCCATCGTCCCTTCCAACTCTTGCATTTCCATAGCATATTATTGAGCGCTAGCGACAAAGCCCCGTATTCGAACCTCCGCACTATTCATAGAACTATCTTCACACTAACATCATTTATTCTATGACAAAATTCATTACTAATGAGAATTAAAGGATACTTGGAAATCTCTTATCACTCATGCGTCCTAAAATAGAACGAGATGGTTGAAATTCGTGAAAATCTTGGGAAAACTGAAGACTCTTGGGAAAAGTGACAACCACAGATTGATTAAACAGTAATGATAGAATGCTGCTAGTACCAACTGACATTAATCTTTCACAGATAATTATCGATATTATTATTGGACAACTCTGACATATTATTGATATCTTTATCCTCTTAATTATCTATACGCAAATATTTAAGTAGCATGTTAAAATTTTTCGTTGATATTCAAAAAGATTCGACGATCTTTACAGATTTCATTACATTAATTTTCGACTTGCAGTATGGAGGATGTATATGTTATATTACAGCTTGTCGCATATGTAAATGTAGTATTAGGAAATACTTTATCCTTGTCAAGAGTAAAAATAAATGGTTTAAAAACTATACATCACTATAAAATTATAAATGTCAATGTCAATATTTACAACACGATAGCGGTAAGGCTTCGTCTTCGTGTCAGGAAATTCGTCGACATCGTTTTCCATCAAATGTCATTTGTCAATCGTCATTCTTTATCTTTAGTATTTAGTTGTACTTTGTAGTTTGTACTAGGTTCACTCACTCTCAGTCATTTCACTTCTTGAATCGCAAACTTCAGAAGAAGTTGTGTTGTTCTAGTTTATAATATTATTTTGAAAGTCAACGTTATATATTAAAAGTTTTTTAATTTATATAATAAGCAATTTCAAGTTTAGTGGACGTATATACAAAACGCATAATATAAAAAAAGGTAAGATAAGGTTGGTTTTTTTTAATAACTATTATTTTTAGCTTACATAATATTTAAAAGAATATATATTTTGTTCCCATTATATTATATGCATTCACTTTTTTATTATACATATATATTTTATGATGCAATACCTTATTAAAACTGCAATATGTATACATATTTATGAAATACATAGTAAAATATTTTGTTATATATTGTTAAATATTATTTTTAATAAAATGTTTGTAAATTAAAATCAATTTAATTTACAAATATTTTATTATAAACTCAAAAATAAAAAGGACTATTTTTTTACTTTCACTAAAACAATTAATAAAACCTTAGTTTAGTCATTAAAAGTTTTTCTTATATTATGTCATTGCATTTATTATAACTAAAATTGAATATCTATGAATATAAATTTATATATTATTAAATATATTATATATTATTAAACCAGATACTCAAATATATACCAGCTGCCAGAGAATTGATTTCACTCTTAAAATGTAAACAAATGTCATTTAAATTTTGTAGTTAATTTAAATAATATAATAAATTTATATTACATAAAATTTAATGAAAATATAATTCTAAAACAAAAAGCTTAAAAAACTCCCATTTCATTAATATTATAGTTTGAGGTACAGGTGTATCACCAAGTTACCGACTTTGCTAAGTCAATGCTTTCTTCCTTGGATAAGTTTTTATATATTTCTATAATAAAATTTCACACATATTTATTACTTTGTCAGTTAAATAATTTAAATGTTATTGTAAAAAAGTTATTATAAATAAATAACTCTTTTACAATAAGAATCTTATAAGGGTCACGACTCATTAGATCACTCAATACAAGATTGTATTGATTTCGGGTTATTATTTTTATGCAGAATATATAAATTGAATAAATTGAACAGTTTATAATTTATG
Source organism: Nymphalis polychloros (assembly GCA_905220585.2). NCBI lineage: Eukaryota > Metazoa > Arthropoda > Insecta > Lepidoptera > Nymphalidae > Nymphalis > Nymphalis polychloros. The sequence continues at coordinate 1,347,169 of HG992247.1, forward strand.
AAAGGGAAATTTTGTATAATCTAAATACCACAAAGGGTGGTAGCTAAACATTTAATAAAATCATAAAAAGTGATGTTTCAAAACAATTTATCCTAATCAATTAAAATATATTTTGATTTTAAATATGGAATGTTTTTGACATTACATTTTTTGTAAATTACAGTTAAATTGCTTATGATACAATAACTAAAAACTTTTTGCATCATAGAAATGGTCCCTGTGTCATTTGGTATACCTTCAGATATTTTTAACTTATAATTTTATGGCCTAAAAATAACTGAATTTAATTTTATGACAAATTAATGTAACCTATGTGATGGCAACATTAATGCAATTAAAAAGACTAGACTCATATTCTGGCGATAACAACATCTGGCAATTTGGCAAAACCGTTGACTTTCATATAGGATTAGTCCCTTTACAATCTCACTATCAAAAATTGTCTTTCCATGAAGTTTTAAATAAGATGCAAGATTTTTTCTAAATATCATTGCATAAGCTTATCTAACTGCAAATATTTTTGCTGATTTACAATAACTGTTAAAGATATTGTTAAGATTCTGTAGTATGACTCAAGCTTGAAAGAAAATGTTTATTCAGACCACACATATATTGTAGGCAACAAATTAATTACTCAAAAAAAAAAAAAAACTTAATGAAACAAAAAGGTTGCAAATAAATATTTATCAATGAAAAAGGTTAATTGCTTAATTTAATAACGTAGAAATTAATGCATACTCTGTATAAAAATACATAATATACTTTTCAGTTTCAAATTGGGTTTGAAAACCCAATACTGATCTGAATCAATAATAATATTAAAAATTCAAAAATAAGTCTGTCTGTTAACTTTTCACTCTCAAACCACTGAACTAAATTTTAATGAAATTTGGTATGAAGCAGGCTTGAACCCCAAGAAAGGACATGGCCTACTTTTTTTACCTAACATCTACCTTACCTCTATCATACAGACGAAGCCTCAAGCAAATTCTAGTTATATTATATATAGGATATTTATTTGTGCAATAGATTTAGTCAACATAGCCATGTAGCAAATTGCAGATTTGTGTTATATTGCACATTTTTTGCTAACTTTGCATTCATTGTACTCGCAATGCTTAAAGAGTGTACTATAACGTTGAAGTTACTTTGCAAATGCAATATTGCCCCACATTCAATTCTTATAGTAAAATGGCCCAATTATTAAATGACTGAAAAAGTTGTAAAATTGAAATCATGCTAGGGGGAGATTTGGAAGGATGTCTGACATATTGGAATCGAAAGCATTATTCAATTAATATTAAACCAATTTAATGAATAAAAGTACAAATAATTGAAAAATATCAGAAGCCTTTTTTTCAGGACTTATATATCTGTGTAAGTGTGTAGGGTATACGCGGTATCCTTATTAACGGACGAGTGTAGTGACGTCAAATGTCGTCGGTGGGTGTGTAAATGACGCACTAGAGTCAATTGATGGTCATTTGTTTCAATAATATGCAAGGATGTGATTGTTCATGACCGTACAGTCAAATGGTTTATTTTGAAGTCGTAAACGTACTATTAATTTTTAGAATAACAAAACTCAAATTTAAAGAAAAATTTACGTGATAGTGTGATACTTCATTGAAAATGTAAAATCAGAAAAAAAAAATTTACATAAAAAGTAACAAAATAAATTATATAAAATACAAATCAATATCACTAACAATTATTAATAGACGATAATTGAAAATTATAAAAAAAATGCGTACTCATATGAAATATAAATAAAGTAAAGAAAATGTGAACTTTAGTTACAAAAGTTATAAAGCAAACAAGTTAATTACAAACAAAGGATGATGCCAGTATTTGTATGAACTCTGGTCCCACCCTCTAATAGCGACGTGTAATACATCGTTGGATCCAATATAGATCCTCTACTAAGACATGGACCAAATCTTAGTCCAAGTCTTAGTAGAGTTTTATATATTTATGTATTACAGCTATTGGAGGGTGAGACCACAATTGGCATCCTCCAAACGATTGATTATTCATTTAACCACGTTCCATGTAAAGCTATAAGCGGTAAGTAATAATTTAACAAATAAAGAATCCCACATTATACCCTTTAAAAATATGTTATAACATTTTAGGTTTATGGATCGAGATACCAGTTTAGTTACGTAAGCAATGGCAAATTTGATTTATTAACATCTTCATCTTACTATTTACCCTCGTATGTTAATAATGCTTCATAATTAAAAATAATAATCGCTATAACTCGAATGCATTCGTGATAATATGCTATTATTGCTTTTGGCTTTAAATACGATCAACTTCGTGTCGTTTAAAAAAAAGAATAAAAAAGATAAATTTTTTAAAAAGTTCGATGTCATCGATGTTCTTTTTTATTTTAAATTGGTACACTTCAATGTTATACTGGTAACTTTAAAACAGGTTTCTATTTTAAGAACTACCTGGCTCTTTATTTAAATTAGTTTTAAAATGCTGGAAAGAAACACAATTTGCAACTAAAATGTTGATTTAGATATTTAGGTTTTATCACAATTTTGTAACTAATGGACATGGCCTTCTCTGTTGGTGGTTTTAACCAAGTAGGTAGTATAAAAGGTAGTATAAAATCTGTAGGAAAAATATATGTACATAATATGTGCCCAATCCTTTATATAATAATCATTAATTATTACTATATATATTCATATGTTTTATACTCTGTAAAATATTTCATTTGTTTTTTTTATAAATTGAGGAACTGGTTGGGTTTTGTTAAACTGCTGTTTCTAAATTTTTTAATAAAAATTGAATCTATGCAGAATTGAATATAAAAAATTTTTTTTCGACGGTAACACAATTTTTTTCTTGTTACAGGTGAAAATGGAGGCGTTAGGCGATATCCTATTGCCTTACAAGGAACCTGTCGCGTTAGTGACACGAATTGTTACCATGGGTCAGATGTTCTCTGGCAGCTTCCTCTGTTACGATATATATAAACAGGGAAACACCAAGGGCATACCAATTATGCCTTTCCTCGGTGGTCTTATCATGTGAGTCCATTTACATTGTAACATCTATACTGCTTCAAGATTTTTATAATGACAAAATTTTCCTTAATGATGTAAATGTTCCGAGATTGTGTACATTATACCTACCATAGAGAAACGTAGGTAAAATGTTTTATTTATTAATAAATAAATACTAAAACTAGATACAATTCATAGAAATAATTATAAATATTTCTTAATTCAATTGGCTGTTTATTAGTATTTCATGATTACATTTATTTGACATAAAAAAAAATAAAAAAGAAATTGCTATAGCTAACAACTGTAAATCTCATTAGAATAATATTGATAAAACATTTACAATAATAAACAATTTGTTTAAACAAATTAATGGCATGGAATATAGCGTTTGTAATAACATTTTATAATCAATTGTATTCGATTCGAAAACACGCAAGTTCGTTTCGATTACAATAAGTTATTTTAATTATATTAAAGATGTATAATTTCTCTCATAAACTCATATTTATTTTATTGTCATAAACAATTATTTACATATTCCTTGCATATTATGCACTACAAACAGTTTTGAGGACTTTGTTTATAATACAACACTACCGCTTAACTACTTTAATCCATTTTAATTTCACTTTCGAAGATCCAATAATAACTTCGCGGACGTTCAAAACGCCATTTTTCACAAATCCAAATTGAATACCACAGTTTATTTAGAACACGACCAATATGATATCAATTCATGGTCATAATTATTTATTTATCTTTACTCTGGAATCTGCTATCTCTACGTAGCGTGACGCGTAAATAACATTTTTAATTGTAATCCACTCGACTACATCGTTTCTTGTTTCACATTCAAAGTAGGGTTGCAAACCGAATATCAATCGTTAATAATCTTAATTATTATGCAAACTTGTTCATTATTTAGATAGTTTCCGATTATATATTACTTAATGTATATAAAAAAAAACTAAAATATATATAGGTATATTACTAATAATTCAGATACAATAGTAGTCTGTGAATGTCCCACAGCTGGGCTAAGGACTTCTCTTCCTTTTCTTTTTTGGACGAGAGGCTTTGAAGCTTATTCCACCACGCTGCTCCAATGCGGAGCAAGATTCAACGGCACTAATTCATGATGTATTCCTTCACCGCCGAGTACGAGAAGTAACCCGCCATCATCATTCATTCACCTGTTCTGACTACTGGGCCATATCACAGATATAATCATACATAAAATAATCATACAATTATTACTATTATGAAAACGTAAAAATATCATTAGACCTATAGATAATGTTATCATATCTTTAATAGCAATGTATTATTTTTTCGAAGTCGCGATACTATTGATTAATTATCCCTTAACAGAAATATTAGGTAAATCTATGAATCAACCTCATCAGCAAGCCAAGTGTAGCGTGACCCTTGATTGGAAGTCATGTTACTTGAACCACAGTCCAAGATCAACGGGCACGTGTGATTTCTATTGAATATTGAATATTGATATTGAAATGTAGAAAATTGTAATATCTGAAATGCTGTAAGTTTTCGTAGATATTTTTGTTTCACTAACCACGTGATTTCATTTAAGCCTCGGAGAAAAAACGATTCCATTCGTGTATGGCTTGGCTTTTGTAACGAAACCTAAGAAGGTTATTGCGGTTTTTAAACATTTATTAGATGGAAATAAACAAGAGTATTTTTAGTATCATGTAAATATATATATTTTACAGATAAGAAGTATATTGTCTTATGTAGTTCTACTACTGGCCATATCAAAGTACTGAAGTTAAAAGAGTGCTTTGTAAAAAGGCAGATATCCTCTCAAAAATTCACACACTTAGCAAATTGTTAACGTACTCTTATTAAAATAACAACCATTGTATTAGGAAATTATATAAAATGCATTTAGTATAGTTTTCGCTATAATTTTTAATCTGTCACGCGTCTGTAGATAAGTTGCAAATAGCAGTCAAGGTCGTTGAAGTTAGCTATAACAATTGTAACATTAATTATTACTTTCAATATTTACAAATCAAAAAAGTTAAGACATTCACTGTAGACTGTTATAAACATTTATACGCCTTGAACAATACGTGGAAAAAGTACGAGATAATTATGTAAAAATATACCAAGATTTTTGTATAAATGGTATAAATTTGCTTAATAAATTAATTCGAATATACAACTACTAAAATACGCATTCATTTTTATTTCATCACAAATCATAAATAAAGTCCACAGTCTGTACCATGGACCCCAATTCATTAAGTATTTATTTTATCAAGAGTCCTTGATCCAAATAGGCTGATCCTAGATTTGTTCGCCCTGGATTAGCTCTCTCGCGTACAGAGCAGGTCAACATCAAAGCTCTCATTAACATGCATAGAATGGAATTAACACCCATTGTAATTTTTATGACAGCAATCTATACAAATTTATACATCTATGAAAATAAATTAAATCGAACCGTCTGTGATTTCAAAATGGCCTTTTTTTAATCAAACCAACCGTTTATTATCATCTTAACTGTCTTGTTGGTCTAGTCAGTTATCTAACCAGATTTAAGAAATTGTTCAAACCCCACGTTGGGCCTATAAAAAATGTGGTTTTCTTGTCGAATATTCTCAGTAGCACGAAGTATGCACACTCCCGTGCCTCAGAAAGCACGTTAAGTCTGAACTTTTTCCGGTTCTATCGGATTGCCGTATCTGTTTATGTGAGTGAGGGAATACAGAGTGCATCTATATTTGCGCACACACTTGTGCTCACTGTCTGTTTGTAATATATTGATACGGCCGCCTTGGCCGAAATCGATCATCGGGCATCAGCATACTAATTAACATCTAAAGAATGAACAATTAATATTATAAGTTCAAAACCAAAAATACAATAATTACTATGAAACCATTGATTGCTCACATTTTGGGGCATTTCACCGGTATGACGAGCTGGTTGGCGTGATTGGCTACCTGCGGCACGAAAGGCAAGTATCTATGCCTTTCGTGCCGCAGGTGGGTTCGATTCCCACCCAGGACAGACAATGCATGAACGTGTCTGTTTGTCCTGAGTCTAGGTTTAATTGTCTATATAAGTATGTATTCACAAAAGAAAAGTAGTATATCAGTTGTCTGGTTCCACATTACAAGCTCTGCTTAGTTTGGGATCAGATAGCCTTGTGTGAATAACGTCCCAGGATATTATTTACCAACCTTTTTATTTTCTCATATTTGACAGTCATAACCAATTTTTTAGGGGTGTCCTCAACTTGAAGTTCGGTTTTATCCTTCGCGACGACACGGTGATTCAAGTTAACTTCTTCGGTTTGGCGCTGAGTATCCTGTATATTATGATATACTACTTTTACGCCAACAACAAGGGTCAGGTCTGGCTGCAGACGGGCATAGCTGGTACGTTCAGTGCTCTCATGATCGCTTACGCGGAGTTTGAAGATCCGAAGTTAATAGAGAACAGATTTGGAACAATCATCACATTGTTCATGTTTTATTTGATTGCGTCGCCACTGTTAAACCTGGTAAGTAATTTATTATATTTTTTTTTTTTAAAACTAAATTAAAGTAACTGTCTATAAATAAAGTCCCGCTGCTGGACTAATGCATCTCCTTTTGGTACAAATTTGACAACCAATAAGGAAGTGTGACACTTCTATGTTGAATAAAGATGTTTGAATATAAGGGGTTTGGGCCTACCAATAAGCTGTTCCAATGAGGGTTGTGGGATACATATGCCACAACTTTTTACTTTAACAATTATTTATTTTTAATTTCATCAAAATCTGTTCACTCGTGTTTTAGTACGCAGCATCATAGTAAAAATTTTCAGCATAGTGGTATATCAATCCAAATTCCTATCGTTCTTTTTATTCCCTTGCGATATCCTATAGATATACATTTTCTTTGTCAAGATTCCGCCTGTCTGTGTAAATTTTGTAAGTGTACAATAAAGAGTATTTTTATTATTGTACGAACCAGCAGGTCCTTAAACTTCGGATATCACTTGGCCGTATAGCGTTGGACCGAAACCCAAAAGGTGCAGGTTATTTAAAAAAATAAATGTTTCTAAATTTGAATTTGTACGAATAAAGTATATAATATAAAACCGTTTTCAAATCAATCGGCCTCTTTAGTTGTATCGCAGTCGGGTAATAAAAGTATTGTTCATATTGTAGAATATAATGTTACTTTGAATTAAGTGAAATTTATTGCAATATATACACATAAGTATGTATGAAAAAAATACTTAAAATCTAGTTTAATTTGAGCTGTTGATCTGTTTTAATCAAAAAAGGTATAGGTTACAATATCATCGTTGTTGTCATCGAAACATAATTATTAATAATAATTGAAGCAGCAGAATAAAATAATAATCAGTGACAGTATAACCATATTTGCGATATGCCTTTTATATACATATATATTATATAAATATATTACACATTAGGCATGTTTTGATGCGCCCGCGCATATACGAACATGGTTCGTTGACCTTCTCAGATCCTGTCCTTGAGGAATTTTATTATTTTGCATAAGTTTGTATTCTTATAACATTTGACTTTAAATATAATTTCCCTTAGAATTCTAGTGTCAAGTTTTATAACTGACCTCAACAAGCGGGCTAATGATATATGTGTTTTTCAAATCAACCTTAATATTATTCAGAAGTTACATAAGTAGATAAATGCTGGTTATTTTCTATCTATCTTATCTGTATACCATCTATCTTGTCAGATTGAATACGCGGAAATGTCATGATCATATAAATAGTTATGTTTAAATCATTTTTTTCATAGGTATACTTACACGCCTCCTGTCAAATATTCGTCTCCATTGTTTCTAATAATTTATTTGGCCAACGTCACTTACGTTGCAGTAGATAAAAGATGATTGATAAGTGCGATCAAGGGTACAGAATCAACTAAATTCTGGACGATCACGGACATAATATTAGATTTTTTGTCAACCTGCACATTGTAAGCCGAGATGACCCAGTGGTAAGAACGCGTGAATCTTAACCGATGATCGTGGGTTCAAACCCGGGCAAGCACCACTGAATTTTATGTGCTTAATTTGTGATTATAATTCATCTCATGCTTGACGGTGAAGGAAACTTGCATGTGTCAAATTTCACTGAAATTCCGCCACACGTATATTCCACCAACCCGCATTGGAGCAGCGAGGTGGAATAAGCTCCTCACCTTCTCCTCAAAAGAGGAGAGGAGGCCTTAGCCCAGCAGTGGGACATTCACAGGCTGTTACTGTACTGTACTGTACAATGTATATATGAATATAATTATATTGATACATTTTTATTATATATCCGTTAGAAACGATGTTATAAGTAAACAAATTTAAATATAATATTTATTATACAATTAAACTTAATTTGCTTTCTAGATGAATTTCGTAAAAAAAACAATGGTTGTGTTTTTTTTTGTCGATGTGTTTACCGGTATATACAGCGTATAAAACGCATTGAAATAATTCTTATTTACTTTGGACGTAATATATGTAATTATATTCTTATACCTAATTCACAAGTATGGCTATAATGATTACATAACACTGCTTAAGGAAAGACATGATTACAAACAAAATTTTCCTTACTTATCCAACGGCTAAATATTAACTTATTGCTATAGAGTTAGCTTGTATAGGTGTAATTACCAAAAGCCCGAGTTCCAATCTCAGAAGTCACGAGAGTTGGTTCACGAAAAGTTTTTCTGTCAAGATTTTCCAAATTTAAATTTGTCAGTCGCTCGAAGTTAGGACGGTGAAGGTTACATTCTTGTGCCTCGTTAAAAATAAAAAACCGTTTCCGCTTTATTTCACTCCGGTCTTGTCAGATTGCAGAGTGAGGAAATAGAAAGTGCATATATGTTTGCACACACATTGCATTATAATATCTCGCGCGCAGATAACTTATCTGGTATTTACATTATTATATTATTTACATGTTATTGTTACAGAAACACATAATCAAAAACAAAAGTACGGAGGGCATGCCATTCCCCATAATCTTCTCCGGTACCATCGTGACCTTCATGTGGCTGCTCTATGGAATCATTTTAAAGAATAAGTTCCTTGTTGTAAGTATTCATTTCATTTTTATATAATAATATAAATTAAGGTATCACAAAAGCGGAGATTAGATGATCGGTGAATTTTTTTTATTTTATTTATTTATTTTTATTGTATAGGTAGGCGGACGGGCATATGGGCCACCTGATGTTAGGTGGTCACCAACGCCCATAGACAATGGCATTGTAAGAAATGTTAACCATCGCTTACATTGCCAATGCGCCACCAACCTTGGGAACTAAGATATTTTATATCCCTTGTGCCTGTAACTACACTGGCTCACTCACCCTTCAAACCGGAACACAACAATACAAAGTACTGCTGTTTTGCGGTAGAATATCTGATGAGTGGGTGGTACCTATCCAGACGAGCTTGCACAAAGCTCTACCACCGAGAAAATTTAGTCGGACTGAGTCAGCAATAACGATATCATATGAATTGAATTTGAAGTCCGGTTTTGCGAATACAGAGCCTCTATGATACACAGACAACACGAACAACATACACAATATAGATGCTTCTTAAAATACATTTTATCTTTGAATATATTATACAGTACTGATAATTTGTTAGATATTATTATCATACAAAAATAAGTATTAATTTAATTTCCCGCTTGAACGTTTATAAATCTACGCGCATCGCAAAGATCGACGCGTCGCGTCGTCCTTTCGTTCATGAATGAAATATAGACCTACAAATGTCACGACAGTACGACAAAAACTTGTAAAATAATTTTTTTGTCATGTATTGAGTTATGTCCGAACTCTTAGAACAAAAGTTGTTGCTTATGGTGTTAGCTATCTAGCCCTTCGAGGTTGCTGGGTCGTTACAAATAACCTTGTATATTAGTACTTGAGCCAGTGATAATAAACACTGACTCAATTGACCGTCAAACGTACATTAAAATAAAACCGTAAAAGTATACATCTTTGCGCACGCATCGTTCATAAACTACTGGAGATTTAAAAAAATTGTTGTTTTTTGTCAAGTTGTTATTTCAAGTCACTTAAATAAATAGTAGAGGGCGACCGAGTGTCAGTGAGAATTGATATAACCGCTTAAAAAGCAAAAGCTATCCAAACACAAAATATGTACAGTGGTGGTCGTATAATTAGAAACACTACCAACGGTCCTTGACATTATGTAAGATACTTCACCGCAATCGTTTTTATTTTGAAATTAAACAATAAATATAATTAAACAATAAATAACATTTATTAGAAAAAACAATATAAATCCCATTACACAAGTGCAGTTTCAATATTACATTAAGGACAAACATTTAAACAAGTTTTAAGGTATGAACAATAATGGTCAACTAATTAGAAACAACAACAAAAAAATATAGAAAATAATATTTTTTTAACTATTAGTAATTAGTATTGCTATTTACGAAATAGCTACTATCCACAGCCTACCAATAGTTATAATTAATATTTAGTGGCGTATCCCTTATTTTCAATAACAGCACTGCAACGTGGCATTGATTCAATCAATTTCATCCATTTTTCTAGGTGGATTGAATTCCATGTTTCAACAAATGCTTCATATAGTTCGTTTTGACTGGTGTTACGTTTGTTTGAGACTTTGTTTTTAGCAATATACCAGAGATTTTCTATCGGGTTTAAATCCGGACTATTTGCTGGCCAGTCTAAAACAGATATACACTGTTCGCTAAGGAAACATTTGACGCTATTGGCCGTGTGTTTAGGGTCATTGTCATGCTGAACGATCCAGGTTATAGGCAAATGATCGTCCGAGTAGGGAATCATTGTGTGCTCTAAGATATTTTTGTATTGCCATTGATCCATTGTACCGCCACCGTGCTTGACTATACTCCTTGTGTATTTATAATTAAAAGCATTGTTTACAGGGCATCTAGGGGCCTAGGGGGGACTAGGTACTTTCCACCAGAATTTACCATATTTATTTTTGTTTCATCTGAAAATAACACTTTTTTCCATTCTCGTACCGACCAATTAACATATTTTTTAGCGAATAATAATCGCTTCTCTTGGTAAGAAGCGGTACCTTTCGAGAGATTCTTCCAAACAATTTAGCTTCCACTAATGTTCGGCGTATAAATCTTGACAAGATATTTCTCGGGTCATCAGGCGAAAAAACTTTATTTTTAATCTGGTTGGAGCCTTTACTTGGGTCTTTTTTAGCAACACGAACGATTAGGAGAGGATTTTCTTGGCCGAGCCTTTCTAAGAACATTTCCAACAGCTCCATTTGTTTTATAGTGATCAGTTGCATTAAAAACTTTATTAACAGAACAATTTATGCTCAGCTCTTCTTCTGTACGCCCACTTTTGATCTATATGTAAATTAACAATGATTTGCCTAGTGTCACTACTACCAATTTTGCCCATTTTGAACAAAATAAAATTCAGATTAAATTTAGAATTGCCGCCAAAATAACAGAAAAAGAAATATTATTCTCCAATTTCATAAAAAGAACGAGCTATGGATGCTTTTTTAAAATGTTTCTAAGTAGGCGTCCAAGCGGCTAGTAACAGAAAATAAACTCCTACATGTGTGAGACTCATTTTGTAATTAAAAGTAAGGTATGTTTTATATTTTATGCATTTAATGAGTTTTTTATTTGAGTTAGAGATATTATTCCATGATTATTAATAATTGAATGTGTATATTTTTTACGAACATTTGTACTTTGAAGTTATACTTTCTTTATTCATAAGAAGTGTCTCTAATTATATGACCACCACTGTATATACCAAATTGTTATATGACAATAAATTTATGTAAATAATGTACAAGAATCGCTGATTCAATATTATAAGATTATATGAAATGTATGTGTGTGCGTGAGAAACAAATATAGTAGCGCCCGTCTCGACTTCGTACGAGTAAAATTCATACAAAGTTACTTCCACATTAAACCCCATTCAAATTTATAATATTAGCAAGATAAAATGTTAAAATATACTTTTTTTATAGTTGCTTTATAATATTGTCCATCATCGTATAATTAATTAATCGTAAAAATATCAATTAAGTGTAATTTAAATCAGTTTAATTTCAAAAGCAGTTAGTTACCAACATACTACCTGTTAATTCCAAGATAAGATAACGTGTCTATTATCAACACGATAACAACGTGATTACGTTTTAATTTGAGACTATTATTAATGTTATGTTCTAACATTTTAATACAAAGTTTTCAAATCCAAAATAGTTATTCATTAAAAATGATAAAAAATATTTGTTATTATTATTTAGTCATATATGTCGCGAACTCGTTCCCTATTTATGTGCTAATTATGACAGATGTACCCGACATAGGCTCTGTTCATATGTAGCCTTTTGGTATTCTGTCAATGTCAACGAAACAAATATATAAAGATGAACCATAGACAATTAACTATTATGATTTAACATAACGTATATGTTACACCTGACTGCTTCGTTGGTCTAGTGGCTAGATATAAGGCCGCAGACCCGGTGGTCCTGGATTCAATTCCCAGGTCGGGCCAACAAATAGTTATTGGGTTTTTCTGTCAGTAAATTCTCAGTAGCAGCCCGGAGTCTGGAAGTTGGAATTGTGTATACTCCCGTGCCTCGGAAAGCACATTAAGCCGTTGGTCCTGCGCCTGAACTCTTTCCGGTCGTGTCGGATTGCTGTCCCATCGGATTATGAGAGCTAAGGAAAAGAGAGTACACCTGTGTTTGCGCACACACTTGTGCACTATAATATCTCCTGCGCAGTTGGCTAATCTCTCTTGAGATTGGCCGCCGTGGCCGAAATCGGTCTGGACTACCTTATTATTATCTTACACCTTGTATAAAGTACACCTATCTGTGAAACACACGAATATTTGACATTTAAGATTTAAATAAAACGAAATGTATTTATGTTTTTAAAAAATATACTAATTTTATTTCAGCTTCAAAACGTAGTCGCGTTTACTCTGGTCGGATTCCAGTTGTCACTGTTCGTAATTTACCCATCTAAACCAAAGAGCAAGGACAAGGCCAAGGCGAAGGCGAAGAAGACAAACTAAACAAACATAGGTGCGAATATAATCAAATTAAGAAAAATAAAATAAAAGTAAATCATACAAAATCAATTAGGAAAAGTTTTGTAAAACAAGATGATACATAAATTATATTTGATAAAACTGTACGTTTAGTAAAAATCTATCTACATATAGATAATTCAATGACTTGACCAATATTCATGATAAATTATTACTTATATATGTGTCAAATTGTGATATCGATTTCGATAAAGTGGCGATGATATATTGATATTTTTATTTTTTTCTATTACCAAGAAACTTTTTCTTATATAAAACACATAACTGACGCATGTAGAAAACTTTCAAGCTATAGATTTGAATAATGCCATTAGGATTTCTAATTTTTATGAAAAAAAAAGCTTGCGAAAATAATACCGTTAAATATTTAATCAAAAATCGTAGAGCAAATACAGTTACTGGTGTAACAACAATGTTATACCAGTGTTTTTTAATTATTTATAAGTTGATAAGATTATTTGCTTGATAAAATATTTGAAAAGACAATGTTTGTTTTTCATTCCAATTTTTATAATATTAAGTAAGCTCAAAGTATTCAAATTAATTTAATTCATTTTAGTAATTAAACAAACTAAAAGTTATGGTAGTCCCATGTTGGGCGCCAATTTAGCAAAAAAATGTAAGAAATAAATAATTGTTTACCTACATATGTTTCGTTCTTTCCAACCGTCAAATTAATGTGTATTGTATATGATATCATGGTATTTCTTTATTGACTTAAATATTTGATGCATTTATGTAAATAATATTTTGCAAACCATATTCATTTTATAAATTTCATACAATCAATGAATTGCATTTGTTTTAGTACAAAAAAGATAAACATTGAACTATATTTTATGTATATAAATAATCATTAAATCAATTATAAAAATTTCATTTTTTTATATAAGATAATTAAATAGTAGCTTGTTGTATTTTAAATAAATAATTATTTTCAAATGATAAATGTGCTTAGAATGTGACAAAGTTGTATTTTTTAAGTAACCAATTACTTTATAACTTGTGATACATAAGTTGTTGTATAATTGTGAATTATTTTTATTAATAAAGTGATTTTTCTACGAATTTTATGTTATTTCTTTTTAACTCCTTAATATTCTTCTATTTGTAGTCTTTTTCGAGAACGTCTAGATAAGTCCGCTCATGGATTAGTATTTTTATTGTAATTTGTGAAGAAAAACGACGTAACATGTTGGTGAATAAATCAAAATACGAATTAAACAACTGCTTGTGGCCACGGTACTGCAAAGTGTTTGAAACGTCATGAAATGATAAAAAAAATTTCAATTTATAACAATCCCGAAACCTAAGAAATCATTACTTAAATATTTTTTGTTCGCTGGCCGCGACATCATGACTTACACGTGTTTGTGGCCCCTATAAAGAAAAGGTACTCAACCTGTCGCTAGGTTAAGATATACTTTTTCTAGACAATTAGGAAGATGTAAATAAAATAAAATATCTTTTTTTGTACTATAATAATCTTAAGGTTATTATAAAAACTTCTGTGAAAAAATTTATTTGTAGCATATATACTTTTTTTTTTATAAATAAATCAATTTAGGCGCTCTCGAATAATTCTTGCTCCGTCAGAGTTAAGGCTGTGACGTCATTTCGTCCAATCGTTATTGCGGGCGACTCTATAGCTATACGTGCGTTGATAATTTTGTATTTATTCTATCCTTCTTTGTGATTTGACGCCTCAAATACGTTCTTTCACTTATAATTATTAGGTTGGCAAGAAAGTAAATTCGGTTTTGTGGTATGAAAAAAAACCCACATATTTTTTAATACAAAGAATAAATTATAATCAATTATATATTCTCCATTTTGTTCAACAACCTTTTGCCATCTTTCTTGCAAAAGATATCACTTCTGATATTTAAAGTAGATAAACTTTGTCTTTTCCACTATGTCATTTGGACAAATATTTTAAAAGTTACGACGATGACAAAGTGATTCGACAGACGTCATTGATGGTTGTTAGGTTTTTATATTGCCACGCTTCATACCTTCGGGTTGCAACGGAATGGGTCGGCATGCCCGGCCGGAAGTACCACTCTCTCACTTAAAATCGGCGTAAAGTGGTAGCTACGCTACCGCGTTTCGTTCAGTGTTGAATCCCGGAGGCGGAAATAAAAAATTGTCCGATCCGCTTGAAATTTACTATTTGTGTTTCTTGATTGAATTGATATGCATATATTTCAATGTTTTTAGAAATTCCACCCAAATTGGTGGCAATTTGTTTATTTTAGTTTTGAAGAGTTAGAACGTTCGTACATATTCGCTAAAAAACTTCATACACATACTTCTGAGTGCAAATAACAAACACACGATGTCTTAATATCAATATGTCCTAGGAAGGTGCAAGTAATACTTTTTTTTAAACGGACATCACTATGTTAGTGAAGTTTGTATAACAAAAACATATTCCATTATTATCATGTGTATTCAGTTCCCACAGATTTATTTTAGGATATGCTCGAAGAGAGGTAGATTTTATTCCAAGAATACTACCCATTAGAATATATCATCCGTATTTCAATGTACATAATATATAGTTCCCTCTAAAAATTTGCTTCCCCCTGACAATAAAAAGTCCCAAGTCCTGTCGTTGAACATGGCAAGCGATAGTAAGAACTGTTATCACATGGACAGTTTTTATGCTGCATGCTCCAGAGTGAGCTCTGCGAGTAGCTTAGTAATTTTTGCCCCCAAAGAAAATACCGCAAACGTCTTTTTTTATATAGGTGAAGACGGGCAAATGGGCCACCTTAAGTTAAGTGATCACTACTGTCCATAAACAACGGCGATATAAGAAATATTAACCATTCCTTACATCGCTAATGCGCCACCAACCGTAGGAACGATGATGTTATATCCTATGAACCTGTATTTACAGCGGCTCGCTCATCCTTCAACCGGTACGCAACCATACTAAGTATTGCTGTAGCGGTAGAATATCTGATGAGAGGGCGGTACCTACCCAGACGGGCTGCCACAAAGCCCTACCACCGTTTACAAAGAGGTGCTTTGATTATTTATTATAAATAAAATTTTCAGTGACTCGTAATAATTTATCTATTTATAACTCGTAATAATGTTGTTTACTCTGAGTTTGATAGAATAAAAAAAAAATTGGTACGCTTGCTCATTTATAGTTTTAACTATACCCAACGGCGTAGGCGGCGGCGCCATCTAGGCGAGGTATTTAAGCAACAGAATCGTAAATCGGAATATTTATATAAATTAAATTTTACTTCAAGCCATTTAAGTAACTATAAAATCATAGAATAATAATAGCGTTATTATTCTATGCATAAAATATAATAAGTCAAACTACAGGAATTCATAATATGTTCACTGAGCGAAGACGCGGACAGCTCGTTTATCAATATAAATATCATGAAATCGGTTACTACGGCAACGGTTACTAAGGCAACTGTTACTGATGTTTGGTATGGGCTCTTCTACATATCAAGAGAATGATAAAATATGTGATAATTCCGTTTTTAATGAGAGTTGAACAAAATCCGTTCTTAGCTTATCTCTACTCGGCGAAAGGAATATTCCTACCAAATTTCAAGTCTCTACGCCTTATGGTTCCAGAGATATCGTGATGAGTCAATATATCGGTGAAAATCTCTTATATATATATATATATATATATAGATTGCAAATCAATTTCAATAGGCCACAGTCATTAAAGATTTTTTCAACTTATACCATTGGCGATACGGTGTTTTTCCCAAATATCTTCAAGATTAAAAATAAACTTAAGATTTACGTTGAATTGCATTTTTCATGGATACAAACTTTTATCACAACACTATCGGTCTTCAACGTATTAAGGCCTATAGTACGAGCCTTCTGAATTATATTTATATTAAGCAAATATATATAACTAGCCTGTAAAGTAAAATGTTTGATCCTTAAACTACAAAAATTAAATTTTTCTACTAAAGAACACATTAAAATGCTCATCAAGACTACTTGTTTTTGCTGATAATATATATGGAAAAAGTATTTTTGTTGAGTTATATTTGTTGAAGAGCAAAGAGAAATAAAAATATAATAAATAAAAATATTTAATAAAGAAAAAACAAATTTAAAATTTCATTATTTTCTCGGAATTTTATTCTTGAACGATGCGTAGAATTGTACCAGGGCCATGCTCTCGTTGGCGGAAGTATTCTCGATGTCCAAACGCGCCTTCTCAAAGGGAAATACGTTTGGGAAGTTTTCCATCGGCACCGTCATGTTCATGAAGCGATATGTTCCCTAAAGATATTTCTGTATTATTTTGTGATTTTTATGAATTTTAAGGCCCACCCACTTTTATACCTAAAGTATGTGTATATACTTCTTTCATTTTTCTTCTAATTAGTATCTATAGGTACCTACATTGTTTTTCACTTTAATGTTGGACCATACTCATCATTTTATTTTGGCCATTGCCGAAGGTTTAACCGAAGGCTGCAGAAGCCGAAGCAAAAGGGTCGCTCGGACATTAGAAAAAAAAAATCTTAACATGTATACTTACAGCAGGTAGAGGACAGGTGATGCCATACGTAAGAAGTGTAGGAGTGAAAACTTTTTCGTAATTCAATAAATCGCAATACTTGTAATGCAATTCTATAAACGACCGTCTGTATTCATTGTGAAGGTACTCGTAAAATACAAAATGTACCTAAAAAAATTATAGACATATTTTCTTTAATCATCACGTTTCCATATTTAGTCATAAATAAAAAAGATATTCCGTATCGTTTTTTAATTACTAACCGATACATTATTATTCCATTGTTGTTTCAGGGTTACTTCAATATTAATTTTGTAACCGTCCTTCCTGCTATATCGTCTGATATCAAATGTGTAGTTATAATAATATTTGTTATTTATGTGTACTATTTTGGCCCTCTCGGGTATCACTTGAACACCCTGCAAGATAAAAAAGGATATAAATAACGAGATGTCAAACCTACGTTGAACCACCAAATATGATTAAATAACCTAAAATTAATATTTTGTATAAAACTATGGCTAATATACTGATACATGTTCTAAGTAAATAAAGAGATAAAGAGTGCTCTACTTCCACTATTAATTTCGATTATCAATATTAATTATATATTTATAATTCAGAAAAACAATTAACTCACACAAAAAATTGGTAAAATAACAACTGAAACTATAATCACAATTTTATGAGAAATGGTCATTTTAAAAACGAATAGAACAAATAACACAACATAACAAATATTACGATATCACGTGTATTGACTTCAGCTGCCTAAAGTAACATTCTAAAATAAATATCTATTCTTATACATTATGAGATATTAATAGCTATATTTTCATTAGCCAACAATACAATCCTTCCTATTGTTATAAATGTATATTAATATATTTTTAATGTTTATAATGAAAGTACGATTAAGGTGACGGATGAATATAATAACAACCTCCAAATATAATATATCATATGCAATCATTATGTTTTAATCTTTATATATATACATAATACATTTTTTGTCTTTGAAAGCCCATCCCCCATAGAACGCCAACCATCTCGATCTTGGGCAGCCCGCATCCATCCCGTACCTGCCACCTTTTTTAAATCGTCGGTCCACCTCGGTATAGGGCGTCCTACTCTAGCACATGTTAGCTACATCGGACATCAAGACGCTTGGAGATATGACCAGCCCACTTTCCACTAGTTTCCACTTCAGCGATAATTTTACGCGCGTTGTCGGTGACTTTAGTTCTCTAACGGATGTCCTCATTTCGGATTCTATCTGCCAGAGAAACCCCAAGCATTGCGCGTTCCATTGCTCGCTGAGCGACCTTAAATTTATGGACTAGTCCTACGGTGGGTATCCACGTTTCGGCACCATATGTCATTACAGGTAGGACGCAGTGATTAAAGACCCTGGTTTTAAGCGACCGTGGGATCGACAATTCAAAAATATGATGTAACCTCCCGAATTTTCCGCCCAACCCAAAAGTAATCTTCTTTTAGCCTCCGTCTAAGTTGTTGTTATAATCAAAATATATATTAGAGCAGTGAAAGCAAAGGATGCACGATCTAGAATTATAACTTAATGAGAAATGAGAGAACCACGAGCGAGTCATCAACGCGAGTTTACCGCACCAATCTCAGTTCCAAAAGGACGGTCATTTTGATTACACGCATTACAAAAAAATTCTGTATCATTTATATTATGTAAATATTGTTGTCAAACATGCGCGACAATATTCAGATTACATTTGAATAATATAAACATAAATGGTTGTCTGTAAAGTCGGTTTACGGACGATAATTTTACGTGATAACGTTATAAAAAACATTGATGAATACTCGGACGCATCGGCCGATGGAATGGAAGAGAGACAGCTGCGTCACAAGCTGAACGCTTAGGCCGATCGTGTCTCTCTGTCGCTTGTTCCGCGCTCTCACTTGCACTCTTAGCTCAGGTGGAACGTGACAATGAGTCATGCTTTTTCGTGCGTGTAGCCGGCGTTCATCGATTTATAAGACGTTATCACGTCAAAAATAATACGAAAATCACTATTACGGCTTGGGTTCCTAGAGCGTTTTCTCCAAGAAATTACCGTGAAAATACTTTTGTATTCTGACCTTTTTAAGAATTTGCATATTGCATCTAATCTTTTTCAAAGGACCATCACAAAATTCAAAATTTTATGTTACCTGCCTTGAAATCGACATAATATGAACAATATATTATTATGTCAATGTCAATAAATTGATATTTGACAAAAATATTACAGACATCAAGATTCACGACATCGTTAAGATTTTTAAAAATATTTGAATAATTTTTTGTATAGAAATGTCCCAATATAATAGTCGAAATATTGTTCTAGACACAGAATATGATAATAACAAACAGTGCATCATTGGGACATGTTCGGATATGTGTCCACGTGAAGAAGTTACTTTGTAAGATCACGATTAATTTTATTACAAAAAATTGTTATTAATCGTACTGCAACATTATGTGCATAAAATTGTATTATGTATTTATTAAAGGCGAAAAAAAGAAAAGTTGGTGCATGTTTTAGAAGTTACTGGTTCGGGATACAAATTAATTAAAAGTTATTCCCGTTCGGCGGCGAGTGCTAACATGGCAGTGCCTCGTCTTTTGAGGCCATATCCAGTGCTCTTCGACACTATACACTATTTATTGCTGGAGTAAATTTCTGAGTATTCTTTCATCTTATGGATATTTTTATATATATTTTAAATATTTCGTATGTCCTAAATTCTTACTGATCGTTATATTTTCTATAAGATAACTTTGAGTAGATATTTTATGGATTGTTAAGAGTAAATTTAACACAACTTTTCTTCATTCTTTACATTACAATAATAAAATAAATACAACAGATGATATGATTTTTCAGGGTATCAAATAGATCAGATGTTCCAATGTCAGTCATATATGACTTTCTAAATGATCGTCTAAGGGCTGTAAGGCAAGATATGACAATACAACGGCTCCCACCAGAGGAGTGCATTGTTCTACTAGAACCTATGATTAGGTTTTATGTTTACTATGGCTATAGGTATCAAGATTCATATTAATATTATAAATGAAAAAGTAACTCTGTCTGTTACACTTTCAGGGCTGAACCACTGAATCGATTTTGATGAAATTTTGTATGAAGCCAGCTAGAACCCCAAGGAAGGACATAGGCTACCTACATACGGGCGAAGCCACGGGCGATTTCTAGTATTCAATAAATGTAAAATATATTATTAGGTCAATGAATTAAATTTAAGCAAATTTATCATCATACATACAAAATTAAATTTGTAAATATATTCTGCTTAAAGATAATTTTTTTGGAGGTTTTAAATAAGAGCACAATTCTAAAAACAATAGTTTGAAATTCTGTATATTCTAAATGGAAATAACAATTAATTTTGCTTATTTAAAAACATTAAAGTAATAATTTAACAATATAATAAACAAAGCACTTGGTGGTAGACCTTTGCAAGTTTGTCTAAGTAGGTGCCACCCACTCATCAGATATTCTACTGTAAAACAGCAGTACTTTGTATTGTTGGGCTCCGGTTTGAAGGGTGAGTGACCCAGTGTAATTACAGGCAAACGGACATAGCATCTTAGTTCCCAAGATTGGTGGCGCATTGGTGATGTAAGTGATGGTTATCATCTCTTACAATACGAGACTAATGGGCATTGGTGACCACTTACCATCAGGTGGCCCATGTCCATCTTCCTATGCTATAAAAATAAATAAATAAAAAGTAAATAAGTGACATTGGCAGAATATTTTGTGCTCAAATAGCATAAATACACGCCAGAAAAGGGAAAAAACAAGCAAATAACAGTATACCTTAAAAATATAAGATTTTTGTTTGAATCAGGTGTGGGTATGATTGTTTTGAGGCAACATGATGTATATTAAATCTAAATGACATATGTACTGATTTTAAAATATTTGGTTAAGGTTATGTGATCATCCATTGAGGGAATATGATCCTGTTCTCAACAAGAAATATCTGTTGGAATGTCTGAAATGGTACTTAAGTTGTTGTGACATTATAGAACAGAGTAAGATTGGAGTCAGTGATGTTGAAGCAATCATTGATAATTTATCAACTTTGAATGTTAATAGAGGAAAATATGGAACACTCTCATGTGACAGAATATTAGTAGAAAGCTTGTATATCTTGTGTAACTTAGACGATACTCACCCACTTCATAGATACTTGAACTTACCAAAATCTATAAACAGGTTAGTATTCTAATATGGATATGAAAGTAATAGTACCTGTTGTTACATGCAAAGTTTTGTTGCTCATTGATTTGTTGTAAAAAAATGATCATGGGTTCAAATCAGGGCAAGCACCACTGAATTTCATGTGCTTAATTTGTGATTATGATTCATCTCGTGCTTGACGTTGAAGGAAAACATCGTGAGGAAACCTGCATGTGTCAAAATTTTCATTGAAATTCTGTCACATGTGTATTCCACGAACTCGCATTGGAGCAGCGTGGTGGAATAAGCTCCAACCCTTTCCCTCAAAAGATGAGAAGAGGCCTTAGCCCAGCAGGGGGATATTCACAGGCTGTTACTGAAATATAATTATGGTTCAGTATGTATGCATTATAATGTTAAAATGATTGCTATATAAATATTGTAGAGTATCTATATTAAAGCTGACCTATAACATAGCAGTGGCTCACCTGCACGGGAATTACATCAGGATGTGGAAACTGTCTAAAAGATTATGTCCACTTACTTTCTCAGTACTCTGCTTGCATCTGCCGTCATTACAAAAGTGAGTTGAGATTTTATGATTTTTACATAATTTTATTTGGAGTTTGTGTCATTTCCTTCGTGTTGGATTTCTTCAGAGAAGGTCGACTGGTGTATAGTTGTGTATGTTCGATAGAGAGATATTTAACTTGCAGAAGACGTTATATGAATTTTATTCTTAAATTAAAAAAAAAAAATTGTGCATACTAAAAAAAAATTATCAGTATTAAATTCTGAATATATGAAAAGTTGAATTTTTTATGTTTCGAAACAAATATTTTATTTGTTAATTGTTTAAATACTAAAAATACATAATACACGTATTTCAGAAGAGCTTTGCAAAGCCTGAGTAGTGCATTCAACAGTAAACAATTAACCGTGCCCGTGTCGGTGATACAACAGTGGCTAGCGTTCAACAGCGAGGAGGAAGTGCGCACAGCTTGTACGCATTATGGTCTGAAGGCTACCGATGGGATTTTCTTTAACAAAAATAATTTTAAACTCGATGAGAATACGGTACATGATTTATATCCATATTAATAAATATAATAAAGTACACTATTTTAGTACTTATAAAAAAAATACAATTCGATGTGCAGCAAAAATTATCGAATTTCGATCACACACAACATAAAAAAAAATATTATTTTTTTTTAATTTTGTTTTAGCTCCCTCCGAAAAAATACTATAAAGCAAAAATATTATATTTGAAGCTAGAAGATGTACTATCCTATACTATCTAATGGTGTATATTTTATGAATGTTACAACTGATCTCATTGTTTTATGTTTAAAGTTTAACTCGTTTTTAAATAAAACAGAATTATAAAGGAATCCTTTATTTATTTACATAAGAAAATTCACCTAATTACGCATGACTAATTACATTTGACAACAAAATCTATCTAAACCGTACATGGCCACAACTCTTAAATCCATAACATAGAAATGGGGCCTCATATATTTACTACTTAGTAATCAAAATCATGATTACAAAAAAAAGTTTGTATGCGATAAACATATTAAACGTTAATCCGTAATTTGTACAAAAATAAACAGAATTTTTACTCTAAATAGGTTTTTATTTTAATATTTTCAGTTTTGATCATCTGTTAAATTTTATTTAAGAATTTAAAACTATTTAAAAACCAATTTTTACGTATCCCATTAGTTGATTTTTTGTACAAATTAGATTAAACGAGATAATACACAACATTATGTAAAATTAGCCAATCGTATAGGTACTTTGTACCGGAGGACGTACATGCATACATTTTAACTAATTTACATTTAATTATAAATATACTCCTCATTTTTAACACGTATTTTTTTACTTTATAATATACTCGAAAGCGCTTCTAAATTGATAAAGCAAATTAATAGGCATAGATTGAATAATTGAAAATTTATAGTTTCGATATTATAAAATTTCAATATATGCTCTTCAATTATTCGTTGTTTTGTAACGGAACATATTCTCAGCTCACTCCGTCTCACCCTCTTTAACGTAATCGGTGAAGTTTAGAGAGCTGTGGCATTATTATATAATTTATGAAATTACTTATTATATTTTCCCAATTGTATTGACTCTAGTATACTCTGGAGTTTCCGAGCATTTTCTATTATTTGTCTTTCAAAGAGGGCAATATCTCAACTACAGACCTTTGCAATTTGGTAACATTATTTTCGCGTATATTATACATAATTTCCTTCGTGCTTTACGTGTAATAATACTTTCTGTATTAATCTTAATTAAAAAATGTTCTTAATTTATTCGAATTTTATGATAAATTAAACTTGGTAATATGTCAACTGCTCTAGCTTTATATTTTCAAAGTTATATTACACTAGTGCATAGCACCAAGCAGGAGTAAAAATAATTACAATCAAAATTAAAAATTCAATAAAGTTTTATAATAACAAAATTGCGAAGACTATACAAAGCTGGATGTCACGTGGCAATGTTTTATATCATTATACTGACAAAAAAAACTGACATTTAAAAATTTGCCCTAAAATATGTCACGATCCAGCTGGAACTCTTTCTTTATACGTTCATTGTTACATAATACGTTAAAGCCGAAATACAAAATAATAGCAAAAGTAATTTACACGGATATATTCAACAATGCATGAGTAAATATACAAGATTGACCTTCCCAAGGTCACATCAAGGTCAACATTTCAAATCTCTTGTGAATTAATCGACAGAGCCTCACACCCCATCGCACTGGTATAGCTATGTAAACACCACTGTTCGAGTCCTCTAATTTAATTTCTTTGTTTGATGGCTAATACGGTTTTAATAGTGAAGCTCAGCGGACCGAAGACCCCATAATTGTCATGTCATTACAATGGTGCTGGCAGGGGATTAAAAATATTTATACACATTGAAATACAACAGGCTAACAAATATAAAACAGCGAGGTTGCATTGTATGTCTTTGTACAAACTGTTATACTTTTATTTTAGTTTTGACTTTTTGTGATAATCAAATTGTCACAAACCATAAGCCATACTTATATACAGTCTTTATTTAAACAGACTTAAAAAAAATAGTTATTTTTTTTTAAGTTTTTAAACGACATTTGGCTCAAACCAAATGTTATTTTGTGCTTTTACAATAAAGTCCTAGTTTCGCTGCAGAATTATATAAAGACATACATATAACCTTACATATTTAAGACATCTACAACAATAATCAACAGTAAATAAATAGATCATGCACACATAATACCCTCAATAGTCCCGACGGTAGCGTCTTCGCCAACAAATGGTAACATTATTTTAATATCTAATGCCATATGAAAAATATTTATATATCACAAAATATTCGAATTTCTTTAGTTTAGCTTACTTATATTTTGAGACTTCTAACGTTAGAAGAAAATTAAAATTGGTCCAATGTTTTTGAACTTATGTCTTTAAATAAATAGCATATGTCAATCCCATACAAAGGCTCTCATGAGAATTAATTCATTAAATGTCCGGTGTGATGATTACTTTTACATATAAAAAGTAAAAAAATATTAAAATTTAAATTTCCTTATAATCAAATATGTCATAATTATTTTCACAATAAAATTCGCCAACAATAATTATTTAAAAAACTTATTTTATAACGAATAAAGTATAGTTCGCTCAAAACGATAGACATCAGAATATTATTGTCTATGGGCTTATGTTAAGGGAATGGTTACACTAAACTTTATAATCACGCAGCACGCTACCGTCGAGACAACACAATATAACAACTAAGATAGTAATATTTAATCAGCTGCGCTGCACCAGAGCTCTTGTGTGAAATGCATCCCGCGACTGCCGGCCCGTTCAGGGGTATCTTTACACCTGTGAGGGTGACAAAAAATCACAATGTTGAATTACTAAAAATTTTAATTAATTTTATTTTATACGTAAATTAATCAAATATTTATATTATGTTTTATAAACTGTTATTTTTGGATTCGTATATTTTAAATATGTAATTTATTACATATTTACTTATCAATTAATACTGAATCTAAGACTCACCAATAATCTCCTAATGTTTAAGGAAAGCGTCATCGAATAGTTCCAGTTCGTGGCAGAGGTAGTTCGCCTTGTTCCTCAGTTTCTTGGCGGAGGTGGACGCTCCATCTAACATTTTAATAGCTTCCTTGACTTCGGTCAGCTCGCTGTCCATTTCGGTGGTCGCCTCGTCCACCAAGCGACAGAGCCGAGCGAACATCGTGGAGAGTTCTCTATAGTAGTAGATCAACTCGTTATAATCAATACAATCGTTTCTCTCAATTTTTAATAATATAAAGTCTATGATATTAACTACCGGAGAGATATCAGGTGCAGGACCAATAGCTTAAGATGCACAACGAGGCACTGGATTGTATCACTTTTTACTTTAAAATATATATAACAAAAATAGTAATGTACATTTTTTAACGGAATTATTAATATAGCTATTTACTTTTCCATTAAAGCGTATAGTTTGTGTTTGAGTGGGGACGACATTAGGCCAAAGGGTCAGGATAGAGCCTGCGCCGTCTACATCGCCAGGCGCTATCGACGTATCGGATACGTACTGCTGCACCTGGTGGCTGCAGTTGGCGGACGTGAGGTCGACGATGAGGCGCAGCTTGCGGCCCGCGTGCGCCACGTACTGCCGCTTGAACACGCGCTCCTGCGCGCGCGTCGTCCACGTCAGCCGCTCGTACGCGTACAGCGCGCCGTACACCAGCCCCGTCACCGCCACCACGCGCCAGCCCACCGTCTTCAGCAACTGCGCACACGCACGCGTGAGACTAGCCGCACTAGCGCGCACCGGCACCGCCGGCTACGAGTACTCGTCGGCGCTCACCAGTCCGGAGAGCAGCAGGCCGCCCATGGTGCCCTGCGAGGTGAGCGCACCGAGCGCGAACTTGGACACCATGCTCCACTCCTCCGCACTGAGGGGGCCCACGCCGGGAGAGGCGCGCGGGGGCTCCTGCGCCGCGGGGGGCAGCGCCGGAGGGATCTGTTTAAGTTATTGTTTGTTGTTAGTATAGTTTCACTTATGGTATTTATAGAGATACGCTCGACACATCTTAGACAATCTAATGACACGGATGAATCGCAGTTATTACAGAAAAGTTTCAACAATTACTCGATAATATTAGGTATATGGAAACTGAATCCGGATTACTTAAAATTATGAAGTAGTGTCGTTTTAGATGTGATCGATCGGATGACGGTTAACGGTAGGTATACCTGTGTAACTGTTGGAGGATTCTTTAAGGCGATTTTATTCGTGTTCCGCCCCTGGAAGCGTTGGATCAGAGCCGTAATCCCGTACGAAAAGCGGAACGTGAGATCCTCCTGGAAGTCGGCGCAGAGGTTGTCACAGTTGAGACGGTAGAGTACTTCGAAGGGTTGCTGGTGGGGCACGATGTAGCTCGCTGCCGCTGCTCGCTTGTGCATGGGCAGTATGTTGTACATGCGCTCTGGGGAGTGAGTGTAAGAATAAAAATAAACAACGATATTAAAAAGTTTCATCAGACATCCTTTGACGCAACAGTTCAAATGAATGCTTATAAATGTCAGTATAAGTTTGTATACAGTATACAGCACGGTATATCAGAGCGTCGCTCACCGGCCATCTCCTTCTGCGCCTCGTCCATCTCGTGGCCGATGTCGGCGGACAGGCGCTTCTTGAGCCGCGAGCCGAGCCCGCTCTCGACGTGTCGGTGCAGCGCGCGCTTGTACTGCTCCAGCGCGGCGCGCTCGCTGCGGAACGGCGCCTCGTACTCGTCCACCAGCGCCGACAGCCGCCGGATCTCCTGGCTCAGCGTCAGCGACACCTGCCGGCGGACCACTCGCGTGTCGGCTACGCGGTTACACTCTGCGGCGAGCGTGCCCAGTGCGACACGAGGGTGTTTGCACAGTGGGCCGAGGTGCTCACCTTGTGTTCCACGCTCTCCACCATGCGGCCGATCTTGTCCTTCATCTGGCGCGTGATGGCGGTGAGCTGCTCCTCCACGGCCGACAGCTGCTCCTGCAGCACGCGTTGCTTCTCCGACTTCGCCGCCTTCAGCTCGCTCGAGCTGTTGTACACCTGAGCCGCAGTAAATAATGTAATGCATTATTTATTGGAAATTGGACTACAAGCTTAGTCACCACTAACATTTGTATAAAAAAGAATCATGGTTTAGAATAAAAAGGAAGCTAGCGCCCAAGTGTTGTTATTTATAAACTTAGCGCCTTAATTGGTTTGAAGAATGATTTCACTCTTTCTTTCATTATTGATTTGATGTTCGAAAGAAGAAGACACAGGAACGCAAAACAACGTTTATATGTAAGTGAATAAATCGAATGTGGTGTATCTCACGAGCTCGAGCGCCGCCATGACGTCTCCGGCGATGTTCTTCCCGCGGCGCGAGTGCTGCGCGAACTTGGTGCGGACGGCCGACTGGCTGATGCATTCCTCAAACTTGCGCTCGAAGTCCACGAACTCGAAGTAGCGCACCTGGTGCCCGTCCGCCAGGATCGGAGCTGGGCATTAGTAAAGTAAAATAAAGTCACAATACCAATGATATCGCATTAATTCGGTGTCAAACAAGTTTATTTGGGTTTTGTCCTCTTGTAGTTGGAATAGACTATACGATGTTATGTCCCTTGTGCCTGTATTTAGGCTGAGTCACTTAAATCGGAACACTGCAGTAGTAGGATCGATGCGTGGAAGTTTTCTGTGGGTCTACTCACAGGAGACTGGTTTCTCCCGTTCGCGCATGCGCGTGAGCAGTGCCTCCTTGGCCGAGATGAAGAAGATGCGCTCCTCAGCCTCCTTGGGGGAGCACACGCGCAGCTCGCGGGACAGGAAGTCCACGCAGCGGTTGGCGTGCTGGCTGCGCACCTGCGACGGGACAACTCAACGTTACTTCATAATTCTTAAACTATATTGCTAATGCTTTAAGTATTAGTTTTACAAAAACATATATATCTCACTTGGTCTAAGTATTCGGGTTCCGATGCGGAGGCGTCCCATCGATTATTCAATATGAATATATTCGGTTGCGATATCTTCGTCGACACTTTGTGAAAGAAATTCTTCTCCTGCGAAGTCAATTCGAAAACGGGAATCAATATATATGAAAAAGTGACAAACTAGACGTCTCCATGTCTTGCAATATTAACAATTAGACGAAGAAACGAAGAATTACAAAAGTGTGAGTCTAATTCAAGAATAAAACTAAATTATGTTTGTTTTTTTATTTAAACTTAAAATTATATAGTCACATACACGCGCGCGACAGGTGGCGAGCAGCGGACGACTCACCGTGACCATGAGCGTGGACTCGGCGTTGGCGACGAGCACGAAGACGTCGGCGTCGAGGCAGTGCTTGTCGATCCACTGGTCCAGGTTGGGCGTGACGTCGACGCCCGGGCTGTCCACCAGCACCACGTCGTCGCGCAGCAGCGCGCACAGCTCGCGCGGCCAGTGCACGTGCACCAGCGAGCACTCCTGCAGCCGCGACGCGCACAGCGCGTGGCCCAGCTGGCTCACCGACTGCGCCACACACGCGCACGCTCACTCGAGGTCACTCCGTACATTAAGTGAGGGACGATCCAGAGGGGATTGATAGGATTTCTGCTTTATCTAGACTAGGTTATAACTTTGAGATAAATTCTCAGGAAAAGCTTGTAACCATTTTGACATTTCGTCTCCAACGCGCCACTGGCCTCAGGGACTGAGATGTTATGTCCCTTGTGCCGGAAATTAACTGAAGCGTCCTGTTCTACATAAAGGTTGCAAACGGTGATTACCTGTACATTGAGTTTCTCCTCTGAACCTTCTGTTCTCATGAAGGCCTCGTCTGTATCGGATCCCTCCACCTGCAGGAAGCAGTTGGTGGTGTGCCCTATGCCGCTCGGCAAGATCTTATCGTGAAGCATAGCGTTGATGACTGTGCTCTTACCGTTACTCGTCCTTTATTAAAGAAATTTTAATAATATTAATATAAGTTTTCACAAATGTAAATAATATTTGTATAATTATATATATATATATATCGAAATTGATCATTCAACAAATATCAGTAGCAACACTATTGAGAAAACGACAAAGCAAAAGAATTTATTATGTGCACTGGATACTGCAACACAGCAGCTCTTTGTTATCAATGACATTGTATTAGAAAACTTTATCTAAAGTAGCGAGTACAATGTTTTCTTATAACAAATTATATATTACTTTTATTTTTGTCAGTTGACTTTTGTCCAAAGTATCCACATGAGTCATATATATATATAACTAAGCTCAACTAACAATAGTATAGTTCCTTGTGTTAGGAAACCTTCTAAAAGTACCCTTGGGGCGGAAACCTGGTTATGTAAGATTCTTACCCACTAAAGCCACTGGTATGCATGTACTAACCCTACACTATGGCTTTGACTTAGTGTACCAGTGGTTAGGAGTGCCTGGCGAACAAATTTATTTAATGTTGTATATACATAGAAGCTAATATATGCAGGTAGAAATAAACTGAAGTAGTTAAATGTATTACTATTAATTCACCATGATCGAAAAAAAATTAATGATCTGTACATTTAGAAAGGTGTCACCTGTGTAACCAGTGTGTCACAGTTATATATTTAAAAAAAATCCGCACGCAAATTGTACCACATGCCTATAGTTTGCCAGATTGGTTTTTGTGCCATACCTAAGGGTCGGAGTTTATATATAGGCTAACACTGCTCAATAAAGGAACTATCTAAGTGGAAAAAAGATTGTTGCAAATAGGCGGTTTCCGTAGTTACTGAGGTCAAAAATAGAAACTCAATCTTCAATATGTTTATATAAAAAACATTGAGGTGGTATTTAAACTTACCTTCCGAAGAATGCTACTTTCATGTGATCTCGTTTAAGGACCTCCCGTATGGCCTGTACTTTACTGACATACGCTTCAACATTCGCAAGATCTTGTGCTGTCGCAATACCATTCTCACCGGACACTGCTGCGAAATTGGTAAAGTGAAAAACATTTAACATAAAGAATTGAAGAATCTTGTTAGAATGCAATAAGAAAATTAACACCCGATTATTACAATGTTTATTAAAAGAAATAGTCAAGAATAAAATAAAAACTGTTTCATTGACATTCTAATAGCAGATAATACAATATTTTTGCTTTTTTTTTATAGCGTAGGTAGGCGGATGTGCATATGGGGCACCTGATGGTAAGTGGTCACCAACACCCATAGACATTGGCGTTGTAAGAGATGCTAACCAACCTTGGGAACTAAGATGTTATGTCCCTTGTGCCTGTAATTACACTGGCTCACTCACCCTACAAACCGGAACACAACAATACCAAGTAAAGCATATGAGAATAATTTGTATTAAAATAAAAATGTATTAATAATTTCAGATAAGCCTCACTCCTCTCACATATTATTGTGATAAACTAAAACCAAGCATTTCATTATAATCCCCTTTTAAAAGAAAAACATTTATACATGTTTCTTCTTCTTACCAATTAATAATTAAAATAAAAGAAAGTATTTAATTGAAGTATACTGATTGATGTCAAAAATATTATATAATATGAGAATTAGTGTTAATTTTTATTTGCATGTGCATTCATCTCAGTTGGCACTTTGTACAGTACTTGTTGGTTTCATCCATTGTGAATGTATTTTGCAATACAAACAGGTAGTGTGAGGTGGATCAATATCAACAAATTAGACCTTGCAATTCATGCCTTCGTGTGTTCTTTCAAATTCATGTAATAACTAAATTACTCCCATGATATAATTGCAAATTCTGTTGAGTAATTTGATACATTTATACTTATTATAAATTCAATCCCCAATTTCATATTGCATCAATGCATTATAGGTAATTAATACTGTTATATTAAATGAATTATATATATGATATCAAAGCAATTTATTTTATGTGAAATAAGGGATGTAAAAGATTAATATGAGTATTCTATCTATTAACATAATTATAAATCAAAACTTACCATGCATGAATGTAACTGCATCCTTGACGTAATCATCAATTTCAACGAATATGTCATTAATCTTCTTTTTAGCTCTTACAAAAATCTGTAGGGGCGAGTCCACATTTGACATATTGACACGCACGGTCCCATTGTTCATAGCGACGTTATGAGGCCCGTCGCCAGCCATCATCGATATTGTACGGTTAACATATGCAGCCATACGGGAAGGAAAGATGCACTGTGTTCGTTAGCTGTACCTTACACTGGACAATGCCAATTATATAATTACAATACCACTTCTATGGTTTAAACACAACATGCACGGTACAACTGCAACAAAAAACAAAACAAGCATAAGAGTGCATACCAAAACATACACAGTGAGATGATATTATAGCTTTTGAAAGGGTTTTGAATTGTGAGTTTATATAGAAATAAAAAAGAAGTAAGGTAAGAGCCAATAAATGTCCCACAGCTGGACAAAGGCCTACTCTCCTTTTGGGGAGAAAAAAACATTTATTTTCTACCACAATAAATCTAGGTATATGATACATATAATGGAAAAAAAATTAACAGAATACCACCATTAGTGACTAAATAAAATCGACTTTGGTATATAAGGTTGAAGAATACTTTGTAGGATTCATAACTTAACTGAAATGAATACAGCTGATGTGCTTGACTGACTTTATTACGGACTATTATTTACTAGGTTATAGTAGTTTTTTTTTTATAAAAATAAAACACATATTATATACAACGAGTTAGCTATAGAATATGAGTGAAGTGCAGAAGAAGCAAAACATTGAGCACTACATAATTGTAAATCTAGTGCACCTTATCATTCCGTTGCATCATAGACATCACAAACACATCCCTGCAGTCCGAGCCGCGTGAAAATTTATGTAAACTTTAAACTATTTATAAATTTTATCCATTACAAAAAAAACCTTTAAGACGTAAAACAAATGACAGCCGCTGAATATGAGACAGGATATATGCGCTGAATTTCAGGAATATTTTACTTTTTAAGCATATAAAGGAAATTTTAAACATTTAACGTTAATTAATCTTACCTGTTTTAAAGCAACATTATATTACATCACATAAACAGTATTTAAATTTATTTTTTCGGCAGAATATACCTATAAAATTTTTCATTTATGATTTTTGCATGTTTTTGTTCTCTATTACTTTTTATTACTCCACTTCAATTTACTGTATTAAATTAAAATTATTTCATTGGGTCACACACCATTCCTAGTTATTCGTCCAATCAAATTTCTTTATCCAAAGTTCGACGTTTTGTAAGTGCTAAAGATACTTATCAATTGTCTATTGTATACAATAATTTGTTTGCAAGCAGTAACAAAATATATATAAACAATAAAAATGTAACTAAAGTAGGTTTTTTATTAAAAATATCAAATTCGATTAAAATAATTTTAACTAAATAAACATAAGAGTGTACTGTAATTTGTAATACGGACAAATTTCTTGTCAAAAAGAAACTGTCAGTTTCATAAATGGCGGATTTACGCAAATGCGAAAGAACGCCAGTTGTATTTATTTTAATGTAATGAAATAATTGTTGATTTTTATTAAAACTAATAACTTTAATTCAGTAGTATTTTATTATAACTCATAGTACAATGTCTCGTTCCGTGCGTGCTGAAACTAGGAACCGTGTGAAAGATGACATCAAAAGAGTCATGCAAGCTGTTGAAAAAGTTCGCCATTGGTAAGCTACTCATCTTCATTTGATAAAAAATATAATATAATACCGTATTTACATATACAGGTTAAATTATAAATTAAACCTTACTGTAGGGAGAAAAAATGGGTGACTATAGGAGAAACAACCATGAAGATATACAAATGGGTGCCGATATCCACGAATGAACAGAAGAAGAAACATGCAGCGAAACGAGAAAATAAAGAGAATACACTAACACCTAAAAAAATGCACGACTCTTCAAATTCCAATTTCGGAATGGCTGAGGACTCGAATACATGTAAGTTTAATTCATCATTTTATCCAAAAAAATATTAAACATTTAAACAGCAGAAAGTATAATTTTCGGTACGTTTTTTTTTTTAGCAATGAATTAAGAGCTTAAATAACATATTTATACAATAACTAGACTAGACTAATTAAATATACACTCTTTTCGATGTTTAATAATACTGTGTTTTGTTTTAAAAACTAAAAAAGTATTTGAGAAATAGTTATTTAATTAAAATCGTTTTTAAAGAATTTTGTAAAAAAAGAAATACTTTAAATTCTTTATAAATAAATAAGTGTGTCATAGAATCCATTTCGTTATATTTTTTATAAGATTGAAATACTTAAGCCTAAATAATGATAAAAAATAATTGTATCTCTTTTATTCTTCAAACTTCCAGGTTTCTCAACAGTAAGCGACTCTCAAGGTCCAACAGATTTTACATCCACGCACATGAATTTTTCTGAGGACTCCAATTCACAGAGCAGCGGTACCACAACACCAGCGAAAAGATTAAAAACAGACTGAGGTATGACCAAAAGTTGAAATTTTTGGTTTTTAAAACAGACTTTATACAAAGTAAAGGACATATACATAATGAAATGTGAGCCGTGTGTCAGTGTTAGTGATGTGTTGATAAATATGAATGCATATATGATCTTAATTTTATGTAGGCCTCACAAACATTATTATTAATTGTAACATATGATTATATTTTATGTGAAGACTGTTCAGAATATACATTTTGAACTGATGTCTTCGTTATTTGCATTTTATGGACCGGTATGTGTACCTTTTTTAAATTATAGTTTGTTTATGATGAATTTATAGTTTTAGTAAAGTTATATATGTACAAGAAAACATAATAGAGAACTCAACAGAGTGACAGATTAAATATATCCTGTTCTAATGGAATGGAATGGAAAAAAAAGTAGAGCTAAAGGAACCTTAGGCTTAAATATTAAATGAAATTAGCTAATAGCTCAGCTATATATAATTATATTAAACACTACAAGCAGTTCCTTCTCTCAGTAACAATATGCTAACATTTAACACACTATTTTTTTATGAATTCATAATTAATAACAAAGATTATTTTAGATCTCGACCCATTATGTCAATTAAAGATTTCTTTATTTATCTTTTTTAAATAATTTAACAAGCTTTCATCTGTCATATTTAATTACTTATAGCTCACAAGGGAACATTTTTATTAAATACAATTCGCCAAATCAACCACAATTTAACTAGTTAAGGCATGTAGATTATAGTTAATTTTGTAGGTCACATATATGCAAAGTATATGATGTAATTTCCCTATTTTACTGTTGAGATTGAAACAGAATATCTTCAACAATAACGTGGATTAGCTAACGATAAGATCCAATTTGTTACTCTGTCAAAAGTTCTGTTTGATGCTCAATAAAACAATTATGCTTAAATGAATAGGTTTCTAACATACTTGGCAGTATTTTATGTAAATGAGTTTAAATATATAAGTAAAATATATAAGTGCATATAGGTCAACTGGGTATATGAAGTGTACATAGGTATTAGATTATAATAGTTTTGGGTTATATCAATGGAGTAAATCTATGATCATGCTTTTAGTTTTATTATCAAATATATGATTAGGAATTAAATTATATATTGAAAATAAACAAAGTACAGTTTTACAAGATATTAAGTAAAATAAAATTTTGAAAACGAAACTTATGTACAGGTGTTTTATTTGTAAATTTTAACCTCACATTGCAGATAGCTGCGAATTCCAGTTTATTCTTAAAGTTACATCAAAGTCTGTCTATTGGAATTTTGAACGCTGTTTATGTATTGTAGTACAGACCATATAAGATAAATGACTATTAGTAAATAAATATTTACATAGTTTATATTGTAAATAAGGTTGCTTTAAATAGTCAATATTTTTCTGTGTTAAATCTAGTATAATACTCATTAAATAAAAGGTCCGGTTATAAATTAGATTTAATGTTAATCGGTGTAATTTACATTATTAAATAAATAAAAATAAACATTTTATTTTAATTATCACAGTTATGTTTATTATGCTTATATAGTAATAAATAATATCTTACACATAATAGTTTACAGGATGTAACAAAATTCGTGTCCGACCCGTGAAGTGGTTATTAGGTATCGTGTGTCGGTTCTATTTATTTAACAATTTTTAAAATACTAAGCAAAAAAAATTACTTAATAAAATATATTAATTGTGTTTAACGACACTGTTGGTGGTAAAAACGTGGACTACTGAGGTCATGACCTCGTGTCTTAGCTACCCGATAGGTAAGAGCTATCGAGCGGTATTGCCCGCACCTGTAGTGCCATGTAATTTTAGCCATTTAATTTAAAAAAAAAAAATCGGGATAAATTTTTTGCTTAGTATTTTAAAAATTATTACTTAAATAGAACCGACACACGATACCTAATAACCACTTCACGGGTTGGACACGAACTTTGTTACACACTGTCTAAATACTCAAACAATGCATTAGAACCTCTAAATGAATGTCTAATAATTTTTTATTTTTTTATCGTATAAGTAGGAGGACGAGCTTATCGGCCACCTGATGGTAAGTGGTCACATACGCCCATAGACAATGGGCGTTGTAAGAAATGTTAACCATCGCTTACATTTTGCGGTAGAATATCTGATGAGTGGGTGGTACCTACCCAGTCGGGCTTGCACAAAGCTTTATCACTGAGTGAAAATGCTAAATGCTATTAAATATCAAACTACTACTAAACCATTGAATCGAATTTGATAAAATTTGGTATGCAGCAAGGAAGGACACAGACATACTTTTTTACACCTAACACCTTTGCCCCTTTTCTATTTTTTTTTTTCACGCATTGTTAACCTTCAGAAAGGTACCTGACTCTCTTGGGGGAAGAACCGGGTTATGTGGGATTCTTACCCACTAAAACCACTGCGATTGCCGTCCTCGGCACCGATCGGAGGGGCTGCGGTATCGTGTTGATATAACGCATCCGCGGCCCCTCCCGTGCTGCGCTCCGCTCGTGGTTCGGCGGAGCTCTCCTCAGGGAGCGAAGGTAATCTCGCCCCCCCGCACTCCTCGCTAGTGCGTACGGCAGCGCGAGGCCATTCCGGCTGCCGTCCTCCTCAGGGCCGTTTGAAATTGGACACGTGAAGCAACATCTTTGCCCCCTCCCTCAACATGCGGGCGAAGCCGTGGATTACAAGTAATATTTTAGAATAAATTAATTTCTTTACTTTGTTGATAGTGTCAATGTACTATTTTCTCATCTAACTTGGGTGTAAAATGACAATGTGATTTTACTATATAAACTTAAATTTAAAATATCAATAAACATTGTAGTTGAATTATTTACATTAAATATTAATTAGATAAGATATTATTATAGAATACATTTAGTGGGAAAAGTTGGATATACTAAATCTGAGTCACGGAGGTTAATTGAAAACCATTCGTCAGCTTGCTTCTCCATCTCCTCGTCGAAGTATTCGCGCCAACTGCCAACTTTACCTAAGAGAAATAAGATTGCTTATTGATAATTATTACTATTATTCGAAACAAAATAATGGAGCCTATCGTTTCTACTCCCACGAGTGGGCGCCACGCCACTAGCAAGTAAGGTCCTATCACTGCCATTGAAAATGGCATAGCCTTTACAACAATCATGAATAATTAGTAAATATCCGCGATGAAAAGCTCTCAAACAGAAATTTTACACTACATTTGACATTTCACTCTACACTAGTGCTTCTCTCGGCGAATTAAAGCGAGAGTGCTCGTATTTATTGAAATCTGTCTCCTTTGAGACATTTATAAATATATTTCACAATACAAAACAAGAGCCCTGTTTGACTCAAAGAGAGTGTAACCTGTGTCACATCAACTTCTATAGTGTGGAGTGTTGTTCGCCCTTTGTAAGACTGAATTAATTGTCATATGTATAATGTTTGTAGTGATTTTTAATTGAAATTGTTTTCAATGTTAAAATTCTGAATGTATATTGCTACTTATAAAATCGTTCTTAAACAAACCTTTTCGGATGAAAGTCTGATCCTTGTTGACAAAGTTAATTTTGCTGAGTAAAGAGTGGTTGACGGCTTTGTTGTTCTTGAAATTTTTAAAGCTCAGGTGGTCACAGATCTGCTGTACTTGCTCGTCGGTAACCTTTTTGTCCAAAAATGACGCGACCTTTCCAACAACCGCGGGAAGATTCTGTAAATAATTTTTTTATAGTAAAACTTAACGCTTAAATCATTTTTCCATTGAAATATGCAAAATATTGCAAAATCTGCGCAACGCTAATAGAAACGAAGAATCCTTTAAATATAAAGAATCTTTTGTGCTAATTAATAATTGCATCATATCGAAATATTCTATGGTTTATATATATATATATATATATATATATTTTATTACTCTAACAATTGGACGAACCGTGATCATGCCTTTGTCCCATTTATTTGGTGACGGCGCTGAGTATAAGTTTCTTTTGTTCTTCGATAATATTCTTCACTACTTCTCTGATACTTTTCCACATTTCATTTATAAACGGCTCGCTTTCCTACAAGCACACTTACTATTGTTTATCTGCCAGTGTACTACTACTATTACAGCCAAAAGAGACCAAGATCCTATATCTTGGTTCGCAAGGTTGGTGACGCATTGGCGATGTAAGTAATGGTTAATATTATAATGCCGAAGTCTATGAGCGACCACTTACCATCAGATGAAAAACATATACCATCAAATTTTTGAAAGAGTATTGTTATATTCAATTTTAACGTCTCTATATTATGTTATGTTATGTCTACCTCTTTCAATTCTTCGTAAAAAAGAAATAGCATGTTTGGATGGTTTCTCTCATTCCACGCTTCTTTGACGTGTTCGAAGATCGGCGCGTAATAATCTGTAAATAAAAACAAGCAAATAATATAAACAATATGTAAATGGGGGACAGTTTATTTCTAACAGAGTCATGTATGATTGAGCTCACGAAGGGTTTTGTTTCAGAAAATATTATAAGGATTTATTTCAGTAGTAGCGCTATTATTTTATAAATCCTTTAAATATAATAATTAATTATAATTAACGTCAATGTCGTGTATAATTTTCTAACATTGTTTCTATAGAAAAACTATTAATATTGATATGTTTAACAAATTCAGAGTCCATACTTACGTAAATCTTTCCTGAAATAATTCCAAAACGTTTTAAAATTATCTGGTGCGCCATGAATTTTATGCATCTTACAGAAATGGTACACCGATACCACGACATCTCTCGGGTCACGCGCTACATACACCACTTTTGCTTTATCCAACAAAGTAGGGGGTAGCAGTGACAATGGTATATGGCTTTTGATGAAGCGGGGAGATGGTGTGTTCTCGACTTTTTCTACACCAGGCATGTTGGTGATCTTTACTATGTTTATCTTTTCCTCATCGTGTTTATTCTCTTCAAACATTTGTTTCTCGAGTTCTGGGTGGACTAGCATTGAAAAGCTGAAAGATTCGATTTACGTCAGTCAAGTTTCCGCTTGCTCTATATATTTGCATTTAAAGTATCATGAACTTGAATTGATTTTTTTATTTAAAGCGAATATGTATGTAATCTGCTGTTTTATTATACTAAATATTCTACGAGATTCACTCACTCTAAGAACGGGAACCGTAGGGCCAAGGGAGTACTTTTAGCTTTTTCAAAATTTAAATTGTTCTGTAGCAGCCAAATCATTTCTTGTGTCCATGTTGTACCTGTCAGTTTAATTTATCATCTTCATATAGAACATCAAATAAGTTATTAATAAATAAGTAACAAATTGTCTCTGTTTAAATATTGTCAAATATATAGAATAATAACGCGTAATAAAAAAAGCGCTATTATTTTATGGTCAAATACCTGATCTTGGAAATGTGTTGATGAATACGTCGTCTAGTTTCACTGACATGTTGTAAAAATTCGCCGCACATTCCTTGTATTTGTGAGGGAAAAAGTAACCTTTCGGTCCTACCCTTACAAAACCAGTTAACTCTCCTGAAAAAATAAAATTAAGTAATTCAAATTACTCAATCGGTGTTCTGTTATGTTGATATATAAATAACCATATATATATACTAGCTGTGCTCCGCGGCTTCACCCGCGTATAATTAATAAAAATATAATAAATTATTTTATTACTATAATAACACACTCGCGCACACACACACACACACACATATTAAAGAAATACGTAATTAACGATTTGAAATTAATTTCCATAAGATACCGCAGGGTTTACCGATCTTATATATGGCCTAGCATTTGCGCCATCACATGTTCTTTGTGTGTACCTATTTTCATCAAGATTGGTCAAGCCGTTCTTGAGTTATAAGAAGACATACAGACAAACAGACAGAGAGACAATAATTAAAAAAATAGTATCCTGCATCATAAAACAAAAATGTACAGACAGAGCCAATAGATTTATATAGTAGTATAAACATACGTATGTAAATTTAGATATTGAGTTTTCCGCGTCGTTTACTTTTACTAAAACCCTTTCTTTATTCTATCATGTCACCTGATGGAAATTGCTCATACCTTCTAAGAAGGAGTGCGCTTGCCTGTCATCATGCAATGTCCTCCAGACCGATTTCGGCCACGGTGGCAAATCTCAATAAAGATTAGCCAATTGCTAAGGAGATATTACAGTGCACAAGTGTGTGCGCGAACACAGGTGCACTCTCTATTCCCTAACTCTCACAATCCGATGGGACAGCAATCTGAAACGATCGGAAAAAGTTCAGGCGCAGGACCAACGGCTGCTACTGAGAATTTTTTGACAGAAAACCCCAATAATATTTTGATTCGCCTGACCTGGGAATTGAACCC
Organism: Nymphalis polychloros; assembly: GCA_905220585.2. NCBI lineage: Eukaryota > Metazoa > Arthropoda > Insecta > Lepidoptera > Nymphalidae > Nymphalis > Nymphalis polychloros. The sequence goes on from HG992247.1 coordinate 1,388,052, forward strand.
AGGACCTCCGGGTCAGTAGCCTTAATCCTAGCCACAAGACCAACGAGGCAGTCGGCTTGCTTAATATTTATGTCTATCCGCTCTTGCCTTAAAGAGACCTGTATTTAATAGGTTAAATAAATCCTTAGCATTTTGCTTATTTCAAGAAAATTTATTTTTCTGACGTAATACTGTAGATAAAAATATAAATCCAATTTAAACCTAACCATTAATTTATTCTGCTATTCTTTAATATGTTGATGCCATTAATATTTATCTATTATATATATATCAATAATAATGTTCTCTTGACCGATTCGGTCACGGTAGCCAATCTCAAGAGAGATTAGCCAACTGCGCAGGAGATATTATAGTGCACAAGTGTGCGCGCAAAAACAGATACACTCTCTTTTCCTTAGCTCTCATAATCCGATGGGACGGCAATCCGACACGACCGGAAAGAGTTCAGGCGCAGGACCAACACCTTAACGTGCTTTTCGAGGCACGGGAGTGTACACACTTCCAAATTTCAGATTCCGGGCTGCTTCTGAGAGTTTTCTGACAGAAAAACCCAATAACAATTTATCGGCCCGAATACTTTGAAATTGAAACAATCGTTATACTAATTAAATATTTGGCTTGATAATAAATATGGCTTGTCACTAATTAATTACAAAAGGATCTTTAAGCGTAAAAGAACAATTCTGGGTGTAAAAGTTAGATGCAAAAAACAACCTATACAGACTAGCAATAAATTATTTTATTTGGCATCCCCATCTTAGTTGTTAGGGTGAAAGTGTGAAAAACTCACTTCAGTTCAGTCAAAAGTTAATGTAGAATGTTGTCACTATGATATGACGAAGTCAGTTGACCGATGTAAAGGCTCAGAAAAGTAACATATTATGTAGATGTGACGATCCATTGTTTCCTAAGCTACACCTTTATGTTTGGCTTCAGTCCATACGAAACCAGACTTGACCTATAAAATTTGATGACCTATAAAACCTAAACCTAAAGATGTTTAGGCGCCTGTGTGCGAATACCATTTCACCTTATTTGAGCCAAGGTTTTTTGCAGCTTACATAAAATTACCTGTATAATGCTTCATGAGTTCTTCTGCAAGCTCCGGCTCCACATCTTCTATTTTGTGTGGAAACTCCTTGCGCTGCTTAACCATTGTTAAATGAAATATATGCAATTTGTAATGCAACATGAACCGATGTTTTAGTATATATACCATATAATGCTATCAAACTCGATAGTGTTATCATTTATCATGAACTTCATTGCAGGTACTCGTCATATGCATGAACAAATAAATACATTTCGGTGTGTGTGTGCCCTTCTGTAGTTAACGTTGTCATTTAAAACTTTTGAATGACTATTTCATTTATAAAAAATCCTCCCCATTTGAGACTCTTAGAGCACAGTTTTCATCTCCTGCTAATGATGTTTTATCTGTGCTTCTGATCTCTATCTGTTCGTGTCCATTTGTATCCCACTATGATTGAAAGTATACCTGTATGTTCTCTTGTGTGCTATATTTCCTCTGTAGTTGGCTAGTTTTCGCCTAAGATAACTGCTTTGGCGGAAATCGATCAGGACATAATCATAATGTTTTAAGTCGAAGTCGCATCGGATGAAGCAGTTTAAAGTCAATATCAATTTGTATTTAAGACTTGAAATTGTGTGAGCACAGACATTTTTCTAACACTGATTTTTGTTTTCCACAAAATCAAGAATTTGTTTTGTCAAGAAAGAAGTCGGAGCGATTACAATAATTTCCTAATGATAAGCTAAGCTTATGAATAGGAACTGGACATTAGGTAGGAACGTAATGTATTGAACAATATTTTAATTAGGAAGCTTGTCGAAATATAAATGTATATTGTAATGTATGTAAATGTTTTCTCGATTGTTGAAGAAAATTCCGAAAAGCGTGATAAGTTGCGCTATTTTCTTAAATACTCAGTACTTACCGCGGGCATTGACCCGCCCTTGAAGTTCTTTATATATATGATATATGATAAATATTTTTTTTGGGATTTTTACATTTGGGATTTATTATATTAATTAAAATTATCGCGATCACTGTAGATTATTTTATTTCTTTACAGAATCGTTTATTATCTGAAGTCCTTATAAAAACGGACCCGAGCGAGCAATAATACGATCAGTGACGACCGTTTAAACTGCTACGAGATTACAAACGATCTCAAGCTGTTACAGATATTAAAACCACATCCATTCGATAACGTTAGCGATGAAATTAAAAATGAATGCACTGATGAAGAATATATTAAGAAAGTTGCTGTAAATGGAAAGAGATCTCGGGACTTCGGCTTTACATTCAGGTAAATGTTCCACAGAGATCAAATCTAGCTTTATCTCGTAGATAACAAAAACACGATATTGTTGATATTGTTTGCGGATGACACATTATTTTTAAACGACATAAACAATGAAATGCATAAAAGTACATTTGTTTAGTACTTACATCTTAACATTGAATAGTAATATAACTAAATGTATTAAAATGTTATAATTTAATTATCATTCTAATGCCTATACACAGCTGCTGGCCGAAAGCGAGAAAGATATTTGAGTGTATTGTTAGTTATTATTCTTATATATCATGATTCAACTAAGAAGTAACGTTTTCAGCATAGAAATTCGAGCAAACGGAAAAAGGATATTTTTTTTCTTTCTATTCTACAAGGTTATCATTTATGTAATTAATGATTTATGAAGTGCTCATCATTGCAGGAGTTTAGCGTGAGGAAACCTGCAGGTGCCAGATTGAATATCTGCAGGTTATTTATCCATCTATAGTATAGTACTAGCAGTTGCCCGCGGCTTCGCTCGCGCTTGAAGTATAAGTAAAGATAAATTTTTATTTATTTAATAAGTACACTAACAATATACATATTGATTGATGGCTTACACAACATCCAAAAAAAAAACTACTTCTGATATGTACATCGATTACAAGTGTACATAACATTCACAGTGTTATGTATGTAGTTATAAATGATTGTTTGGAGTTTGCTTTGTCTATGGTTTTAAAGTAAGTTGAATAGTTTGTTTTAATCTAAGTTTGATAGAATAAAAAATTATATTCGTACGCTTGCTCATTTACAATATCAACTATGTATATCCAACGGCATGGATAGAAGACTGGGGTATTTAAGCAACCGAAGCGTACATCGGAACACATGTATAAGTTCAAAGTTTCTTAAATCCATTTAAGTCACTATAAAATATAAGATAGCTGCGAATATTAAGGCCTGTCGGTTAATAAGGCCTAATTAACAAAAATGCTAATGAAAATCATCATATTCGCTCGAGGAAACTTGTAAGTAGTTAACTGTGAGGCAATAAGACGAAGTAATATTTTTAATAAAATATATTTCTGCACTATTTCTTAAAATTATGAAATAGGGTAGTTGAGTATCATAATAATACTTCAATTTGCGATGCTCCCCTTGTTACATATTTTTACTAACATTAAAGAAGAACAGCAACATGTTAGAATGTATTTATTTTACACAAAACTCGTATTCGCCGCTTCTTCGGAATCAGACGACACTGTCTGTCGAGATCCAAGGGAGTCTTTCATTGAATAAGCATCTGAATACATGTCTGCGTCATGTATGCCTATTATATTGGTTGCCAGCTCTTCTACAGTTATTACCTGCAAAATCATCTTATTTTTATAATTGGAACCAGCTATTTGTCCGTAAATAACAACTGTCGTAGTTATTTCTGACGAATGGTGTAAATAACAGTTCCAATTTGCTGATACGGTTTGGTTGTTACTAATGAGTTCCTCAATTTAAGACCAGACTTGGGCAAAATGTAATCAGATTAAAAATAGTCAATTACGATTACAACGTGACAATCATTACGTAATCAATCATGCGTTATCAATCACAATTACAGATTAACTTTGACACGGTCGAAGAGACGTTCTAGGTCACTTATGTGACTTACTAACTCTACTTTTTTGATTACTTTCGTTATGCTGTAATTCTTATTGATGATTAAATATTGAAATCGCAATCGTTAATCAATCATGAGTGCCACAAGGGCACTTAGTTTAATAACCTATACCTTAATTTAATACCATTGTTTGTCAATAAATGAATAGAATGTAAAACATGCATGCATTTCTCTCATAACGAGAAATTTCGATATTTTTATGAGCGTAAATAATAAAATAGAATAACCTCAGGCAAAAATGAGAAATCGTCTTCTAACATCGCATTCCTATCTTCGAATGTCTGGCCGTATAGTATGGAAAGTAAATATCGAGAAAGCTCCCGTGAGAAATATTCACCTGTTAATATAAAAAAATAAATTTAAAACCAAAGAAATATTAAAACCAAGAAAAAAATTATGAAGTGAAATGATGTGTTAATGGCATACCTAAACATAAATTAATTAAAAAAAAAACCAACAAGGTAATTATAATTAAAATGAACAATAGCAATCAACAATAAACAAACAAACAATAACAAATACCGGTTTTTGACCGGCAAATTTTAAACGTGAACGAGAATGCTATTAAAAAAAAAAAAACAATAATACGTTACATTTGCTTATTGAATTTCATAAATCTACCATCGGTGCGGAAATAAACACCTCAGACCTGAGAAGAACCAGCAAAAGAAACTCAGCGGATTTTTATTTTTATAGGTTATACTTAGTCAATAAAAACAATTTATACAATAACAGAATAATGTTTTTTTATTTAAAATAGCCTGGAGGTGATCGTTTTATTCCCAAGGTGTGCAATTATCTGAAAAGTCTTTGGTTGAGTAATATCCTTTAGCACACAAGCGTTCCTTAACAATTCTTTTAAATTTCACAATTGAATATTTTTGACCTTTTTTGGGGATCCTGTTGTAAAAGCGTATAGGTACATTGCCATTATAAAAGACTTACTAACCCTGTGTAATCCGGTAATAGTGGTTGTAAGTTTAAGGTTGTAATTAAAAACCTAATAAAAGGTTTTTAATTACAAACTTAATTTTCAATTCTTAATTAAATTTCAATTGTTTTAAATTTTTTTTTTATTGTAAATCCTTTAAGTATTGCTATATGGCGGTGTATTATAATTAGTGTTATTACAAGTATATAAAATCGTATGGTTGCAATTGAAATAATAGAAATCTTTATTTACCATTATTACTGAGTGCAGAAATAAAGTCTTCACGATTCATATAGAGATTAGTGTCGTCCATTGTACCGAAGTAACGGAAAGCGTTTCTGATCTTCTTAAAGCTGTCCCCAAAAGCCGGACGATGATTTATATATAGCTTCACGAACTCCTCGAAGTCTATCTCGGTTGAGGGGGTGCGATTGTATATTTTGTACTTTGCCTCGACTATTATGTTTTCCACCTGAATAAGAGGACATTATAATCGATATCTCTATCAAACATATGGTACAAATTCCTTTCAAAAGTCTAATGTTAAAGCTACAACTTACTCGGTTTGTTTTTAACTTTCACTAATATATCTATTTATCAAACTGGCAATTTTTTAGGCAACTTACAGGTATTAATTCGTAAGTACATATAAAGAATATTAAGAGATATCCTTGACTAGAGACTAAGTATAATACACACAAAGACAACTCTTAGATAATCTTGTAATGTTTACTCGCGATAGGGTCCTTATTAAGCACACCAAATCTACACACCTCATAATCTGAAGGGAAGTAACCCAAGGCCCTCATAAGGTCAGGCAAAGATTCAATCGGAATATAGTCCTTCACACGTCTCATCGCTGGGGAGAAGGTACCCTGGCATAGGATCTGGATGTAGTAGAATAGGTCTCGGATCTCGTGGAACAACCAACCAGGTCGGCCGTTCTCGATCAGACAATAGTACGGGTCTAAGTCGCCACCGCCTTGTTTTGATGTTGTCTCTACCGATCTAAGCACAAATTATTCTGATTGATTTTATCTACTTCTTCTGTAATTGCAATATAATATATGTATGTCTTATAAAGTATAAATTAACGCAATTAATAATATAAAGCATTTAAGTGGTAATATATTACGAACATAAAGCTAACCGATGACAATTTCAATCAAACCAAGTTTTTATTTATCTTTAATTAGTTAACTTAATTAGTTTTAAACCCCTCATACGATAAGATTGTTTCGAAGACATTTTTATGTAATGCATTTCAATATCTTGTTGACATTGAGTCATCTTAATGACAACAGCATATAATATACACTTTTATCATAATACTCTTATTTATTGTTGTTGCAAAATACTTGGTAATTGGTATTTATCAAGATTTATAATAAAAAGACGAGATAACAATTTCATAAATAATATGTCACTATAATATATACATACATAATACACAAGTTTTATTATATAATATACAAATTTAATTTCGAATACGCATTTCACCTATAGTTAGCAGCCCACTGATACATGCAGTTGTCTCTACTCCCTATTGTGAATAAGGTTCCGTTGTCTTCGCGATAACACATGTCGATTACCTGTAAATTGAAGTGTACGTGTAAGAAGTATTTTAGATGCGACACATCATATGTCATCACACAAATATTTACGGACATGATTAAAACCAACAGAAACAAAAATTTGGGTGGCTTTAAAGCACAAGCACAACTGAAACGTCATGCACGATTTTGGGACATCGCTTTTCATCCAAATCCTAGCGTTATATAAAGTAGTATGGTTAGTCCTACAATTTATATATGTAATGTTCTCTTGATCGATTTCGGCCACGGTGGCGAGTTCCAAGGGATACTAGCGAACTTCATAGAAAGTATTACAGTAAGTAGTAAAGTATTATGTTTGCGCCAACTCTCTCTCTCTTCTCCATCGATTCTCACATTCATAATCGATGGGATGATAATCACGACCACCTTTTAGAAGCTCAGGACTGTTAACACTACCACAAACTACACACAACAGAAACTACGAACTAGGCCTCGGTATCTGAAGTGGTAAAATTATACCTGTATTGGATGCCCAAGTAAAGCGACATGTTTCCAAGGGTTACCATCAAGCGGCATCTTTCGTAAGCCTATAACATTTTTCGTCGCAAACAACATGTACTGAGTCTCAACGTCGTCCTTTCTACTCGTTATCAATTGCATGCGACATACAGGGTGTTCGTATTTCGGTCCTAATATTGTCGACAGTGTCATTGTTGTCGCGTAGTTTACTATTTTGTATTTAAACTAAAATGGAACACTGTATTATTTTGTCACAATTAGGCTTCAGTCTTATATTTTTAATACTCTACATACGTATTCATCTCTGTATGGTATCCGACATGGACTCTACTTATACATCATATTCAGTGGCCTAGCACGGGGGGGGGGGTCTTTGATTGTGGTCCGCACCGGGCGGCATTTTGCCGGGGGCGGAACTTCAAAGGTGGCGGTTAGAGAAAAAAAAATTAAGAAAAAAAAATTTAATTTCTTTGTTTTGTTTTTTTTGCATTTTTGTTTGTTGTTACCATATATCCAGCAATTTTTTTATAATAAATTGCAAAAATAAGGGGGCGACAAATTTGGAATCCGCACCGGGTGCTAGTGAGCGATGCTACGCCACTGATCATATTCCTAACAAAAACGACTTAATAAATAAAAAGCGGTAGGTATCCGAACCTATGTAAGGATGGAATATAAATTAGGATAAATGTTCATATACATTATATAATTATAAGAAGTTTTAGGGTAGAGATAAACTCGAAGTAACCACGGATAGAGACAAACATTTACAATATGTTTCAATAATTTTTTGTCGTAACAATGGCCACAATTTTTTTTTTATAATATGTACTGTACATACAATGGTCACGATCACGTAAACTGTAGAATTTGTTGTCTAATCAGAAAATTACACTAAATAAAATACATTACACTAAAAAAAATTTTATCACTTAGTAGTTTTGCCACCTTCAACTTAATTCATGAGTTTCTTTGGAATAGTTCTCAAATTTGTATTACAATCGGTTTATTAAATAAAACTTACTTCATCATTACAAATAAGAATCATTGGTAAATCAGTGCGTTGGGTTTCAGGATCAATATCGGGAGGATTATGCCACGGTATCCCATATAGAGGCACAGCACTTTGATCGATTCTATCTAAACTGTGAACTTCTAAATACTCATCAGAACTCTGCCCAATGTCGTATTCTACCATAATTCTGTCAGCGCCGAGTGACAGTAACTTATACTCCCCATCGGGATTCTTCTTGGGTAAAAATATGACCGCTGTAATATCTTTATAATGGGCCCTGTGTTTCCCAACAAAATTCCAGACGAATTCCTTGCAATCATACTTGTACACACAAACTGTTCTACCCTTATCCTGAAAAAAGTTTTTTTCGAAACAGACTGTAGTTCAAATCAAATGGAGTTCGTTTTAATTGGTTTTTGCAGAATACATAAATTGAATTTTACAATATGATTGTTACTTCTATACATATATGTATAGCTTCATAGCTATTAACGGAAAAATCATGTATCTGTCAACAATTATTGTGCCCGTCAATAAAATACATAATTTTTTTATACAATATCTATATAATGCTATATCTGATCAGATCAACATCGTCATACTGTACTTGTTTTCTTTTAATTTTACATACATAACAATCATCTTCTAATAAAGACGTTTAATCACCTAAATTTCGAATTCCTTCCATTTCACTATCTGTGCTCCAAACGTGTGATATAAACATGATCGTTTTATTTTATTTTTACAAAACCTAAAGACAGCATTTATTTAAAAAATTGATGTATTTTATTCAATTACACAGAAACTCATAATTGTTTTACAACTCCTAATAGATACCGGACTGTTAGTGTTTTGTGCGACAGAGATAACGCTCTACCACACCGAAATTAGTCGATTGTTTCTTTTCAAAGGTCGATGTGCAATATTTATTGACGGGCACTATAACTAAGTAGCTTATTAATTTTATTAAAAGTCTGGCGAGACTTTTATATGAATTGCTTACAGCGATAGCCAGTGATAGAGAATCAGGGCTGAATTCTATGTGGGTTATGGCATGAGTCGTATCCTTGTGTGGTTTCTGCGTGAGGATATTCATTATTGTCGGATGAAGAAAAATTAATTCGCCGGTGTCTAAACCACATGCCAAATGAAGACCTAAAAGTACATTCATATATTTAATATCATTACCAGAATATACCGCAATTATAGATAAATACAGGTTACAACAATATATGAAAAAATATTGTATTAAATTTCTCAAATAAATAACTATTCAAATGAAACTTTTTTTAAATTAAACCAATTTTAAACGTTAAAAGACAAATGGCCATGGATACGGCAGTTGAAACCACAATGTTACATTACATTTAGTGTTACATTTAAAGTAATAAGCAAACATTAATTTCATAGTATTTTTACAAATACGTTACAACACATAATATGGTTGTAAATACCGTTGTTGTATAACTTAAACTAACCTGAAGGTGAATATTTTAAGCATCGGACACTGATTTGTGGTTTCGTAATCTCTATGTCTCCATTTATCGAGTCCTCTTTGGGTGGGATCACTACTTTGTAGTGCTCTCTTAAATCGATTCTTACAAAAAGCTTGTGTTGTACGTAATTAAATAACTCCATAATTCCATCGAAATAACCAATGCAGATATATGGTCTGTAAAAAAATACTCATGTAAAATTAATTTTCAAATGTGAATTTTATAGTTAAATCGCATGAGTCTTGAGAATATGAATTCGTAAATAACAAACAAATCTTAAACTTTTTATTTTACATATAATTTTCATATCAAACGAAAGAACGACTACATCACGTGTTTTTCTAGATACATACGGTGGAAATACATGATTAACACTTGAATCGAGACAAGTATTGTATCTAAACAATTGGAAATTGAATGGAATGACGACATTTAGTTTAATAACATAATAGCTACGAAAAAAAAATGAAAAACGTATATTTATAAAACAATAATAATAATAATTAATACAGAACACAGACACGAATTTTGTTACACCTGTAGATATATATATATATATATATATATATATATATATATATATACAGGTGTAACAAAATTCGTGTCCGACCCGTGAAGTGGTTATTAGGTATCGTGTGTCGGTTCTATTTATGTAAAAAAAATTAAAATACTGACCAAAAAAATTACTTAAAAAAATATATTAATTGTGTTTAACGACACTGTTGGTGGTAAAAACGTGGACTACTGAGGTCATGACCTCGTGTCTTAGCTACCCGATAGGTAAGAGCTATCGAGCGGTATTGCCCACACCTGTGTTGCCATGTAATTTTCGTCATATAATTTACAAAAAAAAAAATCCGTGATAATTTTTTTGCTTAGTATTTTAAAAATTATTACATAAATAGAACCGACACACGATACCTAATAACTACTTCACGGGTCGGACACGACTTTTGTTACATTCGATATATATTCGATTACTTCTCTGGGTGTACTGCTAGGGACGATGCATGCGATGGTTTGTTATTGATGATTGTCACTAACTTCTCTGTTATGAAATCGACAAAACCAACGCCTTGATTGTTCGTGCCTGTAATCGGACAATGCAACTCTAGGTTATTTCTTGTTACATAATTATTGTGGTCTTTGTACTAATTTCGTATCGCCTTCAAATAAAGAACCATTTTGATCCATAAGTTATCTAACAAGACCTTTTTTATTTTTACGCAATTAACGGTTAAAATATTAAGTTTCACGAAAATCTGCAATGCGAAGTGGAATAATATTGTAGTAATAGGATCATTTGTGAAACTAAAGTTTTGTTGTTGCTTGGTCTTGGTCTTATCATTAAACCGCATGTTATTCGATAACCATGTAGGAAGTTAATTTTAACCTATTTTTTAAAGTTTACTTAAGATAGCAAAAAGGTCAAAATGTCAGTTGCAAAGTAGGTAACAAACATTGTATCGAATGTAAAAGAAATGCAGTTCAGTAGAATCTAAATAGGCTTCTTATTTTAAGTACCCATTTAATTATCTTAGTAGTCTACATGTATGTTAATTACAACACTCCAAACGACTTTAAGTGGATAAGATTATCAATCGAGACTAGAGACGTAGAGTATGATAGGAACATATCTATGTAATGAAGATTTGCACAAATTCACATTTATTAAACAATATCTTACTCTTGTCAACATACATACGATGAAATCCCGTATGAGAAATGGTTTGCCAGTTGTGGTGGCGTCTGAAGGAATATCCTTCATTATGAGTTTTTGTTGTAGCTGGCCGGTGTTTGCGTCCACTTGAGTTACTACTTTTTCCCAACAGGGACATAACGTTTTACCTGGTTTAAAATAACTTTAATTATAATTAATTTAAGCATTGTAATCAATATGAATGTTAATGATTAAGTTAGGTAACTAAATAACTTAAGTTAGGTAGATTAGATTAACTTTCCTGAACTTAGGAACAACACTTATAGCTTTAGAGTGATCGTCAAAATAAATGCGTTCTAACAACAAACAAAAACTAACATTTAGGATCAAAAATTTTATAACTCCTCGGTGATATATTGAAACTGATTCCTTTAATGCAGTCAACGGTGAAGCCATGCACCCAGTACAGCAGCTTCACCTGGTGATCATAGAAGTGAATCTCGCCGAAACTGTTACCAGTAACGATAACTCTAAAAAAAAAAAGACAAACTGTTTAGTGAATAGAAAATATTTATCAGTTATTTCATAAGACTTCATTTAACAGTTTCTAGTGAGGTAAAGATTACAAAACTATAATCTACAATACATTTTATGCTAACTAATTCTATCGGATAAGTGAAATGTATTCTTAAATAATACTAGTAATCAATTTTGTTCAAAAGCATTACTAATGTGTTTATTTAATGTGATGTTTATATGGTTAATATTATGCTTGTGCTGAAAGTAGGTGCAATAAAGGATAGTGTGGTCTATACTAATATTTACTATAAGCAGCGTGTAATTAGCGACGGTTAAGACTACGCTATTCAGTTTTCAAAATAACTAAATCTACAACTGCATTTATTGATAATTTCATTGAACACTTCTCACCCATCAATACTTTTGATGACATGAATTTTTCCCTGTTCCACTTTTAACACTTTAATAAACTTTAAGCTTTGATAATTTGCAGATTCAATGTTTTCTTTTTTTTTGTATTCTATGGTGTATCCATACACGAGGACTGATCCCCGACTGGTGGCGACCAGGACTTGTGACGTTTCTTGGACGAAAGTGAAACATGTCAGCCGGCCGTTTTCTGAGTTAAGTTTATGTTCCACTATCCTTATTTTTAATTCGTAGTCATCTGTTTCTTTTAATAGTCCTCTTTCAATGATGAATACTTTCTTTTTAAAAAAGAATTAACTATATTTAACTTGTTGGCATGCAAAAACGATCTTAAGTTTTAATTATCTTTATATTAAGCTGACTATAATATGGTGCTTTTGTAATTAACTCATTTTCACTAACTACTTTTAGAGTTTTTTTTTTTATGGCATAGAAAGGCAGACTTGCATATGGTGAGTGGTCACCAACGTCCATAGACATTGGCATTGTAAGAGATGTTAACCATCGCTTACAATGGCTTACATCGCCAAGGTGCCACCAACCTTGGAAACTAAGATGTTATGTCCCTTCTGCCTGTAATTACACTGACTCCCTCACCCTTAAATCCGGTACACAACAATAACAAGTACTGCTGTTTTACAGTAAAATATCTGATGAGTAGGTGGTACCTACCCAGACGAGCTTGCATAAAGCCCTACCACCAAGTAATCAGGAATGTCTCTTCGTTACCTGTATGCTGTATTAGATATATTCAAATGATATTTTGATAAAATCATAAAAGCTAAATTATTCTATAAAAAATAATCAGTTTACCAAAGAATTTAAGCTTAATGCATTAAAAGTTTTATCACGTAAGTATTGACTCTATTCACTATTGGCTGATGCCGTTTTTGTCTGAAAACCTAATATAAATGTCACGTACATAGGTATTGTATAACATAATTATAATATATCTTTAATTTTTCGCCGAGAGGAACAAAATCAAGGCCAATTTTAACGTACTGCAGGGCCCCTGTGTCGACAAGTCGATAGATTTTGTCTCGAAATCTGGCAACGACTTTTTTTCCTTAACTAGGGGGTACAAAATATTAGTATTAAGTTTAGTTTGAGCCTTTACTTTGACTTGGACTTGAAAATTTATTCTAAATCGTTTATTTTATATTGTCATGCGTAAGCCAGCCTGGGGCCCCTTCGATCGTAGGGCCCTGGGCACTTGTCCAGAGTGCCCATACGAGAAGACAGCCCTGAACAAAATTACGACTCAACTGGAAAATACTGCGTTCATGGCTATCAATCCATAAGCTTCTGATACATTTATTCGTATATTTATTACTTAAGCCTTAGAATTAATATACAATTAAAGTAAAAGTAATTCTTACAGCGGATACACCAATCCAAATGTTATTTTTCGTCATCAACAGGAATTGTTCAGATTGATGTGGATTGAAATCCATCTCAATGACACCTCCGCGAGGAATGCCGATATCTAATGAAGCTGAAAACGTCATATTATAAGGTAATAATTTATAACGACATCTTCTTTGCAGATTATAAATTAACTCCGGATTTTATATTCAACTTCAAGGGACACGCAACTGGGTCGTATTAGTGGAATAGGAAAACGGATACACGAAAACGATTCAGTTTCGATTCAATTGCGATAAAGTAACAATTTGATACCTTCCTAGTAGAATTAGTCCAAAGTAAGAATTAACCGAGATAAAACCGAATTCAATATATTAAGCCTTATTAAAATGTTTGCCTAAATATGAAATTACGTACTTCGAATAATTATTTTAAATACCGTACTGAACGAGTAACTAAATTACTAACACTTCTAAGGAATTTGTATGTGTTAATATAATTAATATAGTTTGGAATGGTTTTATTATTTCATATGATTATTTTTATATACGATTTATTATGCATTTAACATATTACTATCTACTCCACAGTGAATACGTGTTTCTTTACTATAGGGTTTTCCAATAGGGACGCTTGAACTTTGACAGCTGATTGCGGCCATGTTGTTTGAGTGACAGCTGTCAAATGCAGTGTGTTATATTCATTCCGTCCTCCCAAACCACCATGGCAGGTTACAGTGTCGAGCAGCACGTGCAAATCATAAAATTGTTTTATGAAAATGGGTCTTCAGTTCGAGCAACGTTCCGCGCACTTCGCCCGTTTTACGGTCGCGATGATCGTCCTGCCGAGTCGACTATCCGTCGATTGGTGGACAAATTCGAGTCAACCGGGTCAGTTAACAATCAGCCGGTTCCCGTGCGTCAACGTAACGCGAGATCTGCCGAGAATATCGCCGCTGTGCGCGACAGTGTCCTCGAAAACCCGCGGCACTCAATTCCGCGTCGCGCACAGGAACTCGGCCTTTCGCAGACGACAACTTGGCGAATTTTGCGTTGTGACTTGAGCCTGCACCCGTACAAGATCCAGCTGACCCAAGAGCTCAAGGTTAATGACCATAGACAGCGCCGTGTGTTCGCTGACTGGGCATTAGAGCAGTTGGAAGTTGACGCCGATTTTGGCAAAAAAATCATCTTCAGCGACGAGGCGCATTTTTGGATGAATGGCTATGTCAACAAGCAAAATTGCCGTATTTGGGACGAGACCAATCCACACGAGGTTCACCAAGTGGCAATGCACCCGCAGAAAGTGACTGTTTGGTGCGGATTTTGGGCCGGAGGCGTGATTGGTCCGTATTTTTTCGAAAACGACAATGGTGTGGCCGTCACCGTCAATGGTGAGCGATACCGGTCGATGATAACCAACTTCTTTTGGCCTGAAATCGAGAATATGGATCTGGACAACATGTGGTTTCAACAGGACGGCGCTACGTGCCACACAGCACACGCTACGATGGAAGTTCTGGACGATCAAGCGCCCTTAATGGAAAACCCTATAAAATTAAAAGAATTTTAAATTTAATTAATTTTAATTATTAATTTTATTAAGCTAATACTAAATAAAACCGAGACACATATAAAAAGAAAAATATTTGAAGTTACCGTGAGGAACATCGTGCCCATGAGACCAAATCCACCAGCTTATCGTCGCTTTCTCGTGGTATCCGAGGGTCAATAGATACTTAGCGTCGGCACTCATGGTGACCTTCGCCAATTTCACGTTTCTGTGAGGATTGAATATTGTCTTCTGAGGGAAGTAGTCAGTGCTATCCCAAATGATTATGACATTTTCTGATCCTGTATCAGCAGTGACCAACCATTTGCCAGCACTGTCCGATGATAAACACGTAACCACGTGTTTCTAAAAAAAAAGAAAAGAAATATGATCATATAAATAAAAAAAAACCTTTTAATTAATTTTCTTTTAATGTAATTTTATTTAATAAAAATTGTAACTTCTATAACAGTAACGATTAATCGCATATCTA
The DNA here is from genome assembly GCA_905220585.2 of Nymphalis polychloros. Taxonomy (NCBI): domain Eukaryota; kingdom Metazoa; phylum Arthropoda; class Insecta; order Lepidoptera; family Nymphalidae; genus Nymphalis; species Nymphalis polychloros. The sequence goes on from HG992247.1 coordinate 1,403,567, forward strand.
TATCAGAATAAAAATCTTGTTAAATGGTTGCCTCGAGCAAATTCTACATTCCTACAAAGCTACAGTTATATTCCAATTAATCCTATTGTAAAGAAAATTGAAGAGCCAATTGTAATATGTTCTTGATATCAAAATATGCCTTACTTTATTCCAATTGAATAGAAGTTATAACTACCAATAACAACAGTATAAAATATTTACATTTTGTAAAAGATGACTGTGGTACCTTATTACAACAAATTCGTTGTAACTTTTTATATGTAACATCATTATTATTTAAAACCACTATTCGCAGTGCTAACGTCTTATTTAGTGTAAATTTGGTGGTGGTAGGTATAATTTTAATACATTTATTCCTTATTTAGCAACATCAGGAAACGGGATAATGACACACGCAATTTTAATTGCTTTGAATCTGTAAATCGCCGCTGCAACCGGCTTCCCGGTCATTGACTGTATTATTATTATTGTGATCATTTGATGAATTTCAAAAGTACCTAACTGCTTCCACTTTGGGAAAAATATTTGGTGTACAAGACGGGTTCAATTAATTAATTAAGTTTATTGATATAATACATTAATAAAGTAAAGATTTATAGTGTCTCAATATATATTTTATTTAAATATGCTCATACAAAGCTCCTTTGAAGCGTTTTAGGAGATAAATTAAATTTAAAGGTGCCACCGATTCGGAATGTCCATTTGTAGAACCAGGAAGATAAAGGATACTCAGTACTTTTTCTATCAATAGATAAGTAAAATATAATAGTTAATACAAAATCGATAAGCCTAATAAAAAAGCGATACCAAAATATATAAAATACCTATACTCAAATCGAGATTGGGAAACTCAAACAACTTCGAAAGGTAAGTTTTTTCCTAAACTTACGTGTCCTTGAAGAATCATCATATGGTTCGTGGTCCAATTGTACAGCACTGCACAGTTACCTGCTGCATAGAACGCCATTGTAGATCCTTTGTCGTTAAGATTGATCACACCTACTTTTGGATTGTATCCATGAATCCAACGTATATTCTGTAGATATAAATATGTATATAACTCGTGTAAAACATCATATCAAAGTTTGCCAGCAATTGGAAGAGCTCGTTGCTTCAGCGATAATACAACATTGTACAATCCGACTATGTATTATACACATATTTAACGTGATATTATACGCACAACTATTTATTATACACATCTGTAACTACCTCGTTGGTCTAGTGGCTAGATATAAGGCCGCAGACCCGGTAGTCCTGGGTTCAATTCGCAGGTCGGGCCAATAAATAGTTATTGGGTTTTTCTGTCAGAAAATTCTCAGTAGCAACCCGGAGTCTGGAAGTTGGAAGTGTGTACATTCCCGTGCCTCGGAAAGCACGTTAAGCCGTTGGTCCTGCGCCTGAACTCTTTCCGGTCGTGTCGGATTGCCGTCCCATCGGATTATGAGAGTTAGGGAATAGTGAGTGCACCTGTGTTTGCGCACACACTTGTGCACTATAATATCTCCTGCGCAGTTGGCTAATATCTCTTGAGATTGGTCGCCGTGGCCGAAATCGGTCTGGTGGACCTTATTATTATATTTTATTAATTTAAATGCAATAATGTATAAGTAAATTAAATTCATCTCGACTTTCGTATAGACAGTATTTCTTATCTACTCGTTTGTACGATAAATATATATGAAATCGTCTTGAATATATAAAAATTGATTAATACATTTTGTAACATAACATAGGAACATTTATACGAACAAAAGGCGTTGGTTTATAGTTGTATTCTCCGAATTCAGCTCGTTTTCTGATCTGGGACAATGAGAGGCTGTACAGGTGTCGGATGTCGGGTTCACTACTCGTATTTGCTTGAAGATTAGGGACAGAATGAAATTTCTCGACAAAGCTTTCCATATTGTTTTTAAATACAGGAATGACTTTTATTTAATAACAATTTACTTGCTTGTCGTAGTGCTCTATAGCTTTCAAAATTTGTCTAAGCAATTATGATGACACTTCGTTTACGACAGCTAGCCAGTAATACACAAGGAGTATAAATATAAACGTATATTAGTAGTATAACAACAATACATTTTTAACAAAAACGAACGAAATTTCTGTTTTCCAAACAAACAACGTTTCAAACTTACTAACAATATTAATTTAATCAAAACAAACTATTAAGTGGAATATAACACGAATATGCAACCTTCCACAAAAAAAAAAAAAAGAAATGTAGACAATTATTATATAAATATTATTAATTAATTATTCTAACTCTTTTTTTCAATTCAATTTATGTACTAATATATTTATTTGTAAAATATTTTCATTAAGCAGCATTAAAAATCCCCTAAAAGGTGAACGAATACCAGATTAAATCAATTTATTTTAAAAGCTTCCTAATGTGTGCTATACATACATAACTAAGGGAGAAAAGATTTATTAAAATAAACAACAAAATAAATACCATTATAATAATAATTCTAAGATTTCGCATTCATTCACACATTAGTCACATCTGAAACAATACCAAATCAATGTCCTGTATACGCCCAGTGCATCATTAAAATAGCGCATCAAGTAGGAAATACATGAGTAAGCAAGACAAAGGGCGTTAACCAGGGACCGTATTTATACATGGCTCATTATCTGCAGATGCCTGTCAAAGGTCGGCTCAGTACAGACGTATACGCACAGTCGGTTTGTCCACACGAATGTGATCATGGAACCGCGGAATTATGTTCTTCTGGTGTCCATACTTGTTGGGTGCAGTGTAGCGACGGCAAAGACCATATTCCTGGAAGAAGATACGCCGAGCATTGAAGAGGTCAGTGGTCGCAATAATTAAACGTCTCAATTTTTTTTTTTCATTTGTTTTTATTACACTTGCTCCGGTGACCTAATTTTTTGCTTATATTGAGATCACGATTGCTGGAATAATAAAGTAAGTTTTATAATTTTATTATATTAAATGTGAACAGATATAATTGTAACTTCTTTGTAAAAAAAAATAGCGAACGTAGGTACTTATTTTATTTATATTGTTATTTATTTATATAAAAAAAGCTTATTTTGACAAACTATTTATAACTAATTATGTACATATTAGCAGTTAAACTATATATATTAAAACGTCGAATAAAATTATCACGAAAGCTTTTTTATTTGCAAATAAATAATTGCCATATCTTTAAATGGAAGTCTCAAAGTCTTGGTCTATCCAATACCGATGATGCTGCTCAAGCCTTATATTAATGATTTCGAAATCTTACAATTAGATAAGCTTCATGAAGAAGTATGGCTACCTCCCGGAGAAGCAAGATGACATCGATTTCGCATATACATCACAATCAATTGCCGAGGCACTAAAGAAAATGCAAGAATTCGCTGGTCTCTCTCCAACGGGACATCTTGATTCCGAAACTAGAAAAGTTAGTTAAAATACCTCTACAAATTTTAAATACATCTTAAACCCCTATGAATTTAATTTAGTTTTTACTTTAAATAAATTGTCGTTGGCTTAATTTCTCATGAATAATCTAAGAATTATATTTTTTTGATTAATCCCAGAGTACATCGCCTACTTCACGGATGCCTACTGACTTTATAAAAATAAAATATATAGTCAATACTCAATTTTATATGCAAAATACAGGTTATAGGTTTTTCACGTAAAGGATCAACAAATTGAGATATAATATAAATATTTTTATAAAGTATCAGTACAACACTCGATGTACCCACGTACCTACTTACTAAATCTGCTACCGAGAACATTTTAAATGTAATCTAATCGTTTGGTAACTTGAAACCCAAATATGTAAATGATTTTGTCATAATTGCACATAGACATATCGGCAAAATATAACATAGATAAATAAACATCGATGTAAACCTGTTCTGTTTTAGCTATTTAAAAGAAAACGTTGTGGTGTAAAGGATATTGAAACAAAATCAGCATCTCATCGTCGAAAGCGATATATCCTGCAACAAGGATGGGGCAAAAAGGCAATCACATACAGGTGAGGATTAGAAGATGATTAGAAGACAGTAAGAATATCAGAAAAAAAACATATAAACAACTTTTTAAGTATTTTATATGTAGTGGTGACAGAATACGTGCAAGGATGTACGCATGTACCATGCGTGTTTACAACACACCACCTTGACTGCATAGTCCAAGTAAATTTTTGTATTTAGTCAATTATTTACATGTTATTTTGTTTTTCAAATTCCCCGTGTGAGGTTCTTGCAGTAACAATTATAAAGTCTTCTTAATGTGTGGGAACCGTAAGAGCCGATTACCAACCAATCCCATGAATTTATTTATGTTAGGCGTTTAGAGGGGCGCCCGTAGAAATATCATATCTACATAATTACTGCACCATACAGCTTACATTACACCGAGCCCAATAAATAGTATATGGGAAATGTATGATCATGTTTCTAATCTTTCCCATATACTGCTTAAAAATATTATTAGAAACTACTTGATTTAAAAAAAAAAAGGTAACAATCGCTCAGAATGCGAAGGAAAATCTTAGTACAAATAAATCTAAAATAACGTACTCGATGTCAGCCTAGAAAGTTTTCTTGTTATCGAAAGGATACCTTTTTCAGGATTCTTAATGGATCGAGCACGCTTGAGAGAGAACGCGTGCAGTCGCTGATGGCTACCGGGCTGGCGGTGTGGGCGCCGCATGGAGGCTTAAGGTTCGAACAGCTAGACCGTGGCAAAGCAGACATACAAGTATCCTTCGCAAGCAAAGACCACGGAGATGGGTAAGAGCAATCTATACTACTATATAAATCTATTGGCTCTGTCTGTACATTTTTTTTTGAATTTATACTTCTTTAGGCGCGTTATGAAAAAATGATGAGAGTGAGATTTTAAGACGCGTGCGCACCACCGTCACACAACTTCACCCTGTTAATTTAAATTTTGTGTGACAGTGATGCGCGTGCATCTTAATTATTTGCATTAAATTGAAAATTGTTTTTTAATGATACCAAAGAAGTATAACTTCAACACGCACTTAAGTACACGCATAATTTTTTTTTTCACCTAATTTTGATAAATAATCGTTTTATGATGCAGGGATTCACATTATACTATTTTTCTCATTTTTGTCTCTCTGTCTGTATGTCTTCTTATAACTCAAGAACGGCTTGACCAATCTTGATGAAAATTGGTACACACAAAGAACATGTGATGGCGCAAACGTTAGGCCATATATAAGATCGGTAAACCCTACGGTATTTTATGAAAATTAATTTTAAATCGTTAATTACGTATTTCTTTACCAGTTGCCATGTGTGTGTCTGTGTGTTTAGATATTATACATATATTTTTTAATTATTTATCACAGAATTATTTACATTAAAGCCTTAAATGTATACAAATAAAAATTAAAAATAGTTACTGTACAACCGACCGCGCGGAATGGTGGCAAATTCCACGTACGAATATAAGCATTTCCCCTTTGAATCGCAAAGATCATTTAGATCAAGTGATTTAAAGCACTTAATTCTAAGATGACTCTGATGAATCTCTCCTCTAGTTTATTTCGCTGGTTCTTCTCGATACGACTATTTTGTTTTCCGAATCAATTGTAGTTTTTAGTATGACCATCAATGTTAGTCATTTTAAGACCGTCTTAATGTAACATACAAGCTTACGACCGAAAAAATGTTGTATTAAAATTTCTTGACGTGTTTGGGAAGACTACATTTCCCATCATCAAGGAGTGAATAATATAATGACCACTTACGACCTATTTTAAAATAATTTAAACGAAATTCAAGGAAGGAAGAAATTTTGATTTCACATAGAATTTATTAAATTAATTTAATCTTCGTTTGTTTTCGTTTTATAACTTAATTTCTTTGAATGGTAAACCAGTGCGACTATATCCATCCCTCTCTAACTTAGGTTTCCTTTTGACGGGCCAGGTCACGTGGTCGCTCACGCGTTCCCGCCGCCGCACGGCGCAATGCATTTCGATGACGACGAGCTCTGGGGGGACAACCCTGACGAGGAAGACGAGGACATTACGGACTTCTTCGCGGTCGCGGTGCACGAGATAGGACACGCGTTGGGGTTGTCGCACTCGAACGTGAAGGCATCGGTCATGTATCCGTACTACCAAGTGCCGGTAGAGAAATTACACGAGGACGACATTCTTGGAATGCAAGAACTTTATTGTGAGTTAATTGATCTTTTATATACTAATCTTGTAACTTAATGTAAACATTGAGCGTTTTAATTCATACAGAAACCCACAACATTCCATCCATTATCTGTTCAAAATAATATAATGTAAGAAATTCGGTGTTCTCTCAGACCAGCTCGGTTTTTGTCACCATAGATAAATATCTATATTGTTAATTATAAAAATGCATCATCAAATGCAATTTGGTGCACTTCATCCACCTTAATAAACGAGGCAGTTGCCATATAAACATTTATCATATAACAGTAAAGGAAGAAGTTCCGTCGTCCGTCTCTGCGGAGAGTACGGAGCGGTCGGTGGCGTCGCGCTCGTCGCTGGCGCCGCGCCCCACGCTCGCCGACGACGACGAGAACGACGTGCCCGACCTCTGCTACACCAACTACGACACCCTGCAGGTCATACAGGGCAAGATCTACGTCTTCGAGGAGGAGGTGAGGATAGAGACGAGTGGAGCTCGATCACGTCTGAATTATAAAGGCACGGGAGTCTATCTAAACTTTTGATTTTCTCATTTTAGTGGGTGTGGGTATTAACAGAAAGAAAACAAATCTTAGAAGGTTATCCCAAGAGATTTCACGACGTATTCATAGGGCTGCCCAAACACATCAACGTGATCAGGACGATATACGAGAAACAAAACGGACATATTGTTGTATTTTCCGGTAGGCATAACTTTTAATATGCATTTAATACGAACTAAAAAAGAAATAGGATATGGTACCCTGCAAGTATTTATACTAGCAAACAACACTGACTTTATTATTTGATTTGTTTGTATGATATTATTCAAGTGCTTGAGCTCGACGCTGAAAGATTTAGAAGAGCGAGGGAACTTACATGAGTCGAAAAAAACCTTCGACCTTATTGATCAGTTGTTTGCCTATTGATGATGAGCGTAATGGGATAAAGTTCAGAAAATTTTATTTACCATTATAAGGGGCTTATGTCCACCTGCTGACAAAATCAAAATAAGAAACAGCCTTAAAATATCTTAAGGCTGTTTCTTATTTTGATTTTGTTAATTCTTCACCAACTGATGTTTATGTCACAGGTAGAAGTTTCTGGGAGTTCAGCTCCCGGTTTCGTCTGGTGAGACGAGGCAGAATCAGCGAGTACAAGATCCCACCTCAAATATCTGAACTAACAACGGTCTTCCTCTCCAACTACAACAACAAGACCTACCTCATAGAGTACGAAAGGTTCTGGAGATTTGACGAATCAACGGGTAAAATGGATAAAGGATATCCCAAGGAAATGTCTGCGTGGAGACAGGTTCCATATCCTGTAGACGCAGCGATTATATGGAAAGGAGGTAGGATGTATAACAGCCACCAACAATACTCTAAATTACACATGTTGCAGTTTGTAGGGACTAGTAAAATTATAGATACTAGGGGTAACGCCTTTAATGCCATGGTTTTAATGGTGTAAAAAATATATTTTTAATAAGACCTACATGCTTAATTTGTGTTTATAATTCATCTCGTGCTTGGCGGTGACAGAAAACATCTTGATGAAACCTGCATGTGTCTTATTTCACTGAAATTTCACTGAAACTGCCACGTGTATTCCACCAACCTGCATTGGAGCAGCGTGTACTCCAAAACTCCTCCTCAAAAAGGAGAGGAGGCCTTAGCCCAGCAGTGGGACATTCACAGGCTGTTACTACATTTGAAAACATTCGTCGCCTGTTCCAGTTTTGTTTTACAGTCATTCCGAGCTACTCTATACTCTAGCTACTTTCCACCGACAATTTTGCCTTTATATAGAGCCTGTGTTTAAACATTTATTACTGACAAGAAGAATCAACCTATGATGCCTAATTCCACAGGGAACTTGTCGGTGGTATGGCTGGTATACCTATTTCGTGAGACTACGAGTTTTCACCACACATTATTAGAAGACGTATAATTAATTGGTTACGTCTTCTTGATGTCAACAAACACCATGTCAAACAGACTTGGCTATATACAAGCCTACTCTAACCACAGATCTTTTTGGGTAGTGAGAAATTAGTGTCCACTGTGTACAATATGACATCAGCTGATGTTATTAATTGCTTTATTATTTAGTAGTATAATACAATATTGGCAAATTAAGATGTAATTTTGATACCACCAGATACGTATTTCTTCCGCGGTCCACGCTTCTGGCGCTTCGACAACACGTTAGTGCGCGCGCACGCGTACTACCCGCTGCCCACCGCGCAGATCTGGTTCCCGTGCCGACCCACGCCGGACATGGCGCGGTACGTCTCCAACGACGAGCCCTAGCCTATCCTAGGCAACGGCGTCTGTGGCTCCTTTTATTAAATAACATCTATGTGATATTACTTAATTGCTGTGTTTTATTTATTCATTAGGAAGCCGACGTTTCATAGTAAGCAATACATTTTCTAAATGCGTATATAAGTGACTTACTGTTTATACGAGTTAAAGGCTAACTTAACATGCAAGTGAAAGTGAATAAAAATATTCCATGTTGACAAAATTAGTAGTTTTTGAATATATTAGGCAAAAAACCGACACCGATCTCTGTTGGATAACGTCAATGACAAACATCGTGTGTTACAAGTCCATATTATATTCAAACTTACATATTAATTTAATTTGTATGAAGCTAGACTTTTTTAAAGTAAATTTATATACTCTTTACTTACTTCGCTTATTTTTTTTATAAGAACAGTGCTTAAGCTCTTTCAATGATATAATACATGTTAAAAGAAAAAAAAATTAACTCAGTTTAAATTGATTGATGAAGCTTGCATTGAATGTTATATCATTGTAGAACACAAATTCGAAAATATTATATTTCAAGAGCACACTTTAATTTTGGTTTTACGAAGCGGGATCTTATACTAGTGTTAAGAAACTTCAATAAAGGTCATCATGTTTCATTATTTATGTTAAGGATATATATCAAAAATAATGAATACAAAATTAAAAAATATATCACTTTATTAGAATTGAAATAATAATAAAAGAAGAGTGATCAACACTGATTAATCCGTGCGCGTGCGTCGACGGAATGTGAGCCTGCGTGCTAACACTGGAGTACACAACATTAATTAACATAACATCAACTAACATCGATAATACTGAGCTGACGGTATCGGAACAACATGACGTACTTTTATAATATAATTAAATTATTGTACATACTTTATAAATTTAATGTCTTTTGTACTAATAATAATACGATACGAGGCAAGAAATTCTCCAAAAACAGGTTTTAACAGTGATACTGACATAACGTTTTTTACTCTGCGCTTACAGATTAAAAAAAACTTAAGTAGTGACCCTTTAACGTGTATTACTAAATTAATATAACCACATGCAATATACTATCCCCTAAGATATTATAAGGCTAGGAAATCAACTGATTGTTACGTGTTAATACATAAATAATTCTAACGACTGTTTCGTTTTGTTCGAACATTACTTAATCGTGATGCAATATAAAATTTTAAGTTTTAACATCAGTTTAAAGAACAATAACTCAATTTATTTCAGCAACTAGGCGGTTTCAACGCGAAAATATAATTTTAAATTTATAAGTAACATTTAGAATGATTTAAATATCATGACAAACATTTTTAACTAATCTTTTCTTTTATTAATGTTTACGAAATGAAGACATTTGTATCGATATAGAATTGTTATCCGCCGCTCTAGTTTAGCTGCAGCAAGACGCGGGGTTGGGGTCCTTTCCGGAACGTTTGGTGATGTTGAGCCGGGTAAACTCCTCCGCGACCGTTGGATGGATGCCGACCGTGTTCATCAGCTGTTCCATTGTGATGCCGCACCTGATAACATTATTTATACTTATTTCAAATATCTGCTTATATTATAAAAGTGGAAGTCTGCTTGGTTGGCCTTCTCTACACGGCAATTCAGCAACCAATCGAAATTATTTTGTTGCATTGAGATTATTTGTGGCCAGTGACATGGCCTACATTTTAACCTCATATTAATGTACGAGAGCAAAGCCGCCAGTAAAAATTATTGTTTTAGTACAGCAAAACACTTGTTGATTGTCAAATATGAACGCAATTTTTATTTTCATAATATCTACAAATTATGATAATGTATAAAATATAAACCAGAAAAAAATATTGTATAGAAACTTGAATTAGTTAGATTTATATATATCCATCCTTGGCAGATGTAGCTCCTAGCCATACTACGAAGAAGACATTTATTTAATATAAACGGGTATAAATACTCACTTCATAGCAGCAGCGAAGCCCTGTATGACCTCGCCAGCAACCGGTCCCACGAAATGTAATCCCAAGATACGTTGAGGAGCTTCCCGTAACGCTACCGCCTTGAGGTAACAATTACGGATGTTTCGTTGCGGGATGAAGAATTCGGTTGGTTTGTAGAACGCGTGGTAGATTTCTAGATTATCCGCACCGTGTCTACGATGATAACAAATTATTTGGTTTTAATTTCGATGTAATGTTTAAATAGGAACATTTAATATAATATAGTAATTCACTTGGTCGTAGAGCTTTGTGAAAGCTCGTCTGGGTAGGTAGCACTCACTCACCAGATATTCTACCGCAAAATAGCAGTATTAGTTATTGTTGTGTTCCGGTTTGAAGAGTGACTGAGCCAGTGTAATTACGGGCACAAGATCATAACATCTTAGTTCCCAAGGTTGGTGGCGCATTAGCGACGTAAACGATGGTTAACATTTCATACACTGCCAATGTCTAAGGGCGTTGGTGACCACTTATCGTCAGGTAACCCCTACGCTCGTCAGCTTACATACCTTATAAAAAAAAATTGCTGTCAGATGTACGTACAGAGTCCATAGTCGATCAGATAAATTGCAATACATTGTTATAATATCATCATTAAACGTTGAGAAAAAATATAATCTGATAAGGAACAACGTGAAGGTCACATGATAACAGCGAATATCGAATATTGAAATCGATCATTTTGCTAGAATTACAAATATTTAAGTATTTGTTGCTCGATCCCCCCCGGTCGGTCGGCGCTCACCTCTGCACGGCTTCCTCCTCGCCGAGGCCGACGCAGCCGTACTCGAGCGGCGTGAAGACGGTGGTGGCGACGTTGTCGTAGTCCATGTGCTGCGCGGCGCCCGCGAACAGGCGGCGCGCCAGCAGGCGGCCGGCGTGGATGGCGACCGGCGTGAGCTCGGGCCGCCCGTCCAGCACGTCGCCCACCGCGAACACGTGCGCCACGTTCGTCTGCTCGCCCTCCGCCACGATCTTGCCGTTCTCGGACAGCGACTGCAATCGACGGAGTTCGATGTTAGCTTTGGACTATTCGTACTGTGCCCGAGTATTTTTTCTATAATTCCCGGGAGGGCTAGTTACTCTACTCCACCTGATGGTAAGTGGTAGTAGAGTCCAAACGCGACGACGGCTAGTCCGATCAGGAAGGATGACTTGCAATAGCCGCCCCCGCCTCGCCGGCCCGCAAGATGCCTCTTCACGCCTCGTTTGAAGGAATCCAGGTCATAAGAGGAGAGGAACACGTGTGCTGGTAAAGAATTCCATGTTTTGGAGGTGCGACAAAGAAAAGAGTTACCAAATTTCTTCGTGCGCGATGGAATTGATGTCACAGTTAGGCGATGAGTGGTATCGTCGGCGACGCTATCTATCCATGATGAGTTTTGACCTAAAGCGATACCGTGTGACTAGACGTGCATACGAGTTCGGAAGAGGGTAAACTGGTGCACCATATTAAAGAAAAAAAGCTAATGTGCAATGAGTGGAATTGGAAAAATAGTGGACAAATTATTTTAAATTTTATCTTCATTATAACAAACGTGTATCTTTTTATATTTTTGCACATTGTTTTGATACTTGTATCGTATACAATATTATTCTTATTTTAAGCGTTAAATTTACGAAGTTGTGTTAACTAGGACGAAATGAAATGTCAGGTCATTCATCACATTCTTTTTCGTTGTTACACCGACATGAAATATGGCAGCATTTTATACTTACATTGACGCCGGCAGCCGCCAGTTTGAGTTCTTCTGTGAGCGCATATCGTCCTGTCGCCAGCAGTACCGTGTCGAAGACCTCTTCACTCCTGAGAATACAAAAGAGACAATTAATAATTGTTAAAAAATATACTTAGTTACAATTGTGCATGCAGCATTTTTGTGCTTGTAGAATATAATCAATACTAATTATATAAAGCTTTAAAATTTTTGTTTATTTAGGAAAATTTCAGAAACTACTAATGTGATTAGAATAAATATTTTATTCTAGATAGTCTGTTTATTGTGGAACAATATTAATTATTGGCTATATATATACGTTCTCAGAATATAAACTATGCGTGCTCTTAACTATGAGAGAACACATGCTTTAAATAATATTAAAATTGTAACAATGTTATTTTTGAAATATTTGTTCACTCGAATAAATAATTCAATAGTTCTTACTGTTCCTTCGTCTTCGTGTTCAACCAGCACGCTTTCAACTGGCCAGACTCGAGTTTCTCAACCGACAACGGGATACAGTTGTGGTGGAACTTGACGCCCTTCTCCTCCATTTCGTTGGTGACCATGCTGGCCATCTGCTGGTCGAATCCACGCAATGGAACCGATCGGACAAGAACCGTCGCAGAGTAGCCCAAAGAGTTTAGAAAACCGGCGCATTCTAGACCAATATCTGTAAATAAAACCACTTATATTATGCAGGTGTTACATAAAGCTGGACACTTTTGTTACCAATAATCAAGTAGCTTTACCCTACCCTAAAGTACGGGTCATATAGTCCTACAATATGATTATATACTGTATTTTTTTATTTAAAAAAATGAATTTATGTGTTTATAAACCTCGTGTGAAACAGGGAATGAAAAATTAACGCGGATGTAACAGCGGGCTCAGTAAGCGATATCATTAATTTACTTCACAGACGATTTATCAACCTAACTAATCTTTATGTAAACCTTAACAGTTAACAACGGCTTTATCATTACTATTACAAAATATAATAACACTATCAATGTAATATAATCGTCGCTTAATTTAAAATTGAATTTATAAAAACAGCTGATACAATTAATCATTCAACAAACAGCCCTTTTTAAAAATAATTCAGCAATTACTTTTTTTCTATACTCACATCCAGCTCCAACGACAAGCGTTTTTCCAGGCGGATGGCTCAAACTGAAGATATCGTCGCTGGTGATACAGTAATCCCTGGCTCCGGGAATAGGTGGGTAATGCGGCCTTCCTCCCACGGCAATCAAAATGTTCTTTGCCGTCAGCTCCTTCTTGCTGCCATTCTTTAAAGTGGCAATGATGGTGTGGGGATCTTTGAACTCGCCTAAACCGTTGATGTATTCGATTTTCTTTTCTCTCAGATCGACCCTGGTGACCCAGTTGACAGATTTGATGTGGTTCTGGACGGATTCAGTCAATGCTGACCAGTTTATTTTCACATTGTTTATTGAAGGCACTTCCCATCCATACGATACCGCTTCCTGAAATTGAATAAGTACTCGATTACTTTTTAAGTATATCGAATAATAAAAACTACGAATAATTGATTAGACAATATGGCAACATTATAAATAACAGAACCTAAGAAGTTCTTTGGAACGTACAACAGTTTATGTGTTACCATACACTAATTAGAACGAAAAATTAGAAATACTTTATGAAGGTACAATTAGGTATTTTATTATTCCATAAATAATGTTTACTTTCTCTTGTTCTAGAATATTCTATATTTTGACCTAAAGCCCTACATTCATATCCTCGAAAAAAATTCCTCGGCATCAATAATGTTGCCATTTGTATATTTAGACATATGATACACATGGCAGTTTTATGCACTACGTGCAGTTTTTCCTTCACCGCCGAGTACGAGATGAATTATAAACACAGATTAAGCACATGAAAGTTGGTGCCACAGGGCTCTAAAATAACACGCTAGCAGTGTTCGTTTTTAATCATACATGTATAATAAACTAGCATGGAGGGACCGACAGCCTTATCACTCACAGCGATCTCTTACTAGTAACCTCGGATATAGAAACATTAGACTTACAAGGAAGGACTAGGAAATTAAGGATTTAAATATACGTTTAAGACCAAGGAATAATTTACATATATTAATTCCTATACTAAAATCAGTTTTCAATAATAATGTTGCAATTACGTCACATTAATAATGTTGATTAGAAATATAAAAATATTGATGAATTATACAAAAATAATGAAGAAGAAAATTCATTACGCATTAAAACTAAAGCATACTTAAGTCTAAACGTATGTTTCCAATAAAATATAATGTATTTATTCTTATACTAGCAAAGCTCGTCAAGTATTATCTTGCATGTGTGTATATTTAAAATTATTATACAAAATTGTCATGGCGATCGATTTCACTCAATGCTGACCAGTAGTAACCAAGTAGAGGTACTGCAACGCCATCTTGTGGAGTCTATAGAGTGCTTTTCATGAGCAAATTATTCAATGATTATATTGATGTGTTTGTGGTATTGGTCAAACGGTGCCGAAGTCGATTAATCTAACAAAAAGCTATGTAATACAATTCATTTATATACTATATCGTTTATTTATTCCACCGATGGGAGTTGATGGATACATTTCCTTCACCGCCGAACATGGGGTAAATTATAAAGACAATTTTTCACTTTTATCAAATGAATATGAATTTGCAGGGCTAGGTTTTGAAACATTAGGATCATGGTCGTCTGATACTAAAAAGATTATAAAAGATCTCAAGAAAGATAAGAAACTGGTCCACACTTCTGGTGACCCAAGAGCTGGCTGTTATTTAGCCCAAACGCTGAGTCTAGCAATTGTCAAACTAGAAACTACACCACCGGTTCGGAAGAGAAACACCCAGCCCTGTGAAGAACAGGCGAAAGAAACTCGGCGGGTTGATTTTTTTATCATTTTTTTTATGTATCATGTATAATGAATATCATATGCTTTTAATTAAAAAAAAAAAACAATAACTCAAAACACACATAGGTATAGATAACAGTTTGCGGTTGTTTGAAAGTAATCTATGTATTTTCAGACAGAAACACAAACAACGTCTATTAACGGTAATAAAAATGTAATTATGCGATAACATGATCCAATTTCGTAGACGAATTACAATGAGTGGCATACCTAACGACGATATTGTTTTATATAATTGAATATAATATTTGTGACACAGTAATTTAAAAGTAGATGTGGTAGCGCTTGACGATTCACAAGTTACTTAAGTCTGTTTGAATATTTTTGATTGATATGGTATTATACTAACTCACCGTCCCTTCTAGAATAGGCTAAAGTCAATACATTAAATCGATGGATATAAAGTTGAATTATTTAAGAATAAATTGTTCATGAGTCATAGCATCCGTGTTTGTTGGTAGACCGTAGCGTTACAAATTGAAACTGATGTTTAAGCACGTTCACTAGATACGGTGTATGGATACAGAGTCAAGGTTATTTACTCATATTCAATGAGAAAAATCAATAACGTTATAATATTTATGCTTTAGTAAAAATGGATGCCATTACTGATGAGACAGGCTGTGGATTGGTGGATAAAACGAGTACAAGACTGGTAAAGCACCAATCAATTTCATGTATTGAATTGTGTATAATTGATCGCATTTTCGGCGAATGGAAATATCGCACCAAAAACTCGCACCGAAGGCTCCGAACATTTTAGGAAGACAATGGGACATAAACATGTCACTCAGTGACGTAGCATAGGTCACCAACACCCGGTGCGAATTCCAAATTTATTACAAAAATTTTTGCATGGTAAAAAGGGTATTTTTATTGAATAACACTAACCTGAAGAGTGAAATTGACTTTTTGTTTTACTTAATTTTTTTTTTTTATATTTTTTTTAATAGGGAATTCATTTTAGCCACTCGTAAATTTTTAATGTCTATTAAAAGGTGCAAACTTTGCGCAAGCTCGCCTGGGTAGGTACCACCCACTCATCTGATATTCTACCGCAAAACAGCAATACTTGGTATTGTTGTGTTCCGGTTCGAAAGGATGAGTGAGCCAGTGTAATTACAGGCACAAGGGACATAACGTCTTAGTTCCTAAGGTTGATGGCGCATTGGCAATGTTGTTTTTTTTTAACATTGGTTAACATTTCGTATAACATAATTACTTACTTTTAATTTTCAAATGAAATTAATTTTGTGTTTAATTCTGGACTGGTATTTAAATTTACATACAACACGATTTCATAAATTAATTTAGATTCGATCGGTGAACAAATTGATAAGTAATACTTGTTTAAATAAAACAAACTAAATGTTAAAATTATCATATTCATTGAAAACCCTATTAAAATAAAATATATAACATTTAAAAATGTTTGATTGTTTTGAAATTATACTAATTATTTATGAACCATTTTATACTTACTTTAAGACTGACGAAACTACGAGTACAAACATGCAAAACACTAGGTATGGTTTGTTTTAAGCACAGAACTCGAAACGAAACGAACGTGAAACGATACAAGAAACAAAACACAAAATAATCTGTAAGTGCTTTTACTAAACCCTAACCTAATATTGATAAATTTTGGTATGAAGCCAGCTTGGACCCCAAGGGAGGACCCCAACGGCTGCTTTTTATACCTAACAGGCCAGGTATACAAGTATAAAAAATGCCCCTCAATAAAAAACGGGCATGTGGGCTGAACCTAGTGTGTTTATAAATGGCAGAAAATAGAAGTTATTTGTTGGTATTACATGACGGGTTTCCCTAAATTTAACCAAATTCACAGTTCATCCGCAACAACGGTTTTTTTCATGTCTACAAATTAAACAATTCAGAAAATTGTCCATTGTTTTAAGATATTCTAAAATTTTACGCTACATTATAAACCATACAATGTGAGAATATTCAAATATTTGAAATACATTTATTGCATATTTTAAACTCTATTATTACTAGTTTTTTATTCAACAATGTCGAATTCGCTTTGTTTTATTAACCGATGAGCTGTTCGTACAATTACTTTACTCAATTTAATTGTTGCAAATCATAGAAAATCTATATACGGACATGTTGTGGAATCAGTATTGAATACAATTGTATCGTATTATATAACATATTATATCCACATACCAATAGGTATAAGTAACAATCATCTTGTGAAACAATTGTGCAATCTTAATTTTGGTTCTTATTGTGAATGGAATTAGATTCAATTAAAATGCCCCGGTCGTAAACGTCAACGTCTAGTCTATGTTTAATAAAAGTAGGTTTTTAAAAAATGTATCTAGACATCAAAAACTAAAATTTTACTTAATTTTTATGCAAATATTTTTTTTTTTTTGTTGCACAATGTGGAGAAATATTTGCGTTTGTGGAAGGTTACATATTGATATTAACCTATCAACATGTAAAACCTTCCTAATAAACCTATTAATGATGATTAAATGAGATGATATTTGCTATTTGTCTTAATAGAAATATAAAAATAATGTTTAAAAAAAACTACCAACATCATCCATAACTCCAGGATCAGGAAGGAAATTGGTGAGGGGATATCCAAGGATTGTTCACTTACCATATCCTACAATGAAAAAAATATTAAGAATTCTAATCACATTAAATATTTCATTAAACTACAGTTTTACGTGACAAATTGCAACATTATTTTATATAACATTAACAAAATTATATTTATAATGCCTGAATAAAAATAAAAGGGACCTATTTCAATTCTACAAAATTGAAACAAAAGTTACAGACCACAAAATACCAAAAATAAGACAACAATACTTACATGTATGCTCTCTCCGAGTAAAGCAGCTTGATGCATTAATTTCTTCGGAATGCACCCAACATTCACACAGGTTCCTCCAAGACCCCATTTTGTGCCTTGAGGTGATGGTGTTACATAATCTAATACTGCAACTTTTGCTCCAAGATTCACAGCCTCTTTAGCACAGGCTAGGCCTCCCGACCCACCGCCGATAACGGCCAAATCATAGTCGTAAGTCCCATCTACAAAGTGCAGGTGATACCATGACTTAGTGCATTTACAGAGTTAGTACAGATAATACCAGCTCAGTTATTCTCTTTATTTGTTTTGAGAATGTTACAAATAACATACCACATTTGATTTGGTGACAACACATGTGTATAAGGAATAAATGGTAGTATTAACAGAGCTATTAATTTTTTCGAAGTCTAAAATTTTATTAAACATGACATTACTTTAACATCAAGTTCTACACTTCGGAATATTGACAACTTCCATTTTATGAATACCTTTCAAGACTACACATTCCAATAATATCAAACCCTTTAAAGTTAACAGTATTGATTAAATGAAAATGCATATTATTGATAACTTTTATCTTGTGTAACTTTGTTTTGTTAATCCCTGTACCAACCCTGTCCATATGAATTAACAGTGCAATGCTGAGTAGGCAGGTTGAAACATGTACCATAGCAGACAGCACAAAGGCCTATTATAAAATATGTTTTACTGTACCTTGGTCATTATTAACCAAAGGGGCTACCAACTTGCTCTTACGTCCACAACACATCCACCCACCTAGTGTTGTCACCAAGCAAAAGAATGAAACGTTATATGCAAACTACTGCCACTATATATCATTTATAATATAGGAAATGACGAATTTCACAAATTCAGATGATGAGAATCAAGTAACTACATTTTACTTTCAAAATTTAATTATTATTAACAAAACTCAATAGTTTTTATCAATAAAACAGGTTCAAAGTATATGGTTTATCATCGGTGAGGTTACTTGATATTTAACGATTTCAAGGTTACATGTTTTAATTGCACCATCAAACTTACTAGCGAAGCAGCGTTTAGTGATCACAAAAAAACTCTCCGTTCTATTAAGAGGTTTCACAAAATTAGTTAATATTCTAAAATTATTGAGTATTGTCATGTTTGACGTATTTCATGTGACAGAGACAAGGAAATCACACGAAATATTTACACGAATGAGAAGTTAACTTTCTATTGACCGACGCATGTCAAACTTTTCGTAATACACCACTGCGGTTATTTAGTGTTTCACGATGAAATCTATATTAATAACAGGAGCAAATCGCGGCCTGGGACTCGGTATGGTGAAGTACCTAACTAAAAACGACAAGGCCGGTATTATATTTGGGACCTGTCGCAAGCCATCCGAGGTATGAAATAAACTAAACGTTTTTACTTACCTATTGGTGCCATTTTCAATTAAAACTTTGTCACTAAATATTCAACACGTTAACACGGTGACGGTATGCTTACGTCTATTCGACAACGGTTCAATTAATATTCTAGAATTGCTGTCGCGTATTTTATAAAGAGACCTTTTGGTAACTGTACGATGCGAGAAAGAGACAACAGTCACAAATCACAATTCGCAGGCGGCGTGAGTCGAGAACTGCCTATGACATGACAGATGACGTCACCGTCGACGTATTAGTAGAGACGTAGGATGACGATGCTAATCCCTAATCGACATCGAGATGTTTCTCTGATTGATGATTCTATTATTTGCTTTTTAATATATTTTAATTTATTTTTCCAGGAATTAACAAAATTATGTCAACAGCACAAGATTCTACATATTTTACATTTAGGTAATAACATCTAATATTTAAAATTAAGTATTAGTCATATAAATTTAATATATAGAACATAGGTTTTCCCATACGAGTAAAATTAATATTAAAAAAGTATTCCTTTTCAACAGACGTTACAAATTTAACAAAAATTGGTGAGATAGCATCAGAAGTTTCTAAAGTCGTAGGAATTCAAGGATTAAACGTCTTAATAAATAATGCAGGCGTGACTACTAAGTTCACAAAGCTACAATTAGTAAAAGCAGAGCAGTTATTGGAAAATCTAACTGTTAACACTATTGCACCAATTATGTTGACCAAGGTATTTGAGATATTTCATATTTTAATTAAAACGCTTCCGATATAGACTATTATCATTAATTCGTTTTCTGGAACAGAGCCTTCACCCGATTTTAAAACAAGCTGTTGAAGCAAACAGTGACAAGCCGATGGGTGCACAACGTGCCGTCGTCATAAACATGAGCTCGATACTTGGATCTATAGCTCTGAATGACCAAGGAGGCTTCTATCCCTACAGATGTTCTAAGGTATTTTACATTAAACATTTTTAGTCATTTATTGAATATTGTGAATTTGTTTATAATGAAATACATACAAACAGTTTATATGTATTTTATAATAAACCATTTTCTCTTTAATTTCACAGATCTTAAGATTGAGAATGTAATAAAAAATTATACCTAAACCTTTTTTTTGCTGTACCTAATACGTGTTACTATATATAGGTAGATATAATGGTAACGTTTGGTTTATTACAGGCAGCATTAAACGCAGCTACTAAATCAATGAGTATTGATTTAAAAAAAGATGAAATTATTGTAGCTTCGATGCATCCAGGTTGGGTAAAAACGGATATGGGTGGTAAAAACGCGCCACTAGATGTCGACACTAGTGTTTCTGGTATTTTTAATACTATAGAAAAATTAACGGAAACAGATAGTGGAAAATTTTTACAATATGACGGTACTGAGTTAGCTTGGTAAATATAGATTATAAATTGAAATACATTTATTAGTTGCATAATAATTGATATAGTTATACTTTTTTTTTGTGCACATACCAATATATTTCTCATTAAAGTCTCTCTCAGTCGTAGTCTTGGGTACACGTAGAAACTGGTATTGTAAAAAAGAATAAATTCTTACGCCGTTAACATCGTTTTATTGTAAGACATTATCAAATTTAACATATGTTAAATTATTTTCTTTAGATAAAAAAAGCAGAAAACAGTCATGCCTTATGCTAATTACAGGACGTTTAACACCTAGTGAATAATGCACTTACTTTCGCAACTAGATTTCACGAACTCTTTCACGACTGACAATGAGTTAATTAATTCCGGTTTGCTTGTATTACCTTTAAAAGTAAAATTTTATATAATATATAGATATATTAATATTTAGTAGATACTTATTTGCATATTATTTTTAAGTTCACCGTACTCACCGAACTTACTGCACATGTGTCTGAGCGGGCAAAGTGCACCAAGATCCATTTTATCACTACCGGAATTATTAATTTACATCTTGTAGTGTAAATAATTATCAAACGTGAAATTTTGACATTGAAAACATTAAACACTTTAAAATAGACGACCAAAGAGTATGCATTAGCAACTAAAACTTAGAAAATATAAGTCGTATTAAAATATCCTTAACGACATCACTTTCTTATAATTTTCTTATAATCTTGCATTCAATGCATAAAATTGTGGTCGGATTTGTCTAGTAGGTATATTATTATAATGGTATATGGTGTGTAATTAATTTCTAAATTATATTATAATTATATCTGTACTAGTATTATAAAGAGGAAAGATTTGATTTTTTATTTGTTTGTTACGATTAAATTCAAAAACAACTGAAACGATTTTAAAAATTCTTTCACCAGTAGAGAGTAACATATGCTATATTATTAGAGATCCCTACCAAAACATGGAACAATGTAACTCAAGGTATCAAATTGTAGCCTATAAGTCTATATTTGGCGTGCGCTGGGAAACGAATTGACGGTATATATAAATGTGTTCTATATGTATATTAATAATACTCATGTTTGCTTACAAAAAAGTTCACGATAGTAAATGTCTAACTATTATAGTTAAGGGCCCTATTACATTTTAACCGTCATTTTTTCATTAAACGGTAAACTTCGGTGTTACTTTTCTGGGAAACTAAACGACTTTGAAATTTAGACTTATTAAAAAATGAAGAACAGTTATTAGTATAGATCATAGAGGCTCAATTTTTTTAAATTTAGTCTATGCTTTTTACACAAATTAAAAATTCTAAAAGCAGGTTAGACGTAAAATGCGCGTATGCACTTTTTTGAGTTCGAATATTGAACTACAGTGCTGACCAAATTGAATGGAAAAAAATACATACTATACTTTAAATAGTGATTAATTCCATAGCGGTTACAAAATACTAATATTTGTATGAATTAACTATAAAAAAAATTACATCAAAAGGCATAAAACTACTAAAAATGCTCCGAAATTGTCTTGAATTTCTCCTTAATAAATAATTATTATTAAGAAAAAAAATATACCAAAATTAACATTATTTCATAAAGAATTAAAATTTCTTAATTATTTAAAAAAAATAACGAATTAAAAGACTTTAAAAAAACATTATTACAACTCGGAAATTGCTACAAAATGTGATGTGTTGAGCATTCGAATTCAGTACTGCGCGAGCGCTTATAGAGGAAGGACCTATGCCGATTTTGTGAGCGCCGCACGATACTTACGTAAAGAGTATAGTGCGACGACTACCTATTGTAAATCATGTAAGTATTTTTCTAGTTTTTTATATAGTTTTTTTTAATGTATTTTAACGATACTGACTTATTGTTTTATTATCCGACTTAGCTAGAATGTGGGTTGTGTATTTCAAGAGTATGTATGTATGTCTTTTTTACGAAACTAACTAATTGTTTTATTATCCGACTTAGCTAGAATGTGGGTTGTGTATTTCAAGAGTATGTATGTATGTATGTATGTATGTGTGTGTGCAGTGTACAGATGTGTTAGAAAGCGAAGATATACCTGCTCTAAGAATAGCAAATGAAGCAAGGTACAATTGTTCTCAATAAAATTATACAAAATATGTTTTTTTTTTACGATTTTGCCATTATTTATATACTTAGTAATTTATGATAATGTTTCAGGAAAAACCGGAATATTGCCATTAATTCAGGTTCTGTTACGGTAGATATGGAAAACGTCGATACACAGGCTACGGTAATAAACCTCGTCTGATATGTATTGTTAGGTATATACCTAACATAGATTTAATATAATGTTATTTATAATTATTTTAGATAACAATCGCCGAAGTTCCTTCGTCAGACGAACCTTTAATGCAAACACTTAACGAGATAGATACGACAATGACCATAGAAAAAGAATCCGAGGATAGTATTGTAAGCCTATAATATTATTTAACTTATTCATAACAAATTTGGCAAAGTCGATATTATCGATAGTAATTCATTCAATAGTACTGATAGTATCGATAGTATTGCAAAACTTATCTTGAAGTTGTGGCTACAGTAGTGTAAGAAAGAACCTATTGATTTTTACTGTTACTGCTTAAATTATTATTCTTCCCTTTTAAATAAAATTAAAATTATTGTTTCAGGAAGCAAATTACATAGTTGAGGGACTGAGAATAATTGAATTCTGAGAATTCCAGTTCTTTTTAAATCAATTATTTGAGATTGACAAACATAACGAGAAATTTGATTGCAAACTGAGTAACATAAAATTGGTGAATGAAAAACAATATGGACTTGTTTCAGTATTTCATTTAAAGTGTTGCATGTGCGGTTCTAATTTGAAATTAAAAACATGCAACGATGCTGAGCCAAAGTTTGATGTTAATGCTGGAGCTGTGTCGGGAGCAATTCTAACAGGAATTGGATTATCAAATCTCAACGAAATTAATGCTTCCATGGATTTGCCATCTATGCCGTTTCGTTTATTTAGCACTAAGCATGATGATGTTGCTGAAATATGGCGAATAACTGTTAAAAAGTCAATGCAAGAAGCGGCTAAACAAGAAGAAGAAGATGCAATAGCTCGAGGTGATATCAATAGTGCTGGAATAGCAATGATACCAATAGAGGCAGATGCGTGTTGGAGCAAACGATCGTATAAAACTAATTACTCGGCTTTGTCTGGCTGTGCAGCAATAATTGGGGAACATACCGGAAAGGTCCTCCACATTGGAGTCCGTAACAAATATTGTGTTATCTGCGCTCGCGCCTTTTCTAAGGGCATGTCACCACGAGCTCACGAGTGTACAAAAAACCATTTTGGATCATCTACTAGCATGGAACAAGCAATTCTGGTTGAAGGGTTTAAGCGCTCGATAGAAGAAAAAAATCTTATATATAATGTTTTAATAGCTGACGGCGACTCAAGTACTTACAAAAGCAAACTTGAAAGCAGACCATATCCAGACGTACCAGTACAAAAAATAGTGTACGAACCATTTGTTGCGAACTTACAACAGTAAAAATATGCAATTGCAAAAAGATACCACAATCCCTCTCAGTGAACGTAAACTTTTAACCGCAGATCGCCTTACCAGGCTACGTACTGCCATCCGCTCTGCAAGTAACTTTAGAAATGGCGAAAATGTTTCAACAGATACAAAAATACTCAATTTGCAGAAAGATATTGTTAACAGTATACGTCACATTTTTGGTGACCATGCGAAATGTGATAACTATTACTGCACACAAGAAAAGAAAACAGAACAAAATCTAGTTCCAAAATTACCGAATTTAATGCTTAAATTACAGAAAAACGCGTGTCAGTTGGCATTTCATTCCAGAAGCTTGCTAAAAAATTTCAATAATAACCGCGCTGAACAGTTTAATAGTATCATTGCCAAAGCAGTGGGTGGTAAAAGAATAAATTATTCATTAAAAGGTTCATATAAAGCACGATGTTACGCTGTTGTAGACGCTTTTAACAGCGGCAAACCACAATATTCCTTATATAAAACGCTATGGGGCAAGAGCCCAGGAAATTCTATTCAGGAACTAGAACGCAAAAGACGTGCTCAAAATACTTATTATATGACTCGTGCAAAGCGCTGTAAAATAAAATAAAATTTTTGTAACACTGACAAACATTACGGCAATGAATGTCAACGTCCAGATATGGACCAAAATGATTATGAGATCGCAAAGAACCTGTTTTTAAACAACATTAAGCAACAGGCGGCAAACCGCTTTGAGATCGAGCGCAATACTATTCTGCAAGCAGAAAGCACTCTATGGGTAGAGCTTCGAAGATGCATTTTAACAGCATCTAAATTCTCAAAAATCTGCAAGAGACGTGCCAAACAAAATTCTGCTCCGCTTGTTAAAGCTATTTTGTATAGTTACAATTTGAATAATGTACCTTCCATAAGACATGGAAAAGAAAATGAATCCATGGCCTTGGATCAACTGAGCAACCAAGAAGATGTTATTATTGAAAAATGTGGCCTTTTCATCGATAAACGATAAGTATTTGTGAAGAAGGACTAGTGGAGATTAAATGTCCCTCTTCAGCATTTGGCATCGACCCAGAAGAAGCAATTGAATGTAAAAAAATCAAATGCTTAAAAAAAACCATTTAGGTGAAATTACTATGAACAAAAAGCACGATTGGTTTTACCAAGTCCAGGGACAGCTTCAGATAGCAGATAAGAATATATGCTTATTTGCGGTGTGGACCGGCTCGGATTATCCTATAAAAGTAGTGAAGGTTCATAAAGACAATAATTTTTGGAAAACTGAAATGTTACCTAAATTAACGCGTTTTTATAATGAGTGTATGCTTCCTGAAATAATTGACTTTCGGAAAGCCAGATCTATGCCATTAAGAGATGTATGTTTTTAATTTTTTTAAGTATATTTTTTAATTTCAAATATAAATAAATGTATAATTTCAATCAAAAAATATTTTTGTTTAAAATACTTTATTACCTAATGTTAAAGCTAAGCCATAATCATTCAAAAAATATTCATTAAGGTACACGAGCGAAGCCGCGGTCGAATAGCTAGTGGCATCAACATGAATGCATAACAACTCAATAACACAACACACTCAAATTACAAAATGAAAAAAAAGTCATACTCAAACACTGAAATAAAATAAAAATGTGGATTTTCAGATTTCCCTAATAGCTTATCAAAATTAACAATATTACAAAAGAAAGTAAAAATAAAATAATAATTAAAAAAGTATCAAGTTTGCTTAGTCACAGCGACACTACAGTGTCGTAAACTCATGAGCCCGATCGAATCGTCGTCGTGCGTAAATACCTAATTTTGAAGAACGGAATTTTGTGATAGGCCTCTTAAGCCACGATAACAGTTTGTTTAAATTATTAAGTTCAAATACGGTGGAATCGAATAGGGGTGATATATGTATGTATGATATTATAAATCCTTATCCATTTAAATGTTTTGATAATTAAGGACGATTATTGACATGTAAATACCACTTTAAATGATCCGGATCGGACTTTTCGTTTAGAAGTTATGGCGGGTATAAAATTATCTCAGTAAGAAAAATGACACAGTTTGAACAAACTGTCCTAGGTTTAGTTTATTACCAAAATACTAATTTACGTTAAACAAAAGTTTTTACATTTTCGCGGACGAAGTTGCGGGGAAATTGCTTGTTCTAAATATAATCAGAAAGACGAAAAACTAAGTAAGTACTTGAAGAAATGTTACTTAACTCAAACGTTGGCTAGAAGGCCCCGATAAATAATTTTATTTGCGGCGCTAAATCAACAAAGGGAGCTACTCGGATCAATTCATCCAGTGCGACATTACGTCTTTAATTAATATGCATTTATTTATTAAAACCATAAACTATATCTTCAACATTTTCACAACTTCTGATTCATACACGCAAATTCTTATTTTGATGTGAATCAAAATCCGAAGAAAAATAATAAAAACAGCCAGGTTTAAATAAAAAACTAAAAAATAAAAAGGTCTGAAGTTCTACTGGTTGTAGGGCTTTATGCAAGCTGGCCTGGGTAGATGCCACCCATTCATCAGATATTCTACCGCAAAACAGCAGTACTTGGTATTCTTGTGATCCGGTTTGAAGGTGAGCCAGTGTAATTAAAAGCACAAGGGACATTTTAGTCCCCAATGTTAGTGGCGCATAGGCGATCGGTTGGTTAACATTTCTTATGGCCCATTTGCTCGTCCGCCTACCTATTCTATAAAAAAATATAAAGATAAAAGTTTTACGCGTAAACAGTAAAGTATTTGGTGGTCTTTTTACCGACTTAAAAAAGAAACAGGTTCTCAATTGGTGTGGTTGTATTTTTTTTTGTTATCTCTGAATACATACTTTCCATTTCCATCACCCAGAAGGCTGATAAAATAGGAGATGAATTTTATTATGAGCTCGAATTTTAAGTGAAGTCGCTTGTTTTAAAGCAGATAAGTAATCATGGTTAAATTCACTTTCCAGTAGTGGAGTCCAAATTAAAGGAACAAGAAATTTTTCTCATTTTTTCACCAAAGTTTGGAAGGCGGTATCTCGGTGAAAAATAGTCAATCGAGATAAAAAAAATAGCATTTACTGCGAGGGTGGAACACGTTAGCTTTTTATTTATGCATGTCATGCGAGACGCAAAAATCGTTATTATAGTTCGACGCGATATCGCGTTCACGATAAAACAAATGTTAACATAATTTATAGGTAACGATTTTTACTTATCGTTAAATATTTAACAAAGTTACGTTCAGGACTTTATTCTAGCTAAAGCTGTTTACCTTCAAGGTAGGAATCAATCAATGAGACAGACGTAACAATTTATTTATTTAACTTTACATACTTATAATGTCAAAACATTTAACTCTATTTTTATAATATAATGATTACAGTTGTTATCACTTTATTTTTTAAGATATTTTTAAATGACACCAAGCAAAACATTAAAATAAATAAGAATTATTAAAATAAATTTAAGTTAAGCTCCCACGATTTGCATTTGTGCAGATATTCGAACATAGCTTTATGTAATACGATTCTAAAACAGACCAAAATCAATAGTTACGAAAATTTAATTATCTATACTAGATCTTTTGCTTAATTGCGCTTTATTCCAACGAGTTAAGGTTCATTATCGGAGCTATATACTATAGCATTTTCCCTCTATTTTGGCGCGCTCAATGACCCTTCAATTGTAATCGAGCAAATTGTCTGGTACCCGGCACCATTTAATGAAAAGGCATTTACTTCCAAGTAAAATATAACAAGCCGAGTACGGTTTGTTAAAATCACAACATATTTGTAATTTCAATTTATACGACGATTTTCTAAAAATAGGGTGTTAAAATAACAATACGATGGTGGTATCAAAAATTGGATTTATATTTCTGTTTTGCTGTATAATGTCAGTAACAATTTGCCAGGTTACAGAGTCGGCCGCTCAGCCAGAATCAAGCATAACATGTACTTTTATAACAATGATACATTTTATCAGACCTAATATCCTAACTTACACGAACTAACTACAAAGATATACAGGTAAAGCTAAATTATCTACAGTCATCAATAAGTTATATACAGATAACAATACAGCATAATTATATACAAATGAATTTCGATTAGACTTATCTGTAACCTGAAAAACTCGGATTTTTCCTGCACTCGGGACAGTACCATTTGCCTTTAGGCGGTACCATGATACCGACACATTCGAAATGGAACCATTCAATAGAACAGCCCTCCGCGTCACAGGCAATCATCTCCGACACCTCGTCATAAGGGCATCGGCAGTAGCAGTACACACTTTCGCCTTCGCGGGCTTGTCGCACAGCCGGCCTCTGGAACGCATAGGGCAGGCTTGAAGTCCCGGAATTCAAATAAGTCGGGGGTGGAACAGGTGGCGGATTGGTGACGCTATTTTGTTGAAAAATTTCTAAGGCCCCTTCATTACTAGATTCCGAATCGCTCGATTCCATGGACTCAGAGTTCATCAAGAAACGTGGAGGTTCCGGATCTGGTATAGGCGCTGTCAACCTTATTGGTTCATTGTAATTAAACATTCTTTGAGGAATAACTGTGGATGGCATCTCTTTTTTAGATTTGTGCGTGACCGGTGAAGGCAAGTCTTCTTTCCTCCATTCTAATTTAGGTGGTAGTTGGGGTTTTAAAGCTGCAGCAGTTTGTGGCGAATCCTCATCACTAGAGTATCCATAAAATTTATTAGGCACTCGTCTTCTTTTTGATGCTCGTTTACTTTCTGTGGAGGGGGTAACCTTACTAACACTAGCCGGTGGTATCGCTGGGACTGCTATGTGAGGCACTTCAGGCAATTGAACTGTATTTGATTGTAATGATATAGTGATTTTATTGGGAATTAAAGGTAGTGGAGTTTCTAACTCGGATTGCGAAATAACATCTTTCGGAATGGTCACCTTGATTGGACCGTGTTTACGAGAACTCCTAGATTTCTTTTTCTTTTTGCTTTTCTTTTTACTGCTGCTCGTTTTTTCCTTTGTTTCAACCTCTTCTTCTTTAACTTCACTAATCTCTTTCACTTCTTTTAATTCTTTAGGTTCTTCCTCTTTTATTGGTGTATTAGAACGACTTACTTCGGCCGATATGGAACCACCATCAGATGGCGCAACTGATGCTAAAAGCATTAATTGGTTGCGTTTCTCATTATACATTTTATTTGCAATTCGCTGAGGATTTTTATCATAAAACTCTTCGTCAGTTTCACTTTCTTCAGTTTCAAGATCACTTTCCGCGATAGGTGGTTCAGTTTTCTCAGGAATTAAAACAGGCGTTTCAGACATTCCCATAACATCAACATTTGACCCGTTACTGATTCTTCTATTTTGAAGCGACTTTTTCTGTTGTTTGTTTTTTTTCTTATCACTGCTAGACTCATCAGAAGAATCAGAATCTGATGAACTCGACGATGAAGACCCACTACTAGACGAACAACTACAATTAGAACCGCAGGAACAACTTGAATCACTATCACTGCTGCTACTGCTTGATGACGAGAGATCACCGTGTCTTTTCTTTGGCGACTTTTTATTTTTCTTTTTATCAGGATTAAAAATATCGTCTTCGCCATTTAAATCTGTTGGTATGAGGCAATAATCATGATCAGATTCGCATACATGTTTTCGTATAGGTACTAATGGAGGTGTTTTTTCTTTTTGTTTCTCGACTTTAGCTTGATACTTTTTAAAGTTATCCCAAATTTCTAATACCTGTTGCTCACTTGGTTTGTCTTCTTCTATCAGCTCAGATTTTGATTCTACCTTTGATGACATTTCAACATCTGCAACATTAGACTCTACTTTAATAATAGATTCGGGTTCACTTTCTGGAGTTTCATTTTTAGGTTTATCTTGTGATGTTTCATCCTTGGGCTGAGAAACTCCACTATCTGATTCATCACTACTGTCACTTTCAGATAGATTTAGTGCTGGTAAATTTACGTCTAATAATAAAGCATCTTTGTCTTTTACTCTCTTTTTTTTACTTTTCTTCGGTGTTTGTTCAGTTTCATTGTCAGTTTTGTTTTCAGAAGAACCAGCTCCCTCTTTTGTATTCTGGTCAAGATCTAATACGGGTATTGGTTCTTTTACATTATCTGTACTGGGCTCATTTAAAACTGGAGGTTTTTCTTCGGTTAAGTCTTCTGTAATGTTTTTTTTCCTGTGTCCATCTAAATGCTTATTGAGAAGTTTTTTTGAAACAAATTTTTCTGTACAACCATCTTCAGTACATAAGTGTGGATATTCCTCAGAATGAAATCGTTTATGAACTTTTAAGCAAACCGCTCTCGTAAACTGAAGTGTACATTCATCACAAACAAAAACAGCAGGAGGTATACAGAAATGATAAACATGTGGCCATTTTTTCTGGAGACATTTCTTACATAATACACTCTCTGTTCCATGCTTCCAAAATAAATGATTTGTAATGTCTGGTTTATTTCTATAGGCAATTCCACATCTGTAGCATAAATGATGCAACTTATGTTTCCACACATGATTCGACAGGCGTGCTTGACTTTGGCAAAACTCTAAACATACATCACAAGTGTGGTGTATCTTTCGAAGATGCACCATTAACCTAAATGATGAAGAAATATTATCTACATTACAAAAACAGCATCTAAACTTAATTTCATACTCAGAATCATACGTTCCTGGGCATAAATGACATAATAACTCACTATAACTATAAAAGTTGTTTTTGCACATAATACACAGTAATATTGTTTTCTGGTGCATTTTTCGGTTATGCAAGTAGAGATCTTTATGAACAGCAGTTTTAAAATAACACTGAAAACATTCAAACATTTGATTATGTTGTACCGTTTCACACTTATCTATACTATCATACGAGTCCAAATTAATATAAATAGAAAATAACTCTTCAGCTCCAGCTTTTACTTTCGCTTTAATAGTTTCAGGCATTAACTCCTCTGCCGTTATACTGTCCACAGTTGCAGAGAATCTATGTTGAGCCACCATATGAAGTGCAAGCTGCTCACAGTTTACTGCTATCTTGCGAACATGATTACAATAAGTACAGTTGAAAACAGTTGATGCCAAAAAAACTTTTAATAGATCTTTTAGAGGATACTTATCAATTGGTTTATCTAAAGTTAGTTCTGTAATTGGAATATCATCTGCTACTGCTAGATCAACTGGTTCTTCAACATTAATGTCTTCAGTCGTGTTCTCATCTACCGGCTCTACTTTTGGCTCAAACTTCATTGTTATCTCATTTTTAATTTGTACTTTTTTCTCCTCAAGCTCTTGATCTTCTTTTTTTTCTGTATCATCATCTACATGAACTGGGGACAAAACAGAAGTGGCAGGGTCTGATGATTCTTCTTTTGTTTCAGAATGTTTTAGATCTGTATCAATATTTTCCATAATATTTAACTTTTCACCAACATCACTATCTGATGAATAATCACTGGATGAATTTTTATCTAAAAATTCTTTAGGAACTCTCACAGTTAGCTTTGGTACCCTATTCAAAGTATTGACATCTTCTAATTTGTTATCATAAATAGTAGACTTGATTGTGTTTTCTGGTTTAAATTCTGATGTTTTATTTAATGTTTCAATATTATTATTTACAAGAGTTTTTAATGTTGTCTCTGTATTGTTCTCAATTATTGTAGTTTTTACAAATGGACTATCTGCTTTATCACAAATTGTCATTTTAATTGACGGGGGTTTTATTACAGCTCCTTGGTCTGGAGGTTTATCTTTTTCATATCTTTTGGGTGGCCGTCTATTACGTGATGGTGGTTTATTGGCATACTGCTGTCCAACAGTAGGATCTACAGTGGAATTAATAATAACGGGAGAATTTGCATTATTTAAACTTAATTTTAGTTTTATACCACACTCTTTTTCTTTTTCTTGGGGTTGAAGGGGTGGGGGTGATGGCTCCTTAGGTTTTGAAAGTGTGTAGTCTGACATTGGTACGTGATGATCAGCAGTATCTGGTGAATCACTTTCATCTGATTGTTCTAAAGGTTCATTACCATTAGGCACATAAGTAGTACTAGATTCTTTACTATGTGATAAATTATCAACAGGACTTAAAAGAGGCTGAGTACTTGAACTATTCATCCCAATAGTAGAATCCAAAGTGCTGCTAGTATCTTTTGCAGTAGATTCAGAATTCTCAGAACGAATACTTGTATCACTATTTACGACATCAAAACTATTAATATTCGTATCATGTTTTTGAGTTTGTGATGTTATTGTCTCAGGTTTTGGCTCATTCATCTCTTTTTTTTCAATAACTGGTTTTAATACGTCTTTTGCTATGTTTGAAGGTCCATTTGTGGTAGCTTCATTACCAGTTTTAGCAAATTTTGCATTGTTTGTTTTTATTAAATTTTTACTGATGAGAACGGGTACAGGTTTAGGTTTCACATTATTACAGTCATGATTAAAATAATCATCTTTTTCACTACATATTTCATCACAGGCACAGCACATTAAATAAAAGGTCCCATTATACACTTTACAGAATTCATCTTTACTGTCATAATTAAATTCTTGGACATTGTGTTTGTTAGTTAAATGTGAAGATAACTTTTCAGCCTTGGAAAACATTCCAAGGCAAAAGAGACAAATGTGCCTATTGTGTACTTCTCGCATGTGTAGAAAGAGATTCCAATTCTCATAATAGGTACCACACGCTGAACACAGATATACTTTACGGGTGACTCGGGAAGGCCCTCCAGCATTACACTCTGTGTTTGGAGCAACTTCAGGACTCAAAGCCGGCTCCTTAGCCTGTGCTCTGCAAACAAGTTGATGTTCCTTCAACATGGCCAAAGTTTTAAAAGACATTGAACAACACTTTCGACACTTAAACTTCACCATTGGCTGTAAACCTAGGCTTTGAGCATATTCTTTCAGCTGGGTTCCTTTTTCCATTTTACTCTTTTTAAACTGCAATAGCTGACTCTTAGGCACAAGTCGAGGCACCGGTTTATCTTGTTCATTATCCAATACACTATCCATGTGTGGTGTAACATGGTGAAATTGACTATGGTCTAAGCGCTTTGGAATTAATTTAGGTACCCTTGGTGTACTACTTTTAGGAGCGCTAGCGTCACTAGGTTTTATCACAGACTTTCTTTTTTTGTTTACACTATTGTACGGGGCCGAGTTATCCACGAAAGGTCGTTTACCAAGGTGTATTCTAAGCGGATTAATACGTTTTCTGAACTTCTCTTCCTGTAATGTGTCGGCGCTGTGTCGTCGGTGCTCAAAAGGCTTTTCGTGAGGACTGGACGGTTCGCCAGCAAAATCGTGTCCATTTGCCCTCAATTTACAAGACCGTTCACTATATAAGTTTGTCAATGATGCGGTAGCGATTTTATCGTCTTTAGTGTTGACAATATTACCATCTTCCATAGTTTTCTGAAAAAATAAAACACGTGCTCAGTTTGACTACCGAGAAACAAAAGACATTCAAACAAGAGGAAATCAAAACTGATTCGAATTACGATAACGACAATAACAATTAATAGCATTGACCATACCTCTGAAGTCGTACGACCAGTACGAGTACAATAGAAGGGATTTGTTTCCATGCATCCGTTTAAATAGAGCACTCCTTACATCAGACCTAATAAGAGGCAGCCGCGGGCTGGTCATTCCCGTAAAATGGCGTCACTTCGCTGAGCGAGGATTGGTGTTATCAGAAGCTTTGCACTTCTTTAGTACCACAAACATCACGATGCTTAAACATTTTATAGCTTTTAAACAACTCATATAACTGATGATAACTCAAATTGAGCTTTTCCAACTGTTTATTTCCAAACACACTATCGAAAATCGTAGCGCGTTACGAGAAGCTAATTCATGAACCATAGACTAAGGTATTTCTTTTTAATTTTTTTTAAATTTAAGTGATGTATTCAATGCTTTGTATCAAAAACACGTGGTTTTGCCCATAGATTAACCGGTATTTAAGCTAGATTTTATTTTTTTAGGTAATGAGTGAGTGTAGAAATTGTATTTAAAATTTAAAATTGGAGTTATGAGTATTATCTTTTTTTTACAACTATAATGAATACGTAAAACACTATTATTTTTTTTACTTTAATAGTTGATTTAAAAAAAATACATTTAAAGCTTAATAAAACACATAATATATATTATCACAGGTATAACTGCTTTAACGAAATAACGATTCATAGGGCTAAGTAACGTATTTTATTTTAGTATAAATACACATTACCTGTTCTGAGGTTACCGGTTTTATTTTTTAAACAAAACATTAATCATTTTATGTTATTTACTTATTATTGAATTCATATACCTGCTTTAAGAAATAAAGGAGAAAACAAAGTTTCTTTTACGCAGTAATTATTGACAAAGATACGAGATCACCATTAATCATAGCATAGATTGATTTTATAAACTGTATTTTGAATACAATTTAATCTATGTATATGTATAGATATAAAACGCTAGATTTTAGTTATAGTATCTGTGATCAGATTTCGTAAGGAAAGGGAACAGACTCTTCGTTTTAGTTTTTATCGTTTTGTTTAAGAAAATTTCTTTTTTATATTTCTTTTTATAGACAATGCATATGCAAGATGATGTCTGATCAGTTTAGAAAGGTAGAGCCTTATTCACCGAAATCCTCGCCTAGAGGAGCGAGGTCACCAGTTGTTTCTCGTCAGGATTCTTCTGGGACCCTCAAAACCACTATTTCACTTGGCAAGAACCCTTCTATAGTGCATAGTGGGCCTTTCTATTTGATGAAAGAACCTCCAGGTAAGGATCAGTAAATATAAATATACAATAATTTCGAGTACATTTTTATATATTTTTTCTTTTTATTTAAGGAGAATGTGAACTCACTGGGGCCACGAATTTAATGGCGTATTATGGATTAGAGCACTCTTACAGTAAATTTAACGGAAAAAAGCTTAAGGAATCTTTATCATCATTTCTTCCAAACCTACCTGGTATTCTTGATGGCCCAGGACAGGAAGACAATAGTACATTGGGTTCTGTAATAGCTAAAAGACCTATCGGAGGCAAAGAATTGTTGCCCTTATCTAGTGCACAGTTAGCAGGCTTTAGATTGCATCCAGGTCCTTTGCCAGAACAATACCGCTATGTTAGTGCAACTCCACCAAAGCGGCATAAAAGCAAACATAAGAAACACAAGCATAAAGATGGAGCACCACCTGGACAGGACACACCATTACAAGGTGAGTAATAATTTTGATAAGCTTAAAATGGTTAGTTTATTTATGACCCAAAAATGGTGAAACCATTAAGTGTTAACCTTGTCAGTATGCATGCATGTTCTCAATATTACATTTACCGAGGACTTCTCACCAAAAACTTATACCTGGTATTTACATTTGTAAATACCAGGTATAAGTTTTATTCTTACCTATTCTGCTTTTTATACGACTGAATTGACTCAGACAATATACACTTAATTAACTATTAATATAATATATTAATATATTACAGATTCATCTAATCCAGACACATATGAAAAGAAACACAAAAAGCAGAAACGACATGACGATGACAAGGAACGTAAGAAAAGGAAAAAGGAGAAGAAAAGAAAAAAACAGAAGCACAGCCCAGAACATGGGGGCCTCACACCCAACCAGCACCCGGTCACCTAGGGCAGA
Source organism: Nymphalis polychloros (assembly GCA_905220585.2). Lineage (NCBI taxonomy): Eukaryota > Metazoa > Arthropoda > Insecta > Lepidoptera > Nymphalidae > Nymphalis > Nymphalis polychloros. The sequence goes on from HG992247.1 coordinate 1,439,640, forward strand.
TTATTTATCATTTAAAAATTACCTAGTTACACTCATTGGTCATTGTCATTAATTTAAACTCCAACATGAATGACTTCAATGATAAAATTATAATTATACTGAAATTTGTTGTTTTCCATTTACATAATAAGTAATTATATAAATAATACATACATTCATTTTAACCGGCTCAGTTTCTATCACGTTTATGTAAAATGATTGAGTGACATGAGGTTATGTCTAAAAAAAATATGTTTTATTAGAATTTTTTCAGCTTTTTAAGAAATGTCAAACATGAACATTGCTTTTGATATTAAATTATTTCTATTGTTAATTACTTTTACTAAAACAACTATTGTAGTTAATTTATTTGTATATCAAGGAAAAGGAAATTTGTGGTCACTAAATAGAATTAACAATATAAAGAAATATGTGCTAAATTGCGAAAATTAAAAAACTTAAATATAATGTTTTAATTGTAAGTATATCTTACTTTAATTTATATAATTTAGCAAATTGAATGCATTTGAATTTTATATTTATATGATCTTCTTACCAAATAGAGTATTGTTTCACCTTCAGCCTGTTGCAATCTACATTTTGTTATTTTTATATTATAAACTTGCTCATACCAAACTATAATTCAGCCAAATACTGGGCCCAAAGAAACTTTTAATTGATTTCACTCATCCTTCTATATAATTTCTTAATGTATTTACTGTAGATATTGAGTTTCTTGGAGTCTTACAGCTGCTTAATCAAAACTTTCAATGGCTTAGTACCGTATCTAAATTATTTGAAACTGTATACATATTTTAACCTTAATTGGTATTTCACACTATTTTCTAATGAAAAAATTGTTTCATTTAATATTTTGTCTGATATTATCAAATACCTAAGAAAGTTTTTGATAAATATTAAAAAAGTTCTTTGGTGTTTCAACTTGTATAAAGTTAAAATTTAGTTAATTTAAACTTAAAGATTTTTATATCCTTAGGAGATCTAGATCTACCTTTATTGTTTAGAATAATTAAAAAAATAATGTGTACATAGTTAATTCTTTCATTTAGTTTCATTCACTTTTAATAATGAAGTGGTTGTTTTAAATTGATCTCTAAATCCATGTAATATTTATACCATACATAATACAACAAAACAATCGAATATGAATATGTGTCTTCAGCTAGACTTCTGATACTATCACAAGCTTTTAAACTATTTTTATGTATTATCTATTATTCTATAGGTATATTGATAAGATGAAAGTACCTTGTGAAGTTAGATTTATCTGCATATTTCATTTGTATAAAATATAGTTTGTGCTATTTATCCCTCTGGCTTCTTAGTTATGTTGCTCTAATACTGTCAGATGATATACATATAGTATTAGTAACAGCCTGTGAATGTCCCACTGCTGGGCTAAGGCCTCTTCTCCTCTTTGGAGAAGAAGGTTTTGGAGCTTATTCCACCACACTGCTCCAAAGCGGGTTGGTGGAATACACATGTGACAGAATTTCAGTGAAATTTGACACATGCCGGTTTCCTCACGATGTTTTCCTTCACCGTCAAGCACGAGATGAATTATGATCACAAATTAAGCACATGACATTCGGTGGTGCTTGCTCGGTTTGAACCCACGATCATCAGTTAAGATTCACGCGTTCTTACCACTGGGCCATCTCGGCTTACATATAGTATTAATTAAAAAGTAATTTTTTAATACAAACATTCACAAACCTGGCAAACTATGTATTTGTATATAAACAAATGCCACAACAAATTTTAAAATAAACATTTTGATAGTATGGTTGAAAAACTTTTTCTTTTCACCCTTACCCACTATTTGATAAATGGTTTATTAAAAACTCAAATTTTATATATATTAAAATATTTATAATTTCTTAATCATATGTTTTATTATACCTAGTTTGTGAATTTTTATTTTTCCAATTCCCACCGTAATTAAAAGGTAAACTAAGACTGCTGGAAAGTTTTGAATATTTCGTAATTGTAACAGTAACAGTCTGTAAATGTCCCTCTGCTTGCTTCTTCGTCACTTTTTGAAAAGTTTTGGAACTTATTCCACCACGCTGCTCCAATACGGGTTGGTGGAATACACGTGACAGAACTTCAGTGAAATTTGACAAATGCAGGTTTCTTCATGTTTTCCTTCACCGTTAAGCACGAAATGAATTATAATCACAATAATTCAGTGGTGATCGCCCGGGTTTGAACCCACGATCATCGGTTAAGATTTCTTACCACTGGGCTATCTTGGCTTCTCTGCTTCGTAATTGTATCATACTTTTTATTTTATTTTTATTCAATACTAATCTTGATAGCCAAAAAGTACTTCAATTTCGGGGTATTTGATATGCTGGTTACAACGGCGGCCATTACGATATTTTTTATGCATATTAAGATGAATCCAATATTTATTTATATCTGTTGTATGGCTTGTATAACTATCATATTCGCGAGGGCGACACTTTGCTTTAGCATTTTTATTAGTCCGGGTAGAACACATAGATAATCAATCAATACGACTTCAGTAAATAAAACAAGTATTTGAGGGCGAAATTTATTCAAAGTATCCAAATTTATACATCATTTTAAGTCAGTTTCGCTTCTTGTAAAAAGACTGTCATTCTCAGTTAAAAAGAAATAAATTAGTAATGCAGCACCAAAATACATACATCATACTTACAAAATGATAACTCCTACTTATATTACTTACATCCCGACTTCTCACACACGTAATCAACTCGCAACATACGTCAGAGAAATATTATATCTTGCATTTCTAAATTAATTATACATTTAATTACAAATAATATGTTAGAATCACAAGATATAATAGTTCCCTTTATGTTATTTAATACATTACATAAGCTATTTACTATTTAGGTATATTCGGTTTTCGTTAAATGAATATTTATTAAATATTTTCAAATAAAACAATTTATCTGGATCATATTAATATAAAAAATCTGTAAGTCAATATGGAATACGAGTTAAATTCAACTAGTCTGTTCGGATTGTCAGTTATTCAAATGTTCACGGTATTATCATTGCACTGATGGCGATTTATTATTTATATATTAAATACATATATACTTCGGCTAAATGCTTTATTTCCACATAACCATATTGACTAGTAGAATTTAACATTCAAAGAAAACACATCACGTCTGAACCGGCAGGTAACGTCTGCGTTATTCAAAGCATATGCTGTCAAACAATAATCTAACTAACAGTAGGTAATATACCCGCAAATAACATTCTACACGATACTAACTAGACGGTAGACCACCAAACTAAAACTATAATACATTTTGGTGCGCCATGGCACTGCGTACGTGACTGTTCCTACCTACGACGTATCAGATAACTAATAATCGACGGCCGCGATGTTAAAACAATGCTATATATTATTGAATATTTATATATATTTTTTTTCGAAATGCGAAAATTGCACTGCGTTCACGCCATCGATACCACACAACCCAAGATTAGAAGTTAAATGAAATTGGCATTTAAGAATGACTTAATTTATAGATAAAATAAACTGTTTCCATTTTACGCAAACTGTTGTAATAATTTTATTAATATAAAAATGAAATTATCATATGAAAATAATTCAATTATTAGTAGATAATATTGTGGTAACTTTAGAAGAAAAAAAAAAATCTCTAAATACACGTTATCCCGATATAAAATCAAGTATCCTTCGAGAAAAACTGTTCACAAGGAGATCGCTAATGGACGTGTACACTCGCTATCGACTATCACAATGTTTGGAGTACAATTTTGAGCAATTCATTTATTTATTCATACACATTCGCGTAACCAGAATAGCCGAGGCGGGTGCGAGGGTGGCCGGTACGGTAAACATTACTCGTTTCATTCAATCGCCTAGATTACATACATATTTAGATTAGACATCATATATATTTTTTATTATTGCAAAAGTAATAAACTTTGCATTTCGACTATTGATAAGCCTACTAGCAACAACCGCACCCCTGGCTACACTAATGATCATACATTCTTGTTAAAAATTCCTCAAAATGTTCAACATTTAAGGCTAGAGCGAGGAACTTTTCTCAAGTTTTTCTAACTACAGTATAAAATATTTATCTACATCGCCTTGGCGGTTTAACACAACTATTACTTCGTATTCGGATCATTTATATTAGAATTATAACAAAATTTGAAATGGCAAGTTAAATATATAATGTGATCGCTATCAACGTTTCGATTAGTAAAAAAGCGAAACTTGGGCAAGCTAGAATTATTAAAAAAAAAAAACCCCTATCATATAGAACCTATACAAGTAATACGAACATATTAATATGCGTAACAAATAAATAATTAGTTATATTTATAAACATAATGCACATATTTTTTTTTTTTTACAAATAATTAATAAAATTACCTTTACAAAGAAACTAATATCATTATATATAACAAATATATAAGTATTCCTTATTATTTATTATCGTCAATATGAAAATGTTTTTTTTTTATGTCATGAATATGATCTTAGATATTATGGATATTTTTTTGTCAGAAATTAAATAATGGAAATTAATTGATAATAAATTTTCAACGTCGTATTGTCCATTGCTAAACATATTTACGTCGTAATTCCCTTCAATATTGTGTGTTATTAAGCGAAAACTAAACATGCTTCCAGAACGATGATGGAAAACGTCAAAATATTTAAATTCGCACAATCATCGCTACAATCGAAAATATACAAATTCTTTTATTTATAAAAACCACAGACTCAGCTCAAGTTTTTAAACTGAATAACAGAATAATATATAATAGATTGCGGAAAACACACCGGTTTATAATTTAGCGTAACCATTACATACATTATCTGTGGTGTTGCTTGTATAATACAAATATTTTTAAGTGTTCTAAATTTAAAAAAAGAAACGAGGACATTATATATTCGTGTCTGTGTGTGTATGTCACACTATGTAGTGATTTCGTAATATTTCCCGCACGGTCAGTTGTGTCACAGGTCCTTCAGCAGGGCGGACTTCGCGTTCTTGAGTTTGTCGAGCCGTTTCGTGAGGTGACTGTTCTCCGTTTCCAATTCCTCAACTCGGTTTAATGCTTCCCGCGCCTAGAAAAAACATATTAAATATATTACTTTTTTGAATATGTTATCCTAAAAATAAATCTTAGAGGTACATTCAATTCATTATTATATGAAATTAATTTGGGATCGGAGTTTTTTATTATTAAATCATCAATGTTCTTCCATTGTTGAGGTAATGGGTTTTTTTCTTTTTAGGTACATTTTTTGTGACTATAATAACTTGTTCATTCAAACATTTGAGAAACAAAAACATTAATATTAATTGTATTATAGTTGTAGCAAAAACCACTTTGTTAAACTACAAATCATTAGTATGGTGTTACTGGTGTAATAAAGGGACAAGATGTGTATTTTGTACATGTCGGTGTTACGGTGCCACGGGGACTCCTGTTATACTTTTAACTCATTACACAATAAACGGTTAAAATAGTTTCAGGGATCACTCCGGGTGGACGAGGGGGCAACCGTACCGTTATCTGTCACCATTATTTATAACGGCCCAAAAATCGACCACATCCTGAAAATAACGAGTCACTTTACAAATAGAAAAAATGATATATTTAAAATCGCTCCGATGAGTAGACATAGCGGCCGGGGCGCTCACCTCGCGCTGCAGGCGGCGGCGCTCCTGCTTGAGCAGCTCCTCGTGCTCGTCCTGGTGGTCCTGGCGCGCGCGCAGTCGCGCCACCTGCGCCTCGAGGCGCACGACGGCGGCCGCGTGCAGCGCCGCCTCGGCCTCGGCGCGCGCGGCGCGGGCCTTGGCGTCGGCCGCCGCGCGCCGCAGCGCGTCCAGCTCGCACTCCACGTCGCGCTCGCCGTGCGCCGCGCCGTTCTGCCGCGCCGCGCGCTCGTCGTTCAGCTGCAGCTTCAGCTTGCGCACCTCGCCCTCCAGCGCCGCCTTCGCGCCCGCCAGCCGCTCGAGCCGCACGTCGAGCGGGCCCTCGCCGGCGTCGTCGAGCAGCCGCTGCGAGTGGTGCGACACGAGCGCGAGCGGCGGGACGCTGCCGCAGGGCTCGCCGGCGAGCGCGTCGGGCGCGGCGGCCGCCTCCACGAAGGCGCGTCCCGCCGCCGCCGCGGCCGCGTCCCGCGCGCGCACGGCGTCCCGCGCCAGCACCACCTCGCGCTCCAGCGACGCGTGCTCGCGCTTCAGGCGCTCGTGGCTCGAGCACTTCTCTTTGTGTTCGCGCTGTCGGTGAAGATGACGTCGTTGAAAATGTAATACTACAACCCTCGAGTGTTTCCTTCGCCGTCGGTTCCGCCGAGTGTACGGGGTGCCGTACCTGTAACTGTGCGTACTCCTCCTGCAGCTCCTCTATCCGGTCCTTGAGCAGCTCGAGCTGGTAGCCGAGCGCCGCCTTGTCGTTGTCCAGCTGAGCGTTTAGGATCATCGCCTTGCGAAACTTTTCCTCGACTTCCTTCAACTCATGCTGGAACGAATTTAATTCATTGTTAATAATACGAACGTTATATTTTCTTAATTCAGTTTATATCTATTTATTTTTATTAGAAATTATACGATTTGTTTTTATAATTGACCTCGGTATTGACTCAGTCATAGTAATAATTAAAAATATAAGAAAAAAAAATCCGTTTGTATGTTTTCGTATAAAGTACACAATTCAATTTTTGAACTAAGAAAAGAGATCTCTGTTATATCAACAATTTACCCTGAGGTCCTTGATACTGAGCACGTCGTCCGAGTCCTCCGAGCTCCGGCGCGGCGAGTGCAGCACGCTCGGGCTCATGGCCGCCAGCCGGCCGCCCGTCCGCCGGCCCACTGTCTCTGTAATAGGCAGTACTACGCCTGTAATAACGTACATTGTCTCAGAAGTCAGAAATTTCTGTTATTGCAATTTACCAATACATAAATAAATAAAAAGCTTATGTTATAAAAAATATTCATAAAACAGATTTTATAATACCTGAACTAAATTATATATGGATTCGGATTAAAAAATTGTATTGTTAATTTATAAACCAAATCGTCATGTTACAGGATGGCAATTGGATGAACATGAACTTTACAGGGAAGAAGACGCAAGAGACTCGGTACTCTTTTTCTAAAATTACATGATAACTGATTGCACATTGGCAATGTATGGGATCCCTCCTGCAATTTCTGACGTCTCATGGCTTCAGATAATTAGACATACTATATAACGAATAGGCTCGTCTGCCTTATTAATAAATAAAATATATCGTGAAATACTTTTCATTAAACGTAGATCTATTTCTCACCTGCGTACATGTCATACGCCTTGTCGGCATGGTCCTCCTGCTCGCGCTGCTGTCGCTCCAGCTCCCTCATCCGTATCTCTCGCGCCTCCGCCCGCGCCGCTCGTCGAGCAGCCAGCCGTTGTTCCGCCTGTAACGATAGAAATCGTTATTTAAATCAAGAAAAAGATCATATTGCGTGACATTAATAGTTTTAGAAGTTAAGCTAAGCCAACTATCCTTTAATATGGAATTCCATCGCTTATCCAAGGATTGCGGTCCGGTGAACCAGATAATCTCATAATTCATAATGTACATTGCACACTACTTAATTATTATTGTAATTAATGCATCATATGAATGTAAAACCTTTGTTTAAAGTTGATCCGATGCGATTCTATGTGATGGCATATGACTACAATCAGTAAAATGTATGATTTTTCCTCCTAGTAAATAAAAAGGGTATTTTATTATTTGTGAAATATGCGCGACCGTAACACTATATATACAGTGGTGGTCATATAATTAGAAACACTTCTTATGAATAAAGAAAGTATAACTTCAACGTACAAATGTTCGTAAAAAATATACACATTCACTAATTAATAATCATATAAGCCATATAATAATATAGCCACTCAAATAAAAAAACTCATTAAATGCATAAAATATAAAACATACCTTACTTTTAATTACAAAATGAGTCTCACACATGTAGGAGTTTATTTTCTGTTACTAGCCGCTTGGACGCCTACTTAGAAACATTTTAAAAAAGCATCCATAGCTCGTTCTTTTTTTGAAATTGGAGAATAACATTTCTTTTTCTATTATTTTGGCGGCAATTCAAAATTTAATCTGAATTTTATTTTGTACAAAATTTGCAAAAATAAAAGTTGTGACGCGTCAACTAGGCAAATAATTGTTAATTTACATATAGATCATAAGTGAGCATACAGAAGAATAGCTGAGCATTTAAATTGTTCTGTTAAGAAAGTTTTTAATGCAATTGGTCATTATAAAACACATGGAACTGTTGAAAATGTTCTTAGAAAGGCTCGGCCAAGAAAACCCTCTCCTAATCGTTCGTGTTGCTAAAAAAGACCCAAGTAAAGGCTCCAACCAGATTAAAGATGAAGTTTTTTCGTCTGATGACCCGAAAAACATCTCGTCAAGACTAATACGCTGAAGATTAGTCGAAGCTAAATTGTTTGGAAGAATCTCTCGAAAGGTATAGAAAATCTCTGGTATATTGTTAAAAATAAAGTCTCAAACAAACGTAACACCAGTCAAAACGAACTATATGAAGCATTTGTTGAAGCATGGAATTCAATCCCCCTAGAAAAATGTATGAAATTGATTGAATCAATGCCACGTCGCTGCAGTGCTGTTATTGAAAATAAGGGATACGCCACTGAATATTAATTATAACTATTGGTAGGCTGTGGATAGTAGCTATTACGTAAATAACAATACTAATTACTAATACTTAAAAAAATATTGTTTTTTATACTTTTTTGTTGTTGTTTCTAATTAGTTGACCATTATTGTTCATACCTTACAACTGATTTAAATGTTTGTCCATAATGTAATATTGAAACTGCACTTGTGTAATGGAATTTATATTGTTTTTCTAATAAATGATAAATCGTTGAACATATTGTTGTCCGATTTATTGTTTAATTTCAAAATAAAAACGATTGCGGTGAAGTATCTTACATAATATCAAGGACCGTTGGTAGTGTTTCTAATTATACGACCACCACTGTATATATATATATAATCATTAAACCGTAGCAGAACTAAGTGCGGCAGTAAAAACAATAGGAAATAAATAGCTCCAAGAAAATAATTAACTCCCATAGTTAATTATTCTCTTATTTATAGAGTACCAAGAAATACTATACCGACCGCAAGAAGGTTTTCGTCGTACGGAATTCGCATATTTCATTCTGTTTAATTACTTTTTGTTTTTACTTATATAACCGACTTATATATTTCATATGATTATTATTATGTACATAGTGAAGTAATGTCTGTAATGTTTTTCTTTGCTGATTTTCTTATTTACAAATATTTAGTAAATTATTTTATAATCTCATGACTATGTTGATACAAGTACATCCCGTTGAAAATATTTAAAGATAATCCTGTATTTATTATCACGAGGCGTTGCGAATTCATATGTCGAAGAAAGTAGTTACTTTTTGAGAGTGTCAATAAAAAAATATATAAATTTCCTCGTTAAAAAAAATATGACAAAAAAACCTAAGCCAAAGGAAGGACTTGAACAACTAAGCATACGGGTTAAAGGATGTGTTCACTCGAAGTTCACGTCGTCTATTTCCTTTACTTGTTCAAAAGGTCGGTCTATACACACAGAACCGGGATAACGAAGTTTTGTTGGTACAAACAATTTTTCCTTAAAAATTTAATATGTCATTATGTATGTTAATAGTATATAATCGATTGACAAATACTTAAGTGTTTTTGAGTAATAAGTAATTCTCAGTATATACGTATGTGCCATTTGATATATTGATCCTTAACATAAGGATGATATGGACCCGTTTACCAAATCAGTCGACGCACTTACAGAAATAAAATTTACCTAACCTATATCTTTAGTTTAAAGTACTATTATTGTAACTATAATTTTTGTGGGTCAAGAGTTTACTTTTATTTTTTATAATAGATGGCCGGGCAGCCCTGATGGTAAGTGATCACCCATAGACATTGGCGCCGTAAGAAATACTAACTATTCCTAACATCACCAATGCTCCACCAACCTTGGGAACTAAGATGTTATGACCCTTGCGCATGTAGTTACACGGGCTCACTCACCCTTTTAACCAAAACACAACAATACAAGTATTGCTGTTTGGCGGCGTAATATTTGATGGGTGGGTGGAGCCTACCCAGACGGATTTGCACAAAGCCCTACCACCGAGAAAATAAGTTTTAACATACACGTTTTGAAAATATTCTGTCACGTTAAGCTTTAGGCTCCGATTGTCATATTTTAAACCGTACTCATTTATTGTCAACCCATTTGTATTGTTATATTATACATACGTGTATTGGAAACAACGATATGAAAACAGGTTAATGTGTAGAGCGATTAACCGATAACTCGGGAAACCAGCCACACGATAGCAAACATAAAGCACGAGATAAAACTGTTATTGTTTCAAACGCAATAAATAATCCAAAACCATTGCTACTCTTAATTTTTTATTCAATTATTCATTGAAAATATTTAGAAACAATCTCTTTTATATATTTTAATACATTTCCTAACGGCAGACGTACACATTATTCGCCAGCGAGATCGGGCGATCAACAATTGAAATATTCGTTTGAATAATTAAGACGAAAGCGAAGTTCGACATCTATCATCTCGAATGATCTTTGTCTGCGCTCGTCTGATGATAAGCGGTTACCTTCGTACATGGAATGCAATTACATCGGCCCATTTAAATTCAAATCAAAACAAAACAAATGTTAATATTAATGTCCTCAGAAGGGCAAAAGCAATATCTCTACCAACGGGCAAAATATCAATCAGAAAGTTATCAATCATAAAATGTCGGTGATGAGAATACTTTACGTGGACATAGTTTTTAAGATAGATTCAGTCGGGAAATTAAATACGTTCTGAAGAAACTATTTCTTGATTCAAAATCAACTCAAAACTTGGGGGGCAACCAAAGCATGACCAGTATTATAATAATGATTTATATTCAACGACAAACCTGATGGGTACTACTAGGATATCCTGTGTCGAGAGTCCGGAGTCAGACATAAACAACCAGACTATTAATAGTAACTACTAACTACTATATAAAAATATAGGAGAACATACCAACGTTGTTATAATTCTTATAAAGTCCAATGTTCCAATTTCCAAATTTGAAATTCAAAGGATTTACTAAATATTTAACGTGTATATGCTACAAGCTCAAATTATAAATAATATTTATTATTATTATTAATATGCAAATTTTGATCGCGAGGTTTGGTGGCAAAATTCCAATATAATTTCTTTGGTACTACTGTACCAATTTCTCGTTAGGAGAAAATAGCTCAATTTAGATTAGGCGACTAGGTTATATCCGTATAAGTGGACATCGAATTCATCAATAAATATGTTTATTAAATAAATGAACTACTAAAAATACAATTACGAGTTATTTATCAAAATAATAATATAATTTATTTTATATTTAAAATCAATTGCGAACATAAAAATTAAACAAATCAACACATAATTTTTTAACAGGAATATGACTTTAAAGTCAGGCTAAGAATTAGGACAAACTTTATATATAATTACCAAATCGTCGAAGACACAGAATTATAGATGAAGATAATTAATAGTGTTTGATGTAAAGGATGTACTACTAACACTGTTACATAGAGCAACGGATGTTAATGCTTGATTAAACAAGGTATGAACTGATTATAATAAATATTTACGTCACAGTTTAAATTACAACATAATTTTAACTGTTCGAATATTTTCTTAACAATAGGTACTCGTACTTAGATTAAAACGAACTATCGAAATAGTGCTTAGCATGTTTGCATGAAGTTTTTAAACATTTTATTTCAAATGGATCCTACACAATGAGATAAATATCAATATATAACTTTATTTAGGAAGGCAATCGTGCAAACATCTGTCTGTTTGTCTATTGGTTTATGGTCAACAACGTCCTTAGATATCGTTACCGTGTTATTTAAAAGGGATTTCTTACGAAGAAATGCGAGAAAGACTTGCATAAGAAAATTGCAGCCCGTAAAGACATCCTCTTAGAAAGATTTGGAACTTATTCGCCAAGATTATTATTGTACGAGTATCTCCATAGACGTCTGCCTTGGTTATATCTTGTGTAAAAATGCCACGCAGCCTTATAATCTAAATACAACTGCTACACTGCGGGCTGATAGATATACCTACATACGTGTAAATTGCATGCAAAACATGCAAGCAGGTTACCTCACGTCACTGTTCTTGACCGTCGGTTACAAGATGGATTATTTTATAAAAGAAAATGAAATTATTCTTGCCCGGCTTATTAATGACCACATTAACAACAAAGGTTACTTGTCCCACGAATTATTATACATTATCCAAGTTTAAACGAAGAAAACCAAATCGCATCACGCGTTAGCAATGCCTAACTCTTTAAACGTATCTACTTGTACAAAGCTTCAATAGAGTATATTTGGTTTGATTCCAGTAAACTTATTAAATAATAATCGTTTCTGTATTTGACTTTGTACACATCAATGAGAACAATTTGACTAATCCTTGGGAACCATCCAATTTATTAAGATGTTTCTTAATCGCCTAGAGGTTGACCCTGTTCGAAAGCTAATAGTTATTTGCATGCCAAGTTTTTGCGACTTTCCAATGGTTTCGTGTGACTCAGAGACAGATGAGACAAAACCTTACTATTTTTCTCTTTTTCTTGCGTGTATCACAAATTGTTGATAATTTAACCGTCATTAGTATTCTAACGGTTCGTCATCGTTCGTCAATTACACTTTAAATATGTTATATTACGAAAACATTAAGTTCAACATAACGTTTTTCGTTCCTAAGCGTCACGTGATGCTGACAGTGTGTGAAGCCGGCATTATGCATGTATACACCGGCACATATGGTCAAGCGTAAACCAATGCCGTCGCTCGATCGGGGTACGATGACATCATTTTCAGATTAGGGTTTCAAGGTCTCGTGTTATTCCCCCACGTTGACGAACTTAGCGAATACTTACGTTGATAATGTCTCTATTGTAACTGTTGTAAACTTTATTACATATTATATCCAAATCTCATATCACGTATGTTTGATATCGACGGCCCGAAATTAATTCGTTATATAGGTCCATTATTATTAGGTCAACCATTTCATTGATGATAATTAAAGTTTATTAATAGCAGTAAATGTAACTGAACATATCATGTTCCCGTATCATTTCCCAACATTGACGGCAACCATGGGTAACTAAATAGTTATAGTCTGACATATTAAACAAAATAAATAAAATGCATTGAAGTAAGATTTTTTTATTTTAAGAAAAGGGATACTATCACCTTTTATGATATTTTTCTGTTAACTAATCGTTAGTTTAAGGTATTTTTCTTGTATTTTTGTGATGTTTTGGTTATTTCCATTTATTTTAACATTTAATATTATTATTATTTAATATAGTTTTACTGCTGGTATAAATCGATTGAATTTAAATTTACGTATTTTGGTTATTAATTAACACAGTTTAGAATCAGACGAATGCTAAATGCATTTTATATTTAAGTTTCGAAACAAACGGGTTTTGAACGTTGCGAAATCGTGCATAGATAATTACGTTTATGGCTATTTTATCAACACGATACAAAATCTATTTCTTTCACAATAAAACCTTTCTTAAAAATTATTATATCACAGGAAGGAAATAATAAAAACCGTTCAAGTGATATATAAGAATATCGTCGAACTATATAAAGAAAAAAAAATGGAGAATACGGTATAAATTATTGAAGTACAGTAGAATGCTGCACGATAAGAGATCAGCTGAGAGTTGTCAACAAGGACGAATGAAGGTGTTCCAGTTAAAGGACGATAATCCCAATCGGTATAAGTTTATCTCAAAAATAATTTCCGACAGAATCTAATATTAAAAACACATTTATCGTAAAATATTTATTTAATTAGTAAAATATGTTAGTATTAATATTAGCGACCGTTCTGAATGCCGTTCTTATAGAACAAGTTTTTGCTTCTACTCGTGTACGCGAAACACTATTTCAGATAAAACTATTGGAGTGTAATCTTTTACAAATACATAATATGCAATGTTTGTTAATTAATCACGACGAATGCTAAAAAAATTGAGTTGATAACTTTTTTGTTTTTGTTTTTTAGAACATTTTAACTTACGTCTACCGAAGGGAGCGGGTAATAGAGATTGTGGTGAAAACTCTTATGTACACATACACAATCCTCTTTATCACAAAATTATTGCTATTTATTGCTTACATGTAAATTTTATGGCGTTAAAAAAGGATAACATGTCATTTGGTTTTGTCAAATCAGAAACGTTTAGTGATTTTATGAGGGTTGTATATATTTCATCTTGGTCTTGGCGGTGAAGGAAGAAATCTTAAGAAAACATGTACGTTTCGGACGAATGTTGCCTCATATGTATCCATCAACTCGCAAGGAACGAAAGTTACGGAATAAGCTCCCAGCCTTCTCCTATACAACATAGTAGACAACATAGCAGCGGTACATTTACAGTTACACCGATTTTGTTGTACACAAACTAAAAAGTAATAACTTTTTAACACAAACACTAAAAAGTGATAATATATTTTTTGGATATGCATATCTGTATATCATATTATATAAATAAGCTTCGACTTTGAATTCACACGACATAACTGGTCGAAAACTAAATAATCTATGGTATTCATGATAAATGAGCGTTTTTTATATCCGCAAAGTGGATATTTGGAAGTAAAACAACGTGGATATAAGAAGTTCAGTGGAATTGTGTTGTAATATAAAAAATATATATATTAAAGAAGAACTGCTTGTTGTGAATGACATAGCAGTATTTGAAATGTTCGAAAAGAGTAGCTATTGAGTTTCTTGCAGATTTTTCTCGGTATACTCTACATACATTCTGAACCTGTGGTATCTTCAATTTAATATACGATTCAAAAGTAATTTTAGAATCCTACTTAAATAAAATATAATTTGATTTGATCTGCCGTTCCTCCTGTCATTGGAATACAAACACACTCACAGTACTCAATACTTAAGACAGAGTTACATTGCGATTCTAAATGGGTTAAGTTACACTGTCCTAAAAATATATGTCTGTAAGAGATTGGTTAAAGGAATAAGTCCACATTTATATACTAATTCTAATACCTGATTATGTAAACGAACTGCCCAGAGAACTGCAAGAAATGTATAAAAGTAAAACGAAAATCAAATCACGTCTTAAAAAATATTTTTTACAAAAACAAACTGAATTAACTGGATGACTCTCTGTACCCAGATAAACCCGCGAGGTTTTCGTGGTACTTAAATTACAAAGTAAAATGTATTTGTTATGTATTGGCCAATAAATAAACAAAAAAAAAAAAAAAAATAAGAACATATGCGTAGTTTGTTTGTTTGAAGGCTCTAGCGGTATGATTTCATAAACCGTGTTGCGTTCAACATTGAGACATTTATTGAGGAAGGTTATAGATTACACGCTATGACCCACGAGGGCGTAACAGTAACGTTAAACGCCAGCGAAACCGCATGGAACTGCTGTACTTATTTAAAATCCTATATCATTCATCCCACGGTAGAATTCCAAATCGAACTTCTGGTGATAAGATGTGTTCACCTTAATCCATCCCAATCGTATTAAAATTATAACAAGTTCATTTTATTATTATAAAAACTTATCATTTAAAATAACATGAATTTTATTATTTACTAAATAAGCAACTTGTTATATACACGTATCGGACGTAGTCACGCAGTTAATATTTACAAATGCTTACACATATCTCACATATTTGAGCAATCTGTTTCGAAGCGGAAAATGTGACCATTGATTGCGTATCGTATTCAATTATAAGTATTCGTTATTTCCAACATATTTATAACATGTAATAAATATATCACCGTAT
Source organism: Nymphalis polychloros (assembly GCA_905220585.2). Lineage (NCBI taxonomy): Eukaryota > Metazoa > Arthropoda > Insecta > Lepidoptera > Nymphalidae > Nymphalis > Nymphalis polychloros. Next base: position 1,455,652 of record HG992247.1, read on the forward strand.
TTAATATCTCACCACCGTGTGCCTACGAAAAATATCAAGTACATCGACAATGACTTCTTTAACATTCTACGATATAATTCTTAAAACAAAAAATGTTTGAAATCCTTGATCTTGATACATTAAAATTAATATATCACTATATATAAGGACGATAATATCTATTGTTTCTTATATACTTTCATGGTTAGTAAGTCAAATAACATGCAAATATCACTGATGATTTAAGCGGCTTACATAAATTAACAAACGAAAGGACAAGTTATGTCATAATGAGAGTTCATACATGTTACACTTAAAACATGAACGTAAAACAATAAATTGATTATTTACTATTATCTACATAACACATTACCTGTAAATTATATAAGTTTATAATTCCTTTCTTTTTAATACTTTAATTTTCTATGCATTAATATTAGATCTTCAAAGTATGTCTTGCTTTGAAATCTGTTGCCAAATTTTGAACATCCATCTTATTTTTCTCGAGCCGGTATTAAAACTATGACCTCAGACAGCAACACAAAACATCTGTGCAATATTTTTGTTGAATTGAATAATTCATAAGTCCTTGCTGATTTAATAACCATTACAATGATAGATGATAGTTTAACGAATTTCGTTGACGAAATAACTGACAATTTCCCAAATAAACTGAAGTAAGCCACGTTATTGCCTAGGTAAATCACATGAACTAGATTTTTTTTTTATTGGTCCATTAAGTAATATAACCTTTTCAGTGCGATGATAAACTATTTATAGAAGATGCCAATAGCTATTTATAGACTAAGCCTTAGGACAATATTTATAAATTTTTTATATAAAATTTTCGTATTCCATTTCAATCATCTCGGTCTGCGGTTAGAGTTCTCCCATATTTATTGTTGATAAATATTATGTGACAAATGTGTATTATTTACTTTGTTTATTAAAATGTAGTATTTTAAGTGAATCAATGTTTATTCATTACCCAATATATTTCTAATTAGTCAATAAACAAAGTCTGGTAATTAATTAACGAGGTCTCTAAACTCAGCGTTTTTAATTATTATACCCGTGATTATACCGCCAAAACCCACACACATTGTTCCCCATTACAGAGGTAAAATAATGTTCGTTTTTTAGCATCGTACTGAAAAATATATAAGATCAAAATAAATTAATACTTTTTCTATTATTATTTTATTGTTACTCCCAATTGTTTATTTTGGTATTGTATTAGAGTAGAGGGCACAAAACATCTACCTGCTCTTGACGTAGAAACATAATATTTTGATGAGCGAATACGTAATTTTTTTTAGTACATATAATATAAAAAGGAAAAGAAAACCGATATAATTCTATAAGCCATAGATAGTGCCAATATTCAATTGCCGAGACCCCACCGTCAATCAACCTACGTCTCAACAGTATTCTTTAATAATAGCTTAGAGCGGATTCTCTTTGAAGTATCGCAGTTTCGTTTCGTATCTAAATGAATACAAAAACGTTAACAAGTTAGCGCAACAGAAATACCGTGTTAACTATTACTTGCAACATCTATGCTACGTTAAAAGTTATTTACATTAATTAAATTTCTCAAGTTACGAGGTAACCCTACCAATTAGAAATGACACTAATAGATATACTTTTTAATTTAGTTTGCTCATGTTATGACACATCGTTAGGAGTAGTTAAGAATACTAAAAGAACCTACATGATATTTAATCACGATCATGATGTCTTTCCTACCTTCGGATATATTTGTATCCCAAAAAGTGATAAAAGAAATGAAGATAATAAAAATGTCCGATATTCAACCACACACGTTATATCAAGTATTGTAAATTCGATCCTAATTGCCAATAATAATAATATACGAGACTGTCCCTTACGATATAACAAGTTCATTCGCTTATTAACCCGATCGAAATTATAATATCATATTAATTTGAATATTGAAATAAAATTACTATTTCGTTTTATAACTTTTTTTTTTAACAAATACATCATACTAACTTGGCCAAACCCATTAATAGCTTTATTTTGATTAATAAATTAAATATGCAAGGATAGATCGATTCATACAAGATGACGTATATGTATAATAAATCGATTGCCACTTAAGAATATGATATTCTAATATTAAATAACATAACGGTCGACACTGAACGTTGAAATCGTAAATTACTTACATAGAGCAGAATCAATCGAGCCGTGATCCGAATAATGAGCTCCGGGGTTGACATGACGAATTCTAGCGAAGGTCAAGATTCACATTCAACACAAGTGTAATCAGCTGTCGCTACAAATGTACTGGCATCGGACAATACTATGTTTAATTGTTTGTTTGTTATAATCTATATATACTTTACATAACTAAGAGGAGGTTCACGACTACGTTTATTTAAAAAAAAAACAGTAACCCGTTTCAGGAATATACGAATACGCCAACATATTCCAAGCTAACGATAAATAACGTCCAACCGTAGGTTTTATTATATATGCCATGAAACGTGACATTCAAATTACGCAGACACGAAGTACCTATAACCTTAAAAGACTACTAGAGGCACCTGACAAAAGGCAAATTCTTAAGGCCTTACGTAAACAGAGACACAAAATTAGACACCTGCTTATGATTAAGGCAAACACTTCACGTAAGATAATAGTATTAGACTGGCCTCCCATATTATGTGTCCAAGTTGGCATAGAAATTTTTAGATAAGATAATAAAAACCTTGCCTTATTTATTCGCTATCCACAATCTGATATTAATGTAACCGCGAAGGAGAAATCCTAATAAATTCCATGTATATGACTCAAGACGTATTCTTATTGATGATTCAAGTGAGAAAACTTTAAGGAAACGCTTTGACGCTTCTTTTGATATTTGTGTATTAAGTGTACAAATGGATAAGACAACATTTATAATAAATAGGTCATAGTTATTCTAAGGTTATAATTCCTTAAGCAGAAAACAAGTATATATAATTCAATCTCATTACATACGTGACTTTGTTGATCTCCGAGTATTCCAACGATAGACCCATTGCTATCGTTCTGCGCATCTATTTGCAAATCTTCTAACGAATTATGACCGTTGCTCTGATTGCTTATTTTTACATTTTTATCATCACCGTCAGGGCTGTTAAGCTTCTCCTTGTGACCGTTGATGTGTTCCTCTAAACTGTCATCTGTTTCATCAATCGTACTGTCAATTTTAATATCACAATTCACACTTTCATTGAGAGGGATATTTGCCGTTTTACTGGAAGCACTACGTTCGATGACCGTCTCATCATCTGAATCTTCAAAATCACCATCAGTGAAGGCCTCACCGCTCTCCTCGTCGCTGTTCTCTGATGTTGCTCGGTCAGACCGCTCACCCATGATCAGTGTCATTGGTGCGACTTTATGTCATAGAAGTAATTTCTTTAATACACATGTTATTTTAAGCTCTCTAACTAATCTATCAAGTGGCAATAGTCACAGACTACTGCGCACGTTTAAATGTCGTTTGAGGCACTTAAATGGAAAGGAAGGACGCAATTTTTGCACCGCACTCTTGCGCTGCACTTCGTAACTACGAACCTGATAAAATATTATTTTATCTTATCAATATTATCCACTTATTCGAGAATCACTCCTTGGTCTACACATTCTTTGTTTCAAATAACAATAACATTTTTGTTGTCGATAACAATCCTTAAAACTATTTTCACGTCACGTCACAATCACATATGTTTTATAAGCACCAGCCCGTTCGTTGACACGTCTATGTAAGATAAATAAGTAATTTAATAAAATATTTTTCTATATATTATCGTTAGCAACTTGTATGTTTGCTGGGAGGGAGAGACACGTGCGCCTGAGGCCGCGCCGGTGATAGACTGTCAGTGTCATTTGTAAGCAACCCGTATGTTACCGCGACCATCTTTGCGCTATCGCTTTCGTAATCGCACCGTTACTGCAACATAATCCTAATACTAAACGGAAGCGGAAGCGAGTATACGGGACTTTTTTGACTACAATAGAGTACATATTTCATGTAAGGCTTATACTTCACTTGTTCAAAAGTATACAACTTATTTCTTTATTAATATCGGTTAATTACATTATAGATCATTTACAAATTACTAACAAATATTGATATTATTCTAAAGTACGATATTTTAATTTATAAAATCATTGCTTTACTCGACCCTAATCGGCAAATGAGTTAGGCGTTAAAAATAGCCTTTTTATTGATGTACCGAAAAAACTTTCAAAGTTATATACGTACGATTTTTTTTATAAAATAATATATGAGTAAACGAATCTTTGTTTTCATATATCGCTACGCTTATGTACTATGAACAGCGGTTAATTTAAAGGCTTTACCAGGTGAATCATTCCGCTCGCAGACGACACAAGCATTTCCCGCCTTCGGCTTTAGCGTGCGGTGATTAATAGTCCATTGTTACAGTGTGCTTAGACCTTTATGGTCGAGGAAATACCCTATACATAGTATACGCAATACAAGTAACGCGTTAAATACTATCACATTAACAAGCTATTTATCATAGATACAATAAGACCATTATATGAAATATTGTTTGACAATTCGTTTGGAGATTTATTACCCTTGTAGAAACCGAAATCCCCTTCTTTGGACGTTTCATGGAAAACTTTAAAAACGGTATAAATTCGTTACTTTGTAATAAGGTTATGTGCAAGCCTGTCTGGATAGGTACCACCCGCTCATCGTTATATATTATAGGTCTTGAACCTACCGATTTTTCGGTATTTCTACCGATATGGGACCTTTTCTACCGAAATACCGAAATGTAAACAATTTCTCATGATTTTTGAGAATAGAAGGATGTTCTTCCGCTTCATGTACGATAATTTCATAACAACGTACGTTGTATGATGGTACAGTAGTATCGTACACAAATTGTTAGATAATTTCCATTATGATGTAAAATTTGATAATTATACTTAAGTGATAGGCAATAGCCCAATAACAAATACCTATAATTGCTTTTTTCATGTACGCATAAAGACAAAACAAGACAAACTAAAATGAATGACAAATACGTGATTAACCTTTTTTTTTTTTTGTGGTGTGGTTGTAGTGATATTTGTATTTGTGTTATAAGTTAAGTATAAGTTGAATGTGTGTTGTATCAACTTATTTTGTAAGCTTTTAGGTTCATAATAATTAATAAAGTTATATTATGTTTTAAAGAATAAATGTTGTAATTTTTTTTTATTTTACCTACCGATTTTGGGTACGGATCTAGCGATATCTGTTGGCATCTCTACCGATTTTGCGTTTTTACGTTCGAGACCGCTGCCGCTTAAAAGCAATACTTATTATTGTCGTGTTCCGGTTTGAAGGACGAGTGAGCCAGTGCAACTGCAGGCACACAGGACACAACATAATAGTACCCAAAATGTAAGGAACCAGGCCAATGTCTGGTGCTTACCACTTACGATTAGGTGGCTCATTTTCTCGTCCACATACCTATTCTATATAAAAAAAGAACTGGGAGAAAGGCAGTTTGTAAAGAAGCGAAAAGTACCAGATGCATAGAGAATATAAAAAACTGAAATAGGTTAATTAATATCCTTAGAATTAAGCACATAACCCGAACAAGGTCGTGTCAGACAGCGCAGGAAGTAACCTAACTTAGATGATCATGCACATATAATTTATAAATTTAAAGTTCCCAATATAATCAAAGAGGAAGTTTTATAACAAAGAATATAATGTTAAACGTACATCATAATATAGGGTTTTCCAATAGGGACGCTTGAACTTTGACAGCTGATTGCGGCCATGTTGTTTGAGTGACAGCTGTCAAATGCAGTGTGTTATATTCATTCCGTCCTCCCAAACCACCATGGCAGGTTACAGTGTCGAGCAGCACGTGCAAATCATAAAATTGTTTTATGAAAATGGGTCTTCAGTTCGAGCAACGTTCCGCGCACTTCGCCCGTTTTACGGTCGCGATGATCGTCCTGCCGAGTCGACTATCCGTCGATTGGTGGACAAATTCGAGTCAACCGGGTCAGTTAACAATCAGCCGGTTCCCGTGCGTCAACGTAACGCGAGATCTGCCGAGAATATCGCCGCTGTGCGCGACAGTGTCCTCGAAAACCCGCGGCAGTCAATTCCGCGTCGCGCACAGGAACTCGGCCTTTCGCAGACGACAACTTGGCGAATTTTGCGTTGTGACTTGAGCCTGCACCCGTACAAGATCCAGCTGACCCAAGAGCTCAAGGTTAATGACCATAGACAGCGCCGTGTGTTCGCTGACTGGGCATTAGAGCAGTTGGAAGTTGACGCCGATTTTGGCAAAAAAATCATCTTCAGCGACGAGGCGCATTTTTGGATGAATGGCTATGTCAACAAGCAAAATTGCCGTATTTGGGACGAGACCAATCCACACGAGGTTCATCAAGTGGCAATGCACCCGCAGAAAGTGACTGTTTGGTGCGGATTTTGGGCCGGAGGCGTGATTGGTCCGTATTTTTTCGAAAACGATAATGGTGTGGCCGTCACCGTCAATGGTGAGCGATACCGGTCGATGATAACCAACTTCTTTTGGCCTGAAATCGAGAATATGGATCTGGACAACATGTGGTTTCAACAGGACGGCGCTACGTGCCACACAGCACACGCTACGATGGAAGTTCTGCACGAGCAATTTCTGGACATGGTCATCTCGCGCGGAGGCGACGTGAACTGGCCACCGAGATCGTGCGATTTGACCCCACTGGACTTTTTCTTGTGGGGTTTTCTTAAGTCGCAGGTCTATACCAACAAGCCGCAAACCACCGATGCCCTCAAAGTCAACATACGCCACGCCATCGATCAAATACAGCCCGATTTGTGCGCCAGAGTCATCGAAAATTGGACCTTTCGTGTGCGCGCCACCAACCGAAGCCGTGGCGGTCATTTGAATGATGTCATATTCCATACATAATGGGGTCGATAGACCTTCCAAATAAAAAAAAAAATTCGCAAATATCTCTCCTACATGTATTTTTTTTTGCATTTCAAAGATCAAGCGCCCTTAATGGAAAACCCTTTACATAATATATCTACCCAGTTGAAGGTCTGATTTTTTTAAGTCATTTAGATCTAAAAAAAATATATAATACGTATATGACGTATGTCTTTCGCCCCGCTCATCTTGAACTAGATGTTTGACAAACTAATTGTATCCGAATCCGATTTAAAGTTTATGCATATAAATGGTTATTTCCCAAATACCATCTAGACTTAGAGATTTAATTGAGTTTGTAAACGATATTAGCAATACGAGATTTAAGGCATTACTTACATTTTTAATTATCCCTCCATTTAAGCATTATAAGCTCGTTCAGGTCAGTTCAAATCAAACTTGAGACTTTACATTCCTAAGCAAAGCTTGCTCTCCCTCTCTCTCTCTAAGTCATTTGAACTTTGGCACTATTTTACTTGGTTTTAGGGCTTTGCACTTGGTGGTAGGGTTTTGCACTTGGTGGTAGGGCATTGTGCAAGCTCGTCTGGGTACGTACCACCCACTCATCAGATATTCTACCGCAAACAGCAGAACTTTGTATTGTTGTGTTCCGGTTTGAAGACACTGTAATTACAGGCACAAGGGACATAATATCTTAGTTCTCAAGGTTGGTGGCGCTTGAACGATATAAGCGATGGATAACATTTCGTACAATGCCATTGTCTATGGGCGTTGGTGACCACTTACCATCAGGTGGCCCATATGTAAAAAAAAGTAGGTAAGTACAATTGGTAATACAATGATTTTAAAAGTAGAAATGATAAATGCTGGAATTTGTAATTACTCGTTACAAAATAACGGAATAAACATTTCACAATCGTTTACGTCAGATCAGCGGTAGTGTTTACATTGTAATGTCTTAATCATACTGATTGTTCGTTCATTTTGTTTAATATTTTCTAACGAACGAGAAGATTTTGAATAAAATAATTTTCGATACATTAAACGAACCCAAAATATAAAAAAAGAACATTATGAAGAAATTTAAATATAATTTCTATCGAATCGTTTTAATTACACAACGAACGAGTCGACACTAAACTTATCAAAAGGAAACAAGTGTATTGCAAAATAGTAGCTGATAACAATATATGTATTACTTATTGTAATATAAAACAAAAACAATAGATAAAAAAGTAACCTGAACAACAATACGAAGCACAAGTAATTTAATAATATTATCTTGGATTAATTTTAGAAAACGAATTATGCAAAGCCATAGGCGAGATGGTCGAGCTGTTAGAACACGATAATCTTAACCGAGGATTAGTGCTTAAGCCCGGGCAAGCATCACTGAATGTTCATGTGCTCAATTTTTATTTATAATTCATTTCGTACTGAGCGGTGAAGCAAAACGTAGTAAAGATGTACGCGTATCGAACAATCTGCATTGGAGTAACGAGATTGAATTGAGGGCCTTCATTTTCTCCTCAAAAGGATAGGAGAGCTTATCAGCTCAGCAGTAGAATATTTAGAGGCTGTAAGTGTACTGACTTCACTTAAATATTATAGAATTACTGAAATTTACAAATAAGAAACTGTGATCTGTTTTGTGTGATTTTGTGATGAAAACCTGTATTTGCATTCGCTTACCAATTTGGCCACGTTCCGCTTGACAAGAGCTATTGAAACTGAATAATAAAATAACCTTGACGAATTGTATAATGCCCATTGCCTAACGAAACAAATAAAAAAAAAGTCTTATCTAAGTGGGTAGGTGAAAATGGTAATTTGCTTATTTTATTTTTTTAAAACAAAAATGTTTGATTTCGAACGAAATAAAAGCAAAATCATTTCAACCAGATAAAAAATATTATTTAATTAAATATTCGACCTTCAATAACAAGGATAATAAACAGGAAGTTGATATGGATAGTATGAAGTGAACGATGTTTACTCGAATATTGTAAGTGTTACACGTTTTTAGAAATTTCTAGTAGCAGCGATTTATGCTGGGGGTTACGAAATTCAATAAAGTATTGGTTTTGTTTACGAATTGTAGAAGTGTCTACAAGTTGTAATTCAGAAACTACCATTGGTTTGCTACTTACGGACCAGAAAACTACGACAAACGTAAAATAAGATAACTTTACGAAGTGTTTCAATAAGAAATGGTCGCTTCTATCCGTAAAGTTTATTTATCTTGTGAGAGCCATCGCGGTGATCCTTTGGGAAGTCCTCTGTCTAGCAGTAAACGTATTTCGACTATCCGTCCGTATAATCCTAATTTGAATATAGTGAGCGGGGTGGCAATTAATTTTACTGGATTATTTTCACCGAAAGTATCGGATATCTAACAATCTCGACGCGGCCAGTGGAACAAGGACGTCACGGGTACCGTAACCAGCACAATGCATTGGTATTGTCAGTTAGGTATTGTACCCGACAAGCTGACTGTCGTTCTTCACTGTCATTGGCCGAGGTAAAACGGATAGTTGCTTGCATGACACATTTAGAAGTATTTGGAAAAGGAAAAGGTTAAGTATCAAATAAAAAATCATTTTTAATTTGATACGTTTCGTCCCATGTAAATAATTATAAAAGTATTGTCCTCTTTGATTTAAATTAAAATCACATTTCAAGAACATATTAAAAAATGAAACCATATAAGATATCTAACAAAAAAAAAAACGATATAGTTGCTTTTCATAAACTCGTAAAAAGGAAAACTTAATTCTATATTTCGTATCGTTTTATACACTTCACTTGCTCTACAACATAAAAGGGACGGTTCGTGCTTTAAACGTTCCACAATCACATCGCAATGATTGATAAATTAAATTTTCGCAATTAACGTTCAGTTTTTGAATCGAAAAATTGTAAAATGTTTTACAAAAACATAACGGTGACATACGAAAATTTCCAAAAATGTTTAACAAGGCACTTCAGAGCATTTACGGAACGCACCGATCTAAATCACAAGCCGCAGAGCACTGGCCAACGAGAAAAGTTGTCACATAAAAAACAGCGCGAACGCAACTAAACGCGCGGAAAAAATTAACGAGCCCACGGAGTAAATGGCGATCGCGGACAGTTAACTGTACGACGGTCGAACGGGATCGGTGGACGGAGATGTGATGGCTTGAGTGATGTTTGCAATCGATTAGGTAATTATTCATCAAATAATCGGGGCCAAAATAAAATATATTGTTGCGGTCGAATAATTGTTTTCGTTAATGTTAATAATACACGATGCTAACACAACTACTTAACAACATAATGATGCATGTTTCATTAGGAAATTAATTAGAGGTTAGTGCTATTTTTACAATTATTATAGATAATGAGTTACTTACCTATTAGTCGTAATGCTACGCAATCGAGATAATAATCGAGTCTAATCAAAGCCGGTCCACCACTACCAGGTAGTAGCGCACGCGACGTGTACGTAAATACCGTGACATTTGCCGCACATCTGCGGGCATCAAAGCAACGCACACGCACGTGAGATACGCTTTCGTAATAGCAAAGGTGAATGATCGATGTTTGATCTAGATTTCGTGTCAATAAGATTGATATAGTTCTACAAATAGAAAAATATATTCAATTATTTATAATTTTTAATTGGCGCGTTAAATCAAACATGACATTAGCTCAGTGCGTATTATTGACTTTTATTTTATTTTGTACATTAGTCACTATCTGTTATATTCTGCTTTACAATGTAATACAATGATATGATATGTAAATAAACAAATATTCAAATTCGGTTGCCCAAATTCAACCCTCGTACATTGATAAAACAACCTGCTCTATATATATGATACGACTTTATAATGGTCGCTATTACGACTAATAATAATAAACAATTTATGAGGATCGATTGGTTTTATTACACATTTATTAAATATTTATACATTTATTAAATATTAAGTTATTTAGGTCGAAATAATATTGTAGATTGCATTGTTACTAGCAAACCAGTGTTTGCAAAATTTCAGCTAAATCGATTGAAAATAATCGGTTAATAATTCAATTGCAAAATTGCATCAATCTCTTCGTACGGCTTGTTTAAAAAAAAAAAATTACTTTCTAATTCATAATATTAAATACAAATAACAGCCAATTAAATAATTACTAGCAAATCAGATTTTTTTTCTCTTTAAACTAACTATGTTCATAAAAGTGTTGTTATTGTCTTTGGTGTAAGTTTCCGTTATTTATATAACTACTAATTGTAATCCGCGCGTGAAGAGGTTTTAGATACTCTGTGTTTCTCTGTACCCCTGAGAATGTGTATGCACAATTTCATAATGATCGTTTGAGTAGTTACTCGGTATTACTCGGTGGTAGAGCTTTGTGCAAGCTCGTCTGGGTAGGTGCCATCAGTACTTGGTATTATTGTGTTCCGGTTTGAAGCGTGGGTGAGCAAGTGTAATTACAGGCACAAAGGACATAACATCTTAGTTCCCAAGGTTGGTGGCGCATTGGCGATGTTTTTTTTTAAGGAAATGTACAATGCCACTGTCTATGGGCGTTGATAACCACTTACCATCAGGTGGCCCATATGATCGCCCGCCTACCTATACTATAAAAATAAAGTTAAAACGTAAAAGCCTAAATAGTCCAGGAATTTTAGCACCGAAAATGCGTTCGCTCTGCATAGAATCCCGCTACTCGATTTTTCGATCGGATTATATAACCCCCTAAATATAAAACCGAGGTTTTGTCATCCCAGACCGCGAGCGTTAGCCGCCATCTTGAAAAACGTATTTTTGCAAGTATCTCAGAAACGGTGAGTTTTACGTTAAAAAGAGTAGAAATAGAGGTATTTTGTAGAGGATAAAATTTTCCATCTTTTTTATTTGAAACTTTTTTTTTCTATTGTTAATATTTTCCGAGATATAGTTAGTTCTCCGGTTATACAATTTTTTTCATATTTCCAAATATCATCAAGGTATTTTACGAAAACCAAAAGTAGGTAGGTTTTAACTAATTATATCTCATAATGTCTAAAAATCATGGAATAAAAAAAAAACATTTTCACATTTATAATATTAAGTAAGCATAAGATTACCACCCTAAGTATACGTTTTGATTATATATTTATAAAAATAATAATAAAGTTAAATAAAGTGTATTCATAACATGTATATTAATTAATTATTATACAATACTCGTTACAGTACGTACACATCACAGTTTTCATAATTTCGAGCGCTCTCTTTTTTTATTATCGTATAATATGTTATATACGCGTTTATTCAATTAAGTTACATTTTTCAAGTGCCTTACTATTCTACGAAACGTTTCCATCACTCGAACCACGATATCTGACATGAGATTAACTTTGTTTGGATCATTTATTTTCAAATAACACTAATCTTCTCGAACTTGACGATTTAAATTCCTACGACACATCTATGGGAGTATAAAATAAACTATAATGAGTCATCGTTTGAGTTTATTTTTGTACTGTCTGATATAGAAATATGAATTCTAATGCGTTTATATTTTTACTTTATGCGTTCGTTCGTTTCAGTTCATAAATCGAGCATATCTCAACTATTACTCACTTGAATTGAATGAACGCTCGTCTTTGCAGTCTCGGATGGATATCCGACTATAATTATAATATTATATCAATATATTTTTGTAATATTATGTAGACGGTCTTGCAATAAGGTCACCTGACGGTAAGTAGTTATCGCCGCTCATAGACATTGGTTCTGTAAGAAATACTAGCCATGCCTTATATCGCCAATGCGCCACCAGCAGTAATGTCCCTGGAGCATGTAATTTTTAATCGACTCCAAATATAACAATAATTGTAACTATATACATTATCAATCACACAACACAATCGTACCTATATATTGATGAGTAGAAAAAATAAGTTGATTATTAAATTGTAGAAGAATACGCAATTATTTTTTAACTTTTAAGTGCATATTGATTTGTTTTGGTATAGTTATTTATTTAAGTCGGTTTTTTTTTTGTTAAAATTTTTATTAAATTTTGTAGTCATTACATTTTGTTGAATTTACGACTAAATTATCCTAAGAATAATATGAGACGAGCGACCGTTCTGTAATTTGAAATTAACTCGGTGCGCAGTAATGAATTACAAATAAAGAAAGTGTAATAATTCAGTATTGAACAATGTATTTTGAATTTGAATTTATATACATATGTATGTTAAGCAATCAGATATCCTCACCCGTTAAGAAAGTTCGGAACTTATTAAGATATATTATATTAATCATTATAAGATATATTATATTCATAATCATCAAATTCTGCCACATGTGTATTCCACCAACCCGCATTGGAGCAGCGTGGTGGAATAAGCTCCAAAGCTTCTACTCAAATAAAAAAACAAAAAAAGGAGAAGGACCTTAGCTCAGCAGTGGGGCATTCACAAGCTGTTACTTTACTTTATATTAATCATAAAGTAAATATAAATTCAAGCGCACCAAAACTATTATTTGCTAATTTGCAATTTTGCAACGCGGACCTACTTGGGCTTGCTTATATGCTTCTGGTCACGTACAAAGTAAGCGTACAGAGACCAATAAGTATTGTCCGCAGAGTAGACAAGATATGTCGTCATCGCTTGTTGAAAACGATATGTCCGACGAATGATTAGTTTAATCAGACTAAAGAATGTTCTCGTGTGGGCGCAATGTATAATACGACATGAGAATGCCTATCCTTCTGTGAAATCATTTATATAAGAAATCATCAATTACAGGCACAAGGGACATGCCAATGTCTATTACACTATGCTGACGAAGAAACTTGCCATATTTCTTAAGCCCTACACATAGAAATATATATAATTCTCATGTTTAGTATCATTAAACTAATTAATATCTTTTGTACAAAAGAATCCACAGAAATATCGTGCAATGTTTATGCTGTAACTTACGGCATCGCAGACGAGAAATTGGAATTGAATTGATTATACAAATCATCGACACTGTTTCTAAAAATACTATATATAATTTAACACTAGATATGTTGATAAAATGATCTAAGCTAAGGTCTTGTATTAACATAGTTCACAATGATGTCGACAAAATGTCATCTCCGATTTGTTATGTAAATTCCGCTTTCTTTTTCGCAGAAGACGGAGCACGGCGCAAAAAAAAAAAAAAAAACCGGTCAAGAACCTGATGATCGTTCGATGGGCTCTGAGTCAACTGATCTGGCATTCATTATTTAATTATTTATTGATGCATATTTGTTAATTGTATGTTTTAAAAAAATAATAAAATCAACAAACATTCGAAATAATAAACTACTGTAGACGAGAAAATATTTTTTTTAGTATTTATATACCTTAATAACAATAATAATTTATATTTCTATTAAAGTTGATAAAATATAACAAACAATCGAAATAACAATACATGTCAGCATAAGTTTATAACCAACGCCACGGAACCTTAAAACACAGATTTGGTAATAATTATCTCGTAAATCCTTTTATACGTATGAGCCTTGCATGTACTATGCTTACAGCATAAGTCATAAAATTATTATGGAATTATATTGAAAAGTAATACATAATACTTTTACATAACAATTTTTCGTAGTTGAAGCATTTTTAGGCAAGATTAATAATGTGATTATTCTTTACTTACTAATTTAGGTCTCACGTGGCAGACAACCGAACGGGCGGAGTCTTCGTCACTGGCACTCTCCAAACAATCTGATAACGAGGGCGATCGTCGTGCCGGCCACTTCAACGACTTCTCTGAACATGGACTCTGATCAGTCAACGGAGGAGGCAGCCAGGGGCCTTGGCCTCGCCACCATGACACCAGAGCCGGCGCGACACCGACAACCATCGCTAAGCCGAGCCGAACCATCATAACCAAAAAGTCAAACAAATTGAAATAAACTCTCTTATATATACATAATAAACTTTTCCCTAACGCGAGCGAACACAATCGTTAGCGGAGCATCGCTCATAAATAAAAACGCAGCTATTTTCGATCGATGCAGCTCACACTGTCACGCGGTGTCACTGAAACCTGCACACTAGGGTTCGTCCGTCAACGATACGTCGGCAAACGTAAGCACGTGTAAGTCACTAAATCACGTACCACCGGAGCGATCGCGCCATCCCAACAATTCAAAACGTCTAAAGAGGCACGGCCATTCAGCGCGACGTAGGAGCGAACATTCGATTAATCACGCGCGTGTAAAGAAGCTAAATAACATTAAACTGGCGACTGACGAAGTTTAAGTTGCACGATGCAGCAAACGATTTCCTCTCGCGCTCGCAGACAACCGAGTGGCGGTCGTTGACGCTGGTGCCCCCTCCCATACAGAGTGCCCCTCTCCAGCCGCCCGCCCATGAAACCATCCCCCTTTATTCGTTCTCACGAAGTGACCGCCCGCTGAAAGAGTTCCTAGAGATTTATAGACAAACTGCATTAGGATTTCAGTCTTTATTATTATTGAAATAATAATGTAGTGGTATAATTATTAATCTGCCATGTTGTAATCTGGGTGAAAACCCGAATGAAACATTGTCATATCAACAGAACATAAACATTTACAATAGCAATTCAATTCTAAATACGTATCTATGTATCGATGTGTTTAATTTTAAATATTATATATTTATAAATAGGAACCACGAACACGAGCTGTAACAAAAAAAGACTAAGCACAAGAAATAGCCTCAATTATTTAACAGTCTAGTAAGTTTTTTTTTTTAAATAAAAACACCTTACTACGCAAAAACAGTTTGCAAAAATAATGTTTTGTATAAACTATATTTTTATATTCTGCATTTATAATACTTTTGAAATGGAAAAGTAGAACGCAGTTTCATTTAAAGTGGTGTGGGTTGAGTTCGCTCCGAGGGTGTACACTCAAACCACTATTCAAGTTAAAACGCAATAGAAAAATGAGGTATGAATTAGCCATCCAAATACAAATTAAAATCGCGGCCTTATTATTTGCAAAGCTGTTAAATACAAATGTAAAAGGAAAATTAATTGGTGTGCGTTATTATTTTAATTATCTTGATGTTTCGAAATATATTACGATTTTCAGCTCATGGACAAACCTGTACATCTGGTTATTTTTTATTTATAAACACAAATATCTGCTAAATCTAAATACTATGAAGAATGAATAGATTTAATTTTCGGGCCTCAATTACTGGATGTTTATTATCACATTTCATAATTACAAGTATGTATTGCAATATAATAAGTATTACACTTGACACAAAACGTAGCAAGTTGCATCAGCCAGACCACCTCCACCCACCCGGAGGGTTGAGGCAGACGGATCGATATCTGACGTCAGCGTTTACAGACGAGACGTCGCTGAAACCTAGGTACTGGATTTTACATCCTAGCTTTACGTTCCAATATATCGTGTTATATACCACGGAACTATAGGGAGCTGTGGATTTGAAGAGTCTAATAAAATATGACCTTTTACTATGTATTGCGTAACCTGATCAGTGTTAAATCATTTTCGTTTATTTACGTTTTATCGGTTAGTGATACAGATACACAGATATGCTGTGACAATAAGCACATATACATATACCAATAACACGTTGTGAAGTAAGTAATTATTGGTCAGCAAATTTAATATGTACTCCGCAATGTTGTACATTAAATAAACACATAATTGATTTGATTGATTGATGATTATGATAAAGTGAGAGAAAGATCAATTCTGTTTATTTAAAATATAATTGGTAGTAAAGCATTGTTTAAGCCTGTGTGAGTAGTTACCGCTCGTATATCACTTATTACACTGTCAAACAAAAATTACTTGTTTGTGTTTTTTTTGTTTCTGTTTAAAGAATGAATGAACCAGTGTAATTACATGCATGTGAGGGATGGCTTATATTTCTTACAGCGCCTATATCTATGGGTGGAATTGACCTCTGACCATTGGAGAAATCGATTCCCTAATCATTTAAAAAAAAATCATGAAATAAAATAAGCCAGAACGATGACATATAATATTTTAAATCGAAAAATAATGATTACATAATGAAGATTTCTACAACATTATTTAAATAGATTTTATCTATTATATTTATTTAAATATTATTATGATATCAATTCTCGTATAAATCATATTGGCTTCAGGACGTTGACTTCGAACTGAATCTGGAACACAGGATCGATAGAACCGAAGTTAAGATCGCTACATTTCAGTTACAGGAATAAGGACTATTACAATCAAATCACGTGACAAAAAAACATTAACTATACGTTCCAATAATGCTCTAATCGAATCTCGAGCAACATGGGAATTTCTAATAAAGTTAGCCCGATATCTTTAAAAAGGCAAAAGGCTTTTCTTCCATTATTGTAATACGCTTTATATTTAACTACCTACAACTAAGTATCTACAAGTATCAGAACTTTTTTGAAGTGAAAACTTCTTTAGCGTCGTTGTGCACTTTTTTATGATGGGTAAAAAATGTTAAACTCGCGTCAGGTCACGTGCACCTGATTGAAAATTCATAAGACGGATTTTGAAGTGTTAAATTTTTAATGTAATATAAATTGTCATGTTTGTGTACGATAGCGCAATAAATGAATATTGTATTTTATCACATAAAGGATAGTACTTTTATACTGATAATTAAAGCATTTCGAGCAAAATCAAAAATGCACAACGTTAATATTCAAGTTTTCACTTCGGCCGGCAACCCGTTGTTATTTTTTTATAGCATAGGTAGGCGGCCGAGCATATGGGCCACTTGATGGTAAGTGACCAAACGTTCACCAACGTCCATAGACATTGGCAGTGTAAGAAATGTTAACCATCGCTTACATTGCCAATGCGCCACCAACCTTGGGAACTAAGATGTTATGTCCCTTGTTCCTGTAATTATACTGGCTCACTCACCCTTCAAACCGGAACACAACAGTACCAAGTACTGCTGTTTTGCAGTAGAATATCTGATGAGTGGGTGGTACCTACCCAGACGAGCTTGCAAAAAACTCTACCACCAAGTGAAGTTGTTCAGGAAATATTTTCGTACGTTGATTTTTTATTGCTTTACCGGATATAATTATTTTAAACACGACGAACATTTTATGACGCTCTCAAATTACATACACAAGGCACCAATATGCATGTTCATGTACCAGTGGAGTCTCCTTTTTTTATTACAATTAACAAATGTAACCTTTTTAGTAGTAAGCGAATTTTAATATTTAAAAAGTAATTGTAGCATAGCGTATAAAACAATGAAGGTCAGATTTTATCCGCAAATACCATATAACGGTACTTACCTAATACATATTACTTGAACTCTTTATGAAAATTTAAGGTACAGTTACTACATTTTTGCATGAGATTTTCATTTAATTATATTTCGACTGCAGAAAACAACGCTTTAAGTCGGTATGAACGGAATTGAATTCAATTTTCCTTCTTATTTACGAGATAAATGTGTCATTTTGAAATTTCACTCCAAACACTAACTTAATTAAACACATAGTAGATATGCTATTTATTTAGTAAATATATACGTGATGATTATGTATTCAAACTTTAAAATAATGTATCAATAACATAAGGCGTTGCTTGTATTGGATGTCGCTATTCTCTACAACTAATCAATATTTATAGAACTTTTTACTTTTTGGAAAGATGTCTAGAACGAGTTAAAAGAGAACAAAAGTTGTCAGCCATGAAACCCAGCTTGTTTGTATGTCAAAGATCTCCTGGATGAGAAGGTTTAAAGCATATTTTTCCACAATGTATCATTGTCAGTTCGTGGATATATATGTGGCAGAATTACATTCGACACCTGAATGTTTGTCAGGATGTTTTCGAGCACGACACGAATTATGAACACAAACTAAACACATGACAACGCATATGCACATTGGGATTTCCAGAGAACAACGTTTAAGATCTACATATTTATCCACTGAATCTTGATTGCCAGTATAACATTTTTACTTTTCAATCTGGAATCGCTTTTGAACACCTATCTGAAATTCCTAATGTATATATTCTTTTGTATGTACTTGTTTTGTTTTTATTGAGTAAAATTTGATATGATTATATATTATAGTTAACTATGGTTTATATATAATATATATTTTTTAATAATGTCTGCGGCCGCAGACACTGTGGTCCTGGGTTCAATCCCCAGATCGGGCAAATAAAATGTTATTGTGATTTTCTATCGAAATGTCACAGTAGCAGCCCGGAGTCTGTATACTTTTTATATTCTGCCTAAAAATCAACGTTTATAACAACAGTTAGAAAAACGAAACCCAAATACCAGTTAATAATACATTTTTATTACATAGATGAAATAAACACTGCAGTTATTATAATTTATACTTGTATACGTAAAATTATTATCAGATCGAAATCGTAGCCGTTTCCGTGTGTATACGTAAATGTTTTCGCGGAAAGATATTCCCGTTCGTTCGCCGAAACAAGTGACCTATAGAGTCGTTTTCTTCTCCAACCAGTTGATTAAGAATACAAGATTGACACACGTTTATAAACATATATATGTATGCTAATATAACCTATACACACATAGTCTTACCGATAATAATTTAAAAAAATACTATATCTAATTTTACGTAATTGCACAACAGTTTTAAGTTTTCGTTAAAACTTTTACGTAAATTGTTCATGAATACGATACGTTCAATAGGATAACGATATCAATATATCCGTAGTAACGACGTCTGGGTATAGACCTGTCACAGACATTTCGCAATTAACAACATCGTATGCAGTATGCACCACGAACAAAACATGGGACGTGAAAGGTGTTCTTCTAAATAGCTGAGGGCCCGGGAACGGAGCTATTTCGGCATTCTCTCGTCTTGTTTCGTAGCGGTCGTCGGGGAAACTTGTAAGTGAATAAATATATTACATTTAAAATGTTTACAATTATTCACTTACGATATTCAATTGTACTGTGAGAAGGTGAATAAAGTTCCAAACATTGTACATAAGATAGGAAATTTTTGCCCAACGGTTGGTAGCGTTGTTAATGAAAAATAAAAAATCCGTTTCTGTAACATGAAGTCTTTTCTAATAGTGGATTAAGGAACGAGAAGGTTGTATGCAAAAACTCTCGGTTTTGAGATAAACAAATATGCATACATATAAGAAATAAAGATTTACTTAAGTAACAGTCTGTGAATGTCCCACTGCTGGGCTAAGGCCTCTTCTCCTCATTTGAGGTGAAGGTTTTGGAGCTTATTCAACCACGCTGTCCCAATGCGGGTTCGTGGAATACACGTGTGACCGAATTTCAGTGAAATTTGACACATGCAGGTTTCCTCACGATGTTTTCCTTCACCATCAAAGTACGGGATTAATTATAATCACAAATTAAGCACATGAAATTCAGTGGTGCATGACCGGGTTTGAACCCACGATCATCTGTTAAGATTTACGCGATCTTACCAATAGGCCATCTCGCCTTCCAAAGATTTACTTATTTATATATAAATAACAGTCAATACAAAACTAGTAAAGCGATATCAATGCTATAAGTAGCAATTTGATTGCCAATAATGTATTCATTTGGCAATACCTTTGACAAAAACCCAACACGTGAAATACCAGTGTAGTATAATAAACGTACATCGTCTCGTGAATCAGAGACGTCGCCAAAGGTGTTTGCATGCGGAAGTTTAATTTTATCTAGTCTCAATTCACACCCTCTGATGGGTGCAGTGCACATTGGGTATGTCGCGTCGTGCTTATATGTAGAAAAAAAAGTTAAACAAACACATCCATTTTAGACCACCCAATCGCTTTGATATTTATGTATTCTGATCAACTTAAACTTTTAACGAAAGTGTGTATTTAATTAAAACTCGCCCTATACCTGCTATACGATTTCAAATGACCGGTCAGAAATTATTATATTCGTGAGATAAATTGATTCGTTATTATTCAGTGTTATATACATTAACTTATTATGTCACACTATATAGTGCGCATTTACAACTGTAACAATAATGTATGGCTATTCGGTTAAGCATTGTGCCTTAAAGGTTTCTCAGTATATAAATATTTTTCATACATGTATAAAATAAAACATCTTTAGTTTGCATCTAGTCGATGCATACATACATACATATTTCAAATTTCGATTTTGTAACTTGTTATGTGTAGCGTATTTTTTCTATCATCATAATAATCCGATGCACTGTGCAGTGCAGCAAGTATGACGCGGTCATATGAATCTATTACAAAGTGTACCGAGATCGTGCTCCGTGCAGGTGAGTTGTCTTACTGTTTACTGAATACATCGCGTTGAGATGCTAAATAATTTCCTTTGAAATAATTAAGTAGGTGATGATGTCAATGGCGATCTTTATGTTCAGAACTGTATGTTGGTCATACTCTGAATGCATTTGAATACATTGCCTCAAAGAGCACTAATAAAGTTCTCGTGAAGTTTATCTATTTAATATCTTTTGTTTTTTTTTCGTTAATTTTTTTCTTCTAGCCGGTATATATTGGATCTTCTAATAAATATTTGATTGTTTAATACTTTTCTCATTATATGAAAAATAGACGATTACGTAAATAAATTTCGCCAACATACGTAACATTAATTTTCACTTATTTTATATAATAGCATGATAACATTTTAACATTACTATTGTATGATTACTTGTTACAATATGAATGTAATATATAATTTAAAAAAATTCGACCGCGTGTCCTGACCCTGAACCCCTAGTCAGGTTTTAGGGAATAAAGTAGCCTATGGTACTTCCTTGGGTTTCAAGCTTGGCTCATACCAAATTTCATCAAAATCAGTGCAGTGGTATAGCGGTGAAGGCTACGTTTGCATTTAAAATATTAGTATAGATGAGGGATGGCAGGTTGTACGATTACTGTTTAACGGAATAAAAAAGCAAAAACATTATAATATCGTTTATAACAATTGTACGCTGTCTTATCTCGTACCGATTTACAATCTTATCGCGAGCCGTACATATCCTTAATCATCGACCAGAAAATACGATCACATGCAGTGAGCCGTGAAATGTAATAAGAATTCGTTTTAAAATAGTGTATGTAATTTTAAATCACTGCAATGTTACGTGTAATAATAATCGTAAATGGATTTGTGCAATACGTTTAATAGATTTGTGCAATTTTTCTCGAATTCAGATCAATGTCAAAACGTTGCTTTTGTTTATATAATAGCATTTGATTAAATCATTTCCTGTTGAGAAAGGTAAAGGTATTGCACACGCTAAATAATAGCTACTATAATATTTTAAAATTGCTTTTCTATCACCAGTTTTCATTCATTCATCCAGTCTATAATCAGTAATCATTAAATGATCCAAATGTATTCATATGTAATCAAAGACTCACCTCTCTTGCAATCTGATCGAGTGCCTGCTCCTCCGCCGTAGCCTTGGTCTGGGTGCGCTGGCGCCGCGACGGGTCCATGTTGACTGTCGCTGCACTCGCTTAAAAAATTACAATTTTTGATTATTTAATTTGGAAATTTGATACATAACAGTTTAATGTTTCATTGCCTTAAAAGTTTCTTGTCGGTGGCAAATATTTATATGACTAATTATAACATTTTATACTTTGTGTCATCTCCATTTATTTGTTACACAAACGGGCCTAGACATAGAAGTTATATAATATTGATATTGGTAGAAAATTTATAAATTTGCCACTATAATTTAGTTATATATTCCTTACAACACTCCTAGATTAAGATTAAAAAAATATAAATAATTTTTTTATTTTACAAAAGTTGCATTTGGTGGACAATTTCATATGACACATGATAAAAGGGTTACTGAAACAAGAAGTTTATTGTATTGTACTCGAATCTACATAACTCACTGGGCAATTCTAAGCATGAAAATGTTTGCCTTCATTAAATAAATGTAAGTATTTAATCATAATGTAAACTAACTTTCCAATAACTGAATATCCTTCTACTGTATACCTAGTTGTATTTGCTTTATCTTTGCATTCAATAATTATTCATTGTAATATTTCCTCTTGATTTTTATTAACTGGCGTTGCTTGATATGAAACATCTCCATATATCGTTATTTTATTTGAAGTTTAATAAATATTATATTAAGTATTTTACTTGGTGGTAGGGCTTTGTGCAAGCTCGTCTGGGTAGGTACCACACACTCATCAGATATTCTACCGCAAAACAGCAGTACTTGGTATTGTTGTGTTTCAGTTTGAAGGGTGAGTGAGCCAGTGTAATTAAAGGCACAAGGGACATAACATCTTAATTCCCAAGGTCGGTGGTGCATTGGCAATCTAAGCGTTGGTTAACATTTCTTACAACGCTAATGTCTATGGGCGTTGGTGACCACTTACCATCAGGTGGCCCACATGCTCGCCGCCTTACTAAGCAATAAAAGAAAAAAAATTAAGTATTCTGATTATCTTCATACGTGTATCAAAAATATATAAAGTACATAATGCCTATAATAGATGATTGAATATAAATACAATTACTGAAGTACCACATGATTTGAAATAGATAATTTGAAAATTTTAATAGAGAAAGAACTATTAGTTATGTAAGTTTTTAATTTTACATTTATTAAATTTTTCTATCAGACAAATTATATCTTAATTGTTATTTCCTTGACATAACCATTATACATTTAAAATTAAATTAAGTATACTATTACATAAACTGTTATCACCATGAAAGCGCACATTCAATATGTGTTCCCATAATATGCGTACATTCTTATCAAAGCAGTCAGGTTGAAATAAGGTTATCACTCGCTTGTGATCAATTTCACACTTCAGACAAATTGTGACAATATACATGCATCAAGATTTATTTGCTATTAATTTTAACATTTTGTCCCACAGTTACCGCAAGTAGACTAATCTGAATATTACGAGAAAACCTATGGGTATTATTTACCATTATTAATTTAAATAATATATTAGAGCGTACATTTGAAAGGGCATAAGTAATATTATGGGCAAGTAAGATGTTACAGGCATTTCAGTCGCATATTAAATTTGGATTACTTTTTAGTATATAAATTGTATTCTATCCAATGACTGAATTTAACAAATTGTTTAAATCTAGTCCAATACAATGGACACATCAATATTTAAAGTATTAGTGACAATTGTAGGTATAAATTACTAAACAGAAATACTTTCAAGTTAACTTACTATTCCCTTGCAAATTGACCATCTCTGATTAATAGTTTTGGTATTTATAAACTTATCACCACAGAGACTGTAGAATCGAATTTCTTTCACTATATTTATGCACCACCACCATGCACCAGATGCAAAAATGCTTTCTAATCCTCTCAAAACAGTGAGAGAATCTCATTTACATATTTATCTAGTACAAGCTAGCTATAACCTAGAGGGTTCGTTGCGCTTTTCCGCGTGGTTGTTTTCACAAAACATTATTAGAATTATAATACTAGCAGGAAAACGGGTGGGCACAAAGCCAACATATTTTTAATGGCAGTCACTACAATGACATCATACTTACGGAGACAATTTACAGATGTAAACACATCACTTTTACAACCACTGCAACTTTTTAACACAGAAATATAAAAACCTTCACTTGTATCTCTTATTGAATAAAAACTAAAATGCAAACATTGAAAAAGGCCAGTTTAAAGTATTACGGGGAAATCAAATCACTGCCTACACGATTCACATTAACAGATACCTATGTACACAAATTCTATAAATAATGAGGATTCTGTTGGCACCAATATGTATAAATAAATATAATTAAATCGTGTTTAACAAGGGAAATGTTTAAAATCAAACTATTTTTACGAAAAATTAAGACATTCTATGACAAGCATGCCATTTTTTTCTGCCATTTAAAACCGTTGCGTTCAAGACTGGAATGTCAGTTAAACTATGGCTTCATTCGTCATTGAAAATGAAATGTAGGCCTTTTAATTCATTTCCTACTCGATTATTTTTTTGTCAAAAACAGCATTAAAATATTAATCTTTTATTACGTGATTAAAATATTTGGTAGCAATTTAAGTATTTTGAACGCTTAATGCTTACATTGCTAAAATGTATCTGAAAGCAGTTGTTTGATTTCATTAAGCACCTTACCATTTTTTATTTATCTTGTATCTATTATAGTACTACTTACTTTGCGCTACTTTGCTTAAATATAAATAATAATAAAAAAAAACAATATTTGTGAACAATTTATTGTCCATAATTTAATCATATATTTTATGACAATTTTATTCAAACTATACATACACGCACGACAAGGAATAAGAAAATATTTGAATAATTTCTAAGTTTAATCACTCTTGCTCTTGGGAGTCTCCTCCTTGTAATAAAGGAAGACAAATGAGAACAGGAACACTCCGACCATCATGGAGAATGCACTCACATAGTATGGGTAGGCACTAGGGATGAATCTCTCATACTGTGTGTGTTGCAATGGACGAACAGACACCTAAAAATAGTTTTATTAAATAAGTAATAACTTGTGAGTTGTGTCCAAAAAAATTAAAGCCGTCTACTATCTTCTAAGCATTATTGTCTTAAAAAGAAATCAATTTGGTATAATTATCCTTATATATACATTGTATGTCAATTATTTACCTGTGTCGAGTGATAAAGTCTGGTGTACCCTATTCTGTCATAATCAACCTTGAACTGATAGACACCCCACACATCAGGAACTTTGAAGATACCCTCATAGACTCCATTGGGTTTTTTTTTGAGTGTGGTGCGGATGAATGGATCAATTCTCACAAACTCCAATTGCACATCATTAGCATCGAATGGTTGCCATTTGCCATTCTTTAACTCTTCAATTTCAATGTTGTAAACCTGTTTAACAAAAATTAATTTAAAACAACAAGGATTATCATACTGTTCCATCATAAAATTAATAATAATGATTATAGCCACAATCTATGTTAAAGTAAATTTGTAAAAATATTGTTTATGAATGCATTTGTAATACAAATATGACTTGTTAATTATCATACTAATGTTTAGACAAATTCAAATTAAATTTTAGTTTACACTTAGTAAAGTGGGTAGTTTAGAAAATAAATGCAAGACTAACAAACTGTTGTAAAGTTATATCTTAAGTCTTACTTACAACAGTATCAGTGATAGTATAAGTATTAGATGATTGTTTATCCTCCAGGCGGTGATGATGGACGCGGCGCACGCGTAATTGTCCTTGCTCACCAAACGCCCACTCGCTCAAATGTACTGCAAGAGCTTTGTTACCAGAAAGAGATGCTTTTGTTTTATCACCCTGTAAAAATAATTAAATCATTATATATAGAGTGATTAATATTATTATGCATTTTAATTAAATAAATTTAAGCACAATTAAATATTATACAAACAATAAACTTTTTTAATTCACCTGCAATCCCTTTATATGATAATCATTTATTAAATGTGAGAAATTATGCAAGTTAGACCACCTATTGGGAAATGGCTGACTGACTGGTTATACAAGAAACATTCAACATTATATAAGGTCCTCCAGACCGATTTCGGCCACGGCGGCTAATCTCAAGAGAGATTAGCCAACTGCACAGGACATATTATAGTGCACAAGTGTGTGCGCAAACACAGGTGCACTCTCTTTTCCTTAGCTCTTATAATCCGATAGGACGGCAATCCGACAAGACCGGAAAGAGTTTAGGCGCAGGACCAACGGCTTAACGTGCTTTCCGAAGCACGGGAGTGTACACACTTCCAACTTCCAGACTCCGGGCTGCTACTGAGAATTTTCTGACAGAAAAACCCAATAACTATTTATTGGCCCGACCTGGGAATTGAACCCAGGACCACCGGGTCTGCGGCCTTATAACTAGCCACTAGACCAACGAGGCAGTCAACATTCTATACACCACTAATATACCACCATCTCCCTTACAACTAACATGTTCTCCATATACTTATACTTATTTTATACATATGTTAATATAATTCAGAAAGTTCTTCTATCATGGAGAAGCACATAACAACATTTTCATATACAGTTTACAGATATAAACATGGTTTATATAATAATTAAATAAAAAAAACGCAAATTGCTTTCGAATCAAAATAATTCATAAAAAAAATGACTAAAACATAATACTTACATGAACTTTAGCTACTGGGGAATTAAAGGCTTCATCAGAAAAGAAGAATAGTGACCCACTGAAAATAATTCTAGCATTGTTCCTGGCTTGCAGAGCAGCGATAAGAACAGTCTTTCTACCTACAGCATGAGGGTATTCCTTCACCTGTAATAACACAATTATTTAAAACTATAAATATTTAAGAATAAAACATACAAAAAAAAAAGTTAAATAAATCAATAAAATAATTTGAAAAAGAACTTATTACATAAACCTATTTACCATTAAAAATGTATTAATTTTCAATCCTTTGAAATATATACCACATAGAGATGGTGGCAAACAAATACTGCAATGTTATGTTAGTATTGACATTATATTCTATTGTAATGTGACAAATGATGGTGGTCTTACTTATTTTATTATATATATCAATACTTTTCAAATTAATTAATACGAATGTATCATTTGTATGTTATCTATACAGATTATAATCTCTTCTATCTTGAACACTTTAATACTTCAAAAGAAGAACTAAAGAATATTTTTAAACATGATTTTTTGAAAAGCAACAACAATATACATACCAGACTTTTAGGGTTGTAGCTGTAAGCGGTACTATCAGCCGTCAGTATAGGCATAACCAAACTATTGTCCTTATCCAAGATCAACCCGGTGCCTTCAAACAACAGTGGTTGTGTGTTCTGGGTACCAACAATAGTAGGAGCATTGATAAGGTTCTTAGGAGACACAACAATTCTTGTGTGGTCACCTTCATCTAGGGCATCATAGTTGAAATGGTCTATCACAGCTGCAGACTCTTCATCCATCTGGAAATTATAAAAATCAAGATTAATAATAAGTACCTTTATTGTTAGATCATGAAAATACAAACATAATTTTATAAATAGAATATTAATTTTAATTTAATTTTATAACAATATATGTATTTAATCAAAACTCACTTCAAAACCACATTCCGAAGCAATTTCTCTGTATACATCTCCAGCCGCTGAATTTCCAGCCATGAGGACGTTGCCACCATCATCAATGAATTTTGTGATACCTTCCGTGTCAAGCTGACCACCGAATTCAACAACGGAAGGCGAAAACACTATTAAATTCTTATACAAATATTCTCCGTACTTGGAGAGCACTAGGTTAGCATCGTCGGCCAACTTAAAAGTTAGGCTGTACCCACGGTCTGAAAATAATATAAAATTATGGAATTGGTTATAAAAGTTTTATAAGGCACTGCATTTTGAAAAACTTGAATACATAAAGTTATTTTTTTTTAATTGAGCCGGCATCTTATCGACACGACACAGATTTCATTTACGGTGCTTACCTTGCAAAGATTTAAAAAATTGTGAATGAGTTTCTCTTATATTTAAATTATCCACTAGGACTAAAGTCTCCTGTTCCGCATATGCTATTGAAAAGCATGCTATTAGACCTAAAATAAGTGAAATCTTCATTTTTGTTACTGTAATAAGCCGCTACCTACTCTGAGTCTGATTTATTTTTTGACATTGTCTTAAGAATTTGTTACTGACGTGTTCAATAACCAACAGACAAAAAAACTGTATGAATGTAATTTTTTTTTTAAATATTGTAACCATATCATTGTTGTATCAATTCATAACCAATGATCCTGGATAGTATTTATTATATTTGAATAGCGCTCTAATCGTCTCCTTAATTAATAAATAATTATTTAATGTTTATGACATGTACTGCATCTGTCTACAATTTTTATTTATATTATCTGTAATAATTATTTTGATTGACATTTCGCGAAATGTTTTATTTTTGTATCAAAGTTAATTATGTCTATAAAACAAGTTAGTTCTATTAATTAAGTGCGCTTAAAGCTTGTAATAAGATAAAGTCTTCCAGGAAAATTATTAATAATGATGATATCACGTTCAAAGCACCGTTCATCGGTCGAAGTTTGCTCTGATTGCGGAGCATCGGGTTAGATGATGTTCCAGTTTCGTTTATCGCTTTTAATTACTTCAGTACTGATTATTAATTGGGTTGGGCACTTTTGTGTTTTAGATCCATCATGGGCATCTATTAACCGTGGTTTGCTACTGTGTGCCGAGTGCTGTAGTGTTCACAGGAGCATGGGAAGACATATTTCACATGTTAAATCTTTACGACAAGGATCTTGGCCTCCTTCGCTTTTATCTGTATGTAAATAAGATAAGCTATTGTTTATGTTGCGATTATTTTCCTTCTATAAATACCATGGTTTTAATACAGATGGTGCAAGCGCTGACAGCTCAGAATGTCAACAGTATATGGGAACATTCATTACTCGACACTTCAGCTCCTAAACATTTAAGGAAGAAACCACAACCAAAAGATCCCCTTCAGTAAGAATTAAATAGAAAAATATTGTTTCATAATAACATCCTGTGACTAAAATTGTTCATTGTGAAAATCATTTTTTATGTAAATGTAGTTATTCCAAAATTATTTAATTAATTATCTAACTAATCTATTTTAGCCCAATAAAATCAGAATTCATACTAGCTAAACACCTAAGGCTAGCATATGTACTGAGAGCAAGAAGAGATGAACCACCAAGTGAGCTTGGAAGACAATTGCACAGTGCTGTGAGGAGTGCCTCACTAGACACTGCTATGAGACTTCTTGCTCAAGGAGCTGACCCTAATTATTATAATCAGGTATATTTTTAAGCTGGTGTATGTTATCAGAAATGTCTCAGCCTCCTCTTGCTAGCCAAACTGCAACTTACATACTGTAACTGTACTGTAACAGCCTGTGAGTGTCCCACTGCTGGGCCAAAGCCTCTTCTCCTCTTTGGAGGAGAAGGTTACTTACAACCAAAAGCAACTTACATTACATTCATATAAAATATCATTGTATGTGCCTGTTACTTACCATAGATTTTTTTTACCTATTGAGAGACTAATTTGTTACAAATTATTAAATACATTTCTAAAGAAGGATTTAAAAGAATAAATAATAAGTATTCATTAAATTTATACTCATAAATTTGCCCATATTACTTTTTCTTTATAAAATAGGTTAGTAGATAGGCAAGCAGGCACCTGATATTAAGTGGTTACAAGCATACACAGACATTGGCACTGTAAGAAATATTAACATTGGCAATTGGCCACCAGCTTTGGGAACTAAGATGTTATGTCCCTAGTTCCTGTAATTACACTATTATTTATTATTGTTGAGTTTAAAAATTGTTTCTTGTAAAAGTATCATTGTATTGTAGGAGAAAGGTAGCACATGTCTTCATGTGGCGTGTCGCGCGGGACAGCCGGCGCAGGCCGAGTTGCTGGTGGCATGGGGAGCCGATCCTACCGCGAGAGATAGCACCGGCAATCCACCCGCCGACTGTGCTAAGTAATATAAATAGCAGTTTTTATTTTATCATTAAGTCCTTTTTGCATATAAAACCGAAAATTATATTCCATAAGGGACACATGGTCAATCCCCTTCTCCCCATAAATCGACTTACGTGGGATATGAATGGTGAATAATAATTGAATAATAATTGAATTCCCTAATTGAATAATTATCCATTTTGTATAAGATCTGAAATATAATTTGAAAAAGGCTTACATAAAGAAAGTTCTATAATATTTTTAATACATTGTACGTATAACCCAAGACAAGGCGGGCACTCGGAGCTGGCGGAGCGGATGACGGAGCTGGTGTACGAGGCGACGGACCGCATGATCCACTTCCTGACGGGCGAGCGGCCGCAGCACGCGGCCGGTCGGCACTACATCGTGCCGCGCACGCACGACTCGCACGAGATGACGGACGTGGCCAAGGCGGCCCGCGGGAAGCTGCAGCTGGTGAGTGACGTCATCGGCTCGAGCGCCGCGTCCCCTCGCCTCCTCGCCCCTTCGCCCCCACGCCGCACTAACTGTCGCTCAACTTACAGCTGCCGAATCATCTGTTCGAAGAGCTCGTTATGGATATCTACGATGAAATAGATCGACGGGAGACTGAAGCGAGTAAGTTTGACTGCTATTTTTTTATTCAATTTGCTAAAATTAATCCTATTTATCTATCAATTCACTGTATACGTGATTATGACAAAAATCCTAACAACTTGACAACTGCCTATGCGAACTTTACATTCACGACGTATACTTGTAAGCTACAATACGTAAAGGTATAGAGTACATAAATAATTAAAGATTAAATATGACAAATTCAGTTTGGCAAACGAGCGCGACCGGGCTGGAGCGCTGCGGCGTGGCGTTCCTGCCGGTGAACCCCGCGCTGTCGGCGCCGCGCAACCAGGGCCGCCAGAAGCTCGCGCGCCTGTCCGCGCCCGAGCTGGCGGCGCTGCTGCGCGACGTGCTGCTGGACGCCACGCGCCGCCAGCGCCTCGCCACGCTGCAGCCCCGCGGTACTGTCGCGACCGGCTCGTGCTGCGCGAACAGCAATATGCCTTTTATTTTAAAAAACGATCGCTGGTTTGTAATGTAAAAACTATGACCCGAGAAGACCGGCGAAAGAAGCTCAGCGCATTATTTTTTTATAATTTTGTAGTTGATCAGCTAGTAATCGGCTAATTCCCGAGGTGACATCAATTAAATATGCAATATGTACATATACAGTGGTGGTCGTATAATTAGAAACACTACCAACGATCCTTGACATTATGTAAGATACTTCACCGCAATCGTTTTTATTTTGAAATTAAACAATAAATAGGACAAAAATCTGCTCAACGATTTATTATTTATTAGAAAAACATTATAAATCCCATTACACAAGTGCAGTTACAATATTACATTACGGACAAACATTTAAATCAGTTTTAAGGTATGAACAATAATGGTCAACTAATTAGAAACAACAACAAATAAGTATAAAAAAGAATATTTTTTTTAGTATTAATAATTAGTATTGTTATTTACGTAATAGCTACTATCCACAGCCTACCAATAGTTATAATTAATATTTATTGGCGTATCCCTTATTTTCAATAACAGTACTGCAACGACGTGGCATTGATTCAATCAATTTCATACATTTTTCTATTCTAGGGGATTGAATTCCATGTTTCAACAAATCTTCATATAGTTCGTTTTGACTGGTGTTACGTTTGTTTGAGACTTTGTTTTTAGCAATATACCAGAGATTTTCTATCGGATTTAAATCCGGACTATTTGCTGGCCAGTCTAAAACGAATATACGTTGTTCGGTAAGGAAACATTTGACGCTATTGGCCGTGTGTTTAGGGTCATTGTCATGCTGAACGATCCAGGTTATAGGCAAATGATCGTCCGAGTAGGGAATCATTGTGTGCTCTAAGATATTTTTGTATTGCCATTGATCCATTGTACCGCCACCGTGCTTGACTATACTCCTTGTGTATTTATAATTAAAAGCCTTGTTTACAGGGCGTCTAACAGCGCTTTCCATCGGAATTTACCATATTTATTTTTGTTTCATCTGAAAATAAGACTTTTTTCCATTCTCGTACCGTCCAATTAACATATTTTTTAGCGAATAATAATCGCTTCTCTCGGTGTTGCTTGGTAAGAAGCGGTACCTTTCGAGAGATTCTTCCAAACAATTTAGCTTCCACTAATCTTCGGCGTATCAGTCTTGACGAGACGTTTCTCGGGTCATCAGGCGAAAAAACTTTATTTTTAATCTGGTTGGTGCCTTTACTTGGGTCTTTTTTAGCAACACGAACGATTAGCACATCTTCTCTGGGAGAGGATTTTCTTGGCCGAGCCTTTCTAAGAACATTTCCAACAGTTCCATGTGTTTTATAATGATCAATTGCATTAAAAACTTTCTTAACAGAACAATTTAAATGCTCAGCTATTCTTCTGTGTCTTATTTTTGCAAATTTTGTACAAAATAAAATTCAGATTAAATTTTGAATTGCCGCCAAAATAATAGAAAAAGAAATGTTATTCTCCAATTTCAAAAAAAGAACGAGCTATGGATGCTTTTTTAAAATGTTTCTAAGTAGGCGTCCAAGCGGCTAGTAACAGAAAATAAACTCCTACATGTGTGAGACTCATTTTGTAATTAAAAGTAAGGTATGTTTTATATTTTATGCATTTAATGAGTTTTTGTATTTGAGTGGCTATATTATTGCATGATTATTAATTAGTGAATGTGTATATTTTTTACGAACATTTGTACGTTGAAGTTATACTTTCTTTATTCATAAGAAGTGTTTCTAATTATATGACCACCACTGTATATTTGAATACATTTTATCTATTACTTATCTACACACTCTTATCTGTGACTACAATTTATAATAAGTGCGTCAACAATAATAATGATTTCATGAATATGTTCTAGGATTATCGGGAGCGCTGAATCCTTTACTGTCTGCGAGCCACCTCAAACACTTTTCCCAAATGTCCGATGACGAGCCCCTATACGACTCGGTCGCGTCAGACGAAGATTATGCTGCGCTTGCGCCGATCGATTTAGATGTAAGTTTGATTAACTTATCATTTCTTTAAAGTATATATATTTTTATCTTTTAATATAATATTGACAGATGTCCAGCGCAGACCCACGGACCGCCGAGACGGTATCTTCTACTTACAATCCTTCGCTTCCAACTGAACATTCCAACTTGGAGCTGCCTCGTACGCACTCCCCGAGCCCCGCACACAGCCTGCCCGAGCGAAAAACGGAAATCGAATCACTAAAGAAAGAACTAGACAACCGGGATTCCACCATCACAGAACTGAAGAACCAGCTCAAGAACCTTCAGACGATAGTGGAACAATTGACGAAAGAGAACAGCGCTCTGAAGACCACCAGCAGTGTCGATGACGACCAGAGTATGACCTCTCAAGCGTCGATAAACGAGAGCAACAACACTCTCGACTTGACTCCTCAAGAGAGAGGCCGGAGCCTGGAGACGGAACAGCTGACGTTGTCCGAGGATGTGGACGTGAGGCAATCGCTGAAAACTGTTCAGCGACCGGTCAGTATGTTTGAGGCTAGGGAGGGACCAAAGAATAACTGGCAGGTTACTAAACACCAGGTACTAATCAATAATTTACTAATTTATACCTACCTTTTAGTATTTCAGATGTAGTCAGTATAATAATATAAATTTGTTTAAAAATAAATAATATTAAATTTGAGCCTAAAAGGCCAACATATTATTAAGCTGCTGCATTATGTAGACTAACTATGTACACTTGTAAAGATGAGGGAGGGATGGTAGGTCTGTTTGATACCAGCTTAATGAAATGTACCATAAAACACCATTATCCTATTTATAAGGCTATCAGTTACTGGCGACACTTAACGGCTGAATATTGACTATTGAAGTAGATTGTTCAGTTCAACGTTTACCGATACTTTACTAATGTTATATATTTAATTAACAGATGTTTGCTATTGTTGCTATATATAAAACTTAGACCCTATCAATAATCCAAGAATACTAATCTATTATTATCTACTTAAGAGTGTTTATCAATATTTTTAATCTTTACTGGTGATCGAGCTTTGTGCAAGCTCTTCTGGGTGTGTACCACTCATCAGATATTCTACCGCAAAATAGCAGTACTTGGTATTGTTGTGTTCCGGTTTGAAGGGTGAGTGAGTCTGTGTAATTACAGGCACAAGAGACATAACATCTTAGTTCCCAAGGTTGGTGGTGCATTGGCAATGTAAGTTTTATTCAAATAAAAAAATCTCTTATAATTTAATCATGACTGCAAGTGAATGGTACATTTGGCTGTATATTTATTTTTGTCAAGTAATTCATATATAAAATGTCGGTTTTGGTAGAAATCTGGTAAATGCTCTTAATAAAACTAACAGTGACCGTCTGATTGACTGACGATGACAACTTAAGCCATTGGATGTGAACTGTGAAGTATCCGACTTTGTACAGAATATTCTTATATATTCTTATATATGCATACATAGGTCGTTTTAAGAATAGATATTTGATAATATATCCTCTAGTGTCTGTTTACTATCTCATATATATAAAAAAATCCAGTATCTCTGCAACGAGAAGCTATTATTTACTTGCATTAACATCAATTTAAGAAACTTAAACGAACGGAAACAATCGATCGATTAATCGATCGTCCCCTCGACTACACGGTCGGCCATCGCAAACGAAACGAGTAACATAAATGAGAATTGTTCTCCGACGTCGCAGCTGACGAGCATTCCGGGGCTGGAGCGCTCGCTGACGCAGAGCGCCATCGAGGGCGCGGGCGCGGACGAGGGCGCGGTGGCGGGCGCCGAGGTGCAGCGCCGCGCCGAGGCCGTGACGCGCTGCATACAGGAGCTGTGGGCGGCGGCGCGCCTGCACCGCGAGCGCCTGCCCGAGTGCGCCGACGCCATCCGCGCCGCCGTGGCCGCGCTGCTGGCCCCGTTCGCGGCCAGGCGGCCGGACGCGGCGCTGGGCGCGGTGCTGCAGCAGCTACGCGCGGCGGGCGACGCCGTGTCGCGGGCGTGCGGCGCGCGCGCGTCGCTGGACCGCGTGCGCGCCGCCGCCTACGAGCTGGCCAAGGCCACCAAGCTGCTGGTGACGCACGTGCAGCCCTCCTAGCGCCCGCCGCGCGTCGCCTCGCTCTAGGCGGCCGCGCGGGCGCTGCTCCGCTGCTGCGCGCCGCTCCGGTGGTGCGCGACGGGTGCCGGACTCCCCGGTGTCTTCCTCGTATGATGTTCGTATGCGCGAGGGGACGATCCGATCGATTCACTCGTAATGCATTCGGGTATATTTTTTGTTACCTGAGAGGTTGTCGGTGTCTAGTGTATGAAAATGTATTTTGGAGGAATTCAGTATGAGAGTGCTGACGAGCGATCAGTAGTAAAATAGTAAAATTGTTTTTTTTTTTCAAGATACTATTTCATATAGACGATGTTTCGAGAAATAAGTAAACCGTCAGCTTAATTCGTCTCTGTCTACTTACTTTTTATTCAGGCGCTCGTGCAGTCCTCGTATGTGCGCAGTGCACTGACTCGTTATCCGATTAGATTGGTATAACATTTTTAAAATGTTTGTATTCAATTATATTTCAGTGCGTGTTAACTCACCTGAAAGACTTATAAATAAATAGATACTAATAAGTTGGAATGAAATATCACACATCCTTAATCTTCTAGACAAACTTACTGTCAACATCTTATTTCTGGAGAATCGGTGCAGTATTCTATGTTAAGCCCAGCCGCCTACCTGACGCCAGCCTTCTTTAGGAATGTTTTTACTAATACTTTGGTTCTTGGAACCACCATATGGGGATGGGTTAAGGTGCTTAATTGCTTGATTAGTCTAACAAAATTTTCCTTAGTCGGCTCTTACTTGTGGCCAAGGGTAAGGTATGGCTTTCTTCTCTAGAGCCAATTATATGAAATTTATATATAAAATGTAACAATCATATTTTGTATTGCTTGCGATTTCATTAAAATATGTCAATGTAAAAAATTCATAATAAGATAACAGCTGATATTAAAATATAAAAAAGTATGCAAACAATGCCTATTTTAATCACAGGAGGTGTCACAGACATAAAACTTTGACATTCAATTGACGTGATAAAAGCTCAGTCTTATACACAGGTCTATCAACTACAGTAGTGAGGGTACTTCGGCTTAATGATTGCTGTTCTGTTCAATTTACGACCGCCAGAGGCACGACGATAGATCATTATCTCGAACACTTTTTCAAATCCAAACAAAACAATTAAATAACAAAACAAAAATAACAACAAATCTACAAAACTCAACAAAACGATATAACAATGATTAAATAGATTATTAAATTATAGATTATTGTGTTAATACTTGGAAAATATACGCCGCGTGTCACTCAACCTGCACGTGAACGCATATAACTCGATACCAATGACGTACAGCGGCGTTGACGCGAAATAAAAGTTGTAACACAATCGTACCAATCTCTCACGACTGAATTTGGACTCGGTTGATAGACCTGTATACAAGACCGTGTATAAAGGCACGGTCGTATACACAGGTCTTGCAACTGAGTCCAATTTCAGTGGTGAGAGATGAGGTGCGATTGTGTAACAATTGCTAATTCGCAATACTATCCGCTTGAGGTACTACGTCGCTGCTATCGAAGCTGATATTTTTCTTTCCCAAGTATTGTGTTATTTAATCATTGTTATATCGTTTTGTTGAGTTTTGTGGATTTTTGGTTATTTTTGTTTTGTTATTTAACTGTTTTGTTTGGATTTGAAAAAGTGTTTGGGATAATTATTACGTGAATTATCATGCCTCTGGCGGCCATAAATTGAACTTAACAGCGTCATTATGTCAACGTACCCCATATTGAATTTGCAAGACCTGTGTATACGACCGTGGATAAAGATTCATTTGGCATTTAATTGACATCGAATGGATGTGTTTCTTTTTTATAATCTATGGTATTCATTATGGATTCGTAACAAATGGTCTTTTGAATGTGAGCCAAGTTGTTAATAGAGATTAATAATCTTAACTTGGCTTATATATTATTCTTATATATTAATTTATAGTGCATTACTTTAGCTATTACATGGATATGTAAATCAAAGAGTTGTTTATCACAACATTTTCTATGATTGGAATAAGGTAAGTTTAGTCAATTTGTTGATATGGATGCAAAATAAAATTAATTGTTTCAAGTATTATAAAAATGCCTATAAATAATTGCTGTTTGACGCTAGTAATTAATTTTATTGTTTTATATAAGGTTTATTAAATTTGAAATAAGCTTAACTTTAAAAAAAAAATTAAAGCACTATTGGTTGTCGCTGGTTGTTGTCTATTAAATTAAGTTTTAGTAAACTCTATGCTGGATAATGTACCAGTAAAATTTAAGTTTAAAAATCGATTAAATTCACAATTATTTAATGCATTTTAGTTAAATAAATATTATATAAATATAACGAATGTGTTAACTATTAAAGTTTTTTATGGACAATAATATTTACAAATTTGTTTTTAAAATTGAAGGGTACAAAAAGAGTGTTAATAACGGTTTGATTGTTTTCAGTTATTAATTTATTAATAATAATTATTATTATTTAACATAGGCAATAGGGGGGATAGTTAGTACAATAATTGCATTTTTTATCTTTCGTATGAACTTAAAGATATTTCATCCTGCGCATGATTTGCAAAATGTTTGTGTAATTAAATTGCATACTTTTACAATTAGTTGCATAAGAGAACAAATCTTATATTAATTTGTATATTAAACCGTTTTTTTATTAATTTGAAAAAAATATTGCAATCTACACTTTATGTGATATTATGAGAATGTTTTAGATTTTTTTTCTATCGCTGCTTGTTTTTAAATTACATTGTGCAAAAACAATCTTACTCTACATATTTAATTTACATAACTCGCAGTCTCTAAGCGAAAAACAAGTACAGTCGAAGGCATTATTGGTCTATAAAAGATATTCATCATTTTTCATGTACCCTTCATTTGTGTAAATTGTAATTGTTACTAAACTATTGTACATGTAATAACTGTCAGGAGTGTTAAAAATCTTAATAAAAATGTATCTTTTGAGGATATTGTACACCGGGTAATGAATTAAACAAATTATTTGGTGACAGAAAATGCAAATAATTTGTCGCAAGTATATAATAGTATGGATGACTTTTCGGGCTTCGAATCGATTATGATTTTTTTTTGTATATTCCGATAATCGATAAACAATAAAGTATGTGGTAATGAAATGCCACACTTATGTGAAATTGAAAGTCCGCTATTACATGTTAAAAAAAAAAAAACTTTTTTTTTTAATAATTCGGAATAGTCGTTTACGATAATCACCGTGTTATACCAACGGTACGAGTATATTAATGATGGTATTATTATTAAACAAACTGATGCCACAAAAATACTTCTCAATAATGTAAAACAATTTTAAAATCCTATATATTTGAACGTTTATTTTTCCATATTGTGTCAATAAATATAATTTGTAAATACATAAGTGTATAAAGCTTCAGCAATCGAATACGATCTAACGCTTTGTACTTTAAAAAACGTCTTGAGTAAATGCTTTCGGTGTCTTCTTAAACTATGTCTAAAATATTAATAACTTCATATAAACGCAATTTCTAATTACTAAAATTTTATAAATAGTTCGATAGATTGTTATTCAATGTATATTTATAGAATTTATATAAATACCGTCGCTGCACACATCGTAATACAAAGTAATAGTAATTATTATCTATTGTTGATTTCGATGTGTGCAGATATTGTAGAGACCGCCTTGGATTATGTATAAATATATATAGTGGTTTTCATTGAATGAATCAAAGGATTTGTAATAATTTCCATGTTATCTAGAGGTGCTTATTGTCCTATAAATTGCCCATTGTTGAAGTACAGTCGGCGACAGAAAAACGTAGTCATAAAGAATACAATGAAATATTAAATATCTGGTTAGTTTAAAAAAATACTATAAACTTTGATAAAAAAATCTTACAACAATTTAATCGTCACTGTTTACATTATTTTAATTAATTTCCGTCGCGGACTGTACTCTGGGATTGTTTGATAAAATCGTGCCTGAAAGATGTTGATGTTATTCTTAAATTTTTAGATTAGATCGATATTTACTATATATGAGTTTAGTAGATTTTATACCGCCGTTCCACGATATGTTCATAGCTGTATGTATAGTTGAAATGGTGTAAATTTTAAACGTAGTTAGGCTGTATTACTGTGACATGTTGTAACGCTGACGTGACGTTCTATCGCTCTTGTATACAGAAATAAATTTAACCGACACATACAAACTATATTCTCAATTTAAATACAGTTATGTTGCATTATTTGATATTTCGAATGTACAATTGTATAATGATTTGCATTATTTTTACAATTCGAGCTGGTCTCATATAGATAAAGATAAATTCTAAATCGTATATTTTGTTATTGAATTAACGGGTACGAGACAGAACGCGTTTACAAACATTTAAAGCTTAGTTTAGTTAAATATATATATCTAGTTTTAATTTTATGATATAAGGTTTTTTTTTTAATTAAAAAGTAATCACAATTACAATGACGATAGAGTTGTCGACTGTGAATAGGAACCAATTATAAATGGACCCATAGACAACAGAAACTATTTTAGTTTCCGTTGTCTATGAAATATGTATCTATGACTTCGGAATTACTTAATAAATTAAATATGGATAAATAAATCTGTGTTTGTAAATGAGTCCTATTCATAGATAGTTCTGTATCGAATGCTTGCGTATGGAATGTTTAGGCGATATATAAAACAATTATACGTTTATAACGAGTATTATGTGATCACTATATGTGCCAATGTATATGTAAAAGACGTGTTTATTCGTGAAGCACTTGTATGGGATCCTGTTTCCGATCAATAAGTACACAAATGAAGATACAAAAAATAAACGAATGTATGGTGTATGGAAAAATACCTGATAGGGTTTGGTCTGTTTCTATATGATGACGTTCAAGTTCATATGTTTATTATACAAGGTTCTTATAAATTTATACACGCGCACCAGTCTGCGTCCCTCACTCGCATAATAAAATAAACCTTTACTAAATGCTGACCATTTTGTTTCATCAACCATTATACACTGCTTTCCGAAGCACGGTAGTGTACACAAAGCCTTTTCTCAAGCTCCGAGCTACTACTGAGAATTTATCGTCAGATAAATTCAAAAACTTAAAAATACTCCGGGGTTTGAATCCAAGACCAATCCAATGGTTTGAATCTAAGAATCGGCGGCCACAAAGCTAGTAAACAAACGAGGCATTTAAAACTAATTAATTTTTAATACCGTTATTTCTACGGAACCCTTGATTAACGAGTTATTGTCGTGTTTAATCATTTTCATACGTTTTATATCCCGCACGAATCTAGTATAGGTACATATAATGTCACCGTTTATATGAAACTTGTACCAGTAAGACATTCTCCCCGGAAACAGGATACCAATTTGATCCTTTTGTAATATATTGAAATTTGTAACATTTAACATATTAAAAAAAATGATTTTATTAAGTCTTTTTTTTGCCCAAATTTTACTATTATTATATTAAACATTGTTTTTATTAATCTATATTCCCAAAAATAATATTTATTTATAATTAAGTATGTGTGCTGATACTTTAAAAATAGAAGGCGCTACAGCTTAAAAAAAGTCTAGCTATCACACAAAACGTTTTGAAATAAAACAAAAAAATCTTGAAATATAATTTATTTTCTCTCACCTCACTACAATTACATGCAAATCTGTATAAATATATTATTTATCTATAAGATAAAGGCAAAGTTCCACAACGATCTGGCATCCATGTTCATCACCAGGCTTTGATTACATTTTGTACATTATTTTATAAATTACATATAAACTGTTAGTTAATTTGTTAGCTTTGTTCTTATTTTCTTAACAATAACCACTAAAATTAATTTGTACAAAATGGTTCCAATAAAATATATTATTACGTAATTTATACTTTAGTCTCGTTTAGAAAAGTAATAAGTGCCTATTAAATGACCTTTAAATCTCAAGCTCCTTGAAACATAATTACATTTCATAGTCAAATGTAATTGACAAAATAATTTCAAAAAAGCCACCGTAATGGCATGGCATTAACATGACAACAGAATCATGTTTCCAAGAACGATTGTTGCCGAACTTAAAACTAATTCTCAAGGTTAATTAACTGTAGTTTGGCATTATATTTGTTTCCTTGGTGTTCTTAAAATGGTCAAATTGTATTCTAAAACGTTGAGAAATTAAATTTCAGTGGTAATACTTTTACATGCCATGCATTGATTAAATAATTATATTTGTTTTTCGATTTTGAATAATATATCGGTTGATAATTTTTGCTCTATAATTACGAAGACTGTTTTATTATAAGTATATATAAAATTTTAGTTTACACAATATTTTTTATGTAACTTATTTTAAGTTACTAATTGTTTGTAAGTAGTCATAATTTCGAACAATATTAGTAAATCGTGCAGCTGATAAGATCTTAAAATCAATTATCCAAAAATACTTAGAACTTTAAATAACAATAAATACTATTAAGGCTTATTGTTAGTGCAATACCTTCTATCATTAACAAAATAATAAATCAGTAGGTATATATAAGATGATAGCACAAAACGGATTGGTTTGCTTTGAAAAACCCTTAAATTCATTTTCATATTCCAAGTACCTACATAACTATCTAATACTTAGCTTATGAGTTTATTTCGTCCGATCAATACCACCCCTCGTGTCGAGCGTAGTATAGGGGATGAAATGCTGATTTGGTGAATCAAAACATGTTGATGGGAGCTAAGCCTTTAAAGGAGGTACTTTTAAGGTGATTCTGTAGTTTATTTTATTATCAATATTTTACTGTCTTACTTTCATCTATTTAACATGTAATGACTAAACATAAACAATGAAAAGAGTTTATTTATTTATAAATTGTTAAAAAATACCCAATAAAAAAGTGTCTGCAATTATAATCTGAGAGGCTTTATAGATAACAACCTTTACATATTGGAAATTCTATTGAAAAACAAGTATATTGTTTATTTTTCCTTTCATAAGAACAGCAAGCTCTTTTTTAAAGCACAATAATTTGAAAACACCTTAAAAGGTTTGCATAATTAATACATTATATTCATATTAGTTTCAGCACAAGAAACCGGTCAGATCCGTGTCGGTAAACGTAACGAATCTTTGGAAATATTTCAACAAAAGAAAAAATGTCACTCACGAACACTTCCAAATACAAACGGCCATGTTCCCGCCAAAATACATGTAACATATTGTTGTGCACTCGTAAGTTATTTCGAAACCGTAACTCTCGCCAACGACCACATGGAATGCTGGACCGAACTTTTTATCCATGGACTCTTTGACCATACGAGCGGCCATTTCATTGTTCTGGGAAAACTTTTCGCATGCTGTTACTGATAATTCAACAGCTTCAATTCGCATCTCTTCGGACATGTCTGAGTGCTGTAATAATAACACAAATAAGATATAATATTTGATATCTAGAGTTACCTATTAACTCGGTGGTAGAGCTTTGTGCAAGCTCGTCTGGATAGGTACCACCCACTCATCAGATATTCAACCGCAAAACAGCAGTACTTTGTATTGTTGTGTTCCGGTTTGAAGGGTGAGTGAGTCAGTGTAATTATAGGCACAAGGGATATAAAATCTTAGTTCCCAAAGTTGGTGGCGCATTGGCGATGTAAGCGATGTTTAACATTTCTTACAATGCCAATGTCTATGGGCGTAGGTGACCACTTACCATCAGGTAGCCCATATGCTCGTCCGCCTAAATATCAAATAAAAAAATAAATAAACAAAATAACTGCATTGCCGAGTCGTAGCACAGCTCCACCAGGAAGTAGTAAACATTTCGGTATAGTCACTGAATCGTCTAGCATAAAATTACTTTGAATTTAAATACTATTCGACGACCTGCTTCGATAAATGAAATCGAAATACTTTATTCAATATTGAAGCATTACACTTACTTATTAATCAAACTAGAAACTACCACAGGTTCGGAAAAGACACCCAGCCCCAAGAAGAACCGGCGAAAGAAATCTCAGCGATAACTTTACATTCGGCAATTTTTAATTACAAATATAAAAAATGTCGGAATTTTAAATTTCAGGAGTTGGTATCAATAACTCTTGTCTATTTTTAGCATCTACAAATCACGTATAACATTATGATGTGCAACTATTTATTGATCTGTTAACGATCGACAGACGTAAGATGCGACGGCCCACCTGCCAAAACAAACAGAGCCAATTGTGTAATGCAACTTAAATGCAACGCGGCTTTTAACTGATGATTTTTTTTAACTATATAATTTCTTAATTTTTTTTAAATGAAAATATATTTTTATTTATTTATATGTACATATGTTTAATATAGTTGAGTATTTGAGTTTCTTTTCAAAATCGTTCCTTGTATTATTCATACATAATGAGGATTTTTGTTGTAAAATAATGCACCTACTTATTACAAAGTCGGTACCTACATACTTACTCGTACTATAGAAAAAAAAAAGATTCCGACGAATTGAGAACCTCCTCCTTTTTTTGAAGTCGGTTAAAAAAGGGGACTTTCGGTGGGCTTTTCGATTATTACCGTAAGATATCCCGTAAGTTATGCTAAAGCATTTGAAGGCCCGTTAATTAAATCTCATTTAATCTCGATATTATAAATCTAATATTTAAATATAACGTGACCATCATTCATTGTTTAGAATGTAGTAATTTGATATGTCACGGTGTGCGGAGATAAACCGATGCGCAAGAGTGGCGTTATGTTGATCCGAAATCAGACCTTCACGAGGATAAATTTTGATGTATCGACGACTACAATACTTATACACTCAATTTATACATACTTTACTATACTTTGATCAATAATTTAATTAACATGAAACTTTTCAAATACGTAGGTATTTAATAATAAAAAATTAACTAATCAAGAAGGCTGACTATTTACTAATTTACAGTATAGACAAGAATTACACATTTTTGCACACTAAAAAAATTACATTCCTATTGGTCAGACAATAAATACTAAAAATGCAACCCCTAAATAAAATCAATACTTATTATATTATTTAGAAATGCACACTAAATTATAATAAAATTAATTTACCCTTATCAAAGGATACGTGTGCACCACTTTTTCCGCCACAGCACCACCAGCAGCTGCTCCTTCTTCTGCCATTCTTAATTATAACAAAGCTGTATCACGAAAATTGAAAACTAAAATCTTAATATAAAAACAGACGTGCGTCGCTCGTCGCGACGTCTCCCTACTGTTTACGCGTCGCCTTGGAAACCGTAGGCGGGCGGAAG
This sequence comes from Nymphalis polychloros, assembly GCA_905220585.2. NCBI lineage: Eukaryota > Metazoa > Arthropoda > Insecta > Lepidoptera > Nymphalidae > Nymphalis > Nymphalis polychloros. Next base: position 1,500,637 of record HG992247.1, read on the forward strand.
ATTCAATTGATTTTTCTCAATAGTTTGAATCAAACTTGAATCTAGATAATATTCGTTTCTGTCGGACCATTTTTGACAAGTATTCAAAAAGGTCGATCGTGGGAGAAAATAGTTAAACGGACCAAGATCAATAAACTATAATAATATTGTTTAAGTAGCTAGTAAGCCACTGATATAACTATAATTAAATTGTTATCAAATTAATATATTATACAAATAATAAATTACGATACTTAATCACGCAATTGGACACTTTATTTATTTTTACTTTGGAATGTATCATTTAGATTTCGGACCTCGTTGGAATAGATTTAACTCCTATTTAAATAAACAAATGTGAATGCAATGGAAGGTTGTTGTTGTATTACTTGTGTCTTCGCAATTCCATTTTATTATAAATAGCCTGGATATTAAAAATATTGTGAATATATTTACTTACAAAATTATAACGATTTCATAAATTCTACATATTTTATTTAGTAGGACTTTGTTCAAGCCTTCATAATTGCGTAGATCGCAATACTATATAATCTCCCATTAGTTACCCATTATAACAAAAACTTAGTGGTTATGTATGTACCTATTCTATGATTATACCCTCGGTTTGAAGGCGATATAATCACTGATATATTAAGAGACACAATGTGAATGGTCATGGTATCTTTAAATCCCATGGTTTGCGTTGCTTTGTTTTAAAGTGGTTTCTACTTGCAACGCCAGTGAGAAGGGTGACCTTAATCTACCAAATGGGTTGCTTGCCGTCAAGACAAGCCTAAAGATATGAAACATCGTATTGATGCATATTAAAATAATATATAATTAAAAAATGATTATTAGGGAGTAAATAATTAAAAACTTTTTCATTTGTCATTTGATTTTATTATTAAAATAGTAATACATTTTCCCGCATGTGCTATACAAGCAGTCAGAGTATACAGAATACGTCCCAACTGCCACGAACATATTTCTCATTTACCTAAATGAATTAATCTTTCATTCTATATTTTCTCTTATTTTATTAATTACTTAATCAATACAAATAAAATAAAATACGTGTTTATTTAAATTTTTAATTTAAAAGTTAAATCATTACAGATACAGCGTTATTTTTACGCTCCTCAAATAAATTATTCCAAGCGAGTTTAGTGTATTTTTTAGATTTAATTTGAAGTCACATTCAGTCTTTATTACTTTTTATGTTGCATTTACAATCATTCCTTATAACATAGAAGACCGAAGTGCTGGAAGTCGATCTTTGGATGACTTGTCTTCTAATGTTATAATTAACTTGCAACATTGCTACACCAATGTCAACGTCACATGGACGTTAAACATAAAGTAAACGAATCAGCTGTGATGTTACTAATTTTTTGTAAATAAAATACATTTTATTTTAAATAAAAAAGTAATTAGTGATACTTTAAGTTTTTTGTAAAAAATGGCTTCTCGATTTAGTGGTGCATTGCAATTGACAGATTTGGACGATTTCATAACTCCGTCGCAGGTGAATATAACCTTTCGTTGGTATAAATCAGTTTTAATGATAAAAGGCAAGTTTTATAATGTAACTTCTTCGGCAATGAAAATACACTTTCCAAAAACGTTAATATTTAATACCTACACAAATGAAGAATAACAGTTTTTGCTTTATATTGTTTTGTGTTTTATAGGAATGTATAAAACCAGTGAAAATAGAGAAGATTAAAAGCAAAACCGGTGCAAAAATTAAAATCGGAGAAGATGGATACTTCGACCTGTCTACTGGAAAAGAACAGAAGTTACAGAAAGTGGAAATAACTCTTGCAGATTGCCTGGCGTGTAGTGGCTGCATAACATCAGCTGAAAGCGTTTTAGTAACCAGACAGAGCCAGGAAGAACTTTTAAAGTAGGAGGATTTTTGAACGTTGGTAGATTTTATTGTTAAAATCTCTTTTAAAGAGAGATTACAATATATTTTTTAAATTATTTACAGAGTATTTTCTGAGAGAAAATATACAGATACTCAAGGTGTAACACGAGATGTCACTTTGGTTGTAATATCAATATCTGCTCAGCCAACTCTGTCTTTAGCTGCTAGGTATAAGTTAGACCCTGAGGAAGCAACACGAAAATTAGTTGGTATGTATTTTTAAATAAGAGTTTTAAACCTTTTTTTTAATTAACTGCTAGCTCATGTTTTCTTGCAATTATATTTTTGTATAAATATTATTTTCAATTACGAAATACAAATATATTGTCAGTGGATAGGAAGACATGCCATAAAGTGCCAAAATGATACTTTAGCTAAATTAGGCTTAAAATATTTTTTTTTGAGAAAATCTATTTATATAAACAAATTTTCTGAAATATACTATTAACCTTTACTAGTTTGTGACATAAATGTGGGAAATCTTAGACATTCTTTTGCCTAAAAACAAACAAAAAAATAATGCTGATATTAAAGAAAGTAATTTTTTCCTGATAATATGATAGTAATGTAATAAAAAACATAAGGAAAAAATTATAATAGATGTATAATGTACAAAAGTCAATTGTGTGAACAAGATGAATAGAATTTAATCGAAACTTTTCTTCAGCTCAACTTTATTTTCAAATAATTTATTTATACATCTATATATGTATATCTTCTTCCTACAAACTAAGAAAGGAAATTAAGTTCAAAACATTAACATCTGTTCCTTATTAATCTTTTTCAGGATATTTTAAGAATCTTGGAGCAGACTTGGTATTAGACATGACAGTTGCTGAAGACTTGTCTCTTCTAGAAGCACAGCAAGAGTTCTTGCAGCGTTACCAGAACCACCAGCATGATCCTTCTGCTAAACAATTACCAATGCTTGCCAGTTCTTGTCCAGGTAAATTTCATTGAAATATAACAATAAATTGAATTGAAGTATTTGATAATTATTAATTATTTATTACTCATGTTGCTAAAGTAGCGTGAATGGTTTATACCTAAAATGATTTAACATTAAACAGGGCTGTCCCAAAAATCAACAATTATTTTAATCCAGGATATATATCCCGTAAGAATTCTATATAAAATAAATATAGTAAATTATATATTAAATTGTGGATAATAACATAAAAGTTAAATCATATTTATTTCTTTTACAATTAGGTTGGGTGTGTTATGCAGAGAAGACGCATGGCAACTTCATCTTACCGTACATATCGAGTACTAAATCACCTCAGCAGATAATGGGATCACTGGTGAAACAGTACCTGGCTAACAAGCGAGAGTTGAATCCCAGTGAAGTGTACCACGTCACATTCATGCCCTGTTATGATAAGAAACTTGAAGCTTCAAGAGAAGATTTCTATAGTGAAATATTGAGTTGTCATGATGTGGACTGTGTCATCACTGCAAGTATGCTTTCATTCATTTTATTTATAAAACTGTTTGTCCACTAACAATATGTCTTCTCTATAATAATTATGAAATAAATAATCAGTAAAAAATAGCCTATGTCCTTTCTAAAGGTTTAAACTTATTGCATACAAAATTTCATCAAAATCGGTTCAGTGGTTTAGCAAAAGTGTGACAAACGATATAGATTAAATCAAACCAATTTCTTTCTTTCTTTCATTTCCTTTATGTCATTCTTCAATAACACAAAATTACGTGTTATTGAAGAATGACATAAAACTTTATTGCTATAATTTCACTTTGCATAAAGTTTTTGGTTATTTTGCTTAATAAATAAAGAAATTAAATAGAATTTTATTTTTACTCAGTCGAATTAGAACAAATGCTGGAAAACAGCGGCAGATGCTTATCTGAAGTGGAAGGTTCAAATTTGGACTGGCCGTGGGATGATACCGAAGGATCAGGCGTGAAAAGCCATGTCGGCTCAGGATCTGGAGGTTACGCAGATCATGTGTTCCTGTACGCTGCTGAACAACTCTTTGGGGAGACAAACGCTCCGCTGGTTTATAAGAATTTAAGGTTTGTCTCATTACTACATCTATTATTCTGCATAATCACGGTCGTATACACAGGTCTTGCAACTTCAGTATGGGGTACGTTGACATACTGATGCTGTTAAGTTCAATGTACGGCCGCCAGAGGCATGACAATTCGCGTAATAATTATCCCGAACACTTTTCAAATCCAAACAAAACAGTTAAATAACAAAACACTCACAAACAGTTACTCGGTGGTAAGGCTTTGTGCAAGCGGTACCACCCACTCATCAGTTATTCTACCGCAAAGCAGCAGTACTTGTTATTGTTGTGTTCCGGTTTGAAGGGTGAGTGAGCCAGTGTAATTACAGGCACAAGGGACATAACATCTTAGTTCCCAAGGTTGGTGGCGCATTGGCGATGTAAGCGATGGTTAACATCTCTTACAATGCCATTGTCTATGGGCGTTGGTGACCACTTACCATCAGGTGGCCCATATTCTCGTCCGCCAACCTATACAATAAAAAAAAAAAACAAAAAATCCGCAAAACTCAACAAAACGATATAACAATGATTAAATAACACAATACTTGGGAGAGAAATATCAGCTTCGATAGCAGCGACGTAGTACCTCAAGCGGATGGTATTGCGAATTAGCAGTTGTAACACATTCGCACCTCATCTCTCACCACTGAAATTGGACTCAGTTGCAAGACCTGTGTATACGACCGTGTGTATAATCCACTTTGACATTGAATTGGCCTTTAATATCATTGGGCAGGATCTTGAATATAATCTATGGTTTTCATTATGGATTCGAAAAAATTGCGTTTTCAATGTCGGCGAAGTAGTTATCGGAACTTGGGACGTAAAATTAAAGTGGATATGATTAGTTCAGTAGAATAGTTTTATATACATACATAATAAACATACATAACGTATTGACTAATATAAAAAACTTCTTTTATCTCGGCTCCTTCGTTTGGAACATGTCGGAGCCGGATATAGAGGTTTGGAGGCCCCTTCCTATTTTCCAAATAAATTGAACTGGTGTTACGGTCTACTATTATTATTATTAGATTGAGACGGTGTAATTAATTTTGTTTATATTTAATTATATACGGGAAAATTTAAAAACATCCTTAAAGTAAGCAAATATTCGAAAAAAATTAAAATATTTTTGTTACCTTTTATGTTTTTTTTTTTATTATTTTGCAAGATTTCCTCCGAAAAAAGTTTTTTTGAATTATGAACACTCAGCCTCTACCTAATTGCTTACGTAAAAAATAATTAATAATGTGGCGTGTAGATATGTAATAAGTTTTGTTTTTTTTTTTCTTGTTATTTAGTTAATATTCTAAAACTTATTGTCTATGGTACATAGATTGTGGGTCGAACGATGCGATCTGTTGCCAAATACACGCCTATTGTATTTAGTGTTCAATAAACTAAACTGTGAAGAAACGTTTCTATTCAATGCATTAACCTCATTATGTGTATCGATGTATTGAATTGAAAATATAATATGTTGTTTGTAGATTGAATGCTGAAACATTGAAATTAATCACTAGTTTAAGTACAAATACCTACAATTATATCTATACTAATATATAAAGCTGAAGAATTTGTTTGTTTGATCCGGCTAATCTCAGGAACTACTGGTTCGAATTTAAAAATTCTTTTTGTGTTGTATAGTCCTTTTATCGAGGAAGGTTCTAGGCTATTTTTATTGCTATTTATATTTATTGGCAGGCACAGCTAGTTTTAGGTATATAAGGATTTGATTAGCTGCAGTGTTATTCTTTAACAACTCACTTCGTATCTCAATCGTAAGAAAATAAAAACTGACTTACGGTTAGCGTTATTTTGACGCCTATTAATCCTATTATATTTAAACAAGAATATGACATTCGCGCTTGTCAGATCTAAACTCAAACCGAATTCTTCGAAAAGCGCTGCATCTTATATATAGTATAAGATCATTTAAAATACATTAGCTTAAACAGATTTTACTCTTATTATAGTCAACGTTGCATATGACTTTCTGACAATTTGCAATCGTGGTGATAATGGTGGTGATTTTCGAGTTTGCCCTTGAAACGTTTGTCGTTTGGATTATCTTAACATTATACTGAAATAAACTGTTGAAATATTCTAGAAATCCAGATTTCCGTGAAGTTACACTAGAAAAAGATGGCAAAGAAGTTTTAAGGTTTGCGATCGCGAACGGTTTCCGCAATATACAGAACTTGGTGCAGAAGCTGAAACGCGGCAAGTCACCCTATCACTACGTGGAGGTCATGGCGTGCCCTTCAGGTGTGTATTCAAGTATTACATGCATAATTGTGCATATTTGTTTAATCAGAAATGATCGTATGATTCTAGAATAATTTAGTGACACTAGATATTTAATATTATGTTTAATCATTTATTAACTGCAATTGCTTAAATATTTCAGTTCGAACCGATTGTCATGACCGTCATTAGTCTAAGTTAATTTCTATCAAATGTAATTCTTAAACATTAAAGTTAGATTTTACCTCCGTGAAGGTTGTCTCAACGGCGGCGCTCAAGTGCGGCCCATGCAAGGCGAGAGCGGGCGAGAGCTGGTCGCTCAGCTACAAGCGCTGTACAGCCGCTTGCCGCTCGCCCGGCCCGCGGAGAGCAAGCTGGTCAAGCAGCTGTACGCCGACTGGCTCGACGGCAGGGACTCGGACAAGTCGAGGGCCTTGCTGCACACCGCGTACCATGCCCTCGAGAAAAACGACATAGCACTAAATATTAAATGGTGATCTGGTTATCAGGTGAAAACTGTTGGGGATCATGTTCCATCTGGTAGCTGCATATGGATATATTGCGCTTAATTAATGTATAGATTTATGTATATTATTTTGTATATAAGTGATTGTCATTATATTTGTGGATGTTGTAAATATTGTTATTTAATAAACATGTTATTATTACTTCTGCTTTTCATTTGAACTTGAAATAGTTGTTTTGTACGGGATAGTGAATCAAGTAAACGAGTGCGCTTTCTCCACGTAACTCACGTTCACGTCGACATTGTAATAACTTATGCATTGTCACTTACCGTGCCTTTTTATGTTAATTTGAACCACCACGTGTTAACGAGACATTTACATGCGACGTGACGATTTTCCGACGTTGCTAATTTTTGGCGACAATTATTCGCTTTATTCTCTATTTAAACAATCACTACACGGATTATCATGTTACTTGATTAAATAAATAAAAAAATCTATAAAAATAATACAAAAAAGAAGATATTCGGGCTACTATCTTACGATAAAACTTAGTGACCATAATGCAACATCGATCGATATGTCGTCACGGTCACTTGTCGTTGCTAATAAAATATATATATGTGTATGAATAATAATCTATTAAATCGGACTCGAATGGGTCAGTGTGAAGAACTGCCGCGGCGGTAACGACTGCGAACCCCTATTTTACAAATACTGCGCACTGTTTACAAAACACTGACCGCGGCGTGCGTTTAAAAAGTAATATAATTTTTTCTACACCAAGTTTGTTTGTGAAATGCAATGGGGGACTTCCGTATACAGGGCACTAATAGAATACACTTCATACTCCTGTGCACAATCTTCAAAGCTGTGATTAGTACTGGATTAGGAAAATGTCCAATATATCCACAATTTCCTAACTATGATATTAGACGGGTAAGTTAAATTTAGCTTTAATTACCTTTTAATAAAATATATTTCAAAAAAGCCGAGATGGCCCAGTGGTAAGGACGCGTGAATCTTAACCGATGATCGTGGGTTCAAACCCGGGCAAGCACCACTGATTTTCATGTGCTTAATTTGTGATTATAATTCATCTCGTGCTTGACGGTGAAGGAAAACATCGTGAGGAAACCTGCATGTGTCAAATTTCACTGAAATTCTGTCACATGTGTATTCCACCAATCCGCATTGGAGCAGCGTGGTGGAATAAGCTCCAAAAACCTTCTTCTCAAAAGAGGAGAAGAGGCCTTAGCCCAGCAGTGGGACATTCACAGGCTGTTACTTTACTTTAAAATATATTTATTATCTGCATTATGTTAACCCTCGCACGTTATGTCAATATCAAAATTGCGGGAAACCTAACTAGAAAAAATTTAAATGTATTTATTTATCTAAATATAGTATCTATAGTATTTATCGTAAATAAATTGCGTGCTACAACTTACTTATAATATTTTTATAACAATCATAGAGTGTCGACCTTAACCCTCAAGCGGGCACTGTGGTAACTTTTGCATGTTAATATCATTACTAAACCGTTTACACATTACTTATGCGTAATATTATTTTTTATACATACAGTTGTAATGTGAATGTAAATAACACTTCAAGTATATGATTTTGTCATTCAAACAGAAGGATTTTTTAATTATACACAAAAATTAAAAATTACAAAAAATAAGTCATGGTAAAATGGTGGTGTGTAGTGATCTGTGAACAAAAATCATTTAACGTGCTTATATAATGATCTACTTAATTGAAACAGTAATTACGTAATAAATGTAATGAAACAGTAAATCCTTCGGTAACACACCCACGGAAATACGCTCTGTTATTTATTAATGTTAATGAGAATTTAGGCAGTTAGAATATTCATTTAAAATAAAACTAATGTACTTATAAAAACTGGTCATTGAACTTATTAACTAAAACGACAAATATTTAAACAGTCAGTAAATAACAACTGGATTGTCTATATTGTGAAATACTGTTCTATTCATTAGCAAATCTTTAGTCTAATGGACTCATCTTATCCTACTGGAGCAAGATACTTGCACTAAGACCAGAAGCCATATACAGTCCCGGCCCTGGGGTGAGGCGAGCAATCGTTCTAGGCGCCAGGTAGCAGGGGGTGCGAAAATGTCGATAACAAATTCCAGGGGTACATAAGAATTGTTCCATTTTTATAAATGTGATAATTATTATTTATATACATTAACTAAAACTCAATTTATTTGAATTAACTTTGACCCAAAGGGCGCTGAAAGAAGTCTTGCTCTACCCTGATCAAGTGCCAGGGTCGGTACTGGCCAATGGCCATATAGGTTAGTAATGAAACGTAATCCATTCAATCTATCATAATTTTGATAAATATCAATCTGTTATTATAATTATATAAACACGTTTGATTGATTTGATTTGGGTATTCGTCCTATCTTCAATCCCAATGGGATTTGCCGTTATTCTTGTGATTGCGGTAAATTATTATCTTTCATCTTAAAAGATAATAATAAAATACAAAATAAACATTACAAAAAAGAAAGACTGAGCAATAATAGTCGCATTTGTTTACATAGATTAAAATTCAGAGATTCCTGTTAAATAATCAAGTTTTAATAAACTTACGAAGTTCTGTTACTTTATTAAAGTTCAAAAATTAACTTTAATAATATCCAAGGCTTAAAGTAAGTATCCCACAGAATTTAATTTGGCTGGCTGAGTGTTTTAACGAAGATGAACTAAACAATTTAAACCAATAAGATTAGAAATGGAAAAACAAATACTTCTTTCGTAGTTATTAAAACAAACTAACAAGAATATTGTCTTAATGACCGAAATAGCCAATTACTTAATTATTATTACATATATATATGAAAATGTGTGCTCAAGTACATGTGCATCTTAGCTACCTCTATCCTACGTCTATTCGTAATACAGCCAATTTTCTAGTCTGAACTGCTAAGTGAGAATATTTTGACGGAAAACCTTTATAACTTTTATCGGCCCGTACCAAGAATCATCTCAAGGCCTCGAAATCTGCTGCCATATAAGCAGTTTAATATATGTGTAACTATTACAACGAGACCGAACAACGACAATTATATCATTCATAATGGTCGAAGTCTAAAGCTATACATATTCTTAATACTATTTTATTTAAATTATAGAAACTACTTTGGTTTTTAGATGACAGGTAAGTGGTATGAAGTGGAAAGATCGTTCCACCTGATGGAAATCGCGGCGAGCTGCACAGAACTCGACGTGATGCTCAACGATCGAGGTTTTCTACTCATTACCGTCAGCACTATCAATAGATGGTATGTTCATTCTACACATCATCATTTTAAATAATTGGAATATTATGGGTCATTTAAAATAAAAAAACCTAAATAAATTTCTTAGGTCAGGTAACCGTTCCACGAGTTACGGGTTAGGCATCCCTAGCCACAACGGGTCGTCCTCGTTCAGGTACAAGTTGAACAACCGGATGCCCTACATCATAGGTCGTATGCTCCCCGGCGCCGGCCACTACAACGTATTATTCACAGACTACGACCGCTTTGCGCTTGTCTGGTCTTGTACTAATTTCAGCGTCGCCCACTCGGGTACGTGTGATTGCACTTTAATTACATTTGAAACATTAACCTACTACGTCTTTTCTATCTAATGACTCTTTTTAAAAGCTTTTTCTTAAATATTCCTATTAAAAAATTAAAGTACTTTCCTATTTGAAGAATAAAGATTAATCATTAAATGCCTACTTTTCGATGATTTCTTAGTTAGGTACCTATTATTAATTGTTTAATCAATTGGTATAAATACATTTAAAATATATCTCATACTTCGACTTCAAATGCAATATTTTTATTTGTTTCTTCCATTAAGACATTAATGTCCTTATAAAACAGATCGCATGTGGGTTCTGGGACGACAACGGGACATAGAAGCAGAATTGCGAGCACAGATATACGGCATAATTCAGGAGCTGAATCTCGACCCGGACCGACTCATCCTTTCAAAAAACAATAACTGTACCGAATTCGAAGAACAAACGACTGAAATAAACTAATTATTTATTGATAATTTTTTTTTTTTAAATAATCCTGCAAGCTGTATTCCATGGGCCATCTGAGGGTAGTTCACGTTTCTCGATAGACATTGACATTTGGCACTGAAAGAAATATTTGTATACGATGATATACTTACATATACTACTTTTATTCTGTAAATACATACTTATATAGATAATTACACCCAGACTCAGGACAAACAGACATGTTCATGCACACAAATCTGTCTGGGTGGGAATTGAACCCACGACCCGCGGCGCGAAAGGCAAGTATCTACCAACCACGCCAACGGTAAAAACGTATAATATTAATTTAAAAATAGAATTAAACGCTTTTATTTTGGAAAAATATTTATTTACAACAATATAGAGTAAAAGATATAAGAATCGAAATACATTTTAATTCTTTCCCTAAAGATTGGTGACAGAATTCACAGCTGCACTAATGAGAGGCACAGATTACAACAAACCAGACACACGTCACACACACTGACTTACAAAATAACTATAAATTAATACTCGTAAACATTACATTTCTAAAAATGTAAAAAAGTATTGCTTTTTATTTTTAACAATAAATGGCGTTTATTCTCTCTCTTAGTATATACATTCAAGATTAAAAACATAGTAAAAAAAGAATAACTGTCCGATTACATGTGACAATTTTTATGATCTAAAATGGTTATTTTTCTCCTTTTTAGCGCCAATAACTCAATAAATATCTTTATGTAGCCTATTACTATCCACACTTCATGCTTTTGAAAATTAAAATGAAAACATTATAAAAAAAATCTTTAATTTCAGTTATATTCAGTTATATTGTCTGAAAATTCAGTTATACGATAATTTTACATGATAACGTCATAAGAAAACATTGATGAATACTTGGACGCATCGACCGAGTGGAATCGAGTCGATGGAGTGGAAGAGAGATAGATGCGTGACAAGCCGAACGCTTAGGCCGATCGTGCCTCTCTATCGCTTGTTCCGCACTCTCGCTTGCGCGCTTGGCTCAGGCGGAACGTTACTATGAGTCATGCTTTTTCGTGCGTACGGCCGGCGTTCATTGATTTATAAGACGTTATTACGTCAAAAAACTCTTTATAAATTGAGAAATATATTTTGGATTACAATCATTATAATTAAATAAAGAGTATGTACTAAAAAGAATTATTTATTTTTATAAATTATACGTATATTTTTAGCAGGAAGACGAAGATATTAGAAACTAGACCAAGTGATGGTAAGTGGTCACCACCGCCCATTGACGTTGTCAATATTATAAATGTAAGCTGTTCTTTAAACGTTAATATACTGCAAGCCTTGGAACTTGAGATAGAAGTTGCAATGTTCAAGGATGATAGTACATGTCGGGCCTACACGGATCTCCGCCACCAATAAGCATACTTGGAAATAATAATAACAAAATAAAAACATAATTACGACATCATAGAATTAGCTACATTTTGAGCAAGTGTCGCATCTATAACCAGTGTAACAGTTTACTATAAAACATTAGAATCACCGATGTTCGAACATTGCGAGCAAAAAATATGTGTGCTGTTAAGAAGTGGAACTCAGTTGTTTGAATGTAAATATATTATACAATAATTACAATTTTGGTTAGTATTTGGCGTTATATTGAATTCATATTATGCTGTGAAATTATAATAAATTAGCCATATGACATTTTACTTGCAAGTGATGCAGCCGAGGTCGTCCCATCGCGAATTTAATTCTAAAACATCGCTTTGTTTTTCACTTACTTAATTTATGTTTATTAAATTAATCTCATGCATGGTATTAAAAGAAAACGTCGTGCACATGTGGGAAGAAATTAATTCAAATATATTATATATTCACAAGATTGTAATAACTTCCAGCATCATGCATCATGTGATAGTTTGAGATCTCTGTAGACTCTATTCCAATCGAAGGTGTAAAGAAAAACAAACCTTAGATTTACATATTCCATGCGATTTGCTAAAAGATCTGCTGTGTTATGCACTACAAACAGTTATTGATTAATTTAACTTTATTTATAAAACAACACTATCTTCCTAACTACATATAAAAAAATTCATTTCATTTCCAATGTTCCGATTACAATTTCGCGGACATTCAATACGCAATTTTTTTGCGAATCCATAATATCATACATTGTTCGAGATCTCGACCAATGATATCGGGTAAATTCAATGTCATAGTTGTTTATTTCCTTTACTCCTCTTGTGGTTGGAATAGGGACTAAGGACTCTCAGGTATTAAGGACTTTACACATCGGTGAGACATTTGGCGTCTATTTTTGTTTTAATTTTGTATATAAGTTGAACGTACAATTTTTATTTAATTTCACAGCATGTTGACATTAAATATTTATAATATAAACTATTGGTTCCAAGTATACAAGTGTCTTATTAATAGAGATAAAATTACTTATACAATTTTTATATTACCAATTTAATTTTTATCCGATTATTCAAAAATGACTTGTTCAAAACCTATACTCGTCTACAACATTTTTAAGGTTAATGATTGATAAACATTATGTATCTATAATATACATAGCAAATTTTACATGATCAAAATACTTTTTATACACTGTCAATGAAACATCTTGCATATAACTAACCAAAATATTATGTAAATATATTTTTTTACGACTATAGATATTAATATTACATCCTATTAAATATACATAAAAATCTATTAGAAATACAAAATATTCAGTCCCTTAGAGATCTAATTTACTTTAGGCCGTTATATTGCTCTCATTCAAAATGAGATATTTGTTATGTAATTTTTAAATAATATTCAACAATACAATTAAATGCAACTTTAAAAATCAAATCAATAATAATAACAAGAAACAAAAAACCTTATAATTTATAAATAACATTCAAAATTAAGTACTTAAAATATTTATATTTGTATTAATAACTTCGAAGTAGTCCTTCATAGCGAAACACCAGTAAATATATTTAAATACAATATTTTAAAATTGAACTTTGGATTATATGGATGTGCATACCTACATAATTATGCATGACTATGACATTCTTGCAGTAATGATTTTTTAAAAATTATTTTGTTTATGGTGTAATTATAACAGTTACTAAATGGATAATATAATAGATGTCAAAATCTTATCCCTTTACTATAATATCTTACATTGATTAGTCACACAAACACACAACCGAACCAATGTGCTATGAAAGCACTTAAAAGTTTTCATTGTTAACAAAACAGTTTCTGACCTCACTTAAGCGTAGACACTCGGAGTCACGGTTGTTGTAATCAGAAGACATACTATCATCTGGACTACGACACTGCGGCTCAACATCCTTCTGATTGGAAAATGTCTCATGCCCCCGGTTGTTCAGTGTGTACTGATGCATCCACAATTGTTTTTCTTCAACCTCTCTACTCACAACCACAAACAATTCCTTTTCTTTGCTGTCTAATTGTTCTTTTAAATATGCTATTAAATCACTACTCTGAAAACGATAGTGAAGAACAATTTAAATACAAATGCAATAAATTTATTCAGGATAATTTTACAATTGGGTGTGGTTTGAGAAACAAAAGCAGGCTGGATTATTGCACCAGCTGTAATGTATAAAGCATTGTTCAGTATTCTTTATATAGCTAAATTGAAGATCCTTGTGGTGTTTTTAATATTTTCAAGTAAAGGTAAGCAAAACTGCCCCTTTGAAATTGATACAGCAAGATATACTACTTGATTGATTAATGTGTGATAAATAGTACCAACGGAGGAGAGCTTGATCAATGTTTACAAGATTAACTTCTATTGGCCAGGTAAAACACACTGACAGGCATTGACCCCACTTGGATTGTGACGTCCATCACAATAAATGAGTATATAGTGAAAACAGAACTGATGTACTCCAAAAATATTTTATCTTTTGTAAAATATATTATTTACATACCCTTCCTATTAACTGTGGAGAATCTAACTTAGAGTCGAGATTGTAAAAGTTGCCCTGTATTTGTCTGATAGTGATCCAATGCCGTCGTCGAAGAGGCAACATTACAAAACCCAGCTTATAGTCTGAGGGCACATTCAAAATAAACCCGCATATGTTTGAGAGGTCTAAGCATCCAGGATCTCTGAAGACAAAAGACAAATAGGCATAAGAATGATCAAATCTTTTAAATTTAGTTACATTGAAACAATTTAATTAATGTTAACCTTAGAGGCAGTTGTTTTACAGATATTTCTAATTAATAAATTTGACTGATTAAATTTGTAATGTATAATTATTTATCTTACAGTTACAATTATGTAATAAACTTTAAATTTAATATTATAATATAATATGATGACTGAAATGGCCAAGTAGGTAAGACTTTTAGGTTTTATCTATTTACAGCGTATTTCATATGCTCTATTTGTGTCTTGTGCTCATTAGCAAAGGAATTATATGAGGAGACTTGCATTTAAGTATTTCTGACACAATTGGAACAGTCTGACAGAATAAAGCCTTTGCCCATTAGTCAATAAGGTGCCTCAATAAAAAATGTACTTACTTTCTTTTATCAAACCACACAGCCTCACAACCTTTCTTCTGAAGAGCAGCCATGATTACATTAATGTCATAATTGCCAAGACCCAGCATGGAGCGGTGAGGATTAATCCATACATTTGGAGATAGCCTACTACAAATTGTGTCCAATTCTGACTTCGAAAATGTGTTTCTTGTCTAAAAATCACACAACATGAACTCTTGGATGTAGTAAATACCCCAGGAAAATGAACAAATTAGGAAAATTCCTTCACTCTATAACATGGAATTTATATTATCCGTTACTACTTTATATTAAAATGAATTTATAATAGTTTAAAAATGTTATCACATCTAATTGGAATTAACACTAAGTAACGAAAATATAACGAGGCGATAATTAAATTCTAATGACCGTAGCAAGCCAATTTGTTTACTTTGGCTTGTCGGCTAATGCTATTCATGGTCGGTTTTCACGTGATAGATTAAGCCTCTGGCTCTTAAAAATACGATAAAACTCACCTGAAATAAATTATTCAGTGCATGCAATGCACACAATTCTTTTACTTGTTTTTCATGATATATTTGCGGTTTTGAACCCATCTCGTTCAAACGTTTAGCATGTTTTTTCTTTGAATTAAGCGCTAACTTATTTGTTAAATTTTGTAAATTATTTAATTTTTTATAGAATTTTTAAAATCACTATAATACTGAAAAATAATTTAACAAATAATTTGGTAAAATAATCTTAAAAATTAAAGTTTGCTGATGAATAGCTTGACAATTTTAATGACTTCAGAAACAGATCTGACAAGTTGACAACAGACTTCATTATAAGAGATCACTTGGAAGCAGTGTTGCCAACCTCTGAAAAGCATTTCCCACTAGAATCATCTTGAAATCTCCCCATTTCCACCTGACCGATTAATTGAATTGAATAGAAAACCAAGTACTGTTCAGCGGTTGCCCTTTTTTTTTCGTTTTACCCTTTTCCCACGTACTGCGATGGCCTAGCCCACCATTTCTCCTACAGCTCTCCCTTAGCCCCAGTGAAGAAGTGATCCTAACCAAGAATTTCTCTAAAAATTAACCCCGTAAAAACCCCCTAAACAAATGTAGCCCCTAAAAATACCCCATTTCATTTGACTTACCCCAAATTTAGGGGGAAAACCCCTAAGTTGGCAACAGTGCTTGGAAGCACGCTTTTGGAACAAAACGAATGCGTTCAATATAATAAAGAAATTGAATAACAATAATCTAAAAAGATTTAATTATAAAATAGCAATGAAACCTTCTTATATCTATCATAAAAAAATATTTATTCCTTTTAATTAATTTTTTACTTAAATCACATAAATAATTAACGTGAACTTAAGTGAGGTTAAAGCCGTTAAAACTGATCAATTTACATTCTATATTTTTATTTTTTAACCTAAGTCAAAAAATCGTGAGGCGAAGCAGCTTGTCACTTGTCAACATTCGTGTATTGCCGCCTAAATACAATTTAAATAGCGATAAGAAAAGCTATTATTTTTCTCTGTTTAGTGCTTAAGCTTATTGCCGTTCCAAAATTATTAACCTTAAACAAAGATGCAGCTATCACAACCTGAATCACATGACAACGCTAAAGTGTCTTTATTTAATACAGAAATTGTACATCAGTATAAAAAATCGCTAAATTGGTACGTTAAATTATATCTTTTTGACCTGTTTATTCTTCGAATTTTGCATGTAATATATTATTTAACAACCAGCATTATTAATGACCAGGGCAAAATTACACTAAATCTACTATAACACTAATTTATTTTTAGTTTTTCCAACAATTCATCAACAATTGCATTGCAAGAAGCATGGCAAGCAAATGTAAAGCTATTTAGCAAAAATAAAGATCAACTTATAGCGTCAACAAAGGAACTCTTGACTGGCTCTGCTTGTAACGAGATTCAATCTTGGTCTACTTCCCTGGGGTAAGTGTTGTCATAAATATAATAGTATACATAAATTGTGTATGTCATGTTAAATTATTCTTTCAGTGAACTGCCAGATCCGTTACTGTTATTTGAAAAGTCATTACCGCAGTGTAAATGCTTTAGTATAAATCAAAACTTGCAAAATAATAACACCAAAAACATAATGCAAGACAAATGCATATGTAAAGTTGATATTCCTACAACAGAAAAATCAGACACTACTTACTTTAGACCACATTCTGAGAATTCTAGTCAAGAATCAAAGTCTGGAGATGAAAGACTCTTAAGACCTAAGTTTGGTCGTTTAAAACCAAAGAAATCAGTGGTTCCATCAAAAAATGTACTAGAAATAAATATGAGTAAAGAATTTGATATGGACATAGATAAGCCATTAGCAAATACTGATGAAGTTGAAGATGAGGAGAAGGCACATAAGAGTCAAGTAGCAAAAATAACATTTAAAACTGCAAGAGAAACTCTCCTTGCATCTAATCCTGCCGCTCGACGAACTTTGGGTGCTTCAAGAAAGGCTCAGGCAAAATTTGTTTCTCCAATGCTTGGGGCTCAGTAAGATTCATTGTATTATTTTAAATAGCATACTTGGATGTATATGGTGTATTGGCACTATATGTCCTTTTTATTTAGAGTTTACTTAGAGTTGATGTTATCTACATTTTATTAAATAACCATCACAGATTGATTTTCTTTGCAATTCCATTTATGTAATAATATTGTTCTCCAAACCGATTTTTGAGCGACCAATTTCAATAGAGATTAGCCAACTGCGCAGGAGATATTATAGTGCAAAAGTGTTTGCGCAAACACAGCTGCACTCTCTTTTCTTTAGCTCTCATAATCTGATGGGACGGCAATCCGACACGACCAGAAAGAGTTCAGGCGCAGGACCAACGGCTTAACATGCTTTCCGAGGCACGGGAGTGTACACACTTCCAACTTCTAGACTCTGGACTGCTACTGAGAATTTTCTGACAAAAAACCCCAATAACTATTTATTGGCCTGACCTGGGAATTGAACCCAGGACCACCAACGAGGGTCGATGGCCTTATATCTAGCCATTAGACCAACGAGGCAGTCTGTCATTTATTTAATAGTACAATATTAACAACTTTACCTAATAATGCTGATCTCTATCCCTTAGTCGCCTCTTACGACACCCACGGGATAAGATAGGGGGAGTGCAATTCTAAGCCGGCACTCCACGGAATACTCTGATGATGTGGTAGAAGCGATGTACGAAGACATCGCAAAGGCCTGCAACAACACCTCGAAGGCCCATTATAATGTTGTTATGGGAGACTTTATGCTAAAGTGGGAGTACAAGATAGCGGTGAATCGAAAGTCGGACTTTACGGCTTGGGCTGCAGAAATCACAGGGGGCAAATGCTAGTAAACTTTCTCGAAGCGCAGGGGCTCTTTTTGATGAATTCTTTCTTTCAAAAGAAGCCCCAGAGGAACCCCGAAACCTCGTTACCGTGACGAGGAACGAGATAGACTTTATCATTTCGAATAAAAGTCACATATTTAGAGATGTCTCAGTGATCAACAGGTTCAATACCGGTAGTGATCACCGCTTGGTTCGAGGCACTCTAGATATCGACTTCAAAGCCGAAAGATCGCGAATGATGAGGCCTACTCTCCGACCTAGCATGCTCCAAGCTACTCAAGGCTCCGAAAAGTTAGAAATGGAGCTTCAAAATCAATTCACCGCGTTGGAAACCGTAAGCACTATCGATGAGAGAACCGACAGGCTGGTCAAAATACTGCAAAATACATCCCGCAAGTGTTTTCCGCCACAGAGAAGAGACAGCGCACCAAAACTCTCTGCTGAGACACTCAAGCTCATGAGGAAACGACGAGAACTACCATCGTTTTTGTCAGATAAGGCCTTAAACCGAACAAAAAGAACGCTGACGCGACGCGATCTCCGATGCTCCAATACTCGTGCCATCAAGGCTGCGATTGAGCAAAATCGGGGATCGAAAGTGTTCGCTCGCAAGTTTGGGAGGCCGCGTCTGACAAAACTTAAAACCGAATATGGTGGGGTCGTTACCTCTAGGCCTGATATCGTAGGAGAAGTAGAGAGGTTTTATGGGCAGTTGTTCTCTTCAAGATAAACCTGTTGAAATCAGTATTGATGACCAGCGCGCCCCTCTTACGCACCATTACTCCGAGGAGCTCCCGGTCGTTGACCAAGGCGAGATTAGGGCGGCTCTAGAACAGCTTAAAAACAATAAAGCTCCGGGAGATGACGGAATCACAACAGAGCTGCTTAAGGCAGGCAGGACTCCGGTCCTGAAAAAGCTAGCAAGCCTCTTTAATTCCGTCATCCAACATGGCAAGACCCCGGAAACGTGGAGCGGGAGTGAGGTGGTACTGTTTTTCAAGAAAGGTGATAAAACCCTCTTGAAAAACTACAGATTAATCTCCCTCCTGAGTCACGTGTATAAACTGTTCTCAAGAGTCGTCACGAACCGTCTCGCCAGACGACTTGACGAGTTCCAGCCCCCAGAGCAAGCCGGCTTTCGATCAGGCTATAGGTCTGTGACGGTCGTGCCGGGACCGATATACGTCGAAGGGAAACCTCTCGAAGTTGTTAGTGAATATACCTACCTAGGACAGGTTATACAAGTCGGTAGGAAAACTTCGAGAAGGAAGCCGATCGAAAAATTCGCTTGGGATGGGCAGCATTTGGCAACCTTAGTCAAGTCCTCACGTCGTCTATACCGCAATGTTTGAAGACGAAAATCTTCAACCAATGCGTCTTACCTGCCATGACATACGGTGCCGAAACGTGGACCTAACTGCGGGACTAGTCCACAAATTCAAAGTCGTTCAGCGTGCTATGGAGCGAGCTATGCTCGGAGTATCTTTGATGGATAAGATCAGAAATAAGATTATCCGGAAAAGAACCGGAATCGACATAGCTGGCAACATTAGCATGCTGAAGTGGCAGTGGGCTGATCACGTGTGTCGTAGGACCGATGGCCGTTGGAGCAGACGAGTCCTAGAGTCCTAGACCGCGGATCGGCAAACGCAGCGTAGGGCGCCCTCCAGCCAGGTGGACCGATGACCTTAAGAAGGTGGCGGGTACCGACTGGATGCGGAAGGCAGAGGACCAGGAGCTTTGGCGCACCTTGGGAGAGGCCTATGTTCAGCAGTGGACTACGATTGGCTGTTGATACCTAATAATGTTGTTTAATTAAATACATGCTAAATATTTTTTTTATTATTTAGTCCTTTTATTATAGTATGATCGTTTTTTGCAGAGAAAAACAGGAGGTCAATGAACCTGCTGTAACAGATGAGAGTCTGAAACACATCGACCCGAAAATGATAGAGCTGATAGAAAGTGAAATTATCGATAAGGGATCTCCAATCGGTGTGTGTGAAAAACAAACTTTAAAATGTTTTCTTGTGCTAGTTTCTATTCAGTCTCAACCATGCATTATAAGAAAGGATATCACTCTCTTGTGTGTTAAAATACTACATTTTTGTTGCATTGCTTTTTGGTGTACCAAAGAAGGATAGTTAAATCAACAAATTTTCACATTAATGATCTTAGTGAGAATTAACTTATAAAAGGGTACAACATCAGGTTGGGACGACATCGCAGGCCTGCAGCAGGCCAAGAGCGTGCTGCAGGAGGCGGTGGTGTGGCCGCTGCTGCGCCCCGACATCTTCACGGGCCTGCGCCGCCCGCCGCGAGGGGTGCTGCTGTTCGGCCCGCCCGGCACCGGCAAGACCTTGATCGGTGAGCACCAGATAATGGTAATTTATGCACATCGATCGACTATCGATCCTTACATAGATTAAAATTTACTCAGTCGTTCCGGTCGCGGTCGCTTAGACGTATGCTTTAAGTGCATATTGAGTTTATACTGTATTTGAGTATTCAAACTTATCTCTGTAGTGTTAAAGCCGGCGATCAGTAATGTCACTGATGGCACATCCGTTGTTTAATAAAGTTTGAGTGCTATGTTGAAACATTTACATCGATGTTTGCGAGCGCAGTAGCATAATGGTCGTCTGACTCGTCGCGTGTGCCAGGGCGCTGCGTGGCGGCGCAGTGCCGCGCCACGTTCTTCAGCATCTCGGCCGCGTCGCTCACGTCCAAGTGGATCGGCGACGGCGAGAAGATGGTGCGCGCGCTGTTCGCCGTCGCGCGCCGCCACCAGCCCGCGGTCAGCGCACCACACACCACACATCACACATCACACGCCACTCGACATTATTCATTACGTATCATTAATTGAAGTAATTGTGTAACTGACGACTTCCCATGTTTAGGTTATATTCATAGACGAGATCGACTCGCTGCTGAGTCAGCGCAGCGACAGCGAGCACGAGGCGAGTCGGAGGATCAAAACGGAGTTCTTAGTGCAGTTCGACGGTGCTGCTACCGGTATATTTTGCTCCTTTCTGTATATTATATTTTACCAATCGGTAACAAACTGCACGTGGCCTATAGCAAATTCCAAATATCGACATCCAAACAAACTAATAATGTCTGCCTTAAATGTATTTCAAGTTGCGACAACTTAATTCTTTTCCTCAGTGACTTCAGTAATCGTTACTCTCGAAGTTGCATTTTCAGGCAATTAATTAATAATTATATATTCATTTATTTCTAAATGAATATATAATTATTAAATTAATAATTATATTAATTGATTAAATGAATAATTATTATAATTTCATTAGATGTTTAATATGAATTATTTCGCCACACCGTAAACACTACAACGCATGGACTGTATATATATCATCATATACCATCGTATAGCGTGGCTATCGTCGCCACGGAATGCCTCGCCACTCGCCACGCCAACAATTAATTTAACCCGCGGCTACAGATGTTTCACATAAAAAATATATAGATATATAAATATCTATAGATAGATTCACGCTTCCATCGTGTATATATACATATATGACTGTGCGTACATCACACACAAGTAAGTTACAATTGTATTGTACAACGACCGACAGGTGAAGACGATCGCATTCTGATCGTGGGCGCCACCAACCGGCCGCACGAACTGGACGAGGCGGCACGACGGCGCCTCGTCAAACGGCTGTACATTCCGTTGCCCGATTGCGACGTTAGTATTTCAAATATTACCATAACAACATTACATATAATAACTTGTTGTAATATTCTGTTTTCGTATACGTGTACCCGCTATACCTGGTAATCAGTACAGTACAGTACAGTAACAGCCTGTGAATGTCCCACTGCTGGGCTAAGGCCTCTTCTCCTCTTTTGAGAAGAAGGTTTTGGAGCTTATTCCACCACGCTGCTCCAATGCGGATTGGTGGAATACACATGTGACAGAATTTCAGTGAAATTTGACACATGCAGGTTTCCTCACGATGTTTTCCTTCACCGTCAAGCACGAGATGAATTATAATCACAAATTAAGCACATGAAATTCAGTGGTGCTTGCCCGGGTTTGAACCCACGATCATCGGTTAAGATTCACGCGTTCTTACCACTGGGCCATCTCGGCTTTTTTTTCGGTAATCAGTTATTATATAAAAAATAAGCTTTACCTAAGGCTGTAAAATTTTAGCTTCCTTTAATTTCTATTTTTTCTTGTTCCAATAAAAAAGATTATTTCTTAGTAAACTCAAAAATGTTTTTTCTACGTGAGTGAATCAGCTCGGATCGAGCAGTCGATCGTTAGTAGAACGATGTCTGAACGGTGACTTATTGTCAGCTCCGAAATTCAATAGTAATTGGTGTATATAAAAATAAACCGTCTTGTATTTAACAATCATGTTGGCACAAGTGTGAATTTAAATATTGTTTACATGACTGCCTCGTTGGTCTAGTGGCTAGATATAAGGCCGCAGACCCGGTGGTCCTCGATTCAATTCCCAGGTCGGGCCAGTAAATAGTTATTGGGTTTTTCTGTCAGAAAATTTTCAGTAGCAGCCCGGAGTCTGGAAGTTGGAAGTGTGTACACTCCCGTGCCTCGGAAAGCACGTTAAGCCGTTGGTACTGCGCCTGAACTCTTTCCGGTCGTGTCGGATTGCCGTCCCATGGGATTATGAGAGCTAAGGAAAAGAGAGTGCACCTGTGTTTGCGCACACACTTGTGCACTATAATATCTCCTGCGCATTTGGCTAATCTCTCTTGAGATTGGCCGCCGTGACCGAAATCGGTCTGGAGGACCTTATAATATAATACATGTATTGTGTGTTTTTTTCATTCCAGGCACGTAAACAAATAATCAGCAACTTGCTGCGGAGCGAGCAGCACGAGCTGTCGGCGAGCGACGTGGCGGACGCGGCTCGCCTCACGGACGGCTACTCCGGCGCCGACATGAAGTCGCTCTGCTCGGAGGCCGCCATGGGGCCCATCCGCTCCGTGCCGCTGTCGCAGATCGTCTCCATCCACAGGGACCAGGTAACACGCCAGTCGATCTAGATCTAGAGGCACAATATAAGGACCATAACATCCCACGGGGTTCGAGGTTACGAACCTCGCGTACCGAATAAAATTAAGAATTTTTCTGAATTGGAGAGCTGGGTAACTCCTCCTGGGAAAGTCCTTAAATCCGCTGTTCCTGTTCCTTCCCGGTCGTGTCGAATCGCTATCCTATTATAAGAGTGGCTCTCAATATGATATATAGTCTCTTGAGAATGGCCATAATCATCATCGATCAATCGATCATAATCATCATCATTATCATGATAATAAGTGTTGGCAGGCAATGATTTAGCTTGTAACTAATAAAACTGTTTCACTTGCAAAAGTTTTGTACTTTGTTTTAGGTTCGTCCGGTAACTGTTCAAGATTTCAAAATAGCACTTCAACGAGTTCGACCGAGCGTCTCACAGGACGACCTCGGCCAATATGTTAAATGGAATAATACATACGGCCACGGCTTTTAAAGTTGTACAAAAAAGATTTTATTAATAAATTTTTATGTGTATCTATATCTGCCTTTTACTAAATTTGAAATAAAATGTATTTAGCCTGCTTATATATTCTACTTATTTTTAGAACATGACTTGGATCTTAATCCCCGAGTTTCGCTAACTTGTGTCGTGTTTGATAATACACAAAATCTCTTCCATTAAAGGCCAATGGATCTGATACAGCGTCAAGAAATAAAATACTATACATCTTAATAGGAGAGGACAGGCCCAGCTATGGACTATTTACGGGTCGTTGCTTTTTAGTTCAAATTACATATCGGTTTTCAGTAAAAACGTTTTATATCCTTATTCTACACGTACGGAGTTAGGATATTTAAAGTATAATAAATAATTGACAAAAAGTATGAAAATTAGAGCAGTGAGTTGTGAATCTTTACTAATATTATAAACATAAAAGTTATTATATGTAAGTAACAATTTTACAGACTATAATTGTGAATAATCATTCGTTAAAAATATAACAGACTTTCTACGGGACCTTAGCCATAACGTGACATTTCGACGATTTTTTTGTCATTTCTATATGTAATTATATATATTATTTTCCTTGATTTCTATCAAATATTAAACAAAAGCAGTTAAATTATATGCATTATAATTCATGATTATGATTATAATATGTATAGATGATTATAATATACATTTAATGATGAGGTACTTGTTAGGCTTAACTTGGTAACCCTGAAATGAAACGATGAATGAGAATGATCTAAATGTCAAAGATGAAGGATCAAGGAACATCATTTAATAACATGAGATTTTTTCAAAAGAATCTAGTTCTAGTTTTACCATAACAAATATTGCGTTATTTAAGAGTGATTGATAAAAGTTAATTGTGTATGAAATCGCATAATATAATATAAACGCTTAAAATGGATTCGGAAAATAGGATAGTTGTATTGATAGACATGGATTGTTTTTATTGTCAAGTAGAGGAGAAATTAAATCCGGAACTCAAAGGAAAACCTATAGCTGTTGTGCAATATAATCCGTGGAAAGGAGGAGGGTGAATAAATCTATTGATTAAGCTTTACATTGTGAATTGATGTCAGTATTAAATAAACAATATTTGCTTATAGAAACTTATTTGAAGAAACAACTTCTATTTTATAAAATAAGCATACAATCATGATGACTGGAGCTCATACTTTTTTGACTAAAGAAACATCTGCTTTTTAAGCTGCAGTAGTTCTTAAGCCGCATTGATCAGTTAATTTAAAATTGTTCGATAAAACTTTAATAAAACTCCGTTTATTTACTTAGAATCATTGCTGTCAACTATGTAGCCAGAGCTATGGGAGTTAATCGACATATGCGAGGTGATGATGCCAAGGAGAAATGTCCGGAGATCCAGCTCCCGTCAGTGCCATGCAAGAAAGGAAAAGCCAATATTTCAAAGTATATATTCTTACATATATTTTTGATATATGTTATAAAATATTTGAATGTGAAACAATTTAATATTTTGAAAGTCATTTCATTTTAGATACAGAGATGCAGGAATAGAAGTTGCAAAAGTACTTCAAAGATTTACAAATTTATTAGAAAGAGCATCGATTGATGAAGCTTACTTAGATATAACTGTTCCAGTAAGTACTTTGTGTATAAGTATTTTTCAAAACAATTAAATATATATATTTAGTTCTGTGATAAGCATTCTTCCAAATTGAAATCTTCGT
Source organism: Nymphalis polychloros (assembly GCA_905220585.2). Classification (NCBI taxonomy): domain Eukaryota; kingdom Metazoa; phylum Arthropoda; class Insecta; order Lepidoptera; family Nymphalidae; genus Nymphalis; species Nymphalis polychloros. The sequence continues at coordinate 1,526,528 of HG992247.1, forward strand.
ATCATTTACATATTGTAAAAAAAATTGTCTAAATATACTTACTACAAGATTTTTTTCCCTTTTAAGCATATACCAACATAATATGGATGTGATTATAATTATAATTTCAGGTACAGAAAAGAATTGAAACAATTAATGTTCACACATTGACAAGCAGTATGATGCCTAATACATTTGCACTGGGATATGATAGTTTTGATAATTTTGTCTCGGATATTCACAGCTATGGTTCTGACTCTATCGAATTTGATTATGATCATGCGCAAAAATTATTAGTTGGTGCTCAGATTGTTAGTGAGATAAGAGCCGCTGTTTTTGAAGAAACAGGTAACACATTAATTAGAATGTTGACACTTGACATTCTTAATTAATATAAAAAAAAATTTCCCATATTAACTACATTTAAGATGAATGTTGAATATATGTGGTTGAAGTATTACTTGGTTGTAGAGCTTTGTGTAAGCTCGTCTGGGTAGGTATCACCCACTCATCAGATGTTCTACCGCAAAACAGCAGTACTTGGTATTGTTGTGTTCTGGTATAAAGAGTGAGAGAGCTAGTGTAATTACAGGCACAAGGACATAAAATCTCCTATCTTTGTTCCCAAGCTAGGTGGCGCATTGGCGATGTATTTTATTATTCTTCCTTAACTTGAAAATGATGTCCGGTTAAATCACATTAAAAAATGGAAAACATAAGACAAAACGTATTAAAAATTTGAAACAATTTAAGTTATATTGTATACAATCTTTTATATATTGTGTTCCTCATTCTTGTTTAAGGTTATACATGTTCAGCAGGAATCGCTCACAATAAAATATTGGCTAAACTTGTCTGTGGTATGAACAAACCTAACAAACAAACAGTGCTACCGAAACACTCTATCAACATATTGTATAAGTATGTATTCATCATAATTTACATTATTTAAAAGAATACTTATATATTTATTTAATATAATTCTGATCACAGGACTTTGCCAGTAAAAAAAGTTAAACACTTAGGAGGAAAATTTGGAGACAATGTCTGTGAAATATTAAAAATTCAAACCATGGGACATTTACAATCTTTCACAGAAAGAGATCTTCAGGCTAAATTTGATGAAAAAAATGGGTGAGTATTTAAGACATAGCAATAAATATTATTTGTTAAGATTTAGTAACAATTATCTGTGCTAAAAAAACCTATTAATATTTAATTCATATTTTGCGTTTAAATTCAAATATAGACTATTGTTCCAGAACATGGCTGTACAACATAGCTCGAGGAATTGACATTGAACCAGTTCAAGCAAAGTTCAATCCAAAAAGCATTGGATGTTGCAAGAATTTTAAAGGCAAATCTGCTCTTCTAGATTTAGACAGTGTAAAAAAGTGGCTAAGGGATTTAGGCGACGAAATTGAAGAAAGATTAGAAAAAGATGCTCTAGAAACTAACAGAACACCAAAGCAAATGGTAGTCAGCTTTTCAGTACAGCTCCAGGATGGCAGAGACACGAGTAGTTCAAGATCATACAATTTCTTACCTGATGATGAATTGTGCGGGGAACTGTTTACAAATAAGGCTTTTGATATCCTAGTAGAAAGTACTGAAGGGTGCAAGCCAAAAGGTTTATATTACATACATGATAAAACTATTTATAATATGACTCTTTAAAAAATATTTTGTGTAATACCAATTTAATTTCCAGAAGCCGACAGCAATAAAAGATTAAGAGCACCAATAACATTTCTTGGTATCAGTGTTGGGAAGTTCGAAGATAACACTGAAAACAAGAAAACGAAAAAAATCAAGGACTATTTTGGTGCTGGTTCTTCTAAAGAGACAATACCAAAATCCAATGAAGCTACTAAAGAAAATGAAACAAAAAAACCAAACAAAAACAATGTTGATAAAAATTATATACTACAAAAATTTTTGCAAACAAATAATGATAAAAAGCTAATTTTAGTTAAGGACGAAACTATTGAACCAAAAAATGAAAAAGTATTAGAATCTCCGTTAGACAAGCAAGAATCATTCTTTGCCAAATTTTTGAAAAAGGATCAACAAAATATAAAATGTAATTTAGAATCTTACGATGATGGATCTTCTGAATCTAAATCTCTAAATAAAGTAAATAGCCCTATTTGTAAAATAGTTGAATGTGGCGATGATAGCAATGACACTGTTTATTCAGGATCAACCATTAATGAAGAAATAAATAAAAGTATAGCTCTATTTGAAGAAGATCCACTTGATATAGCTCGAGTCAGTAACATGAGGGAGCTTTTAAAAACAACTGCAACTGAAGTGGACAAAATTGATAAACCTATACCTGATATAGCTCGAGTCAGTAACATGAGGGAGCTTTTAAAAACAACTGCAACTGAAGTGGACAAAATTGATAAACCTATACCTGATATTCCATCAAGAATTGTAACACCTGAAATAACAGATAGAAGCAACATAGAAACAGTTGAATGCTTTGAATGTAGAAAACCTGTACCATTAGATAAGTTCGATGAACATGCAGATTACCATATAGCGCTTAAGTTAAGGCAGGAAGAGAGAGAAGAATTTCGTAAAACAAAAGAGAAAGCTACTCTCAAGGACCCAAATAGAAGCGTAAAGAAGAGTCCGCAAGACTCTATTAAAAATGAGGCAAAGCCTTCAATTTCCAGATTTTTCACGAAATTCGATATCACGGCTCCCATGAAAGTGTGCACAGAGTGCGGTGAAAAAGTTTCAATTCAAAAATTTTCGGAACATCTTGACTTTCACGAGGCTCAAAAATTAAGTAGGGTGTTAAATAAAAAAACGATTAATCCATATGCTAGTAGTACTATTAAAAGACAGAGAATATCAACATCTCCAATTAAAAAAACTAAATTACCTTGTAAATCTATAGACACCTTTTTTAGGTAAGATAATATGTATAAATAACAAACTAAAAAATAAATATATTAAATATTAAGAACATAAATGTGATATATTTAATAACAGTTTTTGTACTCTATATTCTTTTACTATTGTTCAAAAAGAAATGAAGGAAATAAATCATCATAATTTTCAACTATTTGATATTGTTTGTTTTTTTTTATCATTTATTAAACCTCTATTAAGCAAGCTAGCGCACTACAGTTGGGTTTAAAGATCTTTATTTTCCATAAAAGACACAAAGTCACTTACATGGAAACAATAAAATTACAGTCAAACTAAGTGATCGTAATCAATTACAAGCTAATCATTTCATTTTTTTCATTTTTATTTACCCATTTAATGTATTTATTTCTAAAGGGGGTAGTTTTGAGTAATATATTCTGATAGTTTTGTCTTAAATACATTAAATGAGCTCACATGTTTTAAATCAAAAGGTAATTTATTGTAAAACTGTGCACCCTCATAAGTAAACATTTTTTCCCGAGCTGGGTTCTGGGTTTTCGGTAAGACTAAGAGACTTGCACGTCCTGTGCGTATTACACGTTTAGTAGTTTGCTTCAACGTCATAAATGATAGACAGTTAGGTCTAACTGCAACACGTGTACTAGTAGTTGCGCTAAACGAGTCGCTCTTACCGAATGACTGTGCCCACAATCACGCGAGGCGACTTTCTGTTCGCAGTTATGACTAGATATCAATGCCTCTCGAAATATTTATTAAAATATTTTTTAAAACAAGACTAGAATGAGCATTTTGTGTATAATATTGTTACTACAATATTATACATTAGCAAGTTATTCGTATACAACAAAACATAGTCTTATATTATAGAAAGAAAAAGATATGCGATTATGCGAAAGATATTAATTGAGCTATAGACCAGTTTCCGTTTTTAGATTTATAACATTGAATATTGGTTTAAGAATTACAAAAAAATATTATTTTTTTATAAAACAACAACTATATAAATGTTTGAGCAGCAATGAATGGTAATTAAAACGGCTTATTTCAATCACAGGAGTAAAGATAAGCAATCCAATGCCATTAAATCTAATATCATTATTGAAATGTGATACAGTGAAACTTATTACCATCATCTCTATCTATCATCATCTATAAGCATTGAAAGTAGTAATATAAAAGGAATATATAATAAATAAAAATCAGATATAAAACATTATTGTTTATTGATGTTCAATACATCTATACACTGTGTATCTCGGTTTGAAACTTTCTCCATGTGTCAAGAGGTCCATGTTTGGGGCGGTACCTCACGTTGCAGCCGTCATTGGCGAGACAACCATCATCACGCAGTTTCTCGAACTCGTCACGGTCATACTTAGTAAAGCCCCACCTCTTGGACACATAGATCTATAAGAAAAGAAAACTTCTGATGTAGTTACTGAAAGCTTTTAAAGATGCTTTTCGAAATACATATTTTGTAGATCCTTTAGCCATTAACTGTAGTAGTTTTAGTAAGTTATCACTTTATCAGCACTTTTTTCATTCATATTGATAAAAGTAAAGTGTATTTGAGAAAAAAATCTTATCTAGTAATTGGAAAAATCCATAACAAACCATCATGTTAACTGTTTAATGATACAATAACTTCAGTTTATTTTAAAAAAATGGATACATGTTAAAATAAACAAGAACAAACCTTCTGACGGCCAGGGAACTTGAACTTGGCACGACGCAGAGCTTCGATAACTTGCGCCTTCCACCTGTCACTGGAGCGCACGGACATAATGGGCTGCCCAATGCGAACACGCGCGACGGTACCTTGCGGTTTGCCGAAAGCACCTCTCATCCCAGTCTGGAGCCTGGAATTTATAATAAAAATGATTATGAATAGATAGTTGTAATATTACATCAATGAACTTTATACCTTTAATAATCCTATTATGGGTCACAATAAAAGTATTGTTTGAAACCTTCCTTATAAGTTTAAAGACAAGTTTATCATATAATGCCTTAGATAATGTCAGAAATTAAGGAAAAATAATATCTTCTAAAAAATTTTATAATGCATAGCACAAGAAATAAATTAACAACAAGAAAAATAAGCGGCAATCAAGACGAGCTTGAAAACTGAACACAAAAAATAATAGGTGCATGAATTATATACTATAGAAATTTTTTTAACCAACTTTATATAGGTCTATTTTTCAATCCAAAGCTTAAATGTAATATTTCATTAAGTTGAAACACAATCAGATAAGCTGTTTGAAACTAAGAAGTCAAGCATTATAAAAATTTGCAAATCATCACATTATGATAAATTTTAAAAAAGCGTTATCAATACAGAGTGCGTATGATTCATGTTTAATGTCTATATTCAGAAAACAAGTTAAAAAGGAATTACAAAATCAATAATCTTTAAATTTACTACATAAATAATTTTTATTTATTACTCAATATATGATTACTCATCGATTTGTTTAAGCCAATTTTAACAAATCACATCCCCAAATTAAAAAAGCACATTCTCAGCTAATCTTTCAAATTGTATGTGTATTTGGAATTATAAGTTTCTTAAGCTGCGTGTGGTTAATTACGATTATAATTACGGTTTAATTTACTATGACAAGAGCATCATCTATCCGATTAGGGTAAAAGGATTTTACCCGTCAATTAATATTTTATATTGGAATCTTTTAATAATTCATTTCTTTTTAATGTACGGACATAGTTAACTACGTTCCTTGAAAAGGTTGCACAATATTTTAATGTTTTTCTGTAAAAATAGGGTGTAATTTATGAACAACTTAATACATTATTTAATATTTATAAAAAAGGTTCAAGCCCAGTAATTCAGTACATACCTATCAGCTCCAGCGCACGATAACATTTTATTGATGCGGATAACGTGGAAGGGATGCAGTCTCATACGAATGTGAAACTGGTCCTTGCCGCAGTTTTTCACGAGGTACTTGTTGCAGCAAATACGACCCGCTTCTAGAGCTTCTGAACTCAGCTGCTCATATTCATCAGACACTAAGTGCACACATAGTGGAAAGTCATCCACTGTAGCCTTCTTCTTGCCCAAGTCGAAAATACGAATTTTCGGATCTGGTACACCACGGCAAAACCGGGATTTGGGATATGGTTTGTTTTTACAGTAACGATAGCTAAAACAAAACAAATACATTAATATTTCAGAAAAACTTGTAGTTATGCCATTCTGTTAGAACTTCAATATATATTTACCATCTTGCTGGACGGCGCCCCATTGTGGCCTGAAATAAATGAAATTAAATATTTAGAATAACATAAGTAATCAATTTTTATTTAAATAGTATAGAAATATTAAATAGAAAAGAAGATTATTTAAGATTTAACACACATAAAATAATAAGCACCTTCACAAAGTGACACCGACACCTAGTAAAAGAGTGTTGACAACCGGAACTGTTAAAGACTATACAAAATACAGATTCCATAAATTCTTACATATCCAAATTTCAATTTAGGTGTCAAACCTTAAAATAAAGTAAACTAAGAAAACATGTTTTCAAATAAATAAATATTAATTTTGAGTTATGTTTAAAGGCTATTTATATACATATAGATAAAATGACATATTTCGTACTTAAAAGTATACGTACATATATATATATATATGTCTTCGTACTTATGATAATATTTTGATCTGAAACTCCTGTTGTCAATAGTCAATACATAAGTGACGTATAGGTACTGTCGTCTGTCACTCTAAACGTAATAAAGTATCTACTATCTACTACTTAGTAGGTACTCCAAAATAATTGTGGACGAATTGTACCTATAACATACAATCATTTGTTTTATAGATGTTGGATATATTTTGCATTTTATAAGATAACGGGATAACATTTGTAGTGAACAATGGGTGCTTTAGCCAGTAGGCAAAATGCTGGTGTGGAGGAAGCAGACGTAGTTTCCAATCTTGCCTATAAATATCCACCCAGATCTGGTTAGTTGACCTGTTACCTTTGCGATTTTTTGAAAACAAGTAAAGGAAAATATCTTAATCATTTTATCTGTATAAAAACTCCGATATTTTCGTTTAAAAGTGTTATTTATACATGAATTCTAGTACTTGTCTTATTTTCGTGATTTATTTAGGTAACTATTTTGGGAGTCATTTTATAATGGGTGGAGAGAGGTTCGACACCCCACAACCAGAAGCATATTTGTTTGGTGAAAATGCTGATCTTAACTTTCTTGGTAGCAGACCCACACCAGTAAGTTAAATAATTTAAAAGAAAATATTTTGCCTTTTATTAAACTCATATAATTAAATTAAATGAATCATAATTTTGGTTGCAGTTTCCATATCCGCCACCGCAATCCAATGAACCAACTAAAACTCTTAAAAGCCTCATTAATATTAGAAAGGAATCTTTGAGATTTATTCGCTGTCCAGAACCTATTGGTAAAATAAGCGATACAAATAAGATAGGAGATGGGGTGACAAAGACTGTTGAATGCAATGGCAAGGGCACATATTATAATATAGAATTTACATTTGATTGTGATGTCCGATGTGCTATCACAATCTTTTACTTCTGCACAGAAGAAGTTACACCAACTGGAGTTGTGTTAGTATGCAAATTATTTACTAATATACTAGAAAATGAACAGAAACATTATCAAGATATAATACTACAAAAATTAGGGGTTTTTATATGTTTACTTTCATTGAAATATTTCTTAAACAATTTTCAGTTATTATCCTCGAGATCCATCGATGACGTCTCAGACGTATCACTATAAGAAAGGTGCCAACCAACAGTTTTGTCAGATATCCCATGTTTTTGATCCTTCAAAACAGCCAGAAGAAGATTTGTCCTACAATGCTGACAGAGAAATTATTCCTATTGCCATATATTGTGTAGTCGATGAAGGACAAGATGGTATGAAGCTTTTTTTTTTAATAACTTATGTTACAGGCAATTATGTTACAATTTGTTTCTTTGCTTTACCACCAACCATTGTAAATTACAAAAGTAATGTTATCAAAAAAAATATGAGCCATCATGGGACACCTGGCAGATGTGAAACATCGAATGAAATAAAACAATGACTGTTTGTTTATTCATTTAACATTTATTTTCATTAAATACAAAAATTTATTTCAAGTTTCAAAAATTTAATTCAGTGACTTCAGTAATCGTTACCCTCGAAGTTGCCTGAATTAAATGAATATATAATTATTAATTAATGAAATTAATAATAATTTATTTAATTAATTTAATAATTAATATTTATTTAATTAATTAAATTAATAATTATTATAATTTCATTAGATGTTTAATATGAATTATTTCGCACACACCGTACGCACTACTATGCATAGACTGTATATATCTACCATCTTATAGCGTGGCGATGCGTCACCACTCGCCACGCCTACATCAGTTTAACCTGCGGCTTTATACACCTCCTGTACATAAGTGTTAGTAGGTTATTCTATTAGTAAATGTGCACTTCTAGTTTCTTTTATTATTTTTGTTAACATAAAACTAAATTATTGTAATTTTTTTATTGATTCTCTGTTACTTGAATAAATAAATAATTATTATTATGATAAATAAATTGTAGAAATACGACAATCACACACAACTATAGCAGTGGTGGAGAAACATTCAGATGGCACCTATGTCTTGAAAGCCCTCAAACAGAAGCTTTTTGTCGATGGTCTCTGCTACTTGTTGCAAGAAATCTATGGCATAGAAAATAAGAACCTGGATTCAAAAGTGAGTGAGCAGTTTTTGATATTCTTCAAAGGAATAGTGGCTAGGGTTATTATTCAACTATTATGGTTCTTAGAAGAAGGAGTCTTTATATTAAGCAAATATTAATCAACTAATAGTATGTAATATATTGAACACAATGAAATACATTCTAGTGCCTAAACGACAAGTATTTGAGCTAAATTAATGTGAAAGTCGCTTCTAAACATGTTGACCTTTTCGACCTTTACGATGTCGTGATCAACGTCCCATCCCGCGCAGATAACCGCGGAGGAGGAGACGGAGGACGGCGGGTCGGAGTGCGTGATCTGCATGTGCGACGTGCGCGACACGCTGATCCTGCCGTGCCGCCACCTGTGCCTGTGCAACTCGTGCGCGGACTCGCTGCGCTACCAGGCCAACAACTGCCCCATCTGCCGCGCGCCCTTCCGCGCGCTGCTGCAGATCCGCGCGCTGCAGCGCCTCGCCGCGCCCCCCGCGCCCGCCGCGCACACCCCGCCCGACGTACGCGCCCGCGCCCCCACCCCGACCGACCACCGGGGCCGCAGTGACGCACGCTCGTTACGTCCGCAGGGCAGCATGGAGAACATCCCGGCGGGCTACGAGCCGGTGTCGCTGCTGGAGGCGCTCAACGGCCCCCCTCCCGCGCGCACCCGCGCCGCGCCCCCCGCGCCCGCCATCGCCAGCCCCGACACCGACACCGCCTCGCAGGTACGCTTGTCCACGGGCGCTCTGTCCCACGTTGCGATTGAAAGTTTTCAAACTATTCGCGTATTGCGCATTTTATTCAACATATTCTCTAATTATTATTACGTTCGAGATCTGCATACGATGATAATTTCTGTAGTAATGTATACCTGTGAATAAATCACATTTTATGGTCAGGCGGCGGAGGCGCTAAATCGCTGCAACCTGGAGCGCAGCTCGTCCACCAGTCTCGGCAGCGGCGGCAGTCGGAAGCCTCACCACCCGCTCACACCCGAGGTACCGCTGTCGGACGCCGACGTTCCGAGCCGCGATCACCGGTCTATAATGTCCAGTCTATCGTAGTATGCGCCAACAAATGAGAAGACGTTCGTTTTTTAATGCTTAATATACAAAAAAAAATTCCAGAATACAAAGTGCGTTTCGGAGGTTTTTAGTATATAATATTATAATTATTTCACCCGCTTCACATTTGACTAGTGTAGTATACAAAGTAAACAGTCCCTCGCGCCGGTGCGCTGCCCGCAGTTCCGCATGTCGGTGCTGCTGGCGCGCGAGGACGGCGCCCGCGAGCCGCGCGCCGCCACGCCGCTGCTGCACCGCCTGTCCAAGGTGCGCCCCCCCCACACCCGCCCCCCGCCACCCGCTCCCGTCGCCACTAAACTAACGCGACCCGTCGGCCGGCAGAGCTCGCTCAACTCGACGGCGCGCAGCGAGGAGGAGGCGGCGGGCGCGGCGGAGACGGAGCCCGACAGCGACGCGGAGAGGCGCTCGCCGCTGCTCACGCAGCTCGCCAACGGGGTGCGTCCGCCGTACAGCTCGAGTCTTCTTACGTATTTAGTACTTTCGAACTCATTGCGAAGTGGACTGTCTCACTTGGTGTTTTTTTTTGTTCTAGATGGTTTCGTGTGCTACATGTTATTTACTTGTAACTTTCGCATTTACGTCGCTTGTATACTTAGATATTGTTACATTCAGAGACGTCGCACGTGTTGTGACGTTTTTTTTCCGAAGTGACGCCGATGGCCCCGTTGTTGTAGACGGTGAGGACGAGCAGCAGCTGCGGCTCGGAGACGCTTCGCGGGTCTCCGCTGGCGCACATCGACGACACCGACACCGACGAGCCCGACCAGCCGGATCAGACCGACCTACCCGACGCGGCCGACCGACTCGACCAACCGCTCTGTGAGTCAATCCTATAAAATATATATTGTTTTCAATTAAAACATAAACATTATATTTAAAGTTTTAAAAAGGTTTTTTAATAAAATATATTTTGGTCGATCGGTCGCTCAAAGTTTATAATATTAGTATGGATTAATTACTATAGTACAGCATCTAATACAATGTTCATTTGAAATTGATCCCTCGATCCATGGATTGAAATGAGAGCTCACATTATATTGGTTAATTCAGTCAGCCAATTCCAGCCAGTCAATATGGAGACGTTTGATATTTGAAGTTGCTAAAAAACATGTGAAAGAGATCATATAAGTGGCCTTTGAAACAATAAGTATTAATAATAGTTTTTCATATAGTCAAATCCAATCGAAGAAGGGGTAAAGATAAGCAAACCTTATATGTACATACGTATTCAATAACTTTACTATAATATCCGCTACAAAACAGTTCTTGATTAATATATATTTAGTATCCAGAAGTGAAAACAGATTTTTCAAAAAACCTCGAATTGGTCATTTTAAAAATAGAACACCAAATCATAAATATAGTAATTGAGTGAGTTGTTTATATAAATTCTTAAAATCCAAATAGCACATTTGAACCCATTCAACAAATCACAAGTCGTGCTCATAATGAATTAAATAATTAATTACTTCACCTTTCTGTCCACCAACAAAATGGCGGTTTTTAAATTGGCGCGCGTCTTTTATTTTTTAACAACGCTGCTGTATGAACCAAGGTTTCTCCTAAATATATATTTATTTATGATACAACAATTGTCCACATAACTACTTATATCCATTTTAATTTTGTGTCAAAAATTTTGATAACAATTTCGCCGACATTTAAGACGCCATTTTTTACGACGGCGACCAATGATATCGCGTCAATTTAATGTCAAAGTTGTTTATTTATCTTTACTCCTATTGTGATTTTAATCACGGTCGTATACACAGGTCTTGCAACGGAATCCAATTTCAGTGGTGAGAGATTGGTACGATCGTGTCATAACTTTTCTTTCGCCGTCAACGCCGCTGTACGTCGTTGCTATCGATGGGTGCGGTGCGGATGAGCGATACGCGATTGCTTATTATATAATAAACATATGTGAATAAAATAATACGAGCTTTGTACTGTATTTTCATCATCTATTAATTTAATGGTTTTTATGAAATACGAAATAGAGACAGAATGCTATTCTGTCTTCGTTGCACAGCTCACCCATCTATCGTCGTGTCTTTGGGACCGTAAATTGAACAGAACAGCGCAACCATTAAGCCGACGTCGCCCCACTACTGTTGTTGTAAGACCTGTGTATACGACTGTGGTTTCGATAGGCTGTACTTATAATGGACCCAAATGTAATCATATTTCATGATGTCCTTGTTTGTATTTTAAATTGGGGGTTAAAAATGTTATTGGCCGTGTCCTATTGTGTACTAGTGTCTTATTGGCTTTTATTAGAATTTTCAAGCGCTCGTAGATTTAATTACTTAGATTTCAGAACATAGATAGTTGTATAATCAATAACATATGAGTACTGAAGTTGTTTGTAGTGAATTATATTAATAGTAGAATCCCTAACGAAGTTGTCTTTTTAATTTTACTCATGTAAGAGCTTCGTAGAATCGACCATGCTGTAAAGCTAAATTTAACCAGACAGTATAGAAATGAGAAATCTAATTTTCAACTATATAAAGTATATGTATGTTCTATATACTGTTTAAATTTTTCCATTGATTAATTTTTAATACGTATAAAAAGTGCTTACCGATTTACATATTACAATATTTTGTAATTTATGGATTTTAAAAATCGAATCACTACATCTCGCGTAAAATACTAATATAAGACCGCTTAAGATATTAGCTTAATATTTTGGGAAACGCGAGGTTTATCCTCGAGACCCCGTTTTCCAAGACCACTGGTCACGACGTAATGTACGAGCGGTGGTTTCACGCGCACGCAGCGGACGGCGCGGGCGCGGCGGGCGACGACTCCGACTACTTCACGCCGGAGGAGCCCAGCCTCGCGCCAACCGTGAGTCCGCGCCTCGCCACCCCCTCCGACACCGCACCGCGCACTGACCGATGGGACCGACTAGAGACCGGACTGTACATGTGCTTACCGTAGATGACGCCGAAGGCAATCCATTGACGATCTATAGATGTGACGTCGGTCGCTATCATTCGACTTTTTGCTTCATTTTTCGTTGTTCCCTCTTTGTTTCATTTGTCGCTGTTTTCGTGCATTGTGGTTTAATTTTTTTTTCACCGGCCTTATCATTTGTACCTAATTTGCAGTAGTATTATTGTATGGCGCGTGTTTGAACGTATGACGTGTGTTGCATCGAGTGTTTTGTTGCAGGAGATGATCTCGACCGCGCCGGAGGAGTGCACCCCGCAGCGCTGGGCGCTTCCGCACCGCGTCACCTCTCTGCCAGGTGAACCGTATATCACATATATTTTGTAATTGTATATTTATAGTTTGATGATATCAAACTATAAATATACAATTAGAGATTTAAGCGAAAGACTAAATTGTATCTTTAAGTTGTATTGCGTTGCCAACTCTGCCATTAAACATAATTTTTGGGACAGGCAATAACTACTGACAAATACATTAGTAGTATTAATTATTTAAAAATTAGAAAAAATACATAAAGGTCGATCTCGTTGGCTATTTTAATATTAGAAACAATTTAAAACTTTAAAGGAGAAGATACACTACCACAAAAAATCAAATGAAATGGTCCAGTCCTTTACATCTTTTTTTTTTATGATATCCATACTCTTTAAGTGACATAGTCGTCACTAATTTGTTTAAAAATCCATTTTCCAATGAGAATTCGCGCTCAATGTCTCCGATCCATTGAATACTCAAAGTGTCGTCGTGACGCGCGCGGCAGGCACGCCGCTATCGCAGGCCAGCGTGCGCTCGTCGGGCGAGTCGTACAGCTCGGGCTCTAGCACGCGCGGGCTGCTGGCGGGCGCTCCGCTGGCGGCCGAGCCGGCGTGCTAGCGCTGCGCCCCGCGCCCACTGTCCGTGCTGCTGTCGCACTCCGCCACGCACTTCTAGGCGCGTAACAAATCAATCAAAGACTTTGTACACGTAGGACGTGTATTTTGAATACGGGACTTCCCCGTATATCTCGACGTTTTAAGTATTAACTCATTTATCGTTATTTTAATACTATACTATATACAAGCTATATTGGAATCATTATATCATTAACGTTCTTTATAAAATCGCATTCTCATGACACTAATTTTTAGCATTAAAATATATCTGATAAAGTCAGCGTGTATAAAATACGTATTTGCTATGTTTAACTTCTTAAGCTTTAATGCGTTTGAATTCTAAATCTAAATATTGTATGAATAAATTAAACATAGCCAGTGTAGGCAGTCTAGAGGCCTCTAGCGGATGCGGGACCCCTAAGCATATGTTGAAATCAGATATGGATAAAGAAACTCCGACATGGTCATATCGGCCAATTTCTTTCACATCACAATCATAGCATCACAAATCGTTAATAAAAATATAATATTATTGTGATATTTAATATAAAAATGAAATAATTATAATAAATTTATTTAGTAAAGTAGAAACGTTTTCGAATAAATTAACAAATAACACTTACATGTATTCTTCGTAATAGAATATTTTAGAATAAAGGTGTAGGCGTAAAATATATTTCATACTATACATCTATGTTAGCCGTGACGGGATTACTGTAAGTATAACATTCTATTGTAAGACATGTGAGCCGGATTCCATTCACTTTCGTTCCATTATATACATATTCGTTGTTATATAAGTGACGTGGTCGTAATCTTTGAGTATTTCAGACTGTATTATAAACAAAATCCAACATTTCTGTAAGAAATCAATTCACAATTTACAAGTATATTTCGTGTGACCAGTCATTAAAGTTAACCTTTTGAATTTATTTATCTCTCTCTCTATCTCGAATAATCTGTGGCCTCTTGGTCGAGTAAACGACTCAGGGTTGGATTTCGTAGTAGAATTATACTATTTGTACCATTATTTCATAGTGTGTGGTATGTAGTATCGTATTTCCACTATACTACGCGAAAATACCATAATTTTATCTTCAGGTCGACCCACTTTATATAATGCTGTTTTATTTCCAACAAATGAAAAAATATAACAATTTATCTACGTGCGGCAACACCCAACGTCAAAGTAGGTGCGAGAAAGACGATATCAAGTTAATAGCAAAGAGCAATATTTTGAATTATAGTGTTATTGAGTGATAGGCAGAGAAAAAAAAGGTCAACCGTATTACTCTTCGCTGGAAAAGTGTAAAAGTTAGGGCATCGACCACATAAACGTCAAACTTAGTATAATTTTATCTTCCATGTATTTTTTTTTTTGTATCTGTTTCCATCCCTGAAACGACTACAAAGTACAAAGCTTATGCCGCACTTCGCAATTTATATACGCACGAGTTTAATCTGCTCCATTCCGCGTCAAAATATTATTAAAATCCATACATTTTATATTACAACGTGAATCTTAAATCACTCGATTTAGTAAATATTATAGAACAAAAATAGTGTAACAATTATATAACAGAGCTAAATAATAACTATATATAGCTATAATCATGTTTAAATTGTATAATACTTCTATTTCGACTCCTTGAGTATTATTACAACACATGTGAATAAATGCAATGTGAATGTATAAGATAACTGATAAAAAACATTCCTCGGCTGGTTGAATCTCAAATGTTTACTTTCAATTATATCAAATTTAGTTTATAATTTGTTGAAATAAAATGTGGAATTAAAGAAATGTTTTATTTTTTCATGTGTGAAACTTGATTGAAATGCCTTTTCTCTCTCATTCAAAAGTTCTATCCTATCCCCCCAGGATATCTACATAGTTGTTGTTAGTTTAACAGACAATTTAAAACCATCACGAATAAACTATCTGTATTATCCCAACAAAGTTATAGGTGAATAAGAAGTTAAATCTTAATGTGTGCATTATAAATTGAAAAATTCACAAGTTTTGTTTTTACTTTAGCTACATCATTTTCTTTAAAGGTGCACTGTTTATGTTGTCAGTAATGTTTGTAAAATTTTACTTTTATATTAAGAATGAATAAAAAGTTCTGGCTATAAAAATGTATTTATTATACTGTAGCACACACTCGATTTATCAGCTGCATAATATATGTAATGTAAATGCAATTTATATTTTTAAATTGTTACCAGATGCTAAAATGTCTAAAAATATATTTTACAATTTAATTCATATTAAGACAGTTTTAATTAAAATAACACTCAAAAATTTACTGTTAGCTTAGTAAAGAAAAAATATTTGTGACCCATTATTATAGTTTTCTTTCCATTATTCAAAACAATTCTCTGGGTTGCATTCCATATTTAAAAAAAATACATTTCCCTAACATAAACATAAAATATTAGTAAATTATTAAATAACTATATATTTATTTTCCTTGGAAATATAATTATTTACATTTAAATTTTCTTTACAAAAAATAAATATGACAAATATATTGAATACTCTAAAAATAGCATTCTTTTAGCATACTATGAGCATAGGTATGTTATTCAGAAAAGAGCCTGCAATGACCAACAGCTGTATCACCATCTCAACTGTGGTGAGGCATTATATTATTCATGATATCATAATTTGAATTTGAAGTATCAAGAGTACTACTAGGACTAGCACTAATTATCTTTTTCATAGCTTGTCTTCGTGCTGCATATGCAGACATCCGAGCTAGCCTCGCTTGCCTCTGTTCTGGGCTTTCACTTGCAAGCCTTTTAGCGGCATATGCTGACATACGTGCCAGACGTCGTGCTCTTTGTTCACTAGTCTCCTGTGCAAGGCGCTTAGCTGCATATTCCGACATACGTCGCAACCGAACAGCACGTTGATCAGGAGTTTCATTTGCAAGTCTTTTAGCCGCATATGCTGACATTTTTGCAAGCCTTGCCGCTCTTTCTTCTGGTGTCTCATTTTTGGGCCCAGAGCTTTTTCTCCTTGTCCTCCTTGCAGGGAGATCAATATTAAGTGGGTCCATTTCTTGTATCATAGATTCTGTTTCAACCATTTCTGGAGTGCTACTTTCGACATTAACGCCGTCGTTCTCTTTCTTTATTTCTCTAAAACCGAAATTGCTTTCGCCAATAGAAAAGTTTGTAGTATTCATCGTAGTAACAATAGAATCTAAAGGTTCAGATTTTATCGTAGAAATCCATTTATTGTTTGATTTGGCTATCACCATTTTCTTCCATGAACCATCAGATGCTCTTAGATCACCCATATTGATTATTTAATGATAAAGGTATCCACAAAACCATTGTTCGCGAAAAGTATGAACAAACGTGGTAATTGAAAAATAAATCACAGTAATATCTTATTGGAAAATACGACAAATTATATATTGAAAGTTCAATGTAAATATCATATCAACATAGATTAAATTGAAATTTTTAAAGTTTCAAATCAAAGCAAATATAGCACACAGATGCAAAATTTAGTATGAAATTATATTTAATATTAGGTGTATTTCGAAATAAACTCATTTAGTAATTACTAAAAAAAATATTGTTTAATGAATATTAAAATAATTTTATTGATTATTATCTTGGCGATTGATAAGCCGATTATATTTAGACTAATCCGACTTCTGACGAAACGAAAGTGGCAATACTGGCGACGGCGCCTGAGCTGAGTTGTCAAAAAGTTGGCATTTCTTCCATCTGTTTTATTTTGCTGAAGTCTATTTCTATACACTATAGAAGAATAATGTAAATGATTTGATTTGTGCCGTAATAATTGTGCGTCTAATTACTTACGAACACTTAATTTTATTGTCATTTTCTTTGGAAATAATATAAAAATATTAAATGAGACCTTAATTTTGCGCGATGTAAAATTTTTCGATTTCAAGTTATTATTTAAGTTGAGATATAAAAAACTATCGTTTTGGTAATAACATTTGTGATTGTTATGTTAGTGGCGACATAATGGTGTAATCGTTATTGTTTACATTTTATAAAGTTGTGTACAAAATATAATAATGGACAAGAACATGGATTCTCCGACGGCTGCTAGTCCTCTGCCAGAACTTGAAGTTCGGAACTGTGAGACTGACTACTCAAGTATTCGAGGAAAGGTAACATTGTATAGTTATCAGATAATATTATATTAATAATGTTTACGCGCCAGTTTATAACACACCAAAGTCATGATATTTATTAAACACTATTTAATTATACAGAATATAAACATAATATACTACTTATATTTCTATTTAATACCACTTCATCATAACAAATGTTGTTGACGTGTTACATCATGTTTGGTGTACAGTCAAGTCACCCTAGCCACCCTAATATGCATGAAACTTGTAAACAAATGATGAAATATTTGACAAAACAATAATTATGTAAAAACTAAATTATAAATGTTATCGCTTCACCTTTACTTTATTAATAAATTATTATTGATATTTATAATTATTGTATAGCATAATTGAATCACATGTATATATTTTAGATGATACTTGTGAGTCCATCTGCAGATGAGTATGATCTGCTACACAAACAATTGCTAGAGAGGCTAGAAACAGGAAATGGTGAAATTATTTATGACATTGGCCATGGAGAGGGTGAGTTATAAATGATATAATTTTGAAAACCAAACTAAGTATTGATTAACTGGTATCTGAATGATTGAACATTGTGAAATTTGGAAATTGTTATGAAATTCTTTGTAACATGTGGTGTATTGAAATTTTAAAATTTAAATTTTTGGGCAATGGTTGGTGGTCGTTGGTTATAACATAATGTATATTATAAACAAAATCACTCCATATTACAAATTGATTATTACAATCGTATTACGTCATGCAATCATTGATATGATTTCTTAACTTATGATAAGCTTTGTATTTCAACAGAGTTTCAGATGATATTTTAATTAATAATTGTTTTATAATAGTGCTTTATCTATTATAATTGTTTATTTTTAACAATGTTAATTTAATATAAAAATCTGTTGTTATGCAATAGTTGCACAAATTTTGAAATCTGGTGTATATACATCTATTTTTTTTATTGAATGTGATAAAATTGAAATGGTATTTACCATTTCAGAACATGTAAATTTCAATTGAAATATGTTTTTTTTTTATTTATAACATCTGATCATACAATAAAACTTTAGAATTTTTGTGCATATTTTTTTTCAATAGATTATTGGTCTGAAATTGGCATGGTGATGTCCCATAAAATTCTGTATGTATGTATCATGATGCTGTGTTTAGATGTTACTCATAAGAAAATTTAAGTAAAATACTGTAATGAATACAGTTATAATATCTAATTTGAATTTAAGCTCATAAATGACATGAATTTTAAGGATTACAGTAAAATTTAAAAAAGGTTCTCAAGTGAATGTAATGGAATTGGTAATAAATACATTGCAACAATCTGCTTTCTCACATGTCTTATCAGTTCTGACAAGTCATATAATATTACCAAGAATTAGTTGCTGAGTATGATCATAAACATTTCTAAACAATATTTTTTTTCTATTATGTGTTTATATAAAGAGTTTGAAAGTGTAAAAATAATGCTTAGTCATAGTATCTAAAATTTTTAGTCTAGTTTGAAATTAATGAGTTTCCAAACTTTAGATGGTCGGGGGTTAACGGAAGATGAATACAGCGCGTCGGTGGCGACGCTACAGTCTCTGGTGAGCGGGGAGCGTATATCGTGCGTCGAGCTGCGGCGCTGGGAGTGCGGGACCGGCCTCACCGGCCAGTATCTGTTACGCACAGAAGTAGACCATAATGATTTCATGGAAATAAGGTTTATATTCATCTATTTATCTTCTAACATTCTCCAGAGTAAAACACTGATAACTTGTTTATTTATTTATTAATTAAACTAAATAAAAATCTTGTGTATCTAAATAAAACAAAAAAGTTATGTTATTTGAAAAAAATATATTCCATTGTGAAAGAGATTTTTTAAAATGTTTTAAAGATGTAATTTCGGTTTGTTTTTTGTTCGTAGTCATGTCTCGAATGTCTGTTGGTTTCTACAGGGTCGCAGTAGTGGGCAATGTAGACGCCGGTAAGTCCACCCTGCTGGGTGTGCTGACACACGGCGAGCTGGACAACGGTAGAGGCTACGCCCGGCAGAGGCTGTTCAGGCACAAGCACGAGGCTGAGAGCGGGAGGACCAGTTCCGTCGGGAATGATATATTGGGGTTCGATAGCGTGGGTAAATGACCTTTTTCTTTTTCCATATGCATGCGTATATACATGTATATGTGTAAGGTAGAGGGAAGATATGCCATCTGGCGGAAAATAGTACATCCGTTTTTGAAGAAATTATTATTGGAACTAAAATATAAATTTGGTTGTAAGATGGTTTTAATAAGAAAGTTTTTTTTTTTGTTAAAAATGATTTATTACATAAAAACCACAACTACCACCCAAATTTAATTTTAATACAATAATTAAAACGAAACGCTCGATGAAATGTAATGTATACAGCGATGTTATTGCGGAATGTGTGTCCATTGCAGGCAATGTAGTGAACAAGCCGGAGCACGGCGCGCTGGACTGGGTGAAAATCTGCGAGAAGTCGTCCAAGGTGATCACGTTCATCGACCTGGCGGGACACGAGCGGTACCTCAAGACCACCGTTTTCGGCATGACGGGACACGCGCCGGACTTCGGCATGCTTATGGTATAACGGCTTACGAGCCCAACTCTTGCACGTGATCGCCACTATCTGCTATATAAAACAGTGGTACTTAGAAGACAGGATTTTTTGCTATAAAAACATAAATAAAGACACTAGTACTCTTCTGATAAATAAGGTCAAACTTACTTTTCATATATCGATACTTGAAACATTATATGTGTATGGTCAACAACTCCAAGTGGTGTAGCGTGTTAGTGCCTGTCGCAGATCGGGGCTAACGCTGGCATCGTGGGCATGACGAAGGAGCACCTGGGGCTGGCGCTGGCGCTGGCCGTGCCCGTGTTCGTGGTCGTCACCAAGATCGACATGTGCCCCCCCAACGTGCTGCAGGTAGCTTGCCCTCCTTATATTATACATATATATTAGACTACTTTACTAAATTAAAACTAAATATATATTGGTGAAAACCGTATGAAAATCCTTTCGGTAGTTTTTGAGTGTATCGCGTTCAGACAGACAGACATAGTGGGCGTACATTGTTTTATAATATGTAGCGATCACGTGATTCTTATCTTTTGCAGGATAATCTCAAATTATTAATCAGGATTCTGAAGTCTTCGGGATGTCGCAAGGTTCCGGTGATGGTGAAGACGAGAGATGACGTCATTGTTAGCGCAACCAACTTCGTCTCGCAGAGGTGAGTTTACTTAGATTCGCCTTCGATATCCAACTTATAACCGAAGATAGCCGGTTCAAAACAAAACAAGAACTGATTAACTTGTGTTTATAATTTCGATGTTTTAAACTACTCGTAGAAATCTGTATCGGTCGGACGACATTCTGCTGTATGAGTATATATTAACCCGCAATGGACCAGCATGACGGAATGAGTTCCAAATCTTCTTCTTCTTAAGTGAGGAGGTGTCCTTCGCCCAGCGGGACATTTCCGGGCTGCTATTATATTAATTTGTAATTCTTTTTTGTAGGCTGTGTCCCATCTTCCAAGTGTCCAACGTCACCGGGGAAAATCTGGAGATGCTGACGATGTTCCTGAACCTGCTGAAGACGCGGATGCCGTCCCAGGACGACAAGCCCGCCGAGTTTCAGATCGACGACACGTACTCCGTTCCCGTGAGTGATGGCTTGTCTAGCTGAGCGACCGTCGTCGCCTAAAGTGAGCGAACGTAACGTGGGTGTCGTGGCAGGGCGTCGGCACGGTGGTGTCGGGCACGACGCTGGCGGGGCTCATCCGGCTCAACGACACGCTGCTGCTGGGGCCCGACCCGCTGGGCCGCTTCACGCCCATCACCGTCAAGAGCATCCACCGCAAGCGCATGAGCGTCGCCGAGGTGCGCGGCGGGCAGACTGCCTCCTTCGCGCTCAAGAAGGTACGCCTGCTGCATACCTATGGTTTTTTTTTATAGCATAGGTAGGCGGACGACCATATGGGCCACCTGATGGTAAGTGGTCACCAACGCCCATAGATATTGGCATTGTAAGAGATGTTAACCATCGCTTACATCGCCAATGCGCCACCAACCTTGGAGTCTATACAACTAAGATGTTATGTCCCTTGTGCCTGTAATTACACTGGCTCACTCACCCTTCAAACCGGGACACAACAATACCAAGTACTGTTGTTTTGCGGTAGAATATCTGATGAGTGGGTGGTACCTACCCAGACAAGCTTGCAAAAAGCTCTACCACCGAGTACGTCCTACACGTCTGTTGTCGATCCACCTGCCGGGGTGAGAACGAAATGATAAACCGCACTATTCCCGAGATGACCGCGATGTTTATTCTACTAGCGAAGCATTACATATTTAAATTATTACATAAGAGCGGTAATCTACTTTAAAAATATGCTTGCTTTGGTAACTTACAATTAATGGCCACCACGATACTATCACGAAATAATAAATTGAACATCCACTTCACTTCTTCGATCAATAATGTACTAGATTACCGGTAAGCGCTTCAAAAACGACCCGAAAAATAACAGCAGAAAAATACGGTCGTGGTCTTGTTTCAAATTAGTATGGTCCAATCATAACCTTGTATAAGCGGCGAGCCTCGGTCGAAATTTTTTATTGCTCTTTTTGGGAATTTGTAATTCCGACTTTAAAACATGCATTGAATTTGTTTTGCTGTGCGTCGATCAGCAAGTAAAGATCGTAAAGATTATTGCTTTTCGTACAAAATTTTGTGAATACAACCTTAAACAATGCGTTTAAGGTTGAATTTACTTTATTGCATTTTTATTTTAACTAGAATTAATTAAACAAAATTGGCGATAGCTAAACATTATGATTACAATTATATAGAATAATAAATTACTTGTGATTCAAATCACACATACATTCGCTTGCTCAAATAACATATCTTATTCGGTATGTTATTGGAGTAAGCCGCTTTTTTTTTTTGACAATATTTTTATTTGTATGTAAATAAAAAGTTATCGCTTCGTCCGCAATCCCTGGATCACTGACAGATATCTTCGTAGTCGGGATCGGAACTCTCATCCTTCGATCGTAATTCAAGGGTGCTCTCCATTGGACTGTCGATGGTTGTGAGGATGTGACCGAAATAGTTGTGCTGTTTTGGAGACTGATATATATCGAGTTCGAGATGATATAACTAAAATATAAACTTTAATGAATATATATTTTTTTTAAATATAAATTTCCATATTATAATATAGTCTCAACTTATATGTGATCTGTTAGTCTTTTTAATATCTAATCTCGAAACATACACAAAACGACGGATATGGTATTTTTATATATTATTATTTTTAGATTATGTATGTACACAGATCAAGCGGTCCCAGATCCGCAAGGGCATGGTGATGGTGTCTCCGGCCCTCAATCCACAGGCTTGCTGGCAGTTCGAGGGAGAGATCCTGGTGTTACACCACCCGACCACTATCTCCTCGCGGTACCAGGCCATGGGTTAGTATTGTGAACTTGCAAACGATACATAGAAATTTCTAGCATTTGTTTTAACTTTGATAAGTAACAGTGTCTTGGTGGCTGAATTTTTAATAACTTTACTTTAGGGTGTGGTCGATAGTGCTCACTCTGGTGGTTCAGGGCTTTTGCTCTTTTAAGGATATAATACGTAATAGAGTGGTCGTACGACTAATGACACGGCCGGCGGAAACATTGTTTTCAAAGGAATAACATTTTTACTTAATGCATTATTAAGCAATGTTATGTATAAATGTTAATTCCATATACGTATAAAAAATGTCACGTCTCTAATATGTCAATCTGTTTTTTTCGTTTACTGATCGTAATGTATCTTTCTCCTCATAAAAAAATCTTCCCAACTCGCAGTGCACTGCGGGAGCATCCGGCAGACGGCGTCCATCCTGTCCATGTCCCGCGAGTGCCTGCGCACGGGAGACAAGGCGCTCGTGCGCTTCCGGTTCATCAAACACCCCGAGTATCTCAAGTGCGGCCAGCGCATGGTAACGTCCTCGACCTCGCATCTCATTCTAGCGCTATTTTTCTTTAGAATTGAAGCGCACGGCGCGATCGTGATGCGATACGACGGCCAGTGACGGAGACCGGATGTCTGTCCGGGACATATGAAAGTCCTTAGTGGACGTGGTCAGGGTCACCTAGTGTAACAACGCGTGTGGTCGGCAGGTGTTCCGCGAGGGCCGCACCAAGGCCGTGGGCAACGTGCTGCGGCCCGAGCCCGCCGCCGCGCCGCGAGCGCCGCCCGCCCGCCCCGCCCGCGCGCCGCGCGCACCCGCCACGCCACTCGCCGCGACGCCCGCCGCGCCGCAGGCCACGGTCCGTGCATACGCTTAGATAGATGAATAGCATTTTTATTTTTTTTTTAAATATCGATTTCTTTTTTTAAAATTTTATTTTTGTGTCTGAGGTCTCCGAGGGGTTTCGAGAAAACTACGATCCCTCTATCGGACGAGGGAAGGAGATAGATTATAATCCGGCATTCGTAACGCAGACGCAGGAGAGCGACGTGACGGCGGTGGACTCCCCGTTCGAGGTGCAGGCGGACAAGCGCGCGCCGGCGCGGCGCCGCAAGCGGCACGACAAGCCGGCGCCGCCCGCGCCGCCCGCGCTCGCCGCCAACTGACGCCCTCGTCCTCTTACCGGCGACATCTCCACCGGCGAGTAGGGGATGTTCGCTGCCATAGATGTCGCATCCGCTTCCTTCGAGCTAGCACACCGACTACATATACGCCCGTACCGGAGTCCGATTGAATCGTATTGCCATACGATGTAGATATATACGAGTGATATATGAAAATGGGAGAAATATTCGTGTGGCAATACTTCTCTGACCTAAATTATTTTTCATGACAGGATATTTCATCATCGACCCGGCTTAAAGGAGCTCAAACTTTCCCTCCTAGTGATTAACGCGTTTGTCACTTGAGTTACTATTGATATTTAATTACATTAAATTTTGATGTCATACTTTTAGATTAAAGTACTAGTAAGTATTTTATAAATGTCATGTGTTTTACAGCTCGATAAATTTAATGACACACCTGCGCGACTGAACTAAAACTTAATTCGATGTGTCTTTGAAGTTGTAGTTATAAATGACGCCTGCGACGTAATTTTGATTCAGTTATAATCTGTGGTTATACGATTTTTTCACATCTGTGGATTTGTGAACACTTATTGATCGCCTCGTCATACTCAATTAATGATCTTTCTCATACTAAAAAGGTCTTAAAGAAAACTATTTTGTCTTGAATTCATATATAAAAAAATATTTATACTCTATAGTCTATGTTTACATATTTTTTAGAGGATAACATAAAATGATATGGGACAAAATTAGACGTAATAGTGCTTGCAATAGATGCAATAGGACCTTTTGATTACCCTTTGAAATATAATTTTATATATGATAATTAACATAGAAAATATCTCTTTCGACACAATCAATAGGAAAAGCTTCGCTTAATATTCTTTTATATTATACTGATCCTAGACATTTAAATATATATATTTTTTATTGTTAAAATTTAAATATAAAATCGTTGGTTTTTTTATTTTTACTTTTTGTTAAATTATATTTTCAGCAGATTGTATCCGTGTGATATGGAATTTGTGTGAAAAAAAATATTTTTTTGAGTTTTATTTTGTGTGAAGATGGCTTATTCTTTTATGTATAAAAAAGTACCTATTCAAATTTGTCAGTAATAAATTCAATTTATTCAGTGAACTCATTACAAAAATTCTAGTAACTGACACTTATTTGATTCTTCCTGTGAGGACTAATCTGTATAATGACAAGAAATATTGGATAATGTCGTATTTGCTAAATTTTATATGTGGATGTAATATTTTGCATAAAGAATAGGCTTATTATAATACTTTGCAATTTGATTAATAAGCCTTGGAAGCAGTTTTTACAAATAATTTCTAAATTATTATTTTTTCCTTACTATGGATCAAAAGTAATACCAATTGATCCATTAGTGTTGCTAGCTCTTTGCTTCATATCATAGAACAGTATTCACTATAAGTACCATTGTAATGTGATTTTTTTATAGTGTAAGTAAGAGGATATTTTTATTGATTTTGAGAAATAAAACTAGCTGGAAGTGTAAATGGTTTTTTATTACATAGTTAAAATACTTCTAGCTTAGACTAGAAAAACCAGATTCTACAAGATAACAAATCTGCATAAGCACACATTTTTAAATCTACAGCCAATCGTGATTATTTACATTATCCCGACATTATTTTTTTAACTTAGTTTTGGCATCATCTATACCTTCCTTTATGTTTTGACTGAATTTTCTAAAGAATGATACAAGTCTGTTGACTTGTTGGGGATCCATAGTAGACAGCTTTTCCTTCCCTCTAAAAAACACTGAGACAGCAAGCTGAGCCGCTCTTCTTACTGGATATGAATCTGCAATCTTCTGAACAAGTTGTTCATTATTTGCTAAATATCTGAGTATTGTGCGTAGTGGCATTTTTGTATCATTTAAATGATGTTTCAAAAGAGCACATATTCCGATACTTTTGTAACAGTTCTCTCTTCAGTCTTAGTTGAGTTCGGAGAATCTCAAACTGTTTTAATTGATCTTGTTTGTTATATTCAATTCCCGGAAGACGTCTAACCTGAAACATTATAATTATACTCGTTTTATATATGTTACGTAAAAAAACACGACACTAATATTTGTGACCAACAAGAACATGTTTAACAGTGCAAAAAATGTGTACCTAGCTTATAAAATATGAGAATTTGTAAACTAGTTAATTGTATATTTGGTAGGTTATATTAATATAGGATAAGGAAACCTGTGAACGAGCAATGTCGAATTTCTTCTGTAATTCTAAGACCTTCAAGCTGCAATCTTGAGACTCTCTGGCTTTAGCTGAGTTGTCGTGAAAGTCCCTTTCGACGCTACGTAATAATAAAAACATACATAATTAAACTATTGTCAAATATATGTGACAATATCTTATCTAAAAATAAAATCGTACAAAAATATACCTTCGTATGATTTCGTAAACAATCGGTAAAAAGTCTACGTCTACTTCTTGGACAGTTAACGGGCTAAAATTATTAGGATCGGAATGATCAGTGTTGTTTTCCATAATTAGCGATTATGCTTATAATAACTTATAAAATGCACTTGCCTAAAACATTAGTATGACTACAAAGCCATGAGTTTGATTAAAATTTAAATAATTTCACATTCTTGGTAAATTTCTCAAGACAAAGTTAACAATGCAAACCACAAACGTCAACTGTCATTTGTCACATGTCATTAAAATCATTTCACTTTGAGGTAAATTGTCGGAAGCTATAACGTACCCCATATTGAAGTT
This sequence comes from Nymphalis polychloros, assembly GCA_905220585.2. NCBI lineage: Eukaryota > Metazoa > Arthropoda > Insecta > Lepidoptera > Nymphalidae > Nymphalis > Nymphalis polychloros. Next base: position 1,553,642 of record HG992247.1, read on the forward strand.
GCAAGACCTGTGTATACGACCGTGATAAATATTGTATTTGTGAGCATACTGCACAATTGCCACTTACTACGTTCATAATATCACTGTCACTAGGTACTTCAATAAAATCCTATAAAAAATATATTTTAGTCTTTATATAGGATTACATAAACTTTCTCTTCAGCTTATCACCGTCCACTGCTGGACGAAAGCCTCCCCCAAAGAACGCCAACCATCCCGATCTTGGGCAGCCCGCATCCATCCCGTACCTGCCACCTTTTTTAAATCGTCGGTCCACCTCGCCACAGGGCGTCCTAGACTACGTTTGCCTAAGCGTGGTCTCCACTCTAACACGTGTCGGCTCCATCGGCCATCAAGACGCCTGGAGACATGACCAGCCCACTTCCACTTCAGCGAGCTAATTCTACGCGCGATGTCGGTGGCTTTAGTTCTCTGGCGGATGTCCTCATTCCGGATTCTATCTGCCAGAGAAACCCCAAGCATCGCGCGTTCCATTGCTCGCTGAGCGACTTTAAATTTGTGGACCAGTCCTACGGTGAGTGTCCACGTTTCGGCACCGTAAGTCATTACAGGTAGGACGCACTGATTAAATACCCTGGTCTTGAGCGACTGTGGGATCGACGATTCAAAAATATGACGTAACCTCCCGTATGCCGCCCAACCCAAACGTATTCTTATTTTGGCCTCCTTCTCAAAGTTGTGCCGGCCCAGTTGTATAGCTTGGCCCAGGTAGATGTATTCCTGCACAACTTCGAGTGGATAGTCATTTACGACCACAGGTCTCGGGGATACATGTTGATTGACCATCATTTTGGTCTTTTCAATGTTCATCCCGAGACATACTTGTCTTGAAGAATCGCTCAGGCTGTTTAGCATCTCTTCCAAATCCAGCAGAGTCTCCGCCATGATGACAATGTCGTCGGCAAATCGCAGATGTGTAATGTGTTGGCCATTTATATTGATGCCACGTCCGTTCCAATCGAGCGTCTTGAAGACGTCCTCCAATGCATTGGTAAAAAGTTTCGGTGAGATTACATCCCCCTGTCTTACCCCGCGATGCAGTTGGATTGGTCTTGTGCTCTGATCTTGTACTTGGACGGTCATGGTTGCGGCTTCGTACAAACACTTCGACACCTAGACATACCGACAGTCAATAAGGCATCTCTGCATGGATTCCAGAATAGCCCAGGTCTCGATGGTATCGAAGGCCTTTTCGTAGTCCACAAACGCTAGGCATAGAGGCTGATTATATTCCTTGGTCTTTTGTATTATTTGCCTAAGTGTGTGTATGTGGTCTACGGTACTGAAGCCTTTTCGAAACCCAGCCTGCTCAACGGGTTGGAAGTCATCGAATCTTTGGGCAAGACGGTTCATGATTACCCTCGAAAACAACTTGTAAACGTGGCTTAGAAGTGAAATGGGGCGGTAGTTCTTCAGAAGAGCTTTATCACCCTTCTTGAAGAACAAAACCACCACACCCTTGCTCCATGTCTTCGGTGTAATACCATTATGGAGGACGGAATTAATTCCCTTGTGTGGTTCTGAGTTTTGTCAGGTGACAACAGAAATTATGTGACTTTGCAAGAACCTTTGAGCCCCTATTGAGTGCTATAGCGTCTTCAATAATCCGGGTATTTGCTCGTCTTGTGTCACGTCTTATCAGTTTTTTTACCTTCCTTTTAAGTGCCTGACACTCAGATGGCGTCATATTCTGCTGTTCTTGTCTCCTCGTCATGTCATCCAGAGTTTCGCCTGAGAGCTTCGACTTCCGTCCATTGCTCTTTTGTCGAAAGTAATTTTGTCCCACTTCACGGATGACACGCACCAGACTGTTGGTGGCGTCGTCAATGTCCTGCTTGGTTTCCAACATAGCGAATCGGTTCTGTAGCTCCAGCTGGAAGCTTTCGCAACCAGCTTCGACCTGAGGCAGAGTTGGTCTAAGAGTCGACTTCATCAACCGCGATCGTTCGATTTTAGTATTAATATTCAGGGAGCCTCTTACCAGGCGGTGATCACTTCCGGTGTTTACCCTGTTGATCACGGAGACATCCCTGAATATTTGGCGCTTATTGGATAAAATGAAGTCGATCTCATTCATTGTTACATTATCGGGGCTTCACCAGGTCCGCTTCCTTTGGGGCTTTTTCTGGTAAAAGGAGTTCATCAGAAACAATCCCTGAGCCTCGAGGAAGTTTACCAGCATTTGTCCCCGACAATTCCTGCACCCATAGCCGAATTTTCCTATCCTCGATTCTCCATCTTCTTGTACTCCCACTTTGGCATTGAAGTCACCCATAACAATTGTGTAGAAGGTTTTATTAGTACGAGACATAGCTTATACTATGTCTTCGTACATGGCTTCGACCTCTTCGTCAGTGTATGTAGACGTTGGGGCATACACTTGTATGGGGTTTTCCAATAGGGACGCTTGAACTTTGACAGCTGATTGCGGCCATGTTGTTTGAGTGACAGCTGTCAAATGCAGTGTGTTATATTCATTCCGTCCTCCCAAACCACCATGGCAGGTTACAGTGTCGAGCAGCACGTGCAAATCATAAAATTGTTTTATGAAAATGGGTCTTCAGTTCGAGCAACGTTCCGCGCACTTCGCCCGTTTTACGGTCGCGATGATCGTCCTGCCGAGTCGACTATCCGTCGATTGGTGGACAAATTCGAGTCAACCGGGTCAGTTAACAATCAGCCGGTTCCCGTGCGTCAACGTAACGCGAGATCTGCCGAGAATATCGCCGCTGTGCGCGACAGTGTCCTCGAAAACCCGCGGCAGTCAATTCCGCGTCGCGCACAGGAACTCGGCCTTTCGCAGACGACAACTTGGCGAATTTTGCGTTGTGACTTGAGCCTGCACCCGTACAAGATCCAGCTGACCCAAGAGCTTAAGGTTAATGACCATAGACAGCGCCGTGTGTTCGCCGACTGGGCATTAGAGCAGTTGGAAGTTGACGCCGATTTTGGCAAAAAAATCATCTTCAGCGACGAGGCGCATTTTTGGATGAATGGCTATGTCAACAAGCAAAATTGCCGTATTTGGGACGAGACCAATCCACACGAGGTTCACCAAGTGGCAATGCACCCGCAGAAAGTGACTGTTTGGTGCGGATTTTGGGCCGGAGGCGTGATTGGTCCGTATTTTTTCGAAAACGATAATGGTGTGGCCGTCACCGTCAATGGTGAGCGATACCGGTCGATGATAACCAACTTCTTTTGGCCTGAAATCGAGAATATGGATCTGGACAACATGTGGATTCAACAGGACGGCGCTACGTGCCACACAGCACACGCTACGATGGAAGTTCTGCACGAGCAAGCGCCCTTAATGGAAAACCCTATATAACCTTCAAGGCATACCTCTCGGTTATCTTTAAGACAAGGTATGCTACCCTCGCCGACACACTGCCAACCTCTACAACATTGCTTCTGAGTGACTTGTGGGTTAAAAAGCCGACGCCACCTTGGGATGGTTGGTGTCCTTCTCGGAAGTAAAGTAAGTGACCGGAATCTAGTGTCATCATATCCTCGCCCTGTCTTCGGATTTCCGATAGACCTACTATATCCCAGTTAATACGACTTAACTCTACTTCCAATTCTGTCAGATGTTCGTCCAGCCTCAGAGAGCGTCCATTATATGTGGCCAGAAATAGTCGCCGTAAACTTTATCATATAAACTAAATATAAAATAAATAACATAAATTTTATCATATCATATCATATTATTATAAAATAAGTTCAGTTTATTTTTTATTATACATATTATTAATCATTAGACAAAATGATAATTTCTATCGTACAATTATCCTTGCTTATGTTTGTAATCAAATAGTATTTAAACCATAAATATCAATGCATGTAACATGTAATAATCATTTATTCTGTGGTAATTGGCTGTCAATGTCAGTAAACCAATGTTATTTTACTGTTTGTGTGTTAAAATTGTGATGTGCATGATTTTAATGTAATATTAATGATTAAACAAAAGTAACAAAATGGACGAGGTTGCTAAGTTAGAACATCTCTCGCTTGTATCTAAAATATGCACAGAATTAGACAATCATTTAGGATTAAACGATAAGGATTTAGGTACGTTTTAGAGAAAATTACAAAATATTTCATTTAATTTCTTCATTTTACATTTCTGAATTAACATAGGGATACATTATAATATCCGGTAGTAGGAGCTTGGGACAAAGAAAGCGGCAGTTGATTTGTTCCTAGTTGTATTGTTAGATCAAGCCACCAAATAAGATACTTTCCCAAATTTCTGCTACGGGATACTCATCAACCGACAATCGAAATATAATATCTATTTTTTCTATTTACAGCTGAATTTATCATAGATTTGGCTGACAAGAATCCCTACTTTGATGACTTTAAAAAAGCTCTGATTGAAAATGGGGCTGAATTTTCAGACTCCTTTATGACGAATTTACTACGTATAATACAGCATATGAAGCCAATTCCGAGTGCAATTGATAAAAGCGAGGAAAAAGATAATAAATCAAATCCATTAGCTAACAAGTTTCCTGGGTTAGCTATTCCTAATGATAAGCCTCCAGTTTTTTCCTCGGATGAAGAAAGTGATGAAGATAAGAAAAATACAAGATTAACTTCAAAGGATATATTCAAAGTTGAATCAAAAGTAAAAGGATCCTCAAGTAATGATGCAGTGGATGAAGCCATGGCAGTCTTGGAGGCACTAGCACCTTCTAATGTTCATGTCAAAAGTGATGACACAAAGAGAGAGCATGTTAAAAAAAGAGAAAGAGGTCATAGTAAGGACCGTAAAGAGAGTCGTATAAAAAGGGATAGTTCAAGAGACAAGAAAAGTAGAAGAAGTATTGACCGTCAAAGTCGTATAAGAGATAAAAGAACCAGAAGCAGAGATAGGCATAGTAGAAGCAGAGATAGGCGTAGTATAAGTAGAGATAGGCGTAGCAGAAGTAGAGATAGGCGCAGTAGAAGCAGAGATAGGCGTAGTAGAAGTAGAGGTAGAGATAGAAGACGAAGGTCTAAGAGCCGTCAGCGTCACAGATCTAGGTCGAGAGAAAGACATCGGAGATCAAGATCTAGGAATAGGAGGTCAAAATCTAGGTCCCAGTCTCGTGGTAGAGAAGATAGAAGTAGGTATAGAGATAGTGATTTTGTTAAAAAATCAAGAAAAAAAAGTCCTGACATAGTTATAAGTGATGATCCTGAGCCTGGAAAAGTAAGTGGACCTTATTTTAACATTTGCTATTAATAGACTTTTTACAAGAACCTCTTTCATTTCTAATGCTGGCTAATGAGGAATTTTAAGTAATAATATGAAATATTCCTTTTTAGATCTACAGTGGGCGAGTGGCAAATATTGTGCCTTTTGGGTGTTTTATACAAATGGAAGGCTTGCGTAAGAGGTGGGAAGGCCTGGTTCATATATCTCAGCTAAGAGCAGAAGGAAGAGTTACTAATGTCTCTGATGTGGTATCCCGAGGTGATAAGGTTAAGGTAGGTATTTATTTATTTAAACATAACTTTTATTTACAATTATATATGAATATATAGTTTCATAAAAATTTATTGAGATTAATAAAGACAATTGAGCTTTTGAGTCTCATCAGTAAATGGGGCGCATATAGGTTAAATTCAAACCACATGGCCTATTTTGTTAATTGAAGAGTAAAATTAGAAATATAATTTAAAAAATAAATTAATAAATATAATATGAGGAACATTTTTATTAATTTTTCTCTGTTCATGAATAAAATAAATATTATAACTGCAACTATAATGTAGAGATGAGATGATGAGATTATTTTTGCACCTATTATCTAGGATGATTATGTTAACATAATATAAGATGGAATTGATATATGGGAAGATTGACTGAAATAATTTTGTTTCAGGTCAAAGTGTTATCTTTGACAGGACAAAAGGTGTCATTAACCATGAAAGATGTTTGTCAAGAAACAGGGAAAGACTTGAATCCTGCGTCACATGCGCACTTAGAGGTGAGATAACCAACCTTTTTTTTGTAACACAATATAGGTAAAGTTAAACCTGCTGTGTTAAGTTTTTAGTAATATTTCAATGAAAAACAAGAGATTTAATTTGAATTTGAACCCAGAGCCTCGTGATCTATAAGTAACTTATAAAGCTAAACAATGGAGCAATGGATGGAGTGCTTTTTTTTAATATACTACTATTACTTGTTACTGAATTGCAACCGATCTATGGGATACATTATCCTAAATAGAAAAATGATTTTAAATTTGTAAACAGGCAGAACGCGAAGGTCGTAACCCCGACAGACCGCCGCCGGCTGCCACAGTATTGGCGGGACTGCAGGGCGGTCTCGATCCTGACGAAGACTCGAGTCGTAAGCGCGTAACCCGAATCTCTAGTCCAGAGCGATGGGAGATTAAACAGGTGGGAAACTGTTAACTCATTGATATTTCTTTTTTTTGCACAAAATTGTTTACTAATTATATTATTCGTATCCACAGATGATATCATCAGGAGTCATAGATAAGAGTGAGCTGCCAGATTTCGACGAGGAGACAGGCTTACTACCAAAAGACGAAGACGGAGAGGCTGATATCGAAATAGAACTAGTCGAAGAGGAACCGCCCTTCCTTCAGGGCCACGGTCGAGCTTTACACGATCTATCTCCCGTCAGGATCGTTAAGAATCCAGACGGCTCACTAGCACAAGCGGCTATGATGCAATCGGCTCTAGCTAAAGAGAGAAGAGAACAAAAGATGTTGCAAAGAGAACAGGAAATGGAGAGTTTACCGACCGGTTTGAACAAGAACTGGATCGATCCACTCCCGGAGACGGACGGCAGGGCGCTAGCGGCAAACATGAGGGGGACCGGCATCACGCCCCAGGACCTGCCGGAGTGGAAGAAGCACGTGATAGGCGGAAAGAAGTCATCGTTCGGAAAGAAGACTAACCTATCTCTCCTGGAGCAGAGGCAATCGTTACCCATCTACAAGTTGAGGGACGAGTTGACTAAGGTGAGACCGATCGGTTTTCTTCCACTATTATAATATAATATTCCGTCGAGAACGCTCACGACGCGTACGTCGCAACGTCCGCAGGCGATATCGGACAACCAGATCCTGATCGTGATCGGCGAGACGGGGTCGGGCAAGACGACGCAGATCACGCAGTACGTGTGCGAGTGCGGGCTGGCGGCGCGCGGCCGCGTGGCGTGCACGCAGCCGCGCCGCGTGGCCGCCATGTCCGTCGCCAAGCGCGTCGCCGAGGAGTTCGGCTGCCGCCTGGGCCAGGAGGTGGGCTACACCATCCGCTTCGAGGACTGCACCTCGCCCGACACCGTCATCAAGTGAGTCGCGGCTCCGTCTCATCGCTTCAAAAGTCCTTTTCTGTTTTTGGTATAAACATATATATGAATGATCTTTCTACTAGTAACTACAGGCAATAGGGATATAACATCTTATTATCCAAGGTTGGTTCTTCATCATTCATCTTGGATGGTTAATATTTCTCCTATCCTCGCTATGTGAGGTTAATATAAGAAATATTAACCTCACATAGCGAGGATAGGAGAACAGCACCGAAGTCAATGCACTTCCATTTTAGTATGTCATAAAAAAAATATGTGTGCTTAATAATAATTTTATTATATTCAATTTCCATCAGTAAATTTGTGGTATGGTATTTCTTGCTTTAAAAACTCTGAGCCTCTCTTGATTGAGGAATGTTTCGTTCTGATTACAATACCTGTGGAGCGACACGTTCGCTACGTAACACAACCGTTACTCTACTTTTATTTGCAGATACATGACGGACGGTATGTTGCTCCGTGAGTGTCTGATGGACTTGGATTTGAAGAGCTACTCCGTCATCATGTTGGACGAGGCCCACGAGCGTACTATACACACGGACGTCCTCTTCGGCCTCCTGAAGCAAGCCGTGCAGAAGAGGCCCGAACTGAAACTGATCGTGACGTCGGCGACCCTCGATGCCGTCAAGTTCTCTCAGTACTTCTTCGAGGCGCCCATCTTCACGATACCGGGACGAACTTTCCCCGTCGAAGTGTTGTACACGAAGGAGCCGGAGACGGACTACCTCGACGCGTCGTTGATTACAGTTATGCAAATTCATCTGCGAGAGCCGCCCGGCGACATACTGCTGTTTCTGACTGGTCAGGAGGAAATCGACACAGCCTGTGAAATATTGTATGAGAGGATGAAATCCTTGGGGCCGGATGTACCCGAGCTGATTATCCTGCCGGTGTACTCAGCCTTGCCATCGGAAATGCAGACGAGAATTTTCGAGCCGGCGCCGCCTGGATCGAGGAAGGTGGTCATAGCCACGAACATAGCGGAGACTTCCCTGACTATAGATGGTATTTATTATGTCGTGGACCCTGGCTTCGTTAAACAGAAGGTGTACAATTCTAAGACCGGCATGGACTCGTTGGTGGTAACTCCAATATCACAGGTATATATTTTTACAATTAATAAATCATTGCATAAACAATTGGAATAAACAGACAATATTCATTCTAAATATGCCTAAAAAAATTAAGGTTCTAAAAGAAAAAAAGAGTTTCCAAGAGATGATATTTATTATTTGTAATGCTCGTCAGGCGGCGGCCAAGCAGCGTGCCGGCCGCGCCGGCCGGACGGGGCCCGGCAAGTGCTACCGGCTCTACACCGAGCGCGCCTACCGCGACGAGATGCTGCCCACTCCGGTGCCGGAGATACAGCGCACCAACCTCGCTACTACAGTAAGTACACGCTCGCTTGTAACATATATGTATAATAATAATTAGTAACTACAATTTAAAAACTTCCATTAATGTAATTCATATTGCACTTCTTCTTATCACAGGTCCTGCAGCTGAAGACGATGGGTATTAACGATCTTCTCCACTTCGACTTCATGGACGCGCCGCCAGTGGAGTCTCTCATCATGGCGCTGGAGCAGCTGCACTCGCTCTCTGCGCTGGACTCCGAAGGGTTGCTGACGAGGCTCGGCCGGCGGGTAAGCAGACAATGTTGCTATTACAAGAGCATTTTACCAGAGACAGGGCTTAGTTCAAGCCGATTGAGTGGGTACCACACATTTATCCTTTATCCACATACCACCAAACATCGCTATTTCGTTTCACTTGTTTTGTTTTTTCGTTTCGCTTGATTGCACAAGTGACATTATAGAATAATACTGGTGCGTTAACGGTATGACGAGTAATATATCCGGCTAGTAGTACCAAAGTTCATCTGTTTAGCTGCCTTCCTAAAATTCTTCACTTAAATCTTTCACAGATGGCCGAATTCCCACTGGAACCGAATCTATCGAAAATCCTCATAATGTCGGTAGCGCTACAATGCTCTGATGAAATACTGACGATCGTGTCTATGCTGAGCGTTCAAAACGTGTTCTATCGACCTAAAGACAAACAAGCTCTAGCTGATCAGAAGAAGGCGAAGTTCAACCAGCCCGAAGGAGATCATCTTACATTACTGGCTGTGTACAATAGTTGGAAGAACAACAAGTTTTCGAATGCGTGGTGCTATGAGAACTTCGTGCAGATCAGGACGTTGAAACGGGCTCAGGACGTTAGAAAACAACTGCTCGGTATCATGGATAGGTATGTGTAAATTAGTAAAACAGATTCTTTTAAAAGTTATTTTGACTGTCATTATTTTTATTCTGGGTTAGTTGTATTGTGTAACTAATAGTTCAATTGAATATTTTAGGCATAAACTAGATGTGGTGTCAGCCGGCAAGAACACAGTAAGGATTCAGAAGACAATATGCTCTGGTTTCTTCCGAAACGCTGCTAAGAAAGATCCGCAAGAAGGTTACCGGACCCTAGTGGACAGTCAAGTTGTCTACATTCATCCTTCAAGCGCTCTGTTTAATAGACAGCCTGAGTGGTAAGTTCACCCATCACCAAACAAATGTTTTGAATTAAAAATGCAGCACAGTATAGAATATATTAATACATTATTTAACTAAATCAACCATCCTTGATTTCAAGTAAAAATATTTGCATATGTGTGTTTATTTTATTTTCAAAAATATACTTAAGATATAAAGTATCTTTGTAAATTGCAAGGTCTCTGCGCCTAAGGATAGAGACTTAAAACAAAATTCGATCTTGTTACCTACTTAAATATTAGGGGTAATGTTATTTAATTATGCTACCTTGCCTTCTTCATTTCTATTGTCGGTACGTTTGGTTAATTTATTAATTAAAGTTTAATTTAAATAATAGGTCATCTTGATAATAAAACTTCTCTTATTTTTAGGGTTATCTATCATGAACTAGTTCAAACCACAAAGGAATATATGCGTGAGGTCACTACAATCGACCCCAAATGGCTTGTGGAGTTTGCGCCAGCCTTTTTCAAGTTTTCTGACCCGACAAAACTGTCTAAATTCAAGAAGAACCAGAGATTGGAACCCCTATATAATAAATATGAAGAACCTAACGCTTGGAGAATATCAAGAGTTCGACGACGCAGAAATTAACTTAAATGATATTGTCTGTTTAAGAATAAAGATAATCAAGACAATAAATATGCTTTTACTTGCTTTCTGAACTATTTTCATAACCCATTTTATATATGTACGTAATTAGGTATCGATCTGCCTTATAGACGACAAGTTAAACAATGCTGTGGCCTGTGTCTTTTCTTTCGAATGTCAAATCAATACTGATAGAAAGAGATAAATGAGCGTTTAAATAAATAGTCGCTAAGCTATGTTTGTATGAATGGATATGATATTATTTAATACCATTTTAAATCATTGCTCACGTAGGTATTTTAATATTACATTTTTAGGGAATTAAACTTTTCTTTGGCAACACCACTAATAATGAATATCAACAATCAACATACGATTGACTTTGACATATGAATTATTGTTGTTATAGGTTATGTGGTCTAATTACGAACTATTAGATAACTTTAGCAAAATAAATAAGATGATATAAAACTGAAAATAATACTCCTCAAAATTTTGTGTAAACAGTTTTATACAATTAATTAAAAATGGATTTCTTTTCAGAGATAATAGGTGAAACCGTTATACTTGGAATCGATTCGTTAATATTGGGAGTTTGTGTAAAACAGCTGAGCAAATGTAAATATATATTGAACGCATTACAGGTTGGTATTCATATTAAAACATATGTAAATGTAACATTTGAACCCGAATGAGGAATTCAGATAAGGGTAAGAGAAAATGTAATAATTGCGAAAAAAAGTGTTTTTCTTATTTATAATATAAACAGGTGAACTATTACGTTTATACAAGCCTGTGTTTATCATTTACTCTGTTTGTCAAAAAGATTTGATCTGCTATGTCATCTATTACTTTAAAACTAGTACATTGATTTATTTACTCATGTTTAACAATTGTTTTGTTAAACAAAATTAAATAAAACAACACACCAATATATTATTGATTACAATTTTCTTTCTAGTCAGCCCCAGTACTAGATATAGATTCAACTTTAAACAAGGAGATTAATAAGTACCCCAGCCATGTGGTCCCGTATGTAGTGATAAGGGGCCTTGTGAAGCCACTCGGCAATCCTATTACAAGCAACTACCACCAATCTGTCACAGGTGTAATTCAAAGGTATGATAATCTATATATATAAACAGGCTAAGACAACCAAAGGCCAGTACCTTTTTCATAAATGTTTTTCTGTAATTTTAATGTAAAACAAAACAGGCCCAATTCCAATTAGCATTAAAAAATATATTTTTGCATTATGGAATACGATAATTGAGTAAGTGATGTTATAAAACCTACTATACCATAGCCTTGTTTCAAGTATTTATATTATTACAGGCTAACAATAAAAGAACATGTCATAGCAAGAACATCAGCGGGATTCTGGTCAGACCAGACCCGCACAATTCATGAGGTGTACAACTCGACCCCTTTTGTACTCAGTAGTGGCAAATACAGCATTGAAGTTGTGGATGCTCTAGCTGCAGACATATTAGGTAAGTGCACAATGCACATCATTGATATCCAAATTAGTTTATAGATTAGGGGTAACAGTTCCTCACATAGGATGAAACAAAATTGATTTTGCTGCACAATGATCTACATGTAAGTAGTAATTTAAGGTCCTCCAGACCGATTTCGGCCACGGCGGCCAATCTCAAGAGTGATTAGCCAACTGCGCAGGACATATTATAGTGCACAAATGTGTGCGCAAACACAGGTGCACTCTCTTTTTCCTTAGCTCTCATAATCCGATGGGACGGCAATCCGACACGACCGGAAAGAGTTCAGGCGCAGAACCAACGGCTTAACGTGCTTTCCGAGGCACGGGAGTGTACACACTTCCAACTTCCAGACTCCGGGCTGCTATTGACAATTTTCTGACAGAAAAACCCAATAACTATTTATTAGCCCGACCTGGGAATTGAACCCAGGACCACCGGGTCTGCGGCCTTATATCTAGCCACTAGGCCAACGAGGCAGTCATGTATGTATGTAAGTAGTAGGTTGTGCCTGAAAATAGTTTTTTTCTGGTGGGAGGAAATTCATAGCAACTTTGGATACTCTAGGCAAGTGTGTTCCATAAACTAAAGTCTGTACTATTAGACTGAATCAGTACTTACCATCAATTGTAATTATGGGGAAGTGTTAGTCTTTACAAATAATAAAAAAAGAAGGCTTTTTAATGAGAAAAACTATGGATACAGCAATATGCTTAACATTCATACTTATAATATTTCATCTACATCTAAAAACAATGTATTATTGTATTTTAAGTATAAACTTTTTTTTTCCACCACATAGACTTGGATGTTATATCAGATAAGTTTGAGCCACTGTCTCCTGGAGTGATTGATCATGTCTGGGGGTTCTTCTCGGGAGTTCGCCAGCGTGGTCTTCAGACTATGGAGGAAATGCTTCGAGATGGTTCCTACATAACTGTTGTAGGGGAACTGAGTAGGACAAGTTCTGGGTTAAAGATTCAGCCGCCACGAGATGGTCTGCCCCTCTACCTCACCACTGCCACAAAGTCTAGTTTATTGAAGAGGCTAGCTAGCTCGCGGGATTTCTTGAGGTATGTTTAAAAACTTAGCTTTTACTCATACTAATAAAGGTGGAATCGTTTATTTACCTGATCATATTATTATTTTAAAATATGCCAATTACTTATTTGCTGTAGTTACAGTAGATTAGTATATAATTTAAAAAAATATAAGTATTTATTAATTAACATCTTGACAGCAACATTGTACATTGCAATATTTATTCGTATCGTGAGCCTGACGCAAATTTAATTGTAGCAGACGAACTCTCACGTAAAGACTCGCACACGACATAATTTATGCCTCGTTACAAGCTTAGTGACCTCTTAATTGTGCATGTCAATCAATTTTTATTACGTATTGACTTCACTTAGTGACTATTGAGTTCATATTCCTGTGTTTTATGTCATGTTCGTCACAACCATGTAAGTCAAATTTGCATTCGCAATTTTAATATTGAGACATTTTATTTGTGGACATTTAAGGTTTAGAAAAATAGAATATGAAAATTACATTATGTGAAAAAATATAAACGCCAAATGCAAGTGTTTTATGTATTATTATTTTTCACAGGAGCCATTAGCCAAGTGCATATCGTCTTTTGGTAGGACTTTACATTAAGTACCTATCGTATAGATTAGATGTAGCAACGATGTGGGCTTGTGTTAACAACGTCCTACACTGGTATAGATAGGCCACTGACTTGAATAGTTTTAAAATGAAAAGAATTTAAAACAGTCTAAATAATAAAGCGTAAAATATTTTCTTGACTTATTTACACAACCAAATTTAAATTAAAAAATAGCTACATGGAATAATAATAGTGCAAACAACGTGTAACATAATATTGACTTCTCAAACACTTATAATAATCCACCCACTGCAAATATTATAATAGTGAAATCAAAATAAATAAGCAGGCTCTTACAATCATTCTTGAGTTGTCATTTTACAAGATTAATAATTTAACGTAAAATTATTACTGGTACGGAATAAGATTCTACCGAGAAGAATCAGCAAGTAAATTAGTAGTTATTTTTTTTATATAAATTTTCAGAATTCTCCTAGCCGTATTCGGCACTTTCGCCGCCATAGCGTCCGGTCGCATCCTCTACAAGTACATGAAGAGACGTCGGCGGCGCGAGGCCGAGGAGCACCTGAAGAAGCAGCTGGCGGCCGGCCGGCGCCAGCGCCGCGCGCACACTCGCGACCAAGCGCTGCCCGACCTGCAGCTGTGTGTGGTCTGCACCGAGAACCCCAAGGAGGTCAGTTCTGAGGGTTACGTGATCGCTGCTCGTTAAATTCCGATGGAAACGTATAAGGCATAGCGCCAGTTTGAGGCTTAAGTTAATTTTTGAAAGAAAAAAATTATATATTTTTAGATAGTCTGTAAAATACGTTATTCAAAAGACAAACGAATAGAAAGCATTTTAAACTGAAACGCTTTTTTTTTATTAGCAGTGCTGTTGAATATTTTTAAGACATAAAAGTTAATGTTACATACATCGTATGTTTGTGTATTTCAGATAATTCTGCTGCCTTGTGGTCATGTGTGCTTATGCGAAGACTGCTCGGAGAATATCAGAGACAAGTGCCCGATTTGCAGAGAGAGGATAGAGTCGCGCGCGCCCGCTTTTATAACATAAACAATAAATTATATTAATTTATTTAAACATATAGTCTATTCAAAGATATAATTGTGTAGTGTAAATATTTTATTAAAGAGTATTAATTAAAATCGATATCAACTTGTTTTTTAATTTTTGTCAAATTTCAATAAAGATTTCAGAAACAAGATTGTTCCATTATAAATCAGTACAAGAATACATTTTTTTTTCTAGTCACAATAAAATTTATCTTTTTTATTTTTGGTAAAATGTTAATCATATCAGCATTGCAGAAAGTTTTGTTTGTTGTACTAGATAGAAAATTGTTCAATAAGAATTTGCACTAACTTGACTTAAATGCATCTGCAAGAATGTGTATATCAAAAAAGTATATTTGAAAAATAGTGTTTGTAAGATTTGGATGAAATAAAAGTTATTTTATATAAGTATAGCTGTATATTATTTACATAAATATCTTTTATAGTCTGTATCAGAAACCTATACGTAGTGAATCTATTTTTCCACAAGCTCCGCCACACGTATCATCATCATCAGCTATTTGTTCTTCACTATTGTGTGTGTCTACTTCAAAATCATCATCATCATCATTTGTCAGTTTTTTAGGACCTTCGTCGTAAACTTTTTTCTCTGCTATTAAACTCGGGCTATCATCTTGGATTGGTTCGGACAATCCATATTCTTTTAAAAGAACTTTTACTTTTGAATTAGTAATATCATTATCAGTGTTTGGTTTTCCATCACATTGTCCATTACAACATGTCTCTGAAGCCTTATTATGATTTTCCTTGTTTGTTTGCGCCGTTTGCTTGCTCTTACACGATGATCGGCAAACTTTACCTTTTGAAATGCAATTATTTTTCTCATATTCATCATTGATGTCTTTTATAGCTTCTTCTATAGATTTATTCTGTTTTGCATTATACTCTTCTAACATTCTTTTTGCTTTCGAACTTTTGCCTATACCAAGCTTGGGAAGCCCTTTGTTCAGGCCTTCTAAAAGTACACAAGCCTTGCATACTTCCTGGGAAGACACGAAGTTGCATCTAATGCATACTCTTTGTGAGGGCAGGGAGACCTCTTCTTTAACTGCCATTGTTTCACCTGTAATTAATATGTTATATTATGTTTTCCAATTCCTATATACAATGTTTATCCTTAATAATATTATAAATGCAAAAGTGAGTTTGTTATAATTTCACATCTTAGTTAACAGCTTAGGCCGCCAACGGAAACTATTTTTACAATAAACCCAGTGTACTAATATGAGTGACACTTGTTGCATTATAATAAGCTTCATCCTATTACCTGAATAAATAATGTCCATAATGCAAGTAGGTCTGATTTTCTCCATGTCCTTAAGGAGAGCTCGTGCATGTCCTCTGTATGCATTTGGAGCAAACACACACTCTGTTGAGAAGTACACTAGTTTCTTGTAATGTGCATACATCACAATCTCCTTTTCATATGTGTACTTTAGAGGCTTTACTCTGGGAATTGTTCCTTCACTGCCCTAAAAGATATTTTTTATATCATATGTAACAATAATAATAATGTCATTCTGATCGATTTCGGTCATGTCGGAAAATCGCAAGAGAAATTAGCCCAATTAGAAAAACCCAAAATAAATATTTAGTGGCCAGACCAGGGAATTGTACCCAGGACCACGGGGTCTGCAGCCTTACATCTTGCCACTACACCAACAAGGCAGTATCATATAACAAAAAAAAATTAAACATCATTCACATACTCACAGTGGATATAGCAGTACATCTTTTTAATCTAGCAATATCTCCTCGTAGCACGTTCATGAGCACTGTTTCTGCAATATCATCTGCATTGTGTCCTGTTGCTATACATTTTACATTGAGCATAGCAGCTCCTCTATCTAAGGCTTGCCTCCGGAATACTCCACAAAATGTGCAGTTATTTTTCCTTCCTATTTGAGCTACTATCTCATCCATGGTCCAGCCATACAGTTCTTTGTAAGACAATATTTTCAGTGCCATTTCATAGTCATCTCTATTTTGTTTGACTGTTTCAAGGCTATCATCTCGATAACCGGTGATCCCCTCGTCAATAGATAAAAGCATTAATTTAAGGCCATAATTATATCTTTCATTCAAAGTTTTCAAAACATGAGCCAGGACGGTTGAATCTTTGCCACCTGATGCAGCTACAGCAACAGAATCACCTTTATTGAATAGTTCCCCCTTTGTTATTGTGAAGTGTATCTCAGTTTCAAACGCCCAGAAAAAACAATCTTTACATAGAGCATCTCCTGTTTTAGGCCGCTGCAATCGAGATTTGAGAAATTAAATCAAATTAATAAATATTGTATTAAATATTATTTTAAGCGTTATAAATACCTTCAACATCGCATTTTTCCCACAACCAGCTCTACACGGTACTGGCATTTTCGTATTGTTTTGTAATGAATTTTTAAATTTAATAATGATATTGAGCAAGATTGCGTTGCTTAGCCATTCAGGTTATCCAATAATTCCAATACCTATAATGCACAAACTTGCTGATTTTTCCCTTAACATGTTATTGCTATTTAAAACATAAGTTCCTGTGTAATAAAACTTCTTTTTATCCCCTATTTATTCTGAAATGTGTGTACTGGTGCTGGTAAGTGGTGTTATCACACCTGTATGATATTGACATTTGACAATTGCCACTTGGACTGTGACACAAAAATGCAACCCCAGATTAGAGTAATTAACTACCAATAGTAAAATCCAAATTAAGTACCATATTTTAGGTTTGTTTTAAGTATCACAAATTTTATATTTAAAATTTATTTTTTAGAAAGAATGGAGCATTTGCGTTTTTAATCATGTTTTATAAAATAAAATTTAAAGGCCGCCTATCCGAATTTTAAGTTCATTGACTGTTTGACGTTTGAACAACGACAGGTCGACTGAATTACCTTATAACTTAACTCGATTTCAGAACGAACGAAGTAGACTTATAAATCACGAATGAAATTCTTTAATAACACTATTTAAATTTTTACTTCGCTAAAAACTACAATTTTAAGTGCTTTAAAACAGCTATGAAAAGAATAAAATGAAGTGTCTAATGTTTATTCGTAAAATTATGTAGGTTTATGTACGATGTCGTGTTAATGTGTAGTCAGGTGTTTGTTGGTGGTGTATCCTGTATTTTTGTGAATTTATGTTGAAATTAAGACAGCAGTATGCACGAATTGCTGAAACACGTGCTAACTGAGCGGGATCTGACCCGAGCTGGTGATATTTTCGCTATCGCGGATGCCGATATTGTAAACGACTTGAATGAAGTGGTAAGTTACGAAACTTGTTTATCGTGTTAGTTGCCAAACGTAGTGCATAAATTTTAAATTTTAGTATTCTAACATACATATAAACTCTTTAATTTAATGTCTAAGTTAAGATACACATCATAATGCTTAAAACTAAAAACACTAAAAAACAACTTATATTTTAATCAAAATATCAAAATTTACTTGCTATTGATGTCTGTAAGTGTCGACTGAGCAAATATTTTACATATATTCAATATGAGTACTGATATTTTAATAGTATAATATTAAAATATCAGTACTCGTAAGATTTATGAGAGAAAGAAGATATGAAGAGAAGGAACTATAAGAAACTATTTTCTTATTGTGGAAGTATTCACATCTCTCTGTTCACTTTGTTACTTCTTTCATTGTTAACACACAATGTGATTTGTCAAATAGTTTCTGGTAAGAATGCCTATGCATCGTCACCATACACAATGTATTGGCAATACTACATATCTCCTTTTGTATCAATATATTATGTCGTAGGAGTGTGGCATATGTTTCAATTGATATGTTATATGATTGTACCAATTCATTGGGATATTTGTTATGTTTTTAGAATATTTGGAAAATTTTTACTAAACAAAAGTTTTTTCACAATGCCAATGATCATTTTTGAAACTCCAGCAACACTTGTTCTGTGAATCATTTTGTAAAATATCTCTTATTATGAATAACAATATGTTCAATGTAGCCATTTATCTTTTTGTTATTATGTAATGTGAATTTTATAATTATGAACAAATAATACCATAGTTTGATACAATATGTTAATGATATATTTTTGTAGGTATACAATTTATTGACAATTTAGAATTTTGGGTGCAATGATACTTACTATAAAAATCGACCTACCACTATTTTAAAAATTATTACATAAATAGAACCGACATACGATACCTAATAACCACTTCATGGGTCGGACAGGGTTTTTGTTACAAACCTGAAAGTACTAGTATTTTTTTAACTTAAAATTCAATGTATTTCAATTATTTTCAGTTGAAACAAATCACAGACATATCGTCCAGACCTGATTATATCAGAAATGATCGTGATCAAGCTCTTATTGAGATATGTGTGACAAGAGTGACGTCATGTATAAAGGAGACGGGTACCCTAGAAAAGTATTGCGGAGCTCTTGTTGCTTTGCTGGAGTCATGTCTCCACCATAACTTAATGCCTGTTGGCCATTTACGTGATGATGACCCACCCCATGCTAAGATTGCATCTGACGTCATTGCTTGTATTGTTCTGGTAAGTTATCAAATAGAATGTAAGCCACACCGTAATAGAGGAAAATTAAATATATGCATGTTGTAATATTTTGCATTTCTTATGCAGTTGTAACTACGAGTGAAGAATATACATATATCATAAAGTTATATAATGTAAAATATGTTAAATGTGGCAGTACTAATTTACATAACTCTACCTTCTTAGGTATCATTTCCGCTTCAATCTGACAAGGAAACAAGCGGCAACGCGGAAGTAATGGAACTCTTCCTGCCCGTCGCGGTCCAGTTCCTGCACAAAGGCAATAGAGAAATATCACGACATATGGCCCGATATCTTTCTCTAGCTGCAGTACATCATGCAGTACTCTTAAAACCCCATGTTCAGACAATCATGGATTCTATTATGTCGGGTACACAATAATTTTTATTTATTCACTAACAATACTATTATATTAATTGTCAGTACAAATATTTTTGTACTGAACTAAAATGATTTTTCTTTATTTTTAATTTGCAGGTAATTACCCATTATGTCGAATCCTGACGAATTTGTACGAAGTATGTCCAGAGCCACTCGAAGGTCACGTAACGGCACTAGTGTCTCTCTTACCTCACGCCGAGCCCGTGGAGAAGAGTTCACTATTCGCACTCTTTGAACAGATAGCTGCAAGAAGACCCGAAGCCCTGAAGACCGCGATTCCACAGCTATTGTCATATTTATGCCCAAATACTGCAAGTCAGAATGATCCCGGATGCATGTGTATAGATCTATTGCAGGTAAAACTGAACTTTCAAATTACAAGACCTCGTTACTTACATTCGCTTGAATACCCTTTTTTCAGCAGCTACTGTTCTGTAATAGACTATAATGATAATTATCTAACTATTGCGTATGATATTTCTGTTTCAGGTAATAGCTAGTGTGAGCCGCAGTCGTGCGTCGCTGGTGGCGGAGCACACCGCCGCGGTGAGACGAGCGTCCCGCGCGCCGCACGCCTCCGCCCGCGCCACCGCGCTCGTCGCCACCGTCCTCGCCACCCTCGGGTACACCAGCAGGGTGAGTGCCACTACGTACCCCGCGCCACCCTCGGGTACACCAGCAGGGTGAGTGCCACTACGTACCCCGCGCCACCCTCGGGTACACCAGCAGGGTGAGTGCCACTACGTACCCCGCGCCACCCTCGGGTACACCAGCAGGGTGAGTGCCACTACGTACCCCGCGCCACCCTCGGGTACACCAGCAGGGTGAGTGCCACTACGTACCCCGCGCCACCCTCGGGTACACCAGCAGGGTGAGTGCCACTACGTACCCCGCGCCACCCTCGGGTACACCAGCAGGGTGAGTGCCACTACGTACCCCGCGCCACCCTCGGGTACACCAGCAGGGTGAGTGCCACTACGTACCCCGCGCCACCCTCGGGTACACCAGCAGGGTGAGTGCCACTACGTACCCCGCGCCACCCTCGGGTACACCAGCAGGGTGAGTGCCACTACGTACCCCGCGCCACCCTCGGGTACACCAGCAGGGTGAGTGCCACTACGTACCCCGCGCCACCCTCGGGTACACCAGCAGGGTGAGTGCCACTACGTACCCCGCGCCACCCTCGGGTACACCAGCAGGGTGAGTGCCACTACGTACCCCGCGCCACCCTCGGGTACACCAGCAGGGTGAGTGCCACTACGTACCCCGCGCCACCCTCGGGTACACCAGCAGGGTGAGTGCCACTACGTACCCCGCGCCACCCTCGGGTACACCAGCAGGGTGAGTGCCACTACGTACCCCGCGCCACCCTCGGGTACACCAGCAGGGTGAGTGCCACTACGTACCCCGCGCCACCCTCGGGTACACCAGCAGGGTGAGTGCCACTACGTACCCCGCGCCACCCTCGGGTACACCAGCAGGGTGAGTGCCACTACGTACCCCGCGCCACCCTCGGGTACACCAGCAGGGTGAGTGCCACTACGTACCCCGCGCCACCCTCGGGTACACCAGCAGGGTGAGTGCCACTACGTACCCCGCGCCACCCTCGGGTACACCAGCAGGGTGAGTGCCACTACGTACCCCGCGCCACCCTCGGGTACACCAGCAGGGTGAGTGCCACTACGTACCCCGCGCCACCCTCGGGTACACCAGCAGGGTGAGTGCCACTACGTACCCCGCGCCACCCTCGGGTACACCAGCAGGGTGAGTGCCACTACGTACCCCGCGCCACCCTCGGGTACACCAGCAGGGTGAGTGCCACTACGTACCCCGCGCCACCCTCGGGTACACCAGCAGGGTGAGTGCCACTACGTACCCCGCGCCACCCTCGGGTACACCAGCAGGGTGAGTGCCACTACGTACCCCGCGCCACCCTCGGGTACACCAGCAGGGTGAGTGCCACTACGTACCCCGCGCCACCCTCGGGTACACCAGCAGGGTGAGTGCCACTACGTACCCCGCGCCACCCTCGGGTACACCAGCAGGGTGAGTGCCACTACGTACCCCGCGCCACCCTCGGGTACACCAGCAGGGTGAGTGCCACTACGTACCCCGCGCCACCCTCGGGTACACCAGCAGGGTGAGTGCCACTACGTACCCCGCGCCACCCTCGGGTACACCAGCAGGGTGAGTGCCACTACGTACCCCGCGCCACCCTCGGGTACACCAGCAGGGTGAGTGCCACTACGTACCCCGCGCCACCCTCGGGTACACCAGCAGGGTGAGTGCCACTACGTACCCCGCGCCACCCTCGGGTACACCAGCAGGGTGAGTGCCACTACGTACCCCGCGCCACCCTCGGGTACACCAGCAGGGTGAGTGCCACTACGTACCCCGCGCCACCCTCGGGTACACCAGCAGGGTGAGTGCCACTACGTACCCCGCGCCACCCTCGGGTACACCAGCAGGGTGAGTGCCACTACGTACCCCGCGCCACCCTCGGGTACACCAGCAGGGTGAGTGCCACTACGTACCCCGCGCCACCCTCGGGTACACCACCAGAGTGAGTGCCACTTCGTACCCCGCGCCACCCGCGAGCACAATATTTGTGTTTATAGAAAATATTTCTTAATATTTACAGGAACGTGCTCAAGAAGCTTTAAACTTCGTGGTAGAGCGGCTGTCTGGCGCCGAATGGCCGGAACAGGCCGCCCTACTACGAGAAGCGACAGCTCTGTGCAGCGCCTACCCCTCGCTCTTCACCGATCGCCTCCTGGCTGCGCTTCGCGCCAACAACAGGTGAGGAGGGGAGACGCCGTCGTTAAAGTGAATGCTCATTTGGACGTACTTCGAATTGATCACTCGATTTTGACACTCGACTATTGTAGCAATCGACCTAAATCGAGCCACGGCGAAGTGAACCGAACGCCTGGGGGCGTGACGATCGTCAAACTGGGGGGGCCCACCGCGCCCACCGCGCCCGCCACGCCTGCGGGGCCCGCCACGCCCGCGGGGCCCGCCACGCCCGCGCCGGCCGGCTACACGCGGCGCGCCAAGCTGGGCGACTCGCGCAGCACGGGCCGCCTGCACCCGGGGCCCAACTCGCACCGAAGTATGACTCGATTGAATGTTGCCGGTTAGAACGTTTCTTCGACTTTGTTACTATAATATTATTAATATCGAGTATGATAAAAATATTTTTCCTTTTTTTATCAGTTCGTATTGCTCGTTCATACAAAATGTATAGCTTAAAATTTCAAAACAAATAATACTTCCAGGCGGTTCGGTGGGAGGTCTCCATAAGAGTATGACGCGCCTGTCGTCGTCCCAGCAGATCAACGCCCAGCAGGCCGCAAATCCTCCGCCGAGTAAGATTCGTCAGTTATTAAACCTTATTATTTATATGTTGGCCCGAGTTGCGAGATATGTAAAGGTATTAAAATTATTTGTATATTTATATCTGAAGGCAAGAGCAATAAGAACGTGATTACTATTGACAGTATAAATAGTAGTGTCGTGTGCGCAGGTGTGGGCAAGGCGGGCTCAAAGGGCGCGGTCACGGTGGGAGCGCGACCCGCCAGGCATCTACACAACATACACATCGGACCCGCACCGGCCACGGTAATATTACGTTTATATGAATACAGTAGAACATCAAGGGTGACGCCAAAAAATTCGAGTTATAAAGTTTTCGACTTATGGAGGATTTTTGTAGAGTAGTCTAATTTTGAGTTAGAGAGGTGAAATTCAAGTTACAGCGGTAACAAACATCCTTAAAATAAAATTTTCTATGTTCGAGACATAGATACCAATTTAATTTTTCGTTATAGAAGGATAATATGTACCAAAATGGCTTGCACTCACTGATTATTTGCACTCATAGTTCTTATTCATGAGGCCTATATTGGCCCGATACTCGCTAGGCGTTGTTACTTATTTGTATTTGAATGTAAATGTAAAATATTTAAATTATTGAATGGATGTTTTAGTTTCAGTAATTCATAAATAGCCATATCGACTTAAAAGTGCCAGTTATTTTTAAATCATAGACAAATATCAATTCTATTTATTAGTATAGACAAGGAACATTAATAAAAACTATAATTGTAGTAGTTTGTATTTAAAATTTATCACTATGATTTTCAGAACACCGGGCCGACGATAATTTCGGGACCCTCCTCTCTCCAAACGCAATCGATATCTGTGAATCCATTGACTTCCGGAAAATCTTCCGACGCCCTCGCTCCCACCTCATCCGTCTCCATTCAGCACTCGAACACGGCGCTGGGCCAAGTGTCGGTGATCACCACCTCGCCCGGCGCCGGGCCCGTCCCGACCCCCGGGCCCCCCGGCCCCGTCGGCCCCGTCACGGTCACCTCGCGGCGGGCGAACAACACGAGCGTAACGATGATCAACTCGAGCGACTCCAACTCGACCTCCAACTCCAACCACCGAATAAGCGTGTTCGAGCCGTACCCGATGCGCGACACCGTGCAGCACTTCTGCGAGAAGCACCTGGACAAGATCAAGGCGTACATGGACAACGTGTCGGTGCGCATCCCGCCGCCCGCCAAGTGCACCATCGAAGGTGAGGCGGCGGGGCCCCCGGGCGGCGCGGCGACCCGGGGGCCCCGCTGACGCGAGTGTGTGTGCAGAGCGGCGCTCCAAGAAGCAGGCGCGGCTGTCGTTCGCGTGCGGGCGGCGCGGGCCGCACTGCCTGTACGCGCGCGCCGCCTTCTCCATGCGCACGCGCCTGCCGCGCGTGTGGATCCACCTCATGTTCCTGGCGCTGCAGGCGCGCCACGCCGCCGCGCTGTCGTCGCGCGACCCCACCGTGGCCAGCCTCAAGCACTGCTGGGACATCCTCAAGTGCGAGAACCGGACCTTCCTCACGCTCGTCACGGGCGCCTTCCCCGGCCTCAAGGTGCGTCCCGCCCGCCGCCGCCGCCCGCCGGCCGCCCGGGCTCACCGCGCTCGCTTTGCAGGAGCAGGAGATGCTGGTCGACGAGCTCCGGGCGGCGGGCTTCTTCGACGTGTTCGAGGTGAACGCGACGCGCGCGGACGTTCCGCCGACGCAGGCGCCCTGGGGCTGCTTCCTGTGCAACCACCCCGAGCGCGCCGTGGGCTTCCTGGCGGCCGACGGCCAGCCCGTCATCGAGGGCCAGCTCAAGGAGAAGAAGGGGCGCTGGCGGCTGTTCCGGCGCTGGCGCACGAGGTACTTCACGCTGTCCGGCGCGCATCTCTCGTGCAAGGGAGCCGTGAGTATTCACATTCGACTCGTTTTGAAATTATTGAACTCATTATAATCGTCGTCTTAAAATCGATAGGTATCTTAATCGAATAATAATCCTTTTATTTTGTTTCAGAGCGGCGGCGAGAGTATAGACATAAATCAGATTCGTTCGGTTAAAGTGTCACGAGGTGCTCGCAACATTCCCAAAGCTTTCGAGATTTTTACGGGCGATCAAACCCTCATCTTGAAGCCGAAGGACGGGAAAAATGCGGAGGAATGGGCTCAGTGTTTAAGCATAGCGGTTGCTCACTCGCAGGCGAGAGACGCACCCGCGAAAGCCAACAGCCTACCTGCACGTGGTCTCACGTTGAAGAGCTTCTGACAACTGCTGCTACCCTAAATTATTAGGTCTCTGGAGCACTCAAACTCTACAGACCTTTTAACTCACTCCACTATCGATTGTCTTCACTCAGGTAAACTAATAACTGACTAACTCATTTACAATAGTTTTAATAAATAGCATTGTCGTTCGTTTTCGCAACATGTTTCCTGTTCGCTCGCTTTTACCACATTTTTTTTTATTTTGGTGCGACCATTTTTTGATATTTTATTATATGCTTGAACAAGCCATATATAACGGGTCGAACAGGAATTTTGTATAATGTAATTTTTATATCGACCTATGTTGTCGTTTTATTTTCAATATAAATATTTAATTTTACTAAAAACGATTTTATATAATGTACTCTAAGGAAACGTACTTAATATTTTTGGCGCTGACTGACACTAAAGACTTTTTATGCATTTCATATAAGCTAATATTTGTTTATAAGTTAGTTAGTGCAAGAGAAATTAGTAAAAAACTGTCGCGAGTTATATATTAAAGCTTAATATCCTTCGTTCATAGTTGTTGTGCCTTTGCCTATTCGAACTACTTATTAAATTTATTGCCAGTATGTGCCTTAAATACTTTGTGATATATATATTTTATATCGCAATAAGTTATTGCTTAAATTATAAACATTTTCTGTTAAGTATTCTTGAAAGAAATAAATCGTTTTAAGTGGCAACACAAAAGTGACAGATATTATAAGCTTCCAAGACATTCGTGTGTATTTAATAATGAATAAATCTAGTAGGTACTTATAAATATACAAGCAATTTTAAATAATTTAAAAGACAAAATAAAAAGCGATGGTACCATTTTGTAATATATAATATAATATAATGATAGGACAGAGAAGTACAAGAAGTTTTTTAATGTTTTTAGATTACGTTTTTTTTTTATTGTTGGCAAGTCAATTTATAAAATTGAAAGTGTTGTTAATTGTGTAATGATTGTTTTTTCTGTATATACGTGGATTATAAACGATTATATTGACAATTGAGATGTTAGAAGGTCGAAGACTGAGTGCTGGTCATAGTTGTAATCAATGAAGTAATTACAATATGGATTTAAATGTATACATTATTATGAATACCATAAAGTTTAAAATAAATAATGTATTTATAGTTCAATTCAATAGAATTAGTAGAATGAAAACATATACAAACTTTTTTCTTTTTTCATCAAAACATGAAAATAATAGACAGTTTATAAATAATTAAATAATTAAGTGTTTTATGTTTTAAATGGAGTATAAATTTATTTATATGATTTTATTATGTACATTTCATAATGCTGTAGTCAATCCATTGAGTATTATCATCATCATACATATTGGATTTACAAAATAAGCTTTAACAGAATGTTAATTTTATTAAACAGTGCGGTTGTTGTTTTTTGCTACTTATACAGTGTGTAACAACAATCCTGTCCGATCCGTGAAGGGGTTATTAGGTATCGTGAGTTGGTTCTATTTATGTAACCATTTAAAAAAAAACTAAGCAAAAAAATTATTTATAAAAAAATATTAATTGTGATTAATGACACCGTTGTTGGTAAAAACATGGACTACAGAGGTCATGACCTCGTGTCTTAGCTACCTGATAGGTAAGAGTTATCGAGCGCTGTTGCCCACCTCTGTGTTGCCATTTAATTTTCGTCATTCAGTTATAAAAAAACCGGGATAAATTTTTTGCTTAGTATTTTAAAAATCATTACTGAACCGACTCACACACACACTAGGACAGGGTTTATGTTACACACTGTATAAATTGAACTTGTAAATAATTTAATAATAATCATTGAAATTTAATTAAATCTGTATAAATTTCCAAGTTTGCTCGCGTTATCAAGAATCAAATGATTATTGCGACTGCACAATTTCAAAATCCAGTAAAAACCAATTCCTTCTCTGTTTTAAAAACCTATTATTTTCTACAAATGCTCATCTATTGTAATGTATTAGAGTGATTTAAATATTTTACAACAATAATCAGTATCATAAATAGAATAGTAGGTAGATTGACTCAGAAATTGAGCAGCCATATGATTATGTTTGTTTTTATTATTCTGTAGGCAAAATATTTGCTCAGTTATTACAGCTTATCATTGAAGTCATTTTAAAGAAATTATCCTAGAACGTTTTGATTTTTTTTAATATTTTAATCAATTTTAATTATTGACATTTTGACTATTTATAATTGACAAAACAATTTATTTAAGTTTGTCGCTGAAAATATGAATTATTATTTTAATCGAAACAGACGAGTTGTGATTCGAAATTGACATTCCGGTTGTTAAGAAATTATCGTGGTCTCAAATTATAAAATGGTTGTTATATTTTTGTCGCGTATTTGAATAAGACATCGTATATTTAAGGTTGGCTGATGAATTTCTTGAACTGTTAAAATAAAAAATAAAAAGTTGAATTCTAAAAGAATTACAGTAAGTTCAAATTCACGCTAGCACTGTAGCGATTGGAAACAAAGAGTGGAGCGCATCATCGTGGAATGCACCGGCAACACTGAGTTTAATAGTCTTAGTAATATTATTCTTAAATTGCATAACTTTTCAATATTTGAATCTAATAAAAACTATATTTTTTTGTATGATTTGGTCGGTTGGTTTTATAGTTATTATATGTTACATACAAATATTGCGTCCATAGTTATTGATTAATTATAATGGAGCTTAAATAACTAAAAATAAACCGGCTTGTTAAAGAAGTGTACTATAATTGAGAGGTTGCTTGTTTAAAACCTGCAGGGTCATAGTTATTGCTATTAATATTTTAGATTGTATTATTTCCCAATTTGGGGTTGCCACTAAATAAAAATTAAGATAAATATCAATATACAACAATTATTCCATACGTTATTAATTCGTTTAAATAATAAATACTTTACTATTATATGTTTATTATAATAAATGACAAATAGATTTAAGTTAAATAAGATCCACTTGATGTGCCAAGCTATACAAGATATATACATAAAGTTCTTTACCTAAAATAAAGCGGTCATCTGTTTACAAAATAACACAAATTAATTATCACCTGACCTTTTTTTAAATAGCGTTTAGGACAAAATATTGAATTTAAATTCTTAAAAATTCTTCTTCATGTTGTTACAGTTTTTTCTTCAATTTAATGATATAAAAATATCACTCTATTGAATAATATACCCCAATTATTATATCCCACCGCAGTGTAATACGTGTTATTTGAAAGTGG
Source organism: Nymphalis polychloros (assembly GCA_905220585.2). Lineage (NCBI taxonomy): Eukaryota > Metazoa > Arthropoda > Insecta > Lepidoptera > Nymphalidae > Nymphalis > Nymphalis polychloros. The sequence continues at coordinate 1,582,147 of HG992247.1, forward strand.
ATGCTCGATTTTGTGCCGATTTGAACTAAGCACACATTTTTAACATATTAAACGTATAATTATATGAATATAAAAAAGTACTTGTGATGTTGGTGCTACTTTACAACCCTGTACCTTAGAGCGCTTCCTGGTGTTCATCGCATAGATTTAAGATGTTATTGCAGTTGCTACGTTACACGACTGATGATCGTACTTAATGCCTTATTTATTAGTAAATAAAGTTCTGTTTTGAATGTAGTTTTTTTATTTTATTTTACAACCCGTCGTCGAAAACCATTTAGAAAAATACAATATTTTTAATTTTTTTTTTGTAAAATTGTGTAGTAATGTTTACCTTATTGTAATTACCTCATTGAAATAATATGTAGTCAAGTTAGTTATTTATCAGGTTTATAAGAAAACACATGTTAGAAAATATATTTTTGTAAAAAAAATTACATTATATGTAGGTAACATAATATAACATACACTAAACACGTTCTAAATATTTATTCCGAAGAATGACTAAGGTATTATTTGACCTGGTATCATTGACAATAGTTGTTTTTTAAAACCAGCGTTTGGCTGTATCGCTGGTCTCTTGCCCTTTACTAAATTGTAAGCCATCTCATAATCTAACAATTGATATTGCATTAAATAAGCAATGGCAACCATCGAAGTTCTAGATACACCAGCATTACAATGTATTAACGCATTTTCCTTTTTTTCTACAGCATTTCTAAGAAATGGCAAACAATCGACTAGAGAGGGCCTAACGTCTGTTTCTGGAAGGTCCAGAATGTAAACAAACTTACGGTTTATAAAAGAAATATCAACATCTACACCTAGACTTAAGACATGCTTAATATTATATTTGTCTAATACACATTTCACTGCACAATCCTGTGAACCTATGTATAGATAGTCTACAATGAGCACCGGCACATCATCTGGTTTAGTATCAACTACAAATCCAGGTGACTTAGATTCAACCAATGTTCCAGAACCTTCGATGTACTTAACACCATCAGCGCGTGTAACAACAGTCTCCGTTCCTTTTAATCGATCTTTTTGACTCTTTAATTCATTCAAGAAACTCATTATCAATCGCTTTTTCCGATTCAAGTGTTAATTTTCTATTTGGGTCGTAAAGCAAATCTTCAGGGTTATATTCGACGTTGCAAAGATACAGCCCGTCGGGAGGACAACACTGTATGAAACTGTGCCAGGAATGCTTGGACGGTACTTGTAGCATCACCTTGATATCCTCGGGTTGCAATTTGCCCGTCGCGACTGTTATGAGTGTGCCAATCATACGCCGTATCTGAAAATAAAATCGAATACCCATGATGTTCTGCTGATCGATTTCGACTACGGCAACCAATCTCAAGGGAAAATAAGCAACTGCACAGGGCCTTAATAGCGCATAACTGAGTGCGTAAACACGAGTGCACTCTCACAATACGAAGGGACTGGAAAGAGTTTAAACGCTGGACCAACGGTTTCACATGCTTCCGATATTTCTTGACTGAACCCAATAACTTTTTATTAGTCGGCCCTGGGGTTTGAACTCATTATTAAGCTGAGACTTTCAAGTGAAAGACGTAAATTGTAGTTCAGTAAATTACCTGGTTATGAACAAATGATCGTCCTTTTATCGTTATGTCCCAGTAATCAAAATTGTTATTACTTTGACCTGTGTATGTTGTGACACAAGGCTGAGCTGGCCTTACATCTATTGACTTGATTGTACGTCGGTTGTGCTTATTCTGTTTCAATTTGTCGAACTTCTTGAAAGTTGTGAAGTCGTGATAGCCTACCAGATATTTAGCGCCTTCCTTGAACTTTTCTATATCAAACTGTTTTAATCTGCAAGGAAGTTGTCAGAAATAATTGTCACTCCATATGTTACTACTTGGTGGTAGATATTTCTGCAAGCTCGTCTCGGTAAGTAATAGGATAATTTATAGGCAACAATTTGACACTTTGGCTTACATCGTTCCATTTTAGGTACATATCTCTAATTTTTTTGAAATTATGTTACCCTATGTTACTCGGTAAAGATGTAGCTTTCTAATGGTGAAAGATTTTTTTAAATCTATCCTGGTGTTTTTGCGTTAAATCGTAACAAACAAACAAACAAAAAATCAAATCTTTCCTCTTTATAATATTAGTACAGATAATTGGTGTTATTTAATGTCTTTTACCTCATGAAGTCACACCTTTTCCATTCTTCTATCGGTGTCAATGATGGTATACTATAATTATTTTCATCAATCTGAACCTCCGGTTTTAGTATTGCTAATCTGAAAATATTAAATCACATATTTAAGAACTTTCATATACTACAATAAGTAAAATGGAATTACAAGCTTGTGTAGTTTTTCAAATAGCTTGCTAAATTCTAATGGTGCTTTAACCTTTGTGCAAGCTTGTCTGGGTAGGTATCACCCACTCATCAGATATTGTATATGTTGTAAACTAAAATTATTACATTCGGGTTATAATGTGGATGCGCTTAATTGATAAATGAATATGTCGTAATTTTGTGGCTGTAATGAACAGTACAGATATAAGCAGCAGTACTTTTTTATGGTGTAGGTAGGCGGACGAGTATATGGACCACCTGATGGTAAGTGGTCACCAACGGCATAGAAATTGGCATTGTTAGAGATGTTCACCATTGCTTACATCGGCAATGCGCCACCGACCTTGGGAAGTACGATGTTATATCACTTGTGCCTGTAATTACACTGGCTCACTCACCCTTCAAACCGGAATACAACAATATCAAGTACTGCTGTTTTGCAGTAGAATATCTGATGAGTGGGTGATACCTGCCCAGACGAGCTTGCTAACAGCCCTACCACCGAGTATTATTATTAGTAATTAGTAGACTTTTATTATATTATATTTCAAGATATTGTGTCTATTCTCCATTAGATAATCTCAACTCATGAAATGTACTTTTTAAATTACAGCAGTATTATCAGTATATAGTTCTCGCTCATATTAACTAAATTATGTAGAAATAGAAGATGTATTTTATTAACTTGCCTGTACAAATATGTCCTCGACGTAGCTATAAACCTGGCATTGAAATCATCATTAACTCGTAGGCAGTCTTTAACGTATATACTTATTCGATTCCTCAAGAAAAAACTATTCATCTCATTGATGATGAATTGTGTATCATATATTTGGTTTCCACGTCTTTCCAAGTCAAAGTGCGCACTGGATTTTAATGCATGCACTCCACCATCTGTACTATAACAATTATTAAAATACTTGTAACTAGAAGTCTAGGACAGTATAAAAGCTGTTCTGATAAAGTTTGTGTTTTGATTGCTGAACAATATTATAAAAATAATCACACTTACCGACTCGATAGACATATATTAGGATAATTTAAAGGTTTGAATTTCAATAATGATATTTCCATTAATCCTTGGACGCTCTCAGTATCAGGATAGTTACGACCATTTTTAAGCCATATTTTTTCGGAAGACCTGTGGCGTTATTTTTATATTTTATATAAAAATAGAGGAAATTTTTAGCTATGATAGAACATTTGAACAGACACTAACCTAAACTTTGTACCTATGTAAGAGAAGAATGTTAAATATCTAGCTTTCATTATTTATATCAACAAATTTCAGTATATTAGTATAGTTATAATTTATTTCTTTTAATTCTTGTTAATAAAAAATCATAATCCATACAAATCCATATTCGTATCACAAAACAGCTGATTATTGATTAAGACGTTTTTTTTAATTCAGTTATTTCGACAAAGTAGAAAAAGCTGCAGTACTAAGCCATACAGCCAATAATGTCCTATATTTACATTGGTATTTATTATTTAAACTAGGTTTGTATTCAAATTAGTTTTATATTTGACATTAAATAACATTTGAATGAAAATGTCGACATATTCCGTCGACTTTCGTTAGAAATGTATTAAAAATGGATGTATGATTCTAATATAAGAATAGTCTCTATTAAATAGAATAGAAGATTTACTAACAAGGAATCGACATGCTGGATTTTTAGACTAAATTATAATTAAATATAGTACATTTATGTATTTCATGTTTAAAGTGGCCAATAGATGGTGTAAAACAGAAAGTTATGATCTATACTCAGCCGTTATCAGTTTATTTACTCCTTTATCTAATTCATACTCGTATCACACAGAATACAAATAATATAAATCATAAGTCATTTTGACAATTCAACCGTTTTTACTTTTCTTTTTCATCACCCACGTCAGTTGAAGTCAGTTCTGTTTAAAAAAATGGCTCATAGGACGTGGCATATGTTTTCTATAATAACACTAATATTTACAATTTTATCACATGTCGGCGAATCATCTTCATCGTCACCGACACCATGGTACGAAAATCTACCAGCAGTAACCATGGATTACAAAGTACACATTGACGCTGGGAAAGAAGATTGTTATTTTCAGTATGTCCAGCAGGGCGCTACTTTTTACGCGAGTTATCAAGTGATTACCCTTTCTCTCTAATCAGTGGATATGAGATAATTAAACTAAGCAATAAATAAATAGATTTTGTTTGATTTGTTGGTAGGTGTTAAAAGGAGGCGATGGAATGTGTGGGTTTGCGGTTCGGCATCCTAATGGACAGATAGTGCATCCATACGAATGGCGCCAGAGTGCTGAGTATGCCGACCAGTCGAGCTCTGGTGGCTATTATGCCGTGTGCATAGACAACCAGTTCTCAAGGTTTGCAGGAAAACTAGTCAACTTGTACCTTTCTGTGATTAGGTACGATAAATGGGAGCAATATGCAAAGGAGGTAGAGGAACTCGATATGAATATCAAGAATTTTACTGTAAGTGTCATATTACATTTATTTTGGAATAAACAATACTACTAATTTTTATTTTACTCCATGTCACATACTTATAGAATTTTAAAATAAATTATGTTTATCAAAACAAGTTTTATCATAAACATACATATAATGATGACATTTAACTAAAACTTATATTTTTTCCAGAATTCAATACAATTTGTTGAGCGCAATGTCAATGACATATTACAATATCAATATCATTCCAGAGCAAGAGAATCTCGAGATTATAATTTACTAGTCGATAATAATGCGTATGTGTTAAGGTATGTAAAAGATATACAATTAATTTTTGTTAACTTGTAGGTAGAGTTAGTACTTATGTGATGTTAGATGGTAATTGATTAACTCACATACTCAGATATTGGAGTTTTGAGTTCTTTGAGATGATTATAAATATATATAAAGTATATAAATATTGATTCCTTAGAAGTGACACCTATCTCAGTAAAACCAAGCATTATAATAATTACATCAATAAAAAATTAGATATTCCAATCCCTGTTCGAACTTGTTTTTTGACTGAACTTTCACTTCTAGATCAAATGGGTCAAGCATTCTGTTAATATACCATTTTGAGCCTAGTTGTGTAATACAGGTGACTCAATAGCTTTAACTTTCTAAGCCGCAACATAATTCATTGTAGATATTCAAAATTGGTTTAGATCGGCTAATATTGTTTCTTTCTTTTTAATAATCGAAACATATTTGAGAACTCACTTCAACTAATCAACAGTTAATTTATTTATTAAGGATCTCCAACAAAGGATACCCACTTACGAGTACATTAGATAATGGGGAAAAATAAAAAAAATGTGATCGTTTAATTTCTCTGGAAAGTGAAATCATTCTTTTTAATTAATTCTTAAGCAAACTATGGCTGCCGAATTGTAACTTAAAGCACTGATTTATTATATCTCTCTTTTTTTCAGGTGGTCTTTCATACAAATTATAGCTGTTGCAGCAACAGGCACACTGCAAGTTTATTTTGTAAGAAAACTCTTTGAAGTTAAGGAAAACTCATCTAAGACAAGAATATAAGTTTTGAATATTCTATTATAAGAAAAAGACACAAGTAACTCTTGACTGAATCAACTCAATCCTTGTTAATGTTATGTACTTTACTTATTATCTGATCTCTTTTTTTTTTTTGCTATTTTTTCTTTACCTGACCATAATCATAATTAGTATAACATACAATAGATTAAAAATAATGTCATAAATATTACTTAAAATAGAATTTGTAAGATATTTTTAACAATTTTTATTTTATTTTGTTTTTACTTTTTTGTATTTGATTATTTTTTATTGTTGTTAAATTGATATAAATTTTTAATGAAAATTGAATGAAAATATTTTTTGTATGCATTTTTTAATATAAAGACAGGTTGATTGGTGTTATAAGTTTAAAAAAGGCCTAGTTTTGTATAAAGTTAAAATTGCCTTGTAATAACTAAAATCGTTTAAACAATAAAGTACAAGATAAGCAAAGAGTTTTTCATTTTTATGACCACCAAGTAATATGTGCATGTCAGCATGGCAGCCCTGCACCGGAGTCCGAGAGCCATATTCAAGAGTAATGGGTATGTTTAATTTGTAATTTTGGTGGTAGAGCTTTGTGAAAGCTCATCTGGGTAGGTACCACCCACTCATCAGATATTCTACCGCAAAACAGCAGTACTTGGTATTGTTGTGTTCCAGTTTGAAAAGTGAATAACCCAGAGTAATTATAGGCACAAGGGACAATCTTAGTTGCCGAGATTGGTGGCGCATTGGCGATATAAGCGTTGGTTAACATCTCTTACAATACCAATGTCTGAGCATTGGTGAGCACTTACCATCAAGTGGCCCTTATGTTCATCCGCCTACCTATGCTATAAAAAAAAAATACCTGTATCACTAATTACAAGGAATACACGTTAACACTTTCCAACTTATAACCAAATATATATATCTATCTTCCTTCCTTATTACTATTAGTTTGTCGTTTGGCCAATCAACGACACAATGGTTTCGCGCCATCTTGAAGAAACTTCTTAAACGTGCGGCCAACGAATTCAGACGTAACATAGAAGCGCAGTTCTTATGATGGGCGCTCTGAAGATAAACTTTCTGCGACCCGAAATGCCGCTTGGCGGCGTGGCAGTCGCGCTACGGCAGCTGTCTCTCTCTTATGCATTGCAAAGCGAAAACACGTTTCAGCTATGCGCCAGTGTATCTTAACTACGAGAGCAAGAAAGACGGAGAATGACGTCAGCGCCGCCAACTACGAACTAAACTGGGGGCAGACCCCGCTTGGAATCGGCACACGAAATCCTTATGGTCTGCGCTTCTATGTTACGTATGAATTCGTTGGTGCGGCGACGTCAGCGGAATAAAAAAATATGTGAAAATTCGGTGATTAGCAAAGGGAGCCAACATCAATAAATATGGGGTTTTCCAATAGGGACGCTTGAACTTTGACAGCTGATTGCGGCCATGTTGTTTGAGTGACAGCTGTCAAATGCAGTGTGTTATATTCATTCCGTCCTCCCAAACCACCATGGCAGGTTACAGTGTCGAGCAGCACGTGCAAATCATAAAATTGTTTTATGAAAATGGGTCTTCAGTTCGAGCAACGTTCCGCGCACTTCGCCCGTTTTACGGTCGCGATGATCGTCCTGCCGAGTCGACTATCCGTCGATTGGTGGACAAATTCGAGTCAACCGGGTCAGTTAACAATCAGCCGGTTCCCGTGCGTCAACGTAACGCGAGATCTGCCGAGAATATCGCCGCTGTGCGCGACAGTGTCCTCGAAAACCCGCGGCAGTCAATTCCGCGTCGCGCACAGGAACTCGGCCTTTCGCAGACGACAACTTGGCGAATTTTGCGTTGTGACTTGAGCCTGCACCCGTACAAGATCCAGCTGACCCAAGAGCTCAAGGTTAATGACCATAGACAGCGCCGTGTGTTCGCTGACTGGGCATTAGAGCAGTTGGAAGTTGACGCCGATTTTGGCAAAAAAATCATCTTCAGCGACGAGGCGCATTTTTGGATGAATGGCTATGTCAACAAGCAAAATTGCCGTATTTGGGACGAGACCAATCCACACGAGGTTCACCAAGTGGCAATGCACCCGCAGAAAGTGACTGTTTGGTGCGGATTTTGGGCCGGAGGCGTGATTGGTCCGTATTTTTTCGAAAACGATAATGGTGTGGCCGTCACCGTCAATGGTGAGCGATACCGGTCGATGATAACCAACTTCTTTTGGCCTGAAATCGAGAATATGGATCTGGACAACATGTGGTTTCAACAGGACGGCGCTACGTGCCACACAGCACACGCTACGATGGAAGTTCTGCACGATCAAGCGCCCTTAATGGAAAACCCTATATAAAAGTGCAAAACACATCTACAATTTGCACAGAACTATAATTTTGAAAATGTAGTTTTCAGTGACGAAAAGGTATTTTATTTGAACAATACCAGTATGAAGAACGAAACATTTTACCTGGTAACAGAAGTGGAAGAATCACACTGCAGTTTTGGGGTTGGATGTCCCGAGATTGGCTGGGAGAATTAATTGAGATTGGAGTAAAACTAAATGGTTAATGGTATAGAGCAGGGTTGTTGCGGATAGGCCCGCATAGGCGGGCCGGCCATCGGAGCGTCACGGTACCCCCCCCCACATACCCCCCCCACTGTTCCCGTGGGGGGAAAAGAGTAAAGCGTTTTCCCAGGGTCAAAAAAAAAAAAAAAATGTTTGTTGCGGATGCGGAATTTATCACATCCGCGGACGCGGATGCGGATGCAGATTTTTAAGATCTTATATAAATATAGTATATGAATGAAGAATTAAAACAATGTTAAAGTAATTATATTAAAATTATATTAAAATAAAAATTAGTATTAAGTATAATGCTCCAATTTTTATTTAAGTACTTCACTTACTAATATGAAAATTAGTAAGTGAAGTACTTAAAAATAGGAGCATTATACTCAGTAAAGAGTAATATTGCTGCCTTTTCTGATTCAAGGAGGTTCGTAAATTAAATCCGCGCTACTAAATAATTGTTCGCTAGGAACACTGCCTGGTGGAGTGGATAAAAATTTTCGTGCTATCGGTGATAATATCTTAAATTCCTCTCGATGAACACTCCACCACTTAAGAGGATTTTCATCCAATTTACTTTTTTAGAAAATAATTCCTTTTTGAGTACAGCTTCAATGCTACCATATTCTGGTACTTCTTGACTCTCATCTTCACTTGACGAATCTAACATCATAGCAAGGTCGTTTTTTAAGCATGGCTCTCTGACGACGCTTGATGGCCCTGGTCCTAGTTGTTCCATATTATTTTCCGTGGAATCAGTCATTCTCATTCTTCTGGCCTCTTCGGAATTGGCATTAAGAGAACCGGAATCGTCATTCTCAGTATTTGTCATTGTAATCATCAAAATGTCGTCTTTAATATTTTCCTCAGTCACCGGTGTGAAAAATTTGTGTTTATATATTTGTATTATAGGATCTAAGTAGGTGGCAATGATATATAAATTGTGTTTTCCCAAGCTGGAAAACTTTGTTGAGTTCATTTTTCAGAGTCGTGACGGCCTGTCGAATTGGATCTAACTCTTGTGATCTTGTTAAATATTCATCAACTTTTTTTCAAGCATTTGAATTATTGGAATTACAGATGAAATAAGGGCGTGAGAGCTGCTCAGTTCTCGTGTGGCTTCTTCAAAAGGTCTCAGTAATTGAATAAAACTTTCAATGATTTTCCATTCTTCTGGCAAAATAGGGCTTATCTCATTATCATTGATGTAAAGATTTATGGCATCCTTTACCTTTGAAAAACGCTCGAACATGTAAAACGTACTGTTCCATCGCGTTACACAATCTTGGAACATTTTTGAGATGAGGTTGATTCAGTCGGTCTTGAATTGCTTGCAGTTGTTTCTGAGCGAAAGTAGATTGAAATGAGTCGAAATTTTCTTACATTTATGTTTGAGTATTTTTATATTTTCTTGCGAACCTAAACAACTGCGGATAGCAAGTTGTATTTTGTGAACAGTACAATCTATGTCATTCAATGCTGCTAATCGCACGGCTCGTTTAATATTAGATCCTTCATCTCTGATTAGGCAATGCACTTGTTCTTTTTTAATATTCCAATCAGAAAGTTACGTGTTACATTTTCCGGAAATTATTTCACCAGTGAGAGTGTAACGGCCGTCGAATGTCTCGTATTTCAATATAATCGATGATCTATCAAAGTTTTCTGCAATACCATGGCAAGCAAAGAAGCATTTGAGCTTGGATCCGAAAAAATGTCAGACGTAAACGACATGTAATCAAATTTTTCGATTAATTTTGTAACTTTTTAGTAACTTTGCCGTATAATTCCTTCAATATAAAATCAGTAAAAAAATTATATCTTGGTGCTAATTCTTGTATCAATCTGCGAAAACCCAGCCCTTCAACAAACTAAAATGGTAAATTTTGAAGTGCAATCATTTCTCCAGTGAGTTTATAATTTTTTTTCGAATTTAAATTATTAACGTCCCACTTCTTTTCTTTTAGAATCACTTCTTCTAAAGAGAGTTGTTTCTTTGCAGAATGCGGAAGAGTGGCAACTTTATCTGAATAGGATAAAGATATAAATAAAAAAAATCGGAATCAATAAATTATCTACCTAAAAGAAATGAACAACCAAAAAAAGAACACTTACTTGTTATATTTTTGTAAATATCTGTCAAAATCTATCTAAGAGAAAAAAAATGTCGAGTATTGTTTGTTGCTGCCACAAACAATAATATTGAGTGGAAACATCGGCTAAGCCACACCCTAACTAAACTATTAAACTATGTAAAGAATGCCTCAAGGAAAAACGAATTAATTAAATTGTATATGATGAAACTTACCTGCGTCAGATTTTATCTTCTGTAATTGTTTTTCTTTACTCATGCTCTCAAATATGGATAATTCTTCTGGGCGCATCGACTTTAGATGATTTTTTAAAGACGAGGTGGTTCGGCCCTTGCGAGAGTAGCTTTTATTGCATATTTTACAATCAACCTTATCATGGTCCTCTTTATTTGGTTCAAAGTAATTCCATATATTATTTTGTGTCGGTGGTGACATTGTTAACTTGTTAGATAATTTAACAATAACGGGAACCTCGATGGAAAAATAAAGAATATTGTTTTAAAACGGTTTTACCTACAATAAAACGAATTACCGGTGTAACATAATGGCATTTACCTGAAGATTTCCCAATTAACAACTATTTATGTTTGTTCTTAACAAACAATGATCATTGTATCACAATAACATTCAAAATCTATCTATACCACAAGTAATCCACAGCGCAAACAAACACGTTATGATTGTCCACCAATTTTTTCGCTTCCATTGGCCATTTATTTCTTGTCGCAACTTGTATTTACATTTACATTCGCATCCGCATGAAAATCCGCATTGATTATTGCGGAGGAGGATGCAGATGTCAAAATATATGCGGAAGCTCCGCATTTGCGGATGCAGATATCCCCGATATAGAGGCACTCTTAATGATGTTTTGTTACATACAGCCCGGTTATGTTATCAGAACCTAACAATCAACTAAACAGGATATGGATACTATCCATAACTCCAGGATGAAAATTTGTGGGGGAAATACAAGGAGACAATTTCTGTCGATTCATTCGTCTGCGACTTATGTACCGTATGTACGATGTTGATTGATGAAGAGTGGATTATTTAGACGTCGTTGTTGTTTTCGAAGTATTTTGTTTTTTTTGTTTTATTGAAATATATACAGGTATTAATATATACTTGAAATTAATTAGTAATTAAAAATTAAGTCTTAATTTTACGTACTCGTTCCTAGTATAACAATAGTCGATCAAACTAAAAAGCCTACTATATTTTATTATTAGCTGTCGGTGGAAACTCACTTCCCAGGTTTTACCATGGAAAATTTCCCACCAGGGCAATTATATCCTATGATTTAGTAGAGGAAAAACAAAAACGTTTTTGTATTATAAATAAAATCAACGAGGAAGAATTATTCAGGCTTTAAAAATGTAAGTCACAACGTACTCATATTCTACTAAATTTACTTTAGGTACATTTTTTTTTGGTGTGTATAATACGAATATTTTTTTCAATTTCGAAGTAGGTTTTAATTTTTTTCTATGGAGAAAATTTTACGCTTACTGTAACTCTTTTTATACATGTAATTTGTGGGCTAATTATACATTAAAATCAAACGATGCTATTCGTGTCAAGTTCAACACCTTTAGTTTGCCGATGGGGTTGTATTGCTTCAGGGATGTTTACTGAAGCGAATGTAGACTTTTTACGCATTAATTGCGAAAAAGGTGATCCTCGGTTCACAGGGTGCGGGCCAACCAACCAAATCCTAAACATGATTGCTAACAGACTAGGCATTTAAAAACCGCTGCTGTAATTCCGTAAATTTCGGCTGTAGCAGTTTCAAATTCAAATTACTTTATTCAATATTGAAGTATTACACTTTCTTATTGATCGTCAAACTGGAAACTATTATCGGTTCGGAGAAGAACCACTCAGCCCTGAGAAGAACCGGCGAAAGAAACTCGCCGAGTTGTTTTTTTGTCATTTTTATTGTGTGTATCGTTTTAGTAAACTGTATTAATATATAGTAGATAGTAATGTTTATTTTCTTTTATTAACTTGTTTACCTAAAACCGTTTTCATTTTGTAATTTTGTAAATGAGTCTTTATTACGTGAATAAATTATTATTATTATTATCAGTATATATCATTTACAAAGTTATTAATTGAATAAAAGACATTGTTATGCTGGATGAAACGAAGCCATTTGAGGTTATTTACCTTCTATGGTCTTAAACTAATAAATAGAACGCGATTTCATTATACAGAGGTTTGGAGTTGGAATTCTCTACTATTACTACTTCTGCTTTGATATTTATACAGGCTGTAACAAAAATCGTGCCGGACCCGTGACCCGTATTACGTATCGTGTGTCGGTTCTATTTATGTAATAATTTTTAAAATACTAAGCAAAAAAATTGCTTAAAAAAATATATTAATTGTGTTTAACGATACTGTTGGTGGTAAAAACGTGGACTACTGAGGTCATGGCTATCGTGTCTTAGCTACCCGATAGGTAAGAGCTAACGAACGCTATTGCCCGCACCTGTGTTGCCAGGTGATTTTCGTCATATAATTTAAAAAATAAAATAATCCGTGATAAATTTTTTGCTTAGTATTTTAAAAATTATTACATAAATATAACTGACACACGATACCTTATAACCACTTCACGGGTCGGACACGAATTTTGTTACACGCTGTATAAAAAACTAGGGACCAAGTTAATAGTACCTATTATGTAGATTATCTAGACAAGAATACATGAAGAGCTGGATCACAGTAAAATGAACGAGAGTATTTTTACGATTATAGAACTTGACTAAATAATAATGTGATTATAAATAAAAAAAATGTTACATTTATAAAATTATATTTGATGTAAATTACTCTGTTTCATGATCTTAATTAATATTATGTCTAAATTTTTACATTCATTAAAATAATTTAAGATACTACATAAACATACGTTGAACAATAATTGATAGTGCAACTTTCTTAACGAATTTGAAAATATAAAGTTTCTGAAAAAATAAAAGGAATGTCGATGGAATCTACATTGTGAACTGTCTTCATTTTATTTTTAGAATATTCCACTCGTCCGCTATTTGACTAGTTAATTTATGAATCAGCGGACGAGCGAATGGTATACGTACCTAGGTTTAAACTTAAATTATAAATCACACACATCTAGAATTTAATTTAGAAAGCTTTTAATGAAAAATGTTTTTAATTATTAAATTGTATTTGTTTTGAAGTAAGTAAGCAAGATGTATTAACTTTGAAGTTTTCAACGGTTAAGGATAAATATTCTAAATGTGTATGTTTAGTTAGTAATAGACTTAAATTAAATATTAATTTCTCATTTCAAAAACAATTCTATACAATAGTTTTCCGTGAATCTCATTCGTAACTGTACATATCGCATACTTACTTATGTTAGTAAAATAGCTACACATCAACGCGTCATATTTAATATAATTATACGTTTAATATTATAAAATTTTAAAGCACCAAAATCAAACCACGCGAAATTCGGTGCAATGTATACAAAAACGATTCGATAAATTTTCAGGCATTTAATACTCCAAAAATTGTCTTACAATTACAAAAGGCAGTTTCTGGACGGAAACACTTCGTTACTCTTAAAAAACGGTCGTAATAAATGTGAATTAATACTTATTACTTATCAACAATCGCATCTTACAAATAACTATACAAAATGATAACACACCGTAAGATTTTTTTGAACTTTACATTTTTTTATAATAAATTAAGAACAAACACATTTTAAGATTGTAAAATATACAGAAAGTGATGGTATCTTTTGTCATATATATGGGGACGGTGTGAGCAGCGGTTTTGTAAGTAGCACTTTCTTGTTTTATGTGGTATATAAGATATAAGGTCATTTAGTATTATTATTTATCTTTTATGAACTCGGACGATGTCATCAATAATGATATTTCGAAATGTTATCGCGTTTTTTAACGATCGCAGCAGCAGCGGCGGCGCGTCGCTCAGACGGATCGTTTCTTCTGTCCGAGGTAGGTGGCGGAGAGCGCCAGCAGGCGGTACCGCTGGCGCAGGTTGCGCGCGCGCACGTGCTGCGACGCGATCTCCGCCGTGTAGGCGCCGGGGAACCAGCCCGCCTCGCCGTCGCGCGTGCGCTCGCCGTAGTACCAGCCTGCGGCCGCGACAGACACTCTTAGATATCAACTTAATCATGCTCGTATCGCGCAGTTCGCGCAGTCAGCGCAGTGACTCCCAACTCATTTTATCACCCAAAAGAGTGATGGTGAAACGAAATCATCTAAATTAATATATTATATTACAAAATAAAGGAACTATACTATGATTCATTAGTCGTGAAACGCTTCGGGGAATAGATCACCAGATGTCGCAAGTAGGTACGCACCCTCGCTGGTCTTGCGCGTGACGTTGACGACGTCGCCCTCGGCCAGCGCCAGCTCGTCGGGCTGCGCGGGCGCGTAGGCGTAGAGCGCGGTGACCTGCGGGCAGTCCCAGCCCGCGTACAGCGTCTCGCCCGCGCCCGCGGCCGGCGGCGCCAGCGCCTCCGCCCAGCGCCGCGCGTCCGTCTCGCTCGGGCACGACAGCAGCTGCGACACACCACACTGTACTCCGCACTCTATACCACTTGGCGGTGGTCAATCGATCGACTTCGATGAGTTGTTAAAAGGAATCAGTAGCAGCGACTTATTTGGTTCTAGTGAATGTTGTAGACTCAGTAGGGATTGAAGCATGAATATGTAGATTGACATGAAAGAGCCGAGCCGCCGTAGGTACCATCTCGATGGTGCGTCCCTCGTGGTTCTCCAGCAGAGTGAGCAGCAGCGCGTGCTTGGCCCCGGCGGCGGCGTCGCTGGCGCACACCTCCACCAGCGATCGCGCGCAGTGGTCCACCGCCACGAACGACTCCTCGCTGAGGAGATCATTGTTATCGTCTACGTTACAGCGCCACCGATATCCCATACACAAAATAACCATTACAATTATAAGTAAGATTTAAACTTAGACAGCGATTTAATTTATAACATATAATGATAATATTTAATAAAAATGTAATCTTTTCGTTTCCGTGTGTTTTTTTTTATATAAATTCAATTAACATGTTAGAGGTATAGTTCATTTGACGCGGCCGTGTACTGACGAGTTCAATTAATCGACTTACCCCTTCTTCTTCGTGATAACCAGGTGATCGTTAAAGAGGAAGAGGTGTAGCGGTACTTTGTGGAACTTTTTGCCGAACGTGAGCTTCAACTCATCGTGTTTCCAGAGTAGCTGCGTCATCTCCCCCGAGCGGACTAGCCAACGAACTGGTCTGCAATATAAGAGCCGAAATTATTAATACAATATTGTGAGAGATATATTTTTTAATGATGGTGTGTGTGTGTGTGCGTGCGCATGAATCTGCGCGTGAACTTTCGTGCACACGTTTGCGCATGTGCCTGTGCGTTAGCACCTGAGTGCGTACACGCTTATAGCGTGTGTTTGCGAGCCGTGCTCTTCCACGCACGCGCGGCGTGTGTGTGTGTGTGTGTACCTGCGGTCGCGGCGGGAGAGCGCGGGCCCCAGCTCGGGCGCTCGGCGCAGCGCGGGCGGCACGTGTATGTCGCGCGCGACGCGCCACATCTCCTCGACGCGCTCGGTGTTGCGCGCACCCTCGTTGCACTGCGACACGAACTGCACACATCAGTCGGAACTGGCGTTAGATGGATAGTAGTCGCTATTGTGGTCCGTTTCATAACAACTTTGACGCGAGATGAGCGAAAATAGTACACTGTATTTATTATAAGCCACTTTTTGAATGAATGAATTCTACCATCAAACAGCAATACTTATCGTTAGTAGTGTTGTGTTCTGGTTGTTGAAACCCTTCAAGTGACCCAGTGTAACGACAGGCAGAAATACATAAAATCTATTTTCTCAAAGCGCATTGGGGACGTAAGGACCGGTTAATATTTCTTCAGAACCAATGTCTATAGGCGGTGGTGACCACTTAGAAAATCCACCCAACCATTTTATTTAAAAATACGGACCTACAAGTGCTCGTGTCGTCATTTGGTGACATAATAATTAAATGAGGTAAAACGTGAAGCTTATGGTATTTATATGCGCTTAGGTTCGGCACGTACGTCATTGAGCGTGGCGAGTGCGTGCATGCAGCCGCGATACTCGTCGTCCGCGGGCGCCAGGTTGCGCAGCACGGCGTCCAGCAGCAGCGGCAGGCGCGTCACGCGCTGCATGGGCAGCAACAGGAACGAGTGCAGCGACAGGCTCTGGCACGCGGGTTGACCTTCCAGTCTGTGGGCGAGAAAGGCGTTTTATATTTTATGCTTTTTGGACAGACTCGAGCAAGACCGAGTACTCGATCTTCATGTAAGATTTCTGGGTGGACATCGACCACTTACTATGCTACTGTAAAGTCTTAAACATACCTTCTAAGCGCTGCAGCGAAGGACGGGCGCTCTCTCAAGCGCTGCAGCGTCTTCACCATAAGCGGCTGGTTCTCACAGTACTTGACGTAGGAATGGAATCGAGCTTCGGCGTGGCGCTGAACGATGTCGCATATATCTTGGAGCAGGATGTTCTCTTGCCAGCACTTTTCTAATTCCGTCATCAGAACTTGAGAACATTTGCGAACTATAAAGAAAGAAATAGTATAAATACAATTTTTGTGGTGATATTACTATAAGTAGGAGAATCGGGTAATTTATTAAGGGTACTACTGAAGTCAAATTATTGATTTCATAAGCAATATGGATTGATTCGATTGATTGAACACTAATTTTTCAATGTTTTAAATAATAAATCATTTCAAATGTTTGACTTCCTTGCTCGGAACACTTCGACCTGCCGATCGCTGCTTTATTGCTATTCGTTGGCAAATAAATATTTTTATCAATTATAATTTTAAATGACTCGCGAAAATTCTTTAAAAATAAGGTCAAAAGATCTAGAGCGTATTTTAATTTAGATCCATATAAGATCTTTATTGTATTGTTCGCGGTTGTTGGGCAGAATAGTATAAATTTGGTATAAGACTTGGCTTTATAGCATGTATATAAATTTTTTTTGTATATTTACCAACATTAAAATTTACATTTCTATTGTTTTGCTAAGCCCAACAAACTAAATTTATGGTAGTTTAAATAAACTATGATATAATACCCGGTATGATTGTGGAGAACAGCGTCTCCCAGTCCTCCCTCGGGAGCACGTGTCGGTCGCGGAAGGCGGGGTGCGAGATGAAGTGCGTCTCGAGCACATTCAGCGAGTTTAGATATGAAGCTTCTGATGTCAGAAGTTCGAACTTCGCTTCCTGGAGTCGTTTCTGAGCCGGTGCTAGCGAACCTATATTGTTAACAACACATTTTAATATAATAAAACTCTAATATAAAATGATAGTTCATTGGACTTTATTATAAGAAAGGTAAGGTGCAAATTAAAAGTACAAGAAAAAACATTTCGATTACAGTAAATATAAGTAAATAGAAAATAATACACCTTTCTATGTTTTGCAAGCAAACTATAAAAGGGTTCGATAAGTGTGGACACTGTCGTGTATTAAACACATGGCATTTGGTAAACAATGGTGCATATTCGATTTTTTTCCTAATGAATGTACCGACATTCACTAATTTCGTATATAATTAATTCTTGTGTGGTGTTTAAGTAGTGTAAGCGGTTACATTACTCCGGTAGTTAGTACTCACTGAGCACAGCCGAGTTGACGACCTCGGGCACCTCGCACCAGAGCGTGCGCGCGGGCCCGCGCGGCGCCACGAGCGCCATGGCGGACGGGCGCGACGCGCTGGCGGCCGAGCTCGCCGTCGAGCCGCCGCCGGCCTCGTACGCGTCCGAGTCCGAGTCGCCCGTCTCGCGGCACGCCGACTGCAGATCGTTTATCACATTTTTTTAAATTACCTTATCTCAGTTTATGATATTGCAATCTATAATTGAAGACATAAGTGGAAGAAGGTGTCATGAAATAAAAAGACGATTTTAAGCAATTGGCAGTTCTATGTTTTTGAGTTTATTTCTTACTTACTTACTTACTTACTTTATTGTACACCAGAAAGAGAAAAAAATATACAAATTATATTATTATATACAAAAAAGAAAATACAAAATATTATTACAAAATATATATTAAATACAAAATACTTTTTAGTGTACATAGCCCATTCATCCATTACAGTTCCGTGACTTAAAATGCACATTTATGTAACAAACTCAAAAAGTTTAGAAATGTGACATAGCACCTTCATCCACTTATCTCTTTAATTAAATACCTAACGACAAACGAAACATGGGGTATGGTTTAGTATCCGGACCGTCGAGGGTGGGGTTGTAAAGGGGGAGGGGACGGACTGGGTTCTCCTCTTTCCCCCGGTACCATTCCCATCTTGAGGAAATGCTCCGTTCCTGAGATATTGGCAAAAACAAATCTCATAATTCTAACTTCAAAATTAGGTTGTTTGTCAACAATTTCGAAACTCAGTGGCCTTCGGCGCTACGGGATGTGCAGAACCCTCTTCGCGCCTTCGGTTTCTTGAAAAACACTCCGACACATAGAGTCGGAGTGAAAAGAGTCGGTTTTATGTCAAAATTCGATAATAAAAAAAAAATATATAATTCTAAAATTTCTCGTTCAATTACTTAAGATAAAAATAAAACAATTACATCAGGTTTACATTCAGAGAAACAATGGAATGTAATTAGAAATATGAATAATGACAGGACCACGGTCGTATACACAGGTCTTGCAACTTCAGTATGGGGTACGTATATGGGGTACACTCGCACCTCATCTCTCACCACTGAAATTGGACTCAGTTGCCGGACCTGTGTATACTACCGTGGACAGGACGCATTATGACATTTGACACATTAATTGAGCGTTTTGACATATGACAAGCAATCTTGTATGTTGCATCCTTATCGAACTTAAGCAAAATATATTACTTAGCCTGCTCTTACATTGATATTACGATCTATCTGACATATTTCCGCGTTTTAAGGTTATGATAGTTTTTCTTAAATTTCTCGAAAACGGTGCATTTCCTCACGACGCGAGTGGTTTCGTTGTGATCAGGGACCAAACCTTTATCATATAAGATTCTTTGTTTACGACAGTCCGGATACTAAACCCGACCCGAAACATGATTACCTCAAAATAACACAACACATAATTCATAAGTACAACTTCCGCAAACACTAATGGTCATAAATGTGAATGGGATATTTGTAATCGTGCTTCGAATAGACCAATTACACGCCAAACATGGAGATGTAAGGTCAAGTTTAACGTTGTTGGAGGTTACATCAATTACGAAGCAATTAGTATATTAATTAACACGCTAAACGAGATAAACCTGTTTGTTTTGACGTTACACTAAACAATTAAATTAATTATACTGACCCGTTTAGTCTGATGTTTACGTTTAAATGTAAAATACTTTTTGATAACCTACATTATTAAATT
The DNA here is from genome assembly GCA_905220585.2 of Nymphalis polychloros. Taxonomy (NCBI): domain Eukaryota; kingdom Metazoa; phylum Arthropoda; class Insecta; order Lepidoptera; family Nymphalidae; genus Nymphalis; species Nymphalis polychloros. The sequence goes on from HG992247.1 coordinate 1,602,151, forward strand.
GTAAATATTAAGCAACAATTTCCCTTCGAGACTGTATGTGTGTCAGAACTCAGAACCAGCGGAAAATGGATTATTAGAACACAAGAACTGACAAGACTGACTCATCACTCATCTACGTCGACGTCATTTCTCAGATTTCCCAAACGTCAGTGACATATCAAAAAGTACCGGTAACGAGTCTATTTCAATATAATTGTACATCATCATCTTCATAATAAAACAGTTTCTTTAGAAATCGCTTTTTATTTTTTTTTATTCCTCAATATTCATATCGCGTACTAATATATTTTTAAAAATTAAATTCAACGTACCTATATTATGTGATTATGTAGGTTAGCCTTGAGAAACTATAAAACTGGATCTTACCTCAATAAGTACTAACATACCGCCAAGTTTCACTATGATTTACATAATTCCTTTAAGCAATTTAAGACACGGGATATCTACATAACGTTGAAGTGGATGCACCAAAAAGGAAACACTTAATTGAAAACGATTAGCGATGTATTGAAAGTTTACCTCGACTTTAGCGGCGTTGTAGAACTGGTAGAGCGGTTCGTGGGTGAACAGCGAGTGTGGGAGCGGCGACGCTGGGTGCGAGCCCGAGGACGCACCCGATGATGACGAGATGTTGCCAGCCTGGTACAGACCGGCTTCCGCGTACCTAGGATTATGGTCAATAACGAATTTAGAAAAAGCGATTCGCATATAAAATCTCACCTTTACGTTTAAATCTGTGAAGTTATTTGCATGTAAAATAACAGAGACCGCATTTGATTCATCAATTTTATTCACATTTATTCAGATTCTTCGCGGTAACACGAGATAAGAAGTTTAAGGTTAAAGTTGAGAGAAAGTCTGTGATCGCGATGTGAATTACGATATGCAAATAATAATAATAACGGGTGAAAACAATTTGAAAACGATCGAGCGATCAACACGATATTTTAAAACAATATTGTAATCCATAAAAATATTAACGTAAAATTACCGATAACCGTCAGCGCTCGTTGTATCTTCGAGTTTGATTGTAATGAAAAATATTAAAAAAAAACAGTTTTCGAGTAAGAACCGGTCTGCACTGATTTTTAAAAGATATCAAGCGCCAATAAAAAATTATGCCGTAAAACCTGAACGTGCAATGTTAATAACCTGATAAATATAAAATACAACATTGTAAATAAAGTATTCTTTACGGAAGAAAAGAAAGTAAAGAAACGAATTAAAAACACATAATAAAACGAAAGTGACAGTAACAAATAAATAATGATTGTTTAATTTCTGACCTTTACAGACTGAGGAAGTCGCGATACGAAACTACTTTGACGAACACTAATCGAAAAATATAGCATCGTGTCTCAGACATCTGTTTATATTATTATAGTCATGAATAATAACAAAACTTCCACAACATTTGTAAACAACTATCTTCACTCAACGGCAAAACGACAAAATATTACTGAGAGTATTCGTAACTCGGTGACGACCATACAACAGTTGATACAACTACGTAGGTACATATACAAGCATTAAATTCATTGGTGAGTCAAGTTATAGACGATTAGCGGAAATGATGAATTCACCTTCTACTAATATTGTATATCAAATAATTTAGCTCTTATCGTTAACTTAACAAAAACATAAAAAAATGTATATTTTAATTCGACTTCTCTATGAAGAATATTCATATATTCTTGACTAGCTTGTGCCACGCGGTTTCACCCGCGTATAATTAATAAAAATATAATAAATAAAAATAAGCCTAAAGCTTTCCTCGATAAAAAGGACTATCCAACATAAAAATAATTTTTAAATTCGAACCAGTAGTTCCTGAGATTAGCCGGATCAAACAAACAAACTCTTCAGCTTTATATAATTTAGTATAGATGATGTAGCGAATTAATCCTAGTGAGATTATTTTGAGCCCAGAAGAAATTCAGTTGATATTTGTTGAACCGATTAATAATTTTGGTTTCCCTAGTAATCTATATCCTATTCTAATCGAAGGAGAAAAATTATATTAGATACATATTCGCTATATTATGCCTCGTTGGTTTAGTGGCTAGATATAAGGCCGCAGACCTAGTGGTCCTGGGTTGAATTCCCAGGTCGGGCCAATAAATAGTTATTGGGTTTTTCTGTCAGAAAATTCTCAGTAGCAGCCCGGAGTCTGGAAATTGGAAGTGTGTACACTCCCGTGCCTCGGAAAGCACGTTAAGCCGTTGGTCCTGCGTAGAATATCTCATGAGTGGGTGGTACCTACCCAGACGAACTTGCACAAAGCTCTACCACCGAGTACAAGAATAAATAAATGATAAATAAATAATATTAAATATACAAAGTCCCTCGGATTCTGCAACAACATGTTTTACAAACAAATTCAATTTACTTGCAGCTTTGTTTGATGTAGCAGCAGAAGTTATACCATCAACTTTAAATTGGTCGAGAACTCGCGGCTGCTTATGAACTACGACGAGCCTAACTGTCCAGAACAGGCTTGTGAGTCAGCGCATAATGGCCGCGTCATGTTGAACGGCTCCGGCCCGAAGATTATAATCCGCAATCAACTTATATCCTTACGAATCAGGACTATGAAGAAGTTTGAATTATCCTACTAGTGGTTCAAGTAAATGAAGGATCCTCTGTTATCGGAATAAGAATAAAAAAATGTTGTTTCATTGACAGTGAGCCTCTGCCTAGTGAATAATAAAGTATGAGAAAAAATAAAAGCCAAGTATGAAATTGTCAAAAAAAAAAAATACTGCCATACCTTTGCCTTTTCAAGGGAAAATATTGAACAAATAAAAAAAAATGTTCAATACCCTGTCAGAGAGTTGACAGCCGTGGGATCTTAGCTAATGCTGTGCTCATTGTCCATTGTGTTTGTAATCACACAATCATTATCAATAGATTGTATGTCGTATCGTTTTTTTTCTAATCCTTACTAATGTTATAGATGCGAATGCGGGTGTGTTTGTTTGTTACGCTTTAACGGCTTAAATACTCAACGGATTGTGATCAAATTTCACATACAGCTTCTCAGTGGTACAGGGAGATACCTAGACCACGTGATCTCATCCTAACGCGCGGGCGAAGCCGCTGGCGGAAACTAGTATTTAACATAAAAAAACAACTCTGTAGATATGTTTCATTGTAACATTTTTTACATTTAAATAACGTAACAATGCTTTTCTTTGTTTAAAATATAAATTAAATTTAAGGTAACGGTACGTGGTGTGAATTTTTTTTTGTAATTGGTAAATGTGAGAAAAAAGCACTTTAATATTTTAATACATTTTTTTTTAATTAATTCAAATAAACAAAGAAAACAGTTAAACATATAACTGTATTTTATGGTTCTTAGAAGGTAATTGTGTCGATTTTATTTAATTTGATTCGAAGGATTCCAAGTACAGAGTACTACACAATGGTAGGAGATAACTACATAACGTCATTATATATATTGAATGAATCGTATATTTAGGTGTGTTTATGTTTATAAATATATATATATTAAAATAAGTTAATTTATCTAAAATTTAATTCGTATCTATTTTTTTATCTTTTATTATTAATGTGTTTCTTTTTTTAAACGTATCGGCGCTTTTAATTTTTTTTTACAAATAGGAGTAGTCTGAAAATCGGCGTTGTGTTACTGTAGTGTGGTTTACTTACGATATGGAATTTAGCAGAATTTGCAGTGCAATTGTTTGATAAACAAGTAAAACTTTGAAACGTTACGACGAGTAACTTGCTATAAAATTTGACTTTAAAAATGTTTTTATTCTGTACTTAATCCAATGACTTTAGCTTCAGATAAATTATAATAAATAGATCGTTTTTTTATCATTGCTAAAAACTTACCAGGATGACGTAGATGTGTGCGGGGGAACCGCGTCTGCGCCGCACTCCGCGTACCACGAGGTTCGCGTGCGCGGCCCCTTCTCCTTGCGCGACAGGGTCGGGAGGAGCCGCTTCAGCTCTGTTGTTTTTATAACATTTTTTTGAGATTTACTACTGGTGATTGTCGTGCACAATGAGAGCCATTCATTTGCGTTGCGTTTTTATGATTCCTTATTAAACCCATTTTTTGAAATAGGAATGGTTCTTTATATCATGTTTTAAACTAAGAAATAATCTTGTAACAATTGTAGATACACAGAAAGAAGTTAATATTAAAAAAATAAAATCATCAAGTGAACTTCATCGTATTAAATTGTACAATTGTAATAATTGTACAAAATGGTTTATTTACAACTTAACAAATCAAACGCAACGACCTGAATTTAGGCCACTCAGTGTACACAAAGCGAACAAGAGATCATTATTAGGCGTGGGTGTACATCTCATTCGCTCGATGTGCATAAATTATTCTACACTTCCATGCACTGCACAGATTATATCCAGTATCACTGCATGCATACATTTAAATGTTAAAATCTATGATACGCTCTATACGTCATGCTGACATAATTTAACGAAATTAGAAGATAAAACGATAAAATATTAAACTCACGACCCATTTAGAAGCGAAACATAAAACAACACATACACAAAGTGCGCAGAAATTTTGCAATTATACCGATAAACTATTTATTAAACATTGAAACGTGTATCGCGTGCAGATAATGTAGAGTGACTAACCATAATAGGTTATTAAAGATTCGAACGTCTCTCTGCCCACACGTTTATCTGTAGGTCGCAAAATGATGCACTCTAAGGCCGTTCGTGTAATTAACCGCTAGGAAAATCGTTATTTATAACAATAAAAATGCTCGAGTCGCCTTGACAAGGCTATAACAAGTTGGCATAACGAGTTGAAATGTATTATTCAAAACTTAGAAGATTTTCCTTATAAATGTATTTGATATTTTAATATCTATCTTTCTTTATATAAAAAATATTTAAGACGATTAATATTCAATATAAAATCGATATAATTGCAAAACATTTTGAAATAACATAAATGAACAAAACATATAATGAACATATTCTTGTGTTTAAAGTAAAATAAATGTAAAAATCAGCTTTAGGAAATCAACTAATTTTGTAGCTGAAAATGGATGTTTAATACCAAAACCCATAAAATTATAAGAAATAAAATATATTGTTTAACAGATGAGAGAAGAACAAAGACAGTGCAAACACATATGTATATGACATTCACGAAGCTGTACGGTTTGTGCCTCAACCATCCTCTGACCGCTGAAAATACCTAATATAAAAAAAAAACAAACTTGTTCATTATTATTTCTAATTAATTCATAGCACCGTTTATATTTAAGCTGTGTCTGCACAGGTACAACACTATTCGATGTCTTTAAGCTTTTTGAGAATAAATAAAATATTTTTAGATGTTATGAACAATATACTGGAAGTTGACCAGAGACTTCTGGAGTACTTCGAAATAGATAATAAATATTAGTTATTTGCAGAGGGACAGAGGTTCTGACCTTTGTTTAGCGCTGTCTTCGTTTTATCAAGTAACCCTTTAGGAACGATTAATTGTATAAATTACGATGAGACGTCAACTGAAATCTTTACTTATCGAATCAAAAGTGCTAATTTAAACATAAAGTTTTAAACATTACAAGCAACTGGCTCAGTTCTAATTTCTAACGACTTCTCACAATTGTAATCCATTTCGGGTTATCGTAATTGCTAAAAACTACACGCGTCCCCTTTTCCTTCAAACAAAACATTAAAAAGAGTCCAACTTAGTACACTTGGTAGATCAAATAAGTGAAATATTTTTGCGTCAAAAATGTTATCGTTTAACATTGTTCATTATACTTACGTTGCGTTCAAATTAGATCTTGAGAATTAACCCATAACACGTCCAAAACCGTCTCGCTTATAAAATTATACTTAATTTATTAAATTTTCTATCACTATCCATGGGTAATATTTAAAATATAATTTACTAATTTTTACAATCGTACTAACGGTAATACAAAAACGCCACAATCGTTTTCGAAATACAAATTAATAATTTAAAAAAAATTTGCTCGTCTTGAATGTTTAACGTATATTCACTTAATGTCAAAAGCATATCATTCCAATACAATGACATTTGTCAGTTAAAAGGCAGATGTTCCTGACTACTGTAACCCCTATTATAATATAAACGTTCTATTAACGTTCGTTAGCTATTTAACGTTCATCAATCTTTATCTTTAATCATGTAATGCGTATTGACGGGCCGGTTGGCGTGGTTAGTAGAAACCTGCCTTTCGCGCCGCAGGTCGTGGGTTCGATTCCCGCCCAGGACAGACATTTGTGTGCATGAACATGTCTGTTTGTCCCGAGTCTGGGTGTAATTATCTATAAAAGTATGTATTTACAAAAGAAAAGTAGTATAATTATGTAGTATATCAGTTGTTCAGTGAAATAGCGTTGTACGATAAATAATGATATATTAATAAAGAACTGTTTGCAAAGCGGAGCCACTAGCAAATCGTATGGAATATGCAAATCTAAAGTTTGTTTATCTTTACTCCTCCGATATAATAGGGCATACAATCAAAATATACTTTATTGAACTAGGCATAGAATAATAAAGCTTAGAAGGCCCAAGATTGATTGATTGACGGATTGAAGCCATTTCAATTCCTCCTTAATAGGTGGAATACGTTACCTGTCATTACAATAAAAATGTTGTCAGGTATGGAAAAATTATTTACCACGAGTGCTTAATATTTTAAATAATAAAAATATAATTATTATTTTAAATTAATATCTTAACTTTTTTAAATTAGATATAAACTATTAGCTGTTCATATAATATACTTTTTAATTTTCTTTATAATTATACATAAAATAAAAGCAACACAAAAAATGAGATAATTATAATAATAACAGCTAATATTAAATAAATAATATTGCAATTAAATGAATTAAATGCGAATAAATATATTTCATAATTGAAATTCAAACAATATCAATTTCCTCGCTTTATGGGGGAAATGTCTATTCACTTGTAACATAATTCGGCAGTATGTGTGCGTGTCGGTGAGTTTAATTACGTGACATTTACGCACACATTAATTCTCACGTTGCTTCAATTTTAAGCGAAACCACGGTCGGATACACAGGTCATGCAACCGAATCCAATTTCAGTGGTGAGAGATAGGTGCGAGTGTGTTACAACTTCTATTTCGCATTTTCGCCCGCTGTACGTCGCTGCTATCGCCTATCGAAATAATTTTACTTTAGCGTACAATAAAACAACTCGTGTTGTGCTTATTATATATGTATATTACATCTAATGTGCTCATTATATAATAAACACATGTTTGAATATAATATTTTGAATTACAATGTTATTGAGTGAAAGGCAGAAGAAAAAAAAAGGTCAACCGTATTACTCTCCGCTGGAAAAGTGAGTAAAGCGAGGGCATCGGCCACATAAACGTCAAACGTGACATAATTTTGGACAAATAGTATAATTTTATCTTCCATGTACAATAATTTTTTGAGTATCTGTATACAGCACGAACCTATCGTCATGCCTCTGGTCGCTGGCGGCCGTAAGTTGAACACCCCCACGTACCCCCACTACTGAAGTTGCAAGACCTGTGTATACGACCGTGAGCGAAACTTTATATGACACTATCCTTCTAAGCGTTATTATTCTATGGAAGTAGGCTTTTATAAGCACTTTTGAATAATCACGTTACAATAATGTTCTTTTATCTTTAATAAAATTAGATACTAAACCATATGCATATAGCTAAATGCATGTATTCTAAATGGAACTCAATTTTTTTGACTATAAATTCTTGTACTGTGTCCTTAATATTATAATGTACAATATGCAATATGTAATAATGTACAAATGTTATGCAAATAATGCTTCGAAGACCACACGACAGGTAAGCAAGGGATACACTTTCTAGTACTTTAAGCTCTACAGTATATGGTAAGGAATTCACATTCCAACGGTCACCAGGGTAAAAGCTCGATTGAAAAGACTGACGCTGCAAGGATATGAATATCTGTGTAATACGAGAAGCGAATGAAATTGTTTATCGAAGTGACCGAGCACATCTAGACCTGACAGGCATCGCTCCATCGCCCTAGATAACGTCACATTCAGCCCCTAACCAGCCGCAGTTCCAGTCGACGTCTCAAGTAAAGCGAATAGTCCCGACCTTCGTTGACAGCGCTAAGGTCAGTGTGCGGCGCGCGGTGCGCGGGGGGCGGCGGGGGCGGCGGCAGCGCGGGGCGCTCCAGTGCCAGGCACGGGGACGACTCGGACCACGCGCGCAGCGTACCGTCGCGCTCGCGGCGCCGGTCGGCCGGCGACAGCGTCTCCGCGCCCGTCTCGCTGCTGAAACGAACTCGTGCTGAGACACTGTACATATTATAACGACTATCTTATGTCTAATGGGGCTACACAGTACAATGGGACAAGAACAGCCCGTAGTTGTCAAAGAGTAAATGTTCTTGGTGTTTTCAATTTAACGTTGTTAAAATTAAAATTGATACACTAAAATTCAGTTATAATTTATATTGTCTTGTAAATAAAAGCTGCTGTTCACACTTAGCAAATCCTGCATAACGGCTCCATTTTATTATTATTATTCTATTATTATAATTTTCCTAACTCAGTGTGAGTTAGGAAAATACAGAGAATACAATCATTATATAGCTAGGGCTTGAAATCTCTAAAACATATAATCAGACAGAAATAAATAATCAGATCGATTTCGGCCATGGCGGCCGATCTCAAGAGAGATTAGCCAACTGCGCAGGAGATATTATAGTGCACAAGTGTTCGCAAATACACGTGCACTCTTTATTCCCTAGCTCTCATAATCCGATGGGACGGCAATCCGACACGACCGGAAAGTTCAGGCGCAGGACCAACGGCTTTAGGTGCTATCCGAGGCACGTGAGCTGCTACTGAGAATTTTCTAACAGAAAATCCCAATAACTTTTTATTGGCGGCCTTATATCTAGCCACTAAACCAACGAGGCATAATATAGCGAATATGTAAATCTAATATAATTTTTCTCCTTCTTCGATTAGAATAGGATATAGAAATTACTAGAGAAAGCAAAATTATTAATCAGTTCAACAAATATCAACTGAATTTCTTCTTCGAGTCTTTCATCTAGCCACTGGACCAACAAATCAGACAGTATGACTGTTTCGTTGGTGTGGTGGATAGTTTATAATGTTAACGGTGTTTTTTTTTTCTCTCTCACCACTCTGCGAGTGCACCAGAATTTTCCAATACATCTATAGTTCACATATCGACGTTAAATAATTGTTTTATTAATTTTCAGACGTTTTATTTTTATAACGTAAATTTTCATTTAGCCAAAGTTAAGTAAAGCATTAGTTTTACGCGTGTGAAGTAAGGACATAGCGTATTGAATTGAAAAATATATTTGTTTATACATACATATATGCTAAATCCGTTTTCGATACCTAAAACAAACCGCCGTATTTGAAACAATGATATTGTATTACTTTTCTATTATATGTAGTATATCAGTTGTCTGGTTTCCATAGTACGAGCTCTGCTTAGTTTGGGATCAGATGGCCGTGTGAATAATGTCCCAGGATATTATTATTATTAATTATTTATTGTACGTAAAAACATTATAGCAGAATATCTTAATGTAGTCATAATCACTACTATTAATGTCAATCAAACGTCATGTTAATTTATGGGATTATAATTAAGTAGAACTTCATATAATACTGATCGATATTAAGGCGATGTCAACGAAACTGATTAACATTTACGCAACGAAATATCCCGTCTTCTCAGATATCTTGCGACATAGAGGGCAAATAGCTGTCAGTCATTAATATTGCAAATAAATTATAAACCTGTATACTTCGAAAACGGCACATACAGCTTTTAGTGTAATAAAAATAAACATTATATTTTTAAATTTATATTTACCTTCTTCTTCTTCTTCCTGCCCTTATCCCACTACATGGGGTCGGCACAACACTTTCTTCCACTTCTTTCTGTCACTCGTCATCTCAGTACTTACACCTTTCATACACATATCCTTTCTTACGCAATCTTCGGCCTCCCCCGTCCCCTATATCCATCAACATTCATACTCATCATCCTTGCAGTAACATGTTTTCATCCCTTCTCATCACATGCCCATATCACACTAATCTATTACTCTTCAACTTTTACTTTTTTTTAATTTTCATTTTTAGTTTTTTATTTACCTTTATATAGAAAAAAACATTATTACAATATTTGTTATGATTTAATTTTATGAAAACTAGGTTATGTTTAAGAATTCTATAAGAGTTATATGAATACTATATGTACTTGTGTTTATAATTACCGATAGTTAAAAGTATCTTCGTGTCGTTTTATTCCGCGAGTTTGGTGTATATTTTTTATAATTCAGATTAACGTTACTTCAATGTGTCTCCATGTTTATTAACATAATCGTAATATACATTTTGAAATTATTGATGACAATATAAGAATGTCAATACGAACTTTCATTGGACTCTACGAAAACGTCCATTTGTGTATGAGATGTATATAAAAGAAAATAATGATAAATTACCAATTGCTGAACCCAGAGTCACCGTCCATTGAGTCCGTCAAGTAGAACGTCGAGTTGGTGATCTTCAACGCGCTGGGAACGTCCGAATTGATGTCCACCGCCATCGACGTCGCTCGCCTGAACCGAGATTTGAAGGAAAAATATGCTTTCCGCGACAACGTGCCGCTGCTTTTAGTATCACTAGTGGGCGTTGTGGGCTTGTCTGGAGGGGGTTTATCTGGTAAGGGGGGCGGTACTTCCCCGTGACTATTCCTTTTCTCTGCAGTCTTATTAGTCTTTTCCCCCGTTACGGGTTTATTCATCCCCTTGTCGGTCGCGGTCTTGTTAACTTTCTCCACTGTCCCATACTTGTTAATACCTTTCTCTCCGATCACAGTCTTCAATTCCTCTTTGAACGTTCCGGTAATCTTCGCCAAGGGATTATCGGTTTTATTTAGTACATTTCTGGTGTCATTAAAGTTTATGTTACTATATATATGCTGGATCTCTGGCTTCTCATAATTAGCGTATATCGGTGACTTTGTTTTTGTTTGGGTCTTCGGTACGTCGTATGTCCCGTTTTGATTGTTTGATTTTGTGAATGTTTTACCGTCCATTGCAACTGCAAAGATAAGTAATATATTATATTTTAATAAGACATAAATTTAATAATAAAGAAATACGTATATTATGTCAATTTTATAATATCTATTAAATTAATAGCATTACATATATATATAATACGAAAGTTAATTTAAATCCATTATTTCGACTCACCAGTATCATCCGATATGGTCTAGTGGCTAGGATACCTGGCTCTCACCCAGGAGGCTCGGGTTCGATTCCCGGTATCGGAATAACTTTTTTTTATATATTTTTTGTTGTTAATCATATTTTTTTTATTAAATATTTATTATATATATTCTAATTATATTTTTATTATATCTTGAGTATTATTTTACCAGAGTATCGTTTTGTGAGATTTCGTTTTATCTGTCGCATCTTGCGTTGCGCGGCGCTTGCTATTTTGGTGAGAGTATAAGGTCCCCCTCCGGGCGGGGAGGGTAGTCTGGACGCAGGTAGCGCAGGGGGTACCACGGGTTGTATAATCTGAAATAATAAAAAAATATATATATAAAAAACCAACATTGTTTTTAAGATTTGTGCTCAAAGTAGGGCTAGCCCCATAACGTTTGTTACGTTTTCACGTCTTAACTTCTGCTTAACTACTAGAGAGATCCAGAGTTTATTTACTACAATAACTATTAGAGACTACTCAGCCGATCATCATGATATTTTGCACACACGTTTTCAGGGGTACAGAAAGGGATCTAATAAAATCCCGTAAATATTACCCTACTTCATTTGAAAGAAATATGAAAATCGATAGTGTTTCTGAAAATTGTGCACAGGCAAACGTCAAACGGGACCTTTGCATTGTTTAAGTCGGTTAAATATATATAAAAAACAATAAAAAAGGGTATTTATTTTATTCGTCAAACAAAAATTAAAGTTTCCTAAATAATTCTTATAATTACAAGCAAACTTAGCATTAAAGGGCAGCATGATACAACACAGGTTTTCAGAGAAGTATAAAATGTTTGTTAGTTTCTTATGATAGAGTTTACCTTCTCATGTTCGTCGGAGTCAGTGTCGCTGTCGAAGGAATCGAAATCGTCATCAGGTATAGGCGGCGCTGGCAGAGCTGGTAACGGAGGCTGCGGCGGTGGCTCCAGGGACTCGTAGAGGTGGCCGGAGTCGCTACTGTCGCAGTCTGGAGACAGAAACGATTATTGAATTAGAGTTTTTTTTTATAGTATAGGTAAGCGGAGGAGCATTTGGGCCACCTGATAGTAAGTGGTCACCAACGCCCACAGACAAAACCTTTGGAACTAAGATGTCATGTCCCTTATGCCTGTAATTACACTAGTTCACTCACCCTTCAAACCGGAACACAAAAATACAAAGTACTGCTGTTTTGCGATAGAATATTTGATGAGTGGGTGGTACCTACCCAGACGTGCTTGCACAAAGCCCTACCACCGAGCAAACAATATTTTTTGACGTTATGTATTACCTTACAGAAAGAATACTAGCATAGCTTGTTTTCAAGGACCTAGTCTTACTATTGTTTTGTCAATCGACTTTAAAGCTTTGTCATATTATTATCCGGTACCTATGCATGGAGAACGGACAGAGTTACTTTTTCATTTATAATATTCGTACAGGTAAGTTCTGAACCGATGTGACAGGAAAAAAACGATCTCTCTTTCTCTTGTATGTCATTATAAAGGATAGCAATATTGTTATAGTTGTAGTAAATTAGTTCAGAATATGTATGAAAAGGATTTTTTGTTTTGTTCTACTTATATGTTGCTTGCATTTAGTATTTATTTTTACTTGCTAGTTAATGAGAACTTAAGATAAGATAAATTTATAATACATATCGGGCCTAATAAGCGTTCTTTAAAAGACATAAAAGGTTCTATATATATTAATATTTGACACGAAATAAAATCACTATTCGATACTTTATTTTAATAATCCAGTTATTTTTACTGTTACATTTTTAATATATTATCGCACGTTGGCTAAACTAAATATACTTTCAATAAATAGAATAAAACACTGCAATAAAACTACAGTAAATATAACAAGTATCGCTTTTCAGGTCAAGATAATCAAACATTATAACCATGTCAAGAATAGGGGGGTATTACTTTACAAATATGTTTAACTATGGTCCGCATGTGTGCGACCAATTTAATCAGAAGAGGAGAAAAACTCCATTCTATATATTATAAAACTACATCGCTTAGCAACGTGGGTATCGAACTATTATGAAAATATTAAGCATATGATCAAACTATTACTTAACATATAGCGTGTAAATAACTGCCGGACATAGGCCTTTTCTTGTATTGAAATGGTTTGGAGTATATTCTATCATTTTGCATCTTTATGACAAGTTATATCAGCACGTGTCTATCCAAGAATCCGCATTGGAACAGCGTGGTGGATTTAACTCCAAGCCGTTTTCTCAACCTTTGTAGCCCAACAGTGGGGCATTCACAGCTGTTGCTTTACTTTTTACTTTTATATTTTATATAAAACATATGTGAGAGAGGCATAGCCAGCAGTGGAATAAAAAAGGCTACGGATGGTGATGATGGTCTTAAAGAATCATATATATATATTTATTTTTTAATGTAAAGATAATCTCTGTGAATGTTTATAGTTTAATTAATTTTATGAAGGCAATATTTTTTTAAACAGTTAACAATTTGGAAAAATAAAGTTAGTTAGTTTAGTATTCACATATATAATATTTTTATAGACCAATACGTTTAAAATGAAAACGAAACGACAAACATTTAAAACGGACATTTAAAATATATACATTATTTAGTTCAACTTAACCACCAACTTAACGTTTAAAAAAAACCATAGTAATATACATTTGTATGTAAATGACACATGTTAAAGTGCGGATCGCAACAAAACGCAGCCATTGTTGGTAGTCAGTCGGTGTTGCGAAAACACGACGTGCTTACACGGGTTGCCTCAGAGCAAGTTATGTAAGTGCACCACGAATAATCGAAGCCTTGGCATTTTATTGCAAATTTTAAGTAATTTTTTTACATAAAACTCGTATATGTTCGAAAACATCAATTATATTTCCTTTATTTTAATTTTTTTACAATACATTTACTTGGTGTGCACTAAAGCGGAATACAAATATTGTTTCAATATTGATATCACAGGCTGGTACATTCAGCACAAATATTTGATAATATTTTAATAGATGACTTTATATAATCGTTAACACTAATCAATTAAACATTAATGTCAATGATTTTTCAGTTCAAGAATTAAGTTCTTTTTTTCATGCTATTGTCCAGTAAAACCAGCCTCCCAATTACTGAGGGCCCTAGCCACAAAAACCTTAGTTAATTAGAAATAAAGATATTTATTTCTGAAAATTTCAAACGTTATAATATAACCATTTTTATTAAGACAACTCGTTGGTTCGTTAAGATTGGTCAACTCGTTCATTCAACATGACCTTTACGCTGCTCGGTTATGTTTAGTAGCATAAATTATTATTATACAAAAACTATTTCATAATTTTAGTTTGGTCTGATGACACCGCAACTGTTCAGGGATACAATTATTTCATAGACATTGTATGATATCAAGATTCAATTGATTGCCAAAATTACGTACGTAATTATAGTGTCACTTGCGATATTATAATATCAAGACTATTACCACAACTCTGCGACGTATCGAGTTATCACCTTATATTACCCGCTGAATTTCTTTCGCCGGTTCTTCTCAGGTCTGAGGTGTTTATTTCCGAACCGGTGGTAGATTAATGACAATGACAATCAATAAGCAAGTGTAACACTTCTACCTAAAGATTTTTGAATATGAATTTGATATAATATATAAGACCTGGACTCTAATAAATAGTTTATAACTGTCTTTTTTTTAAAGAGCGTTGTGTTACGAAAGGGACCTATATAGATAAACTTAATTAGCAGAACCCTATCTTTATCGTTAAAGCTATTTCCGAGACACACGAAGTAAATTTAGTTATATACTATACAAGAATTGTTTATGTAATATAATAAGATATCCCGTTTTGTATCTAAAAAGTATTTATAAAACTGTACTAAGAACCCATGTAACATATTAAGCCTTCCAACCCATTTAAGCTTCAAAAGGTTATGGGACAAGATTTTTAATATAAACTTACAAGGTGTGCGTTAATTGAACATCCGCGTCACGTGGACGGTAAAATATCGACAATCGCAAACTAATCGATAAATTAATAATTGACTAAATTAAAAACCAGTTAAACATCACTATGCGCATACATCATATTGATAATTAATCATTGATAACGTTGTTACGTTGTTAGTATGATGAATGCTTAATTGATGAAAAATTACACTTGATTAATTTTGCTCGCTGAGAAAGAATGTGATCCTGTCGTCGTTCAGTTGGTCATAACCAGAGATCCTATTTGCATATTTAGCCCATTCTTAACGGCCATTACATATTTCTTTTATTTATTTATATGCTGCTTTATTTACATTTTTTTTCGTAGTTTTAGTTTGTTTTAAATTGATAGTTTTATTATAGGGTCGATAGAGTTTCCGCCAAAACTATAACGTTCGGTGGTCAATCTCAAGAGAGATTAGCCAATTGCGCAGGAGATATTATAGTGCAGAAGTGTGTGCGCAAACACAGGAGTGCACCTGTGTTTGCGCACACTATTCCCTAGCTCTCATAATCCGATGGGACGGCAATCCGACACGACCGGAAAGAGTTCAGGCGCAGGACCAACGGCTTTACGTGCTTTCCGAGGCACGGGAGTGTACACATTTCCAACTTCCAGACTCCGGGCTGCCACTGAGATTTTTCTGACAGAAAAACTCAATAACTATTTATTGGCCCGACCTGGGAATTGAACCCAGGACCACCGGGTCTGCGGCCTTATATCTAGCCACTAGACCAACGAGGCAGTCGCCAAAACTATAATGCTAACATATATTCCACGTTCAAATATTGATTAGTTACCTCCGATCTGGTTGCGAAGCGATCGTTTTCGACTTATCTTACAACTGAACATTTGGTATAATACTTGGTTGTTTACGTTTTCAATATGTTTAATAAATAATTATTATTAATTTTATTATATAAAGTAATTTTTATTATTTATGATTGAATAATTTATATCTTGGTTTAGACTAAAACTTACTTATTTATTTAATCCAAAATGCACCAAGCATATTTTGCTCATTATCAATATTACAAAAATGAACAGTTGACATAAGTTTTACAATTGACCTATAAATATTGTATTATTATTTATTTCAAATTCAATTTCACGCAAAAAAATATTGTATTTTTTTACCATAATCACAGATAAGGAACGCATATACAACTTTCTTATAACTTCGCTTATAACCGGCACGAATTGCAATGTCTCTATATTTTTTTTGTAAGCTATTATCTGATAGAAGTCACGCTCTTCGCAATGGTATATACTATAATTTCTGTTATCGTTATCCTTCACGCAAGAGCACATCGAACAACGACTGGACAGAGTATCAACTTTATCGGTTGACCGATGCGTGAACGCAAAAGCACCAACTAATTTTTATTTATTACTAATATTATCGGTATAAAATAAATGTATGTTGGTATAAATGTTTGTTACCGCTTTACGATCTCATCACTGGCGGTAGAGCTTTGTGCAAGCTTGTCTGGTTAGGTAAACAGCAGTACCTACTTGTTATTTTCGTGTTTCGGTTTGAAGAGTGAGTGAGCCAGTATAATTATAGGTACAAGGGACATAACATTTTAGTTCCCAAGGTTGGTGGCGCATTGGTGATGTAAGCAATGGTTAACATTTCTTACAACACCTATGTCTATGGGCGTAGGTGATTACCAACAAGTGGCCAATATGCTCGTCTTCAAGTCGACTTCAAGACGATGACCATTCTCTTTACATGTATAAAAATAATGTTTTTGTTTGCTTGTGCTTCCGTTATATAATAATCCGATAGAGTTGAGCTCTTTAGAGTTTAAGTTGAAGATTGCTTGAGGGTTTTTGACAATCAGTATGATTTTAAAATTTGTGCACCAAACACATTTTCGTCCCTTAAATTTAAGCAAAAGGCGTAGGTATGTATTATATTGTTAATTATATTTATGAAATATAGTTAGTTAAAAGTAGGCAACTAACTATCATGAGTTTTTAGAGTACTTAGGTTACGTTGATTAAGTTCTTCAAGTTCCTTTAGAAAAGTCAAATCAAAGAAGAACAAAAATGGGTAACGATTATGAAAGGCGTCGTGCCCGCCGATTTTCCGAAATAGTAACATCAACGTACACTACGAGTTGGGGGCACATGGTTATGCTCTTACCTTTAGGGACTAACATAACCAATGAAATCATATAAATCGGAAAACACAGTGAAAAAATATATAATATAACACGTCGACTTGAGAACATCATCGTTTTGTCTTCGTCGGATAAAAGGAGATGTATTTGAAACTGTGATCGACTCGTACAGTTAAGATCGCTATATTTCAATCACTGTGCCATCTCGGTTCTTAGACATTCGATACCAAATATGGTACCTTGTAACCTGTTTAAGTGAAAGTAATCTTCCGTCGTCTATCAATGGAATATCCCACACTACATGAACATTCCCGTGTAGTTTCATTTAAACATTATTATCGAGTTTCAAGTTACAGTTTCACAACAGTTTAATTTTAGAAGATTAACCAAAATACAGATATTTAACAAGTATCTCGTCCCATTTGTACAATTTAGTCATTTATCAGGTATAGTTTGTATTTAATATATCTGCCTCTTTGCTCTAGTAAAGGCTAAATGTAAGGCCGCAGACCCGGAGGTCGTGGGTTCAATAAAAAGTTATTGGGTTTTTCTGTCAGAAAAAATCTCAGTAAAAGCCCGGAGTTTGAATTGGAACTGCGTACACTCCCGTGCCTCGGAAAGCACGTAAAGCCCTTGGTCCTGCGCTTGAACTCTTTCCGGTCGTGTCGAATTGCTGTCCCATCGGATTATGAGTGTTAGGGAATAGAGAGTGCACCTGTGTTTGAGTACACACTTGTCCACTAATATATGTCCAGCGCAGTTGGCTAATCTCTCCTGAGAATTAATTTAATCGGTCTGGAGGACATTATTGTTTATTATGATAAATAGGTATTGTTTTTAATTTATTACAGAAAACTGTGTCAAGGCTATCTCCATAATAATAATGGTTGCGTTATTTAGCAGGCATACATCATACGATTTTTCTGAAGTGTTCTTATTATCTCCGAAACTATTTCAACATTTTAAAACAGTTTAAAAGTTAATTGAATTTCCACGTTTGAAACACAAAAAAATATAATTGGCAATTTAATAAGTATTCGAAATAAGCCGCTAACCTATCACGTATTATTTCTTAACAGATAGATAGCTTAGTTGTGTGCATTATCTGTCTGTCTACGTTTGATATAATAACTTTTAATTATAAAGACAAGCGAGAACAATCGTATTACTATACTAAATTACTTGAATAGTTTGTTTAATAATGACTGTTATTATAATATTATACCGGTTATTCAAATGCGTACCAATAAATGCAACGAGATCCTGGATTTCGAAATCTCCTTCCCGGAGAACAGTCCTCACGCTGAGCCACCAGGTCTGTTCCAATACTTCAATAAACTTCACTTTATCTTCTACATTCTGATAGTGACTATTTGGTTTCTTGTCATTTTCGCTATAATACGAAGACTTGGCGTTCGTCTTGATGTAGACTTTCGTCGGTGAAGTCACGGATACTAAAACGAACGGTCAAGGTGATTTATAGGCTTTGGTTCCGCTTCAATGTTTGAAGTTTAAATCGAGCAAACAACGAAACGAGATCACGGCATTTGGTTCGGTTTTCAAGCATTAAAAGGTCTAACTTATGAGCGGTGTAAAGTTAACGATGTTATGTCCTTGTATGTAAAAGAAAGGCAACGAAATAGTGATTGAATTTTACCTTTACATTGTGGAACAGCGTTTCTACTTTATTTACATTATTATTAATGTCTCTCGGTAAGCTTCGTATTTCGATATTCAGCTGTCGTCGTTTTCGATCAGCGAAGTAGACAATGGAAAAAGCCAAATTGTATGAAAATGACATAAATATTCGATTTATTACGTGATTACCAATTGTCATAATGAATGGGTGCACATTAAAACGAACAACGAAAACACATTTCGACATCGATTCGACAATAGTCGAATGCACGGAAAAACTCTTTGTTTAAAAATATATAGAGTTGCACACAACTTTAATTTTTTTTTTTAATCAGATTGTAATAATTGCAAATTAGCTCAAAATGTAGACTATACTATCTATTATAAAATTTAATAACTAGAAATCTAGCCATAGATGCATTTGTTACTGTAAAATTGATTGCTGCTTAATAAAATAGAAGCACTGTTCAGGTGTCAACTCATTTATTGTATCACTTGTTGGTTGCGAAAGAAATCTGAATGATACCTTTAAGTCGCAACTGAGTCACTAGTTTTAAAAGCCGGTCTCGCGTCGTGTTCGCCATATATGTTAAAATGAAAAGTATCAATAAAGCAAATCAACAGCCCAGCACCTTGATCGCCACAATTCCTCCGAAACGTCCGAGGCCTCGGCGGACCGACTCCGCCGTTCACTGGTGGTCTCTCCGATACCATTTTCCAACATTTTTCACTGCATCACATCACTTAACACTTCACATTTATGTTGCCATATATGCTGTTAATAGTCAGTGTTTGCCATTCTTAAATAAAATAATATATCGAATTACAATCGAGATGTCTGGTCTGTTTGCAATGGTTATAGTTACTACTCGATGCAGGAAAGACTTAAACGAGATACCGGCAGCTGTTGTCCGATTCAGGGTCAACCGGTTGCTTTATATCAAGATCTGATTTTTTCTCGATTTAACTCGTGAACTACGTAATCATAAGCAAAAAAATACTTGTTGATATTTCGATGTCTCGTGGGAAGTTTAGATATATCTTTTAATTATGTTTGGTCGTTTTAGATTCGTTTCAATATATATAAATGAGTTTAAATGATTCCGTAACGAGATATTATGTGTAGTCACGCTCCACTTAATTTAAAAACTAAACTATATATAATGTAGGTTTTATAAGTATTCTTTGATTCATGAGTTACGAAACTTGTCCTCAACGAACAAGATTGTAGAAAGGGTTATTTTCTGTTAATAATTTTAGCATTGACACGCTTCGTAGTTTTTATAAAACCTGTATTTGGTCTTACTTATTTATTTTTAGTTCATTTACATTTAGCAAAATGTTCTGTTCTTCGAATCACTGTTTAAGTATCACTGAATGCTTTTCATTTATGGTATTCTGTCTCGAGCTATCTATTTGTACTCTATTACCGGAACATTCATAGTTTCTAAGCAAGGCTTTGCAATCAGAGCATTGCGTTGCAACACAATGACTAGCGCATAATCTGTTCTGGTAAATCTATTGCTTTGATATCGTTCTATACGGTATTCATATAATTAATAACTTAAGCTCCTTTGATAATTTCTAGTTCAGTATTATCATAATTGTTTTCTTACTAATAATTGTATTTCCGCCTTTGCCTAAATAACTGTATTAAATATGTACATACATATGCAAACAAAAAAATTGCAACCACGAATTCTGATCGAGTGGAATGGCGGCAAGAATGTTAATATAATAGCATTTTGTTGAATTACAATTTGGATTTTGTGGGCGAAAAATGAGCAGCTCTTCTGTCACCCGTCTATCTAGAGGCCATAAGGAATGTATAATCATTTATAAACTTAACCTAAGTTAATGCGACGCGTAACCTTTAAATGCCACCCTTAACGGTTTATTAACGACTATTTTTTTACTTTTATTGTATAGGTAGGCGGACGAGCATATGGGCCACCTGATGATAAGTGGTCACCAACGCCCATAGACATTGGCGTTGTAAGAAATGTTAACTATCGCCAATGCGCCACCAACCTCGGGAACTAAGATGTTAAGTCCCTTGTGCCTGTAATTACACTGGCTCACTCACCCTTCAAACCGGAACACAACAATACCAAGTAATGCTGTTTTGCGGTAGAATGTCTGATGAGTGGGTGGTACCTACCCAGACGAGCTTGCACCGAGCTCTACCACCGAGTAATATATATTTATTTATTTTCGTATTGCAATTCAATTTAAAGGTATTTATTTATTCTCCGAGCATTTTGTACAAATCAAACTATTGTCACGGCGGAAAACAAATGATCAAAAATTAAGAGTTTGGAAATAGTTGAATAGATGGAATTGAATAGATTGATAAGTTTTGAACCTTTAGACATGTTTCAAGTTCGTGATATTTAAAGTTCATTACTATTTGTATCTCAGCCTGCATCTTGCGTCTGACACGCGATGCACTTTCTAAGTGACGGTGATGGAAAATATAGACAATACCCGCCTTGTTCAATAATGCCGTTATTTGTGATGGATCTTTGAACATGTTAGGCTACTTTCAAAACACGGTGAAAATAATTGCGTAATCACTACATATTATAAAATAAAGTAGCCCAGAGCCGCGTCAGTATATGTCTGTCTGTCTGGATAAACTTAAAAACAACCAAACGGATTTACATACGGTTTTTACCAATGGACGGGGAATGACTCATGACTTCACGAGGAAGGTTTATGAGGAAGATTATCTTGAGTATTTTTACCACTGTATGTTGAGCGGTACCGTATTTGTTGTTTTGAATGATTTGTTTTATAATTATGCTTTGTATATGCTTATTACAAGGTTCCGAGTCTAACTTACTTCTTGCAATGTACATTTGCAATATTCATACTTAATATATTTATTTCAAGTCTACAATTGCTTCGAGCCAGAACAATTGACAAAAAACACAATAAATACTCTTTTATAAAATAAAAATATACACCAATTTAAGATTTACCTACTTTAAAAGTAAATTGTCTTTTGTAAACACGCTATATATGTATCCTTTTACATAAGAATGTGCAATATGCAGTAATCTGACCAAACGGAATATTAAAGATAACGTGACGTAATTGCGGTTCCGGCTAGTTGGCGGCTAGTGGCCTGAAACCGGTTTCCGGATGCATGTCACCCCATCCAGTTTCTATGATGGATTCCTTTCTTTTTTTTAATGTTGTCTTAATTCCTTGATCAGATAAGAAACTGGATTTTGTGATCTATTTAATTGCTTTTTCCAAATTATTCGAGTAGGTTATGATGGTAGTTTTCAGTCTATTAATTTTATTGATTATTTCTTTATAGTTTGATCGTATTAGCTTAGTTAATTAGTCTTAGTGTATTCTATTCAGCCAGTTTAATCGATTGTGAAAGTATAATAACTTAAGGAATTCAATATAATCAATGAATCATAGATTATATAACATAGATAATAAAGAGAAATAAAATCTTCGAGCTATGAAATAAAAAATATTAAAACCACCTGCTGAAACCGGTTTACTCGTTTTATACGCAAATTTATTTTTATTAAATTCGTATGTGAATAAAACAAACAAATAATTAAAATAATATTAACAATACGGCTATTGTAATTTTATATGAAGGCTTATCATTATATATAACGTATAGATAGATTTATTGCTATGTATTATACAATATAATTAAAAACTTTAAGTGTGTAATTATAAAATTCTCAGGAGGAAGCAAAATTATCAATGTTAACTATTAATTTAATTTGCATGATTATGATAATCGTTTTTTTCATTGATTTAATAGTTTCGATAAATCGTAAAACTAAAAACGTACTTTTGAGTATATTATGTTAATAAAAATTATATAAAAATAACAACTATGAAGCAAGAGCAAACATTATAACTTAATGGACCGAAGCAGAGCGTGACGAATGTAAAAACGCAATTTGACGATAAAGATGTGTTCGCTTAAAAAAACTACATTGTGTTTATACTTAAAAACTCTTAATCGTCCAAACAAAGTCTCGACATTACGAGACACGTTACGTTTGAGTGCACACACTGGTTTTATTCTGCTAAATAATGAAATTTTAATTTGGCAAACACTGATTAATTTTTTAATTAATTGCACTTGTAAATCTAATAACGCCAATATATATTTTTTTCAGATACACACAGCTGCAATATATTTTAAACTTTCACTAACGGAGCGGGCGGCGCGTGCATCACATGCGCGGGCGCAGGGCTAACTCGCGCTGACGCCCCTCTCCCTGCGGTGCCGAGTGTGGGCGCACCTGAATCGCCATTTACGTAGCACCCCTTTAATGAAACACGTTTCATATTTGCACGAGAATGCATGGACAAATGGCAGTTATCTACGTCACAGCCGTAACCTTGTTTGGTTTCTTAAATTATATACCACGTGATTAATTTAACAGATATCATTATATAATTTAGATTATTTTAAGGTTATTTACATTGAAAGAGCGTTAAAAGTCAAAAGTCAAAAATCTTAATTCTATATAGATGTATTACACTTATTGATGACTTACATGTTACGAAATACTTGAAAAAATCCTTAAAAATTCAATATTACTGAACCAAACGAGAGATCTTAAAATCTCTCTCTTTTGTTTTAGTGTTATAGAAACATATAAAAAGTATATTGTACATTAATTCATTACAGACGATAAATATTTTAAAAATAAATGGAAATGTGGAAGAGAACATAAGTTATAAGTGAACTACAATAGTAACAATCTACATACATATATGCGTTAATATAAATTTATATATTGTTGCAGCATTGTATCTGTCATTGCTAATTTGCTAGACTCACAAAACGATAAGATTGAAACCCGTAAATACATTCAAGCAAAGCTACATTTTAGTGAACTGGTTCCAAGAGCTGGCATAATCTAGGACAAAAGGTACTAATACAAATTTGGATTTCGACAGAAGAATGAACGTTGTAATGCAATGATAGAACCTTCACAAATAAAAGCTATGTGTAAGCAAATAAGTGAATTGGATTTACCTCGTGTCTTATAAATAGAGTTTGTCGATATAAATGTCTCCAAATATTTAGGCAAACTGTGTAACGGCTCTTGAATGCCTCAAAGCTGGGCAAACGTCTCGTATTTTGTTAAGGAGAATAATTGTAGCTTATACCAACACATTGGTCTACCGAGGCCAATGATGATACATAGTACAGGTGCTAGAATCTCGTCACACAGATGCAGGTTTCCAAACGTTAAGCACGAGATGAATAACTACTTAATAAAATAAACTCTTGAAAACTCGATCGTGTTTGTCCGCACTTGAACTCATAATCTTCTGTTAAATTCCACGCATTCTATCCACATATCGGCTTTTAATCAGAAGAAAAACATTTAAAATATAACAAGGCAGATGAATTAAATGTTTAAAATCACTTAAGTAATTAAAAAGACGTTGCGAAACAATATATAACGCGATTATAATGTATTCCTATATACTTAAATGTTGTTAAAATAGAATTAAAGATGTACGACTGTAAAAGAAAATGTTCTCCCGGCTACGAGTGTGTGTGTGTGCTGTACCACTGACGTGTGTGCAAAATTTCAGATCAATTGAGTAGTTAAGACGTAAAAGCGTAACAAACAAACAAATAAATAAATAAACTCATTTGCGTTTATAATATTAGTAAGGATTATATATTGTGTTACATTTACTTTAAGTAATTTTCGAGACGTAAATGGAATTTTATGACTTAGAGAAATGGGATTTATCTTCGTCTCATCTATTAAAAATTCGAGTCAATCGAGTTAAAATCAAATGTAGAGTAAGACTAGTTGCACTTACACAAGCACTATGCCCCTGTTATTGTCGATACATGCAAGAACGACTAACGCTAAGAACGCCTATGATATAACCGGTAAGAAGTGGAACAGATAAATTATTGATCCCACGTTCGGTTTCAACGTGTTCTAGAATTCGTCCAATTTTAAATGCATTGTAATTGATTAACGGGAATAAGCAAGTATATAAATATATACGTTTGCATGTCGTAATACAAATTAATGCAAAGTGAATAACCGCAAAGCAATGGTTTTGTTTTGAACACAATATTTAATTATTTATGATTTAGTTTTTCAAACAATATATTTTACGGCATGTGCTGGCAAACTACAAATACGATCTTACTCTGTGAGCATCGTCAAAACTGATTACCGGAAATATTTTATGTGTATAACTCGAGAATATAAAAACACTTCAACAATTAGTTATTTGATAATTCCACCTAATAGTGTTTTCAAAAATGCTTAGCGTCAGCAGATCTAAAGGTGTACAAAATCCTTTTCATACAGTGTAGCATAATAAGTAAAAAAAGTTTATCATAGTAAGACCATGTAATATGGAGCAGTAAATATTATATTATTTTTCATATATTTATATTCGTATTAGATACAAATAGGTTTGACTAAAAGGCAAGTGATAAATCGAAAAAAAAAAATTGATTGAGACTGCTGATATATGCCAGAAGAAAGTACTGAAGTCGAGGTATACCGAGAGAGCACACACATTTTGAAAATTAAACAGATTAGACATAGATAAGACTCATAGAAAAGGTGCCTTTATCTTTAAGACAACTTCAGAAAGTGGAAGAAAAATTAAGGTCATGATATAAATATTTCTTCTGAAATAAAATAAATCTTAAAACCACTTACACAAACAAACAATTCAGTCGTAATGTTACGCGCAAAATGCAAATTATATTTATAAAAAAGTCAAAGTGAATGTACGAGGTATTTCATTACTTTCATTCGAGTCGTGTTTCAGGTTGCGGTGGTGCCATTGGTACTTCCGTAACGGCACACGAAGGCAGTCAAAGCGATAAAACACATTTCCTTATGCATTTTGTAAAACATTTAACCTTTTAAATGTAAAGCTTTTTCGATTAATTTGATCCGTAATTATAGCATACAATGAAAATAAATTAAAACATACTGAAATGGTTATACAATATCACGCTTTTTGGGGCTTATTTAAACCAGAATTTTAATTTTGTCCATTATTTGGATCGTAATTTGATACGGATAGTGTATAATTAGAATTAAGATCATGTTTACGGATGCTCAATCTTCTTAATATGTAAGAAGTTATTTTGTCTCAAGGTTCGAATCTTGGCGAAGTAGTCAATTTAACGACGATGCTCCTCTTTCGTGATGTTACGTATTTTCTATATTTTATAAGTATATGTTGTTAGTGGAATGGATTGTTACGCTTATATAATTCTTATGTTTACTTTTACCTGAACAAACAAGTTTATGTATACGAGTACTCTCAGTCAACTTTAATCATTGTTCAAATATTCAATATCGTTATTCGGATTACACAATTGTCTAATTTATGTGTTCATTTTTTTTATTATAAACATATCTGTCGTCTTCATCAATTCTTCACTCTTCAGTAATTCCTTTTGATTCGAAAGCTTTTGAATTGTCTAATAAACAATTCTACGATAAGAAAACGATTCGTTCCTTATATATAGTACCAGGCATTAATTTTCACGCCTTTCCTTTTAATATTAGACTAGCTGTGCCCGCGGTTTCACCCGCGTATAATTAATAAAAATATAATGAATAAAAATCAGCCTAGAACCTTCCTCGATAAAAGGACTATACAACACAAAAATAATTTTGAAATTCGAACCAGTAGTTCCTGAGATTAGCCGGATCAAACAAACAAACTCGTCAGCTTTATATATTAGTATAGATTTTCTATAGTTACTAGTACTTGGTATAGTGGGTATGTAAGTGTCTTGTGCAAAGTTTTGGTCTCCGTTTGAGGGGAAGTTTTAGAGCTATTAAAATTCTTTCAGATCAACATCGAAGGAATTCGATTTAGCAATGACTCCATTTACCAAAAAAAAAAATAGCAGAGGAGTTTCCATCGTTACTTTTTTTTGAATAAAATGCAACGTTTATAGACTTACAGAAGTTCGTAACGTATATTATCTTCTACGCAATCGAGATTATAATCGGCTTATTGTTATACAAACTGATTCTCACAATTTTCGACTATTTCAACGAGAAAGTGTTCGTTTACATGAGTTTTTAGTTAGGAATACAAAAGTGATTCCGTTGTTATCAATTCAGTAAGATGGCCTGCATGTGTAAAGCTCATTAAATTTATAATAATCTTATTGTGTAATATTCTGTCTGCAGTCTTCTTATTTTTTTTATAAAACTTACCAACTTTGTTTAGTGGTAGGGCTTTATGTTAACCCGCCTGGGTATGTATCACATTTTTTTTTTCGCTGGAAAACCTTTTAAGCGCTTCCCCATATGAAGTGGGGGGGTATGTGGGACTCACCGGCACTGAAAGCGCCGGAATACCCACTAAAAAACCAGCGGTATCCTCTCCGTCTGGTCGGGGGGCGCCACGGGATCGCTTGCGCATGCTATCGAGATGCCCCAACGGTCGGCCCGCCTCTGCGGGCCTCCATTTCTAGGGGGGTTCCCGGTTACGGGGAACCCACCTAGCCCAAGCGGCGGCTATTACGCCGACGCCTTCTCCCCGGTCTTCTTCGGAGGATATGTACCACCTACTCATCACATATTAATATAAATATATAGTATTGAAAGTTTAAAGGTTTCGCCTTCCTGTTTTATATTAAAAAAGCAATGTTCTATATTTTATATAGATGCATTACACTTAGTTATTAATAGGAAAACTAAAACTACCAAAGGTTTTATTCATAGGAACATGTTTTACGAATTTAAATGTATGAAATATCCTAGAAGCGTTTCATTTACAAAGTATGCTGTCATCTTTAAGCTTAATCGCAAAATACCTCTGGCACCCAAACCTTTAAAGAGGCGATTGTGTGTTTCTTTAGAGTCATGACAAGAAATCTTCGTCATATAAACTGGTTGATAGTGTTAGCATTTATTCGTAATAGATGCAGTTTCTCAAGCAAGAGTTGAACATTTTTTACATCATTATGTAGAAATTGTTTCGGAGAGACTGGAGTACTATTGTAAAATTTTGTCTCAAGACTTCAAAGATAATAAAACAAATCGACAATGCCGTCTATATTTATCATCATTTAAATTGAATAAAGAATTTTAGGACTAAACAGTCTAGGACCTCTATGATATAGTAAAAAAAAGGTAATGAACAGCCTGTGTGTATTCCACTGCTAGGCAAGGCATCATTTCCGTTTGAGGGGAGAGTTTAGAGCCTATTCCACCAGCTTGCTCCAATACGCGTTGGTGGATACACAGTCGACAGGATTACATTGAAATTAAAAGCGCAGGTTTCCTCACGATATGTTCCTTCATCACCGAGCATTAACATAAATTAAGCTCATTAAAATTCAGTGGCGTTTCCTGGGTTGGAACTCGCAATCATCGTTTGATTTACGCGTTCTCACCACTTTTTCTTTAAATATTCATCAACGCACGCCATTAAAATCGTTTTTCTCTTTATTTTATCTACAAACATAACCCAATCCCTGCTCTTGAATTAATCTACATATATATTGGTGAACGTAATGAAATAATTTTTTTTTTCTATGTATAATGTAATAAAATGTATTTCTTTGCAATTAATGTATCCATCAGATTGTGGAGATAACGTAAACATATGTCAAACTAGTTTACTCCCGCGGTTTCGCACGTATGTTTCCGGTAAAGAGTTATGTCTAAAAAAGCCCACGTCCTTCCTTGGGACTTAAGCTAGCTTCATCCGAAATTTCAACAATATCGCACGAGTGGTTTAGTCATGAAAACGTGACACACAGACAGACAGAGTTACTTTCGAATTTTATTATTATTTCAAAGTTTCATCGTGAAAATGGAATCTACTACGAAATAGATGAAAAAATATCAATAAACAATATCGGAGACGTTGAACGGTGAAAGTATAAATACTGCAGTTTATAGAGGAATGACAATGGAATGATTTACTTTCGTTCTCATAACAATATCGTCGACGCTGACGATAGAAAAATACTTTAGAAATAGATACCGTCGCTAAATATATATTATATTACAATATCAAATTTATTACATAACATACGTTTTTATTTGAAAGGGAACTTACCAAATGAATTTAATAATTATGTACTTAATCATATATATTTTAAGTGTAATTAAAGCAATTTGGCCAGCATTGAACTCCTATAAAATTAGTATTGTTTGAATTATTTTTAAAGTAATTAACATATAATATAACTTTAGGATATGTTTGAAGTATTCGATAAACATCGATCTCGGCTGAATTACATTTAAATACCTACTTAATATTTCGAGATCATTTCACATTCATCTGATAAACTTCTAACGCAAGTGTTTTTATATCTTACGAAATTAAAAAAACACTTGAGCAATGAATGGCAAATCATGTCGAATTACACACATTATTGCGTGCGGTAGTCATCGACACCCTACCAGCATAAAGCGACCCGACTCGGACGTAACCATTGAAGTTAGTGAAAGCGTGTTTATTGATCTGTGGTTCTACTTATATTTGTTGAATGTGCGCAATGCTAGTCATAATTTTATACGGTCAAGGATGAGTTTACGTTGGGTTACGTGAGAAGATATTTGTTTTGGAATGAATGACGGGTGTTTTTTTCCTTTGTTCGGAGGAATGTCGCGTCGGCCTTTGAAAAACTGACAAAGCATTGGTTATATCATAGTATTGAGTTATAATGTAGAATAACATTGATAATAATGTACTCCGTGTGGTAAATTTAATATTTTTACGAATATAACAAGATTAATTTAATATAAAGATTCATATTTATTTTAAACCAAACAATCTGAAAAATCAAAAGTTACATTAGCTACTCCAGTATGCTTACATTAATAATTAGAACTTTTGAATCGTCATTTTATAAAATTAGCTACAATCGGAAACCGGTAGAGACTCAGCAGTTACTCTTTTCCGCCAATTAAATAATTCAGTTATATTAAAAAAATACACTCAAACTTATATATATATTTGCGCCAAATTCGGCTTCCCAGTTTAGTAACAAAAAATAACGCTCGAGAAGCAATGAAAACTTAATAAATAACGCATACATTTCAGTATTTATATTAAAACGGAAACTTATCTTAAGTAATACTATGATTTATTATCTATATACGTAGATAATAATTTATAGTATTTTAAAAATTATTACATAAATAGAACCGACACACGATACCTAATAATCACTTCACGGGTCGGACAGGTTTTTGTTGTTTGTTATGCTTTCACGGCTAATTTTGATAAAATTTAGTACGAAGCAAGCTTGATCCTCGAGACATAAGCAACTTTTTTATACCTAACATCTACACACCCCCCCAAAACGCGAGCAAACCCGCGGCCGAAAACAAATCTATACTAATATATAAAGCTGAAGAGTTTGTTTGATCCGGCTAATCTCAGAAACGAATGGTTCGAATTTAAAAATTATTTTTGTGTTTTATCGTCCTTTTATGGAGGAAGGTTCTAGCCTGATTTTTATTCATTATACGCGGGTGAAACCGCGGACACAGCTAGTAATTAATATACTCAATGTCGCATATAAATTTCGTGTTCTGCGGTGCGTTGTGAGCAACAAACTCGAACAGCTCTAAAGAATTAATGAATTATTAAAAATGATAAATAACTATCGTATACATATTACACAATGATTATATCCTTTCGTGTTATAAATAATGTCGAGGTGAATTAATACGAAATTAAAAAGTCATAATTATAGCTTAAGGAATTAATGAATACCTACTTAAAAATTTATTACTAGGCAGTCGTGGACAGATTCGGAATATCGTGACAATACATTACAGAGTAACTGGCTCGTCGGTCTAGTTTATAAAGTTGCAGATCCAGAACGCCTGGGATGAAATCACGGGTAGGCCCAATAAAAAATGTATCTCTAAATTCTAATTATAAATAAAAATATATTATGATATACATTTAGTTACCTTTAATTATTCTTATTTCTTTAAACTTACAAGTTTGATGTTGTGCGTACTATATAAAAGAAAAGTAAACTTAATACGATTTTCTTCAAGCAAGAACTCTGTTGAATTACAATGTTACTGAAACATTGCAGTTTTATATAAAACAAGGTTATCTATGTAGGTCGCCGGTTATCGTTCGAGTGAAAGCAGCACTACGGCCTTTAATAAAAAAAATCAATACAGTTAAAAATACATACAGTACAGTAACAGCCCACTGCTGGGCTAAGGCCTTTTTTTGAGGAGAAGGTTTTGTAGCTTATTCCACCACGCTGCTCCAATGCGGGTTGGTGGAATACACATGTGACAGAATTTTAGTGAAAATTGACTCATGTTCCTTCACCGTCAAGCACGAGATGAATTATAATCACAAATTAAGCACATGAAATTCAGTGATGGTTACCCCGGGTTTGAACCTACGATCATCGGTTAAGATTCACTTGTTCTTACCACTGGGCCATTTCGGCTTATAATAATACATACTGTAATATATATATATATATATATATATATAAAATAAGTCAAATTTACTTTCAAACATCGAAATAAAATAATTTATGCTACACAATTCATCAACGGTCTATGTATAAACTTAGCGGCTGTTAAGTTAAACACTGATTTCGCTCTCTCTGTCAGTATTAATATGAGAGAAGAAGACACAATATTGTTTAAATAATAATCACA
This sequence comes from Nymphalis polychloros, assembly GCA_905220585.2. NCBI lineage: Eukaryota > Metazoa > Arthropoda > Insecta > Lepidoptera > Nymphalidae > Nymphalis > Nymphalis polychloros. Next base: position 1,633,923 of record HG992247.1, read on the forward strand.
AGCACCAATATTTTAGAATGGCTTTAAAAGCTAGCCACTGAATAAACGAGTCGGTGATTACTATTATTGATATTATATCTCAGTTACTCAAGTAATTACAGTGAATTTCTATATTGTTAAAATTACACTGTTAAATATTTCCTATGTACAAATATTCCAAGATCTTGTTTAGATAGCGAATGCGTCGGCGCAGGAATCCGGTAACAATTACATTAGCAACCGCCCACTTCAATAGGCGCGTGCACCGCCTATTTCGGCTGGAGGTTCATGAACTTGTCTACCAACTTAATTGTGTTTACGTTGGAGCTTATGTTTTCTATACTATTACTGAATATATATACTAATAAATGAGATATTTTTGTAACGCCTAACTGAACGACTAAGAAATAAAATAATAATAATAATATACATGAAATTTTTACGAAAAGTAGCAACGCGTCCCGGAGAAGGTTTTAGTGTGTAAAGTTTTTATACACTAAAACGATAGAAGTTGCACTAGTAATTTCAGCGACTTAAGAATATTGACATGACTAGTGTGAATTTTAATTTTTTGTATGTAATTGAAATTATAAAACTTTAAACGAGAGATTATTAAAGACAATCTGTTACGTAAGCAGAAGTTATAATTGCAACAAAAATAAAGAAAATCAACCGTGGCTATGTAGTAAATATGAAGGAAGCCTCCTGTCACTACATTAAAATATTAATAGCTATCTTGCGTAATTGACACATCCTCAGTTCTGTTTGTTTAATTTTTAATTATTTATTAATCGCTATATAAATTTCGCATGCATATTTATGAGTTATGACTTATATAAGCTTAGACAGTCACTCTTTCTGATAGATATAAGTACAAAAAGATAAATTTATTATGTAAACTATTTTAAATTTTATAAATACATAATTTATTATGTTTAATTTAGTCTACTTAAAATTAAGCCTCCAACGCCATCTTTTACAATTTCTATACATCACTTCTAGACTATGTCTGTTAGTTGTAGCTATGTGAAGATAGATGGCGCTTATTATAAGTTTTCATTATTTTAGCAAGTTTGACAACAGAATTAGAAATAAACGATTTTAAACAGTAAGATATACGTTAAGCTTACCTTGATCTTTATTTTGCTTCGGTGAATTCACCCATTGATGACGAACCTTCTGCGACCAGCTGACCGGACTTTTTCTTCCCCGACTTCGTTCTCTTACTCTACAAACGAAAACATCCATGGATTTATCTTTATGTAATAATAAAAAAAAAAACACGTGATAGTCCCGCACTTTCCCCGTCTATTTTCGTACTGATTGGGACGTAAATATGATGGTAATATCGATCTTAGATAACGTTGTTTACACAACTCTTTGAAAAAATATTGCTCGATATGCGTGTGGTGAATTTATAGGTCACAAGAATAAATACTAGATAGCGTGAGCGAACGCACTTCTAGTATATGTAGTTGTTATGTAATATATATAAAATAATATAGTTTAAGATCTAAGAAACATAAACTAAATAAATTACCATTATTTCTTAGTTAATTATATTATTTAGCTAAAGTAGTATTTTGGATTACAAAAATAATTTTAACTGAACTTTAATTCGCGAGGAAACATGTGCTGAATTAAATTCTGTGATAAGTATATCTACGACAGGAGTGACTTGGTAAAGTAAGCCCTTCAAACTTGCCCCACAGTGAGGCTGATATGAACAGTTACTACTGAGTTATAAAAGTTTATCTTACATGATTATTTTCTTTTCTTCAGTCTTTTCTTCGTCAGAAACATCTACCCAGTCGTCGCTCCTGTCACTTCGGTCACTCACACTCGTTTCGCTGCTAGGTACTTGAAAAGCAATTTCCTGCCCGTTATAACTGAGCACAGACCTTTGCCCATAGATACTGTTAGTTTTCTGTTCACTCGAAAGCGTTGATTGACTGATATTTGAAACATTGTCGAAAGATAACCGTTTCTGCACTGCAGAAGCCAGCTGCTTCTTTAAATTATTCCTAAGTTTCACCATGCTCGGGCTATTCGGTATGCTCTCGTAGCAGTGCGACAGTGAGGTACCATCAGCATGCTTGATGGTATCATAAATGTTTTCATTATCATTGTAATCTGATGAGACGAACGAATGTCTAGTGCTGTAATTCGGACTGCTTCCTTTTGATTTTGGTGGCCGCGGCGGTATTTTCTCATAAATTCTGTCGGAACCGATTTTTTCGTAACTAACCGTTGATGTTCCGCTAGTAGATTTGGTAATATAATAGTTCTTGTCATTTGTCTTTGAAATACGTGGATTGAAATCTTCAGCTATTTGAATGCCCGAGCTAGATGTATGACAGAATGGTTTGACGGAATATTTACAGTACTCGTAACCATCATCACTGTCACCGTCTCCTCGTGTCCTTTCTTCGAGCTGGTTACCACATAGCTCATAGTTATGAAGACTGTTCTCATCACCTTCGGGATGCGACCTCATTTCTAAAAGGCATTGGTAAATATTTTCGCCTTGATTTGTGGCTTCTTCTTTAGGTATTTCTGGTAAAGGGCAATTAATTTTTGATGATCGATCAGTTTTGATTGATATTATTACTAAATTATCTGATTCCCGTGGCTCTAATGGTTCGTAGTCATCTTCAATTACTGGTTCATTTTTTGACGATATTTTACTTATAAGTACATCTTTGTTACAAGCTTCTACTAAATTACTTTCAAAATCCGAATTCGTTTCGCATTTTAGATCTATTTTATCAGTACTTTTTTGAGATTCATTATTTGTTTCTTGTAGAGATTGCTCTTTTTGAGTACTATTTGTACTTGAATCGCTGAAACTAACAGTAGTTTCGTCCATCATCACACTAACAAAACCGTATGTACTATCTGATACGGATTTATCGTGGTCTGCGTAGATCTGTGAACTTTTTCTGCGCCACAAAAAAGAATCATTGGGCGTAATTTGTGAGTTAATTTCTTGATAGGTGTGTTCGTCATCCTTTTGTAATATGACAGAGCTTTTAATTTCATCTGACACTGTATTTGATATTTCATTGGCATCTTCTTGTATTATTTCAACTAAGTGAAGTGGTAATTTTTCGGAATGAATATAATTTGTCTTAAATTTTCTTTTATCGTATATAGGTTCTTTCTTTTTTGTATTGTCTGATAAATTCGTAATTTCACCTTGTTTCAAAAAATCGACAGAAATCGGTGCTTTTATGGTTTTGATTTTTGGGACACCATCCTTTAATACAATATTTCTAGTTAAAACTAGCGAAGATTTCTTTTCAGGTACTTTAGGTTTCTCTTTTGTAGTTGGTATGTTAGAAATTTGACTGCTCGATTTTCTTATTATATTATTACTAGCTTGGGCACTTATTTCACATTCAAACTTCTTTATAACATTTTTTACATTAGTTTCAATTGGTTTTTCATTTTGTTTAGAATTTTCACCATCATTTGATTTCGATGGGCAACCATCAATTGTATCAGATCCACTTTGTTGTTCACTGGAGTCGTGATATTTCGAGCGTTTTTTGGGGGATTTTGGAATTTTAGTACCATCCGATTTTGATCTTATTACACGATATTTACCATTAGATCCTTCGGAAAGTAGTTTATCAATTGAATTTACACTTGAACACCTTTTTCTGTAGCCTCGTCTTTTAGAACTTCTTCTATGCCGTAACACTATTTTAATGTTCGGACTTGAGCTAAGTGTCGATGAAGGTGTAGAGCTATTGCTAGCGGAACATCTGGATGATTGAAGATTCTCAATTGTTTTTACTAACTTCGACTGTTTGATCGGTGTTTTGTTTCCGTCGGTAACTAAGTCGTTGAACTTTTTAGTCAACTCTGAAACTTTAGTACTAGTTATAGTCATTGTTGTTTTAGTAACTAACGGTGGTCGTCTGTAGCATGCAGAAGCATTTTTTGTTTTAAAGCTTACTTTTCTCTGTTGCTGTTCTATTCGTTTTTTATTGTTAAGTGTTATATCCAAAGGTGTTGCAAGTTTATTACTTTTTTTTGCTGTAAATGGTAATTCTCTTCCTCCTCCTCCAGTACTTCTCGTATCATCGCTTTCTGTAATTGTGGCAATTTGTGCGTAATGCAATATTGGATCTTTATTAAACTGTCTTGGATACAAAGATGATGGGTTTACAGTAGCATTTAAAAAGGCCTGTTTAGCTTCATTGATAGATTTAATTCTTTCATTTTGGGGCGACGATGGTTTTATTGGTATTGAGTAAATACACTTCTCATTAAAATTTTGCTTATGTTTTATAGCCATATTTTCAGAATCAGGTAGAATGAAGTTCTTCAAAAGTGCCTTTATAGTACCGTGTTCTTTTTCGTCTGTATTAAATTTCTTTATTGATGAAATAAAATTCTTTGTAGTTATCGACTCGCCTTCCATTAGATTGTTTAATAACATTTGTGCTGGATATCTCTGACTGGTTTTCTACGCCATCTGAAACAATTAAAATTTTAAGGTGAGTAAAAAATTTAAAAATAATATACTTATGTATATCAATCATATCATATCTTTAAAAAGTAATTTCCTGGCTGATTGATTATTATCAACGGACAATTAAAACTACAAGACTTTTATACTCATAATATGAAAATGACCGTAAATGTAAAGCGCACTACAAAAAGGTTTTAGCCTTTAGGAAATGTTTTTCTTACACGTTACGCTTAAGAACGCATATAAACGTTACCAAACTGAATAAAATATTATATTATAGAGTCACAATGTTTCTTACATCATAAATCTGCAGGAAATTATTAATGAGAGTCGTGATAAATTATCTTAAAGCGAAAGTGGTTTTTAATTTTTAAATAATTCTAAAATAAACATAACGTTACAAGTAAAAATATTAGCATTTAAGCTAATATTGGTTGGGAGAGACAGTATTCATGATGGATATGGCACTTATATTGAACGAATAATTGTACAATCAAACACTATATTGACGATGGCTTGAATGTTTTTTTTTAATTCTAATTCTCTTAAACAAAGTCATAAAAGTTATATTCGTGATTTTGAGAGCAGCTTGAAATTATGCCTATAATTACTCCGTTATCCATTAATTACTCCGTTATTTTTTTCTATAGCTTAGGTAGGCGGACGAGCATATGGGCCACCTGACGATTAGTGGTCACCAACGCCCATAAACAATGACATTGTAAGAGATGTTAACCATCGCCAATGCGCAACCAACCTTGGGAACTAAGATGTTATGTCCCTTGTGCCTGTAATTACACTGGCTCACTCACCCTTCAAACCGGAACACAACAATACCAAGTACTGCTGTTTTGCGGTAGAATATCTGATGAGTGGGTGGTACCTACCCAGACGAACTTGCACAGAGCCCTACCGCCAAGAAACCTAATATGTCATCACCTTTGTATCTGTCGTTTTATATCCAGTCTCTTACTTTAAACTCAATATAACGTAGTAACATATTATGCATCCATCTGTTAATAAGCACCATCTTAATAATTGTGTTTTCACCTCAATAGTAAGTATAAATTCCGCATTCAAAGAGCGTACGTGCCTTGATGGTTGGTTTATAAACAATGTTCTTTTTAATGTTGACTTTATTTTAGGACTTCATTTAACAGTATGACGATTCTATATGTTTTATTCAAATTGCATATTATCTAAAATAAATACATGTGAGAGAATGTTCAATTTATTGGACAGATTTTAAATTAAATTAGTTAGGTATTGAATTCTTCATGGTATAAAATTATATACAAGATATGAGTACATAATGTACTTTCTGCTCGTAAAAAAATAGCCAAATTAGATTTTTATCAAAAAAATATTATACTTACGTTCTTAAAAATAAGGTAAAGTTGTCGTGTATCAAGAAGTTTACTTTGGCCTACGCTCGAACCAAATAAGGTTCTATAAGAATTTGTAAACAAGCACCGGTCATTGACCGCAAAATATTTAAATAAGACGTTTTAGCGGCAAGAACTTCATTTTTGAATTTACGGTAACATTTATAATGTTTGAGTTTATTAAATACCATGATCATTAGTGATTATTTTAGATTATTTCGCTGTACCGTGAATGATGACGATGTCCTCCTCATCGATTTCGGCCACGGCGGACAATCTCAAGAGAGACTATTCAACTGCGAAGGACAAGGTGCACCAGTGTACCAGTGTACCAGTGTATACTTGGTGGTAGGGCTTTGTGCAAACTCGTCTGGGTAGGTACCACCCACTCATCAGATATTCTACCGCCAAACAGCATTACTTGCTATTGTTGTGTTCCGGTTTGAAGGGTGAGTGAGCCAGTGTAATTACAGGCACAAGGGACATAACATCTTAGTTCCCAAGGTTGGTGGCGCATTGACGATGTAAGCGATGGTAACATCTCTTACAATGCCAATGTCTATGGGCGTTGGTGACCACTTACCATCAGGTGGCCCATATGCCCGCCCGGCTTCCAATGAAATAAAAAAAAAAAAAAAAGTGTGCTCACAAACACAGGAGCGCTCTCTATTCCCTCACTCTCATAATCCGATGGAACGGCAAATCCAATACGACCGGAAAGAGTTCAGGCGTAGAGCCAACAGCTTTACGTGCTTTTCCGCACACACACATACACACAAATTTACAAACTCCGGGTTACTGAGATTTTTTTCATCGTAAAATAACTTTTCATTAGAGACCTCGGGATCTGCAGACTATATCTAGCTACTAGTCCAACGAGGCAATGAACAATATAACATTAATTGGGTGTTCCTTTTATCATTTTTGAAGATTTTTATATTGGTATAACATAGGAAATATTCCGTACGCCTCCCTTTCTTTGATCGATTACAAAAAGTTCATCTTGTGATAAAAAAAAATCCTACTCATTTAAAAAAGAGGTTTTTTATTGTTTCCGGTTTCACGCAAAAAGTACAGATCCGATTAATATGGATCTATTCTGTGATTTTAATAAATAGTTTCAGGTTGGACACAGGTTATATAGAATGTTAATATATTGCATATTTTTTATATAACTTAATATACTGATGAAATTCGAGAAGATATTGCGTTCACGCGTCGTTAATCGGATTGAGTTATATCTTTGCGCAGTTATTCTTGGTACCTGCGTTAAGGTTTCTGGCATAATATTATTATCATACACTGTACATTGTATGACTTTGCTGAAGGTTCTCAATGTAGTTTTATACACATATATTGTTAACACAGAACTGTTTTTTTTTTGTTTTAGAGGGTAGTACTGCTCGTTCCCATTTTCATTTGTATGGTCATATGTATTTATGGGCTCGAATTTTATACTCAATTTTGTTTTTTAAATAGATAATTATGTTATCTTCAATTAAAGCGACTATCTCATCCTAGACGCTACTATAAATTTAAGCTATCGAGACTGATATTATTTAATTAGGTCTTCTACTTATAATATGTAAACAATAATTTATTTTTCTTTGTTGTGTAGAAGCTAAATTGTATACAATGTACGCTGTTGCGAATTTGATACAGCTGTTATTATTTTCGCAACTGTCTTGTTTTATTGTAAGCCATGATTTTACGGTTTATTTCGATGACAATGGCTTGTTCTGCGTGTCCTATGAAACAAAAGGCAAGACGTTGCCAATAAGTGGGTTTAGAAACTGACTGTCCACTGAAAGCGTCATATATCGCTTCAATATATCGACCGACCTTAGATTAATATTTAAACTAGTATAAGCACCGTTAAACGTCGCACCATAATTTATTTCTACTTGAAATATTTAAACATATATATTTTACACAGTCGAAGAGTTTGTATGGTTGAACGTGAATTAGACGTTACTTATCAACTGATGCTTAGCGGCTGATTAGTTAAAGAATGCCGTGCTTTTTTCTTTCGAATATCAAATGAATAATGACAAAAAGGGACAATATTATTGTTTAAGTAAGCAGTCACTATAAAAAACGTTTTGAAATTAAGCTGTTTATGTTTGTGCTACAGGCCGTTTTAAGTTAGTGAATCATAATTTTAAAAGCCTTCTTATATAAACAAAATTTTGATTTTGAAAGCTATATAAGCAGTGAACGATCAGCTCTATACCGATGTTAAATTAAATCAGACAGCTCGACGCTAAAAACCTCGTCTATTATTTACGTAATCATTTGAGGAATGTATATTTAATTAATTCATGCAATAATAACTCTTACCAAACAAACAAACTAGATCTTGAATATAAATCTGCATCAATCATGGAAATTGGCTTGGTTAATAAACGTGATTGTATTATAAACTAAACTAACTTATCTGTATTAAAAGACTTACTATCTTTAGTATATGTATTGGCCTCTATAAAACCACCACGTTGGCTTATATGATAAAAATAGACAGCTAAGAAATATTTTGGTTTTTTAATGCATCAATAAATATATTACAAATTTAGAAGAAACCGCAACGGCAACGTGGAATAAAGTTTGTAGTCATTTTATACGTCTGTCTGTATATATACATATAAAATGTTTAAATTATTTCTTATAATAGCCGTAGTCTAAAATAAAAACTGTTTGTTTCTGCTTTGGTAACTCCCAAGCTATATTTACTTAAAACAGACTTAGACAATTATTTTGAAATCGCGGACAGACACTTCTATTCTCTTTATTTTAATTATTATAGACTAAGTGCGTAAACTAAAACTAAAAATTATACTTGAAATATGCAAGTATATAAGGATAAGGTCCTCCAGACCGATTTCGGCCACGGCGGCCAATCTCAAGAGATTAGCCAACTGCGCAGGAGATATTGTAGTGCACAAGTGTGTGCGCAAACACAGGTGCACTCTCTTTTCCTTAGCTGTCATAATTCGATGGGACGGCAATACGACACGACCGGAAAGAGTTTAGGCGAAGGACCAACGGCTTAACGTGCTTCCCGCGGCACGGGAGTGTACACACTTCCAACTTCCAACAGACTCCGGGCTGCTACTGAGAATTTTCTGACAGAAAAACCCAATAGCTATTTATTGGCCCGACCTGGGAATTGAACCCAGGACCACCGAGTCTGCGGCCTTATATCTAGCCACTAGACCAACGAGAAAGTATATACTTACTCAATGAATTCAAATGAATACTAGTAAGACCTAAAGGCTATTTACTTACATCGTGTATATTACACCAAATAATCCATCAAAGTTTTCTGAATAACGTTTTGTTTGGTGAGCAATCTGTTCTAGATAGAGTGCGTCTCCGTACAAGTGGGGCGAATTAGCAGTTTTCAAGCGTTAATTCCGACCTCGAACGTTGTTCCTAATACGTGATGTCTCTTTTCCTTGTGTTATTTGGGACGAGAAATTGTTTTGTTAACATTCGCTTGTTCGTTGGCAAAACAGTGAATGTACTCTCGTGTAAAAGTAAAAGGTAAAAAGTCTGTAAATGTCCCACTGCTGGGCTAAGACCTCCCCTCCTTTTTGAGGAGAAGTCAAGCTTACTCCACCACGCTGCACCAATGTGGGTTGATGGACAATCGTGGCAGATGGCTTGTGTTCCAGCATTTGAACTCACTTTGTGTTGAATTGTAGTTCCATTGAATTATAGAAGAGAGGCTTAGAGAGGGTATGTATGTTTCTGCCTATACTTGTGCACTATAATATCTTTAAACATGACACGCATTCCTCAATAAACAGCGAAATGTAAATGAAAACCGAAATCTTAAACAAGATACTTTTTTTTTTATTTTTTTTTATTAAATATTGGTCAAACTGTTTCAGTGTTTACAATTTTGTAATCCATTCGTATGACAAAAACCCATAGAATCATTAAAATGATAAAACGTTCGACAGCACAATGTATCCAGTATTTCCTTATATTTGACCTCTTCAAGCCGTAATTGGAAAAACCTATGAATGCTATTTATGAAAGAGTTCGGCTTATTGTTTTGTCAATACTCTAGGCTTATATACAATTGAATAGCAAATAACGAAACTTGCATTTAATTACAAATTGATAAAATGTCAATAACCTCAACCCTTACGATTAAATTAAGAATAATTTTATTTGTTGTTGCTATTCTATTCAATATAAATATGTATTTATCCATTGCCAGCTGATATAAGATGTTATATGCATCGTGTCTGTAATCACACTGGCTGACTTACTCTTCAAATCGGAACACGGTAATGCAGAATACTAATGTTTGAAGGTAATTGCTGAGTATCTGGTACCCAGGCGGTCTTGTTCAAAATCCTGACTCGGTAGGGCTTTGTGCAAGCTCGTCTGGGTAGTTACCACCAATATATCAGATATTCCACTGATATTCTACTGCGAACCAACAGTACTTAAGTATTGTAAAAAGTGGATTATTTGTCCGCCTGCCTAGCTATTCTATAAAAAAACCGATTAAACGGATAGCAGCTCAGTGACTTGAAACTGCTTATATTAGAATCTTTACTCCGAAAAAGACATTACAGATTTGTACATCGTTATTCAATAAGTACGAGTATGGAGCCTAATTAAATCTAATACATTTGGGTTTAAATAATTAAACTGCGTTTATAAATGTAACAGAAAGTTACTGATACAATCAAACTCACGGCCCTCGACGTTATCAATTCTATGTCGTTTCAAATACCTACTTGTAGGGCTGTTGACCCAAGGGTCAAACGTGTAAGCCACGCTTTCACTGGGATCTGGGAAAGTACGATTAGCGCTCCTAAATGGCTGTTATCAAGTTCGAAGTTGTTTCTTGTTTCTTACTTAGATATTTATTTGATAGGTATAATGCCATTTTAGGCGATAAGTTATTTATAACTTGAAATATCATTTTGTAATATAAATTATCTTCATTATCTATACTAATATTATAAATGCGAATGTGACAAACTGTGTGTTTGTTACGCTTTCACGGTTAGAACACTTGGTGGCAGAGCTTTGTGCAAGCAAATTATAATAAAAATAATATGAAACATGATGTTTTCATTGGTGATTTCATGTGAGGATAATGTCCTCCAAACCGATTTCGGCCACGGCAGCCATTATTAATGAAGTATATATAGCCAACTGCGCAGGCGATTTTATAGTGCTCGACTGTGTGCGCAAATGCAGATATATTCTCACAATTCGATGGCATGACATATCCGATACTACCGGAGATAGTTCGGGCGCAGGACCAAACGGCACCTAACGAGCTTTTTCTAGGCTACGTGCCTTAAACCTACTTTCAACTTCCAAACTTGCCAAACAAATTTTCAGGCTGCAGCTGAAAATGTTTTGACGGAAAAACAAAACTTATTTTATTAACCCAACTTGGGGTTTGAACCTAGAACAGACTCTACAGCTTTATGTTTGATTAATTATATATAAACCATTAATTAACTTTACAAAACTTATTCGGTATTTTATAATAACCAGAAATATTAAAAAACTGGTATCCTCCGGAAGTGGCGATAGGACGATCTCTTGCGCATTGCACAATGAGGCGTGCGTCGCTAACATCGCCAATTAACAATTTGACATGCGCACGCGCACGCGTCCAAAGCTCATAGAAAGCGGTTAATACGTGATAGAAAATGACGGCCCGTTACGTCTATTACATTTCTAACAGGTGGCTTTCGTTATACAATTGTTGTTTATCACCGCTAATGTAATGTATTGCACGTTATAAATATGTACTTGTTTGCGTTCGAAGTTGTCATGTAGTTAGAAATTAAATGAAAACAAAGTTAATCTCCAAGATATACTTATCTTTGATTCCTGATAATAATTAATTAAAGTTAAGCACCTACCGCTTTATAAGCTACTATCAGCTTATAAGATTGTTCATTCCGAATTACCGATGTAAAGCAAATGTATTAATAGTTTATTAAATTATTAATTATATTGTATAATAAAATACCAAAAAAGGCAGGATTCATCTTACATCGGTTACTATGTCAAATTGTCTAACGGTTTTGTGTAACGGAACCGACACGGCGCTCAATGAAACAGATATATATAACCGAGTCGGTTAAGTAAAAAACGAATATAAAATTATGTCACTACATAAGATTTAATAGTAGTATTTCATAACTATTAATAAACATTCAACGAGATATTGGGCACGTGTGTTTATATTTTTTTATTACAAAACTATTTCCTGTTTAACATGATTTTTGATTGAAAACACGGTTAAACTTTTTACTAATGAAATATATTAGTTGTTGTGTTGTCTTGTTTTTTTTTTATTGCATAAGAAGGCATATGGGCCACCTGATGGTAAGTGGTCACCAATGCCCATAGACATTGGCATTGTAACAGATGTTACCATCGCTTACATCGCCATAGCGCCACCAACCTTGGGAACTGAGATGTTTTGTCCCTTGTGCCTGTAATTACACTGGCTCACTCACCCTTCATACCGGAACACGGATATCTGATGAGTGGGTCGTACCTTTCCAGACGGGCTTGCACAAAGCCCTACCACCAAGTGACCTGTGTTCTGTTTTTGTGTGTAAAAATCTTCATCATGATCGGCAAAGAAACTCAATTTCACATTAATGATATTAGTTAGGATTAAGATTATATGTAAATATATTTATTAGTTTTTTTTAATGCAATTCATCGCCGCAGCTATTATGCTCTACGAAGATGCTTGTATATGTTAATGATCGCGTGAAATCATCCTAGATAGATCAGTAGGTCTATACTGTAAGAACAAAATCGAAACTCAACGGATAAAACGGTCGTGAAATGTCAGAAAGTTATATGCGATATTGAACGTAATTTAATATAACATTTCAAGAATACACGTATCAAAATTGTGAATTACCGTAAGTCGGTTGTCACTATATCACGGGTGAGTGATAAAGTTAGTTCTTAAAGAATAGCACTTCAGAAACTAATTACTATCTTCAGGCGATTTTGCATCATGTATTGAGATAGCAACTAACCCAGATAAACATGATAATCTATTATTAAGGCGTGCTCTAATATACATATACGTAATCAATAAGTATATATTAAACATAGATGATGTAAGAAAGGTACCTATTCATAATTTTTATTCACTAATTAATTATTTCCTAGAACATATTTTATAAAAAAAAAATTATTTCTAATTAAAAATCTCTTTTCATTTTTGTATTGGTGTATTGGTATATTATTATTAGGTAAGAAAATTCCTACTAGAAACGGCCTATTTCATGCTCTAATACGTAAACGTTTAATAATTTGCTTTAATTATTGCATTGTTACCTTGAACGCTGTAATTAGATAATGTCTTTATTGGATATTTTGGGTATATTATATACAATACAATAGTAATCTCTGTTGTTAGAAACAGGAGGTTTATTTTAATAATAATCATTACATTTTTTTAAATATATTTTTCATAATACTATGTTTGTATCTTAAAAGGAACATAATATAAAGTACGATATAAAGTTCTAGAGATAGAAAAAGACAATATGTTTCCAATTGTAATTGTTTTTGGAAAATATATTGGGAAGTAAAAGACGTATAATTCGTTCTTTAAAAAAATATATTCTCAATTACGACTGCTATTTATGTATTTTAACTTTTTCATAATTTTAACGATGTCAAACGGACACAGATTAATTGTTGTGTGGGATGGAGAATAATCGGCGCCCTGATTTAATTAAGGCATAATATGTTAGTGTTTTCATTTGATATTGAATTTCGGAGTTTAGTTTATACTATACCTACAAATAGATAGGTCATAAAATTTCAGAATTGAAATACTTTTTTAAGAATAAGTATACTTTATCAGGCGTGTTGCTGGTTTTATATCTTAAAACAAAATGTATTTAACTTTGAAACAACATTATTAAATATCTGTGTCACATAGAGCAACAGCCACACATAAAATATAGATTATAAAAAGATATGTCACTTGCTAATGATAGCTGACGTCATGCCATTATTACCGATATTATATGACATGGTACCACATTGTTGTACAAACTCGGCTTGCCTAATATGTAATGTAACTTTGATACAATTGTATTTATGTAAGGAAACCAACATATAATAAATGGAAAGAAACGAATAAGAATTAGTTTTATTTAGTTATAAACAACTTTTATTTGAGTTCGCGTTAAGTACTATATACATATAATACAATATATCAATCGAAGACGGAGTAAGCGTAAACGAACTTTGGATTTGCATATTCCACGTGATTTTTTTATTAGCTTCGCTATATTATGGAACATCAACACGTCTTGAATTGTATATATTTATTTAGAATACACTATTCCACTTAACTACTTAATTCCACTTTAATTTTCCAGTTTCGATAGCAATTTCGCAAACATTCAAAACGCTATTTATACGCGAATCCATAATCAATATCATAGATTATTCAAGATTTCGACCAACGATATCGCGTCAATTCAGTGTCAAATGTTGCTTATTTGCATTTACTCCTCTTGGCGTTAAACCAGGCTATAGATAAATATATAATACTAGCGATACCCGTCAGACGTTGTTCTATTTTTGTATAAAGTACAAAATTAATTAAATTCGACGTTACAGAAACCTTACCTGCTCTCCTTATTTGGGGGAAAAGTTTTAGTGCTTATTCTACCACGCTAATCCAATGCGGGTTTGTGGAATACACGTGTTTTCCTTCAGCTCTGAGCACGAGATGAATTATAAACACAAATTAATCACTTGAATGTACAGCGATGCTTGTCGAACCCGGACAATCTTCGGTTAAGATTCACGTGTTCTTGCCTTCTCGGCTCAGCGACAAATAGTAATATTATAAATGGTGTGGGCACAATGGTCGAAATTCGACCATATATATAATAGAAAATTTGAGGAAATCATATATGAATTTGCATGTTTTCTCTTTATATATTTATACATATTTTATAGGTATATCGGATATTATTTCTTTCAATCAATATGTAAAGGCATGGCATTGTTGAATACATACTACGGGATGTTGTATTTTTGTTTGTAGGACTACGCTTCCACAAACTGGTTTCTTGAGACCCCTCAATGAAGAACGCCAAAGGTTTTTTTTCGCTGTTAGTAGGTCACTTTGAACCGGTTAACGTTATGTTAGAAAATATTAAAGGTATAATCGTAAGCTCGTAATCGGAATGCACTAACGTATATATCAAATGTCATGAGAAACTTATATTATCTCTAACCGTTTATTCGTATATGTTAAAAAGTACCCGTTGTTCTATTTAACGATATAGGAGACTAATTAGATCAGTACAAGATTGAAGAGACTCTTCAAGCGTGATTTAGAAACAAATGTCTAAAAAAACTAATTTTATTATTAATAGTTACTCAAATAATACCTACATATATACATACAGCCGTTATTTATATCGAATTTAAGGGAATTTTGAACGAAATTTGTTGTTTCATTGCCGTATCATATATCTTAAACACGCCGCTAAATGTGAAGGTTCTAACGCCATATGCTGCCATACATGAGTTGAACCCAAGCATTGTTTCACCACACAATGCTCATTATAAAAACGGCTACGTCCGGCCGTTAGACCAGCCTTGACGTCTCCGTGTACGTCGTGGGGTTTTCTACACTATCACAAACTTTAATCATTGATAGGTAGGTATTTATACAAGTTTATTTATATATACATGAAGAAGAGTTATCTTAAAAATTGTAACCAAAATTGTGAGGTGGTTCAAAATACGGTTTATGGATCTAACATAAAGCAAACACTTTTTATTTTTCATTTTGGCTATCAAAATTCAGTACGCGTGGATAATCGCGACAATCTAAATCGGTCGGCTGGCCGTCCGTCGCTTCCCGCCTCGCACCCCTGTATTTGTTATATAACAATCGTCAACTAAGTTCTTAATATTAACGTTATACGTTGAAATATTACTAAATACTAAATGGTAGTTGACGTAGTACTAAATGGCTGTAAAATCGAAACTACTGAAATAAAGTTTTAATATCGTCTAATAGTGTAGTATGTAAGTCAGTTAATAAAACTATAATATCTTGAAGCTGTTCTTACATCATCTATGTTTAATATATACTTATTGATTACGTATATTATAGCTTACCATAATACGAGTAGATTATGAAGATTATCTGGGTTAACTGTTCTCGTTACGTGACGCAAAATGGCACGCAAGATTTTGCGCTGATTTTATATTTTCCTGCGTCGTAAGTATTTTCTTTTCTAAGTTTTTTTTTTACTGGCTATACTTCCCTCACTTTGGTATTTGTTTGTCTACCTTGTGTTACTAGTATTTAAGTTTTTCTTATTCAGTAAAATGAAATCTTTGTATTGACGGTCGTAAATATATTTAACACAATTCATAAAAGAAAAAAAGGAATCCCGTATGTTTGTACACATGAACGTATGTATACGAAGAAAATTGAAACTGTGCGTAATTTTCTCAGAAACAATATTTAGATAGCGCCCTCCTCGTAGTAAATAGCTACTTACTCTAGTGTATATATAATTGACATAAAGATTTTAGATAGAATAATTTGAGTTCGTAAATACATTTTAATACTTGTTGTATAATTGATTGCGTACATAGCTATCTAGTTTTGTAACCGATGCAATTATTGTTGTAGAAATTTATATTTTGTCATATTTACTACATACACAATAATTTATGAAGAATTTCCAAATCAATTATAGTAAATTTATACGTTATTTGAACAACGTGTTATTAAAGAACGTTGGTTAAGAATTTTATTTAACCTAACAGAGGAATAGTAAATCATACATATTAATATCTTTTATCCTCCGTTTGAGTAATAGTGATATTTTTAAAATAAAATATTACACCTCACATTGCCTCTACTGTAGAGGCAATTTGAAGGAGGGAAAGAGGAGGGATTTTTCGCCCAGAGGATCGGAAATGCGATTCAAAAGGGAAATGCTAAGAGTAGCATTATTGCGACCATTCCATGCCGCCATAACTTATACAGTGCAGTAGCTATTTTCAATTTTTGTTTATAAATGATCTGTGAGTAGCCAGGCGAGAACTTTTACTCAACTTATTATCGTTTTAATAAATTGTGTACGGCAGAATTAGCATCATTATATACGTATATAATATATATGTAATAAAAATATTATAAAAGGCAGGGCTCTGAATGATATATCAACGCTCAGCTTACACGATAAAGCATGTATTTCGCAAATTGTAACGGTGTGTGTAACACACCTTTACATTCTTTTTCATCATTATCAACTTCATCTAATCGATCCGTTCAAAGTGTCATCCTTTTAAGCACACACAGGCTGATGACTATGTTTATATGTATAAGTTTCGCGCACACACATATATATTTTCATTTGGTGGTGAAGTCGTATTATTATTGATTAATTTATAATTTGTTATTTAAAAAAAATTAAACAGCAAAGAAATACTTATTCATATGTGTGGGGTTAGTTTACAAATATTATATAAGTAATATACAATACATAGTGTGATGTCCCCATCGACGAGTAGTTTTACACTTATTATAAAACACTTTGAAATATAATATTCATCTAGATTAAAGGAAGGATTGCATTGATTGTGCCGCATTACCTCACACAGTGAACAGCTTAGCTAATCGCGTTTACTCGCGTGAGACGATGACCCACATATGCCTTGCATGTGTTCCGATACGAAGAGGAAAGAAAATTATATTAAAGAGAGTGAACGAGACAGGAAATGGATATCCTCTACGACATGTATCCTATCCCATTCGAATAGGATATGGTGATGTAAAAAGTGATTACATGGTGTTACTTCACAATGTAATCGTTTATAATCGGACGTAATCACCAGCGTGTGAAGATGACCTTATATAAAGAACATTTCATGGTCGTATTGTTTCAAAAAATTATATTAGCCAAGAAAAACGGAAGATACACGAACAACGATCATTGTGAATGCCTTCTGCACCAGGGATTGCGATATCGATTATTGCTCGTTACAAATACTTCAACTTACATAGCAACAGCTTAGAATATTGCATGGATTTGAAAATGAAATAAATAAATTATTATCAAACACTATTGTCTACATTAATTTTATGAAGGTGAATAGTTTTGTTTGTTTGGTAAATATTTACAATCGCGGCTTTTGTGAAAAATGGCTCCAAATTTTTATGACATGTTTTTTTATTAATAATGAATAATAAATAATATTTCATGTAATATTCAGGACGGGGAAGATTTCGAACATGAAAAAAATCAGAGTTACAATTATAAACTGTTCTTTATTTCATACGCAGTTCTAGTTTGCTAATAAAATCTTAATGATCGTTATAATTTCAAGAAGTCGTTTCACTTTCAATTGCCGAGAGCATAATATAAAGTTTATTGGACCAGGTTCTTGTTACTGTTTTGTAACTAAGTAATTTAATACACGTAACTCCGTCTTGTGATAAGACGAATATATAAATGGATCAACGGATGGTATTTAGATTTAAGCATACAAACTTGTATTCTGTACTACATAGGGGGACTGGCAAATTGACCACTTGATGGTAAGTGGTCACAGCCGCGTATATACACTGGAGCTACACGAAGTACACCAACATACGACACTAAGAAGTTATGTCGTTGTTATGGCTGCAATTGCACGGGCTTACTTGCCCTTCAAACCGGAACACAACAATACTAAGTACGCGTGTGGTATTAACACAGACGGACTTGTATAAGGGCCAACTATACTGGTGACAGGTATTTGTTCAGCTCGACTAATAGCTATCAGAAAATGACGATGTAAAAGATTGAAATAAATCAAATTGGAATAACATATTTTTTTGATAAACGCCTGATGGTAAAATCACGTTAGGTCAGGTAGCCAATGTAGGCTAACTAGGCTGATTATTATGATTATATAGTACATGTTGTTATTATCGTCGACAATATTAATTAAATGTGGAATTAACCATATATTTTGCATATGAAACAGCAATAAATCATACGTTAATGCATCGCATTCAATTAAGTTGCTATTTTTAACATATCTTTGTAATATTTATAACTCAAGTACAATATGATCAATAATAATAACAGTCGGTGAGGCAATCTTTATCAACTCAACAATAACCAATATAATTTGAATTATTACCTATAATTGAATGTATAAATATTGAATTTTATAATATTTATATATTATAGTTTTCACCCGTGGTTTTGGGGAAAGGGGATTGTTTCAGATATTAGGCAACAAAAGGATGCTATTTTATGACCTTGCTTAGGTTTTATGCTTGATTTATACCAAATTTCATCAAATTCTGTTAAGTCGTTTATCCGTGAAAGTGTGACAGACGTACAGGGTTACATTGCCATTTATAATATGTGTGTTCGGTGAGTGAGCCAGTGTAACCATAGGCACAAAGAATGTAACATCTTGGTGCCGCATTGGAGTTGACAGAGTTGACAGTTGGAGAAGACATATGGCAAATTCTTAAGTGCGGTTTTGTTTTGTTGTCGTTGCTTACTATTAAATGGACAATTGCCATGCCGTTTACTAATTTATTTTATATTAAAACGGCGTCCACCAAATCATTTCGCTTTCGCGCACATTCGTAACTTATTCATTTTTTCTATTAATAGTCGAAAATGTTAATATTTAATACAGTAGTATTAGTCATAGACGGATAGTATCACTTTTAGAACGCAGCTTTGCATCCAGCCGTCATGTTATTTAAAATAACCTACCGCATTACGGTATTTCCGACTACATTCGATATTTTTCATGACATACTAACGACGTGAGCAAGTTCATATGTTCATTTAAATCTGCAAAATTGAAGCATATTAATAAAAATTTTAACTCATTAAACGTAAGAGTCTATCTGTCGTTGTTGTTCTGATGGGATGAGAAATGATAACGATAAGAAATAGGAATACAGGCACAAGGGACTTAACATCTTAGGTTCCAAGGTTGGTGGCGCATTGGCAATGTAAGCGATGGTTAACATTTCTTACACTGACAATGTCTATGGGCGTTGGTGACCACTTACCATCAGGTGGCCCAAACGCGCGGCCGCCTATCTATGCTATAAAAAAAAAATACACAACACAAGAAACAATAGATCTTGCAGTTTATTTTCTGTAATAAAACCTCAATCTCAACCTCAAAAAATTCATCGATAATTATGCAGGATATCTATATACACATAAATAACTTAGTAACTTTAAAGTAACAGCATGTAAATGTCTCACTGCTGGGCTATGACCTCCACGTTTTTGAAAAGGTCTCGAGCTCACTCGACCACTCCTCCCATGCGGTTGGTATACGTGGCAGTAGTTCAGAATTGAACCATAGAGAAATGTTCTTCGAACATATTTTGATACTTTACGCTTACGATTTAAATGATAAGAATATTCTTTTCGAGCTAATTCCAGATAAGCTCATAATGTTAATCATAATCTAATTTCAATTCAAATTATTAAACGTTTATTAGTATATACTTATATAGAATTTAGTAGGCTTTAAAGTTGCTGTTAATGCGACAGACAATGCGTTCAATTAGAAAAAGCTAGTATGTTTTGACGTCTCGCTCGTCAATTCTAGAAACGTAGTTAACATCTATACAAAATTCAAATGTATAAAGTAGTCTTAGTAGTACAAACAATGGTTTAGTTAAGGTTGGACTGACACAGGTGGATTATACCTGGATGGATGATTGTGAGTGATATCACCACGAATGATTGATGAATAATAATAAAATATTTACAGATTAAATTGTAATAATGGAAAGGATGATAAAAATTGAAAAATTACCGTTATTACATATTAAACTTTTTTTAATTAATTTATTTTAGGAACAACAGAAAATAGGCCACCGGATGGTAAGTGGTTACTTTTCGTCCACCACGCCCACTGCAAGAATTATAAACAAATCTTTAAACCGTTAACGCTGCCAACATGAGACTATAAGTTGTTACATAACTTGTGCCTGCATTACACTGTCACAATCATTCTTCAAACCGAAACACAGCAATACAGAGTATTGATGTTTGACGGTATAATAATTGATGAGTGGGTGGTAACCACCCAGACGGGCCTGTATATAACATACCACCGTTTATAATCAATTTCATTTGACGGGAATAACAGGTATATGTCTAAATCACAATAGGTTTAGTGATGTTATAGTTTAATCAGTTTTAGTGATACATAGCAGAAATATATTATATTTTCGGTTACTATGTCCAAGAAACGATTCGCTTACGGGTGAGTGATGGATGACAAACGTTTAAGTGTCATATATATTCAAATATGTATGACATTTAAGCTTAAAACATAAAGGAACGCATTTAACGGCTAGTTACTAGTAACTCAAACTGAACTCCAACGAGCGGTTGCTGATTTACAAAACGAACGATAAAAACAGAAACTGATATTTAGTGTTATTAAGACGCGCCAGAAGCTCGTTGAAATAAATTTAATTAAAACCTTATATAATTAAATATATCGTAGATAACGGCCTCAGTTTACAGAGTTAGGAAACACAGCCTTAACTTAGTATTTACGAAACCTTTACAATTCTGTGTAATATGAGATACGGTTCAAATAACACGTATAATAATCACATTCACTCTCACTCGAACTGAACATTCTTCGGGGCTAATTTAACGTATTATAATAAACTGACTGATAGATATAAAAATTTGGTTTGGTCAAAATCTTCACTACACTACTAGGCCGAAAACATCAACACAACAAAACACGATCTTATGTTAACGTAAGGGTATATATAAATAGTTAACTTGTTTTTATATTAAGTAAATAAAATTTTATATATGTTATTAAATACAAACAAAACTACCCTAATTACTTCTATTAATTAACATAATATGTGAGTAATAGTTTATTATGTTCTTAGAAAACTTATTGCACATGCGGATTATGAAGCAATAATCCGTATGGGCACTACTTATTTAATTACGAAAACGTTTATGAATACGGTCAGGTCAGTATTTTGTCCCTAAAAAATATTTAGTTAAAACTACAAAAAATAATTGCTAAAAAAACAAAAGACTAAAATTAACTTAATTGTTTACATAAAATTACTATATACACAGATCTCCGATTCGTAGTTGATTTACTATCTGTTAAAAATAGAACATATTTGAATAAAAACCGTTACGTACATAATAACCAACATGAAAAAAAAAAAACAAATAAGTACGTAAGTTTTCATTCTGTTATGATTTATACGATTTAAAAACTAGCCGTCTTTATCTAACATACCTGTAGCGTACAATCCAAGACACAACACTTCACATCACTAAGTAACATACATAACTAACAGTCACAATTTCATTAACATTGACGATTATTAATAGTACGTTTTCTTAGCGGGAGGTTTTATAACGCGAATAAATCGATCGTACACATGTTACCGTCGGAATGGTCGCACCGATTCTACGCGTCAAACGAACGCCCGCCAACTGACACGACCCAGACGGGGCAGTCGGAACTGGGTGAAACGGACGGTACCACCTACCTGTATACATACTTAAAGCCTTCGATAAACAAGCCTTTATCGTAACTTTTGCGAATAATACGGTATTATAATAGAATTTTTAGGTCATTTTTCGGTGAGAAAGAAGTAAAAGAACAAAAGGCGTAGCTTCCATGACTTTTTAATGTACTCAAAATAATGAGTTTCGCAATAATGTAGCTCATTATCGGATAACGGTCATTATAAAATTGAAAGTAAAAAGCCATTATTATCACAATGACACTAATCACTATATTGTGACGAACACAATACTTGTAAACTGAATGTTTTGTACAATTAGTATCTTTAACATTTTAACCGCTAATACTGGCATTGTTGTGATATAAATATTGAGTGCTCCTACGTATATTATTGAAGTTAGTATTTTGATATCTACATTAAGAACCCTTAAATATTACAACTCATCTCCTGTTAAGGATACGGTATGCAGCTTTATACTTTCGGGCTGTTCAAATACAGTTTTATTTACATGTGGCAGAATTTTCAACGACGCATCAATGTTTTGTAAACATAATTTTCACCTGTAAGATATATAATAAAAACAAATTAATGTCGAACTACTGTGGTTTTTTCCCAGATTTAGGTGGGCGATCTCCAGTTAAGATTCAGGTGCAGTGTACCACCAAAGTAGACCAACTCGGCTCTCTATTGATGGTTTGCAAATTTCAACTTAAGTCATGCATAAAGACTCAGTTTATAGCTAACTTATGTCAATGTTTGAATGAGTTCTTTTTTATAAGGAATATTTTCCAGGTCAGTAACAGAGTATGTGTGCAAGTCAAGTTAGCCGCAGTGTAATTACACATGGAATGCATGTCAGTAGACTCGTGGACCTCAACCCGTAATTATCAACACGATCGCCGAGTTGATTACATGGAAAATAATTTTTATCGTCATCGATATCTACTACATGCCAGTAACAATAGCATAGAAACAAAAACCAAAATAAAATCGATTTTATATAATTATATAAACCAGTTATTTTATTGTTAATTTTTCTGTAATAATACGAAGTTTTGTATCAATATACATCTCCAAATTCGGACACAAGTGTGTTTGGTTATAAGCGTGTTATTTCAATACAGCGAGTCGCCGCTTTATTTATTCGAAGCGGCGTATAAGACCTTCAATACCGAGCATTATTCAATCAAGCAACCTTATTTCACCACGACCATCGGAATTTATAAAACCAATAGTTATTCTCTGACGCGTTTTGCTTTTTAAAACAAAAAGTCGTTATTTAAGTTTAGATTGTAACTCACTTTCGCATTAATATGCGAACGAAGTTTCTTTCTTCGTTACGATCTTAATTAATCAATGGATCGTCATTAAATTTTACATATACGTTGTCAGTACAGAAAAGGACAAATCTAGTTTTGCTAATGAATGAAAAATTAAATGTTTAGTTCGATTGCCAATATTTATACTCTTATATAATATTTAGCTTAGTTAAAGACGTAACATAAATAGTCTTAAAAACGTAATCGTAATGAAAGACCGAATCGTGTTAAAAGTAACGCTATTCAACTTATATACTATGTTGACAATGCAGATTTTCCTAGCTCAAAATATATTTATAGTACTAATGACGCTATATCTGATTTGAAGCAGCCTTTTTCATTAGTAGAGAAAGGTAATACCTAATCAACTGTAACAAATCTTCTCCTGAACACATAATTCAACTGTTCAGATTACACGTCTTAGTTTACAGAAGCCCGCTCGGGGACTGCTAAGGTTTCCTTCCTCGTAGAAATGTTTATTGTGTAACTGTTTCGATGCATCTCAATATCTTGAAAGTTTGTCAACCTGCGCTATTTACGTATCTTGTGCCTTGCTTCTCGCTTTCTGTATTTAAAATTATAATTCTTTTAAATTGTTTATATCGTTAATTCCTTGAAATAACTTTTATTTTTACGACTTCTTTATTTGTTATTTAATATTTAAGTCATGTTACATAATATCCATCAGTTTTCAAATCATTCGATCTTGGTCTAATAATAAATACATATACATATATATCATATTCTTTTGTTGAATTGATAACTAGCCAGCCATACTTTTATATGTTTAAAAAAAGTACCTAACATAGCAGAGTCATAAATCATTATATGGCTTAATTTCTAAATCAGTTAATTTTTTTATTCCGAGGCAATTCTATTTAGGTATTTATTTAAACACATGATATCATACTAGACATGTAAGACTGGTCGGCCTCGACAAATGACTGCTGAGGAATTCAACTCAAATGAAGAGGGATGGGATAAAAAATACGCAAGTTAAATAACTTCACTGTTTCTATGTAAAAAAAATATATATCTATGAGGTTATGTCAAAGTGAGTCACATTTGTTTAAAATGTAATATAACATTTATAGCTTTAGCTTCACAAGCCATACTGAAACATTAAGTTAGTCAGTGATGATTTACAAACGGTTCAAAAAGAAATACCTTAAGAAGAACTGAGGAAAGCGATCTAGTAGCACCATTGTTATTTTTATTAAATTTAATTGAAATAAGATTATTTATATAGAATAGAGATTTAAAAAAAAAACATTAAATAATAACTGCACGAAAACATGTACTAACATGTGTTACTTCTAGGATCGTTTATCAATCAAACGAGACAATACAGTTTCCATTATAAAAAGTCCGTGAATAGGCAACTAATGCGATGTAATTAGATTTCAGTGTACATTGAACTATATCGCGTTTCTATTAGATTGCAACACTTGATAGGTTTGCTTTGAGACTTGCAAAACATCGTCTACTTTATTTTAATAAGACAATTGTACCGTGCGAACGCAATACAAACGCATTCAATGTTTGAAAAACAATTCAAGGGGACTCCGTCTGAATCGAATACTAAAATACTCGAGGCTATTGTATTTAAAAAATAACTTTTCTCCTTTGAGAAGTAATTTAAAATATCTTCCTGATTAGTAATTTACATACCGAATCCTATAAAATTACGTTACAACTTTACGAGTTTTACCGGTTTCGTGTTTACGTTGATAGCGGAGTTAACGAACTCTAGTTAAAGATAGAAACTAAAAGTAACTGGAATGAATTCTGATACAGTAGTACCAATCATCTTCACATTAATTCCGAATGAGGATAAAACGAAATCTATTAATAAACCGATTAAAGAGAATCGCTTTCCAAGCTTCAATAGCTTATCCATCCACATCGTATTTGGAGTTTTTGTAAAAATAAGTATTGTCAAATTTTCAGGCAATGTTATGTATCTGGTGTGAATGTTATATATCTGAATGGTCTGGTCGATCATCATCATCATCAGCGAATTCTAATCCGCTGCTGCCAGCAGCCATAGGCCTATCCAAAGATGCGTCAAAGCTCCGCCTTCCGCGTCCATCTTTTTCAAGTCATCGGTCGACCTGGCTGGGGGGCAGCCTTTGCCAATACAGAAAAAAATTAATATATCAGATTTAAATTGAATTATAAATAAACATACTAGCTAACATTGAGAGCCAAATATTACTCTGTACAAACGGATGCCCCAACCAATAGTGAATTTCTGTTTGCATACAAGTTACATATTTGAAAGTATTATCTTTCGCTGTGTGCATGTTGTTTAATAGTCACGATTTATATTAGCGGCATTCGTCGTTTTTAGTCATTACCTATTGGTAAATACGATCGTCACGTTGTCAGAAACAGATTGAGTTTTTGTCTTATCACGAGAGCCAATATTATATTGATATTGACGTCAACAGTTTTTTATCGAATTCCTTTCATCAACAGTAATGTTTGTTTATCTTAAAATTGTATTGTTGTTGTTATTATCTTATCTTATTAGGAGATTTGTTCAATAAAGTTTAAGTATAGCAGTAGCTGAGGCCGTGATGTTCTACTACTGGGACAGAGCGTCTTCTTCTTTCGAGGAAAAGATTCCTGCACGCCAATGCGGGTCGGTAGAAACGAGTGTATCTACAGCATTTGACTCATGCAGGTTTCCTCAGGACACTTTGCTTCCCCGCCCTGCACCAGATTTATTATAAGCACAAATTAAACACGTGAAGATATTGTGGTGTCTGTCCTGATTTATTTCCGTTCTCTCAATCATCGTATCCCACCTCATTAGCAATCTTCCGCGCCAATTAATTATTTTTATAAATAGAAAAAGACTTAAAATGTTAAGCACAAATATGGACATCTTACGATTACGGCCGTACTAATAAGTCAGAAGAAAAAAGAAGTCTATAAAACATGACTGGTGAAAAGCGAGTGCCTGTTAAGCGAAGTTAAGGTAAGTCAGGAAGAAGGGAAAGTGGTCAGGTCGTTGAACTTGAAATGGAACCTGCAACACAAGAACTCTCCTTTTCGTGAGCATAATTTATCCTGACTGAGCGCTAACTAGAACTACCGTGCATTTTATATGGACATATTTATTTTTATTGATTGGGAGGAAATTCACTTACAAAAACAAGAAACAATTCCAGACACTTCTCAGTTTTTATGTGCATAAATTGTAAAGCGTGCTTAATACGTAGCCTGGTCTTCACCACATTCACCACATTTGGGCGGTAAGATCGAATAAATATAACAGATCAAAAAGTCTACTTTATCGCAATCGAATCGAAACTTTATCGTTGACATTTAATCGTATTCAAATAACACAATGATTCAGTTGAAACGTATCGTTACTGTTATAAATTTAAAGAACTGGCGTATTTTAAGAGATACACGACTCCAGTAAGAATACTAAGTTGTAAGTGCAATGTTAATAATGTTAAACAGTAATTATCAGTATACTGTTGTTAGTGTTGTTATAATTTTACTTATTTTAAAATGTATTACCGTAACTGCACTAAAATTGTTTAACTATAGGCAAGCAAGACACAATTTCCTGCGTGTGGTTAAGCCGTAAATATGAAAGCTTTGCAAGTAGCAACTTTATGTTTAAAGTAAAATGATATTTATGGTTTTACTTGATTACATTAATGGAACTAACTTTATACAGTATTTTTTACTTTATACGGTATTTAAGAATGAAAGCGATGTATCTTATGTACAGATAGAAAGCATATGTCGCTATATTCATGACTCAACTAATATTTGTTAGTCTTTAGTCATTAACAACCGTAGGCGTTTATTATATGCCTTGTATATTGATAAGTTAGTCTAAATCAGTTTAAAATCATTTTTTTAAGTTTCTTAACAGAGTTGATAGTACAACACCTTAGCCTATTCCATGTCCAAAAGAAAAAAAAATTGAATAAAAAAAATAAGCTACGTCACTTTCATTCTAAAGGTGTAATGTTGCAGCATCTCCGATTCTTCAGAATAGTTGTAAGTAAAAGTTTTTCGTCGTAAAGACGCGTAATGAATGAATGCACGTAACATTTACACAATGACTCACCGCACCGGTGCGAAATAGCAGGCTATGAACTCAGTATTGTCAAAATTTCCCCAGCAGTTAATGAGACAGGTTAAACAAGTGCATTGAAGCTTTCGACATGCGACGGAAAAAAGTTTACAACCAATACATACATGTTAATAACATAAAAGTAAAGAAAACTAGATTGTGCAAATTACTTATTACTGACATTATGACTTCTTTTTAGTTATAAGTTATAAAGCAGCAATAAAATGCTACAATTGGCATGCTCGTAAGCTGACTTCTTCTGGAGGGTCAAAGTTCTATCGAGTGTCGGGCACTTGCTTTGTAAATCGGATAAATGATGCGTGAAAGAATAGCACAAGATCAAATATTAATGTTTTATGAATAAGATTATGTACTATTAATATCATATTATTTTCTCAAGGGTTCCTTTTAGGGATAAAGATATAGATATACAGATAGATTAAAAAGAAATCCGTTTCGAAATATTTTATAATGATATAACTTTAAAATCGACTCCCTTTTTTGGTATCATTACTACGTTCATCTTTCATCTGCAATTAACAGAATCGGGTTTCGCTTTTCGTAACCCTTAAATGTCAAATTTAATATTCGGTTGTGGTAAGCATCATCATTTCCGCCGAAATGTGATCGTACGGTGAGATACATTGATAAATATGTTGAAATTAATAATGAGTATATATAAGTTGTATGATGTAAGTACATTTTAAAGGAGATAATCTCTTTGCACTTTTTAAAATAACAGTAAAATTAAAAAAAAAATACCATGGTCGGTGTCCTAGAGAGATGAGTGTACACATAGTTCAATTACGTTAGTTTTCCGGGTACAGATTTTAAGATATTGCTTTAGTTAATATATTGATTTGAGTTCAAAAATTAAACAATATTGCAACCAATGAAGCATACTTGTAACAATGTTCCTTTGAAAACATAAAGTGAAATTAATTACACATATTTAATACAAACATATCATACCAGATGTGAGAACGGCGCGGGCGCAGCAATCTGTAACAATGGCAGAATTCAGAAATTATAAGTCTCGATGATAACTTTCACACAATTAGCACTTTACCGCTTATCTCGTACCAAATTAAATTACTCTTAAGATAGAGACTAGATTACTCTTCAAAAATGTCAGTTTGATCATTTTTTCTTTTTTCCATTGGGTATATTCGTGCCCTGAGTTAGTTTTAAAATAAATTATACATACGCGTTATATCTTTAATATACTTACGGCTGAATACTGATACGTCCCTCAAAGTTAAACGCTACTTAACATTGAGAAGCTCTTAAATTAGTATGGGAAATTGTAAATTAACGGCGTCTCAAATAATTAAGTTGCATTTAATATTTAAGTGACGTTTCAGTATTCGGCCGTTAGTTAAATAATTCTTAAGCCCGGGCAAAAGTATAAGTAAAAAAGTAGTTTTTTTACAATAATATTTCATTGATGCAACGTTGATTGAAGAAAATGGTTATTATGAAGCATCAATCTGGTATATCGAAGGAAATATTAAAACGGAAATGTGATAAACAAGAGCATCAATCGAGAACGAATGTAATTTACACGGAATCGATGTTTTGTTCTCGATACGGAAGTGTTGATCACTTGTATTGTTGTTCAACTCATTGTTCCTGATTTGAGCGAAAGTCATTACAATTATAATACAAACGATTGTCGCAAATTCATACGTAAGCTTTGCATTTGTTTTCGTATGCAATGTTTGAAGAATATTCAGATGGACTTTTATAAAACAATTGAATGAATAAGTTGAAGAAATATTGTATGCAATTTGAAATGCATTCAATCATGTAATTTTTATTTTGTTAGAAATTTAATACCGAAGTCTAATAAAATAACTAGGAAATAACACTTTTTGTTATAAGAGTGACACAAAAGAAAACATTGTTAAATATATCACCGGAAAGTTTTTGAAAATCTCATAAATAGGGCACGAATGTTCATCGACATAGGAAGTTACGATTTAAAACACATAATCTTTAAATGCTAACGGGTCGAAATTTCATGAGCCCAACGATATAGAAAAAACTATTCGACGTTTTTACTTTAGAATACGAGTTGATCTGCAACTTGTATTCCAAATAAAGTCATTAATTTTGCGGCACCCAGTACCTACAAATATTTATTTGGACGTTAACAGCTTGATTAAATCCTCTTAGTATTACATGAAGATACTACTGACTCGGAATGCAAAAAATTACAATATATATATTGTTGTTAAATACTGATAACCAATAAAGAACAATTGAAAGTTAAGTAAAGATTACGATTATTAAAAGCCACGATGAGTCAGTTAGTAACTTCGTGAGAAGAGGATATATATACCTTTATATCGTTACCTTGGTGGAATAAGCTTCAACCCTTACCCAAAAGGTAAACGAAAACCCTAGATCAGCAGAGCGACATCAACGGGCGGTTACTTTAAAAGACCTCAGTACACACTAATACGAAGTTTCGACACGAGATTAGAAGAACGCAGTCTGTTCATTGTCCTGCCCTTATTTCCCGTCAATTAAATTCATATAAAATTTATAAAACAAGGAGCACTCGTGGTATTTTTAGCAGATAAGCGCAGCTGTGTACACCGAGCTCTCGATTAGTCACTACTTATTATGTTCTATGTGTACATCGGACAAAGCGATACGAACAAAACCAGGCCTCCTCTAAATAACAATGCATTATTTGTAAAAATATTACAATTACGTATCGTATTAAAGATATGCTCAAGTTTGAGACATTAAAACTTACATATTTTTGTTTATTTCAATTTATAAACTCTCAAATCATTTTGTTACACAATTTTGATATGTATTAAGCTGTAATGTTTTCTATATTGAACTATCTGCCCTTCGCGAATTCGTACAGACTAGGTATTTTGTTTTCCAATTACAGCTTATAGGGTCTAATCTTAACAGGTGGCTAAGATTTGACTGAATCTAAAATTTAGTCTTAAAGTCTCCGTCCAGCCGTTTTGGAAGAGACCAGTGACATATACGCACAGAAAAATAAAATAAAGATTTGAGTTTTCTATTACTATTTGAGGTCTACAACGAAACTTAATTAGTACGTTAACTTTAATAGGAATGTATTATGTATATTTCCTCATAATTTAGTTAAACAGCATTGTTTATTTAATTGTACACCACAATCGCAGTCACAGTAATTGTCATCGGTGTCGATAATAATTGTAAATCTATGATTACAAAATAACATACCAAGAGTGCAAGTCATTGGGCCTATCTAAACAATGTGTGTTTTTCAAATGATAAAATAAAACAATGTTAATACATTCTACATATAATTTTAATACACTGTAACACTTGATATTATTGTGATTACGTGGTTTATTCATTTAAAACATTACGTTTTCGATTTTTTTTTTAAATTTAGAATACGTATTAAAGGTACGCAGGCTGAAAAATTGTTCAGTGGTTACAGACACTAGACATTGGCGCTTGCACTTGTTAAAAGAAATATTAACCATCACTCACATCGCCAATGGACCAACGTTGGCCACTGATGCTATTTTCCTAGAGCTTTTAGTTACAGATATAAACTAGTTTGTCACATTACAAAGGTAATATAATGCCATACTTCATAATTATTGGAGAAGAAAATAAATCCAAATGATTCATATGGAAAACACACATGTGAAGTATTCGTTTGATAAAGAAAGTAATGAAACTCATGCGAAGCTTAATAAACATATGTCTGATGACGTAAGGAGGAGCTTCGTAACTTCATTACAACAACGCGTAACATCGTAACGGGACAAGTGTTTAAGTAGAAAGCAAGTTAAAACGACAATGAGTGATAATTTATTTTATTACATACTATTATGTACCGATAATAAATAAATAATGAGTTATGTTAACGGCAATAAGGAAAACTTTCTAACTAGGCTTTCATCTATACAAATAATATAAATGCGAATGAAACTCATATACTCGTCTGTCTGTTTGTGAGCTCAACGCGACTAACCAATGAATCGAACGTTATGATATTTGACGAAGGCACATACAAGCATATAACGTACATACTTTAGGTTATAGGTAAGGTTACTGGGGACCATTGTTTACAGCAATATATAATTTATATGCCTGTATGTGAAAAAAACACAAGAATATTTATATCAACGAAAATTGCGAGTTTGAAGTCCCGGTCAATCACTGCATTTTTATGTCCTCGGAAAATATCTACACTTGACTTTACTACAATAAAATTAATAATTGTTTTAAAACAGGATTGTATCCGTTGTTATTTGATTTAAAAAAAACGTGAACTCAGGAAAGAATGCTGAATTACATTACTACTAATTGATGTAGTATTTAATTTTTGCTAATTTAAACAAATATGGCATTGAGTCAAAGTATACTTCATTAATGGGCGCTCTTACACGAGTTTAAAGCCGTTTTACAAGACAAGATAAGAAAATAACATCGGCTGTGATCGAGAAGAAATGACAAGAAATTAAGCTATTTTAAATAAATTTGTCTTACTTATATAAATTACACATACTCGTAATTAATGAATCATGTATTCAAATCCACGAATACTCGTTTCACGTTTTTTTATCCTCTATATAATCTTGTATCGTTATCGAATCAAGGCAAATCACTTGGAAAAATTACGTAGAAACCATACTATCAATCAATATTTAATACTGTTGTATCGGACTGTTAATTTTACTAGTTCCACGTAACGGACTCAAATGATAATAAGTAATTTTGCTTTATATCTCAATCCGGTAATGTTGAACATCGCTGTTACGCTATTTTAACGTGGGTATACTTTAAATGTTATAATTATTATGGTCAATATCGCATGTCAATTCTGACATTTTCAGCGTGTCCTCCGGTGGGATTTGAGTTTGGTGACAAAACAATTTAGTATATAATTTCCTTGTTTGTTTTTTTTAGGGGTTTATATAAGATCATGGGTTGGTACCACACAACATCACAAATTCTATCGCCAAGCCCGAGTGAGCCAGTGTCACAGGTGCAACGGTTATAACATCTTAGTTCCCAGGATCGTGGAACATTGACGTATTTCGTGAGGTATTATTTCTTACAGTGTCAATAGTGCGGTGGTGCAACAGGTGACATATTGCCAGTCTGCCTAATTAGTTTAAATTAAAAAAAGATATACTATACAGTTTATTGTAACGTGTTCAAAATGACTTCCCTGGAAAATTTTTTTTCAAAGTTACTTTCATATGAGTTTTATTCGTTTTTAATATTTGCGCAATTTACCAACGTCACTAGGCCAGTCAACTATACTCGAATAATACGTGTTATTCAATGTCAAATCTCGTACGACAGATTTCGACTTTGTACGTTGACCTACAATATTGCTTCTTGTGCAATACTCGTGAATCACGCTTAGAGCACGTCAGAATGAAAGCCTTTTAAAAATACACTGATAGTTGAGGTCTATGATATGAATCGTAACAACAAGATATCATTCACTCGATTTGTGTAAGAGTGAGTAAAAAGCGAATAAGTCATCGTATTTTAGGTATGTTTCATTTTGGAATTTGATTAAAAAGTTTTTAGAATACTTTTATCATCGCCTAGTTATGTCGGTTTTATTTGCTCGTAATTTAGTTTTTATTGATTTTTATTTTAAATCTTTAAAAGCTATTATATAAGTATTAGGTTGCAACATTTTACTAAATATTTTTATAAAATACTACCTAGTCTTATCTAGATTTGCGAAAAATCCTTCTTAATGAAGAATATATTTATGTCTCCTTTACGTTAATATGTCTTCAACTGTCTCATAGCCATAGCTAGATAATAAGGCTGAAAATATCGAGATTATAGGTTCAAATCACAATTCAGGCTTATAAAAATATGTTGGGTTTGTTAGTTGTGAAATTCGTAGGAGCAGTTCGATGTTTCAAAGCTGGCAGTGCGTACACATCCATGCTTAGGTAAGCACTTTAAGTGCCTATGGCGCTGCTCCTAAACTCTGTGACCGTGTCCAGAGTCCGCCTTGATCGAAATCGGTTAGGAAGAGTTAAATAAATAATTAAAAATAAAAATATTCATTGTAAACATCGATTGAATTTAAGTTTTTATTTCTATTATTTAAAATCAAGTGAATGTTTTAATATTATAATTATTGATTGCATAAATACTTTTACTTCGACTAAAAGTTTTTGCATAATATGAGAACGATAAGAGAGCGTTTTATAATATATCACATAATGTCGATATGCACTTAAGTAGATAACCGTGTATAAAAATAGCTTAATGTGCGATAAACAAAATATTTGTTTGTTTATAAATTTTTGGCGAAAGGAAACATCGAGAAACTTTTTTAGAAATACTTTTTATAATTTTCTTTAAAGTTATTAAATAAAATTATCGTCATATTGATAAGATTTGTTTTCAGTATATTTTAATCACAACAGTGAAAGCACACACTATGATTAGTGTGTATTTGAAGACGCCTGTCTAATACCTAGTGAATCGTAGTCGTAGATCTATCGACACGCACTTTTAAGATTTTATCTGCGCGGGCGCATGTTATCATCGATCATAAACACGATTTCGTAACGAAGAAAGTGAATGTTCTTCCGCTTCGACAAAAAAGCTCACAATTGAATTGTTTATAGAGAATAATGAAACGTGTTTTGAATTTACTGATTGTTAATTATCTGGCTATTAAAATCTAATCAAATGCGTATCATTTTTATGTAATATAATATTTGCATAGAAATCAAGATCTATTTATTAATAACAGAGTCTTACAATTTTGAAAAGTCATTTTACAATTCTAATTAATGTAAAGATTTAACCGGTTACTACCGATTCAGGAAGTAGATAAGAATCGATACACAGACACTACGTATCTATTTATTTTTTCACCTAAGTGTGCGTGTGTGTGTGTGCGCGCGGGTGTGTTAATATAGTAATAAAATTATTTATTATAATTTTAATAACACTTAAAAATGCGCATGCTTAAAACCAATATTAACTCCATGCTTCTACGCCGTCGTACATTTTTAAGGTCTATTATTATTAAATGTAAGACAACTTACAATAATACATAATTACTTTCTAGAAGGTTCGGAAATAAGATGTTATATTCTTTTGTGCCTGTAGTTACACTGACTTACTCACCCTTTAAGCCGGAACACAACAATACTCAGTATTGCTGTTTGGTAGGAGAATATCTGATGAGTCGTTCGTACCTACCCAGGACTTGCTCAAGGATCTACCAACAGTAAATATTTCTGCAGTTCAATACAATGAACACCACAGCCACAGACAAAAAGACTGTAACGATTGTTATAAAATACAATGCAGTATTTACTTCAGAAACCGTAACTGCCCAAGGCCTGAGTTATCTGTGTTTGGTAGAAAACAGGGTTGTCCCTATTACATTTTCGAAGACATATTCGTCAATAGGTATTAAACAGTTTAAAAAACACATTAACGAAATATGTCTCAAGCTCAATTCCGCCTAGTTACATTTTTGGCGAAGAAGAACTTTTACATTAATTTTAGTAAATTAAAAATATATAAGCAATAAGTCTAAAGTAAATAAAATAGTTTAAGTTCTTACTTATATGAAACAAAAGTGATACTTTTTGGCGTCAAACGTTTCTCTCACACGTTGCATACAGAAAACCTTATATTGACGTTGAAGTTTCACTCACATTATATTTATTGTCTAAAAACCTTTCGGAATAAAAAAACATAAGGTTTATATCGTAGTATAAAATATAATACTTTGCATTATTTCTTATATTTGTAGTGGAAAAACTTTTATTAATAATGCAACACCAAGTCTTATCGCCACTACTGATTACAAGAGGGCTGATTTATTTTTCGCTCAGAGGATCAGAATTGCGATTCAAAGGGAAATGCAGTTTGCTGGGAAATGCTGCTTCTTGCCACCATTCCACACGGTTATAACACTACAGCAGCTATTTTTAATTTTATTAATTTATATTTAAGGCCTTAATGTAAATAAATTAATGTTTAATATCAAAGATAAAAATAATGTTACATTTAATTTATATACGTAGATAATTATATTTTATCACGTACTGTGAACGGTACGCATCCCTGGTAATATTTACTGGTGGTCTTCAATGTAGGGCGTCAGCGGTATCTCGCCGCGCCTTAGAAAACTTTTATTATACTAGTTATGCTTATTTCATAACTTTAACGAGCTCGACAACTTTTTAATATTGCTTCGAGATTTACTCAAATATAGAAATTATTTCACAGTGACAGAACGTTAAAGTAAACCTTAAGTAAAAATTGTTGCGGTTTCATCTTTCTAATGTCAAACCAATAATGAGGGAAAGAGATAAAACGCAGTTGCTTAGCAAAGTTTTTAAGTAACGCAGTTATTAATTAATTCTGATAAGTGAAACTGTTACATATATAGATAACGATGATTTCAAAACTTCTGAGTATCGTATTTAATTGAATACTCATTTAAAATCAATTAGTTATAATCGAAAACAGCATAACAACGATAATTTCGATTTTATTGTAATTAATCGAAAAAAAGATAGTATGTATTGTATAGGGTTTTCCAATAGGGACGCTTGAACTTTGACAGCTGATTGCGGCCATGTTGTTTGAGTGACAGCTGTCAAATGCAATGTGTTATATTCATTTCGTCCTCCCAAACCACCATGGCAGGTTACAGTGTCGAGCAGCACGTGCAAATCATAAAATTGTTTTATGAAAATGGGTCTTCAGTTCGAGCAACGTTCCGCGCACTTCGCCCGTTTTACGGTCGCGATGATCGTCCTGCCGAGTCGACTATCCGTCGATTGGTGGACAAATTCGAGTCAACCGGGTCAGTTAACAATCAGCCGGTTCCCGTGCGTCAACGTAACGCGAGATCTGCCGAGAATATCGCCGCTGTGCGCGACAGTGTCCTCGAAAACCCGCGGCAGTCAATTCCGCGTCGCGCACAGGAACTCGGCCTTTCGCAGACGACAACTTGGCGAATTTTGCGTTGTGACTTGAGCCTGCACCCGTACAAGATCCAGCTGACCCAAGAGCTCAAGGTTAATGACCATAGACAGCGCCGTGTGTTCGCTGACTGGGCATTAGAGCAGTTGGAAGTTGACGCCGATTTTGGCAAAAAAATCATCTTCAGCGACGAGGCGCATTTTTGGATGAATGGCTATGTCAACAAGCAAAATTGCCGTATTTGGGACGAGACCAATCCACACGAGGTTCACCAAGTGGCAATGCACCCGCAGAAAGTGACTATTTGGTGCGGATTTTGGGCCGGAGGCGTGATTGGTCCGTATTTTTTCGAAAACGATAATGGTGTGGCCGTCACCGTCAATGGTGAGCGATACCGGTCGATGATAACCAACTTCTTTTGGCCTGAAATCGAGAATATGGATCTGGACAACATGTGGTTTCAACAGGACGGCGCTACGTGCCACATAGCACACGCTACGATGGAAGTTCTGCACGATCAAGCGCCCTTAATGGAAAACCCTATATAATATAAACGTTGCCAAGAATTAAATGTTACGAAAATAGTATCTACGTTCGGTTCGAATTAAGTTGATTAACATTTATTGTACGAAAAATTTAAGAGTGATAATGATTCAACGAAAATATTAGTTGAAACATCATACAGCAAGACAAACTTTTATTAAATCGATTTTTGTGTCTATAAATCATATCGTTTGATTCCTCAAAGCTGGAAGCTACAAAAAAAATACAAATATAGTTAAAAGAAAATATGCTCAATTTATTTCTAGTAAATGGTATGTTTTTATAAATCGATACCAAGGTACACGTAATCAACCGTCCGTCGCGCCAGACTGAAGTATCTACACATGTGCGCCAAGAAGTTCATCCACCCTCTCACCCGTGACTCGAATGTGCATTCTTGTTACCTATTATAACTACAATGCACATTTTTATAAGGAATTCACTCAATCAAAAAGTAAAGAAAGAGGGAATTATGCTTTTTATAATTATGGCATTATACAATAAAAACTGGATTATCTTAAAATTCATATTATGCTATTTTATGCATAAATTTTATTTCCGTATGCATAGAAAAAAAAGAAAATTATATAGGAAAATAAGTTACAGCCTGCAAATATCAAACTGTTGGGCTAGGCCCCCCTCCTTTTAAACATTAGATTAATACGTTAAATGTTACATATTTCAAATTAAGAATGGAGTAATCGCTTAATTGAATGTATTGGTGGTGGTAGTAGTTACTTAGACATATATAAAATTATGTACAAAATAGTTAAATATTTATTTAAGGCATTGTGGTAAACCTTTGTGCAAGCTAGTCTGGGAAGGTACCATCCACTCATCAGATATTCTACCGCAAAACAGCATTACTTGGTATTGTTGTGTTCCTGTTTGAAGGGTGAGTGAGCCAGTGTAATTACAGGCACAAGGGACATCTTAGTTCCCAGGGTTGGTGGCGCATTGGCGATGTAATACCTATGTCTATGGGCGTTGGTGACCACTTACCATCAGGTGGCCCGCCTCGTCCGCCTACCTTTGCTATTAAAAAGACTAGTGTTCACCCGTGTGTAACGTAAAGGGAGGTGTTTGGGAGTGGGGTTGTTATAAAAAATTAACCCGGGATTCAAGCTTGCTTCATGCCAAATTTTATCAAAATCGGTTTAGTCTTCTAGCCGAGAAAGCTTAACAGACAGACAGAGTTACATTCGCATTTACCATATATCAAAATATCTTTCGGGTCATTAAATAATTTCATATTCATAAATAAAGTTTCAATGTTTTTACGATAATTGTGCATAAAATTGCGGTACGTCTGAGAAATGTGTTTTTTGTTTCAGAGAAATCTTGAGTGTTTAAATAAAAAGTCGGTCTTCAAATAGATATGAAATTGTTTGAACAAGAGTTTAGGAGATTTTAGTTTTCACCGGACGTCTGACTGTTTTATGACGTTCGCAGATATTTATCTCAGATTAGCTGGTGTAATTTTATATATTTACTCGTTGTAATGGCTTAGTTTATAAAGCTGCTGATATCAGCACTCGGTGGTAGAGCTTTGTGCAAGCTCGTCTGGGTAGGTACCACCCGCTCATCAGATATTCTACCGCAAAACAGCAGTACTTTGTATTGTTGTGTTCCGGTTTGAAGGGTGAGTGAGCCAGTGTAATTACAGGCACAAGGGACATAACATCTTAGTTCCCAAGGTTGGTGGCGCATTGGCAATGTAAGTGATGGTTAACATTTCTTACAATGCCATTGTCTATGGGCGTTGGTGACCACTTACCATCAGGTGGCCCATATGCTCGTCCGCCAACCTATACAATAAAAAAATAAAAAAATCAGGGGTCTCAAGTTCGATTTGCGGGTCGGACTAGTTAAAAATTATTGGATTTTTCTTTCAACGAATGCTTAGCTGACTCCCTGTGTTAGTGGTCTTGCTCTCGTATTTTCTGGTGTGGTCTGGTCTTCTTGCATCTGCGTTTGTAATCACCTGCACTTGTGCGCAATAATATCTCCAACGCAGATTGTCAGTCTTTGAGATAGGCAGCAGCGAAAGGAAGTTTTAATGCTAATCTATTAGTGAAGTACGTTGATTTGAATTTGGGAAAGGGCAAATATAATACAAATAACTCTTTCTAGCTTATCTTATTACAGGGTTAGTGTAGTTTCGGTTGTAATACTTCCATTTTCAATCAAAGTCCAAATATGCTTTAATTACTTGGTAATCAATTTCCTAAATATGTAATTACTACCTTACCTATCTTTCATTCGGCATATTATAAAGCATATATAAGATTTCTGGTGAATCCATATAATAGACAGACGATTATTTTCTCTTTAGTATTTTAGTAGTTTGTTTTGTATTCAAAGATAATTGTTACAAATATTACTTCCATAAGTTTGTTTGTGTTTTCGTATTCATGCAAAAACTACGAATCGAATTGAAGCGGAACACTCATAATAATTCAGGACGGACGTAGGCTATACGGTATATATTTATAATATGTTGTATAACGTTTGAAGCATAGTGTATTATGCTAATGGTGTCGGAGAGTTTATTGCCACTTCGAGCGCTTTCCAAGTAAACGTCAATAAAAACTGTAACAGTTACTTGGTGGTAGAGTTTTGTGCAAGCTCGTCTGGGCAGGTACCACCCACTCATCAGATATTCTACCGCAAAACAGCAGTACTTGGTACTGTTGTGTTCCAATTTGAAGGGTGAGTGAGCCAGTGTCATTACAGGCACAAGGAAAAGAACACCGTAGTTCCCAAGGTTGATGGCGCATTGGCGACGTAAGCGATGGTTAACATCTCTTACAATGCCAATGTCTATGGGTGTTGGTGACCACTAACCATCAGGTGGACCATATGCTCGCCCGCTATAAAAAAAAGATACAAGAAAACTTTATATGTTAGACGTGTAGATCTACAAAATATCTGCAACACAAGACAAATATATGTGTCTTTAATACATCTGTTATATTGTAGTTTTTGCGTTAGCTTAATTATCTAAAATAAAAAGATAACTTATTTATGACATCTTAATAATCTTTACAAAAATTAATAATAGGTATATAGACTTTAAACGTTTTCTGTTAATTTAATAAAGACGTGTAAATCATACTGTATACTTGCAATGTTAAATTGAGAAACAAAACGTGTCAACCATAGAAATAACTAATGCCACACTCGCAAAAATGTGCTAATAACGATAAAAATAGAAACTATCAAAATATACAATTTCACGAGAAAGTTTGAAGAAGTAAAACACATTCGTTTTTATACAACATTAAAAAGAAGTTAAAGTTTATGCGCGGATAATATATTTGAACTTGCATCGTATCATTAGTCAAAGTGTCTTTAATACCATCTGCAGTGCTATTCTGTAAGAACCCACTTCATTACTCACCCGTAATATGTTGACAACCGACTTATGGTGACCTATTTTGATGCTTGTATTCTTGAAATGTTATGATTGTAATGGTCAATGTCGCCTAACACTTTCTGACATTTCACGACTGTTTTCTGCTGTGAGTTTAGAGTTCGTTCTTACAAAATACCCCAACTGTATGTAAGATTTGAATGCGATGTTCGATTAAGCGATTGCGACACGGCGACAAGTTTATTATTTTTACCGGTTTGGGACAGTTATCTCAAAGATTCAAAATAACTCACTAAAACGGTACTTATAAATGCAGAGGACATATTTATATCAAATTTTATTGAGACTGTATCAGGTGTTTATGATTTTATTAAGTCATAATATTTTATGTAATTTCATTTCGATTCAATAAATTTACAATTCAAAAATTAAATCGAAGTGAAAATTAATGTTATCGATGAATAATTTATTATACATTTAAAAATCACGAATGAACAAATACATAGCATAATATATAATGAGCGAAGCTATATTATATAATAAACGATAATATAAGAATGTACATTTATTTAACTGAAAACCGACACTAAAGTCCACCTTTGCCCTCGGATCAGTTGTAAAATGCAATTAATCGCAAATTATGAATTAATACGAGATATTAAACCGCTGTTTAGATAACAGCTGATAAAGAACAAATGACTAACGTTAGTATTTTAAGGCACGTTTCAGTTTTGAATATACATTACGTATGGAAGTGGAATAAAAGATAAATCAGGTCTTCGTGATAACGCACTTGGATAGGGAGATCAGAAGGTTTTTGTTTTTTAAAGTAAGCTTTTCTAATAACGAATTTAATTTACCTACTTATTCTTATTTTATAAAATGATGTATGGCGAGTTAGCCTTTAAGTGGGGCATACAATATGTTCTTATATATATATATATATATAAGTTACCTATAAGACTAAGTTAATATTGTATGTAACGTTGGCTTCCTATCGAAATAACTAAATAAGCGTTGTGTACATGGAGTATATAACGCTTACTTTTACGTATATTCTTTATTTCATCATAATTCAGCTAATCGCAGTTGACTGTTAGACATAGACTTCTCCCATTACATTTTAATATGGAATAGCTAATCATTACTTGCAGCAAACCACTTCAGCGGGATCATATAAAAAATTGTTGCAATTATTTTTAATGTTAATTCCAAAGTTAAACAGATAGTAGATATAACATATTATTAATCGTATACAAACACATATTCTCGTTTGTAGTATTCAGGCATCATAATCAGGCTCGCCGGTTGATTAAGTGTTATGAAACTTAAGACTGAAGTTTGAAGACATAACAATTACAATTGGCCTACTTATAACTTACTATTGACAAGATATGACGTCCCGCTTCAATATTAAACCCAACTTCAATTAGATTTCTTTAAGTTAAGGTTTATAGACATAGACAGTAATAATCAGTGAACATTTGTTTGGGAGAGCCGATGGTAAGTGGTCACCATTCCCATAGAAATTGGCGATGAAAGAAATATTCAACACTTAGGAACTAAGATGTTTTGTCTCTTGTACCTTTAGTTACAATGCTTATTGCTGTTTGGCGGTACAATATCTGAGTCGGGCTTGCACAAGGACCTATCACTAAGTAAATGTTACATATAAGGTAAGATCATGTGTACAATGAAATAATTCGTTAGTATTTAATAGCGATAGTAAAGCAACGCGCTGGCATACTAATATGAAGTGCAGATTTGTTTGTATCTAGCGGCAATCTGTACGCTTACGATTAGATCAAATTATTTTATCTCGAAGCTATCGTGTCCAAGAGATTGAGCAAATCTGCGAGACGAAGTAGACGCAGAATGATCAAGGTGCGAATACATTTGTGCCATCAAGCAACACAAATCATAACTACGAGGCACAAGAATTTTTCTATAGCCTTAATATTAGTAAAAACATATTGATTCTTTTAATAATGTTGTAACTCAAACTTACCGCCCTATTGCACGCTCAAAACATTTTACAAGCATCTGGAAAACAAAACAACTGCATAAATAAAAACTTGTTTACTTTGTTGAACACACTCCTAATATATATTATATTGGTATAATTTATATATCTGTATATTATAATGTTAATTATTATATACAGATTATAAATAGGTTAGAGGGAGAAGTAAATAGGAGTACGTTATGAAAATATATTTAGATATATCTAGTTTAATTAATTATGTCCTTTAAATACGATTTATTTTTAAATTGTAAATAAAATTATAGAAATAAAAATTATAAAATACTTTAGACTTTGTTTAAATTTGTTTTCTTAATATTCGCACTTAATAAAATTATATCATCTGAACTGGTTTCTTATACGGCATTCTTAACGGAATCCGGGCCGCAAAGATATTGTAGTGTACAAATGCGTGCGTAAGCAAAGTGAACTTCTCTGTTCCTTTAAGCTCATTATTCGATGGGACGACAATACGACACGACTGGGGCCGAATTCTGCTAAACTATAACGATAACGATACGTTCCCGATTCAATACCGATCCAACTTTGACTGTTCAATATTTATTCGAATCGGAACCGAACCGATATAATGTTAACATATACCGTTATGTCAAAACCAAACTTAATTGGTAACTTTTATATTTTACGTAAATAGTCAATAATTAAATTAAAGAATAGAAAAACGATTCTTCGATTCGATTTTGATAAAGTAGAATTTGTCCTTTTGATAGATAAATCGCAAGTGAGCTATCCGGGACACAGGATTGTAACCATAAACTCCGTTACCCCAAATGATGCTGATAATAACTGATATTTAAACTCGGAATCTCAAGATTCGCAGCTGTATAAGCTAAAATATATTAATTTACAAGTCTAACTCTCCATAATGAATAATAATACATTAGCTAATAAATGATAGGTGGTGTTATATTATTGGTTATGTCATCGTTTTTAATACATATATGTATTGCTTATGATTAAAATTTTAATTTGAAAATTTCGCTTTATTTGATTACATCATAGACGTTGTTTCTTTTTTTTTATTCTAGCATAAACTTTCTTTTTTCTTTTTATAAAAAGAGTTAAATTCATTTGTACAATTTATATAAACTGTTTTGTTACAACTGTTTTTAATTTATTCTTTTATATTTCTAGGGGTTAGGTATTTAATACTTATATATGCAATTTGATATCCTTAACAAGAGTGTTTATAGATTGTATACACTTGATATTAAAAATAACTTTAATCGATATAAAATATCTTAACAAATTGTACAGATTATTGGAATTTCATTTTATAATGTTATGTAGACCGATGTAATTTACCCAGCAGAAAGCACTTATTATAATAATTAATAAGAGTAATGATGTACTGTAATTAATGACGAAATTACACCAACAAATTATGGACATCCACATGATTGAATAAGTTCAAATCTTCTAAACGAACAAATCGAGCAATACAATGTTGCTATAAGGAAAATAATCGTAAATGGCTGACAATTATATTTTTTGTAAATTATTATGAACAATCAAATTAGTTTACAGAGCAGTCAGAATATAAAAATCCAACAATATAAAATTATTGTCATTGTTAGTATTATTATATTTTGTGCTTAAATTATACAAAAAACATGATTGTATTAGACACTTAGTTGCTGTGTATACGTCTTGATAAAATATAAAATGTTTTTATACAAATAGAAAAACAAATTCAAAATATGCATTTAATCTTCAACTAAAAATAATATCTTTAATTATCTCTTAGAAATGTTTATGTGGAATATATATTTAGAAATTATTTTAATATTTACAACATGTAATAGGATGTAATGAGGCGAGGCA
The DNA here is from genome assembly GCA_905220585.2 of Nymphalis polychloros. Taxonomy (NCBI): domain Eukaryota; kingdom Metazoa; phylum Arthropoda; class Insecta; order Lepidoptera; family Nymphalidae; genus Nymphalis; species Nymphalis polychloros. The sequence goes on from HG992247.1 coordinate 1,678,521, forward strand.
TGCGTATATAAATACATCATATAGATACGCCTTCGCCTTGTTTCCCATGCCTTGATGTAGCCGACTTCTGCTGTAGTTTCTTATACTCAATATAGGTGACCATCAACTGCGTTGCTCAAACGCAGCCGTTTTAGAGACAAATCTCATAGATTTCTACAGTTCAAGACTATTTTCATTATTATAAATTTCAAATTAGATTACCCTCAAGGTATAGAGACAAAATTCATTAAAACAAGTCATTTAATCGGTTCAGAATCCGAAAATATATAATATAAAACATAAATAAACCTGCTGAATTGATATCCTCCCCACTTTAAAGTTTAGTAATGGTATAGAATATCTTAAGTGATTGTTTACTTTTTGAATCCCCAATATTACGTTCGTTAAATCGATCAAACCGTTTTAGAGTTAAAAACAGTAATAAAACTTTTATAATGGACATATAACAAAGGAATTTTGTATACTATAAATTAAAATAAAGCAGCGCGTGTCAAGTAAACGAAAACGCTGTACATTTGTAGATATTGACGTAACTCAGCTAACAAACATAGGACAGGTGGAACCTGATTTGAAACGCTTAATACATATGATATAGATTAACAGACTAACTCACCGTAGAAAACATAAGAAAATCCAGTATTATTAAATTACAGCAACATCTATCCCTCTATCGCAATATATAAAGGGATGATAAGGACACACACATTGACAATTTGACACTGCACTGACACTAGCTGAGAGCTGAACGTGTGCGCGTGTGCGCGTGCGCACGGGCCGCGGTGAACTGGCGAGAGGCTTCGATGGCGATTCTCGGGATGATTTGCGTAACCGAGAAATGTAATTAGACGATAATGATTTAGAAAACACAAAAATCCTTGGTATATATTTTTCAATGTCGATGCGAGAATTGTTTGTTTTATAAGTAATAAGTAAATAGAGTAATATTTACTCAAAAAATTCTATTATATGTTAGATTGCACTCAACAAATACTATCCTAAACATTTTACTATAAAATAATTTTACATTGCTTTTTGGCTTTGTTGTAGCTCGTCCTAACGTCAGTATACTTAACATACTTTTATCATTTAAATACAATTTCCGAACAGTAATTTACAAAAGCATGAATATATTCGTACACGTCACAGTAATATGAGGCAATGATTCTACAGTTAACGTGTTATCAACATTGCACAAACTAAGAACAAATATGCATTCCGCAACAAGGACGAAGCTGATAATCGTGCATAGTATTACACGATTGGACTCTGGCAACACTGCGCACTAGAATAGGTAGTACATACATTCACGGATTCCATAAAAAAGAAAAAAATGTTTTTAAAAACGTTACATTAGTTTTTAAAGACGTAACATGGGTACGATAACGTTTAGGATTTTAAGTATCTGATGCGAAAAAAAAAAAACGAATGAAAAATGACAAGATTTTGGTAAGAAAACAAAAGCAATTTGTTCGTTTTATTATTTACCAGCAATAAAGTGAAATCAACATACAAAATTCAATATTTACGGTACTCTCACTATTTGATGTTATCAAACAGCAGTCACGCGCAAAATTGTGACCTTCCTTATAGGATTTAAGATTAAGCTCGCGGGTTTATTATTGTATCAAAGTAAATATATAATATTCTGGTTTTTTAACTTAACTGGATATTTTAATTGAGAAATTACGTATTCCGAACTATCTACATTACTATTTCGACGAAAAGTTATGGAGAGACAAGGACATATTTAAAAGAACATATTCACGAAATATAAAGCATTGGTACTAAGTACATATATTGGCCGGCGGTTTGGCGGGCAAGGAGATCGCTCTATACTTTATTCAAACTTCAAATAGTTATTTTTAATTGTAAAAATATATGTAACATATAATTAAATGTTTTATTTTCAATATTTGTATAGTGATCCGTATGTATTAAGTTTTTTAAACTATCATGAACTATATATAAGGGCCAAGATATTGCTTCAACAACAAACGCTAAAAGAGAAAGTGCAATTTGCACAACCCGTTAGGGTGTTAAGGCGAATATTAATAGGCTACCAGCGTTTAATAGCTTATGGGAACGTGCTGTTCTTACGAAATACGACGAGAGATATTCGTATGCCATGGACATTCGTATTAAATAATACCATCAAAAGACGTATCACACAATATCATTGCGTAAAATATAATCTACAAATTATATTAACTATGAATATAGAACTTCAAATATAAAATACTTAAATGTTATCCATCAAGAAATACGTAAAACTTTTCTCATCATAATTACGACAAGTCATTATTTCCAAAAAAAAAATTAGCTTTCATTCTTAATCACTGTCGTTTTTTAAAGATTATTAAAATGATCAATAGGATCTTTAACAAAGGACGGATAAAAGGTAGAATTACGTTACTTTTATATATGGAAAGCCAAAAGAAATGTTCCCAAGCTAAGTGACAAGACGTTATCTAATTTCGGTAGGAGATGAGACAATGAGATATAATGCAATGAAATTACGCAAACCTCTTGTAATAGCTCTGGGAACTCGACGTAGTTGTAGTATTGATGAGTAGGCGGAAATGTTTGAGGAAGTAAACAATTGGTAGGCATATTATATTTAACGCTTTCACTGACACCCTAATTTTCATGATGGCCGTTAACATGAGAAAATTGTTACATAGCTGGTTTACCACAAAAATATTTTAAACTATAATTTTCACCACAAAAACGAGTTAAAAAAAAAATAGTTTTTGAAAGTTTCATTTTAATATAACATACTGGATCAGAATAAAAAGTAATCCGTCTCGAGCTTAGTGTTTTAAACTCCCCATATGGTAAATATCTGGACGGTCGAGGCGTTGAAATATTTAAAGCAGAATAAACAAACATTCATATTCATCATGTATTACTGTAGTTTAGCTTAAAATACTTACATACATGGTTAATTATATCATTATGATCATGTCGTGAAAATTAAGATAGAATATGTGGTAGCTAAGATAAACTGGATTATTCTCATTGGTTTTGAATATAGCCAACAAATGTCTTATCAACATTAGCCTGCCTATAATCTGTATGTAGATACATTATGGAGTTATTAGCTGTATGAAGAATATTTGGCAAACTTTTTCAGCTGCCTGGCTCACTATAATACTTGGAAATTATTTTGTTGGTTAGTTGGTTTTCCAACACGGTTATAGCGCTTAAATGTTGGATGGCATTTATACAAGCTTAGTGTATAAATATTCAAATTCAAAAATCTTTATTCAATATAGAAGTGTCTTATTGATTGTCATAAATCTACCACCCGGAAATATGCACATCAGACCTGAGAAGAACTGGCGAAAGAAACTCAGCGGGATTTTTTTTATAACACATCTTTACAATAAAGGCAATTTATACAGTAATAGAATAATGGTTTTTTCTATTTGAAATATAAATATGCTTAGTATTGCATTTATTATGCATTTATATAAATTATGTATTATGCATTTATATAAATGCCTAATGCAACTAACAAAACTTCGTTTAGTTCCTTATTAAGATTCTACTCTCCCACAGCCACATGGTAAAGCTGGAATACATCATACATATACATCAATAATAAATATAATATTATTAGATTATCTGAAATAATTATATCAACGGTATCTTCATTAATTTTAAGATTACAATGTTTTGTTTTGCGCTCTTCAAAATTAATAAAAAATACTTTCATCTACCTTTACATATAATAAATCAGTAGAGGCCGTGTGAATATAATACATTGAATAAATTTATCAAATATAATACATTGAATAAATGATAAATTTATTCAATGTATTATACATTGAATAAATTTATCAAATAACGAGCGGGGCCGATAAGGAAAGAGTAAAAGTATACAAAAATGCATTTTTTTAAATATGTCATAATTTAACCAGCTTGCACGATTATGTTGCAAATACAATTAAAAATTAATATATTTGAAGAATATTTTCAATTCAAATTAGTTTCAACCTTGCTATAATCGTGGCGATGTTTAATTAAACATTAGCTACAAAAAAATGAAATAAGATCCAAATAAGTAATTTTCCTGCACAACTCGTTTGAAATTTATTGGATATAGATCTAAAAAGTAAACATTCTTGGTTTATATCTACCGTATGATTGGATTACTTACAACCTTGCGTAATATTTTTTTAACGATGTTATAAAAAGCTGATTTCTGAGTGTTCTAGAGTCGATCGAGGTTTAGATAATTAATACGAAACCAATTTGGTTCGAGATAACGCAAGTATTTGCTTGAGATACATTAATAGTAACGCAATTAAAATATTAAATATTTTATTTTGTGTTTATGTAGTGAACGATTATTTCATTCATATATCACATTTACTATCGTTAAACCGAACAAATTATAATTAAGTCGGTAGATGATGATAAATATTAAGGTGTGTTAAAGTTTCAATTTTTTAATATTATCGGAGACTATCGTCTGAGACGCAGACTCGTCCTAGTTCAGGCACTTGTTTGTACCCGTCTAATAAGTACGTCTTATTAATCTATCCATAAGTTAAAAACACTAAAATATGTATACATATTTGTTTATTAAATAAAATAAATCAAGTAATTGTCAAAACTCATTAATAACACCAAGGAACCTTATACTTTTTATAACCTAGAATAGTCACGTATGTACATGGTTAAAGTAAAACTTGTTTGGGCACAAATTCATGATCGAATTTTTGTGCACCGTTACGATATAAAAAGTTTTCGACGCAAAAATGACTCATTCCTATCACTTACGAATTTGCAAGTTCATATTTTATTTTTAATTACCTACAATGTTAGAAAATCTTATTGTGAATCAATGTCAATGACCTAAATGTATATGTATACAGTAGCAGTTTGGTAACAGTAACATACTGTGAATTTCCCACTGCTGGGCTAAGGCCTCTTCTCTTTTTGAGGAAAAGGTCTGGAGCTTATACCACCACGCTGCTCCAATGCGGGTTGGTGGAATACACAAATGACAGAATTTCAGTGAAATTTGACACATGTACGTTTCCTCACGATGTTTTCCTTCACCGTCAAGCACGAGATGAATTATGATCACAAATTAAGCACATGAAATTCAGTGGTGCTTGCCCGGGTTTGAACCCACGATCATCGTTTAAGATTCACGCGTTCTTAACACTGGGCCATCTCGACAATGTTTATAATATATTTAGTCATTATTTCAATTATAATGATAACTAAAACATGTATTTTTTTATATTTTTTTAGAACAAAGCGTTACTTTTTAGTAATTTTGTAGAATAAAGACCAGTTTTAATTGTATAAAATGCCTTTACTAAGTTAATACAGTACGAGCTTAAGTTCCATCAACATACCAGGGAAATATTACGTATTCTGAAACGAACAAAAGGACACACACGTACGGAGCTCAGACGTCATTCCTACGTTAATATGTTTAGAAGTTGATTATTTTATATTATTTTATAGCTGGCCTATTCTGTAAGAACGAACTCGCAACTTACCGCAGAAAACGGTCGTAAAATGTCATAACGTGCTATGCGATATTGACCATTATAATTATAACATTTCAATAATACATGCATCAAAGTAGTATAATTACTCACTATAAGTCGGTTGTCAACATTTTAAGGATGCTGGATGAGTAATGTAGTGAGTTCTATAAAGCTATTCTGTAATGATAAACTCGAAAATCATTGCAGAACACAATTGTAAAATCTCGATTTTGTGTACCCTTGACAACGTGTAGATATGCAAATTTTTATGGTGATCGGTTGAGTAGTTAAGACGTGAAAGTGTAACAAACAAACAGTTACTTTCGCATTTATAATATATAGTAGTAAGTAGTGTAATATTACGAAATTGTTACTGTAATCTGTGGTTATTACTGAAACCAACTAATTACTTATATATGTAAGTATTATATAAAGACATAAGCCGAGATGACCCAGTGGTAAGAACGCGTGAATCTTAACCGATGATCGTGGGTTCAAATCCGGGCAAGCACCACTGAATTTCATGTGCTTAATTTGTGATTATAATTCATTTCGCACTTAACGGTGAAGGAAAATATCGTGAGGAAACGTACATGTGTCTTATTTCACTGAAATTCTGCCACATGTTTATTCCACCAACCCGCATTAGAGCCCCGTGGTGGAAAAGCTCCAAAATCTTCTCAAAAAATGAGAAGAGGCCTTAGCCCAGCAGTGGGACATTCACAGGCCGTTACTGTTATATAAAGACAGAGATCGAAACAGTGTTTGTATGATAAAGTGACTATAGTTTCTTGCCGGTTCTTCCCAATGGAGACCATTAAAACCAGGTGATGGTTTAACGTTTACAAAAAATGCTTCGAGGAAGATGCGTGAATCACGTTATATGAAGTATGTATATTTTGATTTCATTCGATCATAATTTATTTAGACATTCCAATAATTAATTACGCAACACATAGAAAATCGTCGATCATTATAACTTTTACCGTGATCGTAAGAATTATGTTGGACGTGAAGAGATTTAATTTTGATTTTAAAATTTACTCAAATGTAATTTAAAAGGTTTATTTGCTTTAATTCGTCAAGATAAACTTATTTAATTATAGTAGGTAGTCATATTTCCTCAAGATTCGATCATTGGTACTACATTTCATGTTAAGGTGCCTATACATATATGAAAGGAATCGCGCTTACGATCGGAATGCGTTTCGGGGCCTTGAATGAACAGCTCATTAGCCGCTAATAGCAAACCGCCTGTCGGTTTTACGGAGAACACAAAGGCGTTCTTATTTCTTGTAGCGCTGTTGTGAATATTTAATTTTTTTTATTTCTAATCGCGAATCTTTCGCGTCCATCGAATGTTTTCATTATTGCTTAAGCAAAGAAAAAAAACATTCAAAAACTTATTACGCTACTGTAAAATAGCAATTAAATGGTTCTTCCTTTTTCAGCTCTAGCAAAAGTTATCGTTCGTAAAAAAGTTATTATTAAAATAAAATTGGATTGTATGTCTTGGACAGAATGATAATTATAATTGCAACTCAATCAAATTGTATACTTCATTTAAGATAACATTCAAATATAAATGGCGCTGAAAAATATTTGCCCGAGGCGCCCGGACGGCAAGACCGCGCTGTCTTTCAGTTCTTGCAAATACACACCTCTGACATGAGTCATGCAGGGACAAGTTTTTTTACTCAGCTCCTGGCACCTCCTAGCACGACGTGAATAAGATAAACAAAATACTATTATTAATTTGATATCCTTTAGGTATAAAACAGAAGATGACAAAATTACATTCGTTTAAATATATATTTACCAATGTTTACTAACTGATATAATGCATTACGTTGACAAAGAAGTTTGCATTATCCGGTAAGTCTTAGTGACTTCATTGTGTACTCGAAACACAATTAAATCCTAATTATATAATCATGTTGACAAATAAATTAAAGACAAAAATTACAATTACATCAGTCGCGTTTAAAAAATACGTTATTTCTTTAAATCAAAAGTACATTAAAATGCAAAATCGGACGTGGACGGTCCACGTCACTGCCACCTTTACCTAAGCCTGAGGAGAATATCTATATCTATTCTTATAAATGCGAATCTAATTCTGGCTGGCACGCTGTCACAGCTTAACTACTGCACCGATTTTGATAAAAATGTATATCAATCAAGCTTCAACCCCAAGGATGAACATGGTCTTTATCGAACATCTTCCTGCTTCCTGAGCAGGCGAGCGAAAACTACTTTAACAATATTTTCGAATATATCTAAATTATAACAGTTTACATCATTTATCCAAGGCATTTAATTGAGCTTGTATGTTTGCATAGGCAAGTCGTCGGGCCGCATACATAAAATTGGAAAGTTAAAATCGTAACGTAAATGTTACTAGACAGATCGTTTACTATATTATAATATTCAAAAACTTACCGCTACACACGGTACACGGTGAGAATTACTCTCACTGCCAGACATGTCCAGATCAGACATAAATCTCGGTAGTGTACCATTATATATCATAAATCAAATAGAATACTATGTTTCACGTTTTGAAATTTAAACTTATAAAATCAATTTGATAAATACTTTCCATTAAAAATATAAGAACAAAATAATTTAAACAAAGAAGAAAATTTAAAATAATAATAATAACGTCCTCCTGACCGATTTCGGCAACGGCGGCCAATCTCAAGAAAGATTAGCCAACTGCGCAGGAGATATTATAGTGCACAAGTGTGTGCGCAAACACAGGTGCACCCACTATTCTCAAGCTCTCATAATCCGATGGGACGGCAATCCACACGACCGGAAAGAGTTCAGGCGCAGGACTAAAGGCTTTACGTGCTTTCCGAGGCACGGGAGTGTACACACTTCCAACTTCCAGTCTCCGGGCTGCTACTGAGAATTTTCTGACCGAAAAACCCAATAACTATTTATTTTTGGCCCGACCTGGGAATTGAACCCAGGACCACCGGGTCTGCGGCCTTATATCTAGCCACTAGACCAACGAGGCAGAAACTTAAATAATAGAATGTCATCAAAATTCATACTTTTGGATCAGATTTGCAGTCTATAGTTATTGATAAAAATACTTTTGAGGTTACAAACAGTACCTACAACTTGAAAAGAAAAGGGATACGCACATTGCATTGGATACTGAGATGTTAAAAACAAAAATAAAAGGAAAAAGTATTTACGCTGTATTGAACAAACTATGAGAACTGTTTATCTCTCGACAAACAGTCGCAGCTTTATTAACTTCATATTAGTTTAATATTGTTTAAGAATCTATAATTTTTGTTAATATATATCTAAATAAGTCAAAACATGAAAGCATATTAACGTTGAAAAATGAGTTTGTCGATTATGTATAAAATTGACTAATTTACTACCCATTTATTTCACATAGCATATATATTCAATAAAAACATAGAATTATTACTTTCTGAGCGTCATATGTGGGAGTACCCGAAGGTCCGTTCAGTAGACGCGACGGGCATCGTAAATCGATCACTTTGATATGTCCTTGCGCGGGAGTCGAAAGCTAATGTTTAGGATTATTTTGCAACACACACTCGTAACAAGCGATGTTTAACGAATAACAAACAATAAACGACTTATGTTAACAGGTTGTCATGTCAATGGCGTTACCGCTATAAAATTCTAATGAAGTTTTGCCAATTAATTAATTCAAGGAAATTTGTACATTTCTGCACCTAACCCACTTAAGAGTGAAAATGCACACAGAACTCAGGTGAAACGGTAAAAGCGTAGAATTACACTTTTATGGCAATCTTAAAATGGCTCGACAACTTGAATCGATTTGTTCTAACTGACACATAAAACTGACAAACAAAAATCAGTTACTCGAAACAAGTGGGCAACCCTGATAGTCAACAAATCCAGGTATTTAACCGCATAATGCTTTTCGCGAGCACGTCTCGCGTCAATATGTCGACCGTAAAAGTAAAACGTACCGTCTAAGCCTACATAACTTTACTAGTATTATAAATACAAAAATATATTTGTTTGTTTGTTACGCTATCACGTCTTGACTACTCATACGATCATTATGAAATTTTGCATAGGTACACGTTATCAAACATACAGAAAAGGCTAACACTTCCCCTCACACGCGGCCTAATTTGCTCTAAGTGTGTGTTACACATTTCATGTTTCAGTAACTTAAATATATCAAATAAATATACGAAATAAATGTTAAACTATAGAAAAATATAGTTGTTGTTAGCGAAAAAAATCTTAATCATTTACTGGCAACGAAGTCATTGTCGCTATTTACTTGACTGGTCGTTAACCCACTACTAACGATAAAGAATAATTTAGCTCATGGACCAGACGCGACGGATTGCCTGTTAATTGTTTACGTTCTAAAAATAGTCAGGACTTTCCACGAAGCACAGAGTGTACAATAAGTAATATTTTTCTGTGAGATAAATGGGTAATACTACTGTATAATAAGGAATTATACGTTGGAAAGTTCACTGCTATTCTACCTTTGTATTAGCGTTATGACAATCTTCTATAACGCTTTTTGAAACCTACTTGAACATTATATACATGTATGTATTATGTACGTATACATTTATATAATTTATATTAATATTAAGGATGTTTTTTATAGACAAATTCTGCATGCGAATACTATTTATTGAATAGAATAGACTTATCTGTTTCGTTTTATTCTTGATCACAGTAACGTGTAGATATCCGGCGCAGGCGCAGTCAATTTAATGCACGACTGCATCAGATGATCACTTCATAAAGTGTTCTCAATTGATTTTCTTTGATGTTTATTCAAACATTTTGTATTAATAGAGGAAATGTTATAAATAAGGTATTACCATAATTATTGATTACTATCAAGACATCTTACGTCATATTAAAAATATTTTATTACTATATATGTAATAAAAATTTGTAATGAAAACCAGTAGATACCATTCAAACCATAATATTTTAGTTTGAATGTATGTCATGGTGGAAGGTAGGTCCTACCTTCCACCATGACATGTATTGAATAAGATGTAAAATTTACAGAGTATGTTTGAGACGATACTTATAACTTAAATATGTTTAAAAGTATTATAAAAAAAGTAAAGTATGTCCCACTGCTGGGGCTAAGGCTCCCCTTGAGGTTTGGAGCTTTTTACGCCACGCTGCTTCAATGTGGGTGAAATTAGACATCACGATGTTTCACTTGACCGCCGAACACAAGCACTTATTTCGCACATGAAAATTTAGTGGTACTTACCGGGGTAACATTTTCAATCATAGGTGTTGATTCACGCATTATAAACACGGCCATCACGTCTTTTAGATTTGTCTAAAAGACGTGATGGCCGTGTACTCGTAAATACTCCTATGTTCAAAAGTGCAAAATTAATGTTCGATATTCAAATAACAATAAACCTTACTTATACACGTTGTTAAGCGGGTGATTAGTTAAATACAGTTTTCTCCCTTTCTGTCGTTATTGATTTAACATTCGCAAGAAGAAGACGCGGCATTGTTTTACTAATCACCCGCTAAACTACGATAATTAAGGTCGAATGAATTTTGAAATACGTATGGATGTAAAACGAACCAATATTCATTTTGTGTACAGTACAGTACAGTAGCACCGTGAGAATGTCCAGTGGGACATTCTCACGGCACAGGAGTGGCTGTGCTACTGCCTCTGCCCCTCTTTTTGAGGAGAAGGTTTGGAAGCTTATTCACCAATGAGGGTTGGTTGAATACAGATGTGACAGAATTTCAGTGAAAGTTGCAGGTTTTCTCACGATGTTTTCCTTCACCGTCAAGCACGAGATGAATTATAAATCACAAATTAAGCACATGAAATTCAGCGTTGCTTGACCGGGTATAAACTCACGATCATCGGTTAAGATTCACGCGTTCTTACCACTGGGCCATCTCGAATTTTGTGTGGTCTATATATTTATATGTGATAGATTTAATTCGAGTTTCAATGTCCAGGGTGAAAGATACACTACACATATTTAACAAAGCGTCACTCATCGGGTTTCCTTAATTAGATTGACAGGGTCATTATACAGAATTCGCAAGTTATCTACAGGATACAAACCGCGGATGCGAAGTCTGATAACTGAAAATATGAACAACGCTATTCGATACAGGATCATAGGAGGCTTTGTACATATTTTACATAAAGAATGCTTGTTAGGTTGATGTTAACTTTGTAATTTTTATGTTACTAACTACCCGCCCTTCACATGTGTATAAGGGTCTACATATAACGTTCATATTGAAGAACCAACCGTTCAAAGAAAAATCATGTTTATGACTACCGAAGTTATTTTACGCGGCTTACAGTAGAGTGAAATGGCAGTGGCCCAAGGTCACGTCATATAACGAAATAGTGTTCATACTGTGCCTACCAAACGCTACAAAATGCGATGCGTTGGGCGTTCGAATTTAGGAGGTCGATATAAAGGAGGTTCAGGTGCTTTTTGGTGTGACAAAAATACAGTAATATAATCAATTAAAATACACACACATACATTTTAAAACACGGTTTGAGTCGAAAACATATCGCACAGAGACCACGATTCTGATGGGGATACCCCAACCGCACAATTTTTTATTTGGCCAGGACCTTTGCTTGGATAACAGAACACATCACCCAATCATCACAATCGAATGAATAATGAGCCTGAAATTGGCAGCCGAATTGTAGCAGCCAAACACAGTACCCGAGATACCCGAGCTGTATGCTATGCTCCCTGCTGAATCGGGCTCGAATGTGTTCTAGGCATCTATTAGGTCTTAGACCATTTATAGGATTTTCCACCGACGCCTTCCATCAGGAAAATATAAAATCTACAGATTTTCTGAATTTTTTAAAGTTTTCGCGAGAGTACCCGAGCTGTATGCTGTGCTCCCTACTAAATCATGCTTGAATACGTTCTAGACATCCAAAAGAAGGTCTCAGAACATTTATAGGATTTTCCACCGACGCCTTCCATCAGGAAAATATAAAATCTACAGATTTTCTGAATTTTTTGAAGTTTTCGCGAGAGTACACGAGCTGTTTGCTATGCTCCCTGCTGAATCGGGCTCTAATGTGTTCTAGGCATCTATTAGAAGGTTTCAGACCATTTATAGGATTTTCCACCGACGCCTTCCATCAGGAAAATATAAAATCTACAGATTTTCTGAATTTTTTAAAGTTTTCGCGAGATTACCCGAGCTGTATGCTGTGCTCCCTACTAAATCATGCTTGAATACGTTCTAGACATCCAAAAGAAGGTCTCAGACCATTTATAGGATTTTCCACCGACGCCTTCCATCAGGAAAGTATAAAATCTACAGATTTTCTGAATTTTTTAAAGTTTTCGCGAGAGTACCCGAGCTCTATGCTGTGCTCCCTACTAAATCATGCTTGAATACGTTCTAGACATCCAAAAGAAGGTTTCAGGCCATTTATAGGATTTTCCACCGACGCCTTTCATCAGGAAAATATAAAATCTACAGATTTTCTGAATTTTTTGAAGTTTTCGCGAGAGTACCCGCGCTGATTGCTATGCTCCCTGCTGAATCGGGCTCGAATGTGTTCTAGACATCCAAAAGAAGGTTTCAGACCATTTACAGGATTTTCCACCGACGCCTTCCATCGGGAAAATATAAAATCTACAGATTTTCTGAATTTTTTAATGTTTTCGCGAGAGTACCCGAGTTGTATGCTGTGCTCCCTACTAAATCATGCTTGAATACGTTCTAGACATCCAAAAGAAGGTTTCAGGCCATTTATAGGATTTTCCACCGACGCCTTCCATCAGGAAAATATAAAATCTACAGATTTTCTGAATTTTTTAATGTTTTCGCGAGAGTACCCGAGCTGTATGCTGTGCTCCCTACTAAATCATGCTTGAATACGTTCTAGACATCCAAAAGAAGGTTTCAGGCCATTTATAGGATTTTCCACCGACGCCTTCCATCAGGAAAATATAAAATCTACAGATTTTCTGAATTTTTTGAAGTTTTCGCGAGAGTACCCGAGCTGTTTGCTATGCTCCCTGCTGAATCGGTCTCGAATGTGTTCTAGGCATCTATTAGAAGGTCTCAGACCATTTATAGAAATTTCCACCGACGCCTTCCATCAGGAAAATATAAAATCTACAGATTTTCTGAATTTTTTAAAGTTTTCGGGAGAGTACCCGAGCTGTATGCTGTGCTCCCTACTAAATCATGCTTGAATACATTCTAGACATCCAAAAGAAGGTTTCAGGCCATTTATAGGATTTTCCACCGACGCCTTCCATCAGGAAAATATAAAATCTACAGATTTTCTGAATTTTTTGAAGTTTTCGCGAGAGTACCCGAGCTGTTTGCTATGCTCCCTGCTGAATCGGTCTCGAATGTGTTCTAGGCATCTATTAGAAGGTCTCAGACCATTTATAGGATTTTCCACCGACGCCTTCCATTAGGAAAATATAAAATCTACAGATTTTCTGAATTTTTTAAAGTTTTCGCGAGAGTACCCGCGCTGTTTGCTAATAGATAAATAGTAGAGTAGGGAGCACAGCATAGAGCTCGGGTACTCTCGCGAAAACTTTAAAAAATTCAGAAAATCTGTAGATTTTATACTTTCCTGATGGAAGGCGTCGGTGGAAAATCCTATAAATGGTCTGAGACCTTCTTTTGGATGTCTAGAACACATTCGAGCCCGATTCAGCAGGGAGCATAGCAAACAGCTCGGGTACTCTCCCGAAAACTTCAAAAAATTCAGAAAATCTGTAGATTTTATATTTTCCTGATGGAAGGCGTCGGTGGAAAATCCTATAAATGGCCTGAAACCTTCTTTTGGATGTCTAGAACGTATTCAAGCATGATTTAGTAGGGAGCACAGCATACAGCTCGGGTACTCTAGCGAAAACATTAAAAAATTCAGAAAATCTGTAGATTTTATATTTTCCTGATGGAAGGCGTCGGTGGAAAATCCTATAAATGCTCTGAGACCTTCTAATAGATGCCTAGAACACATTCGAGACCGATTCAGCAGGGAGCATAGCAAACAGCTCGGGTACTCTCGCGAAAACTTCAAAAAATTCAGAAAATCTGTAGATTTTATATTTTCCTGATGGAAGGCGTCGGTGGAAAATCCTATAAATGACCTGAAACCTTCTTTTGGATGTCTAGAACGTATTCAAGCATGATTTAGTAGGGAGCACAGCATACAGCTCGGGTACTCTCGCGAAAACTTCAAAAAATTCAGAAAATCTGTAGATTTTATATTTTCCTGATGGAAGGCGTCGGTGGAAAATCCTATAAATGACCTGAAACCTTCTTTTGGATGTCTAGAACGTATTCAAGCATGATTTAGTAGGGAGCACAGCATACAGCTCGGGTACTCTCGCGAAAACTTCAAAAAATTCAGAAAATCTGTAGATTTTATATTTTCCTGATGGAAGGCGTCGGTGGAAAATCCTATAAATGACCTGAAACCTTCTTTTGGATGTCTAGAACGTATTCAAGCATGATTTAGTAGGGAGCACAGCATACAGCTCGGGTAC
The DNA here is from genome assembly GCA_905220585.2 of Nymphalis polychloros. NCBI lineage: Eukaryota > Metazoa > Arthropoda > Insecta > Lepidoptera > Nymphalidae > Nymphalis > Nymphalis polychloros. The sequence goes on from HG992247.1 coordinate 1,693,600, forward strand.
TCTCGCGAAAACTTCAAAAAATTCAGAAAATCTGTAGATTTTATATTTTCCTGATGGAAGGCGTCGGTGGAAAATCCTATAAATGGCCTGAAACCTTCTTTTGGATGTCTAGAACGTATTCAAGCATGATTTAGTAGGGAGCACAGCATACAGCTCGGGTACTCTCGCGAAAACATTAAAAAATTCAGAAAATCTGTAGATTTTATATTTTCCTGATGGAAGGCGTCGGTGGAAATTCCTATAAATGGTCTGAGACCTTCTAATAGATGCCTAGAACACATTCGAGACCGATTCAGCAGGGAGCATAGCAAACAGCTCGGGTACTCTCGCGAAAACTTCAAAAAATTCAGAAAATCTGTAGATTTTATATTTTCCTGATGGAAGGCGTCGGTGGAAAATCCTATAAATGGCCTGAAACCTTCTTTTGGATGTCTAGAACGTATTCAAGCATGATTTAGTAGGGAGCACAGCATACAGCTCGGGTACTCTCGCGAAAACATTAAAAAATTCAGAAAATCTGTAGATTTTATATTTTCCCGATGGAAGGCGTCGGTGGAAAATCCTATAAATGGTCTGAGACCTTCTTTTGGATGTCTAGAACGTATTCAAGCATGATTTAGTAGGGAGCACAGCATACAGCTCGGGTACTCTCGCGAAAACTTCAAAAAATTCAGAAAATCTGTAGATTTTATATTTTCCTGATGGAAGGCGTCGGTGGAAAATCCTATAAATTGTCTGAGACCTTCTAATAGATGCCTAGAACACATTCGAGACCGATTCAGCAGGGAGCATAGCAAACAGCTCGGGTACTCTCGCGAAAACTTCAAAAAATTCAGAAAATCTGTAGATTTTATATTTTCCTGATGGAAGGCGTCGGTGGAAAATCCTATAAATGGTCTGAGACCTTCTAATAGATGCCTAGAACACATTCGAGCCCGATTCAGCAGGGAGCATAGCATACAGCTCGGGTATCTCGGGTACTGTGTTTGGCTGCTACAATTCGGCTGCCAATTTCAGGCTCATAATGAATAGTGTAGGAATTTACTGAGGACAAACATACAAATATTCATTTTTATTTATTCAATGAGATGTAGATTTTTCTTATACTAAGCAGAAAATAAAATTAAGGCCATATAATCTGGCCGCCACAACTGTTAGCAATAAAAAAAACAATTCATCATTCGAGACAACATAGAACACTTTATGATAATATTTCTCAGTGAAGTTACTGAAGAGCTTTTCCCATCGAATATGAATTATAAAATGAAATATGTAACGCATTATTATTATAACTACAGGTATATTATGACATCGACGTCACGATAAGAAGGAAATAAAATAAAACTGCTTGGATTTTTTTGTTTCTCCGTTAACCGAGTCTGATATTTTAACGTTTCAAAATGGTTGGATAAATATTTTCAAGAATGTATGATTTCATATTACACACCGAGTTTGCGTTAATTAATTCCTAAACGGAAGCAACGTGATAAGTAATCAGACACTAACTAAACAATCACTAATGCGGCCAAGGATTTATTACTCAGAATAAAATTATAACGTTAAGATTAATTATTTACAATTGTATACATAATTTAAAAAAGTAAAATGCTAAACAAAATGTTACCAGTACGCCAGTATCTACCAAATAAAACTTTCCATTTTACTTTTACCAAATCATATTCAAATGTAGACAAAATTTGTAGTCGACCTTTTATTTGATTTGATTGAATTCAAATATATTAGTTTAACGTATAGATACATTAAAACAAAATCTTAATCCTATTGGACTTTTTTCTTTCTTTCTTTTCTTTTAAGGGAAGCAAATGGCAGGAGACTCGCCTGATGGAAAGTTACTACACCCATGGACATCTGCAACAACGGAGAGCTTGCAGGTGCGTTGCCGGCCTTAAATGATTTTATTAATTTAATGTGGAAAATGTTTTCAACACTCAACAATCTATTTCATATTTGCACAAAGAATTAAAGACACATGATCGACATAAATTTTATCAACCAGCAAGGACAACAGATAATGTTTGAAAAATGATAATATTATAAAGGAATATTCGTTTATAACTTTTAAGGGAAAGGTGATATACTATTTACATGCGTGTATTCTTGAATTGTTATAATTATTATGGTCAATATCGCATATCAATTTCTGGCGACAATTTCTGCGGTGAATCTCGAGTTTGTTCAAAAGCCTTGCTAATTGTCACGTACTTTATTTATATAATTTATCTTGTGCTCGAAGGTGAAGTAAAACATACTAAGAAAATCCATACATATTAGTTAAAATTCTAACACCCGTTTATCCACCAACTCACAATAAAGGAGCGTGGTGGAATAAGTTCCAAAGGCTTTTCCTTTTTTATAATATGCCTACCTATAATGGCCGAGCATATGGGCCACCTGATGGTTAGTGGTCACCAACGCCCATAGACATTGGCATTGTAAGAAATGTTAACCATCGCTTACATCACCAATGCGCAACCAATCTTGAGAACTAAGATGTTATTTCCCTTGTGCCTGTAATTACATTGGCTCACTCACCCTTTAAACCGGAACACAACAATACCAAGTAAAGTTCTTAAGAATAATAAATTGCCCAGCTGTGGACCATTTACTGTGGTATTTGTGGCTGCTGATAATGACAAAGACCGTTACGACGTCTAATCCCAATTATAAGAAGTATAAACGGTAACATTACTTAATAAATTGTTCGATGATCTTTGTCCATTGGCTTGGAACAATACTTAACGCAGTAGCTGAATCAGTGACCGGACAGTTATTTCTATCTCGGATCAGGTGTTAATAAAGGCAAAAATTAACAGTTTTAAAATAATTGAAACTAGTTTTTTTCTGGTATAATCTTACCGTACGATGTGTTTTTGTTAATTTCAAACCATACATCGTCTATTGGAAGTATTGATAGGCTAGAAATAAAGCTATGTGAACCTTATACTAATTAAAATACATAAAATATGTAATATTGACCAATCACGATACATTATGATACTAAAATTAACATATTAAACTGACAACTTCAGTTGTTTTCATTTCGTTTGAACGCGATAATCACGAGATCTAGAGGTCCAATAAAAAAGTGTATTAAGTTTGATGGCCCATTTACAACGAAAGATTATACATATACATGTATCACGCTGCGATCCCCGAGGGTGGATTTAATGTTTAACGCGAGTGAAACAGCGCGAAGCGTTAAACATCGTCTTCCCAATGAAAGTTTATATTACGCAATGAAAGGATTTGGCTACCTTTCAATTATTCCAACGCTTGCTCATGTAACAGTGCGGAAGATACTTATGACTGTATTTAAATGAACACCGTAACTAATCAGCCTTTGAGAATTAATAATATTTCAGCTATTTATTATATTTACGGAACATCTTAGTAACATTTGGTTATCATTGCATATTTAAAATTGAATATCTTAAATATAAATGCATATGGTAAAAACTTTACATGAGGTAGCCGTGCACGATATCAGACAAGGCATCGCGGGCAAAGATCAAATTTTAGGAGACGTATAAATTCTCAATCGTAGCTTGCAAAATCGATAACTGCAAATGTAATTAACGGTTTAAAGGTTTGTTTATATTAAATTTATATTTGAAAATAATTTTATTTTATTTCTCAATGTAAGTAGTAAATCTTATGTCAATAAAATTTATTGATATTAAGTATTTAATATACAAATTATCGAAATTATCGATCAAACTTGTAAGCTAAAAACGAAATTATCATAAGAACAACATATACTAGAATTTAAAAAAAAATATATATTCACAATTCTACATTAGCTGAAGATCAAATTCCGTTAACTCTTTTTTAACTCGTAAATAAAATAGTACAAGTAGAGGAACGATTACATTTTCCGTTAACCGAGGTAATGATTAACTTGGTAAGTAATTCATCATTTTCATAAATCAATCAAACTTTTGTAATGTTTTTATCGTTGCAAAATTAGGTACGTACTGACCAGCCGGATAGTATTCATTCGACGGGATGCTAATAAGAATGACCGGAGGCCGGATAGTAAACGTCCGCAGACATCCTTTTCATCTCTAGTTTATAAGACGGTTGACAAACGTAAGCAAGATTTTTGTTCTTTATCATTTGCTTGATTTGTTTTATCTCGAATCCTGATTAACACTTGCTGTTATTTATCAAATTTAATTAAAATATATCTTATTCATATAGGTTTAATTAAGCCGTAATTTTACTAAATGAATTATGCAATTATGCTGTCGTTTGATAGTTTGGATTAAGTAATAAGGTAAAATTAGTACCTATTATATGTGTAGACTAGTTTCAGGGTAAATATATTATCTTTTAACATCTAACTTTAGTAAATATAGTTTACGATTGGTCTCCCAGTTATATATATATGGGTTGTATTAATTTAGAAAAAATTGGTAAGGATTTAATCAATAACGAAGAATATTTTAGTTGCTCAGTATAATAAAACCGTGACATGTTATCGGTCTCGGTGAGCCGTTGCCAATCTCGACGCTGAGCGACTGTGAAGTTATGGAGATTGAGAGAATAATGTATATGGGAAGTGCTGTAGTTGAATGAAAAACACGCAATTTTGAACTTTATGTAGGGTATATCATAAATTACGTTTTAAGTTGAAGTAAAAAAAAGATCAATCTATGTGAGAGTATATTATTCTTCATTGGATTTCAACTACGGTGGTCAATAATGTTAGTGCATAAGTTTATGCTTTGTTTCACTTACTCTCATTATCCGATTGGACGATCTCGTATAGTCATTGCATATACTATTCGATAATCTGACAGGACATGCGATGACTAGTAAGAGATCGGGCTTGTACAAAGCCCTACCCCCGAGTATTAAACTGCTATACTAGGAACACAAATTAACAAGTGACCAAAATACGATATTATAAAATGATTATAATTAAAAAAATACTACGTTTACTAAATTTAAAAAAAAATATTTATATTTCAATGTTTGTTTTAAAATGTAATGTTTTAACTCTTTAAATCCGTGTTTAAATAGAAAGCGAATGTACGGAAATTGATAAAGCATAACTGTACAGTCAATTCATCACTGTGATGGTGATCTATTGATAAGTTTTACATTGCGTGCTAAAACTTAATATTAACTATTAACTGATTTATAGGGAAATGTAATAGACGAAGTAGTATTTTTCAATCTTATTGCATCTTTACATAAACAAGGGGAAAGCTAATTTTTAATTATAATAATAATAATATCCTGGGACATTATTCACACACGGCCATCTGCTCCCAAACTAAGCAGAGCTGCACTATGGAAACCAGACAACTGATATACTACATATTATACTACTTTTTTTTGTAAATACATACTTTTCCTTATATAGATAATTGATTAATTTATTAATATTAATTTATTTAATAATTGATTGATATTTGGAAATGATGATTTATTAATTTTTGTATATATGTATTTAATTATTCAATGAAAATAATGTTTAATTGAAAAAAAACTACTTATATAGATTTCGAGAATAAAATGTTTATTTGATGGTACTTAAGACAAATAAAAAGACATAAAAATAAAGACAATATAAAAAACATCTATTAAAAGCCCCGAATTTATGTCTACTCGACACCGGCCTAGGGGCCCTGCCAGCCGAGGGGCCCCATTCAGCTAAAAATAAGATAATTTTCCTTTAACCGCTTCACAATGCGAACCTCAAATATCAAAGTGTCTAGGGGACTCGGATCTCTAACTGCGGGCCTGACCATTAAATTTAAGAGTATATCATTCAACAAACTAGTATTTATTAAAATACACGCAAGCCCTTTATAACGTACTCTCGGGAAATTATAAGCCTTGAGCCATAGTGAGCCGGTTTGTGACTCAAAACGAACAAAACGATTTCATCTACGATCGGCAAACAAAATAATATAAAAAACCAAACTAGCGAAACCACTCTCCGAGTCTTACCTTCTGACGTGAGTCATCGCGAAAGTAACTGTCGTGATTTGAAATAATACTTCTTTATCCTTAACTTACCGCTGCTTACGATTTCATTATACTACATACTAATTGAAAAAGCTTTATGGCGACAATTTACCTTAATCATATATCAATCAACAAGCACTTCTAAGTCGTAATTTCCCAGATAATATTAAACTAGGTACCGAACGCCGCTTCGTGTGTTAGGTATCCCTTATCTTTTTAGTTAGGACTCTCTAACAACATGTACGCAAAATTTAATGGCAATGGGATGAGTAGTTAAAACGTGAAAGTGTACCAAACAATCAACAAAAATAACCAGCCACGTGCGAGTCGGACTCGCGCACGAAGGGTTCCGTACATTTACATTACATTATCTGTAGAAACGGCAAAAAAATCATGTCTGTTGTATGGGAGTCCCCCTTAAATATCACGGTTCATGAGATACAGCCTGGTGACAGACTGACAGACGGACGGATGGATAGCGGAGTCTTAGTAATAGGGTTCCCGTTTCACATTTATAATATTAGCTACCGCTGTTTCGGAACGAAGATTCTACCGAGAAGAACCATCAAGACATTCAGAGAACTTATTTAGTTATAATAATAAAAAAAAAAATTGCAACACTTGTACAAAAATCGGAAATAGCGTACGTGTTTTCGTTTACATGTCGGTTTTACGTCGTGTCGCGTTCTTCGTAAATAAGCAAATATTTCGATATGATGAATTGTTTGCGGATTCTGCCCATGTGTAGATTTCATGTTTATTGTTTGTAGGGACACCATCTGCCGCCTTTACCAGCGCACAAATTAACTCTCTGAACTTCAATTATAATTACATTCAAAACCGGACGACATAGAAATAACTTTTTATACATATCTATACTACTATATAAATCTATTGGCTCTGATTGTACAATTTTTTTTCATCTAATTTTGTGATAAATAATCGTTTTATGATGCAGTGATTCACATTATATATATAAGATCGGTAAACCCTACGGTATCTTATGAAAATTAATTTCAAATCGTTAATTACATATTTCTTTTTGTGTTTATGTGTATGTATGTATGTATGCGTGTGTGTGTGTGTGTGTCTGTATGTGTGTGTGAGCTATTATAGTAATAAAAGAATTTATTATATTTTTATTAATTATACACGGGTGAAGCCGTGGTCATTTATATTTTTCGACATCATCTATATTTTAATGATTTATTAAAATTATAGAAAGACTTTCACTACTCACTATAAATGATAAATGAGTTTTTTGTCTCTATGATTATTTGGAATTTTAATTATTACATAATTCTATTTCACTTTCCATTTAAATTTTATTTTATATATAAAAAAAAAAATGTGTTGAATGTAGGCGGACAGGCAAATGGGCCAGCTGATGTTAAGTGGTCACCAGCACACATTGGCTATGTAAGAAATTCCTTATATAACCAATGCACCACCAACCATGGGTTTGATGATATTATGAGCCTTTAGTGCAATTCTTATATATAAAATTGCTTTGTGTATCTTGGAAAGAGTTCTAACAAATTTACTTAAAGTTTTTATTACAAAAAATTTTGTCTTGAATTGTGTATTAAAAAGATTTTGCTTTTTAAGTTGGTAACAAATATACTAAGGAAAACAATTTCCAATACACTAGTTCTGATTATTATTAATCCTTTAAAAACTGTGAAAGTAGGTTGGTATATTTAATCATGAATATGCAGTTTTTAGTTTAAAGTAAAGTGTAAATTGTTCATATATTTTATAATGATCATAAATTTCAACGGCAATCTAAAATTGCTCAGAGCTAAAATTGCTAACATCCTGTTTGAATGATAATCTGATGAAATCCTCTAAGATATGTTAAACCTTTCAATCATTATATTAAGTTGCAAAACTACAGTAATGCATGTTTATAGTGTACACTATTTCTAAGTTAATTTATCAGAACTGAAGGCCTTTCTATGCCTTTTTAGTCATGTATGTTTGTCTTTGTTTATGTTTTTATATCTTACATGAGAAAGAGATAGTATTATTTAAAAGTGAGTTGAGTTTAAAAATTTTGTACAGTATAGTGGGCATTGGTATAAAGTGAATCGGCTACATTTTTTAAAGCACAATAAATCATTGGTAAGAATATGAATTCTGAAGTTTATATTTTGATATTAATAAAGATTATAGGAAATATAAATAGCTTAAATAGCACTTATTTTTCATAATATTGTTTGTTTATTGATAAAAAAACAGAAAAGAATAAATTAAATTAGGTAGTTGTATATTTACAAATATAAGGTTAATTATTCAATTGTATATTACATATTTTTAGCTTACTACAAAGATTATAATAACTGTTGCAATACGTACCATTTATACAACTTCCACAAATGTTTGTTAACACTAAAAACTTTTGACTTTTTATTAATTACGAACATAGTGAAAAAAATCATATAGAGAACTCATAACTTTAATAAAACAATTTCAACATAACTGAATAACAAAACAGCCGCGGTAGGAAGTTTGCAATTGCAGATAACTGTCAGAGAAATTGACAGTGTCGATAAGTAATAAGAACAACGGTTTGACATCCATTATTAGATTTACAACTTACTTTTTAAAATACTTATTCTCAAAATTGCGTGCAAATAATTTATACTAATAAAATATAACTTTTGATTGTGTATTTTTTGTTTGACTTAGTTTTTGTATGTTTTTCTTAAAACACAGCCAGACTAGTTTATAAAGCATTTTAGTATTGCCAAGCAAGAAATTGTAACAATTTCTTATTCTGAGTTAATAATTAATATTAACAAATTAATATATTATATGATAATTAATTGAGAAATCATTGTAGGCTGGTGGAAATTACGTTTGCCTATCTTCTCAAATGGGAAAAACTCAAAAAATAATATGTCAATTGTCAAAATTGACAAATAGTTGCCAAGGAAACCAAATACAAAATAAAATATGAAAACATATTTTCTGAAGTTTAGATACTCTTTGAAAGGTTTTTTTCTAATAACTATAGTTATATATATAATAATAAAGAAATAGACATTTGAAATAGAGATAATGGGAGGTATGAGTCGTTGGTTAGACGTTGAAGCAGCGACGGACGATATAGATATTAATTCTTTACCTTCTAATTTGACTCTCACTGATTTACAAAACGATAATGAATTTAAACTTCTTATTGGTGATTTAGGAAGAGGTGATGAAGGTCCGAGATTAAAGGTATGTTATGGCTCGAAATTGTGGATGTAGATTTTGTTTAGTTAAAACTTTATAATTTATAAGTAGCTATTATGTTGACTTATTACAGTTTTTTTAACAGATTATAATATAACAATTTAATTTATAACTTAATAGATTTATTTTTAATTTGTACCATTTGGAAATCCTACAGTCTACTAACACATAACTATATGAGAATTGCATATATATGATATGCTTACTCTAGTTAAAAACTGTTAAATATTAACAGTAGCATTTGCAATTTTTATATTATTTCTTATAAGATATTTTTATACCTGTTAATTTTTTTTATTACTTAATAATATTTGTTCTTTTCTTCATGGACATTCATTTCAAACATTGCATTTTCTTTACTTTTACAGATATTTAAAGGTGCCATGCAGTTATCTGATATTGCCCTTCCAGATATACCACTAGGGGTGGAAAGTATCTACTCCAGTGACTCCACACCGAGACCATTACCGTTAATTGCTGTTGCATTTTCTTCAAGTATTTACCTTTATAGAAACTTAAAGTTGTTCTATAAGTATTATGTGCCTTCTATGGAGCTCAATTCTAGTGAAATGGAGATCTGGAAACAGGTTGTTAATTTTATTTACATTAATGGTTTTATAATACAAATTACTTACTCGGTGGTAGAGCTTTGTGCAAGCTCGTCTGGGTAGGTACCACCCACTCATCAGATATTCTACCGCAAAACAGCAGTACTTGGTATTGTTGTGTTCCGGTTTGAACGGTGAGTGAGCCAGTGTAATTATAGGCACAAGAGACATAACATCTTAGTTCCCAAGGTGGCGCATTGGCCATGTAAGCGATGGTTAACATTTCTTACAATGCCATTGTCTATGGGTATTGTTAACCATATACCATCAGTGGGCCCATACGCTCATCCACCTACCTATACAATAAAAAAACAAATAAAAAATATAAATTCAAATTTAAGTAGATGATAACAGGTACAAATCCAGGCAAGCACCACTAAATTTTCATAAAATTTAATACGTGATAATTTGTGTTTTCTAATTTGTATTCACAGAGGTGAAGGGAAACATTGTGATAAAAGCTGCATATGTCAGATGGAAATGTTGTGTATTTACCACTTGACAAGACAAAAAGTGGCATTAGCCTATCAGTATGATATCTAAAGATTGTTACTTTTTTTTTTTTGAGAAATATTGTATCTGATTTGACAAGGGTAAAAATATTGCTAATAATTTTTATCATTTCATTAAACTGCCTGGGTCAAAATTTTAGGGTTGCTATGCTCTGTCTATAAATAATACCATATCATAGAAAAATTATTTAAATAAATTAAAACTATATTATAGAAAAATACAAGTTTCATTTTCTTTTTATGGGAAAAGGTACCTGGCAATTTCTTTTGCTTATTGACAAGTTGCTTGCTTCTTGTCACATTCTGAGCTGCATATATAGAAATAATGGTTATGCTAAGAGATGCAATATTATGGTAGGATGTGGTTTCATAATAGTAGTGTGGTTTCATTAGGTGGTGCAAACACAATAAATAAGAAGTGGTTCACTGTTATAATTATGGGATATGGTTGACTGCCTCGTTGGTCTAGTGGCTAGATATAAGGCCGCAGACCCGGTGGTCCTGGGTTCAATTGAGCCAGGAAGTTGGAAGTGTGTACACTCCCGTGCCTCGGAAAGCACGTTAAGCCGTTGGTCCTGCGCCTGAACTCTTTCCGGTCGTGTCGGATTGCCGTCCCATCAGACTATGAGAGCTAAGGAAAAGAGAGTGCACACGTGCTTGCGCACACATTTGTGCATTATAATATCTCCTGCGCAGTTGGCTAATCTCTCTTGAGATTGTCCGCCGTGGCCGAAATCGGTCTGGAGGACCTTATGGCTTAACCTAAAAAAATACTGTACACATATGTGTATATCTCTGATGTATATGTTTTGTTTTCAAATTTAAAATAATGTCTTATATCCAGCTTACAGATCCTGTAAACCATAAGGAGGAGAAAGTGTATGCACTCACAGACAGTCTTCACAACATGCCGCATAAAATTCTAAGTTCTCAATCAAGGCATTTCCTGGAACTGACCTTAGAGCAGCAACTTGAATTTTTGGATAATGCAGAATTACCAAAAAAGACTCTCTCGGAAATATCTTGCATGACTACTTTGAAAATGTGCTCAGTTGACAAGTATGCGATGAGCTGTCTTGTTGTGGGTACAGAAGATGGGGAAATAATTGTGCTCGATCCGCAGACCTTTACACAAATTCATTTGGTAAGTTTTATAGTATTGGAGTTGTAAGTTGTCAAAATATGCAACCTATTTTGATAACGCATTAGTTACATTAGTATAGAACTTGCAATCTAAGTTGGCCGACCTGAAGTCTTTTAGACAATCGACTGTTTCCGTAATTGTATCCGCGCACTTTGCGTATTTGCATATCTAAAGCATATTCGCATATTTCCGAGCGCACTTTTCGCTCATGCTCTTAAAAATATCTCCTTATGACTGCATAAGGAGATATTTATAGGAGATAGGATCGGACAGGGTTTTTGTTACACACTGTATATGTGCTGTAATTTGTGGCAATTTCCTGTCCGGCCAAATTACTTTGCGCATGTTTTAATTTAATAAGTCTCTATTGTTGATCTCTTTATATAATGAATAAATACTTCTTAAAAAATAACATATTACTTAATATTTCTGTAAATTATTAGGCTGAAATTGTCTAAGTATGAAATCTTTATACGTGTAACACAGGCAAGGTTATGTACAGTCAAGAGAACACCGTATCAGATAGTGGCAACAGGCCTGTATAATGTTGACTACCGAATAACTGTAGCTACCAGGTGAATCTACAAATACGCACGATTGTTTGTTTCTATTGGCACCTTAGATATTGCATGAATATTACACACAAATAACTAGCGAAGCTCTTAAAAGTCTCATACACATTGACCTTATTCTATCATAACATCCAATTTTCTGCAGGATGTTTTCGTTAATAGCATGTAATGTAAAAGAAAACATATAAGTTTAAGAGCTGGTAGCTGAACTGGTTTTTGATTATGATATATTTGATTAGAATCCAGAAGTGTAAACTGATTTTATAATAACCTCGTATTGGTCTATTCAAAAATAGAACTCCAAATCATATAAATTGATGTAACTTAATCATTCAATTACTCTTTAAATTCAAAGAAAATATTTGAACACATTACAAATTACAAGTCACGTCAATGATGAATTAATTACTTTACGTTTATGGTCACTAACAAGATGGCGGCGGCTTTAAATAAGCGCGCTTCTTTTTTTTTAACAACGCTGTTGTATGGATCAAGGACAGAGAGAGACGTTAGGCTAGTGGGGAACCCTATGTCCTTTTCCGTACCCCTGACAACGTGTTGGCAAAATTTCATAATGATCGGTCGTGTAGAGACGTGAAAATTTTAAAAATTTGATTTTAATAAAATATATTCGATTCTAACAGGAATAAAGATGTAGAGCTACCTCACATAATACAAAGAACATGCTAAATGTGTAGCACGTATTTCTTGATTAGATTATAATAAAAAGTTTAATGTCATTTATGCACGCTTGATTTATAAATAGCAAGACATGTTATAAGTATATTTGCGTTTAAATATAAGTTGATTTTGTTTTTCAGAGAAAAGTCTGTCTGTTTATTGAAAAGAGAGTGGAAAGAGGGTCGCGTCTTGTTCAATACGGATGACAACATCGTCGCCATAGAAGTGATGACGACGGATAACAGCGTGATGGTCATATCGACCGATAGTACCTTGGCATGCTACAGCAGAAAGGTATCATCTCTTTAAGTCTGCTGCATCCGCAATAATAAACATATCTTTCTACCACTAATAATACCGCTACCAATATACCAATTCAATAAAGTGTTGTGATATTGGGCTTACATATACAAATATATTTAATTGTATACTTATATCTATTGGGACATTGTATGGAGGGTAAGAGCTCAAATTTTTTTATACCGAGTTCGATTTCGTTTCGATTTTAAACTTAATACTGATTTATGATAATGGTTTTATATATAAACCTCGTTGAATTTTCACCCTCATTACAGTATCACTCTCGTGTTTTTTTTTTTTATACAATAGATAGGCGGCCGGGCTAATGAGTCACCTAACGTTAAGTGGTCAACATCGCCAACATACATGTCTATAGACATTGGTGATGTGTGTTTGAATATATCATTTATTTAAAGTCGGAGAAGTTGATGAAATAGTATTTGATATATATTGATCCGTCGACCTTTCTTCTCATGCTATAATTTCCCATAGGATATACGATACGGGTGATGTATGAGCTCCATTAATGGATGTACTTAATGAAATTTAATCTGCTTTTACCACACCAATGGATTGAGATGCTGTTCTGCCGTAACACAAGCCTATCTCACTTTATATATTATTTCTCCGTAATTTTTTTCAAGGGTAAAAAAGTATGGTCCATATCGCTAGAGCATCGTCCTGTAACAATGACTCTTTTGCCATTAATGCATTTGGGAGTGACGTTGACGGCCGTAGCGTTGAGCTCTGGACACGTTCATCTTTACGAGGGGAAGGCTCGGAGGGACACCATATTTATAAAAGGTGCGTTGTCGAAAATAATTCATACTTCCTCATTAATTGTATTAATATATGTATATATATATATATATATATATATATATATATATATATATATATATATGTAATGCAATGCACTTGCCACACTTGCATGTTATGGAATATAAATTTAGTTGTAAATGATTTCGATGCACGCTTCGCGTGTTTCAACTCAATCGGACGAACAGGTCATGAACGAAAAGAAGCCGTTTCGACATCGATTAAAATATTTTATTTATCTCTATCTAACATGCCAAGTTAAAAGTGCATTTTTAGAACCAGCTTAGCGAGCATTCATACTTTTATTTGGTTCATCCGGAAAATGCCTTTAATTTAACCTTTGTATATTTATCAGATGTAGTATCGGTGATGAAGTTTGGACAACTCGGTCAAGAGGAACATGTTTTCACCATTGTAACTGCAAGTAGGTGACAATTTTCTATTTTTATAATATATGACATATTTAATTACTTGTATAATAAGGCCGAGGTTAATGTATACGCGAAAAACTTGGACCAATAATTTGAATTTTATTTAAATCTAATTTTCAATCTCATTACTCAATTATGGGTTATATAGATGATAAAGTGTGGACTTAGCATCACAGGAGGCCTCTCAGGACGCGCATTCTGAGCTCTTAAGTAAGCTCCTGGTTGAGTATTTTAAGACACCCCAGCTCGGTGACGCTGTCGAGGCCACTTGGGCCAACAGCGAAATAATAAAACAAAACATTAATAATAATAACAAAAGTTTTTTAAACCTTCAGATGGCAATTTAATGTTGAAAATTCTTAAGCGAACGGCGGACTTCAACTCTCACGCAGCGGGAATCGAACCGTCCATTAGTGCGACCGTCGGACAGAAGCCATGGCTCATACCAAAAAAGTCGAAGCTGTTTCTAGAACAGTCTATGAGGGAACGAGAGAATGCTATACGTAAGTAATACGCAACAAGTGTTGTCTTTATTATTCTTCATTATCTTAGTTAATAAGAACTTGAAGTTAATCGTTTGGTCAGATTTTAGCGCTTCAGTTGGTGTCATCCACGCATCAATTACTATTATACCGACAAATTACAATAGTTGGTTTTGGTGTTTTTATCCGAAAAGGAACAGGGAGCCCATGTTCTATATACATATATATGGCATAGGAAGGCGGACGAGCATATGGGCCACCTGATGGTAAGCGGTCATCAACGCCCATAGATATTTATATTGTAAGAGATGTTAACCATCGCTTACATCGCCAATGCGCCACCTACCTTGGGAACTACTGTTAGTAGATGTTATGTCCCTTGTGCCTGTAATTACACTGGCTCTGATGAGTGGGTGGTACCTACCCAGATGAGCCTTCACAAAGCCCTACCACCGAGTAATTTTGATTTGTGTATAATAATTTAAATATTCTACTTGTTATAATATTAAATACATAATAAAATGTTTTTATACAATAAATTCTGTATTTGTAGCGATGCATATAAATTTCCAACACGAACTCAACAGACTCAGGCTGTTATCAGCAAAGACTCTTCTAGAAGCTCACACAAAGTCTGAAAATTCTATTGGAACAGGAAATATGGAGCCGATACGATTATCGGCTGAGGTATGTTATTTATTATTTCTGTAGGAGGTTAGGGAAAATAAAAGGAGCGACTCCGTTTCAAAAGAGATATATTCTCGATTTGTAATAAATTAATAAGACTGTAGTAGAAGGAAAACGAAATATTTAAAATTGACAGATTCTATTATTACCAGCCAGCGGCTCATAAACATAATATAATTATGTAACCTTTTTGCACAAGATTATATTTTTGCTTATGTAGTTTATTTAATTATTAATTAATAATCCAACACGCCCCCTCAAAAAAATAATCTTTAAACTACGTATTAATAGATTAATTTAAGCTACTACAGTCTTTCTCTGGGAAACATAACAATGGCCCAACATTTGTTGCAAGGATTAGGGAAAACCCAGAAAAACCTAATCAGACCATATGTGACTTTAATCTTAATATCAAGTCACTAATCTACAATAATTAATTTCAAATTAATTTAATTCAATCGAAATCAAACTCAAATAAAAATAAATTAAATCACTGAAATCGTTATTATGTAGAAAATTATTTTAAGCCCAATTTGTTTTTCATTTCTTGAAAGGCAAATCCTGGTATTGGCTTCGTAAACCCATCTGTCAATTGTTGACCTGTGGGAATGTAATTTAATTTTATTACATTTTTCTCAACCTGCTTTCTAGAAAAATGAAAATGATGTCTATATGTTATGATCTCTTATGACTGGTGGTTATTTGCAATATTTATATAAATATACAACCTTTATTATTTTCAAATATAATTAAAGGCTTTTTAATATAAATATTAAAGCTATTGGCTAATAACTTCAGCCACGATGCTTCCTTAAATATATAAAGCTATATATTCGGCCTCAGTAGAAGATGCAACCACTGACACTCATTTCTTGGTACACCAAGATATAGTACACTGGT
Organism: Nymphalis polychloros; assembly: GCA_905220585.2. Classification (NCBI taxonomy): domain Eukaryota; kingdom Metazoa; phylum Arthropoda; class Insecta; order Lepidoptera; family Nymphalidae; genus Nymphalis; species Nymphalis polychloros. The sequence continues at coordinate 1,709,976 of HG992247.1, forward strand.
CGAATAATTGAAATATAAAACACCCAGTGGTATTTTTCAATCTTTTGTATTGCTTCCACTCCAGTAAGAGTCAACATAACCACATAAAATATTGGTCTAATCACGTCTTTTAAAAACACATTTTAAATCAATTGTACCTTTAAATACATTAGGTAGTCATTAAAATTATCATTGATGTAAGAAACAGGGGCAATATCTTTAAGTCTAACACTCCTTCTCAGTCCAAAACTATCATCAGTATTTTCTGCGTTTTTATTCAAACTCGACTCTACATCAACTGTTTGTTCACACTTATTAATGTCATGATTATTTATCCTTTTACTAAGGCAGTCATTTACATATATCAGATTTAGAGGCATCTGATTTCGGACACTCAGTCACGAGATTCTGATACTGATTTCAACATAAAGTCACTATCAGTTTTATCTTGAGAATTTTTAATATTCCCTTCAGGATTACACATAGGCCTGGATTTCATAAAATGAATCTCGTCAACAATAACGTCCTTCCAATAAAATCTTTTCACTCTAAGGATTCCAAACTTTGTAACCGTTTGGTTTATAACCTAAGAGTATACCTTTCCATGACTTTTCATCGAACTTAGATTTCATAACTTTATTGTGAACAAAAACAGTTGAACCAAATAATTTTAAATATCTAACTCGAGGCTTTCTACGTGCCACATCTCATACGGTGTCTAATTATATTTTAAAGCTTTAATTGGAGATATATTTATTAAATAAACAGCAGTTAATACCGCTTCTCCCCAAAATACTTTATTTTATTTTGCACCGCTTAACATACAACCGGCTTTTTCTGTAATGGTTCTTACCATTCTTTAAGATACACCATTTAACTATGGAATTCTAGGTACTGTTAAGTAATATTAAATACCTTTTTAACAAAGTAAGCCTTCATTTCGTGTGATAAATAAAATGGAAGGGAGCTTCCATTATCACAATATAATTTAACTATTTTCGTATTAAATTTTGACTTACTTCACTTTACTAGCCTCAAAATCTTTAAAAGCAGAAAAGACGTCAGATTTATATGCAATTAAATATACTACACAGTAATGAGTATACTGATCAACAATAAGGACAAAGTAATTTTTATTATCAATTATAGGAGTGATAGCACGCCCACACGCATCTGAATGCGCATTAAATAAAAGTCTTTTTATGTAACTTTTGTCTTTAACTCGATTAAATGGCAGCCTACTCTGTTTCCCATTTATTCAGATTTCCCATAAATAATTAGTTGGTTATATTGTATCAATTTCATAATAGTCATCTAATATTTTATTAGATTTTAATTCTAAAACAAATATTTTGACTTAGATGACACAAACGTCCATGCTATTATTTACACGTTATAAAATTCGACTTCTTTCTTTTGTTAGACTCAATACCCACTGTGTTTCTGTCGAACTTTATTTTTATATTAATAAATTAATATTTTTACATTGGTATAATTAGATTCATTTCATTTCACCTCGTGGTCTAAAATGCTTTTTGCAAATGCCAAGATTAAGCTATCTGCTTGTCTCGATCACATTTCAAAGTCCGTCGTAAAATGATGGATATTTATTCGTCAAATAAAGCAAAATGTTAATAAGAAGGATATCACCTCGACATTCAGCGACAATAATTTCTTACGCAGTGCAAGTTGAGTCGCTACAATTTTCCACTCGTAAAGCCAGTCTAAATATTTAATTATATCACGTGCCGATATATTTTCCTTGGCGAAATAGAGAAAAGAGTCAAATATTCAACAATTATACTTTTAGTGATCCTACTGTTTATCTCCCATTCGCTATTCAGTATGATAAGGTCTTCGTCGATTACTTTTAAAACGTTTAATTCAGACAATAAAGCACGAATACGAAATTTCCATGTGCTGTATTTTTCTCCACTGAAAGGTTTTATATTACGTTTCATTTTTAAATTATCCATTTTAAAACTTACATGAACATGTGGAGAGGTAAACATATGTATATATTTTTTTAATATATTTAATAAACTGGGCCCATAACCTGTAGGAGGTTAGGGAAAATAAAAGGAGCGACTCCGTTTCAAAAGAGATATATTCTTTATATTTCAATTATTCGACCAGTGTACTATATCTTGGTGTACCAAGAAATGAGTGTCAGTGGTTGCATCTTCTACTGAGGCCGAATATATAGCTTTATATATTTAAGGAAGCATCGTGGCTGAAGTTATTAGCCAATAGCTTTAATATTTATATTAAAAAGCCTTTAATTATATTTGAAAATAATAAAGGTTGTATATTTATATAAATATTGCAAATAACCACCAGTCATAAGAGATCATAACATATAGACATCATTTTCATTTTTCTAGAAAGCAGGTTGAGAAAAATGTAATAAAATTAAATTACATTCCCACAGGTCAACAATTGACAGATGGGTTTACGAAGCCAATACCAGGATTTGCCTTTCAAGAAATGAAAAACAAATTGGGCTTAAAATAATTTTCTACATAATAACGATTTCAGTGATTTAATTTATTTTTATTTGAGTTTGATTTCGATTGAATTAAATTAATTTGAAATTAATTATTGTAGATTAGTGACTTGATATTAAGATTAAAGTCACATATGGTCTGATTAGGTTTTTCTGGGTTTTCCCTAATCCTTGCAACAAATGTTGGGCCATTGTTATGTTTCCCAGAGAAAGACTGTAGTAGCTTAAATTAATCTATTAATACGTAGTTTAAAGATTATTTTTTTGAGGGGGCGTGTTGGATTATTAATTAATAATTAAATAAACTAACAATTTCCAATGAAATATCGGCTAGCGAATACTATCAATTCCTATGGTTATGGATGTATTGGGTGTCTCAAATTGCAGAGGTGTCTTCTTCTTCCTGCCCTTATCCCACTACGTGGGGTCGGCACAATATGTATTTTTCTTCCACTTCTTTCTGTCACTCGTCATGTCAGTACTTACATCTTTTATAAACATAACCTTTCTTACGCAATCCATCCACACTTTCTTCGGCCTCCCCCGTCCCCTATATCCATCAACATTCATACTCATCATCCTTCTAGTAACATGTTTTTCATCCCTCCTCATCACATGCCCATACAACGCTAATCTATTACTCTTCAACTTTTCATCTATTGGTGCTACTTTCAGACTTACTCTGATATACTCGTTTCTTATATCGTCTATACTAGTTACACCGCACATCCGTCTAACACATGCATTCTTTTTCGTCGTCTTTTGCTGCCCAGTATTCAGAACCATACATACAATTGCAGATGTGTATTTAATAAAGCATAAAAAAAAACAAGATACGAAAACAATGTACGAAAGCCTTGTGCTAAGACATGCCTAGTATCATGGCTTATCGTTAGCCACCACTGTCTGAGTAGGTAACACACAGTCATATTCTCATATTTTACCGCCAAACATTGTTGTGTTCCGGTATGAAGGGGTGAGCCAGTAGGCACAAGGGACATTATATCTTAGTTCCCAAGGTGGATTATGCAGAAATAGTTTATATATATAATTGTATTTCGGAGTCAAATAACTGCGCGGTCGTGACGCTTACGATCAAGTAACGCCGGCAACGCACATGCAAGTCCTCGGATGTTGCAGGTGTCCAGAGGCGGTGGTAGTCACTTTCCATCAGGTGAGCCTCCTGCTCTTACATAAAAAAAAGTGTACATACCAACTCGTATAAATACAAGTACTGTTATAGTTGGTTCAATCTATCCACTATTACAGCTTATATTGCATACTTGCACTGTAGCGATTGGATAAAAAATTGGGCGCGTCATCGCCGATTGAACTATCTGTATACTTGATCACTTCAACTAAAATACGAGGACGAAACTGCCGCAAAGGTTGGTCCTAAACATATCAAAGACTACGATTAATTAACGATGTCTTCAATTAACTGATAATAGTATCGGAATGGAAATTTTCTTCGCGGTAATCCAAGCGAAACCGTTATCGAATCGGCGATAACTGATTAGTTATTTAAATAATTGATACATAATTATATAAAAATTAATATCCACTATGTTGACTCTCCCGTTGGTTTTGTGGCTAAATTATAAGACCGCACATTCTTGGTTCAAACTCAGGCCGTTATAAAGCTATTGAATGTCGATAAATTGTCAATTGGGCAGTGATTACACTTCTGTGCCTCGGAAAGCATGTAAATCTGTTGATCCTGTGCTTGAACACTTTTCTTTCATGTCTGATTTTCTCTTATTTATGAAAGTAGGAGATTAGAGAATGTATTTATGCACTATAATATGTCCTGCGCAGTTGGTTAATCTCTTTTGAAAATGGTCACGGTGGCCGAAAACAGCTCTACTAGGACCTATAAACCCTAAACATATAGCGCTTTCGTTCCTGCAATTACTTTAAGAATGGATACATCAACACATTCGATTGCAAAGTTGCAATTTAAATTTTATTATATACATAAAATTCATCGTACATAATTATGCGGATTTTCACACGGTGTTTTCCTTCACCGCCGAGCCCCAGTTTAAATTTAAAGACAAATTAGGCACATGAAAACTCCTTGGTGTTTGCCCGGGTTCCCCAATCTTTGGTAGAGATTATCGTGTTCTTGTGCAATCAGGCTCCGGCCATCTTGACAAACGGCTTCCTGGATAGTATTGAATTATGTTTTGTACGGTGTACCTACATGACCTACGGCAATAGTTGTGTCATATTATTAAAACTCCTAAACAGACGATAAACGTATTTATTTGATATCAGCACACTACTGATTGAAAGTGTTGAAATGCGACCGTATATATGTTCCATAAATATCTAACATAGTATGGACATCAAATGCGGAGGGATTAATCATTAATTTATTTGTATAAGTAAGTATAAGGTATATGGTTAAACTATGACCAATAACATTATTTGTATATAATAATAAAATCCTGGGACATTATTCACACACGGCCATCTGTTCCCAAACTAAGCAGAGCTTGTGCTATGGAAACCAGACAACTGATATACTACATATACTAGTTTTATTTTGTAAATACATACTTATATATATATAATTACACCCATACTCAGGACAAACAGACATGTTCATACACACAAATGGATCCTGGGTGGGAAACGAACCCACGACCTGCGGCGCGAAAGACAGGTATCTACCAACCACACCAACCGGCTCGTTAATATATATATATATATATAAATACATATATGTATATATGTGTTTTTTTTCTACTCCACTTTTGACTTTTGTGTCTGCGCCTTTTTGAGTTACAAGCCTCTTTTAAAGAAATTTGCGAGTTACTAGCTATTTAAATATTAATTAAAATATTTCATTTAAATAGATGTTATGTTTTTTTTGTCACAAACTGAATTCTACGTCACGAAGCACCGTGTTTCGCTTCTTATAATAAAAATAACAATAGACTTATCTCTCGGAAAAAATCCACATTGCGAATGGTCGATGTTGATTTCAGAGTTTGATTGATGTGAAAAAGTATTATTTACTAAGATTATTTAATTATACGAATATTCTGATTTGGCGTTTGTTACTACCAGCTTATACATGGAGTTATTTTCTTCAGGTCGAAGGCCTGGGACCGGTTTTCCGCGTGACACTAATAGTGGAGAACACGTCGACCGATAAGGCCGTTTTAGGCCTCTCCATATTGTTTCTCGTGCATTCCACAGCTTATAAAGTCTATAACCCTTATATCAAGGTATTTTAAATATATTTCCTTGTTTATTAATTATTAATTTTATAAATAGCAACACTAACACTAAAGAAACAGATGAAATATTTTCCATTAATATTTTTCTTAATTTAATATTTTCTTGGAATGTAGATTTTGTAATTATTTGTTAATGGATGATGATCAACAAAAATATTAATTATTGTAGTTTTTATAAAATGCTTATTTATCTATAGGATAATTACTTGTTCCAATACAAAGTGTATTCATATTCATATTTATTTTCAGGTTCCCCTTATATCTCCGGGAAACCAACTCAAGTTCCCCGCGAAGGTCGAGGAGATATTCGGCGAAAATTTAAATCCCGATATTTTTTTCCGCAACGTCACCGGACAAGCAGGCGAAGGATCGCTCATAAAAGTTCTTCTTTTGAAGGAAGGGAAATCCAATCCCGTTCTGGCAGCAACCGTAACGATGCCCCCCACAGACCCCATGATGATACCATATGACAAAATACAAACCTCGAGCGATTTTAAACAAGATGACGATAATACAACGTAAAAGGTCATTGCGATGCGTTGAGGACATTTTGATTAGATTCGATAAAGAAGTACATAATTACATCGCTGTATTAACATGATAAAACACTGATTGACGTATATAAAGATAATTCCTAATTGAAATATTATATTGTTCTCATTATTTCTTAGTTCCTTTACAATAATAAGTAAAAAAGCCTGTCGACGTACCACAGCTGTGCAGGCATGAGGCGTTAAGGCTAAAAGGTACCTCGCCCCTTTACTGATACATTGATGTATTACATCCAATTGCATTGATGGCTCTATAAATTAGAACCTTTGCTTTATCGGAACGAAGTACTTTTACGCGGCTCACAGTAAAGTGAAATGGCAGTGGCCCAAGGTCACGTCATATAACGAAATAGCGTCATACTGTGCCTACCAAATGCTCGTTCGAATTTAAGAGGTCGATATAAAGGAGGTTGAGGTGTTTTTTGGTGTGACAGAAATACAGTAATATAATCAATCAAATCTACATTTGAAAACACGGTTTGGGTCGAAAACAAATCGTATAGAAGTTCGTTCCTGACGGGGGTCCCCCGACCGCACTTTTTTTTTATAAATACCTAAACATTATTTACATTGTTACATTGATTTTATTTTTTTAAAGTAGGGATCGATGTTGTGTTGTCGTATACATCAGTTTTAGTGTATTTGATTGTACACATGTATGTATTACTTTTAGTCACGGTCTTGTATACAGGTCTATCAACGGAGCCCAAGAGGGGAGAGATTGGTGCGATTGTGTTAAAACTTTTATTTCGCAATAACGGCCGCTGTACTTCGTTGCTATCGAACGTGGTTGAGTGACACGCGGCGTATATTTTTCTCTCCCAAGTATTGTGTTATTTAATAATTGTTATATCGTTTTGTCGAGTTTTGCGGATTTGTTGTTATTTTTGTTTTGTTATTTAACTGTTTTGTTTGGATTTGAAAAACTGTTCGGGATAATTATTACGTGAATAGTCATGCTTCTGGCGGCCGTAAATTGAACTGAACAGTATCATAAAGCCGACGTACCCCTACTACTATCTGATGAGTGGGTGGTATCTACGAGCTTTGTGCAATCAGATATTCTACCACAAAACTGCAATACTTGGTATTGTTGTATTCCAGTTTGAAGGGTGAGTGAGCCAGTGTTACAGGCACAAGGGACATAGCATCTTAGTTACCAAGGTTGGTGGCGCATTGGCGATGTAAGCGGTGGTTAACATTTCTTACAATGCCAATGTCTATGAGAGTTGGTGACCACTTACCATCATGCCCATTTGCTCGTCCACCTACCTATACTATAAAAAAAAATAACAACAGCGACATAACATACCAAGTTCTCAAGGTTGGTGGCGTAGTGCCAAAGACCATGGACGTTGGTGACCATTTACCATCAGGTGACCCATTTGCTAGTCTCCAAACCTATTTACAATACAATAAACACCTCCGGAAATATTAATCTCGTTAAAGAACTTTAACTTCAAAAACATTACTTCGTATTACGAGAAGCTTATAACATTTGCAAATTGTAATGACTGTTCTTGTGGCATCTTAATTTTAATGGAAAAATATACGTCATGATTTTCAGCTGTGTTGTTAATATGGAAATTAATATCTACTGATTATAAGGAAATATTAATCATTAAATGGTGCTTAGGTACAATTGGTTTTAATCTTTTAATCCGACTATCAGATTTACCTTATTTCTTATTAAAGGTTACTAAGTGACTTACCAATGTAATTATAAAATGATTATAGACAACTAGAACTTGAAACATGATAATAAGCGTGTTTCTTGAATTCTGTGCACAAAATATATTTTTTTATTGAAGCTCTTATATAAACCACTAGCTGTGCCCAGAGGCTTCACCCGCGTATAATTAATAAAAATATAATAAATTATTTTATTTTATTACTATAATAACACACACACACACACACACACACATACATATGACTACTGGCATAGGCGTACCCAGGGGGGGGCAGGGGGTGGCAGCTGCCCCCCCTGGATTTTGAATGCCTATGTACCTACTGTTGTTGACGAAAGTTATGGTAGCATACCGTAACAGTCGCATGGCTGAGATCAGCTAAAGAGAGCGTAAATGGACTTTGTATGCTCAGTGTAAACAAAAAAATTGTAAACGATATGGCTCACGGGAGACGACATAAAGCGTTTTGCTGAAGATTCTCGAAAATTACTTTTAAAATAGATAAACAATTAATTTAATTAAACAATTTAAAATAAATAAATGCATGTTTTATGTTTATTTATTTACTTAATATTTTTTCTGACTACCTATTGTAGCGATATCTATCTCGCCACATACGAAAACTAAAAAACTGACGTATCCTACATCGCGACATTAAAGTTATCCGAGCGATTGAACATATATACAAGAACCGGACAACAACCGTCGGGCAGTAGCCCACCAGACCAAGACCCGTCTGGTCTCCTGTGGGTAGGGAAGGTGGGAGGAGGTCAGTGTCGATGAGCTGGCAGGCCGAATGCGCAGTGCTCTAGAGGAGGTATGCGATGTGGACATGCCGAGGACCCGGAGCAGGGCACCGCGCCGTCAGATATACAGGTGGTCGCCCGAAAATGCAATTTTGGGCGACGTGTACCGGGGCGCAGATGGCCTACGTCTGCAGAGTTGCAAATGACGATGCTGCTTGGGGACCCCAGAGGCATCTCTCGCTGTCGAGCGTAATTAACGCTATGCTCGGCAGCGAGAAGTGGATAGCGATGGTTTCCTTCTGTAAGTGTCATGTCGCAGAAGGAGGCCGCGGAGCGACAGCGTGAGAAGATTACCTCCGCCGGAAAATACCGAGGAGGAGACGTCGGCGCTATGCACATCTTCTCCCCCCGTAGGCATCGCTGAGGCTAGTTGGGTTCTCAATATCCCGATAACCCAACTAGAAAAGGAGGCCCTCATAGGCGGGCTAACAGTCGAGGTATCATTGCACAAGCGATCCCTAGCCACCCTCCCGAAGAGATAGTGAGGCTACCGTTGGTTTTTATTGGGAATTACGGTGCTCTGGGGTACCAGGCACTGGCATTATACATACATACCCCCCCACTTCATGTGGGGTAAACGAGTAAATAGGTTTCTCCAGCGAGATAAAAAAAAGGATCTCATGTTGTTTTATGTTTCTAATCCACACTATATACTTAATGATTTGTGTTTTGTGAAGGGCAAAACAAGCGCGGGAGCTCAAGAAATTTCTCAGTTGCTTCCCCCTGGATCAAAAGCTGGGTACGCCCATGACTACTGGTAAAGAAATACGTAATTATTCATATTATTTATATTAAAGTAAGATTATTTATCACAAAATTAGGTGAAAAAAATATTACAGTCAGAGCCAATATTAGATTTATATAGTAGTATAGATAGATAATGATGATTATGATATAGAAAGTTAAACACGTAAAGTTTTGAAAATGTGTCTGCCAGAAAATATCACAGTAGTGGTTCGCATCCTATTTGTGAGTTTCCGTCAGTGTGTAAGCTACCTAAACTCGCCGTACTAACTAATAAATTAACTATTTTTTATAATATGTTTTATAACGATTAACTTCTAAATCGATAAGAGGCAATAAATTTGATAAAAAGAATATGTGTGACACTCGTGGATTATAAAGTTACCAGTAAATGTATGATAGTCGGTATTACGCACAGAGATCAGTTGAAATAATCGTACTACATGTTTATTTGAGATAATTTGTATTTATTGATAGTAAATCCTTCCTAACGATATTTTTATAGATATAAAATTAAACTTCCAGGTTTTCGATACACTGAACTGAAGTGATAGAATATACTATAGCAACAAATGTCTGACATGCCATCTCAATTGACAATTACGAACTTAAGCTTTTTACCGACCACAGACTATATTTATTTTTTAAAATTAATATTAATAATTCTTATAAATCAATAGCTTTTTCCTGGTTGAGTATAGAATAAAAAATATTAAGTAAAAATAAATTAGTGGTTCTCTTAATTTTATTTTTATTTTGACTTGATACGATTGATATTTTTATTTTGACTTTACTTCATCTAGCCTATGATAATATTTTTTAAAGTGAAGTTTTTGATTTAATTATTTTTTTGAGCGTTTACAAAGACATTTAAAAACATAACATTAATATTATATTTTAAATTAATCATTAATTTGAATCGACAGATTCGGTTTCGTCGGAACATTAGACATTTCTCATGAAATCTTTACATCTAGAAAATATATTGATCAGTTAGTTATCTTCTAGAAACTTCTAGAAGTGATAACTGTTATGTTCTTCATTATTTAAGCTTGGTGTTCAATTAAGCTAAGCTTTTAGAAAGATTTACAAAAACAATTGAGACATTTTTATTTTTATTGTAACTTAATTTAGGTATATATATACCTAAATTAAATATATATATATATATAACAACCATGCAATAATATAGCCACTCAAATAAAAAACTCATTAAACGCATAAAATATAAAACATATCTTACTTTTAATTACAAAATGAGTCTTACACATGTAGGAGTTTATTTTCTGTTACTAATTAGAAACATTTTAAAAAAGCATCCATAGCTCGTTCTTTTTTTGAAATTGCAGAATAACATTTCTTTCTTGGCTTTTTCTATTATTTTGGCGGCAATTCAAAATTTAATCTGAATTTTATTTTGTTCAAAATGGGCAAAATAAAAGTAGTGACGCGTCAACTAGGCAAATCATTGTTAATTTACATATACCTAGATCATAAGTGGGCGTACAGAAGAATAGCTGAGCATTTAAATTGTTCTGTTAAGAAAGTTTTTAATGCAATTGGTCATTATAAAACACATGTAATTGTTGAAAATGTTCTTAAAAAGACTCGGCCAAGAAAATCCTCTCCCAGAGAGGATACGATAATCGATCGTGTTGCTAAAAAAGACCCAAGAAAAGGCTCCAACCAAATTAAAAATAAAGTTTTTTCGCCTGATGACCCGAGAATCATCTCGTCAAGACTGATACGCCGAAGATTAGTGGAAGCTAAATTGTTTGGAAGAATCTCTCGAAAGGTACCGCTTCTTACCAAGCAACACCGAGAGAAACGATTATTATTCGCTAAAAAATATGTTAATTGGACGGTACGAGAATGGAAATGAGTGTTATTTTCAGATGAAACAAAAATAAATATGGTAAATTCCGATTGAAAGCGCTATGTTAGACGCCCTATAAACAATGCTTTTAATTATAAATACACAAGGAGTATAGTCCAGCACGGTGGCGGTACAATGGATCAATGGCAATACCAAAATATCTTAGAGCATGTGTGCTCCACTGTGATGACTCGGATGTGATGACTCGGATGTGATGACTCGGACGATCATTTGCCTATAACCTGGATCTTTCAGCATGACAATGACCCTAAACGGTCAATAGCGTCAAATGTTTCCTTAGTGAACAGCGTATATCCGTTTTAGACTGGCCAGCAAATAGTCCGGATTTAAACCCGATAGAAAATCTCTGGTATATTGTTAAAAAGAAAGTCTCAAACAAACGTAACACCAGTCAAAACGAACTATATGAAGTATTTGTTGAAGCATGGACATCAATCCCCCTAGAAATATGTATGAAATTGATTGAATCAATGCCACGTCGTTGCAAATAAAGGATACGCCACTAAATATTAATTATGACTATTGGTAGGCTGTTGATAGTAGCTATTTCGTCAATAACAATACTAATTACTAATACTTAAAAAAATATTGCTTTTTATACTTTTTTGTTGTTGTTTCTAATTAGTTGACCATTATTGTTCATAGCTTAAAACTGATTTAAATATTTGTCCGTAATGTAATATTGAAACTGCACTTGTGTAATGGGATTTATATTGTTTTTCTAATAAATGATAAATCGTTGAATATATTGTTGTCCTATTTATTGTTTAATTTCAAAATAAAAACGATTGCGGTGAAGTATCTTACATAATGTTAAGGACCGTTGGAGAATTATACGACCACCACTGTATATAACAATATAGTTTATATTGTTCACAATAATACTGATAATTGTATTGATTACTATTATCAGTGATAATAATTATATAGTAAATGAGAAGTAAAGATAAACTTATAACATCAAGTTTAGTATTACGAAAGTCGATCAATCCTTCCTGAAAACTATTCGGCTGAGATCTTTTAAATTTTGCCAATTAATAGCCTAATTAAAAATGTAATAGGTACCAATGCTATACAATTACATCATTATTTTCCGCAATGATAAATTATATGTGGCATTACGACTACTGTGGGCAACAATTACCACTATTATTTATCTTGAAAGTATTTTAATAGTACAGAAATAATTGAAATAATATTATCTATAGGGTTTTCTATTAAGGGCGCTTGATCGTGCAGAACTTCCATCGTAGCGTGTGCTGTGTGGTACGTAGCGCCGTCCTGTTGAAACCACATGTTGTCCAGATCCATATTCTCGATTTCAGGCCAAAAGAAGTTGGTTATCATCGACCGGTATCGCTCACCATTGACGGTGACGGCCACACCATTATCGTTTTCGAAAAAATACGGACCAATCACGCCTCCGGCCCAAAATCCGCACCAAACAGTCACTTTCTGCGGGTGCATTGCCACTTGGTGAACCTCGTGTGGATTGGTCTCGTCCCAAATACGGCAATTTTGCTTGTTGACATAGCCATTCATCCAAAAATGCGCCTCGTCGCTGAAGATGATTTTTTTGCCAAAATCGGCGTCAACTTCCAACTGCTCTAATGCCCAGTCAGCGAACACACGGCGCTGTCTATGGTCATTAACCTTGAGCTCTTGGGTCAGCTGGATCTTGTACGGGTGCAGGCTCAAGTCACAACGCAAAATTCGCCAAGTTGTCGTCTGCGAAAGGCCGAGTTCCTGTGCGCGACGCGGAATTGACTGCCGCGGGTTTTCGAGGACACTGTCGCGCACAGCGGCGATATTCTCGGCAGATCTCGCGTTACGTTGACGCACGGGAACCGGCTGATTGTTAACTGACCCGGTTGACTCGAATTTGTCCACCAATCGACGGATAGTCGACTCGGCAGGACGATCATCGCGACCGTAAAACGGGCGAAGTGCGCGGAACGTTGCTCGAACTGAAGACCCATTTTCATAAAACAATTTTATGATTTGCACGTGCTGCTCGACACTGTAACCTGCCATGGTGGTTTGGGAGGACGGAATGAATATAACACACTGCATTTGACAGCTGTCACTCAAACAACATGGCCGCAATCAGCTGTCAAAGTTCAAGCGTCCCTATTGGAAAACCCCATACGACCACCACTGTACATATATATTTTTTTTTTATTGCGTTGGTAGGTGGACGAGCATATGGGCTACCTGATGGTAAGTAGTCATCAACGCCCATAGACATTGGCATTTTAAGAGATGTTAACCATCGCGCTTACATCGCCAATCCGCCACCAACCTTGGGAACTAAGATGTTATGTCCCTTGTGCCTGTAATTTCACTGGCTCACTCACCCTTCAAACCGGAACACAACAATACCGAGTACTGCTGTTTTGCGGTAGAATATCTGATGAGTTCGTGGTACCTACCCAGACGAGCTCGCACAAAGCTCTACCATCAAATATAATGATTACCAACATTAATCTAAAGTAGTTTTGGTTACAATGATACATCCTTGTTCAGCGTTATAACTACCTATTGCCTATCATATATTTTAGTTTATTACCTAATTATCTTTTCCTATAAATTTAAAATCTATTTTTTATCTATAAAATAATTTTATTTGCGTTACAAGTTTATTTAATGCGTAATAAGTCTACAATATTTCTTAATCACTATAGTATTTTTTAAGAAGTGTGTTAACTTACATAACGGCTGGTATTAAAGGACAACAATGACAAACAACAACTAACCTTTTTTCACTTACTTTAGCAATTAATTGTAATGTAATGTAACTTTTCCTTTTGTATTTTAACCAAACATATTACCCATTGTAAGTAGGTATAATTACTTATTACAGCAGAAAAATGGCCTTGGCGTTTTTTCTCACAAAGCATATAAAAACCAATCTTATTAATTAACGTAATATAATGCTGCACTAACCAATGTGTACTTTTTGCCCATTTTCAAATATTGACTTCAAATTTTTTTAGTAAAGAGGCAAAAAGTAATAATTAATAAGCGAAAATACCGAGTATCTGTATGTGCGCACGTCGAATATATTACCATTTTGTTAGATAGAAAATTAACAGTTTCTATGCTATGAAAAAACATTGATATGAAGATAATTTATTTTAAGAAATTAATAGAATAAGTACAAAAAAAAATTGTGAGTATTTTTTGCATTTATTTTATTATATGTACTTTGAAGTCAAAAGTAACAGCCTTTGAATGTCCTCCTGCCTCCTATCTTTTTTGAAGCGGAGGTTTAGAGTTACTTCACTACTCTTCTAAAATACTTGGTGGCTACATGTGGCAGATTTTCATCCCCTAAATGTAGGTTTCCTCAGGATGTGCTTGCCGGGGCTTGAACTCTTTTCACAAGACCATCACGGCTATTATATTTAGAAAATATTTAAGAACAATAAGCAACTAATCGTAGGTAGTTGTTAATGATTATAATTTTTTAATAACTTTAGGATTTATAAAATTTAGTAGTGTCAGTGCAGTTTCTTAATTAAATCAATATCTGTTGGTTTCATATACGATGAGGATATAAAACACATATTATGTATATATTACTCTCTAGCTTTATAATATTAGCAATATTGACTTTAGGGTCAGGCGACGGAGGCGATTCATTCCTAAGGTTTGTTATCGTGTAAAAAGTTCTAACTTTTATTTTCCTTTAGCACACAAACATTTCTAAAGTTTTTATTTCAAATATCTGAATGATTCTTTGGATACTATTGGAAAAATTTAAGAAATAATAAATAAAAAATTGTGCTACAAAAGAACAATATTTTACTTACGTTCAGTAACTTTCGATTGACATAATATAATCAATCTATTATTATAATTAGCTTATGAGTCATGAGCCTGTTAACATTGAAAATTGTGTTATCTTTATAGAGAAACGTCAGTGAGTCAGGTTGTAGTATATAACTCGTAGAATTAGGTAAATAGGTATTTTATCAGAAGTGAAATATCAATTAAAAATGGATATAACCTTAATAATTTTACTAATAATCACAAATTTAAAAATTTAAAGACAATTTAACAAAACACAAAAGGAACAATTCAAATAAACGAATTCAGTAAAATCACTTGCATTCGCTACCACACGTGTTCCCCTCCTCTTATGACCTGGGTTCCTTTAAACGAGGCGTGAAGAGGCATCTTGCGGGCCGGCAAGACGGGGGCGGCTAGTGCAAATCATTTTTCCTGACTGCACTAGCCGTCGTCGCGTTTGGACTTTACTACCACTTACCATCAGGTGGAGTAGAGACATTTGCACTCCCGGGAACTATAAAAAAAAAAAACCATAACAGCCGCTAGCAAAAAAAGAATTAGAAAGACAAAAGATGTCTGTCACAGCTACGACATGCACGCTGCCAGGCCTATTATCAACAGTAAATGGGCAGTAAACAGGCGACGCTAAAAGTATATAATCTACATAATTTAAATTTTATAACATTTTTTATAGTTGTGTTGGTCAAACAGCTAACTGCTAATGGATTGTCTTTGGGTAGATAAAGACTTAAGCTTGCATTGCTTTAAATGTCTTACGGTTGTAGCTCATTTTTGTCGGAACATAATTTGCAATAACACCGTTTGCACTAGAAGTAGGTACAGCGAAATTCCTCGTAATTTTATGTTTAATATGATTTTATAAAATAAGGACATGTTACAGTTAATTGTGTGTAGATAATATCGCTATCTTTTGATAATATATTACACTTTAAGTTTGTTAACAATAATAAGTTTAAGAATTATAGATTTATAATGGTATATGTTATCTATAGCCTCTACTGAAGACAAGTTTATAGTCTTGTACTTGGTGGTAGAGCTTTGTGCAAGCTCGCCTGGGTAGGTACCACCCACTCATCAGATATTCTACCGCAAAACTGCAGTACTTTGTATTGTTGTGTTCCAGTTTGAAGGGAGAGTGAGCTAGTGTAATTACAGGCACAAGGGACATAAAATCTTAGTTCCCAAGGGTGGTGGCGCATTGGCGATGCAAGCAATGGTTAACGTTTTTTACACTGCCAATGTCTAAGGGTGTTGGTGACCACTTACTATCAGGTGGCCCATATGTTAGTACGCCTACCTACCCTATAAAAAATTTTTTTTGGCCAAAGTAAATGGTATGGTGATATGGCGTTCATGCTACCATTTAACATGATCACAATCTGTACAGTAGCTATTTTTAATTCGTACATACTAAAGTCTTAATGTGAGTATTTCTTACGTCTTAGTTTTCAAGTGTAAGCTATGAAATTATAATTTTATTTGTTTATGATTTCACGGCAATCATAACTTCACTAGTTACAATTACATGGAATTTTAAATGCAATGGACGTGTTGCTACCTTTAACAATTTGTGCCAGTATTATTTACAATGTCACTGTATGCGTCCAGTGAAATTACAATTTGTTTGAAAATTTGTTGTGTCGTTTAATAAAATTTTCATAACATTTATATAATATTTCTGAGTATTACAATCATCGAGCAGTAGGTATACTACATATGCTTATACATGCTGAAGTAGGAACTTAGTCGTGACATTTATTGTGTTAAGTACCTATATATTAATAGGTGAAAAAAAGTATTCTTTTCCAAGCGAGTTGTGAAGATTGAGATTTGGCATTATTAAGTTTTGTATTAAGTAAAAGTACAGATAGCTATATTATATATATATATATATATATATATGTGTTACAAATAGATGATAATATTACGGACCGATTATCCGTAGCAGAGTTTATTGAATTAGTCTAGCTAGGATAGCCATCGCTTGATCTTAATTATAGTGGATAACTATGTACACTTAATCTTATATGATCAAGATCGACCTCATGTTCAAAAAATGTGTCTTTCTGAAATAAATACGAATAAATAAATAAAATAACACCCGTAATTGACACATGTCAAACTTGAAGAATCAATAAGGCGTTTTTTTTAATTTCACAGTGGGCACTAGTTTTAATAAATCATCTTAAATGCTACGTCTCTAAGTCCAGGCCTGAATGTAGGATGTTCAGGGCCGGTTCACCTCATCAGTAGCTCTATCGGTAAACACCAATTATTTCCTGCTTTCTGTATATAGGGTTTTCCATTAAGGGCGCTTGATCTTTGAAATGCAAAAAAAAATACATGTAGGAGAGATATTTGCGAAAATTTTTTTTTTATTTGGAAGGTCTATCCACCCCATTATGTATGGAATATGACATCATTCAAATGACCGCCACGGCTTCGGTTGGTGGCGCGCACACGAAAGGTCCAATTTTCGATGACTCTGGCGCACAAATCAGGCTGTATTTGATCGATGGCGTGGCGTATGTTGACTTTGAGGGCATCGGTGGTTTGCGGCTTGTTGGCATAGACCTGCGACTTAAGAAAACCCCACAAGAAAAAGTCCAGCGGGGTCAAATCGCACGATCTCGGTGGCCAGTTCACGTCGCCTCCGCGCGAGATGACCATGTCCAGAAATTGCTCGTGCAGAACTTCCATCGTAGCGTGTGCTGTGTGGCACGTAGCGCCGTCCTGTTGAAACCACATGTTGTCCAGATCCATATTCTCGATTTCAGGCCAAAAGAAGTTGGTTATCATCGACCGGTATCGCTCACCATTGACGGTGACGGCCACACCATTATCGTTTTCGAAAAAATACGGACCAATCACGCGTCCGGCCCAAAATCTGCACCAAACAGTCACTTTCTGCGGGTGCATTGCCACTTGGTGAACCTCGTGTGGATTGGTCTCGTCCCAAATACGGCAATTTTGCTTGTTGACATAGCCATTCATCCAAAAATGCGCCTCGTCGCTGAAGATGATTTTTTTGCCAAAATCGGCGTCAACTTCCAACTGCTCTAATGCCCAGTCAGCGAACACACGGCGCTGTCTATGGTCATTAACCTTGAGCTCTTGGGTCAGCTGGATCTTGTACGGGTGCAGGCTCAAGTCACAACGCAAAATTCGCCAAGTTGTCGTCTGCGAAAGGCCGAGTTCCTGTGCGCGACGCGGAATTGACTGCCGCGGGTTTTCGAGGACACTGTCGCGCACAGCGGCGATATTCTCGGCAGATCTCGCGTTACGTTGACGCACGGGAACCGGCTGATTGTTAACTGACCCGGTTGACTCGAATTTGTCCACCAATCGACGGATAGTCGACTCGGCAGGACGATCATCGCGACCGTAAAACGGGCGAAGTGCGCGGAACGTTGCTCGAACTGAAGACCCATTTTCATAAAACAATTTTATGATTTGCACGTGCTGCTCGACACTGTAACCTGCCATGGTGGTTTGGGAGGACGGAATGAATATAACACACTGCATTTGACAGCTGTCACTCAAACAACATGGCCGCAATCAGCTGTCAAAGTTCAAGCGTCCCTATTGGAAAACCCCTTACAAGGGTAAGCCGGAGTAAACGCAAGGGAAATAATTCTTATGATTTTTGTACATCTTGAAGTACTAGTGTTGATGGGTATTGACGATCTCTAACCGTCTGATGGCTCATTACTTGGTCTGTATTCCTTAAAGTAAATAAAGAAATCGAGTGTACGAGTATCATTAAAACGGGCGTGGCTGTGATATGTACGAACATTTCCATCAGATAATACAACGCCGTAAACACTTGAGATGACCTACTTTGTAGTGATAGTATACATATATATAGATAGATTTGATATTTATTATGATAGAAAATTTATGGGAACTATAAAAATGTCAAATGTAAAATGCTTAGGAAGATGTCATTTGATGAAGTTCACATTTTGACTTAAAAATATAATACATATATTTTTTTTATACAGGAAGGCAGATGAGCATATTGCCCACCTGATGCGTCTACCTAAATGAACTAATGCGTAACCAACCTTGGGAATTAAGATGTTATGTCTCTTGTGCCTGTAATTACACTGGGTCACTATTCCTTCAAACCGGAACACAACAATAATAAATACTGCTGTTTTGCGGTAGAATATCTGATGAGTGGGTGGTACCTACCCAGACGAGCTTGCACAAAGCCCTACCAGTAAATTAATTAAATAATTAAAGTTGCCTTAGAATCTGGAATCCAAATATTACAAAATAATTTCCTCAATACAAATAAAAAATTGGCTTTTTGAATCCTAATATCGTTATGATTATCGCATACTTTATCGCAGTGATCAAATACAATTAAAGTTTTATCATGAGTTTTATTTCTCTCGTTCATATGATTAAATAAATTAACGATATATTTTTAAAATTAGAACAGATAAGGAATCTTATTAATATTAATCATTTAAAGCAACTTAGTAACGCACCTCCAACACACTGCACACAAGGGAGTGGAGAGCGGTGGTGACATGACGACATAAGAGAGCGCAATGGCGCGGGAGCTTGCTGTTTCGTCATACGTTTCGGTTTTACCCTAATGGCGCCGACGAGGGCCCGAATAAGAGGGCCGTTTTTGAGATGGAGACGACGGACATGAGCGACGTCCCGACCTCGGCCAGGCGGGCTCCTGCCTAATAACTGCAGTGCGACAACGCCATTTCTGTAACTGATATGTGTGCAATACATTGTATATTTTTGTATCATAACGTTAATAATTAAGTAACATTAACGATTAGCTCGGCTAGTGATATGTACATTGTTTCATTTTATTTCTTATATAAAATTGTTGATCAGTGAATGAATGAGCGGAAATGAACGATTAAATGGTTTTGGATTACTTGTTCCCACAATAAGAAAACCTTTATTTTTGATTGTTTGTATAAAATAGTATTTTGTTTAAAAGTAGAGAAAATGTATAAAATTAAAATAGTTACTTAGAACTCGACACATGGGTATTAGCATACTTTACTGTCTTTACTTATATGTGTGGTATACGCGCTTGCTTGTGTCAGGTACATTTCATTTTGATCGTGATATGATAGAAAATAATTAAACCTTTTTTTAATGGCTTTTAGTGTACCAATTTCGTTCAAAGTCACGAGCGGATAAGTTAATCTCACTTTGGTGAATATGTAATGTAACAGTTTACTGAGTTGTTCAATTGACTCAATGGTCTCAGATCCAATGGATCGGGGTTGTCCTTTAAATTCTCAGTAGCAGTTTGGAGGTTGGCAGTGTTGACATTCCCATGCCTCGGAAAGTATAGCTATTGGTCCTACGCATTAACTCTTTCCGGTCGTGTCGGAATTACTCTCTTTTACTCTTGAGAATGACAAAAATTGGTCAGGAATACAACTGTCAGTAAAAATCGTACTGATAAAAGTATTTCGAGTTGAGTCTAGCACATGACTCATTTGCCTACCATTTCGGAGGTTTTATAGATGTCATAATATATTCTGACTGCCTCGTTGGTCCAGTGGCTACATGTAAGGCCGCGGACATTGTGGTCCTGGGTTCAAATCCCAGGTCGGGCCAATAAAATGTTATTGAGATTTTCTGTCAGAAAATTCTCAGTAGCAGCCCGGAGTCTGGAAGTTGGAAGTGTGTATACTCCCGTGCCTCGGAAAGCACGATAAGCCGTTGGTCCTGCGCCTGAACTCTTTCCGGTCGTGTCGGATTGCCATCCCATCGGGTTATAAGAGTTAGGGAATAGAGAGTGCACCTGTGTTTGCGCACACCCTTGTGCACTATAATATGTCCTGCGCAGATGGCTAATCTCTCTTGAGATTGGCCGCCGTGGCCGAAATCGGTCTGGAGGACCATTATTATTATTATTATTAATATATTCTGACTCTGGGTATGTTTCCTGATGATATTTATTTTTACTCTCAAGCTCGAGACGAACTACAAACACAAAGTTACGTATAAAATATACTTATATTGGGAGAATCACGTTAATTTTGCAATGTTTCAGAAAAGTTTCCATTCTTAATTAAACTTTGTAGTCTTATTGCAAAAACATGTATTCAGAACGTTACCAACTTTGTATTGCCACCAACAACAAGAGAGTGAAATATATCAGCTTTGATGAAAGGAACCTTTATAAAATTATTTGCAAATTTGACTTGCACATAGTAATTTGTGTTTGCTTTATAATTTGAAATATTGTATTCAGTATTTTTTAATAAAGCATAATTTATACTAAAAAGTAAACGATGCATTACATATAACAAGAAAATCTGGACTAATGTATGCCGTTTTTAGTTTTTATACGTATTCCACGTTTAACTAATTTTGTAAAATGTAAAAAATGTATCTACTTGATGACATAAGATCCTTATATCCGGATCTCAACTTGCGTCTTCCGGTTAGGAACAACGTTATCAATGGGAATAAGTGCAGTGCAGTCGGTATAGTCAATCAAGGCAAGACGAGACAATCGGTTATATTTATAGTGTTGCTCTTTTTCGAACTATGCAGAACTAATTTTTAGGACTAAGAAAGTTGTCGTCCAGATAGTTAACCAGTTAGTCCAGTTATGTATATTCTATAATTAATTTTTCGGACCTGTAGTAACTACAATTTAGGTAACGATTGATTGATTGAGTCCAATAATAAAATATATCTAACTGATAAAGACGATAAGATTGTAATAAGTTTTATAATTCCTTAATTACGATATTGATATGTATTTGACGTTATATGTGAGTGATCCAATTTTATTTGTTGACCATAACATATTGCGATAGGGTTGTCGCATAATAATATACATGTTATGCATAGATAGCAAAAAGGGTACAGACGCTTAAACGGGAAGGCTGAAAACAGAGGTTTCTTTGTTTATTTCTAAAATAATATATTCTTAAAAGTAAAAAAAAAAAAACGAAGAGGAAATGATATAAATAATGCAAATTAACATCTCTGTTTTTTATGTTTTTACGATAACAATTACCGAGACAAAAATATTTTAGTGCAACCCAAATAATACTTTATACATTTAATGAAGAATGTTAAGGGGTGGATAAAATATAAAAAGTACTTATTACAATTTAAAATTTGGGCTTATTGCGTCTGAAATATCTGACAAAGCTAATTGTGTCACGTTAATGAAAACTACTATGAAACCAAATATATGCAGGAGTCTATATCTTCAATATTAATGATAACACTTAAGGGCCATCAAATAAGACATCAATTGTAAATTTTTAATAATGTGACTACCACAGGTTCACTGTGCTAAATATTTTTGTATATGTATTTACAATCTAAATTTACAACATGAATGTTCTTGTAAATCAAATAATATATATATATATATATTTTTGTTATAATGCTTAAATATTTGATATCTATAGTAACTAAATTTTATAGGTACGTAAAACAATATTTAAAAAAAAAAAATTAATATATGGCCAGCTTTAACTTTGACAACCCTATTACAATCAGCAAAACCGATAAGGTCCTCGGTTTGAAAATTTAATGAGAGATCCGCGTCAAAATAATTCATTTTCTCGTTTGCCTGCGATCCGATCCTACCCCCTGGTGAGTATTACTATTATATAACCATTATATTTAACCATTTTTTACATCAATAAGAGTCTAATTATTGGCTCTATTTGAGCTTTGTTTTATTATATATGTATATGTATAGGTTAACCAATTGCCTCGTTGGCTAGCTTGTGATGCTATAGATTCGGAGGTGAGATTGGCTTAAATCCTAAGGACCAAACAATAAAACGTTATTGAGTTTTTCTGAAAAGGAATTGGCAGTCCGAAAATTGGAATTTGGCAATGTTTACATCCCCGTGCCTTGTATAACACGTTACGCCGATGATCTGATAATGTGCCTGATCTCTCGCCAGTTGTGTCGGATTACCGTTCCATCGAATTATGATAAGTCATTGCTACTTAGTTTTCCGTTTCTAGAAATTATGTCATTTGAAAGATTATACATTTATTTTTGTTTTAAATACGAACATAATTTTTATTAGTTTTATAAGTTACTAGTTTTCGCTCCGGCTGTTGGGAGGGATATAGTCCTTAGATATAAAAAGAAGACTATGTGACTTTCCTTGGGGTTTAAGCTTGCTTTATATTACATTTCATGAAAAACGTTTAGGAGTTAGCCGTGAAAGCGTAACAGACGAATGGATAGACAGTTACTTTGTCATTTATATTTTTAGTATAGATCGAGAATTTATTCTTCTGTTTTGTACTTCTATGGTCACGTTATTATCGACGACTATAGAGTGAGAGGACGAGTGTTGGAAAGCGCGGTAACGGCTGGTTTCCGTTACCGGCATACCGGTCAACGAACCTAAGGAATGTCCAAGGCGAATACCGCGAACATTGTGCGCGTGCGCAAGTAGTCCGAAGTATAAACTCATTGCACCTGTTATCTTTTTCCCAATATAATAAATCAAATTAAAATAATTTACAACTATTGTACTTTTTTTATTTGAAAATGAATAGAATAAAGCAAGGCTTTGAAAATATTTATAATATGTTATATTATTATTTACCATAAATACTTCTGTTAGTAATATTTTTAAAACGGATTGTTATATTCTATGTCAAATATTATCAATTACTTTTTTGACGAAATCATTGAAACAAAATGTCTTTATAATAAAGCGATGCTCTTAGGATGTTTCAATGTTCAAGCATAAATATTAATAATAAATGTACATGAGTAAATTAATTTAAATAAGAATGGAGCAAAAGGGCGTCATAATAGGAGCGAACGCTGAAGTTCATAGAGGTGGAAATGGTAAATTCAAATAATTTACATTTTTATGAATTTTTTTATGGTAGGTTCGATATATTATAATTTAAAATTCTATTATATTGCGGATTCTTAAGAACAATCATCTGTTGGAGTGAAGTGTTTTATGTGAACACAAGCCATAACGAAAAAAATAATCGCTTTTATTATTCTCATTACTAAAAACCAATAAATAACAGTCAACAATAAATACAATTTATTTTATAACACATCATTTTTGATGCATCGGTCGTTGCCGGCGTCATACAAAATTCTTTTCAGCCGCCATTTTGACATTCACCCCAAAAGTTCGTTACAAGTGGTTCGTCCTATGTATCCATTACATTCTCATTATATGATAATAATAATTATCAGTGAAATATTTATTTACATTAAAAAAAAAAAATCTTTTTCTTTTCCAGATCTCACCACATTCCAAAATGTCTCTTGACGAGGTGAGTGTACCGGTTTGGAATACTAGCTTTGCAAATAAACTGGCATATTATAGTATTAGCAGACTAAACTAAAAAACATCGGGTTATAAGTACGATATGTTTATGAAGAAAGGAATGCAGAAACTGATTTTGATAACAGTAGCTGTTTTACTCGGACTATATTATTATTTAAATGATGTCACGCTTTACGTAAGGGATTGAAACTTCTTTTAGCATGATGTTAGTCAGTCAGTTTGAAGTTCGAGTATGAGTGCAGCATTTATGACGAAAAATATTTCATACCACTCGGAATAACCTCCACACATTTTTATTTTTTATAAAATTTAAATCGATCGTCGCATTATTTCTTGATACGATTAAAAACTTCTAGAAACTTGTAAGCAGTGCTAGTAAATATTATCGATATTATCACCTACCTATATGTCGAAGAAATTTATGGTGGAGTATTCGTTAATTGTATTCAAAATGGAACAGGATAACCGTCAGGATATTATCTACCACTTAAAACTTTAATCCTAATAAAAGGTCGCGGGTTCAATTTCGGGAAAGCACTACAGAATGTTTTTGCTCAGCGTCGAAGGCACATGTTTGTTAGAATATCTCAAATCTTTAAAAAGTACAAAATTGTCTATGGTTTTATCGCAATTTTTTTAATTAGATAGTAAACATAGAATAAAAAACGTTGGTATACAATTTATAACATAACAAATAAGTAATACAATAATGTAAAGAAACTTGTTTGGTGTGAAATAAATTTTGATAATATTTTTTTACTATTTCTTAATTTGTTTTTATATATATATATTTACCAGTTTGTTAGAATATGGGTTTCCGAATATGTCATATGAGGAAATATATTGACTGCCTCGTTGGTCTAGTGGCTAGATATAAGGCCATAGACCCGGTGGTCCTGGGTTCAATTCCCAGGTCGGGCCAATAAATTGTTATTGGGTTTTTCTGGCAGAAAATTCTTAGTAGCAGCCCGGAGTCTGGAAATTGGAAGTGTGTACACTCCCGTGCCTCGGAAAGCACGTTAAGCCGTTGGTCCTGCGCCTGAACTCTTTCCGGTCGTGTCGGATTGCCGTCCCATCGGATTATGAGAGCTAGGGAAAAGAGAGTGCACCTGTGTTTGCGCACACACTTGTGCACTATAATATCTCCTGCGCAGTTGGCTAATCTCTCTTGAGATTGGCCGCCGTGGCCGAAATCGGCCTGGAGGATCTTATGAGGAAATATCATATAGAACGACGGTCTTTTGACTTACATGATTAGTACGATTTACGTATCAAGTGTGTTTACTTAAATGTGATTTTAAGACGGGTCAAAATTGTCAATTGTCTAGATTAAAAGAATAACAAAAGAGGTTGCATTTTAAATATAACGTTGACGTTAAGAATTAACTTACCTGAGTTAAATATTAGTTAATTTATTGCTTTTATTTTCGGGCGTATTATTTATAATATATTATTATGATAACGTTCAAATTATCTATAACTTAACAACGTTAAATGTGATTATTGGAATCATACACAATCCATCATTTCTGTAAATTGCGATAAGCTATCAAAATTTATTATGAAGATCCTTTGACAGATAAAAAAAAAAAAACCTACATAACGATGTGTTCGGAAAATGAGTATTTTATTAGTAATATCGATTTAGTAATAGCTAACTATTAGTCATATTAAGCTTATTCTTCTAGGAAATATTAAATATATTTAGTATTTCCAACAATTCATGTTATAAATATTATGTATAGAACAAGATCTTATCATAGATTTTAAGAAAATTGAATATTTGAAAAAATCATGTAAATGGTGTACTTATTCTTGATATTTAAGCTTTACTTACAAATTACGTAAATATGTTGTTTATAGCAATGTAAATATTTATATTCTTATTTATTTTATAGCAATTCCAAAAAGTCGCCGCTTCAGTGAGGAACTGGAAGACCAGGCCAAGCGACAGCGAGAACCTAGCTCTCTACTCTCTTTACAAACAGGCCACATCCGGCGATGTTAACATCGGTTCGTATTTTAAATAAATAAAAAGTATTTTGTACATACAAGTTAGGTACCTACTTCTAAATTAATATGCCATGAGCTAAATAATAATTTCAATATAGGTATGGGGTCAAACTAAAAGATTAGCCTTACTAATAAAAGTTATACACTGTATGATCGTCACATCGACATCTCTTTTTCTTTTATCAGATATTTAACATTCAAAAGAAGAAGACAAAACATTATCCATAACTATATTAGATGCTTAATATACTTTAAGCAAAGACTATTCAAATTTCAAAGGCACATAATAATTTATGAATACATTTTGTAATGTTTGGCAAATAAAAGTATGTTCGAATTAATTCAAATGTAAATTTATAGTATTTAAAAAAATGTTATTATTTTCAGCTGAGCCCAGTGAAATGATCGCCAAGGCCAAGTTCAAGGCATGGACCGGTCGCAAGGGTATCTCACAAGACGATGCTAAGAAACAGTACATAGAAATGGCTGAAAAATTACAATCAAAATACGCTTAAGCCTAATAATTATAATTGTAAGTTAGTGTAACGTTGTGTAACGAAATTCATGAAATTCAAAATTAGGAATTCCTTCAACATTCTCATTTTCATATTGTTTTTTTCTCGAAATTTATACGATTGTGATTTTCTGTATAAAGATTTTGTAAGTTTAAAATAAAATTATAAAATAATAATTAAAACTTAAAATTTGTTTCCTTAATAAATCCCACTGACGTCAACATAATATGTTTTTATTAGCTGTATACGTTATATTGTCTTTAATTAGAATTTAAATGATAGTTAACTACAAGTTATCTAATGAACACGTTTATCGTCGTTGTCAAGAATTATTTTAGAAGCACTTATTTAAATTTACCTATTTAAATGTGTGTTTCAAATCATGCAACTAAATTTTGAGCCAGTACCGATCAGTGCTGAATGAGCTTAAATTTTTACGACCCTTCTTAATTCCTTCAGACTCCTAATCCGACGGGACGGTATTAATATATTTTTATCCTTATCCAGGTTTTAAGGTACCTTTATGTCAATTAGGTTCAGTTCAGTGGTGTATTCATGATGTTGTAATAGACAGATAATAGTTTTCTTTTGTTTTAACTCTGATAACTAAAATATTAAAAGAAGTGAGGCCAGCGTAGATGTACGTCATACGAAGTTAATTTGTGGTTAAATATATCTTCTGAATCCTTTTTTACTGTCGTTCTAAACAATGATGTTCTCCTCGCTCCGCAATACGCAATAGCGAGTAAAACAGAGCCTCCGTGAGAGGAGATCAACTGAGCCATGAGAGGAGCACGGCACGGCAGAGGCCGTGGGTGAGTTATTTTAGAATGATGCTATAACCTCTCTTATCCATGCCACAGACAAACACGGTTTTAGTGGATAAAAATCTCACATAGCTAAATTCCTCTTCTGGTCCCTTTTTAAAGGTTTCTACTGCGTAAAAAAAGGCTGCAATCCAGGGTATATTTTATTTAAAACAACAAAAACAATGACTTAGTGTAGTTTATGTTGTGATTATGGTGATAATTAATTAAATTAGAGGAAATAGCAACAGGATACTTTGTAATTTTTTATCTGACTTAAAAATAAAGGAGGTTTTGATATTGTTACCGAACAAAATTTGGTTGTTATGTTATTAAAAAATATGAAAATATTAATGAGAATAAGATCATAAAACAACAGTTTTAAAGTGGGTACTGGGATGTTTGGCTCGTAAAATTTATTATTTTAATATACCAATGTCAAGATATATTTTGGTTTGAATGATAGACGTTTTATTTCGATCATCACGTTTTGTACTGTTTTTCCTAATTTTTCATGTAACTTTTATATTGTTGCTATTTAATAATCAATTTCTGTACATAAAACAGCAGTCACTTTCGAAGGTGACATCTTCGTTATTGACATTGACAGAATATCAATATTTATAAATTCTGTATAGGTAGCTATTTAAATATGTACCGATATTCATTAATCGTTATTATATAACAATGTAATAATAAAATTATAAATATTATTCAGCACCATATTATTACTAGCTACCTATAGAAATCAAACACGTCAGCTCACCGCTCGGTTCGACGCGAGTCACGCGAGTCGCGACGCTATTGCAGTCTCAATTTAGAGAGGTCACTTTACTGTTCAAGACTTCAAGTAGTGTTGTCATTTTCATTACTCTTGCTTTGCAGTTTGCTTTAGCTTTAGTTTTATACGAACATTCGTTGAGAGTGCACGGTGCGCTAATTTTTATCAGTAAGTTGTGTAGTTAGTTTAACCATTATAAGTTTTTTTATACCGCAATTAATATTTGCCTTTAATTATTTGTAAAGAGTTTATACATTTTGAAGTAAGATTTTTGTTCTTTTTTTGGTGATGTAAATTACTATTAACACTGACATGTAGGTATTTAATATTATTTAGTATTGCTCGTTTTTTGTAGTTATTTTTTTGTTATAGATTAAGTAACTGCTGATATACCAAGCAACCATGTCACTCCAAGAGGTAAGTGTACTTATATTAAGTGTTGTTAAATGTGTAGAAGTCTGATAGTGCTCAGTTCAAAGTCACATTACTTTAATTTGAGGGTATTAGCTATAATATTTTTGTATAGGGTATTTATTATACCCCTATGTGCTATGATCACACAAAAAATAATGTTGGTGAATTTATTATGAAAATGAATAAAAACCTAATCTTATATTTTTTTGTTGTATTTTATAAAATATTATAAGAATATCACATCCTTTTTTAAAATTACCTATTTTCTTACAGGAATATGTTTTCTTAAATAGTAATGCCTATCAGGCAAAGAAACAATTTTTTATGCATTTGTCAACCATTGTCAATTTTTAAAATAGAATTTGTGTACTAACTTCTATAAATATTACAGGATGTAATGTTATAATAGATGTTTTTTACATAACCTATTCCACTTATAAACTTAATAACAATAAGATAACCATTTTAAGAAATGCTTAACATGCTTAATATTATTTTATTATTTCAGCAATTTGACCAAGCTGCTGCCAATGTTAAGAAACTGAAGACCCTTCCCAGTGATGGTGATCTTCTGGAGCTCTATGCATACTTCAAACAAGCAACCGTTGGTGATGCAGACCCCGCAAGTATGTAATTTGTTAATGTTTTCTGTTATTATTGAGAATAATCGAAAGCTCTTTTGATTAATAATATAATAATAATAATAATAATAATAATTTATTGAGAAAAAAGCATAGCCTTACAGATAAAAATACAGTTTTTATAATACTAAATAAAAGAAAAAACAATAGAAATATTAATAATAAAATTAAAACAACAAAAATAATTAAATAAATAAAGACACAATTATGATATAAAAACTAGGTACATGAAATGTGGTAGGCTAATTATAGTTAATACTCAAAATAAGTCTATTGACTTCCAAACTAGGATAACCTGTATCTTGGAAGTCAAATTACAAAGATAATTAGGTATTTTAAAATTCTTTGGTTCTAGAAACTTCTATTAAAATCTCTTCTAAGTAGAACCGAGATATGTATTAACATTGACTATAATTATCGGAATAATATTACATAACCAACAATTTGATATGAAATATTTAAATTAATTTATTAGTAGTAGTCAATAACCTGTATTGTATACAGCAACAGATACAATGGGAAGGTTAATGAGGTCAAGACCGCCATCATAATGGCAATCCAGACTTGTTTGTTGGGCACATCAGTTTTACTTTTTCGTTTTAATCTTGTTATTTAGTTGTAAACCATGCTAATGATAATTTTATTATTACTAAGATACCAATACATACAAGGTATCTTACACTTCTAGTTATTTTTACAATAATTTGACAGATTTGTTCTGACCACTGTAGAAAAGCAAGCTCTGCATCAATACTCATTATTATTGTTATCCGAACAAATTATGATTGATTGGTACCTACACAGGTGGGCCAACACTATGCCTTATCACCAAATAAACTCATACCAAGTATAAGCTTTAATAGTGAATCCCGTATTCTTTCTTATTTTGTAACTTGTATTTATCATTGCGAAACATAATGGAACTAAACACTTTCAATGCTAAAACATAATTATCCTCAATATGCTAACAGTTGGTTTAATCTTGACCGCTATTGTTGTGTTAAATTTTAACACAAGATTTAGCTATTGTAACTTTTTAAAGTCATTGCCTATTATTATTTTAAAAATTATAATGTTTATTCATTCTTTTCACTAAAGTGAAAGTAGAATGTAATAAAATGTATGGTAATTAATTTATTCTTTGTTTGATAGTATGTTATTTGCATATTCATGCAGATATATTTATACAAAATTCCAGCCTTACATGGTTTAAATGCTTATATTATATGTACTTATTACAATATAAATTGTACTATATAAAGTAACCGAACATTTGGATTTCTTTTTAAATATCCTTAATACGATGATGTAACTCTGTAGGTTTTGATGTTAGCTTTTTCCTATTTGTAGAGTTTTTACTTAACAGGAAAACATCTTCGTTTACATAAGTGATACTTGGCAACATTTCAAAGTTCATGTTTAAGTTAGTAGGATGATTGAGCTATTTAATAGAAGAGCCCTGGTGAATATCACTCTTTTATTCTATTAAGCTATCTTTTATACTGAAACATTCGTGTTCAACATTTTCTTCTGCCTTCTGTCTGCATTGGTTGCATTATTCGTCATAGTTTAGACCGGAATAGTTGCCGGCATATGTTTTTTCTGTATTCAATTCTCTTTATTACGTGATGATGACGAAATAATCTTAATCCATTTGGCACAACTAAAATATATCACAAAATATGCCACAAAAATGAAATCAATGTTGCTTCTTCGTTGTTTTCGGACATACATAATGACGACATAAAACAGCTTTTTTTATTAAATGAAATATCGGCACTGACACTGTCTTAATCAAAATAGATGCATATAAACAAATTACATCACAGAGCCAGTGAATAATAATTATAATGTAATGTATAATTAATGTCAAAGGGTAGAGGTGTAAAACAGATTAGCGGTATAAAAAAATAATTTCTTTAATAAAGGTGTGCCTACAAAACCCTTTGCATGGTGAGCGTCTTTTAAAATGTCTTAAATTATCACTTAGAAGAATTAACCTGACTATTCTGCCAGATAATTTTATGGGTCCTAGTGATTTTATTACAACGTTTTTGCTTTATTTATTATACTTAATTTTAATTTAGATTTTTTAATCTTTACAAAACCATTAATGAAAAATCTCTCGCTACTTGCATCCGTCATAACTTGTTTATTATTTTAATGGATTTATATTTTATCAGACGTTGAAATTGTTATTATTAATCATTATATAATAATAATACAGAATGGAGTAACTACGTCTTGAAAGTGACTACTGAAATTTGATTATTACGTATTCTCAGTCGATAGCATCGCTGGAACGTCCGCGAACTATCGAAGAACAAGACAAAAATTTCACCTCAATTAAATTAATGATATAGGAACTTGGTGGTAGAGCGTATGACGAAACAGCAAGCTCCCGCGCCATTGCGCTCTCTTATGTCGTCATGTCACCACCGCGCTCCACTCCCTTGTGTGCAGTGTGTTGGAGGTGCGTTACTAAGTTGCTTTAAATGATTAATATTAATAAGATTCCTTATCTGTTCTAATTTTAAAAATATATCGTTAATTTATTTAATCATATGAACGAGAGAAATAAAACTCATGATAAAACTTTAATTGTATTTAATCACTGCGATAAAGTATGCGATAATCATAACGATATTAGGATTCAAAAAGCCATTTTTTTATTTGTATTGAGGAAATTATTTTGTAATATTTGGATTCCAGATTCTAAGGCAACTTTAATTATTTAATTAATTTACTGGTAGGGCTTGGTGCAAGCTCGTCTGGATAGGTACCATCCACTCATCAGATATTCTACCGCAAAACAGCAGTACTTGGTATTGTTGTATTCCGGTTTGAAGGGTGAGTGAGCCAGTGTAATTATAGGCACAAGGGACATAACATCTTAGTTCCCAAGGTTGGTGGCGCATTGGCGATGTAAGCTATGGTTAATATCTCTTACAATGCCAATATCTATGGGCGTTGGTGACCACTTACCATCAGGTGACACATATGCTCGTCCGCGCCTTTCTATGACATAAAAAAAACTCATACAATGATCATCGATATTTATATATATTAAGTTTATGTCTATGACACTTCCATTTTTGTTTCGGAAAATTGTTAATTATTCAAATACAAGTTACATAAGGTACATAAGGTCTATTTCTATTAGATAACGTATAGATAAAATAGATTATTGCGGCGTAGGCAATATTTATCTATATGTATTGATATACATATTCCGATAAAATATTAAATCCGTATGAAACATACAGATGTTATCAAATTTTATATATTTGGTCGTTTTATTCTATTGATTAATCTACTGGATTCTTGAAACAATAGTACAGGTTCTTAGTGGCCATTAGACATTTATAAGTTCCGTGTTTCTGGTAACACTGTCAGATTAACGACGTCCCTAAATTATTGTATTGTTATCCGAATAATATACACGAAAAGTTTGCGATGGGTGCGATAGTTTCGTAAGATTGACTTCCAGGGTTTGTTCACATACTAACATGTATATAAATATCATAAGTGAAGCGTAAAACGAAAGAATTCATAATAAATAATATTTGGTGAATTTATTTTCTTTCGTAATATTGATTAAATCCCCGGGAGGATATTTGTTAGCAAAATTTAGTCCCGGCCGCTGAATTTCACCTCTGGACATCGCGCCAGTATTCGATATTCCATCCCACCACCTCGATGTCTGGAAGTCCACAACAGCGCATTTTCTGCCTCGCACAACCACTCTGTGGAACCAGTTTTCGCCGGCGACTTTTCCAAACCGATATGACATATAAACCTTCAAGAAAAGAGCGTACTCTTCCCTTAAAGGCCAGCAACGCACCTGCAAGCCCTCGGATGTTACAGGTCCATGGGCGGTGGTATTCACTTTCCATCAGGTGAGCCTCTTGCCCCTTTTACATAAAAGTTTTATCTGAACACCATCCTCTAAACGTGGTTAGATCATATCCATTATACTCGAATCGTTTATATTAAACAAATAGCGCTTTACTCGCGTCTTTGCTCGCGTATTTCCATATTCTTCAAAAATGAAGGTTTCTCATACAAACTTTCATCCCTATATCCTTGGGGATTAAATTTTCAATAATCCATGCTTAGTGCTAACCTACTGTGTAAAAGAAACTTGTAAAATTTTCATGATCATGATAGGGTTGTGCGTGCGACCTTATCAGATTTATTTGCGGTCATTTCAGTGTGTTGTATTAAACTACAGGAAAATCGATTCAGCAAATTTTTAAGCACGTCCGTTTGTTAGTGACCTTTATGGGATTGCTTTTGTTCGTAAATCGGTTTTTCCGTCATGTTGTTTATTCAAAGTCCTGATTCGCTTTACACAAAAATCTCTTATCAGCTTCCACAATCCTGGGCTAAAATTGTCTGACTATATTCTACTCGTCTCTAAATCGCAAAGCAAGAATATTTCATTAATTTCAATGTACCTATGCTCATACTCAATATGCCCTAAGGAAGGGCTTAGCTGGTAATATCATATCATTTCGTGATAACTGTCATATTGATATCATAATGTATCGGTTTTCCGACGGCCTAGCGATAGTTAATCTGTTTTATTAATAGGCAGATTCCGATACGGTTAGGTAA
This sequence comes from Nymphalis polychloros, assembly GCA_905220585.2. NCBI lineage: Eukaryota > Metazoa > Arthropoda > Insecta > Lepidoptera > Nymphalidae > Nymphalis > Nymphalis polychloros. The sequence continues at coordinate 1,744,312 of HG992247.1, forward strand.
TAACCCGTACTGACTGACCGGAAATTATTACGTTTTAGCAGGGTAGTGTTGATTTTTTATTACGTCTATTTTAATACCCGCTCAATAGCTAAGCGTAATGTTGTGGTGTACATTAAATTATGCCGATTATATCTATTAGTTTACCTTTATTATAATCACAAATTAAGCACATGAAATTCAGTGGTGCTTGCCCGGGTTTGAACCCACGATCATCGGTTAAGATTCACGCGACTCGTGCTTGGCGGTGAAGGAAAACATCGTGAGGAAACCTGCATGTGTCAAATTTTACTGAAATTCTGTCACATGTGAATTCCACCAATCCGCATTGGTGCAGCATGGTGGAATAAGCTCCAAAACCTTCTTTTCAAAAGAGAAGAAGAGGCCCAGCAGTGGGACATTCACAGGCTGTAACTTTACGTTACTTTTACCTTTATTACAAATTCATTCAGCAGTATTGGCGTTATTGACGCACGAACACACAAAACAATCCTTATTTATATTATAAGTACGAAATGTAATATAAGTGAGGATAAATTTTGTAAAAAAAATGAATTTTACAATTTTTTTTATGTAAATACAAGAAACTGTTACTTAGCGCGTTTTTTTTTTCAACCTTTTTAATACCCGAAAATAAAATATTGCCTTGGTTCAATGATACGAATCGTGTAAATCAGAGATTAATAAAAGTACTGCAAGGTATTAGTTTTAATTGGTTGTTATCATTCGATAACATTTATTTAGATTTTAACTTTTGATAAAATGTAAGTTGTTTTAATTGTTTAATGCGGTTTATTATTTCTTATTTAAGACAGACGGATCGTTTACACCTAAGTGCGAAAGGACTCGCGCCCCGCAGGTCAAGGAATGGTGTCTTAGTGTATAAATTTTACAAACTTTTAGTCGTTTACTTAATAATATATAATTACCTGTACTTGAACACGCCGCCTGTGACCTTCAGTTGTTTTTAATAATTATTCATTACTCAATGATTCGCCTTATACTAATAAAATGTGTTAAAATATAAATTGCAAGTAATTTGAATAAACCTTGAAGTATAAAACACGAAAGTTATTAATACTGTTGGGAGTCACAGATAAGTTAAGTGTTAAGTCATTGTAATGGGTGGTTCTTTGTTTTGAGTATTTTTTATTCCAGTTGCCTGCCTCTTTGGTCTAGTGGCTAGATATAAGGCCGCAGACCCGGTGGTCCTAATGCTTTCAATGTCTAATGAACAGACTGGAATGATGAAAAAAAAATTAAAAGTCTAAGATCACCTCATATAGTTCTGTTAACCAACTGACTTTGCTTTGCTACTTTATACTTCAAATAACAGTCCTATTTAATTGAGTCAAATAATATTGTGAAATGCTTGGTTCATTGTAATAATGCCTGAATTCGCGGTACTAATATGTCTATCGACATGCCTGCATCTGCCTGCCTCGTTGGTCTAGTGGCTAGATATAAGGCCGCAGACCCGGTGGTCCTGGGTTCAATTCCAAATCGGGCCAATAAATAGTTATTGGGTTTTTATGTCAGAAAAGTTTTCTCAGTAGCAGCCCGGAGTCTGGAAGTTGGAAGTGTGTACACTCCCGCGCCTCGGAAAGCACGTAAAGCCGTTGGTCCTGCGCCTGAACTCTTTCCGGTCGTGTCGGATTACAGTCCCATCGGATTATGAGAGCTAGGGAATAGTGAGTGCACCTGTGTTTGCGCACACACTTGTGCACTATAATATCTCCTACGCAGATGGCTAATCTCTTGAGATTGACTGCCGTGACCGAAATCGGTCTGGAGGACATTATGCTATTATTTATTATTATTATTCCAGTTGCCACACTCGAATAATACTTTTGTGTTATTCGATGTACGTGCTTGTCAGTTTTACGAATTGTCCCTTGCCACTTCTAAGCCAGTACCTACATCGTTATGCTTTCTTACTTATGCGCACCTAACGGTAGCCATGGTCGGCAAGCACTCCGAAGATGTTTACCGAATTTCCAGAATATTTTATTTCTGTTACAATATATAAATTCGAAACGTCTTTAAATGCAAGTAGGTAAGTTCTTGCGAGTGTTTTTAAATCTTCGCATTATAAATTTGTAACGGAACGAACGTTACTTTTCATGTCGGAATGTGAAATCAACCGATAAGTTATTAATATTTAGAAATTTCGCAAAAACACTCTTGTTAAAGCATTACTTTTTTCGGGCTACCATTCTATGTGCTTTTCTAAAATGTCAAAAATCTAGATAATTTTAATAAGCGTCTTCCATATTGGTTCTATTCTGTATTTATAAAAATGTTTTAATAAAATATTCAAATTATTTTAATTATTATGTATAGTATTCGTATTCCTTTCTATTCTACTCTCTGTGGTTTTAGCTTTTGTATTACAAGTTTTAAAATATATTCTTTGCATTATGGTAATTCTACAAACCTATTAGTGAGGATATCAAAGACAAATATGTTCTTTCCATAAAACGCTGACCTCTATTCGTCGGCTATATAATACCCGCTGTGAGAATTAGTGCTCTAACCATAATTCCTAATTAGTGTTGCATTGAAGCATAATTCTCACGTGTTCTAATTATTTATTAGGTTGAATATCTTTCCATACCTGTAAAGTGAATGGAGCGTTGTCTGTATATGATTTGTATATATTGAAAATATTTTATAACATACATAATCTCTAATATGGCACGGTTTAATTAATATTAATTACAAGAATGGTTTGTAAGATCAGCCAATCTGTAAGATATCACCTGTTTTAGTCCACACACTTATTATTCATGTAAGCACTTATAAATACTAACAAATAGCTATTTTACGTTTCGGAATGTGAATTCCACTGAGAAATACCAACAAGGAACTCACGGCTTCACTTATAAACGGTACTTAGTTAAACAATGCCGTGTCTTCTTCTTTCGAATGTAAAATCAATAATGATCGAAAGAGATAGGTTTTAACTAAAAAACTGCTAAGCAACGTTTCATTAATCAAATAGACATGTATTAGTCATTAGATGGCAATTAAATATAAAAAAAACAACAAATCGTTTCTCATAATAATGACGGCATTGTATATTTTTTGTAGATATTAGGTTCAGTCGGTTTCCGGTAAACTTGCACTAATACGTTGTAGCACCTTATAAGTGCAAATAAAATGTAATCAATTTTTAATTTATCAATTATATTTTGATTTTCAGATAAACCTGGAATGCTTGACTTTAAGGGTAAGGCGAAATTCGAGGCGTGGAGTGGCAAAAAGGGTCTGTCAAAGGAAGACGCACAGAAGGCCTACATCGCGAAGGTGGAAAGCTTAATCGCTTCCCTCGGCCTCCAATAAACTAGTTCTAAGTCAACATGTCGCTATATTGATAACATGTCAATCTGAAATCTGTGTCGCCAACATAAATTCTATGTTGCCAGCCTTATTGACATAATATCAATGAAGTGTTGTAATCATATTCTTTTTTATATTATGTTGGTTTTAGAAATATTTTAGCATTTGCTGTGCAATAAAATTATACTATTAAGTTTATGAACCGTAAAGCACAAACAAACATGAAATCCATATTCTTCCTCTACATAAGCATTTATAAGCTATATATTTTTTAATAGTACATTTTAGATCTATTAAAACTTATTTATTGAAGTGACTAGTGATGTAACTTTTTTTATCTGTCTGTTATAGCTATTTATGCCTAAAATGTGTCCTTATTTCGGGATGAACAAGTTCTACTTTCTTCTTGAATCACATAATAGTTAGTACGAAAACTATGATTATTTATTTCTATGTTTACATCACAACGTTAAGGCACAAGATAAAGTGTTCATTAAATTTTTTTATTGTTATCAGTGTGGTAACATTTTTTGTTATTATTTTTGTATTGGCACGAAATAAATCAATGAAAAATTGTGTTTTTTTTTTTAATAAAATGAGTATCGTACGTAACAATAATATCAGATATATAATAAATCCGTATAACAATTCATTAATCTATCGATGACTTTAATTACTTGTTTGTTATTGAATATAAAAAAACTAATCACTAATTTATACAAAAAGATACGGAAATTATATTTTTATTCAGAATTATGTATTAATTCAAATACCCGATAATTCCGCAAGCAATAGTTGGCCCAGAAGTGCCAGTGAGAGCGCTGTCTTCCGTGCCCGCTCGGCCGTAATCATCTTCACTTTTCGATATGGCTATGGACCGTCCCACCACTGAGCGTGGACCAACTAAGGATATCAAGTGGTCCACGATTTTGACCTTGAGTGTTTCTCCTTCTTCCGCTTTAATGTTACCGAGGTCGCCGACGTGACGAATTTCATCGCGTGGTCCGCCATGACGACCCTAAGGAAAACAGTTCTTAAATTAATTAGTGCTGTAATAATTGTTATTGAATGGCCTGATTTTTTTACGCCATTTATTGAACTGCTTGAAATGTTTTGATCCTACCACCGTTGACCTCACGCTTCAAAACGAGATTTCTCTTTACCTTACCTTAAATCCTCAATAAATAACATCAGTGGAATCAAAATAATTTATTCTAGTTTAAAATTTAATTCTGTGAGCTCGTTACCTCGAACGGATCGTAATAAATCCAGCTTATGAATAAGTAAGGCTGCAAACTAAAAAGGCTAAAATCAAAAATATTTAATAACAGCTTTGTATTTGAAAGTTAGTAGATTTTTTCGCATTTGATAAAAAATAATAATTACTATGACGGAATTTACTTACGTAGTAAGCTATGAAGTGTGGTCCTATTTCTTTGCAATTATCTTTTATGGAACCAGCTTGATGCACATGAAGTCCGTGCAGACCAGGCGAGAGCCCAGTCACATTGCCTTCGATCGTAACGGGACCGTTTGGTAAGATTTGTGTGAATATCAACTCGCCTCCTACTCCTGACTCTTCGTCGGCTTGTAATTGCGCAATAGCTCGCAAACCAGGTATTGTGTGAGGAACCTGTAATAAGAGTAAGCAACAATGTTATATTATTTACACATAGTTTAATATGCAATGGGATGTATAGGTAAATTAATGTTAGTTTTATATATAGTCTGTGGTGTGGCTTCACAAAAATGACATATTAAATCGACCAATCATACCGCAGCATTCGAAAAAGATAAAAAGCAACGGATTTAAAGATAAGGAAGCTTTCTCGTGGTTATTGTGTTAAATGATATATTTTTAAACGGTGTATTGCACGGTAAAATTACCCATATATGATTATAGTATCATAATTGATTACAAACAATAACTAAACACAATACAGTAATATAAACCATTAATTGCTTGAAATTATAATGAGATTTAATGAAGATAAAGTTTTTATTACATTTAGATGTACTTACAAAAGGCTAAACAAATAGTAAATTGTTATTAAAATCATTTAGTTAATTATATAAGGCTGTAAGTAAAATTAATTTAATCGTTAAGATTATAATTACTAACAATCAACATGGTCATCACGATTTAACGTGTATCATATGAATCCTTGACACGGCATTACATCTCAGGGAAGACATTACTCACACGCGATATTTATCTTCTGTAAGATTAATTCATTTCGTAATCAAATAAAAGTAATCGTAATAAAAATAGTATATTCCACAATGACATTGTTTTGTTATAAATGCCATTCATTCGTTTACCTTGATTTTAGACTGTTAAACACTGTATGCAGGAGCAATAGCAATTTTATCATATTTATTTAGAAAAGACATATTACAATTTATCGTGGGTTAGAAAGCGCGAGCGACCTACATGTAGGTTTTTAAAATGTTGACATAAATGATTTCCTTAAACAAAGCCACAAAGATAAGAGTATTTTTAAAATCGAACTAATTATGCTAACATTCACGTACATCATTGTATCGTGTTTAACAATAGTGCAAAAATGTTATAATTTATTTCAATGTCCTCGAGCGTTGCAATTCCTATTTAAATTTTTTTGTAAAAAAATGCCAGATACCACTGACATGCCACCGGCTGTACGTTAATGGTAGTGTGCTAATCACCACAGAAGTTACAACTATGCAGTTTTAATTTAGTGAGATGGTATAAGAACGCCGGACTCAGATAGAAACATTTATTTTTAGACAGCGTTTATATTTCCTCATTGTTCTAGTGGCTAAATATAATGTCGCAGATCTCGAGATCCGGGGTTCAAACAAGATTTTCAATAGCAGCCTGATGAACGTTTGAGGTGGATATTTTCCCGTGCCTCGGGTAGCACGTAAAGCCGCCCTGTGCATGAACTCTTTACGGTCGTGTGGGATTGCCGTCCCATCAGATTATAAGCAAATAGAGAATGCACTTGTGTTTGCGCACACACTTAGTTGGCTTGTCTTCGTTGAGAATGGCCGCGGTGGCCGATAGAGGTCAGGATCATTATTTACAAATTAATAATTATCTTTGATATCTATCAGATAAAAAATAAAAATATAATTCTTTGAATATACATATATTCTATATAACTTTAATATATAAATCCTTAATTAACACATATTAATTACATCACGGAAGTTCCTACACTCGAAACAGTTTTAATGGAGGAAGTTTTTATATCACGATTGTTTTTAGTATTGTATTCATGTCGCAAATTACAATCTTTTAAAAAGTTTATAAATATTTAAAATTTAGTTATTCAAATAGACAAAAATAATTGTTGTACTGCAACAACAATATGATTTTATATTTTCTAATTAATTTAAGTTGAGAGATTAGACCATTGGTGAATCACACACAAGTGAATCTTTACCAAAGGTTTTCGGTTCGAACCCGAGCAAGTATCACAGACTTTTTATGTGCTTAATTTGGGTTTATAATTGCGGATGAAACTACGAAGAAATAATATTCATAAGTAGCCGCCTACTTATAATGCTTACAATACAATACTTATATATTGATGTTTTTCTTACTCACAGTACTAGATTCACAAACTTTGCCACTTTAAATATTTTCAAAATTAATATAAAATGTATGTATATGGCGGAAATGGGAGAGGTATTTTTGAACGAATCATAAAGCGTACGAAGTCGGGAAGGGCAGCTAGTATGCATATGCGACGTCAGAGAATACTATCATGGCGTAGAGTTTTAATGGAATGGGCTTTTAACGGCTTAACACTAAAATAAGTTAATCTACATAAGCTGGTCACGTTTAGGTAATTTTGTGAGCGCGATTATTTTTTATAATCAATTCGAATTGTAAAATGTATGTTGGTACCCCGTTCTTATACAGTGTGTAACAAAATTCGTGTCCGACCCGTGAAGTGGTTATTAGGTATCGTGTGTCGGTTTTATTTAAGTTAATGTAAGAGATTAACCCAAAACATATTTGTTAGTATTATGTATGTATGATCTAATACTTACAACAGGAAATTCTATTTGTTTATCAGAACGTTCGCTTCCGAGAGGATAAGATGAGCGGAGTTCCTGAAAAAATGAGAATTATAAATTAACAAATAATAATTAATTCAAATATAAAACCTTCAACAATTCAGACATTCTTTTTTAAATATTAGTATGATATTTTAATCTTCAACAATACGAATTTGATTATAGTATTGTTTTGAACTTGGTGAATGTTCGGAAACCTTAGGTTTATTGTAATTGCTACATTAGTGGAAAGACATTTAAACAAATAAGAAGACGAGGCCTTACGAGGTCATTTTCGTTTATTAATATTGATTCAAGTGAAATAGCGGGTTTCAAAAGTTATACAATTTTAAATATAATACAAGCACTGTCTTAGATCTTCAAGGCCCCTAGGCACTTTGACATTTGAGGCCCCTCCCATTCCGAAGGGATTACAGCAAAATTATATTATTTTTGGGAGTTCCTTTTGGCTGACTGGGCCCCTCAACCGGTGCCTTATAAGACAAGACCTAAATCCAGAGCTGACTATATTTATACTACTATATAAGTCAATGGGCTCTGCTTGTAATTTTTTTTTCATCTAATTTTGGGATAAATAATCGTTTTATGATGCAGTGATTCACATTACTACTATTTTTTTCATTTTTGTCGGTCTGTCTGTCTGTCTGTATGTCTTTTTATAACTCAAGAACGGCTTGACCAATCTTTATGAAAATTGGTACACATAAAGAACATGTGATGGCGAAAATGATAGGCCATATATAGGATCGGTATATCCTACGGTATCTTATGAAAATTAATTTCAAATCGTTAATTACGTATTTATTTACCAGTAGCCATGTGTGTGTGTCTGTTAGTGTGTGTGTGTGCGTGTGCGCGCGTGTGGGTTATTATAGTAATAAAATAATTTATTATATTTTTATTAATTATATGAACCATCGGGGCACAGCTAGTACTTTTATATAAGTTCTGATTCTTCTGCCAAGTAACATTAATATTTAAAATTAGAATGTTTCCGCTTTGATCGCGATTGAAACACTGTTATTACAGTCAAGTGCAGTTATTGTTATTATAATTTAATACTTTTTATTAGGAGAAGACGAAATCAAACAAAAAACTGACGAATATGGCTAATGAACAGAAAAAAAAGTACAATGAACTCTTACAAAGGCTGACTTCGTAATTTGACACATAACTATTACTATTATATTATATTCAACTTTTATATACAAAACTAGTTGTGCAACGGGGCTTCACCCGCGTATAATTAATAAAAAAATAATAAATTATTTTATTACTATAATAACATACACGCGCGCGCGCACACACACACAGAGACACACACACATGGCTACTGTTAAAGAAATACGTAATTAACGATTTGAAATTAATTTTCATAAGACACCGTAGGGTTTACCGATCTTATATAATATGGCCTATCATTTGCTATCACATGTTCTTTATGTGTAACAATTTTCATAAAGATTGGTCAAACCGTTCTTGAGTTATAAGAAGACATACAGACAGACAGACAAAATGAAAAAAATTGTATAATGTTAATCACTGCATCATAAAACGATTATTTATCACAAAATTAGGTGAAAAAAAATGTACAGACAGAACCAATAGATTTATATAGTAGTATAGATGGACCGCATTAGTGGGAATGATAATATGTTAACGATTGGTATTTTTCTTTTGTTCATAATAATATTCTAAGCATAATTTTTAGTATATTAATCTAAATTTCGATTGATATATAACTCATTTCCTGTTATATAGTGTTATTGCAACATTGGTACAGATGACGAGCAGTAGTGCTATTCTGTAAGCAAACTCGAAACTCACACCAGAAATCGGTCGTGAAACGTCAGAAAGTGATAAGCGATACTAAACATAATAATTATAATATTTCATGAATACGCATATCAAAATAGTATATCAGCATAAGTCGTTTGTTAACATTTCACGGGTGAGTAATGAAGTGAGTTTCTACAGAATATCGCTGCAGGAGTCCAACCCTTTGCAACTAGCGGAGAACGATATCACTGTACAACAGATACTTACTAGTCAAACATTTGAATTATAAAAAAAAATCAATGATATGGCAACTTACATACAAATAAGGTTCCATGAAAACTTCATATATGTTACTTTGGTAATCTTCGATTGCCGGTATCGCTTTGATCAACAAGTTCCTGCCATATCCAGGATCGCCATGGAAACTTTTTCCATTGAGGACCGATACGAGCCACAAAATCTGGCCGAAAAATAAATGCAACCTAAGATGCATATCGAAAAAAAAAAAATATATATAACACGCGCGGTTTTTAAAAATGGAACAGATTTAATTCGGTAGGCGTCTTGGCTTTGCAAATGGCTGACTGTCAATGATTGTTGTACTGAGTAGAGGTGGTAGGAGATGTTTTTTCTTGTATATTTTAATGGATATATATGAAGATGGTTTGTCATTAGGTCTTCGTGAGCAGCCAAGGTCTCGTGATTGAGGAGCGTGACGTGTTGAACGTTTAGATACGCCATTGTCGAACTGGAAGTTGGCAGTTAATTCGTGCATATGTTAGAAAAATTGACGTTATATTAACTTGATAATTACTGTGTTAATTTGTCAGAAAATTACCTTTTAATCAACATTTTCTGTATTCTTCAATTGTACTTTACAATATCAACATATGCGCATGTAGTTGCTCTATGTTACTTTTGTCATATAATTTTAAATCAAAGCATCAAGACTAATGGCTTTTTCTTTAAACCTTAGTTACAGGATGATTAGTTAAACAATGCTGTCTCATTTTTTCGAATGTCAAATGTACAATGACAGAAGGATAAAAATAAATGTTCCAATAATCCTTTACTCCCTGCCTTTTAAGCCCCACTCCATCGAAGGTGTCCATCACTAGAAATCGGAGCCCGCGACAGGTCGAAATGATCAGTATAGTTTCTAATACCGTTACAGTAACAGCCTGTGAATATCCCACTGCTGTGCTAAGGCCTCCTCTCCTTTTTGTGGAGGTTTGGAGCTTATTCCACCATGCTGCTCCAATGCGTGTTGGTGGAATTCACATGTGGTAGAATTTCAGAGAAATTCGACAAATGCAGGTTTCCTCACGATGTTTTCCTTCACCGTCAAGCACGAGATGAATTATATATACACATGAAAATTCAGTGGTGCTCGCCCGGGTTTGAACCCACGATCATCGGTTAAGATTCACGCGTTCCAATCACTGGGCCATCTCGGCTCTCTAATACCTTTATAATTCGATAACTTTAAATCTAAAAAAAAGTAAGGGCTTTATGAATATTACCAACACACATTACTTTCTTAAAAGTAATTTAAACGAGCAATAAATAAGAGTACAAATTCCATTTATTTATTTTAATTTTATGACCACCACAATATAGCGGTTGGAACAAGAGGATTACTTAATGCCTGAAGGCATTCTCTGCAAGCCAACCTTTAGGCTAAACAGAAATCCGTGAAGGCTTAATTCTAGTAAAGGATTACTAATTTAATAGATTATTTTATTTATTTCACTACATAATCTGTAAATCTTTAAAAGTCCAAACCTTTACCTTTTTAACGTTTGTAACTTCCATGTTAAATTCTGTTTTTCTTCGATTCTAGAAGCAACATTTAAGTATCATTACAATTCATTTAATTATAATCGTCTACAATTTTTGTTTATTTTACTAAAGAAAATCATAGACAACACCGAATTAAATATAAAGTTAATCGATCCCAGAACAAAAACTTGATTCATGTATAAGTATTCGCTATGGTTGTAATAATAAAATTATAGATTGAATATATTATAAAATGAAAATGTCTATTTTTAAGCAAATTGAAAAAGTAACGGAATGGGTGATAAATGCATTTTAATAATTAATTACAATATTGATATTCATTCAACAAGCAATAATTATGGTTTGGAGCCTAAAATACTTAGCGCCATAAGCACTATCCAGCCTTTTTGAAATCAATGTGCAATCAATTATTTATAAATAAAAAAAAAACATTGTATAATTATGTATATTGCTTAGTACATTGTAATCAACATAACAGAAGAACCGTACCTGCCTTACAGTAATATAAAAAATCTTGTAAGAAATATTTGCCATCAAAGCAAAAAAAACATTAACTAAACGCCTTTTTTATATGTCATTTTAAATATAACATGACCAACAGTACAGTTCACAAGCCTTTTAAATAATATAGACTTACTTCAAAAATGAAAATAAATTTAACTTTTAACACTAAAGAGTATTTATAACGCTAATGACATATTACTTTATTTATTGTCAACTACAGTCAAAACAATTTGTTGACAACTTTAGCCGATTTAAATCACATTACGTAATTTAAAAAAAAATTGAGTCTTACCAAGATATAGTTATAGAGTGTATGAAGAAAAAGAAAACGTTCGGTATTTAAAATGTAGTTATACGTAGCATGAATCGCGACTTCGTATACGATGATGATAGACCTACAGCCTGGTCGCGAGTTGGTACCACTTTGAACAAGTGGATGTGGGGAGCTCTTTGTTGTGGTGTTCCGGGTATACCGTGCTATTTTTGTAGCTGCTGTGAGAAGTTCGATGATAGAATGGATAGGGAAAGGCCAAGAGTTAATCGTTAGTTGCTTTTCACTCATCTTAATACAATTAATAACAATCAATTACTGATACTAGATGACAAATTATAGGGGAGATGACAATGATGAGAACTTTTATGTCCTTACATAAAGTAACTGTTTGGTGGTAGAGTGTGATTAGTGGATGAACCTATGATGAGATTGCACAAAGCCAATAATGCACTTAGTTACATATGTGTATCCATTTTAATTTTATATTCAGTTCCGATAAAACAGCACCGATATATGAAACGCCTTTTTTTCATCAATCCATATAGTAATCATACATTATTCAAAATACCATGACAAGTATCACATCACTTCAATGCCAAATCTGTTTATTTGTATTGTATCCTTCTTCGTTTAAAATAGGTTATAACTATAAATATGACTATTTGCTCATAGAAGTCTTATATATTGGTAGAAGGTACCGTAACAGCAGAGCGCATTTCAAGACAACATCGTCCCCATGCACCACGTGGTAGAAAATCTACGCCTGAAATGTTATCTGCAGTTCGATGTGCTCTAACGCAGTTGGAAGGCGAACCAGCTCCACCCTTAACAGCTACTTCCAAATCTGCACCTCGGACCTCTGAACCAGGTTAACCGGTTAATATTCGATAGACATAAGGACCGATTTCTTTCACGGCGGCCAATCTCAAGAGAGATTAGCCAACTGCGCAGGAGATATTATAGTGCAGAAGTATGTGTGCAAGTACAGGTGCACTCTCTTTTCTCTAGCTCTCATAATCCGATGGGACGGCAATCCGACACGACCGGAAAGAGTTCAGGCGCAGCACCAACGGCTTAACGTGCTTTCCGAGGCACGGGAATGTACACACTTCCAACTTCCAGACTCTGGGCTGCCACTGAGAATTTTCTGACAGAAAAACCCAATAACTATTTATTGGCCCGACCTGGGAATTGAACCCAGGACCACCTGGTGTGCGGCCTTATATCTAGCCACTAGACCAACGAGGCAGTCAGATGCAGGCATGTCGATAGACATATTAGTACCGCGAATTCAGGAATTATTACAATGAACCAAGCATTTCACAATATTATTTGACCCGATTAAATAGAACTGTTATTTGAAGTATAAAGTAGCAAAGCAAAGTTAACAGAATTATTTGAGGTGATCTTAGACTTTTAAATATTTTTTCATCATACCGAAGTCTGTTCATTAGACTTTGAAAGCATTAGGCAGTGTAAGCCATTCCTTGGACCGTCAGCGTGTCGCCAACCATGATCTAAGATTTATTGTATCCCTTGAGCTCGTAATTACACTGGTATCATCGTCCATCAAAGCGGATACAGTGTGTATGTTAGAATTGCTGATCAATGGTATCACCAGTTCTTTTTTCTAGCAATAAATACGCAAACTATAACCATCTTTCTCTTTAATACCGAATGCTTTTTAGTAAAGTAATTAAATTTTCTGCATTCCGATATCAAAATCGCGGCCTATATAATTAATACCTATATATTAATAAATGGATACATTCATCTAATATTACAGTTTTTTTTAGATACGAGATTGTTCACCCAACACAATGTCGTGCCATATTTTGGCGCAGTGGACCTTAATTGAAGATCTCTAACTTGTGTTTATATTTCGTGCGTGCGATGAGTTAAAACCCCGTTAGAATTATATATTGGGTGACAATTTTTCTTCAGAGTCAGAGTTGGGACATTCAACAGGCTGTAAATTATAATAAAAAAAATGTTGGTTATAAATTATTACTTGTTTTCTAATTTCGTAAGATATTGGGAATTTGGTGGTTAGAGTAAAATTATATTATTTTTGACTTATCGAGGTCCCTCGGCTGGCGGGTCTTGTGCCTTGTCTAGGCATAATTTCGGGGCTGTATTGACATAAATAGAATCTTAGGTAAAGTTTTATTTTCAAACAATAAATAAATACACATATTATATTCTAACAGTATAATAACATTTAAGATTTTTATAATTAACATGTTTTTCTGACAATAGAAGATTTTGTGTCATTAATACAGTGCTTATAACGATATAATGTAATTACGTTTAGTTGTTATTGCATAATGTTTTGTTTTAGTCAATTAAATTTAATTGCTTTAAATGTTGTATATATATTTTATTATTAATTTGAATTATAAATAAAACTTTATTTGTAATATGAAATATATTTTTTTTTTAAACAAAGGCATCATAATTTGTACAGATTAAGCGAGCGCGGGGAACGCAGCAATTATTTTCGAAGGGCCCTTGATCTAATCTTATCTGATGAATGGAAATCTCTCTTAAATTAATAAAATATATTTTTTACATTCATAAATTGCTCCTGCGGGCCCGTAGCAATTGTTACTCTTGCTACGTGGTTAATCCCTGTGTAGGAAGATATAATATAGACATTTAGCACTACAATTCAGTAATGCTATCAAACCCTTGTTAGTGTCCTACAAATCAAAATATGCTTTATTCGAGTAGGCTTGCTCGTCATTTAAATTCAATCGTCATTTTACAGGATTGTATTGAGTTCTAGCATAAAGAACCGCTCTTTTTCACCATTTAAATTCCAAATGAATATCAGTCAAATATAATTAAATTAAAGCTGAGATGGCTCAGTGGTAAGAACGCGTGAATCTGAACCGATAATCGTGGGTTCAACCGAGCAAGCACCGCTGAATTTCATGTGCTTAATTTGTGATTATAATTCATCTCGTGCTTGACGGTGAAGGAAAACATCGTGAGGAAACCTACATGTGTCAAATTTCATTGAAATTTTGTCACGTGTATTCCACCAACCCGCATTGGAGCAGCGTGGTAGAATAAGCTCCAAAATCTTCTCCTCACAAAGAAGAGAAGAGGCCTTAGCCCAGCAGTGGGACATTCACAGGCTGTTACTTTACTTTTAAAATTGAATTTATGTTATTAAAATATGTAACATACATTTAATAAACCAATTGATAACAAGACATGTATTTTCCTATATTTATCGAATGAAATAACAAAGAATAGTTATGCTATGACCGTTAATTTCAATAATTTAACCTTTCTGAAGAAACATTTTAAATAATGATGAGGCTTAACTAAATATAGCTTAAAAGAAGTTAGCAACCGAAAATAAACAAAATACGACTTTATTATTAAATTTTACTAAACAGAAACAGAAATTATTATAGCATATGATCTAAGTTGGAAAGAGGTAATGTGTATTCTTTGTAATTAGTGTTGCAAGTATTATAAATTAAACAAGTAAATATAATTAAAGGATTTTTTAATGAAATATAAATAATCGGTAACTAATGGCAACTATCTGCATAATTAATCACAATATTGATTTAAATTATAATATTAATTAACCTTTTATATTTTTATAGCAAAGTTACAAACCGTGAAAATATATTCAATTATCGTAACGGATTTTAGTCAATTAAATTATCATAATTATACATAAATATATAATTGATTCTTTAATTGCTATAATGTTTTATTGTTGACTCTGATAGCTGGTTTGTAGGAGAGGGCGGGGTGGATTTGAGGTACCTTATATATAAGGTATTTTTCTGTACATCTGAATAATTCACAATATGAATGCAAAATTTCATGATGATCGTTTAAGTTAAGACGTAGTAGCGTAACAAACAAACAACAGAGACTTTGGGATTTATAATATCAAAATTATTTTGTTTAACTAAAGTATCTATAAATCATATTAAATCGTGTATGTAATTGTATACGATAAGTTGTAAGTGTTGTAAGATTTCTAGTGACCTCTAAAAAGCAGACAACCTCTTAAGTTGTTCCACTTTAACGACTAACAATTTGTCATGATGGTGAAGGTTTCTTATCAAAGGTTTCGTGTGTCAGTAAGACACGCGCGTTCGGACACGATCATCTAGCAATATTTATTTATTTATTTGAATAGTATTAATCCATTTTATAAGTAGACGTAAATTTTAGATCTTGTGAATTTGAAATAATACAAAGTAGAATATAGTGTTTCGTGTTGTATTTAGGTGTGTAATTAACATTTTATTTTTATTTATTCGGCAAATCGTCCAAGGTGAGTGAAATTATACCATACTTAAACCTTTTTTTAATTTTTATAAATTGTTTAAAAATGATTTAAGTTAATATTAATTTATTAAGTGTTGTTTTATAATTTTATATAGTTATTTGAATTGATTGCGAATTTGGCGTTGGAATGACGATGACGTAGAGTTTAATGAGTTAATATCCTGTATGTTATTTTGTACGTGCTTAGTACTTAGTACTCATACATAGTTACGAAATATATTATATGTACTCGTTTTTCATAGTTTCGAATGAATAATAATAGAAGGACTTGGTTCATGATAAGATATTTCATTTTATTTAAATCTAAATAAATGGAACTTGATCTGAAAAAGTGATTTTAGAGCTGAGCTGTTATTCGGTGGAAATTTATTAAATAATACGTTATTAAGCGTAAAAATAAAAATGTATTACCATCAGTAAATGTAACTGTTGGGCAAAATTTTCTTCAGTTGGTTTGGGGTTTATTCCACGCTGCTAAAATGCGGGTTGATGGTATAAATTAAATTTGATACCTACTGCAGATCGTTTCCGCCGAGCACGTGAATTATAAACTTAAATTGGTAAATAGAAACAACCGTGTTTGCCCAGGTTTTCGGCAGTAATTGTGTTTAAGTCAATAAGGTATCTCGGCGCTATATATTTAGTAGATATGATATTTTATAGATTGTGTTGTCGTCAGCACCAATTGCGGCCAAAAATTTAGATTCGTTGAGTGAAACTGGCGCAAAATTCAATTTGAAGAATTTGACTACGACAATAATAGGTGGAGTTAAATAAAAGGTTGTAAAAATTGTGGTTTATATAATTATAATAAATTATGGGCTTTATCAATTGTGTGAAGAAAAAGGTAAGTTTTAATTTAATTCGTTCGAGATATTTTATGTATACAAATATTATAGACTGAAATATGTTTCGTTTTGCGAAAAAAAAATACTCCTTTGCGGCGGTATGGCGGCCATTTGGAACCGTCGGAAAAGTATGGCATGGTGATTTTTGTAAATGGCTACTCGACGATGATTAGCTGTGCAAAAATTAGCCTGGTACAAATGGTTCAATTGTTTCTTTTAAATTAACATGTTCTCGTCGCAATGGCGGACTGTAAGTCACACCGGAGAAGTATGGCATTACGCTACCGCCTACTTCTTTTTTCATCGACTATTGGAAAATACAAGAATTTTTGTGGAACATTGACTTTCATAATTTATCCGACACGTACGATTAACGCCCACGTGATTGGGCCGCGCCGGTACCAGCGCTATGGCCATCATTTTCCTTTTCGTCATTACGTAATTAGACCCTTGAAGAGTCGCCATACTAGAACAAATGACCGGAAAATTTGTGTCAGATCCCCGATCCGTTTAGGTAACGTGAATCGCGAGTGCCATTTACCCTCATGTAAAATTGTTTTTTTTAATAACAATTTTAATTTATTTGTTGCAAGTATTTTGACTCGATTTTCTCCTTGTGATGCTCTTCGCTTGCGTCTGTCCTAAAGGTCTTCATTGCACATATAAAACTGTATTTTTAGTATCTGCTCCATTTATATTGTTTAACAAAATTAATATAAATTAATCAAGAATATAACGGCAATATTTTCTTCTATAAGTGTAATAGATTTATTTATTAATAGTAACGCCTACATTGCAGCAATAGCAAATTTGAATTCTCATTGATTGTAATTATTTTTTTCATAGGATATACAATAACTTTGTGGAATGGAAAAAACGAGTTTACATTTAAGATAATTTTTAAATTTACTAGACAGACTTGTTAGATTGGATAAAGCGATAATAATTATTGAAACTCTTTCAAACCAAATTTTCTGTAATCATTACATATAAAGTAGGTACCATAAGTACATTTAATATTTGAAATGTAAACAATAAAAATATGCAATATAAAAATCAATATGACATAGTGGTTATTTGTTTACAATTTTATACGCAAATCTCATGGCAATCCATTTCGAATATCCTTTAGAAGCTGGGCCCTTGATCGCTATGAGACTGGGTAAGCAATATTACTTATACTAGTGAGCGCCCAGTGGTCGAAATTTCCATATTAAAGATTGAACTTCTATCAACTGCTCTAAGCGGTAACGTTAAATTTAGAAGAGCAACAGAATCCAACAAGACTCAGATCCAAGCAACAGGAGGATCCTTTTATTTTGAACACGATTGCAATTGCTGGTGATTGATAGCACAGAAACCTGTTATTGATTTTAGAAAATGTGAAAAGGGTTTCACTCAGTCGATAACACATGTCATAATGGACATAGAATGACATATCGAGTGCACGTCCAATTAGAACAGGTCTTGAACATTGTATATCAGGCTGAATTAATGAAACAGACAGTCAGTCGTAATGCTATTGAACTTTCAAAGCAAGTGGATCAAGGTGTTCAACAAGCTTAATACATTTTCACAATATATAATTGGTAGCAAATATTTCTTGCAATGTAACTAATGTTCTTATTTAATGAAGATCACCTTGCCATTGGGTAGGTTTCAATTAACGTAAATATTATACTTGTTCTTGTATTTCTTATAGCTGGAAATAAACGTTTAGTGAAGGTCTGTTCGTCTGTTACATATGGTAGTTGAAAAACTTTACAAAAATATATTTTAAATGAAGTCGTGAAGTTAGTTGGGTGCAAATTAAAAGAAAATTAAATTTATACCTTCTAAATATCCCTCTGGCCGGCTACGCCTTTCTGTATATTTGATGAGAAGTTTTGAGTTGAGTTTTGAGATGAGTTTCGAATTATTCCATCACGCAGCTCTAATGTGGTGGTGAAATAACAGGGGGCAGAAGTTTAACCTATGAATGCAGACGCCGCATGATGCCGCTTACAATTGGGCCATCTCAGCAACAATAAGTTTATTGTTAGGAGACGTTAATATGGCTAAAAACTCACGGAGCGGTATTTACCCGCGCCTGGCGCGGTGAAGGAACAGCTGTTTTATTTCTTAACTCACAAGACCTGAATTATTTTCGGTTACCGCAGAAGTTGCGGTTGTCGCGCGCAAATTTAGCGGGCAATTATCCCAAGACGAGTGGTTATACAAAATTGCCAAGATTTCTGTACGTGCGCCTCCCACCAACCAATTGCAAAGCGAAGTGTACCGAAATCAAAATCCAAATCAATCTGCATTCTACAGAAGCAGCGAGACCGCACCGCGGCGGGCGCGATTTAAAATCGTGACTACTTAGCCTAAGTGTTAATTGAACATTGGTGCAGGCTACCACATTGACAGACATGGTTCTCTTTACGGGAGTGCTTATACTTCTCATGGTGCCAATGACAAAATATATATTAATGCGTTACACACACTTTTTATTCATCTTTTTAAAAGATAATGTAAAGTTAATAGTTGCGTTCGCGTTTATGATCTCAGCGTTTCAATAACGCTTGATTAAATAGTTTCGACTAATGTAAATGTGTTAAGCTTAAACTAATTTGAGTTAAAACTGTATTTTATCTAAATTAAAATATTGTGCATCAATAAAGTAAATTGCAAACGACGTCGTTATACTCCGATCTTTGCAAAGTATTTAGTAAGAAGTTTCCTCAATTTTACCATTTCTTTTATTTTATAAGTCATCAATTTTTTTGATAACATCTCGTACATATACATATCTAAATAAAAATCTACTATTCAAATTTAGTTTCATTTGGAAAACTCCGACTTTTATAACCAAAAATTTTAAAATACCTAAAATTTACGAGAATTGTCAAATCATATGAAATATAGTTATTTTGTTTGACGAAGTGTTTTGAAGAAATATATTCTGTTAATAGTAGAAATATCCTAAGTTTTAAAAGTATTATAATAGTGTTTGACGTCATTGCTTAAATAATATTTTACGCACGATAGAGGATCCATTAAGAACTTATTAAAGTTATTTGATAATCAAACATTTTTATTTATTTAATTTTTTGTTTGAATATACTTTTGCAACTGTTAATATATGCGTTTCAATTATCACTATCAAATTCGAGAAGCTTCTACGAGTTAACGATGCGAATTATCTAATTAAATCCGCTTCGATGCTACAGAGACAAACAGGATAACAGCATTTTCTCCTTGACTTTGGCGTCGTCAATTAATAAGTAACAACATTATCCTTTAGCTCTACCTTGAAAGTTTAATGAACTGCCAGCCTTATTTATTATTCGTTTACAATTAGAAAAAAAAACACAAACAATGCCTGGTTTTATAATCTGTGCGTAATTTTTCGTCACACATACAGACTAATATGTTAAAGTTAATATGTACGTTTCCCGCGGGGTTTTTTTACGTCACTGTCCTTATAATTTATGTGTGTCAATGAACATAAAACATACTGCCAATGACACGTATTTTATAGAAGACGTACACAAATAAGGTTAACTAAGTTACTTATTACTAGTAAAAATTCCTATATTCTTCTTTAGGGTTCAAACTGGCTACGTACCAAATTTCAACAAATTACGTTTAGAGTTTGTGCGGTGCAAGCGTTACAAACAGACAGAGTGAGAGTTACTTTACGCATTTATAATATTAGTATAGATGTTGCCAGGTAAAATGATACATAGAGATAAAATATACTCGAAAAATATGATAGCGTTTTGACCGCGGTTTCACCCGCGTAGTTCCCGTTCCCATGGGAATACGGGGATAAAATGTAGTCTATGTTACTCACTGATAAAATTTAGCTTGCCGTTGGCGATCGAATTTATGAAATCGGTTAAGTGGTTTATGCGTGAAAGTTTCACAAACAAACTCACATTCGCGTTTATCATATTAGTTTGGATAAATTTTTTGTACATGTGATTGTCACAGAAATTCTTCTAAACGTTCGACCGATTTGATGATTTTTTTTGTTTGATTTAAAGTGTATGCTGGAAGCATATCAGAACTTTAAATTCAGGACTTAAATACTTTATTTTTCGCGATTCATATTACTCATACGATTAATGTGGTGCTTACAAAACATTATAGTCGCCCTCAAAACCCGAGCACCATAAAATACGTAAATTAGGGTTCGTCCTGGGACAAGAAACGTTTTTCCCCTAGATCTTACATAAAATATTGTATACAGATTAACTTTTTAAAATGAAATACATTATAATTCAAAGCCAAGGGGCATGATACTGCTCTTATACGACTAGAAAAAAAAAAATCATTCTAATATTTTTATTTTTATACATAATTTTGCATATATCTTATATACGATCCACGAAGTCGATGTAGCTATTTCAATATCATTGCCAATGTCAATCAAATGATAGTACATACGGCTTATCTCACAGGTGATATATTTTTATATAAAAATATCTTAAATAAGCGGTTTTGTTAAAAGAATTCGTAATCATCTTGATTATTCATTTGTTTATTATATCATAATTTCTTCAGATTATTAGAATATTTATATAACACTTTAAGATTTTTAGTGATTAAGAAATCGTTTGAATTATTATTGAATAAATAAATATTATTGATACAATTATATAATGAATAGTTTAATATTTACGTGTTACATGGAAGTCACTGAAGAATGACGAGTCGGTTGGCGTGATTGGTAGATATGTGACTTTATCGTGCCTTTCGCGCCGCAGGTCGTGGGTTCGATTCCCACCCAGGACAGACATTTGTGTACATGTCTGTTTGTCCTGAGTCTGGGTGTAATTATCTATATAAGTATGTATTTACAAAGTAGTATATGAAGTATATCAGTTGTCTGGTTTCCATAGTACAAGCTCTGCTTAGTTTGGGATCAGATAGCCGTGTGTGAATAATGTCACAGGATATTACTGTCCTACATCTGGGCAAAAAAGTCAAGACCATATTCCTTATTGTCGTTAAAAACCCTGTGCAGTTTAGTCTGTGCCAACTGCACAAGTTGGTAATTTTATTATGTGCAATTGTTTGTAATTAGAAATACTCCAACATAAACACAATATTGAACATTCATTTGTATTGACAATTTAATTAAGGTAATTACAAAATCTCTTGTTAGGCTAGTTTGATAAGCGAAACAATATCTGAATCGATAATATAATCGTCTACATTCCAAGCCGATGGTGACATAAGACTAAACAAAATCTTGTAATAATGGCGCTTCAGAAGTGCTTCAAGAGCTTTACGCTGATAATGTTTAATTTTATAAAATCGATTTTTCTACAATTCTCTTTACGCCACGGAAATTTATTTACTTTTCCAGTAATACGACAAAATAATCTTGTATTCATATATTGTTGACATATTGAAATGATTACGAAATTATATTGCGCTGCGAACTAATTTCTCCTAAGTATTCACATTGAGAGCAAACAATGGGATTACACATGCGTGTAAAAACTACAATGGAACTGCGCAAATAATTAAGTTAAGACTTAATATGTTTGTTGTTGTTTGTTCTTAAGGAAAAATTGTCTGTCATAATTAAATAGTTCGCGTTCAATTTGAACTATCTACGGCGGCAAGAGATTTTAAGGATAAACGTTTTTGAGTGTTTTGTGAATTCGGGGTGAAGAAATCATTTTATTTATTAAATGAGTTGTAATGGTATATTTATTTGTATTTTTATAACATGAAATAATTATCACGCGGATGGATTGAGGCACCTTCTCTATTTATTATTAGAAGAAGGTTAAAAAATTAGTTTACGTTGGCAAGACAATTGAAAATATATCCTAGGAGAGAACTCAATGAATATGAATGAGTAATCTCACATTTTACATTTCCGTTCAGTTTACAAATTAACGAGATGTTAGCCGGCTCCAAAGCAAAGCAAAGCGTATTTAATATTAAAATAGGTGTAACCTATTTAAAGAAAATAAACTAAATTATATTACAAAGCCATTTATTATTAATTTCTCAGACCCAGATAACCGAAGTTCTACAAAAGGTTGGCAAACATGTTTCCAAATGAATTGTGAGTGAGCTAGTATTATAAAAGCCAAAAGGGTTATCCGTCTATCTTTATGGGTTCGGGGACCATACTGCCACAGGCCATATACTCGGTCTTCGCAACATTTAGCTTCAGACCGCCCCTCTCTAGCGCACCCTTCCACTGGTTCACCTTTTGCTCCAATACATGCTTGTCCTCATCTACCAGTGCAATGTCATCAGCATACATCATGAGCCAGGGAGGCGGCTCATGAGCTTTCGCTGTGATAACATCAGCAGTGATGACCGTCCATTTCTATATAAAAAAAAAACAATTTTAGAGTAGTGTCTATAGGGATATAAGGCATAAAAACAGCTTTAAATAAAGAAAGTTCTAGAGCAGTTTCAGAACATTAACAATGTGTTACTTTACAAAACTCATAAGAAGTCTTGGCTTTTTACAATATATTACTTGTTTTCCAGCTTGGTTACAATATTTTTAAACATTATCTTATTCTTATTTCAATATTTGTACGTACATTGCTGTTAAAACGTTATAGACTTAAGTTTTTTATTGACATGATTCTAATAACTGCATTGGTTTTTCAAATATACCTTCTTAAGACAAACAATTATAATTGGAAAAGGTATAAGGAAAAAGTTGTAAAATCATAATTTTCAGAAAAAGTATTGTCGAGGGCCATCCCCTTAACATAAATTACTTGAATTTAATAAAACACATAACATATATTCTTTCATTCCTCTGTTTCTTGTAATACTATAGGAATTTTTAAATATATTTTTATTTAATTTCCACAGACAGCATCGGTTGTCTCTTCATAAATTTAATAACGTTAAAAAATGCTTGAATAGAACTTGCATCAGGTAGTTAGGCATGTGTCTGCAATTTCTAGAAGGCCAATTTTCGAATTGATTTCAATTGAAGTTAGTGAGGCTATTGACCATGACCCGAGAGACGGGTCACCTAACAACACAATCTACTTCAAACTTCATATTAAAAGGTTTCCATGGAAACCAGATACGTTTTTATTTTATTAAAAAAATCACGATAGATTTATAGGAGTATTTTAAGGGGTTTTATTATACTGGTGGTAAATATATCATAATATAAACCATTTCGGCTTATATCAAATCACATATAGCCACATATTTTTTTCCTTAAATTTTTTTTCTTTGTTTCACTCCGTTAATTGCTAATTTAAATTTTAGTATGTTATTTATTATATAACTACATATGTATGTATTTTTTTAATTTATGTTGTATCTTAGTATGGTAGACGTTGAATACTTAGCCCAGCAGTGGGACATTTAAAGGCTGTTATACTTTATAGCAATCGTTTAACTTAAAGCAAAAATATCGACGTTACTATGAATCACATCACGCTTGAATGAATAGTTATTAACAAAAAATTGTAATTAAGTAATAGTGTGAAAGTTCAATTCCATTGTTAGCATGCAAATTTAAAATAGATCTGTTGGTTTTAACATATGCGGATATAATATTAATTTCGACGATAAGAGTTAGGGCAGAAACACAAAAATGCGATGTCGCAACTGAAGGCAGAAATGTGCTCGCACGAACCATGATAGTGAGACGCCTTGCCACATTAAGCCCCACCGCAGTAATTGCACCGCAAAAGTTTCCTAAAAACGACGACGCATCACAACGCGATCGCATCGTACAAGTAAACTTTGACCATTACTTTAATTTCTAGTGAGACTTGGACTGTATATAAGTTTTCTACATATAATTGCTTTAAGAGGCATCAATTTAAACAGAAAAGAAAGAACTGGGTGCATCTATATCTAATTATTATGAATAACGATGGAAATCACTTCAAAAGAAAAGATGAAGCTAAAAATGCTAGCATTGTACTCTGCTATTATTTTTATCTCAAAAAAAAAAGTAATTAGACATCTCGTAGTGCATGTGAGCACACGCAGGGTAGTGTAGAGGCCGACTGAACGGTAGCACCGAGTCATCGTCGCATCACAGATTTTAAATACATTGTAACGCAACGGAAATTTCCACGATGCATTGTGCGACGTCGCAGATTAGTACGATGGATGCGACCGACGTCGCGCCACAGTGTTGTGGCCTAACCCTAAAACTTTACACCGAAATAGTTTAATGTGATACTCATATATTTATCACGTTAAATAGATTATTCGAATAATTATTTTGTTTTTTTAAAAGTTATAAAACTTATTTTTTTGACTGAGAATAAAATGTATTTTACTTCTATAATACATTGACAAAAAATAAAGGCAACAACATTTCCATGTTAATTTTAAATAGTGATTTTTTTTTATTTTATTAAAGAAGGTTAACAAACAGGTTACCTGACTGAATATGGTCATCTTCGCTTATAGACACTAAAAAAAAACTACTTCTAAATCAGTCACGGGATCTAGAAGGTCTGTCATGCTTGGCTTGGCACTCACCATTCAAACCAATACAAAATATTCTTGTCTGCGATAGAATAACTAAAGGAATAATAATAATAATAATACTCATCAGATATTCTACCGTAAACAATAGTACTTAATACCGTTGTGTTCAAATTCGAAGTGAGTGAGCCAGTGTAACAGACATAACATGTATCTATTTTAAATATAAAGACAATCCTAGATCGACACAAAGCCCTACCATGTCTAAAATGTGAGTTGTGAGTTCTGAGCATTATCATAACAAACAGACATTAATTTAGTTTTAATTATATTATATTTATACATATATAATAAATCTAATAATATTTTCCTTGTAGATGGATAGACCCTATCAACTATATCATTATTATATTAGTGTATATAAAATCACACTTGCCAACAAACCTGTTCGGATGCACTCTTAATTATGTTTACTTTTTTAAATTTATTTATCGACTATTTACATAACTAGCGATAAACTATATCGCATAGTGTTGGGGTAGGCTATAGTGATGGCTTATTTTTCATTATTATCGATATGTTTACGTTAAATTTTTAATCTTTTCTCTTTAAACTTATGCTGTAAAAGTAAAACAGACTTTGCCTTGTAACGTATTCTTTTTCATATACTCTTCTACAGTCTTCTAAGTTTTCAATTAGTACAAAAAATAGCTCGATTGATTCTCATATATACACCTATCGATTTTAATTACATTTAATTACGTACAGTTGAATTCCCTCCAATGAATGCTCAACGTCACTTTCGTAGCGTAATTAATTGAATAGAATAATTGTATTTAGTTTTAATACCTAGCAATATATTATAGGGTATTTTGTCATATCGTTAATTCTTCGGTATTTTTTTAACCATGTACGACCAGATGTATTGGTTCTACTTCGTCTTATCTTTTATACATTAGAAGGGATCTATATAATATGCAATTCGATTGCCTCGTTGGTCGAGTGGCTAGATATAAGGCCGTAAATCCCGAGGTTCTGAGTTCAAACCCCAGGTCGAGCTATTAAAAAGTTATTGGGATTTTTCTGTCGAAAATTCTCAGTAGCAGCCCGAAGTCTGAAATTTGGAAGTGCCTTGAAAAGCACGTGAGGCCGTTGATACTTTTTCTGACTTGTCAGGTTACCGTTTCATCAATAGTTGATGGAAGGGCTTTATGCAAGCTCGCCTGGGTAGGTACCACCCACTCATCAGATATTCTACCGCAAAACAGCAAAAAATATAAACGTAATTTAAAAGTGAGGGATTAGAGAGTACATGTGTGTTTGCGCACACACTGGTGCACCATAATATCCTGTGCAGTTGCCTAATATATCTTGAGTTTGTTTTCCGTAGTTGAAATCGGTCAGGAGGATCATCATCATCATCATCAATATGTCACTTCAGAAAAACCAATTGCCTTAACCATTTCATCACCAACAAATAACAAGTGCGGATACGGGTAGGTACCACCTATCTAAACGAACTTGCACAAAAACGTCACAATCAAGATATAAGATATAAATAACGCAAAAAAATATAGAAAAAATGAATCTATTATCAAATAGAGATATCAAGCTGTTAAGTTAATTGAACTTGAACAAAGCCACTAGACAACACACACAACAGAGACAACAAAGACTATCATTAATATTTAACATATATTATTTCCTTATAATAAAAAGCTAAGATGTTCATTCGATTGCCTATCGATCACTATCGACTCACCACAACACTATTTCGTAGTTTTTGCCGCTTACTTGGTCGTACACATAAACCGGTCTAGTGACCAAAATGTCATGACCCCTTTTTCTTGTTGTTTGTTAGTTATTTTCACAGTATACGTCTCGTGATGTCGAACAAAATAGATCACACTATAGTGGTCAGTTACATACGATATAATGTGTACAGTGCAATTTGTCGACATTCGAGATCAGACAACGCTGAGGTAAGTCGTGCACATTGATAACAACTTTTATCCCAAAGATTCTAAAGATAATATTTATTATTTATCTTTTATTCCGAACGTACGTGACCTATTCAAAATTTGATACATCTTTTACGTGATTAGGATTTTTTTGTACGATTTAATTTAAATAAATTGCTTTTATTATACGATCCAAATATTTTATAAAAACATCTTTTCATTTTTAATATAAGTAAACTATTATATATTGGTATATGTATGTAGTTCCGTGGTTTAAAAATATATACAGATACAAGTATTTTCCTCTCAAATATGTATTGCTAAATACGATAATTATTTAATAGTTTACTCACGTTCATTGTCATGTTATGTTCATTGACTATACAGCCTGGCTTCAATTCTAAATGAATTGAATAATGAACTGTGTTTGAAGCGAAAATTAATGTTTCTTCTTTTGATGTTGCATAATTTAAAATTATAATTGAATGGTCATTATATTAAACTATTTATTCGAAACCAGTATTGAGCTGAAGGTCTTAGCATTCCATCAATTAATGTCCCAATGAAACTTGTTTAGAAAATTTGGAGCAATAAGATAGAGATAACTAAATTTCAATAAAGCATTTCCATTTTATTAATTTATGCGGAATAATTTCATTACGAAATAATGCATTAGTAATTTTTGTAATTAAAAAATCTGACATGGCCCAGTGGTTAGACTACGTAAATTTTTACTGAAGATGTTGGTTCAAACCCGGGCAAGCACCACTGAATTTTCATGAAATGAAAAATCTGCAACACAATTTTCATGTGCTTTAATTTATGTTTATATTTATTTCGTGTTGTTTGTGTTGCAACATAAAATCTGCTATTTGTATCCCCACCACGCTGCTCTAATACAACCTATATTATAGTAGAATAAATTCCACACCTTTCTCAAAAAGTAAAGTGACCGCAACCCAGCAATGAGATATTCACATACTTTTATTAAAATAATATCAAAATAAATGTATATTTTATCGATTTCCAAGAATGTAATGAACACGTTTGTCATAAAAAAAAACAATATTGTTACCTTAATTATAAATTTCTTGTGATGTCATAATAAACGATAATAAATAATAATAATGACGTCATTTTATAATCTATAGAAATATTTTTTGTTTGGCCATAAATTGTGTTTAAGAAAAAGTGAGGATGCTCTTAAAAATCTTATAAGCACCTAATCCAATAAAATTTATTGATTTACCATAGTCGTTCTATTACAATTTCAATTTCAAAATATAAAATATTATAGTTTGTAATTCGAGTTATAATATTGTTTAAAAAAGTAAGCTCTATCTCGAACTCGCTCTGACGTTGTATGTTTGACAGGGACAACAATATTATTGCAACATAACAAATAAACATTGATTCATAACTGTAATAAAAATCCAATTTTAAAACATTTAAATTT
The DNA here is from genome assembly GCA_905220585.2 of Nymphalis polychloros. Lineage (NCBI taxonomy): Eukaryota > Metazoa > Arthropoda > Insecta > Lepidoptera > Nymphalidae > Nymphalis > Nymphalis polychloros. Next base: position 1,773,112 of record HG992247.1, read on the forward strand.
ATGAATATAAATAAAATAACTTTGGGTAACAAGAAAGATTTGATAACGTTTCTCACCAAAATATTATTATAAATGCTAAGCAGAGATCTCCCCTATTTGAAATCGGTTAAAAATACATAAATATTTACGAATGAATTTCATATTGGTAATCAATGACACGACCTTTACAGATAATAAAACTGTGCTGATATATTGTATATAATAAAACATAAGAACCTCGTTATATTAAATACGATTTTTATTTGCAATCTTGCAGCTTCACTCCTTTCGGGACACTTTTAATAAAGTAGTAAATACAGTTACGTCACTATCTGTTTACAATAATATAATGTATATTAATAATACTATACTTATTTGTGCAAGCTCGTCTGGGTAGGTACTCATCAGATATTCTACCGCAAAACAGCAGTACTTGTTATTAATGTGTACCGGGTGAGTGAGTCAGAGTAATTACAGGCACAAGGGACATTACATCTTAGTTCCCTATGTAGTTGGCACATTGGCGATATAAGCGATTGTAAGCGATGGTTAACATCTCTTACAATGCCAATGTCTATGGGCGTTCGTGACCACTCACCATCAGGTGACCCACATGCTCGTCCGCCTATCTATCCTATAAAAAAAATGTATATACATAATTGGAGAATCGGAATTGTGATTCAACGGGGATATATTGTCAGCAATCTTACCACCATTAGACTAGATCATGATTTGTAAAGTAGCTATATTTAATTTTGATCTTTAGATATGTAGTTCAACTTAGATTATTCACTTTAACACAGGTTATTTAAATAACCCATGAAGGATAGTGAGTTCCAGTCACCAAATAAATTAAAAGCAAAACTAAAATTCTTAGTAAATGCTACCTAAATGCTATAGTAAATAATATAGGATTATTTGAATGTTAAGTTAGCCTATTAATATATATTTTGTTAAAATATTTTTATATTAGCAATAATACATCTTTTTTTTTAAATTACAGATGAAATTGTTAATAGTTATATACATTTATTGAAATTATAAATAAATTATTATTATTATTAACTTCAATTTACTTAAATAATTATTAACTAATATATAACCGTATTCCTTAGTTGTACATCATTAACCAATCGCTATTAGTTCTTAAGTCATAAATGCGATTTCGAAACTTGTGAAACGTTTCTAAGGACACTTTTGATTAACGCCTCGTACATATTACTACCATCCATAACCAATAGGAATTGGTACTTGAACATACAATATAACAATATTCTTATAAAAGTATATAACTACCAAAAAGAGAAAATGTGTAGTAAATAATTACATACATAGAGATTCACTGAGTCGATCTCCATGAATCAATTTTGAACGCATAAATGCTCTAACACTGATAAACAACAGTCGACTAATGTGTTTGTAGTATTAAATGTAGCGATATAATCATTATAATAACTATTTGTTTATATAAATATAATAATGTTTTTATATACTACTGACTATATAGCCGAGACGGCTAATTAGAATACCCGAATCTGAGCTATGACCTTGTAGTTAATTGCGTTTAAGTATCATTGAATACAGGATTTAATACATCTTTTTAAATCGTTTTTTGTCTCTTGAATTGCCATTACGATTTATTGATTTGATTTATGTGACTTGATAATAAGACCGCAGCAGGGCTATTATGTTATAACAAACTCGAAACTCACCGCAGAAAACGGTCGTGAAATGTTAGAAAGTGGTATGCGATATTGACCACAATAATTATAACCCTTCAAGAATACACGCATCAAAATAGTATGTCACCATAAGACGGGTTTCAATATTTCACGGGCGAGTAATGAAGCGAGTGCTAACAGGATCGCACTAGAGTTCTCAATCATTAATTTCTTAATCATTAGTTAATAGATTTTCTGTCAAGAAATATTCATAAATTCGGAGTTAAGTTGCTTGCTATCTTCCACTTCCGTATTTCGGAAAGTACGTATCGCTTTTCATCTTGATCTCCTCCGGAGTTTTTATTGCAGTCCCATATTAGGGATATTAAAGAATTAGTGCATATGTGCTCTCGCACTCTCTTGTGCACTATATAATATCTTCTGGGCATTTAAGACCTTATTAGATCTTGTTGATCTTGATGTTAGTCTTTGATTGGCCGTCTCTTATAAGTATAATGTGCAGTTAAGTGGATAAGCGTTCAAATGGGAGTACCAGTTTAGTCGGTTGATTTCAATTCCTTTTACAAATTGTTAATAAAGCGTTAACAGAAGAAATCAAAAGTATTCATTGAATATCGTTGCTTTAGTGTCTTTGTTAATTGTGTATTGTAAATCTGTAACTAAGCTAAAACTTTTCAATAATAATATTTATTAACCCTGTCCTTAAATGGAGAGGAGCCCTTAATCCAACAGTGGGACATTTACAGGCAAGCATTAATTTTGTTGATGTTTGGTGACCACGGGTCCTGAGTTTTATATTTTAAGCTGCAAAATTGAGAACTCAATTATATATATCTCTATAAACTTTATGTCTGCGTAGAGACGTGCGAATCGCAGCTAAAGTTCACCGCCGCGATTCATAAGCTAGTGTAGAGCCGGCTTTAAACTATTTCGCCTGCACCATATTGTATGCTAACTCGGTGTATCCTGTTATTCGTTCTATTAAAGACTTATCTAATTAAATCTTTATTACTCTTCATTAATCTATTAAGCAAGGTCATATAGCCAACTCAAGTACATGTTGAAACTATTTTTTTTTCCATGATAGAGTTTTTTGGTTGACCTTGCCGCATTATAAATGCAAGATGCTTTAACATATTTCGGTATAAAATTAATATTAATTTGATTAGAATATATCTTAACCTCATATGTAATGTATCTAGTAGCCTGCAATTGAGCAGCACGATCGAATAAGGTCTTAAATCCTTACGATATGAATTATATACCAGTTCGTTGAAAAAGAAGGCCTTAACTCAGCGAGTCATTTAAAGGCTGTTACTTACTTCGGTAATTATAATTTTAATAAACATATAAGTCAATATTATTTATTATACAAAAAAAGTACTTATATTTATTTTTTATGCAAATGTGTAGTTCTCGGATGACTTCATACCTTGTTACTTTGTCATGTAAAATAAGTTTATTTTTTATGGTAATTAATAGAGCTTTTCCTTAATCTGTAATTCATTCCGATTAAATAATAATCCGATGATCGTTACCGATAATAATATGAATTAAATTTTCCTGCTTTGAATAACTTTAGTTATTAATAATATTACCTTATTTCCTTATTGTTTATTTAGATTAGTGAACCTACATAAAGAATATACAGAACATAAATTTACTCGGTGGTAGAGCTTTGTGCAAGCTCGTCTGGGTAGGTACCACCCACTCATCAGATATTCTACCGCAATATAGCAGTACTTGGTACTGTTGTGTTCCGGTTTGATGGGTGAGTAAGCCAGTGTAATTACAGACATAACATCTTAGTTCCCAAGGTTGGTGGTGCATTGGCAGTGTAAGCGATGGTCAACATTTCTTACACTGCCAATGTCTATGGGAGTTGGTGACCACTTACCATCAGGTGGCCCATATGCTCGTCCGCCAACCTATGCTATAAAAAAAATCTATCTACTTTTTGATTTAGATTTAGATTTTTGATTTCTATAAAATATCTTAATTTATATAAAAAAAATTAGGTCGTAAAAGCGTATACATCCCACAAAAGAGTTACTAACCAGATACAGCTTCATATATGTCGGTATCATTAATTATAATTTTTGTTGAAATGGTTGGTTATAAAGAAACGCCAGAAGTTTCTAGAAGGAAATTCAAACAAGTTCATTGTCAAAATTAACAGGTTTCTTACTTGAGGAAAAAATTAAGCCTAGTCTAGACTGCTTTTTATGTCTGGAAATTTCAAATTAATTGGTTTCATTTATGGCAATGAGTTATTATTATATGAAGATGAGTTACAAATTAAATGTGTATTTTTAATTTTGTATTTGATTCATAATTCTTAAATTACTATAAATATATATATTTTTTATTAGGTTTTTCCATAGGTTAGAATTGAAAATTTAAAACTAACATGATTTAATATAATTCCTAGGCATTAATTATTTATGTTTTTTAAACTTTGAATAATTTGCTTACTGGCATTCATAAACATTTGGCTACAGATAAGCAATATATATAATGCATCATCTTAACTAATTATACTCATATTATTAATGCAAAATTAACTTCATCTGTCTGTTCGTTACGTTTCCATGGCTAAACCAGTAAACCGATTTTAATGAAATTTTATACGCAGTAAGCTTAACCATAAGAACGGACATATGTGCTGTTGATTACTCCCCCTCATATATGCGGGTGAATCTGCGTACAGAAACAACTTCCCAATAAAAAAAAAACACCAATATAAGGTCCTCCAGACCGATTTCGGCCACGGCGGCCAATATCAAGAGATAAGCCAACTGCGCAGAAGATATTATAGTGCACAAGTGTGTGCGCAAACACAGGTGCACTCTCTTTTCCTTAGCTCTCATAATCCGATGGGACGGCAATCCGACACGACCGGAAAGAGTTTAGGCGCAGGACCAACGACTTAACGTGCTTTCCGAGGCACGGGAGTGTACACACTTCCAACTTCCAGACTCCGGGCTGCTACTGAGAATTTTTTGACAGAAAAACCCAATAACTATTTATTGGCCCGACCTGGGAATTAAACCCAGGGCCACCGAGTCTGCGGCCTTATATCTAGCCACTAGACCAACGAGGCAGTCACTAATATAGTAGACTCATGGACAAGTTATTATGTACAACGTACACGATTATATGTTATGTATTCATTATTTTTATATTTTCAGGAATATAAGTAATCATGATGTATCAACTGGTACTCCTCGCTGCGGCAGCTATTTTCGTGGGAGCCCACACTCATACACACGATCATACCCACAAACACGATGAAGTAAGTAACAATATATATCACAATATTAGTTAGTCATAACTAAGTCAACATGCTTTGAACCTAGTATTATTTTCGTAGCTATAAACTATGTCTGTAACAATTGACAAAAAAATAACGGTGACTAAAAGTAAACCACTAACTTAACCATCACCAACAGTATCATCGACACCGAGTTGCCATTATTTAAAGATCACAACGCTCGGGGAATTAAAGTACCACTTTTCAGACCGTTGCATTTTTAATAAATTCGCGAAAAAAGCTGTTGGTGGACAAAATATTGGATGTATTGTTTTCCAGACGATAGTAGATATTTGACACTCAATTTCAAGACGATAAACAAGGGTAATGCTTCTATTGAATATACATAAAAAAAAATCTTATTTACCAAAAAACAATTTACAATAAATCCCTTGGTACCCATACAAGGAGGCCTATATCGTGGGAACCCGTTTACGTTTAACAAAGTAGGTATTGGTGTACGCTCGGTTAACAATATTATGTTCTAGCTGTAATTACCATATTGTGGAATGATAGGAAGTTGCATATGATGGATAATATATTCATAATTAAGGTAAAAAATTAATACGGTTACATGCCCTTAGGTAATTCGACTGAGGAGCTTCTCTGTCGAAGCATATGTTAAGGAGTCTAAAAAAGAAATTATCTTAGTTTTGGCTTCTTTTAACAAGCAATGTTTCAGGGCACAATAGTTGACTACTTTATTGTAGATAAGCGATATATTTAACTGACGGTTCGGCTTTGCTCGCGACATAATCAAAAATAATAAAATATGTTAATTATGGTCTTTTTAAGCTGTGAAAACAGTACATTTCAAGCAGATCAGACCAATTTTTTATACGAATGTTTCAACACATTATTCTCGTTTGGGGTTGAATTTTTAAAAAGGACAAAATACGTTTGCATTTATTTTTGCTCAAAAGCTTTAAAATTAAATTTCGTGCTTCTTACATAAAAAATGACGGACTTGCCATACAAATTTTCAACGCCTATTTCACCCTCTTGTGGGTAGTTTTAAAAAAACCCTGAAATACGTATTTATTTATTTCTAACCAGAAGCTAGTATATTAAATTTCATGCTTCTTACATCAAATATGACGAACTCCCCATATAAACATTCAACCCCTATTTCACCCTCTTAGGTGGTGAATTGCGTACTTTGATTTGTGTACTTATTTATTTCCAACCAGAAGCTTCTATACGAAATATCATGAAAGTTAGAAAACTTTGAAAATAACGGATTTCCATACAACGGTTCATCCCTTATTTCACCTCCTTAGGGGTGGAATTTCCAAAAATCCTTTCTAAGTACGCGTTTTCATCATAAAATGCATCAACTGTTAAAATTTCAAGTCTCTAACCCCAGTGGTTTAGGCTCTGCGTTGATGAGTCAGTCAGGACAAGTCTTTTTTATATAATATATCGATTACAATGTAACAAGTTAACATGAATTGAATTTTGCGATTAAAATGAGATTATCAAGTTTATTTAAGGCATAACGTTATGCAATGATGAAATTATAACGATTACAAGAAATTAATTGATTAATTTATTTCCAGCCCACCGCACCTCTCCGCGGAGTAGTTCGCTTGGCCAGTCCTGATGGCCGTGATGTTCACGGTAACGTGACCTTCACACAGCTGGATGGCAAGGTTGAAATAAAGGGGAGGATTTATGGTATGCCACCCGGAGAATACGGATTCCATGTCCACCAGACTGGGGATATCACCCACGGCTGCCTCTCAGCTGGAGCGCATTTCAACCCGGATATGGTGAGAAAAATATATCTTCAGTAATTTTAGTTTGTGTAATAGAACATTTAGCAACGAGATTAATATGTAAATTATTGGTATAAATAAGCATGATTTTAAATGCTTAAGAGGATTAGATGGTGCTGCAGGACTTAAGCTTTTATACCATTCAAGCGATCGCCATGAAAATTGGTATACGTATAGGGCATCGTCTATCAGATTTTTCTAATTTTAGTTTACATTAAACTATCTTTTTATATATACTAATATCAAAAAAATAATATTTTAAATGACAGAAGGACCATGGTCATCCTGATGATGAGAACCGTCACGTCGGTGACCTCGGCAACGTGCAGTTCGACAATGAGCAACTCAGTAACATTGACTTCACTGACAGCGTGATAGCTCTCTACGGATCGCACAACATCATTGGCAGGGCTCTCGTTCTTCATGAGATGGCAGACGATTTTGGCAGGACAGACCACCCTGACTCGAAGAAGACTGGCAACGCCGGCGGTCGCGTCGCTTGCGGCGTTATCGGAATTTTGTAATTGTTTCATATAGACTAAACTAATCTCTCTTTATTTTATAAGATGATCAGCTCAATTTTGTTAATAAAGATTTATATGATTGATTAACGTCATTTTTGTCTCTCTCTCTCTCTTTCTGTCTTTATAAAGTGAAAGTAAAGATTAAAAACAAAAAACAAACACTAATCAAAGAAAACTTCAGTCGTCTTTAGATTTTTTATCATCTGTAATTTAAAAGATACAAAAGCCCAAAGATTTAGATATTTATACAAAATAAGCAATTAAAAATCAATATTAATGAAAAAATATACAATAAAACTTTTTAAACTTATTCTGGTATTTTTGATGTTTTTTTTTATAATAAATAAGAAATAGAGAGTAGGTCTCAGCCGATCAGCCATGACCGAGGGAGACATTTATAAGCTGTTTATTATTCTACAACTTAAATAATTGTGATATCTATAAACCGTACATACATACATACGATTAATGAATTGGTAATGTCATGTCATGAACGGCGTAGCTAGGTGGACAAGGACCCGGTTGCATATAGAAAGAATCGGCCCCTCAACAAATCTTTCCACGTAGTTTGGCCTTTAAAATTAGAGTGGGTTAGGTTAGAGGGCCCCTTGAACTCCGGGGCCCTGGTGCACTGCACCACTTGGCCGTACGATAGCTACGCCATTGGTCATGAATTCGTCATGACAATTTTTTTTAAAATACTATCAATTTTTTTTTGTTTAATCTCTACCAATATTATTTATGCGACAGTAGGATGAATTCCTCTCTGTTTCTTACCTTATCATGACTAAAACACTGAATAGATACTAATGAACCTGTAGGGTCTAGTAAAGGACTAGGTTCGATTAGCGAGGACAAAAATGTCTCTTGAAGTCATACCGCCTAACAGCAATACGTACCTACTTAGTATTGTTGTGTTCCAGTTGGAAGGTTAGGAGTGAGCCAGTGTAACTAAAGTCTCAAGCGACATAGCATCTTAGTTCCCAAGGTTGGTGGTACATTGGAAGAATTTGAAGAATGTCTAGTATTTGTTATGGCAACAATGTTTATGGGCCAGGGTCCTTTTTTAAATAAATGCTAAATACATTTACATTTTTTTATTTCTCAAATCTACCACGTAGTAGTTAAATAAGTGTTTTTCGCATAATTAATGTTAGAAATGAAAATTGAGGGAAATGTAAGACACAACCTTAACCTTCAAGTACTCTACGGATTGCAGACAGTGTATTCCATGTAAACTCTTTTTCTAGATATTTTTGGTTATCGAAGAAATAGAAAACAGGCTTATATGGCAACACATATATTTTGCTTAGTAGTCCGAATACTAGATAAAAATAGTCAAAGTTTTGTAGACTGTACAAACTACTCAAGTCAACATTTATTTAAAAATTCGGGACACGTCTATCCGATTTCAACTGCTACATTAATACCATACATAGAGTATGGTATCTACGCTAGCGCCATTCTGGAAGATTTACTTTTATTATTATTATTATTAATACTAATAATAATTTATTTAGGCATCCTTGAACTGTTCCAGCTTCCCGTTGGAGAAATATTCAGCTTAATTCCCATATTAGATCGTCCTCCTGACCTCTACCCTCCATAACAACAAGTGTGGAAACTTTTGACTCGATTATAATAACATAGAATTTGGAACAAACAAAGCGACATTCACTTTTACATACAAGATAATGATACATATGATGCAAGTTCTAATTTCAATTTATCCGGAACCTTCCAATGACAATTCATTGCTGTTTAATCTTTGCATTCAATGCAACGATTGCATATTTATTTACAAAAAAAAAAAATGTAATCGTCTTTAGTATGGCGAATAATATTATTCGGATAGGTTGCCGAATATTCAATCGAATACACGTATATAAACGTCTATAAAATATATATATGCATTGTAACCATAATGTAATTGTAGCTTTAGGCCACCATTTTTAGACATTCATTTTGCATAAAATCCCGCTACTCGATTTTCCGATTGGATTATGTTAGAGGGTCACCGGGTGGGTGAGTATAAAACCAAGGTTTTGTCATCTCAGGCCACGAGCCGCCATCTTGGAAAACGTATTTTTGCAAATATCTTGAAAACTGTGATTTTTACGTTCGAAACAGTAGAGACCTTATTTGTAGAGGATGAAATTTCCCATCTTTTTTATTTTAACCTTTTTTCTATTTTGATAAGATCATTCAAGAAGTTAAGTTAGTAGCTAGCGATTATAATCTTTGGATCTGCTTGCATACTGTCGTTCTCGTTATGTCTGAGTTTCGCAGTTTTTTTTGAGACAGATGTTGCTAGATGGACTGAACAGTTCGGAATAATTAATAAGTAGCTTCTTTGAGATAGAAAGGGAAAGAGACAAAAATACATGTTTTTGTAACCCATTAGATGATATTATGAGATCACTAAGTTCATCAGTTCTGCTATCATTATACTGCCGCCAAAACCCAAATCCAAAATCTTCGTTCGGACTGTAACATAATCACGAAATAAGGAAAACCAAGTGTAAATACTTGTATTTGGTAATCTATCTATTCAATCAATGAAATCCATGAACATTATAATTATAATTGTATGTATTATACATTCATTTCTTTCAAATATATTTAACATTTTTATATTAAAATGAAAACTTATTTTCGTTTTTCACCTTATTTATTAATGAGTAATGTTTTTTTCTTTTCAGGAGTCCTGTTAATGGATGGGTGAGGAATACAGCATCCAAGTTCATAGGCGCTACAATTGCGACCTTCTTAGTATTAGCTAAAGTTATTCTGTTCCAGTAAATTTTTGCTTTTTATCATATATATCATGTAATACATATATAATATATTTTTGTTATTTTAATTTCGATAATAAATCAGTTTGAGAGTTGTATTTTTTTGTTTTTAACTTTTATTTATATTTACGAAAGTCATTGTCTGTATAACTGTCATCTCGCCTGTTGGTCGAGTTGACTAGCCTGCAGATATGAAGGGTTCAGAGTAGAACATTGGGTAGGGCCAAAAAGTAAATAAGTTTTATTTTGATACAGCCCTCGGTGCCTTGAAATCCACAACAGTCTATGAAATGAATGAATGAATATGAAAAAAATCCTATTGAATATACAATATAAACATTTTTATATATGTAATTCTTCTGTACTTGTGTTTGTCACCTAACTCCTCGTAAACGGCTGGATCGGTTTGGATAAAAATTTGTGTGTATATTTCAATGGTTTGAAAATACAATCTGCTGCCGATATGTCACCAAATGAAAAAATGTGTATGACAACGTCTGCATTATCAAAAACTTAAATCAATAGTTTTTCATTTACGAGCACTTTCAAATCGCCATTCTACAATATAAATTAAATTGAAAGCTACCGTTTCAGAATTCTACAAAGAAGAACCGGCAAGAAACTGCAGTTGCTATTTTACTTCAATATTTTACATATACATGTAATAATCATACATAATATTTACTTTCATATTTTATTTATTTATTTAATTAAATATATATTATATAAATATTATGTTCTACTGTATTAAGAACGGTGTAACAAAAATCCTATTGGATTTATCCGTACATCGGTGTTCGTTGTCAACACTTATAGACTTACGGCCTTATTTATAAACGTTGCTTAGTTACTGTTTAGCTAAGCACTGATTTGTCTCTTTCTGTCATTATTGATTTGACATACGAAAGAAGAAGACAAAATATTGTTTAACTAATCACCAGTTAAATAAAGGTTATGAATAAGGCGGTTAAACTATACAATAATAAAAGATAACATTAAAAAATAAAAAACACAAAAAGTAGGTACATAGCAATTAAATAATTTTAAAATTAGTTACACAAAATAGGATACAAGACTCTAAGCTTATATATCATCTATATAATCTTGACATTTTTTAACATGAATTGCATTTATTTATTTGTGTTATTACAAAATTATAAATGTATTTGTGACAAAGTACATTGAAGGCACAATAACAAAAGATATAAAAACGATATTCTCTGTGTGTAATCAACGTGACTAGGTACATGTGATGCACGTCTTTGATTACATAAGGAAAGGGAGATGGATATATGTATAATGAAATCGCCGGGGCGTATCTGTTTATAAAATATTTTCACCAAAATTGTATATGTTACAAACAATATTGCTTGTGTCTGTTCGTATGCATTCGAAGAAAAACTTTGTAGATTTTCGTTCGAAGTTTCTTGGAGGTTTTTGCCATTGAACCTTCGAAACACACGTGTGTGTTTTATTTTATTTTTATTATTTTCTAGGTAGGCGGGCGAACATATGGGCCACCTGATGGTTTGTGGTCACCAACGCCCATAGACATTGGCATTGTAAGAAATGTTAACCATCGCTTACATCGCCAATGCGCCACCAACCTTGGGAACTAAGATGTCCCTTGTGCCTGTAATTACACTGGCTCGCTCACCCATCAAAACGGAACACAACAATACAAAGTGCTGCTGTTTTGCGGTAGAATATCTGATGAGTGGGTGGCACCTACCCAGACGAGCTTGGACAAAGCTTGTGTCGAATAATAGTTTTGTAATTTAAAGATACATTGTTATGCATGCCGATTATTAATTAGTAAGCTACATTTCATAATGAATGAATTTGTATGAAACTCAATGTGATGCAAATGCCTTCAGAAATATTTAGAATAAGTAAAGCCAACATTGTGCGGTAGCGTCTCATAAATTCTCTCGGCATATGATTTTGTAGAAATATAGGGTTTTCCATTAAGGGCGCTTGATCTTTGAAATGCAAAAAAAAATACATGTAGGAGAGATATTTGCGAATTTTTTTTTTTTATTTGGAAGGTCTATCGACCCCATTATGTATGGAATATGACATCATTCAAATGACCGCCACGGCTTCGGTTGGTGGCGCGCACACGAAAGGTCCAATTTTCGATGACTCTGGCGCACAAATCGGGCTGTATTTGATCGATGGCGTGGCGTATGTTGACTTTGAGGGCATCGGTGGTTTGCGGCTTGTTGGCATAGACCTGCGACTTAAGAAAACCCCACAAGAAAAAGTACAGCGGGGTCAAATCGCACGATCTCGGTGGCCAGTTCACGTCGTCTCCGCGCGAGATGACCATGTCCAGAAATTGCTCGTGCAGAACTTCCATCGTAGCGTGTGCTGTGTGGCACGTAGCGCCGTCCTGTTGAAACCACATGTTGTCCAGATCCATATTCTCGATTTCAGGCCAAAAGAAGTTGGTTATCATCGACCGGTATCGCTCACCATTGACGGTGACGGCCACACCATTATCGTTTTCGAAAAAATACGGACCAATCACGCCTCCGGCCCAAAATCCGCACCAAACAGTCACTTTCTGCGGGAGCATTGCCACTTGGTGAACCTCGTGTGGATTGGTCTCGTCCCAAATACGGCAATTTTGCTTGTTGACATAGCCATTCATCCAAAAATGCGCCTCGTCGCTGAAGATGATTTTTTTGCCAAAATCGGCGTCAACTTCCAACTGCTCTAATGCCCAGTCAGCGAACACACGGCGCTGTCTATGGTCATTAACCTTGAGCTCTTGGGTCAGCTGGATCTTGTACGGGTGCAGGCTCAAGTCACAACGCAAAATTCGCCAAGTTGTCGTCTGCGAAGGGCCGAGTTCCTGTGCGCGACGCGGAATTGACTGCCGCGGGTTTTCGAGGACACTGTCGCGCACAGCGGCGATATTCTCGGCAGATCTCGCGATACGTTGACGCACGGGAACCGGCTGATTGTTAACTGACCCGGTTGACTCGAATTTGTCCACCAATCGACGGATAGTCGACTCGGCAGGACGATCATCGCGACCGTAAAACGGGCGAAGTGCGCGGAACGTTGCTCGAACTGAAGACCCATTTTCATAAAACAATTTTATGATTTGCACGTGCTGCTCGACACTGTAACCTGCCATGGTGGTTTGGGAGGACGGAATGAATATAACACACTGCATTTGACAGCTGTCACTCAAACAACATGGCCGCAATCAGCTGTCAAAGTTCAAGCGTCCCTATTGGAAAACCCCTTACAAACCTTTAATTGCTTCTTATTCGATTGCATTGTCCAAGTTTCTTCTATTGCTTATTTATCAATACTATTTTTTTAAAATCCCTTGTTTTTACAAAGAATGGTAGTTTTTAAACTAATTATTATCGGAGCTTAGCAAAGCTCGGTTACTACGTAATTGATTATTGATTTTCAAACTGGGATTTATCGCCAGTTATCTCGTCTACTTCTTTCGATCGTCGTACAATTGGGTTATAATTGTATTATAAGGAAAGCTAGAGTCAACGTTTTTACGTCGGTATATGTCATACCAAATCTGTTTAAAGAAAAAAAAGCGCTTACTCATCAAGATTTTAATCAAACGTTACATTCCGAATCGTTGTAAACATGTCGATGACACGTCAGCACAACGAATTGAACTTTGAAAATGTAAATCGACGTTTAAAGAAATTCCCATTTAAAATATATTTCGAAATAAGAACTTTAGATTTACGCACGAGATGTCGGGATGAAAAGCTAGTGAATTATAAATCTATCCAATGTCAACTTATTCAATTCAACTGCTTCGCTTCAGTAACTGCTTTCAAGTCAACAACGTCAAGTGGTTAGGGTGCATATTAGCTAAATGTGAAGTTCAATTGTTGACTACATCCAACTACGGTGGAAGATAACGAATATGTTTTTTTTATGTTGCAAAGAATATTCGGTCGTAGACTGTTATATGTTCGGCCAAATTATTTGGTCTGATGACTGCACGTTCGATAATTGGCGTGCAAACCTCAAAAAGTTGCTTTTTCTCTACCATGACCTAACCACTCATTATTATTAATAATAATAAATAAATATAAATTTAGTTTTCAGGTCTGTAATTTAAATTAAAGATTCGTTGTTTCGCTTCTTATCCTATGGAATATTCTGAATGCAAAAATTGAAATTTGTAGGTTAAGATGTTTGTTACTTTATGAACAATTGTACGGATTGATAAATTTTGGCAGATAAATTATTGTTGATAAAAATTATTGTCGTTATAATGTTTATAAATAACACCACCAGACATTGCTGCTGCAAGATATGTAAATCATCCCTGTCACGAGAACTAGCTGCAAGCTATGCCAATATATGCACTTGGTGGTAGAGCTTTGTGCAAGCTCGTCTGGGTAGGTACCACCCACTCATCAGATATTCTACCGCAAAACAGCAGTACTTTGTATTGTTGTGTTCCGGTTTGAAGGGTGAGTGAGCCAGTGTAATTACAGGCACAAGGGACATAACATCTTAGTTCCCAAGGTTGGTGGCGCATTGGCAATGTAAGTGATGGTTAACATTTCTTACAATGCCATTGTCTATGGGCGTTGGTGACCACTTACCATCAGGTGGCCCATATGCTCGTCCGCCAAATTATACAATAAAAAAAAAAAAAAAAATATAATATCACCCTTGTTGCACTGTACTTCGTACTTTACAAACAATACTTTGTTTTGTTGTATTTAAGTGTCAGAATGTTTTATTACTTTTTTAAAAGGCGATTATTGATTATTTTAATAGAAATAAATCCTATACATGAAAGTAACCGGCTATGTTATTGATTTTACAGTACTTGAAACAAATTTATATCATCTGTTAATTCTCAACATATAAAAATAACAGTAGCTTTACAATATAAAAAATACACACCATTATAGGCTCTCTGTTCAAGTATATAAGAGTTATAATAGCGTGTGTTATTTTAGTTCTCTAATGTTTGATGGTGACTGTTCGTAGCGTTTCATACAATGGAAATCGACCATAGGCTTAGTCAATGTCAAATGGTCGGTCGACACAACAAGTGTATTAAGGTAAAACCAACAAGGTCTAGCTATAAAAATGTTTGTGGATGTCAACGATATAGGTCGCAGCTGTGCTAAAACATTACTTCTGTTGCTGAACGCGTGTTGCATTGTGAGTATATAATACATAAAAGTAGCCAAATTTCGACTAAAGATAAATGCGGCGAAAATATTTTTTACATGTTTTCTACATATTTTGATTCTGTTTGCTCACTATTGGATAGATTTTCATTTAATACCACGATTATGTTTTTTTTTTTTAAATATATAAGCCAGCGCTTGACTGTTATCACACCTGATGGAAAGTGATGACACAGTCTAAGGTATAAGGAGCGCGCTGGATCAATATGATTTTCATTAGTTCGATCGAAAAATATTAAGATAATTATTTCAAGAAAAGTAAAATACTTACACATTAAATTTCTTAGTCCATCGCCAAATATTAGAGAACTGTCTTAAAATTTGCAACAGAGTTTTTCAACTTTAATGAGTTTTTCATTCAACGAATGCAACAACAGTTTCGATTGGCAAATTCAATTAGGATTTACAGTAACAGCCTGTGAGTGTCCCACTGCTGGGCTAAGGCCTCTTCTCCTTTTTTAAGGAGAAGGTTTGGAGCTTATTCCACCATTTAGAATTTATTTGCTTGCAATTTCAGCTCGTAGCGTTATGCACCTTCATCTTCGCTGTGGTGGACACCAAGATACTTAAGCAATATGGCGAGGACCGAGCGAGTGGTACATTCACCGGTGACATTATCATTATCGTCGCCTGCATGCTACTTATATCCTTGGCTTCATTTGGATCTGTAGGGGCTATAAAAGGAGATGTGAAGATCCTGTATTTCGTAAGATTCACTAGATCTTATTTTATTTAATAATATAACAATTTATACCATTCAATTACTACTCCAAAAAAAAATACAGTCAACATTTGTTGATTAAGCTTGCAGAATATTTTACACGTAATTTACATATATAATATGGATATATCTAACTTGTTATATAATTTGCGGCTATAAATATACTAGCTTCGCTACCTAGTCTCGTACCTATAACACTGGTACATAGCAATGCAGTTTCTCTGTACAATAACTGATACTCAGACCTGTCACTACTATTTTAGAAAAAAAGTTCCATTTCATATTTTAAATGAGTTTATAATATTTGAGGATTATAGAAGCCTCCATTTAAAATAAATTTCAGAAATATTTAAACTTCATTCGTGGATATAATTTTCTCTTGATTTCATCCAGTATATCGGTTTCCTCATGATCATGGTGATATTGGAAATGCTGATCGCTATATACGTGTCACTGCAACGCTACGGCCTGGAGTTCAAAGTGTCCGAGTGGTTGAGGGAGGACTTCTTCAGGAACACCACTGATGATATCGTCCATATCGACCTTTGGGACAATTTGCAAATCACTGTAAGATTTATTTAGAGTTTATACGTATATCCTTAAGTTCATTATTTAGTTGCATGTATTTGAATCATATATTTTCTATCTTATCTTATCTGTCAAAAACGCTTGAAGAACATGTGATTATATACAAATGAACTTGTATAATAGAGTATTTGCCGGTATATTTTAAGTTTATAGATTCTGTCTGTACATAGTACTTATCACTCTTTTAAATGTTAACGATGATGTTCGAAATAGCGAATGGCATAGAAAATATTAATCACTAATTTCGATTAAGATTATATTAGGTCCTTACATATGAAATTGTCGTTTTGTACGGGAGGAATATAAAGTAGACAGACATTCCAATTGTAGCTCATCTAACTTAGTGGTTATTTGTTGTGCAGTGTGTGGTTTTGCGTTGTCGTGAAGCAGCAGTGGCCTGGAGCGATTGACTCATGGTTGATTCATGGTTTGCAGTTGCTGACAATAGATATCTCCCGTAATCGTTTGGCCAGATTTTAGAAAGCTGTAGTAAACGACACCGGCGCTTGTCCACCAAACACTCACAAGTAACTTTTTCTGAGTCAATTTTCGTTTAGGGCAGGTATTGGCTGGGTCTCCAGGGTTCAGCCATTGCGATGAGCACTTCCGATTATCATACAGAATCCACTTTTCATCACAAGTAATGATTCGATTTAAAATCCATTCATTATTGTGTCGGTTGAGCAAAGTAACACAGCAGTCGACGCGTGTTTGCAAGTTCGATTCACTCAATTCATGAGGTACCCATCGTTCAAGTTTTTTTACTTTCCCGATTTGCTTCAAGTGGATTAATACAGTTTTATCACTTACCCCGAAGCCTGCAGCTATCTCTGAAGTGCTTTGTGATGGATCCGCTTCCACAATAGCCTTTAATTCTTCATTTTCCACTTTGGTCTACGGCCGTCCACGGGGTTGGTTCTGAAGGTTGAAATTTTCGGAACTAAACGTTGAAACCAAAAACGTACCGTGCGTTCTGTTGCGACACCAGCGCCGTACACATAATTATTTATGATATTTCATGTTTTCCATTGTGGTAATAAGCGACGCCAAAGATAAAAATAATGGGGAAAAAACAAAAGAATGACTGTTTTCAAAACTCAAATATACCAGCTAAATGAATTTATAAATTTGAATATGGAATTCTTAACCAAAGAGGAGATATTTCAGATCACAGTGGTTAGTACGACAAAACGCTAATTTCATAGGACCTAATATGACACGACATTGCCATAGTAATTTATCCTGAAATATGTCCCTTAATATCTTCGCAGTCCACAACAAATATATCGACTTTTTGGTGTACCACTGTCTCTATATTATCTCCTCTCAAATTCATTTCATATTACATTCTGTCTCTGTCTTACTTGTGACTTTTATCTCATTTATCTTATCTTTCTTATTTTGAATTTTCACTTTTGCAGGAACACGACAAACGTTTCGTGTTTTTTATATATCGAGTTTCGGATGACTTTCTAGTCATCCGAATGATTTCAGGCGCTTATCAATTCACTGTATTTTTTTATCTAGTATGAATGCTGTGGACTCAATGGGCCGGAAGATTACCAAGCTGTTCGTAAGGAGATCAGCTTATCATGCTGTCCACGTGCCTTCCGCGCCAGGACGACATACGCACGCGAACAACTGTACCGCACTTGTGTTGAGTTAGTATTTTATTCTTATTGTATTCTTTGATACTGTGTTGACAAAATTTGTTTATTTGAACATTTATCTTTTTTTTAAGTTAACATTGAAGTTAACATGAAACAATTTATTTGTTCAAAACAATTGCTATTTGTTTTAGAACAATTAATATTATTTAATTATTATGTATTGTGAATGTACAGGACAGGTACCTAGTACAGTACTATTTCCTCTCACCACGTATCTGACTTGTGAAATATTGGAAACTCACTTACGATGATACGCCATATTAATGTCTATCTCTTAAATGTTATAAGAATAATTTATTAAAGACAACATCTTACATTTCAGGATCGTATTCTGCGGCGTTTTTGAAAATTATTCTTTCATTATTTTTTCAAAGCAACGCAGCAAATTTATGAATATATATATATATATATATATATTGATAAATATTTTGTTATTAAAAAGTAACAATTTATTGTATATAAATGGCAACATATTAATTATAGTTATATCAAAATTATTACTTAGAATTAATATACCTACATTGTGATGACACATTAATCATTTGGAATTTATATTTAAAATTAGCTACATATTTTCAAGAAGTTTGAATAACTGAAAAAATAATAATAACTATACTTTTATCTTATTAGTTAATGTATACCGTATAGTTTACAGCAATCAAAAATAAATGGTTAAGTTATTGCTATTTAATGAACTAGGCGATAAGCTATTAATGCATATTATTTATCAACTACATACAATTAAATCTATATGAATTTGTAGTAATGAAGTTAGTTCCAATAGTAAAACGTATGTCTTATTGTTAAAATTCACTTTTAAATTTATATTCAATTTCGAAAACTTTTGTTTTACAGATCTTCTACTTTCTACAATGACGGATGCGAAGATGAAATCTTGTACGCATTAAGATCAGATGCTAATTGGCTGGTTGGAGTTGCTATTACGAGTTTTTGGTTTGAGGTTATATTCTATTTTTTTACATTACGTCATATAAGCAAAAGTGTAAATTAAATAAGGTCCTCAAGACCGATTTCGGCCCCGGCGGCCAATCTCAAGAGAGATTAGCCAACTGCGCAGGAGATATTATAGTGCACAAGTGTGTGCGCAAACACAGGTGCACTCTCTTTTCCTTAGCTCTCATAATCCGATGGGACGGCAATCCGACACGACCGGAAAGAGTTCAGGCGCAGGACCAACGGCTTAACGTGCTTTCCGAGGCACGGAAGTGTACACACTTCCAACATCCAGACTCCGGGCTGCTACTGAGAATTTTCTGACAGAAAAACCCAACAACTATTTATTGGCCCGACCTGGGAAATGAACCCAGGATCACCGGGTCAAGGAACCGGGATCAAGGAATTGATCAGTGGGTTCGGACCAAGATTTATTCTACCAGGTCTCTTTACAACGTACCAAAAAGTTAAGAACATTTTATAAGTTAGGGTTGTTCGACTCAATTGATTTTGACAATTAACTATAAGTATGACGACAAATCGTACTAACTCTTGAATTAATACTTAATAAAATGTGATATTTTTATGGTTCTGTTGGTTATTTATACAAATGTTTTCTTTGCAGGCCGCATGCATGTTACTCGCAATGTGGGTAGCGAACAATTCCAGAAAAGAAGTATCCGCTTACATGCAGAGTATTAGATACTAGACTTGTTGTAATCTATACTAATCTATACATATATAAAGCTGAAGAGTTTGTTTGTTTGATCCGGCTAATCTCAGAAACGACTGTGTCGAAGTTAAAAGAAAAAATTGTGTTGTATAATCTTTTCATCGAGGAAGGTTCTAGGCATTATATTTTATTAACTAGCTGTTGCCCGCAGCTTCGCTCGCGCGTGGTCTTTATCTATACTAATATTATAAATAAGTAAAAATAGATTTTTTGTATGTTTGTTTGTAGCGAATAAACTAAAAAACTGCTGTACTGTTTTTAAAAACCTTTTTTACCTACAGAAAGATACGTTATCAGCGAGTAATTAGCTGCCCGTCCCGACTTCGTACGGGTAAAATAAGGATTTTATCATTTTTTAATCAATAAGATATAAACATTTACCAATCGATTTATTCGCCCATCCAGTATAGTGTATGTGTGTTCAGTATAGGGCATATAATAATCCTACTTCTTACTAATATAATAAACTCGAAAGTTTGTATGGAGGTATGGACGTTTGTTACTCTTTCACGCATAAAGTACTGAATGGATTTTAATGAAACTTTACAATAATATAAGCTTAGGGAATACCAATTAAGTGGTACATATGGCAATAATGGAATATGTTTTTTTTATCCAAACATCACCAACATAGTGAAGTTCGTATATTTCTCCCTAAGAGATATTGATATAAGATATTGCGTATTTTGAATTTCATTATTTGCACCCAACTCTTCCAAACAAAAATAAAAGTTTCTAAAAACTTTGAAATTCATGTTTATTAATTCAATCAAAAAACTCAAATAGTATATTTCTATTTTTTTTAATTTTTATACTAATGCTTTTACCCCGTTTCTCCCGTTTGGAGTTAAATTTCTAAAAACGACGAAATACGTATGCATAGCTTTAATACTAAATATCATTCTTCTTACACCAAAAGTGACGGAATCCCCATACAAACTTTCAACCCCTTTTTTACCCTCTCAGATTTAGATTTTCAAAAACGCTGAAATACATTTTTATTTATTTTTAAGCTTGTTCATTAAATTTCATGCTTCTAACTTTAAAAATGACTGGTTTCTAAACAATCGTTCAACTCTTTAGGGGTAGAATTTCCAAAAATCCTATCTTAGTGGGTGTTATAAAATGTATCAACTGCCAAAATTTCAAGTTTCTAACCCCCGCAGTTTAGGCTCTGCGTTAATGAATCAGTTAGGAAGAGTAATAATATTATGTGAATAGATATCAACAAAAATACGTATTTTTATAACTTTTGATAGACTCAACTAATTTTGATGAAATAAAGGCTAAACGGAATCTTGAAATAGTTCTTATAATAATTCGGTTTTTTCAATTTTTAGACGATTAAAAGATACAGACATGCAGACAGTAAAAAAATTAAAAAAATGATTGCTTTGGTTTTGGTAAATCGTAAATAGCCATATAACCTTTAAAACAGGCAGTTATTTTGAAATAACAGACAGAAACTTCAATTTTATTTATATGTATGGATAATTTATTAATTAATTCGTTTTTGTTATAGATTTATGTTATTTTATGTGTACAATATAAAGTATAAAGGAAAAGTTTCTTCTGTCAGAGACTAAATAAAATCAGACTTAACCAAGGCTACTAATTTAATTAAACAAAAAAAGGGAATTAAAACAAATGTTTTCCATTGAACTTGACACACATCTGAATAAGCTGCTTAAGCGGCCATTTTATGTAGAAAAAATATATAATATACAAACAAAAGCAGCTATATAACAATTTTAATTAAAGTTTCAAAAGCAGTTATTTGACCGCTCTGGTAGGTTAAGTGTTAAAAATTAGATGACACTTAAAGCATATATATATATAAATATATACATACATTAGCTAAGTTTCCACCAACAATAATTACACAATCATTAAAATAATCAAAACATATATAAAATCAAACAGCTAAACCATCATAATCAGTAAAGGTGTAGTAAGATATATATTTTTTTATAATCAAATATACTTAATTACTTAATGAAAACACAAATTTAACAAAAACAAAATATAAATGAAATCACATAGCTTAAGCATTATTACATTGAGTAAGGCCAATAAAATGCAATAAATAAATGATATATATATTATTTATATATTTTTTAACCAAATACAATTAAAAGGCAAGCAAGAATATGACTACAGTACAAAATTTATAACAAACTTAAATATTGAATATTAAGATGGGTTGGTACATTCATTTTATATAAATTAATACATTTAATACATTATTATTTTTAACTTATTTATGTTATTTTTGCAGTGTTTTTTTTTTAAATATATAATATCTATATCTGAGTACACTTAATTATATATTATATGCTCGCACAGATCTACTTCTTCCTATTCATGACTATGCTGTCGCAAGCTTGATGTAGCCAAAGACCAATTGAATTAAGCTGAGAGATCACAAAATACTTTTATTCGGTTTATATTGGGATGAGGCAAATATAACCACGTTTCACAATTTTGTTCTCTTCTTAATTAGTTGCCCGTCTGACTTCATAGGAATATGCACATCTTCTCTATTCTGTACTGTGTGTTGTTTAACCCTTTTACTCCCCCTTCATCACTTGATATTCATTAGATAATGACGGTGATGACGACGTCTCAGTGCTTTTATTTATGTGCTCCGTATTTTGTTGTTCGATCACTACTATTTTAGCTATCTCTATAGCTTTCTTTAGTGACAGATCAGACCGTTGTAATAATCTTTGATGTTTGGCGAGCTACTCTAACACATATTCGCTGTAAATTTATCACTGACCAATGACTATTAATTCAACGAAATCGCATTTTAAACTGTAATTTTCTAGACTCGTAATAAAGTTGGTTATATTTTCGTGTTTGCTTTGTTTTCTCATAAAAAATACATGTCAGGCCATAGTTAAATTTTTCCTCGGTTCGAAATACTTGTAACATTTATTAATGAGATCTTCTAAAGTAATTTCTGTTATTTTAATGTTGAACAAAATTGCTATTTTTCTCTATTTACACTTCTTATACATAACCAGTGGCTAATACTCCTTATATATATCCAGAGGCTAATAAATATAGTTCAAAATATGGTTGCCATTTTTTCCGCGTTAAATTGTTATTTATTTCGTTGTTTAGAAACACGAATTTACTAAAAAATTTTACCTATTTAAAGTTTTAAGAAGTGATATACCGTTTATGTTTAAAGCAAGCACTTCTAAAACCATGTATTATTGTTATAGTTGTTTTTTAGGCTTTGTTTATACACCTATATACTAATTACGTATTAATTATTGTCACTGAGTTAACTGACTTGCTCACACGCAGTCTTAAAGCGTACTGTTATGAAAGATATAAGATGAGATCATAAAGATACACACAATATATATGCAATATTAGTTTTTATGCAAAAACAACACACGAAGCTACTGAAAACACGAAATTGTTAACAAAACTTTTTGATTTTGACAACTAACAGGTGCGCGTACTTTTCCTACAGATAATAATTTATTGATTTTTCGTACTGAACTTATAATAAATTAATAAAGAGATTAAAAATTATAGGACAAAATATAGGATAAATCATAAGCAAAAGTGTAAATTACAATTAATATTTAATCTCTTTTCAGTTTGACCATAACCATTTTTTAATAAATGTTCTACGTGTATCTTTAAATTGACATAACTTTATTATTTATGAACCGATTGAAATAAAACAAACACTAAATGTTAAGTGAAGTTAGCCACAATACATTAGTGAAAACCGCACTCAAATCCGTTAAGCCGTTTTTAAGATTAGCGTGCACAAACGCACAGACAAACAGACAAACAGACAAACAGACAAACAGACAAAAAATTTATTAATCATTGTTTTGGGTTCTATTGTGTTTATAAAGACCCCCGATAAAAGTTTTACTCATTTATCTTCCATGTACAGACATCGACCAGTTACAGATTTATTATATGTATAGATTATACGCGGGTGAAACCGCGGGCACTGCTAGTTATAAATAAATATGAGTAGTATTCAAATAATATGAAATAAATAAATATGTACGTAATGATTTTTTTTATTTTCCTTTTATCATCTCATTTAGTACAGGACAAAAGATAGTACAGGACAAAATGTATTCATCGTCATCGTCAGGAGCGAAATGGTAATGGTGATAATTGGCTTCTTGGCTTTTTATGGAAAATCATGTAATAGATTGTAGTCATGACAACACAAAAATAGCCGAGATGGCCCAGTGCTTAGTACGCGTGAATCTTAACCAATGATCGTGGGTACTAACCCGGACACCATTGAATTTCATGTGCTTAATTTGTGATTATAATTCATGTTGTGCTTGACGGTGAAGGAAAACATCGTGAGGAAATCTGTATGTGTCAAATTTCACTAAAATTTCGAAGCGTAGTGGAATAAGCTCCAAACCTTCTCCTCAAAAAGAGGAGAAGACGCCTTAGCCCAGCAGTGGGACATTCACAGGCTGTTAATATTGTAGTCATTACTTGGTATGGATGGGTAGGTATAACCCACTCATCAGATATTGCCCGTCCGCCTCCCTATTTCATAAAAAAGATAGGATTACCAAGCAACTTCATGAATTAATACAAATATGCTTTAAAGTATATTTAATAGAGCAGATTAACTTATATTCAAAGGCAGTCTTATCACTATGACAACAGTAGTACATATTATTTAGTTGAATATATTTTTATTTGAGAAAAATAATAAATATTCGTTTTCTTTTATAATATAGGTAGGCCGATTGGCAAATGGGCCATCTGGTGGTAAATGGTCACCACCGCCCATAGAATTTTTCAAATCGAACTAGGGAAGTTAAACGGTGAGTTAAATTTAATCAATGTAAAGCGAATCGAATTTGTAAAAAATACTATATTATTTGCTCATGTCGGCCTCTGATGCTGATATTTAAAATTTTCTGTAGACGTCGAAAACCGAAGGCAAAGTCAAGGGCTCCGATTGTGATAGCACATTATCGTTTCCTTTTTTAAAGTATTTTAATGATTTACAAAAATGTAATTTAATGCATACAAGGCAGATCCGCATTGTTAGATTAATTACCTCGTAAAGACCACAGAAATAATCCATAATAATACAATAATATTCCATACTAAGACGTGCTATGTAATGCGCGTCTAGTATAAGTATATTATAAATAAAAGGGAAATAAATAAGTAGAACTTCGTTTGAAAAATTGCAAAAATTATAAATGCAATTGAAAATATCGTCTACAGTACATGCGAATTTACGTTACCATAAATATCGATTAAACGTTACATAAATTGCAATCAATTTTATAGCTTAAGATTAGATGTATAGGAACTATAATTGTTTATCAATTTATTTGAAACAAAGACGTCCATGAAACACGATGTATGGGTAAAATGACATCTGTTTTCCCACGCCCTAGATTTTCCTTCTTTAAATATTAAAGACGAGGCGATGCGGTGGACTAATAGATTTCAACCTTTTCAGAAATGACATGATACATTAAGATAGCGTAAAGATATGAAAAAAATATTTAAAAAAAACTTTTTGAAAAAAGTCTGTGAAATTATATAACTAAGTGTACTTTTAATTATAATCAAATAAATATATCGTCGTTTATTATTTTTATTTTTTTTCAAAGTTTATAAATTAAAGCAAGAACTAATTTACATTTACATCATATGTCGTTAAAAATAAAAAGAACAAAATTAATTGTTTGTTGAAAAAAACATCGTAAAATTATTATTAACAATAGTCGCTAAAGAATTGTAAAATGTAAAATCAAGATGAAAGACAAATTATATTCAAACATTTAAAGAAATAACAAAACACGCTTCGCTTATCACTCGATCACGGCCAGTAATGACCACCTACCACCCAACAGGTCGTCAAATGCATTGATCGATACCACCATTTACCTTCCCAACCTCACCGTCACCGGACATCTGATACTGCGCCGGCCACACAATGAAGCCAAGAAGTGTTCGTTGTATGAAGTTCTTTCTTGCTCTCTTCAATATATTATTTATTGTAAGTGAATAGTTTTTTTTAAAGTATTGATCGACTTCATTTAAATACAGAGTATATAAACTAAAATGCCGCACGCGAGATTTTTTAAATTATTATTTAGACTATTGTTCACTTACGAGCTTTCAAATGTGGTATCATTTAGTTGAATATGATTATTTTAAAACCTATCGATGATAATTAAATATTATTTATAAATAAATAAAAAATGAATTTAATTAACAATTGTTAATTTCAATAAAGTTAATAAAATAATTTATTACATTATTTCTTTAAATTATTATTATTATTTTATTATTACGTTTTTTTCTTCTTTTTTATATAGTGGCCTTATAAAATATATATTGAATTTGGAAAATTTATATTTAACTAATATTATTTGTTTTAGCTCTTCGGTCTCGTGCTTTTAGCGGTGACTGTTATTAACATGCGTGAGCGCAAGTCTATGCCTGATCAGCAATCTACGCTCTCTCGAGGTGTGCTGTCTTTCTTCCTCTCGCTTGGCATTGGGCTGGTGGTAACCGCAGTGCTGGGGTGCATTGGTTCCTTGAGAGAAAACATTAAGATACTTTATGTGGTAAGTGACTCATAGTATAAGCTTAGCGAATTTCCAGCCATTTCGTTGCATTATGAAGTTTTGTAGTTAGTTTAAGCACAGCTTTGTGTATTAATTTTTCGTAATAAATTTGTATTTTTTACTGTGTCCCCGATTTAAAATTAAATATAATAAGGTTTCATAAATTAATCGGAATAAGAAAAAAAAGCCGAGATGGCCCAGTGGTAAGTAACCATGAATCTTAACCGATGGTCGTTCAAACCCGGGCAAGCGCCACGAAATTCCATGTGCTAAATTTGTGATTAAAACTCATCTCGTGATTGATGGTGAAGGAAAACATCGTGAGGGCATGTGTCAAATTTCACTGAAATTCTGTCACATGTGTGGTATACACATTGGAGCAGCACCAACCCGCATTGGAGCAGCGTGGTGGAATAAGCTCCAAACCTTCTCCTCAAAAAGAGGAGAAGAGGCCTTAGCCCAGCAGTGTGACATACACAGGCTGTTACTGTAAATGTTAATCGGAATCTTTGAAAATTTGTCATCGGATAAATATAATTAAATCACTGACGAGGATCGTGATGAAATGGACCAATGGACAAGGGGAACCTTGGGATCCGTTCGAGGCCATAAGTCAAGAGATCGGGGAGCCTTGAGGACCAGCTAGTAGACAAATACAATAACACAACATATTTTTGACAATTTATTATCTTTCAGATAAATATATACTTAAATTGAAAAACAACTTTCTCTTTACAATTTTACAGTCCGTTTCTGAAAGTTGTACTCAAATGAATAACTAGTATCAAGTTGTATCTATAATCTATGCGCCGGCTACCTTGGGTACTAAGATGTTATGTCCCTTGTACCAGGAGTCATACTGGCTCACTCACCCTTCAAACCCACAACACCCCTTGTATCCCACAAGAATACTAAGTTTTGCTGTTTGGCGATACGTGTGACTTTATCAGAAATTACTCGTACCACCTAATATCGAAATCGTAATCGTTTCGTCCCCACTAACCACACCTGACACAAGTATTTAAAAAAAGCAGCATTAGCAAGCAGCACATCTTCAAAACGACAAAAAACCATATTCATACCATTTTAAGCTTCAGATCATATCAGCCGATTCGATCCGACCCGACGTCCTAGTTACCTTATGTTTTTTCGGAAAGCAACACATGGTTCTAAGAACACAGACTTACCGACTCATTGTAAACACACATATGTATGTTTACCATGCAAAAACGCACACACGCGCGCGCTTCATGCACGCACGCAACCACGCACACGCAAATTGTTAAGAACATTAATTAGATTAATAAATTAGCTTATAAATTAAAAAAATGTGTCCATAAAGAACTCCCAAAGCGGTTTTAAAGAGTTACTCTTTAAAACCGCCATATACCTAGCCATTTATGTAATACTAGCGTTTTGCCCGCGGTTTCACCCGCGTAGTTCTCGTTCCCGTGGGAATACGGGAGCAGAATGTAGCCTATGTTACTCGCTGATAATGTAGCTCTCCACTGGTGTAAGAATTTTTAAAATCGGCTTTGTGGCTTAGTCTTGAAAGCGTCACAAACAAACAAACTTACTTTCGCATTTTAATATTAATTCATCAATCATCAACAGCCAATCGTAGTCCACTGCTGAACATAGGCCTCTCCCAAAGTGCGCCAAAGCTCCCGGTCCTCCGCCTTCCGCATCCAGTCGGTGCCCGCCACCTTCATAAGGTCATCGGTCCACCTGGCTGGAGGGCGCCCTACGCTGCGTTTGCCGATTCGCGGTCTCCACTCTAGGACTCGTCTGCTCCAACGGCCATCGGTCCTACGACATACGTGACCAGCCCACTGCCACTTCAGCCTGCTAATCTTGCAAGCTATGTCGGTGACTCCGGTTCTTTTCCGGATAATCTCATTTCTGAGCTTATCCTTCAAAGATACTCCGAGCATAGCTCGCTCCATAGCACGCTGAGCGACTTTGAATTTGTGGACTAGTCCCGCAGTTAGTGTCCACGTTTCGGCACCGTATGTCATGGCAGGTAAGACGCATTGGTTGAAGACTTTCGTCTTCAAACATTGCGGTATAGACGACGTGAGGACTTGACGAAGGTTGCCAAATGCTGCCCATCCCAAGCGAATTCTTCGATCGGCTTCCTTCTCGAAGTTGTTCCTACCGACTTGTATAACCTGTCCTAGGTAGGTATATTCACTAACAACTTCGAGAGGTTTCCCTTCGACGTATATTGGTCCCGGCACGACATGCCTATTGAACATGACCTTGGTCTTGTCCAAGTTCATACCGAGACCGACACGCCGGGAAGAATCGCTTAGGCTACGCAGCATTTCGGTGAGTTGTTCCAGCGACTCTGCTATGATGACGATATCATCGGCAAATCGAAGGTGTGAGATGTACTCGCCGTTTACATTGACTCCATATCCAGTCCAATTCAGCGTCTTGAAGACGTCTTCCAACGCGCTGGTGAACAGTTTCGGGGATATTACATCCCCCTGTCTCACCCCTCTGCGCAGTTGGATCGCCTTCGTCTTACAGCCTTGGATGTGGACAGTCATCGTAGCGGCGTTGTACAGACATCTCAGTACCTCGATATATCTCCAATCGATATGACATCTCTGCAATGAGTCGAGCACAGCCCAGGTTTCGATGGAGTCAAAGGCTTTCTCGTAATCCACGAAAGCCATACACAGCGGCTGATTGTACTCTTCGGTCTTCTGCACAATCTGCCGAACAGTATGGATGTGGTCTACGGTGCTGTAGCCTGATCGAAAGCCGGCTTGCTCTGGGGGCTGGAACTCGTCAAGTCGTCTGGCGAGACGGTTCGTGACGACTCTTGAGAACAGCTTATACACGTGACTCAGGAGGGAGATTGGTCTGTAGTTTTTCAAGAGGGTTTTATCACCTTTCTTGAAAAACAGTACCACCTCACTCCCGCTCCACGTTTCCGGGGTCTTGCCATGTTGGATGACGGAATTAAAGAGACTTGCTAGCTCTTTCAGGACCGGAGTCCCGCCTGCCTTAAGCAACTCTGTTGTGATTCCGTCATCTCCCGGAGCTTTGTTGTTTTTAAGCTGTTCTAGAGCCGCCCTAATCTCGCCTAGGTCAACGACCGGGAGCTCATCGGAGTAATGGCGCGTAAGAGGGGCGCGCTGGTCATCAACACTGATTCCCACAGGTTTATCCGATCTTGAAGAGAACAGCTGCCCATAAAACCTCTCTACTTCTCCGACGATCTCAGGCCTTGAGGTAACGACCCTACCATTTTCAGTTTTAAGTTTTGTCAGACGCGGCCTCCCAAACTTGCGAGCGAACACTTTCGATCCCCGATTTTGCTCAATCGCAGTCGTGATGGCACGGGTATTGGAGCATCGGAGATCGCGTCGCGTCAGCGTTTTTATAGTTCGGTTTAAGGCCTTATCTGACAAAAACGATGGTAGTTCTCGTCGTTTCCTCATGAGCTCGAGTGTCTCAGCAGAGAGTTTTGGTGCGCTGTCTCTTTTCTGTGGCGGAAAACACTTGCGGGATGTGTTTTGCAGTATTTTGACCAGCGTATCGGTTTTCTCATCAATATTGCTTACGGTTTCCAACGCGGTGAATTGATTTTGAAGCTCCATTTGGAACTTTTCGGAGCCTTGAGCAGCTTGGAGCATGGTAGGGCGGAGAGTAGACCTCATCAGTCGCGATCTTTCGGCTTTGAAGTCGATATCTAGAGTGCCTCGAACCAAGCGGTGATCACTACCGGTATTAAACCTGTTGATCACTGAGACATCTCTAAATATGTGCCTTTTATTCGAAATGATAAAGTCTATCTCGTTCCTTGTCACGTTATCGGGGCTTCGCCAGGTCCACCTCCTCTGGGGCTTCTTTTCAAAGAAAGAATTCATCAAAAAGAGCCCCTGCGCTTCGAGAAAGTTTACCAGCATTTGCCCCCTGTGATTTCTGCAGCCCAAGCCGTAAGGTCCGACTTTCGATTCACCGCTATCTTGTACTCCCACTTTAGCATTAAAGTCTCCCATAACAACATTGTAGTGGGCCTTCGAGGTGTTGTTAAGGGCCTTTGCGATGTCCTCGTACATCGCTTCTACCACATCATCAGAGTATGCCGAAGTTGGCGCATATACCTGTACGATCTTCAGGGAATACCTGTCGGAAAGTTTTAGGACAAGGTACGCTACCCGGTTCGACACACTACTGATTTCCACAATGCTGCTAATGAGATCCTTTTTGACTAGAAAACCGACACCACCCTGGGAGAGTTTATCACCTTCGCGGAAGTAGAGTAAGTTACCGGACTCTAGAGTTATCGTGTCCTCCCCCTGTCTTCGGACTTCAGATAACCCCAGTATGTGCCAGTTTATATGACTTAACTCTACTTCTAATTCGGCGAGGTGATGGTCCAGCCTTATCGAGCGTCCATTATACGTTGCCATGTGTAGTCGTCTATGGTAGCCTGCCATGAACCGGTGATTCTTCGCACCCCCTGCCCTGCCGATACCGCGACCGCTACCTTGGTCGAGCTTAGCGAGCTTGCCGGTAACTAGGGGCCTTTTTTTCTGCGCACCTACCATTTAGGAGGGTTTGCCCATACTCGCCGCGCTGGGCAGGCGTGTTGGCGAGCGCAGTAGGGCGGTAGTTGTTTACGGGGGAGACGCTGCTGCCCATCCCCCCTTTTCCTAGTCCCTTAGTCGCCTCTTACGACACCCACGGGGAAGAGATGGGGGAGTGCTATTCTAAGCCCGGCACTCCACAGGCAGTGATATTAATTAGGATTATGTAATTTTATGGAAGCAACTGGCTCATAAAACGCAGTTTACAAATAGGTACCATAATCCAATCGAAGAAGAAAAAAAGAGAAACAAACCTTACCTTTAACCATTGCGATTTTCTAATAGCTTAGTAATAATACAAACATTTCTTGATTAATATATCTTTATTTATATCACAATACTATTCCATATAACTCACTATAATGTTATGTCTAAAGTTTTGATAACAACGTCGAAATTGAAGACGCGAAGATGGATTCACAAATCCATAGTGAAGATCACAGATTATACAAGATTTCGACCAATAATATCGCGTCAATTCTATGTCAAAGTTATTCATCTGCGTTTACTCCTCCTGTGGTTGGAATAAGCTATACTCATAGTTACTCTTATTTCTTTAACGTCTAACGGCCTTATTCATAAACGTTGCTTAGTTACTGTTTAGCTAAACACTGATTTGTCTCTTTCTGTCATGATTGATTTGACATATGAAAGAAGGAGACAAAATATTGTTTAACTAAGCACCAGTTAAATAAAGTTTATGAATAAGGCGGTAAGTTTTTAAAGAAATATTATTTTAATAATTTTTACTACACGCTACAAGAACCGTGGGCTTGGCACTAATCTAAATAAGCTAGTACATTTTTCTCTGCTATATTTAATATTTAATTTGTTTAATAGGGCGTTGGTATAAATGCACCAATCTGAAATACACACACACACATTATGCACACACACTCTTAATATATAAAACACTTTTATTTCGACGATAATATCATGTATATTGTCTCACCTTTAAGATTATTATTTTTCTATTTGAAAGCTTTTTTCACCTTTGCGAAAAATATATGTACATATCTGTGTCTGTATTTGCGTATGTCTGTTATGTGTGTATGTCAGTAAACATATTTTTCATCTCACAAATTGCTAACAACAAATATAACAAAACAAGGGATTGTGTATAGTTTTTTTTTATAATAGAATAGTGTTTCGGCTGCGGTAACTATTAATCGCAAGCAATACCTGTGCAATATGTATGCAAACACAGGTGCTCACACATTAATCGAAACCAATCGACTAGAAATAGATCAAACATTACATGTTTTCCGAGCCACTAATGTATAACTAGACGGAATAACCCAAAAACTTTTTAATGATCTGTCCAGCGCTTGATGCTTACACATTGGAATCCGCTAGTTTATAAGCTAGCTATGAGACCAACAGTGCAGTCACATGTACTTTTTTCATTCGATATACCGTATTCTTATTGAAAATGTATCAAATATTTTATTCACATCAATATCGTCCTTGTACATGCATAGAATATATGTCTTCATTGTCTCACTATGTCTTCATACGATAAATAATGAGGTTGTAAATAATATTAATGAGTATACTTAGTCATTAGATATGATGTTGCATATTGAATTATAACTAGCTGCCGTACGCCGCGGTTTTACCCACATTATCGTTGTGTATTGAACATGTTAACATGCTATGTAGATTTTCACTTGATAAACTCAATCGATTTTGGGGAAATAAAGACTAAGCGGTACCTAACTGACTAAATGGTTTACCTTTACGAGTTTAATGGTAATAATTTAATTATTTACTCGTTTCGAAGCCATATTTATTTAATAAGTTAATAGTGTATTTCTGTGATTTCAACTTACAATTAGCCAAAGTTGAAATCTTAGACAAACATATTTGATAAAATTTGGTATGCGTTTTGGTAAATTCTAATTGGTAAGAGCTGTATTGAAAATCATATCTTTTCCAGCACGCCTGTTTTCTGTT
This sequence comes from Nymphalis polychloros, assembly GCA_905220585.2. Lineage (NCBI taxonomy): Eukaryota > Metazoa > Arthropoda > Insecta > Lepidoptera > Nymphalidae > Nymphalis > Nymphalis polychloros. The sequence continues at coordinate 1,806,227 of HG992247.1, forward strand.
ATTCCTGGTTACCGTGGAAGTCATAGTGGGAGTGGGTGGCGCAGTGCTGAGCGCTTGGGTGGGGGGTTCCAGCGAGCTCAGCGTACAGTTCTATAAGAACACCACAGTTGAAGACGTAGATGGATCTAATCAGAAGATGTTTTGGGATAATTTGCAATCTGAGGTAAATAAAAACTTTACCTAAAAGAGGAGATTTTTTTTCTAATTATTGTTTCAATTTTATTCTGAAACTGACGTTGCTGTATTTTTATGTACATAATATAAATCGCGACTAAGACTTAATCATTGACCGTATGAAATCCATATCTATGAATTAAATATTAATTTGGCAAATTATAATTTGGTGTCAAAATATCTTTCATTTTTAAGTACACATATATAAATATTTCAAATATATTTTCCTATAGAATCAATGCTGTGGTGTTGAAGGGCCTGAAGATTACGCGATCTTGGACCGTGACATCCCCGCGTCCTGTTGCTTACGTGCTCACCCCCTCCGCGAGGGTGGGGCGCGACGCCACCTACACTCGACTTGCTTGAACGATAAATTGTATTACATGAAAGGTTGTGAAGAAGTTTTAAGACAGAAGAAATCTTTTAGAGGAAACATTTTTATTACAACAGTTGTAATATTTGTGTTGCTGGAGGTAAGTTGTATAAATGATCCGGAAGCCAAGTTAAACATGGTGAACCAACTCATGATTATGATTTCAACTATATCTTCTAAGTAACAAGTTGAATTTGTAAGCTTTCTGTAATTTTGAGTAGTATAAAGTTCAATATTGATTCATAAGTAGTGTAGTTCAATATTGATTGATAAGTAGTATATGTAGTATATCAGTTGTCTGGTTTTCATAGTACGAGCTCTGCTTAGTCTAGGATCAGATGGCCTTGTGTGAATAATTGCCCAGGATACTATTATTAAGATTTGATGATGTAAACGATATTGTAGAACTTCTATTTGCAGATCATTTGCATCATACTTTCGCTGTGGATGGCTAGAGCAGTTCGCAACGAGCGTCGTAAGCTGCAGCAGAATTTACAAGCACATTTTGAATCTTAATTAATTATTTATCATTACTATATAGTTATAAATTTAACCTATTGTGTTCATTGTCACATTGCACATTTAACGCAAAATGTTTCATTATGTTATAATTAAAATCGCGTGAACTGGTGGCAACAATAGAAGAGAAGAGAAGAAAAAGAGATCGGCGAAATTGTAGTAGCCCTCCTGTAACCAGTGAAAGCAATAATGGGGTGTCAAATCTCTTATAAATTTTCGTAATATAATAAACACAAAAAAAAAACAATAATAAAAAAAACACTATTTCGTATTTTTATCTATGGAAAATATTTTGATACTAATTTTAATTAATTATATATGATTATTAGATTTAAATTTGTTTTTTAATGTCTAGAAAAAATAAATAAGACATACAGCGGATACTGTGATAAAAAGTAGAATTATAAGTTAAAATTCTTGAATCAAGCAATTAATATAAAATATGACATTGTCCGTCTCGCACACTCTGTTGCACACTCACGCTTAATACTCTGATTAGCACAACGCTCATTGCTGATAGGGTTCGATTCCCGCTTGACAAATATTTTGATACCAAGTTTTTGTCTGCGTGTTAGTTTCGTGTACGTTTCCACTCCCAATTAATGTGTCTAAAGTAGTCATACTCAACCTATTCTTTAGAGGAGCCAAAAACACAGTCATGGTGTCGCGCGCCGCAAACAAAGAATATTTAGGTAATAATTTCTTAGGTTTGGATTGTTACAAGCTGATTATTTAGATGTTCATAAAATTAGTTGAAAATAAAGTAACATCAGGTCGGCTAACCAAATAAGGTGGGTGTGTTGAGTACAGCTGATCTAAAGGTTACGGCTCTGTGTATGATATTTGCACGAATATAATGTATGTATATAAGCCTTACCAATAACATTTGTGTAGAGGTTGTGAAGTTGCATTTTTCGACATAATTTGTATTCTTTTTTCGAATGTAAAATTATTGATGATAGAACGAGATAACTACATACGTAACTGCACCCGCTAAGCAATAGTAATAATTAGGCCATTAGAACTTTTGATTTATGTAAATCATTGTGTGTAATACTTTTTTTAACCTTTACGTGGTAACTTTGAAAACAATGTCATATAGCGCTAATGAGATTGGCCATATGTTAGATTAATATTTTTATATTATAAAGATGTATTTTTTGTCGTATTTATGTAGATTTCTCGTATTTTTTTATTTTTTTAATAAGATTTATCTGTATATTATTTTTAGTTTCTGCAAAAATGTTATGTCCGGTTACTATATTCAAGATATGTATTGACCACCTGATGGTAAGGAGTTATCAACGTTCATAGACATTGGCGCTGTGAGAAATATGAATCTTTCTTTATATGCCAATGCGCCACCAATCTTGGGAACTAAGTTATGTCCCTTGTGGCTCACTAACCCTTCAAACCGGTACACGACAAAACTAATTGCTGTTTGGCGGTTGAATGTGTGATGAATAGATGGTAAAAAGTTGGTAAAGTTTACACACTTTACCAACTTGTTCGACTCGATTGCTCAATGTAATAACGATTCGTTAAATATACCAGTAGTAACCAGGTAAAAGTCAGCTGATTAAAAAAAAGATCAATTATATATTTTAAAAAATAATTGTGATTGTTCTAATTATACATTAATCATAAATTAGACATCTAGTCGTGTTTCAAAATAGATGAAGTTGCTTTTTAGGACTTTATTAATAAGAAGTCTATGTGTGACGACATTTTGATCTCAGGTAGAGATGTTATGCGCCTGCGCATTTTTTTAATGGCAGCGCTATGGTGTCGTTGCATGATAATATTGCTATAGAATAAAATTGTAGGTAATAATGTATCTTACAATAAGTTTTAACATTTGATGGCTTTTTATGTGTTTTATGTGATTCTAGTAATTAAGTGTGACTTAGTGTTATAGGGGACCAATTTATCAAAATCATCCTCAGCATTTCTGCTGATTATTTAAATATTATTATTTGGCTTGATATCATTTATAGGAGTATAATAAGATTATTACTATTTACTTGATATGTATTTTCGACGGATGCTTTGAAACATTTATTGGCGCACCTTAAGCCCGACTCCTATGCCGCGATAGCAAATCTCTCTTACACTGTCAGGCCTCATATACGTCGCCGCTCATACTTCGAGTCTATATTATAATAATGAGAAAACAATATTAATTTTGCTAACGAAACATTTGCGTATTTTATTCCATATTAATTTCTAAAATTTTAAATTATTTATTCCGTTCGTCTCATACCGATTTTTCCATTAGTTTTGATTCAGTTTGAATTTTATAGAAATTTCAACACGCAGCGAACCGAAAGCGTAACGAGGCGATTTTAAATGTGATTATTATATTTTTAGTTTATGTAATTTCTCTATTTTTTAATCGAAGTTGAAAGCAATTCAAGTATCTGCTAAATTGAAAGCAATTCAAATTGAATCAATACTCAAAACTGTTTCAATAAAATTAAAGCAAGAACAATAGATTAAATATACATTTTTATCTTTCAACGTTTTTTGATTCAATTCCAAATTTGAATAGTTTTTATTTTGCATTCTATTCAAATTTTTTATCGAGCAACTAATAATATTGATTGTCTAAAATCGATATTTAGCTCGAATATAATTACTTTTACACTATAACATCGGGATCTTAAAGCTATGGACACATCTGTGTAATTGATACACTTTTATTAAATAATCTACGTAGTAGTAGTTGCGTAAATGTTGTCGACGCATTATAATTAATTTGTTCTCGTTTCAAAGTAATTTATTTAAAGATATGATTGGTATTATTATAAGACAGCATTTTATATAAAAACGAAACTTTTTTTTTATATACAGTGTCATTCATATTTCATTTGAATTTAGTTGAGACATGTAAGCGAATAAACGAACTAAAAATGGTTATTCGTTTGAAGTTTGTATGTTCTAAGTTTAGATACGTGTAGATCCTAAATGGTATTAAAAATGTTAGTACGCGAAAATTATGTCGTATACTATCATATTTAATTTTAGTATATAATATACTGGAAACATATGAAAATATTGAGCACGTTTTTTACACGTTTGTAATATAGATAATAGCAACATTTACGAAACATTTTAGGGATGGCAGAAGAGGGTTGTCGGTAATAAATCGATAAAGTAGAAAATTTAGTAATGTGTGTTTTCTATTTCTGATCACCATTGCACTTAATTATTGAGTGTCGCTAAATATTGTTAGTTGAAATAAAAGTCACGTTGAGAAACACTGATAGTTTATTTCAGAATATGTAATAACATTTATAATTTCATTCAAATTAAATTTACTAAACTAAAAGTGTAGTTTTATTTACTAATTTCACAATTATTAATTTAGGGTTCTTAATTCAACTTATTATAAACATAATAAAATTGTCTAAAAATAAATATATACAATAAAAATAATTACTTAAATAAAAATATACATGTTTATTAATAATAATCTAACAATTATCAATCAATATATATCAGTTAAAATGCAATTGATCTTTAAAACAATACTAAATTAATTATATCATATTCAAGGCTATCTCTACGTCTAAATTTGCTGTCACTTAATTGACTAGTAAATGCTTATTAACAATTACGAGAAATTTAGTTTCAAAAGTCCTAAATATTCGTAAATGTTTAAAATATTTAAAGTCAAAGAAACCTGTGCAATTTTACAATAAATTTCTTAATATTATAAGGTTCAATAAAATATTTGATAATGTCTCTCTCATAGACTTTTTACTACAGTATTATTTGTACTTGCAGATAAGGTGGGTTAAATTACATAAAAAATATATTTAATTTCAATTGCAATACATTTAAGTTACATCGACAATCGATACACATTGGTACACGCACATCACTAACGCTTTATTTTTAAAGTGTTGCAAGCTTAAATATAGTAATGATTACTCTTTAATAAATTGATTTTTACAATCAAAATTAAAGTTATTAATTATATCTTAAAATAAAAAATAATAATAAATATAAGTAATTATTAATATCTAGAACAAATATTATTAATTAAATATATTTATTTTTAGATCAAATAATATAGCACCATTAACAAAATTCAGTGCTAGACTTAACGGATACTTTTAAGTATGTAAATATGACATAGTAAACTCCCGATTATATACATATATTTAAATCAAATTTAATATTCAAAGACAATATAATAGACTAGATTATTTTTTATAAACAATAATATTTAATAGACAATTTGACAAGTATTATCCTGTTAAATTTCGACGTAATTAGATCACTTCAGCTTAGTGCTGAGTTTGGTACCTTTAATATTTGTTCGCGTTATTGCGTGATTGTTGCGTAAATTCATGATAGAATAAAGTTCATTCAACGTGTTATGATAATGATCGGGAGTTTAATATATTTATAACAAAAGTTTTTAAATTCTAATATTAATTTAATTAAAAGGACCATTTCTTAAACGTTTTCGTGTAAAAATAAATAATTTGATTTCAATACGGTGCTTTTAACTAATATTTTAAGCGGTCTCTCGTCCCTTGTCTTGTGTCTTGATGGAGTGAGCGAGCCAAAGTGCGAGCACTATACCTATAACCTATAGAAAGAGAAAAAAATAATTATTATTTTTCATTTATTATTGCACTTTATTAATAAAAGCCAAGATGGCACAGTGGTGTGAACAAGTGTAACTTAACCATAGATTGCGGGTTCAAACCCGGGGAAGCGCAATTATGTTTTCATGTGATTAGTTTTTGTAATTTGAATGTCCTCCTGAATGTCGAGTAACCAACTTACCTCCAAGAAACAGAAGAGTATGCCGCAAACAATGACAGTCATTCCAGCGCTGTGTACGGTACTAAGGACCTTGTCCTCACAGCCTTCCTGGTAGAACTTGGAGAGGGAGATGCAGTCGGAGCGTTTGATTTCATCGGCGCGGTCAGTGCCATCTGGAGGGCAGCAGCTGAACGATGGGTTCAGGCGAGGCTCAGAGGCTACGTAGTTATCAGGACCGGTGACTCCACAGCATTCCAGCTGGAAATTGAGGTCGATGCTGTACCTATGACTTAGCGACATAATGTCTACTGATTTGTTTAGAAATCAGTAATGAATATTATAAATTTTCTAAAATTGTATAATTTTCCTAAATTTTATTAATACATAATATGTATAATATAATATATGTATAAATTCATCTCTGAACTATATATGTACAGCGTTATTAAAAAAATAAAAACTGCGCGCTGATTTAAAACTGCTATTTTATTGGTGGACGAAAGTCTTTAATATTATTGGTGCGACATTAGATTTATTGGATGTGTTTAATTTTCTTATTCAGATTCACTTTTAAATTCTAATATTATATTTTATTAATACTAGATTTAAAATAACTATATGTTTAGGTTAGGAATAAGCAACTACCGCCGAGATTAAGCAAATTACTAACTATAAAAAAATAACCATGTTATAACTTAACATTAGACGGAGAATAGACAGAGTTTGAATTTGATACCAAAACGTACTAAACATTTTATGTTTTTTTAAACGAAACCTGACGCGTCCCGCTCGATTGCATCTTCTAAAATTTTGCTCTGAATACAGTATGTGGATTGAATTGAATTTATAATTTAATGTTTGTTATTTAAATAGTGACTGCCTCGTTGGTCTAGTGGTTAGATATAAGGCCGCAGACCCGATGGTCCTGGGTTCAATTCCCAGGTCGGGCCAATAAACAGTTATTGGGATTTTCCGTCCGAAAATTCTCAATAGCAGCCCGGAGTCTGGAAGTTGGAAGTGTGTACACTCCCGTGTCTCGGAAAGCACGTTAAGCCGTTGGTTCTGCGACTGAACTCTTTCCGCTCGTGTCGGATTGCTGTCCCGTCGGATTATGAGAGGTAAGGAAAAGAGAGTGCACTTGTGTTTGCGCACACACTTGTGCACTATAATATCTCCTGCGCAGTTGGCTAATCTCTCTTGAGATTGTCCGCCGTGGCCGAAATCGGTCTGGAGGACCTTAGTGTATTTAATCCCATAATTAATGGTATTAAATAAATCAACATAAATAACTAAAACAAAACAAATAGATAAAATTTCATATTGTTTTACAGCTCGATTTCAAGGATATAAGAAATAAGAAGAACCTACTTAACGTATTACAATAATAGTCAAATAATAAAACGATGTACTTTTTGTACAGCGTAAAACCTTCTGAAAAAGCAACACCTTCATTTACATCGAAACATCATTTGCATAATTTTTGGTAAATTAAAAACGGCTAAAGAGTTCTACAGTAATTATATTATTCTGTATGAAGTATTTTGATCATATAAAAATAATAAAGCTTACGTTGCTCTGAACGCGATCCCAGAACTCCCTGTAGGTGGAGTCTTCCTCTCGTGTAGACTTGTTCTTGATGAAGGAGGCGCGCAGTTGGGTCTTTAAGGTACCTTCGATTTGCGGGCGTAAGGAAGCCGCTGCGATTCCCACGGACAACTCCAATAGGATGATGATGATGAGAAATCCGGCAAACTGTAGAAGAAAATATAAAACAATTAGCCGTCATTTGTATCAATTAGAATCTATAATTAATTGATCCTCGGATTGTATGCAACTTCTGAATAGCAGCCTACGAAATTGCACGTCAAAACTCACAATTAGCCAGTTGATTAAGGCTATAAAGAAAAAATTCTACTACATATTTCATTTCATCCAAAAACATACAGATTTAGACTTACAATATACAGAAGCTTAGGACTCTCCTTCCAAGCCCCGAAACAGCCGAAGGCGGCCACGATGATTATCAGCACACCGACAACAATCAACACGACATCCGTCTCGTGGCCAGTCGTCTCCATCCCAGCGAAATCTTTGATCATTCCCATGTCCACGCATGCTGCTGCTATGATCACGATACCGAAGACCTGGAAAAGACGAAAATAGATGATACGTGTCGGTTACTGTAACTTGGAAATACATGATTAATCTTAACTAATATTATAAACGTCAATGTGAGTTTGTTTGTTTGTTACGCTATCACGCCTAAACCTCTAAACCGATTTTAAAAATTCTTTCACCAATGGAAAGGTACATTATCAGCGAGTAACATAGGCTACATTTTATCTACGCATACCCATGGGAACGGGATCTACGCGGGTGAAACGCTAGTATTGTATAAATCAATATCATGAACCGTGGTGGCCCGAGTAGTTAGATCACGTGAATCTTAACCAAAGATTGGAGAATGTGAGTTATAAAATTGGCTATGCGATTTCCGAGAAACCTGGTTTAATAAGTACCACTTAATATACAATTTTGCTTAATTGGTGTTTATCCACCAACCCCATGCCAGCTGTGGATCGGACACAGTACAGATTTATAGGTTGATTTTTTATGTATATTAATATTATTAAGTGTTATCTATACTACTACATAAATCTATTGGTTCTGTCTTTACATTTTTATGCACCTAATTTTGTGATAAATAATCGTTTTATGATGCAGTGATTCACATTATACTATTTTTTTCATTTTTGTCTGTCTTTCTGTCTGTCTGTCTGTCTTGAAGACAAGAACGGCTTGACCAATCTTGATGAAAATTGGTACACACAAAGAACATGTGATGACGCAAATGTTAGGCCATATATAAGATCGGTAAACCATTTTTTTTTTTTTTGACGCTGGGAAAACGCATTACGCTTTTCCCCCCACGGGAACAGTGGGGGGGGGGGTATGTGCGGCTCGCCATATGTCCAAGGCACCGAGTGTGCCCCGGTCATCGGAATACCCACTAAAAACCCAGCGGTACCCTTCCCGTCTTAACGGGAGCGCCACGGGATCGCTTGCGCATGCTACCGTGACGCTCAAGATCGGTAAACCCTTTTTTTTTTTTTTTTTTGACGCTGGGAAAACGTGTGACGCGTTTCCCCCCACGGGAACAGTGGGGGGGGTATGTGGGACTCGCCGTATGTCCAAGGCACCGAGTGTGCCCCGGTCATCGGAATACCCACTAAAAACCCAGCGGTACCCTTCCCGTCTTAACGGGAGCGCCACGGGATCGCTTGCGCATGCTACCGTGTAAGATCGGTAAACCCTACCGTAGGGTACCTTATGAAAATTAATTTCAAATCGTTAGTTACGTATTTCTTTACCAGTAGCCATATATGTGTGTGTGTGTGTTTTATTATAGTAATAAAATAATTTATTATATTTTTATTAATTATACGCGGGCGAAGCCCCTGGGCATAGCTAGTTTTAAATAAATGGATTCCATATTTCTTATCACGTTTGTGAGCTATTAAAAGGAATGAAATATTGTAGTTTAAAATAATGGTAAGGTCACATTATAATCATTGCGTGAGCGGAAAAAGTTAACCTGGTTATATAAATCTTATTAACATAGTAAAAGGTACTTCATTAATGTTCTAGAAAAAGTATTTACGAGCATTAAGTACTTTTATTTAATGATTTAAAGTATACTATGATAGTATAATTTAATATAGCAAAAAAAATTCTCATAAAAAATATTAATTATGTTTACCACCAACACTGTTGGAGTTGGTGGTTGGTGTCGCCCGCGCCTGTGTTGCCATGTAATTTTCGTCATTAAATTAAATTTTATTCAGGGTAATTTTTTTGCTTAATATTTTACAAATGATTACATAAAAAGAACCGACTCACAATACCTAATAACCATTTCACGGGTCGGACAGGGATTTTGTAACACACTGTATAAGTAGTAAAGTGACTTAATACACATCTACATAGGCGAAGCTTAATCCGACAAATGCTGATTAACCCACAATGTTTTCCTTAACCGCCCAGCTCGAGGTGAATTATTATAAAAAGAATATAAGCACATTAAAAGAGTGATAGGTAGATTCGAAATAAATTTTACGTATTCTAGGCAGTGAACCATCACGGCCCATCAGTAGTGACATTTGAATTGAAAAAATGTATTTGAAGAATGCTATCCACTTGACTTTGAATATAAAATAATTTGATGTTGTTTTAACATTTACTCTTTCTGCCTTGATGCCTCTGTAACTGAAAGTGTTTACGTAATAATTTAATCATAATGAATAGGTTAAGTCAATTATTTTAAGTTTCGTTTTAATGTTTTTTTATTTGTTATTAGTATAACCTTTTGTTTGTTCGCAATATATTTTGTTTGCAATGTGTCCTGATGCAAATAAACTACTCTTTCATTCTTAAAAATACAGTTAATATCTTATATAACACATTCCATCAAGGGATGTTGACTTGATGGAATGTGTTATATAAGATATAACTTTTTTTTTTTTTTTGCCCAATAATTTATGTAATATACTATAAGTAGGTATATTTAGACTTCGATATTTATATTATAATCATATAAACCCTTATCGCCCTTGTTTGGCAGATTTTGCATCTACTTTACAATTTTGTAATAATGAAATCATAATGTAATTATTTTATTTTTGTAGGCTTCGTAACGTTAATAAAATACAATAGCAAACGTTGTCATTAAAATTGTAAAAATACCACGTAAGAGAGCTTCCCGAGTCATTGCCTGTCCGCTTAGAACTAACAACTGTCCCGAATTATCTAATCAAGTAATGTTAACAAACCAATGCTCCCAAAACCGTGGAACCACATGGGCCATCAGTATATTACTCAAAAAACTTTACAACCATTTAGGCTTACATAATTAAATGAAAAAAAAAAACATTAATTTCTTAGATACAGCGAAAATATTAAGATTCATTGTTTTCTGGTTTGCTATTTGTCTAGATAACTATTTAAGTAGATATCCATATATCTAAGAGAGAGATACCACGATATTTGCACTGACAAAACTTCTACATGGTTTATGCGGCCGTGGTTAAAAATAACTATTTATAATTACCGTCCCAATCAACGTACACATAGCCCATCCCATGACATGAACGCGTTATGTTTACGAGCCACGCCATCAGCTGCCGGAAAAGAGGTCGCTGCTTAAATGGGTCAGTGTGATGAATCAAGTGTTTCGTTATTCGAAATGTAATTATAAGCATAGTATTATATAACTCTAGTAACACTTCCGACTGATTTATTTACCAAGAGAATGACTTGTATTAATTTGCTTTAATTCGTTATTTGTTTCTTTTTTGTTTTAATCAAAGAGGTTATGATCTCATTCTACGTGTATACTAAGTTTTAGAAAGTATACACGTATATATTTTAGAATAAGATCAAAACCTTTAAGTCTTCCTTAAAGGACGGCAACGCAACTGCAAGCCCTCGGGTGTTGCAGTTGTCCATAGGCGGTGGTAGTCACTTTCCATCAGGTGAGCCTCCTGCTCTTTTGCCCCCACTTACATAAGAAAAAACAATTGATATTGATCTTATGTATATTCAATTTACAAGAAAAACATCTAGCATAGTTAAGCATATCAGTTAACTGTTTACACTATGTGGCATAACTTAAACTCTTATTTTTTTTAAATACCTATTATATTTGTGTTGAATAAAATTTAAATGTACATTATCGCAAAAAGCCATCGCTGAATGGGAAATTTAACATTTACATAAGAATGGATTGACCAATATCACCTACAAAATGCGTTGGTGCGTATCGTGGGCTTCGAATTACTGACGAAGTAAATATAAATTGATATTTTATTACAAAATTTGATTTATAGTGTTCGTCACTATTTTGACATTATTATTATGCTAATCTTAATTTGATAGCTGAGACCGCTCTAATGAGCATTAAAAGTCTATTTTAACATACTAAATTATTTAAAACCAGTTTACGCCAGCGGCTTCATCCGCAATTAGGTAAGAGATGTATAAAAAAATAACCTAGATCCTGTCTCGGGGTCCTTGCTTCATACCGAATGTCATCAAAATCGGTTCAGTATGCTAATTATGTAAGCGTAACAGAGTAACTTTCGCATTTATAATATTAGTATAGATAATTAAAAAAATCCCTACATATTAAAAGCGCAATGCGCTACCAATTATGGGATGATCCCAAATATGGGTTGGGTGTATTTAATGTGAATTGAATGTAATGCTATCGTCGTCGGTTCAGCTTGAAGGTTATACAGAAGAATCAACATGAATTTCTCTCTCTATTTATATATTGTATATCAACGAATGCTTTATTTGTTTTCACCTACTTACATGTAATTTTTTCGTAAATGTTTTAAAATAAAAAATGCCAAACGTATCAATTTTGGTGAGTACCATCTGCTGGTTAATATTCATTACAGGGTCAATGTCTAAAGGCGGTAGTGACCACTTTCCATTAGGTGGTTGCCTATCTACACACATAAATTAAAAAATTAAATTAATAACCCGTGCGATTTGACTATAGTAATGAATACCTTCCAGGAAATGGATTATTGACGTTGCGGGTGTCAGAGACTTGGCTATACCGGAAAATATCCTTATTTGCACAGTTATGTACTTTTAATATGCTACATTATACTCCCCGAAGTTATCAACAGGAAAATCACACTCGATGGTTCAATTAAAACGATTCGACCTTCAACAGACACATACAAATGTCACATAGACTAATATCATTCATTAAAACTAAGTGCATTGTTGGAAAAAATCCAGCCATGTTGAAAAAATACAACAATCAATGAAAATTGTTTGAAATTGAGTGTCCATCCGCGGCTACGCAATTTGTTTGTATTATCATTGATTGGGAATGTTTGAAGACTATTATATATCGGAATGTTAATAAAGATTGCTCAACGTAATTTTATTTACCTTTACATTAATTTAATAAACATGATATTCACAACACATGGAGTGCCTCGATGGTGAAGCGGCTAGTTTATAATGCTGTAGAACCAAAGGTCGTGATTATAATCCCCGTGTACAGTTTAGGAAGTTCGCAGTATTACCAATACTATTATAGACGTTACAAAATAATTACAATACAGTAACAGCTTGTGAATGTCCCACTGCTGGGCTAATGCCTTCTACCCTTTTTTTGAGGAGAAGGTTTGGAGCTTATTCCAACACGCTACTCCAGTGCGGGTTGGTGGAATACACATGTGACAGAATTTCAGTGAAATTAGACACATGCAGGTTTCCTCACGATATTTTCCTCCACCGTCAAGCACGAGATGAATTATAATCACAAATTAAGCACATGAAATTTAGTGGTGCTTGCCCGGGTCTACGACCATTCACGCGTTCTTACCACTGGGCCATCTCGGCTACAAAATAATTAATACTAATTATATACAAATAAAAAATCAAAATGGCAACTGTACAAATCATGAGCGCGTGGAATGGTGGCTAGCAGCATTTGCTTTAAATCGCAAAATTTAATTAAAGTTGATTGTTAAATGACGTATCATGGTGTAACTTAGATCATTATTAAACAAAGTCATTAATTTATTTAAAATAGCTTTAATTCTTGTTAATAAAAAACAACTATATGTACGAATAAAGGAACTGCCTTAATGGCCAGTCTCTTAGTAAATTGCTTAATTGACGCAATTCAGGTCTAAAGTGGGAATGATTTCATGACTGCGAGCTACGATCTGTTATCAAACACACATACATGTGGTATATGAACGTTGAAATGATAAATTTAGTATTATAGAGACTTCTAGAAACTCTCATGCACCTAGTTTACTCAATTAATTATTGCTATAAACGTAGTGAGCTTGCAGCCGGATCTTAGACTATAAGTGTTCTTCTTTTACAAATAAATAAATAAAAATTCAACTCAATTTTGGGGGTATTTAAATAAAAAAGGACCCCTTCGTTAACAGTAATTGGGACCTTATAATAAAGAAATTTATAATTTCATAGATTTTTTGTTGTCACACCTTACTGGCGTTGTTATTTGAAACAACAAACGTACGTAAAATGTCGTAAAATACCCTAAAATGTTAGTTTCATAAAGTTAATTTTTTGACACATACGATGTGTATACAAACATACAGAATGAATAGATATGAAAATGAAAGAAAAAGTGTGCTTGGGATTAAATCGATACTAATTGACCCTACGTTTGATCTTATGGAACCCTATTCATGATGTTTCTAAATGCTTGTTTTTCCTGGACTAAGACGCTATTAATTGTGTAACACAATTCGTCTTAGAAGAAAAATATAAAAACTTTTTTTTAGATGGGTCTCATTAAGAAATAAAGTTGATGTATGTGTGTAGGTCGTCGACTAACAAACTGTTAACAAAAAAAAAAAATCTTATTTAGAATTATGGTCTTAGTAATGTTGTAAAAATATATTTGATGAATAAATTAATGACCAAAACATATATTATTCAAGAAGGCTTGTACGAGCAATTTTACATTTTAATATAAACAAAACGAATCTAAATTTAAAGTTACCGTCGGTTGGAAACATGACACAATTAAATTACACAGGTAATTAACTACAATTGAATTATAATTAGCCTGAAGGGAAGTCAACGAATTCCAATATTATTTTACAAATATACAGTATACATTCAAGTAAAGGTATACGTGTATCCAAAAATTAGCATTTATCAAACATTAATTAATGTTTTATTATTCATCGTTCACTGTGTCCGGAACCGCACCCGGCCATCGATTTGTCATTATCGAAGGGAACGATTTGGAAAATACTTAAACTGCACGAATGTAGGTTACAGAAGTGTCGGTTGTTAATAATGAAGCGCGTGTTGGCTTCAAATTGACCTAAATTTTTCGTTAGATGCTTTTCAAAGCTTCGTCAACTATAAGTATAGTTTGCTTGTTTACTTTGACTTCTTATATAAGGTAGGTCTTCTAATTAGGGGCCTATATTAGCATTCCGGTACTGAAGAATACGTGCATATAGATATTTGAAAAAATCATTTGTAGCATAATTGCCACCAAACTATATACATGGGAACAGGATGTTGGAATAAACTCCAAGCGTTCTCCCCATGAGGACGCCTTTGCCCTTTGCCCTTTGCCCAACAGCAAAACAATTATAGGCTGTTAGTTACTACTTAGCCAATTTATTGATTATGATCAAAAGTAAATGGATATATTTTGCATAGTCCAACTTAAAGGTTGAAATTATTTCTGATCTCAAACTACGTCTAATATCAATTTCGTATTAAATACAAGGTTAAATCCTTAATCAGTATATAATAAACATCGGCACGTCCTTTGATATAGTTAAAGGGTATCGAATCGATCTGAATTTTAAATAATATTTCAGGAAGCGTTCAAGTAATAAATATTCCACGAGTAATATCAAGGGCTTACATAATTTCAAAATTATACCATAAGTTAATGAAATAAAGATCAAATTACATTAAACATTCTCAGAACTGTGCAAACTAATAATCTGCTTTGTGTTGTTCATCATTTTGTTTTAGTACAAGAAGGCGATAAGGTCAATTTTACTTTGCCAACTTTATTTGTCTAAGAAGCAAATTCAATACCCTTTCCTTCATAGTGTCATTTAAATTCTATAGGTCTCCCTAATGTCATGATTAGAGTAACAACGATATTATTTCAGAGAGCGTTTTGAAATAGATACTCCATCGACACAAGCCTTTTTAAAATTCTGTTCTTTTTTTAATAGAAAAAAGTTGAATAAAAAAAGATTTCTAACATTGCAATAATAATTTAACTAAGAAATTTACAATTATTAATGATATTTGTTTAAATTAAATAACATTAAGTTTCATTCACCAATTTTAATATACGATCGCACTGTTTATTTTTTTTACTAATGACAACTTAATTTCCAGTTACGTCCATCCATTTAAAAATCGAGTTTAATATTTTATTTTTAGTCACTCTAAAAATATCGTATTCAATAGTTACTTTATACAAAGCAATACATTGTGACACCCACGCGCCCTAAATCGACCTCGCTCAATTAATCCCCCATACAGCAATAGTACAACACAGAATATTTAAAAAGTCGATACTATTGTGATTAATGAAAGATGGCAGAGCTATTTCGAATTTTTATGGCCTATAATGCCTTTAACACGTGGGTTGTAACTCAGTACAATTCGGAAGTCGATTTGTTTTGGAACGATTAATGATAGTAGAGGCTATTTAATTGAGCTGGATTATAAGTGCGATGACTCACTTGAAGGCGCCTAGTTTTACTATGGATGAGTAACTAATTTGAATATATATGAATAAATAAATATGAAAATCATACGAATTATTTATAAAACGGGACCGTTATACATACTTATATATATATAGTTTCTATATTTTAAATAGTATATATAACGAATCCTAGAATTGAACATACTAATAAGTTATTTCTTTTTAAAATAAAAATATGAGAAATAATTACACGTTAGAAGTACATAAACTACCATGAATAATCTTTTAAAATTAATTAATGTACCAAATCAGAAATGTTATAGCTATAGTATTGTTATAATTATATTATATACTAAAAAATGTATATAAGATTATATTAGGCAATACAAACTTAATTATCTCCTCGTTTAATAGTATAGACTATAAAGTGACAGCCCTAATAAAAGCTCAGACTTTAGCCTGCTTTGTTAGTGCTAAAAAACTGGATCAACCTTCACGCATCGTTTAATATATCCGGAACAACATATGGGCATTGTATTATACCTATCACTGCAGTGGAATTTACTTTATGTAAATCAGTTAAAGTAGACAAAGGTATCATTTTTTTTTTAATTCTAGCTAGGGTTGTTAGCTATCGGTCTTTATTAATCAACGTTACATTAATAATTCCGCCTCTTTCATTATTTTAGTGCCCAGTTAACATTGCTGCAACTCATCAGGTTCATGATTCTTATTGGTCAATTAGGTATTACATATATTATTATTATATTATCACTCTCTTATCTCGAAAATCTTAGATGTAATTAATGACCTATCCTTTCATATCATCTCAACATTTAAACTTCAATGTAATCGTAAAACTTATAAAGGAATATATTTTACTTTACTTTTTGAATGTTCAAATAAAATAATTGTAAAGATATATCTTAACCTTTTAATGCCTATGTAATATATGAGGTATATTATAGCATTGATGTACAAGCAACCAAGTACCGTTTCATATCATACAGGCGATTGTGTGTGTTATTTTTTTTGAACAATTAATACATATCATAAACAATATATACGATAGTAACTACAATAGTATTGAACTGTGTCGTAGCTACTAAAAGCCTTGTATCTAGAATCTTCGTGAAGTAGAGTCAGAAAACATTACCGACTTCATCGTACCCTCGCGTGACTCAATTGAAGTCAAGCCTTGATGTACGTGACGTGTTTCATTTATTTCAGGATTTTTAGAATTACACGTTTTAAGTTTACTTAAATTAAGTAATGTTTTTTTTTATGTTAATTTGACCTAAGGTCACAATTAGATGTCACATTTGTGTGTTAATAATATTCATTACTATTTTTTTAATTTAATTATCCAATCCCTGTTCTCATATGTAATTATATTATCTGTATGATTGATAGATCGTTGTGCATGCCAGTCTGGGTGTGTACCATCCGCTTAACATTATTCTACCACACAGTAATCCTTGTATTTATGTGTTTTGAAGGATGATCGAGCATGCCACACGGCGCAAGTGACAACTTACAAACGAGGCCCATTTGACCGGCAAATAAAAACACTTGAATATTAACCGAAGATACCGGATATTTCTAAACTGGGTGTGCAGCAAGGAGCTTTCGCATTATTTGTGTTTCAAAGTCATATTCAATTTCTTTTTTCATTCTGGAAGCGTTATGTTTGTCTGTAATTTGTCAAAGTCCTCAGTCCTAAATGGAGCACAATATTATATTTTCCATTCCAACTATTTGTCATTTAATATAGAACTTATAATTGATGTGAATAAGTTATAAAATCCATTAAAAGCCAGATATTATTATTTTAAACTAGTCTCCTGGGATACTTTTCCGATAAAAAATGCTCAATGTAATCAAGATCAAAGAGTCAACAAGTTAATGATTCTTCTCTGTCATAAGTATGTATGTACAATGTACATACGTCATAATTCTTACTAATATTATAAATATGAAAGTGACTTTGTTTGTTTATTTGTTACTCTTACACGTCTTAGCTACACAACCTATTATTAAATTTTGCATACTCGTTGTCAGGGCAACAGAAAAGGACATTCCTAACCCACGTACACCAACATACCTCACAATATAAAAAAATGCGTTTATGGAAAAAATCGAGGAAACCTGTCTGCGACGGATAAAAGTTTCATTCCTATTAACACTAATTACTATTTGTTAAGCAAACTTATTCAAAAATCCTTATATAGTAATAATTAAATAATGTAAGTAAATCAACAAGCAAAGATGCACTATTTACTTCAATTTACATATTATTGAAAGCAGGAAATGAGGCGGCAGTACATGTGCGCCTAATCACCAAGACTACGTCATTCATTGTAGATCGTGATGCATGACGCATATTGAATAATCGTGAGCCTTATATGATTCAGAATTAGTAATTATTTATTCTCGCAGGTGTTTTATTAAATATACATTATTAACAAATACTTTTACAAGAACTATTTCGTAGTTTTTACTCCTAAAAGGCTGCTTTATGCTACAATAACAATTTGACAAGTATCAAGAATATTTTTTTGCGATATATATATATATATATATATATATATATATATATATATATATATATTAATTTACTAAATATATATATATATATTTAGTAAATTAAATTTCAACATTTAACTGTTTTGTTTGAATTTGAAAAAGTGTTCGGGATAATTATTACGCGAATTGTCATACCTCTGGCGGCCGTAAATTGTACTTAACAGTGTCATTATGTCAACATACCCCATATTGAAGTTGCAAGACCCGTGTATACGACCGTGATCAAAACTGAATATAACAGAATTAGAAATTAATATATCCCTTTCTGATGATTGTAGTTAAAAAGGATAGCAAGTATAGTTTAGAAATACAAAATTATCACTTGGAACTAAAGAAACTATAAAATTAAGTTATTTTTTTGTCATTAAATATACTATAATTTTGTTTTCAATATGTGAATATGAATTTTGAAGCATGTAATGTAACTATGAGTATGACATACATGTAAATGTGTCATAGACTAGTGATGCAATATTACTTAAGATTTAGATTTACCGTAACTTCAGTACAAGCAGTTTATAAAAAATCCAGACTAATATTTAATGAAGTTAATATCCGAACACATAGGGCAAAAGAAAGCATAATTATAATTTATTATTGTTCTCTTTTTTGTAAATTAAACAAAATTATTAGGAGCTAATAATTTTCCAAAAATCGAACTTCGTACTAAAATATATGATTCATATTTTTCACCTCTTATTGTAAATGGATTTCAATTATTAAATTATTATTATTTTTAGTCTTTCCCATGATGTCACTAAACGATACTACATGCAGAATTTGGGGAAACACAGGTCTATATTATACCTTTATATATTATATATATTTTGCTCAAAATATATTAAGGAAATACAAATAATATTTCGACAGATCAACATGCTATTTAGATTTTTTTTTTAATCAATATTGAAGACAGCATGCGTTCATTAGGTAAGTTTCATTTTATTATATCATTAAAATAATATAAAATCCCAAGAGGCGGTAGTTTTAAATTTATTTGAATCCTGTATTATTATTATAATTGTTTGAAGTTATATGATGAGCCTACATGTTATAGAATTGATATATAAATGGTAGATTATTTCAGAAACAATTAATAAGTGTTATGTTTTTATACTTTTTAATACTATAAATGCGAAAGTTAGATTGTTTGTTACGCTTTCTCGTATTAACTACTCAACCAGTCATAATGAAATTTTGCATATACACTCAGAGGTACAGAAACGAACAAAGGGTAACACCCCCGCCATCTTCAAAGCAAAGCTGCGGGTGGGAAGTAGTAGAAAATATTTTTATTTATTTATAATATAATGCAATTTTAAAAATATGCAACTAAATTTCCATTATAGTCAAGTCAATACGAACATACTTGTCAAGGCTTTTGCGTAACAATTTTCCAATCGTCCATTTAATATGTTTGTTATTAAAAAAAAAACACAATTAACCTAAATAACGTAAGAAAATAAATAAACATTTCTTCGTCGAAAAAGGAAATATGTCATATCTTGTTTTAATCTAGAGTACCTAAAATAGAATCGCTAAGGTCTACAGGTTTTACGTGTAGGGTGGGCATAACCTGCACTTCCTTCCTTTATGAATAGTAAAATATCAGTCGTTAAAAGACTAATGTTCAAACATTGATTGATGTTATGTGATAATATTCGATGTACGCTGATGTAAACGGTATGTTTATTTTTAAATAAAATTCATGCATGCGTTATAAATAAATAAAAAATCTTAATTTGCTATATTTTTTTAATGTTCTATTTATTCAATAAATAACTTTTTGTCGAAGGTATGTTTATATAAATCTTAAAATTTATGAAACTTTTAGATACGACTCTTTCAGTATTCGATATAGTTTCTTTTTTGTTATTATATTAAACATAAGCCAAAACAATAACGTCGTTGCAATGTAAATATAAAACGAAGCGCGAATTCACAGGCTGGGCTATTAACGAGGCGACAAAAATAACACGCGACCTACTAAGAAACTATATGATTTCTTATGATTATATAATTTTACAATAATGCTACTCACCACAAACAGCGCGTTAAATACAACCAGAAGATATTTTATACAATTCATTCCGCAGCCCTTCATCTTTATTTTTTTAAACACACGCTATAAATGTAATCACACAACAAATAAATGACGCGGGAATATAGACGTTCGAAATTCAAATGTTAATTTTTTTAAACGCGTTCGCGCGGCTCTCCGTCTCGGCGGCTTGTGATTCGGCCAGAGCTGGTGGCGTAATGTGGTAATTTTTGGTGAGTACGGTATTTAGTACCCTGTGGTATATATCGCGTGCGAAGGGTTGAAATCACGCACCAATACCACCTTAAAAATCCTTTGACCTCTAATTTTTATGTCGTAAACTATGATAGGGATCTGATGAATTATTGGTCTAGGAACAAGCGATAGGTTATTGATCTTTTATTTTCGGCCAGTACCCACTTCTGCTAAGGATTTTATTTTTTCAAAAATTTTTTTCAAGATAATATGTAATTTGTATCCGAATGCCCTAATCGATATATTTTTGGTGTGATATATGAATACTAGAGAATATATCCAGAATGATTACACTCAGATAAATGTGAGCTTTCATTATATAATCAGAGAATTAATAAGAAACACGACAGCGTGTTAATAACGCGAAAACGCGAGGTGAGGCAGTGTTCAATTTATCGCCGAGAAAATGAAAATCGCGTTTCCTTACTTTTAATAGTATATATATAGTCGTTTGCTAATTTATATACGAGTAAAAATTAAGTTCTTTCCTTATTCATAATAATTGTATGTACATAACCATATATCGTAGACCCGTGTAGTTCTTAGGATAAACTCATTAGAACTGCATACTAAAATAAAACAGGAACGAATAACAATCGATTCAGCAATAGAAAACATTAGAAGTGATAATGAGATCGTCAGTACAGTACAGTAACAGCCTGTGAATGTCCCACTGCTGGCCTAAGGTCTCTTCTCCTCTTTTGAGGAGGAGCTTTGGAGCCTATTGTTTTTAAATTTAACGTAAACTTAAAATAAACATTTTCTTTATGAGTTAAATAAATACATAAATAATAAGATCATTCCATACGATACGATATAATATATCGTTTATCAATTAATATATAGAAATAGGAATTATATATAATAATATGTATATTATCTCGTTTTATCCTACAAATTTTAGAGCTTTAAAAATTTAGTGCAGCAAGCCCTAACCAAGGATTTAGGAATAACCATTTTGACAACTGACTAAATGCTAATTTTAAATCCAATTAGCCATATCAATTAAATCTAAGAAAATATACTCATTACAGTTAGGTAGCTGCTTATATTTTAAATTTAATTTATGTTCTTATAATTTTCATCTTTGCCTATTAATAAATTTAAATGTTACATTAAAAATGTTAAAGTTAAAGCTTAAAATGATAAAATGCTTGGATTTTGTATTCTTTGATTATTATTAATATTTAATTCGTAATAATACATAAGAAATAAATTTAATTGTAAGTAGTTGATTACGTATTTAATTTGTGAATAACAGATCGACGTATTCGACACTTGACACTCGACACTCGACCTTCGTTGCATGACAACGTTTTGTTAAGAAAATTGTGCGGCCGGTGGAACCCCCTTCAGGAACGAAGTTCTGTGCGAAATTTTTTCGACTCAAACGGTTTTAAAATGAAGATTTTAATTGATTATATTACTGTATTTTTGTCACACCATAAAGCATCTCAACCTCCTTTATATCGACCTCTTAAATTCGAACGCCCCATAGCATAACATTTGGTAAGCATAGTATGAACGCTATTTCGTTATATGACATGACCTTGGGCCACTGCCATTTCACTCTACTGTAAGCCGCGTAAAAGAACTTCGTTCCAAAAATGAAATAATGTCAATTTTATATCGTGATTAGTTATGATGGTAGGACTTTGGCCAAGCTCGCATGGGTAATACTCACTCATCAGATATTCTCCCGCCGACAATACTAAGTACTGATGTGTTCTTGTGTGAAAGTGGGACATAATTATCATCTTAGTTTCCAAGGTTGGCGTAATGGCGATGTAAGGAATTGTTAATGTTTCTTACAATACCAATGTTTATTAGGTGGTGACCACTTACCATTATAATTCGATTCGATTACAATTACGATACCAGACGGTCTGGCTTTACCATTCATAACATAATCAATAAATAATCAGTTATTCAGTACAATATAATATTATTAATGTTTTAACTTTATCCGTGAATGAATAGCTCTCTGCTGATCTGCTTTACTCCCATTACGATTACTGTAATTCTGTCATCTTTGTGGAGGAAGTTTAAAAATATGATTTTTTAACTCAAAATTAGTCAATGCTACGCGTGATCTTCTTCTGATACGACGCGCAGCAACACCAACCAACTTATTAATGTCTTCTGGATTAATAGATAAGTGTGCCAGTGTAGTTTTAACAGAAAATATAATCTTATATCCTATAGTTGTTAGCATAATATTAGATTTTCCGTCTCATCGGATTATGAGAGAGAATAAACAGAGCGGACTTGTGTTGGCCTACACACTATTTTTTACCCGACTACAGCTAAAAGAAGGGTTTTGATTGCAGTCCAGCAGAATTTATGTTCATCTGTTCCCGCTCAACTTATAATCTACTATTATAATTCGACAAAAGAGGTATCGTTAGAAGTTTTGTTCGTCCGCTGGTTATAAACAATATTACGAAACTAAATTTAATATGACGTCGTCTAGAGAGATATCCCATATCGCACTAGAATGTAGATAGGTCAAGTAATTAGTACCAGATTTGTTCTATCGAATTTCACCTGAGTTTGCTCCGTGAAAAATAATGAATTAAATGCATTTAAAGTTGACCTCCAGCCAGCGGGTTATGTTTTTAATTTACGGCTGACGGACACTATATTAATTTAAAATTCTAGTTCCGATATTGTTCAATACGTTACAATAGAATTAATGTTTTTAAGCCAATCAACTGACTTATTTGCATGTATATGAGCTAATTGCTAATGTAAAGCTAATTGTAGTTATTTGTTGGGTGTTGGGAGTTCTTGGTAATCAGTATTTGACTTTTTTTAGGATGCTGATTGACAATTTTAAATTCATGTTCTCTATTATCTCGGTAGCCAGTTATATATGTATAAAAGAAGCAAATAGACATTGATAAGTCATTCGTGTTAAATAACTTTTAAATTTCGAATTAATCGAAATTATTAACACAATAATTAATTACAACAAAAAAGTATTACGTTGTATTGGTGAATATTTTTTAAACAGTTAATTTCCTTGGAAGGCGAATATAAATCTGTTACCAAGCCGACTTGCCTTTAAAACATCCAATTTTCTTATTGTTGAATAAATTTACATTTCCCACAATTTATTATCAAACACTTTTATTTCTTGGGCGTAATACGACAAATCACCATGGCGACCGAATCCGACCACTTCAAAGTCCCCTTACCCCGAGGTCAATACACAGAACAGCATGTTGCCCAAACCTTCTACCAACGTTCAATGACTCAGAGAACATTGTAGGAATAACGTATCTCGAGATTGATGTAGTTCGAACAACAATTTTGACATTGTACTTTTCCTTCCAACTATTAATAGTTAAATATATATACTTTATTCAATAAGGCTCTAAGAAGAAATTTTCGAACCGTTTCGATGTGTTATTACGTATTAATGTATAACTATCATTGGATCAGACTTTTGTCTATAACGAGAAGAACTGCCAAGAATTTTTTTTTCCAAGATCATAATTAAACAATTGAATGTATGTATCATCGTAATCATACTTACTAAAAGTTTTATATCTTTATCTATCAATACTGTACATTTTAAATGCGAAAATTAACTGTCTACCTGACTGTCTGTTACACTTTAACGACTTAACCACTGACGATTTTAATGGATCTTGTTATGTAACCCCAAGACAGGAAATATGTTTTTGTATACCTAACAGCTCCATTTGCTATATGTGATCTTATTTATTGGTATGCTTAGGGTGGTAATTGTTTTCTATACTGTAATTGAAATCTTTTATATCAAAAATAATGCTTTTATTTTTCGTATTCTATAAATCCAAGCACGTGATCACGTCCTGCTTATTTGTTTATTTTATAAATTGTTAACAATATTAAAATAAAAAAATATTTTCACGACTGGGTACTTTATTTTCTAGATGGTTGGTTTTTATTTCTTTTAAAAAGCGAGTGTAATGCTTCTTTATTCTATAGTGCAAATTAAGTAGGTACTTCTGATATTGGCATTATGTGAATATTTCTGTCATAGTATCTAAGTATAAAAAAATCACAAACGCATTTTTTTTTCTTTGTTATAGCGTGTAAGGGTAACATTTTCTGCCAATATCACGAAAGGTGAGTAAACACGTAAGTCGGTTGCGAATTGTGAATTTTTAATTTAGACAAGACATTTATTTAAAAGCAACTAGACAAACAAACATAACGACGTAATCCGTCCTTTTTTTATTAATAGTTAGTAATATTTAAAGATATCTATATTTAAATCACATACTTTAATTAATTAATTAATACTCTCAATAATCTTGACTGTGTAAACATTATTTCAAAGTTATGAAATCACTTCAGATATCTAGTAACAAAGTAAAGTCTCTTTATTATTAATTATTTCAACGCCAAACTGTTTTGATGTTATTGTCCTAGTGTAGTGTGTGAGCACACCACAGTCCAGGTTGAAGATCGAGAGCCCTTACGCTCTTGAAACTGGACTGTGGTGTGCTCTCTGACTTTTATTAAAGAAATAAATACGTTATTATCCCTGGAGAGGCAAAGTTAGGCGTAAAAGTTTTCAATTCATAATTGACGACAAACAAATATATATGTAATGTATGTTTTGATTTAGATATTAGTTTTCGTTATTTCCTAGAATTTTTGCTAAACCTGACCCACATGAGGGTCACGGCTAGCTTTCACATAATGTTCTAAATACAGGCAACACTTAGAGGTAATGTTATTTTCTTTTATTTCGAAATAAAATATTATGAAATACTTTTACTTGCTGGTAGAGCTTTGTGCAAGCTCGTCTGGGTAGGTACCACCCACTCATCAGATATTCTACCACAAAACAGCAGTACTTGATACTGTTGTGTTCTGGTTTGGTTGGAAGGGTGAGTGAGCCAGTGTAATTACAGGCACAAGGGACATAACATCTTAGTTCCCAAGGTTGGTGGCGCATTGGCGATGTGTTAACATCTCTTACAATGCCAATGTCTACGGGCATTGGTGACCACTTACTATCAGGTGGCCCATTAGCTCGTCCGCCTACCTATGCTATAAAAAAAATACTAGCGGACCCGGCTGCCGTCGTCCTGCCTTACTGACATTTTTTCATTTGTTGTCATACCGACAGCAGCGCCTCCTATCGGATCCAATTGTGTTTTCAAACATTGAAATATACACAAAAAAAATCACCCAAATCGGTCCAGCCGTTTAGGAGGAGTTAGGTTAGATAAACTCACGTACAGAATTATATATATTAAGATATGATTAACTTGGTGATAGGGCTGTTTTTATTCTGACACCAAACGGCAATACTACGGTGTAACTAAAGGCACAAGAGTCATCTTCTCATCTATTTATTACAGTGCCATTATCTATGGGAAATGGTGACCACTTCTCGCCACTTATAGATAACCTGATTGTCATTTCAAGTTCATTGTGTTTGTTCCTTTATAAAACAAAGCGCTGGGTAGGAGCTAGAACTGACGAGGAACGCCTTCTTTCTTTTAAAATCATATAATTTTTGGCCTGACTAGAAATCAGGGGTCATTTAAAAAGCTGTTAGGTGATATTTCTTATCAAATAATAAGTAAGAATTAATAGTGATTATGGAAAATAAAAAGTTCAACGACCAAGCAAGGTCAAGTTATGTTTCATTACCATATACTCCGGAATACTAAAATAATAAATCACTTCTAGAATTATTTAGAAACTGTTACTATACCGTTTATGTTCCTAGACCGTTTTAAGTATAAGAAATCAAGGTTTTTTTTTTTCTTATATAGTCCACCTCGACTATTAACACGGTTTACATAGATTGTTGCTTGGATAAAGGGCACCTTTTATTCATCAGGGGTATCATTATGCTGAAACCATGAAATTGACGATCAAAAATAACCCCAACCATTTTAATGTAACACAGCGTTCGTTAGTAGCTAGTAGTAAGAGGAAGCCATTTTATTTGTTTACTTATTAATGTGTTTGATGACAATGTTTATATACGTGTTTCGTTTTGTCACAGATATGAATAAAAGATCGTTCATTTTCAACAAAAAATGTGAATTTCGTTTTCATAACAAAATCTTTATCTTGAAATTATTAAATTACAAAAAAAAAACGTTAATCGTTTGTTTTAAGATATTATACAACTAATACATCGACAATAATTAATAACATAATATGTAGTGCGCTGTTTGTGTTTCCCTGACTAAACTTTTTCATCGAAATCGTTAAACAAATAGCTAGTTTCAAATAATTTCAAGTAGGTATCGACTTTTACAAAAAGAAGTCTAATCTTTTGTCTTTTCTTCAAATTTCGGCAACAACGACCTAAATAATACCTTTAAGGAACACTATTTTCTAAGCAATTGCAAATTTTCCGCCCTTGGATAGTGGGTGGTGGTACCCTTTTGTGCGTGGTGTTTGCAGTACGGTAGCTATGACTACGTTGCTACACAGCCTTAGCTTACTAATACCCAACGTGTTGTATGGTCAGCAAAAAGTTTTTATTCATTTTTTAACTATATTGAAAACAATACGATTTATTATGAGAACAATTTTCATTGAAATATCGGTATAATTTACTTCATATACCCAACTACATAAGGAAATTACATGAATTAGACATATCTCTCGGCTTAAATGTATATTACCTAATCATATTTCCTCAAAGGCCGGCAACGCACCTGCAAGTCCTCAGATGTTGCAGATGTCCATGGGCGGTGGTAGTCACTTTACATCAGGTGGGCCTCCAGCTCGTTTGCCCCCTCTTACATAAAAAAAAATAAATATAATAAACAAACTACATACTAAATAATAATAAAATAGGTTGACAGGCAATTGAGCCACCTGATGGTATATGTTCGCTCGGTATTCGTATAGTAATGGTTATTTGGCATTGTAAGAAATATGAACAATCCCTTATATCGTCAATGTGGCAGTAGTTACTAACTAACTCACTCTTTAAGCATCTATACTTAGTATTGCTGTTCAGCGGTAGAATATCTGAGGAGTGGGTTGTATCTACCTAGCCCGGCTTACACAGAGCCCTACCAACAAGTATATTATGAACTTTTCGAAATTAAGAGAGAATACGTAAAGTGTCATGTTCTAGGAGTTATTAACTGACACATGAAGATGCCAAGATGGCACAGTGGTTAAAACACGTAAATATTAACAGAAGATTGCGCATTCCATCCCGGGCACGACCACCTAAATTTCATGTATATAATTTGTGTTCGTAATTCTTCTGGTGCTGGATGGTGAAGGAACACATCGTAATGAAACCAGTATGTGTCACAAAAAATCTACCACGTGATCGACCAAACCGAATCTGTGACGGCGTAGTGGTATAAGTTTCCGACCTTCTATTCAAGCTAAGAATAGGCCTTTGCCCAGCTGTTAGACACTGGATTTATAAGTATTACTTGATGTAGTAAAACATATTCAAGTACATTAAAAACAAAAATGATCGCTTTTCCTGACGCTACCAATACAAGTTTGTACATTGATTGGTTGTAATTACTGAAAGCTTTACTGAAAGGTGTGATGATTACTCACAACTCCATAACACTGAATAACTTAACTTTGTAACAAAGTTTTAAGAAATAAAGTAAACTGATAACAACTAACAATTTAATTGTAATTTTATGTATTCACTAGCTGCCATATACCATTTTTTTTTTAAATTGATACTTATGTACTCGGTGGTAGAGCTTTGTGGAAGTTCGTCTGGGTAAGTACCACCCACTCATCAGATATTCTACCGCAAAACAGCAGTACTTTGTATTGTTGTGTTCCGGTTTGAAGGGTGAGTGAGCCAGTGTAATAACATGCACAAGGGACATAACATTTTAGTTCTCAAGGTTGGGGGCGCATTGGCAATGTAAGCGATGTTTAACATTTCTTACAGTACCAATGTCTATGGGCGTAGGTGACCATCAGGTGGCCCATATGCTCGTCCGCCTACTTATACAATAAATAAAAATAAATAAATTGTTCAAAATTTCAGTTAAAGATATTTGGATAGGAATTGCGTAAAATCCATTCTTATTAGAAAGTAACGTTTCTAACTATTATCGGATCTGTAGTTTCGGTGATTTCGCGATGATTCAGGCAGACAGTGGTATTTCGTTTTTATTATAAGTATAGAGATTTTTGATGACATAAGTTTTTAGTCACGCAATAACTATGCTCATTAAAATGAAAGCTTGGTAAATTTGACAGGTCGTTTCAGTAATAAAAAAAAAAAAAAAAGTGCTTAGTAAACAGTAATTATGTACGTCAAAAATTATTTCATATGTTTCTTAGTAATTATATTGTCATATTTTGTTTTACTTTTAGATTTATTTTGGTACGAAGTTTTTATGTTTTGTGATTTCTCTTTTTTTTTATTAGACCGTGGAGTTAAACTTGCAACGCGAATGTAATTGAAAATAAGTTAGCTAGACGGAAGCTGCTACTTAAGCTATAAGTGTCATTGCAGAAGAGCAATACTCTGAAGAATACATATGTATGAGTTTTGCACATACGAGTCATATTTGAAACACTTAGAAAAAATCTTCCACGACTTTAATTAATAAATGAAGATTAAATCCATCAATATAATACTTATTAAAATGTAATATGTCTGTAAACATTTTTTAAAAGCGAGTTTAATATTATTTTCATATACATTTTAACACAAAAGCAGACATAAATTGAGAGCAGTTTACATAAGCTATTATTATATTTTGTCTTTCGATTAGATATTATGCAGGCCACCATATGTTGTTATTAGCTCAGTAAAACAATACTAATAAATATTCACTTAACACCAATAAAAGCAATATATATCTTAAAATATATCTTATCATAAATAATAGTTCTAAATGTATCGCCAAGGTTTACATACAACAACATCTGTACCATTCCTAAACTAAACAGATATTCTGTTAACTTTTTAAATCTAGAAATGTCATCTTGTCATCAAACCAGTATTTAATAAAATAATTAAAACAACTTAAGTCATAGGATATAATTAGTTTTAATTAGTAAGCATATCTAGAAAAAAGTGACGTTAATTTTACAACTCGCAAATCCTTTTCATTGTTTCTCTTAGTTATCTTATTATTTAGCATCAATTACGTATTACGTATATTAACGTGCTAATAAATATATCTCCCGCGTATCGTCGTGTATCAATAAAGAACCTAGTAACATTGCAGAAGTTGAGCGCAAAAGACATGACGGTACCATAAATGACCTTTTTTAAAAAAAAAATATTATTGTTTTTTTAAATAACTGTTTTTAGTGTTGTAGTGAATATTTATACGTTTAAAATGGTGCTGTGTAATTTTTATATCGAAGACAGAAATCATCGTCGCATATTGATTTATTCTGTAAACAGTGAGTAGACAAATTATATTATGTATTCGTAGTTATTAATTTATATTAAAATGTTATAATAAATCTAGTTTTAGCCCAATCAATATTAATGTAAAAAAATTTACAAAGGATTTATCAAATAGAAGATATTATTATTTGAAATGATTATTTGAATGGAAATTCATTTTTCGTTTTAATTAGAAACTAGTATAGAACAGAACCTGACCTCTAAAATATCGTCGGTGAATTGAATTTGTATTCATATTTCAGTGCTTAATAGAAAACTACAGGAAATATCTTCGTTTTCATACTTCACATTATTATAATACACTAGCTGCCCGTCCCGACTTCGTACGGGTAAAATAAGGATTTTATCCCGTGCATTTTTTAATCAATAAGATATAAACATTCGCCCATACAGTACAGTGTATGTGGTATATATGTTCATTTATTGGAACAAAGTTCTTTTACTACTGCAAAATAGAGTGACCTTGCAGAAATTGTCATGTAACAAAAAAGCGTTGTCCTCCAAGCGACCTTTCCCCTCTTTCCTGATATTCTTACCGATTCTTTTTATTCTAGCGGTTGTATGTATATGTATGTGTAAGTGTGAAAATTTTCAGATTTGACAATAAGGATTGTGTGCGGCCTTTAAAACATAATAAAAATAACATAAAATATACACATGTGAAAGGGAGAGTTGATTAAGAAGGGCAACACTTTTAGGTGTGTAAAAAAAGTAAGAATAATTTCCTCCTTTTTTTCACTGGAAAAAGGGATTTACGCATTTCCCCCACATGAAGTGGGGGGTATGTGGGGCTCACCGACGCTGAAGGTGCCGGAATACCCACTAAAAAAACAGCGGTATCCTCTCCGTCGTTTCCAGGGGCGCCACGGGATCGCTAAACTAAATGCCACCTTGTAAAACAGCTCTGTCTTGGCCGATTGACAGTTAAAATACATAAATAATTGGTTGCCTTCCGATCAGCGCCGGCCCTGGACCTTGAAAGACGGCCCTTGTTAAAGTGGGATTGTCTTTCAGCGCCATTCGGTCGACGCTTTCACTTTACATAAATTACATTTCAGTTTATATAAATAACATTTATAAAAATCAAACAATGCTTATATTTTCGCTTATTACGCCCAGGATATTTTCGTTTCCCTTCCTATATGGGCCGGCGCAGCTTCCAATATTAAACATTCACCTTCTTTAAGATTAAAGAGAAAAATACACGATTGGTCGGTTGACAAATGCTTGTACTCAGTAAAAGAGTTCCTGGTCTGAATGGCAAACATATTTATAAAAAAATATATATATATAATTAAACGAAAGATTATATCATTTCTTTTCTAATTTAATAATAAAAATTATATTGTAAATATGTACGCTTATGATGTATTGTAATATATTTGAATACATTTACATTGACATTTTGTTACAATTATAGTTATATATTGCGAATAACTAAAATCTTACAATGTTTAGATTTGTAGGACATAGAATTTTCTTTAATGTTATAGTTAGGTGGGCGAGTAATAGCCCACCTGATGTGGCTGCCCTTAGACATTGGTTATATAAGAAGTATTGACCATTCCTTACATCGCCCCTGCACCACCACCACCACCAGCTTTGGGTACTGAGATGTTAGGTACCTTGTGCCTGTAGTTACAATGACTCACACACCCTTTAAACTGGAACACAACAATTCTAAGTATTCCTGTTTAGCGGTAGAATATCTGATGGTCGTACCCACCCAGGCGGGCTAGCACAAGGCCCATCACGAACTTTAATCATTATTTAGTATTTTTTAAATAGGAAAACGACATAAAATGATTTTAAGACAGAGTTTTACGATCAAAATATCGATAAAGATAAAGAAACAACACTAGAACAGAACATGAATACATTGTACCTAAAATGTCGATATCTTGAAAATTCCACTTGATAAACCAGTAAACCACATGAATGACTTTATAGCCCATTATTGTTGGTTAGTCGAGCATTTGTATGACCGTGGGCTATTGTGAATTTAGTTATAAATAGGGGACAGGATGGCTTTGTATCGTTACTGGATCGCTGGCTAGTCATGGACTCTGCAACAGGTAATTCTTAGAATAGGATTTTTTTAACTTTTTTTATTCGTAAATAAGACTATTTATTTATTATAACGGACTATTATAATAACATGTATTTTGAAAATAATCCATAAATTAAAATTAAATAATATTATAGAAGTAAAATTAATCTAATATTTTACATTTACGTTAATTGTCACATTCATAGCTTTCATAGTTGATTTATACATATTTTTTTTGATATTACCGATATTTGAATGTAAACCGTGAACATGTTATGATATAGAGTATAGACCATATTGTAAAAAAAAAAAACCGTTATATCATGTAGTGTCTTTTGCAGAATGATAGTAAAATGGTATATATTTATTCCTATTTAAACTAAGACGTCATTATTTTCAGTAGAAAAGCCGGTGCAAGCGCATTCTTCCGAAAATGTGGAGAGCAGCTTCGGCAAAATGCTGCTGAGAAATTCGTGTTGCTGCAAATGCATCAAAATTATCTTCGTGGTGATCAGCGTCATAAATATTGTAAGTTTTAAAAGTAATTCGTTGCTAGAGATATATGTTATTTGTAAGATGTCGTTATTTGTGAGACGGGCAAAATTACAGCTACTAAAATTTAATATAATTCTTATAAGTAACGAGATGGC
Organism: Nymphalis polychloros; assembly: GCA_905220585.2. Lineage (NCBI taxonomy): Eukaryota > Metazoa > Arthropoda > Insecta > Lepidoptera > Nymphalidae > Nymphalis > Nymphalis polychloros. The sequence goes on from HG992247.1 coordinate 1,839,315, forward strand.
CCATCAGTTAGACTCGTAATCGATGATAGCGGGTTCAAACCTAGAGAAGCACCACTGAATTTTAATGTGCTTAATTTGTGTTTATTATTCATCTCGTTCTTGGCAATGAAAAATAAACATTGTTAAGAAACCTGCATGGGTCTAAATTGACAGAAATTATTGTGCAACCTAAATTCAGTTCACGAAATTTAGACACTACTGTCCGTAACGGGTCGATTTGCTTTTAGGGTGTAGAATTTAAAGCATAAAAATGCTTACCACCGGGGAGAATACTAGTATTGTTTAATATTCCTCGTTTTTTTTTTATATTCGTTCGCGAACGGACACATGTACCACCTGATGGTAACGGGTCACCACCGGCCATAGATTTTGGCACTGTAATCATTAAACACTACTCACAACGCCAATCCGCCACCAATCTTGGGAACTAAGATGTTATGCTCCTTGTGCCTGTTGTTCAATAGCCTCACCTTTCGAGCTTTCTGCTGAATGCTTACATTCTGGAAGTAAAATGTATCTGGTCGTTGATACTTCGCAGATAGAAGCCATTGCTCTGATGGCCGTAGCTGTAAGCGCAGCTATATCTATGAAGATATTTTCAAGCGAACAGTCTGGAAGATTGGTAGCATTGATTTTAATCGCCGTCATAGCTGCAATCACTCTGTCCATCACCATTTATGCGATGGTTGCACTGCTAAGGAGCCAAAGAAAGCCTGTTCACTCGGTAAGTACCTATATTATATAGATTTTTTTTTTTTAATTTAAACGAAGGCATTTAATCTTCCAAATTCTCTTTTTTTTTAATAAAATTACAATTGTCTTTCTTTTGCCATTAGGTAGTGTGTTATAAAAAAACTGATATAATATACTTATTATAAATATTTTTTTTTATAATAGATGTTATTTTTTTAATTATAAAATGATTGACGGATTATTTTCAACATAAATATAAAGATCTATTAAATTACATACATAAGAATTTAGATTTTATAAGCATAATAATTGCTTTCGTCGATTAAAAAGCTAAACATTTCGTTATCTCACTTTTCCAAGAAAATCAAGGTAAATAACACTTAACCTTGGACTTAAGTATATTCAAGTTCAGAAACACCAACGTTACGTGGTTAGGAAAGGCATATCACGCGATTGCTAGTTCTTAAATTACCGCTTATAAATTAGTTGAATCTTGTAACCAGAATTTTCGAATATGTTAAAATGAAAAGCAATTGATGTTAATATAAATCTTTTTTATAACAGCGCTTTTTCGACGGCAATTTTTTAGCTAAATTTTATTTTACATACAATATTAAATACTTTATGACTTTAGTTTGCAATATTAATTCGGTTTTAATTTTGTTCTGCTAGTCTTAACGTCTTAAGTAATATTTTTGTTTTGAATTTTATAGATTATTACGGTTACCTATTACTTGTTTTTTTTTTAAATTGTTAAGTTTTATTATATATAGTTTAATTTGATAAGAAGGGTTATAATTTTTTCACATAAAAAATTATATTTTACATACTTAGTAGATGATTTTGTAGTATCAAAAGTGTGTTCAAAGTTTCAGCTCATTTGATTGAGCAATTTAATTCGCCTCTGCTGTCAAAGAAAACATTTTGAGAGAACATTTTGAGAGAGAAGTCCAAGTCTTCGCTAAGAAGATAAATTTTTGCCTAGAAGTGAGAAAGAAGGGGTGGCAGACTAATGTTAATAAATGAAATCACACCTGTCTTATTTTGCAAATCGGTGGTAGATTTTTTGTTAAGGAAGTTTTAAATAAGGAAGTGTAGCGGTTCTATATTAAATTAATATAGAACCGAATTTTGACTCTCTGACTTAGACCGGAATCCTTCAATTCTGCAAGGTTTTTTTTTTCAATTTGTAAGAATTATGTGCAAATCGATTTTAAGATAAATATCCTTTATGGAACATCCAGCATAATTGTATAATATTTATTTGTAAACGCATCTACAGCACATATTTGAAACATTTGAAAATTCAAAACAATTAAGTAATATCTATTTGGTATATGTACCAATTTCAGATAGGTATATATATATATATATATATATATATATATATATATATATTTTTTTTATTGTATAGGTTGGCGGACGAGCATATGGGCCACCTGATGGTAAGTGGTCACCAACGCCCATAGACAATGGCATTGTAAGAAATGTTAACCATCGCTTACATTGCCAATGCGCCACCAACCTTGGGAACTAAGATGTTATGTCCCTTGTCCCTGTAATTACACTGACTCACTCACCCTTCAAACCGGAACACAACAATACAAAGTACTGCTGTTTTGCGGTAGAATATCTGATGAGTGAGTGGTACCTACCCAGAAGAGCTTGCACAGAGCTTTAGCACCGAGTAAACAGTATAACAGTAATAAACATAAATTTCAGGGTTCCATTGTTCTGCTGGTTCTGGCCATCATTCTGTCAATCATCATCGGGGTGACGATGAAGATACGTCAAGAAGATGAAATTAAGCTGAGTCAATCTCTATCACAGTCCTTCCAACAGTCGCGGGAAGATAATCAGAGATATGTGAAGCTATGGGCCGCTATTCAACACGATGTACGTTATTTTTTAAATTAATCATTTCTTTAATAAGTAATATTTGTACAAATTACAGTGGTTGTAGCTTTGCTCATTTATAGATTTAAGAATGATAAAAATAAGAGATAATTACTAAAAATAGCTAGCTAGATTTGATAAAATGATAGAATCATATTATTAATTAAATTCGAGGAAGAATAACTATAAAACTTCATTCATATTTATGTTATACATCGGATGAAAGGTTCTCATCTCCGAACCTACCAGCCGTAAGATCCCATGCAGCCAAAAATTATATAATTTTACTTTAACCGCTTCGAAATGGGGGTAGGCTAAAATTAAAGTGCCTAGGGGGCTTGGATCTCTAAGTCTGAACTTGGTGGTTAGTCAAGAATCACAAGTTACTTATAATAATATATAATTTTCAGTTAACTTGCTGTGGAGTTTATAGCTCAGAAGATTATCGGAATCCAAATCTGCCCATCTTCTTCCCTCCTGACGTCCCCATCCCCTGCTGCCCCAGCTACGACCCGAATCGCTCTCAGCTGGTGCAGGAACGGGAAAGAGAATCCTGCAAAGTCAAGAAGGAGTACTACGACATGGGCTGCAGTAGCCCGGTGATAGAGCTGTTCAGAGACATGACAAGTCGGGTTATGACCGTTTCAATTCTGCTGATTGTAACAATGGTAATCATTTTTTTAGATATATTATTTGTTCTGTATAACGTTTTTAGTATGAACTTTATCAAGGTTAAAAACCAGAATAAAAGTGGTCACTATCGTCCATAGTCACTGCTACTGTAAGACATATACAGAAACACGCTCACCATTCGAACCGGTAAAGAAATAAAGAGTTTTAAAGTTTGGTGGTAGAGTTACGTGAATGGGTTGTGCTATATTTTTTATTTTATTTTTTATTGCATAGGTAGGCGGACTATCATATGGGCCACCTGATGGTAAGTGGTCACCAACGCCCACAGACAATGGCATTGTAAGAAATGTCAACCATCGCTTACATTGCCAATGCGCCATCAACCTTGGGAACTAAGTTGTTATGTCCCTTGTGCCTCTAATTACACTGGCTCACTCACCCTTCAAACACAACAATACAAAGTACTGCTGTTTTTCGGTAGAATATCTGATCAGTGGGTGGTACCTATCCAGACGAGCAGGTGTGGCATATAAGTAATGACTATGATAAATAAGAAAGAATAATACGGATTTTCTTTCGATTTGTAATGCTTATTATAATTTAAGAACTTATTCTATGCTTTATGAAATTTGTGGACTTTAAATAAGCTTTATCATATCAACTCTATATCATATTGAAAATAAAGATAAAGATGTAGATAGTGTACTAAAAGCTAAAAAATAATTCGCTAGGTCCTAGGTCACATCACACCGCTCTTCTCATCAATCTAGGGTATTGATCAGATATGACAAAAAAAAAAATCGTTGGGCGTAACATAGCCTGAATATATATGTAAATAGCATTCATAATGATATAGCGGTCGACTCGATAAAAATTTCACGCGCCATCATAGATTTACAATGATATATGAATACATTCTGTATTACATTTTATTGTGATCTGAACTAAAGGTGTGTACCATATATCAGAACAATCTGTCAACAGGAAGGTCAAATTTCAATTACTAAATTTGACTCGAGTAAATAAATAATATAGCCGAGATGCCCAGTGGTAAGAACGCGTGAATCTTAACCGATGATCGTGGGTTCAAACCCGGGCGGGCACCACTGAATTTCATGTGCTTAATTTGTGATTATAATTCATCTCGTGGTTGACGGTGAAGGAAAACATCGTGAGGAAACCTGCATGTGTCAAATTTCATTGAATTCTGTCACACGTGTATACCACCAACCCGCACTGGATCAGCGTGGTGGAATAAGCTCCAAACCTTCTCCTCGAAGAAGAGAAGAGGCCTTAGTCCAGCAGTGGGACATTCACAGGCTGTTACTTTACTTTACTTTAAATAAATAAATAAACCAACAAACAGGGCAAGCTAAATGAAACCGTTTAAAAACAAATCCACTCGTAAGTGTTGAGTAATAGTGGAAAACTATGGGATTAGTCATTTGTTTCTCTAAGCGGCGCTATTTGAATAGCGCGTGAAGAATAGATTATTCATATTTAATATTAGTAATACTTACTTATTAACAGTAATAATTAACACGTTTTTATATTTTCATCTTTATTTTTATAAATAAAAATTCATAGATGTAGGTAATATTGGTGAGTTTTGCGTTCGCCCGTGAAGGTTCCTGGCTCAAAAAAGTCTATATTTTTACTGTGTATGTTTGCCACTCAATGTAAATCGCTTTATGTAGAACCTACTTACCTTATTCTTCCCTTGCGAAACTGCTAGTTCTATTTTTTTCTAATTAAACGTATATAAATATAATGCTGTAATCACTATAACGATTTGTGGTAAAGAAATTTTGAGTAACAGCCTGTATATTATAGGTTGTCTCTTCTAAGGGATTACTTTGATAGTTATGTATTATGAAGCTTATAATATCTTACGATTATATATACAGCATGTTTTTCTGTACTACTACTTAACTATTAATAATTACTAAGACCTCAGCTATATTACTGTAATAAAAAAATAAATGCAATATATGTATCCGATTGAAAATTTATAATCTGTGGTTACCAGCGCCAAAATTATTTACATTTCAGCTCTATGCTTGAATGGATTTAATTTTAAGACTTGACCCACACATACTAATAAATAAAACAAAATTATAGCTTCTTACATGAAACTGTTTCTGCTGTCACCAGGTCTGGCTTTCCATTCATGGAGCAATGTGGACTCGTTGGTGTGTAAAGCAGTCGAAGAAGACGTGTGACACTGAAACTTCGAGAAAGGAAGTAATTACTCAACCATAGACAAGAACTAAAGTTTTTTTACCATGACTTATGCATCTTGATTTCATCGTAAACGTTGTATAACTTCAAATAACATTTAATAAGAGTAAAAATCAAATTGCGATTATACTAAAATATCAAGATTATTTTGTACTATCATCATTGGACAAAGAATTTGTACTTTTAACATTTGAGCATAAGGTACATAATTACTTAATTAATTAGTGAAAATTTACTGACGGATTAATTGTTTTTATTTTCTGATAAGAAAGAGAATCTTAATTTTTAAGAAGAATAAGAAAGTCATAGTAAAAAAATCAAATTTCTATCGATCTCAATAACAGACACGGCTAAACGATTTTGTTTTTAATTAATATTATTTATTTAAGCATATTTTGTAGGAATCGTTTTGTTTTAAAAAAATATATACGAGTATGAGACAAATTTCTTTGTCGTTTTTTTTTTTTTACAACATTATTGCTTCAGCGCCATCTCTGTTTGTTTAGTGGAACCTCTTGAAGCTTAGTCTACTTTATTTTGTTAGGGGTTTTGGTTCAACTTTTACTTAATAGATGGCAACATTATCGCATTACGTAGATTATGTATTAATATTATAGAAATTAGCACTCAAATTACTTTTAGATTTCAGATTAGTTTTGTTGACTTTTTAATATAAAAATACAATAATTTTTGATACAAAATTACAATTATATAAATGGAGTCAACATCAAAATTTTTATTTATTGATTAATGCAATTTATCTCTTATTTCATTATAATTCGACTTCAAACACGATAGATTGAAAATATTAAATGATGTGTATATTAACTTTGATGACTACCAAAAATAATATAAGTATTTTCAAATATTTAATAACAGCATCGGTGGTTCAGTGGTAGAATGCTCGCCTGCCACGCGGGCGGCCCGGGTTCGATTCCCGGCCGATGCATTCCTTTTTATATTTTCTTTACACTTTTAAATGAACGATAATTATATACTTCTAAATAACAGAAGTTATTCTTATATCTTGAACATAATATGTCACTAATTAAAATTCATGGCAATTAAAGAATAATTAACTCAAAATACGGTATAAAACAGTAATTAAGGAAAATTGCCTTTTCGATTGCCATTATGCATGCACAATGTCTCGGCAACATGAGGACATCAAAAACAAATACAGCGAAGTCGTTGCTTAAAATATGTGTTGTATATAATTTTATAAAAAAAATATATACAGGTAAGGTATTGTTATAAATTTATACAATTCAATTCAATTCATTTATTTGCTTTAAACGTAAAATACATACAGTCACGATATTTATGACATGCAAATATTTTGGATTAAATTAAATTATTAAATAAAATATTACATGTATTAACGTTCCATTTCATTGCATTATACTAAATGACATTACATATATAATGGACATAATAATTATTCATTTAAATAACACTTATAAAATTGACATTTAATATTAATATAAAGAATAGTTGCACTAAATTTAAAAAAGGAAATATATACCATGCGTATACGTATATATAATCCACTAGCTGCGCCACGCGGTTTCACCCGCGTATAATTAATAAAAATAAGCCTAGAGCCTTCCTCGATAAAAGGACTATCCAACACAAAAATATTTTTTAAATTCGAACCAGTAGTTCCTGAGATTAGCCGGATCAAACAAACAAACTCTTCAGCTTTATATATTAGTATAGAGTAGAAGGTAAAACCAGGCAGATTTTCTCGTCTGTGACTATACCAATCGATTGGTTTCACGGTATAGAATCTGATCTGCTTCTGACAATGTAGACACGTAAAAAATATAAAAATAAAATCACAAATTTTATGGCAATCGATCAAAAGATTACGAAGTTCTCATTAATCTCAGGCTATTTTTCCAACATTCATTGTTATATTTAATATGTACACATCGATATATAGTAAAATCAATTTAAGGTACTATGTTTTATGTTTTAATATATATTATTACTTATAAGTATATTACTGGCACCTAAAATTCGAGGAACAAAGAAGCGGCGGCTTTGGCGATTCTTAAGAGAAGCCTACTTTCAGCTGTGGACTACGATTGGTTGAAATAAATATTATAACACGAAGCTTTCGACTTCATAAAGTTAATACATCCGATTCTTCTTAGTAGAATCCACATGCCGAACCCGTGGTAGCTTTATATTAAAGTAGAAAAATGTTAAATGACTATGCAAAAGTGCTTATGAGCTATCTTAAATAAAATATATTTCGGAAGTAGTTAGGGCTTATCATTTTTATTTCATCTACTTTTTAAAAACATTAAAATATGCACTTTATTTTGTCTTCAGCACCACCAGACTACTGCCTACAAAGTTTGAACACATCGGAGTGTAATTTTATACCGATTAAAGTATTTTCATACTACAAGCCCGGTTCTCGGTGTGAGTTAGAGGAGTGGAGAGGATGTCCGTCAGATAATAAATTTGATACAGAAGAGGAATGTAAAAATGTATGCATTAAATCATATAGTTCTGGATATGAGAAAAGTAAAAAAGTATTTAATAGTGGTGGGTAAGATACATTTTTTTTAATATATACAATTAGACTTTTCGTTAAGTTTTAAGTAAGTAAGTTAAGAACTCCTATTTTATTAAAAACTCACACATCTTGATCTCGTGCCCGGTGTAGGAAAATATCGTAAGAGAATTTGCACACGTTGGATGAAATTCTGCTACATACACATGTTATATATAGATATATACCATATTATACATACATATACCAACCCGTATTAAAACAGTATAAGCACCCAATTTTTCTACTCAAGAGGAGAACGATAATTTCTAGGCTCTACATTTCCAAAATTAGATAATGAGGGTAACAATAATTTTGAAAACATAGTTGAAAAATATCTTTACATGTAAAAATTAAAGGTATGCTTAACAATATTAAATACGTATGTCATTGAACCTTTCAGCAAAGTGCGTTAAACCTTTGAACATTTATAACTGTAACAATAACGCTACTAAAGCTTTTGTTTATAACAAAGCCATTAACAACTGTGACGAAATAATATGGACCGGATGTCCGCACATGGGAAATGTATTTGAAGAAAAACTAGATTGCTTACAAACTTGTTACCGCGGTGATTTGAATTGGCATGAAAAGTTAAACATAATGTCGAATAAACAGGCAGATCAGCTAGAAACAATTCTAAATAATATTTCAATAGAAGATTCTGATGCCACAGCCAACCAAATAAAAATAAATCACGGCACGGCAAACAAACAATTATTATTAAAAGATGAAACAAAAGCGAAACAGCAAAGTGTACATACAGAGAAAGTTATTAAAAATCAAAACATTATCAATCTAACTGATACTCAGTATTTTGGAGATACTAAAATTAAAATTTTAAATGATAAGCTTAATGGAACTACCATTACACCGATTACTATAATAAGCAATAAGGACGACAATAAGCTACCTTTAAGTGCAAGTGAGAAGATACACGATATACATACAAATGAATCTTCTGTAGATGGATTTAATATAACCAATTATCTCTCGACCACAGAATATCTTAAAACAACAAGTACTAAATCCAAACCTAATGATGTCAAAAAAAAAGTTAATGTAACTAACACAAGTGATACTAAATTCGAATCACCTACTACAGAAATATCAACTACTGAAGTTGAAGCTATAGAAAGCACGAAAGTTGAATTCACTAAAGCAAATGTGACAAAAACTTTTACCACTAAAGGTATAACAGAATCCACTAAAATTAGAACAACACCAATGAAAGTAGGAACTGCAAAAGCAGTTGTATTACCACAAGATCTGTAGTCAAATTATTTGAATGCCAACAGGTCCAGAGTGAAATATTTTGCATTTAAAAATTACACAACATATAAATACCGATACTTAGATTTTTTGCCGGGCAATACATTACAATAATTTTATAACCGAAAATGTTGAGCTGTTTATTACGCTTGTTTCATTTTGCATTTAAGAATATAAATAAAATCGTCATCAGACCTTAAAGTAGATCACATTATAATTACTATATACCACCTTTTTCATAACATGAGCAATTAATGTAACTTTATGGATTACAAATACACGATTAAATTGCATTTATCAAATTACGCGCGCTTGTGTACCTTATGTCCTTTTCTGTACGCCTGCCTACGTGCTTCCTAAAAAAAAACGCGCGCCATTTGTTGGTAAACAGAAAGGTAAAGTAAGTATTAATTATTATTGGCGCGAGTTATGATTTGTTGAACTTATTCGATGGTGTTATTTGGATTTTTTAAGTATAATAGGGTGAGTTATTTACATCAAATTGTACGATTCGGTGTTTTAATTTTATAAAGGTTTATAATAATTTTGATTCATTGTATTGACAGACATGGTAGTCGCGCGGACTACATTATAAAGTACCGCATCCGGTCAGCGTCTAGAAAAACACGATGGCTCTGTTCTGTTGTTTTCTTTAGTTATTTTGATTGTATGATTTATTTATCGTTAACGTACTCTTTAAAAACGTTTCATTTGAATGAAATTGTCACGGTTGAAGCATCTGAGTGACTGCCGTGAGCATATACAAATCAAATGGTAAGCCTGTTGAGGGAATGATCAATTATAAGTAGTCGAGTTGATATGTCTCTAGAGCGTTCGGAGTGCAATTACATACTCGAAATCACCATTGTTTAATTGATTCATTTATGAAAACCCAACCAACATTACACAGTTTTGTATTATTACAGTAACCTAGCGCAAAAAATGGTACTATGGTATCTGCCTCGTTGGTCTAGTGGCTAGATATAAGGCTGCAGACCTGGTGGCCCTGGGTTCAATTCCCAGGTCGGGCCAGTAAAAAGTTATTGGGATTTTCTGTCAGAAAATTCTCAGTAGTAGCCCGAAGTTTGGAAGGTGGAAGTGTGTACATTCCCGTGCCTCGGAAAGCACGTTAAGCCGTTTGTTCTGCGCCTGAACTCTTTCCGGTCGCGTCGGATTGCCGTCCCATCGGATTATGAGAGCTAGGGAAGAGAGAGTGCACCCGGGTTTGCGCACACACTTGTGCACTATAATATCACCTGCGCAGTTAGCTAATCTCATTTGAAATTGGCCACCGTGGCCGAAATCGGTCTGGAGGACGTTGTCATATTAAGAATCCTTATGGTAGACCCCTTCGTCGTATAAATATTTGAGGCTAAAATAAAGTATGTCAACATTTTATACAAACAAAAGCTTAGCTAAATTAAGCTTACTCCAAAACTAATTCCGTTATTCCATAAATTAATTCTAATTACTGCTGATTCGTAGAACGTAGAGATAGAAAAGATTTATTAATATTATAGATAGATAAAACGAATAGAATAAACATATCCTACGTTTACCATTATTCTGTCAATTATTTATATCGATTGAAATCGAATCGATTTTATCGAGGCATCGGTATCTTTATCCTAAACAATTGTATATAACTTCATGGTTATATCCGATACGGAATCAGAAGATGGAAGAGCATCGAGATATACTTATTTAAAAGCTATTTTATTATATCAATTGCTTTATATATTCGGTAAACGTCTTTAACCGATATATTAAGAATAAATAATGTGTTGTATATATTTTTAATGCACAAAAAACTAGACAGCAGTTTTAATTATTCAAATGTCATTTATTTGAATTTTACTTGGTATTAGGGCTTATGCCAGCCCGCCTGTATAGACAACACCCACTCATAAGATATTCTAACATCAAATAGCAATACTGGGAATTATTGCGTTCCGGTTTGAAAGGTGAGTGCGCCAGTGTGACTACGGGCACAAGGTAATTGACGATGTAAGGAACGGTGGCCCATATGCCGGTCCCAAACCTATTTTATTAAAACAAAAAAATATAATGTCGTAATACAAATCAGTATGCCAATTACGTTAAAATTAAAATAAATGTAAAATGTACATAAACAAACATTTAGTTGTTTGTATTACGTGTCTATGGTAAGGATCAGTGGATCTGAGCCAATTAAGGCTGACATCTATGGTGTCTGTTAAATGTCGCTCAAGTAACCTAGATAGACGGCTAGCACCGATTGATAAAATACTGCATTTAAATAAAGACGTTATAAGGGCGAACCGTTTATATTATGATATCGGTTAAAATAGTCAATAAGTGTTATGTATTATATTTATACTCAAACGACCACCGTAATTGTTAGTATTTTAAGGCGTTACTTAATAATATTTAGCAGGTGGTTGGTTTAACAATGCTACGTCTTCGCAGTATTAAGGCTGGTATAGAATCAATATCAAATCAAAAATCTCAGTACCTAATTATTATTTTACGTTAGTCCAACCTTTTGTGTATATAAATAATAAAAAAAAAAACAAAGAAAATTATACTACAGCCCACATAATATTATTTAAAAGTTTAAATGGTTGCTATGCGCGACGTTGACAATTGTCAAATATCAAATCATTTGTTTTGATCTTATTATGATGAAATGAAGGAATGTCTATTGTGCGTCTTAGAAACGTATTGTTCTTAAGATGGCTTTTTTGTCATATCTAAATGATAAATGTCGTAACCCTACACGTTTACACACGGTGACGCTTTTGTAATAGACTACTTTTTTTTAAAACTATATCAATGTTGCCTGGCTTTGTCAGTGTCATCGGTGAGGGGAACAAGCACGGTCGCTCAGCTGAGCAACAAAAGGAGTTCACGTGAGAGCTCACTCATAACATTGCATTACACTTGCTTATTGATGAATCACCAATTAATACCAATCGACGTGAACTAAATTTAGGAGGAGACGGTATAAGTGTGGTGTATAAGTATATATTGGGGTTGTACCTTCTAAAGGGTCGGGGCTACTGTGAAACATGGTCTTTATTTTTGTAGATACTGTCATACAATTAGCAGCGTTTGTCGCCGACGCATTATCGCGACACGTCGCGTGTGTAAATGCAAGGACCATTACAAACTTTCTGCGGCGCCGTATGTAATCAGCCTGACAGTTTCATTCTAACATATTTAATGTATCTGTGCTTTGTATTTCGATAATAATGAAACAGTAATACCCCTTTGAAACCTAATTAAATTTACCAAGGTAATTATATCATAAATGCGAAAGTAACTCTGTCTAAATTTGGTAAATTTGGTATAAAACAAGCCCAAGGAAGCAAATAGGCTCCATAAATATTTTTTATACCTAAGACCTGTTTCCTCTCTAAAACGCGGGCGAAATTGCGGGAGAAATATAGTGATACATAAATACAACATCATTAAAAATAGTCCCGTAAATAACAATGAGGATAAGGCTTCTATTAGAGAAGCAGCATACATATGTGTATAATTAGGATTTTTTGGTTTAGATTCATGTGTTCTTGCCACTGGGCCATCACGGTATTATATACACATTATATACATACATACATGACAGTAATATGTTAACATTATTGTAGTGTCTTATGTAATGTAGCATTTAATGCGAATACTAAAAGTGAAATTGTTTTTTTCCATTACAAATAAAACACAAATCGCCGTACTATGTGAATTTATGTGAATAGTGCATTGTATTTTTTTTTGTACTTACGTGAAAAGAATACGAGGAAAGAAACCATTAGTATGAAGCCCGTTTAAGGCATGTATCTTAATTTATTTTAAAGATTTTTAAGAAATGTGTATAATATGAACAACTTTACATATTTCGATAAACATAAGATTTTATTTACGTTGGCTTTATTGTAATAATTTAAATTATCCCGTTTCTGATTTGTTGATGATTGTTAAAGAGTTTTACTGGCGCCGCATAAATCTATACTTATATTATGTACAATATAACATTTTTATTAGGACCCTTATTTGATCCGTACAAAGCAGGGTAGCCAGTTGATAATATTAGTAAGGAGAACTTATAGTTTATATAAACATTGTATACTTTAGACTTTGTGTTGGTAGGAGAGTTAATGACGGAATGAAAGCGTGACGCGTGCTCACGTGCCGTTTATGTCGGTCTAGCGAATAACTAGCTCGGAGCTAGGCCTAGCTGTTTAAATATATCTAGCATTTAACTGAGATCTACATTACACATATATTTCTAGAAAATTCCATTGTAGCACGGAATCGTGGATCGTGGAGGTTGCGGGTTTAAATATGGTGTCTTTGAGCTTGACCTATGTTTAGAATTCAAGTCTAACTCTGCCATGTGATCTCAAGTGAGCCGAAATGTATAAATTAGGGCACTTGGTTCACACAAGTTTTTTTTTTACGAATATACTTATCTCGTCGCACGCAAATCAATCACACGCAATGATTGATTTGTGATAAATGGACCGCGTTGTGCAGAAATGCTCCAACCCACAGACACCAATAAAAGAGAAAACTATTTATAATAACCGTAACCCCGTTACATAATATTATGCGTTTCTTTTAAAGACATTGGACATTTTTCTCTTTTAATATTTTTATTGTTTCTATGGGTTGGAACATTCTGCACAACGCGGTCCATTTGATCTGATGTTTGAATGCCTCGTTGGTCTAATGGCGCAATTTCTAAATCCTGCGTTCAAACCTCAGGTCTGGCCAATAAAAAGCTAATGGGTTTTGCCGAAGGATCTCAGTAACAGCCCAGAGTCTGAATGTTAGAATTGCCTCGGAAAGCACGTGAAACCGCTGGTCCTGCGCCTGAACTCTTATTTTGTTTTGGATTTATTGTCGGATTACGAGAGCGCAGACATAGAGGTTGTACTTGTGTTGGCGCACACACTTGTTCACTAAATATGTCGAAGTTTAACGAAGACATCGTAAAGAATCTTGCGTGTGTTCAATGAAAGTCTACCACATGAATAAAGCAAAACACTCTACAAGTGAACACCTAACATCGTGTTATGATGATAATGCAGATACGAATACGATACACAAGTGAAGTGCCACTAATACCTAGACTTGGTGGTAGAGCTTTTGTGCAAGCTCGTCTGGGTAGGTACCACCCACTCATCAGATATTCTACCGTAAAACAGTAGTAAGTATTTGTTATTGTGTTCCGGTTTGAAGGGTGAGTAAGCCAGTGTAAATAAAAGCATAAGGGACATAACATCTTAGTTCCTAAGGTTGGTGGCGCATTGGCGATGTAAGCGATGGTTAACATTTCTTACAATGCCAATGTCTAAGGGCGTTTGTGACCACTTACCATCAGGTGGCTCATATACTCGTCCGCTTACCTATGCTATAAAAAAGACACAAGATGAATTTATGGACTCCAATTAACCAAACGTAAATTCAGTGCTTGCCCGGATTTGAACACGGAAGCATCGGTTAAAATTATCTTTTTCCAACCACTGGGTCTTGATGATGGTGGACTATGTTATATTTAATAAGATTGAATTACAAAACAAAAATTAAATAAGTCTGTTCGGTATACAAAATATCAACAAATGAAAAATCTAAATAAAAGAAACATCCCTTTAGCTATAAATTTCATTAGTTGGTACAACCCTTTATAACAATCAAGGTCAAGGTTAATGCCCTACCCATTTCGAAGGACCGAGGGTGACAAAATACACGAAATTAAACGAAGTACTCGTAAATGTGTATGCTGTTTGCATATAAACTAATCATTTTAATGGGATAATTCAATTTCACATTTCAACAAACATATGTAACAGTTATATTAATTATGAAAAATATTTAGAGAAAGAATCATTTATATTAAAATCTCAAAATGAACGAGTAAAATTACATGAATAAAATAATAAATGATAAAAACTTTGCATCGGCCGGGAATCGAACCCGGGCCGCCCGCGTGGCAGGCGAGCATTCTACCACTGAACCACCGATGCTTACAGCAAAGAGACGAAATTATACATAGAATGATTACATAAATATTTAAAATTAAATTAAAAAAATTAAAATTACATTCATATTTTTTTAAGAACGTGCAAAAAGGTTTGTATATGAAATGTTATTTAAGATGTACAAAAAAATATATTAAAAAAATGCTGTATAGGTTAGGCTGTATGTAAGTTGCACGGCAAGCTAAATATTTTTTTCGAAATATATAATAAATTAATGGATTTATTTTAAATAGTAAAAAAATACTCCGTCGCATAGAAAGCTCGTTTTTCAAAGTTGGTTAAAATGTCTTTACGGTTCTTCTCAGCAAAATCGTCAATACGAACCTATATAGATGTCATGGTGTTTGTGCTTGCGAACTCCAAAGTGTCAAGACGAGCTTCGTTATATAAAGTAGGTACATCAAGGGTCACTATAGAAGCAACTCGCTAGTCGGCAGTCGCAACCAGACTCCAAGGGTTTCTTTAATAAGACAATAGTGTGAACAAAAGAGTCTCTTGTTAACACAGATGCGTTCTGGAATTTAGATTATTTTAACATAGGTCAACGACATTCTAAATAAACTGTTTTATTAAAATTATAATTAATTCATCATTCATGCAGTATGCATTGTAGGTATTTTTTTATTATACAAGTTTTTGTTCTCAACAAATTATCTCTATATTATGTATATTTTATATTATATTATAAAAAAAATGTAAAATTTACGTAACAATGTCATTTACTCAAAATTTTATCTTTATATTATGCTAAAATAATTTTATTATAATACATAAATTTAATATAACAAATAGATGATATTATAAAAAAAAATCAAAATGGCGCCAAACAACCAGCTGATCGACAATGCTTTCCATCTCAGCTCACACTGAATAGCGACTCATCGTACAACAGTGTCGACAGATTTTACGTAAAACTCGATAAAAAACTCAACTTGTTAGTCGACTTGATTCGAATTCAGTCCGGTCGCGTCGCTGACGAACGGCGGATGTGTTTATGTAATATTGTTATGTTTTCTTGCATCGATTATTCCGACTAAAAGATCGATTGCGGATTAATAATTTAATGAGAAATTATGACTCAAGTTAGCAATTATAATATTAAGTTATTCCTTAGTTAAGTGTTACTATATAAGATATGCCTATCGATTGTGTGTTTTCTTAGATATGGGACGCTCAGTGTGTCTAGGTCAATAGGTATTTTGGGATGACCTAAAGTGCAAGTTTAATGTTTTGTGCGTTCATTTGTTTTGATTCGAAGTCTGTGACGTAAATATATTAGTGTTTATTAGGAAGCTAGATTTGTGTAGGCGGTGTTTAGTGTTGTGTTCCTGGATATTGATAGCGGTTTTCGCAACATGTTTGGGGTTTTGATGAAGAAATGGAAACCTAAAAGGTAATAATATTTATACCATTTATTAGGATTAACATAAAGATTATTAATTAAAAATATTTGATGATGATTTTTTTATTCAAAATTAAAAATATACTTCATAAAAATACAAACTCTTACGACTCTCTTTCTGGGTGTTTCAACCTCAGTCATAATTAATTGGTAACTGCATTTTTTTGCAAGGCTATTTTTTTTAATGATAATATAATACATTTTTGTTTTTGGATTTCATATTTCTGATGAAACTTTTGAATTTGTACACGTAGAATAGACTTTATGATCAAATAAATTAATAATTGAACAAACACTTCTCTTTTTTGTTAGTTTATTATTATTTTTATTACAAAATTCTAAAATTAAAAGGTTAAATATTTAGTTTTTCACCTGCTCCAACTAGCAGCTGTACGTAACATAACATCACAAACACCTGGTCTATTTCGATAATATGCCAGTCGTAAAGATACAAACGTCAAAAGTAAAAAAAAGATGACACGGTATTTGTTTTTATTTTTTTTAATAACAGAAAAACCGGATTAAGGAATGTTTTTTTAACAATTTGAAAAAACATACACAAGTAGATATGTTTATTTATTAATAAAATTATTATTTAAATACGTAAATAAAAAAAAATATTAATCTAAAAATGCACCAATTTTGGTTATTTTTTTAACGAGCATAATAACAATAAATTAACAATTACGATTAATTAATTTATGATAATTTTAATACTTCAATCAGTTCAGCTATATTAAAGAACAGCATTTATTAAAATGTCACCTCAATTATTATCACAAGTAGTGTAGGATGTATGGATGTATCTTACATACATATATATATCTATAAATACTGGCTGTTTTGTACGGTTTTACAAGCGTTAAACGTTACTCTAGTTAGCTTCTGTGGGTCAGGTTATATAGCGTGATTTTATATAGTCTAAAACTTTCCCAAAAATGGCTATCTAACAAAAAAAAATCTATTAAATTGGTCTGGTAGATCAATATTCGTATAATAAAAATCTTCAGCTTAGTATTGATATAGTAAAATACGCGATGTTTTTATATTTTTTCTTGATATAAAAAAATAAAAGCGAATTTACTTACATGAATTATTATGTGTGCCGAAACGTCGCCGCGTTCAGCTATCTGTCTGAACGCGATTACTCAAAAACTACCGAGCGGATTTTCATATAGTTTTTCACTAAAAAAAAGACTGATTCATACGTTTTGGTGTTTAATTCATTAAGTTTGGTTTTTAAGCTGAAATATGACGATGATTGTTAAAGATGTCGGAATCAAATCACTGTCTGGAAGCTTTAATAGCGCTGCAAAAACCAATTTTATATTATGTTTTATATCGTATATACATAATCATTTACTTTTATTAACTCCTTCGGAGCTGGAACGGTTAGCTAGTTCTATATGATAATCTTACAATTATTGTGAGTATTCTAAATATGCCCACACGACGACGAGACGATTATTTTTATTCATTATAGCGGCATCTAGGCCTAGGTTTCTATAAAATTAACATATTTTCAAGAATAACGGATTGTTTAATCTTATTATGTATTCAGCATCACAAGCTCGATAAATTTAAATTAATTATTACTGAAGATGCCTTCGTTAATGAGTGCTATGTATATACATATAAAGAACATCTGCTTCTAAGGTATTCTGATTATATACGATATTCCGTTAGAAAACGGAATTAGATTGAAACCTTTAGTTATATCGCATTTGAAAGACGTATGTAATTTTGAAATAAGTGAATGAAAGTCAAGGCTTTGTTGCAAATTTTAGAACTTCTTCCACCATTGTTACCGAAAGCGTATTGGTGGATCCACGTGTGGCAGAATCACATCTGAGACGTGTAATATTCTCACGATGTTCACTTTCACCGGTGAGTGCGAGGTAAGTATAGTAAGTAGAGATTTGTAAATACACATTAAGCACACAATGTATGAGTAGTAATTTCGGGTCTAAACCCGCACTCAAACCGGCTAGCCACTGGGCCAGCTCAGCTTGATACAGCTAGATGCAGAACCTTTTAATTACTTCGCTTATTAGTATGTGGGTTAAACCTTGCAACTAACAAGGTATTCCAGCTCCACCTAGGAACTTGCTTCAAATTACATCGATTATATCGCCAAACACAAAACTTAATATTCTTGTGTTCCGGTTTGAAGGGTGAGTGTGCCAGCATCTTAGCTCCGAAGGTTAGTGGCGCATTAGCGATGTCTCAGGGATGGCTAATATTTCTTACGGAACTAACGTCTATGGGCAGTAGTGACCACTTAACATCAGTCGCCTTTTTTAAAGTTAGGAAATCAACGATCATCAAATTAAACACGCGGGTGTTTTATTTAAATATAATCTATAGTAATGTTTTCGTAAACACAAGCTTTAAATGCATTTTATTACCTTAATTGGTGAATTTTATGTGTACTAAATATATAAAAATACGTTGCTATGCGTCGGTTGACTGGTTTTTGTTTCGACTGAGTCAGCTGACGACCTGCTGGTGTCAGATTCGAAAAAACGCGAACGCGCTGTAAGCACAAACAAGAAAAACGATACCAATCCCACATCAGCGTTAATAGATATTTAGTTTCGGACACGTTTTCGTTTTGACATACTATTGCTGTGTTGTGACTTCACTACCAGTCTAGTCGTATCGGGGAACCGAAATTTTAAATCAATCGGAACTGTGAAATTTGGTAATACCCTTTTATCAAGTAATTAGCTGTTGATCTTCAAACGCTTGAATAAATCTCTATAATTTATGGCTAAGAACCATCAGTTTCAAACCGAAAATACCGTATTAAAATCCATCAGTCCATTCGTTTGGGAGCTACGATGCCTTAGACAGACACACAGATACAGGGGTTAAATTTACAAAAAATTTTTTTTAGTGGCTTGAAACGTATACTTTGTGTAAGTATGAACTTTATGCTCATCGGTCAAACAGTGTCGAAATATATAAATTTCAAACAGATAACCAACATCAACTTTTACATATTGATATTTAGGCATTAAGTAGGTACTAACTTCTTATTTATAAAGTAACTATCTGAAATGTTCGTAACACTTTCGTTAAATGGGATTCAATTAATTGCGAATCTATTCCGAAAAAAATCGTAAACAGCGATTTTTAATGGTCGATTTAGTATCTACGAAGGCAATTTCTAAAATATTTCTAAACTTTTTCATTAACGATATAACTTAGGAGGTCAAAAGCTATTTTTAAAGATGTTGCCAATTGATGGGTATAAATGTGAATGGAGATGATGATGACCAAAAAATTATCAAATAGTTTTAATATTCATGATTTTCTCTGTATAAGATTATATAGATGATAAAAATCATGGAGTTAGTTATGTTGTGTTCCGGTTTGAAGGGTGAGTGAGCCAGTGTAATTACAGGCACAAGGGATATAACATCTTAGTTACCAAGGTTGGTGGCGCATTGACCTTGTAAGCCAAGGTTAACATTTCTTACAATGCCATTGTCTATGGGCGTTGACGACCACTTATCCATGGCCCATATACTCGTCCTCCTACCTAACCTATAAAAAAAAAGTGTTTGTCGGTTTTCATGTGGTAAGCATAATTATATATTATACATAACTTAATTGGTGGAACAGTTATTTAGTTTTTTATCGGTTCTGCTGGCTAGAAATTTTGGTAAATTTAATTTATTCCTGTATTTTAACGATCCATAACAACTTGTAAGGTTCTTGAATCATTTATATTATGATTTTACAATAAATCAATTTTAATGAACATCTGCAGATAAATAAAAAAGCAAATTATCACCTACTTAACCAGTGACTAAGCAAAAGCTGTTGTTTATTTATAAAACACAGATTGAACGCGATACAATGCCCGGAAGAATTTTGCGACACCGATATTTTTTTATTTGACCTCAGTCAAAACGTGTCGAATATTTTGTCTAATGTAGGGTAAAGAAAATAAACCGCGAATGCTATGTAACGCAAAAAAATTACAGTAAGTAAATATGCACTGCTTATTTGCAAATGCAGCCAAATACAAAATATCGTCCAAATTTGAAAACAAAAAAGAATCCCCAGACTACTCTGTGATAATCTGTTGCCGAAATATCGATGATTGAAGAGGAAATTGTCTTTTTCATTCAACCGTCGATATCTCCGCAAAAATGCATAGAGGCACCTAAATAAAAAAATTGAAGCTTAATAAACAAGCTACTCGATACTTGCATTGAAAGTGAGTGCACGACTGTGAAAAAAAAATGTGAATTTGTTCCATCGAGATGTTTCATTAATTTTCTCAATAACCAAAATGAAAATATAAGAGAAAACATGGAGAACCGAGATCTTAAAAGTAGAAGAATGAAGCTTCAAAATGTTTTTTTTTTATCTCGATATGACTATTTTTCATCGACATACAGCCTTCCTAACTTTGGTGAAAAAATGAGGAAAATTCCTTGTTCCTTTAATTGTTTCCAGTAGTGTACCTATAATAAACACATTGTTAGGTATTTTGTTTTATGGCAATTCTAGTATATTATATATAGTATAGTATGTATAAAGTGAAAAATAGTCCTTATATATGAAATGAAAAAGCAACGCTGCTGTAGCCTTTCTATATGTATATGTAATTTATATTGAAGAAATATTGTAAGTAGTACATTGATTTTTGTTTCGGCAACCGTAAATTTTTAGGTACTTAAAAAAAAGGCATAAGTAAAATAACCGCGATCTATATCGGTGTATGGGTACAACAATTTCTCAGCGGCAAATTTAAGTTTCTTCTTCAATTTCGACTCGATCCCGTGATGGACAAACTTACCTATAAGTTTGTACCCGAACACTTGGTGCGCGAGTCCGTCTCACACTTGGTACCTACGTGTTACTTTTTAAATTTGCAAACATTTTCACATATAACTAAATGTTATTGCTATTCCTGCATTGATTCTCAGTGAACACGGCCCATAAAATAAGCGGTTAAAGTAATAACAATAATTTCAAATTTACCATACCATGTGATTAGGGTTACCATGTTTTATAACAATAACATACCATATATTATATTAAAATATAATATTAAGAAAAAACTAGCGTTTATGTTGATCTTAAGACCTTTTTTAGCCGGATTTAAAAAGGATAGATTTGTTTTGTTTTGTTTTGCTGTGGCTGACACTTTGAAGGAGTTATGACTATCAACGAATGCCACATTTCCTAAAACAATATTTGTGTAAAAACAGAGATGAAGCTTCAGCGATATTCGTCTGATAAGGTCCTCCAGACCGATTTCGGTCACGGCAGTCAATCTCAAGAGATTAGCCATTTGCGCAGGAGATATTATAGTGCACAAGTGTGTGCGCAAACACAGGTGCACTCACTATTCCCTAGCTCTCATAAACCGATGGGACGGCAATCCAACACGACCGGAAAGAGTTCAGGCGCAGGACCAACGGCTTCACGTGCTTTCCGAGGCACGGAAGTGCACACACTTCCAACTTCCAGACTCCGGGCTGCTACTGAGAATTTTCTGACAGAAAAACCCAATAACTATTTATTGGCCCGACCTGGGAATTGAACCCAGGACCGCCGAGTCTGCGGCCTTTTATCTAGCCACTAGACCAACGAGGCACTCAATCCGTCTGATACATTACATATGGATACTCTACATATATGATAGCATAATTGATTACACTAGAGACTGGCGTGTAATAATATTGTATAACCAAGTGACATCATAGTTAGAAAGTTCACGGCGACACCGTTTTCGATGCATTAGATCGATTTTATCTTAATTTGTTTTTATATGTTTGGACCGGTAATTTTTTTTTAAATACTACTAGCTTAGTAGCTAACCGCCCGGCTCCGCAAGGATATAATAAGACGGTCTGCATAAATAGTTTATGTCGTAATACACATTATTTTAACTCTTGCTTTACGCGGCGCACGCCATTTAAGCTCCCTTTGATTGAGTGTCCCTTTCCCGACATCTGCAATTATCATCATATTACAGTTAATTTACAGAAAACAATAATGAATTATACACTTCAACCTTCCGCATGAATCGTTTCGACCATTGGTGAAAACCTTATAAGAATCTGTTCATTCGTTTTTGAGTTTGTCGCGTTTAGAAAGTTTTTTTGTTATAAGTGACATTTGTGCCTTAATACTTTATTATTACCTAAATAAATATTCCTTGGTTGATATAATAGAACATGTGGGGTGTTTTTGATGTTCCAATTTTTTTTCATGTATTGCATCAGTCGTGAGAGCTATTTCTGAGAAAAATTTAATTTAATTTTATTTTTTTTTATTTTTTTATTATATAGGTTGGCGGACGAGCATATGGGCCACCTGATGGAAAGTGGTTACCAATGCCCATAGACAATGGCATTGTAAGAAATGTTAACCATCACTTACATTGCCAATGCGCCACCAACCTTGGGAACTAAGATGTTATGTCCCTTGTGCCTGTAATTACACTGGCTCACTCACCCTTCAAACCGGAACACAACAATACAAAGTACTGCTGTTTTGCGGTAGAATATCTGATGAGTGGGTGGTACCTACCCAGACGAGCTTGCACGAAGCTCTACCACCAAGTATTTATTTGTAATCTCATTGAATTTTTAAGGTTTTATTTGAGTTCATGTTCCTTATTCATCTTAAACTTTCTTGGATGAGTTGAGTACTTGCGTTAATTTGTATGTTATCGTTAAACTCAAAAAGCAATGCAGCCATATTGAAATAACTTTCTTTTATTTTTCTTTGTTCTTTTAAGGCAGTTGTAAGTTATGAAGTATTGTGATAAGTGATTAACGGTAATGGGATACGAAGTAGCTCTGCTATTGGCTACTCGTTTTTACTTTTTTTTTTAGGTTTAATTTCAAATAAAACCTTTTTATTATGTTGGATTAATATTTATCTGCTATTTATAATGTCGTTCCATTTTTAAAAGTATAATTATAATGCTACTGCACCACAGACATTGTGATTTAGTGTAACAATATGTGTCTCAACCAGACTTACGATGTTAAGTTTAAACTTATAAATATACTATTTAATACCATGTGTACGTATGTTTGTGTGGTAGTTTCTATTGTTTGTGACTCTACAATAGGTTAAAAGTGAAATGTTATGAGGCTTGAGAAATAAAAAAAAAATTACCAACGACATTGGAAACTTTATTGTTTATTGTATTTTATTGGGAATTATTCATTTCAATGATTTTTTAATTTTTATTTTATGTATTAAGCAGATAGATTCTTACCAATAAATTGTAACTTGATTACGTAAGGTCGATTTTAATGCAGTTAAAGTTGTTGACTCGTAATCTTCGGTTATGATTCTTATGTGTTCTAACCACTGGGCCATCGCGGAAAAAATTATACGACAGATAATTATTATACAATTTTAAATATCTCCTCTTTTTCATTATTAATTACTTCTTAATTGCAAATACGGATGTTCTTTTTTTATGGAATTCAATTATTAAAATATATTTGATTTGCTAAGTTCGTGGCTAGATTGTAACACCTCAGTCCCGAAGTCTCATGAACTCAGGTCAGTTCGTTGTTTTCATTCCATACAAATCGTAAAAATGTGTGTTTGGTACATAGATCAGATAGATATTGCATTTTTCTATAAAATATAATAAATAAGATAATAAAAGATACCTATATCGATTTTGTATACCTCGGAAATGGCTCTAACGGCCTTTAATTTTGTAAATGTTTATATAGTAATTTAGATACGGCTTTGTATTTAAATTTTATCTATATAGGTGATTTTTCACAAAGAAAAAGTGCGATCGTTACCAAGGTACCGTTTAATAAATTGCGTTGTTGACGTTCCTTTTCAAGTAAATAGACTAGAAATGTAACTTATTTACCATATACGATCGCGTTATCAATACTCTTATCAGAAGCATTCACATGTGAAACTGTTACTATCAGTTATGTCTAGATAAATTTCAATGACCAAGGCTACGTCATTTTACCAGATAGTATTATTCTATCTAATAATCTAATATTTAAACTAGCTGGACCCGTGACTTTGCGCGTAGAGTTCAGTTTGTGACGATAAACTTTTAAACTTTGTAATTTTAATGTGTATATATTATGCCTATTTTAATTATATATAAAATAGTAGCGGTAGTCTGAAATATAAAAATGGCGGTTTTCGTTTTGGTGACACGCAAATATCCATATTAACTTAGGCAGTTATTTTGGTAACATAGACAGACGCTTTTATTTATTTATGTTTTATATATGTACTACGTACAGACACATAGAGACACATAGAGGACCCTTCCCTTTAGTTCTAGATTAATTTAATCACAAATACAGCAAATGGTAATATTCAATTGTTTGTTTGTTACGCTTTCACGTCTTAACTACTTATCCGATATTATATTAACCGATCACTATGGAATTTTACCAATCTCACGCATCTGCGAAACCGCGGGCGAAAACTCTTCCTTTATAGCAACTAGCGGACTCGGCAGATGTCTTCTTACCATGCAGACATCTTTCATTTCGTGAAATATCAATAGCAGCGCCACCTACCGGGTCCAATTGTATTTTCAAATCATCCAGTAACCCATTGAAATATACACACAAAATCATCCAAATTGGTCCAGCCGCTTAGGAGCAATTAGCTGACAAACAAACGTACAGAAGAATTATATATGTATGTATATTAAGACGGAGTGACGAGTGGGTAATTAAAATAAAGATAAGCGAAGAAACAGGGAAAACTAGAATTGAATAAAGATTTTATATTGTAATAGCTGTGCCACGCGGCTTCACCCGCGTATAATTAATAAAAATATAATAAATTATTTTATTACTACACACGCACACACACACACATACACACAAAGACACACATATACGTACATACGCACACACATATATGGCTACTGGTAAAGAAATACGTAATTAAAGATTTGAAATTAATTTTCATACCGTAAGGTTTACCGATCTTATATATGGGCTATCATTTGCGCCATCACATGTTCTTTGTGTACCAATTTTCATCAAGATTGGTCAAGCCGTTCTGGAGTTATAAGAAGACATACAGACAGACAGACAAACAAAAATGAAAAAAATAGTATAATTTGAATCACTGCATCATAAAACGATTATTTATCACAATTAGGTGAAAAAAAAAATTACAGACAGAGCCAATAGATTTATATAGTAGTATAGATATAGTTGTACTTATGAAGTAACTTGTTCGGATTGAATTGAAAGTATGCTTATAAGCTAAGTATTAATAATTAATACAATATGTACTTGAAATATTTTTATTCCAAATATGGCTTACATAGACGACAATAGGCGTTTATACGTCGCTTAGTTTTTCTTAAACATGTTTCTCGTTGATGCCTTATTTGTAAGGCATAATGATTAATTAATTCATCTATTAGAATGACAAGAAAATCACAATTATATATTTTTATATAAGTGTGATAGTTCTGAAATTAATTGCAGCCCCATCGGATTATGAGAGTGAGGGAATCGAGAGTGCATCTGTATTTGTGCACACACTTGTGCACTGTAACAATAATATGTCCAGCGCATTGGCTAACCTTGAGTTTTCCGCCGCGGTCAGGAGGACAGCATCATCATTAATTTTAATATTAAGATAATATTTTAGATTATAAACGAATCATATTATTAAAATAAAAAAGGCTGAACTTATAATGGTGATTGGACAATTTCCATTAATCAATCTAATTGAAGTCCTTAACCCTTCAATAATCCGATTAATCACGAATCATCCTAGCTTTTTAAAAGCGTCTCTTATCTTTTACCGCCAGTTATTATGTAATGCTCCGCGCTTGAGGGACAATGGAAGTTGAAAATTAGAAAGCAATTATGATTCAATTTATAATCGGTTTTAATAGTATGCACTTAGTCCTAGTTGGACCCCACGTGTGGGTCCAGCACGAACTAATACATTACTGGTGCTGCCCTCTGGCCGGCCACCTGCCGTGATTTTAATTGGCAATTGGCCCTCTCTATTTGTAAAGCTCACAGCATTGGAGGGCTTCACGCTGGGTGGCCACCCCACGAAAGTTTTTTTTTTTAAATCTTATCGAATAATTATCCACGGACGTGATACGCTCCCTTGTCTCGGTCGTCTAAAGAAACGGTTATTATTACTAAACGTTTATTATCTGTGACGTTGATGATAGATCCAAGCTGTAATCATAATTCCGTAACTGCGTAATTTTGTTTTCTTCAGTAATAGGAGCTTACGGCTGTCTTACATAAGAGTTAATTACACATAGCTCATATTGTGTCAAGATACCTATGTACAGAGTATTGTATTAGATAAGTTAGGTTTAGTTGTCGAATCTGTTTTCGTAAATTGGCTTAAACTTTGAAATTCCATTTCAATCGTAATTAGTCGTGTGTGAAGATTGCTTCGGAAAGTCCGTTAAACTTTGTATTATTGAACAAGTATGTTCATGTAATGTTTCTAAAGGGAACGTTGGTCTGTATGGTTCTGATAACATTCCTCTGCAAATTACATGGATTTTATTGTGTTATCGTAATTAGAAAATAAATTATATACTTCAATACAGTTACTTCATATACTTATTATATCTTGAGATATTTTATATTTGAAAACGGTAGTATCTATAAGTATATGTCCGATTTGAAATATTGTTTTATCGTTTGGTAGCTTTTCTATTATTCTAGGTTTTATAATATAACTTCACATTACGGCTCTATATAAATTAGAAGAACCTACGAATAAAAACTAAAGAACCGGAAATAGTTTTTAACTGGATCATGGTAACCTTTTCGTTTCAGTAGACGGTTTCGATCTTGGTGGAACATATGACAGAATTTCTTGCCCGGATTTGGACTGACGATCATGTTTAACTCTGGACCACCTCAAATCCTATATACACAAATCGTGTTATTATTAATGGTCACAGTTATGTAATCAACATGTATAAATCGCATCGGTAAGAGATATTGATGTTGAAACTAACTTATTCAACATCAATATCTCTTACCGATGCGATTTATCTTACACAAATAAAATCTAGACAATTTAAGATGGTTGTTATAAAAGCGTGCTTTATTTCTCAACGCAGAATTGCCAGTGTCCTGAGGCTGTACACGTTTATTCTTTACATAAATTGCAATCTACTCGTGCACAATTTAATAAACAAACGATTTACAACTCGGCTTGCTAACTGAAATGTGATTATTGGGTGCGTTGGGATGATAGCTGGAAGTCTTGCCATGATATTATTATATTACATCAAAGTATTGTTTCTAAAACGATGGTTAAAATTGTAATTTAATAATTTAACTCAAAGTAAAATTAAAGTAAAATTTACTTGTTTTATCTTATTTCATAAATGATACTGCTTGTATTATTATGTTTATTTATTTAACTTGGTTTTGGATACCATATAAATTAAAAATAACTTAATTAAAATAAATTATAGATAGTAAGTAGTTTATACTAAGTAGACTACTACTAACTAAATGTAAATGATTTGTTTAGTTAATGTTTAGTAATGTATTATGTATTTTTGTCGATAGCCAAGTGAACTAGGTGTTAAAATAATGTCATAAATTTCTTAATATATTACAATCTTTACATAAATTCTATGTTCTCTTTATGCTGCCGATTACGGCAACGATGGCCATTCTCGAGGGATTACATACTGTGCGGGTAGAGCTTTGTGCAAGCTCGTCTGGGTAGGTACCACCCACTCATCAGATATTCTACCGCAAAAGAGCAGTACTTTGTATTGTTGTGTTCCGGTTTGAAGGGTGAGTGAGCCAGTGTAATTACAGGCACAAGGGACATAACATCTTAGTTCCCAAGGTTGGTGGCGCATTGGCAATGTAAGTGATGTTTAACATTTCTTACAATGCCATTGTCTATGGGCGTTGGTGACCACTTACCATCAGGTGGCCCATATGCTCGTCCGCCAACCAATACAATAAAAAAAAAAAACAGGTGTCGATAATAGTCAATGATCGCGAATAGACTTGTTATCCTATTTCTCCACACGCATAAGAGAGAGATAGCAATGGTTTTAGTTCTGTCATATTATTTAGAGTCTGGTGTTTAACTGAACTATATCGAACGCTGGCAATTTAAAAATCTTATAGGCAAAAGGTTCGGTATTATTCAATTGTTTTTTTTATGATATAGGTTGGCGTACACGCAAAGACACTTGGAGGTAAGAGGTAATCGATACGAGGGATAGAAATATTAACCATTCCGTATATCGCCAATGCACCACAAACCTTGGGATCTGAAAACCACTGGCTCACCTGGCCCTTCAAATCGGACATAATTTTAACACAGGTGCATTCTGTGTTGAAGCCGAGACGGCTCAGTGCTTAGAACGCGTGAATCTTAACCGATGATCGTGGGTTCAAGCCCAGGAAAGCATCACTGAATTTTCATGTGCTTGATTTGTATCTAACTTCTCCTCAAAAAGGGGAGGCCTAAGCCCAGCAGTGGGACATTTACGCTACGCATTCTGTATTCATTAATCCGTTATGTTGCAGGACCAAAGGCTACATGCTTTCAAAGCAAGATTACTTTATCCAGGACTTTAGAACTTTGAACAAAAGAATATACTTATAAAACAAACAAATTCGAAAACAAGTTGAGTCACTCCATAAAACATCATAACTCATGATAAATATTATTTATTTATGCTGTAACATATAGACAGTAAGTGTTGTGCAAACACAATAACATTTCTGTAATGTACTGGTATGTCACAGTATAAGATAAGAGGCCTTCAGATTTATTGATAGATTTAGTAAACAAGCTAAAAAGCAAAGTTCAAGGCGGGACACGGTTAGTTATCAAGTTTGTCTCACCTAGTATTACGTCAGAAGCCGAATGTTTCGCGGTGTAGGCGGAGGATTGACTATAGATTAAGAGAATGTCTTTAATGTAGCAACGCTATCCTGTAACGAGACACTAATGGCCTTAATAAACTTTTAGGTGTAAGGTAAACAATGTTGTGTCTTCTTCTTTCGAGTGTCCAACAAATAGTGGCAGAAAGAGATAAATAACTGTTTAATTAGACAGTTATAAGTTAGGCGGTAAAATGGTAAACTCAACCGTAAATTATTAAAAATGTTCATTAAGAAATTTTGTTTTATTTTTATGACACAAAAGTATTGCAAAACTGTAGGTAATAAATATACTTGTAAATATCTAGGTTGTATTTCTAAAATATAACTTATACCTAGTAAAAAATATTAAAATCTCGACTCTTGAAGGAATGTCATTGATCAAAACAATAATCTTCCTCGCCTTCGAATTTTAAAATATTTAAAAATCGAATGAGGGAATTTACAAATACACAAAGGAAATAAAACGATAAAAAAATATCTGAATATAAAAAGGCGCCAGTAGGTACGTATTACGTTGTTGCTACCACAGATTAGTTACTGTAACAGATCGTGGGCACGGAATGACGTGATAAATTTCGATTCTCTTCTAATCTGTAACTAATTTAGCTTAAACTAAATGTTTATTAAAAAAAACAAATGTTGGAATTATTGAGAATTTCTATTTACAGTTCCCACACTTCGGGCTGTTGGAAGTTTGTAAATAATTTGTATTAATCATTATATAACGATTTTTAAAAAAAAACTGCTAAAATCTTCTCCTGGAGAGAAGAGTTGGCTCAGTGTTGGAACAAAAAACCAAATATAGTTGTTTATCTATGGCGTGCATAATTAATCAACATATTCTAATAAACCTAGAAGTATTTTAGACTATCGCGATCATCGATCTAATTAAATAGTAAGCAATAGAGTAGAAGCAGACTCGAGGCCTATTTCACACGGACGTACTTCAAGGACAAACTATTTTTATTAATAAGCGGTGATCCATAGACAATTTAACTTTTATTTTATGTTAATGTAACAATTTAAAACTAATATAAAGTACGAAAGTGTTGTAGTTAAAAAAATTACGGATTTATTTTGTAACTTGGTTTATTAATAAACGTAATCCATAGACAATTTTACTTTGATTTCAAAGATAATCTGTTTTAATTAAAATACTTGCCAATCTGTCTTTTCATATTAAGATGAGCTCACTTAATGGAGCATTTAGATGAGGCTACTAACTAGCCAATACACACAGCCAGCGTTCACTAATTGAAATCGAAAAATTATAATTATTATATTATATTATTATAATTCACTCTTCACTCCCCTAAATCTAAATTGTTGTTATGGTATATTATAAGCGGATGGGCAAATCGACCACCTGATGCTAAGTGGACACCACCATTATATTCATATATATTAACCATCCCTTGCATCGCCTATGTTTCACCAACCTTTAGATCCGAAAAACGCTGGTTCACGCAGCCTTCAACCCGGACCACAACAATTCAAAGTATTGCTGTTTAGCGGTAGAATATCTGATGAGTGGGTGGTACCTACCCTGGATGATAGTCTTGCACAAAACCCTACATTATTTAGTTTACAAAACTTGAGTGTGCGTCGAACGAACAAAAATAAAGCAGTAAATATAAAGATGTGTGGTGAAATCGATCCATTTGTATGCAAATATGTTGAAGAAACCATTATAATTGCAACACTTCATGCCATTCTTAGCGGAGTAATAACCATAATAAGGAATAATGAGCGAAAGAGATAAAAAATTAATTAAGACACCCGTTTTGCTTACGTTTGTCGCTTTAATTAGAATTATGAAAGTAAAAATATTTGTATGAACTTTCTCGAAGACAATTTAAAAACATTATTGGAGTCTCACTTACTATAAATGAAAAATTATATATAGAATATTTTACATACCCATCGACTATAAAAGTAAAGCAAGACCCAGTAAACGTAATCCCACTGCTGCAAATGTCCAGCATTTCATTAAACACCTGCAGTTTTTTTTTGGAATAAGCTCCAAACCTTTTCCTCAAAAGAAGAGAAGAGGCCTTAGCCCAGCAGTGGGACATTTATAGGCTGGCTGCAGGTTTTTTACCAACCTTGCTGCCATTATATATATATATATATATATATATATATATATATATATCACGTCTCATATATTTGTAAGTTGGTTGCAACTTTACCTACATTGATTCTGCTATATGCCTTTAATTAAAAAGAATTAGAACAATTTATGATATACTTTCTATAACAATAAGTTTAAATGTTAAGAAACTATTTATAGTATATAGTATTTAATTAAACAAACCAATCACGAGGTACATTTTTTTATGCATATGGGCCACCTGATGGTAAGTGGTCACCAACGCCCATAGAAATTGGCATTGTAAGAGATGTTAACCATCGCTTACATCGCCAATGCGGCACCAACCTAGGGAACTAAGATGTTATGTCCCTTGTGTAGTTACACTGGCTCACTCACCCTTCAAACCGGAATACAAAAATACCACGTACTGCTGTTTTGCGGTAGAATATCTGATGAGTGTGTGATACCTACCCAGACGAGCTTCTTAGTTCCCAAGGTTGGTGGCGCATTGGCGATTTAAGCGGTTAACATTTCTTACAACGCCAATGCGTTGGTCATCACTTATCATCAGGTGGCCCATATGCAAGACCGCCTACCCGTACTGTAAAAAAAAAATAGTTTCACATTCCATAATTTCATATTCCTTAATTTTGTTGTAAATTAGCAATAATTTATGTTAGCCATATAAGATTCTAAACAAATATATCTTTCATTTAATTAAGCTGTTTAAATATTTAACTTTTTGTAGTACATCCATATTTTTATCTACACGGTCTGAATCCGATGATAAAACTGGCTAGAATGAATGGGTTACAAAATTTAATAAATCATTTTTAAGATATTTTTTTTTATATATTTATATACTACATCATATAAAAAAATGTTAGATTAAGTTATCAACGAAATAGTTAATTATATAATAAACATCAATTAGTGTTACAATTTACTTATATCATATTGTCTTTGAAGTAATAAAATAGTGTATTTTTATACGGAAACGCGTTGAGTATTTAAAATTAAGAAACTAAATTTCAAGGTTCACACTAACTTTTTCGCGAACAAATCGTATATTTGTATTCATACAGTGTCGTACTTGCAAATTTAACAAATTAGTACTAATTTCGTTCTAAGTAGTCGTCTCTTTTGTTACAGAAATAAAGATGCCATTTTCAACGTTCTTATCTATACTAATATATAAAGCTGAAGAGTTTGTTTATTTGATCCGGCTATTCTCAGGAACTACTCGAATTTAAAAATTATTTTTGTGTTGGATAGTCCTTTTATCGAGGAAGGCTCTAGGCTTATTTTTATTTATTATATTTTTATTAATTATACGCGGGTGAAACCGCTGTGCACAGCTAGTATTATATATATTCTTTCACACTATAGAATAAATACATACTGTATGTATGTACTGTATTATCCTAAAAGTGTTCATCCTTACTTAGTTCCCTACGTCCTCCTACGTTACAAAAGGAATTCTTGTGCATTTCATCCTGTTAGATCTGTTAAACCTACCGGCTTAGGCTGTGCCTTGTTTGTCCGTCTGTCACTTTAAAATTTTACTAAGAAGATTTTTTCTCGATTCTTTAAATGTTCTGGAATCAAATAGTTCATATTATTGGTTAACCGGCCTGTCGAGATATTTTGTAAGAAGACACTTTTAACTCGTCTCACGGTCGTTAAATGTCAAATAGTGATATGCGACATTTAATTTAATAATAATAACATTTAGTGAATGCCTATCAAAATAGTATATCACCGTAATCGGTTTTCCACATTTCACGAGGGATATACGGAGTGATCAATAACAGATAAGCACTGCTGGCTGCTGGACGAAATGATTGACTGATATCGTTATCAAATACTTTTATAACTATCTTTAATATTTTCTTTGTTTCACAAGTAAAACTTTCAGTTAAAAACAGTTAGACAGAGATTAAGAATTTTCACAAAAAGAACATACATCGATAACGTAATTCATGAAAAAATGTATGTATATATATATACATACATACTTGTGGCTATACTAATTGTCATTTTTGTCGGATTGGACACGGCGTCGAAATATTTGTATGCGTGTTGAAATTATGATAATTTATAAACACTGAACTGGTCACGCGAATATATAAATCCTCCAATAAACTTATTTATTACCCTTGACAAGAAATTAGTGGATAACGTGAATATTTACATGGATGATACAAGTAATAAAGTATTTAAATGATAAAATAATATATTGACCGCAGTTACGGAAGAAAATCCGCCATACGATACTTCGTATGACTAATTCATTGGGATATCTAAGTTGGTTCTAACATTCTTCGTAATTAGATAGCCGTGTATTACTTTATTTATTAGACTTCATATAAAAAATCTAGATCAATAAATGTAGGTGACATCTTATAATTAATTCATATATTATATCTGTATAAGAAAAAAATGTACAACTGTTGAAGAAAGGCCTCCGTCTCCTCTTAAAGTTTGGAGTTTATTTCACCACGTTGGTCCAATGTTGTTTGGTGGGTAAACGGCATTGGAGCAGCGTGGTGTTTTTGATATTAAAATATATAAGTATAAATTATTTTTTAAACGTAAGCATAATCGGAAAATATCGGTTTATAATCGGAAACTCTTCTAAGATCGCATGACATATTTGCTAAATTACGTATATAGAAAAATATAAATCATAGTTTAGCTTATTTTTGAATATGATTTTGACACAAGTACTTATTTATGTATTATATATTTTTTGAAACTGCAGTTCATTATAATATAAGAGTTCGATGTAAATCGAATCACTAATTTTTGCTTTATTTCGTTGATAAGGACCCAAACTATTATTTATCATACATATTATAGTACTGCTTACTATTATATTATTTATTAATGCGATAAGAGTGTTTGGGGACTATTAAGACAATCTGTTGAAAATCATAATTAATTTGTAACCTGTGTAGTTGATGGTTGTCGGTTGCGGTTGAGTTGCTAACACGGTCCGTTTCCCATCGCTACCCACCAGGAAGTGTACGGTAGTGGGGTAGGTTGTAACGGTATAACGCTAATTATGTAATGCAACTTAGTCAGGATGTTATAAACAGATAAACTGGCGGAGAGAAATTTATAAGTATTGTATTTTTTTTTTCTAAAACACTAATTATTTTTGAATAAAATGTACTATTCTTAGTACGCTTACTTTAATTTAAGAAAATACAATGGCAAATACAAATTATATTATTTTCATTAAATCAATATTAAAATAATTATATCAACTAAAAAAAATATCAATTTTTATTTCATTTAACTGAAAAAATGTAAAAGTTATTCCGATACCGGGAATCGAACCCGAGCCTCCTGGGTGAGAGCCAGGTATCCTAGCCACTAGACCATATCGGATCTTATATTTGTGTGCGAAAATAATGTTTATATAGTTTTATGTCATTGAAGTATTATAATATTATAGTTATCTGATTTTACTTCTAAAATGCATATCGGTAAGTATGTGTTATAAAAATGTATGTGTAACTCTCACGAGCATTTTTGAGTTGACATATAAAAGAAAAATTCTGGTTTCGAATGTAAACTACTAAAAAAACTCAACTATACCATAAATATATATAGTATGAACATAATTATTGTCTCGCGCGGTTTTCATTTTTTATCGTTTATCGCACTTTTCTGTTGAAAATACATAAACACTAAAAAAATATTTCTCCGATTTGAACTTACAACCTACGCATAAATTCCATGTGTTCTAATCACATATCTGTTGCGGCGCTATTTATATTTCTTATTAATATATTAAAATTATAATGATCTTATTTTGACAATGAGTAAGTCTTAGAGTAATAAAGTAGGTTGGTTAAATTTAACTGGTATCGTTAACTGACCTGAATGATGTGTCTCCTAAATTAACTGACCGTGTGCAGAATTTAAATATTTTATGAGTATGTTAATGCTTTGATGCTTTTTATTAAATCCCAGTGGTTTTGTTTTAATAAAACCCGTTATTATTATTAAAGTTGTTGTTGTTGTTTTATGCTTTTCATAAAATTAATCCAATGAAATAATTAATTTCAAATAAAATGAAAAAAAAGTGTTTTGTCAGCGTCATCTTTACAATAAATAAACTGTCTTTCTTTAAAAATGTATATATTAAAAAAAAATAGTAAAATGAAATAAAAAATATAGCTGCATCGACCGGGAATCGAACCCGGGCCGCCCGCGTGGCAGGCGAGCATTCTACCACTGAACCATCGATGCTTATACTTAAAGTGTAAAACATGCGTTGTTAATCAAACTTAGTTTTGTATCTTATCATCTTTTTAATTTTGATATTATAATCTGTAAAAAATATTCAATTACAAACCTCCAAAATATTATCGTCAAACCGTAACCGTGTTTTATGATTCTCATAAAATTAATCCTATTAAATTATTTATTAATCTACTTAACAATGATACGTTTTATTTTTTTGTAATTGAATTAATTTATTTGTTGTATATTAAGGACTATGTATATTAAAATAGGTAAGGTCCAGAATACACAGATAAGGACAACAAAATGATATATACTATTTCTACGTTGATATTTTAATCATTTTCTATTTCCTTCGTTATAAGTAAATATATAATTATATATATTTTAGATAGACAGATACTCTGATAGTGTTCGGAATGTCTATCTATTACATAATTGTAATTAAATACTGTTTTGCAAGGATCTTGTCAAATACCAGATCTTAGCAAATCTAGCTGCAGGCCGTAAACAAATAACCTAGGATTACCGCAATGCAATCCAGAGCCATTCATGGCGCATGGCGTGACGGTCGCAGGTTCGATGCTCTGATGGTCACGAGACCCCGTTTATAGCAATTGCGAATAATCACGTGTAAAGGTGATTTTATACAGGACGAGAAAGTTACTGGAATAGTTTTTAACTTTAATTGAAATTTAAAAACAAAATATTCGTTTTAAATAATCAGGGTTAAAATGCTTTCATTAATATTGTTTTGATTTAATGACAATCCAAATTTGAATTAAGTATATTTTCATAACTTTTTTATTTTTTTATTAATAATCATATCGTCTGTACTGATAGACACGACCAACGAAGCAGGCAATCGTACTAGCCTATGTTTTGACAATGTTTTATAGTTTAACAAATATTAAATATTATTTATTTACGGTCTTACTTATTAAATTTGTTAAGCGGCTGATTAGTAAAATAATGCTGTCTTTTTCTTTCAAACGTCAAATCGGTACTGACAGAAAGAGCGAATTCTATGTTTAATTAAACAGCATCTAAGCAACGTTTCAAAGGGGGTTGGAGTATTAACAATATATTTTCTACTATATAAACAATGATACGTTTTATTTCTTTGTAATTTAATTAATTTCTTGGATTATGACCCTTGGGTGTATACCGAAATGGCACATTTTCGTCTGTATATTACAAGCTAATCATTGGATGAAATATTAAAGTGATTAACAGTATGTATAAAGGCCTATACGACCTCGCATGTTACAAGTGCATATTTTATTTAGTGGACAAAACGGTACGCTGGGCTACCTGCTGAAGTGACCATTATGTATTACGTACCTACGTGCCCGCGATGGGTTTAGTTTTTTATTGAGTTAAATATTTATAACAAAAAATGTCCGACCATTCATTATCATCATTATTTAAGTGATATATTTTTGTATTAAGCGTGTTATAAACATGTACGTAAACATTATCGACCTTATGTATAGACGTTGTAAAGCGGGTGATTAGTTAAACAATGCGGTGTCTTCTTCTTTTGAATGTCAAATCACTAACGTCAGAAAGGGAGAAATCATTGTGTTATGCAACGTATATTAAGTAATGCCGTAAGTTGTTCGGCTAAACCGACTTTTATGAAATAAAGACGAAACATTACTTTAGAATAATCCCTAGTTATTCACTTCAAAAAAAAAAAAATTGTTATTTTGGTTTTGTTAATTTACAAATAACTATATTAACTTTAAATATAAAATTGTTTTTATCTTCATCTTATATAAAGATGATCGAATAATATGTTTCTAATAAAAATAATTTATGTATTAATTTATATACATTATTTCAATAAATAACAGCGAATGTATTTACTAATTATAAAATTATAATCATTTAATTAGTCTTATATGAAAAAGCACTGCACCGTCTAAAGTTTTCTTTCAAGTAGTTTTATTAAAGTAATAGCTTGGAGAAGCCACTTGGAAATTCAATACTTAGGGTTGCCACACACAAATAATAACATATAACACTATAAAATAAATGTATAATATTATTTACTTAGACCTCTTCTTAGATAAAGGACACGAGAAATAAGTATATATGTTTTAATGTAAAAATGCTTACTTACAGTGAGTAATGTAATCTGAAAGAGTGTTTAAAGTATATTGTTAAAGTATGTCATACATAGTCTTTTGTATCTGTTATGATTTACAATTTTCTATCCGACTATGACTATGTTGACATATTAAACTATATCTCAAAAATACGCTTAAATAAACATGCTAAGTACATTGAACTATATACATACGTGCTCATAGATGTGCTTGTTTGTATTTATTGCTTCCTGGAGAAATATTTGTATAAATGTATCATATTTCATACAAATAAGTTTAATTAAGCTTGGTATTATATTTCTCGAGATATTAAAAAAAAGTATGTTTGGATCTTTTTTGATAAAAACCATTTACAATAAGAACAAGTCCATATTCAATTCAGCAAAAACGATCCATTGTAGCTAATTAACACTTGGATAAGTAATTTATTCAAAAAAATAACTAGTTATTTTATATTTATTTGTTTATTAGTATCAAAATATTAATTTGCTTTCGCATTTTCTACCATAAAAATAGTCATCATCATCAATCATCAACAGCCAATCGTATTCCACTGCTGAACATAGGCCTCTCCCAAAGTGCGCCAAAGCTCCCGGACCTCCGCCTTCCGCATCCAGTCGGTGCCCGCCACCTTCATAAGGTCATCGGTTCACATGGCTGGAGGGCGCCCTACGCTGCGTTTGCCGATTCGCGGTCTCCACTCTAGGACTCGTCTGCTCCAACGGCCATCGGTCCTACGACATACGTGACCAGCCCACTGCCACTTCAGCCTGCTAATTTTGCAAGCTATGTCGGTGATTCCGGTTCTTTTCCGGATAATCTCATTTCTGATCTCATCCTTCAAAGATACTCCGAGCATAGCTCGCTCCATAGCACGCTGAGCGACTTTGAATTTGTGGAGTAGTCCCGCAGTTAGTGTCCACGTTTCAGCATCGTATGTCATGGCAGGTAAGACGCATTGGTTGAAGACTTTCGTCTTCAAACATTGCGGTATAGACGACGTGAGGACTTGACGAAGAGACGACTTGAATAAAAATAGTAATTTATGTAATTTCTTAAGTGACACTTATAACTACAATGACGCTTTTTTCGATAATAATTTTCGAGAAACTACGTCCAATTAATAAAAATATAATAAATTATTTTATTACTATAATAACACACAAGCGCGCACACACCCACACACTCACACACACCCACACACACACACACATATGGCTACTGGTAAAGAAATACGTAATTAACGATCTGAAATTAATTTTCATCAGACATACAAAAACGAAAAAAAATGTATAATGTGAATCACTGCATCATAAAAAGATTATCACAAAATATAGTGAAAAAAACAATGTACAGACAGAACCAATAGATTTATATAGTAGTATAGACAATACATGAACGTTCCACGTCAATCGAACTAGGTTTTGCGTAATACCCGAAAAGACAGATAAAAGAATTTACTTCATTACAATATTGTATATGTATATAAATTTGTAAGCATTTCTGCTCAAGTATTTATACAGCGTATTGTCAATATATCTTCACGAACTAAGTATTTTCCTTATCCTTTCTTCCAAACATCTTTTAATGGTTTGCGATACAAACGGCTTATTTTATAAGCAAATTATTTTAGAAGATTATAATTACAATATTATTCATTTATATTAGTATAAATGTGACTTTGAAACTTAGAGTTCTTATGTTGTCGTCTGTTAGTGTAAATTAACAAACATTTGAAATTGCTTTTCTTACTCTAAATAAAAATCCTTATTCTAATATTATAAATGCCAATGTGAGTTTGTTTGTTTTTTGTTCCGCTTTCTCGCCTGAACCACTAAACCGATTTTAAAAATTATTTCACCTATGGAAAGCTACATTAATAATGGTTCCTCCAGACCGATTTCGGTCACGGCGGCCAATCTCATCAGAGATTATCCAACTGCGCAGGACATATTATAGTGCACAAGTGTGTGCGCAAACACAGGTGCACTCTCTATTCCTTTACTCTTATAACCCGATGGGACTGCAATCCGACACGACCGGAAAGAGTTCAGGCGCAGGGCCAACGGCTTAACGTGCTTTCCGAGGCACGGGAGTGTACACACTTCCAACTTCCAGACTCCGGGATGCTGCTGAGAATTTTCAACAGAAAATCTCAATAACATTTTATTGGCCCGACCTGGGATTTGAACCCAGGACCACCGTGTCCGCGGTTTTACATGTAGCCACTGAACCAACGAGGCAGTCAGAAAGCTACATTATTCCCATTACAACATATTTCATAATAAAGTGTCAATAATAAAACGACAATAGGTTAAGTCACTACATGAATGTTGAAATAAACCGACAAAGCATCAAAATTGTTTATCTTAATGACATTTCAAATGGTTTTTCTTACTCTAACTAATTAACATTCTTGTATGTGAGAATGAGACAGTATCCATTGAATAAAATGGTTATTGTTTAAAATATACTTTCGGTATAATATATTTTGTCTTCGTTTATATAAAGAAATTGTCGTAATTATATCAATTATAAATGCATAAAGAACTGTCTCACTGTAAGTAGTTTGTTTTTATAAAATAGGACTGGCAAATAGTAGCTGGCCTGACTCTTTAAACCGGAACACAACAATACGAAGTATTTCTGTTTGGCGATAGAATTTGTGATAAATGTATAGTACGTATCCAGACGGGCTAGCACAAAGCCGTACCACTAAGTATTTCAACTTTGTCAACTAATTCTAAGATTTCAGTTCCTGTTTCAAAAACATTTTATTTTATTTTATTGTATAGGTAGGCGGACGAGCATATGAGCCACCTGATGGTAAGTGGTCACCGACGCCCATAGACAATGACATTGTAAGAAATGTTAACCATCGCCAATGCGCCACCAACTTTTGGAACTAAGATGTTATGTCTCTTGTGCCTGTAATTACACTGGCTCACTCACCCTTCAAACCAGAACACAACAATACCAAGTACTGCTGGTATGCGGTAGAATATCTGATGAGTGGGTGGTACCTACCCAGACGAGCTTGCACAAAGCTCTACCACCAAGTGGAATACATATATATGTATTTAGAATAACATTGATTTTGACCTCAATCTAACTAAGAAGAAACTATTCACTGTTTGCTTGAAAGACAACTAATACTCCTTTATGGAAGTCAGCTGGCACACATTCTGTCTCAATGAAGTAGGCAAATGGTCTCTACGACGTGTTAATAGTTCTTAATGCTTATATGTATATTGTGATGCTGTCTGGTAAGAAACATGCAGGCACATTAAAATAAATTAAAAATAGGACACAAAACAGGACAAGACCAAAGGCACGGGCAACACGTCATTGGCGATACATATCCAAGAAAAAAATGTATTATTGCTTCAAAATATTGCGTCACGTAAACACAGCCTGTGTTTTCCATTGACGTAGGTATAAATGTAACGAAAACCGTAGTCTCAGTAGCCCTAACTAATTCTCTTGACATTTCCCAAGAGGGGTAACCGCGCGACCTAGTTTTTCAAGACCGTTTGAAAAATATCAACGTTCGCTTTTCTACTTCGTCTTCAGAGTATAACAGTAACTTGCTATTGAGACAAGGTATTGCTACCGTTCATTTTATTTCTTTAGTTTTAATAATTAACTTTAGTTCATCTGGGCTTACAGTTTGTTTCTTTTGATTAAATTTTGCTTGTATATCGGGGATAAGCTTCATTGCTATTTTGTAAAAACACACTTCATTACTCCCCCGTAAAATGATGTTCGACGTATCGGTGATATAATATTTTAATGCGTATTTTGTTGAAATGCTATAATTATTATGGTCAATTTCGCATACCACTTTCAGACATTTTACGACAATTTTCTCCTGCAAGCTTTAAATTTGTTCTTACAGAATAGCCCTACTGCTATAGTACCTGTTAATTCGTCCTTCTTGCATTAAATATTGCGATCGATTTCATAAGTTTCAAAGACAACTACAAATTTCCAAAGAAAAGTCTAATTTCGACTGCTGGACGAAAACTACAGTTAAATATGAATCCAATATTATATTTGTTTTGCAAACCTTACAACATGTATATGTGCTAAACATGTTTGCTCTAAATTTTACAACATTTTAATGTGATTCATCCTCAATAATAGTCTAACTGCAAAAGTAAGTGAGTTTGTTTTGCTTTTAACTCCTAACTACTCAAACGATCATGATGAAATTTTGCGTACACATTGTCGAGACACGTAAGAGTACCCAACAACACCCACTCTCATACGCGGGCGAATCCCTAGAAACTAGTAATAAAATATAGTAGAAGTTAACACAATGCTGCATTATTGTTCCGATGAAACGTCTATCCGCATTGGAATTGATTGGAACGAAAATTTTGTTATTGGATAATCAACGTGATCGGAATATTGCATCGGTCGGGTTGATTGATGGTTAAATAAGTGATTCGACATGTGCTTTTATAGTAGGCAACTTTGCGGTAACTTTTAGTAGCAAACGTTTATTTAGAGTTTGAGTACCTCTTTGGTCTGGTTGCTAACTAATAAAGCATATCCCGAGGTTAAAATTAGGTTTCTGCCCAAAAATTGAGTTACGGTCCGGAGTCTGTAAGTTGAAAGTGTGCTTTGGAAAGCATACGTGCTTTGGCCGTTAGCCCTGCGCCTGAACTATTTCTGGTCGTGTTAAATTTGCCGTCCCATTATGCACTTAAATATATCCTGTGTAGTTGGCTGTTCTCCCTTGATAACGGTTATTGTGTTCGAAATTTTTGTATCAAAATAAATAATATAAAAATATTGTTATCAATTTAATGGCTGAGAACTTTCATCTGATGTCGTTGCTTTTATAGTTTATATGAAATCATTGTGCAAAAGAAGTTATCTTAAATACTGTTATACCAAGGAGTTAAGTTAAAAATAGAAAACTCTTTGTCAGCTGACATGGGAACATTGAGATTCAAATGTCTTAAACCGCTGTTATTTTCTTCAAACTATTACATAAAATTGTACGTCTTGGTAGCTGATCATTTTGATTTAATACGCGTCTACCAAATCAATACGTACATTTCAAGATCAATAAAACCATGGTCACGATCAGATCTTTTTCCACAAATATGTAGATAGAATAACATTCATTTGGTTATGGTGTTACATTGAGAGTGGAGACCTTTTGCCCAGCGGAGTACATTTTCAAATGTGTTAAGAAATGTTTTTCCAAAAGGTACAATTTACAATACAACTACCCCCGATATGTTTCTTACATATTGCATATTCATTTAAATAATTTCCTATACATTGTTTAATTGTTTTTCGGTAGTATATATCTTGCGATAAATGTAATATAAGCTTTACAATCACATTTACGTTATCGGAATTTTCAAGTACCAATGTAATCTTAAACGTGGTGTTTGAGAAATAATAGTTCTACTATTATTACTTAGGTTTGCAATTACAGCTGCGGATGAATCTTTTTCTTTTATTCAGAACACGAACAGCAAATCGTATTGTTATTTCTAATTACTACCATGTTTCTAGTGTTTTATTAAAATGGCTTGGGGCTACGAGTGTATTGGACTTAAAAAACCGCGATGGAGTCGTTCTTCTTGTAGGTATGATGCCTTTCTGTGAAATTGGGTCACCCAGTTCATTACTTTCTTACGAGATATCGATTTTTCTCACACTCGATTTTTCTCTCACTATTCAATTTGCATTTTCTCAGACTTTCTAGAACACTCGCAATGAAAGTAATACTTTTGGTTTTTGATATACCTACCTACTTAAATTGTTAATAATTTAATATTTGATGTTTTGCCTTTGTTACAAAACGAAAGACAATTTTCTAACAAATTCGAAGCATTTGTCAAAATTCTCAATAAATTCAGCGATTAAGTAAGATAAACTGTTTGCATGGCAGAATAAATGCCCCATAACAAATCAAAGACTGCAACGGCGTTCCATTCAGCCTCAACTAGCTTCGCGAGCGGTTGACATCTAAAATTTATTAATACAAAGCCACCGGGATATACACCAGCTGCATATTGCAAGTGAGCCAGTCAGTCGCCTTGCATCGGTCGCGCGGGGTGCACGTGTGCGGTGTCATCCGTATAAATATATTCAATAAAATTTGACGTTTCAACTTCGTTGTCAAACGAAATCGATAGAATCGATCATTGACCGCATCGATAACTCATTCATGACACTGAGTGTTCGATTTTAGAGTTTTATCGGTGAAGTTCTGTTTGTAAACAGTGATGGGGTGATTAAATTTAGAACGTTTTGACGTGCACGATTCATGGACTAGTTCTTTTTTTTTTTTCAAAAACGCGTTCCGTTTGCTATTTTAATTTTTTTCTCTAGTGAAGTTAACTATTGTGTTAGTGAATAGATTTTTTTATGTGTGCTAGTGATGTTTATCGTGCTATTGTATTTGTGAATAATTGTCTTGGATTCAATCAACATGTTCGGAGTGTTCATAAAAAGGTGGAAACCAAAAAGGTACGAGTTCTATTTTTCTTTAAACAATAAGTATTGATTAGCTATAATTATATTGAATAATAAAAACAATACGTTGCGAAGACAATGACGAACACATAACAGCACATTGTTTACAACGGATCAAAAAGTGACAAGATGCAAGTCATTACTATAAATACTTTAGCTATGGCACAATATGTAACTATATTAAATGTCATGGAAATTCAATTAAATAAATATTTGGACCTATTACTCTAAACTTTAGGCCTTCTAGATAAGATCTGTTTATGAATTATTGAATTTAATATGCAAGTGAAAAGGGTTGCCAAAA
Organism: Nymphalis polychloros; assembly: GCA_905220585.2. NCBI lineage: Eukaryota > Metazoa > Arthropoda > Insecta > Lepidoptera > Nymphalidae > Nymphalis > Nymphalis polychloros. The sequence continues at coordinate 1,884,226 of HG992247.1, forward strand.
TAGATAAATAGTCTATATTAAATTGGGCAAGGTATACAGTTAAGCAAACTTTTTTTTTTAAATCTGGATTGTAGTTTTTAGTTTAATTATAGTGAAAGACAAACGTGCTATTAAACTTGCTTATTATTACTTATATATTAATTCTTGTTGGCGTTTAAGCTTGGGTTATGGGTGTTTACGTCCCTTTAGAAACCTTGTTTATCGGGTGTTCAGTTAAATACATATTTTTATCTTTCTGTCATAATTGATTAGACATTCGAAGGAAGAAGACTGAACATTGTCTAACTAATTACCCGCTAATCAAGGATTAGTAAGGTCGTATGTGTGTTTTAGATAATTTTACATTTTGTTTATGAAATTTGTTTGAGTTTATGTTTGAAATTTTACATAATCGATGCCTATTAAGATGCCGGCGTTAATAACTTAATTAACTTGTAAATATAATACCTTTTGTTCTTTTGTTCTTTTGTTTGAGGAAATTCAATTAAACACGCAATTTTAGAATGTATATGCCAGTGTAATTAATTATATATATTTATAAACAATCACCAAATAAAGTAGCTTGTTTTAAAATTAAGTTGTTTATGGCAATTTGTCCTGTAGCGTTTTAATCACGGAAATTGAAATACATATTTATATAATCGCTTGCCTGATTTACCTTAAATGGCATTATCCAATAAAGTATATTAACATATACATTTATTGGATACTTACATCTAAAACTAGCAAATAAAAAAAAAAGAAGTGCTCGCCATAAGTTTTGCGTATAATTTGAATGTTACGCACTTACGATGCAATCAAACCTTGAAATTTTACTCAACATGTCGAAAACAAGTTTCATAAAGAAAATTCGGGACGTAACATTTGTATAATTTATCGGGACAAGTGTCAACCCTAGTAATAAAGCATGTCCCTAACGATAATTACCGCGTAGGCAGAGCTATAACTCAGGGGTCACATTGAAAACAGGTCGTTCATTGCAATTGTTAGGTATATCTTAGATTTCAGAAAACAAGTAGGCACGTTATTGCAATTGTAAATATAATATTCTTAATGTTGGTATTACTCACAACTCGTTCTAAATTGAAATTTAAATCTTAATTATACTTTTTAATCAAGGGTTAAATGACCTCTTAAAAATAAAAATGATCATACAAAAAAAAAAAAACGAAACGAAATAGCAATAAAGTTTTTTTTTCAAACAAACTACGAACATTTTGTCTCCGTCTGAGAATAAAATCTCAGTTAATTTTAAATCATCAAAGCAAATGTACGCTCAGAAGACCGGTTGACCCACAAAAATAGGTCAAACCCAAAAACCGGGGCGACTGACAACCCTAGTGAATTTAAGATTTTTTTTTTTTATACAAAGTAAAAGGCGAAGCTGACTAATGGTTATGTCGTTTCATTTAGTTCTTATATTAAGGGAAAAACACATTAAATAAAAATAAAAAAACATAAAATTATTCACTATTTACAAACCTTGTCTTATGCTAATTACGAGTTATGTGGCTTAGTACTTTCCCTATAATATTCCAATTGTAACTAAATCCAAAGACGAGTGCGAAGTGACGAAAACGAAGAGATCCAGCGACGAAGTGCACATAACATATTCACTGTAGAAAAAAAAAAAATTTTTTAATTACGCAAATAGTTCAACTTACGTAAATTTTTGCGCGATCACACCTATCGCATTTTTTTACACCAAGGTTACTGTGTTGCACAAAAGTCATACCCGAGATGGCCCAGTGGATAGGACACGTAGATCTTACATCGAAGGTCGCAAGTTGAAATATATTTAAACACTGAATACATATATATAACAACTAATGTGTTAGGACTGAGTACTCAAATAATCCTTCTCCTTAGGTTAAGAATATGCCTAAAAGTCTCATAGGGTTCGACTTATTAACATATAGTCTGGTGGCTAGTTAAAGACCACAAATCTCAAGATCATAGGTTCAATCGGGTCGAATAATTAAGAAAGTTATTAGGTATTTGTGTCGAAAAATTTTCAGTAGTAAATTTCCGTGCCTCAGAAAGCACTCCAAGCTGTTGGTATTACGCTCGAACTGTATCTGGTCGTATTAAAATGCACACTTGTGTTTTTGTCTACAGTTGACTTGTTAGCCGGATAGTTAGGCTAGTCTCTCTTTTGTAATTTTTTTTTATTGTATAGTTGGGCGGACGAACATGTGGGCCACCTGATGGTAAATGGTCACCAACGCCCATAGACAATGGCATTGTAACAAATGTTAACCATCGTTTACATCGCCAATGCGCCAACTAACCTTGGGAACTAAGATGTATTGTGCCTGTAATTACACTGGCTCACTCACCCTTCAAACCGGAACACAACAATACCAAGTACTGCTGATTTGCGGTAGAATATCTGATGAGTGGGTGGTATCTACCCAGACGAGCTTGCACAAAGCTCTACCACCGAGTGAATGAAATGACCGCCATTGTCGAAATCAGGAAGTATCATCCTATTATTATAATGTGTTATGTGTACATACAGACAATTTTTACCATTGTGATTGTAAACATGATTAGTGCAATATTGTTCTTGAATTTCGCAAGTGTGCAGGACAATGTTTTTATAATGGCCTCCGATGGTATTGCAAGCTTACGAAATTCTACCTAATATGAGTGTATATATATATGTTGTGACATACTATGTATGCGAACGTTTTAAAATTATTGTTATATAAATATTTCATAAAATTTACATTCAGCTTGCATGGCGGAAGTTATTTCTTGTGTGGATGTTTGATAATACGGTTATTATACCCTGAGAAAGTATTACATTTAATCATAATAATTAGATTTAATTAAACGTAGCGTATCCACCGGATCTAAATGTAGACTGTACCAAAAGAACCGACAGGATGCTTGTCCATTCCTTCACTTATAATCCGGTAGGAAATCTATCTGTCACAACCGGAAGTTTTTTTTTTATAGAATAAGTAGGCGGACATGCATATGGGCCACCTGATGATAAGGGTAACCTACGCCCATAGACATTGACATTGTAAGAGATGTTAACCATCGCTTACATCGCCAATGCGCCGCCAACCTTGGGAGCTAAGATTTTATGTCCCTTGTGCCTGTATTATTATTACACTGACTTACTCACTCTTCAAACACAACAATACAAAGTATTTCTGTTTTGCGGTAGAATATCTGATGAGAGGGTGGTACCTACCCAGACGAGCTTGCTCAAATCCCTACCACCAGTAAAGTCTACGTACTTTACGGTAGTGTTAACACTGCTAGAGTTCAAACTCTATGCTGGTGCTGCAATTTTTATAGCACACCCGTAAACATTGGCATTGTCAGAATTATTAACCATCCCATACACCGCCAATGCACCAACAATCTTGAGAACTAAGATTTTATATTCCTCGTGTTTGTAACACTGGCTCACTCGCCCACCAATTCGGGACACAACATTACGAAATATTGCTGTTTGACGGTTGATATGGTGAGTGGATGCTTCCTACCCAGACGAGCTTGGACAAAATCTTACCACTAAGTAAGGACAGAAAAACTCAATAAGGTGCGACCCATAGATTGAATGCAGGACACTAGCGTATAAGCCTGTAGCCCAAGGCTCTACAGGCTTATAAGCTAGTGTCTAGACCAAATAAATAAGTAATAAAAATAATACCATATTGCTATGGCTAATGTATAAGGTCTTAATTTCTCAAAGCCACAATATAGATATGTCGTATATTAACATTTATCTTTATTTTTGAATTTTATGGTTTACATCTGTTACCATGGCAACGGGTAAGGGAAAATATGAATATGTACATAATCAAATTTTAATAAAAATATATATATTTATAGGACAATTTGTAAAAACGGTATAATATACTGTTGAAAAAATCTACTTACGCAAAAGACTTTTTAATATTAGACACACGACAAAAAATACTTATTACGCTTGTGTATGCATCGCTTGACCTGCACCTTGGCCTGTGGCCAAGTATTCCAGCGATTCATTTACAAGCTTCAATTAAATACTTCATGATTCAAAAGTTTTGGCATATCGTTGGCACTGATTTACGAGCGGTTAACGTAATGGAGATATCTTGTTCGAAATAATTAAATTTGAATAACGTTAAAATTAACACAATTAGTATCTTAATAGTGAGGATAATAAACAGTTAAAAAAATGATATTGTTACGACTTTGGTAATATGATTAATTTTTTATGGTAGGTGTTGTGCAGGTTTGCCTTTATACCGCCGGCAATATGTATTCTTATTGCCGGCACCGCCTGTATTCTTATATTTCGATTGATGACAAATGAGCCAGAGTACTTACAATATATATATATATATGTATATATATAACATCTGAGTGCTTAAAGCTTGCGACGCATTGCGGTACAAGGTATGGTAAATTAATTATCATTTCTCTGACAGTGTATACAGAGTATGATCACGTTATAGTCACGTGGTTCATTTACTCGACTGCCTTCCTGTGCAAAATTATTTAAAAAACTAAACTTGATTTATAACTGCGTCTTACTACAATTGCATTTGTATGAAAGCAGCTCAATTCAGTTTATTTGATTGAGTACTGTATCGTATCTATACAGTGTATGTAGGAGACAATTTTTTTTTAGTTCATATACTCATGTCTAGGAATAACCATGGGGATCAAAATATGGATTATTATTATTTTTTTATAGCATAGGTAGGCGGACGGGCATATGGGCCACCTGATGGTAAGTGGTCACCAACGCCCATAGACATTGACATAGTTAGAAATGTTAACCATCGCTTACATCGCCAATGTGCCACCAATCTTGGGAACCAAGATGTTATGTCCCTTGAGCTGGCTCACTTTCCCTTCAAACCTTGTTGTGTTCCAACAATACCAAGTACTGCTGTTTTGCGGTAGAATATCTGAGGAGTGGGTGGTACCTACTCAGACTAGCTTGCACAAAGCCTTACCACCAAGTAAATTGGAGGAGGTATAATTACTAGATGATAATTATAATATTGTGCCTCAAAAGTCGAGACATTACCAAAATAAGCGCTTTTGAGATGTGGTGCTGGAGGCGAATGTTAAGGATACCATGGACAGCCATGAGGACAAATGAATCCATTTTACAAGAGCTCCACATCAAAAAACTACTTACCTCTATATGCCGAGAACGTCAATTAAGCTTTTTTGGACATATAATGCGTTCACATATGCATGAGCTCGAGAAGCAGTTGATCGTGGGATGGATGCAAGGGAAGCGCCCCAGGAGCCGAATTCCAACACGATGGTGTAAAGCCATTGTAGAGGCAACAGGAGCAACTCTACAAAGATCTATTGAACTGGCGCAGGACAGAAGCAAGTGGAGACAAATCGTCTATGGTCACGATCCTCATTAGTGAGGGATCGACGAAGAAGAAGAAGAAAAAAAATGATATTGTCATTTGAGATGATTTTTTTAATATGAAAAAATACATATGTAGGTGTATTAAATACATATTCAAAGCAACGATGAAGGGATGACTAACGATTAGTCGTACAGTATGCATGCTCTCGTCCCCTTCATGCTATTGTCATATTCCCTTATAATAATTAAAAGGGAATTCCCCTATTTATGCATTAAAATATTTTATTTGAATATTCTAGAAAAATATCACGTCATGTTGTCGTATTGACGTTTTAGTGATTATTTTAGTTAATACCAATAAGAAGTGAGTCATTGCTTAGAACACGTGGATCATAATGAAAGGTCATGGGTTCATACCCGTGCATTTAATATTTCAAGTGCAGAAATATCTGTTTACAATTCATTTCGTCCCTAAGAGTGAACGAATATGGTTTTCTTATTATATAATGTAAATATTTCTAATTAAATCATAGTGATATCTATATATTGATACGTAAAGAGAAAACTTTTTACCATTTTTTAAGCTTTTAAGAACATTGCCATATATAAGGTTTGCTTAAATAAATAATTAAAAAAATAAATATTGAAAATTGTATCTGATATTTATGAGCAATTAATTACGGTCCAATTTAGACCACTGCAGGATATATAGTTTATGTTAATATCTGTGCTATTTTTATTATCAATATATACTTTTATATAAATATGTTTTTATATGATTAAATATAATCCACATGAGTGACGGCAGTTAGTGGATCGCTTTATGCAATTAGTGGAAAAGTCTATTCATAGTTTGCGGGGCAATGAACTATGGCTTGAACAACATAAAATACAATAGGCGCTTAATTAAGAAACATCATTTGTTTCTCTAGTACGGTATGATATTTTTTTTAACATAAATGAAAATACCATCCAACAAATACTGTCGGATGGCAATCTGCTGCATATATAAATATCAATCAAACAATTGTATTTTAGTAATCAATGTCACAGACTACACTATCCATTCATTTTTTAATAAACAATCTTAAAAACAACAGACGTCCTAGTTAAGAATCGAACCTTTAGCATCTGACACACAGGATCGTCCCAGTTCAGGCGCTTGTACCCATTGAATAATTATAATGTAAAAGTAATTGTAATGTAAAAGTTAAGGACACTAAATGTATACATTATTGTTTGTTAAATCAATTTAAAAAAGCATTAAATCAGTGTCATGGTTCGTTAATTTTATTCGATCAACATAAAAAATCAATTGAAAAATAGGAACCTAAACGATTTTTGTTGATACCATTTGATTGAAAGTTTTTATGACATATCTTTTGATTTTGCGCGGTCTTAGGCAGTTAATAATATTTTAAAATTGTATTATAATAAACACAAAATATTTAATTTACAAGGCTATAGATACATAATAAACTTTATTAAAGTTTGTTAAAAATTTTAAGATCACTAAAACCGATACAACGTCATAACAATTTTATATGATATATGAATTGCCTTATCATAAAAATATTTAGTATTCACACGTACGAATGACCTATTTGCTTATATTCCGATCGAGAGACAAGATTGTCGAGGTTCTTGTAAAATTAATTAAGTTCCGTTATTCAGAATTCGAGTATCACATAACAAACCTCTTTTGATATAATAAAATAAAAAAGGTCAACTTCAGAACAGTTGGGATAGAAATAATATAAATTGATGTCAATTTCAAATACTTTAATTACTATTATAACTGTTTAATATTGGAACGATAAGTTGTTGCTTAATTAATAATAATAACAATTATTCGTAAGCATTTATTTGAGTGTTGCAAGCCCAAATTTACTAAATTATATCCTTATCGAATATCTGTGTTTTAAATTAATTGCTACAATATAAAGCTATGTGGTATAGTTTTAATGTCAAAATAAACTTTTTTTGTATGTATCTCAATAACTTCATTAATTATGAATCGATTTAACTTTTTTTATGATTAGCTATCACCATATAACTAAATATATATATGAGAATAACAATACATCAGCGAATACAAGAAAAATCGTTTTTAGAAATAATTCCGTTAAAGTTAATAATTTAGTTATTTGCATACATTAATAAAGTATGCGATTTCTAAATCAATAAAATATTTTTGCCTAAATTCTTGTCTTCATTCGATGGGACGTATATGCCTTTATCAATATAATAATCCTTTATAATATGCTAATAATAATCAGTCACACAAGTCACAAAAGTCTTTAATTTCTTACTGCTGGAATAAAGTCACCACTTTTTTTAGAAGTCAAGAAGCTTATTACACCAAGCCACTACAGTGCATGTTAAAACACGTGGCAGAATTTCATCTTACAAATACAGGATTTTTGGTCGATATTTTCATTATTAATATTAAAAGATTTCATTATTCACCCCGAATAATAAAATCGTGTTATTTTAAATTAGAAAATCTTGTATATAATTAAATATTAACTTATTTCGTGTATCGCGGTAACGACTCTAACGATTTGGCTCAAATTTTCTATTAGCTTTGTAATTTTATGTATAAAGTTGTTTTCTTAAAATAACGCAGTACTTAATTATAAACACAAATTCAGTTGTGCTTGCCCGGGTTTGAACCTACAATCGTTTAAGATTCACATCCACTATGTCTCAGTCCACACACAAACAATCACAAAGAAAATACATTAATCCTAAATAGTATTTTAAATGTGAAAGTTTGTTTGCTCTGCTTTCGCGGCTCAATGTCTTAGCCGATCGTATTGAAATGACAGGAATAGCTTGTAACACGAAGACTGTGAAGGTTTTATGCTGATAAAACAATGACCACGAACGTCGAGTGAGCAACCAAGAGTTAGCGGGAATAATTCACCCAACTTAGGCCTGAAATTGACACTGACTGATGAAATTGATTGATGGGTAGGAAAGTTTAAGGGGAAATATCCTTGTGTACTGGGGCCGAATTCTATTAAACTATAACGATTACGATACGTTTCCAATTCGATTCTGATCCAACTTTAACTATTCTATATTTATTCGGAACGGAACCGAAACGATATGATGTGAACATATGCTGTTATGTCAAAACCAAACTTAATTATTGTTACTTTTACGCCAATAGTCAATAAATAAATTAAAGAATAGAAAAACGGATAAACGGCAACGGTCACTCTTCTATTCGATTGCGATAAAGTAGCAATTTTTTAGTAGAATTATCCCCTAGGTCTTGTTCTTTAGGGTTTGTATCATAATAGAAAATATTGGCTACCTATTAGTTAAGGATCTCCTTATCAGCTTGGAGCTAGGTGGCGCAATTTGTACACTAAAGCTGTTGGTGCCGTTTCTCTCCGTTGGTTACATATTCCCATCTGGCGCTGAGTGATCGAATAAAGAGTGACACGTCTGAGGAATATTATCTTATTCGCGGATGGATAGTGTCTTTGGGATTTGCTGTTGCCTTAATTAACACAAGAACAGTCATATAATTGAAAATTATTAAAAATAATAAGTGAAAGGCTTTTTCGTTCAGTCCGTGACTGATCCGTTGGCGCAATTGGCAATGACTCAGCCTTCCGCTTCGGGGTTGCGGGTTCGATTGCCGCCCTAAGCCTGGGGGGTATATTATGTATTTATACATTTATTCAAAATTATATTTAAAAAAATCGCTTTTTTTGATACTGAGGTCAATGCTGAAGGAATTGATAAAATGATGGATAGATCTAACGGTTTTAAATTGAATGTGACTAAAATTGATGTACATTATCAAATACTGTTAATCCAACTAATAATTGCCCACCATTAAAACCGATCATTGTTGATTTTTTATCCACATTTGCACTATCGAAAACACGATCGTATATTTGTAAAATAATTTCGATTTCAAACCTTATATCATTGTGATAAGGTTTAAAGTTTATCCTATTTAATAATATAGGTGAGGTGTCAAAGATTGTGAATGGCAGATTTTTTGCGATGGCTATTAACTTATTATATCGATACGGAGATCGTTCTCTTTATACATTTTTTACTGCTAGTGCAATTAGGCTGTTTTAAACTGTCGATTTCGACATTCGACGTTCTTGTGTTAAAGATAGTGTTTGGAATGTCTTTATCAGGGAAGCTTTAGGCTACTAACTGTCTTTATATCTGTAAAATAATATATCCTATAACATTATTCACACATGGCCATCTGATCCCAAACTAAGCAGAGCCCGTACTATGGAAAACAGATAACTGATATACTACATCATTATACTACTTTTATTTTGTATACATTATAAAAAAAATATATATATAGGTAGGCGGACGAGCGTATGGGCCACCTGATGGTAAGTGGTCACCAACGCCCATAGACAATGGTAATGTAAGAAATGTTAACCATTACTTACATCGCCAATGCGCCACCAACCTTAGGAACTAAGATGTTTTGTCCCTTGTGCCTGTAATTACTTATTTATACAATATTTTTTATTTTAATTATTTATTTTGCAAAAAGATATATATAAAGCGCGCGAGCAAAAAGATTTTACTCACGCGATTTTTTTTAGGTTTTGTAAGTGCTGTAATTATCATGTATATTCTAATGATAATATGTTGACAATTTGACGATATAAAACAATAAAAACACTTCATTCAAGGGAGCTATAACAAGCACATTTAATTATAAATTCAGCTTGTTAGACATAATAAGCAACTAGCTTAGGTAGGCTTTTTATCCAATAAATATACGTTTTTGTCTATTCATATTCTTTTTACAGAATTCCACCATCCCGCATTAGAGCAGATTGGTAGAAAAAGAGGAGAAGAGGTCTTAGCCCAGCAGTGGGACATTGACTGGCTGTTACTTACTGTACTTACAGAATTGAAGTAACGAATCGGTTTTCCGCATTTTATTGTGATTGCCAGACTAAAAAATAAGAATTAAAATAACAAAATTCCCTATGTCATTTACCCGTCTTCTATGGTGATAACTTCTTAGTCAAATTTATCTACATCTATTTAAACTTATCAAAGGCCTTACCACATCACGGCTGTTTAGATAACGTGTTATCGTATTTTTAGGCTTTATCTAACGGAGAAGTGATTGAACTTATTTAAATTAGATTTTCATGCACATCGGTCATTGACCTATTCTTACTAGTGTAACAAGTTTTTCTTTAACTTCGGTTGTAAGTATGTGAGAGTCAAATCATTCAATGAATGAATCCTAAGCCACTTAGCTGAAATTTTGCGCTCTGGTGACAATAAATTGGTGACAATAATAACAGTGTATAGATTAAATAAATGTTTGTTATATATATTTAATATTTCTTTAATAAAATATTATTATTGACATTATAACAGAATATTAATTTTTATAATATTTTGTTTAACAACATTGAAAATAAAAAACACAAACTATCTCTACTTACTGGAAATACTATTAAAAAGAAACGGTCATTGACCCATAAAAAATATATTAAAATTGAGTATTTTTATGTTTCTCTTTATACGTGATATCAATAACAGCCTATGAATGTCCCACTGCTGGGCTAAGGCATCTTCTCCTCATTTTAACCTTCTTAAAATGAGAACCTTAGAACTTATTCCACCACGCAGGTCCTATGCGGGTTCATGGAATACACATGTGATAGAATTTCAGTTAAATTTGACACATGCAGGTTTTCTCACGATGTTTTCCTTCACCGTCAAGCACGAGATGATTTATAATTACAAATTAAGCACATGAAATTCAGTGCCCGGGCTTGAACCCACGATCATCGGTTACGATTCACGCGTTCTTACCACTGGGCCATCTCGGCCACACGTGATATCAACCCAAGTAATTATAGTAGGAATAGGTAAGGATAGGAAAATTATTGTAGGTATACATTTTAATACATACTGGGGTTGCCAATGTTAAAACTAGCAAACTGGGTTATAATATTGGAATTATAATTGACAGCCTCGTTGGTTTAGATTTTTTTTTTTTTTTTTATTGTGTAGGTAGGCGGACGAGCATATGGGACACCTGATGGTAAGTGGTCACCAACGCCCATAGACAATGGCATTGTAAGAAATGTTAACCATCGCTTACATTGCCAATGCGCCACCAACCTTGGGAACTAAGATGTTATGTCCCTTGTGCCTGTAATTACACTGGCTCACTCACCCTTCAAACCGGAACACAACATTACAAAGTACTGCTGTTTTGCGGTAGAATATCTGATGAGTGGGTGGTACCTACCCAGACGAGCTTGCACAAAGCTCTACCACCGAGTAAAGTAAGTGGCTAGATATAAGGCCGCAGACTCGGTGGTCCTGGGTTCAATTCCCAGGTCGGGCCGATAAATAGTTATTGGGTTTTTCTGTCAGAAAATTCTCAGTAGCAGCCCGGAGTCTGGAAGTTGGAAGTGAGTACACTCCCGTGCCTGGGAAAGGACGTTAAGTCGTTGGTCCTGCGCCTAAACTCTTTCCGGTCGTGTCGGATTGCCGTCCCATCGAATTATGAGAGCTAAGGAAAAGAGAGTGCATCTGTGTTTGCGCACACACTTGTGCACTATAATATCTCCTGCGCAGTTGGCTAATCTCTTGAGATTGGCCGCCGTGGCCGAAATCGGTCTGAAGGACCTTATAATATTGGAATGATTTTTATCCGTAATAAGTAGAAATAATACTCAAAAATTTCAGGTCAATTTCTTAAAAATAGAGTAAGAATTGAACTCTATTTCTTAAAAAAATGTCAATTTATGACAAATATGAATAAATTTCGTTTAGCATAGTTTAGAATAGTATGGAAGTAATGTGAAAGAAAGTAAAAGATCTTTATTAACATAAGGAGGTCATTGATAAAATCCAGTTAATATCGCTTTTACAACAAATTATGTGTCACGGATTCATCACCCGCTTAATAACATTAAGGTGTGTTCACACAGAATGACAACGTCACCAACTTTCGTTTGCATTTTGAAAATACTATAAAAAAAGGTTCTCAAAATTTGCTTACAATTATTATTAAAAACTAAAGTTAATTGAAATTTATCAAATACAATTTCTGGCAGAATTTTCGTTGTCAACGCGTCTTGGTGACAATCATTTTCGCACTAGTGAAGACTAGCGTACGTAACTAGACTAAGCATTTACTTAGCCATAATTAGTAAAGCGTGAGAAATAACAGTTAATTTAACCGTTTTGTTTACAGTTATTAAATGTTATTGATGATCATTTATAAATCAAATTATTTGTTCGTTCGAATTTATAATAGAATATTAGAAGAAATTGTAAACTTCGTACGAAAAAAAACCGTAGATAAGAATGACGTAATATCTATAATATTTAAAAACATATTTAAATGTTATATATAATAATGATTAGTCATAAAGTACAATTAAATATGAATTATATTATATTAAATATGAATTATATTATATTGAAAATATACATATATAGTGGTTTAACGTATAACAAACCGTTCGAAGTTCTCTGTCGCAAAGAATTGACTGACCCGTTTATTTTATTGCCGTGAAAGTGACGCCCAGTTTGCGATTTAAATCACGTTTGCATGTGACGCTATTTCACTGAATGCATTTTATAATACGACAAATTATTTGAATGATACCTCAGTGGTAGGGCTTTGTCCAAGACTGGGTAGTTACGACCCATACAGATATTCTACAATCAAACATTAATACTTAGTACTGTTGTGTTCTGGCTTGAAGAGTAACTCTAAAGACAAAAGGGATATAAGTGCCCAAGTTTGGTGTCACATAGGTGATATAAGAATGGCTTATATTTCTTACAGCGTCAATGTCTAAGGGCGGTAACTACTTACTATCAGGTGGTCCATTAGTCCGTTAGACCAAATTAGTAAAAAAAAAAAGTTTGAATCCGTAATTATCGGTTAAGATTCACCTGGTATGTTTATCTTAGTAAAGTTTATATTGGGAGTTGACATTACTCGTGAGTGTCATTGTCTATTTGAAGGGATTAATAATTAAAAATATATTTTAAATATTACGTGATGTTTATAGTATTGTTGTATCTGACGATCTCCCTCTGCCAAATTTCATTCCTCGTTGAGCTGTTTGGACTTGTTAGTGCGACATACATAACGTCTTAATTACATAAGTAAAAATTAAAAAAATATGAAGTCGTGTACTTGATAACACATATATTTTGAAAAAATCTTATAAGTGTGTAAGTAACTCTGTTACGCATTCATGGACCACTGAACCGATTTTGATAAAATTTAGTACGATTGAACCCTAAGTAACTTTTTATACCTAACACTTGCAACTAACACTCGAGCCGAAGCCGCGCGCAAAATCTAGTATACAAATATACAAAATTGTTAAAATTCGATGTTAAAATACCTATGAATCTAAAAATAATCCGGAATAATATATTCATCTAAGATAAGTGCATCATTTAATGTATGTATATTACCCTCAAACATCGTAAAACACCCTCTTATTCGTTACTAATAATGTATCGTAAAATGTAACATAATAATAAAGATTACAATAAAATGGCGCCCGACGCCATTTTGGAGAAGCGCCAAGTTACATTTGAATATGGAACTGTCAAAATTATCTAGACCCATCTATGCAGTTCACTGTTCCTCTTCCTGAAGCAGTTGAACACGAAATAGAGAAGGCGGAAGAGCTCATCTTATGTGGTTCCGTTTCTAAATTAAATGCATTTATATGGAATTGGTTCAATGTAAGTGCTTCGAGTAGAATATTATTTAAAAAAAGATTATGTTACGTTTAAATTTTATTCAACGACGGTCAATATCAAGGAAGCCTAGCGAAGTGCGCAGAAGATATCATATTGCACAGGTGTGGGCACAAACACAGGTGCACTTTTAAAATACAATAATACAGGATTGGAAAGGAATGGCGTCAGGAGATCAGGTGTTTAAGAAACGGGTGTATAAACTCTGCTAGCTTCCTATCTCCGAGCTATTAAGAACGTTGTAACAGAAAAGCGTAATATATTTTTTTGGTCGAAATTGGGATTATGATCTAGGAACCCGGTATGGATGGAACAATCGGTAGCGTGGAATTAAAAAATATCCTACAAAAAATAATATAGAGACGCTATACAACTTACCATGCAAAAATATATATTTCAAATCCTCTTTATTGATAATTAATTGTGGGGTAACCTATTTTATACTTTAAACACAAATAAAAAAAATAAATGCGGCATGATATGATCATTGCTAAGTGTTTAAATAAAGTAGACAAATAAGTATCCAGTTTCATTATATATATATATATATATATATTCTTCCTTTTGTATTTTTAACCATTTGTAGTGAAAATGTAAGATCAAAGTGCAAATATCTATCTTCTTATAAGCGTTATCGTGTATATCTTTATGACACAGCGAATCCTTTCCTAAATCTGAAAGTAACGCCTAAATTATTCGACACTGTAGAAAGTATGATAAATTAATATTGATATGATATATCTGCGTCTGAATTGAGAGCAGGCAAGGCGTGATGTTGATAGATGATAGAGTATAACAGAGATGTAGGCGGAATGTTAGATAAAACGTTTTACATGCAAAGTTTGTTTAAGCCGCTAGATACTTGACAGTAACAACCTTGTATCTGACAACAATCTGGAATTATTTTATATTTGACATGTTTTATCGGAGCGAAGTGAAGCAATACTAAATATGTTTATGATATTTGTAATCGTCTATTATTTTCAATAAGGTGTTTAAAAAAAAGTTCACATAAAAAACTGGATACTCCAGTTTTTTTGACAGATAAACAATTACTAGAATTATAGAAATAACATGGATGAAAAGTTAAAAACATTCGAAGAGAACGTACTGTAAACAATATGTACGTCCCGCAAACACAATATTTAAGTCATTTGCGGTATTAGATATCTTCAAATATAATATATAGAATATTCGCGTTTAAAACTAAAATAGAATTCACTATCCTAACTAATAATATAAAAGCGAAAGTGAGTTTTTTACGCTTTCACATATAAACAACTCAATCGATCATCGTAAAATCTTTCGATACAAGTTGTCAGGAGTACAGGAGAGGACATGGTACCAAACACCTGTTTTCCCCCTCTGGACTGGCGATATGGAAAACAATTGCTGCTTTATAGTGCAATGCGTTATAATTTCATAATATATTTTTAAACTACCTATTGGTCACAATGTATTCAAAATTAATAAATGGTTTTATGATAAAGGCAAATCACTTCTTCGTAATATCCGGTGACCGTGTGAATAAAATCAGAAGAAGTGTAAGCTTGTTAGAGTTTAATCGTTACTAATATAAATATATATTATAATCATAAAAATCTTAAATCCGCAGACAATCCATATCAACAATGGTAGTTACCGCGTCTTGACTACAAGTGGTACAGTAATGACGGGAGGACGATTACCTAACGCGACGGTATGAAGCAATGTTCGACGTAGACATAATCTAGCCTAGATATTAACCTGATTTGCATACCCCGTTTACTCTTAACGGGCCAGTTATCAGGGCTGTCAATTAAAAAAAAAATACTATACCTTTTTTACTCATTTTGAGACTCGAAAAAGAGCAGTGGTAAAGAGGGAACATTAAGCATACATGATGACACCTGTATGTGTCGAATACATAAGGCCAAACTTGTATTGGAGCAGAGTGATGCAATTTGCTCTAAAATATTTTCTAAAGACTTTAGGTATGAAAAAAAAAGTATATTTTGTGGCAGATGGGTTATGATCCTCTAATCATGTCTATGGGTAGAAATGTCATCTTATAAAAAAAATTAAATAGTACTTGACAATCTTTAGTTTCCAATTCCGTTCATCAATTGTATATACTCATGCAAATGTTATATTTTCTTGTTTGTACATTGTAGTATGATAAATAATAATATTTCCTTGCTTTCATTTTGAACTCAAATTAATGTTGAAATAAAATATTCTCGATCCGTTTGCATTATGTTTACGCTATAACAAAATAATATTATACATGGAAATTTTTGCGTTTAATATTATATCAATATTATATACGAATAATATACTTATATAACGTACAGTTTCATTAATTCAGATTGGAAATGATTTTTAAGGAAAAACAAAAGAAATATATAATTGAATGTCTTGACAACCCTGTATGTCCAATACATTACCAAGGCTTATAAAATTTAAAGACATGCTCAGATATCTAAACATACGTATGTATAACTATTAATAACTTGTTTAAATTGTGGTATTAATTTTTTTTTCTAATGAAATTATGGCATTTTTGAAAAGTATTTTTGTTGTTTATAAAAAAATACTGTTAAATTGGTCAAAAATTGTTTACGCTAAATCTTTGACGCAATACACTAAAAATGTACTTAATTGTAATACTTTCTCTTTGTAATGCTGTAATTCGTACGTTACGTGCTGGCGATTGTTAAACAATGTCTTCTTCTTTCGAATGTCAAATCAATAATGACAGAAAGGGAGAAATGTATAACTAATCAGTTACTTAAGCAAAGCTTATGACTAAGGCCGTTAGGTAAATAACTAAAAAAAATTCCAATGCAAAAGAAAACGTTTTTGTCGCAGATATCAAAACGTACGATTAAAAAAAAAGTTATGTAATTGTCAATATTGACCAATGACTCGGGTGTTTTGTTTACAAACCGTGAGCTTAGTTTACTTTGGGATTGCAACACTAATTAAATGTCACCGGTGTTACTCCGGGTTAACTTAATGTTAAGTTTAGAGTGTACGTCGGCGTTCATTTAAATGAACTCAATTAAGGATTCCGTTCATGTCGATTGATGCTGACTAGTTGACATTTTCTTCGATTAAATCTGAACTACGGAAGTCATCTCGAGAGATTCGAGGTCAAATAGCACGTTTAAATGTCTTTAAATAGGTTTTTGATATAGGGTTTAACGATGAGTCTACACGTAAAGTTAAACATCGCTCGTTACCGAGAAATGTTAATTAGCATTCGTGATACTGTAAATTTTTAGATTGGACTGCTGTTCTTAATTAAAGTAACAGCTTGTGATGTCCCATTGCTGGGTTAAGGACTCTTTTTCCTTTGAGGAAAAGATTCGGATTCTATAAGATCAAGATGAGAATATAAACGCAAATTAATCACATGGCGGTTGCCAGGGTTTGAACTCGCGATCATCGGTAAAAATTAATTATAAAAAAAAATTAACCACTAGTCTATCTCGGCTTGTCTTACCGTTTTGAAATTGTTTGTTATTTCTGGTCGACTTTCCTTCCGAAATTCCACGAATTGATGTATTTACTGAAATGATATTTTGTTTTGTATAAACAAGTTTGTCGCATAACTAAACAAATAATGACGACCACTGAGTAAACTCAATCAGTAGCAAACGTGTTTTCACAAGTCGAAATGGCCCAGTGGTGAAAAATGAATCTTAATCGAAGATTGTTGGTTCAAATCCGCGTTTCAATTGTGTTTATAATTCATTTCTTGCTCTGTGGTGTGGGAAAATATCATAAGATAAGCTGCTTATGTCGGAAAATTCTTGAATCCTCGTTTGAGCAGCGTGGGGGATTAAGGTCTAAATGTTTTCGAGACATTAATAGGCTGTTTTTTAACTTTTTCTTGCAAAAAGTGCTAATAAATCAATTTAGCTTTTCTAGAGTTAATAATATTGTTTTCATTTCAAACTTAAAAGAACCTTTTTCACAAAATAAAATGCATGATTTTCTTTATACTCGTTCCTGATACAGATAGTTTCCTCGTTATTACATTTATTCCCCCGTAAATCAAGGAATTATTGGCCAACTGGCAACACTATTTCAATAAATTTGTTATCTGATTTATGTCTTACGATTGCTACATAATACCTTTTCGTCTGTTCTGCATTCCATCGATGCTGAAATAAATTAGGACTAATAATGAACTATATCGGTTGAACTTTAAAAACGATTTGCAAATAAGGATTTTCACAAACATAGCAATGGTACCTTTTATTACTAAATTTGCTTTCGGAAATGGCTGGGTAACTTGAATTTTGTATTTGGTTTTATCTAGCTCCCTTACGACAATCCTAGAAAATTACCATGGTATATTAAAAAATAATATAAGTTACTAATGATAATTTGTCCGTATTTGCATCATGCGGGATGTATCAACATTAATCTCAGACTTACATAAACTTTCCACGTCCTAAACTGTTACATTTGCTTATAGTTTAGATATATATTCAGTTTTTAGCTTATATATTGTGTGTAGTAGATAAAAATGACAACACAATATTAAAGAACAAGACTGCATCTATCAAATACTAAAATCAAATCCTCACAAAAATCCTGTGCTGTCTCTTTAACGAAAGCATTGATTCATATTGATAAAAAAAACATTTTGTACAGTCAGCAAAACATTGGAATCAAAGTCAAAAAACATTGTTCGCCGGTTCTCTTAGTGAAATATAAACGTTTGTCAGCGAATACAGTTAATATGTGCATATGAATTACTATATGTACTCAATGAATAAATTCTTTACGCTCCGACCTTGGCATTGAGCATGAATGCACTCGAACTATATGCCAAACTATCGGCATACGTAATGCCAATTGTTAAAACAATTCAATACATTTTAGACCGTACTAAAATGCTTTAAAGTACATTTTAGTATGCAGCTATCAATTTCCGTTTCTAGAAATTGCAGTCATAGATATTTATAAGGGTTTGTAGGACGAATTTATTAGTGTCAGATATTTTTAATAAATGTTTATAAATGATTATGACGTATAATTTATAATTTAAGATTTAAAAATGATAAATTAGCAGAAAAACATATGTATTGTAGATATATATATTATTACATGTATATATTTTTTGTATTATTGAAAAAGAGTAACTACTGAGTTTGTTCCCGATTCTTCGCGGTAGAATCTACATTCCGACCCGGTGGTAGCTTCCTATGGTGCTGGTATTGTATGAATCTACTGAAATAAAGTACATTTTGATGGTGATTTTAATTTCATCAGATATTCTACCGCAAAACAGCAGTACTTGGTACTGTTGTGTTCCGGTTTGAAGGGTGAGTGAGCCAGTGTAATTACAGGCGCAAGGCACTTGGTTCCCAAGGTTGGCGGCGCATTGGCGATGTAAGCGATGGTTAACATCTCTTACACTGCCAATGTCTATGGGCGTTAGCGACTACTTACCATCAGGCGGCCCATATGCTCGTCCACCTTCAAAAAAATTTACTTAATTTCGTTAAGGTCAATGACATATTTAACTAGATAATATGTGATTCATATTGTAAAATACGAGTGAATTGTGATATATATAAGGATATATGTGACAATGAAACGGAAAAACATACTTAGTAATTATAAATGCTATCGTGAAATTAATTTGTTATCAAATTTATATATCCGGAACGTCCGACGCTTGCGTGTTACTGATTCAATGAATTATGAGTTGAACTAAGTTAAAATGATTTGATATTTTTTAAGGGATCAGTTACTTACATGTTAATATCGACCGATAAAAATTTACTCTTATAGCATTTTTACATTACAAATAATAATAATAATCCTGTGACATTAATCCCAAACGAAGCAGAGCTCGTCCTTTGGAAACCAGATAACTGATATATAATACTACATATACTAGTTTTCTTTTGTAAATACATACTTATATAGATAATTACACCCGGACTCAGGACAAAGAGACATGTTCATGCACACAAATTTCTGTCCTGGGTGGGAATCGAACCCACGACCTGCGGCGCGAAAATCCGTCGCATTTCGATCATTCGCGGCCCGTCAATGCTTACATAAAGAACTCAAATAATTTTATACGAATCAAAATTAAAGTTAGTTCCCATACAAATAATGACTGAAATGGTGGCAAGCTCGGCATTATCCTGTTGAATGTTTGTTATCTGTGAAAAATTAACCAGCTCCCGTTACCTGTAGGCAATATGTTTAATATGCCTTTAAGTTATGTACTAATTATCATATCATACTAATATTATAAAGAGGTATATTTATATAAAACTTTGGTCCAGTCTAGGCTCCAAAGTCTGGAACATTGACGTGTAGTTGCTTCACTTTCAGTTTTCTATCGGATACATTTCGGAGTGTGCTCAGGAATTACACGAATTAATTCCGCCCCCTTTTTAGTATCGAACGGCCAGGCAAACGCGACCAAAGCACTATAGGTACACGGTGGAAATTCCCCGCCTACGTACGAAGCGCTTCGAATCCACCTTTATCATTCGCACTGCTAAACTGTGGAATACTTTGCCTGAGTCTGTATTTCTAGGCAAGCGTGCTACATCGTAGACCGTGTCGATGCTTATTTTCAGGCAAGACAACGGTCAAACGCTAGACTATTATGGGTAAAAAATATAAAAAAATATAAAAGATTTGTTGATATCCAAAATATCAATGACAGCTTATATATGAATGTCCCACTGCTGAGGTTTGTCTCTATATGAGGTGAAGGCTTGCAGGTTACTTTACCACACTGCTCCACGGTTCGGTGCGCGGGGATACACGAGCCAGTTTTTATACGCGATATGCAGTTTTCTTCACGATCTTTTCATTCACCGAGCACGAGATGAATGTGGTTCTTGTCCTGGTTTCAACTCTTATAACCACTACGCCATCACGGCTCTTCTTTTATTAATAAGGTACACTAAATATTTAAATAAAGAAAATGAGATAAAAATTACGTCAAGCTTAATTTAATTGACACAAATTAGCTATCCTCACGAAATAAATAACCTTTTAATCCTTTAACGATTATAATAATTGTTGTCATTGCATAATAATAATAAATGTTATAATATAATATTTATATACGATTAATTATAATAATTATTAATACGATACGCATAATAATTATAAACGATTTCATCGTCAAATTTTAAGTTTTTTCTTCCAATTTCTGATTATATACTTATCGCCAATTTTAGCTTATTTCGTCACAATTTATAGACTCTACTTCAGTTAAGACGCAAGTGATTTCTTGCCGGATATTGCCTATATAACTGTCCTCTCGGCCGTTTCGTTTAGGAGCCGTATATCACATAGTCTCAATACGGAACCATCTAGTTGTATTTGGGCGAAATAATAAATTTAAAGCGATGCTTGAAACTGACATAAATTAAAAAGTTGTAAAATGAAACGGCACGTGGATGCAGGCTTATTTCGTATGTTTCCATTGTTACGCGGTATTTCCAATAAATCGGACAATACTGTGTAATATTAAAAATTATATACGCGAATAACAATGCTCCCCCTTTTTTAAATGTAACGTACATTTCGTTTAAAAAATATTTGGCGTTAATTAATGAATTCTAATGTTTTATCGGTATTTTGTAGTATGTATTGTATTATGTTTTTTATTATTTTTTTCTTTTTATACATAAGTTAATAAGACCATGTTAATATTGTATGCAACGTTGGCTTCGTATTAAATAAATAAATATGTACATATTGTAATTCAATTAACTTTAAATATTTCGAGGGTCGTATCGTGAAGTCGTTTAGTTCTTTATGTTTTTATATAACTGAAGAAGTTTGACATAGATTTGTGTATGATATAGATTAGATTTCGCCTGCGTGTTAACGGGAGGAGATGTGTTAGGTATAAAATGTAACCTATTTCCACCTCTTAAATTCAGTGATTTAGTCTCGAAAGTGTTACAGATAGACCCTCACTTTCGGATTTATAATGTTAGTATAGATACTAACACTAGACCAAATATTTTTATTTGACATTTTAATTGGAATTGGACAATGGATTCGCACACCTATCATCCAAAAATACCTCGTGTATCGCAAGTGATTTACACGCGATAAACAGAAACATCACAGGCTCGAGGAGTCTGTGATGGTCTTACGTCATTCGATATGCATTGATATAAGATTTATAGTCGAGATGATATCTTTTTCTTCATTGTAATTCCCTCAATTTAATACGATAAATTACGTATTTAAATATCCGCTTATAATCTTTAAACTTTGATTAATGTAAAAAGTTAATTATATGTAAAGATAAGTTTTGTTCAATTTTTTAAGTAAAACCCCGTTTGTAAGTCCCAACTTCGCGCGGGTAGAGTGAGAATTAACATATTTTTTTTTATATCGTAATACATACAACTGTTTCTACTGTCGCTTCAGTCGGCTTGATTTTTCTCCGACATCTTCAACAATCCCCATCATATTTCAGCTAACTTACACATAACCTTAATGAATTATACATTTAAACCTTCCTCATAATGACTCCATCCATTGATAAAAACATGAAAATTGTTCATTAGAGTTCATCACGTTTAGTCAGACAGACACAGGAAATTTATTTTATAATATGAAGTGATATATGTACATACTGTACCATTAATAAATCTTCAATTTTATTATCATATAGACTCAAATCTCTAGACTGATATTAGACAGCTGTCTGTATGTACATATTGCGTCATTCAGTGTGCACTGTTTGTGTAAGTACAAAAGCATTACGGCGCCTGCCGCGTGCTAAATATATCTAACTCTTAACTCGTTTCAATTTCCTTTAAGATAAAATGAAAATGAACTATACATTAGGTAGAAAACAATAATAATTTATTATTTATTAAATAACAAATTGATTAAAATTATAGTTTAGTTTCTATAACAATTATAAGTTACCTCTAGAGGTATTTCTTAAATTTTTTACACGAATGTCCAAAAAAGGATTTCAAAGTTTTCAGGGTTCATGTATGTATGTGATTTTCTTTTTTTCAACCATAATATTTAAATGCCTGAACAAGTAGAAATCCTTAAATCACACTGGTACTTGCTACGTATTCATTCAATAATTGGTTTATTTTTATGTTTTAAGATAATTTTTAATTCATACATTTTATAAAAGTATTTAGTTTCGCTAGAATAAAATTCTAATTGTAATAAGACATTAAAATGTTTTTATGACGTCATTTCGTGCGTAATTCGATATAAAACGATTTATCGTTTATTACGATGCACTTTGACAAGATCAAGGTTGGGCGACATCAGACATACAGTGTGGATACGTTATATATACAAGAAATATATGTATTAGAGATATCTTCATCACTTATACATAGATCTAGGCTTGTGCGTATTGTAAATATCTATCACTAGGAACTTTTGATGGCAGTAAATTAGAAATTTGTTTTGACTTGTGATTGTTTTATTTCATAGTAGTATATAGACTGTATCTAGAGGTCAAATTTAATATAATGAACGGCTTTATAAAGTAACCACTTCCGCCCTCGTGTGAGTTAGGTGTTAGGTACCCTATGTCCTTCTGTACCTTTATCTATGACGATCAGGCATGAAAATTCATTTAAAAATAACTATTAATGTAATGGGAAAAAACCATTAATCTTTTGTCCTGAATATTTTAAATACGGTGTCCGTTGCTTAATAATCGCTCCATTTAAATTAAATGAATTCCGATTATAATTATTTATGCTTTAAAAATAGGTGAGTAGTTAGTATATAGTTACAAAAAATGACATGTTCTTTTTTAAATATATCGAGCCGTTTGAGCAGATATATGTGGGACACGTGTATCTTAACAAAGGTCAAGGGTCTCTCCGATCCCAACCGAGGACGGCCATCGCAGTGGTTTTCGTGGGTAAGAATCCCACACAACCCGGTCCCCCCCTAGGGAGCCGGGTACTTTTCTGAAGGTTTCCACTGCGTGAAAACAAAAGGTAGGACACGCGTATCTTAATGAAGGTCAAGGGTATTTAAGCCTTCGTTAGGAAACCTACATGCATCGAACAAATCTCAAGAGATATGTGGGAAAATGCAAAGAAATAGTGAGGACAAAAAAAATCTTAGGTACAAATTATATTGATAGGTTATATTATAGAATAATACATAAATCTCGTTGACAAATTAGTCTAAAACAATTCATATTGGTGCCAACATCGAATACCGCATTCGTCTAACTTAAACTGTCAAGCGTTAACATCTGTCCAGCTTATCATAGAAGCATTTTAGTCTAAGAAATAAATAGATATTATAATAAGTCGGTGTCAGAATATTAATTATTATTGATGAATATAATTTTTTATTTAAATTAACTAATTGGAAGTGATTTATTAAATACACGCCTCAATCTTTTACAAGCTTTTGTTTAAAATGGTATGTTTGTGACGTTTGCTTAGGGCAAATTTTGCATGCTGAATTAAAAGGAGATCCGGGTGCGGTTTCGATGAAAATGCTATTTTACGGTAAGCATGATTGTAAATTTTTTTTATGGCATAGGAAGGCGGACTTGCATATGGGCCACCTGATGCTAAGTGGTCACCAACGCCTATACAGACATTGGCATTTTAAGAGATGTTAACCATCGCATACATCGCAAATGCGCCACCAATCTTGGGAACTAAGATGTTATGTCCCTTTTGCCTGTAATTACACTGGCTCACTCACCCTTCAAACCGGAACACAACAATACCAAGCACTGCAGTTTTGCGGTAGAATAACTGATGAGTGGGTGGTATCTACCCAGACGAGCTTGCACAAAGCCTTACCACCAAGTAATTATCTATTCTCGGTTAACAGGCGACCTTCTTATTCCTTATTTTTGAAAATTTCATCTTTAGAGGTGGGGTCGTAAATATGGCGGCTTGTATATATGTCACAAAATTGTTTTAAAACAAAAATATACTTATAGGTTGCCTAATAAATAAATAATGTTAGTCGAAAAAAGTGAAAACGATAAATAAAAATAGAAAGTGTGATAGTATACGAATATTGTAATTAAGTAACCCAATTGCGTGAGCAGATAGCGCGATGTCACCTACTTGTGGAGTACGCGCAAATATTTATCTCAAACGAGTTTTAGTATCATTCATGTAATGAAACATACGTGACTGACAGTTGCTATCTCTACAACGTATCCACTCGTCATATCTACTCATCGAAAATAATTACTTATGGTTCGTTCGTAATATCTTATTTTAAATTTTATTTTTATTTGGGAAGCTTAGCGTTTAATATTTATTACATTGAATTAAATAATTACTTTTATGTATACACCAATTAAGTTTCCATGTATAGATAACACTAAAAATTAAGAAAAAAAAAACAAAAGTTATAATCGTCACCAAGCTGAATTTTTTTTGAATAAATTTTAAACTGAATGTCGATATTTAGTGCAACGTTTTTGACGCATAAAGTGATATCTTCAGAAAGTTTTAATTATATTGTCTTTTCGCTATAACGTATACTTAGCCTTATGCACTATGCGGGCTTGTCTGTGTACGTACCACCCACTCACCACTTACTCTACCGGCAAAATAACACAAAGTGTTGCTATGTTTACGCTTGGTCAGGCATTAACAATACAAATAATTGTACATACTTTTTACATGGTCAATTTCTATGGCTATTATCACGTTTGCCTTGAAAATACCCTGACTAATACCGAAGGGAAAATTAATATACAATAAATTTGCTTCTATAGAAAACACAGTCAATACTCAAAATAAAACACTACAGGCCTTTTAAAATTGTCATTACACGATCAAATTAAATAAAAGTTACCAAAATAATGTGACACTTCGCAAAATTAAAGCTTGATATAAATAAACGAATAACAAATGACGAATTCCAACTATGCAAATATTGTATATAAATTACAATATTTTACTCGACACCAGTATACACACCGAAAGAGGTCACCGGATAATTGTTTCTATAATGAGCTTGAATAATTTTAAAAGATAAACTGTCTCATTGTATATCGCGAAGGTTGAAGAAAATGTATGTAACAAAACGATTACGGTAAAAAAAAAATATAAGTTTAAGTAAAGTGTTACGTTACTAACTTATTTATGTATTTTCTCTAATCTGTTACACGTCGACATGTCTCAAAATTTCTCCAAACAAATAATATCCTGGGACATTATTCACACACGGCCATCTGATCCCAAATTAAGCAGAGCTCGTACTATGGAAACCAGACAACTGATATACTACATAATATTATACTACTTTTCTTTTGTAAATACATACTTATGTAGATAGTTACACCCAGACTCAAGACAAACAGATATGTTTATGCACACAAATGATTGTCCTGGGTGGGAATCGAACCCACGACCTGAGGCGCGAAAGGCAGTTATCTACCAACCACGCCAACCGGCTCGTCAAAATGCATGTTAATGCAAGTTGAAGACCTGAGGTGAGGGGGCACAGTGGATAGAACAGGTGAATCTTAAGTCACTTCGAATCCGGATAGGGAACATTGAGTTCTCAAGTATATTAAATGTTGCTTCTAATTTATCTTCGAAGCAGCGTATTGAAATAAGCTTAAAATATTTTCCTTAACAGCTATGAGTCCCACTGGTAGGATATTTACAGGCTTTTAATGTTACGCTAATAAATTAAGAAAAGTTACAAATTTGTATTTCTCTAACCGACTTCAAAATAGGAGGAGATTCTCAATTCTTCTGTATATACATTTTTTGTGTTTCTTAATATATTATTAAGTTGATATTTAAAGCGTTTTTTTTTTTAAGTGAAATATTTCTTTGTATCCCTTTGTATGATATTCGTTTTAGTATATCAAACATTTTTACCTAACTCTGTTTCAATACAATGGGAAATTGAAAATATATTCATATGTGGTTTCTGTACGAGAGTTCCGCAGTTTTTAGATTGGATCCTGATGTGAGATGAAAATTGAATCCGTTCGATTTCCGCGGCTAAACCACTCGATCCTTTCCACAACATTTTATAAATTTTTACAGTCATTCTTCGATTGCAAAAAAATGTGCGTAGAATATAACAGAATATGACAGAATGTAAACAAAAAAAAACATTTTATAGTATTTACAAGAGGTCGTATCGCTAAGATAGTAATCTCTTCCAGACCTTAAGGTAAAGGATATAATTATTAATAAAGCGGTAAGGAGTGTATGCTGTTGTATTGTAATACATTAATCAGAAACTGTTAAACTGAACAAAAAAATATGTATATGTATATATACAATATTTTTAAAATTAATATTTAATCATTTAACAATTGAAGTCAGACATAAAGTAATTAATTTATCCGTTCAAAAATCGTTAAGTCTATATAATGTACTCAAGCCGATTTTATTTATTTATTCGACATATTTACTGCTGTTGCTCATGTAAACAAGATACGTGACAAAACCGTTCATTTAATACAAGCTCTGCATTACAAGCGTAGCGTACAGTCTCCGCATTTATATGAAAGTAGTCGGCACTTCACTTTCATCTTTTGCGAAAAGTAAGGCGTGAATTATATCGTGTCACCTGATAAACTTAATTTTTTTGCTTTCGTTAAAAATTACACGTCGATGTTGAGGTTATTGTATCAGTGTTTATTTATAGTTTGCGTGTTTTTGCGTTCTACTTCGTATAACGAGTGTACAGTGGTTTGAAGACGAGAATCTTACCGATGATTCAGTTCAAATTCGGGAAACCACCACTGAAATTTCGTGTGCCTGTGAATGTCCCACTGCTGGGCTAAGGCCTCTTCTCCTCTTTTGAGAAGAAGGTTTTGGAGCTTATTCCACCACGCTGCTCCAATGCGGATTGGTGGAATACACATGTGACAGAATTTCAGTGAAATTTGACACATGCAGGTTTCCTCACGATGTTTTCCTTTACCGTCAAGCACGAGATGAATTATAATCACAAATTAAGCACATGAAAATCAGTGGTGCTTGCCCGGGTTTGAACCCACGATCATCGGTTAAGATTCACGCGTTCTTACCACTGGACCATCTCGGCTTAATTTGCAAAATTCCAATGGTAAATTCATCTATCAATTCAGCTCAGAGCGGTGAAAGAAAACAGCAGCAAACCTTCTCCTTAAAAGGGAGTGGCTTGAGTCCAGCTGTGGGATAATTACAGACCTACCTACCTTACTTTACTATGTATTCATTATTTTAGAGCTGGGCTGGCTCAGTGGTGGGATATTTTAATAGATTGCCTATTCAGACCTGGACAACTAATGAGTCTTCATGCGATTATTTTGTGTAGAATATTGATATAATACTGGTGTTACTTTTTCATTATCTATATTATATTATTTTGCCAATGCAAAGTATGATAGAGATGACGACGAAGATCCTGATTCACCAGGAGGTGGTGCAGGCTCATATGGATTATTTGTTCCCATCGGCTTTTGTCGGTGGTCATCCTAGCGAGAGTACAGAAATCATTCGATAAGCTGATCTGACCAGCTAGTTGGTGCGTGGCCTCATGGTCTTTTACCCTCAATATGAACTAATATGTATTGAAATAATTCTTCGTGCATAGAAATTATTATACGTAACAGTTGAAAGATATAAAAGATTGATTACATAAATAATTTTAAAGAGTAAAAATATATAATTATTGATTATAATCAATTATAAATTATATTATTGTAAAATAAAAAGAAACACTACGATATTGAATAACACTAGACTGCATACATTAATTGCACTAACATTCCTAACGATATTATCTTTCCACGGCACAATCATCTCTAGTACGTATCCAAAGCACATGATGAGTGGTTCACACCCACGCTTGTGCCCATAGAATGAAACTGGTGCAAAACCAACCGCCTCCAATGTAGTATGTATTGAGCAACCATTACCTCTCTAGACTGTGTGGCGCGCCTGCTGTACCATACTTAAATAATCTTGGTACTTTTATTAAAGTTTAACTTTTTTTGACGTATTGGGTAACAAATATAAGCGATATATATATAGGTCAGTAAATAATATACCTATTTGTATACTGTACATAACAAATAATCGCATTATCAAGTTTTAATTGTCATGCTAGACTGTTTGGTGATCGTGTCGCGATATAGTTAATTAGATTTGATAGTTTTGCATTTACGTATAATACATAAATCAAAATTTAGTACGTATTTTAATTGCATATGCATTATATTGCATAATTTGCTTAATTCTTTGCTTAAAACGGTATTGTTACTAACTGTATGAACAATTAGACCTGTTATTTCAACAAACGTGCTATCGTGACGTGAGTAATATAGTTTTGTTTACAAATCATTACAAATAAGCGTGTGTCGCATTTGACCTTCTTGACTTGTGAATGTATTTATGCATTTGTTTAGGAGCCAAGTTTATTTACACAATTAATAAGAATGCAATAAATGCGTGAAATGATCATTTCAACTATATTTAAGTACCTAGATTATTTATGAGCATACGATTTTTTTTTTTAATTACGTTTTGTGTTTTAAATATTTGAGTGTTAAAACTTTTGCAATATATAAACTACGCAATATTTTTTTATTTCTACAGATAAAGTATATAGATATTAGCTACCCGTCCCGGCTTCGCGCGTGTAGTATATATAAGGGTCAAAAAAACTTGTATCGTAATCCATATAATTCTATTGGTTTACGCGACGCACGCAAATTCCCAGTCGGAATGTTTTTTTTCCCATTTCCCAGCCAGTTTCCACGAAACCTTAATGAATTATACAAACAAACTTTCCTCATTAATTACTTCGTCCATTAGTTTAATAGTTTCTGAGTTTATCGCATTCATAAAGACAGACACACAGAAGTGACAGAGGGTCTTTGTTTTATGATATAGTGATATGGCTGATCCTTATTACACTTAACAGATTGTTATTACACTTAACTGATAAATACATTAACGATACAATTTATTAATCTTAAGGTTCTTTCAGGTTCATTGATAAACTTAAATTATCTTATGATCTAGAACTATATAATAATTCTCGCTAAGCACACAGACCGCTTTTCCGCGCTGTACGGCAATGGATAACCTTTGCGCCAAATAAGATCTGGAGCGATTGTCAAAACGGCTCTTTCTATGGCGACAGTCGATCTCCCTAATAAAATTAGTCAGATGCCCGACCCCCAACATACCAACGTCTCGAACGCCATATATATAAATTGAAATGTATTTGATTGGCATAACTTGTATTTGAAATGTAAAATAGTAGCTCTTGGTTCTTCTCCTTTGCTAGCTTAACATCTTTACTAATATATAAAGCTGAAAGTTTGTGTGTTTGATCCGGCTAATCTCAGGAACTACTGGTTCGAATTTAAAAATTATTTTTTGTGTTGGATAGTCCTTTTATCGAGGAAGGCTCTAGGCTTATTTTTATTTTTTATATTTTTATTAATTATATATAGGTGAAACCGCGGGCCACAGCTAGTTTAATATAATTCTGTAAAACAATACAAAATTTGATTGTGAAAATATACTTGAATAAAGTATACTTTGATTTGAAATGCTTACAATTGTGAAAATAACGGTAATTTTCCTCTTTTCTTATAAAGCCATATGTAGGTTCTTTTATCTTTAAAAAAAATAGATCGTATGTGTATCACGTGTTTTACGACTTCTGGATATGCGGGTACCCTAATATGTTATTTTAATGCTACTTAAGTTTAACAACATACTATAAATTTCGTACATGTGTATGTTGTAAACGCGACCCGTATTATTTAAGTGTTGTTAAATTACTTTCTTATCAATTGAACTTATCTTATTATGGAAAAGTAAATATACAATTTGTATAAAAGGAAGTTAGTTGTAAGTTCTGGTCGGATTTCACGGTTTTATTACAGATACGTAAATGTTAGTACGGTATTAGTTATTAAAAAAACAATGCTTATTATTGTTGTATTCTGGTTCGAGGGTTAGTGAGCCAGTCTACAAGCACAAGGGAGATAACATCTTAGTTCCCAATGTTGGTAACGTATTAGCTTTGTAAGTGATGGTTAATATTTCTTATAGTGTCTAGAGTCGATGGTGACCATTTCTCATCAGTTGGACCATTTAACAGACCACCTACTTATTTAAAATATATATATATATATATATATATCAGATATTATCGTGCAAATATTGGTAGGATGAAATAATATTAAAATGAAACTTCTTACAACGTTTTGATATTTTGAGTTTCAAATAATACTTATTAAAAATTACAAAGTATCAAAACATATTAAGTCACTCACACGCATCGCAATTGCGAAACTCCATTGAGAACAGGCGTGGGTGTCCGCAGTCGATTGTAAATAAGACAAAAGCAACCTTAAATCTTTGCCATACGTATGAAAATACCTTATTCACAGAGAAGTTCCCATTTTGTGATTTTCCGGAACACGCTATGGGCACTGGCAATTGATTTTAAGATTGTTAGAAATGTGAGAGAAATTCTAACTTCTCATTCAAACGTTATGATATATATGCATTCTCATATAATATATTATATATTATCTTTAGCTGAGTGATGGAAGGTTTATACGAGTATAAACAACATAACGGTATACGAGCCCTTTAAGCCAGCCTATGCGATGTATTATGTTTTAAATATTATGTAACCGTGATCAGTTATATCTATAATTTAATATAATATTATATTAAAAGGTTAAACTTTCCTCATTAAACCTCTTATCAATAAGTATCCTCTTTAAGTTTGGATGTAAAAACTGCTTTACATAACCTACTCGATATAAGTTTTACAATATAATAATGGTGAGAAAGTTATAATAAAGAAACTTATTTCTAAATTGCAATTTAGCATTCCCGATAAATGTACATTATTGTTTGGTTCGAGGGAAATCTACGTCAGATATCTTCCTGGAGCAGGTTTGCCTAACTTACGCACAATACCATTTGTTATAAATGTCTATATGTATCTATATATTTGGTAAATTGTTAATTCGATTAAAACTCAAAATCCTTGATTCAATTTTGAAGCATTTCACTTATTTATCGTTATAACTTATAGTATACTTAACGCACGTTAGCTGTCTTGCTCCGTAGATCGAACAGACGTATTGTTATCACACTCGTTCGTGTGTTAATTCTGTACATTCAGTTCAGAGTATATATAGGGTTTTCCATTAAGGGCGCTTGATCGTGCAGAACTTCCATCGTAGCGTGTGCTGTGTGGCACGTAGCGCCGTCCTGTTGAAACCACATGTTGTCCAGATCCATATTCTCGATTTCAGGCCAAAAGAAGTTGGTTATCATCGACCGGTATCGCTCACCATTGACGGTGACGGCCACACCATTATCGTTTTCGAAAAATCACGCCTCCGGCCCAAAATCCGCACCAAACAGTCACTTTCTGCGGGTGCATTGCCACTTGGTGAACCTCGTGTGGATTGGTCTCGTCCCAAATACGGCAATTTTGCTTGTTGACATAGCCATTCATCCAAAAATGCGCCTCGTCGCTGAAGATGATTTTTTTGCCAAAATCGGCGTCAACTTCCAACTGCTCTAATGCCCAGTCAGCGAACACACGGCGCTGTCTATGGTCATTAACCTTGAGCTCTTGGGTCAGCTGGATCTTGTACGGGTACAGGCTCAAGTCACAACGCAAAATTCGCCAAGTTGTCGTCTGCGAAAGGCCGAGTTCCTGTGCGCGACGCGGAATTGACTGCCGCGGGTTTTCGAGGACACTGTCGCGCACAGCGGCGATATTCTCGGCAGATCTCGCGTTACGTTGACGCACGGGAACCGGCTGATTGTTAACTGACCCGGTTGACTCGAATTTGTCCACCAATCGACGGATAGTCGACTCGGCAGGACGATCATCGCGACCGTAAAACGGGCGAAGTGCGCGGAACGTTGCTCGAACTGAAGACCCATTTTCATAAAACAATTTTATGATTTGCACGTGCTGCTCGACACTGTAACCTGCCATGGTGGTTTGGAAGGACGGAATGAATATAACACACTGCATTTGACAGCTGTCACTCAAACAACATGGCCGCAATCAGCTGTCAAAGTTCAAGCGTCCCTATTGGACAACCCCATAGCAATTTTTGATATGTTTTTCAAATCAAAATTTTATTTACGTTGATGTAATTGGCTTTTTAATATATAGGACACTAACTTTTATAAGGCCAGTGAAATTAGTGACCATGTTACATAATATTATTATTTTAAAATTGTGATGTCCTCTTGACTGATTTCGGCCATGGCGGCAAGTCGCAAGAGAGATTAGCCAACTGCGGACATACGCAAGTGTATGAGGAAACACACTCTCTATGACTATTTCCTTATTTGAAAACAGAACCTTGAGATCTGCGGCCTTATATCTAGGCACTAAGACGACGAGGCAGACAGTCTTTCAACCGGGCACTATTTATTATTTCTATACGAAATATTAGATAAATGTACAATATTTTTTGAAATGAGTCGAGTATATAACAACTCAATTACCGCAGCTAGAATTAAATTACCAAATAAGCCATTACGAAAACGTTAACTTAAGCCCAAAGACGAGAAAGCTATATTTCTACATGTAGGCGTCAAGATTTATAGCCTATAAACATGTCAAGCTGCACATAGGGAAGTATTTCATCGATATTTTATCCTTATCGAGTCGATACGAATCCCTGGACCGCGAGTATCGTAATTAAACGAGTTATTTTTTTATATCGATACCGCGAATCGAGACTACGGAAGTCACTTGAAAATATTGAACGCGATAAGAGAATATTAATGGTGTTGCCACATAAATGTCAATTATTATAGTTTGTGTTAAAAACGCCGATTACAATTTCAGCGTTGTAGTATGTGATTGAACTTTGTAATTTTCTTTCGTTTTTTCTATCTTATTTTTAATTTCATAAACGTATAATTAATTTAAGCAGCCTTACCTATGATACCTATTGAGTAACGGTTGTTTGATTTAACGATCAGTGTCTCTCTTTCTCTCATCAATGCTTTGTCATTCGAAAGAAGAAGATACAGCATTGTTTAACTAAACATAATTCACAGGTGAAGCCATGTAAAGTTATGTGTTATATAATATGTTCGTTTTTCTTGGTATATTTTTAACGGACGTAGGTATATTTTTTATAAGGTAGTATGGCTTTGGACACGCCCGTCTGGGTACCCAGATATTCTACCGATGAGCAATACTTAACATTTTTGCATTACGGTTTGAAGGGTGAGTGATCCAGTGTAACTACATGCGCATTGGCGGTGTAAGGAATGGTTAATATTTATTGCATCGCCAATGTCTATGGGCGACCACTCACCATCAGAAGGCCCATTTTCCCGTCTACCTACATATAACATAAAAAACCTATCAAATGTGTAATAAGTATTCACATTATTATATCGGTTGAAATTACAATAAAACATTACAGCTGTAATAGCTTCACGCGTATAAATTCCAACGAGAAATAGTCGTTTGTATGTATGTATGAATTATTAGTGGATAAGGTTATCTAATAGACATATTTTTTAGTAAATCAATAAGCAATAAGTATCATTTTCTAATTTAAATTAATTATGTTCAATATATCTACCTGTCTTGTATAAATATATCGAGTTCTTTGATTGTTTTTTTTTTTTATATTATGTTACAGCAATACAGAGTTGGGTTACATTTACTTTCTTCTGAGAAGAAGGTTTGGGGTTTAATGTGTTTCTATTCGACATACGCAGTTTTCGCTTTGTTTTCCTTCACAGCTGGTGTTTGTCTGAGTTTGAACCTTTTTAACATCGGTTAAGATTCACGTACTACTCGTGTAATGGGTCCAATGAATACGTTAATCAATTTGAAAATCATTATTTCATACATAATTTCTCCATTTATAAAACAATAATGTGTTAAAAAGAAAATTACCACTGTATCGTACCTACAGCGACGCTGGACGTGTAAAACCTATTAACTCGTGTCTTTAAACTAGTTATTTCAAATAAAATCATTTATAATATTATTTATTATAAAAACTTGTATCGGATCCACCATCCTCATACAATTATTACTGTACTCATATTTACTTAACATGTATTGACATAACGCCCCTATAGATTACATACAATCGACCACATATCATTAAACAAGGTCTTGACAAACGATTCTAGTCTTACAACCAAAGCAGTATGTGCTATATTTGCTTGAAGCAATATTTCACGTTACCTCGTGTACAAGGTGCGTAGTTTTATAGGTGACATTAAAGTTATCAACGCATTATTTCAAAGTTCTCGGGTCATTGGCATTGTGATATAAAAAAAATTAAATAATGCATTTCAATATGCGTTCGTATCGTGTTATTAAGGCAATGATTGTTATGTTGTATACATAATAACCCGCTGTTTGCTTAACATTTAATAGAATCTTTTATAATTGATATGCAAAAACGTACTTGTACCTAATCGAAAAAAGTGTATGTGGATTCCGACTTAGGTACCTAATATAATGATTATTCTTTGGAGTGATATTAAGCGCATTTCATTTATTCTATGTACAAATAGTAATTAAATTTAGTATGCTAGATTATATTATTTTCAACAACAACAGTGTGCCAACTGTTCAGCTTAAGAGTCTAAACTACTGCGTCTTAATTGAAATTTTGCCCACGACCCAAGAAAGGTAGTAGCACAAGCTATCTTTCTTGCACCGTGTCTTGAATATTTACAGATCAAGGTACAATAAATTCATAAACGTTTATTATATCAATAAATAATCACTTTCGTTTCTCCAATTCCGTATATTATTTTTTTATTGCGATCATATCCATTCATTCAATTGAAATTGGGTCGTAAACTAGCCTTGTATAAAATCGTATATGATATAAATATAGCTTCAACAACAGCATTAAAATATGTACATTATATTAATTAATAAACAATACTTATTAACAGACAATACAATTCATCCTTACAAGCATATCCGCTATCACAAAAGAATCGATACAATAGGGTTGCACTAATATCGATGAAGTGTCATCTACTTCGGGTGGTCCATACTCTAGTCTCATAGGGATTATGAAGGGATGTGCCTTTGTTGTTTAACGTACTTACTATGTGCACGTGTGCGTATAGAATGGTTACATATTATTATTTTGCACGCGCCGATTCAACGCATTGTTTGATAAATTGATATTTCCTTCTTTATATTGAGAGCTACTCTTGTTATATAAAGGTTTGAGATAACTAGACTCACACTTGTATAAATAACTAGCTGTTACCCGCGACTCCGTCCGCGTGCAATTTAACAAAAAAGTTGTTGATCAGTTCGCAGAGTTTACGATAATTTATTAATTCTGTTTTCCGTGTAAAGAAATGCCTATTCTAATTTTAATTAAATTCTATTTATTGATAGATATTTTAGGAATGGTTTTTTTTTTCTAAAATAAAAGAAGCCTATGTTACTCCTTATCACATCACCTATCACGCTAGTGAAACCGCGAGACGCCTCGGTTGACGTGTTCTGTTTGACATCTTATAAGCGTAATCAAAAAATATATGATATAATAATTATGTTTGTTCAGCTTTTAGGTAGATTTGAACTTGCAATGTTCAGTTAAGATCCACCCCTTCTGTCTACTGAGTTATCTCTGCACTGAAAGATAACTTAGTTTATACAAAGTAAATTTTATGTTTATTTAATCAAAACCACCATCATAGACGGTTGCCTGATCCATTAAGTACTAAGTACTAAGATGGCTTCAGTTTCTAAACACAGCTAACTTTATTTTTCCATTTCAATTTCTTTATTCAACAATAGCTGCGACCCTGACTTCGCAATTTGGGATAATTATGCTATAAAAATAGATAAGATTAAAGTGTCTGTATATCACTTCAAAATAATTTTGTCACTTGCCACTTACACTAAAATAAGAATTAAATCTGATAATAGACGTGAGCAATAAAAGCTGTGAGCTGTTTAGTCTTATTTTATATAAATGGGAAGGTGGTCACCGCTGCCAATAAACATTGGCGTTGCTAGAAATATTAACCTAACTAAGATTTTATGTCCTTTGTGCTCTCTCACAATTTCTCACTCATTCCTCAACACAATAATATACATAATAAGTACTGCTGTTCGGCGGTAGACGGGCTGGCACAAAGCCCCACCACCAAGTAAAATTTGGAATATACATTATAAATATAATAACATATAAGCCACTAAGAAATAATGGGCCTTTAAGTAACAAGAAAGTCTTATCTGAAGTTCAGATAATTCTATTAGCAGTAAATCAGTTCGGTCCTTGAATTAATTTTCTGTCATAGTAAAAATCTTCTAAAATATTTATATTTAAATTAAACAAGAATATAATACGAATAGATCACGTTTAATATTATTGTTACATTTCTTAAGCAAATGGATTATCTTTTTAAAGTATTGTTTGTAATTTTGTATGCCTTTCTTTCTTTGTAAATATTTTTTTAAGTAAAAATTATATTACTTATTCTATACAGATTGTCCTGCTGTAATTGTAAATTTTGAATACATTTGAATACATGATGAAAAACATGGGGTAATTATAGAGAATAGAAAAATTATAAAATCAGTTCAAAATCGATTTCATTGATCGACTATATAAGTATTAAAATAAGAAATCGAGTTAATAAAATCGGTTTGTTGTATTCACTAATTTTATGTCTGTGTGGTCATATATACAGCAAGCTAAGATTACTATTATAAATTATTACTGCAGCTTACAAACTGAATGAAAATATTTATGAATAATTTAGTCTTACGAAGATTCAGAACAGTGATGTTAGATAGAAATATGCAAAGTTATTA
This sequence comes from Nymphalis polychloros, assembly GCA_905220585.2. Taxonomy (NCBI): domain Eukaryota; kingdom Metazoa; phylum Arthropoda; class Insecta; order Lepidoptera; family Nymphalidae; genus Nymphalis; species Nymphalis polychloros. The sequence goes on from HG992247.1 coordinate 1,922,165, forward strand.
TCGCTCGAAATAGAACAATAATCGATCATAATGATAAAAATGTAATTTAAAATTTTTCAAGCATAATTTCACTCGCCTCAGGTAAGTGGTTCGCAGTGACGCGAATCGGTAATACGTCTTATAATGCAGCCTAGTCTAGGCAGATGGCATTCTCTAGGTTTTGTTTTTAACGTAACGGAATTCGTAATGAAAGCTAAGTTCAATTTCCGTATGATTACTGTAATCATCATCAGATTAACCTCTGTTCTCTTTCAATTTTTGCAGACAATTATAGTATAATATTATAATATACCGAATTGTTAAAGTAACTTATTATGTTAGGGAAAAAATATACATAAATTAACATATCATAAAATTATTTTAATAATTATGTAAAATTATTGCTTAGGTATACTTTTATTCAAATCCAATGTATTTAGTTATGTGACTTTTACAATTAAGCTTTTTTGTATCTTCACTATTATAACTCTGCGGAAAGAAGCATCTAGCGAGACGAAACGGTAAGAAACTCGCGTGGTATTGTAACATAATTTTTAGGCATCGTATTCCAAGAAATTGAGCACATTTAAAAATGCTATCTTAAAGCAGAAAATGAGCTTAAAACATATATCTTAATTTTCACAACAAAATATCAGCTTCGTCTCCAGGCTGTATTAATATAGTTGTAAATCACACCCGTAGCCTTCTAACGGTCGCCCGTGTTGTGTTTCAGCCGCACGACTTCCTGCTGCCTCTAGTCAACTGTACATTCCGTAACCAACTTTAAAGTTAAAATACTCTGTTACTTGAATATAACATACTCAAATATATATGTGCAAGCACTACTTAATTTTCATGTGCTTATAATTCAGCTCGTGTTGAAGGAAACCTGCATGTGTTGAGTAAAAATCTGGCTCATGTGTATATAATAATCCGCATTGGAGCGGCGTGGTGGAATAAGTTCCTCATTCGCCTCAAACGGGGAAACGGCTTAGCTCAGCAGTAAGACATTTACAGACAGTAACTTTTAATTTTATGCATTTTACTTTTACGTTCTTATATAAAGTTAGTATGTAACAAAATTGTGTTTATCCATACTAACTTTGCTGCTGTTAATCTCTTTATTGTGCACATATGTTCATACAACTACTAACCTTAACTATATATAGTGCCTTTTATTCGGATAATAAGGAAATAAGATACATATGGAATGATTGTTGTAGTATATAAAATAATAAGATATCAAATTTTTATATTCAATTATACATATAATAGTATTTCTGTTATAAAACTTTATGTCGCAAATGTATATATACGATCGATTTCTAAAGAGATGTCTAAGAAACTATCAAAATTATTAAATTAATTTTGTAAACCAAACATTTGATAATTTATTATTATAGATCAATTTTTTTTAATAATTTGCGTAATACACAGTTTAATATAAACTGACCTTTAATCAATCGTTAATAAATTAGGAAATCGATGTCATAGGTTTCGACCTTAAACAAAAGCCATCTATTTCACCATCATACTGTGGACCGTAAGTCACGCGATTCATACCTCGAAACCCGTGGGAGTTGAGGTGGTACAAGCCTACCGTAGAATTTTATACCTTACAATCTATATTTTTTGAGTTCAAATTCGTTTGGCATTTGTTATATTTATCGTAGCCACCAAACATGAAGTCCAATTAACAGTGAAGTTTACGAGATAGTAAACATTGCAACTTAAATTCTCTTTAAACAATTATTTCACATTGATATAAGGGCGAAATTCCCTTAACATTCATATATTATAACAATTTTATACAGCTGATTTTGACAAATATATTTAAAAACAATAATTGTTTAAGCTTGTCATTTCAATAGTATTCATTTAAAAGGATCGAAACTGCGAAACATAGCTTCTTATGTAATGACGTTATGTACGAAAAGCTCCGATACACGCTGCATCTTCTAGAATAAGTTGTATATATGGGTCTAGTAGTTTTTTCAGTTCATTACAAATAAACGTCTCCTCAAATGATATTAAAAATATAAAAACATTGTTTCCTCTTCTATTACTTCTATTACTACTGTTGAATAATACTGTTTTTCTCAGAAAAATCTGGAAATAAATTATTTGTCTGATTTATATTTAAAGGTTGTAACATAATGTATTTTTTCGTAAATCGGTCACGTTGTTTTTTAGTTATTATATGAATCTTGCAAACAACATTTTATTTGACGCACATTGATACTTATCACAATTACAATCCGGTGTTTCAAAAGATATGAAGCAGTGACGCTTGCTTGGTTAACATATCACATACATATTAATAACAGTCCACTGAATATCACCACCGAGGTCTTTAAGTTAAAGTTTTCAGTAACGATTGCTTGAATATTTTAAGCAATACACAGCAGTGATAAGTCCATATAAATAACACAATCTGCTGGCTGGGTCTCCTTCTCGCGTATCAATTGTGCCCCTGTATCTGCTGTAAAGAAGACGTTACATGCATTTCCAAAGAATGCGTTAACGCTGAACGTGGCGTTTCAATCGCGTTCACGAAAACTTACAAAAGCTCTGCTTTGTTTGCGCCGCTTCAAGAGCGCGATGGAAAAAAAACCTGAAGGGCTGTAGTTTTGCATATACCTATACTGCATTAGTAAAATAAAAATATTCAACTTATTGAGTTAAATTTCCATGTAAAATATGTTATTATTGTTCTCGTTTTGATAAAGTGACTATCTAAGTTCAGATAAATTAGCTTGGAGACGTTTTTTCGTTTGTGTTTGGGTAATACACATAGTGACTAAAGCCGGAATAAACCAGTTTTTGCTTGCCATTTGCCTTAAACTCTGGAAAAATCAGCGTTCTTAATGGTAGGGCTTTGCACTCGCTTGGATAGGTACCCCCCTCATCAAATGTCCTACCACCAAACAGCAATCCTTAGTATTGTTCCTGTTTTATGGGTCAGTGAGCCAACGTAATGGTAGGCACAACAGACATACCATCACAGTTCCAAAGGTTTGTTGCGCATCGCCAATGAATGCAATAGTTAATATTGACACTGTCAATGTCTTGTTGGTTGTCTGGAAGAGATCGCTAGGTGGTTATAAGGCCGCCAATGTTACTTAGGTGGTAATCATGTGTTTTTTTTCATTTTTGCGGTGTACAATAAAATATATTGTATCTATGCCCGATTAATGTTACTGCCTGAATAAAAAAAAGTTTGCTTTTATAAAGGTTGCCTGGAAGAGATCACTGTAAGTGATGAGGTAATGTATACTTTATGTACTTTTATATAATGATTGTAATTTGTATGTAATAAAGACTTAATAATAAATAATAAATGTTAAAGTACTGCCACGAATAGATCATACCCCTTTAATATACCCTTTTCTTTTACGTTTTGGTGTACATTTTTTTTTTCTTTTTTAATGAAAAGTAAATTTTTTTTTATTTGGTATTTCTTCTTTATTTATACTTTTATACGTATTGTTTTACTTGAATGCATGTTTCTTTTTACACATTTTTATTATTATTTCTTTTTTTTTCTCTTTTTGTTTTGTCGATTTGTTTAAAAAATGTTAAATTGTAGTGAGCGAAACTAGATTTGTATAATTGCATGATGAGTTAGCCTATAATTGCGGTGTATAGTGTTAGTAAATGTCATTATTTAAAATTGTTAATTTTTAGGACCGATTTATATAAACATTGTGCTGACTTCTTATAAAATAAAATAAAATAAAAATAAAAATAAAAATAATATATTTTATCTACGGTTTTTGGTGAGCACTTACCATTAGATAGCTCATTTTTCAGCATGCCTATATAAAATGAAATGAAAATAGTGACATTAGACAAATTATTATTTACAACATGACATGTGTATGGAATGTCTTACTTGTAATCTTCGTCAGTTACTTGTTTAGTTTCAACATGTAATAAAATGTTTATTACGCCTGGTATAGATTACCGTTGGCCTGTCTAGCTGAAGGCACGTCTTATTTCGGTTTTAACGTCTCGATGGCCCGTTAAATTTTCTGGACACGTTAACTTTAAATTGTTGACGATAGGAAGGATTATAAATGTGTTTTTTATAGACGGCGAATAAAATAAGACTTAAAAAAGGTTTTATTTTTTTATTCACATACTATATAGTCATATGCTGGCAACTTTTTAATTAAAAAAAAAATGTATAATAATAATGACTTTTTGTTTACAGGTAATAAATAGCAGTTCAAAGAAGCAGATGGTAATAAAGAACTTTTTTAAAGATTATTAACACATAATAAAAAAATATTTCTTATTCCACTTAAAGATCTGCGCACACTTATCGCTTCCGTCGATACAATACCTAACAAAGAACCAACTAGCCAGGCTGGTGGATGACTTGAACTCATATTACGCAGTAGTTTATTGCCTGCCCTTTTACTTTAGACAACTTTTTGTCCCTATGTAGCTAAAACTTGTAACACAGCCTAAGTACAGCCTTTTCATTACAAGAAGAACTTTTGTTTTGTTTTTCATTTTAAATTAGTAATTTTGATAAAGCTGTATCATAGACACGTATCGAACTATTCTTAAATATGTTGAAAAGTATTTAGCACAAATGTATATGAGACTAACAAATATAGTAAACATATTCATAACAAAACCTTATAAAGCAGTTACGAAATGTGCAGACTTGTCATATTCCCTGAGAATGTTTGATATGTGTTGTGCCTTGTATGCCTTTTATCATTGTTATGTGGATGTAATTCGATTTTTTTATGACTTTTGCGTGTGAATGTGTTATACGATCCCATCGCTGTGTGAGTTTCGAATTGTATTGATAGAATAATTTTGATGAGCAAACATTTATGTGTGGTAATAATCGCTGTGTGCGTATGGGCTAGTGTGGATGCTGTCATTTGTGTGTTGGCTATGGATTTCTTGCGTTTCACATCAGCAAAAGAAACTGCTTATATTAGATACGTGCTGCTTCATGAGAAAGCGAACTTCGTTAGAAATTTAAGTCTTAAGCGACAGCGAAATGAGATGTATATTTAAATAATACCTTAATATGATATCAATAAGTTATTACGAAAAAAACAAAAAGCAATGGAAATACACATTATGCCTAAATAATTTATTAAAAAAAAAATTGAATATTATCTTAACATGTTGTAAACTATTACCAAAACTTCATAATTTCATTTAATACATATCACATTTATATTATTTATATGTATAATATGTAAAATTAATAGAACGCTATCGGCTTATAATTTTTCGTTCATTGCATGTAACGTGATGCGTGAGATAATGCCACGGAGTATATAAACAATGTTATAACGTATGTAATAAAACCATGGAGACGTGACCTCTAACAATGCAGTTTTGGACAGCCATAGCATCATGATCATGTGCGCATGCGCGTGTCGCTAGCAAACTGATTGGTTATCTATTTTATTGTTTCTGACTTTGATATATTTGTTTGTTGAAAAAGAGACCACCTGGTTCTTGGAATATTTGACGTTGATATGAATCGACAAAAATGCTTAACGATAGAAACTATTAGATTTGACGATTATAGCTCGATTGTTTTTTTAATCGATTGTAAATTTGGTTGATTTCTAATCGATTATAAAAACGTACGTAATTAAAGCAATTATTAATTATTCAAGCATTTCAATTATCTACGTAATCATCGTAAACACAGTTCACGAATTTGCGAGGGGAGGTCCAAAATCCAGGTGACGGGATGGCCTATGATATACATACTTGGTACCATCGCAATTATTATAATAAAAGAACATCACACACATTGATATACAGGATAGAACTATCATTTGTCACTTTTTCTCCAAGGTCTTGTTGATTAATAGTATATGTGATTACGAGATTTTTCTTATATGGAAAAAAATGCGATGAGAATCTGTTGAAGGAAAAATAATCGTTTGGGATTTGCTTCATTCCCTTGAGATTATATGAAAGAAATACCTTATATATCACAACTGACTACCTCGTTGGTCTAGTGGCTAGATATAAGGCCGCAGACCCGGTGGTCCTGGGTTCAATTCCCAGGTCGGGCCAATAAATAGTTATTGGGTTTTTCTGTCAGAAAATTCTCAGCCCGGAGTCTGGAAGTTGGAAGTGTGTACACTCCCGTGCCTCGGAAAGCACGTTAAGCCGTTGGTCCTGCGCCTGAACTCTTTCCGTTCGTGTCGGATTGCCGTCCCATCGGATTATGAGGGCTAGGGAATAGTGAGTGCACCTGTGTTTGCGCACACACTTGTGCAATATAATATCTCCTGCGCAGTTGGCTAATCTCTCTTGAGATTGGCCGCCGTGGCCGAAATCGGTCTGGAGGACCTAAGTATATCACAACTGGTTCTCATTCGCAGCTTCACAAAGTCAAGTTTGGATTAAACACTGAATAATTTTTTTTATCTTTTATACACAATCAAACAAAAGAAAAAATATATCAAAGAGAAAAAAAAATTGAGACTATAAAAATAAAATAAAATATTGCAAGGAGTCAAATCAAGTAATGAGGCCGTCATTACTGAAGTAGTGATCTCTTCCAGACAACCCTGCATTAAGACACTTGTAGGACTCACAGGGCAAGTGCATTAAATACGAGAATATATATATAGTTTACGAATTATATGAAGATATAATTATGAACGGCGACCACGGCGGCCAGCACAGCAGGTTAGACCAGCAAAGTTAGCTGCGCAGGATTAGAATGCACATGGGTGTGCTCAAACATAACTGTATTCTCTGTCATAATCCAATTGGACGGCAATCTGTCATGATAGGAAAGTTCAACGGTTTCACGTGTTACCCGAAGCGTGGTATGTATGTAAGCACTCTGTGCCGCAAATTGTCCAAATATTTGGAACAGTAAAAATATGTTAATTTTCGATTTATTGGTTCGATTCAGGAATCAAAAATCCTAACGATGAAAGATGTACTAACGATTTTTATAAATAAATGTGAATTGTGTTATAAAAATTATCTGCCTCTGTTCTGTTTCTTGTTCTTCATAAAAAGTGATAACATTATAAAAATTGTTTTCCTTTTAAAATGTTTCTCGTTTTTTCAAGAGTTTAATGTACGTCTCAACTCTCAGTCTAACCGAAAATTCCTTTTAAAGTGTGTCGAATAATTAAAACGCGACATATCGTACAAATGAGGTACCGTTTTGTAAATATTTAAGTTGCGCGCTTTGTTCAGTATTATGTGTTTTATTTGGAAACCGACCATCTTAACTTGATCGTTTTTTGAAAAATATCATCATAATTATACAGTTCTAAAAGCATTGGTTAACCTACCAAAGTAAGGTAAACCCTGGTCAAACGTTATGTTAATGTAAATAGAGGTTCGAATTTATTGGATGTTGATCCAGTTGTAATATTAAACGTTTGTAAGGTTTGCCTTATAAACAGAATTATGGTGAATTCCTTATCAGTCTATGTATCAACAGAAATAAATTAAACTTTAAAGGAAATAACGGTTGAGGTCAGTGACTCGTTTGAATTAATAATCTAATTTATTTTTATGTCAAAGTTAACTATAGCAAAATTTATATGTTTTATACATATTTATTTAAAATTCATAAATAGAGTAATAAATTCATTTATGAAGTAATTAAAGATGATTATTACATTTATATGATTGATAATTATAAGCAGTAACTCCAGAGGTTCTTGCTTTTTATCGTTGTAAAATAAACGAATTAATAAAAAAAAAAAACATTAAAAAAAAATCTCACACGATCTACTCGCACGTGAATCGATGAATTTAGTAATATTAGCTAATGCAAACAAAATCACATGCCGTGTAATAGTTATAAGGAAGCGTATCGGACATTTTACAAATCTGAAAAGCGTAAAACAACCAACAAGTAGGTCGTCACGGATAAACAAACTGTGAATATTTATACTGTAAATTCTCCTAAATTTGCCTAAACTTAAATTCTTATGAAAACCTTTGTTCTCAGTTCACATGTGAGTTGACATTGAATGTGTGTTCAGTTGTCGAAAAATGTTTTATCTATACTACTATATAAATCTATTGGCTCTGTCTGTAAATATTTTTTTTACCTAAATTTTTGTTAAGTAATCGTTTTATGATGCAGTGACTTACATTATACTATTTTTTTTATTTTTGTCTGTCTGTCTGTCTGTATGTCTTCTTATAACTTAAGAACGGCTTGACCAATCTTGATGAAAATTGGTACACACAAAGAACATGTGATGGCGCAAATGACAGGGCATATATAAGATCGATAAACCCTAGGGTATTTTATGAAAATTAATTTCAAATCGTTAATTACGTATTACCAGTAGCCATATGTGTGTGTTTATTATATTTTTAATAATTATACGCGGGTGAAGCCGATTGGCACAGCTAGTCTATATATAAAAATGTATGTTGTAACTTTAACACAAGCGATACATACAATACAATTGTATTGTATTTAATGTATGAAGAAATACGTTCCTATACTACTACTAAAATAGCATTGACCGACATATTTATACAAGTTTTATGTTATATGTAATATTTGAAGTAATTTGAGGACTAAAAAAAAATAAAGGTATTGCATGCCTAGCCGTCGCGGTCGTCGCGTTTGGACTCTCCTACCACTTACCATCAGATGGAGTAAAATCATTTGCCCTCTCGGATAATATAAAAAAAATACCTTTACTTTTTTATTGTAGATAGGCAGACTGACAAATGGACCAGTTGATGCTAATTTGGCGATTGGTTTAGTTTGCATATATTAAACCTGTGTTGTAATCCGGTTTCACTCACAATGTATATCGTAGTAAAATTACGTTAATTGAATTTGTACCTTGGACCTTTAGTTCGTATCCTAATAAGTTACCACTGGACCGACATCCGATTGGGTCAATTATAATTAATATTTCTTATAATTAATTAAAACTTTTCCTTTCTCACATTTTCATTCTTAAACAAGTCATGCGTTATCAAATCGAAATCAATCGACTTGTTTTCAATGTCAACATATCTCAATCGACCGTTCCGTGTTTCCGTAAATAAGAAAAATGGCACTTTTTTTAATTGAACTCAATAAAAACATAACTAAAAAAAGAACATGAAACTGGTCGTTGGCGCCACCGGCGTAGATTAAAAATAAAAAAAATGTATATCGATGTGATTATTAATGCGAGGACAGAAACCGGTATTCCGGTTAATTGTTGTGACAGCGCTTTAAGCGAACAGCGGACATTTGAGAACATGATTAAAAAGAGAAACAAATGGCTTCATTTATTATACTGGATATAATAAACGGTACAAAGTAATAGCTCACAAAAGTCTTCATTCTAGATGGAGGTCTCTAAAGTCTTGAAAGTCTTAAGGCAAAGGCTTGGTAATGATTCTACCACGTTGCTCGAATTTGATGGTTTTCTTATGATGTTTTAAGGCCGAGATACATTCAAATAAAAATTAAGCGCTTTAAAACTCAATTGCGTTAGCCTTTTAACTTTCAAACTTCGATATATTTAGGTTTATATACATTTATTCCTCAAAAAGACAAAACAGTCACATTCATGAGAAATATTTACAATGTCAAAGAAAATAAATTATGCATGTAGTTCGTCGCTTGTAGGTAGGTATTGTATTCATCTAATTACAGTAAAAAAAAAATGTATATAATTTTAAAAATTATTACATATATAGAACCGACACACGATACCTAATAACCACTTCACGGGTCGGACACGAATTTTGTTACACGCTGTATAGTTACGAGTATAAACAAAAGAAAGTAATAAGTAAACAGGTAAACAATACGTTGGTTAAAATTAAAAGTAGGTCTTTATAACATGTTGTGACAATCTAGACCTAAACGCTTGCGTTGAGTTACAATTTTTAATCACTGGATATTTTTAAGATCAACCCGTTTATATCATTGGGCTATCACTGTTGGTAAGTGCAGGTTCGTCTCACTCATCGTATCTAACATACTTTCTTTAACTGTTTCTTACTTTAAAGAGTGAGTTAGCCAATTTAGGTACAAGGGTTAACGTATTTTAGATCTCATTCGTGATAGGAAGTAGCGGTGGTAGTAGTGGTGAGTGATGGGTTCAAATGGATTTTTAAGGGCTTCATACACAGCTTTGAGATGAATGTCATGAAAAACCTCCCTTTCATTGATGTACACTTTTTGTATACGCAAGTGGAACTATTCAAAAACGGAATCATGCCTTAATTACCAAGTGCAGCTCTTGGATTTTGTTAAATTACCATTAAAAATTACCATTAGAAGGAAATTTATGATCTTTATTAATATACTATATAGTTCACACTACAGTACATTTTTGATTCTTTCAAATATATCGAGTGCCAATTTTATTTCAATGGTCAACTTTATTAATTTATTGCGCATGCGCGTTGTCCCATGAAATATTGTTTAATCGGATTACTGTCAAATTGTATTAGTATACATTTTTTATTTGAATGACTATTCATTCAAATAAAAAATTGTTAAGCGTTACCTTGAGTAATATTCAATTAAGAAAATATATTTTAATAACAACCTCATATTTATTTCAAACATAGCGTATAAAAAATAAATGACAAATAAAAGTAGTGTTGTTTATCACAATGTAAATCAGTTCGACGTTAACATTGGAAGAATAAGAAGTAAGAATTTGCCTTGTAAACCTTCGGAACTTAACTGGCTCACTCACCCTTCCCATCGAAATACAACACATACTGAGTATTGATATTTGACAGTAGAATTCTTGGTGAGTGGGTGGTACCTACCTGGACGGATATTCCATTTTTATTAGATCTCTTACAATTTAAATCAAGTTTTACAACATTATTCAATCTGTTAAAACCCCGTCCCACTCAGAAACTATATCCATTGACTTTCAACCCTTTGTAATATAATATGGTCACCCTTCACCCGTGAGTCACCAACCCCAAGCTAATTTGTTATTACCGGGCCTATACAGCCTGCGGCGAGACTGACGTCATACACGCGCTACATTGACAACTGATCACGAATTATATACCACGGAACACAGACTTGACGCGCAACGTACATCGCTGAAACGCGATACTTGAGTGAAAATAAAAATGTACATTTCCCTATACAACATGTCAAATCACTTTACGGAATCATAAACTTTATTAGCTTCACAATTGAGTTTAATTTAGCGTCAATCATTTTAAATCTGGTTGAGTGTATCGTATTAAGAAGTAATGTACTGAAAGTCACGGTCAAAGGCATTGATAATACTATCTGAACTTTGATTTACGGACGACACGCAACTTAAAAGGAGATAAATAGTTCAAAGATTTATGTTGTGTTTAAAAGTGAATTTAAGTCTGTTGCATTTTTATTTGATCTTATATAGTCGTAAATCAGTGCATTAAGGAGAATTACTTGGTTCTCAGTGGATTATTATTACATTTCACATAATATAATTAGTAGATGCATAATATAATACTAAGTATATAGTTATCAGGTGTTGGTAATTCGATTACGCTAATAGACAAGATTCGTTGTTCTAGTGACTAGATAGAAGTCCGCAGATCCTGAGGCACTGGGTTCAAACCCCAAGTCGGGTCAGTAAGTTCTCAGTAGCAGCCCGGAGTCTGGAAGTGTGTACAGTCCTGTGCCTCGGTTAGCACGTAAAACCGGTGCCATATATAGGCATTCCATCGGATTACGAGAGTGAGGGATCAGAGAATGCACCTGTGGTTACGCAACGAAATGTGCACTATAATGATAACATGTCCTGTGCAGTTGGTTAATCTTGAGATTGTCCGCCGTGCCCGAAATCGCTCAAAAGGACATCAGTTAATATGTCAGCTGATCCCGAAACAAAGGCAGATTAAAAAACTTACTGTACATTGACTATTTGTCATTTGATATATATTAAAAAACCTAAGTGAAAAGTATAGTTATAAGTATATTTGTGTTATCTTATGAGTCATAAGTTGAATCTCAACATGTATTCAAGGGTAATATAAAAATCACACGCACTGACGGACAGGAAGAGTGGCGTGTCGTATAAGGTAACCCGCGCGACCGGTACTGAGATCGCGTAGGTCAGGGTGATGTGTTCGCTGTATTGCATTATGTTGTTTATATATGCATATTATGAAAGATACAGATAATAAAAATTTACAGATAAAAAAGTAACCTCTTCTTTTGAGTAGAATGCTTAGATTCCACCATGGATACATATGTGGCAGGATTTCAGTGGAATTAGACAAATGTATATTCCTTCCGATGATTTGCTTAATCGCCGAGCTCGAGATTAATTTGAAATACAAACAAATAACACATGAAAATCCAGTGATGCTAGCCTGGGTTTGAAACCCATGACTATAGATTCACGCGTTCTAACCCCTGCCTTCTCCATTATATTCAAAGATCTGTGAATCTGTGATACGTCGTTCACAGATAATATATATAAAATCAAATCAAAATATTCTTTACTTAATACGCATTATCGAATTGTCATTACATAAGATAAAACAATATTCCTTTTCTTATTAATGTGAATGAAATGAAAATGTCATTTTTCTTTTATAATTCTACAGAAAAAGACCGACAAGAAATTCAATAGTTACGGTTTTCTGACAACTAAATTACAAAGGTATGTTAATTGAATGCAATCGAAATATTCTTTATTTAATTAAGCTCAAAGACCGAATTTTATCCTTATGCGAATAAACAACGCCTTACATTATTACACAATTAAAAAATCGTTAACAGTGTTAAAGCTAAAAACGTTAAAACATTATGTCTGGCTTAAAATGTAACGAAATTTTTGCCATCTCTTTCATGATAATAAACCAAAGCGCGTTGAGGTTGTTAAGAAAAGCCATAAAACGTTTAGAACGCAAAAGGACATCCATTATTAAGAGTATTAAAATATGTGAAATTTGCCATCGCATTTTGGTCGCCATTTTATCCTTTACGGTCTTCACTGGCATTAGTTTTATAATTCAGAAAATTTCAATGAGTTCTCTGCAACTAAATAAGTTCATATATACACCTTTATTAGCACAGCGATTTAAATCAAATGGAGTTATTATGTGCACAAACAAAGTGAATAGACCTTGACTAATAATAATAGTCCTTCAGACCGATTTCGGCCACGGCGGTCAATCTCAACAAAGATTAGCCAACTGCCCAGGAGATATTTCAGTGCACAAGTGTGTGCGCAAACACAGGTGCACTTTCTATTCCCGAACTCTCATAACCCGATGGGACGGCAATCCGACCGACCGACTGGAAAGAGTTTAGGCGCAGGATTAACGGCTTTACGTGCTCTCCAAGGCACGGGAGTGGACACACTTCCATCTTCCAGACTCCGGATAACATTTTAATGGACCGACCTGGGATTTGAACCCAGGACCACCGTGTCTGTGGCCTTGTAAGTAGTCACTAGACCAACGAGGCAGTCAAGTTGACTATAAGTGAGATAAAAATAAATATTTAAATGTGATTTCATTTGTTGGCTTGGTGGCACTTAGTAGGAGTAGGTGTCACCCGCTTATCAGATATTCTACCGGAAAACAGCAATATTTAGTATTATTGTATTCTGGTTGGAGCGTGAGTGAGCCAGAGTAGCAACAGGCACAGTGAACATTGGTTGGTTAAGGAATGGTTAATATTTTTTACAGCGCCATTGACTTTGGGTGGTTGTGACCATTTACCATTAGGTAGGTTAATTCGACACTTGTTTAAAAAGTATGTACTAATTTATAAATATTTTTAGTACTTTAATTGAAAATTATTATTCTCCTTTACACCTTATCATCGACCATAGATAATAGACAATGACGTCAGGCCGCCATCTTTGTATACATAGTCTAATTTACATATGTGACCGAACGAAAATTATGAACCATGTCCACAGAGTTTTTTATTTAAACTATAAACATCTTTACAATTGACTGACATGTGCATCCTTACTACTACTAAAAATGGGACAGTGAGTTTGTTTATTTATGTATTTGTTCGTTTGTTACGCTTTTACGCCTGAACTACTTTATTGATCAACATGAAATTTTTCATATATGAAAAATACAGAAAAAGTCAAAGCCGTTATCAGAATAAAGCTACTCAGTGTACTTATAAACTCGAAACTCACCGCAGAACTCAATTATGAAATGTCATAAGTTGATTATGCGAAATTGACTACAATAACTATTGTAATCAAAGGATACAAGTATCATAATAGCGTAAGTAAGTTTTCAACATTTTACAAGTGATAGTATTGAATATTTACAGAATAGCACTGTTGATCTCTCGATGTGTGTCTAATTCAATTGAATGCTGAGTTTAATCATAACGTATTCGTTAATTTTGTTAATTATGTTCGTCTGTTAAGATATATTACCACCGTGAGAATAAATACATGGGAAACGTATTCAAGATATTAATTTCACATGGTCCTTAAATATGTGTATCAGAATTTTATTACAGAATTACCAACTTGTGAACAACTGGTCAAAGGCCTTCTATCCTCTTGAGATGTCTTTGAGATTATTCCAACACGCTGCTCCAATGCAGATTGGTGAATATAAACATAGCATTTTGATCGGACACATACAGGTTTGCCCACGATGTTTTCAGCACGAGATGAATTATAAACACATTCGCCAACTTCGATTATTTTTAGGGCGTCTAATTGCCTGTAACCTCTTACGTATAATACATTTTTTAAATGAATGATTAGCGTAGTCTCAGCTTAAATACAATAATTTCTTAATTTATATAATCGAGTAAATATTTTCATCTTAATTACGCAGATAATTAATCTCAGCTTATCCATAGATCTCAACCGTTATGTCTGATGGAGCGACCTAGACTGGATAGTGATCTTGATTTAATATGATTTAACATGGAACAAATCTGATCGATGGCCATCGCCTTCTGATACTTGTTAATATTGAGATTATAGATGAATTTAGTATAAATTTATACGAAGAAATGACATTGCATACACTTCAATATATATTTGTTATTAAATGGGAAGCCATCTTAATTTATCGTATTAATATTATCAATGCCGATGTCAATAATATGAAGTTAACGGTATTGACATATCCCACTGCTTTACAAAGCGAAAATGGGAAAGTAAATACATGTCTGTCATGTTTAATCTGCTGAACTGATTCGGATGAAATTGATATGGAGATAGCTTAAGCTCTGGTGAAAGACAGAAGAGAAACGCGCATATGAACAAAGACTTCGATAAATAAACTAATATTTTAAAAATTATTATTAGATTATACACAAATAAAAAAAAATACAATTGTGATTGTAAGGCACTTAAAAGGGGTTTTCGAGTTTTTTTTTATAGAATAGGTAGGCGGACGAGCTTATGGGCCACCTGATGGTAAGTGGTCACCAACGCCCTTAGACATTGGCAGTGCAAGAAATGTTAACCATCGCTTACATTGCCAATGCGCCACCAACCTTGGGAACTAAGATTTTATATCCCTTGTGTCCGTTATTACACTGGCTCACTCACCCTTCAAACCGGAAAACAACAATAACAGTTAATGCTGTTTTGCGGTAGAATATCTGATGAGTGGGTGGTCCCTAACCAGACGAGCTTGCACAAAGTTCTACCGCCAAGTAATAAAAGTTCATATTTTAAAACCAATTTTTATTTGTGTGTCTACTCGTCTTTTGTTTCTTGGCCATTGAAAATACTTTCTTCCTTCCAAGGCTCTACAAGGTACACAGCACGTACAGTTAATGATTACAGTTATCGATGATGGCCTCTTCGTAAGAAGGTTTGGAGCGAATTGTTCCAAGCTGTTCCACTTTGGATTGGAGGTGGATATGTTGCCGGATTTCATCGAATACGTATCAGTTTTCTCACGATGTTTTCTACGCCACCGAGCAAAAGTGATTTAAAATATAATAATAATTTGACGGTTTATTTATACAAAATTACAATATTTAAATATATTGTTTGCATTGTCACTAGCGCTGAACGTATGTTCAATCGTTTAGGCAGAACAGCGCAAAACCGTCCAACATAAAACCTTTGAAAATCAAACAAATCACGCGAACACTTCTATTTGCTGGGATTTGAACCTACGATGTTCAATTAAGATCCACGTTCTATCTACAGTTCCATCTCGGCTCCTAACGGTCTAGATAACTTAAATAGATATCTTGATATAACGTGATTCAACATAGGATCAGTCTGTTCGACCGTTGACTTCGTGAGTTGCTTTCTACAGAACTCTCTTAAACAAATTGAACTCTATCTAATTGTTGTACTATCTGTGCCAATATATCAGTAGAATATCACAATAGTGTAAAAAATCAAACGAAAAGAAGTAAAATTGGTCGTTATATAGATCGGTTCATAATTTTTGAAGTGAAATTTCTATATAGACTCGAGGGGTATTAGAATTTTTCTGTCACGAAAAAGCGTTACGGCCGCGTGGAGAGGGTAGACGATATATTGCGTGGTGAGAGGCGGCCTGTATTATTTAAGTTCCGAATTAGCTAATAGATGGCACTTTACAGATATAAATAAAAACAATGTTTTTCTTTAAACCTGTTTTAAAAAAAAATTTAAATAAAAAAAAATTAATAAAGTTTCACTTCTACTATGTGTCCCAGCACAGATTTCAATTTATTTGAGACTATAATTACAATCATATAGAAATTCCGTTCTGTGATCCTCTGACCAATTTCTTATGTATAAGATATACTTTGATTTAAGAGAAATACTCTTTATCTTGACTATCATGTACTTTATATTAATGATAATTATTTCATAGCCGTGGTTACCAACAGACTGAGAGTCATTTCAGATCAAACCGTAGGCTTTAAGAGTCGACTATTGCATTTTTTGCGGTAAGCATCTCCTTTGGTTCCAGTAGATAGTCATCAACCTCTGCCTCTGACTTCAAAATCGACCCCAAATAAATATAAATATAAAGGAAAGATGTGAAATGAATATAATAAACTAGAAAACCGAAAGTATTAAAATAATACTGCTTCGATGATAGTTCCTTTGTTATAAAAAAATTGCAGACTCAGTACACGTTAATTACTAAATACCATTGCATATAGACATTGGCCCTGTAAGAAATTTAAACAATAGTTAAGCTTAC
Source organism: Nymphalis polychloros (assembly GCA_905220585.2). Taxonomy (NCBI): domain Eukaryota; kingdom Metazoa; phylum Arthropoda; class Insecta; order Lepidoptera; family Nymphalidae; genus Nymphalis; species Nymphalis polychloros. The sequence continues at coordinate 1,939,271 of HG992247.1, forward strand.
ATCGAAGTGCTAAACGATGTTTTGTCTCTTGTGCTTGTATTTTCACTAACTCACATTTAAAATAAGAATATAAAAATCTATATATGTAGAATATTATGTGATGTGTGGGTGGTACCTACCGAAATGCTTGCACGAAACCCTACTATCAAGTAAAGCATTTCGTATTTGTCACGGATAGCATTTGTATGTAATTTTTAAATTTCGAATCCACATTCCCGTAGGCCATAAGGCTACTTGAGGATGCACGACTAAGTCATTACATTCTATCATTCAGAATCAAGATGTTCAGGACCATTATTGCCCTCTGACACTGCTGCTTAATGTTCGCATCGTGATTTTGAACTTGAATGGGAAATTTAATGAAATCTATTTGATGCTTATATTGATAAAATTACATTTAATTTAATCTAATAAATGAGAACTCTTTTTTATATTAACCTGAAAAACTCCTACACCTTTTCGGAGAAGGATTTAGCATATGATATAATTAATAAGTAACTTCGATTCGCAGTTTCAACCCCATCAAATTTAAACTATTGACGTGACAAGAGTGAAATTTCATGTTTTCGTGTACATATTTATACCTATATGTTTCAATTCGTCTTTATCTTAATATAAAATTTAAAATGCCATAATATAAACTCTTTTTGAGCTTAGAATTTATTAAGTTATCAAAATGTATCAATAATTATCAAAAAACAAGTTTTACAATTAAAATCTAGTTGCAAATATGTATGTGTGTAATATATTAACCTATTTTACTGCATAGTAGGATGAAAAGCAACGATCTAAATCTTTGCTTTTTCTTCTGCATTATTTATACTACTACTTCTCATTTAAAGCTTATTAGATATAATTAGGGCATCTCAGGAATGAGGTAAAGGCGCTAGATATAAGAAAATGCGCCGCAATGCCGTGACTGATTGTCATGATGAATGCGGGAGATACAAACCGTTGGAGAAGGTATTAAATACAACATTAGAGCAGATATTTAACAAGACAAAAGCGTATTAATTTTATTATATAAAGAAAATTAAATGCATTCGTATTACTATATAAATAAGGGTTAAGTTCCCACTAACATCCAATCACTAAAAACTGTGAACGCCAGTTTGTGCATTGGTAGCATTTATAAACGTAGTTTAGATGATGTCTAGTTGAACACTATTCTCTCTTTCTGACGTCACTGATTTGTAATTTATAAGAAGACAACATCGTTTAACTAATAACATAATTAACTTAATAACATGTATAGATGTATAAACTACTTAAAACTCTTTTAAATTTTCGTCCATGTGAATTACTCGCTCTAAACTTGTAAGGTAAAAAATGTAAATTTACGAGAAAACAGTATATCCTATTATTTTTTTCGAGTAGCTTAAAGATCATGATAATTTCTGCATAAAAGATCGGTTACTGAAACCAGTCAAGAGCGACGCATTTACAAGAAACTTCAATAGAAAGCAAGACGTACTCATTCGATTACCACTGAACAACTTTAACTAAGACTACATTACCTACAATTAGTTCCAACGGTTTATTTAAACATAAAAATACAGGTTTTATTGCAGTGTAACTTCGTTTAGTGTGATGAGAGTAAAATTTCAAGGTAGTGCATTGCAACAAATAACGTTTCAATATGTTACGTTTAGGACTAAAAGTTTTTCGTCTATTACATGACTTATTATAATTTGTACTTTACTAAGTGGTACCACTTTCTCGTCAATTATTCTCTTGTCTAACACTAATATTCTGCTTTGAAGGGTGTGTGAACCTGTTTATTTAATAGCATAAAGGATATACATATTATAGCATCTTGAAACCCATGGCTCGTGGAGCTTTTATTTTTAGGAGTGGTAGTCGAAAAAGTATATGGTGGAAGTTCAAAATTACTCTTCTAATCCTTTCTAAACTATTATATTTAACTAAATAAACTATTAAAATATTATATTTAAGAAAGATTTTTTTTATGTTTGTATCTCTAACACAGTTTTCTTAAAATTGTCTTGATAATTTAATTGTAAAACGTTACAAACGCCATTCGTAGCTCGTCGACAATTGTGATTTACTGCAATCTGTGACTAATCGCTTGATTCGAACGACCTGCGCGTGCGCACGGTGAAAAACACTTGATTGAGTTCGCACTTGCTATTTTATGATTACAGTGAAAGCAAGGGTTTATAACCGCAATTATAATATGACTGTTTTTTTTTTTATTTAATCGTTGCTTTGAAATTGAGGGATATATTTAATAGTATTAATACGTTTATCTCATTTATATGAGGCCTAAGCGGATATGAGTAATTAATGTATCTTAGAAAAATAATTTTCATATTTTCTAGTATTCATTTGACTTCCTGAAAAAAATATGGAAAATGCGAACTGAATGCTATCAGAACACGTGTAGGGCATTTATACTATACTTATAGGGCAACCGTAGCTTGCATGTTTTTTGTGTGATTTAATTTATTTTGAGCAAAAATTTATTTTGCTAAAACGGAGATTTCGTTGCTTAGTCCACCTTTTCCAGCTCAACGAATGTTAGAATTCTTCTTATAATGTTTTCAAAATTGCTCTGATAGACTCTACCTTGATTTCTTAATTGATTCTTTGATCATGTTTGAGAGTGTATCTTTTTTAAAGTAAATTAGTTCACTGGCAAACGTATCACCTGATGTTTTGTGGTCACCACTATCCATAGACATGGGCACTGTAAGAATCCATCCATCCCTTATACCACCAACCTCGAGACTAAGGTGTGCTATGCTGTTTAAATGACTCACTTCTGATCTAAGATCTTTTACCCTTTTATGGACATGGTTTGAAACCACTACACCGGTTCAATGCGATACACATTTACGGATCTTTTACTTCACCGTCGAAGATGAATAATAAATACAAATCAAGCAACAATGAAAATTCATTGTTGCTTGATGGGGTTGAATCCGCAATACACGGTTAAGAGTTACATGTTCTAGCCACTGGGCCATCTCGGTTCTTTAATCTATACTATTATATAAATCTATTGGTTCTGTCTGTACATTTTGTTTTTTCACCTAATTTTGTGATAAATAATCGTTTTATGATGCAGTGATTTACATTATACTATTTTTTTCATTTTTGTTTGTCTGTCTGTCAGTCTGCATGTCTGTCTGTCTGACCAATCTTGATGAAAATTGGTATATACAAAGAACTTATGATGGCACAAATGTTAGGCCATTTTAGGCCAATTATGAAAATTTATTTCAAATCGTTAATTAAGTATTTATTTACCAGTAGCCTACCTGTAGCATGTGTGTGTTTGTGTGTGTATATGTGTGTGTATGTGTGTGTGCGCGCGTGTGTTATTATAGTAATAAAATAATTTATTATATTTTTATTAATTATACGTGGGTGAAGCCGCGTGGCACAGCTAGTATAACATATTTCTACGCAAAGAAATATGTTTTAAGATTAACTAACGCGTGACGTCGTGCCGATATGACCCAGTTTTCGAAATATAAACATTGAAATATTTATCATATAGACTGAAAATATGTTAATTATAATCAGCCGTTTGTACTAGTTGTATAAAATAAAAGAAATAAATTGTTTATTAAAGTTATACATTAAATTTACGGACAAAGCGATATCTTATAATAATGCTCTTGTAACATGTTAACTTATTAATTTTATTCTTAAAAAATCGTTAACAAAATATAGATTTTGTGTAAAAAATTGTTAAAATAAACTGTTGTTTCTATAAAATACGAAAAGTAAAAGCTTAATTAACTCATGAAAACGTTTGAATCCTTATCCAATATAATGTTCGTCGTACTCAACAAACCAAAGTATAGATTAGTGCATAGACTAGCCCGATGTCTGCGCTTAAATACGTTAAATAGTCTAATCAAAATCTAACCATAATAATAAGCGGTAAAACGACAAATAAATTCATCCTTTCATCAATAATTTTAATGAAAGAAATTAAATAAACGTCGCGTTTAGAATATATTACATTTCTAAAACGTATTTCATAATAAATAATATCTGGACGGTCTTACGGAACTGACATAGGTTACAGAGCGTGCCGTGTAACCAATTCTTGGAATTTATGGCCTACAGTTAGCCTCAGCTTTGATAAATGCGAGTAATCTAACGTAGTCTAGGTATCGGCTTATGCTCTACGTGATTAAGTTTTCGTTATGTTTATGCAAATTGTGATATAAATTTTATGATACGATCGCACTAATATGTGGACGTTACTGTGCGATAAATATATAGGACAAGCTTTTTTTATTTTTAACCCATAGCCTAAATTATTTTCATGTTAAATATTTGTTGATTCATATTACTTTCGAGTAGTTTACTCGGTGGTAGAGCTTTGTGCAAGCTCGTCTGGGTAGGTACCACCCATTCATCAGATATTCTACCGCAAAACAGCAGTACTTTGTATTGTTGTGTTCCGGTTTGAAGGGTGAGTGAGCCAGTGTAATTACAGGCACAAGGGACATAACATCTTAGTCCCCAAGGTTGGTGGCGCATTGGCAATGTAAGTGATGATTAACATTTCTTACAATGCCATTGTCTATGGGCGTTGGTGACCACTTACCATCAGGTGGCCCATATGCTCGTCCGCCAACCAATACAATAAAAAAAAAAGTTCTTCAAGTAATTCCAGTTAATTTTTCTTTAAATGAGACATACAATAATTCACAAATGTTTACTATATTTATTTTTAAGGGGAGGCGCCTCTTCTTGCTTAGTAGGCTTAAATATTTACCAAAAATCTTCTCTTAAAATCCGAGCCGACAACACTGAATTTCAGTCACATGGTTTTCATGTTTTCATTTGTGCCTGTTATCTCGTATTTGATGAACGAAAAACTTGCGTCTATTGAATGAACCACTAAACAAAAACTGACCCTATTGGAGTAACGTAGTGGATGAACCTTCAACCTCATTCCACAACGGAGAGATGCCTAGGAATGAGAATTTAATAATTATTTATAGTAAGATTTTAATATTTTTATACGCATTCTTTTTAAATGTAGAGACTGACAGATTTTATATAAATTTATTTGGCGTTTGTATATTTTTTTACATATATTATTATTATGTTTAAATTATTCCATAAATAAATAAATGCCCATTTATAATATGACACAAGTTTTTATTGCCCGATAAAAATAATTTACAACTTAATCTTTCCATAATTTAAGAAAATGATACGTTTTATATTTATTATACTTTTAAAAAGTGATTAATATTTTTTTTTACAAAGAAAATAATATTTAAGTGTATATTATTTAGTGTAACCAGTTCACTGTGTTCACGGTGTATAAGTTCACTGCTAGAAATAATTTGTTTTGAATTATCTTCTTAACTGACTTAAAAAAAGGAAGAGGTTCTCAATTCTATTGTATTTGTTTTTTATATTTGTTAACTTTGAACTCAGTCATTTATAAACCGATTTGGGAAATTATTTTTTGTTTGAGAGGATATGCTTCCTATTTGGTCCCAGTGGTGAAAAAAATGGGGAATTTAGTTTTATATGGGCTCGAGTTGTAGGTGAAGTGGGTTCCGACTACCGGTAAATAATGAATAAAAAATAACATACAAATGGCAAAGCAGCGTTGTTTCTTTCGCTGATTGCTCTTATTTTTAGATCTGGTGATAGTTTCTATTAATTAATTAATTTTAACATGCTCCTTACAAAGTTATATCGAAATCGATTGAGATCGTGGTCGAAAATCGAAATAAATAAAATTATAAGCGAATATTGCTACGCGTACAATATCACAGGATATAGATAAGTCAGGTTACTCGGAATCGAAGCAGCCAGTAAAGGGCAGAAGAAACCTGACCCAAAGGTCACGGTGACCTGCAGGGGGCCGGATCAGACGCCAGTGTCCTCGAAAGATAGCTTAAAGATTTAAAAAAACAACAGAAAAGCAGTTTTTATTTTCCTGAGTTACTGATCATTGTCCTTTAAACTTAACGGTTTTAAAAGTAACAAAAGCTATCGATTATTTCGAAAAGAAGCAAACAAAATATTTACAAGAGTATGTCTATTAATAGATCTTAATTTAACATTATTAATTTAAAATTCAGTGGTACTTTCCTGGGTTTGAGCCCGCGATCATCGTTTATGATGCAATCTTACCTCTGGGCCATCTCGACTCATATCCAGATATTGAAAGTCAAACAAAAACAAAAATACATTTACGAAAAATGCCACGGACACAAAAATCTATGGAGGCACTAACGGACGAATTGTAGTAATAATATGATAGATAATGGTTCGATTTTGATCGCTTTGTATTTTCATATACCAATCTAAAATAATATGTATAATCGAAATGTTTCCGCTTTAGAGAAGTCAAGCTGTTTGTTATAGTCGTAATCTTTTCATAACGATATTTATATATAAGAAAAATATAGTTATATAAGTATTTATCTGGTTTATATACTAAAACTATCAAATTAAATTAGGTTATCAATATATTTATATATAGATTATTATAACAATCTGCTGTCAATCTCCTTAAAATTAATTATTATAGACAAACAATACCAATAAAAAATTAAAAAGCACAAGGCACGCCTCCGTGCGGTCTCGTTTACCGGATGATGACCTTTCATGATGTACGCTTCTACCTTATCGTAGTTTATGTGACAGCCAAACAAAGGCATTTTTGCTGCTTAAACGAGCATAAAAATGCCTGCCTGTCACAGAACTGTGAGGGTGTAGAAATGGCGACAAGCTTATTTATCGATCGATTGGGATTTATTTTATTATAAATAGCTCTATAAATACACAATAACACAAAAAAATCTGCGTGTGCTAAAGAAAGTTCTGCCACATGTATACCAACCTTACGAATAATTAACAAACCTTCTTACGGAAGAGTCTTTCTCCATCGTTTACGCGCTCCTACATGTATTTAAAGTTTAAATAACTTTATAAATATATAGTAAGATGATAGAAAAATGTTTAGGCGATCATATTCACTTCCATTGTAGTAGATGTTCTGTGCCAACCTGTCTTCAATTAAGTGGTTAAGCAGTTTATCTTAAGATACGGTGGTCTTTAATTGTTTATTCATCTCTGTTTTATTGCGGGATAATACTGAATTCATTGTTTTGAGGTTTATCGGAACGGGGACGTAATTCAGAATGTTTCATTTGTTTTATTCGATTATTGAATTTCTTCATTAATATTTTTAATATATTTTTTTAACTAAATGTTTTTTTTTTATTACAGGTATGTGGCCAAAATTACGAACCTTGGGTGAGAAAAAAAAAATTATGAAAAAATAATATTTTTTTATTCGTTGTTTCTAACCTCGTAAGTCTGTCATAAGGATGTAGGGGTTAAGTCTTGGTTTTGAACACCGCGTCGATAATTTTTTTATTTATCAACAAATATGGAATATGTCCAGCGTTATGAAGTTAACAGTTGATCCTTTGCTTGGTCTTACTTAGGTCGTATCGGATTGCCGTTCCATCGGATTAACAAAGTGAGGGAAAAGAGAATGCACGGGTGTTTGCACACACATTTGCGCAATATAATGTCGTTTACCTTCATTCAATTTAATTATAAAAAAAGAAAAGCGTTATTTGGGAATTGTAATTGTTTTTGTAATCTGCGAAGAAGATAAAAAAAACAAAATAGATATCATTTGTTTGGTACAAGTAGATTTGATCCTGATATAATGAATACCAAGTACCAATTAAATTTTAGGTAGGAAACGTTTTAGGTCGTTTCTAAACGCCATAATATTATTCAAGGTTGTGTAATCCTTGTTATTGCATACACCCATATATACTAATGGGAAATTGAAAATACGCTGTCACGGGCCCGGCAATGTACAAAATCAGAATTAATTATTATTGAGGAATAAAAAACAAAATAAATATATGGAGTACTTAATAACGAGTTAAGGGGAGGAGGGTATGACGGTATACGAGGGCGTTATGCCGTTTACCGTTCCGGCAGACGAGTCTTATCTCAAGCCTCACAAAAAATTGAATTATTTTTAAATGAAAAACTCAATCGTAAATAAACCTTTAAAGTTCAACACGTTCACCCAAACATAAAAATATAACAAACATTAGTTACATTTTACGACAAATAAACGTCATATTGAACGTGTTTTTTATTTTGACATAACACCGATTAAGACGCATCATTCACAATTTTATTACATTTCATAAAATCATTATTTACATTTACGAGGACCATTTAAAGAATCCACGCGAACTCATCTTCAAAATGTAAAATGTACGCCATATGAATAAAATACGATCGTGCAATGTCGTCCCAAATAGGTGCCGTAAAAAACAAGGCTACAGGTTCACTAAATAAAATAGGAATTGTTCGAAATGATAAATTCATTTTATTGGAAAATAATAAACCTATAAAGTTTTATTATTTTCCAATTAAATAAATTCCTTTGCTTTTTGAAATTACTATTTGCTTCCCTCCTGCTGACCGATTCGGTTCACGGTGCAAATTCTCAACGGACTGACCACAGATGATACAGTGCACAAGTATGTGCGAAAACACAGGTGCACGATCTATACGATCGGAGAGGATCTAGGCGCAGGATCAACGTCTTTACATGTTTTGAAAGTGTAAACGTTCCTACTTTCCTAGTTTATGTTTCAACAACTAGGTATATGTTATGTTATCCTAGTACATAGTAGTAGTATTATTTTTCTCTTCTTTAATTTACTAGGCGGTAGGGCTTTCTGCAAGCCTGTCTGGGTCGGTACCAACATCAATACTAAGTATTGTTGCGTTTATTTTATTTATTTTAAAACGGGAAAATGAAAAATATTTAAATTACAAAATTAACATTACAGATAAAACAATTATATAACAATGAATAATAATGAAATAAATTTGAATAATAATTTTAATACAATATTTTTTTTTTTACGTTCCCTTTTCAAACGTGAGTTAGCCAGTGTAACTACAGGCACAAGGAACGTTACATCTGCGCGGTGATGACCATCAGTCCCATTTCTCCTTCCGCCTACCTATAACATAAAAAAATAAAAGTAATCTAACACAGATCATAAACATACAAGCAGTTATCCAGATCATTGCAAAAATCCGGCTTATCTTGTTATGTTTTGAATACGTTTTGAGCGCTGATTGGTTAATATCGACGATATGCTCTGACGGATGCGTTTATTGGTTAATGACTGCATTTCTTCGTGTTCTGTTGTCGTTAGATATTTGTGTGTTACAATTTAACATTTAATTATTTTTAAGTGTTTTACTTTGACACGAAGTTATGTCTTTTTAATCAACGAAAAAATATAATGGCATGCATATTATTTGTGTATTGTTGAAAACACATCAATTTTAAATTAATTTTGTGTTTGTCTTTAATCGTGTTGACTAAATGTTAACAAAATAAAATATTGTATATAGTTTGTTATCATCGTTTAATTTTTTCGAGTCATCGTCGTATACACCTAAATCTTCATCAAGAATCACTTCGTCCATTGGTGATAACCAGCAAATAAGCCACCTAATGGTGTACGATGACCCCGAGTATTCGTTGTAAGCACTGATACTAAATAAAAATGTTACATAACCAAACAAATTCAATACTCCCATGTAATTATAAATTCCTAATATATAATGCATTGCGCATTACGTTTGTAAATATGACAATTAAGACGGACAGACGTGACTTGTTTAGTCTAGTAATCGTGTTTGTGTATAACAGAGATACAATCAGCGTCGAATCAATTAGCCATCATTTTGTAACAGCTTATCTTAGCGTGATACTATTCATAAACATTGTGAAGTTCATTTTGAATCGATTTCAAATAAAACCTTTTTAAAACAAGCTTAAATGTGTTCAGACTATAATATATTGTTGCCACAACTAAAAATGTGCTCAATATTACAGCTCTTAAGATGACTAACAAGTGACGGTGCCAGTCTAGCTGCTTATTTTCAAAAATAATAATAATAATCATAAAGAAAAATCCCTGTATGGATTTACTTCTTTGCAACTATTAGACGATAATTCAATTTATTGCACAAGTTGTACATTGTGAGGAATACCCTTGTATATATTTTATCTGTTTACAGTAAATGAATATCTATCTTTCTATTTATTTAAAGAGCAAAATGAACATTGAATTCTTATATTAAAAATTGTTAATAATTTTCCTCGATAACAAGATCTTATCAATAATATATTAAACATATAGTCTCGCTGTTTCGCACGTACCGAAATATTGTTACAACACTATACAAAATTAGATTTTAAATTGTTATGCCGGCGGTCGAACCGACACTTGTATAGGAAATGACAAGAGATCTTAATTAAGTATGCAAGCGGCGTTGGGTTACAAAACTGTGCAGGGCTAAGGGCGCCCGTTTCGCCTTGCATTCGTAATTACTTTCATATTAATATCTAACGTCAGCAGAATAATGTATACAACTATACATACATATATATTTTTTAATTAAATGTATTTGAGAAGTAAAATTTCTTATGTAATGTAATAAAATTTATCAATTTTTTTTTATTGTTTATGTTGGCGGACGAGCATGTAGGCCACCTGATGGTAAGTGGTCACCAACGCTCATAGACAATGGCATTGTAAGAAATGTTAACCATCGCGTACATTGCCAATGCGCCACCAACCTTGGGAACTAAGATGTTATGTCCCTTGTGCCTGTAATTACATTGGCTCACTCACTCTTCAAACCGGAACACAACAATACAAAGTACTGCTGTTTTGCGATAGAATATCTAATGAGTGGGTGGTACCTACCCAGACGAGCTTGCACAAAGGTCTTCTACCACTGAGTGAATTTTAAAAAATGCGTCAATTTTGATGCATTTTTTAAAAGTATGTATTACATACATTATATTTGTGATTTTAAGTTAACGTTAAGCTTGTGTTAAATTGGCTAGTTTGTACGGTAAAATTCCAAAGGGTCAATATTGAACCTGTTACCTGCACGAATAAAACGTATCGTTGAATTATCAGACTGTTTTTCGACTCTTCGTATTTATACAGATTATAAAATTTCTTTATTAAAAAATTTCATAAAATTACTTAATGTGATAGAATATATTATTATTTTAAAAGTCAATGTTTTCGTTCGAAAGATACATATTTCACATTGGAGCTGTCTGTTGTTTTATGAAATGAATTCTCTTTTTGCCGCCGTTACGATACCAAAAATAACATAATTTTTTTTGTGAAATGTAAATAAGTGATATTTATTCTGGCTGTATTATCATATCATATGATATTTTTCGGTCGAGGTTTTTTCCGCGTTTTAGGAGTATGTGAAACGTATTAGGTTTAAAAAAGTAGCATAATATGTCTATCCTTGGGGTACAAGCGTGCTCCATAGCAGATTTTATCAAACTCTGTTCATTGTCTTAGTCGTGAAAGCGTTAAAGACAGACCGAATTACTTTCGCATTTATAGTATTAGTATAGATAAGAAAGATATAAGTATGTAAGATACCGATTGGTAAATAAAAAATCATTCATAAGTAAACTATTAGTTTTGCTGTCTGTACGTATGTTTATACTACGTGGCCTAAAGGCCAAAAGTCCATGCCACAATGTATTGAAATGTCGATTTATAGAGACATACTGTCAAAAATAATATGCAAAATACGCCTTAGAACTCATATTAATATTGAATTACTTTCATTTATAATTATGCTTAGGTAAAATAATATTTTTAACGAGAAGACAAATTGGAGACGTAACTTGAATATTGTTTAATATCGTCAATCATTTGAGCAGTAGTGGGTTACTTACAAATGCAAAACGAAACAAAAAAAAACATAAAGGCTAAAATCATGAGACTGTAAAGATACAATTAATATGATGAAAAATAATATGTAAATGGCTTAATTAAAGAACAAATTGTAATATATACTTGTAATAGTAATACTTTAAAATAAATATTTAAAAAATAAGAAACCTAGAAGCTCACGAAAATATAATAATACAGCATTGTATTATCAAGCTTAAAAACTTATTTTAACTTCTATCATTTCAAAGAGCGTTGCAGTTGATGTGTTTTGAATGGACTTTTTGCGGTCGTTTAGAGGGCTATTGTAAGTAAATTGTATCAAATTATTTGTGCACGTCGAGATGTGTTCGATTTTTGAATTAATTATTTTTATGCGTTTTTTTTTGTTATCGGCTTTATTATTTAAACTAGCAACATTAGTGTATCTTTTTTCGTTGTTTGTAGACACGAATTATAGCATCTTAATCATTGGTGTTATTGGAACGAAGTTCTTCTATGCGGCTTACAGTAGATTGAAATGGGAGTGGCCCAAGGTCACGTCATATAACGAAATAGCGTTCTACCAAATGCTACAAAATGCTATGCATTGGGCGTTCGAATTTTGGAGGTCGATATAAAGGAGGTTGAGGTGCTTTTTGGTGTGACAAAAATACAGTAATATAATCAATTAAAATCTACATTTTAAAACACGGTTTGAGTCGAAAAAATATCGCACAGAACTTCGGTCCTGACGGGGGTGCCCCGACCGCATAATTTTTTTTTTTAATATACTTTTTCAAATTGGTAACAATACTTATACAGTGTTGACAACTTAATCTATATTTCATTATATTATTATATAAGAAGCGCTTCGTAATTTCACTATATTTAAAAGACTACATGACAAGCGTGAATTATAAGTTCTTGTTATTTAAAATATATAAACTTAAAAGGACTATAATTATGTTGTTATGTATTATTGTTTATGTATGTTACTTACGTGTTTGTAATTAAATCGTGAGTGTCATCGACATTAATTATGTATAAAAATGCATGGAATCTTTAATAATGTAACTCATGATAGACTCTGAAATTGGTTATTATTATCCTGTCATTTTGTATGAAATATTAATTTAATGATGGATGTGACTAATGATGTCATTTATGACTAGGTACGGTTATATAATATATCAGTGTGTGTTATTTCTATACAGGATAAACACTACATACATACAATATTTTTATATTAATGTGTTTTTTTTTTGCTTATGAATGAAATGGTTCTAGTTAGTGAGTTACAAGCCTTATTAAATATTAAATAAATATTAATGTAAAATGTTATATATAAATATATAAATATGTACAGCCCTTGTAATTATAAAGCTTTGGTGAGACTCAACAGAAAATGGTCTTCGTCTCTTATTAAAAAAAAATGCGAAGTACAGTCAACGGCAAAAAATTTAGGACGGAAGTCGAAATTGTCAATCATTGTTCGAAAATTTTCCCACCGCAGAAACATCGGTGTGGGAATGAAATAATGAATTCGAATGTACAGAACTCGAATGAAACTCAACGTATTTCAGATAGATTAAAAAAGGTTTATGAATAGAATTAAGAAAGTAGTTTGGTCAGTTGTAAGTCATTTCGCCGCGAACAATAAAACAGCTGCACAGATTAAGTGATAATAGAGAAAACCAGAAAAAAAACTAATGATATATGTCGTTATAAATGATGTAGAACTAAGCTGCATATACAAAACAACTATAAAATATATTAATAAACCATACATTTCTATGAACACTTTTTGTATTAAAAAAAAAATGAAATGATAATACATAAGGAAACTCCTTGACTGCCTGGTTTCTCTAGTGACTATGTGGCTGCAAATTCCGAGAACCTAGGTTCAATATGAGTTATTTTTTGCTGTCAAGAAATTCTCTGGAGGAACCTGAAGTTTCAATGTTGATATAAAGCCTGCGCCTCAACTCTTTCTGAACTTGACCTTGGAACTTGATGAACAAGAAGGAATAGAGAATGCACTTGTGTTTACTTACAAGCTTGTATACGCAGTATAACCTGTCCAGCGCAGTTGGCTAATCTCCTTTGAGAACGGCTTCTGTAGTTATGATCATCATAATCAGAGGCATCATAATCATCATTATAAAGAACCAATAAAAACACGTTACTTGTTGCCGTAATAAAAATTCACATTTTGAAAGAGATTATCATACATGTTAAAATTTGTAATCACTATAATTTCTTATGAAGACTTCTTATATAACATTGAATTAATTTCACGATTACATCTGTTGCGTAATTACACTGTGAAACAGAAGGGCGTTCAGGAAATACCACGAGACGAAGAAAAAAAGCATTGAGCAGGAAGTGAAGGCAGGTGCGACCTGTCCGTCTGTCCATCCGAAACTCGAGACATTCCGTCTACGTCACATCAAAGAACGAGCGACAACGTTATGTTTTGTGCATTTATTGGTTTTACTTGATTGAAATACATTTTATCTATCGATCATTTAGTTTTATTCGCTAGCGAAGTAATCAAGCTAATAATTTAATCACAGTTCCACATATGCTTAGGATATATCTGGTTCTGGGTTAGGACTAATTAGAAATAAATATTATATGGAATTAGAAATAAATGTCGGTAAATATAATCACTTTTTATTTCTCATCAGTAATAAATCAAGCTAAATGATTTAAAGAATACGCTGGCCATTTATCGCGTGGAGGTGGCGGTGATATTAAAATGTTGTCATTATTGGTAATAAGTTGGTTAATTGATGGGACTAACGTGACTGTGTAGGACAAAAGAAAAAAAATGTTGATTGATAAACAAGAATTCAATATGTAAAAATAAATATGCAGTTCAAATAATATTTTTGGTTTGTTTTTTTTTTCAATAAGTCTAATATATACCTCAACTGATTCCATATTTGAGATAACATTTTAATAAGTTTTCACCAACGCAATATAACTACATTTTTTATTTCATTAATTAATTTTCAGTTTAGTCCGAGCCATTAGGAATCCCAACATCTCACTGGAATTACTTGCGATTCGATTCAAAAGTTTATCTTATGAATATTTATTGTTAATTAAATTTAATCTCGTATTTCGGATACACGATTAAGACCTTGGTTATTTTTTTATATAAATATTTTATTTTATGCAGTGTGAAATTTACGTTTATATTAATCATTAAGGGTCTTCTTTGACGTTCCGCCGCACGAAGTTTTACGTTTTTAGCGCTACTGTCGCAACTATCGAGGCTCGGGCACGGCACGCACACATATACGTATGCAGAGTGGGGTCGTCGCACTTTTTTTTCCTAAACTAAATTTTAACTTTATTGTCACTGATTTTGAAATGTTGTCAAATACATATCTATAGCGTTGAGGTGAGTAGTTTGGTATAAATAAACTTCTTGATGTCGTAATGTGGAATAATAAAAAAAAATTGACGAAAGACGAATGTGGAATGCTTTATTAAAAAACGGAACAAGTATATATACAAAAAGTGAAATAAAAATAGATCAATAGGAATACAAGAAATACATTATATAAACATTATTGAAACAAACATTTTATGCTAAAATAATAAAAACAATATTATTATTACTGTAAAAATAAATGTTTTATTTTTTTAATTGCTCAATATAAAAAAATATGTGAATAAATACATAAAATAATTAAACTTCTAAAGAAAAATATATAATTCCTGAATCGAAATATATATTTTACAACATTTATTCTACTATGAAATTCACTTTCTCTCTTTCTAACCAATTGGAATAAAGCGGAATAAAAAGGATAGCGGGAATTTTGCAGTTTGACTTTCGGTTTCTTGGTTCTGCTACGGAAATCTATTACACAATAATCGACCTTACTGATAAAGTACCTAAAGACTATATTTGCCTGAGCACGTTAGCTAATAAAATAAAAGGATAGCTAAGTTCTCAGGCGATTTGATGAGGCTAGGCATTACCGAATTCAGATATCTAAAATCGGATTTTGAAATCGATTTGTAAGTCTGAAATCGGATAAATATCAATTTGCAAAACCAATGATGACGATGAGGCATGAAAACGTTTCGTATATCCTCACTAGATAGCGCTTTGACGTAACAAAAAACTAAAAGAAACATTTTATGCTAAAATAATAAGAACAATATTATTATTACTGTAATAATAAATGTTTTATTTCTTTAATTACTCAATATAAAAAAAAATATGTGAATAAATACATAAAATAATTAAACTTCTAAAGAAAAATGTTATAAAAATGTATAATCCCTGAATCGCGGTATTAAAGTTTTTAACGCAGCTTATTATATATACAAGCGTGGCGGTCTTCCAATTGGAAGTGTGTTCTTTAGTGTGATGCCACTACTGTTCTTAGATCACAGTTACAAGGATTATGTACTTCGTTCTACTCATTTCCACTTGAGTACTATATTGCCCGCTGAGTTGAGAGTCAGTAATTTACTGACTAATGCGGGTTTGTTAGGTGGACCATCACGCGTGTTTCGTTTTATGCATAAATGGGATTTGGTCATTTTTATTATTTAGTGTTCAAAACACTATTTATAAATACTTTGTTTAGTTTTACGTTATCAATGAAAATAAGAATAATTTGAATATTTACGACAATAAATTTATTGCCTCAGTTGTTGTTTTACTGGCCAATATAACTAGGAAATGGACGAAATAAGTAATTATATATATAAATATTTCAAAAAATTATATTTATTTATAAAAAAATTGCAATGTATCATTATATATGAGAGTGTTATAATTATGTAACTAGTTAGAATTTCAACTCGAGTTATTTTTTGTTTTTTTATCAAACTACAAAATATACAAAATATTATCAGTAAAAATATCGTATCAAATGATAAAACACTAAAAATACCAAAAAAAAAAACAGAATACATAAGCCGGTGCGCGCCCTAAAATTTATGATGAACAGTCGGTGACAACTAAAACGTTCAAATAAATACTAAATACGCTATTTACGCACACATTGATTTTCTGTAAGTACACGGTTCGATCGCGATCTATCAATGCGGCGCAAACCGACGTGCTCTCACTTCGGAGGCGCGTGGCCGACTGGTCTGCGAGGATTATCGGCGGCTCGCATAAGAAAACGCGTACAATTTCATTGTAATTTATTATAACAAAAAATAAGAAAATGTTTATTAAAAAATGAAGACTCCAGACGTTTCTTTATAGTTTTAACTTTATTATTTGATAAAATTCATTTCTAAATTCTCGACGATTACGATAATTTCGTCTCAATAAGGAAGTGCGATTTTACACGTTTTAGTGATTTTTCTGATTTTTTTTACACTTATCCATAAACATTATCTTAAATTCGAATGCTCTACACGTAAGTTAAATTCATTGGCTAACTGTGTGATTTATTTCAAGGTTGTGGAGCATCGCTTTCTATATAATTCTATCGAAATCCCGACCTTCGAATTTCAACAAACGTCAAAGAAGACCCTTAAGCATTTTATTTAATAAAAAAACACGCATCATTTAACGCTATTAAAATTTCGTTGAATATATAATTAATCACTCTACCACATGTTCGAATAGTCGATAAAAAGGAATTCGACATGAGTTCCTTTTTTGAACGTGTCCCGTAGTTTTTTTTTTATATGACAAAGGATAGAAGCATTGGTCGTTATGATTCTCGCATTCACAGATTATCTATAGTACAGGTGTTTGACGTGACTTTTTAAATGCGTATATAATTTAACAATATAAATTATAACAGAATGAATGTAATTGTTTTGTATTTACTAAGTCTTCAAAAAAACAATACAGAGTGATGAAAGAATATTATCGCGATCGCTTCGCTTGGTCGCGTAAGTGTGTTTGATCCGTTCTCTGCTATCGAGACCGGGAATTGCTATCAATTGGAATACGTCATAATATACCTGGTATAAATAATTCGTTATGATAAGTTTTCGTTATATCTTAACTGTCAAATCATAAAATATCTTACACACATTAAGTATGTAAATTGTTTGAGTATATATATTTTAATAAGGTGTTTAAATAAAATAAATGCTGATATAATCCAGTGACTAGAACACATAGATCTTAACCGTAGGTCTCAAGTTTAAATCCAAGCAATATCTTAAGTTTCCTATAATCTTGACCTCGGGGATAGTCTGTTAAGTAAAATATCATAAATAAAAGTGTGTCTTGGATGAATTTCTGTCACCAACCAAATTGCATGGTGTAATAAGGCTTAAACTATCATTAGATGAGAATAGGTATTTGAGCAGCTGTTGATTATTAACCTATTACTAAGTAAGTTAAAATAACTTTTTTATCATTAACCGTAAACATGTGCTTTAAACTTAAACTACGTGGATTATTATAAGTAAGTTGTTTTTTTATAAAAACCAAAATATTTTAAGAGAAAGCTCCCTTTCAGATAATATACTTTAATAAAATCTCCACCAATGAATGCAATGAATGCCGAACTCTTTGCACCATAAAAATATAAAAACGCAAAAAAATAATAATAAGGACCTCTTTTAAAAGATTGTTGCATATCCAATTGAATGAACTTAAATTCAAAAAACTGACTTGCCGAACCTTTACATAAAATCGGTTATTGTTAAAATACTTTTGTATACGATGTTGAATGAATTCATATCTCCTTTTAGGCATCTGATGCTTATTGAATAAAATATATTATTGTCGATAAAAAAGCTATTATTTAGCAGCCCCGCAGGTGAGAGACACATCCGCTCATTGCCATAATTACACACATACTGAGTACTGACTCAACTTGAAGATGAAGACGCTCGATTTATTTCGAATATGGAACAAAAAGCCGGCCAATCAGTAAGCAGATGTCGCGGGCTCGTGCGGCAGCGCATGCCTAACGGATCGTTTTTATAAACGTTCTCATTTTGAAATTATACGTTCATTACTGCTTTTCAATTGATCTCTATTTTTTTTGTTTTATAAACATGCATCGGATAGGGAAGTCGATGATCGCATTTTATACAGTCATTTGTTGGAATTATTTTTATGACGACAGGTGAGTAGCGGAAAAAAATAGTTTATAGCTTCACGATTAGCAGTGTTTTAATAAATAATCATTTATTAATGATACTTTATTGATATTATTGCTACAAAATGATTGCAAGACAAATTGTATTTCAACCTTAACCTATGTGTATGTGTAATTACATTTTCCGTTCGTATCGGATTTATCCATCGAATTATGAGAGTGAATGAAAGAGGAATGTAGAGTGCATGTGTACACTAGTAACATCATAGAAGACACGTACCATGTAATAATGGAGTGTGCTCGGAATGAAGGTGATAGAATATTTTTTTACGCTTAATTAATTATTGCGGGGAAGTGGGGGCATGTAACAGTGTCCTCGGTGATCCTGCATCAGAACCAGCGCAAGTTTTGTACAAATTAGTGGATGATCTTATTAAGAATAGATGTAATTAAGCAATGTATAAAGTTTAATGTTCTGTGAGCACTATGAGGGTGAAATTTTCTGAAGAAAAAACCCTCTTTAAAATAAATGATTAAAAAAAAAATGTGTACACTAGTAAAGTATTATATCTTGCACAGTTAGCTAGTTCATCGAAAATTATCGTCGTGTGAAATCGTTCAGGATATCATTATCATTCATATTACTTCTTTTTCTATTTTCATTAAAATGATAAATAAGAAAATTACAGCGTTTTAAATTGGTACTTCATTTTCACATACGAACTCTTACGTTTAAAGCTTAGCGATAAGAGCATATATACAGAAAACATTTAATACTTTTTAGCATCGCTGTTGTCGATTTACATATCGATCTGTAAAGAGACAATATCACAGGCTGTCTCAAACATTTTCAAACACTAAAATTAGTTATTTTACGAGCGTCTGCGAAGCCTACCCATTTGCAATATCTCATGAAACCTAGCGTTGATAAGAGACCATTACGGACCTTGTATATATTATAGTCTATTAAAGTACACGATAACGTGAACAGGATAATGGTTCCATGACACAGTAAATATGAACAATGAAATAAAAAAAACGTAAGTACTTACTTAAATACATACTATATACTGTGACGGGCATGTGTTCGACTGCCGTATATATTTGTAAATTATCCTTTAGGATCCACGTTTCTGCTATTATTCTTGAATAGGCAGGAAGTTTGAAGCATAGGCTGTACGAAGTGTCATCTCAATTAGATGAACTATGGACGATAGCAAAGAATGCTAACAGAAAAAAAAAATCATCATTAATTGGAGGGGTAAATAGGAATATTATTACTTCCTTAAAAAAGCGGGGATTGATATTACTCTTTTAAAAAACAAAATATATACGCTCAAATAATAAATTCGCTCGGAGATCATTGAATAAAAAGAAATTAAGAAAAGTCATAACGTGCTCTATGTAAAATAGGGGAAACATAGGGGATAATTTAAAAAAAGCACATAAAGGTACACAAAAAATGCAGCGCAAAATGGTAGCATAAATACGACCGCGTTTTCATTATTACTCGTTATTTCGATTTTTTTATGGAAAAACGAAACGTGTCATTTCATGCCAGTGGATTGAGATCACGAATTATTTCAACAAAGGCATAATATAGGCATAAAGGTAAAGCCTGAATAGTTCACGTTTGTTGATGTCACCAGTTGGTGGTATAGTCACAGTCTGCCGCGACCTGCCGGCAAGGGCTAATATCAAGATGGTGTGAATTATTTTACCAGGATTTTTAGACAAACAGACAGATAGAAGCGACAAGGGCACATTGTTTTATTATGTGATATGGGTACAACTAAAACGTCAATTATAGAAGGCAACCAAATTTACCAGTAGTCACAGGTTAGGTAATATGTATTTTGACACAGTATTTATATACATTTTAATTATATTCACTAGTAAACAAAGAAATTCTAGCTACTGAGTTGCTCTCCGGTCCATCAATTTGGAATCTACGTTCCCAACCGCTGCTAGATTTACATTCAAATTCCTTTAATATGAAAAATAATTTTAAGATTATACTCTTTATATTATATTATCTTTATCACATTTTCTCAAGTAACAAGCGTAACAAGTGACGTACGAAAATATCAATCTAAAAATACACAAGGACGAACAGCGACAATGAACTCGGGCACATATGTTATTAACTCCGTTACTAGTCGATTATTAAACATTATATATTCAGATATGTTAATCAAGGCGGTTTTTACCTTTGGAGTTCCGTAGCTTAATAATAAATTTAAAAAAATGCCCCGTCACGGGTCCCGGTTGATGCATGTTTAAAGAATTTATAATTAAATAAAACAGTAATATATAAAGTGTAAATTAAATAAAAACACAAGAGAGTATAGAGCGGTGGCATGATGTTCGACACCACGGCGGACCAGTAGATGTTTTACGTCAAAACATTTTTTGCTGATAACGTTACCCTCAATATTATTTATGCGTACCCTCAAACTCGACCTTGAGACTTCAAAGATGTCGACCATCAATTTCAACTGTCAAAATAATCATTATTGTGATTGCGAGTCATCGATTTTTAAAGGCACCACTTCGCGTCATGCCTTCTGGAGTCCCGCTGTTTTCTTCAGGCCGCTCGTTTTTCCTTAGACTTAGCTGTTTATAGAATAATCTACACCTTGATGGACTTACGTTGTCTGTACGTATTTCTGTCACAGACAGACTAGAGATAAAGAGCATTTTGGTACCACTTTTTATCTGTAAAAAATAAAATAGCTACGGAACTTCGAATGATACATGTTTTAATTTTTATTTTACTGAATTATAATTCAGTTATCATCGGCTACCTCAAGCGTCGTTAACGATAAACAAAAGATAAACTTGTTAATTAGATATTGATGTTTTAATAATAACTATTCAATTCCTCTTAAATTCATTAAGTTTTACATATATAATTAACTACGAAAAAACTGGCTTTATAAAGTAATTGTATTACTTTAATGTTAATTTAGTTTTTAAGGGAAACCGTCACACAAATTACTTTGCAAAGAACAATCGCCATTATCATGCTAAAATAATATTAATTATTCTAATGCTAAAATGGATTTTTTTCATACAGGATATATAAATTTAAAAATATATATAGTTTTTTATGAAGAGTAATTACTGAGTTTCATTTCATTTTCATTCTTCTTAGTAGACCCCACTCTAACCACTGTTGATAACTTTTTTAATTTATCTTGTAAACATTTATTAAAACGGGCCTGTATAACTGTTGTGTAATTTATTAATTATTCTCCAATAAGGAACAAATATCAAATGGCTTCTAAATATTTATTTTATTGATTGTGAGTAATACGAATAATTAAATAATTCGTTTTATGAATATTTATCAAGAATTTAGCAGATTAGCCTGTTGGTGTGGCTGGTAAGATACTTGGCTTACATCGCGCAGGTCGTGGGTCCGATTCCCACCCAGGACAGACATTTGTGTGCATGAACATGTCTGTTTGTCCTGAGTCTGGGCGTAATTATCTATATAAGTATTTATTTACAAAAAGAAAAGTAGTATATGTAAGTATAACACTTCTTTTTTTTTTATTATATATGTCGGCGGTCGAGCGTGGAGGCCACCTGATGGTAAGTGGTCACCAACGCCCATAGACAATGGCATTGGAAGAAATGTTAACCATCGCTTACATTGCCAATGCGCCACCAACTTTGGGAACTAAGATGTTATGTCCCTTGTCCCTGTAATTACACTGGCTCACTCAACCTACAAACCGGAACACAACAATACCAAGTACTGCTGCTTTGCGGTAGATTATCTGATGAGTGGGTGGTACCTACCCAGACGAGCTTGCACAAAGCTCTACCACCAAGTCTGTCAGTTGTCTGGTTTCCATAGTACAAGCTCTGCTTAGTTGGGAAAAAAACAAAAACAAACAAACAATTATAATTATTCGATAATACACTAAATTTACTGTTTAAAATTTGTTTTAATTATTGTTATGAGAGGTGACATTATGTTTTATTACTTAAGTACATGAATAGATTTTAATTTTGGTTTCAACCTGTATTTAGAGATAGTTTGAGTGATAATATAGCCATTCCCATTTCCATCAACCATCTCTTAAAAAAAGTATTATGTACTTCAAATAGCTTGTTAACTCTATAAAGTTGAAAGAACTTGTTAACTCGAAAGTGTACTATAATTCTTATTTTTTTATTGAATCACTTAAAATAAATGCCTCACCTCACGCGATGCAATCGAACTAGCCTTTGGTCTGTAGGTATGTGTTTGTGAATACTAACTGCTCACTCATAAGAAATTACATTACTTTGTGATAGGACTTTTTGCAACCCCGTCTGGGTAGGTACCACCCACTCATCAATTATTCTGTTGACTGCCTGGAAGTTGGAAGTGTGTACACTCCCGTGCTTCGGAAAGCACGTTAAGCCGTTGGTCCTGCGCCTGAACTCTTTCCGGTCGTGTCGGATTGCCGTCCCATCGGATTATGAGAGCACAGGAAAAGAGAGTGCACCTGTGTTTGCACACACTTGTGCATTATAATATGTCCTGCGCAGTTGGCTAATCTCTCTTGAGATTGGCCGCCGTGGCCGAAATCGGTCTGGAGGACCTTATTCTGTTGCCAAACAGCAATACTAACTATTGATGTATTCCGGTAGAGCGAGTGAGCCAGTGTAACTACAGGCACATGGGACATAATTCCAAGGTTGACGGCGCTTGGTGACATAAATGATAGTTAATATTTCTCGTAGTGCTAAGCGGTGGTGTCCGTCAGTAGGCTCATTAACTAGAGTTCCTTGCTCATTTAAATTAAAAAAAAAACGTTATGTCAAACAGCATCTCGCTCTTATTTTCTATCCTTGTTAGTCCAGTCATTACAAACATTCCAAATTATTTTCCTAAACTTTTGCATGTATACAATATCTAAAAATCATCCTTCTCGAATCACAGATAATTACGTCATTTTTCCGAAGCACATACATACATACATTGTATCTATCTCTCATTAAATCATATTAAGCAGAGGCGACAGCCATACATTTGGTAGTAACCCATTAATCACCTGTATTAATTATAAATCGATATATTAATGTTATTAAAAATACCTCGGCTCGAATCTTTGTCGCTATATTTATAAATGCCTACATATATTTTTTACTCTTTCATTAACATTTTGAGAGTTCTATATAGGTCTATAAATTATATCCGTTAAGGTGTTTATATTCGAATAAATATAAGCAGTGTTTTGTATAGCAATAAAACGATTATGTACCGCTATTCGACGTGTGCAGCATGGATGTTTTTTTTAATTTAATGTACTACCCATCCGACGTGTTTTTGTGTTTCACATTTCAATAAATCATTACTTATCGACACAATAATCATAGCGGTTCTCCGAGTAAGGTGCGATATACATGTTGCGGGCAGCTGGTTTCGCTTCTGATTTAGCTCCTTATATCTGTCAGTCTATATAATACGGTATAACGTTTATATTTATGGATCATACTATTGGATTTTCCGTAGTTTGGAATTTGAGGAATTTTACATCAATTCTCGTCGTGCAAGACATTTTATTTCCGGTTGGTCGTTATGTTTTTATTTATAAATGTTTTAATTCTTAAGCTACATAAGAAGCATCAATAGCGCAATGGCTTACGTCGCTTAGAAATGTAAAAGTTGCAGGTTCGATCATGACCCATATTCCTATCAAGACAAACCGATTTCCTTCGTCTTTCTTCTGTTAATCTGTCAATCATGTGACATATTAAATACTTTATTAACCTTTAGATTTACTTATTAATAAATTTAAATTTTATCTTAGAAAACATATAAATAGATAGTGTCACTATAATACAAGAGGATAAAAAGTGTATAATGCTCGGAGGTCAGTTTATTGTGATTTCCACACAACGTTAATTAAGTGCTTATCAGAGCCTATTTGAATAAATGATTTATTAATTTTGTATTTCCTATTTAAATGAACTCCAATTGAAAATATAACTTTATGGGCCTGGATAGATACTAAAAGTGACGTCATTAATCGACACAAACTACAAATTTCATTAAACACTTTTTTTTTAAATTTATTTTTTATTGTATAGGAAGGCGGACGAGCATTTGGGCCACCTGATGGTAAGTGGTCACCAACGCCCATAGACAATGGCATTGTAAGAAATATTAACCATCGCTTACATCGCCAATGCGCCACCAACCTTGGGAACCAAGATGTTATGGCTCACTCACCCTTCAAACCGGAACACAACAATACCAAGTACTGCTGTTTTGTGGTAGAATATCTGATGAGTGGGTGGTACCTACCCAGACGAGCTTGCACAAAGCTCTACCACCGAGTAACACTTTTTATACCGTAATACTTTATTATAACATTAATCCTTAATAATAACTTTAAAATGTATAAAATATTCCATTCCCAGAATTAACGAAATACAAATGGGGCAATGAAGCGTTATAAAATTGAGCTCGCATTAAAATATTTCATTGGTCCCTCAAAAGTTGATTTTATCTCATTTGGCATTTCATACGAGAAACGTGACTCCGTATCGTGTAAAGTGAAACGTTTTTGATTGAGCAAAAAAAATTCAACGGCACATTCAGATGCGAGACCTTATGAAAATGTTTATCTAATACTAACTGCCCGTCCTGACTGTATAAATTCATAAAAAAATTCAAATTTAGCCCTCTCATTTTTCCGTCGGTTCAAGTTTCGCATTGTTTTTTTCACTCCAGTCATTATTTTTTCGTTTAAATGAGTCGAATTTAGTTAAAAACGATAGAGCGTGAACTGTATAATTCGCATACCATTTTATTATTAATGAAGTTAAATATTTAAATATAAGCAAAGTCAAATAAAATAATTTATTTTATTTGATATACTTACCTCACTTGGGCTATTGTCACAAATCCCATCATAAACTTTGTATGATTGGAGGGGTAAGTTACTAAAATAATATTGCTATTAGTATAAAAAAATTGTTAATTGAATTTAAAAATTTGAAATCGTAATCGTCGATTTGGGAGAGTTGTATAAAGAAAGTTGAGGCGCTTTTTGGTGTGACAAAAAATGCAGTAATATAATCAATTAAAATCTACATTTTAAAACATATTTTGTGTAGAAAAAATATCGAAAAACTTCGTTCCTGACGAGAGTCCCCCAACCGATTTATTTATGTTATTTGTTTTTGCTGTTGATCATGTTGATGAAGATTGTGTACTAACAAAAATGACTGCCTCGTCGGTCTAGTGGCTAGGTATAAGGCCGCAGACCCGGTGGTCCTGGGTTCAATTCCCAGGTCGGGCCAATAAGTAGTTATTGGGTTTTTCTATCAGAACGTTCTCAATAGCACCCCGGAGTCTGAAAGTTGGAAGTGTGTACACTCGCGTGCCTCGGAAAGCACGTAAAGCCGTTGGTCCTGCGCCTGAACTCTTTAAGGTCGTGTCGGATTGCCGTCCCATCGGATTATGAGAGCTAGGGAATAGTGAGTGCACCTGTGTTTGCGCACACACTTGTGCACTATAATATCTCCTGCGCAGTTGGCTAATCTCTCTTAAGATTGGCCACCGTGGCCGAAATCGGTCTGGAGGACGTTTACTAACAAAAATGACGCCAGTCTTTTTTCTATATGAAATCCTTGTAATGATCCGTATGTTATAGTAATACTTCACCATTGTTATTACAAGTACTTAAGTAAAATATCTGATCTAGCAGCGTATTTGCAAATCGATGAATTACACAATTTTATTGAAATATTTGCTATAACTTGCTTAAAAGAAATCTCTTATAATATATCATTATATAATATAATATCCTTCTTTCACAATGATATAATATAAGATCCTATTTATAAAATTAATTTATTGAAAATAAACACTCAGGTACTACAAAAATATTTTACATCATACCATTGGCTTTGGATGATTGTAACTAAAAATAATTTCATTTTTTTATTCGATTCTAATCGATTAGTGTTCGCTTTCATTGTTACAATTCCGATTTTTATTCGAATGCTTATTGTAACAATGATCTATTGCTGATATGTATAATATTCTGTAACACGATTATTCAATTGTTCCGTTAATTCAATTCGATTCTAATGAAACACGCTTATAATATGTCGATGGAAAGTGCAACCCTCTTGCTTAGAAAATACCTATTCATCCTTCTTTTAAAGGTACTCAAGTTATATGTGATCAGAGAAATAAAAGCTGGTATAAAGTTTTTCAGCCGTATCATAAAGTTATATAATAATATCGAGATATAAAATAACTTTCTCTGCATTATAGCAGTATAATAAATAGCGTATTATTTTAATTTTATCGATCGAAATTATTACCATATTACCAAACTTTCTTTTTAAAACAAAAGCAACAAGAAAAATCTTAAAAAATAAATAAATTTTATCTTTTTTTTTAAATCAATAAACATAAGTCAAGTTAATCTTAAGACGGCTATACTTGGTGGTAGAGCTTTGTGCAAGCTCGTCTGGGTAGGTACCACCCACATATCAGATATTCTACGCGATGGATAACATTTCTTACAATGCCATTGTCTATGGGCGTTGGTGACCACATACCACATGCGAGTCCGCCTACCTATACAATAAAAAAAAATCTTATTATTTATAACTAAATGATTATTTTCATGGATGAAGCGGAATTTATTTCTTCTAGACTTAGTTCTTTTTGGCACTTTCTAGTATCTATTTTATTATATACATGTATAATAAAGTGTTAAATAAATCAGTTACTATATTACACTCGTTGATATATAACGTTAGTTACTTATGTTTAATTTATAATTAATTTAATTTAATAATGAAGTTTTACACTGATTGCCGAATAAAAGGAAAGCCAAAACTTTTTGTCATAAACAAGCCTACTCGGAAAGCGTTGAATGTATTAGTAACTAGATATCACCCGCGTGTCAGGGGTAGGGGGTCACGTAATAGGTAAAAAAGCTTGTGTTCTTTCTAGGGGTTTGAGTTTCATACCAAATTTTATCAAAGTTGGTTCAATGCTTTAGTAGTAAAAGCGTAACAGACAGAAAGAGTTACTCTCGCATTTATCATGTTAGTATATATATTATTTATTATTGAACATATAACTAAAGTCTATGTAACCTTGATATCCGAAATGCTAAAATTGTATCTTTTGCTGACGATACTGCAATAACCTTTGTTGCAGATTCGTGGTCTGAACTTGAGCATATGGCACAAATTGGATTAAATCTAACCGTAAACTGGCTTCACGCCCACACACTCATCCTTAATATCTCAAAGACTAATTTTATTACCTATTCGATCACTTCTGCCTCCCAACCAAATCTACCTATAACCCTCAAAGCTCACAACTGTAATATACAAACACAATCATATTGTCAATGTCCTAATATAACATCAGTGGATTGCACAAAGTACCTCGGCATAATCATAGATAAAAATCTCAATTTCAAGGAACACATCAATCTAATTACAAGCAGAGTCCGAAAATTAATATATATATTTAAAGCCCTAAGAAGTATTGCAAACCAAACCATAATACGAAATGTTTACTTTGCTCTGTGTCTTTCCATTATTACATATTGCATTGCATCCTGGGGTGGGACTGCAAAAACTAACTTAAAGCCATTGGAAATCGCACATAAAGCCATACTGAAAGTAGCTAGCTTCCGTCCAATCACCTTCCCTACCTTACAGTAATATAATGAATGTAATGTCCTTAATGTACGGCAGAATTTTATGCTGCAGACGATTCTATTACAGCATCGCCAAACCCCCTATAAAAAAATTAACAAGCGTCGAAAGGACAAGGTCTGTGTAGTTCCACGAGCACGTACCACTTTTAGTAAAAGATTTGTCCACTACCTAGGTCCATCCCTTTACAATAGGATCAGTAAGGATTGTTCGATATTCGAATTATCCTACTATAATTGCAAGAAAAGTGTACGTTCATTCCTTTTACACAAGAGTTATAACGAAACTGAAAAATACCTAACCTAGTATTTTTAAAGATAGAAGCACCCACACAAACACTCACACACATACTCACACGAGCGCACGCACGCACACACAAACACACACACACACACACACACACACACACACCCCACACACACACACACACACATACACTTAATATATAGTAACTATGGAAACTAATATTGTATACATTTTTTTTAATACTATATAACGTCTTTACATGTTTTACATAATTGTTTAGAAACATTCAAAGTGGGAACGGGACTGCTACTCCTTAATACAGATTATTTTATAACCTAGCGAGGAGTACAGTACTACACCCACTTGATTAAAATAAATTTGTACAAACCAATTGTAATTTAAACTGCTGTGTTAAAAACTCTTTTTTTGAATAAAGATATATTTTTGAATAAATATATAAAGTTTCCTTTTTATTTCGATAAAGTACTAACGTTTATTTAAAAGTTATTTATTTATAAACTTGTTTATGTAAAATGATTGAAGTCAGGAACTAGATATATTAATGAAATTTCACACAAACCTTACACAGTATAGGAACGTTCCGAGTCAATCAGTGGCACTTTGCTAGTGTTATTTATAAACTTCGCAGAACAATTGTTGAGTCAGACGACGGGAATAACGTCTAACATTGTACCATAACATGTCAGATGCAACAGTGAATGTGTTCATCATATTTTAAATAAACTTTGTTATATTAAGTAAAAGTAGTAAAGTAAAGTAACAGCCTGTGTACGTCCCACTGGTGAGCTAAGGCCTCTTCTCCTTTCATTTTTTTGAGGAGAATGTTTGGAGCTCTTATTCTACCACGCTGCTCCAATGCGGGTTGGTGGAATACACAAGTGGCAGAATTTAAGTGAAATTTGACATATGCAGGTTTTCTCACGATGTTTTCCTTCACCGCCAAGCACGAGATGAATTATGAGCACAAATTTAGCACGTGAAAATTCAGTGATGCCTGCCCGGGTTTGAACCCACGATTATCGGTGAAGATTCACGCGCTCTAGCCACTGGGCCATCTCGGCTTTTTTTAGCTAACTATTGATATTTTACAATAAAAATTTGACGAGTATGTTCTTCCCAATGTCTTCCAGAAGACTCGGTGGTAGTGCTGTGTGCAAACTCGTCTGGGTACCACCCACTCATCAGATAATCTACCGCAAAACAGCAGTACTTGGTATTGTTATGTTCCGGTTTGAAGGATGAGTGAGCCAGTCAAATTACAGGCACTAGAGACATAATATCTTAGTTCCCAAGATTGGTGGCGCATTGGCGATGTAAGCGATGGTTAACATCTCTTGCAATGCCAATGTCTATGGCCATTGGTGACCACTTACCATCAGGCGCCCTATAAGCTCGTCCACTAACCTATACTATAAAAAAAAATCGATGATATGACATCATATCAATCGTCTTCCGCAACATGATCACGGAACCAGCTCCGGTAAACACACAATACGAAACATTTCACTTTAACCAAGTGCATTAAACTCACGTAACATAAAGTGCATATAAATTACCATAGCGTAAACAATATAATTCAAGTACGCGCGTCCGAACGCGCCGAATTACATTTACAAGAGCGAATGTTAGTCGGTATGTTTACTCGCGATGAATCTGGCGTGGATGTGGAACTAATTCTGTTTAAAAGCAAACACTTAGCAATCAGCGCGGCTCTCAAAATCGAATACAGAAAATACAGCGCGAATCAGACAGTATGACTGTTGGTTTTGACAAAGATTAATAATAAAATGCGTAAAATTTTATATTATACGTGGACTATTGTGTAAAAAAAACCCCGAGGAATTTCGAAAATCGTTTACATTTGTTTTGGAGATTTGTACAAGTAGGTTATCATGTCATAATATTTAGGTATTTCAATGAAATTATACCTACTTAAACTTTATGTTGCTGTAACTTATGATAAGCTCAATCGATTACACAGACTAAATTACAAATTATTACTACGTAACAGTAATTATTTACATTTGTACTTTTTATTTCGAACAAAGCGACAAACAGACAATTATACTAAACTAAATAAATAAACCTTTTTGGTTTTTTTTAACCCTGCAAATTACGCGTTTTCCTCACGCGAACAGTGGGGAGATATGTGGAGCTCGCCGTATGTCCAGGGGCCGAGTGTACCCCGGTCATTGGAATACCCACTAAAAAACCAGCGGTACCCTTCCCGTCTTAACGGGGAGCGGAGAGTATTATATTGAAAAATCTTAAAATAATTTTTATTGAATTACTGTTTATTTTAATTACTTTGCTAAATTGTCATACACACCGCGTGGTTTACTGTGCGTGTACTCGTGTAGGTCAGGGAGTGTGTTGTGTCTTAATAAGATTGCGGTCCCTGTCGGCTGTTCCGCATTTCAGATTGTGGGAACTTGGAATTTACATCGAATGACGCATCTGTTTCATAATAATATAAATAACGAGCAAGTTCACGGTTACATTGGTATGGTTTTTGGACATGGGAGTTTTTATTTTACTCTAGAAAAAGTTTAATTTCTTTATGAGGACGGAAATAAGGAAATTTGGCATTGAGGACATATGTATACATGGTATTTTTTGCCGAAACGACGTTTTTTATCCATGCTGATAGATAGTACTGTAGTCAAGCTATTCATAATAATGAACCATTAGAGATTATAAAGATTATGTTAGCAAACAAAAAACTAAAATCACAAAATCTGAATATGATGGTTTATTTTTGTTGCTATGCGAAAATCATACTTATATAGATAGCCTTTACACTTAATTTGTCGCAAATGACATTTTAAAAATAAAAATAAACTTCAAATGAAATACAATGGGAAACATTTCAAGATATCAGCTGACAATTCAATACATTTTTCGTCTCGATTCTTAAAAACTCTTTCAAAAGTCGTGACACCGTGGGAACTGTCTGCCTGTTTCGTTTGTTTGTTTTATTACGGCGGTCGTTCCTCCCTGATTGATGCGGATAAGATTGAATACACCTGCGACTACGCACAGCGACTCACTATCATTATTTTTGTACTACAACAGTCGACAATATCCAATTAGAGTGCGTGATTAAATAAAGAAGATAAAATATATTTTATTTTAACACTCATAAATGAAATATGACAAATATATACATTAATAAAAAATGATGTAATAAATATGTACGTATTATTATGGAAGATATGTGGTGATAAAATGGTATCGTGGTGGGTAACCAACCATTCCAAAAATAGTAACTATATGAACAAATGGTATGCATCTTTCTGATAATTGTCGATTCACGTCTTGCTTATAAAACAATGGTTTTCAGTGATCAACAGGCTAATAATTTAGCATCGCTTATTATGACTGTTTATGGTGAGGGTGGTATGTTTACGTGAGGCGTTTACTTCCGAACCGGTGGTAGATTTATGACAATCAATAATTAATACGCTTCTGTTAAGATTTTTGACTTTGACTGCAAAGTAAATTATCTCCTACCAAATTAAGGTCAATATCAAAATGTTCAAAATCGAAACGTTTTTGCTTATCGAAAATCTACCACTGGTTTGCGATTTGAGAGGAACCGGCGCAAGAAACTTAGATTTTTTTTAGGATTTATTTACACTATCGTCCTAAAATTACGAATTAATTATAGAAACCGAATTTCTAATGATTTCAATTTTACTGATATTTTTACTGGTCAATGAGCTCTATATTGCATAATAGGTACCACCACTACCACCCAATAATTATTCTACCGCCAAACAGCTTTGGTCTGGTTTAAGGTTGAGTGAGTGTTTGTTATTATAACATCAAAGAGATAACAAATCACATCCCATGACTGGCAGTCTATTGATACACGAAAACAATTTATTTCTTCATTTGAGCTTAGTACGAGTATTATTAAAGGTAAAGAAACAACGACAACGGCCTACATCCCACTGGTGGGCTCTACTTTGGGGTTGTTGGATACACACGTAGAGGATTTAAATCCAACACATGCAGATTTTCTTACGATGTTTTCCTTCACCGCCGAGCACGAGGTGAATTATAAATACAAATTAAACATATGAAAATTCAGTGGGGCTTGGCCGAGTTTGAACCCACGATCATCGGTTAAGATTCACGCGAAATTCGAAATTGCATGTGCAACAGAGTGGTGCTTTCTGAACCCGATATTTTCATTGCAACTTATGAAAATAATTTCGAAATTAAAAAAAATATATAAAGTAGCTTCATATTTTTAGATATAAATCGATTGACACATCTCACTGAAGACACTGTTTACAAAATAAACTATATATAGCGTGGATTACACAATGCGATATGAAGTCGGTGGCCTCTTGTTCGATAATAATGACCTTGGAACAGAAAGGTTTTTAAAAATGGTATTAATTTTATATTTACAATATCAATTACCGTAAGACGAAAGTATAGTTTCGCATATATGCAATTTAAAAGAAGGCTACTAAGTACTGTCCATGATTATTTTACAAAAACTTACTTTTGTATTTTCAAGAAATAAAAATACGATAAGATAATCAAGAACTTGTTCACTAGATCCTAAGGCTGCACTATAATTTGATCACAGTTTTGTAAAATAAATCAATGAGATGCCACTGTTATACATTCTTTATTCAAAAACTTCCGTGAACTATATTAAACAAATAGGCCATCGAACTGTCTGATAAAGGACATATTATACAGATAGTACACAAAATAAAGAATGAGATGAGTTTATCAGATACAAGAAGAAAATATATAATTCGTGTCTTGTTATTGTATTTCAAATAATTCACATCCCCGCAAAGCTATTTGAACTCATTTAAATCTTAAAACTTTCTTTGGTCATGATATATAGAACCATAATATAATAAATGCATTTTTTTTATTGTATAGGTAGTCGTACGAGCATATGATGGTAAGTGGTCACCAACGCCCATAATCAATGGCATTGTAGGAAATTTTAACCATCGCTTGCATCGCCAATGCGCCACCAACCTTGGGAACTAAGATGTTATGTCCCTTGTAATTACACTGGCTCACTCACACTTCAAACCGGAACACAACAATACCAAGTACTGCTGTTTTGCAGTTGAATATCTGATGAGTGGGTGGTACCTACCCAGACGATCTTGCACAAAGTCCTACCACGTAGTAAAATAAATTAATGTGTGTTTATTTGATTTTTACTGTGCATACACTTTGTCAGATATACAGAGAACATAACACCTACTCCACTGAAATAATAAATAGGATTAAATTAATAATATACAATTGTAAATTTTGTGCACATGCCATTTCAATTTTAAGCTTATGTTCTATGACGATAAAGTAAGGATGATTATTCAGATATTACGCGATGCAAGTGCGTTGAACTGTACCGTAATTAGTAAGATACATTAATGATACCACACTTATGTGTTTATATTTTTCTAATTATAGTAAGATAAACGTGGTAGTTAATTAGAAGCTTTTAGTGAGACTTTTTTATTTTTAAATTAAGATAATATAAATGTTGCTTTAGTTATTGATTGTGATTAAGAACCCGCACTTCTTGTGTAATTTGTGTAATTTGAAGTGACATGTATAGCTATGGTATTACGTAGTTATAATCATCATCATTATCATTATATCACCTGGAAATAGTCCACTGCTGGACCAGGGCTGCCCTAACGGATTTCCACGATGGCCGGTGTTGCGCTACCTGATCTAACTTCCAAACCTTACAATATCTACCTATGGTGTTTGAAATGTTATATGTAAGTATGAATGTAGTGATTGCTTCACCGCCAGACTCAAATTAAGTAAATGGGAATTCAGTGATCTATGCCCGGACTCTAAGGTTCGTGTATTAAAACCTCTGGGTCAATCGCTTGGATAGCTATTTATTCCACGTGTATTTATTGATTTGAAAGGCATGTACATAAATTAAATACTTGTAAATTCAAAACAATTGAGTAACATCTTTCTGATATACGCAAGGTACATTTATTTTCAAGCTGCTTGACAAAAATAGTTGTAATACCAACTCATTTATTGTACTAACTGAAATTGAGAGCTAGCTTATATAAAACAACAATAACAATTTTATTATTAATACTGTAATATGTTTTAAGAATAAAAAACATCTTAAATAAATAATCAGTTAAATTCCTATCTTTTTTTTTATAGGAATGCGGACGACAATATGTGTCACCTGATAGTAAGTGGTCACCAACGCCCATAGACAATGGCATTATAAGAAATTTTAACCATCGCTTACATCGTCAATTCGCCACCAACCTTGGGAACTAAGATGTTATGTCCCTTGTGCCTGTAATTACACTGGCTCACTCATCCTTCAAACCGGAACACAACAGTACAAAGTAATTCTGTTTTGCGGTAGAATATCTGATGAGTGGGATGTACCTACCCAGATGAGTTTGCACAAAGTTCTGCCACCGAGTAAATCTAGATTATCAGATGGAATTTAAAAAAAATAAGAGGTATGTGTAATAAAGCTTTTTATGTTATGAAAAATAGTGCAACATATATTTGACCGAAAAATAACTTCTAATTGAGTAACGAATCCGTTTTTAACAACTTCCTGTGATTAAAAAAATGTTTTACATTTAATAAGCTATAGAGGAAATCTATTCGAGAGAGCACACTTTCAAAATTATTTATATTAGGGAAGTGTTACGTATAATTGCTTGCAAAATTAATATAATTTCTAAATCTTTATGCTTTCTTTAAGATCATATTTTTTTTGTTCTGAACCATTTAGAAAGTCTTATACTAATCCATTTTATAGGTAATATTTTGCGGCAGTAAATAAGAAAGTATTTAATGTGATAATCAATTAAAATATTTACGATGCTACAAGAAATGGGATGCGTAATATTAATGAATATTAAAATGAAATTACCCGAAAACTAAATGTAACTATAAAATTGTTTTACGTAATTGATCACGTAATGATTTATAACATTAATTAATGCAATGAAGAAAAACGTTTTAATTAAAAAAAAGGTTATTCATGTTCTTCCGCCAAGCAGAAAAAATGGTATTGTTGGGATCACGTTTCCGGTTTGAAAGGTGACGTCGATGTGACAGGCACAAGGTACATAACATCTTAGTTGCCAAGATTGGTGGAGCATTGCCGATGTAGTGGATGGGTAATTTTTTTGCATTGCCCATTTGCTAATCAGCCTGACTAATTATTCAAAATAAAAAGAATCGTAAAAAATGATCCGAAGAGAAAGCATTTTTGATTTTTTTTACTGTAAGGGGTGAAAACGTAAGGTTGTAATTTGTATGAAACTCATTCATGCGAAGTCGAGACGGGCAGCTGGTTAATGAACATTAAAATTCAATTACCCTGAAACTAAAATGTAATTATAAAATTGTTTTACGTAATTGATCACGTATTTATTGAACATCAGCTTTTAATAATAAGGTGATTATTTACAATACACGGCGTCACATTAACAAGTTTATTAAATTGAAATTAAACACATTGGTATGATATAAATAATTTTATCGAAGCTTACTTCAGTTCATTTATTCATTCAATAAATAATTATAATCTACGTTAGTAGTATAAGCCTTGTAAATAATGTAGGTGGTGCGTGTTTATGATTCATATATACTAATTTGTATATATTTGAAAGGGTAAAATAACATTTTAGATTTAGAGTAATATTTCAAATGATTGTTTAAGTACTAAAACCATTATATAGACAGATAAATAAAGAATATAATAACAGACCTAAATGTTTCAATGCTGGGCAAAGGCCATCCTCTCCTTGCGAGCTTATTCAAATGTAGCAGAATCATCTGACACAGGCAGATTGTTTCACGTATTCAGTGGTCCTTGCCCAGGTTTGAACCCGTAATGTTTGACTTATATTCATGTTCCAGCCACTGGGAAATTTGGATATATATATATATCACAAGATTGCAAACAAAGTTCCTTAACCTACCTATGAGTAATATAAGAAACGAGATTGGTCTGTTTATTTAAGAAAAAAAACCAATCAGAGTTGGAATATGACGTACAAAAAACCGCGCAAACGTATTCACGGGTAATAGCTTGTTTCTTATATTTTCATAACAATACTGTGGTAAGTATTGCGCAAACCTAAGGCAACATTACTCGAGTATTCGGTTCTGTCAGTCGAGCCTGGTAACGAAACACCATTGTGGTGTGCTGATTGACGTCTATTTACCGCTACCCGTTGATTACTTGTTTGTATACTCTCAATGTTTGTTTGACATTAAATTTGGATGGCATAATAATAAACCGTTCACGGCTTCTTACGTTTGCGTTTGAACAGACATACGTTTTGCTAACATTGCTCTCTAATCATCTAGAGTAACTATTACTTTAATAAGCTTTATTAATGTCTAATAAGCGGTTTATGTGTCATGCGGAAAAGGATAGACCGATTTATCAAAGCCTTGCTGTGCATAGGATGTGTATTATAGACTACGCAGTTGGCGGAAAATTTTATATCCATTTGATTGATTTCTGACACGACGGCCAATCTCAATGGAGACTAATTGTGCAAGACGTATTGTAGTGCGAAAACACAGGTGCACTCTTTATTCCTTCACTTTCACAATCCGATGGGACGGCATCGGCAATCCGACGCGACCGGAAAGAGTTTAGGCGCGTGACGGCTTTACAGCTCTACGGGCTTACTGAGGAAAGGGCTTGTACACAATTCCAACTTCAAGATTTTGGGCCGCTAGAGAGAACGTTTCAACTGAGAATCCCAATTACTTTATAGTCCTGGGGCTGTTGAACCCAGGCCCTCGGGATCTTCGGCCTTATATCTAGCCACTAGGTGACTAGACGAACTAGAAAGCTTACTCTAATGTTAAAGGAAAATAAATCAATTCGCCAAAATATTAAATTCATTCTCTCATATTAGTACATTAAAAATATAAAACCTACTTAGTATAGTTTTGCAGAATTCTCAATGATTAATATTCATTGATTGCCATAAATAATGCGTTTTCAATATCAGATTAATGTGAACGTAATTTATGTTCAACAAGACAGAATATATACATAAAATAATGCTTTTTTTTTGTACGAGTAATGCGGATGTTAACTGGTTCCAAGACAAATACAATTATTATTAATTTATTCTTAAATACAAAGGATATTGTGACAGGTTATTAATTCACTGCTGGGCAAAGCTGTTTTCCAGCTGGGGAGAATGTTAGTACTTTATCCCAACTTTATTTTTATTGGGTTAAACAACAACAATATTAAGCTATACTTAATATTTTTGTGTTCCGGTTCGAGGTTGAGCGATCCAGCGTAATTTAGTTACACTGGATCGCACAAGGGACATTATATCTTAGTTCCCAAGTGCCATGCTTCATTCAGTAAATTGAAAGCGAGTGAAACAGCGAAGCGCATTTACTTATATAATGTATAACAATATTATATACTCAAACCTTCTTCGAAACGCGCTGAATTTAGTATAAGTTTTATGTACTGTCTAGTAGCTTTTTCAGTAGAGCATAACAGAAAACTTATCATTTTTCAGTACCAATGAAATAAAATTCACATCATTTTACAAAATCGATTGTATGTAAATATTTTTACATCTCTTAGTGTCAACTTTAATAGAATAAGTTAAATATTTCTCGGATAAATAAATAAAAAAAAAAACAAAGAATCCCTTAATCATTCGTTGATCTACAAAAGATCAATCGTAGTCTTCACGGGGCGCCAATTACGTAATGGGACAAAGGACTTTATGAATCCTTTTTTTTTAATTTTTAAATGGCCGTGCTACAAACATTCCTTTATAGACACATTGTTTTAATTCCATTTTTTTTCGCTTATTATATTTTCATCAAAAACGTGTTCTCTTGGTGTATCTTTAATTTTATTTTAATATGCCAACGTGTTCATTACACAATCTACGTTTCAAGATTACCTTTACAAATACTAAAACGAGTTTCTATCAATACATAAATAAAGTGTTTATGCGCACGTATTGACTATATAAAAACATTTATTATTTCCGTTTGCACTTTCCATCAGCCATTTCATTAAGGTTTTAATAAAGAGACATCTCAATTGGATGACCGTAGGCTGGAATATAATCTTTAGAAATTAATTTCAAACATATATAATTTTAAGCAAACTCATTGAATATAAAAGTCACTTTCGCGGACAGAACGTAATTAGACGTCATGATTTGAGATTTTGATACGGCACAACGTATCATGACGTTCAAAAACAAAATATTATTTACGGCCGGACATTGATTTCCGGTGAATTCGTTCGAAAAGCAAAAATTCGTTATATTGTACCTTGGACCACAACATATCGAAAACTCAAAACATTATTGTCATATCCTAGACCACAACGTATTTAAACAAATATATTTGTATGCGAATTTATAGTGTCATTCTAGAACACAACTTAAATTGAAACCGTCCGCGAAAGGGTTAAAGAATAACTAAAGAGT
Organism: Nymphalis polychloros; assembly: GCA_905220585.2. Lineage (NCBI taxonomy): Eukaryota > Metazoa > Arthropoda > Insecta > Lepidoptera > Nymphalidae > Nymphalis > Nymphalis polychloros. Next base: position 1,978,565 of record HG992247.1, read on the forward strand.
TAAAATCATTACATTAAACACATATGAGTGGAAAAGAAGGGGTGTAACACGATTTGAAAGTAATCGAAATACGTTTAACTTTAAAGTTATTCTTTAATAATATAGAAGTTTGTTTAAGAAACGTTTTTTTATACTTTGTATATCGTTTTCCAACAGTTAAATCCTTTATTTTTATAGCCATATTGTAGAAGTTACATATGGAAATGATAAATCGCCATTTTGCTTCGTCTGCCATATTGAATTTAAACTAACGGAATTGACTTACCGGGACACAAAGGGAAATAGGTCAAATTTAACTTGTAAGATTCAATTACACATCGGGACAACTGAAACTAAATAAATGCTTGTTATAAAAGTTACACCGATTAAACTTTTACAATAACATTACATAAGTAGAACAAGAATATTAGAAATGAATTTATACATTATACATCATTGTATAATTTATATTATTATACATAGAAATAGTATACGCGGTGCGGCTCGCGCGCGAGGTCTAAATTTAGTGCGCAGCTTGCTCAAAATTGGTTCAGTAGTCTAACCGTGAAAGTGTAACAAACAGATGACGTTTCTTTCGCATTTATAATATTAGTGTATTATTGATTTTTATTTTTTGCATTATTAATGTTATCAATAAAAATAATATTACCCGTCATAATGTATTTATACTTTGAAAAGAATATTCTATCTTTTTCTACAACATTAACATTTTAATATGGCAGGTGTATTCTAACGACTGGACTACATAAAGGAATGGACTTTTTACACCGTTTTAATATAATAATTTTATGTGTAGATCTCGCAATTAAACGAGTAAAATATGTAATTATCTATTTCATCCACGTAAACTTAGAGTTGTAAAATCCGCAATTTTTTGCTGTAATTATTTTTATAAAGATAAAATAAAAACTTCCATTTGCATTTAAATTTTTGTTTTATATAACACTGGTGGTATCTCTATACACATCGGCAATGTAAGTAATATTAACCATCGGTTACAACGCCACCAAGCTTGTGAACAAACATGTTCCCCTGTGCCTGTAGTTACCCTGGCTCACTCAACCTTCGAACGTAAACACAATACTAAGTATTGCTGTGTGGCGGTAGAGTATGTGATGAGGTGATTAGAAGCGACGTGAATTATTTTACTTCAAGCTAAAAGTTTCGGAAACAGGACATGATAAAAAACAAAATTAACTACCAGTTTCTGAAACGCTTGTCAAAGTTGGATTACTTAATTCAATAACGCACATTGGTCGATAAAAGTCGATGACGTAATATGCGACCAATGACATTTCAGATTATAACACAATTACTTTACCTGACTTTGACCAAGGATCAACTTTAAATAAAATAAACTTAATATTATTACAATAAAAACATAAAAATCATTTTGATGCATTTACAGTAAACATTTGACAAAACAGAATAAAAATGATATATAATAGTGAAACAGAAGTGTTTAACATAAAACGGCCGCAAACCGAAGATGGAGATGTTATCTTACTAATTACGTATCTCGGCGCCAGCAGCAAAACTCGGTTGCCTCTATTTTCTGAACACAAATGGACAAAGTGAATTCTTCGTATACGTAATTGAATCATCAAGTAAACACGAATAATCTTTTTAGATTATCTGTGTCGATTGAATATGCTATTTTATTGAATCTGTGGTTAGCGTCCACAGACAATCAATTCGCTTACTATATTTTATTTAATCTAATTAAGTTTATAAATTTTTTAATTTTATAAATGTTATAAATAACAAAATTATCATATGAATATGGCTATAAATATAATGAAAAATATAAGATTAATAAGATTTTGTTATTGTATAAATTATATTTATAATTATAAAGTTAGTTAAGGTTAGGTGTATATTGCCTTTCATCACGCAAAGCGGTAATAAATTAAGGAGTGGACCTATTATTTTTTACACTGTAAACATTTTTAATATCATTTAAATGAACTCGAATGTAACATACATATTGTATTTAAAAAAGTAACTAAGCTACTTTTTTTTAAATATGTTCACGGAACAGAATAAAAAATCAACCGTCATTAAAAATTAATATAACTTCAGACGGAAGAGCTTTTGAGTTTTTGAAAAAATTTTCATCATTTGCATTACAAAATAGTGCAAAACTATATATAGAATGAATCCTCTTACGAGGTCGCTAACACAACAGGTATTTCTTATAAAGGCCGGGCTTTTAAACTATAGCATTTAAGAGACATTGTAATGAATGGAATACTTATGAGACTCGGTAAACGCTCATTACGTCCTGAATCAAGGCTCGTTTCTCACGGATATACAGACAACACATGCTATATAATTTTTCAAACTTCAATATAATTAAGAATGATATATGATTTTTTTATTTTTCTATGATAAATAAACAAAATAAATAACGCTGTCCTAACTTCGATTAAAAACAATGTGAGAACGTATAAATATAAATAAATAAAAAAGAAACTACTTCTCGAGCAGAAACATAAAAGTTCTATTTTTACTGAATATTTCATTAAAATTGAGTTGCAAATAAATTAATAATGTATTTTATAAGTTAAATAGAATAACAATTAAGTAATGCTTAAATAAATACGTTTCAATTGCGTTACAATAATGTTTACGATTGCATTTTTAATCAATAAATACATTTGAGCTAGTCAGTACTATCCGGTTATTTCTGGTTAAATCCGCATTTCGAACTGGCTGGAAGTTATATCAATTTGTATTGATGAGCTTAAAAGATCCTATTCGAATAAAGTGTGTTTTAATAACATAATAATAATCGAAGAGTTACATTCGAGACTCATCACTATGCAATAATTTAATATGAAACTTATTAGTTCTTCCTTTGCCGATATGGATCTCACCTAAGTCCTCGAGTATACTTAGGATAATTATGCGTTCAAGTAAATGTGGCATGTCGTGACCATTTCTTTATAGCTGTGCTTTGAAAATATTTTAACATACATTTTAAGTTTTATGTTAATGTTTGAGCTTTTTGAAAAGTTTCTGTGTTTTATGAACTTTAGTTCTGTATATTTTCCAGTCGAGATGGTCCAGTGGTTTGAAAATGTGAATATTAATTGAGCCTTGGGGATTCAAACCTGGGAGTAACACTGAATTTTCTTGTGCTTAATCTGTATTGAAGGCAAAGGAAAACATCATGACAGAACCTGAGGTGGATGAAAATCTGCAGTAGAGTAGGTGAAATAAGTTCTAAATCTTCTAAAAAAGAGAGGAAGCCTTAGCCCAGCTGTAGTAGTCCTACTCCAGCAACAATTTACAGCTGCTACTACTATTTTCAGTTCACGACGATTTTAAATGTATAATATTTAATCTAAGTTCGTCATGAGCCTATTAATGTAACTAAATATGTAAGGTTACTGAGTAGCATATAGCTTCGGCTCAGCGTTGAAAGCAAGAGCCTCTCTAGTTAAGAGGGGTACAGGGTTACCAGGAAAAAAATATCATTAATTATAGAACATGATTTATGCAAATTATTAAATTTATTTGTTGTATGATGTTACATATTACAAAGATTATATTCCGAATTTAAAATGATTTTATAATTGTTTAAAAATATGATATAGATTTCTTTTATTGTAGTAGTACATTTTGTCGATTTTTTTAAGACTTATAGATTGAACAAGGCTGCATAAGAAACAGTCTTTGTAAATTATTTTAAAAATATGTCTTTTTTTGTGCGCGATAATATATATCAATGAAATTCCTTCGTCTATGTGGTGTTTGTTGAAAACTAATAAACATGAAAAAATCTTACTGGTCTATTTCCTTTGAAGCAAATTGAAATAACCGATAGTCCGTTATTTTACTATTTATTTATAAAAAACATACATTAGATTTTGATGTTATACTGCAATGTTTTTGACGCAAATATGTTTCAATTGTGTAAAATGTTTTGAGTTGCCCGCATTAAAAAATATTTTAACGTTTTCGATTTAATGCGTGACAACCCTCAAACTTTATATAATGTACATAATATTATATGTAGCAGGATATGATGTCGCTGGAGTATATACGATTGAGTGAAGTTCAACTTAATGGGGTATGACGTCATCTTAGCGGAAGTGCTATAGGCTATGTTGAGGATGAGCTTTTAATATTAGATACGAACAGGTTATGAGTATGAAATTTTAATTAAGCATCAAAGTTATGTTATTTCGTACTAAAGGGAGCTTATACTGAACTTAATGTAACATAATTTCCACTTAACCAATTACATTACAAGGACTAGAATATAATTACTTAATGCTCTGTTTTTAATGTTTTTTTTTTAATTTAATTTTCACCTGTCATATATAAAACATGGGAGCTTATCTTAAAATTCAAATCATTTTTGAGCTAAATGAAAATAAATAAATATTAGTTCCGTCAATCATTTATCTACACGAATATTATAAAAAAATAATTTTGTCTCTCCGTCTTTTACGCTTTCACAGCTAAACCACTAAACCAATGTTTGTTACATTTGATACAAATCAATCAAGCAAGCAATTACATAAATTTCTACTATTTCAATGGTTACAAATTTTTTAGCAGAAATTTAGTTCTTATAAAAAATAGAAAAATATACGAACGAGTCCCGAATTTCGTGGCTCGATTTGGCTCTTTGATGTGTTTGCTGACTGCTTTATCTGTCACCCGTGTCACCGGTCGGTCACCTACACTGTGAACATAAGACAATTTTATAATTATTATTTATAAATAATATTACATAGGTCCAGCTTGAAAAAAATCTCCCGATTAGTAACAGCCAGCAGTATTCTTACAGAATAATGTTTCTGTAAGAACCCATACTTTACAAATGTTATATTTTTTGTTAGACTATGTACACTACAAATATAATATAGAAAATATATAGGACTAAAAAAAATAGATGCAATTTACAACGGGACTCTTCCAGACAATCCAATCAGAGAGAGTTTATTTTTATTGGGGCGAGCACCATTAAAGTTTTCTTACATTAAAATTTCCTTTTACACAGTAGGTTAGCGCTAAGGAAAGATTCTTGAAAATTGTATCCCTAAGGTAAAATTAAGGGGTGAAAGTTTGTATGAAAGTTTTTTTTATTGAAGAAGGGGCTACTTGTTAATTAGTAATTCTGAATTATGACGGGAGCGAAGCTGCAGGTGAGGTTCTAGTTTAATTATAATGTTACGACATGACCATTTCTTATAAAAAAATAGTTTGCCCTTCTTAAATAAAAACAACTAAAAAAAAAACTTCACATACTTAGTTGTTACACACGACATGTCAAAAAGAAATAAATTGACGCGACTTGACGAAAATATTGACTATGAACGCACTCACATTCCCGTTTGAAATATTTCGAGCAAAACTAGATCATAACTCAAAACGATGCGGTTCAAATTTGCGTGCACTTATTATAGTATAGCTGTATTGACTAAATTAGCTCATATTTTGTGAGTCATTATGTTCAATTTGGCGTGTGCTAATACTGATTTATGACGTTTTGTACATTGAATTTTCGCTTCCTTCCCGTTCCCAGGGATGTATTTAGACGTACTAAATATATTTTGGCCGCAAACAAACGATTCTTAATGAGCTCTTTCTTGTAGTTTGAATATTTGATTTACTCTATTTTTCAACGAATTTTAATATTAATGTATGATAATTATAAACATATTTTTTGTGTAATTAACATGCAAATGTATTTACTAATTACCTTAATTAACGTCAACAGAAACGATTTCACAGGCTTCGTTAAAAGGTAACGTGAAACTTAACTTTTATTTAATTTAAAGTTTTTTTTTTATATAAGACTTCTTACTTCTATTTGTGGAGGGGTGTCGTCAGGTGCTAGGTATGGTGGTAGCCTATACCGTTTCTTGGGGTTTAAGCTTTTTTAAGGACAAATTACATCTAATTCGGTTAAGCTTAGACATGAAAACGTAACAGACATACAGACCGAATTACTTTCGCATTTTTAGGATTAATATAGATGGAGTGAAACACTTAAAGATAAGTACTTGTTCATAATGTTATTACCATTATTATCATTATTTAATTGTAATGTCAATCAAAATAATCTAATTAAGTACTTACTGTTGTACATTGTTAACGAAGATCTTACAACATAAAAAAAAAAAATTGTCATCACCTTCCGTTAATAAATATAATTTATTATCTGTCTCTTTCTAATGTTGCACAAACATAAGCTCCTAAGCTTAAGCTGTATTCAGATAAATAACTCAATATTTATAATGGTTGCAATAATAACCACAAGTGCATTCACGCCAGTCAGATTACGGAGTCATTTATTATTATATATTACATACATGTCAGTCTGCATACGTATGAAGTGGTCGATTGCCTTATTAAAATCGTGTTAATCGATAATAGTTCTTATTTTTATAAAATATAAAGATGATAATAGATTCATATAAAGGGGCGTAAAATCCAGTAAAGACTTATTAAAGGATATCATTTATATTTACTTAAGTAAATGTAAATAAATAAAGCTATATATAACTATACTATATATAACAAATTTTTTTTAATACACGCTGTATAATCTGTATTAACTTTAAAAATAGCGTGGAAGGAGGTTAACAAAAAAAATTATCATTATCTTTTTATGTCTGTGGTAAAACAGATTTTGGCGGGAAATGAAATTGTCGCTATTTTATCGAAAAATCTAAACCAGTTAACTGGCTTCTGTTTCCTAAGCCAATGTTTGCTTAGTAATCTAAAGTAAATTATTTTATGATAAGATCATGTTACGGCTAACACGGAAGGAATATCTCATAACAAACGTTATCTTAGCATAACATTATACGACAAGACAATCAAAGATTTTATATTAAAATGTTTATAGAATTTAAAATTTTAGTGTTATTTGAAACTAATTTTGCCCGCGAGTTACTGGTCTTTATTTGTTAGGCTTAAAAAAATATCCTATTTCCTTTCTTGGGGCTTAAACTTGGTTCAAACCAAATTTCATCTACATCGGCTTAGTGGTTCAGCCGTAGAAGCATACCAGACAGACAGAGTCGCATTTATAATGCATACCTATATGATTTATTTTATACTATAATTGATTATATTAATTGTTAACTCATTGACAAGGTTCTTAATATATAATAATGTAATTAATTAATGTATGTATATGAGAGCCGCGATGGCCCTGTGGCTAGAAGTTAACACATGATTCTGAGTTCAAGCCCGGGAAAGCACCACTGAGTTTTCATAAGTCATCTCGTGCTCGTCGGTTAATGAAAACATCGTGAGGAAATATGCATGAGGCGGTTGAATCTGTCATGTGTATCCACCAATAGCTTTGTAGCAGCGTGGCGGAGTAAGCTCTAAACGATATCTTCAATAAAGAGAAGAGGCCTTGGACCAGCAGCGGGACATTAACAGGCTGCTTCTTTATTTCAACAAAAATAGTTTTATTATTTATATTAGATGATTAACTAATAAGTAAAAGGTACCAATTACATGACTGGTTAATATTACAAAAACGTTCAGGGCTTTTAAAGATGAAGCACATTCAAAAAGTTTTAATATAATTAATATTTAACTATTAATCTCAACAAAAGTATTTATGTACTTTATTTCATAATACAACAAAATTGAATCGACCGCTTCTTATTTACCTAATAGTCAATAGGGCGTAAGACTAGCTGCTGATGGTAAACTAGATAAAGATAACGGCAGGTAAAGGGCCTGTTTGTACCTATAGCCAAGAAACATGAAGAAAAATAACATAATGAAGACAAGCAAAATAAATCAACTTTCAAGCTTAGTCAGTACATACATAAAGCACTCGTTTTTTTTAATACAATTTTTCCTTTAGTGACGACAATACCATTCATTTATCTTATCAATTAAGCATTATTATAAATTAAAATGTTCAAAGCGACGAGATAAAATATTCAATACATATTACACTAATATTTTGTTAAAAAAAAAACCTTAAAAAACTGGCAATCGAGTGTGTTCTCGCCGCCATATTATGGAAGTGCTCGAGATTAAACCGGAGCTAAGCTAACGAGTTAACTAAAACCGCGTAAGGTTTAGAGAGGCCGCCCAAGGAAAGTGCGCCGCCGGGCCGTCGCAGCCGCGCGGGCGATCGTCCGCAGCGCACGTTACAAGAAGCGTCGCCTGACAACGAGCGCGTGACGTCACGTGCTGTAGACCTTCTAACTAGAGCTAGTGATCTAAGGACAGTAGTGGCATCACACTAAAGAATACACTTCCACGTGGTAGACCGCCGTGATTGTATATATAGTAAGCTGCGATGAAAACTTCTATAGTGCGATTCAGGAATTATCCATTTTTCTTTAGAAGTTTAATTATTTTATGTATTTATTTACATATTTTTTTATATTGAGTAATTATAAAGCTAAAACATTTGTTTTTATAGTAATAATAATATTGCTTTTATTATTTTAGCATAAAATGTATCTTTTAGTTTTTTGTCGCGTAAAAGCGCCATCTAGTGAGAATATACAAAACGTTTTCATGCCCCGGTATCTTAGTGCCAAACATTGGTAGTGATGTTAACAAGTTAGCCTGGACTATTTAACTATTTATTTCGAACCATATGTTTGATTTTTAACTTACTGAATATAATTTTAACTTTTTTTTTTTTTGTTGCAGAATATCTAACAATGAAAGAAATGAGAGCCCTGGCACAGACGGTAGTGTTTCACCAGAACCACCCGATCGACCTCCCGGAAAGGTCCGTCAGGTCCATCCGGAACAGAAAACTCAAGTATTAGCTTATGATTCCTCTTATCGCAAGAAAAACAAGCCTAAATCGCTCCCTCTGGAAGACAACCAAATGTACAATCACTTAGCGAACTCAAATGTCGCTATGTCACCGATGTATCCATTAACTCCTAACATTTGCGTTGAGGGAGGGAAGATTGAGTTCATAAAATCGCCACCGGGTAGCGCTAGGAACAGCTTGGCGTTAGCGTCTCCGCCTCAAACGCCGTTACTAGCGCGACGCGGATCGCGGGAAAAACGCGAACGAGCATGTAGTGACGAACCGGAGAAGTTCGACGGCGACAAGGTAGGTGGCGCTGTTAAGCAATATAAAATATATTGGATGTTCAATTAAGTTTAGAGACGCTTTTGTTTCCATTTATAGTTTAAAACGATTTAAATTTTCATCAAGAACAGTTTTGTTACAAACACATTCCCGACGTATTATTTCATTATTAATTATTACATATAACTAATAACGGTATTTAGTACGCATTTTATTTACATTAATAAATAAATTCGAACGCATCGCATTTTTTTAGCCTTTGGTAGGCCCAGTAAGCCGCGTAAAAGAACTTCGTTCCAACAATCTACACTAGCCTTCACACGCGGGCGAAGCTTCAGGCGGAAACTAGTAGATATCCTATAAAGGAAAGTAACAAAATTTTCTGTCTTGTAATTTTTATGGGTGTTGATTGCGTTTAAAATAATAAAAAAAATATTAATAATTTTCCTGTTCTAATTAGGGGCGTAATTGCTAATAAAGTATTCTAAAAATTCTACAGGACCTCGAACTTTTGCTAATAAACCAAGTTTCAAAAATCGGAAGGGTCGCGTTTCAATAAAATACGACTTGTATAAAACATTTCATCCCTCGTCAAAAATATTTCAAACTCAACCAATTTGTTACTATAAAAGACGTCCGGACCTTTTCTTGTATAATGTGACATTGCCAGGCAGATATTATTATATTTTGATCGATCAATATCAAACAACCAATATAACTTGACACCCAGATCTCGTAAAAAGGTCTATTATATTAAAAAAATAATTAAATAACTATTTAGTGCAGTATTTGTCGTATAATATGTAATTATAAAAATATACAACTTTATCCTTTAATTGACATAATTGGTCGTGAACTAAATAATCTATGTAACTCGTTATATACCTACTAAGATTAATATAATTATATACTAAAACCTTCGGAACGCGGAACATCTTCTGTTTTAAGTGTTATGTGTATTGGCTAGTAGTTCTTTCAGTTGGGCATTGTAAAAACCATACGTTCTCATTCATTGGTATAGATAAATAATCATACATTCAATAACTGACTGTACTTTGTAGAGCATATACATAGCAATACGGCAAAGGTATTAGCAAATCCCATGGAATATGTGCATTTAAGGTTTGGTATCTACACTCTATATGCCATTGATATATACATGGTATAGTTACTATTTTTTTTATATGATTGTATAGGTAGACGGACGAGCATATGGACCACCTGATGGTAAGTGGTAACCAACGCCCAGAGACAATGGCATTGTAAGAAATGTTAACCACCGCTTACATCGCCAATGCGCCACCAACCTTGGAAACTAAGATATTATGTCCCTCCGTTGTGCCTATAATTACACTGGCTCACTCAACCTGTTTTACGGTAGAATATCTGATGAGTGGGTGGTACCTACCCAGACGAGCTAGCACAAAGCCCTAACACCGAGTACTACTAGTTACTAAATAATTTTCGTCTGTTACTGCTGCTATCGAGTCAGTATTATAATTCAAAACATTACCATTGAAATTTTAAAAAAATGTCACTAAACCGAATTATTTTCGGCTTGTGTGTATAATGTATGTGGAAATCTCAGGAGACTATAAATTATCTAAAGAACATAGTACGTATTTTAAAAGAATAAAACTGCATTATATCCTTAAAACGTCCCTAAAGCCTAACGACACTTCTATCAATAAATAAATCCCTCTTCACAAAGTAATCTCTGAGACAATCTCACAAAGACAGCCATCATAGAAGCTTTCAAAAACAATTTGGGTGCGACTAAATACGCATTAAGGTGCATCAGACCAATTATATCCGACCCTCCTTGAGATCAGTGAATGGAAAAGTATTTATATGTAACTTTACACTTATAATATCATATGGCACAAAATTCATATTTTCGTCACATTTTCCGGCATTTTATTTTTCAAATCTTATTGTTTCCAGTGTAATATTGCAAATTAATTGTATTACTAAATTTTAGCGAATATATTACAACTAGTTTTCAGATGCGGACGAGCATATAGACCACCTGATGGTAAGTGGTCACCAACGCCCATAGACAATGGCATTGTAAGAAATGTTAATCATCACTTACATTGCCAATGCGCCACCAACCTTGGGAACTAAGATGTTATGTCCCTTGTGCCTGTAATTACACTGGCTCACTCACCCTTCAAACCGGAACACAACAATACAAAGTACTGCTGTTTTGCGGTAGAATATCTGATGAGTGGGTGGTACCTACCCAGACGAGCTCGCACAAAGCTCTACCACCGTGTTATAAAATAAAGCCTATGCTCTTCTCTCGCTCTGTATGTTCACGCTTGCTTCATACCAAATACATATCATCAAAGTCGGTTCGGTTGTTCACCCGTGAAAGCGTAACAGGTAGAACAATTAATATTATAATATTAGTATAGATGTTTATAAAATAATTACATATAAGTAAATACGTATTATGAAAATCAGTAAAACTAATTGAATGCATTAGGTCTTAGAATGGTCTTATTTAAATGAATGCAAATCACGGTTTCAAAGGCGTCCAGACGAAATGCAAAGGAGATAGGGCGTAAGTGAATTAATGACCCTAAAACTAAATTAGACTCGAAGCGAAATGCCTAATGAATTTCTATAAAGCATTTCCATTGTCAGTTACATTTTATAAGAGATAGCTTCTTTTATTCGTTCTCTTATTTTTCTCTTCCCTGTCAAAATCATATTGCTTTGCGGAAATATCACAAGGAACACTTTACATTTATTACTCATAGCACAGATTAATAATGATTATTTTACATTTATTACTTTGTGATATCTTTTAAATGTTACTGCATCAGAAAAACAATTCATTATTTTTTTATCCGTCGAAGGAATTATCGATTATTTAATAGAAGATTCTTATAAAATTGACGGTATTTGGCGAGAGACCTTAGTTTAAAAACCCACAAGTATCAAAGGATCAGTAAGCTATGCAAATTGCTTTCCAATATTGCAGTCTAGAACACGTTATGGAGCATAATTCTGATATTAATATTAATGTAAGGCTACAGTTCGTTGGACGTGATTCGACTTTTATTTCGTTTGGTTATCGTAGACTGTGTATTTTTAGTAATAAGTAGTTTATCATGTGGATTTTGTTTTTATTGCTTATTAGTTAGGATTTACTATTTACCAACATATTACCAATTTCGTCTTGATTCTTAAAGAAAATATGCTTGATTTTAAAGCTCTGTGCAAGCCATCACCAGCTACCATCCACTACATTTATTCTACCACAAAACAGCATTATATAGTATTCTCGTGCTCCAGCTTTTAACAGGTTCAAGGGACATAACTTCTTACGGCCTTATTCATAAACGTTGCTTAGTTACTGTTTAGCTAAACACTGATTTGTCTCTTTCTGTCATTATTGATTTGACATACGAAAGAAGAAGACAAAATATTGTTTAACTAATCACCAGTTAAATAAAGTTTATGAATAAGGCGGTTCGTTCATAAGGTTGGTGAGGGGTTAGTATTTCTTAAAGCCAATTTATTTGGGTGGTATAGACCACTGACCGGGTCTATATTCACTTGCTAGACCGCTTAAAAAAAATTAATTAATGAATATTGAAAAAATATCAGACCTACGAGCAGATGTGTATTATGCTTTTTAGGTTATAAATGAACTAAAACTATGAGAATAAAATCTTAATGCTTGATTAATCGTCTCTTTTTTATCTGTGCATCACTAATCTTATCTTTGACTTGACAACATCAAACATGAAACTAAGTCAAACCAGAGAAACCCATTCGAGCGAATAGTTCTTGGGTTTAATCTTGAATTTGCTTGTGATTCAATAATAAAGGGAAATAATTCAAAACTTTGATGACGGAACTAAATTGTTGGAAACAAATGCTGTTGTCTTCAAAAATTGTTTGGATTTTAGAAGACAATTGTTACATCGTTTGGACAGTGTTGCTGATTATGTTTATTATTTTCATCATATTAGATCTTCGAAACGGGAATACTATTTTAAGTGACAACAAAGTTAATCCTGAGACTTCCTCGAGATCTTTGATAATTCAAGACGACACGATGAGTGATGAAATGTGTGTCAGAAATTGTTTTTGTGATAGTGATAAAATAAATTAAAAAGTTTAAAACCGAGTCCATGATTTATGTACCTTCGATACGTAACAGAATAAATACTTTATCCGAAATGATAGTTAACATGCGTGTAAGTGTTCGTTTAGTCGTCGTAATTTGACGATAATCATTATTAAAAAGAGGAAAATATGAATTTGCATGTTTGAACATGTATTCTATTGGTATCTGAAAAAATTGGTAAATAAGTATCAGTTGTTATTTACGTACTGCGCGAAAAAAACAACGGAAAAGACGTATTGAACTGTTTTGTCTTTGCCTGTTTCTATCTATCTATACAGCGTGTAACAAAATTCGTGTCCAACCCGTGAAGTGGTTATTAGGTATCGTGTGTCGGTTCTATTTATGTAATAATTTTTAAAATACTAAGCAAAAAATTAATCCCAATTTTTTAATTTTTTTTATTAAATGACGAAAATTACATGGCGACACAGGTGCGGGCAATAGCGCTCGGTAGCTCTTACCTATCGGGTAGCTAAGACACGAGATCATGACCTTAGTAGTCCATGTTTTTACCACCAACGGCGTCGTTAAACACAATTAATATATTTTTTGTAAGTAATTTTTTTGCTTAGTATTTTCAAAATTATTACATAATTAGAACCGACACACGATACCTAATAACCACTTCACGGGTCGGACACGAATTTTGTTACATCCGGTATAGATAGTAAAAAATAATGTTATTTGTACAAGTAGTTTTTAAATCTTAATGTATATCTTGATGTTACCTAATAACGTAATATTACGTTTATTGCTCCTAAATAGTTAATATATGTTATGTTTGCCTTAAAAGGTAAGTAATTTAAATAAATTCATTGTGACAAATTACTGTATTGATGTGATTACCACTGGCGAATCATAAATAAATAAAATAACTCCATGAAATATATAGTTATTCAAGACATATTTCAAAGTTCCATGTTTAATAGACACGAAAGCATGAGGGCTCTCGTAGATACTCTAAATATTAGCACTGGTTTCGTCCCTTAGCATACAATAGCATATAACCATAACGTGTAACGACTGTTCCCCATTTGTTGCTTGTCTATCTCCGTCCCATTCAGGAGCATTAGCTAAAGTGGCCCATACGTTATGTGCCCTGCGTTTGATGCAGTAATGTGCCGTGAAGACGGGGCTCCACCGATATGCAGAAGTAATGACCCGCTTGAAATGATTGTTGTTAATTGCTACTTCACTTTTTGTTACCTAACATTTGCGGGGATATAATTACATATGTAGGTATGTTATGTAATGATCTCAAATAAAATTTTATTTAATGTCGATTCTCTGGTTACCAATTAAACGTAAAGCTTGTTTTACGAATGGGGATGGCAATAGTGTTTGGGACGAAAATCGAATGTCAAATTTTGCATCGCTGATTGCGAGTTGAGCCACAGACCCAGACCAGCACCAATAAATTTTCATGCGCTAATTTGTATATTCATTGGTTAAGATGATCGTGGGTTCAAACCCGGGAAAGCACCACTGAATTTCATGTGCTTAATTTGTGATTATAATTTATCTCGTGCTTGACGGTGAAGGAGAACCTCGTGAGGAAACCTGCATGTGTCAAATTTCACTGAAATTCTGTCACATGTGTATTCCACGAACCCGCATTGGAGCAGCGTGGTGGAATAAGCTCCAAACCTTCTCCTAAAAAGAGGAGAAGAGGCCTTACCCCAGCTGTGGGACATTCACAGGCTGTTACTACTACTGGTACTACTACTAATTTATATATTATATTCATCTCGTGCTTGACGGCGAAGTAAAACATCGTGAGGAACCCCGCAAATGTCAAAAGAAAAGCAGCATGGTGTAATAAATTCCAAATCTCCTCAAATTAAGAGTAGGTTAGTCCGACTGTGAGAAATTGACGATTAGGAACTTTACTTTAAAAATACATCAAATATTCTACAGCCGAAGCTACTACTTGGTATTGTTGTATTCTGGTGTGTGAGTCAGTCTAACTACACCCCGCAAGGGACATGCGTAACATTATCCCACAGTTACAAAGATTGATTGTAAGGGACTATTAGTATTTCTTACGGCACGAATGTCCATGGGCGTTAGCACTTATCATCGGGTGGCCCATTGACCCTTCCGACCGTTATATATAAAAAAATACTATATTTAGTGTAAACAAAATAATCAAAACGTCCTTAAATTCACTAGAGACATGCCGAGATAGCATAGTTGAAGTGCTTGGCTCAAGTGGAATTTGTTAAAAGTTACAAACTTCGTGCCTCTGTGGACTGGCTTGGCAATCGTCCACAATTGCGCTGTAAATAATACGACAGTTACGTCTATTTCTAATAGAACTTAGGTATCTAGTTTAAATTTTATGTACGACCAACTAATACCCGTTATTTCGTCTACTTGGCGACTGGCTTGGACTGTTATGACGTAACTGTCACTGCCAGCTATGAATCCATAGACAACGATTTTTTTTATACTAAAAATAATTATACATTTATGAAGAAGGTCCTCCAGACCGACTTCGGTCTCGGCGGCCAATCTCATGAGAGATTAGCCAACTGCGCAGGACATATTATCGTGCACAAGTGTGTGCGCAAACACAGGTGCACTCTCTATTCCCTAACCCTTATAACCCGATGGGACGGCAATCCGACACGACCGGAAAGAGTTGGGGCGCAGACCAACGGCTTAATGTGCTTTCCGAGGCACGGGAGTGTACACACTTCCAGACCCCGGCCTGTTTTGAGAATTTTCGATAGAAAATCTCAATAACATTTTATTGGCCCGACCTGGGATTTGAACCCAGGACCACCGGGTCCGCGGCCTTACATGTAGCCACTGAACGAACGAGGCAGTCAGTTACTTATATATTTATATGATCTATATATACGTATATAATTGAGTCTGACTGACATATCAATTCACAGCCCAATCGACAGGGCTAGCACCATGAAAATTAGCATACGTTTTTACACAGTAGGTTAGCACTAAGGAAGGATTTTTGAAAATTTAACCCCTAAGGTATGAAAATCCTGATGAAGAGTCATGGAAATTGGTATTTAACAATTCTGAATTAATACGCGAGCGAAACCGCGGGTAAAGCGCTAATTTGTAGATAGTTACTGCTTATTAGATATTTGCAAAGACAAAGATACTTAAATACCTAAAGATAAGACACAATTTTACGATGGGCATTGTAGAAAAAAATATATAGAACAGCCTTATATATTTAACGTCAAACATATTTTATATATTATTCAACGATATTTAAATATTTGCTTATGTTTAAAAAAAAAACATTGACTTAATTAAGATTTTACAAGCTTACTTAAGAATTCGTATTATATTAATTTCATCATTTTGCCCTTTTCAAACCTCAAGCTGCATACTAATTTCAGCAAAATCGATAGAGCCGGCTTATTCGTAAAAACGTGACATAGCTTTCGCCTTTATAATATTAGACTAAAGAATAAACGCCTGTATGGCTATTCTGTAAGAACAAATTCGAAAGTCACCGCAGAAAGTCGTATTCGACATTGGCCAAAATAATTATAACGTTTCAAGAATACACGCATGAAAATAGCTTATTGATTATACTATATTGTAAGTAGGTTATAAACATTTCACGGCCGGTTAATGAAGTGAGCTCTTACAAAATCTCACTGCAGGAATTGTAAAAGGAATGAAAAGAGTTTTCAAAACAAGTTTTATTTCATATTATTAAGTTACTACAAATTTTAACATAAAGTTTTCGAGTTTCTTTGTATGTAAAACTTAAGAAGTTTCGTGTCTTTGTCTCGCTACCTTCTGCCTTGATTGTCAAAGCCGGCGGAACCTTTAGTGTCTACTCTATAGTTACTATTCATGCTTAACCAATCAACGTTAATTATCTACGCAGACTGGTGATTTAGTCTAGTCTAGTCTGGCAGACGGTTTTCAAATTAAACTTTTTCCACCCTTTTTCGACAATTTCAAACAATATCGTTTTGAAGGAAAACATCGTGAGGACACCTACATATGTTTAATTTCACTGGAATTCTACCACGTGTATATCCACCAACTCGGATCGGTGCAGCGAGGTGGAAAAAGCTCCAAACCTTCTCCTCAAAAGGAAAGCCTTAGCCCAGCAGTGGGACATTCCCGGGCTATTTTACTTTAGTTTATTGCATCAGTAATTATGTATAGAAATTTATTTACGTCATATACATAAGATGATCTCATATTGAAGTTCAAATGATGAATGTTGTTTAAAATCGGTAATTTCTTTGGAAACAGATTATCTGTTTTAGCCCTTAGGGACTAATCCTATAAATGGACAATATATACGTATCCATGTATACTGCACGCCCATGACAGATTCAGCCGCGTTTTTGCATGCGAAACCAATCAATCATGCAGATAACTGTCATTTAATAGATGGCCTCAGCTGATGTTTGTTCGTTGTTCATTGTGATTAAAATATCGATTCGTATGAGTCCTGAACGTTTGTTTAGATTGGTTTTGTTTGTTTTTGAATGTATCATTCGAAACGGTACGAATAATTTTATATTTAAATTTGGAATGAAAGATAAATCTTTACCCCCTGCTGATATGTTATAAAGCGATGCTTTGTCTTCTTCTTTCGAGTGTTAAATTACTGATGACGGAAAGAAAGAGGTTAGTATTTCGATATAAGATACAACTCTAGATTTTTTTTTGCAAGCTTGGTGTAAGCCCCTCTTGTTTGGTATCACTCACTCATCAGACGTTCTACCGTCTAGCCGCAATACGTATTACAGTGCCACTACAGGCGCAATGGATTAGATCACAAGTTGGTGGCGCTTGGCAATATAAGGAATGGTGGACTGGTGACCCATTTGCTCTTCCGCCTATTTCATAAAAAAGAAAACAAATTAAAGGTATTCTTATTGTTTTCGGAATATATACAATAACACCGTACATTCACATACATTCGCTTCATAATCATTACGAAATTGAGAATCATTTTTCATTTAAGCAGACATTTCTAAATATACCTTGTTTGTGTATATATTATATAAAACCATTTTTATAAAATACTAGTTGCCGCCCACCCGGGGAGTTAGGGAGGAGGGGAGTATCCTACTTCTTTATCTGTACCCCTGACATTGTGTAAAAATTCATGATGATTGGTTGATTTTTTAATGCGTTACAAACAAACTCACTTTTACATTTATATTATCAATAAGGATACTATTGAAATTAGAGTGAACTACTAAATATTTAAGGACACACTAGTTTCACAGATCAACATCAATTCCTTTGTTCCCAAATGCACTTGACCGCTAATCCAGCGAATTTAAAGTATTTTGCCACTTACAAACTTCTCTCTTTGTTCTAGAACGTTGAATGTCTATGGCGTTGTTGATTCGTTCACGTTTGATATAAATATGCGTATCGTATAAATAAGTCAAAGCTACTAGCTACCCGTCCCGGCTTCGCTCGGGTAGAATAAAATTTTTATTTCGTAGGTACTCAACATTATATGTATAACGAGATAAAGTATTGGTTTACGCGGTAGTAAAGCTCCCAGTCGGTATGATTTTTTTGTCATCTTAAACAATCATCGACAAATTTCAGACAATTTACACAAAACTTTAATGAATTATAAACCTTTCTCATGAATCACTCCGTCATTTGCAATCGTATGAAAATCTGTTCAGTTGATTGTGAGTTTAAAGCATTCAGACAGACAGACAGATGTGACAGGGGAATTTCATGTATGTACTAGTTGTATATAATGAAACTATGGATGAAAATTTTACTTGAAGTTAAAAGGAATTTTAAAGTTCTAAAAATAAATATATACTAAAATTCTAACACATTTTTACATTTGTCGCTTAAAAAGTATTTTTTCTTGTCAGTAAAATCTTTATGCTGTTCATGTGTTCACTGATGTTTAATGAATTCTAAAATTAATTTTAGTCTCATTTATGATATTAAAATCACTTTAAAAGCAATTTTGCTGTCAATTTAGCTCTTAAGTCCAAAGCTGACTTTGATAGCAGTGATATACGCAGGCAACCTGCGTATAGCGCCATCTGTGTTATAATTAATACGGCGATGGTGGAGCTGGCCAGCGGCCAACGGACATTGTTTTTTAGTTTTGAAATTTGAGAATACCATAACGAACATGTGTGTAACGAATTTCTTTTGAAATATTTGTACACATATATATATTTTTGAAACAAATATATGTAAATAAAGACTTATTATATTAATCTAAAGCAAGTTTCACGATATCTTTTCGTCATTAGTTGTTGTATATTTTTTGCATCCTCTTAAAAAATTATAAAAGTTGAAATTAAGTTAGTTAAGAATTGTCAGTTAAACTTATTTCAGAATCGACTTATTTATGAAATCTTTATTGTACATATGTAATTTACAAAAAATAAAAAAGTAGAACACGTAGAATATAAAATGCAAAGGTATCACTTACAGTGACATCATCCAGGCAACATTTTCTTTTTAATATAGTTTTTCTCAATACTGTGTGTGTGTGCTATTGCTGAAAAATTAATACCTTGTATCTCTACTCGGGTAGAAGATGAATATCGACAGTATACAAGCACAGTGTCAGCGTCGTTATGCGTGGTTCTGATGACATTATGTAATGATGATTTAAAGATGGTGCCAATTCTTACAATACCAATGTCTGGAGTTTAATTTAAATGACATATGTTTCTACTTCCAGACAGCATGACAATCTATTATAATAAAAGATCTTGCAATTAATCTGGTACTAAATAAAATGCGGATATCGCCCGCCCAGCTACTGCGTGTCCGTGGTATCCCCCGTGCACTGTACTATCATCTGCATAGCAATGTATGTTCCCAAGAGAGAGCATATCATTGATATGCAGAAGAAAGAGTGTGGGGTATGATAACACAGACCTCTGGGGGACCTCAGCATTCACTACATGGAATTGTGAAGCGCAACCATCAACTAAAACGCGAAGGCTACGCTTGTGTAGGAAGCTGGCAATCCAGGTACAGAGCTGAGTTGGCAGACCGTATGCCGGCAGCTTGGAGAGAAGACTTCTGTGCCAGACCCTGTCGAAAGCCTTGGAGATATCGAGGCTGACAGCCAACGATTCCCCACGCTTGTCGATAGCTTCACCCCAGAGGTGTGTTACGTACGCTAGAAGATCACCTGTGGATCGTTTTGGTCGAAAACCGTACTGACGATCATTAATTAGACAGTGATATTCTAGGTAATGGATCAGTTGGTTGTTTAAGATCCGTTCCATCACCTTACAAAATACTGAAGTGATAGATAGCTATTGGCCGATAATTTGCCGGGTCAGACCGATCCCCTTTTTTGTGGTAAGTCAGGGTACAAGCTATATCTATTTCAAATTTCATACAAATTAATTAGGTTTTGCGTGAAAGATTAACAAAGATACATCCATCCTCACAAAATTTTGCGATTAAAATATTACTTGTACAATTAGAAATGGTTCTCTACCGATCGAAAAGTGCGAAATTAAATCTTACTCATCCCTGTCTTGTGAATACATAATTATAGATGCGAATATATCTGTCTACTGACTACACTTTCCGTAGATTTTTTTTAAAAACAATTAAAAAAGACCGCTTGATGTCAAAACATAAAGCGTCATAGATCTCCCTCAAGTTGTCGACATCCAAAAGTCACCCGAACCCAATTTGAGTAATGGAAAAACAAATTTCGCAAATGGATCTCTTTGAGGCACGCCCTCTATAATCCGTTTGTCTGTAACAACGCTCGCTGTAATTGGTGCGATGCGCTTTTTAAGGTTATCGCTCACTAGACATAACAAAATATTACTTCAGGGGTTTTATTTAACGTATGTGTAAAAATTTTCTATAACTGGTACTTCGAGCGTCATATGAGGTCAGCGTAGGATTTGCCATTTACTCGTCAATTCTCCTGAGTACCTTGGCACCCACTCTTTTAATATCACCAACTTCAAGAAGGTCATAAGGCTACTTATGACCTATTTCAATTCCAAAATATATAAGAAAACCGGTTTGGTGGCTTAGTCGTGAAAATGTAATAAGCACTTACGTAATTACAATATTTGTATAGATGTATTTCTAATAGATCATTTTTATTTGGAAATTTCACAGTATGACCTCTAGGCTTGTTTAGAAAAGCAGTTTTTTATATTTACGACTAGCTGTTACCCACGACTTCGTCCGCGTGAAATTTAACAAATATGTTATTGTTCAGTTCGCAGTTTACGATAACTACTTTAATGTTTTTTTTTTTTTCTAAAATAAAAATTGTCTCCTCATTACATCAGCTATCTGCCAGTGAAAGTCCCGTCATAATCGGTCCAGCCGTTTCAGAGATTAACCGGAACAAACAGATAGACAGACAGACAAAAAATTTAGAAAAATGTTATTTTGGTATGTGTATCCATCCATATGAATTTAGTAAAAAGTGGTTATCTTAATATTACAAACAGACACTCCAATTTTATTTATTTGTATAGAAGTCATTCAAAGCTGGTTAGTGTATGTTCACCCTTAAACCCCCGCATAGCGTGATGCGGAGCTAATTTTCGAAATTCGTGGTTACAGTCATCTCAGACGCATTAGAGTTTTTTGTGGTAGGGATGTACTATATCGAGTAGCTATGTCAGTGTGGTTTTGATTTATGAATGAAGTTTTTTTTTTGCTGGCAACATTGCTTTCGTACTAAATAATATTATAAAATTGTTATTTGATATGACATATCAAAGATCACACATTGTGTGATTAGATTATTGACGCAATTAACTCTACTAGTACTCTTTATAATTCGTTTATAGTAATAATTCGAGGCCGATTTGATTACGTTTATGTAAGGAGGTTACTAATTCGGAGTCTACTATTTTCAAATGTTACTTAACCTTTTTGTAATTAACGCAAACTGACACTAAAAATGTTTATGTAAAAGTCATTAAGTCAGGTTTCTGTGCATGATTTATTTTTAATTATTTTAACGCACATCACATCGACTACCAGTCTCAGGTCAGGCTACCCATCCTAACTTCTACATAGATACATATGTGACCCTCTTATAGGTTTATTATATCTAAGCATATTTTAATATAAGTGTTATCATTCCACCGATGTCCTATATATTTATAAAGCGGTAACTGTTTACACACAATAGTCCACTCAATGCTTGACCGACTCAACGAGATATAAAATTCAAAGTGATACAGAGTATTGTAGCAAATAATGTGAAGTTTCAAATATTAGACACCTTATTTAGACTATCGTAACCTTTTTTTTTTTTTTTATTGTATTGGTACGTGGATGAGCTTATGGGCCACCTGACGGTAAGTAATCACTAACTCTTATAGACAATGGTATTTTAAGAAATGTTAACCATCGCTTACATCGCCAACGCGCCACCAACCTTGGGAACGAAGATGTTATGTCCCTTGTGCCTGTAATTACACTGGCTTACTCAGCCTTCAAACCGGAACACAACAGTACCAAGTACTGCTGTTTTGCGGTAGAATATCTGATGAGTGGGTGGTACCTACCCAGGCGAGCTTGCACAAACTAACTACTAT
Organism: Nymphalis polychloros; assembly: GCA_905220585.2. Taxonomy (NCBI): domain Eukaryota; kingdom Metazoa; phylum Arthropoda; class Insecta; order Lepidoptera; family Nymphalidae; genus Nymphalis; species Nymphalis polychloros. The sequence continues at coordinate 2,001,315 of HG992247.1, forward strand.
ACCAACGAGTATTTTTAATTAATCATATTTGTTAAAAAAATATATATGTAATCCTTACTACTTACTCGACATCAATTAATAGATTTTTAGGATATATAACATAAAAACTACTCATTAATTATTTTAACTATCACCAACCTACTTATACAGTAATTCTATTGTGGTAGCTTAGTGCAAGCCTGTCTGGGTATCATCCACTCATAACATAATCTACCACCAAGGGTGTATTTAGTAATTTTGTGCTACGGGTGAGTTAGTGTAAGTACAATATAATATCTTAGTTACCAAGATTGGTAACGCATGGGCCATGTAAAGAATGGCTAGTAATTTTTACCGTGCTACGTCTTACGGCTTTGATGACAGCTACCAACATGTTAATTTGGCTGTCTCCCTACTTTAAAAAAAGTGTATGATCATTACTTAGATCATAAACAATAATATGTTTTAATGATATAAATTGTATAAACAATAAAATTCATCTCTGCCACATGCTACTCTAGTCATGATAATTGACAAGAAATGTACTCTTAAATGATACGTCGAGAACGTAGAGTGAAAATAATCCGGCTGTGTAAAAAAAAAAAAAAACAAATAATTATGTGCATCGTCATACATTCCAAAGCGTGTGGTTTGTTGCTGTTAGATATTTTGTAAACATTTGCGATATATCACGATATTTATAATATATTATCTGTGGAACGTCGCTACGATGTCGGGCGACAGTCAACTTACTACTACCATAATATGATGTTAGTGATTTCAAAATTGTAGCTACATAAACATTATAAGTGATAGAAAATGTCTTAATAACAATTTTCAATGTGTGTGATTTGTGTGTTTAGTATTTTAATTATATGCTAAGCAAATTGTTTGTGTAGTGCATTTGGCCTATTATATATTATTATTTATTGGCACGAATATTATTTAAGTTTGTGTGTGACGTGGCATACCATAAGATATTATGTGAATGTGTGTTAACAATGTTTATCAGACAGTCCGATTTATATTATCTAAATAGACATGGAAGCTATGCTAAGGTATGATATAATTACTTATAATATATCTATAGATTTTATACTAGGCGTAAATTGAAATGTTACTTTATTACTATATACCTTGTTCAAGAATGAAATCGATCTATATACTTACCAATATTGATACGTTTAGCAGTTTTCATTCGTTTAAGTAATAAAAACAAAAAAATAAATTTGGATACCATCTTATGGTTGTTGAATTTTAACCATTGTAACAACAAAAATGTATCTACAACTTTGTAAATTTGAATTTGAATTTGAGAAATATCCAGCCAACTTTCGCGTTTGAGCGTCGTGAAAGGAGTTACGATGCTAAAGTTCTTCAGTGGATCAAAATGGAGATTGCGGGTGTAAACTTGTGCAATATTTTTACATGCTTAATTTGTGTTTATAATTCGTATATGGCTCGGCTATAAAGGATAATTTTATGAGATAAAAGAAACCAGCATAATTTCAGATGAAAATCTACCACATGTGTTGTAACACTGTGCATTCGATCACTGAGATACAATATGTTCTTCCCTCAAGATGAGACGAAGTCTTACGAATAGTGAGGTATTAAAAGGTCGTAAAGTATTTTTTAATATTATTTACAAACACGACAAAGTGAGAACGACCAAAGCCTTAAGGCCTTAGCTCAGTGGGACACTTTTTTTATTTTTGGTTACATCAGCTAATAAATGTATATAAATATATATAACAATGTTGTTATTGAAAAATGAATGCGTATTTCTGACAAGCACCATAGATATTTTCGTATTTTCGATATAAATGCATCAATTTTGAAATCTAAATTGTTATATTAGACATTAAATCAATAATACTGATTCGATTAAAAATATTAAATTTTTCCCATTAATCTTGTTTGAATAAATTATTATAATCCTATTGGAAGTAGAGCAGCATCATACATAATTCATGTGGACGAGGTCGCAAGAAACAGCCAGTCATTTGATGTACGAATGTCGAAAATAAAATGTTTAAATCAAATGATCCAACAAACTATTTGCTTGAAAATGATACAAGACTTTATATCAACAATAAATTTAAAAATGATTTGGAATTAAGATCAACACGCAGTCATGATATCTGCCAGGCCAAATCGTCCGGTCTTAACAAGAAAATACTGTGTCTCAAAAACACATTATTGAAATATCAAAGCGAATTTGATCTCTATTTATTAAACAATAAGGCAATTTATCGAAACGATGTGCCTTAATATTCCTTAATAGAGAATCATTAGCCTCACTTAACTGTAGTATAGTAGCTATTTGAATTGATAGAGTTGTATGATTTGTTAACTGCCTCGTTGGTTTGGTAAAGCCGTTGGTCCTGCGCCTGTAGTCTGTACTCTTTCCTTCGTTTTGGATTTACCATCGACTTATGAGAGTGAGATTGTGTTTGTCCACAAACTTGCGTACTATAATATGTCCTGCGAAGTTGATTAGCCAACTTGTGGCTGGCCGCCGTGGTGGAATCATCATCATCATGATTTTATAAAAAATATATTTTTATTATGATTATTTTATAAGATCTTTTGAAAGTGATCTTTTAAGTAATGATTTCTTTAAAATGATCTTATAAAAATTAAAATAATTATGTTAACGTCCCATTGCTGGGCTACAGCCTCGTCCCCATTTTAAGGAGAAAGAATTGTGGCTTATTCCACCAAGCTGCTCCAATTTGAGTTGGTGGATGTGCTCGTGGCAGACTTTCAATAGAGACCTGAACGTTTCTCTTTGGTGTTACCGAGCACGAAATTAATTATTATTAACACAAATGAAGGAATTCAGTTATGTTTGGATTTGAACTCACAATCTTTAGTCTTATTGAGCCGAGATTGCGCAGTGATTAGAAAATGGTTTTATTGGTAGACTATATATTGGTAGCTATCTCTAAGGAATCTAAGTAAATAAATAAATAATGAAGACAATTGTAATTTATTTATTATTCGTATCTGTATGTAATTCGTATCTGTTTTAGGTAATTTCTAAGAAATATATAGTAATGCTTTTTCTTTATTTACTTACATAAAGTAACCTCTTAAATATAAGCAAAGAACTTCACACGATCGTTATCGTAAAATTTGCTTAAAATATTTCAATGATAATAGAGACGAATAATTTTGGTCTATAGACAAATTTAATGATAATATTTTGTTTTTACTATTAAAATACAAATTTCAAAGAAATCTAGCGTGTTCAGAATTCATAACATATATTTGGTACAAAATAACAAAACTACAAAAGTTTTTATATAGGGATAGAACTACACAAATTTGTATGTAAACTTAGATATTTCGTAGTTGTAAGACGGCGACATTGTTGATGCTTATTGCCCTTTAAATAAGAGTCATAATGCAATGTATAGGTGAATAGATGTTGTATGAGCATCATTTGTCTTAGCCAGGAACATTCATATAGAACATAGACTTCAGTGAAAGTGACATTTCGCACACACATAATTAATATTCAATTTACAAATAAAAAAATAATTATAAATATGTAATAAGCTTATATCTATATTACACTGTTTTAAATAAGGACTTAAATACAGATATTTTATTGACATATTAATTTATGGGATAGATAGGCGGACGAGCATATGAGCCATATGATGGTAAGTGGTCACCAACGCCCGTAGATATTGGCAGTGTAAGAAATGTTAACAATAGCTAAAATCGCCCATGTACCACCAACCTTGGGAACTAAGATGCTATGTCCCTTGTGCCTGTAATTACACTGGCTCACTCACTCTTGAAACCGGAACACAACAATAACAAGTACTTTTGTTTTGCAGTAGAATATCTGATGAGTGGATGGTATCTACCAAGACGAGCTAGCACAGAGCTCTACCATCGAGTGAATTGATTAATATATTTTAGAAACCTACTATATAGATAGCCTGAGTAAATTAAAAATAACTTAACCTGAAACCCAATCAGTTCTTCGTCTATATTAATATTATAAACGTGAAAGTAACTCGAAAATTACCACTTTGACATGAGACTGACATATTTCTGTTATTTTTATTTTGCCTGCTAATTGTCGGTGTTGATTATATGTAAATTAATTTGTTACATTCGCTCTAAGCCTGTTTTGAAAATTAAAACTTATTTTTAAGTATACGTAACAGCCTGTGAATATCCCACTGCTGGGCTATGGCCTCTTCTACCTTTTTTGTGGAGAAGGTTTGGAGCTTATTCCACCACGCTGCTCCAATGCGGGTTGGTGGAATACACATGTGACAGAATTTCAGTGAAATTTGACACATGCAGGTTTCCTCACGATGTTTTCCTTCACCGTTAAGCACGAGATGAATTATAATTACAAATTGAGCACATGACATTCAGAGGTGCTTGCCCGGGTTTGAACCCACGATCATCGGTTAAGATTCATGCGTTCTTACCACTGGGCCATCTCGGCTCCATTCCAATTGTATTTAACATTTTTAAGTATGTTAAATACAATTGGAATGGATTTTTTAAAGTATATTGTACGTTATTTTATTTCTATGATTTCTCTTAAATTAGTTAAGAATATGTATTAATTACTAACGGTACGGTATAACAATATATAATATAAAACAAGATATAAAATAATAGTTTACTCTATGTGCCACTTCTGTTTTCTAATGTTCTTAGATCACAGCGCAGGTGGGTCTTAACAAATGTATCTCCATCGTAGTGGTAAACGATACTGGAGTAGACACGTACTTTCTTTGTTTTCAGGCGAAGCGAAAATGACTGCAAGAAAGAGAAAACAAAGAATTAAAAATCGGTCTCTACCTTACACACCCTTTAATCTTTGAAACCACATCAGTATTTCTAGTACATTTTAATGGAATGAGCGTATCATTCTTGACTTAAAGCTTAAAGTGAGACAGTTATCGAATTTATATTTTCTTTATATTCTCTTTCATATTGGTAGTGTTACCTTTACCATAAAATCCAAAATGATTTATATGTCATTACTATTTATATTTTTTAATCGACTTATAAATCGGTTATGAGTTAGGTCGTTAGCTAGTGATTTTCTGTTTCACCATTTGTCTGTTAAATTAAATATACCGTTTTCAAAAAATCGAGATGGTCGTATTTATTTGACTGACACCAGTTTGACTTCAATTGTTTTTAAATACACTGATAAATAGGCCATATAAGAAGTGATCACGATACTAAATATTGTTCTTTATCGGTGGAGTATATGATGAGTGGATGGTACAAACCCAAACGGGCTTGCACAAAGACCTAACGCCTAGTGCAATTGATTTTTTTACTTAAAATAAGTGCTAGAACCAGGTATAAGTTACACTTTTTCCTCTTTATTCATGTTAGTTATCTATTAATAAATCCAAAATTTAAATAAACATTAATTGATGAACTTTCTATAGTGAATTTAGTTTAAGTCTAATAGATTCATTGTTTTCGTATTCTCTCAAACTAAATAATATTAAAATGGCATTAGTATCATTATTAGTTTCGAACCCTATTCTGCTGTTAACAACAATCGCATAGCCCTAAAGAGCCATTCAAAGGGTTAGGATACATCAATCAGACCCTGACACGCCCAATAGCCAAATGGAAAATAAGGGACAAGGGTACTGCTTACGACGAAATAAATGGAAAAAAGTTTCCGTTGAGTGAGATTTTTACTAGTATCTTAGAAAAGGAAATGTTAGCGTCATGAGATTAATGTACTTGTAAAGAATTTATAGCTCTCATAATGAATATATTGTGCTTCACATTAGCATTTATATTTTACTAGATTTCGACCTCGGCTTCACCAGCGTATTATTACAGGTGTTAGGTATAAAAGGAGTAGCCTGTCTTTTTTTTGGGTTCCAGCTTGATTTAGATAAAATTTTATCAAAATTGGTTCAATAGTTTAGCCGTGAGTGTCACAGAAAAAGAGTTACTTTCGCATTTATATTTTTTTTTTTTAAATATATTTTCCGGGTAGGCTTATCACAACTCCACCTGATGGTAAGTGGTAGTGGAGCAGATGGATATTAGTATAGATGACTTGGAACATAAATCAGTTTAGTTTGTGACATCGCAATATTAATATAATTTATACACTTAATAATTTGTAGCGACATCTATCTCACCACATAGGAAAACTAAAAACTGACGTATCCTACATCGCGATATTAAAGTTATCCGAGCGATTGAACAATATATACAAGAACACGACAACAACCGTCAGGTCGGAGAATCCTCCTTTTTCAATGGTCAACACCAAAAATTGTTTCTAAAACATAACAGTAAAAATCTGTAGCAAAATGAAAAAAAAAGGTGAAAACATTGCTGGTTTTTCAATTCGCCTTAAACTGTGTACTTATAGTCTCTTAAATGTTGTATAAAATAAAAATAACCAACGTTTGATACACAAATCGTAAAAACTAAATACTTTAACGAAGTCGCGTTAAAAAGGGATGAACGTTTAACTTTTAAAATTCAATTAAACCTTGATTTCCATTCACGTTCACTACAAAACACTGGCATCGGTTCGAACGACTGGTGCCGACGCATTAAACTTTTAACGAACTTTTAAACTGAAAAACAATATCGCCTTAAATTGCAACACAATTTGTTTAAAATGTGTTCATTTATTTGTATATTTGGATAAAACTGGCTTGTTTACAAAATGACACGAATCGGACGAATAGAATCGATTTTTGTTTGTAGCGATATTGTTGTATGTATATAATAATGATGGCGGTGTAAATGAGTCTGTGTTATTGTTGATCTTGATCAGTGACTTAAAAAAAAGTATTTTAAGTACTTCATTATTTTTAAATTAAGAACCAATCTTATTTACTTAAAAAATATACTGTATACAAGAAAACTAACAAACTACTTGGCTTACAGTCAAAAAGAAATATCAAAATTTCAAGTCCATGGATGGTATATAATACTACAGTTTCGATTTCGACGCTGCCTGGAACTGAAAAAAACAACAAAGACGTTGAATGTTATTGAAAAATGATGAAATGTTGATAGTTTTAAGGAAATATTTTACACCAGCTTCTGCCCGAGGCTTTGCACACATTTAAAAGGTACTGTTAGTAGGTAACCTTGTGCCTTTTATGTTCCCCTGGCAACGTGATTGTAAAATTGCACATTGATCGGTATATTGTTCAAGATGTGAAAATGTAATAAACAAACAAACGAAATCATCTCATTTATAATATTATTTAGGATTACCGTTGAAGGTTGAGTGAGCCCCTGTAATTACAGGCACAAAGGACCTAACATCTTACCAACATATAGGATAGCCATAGTTCCCAAGATTGGTAGCGCATTGGCGATGTAATGAATGAATAAAACTTCTTACGGTCCCTTTTGCACGTTTTCCTACCTATATTATAAAAAAAGTCAGTAACAATGAACGGTACCAACATAACAATACTAACCTAATTCTGCCATATATTAATATACATATATTTGTAATCTCGTGTTAATTATCGTACCGATCTCTCGTGATGAAGTACTCTCCGCTTTAGATTAGTCTTTGTCCGCTAATGATGGATGAAAGAGGGTGACTTTAAATTTGTTCACCATTAAATTATAAGCGTTAGCGGTACATATTGATATAGCGATGACATTGATTCACAGCCTATTAATGTTATACTTAATGTTAAACGCGTATTTTGTTGAGGAAGGTACGACACTTCACATCCAAGCTGCTTCCCGAGAAGGTTACCTCACGAGTTCATCGCTGAGTACATGATGAACTATAAATATAAAGTAATGATGACGTAGATGATAGTAATGATGACGTAAATGATTAAAGTTTTGTGTACTGTTTTTAATATTAATATCGTATTTTTTATAACGTCATTTTACTTTTTGGAATCTTAACTAATATTATATTTATTTATTTAAGTGGACAACCAATTATAAGTGCGAAAGTGAGCTTATTTGTTTGTTACGATTTCATGTCTTAACTGCTCAACCGATGATCATGATATTTTGATATTATACGTTGTCATAGAAACGTAACTCCTGAAGTCATACATGGGTGAAACCGCGAGCAGAAATAGTTTTATGTTATATATAATGAATAAAATTATATACACAAGTTTTGTTAGCCTTTGATGATATATTTAAGCTTTCATTACGTGTTGAGCTAAACTAAGACATTTTCTTCTAATGAAACGAACGACTGGGCTTCCGTTAACGTAACATTATGTGAGTATATTTAAGGCCAGCGCCCTTAACCTAAGACTGAATTAGGACTTACCATGTTTATGATTGCCGGTAATGAGTTTAATTACTGACAACCACTTAAATGCTTTGAAAAATAAATTTCCAGGTGGTATTAACCTTTTTTTTGTGTTATATTAAACCCGTTGTTCGCTTACTTCTTAATCCATACAGAATGCCGCTAAGGTTTCACGGGGCCTCGTTTAATTCGTCGGGTTAATCTTCCATTGTCCGACGGGAGTGGTCGGTGCCGTCAGTTGTTGTCAACCATTCATGGGCCGGTGATGTGGGACGAGTGTATTTAATTTACCGGCTCACATTAAATTTGTATGTTTGTAATTTGTCTGTTTCATATGTTTGATTAGTTTGTGACGGTTGTTTGAAGTGCCCGGTAATATTAGCTTAGAGAAGTTGTTAAAGACGAACTTTAACATAAATTGGATTAATAAATTAGAATGCTATGCATAAAATAACAACGGTACACACATTCCGATTATAAATTGCTTACAATAAAATGACGTCATATTGGTTTGATTCCTAGTCAACGATATAATTTACATTTGTAATGTGGAGTCTGTTACAGCCCTTCTATATGTAATAAGTAATTATATTCTTCCTTTTTTTGACATGATTTCTTTATTCACTTAAAAAAACATATATTTTTTTAATTTTAGTTAATCCCACTTCATGATACGAAGAAATGTTTCATTTTATTTGCTATTTACAAACATATACTTCTCTTTACAAATGGTAGTCCTTAATTGATATATCCGTACCATGGCGAAATTCCCGATACAATAGAGCCTTCGTCACGTAGACAAATGGACAGAAGCAGTGACAATGGCGAACAATAAAAATGGGCTCAGATTTGTGAAGCGAGCGGTCATCTAATTCCACACAGTGGCTGAAGTGGAATTTGTTTCTGTACTTCAATATTTGTTTTGTACATATAAATCATTTTAATAGTAAATCACATATGACTAGAAATGACTAATTTAGTAACAAGCAATTAATAATTTATTTACAGAAATTCATAAAGAAAAATTTGATTTTAATTTAATATTATTATCGAAAATAATATTGCGACGTCATAGACGATTGTTATCTTCATAAAAGAATAATTTAATAAATTTCGCCACAAAAGTAATGATCACTTTCCAGGTGTCGCGAAATAATTGCAACACAATTTGTAACGAACTTAATAATCCAGGACAACTATATTTAAATGACGGAGAAATACGGACCGGAACGTTTCGACTTTTTCATAGTTGACATCTCGAGAGGGTGAAATATGATGGCTTTGGGTGAATTGAAGCGGAAAAATGTTGACGATTCCTGCATTTTATAGATCGGCCTATAACTTCTGTGATGATGGAACTCTATAAATACTTTTTGAAAAGTTTTTTATTATTACCACTTCCAAACTTTCCTTTTAAAAGTTATTTTCATGAGCAACCTTTTGAATCACAGAGGTCAGTTCGAGGTCATGTATGAAAATAGTATTTTTAGTAAGTGTAAATAACTGCTTTAATCCAGAATAAGCAATGAAATAGTCGTTTATACAATTTATGCTTTATATTCTATTCATATATGCATATTAAAAATATATGCTTTTTGTTTGTTAAATGGTCTGAGACCTTCTAATAGATGCCTAGAACACATTCGAGCCCGATTCAGTAGGGAGCATAGCATACAGCTCGGGTATCTCGGGTACTGTGTTTGGCTGCTACAATTCGGCTGTCAATTTCAGGCTCATTTGTTTGTTTGAGGTTATGAATGGTTTATTCAACGATTGCGATGCATGCCATGGTCATACACAAATAAATGTTTATTTAATTATTTAGTAAATACAAAATTAGTTATTTTTAAATAGGCCTCTACATAAATTGTATTTTTCATTATCATTAAGTAACAAGTTACTTAAGTTTTATTTAAAACACTGATATTAGAAACATGGCATGGCGTATTTAACACTTAATTACAAAAGCCAACTGACTGTTATCTATAAATAAGTACATCTTTTTGATCACTTTAGCTTAGTACATGTATCATACAATCTTCATATTATTGAAATGAAAATAGCGTAATTACGGGCCGCCGATGTAAATAGTCGCAAGTTTTATCCCGACTTGGGCTCTTATCTTCCCCACACATACAAGAAATACGCTTAAAAACAAAATTATTTAAAAAAACACAGGTATTGCTAGTAATCCTAAAATATATATATATATATCCGTGGTTTAACTGCGACCGTATCTTATTTCATTTGCTCGACCCATTGGCAGAGTTTCGATCGTAGTCATCTTGTGACCACTATATTTGATGTCGAAATAAAATATATAAAATAGATACAGTTCCTTTAAATTAATTCCCAAAAAAAAAATCATCGCTCATGTTTAATTAATGCTCGAAACGGACGGTTTAGTAATTTATAAATTTGGATATGGAGTCGCCTCTTTCTGGCTGACATCTCGGTTGGGTCCGAAATGAATTTATCGAGCAGATGAAAAATGATGGAGGGCTGGCGAAGGGCGTTGTTGATTCCTGCGGCATACGCAATACGGACAATAGTTATGCGATTACAGATTTTAATTAACCAGAAAAATCTATAGCTGAAATCCCTGTACTACTGTATAATATGTAAATAATAATACTACAGTAATGTCGAAAGTCGAAACTTGTTTTTATTATATCTAAATTATACTACTAAAGTAATTATTCTTTGCTTGAGATATATCTTTCGTGCTTAAGACATGGCAGAAAATAGATACTTACAATATTAGGACTTAATAGTTATTTTATAAGAAAATAAAATTATTTATTAATAGTTTACCTTTTGTTTTGCTGGAAAATGCATTTACCGGTCTTCCCTCCACATTAATCGGGATGAAGGAACGTGGACATTTTGCTCATTGGCATCGTATGGAATCCACAAAAATCAACACTGCTCTCCCCAACATTGGAGCGTCACGAGATCACTTTGACATCCGTGATAAATAGTTACCTTATATAACGTTATAATTTAACTAGTAAAGCTGTGATAGCCCAGTGGTAAGAAACCCTGAGTCTTAACCAATGAAACATCGTAAGGAAACCTGCATGTGTCTGGTTTTACTGAAATTCTACCAACCTGCATTGGAGCAGCGTGGTGGAATAAGCTTCAATCCATCTCCGCCGTCCTCGTTGATATAATTGTTTTTTTTCCCAAATAAATTAATAAATAAATATTTTAACACGACCGCCATTAGCAGTTTGTACGATTTTATTTCAATGATTATTTTTATTTCCTTTACGTAACTTTTTATACTTGAACGTTGAACTTAATGGTCGCTCTAGTTTACTTTGTCAAGCTTAGGGAAACTTTTCGAAAGAACTTTCAAGTTATTTAATTACTATTAAATGAAACTTTAACTTAAATGCCTGTAAGTTTTTAAATGACGTTCTTAAGACATATGTAAACATAATGCAGCTTTATCGTTTTTTTTTTGTTTTAACTGAAGCTTTTCCCCTATTTCAATGTTTCATAATTATATTTACCCAATTGATAAGTATATATAAATATACGTAATAAGGCTAATTAGAATCGTGGAGTGTGTATTTGTAGTAATTAATGAGAAATATATTAATTTAATTGTAAAGAATTTATATATACACAAATAAATAAATTGATGTAAAGTAAATATCTTACTGCTGTGCTAAGGATTTGTCTATATTTGAGGAGAAGGTTCGGAGCTTACTCCACATAAAAATTCAATGCTGCTTGTCCGGATTTGACCCTGCAACCTTCGGTTAAGATCAATGTCAATATCGTTCATGTTCACATGAGTTTAATATAAAAAAATGTAATATAAGTAATATACTAGCTTACTAAGTTTGAAAAAGTGTCGGTTTTACAAGTAGAATCTTCGAGTACAGATTTAAATTTCAATTAAAAAAAAAATTTGAAAAATGTTTATTTTGTGTTTAAAATTGAGCTTTTACTGAAAATTCAAAAAAAACACGCCAGGTTTCGCTACTTCCATAGTCATGCCCTGATTTTAATGTTATTTTGTAGAACTTGTTGTCAGTCTCGTTTCAAGTGTTTTTGAATTCGTTCCAATACTATATATATCAGATTTTTTTTATGTTCCTTTGATGCTCCATAATTCGTAAATTGTTCTATCGAGATCAATATTAGCATACGTGTGTTTTACATTTTTGATATTACTCTCTCACTTTTTGGCCACGTGATCCACGCTCAAGCACTATAAATAAAATAAACATCTTCGAACACCGTCGTTGCGCTACCAACCATGAGGTCTTAGATGTCCCTTGTATATGGCTTACACTGACTCAGCGGAACAACAAAACTATCAAGTCTGTACAAAGTCCTACTCAACATAAATTTATTAAAATAATTAATTGAGTTACTGATTTTTTCTTATAATATATGAAGCTGTTTGGACTGATGGGTCAGATAATAATAGATGGGCACCATCACTTGTAGACATTGGCGCTGTGAGAAATACTAACCATTTCTTACATTAATGCGCCACCGACCTTTACCGACCGGTAGTAAGATGTTATGTCCCTTGTGTCCTTAGTTACACTGGCTCACTCACCCTTCAAACCGGAACACAACAATAATTACTGCTGTTTAATATATGATGTATAAACGGGATATCAAACAGACCCTATCGGCAAGTTAACCCATACACACATAAACTTAATAAAATAAAATACTGTATTATGAGGACAAGAATAATAATATTTATTACTTTTTAGAATCAATACACAGATAAGAAAGAAATTTATTGTGCACATTGTTCGGAGGTAATCTCCTGATATATGATAGAGGGAAGTGAGAATACATCTTCCATATCAATATCTAATAACTATGGCCATTAATTCGGCGACATTTCCAAAAGATTGCACCCCCTCCTATAGACCTATTATTTATAAAGCATGCGTCCTGCGGCGCCAGAGGTCGCACGAGTTTGTGTCACAGATTATAAATTTTAAAGAGAAAGAAAATACAGATAATAAATAACAGAGAAATATAGTTATATTTATTGATGGATATCTTTACGTAAAATAAAAAAAATACCTGTGATATCTTTATGTTATATTTTTTCGTTTAAATTATTTGTAAAGTAGATTTCAGTTAGTATTTTTTATAGCATAGGTAGGCAGACTTGCATATGGGCCACCTGATGGTAAGTGGTCACCAACGCCCATATAAATATTGGCATTTTAAGAGATGTTAACCATCGCATACATCGCAAATGCGCCACCAACCTTGGGAACTAAGAAGTTATGTCCCTTGTGCCTGTAATTACACTGGCTCGCTCACCCTTCAAACCGGAACACAACAATATCAAGTACTGCTGTTTTGCGGTAGAATATCTGATGAATGTGGTGGTACCTACACAGACGAGCTTGCACAAAGCTCTACCACCAAGTTAGAGATAATCTTATAGAATAATTCATGATATTTAAAGCTTAGGTATAAAATTGAAGACATTGAGACCTTTTAAGTTAGTCCCTATTTGACATAATAAGGACTTGTGCTTCTCAGTACAGTCACAATCAAAAGACTATGTTAAATTCGTAACGTGTAATTTTGAAACTTTAAATATACAAAGGTTTTACTAATATCAGCTTTTAAATTTTACTGCAAAAGTTATATTTGTTATAAAAAAAATTAAAGACTCATCTGAATCCACTCTGTGTTAAAATTCAACTTCTTTATTTCATCTATCAATGCATTATATTAATCTTTATTACAATGATATAGGGTTCCAAATCCGTTAATTTATTAGTAAAGTTTTAAGGGCAGGCCTTTGTTCGTATTCGTCCTTTGTTAATGAGCCGCTAGGTTCAACAATTAATTATACGACATCCAGTGAATATTAATAGCGACTCCATATTATGACGTTTAAATTTAAAGGGAACGATTAAATTGTGCGTATGGACTCGGTTACAAAAGTATGTAAATTTATCTTTATGTTCATCCCAAATCTCAAAAACAATTTTTTACTTAGATTATTGTGGAAAATCTTTAATTTTCTTTAAAGAAGGTAGAGCAGATCAGTGTAATTACACCTGTAGTAAACAATTTAAGTTCCCATGTTTGATGGCGAATTTACGGTCTAAAGAGTGGTTAATATTGCTTACAGCGCCAATATCTATGGGCAGTTGTGACCACTTAGCATCACGTGGGAGATTTGACCGCCTCCCTATAGCAAAAAAAAAAAACAATCTCTGAATGTGGATTATAAGTGTCTGTTTACTTATAATCCACATTCAGAGATTGCGTTTTTTTTTTTTTTTATTAGTATTAACAACGATAACAATGTCCTTTTATTTTAACACTAGCTGCTCCGCGAGTTATCACACAAACAAATTCGTCAGATTTATATACTAGTATAGATGTTTTAAAAGCCGAGATAGCCCAGTGATAAGAACGCGTGAATCTTAACCGATGATCGTAGGTTCAAACCCGGGCAAGCACCACTGAATTTTATGTCCTTAATTTGTGTTTATAATTCATCTCGTGCTTGACGGTGAAGGAAAACATCGTGAGTAAACCAGCATGTCCCAAATTTCACTAGTTCTGTCACATGTGTATTCTACCAACATTGGAGAGCCGTGGCAGGTGGAATAAGCTCCAAATCTTCTCCTAAAAAAGAGGGGAAGAGGTCTTAGCCCAGCAATGGGATAATTACAGGCTATTACTGTAGATGTTCTATATAATATGAGATTGTCAGCTATAAATCTAAATTCCTAAATATTATCATCTTACTTATATTAAAAACGTGAAAGTCTGTGAGGATGGATGAACATTAATTACTCTTTCACGCGTAAACTACGAACGGATTTAGATGGAATTTGGAACAGAAATAGCTTATACCATGAAAACATAGGATACCTAACATGTATAGCTAAAATTGATAAAGTTTAATAACTGTGATATTATAGTATTCAGAGTACGTCTCACGAGTTATAAATAACATAATTTCCTCAATACAATGAACTGAAGTAAATCCGCTTGACAAACGCAACATCACTATACAAATCTTACAATTTCCTAATGATATTTAATAAAGGAATATGAGATGAAATGTTATGAGAACATTGCAGTTGTTATAAAGACAAACAGTAATCATATTTTGTATTTTTGTGTTCCGTTGACTGCCTCGTTGGTCTAGTGGCTAGATATAAGGCCGCAGACATTGGGTATTTCAGTGAGAAAATTCTCAGTAGCAGCCCGGAGTCTGGAAGTTAGAAGTGTGTACACTCCCTTGCCTCGGAAAGCACGTAAAGCCACTGGTCCTGCGCCTGAACTCTTTCCGGTCGTGTCGGACTGCCGTTCCATCGGATTATGAGAGCTAGGGAATAGTGAGTGCATCTGTGTTTGCGCACACACTTGTGCACTATAATATCTCCTGCGCAGTTGACTAATCTCTCTTGAGATTGGCCGCCGTGACCGAAATTGGTTTGGAGGACATTATTATTTATTATTTTATTTCTGTGTTCCGGTTTAAAGCTAGACTAATTTCGGACACAAGTGTCATATCACAGATTCCGTGGTTGGTTGACCATTGTTCGTTTTTTGTAGTGCTAGTCTGTGGCCACATTCATCATCCTTTGACCAACTCGTTGAATTATTCTACAACTTTATTAATTTAAACAATATTATTTTCTGAGAAAGAATTGCTTATTACATTTTTATAGAGACATATACAGAGTTATTTGTAACACATCAGCAACCTCACAAGACTAGATAGCTAACATCGTAAGTAACAACTTTTTTTCTACGACTTCGGACATAGACAAGTTTTTGTCGTACTGTCGTGATATTTGTAGGTCTATATTTCATTCATAAACGAAAGGACGACGCGACGCGTCGATCTTTGCGATGCGCGTAAATTTATAAACGTTCAAGCGGGAAATTAAATGAATACTTATTTTTGTATGAAAATAAAATCTAACAAATTATCAAAAATCGTAGAACAAAAGTTGTTGCTTATGGTGTTAGCTATCTAGTCCTGCGAGGTTACTGGTGTGTTACAAATAACCCTGTACAGTAGCAAGATTTATGCTTAAATTTGAAGTAGTTAAATAACAATAAAACAAAAAATAAGTTCAAAACATATTTCAATTAAACAAACAATAGTATTGTAACTTAAATATTTTAAAATATAAATTTCTTATACTACATATAGATACATAAAATTCCTAAAAAACGAAGCGAGACTACCAAATTAATGAAGTTGTTCAATATTAACTTTTACACTATAAGATAGTTTTTCGAGACATAAAAATCATTTTCTTTCTGTTACAGGAACTTCTCGAAAAACGTATAAAACAGTTAGAGGATCAATTGGAAGAAGAAAAACGACGAACACAACGCGAGCGTATGGCCGTCACGAAGCTGCAGAACAAACTTATAAAGGTAAAATTAATACTTAATCAGTACCCACAAATGACAGATAAATGAGTATCTACTGACTTTCTTCCAAGTTCTTCTAGGTAGAATATACATTCCCAACCGGTGGTAGCTTTACATTGAATTAATTACTATAAAATGATGATCCAAAAGCAACCTTAAGAGCCCTACTTGGGGATATAACTACATATATTATTTTACTGCCGAACTAAGGATTAGAATAAGTATCCTTCGCCGCTTCTTAAGTCTATGTGTTTTCCTTTACAATAAAGATTTTGCATGAAATAAATTAATATGTATTTAATTCGAATTTGTACAAGAACACATAAAAATTCTATAATAACTACTTATATAATAATACAAACAAATTAAAAAGTAAGGCTATCGTGTCAAGTTTCATTTCAAATCATTATTTATTCAACGTTAAAACCTTATAAAAATAACTTGTTGGAACCGACAGATGTTTCAAAGGATACCTTTAAAATAGTACGTATAATAACAGAGTTTTATTAAAAGAATATAACGCAGACCAATTTTCTACCACAATCAGTAAATCCAGACCATTTTAACTGGAACCATTATTAAAATTGTTTACATTATAAGATTCAACAGAGATTTAAGTAAGGCTTGATTGATTCTTTGTTTACAGACGGGGTGTATAATCCTACCCTTTGTTTGATATTACCTTTCAAATTGAAACAATTACTGAGAAACGCGATTAAGCTCATCGAAGCGAAAGATGTACCTGTGAAGGATTTAAGTGGCGGTTTTTCATATTTACATATATTTAAGTATATACTATACTGAATCCAGTGGATAGTTTCGCGAGCGACTTTGTCTTTGGAAAATACATGAGAGCTATTTGATTTTTTAAATTTATTTACCGAATAAAAATACAAGGAAAATAGTATTCAGACTTTCATTCTCAATTAAATTACTTTCATGTTATAATTTTTAAACGATAATACACATTATTATCGTTAGACAAATCAACAAACATTAAAACAAGTCATCTTAATATTTGACTCAAAACTAAATAAGAAAAAAACAATTTCATGTTCCGTTTGTTTTAATATGTAAACTCATTTATAATAGAATGTCTGGAGTCTATTCAAATTCAAGAAAAGATCTCAAGAAAAACAATAAAAATACAAAAGTACCGGTAAAGTTTAAAATTATTGAAATTTAAAAACAATAGGAACTTGCGTCGGTTATATAAGAGCTAGAAAGAAGTTTCACGGTCTTAGCAGTTACTTTTCTTTATATATTATTTTATATTATAAAAATCGTTTCGTTTTTCGTTCTTGACTATTAACGCACATCTAGAAAGCTGGTATTTGGTATATATGTATATCGATTTTCAACTGCCTCGTTGATCTAGTGGCTACATGTAAGGCCGCGGACACGGTGGTCCTGGGTTCAAATCCTAGGTCGGGCCAATAAACGTCGGGTCGAAAACTCTCAGTAGCAGCCTGGAGTCTGGAAGTTGGAAGTGTGTACACTCCCTTGCCTCGGAAATCACGTAAATCCTTTGGTCCTGTGCCTGAATTCTTAACGGTCGTGTCGGATTGCCGTCCCATCGGGTTATAAGAATTAGGGTATAGAGAGTGCACCTGTGTTTGCGCACACACTTGTGCACTATAATATCTCCTGCGCAGTTGGCTAATCTCTCTTGAGATTGGCCGCCGTGGCCGAAATTGGTCTGGAGGACCATCATATCTACTTTATAAGGATTTTTTTAAACTTCAAACTTTAAGGGTCTATAAATCGTCTCCATCTCTTCTTAGTTTTTTTTTATATATGCCTATAAGATATACTCTCTTCTAACCTTTGTAAAAAGATTTTGTAAAACAAAAGATAAGAAGTTTCGCCATCACAATCAATACGATAAAAGCTAGCGAATAATTATAAAGATAGATCGCGAATTATTTATAAGCGAATAATTTCTACAAAAAATATTTTATACTATTGTATGCATTTTCTAACGAATCGAAAATAACAAAATGTCAAAAAGAAAATCTGGTTAATTTTCGGCAGTCGTACGCAAAACAATGAAAGAGTTTCCAATCAATTTTCCGCCGACAATCGAACTCCCGACGGGTTTGATCAGCCAGACCGGGAAAGGAAAATTCATTTCCACCTATCTGTAATTTTTGAACTGTATATTCGCTATACAGTATGAGAACCATTACAACAACACAGTGCAATACGAAATAATACTGTAACAGCCTGTGAATGTGTTCACACGTTTACCACTGGACCGTCTCGGCTTTTTTTTAATAATACTAGTATAATACAGTTAAACATTGATAAAATAATAATTATTAAAAAAAAATGTTTTGTTATAATAGATGTTTATTTAATTTATTGACGATTACATTAATAGAAATTCGTAAAATAATATTTCATTAAAAAATATAAATTCTAAAATATAAAGTTGCTTGTACTTTATTCGATACACTTAGTAAGTAAATATTTTAGTTGTATATTCAAATAAAAATCTAAATCTTAATATACGTTATTCAATTGGGCTCTTATAAGCATTTTAGAAACGTCATGAAAATACACTAACAGATCGATAATAACATTTTAATGAAAATAATCAGCAAGGAATTAAACAGTCATCTGTAGAATTGATAAAAATATATTCTAAATAAATTACCTGAGGCTTAATTCTTATTATTACATAATTTGTTTTAGAATTCCATATTACACGCTTTATACATTTTATATAATAAAATTCATGTTTGTCACGTCATTAGTCTAAATTTATTGTGGATGAAACTACGAAGCGCTGTTTCTAATATTATAATATTATATAAAAATCTTCTCAGAAACGCGCAACGTCTTCTAGTAGAAGTTTTATGTATATTAGCTTAGTAGTTTTTTCATTTAATTGTAACTAAGAACACTTCTCATAAAAGAGATTTTATAAACTGTAATAAATTATTCTATAATATATTTGTGTCTAGTAAACTTTATTACAGTTGTCATAGTCATCTCGTCTACAGCTTAGTGTGAAGACAGTCTGCCTCAGGGCTCAAACGTCTTAGTAAACAAGTCTGACCGACGCTAGACTGTTTGAGTTATAAGCGTTCGGTGTTCCGTCCGCCGCAGACATCTGCGAGAGATCGCTTATAGTGTGTGCGCGATTCTCGATTGTAGAGATATATCGAAATCTTGACAATAAAATAGTATATGCACATAGCATGTTACTTTTATACTAAAGCTACTTGATATATCATTAGTATATAGATTTTTCACCACATATGAAATGCATACTAAATGTATGCATAGCGCGACATACTCATTATATAGTTGTTTTTAGTTTTAAATGTAAATGCAGCCAAGTATTTAAAGTAATGATTTTATTATTTTGTTAATATTAATTAAATTTTTTTATAATCAGGTAAATGTTTTTGTATGAAATAGATAATGTGTTACCGCACCGCAGAAGTTATGTGGTGGATTTTTTCTTTAAAATATTAGACCACCATAGTTCATGATCCACCACGTCACTCCAATGTAGCGTTGGAGACAAATTTGGCAGAATCTTAATTGACATACGCATGCTTTCCTTCGCTGCCGAGCACGAGATGAATTATATAAGCACATGAAAACTCTGTAGTAATTTGCCGAGTTTTGAACCCGCTAGTAAGTAACAGCCTGTGAATGTCCCACTGCTGGGCTAAGGCCTCTTCTCCTCTTTTGAGGAGAAGGTTTGGAGCTTATTCCATTACGCTGCTCCAATGCGGGTTGGTGGAATACACTTGTGACAGAATTTTCTGTTAAATTTGACACATGCAGGTTTCCTCACGATGTTTTCCTTCACCGTCAAGCACGAGATGAATTATAATCACAAATTAAGCACATGAAATTCAGTGGTGCTTGCCCGAGTTTGAACCCACGATCATCGGTTAAGATTCACGCGTTCTTACAACTGGGCCATCTCGGATTAAACCCGCTATCTAAATAGAAATTCGGTTATGTTAATTGACTTCTTAAACGAAGCAAGCGCGTAATAGTGAATGCTACCTCCAACCTAACATCATAAGATGTATGTTCAAAGTTTAAACTTCACTTATATTCCACGTACGTCTCAAGTTTGGAGATTAGCTTTAAGTTTATTTACGTGTTCACTTATCTTAATGGTTTTGTGATTTCAAATTTATTCTCCATGTGTGATCTTTGGTCAGGTAAAATAATAGGTTTATAATATGAATTAACATTGAAAAGATATGTGTTTTGCAGTATTTTAACTGATTATTACAAAATTTAAGAGTCTCGCTTAAAACCCTAGCTTATACATTACAAAGGAATGAATATATTTGTTAAGTTGAAACATTGGAAAACAAAATATAATCATTATAATTAATCGCGCAGTAATAGTTAAGTGTCCTCTTTTGTTCGGTTTTTTAATGTTTTGTCTGGGTGACAATTTTAAATAAGTAGGAGTCCGTTATTTACTTAAATTTAAATAAACTTCGAATTTTTCAATTTTACATTACTGTAGATAAAGAATAGTTATATTATCGTGTATTTATCTTACTAATACTTAATCAAGGTATGTTAAATATATCGCCAGTGAGCGCACGTACTAACGTACTAATTAAAATTCCAATCGCCATAGATTCGTCTAGACATGCGACCTTTAATAAGAAAAGGTGGACTGGGAATGTTAAAAATGTAATGTGTGGAATGGTCAGGATGTAAACGCGTAGGTCTGTCTGCGCTTTTAATGGATAGTCGCAATATCGATTTTCGCCGACTAAGAAAAAAAATCGAATGCTTTTAAAATGTTACATATTATATGAGAAACAGGATTTTTGAAATCATCTATTTTTGATTGAATAGCAAATTGGTTTCCTATAAAATATCTTTTGTATTAAATGATATTCAGCTTAGATCTTAAAATCTTCGATTGAATGTTCTTAACTCATAGTTGATTTATAAGTGATTGAGTTTATTGAAACTTAATTAATACTCAAATAAACGATGGGTAACATAATGATGAACAAATGTCTTGCATTACCCTTTGATACCGTAGAGCATTACCCGTAACAAATATCCGAGGGAAATGAATCAATCCTGGATCCTAATTACCCACGCGGTATGCGTCAAAGGCGGCGCGCGCGCAGGAATGTGCGTGACCGATGCGATTAGATGGTCCTCCGAGCCGGATGTTTTGCTCTTCATTTTGCTTTTACTATATTACTGATATTCCGTTTAGTTACAATTGTAGAAAAAATATCTTTATCACTATCGAAATTAAGTGTAGTTTTGTTTGGATAGCGTTTTGAGTTAGTTTTTTAAAGAAGATCGTAAGGTTATTTGGAAAGACTAATCAATTCAAGTTATATGCAATGATGTTAAGGATTATTTTTCTTTGAAATTACTACGGTAAAATGTTCTTGGATGACGTCCAGAAATTTGCTCCTCACCTAAATATTTGCAAACGTCTGGTTTGTTTTGATTCCATCAATGTCACACCTGTGTTCGTTAATTGGGTGTTTTGCATTATTTTGTAATAATATTTAATGGCTGTTTCAGCTTCGTTAATGCTATGCTTAGGTAGTTTTACTTTGTACATATTTTTATTAGATTCTCACCGTTATAAAATATCTTAAAACATATTTTTAATCAATTATTATTAAGCTGTGTAAATGTATCAAAACTTTGTTATGTAAAGAAATATTATATGTTAAAAATAATCTATGCTTATTAGGTTTAAAATCCTTTTTAACGATATAAACTCATAACCCAACACTTGCTATTCGTTCGTCTAAGACAAAGTCCTGACTAATAAAAATACTTTAACGGTAGTTAGAAAGAAAGAGAACTACAAAGAAGCGAGCCTCTTACAAACTATTTTCATCGCGACAGTTAAAGTTTATCCAAATCGGTCATCAGTACGGATACTATTTGACTAAAGTAATCAAGTGGGGTAATAATCGTAACATCCCTTTCTAATCAAACTTAGAAGATTCAATTAGGCGACACGAGATGACCCATCCCTAACTGACAAGATCTTAATATGTTTGTCTCTTCCGTGTACGCACTGGGTGAAATCAACGCTGATTTTTTAAATACTGCTACACAAGAAGAACTTACACGAACTAAGAACCGAGATGGCACAATAGCTAAACCACGTAAATCTTGACTGAAGATTGCTGGTTCAAATCGGGGCAAAAGTTTTTATAATAATAATAATTTATATCAATATAATAAATCATAATTTAAGACTTTAGCATACAATATACATAATAAATCCCAATTAAATAATAATATTAATTTTACATGGCAAAAATAATAATTGAATTGAATTTTATGGATATTGGACAGAATTGAGTTCATTTAATACGTGAAAGAAATCACTTTAAATCAAAGTCATTAATTTAGAATAATGATAAAAATATAAAATTATGTGCACA
This sequence comes from Nymphalis polychloros, assembly GCA_905220585.2. Classification (NCBI taxonomy): domain Eukaryota; kingdom Metazoa; phylum Arthropoda; class Insecta; order Lepidoptera; family Nymphalidae; genus Nymphalis; species Nymphalis polychloros. The sequence goes on from HG992247.1 coordinate 2,024,421, forward strand.
ATTTGTGTTTGAAAAAAACATTATAAGGAAACATGCATGTGTCCCATGATATTCTGATACATACTGGGTCTCTTGGTGGGCTATTTTTATATTTTGTTACTTTAAATTTTCACTTTTGACGTGACAAAGTACGTGAGTGTTAGACGTGAATATATTATTTCATCTCGGAGTCTTATCGAACTAAGTCTACATGTCGTGGGCTCTTGGGCTATAATAACATTCTTAGTGTCGACCCTCGAATTTCGCATTTGAGAGACGCTGTCGTTTGGATAGTGCGTAAGATCTTATCTACTATTTCATCTTACGTCTTGTAATTGTTTGTGCTTAATGAGTTATATGATATAGTAGCAGGATATCATATTAACAAAATACTGTATGCGTTCAACTTGACCGTTTGTCATTATTAAATTAAATTTACTATTGCTGTAAATAAGTAATACTATTGGATGAATAATTTTACATTATTTGTGTAATAAAATAAAATAAATTTATTAATAAATTAATAGCGTGTGTTACATATTTATGAGTGACGGACTAATTCACAATTTTTTTTCGTCTAGGTCAGCTTTCGTTCTAAATCTGACATAATATATGTCTTTAAATAGTTTCAGTTTATGTATAATAATAATAATAATTTATTTCAGATAACAAAAGTCCATAAAAATGAGTTTTTTTTTTTTTATTGTATTTGTAGGCGGACGAGCATGTGGGCCACCTGATGGTAAGTGGTCACCAACGCCCATAGACAATGGCATTGAAGGCAAGAAATGTTAACCATCGCTTACATTGCCAATGCGCCACCAACCTTGGGAACTAAGATGTTATGTCCCTTGTGCCTGTAATTACACTGGCTCACTCACCCTTCAAACCGGAACACAACAATACAAAGTACTGCTGTTTTGCGGTAGAATATCTGATGAGTGGGTGGTACCTACCCAGACGAGCTTGCACAAAGCTCTACCACCGAGTAAAATAAAAACAAATTTCTTACTATATTATTGTTAGTAACAATTTATCCTTAAAACTATGTTAGATTACATAATTAAACTAAACTATTTATGATTGCTGTCGCGATGCACGGCATGCCAGTACTTAACAATGGAGTTTTCAGGGCACTCAGAGCATATCCTTAGAATCTCATTGTCCGAATTCCTAGTGCGGTACCAAAATGCCATGATACGTCAACAAAAAAAATCCTCTATCTAGCATTCAAAATAACATAATAATTATTTATAAATTATTATCAGTTATAACAGACCAGAACAAACAATACTTAATGGATACATTTGAAACACTTATTTTTTATTCAATATTTGTTTATAAACGAATGACTACAAAACTGCTATCTTAGTCTATTGCCTTGTTAATTCAACCGCAAACTATAAAATTCGAGTGCAGCTATTTCTGTGACATCAAAGCTGAGCCCAAGAGACGAGGAACAATAAATTTGTGGTGTGTTGGGCGCACCTGCTCCTTAACCTTTCTGGGAAACTTATTTAAAAACTAAGGGTTTGGGTGGCAATCGTGTTGGTATCACTTTCTTACTATTAAGCCTCTAGTAAACAAATATTTTGTTGTAGTTTTTTTATTTTGATTTTGTTTAACATTTCAATAAACTTTTAGTACGTCATTACTTATATATGTATATATTTAAAATATTATAATTCTGTCTAATTCATGTGTAAGTTTTATTTGTATTAATATATTAAATAAGTATATTTAAAAAAAATTAACATTTCTGTCCTACTCTGAGTTTCTGAAGCCTCGGTTGAATGTACGTTCCCAGCTTTCGTAGCTTTATTATTAATTAGTCTAGGAAAATAATGACTAATTGTTTTAAAAATAATACTACGATAAATCGAAATGACTTCTATTAATGAATTCATTTAAAACAAATCATCCAAACGTAATTATTTATAATTGTCATTTTCCTTCTTACCTCTCTTCAAATCTCCGAATTATTTTCATATAAAAACACCTTTGGAAATGTTAAAAACACCGAGCCTCATAATATCAACGTTTACATTTTCCACCTCTGAATGCATAAGTTCTTATATTTTCTAGAAAAATTCTCGCCCGGACTACCTCTAATAAAGTTTGTTTTTTTTTTCGCGGCGGCCATGAGAGAAAGATGTTCAGAAATCTGAATATTAATGGTGGAACAGGTTTCTTTAACTTCACCTTAATATAAACATTTTACGACTATATTTAAATACTAATTATTCCAATAACAAAGTGCTGTCTTAAGAGTTTTTCTATCTTTTAACATAAATCGTTTGAACAACCAAAAATATTTTATTTCTGAAAATGTTTTAAAAGCTTACTTTTATGCGTAATAAATTCTACAATAAACTGTAACTTGTTGTAACTGTAAGTTATAACTGCTTAAAGGTTATTATTTCGGTTCTCTAAAGCTATCATAGACAATTAATTATATTTGAAATATACTGAAAATCAATAATGTTAAATAAAATATTTATTATATATATTGCACCGATCTAAAAATGTTCTTAGCTGCGGCAAAATTAGGCAAAAATACTAATTGAAATTTAAGTACAAGGCATATGTTTACATATCGACATTATTAAAAAAATGGTGTAAGATCTTGAAGTTAATTCATGTAATATGTACATAATCGTTTTTACATTATATTTTACAATTTATCTAGTATTATATAAATACTAATGAACGAAAAGAAACTAATATATAGTACGAAAGTAATAACAACATTATCCTTATATACACCATATTCGGACCCCCATATTCACATCCTGTAAGTAATGGCGGACATTCTTCATAGTGATTATTGGCCCTCACCGGACATACGTCAGCGCTGCTTATTTTATATACCATTTATGAGAGAAATATTTTATGACGCCGATAGATGTTACGAGTTTTTTTTTTTTTTGAGAATGGTTTATAGGTTTTTGATGAAGGTGTATATTCGATATTCCTAAGTTATATATTTTTTATAAAATTTTCAATGCAGTAATTACGATTCTGAAACGGAATCGTCCGTTAGCTATGCTAATGTACGAGCAAACTATACATATACTATAACCAAAACATACATAATAACTGTAAAACAATAAATAGTGAGAAAGAAAAATATTAGTATATTGGTTTCTGCCCGTATATCGTATGTGAGAGAAGAGGACAAGAGTTAAGAAGCCTATGTACTTTTATATACCTCTAATAACGTATATGTAAAATTTATTTATGGTCGAATCAGTAGTTAAGACGTGAAAATAAATACAGTAACAGCCTGTGAATGTCCCACTGCTGGGCTAATGCCTCTTCTCCGCTTTTGAGATGAAGGTTTTGGAGCTTATTCCACCACGCTGCTCCAATGCGATACACTGTCACACATGTGACAGAATTTCAGTGAAATTTGACACATGCAGGTTTCTTTACGATGTTTTCTTTTACCGTCAAGCATGAGATGAATTATAATCACAAATTAAGCACATGAAATCAGTGGTGCTTGCCCGGACTTGAACTCACTATCGTCGGTTAAGATTCACACGTTCTTACCACTGGGCCGTCAAACCTTATTTATAAATAAATAAGTAACAATAAAATTAGGTATGGTTGTTAGGATGTTTGTGATTGAACATTTGAAACATGAATGCGCTTAGAGAATGACCCAGACGGTAATCTTTAGGTATTTGTTAATCGACTTCATAGTGTTTTAATATTCGAAAATTTTGCGAATAATCTTTATAACTACAGTAAACATATATTAACTATTTAAGCCAATTTTACAACATTTGGTAATACACTGGATTTGAACCCGGCACTTTAATGAAAATTCTCATTCGATTTTTTTACTGTACTATCTCGAATTTGTTCATATAAATATAACAGGTACATTCCGTAAAATATTCGGGACCGTTTTAATGCAAGACAATGCATATATTTGCATCTGGGTGCAGACGATGCTGACTCAAAGTTAGGTCTGCATGCATATTTAACTTGTTTAATTATCCTTTTTACAATTTTAATCGCATTCGAGAATATACAGCTGTATTCTCAAAAAAATCAAACAAAACTTTGTTGTCAACTTATAGTAATATTTTTATTTCAATTTTAATATTCAAAATAAATAAATAAATAAATAAAGAAAGAAAGAAAGAAAGAAAGAAAGAAAGAAAGAAAGAAAGAAAGAAAGAAAGAAAGAAAGAAAGAAATAAATAAATAAATAAGTACTAGCCACCCGTCCCGGCTTCGCATGGGCAGAATAATGGTCTACAAAAAACGTTTATATCCTAATACATGGAACGCCAAGTAGCAATGCTTGGTAATGTTGTATCCCCGTTTGAATGGCGAGTGAGTGTGTCCCTATAACATCTTAGTTCCTAAAGTTGGTGCCACATTGGCGATGTAAAGGTTGGTTTAGATTTCTTAAAATGCCGTTGCTTATTGGCGTTGGTGACCAATTACTATCAGTTAGCCCATTTACCAATCCGTATTCATAATATAATAATAATAATAATAAAGAAACTTATATTTATACACTCGGTGGTAGAGCTTTGTGCAAGCTCGTCTGGGTAGGTACCACCCACTCATCAGATATTCTACCGCAAAACAGAAGCTACTTTGTATTGTCGTGTTCCGGTTTGAAGGGTGAGTGAGCCAGTGTAATTACAGGCACAAGGGACATAACATCTTAGTTCCCGAGGTTGGTAGCGCATTGCCTATGTAAGCGATGGTTAACATTTCTCACAATGCCTTTGTCTATCGGGGTTCGGTGACCACTTACCATCATACGTTCGTTCGCCTACCTATACAATAAAAAAAAATGTTTATTAATTTTTACTCCTCTTGGAAGAGGCTATGGGATTTTAATTATTTATAAATTATTTTTCTCGATCGTTCGATCGAGAAGATGAAACCCCAGAGTTTATAACGGTTTTTTTTAATTCTGTTAACTATTTCATATCAACTGTTATAGGTATGTCAGCAAATACCTACAACGCTATCACAGCACGATATTTCCATGTTAACCCTTTGTTTAGTGACGCTATTGTACTATTGAAAACACGTGACGTAGGATACTTTTTATTTTTTATTTAAAAAAAGGTAGTTTTTATTTCGAATGCCTAGCGAAGTGGTTGTAGGTATGTAATAACCAGTTTTATATTTGAATATCTTGAAAACATCACAAAATGGTGTGTTGTTCTCAAGTTGATCAGTTCCGTCATTTGTAAAAATAACATTGTTACTTGTTTCTAATCGTAGTATTTTTCTTTAATAAAAATAAATTATAAATGAGTATCATAACTTAATTTTGAGTCATCAAGACAATTTATTAACCCTTATCTGCCCATGGGGTCGTTTTCACCCTCATGAAAAAACCCCTTTCAGAACTGTAAACTATAAACTTACAATAAATAATAGTAAAAAAATTACAAACGGGGTTCACTATCTTTAATATATAACATCATTAAAATCGGTGCCAAAAAACTTATAAGCATATAAGGGTTAATACATAATAAATACATGGCTTAAATAATTGTTATAATACTTTCGATGAAATATGACGAATAAATATAAATGTTACGTGTAATTATTAAATGGTAAAACTTAATTGAACAGTGAGTGAGCCAGTGTAACTGCAGCTAGAAGTGACAAAACATCAAGTAAGGGATTGTTAAAATTTCCTTCAGCTCCAATGTTTTGGGTGGTTCTACATACCAAGTCTATTTTAAACCATTATTTAATTATCAGGGGCGGTATTTAAGATCGATAGATAAATTATTGGAACACCACAAATTAATAAGTATTTCCTTTCTTCAAACCGACGTCAAAATAACCAAATACCGCTAATAGCGTATTTAAACATACAAACATAAATTTCCATCGCGAAAACTTTATCTGAATGCTATAAGGTTCATATTCGATTGAACGTCGTTCACGGTAAGTATGTAATAAAAGGGTTTTCAACGAAATATTAGACATGTCCCGTCATTTGAAATCAAACATTGGAAAGTTTGCTTAAAGTACGGCGAGGGTTAAAGCGTTATAAAGTAAAATAGTGTAGGTGACAACATTTTTGTATATTTATTACTAAACAACATGTTATATTATTTGTAATAATTATTGATTTACATGTGTATGTATAACTTAATGCATTTTTTTAATTTGGGATTTAAATAAAATTAAAAACATATTTTAAAATAAAATTACAACTATCTTAAATATATAATAATCTATTTCTTAGGACACAATTTGGATTTTTTATTTAAAAGAGTAAATTTTAAATAATAGACTAGTATAACTTTGTAATTATCAAAATACGTATCCTTGTTATCATAAGTATACGCTATCTGAGTGAAAGTTTGCTATATAACATACAATACTTTAACGTTATTACTTTTTTTATCTGTTAAAAAGAAGACCCTAAATATCTCTGTAGAATAGACTTAAGCCATTATCCTTTAAAGTGCTTTCTTTTAATAAAAATATGTAACATTTTACTTATTTAATTGTCAGCTATTGCGTTATCGTTTTAACTACAAAAACACAATGTTCCTAGACACAATTAAGAGGTAAATGAGCGTGACCAAGACGGGGCTTAAATGTTATAATATAATATAGATGTGCTACCATTTTGATACATTCATTGGCTTGTCTTTGGAATGGAATGGAAATTCGAGTTATAAAAGCGGCATTATTCAATAAATACGCAAAGGAGGTTGAAATATAATAAAACTCTTTACATAAAGATTTTGCTGGTAAGGAATCTAGATAACAGTTTAAAAATTTAAGAATAAAACAATAGTCTTACTATTTCGCTCTTTCATTCGCCAAATGTCATAATAATTAGTATTTAATATGCAATTAAATACAAGTTAAATTTTATTAAATAAAAAAAAAACTTTTGTTAGATAAAAGTTAATTGGCGATTAAAAATTGCTCTCTGGTGTGTAAAAATTGAGTTAGAATTTGATTATTTAAAACATTGGTTGGTTTAACCTACCTTGGAAAAAAACAAACTCATTTCCGAATTTATATATTAGTAAGCAGTTTTCTATGCAATATGTTATGTAATAGTGCGCCATAAAACCTATCATAATGTATACGTAATATAGGTGTATTATATAATATTTTAAACTTACCATAGTGTAAATTTATTTTGTAAAAGAATATGCAACTATTGAAAAACGATTTTTTTTAAGTCAAATTCGCAATAATACTCCTCTGCGATAGCAGTCAGTCAAAAAAATAGCATTACACGTGTCTGCTTAATACTATGACATATTTATAAGAGCAGGTGCGGTTCTCGGTTCTCGTCAAGGGTTCAAAATAAATGCGGTTAGTGGATGGCGGTGGTGTTACATTTTGTCATTTTCCCACAAATCTGGGAATTAATTTTACACACAAAACCTTGCGGGTGTGCTGGTCGAGTTAATTTGATCGTTTTGACGTAGTGCGGTTCGATTTTAAAGTGAAATAAATTGTATTAATTTATTCCAATTTAATGGTAGACCGAAAAATAAGAATGGTATGAGTAAAATACGAGAAGATATGAAGTGGATCAGTGGATAAGATAGGTTCTAAATTGAAGCCCGACACCCCACATACCCCCCCCCCACTGTTCCCGCGGGGGGAAAAGCGTTAGGCGTTTTCCCAGCGTAAAAAAAAGAAAAAAATGGTGGTTACTCTGCCTGTTTAATAAATATTGTTTATAACAACACAACACTTCTTTCGCCATCCTGGCCCACCGTCTGTTTCAAATGGTATAATGTGATAGTGCATGTTGTGACTACCTATAATTATCCACATTTACCACGATGATTTTTAATAATGTAATATTTTTATCATGTAATATTGTATCTGTTGGTTGTCCTCTTAAATAAATAATGGTCAGTACCGTATATCACTTTCTGACATTTCATGACCGTTTTATGCGTTGAGTGTTCGAGTTTGTCCTCAAAGAATAAATATGATGTTTTAAAATTATAGAATTATTTTATCTAAAGTTTAAAGCATGTAAGGTAAACGTATACGTGTATGTGATTTAGTTTTATATAAAATACATTTACTAAGTATAATATTATAAAGCGTCTGCCACACCGACATGTTTAAGCTGGGGTCACACGTGTATCTTTTATTCATATCCCTCTTCGAACCCCTTAATGAAGGGTTGTACTTTGTTTAAAACATGAAACCATCATTACACCTGAATTTCCTACCGGTTCTAATTAATCCGTTTAAAGGGAAAATCATAAATATATATTGTATGGGCGTTGGTACATTAGATATTGTTATGTTTCCTACATACGCTATGTATTATACGAATGTCTTGTATATATTTTAATATTTTATATCTATAACAAAAAATCATATCTGTAACTATAAGGTCCTCCAGACCGATTTCGGCCACGGCGGCCAATCTCAAGAGAGATTAGCCAACTGCGCAGGACATATTATAGTGCACAAGTGTGTGCGCAAACACAGGTGCACTCTCTTTTCCTTAGCTCTCATAATGCGATGGGACGGCAATCCGACACGACCGGAAAGAGTTCAGGCGCAGGACCAACGGCTTTCCGAGGCACGGGAGTGTACACACTTCCAGACTCCGAGCTGCTACTGAGAATTTTCTGACAGAAAAACCCAATAACTATTTATCGGCCCGACCTGGGAATTGAACCCAGGACCACCGGGTCTGCGGCCCTATATCTAGCCACTAGACCAACGAGGCAGTCACTGTAATAGACTCTGTAACATATATGTGTATAAGTCTGTAGCTATAGTACAATAGGAAAAGAACACTTTTCCTGTTAAGAAAAAAAACTATGTGCCTAATCGCTCTTGTGGCTCCTTCGCTCATAAGGCTAGGTTGAAATTCTGCTACATGTATACCAATATAGAGATGTAGTACAATTTCATCCGACCCACCCATGCTTTCGATGTTTTCCATCAATGACAAATACTAGATTAGGGAGAAGTTACAACATTACATTGCGCACAAACCCCGCGAATATGTGGTGCAGTTGTTAGTACAACTAGTAATTGTGGCATGGTCGCTGGTTCAACCCCACTCTTGGAAAATAATTATACACTATACGAATATCTGTCGTGGTCTCACTATTGATGGTTCAATTAAATTCTATTCCTGTAGTATTTTTTTTGGCATCGACTACAATTTGATGTTTTTATATGAATTCTAATTGTAATTAAACGTAATTATTACGCGTAAAAAACAGTCGAGTGTATGGTAGCTCACCCATTCAGAGTCCAACCACCACCACCCACAATAATACCTCAATCTAACCCCTCTGAATCTATGTAAAGTCATATTAATTTATCTTTTACAGCTTCGAATAATATGTTCTTTCGTTTTTTACTTATCTTCTTTTATAAAAATAAATTAATTTTTAAATAAAATTTATAACTAATAATAACCGATAGGGCGACACGAGAGGACCGGTCACTGACCGTTCAAGCGAGAGGGTGGCCAGGGAGCGCTAAGATGTAACTTTCTGATGCACAAAAACCAACGAACAGGGATTTCAATTATATATTTAATTTTCTATATCATAAATCATGATTTCTAGTCTGGATGTAAACTTAAAAAAAGGCCAATTACTAGATTACAATTTTTTCTAGAGACTCAAAGTCAAATCAATTCGTAGAAAGAGTAAATTCAGTTTTTAACTAAACAGAGGCTACGCAACGTTTATAAGACAGGTCAGATTTTTTTAATCAGAATGGTAAATTGTGATTAGAACATTATTAAACAATGTAGCTCTTTAGCTTAAGACATTGTATAGATAAGCATTGTACCTGTAATGCTTATGTATTCATTAGTGTATTTCACTTTGTGTCATCCCCCTAATATACTAGTGTCTGCTTGCTTAGTCAAGAAAATTGAAAATGCACTTTAAATATTTAATATTTATTTTAAAAAGCGAATCCACATTTTTTACACAATCGAATATGACACTTTATTTTTAATCATCTTCATAGCTGCCAGTACGAAAATAGCAAAAGATATAATCTATACTACTATATAAATCTATTGGTTCTGTCTGTACATTTTGTTTTTTCACCTAATTTTGTGATAAATAATCGTTTTATGATGCAGTGATTCACATTGTATTATTTTTTAATTTTTGTCTGTCTTTCTGTCTGTCTGTCTGTCTACTTATAACTCAAGAACGGCTTGACCAATCTTGATGAAAATTGGTACACACAAAGAAGTGATGGCACAAATGTTAGGCCATATATAAGATCGGTAAACCTTACTGTATCTTATGAAAAATAATTTCAAATCATTAATTACGTATTTCTTTACCAGTAGCCATATGTGTGTGTGTGTGTGTGCGTGTGCGCGCGTGTGTTATTATAGTAATAAAATAATTTATTTCTATTAATTATACGCGGGTGAAGCCGCGGTGCACAGCTAGTAATATATAAATTTCGTAGATTTTATTTTAAGGACCATCAGAGCCCGGACCTATTGCTATAAAATGTACTCAATACGCAAACTAAATACTTAAAAATTTCAAAAATAAATAAACAAACAAGTTTACATAAACAAAACTATATAGTAGATCTATGTATATATAATAAATATTGCTGTAATAATAATGACGACGATTTGAAATTATACAATTCTAACCAAGTCTGGCATCTGTACGTATACCCAGGTGTAATAAATCGCTAAATTAATTTATACCCACCGTCCACCTCTAACTGTCTAGTCGAGTAGCAGGTGCGAATAACGTCCAGCAAATAACCCTTCCGACCAGAATGACAAGGGTGAGTCGAATGAGCAAACTTGTAACCACCAATAAATAAATATGCATTATTATCATTTTATTTTTGAATAATGTTTTCGTGTTACCATTACGTTTGAAATTTAAAATTCATTCATTAATTTAATTTACTATTTATATTTCTTTCCCAGCAAAAATAATTACGCGAAGATCGACTTTTGTATATTTTTACTCAATATTTGCCGTGAATTTTCAGAAGATTTTGCGATCAACGTATTCGGCCCTTAAATAAATGATTCTTATCGACATAAACAAAAACTAACAAGCAATAAATTTAAATAGTTAATTGAAGTTAAACACGAATCACAGTTTTTGTTATCACGCCCTACCGTTTGTCACAATCTTTATTGAAGTATTAAACTTGACAATTGATCGATCACAAGAACATAGATAAAATGACGTCAAATAATGAAATCTAGATTAGACTACTATTACAATTTTTTTTTTACTGTATAGGTAGGCGGACTAGCATATGGGCTACCTGATGGTAAGTGGTCACCGACGCCCATAGACAATGGCATTGTAAGAAATGTTAAACATCGCTCACATCGCCAATGCGCCACCAACCCTGGGAACTACGATTTTATGTCCCTTGTGCCTGTAATTACACTGGCTCACTCACCCTTCAAACTGGAACACAACAATGCAAAGTACTGCTGTTTTGCGGTAGAAAATCTGTTGAGTGGGTGGTACCTACCCAGACGAGCTTGCACAAAGCTCTAACACCGTGGTCTATTACTACTTCTTTTACGACTTATACTAGTATAGAGTTTATTTATTTGGGTTTTAATCAATATCATATCTATTTTTAATTATTTTGCTCAACAGAGTTGTACCAGTTGACTTCGTCTACTTCCATTACACATTTTTGTCTTTATTTCTATAATAATGCTACACATATATACCTCACTAATACAATTGGATTACGGGAACGTTATTAGAAGCGCAATCATTTTATGAAATTTATGAACAGAGCTTTATGTGGTTGACAAAGTAAATTTCTCATTATTCAAACTTCATCGGTGCACTGCAGGTAGGTCAGATACACGCTCGATTAAAGAAATATCCTGAATATAGGATTATTGCAATATTGTTTAAAATATATATAACCATAAATTTAAATCATTTCGACTACACGGTTTCATATAACTTGAGGTTAAAAACAGTTTAAGCGAACGTCTAAAACGCAACGGTTACATATTTCAGGACTAATTACGCGAACATTAGAATGTAAAAGAGCATTTACGTTACCGAATGTGCATTTAAGAACCATAAATATGGTATCATACGTAGGAGCAAGCGTTTTGACTTTTTTTTATAAATTAGAAAAGCAGATGGGCAAATAGGTCTTCTTATGGTAAATGGTCACCATCGTCCATAGACACTCGGTAAGAAATATTAACCATTCCTTACATCGACATTGCGCCATTAACCTTGGGAACTAAAATGTAATTATATGTGTTTGTAATTAGTACTACACTGGATTATTTATTTAAAATAAAAAAATAATTATAAATATATTTTGACTGCCTCGTTGTTCTAGTGGCTAGATATTAGGCTGCAGACCCGGTGGTCCTTGGTTCAATTCCCAGGTCGGGCCAATAAATAGTTATTGGGTTTTTCTGACAGAAAATTCTCAGTAGCAGCCCGGAGTCTGGAAGGTGGAAGTGTGTACACTCCTATGCCTCGAAAAGCACGTTAAGCCGTTGGTCCTGCGCCTGAACTCTTACCGGTCGTGTCGGATTGCCGTCCCATCGGATTATGAGAGCTAAGGAAAAGAGAGTGCACCTGTGTTTGCGCACACACTTGTGCACTATAATATCTCCTGCGCAGTTGGTTAATCTCTCTTGAGATTGGCCGCCGTGGCCGAAATCGGTCTGGAGGGAGGATTTATTTATTTATGTTATTTATTGATCACCACAAAGTAAATGGAACAAAAGGCGGACTTAATGCTTGAAGACATTCACTGCCAGTCAACCTTTAGGTCAAACAGAAATCCATGAAGGCTTACTCACTCTTCAAACACTACTTACACTAAGTATTGTTTTTTTGCGGTAGAATATGTGTTTAATGATTGGTATCTACCCAGATGGGATTGCACAACTAGGGACCACCGAAAATTGTCTTTTTTTAAATAAACATGTAAAAAATTGTTCCTTTATGACACGAACTACTTATCATAAGGTCCACCATTTATTATATGTATATCTCCCAAAACATCTCAGTGATCCCGATCAGCTCTAATTAACCACCAAAAACCAGTTCAAGTCACTTAAACTAGTCTTAAGACGTACTATCTATATATATTATTGTGCAAAGATGCGATCTCTACTCTAGAACTCGTCTCTCAAAACAATAACATTATATATATAAATATATATATTTTAAGCACTATTCGTTTACGCTTTAAGCTCATGACTTGAATCATCTATTTTAACGAGATTAAATCTCTGTTCTCGTGTGCGACATTTGAAATAGAATTTCAGACATTGTGATTATGAATATGTTACAACATTTTAAGCACACAATGTCAGCTATTTATAATGCGGTAAATGAGGCTGTGTAACGAGTCTCTGATAAAACTATCTTTGAAGCTGAAATTTCTTATAATATCTGACCTAGTTTCTTCTATAAAATTAAACTACTTGAAGTTCTGTTAATATCTGTTTGACAAAATAAATAAGACGGTGAATATTGTCGCCATTTCTATATTAATTTGACAGATATATAATGGGCTCATTTTATAAGGCTTTCTCGGTTCGACAAATATTTTCGAAACAGATTTCGACAAATATAACTATATTTGTCGAAATCTGTTTCGAAAAGATTACGGTTCCCTCATAATCATCGGAGCATTCCTCGACGTATAACGTAAGTGAAGGAAAATTTGTTAATCATAATAACATTATAAATATTTATATTTGATTTAGTACTCAATAAATAATTAAACTATTCTTAGGGGGTTAAACATATTTTCGTGTTAGTTACTCAATGTCTGTCAATGCGTTAAATTTCTTTCACTCCAATTGTTGTAAAATTTATACGAAAAACGCAAAACATGTAGAGAATGAAAACGTTCCAAGCGAATGAAAAGTCTAGAATCTAGATTTTCCAGTAAGTAAACTAACAGTGCACGAGTTCTCAGATTGGATTGCAAATGAGTTTCGCGTTGCCTTTGAGTCGCATTGAGATTACTCGGTTTATGTATTTTTTTTTATAACTTGACTTTTTTTTTTCATTTGCACTTTTCCTAGAAACATTTCGACTTATGACTTAGGTACTTGTGATTATTGCTATATACATTCATCTACAAATCTATATGGAAATAGGCATACACAATATAGTTTAGTACGTTATTGGTAGCGAATGACAAGCTTTAGTGTTATCAAAATAAATGTTACAAATTGGGAACAAATGTTCGATTATACGCATTTTTAATAATCATTATTGTAAAGAATCTACTCGGTGGTAGAGCTTTGCAAGCTCGTCTGGGTAGGTACCACCCACTCATCAGATATTCTACCTTCCTATACAATAAAAAAAGGAACACGAGTAAAATTGAATGTTATAAACATATATAACTCGGTTATTTTTCTATTAAGGTCTACTTATCCTCGAAAACGAAATACAGTTGTATAGCAATACTGTTGCATTGTTTGTTGCAAGCAATATAGTGTTGCTGATAAACGGTATTTTTATGTGTTGTTCATTTACTAGAATTAAATGATAATGCTCTGTTTTGCCTTTTTATATTAATTCTTTTTTCGATTTCTCTATTAGCATATAAGAAGTGAAAACCACAATTTTTTAATATATACAAATTAGATAACCCTCTTTTTCTCATTGAAAAATAGGAGTTATATGTGTCTTCAGCATCAAAACAAAATTGATATAAGTTTGTCCATAATTGTATTTGTCTATTTCATTCAAAGTAACGTAACCACAAATCGTAATAAATAGCTAGAATCAATATAAACTAAGGCTTAAACTTGTTGGGTGTCGGATTAGACGGACGGCTCTCCAACTTGTACATTAGTGCCGGATCCCGACTGGTTTTAGATAGTTTAATACTTTGGAGACGGAGTGGTCCTTGTTACGTTACTATGACGATTACTGGTGCAGTAGGTTATATGCGTGGGAGAATTATTTACGAACTATTAAATTTATTCGACGAGCCTGTTGGCGTGGTTGGTAGATTGGTAGACCTGCCTTTTATACCTATATAGACATTTGTGTGACTATTTATCCTGAGTCTGGATGTTATTATCTATATAAGTATGTATTTACAAAAGAAGAGTAGTATATGTGGTGTATCCGTTGTCTGATTTCCATAGTACAAGCTCTGCTTAGTTTGGGATCAGATGTCCGTATGTGAATAATGTCCCAGGATATTTTTATTATTATTTATTATGTTTCATTAATTCCAGTTACTATTGTTAAAAACGATACTATAGCATATTCCAACTACAAGAGGAGTAAAGAAAAATAACCAACTTTCACATTAAATTGGTCGAGATCTTGAATGATCGGAAATTGTTATCGGGACTGTTGAAGTAAATTTAAGTAGTAAAGTGCAGCACGTATTATAAATAAAGATACATTAAACAAGAACTGTTTGTAGTGCATAATATAGCAAAGCTATTAGGAAATCGTATCGATTATGTAAAACTGAGCTTCGTTCATCTTTCCTTAAATTGGAATAGGATAAAGGATGATTTACAATACTATCCGTTATTCGTAGAATCCTAATTCGTAACTATCAAGTCTTTAGAAATGAGCAATTAAAATATCTCATCGCTTATCAACTGTCAATGATATGACACTGGCGATAGAATGTCAATAGGATTTACAATTATGTTTATCTCATGTGTAAAATTCATACACCTCCCAATTGAGGAATTGGGAGGTGTATTGAAATTGCAACTTAAAGGGGAGGCCCTTAGAGTTGCAATTACCAAAAATCTTTTATCGAATATTTACTATATTAATGAAACCTATTTGTTTGTTCCTAATTTCAGCCTTCCAGACTAAATAGTTTTGGCTGTGCGTTGATAGTCAGGCAGGACAAACGATTTTATAATTATAGATTTTATGAAACGGTTTTGAAGTAATCATTACGATCTTAAACAAGTATATACTTATTATTTATACAATATGTCAACAAAATTACTCATGTCTTTTCGAAATCACCTCAATAAACGTGAATCAGCGTAACAAGGGCCGTAGATCGAGGAAACAATTTTCCTCCCTTCTAAGGGCTTCTGAATCATAGCAGTACCCTTAAAGATCGTGAGACGTTAATTATATTTCGTATGTTGTAATAAAATAGATAGAATTTCGGCGTTGAATTTCATATTAATATAACTGTAATAGAGACCCATCTTAACCGAGGAAAAAATCCGCGCATAAACTTAATTTTTGATTTGTGTTTATAACTTTTCTTCGACTTATATGTATACACACACTCGCACACACAGAAACACATGTACACATATTATAAATTATCGTCTTTTATTTGTTATTTATCCTACTACACGTTTAAACTATTCCCAATTAAAAATTTATATATAGGGTTTTCCAATAGGGACGCTTGAACTTTGACAGCTGATTGCGGCCATGTTGTTTGAGTGACAGCTGTCAAATGCAGTGTGTTATATTCATTCCGTCCTCCCAAATCACCATGGCAGGTTACAGTGTCGAGCAGCACGTGCAAATCATAAAATTGTTTTATGAAAATGGGTCTTCAGTTCGAGCAACGTTCCGCGCACTTCGCCCGTTTTACGGTCGCGATGATCGTCCTGCCGAGTCAACTATCCGTCGATTGGTGGACAAATTCGAGTCAACCGGGTCAGTTAACAATCAGCCGGTTCCCGTGCGTCAACGTAACGCGAGATCTTCCGAGAATATCGCCGCTGTGCGCGACAGTGTCCTCGAAAACCCGCGGCAGTCAATTCCGCGTCGCGCACAGGAACTCGGCCTTTCGCAGACGACAACTTGGCGAATTTTGCGTTGTGACTTGAGCCTGCACCCGTACAAGATCCAGCTGAACCAAGAGCTCAAGGTTAATGACCATAGACAGCGCCGTGTGTTCGCTGACTGGGCATTAGAGCAGTTGGAAGTTGACGCCGATTTTGGCAAAAAAATCATCTTCAGCGACGAGGCGCATTTTTGGATGAATGGCTATGTCAACAAGCAAAATTGCCGTATTTGGGACGAGACCAATCCACACGAGGTTCACCAAGTGGCAATGCACCCGCAGAAAGTGACTGTTTGGTGCGGATTTTGGGCCGGAGGCGTGATTGGTCCGTATTTTTTCGAAAACGATAATGGTGTGGCCGTCACCGTCAATGGTGAGCGATACCGGTCGATGATAACCAACTTCTTTTGGCCTGAAATCGAGAATATGGATCTGGACAAAATGTGGTTTCAACAGGACGGCGCTACGTGCCACACAGCACACGCTACGATGGAAGTACTGCACGATCAAGCGCCCTTAATGGAAAACCCTATATGTAGACTACATGGTACACGGTGCATAATATACTTATGCTCTAATCTAGTGATCAATGAATTGTCAAGAAAAAAAGTTAATCTGCCATAATTACTGTTCTACTATTTATATATGTTAAATAAATCAAACTATTTTATATTAAGCATATTTATTTAAAACTTTGATTACGATTTATGTTACCATATAAAGAGTGAAGTTTCCCAGCGACGTTCGTATTTCGTACCACAAACTGTAAGACAAATGTCTGCATCGTGTTCAAGGCGATGTTTATATTTGATATTCAAATATCAAACTTTTGTGTATCAGTTGAAAATGTTCAAACGCTTTCCGCCACATCGTAACCTTCCGAATCTCGCTTTTGAATATTTATCTGTTTGTCTGAAGTGTTTCAATTCTACGCAAAAAAATTTGGTTACATTTCTGTCATAATGTTATATTCAAACAATGAATTGACCAATTTCATTCGGTGGTAGAGCTTTGTGCAAGCTCGTCTGGGTAGGTACCACCCACTCATCAGATATTCTACCGCAAAACAGCAGTACTTTGTATTGTTGTGTTCCGGTTTGAAGGGTGAGTGAGCCAGTGTAATTACAGGCATTTATTTATTTATTTATTTATTTAAAAGGTACATCAACATCACACATATAAACTAAAACACTTATAAACTAACAACTTAAGGCTATTATTACATCTGATATGAGTGACAATTATAGATGTACACAGCATTTCAAAACAAAGGCATAAGGGACATAACATCTTAGTTCCCAAGGTTGGCGGTTAACATTTCTTACAATGCCATTTTCTATGGGCGTTGGTGACCACTTACCATCAGGTGGCCAAAATGCTCTTCCTACACAATAAAAAAAAAATCTTGCAATATTAATTATTTTGTTTGTTATTTTTAATTGATTATTATTATTTGTAAAAAACTTGTTGTAGCATTAATTAACATTTTTAATAACACTCGACCGATGTCCTTCGAGCAACTCTTTATTTGTATACCTTAGATTACTACGATTTTTTCATATTTAAGTTATCTAAATTTTTTTCATTAATGTCTGCAATAAAATTTTATACAGCGTATAATTCATCATGAATTCAAACCATAGCTTATATTAGTAATGTAACGTGTACAGTTCACATTGGTTTTTCACCATAATTTCCCATTTAATTATTTGCCCAAGCAAATGAATGTTTACCCCTTGTTTGACGAGTTTACCGTCATTATTTATTAACAAACCGCCACAGCAAGGTGTATCGTATTAACGCCTGAACGCGTGTCCGATACAGGGCTGCCAACACTTCAAATTAATGATTCAAGCCAATGAAGCCCACAGCGGGTAATTTCGAAAAATACCATCAACTTCAGTAGTTCTAGCGAGTTAATTAAAGTGAAAAAATGTTTTTTCAGCTTTTTATAGGCAAAGGTGGAAACTTATCGCAACCACTCCACCACCATAAGACAACCTTTTTACTAATATACCTTACCGTCATAAGTTATAAAGATTACTTATAAACGTGGTTCGTCGGGTGGTTGAATAATGCTGTCTTCTTCTTTCGTATGTCAAAGCAATAATGACAGAAAGAGAGAAATCTGTGCTTAAATAAACATCCGCCATACAAGTTCTATGAGAAAGGTCGTTAATTATCAAATGGTAAAATATAAATGTTTATATAATTTACATAATAATATATTAATCTATACATATAATAAATCTGTAACTGGTCGATGTCTGTACATGGAAGATAAATGAGTAAAACTTTTATCGGGGGTCATTATAAACACAATAGAACCCAAAACAATGATTAATAGATTTTTTGTCTGTTTGTCTGTTTGTCTGTGCGTTTGTGCACGCTAATCTTAAAAACGGCTTAACGGATTTGAGTGCGGTTTTCACTAATGTATTGTGGCTAACTTCACTTAACATTTAGTGTTTGTTTTATTTCAATCGGTTCATAAATAATAAAGTTATGTCAATTTAAAGATACACGTAGAACATTTATTAAAAAATGGTTATGGTCAAACTGAAAAGAGATTAAATATTACATGTAATATACACTTTTGCTTATGTTTTATCCTATATTTTGTTAAATTTTTAATCTCTTTATTTATTTTTTAAAAGTTTAGTATCACTACTAAACATCAATAAATTATTATCTGTAGGAAAAGTACGCGCGCTGTTATTTGTCAAAATCAAAAAGTTTTGTTAACAATTTCGTGTTTTCAGTAGCTTCGTGTGTTGTTTTTGCATAAAAACTAATATTGCATATATATTGTGTGTATCTTTATGATCTCATCTTATATCTTTCATAACAGTACGCTTTAAGTCTGCGTGTGAGCAAGTCAGTTAACTCAGTGACAATAATTAATACGTGAATAGTATATAGGTGTACAAACAAAGCCTAAAAACAACTATAACAATAATACATGGTTTTAGAAGTGCTTGCTTTAAACATCAACGTGGTATATCACTTCTTAAAACTTTAAATAAGTATAATTTTGTCCTAAATTCGTGTTTCCTGTCAAAAGTTTTAAAACGGCAGATAAAAATTCAAACTTACCTACCGAAGTTTTTTCTATACAACGAAATAAATAGCAATTTTACGTGGAAAAAATGGCAACCATATTTTGAACTATATTTATTAGCCACTGGATATATATAAGGAGTATTAGCCACTGGTTAAATATAAGAAGTATAAATAGAGAAAAATAGCAATTTTGTTCAACATTAAAATAACAGAAATTACTTTAGAAGACCTCATTAATAAATGTAACAAGTATTTCGAACCGAGGCAAAATTTAACTATGGCCTGACGTATTTTTTATGAGAAAACAAAGCAAACACGAAAATATAACCAACTTTATTACGAGTCTAGAAAATTACAGTTTAAAATGCGATTTCGTTGAATTAATAGTCATTGGTCAGTGATAAATTTACAGCGAATATGTGTTAGAGTAGCTCCCCAAACATCAACGATTATTACAACAGTCTGATCTGTCACTAAAGAAAGTTATAGAGATAGCTAAAATAGTAGTGATCGAACAACAAAATACGGAGCACATAAATAAAAGCACTGAGACGTCGTCATAACCGTCATCATCTAATGAATATCAAGTGATGAAGGGGGAGTAAAAGGGTTAAACAACACACAGTACAGAATAGAGAAGATGTGCATATTCCTACGAAGTCAGACGGGCAACTAATTAAGAAGAGAACAAAATTGTGAAACGTGGTTAATTTGCCTCATCCCAATATAAACCGAATAAAAGTATTTTGTAATCTCTCAGCTTAATTCAATTGGTCTTTGGCTACATCAAGCTTGCAACAGCATAATCATGAATAGGAAGAAGTAGATCTGTGCGAGCATATAATATATAATTAAGTGTACTCAGATATTGATATTATATATTTAAAAAAAAATCACTGCAAAAATAACATAAATAAGATAAAAATAGTAATGTATTAAATGTATTAATTTATATAAAATGAATGTACCAACCCATCTTAATATTCAATATTTTAGTTTGTTATAAATTTTGTACTGTAGTCATATTCTTGCTTGCCTTTTAATTGTATTTGGTTAAAAAATATATAAATAATATATATATATCACTTATTTACTGCATTTTATTGGCCTCACTCAATGTAATAATGCTTAAGCTATGTGATTTCATTTATATTTTGGTTTGTTAAATTTGTGTTTTCATTAAGTAATTAATTATATTTGAGTATAAAAAAATATATATCTTACTACACCTTTACTGATTATGATGGTTTAGCTGTTTGATTTTATATATGTTTTGATTATTTTAATGATTGTGTAATTATTGTTGTATTTATATATGTATATATATATGCTATAAGTGTCATCTCATTTTTAACACTTAACCTACCAGAGCGGTCAAATAACTGCTTTTGAAACTTTAATTAAAATTGTTATATAGCTTTTGTTTGTATATTATATACTTTTTCTACATAAAATGGCCTCTTAAGCAGCTTATTCAGATGTGTGTCAAGTTCAATGGACAACATTTGTTTTAATTCCCTTTTTTTGTTTAATTAAATTAGTAGCCTTGGTTAAGTCTGATTTTATTTAGTCTCTGACAGAAGAAACTTTTCCTTTACTTTATACTTTATATTGTACACATAAAATAACATAAATCTATATCTATAACAAAAACGAATTAATTAATAAATTATCCATACATATAAATAAAATTGAAGTTTCTGTCTGTTATTTCAAAATAACTGCCTGTTTTAAAGGTTATATGACTATTTACGATTTACCAATGCCAAAGCAATCATTTTTTTAATTTTTTTACTGTCTGCATGTCTGTATCTTTCAATCGTCTAAAAATTGAAATAACCGAATTGTTATAAGAACTATTTCAAGATAAACGGAATCTTTATTTCATCAAAATTAGTTGAGTCTATCAAAAGTTATAAAAAATACGTATTTTTGTTGATATCTATTCACATAATATTATTACTCTTCCTAACTGATTCATTAACGCAGAGCCTAAACTGCGGGGGTTAGAAACTTGAAATTTTGGCAGTTGATACATTTTATAACACCCACTAAGGTAGGATTTTTGGAAATTCTACCTAAAGAGTTGAACGATTGTTTAGAAACCCGTCATTTTTAAAGTTAGAAGCATGAAATTTAATGAACAAGCTTAAAAATAAATAAAAATGTATTTCAGCGTTTTTGAAAATCTAAATCTGAGAGGGTAAAAAAGGGGTTGAAAGTTTGTATGGGGATTCCGTCACTTTTGGTGTAAGAAGAATGATATTTAGTATTAAAGCTATGCATACGTATTTCGTCGTTTTTAGAAATTTAACTCCAAACGGGAGAAACGGGGTAAAAGCATAAGTATAAAAATTAAAAAAAATAGAAATATACTATTTGAGTTTTTTTAATTGAATTAATAAACATGAATTTCAAAGTTTTTAGAAACTTTTATTTTTGTTTGGAAGAGTTGGGTGCAAATAATGAAATTCAAAATACGCAATATCTTATATCAATATCTTTTAGGGAGAAATATACGAAATATATGTTGGT
This sequence comes from Nymphalis polychloros, assembly GCA_905220585.2. Lineage (NCBI taxonomy): Eukaryota > Metazoa > Arthropoda > Insecta > Lepidoptera > Nymphalidae > Nymphalis > Nymphalis polychloros. Next base: position 2,046,783 of record HG992247.1, read on the forward strand.
GATGTTTGGATAAAAAAAACATATTCCATTATTGCCATATGTACCACTTAATTGGTATTCCCTAAGCTTATATTATTGTAAAGTTTCATTAAAATCCATTCAGTAGTTTATGCGTGAAAGAGTAACAAACGTCCATACATCCATACAAACTTTCGAGTTTATTATATTAGTAGGAAGTAGGATTATTATATGCCCTGTACTGAACACACATACACTATACTGGATGGGCGAATAAATCGATTGGGTAAATGCTTATATCTTATTGATTAAAAAATGATAAAATCCTTATTTTACCCGTACGAAGTCGGGACGGGCAGCTAATTACTAGCTGATAACGCATCTTTCTGTAGGTAAAAAAGGTTTTTAAAAACAGTACAGCAGTTTTTTAGTTTATTCGCTAGAAACAAACATACAAAAAATCTATTTTTACTTATTTATAATATTAGTATAGATAAAGACCACGCGCGAGCGAAGCTGCGGGCAACAGCTAGTATTAAAATATAATGAATAATGATATATAACTTATTAATAATAAAACAATATAATCTGGCAACCCTAGAACGTAGTGGCAGATGGGAAATTTGGTTTTCGCGCATTGCACAGATAATGAATTCAGAAGTACAGTGTTTAATTATTGCTCAAATTTTATTTTAGTGAAAGGCATTATTTTTCTAATAATTCCTTCAAGCATACTTATAAAACTTAACTAATAAAATTAATTCGTAATATAAATTTGTTTGAGCGCTGGTCACGTCTTAACTCAACCGATCAACATGAAATTTAATAATAATATAATAATTTATTTATAATTTCAATAAATGCGTATAACTATTAACAATTTCATCTGTAATTTAAGAAGAACATTGTATTATTGCTTATATAAAAATATTGTAACAAAATATATATCAATAACATTAAAATAATCCTATTTGATTTTTTAACCCTATATTAACGCATTATATAACTAAAGCATTTTAAGTAGCATTTACTAAAAATTTGGCATACATGTTATCAAGAAATCATATCACAATAAGCTATTTATATTTAGATTTTCTATAACATTACTTATGTTATTCGTTTGTTATATTAAATAAAGACATATTATGAAACATTCACCACTAAGCTTTGCAAGGAAAACTTGGGATTACTCTCGCAATTAGTAGCGGATGGCCGTATAAAGGTATTTTCCAGGATTGAACACATTCTCACGATCTAGCGATGATGTGTCTCGTTAGATTGCCTGGTTACAAACAAAAGATTGTCTTGCTTGGCAGGAATTGCTGTTGACTAAGCCGACAATTGCCATGTAATACGCTTTTGTATAGTTTGATTGGTGAATACCAATCAAACTTCAATATATGGGCATTTCTCCACTAACTGGAAACTGGCCCATACAAGCGTGTTCCAAGCATGAATTTTTTGAATATTAAGAAAATATGTAAATACAATGAAAGACATTCGTAAATAAAGTATGTATCGCGAAAAAGCCCACACAATTTTTTCTTTATTTTTGAGTTATGGCCAATTTTAGCAAAAATCGCGACAGGGGACTGTTTTAATCATCCAGGGGACTGTTTATTTCGAAAGAAATATACATTTTAACTTAATAGGCAATCAATTTATTTTTTATCTATATATTTTTTACAATCCTGTAATACACACATAGTTTTCTATATAATGTAGTAAAACGTTTTTATTAAAACTGTTAAAATCAACTTCTTGACTAACAGTATTTGTAAGTAACTTAACTTATAGCGCTTAAGTCTTTATGAAGTTATAAAATTAATATTAGAACGAAAATAACATTACTTTGCAATAGATTTATATGTAATCTGTGCGCCAGGGGACTGTTATTTTTACAAGAAAGTTTCGTATCATAAAATCATTTTAAATTTATTTCAATTTAAAAGGTAGATGTAATAACGTACTTGTTAAGTAATTATATTATAAAATTACTGTATTTTAATCACTTAAAATGAAATACAAAATGCTTACCAGGGGACTGTTAATCTCGCGCCCGAGACACGTTGTTCGCTTACATAGCTCTGACAGTGGCAAAAATGACGTTAGCCCGCTTAGTCCTACAACTGATCGAACTTAACATCGATTGGGATCCATTTCACGATATAAACAACCGCGTCAATGCATGGTGTGTATATTACAAAATGACCTATGTCCGACCAAGAATATGTAATATACTGTTGATATTAATACATAAAAGTCGTTAATAATAAGATCTTATATATAAAATTTGCTTGGGACAGCGATTTTCCAATTAGTGGAGAATTGTCCATATATTATAGAGCAAATCGACTGCCTTGTTGGTCTAGTGGCTAGATATAAGGCCGCAGACTCGGTGGTCCTGGGTTCAATTCCCAGGTCGGTCCAATAAATAGTTATTGGGTTTTTCTGTCAGAAAATTCTCAGTAGCACTCCGGAGTCTGGAAGTTGGAAGTGTGTACACTCCCGTGCCTCGGAAAGCACGTAAAGCCGTTGGTCCTGAACTCTTTCCGGTCGTGTCGGATTGCCGTCCCATCGGATTATGAGAGCTAGGGAATAGTGAGTGCACCTGTGTTCGCGCACACACTTCTGCACTATAATATCTCCTGTGCAGTTGGCTGATCTCTTGAGATTGACCGCCGTGGCCGAAATCGGTCTGGAGGTCTTTGAACAGGATAAACTTAAAAACTACAAATCCGATTTTCATACGGTTTTCACCGTCTATTAAAGATATGTTTCTAAATGTCTACTGAGTTTCATGCCGGTTCTTTTCAATAGAATCAACATTCGGAACCGGTGTTTCCTTTAAATTTAATTTACTCTTACAAAACAACGATTAAAAAGTATTGGCAAGAGCGTACTTGAATAAAGATTTTTATTCTTATCCCATAATAATAAGTAACAAAATTAAGTATTAGTTACTAGACCACGTTGTTTTAAATTTTTTTTATTTATTTAATTGACTGAGTAGAATCGTTTTAAAATTGTGTCGCAACATTTGATCTGTCAGATATTTACACAAAATAATATAACGTATACAAAATAATATAAAAGTTTTATCTCATAGCTATTTTCAGTGCATTCAGCGTGTTTAACACATAAGTCCCTTACATTTCACGATACGAACAAGAATGAAAGCGGGTCAAAGAATACATAATTGATGTTACCCTCGGAGTAATGAAGTGGAAGAGATATGAGCAGTACATACACACGGACTGACTTATGTGACCCCTCTGCGTTCCGTAATCTTTGACTTTTGTGTTTCATTGATTCAGTACACCTTATTATGAAATATGTGACAAACAATTGACACAAAGTGTGTCTCAATTGTTTGACGATAACGTCGAAATATACATTCAATATATAATTTGATCAAAAATAAACAAATAGCGTTGACGTTCGATTTTTAATTGTCATAAAAAGGTTATTGACCCCGACCTGAAAAGAACCGATGAAAGAAGTGTTTTTGTTATATTTCGTAATTGCTTACAATTTTCAGTATAAGAAAGAAATAGGCTAGAGGCTTGAGTATGATTGTTTCATTCCCAAGATGTGCTCTTTTTTTTTGGTTTGATATCAATTTAACTAAGTATTTGCTAAAATAACATATCATAAAATTAAAACATGTAAACAGAGTAATTCAAAATTTGCTGGAGATAAATTATTGTAAACATCTAATTACGATATCGTTAGAAAAAGAAAACAGCTGGATGTTAACAGCTTTCAACCAGAATTATCAATGAATCCACAAATTGTGACCTCACACCTAACCTACTCCCTAACGTGTAGCGCCATGGACGAAAATGAGTATACAATATGATGAAATATTATTCTCACTACACACGACGTATAAAACCGTCGAGACTGACCAAATTGCCCTGTCGACATTCAAATACATATGCTAATGTTAACACGCCCGCGTGTAGCCTTTCCTTTGTTAGTGATTCTGGCTGTGGCCATCTTAAAAGGCCACAGAATGAATGGCGTGAAAGGACAATTAGGTTATAATGGCCATTTAGGATTGAAAGGATTTAGTCCTCGGAAAGAGCAGACGGTTACGTTGTGTACAGTTGATTATTAAGAGCAATGGAAAATGTTGCCAATTTGCATTTAAACTATTTATGTCTATTTGAAATTAAATTTTTGTACATCATCATTTTAAAAGTACTACTCTTCAGCGTGGGCGCCATTTGCGGATTTAAAAGAGCCATAGTTTTGTAAAAAACGACAATGCTCCATACAAAACTGATTTCAAAATCTATAAGATTATTGTTTTAGTTCGTTTTTAGTTTGCTTTGGTATTAATTATAGTTTTTACACATTTCCAAGAAACTGGTCTAAACTCGAGCTGACGTTTACTTAGCTCAATGACTGGCCTGCTATATAGGAGGTAATATAACAAGCATCCTGCTTCCAATTCCGTAGGACAATATTTTAGACAGCGCGAATTTAGTACAAATTGTATATCGTGTCGATATTCGTTAATAACTAGTAATCGCCCACGGCTTAGCACGCGCGATAGGGAGAGAAGGATTTTTGGTAAAAAAGTAACCTCTGTCCGTTCTTAGGGTTCCAGCTTGTTTAATACCAAATTTTATCAAAATCGGTTCAGTCGTTTAACCTTAAAAGCGTAACAGACAGTCAATTAAAATAGATATAATAATAATATTATGCGTGAATCTTAATAATTGAGTTATATATATAAAATAAAAATTCTAATAATTAATTATATATTGTTTTGCGATTTCAAATTTATTGTAATATTTTAAATGCGTTCAATATTATTCGGTAGTTTGTCATAAGATTTAGGGTGTAGGCGTCAATGGCCACTCCTACAGATTAAAGATCGCGGCGCCGATCAGACGGAAGCTTTATTGACTATCTTACAGCCTCGCACAAATCTTATATCGTATTTTGTGTTTTCCAATCTCGTTTGTGTGTAAATAGTTATTTTGGCATTTACTACAAATTATTTTTTATGCGAGCAGTAATGGCGTTTTGGGTAGATCGCATGAATCTTAACTGTATATTGCGGGTTCAAAACTCTTCTAGCACTATTAAATTTTTATGTGTTTAATGTGTGTTTATAATTCATTCCGTGCTCGGTGGTGAAGTAAACACTAAAAAAAAGCTTTCATGTGTCGGATGAAAAACTGCCACATGTAAATCCACCACCCACTCTACAGCAGTGTGGTGAATTGAGCTTCTAACGTACAAAAGTGAGTTGGCAGATAACCAGCAACGGGACATTTACACTTATGACTTACTTGGCTTTACTAATAAGCTTTTGTGGCAAAACAGAACACTCCGTTTCATAAGGGACATAACACTTTAGTTCCAAAGGTTGGTGACGTATTAGCAATGTAAGGAATGGTCAATATTACTTACCGCGCCAACGTCTATGAGCGATGGTGACCATACCATCAGGTAGCTCGTTTAAAAGTTAAAAGCTGTAAAATACTTATTATATAATTTTTTTCTATTTTCATTACAAATTTATAATTATTTAAGTTCATAAAATATTTTAATATGATTTTACTCTTAGCATAATAATTGTTATATCATATTTATTTATATAAAATTATTTATTATTATTAAAAACATTTATGATAATTTTAACAGCCTGTCGTCTTCAAGGCGCCACATTTTTTATGCACCCCTTGGAGGAACTGATCCTAGCCGACTTACCAACTGAGATGTCATGATCCCGAATCATGACATCTGAGTTTTCTAACGTATTATCTATTTTTTTTCCTTTTCATACATCTATTTTTCTTTTAATCATAGTAATATAAGTTTTATAAACATTTAAATATTAAGTATCACAACCATTTAAACTATCATTAAAATATTTTTTTAAATCAATATCATTAACTGCGGTTATCTGTATATATGTTCGCACTTATGTAATAAACTACTTTTTCATTTCAATCATCGTAGCCATATGTACATGCATTATAAGAGAACAGTACATATAATTGATTATCAAATTAATTAATTGTAAAAAAATATTTCTTAAGTAAATAATATCATGTTAATAAAAGCGTAAAATAATATAAAGTATAATAACACATACAATAGTTTGTCGGTGAGTTTAGAAATCGCTTTCCTTTATAAAGTAACAGCCTTTAAATACTCTACAGCTAGCCTAAGGCTTCCTTTACTTGAGAAGGTTTGAAGCTTATTCCGTCACACTACTCCAGTCCGGGTTTATAGATACACAGTCATGTGGCAGAAATCAAAGAAAAGTTTGCAATATAAAATGATTATATCTGTCTATTTATACCTCTCACGAAGCGACGGTGGGCGCTACTTTATTATAGAAACGTGTATTTAATGTAAAAACTACATGAGAAATGAATGTAAAAATGCGCATTGTAAAAAATATCCAGACGACAGCGCCATCTGTGATGAAAAATGGCGGCCCATATCCTGTGCACGCGTCAGATAATGGATTTACCTGCGTTTTATAGTTTTTTCCACTCGCATTGTTTCTGGCTTCCCAATAATATCTCCGTAATTTAATGGGATTTTCACTGACGATGAAAATTAATGAAAATGTGTGTAATATTATTGTGGAGTTACATTTAAATTATTTTGTCAAATTTAGATATCGTTTTGGATTTAAAATAATTGTTTAAAAAAAAATTAAACATAAAGCTCGTTTCATCTTATTAAAATATATACTTTAATTACACTTTAAACGCCCATCACACCCCTGTCATTCAGAAAGTCAAAATTTAAACGAGTATATTTAACGGAGGCAGGTCTTGACGAGGGATTGCCGAAATGTACGAGTAATTGTTTATAATGTTTCGCTTATTCATACTTTTGGTAATTTAAGTTAAACTATACAGAGTTTTGTAAAGTAATGACAAGGCAAATAGGATTTTCAAAGTATCAAGTAAATTTCATGTTTTACTTAATTCTTTGAAAATTACTTACTTATTTCTTTGTAATTACAGGCACAAGAGACATAATATCGTAGTGCCCAAGGTTGGTGGCGCATTGGCGATGTAAGCGACGGTTAACATTTCTTACAATGCCATTGTCCATGGGCGTTGGTGACCACTTACCATCAGGTGTCCCATATGCTCGTCCGCATACCTATACAATAAAAATAAAAAGAAACAAAAAACAACACTCTATTAGCACATAGTGTTAGATAGTATATGAAGTCGGTGCTGAGTGGTAGGGGCTTGTGTCAGCCCATCTGAGTAGGTACTATATATCTATACTACTATATATATCTATTGGCTCTGTCTGTACATTTTTTTTTTTCAACTTATTTTGTGATAAGTAATCGTTTTATGATGCAGTGATTCACATTATACTATTTTTTTCATTTTTGTCTGTCTGTCTGTCTGTATGTCTTCTTATAACTCAAGAACGGCTTGACCAATCGTGATGAAAATTGGTACACACAAAGAACATGTGATGGCGCAAATGTTAGTCCATATATAAGATCGGTAAACCCTACGGTATCTTATGAAAATTAATTTCAAAACGTTAATTACGTATTTCTTTACCAGTGTGTGTGTGTTATTATAGTAATAAAATAATTTATTATATTTTTATTAATTATACGCGGGTGAAGCCGCGGGGCACAGCTAGTCTCATATAAATATAATCATAAATAGTATTAGTAAAACTACTCTTGAAAGAACTACAAGCATTTTTACAAGAATTTTAATAAAATATTTTCTGCTATGGTTAACTCTTAAACTTGTCTAAAATATTTTCGAGTCATCAATCACCATCATTATTAATTAATCAAAAATAAACGACATTATGTAACACATGAAACTCCTATTAAATTTCCTCATATCATCTAATAAAAACAGTTACGCGAAAAGTAACGTTCCATTAATTCTTATGAAAACAAAAGATAGTCGCCGGGAAGTCTGCGTCCTGGATAAACAGGAACTGGTTCAAGGTTACATAATGTATCTTGAGGGAAAGTATAATTCCCTTATATAGGAGTATATATTTGGAACTTTGGTATTTTAATACGTTAAGAACGGCGGGGCCCAATTGCAAATTATTATAAACCGAAAAAAAAAACGAATTGGTTCCGCTTGCTATTAAACTTAATGCGGGTATTTAACTTAGGCTTTCAGCTCATAAAATAGTCTGTTAAACCGAAGTAGACTCTGTAGTTTGTTTATATTTTAATTTAATTTTCTATTTTTAATCTTATTTGGGATTTTGATTTTTTAAATTAATTATTTTATTGTATTAAGTATCTTATATAAACGTCGCTTAGCGTCGCTTAGTTAAACATTGTATTCGCTCTTTCTGTCATTATTAATTGGACATTGGAAAGAAAAAGACGTAGCGCTGTTTGACAAATCACATGCTAAGCAAAGTTTATTTTTCTCTTTTGGAAAACAATCAGTATTTATATCACATTGAGTTTAGTGAATAAGAGATTATCCAGGTACATACAATGTAAATATAAAAAATAAAATTTTAAGAATGAATTTATATGTATGACTTTACATTATAATATAATTCAAGTGCATATGTTTTACGACTATGAACGTTAGTGACGCTACGCGTTGTGTAAAGGATTTAGTTTAAACATGTGTAGGCACCGGACTATTCGTGCTGACACAAAGCTGATTACACCAGCAGTGAAGAGAACCCAGGGATGTGAAAATGTCCATATTTCACTTGACAAATATATGAAAATATATTTTATTTCATTTTTAATCCGATCATACTCTTTTACAGAGATCTGGTGGTCATCATTATTATCGAAAGGATGTCACGAGTATCTTTCCATAATTTCAATTTTATCGCTTTTATTTCAACTATAATGAAGCGAGCACAATCGGACAGCGTGAGGGATGTTCGAGGCACTTCAATTATTTGAAATTTATGTTGTAACTGGTTTCGTTGTCGATAAATCTGTCATTGATTTTTTTTATATCTCTTAATTTTCGTTTCGTTTCCAATACAATATTTAAGGCCTTTTAAAGAACAGAATAAAATGTTATACATATAGGTGAGATCATTATTATTATTATATAATAATTGTTTTTATTTTTGTTTCTATCGAAAACTGTGTAATTTTACGACTAATATTAAAAATAGGTATACATTAGATAAAGACATATTTGCATTATCACTTATAATCAATTAAAAACAGTTTAATTAAAATACAATTAATAAGAAAAAGGTAACGATATAAATATATATGCGATAATTAGGTTTAATGTGGAATCGGTTTTTAAGCGAACTTTTTTTTTTTTTAATTAAAAAGTGACAAGGACCGAAATTGGATGGCACGGTATTGACAGCGGGAGATAATTGTTGCTAGGCTCGAATTATTGGCGCCTGTACGACGGGTAAACTATTTACTTGAATGTGATACAGTTTTCATTTACGGAAAATATTTAAAGGACTCGATTAACATTAAGCTTCTTGAGTTTACAGCTGAAACTGTTATGAATTCAGTTCGTAGACATTTAATTTAGAACCGATTTATCGAGAAATCTCTGTCTACGTGTCAAATTCTTCAGATGATAGTTAACAATTTAAATGTAGAACCTTTTCCAAAACATTTTGAGATAATTTCAATACAAATTCCTCTATTAAATTTTCCCAGATCTTACTAAAACCATAAGATTTACTTAAATTGTAATTGAAATGTATTTTATTAGGATCCGAGATAAAACCTTTAAAAAATACAGTACAGATTTTTTTTAGATTATGTAATAAATCTTTTGATTTATTTATTTATTAAGGACCATCATTAACAACTACATTGAACACATTTATAATTAAATTATCATTGTAATTACATTACATATTATGCACTATGTTGTTTTTGAAGTTAGCCACTATAGTCACGTTCAGAAACCATAAGAAAAAAAAACTAGATACATTTAACGTTTAGAAACTTCTGCTAATGATTCACCTTTGTTTCGATTGCAATAAATCTTTCAATATTGACTTATAACTCATAGATTCAAAAAGACGAAAACAATTTTATTTTTAAATTTCCCTTGCTTACTCCAGCCTCGTTTTATCTTATTTCAATTAATATACAAATACGTAATAATATAAAATATGTAATAGTCAAAGTCACAAATCTTGATTCGGATATGGAAGCATTACACTTATTTTATTGATATTTTATGATTGGCTTTAAACCTAAGAAGAACCGGCGAAAGAAACAGCCGGATTTTTTTTTCCAACAATTGTTATTAATCGTGATATTATTCATATTTCTACTAGAAACGACCTGGAGGCAATCGTTTCATTTCCAAAGCTGTTATTATCTAAAAACAAACAGACCTTTGGCGAAAATAATAATGAACATATTACCGCATCCATAACTTCTCAACGTCATACCGGAAACATTGATAGACATTGAGATACAAGCGCGCCGCCCGGCGTCGCATTGTTGCGTTGACACTGAAGATCGCCCCTTGTAACATGCTGGCGATCGATATTCCAGTAGTTATTACAAGGCACTACGAAACTGCAAAACATTATTTACTATCCTTTTCATACTTAAGGTTGTGTAGTGCGAGAGAGATTGACATACGATTTGAAGTTCTGTTTTTAAATGTTTGAATGTGTTACCACGAACACACAAGGTATTCTATCACTAAGCAATGATTTGCATTGTTGTAAATATATACCAATGTCCAAACATCCTTGAGCTAATTTGTCCAATTTTAATCAATTGATATCTCGATTGCCAAACACAACCAACAGGATTTTTTAAAATTGCTTCTGATCATTATCTGGCTTTTCTGCCTTATTTATATATATAAATAAATATACCCCCAAATTTTATACACTTCACGATAATTATAATTAGAAATATTATTAAATGATGTAATTAAATATATTTTAAAATAGATTATGTCAATGGCATCGCTATTGTGTTCAAGCTTAAAATAAGGTTCCAAATGTTTCCCATCACGTTGTTAAAATTTTGGTTAGTGGTTATGTTTACGTTAGAATTATATCCAAAATATCATGTTTTCATTTCCCATGCGATCTTCGCTTAGGACGTTTCATAACCACTGTGTCATCTTGGCAACAACAGTTTTATATATATATTAGCTAATCGTCCCGACTTCGCACGGTTACATAAGAAAAATGTATGTAAAATCCACGTCTAATTCGTAAACGAAGTCTACGTCGGGGAAGTAACTATGACAAATTTCAAGGGCGGATAGTTTACTCGGTGGTAGAGCTTTGTGCAAGCTCGTCTGAGTAGGTACCACCCACTCATCAGATACTCTACTGCAAAACAGCAGTACTTTGTACTGTTGTGTTCCAGTTTGAAGTTCGGTGAGCCAGTGTTATTACAGGCATAAGGGACATAACATCTTAGTTCCCAAGGTTGGTGGCGCATTGGCGATGTAAGCGATGGGCATCATTTCTTAAAATGCCATTGTCTATGGGCGTTGGTGACCACTTACCATCAGGTGACCCAAATGACCGTCCACCTTTCTATACAATAAAAAAAAAGATCGTAAGATGTGATATTTGGCTTATATATATATGAACACAATCCTGTTACATAAATAGAAAATTTGATTATGAAATTACCTTCTCCAAAACGCCACCACCGTTTCTACGTTGGTGCATGTGTAGATACAACGCCTGCCGCACGGCGTCGCATTGTTCCATTGACACTTGTGGTAATGTTAGTTACCGATCGATGCTATACTGGTTATTGCGTTTGGTTACCTCGTCTGGGATGATTTTTTATATACCTAGGCTGTCTAGGTTTATCTATTTGGTTTTATGAAATTATATTCAGCTAGCTCCCCATTCCGAATTCGTTCGGGTAAAATTCATATTTATTCCACCCATTTCACTCCACATTTCTAAAATTCCTTATTTACGTTATGAAATACATCCATGTTCCAAATTTCAGCGTTTTTAATTCAGTCATTTTGTATGTACGTTGATTCATATGTATAAATAAATGGAAAGACTATTTTAACTACGTTTAATATTATTTTAATCTTGATTCTATACCAATCAAAGCTTAAAAATAAATGAAATTTAAGAAACATTGTACAAAATGTCATATATTAACAAAATTATAAAATAATGGATGGAGTTGTGTAAATAAATAATTTTTAACCTGATAATTTTAACTTATTTCATTGATAACAAAAATCAGTCTCCAAAAAAAAACAATTGAAGTTAACAATACTTCGTTACGTTAACATTTGGTCAAAATATTTGTATAAAAAACAAAATATTTAAATAATATGTTAGCCGCCGTAAAGTGAAACGTATCATTCACCTCCCCATATCAAGCTCGCCATTACCGACCACTTAATCATATCCCAGGTTTGTACGTGGCAGATACAAATAAACAACAAGGTGCAATTCGTTTTATATAACGTCAGAAACATTATTCGGTATCAGTAGAAAATGTAATAAGTATATTTTAATAACGACTACATTCTTAAACTAATTATATTTAGAAAGCTAGATTTATACAACAATCATCATTGTCATTAACTAAAAGGGTTTTTTTTTAATAATATTGCTAGGTGGACATTCAAGTACCTGATAGCAAGTGGTCACCATTTCCCTTATATCGCCGATGATCAACCTTGAGAACTAAAATTATGTCCCTTGTGTAGTAACACTGGCTCACTACTTTCAAACCTGAACACAACAATACTAAGTATGCTGTTTAGTGGTAGAATATCTGATGAGTGTGTGGTCCCAGACGAGCTTGCACAACGCCATACCATCAAGTTCTAGAAAGTACAAATAAATAAAGATTAGAATCCTGTTTAAATGTAAAATTACTTTTACTATACAATCAAAATTAATTGTAGTTGTTAAGTCTGAATTTAGTAATGAATTAAAACGTGAATATATAAATATTACTTTTTTTTCAAGCATTTATAAATAGCTAAAATATTACGACGCTACCCTTTAAAATTTCACGAAAAATTCGCATAATTTTGACGATTTATACATGAGTGGAGATCGTTTGCTCGTCTAGACGTGGGTTTTTGGCAGTCAAGGCTACTGCTACCGTCGGGAGTGCGTTGGTTGCATCACATGTTGGCACATATCGATGTTAAAGTTTTTGAGAGGAAAATCAATACTAATGTAATTATTTTGCCATAGGCCTTATTGTAATGTAATAAAGTCTAATTTATTTAATGAATTAAAAGATATGTAACATTCAAAATGTATTTGTACTGTTAATTTAATACGAAATCGTGTTTTGTTTTAATGGAAATATAAGCATAGTTAATAACTTAACATAGTTGCTTATCTTTTGTAATCAGAATAGTAATCTGATTAAAAGTAATCATGATTACATGTAGTCTTAATTACGACTACAGTTTTTTTTTTTTTAATAGTATAGGTTAGTGGACGAGCATGTGGGCCACCTGATGGTAAGTGGTCACCAACGCCCATAGACAGTGGTTTGTATATTTCTTAAAAAAACAACATCACCACTGCGCCACTAACCTTTGGAACTAAGATGTTATGTCCCTTGTGCCTGTAATTACACCGGCTCACTCACCTTTCAAACCGGAACACAACAGTACCAAGTACTGCTGTTTTGCGGTAGAATATCTGATGAGTGGGTGGTACCTACCCAGACGAGCTTGCACAAAGCTCTACCACCGAGTAAAATAATAATAATAATCAGTAATCACCGTAAATGATTCCTTTTTTAATATTTTTGTAGTTTTTAATTATTAATCTGACTACATTTTGCTTGAGTATGTAGTAATATCACATAATAAGCATTCAGAAGTGTAACTTATTGTAACCTCGAATTGATATTTATAAAAAATAGAATAATTTCATACAAATTCATGTTCATGACCATCTTAGTTACTCTTAAAAATCCAAATAAAACAATTAACCCATTCAATAAATAACAAGTCGCGCCTTAATTAATTATTATTTCGTCTACCAACAAAATGGCGGTTTCAAAGTTAGCACGCATTTTTTAATAACAACGCTGTTGAATGGATCAAGGAATCCCCAACTATAAACATACATATATATTACATAGTAGTAACAGAAAATTTTGATAAACGAATATTCAAGCTCAATATTTTCCATGTGAATGATACATTCATCATTCGTTCAAATTTATGACACGGGAAAAATAAAGCAGCATCACATTCAATTTTCCCTAATGCGCAATCAGAGGTTTGATGTAAGCCCAGTTTACTCGGGCCTGAGTCGTAAAGTTACGAGATGAAGCGTTCCGGCTTCTGAAATATTATCCTTCTTATCGTTGGGCAGCCGTGATGGCCCACTGGTTAGACGACGAGAACCTTAACGGATGATTTCGAGTTCAAGCCCGGCATCACTGAATATTCATGTGCTTAATATGTGTTTATAATATCAATTTCGTACTTGGTGGTGAAAGAAAACAACGCGAGGAAACCAGCGTGTGAACTAGCATGTATTGGAACAGCTTGGTGGAGTAAATTCGAAACCTTATTCTTAAAAAGGAGAGGAGGCCTAAGCCCAGCAGTGTGATATTTACAGGCTGTTACTCTTCGTCGGAGTCGCCTGAGATATGTTTAACATATATCGATAAAAAATAATGTTACGATTACACGTCACAGTAGAGAATTGGTTTTATAAATAACAAATTTAAATTAAATCAATGGCACTGAAATAAAGTATCACAGCTGTCGGCTTAAAGATACATTTTGATGTTTATGCCACTACGCTGCTTTAATGTGGCTTGGATACATATGCGTCAGAATTTTATCCTACCTAGAACATTCTGTTTCCTTTACCACTGAACGCGAGATAAATTATAAACGCAAAATAGAGCCGAACTCGCGATTATTGAAAAAATCTAGACAATTATTTTTGAACATTTTTGGGTCTTATAAGAGTTAATTATAACGTTTGGGGCAAACGTTCCTGACACAAAATCGTAACACGTAATGTCAATTATTATGTAAACAAGCTTATTTTTATATAGTGATGTTATAATTATGTAATACATAATCTCAACTAACATGAAAGTGTTATCCATCAATATCAAACTATTGAAAAGCAAACAAACCCTTCATCGACGACTGGGGTGTTTCCGGTCCACCGCACACGGTTTACGGAACAAACACCGTATTAATACCCCGTTATTATTGGGCAAGGAATTAGGGCCTGACGTAGACGGCTTAATGAATCGTAGATGAGCTACGGGTCCGCATCGGCAGCACGAGCTTGTTTTACGCTTATGAGCGTGTGAGCGTTGTATGAAAAACTGGTGTGAAATTACTGGATTATGTGGTTTTGATAGCAACGTTATAATATGTTACATGTATATTGTCTATGACAATAACAACATTATGTCTTTAAGAATTACGAGTTTTTTTTTTTTTTTTTTCATTTATTTTAAAGAGGGTTTTTTCTTTAGAAAATGCCACCCTCATAGTGCTCACAGAACTTTATACATTGCTTAATTACATCTATTCTTAATAAGATCATCCACTAATTTGTACAAAACTTGCGCTGGTTCAGATGTAGGATCAGCGAGGACACTGTTACATGCCCCCACCTCCCCGCAATAATTAATTAAGCGCAAAAAAACCATTCTATCAGCCTCATTCCGAGCACACTCCATTATGACATGGTACGTGTCTTCTATGATGTGACATATACTGCAATTAGGTGAAGGTGTCTTACCCATAAGAAAACCAAAGTTATTTAATGGAATGTGCCCGGAACGAAGCCGAAGAGCTGTGACAATAGAATACCTGCTCATATTGGCACCATCAAACCAAATACTTTTCTGTAGTCCGGGCTGCATTGTCCTGTACCAGATCCCCTTAGTTAGCGATCGCTCATCAAAATGCTCTCTCCAAAATTTATAAAATCTATGTTTAGCTAAATATAATAATTCCGAATGATATGGTAGGCAATGGTAGTTAATACCATTTCGTGCTGCATGTTTTGCTAGTACATCAACTTTATCATTATCCTCCAAACCAATATGAGCAGGAATCCACTGCAACATCACTTTTTTATTTTGACGAGAGAAACTTAGAATAGATTTTAAGATGGAATAGGCTATCGGAGTTCCTCGAAAGGTCGAGGTAGACCGAGCCACATGTTGGAGAGCAGTTTTAGAATCCGACAAAATTACAAATCTGTCACAATCTATAGAACCGATATATGATAAAGCCTCCAAGATGCCTAATAGCTCTGCACGCATCACAGATATCTTAGTATCTACTCTAAGTTGACAGCTGGTATTAGTTTGGGGGTCATAAAAAGCAACACCAATATCAGAGATATCTTTTGAGCCATCTGTAAACACTTTGTAAAATGAAGAATATATTTCTGTAATTGCCCGTTCAGATAATAATTTTAAAGCTGCTTTATTATAATTACTTTTACTTTTGTCAATTGAGGCTAAAGAACATTTAATGTGAGAGGATAAATCCACACTGCTAACCCACGTGTCTAGACTAAACATTTCTAGATTATTGCTTTGGTGGATTCCGAAAGCATTATAATCATTGTGAATCGTAATAAGCAATGGAAGTTTCTTCTTTCGCCAGTAAGAATTGGTACACACATTTTGGAATTTATTTAATGACTTGATAATTTCATTATTAGCTATAGATTTACATTTTAGCCAAAATTTAACTCCCAAATAATATCTTCTGATCGACAATGGCGGTACGCAAAGCTCATTTTCCATTATATGGATCGGTGTAGTCTTAATAAAGCCACCAATCAATCTGAGACTTTGATTTTGTAATACATCGACTTTTTTCAAATTTGTCTTACAACTATTGTCATATAAGAAGCTGGCATAATCTATTCTGCTACGAATTAACCCAAAATACAAACGCCTTAAGTGAATAGGATGTACTCCCCAGCCCGGTCCTCTTAGAATTTTAATAATATTTAATAGATGTAAAATTTTTTCTTTTAAGTAGTTAATGTGGTTTGACCATCTCAATGAATTATCTAGCCACACTCCTAAATACTTAAAAGCGTTAACCTCTTCGATGATTTGGTAATTCAATTGTAGCTTTACTGTATATTTTTTACGCCCCCTTTTAAATATGCAAACTTTAGTTTTACTAGTCGAAATCTCTAACCCTATATCTATTAAGTGGTCAGCCATAGTGTTCAATGACAATTGTAGTTTCTCAGAGCTTTTTGTCAAACTATTACATGAAGTAAATAAAAGAAAATCATCCGCGTATTGCAATATAGAAACTGGGCTGGTATGTTTGCAAATTTTATGAGTCGCGATATTAAACAATAAAGGCGCTAATGGGTCTCCTTGCGCTAATCCTAGGCTGGTACTTCTTACCATTGCGTTTCCATTAAACTGAATTTTAAGAATTCTATGATTTAAAAAATTCCACAGATAACTGCATAATTGTGTCCCTACCCCCAAACTATCCAGAATCGAAATAAGAGAAGTAATATTGACATTGTTGTATGCATTATGGATGTCAATAAAGCACGCAATTGTTGGCTTATTTTCAGAAAACCCAATTAAAGTTTTTGTTATAAAGTAAGATAGGTTATCTGCACACTGATATGATTTTCTAAATCCTGTAGTATTTCTCGAAAATAAATTATTCTTTTCGCAGAACCATTCCAGTCGCTTATTAAGAATACTGTGAAAAATTTTACATAAGCAAGACATTAAGGCAATTGGGCGTAGAGACGAAATAGATTCTGAATCTCTACCTGCTTTCGAAATAGGTACGACAATAATATTTTTCCACTGGCTAGGTACAAAGCCTTTGTCATAAAATAAATTAAAAAGGGTTGTCAGTATATATTTACTATTTGTTGGGAGATGTTTTATCATTAAATATGTAATTCCATCATCACCAGGTGATGTATTTTTAGATGGAATACAGCTTTCTAACTCAGTCATTGAAATATCAGTACCTATTTTATTATTATGAGAATGAAACGAAGGGCACATAGGGGAAACATAATCGGGTGTTAAGCTACGCAAAAGTTTGTATGTTAGATTTCCATTTATTTGTTGTTTAGGAGATTTATAACCCTTTATCCACTTCATTTTAAACCATAACTCTGTCGATGTAGTTTTTTGATTTACAGACGAACAAAAATTTTGAAAACAATTAATTTGAGAATTACGCATTAGATTTTGTGCAGAGATAATTTTTTCCCTCAATATATCCAAATTACGTGGGATTGGATTACGACGTAGTTGTGATAAAGCTAAACGTCTTTCAGCCACTGCTCTAGATAAATGCTGGTTCCAGTACGGCTTGGGGGAAAAGTTACAAGTGGGGCTTTGATTAATTCTTATTAAAGGGATAGATATTTCTGCTGCCATATTTATATAATCTACGAAGGAATCGTAGTCTTTTTGGGGGTCATTAAGCCAAGTAAAATGATTAAACAAGTTTTCAAGTGTCTCCGTGTATAAGCTCCAATCAGCCAATTTAAAATTTCTTTTATATATCGATGGATATGAATGACTGAAATTGGTTGAGATTTTAATAACCCTGTGATCACTGCCCAATGTTTCATTAAGTACAGAGTAAGTGAATTTTAGCGCGATGTCAGAGGTTACCAAAGAAATATCTGGGGAGTATTCTTGAAGAGCACCGTTAACTAATTTTACCCTAGTGGGTGTGCGATCATTTAAGGTCACAAGCTGATTGTCAGAAAGCGCATCGAATATTTGGAAGCCTCTTTGGTCGATTTTTTGTGACCAATTAGTGTGATGCCCATTAAAGTCTCCAACTATAATAGTCCTAGAGTTAGCTATCGAGAAAATGGCCTCCCAATCATGAGTGCTGGTTCGGACTGAAGATGGGCAATAAACTGAAATTATATTATCAAAGTCTCCACAATTCAAAAGTTTAACGTGGATGATCTGGATTGATGAATTAGTTTGCCGCACTTTGCATACTTGTGAATTGATGGATTTATGTACAATTATGGCTATTCCTCCATACGAGTCATCACGATCACAGCGGTGTATATTGTAATTTTTAATATTTAAGTAACTATTTGGCTCTAACCAAGTCTCACATATGGCAGCAATATGGATCTTCTCCTGCCACAGTAAATTCTCAAAACTTGTCAATTTAGGTCTAAGGCTTTGTGCGTTCCACTGAATTACATTTAACTTTGTGAATTTATGTGTTTAAATAGTCTAAAATTAACTTTAGTATAGGCCAATCAGAAATATTTTCAACAACAATTAAAATTAACCACTCAACACAACACTTGATTGTATTCTTTAGTTTCTGTTGGAACGACCCGCTTTTGAGAAATAAAATTTCTTTTAATCTATATAATAGTTCTGAAAAATTTATGTCTCTAACTAATGGCTTTTCGGGGTTTGCATGGTGTAATTCTTCAGATTCCATTTTAGAATTAGGCAGGTTGGGGTTTGAAGATGGGCTTGTAGTTTCGATTCTAGTCGCTTTATGTTTTCTAGGTACATTTTCAGATTTACGATTGATTGTTGGAACGTTAACCTGTTCACTTGAAACGCGTGTGGAAGAGATTTGTTTTTCGTTTTGTTCCTCTCTTAAATCTACTTGAGTAGGAGGAAACACATGTGATACAACATTTGCGTACGTACGGTCTGGATGAATACATGTGTGATCAACGGTAGTATTCACAGTGGGGATTATGTATTTATGGTTCGGAGACTCTGGTAGCATTGTACGAGCTTTCCTGTATGTACAATTATATTGAGACATAATCTCGCGGATCTTTTTTTCATTCAAGAAAACAGGACATTCTTTATTGAGTGCCATATGTGGACCTTGGCAGTTAACACAAACAAACGTCTTTGTCTCGCAATTTACATGATTACCACCACACTTAGGGCAAATAATCTTATCTGACGGGCATCTAGATAGTGTATGCCCTAATTTCCAGCATTTGGAGCACTGAGATACCGGGAATGTGTAAGAGTCAACATTAATGCGTAGACTGTCTACGAAGACATGAGTAGGTAAATATGAACCTTTAAAACAGAGACGGACCCTCTCACAGTCAATCCAATTTCCATCCACATCACGTCGTTTCAATCGATACACTGAACTTAGTTCCGCGCGACTATCACATATAATTCGCATTTTAATTTCTTCTTCCGTTAAATCGAGGTCCACATCCTTGATTGTACCATATGTAAAGTTGACTTGAAATGCTTTTTGAAATTTCCACCCTTTATTCAACAAATCTTCACAAGTCATCATTCTATTCATGCAGTTGACATTATCAAATTCAACTCTAATTTTGTAGGGGCTTAAGTATTTTATTTTAGTTATATCAATTATTTTTAATTCCTTTAATAATTTTGCAAGGGCAAATTGTTTGGGAAACTTTTCTTTACATGAAATATATATTTCCATGTCTGTGTCTTGAGTTTTAATTTTTTTTTCTTTCATAACTGTCTGCCAACCTTCGTCTTTATCATCTCTTTCTCTTTTATTAACTCGCGCTGACCACTGTTCTATATCATCTTCCATGGGTGTATATTCTGTCTCTTTCTCACAATGCTGCTTTTTTTTCAGTACCATTTCGCTTAAATAGATAGTCGGGCTTGGAATCCTCAACTCATTATTCACACTGTTCTCATCAATCGGAATATCATTATCCTCCATATATAATAAATAGAAAAATATATAATATTAATACAACCACAATAATTGTTCAACAGTAAATTGACCGATAGATAAGCGGCACCGGTCGGCCCGCGCGCCAAACCGGTTTCACTGTAATTAACTAATGAGTTGTAAACAAGAAAGAATGCATTCAATACAATAGACGTCCACCTCGCACGAGTACCGTCGCGAGACTCCAATTACGAGTTTATGTTCCTATAATTACTTTCTTTAACAAATTGGGCATCTTTAATTATTTTAAACATCACATTTAAGATTTATTATTAAATTATATTGATATTTCATATTTTGTTTCAGGTAATTGGCAGCAGACATAAAATAAGGATTTTGTAAGCGTTTTTTTCTTATAATAAATTGAAAGAATTATTTAACTGTAATTAAAATATGATCATTATCCATCCAGATTTTAATACATCTGGTATACATAATACGTGTAGAAAATGCCTGTTGTTCACGTATTTGTCACTCCATTTTGCCCCAAAACTTTCATCATTTGCACAGCAACGGATTCAAAGCACGGCTTTATTCTGAATGGCTTCTAATTCCTCTATATATCAAATAAGATAATAGTTCACGCAACTCGCAATAGGTCTTAGCGACACCCTCCTGCAATCAAAGGGTTGAATGTGAGTTAATACAATGTCTTAGAAGCTCATCTATTATATAAAAGTATTTTTCAGAAATAACAATATTTACCATTCATATAAAAATGAATAGTTAAATAAATATCAAAATAACTTATATGTTGTACTCGGCGTTTAAGCACGATCATACCTAAAAAGGTTAAACCTTTTTAAGGTCGAAAAGTCGGGTAAAATTTTGTCCAACGTTTCACAAGAGTTCCATTTGTCGTGATAACGAGGTGACTGGACAATTTCGCTTATAATTGTAACATTATTTTTTGTTTCTTTAATACAACAGATATATTTTGACAGTATTTTTTTTGACACCGTTAGTGTATAACAATTACACTATATTGATAAAATGCTGCTTCGATTTATGTCATTTTCTTAAACTTGGAAGCAATACTTGAATAGTAAATTCAAGCCTGATTGATTTTGAAACTGATATCGTCTTTGTGATTCAAACAATATGTTGGGAAACGCTTCAATCGATTGAGAAAGCAGTGACGGACTATGATTTATTTAAATATGGTCTTGTAGGCACTTTAGAATGGTTATGATACAATATTATTTACTAAAATGAAATATAAAGTTATTGTCATGACGTACTCCTGGCCGTATTCGACCACGCCAGTCTTTCTCAATTGCGACGAGCCAACTGTGGAAGAGACTCTGCACTGCACTCGAATCTGATGGGACAGCAACCCGACAATTACCACACGGAAGTGATAACACTACTAACTAACATTCTCTGTGCTGATACTTAGAAACTTTTGATAGAAAAATCAATGTCATTTTACCGGCCAAACGCGGGTTTCATACGCAGAACATTGTTATTTTTTTCATTATAACAATTTCTCCACAGACACGCTTCCGTATCTTGGGTTATACTCGTTTCCTTTATTTGTAAAATAATTTCTCCTATTTTAAAATTACAAAACCTAATTAAACTTTGGATTTTTTTAACATATAGGCCAGAGATGCAGTTATATTATAGTAACTATAATTGTATATATATTATAAAAAAATATTATTATGTCTTAGTTATTTTTGAACCATACGACCCTTGCTTTAAAAATCTCTTAAAAAAGTTTTTTTCTAAATGATTGATTATGTTTTCCCCTCTTCATTAACTCTTCATTGAGTCTAAGTAAGTTTAAAGTATTTAAATTAATAGTTTATTAGCTAAAAGATTGAAGGGATTAGGATTGATTAATATTTCGACGCTCAAAATCTCCAAGATCACTTAACGGTACTATTAAGATGAAGTACTTAATACTTTATAGTTTCTTATACATTTTTTTTTAAATGAAATAATTTAACTTAATCTATTTCGCAAACATCCAACCACGTCTGCACCATACTTTGCTGTTAACGTATCAACGGAAAAGTCTTGCGCTGCATATACAACTTAACTAAATTCTCTTATATTACTCTTTATGTCACAGCAATAGAGTCTATATTGCCATAAACAGCTGCATTTCTAAAACAGTTATCTGTAATCCCTGAGCCATATGCATGGCCACGCGCTCCTCCATCACCCTTATCGGCTTCATTCGGGGTCGAACCTACTGCCCTATCACATAAACACAGCGAATGTCGATATTATCGAAGCATACTGTTACATGTACGTTGAATAAAAAGTTAAAGTCGATTTGATTTGATATCTTGAGTTTCATATCAGTTTTCCAATTCCTAAGTGGATGTTCTTTTCCTGATGTAGATTATGTTATGTAAAATACACAATCACAGTCTTATCTTTAAACTTAAAAGTGGATTGACGTAATATCGTCACATTTTTATCTTTACAAATTTTATCAAATAGAAATATTAAAGATTTTTTTATGTAAGAGGGGGCAAACCAGCATTAGGCTAACCTGATGGAAAGTGGCTACCACCGAGGGTTTTTTTAAAACCCTTTTATTATTATTTGTTTTATTTTTATAATGACAAAAAACTTTTGGCGCTTACTATAAAAATATAGGACTACGGAAATAAATGGTACTGCCATAATTTTTTTTTTGTTATTAATTGTCATATGAGATAACTATATTATTCTTCAGAATAATTTGTAAATTATGTGCACCACGAAAAATTCAAATAGAGAATCGTTGTAGATAGAAAAGCATAGAAATCGTGCACCGGGAGCTTTCACTAGCTTTAGGCGAAAAGGGCATTAAATGCTTTATTGGTTTTTCTTTTATGAAAAGACAAATTATATCTAACATATTTGTAGTAAGTTATGTATATATTAAAATAGATTACATATTATTGCAATTTCCGGATAAGGACACTAAAGGTGTCTTGATCCAGAACTGATTTACGGTTAGTTTATCTTACCGTTACGCTTTTTATATACACTTTATATGAAAAGTAATCCATTAACAATAATTTATTACACATACACATTTTTGGAAAGATGAGACATTCACCTTTAGAAAAATGTCAGGTGCCCAATTTCACTGGTGGTAGGGCTTTGTGCAAGCTCGTCTGGGTAGGTACCACCCATTCATCAGATATTCTACCGCAAAACAGTAGTACTTGGTATTATTGTGTTCCCATTTGAAGGGTGAGTAATTACAGGCACAAGGGACATAACATCTTAGTTCCCTATGTTGGTGGCGCATTGGCAATGTAAGCGATGGTTAAAATTTCATACAATACCAATGTCTATGACCGTTGGTAACCGATCGCTTACCATCAGGTGGTCAATGTGCTCGTCCGCTTAGATATTCTATTATAAAAAAATAATAGCACAGGACCGTGATAATTGGCGCGCGAGAGAGACCAGACGTTGATTAATGTTTTTTTTTGTAGAATAGTTAGGCGGACGAGCATAAGCATACTATCGAGAAAACTATTTAGTTTAAGCGAAGATATATAAAAAAATGTTATTAAATATCGTGCGCATCAACTGTATCTAGTATTGTAAAATTTGTTATTGGAAAGATGACATGATAAGGATAAAATGCTTTTGATAAATTATGTTAAAGATAAATTCAATCTTAAATATTCCGCCTTGAATATAAACAGTAGTAGAATCTGTGACATCTCAGTCCATAGCCGTTTTATTAACATGACTGTCATAAGAAGTACGGAAAAAAGTGACCGAGTTGTGAGACATAGAGTAAAAAAATGTTTTAAAAACATTTGTAGTGAAAAATCTGTGAAAACACGTTTACCTATCGTACAATGGCTACCAAAGTACAACATAACTTTACTGATTCAAGATATTATAGCAGGAATCACAGTTGGACTGACAGCTATACCTCAAGGCATCGCTTATGCTATAGTGGCTGGACTACCCCCTGAATATGGTCTATACGCAGGACTAATGGGAGGGTTCGTATATCTATTTTTCGGAAGTTGCAAAGACATCACTATAGGACCAACGGCAATCTTATCAGCTATGACAGCAAAATATGTTTCAGGCTATTCAGCCGATTATGCTATGTTGGCAGCTTTTCTATCTGGTTGGGTCATATTAGTAATGGGGATAATGAATCTTGGATTTTTAGTTGAATTTATATCAATGCCCGTCATCAGTGGATTTACAACAGCTGCAGCTCTTCAGATAGCATCGGCTCAAATGATTTCATTGTTCGGCTTAAATGGTGCATCTGGAAATTATTTCGCGCAATCAATATCAAACTTCTTTAATAATATTACGTCATTCAAGATACGAGATTCTATTTTGGGAATAGTTACTGTAATTATTTTAATAGGATTGAAGCGACTTGGAGATGGATGCAGTCGTAATGATAAATTAAGTAAACAAATTCGATGGTTTGTATCTCTTGCTCGAAATGCAGTTGTTGTAATTATCGGTATAATCGTCGCATATATTATAAAAATGGCCACGGGTAAAGAATCCTTGAAATTAATTGGAGAAATTGGAAGCGGTTTGCCTAAAATTCAACTGCCACCGTTCAGCACTGTCGTTGGGAATGAAACGCATAACTTTAGTGATATGTTACATAATTTAGGACCACAATCTATTATAATACCATTAGTCGCTATTTTAGAGCTAGTAGCAATTGCTAAAGCGTTTGCTGGTGGAGCTCAAATAAATGCAACGCAAGAGATGATTGCTCTCGGATTATGCAATATAATAGGATCATGTGCATTAAGCATGCCGATTACAGGCTCCTTCACACGAACCGCCTTGAACAATGCTTCTGGAGTGCAAACACCAGCAGGAGGTATCTTTACAGCCCTACTTATACTTCTGGCTCTTAGTCTACTAACTTCAACATTCTACTATATACCAAAGGCTTCATTAGCGGGTTTAATAATAACAGCAATGTTTTATATGATAGATTACAAAATATTCGGAAGACTTTGGAAAACCAGTAAAAAAGAGCTGATAATATTGATTATTACTATATCAATATCTTTGTCTCTTGGTCTCGAATACGGTATTGTGGCGGGTGTTATTATTGATGCTCTACTGTTACTCTTTTCGAGTGCAAAACCACCTATAGTGGTAAGTACTCTTAATGCAGCTAAAGGAAACGTGATCATAATATCATTGCCAGAATGTTTGTCATATTGTGCTGCAGATCATCTAAGAAGAGTCATATTAAAAGCATCTTTTAAAGCCGAATCCGATTCATTTATTATAGTAGATGGAATTAATTTACAACACATGGATACATCAGTGGCATCAAATCTCATGTCTATAGTAAAAGATATAGAAATGAAGAATGGACTGATATTGTTTTTAAACTTTGACGTTTCTTTAAAGGAGATGTGCATGATTATTGATTCAAAATACAGCCATAAATTTCTCACAGCTGACAAAAATAATATAGAAGATATCTTAGACATAACTATTAAGAACACTGTATAATTAATAACCTCTTAAGCTATCTGAAAACTTCGAATTGATTATTTGCACGTGTCATAAGAACTTCGTTATTAAGTTTATAATACTCATTTCTACGAAATCTATTGTACCATAAGTTATTTTTGCTTATTTTTATATTGTAAAAATTTAAATTAACTTCAAAGATAACTTCTTAAGAATTTGCAAAATCTTAAATCGTACAATGTAATGCTTATGTACCTATAATAGTATTTTAAGATTATTTATAACTATAACTACCAAATTTGAAAAGTGTTAATGAAGACGAGAATATATTCGATTGTAAAACAATATAGTTAAACATGAAAAAGTCGTGAAAACATCTTTTTCATTTCAACCATCTTGATTGACATGAAATCTTTGTGTAAAATGTCCAATATAATCGATTCAAGAAAACTGGGGACAGGCTTATCGTAAATTCGTGATCCCCTCAATATTTCTATTGGCCCGTTGAACGCTTCAAAGAGGGGTGTCATTCGGTTTCCTGAAATTTATTAACGTGATTCAGCACTTCTGAAGGTGGCAGATTTATGTTCTTATCGCATCAACTAAGTGCGTGAAGCATTGATCGTTTAGGGTGACGATTCTCTCATAACTTTATATTAGATGAAAAAGTATATCATGGACCTAAAATATGTATATATAGTTATATGTTTAAAGAACTGAGGTAACAATATCTGGAAAGAGCGCGGTGACCGTGGTTGTAAGTTAACCACTTAACATCGCGAAGAAATTGGGAATAGATAACAAGAATATTGGACAAAACTTAAACAAAATTAATGGAGCAGCGTTGTGGATAATGTTGCAAATTTTTATATGATAGAAGAAGCCTAGCTGACGTATTAAAGCAAATATATTTCCGATATAAATGTTGAATGATAAATATTATCAATAGTACTGATAATAAAGAGAAATTACACAACGATCCAAATCCCGAATCCAAATATCTCGTAATCTGATTAAATATGATCTTATCAGTATGTGGTCTTAAGATATAGTTTTTAAAATAGAAAATGGAAATTCCTAAATGTTTCCTTAAGTATAACATGAAGAATATGTTGTGCTTCCTGTAGTAGTAAGTTAATTTAAATTGAATATTTATTATGTATTCGTACGTACATTATTTGTATCCTCCATAATTGAAATATTTATTTTGCAATACATTTTTTTATTTTTTTTATAACTTATGTTTTGTTAATTTTGAAAGTTTAATTAAGTGATAATAATACGGAAATATCCTGGAATATTAACGTGAATAATTCAAAATTTAAAGATGTTTTTGTGCTACTCTGAAATTATTATAAGTCAGCTCACCATTGGCTTATTACATAAAACTTCGCCCTACAAACTTTTTATAAATATTATGCTGTAAGTATATTTACAAATGTTTTTATACTTAAATCATTATCAGGCAATCAATTTGTTACGAATGTTTAATATCACTATGAAATATTTTTAAGTAGATTTAAGATGAAAAAAATGTTATTCATAGATTTTTTCGTTAATTTGTTAATAATTGATATATTTTTTCATTATTCTTTTGTTATTATTTATTTTACGGTCAGTACTTCAAGCCTTTCTAATATTGATATTAAAAGATATAAAACTGACTTTTAATTCTGTACACTTGACTCATTTTCAACTTTATCTGCCATACCAAGGTATGGCAATGACACGTCAAATCACGCGGAAATAATGGTTGAACGAACACGCCGTTGTTGTCCCTAAACCAAAGTATCATGACCTCCCTTCTTTCAGCTATCTTCTCTGTTCTCATATAACATTGTTAACTCCACGTGTTTTTGTTCACTGGTCATACAAAGGAGGATACGAGGAGACACCCTGGACCTTTTTTGTGTAAAATTTCAGACTGAATAGGGAACAGTTTCCAGGTGATTACCTTGAGCGTTATGTACTGATTTTTCGGCGAATTCATCATGTGTAAACGATAAAACCTTTCCTATTGAACTTATATATTGGAAATGTAGATTTATTGCTATTATATATTTTGTTTCAATAAGTATATGTCTTATGAACTTTTAGATCAAGTTTTGAAATTAATTATATATTTTCATTTTAAACGAACATTTTCGAACTTTTTTTGCTTGATTACGTGTGAATATTTTAAAGAAAATGTCTGTAATGTAATAAATTATTTTTAATTAAAAAAATATAAATTTAAATAATAGATGTTCTTATGATGAAATAGTTTTATTCTCTTTGATTTGATAAACTAAATGGATTAATAATATAATAGTTCTTATAGCTAAATTTATAATACCCAATCTGTTGGATAAATCTCTGATTGTGATACAATTCAAACCGTTCAGAATTTCATAACAAAATATTTCCAACTAAAATCAGCAGCCATTAATCTCAGTTTTACATTAAACGGCTGC
Source organism: Nymphalis polychloros (assembly GCA_905220585.2). Taxonomy (NCBI): domain Eukaryota; kingdom Metazoa; phylum Arthropoda; class Insecta; order Lepidoptera; family Nymphalidae; genus Nymphalis; species Nymphalis polychloros. Next base: position 2,075,317 of record HG992247.1, read on the forward strand.
ATAATTGCGGTCACATCTACAACAAATACCTTTTATCTATCATACATTTCCATTCACTTTTTACTTACATATTCACTTATTATTATTTCAATTGAATTAAAATTTAAATTAGCATGTTCAAGCGGTAAATTTAATTTGGAACTTTGTAACTCGTTTTGCAAATATTTTATTTCTGACGTTGTAGCCTTTATTCTATTTGAATTAAAGCTGATTTTACAATAGGTTTGTGTTATGCTATGTTGTTAATACTTATGGTCACTTGGCCCTCGTCAAGTGAGTTTTGCAGCAGACAGAAGTAATGAAATACCGGACGAATGAGCCGTGCATAGTTGTCAATAGCAACGTTTCACTGATGTGAATATTTATAGATAGATTGATATGCTCTAGATAAATTTGTATCTACAAATAAAAATAAATGCAATTGAACGACAATTAAGCCGAATGTAGAATGTGTATGTATTGTAGTTGTAATTGTGTCATTAGACTATACTTTGCCAATGAACTGCTAACCTTGGAACCAATATGCCAATATTTGAACTCTTTGAAGGAATAACACATAATAATATATAAGTCTATATCTCACTACACATTATTTGTCAATATAGCACAATTGTAACTGTTGCACAGCACTATGTTCCTGTATTTGAATGATGTAAATTTTAATTTTATGAATTAGCCATGTCTCATTTCCGCTACGCAATTTCCATCAATATATTTGTTCACTTATTGTTTTTTGTAAATATTTGATATTCTTTTACATGTAATTTTTGGGGACAAGTAAACACATAACACAAAAGCAATACAAAAACGCTTTAAAATATTCATGAGACAATAAGTGGTGTTTTATGGAGGCGCTTTAATGGCGCTTCGAGAACATTAAACACGGTTTTACTATGAGTGCAAGTCTTGCTTTTATTTGATCGGGACCCCGCGAAATTGCCTTTTCATTGCAACCAATTTCCCTACTGATGTTATGAATCTTAAATTGGCTAATATGTTCTATGGAATGACATTTTACGATCGATTTTCGTTATAATTATTAATTATTATTATTGTAATTTATGGCGCAATTTTATTTAAAGATGAAATGAATCGCTACTATATAGTAACAGACAAAAGTTAACTTATTGCCATTAAAGAATAAAAGTTTAATTGTTACATCACTGAATTATTAATATAAGTGATATCTGTCATTTGTCATAATAGGAGTCTCAGTAAATTTGTGAATAATGCGCTCTGCAAGAGACGACCGGATCTTGTATAAAAATATTAATTTATATGTGATTAATGTTTAACCATCAAACGGAACGGAACACTGTTGTTGCGTTGTGGAATAAGTTCCAAACCTTCCCCAGAAGAAAGAAGACCTTGCCCAGAAGTGGGAATCGAGCTACTTCTTTGTATTATTTATCATCTATATAATAACTATTTATCTCATAGTTGGTAGTAATATTTCGTAACAGTTGAAAAACTATACGACTTCCCCACTGCCATCAATATTCTGTATTGTTTACTGGATATATTTACACTATTTTACATTTTATGTAGACATTTTTAACCTTTGACACGGGGCCAAACGACCGTTTGCGCCCGGGTGGGTTGTAATGGAAATTTTATGATGCTTTTATCTTGGGGTTGAAAGAAAATACTGGAATCTCTTTGTTTTGAATTAAAATTCAATGCGTTTACTTCAGTATTTTTAATTGTCTCTAGATTTTCTATCAATATTTACAAAAATGTTTCAACTAATCTGTGAGAGTACTTGTAAACGTTGCTCAGCGTCTGTTCTTTCGCCGGCTAAAGTTTGTGGTTCTTTCCGAACCTGTTCTTGATGTGCAACAGCTATTAATAATGTTTGTATATTAAAACTAAATATTGGCTTATACTGACGAAATTTGGAGTTACATTAATAATTATTAAAAACTCATGATTGGTACCACACGGGTAGTATGAGCAAATAATACTTAGTTTTACGTATACGTACTTCTGTAATAAAATTCATTCTTTAAAATTTATGTAGAGAAATATTGATGTATTTGAAATGAATCTGAAGGCATACGTCCTCTGAGATTATTGATCCGATATTAGATGAGTATGTCTAATATTTTTATTGGACTTCAATACCGGGCGGTGCGATTTATGTTCGGACAGGTTGTATATTGGTCGTACATATTTCATGATGTTCGTTTTAATATTTATATAGTTACGAGCTAAGTTTGTTCCCTTAGAATGGATGCATGTTATAGGCTATTAAAGTAAAAGTATAATAATATCCTGTTTATGTCCCACTGCTGGGCTAAAGCCTTCCCTCCTTTTGAGGTTTGCTTTTTACTATATTGTTCAAGACTATATGATATCGAGATTGATTGGTTTGCGTGTGAAAAAAGTAAATAATGAAAAAATACATAAGGATAAAGTTTTTAATATTTGTGTATTTTGACTGATAGATTCTTAATTTACTTTGCACACATTAAATTTAAATCTATAATCTTAATAAGCAACAATTAAAACACGAATAAAGTGACCTTTTTTTTGATTAAGATTAAACAAATCAATTCATTCATGTACATACGATGTAGTTGCAGTTTGTATATGAATAGAAAATTGCATTGATGGAAATCGATTCGCTTTTAAATTATTCAGTAATATAAAGGCGTGTAGGTGGGTCATGAACTTACCAGTCATGTCTTTTAGTGTCAGTGACCCGAGAATCGAGATTACAAATAGCTTATAGCAATGGTCAATTCATTTCCCACAACTGGGCAAAGCTTTCGTCTCCTGGTTTCGATCTTCCATAACTTTCTACCATTTGATTTATGCTTCGAGAAGAACAGGCTCAGTAAATACTCTTTTTTAGAAATAAAATTATATATATTTCATATAAAATAAATCTGTTAAATTATCTTTTGTGTGTCTGTATAAAACTGATGTAAGTGTACTTACAAGGCTACAATAAACTACTACTACGCAATGTCGCGCAAAATCGTGAGTTAATAGATTCCGGAACTCTAGCAACAGCATCCTGAAAATGATTGCGAGCAGGTTGCGCTGAAGTATGTGAATCTTCTCGTGGAATGGAGGAGCAATGACACGCATGTCAAGTTGATAATACGTAGATACTAACATATAATACGCTATAGTACCAACATGAGCCTTTGTTTTAAAAACGTTTATTATTATTATACGAATTGAATAAATCGTTTAAAAGAATTTTAATAAACGATTTACTATAGAAAATCGAATAACCCTAACCACAAATGCTGATAGTAGCATTTACAACGAGAGAGTCCGTCGACTGAGCCTTATAAGCTTTATTAAAAAATCGCATTTCGAAAAATGTGGAAGGAATTTTTCTATACCGTACATTAGAACGTTGAGACGAGAAACGTTATATACTTTTACAACATGTCGTCTGAAGTAATTTAATTTTATATCAAAAGCATACGATGCTTTTACTTGGAAAGGTTTGATCCATTGTTAAAAAATTAAAAATTAAAATTAAAAATTTATTGTTTAAATCAGTTTGTACAGCAATAGTTAGCAACAGGAATTTTGAAGTAGGTTAAACCTGTATCTCAAAATACCCGCTCCTCCTCCTGGATATACATATATCGAAACATACAATTATAAACTAATAAATATTTAACTCATTTTTAAGATTAAAAATGGAAATGGAAAACATTTTACATGTGTGTGTGTGTGTGTTTGTGAGTTTGTGTGTGTGTGTGTGTGTGAGTGTGTGTGTGTGTGTGTAATAGTGTGGGTGTGAATTATATAATTTTATTATTTTATACCTATTTACTCATTTTACCTATCACTCAATATACATATTACTATTTACTCAATAATTTTTAATTAATATGAAAATTTCTTACGTTTGTACAGTTAACAATTCTTCCGTAGCATGATAGTCTAAAGTATAAAGCCAATTAGTTAATGTTTGTTTACACTGATGATATTGAAGGTCATAAATGTTAATAATCCTATTTATTTTATTATAAAGGAAGGAAGATTGCTTGTTGTATTGTCTGTTAGCGAATTGTGTGTTGCAATGTTGTAAATTAATTACTGCATGATTTCGTCTTATATTCTTGTCTGGTTTATTATATGTTATTGACTTATGAACTCTTAACACAGTTTGTAGAACGTAAAGTTGTCTGATTGTTAATATTTTGGCTGTTGAATATAGATTATATGTTGCGCATCCATACGTTTTAAAGAACATTACTTTTAATAATGATCTGTGGGCTCTTTCTAAGTGAATAAGTTGGGTTTTGCAGGCACCTCCCCAGACCGGGACACAATACGTAAGAATTGACTGTCCGAGAGCCAAGTATACTGATTTTAACAGATCGGGTTGTAGAACGTGACGGAGTTTTTTAAAAACCCAAATTAGATTTCTTGTCCTTTTTATTAAATTATCAATTTGTTTATACCAATTGAGATGTTGATCAATTATAATACCTAAATATTTATATTCTGTTACTCTTTCGATATCTAGACAACTACAGTTATTAATATATGGATAGGAGCATGTATGGCATTTTACTTGAAAGTTTTGGGGGGGTTGGGTTGGTTTTCTAATCGTAAAAGTTAGGTACTTAGTTTTAGTCACATTTAAAGTTAATAGATGTTGATTTAACCAATGGGTTATTATGTTTAGACCTTTCTCAGCAAATAATTTTGTTTCTTCCCAGGAGTTACCATTAAAGATCAAGGCTGTGTCATCTGCATAAGAGTAGATTTTACAATTATTAATTTTTAGCATCGATAAATCGTTAATAAATATTAAAAATAGGGTCGGCCCAAGGACACTGCCCTGTGGTACACCATATGTAATTAGTGCATCTTGGCTATAGTTATTTTCAATTTTAACACGCTGTTTTCTATATTTTAAGTAACTTTCAAAAAGTGAAAGTTGTGTACCTCGTATTCCAATTTTTTCAAGCTTATTCAGGAGAATAGGAACAGAGACGGTATCAAACGCCTTGGCCAAGTCCAGAAATATGCCTAAACATTTCTGGCCGTTGTCAAGTATTCTCACTACTTCGTTCGAAAGATCAATAACCGCATCTTCGGTACAAATTTTAGTCCGGAAGCCATATTGCGAATCAGAAAGTATATTGTGATGTTCTAAGTATTTGATTAGCCTTTTATTAATTAACTTTTCAAGAATTTTAGATAGTGTTGGCAATATTGATATTGGTCTAAAATTTCCAATCACGTCTCTGCTCCCACTCTTGTGAATAGGATGTATCACAGCTAACTTAAAAATGTCTGGGAAGATGCCCCTATCAAAACAGGTGTTACAAAGATGTGTTATAATTGGGACAAGAATATGTTTAGCAAGCTTAATAAAATTAGTAGGTATGTTATCCCATCCAGTAGCACAGTTATTCTTTAAATTCAAAAGTATAGATTCTACTTCGAAATCATCAGTATGAAGTAAACCGAAAGAACTCGGTAGACCACTAGATGCTGAAAACCTATAAGTAACATCGTTGTATGTTCTGGTGGATTGCTTATTTATTATATCTTCAGCTAAATTTTTACCAATTTTTGAAAAGTAATCGTTGATACTATCTAGTGATTCACCAATTAAAGGCTTTATTTTTAATAGTTCTGTACAGGCTTGATTTTTTTTAGTTATGTAAGCAATTGATTTAATATTTTTCCACATTTCCTTTGGATTTCTAATAGATTTTTTAAGTTGCGCGCGCTCAAAGTTACGTTTTACTTTTTTTAACAGATCATTACAAAAATTTCTGTAGCGTTTGTAAGTTATTTGTAGTATATTATCATTTGGGTTATTTTTAAGTTTATATTGCATTTTATTTCTGTTCTTAATACATTTAAGTAATCCAGGAGTTATCCACGGTTTTATAATTCTTTTATTTCTAGGAATTTTAGTAGTAATTGTATTATTTTGAATAACTGAAGTAAGTTCATTTAATAACTTATCAGCAATTTCATTAGGGTTAAATAAGGATAGTAATGGAGACATATTACAATTCTCTAGTTGTTTCAAGGCTGCATCGACATTTAAGTTTGAAACGAATCTAGCACAATTATTTTTAATCGTAGGCATTGATGTTAGGCATATAACCACACTCAGATGATCAGTTACGGATGTGTTTAATACCATTACAGCGATATTTTTATATGCTCGTATCATAGCGTGGTCAATACAACTTGCTTCTCTAGTGGGGTATGTATGAGCCGGTAAGATTCCGTATTCAGCTAGTACATTCAGATAGTTATGTCTATTTCTGTCAGAACTATTCGCTGATATATTAATGTTTATATCACCAGTTATTATAACATTTCCATAATGCTTAATAGAGTGTAACAATTTACCTAAAGAGTCAACAAATTCATCTGCATTGACAAAAGAAGGTGAACGATAGACACCTAAAATAACTGTGTCATCATCAATCGTAATGGACATGCAAGTGGCATTAACAAGAGAAATTTCTTCTATTTTAATATTTCGAAACCTATTTTTAATATACACAACAACACCGCCATTTTGATTAATATTGAATTTACTACTATACAAGTCGTAATGATCAATTGTAGGTATATGTTTTTGTGACGATATCCTACACTCCGTAAGTATTAAAATATCACAATCGAATTGTAACAATGACAAAAGAGTTTCGAAATCATTAATATTTTTGTATATACTACGTATGTTCTGAGTAATGATACTAATATGTCTATCTACTAAAATATTGTTATTAATTAAGAACTGGTTACAATCCTCTGGATTACATACAGTTGATCGCGCTATATTTATGGATTCTAATTCTTCTTCTATATTGAGAATGTTATCCATAAACAGTAATAAGTAATTTTAAAAATACGTTGCTATAAGTGTCTATGTATATAAATAACGATTGGTTGTGTAAAATATATGTGTAAAAAATATTAAATCCAATTATAAATATGACTTTTATTTTTGTTAAACGTGTGTACATTAAGTAGTGATTATTTGTAAATGTAAGTAATGAATTAATAATAAGGCATATTTGAGAACGAGAATAATTGTAAATAGTGTGTAGAAAATGTAATGTAAAGTAGTGTGTGGTAATTATTGAAAATGATATTATAATACACATTTTGTTTACGAACAAAAATTTACAGAAAAGTATATTAAGATAACTAATTATGAAAACATTAGAAACTATGAGTAGTCAATCTTTTTGCATTAAGCTTTGTACTTGAAGTTCATTTTTAATCAATATAACAGGCGAGTTTTCGGTTTTTCGAATATACACACGTCCGTAGCCCGTCCAGCAAAAACTATAAGCCTTGGATTTGGTTAGTTCTCGAGCAATGAAGAATAAGCGAGCCGCCTTGGGTGTTAGTTGTTCGGAGACGTAGATTGGGGTATCATCGTTCCCGGTTATACCCATATGTTTGACTCGGAGCTTTTCTTTGTTCTTAATATTGAAAGTTTTACATTTTGCAAGAAAGGCAGTTTTTAGCATAGTAGAAGAGGTCTCGACAATGATAGGCGTATTATTTATTCCTTCTTTTTTTCCCTTCATTCTATATACATCCCTTAAATCTGCTTTTGAAAGATTACAGTTAATAGTTTTAGACAAGCTGAGCACCATATTAATTAGGTCCTCATTGGTTTCCTTAGTTGTTTTCGGCACATTTTTAATCTCTATATTCGTTTTCCGATTTTCTCGTTGCATATTTTCAAGTTTTTCTTCTAGCAATGTGATATATTCCTTATCTTTCTTATTTTCTCTTTCTAGCTTTTCGACTTTCAGTTTGAGCTCTTCATTCTGGGCTGCTAAGAACGATATAGAACTTTCTATGTTGCTGTTAGTCTGTTTAATTTCCATCAATGTGGGCGTAATTTTCTTAAGTTCCTTTTCTTGAGCAGCCATGAGCGACTTAATCATAGCCTTCATTTCATCTTTAAATGTGTTTAAGGCCTGATCATAGTCCTCTTCCCTTCTCCTTTTATTGCGTTTCGATACATAGGTAGGAGATATCTCCGCACTTACTACTCCCGAAAGGCTGATATTTGAGTCCGATATGGACTTATTCAGTGTACTTTCCATAGCTAGTAGGTACTAGGGCAGCAGAAACGTAAAGTAGCCTGAGACAATTATTATCAATAGCTCATAAGTACATTTGCATGTGTGTTAGATAAATACCCAATCAGGATAAAGAGGCCGTAACCTTTGCAAAAAATCTTGTAGATATTTCAAGCGCTGATTTGCAAGCGACGGTACCGCCCGGTAAGAGTACTCCGCCTTGTAATTAGTTTAACCAATTAGCATATAGGGGTGTGGCCTTGATAGCTGTAGCGTGCGCAGGCGACGGCTAGTTGAAGGACTTAATTATGATAATAAAGTCGAGTTTACGGTACCTCACCTTGTACCAGGGCACCAGCAACTGCACGAAGGTTGAATCTTCATGTGAATTATACTCCTTGTTTATTATGCACTCCTATTTTTTCACCAGAATTTAAGTTTCAACAATTTTATTTTAATTTCGAATTAACAAAGTTATAAAGTTTGGGTACACGTTCGCACTCTAAAGCGGTCCGGGAGGAAGGGGGATTTTATGAACTTATTGAGATTTGAATAAACAAAAAAACAAAATAAATATAATAGTCTATGTGATCCATTCAGCTTTTTGCATTTAATGTAGGCTCGAATCATCGCCAATCCTCTTTCATCGATCCTCTTGATATACGTAAAGATCATGGATTACTCTTTACTTTTATCGCATCTTAATTAATCCCGGCCGTGTTTCTACCATACTAATTACACCATCGGACATCGCAATTCCATCTAAACTACCTTGATGTCTGGACATCCACAAAGGCGCGATTTCTAATGTAATTTCTGCCTAGATAGATTTCGTTTATATAGATAAAATATAAATATAAGTAGATGAAATGTTTCTAAAACAGATCTAAGTTTGTATTAAGTTAGATGTAATATAAAAATTACTTATAGTTCGCAAATCAACCATTGCTATAATTGTTTAGCTGAGACTGATGATCCTCTGAGGAGAACAATTTAAAGCTTCCATAATCCGTCATATCGCTTCGTTTTTCCTGACACATGCATATAGCCTCCTAACAAACACATTTATAAATAAACCATACACAATATCAATTATTATAACAACACACATTTCAATCTCAGTAATAAAACTGAATTGGGTAGGTATTGTTAAATTTTCGTTCCGATTCCTGAAAGTAGGATAAACAAACAGTATCTTTCAAATCTATAGTTTTATATGTTTGTCCCGCTTTCGTATTATTATTGATATGAAAAATAAATAGCAGACGATAATAACGAATCAGGCTGTACACTATTATATGGATAGCGCGGACGTTGCCCGTCTACGGAAATAATGGAGATATATTATACTGATGTTTTTCGATACGGAACCCTTGTTTAACATTCCCTGTGCCGGTCTAGACTAGACTTGGAGTATTAGTGAAAGAGATTACTGCTGCGGGGATGTTCAGCCGTGAATTATTTAATGATGTTTATATATACCAGTACCAAGTTGTCCCTGCTGAATTAGAAGAAAGGTTGCTGCACTAATTCTTCAGAAAGTATGTTATTACATATATATAAAACAATTTTAATGTATTCCCACTCCAATTTGTGATATGATTGACACACACACTTGTAAGCATAGCTTGCCAAAAAGTCATATAAGATGAATATCTTATATGACGTGTTAGCGAATTGTATCACAATTTATTTATTTTTTAAATCGGAATATTTGTTCTATATGGAAGAATTATAATTATTGATTGGTAAAATAATATGTCATTGTTTCTAGAACTTACGTAGAAACCGTATTCCTAAACCGCGATCACAGCATAGTAAATTGAACCTTATTTTTAAAGAAAAGTACAATCTCTTTATATATAGTACAGGAGCGTCAGTGAGTCGTGAGCGTGAATTTGACAATGACGCAACTAATCTTGGCCGTTACTCTGATAACACTATTTCTACAAAAATAACTTGAGAAAAATTTCATAAAAAGGAAAATATATCATTTTTAAAGTCATATTTTTGCTGCAGAATTTAGCAACAAGGATATTAGTAACAATATATTTTGTGACTGTCTATTTACCAAACAAGCTGTTTTTCTTGTACGAATGTTGTAAGATTGTTTCCAATTAAAAGTTTATTTCACTATGAAATGGCCTAAAAGTTATAAATAACACATAATTCATTTCACTTTAGACTGTTTGTTCTTAAAAACTCTTTGTTCATAATAAAGTTTACGAGACTAATATAAGTTTGTCCAATGGATCTAATTTCGTTGAAGAATTGCGCGACAATGGTCTTAGTGCTGAGATAATCTGTAACAAGGTTAATTTGTAGAACGTGTCGTCTTTTTGTAGGTTACGTTTGATATATCTGGAGGGGAGGTAACTATAATTATACTATGTGAAGTATAAAATTGCAATATACAACAAAATTATACATACTTAAATAATAATTATTTATTAGCGATACGGGTTACCAGTAACTCATAAATACCTAAAAACAAGAATCATTTTTGCTTAACACAATACTATTTATTTAGAATTAAATATTTTTTCATATCTAAGCACATTACTCAAAAATAATACATATATATAATCAGATATAGCGCAGATTCTTCTGAATGCTTATGCAACCGTAAATAAAAGCAAATATCGATTTTACGTGCTTAACAATAAAGATCGAAATCCAAGAAACAGTTAGCAGTTTTCGAATATTTATAAGAATATCCACATAATAGTACATACTTCATGTCACTTACTAGACAGATATTTGAAACTTGACAGTCCCTACCACTTCGAATTTTATTCTGATATACGTTTAGGACGGATCTCTTACGGATGTGAGAAATTTCGCGTAGAAACATAATATGTATCATGTTGGAATATTATTCATATGATCGACAAATTAAGCTTTTGTTGGCATTTGATTAGTGATTTGTTGAACACCTTTAAAATAACATGGATGCAGTTCAATACCTTAATTTTTTTGATTATTGTTTATTCACATAACAATCAATTAATTTACTTATTAAATCAATTGATTGTTTTAATAATGTAAGGGAATCAGAGAGGCACCTTGTAAGTGACTACTACTGCACAAAGATAATTCAAATTTAACATATACATATGATAAATTAAGTGTTATTAGAACTAAGAAAATTGCATAGATAAGAACACAAAATGCTACAACATCATTGAGTGACAAGTAAGACCTGACAATGGTTCAACATTTCGTTTGAGACCACACTCCAGCAGTGTTGTATGAGAATATCATATCTCACACGTGAAATATTAAAAACCGTCTTACGGTTTATATCAAATTATGTGATAATTTAAATGTCGCACTGTTGATAATAGTCCGCGTCTCCTATCGAGAAGATTTGGAGCTCATTCCATCATGATGCTCTAATTTATGTTTGATACACAAACTGACACAAGAGGGTTTGCTCTTAACGTTTTCGTCCAACACCAAAAACGAATTAATGGAAATAACCTATACTTATACCCGAGTTCGAACTTACAAAGTTCGGGAAAGATACACGCGTTGTAGACAATAAGCCATCTTGACTTTTGTTTGAATTAATATAATATAACACAACATATAATATTTAAGCTATTTTTAAAATTCATAGTATTTACAAGTACTGTTAATAATTAAATATGTTTCAAAAGAATTCTTGCTCCTCAGACATCATGAAAAGATCTACAAAATACTACTTGAACCTTATGGGTTGTGTATAAACCCCAGGGCAATCACCGGCAGAGGGCGTATACGGAGTCAATTTAGGTATACATCCAACGGCATCCGTCAAGCATGCAAGATAAAACTGGGCCCGATTACTGGGCTCATTACGGAGGGCAGTAAACCCGTCGATCCATCAAACTGGCTGCCTTTCTGACGAAAAAACACCATTGAAGCTGATTTCGTGAAAGCTTCAAACGTTATCTGAGAAAGTAGGTGTCAATGAAGATAAAAATAATGATATCTATAAACTTACTGAGCGACACTAATTTGTTATGAACTTATTTAAAAAATACTTAAAATTACGTACATTATTAATAACAAATGTGATGAATTTGCTCATTTCATTGGCTCGTATATGAACATATATCAAATTAAACATTGATAAAGAAACTATGTAGAACATATAAGCATAATAATGTAATTTATACAACACATTGTACATACGTCATCATGGAATCAATATAAGAATATCAATTTTATTTTAAAAACATAATATATTATCAACTTTACAGTTGGATTTACGTACCTATATTTTGACAAAAATCTACCTCCGGCTTTAAATAAATAGAAATTCTACCTTAAGCATAGAAATCCATCGGTTAATTTTAACCTTAATAATATATTTGTTCACTTATATCTCAGGATCATTAATTTTTTCACCGCAATCAGCTTAAGATATATCACATGAATCATAAAGAATTAAAAGGCTCGTAGCTGCGGGTGATAGTGTATCCGCGCCTTATCTAGCCGTCCGGGCCGGATCGATTGACTGCGGGAGCTCATACAGTAATCTGTGTTTAGGATGAATCTAAATTTTAAGATGAATGAAATATATACATTTTTGGTAATAAATTCATACACACGTTCATAAATAATGCATATTCGTTTAGATTATATATAAATGCTAAATATATGGAGTTCGTAACCGTAGTTTTTCATAAAGGAAATAATAATTTAATTGTATTTAATAAATAGATTTTTATATTTTTGTAATTTGATTGATATATTAACTACTGATTGAGGAACTGTGGTTGAAGATACATTTCAAATTTAATTGAATACCGAAATTTTCAATTTAAAATTTCCTGTAAAGAGCCTACTTGATTGATAAACACTTGTATATATTTCATTTCTCTACTATTGCATCGAGGCGTTTTCATTTTCATTTGCACAATAAAAATATATATTTGGAAAAACTTTACTTTCAATGTTTTCATAGTGTCTTAATTCATGTCAACTATATATTTTATAATTACGAGTGACTACAAAATAATCCTAATATTAAATAGTTATTTCTATTTAAGCATATATAGATAGGTAGTAAATAAATTAACATTTTGTCCATCACTATTAACTTTCTCCTTCTCCGTATTTATCTATCTGTTATCTTACCATCCGGGCCGGATCGATTGACTACAGGAAGCACCGTGACAAATAGTTGATACTAAGTGGATTTCACTCTCAAAAGAATTTATAGCAAAATTATCAAAAAAAAATTGATGAAAATTATCGAACATTTTTAATTTTTTTATAGCATAGATAGGTGGACGAGCGTATAGACCACCTGATGGTAAGTGATCACCAACGCCCATAGACTTTGGCATTGTAAGAGATGTTAATTGCTTACATCGCCAATGCGCCACCAACCTTGGGAACTAAGATGTTATGTCCCTTGTTCCTGTAATTACATTGACTCACTCACTCTTCAAACCGGACACAACAATAACAAGTACTGCTGTTTTGCGGTAGAATATCTGATGAGTGGGTGGTACCTACCCAGACGAGCTTGGACAAAGCTCTACCACCAGTAAATGAAGAATCAATGATAATGTTATAATATAAATAAAGTGTATCTAGTAGCAAAATCATTTATCACAAATTCGCAATAATTTTGTATTCATTGGACGATAAATTCAACGCAACGAGATACAGACCGCTTGAATCTAATGGAGTTTCTAAGTTGCCCTGTTAGCTGTAAATCAAAATGACTGTCCTGTTTCAACTATGCGTTTTGGTCTTGAAACAGTAAAATGTATTAGTATCTATTATATAAAACTCCGTAAATTACTTTTTTTTAACAAATGTAAAATAATTCTAAAATCATCTGTATATTCATGTGCATAATTTTGTATATGTTTATTTGTGTTTTATGTCTATTTTGTTTATGAACTGATTTTGATTTTTCTTTGCGTATGTATACATAATGCAAGTTACTTGGTGGTAGGGCTTTGTGCAAGCTCGTCTGGGTAGGTACAAAACAGCAGTACTTGGTATTATTGTGTTCTGGTTTGAAGGGTGAGTGAGCCAGTGTAATTACAGGCACAAGGGACATAACATCTTAGTTCCCAAGGTTTGTGGCGCATTGGCGATGTAAGCGATGGTAACATCTCTTACAATGCCAACGTATATGGGCGTTGGTGACCACTTACCATCAGGTGCCCATATGCTCGTCCGCCTACTTATACAATAAAAAAAATAATTGTAGTTATTTCCTTTATATTATTATTATTTTAATTATTGGTTTTTGTAATTTGATTTTGATTTATTTTATATTTGGATATTTTTTTGTGCTATAATTTGTATGTTGCCTTATTGTTCATGTGGTCACCTGTAATTCAGGTACCACTTTTTGTTTTCTATTCTGTCAACTATGTACTTTAATTTTTTGTGTACTTTCTTGGTGATCTAATAAACAAATAAAGTGTAGCTCCAATGGTAGTTTAATCTCAATTTCATTGGTATTAAGTTTTTATTTATATCGTAATTATAATGATGCAATTATTTGTCTATATTACTTCTTTTTTATATTTTATAAATCAATTATTTCATAAAGTGTACAAGTAATTTCAACTACTGCATATTTTGAAGTCAGTAAACAGTTTGAAATTTATTTAACATCATAATCAGAACATGACAGCATCTTAATGACAAAAGTTTTGAAGTTGTCAATATCAATATTATTGTCATGGCTAAATTTTGTAATTTCGAAATAACTATACAAACCAAATTTACATGTAAACGCATTCAATGGACGCATCCGGTAGACTGTTATTGTTTATCAATTTAAAATATTAGTGTGATACAATTGATTTCTATCAAGCAAAATTATTGATAGTTTTGCGGAGTAATAATGCGAAGTAATAAAAAAGCTCGCATATTATTATCGTCATTTTAATTGCTTCTATAGTACTGCTTTTCGACAAATATTTGATACATTCTTGTCTACAGTAAACGTAAGCACTACGCGGTGGTCCCACGCTTCATGTTCAATGTTCATTAAAGTCATACGTTCTGTATAACATTTAGTGTACTCTAATACCGCCTTTATTTTTAATGTGATAAAGAAATATTTTGTGTATTAACTTATATCATCAGTATGGTTCACTTCGTCTTTCGTGTGTACTTATGTTAAATCTATTTTCGTCGACTGCATTTTGTCCACAGCTGCTTTGATGTAATTAAGTTCATTCATAAATTTGTAACGTAATATCCATCGATGTATTGTACGTGTAATTTAGATTTTATTGTACTTTTACAATATATTGTTAGTTTTAATTGAAATCACATTAGCTCTTTTTTATTTATAAGCTTTTATATAACTTGCAATATTGTTTAGGTCATATCTTGCAAGTTGAATTGGAATAGCTTCCTCTTATCCTAATATGTTGGATCAGTTCCTATGACAATACATTATGGTAAGCACGACCTAGGTTTACACCCAGGATTGACTCCAGACGATGGATCTCCTTTACAGTCAACAGCATACTAGATCCGAAAAATAGTGTAGATATGACTTTAATTAAAATGATCACGTTATGTTAGTTTAGTCTTAAATTGATAATGTATCTTATATAAATCATTGCAAAATGAAATAGATAATCATTTATGGTTTGGTCACAATTTACGTTCGGTTAAAGGAAATTCAATATTTTAACGGTCAGTAAAAAGCGTTATCCTTTCGATTATTTAGTGCAGCGTTCTATTATGTTATCGCAAAACCGTAATAATTTACCCCTCTTAGGGATACAACAAAGAGGCCAAATAAGTTGCGCCCTCTGAGCGCCGAAAATAAGGGTGAGTGCGGGCAAGTGTTCCCTGTACAGACAGTGTGAGGTCGGTTGCCGAGCGGAGCGGACGTGTCGGTGTGAGACGGAACTGCGCTGGTTCGATCGTGTGTTGGACGCTTATAAACAATTCCTATTTTGTAAAATATAAAGAATAATTCTGTTCAGTGATATCGAATTTGACCTTGAATATATTTAAAAAGGTCAATGAACTGTGTACTGTACTCCGAAAATTTGTATTGAGCACGAAAAACGTTCTGTGAAATAATATTTCGTTATAAATATTAAAAAAATAATCACGTGTTTTCGTCGTGAAAAAGGACAGATAAGGAGTAAAAATTATTTTGTATCAGTTTTTCAAGGTGAACTATTGTTTATTTAGTTAGTTGTATTTATATTAGTATATTTTTTTAAATATTTTTTCTTTGTGTTTCTTTTTTTTACTATCATTTTAGATAAAATAGCAAAATAGTTGACATTAGTGAGCTACGACCACCCACGTACGAATTAGTCCCGCATGAATTGAAACGATAATTAGTTCGTTTATGGAGTAATGAAAATCGTGTATTTGGTAGAATAATTAAATCGCGGAGAAACTGATTCAATGTTGCCGGCGAATGAGATCGTAATTAAAATACATTTTTAATCAGAGCTGGCTTAATACATAAATCAAAACTTTAAAATATTTTCTCTTGGCTTGCTATGTACTAAGTACTCCAAATTTGAAACTACAAATTTTCCAGTTACTCTTTGATAGCTTAAAGTCAATTGCAATAATAAAGTATGTAACAGATGTTTCATTTACTTTAATTTTCGAGTTATAATTTAGTTTCAATACATAGATAGACTAACTAATTCATAATCCAATCGTTGTTTTTATTTTTAGGGGCTACAACCCTTCGTTTGACGCATTTTAAATGTTTACTATCGATCCATTGCACCGCTTTATAAATAAAATTCATTCTTCGGCCATTACTATTACTAATTCATAAGGTTAAAAATTTTAGTTACTTTAGTTTGACTTAAAATCACGTTTTTAGACATTAAAAGTCTCTGGCGATAATAAACTAACTAAATCTTATTTAACGTCGTATCTCATTAACAATTCAGTCGAAAGCTTTTATAATGTCTTTTTAATGTTATAAATAATCCTATTACATATGTGAAGTTTAGTCTTCATTTAAATTGAAGAATTAAAACAAGTATAGAAAATAGTTGTTGCAAATTCACCTCCTTCCACTTTTATCGATCACAAGTAACGTAACGAGGAAATAGAAATGAATACAAAACACACAACTGCAACGGTTGATGACTCACTGGTTGAACTGGACTACCCCATAGATTGTATAGATAGCGATGTTAATTAGGGTGTAATTCATGTTTCTTCATTATTCATCACAGATAATAGTAAATCTGTACACGAGCCTAGCGATATGAACAAATTACAACTGACAGAATGAAAGACCGTGGGAATGCAACCTTTAGAATGTTTTAACTCACAAATAGTTTTACAATGAAATCAAGATTCTAATTTACTTCTCGTGTTGCATATTGTTTGATAGAACTGTTTATAGCTAGAATCTAGAATAAAGTCCTAGATGTGAATTATTTATTTAATGTTATAATAGCTAGTTTATTGAAATGTTTTTCAAGTAGTCCATTTGAAAGTCAAACAGCGTTCATTGATACGATTACATTGATTCATTTACTTGTTCTCCCACGCTCACGTAGGCGGTGCGGACTTGAATGAAAGCAAGATCGTCTGCTTTGCCCTTTTTGGGACGCTTTCGTAAACGCAAAATAAACAAATCCGCTTATCTGAATCACACCACAGTATTACACAATACACAAGTTATCCAACAAGTTGCTTCGACGAATATTTTATTTCAACTTTATGTATACCGATTTTTATTTCAAAATTATTATCATTTATTTTATCAGATTTTTCTTTAATTAATGTATTGATATTATTATTGATTTTTGTTATATAATATTTAACTATTTCGTTAAATTTTCAGATTAAGTGTATGGACGAAGTGACATTTACAAAAGACTTATTAGACGCTGTGTTCAATATATAATATTAAGAAAGACTACTGTGATAGTGAAAGGAACAGTCCAAGTAAATGTGTCCTTAAATGTGCCAAATATTCATTGTAACGTTTCTAAGATTTGTGTAATTTTAGACTTTATGTGTACGGAATTAAGATACAATTCGAATAGCAGTTGTTGAAAGGACTGGCATTAATGGCTACGGATGGGCACCAACTTATCTAAATTGAACAAGACCAGAGTCTCCGGTGTCAACCATGTTAGTATATACTTTTTTTTTCCAAATTGTTCTATTTGTTTTTTTCGTCGCAAATTTATGGAAAGGTAAGAAAAATTATCGATAACCTTAAGTATCCCATTTACCTGGTCCTGATACGATCGCTTAATTTTACGGTCAATCAACTTTACCAGCAATTACGTATGAGTATAAAATATAACCACATTATTTTCAAAAAAATCCTGTGATATAAATCCAAACTTTATTGCAGGAATTTCCGCGACGCTGATACACGCCATTAAAAAGAGCGTTATTTGTGTCACGGAAAAGTGTGTAAATCAATGTTATTTGTCGAAAAATATTTTTTGCTTAGACGCTTCTTACATGGTGATATATTTGAAGTTGTGACAATGTTTGGGACCGAATTATCTGTTTTATGTCAGAGAACGTATTATTGATACATTTTGGAGTAATAACTCAAGTGAACGCGACAGATTTATTTTAATTTTATGCCATTTTATCGCTTCTTTTTGACTTAACTCAAACATTAATTATGTTAACGTTTATTCTTAATAAAATATTAAAAAGTATTTTTGTTTTATATAAAATCCGATTAAAGCTAAAAATTGGAGCAATTTTACCCGAAAATTGTGAATCCGTACAATGCCTATTATTTATAGCGTCATAAATAATTGTTAATTTTACTGTACAAGGACTGTAATGTATTAACTTAAAATGAATGATAGATCAGAATAAAAATTAGCTAATTTAAACTCGCTAGGTAAATATTAAACTATTAATATATTGTAATTCTAAACTACAATCTTAAAAAAAACAAACCGATACGTCTTAGCCTGCGAATTTAATAAAGTATCACATTAGAGCTTTTTAAACGCGTCATGTTCGTCTTATACCTTAAAATGATAATGTCCCTCTGCTGGGCTAAGGCTTCTCCTCTTTTTCTGAGGAGAAGATTTAAAGCTTGCTCCACCACGCTATTCCGACGCTATTTCGTGGATATACGTGGCAGTTTTTATCAGCCACATGCAGCAGGTTCGACCAGACAGGCGGGCAGGACCAATTTTGAATTTAAGTTTTGATCTGTGTGAAAGTTTATATGTCTGTGATATCACTTGAAAACCCGCAAAATAATTAATATATGATTAATACGATAAACATTTTTACTCGTTTCATAATCACTATTGGATCAATAAAATGTTTTATTTTATTGATATGAGGTAGTCAGGCAAGTACCACTGGACTAGGTGAGTGGTACTTACCCAGGTCGTATTGCTCAAAACCCAATCACCAAGTTAAAATTTTGTCAAGTGCATACTTTATTCAGACTACAATCTTTCAAAATGAAACATAATTCTTAATATACCTATTATGTAACAAGCCTTTACGTAACACAAATATTGTCAAAAGCTGAAACATTAGAAGAATTATAACGGCACTTAAAACGAGAATGTCAAAGCATAGCTGTAACATCAGGGCCAATTTTATCCGTCTCAACCATTAAGCGTCATAACTCAGTTAGGATGTGTTGGCAACATTATTGTTAACCACGGTAATTATGTTGCCATATGAAGCTTAAGCATTTTCGTTATATGCACGCTTAAAACTTTTTATGTTCCATAAAATTACACAGCATTTATATTTTTAAATGTTTTTAGAAATGAAATAATATAACGTTTATTAGTGATTGAATTTTGAATTAAAAAATATTGACCTTTGCAATCAGTTTCGTGACGTTATCAGTTTGAAGGGTTCTGCGCTATGACGAAGGGAACTGTAGTTTTAGTAGAAGGGAATTGTATATAAAACTTTATTAAAACAAAAAGTGAGGTGAAAGGTTTTTTTGACACGATAAATTTTGACGGTGATCGTTTGATAAAGTAAACAATAAAGTTCTTCTCGGGAATTATATTGTACATAATTAAATAACACATTTCAATATATCTAGCCGGAATTGTTCGATTAATGGTAATGTTGGTTTTTATATAAGAATACATCAATATACAATTGAAAAAATTCTATTTTTGGTAAGAAAAATAATTAGTTTAATTAGTACGTTAACTTTCGGCAACATCATTAATTTGTTTCTAGCGCATATTACTAAACATTTAGCCTGAAATATTTTAAAAACAGACAATCATCTGGGCCTAAAATTTGTTTGGCTGTTCTGGAAATGGAGGAATAAAACAATTAAGTATATTCAAAATAAGCATATCGAACCGTTTCTAGCTTATTTCTTTGCCGCTTAAATAATTCTGATATTTGGTCTAAAACACCTGGTCTTAAACTTTTTTTATACTAAATCTAAACTAAGTTTACTTAAATATAATATAATTATACGTGTACCAATTTAGCTATTACGTTTTTTACTGGACACTGTTATATTCAAAGATTGTGACATTACGCATTAAGAGCTAAAGTGATATTGTTTTAAAATCTAACAACCCGTTACAGTTTTGACCATCTGATAACACATTCATCGTCTAATGCGGCGCCGATCACGAGTTACGTAATCACTCACAAACAGGGATCGGATCAGGCACTCCGCAAAATTTATCCGTCATCATCTGTATCTCACAATCATTCATCATTCTGGGCCATCTGATGTTTATCAGTTACATTTGACACGTGCATACTGTCACGATTTAAATGACCTTTTTAATATTTACGTCAATGCACAATCTCAATTTGTAGTATTTTTCTTCATAAATAAATATAACACGCCTTTAAGGAACTTCTTCCAAATTTGAAACTTATTAGGTACACTATATTACATATTTCATCGTTTATATAAATGCACATCTTATTGGAATTAACATGAAATGAACAATAGTTATACCAGCTTTTTACATTTTCAAAAATTATCTAACGTACGAATCATATATAACCAAAATGTTCTTAGTGATTGTAAAGAAATAGTTTGTTTACTCTGACAGTGTTACAGAAACAAGATAAAAAGGCCGGCGCCGCGGCGGCGACCAATCAGATGTAAGGAGCCACGACTTCCGGGATGAGCGCGGGAAAATTCAATATCCGTTTCAATACGAGATATTCGATTACTCGATCACTAGCGCCGGGTTGCTCGAACCCTAACGGACTCGATTTGAAAAACCGGATTAGTGCGCGCCAAGCCATATAAGTAAATCTTTTCAGTGATCTTGTTCTCTGATTTTTTATTTGCCATTTAAAAGACAAATATCGATCGTCGTTGTTGTTATTAGTATATATGTTTGTATTAATTTTTATATTTATCCTAATAATATTACTAAAATAAACTTACAATGTTAAAGTGAAATATTATATTCCACAAAATGAATTTTATTTATGGAATTTGTTACGTAAAAGCGTGCTTGTCAATGTAGCGTTTTTTCTGAAAAACAAAGGGACTTTAATATTTGATCTCATCAAAATTGACAACCCTACATACAACGACATACCTAATTGCCAATAGTAAACGCGACGCGGTAAGATCAAAGTATTCCGTGTCCAATAAAATGTCACGAACTATCACGGATATCACTCGCAGATTACTTGTGTCAAACGCATTTAATTGCGTTAGGGCACCGCTTTCCACGCCAGCGGCTTTTTAACGTGATCATTGTGCTAATCAATTAAATGTATTTTGAATTATCGTTAATGGTTCCGGAATATTATTTAACATTCGTTTATTAATTGATTTCTTCTTGCCATGATAACAACCGATTCGAACTATATTTTTTTCTATTTGTTGTAATTTTAAATATAAATTTCTGTTCCCGAAATAGTCGATATAAGAACTTCAACTTATGAATTTTGTCAAAAGTTCTTTAATAACTTTTGTGTAACGAAGCTAATCTCAAAAAGTAAAATAATAATAAAAATATAATTACGTATACATTATATTGTAATTTAATTTGTTTTAAATGTAAATGTCAACATTGTCATGTAAAGGTCAACTAAAATAATAATACTTATTATAAAGTGTCAGAGCTAACATACGATTATGTAGTCCATTAGTACATTTTGCGGTTATAAAAAAACAATCACAGAACACGCCTATATAAGAATAAATAATTCATCAAAGGCTCAAATCAGATTTCAACGTAGTTTACTTAGATTTTGTATTCTTCATAGGTGGTCACCATGTATTCACATCTCTGCAACCGATAGCGCATATTTCTGCTCAATGCATTTGCTGATTTCGAAGAGCATATTTTATGTAAACTATAAATAAAACACTGGGGTATTTTGGCTTAAGTCATGTGCAAGGGAAAGGGCTATTTTCGTTTATGCGAAAATCGTCCTTATCGACTTCAGTCCAGTCCATGCATCATGTATAAGTCGAATGAATTGCATTTGTACAAACAGAAGGGTGCTTTTAGTGAGTCTCAAATATTGATTTATCGTGTTAGATTTATTACCACACTGTTATGTACGATGTGCGAGTACTCGGTTATGACTCATCGACTATTATGTGTCTGATGCCTTAATGACTTCCTTTTAAATCGAAATAAAATAATATATTTGTTGGTAAGCACTTTGTGGTAGAGCTTTGTGCAAGCTGGGTACCACTCCTTAGATATTCTACTACAAAACAGCAAAACTTAGTAATGTTGTGTTCCGGTTTGAAGGTTTAGTGAACCTGTGTAACTTCAGACAGGGTATTTCCCTCGTTAAGTTCCCAAGGTTGGAGGCGCATTGGCGATGTAAGGAATTGTTAATATTCTTATGGCGCTTATGTCTATGGGCGGTGGTGATCACTAAGCACCAGGTGGCACATTTGTCCACCCGCCTACCAATTCTCAAAAACATTTAATACAGTAAGTAAATTTGATAGTGATGAAAATCAATATTATACTATAAATCACTACAAAATAGATCATGCGATCACTTTTTGTTTTAAGCAACTACATAAGTCACGTTTATTTATTAATTTCCCAAATTATATAACTTAATATAATTAATAAATTGCTGATAAATCTAATTTTGTAAATATATAGTTTAAGTTAGTGTTATGACTCAGAAAGGTAGCATGATAAACTGCGACGGACGGATATACAGAGAATAAACCTGTAGTTATTCTTCATAGGTGTCAATCATTCAAAAAGTTATCGTTGTCTTCATCAATAATTCTAGGTCAAATAAAATTACATTTCTTTCCCTTTGTAATTGAGTCAAAAAGACAAAAAGCGTTTCCCCTTAAACTGTCGCAACGGCAATACGCTGCCATAATAATACCATTAGGAAAAGTTCCAAAAACATAGCTGACGCCATTTCAATGTCCGGCTAGGTGCGTTTTTTATTTAATTCTGCAAATCCACCCCTATTCAGTTTCTGTGGGGTAACTTTGATGTGTGGTACAATTCGCAAGATCTGTTGTGAATTGATGGCAATTTACCATAAGTCAATTTTTTTATTTTTTTTTATTTCGACTTAATTGTGTTTAATTACTTATTCAAATGTCTTATTTTTCCCAGCAGTTGAATATTCACTCCTGTTTACGGGAGTTTATGTGAATAAATAACTTCAATGTTTCATCACACATCTAGTACTTGTTTAAATTTATATTATCAATAAAAATCTATATGACGATAACGATTCGAATAACAGAAAGTATGTGTCTATATATATCTATATACATTAAGTAAGTATATATTTATATACATTGGAGAAGAGAAGGGAAAAAATATTAATTTATGATGACTGTGTGAGAAGCATTGAGGTGTTTATTTTTATGATTAGTAAGTGGATACCACTGCCCACTGCATAGAAGTTTTGCAGTAAAACGGTCTTATATACAAAAAAAAATCTTAAATCACCGTTAACCACCAGCAAAAAACTACGATAATCTATTTGTACCATTAAAATATTAAATGGAAGTGGCATATATCACTCGTCAGCACATTAAGCAGATATATCGGTGACAGTTTTATAGCGATCTGTATTGCAGACCCTACTGGAGATTTATTATCATTGGTATCGTCAACCGTAAGATGAAAGAGTTGATGTGAATATTTTAAAACGGGTAAAAAATATATCTGCTGATTTTTTTATTAATAGCTAATGGACTAAATTACGTATCCCTTATCTACAATTAATTGGCAAAACTTCGCCGAGTACAGGATTTAAGTCTTTTGTGTGTAACTTTGACTGACTCGATGGTCTAGTCTCTAGTGGCTAGCTTATAAGAAAGGAGACCTATTTTTTTATTGTATAGTTAGGCGGACGAGCATATGGGCCACCTGATGGTAAGTGGTCACCAACGCCCATAGACAATGGCATTGTAAGAAATGTTAACCATTGCTTACATCGCCAATGCGCCACCAACTTTGGGAACTAAGATGTTATATCCCTTGTGCCTGTAATTACACTGGCTCACTCACCCTTCAAACCGGAACACAACAATAGCAAGTATTGCTGTTTTTCGGTAGAATATCTGATGAGTGGGTGGTACCTACTCAGACGAGCTTGCACAAAACTCTACCACCGAGTAAAGGTCATATGTTCAAACCCCAAGTCGGACCCATATGAACTTATTGGGTTCTGTTGAGAAATGTTTCGTAACCTAAGTATAAAAGTTTGCAATGTTTGCCGCTCTTCAAAAAGCCCAACCGTTGGTCTTGAACTATAACAGTATCGGATTGCAGTCCTAGGTTATAGTTAGTGCACCTGTGTTTACGCACATACTTTAACACTAAATATCTTGTGTACAATTAACTAGCCTTCGTTAAGAAACGTAGCTGTTACGCAAATCTGTCGCCCGTCATCATTAATCGTACTTATTTACTAGACTATTAATAAAGGCAAGTGTTCAAATTTAAGTATATTTCTTTACACTTTTAGTCTATTTGACCTAAGACAACGATTAGACAAATTTAAAACTTTGATAGATGGGTGAGTGTACTGTACTGATAGATAAGACACGATTAGGTAGCTATGACTTTAGTCGCTTATCGAAGTGATAAAAATACTATTTTCAGCAAATAATTAATTTATATAAATTCTTGTTGGTATATTTTAAAAATCAAGGTAAAGCACCAAAAAGGTCAAATCAACTTCGACCAAGTGAATAACCAGTACAATGGGTATCCGATCGACGTGAATAGAACAGCAGTTACAAAAACTGCCATTTTAAAACTTGAAACAAATCAGCAATTAGTTTAACCAGACAGAAGGGCATTGTCTCTAGCGATCAGTGGACTCGTTAAAAACACCCAGTGGACCGTGCGTTCCGCTGCGACTATCCGAATTTCCCTTGTTTAAGCCAACCAAACTTTGGATTTTGTAGCGTCGGCAGAATTATTGTGTATTCAAAGCATTTGCGGCTTGGAATAGTTTTAATGCCTGATATTTAAAGATTAATTTCAATATATCATAAGGACGATGTGTTATTTAATAATTGTATTGTATTAACATATCTATTTAAATTGATGATAAATAGTAATTAGCGAGATAATTATGCCGGTTCTTCTCGGTACAATCGACATATTGAGCAGGTGATAGCTTTACATCAAATTCAGTACTGCAATATGACAATTGAAAAAATAATGTTTTGATTTTGAAAACAAAACCACATTTGGTGCGACATTATAACCATATCCTAGACTAAAATTTGGTAAGTTCATATGAAGCCATAACACCACACCTTCAGTGGGGGAACATGGAAACTGCATTATGCAAACCGTTATAAAACCGCATACGACAAGTGTGCATAAACTTTAAGAATTGCCGTCACGTTCGCAAGTAATAGTCATCCATGGGGCAAACCTGCCGAGTGTTTCAGAGCTAAGAGACTTAGTTTCTATTCTCTAGTTTTGAACTGAAACCAAAACTTTTTCATTCAGATAGTTTCATTTCGTCCTGAGTTCTCACAAACATTATCTTAATATTTTCAAAGAATATTTTATCAATTATTGACGTCATTATTTTCTTCCGTTCGCCCTGTTGAATATTTATGTCTGGTCTGATTGTCTTATAATACTAAAAGAAAAATTGATATCACTATAAAGCATATACTATATGTATCTTATTCAATAGCCTTAATTAGTATACCCGGGTTTATAATTGTCAGGGGTGTAACAAACTATAGGGGGTCTCCCCATGGCTAGTACATGTAGACGCCATTCATAGAAATCAAGGCCCCCGTGCAGATTCCAGATATAATGAGGAAGTTAATCGATGAATTATTAACGTTGTCATAATTATTCATCGATCTAATATAATTAATGAATTTAAGTAACGTCAGTATAACAAAAGATACAGAGTTTAATATTAGTAATATTATCCTTAATTAATTATTGGTCCAAAATATTAGTTATTATATTGTTTTGTTAAAAAAATATTGGTTGCATTATTTATACTAAAGTCATATCATCCAAAAATACACATAAATTATTACGATTCCATGTCAATATATAGGAGCATAATAAATGTGGCTCGTAAAAGCGAACCATTATTTACTGCCGCAATTTTTTTGCTGACAGTACACACTCCCTTGGGATTATAACCCTCAGAGCGGGATCTTAGTAAATAGTGTTTTTCCTGTCCTCTCAGCTCTAAACCGATGGTATTCTACTTAAGGAGGATTTAGTCCTCAGTGTTTGATGAATGAATAAATTATTATGAGAACTATCCCTTTGAAAGAAGAAAGAAGTTCATTTAAAATATCGCACGGTGCAAATAGTTTACTAGTTAGACACATTTAATAATAATGCATACAACATAAATATTTCCTTCCGATATTCCCTATCACCGCGGAGCACGAGATGAATAAGTAGAAACAAAACTAAAGTTACATTTAACGAGGTTAATCCTGCCAATCATTGACTGATGAATGCCTGGATTTAAAATCATGAACTTCGATCAATATCCACGTGATCAGTTCAGTAAAGCTCAGAATACTTATTGCGTAACTCCTTAAAAATCAAGGACCAAATAACAAATAATATATACATATATACATATATGTCTATGGGCGTTGTTGTATGTCCGCCTACCTATTCTATAAAAAAATACGATGGATATATACATAGGTAATAAAGTTCTGCCAAATTATTCTAATTGATGCGTGGAATCATTACACATCTCTCTTAAAATCGACTGTGAATTACAGATCCCGTATCTGTACGTTTTCAATACTATTAGACGGACAGGTCCGACGACCATTGGCTTTGTTTGGGTCATTGTAGATTAGCCGTTTAGCTGATTGATTCTGACGAGCCCTATCGTATTGTACTTACTTAAAAATAAAAATGGTAGTTTGTGATGTAAACTAGATATAGTATTATGTAAAAATATAAATTACTAGCCGCGTACTGCGGTTTCACCCGCGCATAATAAATAAAAATAAGCCTAGAGCCTTCCTCGATAAAAGGACTATCCAACACAAAAATAATTTTTAAATTCGAACCAGTAGTTCCTAAGGTTAGCCGGATCAAACAAACAAACTCTTCAGCTTTATATATTAGTATAGATAAGTAAGTTTTATGAAATTTTAGTATCAAATAATGAAAAATAAATAAACCCAAAATCATTTACTAAATAGCATTGCTGTTCAAATTACATAAAGTACATCAAGTAATTACATTAAGTAATTCATTACATTGTAACAAAAGTATTTAGAAATCAGTTCCTAGATGAAACTGGTTTAAAATTAGTTTTGAGATTCGAACCAAATATACAAACTGGTAAAGATAAATTAAAAATAGCATATAGTTCCCTTATTTACTATTATATAACGAAAATATTTATTCCTTACCATTTCCAACTTTTTGCTGCAAACTACCAATATTACTCAGGAAAGGTTCCTTTTAGGAAATCAGGTGACGTTGATCCCTTATTTAAGCCACTCAACTCAATAATAATTATAAACTACACATATACATTACAAATACATACTTATCTCACTATGTAAGAGTTAATATATTATATATCTTGTTAAAAAAATAATAATTAAAAAATGGAATATTTTCTGATAGTTTTGTAAATTAAGTTTGATGTCATTTTATTATATTATTTTATGAAACTATTTTGTCAACATTAATTGAACAAGTTATATATCTTAACAAGATTACAATTATAGCGATTATAACCTAACACCAGTCAGCCGTTAATTCAAATCTACAATGATTAGCCATTCGGTCCAATCAAAGGTTGAAGCGTATCCTGATTGTATCAATAGCAATTCGCTAACCGATGGCTCAATGCTTTGAATATTATTCACTACAAACGTTTACATCGATTACTATTCCGATATCAGGAAACGGAGCACCCGAATTGAAATGTCCTAGCTCAGAAACATGATTTGAATGTGAAGGTAAAATTATAATAATCTGTAAACAGTATATTTTATAACTGTTATTATTTTAAATTTCGAACCAATATTTTGTCGTGGAATCAAATGTTCATTTTATTAATGGATTTATGACTGCACTTTTGGACTTTTTATCTGTGGAATTAGGGACAGAGATTTTGGCAGGCTTTTACAAAAACACTAATGTCATAAAAGTGGCGGGCTTATCTAAAAAGAAAAGGTTTGAACATCACTTAAAGATTAATAAATTTCTTTGTCTCGTGAAGATAAATGTAATTATTAAATTGATGAATTAATTACTCTGTATAAGATTGTAATGAACATTGCTTGAAGCTGTAGCTACAAAGGAGTCTCTTTTCATACAAATTCATTTACATAAATGAAATTGAGTAATTTCATTTAATTTTAATGAGTAATCATAAAATGACAATTACAGACTACCCACATGTATAAAACAAACATTCAAAAATTAACATAAAATCGCTCGGCAACTTTTATTAGCGAAAATTAATTACGAAAATGTACATACATCATTTTACTTTTTTAATGGTGATTGATACTTTCATACTTTTTAATGGTAATAATTTCATTTTAATAAAAACACTTGTACGATAAAAAGTATAAGTACAAAAGGAAATATTTCATAAATAAAATGCTAACATTGAAAGCAATAAATTACTTATTATTTTCCCAGTACAAGATTTATTTCTAAGCATTGAAATATTATAGTATTATTATAGTATATTATATAATGTAGGTCAATATTTATACTTTATAAATACATAATACTTACTTAGCGATGGGGCTTTGTGCAAGTCCGTC
Organism: Nymphalis polychloros; assembly: GCA_905220585.2. NCBI lineage: Eukaryota > Metazoa > Arthropoda > Insecta > Lepidoptera > Nymphalidae > Nymphalis > Nymphalis polychloros. Next base: position 2,104,573 of record HG992247.1, read on the forward strand.
TGAGTAGCACCCACCCATTCGATATTACACCGCCAAACAGCAATACGTAGCATTATCGTGTTCCTAATTTAAGGGCGAATGCGCCCGTCTAAGTACAGGCACAAAGGACAAAACATTCTAGCTCCCAACTATTTCTTACAGTGCCAATTTATATGGACATTGGTGAACACTTATCAGATGGCCCATTTGCCCGTTCACCTACCGATGTCATAAAAAATATCAAGCTTCTATTGCTACAAATTACAAACTACAACCAATCCTGCTTTTTTTTATTATGTCAACTTTACCAACCAGCCAATCTTCCAGTTAATGAATGAAACATTAATATCATACATAAAATTTAAGAATTTTAATGTTGAATATTGTACACTAATCCTATGAATATTAGCGATAATAACTTCATCAACAAATCAAACATAATTTACCAATGGATTATATTCGTGTTTTCAATGGCTGTGATTGCATTTCCAGTGCCTGAACATTTGGATTCCAATATTTCGCTTGACTTGAATCCCATCTAATATCATTCTGATGATTGCGTCTGTTGTTGCTTCCGACTCTACTGAAAGTTAAACATAAAAAAAAAACATCTTATTTTATTGGCAAACATTACAAATCATATAATGAAGTTATTCGAGAAACTTTTTTTTAAGTATCGAGGTTAAACTTTAAATATTCAGCCAGTGTTATGTAAAAATTTTAACTTTAAATTTATAAATAAGTAACTATCTTCAAAATTTTGATTTAGACTATAGGATTATAAACTTTAATTAATTGTTTCTGATTATAATCCACAGTTTCATTGTTATATAATTTTGGTTTAGAAATTTTAGCGATATAATAATATATTTTACAAAGTTTTTATGTATTAAGTATTTATATATAGAATTGGCAGCGTTCGCTTTAAAAGCCCCTAGACCGACAATTGTGTCTTCGACTGCGTCAGCATTAAGCTATATCTTCAAAAATATACAACATTTTTTAACATATAACATAGCGCCACGATGACCTGAAAGTATAAACTAAGATAATATAAAAGTTCCGTAACAATCGCTTCAGTAGTTTATTCGTGAAACGAAAAAGAATACACAAACAAACTTACGGCTTTATAATTTTTATATAATAACTTGACCTTGACTTGATATTTAATAACCCGTTATCGCCTCTAAATTGCACGTCACTATGTTATTAAATTATTATAAATACATTACTATAGAATACAAGTATAAAGCAAGTGGATCATGTGTTTTTATCTATGTATAATCCTGAAGGGAATCTGGGAGTTATAATGCAATGTTCGATAGAATAGGGTGTTAGGGATGACTCACTTTTTGCATTTAACATAGGGGTGATTAAAATATTGTGATTAATAATAATGGATACAAAATTGATTTTTGGAATAGCCTTAGTGAAGATGTTTGTCTGGTACGGGTTCGTGGTTAAACTACTAAATCGATTTTGATGATATTTTGTATCTACCAAGCTTAATCATCAAGGAAGAATATAGGCTTTAGACTTCTTTTTATACCTAACAACTGTCCTCTCTCCAACACGAGTGTTACCGCGGACGAAAACAAGTATTATAATAAATTAGTTTTCGTTAATAGTAACATTACTTTGTAATTTTTAATGTATACTATTTCTAACTTGCATTATTTTTAACTCGATTACGAGTATAATGGTGAGTGGTAATAAGTACAACAGCGTTAAGTTGTGCTATACGGACTAATATTTATATAAATCAACATAGTAGCTAAATTAGCTATAACTTAGAAGTTAAAAATATCATTAATTTCATTTATTTCATCGGACTTGTATTTTATATAAAACCTGCTATACACTCGCCTATCAATCGCGGCCGCTAACTTTAGTTGCAGTTCGCACGTGGTCTCCGAAAAGTATTATGGTCATCTAAATTCGCTACGCTCTCTTCGTCCCCTTTGTCACGGGATTAAAAACCGACACCGAACGGGGAATACCGTGGAGCCACGATCACCATCTTTCGTTTCACGATTTTCGAGGGAATTTGCTCCGTGAGTATAGATGGGGCATAAGCGTCATCGTCATCATCATGAGATTATAGGCAATTTACGATTAATACCCTAAGGTTGCCTAATCGGACATGTAACAGGGATCCTTTGATTATACCCAATTAACATGTGCATTTTAGCCGTACATTATGTAAATTCCTCTTTTTATGTTATAAAGGATCCCCTATCTAATTTGGCGGCTAAAAATGGCGCGTGCCGGTCACGTGGCGGCGTTTCGGCCAATCGCAAAGAGCTTTGTGCAAGCTCGTCTGGGTAGGTACCACCCACTCATCAGATATTCTACCGCAAAACAGCAGTACTTGGTACTGTTGTGTTCCGGTTTGAAGGGTGAGTGAGCCAGTGTAATTACAGGCACAAGGGACATAACATCTTAGTTCCCAAGGTTGGTGGCGCATTGGCAATGTAAGTGATGGTTGACATTTCTTACAATGCCATTGTCTATGGGCGTTGGTGACCACTTACAATCAGGTGGCCCATATGCTCGTCCGCCAACTTATACAATAAAAAAAAAAAAAAAAAAAAAATTGTTTGATCAATGACGTCATCATATCCTTTACAAGGGAAATGATGAATTGGATGGACGAAGGCTACAATTGGATTTCGCTAAATGAAAATTCAGTCTTCGTGACACTTTTTCAATACGAGAACCTTGTTTTTTTATACTATTGTTTATTTTCTTATAATTCTATTCGATATTATAAATATGCAAACACGCAGTTAAACAGATCCCCTTTTATAAGTTATCGTTAAAGTATACTAGTAATAAAAAAACAGGGTTCGAGTGTAAATTTTGGTCTAATATTTGACAAGTATGTTTGTATGTTCGCTTTGTATCTTTGGGGGAACGCAAAATACCTAACGCCTAAACAAACCAAGTCCTTGGAGTTTGCCATTGCATTTATTTGGAAAGGAATTAAGGAGGGTGAAGTTCTTTGGGAAATTCTGTGAGCGACTTTACTAGAAGTTTAGAACCGATTAGCGTTGTAACGCGCTCTCAAATTTACATACAAACTTGTTTATTCTTTGCAAATGTTGGTCTTTGAAATACACTACTACACATTTATATTGATGGAGACATTTAGATATTTAACAATTGTAACGTTTCTTATTTTTACAATAACTTCATGAAAACCTTTCACTTGGTGGTAGAGCTTTGTGCTAGTTCGTCTGGGTAGGTACCACCCACTCATCAGATATTCTACCGCAAAACAGCAGTACTTGGTATTGTTGTGTTCCGGTTTGAAGGGTGAGTGAGCCAGTGTAATTACAGGCACAAGGGACATAACATCTTAGTTCCCAAGGTTGGTGGCGCATTGGCAATGTAAGTGATGGTTAACATTTCTTACAATGCCATTGTCTATGGGCGTTGGTGACCACTTAACATCAGGTGGCCCATATGCTCGTCCGCCAAACTATACAATAAAAAAAAAGTCAGATTTTATTGAATACAGATACTTATTAAAACAAAAGATCGCATCAATTTCGTTTTATATAAACTAACCTGTATTAATTTATATATTTATCTATTTAGTAATCCAACAGTTAATAACATACCTTATTATAATGAGTATTATATAAATATTAACTAAAACCAAAATAGGATTACACAATTAATTTAAACATATATTTAATTACTACAAAAAAGACAGTAAGTAAATTAAAACTATTAAGAGATGCGAATCTAATTAATGTGTGTGTGTGTGTGTGTGTGTGTGTGTGTGTGTGTGTGTGTGTGTACAATTGGCGAAAATAAATTTAAATTTCTAAAATTTAAATGAAAGGAAGATAGGTTTTATTGCAAACATTTATTTTTCTGTCTCTCGCAATATTTAAAAATATAAGTAATATAAACATTAATAAATCATACCAACGAGTCTCGAGTATAATTTCTGACTTAATAAATCGTTTTGTTTATTAAAATAAGAAAATCTCGTTATTCCGAGACGAGGCTATCAATCAACAAAGCCTCAACGAGATACTTGATAATGTTTCAGAGATATTTATAAAAATAGACATAGATTGAAATATTTTGGATCAGAGTTTTTGTTATGAATTTTCAAATAGATAAAAATAACTCAGTTATCAATAACGACATTTGCTTTTAAAAGTCATAATAATATTGTAAATAAACTTATGAATAAATAGAAAGATAATAATATTAATAAAAGAAATATATTAAGTGAAGTAAAATATTTTAAATGTTTCTCTCAATAATATTAACATGCTACATTTAGACGACTCTTTCAGAGGCGTGTCGCCCGCCCTCCGTTAACGTCAACCTGACAGTTGACAGCTTGGCAGGTGTGAAGTATTGGACGATTTCGACGAAGTGCTTCATTAGTTTTTGATTAAGAAAAACAATTATATTAGAACCTTTTCCATCGGAAGTAAACGAGCAGCCATAATGTGGGAACTTGAGTGTTATTTGACATCTTCACGCGAGTCATTTTGGTTTTATGGAAAAATATTGTTGAACTGTTAAATGCTGTTTATTTTTTTTATGCATGACATGTTTTAATATTTTTATAATCCAGAATGATATGTTAAATTATTTTAGCGCATTCCTATAAAGAATTGTGATCTTGTATTCAATTAATACATATATACAATTGTATATAATATAATTAGATCTACAATTTCTACGATAATTAAACTTGTGTTTTTTACTTAGAATTTTTCGAATTTCTTTTTCTTTATAAACCTATATAGCTTTATTTAAAATAAATGATATGATCCTAATATTTGTATTTGTATAACGAGAATATTTAAGTACCTATGTCAATTAATAAATGAATAGCGTGTATTTACTATGTTTTTCACAAACACAGCCGCCGTTTAAAGCTTATCGTATAAAACGCAATCTCATCGTAGCAACTACATCGCTTTCCTTTTTAATAACTTGGACGACCAAAAATATATTTCATTTACCGGTCTACTGGGACCAAATGAACTGAAGCCAAGATTGCGCCAAGGCTAATTTTCAATTAAAACTTCATCAAACTTTAAGCTAGGAAGCGAGCTAAGAAGCCATTGCAATCCATAGCCTGTAGCGTGTTGCTGATTGTCGTTGCGATAAAGTTCGAAGTAATATCTTCACCTATATTATTAAAGTCACCTATGATCATGAGTCAGACCTATGTTATTGTGTTTGAATATCGAGTACTAGACGGTAAAGGTAAACATTCTTAAAAAGCATGAGTTGGATGAAGTTTTGGTGTGGTGTCCTTACATCCCACGTATTAGAGAGTGATGGAATAAGATATTAAAACTTATTTTAAAGATAAGAAGCCTATGTGAACTGTGATACACTTAAGATTTATGATTTCACGTCTACTTCAATTAAACATTATATTTTCTGAATTTACGCTTCTCACTTGAAAATGAGATAAAATCTTCGCTCAACTAAACAGCAGGTAAATCGCGGAATCGCTGTAGCGAACGTTTGTTTTGCCCATTAAACGTGAGCATTACTGAGATAATAATTGTGTTAACTCGAACCATTAATGGTAATTTTAGCTACATAATTCACCGTGTGAATCCTTTCACTGTATATAGATACTTTAGTAATAAAACGAACTTATATTAGCCTTGTAACATGTCTATATCTCTATGAGTGGGTTATCTCTGTGAGGTGGTGAACTATTTTTTAAGCATCTCTTTCCTTGTTTGATACTAAAGTAATATCATATCATCGTCTTTGAGTATTTGTATATATATATATATATATATATATATATATATATATATATATATATATATACTAGCTTTAAATAATAATTCAGAATCCCCTTTTTCACCTTAGGGGTTAAATTTTCTAAAATCCTTCTTTAGGACTAATTTACTGTGTTTAGACCCCTATCCATATATATCTATAATTTGGGTTCGGTTAAGATATGTCAGTCAGCCAGACATTATTCTTTTGTATATATAGATAGATAAGCGTTTGTCAAAATACCGACATGTGTCGACGGTTTTCCTCTGTAGACAAGTGACGCTGCAAGTGGACGACACAGCGAAATTGGATTTTTATCGGGTTTGACGATAATATACGATGGTTCCGCATCGTCGGTTGCAGACTCGGATATGGCTTTCACTGTTCAAAGAACGTAAAAGATAAGCTTTTTGACGTACAATAAAATTTTAAGGAGATGAATATGATGTGATCCTGTCATACCCACTGAGACAAAAGGTGTAATCAAATTATTTTAAATATGATATATGTAATTTTTTATCTATATAGTATCATTGACAAAATAAATAAAAGATTAACTGTGTACAACTAAAACGATATTTAACAAACTACTGTGTTTTGAATTACGTTTTCACAGACGTTTCCTTAAGTAATAAAATATGTAATTTGTTTTCAGCGCGAGGGTGCGGCTCGCAACGATGCGGAGCGCGAGAGGCGCGCGCGCGGCGACTGGGAGGCGCGGGCGCGCGCCGCCGAAGCTGATGCATCGCGGCTCGCAGGCAAGCTGCATGCAGCACAGCGAGAGATTGCCAGGTAATGTACAGTATAGTGCTTTGATTTGAAATTAAGGATTAGATTTATTCTTCGTTCTTAACGCATCATGACATAAGGTTATATTTAAGTATTAAGCTAAACAAGGCACGGTCTTAAGAGCTATGTGCATAGATAACTTTATTGAAGTTAGTCTATTTCTGACAGTCATTTAACTACAACAGAAGTCAAATCCACTTATATAAAACCAATTTACTTAAAAGATACGAAAATAGGTGAAAAAAATTCAATTTCCAAACACCCAGGTCCCTAGCAAATTGGGTCGAATCTATAACGGTTTCCGAGCCGTAAATCCCAAAGTTCGAATTTCGAACAGTTACGGCCCATCGACCAATCGGAAGAACGCTTATCGCGATCCAATGACATCGTCCTGATTACCGGCACCGTAAATTTGAAAATGGAACTAAACTTCGTTAATTACCGTACTGAGAAATTGCTCCAACATCGCGCAAGATCGTCAAACGCGATTTCAAACTCGATTCCGATCAGATTTCAATTGCTTATAATATAATACTGTTTTTTAACTTTATAATCTTTATATCTTAGTAATACAACAGTTATATAATCTTTATATATATACTATGCACATTAGTTAGACATTAATTAGACAAGACAAAATCTTTGATAGTGCATTTACGTAGCGATTAATCCGATTGTAAATCGATTTTATAGTGTCATTAAATTATAGCGAGCTGAATACATTCGATTATCCAGTGCACGTACTGATATCGCACATTAAAGCGATTATCGTGCTGTAAATACAAAACAGCTTAATTTAATCAATAATGCCTAATAACTGTGAATGTAAATCTTTGATTTCGACAGAAATATTATCATAAAAGTATTTTATAATAGAGGTAAAGTGTATTTCTTACAAGTAACTTTGGTAATTAATATTCATTAATGCTTTGAAGATTGTTACCCTCAACTATAAATTGTAACTTCGTTCAATATTTCCAATATATATTAAAATATATGAATATATCTTTACACTAAATTAATATATTTCATTTGGTATTCGTGCATAGAATACTGAATATCGATAAGAACGGAAAGTGGACGGACGGTTTCGTAAATGAGATAGAGACAACTATCACAATTAGTTATAATCATGATTATAGTTAAACCTACATTATTATAGCACTATTTGTACGGAGAATCTTTTTCGCTATTATATCATAAATTAAATTTAAGTGTTATCTGCTACTGCTTATACTGCTACCTTTGTATGTGTTATTTTTAGAGAATAAGCTTGTTTATTATTATAAGTGGTATCAGGGCTGTTGCCAAAATAATTTTATTAGGAAAGCCTCTGTTTCTGAATATTATTGCCGAAAATGCATGGATTGAATGATTTCTGGATAAGTTTGAACTAAATGTAATTTATACAAATTTGTGTTATTACTCAGTTTCTTACCAGTCCTTCTCTGTAGAATCCACATTCCCAAACGGTAGTATTGCTTGACGATTCATAAGTATTTTAGTTAAAGTCTATTTAAATAAAACATTTACAATTATTATACGCTTTTCGCGTCTGGAGTTTCGTCGAAATTAGTGTTTTATTAAAGCAGTTTTCGCCATAAAAGCTTTCTAATGAAGCTGAACTACACTGAACCGTAAACCGAATTGGGGCTTAGTGTCACTCACTGCTGTGAACTCGCATCTGTTGTGGTGACGCAAGGAAAACAAATTCAATCCGTCAAAATATTTTTTCGGGCGAGATAAAACGATTATTGCGGTCTAAAAAACATAGAACATTTCTGTTTGATTATTTGTAAACGGAATTCCTGGATTTGGTCGTTTTATATATATATCTCGAAAAAAAAAAAAAAACATGTTGGTATCGGTTTTTAGAGATTGGGCTTAAGCTGTTCAAACTACTGGACGAAGTTGAAGAGTTAGTTCTTTACCACAGATACAACTTTGCCGAAACGTTGAGAAAATAATAAATGAAATGGATGCTCTAATTGGCGACTATTCTGAACCAATTATCCAACTTAAACTATTATGTTATTTCCACCACTGAAAATGTTTGAATTTCAATTCTATCCGTTGAACTGGTTTAGTTGCAATATACCACCCATACTCACAGGTGAAAATAATGTAAAGTTTATAAAAGGATATAGTGAAAATAGAACTGAATATTGATTATGTATAATAAATATGGCGCAATTATAGTTTAAGACAATAGAGCATTGCAAGCAATTCCAAATAACAACTCAGAATTAATGCCTGGCAGCGAATTATCAATGAAAGGAAAGACTAACTTCCATAATCTATAGAATAAGTGTCTTGGAGTAATTTTCTACCTTGAATAGTGAGGAGTTGAGGCGAAGTCTGGTCTGCTGTGTTGCGGGCACAGTACTGCCAATACTGTTATAGTGTACTTCAATAATTATAAGTCCGTTCAAGTCGAACTAAAAATGCACATAGCTCTAGACTTTGGACAGTCACTAATGAGCATGCTAAACTTTGCTGAATTAGTAAGAACTGAATCTCAGTTGCATCTAATATAATTGCGGTTTGGTCAAACTTCAACTGATCGTTCGTGTGTCACTTATTTACTCATAAATACTTATCTCTGTACAATATCTAATGTAATGTCATTATAGATAAACTAGCGCCGTAATTTTAATACTAACGGCCTTATTCATAAACGTTGCTTAGTTACTGTTTAGCTAAACACTGATTTGTCTCTTTCTGTCATTATTGATTTAACATACGAAAGAAGAAGACAAAATATTGTTTAACTAATCACCAGGTAAAAAAGGTTTATGAATAAGGCGGTAAATATCTAATTTTCAAAAATCTGTCTTTAGTGCTAACTTCCTGTTTAAAGGTATATCCGTATTAAAATTTTCATAGTACTAACCCCAGCAGTTTGAATTGTGCTTTGATATTTCAGTCTGCCAGTCAGGTGTTCTTCTATATATTCTTATTTTATAATTATTAATAAATATTTTTGTTGCCATAACTTTCGTTTATGTGTTATATTTTGTCACAATGTGTCAAATTCTTATGATGTATTCAGTTAAGCAATATCAAGAAATATAGATATTTTGCAAATGTTTTTTTTTCACTAGGCGACGTAACTATGCTATCAGTGAAAGTCAATTCGCAGTACAGTCACGTACAGTGCGGTAGGCCGGGGTTCTATTCCCTGAAGGCCTATATTTTACCTCTTACCTCAACGTATTGGTAGTCTAGTAACGTAATCGTAAAAAATGATACTGTTTGAAGCGAGATGTATATTGTTTTGGTTATTTTCTGTTGTTGTTAGGTATGGGGGTAAATAATGGGACAATTTTAGAGTTTTATGTCACCAAAAGATTTGTCTACATTGGTTTTTTTAAATAATAGTTAGGCGGGCGGGCATGTGTACTACTGCCAATAGATATTGGCGCCGTTAGAAATTGTAATCATTATACATTAATGGACCAGCCTTAGGAATTAAAATGTTGCAACCCTTGATGCCTATAGTTTTACTGGCTCATCCATATTTCAAACCAGAACGTGACAATTTAATTGCTGTTTACCCAGCTGGACGTGATCAAAGTTCCACCACGAAGTACGTATGCGTTTTGTTGTTTTGTTTATTTTAATACATATCATGTATTAAGTGTCTCATGGGCTTTTTCTAATGAATTTTCCCCTTCAAAAATATTTTGTCAATTTTACATCTACAGTATTTTAACCGTGAACTTCAGCTTCCGATCCCGACCTAATCCACGTTGTCTATTTATAGAGCCCCCTTCATCGTAAAACTTATAAATAATAAACGGGACTTAGCAAGAATCCTTTCAAATAAAACCAGTCAAATTAAATTGAACCTTATCGAAACCAAATAACGACTAAAATAAAAAATAAAACACCGTAGAACTAATAATACGAAATTTGATTTGAACTCTATGATGTATTCAATAAAGGTGAAAATATGATAAAGGAAATTGATAGTAAAACAGATGCGTTACTACATATGATGCAAGATAATTTAATGTAGTTCACTGTACTTGAGCTGAACGTAACAACAGATAATAAAGAACTCCATCTCCCCGTTATATTATGTAAATTGCATCGCTTACATACTCATATCTAATTTATATAGAGTAGGAATTATCCTTAGTAGTGGAGTTGAAAATTAGACGTTCGAGTATACGAAATACTATGGGCGACCGTATACCGACCGATAGTAATTGGCTATATAAGGAATATTAGATTTAGAGCATTTCTGACATCGCCAATGCGCCACCAACTTTGGAAACGAAGACGTTATGTTTCCTTGTACCTTTAGTTACACCAACTCACTCATCCTTCAAACCGGAACGCAACGATATAAAGTATTGCTGTTTAGCGGTAGAATATTTTATAAGTGGCTGGTACTCAGAAGAGCTTACACAAATTCCAACCACATATTGGAGGATCAATACTTTGACCTAAGTGTTTCGTGCGGCTTTGCCTGTCCGTTATATGACGTAACTTTACCGACATACCTTGAAAGATCGAGGGTGAGATTACGGGCCAGTAACAAACTAACTAGTAAATTTCGAGCAACTACAAAGTCGCAGATTATTATTTTGAAAGAACAAAAAAAAAAAATTAAAAAAATATAAATATATTTAAAAAATCAGTTTTTTTTATTGTAATTCTACCTAGTAATAAAAGCATGCAGAAATAAAGTTACCAAATGATAAACTGATAGGGAAGATACACAAAGGATGACACATCTGTGAAAATTACAAGAAAAACGATAAAATAAAAAATAAAATTCTTGTAAAGAAGTTAAAAAAGGTTTGATAAAAAGTCGAAACAGTTTGTAAAACTTTCGATTATATATGATTTGAATTTGACTTTAAATAAATACCTATGCATGTATTTCGATTCATAATCTTTGCGTAGACAGTTGTAATGAAATATGGATACTAACAACATTGCGGTGGACATTTGTTTAAAAATAATACGCCATTTGATACTCCCTCCTAACACCCTCGCAAGAGGGGTGAGGGAATTCAATTCCTCTGGGCGAAAAGAAAACACACTTAATTTTTTGAAAATTGAACACACAAATAACCTGATTTATTTTAAATTTTTTTAGATTTTTTTGATATTTCATTCGAAATTCAAGTGACATATAATCAAAGCTTAACCTCAATAAACACATATTTACTATATTTTAATATATGCAAAGTGTGTCTGATTTTATGCAGTAATATGTAATACTTATTACAGTAATCGCGAAAAATATTAAATAATTAATTCTGTACGAAAAATCTGATGACCTGTTCTTTATTTATGTGAGTTTTTAAACTTTAAAACTATACATACGTACACTAAAATATTTATCATAGCATATTGTTTTCACAAAACGCCTCTACATTACGTAACAAAGCTTGAATTTCAAGGATCTACGTCTATCCCTGTAACCGTCAAATATAAATATTGTCTGTTTTTAAGAAAGATAGATAATATTTTTATGAAGATACTTTGGTTTTTGTAATGCCTAACTGAATTCCTAAACCAATATACATAATACTGATACCAGAAGATACAGCGCGTTTCGGACAAAGTTTTAGTATATATTATTTTTATATAAGTACCTGTGCTTCGCAGTTTCACCCGCTTTCAATTTATTTATTTGACAAACGTGTATTTCATGTTCTTGTAATATATATTTATCATTACACGAACCGATTTTACATTCTATATATTTCTTCCTTAGAAACATTGACTTGACGTTTTCTTCCCGATCTTTTCCAGTTTCGTCTTGAAGTGGAACCAATTAAACATTGCCTTGTAAAATTGAGATGTCAAGGAATCCGATACGAGAGTACAATAATGTCACCCCTCCAGTAATTGTCTGTTTTGTTTGTAAGCCGAAACTAAGGACTTCGCCCCTTGTTTTTATTTTACGATCTAAAATTATTTCGGTAACTTTAGATCGGTTCTGCTGTCCTTGAAGTGGAATGAAAATATATACCTACGTTTTCTGTAAGAAAATTCTTATATTATAAGATGTTTTTATGATAACAAAATATTTTAGTACGCAGTATTTAAAACATTTCAGTATCAAATCTTGTTTTTCATTTCCAAATGAATAAAGCAATAAAAACGATTGTTTTAGTTAATATTAATACCTATTATTAAGTATTTGAATTCGTTTTTTATTTTTAAAGTTTGACCTCAATTGACCCTTCATGTCATAAAAAAAATATCCACTCATAATAAAGCAATGCTCATCATTACGATACGTACAAGTACAGCATCATTACGTTAAATTCAAGTACATCACTGGATATGATGGTTAACATGTGTGTTGATTGTTTTATTTTATTGATAAGCAAAACATTATATCATAAAGATTGTGGTACACGTGGTCGACATAACGAAACATCGTTTTTTAATATTTTTATTTTTATCTCAATGTAACGACATAGATATGAAAAATGTAAATTTGTGCAATAATATGTTACCAACAAACAAACATTAACAAAGTCGTTAGCTTTTTCTGCGTTAATTTCATAATTCGACCAACGACGACCAAAAGTGCCACCTGATAGTAAGCGGTCATATTGCTCACCTATACTGGCACTGCAACAAGAATAAACCACCATAAAACAATAAAATACACTACCAAGCGTATTTTAAATATTAGATTAGCTACTGGCTCAATAATCATGTTTGACGTGAGCGTTTGAGTAACTGACGAGAGGACGACCAACCGGGCCTGCAGAAAGTCCTTCCACGGGAAAAGTGGAATATGAATGACATTCGAGTATATACAATATTATTATCGGCTTAATGAATATCCAATAAACAATACGACACTCCACAGAGACGCAAAAAGCAGCGTTAAAGCTCTGCATAAATATATCCGTTTTATTAAAAGCGACAATCGGATTTCGATGTGAAATAAATTGAAAACTATAAACTACACAATCATATTCCCTTAACTGAAACATTACTAGCTAAATTAAAATCTCATAAAAGTCAGCGGATATAACAGTCGATGGATTTATTTAAAAGATGTGTTATTTTTAAATACAAAGCAATAATAAACTAAATAATAATACTCTGAAGATATGCAACACTTTGTACGTCTGTGTAGAAGACAGATAAAAATGTGTCGTAACTATACGTGGGGTGTCTATTTATAAAATCATTTGTCTGTGCATTTCAGAAATCGTTAAACATAATGCTGCTCATTATTCTTTGTAATTAAAAACACCCTGTAGTCTATTTGTTATGAACTCGTTTAGAGCTGTTTGTTCAATAAGATATAATTCTTAGATGTGACATTAATAATGTGTTATTTTAATTTTACAGCATTATGTTGAAAATTAAAGAATGTTTTATATGTGTTTCGAAAAGTGAATAATCTCTGCAATAACAAATTATAACTGTGTGCATTATAAGTACGGATATATTTTCATCTCTGCATAGTATAAAATTAAAAATAAGAAATGTCAAATAAATTTAAAAATGGAACGTCATTTTAATATTGACCCTTATGTATTTATATTTATTCGTTAAACCACACAAAGCTACTGCAAATGACAGGGTATAGGCACGGTATAGGTGCAGACGACAAGTGACATTTATTAGGGTTATATGACACGTGCATTAAGTATATACTTCATTAATTAAATACTAATAATAGGCTTTAAAATCAATTTAAATACTTGGATATTTTATAATTTTACAGCAAAATATTTGTTCAATTTAGTACCGTTGTTACGAATTCACAAAATATTATTATTAAAAGATTAAATTAATATTAAAAAAATATCAATTCAAAAATATGTTTTGGTAAAATAAAACAGTGTTTTAGGTCATATTTTGAATATTTAATTATACATCCACATATAACAACGAAGATAAAACAGTCTTTCTGCGCTAGCAACACTTGTCAATGGAAATTAAACGGACGCGCCCCCTCATCTTTGTCACAACTTTCCACAGGATCACATTTACCGCTATTCTACAATTCTCTATTAAAATCTCGACTTTATGTATATTGTAATAAGGGCTACATATTAGACAAGTTCAGTTCGTCAGCTGTAAGTTTAAACATGACGAGACAGCTCCTTGTCGTTCTTTCATTTGACTGTTTGCTGTAATATGGATCGCAATTAGCTTCGTGAAAGGAACGCTTGAATCTTTTATATTTTATCTGTGTACACACAATTTAATTATCTGTTCGTGATAATTAAGATCTCTGGTCAAATACGGAACCCTTCTCGTAAAAAAAGCATGAGAACTTGAAAGACACAAGCAAATTAGTTGTATATATTTAAAATAACGGAAATAAATAAAATGATTTACGCTAAATAAGGTTTTCTGACTTAGTGCGAGTCCGACTTTAAGAGGCTGTTTTCTGATGATGAATCGTTAATATTCTTAGAAAATTTTTGTTAGTAGATCTAATGAATCTAGTTATTATAACAATGCCATGTACCACTAGTCTCTAGTTTGTACCATATGGTTTTTATCGCGATGGAAAGACACCAGTTATCAAAAAAAAAAAGATTTTATATTTCAAATTTTATAGCATTACGACAATATATAGAGGGTCAAAGTCATCGGTAGGAATTAAAATGTTTAGCGTGGGTGTTTTACATTAAAAGCCGATGCTTAGATGTGTTATAGTGTACCATACATACATTCTACCTTACTTATATAACCAAAATGTAAATAACAGTCAAGATTACCCTCTGGATAGAACATTGACCCAGAACAACGGTTTCGAATCTAGACAAGTGGTAACTGACAACAGTTACATTTACAATTCTTACATGCTTAATTAATGCTTATAATTAATTTCGTGCTCGACGATGGAGGAAAACATAACTACCACCAACCACAAGCAGAATGGTGGATTAAGTTCCAAACCGTTTCACGACACATGAATGTACACCATATTGTTTCTGTTTTATTTTGTTTAATTTTATGAACATTTATATATTATTTATATGACTGAAAACCCTTTGAGTTAAAATGGAAACGTGTGCGTTATAGTCGTTCATTAATTTTCATCACACAAGAAATCAAAAAATAAATAGCTTTTTCATTTACGCATAGTAAAATAAAGTGATTGTCTTTATCCTAGATCGATTTTTAATCTCCATTTTTTTAATTTGATAAATTTTGCACATCGGATTGCACAAAAAAGCTGCCATTGTACCACACCATTATTACATGTCATATTTGCAACGATTCCACTTAACACGAACTGAATACAATTTAATCACTAAATATTTATAAACATTTCTTTTCTATACAGAAAACATTCAAAATAATTTTGTTAATTTCAATATATTCATTAGTTAAGTTGTCTCTTATAAGCAATTTTGAATTTTCATGTTAGGGAATTACATTATATTAAAATTATTTAGTTACATATAAAATATGTTCGTGTTCATTGAATCGCGACCGGTCTAGTTCATAGAGGCAGCAAAACAAATATCCCCAATTTAACAAACTGCAGGGGAGACACGCATTTGCATGTAACGTAATTTTACATTTAAAACAAATTTATCCCTAAACGGCATAAATCACGCCCGTCTGAGTAACCCTTAGCGGAATTAACTTCATATAAATGTAAAAATACAAATATATGTATTAACTTGGAATATATACAGCTTATATATTAGACATATATAGAATAAAACTTACATAATATATGACTGGTAACACTATCAAACTTACCAAACAAATAGAAACCCTTAATGAAATAAAATTAGAATTTTATATTTAATATACTCGTATTATGTATATATGTAAGATTGTACCCATCAGTCATTTGAATGCACATAATAATTTCTGGGTTCTGTGTGAATTATCCCAGAAACTATTTTTTTATAATGATATACTTTAGTTTTTCTCTTGGTATGGCTTTGTGCAAGCCCATCTGGGTAAGTCCACTCATCATATTCTACCGCTAAACAGCAATACATAGTATTGTCGTATTCCGATTTGAAGAGTGAGCGAGCCAGGGAAAATACAGTCAAAAAGATTAGACACTATGTTTAAGATTTGAAACAAAATAATATTCAAATACACATAAGAAAAAGCCCTGCTTACATCTTACCCCATCTAGTACCCAATACTTTGTAACCGTATCATGATCTGATTGGTATTCAGCGCGTATTCGCGACCTACCCTGTTTCATACGTGTATTATCGATTCGAGAGTTTTGACCTTTAGTGAGAGTTTGTTGAGAAAGATACACACCTTTAAGTCACTTACAATGTACTCATCAATTTCTAATAAGATTAAATTGTACACGCCTAACTTTATTTATTCCCGTGTGTACTCTATAACCAAATGTATAAGAATATTTTTTTTTATAATATAGTTAGGAGGACGAGATATGGGCCACCTTGTGGTAAGTGGTCACTAACGCCCATAGACAGTGGTATTGTATATTCCTTAAAAAAAAACATCACCAATGCGCCACCAACCTTGGGAACTAAGATGTTATGTCCCTTGTGCCTGTAATTACACTGGCTCACTCACCCTTCAAACCGGAACACAACAATACCAAGTTTTGATAGAATATCTGATAAGTGGGTGGCACCTATCTAGATGAGCTTGAACAAAGCTATACCACCGACTAAACTTCAAACGGTCCTCTGCACTGATAGCCGCAGTGTCAAATATTACAAAATATTTTAACAAATTCAAATGGAAGCTTGGTATTAGCGGGTTTAAACAATAAAACAAACAAACTATATAATTTTATGATATTAGCATAGATTAACGAAACCCGAGACGTTTGTATATGTATTTATATGTCGGCGAGACTGTGGTGCTGTCATTAATTTGACTATTGAATTTGAGACGAGAGTGATAGCAGACTTTTTGTTATATAATTCTGGCTTAACGTCAAACCTACAGCCATATATCGTGGTTGGACGTCATCGACTGATCGCCGTTAATTTTAATTACGTTTGAATTATTCTTTGGTTTGGATTACAATATCAGATGAAGTTGATGAATTGCACCACAAAGATATACATATATATCAACATGCAGTTTATACATATATACGATTAAGTATTATCTCTGATAAGTATAATAAAATGTTAATAAAGATATTATTTTAACAAACCCATATATTTCTTAACTCCGTAATACTGACGGAATGACAAACACGCGATTTAATAGTTTAATCTGATGTAATAAAGTATAGAAAACGTGAACAGTTTATGGTGGCAATTCACTTGGCGTATGTGTTTTGGCAATTGTTTTATTATTTTTATTCTTATATATTATTTCACTTATATAAAACCGTTATTTATGTTATAACGTTATAAGAGCCGAGGTAAAATAATATATCCACTTATGTACAGTTTGTACATGAAAGACTGGAAATCATGCTTCTATGTCACCAATACGCCAACATCCTTGGTAAGAAATATGTTGTGTCCCTTGTGCCCGTAGTTTCACGAGCTTACTCAACGTTCAAACTAGAACACAATGATACTAAGTATTACTGTTTGGCACTACAATATCTGATGAGTGGGTGGAACATACCCAAACGAGCTTGCACAAAGCCCTACAACCAAGTAACTGAAACATCAGTTCTACGAAGAAATTAAATAACATAAATGTAACAATACATATGATATAGTAATGACTGACTGACTAACTGACATTGGTGAACTGACTGACTGACAAATGATACCTTTTTTTTAAATAATAAATGCAGATGTTACTTACATATACATAATTATGTAAGATGTATGAAATAAAGTATGAAGCTTAAAAATTCCTTGCTGTCGAGTATTGATTACGTACAAAAATAGCTGACATTTCACATTAGCAATGAAAAGCTTGGCCTCGGCATAATAGACCTTAAATGTCATTGTATGAAGTATACAGAGTAAATGAAACAATAGCATACTTGAAACAAAAATCTTAGAATAACATTTCTGAAAAAGATTTCAACCAACATTTAGACATTGACGAATAATTCTACGTGAATTGAATATAAGAACGTATTTAAGAAACCCTAACAGTTGAATTATTAGCAAATCGGGTTTTTGCTTTATGCATATATATATACATATATATATTTATATTTATTATTGCATAAATAGTTTACATACACCCCGAAAAGATGGTTCAAAAATAGTTAAGGAAAGTCGTAAAGGTTAACGAGCACAGACATTATGAATAGTTAAAAGTGATGACGTAGCTGAGGAATAAGTAAGCGGTTTGCTACCAAAATATATGGATGGAGAAAAAAATAATAGTAACGTATTTTTTTTCATTGAATTCCTATTCATAACCGAGTATAATATATCTATCAAGCAAATGCTTAACTAACATATTAAAATAACTGTTGAACGAGACAACTTTTAGTCTATAGTTACAAGTGGAAGTTATTAGTATATTTTTATAAAGCAAAGAAATAACAATTATAAAAAGGTCTATACTAAAAAGATTAGAATTATCAGCCATCAAAGCTAAGAAAGCGACAGACGATGAGATAGCTGTAATTGTCACACTTACGCTATTGATATAAAAAATATATGTACAACTAAGTTTAATTGGTAGTCGGTCATAAAATATCTATTACCTTACCATACTTAATTGTCAGACAAGATGCAAGACAGTTTTAAAATCGTCATTAAAACACACGGTAAAATGTTCGGTTTTATGGACACCCACGTGAAGACGCTACACAAATAGCTCAGGGCATTACATAGATGGGTTTTATATGCCCTCGCTATTGTTGAATCTCTGAACCTGAGTTTTATCTTAACGGACACGCTTTTAGATATTATGTTTTATGTCAATCATTATACCGATTAAAATTAAATTAAATATATAACAAAAGTAACTTGCTTACTGGATCATGGTTCTAAGTAGAATAATCACTATCATTACGCGTTTCGTTAAATTAAACCACACTTAACAAGTAAAGACGAGAATAAACACTAGTGAAATCGGCTTTGTTGATAATATACAATTCGAAATGAACAATGACAGCGCGATTCATAGTACAACTTCTGAAATCTCTTATTAAAATAAGTTATCTTAACTAAATTAACATAGAATAATTTTTTACATGCTTTACTATTAGGGAAGAAGTATAAACTTTATTCGTTTATATACAAAATAAACTATTCTTTTTAAATCATATAATTACTGTATGTTTCTGCTTTTGTAAGGCTTTATTGCTGGTACTAAACATATGAATAACAAGTTTTCCTTACATCATAAAAATTAAAAAACAAAAATCCTACTACATCCATTAAAACTATTTCTTTATAATAATTTGTTTAACAAAATATATATAATATCATCTACCTAAATGTAGAGATAACTTAACGTTTAAAAGTACACAATTTGTATTACTACGAAGAAATGAGGACGAGAAGATTTCAGAAAGTCGCCGACTTAGAATTTCGTACTTTACTTTCTCGTAAGAAAGAAAAATATTTCGCTGAGTGACAGACGCTACGAGAGCACTGCAATCTGAGCCGAGATGAAACTTCCCGTGCCTTATGAGAGCCGTGATTTGTGACTACATGCGCTTTCAAATTTGCCTAGTTTAAATGTTGATTAGGTACTTAAAATATTATTTGAAAATGAAAGATAGATGGAATATTGATTTATAGATACTTTGAAGAAACACAATAACCAATACGAGTTACATATTGCCTTTATATTTGACTAGCTGTGCACAGCGGTTTCACCCGCGTATAATTAACAAAAATAAGCCTAGAGCCTTCCTCGATAAAAGGACTATCCCACACAAAAATATTTTTTCAATTCGAACCAGTAGTTCCTGAGATTAGCCGGATCATATAGCCTTTATATATTAGTATAGGTATAGATGCAATGACAATGACGCAAGAATTTATTTTCTTTCTTTAAAAGGATTCCGCAGATATTTTTAGCTTTGTTTATTGATTTCAAATCTTATATTAAAAAACAATAATAGTTATTGATGACATAAAACATATGATATAGATGAAAACGTTAAAGGGCGGCAATGCACCTGCAAGCCCTCGGGTATTGCAGGTGTCCATGGGCGGTGGTAGTCACTTTCCATCAAGTGAGCCTCTTGCTTGTTTGTGAAAATGTTATACTGTTACTGTTATTACACTAGCTCACTCATCCTTGAAACGGAAACACAACAATACAAATTATTGCTGCTTAGCGTTAAAATATGTGACGAGTCGGTGATACTTACCCAGTCAACATTACTTGGATCGTTACTGATTAAAGTATAACCATTAAATATTTTTGAATATTCAATTTAAAGTTAAACATTGGACATACGTACTGTTGCTATGAAACGTTAAAACTACGTATAAAAATAAAATAACAAACATATTCAACGATCCCTTATATAATAAAAATCTGAGGGTGGATAAGGCTATTCTTATGAAGAATGACAAAGAATGCGAGACATGAAGGTACGAATAATATTAGTAGGTAGTAAGCGTTCCTTATGCGAGTATTGGTCGGGCTTATACAACAGTGATCAATGATAGTGTTCCTTAAACAAGAAGGAAACAAAATACGTTTTGTTTTAAATTAAACTACAGCATACGATATATTTCAAAAATAAGTTTTTTAATTTATTAAAAATTAGGTATATTTTTATTAATATAATAAACGCCAGTGTATTTTTATTATTAATATAATAAAAATACACTGGCGTTTTTCGAATGGACCTATCCACATCTTAAAGATGCACCCTAAGAAATCAGGATGCGATACCTTAGTTTCTCATAAGATATATTATTTTAATAATCGCCAAGATTACTGTTATAAGGGACGGATTCTTTTGAGTGTCCCTCTGAGGACTGTCTGTCTTGAGAAATTGTCCCTAGCTATTTCATTTGTAAGGGCTTCTTGATGTATGCCGTATTCAAACGGGCCCTCTCCGCTTGAAGTATTTCTTTTATTTGCCCGTTTGATCTGTTGTTCAATATAAACAGGATTAGATGGACACGATGTATTAGA
Organism: Nymphalis polychloros; assembly: GCA_905220585.2. Lineage (NCBI taxonomy): Eukaryota > Metazoa > Arthropoda > Insecta > Lepidoptera > Nymphalidae > Nymphalis > Nymphalis polychloros. The sequence continues at coordinate 2,126,128 of HG992247.1, forward strand.
AAATATATTAAACAGAATAATACGCAAGAAGTAAATTATGTATATGTCTCCGTGTTTGTAATAAACAAAGATTAATCTAACTTTTTAACTTAAAGCTAGCTGGATATGTAAAATCGAATTGATAAAGTACAATTTGACGTTTTTCGAGAATTGCATAAAATATATGACCGAGTATGACTTTGTAGTTATTTCAACAAAACAAACAAAATTCATACAGAGTGGCAGATGTTACCAAAATTACTTCATGTCAAGTTAGAAATCGTAATTAACTCGCTCGCAGCCGCGTTAATCACACATAGCGAGCGTCTACAAAATGGCGGATGTCACAAGATGGCGGACGTCAGGGAAGACTCTATTAGTGCAGCGTGGTGCAGCGGTTTCTTAATAAACGATGTCAAAAGTAATTAGTCGTTGCTGTTTTATCGCTATGAAAGGGTATTTTATTTTAACCCCTGTCTAATAACCTCAAAAGACACATATAATAGAGTTTTTATTCTAATACACACAATTAAAAAAAATATAGGTACTGATTACTGAAAGGTTTCCGCCTAATGTTTCAGGTTCAATCGTGGCTAACAAATCTTGCACACGTTTAAAATTTAAAATGAGCCTCAAGCTATGTTTTATTTATGCAAACACAATTCGCATTGGAGCAGCGTGGTGGAAATAAGCTCCAAAACCTTCTCCTCAAAAAGAGGAGAAGACGCTTTAGCCCAGCAGTGGGACATTCACGGGTTGTTACTTTACTTTATGCAAACACAATTGTGTATATATAAGTGATGTATTTAAATACGTTACTATTATTTTATAATATATATATATGAGTCAAATTAATTACGATACAATAGTATTGCTATTAGTTTGACTATAAAATAGAACAGAGTGTATTATATAATCTAACTTCTGTCTAATTAAAGACAGGCGAGCCTAATTACACTTCAAAGCCAGTCTCTTCAGACACTATCCTTACTCATCAATCAGCCGTGCAACTTTATCTTACGCCTCATTCATTATAATGTACAAAAGCTTACAACCGAATGCCCAACAGAATTATGTAAATTATAATAAAAAAATAAAAACGAATTCTACTAAAAAACTACACATATAATTAATAAATCAAATTTCTGTCAGTGTCTGCGTTTTTAAGTTGATATATATGTATGTTTGTGATCGTTCCCTTGCTTTCTTTTATACAAATTATGATAAAGGTAAAAACTCTAAAAGCGTTAATTAGATAGTGTTAGCAGATAAAATGCTAATAATTATCATGTTTTTTTTTTTTAATCGAATAAAGACGCTGTCGCCGTGTCTTTTTAGATAATATAATCGACGTTAACATGTATACTTATAAGTTCGCACTACAACCTGCAGACGACAAAGCAAAATGTTTGCAGTGATGTATGTACCACGAGGATCTGAGTTATGAAATTAGCGTTGAAGGAACAAGGATAAATTAGTTTAACAGCGTCTGTTTTGCGGTATTGTATTGTTACAAACATATCCAGTAATTAAATCTTTGTTGAACGTATTGTACTGAAGTTATTTATATAACACATGGTATTAAATCTTTAAAGAATAAAATCACAATACAAGAAATGAGTCTATTTAACACTCAGTACATCCTAATCAGCTAAGATTGAAGAATCAATCAGCGAAGAGACAAAATTTTCAGCATCAGTTGCATGTTGGCCATATTAACACTCTTATGCCTTGTTTTGCACGCCAGGGCAGGTTAGGTCTTACGCCTGAAACCCTTCAGACATATCGGTTTTCCATCCCGAGACAATGTAAGAGTGAGGGAATAAAGAGTGCACCTAGGTTTACGCACTAACATAGTATCTCTAGGCTCATCTCCGTTGATAATTGCTGCCGAGATTGAGAATTGGTCTGGAAACCATCACACCGCCATGAAACCCCTAAATTACTCTTGCACAACACACTTTTTTCTCGATGACCATTTTTATTTGCGCTCCTTACCTTCCTTATTCGAAAAGTACGTAAATATTACGTCGTGTTACGTGTTTGTCTAATAATATAATAAAATATTAAGTTTTAATTACTAAAAGTAATTCGAAAGTAAATGTAAAAATAATGAAATATTAAAAAAAAACAACAAAGTGTGTAAAATTTGATCTAATAATATTATCACGACATTTTGTGAAAATAAAAAAAATGTTTTCAAATTAATGTCTTTATTTTTTTATTTTGTCCGTAAAAACAACCTCATCATTTTTAATTAATACAGACAACAGACTATAAAAAGACGACTAAACAAATATGGTGAAAAAAAACTACCCTAGAACAAAACAGTTCACCGCAACTGAATTAGTTTCACCCTCTCGCTTCGGGCGATAACTGCTATACAGCAAAACTTGTTACTTAGTATCGAGTGCATAAAGGATGATAGGTAAATGCTAAAAAAACAATTGGAATTTATAATGTTTACTTTTTTTATGCTGAAGGTATTTAATTTTACAGCCTAAAAAATATGTAGAACGATTTATCGCTGCAACAAAATGTTTTTGATTCCTGTCTTACAAATATTTATGTCATTGTGATCGTATGTTTTAAAATTAAGAAACATAATAATTAGGCGTATATAAATGGAATTGTTTCAGGATATTAAATAATTATAGATTTTAAAAAAACGCTTAGGTCTGAATCACAAAACTACGTCTACCCAGATTTAAATATTCATAAATTCTCAACAGAGCATCGGATGCGTAAATCCTAAAACGGAAGTCCGGTTTGTTTCAGAGCAATTGTCATGCAAATGTCCGCATTAAGGGTAACGTTAAGACACCCTCGCCCTGACAATTAAATTAAAACGAGTCCTAAGTTGTAGACTGTTCAAACTTCAACGCTACGCTTTGAATGTTATTTGTTATTTGTATTTATAATTGTGTTATAGGAATAAATTTTACTACTATATAATAACAACTCTATATAGTTTCAAAACAACAGCACAAAAATACTAGAGCTTAAGTTAAAAATAAATGTATCTGAGCAGAGTAATACCGATTATCTGCTTCAGAATGTTATGAAGCCAAAAATAATCGTTTAGAAATCTGTCAATACGCCCCTTAGGAACGTAATTGCAAAATTCATCTCGACACACGATAAAATAGCCAAGGGCGCCTACAAAGAGGTTGAAAAATGCGTCCAATTAGCTTTCTTTTTTCGAATTCCATTTTTCAATAATAGCCGGTGTGCAATTAACTGTCAAATGAATCATAGTCGTCGACAGATTAAAAATCCTCATATATCGACCGTTTAGGAATTCTTCGTTTGAAAATTACCGCGAAATTAGTCCGTTTGTTGTATGACGGTTTATAAAAGAATACAAAGAATCGAAATATGCTTTGGACGTAAGCCAATTTCGAAAACCATTACAATTGACTTTTCAAATCGTCTGTGTGCTTCAAATTATCTTTATCCTGAATTGTATCGTATATACTTGGTACAACATTTTTGTAGCGTTTGAGATTGAAATAATGGTTTTATCATTCTTGTTAAAATAAAATATTAGGTTTAAAATTTTTAAAAAATTGTAGAAGAGTTAATTCATAATAAGAAGTTTCAAGTTACGACATTAATGGTAATGTCATTTGACATACTTTAAATAATTGTATTTTTTTTCCTAATTATTAAATTACTAAAGGCAACTAAAAAAAATTATAACTTATGTTCGCTATTTAAATTTCTAACATAGCGTAATAGGGTGACCATCGCGTCAGGTGTTCCCAATAGTCGGGCTGCTGTTTATTGCCGTCATATTTCAGTACCCCTGAAAAGACACCCCTGATTTGCATTTGACAACGACTCTGCAGCAATAACTAGAGGCACCCCAGTTCACTCGCAATTCGGGAGCAAAGAAAATAGAATTTATCTTTTATAATTCTCTCTTTCATTCGTTTCCTTTAAACAGATTTAAACGCACGAAGAATCAAGAACGCTTCTTGATGTTATTCTTGAATTGAATTGAAACGGAAATATTTTTTTGTCTTTAATATCTATTTGTGAGGAGTGAATAGAATGGCTAAAGACAATGTATTTATTGATAGTAAATAAATTGTATACTTACATTAAAAGTCATATCGATAATTAATTACAACAAATTATTTATTTACAAACAACTATTGCTCAGACAACTTTGAATGTCCCAATGCCCATCTCTCCTGTTAAGGAGAACTTTTTAGAACGATTTGGTGGACATAATTAAGATATTATTTGAATACTATCAAAAAATGTATTGAAATATTTCACATTTGTTATTTTACTTTCACAGCACTGAAAACAATTGACTTTCATATAAGAATTTCATTTAAAAGACTAGGTTAAAAAAACTATATTGTAGAAAAACCATGAGAAAACAGTCGTATATACTAAGCTGAACGTAGAAGGTACTTAGGTAATAACGTCAACTTTACCCGTTGCGTATTAAGGGTTGAGAGAGCTCAGGAACTACGGCCATTAGAGAATCGTTAGTGCGAGTGTCTTTCTCCTCAGTCGGTGCTTGTGTTTATATTCTTCGCGACCTGGTTAGACTTGGTTCACGGTAACCGAGGTTGTGGAAATATAGAGAACCTTGAATGCTTTTCGTTTCTAAGACTAGAAAGTGATAAAGAAAATAAAATGACCCAAGCGGGTTATATCACTAGTAGTACTAATATAAGTACTTTATACTGTTTTAAGTTTATAAATAACTAGCTGTGCCCCGCGGTTTCACCCGCGTATAATTAATAAAAATATAATAAATTATTTTATTACTATAATAACACACACGCGCACACACATACACACACACGCGCAAACATACACACATATGGCTACTGGTACAGAAATACGTAATTAACGATTTAAAATTAATTTTCATAAGATACCGTAGGATTTACCAATCTTATATATTCTAAGGTCTAACATTTGCGGCATCACATGTTCTTTGTGTGTACCGATTTTCATCAAGATTGGTCAAGCCGTTCTTGAGTTATAAGAAGACATACAGACAGACAGGCAGACAGACAGACAGACAAAAATGAAAAAAATAGTATAATGTGAATCACTGCATCATAAAATGATTATTTATCAGTTATATTAGATATTAGGTGAAAAAAAAAATGTACAGACAGAACCAATAGATTTATATAGTAGTATAGATAAATTGATAGCAAATATGCAACTAAAATTAAGGTTAACCATTTACTCGGTGGTTGTGATTTGTGCAACCACTTCTGGGTAGGTACCACTAACTCATCACGTATTCTATCGCCAAATTGAAATAGTATTGTCATTAGATATATTATAAAAAAAAGTAACCCAAGGCACGAGCGTTCACGTCTGGACAGACATTAAAAATAATCATATTAATGTCCATGGTTCGCAGTATATTTCTAATGTTTCCTACATTAGATTTATACATAAGAATATATTAAAATGCCAATATCTATGGGCCGTGAAAACCACTTAATATCGGGATCCATTTCGATAGTAATTATTATTAAAAATGAAACAAGTATCAAAGATTTAAATATTTGAATGGCAATTACACCACAGTAACAGAAATAATTGAAGAGGACAAGCGCACACAATATACTAAGATCCAATATATATAGGATACAGTAACAGCCTGTGAATGTCCCACTGCTGGGCTAAGGCCTCTTTTCCTCTTTTGTGGAGAAGGTTTGGAGCTCATTCCACCACGCTGCTCCAATACGGGTTGGTGGAATACACATGTGACAGAATTTCTGTGAAATTTAACACATGCCTTCACCGATGAATTATAATCCCAAATTAAGCACATGGAATTTAGTGGTGCTTGCCCGGGTATGAACACACGATCATCGGTTAAGATTCACTATATATAGGATACATAAATATATATATTTAAAAACTCAACTTGTTTCAATAGTTTAAACGCAATATCATCATTATATATAGTACACTCGACCACCCATGATCTATTGATCACTTAACGCTCATTGGATGATCATCCCTTTCCTCTGCGCCGGAGTCGCTTCCTGTGCCAGTAATAATTATCGTTTAGGACAATAATTGTGGGAGCTTTCTATTGTGAAGCATTGATAGTTTTGTTTTATTTTTATTAATGTACCAACAGAACACAAATAAATATATATATATTGTGTTTAAATATAAATTAATTAATATTTATTTAATCGTTAAATACATTTTTTTTTCAAAACTGCTCAAAAGCTTATTTATTATCTATAGAGTATTAAATATATCTCAAATTGTAAGAATAATTTGTTGAAAAATTATTATAATAAATAAAAAACCGGTTTAAAGATTACAGATAAAAAAATAAAAATAAAAATTTGCGAATCATTCAATGATGTCTGTCTGTTCAAGGTACACAAAGCAAGTACATATTTATAACACATGGCTTATAGACTGTATATTCAATGTTAAATTATAAACTGGGCCTATCCCCAATTGTGGCGCAGTTCACCTTTGACGTGACGTCACGCACCGTTTGATGTTTTTACGTAAAAAGGTTTTGTCACGCTCGCCTATTTGGTTCGACCATATTTGTTTTTGACACTTTACCGCATTGCAAGAACTAAATTATGTCAAACTAACATTGTAAATGTAATAGTAACTCTGTTACCTCATAACGACTAAACCATTTAACAAATTGTTATGAAATCTGTTGATTTTAAATTTTTTGAGATAGCACAGAATTAACATAAAGAGAGGAATATTAATTGCGGGATGTACGATATATAAAATTGATGCGGACGGAGGTTGGACCCAAGGTTGTTGGCGCATTGGCGTATGCACGTCCCCCAACAAATTCCATAAAAAGGCCTTATTAAGAGTATGCACTTTCAAAATTTAAATTGTCGACTATAAATAAAGTTAATCGACTATAGTTGGACCTGCAAATGAAATCAACAAAATCAAAATACTTTTCGTCAAATTCACTTTTACAAGTCCTTATGTAAAGGACTAGAAGGTACCACACACTCATCATTTATTTTTACGATAATTCTTTAAAAAGCTGTGTTGCGGTTTAAAGGTGAATGAGCCAGATTGATTGCTGGCTTAAGGGACACCCTATATTCCATATTTAGCGGTAAACATATAATTATGTAATAAGTGGTACCACCCTCTTAAAACACAAAATAAACAATAACTGTGGGGCTTGATTATTATTACTACTTACAGTGTTGATGTCTATGGAAAAAGTACCACTAACTTTTAGGAAACCAATTCGACCGTCCCTTCGTCAAACGAAAAAAAAATATTATAACTATCTCCGTTGTTATATAATATATGAATGTATAAAAGTACACTTATAATATTTTTTTCTTTTACAGGTAAGAATACTGAGAGGCATGCAGTAAGTTCATGAAAACTGACTCTTAATTGAATACTTTATATCTTTTGTAACAAATAACGAGAGCACTTAAAAGTTCCGTTAAAAAAACTGTCTCTTGTGTGGGGTGACTAGATGTTTTGCAATTGTATGGATTTTCCCGATTCTAGAAAAAAAAACTATTACACGACTGCCCAAAAAATAAGTTTTACATAAAGCAGTTTAAATAGTTTTGTTGTAACTTAAAAAGCGTCAATAGCGTAATGGTTTACAGGCCGCCTAGCGATATTCGATACATACCCCTGGAGCTGGTTCCGTCCCCGCTTCTGGCACAACTTTTACTTTTAGATTTAGATTTAAATAGGAATATTCTAATATTAATTTCCAGTTCAATGATAAGAAATATATTCGCAATTAAGTTTATTTTATTCTCTAAGATTCCTAGACTGAAATGAAATAAAATTTTCATTTATCTGATGATTAAATTTATAGATTAATGTCGAGGAAATAAAAAGATTTAATATCCTATAAATAAAAAAAAGACTATCATACTGGACTATTCCCTTAATGCACTAATTGAGGTCATACTATGCACACATTGCCGTCTAGACTCAAACCTTTTCCAGGTGTCCTGGGGCGATAACTTGAGTAAAGTTTAAAGAATACACTTAGCGTACAACCGGACAAGCTGCTTTTTATTATATACTAGCTGTTGCCCGCAGCTTCGCTCGCGCGTGGTCTTTATCTATACTAATATTATAAATAAGTAAAAATAGATTTTTTGTATGTTTGTTTGTAGCGAATAAACTAAAAAACTGCTGTACTGTTTTTAAAAACCTTTTTTACCTACAGAAAGATACGTTATCAGCGAGTAATTAGCTGCCCGTCCCGACTTCGTACGGGTAAAATAAGGATTTTATCTCGTACATTTTTTAATCAATAAGATATAAACATTTACCAATCGATTTATTCGCCCATCCAGTATAGTGTATGTGTGTTCAGTACAGGGCATATAATAATCCTACTTCCTACTAATATAATAAACTCGAAAGTTTGTATGGATGTATGGACGTATGTTACTCTTTCACGCATAAACTACTGAATGGATTTTAATGAAACTTTACAATAATATAAGCTTAGGGAATACCAATTAAGTGGTACATATGGCAATAATGGAATATGTTTTCTTTATCCAAACATCACTAACATAGTGAAGTTCATATATTTCTCCCTAAGAGATATTGATATAAGATATTGCGTATTTTGAATTTCATTATTTGCACCCAACTCTTCCAAACAAAAATAAAAGTTTCTAAAAACTTTGAAATTCATGTTTATTAATTCAATCAAAAAACTCAAATAGTATATTTCTATTTTTAAAAATTTTTATACTAATGATTTTACCCCGTTTGGAGTTAAATTTCTAAAAACGACGAAATACGTATGCATAGCTTTAATACTAAATATCATTCTTCTTACACCAAAAGTGACGGAATCCCCATACAAACTTTCAACCCCTTTTTTACCCTCTTAGATTTAGATTTTCAAAAACGCTGAAATACATTTTTATTTATTTTAAGCTTGTTCATTGAATTTCATGCTTCTAACTTTAAAAATGACGGGTTTCTAAACAATCGTTCAACTCTTTAGGGGTAGAATTTCCAAAAATCCTACCTTAGTGGGTGTTATAAAATGTATCAACTGCCAAAATTTCAAGTTTCTAACCCCCGCAGTTTAGGCTCTTCTTTAATGAATCAGTTAGGAAGAGTAATAATATTATGTGTATAGATATCAACAAAAATACGTATTTTTTATAACTTTTTATAGACTCAACTAATTTTGATGAAATAAAGGCTAAACGGAATCTTGAAATAGTTCTTATAATAATTCGGTTATTTCAATTTTTAGACGATTGAAAGATTAGACTGGACATACAGACATGCAGACAGTAAAAAAATTAAAAAAATGATTGCTTTGGTTTTGGTAAATCGTACATAGCCATATAACCTTTAAAACAGGCAGTTATTTTGAAATAACAGACAGAAACTTCAATTTTATTTATATGTATGGATAATTTATTAATTAATTCGTTTTTGTTATAGATTTATGTTATTTTATGTGTACAATATAAAGTAAAGGAAAAGTTTCTTCTGTCAGAGACTAAATAAAATCAGACTTAACCAAGGCTACTAATTTAATTAAACAAAAAAAAAGGGAATTAAAACAAATGTTGTCCATTGAACTTGACACACATCTGAATAAGCTGCTTAAGCGGCCATTTTATGTAGAAAAAGTATATAATATACAAACAAAAGCAGCTATATAACAATTTTAATTAAAGTTTCAAAAGCAGTTATTTGACCGCTCTGGTAGGTTAAGTGTTAAAAATGAGATGACACTTATAGCATATATATATATAAATATATACATACATTAGCTAAGTTTCCACCAACAATAATTACACAATCATTAAAATAAACAAAACATATATAAAATCAAACAGCTAAACCATCATAATCAGTAAAGGTGTAGTAAGATATATATATTTTTTATAATCAAATATAATTAATTACTTAATGAAAACATAAATTTATCAAAAACAAAATATAAATGAAATCACATAGCTTAAGCATTATTAAATTGAGTAAGGCCAATAAAATGCAGTAAATAAATGATATATATATTATTTATATATTTTTTAACCAAATACAATTAAAAGGCAAGCAAGAATATGACTACAGTACAAAATTTATAACAAACTAAAATATTGAATATTAAGATGGGTTGGTACATTCATTTTATATAAATTAATACATTTAATACATTATTATTTTTATCTTATTTATGTTATTTTTGCAGTGATTTTTTTTTAAATATATAATATCAATATCTGAGTACACTTAATTATATATTATATGCTCGCACAGATCTACTTCTTCCTATTCATGATTATGCTGTCGCAAGCTTGATGTAGCCAAAGACCAATTGAATTAAGCTGAGAGATTACAAAATACTTTTATTCGGTTTATATTGGGATGAGGCAAATATAACCACATTTCACAATTTTGTTCTCTTCTTAATTAGTTGGCCGTCTGACTTCATAGGAATATGCACATCTTCTCTATTCTGTACTGTGTGTTGTTTAACCCTTTTACTTTTACTTCATCACTTGATATTCATTAGATGATGACGGTGATGACGACGTCTCAGTTCTTTTATTTATGTGCTCCGTATTTTGTTGTTCGATCACTACTATTTTAGCTATCTCTATAGCTTTCTTTAGTGACAGATCAGACCGTTGTAAGAATCGTTGATGTTTGGCGAGCTACTCTAACACATATTCGCTGTAAATTTATCACTGACCAATGACTATTAATTCAACGAAATCGCATTTTAAATTTTCTAGGCTCGTAATAAAGTTGGTTATATTTTCGTGTTTGCTTTGTTTTCTCATAAAAAATACATGTCAGGCCATAGTTAAATTTTTCCTCGGTTCGAAATACTTGTTACATTTATTAATGAGGTCTTCTAAAGTAATTTCTGTTATTTTAATGTTGAATGAATTGAAGATTTCGACACCTTTTCCACCAATCGAGTGTAACAAAATTGCTATTTTTCTCTATTTACACTTCTTATATATAACCAGTGGCTAATACTCCTTATATATATCCAGTGGCTAATAAATATAGTTCAAAATATGGTTGCCATTTTTTCCACGTTAAATTGTTATTTATTTCGTTGTTTAGAAAAAAACTTCGGTAGGTAAAACGTTTGAATTTTTATCTGCCGTTTTAAAACTTTTGACAGGAAACACGAATTTACGAAAAAAATTATACCTATTTAAAGTTTTAAGAAGTGATATACCACGTTGATGTTTAAAGCAAGCACTTCTAAAACCATGTATTATTGTTATAGTTGTTTTTAGGCTTTGTTTGTACACCTATATACTATTCACGTATTAATTATTGTCACTGAGTTAACTGACTTGCTCACACGCCGACTTAAGGCGTACTGTTATGAAAGATATAAGATGAGATCATAAAGATACACACAATATATATGCAATATTAGTTTTTATGCAAAAACAACACACGAAGCTACTGAAAACACGAAATTGTTAACAAAACTTTTTGATTTTGACAACTAACAGCGCGCGTACTTTTCCTACAGATAATAATTTATTGATTTTTAGTAGTGATACTATACTTTTAAAATATAAATAAAGAGATTAAAATTATAGGACAAAATATAGGATAAAACAAAAGCAAAAGTGTATATTACATGTAATATTTAATCTCTTTTCAGTTTGACCATAACCATTTTTTAATAAATGTTCTACGTGTATCTTTAAATTGACATAACTATATTATTTATGAACCGATTGAAATAAAACAAACACTAAATGTTAAGTGAAGTTAGCCACAATACATTAGTGAAAACCGCACTCAAATCCGTTAAGCCGTTTTTAAGATTAGCGTGCACAAACGCACAGACAAACAGACAAACAGACAAATAGACAAACAGACAAACAGACAAAAATTCTATTAATCATTGTTTTAGGTTCTATTGTGTTTATAATGACCCCCGATAAAAGTTTTACTCATTTATCTTCCATGTACAGACATCGACCAGTTACAGATTTATTATATGTATAGATTTGGACGCACTGTAAATACTATTTAAGCTTGTGTCATTTATGATAATTATGTTTTACTCATTTTTAAGTTTTATTTTAATTTAAGATTAATTGATTTATCTTATAAGTAAAAATAAAAATTTATATTTAACTTGTTTTGTGAATAAAAAATAAACAAGCAAATTGTAGTCTTATGCGTGTTGACAACACAAAAGTTTCCAATTTCTTTTATTGAAGAATTGTTTGACACAATTATATACTCTAAAAGCTGTGGGTTTTATATAAACAATATTTTATCAAAAATTACATAATATTATTATTCCGTAAACGCCTTTGTAAGCTACATATTAAACAAGCTGAAGTTACATTAATATTCTGTTTATCACACTTCCAATATTGTTCAATGCAAATTAGACGCGGAGTTTGAAAGTAAACGCATTTACACCTTTACTCTGCGAAGTATGGTTATTGTTATTGCTGTGTTAATCATTATTTTTTATTTAACAAAAACTCATTATTTTGGATGTGAAACTTTTTAACAAAACTCACAATTAAAAAATACATTATTTAAGTAGGCTCTTGCGAGGACTTTCATTATTCATTATATCTATATATATATATATATACAGATATCATCAGATATACGACCGCCACACTGCAATACTTAGTATTGTTGTGTTCCGGTTTGACAGGAGAGTAAGCCAAAATAACTACAGGCACATTAATTTAATTTTTAATTTTAATTTATATCCTGGGACAATATCCACACAAGGCCATCTGATCCCAAACTAAGCAGAGCTTGTACTATGGAAACCAGACAACTGATATACTTACATATACTATTTTTCTTTTGTAAACACATACTTATATAGATAATTACACCCAGACTCAAGACAAACAGATATGTTCATGCACACAAATGTCTGTCCTGGGTGGGAATCGAACCCACGACCTGCGGCGTGAAAGGTTAAAGTTTACAAAAGAAAAGTACCTTACCAACCACGGCCAACAGGCTCGTCAAATTTTGGTATTGGCGATGTCCTGAACGTTTAATATTTCTGACATGAATGTCTATAGGCGGTGGTGACCACTTAGTAGATGGCCCATTTATCAGTTCGCGTATCTTTTACATAAAAAGTAAAATTTATAGAAAAAAAATCAAGTTTTTTTATAGCATAAGTAGGCGGACGAGCCGCGAGTAAGTGGTCACCAATACCCATAGACATTGGCATTGTAAGAGATGTTAACAATCGCTTACATCGCCAATGCGACACCAACCTTGGGAACTAAGATATTATGTCCCTTGTGCCTGTAATTACACTGGCTCACTCACCCTTCAAACTGGAACACAACAGTACCAAGTACTGCTGTTTTGTGGAAGAATATCTGATGAGAGGGTGGTACCTACCCAAACGATCTTGCACAAAGCTCTACCACCAAGTGAGTCTGCCACTATGTATATTAAGTATTAACATAGAGCAAAAAGCATCGTAAACTTATATAAACAGACAAACATAAAATTTAATATAAAACAGAGCTGCACCTTGCAGCTTGTTGCCATTTGCACCCTTCCCATTGTTTGCGTAACTCACTAAAACTCACCCTACTAATGAAAACCTGAGGGAAAATTCGGGAAAACTCATAATAATAGGGGACTGCAAGCCTGTTTTGTATACAGGCTGTTTTTTTTTATGTTTTAAGCACACGTCGCATTTTTGACGTGGTTAGTTAAAGTACGAAAAAGGTTTTATTTTATTCTGCTTACATTTCAAAAGAGAAATTGTCCAAGAGCAAAATAATATTACTCTTTATGTTTGTCTCTGTATTCATTCTTATCTCTTTATGAGATTATTCATTACAATCATATACGTTTTAAAATTTAATATTATGTTTTATAAAATAAAAGCATTTTAATTTTATATACACGTTATGAGTATCCAACAATATCTCTAATTATAATAAAAAACAATAAGAATTGTAATAATTAAAAGGGTTTTTAAATATATTACAATCGTTCAGTATTACTATTTTGTTTCATTTTAAGATAAATGTGAACAACTGTATAAATGTTACTTTATATAAATTCAAAGGCCAGCGCTTTTCAAACTGCGCGAAGCACAAACTTATGCAGATTCAGCACAGATGTCGCTCACCCTTCGATTATCGTATGGAGATTAAAATGGAGGACCCAATGCTAGCCCGTAACGGTTACCCCACCTGAGAATATGAATACTTAAATTGTCAAAACATTTTTACCTTCTATGTAAATATTTGATAAAATCTCGCGCCCAAACTCCAATCATAAGAGGAGTAAAGACAAATCACAAGAGGAAAGCCAAATAAACACTCTTGACATTGAATTGACGCGTATTGGTCGAGCAATCTATGTTCAGTCTAGTTCCGAATTCTAGACTTAACAAAAGCTCGTATTGAAAACGATTTTGTTACCTTTTTACCAAATTTTACACTTTAAGCTGACTAACGATTTATTAAGTTAAATTATTATATAATTAGATAATTTTTTTATGAGAAGTGCAACCATTAAAAATTTGTAATTACTATTTAAATCCGATCAAATATTTAATATCATATTAAACACAAACAAAATATCAGCCAGCAATTTCAAATTACTTTACGAACACGTCCCATCAAGGCATTGGCAAACATTATTATCCTTTATGAATATTTGACGGCTAATCCAAACTTGTATCTTATAAGTCGTATACTATAGAATAAGTCAGTGAGTTTGAAGAATACATGCAAGCAATAATAAACGTTATTGCCTTAATATAAACACTGGATTCGTATGAGGTTTGATGCTATGCATCAGGTGAAAATTTTCTATTCATCATTTATTAACGTGTGCGTAAAACTCCCCTAATTTGAGTAATTATTTGCGAAGGGAATCCGCTATTCAAATATTAAAAGGTGTAGTCCCTCCAATATTTGAACCGTTATGTTACAGGCGAAAATTTTCAAAAGCCAACCAAGTAAGTTGTTTTTTTCCGGATTTATAGTTAAACTATTAATTTAATTCAAAAGTAAGATTATAGTTTCAGGACATACATTGACTAAACAGGTTGCTTATATTCTAAAGAGTAAAGATTTGTTTTTTGTCGATAAACAGTAAAACTGCTGTACCGATTTTAATGATAATCTCACTATAAGAAAGCTATATTTTATTTTAGTTATAATAAGATTCAGTATGTACGTAATGTATGAAACCTCTAGCACAGCAATTTATATACGTTATAAATTGTCAATATTAATAACATATTATCAGTATCAGTAACAGCCTGTGAATGTCCCACTGCTGGGCTAAGGCTTCATCTTCCCATTTGAGGAGAAGGCTTGGAGCTTATTCCACCACGTTTCTCCAATGCGCGTTGGTGGAAATAACATATTAATCAATGTCAAATTTAACACGAAGCTTTGATTACAATCTACATACAGTAATAATAATATATAACAACACTATTTATACTATATATATATATTATAAATAGTGTTGAACTATATTATATATATATATATATATATATATATATATATATATATATATATATATATATATATATATATATATATAATATAATATAGGCTGTTATCTTTATAAACGATACAACGCTACATTCCATATGACGTACGTCGACAGGTTTCCAATCGACCATTGTCAAAGGGTCTTCTAACGCTTTACATTTTCATTCAAAAGCCTTAAAGTAAACATTGAGTTTGCATAAAAACCGAAATTACCATATCAATAGAACGTGCGTATGTTCATCAAACACTTTGAAACGTTAACTGCGTATTAGTTGCAAAATAAACAAAACACTCCACTGCTTATCGACACAAAATGCCCACGTCCAATTTCAATATTTACGAAAAGCTTGTTAATGGAAACAGTTGAAATGTGAAATTTTAGACGTTATGAGTATTTTTCGGTTGAACTTGAATGAACTTGAATCACATTTGTGAGAAATGTTTTGAGACAAAAAAGTGATTACTGTAATAGATCTTGATTTTATTTATTTATACTGAATGCCAATATTCATGTACTGTACAAGGTATATTAAAATATTTAACAATCATCCAAAATAAAGGTAAAAGTATAGTAACTGCCTGTTGACCTCCGAGTGCTGGACTCATTCCACCAATTCAATGAATTGCAAACACATACACATTAATTGTTGTTTGCGTACCTACCCTAATTCTTCTTAAGATTCACTTGATCTATCATCTCGCGTTTTCTCAATTTTTTTTTTACAGGAAGTACTTGCGTATTGCATATTCTAATCACAGGACTAAAGACAAATAAATAACTTTGACATTAAATTGACGCGATATCATTGGTCGGAATCTTGAATAATCTGTGATG
The DNA here is from genome assembly GCA_905220585.2 of Nymphalis polychloros. Lineage (NCBI taxonomy): Eukaryota > Metazoa > Arthropoda > Insecta > Lepidoptera > Nymphalidae > Nymphalis > Nymphalis polychloros. The sequence continues at coordinate 2,142,475 of HG992247.1, forward strand.
TATATTATGGATTCATAAAAAAAAAAACCGTTTTAAATTTCGGAGTAGTTATCGGAACCTTGGAAGTAAAATTACAGTGAATATAAATTAAAATCGTTCATTTTTTATTTTGTAACAAGTAAATATATATTATTATAAAATTATGATAATTATTATTTGAAAATTTACATAAAACAATAATATTCCAGCAGCTATGTTACATTATATACTACAGAAATACGTATTGAAACGCGAAACCTTGCACTAAATGTATCTTTTGAAATCGGTTTGTACGTCTTATTCACTGCGGGTCTATGGCGTCCCATTAGCATTCAAGGGTTTAGAGCCTTTTGTAGGCCTTAACTTAATCGGTTTGTGGTGGCATGAATTTGCGACCACGTGCCGTCGATTTAAAGGTAATCTTGGGTTTAAGTTATAAGCGGCAACGAGTCATGATACTTAACAATCCGTAACCGAAGTGAACGAATTGTATAATAGTTGCATACCGGGAATGGGACTCTATACCTCAATGGCACAACGGTATGTGTTTCATCACAAATGCCCATCAGAAGGTCTATACAATCTGCATTTTTAAAACAAAAATAAAACACAAGATAAAATATAGCCAAAGGTCGTCAATGGACAATGTATATGAGGTACATCTAAGTTAGAAAAGATTAATTTCACAAACTCTAATTTCTAAAACATTAGAATTAAGTATATAAATATTTTGATTAGATAAAGACGAATAAAGAAATTAGTTATTTTTTGTCTTCATATAATTTATTGTGTCTCCACAGATTTGTCCGTGCCTTTGTAATATCTATTCTACAAATTGGATTTACATTATTTTAACGCGGCTAAAATTTTTATTCCCAAGCAAAATCACAATCTAAATTTTGGAATTGTCTCGTTCTTAAAATATTGTCACATGTTATATAAAAACAAAGAAATATGAAATGATTAACCGAAGCAATTATACTATGGTATCTGACAAACGCTGCCTCCCAAAACCTGCGTAATACAACATACATAACGCTTTTTACTCGACTACGCGTTTCTGGAACAATAGACCGAACACTATACATCGATGTGTAGTGACGGCTTCGGTTAAAGATGGCGTTCTGTATAGCGCATTGTTGTGACCAACTTTTGTTCGTTTATTGACGCCGCCATCTTGAAATATAGCACCGCGGTCGTTCAACAGTTTTGTTATTGTGTTAAAGATGGCCGGTGTGAATTTATACATTATATTACAATTCCAATTTTGACTATTATATCCTTTCTAATATTACAAATGTGAAAGTAAATTTGTTTGTTTGTTTGTTTGTGAGGCTTTCACGTCTTAACTCAACCTATAGTATATATGAATTCGAATTATAAGATATATAAACAAAATTTAAATTTACATATTCAATACGATTTGCTAATAGTTCCGGTATATTATACACTACAAACTGTAGTTAATATATATTTAAGTATAATATCACACTATTTCACTTGACTATTTCAAACCATTTTAATTTTACGTCCATAGTTTCCATAGCAACTCGCCGACATTCAAAATATCAATTCATGATAAAAATCATAGATTATTCAAGATATGAGTGACATCGCGTCAATCCGATGTCAAAGTTGTTTGCCTTCACTTCTTTTGTTATTAGATTATTTTATGAGTTTGCCTAATATGTGATGTATTCGAAAAAAATCCAAACACGTGATGTTCCCCCACGGGAAGAGTGGGGGGGTATGTTCGGCTCGCCAGTGTCCAGGGAGCCGAGTGCGCCCCGGTCATCGGAATACCCACTAAAAAACCAGCGGTACCGTTCCCGTCTTAACGGGGAGCGCCACGGGATCGCTTGTGCATGCTACCGTGGATGTGTTTTATACCTGCATTAAACCCTTAAATTACTTAAATGTGCTAAGATATCCCAACAGAAAGAATTGTACTAAGCGACCCAAGTGTGGATGGTTAACGAAAATATAACCCTTGTCGTATCCATACAATTAATTTAAATACTCAAACTTGCTATGCCAATTGGAGCGTCGCCACTATTGATATAAATACATTAACACTTATCAGAATATTAAAGCTGTTGACTTAATTGATAGGGATTAAAATCGTTAATATTTCCTTTTTTTTATTAACATTTCTCCTATGAACACTATCCTGTATCACTGTTTTTATATAATTTGACCAAAACAAAATATAGAAATCTTGTTAATAAACATTGATTAGCGGGTACTTTGTTAAACACAGATTTGTCTCTTTCTGTCTTTATTGACTTGACATTCGAAAGAAGAAGACAAAGCGTGTGTAAATAAACACTCCCCGGACTACATTTTTAAAAACTTACTAATATAATCCCATATTTCTGATAAAAATTATGAGTTAAAATTCAACTGTATTAGTACTGCAATATTTATCTCAAATAGTATAATATTATAATAATAATATATTAACTTATACTACTAAAATAAAATAAATAATAATTGTTCATAAAATTAACAGATACGCACAAAGAGTTACATTAAAATCGAATTTAAGACGAATGTCACTGTTATGGCTACTATTCATTTTATTGTATTGAAAATTAATGTCACCATAAACTAACTGTCATTGAAGACTTTAAGATTTTGCCCTACGTCATATTAATCATACATTTAGACGTCTTCATGAAGTAACGTATTAAACATTGATTGGACTGTCCTGTCGTAAAATTAAAACACGATTTTCGTTCTTAGTCGATCTAAGCCAATCGATTTATCCAACCATAAAGTACACGTCTGAACAAACAGCATTTTGCTTATTTATAGCAAATTAAAACACTACGGTGGCAGGTGTCAACCTCTCCAATCTTTTAACCCCCAGTAATAAATCTGTGATCAGGTGCTCTCGCTGGTAAAACAACGGGACAAGTTATAACGTGGTGCATCTCATTTCAGTCCCGTACTGAAGCCATGGATATGTGTTTTGCGATATATTAATTTTTTTAACGAAAATTTACTGAGCTTAGTGTACCAAATTTACAGTAACAAATTCCAAATATATTGACTTATATTCTCATATATAAAGCTGGATCTTGATATATACATATGTTTGAGATTATAGACTTGTTTTTATAAAATAGGTAAGTGGGCAGGCAAATGGGCCATCTGATGGTAAGATGTCACCACTGACCATAGGCATAGAGTTGTATTTTTTGAAGTGTAATAACCATTCAATTATAAATATCTGAGTATACATGTAATGGCTATTACAATAACAAATGTTAACTATATATTATATGTAAAAACTACATCCCTTACTACACGATTCCGATTCTCGCACTTAGCGTTTTTGTTATGATATTCATATTTTTTTATTTCCGCCGTTGCCATAGTATTTAATGTATGGTGCAATTCTTAAAGCGTGATATCGATAGCGGGAAAAAAAAAAACATTAAAATGATAGCAACGTACGTTTTTTTCACTAGAAGCACCGTTTTACTGTATATCTAACGGACCGTTTTTTTTTTCATAACATCAAAGCGTAGCACCCGTAAATGCTATAGTTTTAAATATAAAATACATTTTGAAACTCATTATTAACTTACTAGCTGTGCCCGCGATTTCACCCGCGTATAATTAATATAAATATAACGAATAAAAATCAGCCTAGAACCTTCCTCGATAAAAGGACTATACAACATAAAAATATTTTTTTAATTCGAACCAACTACTGGTTCAGGGATTAACCGGATCAAACAAACAAACTCTTCAGCTTTATATATTAGTATAGATTTAACGATTACTCTTATAAACTTTGGAGGACTATCTATATTTACGGAAGAGCAAATTTTCCATCAGATATCAGGTTTCAAAGGACTTTTTTATGAAAAAAAGCCAGAATTATCACGGATAGCCTAATTTTTCATAGCGGGTCATTTTTGAAGTTTTTCCAGGACGGTGGGTAAATTGAACGAGGCTCTGTCCTATTTTAAATAGGACGTTCGGTCATGTTAAGTTTTTAATTCAAATTTGATTTAAACATGATGTAAATGATTAAATATTTTTTGCAATTAATAATTTTATCCACGACATCAATCATTACTTAATATTATAAATACAGAGGTTTGTTTGATTGTTATGCTTCACGTCTAAATCACTCAACCGATCATCATGAATTTTTTGCCTACACGTTACCAGGGGTACAGAAATACTCCTCTATCACGCGGGCAAAGTCGTAGGCGGGAACAAGTACTGAAATAAATCATTCGATCTGTACAGACGTACAATTAAAAATACAATTATTTTATTCTTATATACATAATAATAGCTGCTGTTTTGTATATATAGTATACAATAGCTATGGATGTTTATTTAGGTACAACTTTTTCTTTGTTTTCTTTTAAAAGTCAAATTGCTGAAAAAACGAAAGATAAATCGGTATTTAAATTCATAGTAAAGCCTTCACTTATCGTCTTTTCAATCTTTCTTTCAAACTAAATATAGCCTTCGTATAACCAAGGTTAAATATATTTGTGTGCAAACACGTACAAATTCCATTAATTAACTTTATGAATGAGTTAAACTAAAAGTATTATAATTAAATTAGTAATCACGAACCTTAGCTTTTATACAATATATTTATACCTTATATACAATTACTCTCGAAATTAATTAAATCTCTCATGTTGTCTATTATATTTTTTTTTTCTTTTAATTTATTATTAGTTTGCATGTGGGGAAATTGACCGATTGGTCAATTCTGCCCGTAGCCTGCCTGTCATAATTCAAAGAAGGAGAAATTAATCAGTCCTCCATATTCAAGGTGCCAACTGAAAGATCCATGATATTATATCCCTTAGACCTGTAATACACTGGCCCACACATCTTTCAAAATAAAACACACTGAAAAATTTATTTAGTGATGCAGTAGTTTGAATAGATACACGCAAGAACAAGCGATGATGTTTAGCGATATATTAGTTTGATGAATCGATACAACTAACAGGTAACAGCCTGTAAATGTCCCACTGTTGGGCTAAGGCCTCGTCTCCTTTTTGGGGAGAAGGTTACTACACCACGCTGCTTCAATAGTATGAGAATACACGTGTAAGATTTTCGTCGCCACATACACGTTTCCTCACGATGTCTTCCTTCACCGTCTAAGAAGCGATGAGCTATAAACACAAGCAACTAATTACAACAAAGAAATACTACTTAAAATATTGGCTTAGATTAGAACTCGTGGTTCCGTAGTCACGATGCAATATTTATCACAATCTAAAGTCGATTTAAAAGAACATTTAAGAAGTCCCAATACTTCACCGAATTCCATGTTTGTTTTCTCTATTCTTGGACGCGGCGCATAAAATCTAACTTGGCCCGTGTTAATGGGCGCGGTGAAGTCTGGAGGGGCCAAGGATTTATAGAGCGCTTGTGTATTTGCCACGAATCACAGGAAAAAGCGACCAATTTTAAAATATTTAATAACATAAATATATATCGTAATATTTGTAATAATTCAAACACCAGGTAATCATATATAATCAAAGTAATAATAGGCATTTTAGTTATAGTAATATATGAAATGAAGAACAGATGTATAAGATTTCGAATTCAGAATTTAGACGTATGTATATATTTTGATTCTGATCTGATCTTGGAATGGGTGGTAAGGCTTTGTGCAAGCTCGTCTGTGTAGGCACCACCCATTCATCAGATATATTACCGCTAAACAGCATTACTTAGTATTGTGGCGTGTGGTTTGAAGGATGAGTGAGCTAGTGTAACTATAGGCACACGGGACATAACATGTTCGTCACCAAGGTTGGTGACGCATGGGCGACGTAATGAGTTATTAATATTTCTTACATCGCCAATGTCTGGGCGATGGTGGCTGCCTAACATTAGGTGACCCATTTGCCCGACCACCTACTTATGACATAAAAAAAAGAAAATCTAAAAGTGTTTACCATTGGTCATTCGCATTCCATTCATAGATTATTCGTCATCGCTACATTTCATGGCTTACGCCATACCGAAACTATGGTACAAGGACTCCATAGGCGGTAGTATAAAATGCACCTGTTATATAGCGACGATGTGATTCCCGCGTATAATTGAATTACATGCTGAAAGATATACGGTTTCATTTGGGACCCGGCTTTATAGTGCTCATTTACTTGAAATGCTGATTAATATGGACTGTGTACATAAAACGTAGCGTTTGGTTAAAAGTTTACTCTATTTTTATGTTTTTAAATCATATTCGAAATTTAAATTGTGTAATACTTTCTGATTTTTAATGAGATTTCTATTTCGTATTTAAATTATTTTTCAATGACGACGATGATGATGAAAATAAACATTAATTAATATAATGAAATCTAGTCATTTTTAAGACAAAATAAAGCGGCAAGTTAGAAAGCTCTTTTTTATTGTTTTATACTCACAAAAGACCATAATTTGAACATACCATTAATGTTCTAATATTATTATAACTTATTTCTGTGTACATTCCTTTATATTATACGAGATCTAAAATTATTATATACATATTAATTAAGCCGCTTCTGTATAAATAAGACAGGGTATGGTAATGCTTCCTAACTAACCTTGCCTATCGATAATCCTCAATGTTTGCTCAAGTCACAATGAACCATCTATACGTTATGTCAACAGTGTGTAGCGCAACCGACGCCACTGAATACTTGAATACATTTACCCGTATTGAATATTTCAATATTACAATTTAAAGCTTATACATATACATTCATATATACTTTGATGAATTATTTTGAAGCGTTATTATATACTGTAACACGAATGCTAGATCAAACTATTTTTTTATATAAAATTGCATAAAAACTTTTTGTCGCAAACCTCAACAAACATTCGAAATTCAAAAAACGTATTCATAGCCAAAGCGTTTCAAATTAAATATTGTTTCTAGCGTAAAATTTTACCTAAGCCACGATTTTCCAAAGGTTTCACAACAATGCAGTTCAAACACGAGCGCCTAATCAGAACTGTAGTCAGCAGATTTCGGCAAACATTTGCCCAAAACATTAGAAGGTAACGCCGACACCTCATTAAAATCAACCCTTCGACCTTCTCATAATTGGATTGTCCTCCTTAAGTTTAATTTTTAATAATTTTCACCGCTTATACATCATTTACTTTGTTTGTAAGAACTTTTGCTTTGTGTTTATTTAATCCTGCAAAATTATAATAAGAGTTTATACCTTAAAAATGTTTAAATGTATATGATTTGTGATAATTCGTTGCTTAATATAGATTTATTTATTAACTAATATTATAATAATCTCGATTTTGAATATGGAACAACATTTTCTTATAAAATTATTAACTCACAAATCACTATATAAGTTTATTGATTAAGTTACAACCAACGCAAAAACCACTCAACGCTTAAAAAAATGTCCAAATTATAAAATGCATGTACATTTCACGCTTGTCTGTCATAAATGCGACGTCCTAACGAGTGAAGTCAAAATGGCTCGTGCGAAACGAACACGGTACTAATTGTGTTTGACAGACGAAAAAGTTTCAGTAATTTGAATTTCGAAGGCACGATTTTAAGTGGAATTCGGTTTAGATGTTACATCGTGTTAACTAACTCACTTTTCGTACTGCAACTTCGGTAGTTATATCAGTTATATGTATGTATATGAATACGGTGGATGTGTGTGTGTACGATATATGTATTTGGCTGCGTGCGAAGTTCGAATGCTTCATCTGATTCTAACAAATTGGACGGCATTATTACTCAATTAATTATAATAGTACACCATAATTGTGACTGTATTAAAATCTTTTATTGTGATTATTCATTACTTTTCTATATATATTTAAGGTAATTTAGAAAAAATTGCATTTAATTTTCATTCCGAATATTCTTTTTTTTAGTTTATGATTTTCATTTAAAACTAAAAATCGCAATAAGTATACTAATAAACACAAATATATTAATTAATATTCGCTTAAGAATAGACTAATAATTTTTTGTCTAGTATCTTGTACCTTATATTGCCATTTTAAATGCTTTAAAAAAGCATTCATTACAAAATCCAGTAACATTTTAGGGTTAGACGTTGTAACGAGGGTGTGTCAAGAACTGCTAAGCTAATCTGAAACTAATTCTGTTTGACAGAGCGCACCGAGTGCTGGATGTGACGTTGGTTATCCTGTTATTTTTCATTTTAGCTTTATTTCAATAATTCACACAACCGTTTCGCCTTTTATACTTGTTACGAAATGAAACATACAATTCATTTTTGTTAAATATATTTATGTATTCGTAAAAATGCATTTGTACATTTTAATCGTAAATTCTTAAAAATGTATATAAACATTTAGTCGACTTCAAAAAATGACGTTTTGTAACGTATTGATTGGATAAAGAAGACCTGGAGAAGATGCAATGCTATCCTTTATATTAAAATTTCGCAAAATCTTTGCTTAGTTTGACTTTACATTTGCAACGGTCTCCTGTGAATTGCCAGTTTATCTGTGTAGCAGTTAAGACTAAAGGTTTAAAGTCAGTCAGACAGGTCATGTACATATATTTAGATAAATATTTTAAATAATATGTATTATACGTAACGAGTATGTAATTTCAGAAATATATTATCCCAGGGCATCCATTGAAAATTCACTTTTAATTATACAATATTATGTAAAATTAATTTTATGTGTTGAAGAGTGTTAAATTCATTATACTTCTTAATTGTGGTGTCGGATAAATAACAATAGCATATAAATTTAAAAGCAAAATAACACAACAGGCGTTACTTGCATCTTGTACCTATTAAAGATGTTTAGTATTCTGTTCTCGTTCTGCGAACTCGACCGGAGTAAATAGCACGCCCTTAACGATCGGTTAAAAAGTACTCCGATTGTTTGCGGTGAATTGTACGTTTGTCGATAAGCGTAAATTGTTTTTAAATCTTTTATATTTAGTAAATAACCTTTTTTGATATAGTGATATGTTTTTTTTTCCACTAGAGAACTTGTAGTCGAATTTCACCTGTCACGTACAGATTCTACGTTTTATGCAATATTTAAAATCAAACTATCATTTTACAATGCTTACTCTGTTTAACAATACAAAAGTACATGTAAAAAAGTAACAGCCTGTGAATATCCCACTGCTGGGCTAGGCCCCCTCCTCTCCTCTCCTTTTTTGAGGAGGTTTGTAGCTTATACCACCACGTTGCTCCAATGCCGATTGGTGGAATAAACATGTGGCAGAATTTCGGTTAAGATTCACGCGTTCTAACCACTTAGGCCATCAATCGTAATAATCATATGCAATTATATACCAACGAATATAAACTCCAAGCTCTTCTTTTATATAATCATGTATAGGATATATGCCTTATCGAATTACAAAAAAGGAAATCGCATTTCAATTATATTAAGAAAAGAATCTGTCGAATTAATATTTCGATTGTAATTCGAGTTCACTAAAGAATCGATTATTGCAGAAACTATCGAGTTTATATTTCAATTGCAATTCGAGTTTACTCCATAATCGATTATATCTAAGGATAGACAATTCGGATTATCGATTTCTTAATTACCGAGGTCTATAATTTAGACAAGTCGAAGTTTTAACTATGGGTATCATTCTGAACCAGGTAATTATTGAAGCAAACCGACGCCTGTCTATCCCGACTCACGATGTACGGATTACATAGATTACTGAGCTCCGGGCTGTAATTCTCGTCTACTTCCTAGACCTCGAAATATTTCCTACTCAAATTACAGTTCAGGTAATTCTAGACTAGGTTCTATGAAATGGGGTAATTTAATGTTGATTTATTTCTTACGTGTATATTTAATATTTGTATTATTTTTAAAATATTAAAATTATGCTTCGATACACATACCGAAAGTTTAACGGAGGTTTGGTTTTATAATTATGAAAGTGGTTTTTTTGTTCAACTATTACGATTAAAACGAAATAAAATATCGTCACCGATAGCTACTGAAAGTACTTGTAATTATTAAAAAAAAAAAGTCAAGTAAATAAATATGGAAGAAAAAAATAAGTACGAGCTCGTCTAGGTGGGTACCGTAGGTACATAACGTAAAACAAAATAAAAAAACTTATACACATAAACGAAATAAAATCAAAACAGCATACGTACAATTTATTTCTATTTCATAATAGAGTCGTATATATTCCCCATTCCCATGTAACTGTAAATACTTTCACCTCCACGAAAACCTCAGAGACATAATTAACTCGGATAATTATCGCGACCTTTAAAAACAACGAGTTTCATAATAACTTGGGCACCTAATTAAGATCGGGCCGATATTTTCAGAATTCGTTAACTTTTGTACCAAATGTTTACGATTTCTGAAAGCCTCGCTCCCGGCCATAAACGTCAGAATATGATGAACAGTCCGAACTACGATTACATTTGAGCTTAGGGAAAGCGCATTTCATATTTGTGATCGTAAAATATCGGACAACTGATGCAATATTATTTTTATAGATAAATAGTTTTTAGATTTTATAAACAAAAATACATATCGTAGCATTTTAATTAAACACCTTATCATTTATTCTGAGCAAAAATGAAGATGATATTTATTGCATCGACTATAAAAACATATACTTAAACATACATTTGATATTATAAGAGGATATATATAGATTGTTATGTATCCGTTTGGCTGAATATATATTATTGTCATAACTTAAAATATAGTACATTCGCAAAAACCGCCAATTTTGATGATCAATATAATAAGGTATAATCGACTACAATCTACTAATACTATAAACGCGAAAGTGAGTTTGTTTGTTTTTTTGATGTACCGATCAGTAGTAAATTTTGCATACACGTTGTCACGTTGACAACGGTATTCCTAACCTCCCCCTCCCCCTCCGCTCACACGAGTAGTAAATAATTATAATGAATTGTTAAATACTAAGTCATAAATGGGTATTAATGATTTTAAGTTGCGCGTGTTAACAGTTCCTAATGTACAAATTATGTGATACCAATTTAGGTGGGAGTGGAGGGTTAATTTACACATAAGGATTGCACGTTGCGTGACAATTTCGATAAACTTGTTCAAACATGTCTCTGATCTAGGTAAACCAAACAGTTGCTTACGATACGTTGCCTTACGTTATTTCGTTGATTACGTGACGTGACTCTAATAATTAATATGATTGTGCTGATGCGTTGTCTTCCTTGTAAGATCTTGAAGATTGAGAGATTTTATGAACCTACTTGAATAAATAACGAAAAAAGTTACATTAATTAAACATAAACTATGGAAACAACTTCCTGAGTTTCCTGACTGTTTCTAATATAATAGAAATGTGATTAATAAAGTACACGTGCATGTATATAACATGTATATATGTATATAACATGTATATATGTATATAACATGTATATATGTATATAACATGTATATATATTTGCATACTAAGTCCATCTTGAAACATTAATCTTAATGTGCAAGTCTTATGTCAAACATAAATCGAAACATTTATTTATAATATGAATAATTTTTAATTACACTTCTAAAATAAATTATACATGATATTATTGCATGCTCTATTAATTGGAAGGCTTGTTAATTTTTCGCGTATAGAAACAGAAATGTAATTCAACGGGAAAATGCTGCTAATATTCTGGCCATCTCGCGGTTCTGATTTATATAATTAAGTATACTAATGATTGATTAATATTATTTATTTTGTGTAATTTATATTATTTGTGCTATTCGAAAATAATGGAAAGATAGCTAACAAATGTTTTATTTAATGATACGTAGTCACCGCCGTCATGGATAATGCATTGCGAGATATATTGCTCTATATTGCTGATGTGCATACTCCTGCCTAAAATTATTTTAACACACACTTCATACGTCACAATAAAAAGCTTTGCTATATGGTGGTAGAATAAACGATGAATGGTGGTACCTAGACGCACCCAATGGCACCCACAGTGAACTGGCCTCTGCTAATAATTCTCCACTGCCACGAATAACAATAGACACAAGTAAAATTCGTTCGTGTTCTCGAAAATTCCTGAATTTGGATAAAAAATTAAATTCTCATTAGCTAAATGGGAATGTTAAGTTTGATTTATGAAAGGAAGGTTTTCCTTTCGAAATTGTTGAACGATTTTGTCTACGGTTATTATGATGATGTATGACTCTTCGTTTGTTCGTCATGCAAATATAGTTAATGGATTAATGGATATAGATTAAATTGATGTTGATTCCCATGAAATTGAATCCACTTTTCTTTTATATTATTTAATTAAATTAAAATATAATGATATTAGTAGGTGGCACTGACGTCAGTCAAATTTGTACTACAATTTAACATACATAATTAAGAGATCCATTTCACTTTTATTCACTTTTTAAATAATTTCGCGATATCTCATTAGTTTATTTTGTTAAAAAAATTTAATACTCATAATTATTTATAGCCCACTCAAATTATAGGAGGGGTTAAAAAACTTAGAGAACTTTGACATTGAACTGATGTGATATCGTTCAGAGAAATTTAAAATAATCTATAGTAGTATGGATTCGTGAGAAAAAGGCGTTTGGATTGCCGCTGAAGTTAATATCGGAATGTTGTACTAAAATTAAAGTTGCGTTGCGTGAACGTTGTTAGGTATTTAAATAACGATATATTAATCAAGCATTATTTGTAGTTAATTATGTACAAAGCTATTAGCACAAAGCTATTGGCAAATCGTATGAAGCATGTAAATCTAAGGTTTGTTTCGTTCTCTTCCTATCAATGGAATTATAGTACACAATATATTTGCAAATGAATGATTTCTTAATAATCTTATTCCGTTCATAATTTATTCGATAGCGTTTATTAATACGCCTAATAAAGGCCGGCGGCGTCGTTTCTCAAACATTAAGAAAGTCTAGACGAAAACAGATTGATATTTTTCAATGGACAAGCTCTAATGGAAATTGCAGAGACGTACAATAGACTTTCATTACAATTTATAGGTAATATCGTTTTCAATATAAAAATATATTTTATCTTTAAAGAGCATTATAAATTTGAAAAATATTTTTAATCAAAAGGTATTTTTAATACATGTAGTGTAAATTTCAAATAGATTAACATGCTGGGTCGGTCTTCTAAGGATAAGGTGTTGGAGCTTAACTGCCACCACGCTAATTTATTGTGGGTTCATGGATACCCATGTGGTGGTTCTTCTTTCGACACTGGCAGGTTTCCACGCAATGTTTCCTTCACCGCAGATCACGAATTAATTATACTTCAGTTAAGCTTATAAACACTAACAGCCTTACATAATATAAGTTAAACACTGATTTCTCTCTTTGTGTCCTTACTTAAGAAGACACGGCATTTTTTATATACGTTTATACATTTTTCATAAATGGAAATATAAATTAAGTATTCTTATAAAGTTACTTAAAATCAAGGAATTTATAAAACATTAAAACAAAGTCCAAGTAATTACATATATTTTTCATATTATACTTCGGTAATTATAGCATTAATTCAGCGCAAGCCGCGTCAATTTGTTTAACGCCATTACAACGAGACTTTGGAAAAACAATTAAAATAAAACATTTCGCCTTCGTTCATCAATCTTAGGGCTTATGGAAATGCATGAGGCTATTTACAGTGACCGTTTTATATTATTGCATGTTACTCGAGTAATTATATGGTAGTATTATAATTTAACTTTATACAGCATACATATTATACATATTATAAAATAATTGCCTTATATTCCGATTCGGATGATAGGATAGGTATCCTTTTCACTAACGGAGAAGGTTCAAAGTTTAATCCATCACGCTGTCGAATTCGGTTTGGTGGAATGATCTTTAAATTTTCACGTGTCTAGTCATTGAGCTCTTAAGAAAGAAAACAAAAGAATAATCAAGTTTATGTAAAACTTGATTACAACACTGTAAATATCAATCAATAAAATCTCTGAACATCGTATTTACTAAAACACGTTACCAATCTGTTCCCAGCATAGCTAGGAACCAACATATGTATTTTGTAGATATAACATAAATCGTGCAGAAGTTACACGATCACTAACAGAGGCACTAACGATAACTATATAATATAAAGATATAGCTACACAGTTCGTTATAACAAGTTTTTCAGGAAAGCTTTTAGTAAACCCAATTAGTGTGAAATAGGTCCTTTGCTCTTGTACTTGAGATTAGAAAGGGACATTTATTTTCTCCCTTATTTTCGTTCTTTATTGCTTTATTCGTTGACTTCTCTAACGGGAAACCCTGAAGGGTCTACCAATCGTTTGCTTATAATTGGTAACTATAAGTAATCTATTTTTACGAATAAGATAGTCAGTATTCATCGTTAATTATTGATACCTACTTATAATATATCGTTTTTTTTCTTTTCTGACGTATTGAAAAATATATATTACAAGTAATACGAGGCTACTGGTTTCTCGTATTTGTCATATAAATTGTCATGGCGATCGATTAAATGACATATAATTTGACATGCTTTAAAGACGTGAACTGCGAATTAGAATAAAGTGAATCGAAAAAAAAAAACTTTTTCGATACATACTATATTAGAAAATTTAGCAGTAAATTTAATGATTATTGGTTAAAAGTTTATTAATCATATACATATATATTAAATATAAAACTAGCTTATATCTGGTATGCCTTGAAATTTTATTATGCTGGAAAACTTTACGCAATTGGTATTATGATGGCAACAACCACAGTAAAACGTTTCAACTCAAATGAAAGATGACTAGAAAACGAACTGAAGCAAGCATTCGTTAAAATGAAACAAATATTTATTTTATTTTCAATAAAAATGAATAAATCATGTAAATAATATTTTAATTTTTATTGACTTTTCAAGTCCATAAATTTGTCTGAAAGACATCGCTGCTTAACGATAATACCGCCTTATCCATATTTATAATATTGCTATATTGTGGCGTATTATAAAAAATATTACTATAGTTTTTATCATTATTGATAACATGAGAATGATATAAAACGCGACTAATTCTAAGCGAATTTTATCGATAAATTAAAACGCGAATGCATAAGGAAAATCATCCCACGTTACTAGTATTACTTGAAACTAACCGACAATATAGAGTGTCAAATAACTATATTCCCGTAAATAATAGCAATTATTAGAACATCCGTTTCATTCTGAATGATGCGGGTATCCGCGCTGTTAAATTCTTCATGGAAATAAATATTAGTTAATCCAAACGAGGACAGATATGGAATAGGTTTTATCCGCAAATAAGGATTTTGAAATTGGAATGAATTACTTTTTAATATATACATTTTAACGTTAGATTTTTAATTTAAAAAAAAAGATAAACTAATAATAGGACTTATTCATTATATTATGTCAATATCATAATGCCTAGACGTGGCTAGCTTATAACTTTTAATACTGTAGAGTCGGAATTCCTGAGTCCAAACCTAGGTTGGGCCAGTAAAATGTTTGTTAAGATTGCTGTTTTTCAGTTCAAATTGTAGATAATCACTTCTAATAGATATGAATAATATAATTACAGCACTAAATAGCAATGATTTTATAATATATGTTTCTATCACAGTCGCATATAAATAGTAACTCGAAACTAAAATTTATCCAGTAAAATTTAATATTGCAACAGTTATTTGATATACCAAAGTCGCCTGTGGTGACTGTAAAAACGGATTTATTTCACGCCCATTGTTCTGTATGCATCAAACCGTGAATTTATGATTTAGTAAACTATAAATCAAGTTTATCCATAAATCAAAGTGACACAGGTTTCGTATTTATATTTTAGAATATATTTTTATAAAACAATTTTAATTCATTTTTTACGTCTCTACATTAGACCCCGAGGGGTTAGGTTTAAACCTGTAACTTTCACATTTCTATGCGACTCTTATAGCGTTGAGCTGTTGAAGCAATTTACGAATATTATAAGATTAATATTTGCTTAACTAATATAAAGAAAATGGCGTCCATTAATCAAAGAGAAATATATTACTCTAAGTTCTTAAATACAATCTTTGCCATTAAAGCAAGTAATAACACAGGTATATAAAGGAAACCAATTAAGTCGCAAACTCAATTTGTAACATGGCAACACGTGAATGAATTGCAAATTATATACTAGATTTTAAAGGAACCGTTCGCGTGATCAATTCTATAATTTATTATATGAAAGCAGATTAATTGGACCATCTGATGGTAAATGGTCACCAACGCACATTAATATTGACGCTGAAATCTTTACTAAGTACTCCTCTCAACGCCGTACAGTACTTCGTCAATAAGTTACGAACTAAGGTTTAGAATAACGTCGTTAAGCATAAAACAGTAACTGTCTTTAATTAAACTGGCTCACTCAACCTTCAAGCAATAAAACTATATATACAGAACAACTGGCTAGAATTTTTACTCCATATTTTTATTTATCTTCTTTGAATGTTTCAATATATTAAAATCCATAATCGTTCAGTAAAAACGACCAAGGTTTTTTGTATGCTGATTATATTATTAACATAATAAACGAAACAAGTGTTAACAAAAGGAGTTTTTTGAAAATATATTCCTTTTTAAATTATTTCTTATCCGACACGAAATTATATCGATTTTTCATGTCTAAAATTATAAATAAAATTAAAAATAACTATTTTTTTTATATCGAGAGTCGAAACGAATCATCAATATGCCATGATAATCTTACCATTAAAATCACTTTAAAAGCGTACTTTAATATTTATTTTGAAATGACATGAAAAAAATAACACATCGGTAGAGCACGTTCTTTAAAAAGATTTATCATACGTATAAACGCAAAACAGCTAACAGCATAAATTCTCCGTACGAACGCTCCTATAACCCTTGTCCAAATATCGTTGTGTCAAACCCATCATGATCATGGTCACGAATAATGGCAAATACGAATAAATTAACGATGTAAGCCCGTGGGAGCACGCACGTGTATTGTATGCTTAATCATGCATCGATGCGTATTCAATACTATTCGTTTGGCATATGATTCGTTGCTGTATATATTTTGTTTTAAATTTTTTTCGGATTGTGAAAACTTTTTAATTCTCGAATATATAAAACAATCGTGTAATAAATTATAATTGGAATTGTTTTAAATATTTAAAATGGCTTGTATTATTTGAGAGATGTTTATTAAAACTATTAAATTAATTATATTAATTTGTCAACTTTCAAAATAGATAGAGATAGAACTATGTATTACATGTATCTATATATACATATATCTACACATAATTGTATTTTATCATTAAATTTTAAATAAAACCGCCAATATTTTCGTGTCGTTAATTCTGAATTTCGTGCGCTTAAAGGTCTCATTATCTCGACCACGGAGTTACAATCTTCATGTCGAGTCAAAAGCTCCAACAAACTAGGAGACAAGGGTATTCTCTAGACTCTGAAACAATATATTGTGTATAAGATTAAAAGACCAGACGAGACAAAGTAAACTCAGATATTTGGTGGCTATTAGAAAAACTTATAAATAATAACATTTTAACGACGAAGAGATTTTTAATGAACTTCAAATTTACTACAAAATTATTCAATGCTTTAAGCATATAATTAAATAAAATTGTTAGTATTTTTATTGTAAATATGTTGGCAGACTTACAGTTGATGGCCAAGTGATGGTAAGTGGTCACCACCATTGACAATGGCACTGTAAGAAATATCACCCATCCATTATATCGCCAATGTGTCACTAAACTTGGGACTAAGATTATGTCCTTTGAGCTTGTAATTACACTAGTCTACTCACCATTCTAACCGGAACACAACAATGAGAAGACTGTTTTGCATTAGAATATATGATGAGTGAGTGGTAGCTACCCAGAGAGGCTTGCCCAAAGCCCTAACACCAAAAATTAAAAAGTAAAATGATTACATCTCCGCTTAGCTGAGATGAGGCTTAAAGGCTTATTTCGTTTTTTAAACTTACGCGATTTTACGTTATCTAATATATTATTAATCAAATATTGTTACTACAGAAAATTATTTAGAAAACGCTTCAGCGTTACTTCTCTGACACCATATTACAATAAACTCACAGGTTCGATTTCAGATCATATAAAAGCTATAAAATCAATGGGCAATCATTTACATTTTATGCCCCGTCACACACCATAGCTTTCATAAATTCGTACCGTATCGTGCGGTTGTCGGGCGATCATTGATTTATAAGTGTTGACATTCGTAAAATTATAACCTTACGATCTGCTACAATTTAACCGCGATATATAACATGGAAAAGATAATATAACAATACACTTGCCATTGAGTTACAGAATGATAATTCAAGCTTAACACCTTTTACCACCATAAGAGTATTTTAAGGTCAAATGAGTGCAAAGATTGTATGTATACTTTCGGTTTCTATTGCACGAATATTGTAATTGTCTTTCTAATACAAATGCTACTACCGTCCCGGCTTCACACGAGTATTAATCCGTCTATTGATGAAACCGTATAAATAAAAAAACCGTTTAAATAAAAATCCGTTTAGTGTTTTTGAGTTTATCGCGTTCAGACAGACAGTCAGATGTGGTGGAGGGACTTTGTTTTACAATATAGTGTTGCTAAATTAAAATTTATCTAGTGGTTTCATCAAGATGCGCGAACAGATAGAGGGACTGACATTATTGTCAATTTGACCACTATGTAGATAACAATAACCGCAACTATTTATAATCAGATAAATATGAAACAATAGAGAATGTACATAAAACATAAGTAATACCAAAAACAATGTACATACCAAAAACTCGCAAATATAATTAATGTAAAATTCGTCTTAAAAACTTCTAAATAAATGGTAAATTTTATAGAAATTAGTTGAAAAAAAAAAGTTAAATATTCAATCTGTGTTATTTGTTTCAGGTAAGATAACTTTAATACAACAGAGAAAAAATCTACGGAAATTGATTTGTAAGTACTGATTATTATTTTAATAAACTAACCTTTTCAAAAGCATACTATGATAATAAATATTAATTTTATACAAGAGCTGTGTCTTTTATGTTGTGTATTATTTTTGTCTAACACTGTGAAATATGTACCAACAAAATTTTAAAAATTGCGGGGCATGTCACTGTGAGGCACTTGCGGTAAGACTAATGCCCCGTTATAACCTCGAAGTTAAATATTGTGATTTAAACCACCGAAACGTAAAAAATACAAAACATTACGCAATTAATATTAAAGGAATAAGTGTAGACAATAAAGTATAAAATAAACCTAATTATTTTCTGAGCATAAACTTTTTTGTGGCTTCTAAAGATAAATATAAAATAAAAACTCAAACAATACTCAAAGATTACATGATAAAAATATACATTTTCAACTCCACACCTAGAAACGAAGTTAAAAATACAAGTTATATGTTATCTGTGTTGTTACAAAGACTCAGTTATAGTCTGTGGCGAAAATTTAAATCAGTTTAGCCGAGTTTCGAGGGGTCGGAATTTTGGCGCCATCTACATGCAAATGGCGGGAACCTTTCTCGGTATTTGGTGGAAATGACATTTTGCTGAGCTCCTACGTTACACTTTGATTATTTTAGTTGCAAATATTTTAAAATATGAATAATATATGATACGTAAACATTTTTAACAGATACATTTCTAATTAGTACTATTTTACTAATTATACACATTAATAATGAAATACACTTGTTGTATATACATTTTCACAGACATTATTTTTTTTTATTGCATATGTAGCCTGCTTATGGGCCACCTGATGGTAATAAACGCCCATAGACATTGATATTGTACATTTCTTTAAAAAAAAAACCTCGCCAATGCGCCACCAACCTTGTTAACTAAGATGTTATGTCCCTTGTGCCTGTAATTACACTGGCTCACTCACCCTTCAAACTGGAACACAACAATACCAAGTACTCTTGTTTTACGGTAAAATATCTGATGAGTGGGTGGTATCTACCCAGACGAGCTTGCACAAAACTCTACCACCATTTATTAAAGCAATATGTTATTGTTATTAACAACATTATTATAGAAGAATTTAATTGTTATATTTAATTATATAAGACAACCATTTACTATTTAATCGATGATTATCTTATAAATTGAAAAAATAAGTTATACAGTTTGAACAATTTTTAACATAGTATAACATCATTTTGCAAATTCATAGACGAACACAACATAATATTCGGTTTAACTTTAGTATATAAGTATGAATAAAATAATAATTACTTCGTTATTTAAATTTCGTACCACAATACTGATGCCTCAAACGATAAACGATTTCTCCGACGTAAAATTACTTTACCAGATTTCTCGCATTACCGTCAAAAACAGAAGCAAACATAACTAAAAGCCGGACCAACATCCTCCTTACCCCTGTCCCCTTATTTATTTTTAATGCTTGCTTTAGATTTATACCAAAATCTTTGCTGTCACGAACAGAAATGGCAAATAATTATATCGCTTTGCGTTCGTTTTTGTCGCGACGGTTTTGATCAACTTGGGTATTTTACGCTGATTGGATGTCAAGAATTTTGATCTGCTAGACGATTTAAATTTCAAAGCGTTTTTGTTATTGGATTTTTTACTTTAAGCGAAAGTATTTTCTCTTTAAACGTATTCTCCGCAGCTTCGTAATTCTCAATCAAAAGGAGGTGACTCAAAGTATTGCGGGTTCAAACCCGGATAAGTATCTAAAGATATAATCTGTATTAATAATTCATTTTGTGCTTGACGGTGAAAGAAAGTTTTCGTAAGAAAACCTGCATACCAATAATAATAAACTCCAAAACTTCTTCGCAAGAGAAAAGGAGGCCTTAAATAATTTTACTGTTTTCAATTTTAAATTTAATTACTTAATAAGCTCCGGTTTTTCTAATAATCGAGGGAGCCTCAACATTGTACCGGATTCGAACTTGAAACAGTTTATAATAATAAAGTTATGAAAAGATAATAAAGCACGCTAATTTTCGTTTTTATTGTTCGTAATTGTCAATAAACTTTCTTAGTAGTAACAGCCTGTGAATGTCCCACTGCTGGGCTAAGGCCTCATCTCCTCTTTTGAGAAGAAGGTTTTGGAGCTTATTCCACCACGCTGCTCCAATGCGGATTGGTGGAATACACATGTGACAGAATTTCAGTGAAATTTGACACATGCAGGTTTCCTCACGATGTTTTCCTTCACCGTCAAGCACGAGATGAATTATAATCACAAATTAAGCACATGAAATTCAGTGGTGCTTGCCCGGGTTTGAACCCACGATCATCGGTTAAGATTCACGCGTTCTTACCACTGGGCCATCTCGGCTAATATATAATAAACTTTCTTAGAGATAGTTAAAGTCCCGCATACCGTATTAACTGTTGTCATTAACTGTAATGTATTTGACGTCTATCCTGATTACCGAACAACTACGATCGAAAAGTAAATTCGCTACGAACTGAGTAACAGGAAGATAAAACAATAAATTGAAGAGGTTAGTGTAATCCTAACATAATCGACTTTCGACTTAAAAAACCATTGCAACTGCATTAGCTCGGTGTACATCGAAAATGCAAAAATAAGAGAACGTATCCGCTATCCACTCAGTAATCCTTGATATCATTGAAAAATGAAAAAAAAAATCCATCGAAATCCATTATTGCTAGAAAAGACTTGGCATTTCACGATGCAAAGATTAATGTACATACGGCTGTATACCATTTTATCGTATCTGAAGCTATATTTAACATGTATGTTTTTATAAAAGCACATAAAATATAAATGGACCTTATAGTTTAAAGTGTTGTAACATTGAATCTAAATTGAATTATGACCACCTGATGGTAAATTATCACCACCGCTCCTAGATATTGCCAATGTGAGAAATATTTACTCATTAAAAAAAATAACTGCTTTGTTGGTCTTGCACAATCCTGGTGTCTTTGGCTCAAATTCTGGATCGGAAACGATAGAAATGATATAATATTTTTATCTAAAAATAAATTCTCAGTAATAATCCGCCATTAGAGAAAGCATAGTTATACTCCAGGGCCTCGGACAGCACGTAAATCCATTTTTTCGCATTGCTTTTACATAGAAGTCAGAGAGAGGGACGTGCATTTGCATATTAAAACAGACGAAAGTGCAAAAATAAAAAAAAAAATTTAATCAATGTGAAAAAGTATAATGAGTTGATAAGATAATTTTATAAGTCGTTTAAAGTTTTACAACAATATGTCCTCGATAATGACACGATCAAGTCACATAAGCGCATTACAACACATTACGGGGTTGTTGACACACTGTACGGTCACGTAACAGTGTGTGCTAGGCTTTAGGTACGTGTGCTTAGCTGATGTTGTGAATGGCTTGTTATAAGGATCTTGTTTACGTTATGTAAATGTTAATTGCTTTCTGATTAAGCTTGAAAGTACTTTAGCCTGTGTGCTTATTTAAAAAAAAGTCCATGCATTCCCGTTTATAATATAATACCACCTCTGTCGTGTATGAGTTATAAGTCAGTAATTAGTCGTGCCTTATGAACGCGTAGAAAAGAATAAATTGTTTTAATTATATTTGATAATGATCTTTATTATGTTCTTCTCGTGCTTTATCCTTATATAATAATGTTATGATTTTTTTTTAAATTATATTTACATTTGTCTACGCTCATAGCTTTGATAACTTGATATTTTTCAAGACTTTTTTATGTAACATACCATTTGCATCAGCTACGTACAAAAGCAACAATCTCTATTTATCTTGTAACTTAAAACAATAATTTTCGTCGTATTATCTTGAGTTACGACTGTCATACAAATAATTAACTGAGAAATTGTTAAAATTACTCTAACACAGTAACCTTAATTCGTTAAGACGTTTACTATGATCGCATTACTTTTAAGTTTGTTGACTCGCTTCCATATACCTTTGCATAATTAAGCACGCTCTAGTAACACTTGGAAGCCTAAGCTTTTGACTTAACTGGGGCGAAGCCAAATAGGTGTTATGAATATAGTGAATATCCTAATTTATAATTTTAAGGAAGTTATGCTGAGTACAATATTATTTTCGATATCAAATTGATGAATTGATCAATGGACTGCGTATTTAAAAAAATCACAATTAACGGGACGATAGAAGGTTTTTTTTTTATGTAATAGGTAGGCGGACGGGTAAATTGGCCACCTGATGGTAAGTCATCACCACCCATAGACAATGGAATCGTAAGAAATATTAAACATTCCTCCCTGACTCACCCTTCAAACCGGAAGACAACGATACGTATAAATATTACTATAGCTGTTTGGCGATATAGCATCTGATGAGTGCACAGCTAGCCAGATTGACATACGACTTTAACGAATATATAGATAAATATATATATATATATATATATATATATATATATATATATATATATATATAACAATTCTCGTTAAAATATACATCCATTATTTCATATAAAGCCACACCATTATTGTTAGATCTACGAGTACAGTTACATATATCATTATTCCCCAGTCTGCCCCAATTATCTGAAGTGATTGGACAAACAGATCTTAATTATTGACATATCACAGATATTAATGACTTGTCATCAACAGTACCAACTACATATAATTACAAATAGTAATGGAAACGATTATCCTTCTTGATACATATCCGCTCACAGTATTTCCGTTAATAAAATAACCTCAAACCGGAAGCTTATGAATTTGTCACAGCCTACGTCACGTGGCACGCAGTAACGATTTTTCCACAACGGCTTTTTTTATAAATATTTAAATCGCTTTCAGTTGAACTGGCAAAATGTTTTTGTGATACGAAAGTTTAAATATGAAAAAGTGAATATATTTAAAAATACAGAAATATACTACAAAATTTTTTTATAAGTTGTTTTAAATGATTTTCAAAACATCCCTTAAATATTGTATAAAGCATACGTTGATTTTGTAGGACTACCAACATAAAGCTTAAGCTACGAAACAGAGCTTCGAAATTTGGAAAAACCCTTATAGTAATTTATTCTAACCTAAAAATAAGGCTTTGTGAAATTTTATTTTTTAAGAGGCATTCTAATTAAAAACTCTACTAAAAGTTTTAGTCCGTCTTTCCTTTTTTTTGTAACATGTAACCTGTAATGGATTTTAATCAATATAAGCATTGTTTTTTTTATCTTAAAAAAATATAAATTATAATAAATCTTATATGTTTGCAAATATGTTCTTTGACGTTAAGATATAAACACTCTGTACATAGAAGCTGTCAATGACATCATGTCATCCACATGTATGTAAACAAGGGGTTGTCATATAGGCGATATATATATGTATATGTAACACTACCCGTAACAGCATTAATTCGCAAAAGAAATGTCCGCTGCGTTTCTTTCGACGAACTCACATATGAGGTTTTTTTTCCAAACCAGTTATAGCTTCTTAACAAAGAATTTAAGTGTAAAGCTTCTATACTTGATAAATGACAAAGACCGAAAATAAAAAAAGAACAGCCTATTTGTTTTTTTATTGTTTCTGTCTGACCTACAAATAATTACAACATTATAAATACCACGAGAAACCACAACGACCGCAACGTAGACTCATCTGTTAAGTGGCAACCACAACTGCACGACCCAGTAACAGCAAATCCTCTTTGTTGTTATGATCTCGCTTGGCTGCGCAGGTGTGACCGTAGCGTATATAATTCAGCGTGAAGCAACCGCATCGCGACGTCACCGTTTACAACTATATTCCATTCATAAAGAAACTTATTTATAACTCATCGGAACGGAATTTATTGTAGATGATTGAATTTTGGAAATATTATTTATGAATGTAAATTTTCTAGATTTTGACATGATTATTATGACATTTCAATATATTAAAATAAGGTAGTCTGTGCGTAACTTTCGTAATAATAGTATATCATGACATTTGCATACCATCTTATGGTTGTTGTGGCAGGATTTAAAATATTGTAACATCGAAAATGTACCTACAACTTTGCAAATAAAGAATTTGAATCGTACATAGAAATGATTTTTTTTTTATAACATTGGTAGGCGGGCCAGCATATGGGCCACCTGAAGGTTAGTGGTCACCAACGCCCATAAACATTGGCATTGTAAGAGACGTCAACCATCGCTCACATCACCAACCTTGGGAACTAAGATGTTATGTCCCTTGTGCCTGTAATTACACTGGCTCACTAACCCTTCAAACCGGAACACAACAATACCAAGTACAGCTGTTTTGCGGTAGAATATCTGATGAGTGGGTGGTACCTACCCAGGTGAGCTTGCACAAATCTCTACCACCAAGTATGATGTATGATGAAACATATTGTATGATAAAAACTTTTAACTTCAGCACTTGCATTAACAATATATTTTAGTGACGACCTCGTTGGTCTAGCGATTATCTAGTAAGGTGATCCCGAGGTCGTGGGCTCAAACCCAGGATCACGCCAATGAAATTTGTGATGTTTTTCTGTTGGAATATTCTTACGCCTCTGAGAGCATGCTTGTTGGATTTACTATTGGATTATGAGAGTACACCTGTGTTGGCGCACACACTTGTGCACTATAATATATTTTGCGCAGTTGACTTATTTGGAAATTGGTGAGCAGGAACAACAGAATTATCATTTAATACGTTACTTATTAAAAGTAATTAATAAAATACTCATTAAAACTAATAATTAATACATTTAATGAAATATCAAATCCGACATGTCATTAGCAATTCTTGCAGAGACGCAAAACCTGTGGAACGTGACTCCGCATACAACGCAAACCTTTTCGTATCGGAATTTTATTAATATAATCCAGCTTAACCAGCTGTTTATATTTGAGGTCATTAGCTTTTGTTGAGCTGTGAATTTGTATCTTGTTACATTGAGATTCGTTTTTAAGTAGTTAGTTATTAAATGTGTTTGTAGTAAGTTTTTAAGTACCTATATAATGTAAATGACGCATATTTTGTTTCTTTTTAGTTTTATACCGTTTACCCTTATTTACTTTGCCTATTTGTAAAATCAACGCTATAAGGCTTAGATATAGATTTAGAGCAGTAAATAAAGATTTAACTGTGGTTTAAAAAAAACATAATTTGTCTCATTGTCAATTTATTTTATTAACGTTGAGCCTACAAACATGTTATTCAAGTTTATCTTAACAAATTCTTTCTTAGTAGTAATCAAATATCACCAATAACATAACTATTAATACAAGTTGCTCCAAACCGATTTTCTGCTACGGCGGCTTATTACAAAGCTCAACCAACAGCGCGGAAGATATTATAGTAAAAATGTGTGTGTAGATAGTCTTATGAGACAGTTGTATTCTGCACTCCCAATACTCTTTAGGCTATTGAGATTTTTTTGAAAAGACCAATAACATAGTGGTTCGAACCAGAACTCAAACCCTGGACCTAGGCATCTACTACACCAACAATTTAACTACTAATGTTATCTGTTTGCCTAGTGCGAGTTATTTTACTTGTTTGATTTCGTTAGCGTTTTAGATTATTGTCACGAGATGGCGCTGTTCATTGCGGTTCATTCCATACAAATCCCAGTTAACGTCAACGCTATCGAATAAGTTAAGCCCACACTAACCAACACACTATACTATTTTATAACTAAGCTAAATAAATTTGATCTATAATATCCCTCACTAGCTTAGCATAAAAAACGCAGTCGAAATGATCGCCATTCAATAACCATAAATACAAATTTCGCCAACATCGCATAAGTGTACGCGAGATAGAAAGCTTTTGGAAACGTTTAACGTAACTAGAGTGAGCGGGATAGAGAAACGCATAATTTTCGCGATTCTTCCGCTTGATGTTATTTACAGCAACCTTCGTGGTTGGCTCGTTAAATACAATTTTCATTTTATACTTCCATTTGCCAGCACTCGAATTATAGATATATTTGTTATTCTCTACACATTAAATAAAGCTAATTACGAGTACATTTTATCGTTCGATATTCAAATTAAAATATAAATCAAAAACAATTGAAATGGAAAAAAAGGTACAAATTTGAAAAATATATAAAAACACACAATAGAATATCGTATTTTAACGGACTTTATAAAAAAATAGCCATCATGGCATGGTGTTATGTCACAAGTATTAGTGTTATTGGATTTTATAACACATACATTTTCATATGAATCAATCAAATCGAATTGCATTCACGATCCGATCAAATGGGATGTTAATCCCTAGAAACAATAATATAAATTTTAAGCCGCTAAATCTGTTGATCGTTTCACAAATAATTGATTAAATTAACCTTATGAACTTTTATAATTTCCCAATACTATCAAACGCTTGCCAAACTATACGACGTAGTGTGCTTCACTTTACACTGTCTTCATTATGAGAAAAAAATATTGTGTATTCTTCTTTGTCGTTCCCTCACTTATGAGGATCGTGACCACACATTGAAGCGATGTGGTGGAAGAAGATGGCTAGGATCTTCTCCAAGTGTAGTTATTTGCCTCAAAAGACGCCCATCAGTGGGATACTTACTGTATCGGTACGTACGAGCTTGCTATCTTACTACTAATGTTACTTATACCTCTATTTGTGATGTATATAATATTATTTGCAATTAACAACGAAGCATTCATCAATTCAGGATTATCGCAATTACATTGAAAATTTCCAGAGGGCAAATAACCAATTAAATATATAATTACAGTTTTGGCGTCTACTGCGTTAAAATAATTAATTTAACTTTCATTAGCAGACATTTAATTTACCTCTTTATATATTTAAAGCCTGTTTATTATGTACAGTCATATTATTGTTGTCAAGTATCATAAATAAATATTAACTTTTTTTAAATCGGTATATAGAGTACCAGTTGTTATATAATTGGTTTGTTCATGTACTATTCGAATCCAGCATCAGTGGTATGGTAAAATCAATCTCAAATTATCATTTATTTAAAAAATACCTTACAAACGAATGATGAAAGATAATCTTCGTCCCATCGGATTATGAGAGCGAGGGAAGAGAGAGTGCAACTGTGTTTGCGCACACACTTGTGAACTGCAATGTTTCTTAGTTGGCTAATATTCGCTCGCAATCCGACACTATCTTAGCGAGATCAGGCGCAGAACCACTTGCTTTACGTACTTACGTTAAGTTCTTGACAGAAAATTTCAATTTTTTTTTTATTTGCCTGTCCTTGGACTTAAAATCGGAATTACACGATCTGACGCCATATAAGCTAGCCACTACACTAATGATGCAGTGAAAAATAATGACACAATACATATGTAAATAATGTATTGTAAACAATTTCAATCAGATCGTATTTCGTGAAATACATAAACGTATTTTGTGTCTGTCTGGTATGCCAACAGGCTTTTGTTTACTTGACACCCTCCGACAGGCATTCATCTCATATTCATATGCGTTTAATTAATTCATCGCTTTAAAATCAGATATTGTGAATTTTGGGAAATAATTAATACGGATGTATTGTTGTGTAACCAACATTTCGTTTCGAGTAACAATAATAAAAAACGTATTTAAGAGAAAGTGTTATTTTATTGTTTTTTTAAATAATATAATAATCTGTGAAATGTTTTTGCATCTTTCTCATTGAAATAAAAGTGCTTAAAAACATTTTTATAAATTAGCCTAAACGCTTCAAATTAAACTTAACAACGACCAAAAGCAAAGGAGTTTAGATATGAAGCAAAAATAATTGTTAAAAATCAGTACATAATAAGTACTCATCCTTCATAACATTCGTTGTTTCTTAATTATTTAATTATTAGAAATAAAAAATCACATATATTTTGCGAATAGAATACAAATTCATGAAGACCATCATACATGCACTGTAAAAATTAATCGCACATGAATTTCAAACGAAAGAAAATTATCGTCCGAAAACCCGGAGATTTGTCATTTAAAAACAATAGGACATTTGACATTCGGCGAACAATGCAAGCAATGAGCCGTTGACCGAACGCCGAACGTTGGTATTACTATTCGGCTTATCGCCGGCTCCGTAATTCAACTGACGTTATTGCCGGCGCCTTCGGCGTCCATGAATGAAACTTGCAATTTATTCTTAGTAATGGATTTCAGTGCAACTTTCATGATCCTTAAGTATATTTGACAGTACGTTTTAAGTTTTTGCATTATCTGCCCAGAATTCTTGTCATTGCTAGCCCCTACTACTAATCAGTATTTGGTCTCATTTTGGTAGGTTTAATATATACTAAATTAACAGCCTGTGAATGTCCCACTGCTGGGCTAAGGTCTCTTCTCCTCTTTTTGAGGAGAAGGTTTGGAGCTTATTCCACCACGCTGCTCCAATGCGGGTTGGTGGAATATACACATGTGGTCGAATTTCAGTGAAATTTGACACATGCGGGTTTCCTCACGATGTTTTCCTTCACCGTCAAGCACGAAATGAATTATAATTACAAATAAAGCATATAAAATTCAGTGGTGCTTGCCTGGGTTTGAACCCACGACCATCGGCTAAGATTCACCTCTGGGCCACCTCGGCTATGTAATTTATACTGATATAATAGTAATTTCGTTTTGAGTAAATGTATTTCCTTTTTTCCAATAAACTATTATTTCTGTAAGGTAGTGGTCCTTAAGTTTGCCTTGAAGCGACTGCTATCTTAAAGTTAAGGCATAATTCATTAGTCTAAAATAAAGAGTATTCGTATTGTAAACAAAAATTATGTTTTTGAGCTTATCAACTCACCTGTTGAGATATCAACCTTCAAACACAAACAACAATCTGTCGAAATAATATTACAGAATCTAAAACATCACGACTAACACTAAAGCGCAGAGTGATGTTAAAAAAGAAACAAGATCACAAAGCTAGAGCTGTCTAGCCAGATGTGAGAGGAAGATATAAAATCGATTCCCTCACAATTTCGCCAGAACTTGTAAAAGCCGGCCCGCGAGCAACAATTCCGATCGACTGCCTCTGAATAGCAGTTTGAGGCCTTTGAAAGAGGTGGTTAGTTGCTACACTCGCATTCGTGTAATAACTCACAAAAGGATATATCTAGACGCTATAAATCGCTAAATAATTGAAATACGAAATAAAAGGTCTAAAAGCAGTCTAGACGAACCGCAAAAGAGTTGTAGAATATATTGGTAATCTCATACCGCCGAGCTGGCAAAAGGTTTAAGGTACAATTCCAATACATTGCCTCTCAATACATTGGGGCTATAAAAATAGCGATTGACTTTTTTATAATAAACGTTTATAATACACGCATAGTTGAATTTTAAGACTAAATGAGACTTTGAATAAATTAGATGAATTTGTAATCGGCTTTAAGTGGAATTTTTACAGTAGTAAAAAGCTGACATAACTATTCACACTTACTCACACATAATTTTCATAGAGATCCATATTCGTTCAGCTAAATAGCACATAGACGGAAAATAAAATATGAAATCGATGCTGATTGTCTTTACGGGCAGCTTGCGGTGGTAATAAAATCGATTGCTACACAATCAAACCAATAACGTTGAACCAGCAAAGTCTCGTAACAATTTTCTCAAACTATTTCGTAATAAATGTTATAGATTTGCAGTATTTAATGGTCTTACTTATAAACTTTGGTTAGAGGCTGTCTAGTTAAACACTAATTTCTCTCATTTCATCATTATTGATTTTTTTATACCATAGGTAGGCGGATTAGCATATGGACCACCTGATAATAAGTGGTCACCAACGCCCATAGACACTTGCATTGTAAGAGATTTACCATCGCCTACATCGCCAATGCGCCACCAATCTTGGGAAATAAGATGTTATGTACCTTGTGCCTGTAATTACACTGGCTCGCTCACCCTTCAAACCGGAACACAACAATACAAACAACCAAGTACTGCTGTTTTGCGGTGGAATATCTGATGAGTGTGTGGTACCTACTCAGACGAGCTTGCACAAAGCTCTACCACCAAGTTTGAAAGAATAAGACACAACGATTATAAGTACGTTATTACACCAGCAACTTAATGCTAAAGAAAAACGATTTATATTAATATCTTAGTTCTAAACTTTGTTTTTTTTTTAATATATCAATATTACTTCGCTTGCTTAGTGGCTTCGTCCACAGAACTAGACACACCAGCACTAGAGATAAGGACTGTTCAGAGTTTCCATGAGAGCTGAAAGAGCTCAGTCACACGCCTGCGTGAACTATGAAGGAACAAACATTATTGTGAAGAATCTATTTTTTTAACCAGCTACGAGTGTGAGATTAATGAGTTCAGTAGTTGAATAATTTAAAGTTTTTTTGTAATTTGAGCTGTATCAAAATATATAAAGGTACTTCCACATTTTTATAACATCAAAATATTCACTAATATTTCGTTAACAAACTTGCTAATTAAAAACCCTAAGGTGAGATTTTTCAGCGATTTATTTACGATAATATTTTTAAAATATAAACCATTACAATACAAATACGACCATTTGATGTGTTTCTTAAATTTTCCTAATAAAGCGTCATAGATAAACGTCACTTAAAATTCTTAACATTTGTCCCATATTTGTAAATCCTCAATATAACATACCAAATATAGTTTATTCGGATGCATCTACGTTATTTCAATCAATTCGATCTTATCATTTTAATCACTTATTATACATATCTGTATACATTTAAGCACTAAAATAAGGCTTTTAGTCACTTATTGTTCCTAAATTTCATTTCTAAATCAACGCTACCTTTCACTTACTCAGTGACCACAATAATAAATAGGTTTAACCCGCTTTAAATCCTATCACATAAGGAGACCTAAGTTTTAAAGTATTTTATATATGTGTATTAAAATATATGAAACTTGCAAAATTGTTGATGATATTATGCAAATAATAGGATGGAATGATATTATGGAATATTTCCAGATGGTATGTGGTCACTACCGCCCATAGAAATTGGTACTTTGAGAAAGACCACAGATGTCCATGAGCGGTGGTAGTCACTTTCCATCAGGTGAGCCTCTTGCACGTTTGCCCCTTACATAAAAAAAAGAAGAAAAACAATACCAAGTATTCCTCTTTAATAATAGAATATTTAATAAATAATATAATCGATAAGGACTTAGTAATAAATACCATTCTCTCGTAGTATACGCCAAATTTATTATTACATAAGTATAAATAAATCTACACTTGTGTTCGCCCGGAAGGTCGAGACTGCTCCAAGCAACACTGTAAGTAACTAGCAAATGGCCATAAAAAACAGACACTTAAGTATTCGAGGAGCTGACTAAATACCGGGTAGTGACTTTCGATCTTCTCTAGCGCAAGCATCTTTCTCCTTTCTTATAAACGTTGTTTAACGACGTTTTGTTAAACACTTTTTTATCTTTTTCTGTCATTATTGATTTGATTTTCGAAAGAGGAAGACACAGCATTGCTTAACTAATCATCGGCTAAACACTATTTATAAATAATACCGGAAGGTAGTTAAGTAGCAATTATATAACTTGATATATATCACAAATAATTAATTTAATTAATAATAATAATGTAACTGAGCCTTATAAGATCACAAAAAGGAACGGACGCAAAAGTATGTGGCGTAAGAAATTTAATTTATAAAAGAAACGAAATAAATTGAAACTACAAAATAATATTAATTAAATAAGACACGGTGTATTTTACAAATGTACATACGACAACGCTTAATTGAATATATCGTCGTGTACGTGTGGGTTTGGCTCGTTTTAGGTAAGTCACGAATCACAATTCCAACTCAACACTGTTCAATTGTTTCAGTAATTGCGTACGTCGCTCACGGATAGGTGAGCGAATGCACATAAGTCTAACTTCAATATCCTAGAGGATAAATATTTGCTCCCGCTTAGTATACATACAGCTATTACGTGCACGAAGCCAGGGTACATTTTTTTTAACGCTGAACTTCATTCGCTGGTTTTTGTTATTGGTAGTTTTTACTTAAACTAAAAAAAAAAAGGAAATTTAATACTGATAGTGAATACATGAATTTGATATTTTTTTACATGTTCAAGGATTCTTATAGTATTTATTTATGGCTTTAACTTTTTTACTCAAAACATTAAATAAATAAATTAGAAAAAGTATACTTATATTAAAGACTCACTAAGTTTATGAATATAGTACAGTTTCATAATATCTGTGTGTCACTGTTTCGTCACGAGCCTTATTTACTGAACAGACGGTGCACAGCGACCACTAATTAATTAAACATAACGCACCGGTTACAAGCTACCACACTCAAGGTACCATATTATATCCTCGAATGATTTAAGCACGGCGCTGTATCAGTGTCAAGTTTTGAAATTATAATAAACAATTAAAAATACATTGAAAATTTTTGTATTTTCTAGAAACAAGAAGTAAAATATTTTTTTACATTTCTAGCTAAATAATTTCGCTCGCAATTAACAGGATCGTTATCAGTTATTCTTATTTTAAATAATTATCTTAAATAATAAAAATTCAAAGTAAGTTTTTTTTTGGTTATCCGCTCCTATCCAAATAGACTAGACTACATTTAGCTTCAGTATTAGTACATCACTTAAACTTAACTTATATAGAAATAAACATAATTGTTATATTCTCTAGAGTTTGATAAATAATTTGCCTGGTCGAATAAAGCGATGTTTCCCAACACTATCACGCCATGTACACTAAGCCAGACGTACGAACTCCCTAACCGCGTGTCAGTAAACCAAGTAACGCTGTCTGTTTGAATTTTGGGTGTTGCCACATCTACACAAACCATAATAATTTAAGCCTGATTTAATTGTAATATATAAAATAATAAAACAAATATATAAGAGAGCAATTAAATTGTAATAACGATTACGTTATATTATAGATAAAATTTAGTCCTGCATTAATAAATTAACCTTTAATTTAATTTTAATTCTTTAGGTATGCTAGGTTTACGTTTAATTAACTTGATGGCAGAGCTTTGTGCAAGCTCGTCTGGGTAGGTACCACCCACTCATCAGATATTCTACCGCAAAACAGCAGTACTTGGTCGGTATTGTTGTTTTCCGGTTTGAAGGGTGAGTGAGCCAATGTGATGATGTGATGTTATGTTCCTTGTGCCTGTAATTAAAGGCACAAGGGACATAACATCTTAGTTCCCAAGGTTGGTGGCACATTGGCGATGTAAGCGCTGGTTAACATTTCTTACACTGCTAATGTCTTTGGGCGTTTGTGACCACTTACTATCAGGTAGCCCATATACTCGTCCGCCTACCTATTCTATAAAAAAAATAAAATAATAAGGTAATTTTCTTTGCAAAAAGCAAATTTTTGCGACCTCTGTACTTATATGAGAAGAGACAATAGCCCAGCTGTGAGGCATTTATAAATATGTGAATAGGGATAGAATATAAACACATATGCACACATAAACAAAGGGATTACTTATCTATCCCGAGATACGGTACGTCCTCCACTGTGCCGATTTACGGGACAGCCGTGACCTCGTAACTCTGGTCTTGGCCCCGATTGTAGATCGCGCTATCAGAGCGTTCGGAAAAAATATATTGCGGTTGATTTCTTTGATATTTATAGCGTACTAGTCTTCGTCCGCGTGTAGCGGAGGAGCTGGTGTTAGTCATGTCATTATTATGATGATTCAGCTGATATAACGTAACCGTATATTTGTATGAAAAATACGTTTTGAATAAGTAACGGCCAGTGAATGTCCCACTAGTGGGCTAAGACCTCCTCTCCCTTTGAGGGGAAGACTTGGAGCTTCTTCCATCATACTGCGCCAATGCGTGTTGGATACACATGTGGCTGAATCTCATGAAATTAGAGTACAATTAGACAGTATCCTTCTCGGTGCACGAGATGAATTATAAACACAAATTAAGCACATTAAATTACAAAGGCGCTTTCATGGGTTTGAACCTGCTATTATCAGTATCTGCAAAAAAATAAGTGTATATCCTGGTCCCTTATGTTTCATTAAAGAATATATTTTAAGCATTATTTTAGAGTATCTTAGAGGCCATACCAAAAATATATATAAACAACATCGTTAAAAAAATAGAAAGCTGATTTCATTCGATTCTCAGATCTGAAGTATTTCCTTTGGTTAAAATTTCTTTTTGACAATCAATAAGTTATAATGACACTTGTATTGCATATTGAATAAAAGTATTTGAATTTGTCACAGAACCTTAAAAAATCCAGCATCGAATAATGGACAAAAAGCGAATATAATTTTTAAAATAATTTCTTCCACAATAAAAGTTGTCACCGCTAACAAGACGCGTCCATACCAACCTCGTTCCAAGTTTAATTACATGGTTTTTATTCTACTCTGTCGCAGCTTGCATTCATTACCAAAATAAAATCGGAATGCCAAAAATATTCCCGTATGATGTGAACGCGTTGCGAATTCTGAATATTTGCAAATCGCTGCCGAATCACAATGGATGGTGAAATAATGGAACGTTCACAGCCCGCTGAGCCTCGTAGTTATGGAAACCAGACGATCTCCTGTAACGCTCTGCGCTCCTGGTACTGACAGCCGCGAAATTGTAAGAATTTTGATCGATTTTTCTTTTACTTTGTTTTTTTTTTTTGATAATTGAAATGTTTTGTTTGTTAAGATTAGAGAATTAGGTTTTAATAAAAATATAATTAAAAAAAAATATCTTACTATTTTGAAAGCCTTATTCTAATTTTATTGTATACTATTTATGTAAAAACTTTTCAGAAAATTGTAACATTAGACCATTTGTAAACATATATTGATTGATTGAGTAGATATTAACAATAACAAGTTGTTAACAATCATATGATTTTATAACATAAATAGTTAATGAATTTACCTTTAATATCTAGCCACTAGACCAACGACTGCCTCGTTGGTCTAGTGGCTAGATATTAGGCTGCAGACCCAGTGGTCCTGGGTTCAATTCCCAGGTCGGGCCAATAAATAGTTATTGGGTTTTTCTGTCAGAAAATTCTCAGTAGCAGCCCGGAGTCTGGAAGGTGGAAGTGTGAACACTCCCGTGCCTCGGAAAGCACGTTAAGCCGTTGGTCCTGCGCCTGAACTCTTTCCGGTCGTGTCGGATTGCCGTCCCATCGGATTATGAGAGCTAAGGAAAAGAGAGTGCACCTGTGTTTGCGCACACACTTGTGCACTATAATATCTCCTGCGCAGTTGGCTAATCTCTCTTGAGATTTGCCGCCGTGGCCGAAATCGGTCTGGAGGACCTTATATAGTTAATGAATAAATATTGATATTAGTAATTTATTTCTACCTGTTAATATTTCCCAAGCTCTTGGTACGGTTGGCCCGGTTTGAAGAGACCCAGTATTACTCTACAGGTACAAAGGACATAACATGTGTTCCCATATTCGGTCATTCGTTGACGATGTAAGAAATGGTTAATATATAAAGGTGAACTATCATCAGATCTCCAATTTACCCGTACATCTATTTTATATAAAATAAAATCGTAATTATACTAAACTGTAAAGCTGGTTTTTTGCTTAAGCACGCTGATCTTAGGATCTAGCAGTTTGATTTAAAAAAATGTTTTTGCCTAAGATAAACAATTTATTGATAAAGGTTATAGTTTTTACCCCGGAGAGCCGAACATTAAAGTTAAGACATTACGGAATAGCTATTTTTAAATGAAAGTTCGTACATGACATCTCAATATACTAAATCAAAACTTCTTATGAAGTTACATACGTCATATTTTCGTCAAATTAATAAATAAACTATCCAAGTCCATTCTGCCTATACAAGCTTAATTTTAAGATATCAATAGTTCTAAAAGAGCATATGTACTAATGTCAACGTTATTCTAAGAGAAATAAGATTTATATCGGTATGACGAAGATCATTTCGGTATTAAACGAGAACGGAATTGCTTTTCTATCTAAAATCACTTTCGAAAGACGAGGAACAAATTCATATATTTTATCTTTATTTAAGAAGCGTTTGGCGTTTCTTTTTATTTAACTGAAGCCGTTCACGGACATGTTATTCAAGTAGTTTGAACTAAGGTTAGAACTGATATTTTGTTTGTACGTATGTATCGATGTGGCTATATCTTTGCGATTTAGTGAAATATTTAATATGTACTTACATCATTGTCGGCAGCTTAACAAATTAGATTGATTTTAAAATTGTTATTTTTAAAAATATTCAAGCAAACACAATACATAAATTGACACTAAAACTAAATGACACATTTTTTCAACTTACAAATATTTCTAGTGCTGTTTTGTTATTATGATAATGTCTAAAGTTCGGTTTATTTTGCATTCAGTTGTTATTCCAGCAATCATACGTATATTCGAGACTCAGTAAAGCTAACATATAGCTGTATTCCTTTCGTTTATGGCGCAACTTTTTATTGTTCCAGTTTAAGAGGTTATAAACTTACGACTCGTAAATCTAGCTTTGAACTGATGGACGGCTTGGTTGTAATAGCTTAAATATTTTCCCCATTATTGGGAATTGCCTTGCAAAATATAATTGGGAAAACTGTGTCGAATTCGATTCGGTTACGTGAATATCTTTAAGTTGTTTGTGCTTCAAGTATAAATTTTAATGTATACAATATTTTTGGTGTAGGTAATATTTTCTGCTTAAATCGAGCTGTATGTAAACGTGGACTGCCTCTTTGGATCCCCAGGTCTTGGGATCTTCTGTCGTAGAATCTCAGTAGCAGCCTGGAAGTTGGAAGTGTGTACACTCCCGTGCCTCGAAAAGCAGTTAAATCCGTTGCTCTTGCTTTGAACTCTTTCCAGTCGTGTCGGATTGCCATCTCATCTGATTACGAGAGTGGGGGAGGAGAGTGCATCTGTGTTTACGTACATACTTGAGCCCCAAAATATGTGATGACAGCATCAGTTTGCTCATCTCTCTTGAAATTTGGCGCCGTGGCCGAAATCGGTTTAGAGGACACGTGGCAAATGTGATGCATGTACTATCATCTACTATGATGATACTATATCTCTTATTCTTGATCTAAATTCACATTTATCAAGTAAGCTTATTCGTGCGTGACAATGAGTTTTTAGGAAGCGTTTCAAATGCTTCAAAACACAATAACTGCGGAGACGTAAGCCTTTTTTCTCTCTCTTACCATTCAAAAACTCTATGTATTCATGACGCCCTAAATGGTCCTTTCATATTGACGGAACTCAAAATAAAAATAGTTAGACTCTTGGTTATTTCGCTGCTGATATATAAAATATACATGATCATTACTTATATACATAGTTATATTTAGAATTGTATGATAGCAGATCAGAAACACATAAGTACATTTTATTATCTCATTCAACAACCATAGTATTAGCAATGAACGTGAGAGAAAAAGTCACGTGCCTGGATCCCACTCTATGTGCAAAGTACCGATGTCGGACATAACGTAGACGCAGCATGTTTTATAGCGAGGAAATGAATTAATACAACCGCCGGCGTCGATTTATATCGCGAATGTGATGAGATTTCAGCACTTACTTTTATTTTACGTTTTCACTTAAATATCTTTTTTATTTTTTCTGTGTTTTTTTAAGGGTTGCTTGCTGTATCTTGCGAATTCGTTCGCGTTATTGCATTATATTCTATTTGCAAGATTACTTGGTAAATAGTACAATTTATATGAATAGTACAATAATACGGAAATTATTAAGAAATTAATAATATATCCATAACGAACATATATTTTGTGTTTTTTTTTTCAACTAGCAGAAAAATACGAAATGATCATGCTTATTGTAAATGTTTCGCGGGTTATACACCCAGTACAGTACGGAATAACTGTTTTCAGATCAAGACGTATTTGCACAAATTCTACGGACAAGTAAAATGCGAACAAATATTTACTACTAAGTTGACTTGAGAGGACTTATCCACAAAAATCTCGAAACATCAGTTTACTTCGCTAGTCAGCCTACATAGTGCTAATATGTATGTATATATTTATGTCGAACGCCATTTTTCTAACGAAATATATTTGTGTACCCAAAAGTACTGAGCCAACAGATAACGAATACATTCTTTTCGAATATATTTTAGGTCTGTTTTTTTTTTGACTCAACATTAATGCGAACAAATGAGATCAAAGCCACAATTTATTTCTAAGCGTACATAAATTAATCGAAAGAAATACTAGCAAGTTCATCTCAAACCTCTGATACTAAAGCCTTCTCTTGAAACTACTATCGCTGGCTCGATCGTTAAGAACATCCAATTTGTGTCAGTGTGTATGTCAGAGCCTAAGACGGGAACTGCGGTCAAGACGCACCCTCATGAGGACGACCAGATTACGAAGACACCACTCTAACTACCAACCCTTTTTACCGCCCTCAAGAACAACGAACTCCAAGCGCAAGAGCGTATCATCTTAAACTGGGCAGCGTTTCAAACATGGCCACTTCAGCGGGCCTTATTTGATGCTCAAGTGAAACCTCTTAGAGATCCTTCAAGGGGCTTAAATTAACAGGCAGGAGTCTTTGCATAGCACTTATCCTGCCAATTATAAATGGTACCGGCTTTACACTAATTCGTTTTGGGCAAGAGTTCTCGTAAATCGGTCGACTGTTACGGATTATACTCAATAAATAAGAAGCATTAGTATGTTTGAATGATACGCTTCCCTTAAGCTGATTTTGGTGGAATTTTGGTTTTGTTCAGAGGGTTACATGGTAATTAATTAGATATTCGCTCTACAATATCATTTATGTATACTTTGAAGAAGACTTATTCAAATATAATTTGATTTATTTACTAATTGAGATATCTTGTTTCTCATTCCACGAATTTCATTTACATAATAGATATTATACTAATAATTTTAGAACGTTATATTTATTATTATCATCGGTATTATAATTTATCTATGTATTGTCTTATTAGTATAAAGTGACGGGTTGAACAAAGTCGATACTCACCGAATAAGGCGATTGTGTCAGAAAGTGATATGCATATACGCATCATAAAAGCTGTTCACTGTAAGTAAAATACAAAGTGTATTCTTATAAAAAGCACTGCTGAACACTTATTTGACGTAAATGTACATAAGAGATACATAAAACATAACTTTACTAACAGCGTGGTTGTTGGACTGTGTGCAGATCTGAAAGGATGCCACCCACTAACCTACTACTATTTCCAAACAGCAATACTTTTTATAGCTTTGTTTCGGTTTAAAAGGTAAATGCTCATTCTATTGCGTAAACAAAGCACATAACATCTTAATTTTGCGGTTAGCGCCACAACAATGGAGTAAGGGGCTTTATACTTCTGATAGTGTGTCTACAATGCCGCCCATTGTTAACCCATTCTTTTAATGGTTAACGAATTGTAGATACTAAAACGAGTAACTACTTGACCAACAGTTGAACTTCTACAAAACACACTGCTAGTTTCAAACGAATGCTGAATTTGCTACCTTTCTATGAACTTAATTCACGAACGTAGTCATGGAAACAGAAAAAAATAAGGCCACATTCATCCGAAACCTTTGACACGGACCAGCCTTTTCGTAAAACTATGTTCAACGTAAAATAATGTTTTGGTCATTTTAAACTGGAGCTATTTTTCAGTCTAAGAAATTCCGTCAGCCACAGAGCTGAAACAAAATTAATTACACCACAGAAACATCTGTTTTCTACACTCTTCGCTGTAATTTTTCTTTGTTTTTTACTAAAATGACACTTAGCAGACTTACTTGGAATTGTAAGACGTTAAATAATCGCTTTTAATGTTTAAAATGGCACGAATTCGACCAACAATAAGAAAACCAAATATGTACATAGTTCTTCCTTAAAATATACCTATATATAATATATAAAACTAGGATGTTTTTGATTTCTTTTAA
Source organism: Nymphalis polychloros (assembly GCA_905220585.2). Lineage (NCBI taxonomy): Eukaryota > Metazoa > Arthropoda > Insecta > Lepidoptera > Nymphalidae > Nymphalis > Nymphalis polychloros. Next base: position 2,183,410 of record HG992247.1, read on the forward strand.
TAAATAAGTATTTGACTTAATTATGTAATAGTGCGAATGTGCGAGTGTGTAATAGTTCCACTTCCAATTTCTACAACTGTTTGCAATTCTTCAGAGAGTCACCACCACCAGAGATCACTCGGTAGTAGAGCTTTGTGCAAGCTCGTCTGAGTAGGTACCACCCACTCATCAGATATTCTACCGCAAAAAAGCAGTACTTTGTATTGTTGTGTTCCGGTTTGAAGGGTGAGTGAGCCAGTGTAATTACAGGCACAAGGGACATAACATCTTAGTTCCCAAGCTTGGTGGCGCATTGGCGATGTGAGCGATGGTTAAGATTTCTTACAATGCCATTGTCTATGGGCCCATATGCTCGTCCGCCTACCTATACTATAAAAAAAAACAATAACATATGGATCATCTAATGATCACCACTATCAATCGACGTAATTAAGCTGTGTGGGTTCACACTTCAAACTTAACTATTAGTTGCTATCAGTAACACAAAATTGTTTTTATTACCACTAGTAACACAATATTTGTCGGCATTACTCTCACTAGCGCATGTTTCTTACTATAAAAGATGGCCATTTTCGTTTAATAAACAAGAAGCTTTCGTAACTATAAAGACTTGATTTCTCAGTAAACGGCTCGTAAGTAATACAAAGCATTTAATATAAAATTAACAACATCGCCTCGTTACTCTCAAAGCTATTCTGTAAAGAATTTATTCAAAGGACGCGTCGTCCTCCAACTTTATACTATTTAACTTGCAAACGAGACAAAAACGTATTGTTTTATGTTTGTTAAACAAAAAACTCAGTAATAGTCTTGCGAAAACGTAAACGACATTAAATACGTTCTTAATATTATTCACCAAATGTAAATGGTAGTAATTTTTATTTATTAAAGATATAATAAATAATAATAATAAATATTTTTAAGAGTGTTTGTTTTATGGATGGGTATGAAAAAAATCTATAACATATACTATTCAAGAATATAAAATCTTTATTTTAAAAAGAAGTAATTTGACCTTATTTTTTATGACGTTGTTTGTTATTTGTTTTGTTGTTTGTTGTTTAAGAGGTACTACAGCAGTACCTGTTTTTAATAAATTCTAGTAACAATCATGCACTACTAGAGATACTGCCCTCTTAGGTAGGCTACAGAATAATCTATACGAATAAAAAAAATGTAGTATCTGTCTGTGTATTTAATATAATTCATAAAGTCACTATGTTCGTTGAAATGGCAGATTTCCAGAGGATTTCGTGTTGTGTTTTGCTGGACATAAATAAAAAACAACAGAGCCCTTTGGATTGGAAAAAACAGTGTTATTTATATAAAAAGGTTACAAGCAATATTAAAGAATGTTAGATGTTTTGTATTCTCAAAATTTATAGCAGTAATTGCTACAGATTTCAAATTCAAATCTCGTTTTATATAGGAGAGATAGAGATATATAATATAAATATACAATAAGAACGAAACTGACAACTATAAAATAATAAACTTGGACGGCGTCTGGAATTTTCTAGCGATCGAGATCCAGACTCTTATAGTATCTTCATTAATAACAGTTTTAAAAATGCAATAAATTTTCTTTCAAGTTACAGATGCGCCGCAGATGCATTTGTCTCATTACTTTTATTCAAAAGACCCGCAATAGCTCAGTAATTAAATAACGTGAATATCAACCGATGATTGCGGGTTCAACCAAGAGCACACAGAGTTGTCGTGTGTTCAACTTGTGTTAATAATTCATCTCGTGCTCTACGGTAAAAGAAACATTGTGATAACCTGCATGTGTTGGATGAAATTTCACCATATATGTGTTTACCAACATGTATTGTGACAGTATTGAATACCAAGTATATTATCCATGTTTCGTTTTTTTTTCTGTATAGTGTACAACAAAGGATATTATATGGGGTTTTCCAATAGGGACGCTTGAACTTTGACAGCTGATTGCGGCCATGTTGTTTGAGTGACAGCTGTCAAATGCAGTGTGTTATATTCATTCCGTCCTCCCAAACCACCATGGCACACATGGCACCATGGTTACAGTGTCGAGCAGCACGTGCAAATCATAAAATTGTTTTATGAAAATGGGTCTTCAGTTCGAGCAACGTTCCGCGCACTTCGCCCGTTTTACGGTCGCGATGATCGTCCTGCCGAGTCGACTATCCGTCGATTGGTGGACAAATTCGAGTCAACCGGGTCAGTTAACAATCAGCCGGTTCCCGTGCGTCAACGTAACGCGAGATCTGCCGAGAATATCGCCGCTGTGCGCGACAGTGTCCTCGAAAACCCGCGGCAGTCAATTCCGCGTCGCGCACAGGAACTCGGCCTTTCGCAGACGACAACTTGGCGAATTTTGCGTTGTGACTTGAGCCTGCACCCGTACAAGATCCAGCTGACCCAAGAGCTCAAGGTTAATGACCATAGACAGCGCCGTGTGTTCGCTGACTGGGCATTAGAGCAGTTGGAAGTTGACGCCGATTTTGGCAAAAAAATCATCTTCAGCGACGAGGCGCATTTTTGGATGAATGGCTATGTCAACAAGCAAAATTGCCGTATTTGGGACGAGACCAATCCACACGAGGTTCACCAAGTGGCAATGCACCCGCAGAAAGTGACTGTTTGGTGCGGATTTTGGGCCGGAGGCGTGATTGGTCCGTATTTTTTCGAAAACGATAATGGTGTGGCCGTCACCGTCAATGGTGAGCGATACCGGTCGATGATAACCAACTTCTTTTGGCCTGAAATCGAGAATATGGATCTGGACAACATGTGGTTTCAACAGGACGGCGCTACGTGCCACACAGCACACGCTACGATGGAAGTTCTGCACGAGCAATTTCTGGACATGGTCATCTCGCGCGGAGGCAACGTGAACTGGCCACCGAGATCGTGCGATTTGACCCTGCTGGACTTCTTTCTTGTGGGGTTTTCTTAAGTCGCAGGTCTATGCCAACAAGCCGCAAACCACCGATGCCCTCAAAGTCAACATACGCCACGCCATCGATCAAATACAGCCCGATTTGTGCGCCAGAGTCATCGAAAATTGGACCTTTCGTGTGCGCGCCACCAACCGAAGCCGTGGCGGTCATTTGAATGATGTCATATTCCATACATAATGGGGTTGATAGACCTAAATAAATAAAAAAAAAATTTCGCAAATATCTCTCCTACATGTATTTTTTTTTTGCATTTCAAAGATCAAGCGCCCTTAATGGAAAACCCTATATATATTAACATTATCAGCACAATAAAATCAGATTTTGTAACTGGCGTTATAGACTTGTCCGAACACATAAAAAATTTACAAAAATATCCACAAAATTAAATTCATTACAAGAAACATTTCGCCCCCATTCTAGATTAATATTTATAAAAAAAATACAAATAATATAAATCATAATTATAGTAAAACAATAACCATCCTACAAATAAGAACGGAATTTATTAAAAACGTCTTGGAAGAATAACGGTTCAATGACACGAAGTTCATGCAAATAAACTCAAATAAGCGAACATACACGCTCTTACATTGTTATCGCATACAATAGCCGCAAGCCATGAATTCCATTAAATAGAAATTCCGAGGAAATCAGCAGAAAAACGTCGGCGTGGGACTCAAATACCCGTTATACCCTTACGCTTGCCCTATCGGAGAAGTTTGACAAGTAACGAGTGTGCTGGGATAAGGTATTTCTGTGTTGTGCCCTCTAGTCATGGATTTTGTTGGATTCTATCTTCTTTCTTTGCGTCTTAATGTTCAAAACTGAAACCGCCTACGGGAAACTTGTTTTGTAACATTAATTGGAGAAAATGTTGTAAAATATATAATATCAATGATGTTTTTTTCCTATTATTAATACTTCGAGTATATCTCCACAGACGTTTTGTGTCTGTGGCATTATCAAGATTTTTTGTATCGTTTCCATAATATACTACCTATGTATATTTTTTACATTACTTAGGAATTCATCTTTTCTTCTTTTTGCTAATGTTTAATTAACAGGTTGTAATTTTTTTTCTTTACAGGTAAGCAAATAACTGATATTATAATAAAGAAGTGTCAAGCTAATAAAGATCTACAAAGATTTGGTAAGTTTTTCTTTATTTAAATTCGTATGACAAATCCTGAATAAACATGAAAGGTATTGACCTAAAGTATCGTAACGCATCGTAACGCATCATATCTACCCCTCCTCGGAGTTGTTTTTTATTTTATGCCACAATTCCAATCATTTTTTCTCTCGGTTATCGCCTTTCCGCGCCGGCTCCTTCGTAGATAGCGCCTGTATGTCCTTAGTGAGCAATTTGTGTTTACGTCGCTTTTATTATTGTATTTTTCTCCCTGTTTATCAGGAGTTATGACGAATTGATTTTTCATAGCTCACACTATACATGATTTATGTAAAACGTTCTTTATCTCAGTAGAGATTATAAGAAAACATTTGAAACTTACTGAGAAAATAATCGTGAATTGACATAAAAGGATAGACGATGTTGACTATAATAATTAATTAAAACATACACGCATCAAAATAGCGTACCTATCACAGTAAATCTTAGTAATTAAATGTTTTCGTAACAATTTATATAGCACCAATTTATTTCATGTTTTCATTATTAAATATTATAATTTTTATATTTTGTGGTGGTCGGACTTTGTCCTCAGTCCTTTACCTCCTCTCCTCTGTCATTTACCCAAGATACATAACAACGATTCATCAGTTATAACAATCATTACTCCAGTCACAAGGGACATAACATCTTGACCCCATAGTTAATGCTGCATTGAAAATATTGATTGATTATCTTATAGTGTGACAATCTCTGTGATAGTGGTACCATCAGGTTACCCATTACCGTTATCCCTACTACAAAATAAATACAGTTATACAATTTCATATTATTTTCATACAAAATTCAAATATGTATATGTATTTAACACTATCTACGCACCTTGAATATTGCTTATAAATGACACGTTTTTCTGACGCTACTATTACTATGATGAAACATTTTCCATTTCATTACCATTATACTTCAATTAACCCAAAAATACGCAGTTCCACGTCAAATCAAGGGTGTAGCCGGCGATTACTGAAGTAAATTTGCATTTTTACGGCTTCTGCGAATGTTATTACATGTTTCCATGTGAAATTTACACGGCATGGTGGAGTTTTCAACACATAGCAGAAATTGTTTTTTTTAACTACCATAACATTTAAACCCCTTCTTACACAAAGTATCACCAACATCATGATCCTAGGATATACACACACGGTCTGCAATAAAATTGCACGTCAGACATTTCACGTGAAACAGCTATAACAAGGTGGACAGTAACAGTTTAACTGACAGTTATCTTAACCGACTACGCAGTCGGTGTGCAATTGTTAGAACCTGACTTAGACCTGGTTGCAATGAGACTGTACACCGTGAAAAATCGGACCACAGAATCGCTTATAAGAAGTGGTTTATCAGCACAATCGGTCCTGTGCTGTAGAATGTTCTTTCCTCCTTCTTCAGGTTGTCCATCTGATCCAAGGGCTTCCCGTCCTTCTTTCCATATCATGATCTACATTCGACTTTTCTTCAGTATATCGAATGCCGAACGTCAACGAAGTCTGTGCATTGTTTCTTCAGCTAAATATTTAGTTAAGATATTTAAATTAGTAAATGTAGTAATTCAAACTATATTGTTTTTCGCTATGTTTTTATCAAAAGTTTTCCGACGAGCGCGTCTGCCCCATTAACCTCGCCTGGAGATAATAGCCGATCTTAACACTTCGTTGCATTCCTAATGAATGTTTCGGAAGCGTGAACTGAACTTACTACGTCTGTAAATATGTACGAGTATGTATTAAATAATAAACGACCATCCCTTTTCAAACCGTTGAATTTCGTATATATTTTTATTTACGGGCATGAAATACTTTAAGTGTAATCTGTTGTTTATGCTTTGTCCTAAATCTCTTTTTGTAGCATATATAAGTAAATCAAGTTATTTTTTCAAAATTAGACCCATCTACTTATTTAAAAAAATATTAAATTACTGTCAGAATATTTTAATTAGCTCATTTTCCTATTATATATATAAATCTGATAACACATACATTTATATTCATATTAATTAAAGATAAGCTATGATGTAACAATAAAATTCGAAATGAATTGCCAGAACCAATTTTTTTCGTTTGAAAATTTCACGATGTCATGTTATACATTAAATGATCTCTTTTCTTTACAAGCTATTCAGTCATTGTTACGTGTAAATATATTACAAAACAATGAATATCACACAGTGTATTTAGTAATGGATAATAATTAATCACACATGAGGATGTTACATGAACACAATAAAAAAGTTATCACATTAACGCGCCTGTTTTTAAACATAATGACGAAGCAAAGTCGATGTAAACACGAACCATTACTTTGATGAAGAAAATATTTAACTACTCAAGTTGTGCAGAATCCACTAATTACTTCCGAGTACTCTGGATAGCTAGTAAAACGTCAATTCGATTTGCATTTATGGAATATGGATGAATTTGTCCGTCCGTATTTAATTAACAAAGTAGTCTATTAAAATTGTATATATTTTTTTATATTACTATAGTAAAAATGATAAAATATGCAATCGTATGATATCAAAATCCTTTATTCAATAGCATTACACTTACTTATTGTTTGTCAAATTAGAAACTACCATCGGTTTGGAAAGGAAATATCCTGACCTGAAGAACAGCCGGCGAAAGAAACTCGTTACAGAATAGTTTCGATTACAAGAAAAAATCAAATGAAAATTGTCACCAAGTTCTTTAAATAGTCACCGCATTGTGTTTAGTCGTATGTCGAACCGCAAACGTCATAACGCTCTTTCTATGCCGTGATGCTCCCTTTCCGCTGCCTTCTACTGTCTTGTGTGTGCGTGGCGCGTATATATTATTAAAATATAAACTGTATAACTATCAATTTAAATTTTTCAAAATTGCTAGCCGTCCCGTTACAGTGACATATATTTTTGATAAATGGGCGATGATGCCCATTTACCGATTCAACAAGCCCGTCTCATCGTAAGGCATATTTCAACAGGTTACATGTATGATACGAAGTGAGTTCTCACAGATAGCAGTAGCAGATTATACTGCAAACAAAATCAAATATATTTTAACTGTTGCACGAAATTCAAATTAATATGTACCGAATTTTATCACCCTGAAATAGGACATCCCCCTATCACAAACCGAGAGTGGTGACTGCCCACTACACCACAACCATTTCCGTCGGTACAGCCCAACTGCACGTACCCGCTTCCGGTAGACAATGGCTGCCCTCCCGTTTCCGATCAACGATTACCCGTGGCCATTTTACTGGCGAATGAAAATCGATTTTAGATAATAATTTTCGTTGTTTGATTATGTTCGTTATTTGACTATTTGATTTTGTTATAATGTCATATATAAATACATTTTACTAGTAGGTACTAGTACTTAGCCTGCAGCTTCGCCCGGGTATTAAATATAAAGAAATGGTTGAGTGGTTTCGCCGTGATAGCGTTAAATACACACACTAGTGTAGATATACACTCACATAGATATGTAAAACTATAAAAACTACTCTAATAGAAGCCGAGGCAGTTAGAAGACATGAATCTTAACGGAAAATCGCGTATTCAATCACGAGCTAGCACGACTGAATTTGTTTTACTTGTAAGAAAACATCGTGGGAAAATCTGCGTATTGTGTTGGATGAGATGTTGTCATATTTATAGCCATCAAACGACATCGGAGCAGCATGGTGGATTCCCAGCTGTGGGACATTAACGGGCCGTTACTTTACATTTATTTTTACAGGTATAAAGCTTTTGGTGTTTATAAAGATATATATTTATAAAATTGCTTACTATTTTTTTAAAACTACAAAACGTAAACATAATCCAAATAAATCTCTTAACTTAACTAGATTCTTATTAGGGTTTAAATTACACTGAAATAAATGTAAAGGTATCGCAGCTATTTCTCCATTTCAAGAGTCTCTGAAGGAGAAAATCACTTAATCTAAAATGCGGAGAGCTCTAAGTATCCTCTACAATAGCTGAACCAGCTCTTTATGGAACACTTGAAGGATTAATTTGACAAGCCGTCGTTGAAAATATTAATTTATATTCAATGTTGAAAAATGAAACTCAACATGCCTTTTTTACAGCTTTGTAATGTTTGAGCTTTAAATTTATTTTATTATTAAAATCGATACTCGCATATGACAGATAGATAGATTATAAATTACGATATTTAGTCATTTAGAATCATTTGAAAAGTGATTTTTTAATTAAAAAATCTCACAATTTTCTGGAATAAAATGAATACTATTTCAAATTGCAAAAATATATTCTAAATAAATTGTAATTTGACAGTACATTCCCATCGAAGATGTATTCGAAAATATTTTACATTCCGAAAGAAATTTCAAAATTCGAACTAAAACACTAACATGGAATAAATATGTTTGTTTATAAAATCTCTTTTACAATCTTCTCGTCACTTCGCAGTCCATTAAAAAGTTATGCATTAATCTCTTGCAATCTCCTTTGTCACTGCACGTTCGATCGCAACATGTTATTCCTACTATGAAAACGTTAAACTAGCGAAAAGTCTGAAAGTTACCAGAGCACCAGACGACTCGGCTCCAACAAATTTATGCGCATATTGCTACGCTATTAAAGAACTTCCAGCTCTGTATTTTTAAATATTTGGGCTCAACCTTTCCTTTATAACAATTATGTTTTTAAAAATGATATTTTTCGTATATAACATACAATTTAAAATAAATACAAATAAAAATTAAAAATAATTGCTGTACAAATTGTGACCGCGTGGAATAGTGGCAAGAATGAAGATCCTCTGGGTGAAAAATGAACCAGCCCTCCTGTCACCAGTAGAGCAATACCGGGTATAATATTTTGGATGAACATAAATGCCAAAGTTAGTTTATTTATTTATTTGATTGTTACATTTTAACTACTCAACCCGTAATTTTGAATTTCTTTTATTGTGTAGGTAGGCGGACGAGCATATGAGCCACCTGATGGTAAGTGGTCACCAATGCCCATAGACAATGGCATTGTAAGAAATGTTAACCATCGCTTACATCGTCAATGCGCCACCAGCCTTGGCAACTAAGATGTTATGTCCCTTGTGCCTGTAATTACATTGGCTCACTCACCCTTCAAACCGGAACACAACAATACAAAGTACTGCTGTTTTGCGGTAGAATATCTGATGAGTGGGTGGTACCTACCCAGACGAGCTTGCACAAAGCTCTACCACCGAGTGAATACTCTTGTGAGTAAAGCGAGCATACTCTTTTTATAGAAACTGGGTATCTAACCTTCTGCACTCTATACGCGGGTTACAGCCGCATATAGAAACTAGTTAAATACATAAATTCACGTGATTGGTTAGATCAGATATCAAAAGTCACAGAGCCAATCTAATTTAAGTTGAATAGCAATCTTAATCATATTGTTGGCTACTGATACAATGGATAATATTTCTTACAATTCCCATGTGTAGAGGTGACAGAACATAAGATAGCCAATTTACTAATTTTCCTTCAACTATGCACTTCTAAATAATCCTATTGTGCTTAAATTTGATTAAATTTATTATTCTCGTATATCGCGTAATTTATATTATCTTTGTCCCGTTATCCACGCTACCGCTTTGTCATATTTCATTACAATCTGTTCAGTGATTTATTAAGGTGTTACTTGATAAGTCAGATGTTATTGCAATTATAATTATACATAATATATAGCTAATCGTTGATTCGGAAAAATATTATGTTTAATCCTGGTCAGACCTTCTCTTTTCAAACTTCAATATTATCAACACTATCATCAGCCAGGTCGATTACTACTAAAGAAAGAAGACGCTAAACGTTAAATTATTTAAAAAAAAGTATCATTTATAAGAATACCGTGTATATTTATTTATTTTACGTAATAAATATAGATTTAACGAAATGTAAAAACCATAAAAGACATATTCATAAATAAACAACAATACTCGAGTCCCCATTTTTAAAAACTTGGTTTATTTTACTTTTTACTTAATGATTTTATTTTTATTTCTCCATAAATTACGAGAACAAGTCATATCAGTTATGTAGCATGTCTGCGGAGACTGGTGTTTGAAATGGGTTAGTAAAAGTTTAGTACCCATCGATTACTAGAAGAATAATCTTTACACTTTATAATCTCTTTCAAAGTTAGTAGTCTTAGATCTAATCCGATATAGTAGAATACAGATTCCAGACATAACTATTTCTAAGCCCAGCTTGAGTTCAAATCTGCGATTGTAACAATTTAAGTTAAACGCGCTCATGCGGGTACTCGGAAACTAAACATGGATTTAACTAGTTTCGGACACGGTAGACGTTGTTTAGGAAGTGATTAGTTAAACGATGCTTTGTCTTTTTCTTTCAAATGTCAAATCAGCGATGTCAGAAAGAGAGAAATCAGTATATTACTATCATCGCTAAGTATAAACAAGTAAAGTTGTAAGTTATTAACTTATGAATACACATATAGTGTGTTGTTCTTAATTATAAGCTGTTATTCAATACTATTTTTTTATATTGTAGTAATTATGTATTTTTATTTTATTCAATTTTTAATCATTTGCCACGACACCTCAAAGATAAACGAAAATCAGTATATAAGTGAGAATAGGGTCAAATAAAGCACTATTACAAATTAGTCTCTCGGGGATTGAACTTTTTTTTTTATGGCATAGGTAGGTGGACAAGCATATGGGCCACCTGATGGTAACTGGTCACCAACGCCCATAGACATTGGCATTGTAAGAGATGTTAACCATCGCTTACATCGCCAATGCGCCACCAACCTGGGGAACTAAGATATTATGTCCCTTGTGCCTGTAATTACACTGGCTCACTCACCCTTCAAACCGGAACACAACAGTACCAAGTACTGCTGTTTTGCGGTAGAATATTAACTTTTAGTGAGATTCGCTTGTTTCCACTGAGCCATGCAGCTTATTCATTTGCCACATCCAAAGTTTAGCCATTGATTCTAACTTCACTGAGTCGCAATACGAAGCGACTTCGAAGAACTTACTTCCGTTTAATGAAATTGTTACCTCTTAATACTGTTTCATTCGATTGTATAAATTTTAACATTGCTTATATTTGAATAGAGTTCTTATTTCCATAACAATAATTGTTGTCCTTCGTACCTTTGGCTATGTTGTTTATGTATTTCAAACGGAAGTATTTCAGAAATGGAAACATTTTTATATTTCTTTTTCCATTTGTGAATTTTTTTTGATAACATTTACTAGTTTATTGTAATAATTTGTAAAAAATATAGTGCATTAATTTTGATGCAAAGAATGTAAAATTTCTATAAGTAACGTTTGAAAATGAAGCGTTTTTTATGGCATATGAAGGCGGACGAGCTTATGGGCCACCTGATGGTAAGTGGTCACCAACGCCCATAAACATTGGTATGGTAAGAAATGTTAATCATACTATAGCTTACATGGCCAATGCGCCACCAACCTTGGGAACTAAAACGTTATGTCCCTTTTTTTTTTTTTTTTTTTTTTTTTTTTTTTTTTTTTTTTTTTTTTTTTTTTTCACGCAGTGGAAACCTTCAAGAAGGTACCCAACTCTCTTGGGGGAGAGACCGGGTTATGTGGGATTCTTACCCACTAAAACCACTGCGATGGCCGTCCTCGGCACGGATCGGAGAGGCTGCGGGATCGTGTTGATATAACGCATCCGCGGCCCCTCCCGTGCTGTGCTCCGCTCGTGGCTCGGCGGAGCTCTCCTCAGGGGGGGGGAATAGTTTCGATTACAAGAAAAAATCAAATGAAAATTGTCACCAAGTTCTTTAAATAGTCACCGCATTGTGTTTAGTCGTACGTCGAACCGCAAACGTCATAACGCTCTTTCTATGCCGTGATGCTCCCTTTCCGCTGCCTTCTACTGTCTTGTGTGTGCGTGGCGCGTATATATTATTAAAATATAAACTGTATAACTATCAATTTAAATTTTTCATAATTGCTAGCCGTCCCGTTACAATGACATATATTTTTGATACATGGGCGATGATGACCATTTATCGATTCAACAAGCCCGTCTCACCGTAAGGCATATTTCAACAGGTTACATGTATGATACGAAGTGAGTTCTCACAGATAACAGTAGCAGATTTTACTGCAAACAAAATCAAATATATTTTAACTGTTGCACGAAATTCAAATTAATATGTACAGAATTTTATCACCCTGCAATAGGACATCCCCCTATCACAAACCGAGAGTGGTGACTGCCCACTACACCACAACCATTTCCGTCGGTACAGCCCAACTGCACGTACCCGCTTCCGGTAGACAATGGCTGCCCTCCCGTTTCCGATCAACGATTACCCGTGGCCATTTTACTGGCGAATGAAAATCGATTTTAGATAATAATTTTCGTTGTTTGATTATGTTCGTTATTTGACTATTTGATTTTGTTATAATGTCATATATAAATACATTTTACTAGTAGTTGCTAGTACTTAGCCTGCAGCTTCGCCCAGGTATTAAATATGTAATGAAATGACATTTCATTATTCCAAATTTGCTGCGCTCCGCGCGTTTTTAATCTGTAACTAAAAGTCAGTTTGCCGCGCATTTGATGGTTGAATGACAGAATGACGGATAATGTTTAGATTATTTTGAACTTTGGTATTATAAAAAAATAAAGAGATATAATAGAGGAGGCGATATTAGTGAACTTTAAATGTCGTTTTTTTGTATTTTCGGAGAAACAATTTGTGTTTCATTTTGAGCATCCTCAATAACCTATCTTATAAATATAAAGAAATGGTTGAGTGGTTTGGCCGTGATAGCGTTAAATACACACACTAGTGTAGATATACACTCACATAGATATGTAAAACTATAAAAACTACTCTAATAGAAGCCGAGCCAGTTAGAAGACATGAATCTTAACGGAAAATCGCGTATTCAATCACGAGCTAGCACGACTGAATTTGTTTTACTTGTAAGAAAACATCGTGGGAAAATCTGCGTATTGTGTTGGATGAGATGTTGTCATATTTTATAGCCATCAAACGACATCGGAGCAGCATGGTGGATTCCCAGCTGTGGGACATTAACGGGCCGTTACTTTACATTTATTTTTACAGGTATAAAGCTTTTGGTGTTTATAAAGATATATATTTATAAAATTGCTTACTATTTTTTTAAAACTACAAAACGTAAACATAATCCAAATAAATCTCTTAACTTAACTAGATTCTTATTAGGGTTTAAATTACACTGAAATAAATGTAAAGGTATCGCAGCTATTTCTCCATTTCAAGAGTCTCTGAAGGAGAAAATCACTTAATCTAAAATGCGGAGAGCTCTAAGTATCCTCTACAATAGCTGAACCAGCTCTTTATGGAACACTTGAAGGATTAATTTGACAAGCCGTCGTTGAAAATATTAATTTATATTCAATGTTGAAAAATGAAACTCAACATGCCTTTTTTACAGCTTTGTAATGTTTGAGCTTTAAATTTATTTTATTATTAAAATCGATACTCGCATATGACAGATTGATAGATTATAAATTACGATATTTAGTCATTTAGAATCATTTGAAAAGTGATTTTTTAATTAAAAAATCTCACAATTTTCTGGAATAAAATGAATACTATTTGAAATTGCAAAAATGTATTCTAAATAAATTGTAATTTGACAGTACATTCCCATCGAAGATGTATTCGAAAATATTTTACATTCCGAAAGAAATTTCAAAATTCGAACTAAAACACTAACATGGAATAAATATGTTTGTTTATAAAATCTCTTTTACAATCTTCTCGTCACTTCGCAGTCCATTAAAAAGTTATGCATTAATCTCTTGCAATCTCCTTTGTCACTGCACGTTCGATCGCAACATGTTATTCCTACTATGAAAACGTTAAACTAGCGAAAAGTCTGAAAGTTACCAGAGCACCAGACGACTCGGCTCCAACAAATTTATGCGCATATTGCTACGCTATTAAAGAACTTCCAGCTCTGTATTTTTAAATATTTGGGCTCAACCTTTCCTTTATAACAATTATGTTTTTAAAAATGATATTTTTCGTATATAACATACAATTTAAAATAAATACAAATAAAAATTAAAAATAATTGCTGTACAAATTGTGACCGCGTGGAATAGTGGCAAGAATGAAGATCCTCTGGGTGAAAAATGAACCAGCCCTCCTGTCACCAGTAGAGGCATTACCGGGTGTAATATTTTGTATGAACATAAATGCCGAAGTTAGTTTGTTTATTTATTTGATTGTTACATTTTACCTACTCAACCCGTAATTTTGCATTTTTTTTTATTGTGTAGGTAGGCGGACGAGCATATGAGCCACCTGATGGTAAGTGGTCACCAATGCCCATAGACAATGGCATTGTAAGAAATGTTAACCATCGCTTACATCGTCAATGCGCCACCAACCTTGGCAACTAAGATGTTATGTCCCTTGTGCCTGTAATTACACTGGCTCACTCACCCTTCAAACCGGAACACAACAATACAAAGTACTGCTGTTTTGCGGTAGAATATCTGATGAGTGGGTGGTACCTACCCAGACGAGCTTGCACAAAGCTCTACCACCGAGTGAATACTCTTGTGAGTAAAGCGAGCATACTCTTTTTGTAGACACTGGGTATCTAACCCTCTGCACTCTATACGCGGGTTCAGCCGCATATATAAACTAGTTAAATACATAAATTCACTTGATTGGTTAGATCAGATATCAAAAGTCACAGAGCCAATCTAATTTAAGTTGAATAACAATCGAAATCATATTGTTGGCTACTGATACAATGGATAATATTTCTTACAATTCCCATGTGTAGAGGTGACAGAACATAAGATAGCCAATTTACTAATTTTCCTTCAACTATGCACTTCTAAATAATCCTATTGTGCTTAAATTTGATTAAATTTATTATTCTCGTATATCGCGTAATTTATATTATCTTTGTCCCGTTATCCACGCTACCACTTTGTCATATTTCATTACAATCTGTTCAGTGATTTATTAAGGTGTTACTTGATAAGTCAGATGTTATTGCAATTATAATTATACATAATATATAGCTAATCGTTGATTCGGAAAAATATTATGTTTAATCCTGGTCAGACCTTCTCTTTTCAAACTTCAATATTATCAACACTATCATCAGCCAGGTCGATTACTACTAAAGAAAGAAGACGTTAAATTATTTTTAAAAAAACAGCGTCATTTGTAAGTACCGTGTATATTTATTTATTTTACGTAATAAATATAGATTTAACGAAATGTAAAAACCATAAAAGACATATTCATAAATAATCTCCAATACTCGAGTCCCCATTTTTATATTATACTATATTTAAAAAAAAACTTGGTTTATTTTTCTTTTTACTTAATGATTTTATTTTTATTTCTTCATAAATTACGAGAACAAGTCATATCACTTATGTACCATGTCTGCGGGAGACTGGTGTTTGAAATGGGTTAGTAAAAGTTTAGTACCCATCGATTACTAGAAGAATAATCTTTACACTTTATAATCTCTTTCAAAGTTAGTAGTCTTAGATCTAATCCGATATAGTAGAATACAGAGATTCCAGACATAACTATTTCTAAGCCCAGCTTGAGTTCAAATCTGCGATTGTAACAATTTAAGTTAAACGCGCTCATGCGGGTACTCGGAAACTAAACATGGATTTAACTAGTTTTGGACACGGTAGACGTTGTTTAGGAAGTGATTAGTTAAACGATGCTTTGTCTTTTTCTTTCAAATGTCAAATCAGCGATGTCAGAAAGAGAGAAATCAGTATATTACTATCATCGCTAAGTATAAACAAGTAAAGTTGTAAGTTATTAAGTTTTGAATACACATATAGTGTGTTGTTCTTAATTATAAGCTGTTATTCAATACTATTTTTTTATATTGTAGTAATTATGTATTTTTATTTTATTCAATTTTTAATCATTTGCCACGACACCTCAAAGATAAACGAAAATCAGTATATAAGTGAGAATAGGGTCAAATAAAGCACTATTACAAATTAGTCTCTCGGGGATTGAACATTTTTTTTTTATGGCATAGGTAGGTGGACAAGCATATGGGCCACCTGATGGTAAGTGGTCACCAACGCCCATAGACATTGGCATTGTAAGAGATGTTAACCATCGCTTACATCGCCAATGCGCCACCAACCTGGGGAACTAAGATATTATGTCCCTTGTGCCTGTAATTACACTGGCTCACTCACCCTTCAAACCGGAACACAACAGTACCAAGTACTGCTGTTTTGCGGTAGAATATTAACTTTTAGTGAGATTCGCTTGTTTCCACTGAGCCATTCGGCTTATTCATTTGCCACATCCAAAAGTTTAGCCATTGATTCTAACTTCACTGAGTCGCAATACGAAGCGACCTCGAAGAACTTACTTCCGTTTAATGAAATTGTTACCTCTTAATACTGTTTCATTGTATAAATTTTAACATTGCTTATATTTGAATAGAGTTCTTATTTCCATAACAATAATTGTTGTCCTTCGTACCTTTGGCTATGTTGTTTATGTATTTCAAACGGAAGTATTTCAGAAATGGAAACATTTTTATATTTCTTTTTCCATTTGTGAATTTTCTTTTGATAACATTTACTAGTTTATATAATATATAATATAGTGCATTAATTTTGATGCAAAGAATGTAAAATTTCTATAAGTAACGTTTGAAAATGAAGCGTTTTTTATGGCATATGAAGGCGGACGAGCTTATGGGCCACCTGATGGTAAGTGGTCACCAACGCCTATAAACATTGGTATTGTAAGAAATGTTAACCACCGCTTACATGGCCAATGCGCCACCAACCTTGGGAACTAAAACGTTATGTCCCTTGTGCCAACACAACAATAGCAAGAACTGCTGTTGAAGAATATCTGATGAGTGGGTGGTACCTACCCAGACGAACTTGCACAAAGACCTACCATCAAGTAAAGTTTATTAATTTTTGTCGCGTTTCTATTAGTTGTTTGCTCTGAAATATACGATTATATACATCATAATATATTTAAGTGTATAATACTTAAATATATCGTGTATGAGATGTTTTAAATATAAAAATGTCAGTGCTAAGGTATTCATGAGAAATGATGTGAATAATAAATGTTACGCTGACGTCATCTAACGCTCGAAATCTTACGCTCACTCGACTGACGCTCGAAGTCTCGAAGTCTGATTTTGTTAATGAAATTAATTTTGTATCCCGAATCTGCTGAATATATTAGTGTAAAAACCGTCCTACTTAACACTAATTACGATTACATTTCCCTAATTCATAAGTCACTAAACAGTAAATTTTATAACGGTCATAAAATTTTATCACTTCCATTTATTTTGTTTTTCTAATACTTATCCAAACAATGCTCCGTTAATTCAAGTTATAAAGCCATTTCATCAAAATTACCCACAATTATGAGTGATGGCCGTAATAAATAAACGCAAGGTCTTATTAGGACCTGCTACGTAACCCGAGTGTGTTCCACATAATTCATTTACGGAAAACATTTGAAAATCCAAAGCTGACCCAGAATTGTCACTATCTGACCCATTTACTAAAGCGCAATGACCTCCGGATAAACTGACATTATTTTAAGGCGCGCCGAAAAATTTATTTCAAACTAAATTCTATCATATTAACTTGTGTTTAAGATACATTTTGTATTGCAATCCAGAAATTAATTTACGAATTTATCTTACGAATGATCATGCGAGTGTAAACTTTATAGACTGCGCGAGTAAATGACTTTTGGCTTTGAAGCCTCTGTCACGTGTGTACGCACCTTTATGGCTCGGTCATAAAGTGTGAATTAAACTGAATAGTAAACACTGTGTACATTAATTAAACGTTTCGATGTAATTGAAATATGTTAATTAATTATGTAATTTGTTTGAATAGGAAATTGCTTTTGACAATGTTTATATTTCTTTCAAGCTGATATGTTTTTAAATTATCTCGGGAATATTTTATATCATGTTATTAAAATATGTTATTTTAGCGATAAAAGAATACACATATTATAAAGATAGCGCACATATTTAAATTGCAAACGAATATTGAGATTAATTTAGCTTGGCTGAAAAATTAACGTAATATACATAAAAAAATATCGTTTTTTACGTTACTAATTTAATTAAATCGTGATCACTTAAATCGAACAAAATTTAACGTCGCTTATTACTAAAAATATTGTGCTGTATAAAATAAACTCAACATATATATTTTTTTCATTGAAATCCGATAGATAGATAAATGGATAGTCTATTAATTGTTATTTTATCTGTTCGTATCTTAACTGAAATCCCTATTGGAACGAACGCATCGGAATGTTCAAAGGGAACTAGAAAAAAAATCCTAAATAAATGCTGAAAAGAGAAAAAAAAACAGTCTCAATAAGTGAATGTGCGCGTTTAGCCTCGTTTAATGAGAACCTTCCAGAATTAGGCGTCGTCAGCCCGTCATAAATTGTCGCAGTTTCCGACACTCCCGGACCCAGCGTCTAGTTGAGGCGTCTCGCGCACTACCGATTTCGTGCTTGTATTTTTTTTTTTATTATTTTATTACAAAGAATACCGTGCTCCGTTGAGTTGGAGTGGACTCGTTAGTGAAATTGTTTTGGTTTAGTTAGTATATTTTGGTTTTTGAATTTGCTTAAGTAGAACTCATGCTCATCTAATCATAATAAAATTAGTCTTCATGATTGTCATAAAAAGTAACATTTTCTCTGTAGACAATAATTACATTTAAAGATATTTTTAAATTATCCATTGATTCTAAAGTATATGAAGTAAATTATAATTTAAGCGGATTTTATGTTATAAATAAAACGTTTGCGATCCTCTGCAGTGTGTAAAATTCTTGCTATGTCCAATAAAGTGCCGTCTGAAACTGGCAATGAGGTATAAGGATTCTGCGATATTCTCTCGATCACATTGAATGGAAAATCACAGATTTCGTCTCTCTCTTCTTTACTTTCTCTATCTTTACTATCCCTATAGATAAATCGGTTTACTTCACACGAGGACTGTAAAAAGGATATTCATTTTGATATGAAAAAAACTTTAAACATAGGAAGCGTTATCTAATTAATACATATATTATAAAACACAGTCTCCCCGCCGCGTCTGTCTGTCTGTCTGCGTTAAACTCAAAAACTACCGAACGGATTCTCATGCGAGTTTCACCAATAGACGGAGCGTTTCATGAGGAAAGTTTAAGTGTATTACAGTTTTTGTGTAAATCGGCTGAAATATGACGATGATTGTTTGTAACTGTCGGGAAAAATCTTGCTGACTTGGTGATTTACTGGCATTCGCCATGAAAACCAGAGTTATATGTATACGATTTAAACGTTTTGTAGACCTTTATTGTACCCGTACGAAGCCGGTATAATTTAAACAAAACCAATTAATAGGATAATTTAATAAATTTAAAACATAATATATACTAATATTATAATTATGTATAGCAGTTTCCCCTGCGTCACTGTATCGTGTTCGCGCTATAACCCGATTATACAGGATTAGTAACTCTTGTGGAACAATGTATATGCTTTTACAAGATCCCAGAAAACGTTCAGAAATATTCAATTGTGAAATTAGAAAAAATCGTTAGTGTGCCAATGACGTTATAGACGACTGCACACACTGTGAGCGAGACGATAGCCCCCAGACCATTTTAAATAAAAAAATATAATATATAATAATTATATTATTATATAAAACATATAATTGTAAAATTTGAGATAAATAAAATTGTCCCAGCGAGTTTCTTCTCTTTCTGTCTTCATTAATTCGACATTCAAATGAAGAAAACAAAACATAATGTAACTATATGATCTTTTGAGTGTATTTTTTTATAAATAAATACATTTTAACCTGAAAATATTTTGTTGCGAATATCTTATTATTTCTCACACCGCAAACAATATGGCGGTTATTTAACATAATAAATCACTCAAATGCAAAATGAATATTCATTTAAGATGTTTTCCGCTTCTGAACCGGTGTAGAATCTTAATATATCTTTTGTTTGGCAGCATTGAGTGGTTTTATTAAATTGTACAAGTGATCTATTTTTATAATATTTTTTTCTATTTGCTATTCATAAATTTCTCCATCTGAATATTAAAATGTCTAATCTCGAGGGTGAGTAGCCAACTGCGCAGGACACAAGTGTGTGTGTAAATATTGCACTCTCTATTCCCTAACACTCATAATCCGATGGGATGGCAATCGGATACGACCGGAAAGAGTTCAAACGCAGCACCAACGACTTCAAGTACATACGGCCTTTACGTGTACACACTTTCAAGCCAGACCCCAGGCTCTTAAGATTGGGCGCCGTGCCCGAAATATATCAGAGGACATCATCATCAGTTAATATTTAAATCTTTACGCAACAATATTTCGAAGTACTTTCGAAGGCATTCGTAATTTCGCGACATTATCCGGCTGGAAGTAAAATTTGAATGTAAAATGTTTTTGAAGGCGGGAAAAATGCGTATTCAAAGTGTTATTATTTTTTTTCCGAGGCGGTCGCTAAGGCGCTACGCGGATGTGAGTTAAGCGGATATGGTGTGAGGCCACAGTATAAGCGTTTTGGAATATTACAATATATTAATTACTAATAATAATTTGTATGGTACATATTTTAAATATTTAATTTGTATGTACGCATTGAAATCGTTACTGTGAATAATTAAAAACCTATATATACATTTTATAAATCTATGAGTGATACTAAAAGTATTTCGTGGTTTATTGAAACAGGTATTTATTTATTTATTGATATAAGAAACACCATCGACATATTCACAAAATTAACAACAAAAAATAACAATAATAGGGGAGTACAGTGTGATACACCATTACAGGCATTTACAATAAATCTAAATATTGATCTACTTTGTGACACAAGTAACTATTGAGGTTAATGCTGACTTACAAATACCATTTTAGACAATAGTTTATAATACTTCTATTTTTTAATATATATATTTATCTTTTTTATATCATATTCAAAGTACAATATATCGTAGACATATTCAAATGTTAAGAATTTTAATCTTAACAGTTTCAAAACTTGTTAGGTTTTAAAAACAATTTCGATGATAATGCATAATGATTAGGAATTTAATAATTGATGTATTTTTTTAATTTGTTAATTTATTACAAAACGCGGTAAACATAACTCCGCCTTTACTGGAAGTGCGTAGCATTAGGTGGATTGAAAGGAAGTGGGTCAGGCCAGGATTTGGGTCTCTTTCTTATTGCACTGATTTGAATATATTAGAGGGAGATGGCTGTAATAAGTGATTCCACTCTTATAAGAGTTGTATTCAGTGTGTGAATTTTATATATTTGATAATGGAACATTTAATGATTTTAATTTATATCTTCACCTTGCTCTTACATCAAACGATTTATATATGTTAAAGAGAGACGGCTAGGAACGATTCCACTCAAATACGATATAATAATAAAGATATAATTCTGATTTACTCAATAAAACATTTTTTAAACATTTTTGTTATTTACGCTATGAAGATAGCCGTCTCATTCTCACATAATAGATAACAGTACAATAGAGTGAGTAAGGTAATGTTTTCAATGTTATTATATAGTTGATATATATAAATAGTATAATTTTTAAATTGGAAGCCGTTAAGCCTGAATACAATGGTTAGCCAAATGAAAACAAAGATTCACTTTCGGTAGAGTTTCATGAATAAACATTATACCGAGGACTGATTTACTGCGTCTGTACAGTGCGCTACATAAATACATTTACGAATAATTAATTTTATATTATTACTTACACGAGATTTAAAAAAATCTAGCATTATACTTTATGTACTTTTACAAATCAACCATTTTGCTGTAAATAATGTAATGTTATAGAAAATTAATCATTTTTTATAATTTTTACAATAATTTCTGAAATTAAGTTTATAATATCCTATACGAACTCACTCTAAGAAATGGTTAATATTTCTTATCATATAAATGTCTTTGAATAGCGATGACCACTTACAATGGCGGCCCTTTTGCCTTATGAAAGTCAATATTAATTTGGACTTTTCTAAATCATAGTGTCACTGTGTTATGTTTTATACATAAAAACATCTTTAAAATATATATTTACAATATTATTACATATATAAGTAAATAATTCGTTTAATATTAAATGATGCAAATGTGGCCGACTGTACCCCATTTCAGCTGATGCTATATGTCACAGAATGTACTCTATACACGCTGTACGTTGTTGGAATAACGCAGGATTTAGTGAAAATATAGGTTACGTATACCACTTAACCGAACACAACCCCTAAAGCTCTCTAAAGCTTTAACGTGGAACTTATTAAATCTTTGAACAAAAAAATATTTCAATAAAAAATACTCAGTTATTATTGGAAGTAGAGATTAATTTAATTCTAGATTTTTTTTTTTTTTATTTTAGTAGGAATGTCAATAGAAGACACGATGACGCTTTAAAAAAAAATTCTACATTTCGAAATCATCTTAGCAAATGTTCTACTACTTACAAGGAGTCACAGCATGCACTATCACATTACACAATCCGACACATGTTAATATGAACACATTAAATGTTGAAAGAAATGCAATTTGTTAAATATATAATTTTTAATAAATATAACTGTGTTTGTAACTGTGCCATTGGCTCAAATGCTATGCCGTATATTAGATTTGTGGTTTTATTACCGTTAAATAAGAAATATTGATTTTACGCAAAGAAAGCAGCAAGAAAATCAAGATACCTTTATTTTATTAAATAATAATAAACGTCTATCGTATTTCAAGTAATAATAAAAATAGTTCACAATTAAATAATACATATTTATATGTAATATATTTTTTCAATAACACAATTCCTTTTAAAATTAATTAACTTCACTTACCAAAAATAATAATATATTTCTTTTCTTTGCATATATATTTTTGACAATTTAAATATAATCTCGTACCATCAAAAAAATTCCCACTTATAAATTCGTAATGAAAAATATATAACTTCATAAAACTCAATACAAGCTAATTTCGCCAATATGAATCCTGATTGAATTTGACTCTCATAAAACATTCATGCGATGTGTCCCGTCTCCGAAGATTATAATTGACAGATGCACAGTTAAGGCACATCGTCAAGTTTAGTGAACATCGAGCAGTGCAGGAAGGGAAGCATTTCTGAAGAGGAAATTAGTTATATTTAATATAGTACCCGGTTTTGTCATGAATAGACAAGTGTTCATATGCTTTATGTATAAAAGTAATGTACACACATCTATATATAATATTTATGAATACGTCTGAGCGTACGACAATTATTTTTCAATAACTCAGGCATAATTAAGATACGATTGCGGCTAAAATCCAGATGTTTAAAAAAAACCAATTCTTGTAGTCAATAGATACTATTTTTGGTAAATGGTAACCGTTTTTCGGTTTCTACAATTTGTACAAAAAAATATTAACACGTATATTTAATTAGTGTATAATTTGTAATCCTTAAACAAAAGTTAATCTGAATATATTAAAAAACAAAAACAATCAATTTAAAACAACACAAAAACTCTATTAAGTCACACTTCAAAATTCGTTCTTCAATTTTTTTCTCGTAAAACGTAATCTCGTTAAAAATTGAAAGAACTTATTTCATAAAGTCGAAGAAAAGAAATTAAAAGAAAAAAAAGCTGTTTCATTGAGCGAGGAAATTTATTAATGTTTCCCTTTATAATGGACCTCTCTTACTTTGTAGGTTTAACAATTATTCAGTACAATTGTAAGTTCGCAAAACAAAGTATTTCATTTAGTAGTTATATACTTTTTTATATTACTTTGTTTAGATGTTTCTTTCTTAAGTTCGCATTAGCTTTTTATAATCTTTGGTTTTGTTCGAGGTTTATTAATAAAGAAAAAAATAACTATACAATTTTTTCCTGATTTGCATAACTTTGTAAATGGATAACCATTTTATCATTTCCAAATTTAACAAAAACACATTTTAAATAAAACGATTGATAATTGACAATTTAAAAACAAATGGACGTATAGCTGTATAATATCGTAAACATTATATTGATTAACGCTGTAATACAGATAAAAAATGCAATCATATCGTAATTCTTCGTGTCGTAGTCTGCGCAAAAGTCACTTCCGAAAATGAATTTCTCGACGTAAATGCATCGTTTTGAACTCCAGCTGCGTATCCCAAACCTGATTTAATAAATTTTCAAGAATCTTGACTGTATAATCGAATCTGATGCCTTGATCTTGTTTGAGAAAATTAAAAAAAATATAGCTATCTGTAAAGGAGGCAATACGTCATCGCAATTTTCGTCTTAATCTGTAATATAAGGCAGAGATGGGCAAGTGAGGGATTTTTTGTTTAAAAGGGGAATATTTTCAATTTATTACGAATTTTCCTTTCTGTCTGCGAAGTTCTGCGTCAACGAGCTACTTGGGAGAGAATTTATCTTAAATGTTTTAAAACTTTTACTTTAAATTTTAAGAAACTTTAATGAACGTAGATATTTTAAACGCCTCTTACTGTCTGTGCCCTTGCTTATTTTATTTTAACTACTGAAATTAAAATAAATTGAAATAACTATGTACTGTGATACTTTCAGTACATGAATTATTACTTTTTTATCCACGATATTTTTAATAGAGCATTTGTGTAAAGTTTTATTACGATAATCGTAGCGGTATTCAAGCCGTCTATCAACGTAAAAAATACAGGTTAAAAAGCTTCTTATCTTCGTGAAAAGTGTTATGAATAATAAAAAGATCCTGAAAAGAACTACTAATATTATTTTCATTTTGGAAGGTTTTCTAGATTATAAAATATATACCACAATGGTTTAGGAAGTGATGTATCGAACGCCACAAAATCTAAGATAAACTCATTATCCGCGCAGCAATAAACCAAAAAGAAACATATCTCTTATAATTACACTCCAATTTCTCTCCACCGAACACGGACACTCGATGTTTGTGAAGCGCCGGATATTACTCGCCCGTGGCCATCTTTTAGATACGCCTGTTTTTGTTAACTGTTGACACTGAGCGTTTACTGACCTGACGAGTATTTATTGAAACGTTGAGTATTTGCTGCTGCCGTTATTGTGCTTATGAACGGAAAAATTGTAAACGCTCTTTTGATAAAGTTAGAGAATTTTATTAAATTTTAGAGCCACCTACTCATCAGATATTCTACCGCAAAGCAGCAGTACTTTGTATTGTTGTGTTCCGGTTTGAAGGTTGAGTGAATCAGTGTAATTACAGGCACAAGGGACATAATATCTTAGTTCCCAAGATTGGTGGCGCATTGGCGATGTAAGTGATGGTTAACATTTCTTACAATGCCATTGTCTATGGGCGTTGGTGCCCACTTACCATCAGGTGGCCCAAATGCTCGTCCGCCTACGTATACAATAAAAAAAAAATACAGAATTTTATCAAAGGTTACACGTAAAGCTTAATCGAAGATGCGTGTTTTACCCAGCAAGCACCACCGAATTTTCATATATACCATATTTTACTTCATCATCATCATCCCGTTCTTGTCCACTGCCAGACATAAGCCTCTCCAATGGCACTTAATTGAGCTCGGATATTCAGCTCTCAATTTCGATGCCAGCAACTTTGTGTATATCCTCAGTTTCATGTACTTAATTTCTGTTAATAACTCAAACCGTACCCGGCTGCAAAGGAAAGGAGCTGTCACATATTTTTTCACCAACCTGCATTGAAGCAGTATTAATAAAATTCCTTTGCTCAGCAGTGGGCCACTTACTTGCTGTTACTTTCTTTGAAAAAAAAGAAGCATTCTATATAAACTCTAATGTATTTTGTTAACCTTAATTAAATGAAAAACAGTAACAAAATAAAATCAACAGCGACCAGGAGAGCATGAATAACAAATAGTTCGCATACTCATTGATATAAAATGAAATGTACTCCGTAAACGCGTTTAGGCTGTTTTCACCCACTCGAACCGTCCTTTGATATCGTATGTTTATTTTATGGTACCATTGAAATGGTCGCACGAAAAACTATGGCTTTTGAAATAGTATATGAATATGAAATAAAGCTGTTTTTGAACGTTCGGAAATGCAATTTATTTTTGTGTTATAGAAATTGTATTTGATTGTTGATTTTTTTATAGAATATCTTAAAAAGACTGTCATAGTTTTATCAACATTTTTAATTCCTGCTTTTCTCCTTTAGTTTACATAAACAGTGTTTTAAAATTTAAATATTTATAAATTGAGTCTGTATGTATTATATATTACAAACTAAATTAAAATATTGGAAACCATCCCTTCTCTTATGTAATTGAATATATATCTTTCATAAATAAAATTCTCTTATCATTAAAGCTACTCCGTTACCGAGAAAATATGATTAGGTATTCATATAATCGAATCAAAGCGATCCAACCCGCTGTAAGTTCCGATATCGTCAAACATTTGCTAACATGAAGCAAATACAATTTATCAATAAAGTAAGACCCTGCAAACCAGTGGCTTGAAGGGTCGAACAAACACGACCCATTATAATACCAACGGTTCATCCCGTTTACATTCTGTCGTACAGATTATACGATTATCGACTGGATCCGTTTACACAGTGTACTTGTTTGATAAGACGATAAAATACGCCACCTGATATTATGCACTGACAATGTCAACATAAAATATATCTCATCATCATTACATCACCTACCATAGCATCTAGGTTATGCTAGAACACAGCAATACTTCTTATAACTGTGCTGTCCTAAAATAATTGATGAGCGGTAGTGGGCATGTACCTACCTATTCTTAATACCTACTTGTATTAAGAATATAAAATATAAAATGTATTTCAATGGTATTTTTTTATAGAAATCCTTCAAAAGTCTGTGAATGTTCCATAATTAGTTCTACTTCATAAAATATCGCGAAAAAACATATTGCAATACACAGTCAAAATGTAACTTCACTAACGATCTAAGGTACAAGTTTATTTTCCTATAATGGTGTGTTTCTATTATCCAGCCATTTCAATAATATATCAGAGAATTTGCATCAATAAATTCTACATCAATTTCTCGTTCCGACAAAATGCAAACGGACCACTAACAGGGTTATATGAAGACAGACAAACATTCGTACCCAATTAAATGGCTCGCAGAATTGTATGCATAGGACGCTCTTTGATACACGTCTTTTATATCGTAAGATCATTATGTGTATATGTTATATGTTTTGTTAAGTAAATAGGGAATGGTCTTGTTTCGGTTCTGAACATCCTAACGTTGAATAAACAGAGGTCTTAAAGGAGGAAATTGGTTAGAGTTTTTTAGAATCAGAAAACCAGTCTGTGTTGTAATAAGTTCAAAATACCTAAACATGATTTTTGTGCCGAACTAAACAAAACGGTTTAATTTAAAATTTAACTTCGTAATTAAAATCATCAAAATATATAAGAAAATTTATTATTTAACAAATTATTTATCAACCATCGCTCAAACACAAAAAATTTTATTAAATTCAAGATTGAATATCATCAATATATTTAATCAAATTAAAAAAGACAATAAATTTTTTTTTTTGTTTGTTAGAATTATATGATAAATATATAAATTATCTTTAAAAGTAATTAAAGAAACTGAAAAATCGGTTTAACTAAAATTTAAGTGAAGTTAATAAAGTCCATACTAAGTCGCGGGCAAAGCAACTATTGTCATAAAAGGGTTCAACGAACTTTCTTTCACTAGATCGCACAGAATCGGTATTCGGGCCAATTGCTTCGAAAACTTTTATACAGTCGTAGACATTTCACTTGTTACGTTCCAATAATTGTACTATTTGAAGTTTTATTACAATAACATACATTGTTTTCAGAGACTTTTATTATAACAGTAAGCATATGAAAGTTCAATTCTTCTTTGTTTGAGTTTACATATGCTCAACTGGCTGTGAATGTTAGTTTATTATAATTATTCTCTTGTTTAAACATATTATAGTATTTTAGTTCATTGATATTTAGATTGTACGTTTTATTTATTTTATTTATCTGTATAATTGTTTTATTCTTTTTGTATTGGAAAATATTAAATGCTAAAGATATACTATTTTATTATTTACGTATTTGATTTACATGAAAAGACATACATCTTACCCAACACTCATATCACGGAATAAATCGAATGTGTCGATTATGTGGTAAAATAATCTCCAAACCTTCTTAAGGATAACAGCCTTACTATTTACTTTTACAGGCTATTTACTTTTACTTTTTATACTTTTTAGAAAGTGCGTTGTGGGGACATTCATAGCATAGAACTTGTGTGAGATTGTTAGTGTATTTTAATAAAAACGTATATCTTCGGTTAAAATATCGCCTATTTATACAATACTATGAGAGCTATGCCAAGTAGTTGAATACTGCTAGTAGCAGAATGTCCTGGGAGAAGAACGTAGCTGGCGTTGTGCCGCGTGCTTTATCATGTTAGGCTAGGGTTGCCAGCATCCTTAATTTGAAACATAAGAAAGTATTTTTTTCTTAAAATACTATTTTTTTACTTGGTAATTATTACAACAATATTACGAATGCACATTCAATAAAGAACATTATAATTAAATCGATTAAACTCAATTTTAATTGTTCTACGTGCTGTGGTTGCAATAACAATACTTCAAGTTTGAATTTGACATAAATTTTTCAACTTTTGAATGTTACTATCTGACCAAACATATTTTTTCTATCTTTGGTATGTACGGAGTTGAACGCGTTTTAATTTACTATTAGTAAGACAGAGAGATTATTTTGCTTATATTCATTTCATTCATTTACTATTTATGTTATACATATAAAATTATGCTTAATATATAATATGAAATATAATACATTGCACGATGTTAATATATATATATAACGATTTATTTCATATTTTATATCCTAGTCTTAACGTAAATTCTATACTAATTATTTAAACATTAATATAGTCTTATATTAAATAACAGTTGACAACCCTAAATCGTACTACTAGTTGAGTTGAGAACTTTGAACAAATTGTGTTATAAAAGTGAGTAATATATATGTGTCTTAAATTTAATACTTGGCAGAAAAAAGAATTTAGTAATATATAAAATGTTGTCTAAAATAATATATACGTATAACTTATATACTAATATTTTTTTTAATTAATTGAGACATTTTTAAATGCAAAGCGATCTGCGGGATTTCATTATCAAATTGAATACCCTGAAATTGATGAGGTTCGAAAACCTATTAATCTTTTAAAGCCAGCTAAATATGTGGCTTACTAACTGCCGTTTTCGATTTATTTAAAACGTCTGGGTAAATTTTTCATAGAACCCTATTATAAATTTACTCAGACGTTTTAAATAAATATTAAGTCTATTTGAAAGCTATTACTTGAAATTTCTTTATCCATGCTAAATATGACGCTTGATAAAAATGCGATTAATTTACATATTATATTATTTATTTTATATATCATCAATTGCTACAATAATACATAACTATTAAAACTATAAAAAACACGGCATGCTTTATTTCGAGGGTGCAATGAGACCGATATAAACTTGCTTAATATAAATCTAATACTACGTGACAATTGTAAGTTACAAAAGTGAATTATGATTTAACGAAATTAATAATAATGCATCGGTATGGTTCGATCACACAAAGCTTGCTGAGATGGCGGTTTCCCCGGTGCCACTGCGGTAGGTTTTAAATGTTGATGTGTATTAAAAATAACTTCATTTTTTTATACTTAGCAAAGAAAACATTTATTAATAATAAAGCAGAGCGTCAAAAACAATATATCCCACAGTATAAAAACGCAAAAGAAAATGTAAGAAGCTACGAATTGAAAAAAGAATTAAGCTACGATTCAAATACTGTAATATTTTTCATACGATATTGGTCTAAGCTAAGGAGTCTATATACATCCAATGTATTATTAAATTCGTTGTATACACTAGCGAGGTGTGAAATGGTAAATGTCTTAAAGACCAATATATAAACAATAATAATTAAACATTTTAATGATGCTTTTACTGAATTTTATCAACGATAGCAACTTTCTAAAGTAATTTTTCAATAAGGCAACAAAAAGTCATTGTAATAATTTTTGATAACGTTAAGTACATTACAAAGCACATTTAACATCATTTACTTGACAAGAAAACTAATGAATTTTACTTCTCGTAATTTTTATTGATAATAATCCTAACCGTAAATAGAATATATTTTCACTAAATAACATGAGGATTAAATTAAAATTACATATTCATATGACAATTTTAATAAAAAATCGCTGTCGCGTTCTCTAGACGTTATTCAATAAAATATTTCATAATACCGTAATCAGAAGAGACATGGAATGAAGAAAAAATCTATGTACAATCTTGGTACACACTAAAACATGGTACAGGCATAATTAACTCTTAATATGACATAACACGGGCACTTAGGGGGACGCTATAAAGGGGCTCCCGGGAGAATATTAAGTAATGAAAAATATAATTTTTTATTCCAATTTGAAATTGCGAGATAAGATGTAGACATTTTCAATAAAGCTTTCATACATCTTTTTTATTGTTTATGTTTATCAAACAAATAATAGGTATCTGAACTTATATTTTTGTAATAAATATGTGTAGTTCATTACGATTGTCATTTAGAATTAAAACAATTATAGATAGATAGATAGAGATAGATTAGCTAAAATATGTTATTCGTTTAATTTAAAATAAAAATTAGAAATTTAATTAAAATTAAAAGTCCGAATAGAAGCCAGTTTGAAATTCGAACGAATCAAAAGTTATGTAAATATTGTATTAATATAGACGTATAATTGTATAGAAAAATGTTAAAAAAATAAAAAAAAGTTTCAAAGTTAACTGTATTTCTCGTCCCAGATTCAGTTCAATGTTAGCAATCAACATTTTTAGCTCACAAACCATGTTGATTGCGCTTTTCAAGCCGGCTGACTTCTGTTATTTTCATTGACATTTATATGAATGGCAACACTGATATGACACTTATTTTTCCTATTAGAAATCATTTTATTTTTTGAATAACATTTTAGCATGAAGTGAGTTGTATAAAGCATTTTTATTTACTTGAATTTTTTTAATAATAGTTATACTGTATTGGAAGCTGACAAATTATAAATTCATTTAGTAACAGAAGTAAAAGCCTGTAAATGTCCCACTGCTGGGCTAAAGTCTCCTCTCCTTTTGATGAGTTTATACCACCACGCTGTTCCAATGTGTCTAGCGATCCTAATGCATCACTATACACATACGAATTTTCATCAAGGGTGACGATGTGTTCCTTCACAACCCATCAAGAGATGAACTATAAACACGAATTAAGGACATAAAACTTCAGTAGCGCCATCTTGGATTGGGATCCGCAACTACCGGCGGTGTTGTTGTGTTAAAAGGATATTATAAAAATAAATCCTACATCTTCAGGCTGTTCCAAGTATTATAAAAAGTCCAGCTGAGTTTTATCCGCCGGTTCTTCTCACGTCCGACATATTTCTTTCCGTGATACACTCATGTTTCTCTACATTACGTAAATGTTCTTTTTTTCTTTTTTTTTACTATGGGTACCAGACAACTGATATACTACATATATAGGGTTTTCCATTAAGGGCGCTTGATCTTTGAAATGCAAAAAAAAATACATGTAGGAGAGATATTTGCGAATTTTTGGAAGGTCTATCGACCCCATTATGTATGGAATATGACATCATTCAAATGACCCCCACGGCTTCGGTTGGTGGCGCGCACACGAAAGGTCCAATTTTCGATGACTCTGGCGCACAAATCGGGCTGTATTTGATCGATGGCGTGGCGTATGTTGACTTTGAGGGCATCGGTGGTTTGCGGCTTGTTGGCATAGACCTGCGACTTAAGAAAACCCCACAAGAAAAAGTCCAGCGGGGTCAAATCGCACGATCTCGGTGGCCAGTTCACGTCGCCTCCGCGCGAGATGACCATGTCCAGAAATTGCTCGTGCAGAACTTCCATCGTAGCGTGTGCTGTGTGACACGTAGCGCCGTCCTGTTGAAACCACATGTTGTCCAGATCCATATTCTCGATTTCAGGCCAAAAGAAGTTGGTTATCATCGACCGGTATCGCTCACCATTGACGGTGACGGCCACACCATTATCGTTTTCGAAAAAATACGGACCAATCACGCCTCCGGCCCAAAATCCGCACCAAACAGTCACTTTCTGCGGGTGCATTGCCACTTGGTGAACCTCGTGTGGATTGGTCTCGTCCCAAATACGGCAATTTTGCTTGTTGACATAGCCATTCATCCAAAAATGCGCCTCGTCGCTGAAGATGATTTTTTTGCCAAAATCAGCGTCAACTTCCAACTGCTCTAATGCCCAGTCAGCGAACACACGGCGCTGTCTATGGTCATTAACCTTGAGCTCTTGGGTCAGCTGGATCTTGTACGGGTGCAGGCTCAAGTCACAACGCAAAATTCGCCAAGTTGTCGTCTGCGAAAGGCCGAGTTCCTGTGCGCGACGCGGAATTGACTGCCGCGGGTTTTCGAGGACACTGTCGCGCACAGCGGCGATATTCTCGGCAGATCTCTCGTTACGTTGACGCACGGGAACCGGCTGATTGTTAACTGACCCGGTTGACTCGAATTTGTCCACCAATCGACGGATAGTCGACTCGGCAGGACGATCATCGCGACCGTAAAACGGGCGAAGTGCGCGGAACGTTGCTCGAACTGAAGACCCATTTTCATAAAACAATTTTATGATTTGCACGTGCTGCTCGACACTGTAACCATGGTGCCATGTGTGCCATGGTGGTTTGGGAGGACGGAATGAATATAACACACTGCATTTGACAGCTGTCACTCAAACAACATGGCCGCAATCAGCTGTCAAAGTTCAAGCGTCCCTATTGGAAAACCCCATACTACTTTTGTTTTGTAAATACATACTTATATAGATAATTACACCCAGACTCAGGACAAACAGACATGTTCATGCACACAAATGTCTGTCCTGGGTCACGACCTGCGGCGCGAAAGGCAGGTATCTACCAACCACGCCAACCGGCTCGTCAATTGAATTTAGACTTTGACTTTCACTAAATTATTTGCAAACAGACCCTCCCCCAATGATATATAGTCGTCACTATCCTAAAATCACTAAAACTATAAGATATGGGCCGGTTGGCGTGGTTGGTAGATACCTGCCTTTCGCGCCGCAGGTCGTGGGTTCGATTCCCAACCAGGACAGACATTTGTGTGCATGAACATATCTGTTTGTCCTGAGTCTGGGTGTAATTATCTATATAAGTATGTATTTACAAAAGAAAAGTAGTATATGTAGTATATCAGTTGTCTGGTTTCCATAGTACAAGCTCTGCTTAGTTTGGGATCAGATGGCCGTGTGTGAATAATGTCCCAGGATATTATTATATTATTATTATTATTATATATTAACAATTCCTTCAACATCATCATCAAAAATGGGATCTAATATAATGTTATGTCCCTTGTGCCACTCTGGCTAACTGTATAAACCGGAAAATAGTAATACACAGTATAAAAAACTGACGCGTGAGTGAGACAATACCTATTTTATTTAGTAATTAACCAATCAACCAAGGCTTAAACCAATCTTATAATGTAAATGAAAAAAATTACGTGATCAGCATACGTTGCTCGTTTAATTATCGTCTGACGTTTAGAATGTAATTAGCAACCCTTTCTGTCTATCTGTCTGTCATAATTACGACCCTTGCGTGATGTACGCGATAAACATATTAGGAGAATGTTTGGCCCAAAACTATTACACATCTTATTTTATAAATATTTTGTTATTGTGGATTTTCGACACCACTTACAATTGATACACCAATATTATCAATTTTATCTGTACGTAATGAGTAAAAATTAAACTATTTAATGTAACTCAGTACATGTTTTTTTTTTATTTTATATATATATATTTTTCTTTTCCCTGGAAAAACGCATTTACGCGTTTCCCCCACATGAGGTGGGGGGGTATGTGGGGCTCACCGGCACTGAAGGCGCCGGACTAACCACTAAAAAACCAGCGGTATCCTCTCCGTCTGGTTAGGAGGCGCCACGGGATCGCTCGCGCATGCTACCATGACGCCCCGACGGTCGGCCCGCCTATGTGGGCCTCCATTTCTAAGGGGGTTCCCGGACTCAGGGAACCCACTTAGCCCAGGCGGCTATTAAGGCGGGGGGAGAAGGTAGACGTAGGCGCATAGCGCCTACGTCTCCTCCCCGGTCGTCTTTGACGGATCGAATCAGCGGAGGCACTTTTCTCACGCTGTCGCTCCTCGGCCTCCTTCTGCGACATGACACTCTCGCAGAAGGAGACCATTTCCAACCAGCACCTCTCGCTGTTGAGCATGGCATCAATCACGCTCGGCAGCGAGAGATCTCTGCCGACTATCGCCGCCAAGGAATGCCTCTGAGGCCCCCACGCAGCACACTCCGTCAGGGTGTGGTGCCTCGCTATCTTGTGCAGGTACGTACCGAAACAGCCATGTCCGGTAAGCACCTGCCTCAGCCTAAACGTAAATGTGCCACTTTTCCTTAACCAGCGACTCAAGTGGGGCCGAATCGCCTCCACTGTCGCTAGACCTGCTGATGGGGACCTCAGGTCCTCCTCCCATCTACGAATCAGGGCTTGCTGGGCTAGAGCTCTGATTCGTCCCACCTCTGCGGATCCTGGACGGCCGCCACTCGCTCTGGCTTCCACCCGAAACCGGTACACTTCTGCGAGCACCTCCGCTTGGAGTTCCCAGGGCGGATCGCCCGCAAGAAGTGTAGCTGCCGTCTATGACACCGTACGGTAACCACGTATCGCCCTCGGCGTTATGACCCTCTGCGGTCTCCGCAAAAGGGCCTTGTTCTGAGCGGTGAGAGCATCCACCCAAATAGGTGCACCGTACAGCGTCATGGAGCGCACCACACTGGCGTATAGGCGCCGGCATGGTGATTGGCGGCCCTCCCACGTTGGGTAGGAGGTGACCCAAGGCAGCAGCAGTGTTGATGAGCTTTGGACCCAGTTGGACAAAGTGCTGCTCGAAACTCCATCTTCCGTCCAGGCCCAGATACCTCATGTGAGCCTTTACTGGCGAGTATCACCGTCCCGTGGACGGTGATACTCGCCGATCGTGGGGGCCCCTGCGTGGACCGTGGAAGAGGAGGGCCTCCGTTTTGGATATGGAGACCCTCAGGCCCAGCATTTCCATTCTGTCCACGGTTAGGGTCGTTCCGACCTCGGCCAGGCGGGCCACCTCCCGAAAGTCCCACCCCGTCGCGGTGATGAGGGTGTCATCTGCATAACACAACACCCCCATACCGGGAAGAACGGGGGCTCTTAGGAGCCAATCGAAGCCGACGTTCCACAACTCAGTACATGTTACAGAAATGAAACGAAATATCGTTAGAAACGTTTCACCCGAACTTTTTGCTAGTAACGCCGTGAAAATCCACTCTTATCACTAATTTTAACATTCTACATATTTTATTTATGTATATTATTTATAACTTTAATTCCAATTTTCACCCATAACGACCTGTAAACACTGAAACTGAAATAAAAATTTGATTGTTTTTTATTCAATTTAAGATTTCTTCCGGAAAACTTAATGAAGCGTTTTATCTCATTTGAATTTAATAAATTACTTAATAAGGACCTTCCTAATGTATAAGAGACGTCCAAAAAATTACCATCCCCCTGAGGGAGCGAATATCCCTCAAAGATTTCGGTATAAAGTTTATTTTGTCATTAAGTTGTTTGGTATAAAATTCGTATTTAGTAAAATATTATGGACATTAAGGAGCTTTTGATAGAATATGATTTGATACAAATTACAGACGCAAAGCGTTTTTATATATAGACAAAAAAATTTAAACAAATGAATTATATAAAGACGATCTTCGTCTAGATACCAGACGATGAATTTAAGAAAAATACTGAAGAAACCTTCAAAAAAAATTCCGTCACCCATACCTCTTAATCTTATAACATTACACATTATTATAGTGAGAAATTTACTAACTATTGCATAGCTGTCTGAAAATTTGTGAATCTGTATTTTTTTACGAAATAATATATAAAAAAAGTAACTTCTAAGTTACCTGATGGCTCCTTGCGGTAGCGGTAGAGTCTCAGTATACACCGATTAAAACCGATGGTAGCTTATTTAGTTTGTCATATAAAATTAATATTTAAAATGGATTGATTTTATATCTTTTATGTCCACTTACTTTTCATTTCTTACTTATTATATTATTCACGTAAAGAGCTATGAACGAACAATCGCTGCGAAAAAAAAAACAAATAAAAATAAAATATGGATCTGAGATCCAATTCAAATATATCCAAAAGGTCAATGAACCTTTTTTGGAGATTGAACGGTTATGTTAATAAAGATAACGTCGAGATACGATTCGATTGTTCGTTGCCAGCAATTCTTGGCAGAGTTAATTTTATCTTGTCATATTATACTCAGTTACGTCATTGCGGCATATTGTTGTGCTTATTTGAAATGAAGAATATGATGCCAAAAATAGCGAATGGGTTAACATAATTTATATCCAGCGCCAAATTACAACCCCAAACAAAAACTGTTGTTGAACCTATTTATTAATTCTAGTTGATCTATTCCCTATCTCATATAGACCATTTGTTTCTCAAGTAATATTGTTAATATTTCGTTTCTTATAGTATTAATAATGTTATATATATATATATATATATATATATATATTTTTTTTTTTTTTATTACATAAGTAGGCGGACGAGCATATGGGCCACCTGATGGTAAGTGGTCACCAACGCCCATAGACATTGGCAGTGTAAGAAATGTTAACCATCGCTTACACTGCCAATGCGCCACCAACCTTGGGAACTAAGACCCTCACCTCACCCTTCAACCGGAACACAACATTACCAAGTACTGCTGTTTTGCGGTAGAATATCTGATGAGTGGGTGGTACCTACCCAGACGAGCTTGCACAAAGCTCTACCACCAAGTGCATATATGCAAGTACATATATGAGTGTATTGTGTTAAAGATGACATTAATGTATTTTTTATAGCAACGCTATTTAATAAAATAGCTAATATTTGAAAATCGCAATATTGTTTATAGAATATTGCAAGAATATTGCAATATTGTTAAATAAATATTTCTTTACTATCTACGCAATATATAATAAATACATATATAGACATCTGTTCACGTATACGTATTTGATAGTTGTATTAATTAAAATAATTAACAATTGTTATTCACCCAAAAAAAAAAAAATTAAACAAATGTTAAATCGATTATATTTATTTTAACAATCTCAATAGAGCAATTGATCACAGTGAAATTGTGAAACGCACAGACAACAAAAATAAGTAATAAAAACGGTGAAGTCACGGAGAAAAGTAACTGAAACATGACTTGAAGTTTTAAAAATATAATGTAGTCATTTTGATATATTTCTTTCGCACCGTCGGATTTAATCCGTCGACCCCGAGATTAATGTATTTAACCGGCTTTCAATATTCATGGTTTGTTTAAGGAGTTACGAATTAAGTTCAGCGTAAGAATTATAAAAGTTTACGGTACTTTAACGAGATTTGCAGAATTAAACACACTTGTATTACTTTAGGGCGCTATTCGTATTATCAATATTATTACAGAAAGCAACGTTTGTTTGATATATTTTGATATAACTTTGAAACGATTGAACCATTCAGAAATATTAATTAAATGATTTTTGAATCTACAATTAAGGATATTTTATTTCTTAAAGTTATAAAATAACCTTTTTCCACACAACAGTCACGACCTGAAATAAAATTACACATCGATTTGTAGAGTTAGACAGGATGGCAAGACTGTTTAAAAATGGAAAAAAAATCATCCAATTTCAAAGAGAAGTATTTTTATGGACTGTTATACAAATATAAATATTTTGTATTGTGTTCTATTTTATACAAATAATATACTAACGATATTCAGTTAAGAATATAGTAAAAGTTATATAAAAAAAAAAACGTCAAATAAACCGAATTAAAATTATTCACTTTCATCATGTAAATGTTACATCATAAAAGAAACCCAAAATAAAATTAAAAATCTTCTTTGAATGTCTCTTTTATTATAACTTTCATGTGCCACCCCCTCGCCCCCCTCTTCTCGATATCCAGTAAGAATTTCATGAAAGAGGAAATTAAATTTTCTATAAAGTCAAGAATAACTTGGTAGCTATCGGAAGTTTGTATTTTGATCAAAGATGGGAATATTACTTTAAAAAGGATCCCTTTAAGTGAAATTCCCATCTTATACGAGAAATAAATATAAAAAGGTTTTCGTTCTTTACAAGTTATTTTTAATTGAATTATGAAAGGAAATATATATATTAATTCAATTTCTATAAAAAAGTAATTGATGTTTAAATTGATTTTTATTTATTATATAAAACTTAAAAACGACGCTGTCCCTAAATTCAACTTAGTTACTCCGTTGTAGGCCTTTTAATAATATAATTAACAAACAAACTACATGACCGAATTTATTATAATATAATAATAATAATATCCTGGGACATTATTCACACACGGCTATCTGATTCCAAACTAAGCAGAGCTTGTACTATGGAAACCAGACAACTGATATACTACATATACTACTTTTCTTTTGTAAATACATACTTATATAGATAATTACACCCAGATTCAGGACAAACAGACATGTTCATGCACACAAATGTCTGTCCTGGGTGGGAATCGAACCCACGACCTGCAGCGCGAAAGGCACGATAAAGTCATATATCTGCCAATTACGCCTACCGGCTCGTCAAATATTATGTACTTATGTAAAATTTTAAAGTATTTGTGTTGACTAACAAATAATTATTGTATTCCATGATTATTAAATTCTGTTATCTGTTTTTTTTTTCATTTTATTTGTATGAATAACTGGATCGAAGCTGTACCATTAAATACTTTTAAGTGTATTTACATTAAAACCTTAAATAAATACAAATAAAAATTAAAAATATTTACTATACAAATCGTGACCGCGTGGAATGGTGGCAAGAATGCTAGCAGCATTTCCCCTTTGAATCACAATTCCGATTCTCTGGGCGAAAAATGAACCAGCCCTCCTGTCACCAGTAGAGGCAATAAGACGGGGTGTAATATTTTGGATGAAATATTTTGCACGATTACTCCAAGCTCCAAGCGTTTCAACTGCAAACAATTTTACAAATCATCTTGTACTTTTAAGTGTATTAATTATGTTATCTTTTTTGTTACAGGTATTCACCGTATAAACATACAACGTTAACGTGCAACATCTACGTACGTAACTATATATTGATTATATCTAAAAATCAATTTTATATTCGATGTTGTATTGATAATAATTTTCTTGTTAGTAATTCGGGAATCAGAAATAGACGTCACGTAAAACATATTATTAAGTACTCAACTTAATTTTTATGAAGGCAAATATATGTATGTAGAATTTAGAACTATATATAAAAAGGATTACACTTATGATATCTAAATTATAATCAAAATATTTATTATAATTAAAAAAATAATCCTTCGTTTAAGATGAAATAAGAAAAACCGACTTCTAACATTTGCTTGAATGTACGCTCCAAATAAAAACATTTCAATGTCCAATTCCAATATAAAATCGAACTATACAGAACCCAATGCAAAACAAACCAGCAAAATCGGTTAATAAACAAAAACATAGACGAATTAAAAACCTTAAAATTTTGTAGTCGGTTATAAAAGTCCTTATTTCATTTGCCTGTTTTCATAAATCACTTTGCATATTCATCAAGATTCCTATACAATCCTTGAAGTTCCTAAAATACGTCTGAAGCAATTCAATTAATGTTTATAGCCGTGAAATAATTAAATCCCGGAACTTGGATAGCTCGCTTCATCAAGCATTCGGACCTGGTTACACCGCCTCGAAACATTTCAAGGATCACACGTCGAAATCTCGCCACATTCGACTTTGTAGCCAAGTCTTAAGGACGATGAATCTTCTTTATAGAAGTCATGTAATTAAACTTCAACGCTGAAGTTTTGAACAACGGTTATGCGAAGTTAGCAGACTACATTTATTCAGCTTGTATTGTTTAAGGTGGATTGTTTAAGCTTGTCCATTTTGTTTTCATTGTTTTGACTTGAAAACTGAACTATTTGTTTTAATAATATTATATAGAAATAACAGTATAAGTAATTGATTTAATATATCAGTGCTAGACAAAAGGCCTCTCCTCCATAAGTTTGGACCTTATTCAATTTGTATTCCTGTGGTTTGGATGCATGGGTGTGAATTTTTATTCTAAACATGCATTTCACCGATGTTTTCATTCACTGTAATGAAGTGATGCAGTGAAAACAGATTAAACGATACGAAGTTGTGACTTCCCGAACTTGAAAAATGACGTAAGTGTGATGGGGAACATATACAATGCGTTACATTTTACATTAAGCATTTCAAAATCAGCTCTCAAAAGAAATATGTAATCTGTTAAATAGCTTATAAAATCACAAGTTAATTTGTTGACATAAAATGATTATTATGAGTCAAAACGTGCTTATATAATACCGGCTTTTATTTTGATTTTACTTGATGTTTGTGCATTGCGCAAGCCCGTCCGTCCGACACGTTTATCAGACATTCTACCGCTAAGCAGCAATGCTTAGTATTGTTGTGATCCGGTTTGAAGGGTGAGTGAGCCAGTGTAACTACAGGCTAAATTACATCTTAGTTTCCAATGTTTGTGGTTCATTGGCAATGTAAGACTTAGTTAATATTTCTTACAATGCCAAGTCTATGGGCGTGGTAGCAACATTGCCTGTCCGCCTACCTAATATAATAAATATATATATGACAGCTTAATGATTAAAGTTATTGTTTCTTATATATTGAGACACAAGAAAAATCATCATAAACTGAAAAATGATCAGTTTTCCTCTTCAATAAATAATCCGATTAATATCAAGTGTAATAACTACCCCGAAGAACATCCATTCCGACCCCTTCCCGCTAAATCTTTTTAACCCTCTTAAACGTCAGTCCTAAATCTTGGTCCGTCACGGGAAAATTAAAAATAATACTTCCCTCGTGCACCTTAAACCA
Organism: Nymphalis polychloros; assembly: GCA_905220585.2. Lineage (NCBI taxonomy): Eukaryota > Metazoa > Arthropoda > Insecta > Lepidoptera > Nymphalidae > Nymphalis > Nymphalis polychloros. Next base: position 2,224,806 of record HG992247.1, read on the forward strand.
CTTTCCTTCGTCCTTTGCGTAGTTAATCAGTTGAAATATTTAATTACTGGGACAAACGTTGCGGCCGTCAGTGAGCACTCAACCCTTTTGAGTGATCCAAGTCAGAGGCAGCGGCGAGATTCTGAATAACCCCAATGCGACGATAACTTTAAACTAATATTTATATTTATTACAACCAATATAAGTATATTTATTTTAGGTTCTTATAAGTACTTTTGAATCTCGTACTTTTAAGGATATATAGAATAATTAAATTTTTCTATTATATTTGTAGCTTTTTACAGAAAAAATATGAATATACGCATACAAACGTCAAAATACAATATATATAAATAACAATTAGTATTGTTGTATTCTGGTTCGAGGAGTGAATCAATGTACACTATGTACATTCACATTGCACAAGGGACATAACGTCTTGTTTCTCAAAGTTGTTATAACGTTGGCGATGTATATGTGTATAGGTATGCTGGTGATCGTTTACCATTAGGTATTCATTTACCAGTCTACCTATCTATAATAAAAGCAAAATAAATAGTCATTTATAATAATAAAGAATATGAATATGGCGTCTTGTCAGACGCTTATACATAGCACCGCACCAAAAGATAGGGAGCAAAATATTTCATTTTGTCGTAGGAGGTTTCATGAGTTCAGTAGTTCTCCGATAAGATCGGATCGGTTGATTATATTTTTAACGACAGGCATACTCTGATGTATGAATTTTATACATAAATTTCTTGGAAGCACGATACATTTCAATTATACGTAATATTTTCAATTATAAAAGAATTATGCTATATAGGATTTAAGTTAATTAAATTGTAAATGAATTCGATTTCCTTTCTTTATACGTTACATCATCAAAACACTGCGAGCCATATGATCAAAGATATCCCTTGTGCCTGCAATTACACTGGCTCACTCCGCCTTCAAACAAGAAGGGAGCAAAAAAGAATTGATATTTGTAGAACATCTCGACTTCTATTATTTTTGATGCAAAAGTATTAATTAACTAATAAGTAATTTGAAGGTGGTAACACTTTTAAACCTCATCTCAACATAGTTAAAAACTTTTAATTTTCTTTCGTGTTTCATCAACATAATTACATACAAGTTTCGTAATCCGACTCGATCTCATCTCGCCGGCTTTGTCTTCCTCGAGGTACTTATAAGCTCTAAACTAAGTACATAAATGAATTACACCGAACGTCAGTAAGCGCTGAGGAACCATCAGTACACTGTAATATAACCATATTGAAGGCAGAAGCGAATTTATAGACAAATACTTTAACATTTATAAAATTCAATTTATATGATAACTTCTTGGTATAAACTGTGAAAAGAACTATTACATTAGACTTTAAGGTTTGCTATAGAAAATATTTTTTTAAATTATCACGAATTACTTCATTAAATAATTAAGACTTTATCTCCAGTATATAGAAAACATATTTATGAGATTCACTAAACGTGTAAGTTGTTGTTGTAGTTTACAATTAAATTCTGATTTTAAAATTTAATTGCACACAGACAACTACCGCCTCTATGCCTTGTAAATATTAAGGTTGAATTCGAGCGCAAAGTTTCTATATGACACTTCAAAATTAAACATTTCTTCGGCTCTTTTTTTGTGCCGTAATTTTTTTGTTACCTATTATGTGCGTCCATATATTTAACCGCTGCCTCGTATGTTTCCGCGTCCGCTCATCCACACAACAAAGCTAACGCTTAGTCTTGATGAATAAAGTTAATTAGAGCTGTCGGGTCGACGCAATTTTTCTGCGCCACGGAGATCAGCTATGATGTCGTTTGTCGCCTTCTACTTAACTTGCTTCTGTGAAATACTTCAGACTTTGTAATCTATTTTATTTAATTACACATTTTATATAGACTCAATATCGCCAGTTCTATCAATCCATTATTTGCCCGTGTGTGCGGAGGGGGACAGATGTTATGACATCTATGTAAGTAGCCAATGTGTTTAGGGCATAAGCTCTATTCCAAATTTCATCCAAACCCATTCAGTACTTTTTGCGAAAAGTAACAATGATTCATTCGTTCATCCTCACAAATTTTCGCGTTTATAATAAATATAGTATATATTATAAAAATAAAAAAAAAAACAAAAAAATAACGATTACTACTAAGCCTTGTGGCGAAGTTTCGATTAAACAGAAATTAATTTAAACTTTGGATTTAACTCTATGAGTATGTACAAATCTAATTACTAGTTTTGTGTGTTACCGCCTATTTACTATATACTTACAACACTCTAAGCGGACCAAATGTTAACCAATATGATACTATAAATCATATTACTATATATTTTCTATTGCAACGCAAGAAATAACGCAACAACACGTGACCAAGTAATATCTACGTGACGCGGTAGATTATTGAAACGAAAGTGCATAAAAAACACGTTCATAATCTGCCAATAAAAAAAAACCAGGACGATTCAGCCCCATAAATAATACGTGCGGATAGCGTGTCGGGGCACCTAAACCGACTATAATTCAGAGGGATGCTATAGCACAGAGTTTTATGAGTTAATCACAACCTTTGAAGTTTGACGGATGGGGCATATTTATTGTATCCATCACGATATAAGGCGTCTAACTTATTTCCTTTCTTCCTTATTAGTATACATGTCGAAAATAATAAATTCGTTCAGTTGGATTAATTTAAAAACTTTTGTATGAAAATGTAATTTTGTTTCGTTGTTACGAAATATTTAACCTGAGACAATTTATCGATTTAATTAAGGTTTTTATTTACGTCAAAATTGTACTTTTTCTACTATTTTCTCTGTTCTTTGTTCTCTTTGTACATGAAGTTTAGAAATCAATAAATAACACTCATAAATGCAATCAACATTAAAAACACATTCATTTAAGTTTAAGGCGCTACCGCAATGATGATGGTATTGATACGATTCCTCTTAGAATATTAGTTTGAGTAGGTCTACAAGACATCGGCCTAGGAGCCCGACTAGCCGAGGATGTCTGCTGCTTAGTCAAAAATAATATAATTCTACACCAACCGCTTCGAAATAGCGTGGCCTCAGATATCAAAGTGCCCAGGAGCCTTGCATCATAAATTGGGTCATGTTGATAAACTATTGAATAATATATCCTTTAAACATAGAATATAAAAATAATAGTGTAACAAAACAACTAACATAACCTTAAAAAAGGAAAATATATAACTTTCTTATTCATCATAAAATTCAATGTTACACCAAGCCTTGCGTTTCTGTTTACGATCTCAATGATCGACGAAACGTTATTCGTGATGTAGACTCGAACGTAAAACGGAACGTGGCTACTAAATTGTATTGAATACGAAATGTATAAACCTATAGGTTTTTTGCATATTTAAAATTATATATAGTAAAAAATAATGTTTAATTGCTTAATATTATATATAAGATGATTATTATTTATAAGTATATTGATAATCAACATTTAATCAATCACATGAAATTATTCTAAAAACCAATTGAATATACATTTAAATCGTTATTAAAGTTAATTGATTCTTATTTTTTATATTAATATTTGTAGTTCTGTTATATTACGTACATACATTTCACTATCAATTTTTTTTTAAGCTTATGTATGTTGTAACGTAGTTTTCTCGTTTGAAAAATATTGCATGAAGTCTAGTAAACAGATGTCAGAATAAATAGTTCGTAGGTACATAACATATTGCCAAGGATGTAGACAACTCACATGGGACGGATGCTTATATAATTTTCCACATCTACATCCGTTCTCTCATCGCGCTATTTGTAACATAAACATGGATGTACTAACAATGGACTTGTCTTGATATATTTTTTTAACAATACTATAAATAATACCTGATACAGATCATGAAGCTCATGAAGAGCAATCATGATACCTGATGGTAAGTACCTCTGGGTAGCATCCACGCATCAGATATTCTACCGCCAAACAACAATACTTAGAATTGTGTTACGGTTTGAAAGATGAGTGAGTCAGTGTAACTACAGGCGCAAATATCATATCTTTGTTCCCAAGGTTGGTGGCGCATTGGCAATGTAAAAAATGGTTAGTATTTCTTACAGCGCCAACGTCTATGAACGGTGTTGAGCAGTTACCATCAGGTGGCCAGTTTGCCTGTCTGCTTAAATGTTTCATAATAAAAAAACCTTTTCCGTTAAATGACGTTATATTTGGAAAATGTATGTTAAATTTATTAAAATTACAACTTTATTCCACTTAAAACTACTTGTGTCCAACTAAGCCATTAAACCATTCAACTTGGTTAGTTTTATTTTTTTAAATCAATCGAAAGTTACTTTGATTCGGAAAGAGTTCTGACACTATCATAAATACTCCATGTCTGAAAATAAATTTAAAAAGCAATAAATACTACTTAAAACATATATTTACTATTTTATATGACAAATTGCCTGCAGAAAAGCTTATATTATACCTTACAAAATTACTTGTTGATTGGTTATTAAAAACATTATTTTAGACGTGTAGCTATTTTTATGCTGTGTTGCCATGTCATTTTCGTCATTTAATTTAAAAAAATATTATTCCGGGATAAATTATTAGCTTAGTATTTTAAAAATTATTACATAAATAGAATCGACACACGATACCTAATAACCACTTCACGGGTCGGACACGAATTTTGTTACACCTGTATATAATAAAAATAGCTATTGTATCATGGCCACGTAGATGGTTAGAATGTTAGCGGCATTACCCCTTTGATCATCACAATTCCAATGTTATGAGCGAAAATGAATCCGGCCTCCTGTTATCAGTAGCAATAAGACGAGGTATTGTATTAAAAAAAATGCACGTTATAGTTTGCTTTATAAATAAAAAATTATTAATTATTTATTAAAATAATTTCAAAGTTACTCAATTAATTAGTGTAATATCAGTACACATTTATTTTAAAACGTGTAGTATAACTATTGTTATCAATACACATTCAAATTATTATAATATACAATATTAATTATATATATCTATGTAAGATACATACATGATTAAATTAACTCGCTGAAGATCGTATGCAAACATCGTTTATCAATACTCTTCTTATCCACCTGTTAAGTTGTAACTTCGTACATCACACGCCTTAAGTTATTGAAGGCGGTGATATATTAGCAAACTCGAGGGGAGATGACGTAGGTATGATTGGCGTGGATTTATTACACAGTTACCTATGCTAGTATTATGTATAGAGCCGAGATAGCACAGTGGTTACAACCCTTGAATCTTAACCGATGATCGCAGGTTCAAACCCAGACTGTGTTTCATATTTTTAATTCGTGTTTGAAATTCATCTAATTTTCAATTGTTCGATTAAGGTGGATAAAGATTAACAATCTTAAGCGGAATTATCTACTGGGCAATAAAGGTATTTTTATTTACTTTTAAAGTTATTCAATTTTGTACTGTAAAGTAAGGTATCGCTTAGTACACGCGTAATTATAATAAAGTCGTTCTATTTAATATGTACATTAATTTTAAATGCAAAAGGTGCATGCGATTTGCTCACTCACTCCCGTACTCAAGTATCTTACGACATAATATACTCATAGTATACTATAAAGTACGAAAAATATTTTCTAGACTTCAAGAAGCGCCTTGCTAGATTTGAACGGTTATTTTACGAGATTAAAGTGCTACCTTTTCATAATGTACATTCCGACTAAAAACTACTTCGTTCTTTATGAGATAATGAAATAACTATACAAAATATTCTTAATACCTGATATTGCTTAACAAAAGCTGCTCACTTTAACATCACGGCTTAAGTTTAACGTCGATTTTTTTGACTATAAAATAAAATTTCACTACACAAAACTTTCAAACATTATAACAAAAATAACAGTATCTGATATAAATACATATTAAAAATTTATTGTTTATTGAGTATGAAACCGTAGAGCAACTACGTCGTAGCGTGTACTACGCCAACCGTAGCATTACGTAGCCGATTTAGGTTTTTAAATTGCCAGAGACGTGAGGTTTTTTAACGTATCTGAAGTTAATACTTGAACCTGAAGTGAACGGACAAAAGCCAGCTATTGTAAGGAAACCTTTTGACCCGTTTCCATTGTGTCGACGTTAAAAGACTTTATTATGGGGAAAGGAATATCTCTTGAAGTTGAAGATGCATTGCCTTTTAAAATAACCAACTGGAATAAGAATAGTTTTGAATGCTCTTAGTAATTTATTACTCTTGTTACTTTAGATATAATTTCAACATTTGTATTGTAATATTAATGAAATATAATACTTTGGACTTCGTATGGGTAAAATAATAACTGTACCTATGTACAGTTTGGCATTAAAACTATATTTCGTGAGCGTCTACGTTAAGAAAGAAGTAATAATGCTAAATTTCAAGTCAGTCGAAGCTATAAATTCGAAGATCTCTTAATGAGTCAGACAGTGTTATTTCGCTTATATTTAATATTATTGGAAATATCTGTTTATCCTAATAATTAAATATGTAAAAATATACTAAAAATATCAAATATTTATTGAAAAATTATCGACATATTTTGCTATCTCTACTACAAGTACAGTTAAATGATGAATTGATTGCTAATAAAGCAAAAAAAAAATGTTTTTTTTATATAGGTGTAACAAAATTCGTGTCCGATTCGTTAAGTAGTTATTAGGTATCGTGTGTCGGTTCTATTTATGTAATAATTTTTAAAATACTAAGCATAAAAATACTTAAAAAAATGTATTAATTGTGTTTAACGACACTGTTGGTGATAAAAACGTGGACTACTGAGGTCATGACCTCGTGTTTTAGCAACCCGATAGGTAAGAGCTATCAAGCGCTATTGTCCGCACCTGTGTTGCTATGTAATTATCGGACACGAATTTTGTTACACGCTGTATAATCATTTCATGGGATACTTTTTTAGCATTTATTACTTAATTACTCTAAGCTTTCCTCTAAACGAAAACGAAGTATATACATGTGTGATATAGAATTCAAACACATAATTTATAATTATAATATTACCAAAGTATAATATTACCATGGTACGTCTTACATGATCTTAAGACATTTGATGGACACGTGATAAATGGAGTCTACGAGACGCGAGGGGGCAGAGGTGAGGGGGGTTAGGGAACTATTTGCATAAACGACACCTAATGACCTGCCAGCTTATATTCGCTGAGATAATCTAATCGAAGATTACTGGGATGAGTGATCTAGTTGTAATTACTCGCTTAGAACGATGTCATTTCTGTTAAGGAATAGGAACTTGTTCGTGAAAACATAAATGATTTTTCAATAAATTGTTATTAATACACGGAATAAACATAAACAATAATTTTTTATATTTAGTATTGGTTTACTATCTCGCAAACTTTTTACAGACTTTAAAAAAAGGGGAGGGCCTCAATTAAGTTGTATTTTATTGTTTGTCACCTCATAACTTAATTGTGAACCGACTTGATGTATTTTATTGGAAATTTATACGTCCAAAAAAAGCCGAGATGGTCTAGTGGTAAGAACGCGTGAATCTTAACTGATGATCGTGGGTTCAAACCCGAGCAAGCACCACTGAATTTCATGTGCTTAATTTGTGATTATAATTCATCTCGTGCTTGACGGTGAATTTAGCTTAAAGTCAGTCTTGTTTTTTAAACAGATAATTTTATTTTTGTAAATAAATGGTTTTTTTTAAATATAAAGTTTTACTATTTAACAGAGAAAGACAGAAACACAAGTAGTGTTTAGTTTCTCGAAAAATGCTGTGGTTTTCGTGATAAATCGACCAAGATAAGTGATATCGCGAGGAAAATTCGTCACGAGTTAAACCCAGTACAGTTTCTAGCGTAGCTTGAAAATATAGTGAAAAGATAATTATATATTTAAAAAGCAATCGAATCTTCTATCAATCCGTTTTAATTGGCTTATAAACATTATAAACTGCCCATTCTAAATGTTATATTTTATAAATTGTTACCAAAAATTCAATTTTTTTTAAATGTTTATGGTAACCACTCTTCATAGGCATTGACTAAACAATGCGCCACCAACCTTGGTAACTAAGATGTTATATCCCTTGTGCCTTTATTTACACTGGCTTATTTACTCATCATACCGGAAACGCAAATACTAAGTATTGGTAGCGGTAGAATATCTGATGAGTGGATGGTACCTACACAAACAGGCTTACATAAAGCCTCGTTACATATTAAATATATACGATACAAAAATCTAATTATAATGATCCTTTAAGATTGTTATTATTTGACTAAAGTATATCATCTCTGTATGTTCATAATTTTGTATTATGTTCCCCTTTCCTAACAAACTTGGCACATTTTTATGTTTTTCCTTATCAAGGGTAGGACGCCAGACGCCACGGTCAACCGCCACTATTCCAAGCGATCTAGCCCCCCCTTTTAAACCATTATGAGGGCACTAATGTGAGGATAATGTACTTTTTATGGTTGACGAACAGAGACGTTAGATAACTATTACATAATCCAACGACAATAATTACATAATGATATATAGAATATAGATGAAAAATATTTGTCTAGTTTTTGGTACCTACTTCTATCGCTTTTTCGATAGATAACTATTCATTATATTAATAAAATCATGCTTATATAAATATTAATAGTCAAGCAATTTAAAGAGCATAATTATTTGACCTTTCTTATATAGTCGTATAATATATTATCAAACCGAGACGACATTGTTACATCATATAAATACTCAGTAAGTATACTGGTTAGTACATAATATAATAATGTCACTTACCTTTCATACCGAAGGAACAAAGAAAGATAAAACATTGCTTTGCTTGTGGAACGCCTGGTTTACACGCGTAAACATTTCAAAGGCTCGATATCCATCAAAGCGCAGATGTGCCGAGAAGTCAGAAAAAGGCGTCACGTTTAAAGTTATACATAGATAAGTTTTAGGAATGAAGAGACTCATATACTCTTTGTTATTTGCAGTCATCTTCTATCTTAGCCGCCCCATGTACTCTGCTTATGGGTACGGAACTGAAACGAGTGCACTGAACTCTATTACAACAACAGTTAATATGAAACTTGTGGAACAAAATACGAGCAAGATAAACAGTTTGAAGTATTCTACGTCTCACGTTACATTAGTAGAAATATTAAACGTCAAATATCATCAACAATTTGAAACACTCGACAGTTACGCGTGACGCTTCGGAGGGGCTGCTTCTTAAATTCTTCAATTTCACTCTAAGCTGAATGCTCCATAATGAAACGTTTTGAAACAATCCTTACCTTAAAAGGTTCATTTCGAGACGAGACGAATGTGAGAGAATTTTCTTAAGGATGTTTTTAGTTTGAGGCGACGTAGACTTACGATTTGTAATAAATATATCTGATTATATAAATTAAAGTAAAAGTAACAGCCTGTGAATGTCCCACTGCTGGGCTAAGGCCTCTTCTCCTCTTTTGAGAAGAAGGTTTTGGAGCTTATTCCACCACGCTGCTCCGATGCGGATTGGTGGAATACACATGTGACAGAATTTCAGTGAAATTTGACACATGCAGGTTTCCTCACGATGTTTTCCTTCAACATCAAGCACGAGATGAATTATAATCACAAATTAAGCACATGAAATTCAGTGGTGCTTGCCCGGGTTTGAACCCACGATCATCGGTTAAGATTCACGCGTTCTTACCACTGGGCCATCTCGGCTTTTTTTATATGCTTTCTGATTTAGGTTAATTATATAATATTGACTATTAAATAATATTATGAAACATATAATTCATATGTTACGCAATATTTTATATTCAATAGCGTTGTCATTAATTTTTTTAATTAAAGCCTTAAATATTTTCATATAAAAATAGCTCCTGTACAAATCATAGCCACTTGGTGACAAGAATGCTAGCAGCGTTTCCTCCGTTTCTTTGAATCGCAATTCCGATCCTCTGGACGAAAACTGAACTGTATACTTTTAATCTGAAATTAAAACTTTTCTTTTTCGTTCTTAAAACGTTTCTGCACTATTATTCCAAGGTCGTTCAAGTAATTTCTAATATTATTAATTGTTGTTAAAGTTCTGATACAATAAAAACAGCGTAAAAGAAGTATTTTTATATAGTTTGCTTTTTTAGAATAAATAATTATTTATATAAAATAACAACAAATATTGTAATGTATTCAGAATTTATTACTAAGAATGTACTACTTTCAAAGGGTCGTGTCTTCAGTCTGCACTTGAATATAAACGCGACATCAAACGTCGCCCTCATTATGAGAATCTTCGAGAACTTTCGAGGCAACATGGCGTCTTTGTTTTAATTCGCGTAAATAACTCTGTATTCAGCAATAAAACATATTATGTGAAGGCGTGCGACGGTGGAAAATCTTGTTACTGATGTGAGGAATTTGAACGCGTTTAAACTTAGAGAATACGATCTTGGAATAATTTTGTTAAACAATTAATATTAAGATAAGAAAATGTTGATGCTTTATTTGTATGTATCTTAAAATATTTACATAATAAGTATACATTGTATTTAAACGTAAAGGAATAATCCTTAACGATATAGAAGCAAAAATATCATTGCCATTGTTAACATTTCGTGTTCGTATGTGAGAATTAAGTTCCACTTTAGAACTTCAAAAAGTCCTATGTTACATGTCAGTTCATAGTGTATATTACTTATCACGGAAACAGTGTCCATAGAAATCAATATTTCGTTTATATAACGTAAATAAATAATCAGTTTAATGCTCTGTAAAGTACACAAACGACCTTTTAATACGTGTGGCAATATAACGTCCTCCAGACCGATTTCGGCCACGGCGGCCAATCTCAAGAGAGATTAGCCAACTGCGCAGGAGATATTATAGTGCACAAGTGTGCGCAAACACGGGTGCACTCTCTCTTCCCTAGCTCTCATAATCCGATGGGACGGCATTCCGACACGACCGGAAAGAGTTCAAGCGCAGGACCAACGGCTTAACGTGCTTTCCGAGACACGGGAGTGTACACACTTCCACCTTCCAAACTCCGGGCTGCTACTGAGAATTTTCTGACAGAAAATCCCAATAACTTTTTACTGGCCCGATCTGGCATTTGAACCCAAGACCACCCAGCAGACCCTGCAGCCTTATATCTTGCCACTAGACCAACGAGGCAGTTAAGTGTGGCGATATATACAGTATACGCGAGTTGATAACCACAAAACGAAAAATGAACCCAAATTACACCAATCATCATTTCGTGCACAATTGTAGTATTGCTATATATTAGCCGCAGTATTAGCGGCTAGCTCGTTACGCTGGCTATTACCTCACTAATCGGCTATTTCGGCTATCCGAAGTGGGCGTTAGTCACCGATATTAGCCGATAGGGCGCAGATGCGGATAATGCCCAGGTATGACCCCCCGGTACCCGATATTTTCTCGTAAGATAGTGTGCGGATGACAGTTACGGTTAGCCGTTATTTTGGTCTGTTTTTTATTATATTTTTATTATTATCTGTTAAAAATATATAATTCTTAAAAAATATTAAATATCTTATATTATATTCTAGGCACGGTTTTTTAACGAGAATTCTATAAGCTATAAGTAACATTCTTTAAACGAAAACAAACTTGAAAAACGAAATTGAAAATAGATATTCCTCTGACGCTTTACTTGTATCATAATAGAATAGAGCGAGCGATTTTATTCATTTTATGTAATTTTTGACGTATCGGATTGTACGTTTCACATTTCTCGTTAGAAATTGAATTATAAATAAACACATATTAAAGAAATAAGATCAAAATGGTTGATAAAAAATCGATATAAAATCAATAATTTGAATTACCATAATATAATAAAAGTACTTAATATTCTATATTAAGTATTAAAGACACCTTCCTACTTTAATAATTGGAAAAATAAACCAAATAAAGCTGACCTTCTCCCCCAGACCGACTTAAGAAAAAATCCGAACAAAGTAAAAACTGAATAGAGCTTACCAGTTCAAAGCAAAATGGTCGTCTTAATCGGAATTCCTGGCTCCGAGCGATAAGCCCATAAGTTACTTTACTTAAGCATATTGACAGGAATCCTTTTAACTTCAAAGGTGTTTAGAAGCTTTTTACTGGAACTTGCGGTCCTCTTTATGTGTAGCGTTGAGCTCTTGTGGACTGAGATTTTGCTATTAAAAATGTGTGCGAATTTATCGTAAGAGCGCACAGCAAGGGATTGACACTAATATTTCCAATGCGTACATATTAACCAATATATGTCTGGTATTAAAGAGATAAATAACTTTATATTTAAGAAGAACAAATCTGTTTGGGTTGTAAAGTGAATAATAAAAATTTGATATTGTTTTGATAAAGATCGAATAAAGATCGAACATGTCGATTCTTCCTCGAAAAAGAACGTAATTGACACTGAAACATAATCGACACTCGACAATAATAATAAAATGATAATTAAGTAGTAAATAACGTTTGCCTTACATTTTTTTATTTAAATATAAAAGTAAATATTTTATAGTTGAACGTCATAACAATAATATCAGATTAAAACGTTTCCAATGAAACGCCTTTACCTGCTCGTAGTAAATCTGATTGTGTATCGATTTGTCGCAGACAGACGAGCGAAACTGGGATATAACCAAGTTCACAGCCTATAAACACTTAAACGTCACGTCATTTCCGCTGCCGACTCAGCTGTAAGTGCGGAGATTGAGACGCTAAGTCATAAGCTGTAGAGTGTTTTATTTATCATGTATCAATCATTATTATTGTTAAATTTCTTTAAATTATATAATTTGTATGATTTAAAAAGCGAAAAGCTTTTCGCTACAAATTAAACTACAACTTGATGAAATCAAATCTTACTATGCTTCACTAGCTATTTTGTGTAGTTTTTCCAACTGTCTTCGTGTCTTACCGAACTTTTAAGTGGAGATTATGAGGTATATTTACGTTAGTGTTTATAAAAATCCTTATATTAAGCGTTTCATTTTTTTAAAGTTAAAATGCTGCGACTACGTGTCATAAACAAATCAGACCTAAGTAGAACCGACAAAGAAACTTATTTATTTATAAAGTATACTAAATATTTATAAAGTATTATAAAGTATAATAATCATTCTATCACAATAATCGAGATGATTTTTTCCACATTCAAAGTTATTCAGCACTAATTAAATATTATATATGTACTCATATACGCACAACCGACCACAGATAGTGATTACAACATACATTTTCTTTGACGACGAAGCATTATATCTTTTAATTGTCTAAACTAGATACTCCTTACAAAGCCTTATAGAAGTCACAATAGCGATATTAATTCTAGTTTTTAATACACCACATTGTGTCACAGGCTCAGTAAGGAGCGTGTTCAAGAGGCTCACTAGTAAAGGCATGGTTTAAAAGAAAATGGCCCAGCCATTGTTCCCTTCAAGTTGTAGGACTCTCGTGGTATGTGTCCTGGGATTTTAATAGCTATTTTTGTGTACTGTTTTCATAAGAATTCCTATGCTTGGTTTTCTTTTTGTTCGGAATGTTTTCTTACATTTTACGGTCGCTGTGCTAGTTTAAGAACGCGATATCTGGTTGATTATAATCTTGTTAGACTCGTACAGCTTATGTAAACTTGGCTTGTAAATAAGGTATATATAAGATTCACTGTTTGTTCATATTGTTTATAGAGTAATTCATTCTATATATACATAGGCAAAAAAACCAGTTCATTTCCTTCTTTCTGCTCGGTTTGTTAAACGATTTTCTTTTCTTTTGTTTTGTAGGTATTGACGAGCTTCAATTATATTGAAAAAAAATTGCAAACATGCAAAATTCATATTAAATAGATATTTTTTAAATAATTATTAAGGTATATAAGTCGACCGCTAGGCGACTAGTATACAGTTTAATTATAAAAGTAGCGTAGCAAATATTGACGTGATATAAACCCATATTTCATATTTTAAAGAATTGCCTTATTTTCAAACATATATTCTTTAGAACTAAATGAAAACTTATTTTAAGAGCTATGAAGCTTCAAATAGTGTTCGTAATCTTGAATTCTATTACATTCTAGTAAAGTTAGAATATTTGAGAATAAACTTTCAAATTTACATATCTGTCTGTGGATTTGGTTCGGCTATAAATTTTTTTTAATCAATATCGTTATATTTTCACTCTCTCTATTGTTTTATTGACTTGATGACATTTAAAAAACTACGTTACGAACGAACGTTAGTTACGAACTAGAGTTCGTAACATATTTTAGATAATCATAATTTCAAGTCTATTAATTATTTGTTTAAATCATTTTTTTATTTAGAGGCCACATGTATGATACCCAATTATAATAATCTATTAACATACCACAGATAACATATCCCTTAAGATTCCTCCCTTCGGCCATCTACATAATTTTCATGTGTGTGAACGAAATCGTCCCTAAGCATGACCTTTCGCTGTTGCGACCCGACCTAATTTGGTAGGAATTTAATATATTCTGACTTTACTTAAACCATATACAATAATTGGGCGTAATAACGGGTAAGTGTAATAGTCTAGTAGTTTGATAACAAGGGTATGCGTCTTAATATGATAACAAACTACATATGCATATTCTATATGTCTAATACAATTTACTAGGTTTTATAACAGCCGAGATGGCCTAGTGGTTAGATTCTTAACCGGTGATCGTGGGTTCAAACCCGGGCAAGAACCACTGATTGTGTATCCCACCACCGGTGAAGGAAAACATCGTGAGGAAACCTGCATGTGTCAAATTTCACTGAAATTCTGTCACGTGTGTATTCCATCAAAACGCATTGGAGCAGCGTGGTGGAATAAGCTCCATAGCTTCTCCTCAAAAGAGGAGAGGAGACCTTAGCCCAGCAGTGGGACATTCACAGGCTGTTACTGTTATTGTACTGTTTATAAATGTCAGAAGTCCATTAGCAACTACTTCACCACTATTAAAAATATGCAACCCATTTGACCATATTAAGGCAAATACTGTCTTTATAAAAATAAAAACCAATAAAACTTCTAACCTTTAGATAATTTCCATAATGTAATATTTTTAATTTTCCACTTTTTTCTAAAGAAAATTCTTATTATGCAAATATTTTTCAACATCATAATTTTCAAGCCTAAGGCATGATTCAAAACTGAAACCCTTTTAAATATATTAGAATTTTTCCTACATATCTTACCCTCATTAGGCGCGGTGGCCACCCATCTTCAACCCCTGTTCACACGTGACGCAGGTGCCTTGATATATAATATTAATATTTAAAACGATACACCTTGAACAAGAGTTTTGGATGAAGCTTATGTACACAAAATTAACTCATATAACTACAAATAAAAATAATATACTACCTTACTATAAAAACCTAATAATTTATGAATATATTTTATAAAATTGACACTGACGTTAACTACAATAATTTCTAATAAAAAATCTCATATTATTATCACAATATATAATAATAATATTCAGAAATGTTAGTTATAATTAATTATATGTGTGCGTTGTAATGTTTCATAAACCTTGGTTATTTTTGTATCGTGTAACAAACAAAATAAATAATACAAAGTGAAGTGAGCCGCAGGTGCGCTGACCCACTTCATAGATGCTAAAAAATGTAAAAACCATAGCCCCGTTTTAGGCCGTTTACCTACTTGTAAAATATACGTGGTGATGAGTCAGAATAATAAAGGATTACGGGTATTTTACAAGACATTCAATATGATATCTATAACATTTTAAAAGAGTCTGTTTTTTAAAACTAAAATGATATATATAAAAGAATAACTGACTAACTGGCATATTAAGTCACAGCCCAAACTGCTAGGACTAGAAGCGTGAAAATTTGCATCCCTTTACACAGTACGCTAGCTTTAAGGAAGGATTTTTCAAAATTCAACCATAAATTAAATTAAGCTAATGATGGGGATGAGTTTGTATAAAAGACCTTCATTTTTGAAGATAGAGCTATGCCGCGGGTTTATGTAAAGTGCTGGTTTCTTATAATATTTATAAAAAATATTACCATACACGTGCGTGTAATCAACTTACATGTCACTTTTAAATCATCCTTCGCATGTACAAATTGCTTATTACCAAATATACGTTATGACAGGTACATACCTACGTATGTACCTGTCATAACGTACGGTGCTATATCGTTTGTGCTATACAAAATAATCCCTAATTCCTTATAAAAGTGTTATTGGAAGTGACTTTTTATTTCATGTTGTTTAATAAGTATTAAAGTATATTTGTGCTTGTTTTTAATAATATACAAAGACACAGTATAATAAAAATATTTAAAATACTAAAACAATCACAGTAATTACATTGAAGTGCATACTATTTGAAGAGAACGCGTAAGTACGCGATATACGCGGCGCTTACGACTTTTTGGGCGCGAGCTATTATCGAAGAGCAAGGTAAATTGAATACGCTGTGTTAACTTATTAAAGCTTACCTACATTTATTTAAAAGCGAATAGAATGGAGTGTAAACATTGCTCATGCTTATTGAAAGTTGAAGAATCTATTAAATGTACTGCTTGCTTAAATATATATCATCATGGCTGCGTGGGAATTTCGCTTGCAGATTTTAAAAAGATTCTACCAATGAATAAAGCTAAATGGAAATGTCCAAGTTGTAAACAGACCAAAAATAATAATAATATAAGTCCCATTACACCTAATGTCGCCAACGAAACCAATTTAGATCTTGCACAGCCCTATTCGACCTTGAATACTAAATCTATAATAGACCACTTTGATGAACGTTTCACTCATTTAAATTCATCTATTGAATCATTTAAAAGTTTTATAACCAATGAGTTTAAAAAAGTTACCGAAACTGTAAACGAATGGACAAAAGACAAAAAAAATTAAGCTCGTTGAATCATCAATTGATATGGTCATGGATCAAGTTAATAATTTTGACAAGGAAGTTACAAAAATACATAACATCGAATTGGAGTTAAATGAGCTAAAGAATTCTATGAAAGATTTAAAAGATAGCCATTACAAGAATGAACAATGGGTTCGACGTTCAAATATCCAAATTAGTGGAGTTCCCCAAAAGAAAGGCGAAAACCTTATACAGTTAATAAAAGTGCTCGCTGATAAGTGCAATTTCCCTTTGAACCCGGTTACTGACATAGACTTTATCACAAGAGTAGCGACTAAGAATGATTCCAATGACATCAGGCCTAAACCAATTATTTTAAAAATGCAAGCTCGTTACAAAAAAGACGATTTTTTGTCATTGCTTCGAAAATTAAAAACTATAAGAGCTTGCGATATAGGATTTTCAGGAATGCAAAATCAAATTTACGTTAATGATCACCTTTCTACTCGCAATAAAAGTTTATTCAATGAGGCAAAGCGAAAGTCAAAGGAAAAGGGTTATTTGTTTTGTTGGGTACGTAACTGCACGATTATGGTTAGACGCACAGAAAGCTCGCCTGTCCTGCACATCACTTCTGAAGATTGTTTAAAAAAAATCGTATAAGTGCGAAATTGTTTTATTTAAAACATAAGTTTCAAGTGTCTAATTTTATTTTGTTAGTATTTTTTCATAACTTTACTTTTTTAGTTAATGTCCATTTTCATGACTTTTTTAGTTATTATTTTATTGTTAGTGTTGTATATTCTTTTATGATTTTATTCGTTTTATCTAAGCAGCGTTCATTGCGGGAATCATTTATTTATGACTTATTAGAAATAGAAACTATGAAGGAATTTTTATTACAGATATGTAATATATACAATTATTATTTGTGTTTTAAGTATTCAACATGTTCTTAAATATTTTTTATCAAAACGTCCGAGGTTTACGGACTAAAACTAATCAATTTTATAAAAACGTGCTTAATTGCGATTATGACATTATTTGCCTAACAGAAACTTGGCTTTTACCTGGAATCTTTGACAGTGAATTATTTGATGCTCGATATAATGTTTATCGTAACGACCGTGATTACGAGCAGTTAGAAATGACAAAGGGAGGTGGTACTCTGATAGCGGTCCGTCGCGAAATTGATGTTGATGTGAGAAATGTTCAGTTGCCTAATTTTCCTAGTGCTGAAGTCACTTATATAAAAATTATAACTAAACGCGGTATTATTAGGAAAATTCTGCATCTTTTTTGTTGTTACTTTCCACAGAATAATTCTCAAACGGATTCACAGCTTAATTTTTTTGAATTTATATCTGATTTGATTATAGAAAATTCACAAGATGATATAATTATTACAGGTGATTTTAATATACGAGATGCTGTTTGGTCATTAAATAATAATAATTCAATTTATATCTTAAATCCCTCGGAATGTCTCCTTGTACATCAAATATTTGTTTTTATGAATTTTACTGGATTACAACAATTAAATTATATTCTTAACTTAAATAACAGGCTCTTAGACTTAGTACTTTCCAATCTGAATTGTAACATATCTCGTGTGGACCCTTTATCAGAACCTGAAGATGAACATCATCCTTCCCTTTGTATTAAAGTTGATATGAATACCATTGAGCGAAATTTAAATCCAGCTATTCGTGTTGTACGTCGCTTTCACAGCGCTGATTATGATAAAATTAATTTTGAATTAGCTAAAGTTAACTGGCAACACGAATTTAAAAACAAAGATATTAGTCAGGCAGTTGATACGTTCTATCTTATCGTAAATCACATTATAGAGACATTTGTCCCGTCTAAGTGTATAAATGAGATCAATAAATATCCACGCTGGTTTACGCGACCCTTGATAAAATTAATTAATAAAAAATTAAAATTCCACAAAAAATGGAAAATTTATGGCCAACAAAACGATTATAACAAGTTCTCTGAATTACGACTACAATCAAAAAAATTAGAAGGAACGTGTTATAATGAGTTTCTGGAACGAGCAGAGAATAATATTCGTTTTAGCTCAAAACAGTTTTGGTCCTATATAAAGACTAAAAAAGGTCATACATCTGTACCTAATGTAATGTATTTTAACTCTCAAGTTGGATACAATGGACACGATATAGCAAATATGTTTAATTCTTATTTTCATTCAGTTTTTGAGGATAATAGTGGAAATCAAACAATGGATCACTATTCTACTAGCGCAAATCAGACTATCATCAGCTCTATCGAGATTGTTGACAAAAAAGTGGAACGATATTTATCGAACATAGATACATCCAAGGGTTATGGTCCAGATGGAATACATCCCATTTTCTTAAAAAACTGCAGTAAAGTGTTATGTGTGCCTTTAACAATGCTTTTCAAAAAATCATTGGACAACGGATTATTACCAACTATTTGGAAAAAATCTTTAATTACGCCGATTTATAAGTCTGGAAATAAAAACGATATAAAAAAATATCGCGGTATTTCTAAATTGTCAGTTATTCCAAAACTTTTTGAAAAGATTGTCTATGATACGATATTTCCATTATTAAGGCCTCTACTTACCTGTAACCAACATGGTTTTATTAATAAGCGATCCACTGAGTCCAATCTGTGTGAGTTCTTGCATACAGTATTGAGTGCTATGGAAGTTGGTTTCCAGGTAGATGTCGTATACACTGATTACTCGAAAGCATTTGATAAGATATCGCACAATTTGTTATTACAAAAACTTAACAACATCGGTATACATGGTGACCTTCTACGTTGGCTTACATCTTATCTCCGCGAAAGATCTCAAGCCGTTGCTATTAAAGGATATACGTCTAGTTTTATTCCTGTAACATCGGGTGTACCACAAGGTTCTCACCTTGGCCCTTTACTTTTTAACATTTTTATTAATGACGTAACTAATTGTTTCAAAAATTCTCAAGTTTTATTATACGCTGATGACACTAAAATTTTTAAGATAATAAAAAATAATCAAGACTGTTTTCATTTACAAGAGGATTTAAATAAATTAGGACAATATTGCATTGCTAATAATTTGCAGCTTAATGTTGACAAGTGCTGTGTAATTACATTTTCGAGAAAAAAAGAACAAATAATTTTTGACTATTCCATATTTAATACTAAATTAAAAAGGGTAACCGAGGTGAGAGACCTTGGGGTACAACTAGACAACAAACTCATATTCGATAAGCATATTGAGGAAATAGTGATGAAGTCGTATAAAATGCTTGGATTTATCTTTCGGCAAGGGGCAGATTTTAAAAATATTCATACCCTTGTAATTTTGTACAATGCTTTCGTTAGATCACATTTAGAGTATGCGTCAACTGTTTGGAATCCACAATATGCAAAATATGTCAACTTAATTGAAAATATACAAAACAAATTTATCAGGAGGTTGCGATACAAATTTACTTTTCCTGACTCTGTTTTTATGCCACTTGAAGAACGTAGAGAACAAAGAGACCAAATGTTTCTTTACAAAATATTAAATAATTTAATTGATTCTCCATATCTGCTCAGTAAGATTTTATTTAAATGTCCTCGTTTTAACGCTCGCTCTCAGGATACTTTTTCAATACCCATTTATAAAACTAATTATTTCAAAAATTCTTTTATTCTAAGATCTTGTAATAGTCATAATAGAAAATACAACCACATTGATCTGTTTAAAAATAGTTTAAGTAAATTTTATAATCTTGTGAAAAATACTTATTAGTAATTAACCATAACCATATTTACGTTAAAATTTTACTTTGTCATAAATAGTTATATTTTATGTAACATCAAAATTAGTCCACTTCCCTGTTAAAACAGTAGTGGAAACTTAACTGGCATAAGTGTTAAAATATGATTATTATATTAAGTTGTAATATACGATATGCTGTATGTTTCCCTAATAAATAAATAAATAATAAATATTCAAAGTTCCTTTTAGCAGGAAAACTTCAATGTTATGAATCACCGTATCACGAATCGCACTCAATAGGATTGAGCCCATTTTCACCTGTCAAAGTAGTGATTACCAAATTGCGTGAACGGTCTTGCGTGTAAGTTTGGCTAAACTTAGTACCGTACAGTTCGGTACACAATATATATTTTCATGAATAAAAACAGAATGGATTTAATATTTATTGTTAAATAATTCGACAGAGTTATTTAATAGTCTTAGATGAAAAGCTAATTACGTTATTAACTGCGCTGATTGATAATTAATAAAAATTCGAGTGTCTTTAATTTATCGTTAGTATAAATTGCAAAATTGACTAACTCTGAGACGTCAGACCAAATCGTTCAAATAAAGCGTTGCGCTCAAAATCGATCTTATTTTAAAATTTTACAAATATCGCGACCAAAGAAGACCATTGATCTGCCCCCGCTGCGTCTATCTGTTTATACGCGCTAAACTTAAAAACTTCTAAACGAATTTTCATATGGTTTTCACTAATTGACGGAGTGATTCATGAAGAAAATTTAGGTGTATAATTCATTAATATTTTTTTGTAAATTACCACATACGATATATTTGTTTGTTTTCTTATCATTCATCGCATTTATATTAGTATTAATAATAAGTCGCATTTTTCTCTTCATAATAATATTGTACATTTTTGATGACGATGTTACCAAAATTCGTTGGCGCATTATACCCTAAAATTTGAAAGTAATTGCACATGCTATTCCTCGAAAACCAACCACCATCGAATGCAATGAGTAATGATCCTTTTCGCTTGTCAAGCCGTGTAGCGGGTACATTAGACAGTCAAACCTGTCTCGAACGATGTTTATCGTGTAAACGAAACTACGGGTTAATTATCAAAAGCCACAATTAAAAATATGCTCCCAAGTAAAACTTCACAAGTACATTCAAATTGTCATGTTACAAGATATTTAAAATATAAAGCTACCACTAATTTGAAATGTTGATTCTGTTGAAAAGCACCTGCGAGAAATTCATTTAATATATTTCAAAATCATCACTTTTTCATCATCAAGTATCAAAGTATTTTAAAGATTGACAATTGAAGTAAATAGTTGATTGTAAAAATAAAATGAGTACACAAATAGTATTGAAAATAATCATGATTGTTACGTGGAAAGTTGTTATTGGTTTTAAGTAAATTACAGGACTTTAATTCGTCTTAAAGATAATATATTTTAATTTGAATGCGATTGTTATTACAAATGTGTGTAACAATAAGTTTATAGGTAAAATTTATTTGGTAAGTCGTCTCCAGTCTATCTATCCAAGTTATTTTCTCGTCATTATATATTTATATTATTTTATTTAAATTATAGAGTTATGCCTTTTTTGCATAACATTGTAATGAAGCTTACAACGTATGCAAATTATTAAAAGCAATTAAACTGACGTTTATATACATAAACTCTTTTTTTGTAAACAGCACTTTTTAGATTTGCTTTGCCCAACGTAAATATATAGTCTTTTGTACATACAGTAGAAGAACTTGAAGTAAGCCACAAATATAAAATTTATAAATATGAAACTTATAAATATGTATGTCCCTTTAAAATCGAGAACCTATTAAAATGTATAGACCGTTATAGCTTATATCATTTAAATCCTAAAGCCAGGCTCAGTGAACTAGATTTACGGCGCTCATCTGGTCAAGGGTGAGCGGTAATTTGTCGCGACGGGCGAGGGCGCTGCGTCCGGTGTTGCCAGATTACACACCGTGAGCACCATGTGCGGGGCAGGGTTATAAATACGATTTCGAGACATGAATTATTAGTCTAACATCCATTTTTATCTAGGATAAAAAATTTACATTTATTTTTTTGCATATGCATCACCACAAAATTGGCTTTCCTGAAACTTGCAAAACATATCGCAACAGTTCCCGTGATCGATTCTAACTAAAAACACGACCACCGTGATGAATTTTCATTACGTTAAACAACGTCAGATATATTCACAAATAGTCAAAACGCAACGCCCCGGTCGATACATTGCCGTGACTGAGGGCCGTAAAACCGTCAGAAAAAACGTTCGTTATAAATAAAACCATTAAATTACATCGTAATAAGCCCACGGACGAACTACGGCTGATCGACCCGACGACGCATTTTTTTCTAAATTTTCCACGAGGGAAATACGAAACGTAACCGCGAATTACGTGCGAATGGCTGGTTCGCGAGGTTTGATTAAATAAAAAATACATCTTGTCTATGGAGATGTGTAAATAGAATATTCTAGAAGCATATTTTTGTAACAACAATATTTTATTCAACGATCAAATCTTGAAAGTATAAACTGAAAACTATTTCAACTACAATATGCAATTACAATTTTTTGTTGTATAATCTCTCAATCTCAATTATAAATACTTAGATTATTAGAAAATAATGACTATATTAGACACCCCTAGTGGATCTGACTTCTAACGGGGTTAAAGCTAGAATACTAAATACTAATACAATAATATTTGTATATTTTTAATATCTTAAGAACTCCTAGATAAATAAATACATAATAAGATTATTTATCTTATAAAATTATTAAAATTTCTGTGCTGACTATATTATTTTGATACCGTTTAAATTCTTAATGAATAAAATTAATCTTAACAATTGAAACATAAAAATTCCAGTCCAATTAATAGTTTGGTGTGAATTAGGGGAAACGATTACGTTTATTAATTTGTAATACTTAGTACATTTTATGTTATACTATTAAAATCTTGACTATCAATTAAGAAATAACAACTTTATTACGTTACCATTAAGTAAAAATTAAATTGACGTTAATTTAGTAGCTTTAATTAAAAATGACACAATGTAAAATGTAAACATTTTTCGATCGACTTATATTTTTAAACATTACATCTTTCATATTCAAATGCGTATCCTAATGAAATATTTTCACAGATAAAGATATTGAGAAGATATTGCATCACGCTCGCAGACTTCCATTCGGAGTTATTGAAAAAGTTCATTCATTCGGTCTCCATCTTGTTCCCATTCGCTCCGCTGAATTTTACCACCTCTGCATTCATCGTGAAAGTATAATGCTCGAATGAGATTTTGCAGCTACTTTGCTATTTTGTGAGAAGATTCTTTTTCAAGTTTTACTTCACAATTTAAAAATGGCTTTACATGAACGTACCGTCGACTTCATAATAAAAAACAAAAAGTAAACATAATGTCAGATGATAATTAAAAAGCTAATCAATAAATTATAGCATACATATTGACAATTGAAATATATTTAATTTTCAAACTATAAAAACAATTATTTATTTATTTATTTAATAAGCACACTAATAATATACATATAACACAATAACACAAACAACAGACTTTCTGATATGTTTAAGTATATGATTATAAATGTACATAACACTAACAGATTATCGCGTAAACTATAAATATAAATTAAAGATAATGATTTATAAAAATAACAACAAGAATTTAAAGTTGAATACTAAGTAGATCTAATTTAAACATTATTAGCCACTATTTTGATGATGATGAACTAACCGAGTTAAAATGATCGATGAGCTTATTTAAAATTATTGAAATAATTATTTTATCAAATATAAGACATTTCATATTATAACAACTATTATAAAATACTGTTTGTATAAAAATAAATCAAGATGTCTAAGTTTCTTTAAGGATATTGATATTTTAAAGTTGCATCAAATACTTAATGGAAAGTAAATTACTAATTTGATTAAATGTTTCTTTTTTGAAGTTACTGTGATATCATTTATCACAATTGTCAGTACTTGTATAAGAATTGAAGGTTTATACTGTCAGTTACCCCATTCCTCTGAATACGGTAATCTCGACTCTCAACGGTGTATTAATAATTAAAGAGGGTGAAATAATTATTCAAGGCTTTTGTTTCAAGAATTATCTCCAGAGCCGATTCTAAAAGTCATTTTCGGATCCGAAAGCGGCTTATTTAAATTATAAAAAATGAATATCGTGATCATAATAAACGTTTTTAATAGAAAAATCGTATGAATCAGTTTTACTTATGAAAATGTGCATTTTTAAATTGACGATGAATTTCTCAATAATAAATTATATTCAAAAATAAAAATATTTTAAGACACACATAACTCATCTTGATTTATTAAAATAAAATGAAAACTTTGAAAGGTTTTCGATACGTCGAGTAAGTTACTTTTTTATTTCTATACTAATATTATAAAGCGAAAAGATAAATTATTTGTATTTTTATTTGTAATATGATATTTTTAATAAAAGGTAACGACATACATAATGCGAAATATATAAACATCATCACGTAAATCATTTTTTAAGTATCATATAATTATTTCTTAAAGTTAACAATTATAACACCAGATTACAATAAAATAATAAAGTAAAATAAAATTTCATCTGTAATAAGAGTCATTAATAAAAAGATTACTTATCCCACTATTACTAATAATACAAAGTTTACTCTAATAATTAACAATTGTAATGATATGAAACTATATTCATACAGTGATTAATAATAATAATTAGAAATTTCTTGTCAAAGGCAAATGTTATGATTATTACTTAATAAAGTCTTAACGACAAAACTTTACGAAATTGACATTTACTTGTTAAAATTTCGAACTGTCAATAAAATACACTATACGAACTTAGTTATTAATATTGATTATAATACGGATATTGAGATAAACTTCGTACTATATCATTTGAGCAAATTATATATCTAATATTATGTATAGGAAAGTAAAAATATAAATATATTTATTTATAAATAGTCATTTTTAAAGGCACTGATTTATGTTATTTTTTTTTTCATAGATATACGGACGAGCGTATGGGCCACCTGATGGTTGAGTGGTCACCAACGCCCATAGACATTGGCATTGTAAAAGATGTTAACCAACGCTGACATCGCCAATGCGCCACCAACCTTGGGAACTAAGACGTTATGTCCCTTGTGCCTGTAATTTCACTGGCTCACTCACCCTTCAAACGGGAACACAACAATACCAAGTACTGCTGTTTTGCGGTAGTTCTTATAGTATTTATAAAACGTTCGTTATTTTACTAGTAATTTTATTATTTCACAGTAATTTGCAGGGCGAGGCTTGGGTATTAACTTGTAACGAATATAACATTTTCATTTCGACCGCTTGGAATGTTAGCTAGATTTCTAGCACTATTTTCACGTTGACCGCCACTCTAATTCTCTTAGCGAAAGTTTGTTTCTTTTAATAAAATCTGTAAGGGTATTTAAGGTAAAAGAAGTCACGTGAAGAAGTCAACGCACATAAACATCGGCAATATAAGTAATATTAACAATGCCACACACCGTCATTGGGCCACCAATCTTGGGAAATAAAATATTATATCCCTTGTGCCTAGAGTTACACTGGCTCACTCACACTTCAAACTGCAACACAACAATACTAAGTCTTGCTATTTAGCGGTAGAATATCTGGCAAGTAGGTAGGTGCCACCCGTACCCACCCAGACGGCCTTGCACAAAGTTCTACCACCAAATAAGATCAAGATCTCCTCCGTACGTGAATGCAATATGACGGGATATTATATATCTCAGAATATTTTTACACTATTTGTCTCAATCTCAATTCCAACGGTAAATTTTAACATAATATATTTTTTGTCCCTTTTATCTTCGCCATATAATTTCAGTCTCGCTTCTATTCAGTATATGCAAATCTTCTCGACGATTATTCAGGGCGACTTTAATCCAGTCGTATAAAAGGAAGTGATACAGAACATCAACACCTTTTGTTTCGCTCTACAGCATCAGCTTAACAACTTAGTACAAATGTAGACTTACGAAATTCTTTGGATTGTGAGAGCCATTAAAAGATTAAAACATTTATATAAATTGTTGCTAATTCGTTAAGTTTATCTCAAACCTGTTTCCGATTTACAGTTTCGTAATAAGTCTTTTCCTATCAGATTTTCAATAAAAAAAAAAAGATTTTTGACATTTCTGATGACGTCCTTATATTTTTCAACATACCGACTACAATAATTTTAAAATTTAGAGATATGAAAGCTCTTATTAAAAAGTTGGTACTAATGAAAGTTAGATTCTAAAAAGTTATAATAATAGTAATCTACTATAAAATTATATAAACATATCTACACACATGCACATATGCGCAAACATATATAAGCATACATATATACATGCAATACATATAAAAAAACCTGTAAATGTGAGATTTCTGTGATTGCCAGTCGATTAAGATTCACGTCTGCTTTCAGCTCTCTTTATACACACACACACACAAACAAATATTATACATGTATTTAATTAACAATTGTCGTTTGTTACAGGATGGAGGACACGGTGCGCTCGTTGTTACAATACAAAAGCCGCGTGGAAACTTTGAAGCAGGAGAAAGCTTCCTTATCCTCCGCGCTGGAGGTACGTTACTCTAAAACTTATATCTCATAATGACAATACATATTTATTTAAAGCTAAGCATCATTGAAACTTTACTATCGACGTAATATATTTTAAACTTGTGTTAGGTATAGTTATAAAAAGGTAACCTGAGTCCTTCCTTGAGGTCTAAACTTTTTTCATACCAAATTTCATCAAAATCTGTTCAGTGTTCTACCCGTGAAAGGGTAACAGACAGACAGTTAATTTCGTATTTATAATATTAGTTTTAATAACGAATGATTTCGTGTATCTCGGTAACGGTTCTATTTGGCATAAATTCTGTATTTAGATAAGGTTTTGTTTTTAAAGTTTATCAAATACATATAAGCACTATTCACGAAAAAAGATAGTTTATCACAAAAACAGAAACAAAAATTGTAAGTAATTATAAGAACCCAGTCAAACTTTAGTAATATAACCATCTCCTTAAAAAAAGGAGGCCCAGCAGTGGCACGTCAAATGGATATTACTCTACTTTTAACTTTTATAAAATGATACTCGACGTCTAGCATTTATTTATTGTGAAATGTAATTTGGCGCAACTCAGTGCTAGAGTTCGCTTTGTTCACGGACGTTACACAAAGCTTGTTCCGGTAAAATTGAAATTTCGTCTAAACTGCATGTCTGGCACTTACTTGTGAAACAAATTCACTCAAATACATATATCATATGTATATAATATACATGAAATATTATTTATTTATCCAAATTGCAACTTAGCTTATTTCTAATAAAAAATACAGAAAAATTAAGAATATAATGAATGCAGTAAACACATAACTAAATAGTAATAGTCTGTAAGCAACCCAAGTTTTGATTCATATTATAGTACCCTCCGTAATAGTTGAACTGTATGACGATAATAAACGCATGTACATTTGCTTGAGATTAAAATATATCGACGCCGTTTGCTTGTTCGCTATGTTGGCGCATAAAAATAAAAGAGTGCCTGTGAATTTCCCACTGCTGGGCTAAGACCTCCCCTCCATTTGAGCAAGTGTGAAACATTCCTGAAATACGGATTGGTGGATAAACATGTGTCACATGCAGGTTTCACACATGTACATGTTGATGAATTCAGTGGTGTTTGCCTGGGTTTGAACCCGCGATAACCGTAGCGTAACCACTGGGCTATCTTGTCCCTTTAGTTGGTCCCACAAATACATACAGGCGTTGAAACTCGCCAATCAAAGGCGATGAATGACAATTGATATATAAACACTGACAAGACAACTGCCAGATTTTGCCTGTCAATTATAACGATCGTTTCATTAATTAATATATGACTTTAACTATAATCATTGTTAGAAGGGAATTAGTTAAGCAATGCTGTGTCTTCTTCTTTCAAATGGTAAATCAATGATAATAGAAAGAGAAATCAGTATTTAGCTAAACACGCTTTATTTATATAAGGCTGATGATTAATACGAGGTAAATATCTTTTTCGATTTTCGTTAACGATAGGCAATAAGTATTATGCAATACTTTACGCCACTCGGCCATTTAGCCACATTAAAGAGCATTTATCGCGGCACAAGGGGACAGCCGATCATTTTTGGATTATAACTTATAGCTGCCCCTCCAGATAGAGGAATTAATTTACGAAAGTACCGCACCCGCACCAGTGTATACAGACCTCCTGTAATTTAATACTACCCTTCTTACTGTACGACTCCAGTACCCTGGGGAGGGGGTGAGTGGATCTAATAAGTTTGGTCCATTCATAAACTGGACGTTCTTTGAGGGATTATGAACGACGGAGTGTGTTTGAAAGGGGATGATGTTTTTTGCGTAATTAGTGGCGCGGGCCTTTCTTGCTCTTAGTGGTGCTTACCTAATGTTTGCATGGTGACAAACCAGATTAATAAGTCTGCTAAAATTGAGTGGTACTTCACTGTGCTTTAACTTTACCCTATTTTAAGCACAACTGTACTTTCATTTAGTTTTCCAATTAATAAACTGTTCTATGAAAAAATTATATTAACAGAACATTATAGCTCGTGAACTGCGTACTGTTATATTCTTAATTGTATTTCTATTGCATTATTTAGATAATCGTTTCTTTTAATTATATATCATTTAATTATAATTAATTTAGAGTAATCGTTCTATATTTAAATAATAATTGCAAATTTGTATATTTCTTTACAATTCGGTACATAATTTAATTGAAATCAAGATTAGAATATCAAATATTGGACTTCCATTCAATGTCTCCCTCCGAATGCCTGACAATTTGAAAATGTTTAGAGCTGATATTAAAAATAGGGGCATGTATATAATAAAAGGCTGGCGGAATCGTCTAAGTGACGGGAAATGGAAAAATCAAAAATTCGCATTCAAATACACAGATAAATGCGACGTTCCGAGGGGATCCACGGAGCAACAATACCGAACGGCCGCTGTGAATGTTGTAACGATACGGAAATCAATGTTTTTTTTTTCATACTTTTTGATGGTTTCAACGTGCTTCGCTTTTAGAAACCGATATTGTAAATAAAATAAAATGGTGTGAATTCCGAGGTAAACACGAGAATTAATGTGTAAGCATGTGATCTCATGTACCGATCTCACGCGTTAACGCACTTACCTCACCTCACCTGACTATCGTGTATCGAGCGCTAAGATGTTTACACATCAAAAAATTTTATAAACTGCTGTGCTATTCTGTAAGAAATCACTTCATTACTCACTCGTGAAATGTTGACAACCGACTTACGGTGACACACTCTTTTGATGTGTGTATTCTTAAAATGTTATGATTATTATGATCAATGTCACATCTGTGACATTTCACGACCGTTCTCTGCGTTAAATTTCGAGTTTACTTTTACTTTTCCCCTACTGTTCGCTAGTTACCCTTAATTTATTATTACGTTTTAAATGTTAAACTAGGTTCAAAAGTGTTTATTGATTCGCAAAAACACTTACTTAGAATCTAGTTTTTTTCGATAAGATCTGTGGATACATAGCAGTCTCTGTTGTTGATAGCTAGTATTATTGCCTGTTTTTGATGAATAAGTAATATTCCTATTTACCCTTTCAAATAAGCGTAAAGCTTAGCATAGGGACGATAAAACGCCCAAGGGCTCTGCATCAACCTAGGGTCTAACATTGCTAGGCGTCCCGTAAACAGTTACGTTATTGGCGCTTCAGAAAACATTGTATAAACCGTCCAGAATTACGAGCAAGCTCTAAATATCACGAACAAAGACTCGGATACAATATACATACGTATGTATAACGTCCTCCAGACCGATTTCGGCCACGGCGGCCAATCTCAAGAGAGATTAGCCAACTGCGCAGGACATATTATAGTGCACAAGTGTGTGCGCAAACACAGGTGCACTCTCTTTTCCTTAGCTCTCATAATCCGATGGGACGGCAATCCGACACGACCGGAAAGAGTTCAGACGCAGGACCAACGGCTTAACGTGCTTTCCGAGGCACGGGAGTGTACACACTTCCACTTCAATATACGTATGTATATTGTATAATTATACATATAAATATATTGCAATCTGATTTTCACAATATACCATAATACATAGTTCATGTGACTATTGTGTAATTTATTTAAAAAAATAAAAACAAACGTAGAAAGATTTTTCAGAGGCAATTTTTCTATCAGAAAGACATAAAATTTCATTCTAAAAGATTTAAATGAAATATAAAACTTTCACTGAAACTGAAACTTAGTAATTAATATTTATCACCAACATATTATATTTGTTAGTAATATACAGTTGAATTTATATACCCTACATAAAATCCACGACAAATGAATAAATATCTTATTCAAGATGTTATCCTGTATGTTCTTTTTTTTATTGCATAGGTAGGCGTACTAGCATATGGGCCACCTGATGGTAAGTGGTCACCAACGCCCATAGACATTGGTATTGTAAGAGATGTTACCATCGCTTACATCGCCAATGCGCCACCAACCTTGGGAACTAAGATGTTATGTCCCTTGTGCCTGTAATTATTTAATTTCAATTTAGAAATATTCGTTTCGCTTTAATAACAAGCCAATCATTCTCCTACTGCTGAGCTTCTCTCTTCTTCTACTTTCGTTTCCAAAATCAGAGGTGTTTTACCCGAGTTTGATCTAGCAATTTTCAAAACAACGTGACATGTTCTATCCACTGTGCTTAACTTGGCTAATAACAATAATCAATAACTAACCGATCTACGAACTTTCTAAATAACTCAATTCAAAGCCTAATTAAAAATATAAGTAATTGCAATATGAATATCAATGTATGCTACGTTTCATCTGCGAATCTGGAGAAAATTCCAAGACTCAGCCATAGAAGCTAATATTCTCAGACCGAGCGTGGATAAAGTTTTCATATAATGTACCATTCAAACATGTACACGAAGGGGGACGGACAAACAGTCCAGTTTAATGAAATATTTTGAATATTTGTATTTGATTCCTGCCTTGAATACGACCACTTATAAAACATCCGCGTCTGATATTGGTGCCTTATGTTTGGTAGATCATTTTACGATGGACGAATTTTACAACCGGGTTCCTCGGTGAATTTTTAATTTGGCAGCTTAGGGAATATTTGGGGAACAATTTGAGACTTAATATTTCATAATGTTGAAGGTTCGGATTTGCGGAATGGAAAGTTTTTTATGTGATATTTAGAGAGAATTTTCCTTAATTTTTTGTTTTTTTTTTTAAAGACATAACCAATGTAAAATTATGGAATCATATTTTTAATAAAAAACTTATTGTAATTAATATATTTTATGAAATAATTACATTAATTTATTAAAATATCTTATCACAGCTATACTAGCAAGATCTGATTTATCTTATTCTTAAGACACGATAAAAATCAATCAAAGATGTTAAAAAACATCCTTTACAATCTAAATACTGTTTTAGATAAAACAACAGAAGTCACTTAAAGTCAAAAAAACTGAAAGCCATTGCCAACTAACTGGTGTAAAAAGATTGCACTTATTACCATCTGCCAGTAGTCTCCCCACGTCAATACCCACTCGATGCTACGAGTTAAACTGTGACGAGTGAAAAAATACAACCACACACGCACTACTAACGTTTAACACTAACGTAGAAACACACACCACAAAAGTGAAAAAAAAAGTGCGGTCGGGGGACCCCCTTCAGAAACGAAGTTCTGTGCGTTATTTTTTCGACTCAAACCGTGTTTTAAAATGTAGATTTTAATTGATTATATTACTGTATTTTTGTCACACCAAAAAGCACCTCAACCTCCTTTATATCGATCCTCCTAAATTCGAGCACATCGCATTTTGTAACATTTGGTAGGCCCAGTATGAACGCTATTTCGTTATATGACGTGACCTTGGGCCACTGCCATTTCACTCTACTGTAAGTCGCATAAAAGAACTTCGTTCTAATTATAATATAACATCTTATTTTTAAAGTTATTTGTGTCTAACTTAATCATATAAGTGATGTTTCTTAAGAGAGGTTGCTTTAGCCCAACAGTGGGACATATACGATAGGATATTGCGTTTTTTATAATAAAGCAAAAGTGGTTAAGTTTCGTTTTCATCCTTTGTAATAACAATCGATTCATGTTTGGATGATCACCTATTAATATATACTTACGTATTTTTAAACATACTTTAGCGAGTGATTAATGAAAAATGCTGTCTTCTTCTTTCAAATGTCAAATCAATAATGACAGAAAGAGATAAATCAGTATTTAACTAAACAGTCACTAGTTTGTAAGTAAGGCAGTTTATTGAATGAGTTAGTTAGTGTGCAATTGACGCTTATTACAAAATGCCACTATGTCATACAATTGGACAACAGATAATAATAGCAAATATTCTATTCAGTGAAAATAGTACCTCTTTTTATAATGTCACGCACACATACAAACCGACTATAACCAGTGTAAGGACATTAAAATGGCGGAAAGCGGGAAATCGGCTATGCACAATGACTGGGGTTTCCCGGTTTAAAAGGCTCCCTCCGCTAAACAATAATTCAGCTTCACCCTTCCGAAGTGCAAGGGCGCAGTAACAGAGGGCACGGCGATAGTGCTGCGACAGATACTTATCGATATCTATTTTAGACTTTATTTACAAAATGTTTTTTTATCTATATTTTTAAAAATACACTTAATGTAATAAGTGTTCTTAAACTTATTTGTTTTACGGTGAAACTTGTGTAATAAAATAAAAGATATTTTACTTAAATTGGAATAGCTTCATAGAAAAAAAATTTTAAGCACCCTTTTTATTTTTCTTATAGAAATAGTAAGTGACTGGTCTTATATACAAATTAATATCGGCATTTTATGAGCTCTGTAGGATAAATATTAATTAAATTGTATTTAATTGTTTTCTATGTAACTTGATTGTCGAACCTACTTGAATAAACTATATTTAAATTTTATTTGATAACATTACGTCATATACAATCAATATAGATATTTTAACAGAATAATATTTATCGACATTAACATATCGCATCACTAACACCGGTCACAGTAGGGGTGCATCATTTTATCAAAGCCCCGCCGCGCATCTCAAATTTACACTCGCGCTCTAATTGTGTTTGGCTCGTGTTTGCTCGTTATTTGTAAACGGATGTTTAGAGATTAGGTACTAGGCTACCTAAAGCACGGAGCCGTAAGACTTTTAAGAACTTTAAACTGTCCATATAAGTATAGATTTTTATCGATATTAATACTCTTATTAATTTTTTAAAAGCTCTTTGCCTATTTATATAGAGAAGAGCATCCGGGTAAGACCTTACTGACACATAGATCTCTTTCATACTATTTATATGCGTATGTGTCAGTAGTAGGTATGAATCAAACTTGTTACATAAGTAGAATATTTCTGAAAAAAAAAATTGGGTAGCTCTTGTCGGTAGGACTTTGTGCGAGCGCATCTGGGTAGGTACTTCTAATCACACATCCTACCGTTAAACAGTAATACATAGTATTGCTTTGTTCCGATTTGAAGAATGATATTAGCACTGACTCTACAGGTACATATTAGTTTCCAAGGTTGGTCCAATATTGGCGATGGCATGGTTCATATCTCTAACCCTGCCAATGTCAATAGTTGCTGACCAGTTAAAACACGTACCTCAAAAACTACACTACTTATTTCAAACAAAAATTTGTAAAAATAAAATTTATTTACAATCGAAACAACAGTGTACATATCCTTTTAGCACGCACTCGTATAGCGAACATGCAAAAAAAAACCATCCGAAGTTTAACTATGCACGCTTATAACGAAATAACTGAAAT
The DNA here is from genome assembly GCA_905220585.2 of Nymphalis polychloros. NCBI lineage: Eukaryota > Metazoa > Arthropoda > Insecta > Lepidoptera > Nymphalidae > Nymphalis > Nymphalis polychloros. The sequence goes on from HG992247.1 coordinate 2,259,466, forward strand.
TGCACATGTGACGCACAACATACAACTTGATACCGTTGCTATACAACACTTATTGTCTGAATTTTGTTGCACCGAAAACGCTTTTGGAATTCCGGAATTCCTCACGACTAGACGGTAAAATTCCGAATTGAAACATTGGATGGTATGTTAGTACGGCGTCTGACTGTCCACTATAGTTACCGAATATAGCAAACTTTTTTTTAACTAAAAACTAAGCTTGAACTGTTTTTAATCGCAAGTTATGTTTTTTATTGATAAAAATAATTAATCGTTCTTTTTTTTTCATCCAATCCTGAGTTGTCAAAATTTCAAATCTCTAAGTTCGTTAAAAATAACTGAAAAAAAAATTCATGTTAACTGACATAATCGAACTGAAAGGCGAGTTCGTGAAAACGTGACATAACTCATTCAAATCGATGTGACAATTAAACTTATAACCATGACTAATATGAGATAAATGCACGACAGCATCGCAACGCTTCTCAATAAGTGGAGAGTAACCCTAAATCCAGCTAGAATTGTCTGCATTGTAAACTGCGAACGGCGCTTTTTGCGAGAGGAGACGAACAACGGCATCTTCATAATTGAGTTACCGCATCTCCCGGACTGGGGCCCGAGGTACTAACGAAACCAATTAGCATGGGTGCATAGGACCAGGCGACACGGTGCACGGGCACGGTGGTCAGTGTATCAATCAGAATAAACTTTATTCAAGCTCCCTCCTACAAGTATTCGAATAAATGCGAAGGAGAGTTTGTTTTTTTGTTTGTAACGCTTTCACGTCCTAACTACTTAACCGATCATAATTAAATTTTACACTCACATTGTCAGTACAGCGAAGAACATAGGGTATCAGAAACTAACCTACCCAGCCCCTCCTCTCCTCTCCACTCAAACGGGGACGGAAACTAGTTAAGAACACAGGTTCTACTGAGAATACAAGAAACTTGAATAATACTGTTTAATACACAGGATTACCTGCTAAGTTTGGTTGAAATGTAAGTTTACTCCATACCTAGGGTTATGTTATAACTTAGTATATAATACAAAAATAAAATCTTAATATCTCATATAACACTACCAAGAATATAAATATCGTTTATATAATAAGAAGCGTACAATGGAACTTAGTACAGTGGCAATTATACCAAGCTAACGGCTCCTCGGGATAAGATTTATGCAACTATTGATGCATACAGGAGCGCCATTGTGACTAATGAATCAATTATTGCAACCAATAATTAACGGATCCAATGGAAACAATATCTATTGAATTTAAATTGTATCCAATAAATGGTGCTCTTTCAAGAATATTTATTTTGTACTTATAATTTTATATTTTGTATTCAATTTACTTTTAGTCTTAAATATATATTATACACATTATAATATAAAGTCCCAACGTTATGTCTGTCTGTCTGTTTGAAAATCCGAATGGAGGTTCGTGTAATTTTTGTGTTTTGTAGCTTATAATTAATTAGTGTTTTGTAAAAAACGGCTGAAATATGACGATTATTGTTGAATATATCGGAAAAAATCATGACGGTATTGCAGTATAAACATTTTATGTAGGTTTTTATTCTACCCGCGCGAAGCCGGGTCGGGTAGCTAGTTTTAGCTCAAACTAAAAAATGCTGTAATGTCAATTATTAATATAAATAATAGCAGATAAGAACAGTATTTAATAAATTAAACAAAATAGAGATTAAACAAACTCAAAATAAACTACATTGTTTGATTATTTATTAAATAAATATTATAATAACATGTAATTAAAGTATATAATACTTATTAATTTACTAAAGTCTCTTGACATATATCATACAGTAACAGCCTGTGAATGTCCCACTACTGGGCTAAAGCCTCTTCTTCTCTTTTGAGAAGATTTGGAGCTTATCCCACCACGCTGCTCCAATGCGGTTTAATGGATTACACATATGACAGAGTTTCAGTGAAATTTGACACATGCAGGTTTCCTCACGATGTTTTCCTTCACCGTCAAGCACGAGATGAATTATAATCACTAATTACGCACATGAAATTCAGTGGTGCTTACCCGGGTTCGAACCCACGATCATCGGTTAAGAATCACGCGTTCTTACCTCTGGGCCATCTCGGCTACATAAATATACCACACTTACCGTAACTTACCGTACACAAACATATTGCCCCTCACATATAGACAAGGTTCACTCTACAAAATAAGTCAATCAATTCCGGTTGACATTTAACTGATTGCGAACTAAATAAAAAACGTTTCATAGCAAAGCTTGGAGATGTACAAAAAAACACTGAATCGGACATTCGACCCCTCTACTCGCGTCACTAAGCAAAGGTAATCACTACAGCGAGACATGATTAATACTATCTATATATGTATTTATTTCATATGGTAACACTTTTAATAATGAATATTTAAATCATATTAATATTATGTTAAAAAAATATTTCTTATAAACCTTTTTTTAAGCAAGGTTTTATATACGTAAATTCGTGTCCATGCTGTTGACCGTTGAGAACTATTTTGTCTGAAGCCAATCCTGGGTTATGCTTACCATAAAAATACGTTGTCATCGATACTAAAGCAACGTGTAAAATATCAACTCATATATTTTCATAGGATAAGAGGGAGTGGCTCTAGTTCATCTTGCAACATTGGACCTGAACGAACTAACAAACACTGTAAGTTAAATAAAAGCTTATAATAAAGCAACCAAATTGATGTCAAAAGAATTACACTAATTAAAGATTAAATAAAATATGGACTTCACTTTCGTCGATTGTACGGCGTATAAGTAAAACAAATATATAACGTACTCGTACCTAGTACTTTAAAATAAAGTTTAAATCAAGGTGGATAGAAATACAGCCTAAATTTTCAAAACTGCTACTTACCTTAGACTTAAATATCTTAAAATAAGAATTAAAAAAATACCAACATTAAAAATATAAATTATAAAGCAACAAAACTAATAAGAAAGTAAAATCATTAAAATAAATAACAATTTAAATGTATCTCTGGTCCTACTCACAAACAACCATGTCGGCCCTTACCTTTTTTTTGTAATGGTGATTACTTAACTATCCGCCAGGGGCGCTGCACGATCCTTTACATAATTAAACCGTTAACGCAATCATGATAGTTGATATAAGACTTCCGAGTGCGAGCCACTGATATATGTTATTACCATGTCATCTATGTACAACCTATAACATTTCGCAACTTGAATAAACGAACTTACAAGTCAATTGAAATGTTTTCCACAATGCTTCTATTAAGATAAAGAACGCGTGATAAAAAAATGGCCTTTATGATTGTTTTAGAGTTCGAATTTTAAAATAAAACGTTTAAAGGAGCCAAGACAGAGTGACGAGGTTGCTCAGAGGCTACAATATATATTTTTTTATTTTATTTAATAGGTTGGCGGACGAGCATATGGGCCACCTGATGGTAAGTGGTCACCAACGCCCATAGACAATGGCATTGTAAGAAATGTTAACCATCACTTACATTGCCAATGCGCCACCAACCTTGGGAACTAAGATGTTATGTCCCTTGTGCCTGTAATTACACTGGCTCACTCACCCTTCAAACCGGAACACAACAATACAAAGTACTGCTGTTTTGCGGTAGAATATCTGATGAGTGGGTGGTACCTACCCAGACGAGCTTGCACAAAGCTCTACCACCTCTCTCTAATATGATAATATTAACCAATAATTAATATTTGGTAATATAGTTTTCATGCATGATTTGTTTATAATTCATCTCGTATTCCATTTTGAAGGAAAACATCGTTAGTGAGCCTGCATGTATCACATAAAATACTGGCACAAAGACCAAAGGCGGCCTTTGTATGGCATTGGCACAATTACAGGTAGTCACTACGGACAGCCATGTAGCAATGTTATTAAATGATGGTGTATTTTACCTACGTTATAGTCATGGAATTTAATAATAAGGTGTGTGTTGATAGTCAACTATCACTATGACGATACGCCCCGTCATTAATCACATGAATTGCAAGTTTTAGCGTATTTTTATTACAATCAGTGTAATGCAAAAATGATGGACGTGAAAACGATATGAAACATGAAGCAACCGTTAGTATCTTTAGTAGATATAATTCTAGACTATCAATGGACTATCAATTTAGGCATTTTATATTAATCCAGTTAACTTTAAATTTGTTAAATTCAAGTTAGAAATTCTGTTTCCGCACGATATCCCCAGTTAAATTGAATGACGCATTACTCAATTATCTTCTTAGCTTCTAGATACATAGAAACCGGCATAAAAGGCATGCCTTTTAAGTTCTGTCGTTTCCTTATTACCCGGCAATTTTGAATTTGGAACTGTTCTATATTCGAATGTACTTAAATTTTGAATCTCAAAACAGTTGAAAGTATTCGGATTAATGCTATTGTTTAGTCACAGCGTCGATTCTGGGATCTGTCAGGTTACGTACGAAAATGAATCTTTCTAAGGAAAATGTTCGTGCAATAATTTTCTACAACTTTAGAAGAGGCCTGACACGGCTTCAGTGTTTTGAAGAGCTAACATCGTCAAATTACGATATTAAAACTTCGAACTCAATTTCATAAATAAACGCAATTTATGTTGAAAACGTCACGACGACATTTCCTTATAAATAAGTTATTGGACGGCTTATTTATCCAAATTAATTAAGAACTACGATGGAGACGCGGAGACGGAATCGTTTGAGTCTTTGATGGAAAAGCCATTTCGTAGCCGATACAGTTTAATTGCTTCGCCACGGAACATCTGCGGCTTACGTCGACTACACCTTGTTTATACTTAATAAGAAATTTATTCATTACAAGCAAAAGTGGTAACGAATCAAATTAGTGACGAGAAATATTGCTGTAAAGAAAGTTAAATTAATATTTAATATATATATATAATACTTTATTGTACACCAAACACGTAATACAGAAAATTCTTAGGATAAAATAAAAATAATAGATATTGTTGAGAGTGACGTTAATCCATAACTGCCACGAAATATCGTAAAGACTAATAATTTTATCGTTTCAAAATAATAATTTCAAATATAGTATTAATTAAACATTTCACAGAGCAATATTAATGTATTATATTTTTTTATATTTATGATCATAATTGATAAGAGTCAAAATATCCTTTTCTTGACGACGCCTCTGTTAGTTCATTAAAAAGAGAGACAAAAGCGTTAAATTACGGAGGACACATCGAACAATGGAATATTTCGGAGTCCCCGCACCTGTACGAAATTAAATGCACATTTTACCTATTGATACGTCCCTACCAACCGTATCAACCGCGTGTTTTTACAGACAGACGTACAAACAGATTCATACCCTTTTGTCTCCCCTCCCCTCGATGACTAATGAAAACCTCTTGCACGAGCTCACTTTCAAATCTTTCGAACAATTTGAACTCTAACACTTCGAGTTACCTACGCAAATGGACTGATGTTTTTGAACGAGTATTTACAGCCAACGATACGGGACCTCCATGGTTTAGGTGTCCGGTTTACACTTTTAATTGGGAAGGACAAATAGGTGGTTCAATTTAAAATGGTTTGTTTAATTTTCATTCGGTCTACGGCTCGCTTAATTAAGAGTGCGAATGATAGGCCCTTTTCAGTGTATTTTTAAACACGAAAAACGATTTTGACGTCCGCCCGACCGGCAGTGATGGATAGCTTTTGTGTAATATCTTGATGGAAATGTTTGAATTAGATATTTTCTTTCAAAATGAAGTAAGAATGATGGCAATAAGTGTGAAGATGCGACGTGACAAAGATAGACACGAGACATTTATGAAAATAACAAATGATTATTTTAATGTTCTTAATTGAATTTCTTGTCATTGTGTTGAAGCTCTAAGTTTATTATTCACATTAATTAACTAAATATGTCCAAAACACTTGATGTAAAATTTGCGTCAACTTACTCTTTGGAAGATTCCGATGTAGTAAGAAACAAATCAATTACCTTCACAGGCCTCAGCAGCGCACTACCAAAGCCAACTGTCGGCGTTGTCGGCGGAAAACGAAAGGCTTCGCAACGAGCTTACAGCATTGTCGACAGATGTACATGACAGTGACCACGAGAAGAGACTGGATGATGTCGCGCAGCAAGTTGTACGAGCCCTTCTCTCACAGAAGGTAAAAACTTAATTCCAAACAGCATTCACAATCAATTAAACTTCACGTGTGCTTCGCATATGCTTAGAACACTCAAATGCAAATAGATTATGTACCTTCTATAACTAAGGGAACTTCCATTACATTATCAACTAAATTTTCTCATCCGGTCGAAATAAATATAAACAATAAAATATACTTAAAAATAAAAGTTATATCCCTTAAAACGAAGCTAAGCTGCAAAACAGTAAATAATCTCTTAATGTACTTCAAACCGCTGCGTAAAAAAAAACTCGCAAAATTAAAACCACCTCGCAAAAACGCAACAGAATCTCATAATCCTGCGGAGCATTAAGATGGGAATAGGAAATTGTTTTCTCATAATTATAGGCGGTTCGTTTCAACCATGGATTACACGCAACACATTCGCACATAAATCGTTTCAAATGGGACACTTTGCCCTAAGCTGGCACCGTAATAATTTCACAGAACCTCCGGACCACTATAATCTTGGCATAATCTGGCTGATAATGTGAACGTTTGTGTTTAAATCCGAACCGTAAACGTCCGTCGTGATAGTTCGTTTTCGCCGCGAACTTTCCGAATAAATATGACGCAGCTTGTTGGTGACAATTTCAAACTGTTGATTCGCTTTAGGTTATTGCTAAATTGAAATACAATTTGAATTTAATATCTAACTATTGTAATTTCTCCCATTTTATATAAATAAAGTTAATTTTTGTATATACAATAAATTGTTGTGTATAATAAATTCAATCCATAAAACAACAAAAAAAAACGTAAAACTTGTACCAGAAGATGCAGCGCGTTTCGTAGATTGCTTTAGTAAATTAAATTTTTATTAAAAAGCTGCGCTTAAAATTTTAAATTTTGAATATTGACATCATAATAGTGAATTTATTGGTTTTGTCACATGTATATACACACACATGTATAACAGCTGTCCTTTTAAGATTTTCAAACAGAACTAATATTCAAAAATACTTAAGCAATTAACTTAAAGATATTAACAATAACAGAGCACAGTTTAAAACAAATATAAAATTGCCTCACATTTTAACACTAATTTTATCATAATGATATAAGCTTCATAACATTTCTAAGAGAGAATAGCTCTTCATAATAATATAATTATTTTATGTAATATGATATAGTTTATATACGTAATATACGGCAACAATTAACTCCGCACGAGGGGTGAACATCTATCAAATCTAATCTGCTATTTGACGTTGATTACTTTACAATAAGTTATTAATGGTTGGATAATTTTATCAGCCATAGTGTAATATATATTACATAGACCATATATATATATATATATATTAGCATTTTTAGTTAACATTTTTGTTTGGGATATTATTGTGGTATCTATCTACTAGATATACACATGTTTAGTGCCATCATAATATAAAACCCACACCAGTAACGTTAATAAAGTAGTCTTATATCAACATTCGAGCGTTTCATTTCCCTCGTCCTTATATTATTATGCTACCATATTTCTTTGTAAAACATAAAAATCACTAAAAGAATTTTGATGAACTTAACTCAACTCAATTCTTATTATATTTGGGAACTAAATTTCCAAGAGATTTTCTCGAAAACTGTATCTCCATTTGCAAATTCCAAGCTAACAAAGTAAATTAAGTGGTATTAGTTACTAACTAAACCGCTTTTAAATATTACGAATTTACTTAAAAACGTATAAAACACAAAGAATCATGATAATCATGGATTCTGGTTCTTTTAAAACAATCTCTCTAAACAATGGATTAATGAAAATTGTTGAAAATCTGAGAAGAAAGTACTTTAATGATTTAATTAACATTGAAAGAGAATATTTAATTAAATTATTTTAATAAACAAAGTTTCTGTGACGCGCATCAATTTTGGTAAATTTCAAAACTGGCAACATTGAGAATGATATCTTCCGTATCTCCCATCTCCCCTTAATTACCTCCCGTCAATTACTTACTCGAATTTAATTTGGTTAATGAAGCAAAATTAAAATATACCCGTTTATTTTCAAGACTGAAGCGATATGCTTTTCATGGAGTAATACAAATGATACAATCTTATTTTTCTTAAACTTTAACGACATTAATGCCGTAAAAAAATATATCGATTTTATTATTTTAGAAGGCTGACGCATTTAGTGGTGTACTATGGCAATAAATATTGTGCAGTGTAGTCTTGGGTTAAAATGGTGACATGACATGTTATTGATTTTCAAACTTATTCAGAGGCAAATCAAATTAGAAAACGATTAAATAACCTACTTTTGTTATAACTTCTAATCTTCACTTTAATAGTTTTTTTAACAGCCTGTATAAAAATCAAACATTATTTAAACAAACTTTTTAAATAACCTCAAAGTAAAGTTGATTTTTTTTCTGCGGCAGTTTATTTAATACCATGCCAATTAAAATTTCAGTCGTACCTTTCAATGTAGTTTTCGTGCGCTAATTTGAATTCGCAGAACATATCTAATAAATATGTATACTACGTACACACTTATAACACTAAGTAATAAATATAATATAATACTAAGTATGTACACACGTTTCTAGAGCGTACGGGAGGAGTTGGGCTGCGCACGCGCAAGAATCCGAGAGCTAGAGACGCAGAACCGCGCGCTGAGTTCACTCCTCGTGAGGCAGCTGCGACCGCAGCCTCGACCATCACCAGCTACGCCACACACGCCACTCACCCCACATACACAGAGGGATCTACAAGGTAGTAAGTTATTCAACTTGTAGTTTTTAATAACGATTTTCTTAAACTAAAATAACTTCACATCGCTACTGTAAAATTATGTTCACTTATAAGTATTACGCGTTGAGAAGCTTTTATGATATTTTCTTTTACATTTAAATTATATTTAAATTATATTTAAGTATACAATGTCAGTTCGATTAATAATTCAAATTATGACATACAGACGTATTAAATATAAAAACTACTTAGTTAATATAAAATATAGGGTTTTCCAATAGGGACGCTTGAACTTTGACAGCTGATTGCGGCCATGTTGTTTGAGTGACAGCTGTCAAATGCAGTGTGTTATATTCATTCCGTCCTCCCAAACCACCATGGCAGGTTACAGTGTCGAGCAGCACGTGCAAATCATAAAATTGTTTTATGAAAATGGGTCTTCAGTTCGAGCAACGTTCCGAGCACTTCGCCCGTTTTACGGTCGCGATGATCGTCCTGCCGAGTCGACTATCCGTCGATTGGTGGACAAATTCGAGTCAACCGGGTCAGTTAACAATCAGCCGGTTCCCGTGCGTCGACGTAACGCGAGATCTGCCGAGAATATCGCCGCTGTGCGCGACAGTGTCCTCGAAAACCCGCGGCAGTCAATTCCGCGTCGCGCACAGGAACTCGGCCTTTCGCAGACGACAACTTGGCGAATTTTGCGTTGTGACTTGAGCCTGCACCCGTACAAGATCCAGCTGACCCAAGAGCTCAAGGTTAATGACCATAGACAGCGCCGTGTGTTCGCTGACTGGGCATTAGAGCAGTTGGAAGTTGACGCCGATTTTGGCAAAAAAATCATCTTCAGCGACGAGGCGCATTTCTGGATAAATGGCTATGTCAACAAGCAAAATTGCCGTATTTGGGACGAGACCAATCCACACGAGGTTCACCAAGTGGCAATGCACCCGCAGAAAGTGACTGTTTGGTGCGGATTTTGGGCCGGAGGCGTGATTGGTCCGTATTTTTTCGAAAACGATAATGGTGTGGCCGTCACCGTCAATGGTGAGCGATACCGGTCGATGATAACCAACTTCTTTTGGCCTGAAATCGAGAATATGGATCTGGACAACATGTGGTTTCAACAGGACGGCGCTACGTGCCACACAGCACACGCTACGATGGAAGTTCTGCACGAGCAATTTCTGGACATGGTCATCTCGCGCGGAGGCGACGTGAACTGGCCACCGAGATCGTGCGATTTGACCCCGCTGGACTTTTTCTTGTGGGGTTTTCTTAAGTCGCAGGTCTATGCCAACAAGCCGCAAACCACCGATGCCCTCAAAGTCAACACGCCAAGCCCGATTTGTGCGCCAGAGTCATCGAAAATTGGACCTTTCGTGTGCGCGCCACCAACCGAAGCCGTGGCGGTCATTTGAATGATGTCATATTCCATACATAATGGGGTCGATAGACCTTCCAAATAAAAAAAAAAAAATCGCAAATATCTCTCCTACATGTATTTTTTTTTGCATTTCAAAGATCAAGCGCCCTTAATGGAAAACCCTATATTATACACATTACTATTAGACATTGCGCCCACCAAGAACACCGTTCTTTATTATTTACATGAAAATGTAGATTAAAAACTTCATAAGAGCGAATGTAAAAACTGTAAAATAAAAAGTGATCGTTTTGTTAATACATAAATACGAGAATATAATATGATAAACAGCTTGGAGTTCATATACACCGCCAAGCTTTTCAAATGTAGGTTTTATCACGATGTTTTCCTATACGACCGAGCACAAGATAACTTATAAACAGAAATTAAGCATATGGAAATTTAGTCGTGCTCAAACCCACAAACTCCATTAAAGATTCACGTTTTCTAGCGATTGGGTCATCTCGGCTTGATTTCGTAATTAAAATAGAAGTTTTGATGTTTATGATAAAATCTTTCTCCAGTACATCTTGTAGACGTGGGATCCTGTGGTTCGCTGGTCTCCTTTAGAGACTCGCCACCACCAGCGCCACCGGTGCCGCAGCCACATCCTCTCAGCCACGACGATAAGCGCCGCCATCAAATTTTAGCCGACATCTGGACTGAGCTAAAAGTAATAAAAACATATAATTGATTTAATTAACGAACGCATTAACGTGTAACGCATTCTATATAAAACTATAAATTTGTAAGTATTGTGTTTATTATACAAAATAAATATATGAGATTTGTACAAGCTTCAAGCCTCAATAGCTCAAGGATATACGGGCTCGTAGCTATTATAAAATTTGTATTGTCACAACCCCTGTGCTACTATCAACCCAAAACCTCTACGATTAATTAAATCCTTAAAAACATTCTTTGCTAATCAAATAAAATTAAAAGTATACTCTAAAAAAATCATGGGTTTGTATGCATTAATCTCAAGATACAGTGCGCAAAATAAATCAAATTATAACAGATACTTAATTAACTGTGACGTATCACATCGATAATTACATACGTTTAAATAATGATAAAAATATCCAAGTCTTACCCTACTAAAACATAGATGAAGTGTAACACGACCAAATTATATTTTCAGGGTCTGGAAGTAACACCGGCTAACCTAGCACGCGCGCTGTCTGCCGTGGACCCAACACTGTGGGCGCCACCCACGCGCCCCGCCACCCTCAGCCTTAGTGTGCCGCAACCCGCGGTCACCTGCGACCACGCCGCTGGTAAAAAATTCTCACCCAGTCTAATTAGTGTGTGATATGAGAATATTTATTTTTGATCCTTAGTATTCAACTTAAAGTTATTTTAAATGTCATTTATTTATAAGAAAATATATACTTAAGAAGGTTTTGTGGCAACTTTATTTAAGAAACAATTTGGCATTACAGGTACAACAAGAGAAAAGGGAATAGAAGAAGAAAACGGAGAGGCTGGGGCAGAATCACCAGAGAGCGGCGCGAAAGACGAAGGTTACTCAACTATGTCAAGCGACGTTCAAGCAGATGCGTCGAGGCAGAGCGACCATGCGGCCGACCGAGCTCTGCCCGACCTGAACGAAGCCTCGGACGAAACCGACAACCAAACCATCGTCTCCATTAACCCAAGAGAATCTCGTCGTCATGCTAGAATACTAGCTGAAGCTGACTATATTTATTTCCCAATAGGTGTAGCATTTGCAGGTATTAGAGGCAGCTACCCACCATCTAGACCAGTATTACCTTTTCAGCATGTTGTGAGAAGTTTTTCAGACTCGCACTTATGCTTGAAATTACTAACGGGCACTACCTGTCCTACTAGCTGTCTTGATACCCCTTCGCCTAGTTCGGGGGTACTAGTTTTAGATCTGAAACCGGCGCCAGAAAGGCCTTTAAGAAGACAGGCTATAGCTTCAACAACAAGTTCAGAAAGAGTTTCATGGGGTAGTACACTTGATGATCGCGCTGATGGATCTCAGTATGATGCTGATTATGTCCAGCATTGGTTAGAATTAGATGATGCAAGATCGGCATTGCAGCAAAGGCATAGAGATCTAGCAGACCTAGAATACGATAGAGCCGAATTAGAAGATTGGAGTTTATCCTTGTCGTGTGAGGACCTTGGGGATAGGCAATCACCTTTTGCGGAAATAACTACACCAGGTCAAATATCTCTATCAACTCTTCCAAGTATAAGAGAAGATGATGCGCTAGAATTAGAAGAAGATGTAGGCGACTGTTTATGGAATGACTGTGGATTTGCAACGGTTGAACTTGATGAATGTAGAATAGCTGACGACACTGAAAATTCTGAGAAGAGATGGGAGTATACAGGTACACATTCCCCTGGTGGTTCTTGGTCAAGCGCTTCTGATGGCCCTGATAAGCGTTCGAGTACTGCTTTGAGTGAGGATGGTGATTGTGCTAATGTAGGCCTTGATTTCACGCGAGACTTTTATCGCCTGGTAAAATATGAAAGCACAAAAAGCTTAGCATCTAATTCTTCAAAAGGTGTTACGACGGCAGATCCAGCAAATCATTTACGAATTAATGATGTTCAAACAATGGCTTTGCAAGACCGTGAACAAGCGCTTCAAAATGTTTTAAACTTTATAGCGGAACAGCAAAAATATTGCCGAGATAGAGAGGAGTCAGATTCAATGTCATCCCGTCCTGTATCAGAAATACGTGAATTGCCTCCTCCTTATGCCGCAGCTGATTTCGATGAAGATTCCGTTGATCCCAGAAGTGAAATATCTGAAGACAGGCAAAGACCAGATTCGTTTGGCAGCTTTTCTGAAAATGACTCCTGTGATGTCGTTCCGGTCGACAGAACAATTGTCGCATATTGTGATAGTGTATCCGAGCCAAGATCAACTCCTAGATTTATTGAACGTGAAGCTCCTTATACAGAATCAGAAGACTTCTACGATTTATCCAGAGTTGAAAATGCAGAGAATGAAATAGATGATCACCACCTTTTGAAAGTTCAGAGAAAGAATGAAATAAATAAGAGTATAGATATTAGCAACACTACAGATTTAGATCAGCCAAATTCAATAAAAGATGAAAAATCATGTGATATTGAATCTAGTCGAAGTTTAGAGCACAACTCCGCATTAAGAGAAAACACGATGAATATTATGTTAAATAAACAAACGTCAATTGAAAGGGAGATAGAACCTAGTTTGGTGAAATCGACAAGTTTTCAGTGTACTGGTGAAAATGAAGTGTCCCTTGTCGATGAAGTGCTCAATGCTTGTAGACGTACATCAGGTGTATTAGGTACCGTCCCTGAAGAAGAGGAGAGTTCATCGCCTGAAATTAGCTCCCCCCAAATGACTGAATCGAATACTACAAGTACATCAACTGCTGAAACTGTGATAATAAGTAATAAGAATGAGGGAAGTCATAGGGAAATAAGACGCAGATGTGACAAAAGTCGAATACCCACACTGATGGGAGGTAAAAGACCACCATCCTCGCCGCAAAGGGTGCGGTCTAAAATTCCTGTAGCTGAAAGAAGTCGAGCAGGATGTGCCCAATCGACTTCAACTCCTGAGCCGATAATCGTAAAACAAGAAAATACACTAAGTTTTCACGAAGCTGCCACTTCCAAAGATGTCATTGAAGAGCTTAACAGGTTAGGTTTTGTTAAAATGTTGTATTAAAATTTCAATCTTTATTTTGATACTGACAATTCATTTATTTTCAGAATGATTCGACAAAGTGAAGGTGCAACTGCAGCGACTGAAATCAAAGGTGACGAGAAGCAGGAAAAATCTTACGCACACAAGGACAACGCTTTATGGGCCCCTACCGGATGGGTCCACGTTGAAAAGGATATAGACTTCAGTGATCCTAAGGTATATATTTTATTTGAATATAGAGAATTTGCACTATTTGAGATTTTAGGCGTTCTATATATTTTTTAAATTCATTAATTATATTAGTTTTAATCGCTCGACGAAATGTCCAATCTATTAGCTATTTTTTTTCTTATTTCTTTTTTAAACAAACGTCTCCACTTATACATACAACATAATTAAATTTATATATATGAAAACAGTTCTAAAAGGAAGTAGAGTATCTAAAGACTCTCGGCGATTTTTTTGTTCTGTTTGATATACATTTTCTTTATGTCTTGAGAAATTTTCAACTACCAAACGTTGGAAATAATCCAAGTTTTCTCGTGATCATGATTAATTTAATTATAAGCAATTTAATTTTAATAACATCCATAATAACTGAAATATTTTTTATTTTATTTTTTATTATATTGGGAGGCGGACGAGCGTGTGGGCCACCTGATGGTAAGTGGTCACCAACGCCCATAGACAATGGCATTGTAAGAAATGTTAACCATCGCTTACATCGCCAATGCGCCACCAACCTTGGGAACTAAGATGTAATGTCCCTTGTGCCTGTAATTACACTGGCTCACTCACCCTTCAAACCGGAACACAACAATACTAAGTACTGCTGTTTTGCGGTAGAATATCTGATGAGCGGGTGGTACCTACCCAGACGAGCTTCCACAAAGCTCTACCACCGAGTAAAACGTCACAAACCAGCCAAATATTCTTGTTAAACTCCAGGCTCGAGCGAACCTGCTAGACGTGATGCTGGCGTCCAGCGACTCGTCCCCGTCGTCGTGCGGCTCGTCGCCCGCGGAGCCGCCGCCGCCTTACTCTCGTCTACATCGCTTGCATCGCTCCCGCCGACAGAAGACCGGTAAATACTACTAGCTTGTCTGTGTGTTGTGGGGAGTAACAGGACTTTATGGGACGTGAAAGACATCGCTAACAGTCAGGAAACAATTGCAAGTAACAAAACTTAATCGGTCATATAATTAACAAACTATATGTGTGTGAGAAGTTATCCGTTGAGCTACTTATAATTCAATATTTTCTACAAATATCTCAAATATTTCATATGTCTAGTTTCTTAAAGCACAAATGTCTATTTTTTTCCTTACTGCTAGCCTTGTCTAAATGTTACCCCCGTTAAATGTTGTCCTCATTGTTCACTATATCTTCCATGCGCATTATTAGGATGCGTTCAGTTAGGGGAACGGGTCTTAGAACATAATACACTTTTATTGTAAAAAAATCTAATATTTATCTCTCTTACCTCTTGTATTAAGACTTAAACTAATTATACAAGTTATAAATAATTAGTTTCAAGTTGTAAAATAAAATATTTTTTTTCTTCATATTACGATACGAATTTCTGAGAATTTTAATACTAAATATGTAGTTTAATATTAATTTATTCTGAATATCCCATATTTTAATATAAAGTTAGTCTTTTCTTGAATATAGTAAAATGTTATAAGAGTAACTAGCTTATGAAACTGTATTTTAATATTCTATAATAGACTTATAAATATACAATTCAAATGCTATATAGATCAGTTGTCATGGCTTAGTGTGGTGGTAGACTTACTTTTAAGTTAATTTTTATTGATGCTTTATGTGTTAATTTATGTCCTTTTAAATTTATTGATGTAAATATTATGAAAAAATGAACTATAAAGGTAACAGTTACACATATTATACGTAGTTTTAACTAAGCTTGTAATTTTTTCTTAATAAATAGTTTCATCGATCATAATATTAACATATTATTATCTATGTCATATTGTTTGTGTCACAAGCCACGTCACTATTTCCGCTCTCACTCACACGCACCATCTCACTCTCGCCTCATTTCGAGTAGATGTCATAACAGACGCATCGCTCCGACGAAAGAGAAATGTTCAGAAACATAATAAGTATTCCATGGAATAAATTCGATAACATCGTTGGCGGTATCGGCCCACTCCCGTAACGGAGCGGTGCGTCGGTCGGCGCGAGTGCGAGCGAGGGTGGCTCGGCTCAGGCGCGCGGTTGGTCCAGCGGGCGGTCGCTCGTAGGCGCTAACGTGTGTTGGTGCAGCGGCGGCACTGCGCGTGCGCGGGCTGGGCGCGCTGCGCCAGGCGCGCCACCGCCGCCCCTCCATCCTGGGCCGCGAGGGCTTCTTCGTGCGCTACGCCGAGCCCGAGCGCGCCGCCGTCGCCACCTTCGACTTCCTCGACGACCTCTCCGCCGGATCCGGATCCTCCCCCGACGCCAAAGACTGTCTCGAATAGATGACTCGCGCCGCGATATATATTTTTCTACGTCGCTCGCTTGTGATATCCCCGTTCGTACGGCGACTCGTAGTTCGCTTAGTGATGTGACGTGAGCCAAATAGTTACTAGTGTAGCGCGCCCGCAAGGCTGCAGCTTTAGTGTCCGCCCTATCGATTTAGATTTAGGTGTAGTCGTGTTACGATTTTATTATTGACGAGCACCTAGTCTTAATGTTCTTCTTAGATGGTAGCGAGAAGGACAGGCGCGATGAGGCGTTGACGTGTTTAGTTTTGAGTTGGCGCTCGGTTTGATTTGTTTGTCGGGAAATCGTTTCTGATCGAATGTAAAATTAATTTTCTGGTTTGGTAAGCTGGACGCTTGATTGTAAGGCGTACAGATGAACATCCTTTGCGCTTAAATTGTTGCTTTGGATAAACGAAAACAGCTCTATACCTTATTAACAGTTGATTACTTCCTGCGGTGTCTAGCTTACGCTTCGAACCAAAAACTATGAATTAGGCAAGAAGACGTAATAAGTAATGACTAAGTAAAGAAAGCTGCGGCCTCGAAGTAATGTGATATTTTTGTATATACTGTAAGTCCCACTTATTTTCGTATACATTTAAATGAATTCCTTTCAAAACGAACGAAGTGTTAATGTTGGAATAAGAGTGAAGTTATGTTCTCTGAGCCCGGTCCGACCCGGTCTTCACTTAGATTTAAGAGCTGGTTTATAAAAAAAAACAAAATGGCAATTACGGCCGACCGGGTCTTTATTAATAGGTACTTATGTAAATATCGGCGATGATTATAATTTACGTATCGAGTTAGTTATTAAAAACTTAATTATAATGAATAGTCATTATATAACAATCGAATAATCTTTAAAAATCCATTAAATCGAAGGGTACTAATGTATTTTAAGTGTATATATATGTTATGACGTCATTGAATGCTATTTATTGAGTTGTATCTTTTGCGATTAATAGATTATTTGTGTATACTTAGGTACATATCATGAATCTGTATTATTTGATAATATCTCGAATGGAAAGTTCACAAGTATCGAATGATTTAGAAATGAAAAAATGAGTGTATTCAATCTCATTTTATTCCAGTACAAGTGTTCATATATCAGTATTTTTTGTTTATTTTTTATTATCTTCTCCGTAAGAAAACGATTTGAAATTAATTTATCGATTGCCACAAATTAGTCGATACTTGTAACTAATTTTTGCTATATTGTATTTTCATTAAATATGGTTATGAACCTTGTGAATTTTGTAGGTATTTGCGGCTTTTATTATTAATTGTAGTTATTCTAATGGAACCAAAGCGATTTTTCACAGAATTACAGAATTTGCCACCACTTGTTACGCTGCGACACTAATTTTCTTGACCAATATTATTTTAACCAGCTTTGTTTTTATAGTAAATATTGAAGACAATAAGGAAGATTTATACCTATTATTATTAATAAATATAAACGAATAACGACTCGATCGATATCTAAAATATGAACTTATTAGTATTTATATTATAGTATGATGTAATTGAAATATATTGTACACCCCTAGTAGAGTTCGGATACACGCCTTAGATTTACGTATGAATAGTATTTTTTTTCTTTCATTATCACTTTTTAATTTTTCAATGCCAAAGGTTTTTATTGAGATGGTTATTACGTAGATGTCTATGTTGTTAATATTAAAATTACAATCGTATTAATTTTCTATTAACGATTTTTTGTAATGTTTTCGATGGTGAAAACTTCTGCGTGTATTCGAATTCCGTATAAGTTTTATGAATTATGAGTGTAAACACAGCAATATTTTATTTAAAGTAAATCTCTTGGATCCTAAGCATTATAAACATTATTTAATGTAAAACTGTTCCTATGGAAAATATTTCATCCTCGGTCAGTTTAGGTATTTTATTAAACATGGCTATTATAATTGGCATGATGTTATTTATGATAAATTATACCTAATCTATATATACTTAAAACATTGTATTCATTATAATTGTAGGATCCAGAAAGTACTGTGATTTGTAACTACCGCTGAAACTTCGAGCACAATCGGTTAAAAAAAAAGAAAATTAAAAAAAATTAAAGTTGTATTCCAATATTGGGTGCATTCGTTAGTTCGTTCTAACATAAGACATAGAAATATTTGAGATAGGTAGGTACTTTGAACAGTACAAAAACGTAGAGTAACAGTATAATTTTAATTGTCTACTATTGCAGATGGGTTGAATAAACGATTCCGTTCCCAAATGATACTTTTGTTTGATTTATTTCCTTAATCCTTCGCATGTTAAATAACATTATTTAACAAGATATAAAAAATGGTAACTCATAAAGTTATTTTTTTTAATATAAGATATTTTAAAAACATTTATTGTCAATTTTAATATGTTTCTTTTGGATGTTATTAGCGCCTTACTCTTTTCTTTGTTGTTTTTTAGTATTCCGTCATACAGTTCACCTAAAACGGAGGGTAATATAAATCGAACTTGGGTTGCTTTGCATTGTGTTATTCTACAATTTCATTTTAGTTACGTATTTACTACATAATACATTATACCCTTTATTCTTGTATATTTTGTATTAGAAATAAGTTAAGTTGTTATTTGGATAAATAAATAAAAAATACGCCCATCGACTCTGTGTTTATTAGATTACATTGTCGACGAGTCAATACTTTTAAATCGAGGTATTCTTTTAGCTGACGCTGGCAACATGCTTGATAAATAATTAGGTTATAAACGATAAAAATTCCAAAAAATCCTATTATCAGGATTTTAATGCGACATAACGTTCCGTCTTGTTATGGCATAAATAAAATCATCACTGAGAAACTATACTTAAGAACTAAACCATTGTGCTTACTCATGAAAACACACACCGGCAATTTTCTTCTCGCTATCGATTTCACATTAAATAATACGACAATGCACCATAGTATCTTCGATGGAATCATCGATATGATATAAGGTTAATTTTTTCTATTATCACTGGATTAGAATTGTTTTCTAATAAAACAATAAGCAAAAATCACAACGAACACACCAAGTGTCAAAGTTTGTTTCGCAACTAGAGTTGCTGACCTTGATAAAACGGCTTACACGATAAGCTAAAAGACAAAAATTTGGTATGTGTATCTCTGTCTAAAATATTTGTAACGTAATTTTCGTTCTCTTTCTTGTGTAAGTGAAAAAGGAATCGTCATTAGGTCTATTAGTTTCTCTGTCTATGGAGTTACGCTATACTTGGACTACGGAGAACCGTCAGCTGTCACCTGTCGACTGTCAAATGTTAGCTGTCATTCCTTTTAAAAATAATGAAAGTTTTTTTTTCCCTTTCTGGTGTGTATCTACGCTATTTGAGCGCAAAATGTTCTGCCAATGTCACGTATAAAATAATAAAAGTAATAAAAATATCTTGTTATATTTGAGTGAAAGCGCTAATTCCCTCTAGCAACAGTATTGCCATTTTAATAATTTATAAAACCCTTATTTCATACATTTCGGCAGATAGTTTTTCAGATAATATTTTCAGTAAGAAACTACTGTAATTATTTGTAGATTTGTTAACTAGGAATTTGTAATTATTATATTTATTTGTAAAACCAGGTCAGTGGCCTACAATTGCTGTTATTAAAAATAGTAATGAAAAAACTACCACAGCGAAGTATTTATTTTATAGTTTTTTTTCTATTGCTACAATCATTTATTAAAGCTTGGATATTAACGAAACCTCTTCTAACTAATATCACACCAACTTCTCACACATAACAAACGCTTGTTTTTCTTCATTGGACCTGAAACGAAACCATGAAAATTATATGAAATAATCATATAAACCTATTTTCACATATGACAACACAAGTTATTATGTTAGTATCTGTAAGCGGGAAAACACACGTCACAAAAAAAAACAAGAATTAAAATTTAAAAGTTTATTATATAAAAAAAAAACAGGTAAAGAATCTTGTCATGTTATTTTCTGTTAATTGATAGACCTTAAACAATCACAGACATTCTTATCATAATTACTAATGTAAAACACTGCTATAGGTAAATAATCCGACCACATTACAGATTTCTTAACAAGGAAAGAGGGAATTTTTAATTGGTATAAAAAATGTGTAATGCATGCTTTCACATAATCTATATTCTTATAATCAATATAATAAATTAAATCCAATTTACATAAAACATTCAATATTTACAAACACTACAATAAAAATTAAACTATTTGTAATATATAACTAATACCTAAAGTTGAAAATTTCCAGAGGTTATCACTTACACATAATATTCCTATACCTCGTTAACTATAAGAATATGTAAATATTTTCATAAAACGTTACGTTTTGCTTACGGATAGTAGACGAGTCTGACGACAACGACGACGAGTGACGTCTTCATACATTTATCCTACTATCATTATTATAAATTAAAAACATCAATCGATATTTGGATTCGACATGACAACACTCGATTCCAAGTAATCATTAATTCACAATAAAATATAAATATGTCATACAAGACTAAAAGACCCCTAACTAAGAAACCCTATTGTAAAACAGTAAGTTAAAAAAGTGCATTTAAAAAAACGTTGTAAAGAAAATTATTATACATTTTAAACATCAGTAAAATAAAAACATATATATTTATATATACTTATAAAATATTTGTGACGTACCCAATACTTGTAATACACTTTTATATAGACCTATTTAAAAAATCCACTAGGTGCTAATTTAAGTTTAAACTATTTTTGAAAAATATCTTTATCGGATTTAATAACAACATTATACACAAACTTTACCCAAAATACCGTGTCCATTATAATTGATTACATTACTTATGAATGAAATACAGCTAAAGTCGAGTGAAGCAGTAAGTCCTTATACGATTCAACTTTAGTCCTTAATATATCTTATTAAAAAAAAAAGGTAAGCGAACAAGTTCCATTTCTGAAATTTTATTTAAGCTCTCAAAGTATGAGCCTTTAGCTGTATTATATAAAAAACGACGATTGAATAATTTTATCGTAGCACACCGAAGTTACATGACTAGAAGAATATTAAGTAATTTAATAAATATATTTTAAATTCGTATCGTATATAAAATTAACTAAAAATATATTTTACTAAACGAACAATCGACATATCTAGACGTATGTCAATGTCATGTATACGCCTAGCTATTTAAAAACAAATTCAAACCATGAAACAAAGTAAAGAGAATTGGTATACAGCCGAAATTGTATACGACCGTACATACATATTGTTCATCTGCAAAACGAATTTTCACACGTGGCCCAATAGACAAACGGCGAGTAAACATTTTGATATAAGGTAGGCGTCACACAGATGACATCACTTGTTTTTCATCGCATCCATATTCTAATGTTAATTATTTCAGATATTTTGAATATAAAATCTAAATACAAAAAAAAACTAAATCTCATTTTATTTTGTTCATTATTTAATGCCTGTGAATTTTAGCTTTACCTTGTAAGACTTATTCACTGGTTTCAAAACTGTGATGATATATCATTATCTATAATTTGCGATCTAAATATAAACTATTGTTTCGTAACGAGAAAATAGTAATACTAAAATAATGGCCTTTTATTATAATACGTATCATGCAAGATACATAAATTCTAAATTTAAATCAATACAAAAGTTGCCAGTTCTTGAAGTGTTTTTTTTTTTCGTTTCTAGAACGACTATTAATTAGTATGTTTGATAAATAAAGGCTTTGACTTTACCAATTAAGATAACATGAGTTTAATTGTTTGCCGTGGCGAAATTGTATTTCTTTCGGTCCACCAAGCCGGAACGAGATTTTTGTCATTATAAACGCTATACCATTTTTTGGTAAATAACAATACAAAAGATTACAGCTTCGCTTTGCTAAAAGGTGGCCTGCCTTTTAAACGTCGTAATACAAATTGACAGATAGCCTCTAAACATCCTCTCATTCAAGCTATAAAATTATATAATGTTTCATACTAAACGAATACTATCTGACACGAAACTTGAGTCAAGAGAAAGTATCGAAGATACATAACCATACGTCGACACGTTGTTAAAGTTATTTTATAACTTAAAACCTTGCGTCATGATTTAACTCCATATTTTTGGTTTCGCTCCGCCCGAACATAGTTCCTTCCTAGCGCCCACGTCGCCTGGAACATTCCCAAATATGCTCTTCTTCTGCGTTTCTGTTTGAGAGCTGTTGGAATTTTTCAATGTTTAGTATTTCTTCCGGTCACAACCATACAAACATTTCTACCAATTGTGCGTGCAGTGCATAGAAGGAGCAAGTAAGCCATGCCTTAAAGTACCTATGTGCCATAATTGTCACAAAGTATAAGGTAGAGTTGAAAAGCAATACAATTAAATATAATAAAAAACTTAAAAAAAACTGCTATTCTTAAAAAAATACAAATATATTTACGAAATTTAAATATATATCACATTATATTATTATCTTTTGATAAATATTTACGGAAAAAACTTTTTAGCTCGTTATGATTAATTTTATAATTATCATTTTTATCAGGCGAATCAATCCATTTGTTACAATCCGATAAGGAAATAATATTAGTGATGATTATTTTAAAAAGAAATAAATACAAATAACTCGCTGATACGATTTCAATGAATTCCTTTTACAGAAATGACGAATAAATTTTTATATGGAACGATCTTGCGTGGTTCAAAACAATTATAATTGTTTATAACAATAACATAATTAACAATGCAATTACGTAAGATAACTGATTTTTAACTTAAAGAAATAAATTTCAATATAAAAATTTTCCACCAACCTACAGTCTAAGCGTAGTGGAAGTTCCACACATTTTCTAAGAAATAACTGAATATTTTTCGAATGTCCAATGTACTAACAAATTTACCTTATACTGTTATCGATAATCAACATCCAGACATAAATAGAAATTATAATTTTATTAGCTACATTACATCAATTTCACCATAAATAAGTTAAAAAAAAAACAATAACGCTCGAAAAAAAAATAACTACCGTTAAATATAATAAAAAAAAAACATTGAATAAACTAAGAATAGTTCCTATTTCATAAACGAAATGAATAATTTTATTATGACGCAATTCGTATGTTGCATGTTACGTCACAATTTCTTTAAGTACACGTTTGTGTACAGTTGATAAATAAATAAAGACTCGAGTGAATCAGTCACATCCTACGTGAGTCGAGAAACGTACGTTTAAATTTTAAGAAACAATGCCTTTATCAAACGCCAAATACCGGAGATCTTGTAAGCAATATGACCGAGCCCAACAACTGTTTACGTATTACGTCGTACGTAGAGATAATACTGGTTACAGTGTTTGCGAGGTTCTTATTATTCTAATCTGATGGCATATTCTTTTATATAAAATAGTTGTAGGTAAGTAATATTAACCGTCCCTTACATCGCCAATGCTCCACCAACGTTGGGAACTAAGATCCCTAGAGCCTGCAGTTACACAGACTCACTACCAGTAAATCGGAACACAAGAATACTACTTTTATGATTACCAAAAATATAAATCATTTTATGTATTGAAAAAAATTACAACAGTAATAAAAAAAGCATATCGTTTACACTCTCAGAATGCACTTTCGCAAAATGAATTCGCAGCCAGTTTTTCTGAGGATCTACCGGGCGGTCACTCGGACCGTTGGTTTCTGTTCGAGGTTTTAATTGGAATCTAGTTGTTTTTTATTTCATGTATATAATCATGAATCAAAACGAGCATAATTCGTCCGTGACGGAAATTTTGAAAAAGGTGAACGAATCGTTATCTTATTTATTTATTTACCAATAATAGAGTACTACTTTAAAATGGAGATGTGCTAAATTATTCCCTACAAATTAACATTCAATCTGTCTGAAATTATATTCGTACTTTGGAATGGAAATTAAACCGCGATCAAACTTCAACTTCTTCGTCACCTACTGTGAGTAATTTACATTATTTACCAAGAAGTGTACGTGATAATAGCAACGTATGCGGATTCGCAGGTGGAAAAGCTTCGCCCGTATGGATCACTCATGACTTTTTATCGCCAAACATCAATGCCGAGCCGACCACGAGATGAATTATTGAAATAAGCACTTGAAAACTCAGTGGTTCTTGTCAGGATTTAAACCCAACAGCTTAAGTTAGAAATAACGTTTTGTGGCCACTGAGCCAAAACGAAAAACCAGAATACAAAAAATAATAAACACTAATAATAATAAATTAATAACTATTATATGCGATTTCGGTTTTGCGTTAAGTACAATAACATTTATTTTATTATGGAAGGCCGCCATAATATTCGATTCTTTTTATATTTAAGAGATGTCACAATAAAAATTTATTAAAAATTTATTTATTAAATTAAACCATCACTTTGGTTCAAATCGCTCAATAAATAACCCTTAAAATGAAGTCGGAAGTATATAATGAAATATAATGAAATACTGTCATTTCTCAATTTCTAGGTATATAAGTCATAAAAATAATAATCCTCCAGACCGATTTAGGCCACGGTGGCCAATCTCAAGAGAGATTAGCCAACTGCGCAGGACATATTATAGTGCACAAGTCGGTACGCAAACACAGGTGCATTCTCTATTCCCTTACTCTCAGAACCCGATGGGACGGGAATCCGACACGACCGGGAAGAGTTCAGACGCAGGACCAACGGATTTACGTGCTTTCCGAGGCACGGGGGTGTACACACTTCCAGCTTCCAGACTCCGGGCTGCTACTGAGAAATTTCGATAGAAAATCTCGATAATATTTTACTGGCAATTCCCAGGAATTGCACCCAGGACCACCGTGTCTGCGGCCTTACATGTAGCCAGTAGACGAACGAGGCAGTCATATAAGTCATATAGTATTACCAAAATAGTGACGTTCATACATTAATACGAGGAACGTACAAACGCTTGTTACCTTAGTGACGCGATTAATAACTTTTGGATAACGTTAATACATATTGCAATATATAGCGTTGTACATAATATAACATTCTTACAACAGCCTTCCCGAAAACGTTCGGAAATTTTAAATTGAAAATCGAATATATTAAGGAACGTTTATGCCATTAGGAGATATCATATGACATATTTTTAGATAGAAATTGGAAATGAAATAATGCCTGAAGGTCATTGCGAATAGAAAAGTACAATGATTGCAAACGACCATTGATTGAAGATGAAAATATGAAGACAAAATTATAATCCCGCTGTGTCTTTCGCTGATTCTTCTCCAGGTCTATAATTATATTGGTCAATAAACAAGTGTAAGCAATATCTCTTACGGCGACAATGTCTATGGGCAATGGTGACCTCTATCATCACGTGGCACACCAGCCAGTCCGACTCTATTAAAAAAAGTGTCACGTTGATCGGTAATACGATATTAATTTTTACATTAAGATAAACAAATGATATTTGCATCGTTACAGTCGATAATTATAAATATAACAATCATAACGAATCAATTTATTTTAGTTTAGTTCAAATTATTTTCAATTTTCTGTATTTTGCTAGTAAGTAGTTTATAAGGCGGCAGATACAAAAAGACTCGGCTCAAAGCCCGGATCGACCGCATAAAATGTTATTCAGTGTATCATTGAATTCGGTTTGGGAGTATTTCATATGCATTTTACACGAACAGAACGTTTTAAAACTGCTTTGCTATTTCAATACAATTTGTAAAATATAAAAAGTAACGATACAATATTATCTAAATAATAAAAAGTATTATAATTTTCTTTCAATCGATTTTACGTAAAGATTTTATCTGATTGTGTGCTCTTTGTACTTAATCTGTTGACATAGACTATATTATATAGAACTGCATTAGTCAGATTAACCTCTGTTATCGTGTTAGCCCTCCCTGCAACGCGATCCCTCTATCCATTGCCCTCGACTCGATCGTATATTTATAGCCGATGACTGCACTTGACTATGATATCCAAACCAGATATATTAAATAAACTATATGATAATCGTTTTGATTAAAATTTACAGATTACATTAAAATTAATATCTCATTGTAAACAAAGCCAACTTATTAAATATTGCGACGAAAATCGATGTAATGACTTTGGTTCGTTGGTTCAGTGGCCACTTTATTAAGGTGAACATCCCTAGGTCCTGGGTTCAAGTTCTGGATTTATAAAAACGGTTAGTTTTCAAAATGTTGTAAAATGAAAAAATAAATCATCAATTTTACGTGAATTTACCACCAGTTTTTAAACGAAACATTTTTAGTAGCAAGGGTAGTATGTGCACCGGTATTAGTATCTCAACATCCATCAATACAAAGTAATTTTGATCAATACCACATATATACAAGTTATGTGATATTGTATGAGGAAAAATGGAGTAACTATAAATTAATTTAGAATTTTCCTGGTTACTATAATGATACAAAACTTTATACACGTAATGTCGTTGGTGTCTCTTTGGGTTAATGGCTAGGTTATAAGGCTGCAGGCTGGTCATAACTTTTAATCTCGGTTTGGAGCAATAAAACATTACTGGAGTTGTTTCAACATTCCGTAAAACTTCCCGTATTTTAAAAAGCCCTTCAAACCGTTTATTCTGCGCCTGCGCCACTCACTTGAGCACTAAAATATCTGTATATCATCATCATCAGTGATCTTATGAACGACTTCTACTCTGTAAGATTTGTTTATACTCTTGTATGACTAAACAACGAACAAATCTTACAGAGTAGAAGTATCGCACGGACGAATGTATCATTTTAATAGTTACTATAAACTAACAATCAATATGCAAATTTAAAACGGCGTTAACCGCTTCGTCGACGTCAAAACACTTTACTAGTAATTTAGCTTTTTATGATAAGGAAAACATGCCATTACCATTTCCACAACCATTGTACTTATTATGGAATTGTTTGATGCATAAAGCGTGCTGTAAAAACAAGACCATCAAACGATCCTTGATAATAGAATAAAAGTCTACATGCAAAATGTTTTCTAGATAGATATATATAGATTTAAGGATTTTATTTATATCTACCGCCTCATATCTCATACGTACATATTAAAACATCCTCTATAAATATAACTTGGAGGAAACAAATTTTTTTTTTTACTTTATAAATATATTTTACAAGGTCGTAAAAAGTAACAACCGGTATGTGTCCCACTTTGTCCACCCGTATACTTCACCGCGCTGATCAAATGCGGTTTTATGCATAGACATATGAAAAATTCCCCGATGTAGGTTTCCTAACGATGTATTTCCTTAGTAGGAATAAGTAGGCAGGCTGCCAAATAGGCTATCTGATAGTAAATGGTCAACACATATAGACATTGGTACCATAAGAAATATTAACCATTCTTTACATTGCCAATGCGCCACCAACATTGAGAACTCAAATGTTTAGTCCCTTGTGCCTGTTGTAAAACTGGCTTCACCCTTCACACTGGAACACACTTCACACACAACAATATTAATTATACTGATTGGCAGTAGAATATGCATAAAGACCTACCACCGAAGCAATATTTACAATAATGAACATAACATAGTGTAGCCTGACCAAAATAAAAGGCGCAGTAATAAATATCATTATTACTGCGCCTACAATTCGAACTTGTTTTACAGCTAAAGTAAATCATTTATTAACGAAAAAGTATTTCGGTTTGCTTTTACGAAGCTATCTTGAAACGAAGATAACATCATTATAATTAAATCATCATTCGTTCGTCCTTAACATATTAATTTAGTGTTGACACGTTATTATTGACAGGCATCCTACCTGCTGCATATCCCCTTAGCCATGGGTGATAAACTTTTTGGCTTTACGCTTACGTGCTCTATTTCGTACCAAAATAGCTAGCGGCGGTAATTACTGATCAATCTATAATAAAACCTCTAGATTTATGCGCGAAAAAATTATCCAGATATGAAAACACGAGTAGCCAAGATGGCCGGAACCGAACTGGTAAAAATAAAATATCAATGAACTTGATTTTCGAAAGTCGAACACTCATTCAAGCGATTATGAAATTAGTTATATCATACCTTGCTTCTATAGCTTGTAGCGAGATTTTGTGTTGTAATGAAATAAGTCATTGTTTTCTCTTTAGCATTTATTACTGTATGCAAAAAGTACCTGTATGTCTATATTGAAAGTACATGAAATAAACATATTTTTTTTAATATAGAATAGGAAGGGTGACGAGCATATGGGCCACCTGATGGTAAGTGGTCACCAACGCCCATAAACATTGGCATTGTAAGAAATGTTAAACATCGCTTACATCGCCAATGCGCCACCAACCTTTGGTGTTATGTCCCTTGTGCCTGTAATTACACTGGCTCACCCTTCAAACCGGAACACAACAATACCAAGTACTGCTCTTTTGCGCTAGAATATCTGATGAGTGGCTGGTACCTACCAAGTAAAGTATGATATAACAATAACGGAATATTTCAATCTATACAACCATACACAAAAACACCAACAATAAGATTGACGAACATATAAATATATGTTCGTCATCGAGAATATTATGTACGCGATTGTAATTAAAGATCATTCCAGTCGTAACCAAACCATATCCTCAAAAGAGGAGAAGCGGTCTTAATGGCAATATTCGTCTAGAACCCATACAATTAAAACTTCAATTTCCACCTAATTTCCCCCAAACAAACTACAAAAACTCACATCGACATAGAGACATGAAATTTTCAGTGGTCGTGTAAAAACCGTATGAAAAGTGCAGCAAAATAAAAAACCCCAATTTTGTAATAATTCATCATTAACTTATCAGGAAATAATGCTTTTATCTAGTTGGATTTAATATGAAAGCAATATTTATCAAAAGATGTACAAAATCTTATCATAAATATTATACTACTTCTCCATATTTTAATTTAATAAGATAATTATAAACAACTGGATCTATTCAAATTTTTATTTAATATAATATAACATGCAAAGCAAGACACACAAAAGACTATGGTCATTATTGAGAACATAGCAGTACAAAGTGAAAGGAAAAGTTAGTACCATACAGTTAATGGACAAACATAACATGCGTATATTACATTATATAATTTTTTTTTTTTTTTTTTTTTATTGTATATGTTGGCGAGCGAGCATATGGGCCACCTGATGGTAAGTGGTCACCAATGCCCATAGACAATGGCATTGTAAGAAATGTTAACCATCACTTACATTGCCAATGCGCCACCAACCTTGGGAACTAAGATGTTATGTCCCTTGTGCCTGTAATTACACTGGCTCACTCACCCTTCAAACCGGAACACAACAATACAAAGTACTGCTGTTTTGCGGTAGAATATCTGATGAGTGGGTGGTACCTACCCAGACGAGCTTGCACAAAGCTCTACCACCGAGTAAATATAGATATGCCACTGAATTGTCCTTTATAAACTAAATCCTTTTTATTTATTTATTTATTTGGTAACAATTATTTGTAATAAGAACCATTTTATTGCATATCTATATATAATATAATCATATTATATATAATCTGATAAATTAAATATTTTATTGTTTTTAATAAAAATGAATATCATACCTGAGCATATTCCGGAAGTTCTCGAGTTCTCTGATACTATTCGACAGTCTAGCAAATGCATTAAATAATGCAACTATTTCTGTCCGTTGCAAACGTTTATGGGACTTATGCCTTAATATTAGCTTGCCCTGATCTGGGTCTCCTTCAAAACTGTCCCACTGGCCAGAGAAGAGGATTTTGAGTGCTGTACCTAATCCTTGAGTCTGCAGCTTACCCCACAGTTTACATTTATCACATCCAACACAATCCATAATACGTGAAATGTTCCAAAAGTGATCACGGAACTCTTGCTTTAACTTCCCAGCTTGACTACCACCATTAAACATTGAAGACTCATTGAAGTGGTCAGGAAATGTGTAAATCACACCTATCATATTACGTATAGCGTCTCTAGTCTCCTCATCCTCTATAGGGTTACCCGTGAAATAATCCTCTCGTTCTAAATAAGGCCCGGCTTTAGCTATAGCACGCATTTCAAGCAAATATACAAAGTATAAATTCTTAAGCCAATTTGGACCTTCCCCAAATGTTTGTGATGGATCAAAACGACGTTGGAACTCGGCCAAATTTGGTCCCCATTCTCCTTCAGGTGGAGCTGCAAATCCTAACTTTTTCTCTGATAGTAAAAACTTTGAACATAAATGGATATTAATACTTGAATGTAAGCCAGATACTGCTCTGTAAAATACTCTCTTCTCAAGGCACATATTGCCTAAATCTGAACTCAATACATATGGAAATGATTGATATGGATTCAATTTAGGACGAAAACAATTCTCTTGATAAATGCTTCTCCAAATTCTGTGTGCTGAGGGCCCTTTGTAGCCTGTATACCTTTCTGGATTTAAAGATAAATCGATATATTCGGCTTCCACATCTTTATCATCACACTCGCAGAAATTACCTACAGAATCATCATAAGCTTTCCACTTAGCGATTTCGTACTGGCTCGCTGCACTCAAAGTCATGTTCAAGTAACCAAGAGCAGGATCATGATCGGTGTCAGAGTTACATGGGGTTTGCGCCTCTTGGGTATACTTTGCAGCTGGCATCTCCTCTTCTTGTTCATTCTCATAGCCGCTTTCGAAACCCGGTATACTTTCCTTCGAACAGGTTTTAATGTGACAGTATTTCATCGCACATCTACTATCATCCGCCCAAAATGGACATTCTTTCTTCAAATTGACCTTGTAAAATCTAAAATAGTCCTTGGTTACCAGACTCTGTATTCGAGGGAATATTTTTACGTTATTAAAATAGTCGATCGTATCGACGTTGCAGGAACAGTCGCCGAGAGCTCCGTGAAGAGCGTCAAAACATGCTGTACTATCGCAAGCCGAAGTTTCAAACAGTTCCGTATCGTAGCCGACAGCTTGAACTATCGCGAGAGCGAAAATTATAAACACAACACAACAATTTTTATTAGCCATTTTCGAAAGTTTCGAAGTCATTGCACTGATTTTAAATATAAAGCGAATTTTCGAGTTAATTCTTCACAGTACATTTATTATAAATACTCGTGAATTTACATATAACACTAGGTAATTTGTACAAGAAATCGAAAATGAAAAATTCGAAAGTAGAATAAGTAACTACGATGGTACGTACATTCACAAACGTCTAAGCATTTCGTTTTGACAATCACAATTGCATATAATATATAGGAAAGGATCAACACGACTATGAACTACCTACTGACATTTGACAACTGACTCTGAGTTATTGACATTCATAAAAATGTCAGGCGTAAGTTTTTCCTCGCAACCATAGATTATAGAATACGTCTAACCACAAACAAACTACGTTAAACCTTACCCATTGAGTGGTATTCGAGCTATAAAGATCTCAGTATTCTCCAGCAAAGGCTATATAAAAGGTTCTATATAAAGAGAAGAAAAAAACCCATTATTCATGAAAGAACTTGGTTCTTAAACAAAATTACAGAAAGCAATTTACAGTGTGGTTTTACAGATATAGATTCTCTCTCTAATAACTAAGAAATATTATAACAAAATTAAATAAATATATACGTGGTGGTCGTATAATTAGAAACACTACCAACGGTCCTTGACATTATATAAGATACTTCACCGCAACCGTTTGTATTTTGAAATTAAACAATAAATAGGACAACAATATGTTTAACGATTTATCATTTATTAGAAAAACAATATAAATACCATTAAACAAGTGCAGTTTCAATTTTAAGGTATGAACAATAATGATCAACTAATTAGAAACAACAACAAAAAATATAAAAAACAATATTTTTTTAAGTATTAGTAATTAGTATTGTTATTTACGAAATAGCTACTATCCACAGCCTACCAATAGTTATAATTAATATTTAGTGGCGTATCCCATATTTTCAATAACAGCACTGCAACGACGTGGCATTGATTCAATCAATTTCATACATTTTTCTAGGGGGATTGAATTCCATGCTTCAACAAATGCTTCATATAGTTCGTTTTGACTGGTGTTACGTTTGTTTGAGACTTTATTTTTAACAATATACCAGAGATTTTCTATCGGGTTTAAATCTGGACTATTTGCTGGCCAGTCTAAAACAGATATACGCTGTTCACTAAGGAAACATTTGACGCTATTGACCGTGTGTTTAGGGTCATTGTCATGCTGAAAGATCCAGGTTATAGGCAAATGATCGTCTGAGTAGGGAAACATTGTGTGCTCTAAGATATTTTTGTATTTCCATTGATCCATCGTTGGCGGTACACCGTGCTTGACTATACTCCTTGCGTATTTATAATTAAAAGCATTGTTTACAGGGCGTCTAACATAGCGCTTTCCATCGGAATTTACCATATTTATTTTTGTTTTATCTGAAAATAACACTTTTTTTCCATTCTCGTACCGTCCAATTAACATATTTTTTTGCGAATAATAATCGCTTCTCTCGGTGTTGCTTGATAAGAAGCGATACCTTTCGAGAGATTCTTCCAAACAATTTAGCTAATCTTCGGCGTATCAGTCTTGACGAGATTTTTTGGTGAAAAACTTTATTTTTAATCTGGTTGGAGCCTTTACTTGGGTATTTTTTAGCAACACGAACGATTAGCGTATCTTCTCTGGGAGAGGATTTTCTTGGCCGAACCTTTTTAAGAACATTTTCAACAGTTCCATGTGTTTTATAATGAATAATTTCATTAAAAATGTTCTTAACAAAACAATTTAAATACTCAGCTATTCTTCTGTACGCCCACTTATGATCTATATGTAAATTAACAATGATTTGCCTAGTAGACGCCACTACTTTTATTTTTGCCCATTTTGAACAAAATAAACTTCAGATTAAATTTTGAATTGCCGTCAAAATAATAGAAAAAGAAATGTTATTCTCCAATTTAAAAAAATGAACGAGGTTTTTTTAAATGTTTCTAATTAGGCGTCCAAGCGGCCAGTAACAGAAAATAAACTCCTACATGTGTAAGACTCATTTTGTAATTAAAAATAAGATATCTTTTATATTTTATGCATTTAATGAGTTTTTTATTTGAGTGGCTATTGCATGATTATTAATTATTGAATGTGTATCTTTTTTACGAGAATTTGTACATTGAAGTTATACTTTCTATCAAAAAAAAGACACATTGTTATTTGTTGAAATTTATTTATTCATACAATGTAAATCATTCACAAAAGCGGTATCATCGGAAATGCACAAGAGATTCAAAATACAATTATAAACAGACATTTGCTCCCGATACTTATAGCTATATACATAATACATTAAGAGAACGTTTCCATAATTAATAACGTCATAATAATATAGAAATGCATAAAAATTTCAACATATTTATAGTATGAATATATATTTAATGTTGGACGTACAATTATTAAAAATTACAAAGTTCGATTAATAAAATATTTCTTTTATATAATTTCAGTGAAATTGTAATATTACAAACAGTCGCTTAACTAACTTATAATAATACCTATTTTCAATAAATTTCATAAAATTACGCGTAACAAAAATGAAATTTAACTTAAATTAAAAATGTGTAACGCGTTATTTATATCAACGTAATGTCAATTAAAATTAATGAATAACAAACAAAAAAAAAATGTCGTAACTCGTTACCGGAAAGGTAAACAGTTTTCGGTGTATCGATTAACTAGTAAGTTAAGGTAGAGACATGGAATTATAGTCGCTTTAAACGCACACTTTAACTTTAACTTGTACATTAAATAGAAAGAAAACAAAGTCGTCAGGTCCCGTACTAAATTGTCGCTAATGAGTTAAAAAAAAAACAATTTTGTTTATGGTAGTGGTAACAGTTCGGAATTCGAAAATATTATGAGGTGGGGCTTTATCAACTTAATAATAACTAAACTTGTAGATAATCATATTTTATGGTATTCTGTTTCGTTATTTAAGTCGATTGTTCTTATTTGAAGTTATTTAACGTTGTTCTTGTTATTCAAGCGTACCTGTAATTATGAAAGGAAACAATTATTATACGATTAGAAAAAAAAAACATAAAAAATTCCAAATTCAAATAGTAAAAACACTTTTGTACTGGTACCGTTCAGAAAATTATTAACAGATTTCATTCCACATTGTAATATATTATTTTATTATTCGTGCAAACTGTAATTAGTAATTCCAAATCCTCGACAATATTTGTACATTCTTTTATTAATATCCAGAATTTTTAAACTCACAAAATAACAATATTATACAAAATTAAATAATTTATTCACACAGATTCACATAAAATATTCAATGAAATTATCAAAAGCTATGATTACATAATTTATCCAAATCTGTTTATATTTGTAATTTTAGCTTATGATGATTTCACACAAATTGCATGCAATTAGTAAAATAAAACTCAATAAAATATTAGTTACTCACCATTCCGCATATAAACTTGTTCAATGACATTCAGCAATGTTACCAGAATAAAAAAACAAAATCTTTAATTAAATGCTTTATTCTGAATAATTGTAACATCAAAATCAGGGCACAATAATTAAGCTTATTATAACTTTAAGTAATGGCAAGTTACAAATTTTATGATCTAAAATGAGCATCGAATTTTGGCATTTATTTATCATTACTAAATAAAAATGCTAAATCAAAAATCAAATTACTGTAATTCTACATATTTTAATTAATAACTGATATACATTTACCGACTTTAGTAAATGAACTTATAATAAAAAAAGTTTTAACAGAAATAAAATGTACGTTATCTTATCGTTAAACGCGTTTATAGAATTTTTATATATTATGTACTCTATACTATATAAAGCAATGATAATAAGACAACTAAAGCATTATGTAGCTTAATGCGCTTTTAATTAATAAATGTTTTTTAAATATGTACGTTCTTAACGTTATCTTTTTTTAATGAATATACTATTTTTGATAAATTTAAGAATTTTATTTAAATCCTTTACAATAAAGGTTACGACGTTGAACAAACAGTCTAACTATTTATAGTTAGAAATTTAAGAATTTGAAAATATTCGCAAAGTTAACACTATACTTTACTATTATTTAGCATTTAGTCTTCTAGTCTACATTCCTATTGTACCAGTTATATGTATAATATATATATACATAGCTAATTTATTTAAGTCATTAGTAGAGTCATTTAAACAATAATTTAGTGAAGATCTAAAGTTTTGGAAAGTTATATATTGTAACATTATTATAGCTATTTTTTTATTGTACTAGATTATAAGGCTTGTTTTAATGATACCAGTTTCTAGAATGTTGTAAGAATTTAACGATAAATGATTAAGTCTTATTGTCATTTAAAGTCAAGAATATTGTAATGATATCTATTCATTGTTATTTTTTATATAATTTATAAACAATTTTATATGTACTAAGTTTGGTACGCATTTGTTTGTGAAAATTTTACCGTTTTTTGTCAATTGAAGTACAGGTGTTATTTGAACATGTATTGTTAGTAAAGCTTTATCCCAAAAATCAGCCCATATAAAGTATTGAGATTCTTTATTTAGAAACAGATAATACAAATTTAAAAAAAAATCTATGGCAAATGCTTTTTTTAATTTTTTTTCTTAAACATTTTAAATTAAATAAAAGTATTAATAATTAATTATAATTATAGTTGTATTAACTGTTTCTTTGCTTTTAGTTTATTATTCAATATTCAGCATCTGTATCAATATATTTTTGTAGAGTATCACAATATTGTGATAAACATAACATAACGGTTCTAAGCATTGGTTACACTTTGAAGACAAATTTGCTAAGACAAGTACTTGAGTAATTTACTATGTATCATAGTAAATTACTCAAACCTGCTGTCCATAATGAATGAAATTGTTAATGAAATTAAACGATGCTGAATAAAGAAACCCCTCAGCCCTAATCACCACATTACAACAGATTATAAATACTTTTACAAAAGCTATATACTTACTGTTAACCCACAGTTATGTATACTGTGATACAAAATGGCAGTTGCATGAAGCCATAAAATATTTACTTGAAAATATGAACATCCAAAATATATTGCATTAAAAAACAAATTGTGAAAAATTACTTTTACACTTGCGTTTATGTTATTTCAAATATATATAGAATGTAAAATTAAAAAAAATATGTTTGTACTTATTAATCTTTTCTGTAAATTATATGCGTATAAACCAGCACAAGTGTAATAGTATCCGATCAAAACCATGTGATTTAATCATAGACCGCCGCCATGCAGTGAACACAGTCCGTCAAAAATAGCCAAAAAAGAACCAAAAAATTGTGTCATAGGTACCAGCTCTAATGTACAAAATATTAGTAGCGTGACCTTCTGTCCATGTTCCTAATGGAGTTGGCGAGGCACAGCGCGAACAGAGCGCCGATCACCTGGAACATAAAAGATCAATACGTTACTTATCCACCTCCTTAGAAAGAGGGGAGGAAAGGCTGGCACTCAGCAGCACTCAGTAGCACTGCTGCCAAAAGTAACGATTTTACCTTGGGGCCATATTTAGGTCCATTGAATATATATACGCCAAAACATAGTGGGTTTCAAATATTCATAGTAACAGATGGTGTTACGTTCTATCCTTTGGATTTCTGTGTACCGTCTGCATCTTGTAACATTTAGCCCATGCCCCATATGATAACTCAACTATTTAGCACGTCAGCAAAGTTCACACCATCATGCGATTTTTTCCATTGCTATTATATATTGGAATAATTGGAATAGTAATAGTGCAAAAAATTGTATTATTGTCACTGGCAACACATGATTCTACATTTAGAACCGGCGTTACCTTAAAATAGTCGTTCTTCTCCTTAAAAAAGGAGAGGAGGTCTTAGATGAGCATTGAGTCATTTACAAGCTGTTAATTTACAATTACTTTTATAGTCGTCTTTAATAAAATAACTTAGTTAAGTAGTAGTATGTCGGCTATAAGAAATCAAACAGACGAGAGTTTCCATTTTGTGAAATCTTGAGCCGTGTAGAGATCCGCACATTTTTGGTTAGTTCCGTAGTCAGATTCAAAATACTTGTAAAGGTTGGTAAGCTTACCTCAACGCAAGCTACACCAATAGCTACACCGGCAATGGTCTTGTTCCACATCTCATAAAGGTCGGCGACTCGCGGGCTGCAGCCGATACTGTTTGCGTCAGCGAGGGTGCACTGGTCTCCAAGAACTTTGCCGACTGTACCCAATTGAGAGCAACAAGACTTGGGCAGGATGATGCCATAATCAGATGCACTGTTCTTGCCGCAACAATTGAGCTGAAATTTTAAAACAGATTCCATTTAAAAAAAAAGTATTGATAACATTTATTTCTGTCAATAATAGGAGTTTTATTATTATTTTATTAAATTCATTTAATATAAAGGTACTTCTTCTATTCATATTTAAGCATGATTATTAAAACAGATATTTATAGTAATTACTGAATTACCTGTTGTTGGAGATTGTTGAAAACGGTCTCAGCAGCCGGGTCTATGCTTCTCTTGTCGAACAGTGAGTTAACGGATTTGACGAGGGCTTCCTTGATGTTGTCCGCGTAAGTGAACATCAGAACAGCGAGCACCACTTGCACGATGATGATCACAAGCAGGAAGATAGCGTACTGGAAACAGACGAAGAGATTTTTTTTAATCTGATCGAACCACGACGCTCCCATTTTGAGGTGTGCACTAATCTTCACTTGTAACATGATACGTATGTAACAGGTTAATATTAAATTTTAAATTCAAATTCAGTGAAAAAAAATTATATATAGTTTATTTTTATATTCACATCAGAATTATTTTAAGAATATATACAATGAAAATAAATTTAAAGAAAACTAACGATACGGACATAATATTACAAGTTATAGAAAAAACACACAGTCTAAAAGATTGTCCTGTGGCATTGTACCCAGGACGCTGGCACTATGGGCCCATTTGAAATTTGATAGTAATTATTTTTATTATATATGTGTATAGGAGATTTTCATGTTTTTATTTAATTTAGTGTTGCATGCATGCATGCATGCATGTTGTGTGGGAAAAATCATCAATCACGATTGTTCCAACCGATTGAGATAGATTTTTACTAAAAAATTTCATGTTGGTGACAACATGGTACACTAAAAATTAGTTTTAATAGATGGAATAAAAAAATCTTTTTTTTTCTTTTTCTCTACTATCGAAAATATTTGATACATATATTTTTTAATTTGGTGATTAAGTCATTTTTGTACTATGTCTAATAAACTTTAAATTTACTTAAGTAAATAAATATATGATACGCTTAGACAAATAAGACGGATGTTACTGTATCTGTCTTGTTCAAGATCAATGTCAAGATATTATTTACATAAACCGCAATCCTAAAACACACACTACTGCATATATACTATACAATAGTTTGTATAATATATATGGCTAAGAACAAGCCTTACATATACATTAGCACATTGTTAAGGAGTTAGTGGAACGAAAGTGGCTTTCTTTGTAGAGAGCGACCTGGCTTTTGTTTGAGTAACAATCAGAGACCACGTCCGAAAATAGAAACGATTGTTTCTTTAAAAATGCCATCACATACATACATACATACATATATATTGAAGCCATACACTGAATGTTAAAAGTGAACTATGTGTTCGAGGCATTCGTTAAATTAAATAATTAAAATATTTGTTCTGTCAAAATAACTTTCATATACTTTCGTTTGAAATGTTTTTGAATTAAAGAGCGAGGCGATTTAAAGTTTTGTTTATAAATACATCTTCGGAATTTTATTTAAAGATAATTATAATTTTAATACAATTACTTTGAGTTACTTGTACTTTGATTGAGTAAATTATATTTAATTAAGTTTATTCAATCACTCACCGTGACAACCATGCAGTGGCTCTCGCGTATCGCTCCGCAACAACCGAAGAACGCGATAACGAACATCACCGCTCCGATGATGATGAACACCCATGGAGCAACGGTCAAGTGACCCTGCAACTCCTGCTTGATCACCGCCCAGTTCAGCAGCACGGCGACGCCGATACCAATCACCGCAAGGCCGAACAGCTGTTGAATTATTGTTATTGAATTACATATATATAAATAATTGCTAATATATCTTTTATAAGTTTAAACTAGAATTTGCTATTTTTATACGAATTAAAATATATATTTTTCATTTATATTCAAACCTAGTTCGTTCTTTTGTTGTGAAATGAATTGTCATCATCATCACTAAAGTTTTTGTGTAGTGTTATGTTATATTTTGTACATTGAATGTAGAAAACATCTCAGCGGGCGTCCCAGCGGGCGTTCTAGTATCTATTCCGTCTTAAAAGTAAGTATTGACGTTCATTTTTACATTCTATATTATATCTCACTACTATTAATGAAAAAGGTTCTTTGTAAAAATTGTCTTCTATAAAAAACATAACAAATGAAAAAAACCGAATGTTATAATATTATAATCTTTAAATTTTTCCTCTATTGTTTTCCTGGCTAATAAATAAATGGACTTTAAAGCATTTTATTTATAAACATATCCTTTTGATATGTAACTTTTAACCTTTTAAAATTGAATCCAAATGTTAACATACTAGTTTCGATTTTTTTAAACAAACACTAACGATCTGCGAAAACCGTTACAGGTTGGACTTGTAGGTGCTAATATATTGACAATAGCGATGATTTCGACTAAAAGCGATTCGATAAGAGAAAAAACAGAAATCTAAAAACATTTCATTTTTATGCAATCTCTAAAATGTCTAGTTTTGAGCCATATTTAAAACTTTTAAAAAAACTTTGCTGTAAAAGGTCATACAGAAATTATAATCAACCTGCCACTAAATTATGTATCATGGTAATAATACCTTTGCCTCCTTTAATAACCAACATAAATAAAAAAAAAATCTAAGCTTCGAAAAAACGCACAGACAACATGTTATAAGTAATATTGCAACATAAAATTAAAAAACAAATTTTATTGCCAACTTTACAATGGGCACAATATGACCGCGCAACACTATCAAGGTTAAAAAATAAAAAGAAATTGCGTTTCATATCATAACAATCATTTTGTCTAATTTTACGAATCGTTTATTTATCATATAAAATCATGATTCAATCTGTTATTCCGTTCAAGGATTTATATAATAATAAAATGTGGCACAAGAGTTTTATAAATAGCAGAAGCAATTGCAGTAAACGTTTATAGATTATAAACTTATAAAGACAATGATTCCGTTTATCTTCTATTAAATCTTTAAAATAATCTAATTTGACAGGGAATATTGTTGTCTCTTTCTAATTTTTGATTGTAAACAAAACAGAATTTACATATAGGTTATTAAAATTTCTCGCTGTAGTAATTCCTATTTAAAAAAAAGGCTAACTTCACTCAGTCAACATTATTATTATATGAATATTACAATGATATAAAACACTGCATTTATGGTTTTTTTTTAAAATAATAAATACAAACGAACCGATTTTGATTGAGCTTTTGTAATTTAGCTAATTTTTTATATTTAGCATTTGAAATACTAAACGTTCGCACCGACAGCTCTATGAAAACAAGCATTACTAAGAGTGAATAACACAATTGCGCTTAAAAATAGAATCTTTACAGGACTGACATGATGTCATTTATATACGTGTTCAATTAGCGTGTAAAAACCGCTTAGTAGGCGTTTTATTTAGTCATAAGGACATATTCAGTTGGTGCATGTGTGTGTGAAGTAGGGTTGCCAATCGTTAACCACGAGGTCTGCAATTTCTTTATAGTAAACCTAACCAGGTTAGACAGAATTCCATTTAAATGGTGTAAGATTCCGAGCCGCGCGATGCGCATGTCTCAAGGTGTCAGGCAGCTGATAGCAATTGGCTGTGCTTTGTTTTGTATATATCTATGCACACCCAATTGTAAGCTAGTTTTTTAAGCTGGCAACCCTAGTCCTGCACTATTACTATTCAGGTACCAAGTTTAACGTACATCTCACGTTAACATTCCAAATATTAAATATCGATAAATACTAATACAATAGGTAGTAAAGCAGGTCACATTTAAAAAAGGCCAAATTATAGTAGGTAAATATACACCAAAGGCACGATAAACTTGTCTGTGGAAGAAATTTGAGAGAAACGAGTACTATGGTACTTAAAAATATTAAATAGAACAATATTAAAAGTTTCGTTGCTGATAGTAGCTAAGTCTGTTTTGATACTGATTATAGCTGTCTCTCTCTGATGTGTGAGAACAATAAAGAAAGGAAGTATTTTAGCTCTGTCGAATTATAAACAGAATCGATAGCATTATTCGCCTGTTATCTAAAACAAATAGAAACAATGCAGTTCCTAGAGTTGAAATATAATGCATAATATAAGAATTATAGTCTTGAATTTAGTAACGACTTTTTTTTCTTATTTATAGTACGAAGGCGGACTGTTAAATAGGCCACCTGACGGTAAGTGATCACCACTCCCAATAGACATTGGCACTATAAGAAATATCAAACATTCCTTAAATCCATTTATTTAACTTTATACGAGTACGCACTAATCAAATAGTGTAAATTTAGAGTAGACCACGAACGCTTTTCGTATTCACACACCTGAAACAAAAATATAGCGACCGAGTTGCCGCCTGCCGGGTGCTATTTACACAAAACGGCCAACCATACAACGAACCCAAGTCTTCTAATATTAAAAATACGCATACAATACTCGCCTCTTTCTTTATGGATTACGCAACAAACTCGCTTGAGACGATCGATTACTAACATCGCTCCGTCTGGTTCAACTTTTACGGACGCATTCAAAACTCTTATGTTGAAAGTAATACGGTTTCTTTTAGTACAAGTCGGAGCACTCAATTTTCGTCCTTGCAATAGCGAGATAAATGACAAATTCGTATATTGCATTTTATTGACATAACGCATTATACGTGATGGATTAAAAACTGGCAGATGTTAAAAGTTATTGCATAACAGGCAGATGTTTTAACATCGTGGTCAGCAGACGAATGTTTAATTTATAGTTAT
Source organism: Nymphalis polychloros (assembly GCA_905220585.2). Classification (NCBI taxonomy): domain Eukaryota; kingdom Metazoa; phylum Arthropoda; class Insecta; order Lepidoptera; family Nymphalidae; genus Nymphalis; species Nymphalis polychloros. Next base: position 2,302,071 of record HG992247.1, read on the forward strand.
AATTTATGTATTAACGATAAGTCGCAGATCGAATTTGTACTAGATCGGTGACTTGCGAAGAGAGAGGCCTATATCCAACAATGGAATGAAAATGGTAGATGATGATAGTTACTAATATTTACAAACCCGAAAGTGCGATTGTTTCTTTATTACATTTTTACGTCTTTAGTACCGATCATTATTGTTGATTGATGACCGTCTCGTTGGACTATTGGCTACATGTAAGGCCTCAGACATGGTGGTCCTGGGTTCAATTCCCAGGTCGGGTCAATAAAATGTTATTGAGATTTTCTGTCGAAAATTGCTGTCCCATCGGGTTATGAGAGTAAGGGAATAGAGTGCACATGTGTTTGTGCACACACTTGTGCACTATAATATGTCCTGCGCAGTTGGCTAATCTCTCTCGACATTGGCCGCCGTGGCCGAAATCGGTCTATAATAACCGATCATTATGTTTGCATACACATTATCAGTGGTACAGAAAAGGACATAGGGCACCTAACCCCTAACATCAGTTATATAATATCGTAACGAAATAATGTAATAGATACAATGATTATTTGAGAAAAACTTTTTAACTATCAGTAATAGCCAAATAGCATGTTCGTCTTATGCATATAAGGTTGCAGATCTCGTAGTCCTAAATTCAAATCCCGTATCAGTAAAATGAAAAGTGGATCAATTCTCAACAGCAAACCGGATTTGGAAACTGTCGGTTCTACGCCTAAACCCTTTCCGGTCATGTCGGATTGCTTCTCGATCAGATCATGAGTGAGGGAATCGAGTGCATCTGTGTTTAAGCACACATTCGCTCAGTTCCTAGTCTAATATGGCCGACATACCGAAATCGGAAAAGCGGATATCATTTTAATTATAGCCACACTTTTTTATGTGGATATGCAACATCCATGACCTATTAATATTATGATATGATACTTAGGTCGGCAAAATGTTTATCTTAACGAGGTCGGTAAAATGTTATACAACTATTCCTTATCAACTTTATGATCACTGCAAATGTTTTACCTATTTTTTCTTGTCACTTAATCCGTTATAGTAAATTAAATCTAATAAGTAGTAAAAGTAAGTTATAATAATAACGATTATAACTAAATGAATTTAACAGGACTAAAAGAGATGCTATCATTTTTAACTCCATACTTGAGAAAGAGATGGAAAACATTACTAAAGTCATTTCAAGTCTCAATATTGCATTGAACAATCATTAATAGGAATTCAATAGCATAGAAATAATAAAATAGATTCAAATGAAGTTTTATGACTTTTAAGTAATTACTTTTTAGTTCCAAACGAGTCGCTACTAACATCATACTGATAAGAGTCCTACGTCGTGTTTAAAGTTGTAAATTAAGAATGTAGAGTATGTTATGCATACAAATATCGTTACGAGTTAAAACGATGTAAGAACGAAAACGCGTTTCCTTAACCTAGTTTAAATTACTTCGATTTTGTTCGGTAAAGCCTATTTGTTTCTGAATAAGTATCCGAGAAAAATGCACGGATTGAATGATTGCTGGATCTCGTTTAGGAACTATGTGTAAGTATATACATAAGTCATTAATGAGTTATTGATGCTTGACGATTCATAAGTAATTTAATTTGATTTGTTTCGATCAAAATATCATAATTAACTACGGCTAAAATTTTGGTCTTTCGTTAAATTTGATTATTAAAAAATAAAGTTGTAGCTGTATTGGCTAGTTGGAAAAATAAGTGATTCGGTAAATGTCTGGAATTAACGCTATTAAAAGGGTATACTTGTTTGCTATTAGTTAGTATGCTAATTTAGAGCTTGCTCTTCTAGTATATATATACACTAACTGTGCGCGGCGGTTTCACCCGCGTATAATTAATAAAAATATAATAAATAAATATAAGCCTAGAGCCTTCCTCGATAAAAGGACTATCCAACACAAAAATATTTTTTAAATTCGAACCAGTAGTTCCTGAGGTTAGCCGGATCAAACAAACAAACTCTTCAACTTTATATATTAGTATAGATTATAGATTTTGCTAGCATAAAAACAGACCTTAGAAACATTATAAAACTCTTTATTGTTATTAATATTTATTCATGTTTTATTACAGTTATAAATAATAAGGTGCAGTTAAATGATTTCCTCCGAAACTGTAATTTTATTATCACAATTGATGTGATACAATAAACGGGATATTATCATCCGGGGTTTCATCGACGGTTACAAGTTCATTGACACTAAGGAACCATTAAAAAAACATCTCAAGCCAAAAAAAACACATTTATTAGTATTAGTATACTAGCACAGTATTTAAAATGACAAAATTTATTAGACAATAAAATTATCAATTTATCGGCGAATGGACACAATGAAATAAATTCAAGATCAAACATTTGTCTGTTTTCACTTAGTGTTGAAATTATTTAACCTTGATCGGATGTACATTAGCTGGGGAGATTTATATTGTTTTTAAAACATGAAAGTTTAATTTCGTATAACAACTGTTAACGATTTTTCACAACAATTTATCATAATATTATCAAATTAAGTATCCTATACAAAATTTATATTTCACAATGACATTTTGATAAAATAACTTCTTTTGAACAAAAACAAACGGCATATAAGGTAAAAAAAAAACAAATTTAGGGTTGCCAATTGTTTTCAACGCATGTCTTTATCGTGATGTCTTTGGCCCGGGCTTGAACCTCCAATCTATGATTAAGAATCACGGGTTGGAACTAATAGGCCATCTCGGTACAGTACATCTTATAGTACATTGATTTATGTGCAATCGTTTAGTCATTTTAAAAGTTTATTTTTTAATAAAACTTATTAAGTTCCACTTCGCATTTTGATCGATGCCGATCGATCATAATTTCTTCTAAAGCCATACAATCATAAAATCTTAAAAATTAATATTAATAGTTTGTTTTTTTTTGTTTGAGAAAAAAGTCGGATTCTGGTTTGACAGCCAACCTGTTCTGGGTTTCCAATCTTGGCGAATCAATTAGTCATCAAGTGGAATGGGGACGTTCAAACTGAAGATGGTCACCGGTTTTATCTAGATGGTGCTGAGCTATTGTCAATTGTACTGTTGCATCGGAAATGGTACTCATTAATGTAATTGAAACTATGAACAATTGTCACATAATGAAGAGAGCAAGAAAATTATAATTACGTTATACATAATATTATTTGTATCGTTCATTTTTATATGTACATACATAGTACCTGTTACTATAATTCTTTCAAGTTTTATAATCAGCGAACTTTTAAAAGTTTCGCAAGAGAAAATGCAAAAGATTACCACACAGCAGTGCATTCCGTATTTCACTGATGGAAACTTCAAAATCGAATTACGGTAATACGGTATCAATGCGTGTATCATTTAAATGTTACTATTATTTAAGTCAATATCGTATCATACTCTAATATCAGAAATGCATTCAGTTAGTTCTGAATTCTTACACAATAGTACGGAAATCAATCGTTTCGAAACAACTTGAAAAAAACCTCTGTTTTTAAATAAAACTAACCGCAATTTTCAAGACACTCGAAACTTGTTTCCTTTAAAAAAAACTCCGTTATTCCAGTTGCTAGTACGTAATGACTAATTTAACATTATCTACATTCATACTAAATTTCATCTTTGAACAATTTTTTTGGACCTTATAAACTCTGCGGTTAAAAAACTTAACTTGCTCCGTACATAGATTAACTTATAAAAAAAAAAAAGATGGATTGATTATATCACTAAGGAAGTATAAATGTAGTTAAAATATTTAGGTAGACAGGTTTGACATATCGATAAAATCTAATGATTATTCAACTAATAAAAAGTACATTACACACGTAATACGGATTTACAAATAATTGTTAGAAATTTAATCCTTCATTATATTATTTTGTTTTAAAATATTTGTATTATAAAAACTTAATAAATACATTAATTTTGCAACAAATAGCCCTGAAATAGTAACAACAAATTAGTCTCACTAATTGAGGACACAGTCAAACTGGGGATGTAATATTTAAAAAATTAGAAGTATTTAAGTAGAAACAATTTAATAAACAAGCGCCACGGGTGCGCTGAACGGGTATAAATACATACGCCAAATCGTTCTAAATCGTCTAAACAGTATTAATAGCCACACGATCGCCTGCAGACACTTTGATATAACAACATATACCCTATGTACTGTAAAGACAACCGACAGCGCAGGCACATTTGAACACACCTCTGAGTAATTCGAATTCATTTTGACCAACTAGAAAATGAATGTAAGGTTTTTCCCCAAGCTTGAAAAAAATATCCTTAAACTCAATACTCTTTAATCATGTCGAACAAGAGAATTAAAGACCATACAACAAATCAAAAAATATTTAAGTAAAAAAAATGTAAATGTAAAAAGTATTTAAGTATTTAAATAAGAATTTTAAGTAAGTCATCCGTAAAAAATGTTTTGTTTTTTTGTGAAAAATTGCGTTTTTTCTGGAAATACACTTATATAGATAAACTCAAAAAACAAAATCTTATTTAATACAATATATAATATACAATACATATTTACGAAATAAATTTATAATACAAGAATTGCTCATTTAAGATTTGATGAGATTTTTTTTATGGAATAGGAAGGCGGACGAGTCTATGGGCCTGATGCACCTGATGGTAAGAGGTCACCAACGCCCATAGACATTGGCATTGTAAGAGATGTTAACCATCGCTTACATCGCCAATGCGCCACCAACCTTGGGAACTAAGATGTTATGTCCCTTGTGCCTGTAATTACACTGGCTCACTCACCCTTCAAACCGGGACACAACAATAGCAAGGTAGAATATCTGATGAGTGCTATTAATTAGGAATGTAATTCGTAAATAATATGGTATGCAATTTTCTTACAACTTACATTCCTAGTAATGAATATCTTGACTCCACTATAACAATAGTTACTTAATTGCAACAATGCGAAACTTGAAACTTAGAGTCTAGACCGAAACTAGACTAGTTCTTAGTAATATACAATATCTCGTTGAATAAATTGGATAGACAAAGCATAAATGAGAGGTAATATTTACATAATCAAATGTTAAAATGAGATTATGAAGTCAAATGAAATATAATTTATTCTTTACATATATTGGCATTGACATTTGTGTATATGTAATCTCCATTTTTAAGAAGAGAATCATAAACTTAAGATGAAATAACTAACTTAAGACTGATTAAACGGGCCTTTTTCAATACATAATTTTGACTACAATTTTCTTATAATATATTTTATGTGGATTATTGCCTATTGCATGAATAACACTCATTTAAATATATCAGTATAAGATATACTATTAAGCAGCACCATACCAGCAGTGGGAAATTCACAGGTACTGTGCTGTAAACTCTTCACACTGTTATGCGATAACTACATCACAGCTTTGGAATGGGTAAAATTGACATCGAATTTACCATATTTTTATATATGAATATAATAATGAATTCCGATAACCCTTACTAACATTATAAATGCGATTGTTTGTTTTTTTGTTACAATTTCACTTCCTAACTAAACAACGGATCATCATAAAATTTGCATAAAACTTTGGAAGGGGTACAGAAAGAAAACTATGGTACCTCTCACACGTAATACACGAGCGAAGTCGCGGGCGGAAACTACAACATCGAAGAGAATATTTAATTTTAGTAATTTTAAAATATGAAATAATACTAAAACGTGAACGTATTATTAAAAGAATGACCTCCATTTTTTATATATTACAGTCCACATTAATTCACATTTCATATCTTCTGCACTAAAAAATTGCAATATGCAATTCAAACAAAAGCAAGGTCTTAGTTGAAAATATTTTCAATTTAAACGTGATAAGAGTCACGTTACCTTTGCATGTTATGAATACAATAGCCAGCTTAATATTTTTGAATTGAAACTAAGCTCTATAAAAAAACATTTCTATTACTTATATATACTACTATATAAATCTACTGGCTCTGTCTGTACATTTTTTTTCACCTAATTTTGTGATAAATAATCGTTTTATGATGCAGTGATTCATATTATACTATTTTTTTTTCATTTTTGTCTGTCTTACTGTCTGTCTGTATGTCTTCTTATAACTCAAAAACGGCTTGACCAATCTTGATGAAAATTGGTACACACAAATGTTAGGCCATATATAAGATCGGTAAACCCTACGGTATCTTATAAAAAAGAATTTCAAATCGTATTTCTTTACCAGTAGCCATATATGTGCTGTGTGCGTGTGTGTGTGTGCGCGCGCGTATTTGGTATTATAGTAATAAAATAATTTATTATATTTTTATTAATTATACGCGGGCGAAGCCGCGGGGCACAGCTAGTTTTTTATAAGTTTCCACCTATACCGCTGTATTGATGAGAATATATTTCCAATAATATAAGAGTACAAAGAAGCAGCCCGCAGGTGGGCTCAGGTTTCCTTTTGAGAAGAAGGTATATAGGAGATATTGGAGCAGTGTGATGGAACTATTTTCTATATTCCACCGCACCATTGCGATTTAGTGGTTCTTACCCGGGTTTGTATCTACGATCTTCGGTTAAAATTCAGGTATTCTAACCACTGGGCCATCTCTACTCAGCGACAATAATACAAGGTAAGGTAAATTAAAACAGTGATGGCATTTAGGGATAAAAAACACAAATCATATACCTACTTCCTTAATTTCAATATTTTGTGATTCAGTTTCTGTTGTGTATTTCCTTAATAAGTATTTAAATTATATTTTTAAACATTTTATGTCTCTTAGTGATTTACAATTGAATTTTATCGTAACATTTCTATTTGCAAATTATATTCCAAATAAATATTTAGAACGTATAGATAGAACTATAGAAAATTACATTGTTCATCTCACTCTCACTTCCTCGTGTATCAACAAGTGAAATAATATAATACGCCCAATGTCTCTGGTATTTAAAATAGTTTAAAATAATTATTGAAGTGATGACTTCTTATGGGAGGGTAAACCGCTTCGTAGCGTAACGCGTTACGGCGCCACTATTACCGACGCGGACTGCTTTACCTGAGAGTTATCAACCGAACGCCATCTAGCGTATACAGATAGTACTTAGAACAATATAGCAACTCTCTCTCAAGTACTAATTTAAATTATATTTATTATATTATAATTAATAATAAATATGATCACTTCTGTCGGGCGTCCCGAGACGCACACGTTTTTTTTTTAATTAGCTTTTGTTGAGTTTATTGTATTAATAATTTTTGCAACATCTTATTTAGAGGCTATCAGGGAGTTTCTTAATATATGTCACTATGAAGACCTTTGACTTTGCAAATACAATTTAAGAGCGTTTATCAAAAATGTTGCTTCTCAAGTTCAGGAATTGTGTGTTTAACTAAACTCAGCGTCAAAAAAATCGCACCTTTTGGTATTTTGACTTCAAGCAACTATAAACCCTATTTCATCTATGGTAAGGTATAAGTGTGGGGCCATCATCTATGGTAAGGTATAAAAGTTATTGAATCCTTTAAATAATAAAACTGTGATAGTGATTACTAAGCATATAAAAACATTTTTCATGAAAAAAGGAAAAACACGCCAAAATTACTTAATTTAATTAATCTAAAAACATAACAAAATTAAAAAATACAGTAAAACAAATTCTTAAAACTAAACTTAGAACCTAGTGTTACCTCCCTTAGCCCTAATTACAGCCTCCATGCGATCCTTCATTGACCTCACCAACGTCACGATGCGTTCTTGAGGAATGTCACTCCACTCCTCGACGACAGTGTCCCGAAGCTGTTCAAGGGTGGCACGGGCAGTATCACGAGACCGCACCCGGCGTTTCAGATCATCCCAAAGGTGCTCTATGGGATTCAGGTAGTCCCGAACAATGATTGCCGTATGGGAGCGGGCGTTGTCGTGCATGAATGTGAATTCAGGCCCGACAAAACCAGCATACGGGACCACATGGTCCTCCAGTATCTCTGTGATGTACCGATGAGCAGTCAGGGACCCCTGGCCACGTGCGCCTCCAGTGCAGGAGACGCACACAAGGTCGGTTTTTCCTTGGATTGAAATTCCGCCCCAGAACATGCAGGATCCTCCTCTGTAGCTGACGGTTCCTTCAAAGCAGGCCTACCTGAGTACCGTTCCCCCTGCCTCCTGTACACTCTTCTACGCCTATCATTGCAGAAAAGGCATACCCTAGTCTCGTCGGAGAAGAGGACAGACTTCCATTGGTCGAACGTCCAATCCACGTGGTCTCGAGCAAACTGAAGTCTGACTCGCCTATGCTCTGCTGTCAATTTGCCTGGATTTTCTTCTCTCGCAGCCTTCTTCTTATTGTGGAGACGCTCACCGACGTCCTCCGAGCTGTTCGGAGCTGCTGTTGCAGCTCAACAGCGTTGGAGAATCGGTTATGCAAAGACGTCGACACAATATAGCGGTCGTCTCTGTCGGAAGTGCAACGTCGTCTTCCGGATCCATGCTTCCTGATGTAGCCTCCAGTCTCCTGGAACCGGTGGGATACTCGTTTCACCCGGAAACGGCTTATGTTGAGTTGTCGAGCAATATCAACTTGGCGTAGTCATGATTGCAGTAGTGCTACCACTTGAGCTGCTTCTTCTGCCGTGGTATCCATTTTTCAGGGTTTTTTTCTTACTGGAGCTGTTCATGTGTGACTTCTGTGATGTCTGGATAGCTAATGACCCATAATTAATTTTCACCCCCCCCTTTTATTCGTGTCCAAGGTGGCACAAGTGAGTCCTCTAATGAGCTTTTCAGCACTTTTTTTTTAAAGACCCTAACGTTTCGTGATTATTAGAAAAGAACAGAAAAGAACGATACGCGTTTTTAAAGTGTATTAATTGTGCTTTCAAATGATATTAATTTTGGTAGGGTACATACAATAAATAAGTTAAGAGTATTATTCGCTTGAAGTCAAAATTTCAAAAGGTGCGATTTTTTTGACGCCGAGTGTATATAGTAGTCAAACAAATTCTCTTTATTTCTATTTTTATTAAAACACATTGAACAGTTTTCAGATAACACATACATTCTAATACATATATTGCAATGCTTAATTGTTAATATGCTTTATATTCTAAATAACATTTTTCTATTTTATGTCACTGAATCTGTGTGAAATGTGATGACACCTAGAAATTTTACTAGGGTGTGAGTATTTCAACATGTAGTCGTTTACTCCATTAGCTAACTCGCACAATTAATCTCAATGAGGGTTAATTGACCGTCTCGCGACCCTCGCTGTATAAATAAGATTCGTCTCGGTTTTTCCTGCAATAAAAACTCAATTTTGCTTCAATAGTTAAAAATGGTCAAATTTATATTGGGAATATTGGATAGGTTATCTTACAAAAAATCTCTTATTACCGACATTGGACTCTGAATGTAAACGTAATGACATGGTCGGCTGTTTGATAAACCCCAACGTGGACTTTCCACTGGACTTGACTGCCTACTGACCATTAAAACGTAATCGTAACTAAAATGAGTCACGCTCCAGCTAACAACGGACCTATTACTAATTACTTTTAAGAAATAAATTTACAATATAAAGAGTTTTCATTGTCTGCCGTTGCCATACAGCATTTTTTTCTGAGATTTTTTTTGGCTAATATTACAAAAGCGTTGTCTGGTTACGGCTTTGGCCAAACTCGTGTATCTTGTGAATGGGTACTCATCACTTATTCTATCAAACATCAGTATTTTGATAATGATCACTATTTAAATAAATATACAATGAAATACCAGGCGGTATATTCGTACAACTCGATGTACTAAAGTGTTTGTATAACTTATACAAAAATATTTTTTCAGGTATTTCAAAGTATGAAAAACCGATTAAACACAAACTAAAGTATGAACTAACCCATAATTCTATATACGTGAGTAGCAGGCATACATTTTGATGTCACGCAATGGCGTTGGCCAGCGTGACCGAGATATTTCACAGCCGGTTGAGTTTGCATAACTCGTGCCATGAGCATACATAGTGGAGACGGAGAATAATCCTGCGCACACGCATTGCGTCATATCGTCAACGACATCAATGGTCGTTGTTTAAACAAGAAAATCTTTTAAATCTGTTTTTTCCGTTGTAAAATAATTTGGTTAAAATGATTCGAAAGCTAATATTTACGTTTCTTGATATGACATAAACTAAGTTTAAGCATCATCTGAATTATTAATAATCTTAAGATTCCATAACTATTTCTGAATATTTAATTTTGTTGGTTATGTTTTTTAATGCAAATTTAAATACAAAACAAAATTTTGTATTTAAATATAATTTAATTGGAAATTAATTATACACTGTTTTTTTTCTGGAAAAGTTAAAAATATATAATCAATATTCCTTATATTCGTAATGACTTAATGTAATTTTAATGTATGGTTTTGTGTGTCTTTAATGTAAATTAAATAGATGTTTAAGAAATATGTAATTTAAAAGTTACTAGTGAACAACGGAAGTGCCTGAAAATGTCTTGTTTTTCGAACCCCTTATCCGTTACAAGTAGAAAATTGTTCAACTCCAATAAACTTTTCTTACATTGAGGATTGGAACCGCTTCTAGCTTTCTAATTAATTAAGCCCATTCATTGGTCTACGTTGCCTGGGATAGTTGACAGATTAAACAAGAAAAAAGTTTATACGTACAAAATAAATATATCGAATAGATCATTTTGCTGAAGTACATTCAACGCGACTGTAAATAATAGGATAATAGCCAGCAACGAATACGGCTATTTATTATCAAGATATCAATAAGCTATGACATAAGCTTTTAGGTCAACAGGTCAACGAAAACGTCACCTGTAATTGTCTCTCTTACTGCTCTATCGACTATATAATGTATAGCTGATGGTAATCGGGTTATTTATAATTTTTACTATTGCTTGTACTTCATTAATTAAATATTTATAGCACAGTGATTTCAGAAAAATGTATATTTTTTTATCTAAAAGCAAACAAGAGAGTGTCACATATTAAATTTTATAAGCTATGTATTATAGTCGTTTAAACATAAGCATTCAATGTGTTATATAGATTATATCATAAATATAATACGATATATGTAGTATACAATTGATTTTAACTACCTATTTAACTGATCGCTGAATGACACAGTGGACACTGCATCTACCTTTTACGACAGTGCGACTGTTATGGGGTTCGAATCCTGTCCATAGCCATAGATTATCTCATATAAGTTATTCGGCATATGGTCATGCTTGTGTTGTAAGTGGTTAGATAGCGTGCATCATTTATTTATTAATTATAAAATACTTAATGTTATCCTAATTATACAAATCAAAGTTTCACAATCAGAATGTATTCGCAGGGTGCTACCGTTGGACATGAGAAAAACCTATAACGCAGGGTCGTCAACCTCTGGCCGACCTAGATTTTCTTAAAATAGAGCTTTTTCACATTTCGATCGAATGTATATCCCACAAAGTGACGGTGTTTTACCACGTGTTACACCAGGTGAGTTTTAGAACTATAATAAATAACAAACCGAAAACATGATTGCTTGATAGTAGTAAATATAAATTACTAGCATTTTGCCCGCGGTTTCACCCTCGAAGTTCCCGTTCCTGTGGGAATATGGAAACAAAATGTAGCCTATGTCACTAGAAAAAAAATACAAGAACTATATAATTAGACAAAATTGCAATCTCTTTATACATAAATGCTTATTTTATACATTAAAATATTAAACATTTTAGATTGGAAAATTTATCAATATAATCTGTGTGAATATGTATTCAAATAATCCATCTAACGCAAGCAAGCCAGGTGTCCCGCAAGTTTTTGAAACGTTGCATAAGAAGTCAACGACCGATTGACAATGAGGTGAACAAAGGTAGACAAAAGGCAGGTAAGCCTCACCGTCCACGGTAGAGAGCGCTACACCAGTCAAAATCACTATAAGCTACAACAGCGTTTTTTCTCTCATTCAAATTTGGTACACTTAAAATTCTAAGAAATATAAGATAAATAAATTTTACGTTAAACGTATTTGTTACGTCAATATATTATTGTTCTGTTTCAATTTTTTTTTTATGGTAATGAGAATGGCGGTACCATTCTCTCCTCTTCCTAATTGTGAGAAAGTTCTGTTGCCGAATGTGCCCGGAATGAGAAATTTAATGTAAATTGAATGGTGATCGGAAATCATACAAAGGATGTCAGCTGAACCTTGTTCAGAGGCGGTCAGGAAACTACTTCAAAGTAAATTGTAAGAAATAATGAAATATATAATTATACATATATTGACTAACTGCTCAGCCCCGTAGGTCGTTTAAAAAGGTTTATTATCTATAAAGACGGGGTTCAAATTTGCTCAATACCAAATTTCATTAAAATCGGTTCAGTGGTTTAGCCGAGAAAACCGACAGATAGACGGACAGAAAGACTTACTTTCATATTTATAGTCTTAGTATAGACAATTCCTTAATTATTGGTTTATCTAAAAAAAATTAAATCGTTCTAAAAGATCTTGCTTAACTCTATAGCTTTATATAATAGTAAATATTAAGTAAGAAAACAGTGATACATATAATTTTCTAGTCAATGAAAAGCGAGACAAGTTCTTAAATAAAATTATTATATAAACAATATAATCATCCAACTCTCAGGCGTATTTAATCGCGAGTTACAACATGACATTATTTTAATATGACATTAATCATGGAAGTTTCCAGAGTAATCATGAGATTGAATGCACCAAGTTTATTTGTTGCTATAAAACCTAAGCTCCAAAACCTTCTCCTCAAAAAAGAGAGGAGGCCTTAGCCCAGCAGTGGGACATTCATAGGCTGTTACTGTAATGTATATTATATACTATTGTAATGTATATTATATACCCTGTCGTGATGTATGGTTCTGAATGTTGGGCAGCAAAAGAAGACGATGTAAAAAGAATGCATGTGGCAGAGATGCGAATTTTAAGAGGGATGTGCGGTGTAACTTGAATAGACAAGATAAAAAACGAGTCTATCAGAGGAAGTCTGAAAGTAGCACCAATAGATGAAAAGTTGATGAGTAATAAATTAGCGTGGTATGGGCATGTGATGAGAAGGGATGAAAAACATGTTACTAGAAGGGTGATGAGTATGAATGTTGATTGATATAGGGGACGGGGAGGCCGAAAAAAGTGTGGATGGATTGCGTAAGAAAGGATATGTGTATGAAAGATGTAAGTACTGAGATGACGAGTGACAGAAAGAAGTGGAAGAAAAATACATGTTGTGCCGACCCCATCGGTTCTTATCTAAGACGGTAATTATACTAATTCCAATAAAAATATAGCCAGAGATACATCGTAAATAAATTCAATATCATAATCCTATAACATTATATAGATGCATAAATAGTAGATTCGTATGTTTAAGTTAATTCCATTTGTTATGTGTTTCGATTCGACTCCGTCTTAATCGGCGTTTAATCTAGCATTAAAAGCTCCGGCACGGAAGTAGTTGTAATTGTAAACAGGTCACGTGCTTCACAAGAGTCATACATTATCATGCGAGTCACTTCCTTTGGACGTACCTACTACCCATGGCCTCTGTACAAAATACTGTTTAATGATCCGTCCTCAGGCAATAACTGAGCATTAATGCTGTAAGTATTACAGTAAAGTGAAATGTACTATCATATGTTAATCTATATATATCCATACAATATTGTTTAAATATATCTAAATATTTGACAGATTCATCATCGATTCTCTGAAGTCCCCGCCTACGGAATGCGGACTTGAACGTCGGCAAGTATTTTCCTGAAGCTACAAGGGATCCCATTAGAACAGGTTTTATGATAATCGTATCTTCTGAGTAAGCAAAATTAAATAAAAATCTTATACATACTTTTCATACCGCTTGGTTTTATCTTACATATAAAAATGAATATTTATATTTGTCACCATTATATACCATTCACGCATCGTTCATCAGATTAATTTGAAATTTTATAAAGTTTGATTTAGATTAGCATTTTAATATAGATTACCTATTCTGACTCATGCGAATAGCCATCAATTATAATATTTAAAAAAATGCATACACATAACTTTATGTATTCCAAGCATTCATTAGATTATAATAAATGAGTATATATAATAATAAATTAACATCACTTAAGTCAAGCTCAAGAAATACGAAGCCGAGGGTAACGACCAGTCTCTAGTTCTTTATTTATGAACACTCATTACATTAGGAAAATCATGGTTTAAAATTAGCGCAACGTGAATAAATGAAATATGTTTGAAAACGACGTTCAGAGTCTTTCAAGTTACAACACGTTAGCAACCAATTTCACGGTAACAGCAATTCGTAATTTAAATTTTGCATTCGTATATATATTTGAGTACAAGGTTACTAGTAAGCAGCCATCAAATAATCGCGATAAATATTAATTAAGGGGTGACAACGGCGCCATAGGGGCGACAATACACAACGCTGACTTCATTCTACCACTTAAAACAGAAAATAATTATACGCTTCAATAAATATTTTACAGTATAATAAACTCTAGAGACAAAAGGTATTAAATTGCTTATATTAAATAAATATTTATTTATATGTTATTGCACAACATGGAAAGAACAGATGACGTAATAGAAATAAAGTTAAAAATGGTGCGCGAAGGTCTTATCGCTTAAAGCGGTGTCTCAAAGACAATCTTTAGTGAACGAAGTTTTCAAAGGAACAAAGAATTATTGTAATGCTTAAACTCATTCATAATCAAATGAGAATCTAAATAGCACATATCTGAACAAGAATGTATTAGAAGTTAAACCATTTCAGTAAACATTTTTTTCTATGACAAGGTTATACATGCAACATCCGTAATTTAACGTATTAGTATTGCGATACTAATACGTCTATTAAGGAACAGGTTTCTAATAAAGTGTACTTGTTGGTTAAAGATAAGAATTAAACGAGTAACAATTTTAAGTTTTTGCAATACTAACGAAATCGCAATAGCAAAGTTATATTGGATACACACCGAATTTTTCTCTTACAAATTCATGTAATTTAATTGAAATTATGGAATTGACCGACATTTGGAAATTATAATATAGGTGTTATTAGGTGACGCAACATGTCACGAAGCTTCAACCGAGAGTAATTTTAAAGATAATTAAAAAATTGTTTCTTGCTGTATAGCTACTAGGCTTATTAATATTAATTATATGTATTAGTTATATGTAGTATCGTATAAAACGATTAAAGTCGCCTTTCGAATACTAGGTTACATTACTTATGTTAATAGTAGTTTAATTACCTCCGTTTTATAATAAGTACTTAAAAATTACGTCAAAATTCAATGTTATGTATTTGTTATATGGATTATTTTCGGTATGGATTACATTAGTATTTTAATGTAAAGTTATACGAATTTACTTAATTAATTGTAACAAAATATACATTTTTCAAATGTGACCACTTTTTAATCATTATTTTATATATTTAAATAAATATAACGTCACATAATGTTGGTACGTTGATACTACCGAGAAATTCTGGAATCTCTAGTCCTGCTACGAAATACCTTTGAAAACTTAAAGAAATTGTTACTTTGTTCCTGTTTACTTGTGTTGTACTCTTAATGCGATTAAACGTATTAGACAAAACTACTGCTGACTCTTTTCAATGTATTGATTTAAAAAGAAAGAGACAAAGGACAGGACAAAAATTTTAGTTTATTTTAGATATTTCAATTGACTCAGCACCATCATTATGGGTAGCGCTCTACAACTAAACAATCAAAACTAATAATAGCTTATTAGAGGGATTCTATGATAGTATTAAATAGTGGTTAAATATACGTAAGTTTAAGCACAATGTTTGCAAGGATGCAGGCGCCAAGTCGGCGTCTGAGATCGCTCGATGATGTCACGTCCACTCCATCACGTTTACAATTTCAAACGTAACTTGTAAGTGAAACGTACGTGACATTTTATCAATAGACTTCAAATATGCAAAATATTCACAATAAATAATGAGATCTTTCGAATATCGCCACCGAAGAAGTATATACTATATTGTGTGGTTTAATGAGGTAAATGTAATTTTAATTAATAGTCCTATCTTAAACTAATATTATTAATGGAAAAGTGACTGTTTGTATATTACGCTATCACGTAACTTGTCAACTGATCATGAAATTATGCATTCTATTTCATGGATACAGAAAATGACCTACCCCTCGCACACACCGGCGATGCAACGCGTGGAAACTGGTAGAAAATTATTAATGTTCGTATAAATTATGAATCATTTATCTGATCCAGTTGGAACTTTACACAGTTGTTGTTGACACTTGCGTGAAGATTTCTGAAACAATAGGTAGCGCGGAATCGATATCGAATAATTGCTTACAATTTAAAGAGGCATTGCAACGTATGCCGGGCGTTACTTATAACTAGACCTCGTAATTTTATCGCATTGTCAGGACATTATTGTCGGTAGACCGAAGTCTGTGCAGTGTTTATATTATGTTGTACTCATAAATCATTAATCAATATATTATAAAAAATAAATCACTTCAATGATAAATGTAATCAATGAGGTTAATAAATATTTATACTGAATCAATAATGAACAAACAAAGCAATACGAGATTTAACACAGTAACATTTTTTGTTGTTATAATATCTGATACTAATATACTATATTATAAATGTGAAAGTAACTTTGACTGTGTTACGTTTTCACGGCTAAACCAATGAGCCGATTTTGATAAAATTTTGTATGCAGCAAGCTTAATTTCTAAGGAAGGACATAGGTCTTTTTTTATTATACTCAACCACTGTACTAATTATTTAGGCTGTATCTATGTTTTTGTATTATTTTTTTCCTTTGTGGTGTACAATAAAGTATAAATAACGCCAAAGTAAAACGTGGGCAAAGCGAGAGAAAAGTAGCAATCAATGTAAGTATTTCCATTGGTAAAAAATAGTTTTTTTTTAATAATAATAAAAAATGTAATAATTTTTATCTTGAACGATAAGAAGTTACAAATTAATACATATATTTTTTTTATAAAAGACTGAAAGGCGCAGATTCCATTAAATGATACGCTGTTCGCAAAGACGCTCGAATATCTGTTACGGAGGAATGAGGATTCTAAATATAAAATAAATAATTTATTTTCATTCGTACAGATACAAATAATAATCGATCGTATTTGTTACCAATAAGGTTTTATATATTTAACATTGATTTATTTCATTGAAACCTTTTAAGTTAGTATTTAAACACAAGTATTACCAATCCAAAGATTCATCTTTGTAATGACATTACTCAATAATTTTCGAGAGCTCTTAACCTTACAGCGCCATTTTTGTCAACGAATACTTAATTAAAACGAGGAAAAAACTTGTATATCCTATCACGTTCGATTGAATCACGTTCCATGGTCCTTTAGAAATCCTTAAGGACTTTTCCGTGACCTACTTTCGTGCTTTGTTATAATAGGTGTACAAGAATGGCAACTTTCCAAACAGTTGACCAACTTAATCAATAACTAATTATTAGCTAGCTGATTATCTTAATCGCTATTATTATTAATTTAAAAGTATGTTTGTTGTTTTGGTCCTTTTTCGCAGCAATGGAACGCGACGGATCCACCATTTGAAACAGTTACCATAAATAATGGAAGTGATATAAGCGTTAATGATTACACCATAAACATGCACAGAAGACAAAACAGCTTACTGTAAAGTAAAAAGATATAATGTTATCAATAAGTTAAACCCCATGACATTTAAACAGGCGGTATTTGATCGGAATCGAGAAACCCTATGGAATGTTGCTAGCCCAAAATACATTCAACCAAAAAAGCTACGTCACACGCGGTCGATTTTAATATATAAACCTATTTTATTATTGTTAAATATAATATAAGTAAATACGTCATCGAACGACTGTTTAAAAGTTGTTTGATCATCAATAAATATTTTTAAAGAATATAATTTGTATATTTAATTTGTATATTCATACAATTAACCTCCTATTAAAATATGACGACAGTCGACATGAAGCTAATAATTGTGCACATGATGCAAATGTGCATGTGACGTGTGATTTGTGCGATTACAGCTTACAAGAAGAGACTGGCTATAAACATACGTGATGTCATGTGGCTGTATGGTATTGAGTCATTGCCTGTTGCTTATAATGATGGTTTTAAGAATGCTACTCGTGACGGCATACTAAATCTTATACTATTTGAATAATAATTTGATTTATCGGTCATAGCGTGACCATAGCAGATAAACTGTAGGGGACTTTACATTATTACTATTGTCTAATAAAAAATCCGACGAAATAAAATACGACCTTAGGGG
Source organism: Nymphalis polychloros (assembly GCA_905220585.2). Classification (NCBI taxonomy): domain Eukaryota; kingdom Metazoa; phylum Arthropoda; class Insecta; order Lepidoptera; family Nymphalidae; genus Nymphalis; species Nymphalis polychloros. The sequence continues at coordinate 2,320,477 of HG992247.1, forward strand.
CGTTTTATTTTTCTTATAAAATATATACTAATGTATACATAATTATATAATAATAATAATAATATTATTCTCATATTCCAATAGATGAGAACAAATTATCTTTTTAATTTTTTAATTTTAAATTTAACACTAAGTGTGTATTTAACTATTTAAAAATGAAAAAATCTATATTTATGAGCGTAACGACTTGACAAAAGTAAAATTAAATTAGCGTTAAAGTTTTAATGTCTTTGTTTATAAATACTGTTGTGACAATTCTATCAAAATAAACAAAATAAAATAAAGTAATGTTAAATATAAATTAAATACCAAACATACTAATCAAATATAGATGACGTCCATATTAAATAAGGTCCTCCAGACCGATTTCGGCCACGGCGGCCAATCTCAAGAGAGATTAGCCAACTGCGCAGGACATATTATAGTGCGCAAGTGTGTGCGCAAACACAGGTGCACTCTCTTTTCCTTAGCTCTCATAATCCGATGGGACGGCAATCCGACACGACCGGAAAGAGTTTAGGCGCAGGACCAACGGCTTAACGTGCTTTCCGAGGCACGGGAGTGTACACACTTCCAACTTCCAGACTCCGGGCTGCTACTGAGAATTTTCTGACAGAAAAACCCAATAACTATTTATTGGCCCGACCTGGGAATTGAACCCAGGACCACCGGGTCTGCAGCCTTATATCTAGCCACTAGACCAACGAGGCCATCCATATTAAATTTCGTACGTATTACATTCCTACATCTTAGTGCGGTTACACTCAAAGGACGCAAGCTAAGGACGACTAGGTGTAAGTACACGACTGACGAGGGTAGGACATGACCTTTCTTCTTTTTCTTACTGGAATTTGCCGCTTGCGTGCATATGTTTCATGTTATAAGTCGCTTTTCTTTGTAATATTACTATATAACTGTAGGCTTAATAATAGTGTTATCGTTCCTTGTACTCTAATACTAGTAGTTATTACTACTTTAGCTCTAAGTTAAGTAAAAATACATTAAAAAATACCATCAAAATTACTAAAATTCCAATCGATAAATCATATGTATGTCACATGCATCCTTTAAATAGTATTTTTTTACATTCCCTAACTACTTGCTGGGCATCGGGCCACGTCGAACAAACAGTGGGTTTCACTGTCCGCTGACCACCGTCTATCGTAACAACAAAACCGGTTCTCCCGCCCTTTACCCCGACTCACCGCGACCACCAGGTTGAAGAAAAACAGCACATATTTCACAAAACTCGTTCCACACCCCATTTTGAATTCACAGCGTCGGAGTCACACACAGAACTACACAAGTTGAGGTCACTCACGGTTTTACTTGTTTACGAGTTCGACGGAGCGACGCAACCTTATTTCTTTGGTGTATCGAAAGCGACTATATGAAAATAAACGGGAGATCGCGATGGCGACGCTTACCCCTCCCCGCGACCCGCTCGGTTACTCATGAATCGTGACCCCTCATTCACCTATTAGCCGTCTCATTCGCACACGTTGCAGCTAAGCTTTAGATGCTTGTAGTTGTATCCTGTTCTAGTTCATCTCAATTTGATATTTTTTTAACAAATGAAGCAGATAAGAAACGTAGATTGTGCATGAACCGATTGGACCAAATGTCAAATCCTATGAATAAGATTACCTACCAAATTAAAGCAATTTTATCCCAATCATTTTAAAACTTTAAAATACTCTATTTCTAACACGGATATAATGAATATAAATTTATTTTATAGTTATTGTGATTTAAAAACAAAATTATTGCTGTTTTAATGATTCATATACAGTTATATGAATTTGAAATACTTAGTAATATTAACTTATAGAGCTACCTAGGAAAGCTTTCAGTTCTAAAGTCAAAGGTCACTTGTTATTTAACTATGTACTTTAGACATATATAGATCGTCATATAAAGCCTCGGGGTCTCCCCGAGATCCCTTTGAAATATATATTTACTTCTGACATTTAAATGATGTTATAAACGTTATGTTCAATTTTTATTTTTATTAACAATAATATTGTCAAATTTAATTTATAAAACTTAAAACAAATATACACCAGATACAACATACGAAAATGTATTATTATATTGCCATTTATTTATATGTATTATATATTTTGAATACAATGTAAAGAACATATTAAAAAATGATCGCGGTGCTTCAACAAGTAAAGTACTTATAAATGTATAAACTAAGCTCAACGCCCGTCTAGCTTGAGTAATTGTTCATTGTAGCATTTCATCAGTTTTTTTTTTCGTTTTTAATGACCCTTGTTACCATCAACACTTTTTATTGTTTAAGTGTCTAAGACTTCCGTACTATTCATCAGAAATAACAAGCAGTTCTGTAACAACAGGCTCTTCTAAGATTAAGCACAGAAATAATGTATGATAAAAATCGTTGCCATCGAAGTAGAAATATATTTGAATATAAATTTGAAAACTATACAAAACATCCTAACTAATATTATAAATGCGAATGTGAGTTTGTTTGTTTGTTTGTTACGCTTTCACGCCTAAACCACTAAATCGATTTTACAAATGCTTTTACCAAGGGAATGCTACATTATCAGCGAGTAGCATAGGCTACATTTTGTCCCCATATTTTCACGTAAACGGGAACTCCGCGGGCAAAACGTTGGTATATTCCATAAAAAGAGATATATTTTCCTCAACCGGACAAATACGGCATTTTTAAACATAAACATCTATTTGTTTTGTAAGTCTTACAAGAAGCTAATGATGATTTACGATATAAACTGCATCAGCTATTTACCACTTTCGAAACATTCTCAATTCACTTTCATCGTGTTAAAAAGTCGATGCGTGGTTCAACCATAAAGCAACTTCGTCAATAACTACCTACCTTACGAGAGAAAGTCTAACTGGAGGCTATGAAATTGTAAGCCGACACGTGTATTCCACTTTCCATTAACAAGCCCTTCTTTCTGATACCGATTTCATACATTAAATTATTAAAAACGAAATGTTATACTTACTTAGATATTCGTTATTTATCTGTGGAAATTTAAACACAAGAAGTAATTAGATCATACAATTCACTTACTCTCTTCAATGATATTGTCAAATGTTTTGACAGTTTTTTAGGTACATGATATATTTTATTTATATTTATAATAGAACAAGTGCGATGTTTCTGAATGAAAAATATTTAGACTAAGATATCTATGATTTAGACAGAGTTCTTATAAAATCTATCAGGATTTTTGACAATAAGTCTTCGTCTGACTATTTAAAAAAAGATAGATAACAAATGTGAGAATAAGTAGTATAATAATATGCTAATGTCCCGAATCGCAACGGTTGAGATATTTTGAAATGGATGCTGACTCAAAACTGGTTTCGCTTTAAAGCTTTATACAATACCACTCATATTACATAACTTGCCATGTTGCAAATAATAAATACTCCAACGTATATTTTAATAATTTTATTATTTATTAATTCAATAACTGTTTCGTTACAGTTCTGGGGTATTTTCTTCATAAAACAAAACAATAATCCTTTTTCTATTGCTCATTCGATGACAATCGTCAATTTTATATCCTGTCAAAAAGCGCGGGCAAACCCTTTTTTTTATCTTTATCGCTACGTAATACAAAATTACGTTCTGAAACCGATTACATTTTATCAAATCGGATACAATATAAAATCATGTCATTATTAATCATATTAATTAAAGTACATAAATAAGTATTTCTAACATTCGGCCATTCTGACTATTAAGTTTGTCCTCAAACTTACTCTTCCTCCACTATTTATAAGTTGGTATCACACTCTTCATTAACAATTATGCAAGTATTGACTATAAAGGTTAGCACCTCACCCCTCATCACATATTGTGACCGTGTGAGACTTCCCAACCGTCACAGTCCCAGTCGAGTCCCTCAATCATAAGGTTAGCACCTCACCCCTCATCACATATTGTGACCGTGTGAGACTTCCCAACCGTCACAGTCCCAGTCGAGTCCTTCAATCATAAGGTTAGCACCTCACCCCTCATCACATATTGTGACCGTGTGAGACTTCCCAACCGTCACAGTCCCAGTCGAGTCCTTCAATCATAAGGTTAGCACCTCACCCCTCATCACATATTGTGACCGCGTGAGACTTCCCAACCCTCATAGTCTCAATCGAGTTCCTCAATCATAAGGTTAGCACCTCACCCCTCATCACATATTGTGACCGTGTGAGACTTCCCAACCCTTACAGTCTCAGTCAAGTTCCTCAATCATAAGGTTAGCACCTCACTCCTCATCACATATTGTGACCGTGTGAGACTTCCTAACAACAAAACATTCACCTTTACATCAATAATAAAAAAAAAATTATCATATTTTTTTATGCTCCACTTTTTAACTAATTTAGTTTTCTAAATATATATATAATTTTGTATTTTCATATCCAATTATGTAATTCACAATCACACTTTGTTATATTGATATTTTCTTACACATTTGAAAATATAAATGAATATTTAATTACTAAGCAAACTTTTGTTTGCGGTGTACATTCATTACAATTAAATCATTTCATATTAATATTAGAATCAGCCAAACAAAATTAAAATTACATTTCATTTAATTAGAACTAAGTTCACTATCAGAACTTCCTTTATTATCATCTTCATCATTATCATGGAACGTACTTATCCAAGGTTGAATGCGATCAGCTGACCAAACATTACTATACCGGCCTTTCGTTATATTTGAACCAGGAATACTAGAAACCTCGTATCGATCTTGGCATAACACATTTGATATACGAAATGGACCAGTAAATTTTGGTAATAGTTTTCGACTTTTACCGTCATTAGATGGAGTATTTTTTAAAATTTTTACTAAATCACCTATTTTGTAAACCTTAGCCTTCTTTCTAGTCTTATTAAATCTCAACCTTTGTTTTTCTTGATCTCTTTCTACGTAATTATTTATTTCATTTCTTATAGTTTCTAAATATTTATCATTTTGTCTCGTATCAGAAACTGTATCCCCTAAATTCCCTTCGCCCTGTCCTAACAAACGTTTACCAAATAGTGCTTCAGCTGGAGTTTTCCCTATACCCTTATTAATTGTATTATTTAATCCCCATTGTATCTTATTTAATACTTGATCCCATTTATTCTCTCCTAATTGATCATTGTACGTTCTGAGTGAATCTAAAACCGTTCTATTATACCGCTCTACTTGGCCGTTGGCCCTTGGAGCTGAAACCGCGTTAAGTATATGAGAAATTTCATATTCTCTACAGAAACGTTTGAACTCGGATGAAGTAAAACATGTACCTCGATCTGAAATAATTCTGACAGGATACCCAAATAGACTAAAAACATCTTTAAGTGCTCTGACTGTTGATTCTGTTTTTGTATTACGAAGAGCTTTGAGTATGCAATATTTTGTAAAACCATCTACAATTAATAAAAGATATTGATTTCCCTTAACACTTCTTATAAATGGACCTAAATGGTCAATATGGACCGTATGGAACGGTATGTCAATTTTGGGAATGCTATAAAGAAAACCTTCTTTTGCACCTGCCGGTTCCTTACTAAACGCACAATGCAAGCATGCCTTGACGTATTTAGTGACAAACTTTTTCATTCGCGGAAACCAGAAATCCCGTTTAATTTTCTCTAAGGTTTTCTCGGTGGAAAAATGACCTATTTCGTCGTGATTACGTTGGCATATTTGCCATCGTGCACTTTGGGGTACCACCCATTTTAAATCGTCGCCTACTTTACGATACAAACGATTATTCCGTATAACAAAATTTTGCTTTATATCAATCAAATCTTTGTAACTACTATCTTCCAAAACAGACCTAATATGCTGTATTTTTGGATCTGATAACTGTAGACTGAGGAGCCAGTCATCTTGAGATATTCGCAATACTCGAGTGAAATGATCATAAGTCTGTGAATCATTTTCACAAAGAATAGGATTGCGACTTAGTGCGTCAACATGTTGCATCGAATGTCCCGGTCTATACTCTATGGTGCAATCATATTCCTGAAAAGCTATCCACCAACGAGCAACTCTGGGAATAAGATCTCGTTTTAAGAACGTTGATCTTAAGGCATTACAGTCTGTAAGAATTTTAAAACTTTTACCAATCAGATAGGGGCGAAATCGGTTAAGGGAGGCGACAACAGCAAGTGTTTCTAACTCGTAAGCGTGTAATTTTTCCTCGTCAATTGTAGTCTTGCGACTAAAATAGGCTATAACGTTTAGTTTCGAACTATCATCTTCTTTTTGTAATAAAATTCCACCCAAACCAAATTTAGATGCATCACAGTGTAGTTCGGTAAGGTAATCAGGATTGAAAATAGTAAGAATTGGTCGCTGCACCAATTTCTTTTTTAATGTTAAGAAAGCTTCTTTCTGATGCTGTGTCCATTTCCATTTCACATTTTGTTTAGTAAGGTCTGTCAAGGGTTTAGCGAGAATAGCAAAATTTTCGATAAATTTTCGGAAATAACTCGCCAATCCTATAAACTGACGTACTTCATGTACGTTCTTTGGCTCTGGAAAAGACTCTACCGCCGCGATTTTTAACTTGCCAGGTTTTATTCCATCTATGGATATTTCTAATCCCAAATAATCTATTACTGTCTCAAAGAATTTACATTTTTTAATATTTAATGTTAACCCTGCTTCGCGAATGAGTTCAAAGGTTTGCTGTAACTTTAAAAAGCAGTCTTCAAAATATTTACCCGTTATTAATAGATCATCCATATAAGCAATTGCACATTTATTTGGCGAATTTTTAAGTATTTTGTTAACTGTACGTTGAAAAATTGCAGGACAATTAACTAACCCAAAAGGAGCTCGTCGGAATTGATAAAGGCCATCAGGAGTAATAAACGCTGTGAGATGTCTACAGTCTTTCTGAACAGGAATTTGATAATAACCACTTGCCATATCTAAACTAGTATAAAAATAATTTCCACTCAGAAGATCTATCTGGTCATCTATCCTCGGTAATGGAAAATGATCTTTTAAGATTTTTCGGTTCAGCGCTCTATAATCCACACATAATCTATATCCACCTGTCTTTTTTGATACAAGCAATATCGGACTCGCATAAGATGAGTCAGACTCTTCTATTATATCATTTTCTTCGAGCTCCCTAACCAGATTTCTAACTATTTCTTTTTCTGATTGACTTAATCGATAGGGACGATAAACTACTGGAGTTTCATCAGTCAGTTTAATGGTTAATTCTGTTACGTTAGTACAACCAAGCTCGGAGAGGTCTTGAGCAAAACAATCTCTATATGTATCTATTAGTGAATATATTTTTGATTTTTGTTCGTGAGATAAGTTAGAATTTATAATTATTTCTTCACGAGGAATAGGTTTCCAATTCGTTCGTACTCTTAAACAGTTAACTTCCGACAAGGATAAATAATCTTTATCTTGAACTATTAAATAAAATCTAGTTATCACAAAATTGCTTGTGAAGTATAATGGATCACCCGAAAAATTTATTACACTAATTTGACATTTGCCATTTTTTAATGTATACAAGCCCTCTTGAATACAATACTCTTTATCGTTTACGTTTCGATATCCACCTTTTACAAAAATCGTTGCATCTACTATTTCATAACTAAAACACTTTATTAAATTTATTTTATCTACTTCACAGTCAAACGAGACATACAACCTATATTTTACATTATCTTCTGGTTCTAAGCAAGTTAAATCATTATCATTAGTCTTTGACATAATATTGAGTGTATTTTCTGTCTTTGTAATAACTATGTTGGGTAACTCAGTAAAATTTTGCCCCACTAACATCTTTGTATGTAGTAAATTGTCAGCAACCACATATGCCATAATTTGTTCTTCTACTGAGTCTACACGTAATAAAAATTGAGTCTTTCCTAAGGGTTGAATACCAACATTTGCTATCCCACGTATTATTGGTAAATTGTCCGTCAAAATATTAAGTCCTAATTCAGAAGTAGTTTCAAGTCGTATGAGCGTGCAATCACTCCCCAAGTCAACAAAACATTCAATTGTGAATAAGGTATTTATAACCGCCTGTTTAAAGTATTTAGAATTTTTAACTTTCGTACTTTCTGACAATAATACGCGTTTTTCATTGTTCAAAACATTGTTAGTTTTTTGCGGACAGTTTGAAATGATGTGGCCGAATTTATTACATTTATTACATTTTAAAATTGATTTTGAACACTGGTAGACTCTATGTCCTTTTTCGTTACAATTAAAACATAACGGCGAAAAGCTATCATTTCCAAAGTTTGACCGTGTATTTTTGCCACGACATTGTATAGTACGATGCCCTGGTTCATTACAATTATTGCAAAATAAATTATTTGTTAACTTATTTTTAGTTAAATTAAAATTACGAGAAATATCTTTATGTTCTTTACAAACGTCTTTTAGAAATTTCAGTAAATCTTCAGGCTCTGTAAAACGCGCAGCGGACGCACCAGCACGTATCGTACGATCATCTATACCGTGTATAATGCAATCTACTGCCTTCTTACCAAAAATATCACATGCATTTAATAAATTATTTTTCTCATAGAAATAATCATCTAAGCAATCTCCTACTCTCATTCGTTTATCAAGCATTTCTGTTAAAATGACACCGAAGTTAGTTTCAGATGGAAAAGCTTTCCGAAGTAGTATTTGCCACTCTGGCCAACTATATAAAACAGTATTTTGACTATTATACCACTTTTTAGCATTACCCGACAATTTAGGTAAAGCAAAATGTACAATATGAGATTCAGTCCACCCGTATATTTTTGCACACTCATTTACTTTTGTTAGCCATAAATCGATACGATGATTCTTTACAGACGGGTCAAATTCCGGTATCAAATTGTTATTATACGGTAAACCAGGCCTTATTAATGTTTGTACAAATTGAGCTAAATCACTAAAGTTGACTATTGCACTCGAGGAATTAATCTTATTTGACTCACCTAATGGGTTAAATGACATACGATTCGGTACGGGCGATAGTCTCGGAGATGTCTCAGGTACGTTGTTCATAAATTGTCCCAGAACCGGACTGCAGCCTCCAGTGTGGAACTCACCTTCCTTTGAATTTTTATCACTCTCTCATCCGGTCGCAGAATAAGCTTTTGAAACCACATTATCTCGTCCGGTCGCAGAATGCAGTTTTGGAGTCACAAGGTCTCGTCCGGTCGCAGAATAGTTCGCTCTCCTTTCAACGCCATCTTGTCTGGTTGCATAACTGTTTTCAGTAAAATTAATAAAATCGCGTCTAGTCTATGGATCTTTTGTTATTTGTTCGTAACATGTCTTGTCGTTTCTCTGTACTGGACTTGGTGTTCTAGTTCTTATTATATATCGTGTTGTATAATTTATCTTCTTTAATTTACTTTTATTTTTTCTTGAGTGTCTTCTATTTTTATGAGAACTGTTATCGTCTTCGTCAAATTGTCTTCCTCTTTTCTGAGAATTACCGCGAGAATGTGAGCGTGGTCGTTTAGAACGTGGCATTGTTAAAACAATATTATACCACTTCTGATAATAAATACTCCAACGTATATTTTAATAATTTTATTATTTATTAATTCAATAACTGTTTCGTTACAGTTCTGGGGTATTTTCTTCATAAAACAAAACAATAATCCTTTTTCTATTGCTCATTCGATGACAATCGTCAATTTTATATCCTGTCAAAAAGCGCGGGCAAACCCTTTTTTTTATCTTTATCGCTACGTAATACAAAATTACGTTCTGAAACCGATTACATTTTATCAAATCGGATACAATATAAAATCATGTCATTATTAATCATATTAATTAAAGTACATAAATAAGTATTTCTAACACAAAATAGCTCACAAGATTTGTCTCTGATCTTCAAAAAGTTTGAAATATAATTATTATATGTTATAATTGTCATATAATTAATATATTAAGTAAATATCAGACTTATAGTTGTAAACTTCGCATCGTATAATACATGTTTACGTATAAAACAATAAAACAAAACAAAATTTTATCAATCATTTATTTTTTATATACCAATATAAAACTTACAAACAATAAAAAATATGTTCCAAGTTGATCTCCATATAAACCTTAGATCGGATTGCAATAGCTTAGGTACTCACTAAAACATTTTTATCTAAGTATATAAATATTTATTTAGTGTTTATTGTTGATTTATTGCACGGCTTAATATTTTATATCGCTTCGCGTAACAAAGCTAGTATTAGTAATATTAGTGCTCGGGTTACCATGGCGACACCAAATATCATTTTTATTAGGACAAACCAAAAATTGATAGCGTAATAAGGCAGGGGTTAGTACGGTCTCACATAAATTCAATATGAAAAAAACGATTTTAAATTATAACAACTTCTCGATAAAATGCAATAGAGAAATAATTAAAAAATGAACTTTCGCGCCATTTATATATGAATCGCAGACGGACACAGAAGGTGATTTTAAGGTGCTTTAAAATATCAAATAAGTAATATTTTAAAATAAAACAGAATTATCATTAGACCCAATTAACATTTTTTTTTATTGGGCTTTCAAGAACTTACCTAGAATATTATACTACTATACCAATGAAGAAATGCCTGCGTTATAAAAAGTGAATTATCAACCATAATATCGTTGAGTTGCATACGTTAGAATAATAAACTTTTGTTACGCTTTACTACAAACATAATGCGTTATTTAGATAAAATAAAATAAAAATACAAAAATAATCCAACTAACTCCTAAGCCTAAGTTTTGCTTTAAAAAAAAAGCAATAAACATGTGTATACGACAGTGTGACGTTGTAAGAATAGGTATTACTCAGAATTATTTTATTATATTGACCTCCGATAAACAAATCAGGTTTTCAAATATTGTTTAAAGAAAGCACGACGCGAACAACTATTAGTACTAAAAGAAAATAAATGTAGATTGTATAAATAATATCTCCCGTTAATATAATACGTATTTTATACATATTTTTAATCATAAACATAATTTTATAATGGTTATTAAATCGTAAACGCAATTACAGTAATCCTGTTAATGAGGATATGTAGCAAACTATTAATTATGAAAATAATTATAATAATTAAAACGAAGCAATAACAGTATTTGAATTAAATAAAACATTTATAATATAAAATCATACATTAAATAAATGTATCAAAACAGCTATAGTTAATTTTAATGCATTTATGCGGATATTTCACATAATTCAAAGGTCATGATTATTCTGGAAGATAACAAAGAAAAAAAAGTTACATAATAATCATATTTTTTAAGATAATAAAGATTGATTTCAACGCCAATTATTAATGTTCAATTGTTTATAAACGTATAATTTAAAATACCATATTATCTATGACAACTCATAGAATTAGAGAGGGATTTGTGACAATAATTATTTTAATATTAGATATTCTATACACAATAATTCTACAAAATAGTTAAAGCATGTTCTAATTTATTCGCTGATTTTGACGTCCACGCATTAAAAACACAATGATTCAGGATGTAAAAAATATTTACATCTCTTTGTTACGACGTGGGAAAATTCATATTACACATAATTTAATTTGGGATGTGACATATTGGGCAAACATTTTAGGAGAAGCCACAGTCAAATTGACTCCATAATAAATACTTTTGTTAAGTTAGCTTATCACTACTATTAGAGTAAAATGTTATATGTGAAAATTCGGCACTTTACAGAGGACCATACAATTTTTAAGCTAATTGGATATTTTATTTGTAGTAAGTCGTAAATGTACATATAATAAAAAATTGACATGGTGACATTTAAATGGTGTCTTGATGTTTATATACGATATTTTGCCTTTACACCTCTTCCGTTTTGTTATTTGTCTACTTATAAAGTGAAATAAGTTTGAGTCACGAGATGATATAATTTCGTTTGACCCAACAAAATAATTTACATTAATAAAAATATTGATATTAAACTGTTTGGTCAAAATTAAGATATATGTATATAATTAAGGAAAAAATCATGTAATTAAGCATTACGGTAATTTATTTGATTTTATTAATAGCCTTTACAGTCGTGTATTATTTTAATTGAAATCATTAAATATGTACTTAATCATTTTAAAACCATCCATAATATATATTTATATAACATTTTTTTCTTATTTATTAACTACTTTTTTTTATTTTGAACCCAACAAATGCATAAATTTGACTATATAGTTGTATAGATAAGTCACGTTTTAAACACAATTCAATGGAAAGAAAATAATCATTTAAAATATTACTACTAATTGGTGACCAATATGGCAATAGTTAAATGGAACTGTTTTCAAAAATGTACGCAAAAATCGATCGTGAAACGACAGACATGATAATTATGTGACATTAACAAAGAAATTATATTTGTTATTATATACCCGCAATAATTTAGCGTATTGTCGTATGACATTTTACGTTCATGTGTTTTTTTTCTCATGTCGCTTTTACAGACCAGCTTTGCAAAAAAAATACTAATTAAAAACTTGATGATTATTTACTTTAAAATTCAAACAATCATTCAAAATTACCTTGTTTGAAAGCGATTATGACTGCTAGCATGTCACACTCAAGAAACTTATTCGAACTTTTTACTTGAATTTGTAAGTAGCCTTCGAACGATATTGGTTCATACTTTGGAACGGAAAAAGGATAATGCGTCATTGTTACAAATTAATGCCATAGCATAAGTTAATAAATTCAAAGTATCTGGAGTGGAGCTATTATGATTAAGTAAGAAATAACTCGTAACTAGTAGAAATCGATCATGAAATGTCAGAAAGATATGTGTGATATTCATTATAATAAATATAAAATTTGATGTATACACGAATCGAAATAGAGTCTCAACGTAAATTGCTCTACTATTGAGTCAAATAAAAACAATAATCAACTTTCAATTGCGTCTAAATCTCGCCGTTTCAAAAACTGTCTTAGAAATTTATTAAATAGTCGTTTCGAAATTGAAACGGTTTTTCGACGAAAAAATTACACTTGTCCCTTCACAAGCAACTTTATCATCTTTGCAACACAATTTATTATTGGTAATCTTAAAAACTATAACTATCCCACTGAAATGCTTTTCAACTCTTATTAAATTCATGTTCGTTTACCACTTTATGCTTACTGCTTATGAAATAAATAGCTTTAACTTTTCGCTTATAATTCGTATCACTCAGGACAGCAGTTATAGGTTTCGGAAGAAGTGTTCGATAAGACATTCATCATCTTGCAATTTAAGGGTCGCCTTCTAATATAGGGGACCATCTGCTATTTACCTTAGACTTTTATAAGCACTAAGGTTATTTATGGAGTTTTTTTTTATTCGAAATCACTTCATATTATATCGCGTGCCCTACATTTGTCTGTCTAACTAGGTTTTCATACGGTTTCCACCAATGGACGGAGTGATTCATGAAGAAGGTATATAGTTCATAATATTTTTTATGTTAATTGGCTAGAATATGACGATGATAGTCATTTTAATCCTTTATGATGTCGGAAAAAATCATGCCGACTGAGAGTTTTTACTTTTTCATAGCTATATTTATAATATAGTTATGCTCCCCGTGTGAAGCCGGGACGGGTAGATGGTAACTTATAAAATTTTCCGAGTTACCATGAGAGTTATAAAATCACAATAAAAGATATTAGTCCCTCATTCAGTTGTTTTCTCCTGACTCGGTAAATATGTAAAGTTATAACAGAGGAGTAAGTAATGCTTACCAAAGAAAAATAATGACAAAATATCATACTAATTTTGTATTTTTTTTTAAATCTACTTTAACTGTATTTTATGCAATCGTTGCGTTGTTTATGTTAGTAAAATGTTTTTCTATGTTTGATTTACTTTCCCCTTCATAAGTACAGTTTTAAGTTTATTATTGTTTCGAAGCCTCTTATGTTTGGGTAGGTGCTGACCACCCTGGGCTGTGTGGTCGGTGGTGCTGACCCAGTTCGCTCACTAAACTAATATAAAATAAAAAGAAGTCTACAATATTATTAATAACTTATTTATATTATATTTCTAATACTTTGGCAAGGTTGGAGCAGGGGCTGTCGGTGCCAGCAAGGTGTCGTCGGGAGCAGCGAATGACTCTCGCACTACCCTCGAATGCCTGATGGAAGCTCTCCGTCTCTCCGTGATCGCGTGCGCCAAGAAGAATGTGCAGAATATACCCGTGCTCTGTAACAAGAACATTTATGTAAAAAATTATATTATAAATGTAGATGTAAATTTGTTTGAGCCGCTTTCACGTCTTAACTACTTAAATAATATTTTTTTTTTTTTTAGACAGTTACACCATCATCTTATCACTAAAAAGTTAAAATTAACAACTTAAAAAGGTACTCTTACGAAGTGATACGTTTTAAAAGGCGTAAACAACATTAACGATTACAACAAAAATAATATAAACCAAACTAACCTATATAAAATTTTAAAATCCAATCTTAACTACTAATACAACAGAATTAATCAAATTAAAAATGAAAAAATAACACAATTATTATAACATTTTTAGATAACAAATTATAAAACCAAAACTTATACAGTATGAGATCGATTAATTATTAGGTCCTTACATATGAAATTAGCGTTTTGTCGTACTGACCACTTTGATCTGAAATATCTCCTCTTTGGTTAAGAATTCCAAATTCAAATTTATAAATTCATTTAGCTGGTATATTTGAGTTTTGAAAACAGTCATTCATTTGTTTTTTCTTCATTATTTTTTTTTTTGGCGTCGCTTTTTCCGCACAGTGGAAAACATGAAGTATCGGTATATTTACGAGTACGAGTTCTACCGTGGCACCAGTGCTGGAGAAACAGCTCAAAGGATTCATGATGTGTACGGCGCTGGTGTCGCAAAAGAAAGCACGGTACGTTTTTGGTTTCAACGTTTTCGTTCTGGAAATTTCGACCTTCAGAACCAATCCCGTAGACGGTGGAGACTAAAGTGGAAAATGAAGAATTAAAGGCTATTGTGGAAGCGGATCCATCGCAAAACACTTCAGAGATAGCTGCAGGCTTCGGGGTAAGTGATAAAACTGTATTAGCCACTTGAAGCAAATCGGGAAAGTAAAAAAACTTCAACGATGGTTACCTCATGAATTGAATGAATTGAACTTGCAAACACGCGTCGACTGCTACGTTACTTTGCTCAACAGGCACAATAATGAAGGAATTTTAAATCGAATCATTACTTGTGATGAAAAGTGG
This sequence comes from Nymphalis polychloros, assembly GCA_905220585.2. Taxonomy (NCBI): domain Eukaryota; kingdom Metazoa; phylum Arthropoda; class Insecta; order Lepidoptera; family Nymphalidae; genus Nymphalis; species Nymphalis polychloros. Next base: position 2,335,753 of record HG992247.1, read on the forward strand.
ATACTGTACGATAATCGGAAGCGCTCGTCGCAATGGTTGAACCATAGAGACCCAGCCAAATCCTGCCGTAAACGAAAATTGACTCAGAAAAAGTTACTTGTGAGTGTTGGGTGAACTAGCGCCGGTGTCGTTCACTACAGCATTCTAAAATCTGACCAACGATTACGGCAGATATTTATTGTCAGCAACTGCAAACCATGAAGGAAGAACTATCTGCTAAACAACCGAGATTGGTCAATCGCTCTAGGCCACTGCTGCTTCACGACAACGCAAGACCACACACTGCATAACAAACAACCACTAAGTTAGATGAGCTACAATTGGAATACTCCCTGGACCTTGCTCCAACAGATTACCATTTTTTCCGGAATTTGGACATCTTCTTACAAGAAAAAAAATTTCAACTCCGATGCGGCAGCCCAAACCGCCTTCAAAGAGTTTATTGATTCTCGCCCCTACGGTTTTTTTAGTAAAGGGATCAATGAACTACCTATGAGATGGCAAAAGTGCATAGATAACAACGGTGCATACTTTGATTAATTAAATAAATTTTACAAAAAAAAAATTGACTTTACATTCCTCCCGTACAAAACGCCAATTTCATATGTAAGGACCTAATATTTATCGATCGATGGATCATGAAGTTTTGCGTAAATGTTGGCAAGAGTTCAGAAAATATTGAAACATTGGGTACATAAAACATGCTCCCGCTCATAGGCTGGCAAAGCCGCGGGAAACTATTGTATTTAATATTATTATTTGTATTTTCGTTTTAACTAAATATACGATTTTATATATATATATATATACAGGCACAATAATGAAGGAATTTTAAATCGAATCATTACTTGTGATGAAAAGTGGATACTGTACGATAATCGGAAGCGCTCGTCGCAATGGTTGAACCATAGAGACCCAGCCAAATCCTGCCGTAAACGAAAATTGACTCAGAAAAAGTTACTTGTGAGTGTTGGGTGAACTAGCGCCGGTGTCGTTCACTACAGCATTCTAAAATCTGACCAACGATTACGGCAGATATTTATTGTCAGCAACTGCAAACCATGAAGGAAGAACTATCTGCTAAACAACCGAGATTGGTCAATCGCTCTAGGCCACTGCTGCTTCACGACAACGCAAGACCACACACTGCATAACAAACAACCACTAAGTTAGATGAGCTACAATTGGAATACTCCCTGGACCTTGCTCCAACAGATTACCATTTTTTCCGGAATTTGGACATCTTCTTACAAGAAAAAAAATTTCAACTCCGATGCGGCAGCCCAAACCGCCTTCAAAGAGTTTATTGATTCTCGCCCCTACGGTTTTTTTAGTAAAGGGATCAATGAACTACCTATGAGATGGCAAAAGTGCATAGATAACAACGGTGCATACTTTGATTAATTAAATAAATTTTACAAAAAAAAAATTGACTTTACATTCCTCCCGTACAAAACGCCAATTTCATATGTAAGGACCTAATATTTATCGATCGATGGATCATGAAGTTTTGCGTAAATGTTGGCAAGAGTTCAGAAAATATTGAAACATTGGGTACATAAAACATGCTCCCGCTCATAGGCTGGCAAAGCCGCGGGAAACTATTGTATTTAATATTATTATTTGTATTTTCGTTTTAACTAAATATACGATTTTATATATATATATATATATATATATATAAAAATATATAAAAATGGGCAAACGGTCACCACTTAGACATCAGAACTGTAAGAAATAATATACTAATCTTGACATTAAAATGTTGTGACTGTTAGGTAACACCATTGGCCCACTCATTCTTGTAACCGAAACCTTCCCATGTAGAGCCCAAGAGTGTATAGAGAGCTCTGTCACAAGTCAATGCAACACGCAGTCTCATTTGTTTTGGGAAAATATGTGTCAGGATATGTTTCAAAACATGACGTATATTTACTCTTTATCACTGCCACAATATTATAATGCATGTCAAAAACAAGTTCAGTATGTTATTGAAAACCACTATCCTTATTCGAATTTTAAGCCGTGACCTTTAGGGAAGTATCTTGTAATAATACGAGAATAATTAATTGAGTTATATGAAGTTTATGTTATATAGCTTAGTAATTATTATGATTCGAATTATATTTATACTAGCTGTGCCCAGAGGCTTCAGCCGCGTATAGTTAATAAAAATATAATAAATTATTTTATTACTATAATAACACCGACGCGCACACACACACTCACTCACACACACACACACACACACACACACACACAAACACACACATATGGCTACTGGTAAAGAAATACGTAATTAACGATTTGAAATTAATTTTCATAAGATACCGTAGGGTTTACCGATCTTATATATGGCCTAACATTTGCGCCATCATATGTTCTTTGTGTGTACCAATTTTCATCAAGATTGGTCAAGCCGTTCTTGAGTTATAAGAAGACATACAGACAGACAGATAGACAAAAATGAAACAAATAGTATAAGTATAATGTGATACTGCATCATAAAACGAGTATTTATCACAAAATTAGGTAAAAATATTAAATGTACAGACAGAACCAATAGATTTATAAAGTAGTATAGATAGCTTAGGAATATTTTAAAACTATAAATAGTCCTAAAAATGAAGACGAAAGCCTTCTAATAAGAATAAAACAAATTATAAATCGAGTGCCTATATACGTTAGAAGATGTGGATTTTAAACGATGATCGTAGGTTAAAATCCGGTCAAGCTCGTTTGACGCGCATCATACTTAATGTTTATAAATTATCTCGAGTTCTTCGAATCTTTCTCATGGACGCAATTTTTTCACATGTATATCCAACAAACCGCACTGGAGAAGCATTGTGGATGAAGCTCAAACTCTTATCCTCAATAGAAGACGAGTCATTTGACCAGTGGATCCTGGCATTGGGACATTTACGCGATGTAATATACTTGATACACATAAAACCAAGGTTATACTGAATCACAGCACTAGTGACGCTGTATTGGAATTTGGAAATACCATCTCATTGAAATAAGTTCTACGTCACTATACGGAAAAATATGATTGTGTGCTTAATCACAGAGCGTCATTATTTACTTAATGATGCAATAACTTATAATAGAAATGACTTCAAACAATTACTACACAAAGCCTACTTATTATACGAACGTAGTAGTTTTTAAACAATAATTAAAATGTAAAGAATACATTTATGAATCGAATGTTCGTCTGCGGCACGAAATAACATGAACAGCGATGTATGTTCCATGTTCTAAAACACGCGTGTTTTAGAACATGGTAATAATTTTTGAAACAAAAGTAATTTTATGTCTGTGATTTATTAATAACTGGCTGCCCGTTCGGACTTGGTACGGGTAAAATAGTAATTATAGATGTGATTTAGCGCTTACTAAGAACGGATTTTACGTCGTTCGTCTACGTCGCGGAAGGAGTAACTATGGTAAATTTCAGTCTGTGGAGCTATAGCTATATATTTCGCTTATAATATACATAGATTAAGTATCTTTAAATAATTGACCAAATAATCTTAGTTTTTAAGATATGAAAATGCGCTCTTTGACCTTTTCTATCAATCGAAATCCACGACGAATTGAAATGAAAAGAGAGAAGATCTTTATTGCGCTGAAACAACAAACATCAGAACAAAAATAATTAAATATATATAATCGGTGGATTCACAAGAAGCCGCTTTGTATTCGGATTGCATGCATTGGATTCGCGTAGGTTGGTATTACTACAACTATTACTTTTTTTTTAACGAAAAAGTGTGGTCATGTAAAAATAAGACCTTAATTATTTTAATAATTATTAACCACTTTTTTTCTAATTACGTTGTATCATTTTAATAAAATCAAATTAGTTGTCATTTTATCTTACCCAGAATAATCTTTATATTATTTATGTATGTAACAAATTAATACGCAATATAAAATAATTCCATGCTTTAAATCCATTGTTTATAGCTTATTGTTATGGTGACGTGTGTTTGCGTGTCTGTAGTTTTATAAATGTATGAACAATGAGGGAAATAATCCATTAAATGTATTAACTTGTTGATATCTATTCGATGTCGTGATTATATTTAAAAAAAAGAACAAATTGTAATTAATTAATCAAAGAATATGTGTACGCATAAGAAGGAATACTAGCTATGTGCAATAACGGTTCTAATTTAAAAAAAAACAACGTCTAGTTATAACATTAGCTTTTGCAAAAAAACTATGACGTTACTTTTTTTTTTATTGTTTTCGTAGACGGACTTGCATATGGGCCACCTGATGGTAAGTGGTCACCAACGCCCATAGACAATGGCATTGTAAGAAATATTAACCATCGCTTACATTGCCAATGCGCCACTAACCTTGGGAACTAAGATGTTATGTCCCTTGTGCCTGTAATTACACTAGCTCACTCACCCTTCAAACCGGAACACAACAATACAAAGTACTGCTGTTTTGCGGTAGAATATCTGATGAGTGGGTGGTACCTACCCAGACGAGCTTGCACAAAGCTCTACCACCGAGTAAAATCATTATAGTTTGCATTAAAATCCACCTCCTTTGAGCATTTTTCGATGATATATTTTTGCAATATTCCTTATATTTCAGTTTTGGGCATGACACTTCTTTATTGTATCTATATTTAAAAAATAAAATAAAGTAATATAATTGGCCTCCTCTCCTCTTGAGAAGGTTCACATAACTTTATGTACATAATTTTAGAGTATCGGGTATCATCAAACCACGTTTTAATAAACGAATACTTGGTAAGTATATAAACGATTTATCGAATATATGTATTTAGTTTAAATAATATTTTTGCATATATGTACATATTTCTGGAACAGAATCTGGTAAAACGGTGCATCTGGTTTGTCATAATTTTATCCTCTATAAATACGGTAAGTTTTCCCATTAATGTCTATAAGTAAAACAAATGTATTAAGAGTTGCTATGACACAAACATGCAACTATTATTCTGTTAATATGGCATGATATGAGCATACATATAAGGCACCGTTTATTGCGTTTGTCCAATGACAACGATTTCCTTGTTTACAACTTCGGTTTAATGCGCAATAATCCATGAAGAATTTTATACGTCTACGATATGTGACTATGATATACGTCGACTTTGAAGACGCAATTTCGTTAATCTCCTTGGAATCTATTGAATTATATAATTTTGCTCCTGACAGCCAATTTGACACAAGTGATATTAAATTGCAAAAGTGTGTGTATAAACACAGGTTTACACGTCCCTAGCCTTTATATTACGATTCTATTTCCGAAACTGGCTTTCTACAAGCACGTATAATATTCTTCTCATTTGAACTTAATGTATCAAACATTTGTAAGAAACAAATCCTCTAGGATACGTCTCACACACACTCGAAATTTTTGTGAATATTTTCAACCTTACAGCCTGTGATTACAGCATTAAATACAATTCGAAGATTGAACTTTGTAAAATCGAGAGGAAAAACTACTATGTTTTATAACAAGTAGTGACGTTCTTGCCTGTTTATTTTTTGATTTCGTCATCACCTTTCGTTATAGATTAGGTAATAACTATCGTAAGAGGTTTTAGGAAGTGATTTGAGCCTCACCGCAAAGTGCAATTAACATTTCGACTGGAACAATGAGTACTTTGAACGCAAACACAAGACCACTCGATTGAGCGTTATATTGTAACGATTAGTTATCAAACAAACAGCTAGACGGTCATAAAATATTGTATGTATAAGTCATTTACCTCTTGAAGTTTAAGTATCGGTTGAAAGAATCAAATAACACTAGTTTACTGTATTTTTTTACTGACCTATCGATTTGTAGTTCAAGTTAGCTGTTTTTAAGGCGTAACAAGCAAACAAACAAGCAAACTCATATTCGCATTTTATTAGTATGTAAAAATATTTCTATGTAAGTCTAAACCTGTACCACCTATCTAGATTCTAATTACAAGTCTCCGTTTTAATAATTTGCTTGGAAGATATGACTTAATTAGCCGTAGGACCACTCCTTGTGATACACATTAATTAGCTCTAAGATTTTTCTTTATTATTTTCATGTGATAAGATCAACAGAGGTCATAGTATAGTAGCAAGAAAAGTCTATTAAATAATTGTCCCGTCCTCTGCCCTCGCAAGAATGTCATTGACTATAATCAAATGATTACCTAGCATGATTCACATCGCGTGTTACTTATCTTTTAATAATGTTTATTTTTTATTGTTCCCGAGGGTTTTCCTGGCTTTTATTATCAGTCTTAGTTTGTTAATTTTAATATGTTTCGTAAATTATCAATTTTTCATGAAATATTTATCTACTAATACATACATATTATAAATTCAATAATTACGGAACCGATTTTCATACGGTTTTTACTAATGCACGATGATTCATGAAGTTTACGTGTATAATTCATTTAGGTTTTGTGTGAATTGGCTGAAATATGATGATGTTAGAAAGATTGAGCCGGTTGGCGTGGTTGGTAGATATGTACTTGCCCTTCGCGCCGCAGATAGTGGGTTCGATTCCCACCCAGGACAGACATTTGTGTGCATGAACATGTCTGTTTGTCCTGGATCTGAGTGTAATTACCTATAAAAGTATGTATTTACAAAAGAAACATAGTATATGTATATCAGTTGTCTGGTTTCCATAGTACGAGCTCTGCTTACTTTGGGATCAGATGGCCGTGTGTGAATAATATCCCAGGATATTATTATTATTATTATTATTAATGCCGACTGGGAGCTTGACTCGCGTGCGTCGCGTAAACCAATACAGTTATTTGTATAAGATGTTAACATTTTATGCAGATCCTTATTCCACCTGTGTAAAACCGGGACTTGTAGCTAATATTAAATATAATATATCAAAAAAAAACCCAGAAATTTTAGCATGGTATTAGACAATCGGCATTTTATTTCGATTTATAGAAAGATACTGATAATATTAATTTCTAATAAATACCAGATATACAATATCGATCCCAACATTTAAGCTATAGGTAGGATATTCAACTGAATCCTAATGAGATAAAACTTAATAGAGTAATAAATGTATAACCGAACTCTTGCACGTCAGCAAACGTTTTACTTTAATAAATGTATTATATTGATATAACCCTTGCATATCAAACACACGATAATTTGTCCTCCCAATCCCCTACGGAGGTGATCTCTTTAAATTGACATCCTCGCTCATCAGTGCCTTGCTACTATAATCAAAATGAGCACTAACTATAGTTCAGAATAATAGTGTCGTCCTTCTTTCACTATATGGAATGAACAGAGACAATACTATATCGTTCAAATGGATTGTAAATTTGCTCCCACGCAGTAGCAGGTGGTATAGCATCTAATATGACTAGTTGGATAACATCCTCTGTTGAACCAATCTTCGTATTATGAGCTAGTGTTTCTACTCTGTGATAGACTTCGATACTTAGATATATGCTTGGGTAGATAACATTTAAGTATATAGTTAAGTTCATGAGTTAAAAACGTGTAAATTCTTGCTATTGCTCATAAAAAACCGCATGTAGGGATTGGATTCAAAATGACACTTAGAAAAATTAACGAAAATTATGGAACCCGTACATACAATGATACAAAAGTTACAAATAATTAAAGATTATAAAAAATGGGGTCTCGTCTTTTGCTCTTCACTTATCTTTATGAATCGGCGCTGTGTAAAACTGCACAAGAAAAGATATACATCGCCGGTGGCTCTTCCCGCCGTCTGCTTGTTGCAGCATATATGTCATAATTTTACTGGTGGATTGGTATTCCGCCACCAAACGTATCACCACATTATATGCTCAATTTATGATTACGCTTATTAACATTTCCTAAGCGTCTTACGGGACATACAGGTAGTGAATATACGTGGATGACTGTATTCGACTTGTAACATAACAAATAATGATAATATATTAGGTCCTTACATATGAAATTAGCGTTTTGTCGTATTGACCACTTTGATCTGAAATATTTCCTCTTTGGTTAAGAATTCCAAATTCAAATTTATAAATTCATTTAGCTGGTACATTTGAGTTTTGAAAACAGTCATTCATTTGTTTTTTCCTCATTATTTTTTTCTTTGGCGTCGCTTTTTACCGCACAATGGAAAACGAGGTTACCGTGGCACCAGTGCTGCAGAAACAGCTCGGAGGATTAAAGATGTGTACGGCGCTGGTGTCGCAAAAGAAAGCACGGTACGATTTTGATTTCAACGTTTTCGTTCTGGAAATTTCGACCTTCAGAACCAACCCCGTGGACGGCCGGAGACCAAAGTGGAAAATGAAGAATTAAAGACTATTGTGGAAGCGGATCCATCACAAAGCATTTCAGAGATAGCTGCAGGCTTCGGGGTAAGTGATAAAACTGTATTAATCCACTTGAAGCAAATCGGGAAAGTAAAAAAACTTGAACGATGGGTACCTCATGAATTGAGTGAATCGAACTTGCAAACACGCGTCGACTGCTGTGTTACTTTGCTCAACTGACACAATAATGAAGGGATTTTAAATCGAATTATTACTTGTGATAAAAAGTGGATACTGTACGATAATCGGAAGCGCTCGTCGCAATGGCTGAACCCTGGAGACCCAGCCAAATCCTGCCCTAAACGAAAATTGACTCAGAAAAAGTTACTTGTGAGTGTTTGGTGAACTAGCGCTGGTGTCGTTCACTACAGCTTTCTAAAATCTGGCCAAACGATTACGGCAGATATCTATTGTCAGCAACTGCAAACCATAAAGGAAGAACTAGCTGCTAAGCAACCGAGATTGGTCAATCGCTCTAGGCCACTGCAGCTTCACGACAACGCAAGACCACACACTGCACAACAAACAACCACTGAGTTAGATGAGCTTCAATTGGAATGTCTGTGACATCCACCGTACTCCCCGGACCTTGCTCCAACAGATTACCATTTTTTCCGGTATTTGGACAACTTCTTACAAGGAAAAAAATTCAACTCCGATGCCGCAGTCTAAACCGCCTTCAAAGAGTTTATTGATTCTCGCCCCCACGGTTTTTTTAGTAAACGGATCAATGAACTACCTATGAGATGGCAAAAGTGCATAGATAGCAACGGTGCATACTTTGATTAATTAAATATATTTTACAAAAAAAAATATAGACTTTATATTCCTCCCGTACAAAACGCCAATGTCATATGTAAGGACCTAATTATTCAATATATCAAAATCAGTATCATAAAAAAACAGTAAACTTCAATTGTATAAATAATAGTTGATGTAAGGATTTCAAAATCCTTATTAATATTATAAATGGAAAAGTAAGTTTGTTTGTTACGCTTTCACGTCTAAACTACTCGACCGATCATATTACATACACTTTGTCAAAGGTACAAAAAAGGATATAGAGCACCTCAAACGCGGGTGAAGCCGCGGACGTAAACTAGTAAGTAATAATGTTAAATTATGTTTACTATAGAATATATACTGCTTTTAAACATGATCAACAGAATTACAAATTAATTGCATTAACCTAATATTTATTTATTGGAATGTATAAATCACTTTAGTAAATATTATTTATTACATATTGTATGGTTAGTCACATATCAGTATTAAATTATTTAACTTTACTTGGTGGTAGAGCTTTGTGCAAGCTCGCCTGGGTAGGTACCACACACTCATCAGATATTCTACCGCAAAACAGCAGTTCTTGGTATTGTTGTGTTCCGGTTTGAAGGGTGAGTTAGCCAGTGTAATTACAGGAGCAAGGGACGTAACATCTCATCATCAGTTCCCAAAAAATCTGTCAAATAAGACTAAGGGTAAGTACACGTTGCACAATAAATTCTTTACAGTCACACTATAAAACGATTTAAACAGAATTTTCGTATATACTTTTTATAGTAAAGTTCTTAAATAAATAACTTATAAATTATTGGTTTATATAAATAAGGCAAATTACATATACAAAATTTTATAAATGATAACCAAGGTTTGTAGAGACTAGTATATTATATACGGGAAATTGTATATTATGTTTATAACTCAATTTATGTTGTTGTGTTGTTGTATGTAAAATATACATTCCGAACTGGTATAATACTTTATATTCAATTAAATCCTGTAACATGACTATTCAAAATTGTAGTGTACTTTGTGTAAGTCGGTCTGGGTAGGTATCACTCATCATATTCTACATGTCCTACATGTCTACATAGTATTGATGTTATCCAATTTAAAGGGCGACTTAGCCAGTATAACTGTGTCTATAATGAGCGGTGACCACGTACCATCAGATGGCTCATTCGTTAATGAGCGTACCGATTTAAAAAAAAAAGTAATATATTTTAATTTCAATATATTTATATTTTATAAATACCAAATAATCATGAACATTTGTATATAATTTGGTGAGATTGTAATTGTGTCATGTCTAATATAAGACAACGAAGAGATTACGTCACTGCGCGCGCGCATTGATCCAATTTGGAGCAAGGTTGTATATTTGCCACTTAGTCATAAAAATTAGTCTCATTGGACTAATCAAATGTTTGTCGGTTTAATAATACAATATATTCGAAAATTAACTGCCTCGTTGTTCAGTGGTTAGATAAGGCTGTAGAACCCGAGGCCCTGGTTACAAATCTCGTGTCTACTTAATAATAAGTTGCTGGATTTTTCTGTCAAAAAATCTCAGTAGTAGCCCGAAGTCAGGAAGACGGAATATATGCTCCCGTGCCTTTTTAACGTCGATTCGGATTCCCGTCACATCGGATTAGGAGACTGACGGAATAGAAAGTGCATCTGTGTTTGTGCACACGCTTTTATAATATATCCTTCGCAGTTGGCTAACCTTTATTGAGATTGGCCGCGATTAATGAATTCGGTCCGAAAAATATCACATCATCACATTCAAAAAAAGAATAAATTTTATGAAGGTTTATATTATTTTATGTAGAGTAAGACAGATGATCACATTAATAATAATTATATAATAATAATATTTTCTGGGACATTATTCACACAAGGTCATCTGATCCCAAACTAAGCAGGGCTCGTACTATGGAAACCAGATAACTGATATACTACATATAATACTTTTCTATTGTAAATACATACTTATGTAGATAATTACACCCAGACTCAGGACAAACAGACATGTTCATGCACACAAATGTCTGCCACGGGTGGGAATCGAACTCACGACTTGCGGCGCGAAAGGCAAGTATCTACCAACCACGCCAACCGGCTCGTCAAATTGTATAAATATCTCTTACATAAGGAATAAGTGCATAATATTCCAACTCGACTGTTATCACATTATTTAAATCACTTCCTCATTTTTATAGAGGCTAGCTTAAGGCCGCATATCTCTACATCCCAGTGGCCAATTCTACTAACAAACTTGTGCACTTTATGTATACAGAGTCACTTTACTTAGTGCCCTACGGCTTTGTGCAAGCCCCTCTGTGTAGGTACCCACTCATCAGATATTCTACCGCTAAACAGCAATATTGTGTTCCGGTTTGAAGGGTGTGTGAGCCAGTGTAATTACTTGGTAGGTTAGTGGATCATTGTAATTATAGTGCCGATGTGTATGGTTTATTTCTATGGGGACCATTTACCATAAGGTGACTCATATGCCCTACCTATTTTATAAAAAAAAATTCAACTGGTCTCCATTGAGAATAGCCATTTTGGCCGCAATTAGTCAAGACAACCTCATAATTTTCATATTATTATGTATTATTATTCCAGGAAACAATTGTCACGTACCTTAAGCGTACTTGCTCGCTCACATTACTACAATATAATAAAATATTACGCTTCGTAGAATCGTCGGTAACTAAAAAAGGGACATTTACTTATACGTTCTGGCAATGAGTCTTGCTCGTTATTATATGTTACTATTATATATTTCAGTCAAGATTCTATATTAAATGGACTCAATTTTCACCATCTTCTGGACTAATTTAGTATTTGCATATGTATGAGATCTGGTGCCAAAACAATAAAACGTAATTGGTTTAATAAAAACACGACATATTGAAAACGCTGAAGTTTCTATATACATATAACAGCCGTGCCCGCGGTTTCACCCGCGTATAACTTAAAGAAATCATCAGAGAAGACTAAAATATTTCAGCATATACAATATTTTTGTTTTATTTTCGTGGGATATTAGTATTTATTGGTTTTGTAAAGCTCTCAAAAGGTATCGATTTTCCCATTTTTGAAACATTATTGGTCGTAGCGTGATGTTTTTTAGCCTAAAGCCTTCCTCGATAAATGGGCTATCCAACACAAAAATAATTTTCCAATTCGAACCAGTACTTTCTGAGATTAGCGGGATCAAACAAACAAACTCTTTACCTTTATATATTAGTATAGATGTAAAAATATAACTACATAATTATAAATTAAGATAAGTTATCAACTAAAAACTTTTAAAAGAATTTATTATTATTATATTAATATTTATTTATGAATTCGATTCATTATCATCATCATTAACCTAAAAAATAGGCAAACACTTAGAAGAATTATATGGCCTTTATACTTGTACATAATATAATTATGTACATATTTATTTTAATGATTATAATACCTCGAGTCAGTCATTTATCACGAAAGAGGTATTATATGTGAGTGTCGTATGTTATCTGTTGTCACAGGTAAAATAAACACGGTTAAGTTTTTATAAACATATGACTCACCTGATATAACTAATCTTTATGCTACAATGAAACAAAATTAAAATATATTTAAAATAAATAAACTAAGCTTCAGTTTCTAAGAACGCAACATCGTGAAGATGTTATATCGTTGGGCTTAAATATAAATATACACATTAATTGTTGAATTAAATTAAATTTCGCTGATTATCTTTCCTCATTGCTTCCAGAAGCAGATTTAGATTTCTGGTGGCCCTAGGGCAACAAAGTAGTAGAGGACCCTAACTAAAATTAATTTTGCAAATAAATTGATTTCTTTTAACAAACATTATGGAAATACGTTTAGTATAATAATACAAGAATTATACTATATACTACAATAAATTCAAGAAATTGGGATATTTTTTATTTTATAACTTTTTACCGTGGAAGCTCTTAGGACTGTAGCCCAGGATCCCCTAAATCCGGTACTTATTGTTTCCTAGACCTTTCCGAACCTATAGTACATTTTGAGAATTAAGAAGCAATTGTATTGTGTTGATTATTGAATAAAATTTTAAAAGCACGGCCATTGACTCTGCTATCAACCATATCAACTTTATATATAAATTACCGGCTACTGTACATATCCTTGAAATTAATACGAAGCTTAAGCAAATACGCCATCACGGTTTTCTTAATATTCTATGATGACCATGACCTACAGCGTATTTTACGACCACAACTTTATGATAAGGAAAAATTCGTATTATATATTTATTATATAAAGTTTTATTACATTTTTTCAATGTTAATTCCAAACGATTAAAACAAAATGAATTTAAATATCCTCTTCTGTATATTTTATTAGAAGCCCTTAAAACTAGATTGATACGATATAAAAATTATTAATGAATAAGTATAATAAAAAGACGTAACGACATATATTGTGTTTTTTAGTATGTATAGGTAGGCGGATGAGCATATAGGTCACCTGATGGCAAGTGATCACCAACGACCACAAACAAAAATTCTTAAAAAAATCACATCGCCAAAGCGCCTCCAACCTTGGAAACTAAGATGTTATGTCCCTTGTGCCTGTAATTACACTGGCTCACTCAACCTTCAAACTGGAACACAACAATACCGTGTAATGCTGTTTTGCGGTAGAATATCTAATGAGTGGGTGGTACCTACCCAGATGAGCTTGCACAAAGCTCTACCATCGAGTGCGTGTAAAATAAGAGCTATAATTATAGTGACTAGGCTTATAGGGCTGGGCTTCCTTCGGGAACACGCGCATTTTGGTCTCTCGCTAAGGCTGTCTTAGGGAACTTCTGTCAGCCCTCCCTTCCACCTCTGCACAGGAGCGATGATTCGTTGGCCCATACTGCGAAGGAGAAAGCCGACCTTTTGGGATCTCTCTTCGCGTCCAACTCGACTCTTGATGATCAAGGAAAGACACCACCGATAATCTTGCGGTATGATACCACGATGCCGGAAATTAAATTCCGGCAGAGTGCAGATCGTAAAGCACTTCTTTCCTTGGACATCCATAAGTCGAGTGGGCCCGATGGCATTCCTCCGATCGTGCTGCGTACTTGTGCTCCCGAGTTGGCACCGGTCTTAACGCGTCTTTTCCGCCACTCCTACACATTAGGCGTAGTCCCGAATTCCTGGAAGATTGCTTTGGTGCACCCGATCCCTAAAAAAGGCAATCGCTCTGATCCAACAAATTATAGGCCTATTGCTATCACCTCCTTGTTCTCCAAGATAATGGAGTCCATTATTAACTGCCAGCTCCTGCGGTACATAGAGGAGCACCAGCTGATTAGCGACCGCCAGTACGGCTTCCGTCGGGGTCGATCAACCGGTGATCTTCTAGTTTACCTTACTCACAGATGGGCTACTGCGGTTCAGTCCAAGGGGGAGGCATTAGCAGTCAGTCTGGACATAGCGAAAGCCTTCGATCGGGTATGGCATAAAGCGCTTCTCTCGAAGCTTCCTTCCTACGGGCTTCCCGAGAAATTATGCAAGTGGATCACCAGCTTTTTGGCAGATCGGAGCATCAAGGTCGTTGTCGACGGTGCATGCTCTGACCTAAAATTTGTCAATTCTGGTGTTCCACAAGGCTGCGTTCTTTCACCTACTCTGTTTCTTCTGCATATCAATGATATGTTACAAATTAGTAACATTCACTGCTATGCGGATGACAGCACTGTAGACGCCCTTTACACCGGCCGCGCTAATATTTCTCGGGAACACGTCGACGAGTGTCGGAACAAACTTGTGTCTGAAGTCGAGACCTTGCTAACCAAAGTCTCGGACTGGGGCCGACTAAACTTGGTCCAATTCAACCCCAATAAGACTCAAGTTTGCGCGTTAACCGCAAAAAAGTCTCCTTTTGTCATATCTCCTCATTTCGTGAATACTCCCCTTACTGCCACAGCCAGTATCGGGATACTTGGCGTCGAGATTTCGAACGTTGTTCAGTTCCGCGGTCAACTGGAAGTTAAAGCCAAATTGGCTTCCAAAACGCTTGGAGTGCTCAACAAGGCGAGACAGTATTTCACGTCGGCCCATCGCCTAAATCTTTACAAGGCGCAAATTCGGCCCCACATGGAGTACTGCTCTCACCTCTGGGCGGAAGCTCCCCAGTACCAGCTTCTTCCTTTTGACCACATTCAACGTAGAGCAGTTCGAATTGTCGACGATCAAGCTATTACCGACCGGCTTGATCCTTTGGATTTGCGTAGAGATGTTGGGTCACTCTGTATCCTCTATCGCATATATCACGGGGAGTGTTCTGAGGAGTTGTTTGGTTTAGTCCCGGCCGCTGAATTTCACCATCGGACATTGCGCCAGAACTCAAAATTCCATCCTCACCACCTCGATGTCTGGAAATCCACAACAGCGCGCTTCCTAAGGCATTTCCTGCCTCGCACAATCACTCTGTGGAACCAGCTTTCGCCGGCGACTTTTCCGAACCGATGTGACATTGCAACCTTCAAGAAGAGAGCGTACTCTTTCTTCAAAGGCCGGCAACGCACCTGCAAGTCCTCGGATGTTGCAGATGTCCATGGGCGGTGGTAGTCACTTTCCATCAGGTGAGCCTCCTGCTCGTTAGCCTCCTCTTAATCATAAAAAAAAAATAGGGACTAAATCTCGTTATTACGTTTGACGAGAAATATCTACTTGTTTTGTATTTATATTTTATCAATTTTAAATGAATATGTAAATGGAAGAACAATCATTAATCGTATGATTGCGATGATCATTAAATAAAACAATGCGTTGCCTTGAATTTTCGAGCTGAGAGCGTCGTAATCGCGGAGGCCACTACCCACTACGGCGTGGTGAGGTCATGACTGACAATGTTACTTTTCGCGAACTTATGATGAGCATTATAATCACCGATTTTCCGGTTTAGATGCTTGAAATAAATTAATAGACAATAACAAATCTGGCGCGATTATTGCAAGTTAATGATATAATATTATTAGTTATATAATGATTCTTAGTTTATGTTACAACTGGGACGTTATTTGAAAGATTATTTTATACTTTGCTAGTTGGCGCCCGCAGCTTCAACCGTGTAGGTGTAGTATCCCATGTCCTTTTCTGTATGCCTGACAACGTTTACGTAAAATTGCATAATAATCGTGTCAGTAGTTAGGACATGCAAGGGTCACAAACAAACAGACTCAGTTTTGCATTTTTAATATAAGATTTAGAACAATAATGCTCAGTTTCTATGTTCAAAAAATCGCATCTGTAACCGATCATTTTTGCACTGAGTGATGAATAACGTAGATAAAGTAATTCATTAAAATCATTCCTGTTTATTTTTATGGCACATACATTGCGACATCAATCTTACGATATAGCTTTAACGGCAAAAGTAAAACTATGATAATTATATTATTTGATACGTACTAATTATTATGTAAGGTATAAAAATTCTAGGTTTGGTTAGGGAATTAAGTAAACGGGACGTCACGGTCGTATGCGCAAGCGATCCCGTGACGTCCCCCGAAAAGACGGAATGCGCCTTCAGAGCGCTGGCGAGCGCCACATACCCGCCATATCATGTGAGGGAAACGCGAAAAGACGTTTTCCCAGTGATAAAAAAAAAACAAAATAATGGGAATTAAGTAAAAATATACTATATAATATCTTCAATTTAACTGTTTTTAATCAACTTATTGCTCAGTGAAAACACCTAAATTCATCTGAAATATGTGGTACATCTTATACGTCAGTATCAACGATTATTTTTTGCGCGATCTATAAAGTATAACTAAAATTGACTTATTATGAAATTAGAAGAAACTTAAGTAGGTACCTACTGGTCGTTATAATACGTTTTGATATTATTCCGACTTAAAGGAACAGGTTCGATTTTGTTTTTGACTGTAGGAGGTTCCTACTTAAAATCTTCTATTGCAAAAATGTTATGATTTACGAGTATACTACGAGTCCTAAACAGTTGCAGCGTAATTGAGAAATTTGTTTCTCTCTATTCTTTCCCTCTCATTCAATTATCCGATTGAACGAAACATTCAACTTGATAAGGGGAGAGTTCAGGCCTAGAACCGATGTCTTTACTTGGTCGCCAGGCATAGTTAAAGGTTATTGAGCGATATCGATTTTATTGATGTGCTGCAGCGTCATCTACTGGGGTTAACAGCAAAGTAAATAGTATAAAAACCTTTTCAATTGACAACTCCTAGACCTATGTGGCCCATATCTTCTAGGTCTAAACAATGTAACCTGTTACCTGATGCTACCTGAGAGGACAAGCCCAGATAAGGAAGGTAAACTCGATGCTTGTACTAAGGCTTAGGTTAGAAAGGAATTGCTGCTTATCCATTTAAAGATAATTAAATGTTATTCGCTCAAATTGCTTCGAAGTAATCCCAAACAGATATACCAACATCCATTTTTATATAATAGATTTTAACAGTGACCGAGAACCTGCCTGCTAATGTAATGACTGATTGTTCATTGTTGCATGAAATGAATGAATAGCGTCTCTCAATTCCATTAGTCATGAAAAACAAATGACGTGGAATGATATCGGCATTAGACACTCATTCCGCTTGGCTGTAAGGTATAAGGATAATGGAAGCCTCCATGGCTCATTTATGGCTCATTTCCACTAAAATAGCAATTTCTGCATTTACGCTCTGACTGCCAATCTACGGAATGTCATCGAAAATTTCCAACATTACATCGTATCAATTTTACTTGACTTAAGGTATTTACAGTTAAATTTTACAGCGCGTAAATAGTTGCGAATCTTCATTGTGTAGATATACAGCTTTAGACAGAATTTGAAAAAGGGTAAACTCTTAAAAATAAACTTTGCGACTGGGAGTGCATCTCTTAGCTCTGGGAACTGAGAATATCTGAAATTAAGAATAGTACTGTAGACTTCTTGATGGTTTAAAATATCTGCTTATATAAAGTAACAAAATAAACTAACCCAACATTTCCCCACTTACACGCGAGTAAATCTGCGGGTGGAATCCTAATCAAGTATTGCATTATTAAATTTAAATTTACTTAATTAAGTATTATTTTGAAACACTGTAATTCATTAATTTTTGTACGTATAAACATACATTTTTGATGTTTATGTCGGTTCCGACACAAAGAAGGAATTAGTCGATAATTTTTAATTCGAAAACATAACGCAACATCCTGGTTTTTCCAGTTCATTGATTAACAAACGGAAAAATAATCAATGATAGAAAATGAATTACACTAAATGGTAGGTAATTGATTTTAGAGAAATCAGTCCTTGGTTAACTGAGAACATTCAATGTAAATATGTTTTTATGTATTATTTAATCTTTAAATTAATTTTTATTTAGGTAATCCAACGTAGTATGATTTGTGGACAACTTTCCGGATATGTAAAATTTGAATAAAAAGTTTGATTTTGTTTAAATTATTATTTCGTATCTAATCAATACTGGGTAATTATACGTAAGTTTGATCCTATAACTAAAATAAGTATTGAATTACTGTTCTTATGTAAGTACGAAAACTTATATACTTTTCACCATTTCGCCGCAAATAATAATTTAATACCCAATTTACTTTTAATTTATATAAAATTTTATTTTATTATAGTATGCGTTAAAATTTTTACGTAACATATTACACACGTAATAAGCTGAACACAATAAACAAAGTTATAACGAGGTGTACCCTGCATTGTTTAAGCGCCGCGAGCCGTGAGATCTTTGACGTTATGACCCTCGTGCCTGTAATTACACTCACAAGGCCCATGAACCAGTCATGTTGGCTAGGAGGCTACCAACATTATGATTTAATAATGCAGCTTGGTATTTTTCACGTACGTTTTAAATTAATGATAACTAAAAGGACATAAGATCAACAGCTTTACGTACTTTAGGCACAGGAGTTTAATCATTGCTAACTTCCAGGATGCAAATGTTTGAAAATGAATTTGTTGAGATAGTATAGAATTAAAAAGATATTAATCCTAGACCAGATTGAAGGCACTTATAGACCAACGTGTTACAAGGTACACATTCTAATAAACATTAATGATTATAAATAAAATTAAGTTATGAGCGAGTTCATTTACTTGCTGAGGTCGGAATGCAGTTAGTCTGCATGAACGACCGCAATCTTAATCTAAAAACAAAATATGCGGCTAGAATATTTTATGTAACTTAAAATTGACATAATATAAATAGAATTACGTGTGAGAAGTGTTGCTACTACGTGTTTTAGTTATATCTATGTTACTAATTTCGCCTTAAAAAATATATAGAGAAACGTGCAGCGCTCTACACGGACAGATAATAAAGCTGTATTTTCAACTTATTAAACACTATCATGAAAGCTTGGGTAAAAATTGTATTATAATATTATATCGTTTGTTTTTAAATAACGAAGAATTAAAAACGAAATATCGTCTGGGTCAGCGTGGTGAAATAAGCTCCTAAATATTCTTATCATGTGGATCCACTTGCCCAGTAGTGGGACATCTGTGAGCTGTTATTTTTTTATATATATTTTTATAAATAATTATGTATAATATTATAAAGATAATAATATACTCAGTATCGGGGCAAAATGCTGGCTATCTATTCGAATGTATTGTGTTAATATATTATCTTACTGCACGCCACACCTGTACGCGAAAAAAACTGGGTACAGGCAATATAATATTTGCTATTTACTTTTCATTAGTATTAAATCTGCGTGACAATTAAAACGAGCTACATTTAATTTTTATTCAATTGTTTAATAAAAATTTAATTTAATTGTACATACGAATGATAAATTGCTGATGAAAGAGATACATTCTTACGTTAGCGAACGTTATTTAAACGTAAATAATATTTACGTGTCTAATTAATAGACGTAATAAACGAAAGTAAACAAAACAATTTTATACATTCGGTGTACTTGGTTCGGTGTGATCGGGTTCAAATGCTTAATTTTAAAATGTACTCTGTAATTTAATTGTAATTGAAATTTATAGATAAAGTAATAGTTAATAATTTAATAAAACTACACTAACAATTCTTAAGCAGATATATTTATTGTAATTGTATGTTTAACCAAACCTACAAACATCTTCAAGAACCTCCAAACACATTCCCTAGTTCTATGATGAGGTGGGATCCTCTCGCGTCCTTTTTAACAGACTAGAGTATGCAGCCAGAATGACTTAGCGCTGCCATTTTCACCGACGATCTGGTGCGAAGGATCGTATTCATTTTCCTTGTGCATACTCCGCCGACTGCGTACAGAATATTGCTGTTAGGGTCGGGATCGACACAAGTTATTCATTGATTGATTGATAGCCTGGGAGTTGTGGGTTGAAACTAGTATCTCTGACGATGAGTATCCTCCGAATGCGAGCGGAACACCCCACAGGCGGGTACTGTGGATGCGTTATGTCAAAACGATCCCATAACCTATTTGTGCAAATGACGGCCATCGCAGGGGATTAAGTTAAGAGTTCCACATAACTTACAAGGGAACATGACACCCTTCATAAGTCTCATACATACATTACATAGCAAAAAAAACCCTAGCTTATTAGATCGATCTTATTTATCGATTTTCCCTGAACCAAGCCCGGTGTGTTCATAATCATAATATTATTATATTATTAGTATTCCCAAAACTTGAGAGTTATGAGTGTCTACAATTAAGTGCCTTATAAACGTAAAATCGTTGGTCCTTTGCCTGAAGTCTCTCCTGTCCCAACGGATTATGCGAGTAAGGTAAAGTGCACATGTGTTCACGCACACATTTGCGTGCTGTTTAATATTTCCCGCGCAATTGGCTAGTCTCCTTTAAAAATGGCCGCTGTGACTGAAATCAGTAAGAAGGAAACCGCCCTTAACCCCCCAATCTCTCCGAAGGAAATACTTGGTACATAAATATACAGTTTTAATCATATATCAAATATATAAATTTCGTCGTTTAATACGATGGATATTTATATATATATGTACCTACTTCTATATTTAATAATTAACAATATGTAGTATTGCCCTTTATGTAGGTCAACAGTACATTTCACAAGTTGTCATTAATATTCATGTGATGATAATTCCATCAGCAGGCTGCTAATCGTGATGTGACAATACAATTCTATCCTTGGGGACGATTTAAAGAATAGATGTATAAAATTATAATTAATATTCTATAACGATAATGATGTATCATTCATTAAACACTGATTGGTTAAAACTATTAGAATTTATAGAATTAAACAGATATTATGCATATGTTTATGTATTAGGTAAAAAAATGTGCGGTCGGCGGATTCGAAACGTGTTTTAAAATGTTTATTTTAATTGATTATATCACTGTATTTTTGTCACACCAAAAATCTTTATGCAACTCCCTTTCAATTCAATATATAAACAATCAAAGATTAAGAAACGATTAAAACGTCTAAATTCAATTAATATTTTATAATAGTAATAGCAATCCCCATTTTAAGGAATTTACTAATATTGTAATATTATTTTAGTAATTTACCCCTCCAATTAAACAAAGTTTATGATTGGAATTGTGACAATAGCCCAAGGTTCGAACCTGGGACTTGCGTGCGGGTTGCAAGCTGTACCGCTATTGGTCCTAATATGGTTTTGCATATATTATTGCTTTTTTATTAGCGTTAGGTAAGCATTTTAAATAAAATTAATTGTTTTGATTGAGTTTGCTTATATTTCAGTATTTAACTTAATTTATAATCAAATGGTAGGCGCACTATACAGTTAACGTTCTATCGTTTGGCCTGGTTTGGCGCCTAAAAATTCGGCATAGAAGCTACCTCCAGAAGCGCTCGTGCAGTACTAAATTCGAATACCATTTAGTAGTATTTTAGAAGTAGGCATAATGCTATTTCGTTATGTGACATGACCATGAGCCAATGCCATCTCGCTCTGCTGTAAGCCGCGTAAAATAACGTCGTTCCAATAAGAAAAGTAGATCAACATAAATGCACACTGCAGTTACACCTTTAAATTATCTTATTACGATACATACTTATAAATGTCGTGTGTCACTGAAATCTTACATTATATGGACAGCCCAGGCTTACTCCAAATTTATAATTAGGGTAAAGATGAGGCATGAAAGTGTGTGTTATGAACATACGTTTACTTTATATATTTCATACAGAATAATATAAATCAAAGTCCCACCTTCGTGTCTGTCAACGTAATACGTGTAACGTAATAAAACCAAAAACTACCAGATTTTCAGATGATTATCACGGACGGAGTGAATCATGAGGATGGCTTAGGCGTATAGTAATTCATTCAAGTTTTGGTAAATTGGCTGAAATATGACGATGATCGTTGAAGATGTCGCGTTTCCCCCACGCGAACATTGAGGGGTATGTGGGACTTGCCGGTGTCCAAAGCGCCGAGTACGCCCAAACATCGGAATATCCACTAATAAACTAACGGTTCCCTTTCCGTCTTAACAAGGAGCGCCACCGTAACGCTCTGATTTTATGTAGACCCTTATTCTATCCGTGTGAAGCGGAACGGGTAGCTAGTACCTCCCTCTGTGGCACTACGCTGGAGATACAAAGCAAAGTCGCCATACTGGGAATTGACGTTCGGTGTGACCTCAATCCAAGGGATCACATCGAGGCTGTTATAAAATCAGCCTCACGAAAACTCGGAGTCCTGAACAAGGTGCGGCGTTTTTTCACGCCGCAACAACTGCTCCTGTTGTATAAAACAATATTGCTCGCACCTCTGGGATGGCTCCGCTAAGTACTTACTGGAGGCCTTGGATCGGTTGCAGCGACGTGCGGTTCGCATTATTGGCGACGTAAAGGTCACCAACACCCTCGAGCCTTTACAATTGCGTCGACAGATAGCGGCACTGAGCGCTTTCTATCGACTGTATCACGGCGAGTGCTCAGAGGAATTATTCTCCCTCATTCCTGCTTCCCCATTCCTTCACAAGTCTACGCGTGCTGGTTCTCGATGTCACCGCCTAACTGTGACATCAATTCCATCGCGCACGAAGAAATTCGGCAACTTTTTCCTTTGTCGCACCTCCAAAACATGGAATTCTTTACCAGCACACGTGTTCCCATCCTCTTATGACCTGGGTTCCTTCAAACGAGGCGTGAAGAGGCATCTTGCGGGCCGGCAAGGCGGGGGCGGCTAGTGCAAATCATTCTTCCTGACTGCACTAGCCGTCTTCGCGTTTGGACTCTACTACCACTTACCATCAGGTGGAGTAGAGCCATTTGCCCTCCCGGGTATTAAATATATATATTTTTTGACTGCCTCGTTGGTCTAGTGGCTAGATATTAGGCTGCAGACCCGGTGGTCCTGGGTTAAATTCCCAGGTCGGGCCAATAAATAGTTAATTGGTTTTTCTGTCAGAAAATTCTCAATAGCAGCCAGGAGTCTGGAAGGTGGAAGTCTGTACACTCCCGTGCCTCGGAAAGCACGTTAAGCCGTTGGTCCTGCGCCTGAACTCTTTCCGGTCGTGTCGGATTGCCGTCCCATCGGATTATGAGAGCTAAGGAAAAGAGAATGCACCTGTGTTTGCGCACACACTTGTGCACTATAATATCTCCTGCGCAGTTGGCTAATCTCTCTTGAGATTGGCCGCCGTGGCCGAAATC
This sequence comes from Nymphalis polychloros, assembly GCA_905220585.2. NCBI lineage: Eukaryota > Metazoa > Arthropoda > Insecta > Lepidoptera > Nymphalidae > Nymphalis > Nymphalis polychloros. The sequence goes on from HG992247.1 coordinate 2,359,577, forward strand.
GGTCTGGAGGACCTTATTATTATAATATATATATATATATATATATATATATATATATATATGTATATGTATATATCTATAATTAAATATATATATATATTTATATAGAATAATACGTTGGTATATAATTATATAATTCTCTGAGCAAGATGTTAACACGCTACAACTTAGCGTGATAAAATCTAATGAATTCCGCATGATGCGTGATTGCGTGAACATTTAGATAGAGACTGTATTTTATAATTTGTTTTAGATCTCTGTATCAATAATAATGTGAATCATGAATCATCATTTAGAACAACAATAGTAACAGCCTGTGAATGTCCCACTGCTGTGCCTCTTCTCCTCCTTTGAGAAGAACTTATGCGGATTGGTGGAATACACGTGTGACAGAATTTCAGTGAAATTTGACACATGCAGGTTTCCTCACGATGTTTCCCTTCACCGTCAAGCACGAGATGAATTATAATCACAAATTAAGCACATGAAATTCAGTGGTGCTTGCCCGGGTTTGAACCCACGATCATCGGTTAAGATTCACGCGTTCTTACCATGCGTTAGAACAACAATATTGTGTTGTAATTGTTAAAGATACTGCAATATTTAGCACTGACCTGCAACATTGAAGCTATGAGCGCCGCCATAGCAACCATTAACAGCTGGTTCTTCGCGTAGTCGTGTAACAGGTTACCGCATCCTCTTTGGTATAAAGTTGAGCAGTCTGAGGTATATGGTTTTTGTATAGAGTCCAGTGGTCCTTGGCCGCAGCAGGAAAATGGGACATGACCAGTCGCACTATAATCGTTTGGTCCACTCACTCCACAGCATTCAAACTGAAACGATAAAAACTCAATTTAAAAACAAGCTTCTTTCATGCAGTTTGTAACGTTGATTTCAAAAAGAAAGTCGAGTAAATTTGAAAATGTTTTAATCACATTACACAGGGCAAAGACTAACTTTTAAATCTGTTTATTCATCAAAAGTTTCTTAATTTTCTTGTTAAAATATTTTAGTTTATAAATAATTTATAATTTATTATATTAATATTAAAGTGCATAACTCTGAAGTAACAAGATAATATGAATAAATACGACATTATAATCGGCACAGTGTATATATACAATGCTCGTGCATGTAAAGTATAAACGACAAAGTATAGTCCCAATCGAATACAAAGGATAATAGAACGTAACGTAAGTACAACTGATGGCAATGATGCGATACCGAAGCTAATATGAAGTTGATGCAGAATCGCATGAAATCTTTATATATCTTTATATAATAATCATTAATATAATTATTCATTATATTAATGATTTGGATAAAATCTATTTATGGTAAATGTCGAATTACAGCTCATGATGGTTCACTTCTATTCTCTTTTATTCTCCATCATTAAGATAGTAGTAGGTACCTACTCCCTATCTCGATAGTAAAAATAGTAAGTACCCACTCTCGATAGTTAGGTACCACCCACTCATCACATATTCTATGAGTGAGTGGGCCAGTGTACCTACAGGAATAAGGGGCTTAACTTCTTAGTTCCCAAGGTTGGTGACGAACTGACGATGTATAGGATATGATTAATATATTTATTTTTGTTTTAGTTATCAAAACCCTATTTTTAAATATAATCGAAAGTTATGTATTCTACGTACATATTTTCAGAACACTTTTAGTTCATGACAAACTAACATTATTGTTAAATTCACTAACAAGCTTATAACGATTAAAAATATAGAAATTTGTAGAAAAAAATATATTTACGGGCTCGCTATATGAGTTACAAGTTAATATTATAATCAAAATAACCGTATTTCCCGATAAAATATTATAAAGAGTTCTAACAAGTAATACATAAATATTTAACACGTGCGAAACTCAATCAGGTCACTAGGATCAGAACAATCTAAGAACATACAAATGTTAAAAATAATTATACCTTAACATGCAATCTGTCCCATCGTACAGAATCCGCATTTGTTTCTTTGTTTTCACCAGTCAACATAAAGTATGACGTCATTGTCGTCTTAATGTCTATCTCGATATTGTCCCAAACCACCATCGCCCACACGAAGCACGAGAATTCTATAACCACAACCACTATAATGAGGATACCGGCCTGGAAAGAAGAACAGTTTTCATAATACTTTGACCACAATAAAGTCTTACAAGTACAAAATAAAAACAATGGCATTGCTAGTATTTATAACTTTTAGGTGAAAATGATTCAATCGTTCTTATATGTTACAATTGAAGTAACCGTTGTTTTTGAAATTGGTTCACAGACATTTCCTAATAATTTGAAATTTCCATAGAAAAAAATACATTTATTTACCATTATAACATGAATTTGATGCATAGACTTGGCCGTTCTCCAACCGATCCAGGCAATGGAACAGGTAATGATGGCCATCATCAGCAATAAAATTGCTGGGTACTCTACGCCAACTCCAATGAAATGGCGGTAGATAAAGAGCCGGTACAGAAAATATCCACTAGCGCCAAAAAGTACTACTGCTGACATCTGTTAAAAAACAATAGAAGCTTGATGACATTTTATTTATGCTACTTATTTAAGTGAACGGCGTAAGATCGCTTTTCACGATACTTGTTTACAATCTTTTACACGTAAATTACTATTACAACTAGCGCCATTCTAAAATGGAAATTGTTAAGAAAAGTGCACTATGTAATTTAGTTGGTTAATATTTGAAAACCAAAAGAAAACTTTATTTCAAACTTGTTTAAAATATTTAATACTATGATTCACGCTTTCAGTATTCATTACAAAACAAACAATTGCAAATGCCGTATAATAACTCGACGAAATTCCCCTACGAGTTGTTATGACAACACACCGACGCTGAACCAGCATAACGGGAATCATAAAAAGCCGGACTTTATTTCATTTATAAAAACAAAAATATTAAAAACTCACCGCGAACAAAACATTGAAGGTCAGCACAAGATATTTCCAGCAATCTGATGAGAGAGCCATTGTGTTCCGTGCTCACATGTCCGATATCTCGGTTGAAAGCCAAAACAAAGCGGCCGCGGCTGTTCCACCTCAGAGAATGTTTGTATGTCGCTCCGCTCGCGTAACTCACGACTGACGGTGCAACGACACACCAACGTACAGAATTAATTCGACAATTATCTAGTGTCTCGGATAATCTTCGCCAATTTTCTTAACCAATATGGTCGTATAGGGCGAAATTTCCGTGAAAATATACTATTTTTCCGTATTGATATGTGTAATGCCTTATCAGCTTATCGTATTGATAAACTATATATTCCGCTTAGGTATGTTATGCATGGCGCAATGTAACCCAGTTTTGCAGGCGACATAAGTTCACAAGCGTTATGAGTGGCTTAAAGATGTATTAATAGCTAGTGACAATTCTATCTTTATCTACGTCTTTCTTCCTGAGCTTTATTTATATAAGTAATTAGACCAGTATTTTTTAAAATATTGTTAAATATGTATTTTATATTTATGCTCAGAATAATGTTATCTTAAGTATAAAGGAATACATATGTACGTATATACTGACTAGGCGCGGTCAAGTGTTTTCATATATTTTTCACTTTACTCATATAGTATATACAAATTAATTCACACAAAGATTCACAACGAAGTTTAAGCTTTTAGATTCCTATTTCAATATATTTTCTTGTTTTAATAGTTTGCTCAAAACTATTTAATATGGTCAATTTATCTTGTGATAGTTATATTAATAATTAAATTTAATTGTCAATGTATACATGTATAATTTCATAATGTAACTTCTTAGACGTTTTTGTTATGTCCGTTCCTTTAGTTTTTTTTTGTTTGTATATAAAAATGACATAAAATATTTTTAATCGGCGCAAGAACACTACATATGCATGCAGTGTTTGCTTTCAAATGGGTGTAAATAAAATGTTTCTAGTTTCAGTACAAAATTTATTAAGATGCAGTTTATATAATGTCGGCTAGCAAACCATTTATAAACAAATAAATAATTATTACTTTCATGAATTTGTTGATGTCTCTTTCTTGACCCCTCTTTAATTCGTTAACTATATATAACATAAATAAATAGCAATGAAGCAAAACATTACAAAGTGAGATCATTTAATTAAGTTCATCCGGCAATTGGAGAGGTTCAATTACCATTCTAATTACCTACTCCTCCGTTACATCTAATACATATACACAATAGAAACTACATTTTAAATAACTTTTATTACCTTTATTAACAATATAACCCTAACATTTACCATATACTCGTATGATCTATAATGCTAATAATATTCACAAAAACATAAATCCTTCACTAATAAGTCTGGTAGAGCATTAGCACGGACAATTTTCATTACTTTTTTCAATTCCTGATCTATATCAATACTAACAGAACCAGTTTGTTTTGCAGTACGAAGCAATGTTTGGGCTTTGTCAATATTCCTATCATAAAACGCCAAAAGAGCTAAATATGCCCAACCGTCTGCAAGCAACGGTTCTAATTTCACAGCAGCGGAAAGCCATCGTTCAGCTAAACTATCTTCACCTATTTTAGCATATACACGACCGATGACAAGGGCTGAGTGAGCCGATGGAGCAACTTTATGCGCACGGGCAGCACGCTGTAGTGCCGATAGAGGATTACTCTTTAATCCACCTATTGCCGCTTGTAAGAGTAACCAAGGACAGGGTTCAACGCCCGTCCTGTCTGCTTCAATAAAAGCGTTTTCACATTCTCCATCCCAGCCTCGTAAACATGTTATGCAAGTAGCATGCATTTGAGACATAATGGCTGAAGGACCAAATTTTTTTATTCCTAATTCTGTTATTACTAATGCTTTGTCTAATTTGCGACGCAGAATCAATGATGCTGCTCGTAAGTAAAATATATCAACTGAAATTTTAGTTTTTAAGTGTAAACGTGAGCCTCGTGTAACACAATCCTCTTCTATGCAGAGAAGAAGTCTTTCGCTAAAGTTATAACATCTCAAACAAAGAAAAAAAGCAGAAGCTATCAACATTGGATTGTCAGCGTTAAGTAAACTAGGAATCCAGAAAACTTCCTCTTCGCCGCTTGTCTCCACCCATCGTTGAAGAAACTTTTTCCATTCTCTTGGCAGTTCACAAGATTTTCGCATTTTACGAGCTGCTACGAATGCTGCATAAAAATTATTGTTATAATGATAAAGAGCATGTAACGCTGCCCAACCGATGGCTCCTGTGGTACCGTCTGATGGATCACCCTTTACAGCGATTCGAAACGCCGCTGCCGATATTTCACCTTGGCTTTCATTATATCCTATTCCTCCAAACATCCATAATAAATATCTATTTCTACTTTGAGCACTTATAGCTTCCAACAGATAATCGCGAGCTGCTGCTTCATTTTCTTCTTCTAAGCAACGTAAAGCTTTAGAAAGTAATGACCTAGGATGAAGTGGGGCAGCTCTTAAATTTTGATTAATATGTTCATCAGCTATTCTCTTGTCTCCGGCTAGCCGACTTCTTGCTGAAGCGATCCGTGAAGATGGCATTTGTTGAGGCATTTGCGGAGCAAATGATGATGTCACTGCTCGGCGACTAGCTGCGTGCTGAGCTGTTATTATATCTTGTAATTCAACGTTCGAACATTCCCCTGCTGGAAACTGTTTAAGCATAGATCTAATACGTAAAAGAAGACGATTAGCTGCAGTTCTCTTTAAACTTTGATTCATCGGCACTATACCTTTACAAGTCAAACTATTCAATTCTTTATGCACAGATAACGCCCCGCCTTCATTTCTTATCATCCTTGCATCAATGGTAGGATCTTCATGGCTAGCCTCTACGCCTAAATCACTTTGAGGGACAGCAGAACCTTGAGGAGGAGGGAACCCCATGTTTTCAAATAAAGTTGCTATTTTTGCCTTAGCAGTAAGTGGCTCAAACAAATCGAACCTTACTAATATATATGACTCATGTCCATATTCGTCTACGATTAAATCTGTTTCACGTGCACTCATTTTGGCACTAGTTGGTGGAAGATCTAATAAACCACCAACGCCTTTAGGTAAATCGGCTTCATTATAATATAATACTTTAGCACAAGCTGTAACACCAAACTGTCCAGGTTCTAACAATACTCCTAAATTTATAAATGCCATATATCGCCCTCTTATATCTATTTTGCCAACTCTGGGCACTCCAGCAATTTCTACTAAAAACTCTGAATTTAATCTGTCTCGCAATCTTTGAGGGTCTATAAGAATACGTTTCATGGCATTCCAATAAACTGAGTTACATGTATCACTGTCCTCTGTTTTGACATTTTCTGGAATGTAAATATCTTCACGTGGAATACTAAATGCTGTATTAGCTGCTAGTCCACCATTACTGGCGGAAGCCCAAACAATTTTTGATGCATTGATACTGCTTAACGACATTCCAAAACTTACAGACGTAGGATCATGAAGACCATTTAAGCTGATTGCGCTCAAATAAACGGTTCCTTCTCTAGCAGCAGGAAGACAATGAGCAGAAAGCATTGTAATCATAAGGGGAATTCTAGTGTTATTCACCTCTCCTGATAATTTAGCACAAACATATACTACACAGCCTGAGCTGCATCCTGTGTTTATAATTAGTAAAGGTATCTTTACTAAAACCTTTTCTTCACCCATTAGCAAAGGCAATAAATCGACAGTTGCTCCAGCTCTGTTATCCGTATTTAATAAGGGGTCCGGATCCTTAGCTCCTTTTCCCCCAGCGACACGAACAATAAATATTAAAGGCTGCTCGGCAATTAAGGATTGGTGAAAAGATAGTTTTAAATCTAATGGCAATGATTTTAAATTGACCTCCATTTTATGTTTCCATTTTATTTCAGATAAAATTAGGCCATTAAAAATAATCAAAAATATCCAATCGCCTGGACCGAAAAAGTTACCTTCTAGTATCAAGGAGAGACTGATAGAACAAGTGTAAACAAAGTCATCCTCAAATTCCCCAAACATACTTGATTTATCAGATAATAAAGGTGTTTTCGAAACTTTTTTCATTTCTTTAGGAGCCATACTTGTATTTTATTTATATTTAAATAAATTATTAATATTCTTGACAGACTGCCAAATATTTTTATCAACTTGTTTTTTTTGTTTCCCTTTTGGTAGGTAAATATTTGGCTTTTATTTTTTCAAAGATAACTATTATTAATGTAAAATGAAATATAAAATTCGATAAATTATTAAATTTATAGCAGATATTATTGCGCAGTATTCATAAATTCAATTTTAAAATTTATTTAAATGGGTATTACGATAACTTTACAACTATAACATATAAAGTTAAGAAATATGAATATTTATTGAATACACTCTATGTATTTTGCTTACATTGAAATAAGTTAATTAACAGACGTGTTAAGATTTTTTAAATGATATTTGGAAATGGCAAGTACAAAAATCAACAATAATAAAATTATTGTCAAATGTCAATGTCAAAAATGTGTAGTGACTAGTGTTGTCAATTACAATCAATTTGTCATCACTTCTGGCTTTCTGTAATTTGGATTTTGTCAATGATATTTTTATTTGCATTTGTTGATTTTAAATTTACTTTAATTGTTAAATTGCACTTAAGTTGATATTTGTGATAACTTTTTATTTTAGAGTTTTCAGTAATTTATATTTAAAATGTTTAAAAATGTATACACTACTTCATGGCTTTTATAAATATGTTATTCAAAAAGACGAGTATTGTGTTTTAATCTTAGGCCTTGACAATGCGGGTAAAACGGTATATTTTTTTTTTTTATATTTGGATAAACACAAGTATTATTATTTTTCACGTATCATTTATTTTACTTAAATTTTTATTTAGACATATTTGGAGGCAACTAAAACGAAATTTACCAAAAAGTATAAAGCGATGAACCCAAGTCGAATAACTACTACAGTAGGACTAAATATAGGAAAAATTGATGTAGATGGAGTTAGACTTAATTTTTGGGACCTTGGTGGCCAGCAAGAGTTGCAATCACTGTGGGACAAAGTGAGTATTGAATAAGAAATTTCTTTAATTGATGATCAACGTCTAAATTACACATTATTTTTTAGTATTATGCGGAATGTCATGCTGTTATTTATATTGTGGATTCATCCGATAGAGAGAGAGTATCAGAGTCCAAAGAAACATTTGGTAAGTATATACAGGACATATATATAATGTCATATATTAAAAGAAGAACATTTTTTAAACAAATTATGATTAAAATACCAAAATATGTATATTTCCAGCTAAGTTTATAATACTTATGAATTCTTTTTCATAAGGTTATAAGCACCACATTTTCATAAAAAAATGTTTGATTCAAATTATTAAATATATAGCAAAAATATTTTAATAAAAATACTATAAATAACTAGTTATTATTAGTAACAAAATATACTGTCAAAAGATATGGATATGTTTAAAGCCAAGGAACCATAGACCACATAACTTTTATTTGAAATGACCTCTTATTTTTGATTGTTTGATATAAAAAAAATGAATAAACCATAGTAAAATCATAATTTCAGTATCTTAGAATAATAATGCCTAAGGGGATAGTGTCATAAATAGTTTCACTCAAAATTGAAGCAACTTTAGAATTAATGTGTGCGTAAGTGTCACGTAATTATATTCACTGACATGCACACATACGACCGAATTATGTTACAAGACATTTCCCCCATAAAGCGAGGAAATTGATACTGTTTACTTGTAAAAGTATTAAAAAATATTTATAACTATTTGAATAGTTTTAATGTCTATGTAGTAATTGCGCAAGCTGTTTACTATGACACTTTATTGCGACGTCTGACGTGACGTGAAACGTATTTCACCTATTAAGGAGGAATTGAAATGGCTCCAATCCTCTTGGGCCTACTCACCTTCTAAGCTTTATTATTCTATGGTCAGTATAATTTCATTTTTATCTATGTTTCTGTTCATAGATATCATTTATAATACATTCATATTTTGATGTGTCTTAATTTTTTTTGTGGAGAATATTTCTTAACAGTTACCACCTAGTTTGTCTATTATGCTGTGATCACAGTAACTAAATCTGTGAGAAACGATTTTAAATTAACGATTGATTAATATTACTTTTACTTACCAATATTTTGTACATTTAAACTAATTAGTGTCATTTTTCTCAAACTGCATAGATGTTTCTTGATTTTGAAACATTATTATATATCTAGACAGATGTATAACATATTTATTGATGAATAATGAGCTCTTATTATATATTAAAACATTATGTTATACACTCATGGAAATATTTAGCCAAAATTAATATTATCATCACATACTCAAAAGGGATCAATAGAAAGATTTGCCTTGTGAAACAATGTTGGATGAGAACCTTTCTGATTGTTTTGTCTTTTGCTACATTAATTTTAAATAACTTTCTTTTAATATTTACTAAGACAGTGTAATCCATCTGGGTGGAATCACTCACTGGGTATTATTGTGTTCCAGTTTGAGGGTGAGTCAGCCAGTGTAATTAAGGCCATTACATCTTAGTTCCCAAACTTCGAAGCGCATTGAGGATGAAATAAATATGTTAATATTTCGTACTGCGCCATGTCTATGGCCGATGATAACTATCATTAACACGGCCGCCGTCTTAATTTACTAAAATATTTATAATAAAGGAATTCCTTAGAAATGTTTTTACTTTGGCCCTAATGGGCACCCCATATTGATTTTTTTTAGAAAAAAACAAACAGAATTAATTAAAAATTGCATATTAATAACAGACCTTAAAAATGCACTGTTAGAACAATTAAATCTTATCATATATAATTAAGTAAAATACTTATGTTCCGATAAGTGTTTTTAGTTTTTTGTTCCTCTATATATGTATGTCCTTGAATGTTCTATTAAATAGTGAAAAATAATAAAAGTAGAACCAAATCTTATGAAAGTATCTTAACATATCTATCAAATGCAAAATATTACTTCTCAACAACACTTAAAACGATTTTAATATATATTAGTTAACTATTTATGCACTTCTCTAAAATACAGTAAATAGTAATCATTAAAACGCAAATTGTCAATGCAAGGACAGCTGCATAGGTATAGTTAAATATTTCAATATAAGCATACACTAAATAAGTCAATAATAAAAATAATATTTTATTACTATATTATATATACCTACATGTGCAATATTTAATACATTTTTAATTTAATACCAATAATTTTGCATGTAAAAATTTTAACGGCAAAACTATTCATGACGTATTTGACAATAAAAAATTAAGCGTGTATTTTGATACATAAAAAGTGTTGTTATTAAGACTTTTCAATTACATGTACTTACCCAAAATCTAATTTGAATAATTTAGAAGATTTTTTTCAGCTGTAATATTATTTGTTTTCTTTTATCATAACATTTATTTATTTTTGTAGACAGAATGATAGCGTCGGAACATCTCTCTGGGGTCCCACTCTTGGTGCTAGCTAACAAGCAAGACATTCCAGATTGTATGGGAGTGCATACAGTTAAGCCAATATTTAACCAAAACGCCCACTTAATTGGTGCTCGAGACATTATGCTAATGGCCACATCTGCCTTGACTGGGTAATTAAATTTATTTAGTTCTTAGTAATATGTTCCATTACATTATCACTTACGTATAAAAACATTAACTTACATTAATATATATACATATTTCTTTTAGGTCAAGGTATTTGTTTATAAATCTATATCTACTATTTCATAGTTTTAGCTAAAATATTTCAATATTAAATTATGCAAATTCTTACATAATGTCATTGATAAAACGTAGAAACTTATGTTTATTTTTTCAGAGATGGAGTTGATGAAGGTATAAGGTGGCTAGTGGATTGCATGAAACGTAACAGTATCGAGAGACCGGCGCGAAATCACGACGACAATTTATAAATCCGAACGATTGCGACATCAACCATATTTATTATATGTTCGCGCTACTAATACAATGAATAATAATTAGCTTTCATATTTAGATAATGATGTGACTCGGCCCATTGTTTTGTACATACAGTATTGACATTTGAAAATAAAATATTAAACCAACCGTGTGTATATTGCTATCCTTTTTTAGTGATAAATTGTACTTTTGATAAGAGATACGTAATTACTGGATATTTGAGGAGCACCTGCACCTGATAAAACACCTCTGATAACGCTTCAGTATGTACTTGTAAACTAGCGTGACATACTTGTGAAATGTGTTTGTGAATTTTATGTTTTTGTGAAAATTGTTTTTGCAACCATGGCTTATCCCATGTACGAAGTGGATTGGAGTGTATTACCCCCTGAACAAAATAGAAGGTAGGTCGTAAAATTATTTGAAATACTACAGATGTTCTTAAATTATTTCTTATAGAAATAATTAAGTGTAACCATTTAGAAATAAAAAACAAAATTATTTTAGAAGTATAACAATTTTTTACATAGTATGTACTACTTTAAAATACTGTGGTAATAGGATTACAGAAAAATACATTTCCACGTATTCTTTTAAATATCTATAAAAGTGTTGTCAACTTTGGGCAATCATAACAAACTCTTTTAAAAATACGTCGTTCAGTTATGTATATTTTCATTCGTTGTTATATTTTCTATTTTAATTTAGTGTTTATAACTATTTTCATCGAATTCGAATTCACAAACAAAAGATTTAAAATAAAAATACATGATTTGACTAGTATACATGAAACGTCATATGTGAATGCGGGAACGAGTCATGTCATGTCGATCGGCCATGTTGAATTTCTTGCAACGCAGGAAATGTCAGCTGGCGGCTGCCGTAATATTTCTGAATAAAATCTGTGATAAAAGATTAATTCGTAGTTTTCAGTGATAGTTCTTAAAAACTGAAATCTGGCAAATATTGTGGTCCAATTTAATGTTGAAGTGAAAATATGATATTATTGTATAGGAGGTGGCATGCGATTTCACTTGCATTTTTATGGTTTGTGACAAGATGAAATGGTTATTAGTCTGACTAAATCCTCCTAATTATTATTAGTTTTCTTACGTTATAATTTGTGTGCTCGAAAGTGATTTAAAATATCCGTAAAGTTGATTTTGATACGTAAGTTATTTCACACCTGTCATTTTTAAGACCGATATTTTATCCTGTCTTGGTAATCTCTAAGGAATATTTGTCCTAATAATATAAGTGACGTCGACGAAGAATTCAAGATGAACGGCTCCGAATCTGGGTAATTTTTTTTTTGTTTACATTATAACTACTCAATAGTTGATCAAGTCTCACTCCAATCAGTAACACTATAACAGATATTTAACACTCTAATGAACTTCTCATTCAAGATTTTATCAAATAAAATTTATTTTAAAATCGATTACATTACACAAAATATTATGTACTTATCTTTTAAACAAAGAAGATATCAATTTAGATAATTTTATCTTATTTTTACATATTATATATAAAGTAAAAAAAAAAATTCAAACATGATCAATAATATATTTAATGTAGTTATTATTAACATTAATAGTAGATTAAATATTTCATTATAATAATATAAACTCCTAACCAACAATTAGCTTCCTTTTTTGTTTTGCCTAGCATGCACGACTTTTACACTGATTAAAAAATAAAATAAACAAATAGTGATGCATTTTTAATTTAAATTAAATATTTCAAATATTATGAACATCATTTTATTTATTTTTATTAGGTTTAATTATTTTATTAAATGTGCCCTATACATAATCACTTATTATTAAAATTTGAAAATTTTTCTAAATAAAATCTAAAGTAATTAGTATTGTTTACTATTAGTTTGGTTTATACTGTAAACTTTGAAATACTATCACGTTAATTAAAAGTCATCTAATGTACTCTAGACATGACACCCCTTTATATAATTTAAATCTATTCTTTGTCATACAAACGCAATCAGTGGGTATTTTGCCATAATTGTATGAAATTGTATATCCTATTGATTGATACAATTTCATTGTATTTAATTTTGTTTATTAAAATGTTTAGTCACTTACAAATTCTGTTTATATGGTTCTTCATTGGCTGGATTATATGCCCGAAATGGTTGTGTATTTCATATCTCAAAGGCTCTAGCTTATTTAATTTAAAAAGTGTCGATATGAATTTTTTAAAGATATAATAGTAAAATTAGAAAGAATGACGAATTTGTAATGTAACTTATATGTCTATAAATGAGTTAATTTCATATTCACGTAGTGTTTTCATCTGCCATTAATTTCCTGTTTCTAGTTGTATACTAGTTGCTCTCTGCATATAATATTTCCTTACGTAGATGTTTTTTTTTTTTTTGTTTATTCTCTTGTCATATCCAACACTATTTTGTAACATGAAATATTTTGGTGAAGTAAAAGTATAGTATATTTTTTTATCACTTCTTGGTATTACTTGCACTGTTCTAAACTTATACAGTAACTGAATAATGTATCAAAACCTGTCTACAATCTAATCTACAAAATTGAATATTCAGCCTTATTGCATTTTTATATTTATTTATGTATAGTTAATTATTATTTAAATTAATGATTAAATATAAATGTTATTTTTAATTTAAAGCTGAAATTTATATATTTATATATAAAAGCAGCTCTATTGTACACATGACAATGATGTGTCATTCAATATATGTAACGTTCATGACAGACGACCCTATTGTTTCTTTAGCTATGTATGTATTTTTATATTCACTATATAATAATAATAATATCCTGGGACATTATTCACACAAGGACATCTCATTCCAAACTAAGCAGAGCTTGTACTATAGAAACCAGACAACTGATATACTTACATATACTACTTTTCTTTTGTAAATACATACTTATATAGATAATTACACCCAGACTCGGGACAAACAGACATGTTCATGCACACAAATGTCTGTCCTGGGTAGGAATCGAACCTATGACCTGCGGCGTGAATGGCAAGTGCCTTAACAACCATGCCAACCGGCTCATCAATATATATGTCATTTATTTAGCATTGCCTGTAAAGGTCAGTTATTGAGGAAAAGATTTATAATTTTCCTTTGGTATTTATTATAAAACCTTAAACAAAGACTTGACTTGAGATTTGACAATCATAAGCAAGTGTTTCTAGCAGAAATTTTAACCGAAAAGCTAAATTAAATTATAAGTTAAGCTGACAAAAATTGCTTATAATAATTGAAGACTTATGAGTGCTCTAGTAATAACACTTTGATGTGATTGTTATTAGTGTCATTAAAAGTACTATTACAGTAAAAATAAATTATTCACTATCCTATGTGACTTAATTTTCACACTGACAATAATATCATTTAAGAGTCATAGATGATGGATTATTATTTAAAATATTCTAGTGTTAAATTAAATAGATATTGTTTATGGTCAACATAGTGTTTCTTTCACAGGTTTAACCCAGCTTTCAACATTGCCACCATTAAACAAGTGGTAAATGAGGCTATAGAGAGAGGTGAGTACACTCTTGTTTTAATTAGATACTTATTAACAGGTAAACATTAGTTTGAAATGCATCTAGTACAACTCTTAGTGTACATGACTCTTCCTTTATTTTCATTAATGGATTAATCGTCTTTCGATGTAAAAGTCGCAGGTTCGATTCAGACCCTTGGACAATTGTCAGGGTATAAAAGGAATCCCAGTAATTCCTTAAAAATATAAATAAAATAATTTAAAGGGAATTAAAAAAATATATATATTGAATTTTCTGGTCCTTTATATAAATAGCAAGCATAATTTTTATATTCTCTTAATAATTTCGTTTAAAATAGTACTTGTCTCATTAATCCTCGTTAATTCTTCCATGGCTTTATAGTAAAACTAATATTGTTCTTGATATATTTGATGAAGTATTGTTTTCTATGCTTGAAATTTTGAAGCTTAAAATTTCTTTATTTTTATTTTGAAAATAAAATCATATATGTACACTTATTTGTGCTATTTTCTTTTATTATATTTACTTTAATTAACGAATTTTCTATAATTTCTTTATGTAACATATCACGCTTATACTAAGTTTCTTAACAAATGCACTGATAAACGCTTTTTTTGTGTGTGTGTCGTCCGTAACAGTCGCGCCGGTTTCAGTGCGGATGCAGACACCGACACGGTTACGAGATCTGATAAGACAGATACGTGCAGCTAGAACAGCTGCTGAAGAGAGGAGTGTCGTTAACAAGGAATGCGCGTACATTCGATCAACTTTCAGGGAAGAGGATAGTGTTTGGAGGTACGGTGATGAATCTTATGTATCGCTTTGTCTTAGCCGAATGTTTTATGAACTTAGTGATAGTGTTAGTATAACAAAACCAAAAGCATTTAGTGCGGGGTAGAAGGGAAATAAGGTGATGTCTTATTTGTAGTTTGATTTTACCATTTCGGAACTGAAAAAATATTACAACCGTTTGTTTTATTCGGTTTCAATCAGTCAATGGTTACTGAATGTTTAGTGGTTCCATCTATTCAAGAAGCATTTACAATATTCAGCGATTCTGGAATCTTAGATCACAAATGATGCTACAAAAGCAGGATGAGGGGTGCACATTATCATTTTTTGAACCCAAATAACCTCGAACAGATGTCGAAACATCGCGAAACTCCTGTACATTCACATGCTGGGCTATCCAGCGCACTTCGGCCAATTGGAATGCCTGAAGCTGATAGCCAGCCCCCGCTTCACGGATAAGCGCGTGGGCTACTTGGGCGCTATGCTGCTGCTGGATGAACGGCAAGATGTACATTTGCTGATCACCAATTGTTTGAAAAAGTAAGTTTTTGCATCCATACTACTTAACACTAATAGCTTAAGCGACTCTAATGAATGTTACTTTACGTCACTTACTTTAAACTTAACTGTAACGTCAAAACTCCGATTTTGGACAAGAAGAGCTGTGAGCTTAATCCACAACGCCGCGGCATTGTTGGTTGGTGAATATACATGTGGTAGAATGTCATTTGATTTATACAGGAATTCTTATGATATTCTTCTTAAAACTGGCGTATGAGACGAATTATAAACATAAATTAAGCACATGAAAACTGAATAGTGCTTGCTTGTAACCCATCGTATTCGCTTAAGCTCGATGTCTTTTACTGGGCCATATCGGCTCATATTTTAACCCATAATCATATTATTTAGTATGGATATCGTATCATGTTTGAGCCGTGGGTAATGACATGGCTATTGTTTCAAATGTCAACTGCAGAAAAGAATAATCTATTCAATATAATACGGATCACGTGTACGTTTTTGTAGGTAACAATTAAATATTCAATTTATTATATGTTAACGCATATTCATATATTTTATAACTTGATGACATATTTACGTCTCAATATTTTTTTTTAACTTTCACATAACATCTGAATATCTAGAACACTTCTTAAAGAAAATTTTTAATTGTCACCATACGATGATAAAAATGTATAGAGTATGTACATAATATACTATGCGGAAAGAAGACTTACAAGCATTCCTTGCGCGGACGTACTCTGTTACGCATTGATTTATCAATTGTTTGCCTATTTTATTTTATTTTCAAATATATTTTTAGAACATGTTCTATTTTTAATATCCCAATATAAAACTTGTACATAATATATTTGTATGTATGTACTATGTATTACGTATGTGTGTGTATTTGAGTCAATTATTATTTGATCTTCTCTTTGCGCGCCCACAATTGTTATTATATTATAATATATTATTTTAGTTTCGTGTAAAATAATACATACGCTCACGCTTATATAATATGTAACGTTGACAATTAATATTCAAAACACGTGATAATTTACCTTATTAACATACAAGTAAACAAGAGACATAAGATTGGTTTGAACACATCCATCTACGCGGTAAACCACACGCTCATTTCAATTGACATGTATATAATATACCTGCGATCAAATTATATATATATATATATATATAATTACGTCACATGAACATCAATTGCGGCTTCTGTTATTCTTTCGATGCAATTGTAACTAAGTTGATTTCAATGTAAAAAGTAAATGCCGAACGATTTTAAATTCTAAAAATTAATTTCTTACACAAACCTCACATTAATATATGCCATGCGATTTTCTAATAGCTGTTATGTATTTATTTATAATATAACATTATTTAAAATAACTATTTTTATCAATTACAGTCCCGATAACAACTTCGGCGACATTCAAAACGCACAATTTTTCGCTAACCCATATTGAATATAGATTTATTCAAGTTCTCGACCTCGCGAGTGATATCGCGTCAATTCAATGTCATAGTTGTAGTTTTGTCTTTACTACTCTTGTGGTTTGAATAGGTTGTAGTTCAGTTTTAATTCTGGACTATAAAAAAAAAAAATCACAAATTTGTATGTCATTTGGCGCGATGAGAGTAATATTTCAAAGTAATGTTTGTGTGTAACGTTATATTATTTTTAGATTATCTCGGTTGTTCTGTTTCAATTGTGTTCCTCCGCTATTAGTCTAGGTTTCATCCCCGCTCGACCCTCCTCGCGGCCGGCCGTCGGAGCGTCACGGTAGCATGCGTAAGCGATCCCGTGGCGCTCCCGTTAAGACGGGAAGGGTACCGCTGGGTTTTTAGTGGGTATTCCGATGACCGGGGCACACTCGGTGCCTTGGACATATGGCGAGCCCCACATACCCCCCCCCACTGTTCCCGTGGGGGGAAACGCGTAAGGAGTTTTCCCAGCGTCAAAAAAAAAAAAAAATAGGTATCATCCCCGCTAGGTTAGTCATATAATTAAAGTTGGTATTTGTTTTCGTAATATCGTGAACGACTGCGATTACGATGCGTGGCCATTATTTTTACTGGTTTTTGTGCAAGGCCTATGTGTTACTGTTGGAATGACATGAGTGGGCCATACTTCGGGCACAAGTTCCATTACATCTTAGTTCCTAAAGGCGATGGCGCATTGGCAACGTAAGGAATGGTTCATATTTCTTACGGTACCAACGTCTGTGGGCGGTGATGACCCAAGTGGTCATTACCTTAGATTAACTGAAGGTTACAGTACGGCCCAAGAAATCTTTTACTGAATGTTTACTTGGTGGTAGAGCTTTGTACAAGCTCGTCTGAGTAGGTACCACCCACTCATCAGATATTCTACCGAAACAGCAGTACTTGGTATTGTTGTGTTCCGGTTTGAAGGGTGAGTGAGCCAGTGTAATTACAGGCACAAGGGACATAACATCTTAATTCCCAAGTTGGATGGCGCATTGGCTAAGGGCTACCTATCTTATAAAAAAAATATGACAGTTGACATCTATGTAGATTATCCGTATGTAGAGCCGAGATGGCCCAGTGGTAAGAACGCGTGAATCTTAACCGATGATCGTGGGTTCAAACCCGGGGAAGCACCACTGAATTTCATGTGCTTAATTTGTGATTATAATTCATCTCGTGCTTAACGGTGAAGGAAAACATCGTGAGGAAACCTGCATGTGTCAAATTTTCACTGAAATTCTTTCACATGTGTATTCCACCAATCCGCATTGGAGCAGCGTGGTGGAATAAGCTCCAAAACCTTCTTCTCAAAAAGAGGAGAAGAGGCCTTAGCCCAGCAGTGGGACATTCACAGGCTGTTACTTTTTTTACTTTACTATGTAAATTATAAATAAAAAGTCGTAATGTGTAGTTACAATTTTATGTTTACGAATTGAAGCAATAACATTGAAATAACTTTACGGACAACCGGTTAGCGACCCCCGTAGTTATACACACGTAGTACACATTGGGGAATTTTAATCGCACGACAGTTAAACGTCATCGAGCTAAGCCCCATATTTGTTTTTGCTGATAATGTCTGACCACATGTAATAATTATAAAAATAAAATAAGTGGACAGATATAAATACCCTTTTAACGTTACATATAAGAACGTTGCACTTAATTTGACCTGATTTTTTTATCATTTCATTGTAAGTTAAGTGTATTTCTTTTTTTATATAATTAAAAAAAACGTGTAATTTAAAGTATGTCATTTATATATGGAATCATTAAATATTCTCAACAACGTCATTCTCCATCTTGTTACTAGTTACATAACAAGAAAGGCCCGCAGTTGATCTATAACCTAAGATAACCAAAGGTTAAATGAAAAATCTATACAATAGTTAATCACAATACTTTTTCGCTAAACAATAAGTCATTACATTATCTGTTGCAAACAAGTCTTAATAAAGCTTGTTCTAGAAGTGGATCATTGTATTATCTTATAGCAAAACTTTCAGATCGGCAGGCGATCGTAGGTAATTACTTTAGTTATTTAGTTTTTTTTTAAATTATTAATTTTATAATGTTACGGAGCTTGTAAAATAAGGATTTCCGAGAGGATATCGAAACAACGGTGCCAGGGATTCCCAAAATTTTGCACTATGACTGACTACTAGTTTAAAAAAATATTGTAACGCAAGGCGACGCCCATAGCATTATTTAATTTAAATTAAATTGTTATAAAAATATCACATTTTAGTAGAGTTCTACAAATAGTGTTATTTATTATTTCAAATTAATTTTGCCTTTGAAGGCACGATGGCTCAGCCCCTCTTAATGGCTCTACGCCTAGGCTAAGCGTGCATGTCTTTGACTCTGCTTTCCGCCATCGTTTCATTGAAATGTGGGAAAAATTATTTTCATATAATTATTTTCTTCTATATGTGTGTAATTGTGTATGCCACTAAACTCTTCCACGGTTGGATCAATGATGATTTTTTTTTTCAGTGGTTAGTTATTTTTTTGTTTAAGAAAAAATAATTTCACCCTTACGAAGCAGGGATTGCCCATCCCTAATACAATGATAAATTGTATACTCTAATCTGTTACGGCCAAGATATTCGTAATCGATCAGTTCCGCGGAACTCATAACGCGTTAATATGTAATGTTCCTAAAGTAACCTTGAGAACTAAAAAACGTCTCTTGTGTATGTAGTTACACTGGCTCACTCAACCTTCGAACTGAAACACAACAATACTAATTATTGCTGTTTGGCGGTAGAATATCTGATGAATGGATGGCTCAGGCAGCCTTACTAAAAGCCCTTCCACCAAAGAAATTATTTTTATAATCTTTGCCTGCACAATTTAATCTTTTTTTTATGACATAGGAAGGCGGACGAGCATACGGGCGACCTGATGGTAAGTGGTCACCAATGCCCATAGACATTGGCATTGTAAGAGATGTTAACCATCGCTTACATCGCCAATGCGCCACCAACCTTGGGAACGAAGATGTTATGTCTCCTGTGCCAGTAATTACAAAGTACTGCTGTTTTGCGATAGAATATCTGATGAGTAGGTGGTGGTCAACCTACCCAGGTGAGCTTGCACAAAGTCCACCCACCAAGAAAAAATTTCTGAAAGCGAGACGTGATTTATTATTAAATTATATTTTTATAATCTGTTGACCGTTTAGTGCAGCACGCTGTCAATATTGATAACATATGTTATGTTTTTTTATGTAACACGTTTCGTTATTGATACATAGAATAATTAATTACA
Source organism: Nymphalis polychloros (assembly GCA_905220585.2). NCBI lineage: Eukaryota > Metazoa > Arthropoda > Insecta > Lepidoptera > Nymphalidae > Nymphalis > Nymphalis polychloros. The sequence goes on from HG992247.1 coordinate 2,380,145, forward strand.
TACTTAAATTTGTAAAGTAATATATAGTTTATAATTTGTAAAGGATTTATTTATAGACATTTCTGAGACAACGTGTGTACTCATAAGACGGATCGATCGGAATCAGTTCGATTTAAAAAATATATGTTTGAGCTGGATTTATGGTATATAGGCTGTTCTATAAAACATCATAGAGTACGATCCACGGGGGGCGGAGCAAGGAACCTTTAACGGGGTTGTAATGGCTCGTAGCACCTAACACCTAGCATTAATATATTTTTGACCTTAAATATTCAAGCCGGGATGGTCCATTGGTAAGAACGCGTGAATCTTAACCGATGGGTTAAGATTCACGCGTTCGATGGGATCGTGGGTTCAAACCCGGGCAAGCACCCCTGAATTTCAAGTGCTTAATTTGTAATTATAATTCATCTCGTGCTTGACGGTGAAAGGAAAACACCGCGAGGAAACCTGCATGTGTCAAATTTCGCTGAAATTCTGTCACATGTGTATTCCACTAACCGCATTGGAGCAGCGTGGTGGAATAAGCTCCAAACCTCCTCAAAAGAGGAGTAGAGGCCTTAGCCCAGCAGTGGGACATTCACAGGCTGTTACTATTATTCAATGCATTTTGATTGATAATATTTTATTCGTAAATATTAAAAATTGATTATTTATACTTTTACCCCGACGACAGACAGTCATTTAAAATATAATAATATATTATTTAAAAAATGTAATTTGTAATTTAGCACGACACTGTCAATATTACTAAGTAATAAATTTAATCTTTATAAGAGAGAAAAACACTTCAATCGACCATGAAGAGATTCAGCAATAAATGCGTATGATTAGGCGTGTAAAATGGGTTTGTGGGTTATAATATAGCCTTAAGTATAGTTAGTATAGTTCGCAATAAACCATTAAAAGAAACCCCGTCATTAATAATGATCAAATGTCATTTACTTTTGTATAAATACTCTGAAATATTATTTTTTTAGGCTTTATTATAATATATGAGGTACATAATGATTAATGGTCACCACGGCCTTTACATTGGGAACTAAGATGTTATATTCTTTGGGTCTAGTTATACCGACTCATCCTGACATCAGACACAAAGCCTTTTTTTTCTCTCGCTGGAAAAACGCGTTTCCCTCCAGATGAAGTGGGGGGGGGGTATGTGGGGCACACCGGCACTGAAGGCGCCGGAATACCCACGAAATAACCAGCGGTATCCTCTCCGTCTGGTCGGGGGGCGCCACGGGATTGCTTAGACTTTTTTTTTATGTGTATAACAGTATAAGTAACAGCTTGTAGTATGCTATGTGTCAGAAAATACAGAACGTTATCGTCGATCTACAAAACATGTGTTACCACTTGTATCGTTATAATTAAACATTTCGTATATACACTTAGTCTATGCTTGTAAGGGATGACGCCAAATGACCTTCCCAAAAGCTACAAAGGGTTAACGAGTCGAATAAACTTAGTTACGATACATCGAAATTAAATTTACTTTTTACTTAGAAATGTTTCGTTGGAAACATTCCTAACTACGTTTTACAAGGAAAAAGTATTTATTTCAGTACAATTTTGTTTTCAGTTATTTTTTCTCTTTAATCGAAACTTTTCTTAGATTCAAAGCAATGTATCTTACGTTAAGATAACTCTTAAAATATTCTAAATCACTTTCAACTTTCGAACGATTTAACAAAAAAATTTAACAATTTCGTAACAGATTTTTTTTTTTGCGTGATTTCTTCAGAAACTCTATGGATCTATTTTTTATAATATCTTTACTTTAGACTAATCTACTAATGGTATATAAAATATTAGGGTACAATTCTTTTATGCAGACTTATAAGAAACTATCAAAATGCGCAGCGTGGACTTTGGTTGGTGACAAAAATCTTTAAATTTGCCATTATACTATTTGAATTATACATATTGTGCTAAAAATTATTTAAAAAGAATTGTCTTTGGTTTTGATATCATAAAAAGTGGCGGTTATTTTGTAATCAAAGAAGGAATACTCTTAAATTTTATATTTATTTTATTAGTAAAGGTTATAATTATGATAAAAACAATTAATCAGTTAATTGAAGTAAACGGATTTAATTAATTTGATGCGGTCATTTAAGTGGCTCAACGTGACACCCTATTAACGCTCTATTCGAAGGCGGGGGTTAGTTCTTGTTGACTGAGCGCCATGTTTTGAACCGGTCTCGCTCTGATTACCGCTTAAATCGAAACCGGTTACGAAGGAAAAAAAAATTAATTCTCAATACAACTGTTATATGAGCTTTCAATTGAGGATCTGATCTCATTTTGAGGTGAACACAATCTGTAATATCTATGGTTTTTTTAATCAATATTTGTCTATTCTCTCTAAATCTTCTCTAAACAAAACTAATTCGACGTTACTGAAATTAATAGATAGTGTTATCACTTTCTTCTGCGTGGTGTAAAAAGGATAGCAAGTATTGTTCGCGCATACGATCAATAAGTCGGAATAAAAAAATATATTTATACAATTAGGTTCTTATTTGCACTTCAATCGTCATGTCGAAATGTTGACTGTAACCAGAAAAATAGGCAAAAAAATGTCGTATTGGTTTATAGTCGGGTTGCGATTATTTTTAAATCTTTTTGGAATTCTGGATCCGAGGCTGCTCGAGAGCTCGGCCATTGTACATGATGGGGTCGTCCCTATTGTGAATCGCCCGTCTGTTATCCAGATCAGATCATGTACAGAATCTCCTTTGTAATTGCCATTTGTCCACTATTCATCAGAGTCCTCGTTACATCGTCACTGTCGTCAGTGTTTTAAAAATTTAAATATGTTACAAATGTTTTCCGCAATAACGAACTTTCAAAAACGCAAATAATTTGTCAGCTACCCAAGCATAACTTTTTCCTTTTACTTATTTTTCGAGTGTAGCCGTTAGTGTGCGCCAACGTCCTCAATTAGCATAATTTAGCCGACGTACATACGTCTTTATCAAGCGTCGCTATCGGTAGCATGTCGAAAACAGTTTTCATGCTATTGATTTCTTGTTAATTTCTCAGTATTTAATGATCTTAACCTATTAATATGTCTACTGCCACGTATGCATTGTGGCTAGTTTATAAGGCCGGAGGCTTCGAAGTCCTGGGTTCAAAATAAAATTTAAAATTAATTCTAGAATTAGAACAATAAATGTAAATTTCTATTTTTTCATTGAAAAGTTTCTTTAGTTTTCCTTTTAGCGTAAATTTGAACGTGTAAACGTTACGTCACTTACTTCAAAATAATCTTAACACGTTTGAATTGTAACCGAAAAAAAAAATCTTTAAATTTTTTTAATTAAATATAATAATTAAAAAGTTTTAATTAAAGCGAAAGTAATTCATTAATTAATTAACGAACACAATTTTCTCAACAGTGACCTCAACAGCAACACACAATTCGTAGTCGGGTTAGCGCTATGCACGTTAGGGGCCATCGCTTCGCCGGAGATGGCGAGGGACCTCGCCTCAGAAGTAGAAAGATTGATCAAATCACCGAACGCGTACATAAAGAAAAAGGCAGCGTTATGCGCTTTCAGGATCATAAGACGTGTTCCAGATCTGATGGAAATGTTTCTGCCGGCTACTCGGAGTCTATTGACGGAGAAGAATCATGGTGAGTTAAGAAATTTTATTTCCATTATCATATAACGGGCAGTACTTTAATAGACGATTATAATAAAATCGGTATAATATAACACTCATTCCATCACAGGGGACACCAACGTGATGCTTTTTAAAATTAAATGCGACATACATTGTAAAGTAATAATTATTCAAACTCCTTACATATATTTTGAGGAGCCAATTTGCCAATAAAAAAGCTAATGACCACATTTGGTCCTTTTTTAATTCACTTTGAATTTGCGAGTCATATCTTGTCAGACGTTTTTGAAGGAAACATATTCACGTAATTAATATATTATGTTATTGAATGCCTCATTAGCTAGGTATGGGGTTGAAACCCCTTACCTTGCTAATGAGCTCAACTCTGAGCATATGGGTAATTTTATCTTGAGATTGGCCGCCGCGACCGAAAACGGTCAGGAAGACAACATCATCATCTTCTAGTATACACAAACCAACCCAAATCCTGCTAATAGAAACATATCGTTTTCTTTTTAATTTACTCGAATAAATTATATTTAAATGGATTATTTTTACAATGACTAAAGTATGGAATATATTTTTATATTATTATGTTAAGTATATACTGCGTAATATAAAAATAGCTTCCATATTTATTTTTATCAACTCATGAATTTGTTAAACATGTTAAAATGAAAATTCATTTATCCGGAAAAATTATAATATTATAAGAAAATGCTAAACATTACACTAAACATAGCTATTTGATAATTTTAACAATTCTCAAGTTCCCCAATGAGCGTTCAAGGTTATATTAATTCTTATACAATGTAATCTCACAAACAATATTATTTAACAGTTTACGTAAACATTGATTGAATTTATTAATACTTCGTGTATTAAAAAAAATGTTTAGTGAAATAAATCGTTCAGTGCTTTTTTCTTCTTTTGTAAAATAGGTACACGGTTGGACAAATGGGCCTTTAGTTTGGCACCAGGTCGTGCCAACATTTCTGAAAATATTTCAAATGCGCGAAATAGAATGGTTTCAAATTTAAAGTCCACAGATAACAAAAACGCATAACATTATTGGCACATTATTTATTAGCTTCTACTTATTTTTTTTGCGTTGCCTCGTGTATTGGATTTCACTGAGACCAACAATTCGGAGCCTTTACCCTTTGTGTACTCAGATAAAATTAACACAATTTACATCGAAACTCGATTTTTATGTTGTCGAGAGTGATGGACATCAAAATAATTTGTCCGGAGATTCCAAACAAATCCCGACCATCTAAAAGTATATCCAATTTATTTATTTTTAATATCCGGTATGGCAATTTTTTTTAATGATCATTCTACACTACTTCCGTTTAGTCATTCAAAAATAAACAGCGCATCACGCTGTTTCGACGCTTCCCGATAGTCGCGCTACAGTCAAAAAATCACTCTTAGAATAGATACTCTATTAGTTGAACACCTACAATTCAACAACAAAATTGTTATATTTTAAATAAATTTTCCTTGTATAACTTGGCTATTAATTTAATTGGTAAATTGCTATCATTAACAACGGTTTATTTAAATAACCCATGAATTTTAAGATAAATTAGTCAACTGCGCAGGACATATTACAGTGCACAAGTGTGTGCGCAAACACAGGTGCAGGTTCTCTCAGGTTTAATAATCCGATACGCCGGGGAAGAGTTCAGGCTTATGAGAAACGTCTTTACTTCGAGTCACGGGAGTGTACAAACTTCCAACTTCCAGACTCCGGGCTAATACTAAAAATCTTCAACATAAACCGAAATCCAATAACATTTTATTGGCCCGATTTAGAGATTGAATCCAGGCGGCCAATTCCACTAATGTCAATGTTTATTAACGTTCTCGATTCGATTCCGATCCAGCTTCGATTATTCCTCATAAAACCGAATCGGTATGATGTTACCTTATACAAAAGCCAAAAAACCATGTCAAAGTCTAACTAAATTCCATCAATGACGAATCGTGCGATTCGATTCGCCATTGATCACTGGATCGTTGTATTAGTAGAATAGGGAAAAGGCTAAACGTCAACGATTATGTTTTTATTGGATTCCGATAATGTGATAGTTATGTCAGTAGAATTGACCTCCAGGACTTTAGGATCTGTGCCCGCTAGAACAACCAGACAGTCATTTAATACATTTGTATGAAAAGCATGAAAGTAAAACGAAAAAAAATATTATTAACTTTTATAAAACAATAAAAAATAACAACTTTAATAATGAATAGCACGTAAAGTGCTTGATAACTGCAGTTGATATGCGATTAAAAATGTGTCTCGATATCTATCGTGTTACAGCGTTATAAAGGCGACACTTTCTAAATAATGAGTTTTAATGTGAAATATTATTATTAAATAATCGCTCTAACCATTTATGTATTACTGTTTAAACGCGTTCATTTTATTTTTCTTATATAGTATTTACCTACACTAAACACGCTAGATAAATAAATAGGAACATAAGCGGTACAAACTTACAGAAGACATAGAAGAGATTTACTCGGTGGTAGAGCTTTGTGCAAGCTAGTCTCGGTAGGTTCCACTCATCAGATATTCTACCGTAAAACAGCAGTACCTGGTATTGTTGTGTTCCGGTTTGAAGGGTGAGTGAGCCAGTGTAATTACAGGCACAAGGGACATAACATCTTAGTTCCCAAGGTTGGTGGCGCATTGGCGATGTGAGCGATGGTTAACATCTCTTACAATGCCAATGTCTATGGGCGTTGGTGACCACTTACCATCAGGTGGCCCATATGGTCGTCCGGCGACCTATGCTATAAAAAAAAGAAGAGACACTTTAAATAGTTCAATTCAATAAATTTAAGGAAAGTTGAGGCGCAGCGCCCCTTTTAAAATTAAATTCCTAAGTCCTAAGTAATATAACAGTCTCTTAATTCAAATCGTTGTCTTATATACATTCTAAGGCATGATCTGGTAGTCCGCAATCCAGGACATTTATATATCATACAGATACAAAATTTTGATTTTGATCATATCTAACAGGTGTTCTCATCACTGGTGTGACGCTCATCACTGAGATGTGTGAGAACAGTCCGGATACACTTAACCATTTCAAAAAGGTAAGCAAATTTAGAATCCATAATTTTATGTTTGAGATTTGTTTTTGCTTGACACAATTATGTAGAGTTAGTATTAATCAATTAGAAGTATGTATATTATAAAGACTAATAATATATTTATATCGTTGTTTGAAATGAATTCAATAAGTAATTTTGTTTGAATTGATGATAAATTTTCAATGTTATCTAATAAAATAATTACATTTTCAACAAAAGATTTTCGCATAAATTACAAAACAGGCATTTGTTACAAAACTTATACAAATTACAAATGAAAGGCCACTAACCTCAATCTTATGCTTTTTAAAAATTAATAAAAAGAGTTCTACGTATCAAAGAATAAAATTCAAATTACCTTAAACATTTTAAATCGTTAATGACTGTACGACAGACGATTGAAGTTAAGTTATTTACTTAAATAATTTTCATTTGTTACGTCTTTAGTGGAATGGTTATTACGTCTAAGTACATCGGTCATCCGATCAAAATTAGATCGATTTTGTTGAACGGGATTCGATCGAAATTTAATTTCCGAAACAGTCTCAACCGGAAAGCGATCTAGGCGTGCGCTGAATTTTGAATACCGAAAGAATTTTTAACAAGTAATGTTATGTGACAACATTTTATGATAAAAAAATAAAATCACAGATTATCTATACTAATACATAAAGCTGAAGAGTTTGTTTGTTTGATCCGGCTTATCTCAGGAACTACTGGTTCGAATTTAAAAATTATTTTTGTGTTGGATAGTCCTTTTATCGAGGGAGGCTCTAGGCTTATTTTTATTAACTATACGCGGGTGAAACCGCTGGGCACTGCTAGTAAATAATATACAGTAGAGTCCCGCTATCATCAGAATATAAGCGGAACTGCCTAGCTTGCAGCTTAGATTCCGAAACTCGGACTAATAAATGAGTCTGTCGAGAAATTGCCAGTAGAGGCATGTCGTAAAAATGATAATGTGTGTGTCCTGTGCCTGCACCTGTGTTCTCTATTTAAATGATGATTAAGGAAATAGAGTTGCACAGGTGCGTTTTCGCACTTATTTGTACACTATATCTCCTATTCGCTGGTCTCCGTTAACAATGACCGCCGCGTGGGCTTAGCAGGACTCTATTGTAATTGTAAATATTAAACATGACAGTATATATTTCTTTATTTATTTAGAACAGGAAGGCAGACGGGCAAATGGGGGGCCACGTGATGGTAAGTGGTCTCCTCTGCCTATAGACATTGGCATTGTAAGAAATATAAAACATTCCTTACACCGTCAATGCGTCGCCAAATATGTGATGGGATGTGATGTGATGTGATGACGTTATGTTTTGTCCCTTGTGCCTGTTCTTCTAGCTCGCTCATCCTTAAAACCGTAACACGCCAATAATAATAATTGGTGTTTGACGGTAGAATAAGTGATGAGTGATACGTTTATCGTAATTTGTTTAACATTATATTATGTAAAAACAACAATAAATTGATTGTAGGTGAAAGGCTATAAAAAGCCTTAAGGACTATTATGTATATACATTTTGTATGAATGTATGTAGTTGTTATGACATTTTTCAAATGAAAAACTTGTTTTACATTTTCACATAAATTTGTTTTACATTAAATATATATAATTGTCTATGATAATGATATTTTTGTTGTAGTAATTATTAATAAAATATAAAATCATTGAAATAATTTAAACACTTTTCAAAAGTATAATATAATTCGCGTTCTATTATTAATTATTTCGATATTTAAAAAAAAAAACGAACAAAAGTTAACCTCGAACTTCATTCAACGATTTTAATATAAAATACGATTCATAGATAATAGGTGCGCTGTAAACATGGCCGCGATAAAATTATTGTAAATAGACCACGTCGTGTGTTATCTCGTTACGAACGCGCTTGATAACGATCACTTATCGGTACTTTCATTGTTTTATGTGAACATATATATATTTTTTTTTTAATTTTTATATTTTTCACTTTTGTCCTTAATGTCAAAACGTATAACGTCAATTAAACTTTTTTTTTTTTTATTTATTAAATTAATAGATAAAGTTTTTGTAACTATTGAAATTTTGATCGTTTTTTTATATAAGGATATTGTTTTGTACAGCTATCAAAATACTAATGTTGTTTATTTGTGTTGTCCCGTAGGAGAGCGGACAGCGCGAGGTAATCACTACCGCTGATCCTTGCACTATAATTTAGTCTGTTGATTTTCGAATACGCAATACTGATCCTTAAAACATATACAAAAAGGACTACTATAGCGTGGTTGTTATATAACATTATTGTTTTAATAAATTCATAAAGTTGCCAGTTTAATTAAATATTATATCATAAGAATGTGCTTGAAAAAAAGGTTTTATTTTTAAATAATGTCAACAGGCTAAATTCGGAAACCGCATGAATGTATAACTTAATGTTGATTATTATGTATGTAAGGTATATATGTATGTAGGCCCATCGGAAGTCTGACAGACCATTAATTCTGAACTTTGATTCGTGACCTCTATGTCGTGACCTTTAGGGGTATATCTCGTTCTAACATTAAAGAAATGAAGGAGATGACTATATCATCCGAAAGACCTTTATAACAGGGTTGGATTGTAAATATATTATTATATAATATTGTATTGATACATTTCGTTGATACAAATATCGTATAAAACAGTTAAGGAAATAATTATAAAAAATTATAAGAATTATATTGCAACGCTCTAAGATAGCAGAATTACTAGTGACTAGTTCTATGTTACAATAAACGATAATATGTTATTAATATAAGAAAAAATGACTACTAATTTTTTTTAATTTTAATGTAAATTAATAATAATAAGTACAAACAGGAAATTTGAATTAAAACATAAGTAACATTTTAAAGACATAACTGGTTGCCATTAAAGGTCCCATATTTTTTAAAAGTACATTAGATATTACACATAAACATAATTATTAAAAAAATATATAAATGTTCTTTATACATCATTTAAATAAATAATGGACTGGCAGACTCTCCCTTAATGCAGTATTAATTCAGGTGGAAGTAAATCGTTAAGCTTTTATGTATTCTGTCTCATTTACCTTTACTTATATACCGTAGGCTTCCCGTCATTATCGAAGTAAATAAAATTTGATTATATCTGTAACGATTTAGCAATAGTTTGTTCAAGTATTTCGTATAAATTAGATAAATTGTTGAGTAATAATTGAAATATTTAATCATTCACCGTACTAATAACACGAATCTTTATATCGTAATCGATTCAGTAGTTTTTTAAATCACGTTTGTAATTTGCACAAATTTACGTGACTAAATTGCAATGGTATCGGGGTTAGATTTTGGACGAATAATATCTAATATAGATTGTAGTGTCCTTTATTTTTAAACCCTTATATATTCGATGTAAGTATGGCCTTTTGTTATGTGGTATATAAATGTATAATTTTATTTTTTCTCCTATATCAGTATTTAGTATATCTGCCTGAATCGTTATTGTGTAAATATGAATATGTATCTAAAGCTTTACTTGTCTTTGTGTGCAATTTGGGTGATATGAGAGCGAAACGACGAGTCTTTCAACATTGGTATCATTATAGATTGTGCCGAACTTGGTGAGAATATTGAAGAATTTAATCTTGGCCGGATATTCGCCGGAGCATGACGTCAGTGGAGTATCAGATCCGTTCCTTCAGGTGAAAAATTCAACAACTTATTAATTTTGAATTTAGAACAATGTAGCTTAACAGAAGATGGTAAGCCAATGCTGGTTGAAATTGGCGTTGTAATTAGATCCTCACACAGTCAAGACCACAGCCAATCACGGAGTCTAACGTCATATATACCTTTAATAGTGTAATTATTATATTATATTGTCTCAATCAACTTTCAAATCAAATATAGCTATATAGAGTTGTGTTTTGTCTTATTATTTAACTTTAAATGATATATCTAGGCACAAAGCCATAACACGTGTTAAAAATACAGATGAATCATTTGAAATAAATATTTTAAAAAATCTCTTCAACACCTTCAGACTAAAATAAGAACACAGTACGATTTTTTTAAATAAATATTTCTCACTTCAATAAATTAATATTGCATATAAATTTCAGGTGAAAATTCTACGTCTACTCCGAATACTCGGCAAGAACGACGCCGAGGCGTCGGAGGCGATGAACGACATCCTCGCCCAGGTCGCGACCAACACGGAGACCAGCAAGAACGTCGGCAACACCATATTATACGAGACTGTGCTTTCTATCATGGACATTAAGTCCGAGAGTAGCTTGCGCGTCCTCGCTATCAACATACTCGGGAGGTTCCTTCTGAACAACGATAAGAACATTCGATACGTGGCCTTGAACACGCTCCTGAGGACCGTGCACGTGGACACGTCCGCCGTTCAGAGACATAGGACCACCATATTGGAATGTCTGAAGGTAATATATTATAATCCCTTTACTGTACTATATAAATAAAATCACGTTAATTAGTGACGAATAATTGAAATAGTTACTTGCATCGTTATAGAACCGACGAGTCGATCTCATTGCTGAATTAAATCGTTACATTTAAAATATTTCTTCATTCTTTATATATAACTATGCATTTAAAAATGGAATATTTATGATAGTATAAATTACGGAGGCTCTATGTACATATTGAGGTTGCTTTATGTAGTGTTGATTATATAATGAATCTACGAATTGCAATATAGTATAAGGATCTCAATGTAAATTTTGTCGTATCGTTACAATTGGCTGTATCAGATGTCAATTTAATAATTGCCAATTATATCGAATGTAGTCATGACTCATGGAGTCGATAAATGTATGAGAGTTACTATTAGTCGTATATTTCATATTTGAAACTAATTGCTTTAAATAACCCGCTTTAATATTAAAGGTTGTAAAAATATTAATATTTATTTTTTATTGTAAACCATTAGAAAAAGTACAGAAAGTGCTTAGAACTAATTAATGTGTAGTATTCGAGGCGGTCTTGTAGCTAATTTATCATTTCTTCCAGACAACTATATTAACTTATAAGATATTTTTATAGAATAAACAATTCGTTATGAATAAAAAAAAATTATCATATTTTTAATGATGAAATAGATCGCCCGGAAATCATGCTAAATAAAAATATTATTACACGTGTTACGTCCAAATATACAAAGTTGAACAACATGTGGAAATAACGTTCATATAAAAGATTAGCACTTTTTAAATATTGGTCCTTCGAGCCTGATATTAAATCGACTATTAAAAGACTATTATATTATATATAAATTTTATCTCTCTAGGATCCAGATGTATCGATCCGTCGTCGAGCTATGGAGTTGTCTTTCGCGCTCATAAACGGTCAAAACATACGCGCCATGATGAAGGAACTGCTCCTGTTTCTCGAACGTTCCGACCCCGAGTTCAAGGCTCACTGCTCCAGCGCAATGGTGTTGGCGGCCGAGAGATACGCGCCTTCCAGCAAGTGGCACCTGGACACGCTGTTCCAGGTGCTGTTGAAGGTGAGACTTGCTTACAAACGTACTGTATATTCAAAATTAGTCCGAGAGACCTTCGAATAGTAAAATTAATTTGATTTAAAGATGAGGGTTAAGAAGAGGTCGTGGAGTTCTAGAGGAGTGATCTCATCTAGTAGCTAGTAACAGCCTGTGAATGTCCCACTGCTGGGCTAAGCCTCCTCTTCTTTTATGAGGAGAAGATTTTGGAGCTTTTTCCATCACGCTGCTCCAATTCGGCGTGGTGGAGTACACATGTGAAATAATTTTAGTGAAATTAGACATGTGCAGGTTTCCTCACGATGTTTTCCTTCACCGTCAAGCACGAAATGAATTATAATCGGCGTTTGAACCCACGATCATCGGTTCAGATTCACGCGTCCTTACCACTGGGCCATCCCGGCTTTCACACTCGTCACACTATATAAAATATAATCACAAAAGCAGTAGCGTAGCATAGGTCACTAGCACCCGGTGCGGATTCCAAATTTGCCGCCATCTTATTTTTGCAATTTATTATAAAAAATTTGATCCATGGTAAAGAGGGTACCTTTATTGAATAAAACTAACCTGAAAAGTGAAACCGCCACCGTCACCTGTGAAATGCCGCCCGGTGCGGACGGCACCCATAGCCCCCCCGTGCTACGCCACTGCACAATAGAAATCGATACCCAACACGTGTCACCCACACCGTGGCCCGCAGGCCGGCAACTACCTGCGCGACGACACGGTGTCGAGCACGCTGCAGATCGTGTCGGCGGCGCCGGGCGAGCGCCAGGCCTACGCCGCCATGCGCCTGTGGAGCTCGCTCGAGCGCTCCGCCGTCTGCGCCGACGCCACCGAGAAGCAGCCGCTCGTGCAGGTGCGCGATGCGTGGACCCTAGGCTCTCGTGTCGTCGACTATACGAATTTTATTTACGTTTGTAGTTAACATTTCGCCGATATCGCATCGTTTTCGACGCGATATCGGCCGGAATCGTATTATTCAATAAAACTGCAATAATAAATATTAATATAAAATTTGTATTTCATGATTTTTCATATAATTGTCGATTTTTATACAACGATATACTAAACTTAATTTATGTGTTCCATTATGTTGAAGTAATTTTGTTAAATTATGATTCAAAAGGTGTATGTATCTAGGTTTCATTATTGTAGATGTTTGTATATTAAATTATGCTATCAATATAAAAGTGTGTATAAAAATAATCAGCTAGTCTTCGTAGTTTACTCGGTGGTAGAGATTTGTGCTCGTCTGGGTAGGTACCACCCACTCATCAGATATTCTACCGCAAAACAACAGTACTCTGTATTGTTGTGTTCCGGTTTGAAGGATGACAGGCACAAGAAACATACCATCTTAGTTCCCAAGGTTGGTGGAACATTGGCGATGTAAGCTATGGTTATCATTTCTTACAATGCCATTGTCTATGGGCATTGGTGACCACTTAACATCAGGTGGCCCATATACTCCTACATATACAATAAAAAAAAAAAGTATTTTCAAAAATAATAAAACTTTTTATTTTAATGTATCATGGTAAAAATTCACTTAATGATATAATGATAGTTTTGCAAGCTAAAAATTCTTCAATATTGTTTTTAAAATGGTAAATTAAACAATAATTTATTTTTTATAGGTAGCGGCATGGACCATCGGTGAATACGGCGACATGTTGGTGTCAGAGGCCAGTAATGCTATATCTATGGTGGACGATGATGGCGTAGGTGAGATATATGTTTTGAACAATCTAAGCAATTAAGTTAAACAAACTAACCTGTATGCGTCCCACTGCTGGGCTTCCATCATAGATGTCGGAAACTCAATCTAGACTTGATTAAAACTGCAAATATACTTATACTAATTAATAGTGTTAATTATTTTTGTTATACTATGAACATGGTGAGAATCTTTAAATTATTCTCCTAAACAATATCGATAACGGCGATAAACGATTTAGGCAAATTGGCAAGAGATAATTAAGCGCACAAGTGTAGACACCCCACAGAGGGACTTTCTAGTCTCACACTCACATAATCCGATGGCAAAATGGCGAATGGCTTGAAATGTCTATAGCAAATTTAGCTGTCCAAAATTTACGAGCTATTGCTTTAAAAAAAATAATGGTAGTATGTTCAAATATAAATTAAAGATTAATTGTTATTCTCACATTTAAAAATTTCAGATGACTTCACCCGTCCATCCGAAGAGTATGTTATAGACATTTACCAAAAGTTGCTCTGGTCAACGCAGCTCTCGATAACGACCAAGGAGTATCTGCTGCTGTCGCTGGCTAAGTTATCCACAAGGCTGACGACGAAACCGAGTCAAGAGTGAGTTGAAATTATGCATGAATAGTTTATTACACACTTTTACGAGATAAATATGCAAAGGTAAAAAGCCTAACAGCTACGGCAAAATATTGTGAACAGAACTAGCTCAGGTTGTCGATCAACTATTGACTGGCAAACGTCAGATTGAATATGCCATATGAGTTCGACGAATTTAGAAACTTACAACGTAACATGGAGTATTTGTTACATTGTTTGTATCCGGATCAAGCGCCGAGGCCGCAAGCAAATTCGCACGGGTTTCGCGCACGGGAGGCGCGGAGACGCACGGTTAATCCGCTCCCCGGATAAACCAACCCCGGTTAATCGGGGTTCTACTGTAATACAATACTGAAGAGTTTGTTTGTTTGAACGTGCTAATCGCAAGGTTAACCAGTCCGTGTAAGAGAAAGGTAGAGACTATGTGACATTATGGTACGACTCACCCAAAATTTAACAATGATGGAAGGATTCTTATAAGATGTTACAGAAAATATATATAATAACTTACTTTAAAAAAAATTGTGATGTAAATTTAATTAATATTTTGTAATATTTTAAATTTGATTTCCAGTAAAATCCGCGTTATAATCGACACATTCGGTTCTCACATTCACATCGAGCTGCAGCAGAGAGGAGTCGAGCTGTCGCAACTTTACAAGTGAGAAATTATACTTTTACACATTCTGTCTATATACCGATTAGTGTTGGTGATCTTTTCACTACCTAGTCATTCACCAGATACGATAGGAAATGAATGTAAACGGTGTGTATTCATCGTAGCACATTTGAAATGTATTAAGATGATCCGACTCCCATTATTATATCGCTATCCGGGCTCTTACTCGTGAAGACTTAATTCTTTTTGAGAGCACTCACACACACATGAAGAATACAGCTGTGGAGTAATATTTGTGAGATACGGGGTCGAGAAATGGTTGCACGAACAATAGTTCGTTACACTAGCTGAATTTGAACACGGGCTCACACAAGAGGGGAAGTTCCTCATGCGTAACAGTCACCAACAACAAATAACGGTTCAATCTACGCATTAACCTAAACGCAGTACGGGTGTAGTAATACATCGTGTCCCGCAGGCAGTACGCGCACCTGCGGCCCGCGCTGCTGGAGCGCATGCCGCCCATGGAGGCCGGCGCGCCCGACCACGAGCCCGACCACGAGCACGACAAGCCGCCGCCCGAACAGGTACCCCCCCCCCCCACCACATACACGCACAAATATTACAGGCACAAGGGACATAACATCTTAGTTCCCAAGGTTGGTGGCGCATTGGCGATGTTTTATTTTTAAAGAAATGTACAATGCCACTCTCTATATGGGCATTGGTGACCACTTACAGGTGGCCCTATGCTCATCCGCCTACCTATTCCATAAAAAAAACAGTCGCATAATTTTGCCTTGAATCTATTTGAATATTCCTTGTGTGCAATATATTCATAATAGTATATGCCTGTAAATAATATTATTTATTATACTACAGTAGCACGTCTTTTTTTTTTTTTTTGTATTTCAGGATGCATTGCTGGATTTGATTATCGGTTCAGAACCTTTGTCAAACGGTGACATGGAACATGCCCCAGCCGCTCCTACTAACAATAATTCTTCAACTAATGTAAGTACATTATTATAGTTTAATAATTTTCCTTGGAATATACTGAAACGAAATTTTCGGGACACTCGAAATCATTTCATCAAATTAAATTTAAAAAATACATACTCTTTGAATGTCACTATCTAAAATATACATATATTTCATGAGGAATAATAAAAGATTAATGTTTTACGACCCTCCAGGACATCCTGGACCTGCTAAGCGGGCTGGACCTCAGCACGCCCAGTGTGGCCACTCCCACCACGGCGGTCAGCGTCGCCAACAACAACATGACGACACCGTCGCTGCTGCTCGACGGACTGTTCGCGCCCGCGCAGCCGGTCGTGCAGCCACAGGGTTAGTACGATACCACCTCTTAGTGTACTATAATACAATTTTTTTTTATTTGTAAACAGTACATTATTCAATAATAAAAAAAGTCAACCCGCTGTGTTTCTTTCGCCGGTTCTTCTCAGGGCTGGGTGTTTCCTTTCCGAGCCGGTGGTAGTTTCTAAATTGACTATCAATAACAAAGTGTAATACTTCAATATTGAATAAAGTATATTGAATTTGAATTTAATTTGAATATAATTGAATGACTTCTATGGCAACATATATACATACATAGCGACATGCTTGATTTAAAAGTTTGTTAAGCGTAAAGATGATCACTAGGTGGTAGAGCTTTGTGCGAGCTCGTCTGGGTAGGTACCATCCAGTCATCAGATATTCTACCGCAAAACAGCAGTACTTTGTATTATTGTGTTCCGGTGTGAAGGATGAGTGAGCCAGTGAATTACTGGTACAAGGCACATAACATCTTGATTCCCAAAGTTGGTGGCGCATTCCCGATGTAAGCGATGGCTAACATTGCTTACAATGCCAATGTCTATGGGCGTTGGCTCATACGCTCGACGGCCTACCAATACAATAAAAAAAAGCACATCCATAAAGCGCATGATAATCCGTATGATAGCAGGAAATCAACCAACGAAGCGGGCGTAAGAAGGGTTGCCACAAGAGGACGCAGTCGCTTGACTGCTTTTCTAAAATAGAATAGATATATAGAATCGCTAAGCTTACGAGAGGTAACCGTCGCGTGTGGTGCCATTTCAGAGACGGTGGTGCGCGCGCTGGAACGCGCTGGCGTGGTGGTGGAGCTGGTGGCGCAGCGCGGCGGCGACACGGCCACGCTCACCATGCGCGCGCGCTCCAGCCACGCCACCACCATCACCGACTTCCTGTTCCAGGCCGCCGTGCCCAGGGTGAGATAGAGTCGCTGCATTCTTCGGAGTTCATTTAAAACGTTTTTTATTATAAAATTGATTTTACAAATTGCCCATCACTCGTCATAGGGCCGTGTGCGAGCCCGTCTGGGTAGGTACTCATCGTGTATTCCGCTTTAAAGATGAGCGTGCCAATATTATTACAGACACGAGAGTTTTAGTTCTCAAGGCTGGTGGCGCTTTGGCGATGTAATAAACGAACATTGTTAATTCATTGTCTGTCAGTCAGTAAGGAAATAATTAATTATGGGGTTATAATAACCCTGTATAAATAAATAAAATTTAAAATGTTATTCGTATTTTTATACTAAATATAATGTCATTATGTATATATATATTTCAACCAATCTCATAATAGCTGGTTGTTTTTCATAGACTTTCCGCC
The DNA here is from genome assembly GCA_905220585.2 of Nymphalis polychloros. Taxonomy (NCBI): domain Eukaryota; kingdom Metazoa; phylum Arthropoda; class Insecta; order Lepidoptera; family Nymphalidae; genus Nymphalis; species Nymphalis polychloros. Next base: position 2,398,030 of record HG992247.1, read on the forward strand.
TGGACATGATGTCTCCGTCGGGGACAGTCCTCACGCCGCAAGGGGAGATCACGCAGCTACTCAAAATTACCAATCCCTCAAAGGTAATTTATATTATCACTCGATTATTTTCTAGTATTGTTAATTAAATTTTGTAATTTAAGGAGCCGTGTTTGCCAACTGGTTAGAAGAAGTGAATCGTAACCGATGATTCATTTGTGTTTATAATTCATCTCGTGCTCGTGGCGGTGAAGGAAAACAACAGAAGAACGCATGCATGTGGCGACCTCTGTTTTTTAAATTCATTTTCAACTAATAATAATATAATCTTTATCTATATTTTTCTTATTTTGCCCAAAGAAAACAGTAATTTTTTAATTTAAAGTTTTAATAATAAAAATTGCATAAGTAATGAATATGTATACAAAAATAAAATGCCAATTAAACTGATTCACAGACACCCCTCAGACTACGGATAAGAGTATCGTACAACATAGACGGCAACCCCGTGCTGGAGCAGGCGGAAGTGAACAACTTCCCCCCGGACCTGTTCAACTGACGCGGGCGTCCGCCCCACCACGGCACCGACGAGCTGCGGACACTGTGCTTGTACAGACCCCTGGTGGACACGTTAAATTAATTGACCATAAATTATATTTTATCCCACTGTTAGTTAATATTAGAACTATGCTACTTAGAACCGTTTCCACTAAGTCGTGGGGGCATATTGTCGCTCCGAACTGAGACGAATTGAATGCTACCTATAAATCCTAACCTATAAATATTAGCTTATTCTATCTTGATATCAAAATGTAATTAAACGTCAAATAGAAAAAGTAGGCGGTATCATATTTATCTCAGTTAATAAGAGAAGATAATGATTTCGTTTGCTGAAGCTGTAAGATTAAATTTGTGTCGTGCCTTGTTATTCATACTATTCACAAATTCATTTACGTTAAAATTATCGTTGACTACTTTTTTTGTAGGACATTTTACAAGAATTAATAAGTTATTATTATAGTGTCTTTGCTTAAATGTTGTCCGTTTCTAGTGGAAACAGATAAAGCTCAGATCAAGATGAAGTGACGTCATGACGTCATGACCTAGTGGGAATAGGAACCTGCCGACTGTTCAAATGGATTCAAACTATTTTTAATAGTTGATAATATCATATTCAATAGTAATGCAACCAACATTTGCTACTTGTAAAGATTTTTTAAATTATAACATCTGTAATTCTGTAACAAAGCTTATCGGATTCAATTCTTTGTATTGTACATGTATATTTAATTGGTATTTTTCAGATATAGCTTAGATTTAAGAAGTAAAGTTTTATTATAGTATAAATAATATATTTATTATATATAAATAAATAAACAAATACAATTTTCATAAACCAATAAATAGGTTCTAAAGACATTCAATTTTTTTTTTATTTTAACATCAGAAGTTCTGATTTTTTTCCTAGTTATTAATAAATGATATGGCTAGAATAAGTGAAATTACCTAATAGTGGGACAAAATATTACAACTAAAATATTCATTTTCCAATGGCAATAAAACGTAATTTTGTATATTATTATATAATAAATAAAAATGGAATCCTAATGTTGGTCGGATATGGTGGAAGAAGTGTCGATATAAATAAGAAAAAAGGCGCAAAATGGTTGTAAAAAAATTCTTGAATTCTAATGGCAGCTTTAGATATTTTTGCGGTACTAGTGGGCTGTCAATACTATCGTCGTAAGTACTGAGTTTTTAATAGTCTGTGAAAACGTAGATTAGCTGTCACGTTATAGATTCGTTTAACATTCCACTTTTAGATAGATTTTGAAAGATTTCTATAAGTTAGAGTTGAGGGCCCAACTGCTTGGAAGCTTAAAACCGTCATGGCAGTGGATTTTTTTTTGTGAAAATTATTCTAAAAAATAATAATTTCCAAGACCCGGCCTGAACTGTGAAGTTCGAAATTTCAAAACTGTTTTTTTTTTTTCGCGTAATTCAACTTTAAATTAAGACCACGAATGTCACATTAAGCTGCCAACCCACAGCCGCTCACGCATACGTCCTGCACGTTTTTTACATTTTGTTCGTTGATTTGCGTGTGTAGTGTGTTCGTACAAACTGCGTCACTGTGGATTGGCGGCATTACTGTTTCAGTATTACATTAATCTCAGTCTAATATAACATGTTTATTCGTTCAATGATTTGGGCAATTAGTGATCATCTTTCCCGTCTCGTGCTGTACATAAAACTCTGTTAATGTAACATATATAATGTATAGTGAGATGTACAAGAGAATGATTCGCGTGGATATGTACTTAATAAATTATTAATATAAACTATCATTATTATGTAATGTGTGATACATTAGATTATTCTAAATTCTATGGAGTTGTGTAAAAAAACATAGTCATTGATCTTTTGTATATGTAATGGGGATGTCTGCCCGAGTCAAACGGGTGACTGGTCCCGATTGAAGGACTATTTGAGAGATAATTGTCATTCATTCTTATTTATTAAGTGATTTTTTCAATTATATAGTTTGGTTAAGCCGTATTGAACCATGTTCTTGCATTTTAGAGAAAAAAAAGTTATTATGAGATTTAATTTTCATTGTGTTTTAATTGTTAGAGCTTTAATGTTCATTGATTTTTATTATATATAGAATCGTTCCTCTTAATCTATCGAGATTTTTTCTTCAATGACATGTATATAAATGATTGTGTCTTCTAAATGAGACAATTGCCTGTAATGGTGTACATTACGGATTGCTTTATTTGAGACATTCACGTTTAGTTTTAGTATTTTAATTATTTACATTTATGTTATTAAACAACACATTTTATTTAAAAATATCGTTTATTTTAAATAACAGTCTTTATAAAGTTTATCTAATAATTAATTGACTCTTCGCTACGTTTACATTTGCTGGTTATATTTTGTTGTACGTTTCGATATCTTTGAAATAATAATCAAATTAAAGAGATATAATAAAATATTTTTTTACATTATATGAATAATTTTATTAACAAAGCAGAATTCAATCAAGATACAAAAAGTGAATTTTGAATAATAATCATCATTTATTTGCATGAAAATAGTGATTTAGTTGCCCAGGTGAGGCCAAATCTTTATATGTTCCACGCCACGCCAACGATTTAAACCGCATATAAATGCAAATGTAAACGTACCCTCTATCATCAAACACGTCATGGTTTTCATAAAGTAAAGAGAGCTTGGCAAATGATATCGCGTATTGGTGCTTGTTTTAACTTAGTGTCTGGTTGAATAGAAGGCCCTCCACGTGTGAGATGTTATGATTTTATTTTATGTATAACTAAAGCTATGAAAGATGTACATAAAGATAATGGTTTTATGTAAATTGGTTAATAAATATTTGAGAATGTTTATATAATCAATCGGTTTGTTTTATTTTATCCTCGACATTATGTGAAAAATATCGTATATTTTTTTACAAACAGTAACAATGACTACCTTCATAAATATGTATGTCCCCATAGAATAATAACGCTTAGGAGGATGGTGTCATATAAAGTTTCGCTCACGGTCGTATACACAGGTCTTCCAACAGTATAGGGTACGTTGTCATAATGACGCTGTTAAGTTCAATTTACGGCCACCAGAGGCATGACAATTCGCCTAATAATTATACCGAACACTTTCAAATCCAAACAAAACAGTTAAATAACAAAAAATCCGCAAAACGATATAACAATGATTAAATAACACTACTTGGGAGAGAAAAATATCAGCTTCGATAGCAGTGAAGTAGTACCTCAAGCGGATGGTATTGCGAATTAGCAGTTGTAACACACTCGCACCTATCTCTCACCACTGAAATTGGACTCAGTTGCAAGACCTGAATACACGACTGTGGTTTCGCTCAAAATTGAAGCAACTTGAATAGAATTAATGTGTGCGTGAATGTCACGTAATTACATTCACCGACACGCACACATACGGCCGATTCATGTTACGACTGAATAGACATTTCCCCCATAAAGCGACGAAGTTGATACTATTTGAATTATGAAATATATTTATTTGCTTTTAATTTATTTAATTGCAAGATCAAAGGTACTGAGTCAAACAAATTATATTTTCAAAATGTTTTAATTATTACATTTACAATTTATGAAGTTATTAAGTGACAAGTGTCCATTAATTTGCAGGTTACATCTTGATATAATCTATAACTAGAAAATGAGTAACAGTTCACTCAATCATAGGCGTCGCAGGAGCGGGTCTGCCGCTGACACTGTTAAAAAGTCTGTCTTTAATCATTTGTGCCATAAGTCCGTGAATAACTTCTATTGTAGTCTTGCATGCATCTTTTGTAGCCTTTCCTAATTTGTCTTCAGTCCTTTTCTCATGTGGATCAGCACCAGCGACAATGAAGCCACCGCGACCTACAAGAATTAATAATAACTACTATTACTAGATATTATGTTTATTGCGCCTCTAAATTCTAGAAAATAGAAATTATAGTTAAAATCTTAAGATTAGTGTGGGTAGGTTCACAAATCATGTACATATATTATTTGATGCACTATGTCAGTAAATAATATTTTATTTAAAATATCATGGTAATATGGTAAACAAATATCTTACCTAAGCAAACTTCACTTTGTTCCAGTTTGTCAGAGAGATCAAATATCTGTCCGGTTGTGTAATCAGCATTTGTTATCAGACTAGAACTGCTCAATGTGTTAACCCAGTATTTATTCCAAAGGGAGTCCAGCAGCCTCCGATCTAAAGATGACTTGAAGTATGATACCTCTAATGAGTAATACTGCTTACAGTGAACTCCAAAGTCTTCTATCTTATTAAGCGGTATAGTTTGGTACTCTGAGGGTTCTTCATTGGCTGGTTTGTATCCCTTAATAAGAACAAAAATACATTAAAGAAAATATATAACATTTTGATAACAAAAACCATAAATCACTAACCTTAGGGTAAGTTCTGAAAGCACCCAAGCAAACTTTTCCAGCTGAAATAGTTCTGACGGGGTCGATGACAATAGCGACAAATGGTTCTTGGAAATTTTGATTGAGCATCTGTGTTGATACATCGATGCCAGACAGCCAGCAACCATAACCAGGATGACTGTGGTACCAGCCAATTGCATTCTCATGTCTACCAACCTGGAAATAATAATAAAGAAACATGTTTTCTTGTTATACATTAATTTGTGCTGCATAGTATGGTGCTGATATTGTTGATATAAAATCTATAAACTAAATCCACAGCACTAAAACTAGCTATCCCTTTCTACTCTTTATAAAAGGATTACAATATTTTAAGCCCTAACAACTTACAAGCAAATTAGTAATCAAGTAATTATATCTGACTATATGTATGTATTAAATTTGTGTGTTATGAACTTTGTGATATGCCTAGATGTAGCAGTGGACTACAATTCTAACAAGGTATATTTTTCAGGAGAAGATTTCAAATTAGTTCAGTGAATAATCTAAATACAATTTATTATGTTACTTTAAAAAATATTTTGATTTAAATGGCTAACCTGTTTTGCAGCCTCTATATAAGCAGTCATATACTCGTAAGCCTGTGCTTGTGCATTTACTCGTGTTTCTGTACCCTCCACGGGCAGCGCAAACGAATCCATCACTATCATTGTGTTTGCATCAACCTTGCCTGTTATAATAATATAGAAAAACAATGTTAAGAATAACAAATCTTAGAGAAGCATAAACTAAAAATAGTGGGTGTTTTACCTAAAAGTAGTCCCATTACTTCTAAAGTGCCGCCCGATCGAGCATGCATAACCATTTTTAATAAAGCGAGAGCTGATATTTTGATGTCTTTGAAGAAATGTGGGCTGAAATAAAAATGACCAATTAGTAGTAGAAAAAAAATATATGAACATGTTTTTTTTTTCATTTAAACATACTCTTTTTCCCATGGTTTCGCTGCTAAAATATCTTGTTGTTGTTTTTTATCGTAACGATAAATGTCGTCAACACTGGACACGGCTTCTATATTGTTAGCCATAACCCAAGTTTTTTGTGCTATCGATGATTGAGAATCTGCACTAGTCGAAGCCATTTTAAAAGCTTTACTTTATTATATATCTGCAGACTTATATGCAAAAATGAAATAATTCAATATCCTCAAATCGAAGAAAGGAATCGTATTTTACAGGTACTGACGGTACATTATTTGTGTAAATTGACATTTGACATATATAACCAAGTTGCCAACTCGTAATTTGATTTTATTTCTTGAAAATTAAAAATCTGTTAATTTAAAATTATAATTATATCATATAAAATTGTTATTTAAAGTTTAGAAACAATAACTAATGTGGAAGTCGCATGTTATTTCCCTAATTATTTTTATGCCTGGCAATGTGGTGAACAACGATAATGATGATTACATTTTTTTTTATTTTCACGATATTCTAATAGTTTTATTCCACAAATATTAATAATTTAGTTTAAAAAATGTAATTTTTGTAAAAAATTCTAGTTAGAGTTTTTTTTATATCATAGGTAGGTGGAAGAGCATATGGGCCACCTGATGGTAAGTGGTCACCAACGCCCATAGACATTGGTATTTGGCATTGCAAGAGAAGTTAACCATTGCTTACATCGCCAATGCGCCACCAACCTTGGGAACTAAGATTTTATGTCCCTTGTGCCTGTAATTACACTGGCTCACTCACCCTTCAAACCGAAACACAACAATATCAAGTACTGATGTTTTGCGGTAGAATATCTGATGAGTGGATGGTTCCTACCCACACGAGCTTGCACGAAGCTCTAGCACAAAGTAATAAGTATATGTTGTATAAAAAAAAAAACTTTAAATGAGTACTATTAGGCACTTATAAAAACACAAGAAATAGTAAAATTTGTAATGAACAAGAAGACAGACAATTTGAAATGAATGATCACACATGTGTACAAGATTATAATGTTAAATAATCATTTTCCTAAGAAAGGTCATTGTAACCTAACTGTTATGAATTTCATAAAAACTATCTAAATATTATGACTCAGTTAACTTAGCAACTTGCGTCATTTTATTAGCACTTATTTTTTCGTCTCTTCCTCAAGTTTTCATATAGCTATCCCATTCTAAAATATATTATTTTTCCTTATCGGATACGCCCACTTGATATATACGCCAATCACAAAACAGCACGTACGCGTTTTCGAGAACAGTAAAATCGTATTACTGCTTGACATGAGCTTGAGTATGTACGACGCAAGTGTTTATTGTGTTCTAACGAAAAAATATCATAGAAATTTTTTCTAGCAAATGTGTGGTATCTGAAGTTAAATGAGTATGCGATCGTCTTATAAAAATTAGAGCTGATGCAAGTTCGGTGTGTTCAATATATTACGGTATAACACTATCAAAATGAGTGCACCAATTATTATCACAGTTCCTAATAGTTATCTGGCGGTGGATGATATGGAGTCTAAAGTCGTGATTGACGTGGCTCAAAATCCACCGTCCAGAAAACGAAGACTGGACCATCTGACATGGGAAGAAAAAATGCAAAGAAAGTGAGTCATTGTTAAATGCGTTAATTTGGTAGTAACCGGTAGATTAACTAATAATAACGCTCAATTATTGCTTGCGTGTCAGTTTGAGTATTTTCTAGAAATAGGTACTCAAGATAATGAAGTTGTCCCAAATAATATGTTACAATAATGTATAATATTTATTATAATTCTATTTTTATATTAAGATTAATTACTTTGTTATAAAATTACGATATTGACAATCGAAAACAACAATTAAGACTCGCTATGTACATTTTATATTTTATGCAATATCTAAACTATTATTAATGATCATTCATTTATTGGATGTATTAAATTAAAGAAGACGGTATTATATTAAACTTACAAAAGTATTTCGTTTATAAAACTATTATTACATCACTCAGGAAGCTGAAGAATCGTGTAGCGGCTCAAACTTCGAGGGATCGGAAAAAGGCGAAAATGGACGAAATGGAGAGCCGTATCAAAGAATGCCTGGATATGAACGAGCGGTTAGTCAGTGAAGTTGAGAACTTGAAGGCGATAAACGAACGTCTGCTCAGCGAGAACGCAACGCTACGCAGCGAGGCCGCGGCGCGGACCGTCGCGGGTACCCCGAGACCAGCAGAGTCTCATCCTCAGCAGAAGGTTTGCTTTTTTTCTCATTTGTTCTTCTATTACAACTTCATGACATAACAGATATGTAAAAAATATTCAATTACATTACTAATTACTTGTGCTACATTTCTTATTAGGCTAAAATACGATAAATGTTTTTCGTATTATGTTTCTAATAAAACGTATTAAGCTTGTATAGTGTGTGAACAATACAGCTTAAGTTATGATGAAGGAATTGACATTAATTCAAATTACTTAAAAATACTCAGTTCTCATACACGTGAGAAGAAATTAGTGCAAAATAAAATTAGTCTAGAAGCATTTGTAATAGCATTTTAATGTGTTTTGAATGTCAGGAGGGGCACCCGACGGCGATCCGCGCGGCGCGTCTGCTGCTGGCGATGTGTCTCCTCTCGCAGACCTCCTCGCCCATCTCGACTCTGAAGAGTACCTCGACACACTACACCAGCTTGCCGACTCACTTCTCAAAGAATTTGATACAAGCCCTGCAGCAGAGGTTGAAGATGTAAGATGGTGTTTGCTTTAATATTGCATAATTTATATTACACACTTTATTTTTCGATAACAAGTTAAGTCATCTTAAAAAGATTTGTACCATATATAAATCTATGGTATAATTTATTATTGAAATACTGTTCATATAAAGAAAAAATAATATCACCATAAATGATGATAAAAATAATTTCAATGGTTTATTTTAACTAAATACCTTTTCTCCACTAAATGCAAGTAGCTAAATGGTTAGTCATACTAAAATCTAAACAATTAGTAATATAATTATTGTTATACAAACGAGTTAGAGAGGGCAATATTGGCATTTAATTTTTATTAATCTTTGTCACTTTTATAGAAAAACAAGTTATGCAAATAAGTACTATGCACAGTGATTCAGGTTTTGTAGCACTAGATTGCACAAATATGCGATGTAATGTTTTACATACTTCTGCAATTAATAAAAATACCTTTGACTTGTCTCTCAAAGGGCTATTATTTTGTTTTTAAGATGTAAAAGCTTTATTTATAAAGTGTAGGCTGAATACTATACTGCTTTAGATAAGTAAATAATATTTATACAAGCTGTTCTGTCTTAGATTTAAAAAACAACTTAACTTGCTTTGTAACTTGTTTTAATTGGTTCTAATTATAATTAATCTTTATTTTTTATATTAGATCAAAGTCGGGGACAGTAGAGAGTGCACTGAAGGAAATCAAGTGGTGGGGCCCTCAACAAAGCAACTGGAACCCAGTCAAGGTGGAGTCCTAGAAAGCCTCAAACATGACGTTGACAGAATACTAGCACAGCACTCTTATGCACATCCCTACCCCAGCATAGATGAAGTACAAATTAAAGAAGAAGACGGTGACAAAGGTGACATGTTCTACGCAAGTTACGAAGCTAACGACTGTGTAACGGTAGAAGTTCCATGTGATGATCAAGTCGTTGAAGAAGTGCCCGTGTTTAATGTGGACACAGACTTTAATACATTAACGAATAATTGTTCGGAAATCTCGATTGAATGTGACATGAAATTACTATCGCCAATGACATTGTCTCCGAAGTCATTGGAGGAGAACTATCTCGGAGTTTCGCCTTCGCATACAAGCTTAAGCTCAGATTTAGGTTATGAATCATTATCATCGCCGCTCAGTGAACATGAAACTATGGACTTATCAGATTTTTGGTGTGAATCTTTCTCGGAATTATTTCCAGGCCTAGCGTAGGAGAAAATTCTGCATTTTCTCACCAAAAAGACTGATTAGTTTGTAAGAAGATTTACAAATTATTGGTTTAAGTTTAAATGTTAGATAAGTTTATTAAATGAAGTTAATATATATTTATTGTTTAAATAGGTTGCTCTTTATAAATAAATCGAGGAGCAGTGTCTACGTAGGGGTGTATATAAGTGCTGTAAATAAACATTGTCTTGTGAATTTTTTTTGTCTTTTTATTTCATGCATAAACATAGGTTTTGCTACTTGTTGACAAAAGAAAAGTTTAAAGAATTAAGATTGGATTAGATGGTTTGGGAGTTGAGTAATAAATATTACCAATATCTGACTAAATTATTTTTCCCTACGAAATTATAACAATTGAATAAAGTTATAGTAAAAATAAAATGAATGAAAATACATTGTTCGCACATAACTTAAATCTGAATCTACTAATTACTTTTAAACCAAATAGACAAAGACATTTAGCTAAAGTAGGTAAATGTTGATAAATTGATATCGATTGCAGTGACAAGTAATGAGATAATCGAATCAATAAAAAACTCAAAACAGGAGGTTCTATATCTCTAAAATGGATGAAGAAAACTATAAATAATAATTTTGTTTCTTATTCTAAATTTATTTATTTAACAACAGTACCGTATAATAATCGTTTAATTTTATTCATCAAACAAGAAAAATATGAATATTAAATAATTTGTAAATCATAAAACCGCTAATTTTATGAAAAGGTATATAAATCATATTTTTATGTTTTATACACTATTAGTACAATTACTTAAAAACAACCTGAAGCGTTAAAACTATTACGAGTATATTGATTGAAAATGGTGATGCGAACGATAAGGAATAATTGATGACCGCTATCGATTGGCACAGAAAATTCTAGTAATCTCAAGGTAACGTGTGTAACTGTTGTTGTTTTATCGTTTTAATATTTATCATAAATCCATTTGGATTTGAAATCATTATGACATACATGTTTCGTTTAATTTAGTTTGTTAACTAATAAATCGAAATATACTTTATCTAGTAGGCTCTTATTAGCATTTTTGAATCATTATTTTATAAGATTAAAATTTATGTAGGTACGTACCGGTAGTAGCCGGTACGGCATGTGGATTCTACCGAGTAGAAATTATTTATTGATACTTTTGTTTGTCTTGTACAGTAACACGGGTATGAACCTAGTACAGGAGCCCTTGCAACGAATTTGTAATGCTTTAATTGTTATAAAAAGTTATTAAAACATTTTTCTAGGCCTCCTATCCGTTTGAGAGGAAGCCGTAGGGAGCTTATTCCACCACGCTGCTCCAATGCGGACGTGGATACGTCAGAGTATGTGGCATATAAATTATTATCCAACTCATGCAATTTTCCTTATTATGTTTTCCTTAACCACCGAACACGAGATAGACAATTATAAACTCGGTGGTAGAGCTTTGTGCAAGCTCGTCTGGGTAGGTACCACCCACTCATCAGATATTCTACCGCAAAACAGCAGTACTTTGTGTTGTTGTGTTCCGGTTTGAAGGGTGAGTGAGCCAGTGTAATTACAGGCACAAGGGACATAACATCTTAGTTCCCAAGGTTGGTGGCGCAGTGGTGATGTTGTTTTTTTTTTAAGAAATATACAAACCACTGTCTATGGGCGTTGGTGACCACTTACCATCAGGTGGCCCACATGCTCGTCCACTAACTGATACCATAAAAAAAAAAAAAAAAACAATTTGAGCATATAAGATTTGTAAAGTAAAATTTGTAAGCTTGATCTTTGTTGCAGCTATAGGCTAGACGCTAATTTATACTTCATCAAATTTTAAACGCATGTCGTATCTATATCAAGAGAAATGTAACACGTATTTTTTGATTGTAATTTTGTTTTGTAAACCTATGGACATATGATGGAAAATAAAATAAAGAAAATAAGATACTTTCCTGCTTAAGGCTTAAGCCTACTACACTGAAAAAAAAACAGGACTAATTCCCACTGAACAAATAAGTAATAGAAAGAGATTTTTTTTGTTTAAAAGTCATCCCAAGTACAATATGCATCCCAAATATAAGTATAAAATATGTTTATATACTCGGCGGCGTCGTCGTACGTTGCACCTGGACTATGTAATTTGTAAATTGCCGGTAGTCGGTAGCCGGCCTTCAAAATGAATTAACTCAAAGATTAAACAAACAACTTAGGTACTATTCTAAATTAGTCCATATACATACATAGTATATTGATTATTGATGCATTTAAATTCGACCTTGAAAATTATATTCTCATCGCGTAAAGTAGCCACAATAAAAATAAAAGACACACATCTTCAAAAAAACATTAAATATATTTGTTAAAATATTACAGATTCAATAAAAACTTGTCTCTTATATAATCTAACCATCATTTAAACTCGTGGTTAATGTAACCCACACACGCAGTTATCCAGCCGATCAGAAAATGGAGTTTACTCACGGTGAATCAAAACAAAAGCTTAACACATCAATACCGCATTTTTGATCACAACTAATCTTAATAAAATTTATATATTTATGACTTTTATTTGTATTACAATAGATATAATATTTTTTTTATTTTTGTCGATTACTTTATAATCCAGTTGACTGAATGATATAATACTTTTGCACATACCAAGAGAAAAATAGTAAATACAAAAAAAAATATTTTACTTGAGAAAAACAATTTCAAAGCATTTGTAAGTTAAATAAAATATATTTCTCGACATAATTACTTAAAATGTAAATAGATTTTACTTTTTTTGGAAAGACAAGCAATTTTAAGATAGATTATAAAAACTTAAATAAAATATTTGAAGTAAATAAATAGTCACCGTGAGTACGAACTGCCTAACGATGTTTGGCACTCAATTCTATCAATCTAAAAGCGATAACATAATAGTACAAGTTTTAAATAAAAATAAAACTCGTATTAAATTAGAGACAATGCACAGTACTCCTAACCTTTGATCTAATTATTAACTCGAAGTAGTAGATATCTGGGGCTTTAAAATATTATTTTACTTGTACTTGTCAGACGTGACATACATTAATTCACTGGTAAATACAATAAAGAATTTTCGGCAATGTAATTCAAAGTTGATTGCCTAACGAAATAGATCTGTCACGTAAATACATTGTTGATTGGTTACAAGGTTATGAAGATACTGTGCAATGTAAATAATTACGGTAATAGTGTAACTTGTAAACAATAGCATTAAACTGTACAGCTTTTAATCTAATGGAAGATAAGAACTTAAAGAAGTATTGAGTAAGAATTATAATAGACTGTATATTACAAACCAGCACTTAATATTACTTGTATCAACTTATATGCTAATTTATTTCATTGCCATATAATATATATATTTTTTTTTAATAAAAGCTGGCGTGTATTTTTATTTATAGTAAATAGATAAACATGGCATTTTTAATTTATATATTGAATTTTAAAATTTATAGATCGACACATTTTCTATATATCAACATCTACGACTTGTTTAGACCGAGAATAGTGAATCACAATACATTAAACGAGATTTAATTTCAAAGTAGTACCATAATTTTCGAACACCATTTTTTTTATTTCATCACATGTTAATAACTAAATCTACTGATTTTTTACATAAAAGACTTACGGCCCTAATTATAAACATTATTAAGCGAGTGATTAGTTAATGCCGTCTCCTTCTTTCGAATGTCACATCAATAATGACAGAAAGAGCTAAATTAGTGTTTAACTAATCAGCCACTGAGCAACGTCTATAAACAGAACCGTACATCTTTAAATATCTTTTTTTTTTTAATTTATAATACTTTGACACTTGTCATCTAATTTTGACAGTCAAAGTACACCCAAAGATTTATTGATTTACATATTATAATAATACATAATAGATTTTCTTATAAGTGAGCAAGTTTATAATTTTAATATTTGATCAAATCTAATGTACAATCGAATTTTAAATATAATTTTACTTTATCTACGGCAATTTTTCATACGCGATTTGTTTCTTTAGAAGAAAAATTTGTCACAAACTTTACGATAGAATACAATACTTTATTTTTGATATTTTTTTTTAATCTTTGTAACTTATTAAATAATACAAAATAGGTTATACTATCTTGACTGCGCCGTGGTTCACTTATTTTATAGCATTTTTTGTTATTACTAAAGCTTGAATAGATTATAAACTATACATTTCTCTAAAAATAATACGCAGAAAGCAACGTTAGTCGATTATTTAAATCTACGCATTTTGAATTTTGTGTAAAGAAATATAAACATCTGCTGCGTTTTGACATTACAGTCCACAGATAACAAAAAGTAATAATAGGACAGCACCATCTATCGAGTTTATCCGAAAAGCTTATCGAAGCAAGCGTGACAATATGGTTTGTCGTTTTGCTCCTTGAAGGTTCCTTTGTTGAGTTGTCGGAGACAGAAAGCGCAGACGAAGTGTTCGGGGTGGAACTTTCGGAACATGGCGGTGATGCAGCGGCCGGCGATGGGTTTGTGACAGCCGGCGCACAGCGAGCCTCGCTTGCCGTGGTAATGCGTCTCGCAGTAGGGCTGTCCTTCGTGCTCAAAGAACGATCCCCCGTGGAAGGGTTCACGGCATTCCTGAAATATTATAAATATTCTTTATTATTATTTTTCAAATATAACTTTTGTTTCGAAAAATAATCGTAACTGTAAATTAGTACGCTATAGAAGTGAAATCTAAGTTATCTTTATCTTAAACTGAAAACGTTTTATTTTGAACAATCAAATTCGACATTTAATTTCTTGACCTTAAAAAATTTAATATTGAACCCTTAAATTTGAATTATCACAAATAAACATAACCACATCACCAATTTCTGAAACGCTGATCAAAGAAAAATAACTTTTTCTAATTTGTATTTCATCCGATTGGTCATTGATCAAATGTACGTTTAGTGTTTAGTCAGATTAATTGATGTAATTTTACTTATCATTTCCGAAACTGGCGGTTAGTCTGCTTATTAACACATAACAATAAGTATTTTAACATCTCACCAATATTTTGGAACTAAATTGTCTTCTGTGTAATTGTATATTGTGTAAGCAATATACAATTAATCAAACTATTATCAAATTAGTACTTAAATTTTAACATAGATTTAATGTGTTTATTATTTAACAGAATATGTAGTTGTCTATGTTTTGAAATATTTACAAGACAATACTTATTAGCAATAGTAACATAACTTCCTCCAGACCGATTTCGGCCACTGTGGCCAATCTCAAGTGTGATTAGCCAACTGCGCAGGAGATATTATAGTGCACAAGTGTGTGCGCAAACACAGGTGCACTCTCTCTTCCCTAGCTCTCATAATCCGATGGGACAGTACTTCGACACGACCGGAAAAAGTTCAGGTGCAGGACCAACGGCTTAACGTGCTTTCCGAGGCAAGGGAATGTACACACTTCCACCTTCCAAACTCCGGGCTGCTACTGAGAATTTTCTGACAGAAAATCCCAATAACTTTTTATTGGCCCGACCTGGGAATTGAACCCAGGACCACCGGGTCAGCGGCCTTATATCTAGCCACTAGACCAACGAGGCAGTTAGCTTAGCAATAGTAAACTATTGGGCAATATCTTCTATTGCGTTAAAGAGATGCTTTGGATTGTGGCCATACACAATTTTATCATAGACATGCAGCGCACGATGCGTTTCCGATTAAATTCCGATGCAACTTTGGCTATTCTGTATTTATTAGGATCGGAACCGAACCGATATGATGTAAACATATACCGTTATATCAAAATCAAACTTAATTGTTAAGTTTTATGCCGATAGTATATAATTAAATTTAAGAATATGAAATGGATAAACGGCAACGATCACGCTTCGATTCGATTGCGATAAAGTGTCAATTTTTAGTAGAATTGGCCCCAGGTTGCCTCACGTTATTTTTCTTAACCTGAACAAGACATAAACACAAATGAAGCACATTCAATATATATTATTATAAATATTTGAAAATTCGGTTAAGATTTACTCCGTTATCTTAGCTTATCATTAAGATAATTATAATTTAAAATTATAAAGGTTTTTGATATGAAACTTCTACGTGTGTCTTGAGGGTAATACCGACTCGTACGCCATGAATGCAAACGGCATGACGCTCTGTTATGGCATCACGCCTTGCTACTCGAGCGTATATCTACTAATTACTTCGTTGCTTTAATGTAACTTAAAATAACGAAAGTATAATTTTATTTATTTTTCCGATTTTGACATGCGCCGGAGGTCCGGTAACGGCCAGGTTTTTATTATGCACTGGATCCAACTAACGCGAGAGAAGAGAAGAGATTTTGCCCAGAAAAGTCACAACTTAAGAGTCGTTATTTAAACTTAATTTATTTAACCTTTCAATCAATGTTATAAGCCGCCTAGCATACTACGCTCATGATTTATTTCAAATTAAATATTTTATTCATATATTTGTATGATCAAAGATCACAGCTGTTAGACATTGTAATATCTATGTAGTCGTCGCTACAGTCATATTAGAATAATTCAAACAGAAATACAACCGGTTCGGCTATATCTAGATTCCACCAAGTTCAACCGACAAGAAATTAATTAGTAATCTAGTTTGAACTTTACAAACAATATTGTAAACTTGTGTAAGACTATTAACAGAGATTGAATTTATGTAACAAATTCGTTGCGATTTCAATAAACGAATCTGCAATCAAATAAATGTGTCATTATTATAGGATTATAACGACATTGTTAAATTGCTCCTTTGATTTACTTTCCTGTAACACGCCATTGGCACGAATCCACCAATGTTACGTTTATCTATCAGCTTATCATTCTAATATTTTTCTATTTTAATGAAACTAATTTGAGCCCGTAAAATGAGATCGTTGTATAATGTTTTTTTCATAAAATAATCTTAATTTTTTTAATTTATCCATTTATTTTGAATTTATGTATGTACATATTTAAATTCGACTTTCTTTGCTCTTAGCGATAGTGCATATTAAGGCTGCACCGTATTATAAATAGCGATTCATTGGTTGGCCCATAAACAAATCGGCCCGATCCACATTAGCCGGTGCGGCGACGCCAGTGACGTCATACGCGACTTATTTTCGGCAACGTTCCGCCGGGAAACACTACACGCCTAGCACTTGACCCCGTTTAGCATTTCTTTGCGTTTTAGACGGCGACCTTCCTGGTGGATAACAATGTATGTATGTACATTGATAAGAGTTCATTGCCGTACGATGCGCGTACGCAGGTGACCTTGACGAGCGGTCAATGCGTGAAGGGACACGAAACCGTCCACAATTCCATTCATTTTCATTGTCATTTTGTTTTATTGTTATTTTTTTTATGTTATTTTTTATTATTTTTATTTTTGTTCTCTTTATTTTATAAACCTTAACATTACAATAATATTACAAAAATATATTATACATAATTTACGATTCCCTATCAAATATGCTAAAGACTAGAAATTATTGACATTGTTATTGAATATCATCTGTATTTTTGTCGTGTTTATGTTCATTCATTTGCTGTTCATTTCTCCGTCATGTCGACGAGCATAGCTGTAAAAAAAGTTGGGGGAGGGCATTCATTTTGAGGGGGGAAAGGCTGTCATCCTTTATTCTTCTTCATCAACTCCGGCGCAAGTTGGGCATACCGGTTTTCCTTCCATGGCATAGAATGTTTTTCCCTTAACGGGATTTTGGCAGTCCTGGGAGACCAAAATATCAATTAAGTTAAAGTAACTTTTCTAACAGTTCAGGTGTTAAACTCGTTAGAAAACATCCGATAGTATACTAAACCTGGCGTAGGGGGATCCTGTAATTGTAAATATATTACCTACCTGTCATTTATCAGCTGATGCGTATGTTTCCTTGAGTGTGACACAAGTATAGTGATACTGACCTTGCAGACGAAGCAATCTGGATGCCATTGAGTGTTGAGGGCGGAAATGTAGTTTTCCATGATAGGTTTGTTGCAACCACCACACTTGGGCGCAAACATATCAAAGTAGTCAGCCCGACAGTATGGCTTGCCATCCCTTTCATGGAAACCCTCCTCGCCGAACTGTTGGCCACACTGAGCACAGAAGAAGTGTTCCGTGTGCCAGGTCTTCTCGAGAGCTGTCACGCATTTCTGTAAACGAAAGATAACGACATCTCAATGATGTGTCGACGTTGGTGTCTGATTATAGTTTGGTTGTTGACACTAACGTCGAGTATGGGTCCGTTGCAATAGGCGCATCGCGGCGAGAAGAGGTTATGGTAGTCGGGCTCGCAGTACGGTCTGCTGTCGCGCTCGAAGAAGTTCCTCGTGCCCAATTCTTGATTGCAGTGAGCGCATGTGAAATGTTCAGGATGCCAAGTGCGGCCCAGCGCTGTGATGACCTGGGACAGACAACCGTTAGTATGTTCACCGCTACCACTGTTAACATTTTATATTCCACTTTCATATTGCAGATATCCACCTGTCCGACGATGGGCTTCTCGCAGGCGTTGCAGCATCCCTTCTGGGGGGTTTGTACTCCTTGACGGCTCATATCTGCTCGGAGGGATCCGAGCATATGCTCTAAAGATGCGGATTCGGGTTGCCGCGGGTTGCTGCGGTATTGTTCCTGCCAAGCACGCTTCTCTCGGTAAACGTGGGTACCGCTTTCTCCCTCTGGGGCTGCACCAGCGCCGCTTACCTGAGAATTGAAAAACGAGAGTAGCAGTACCACCTTTTATTATTTATTTTGATAGCAGCAGAGAAATTAGTCAATGTCAATGAAACTTCGAATTGGGCTGTATAGCCCAACTCGAAGTTTATATTTCGCGCTAACGTACTGAAGGTAACTGGTCGGACGAAGCGGTCTGGAGTGAATGCGGTGCGAGTGAAATCTTTGTCTATGTACTCTAATATTATAAGATCACAGCCCCACTACGCCTGTGATGTAACACCGGTACTATCTTTAGATATGAGCATTTCAGCGGGTGCGAGTGAGACGACACGTGTGCTGGAGTGACGACTGCTCGCAAGGCTGGAAATAGCCGTGGACCAAGAAAGGCGAGTAGTAAATATTATAATAAACGGAAAAGTGTAGTGCAGTGTGCCGAGGTGGCCATGACAGCAGCCGCCCTATATTATACCTTACAACGATGATTAATGTGGTGGTGGTGTGTAACTGATTATAAAATGAATACCACCAGAAATAAATTAATTGGCACATATGTACCTTTTGATATTATGCTATGAATGAAATTCGGATTAATATAGCGAAGACCTCAATTCAATGAATTATATTATCGTATTCTTGATACCAGGTCAAGTATCTTTCTGGCAGCTGGCGTTGTCCTCAAATCTTGAGATTTTCTTATTACTCTAAACAACATTATTAATTAAATGTATAAACGTTTCATTTTTTATTATTTATAGAAATTGAGTTCAATGTATATGTGATCTATAAATAATGTCATTATATTCTAAAATCTGGTTTATACATAACATAGGTTGGTAATAATAAATGTTAATATGAAAATATTAATTATTTTCATAACGAATTCTAAAAAAGTTATCTATTAAGTTATATAGTACATAAATAATGAGACCAAACTATTGCATGGTTAAAATATGTCACCAGTATATATTTTCCTTGACTATCTTCCGGAATAGCACGTTCTGGTTCAGGGAAGGAGAAAGGGGCGTTAGGTGAAAATATTCTACGTGTTACGTTACGTTACTGTATATTAAAAAGACTAAATTAATATACAGTAACTCCTGGTCTAGATGGTAATATTGCTTATAGCTATACATAATATATATATATATATATATATATATATATATATATATATATATATATATATATATATATATATATATATATATGTATAAAACAAATTTAAAAAGTAAAATATGACTACTGAAAATATTGTGCTATGTAAAGCAAGAGGATATACGATAATATTCTTGTCCCGTATTCTTATATACAAACTATTTAATATTTCTCATCTTATTAGTATACAACTTACGTATATTCACTTGGCGGTAGGGCTTTCTGGCAAGCCCATCTGGGTAGGTGAGTGACCCAGTATAACTACAGGCACAAGGAACATAACATCTTAGTTTCCAAGCCAATATTCTTACAGCGACAAAGTTTATGGGTGATGGTGATCATATAACATCAGGTGGCAAATTTGCCATCCGTCCTTAGATCTTAATTTAATACATAGACATCGTTATGTTCGAAAGTTAGCCGTGGTCGTAAGCCATCTTGCCCTTAAGATAGCTTACTACTGTTATAATGTAAAGTAATACTATGAAATATATTGTTGTGTAAACAACTCTTAGGACACCCACATCCATACACACCGGCTGAAATCTTATACCCTCCGTAGTCGGGTTTCAGTCGCTTTTCAAGCCCTTATTTATCCTTCTTGTGCAACCACGATCATAATCAGGTGGGATTTGGGCGGTCCGAGCGGTATCGGTCTTATAAAATTAAGCCCTATAACAATATTTACTAAACTTAAACTAGACTTCACTAACCTTGAAGTCTGAGAGAGATGCCATGAGATCGTCGAGCTCCTTAGTGGCACTGGACGCGTGATGGTGACGAACAGTCGTTACGGCGGCCACCGATGGCTGCGGCTGCGGTTGCGGAGGTTGCGCCGGCTCTACCACCGTTTCCTGGACGGTCACCGTAACTTGCTTGGTTCCTGGCCGCGGTAAGGTGCCAGACGATGACGGCGGGACTGGAGATACTGATGCCCGACTGGTAACAAATACATAGAAATAATTATTACATAAAATATCCGAAACTCAAATTTTTAATAAGTTAATCGTTTGTTAAGAAACTGAAACGACACTAAAATCCATCCATCCAAGATATATGTAGTTATATCCATGCTCGTTTTATTACCTACTCTTACCACCTACCATTTATTACATAGATTCCGTATATCTATCCAATAATGATGAATGATCAATGACCGACTCATCTTAATATCTTAAACTAATTTAAGAGATTTGTATACAAGTCATTAAATGATTGTTTTTTTTATTTATAGCAAGAAAGACGTTTTGTGTCTTGGTACGTCTAATTTTAAGTGATCCCCTCTATATATAAATTGCCATTGGCATTGTTAGAAGAGTGATACCATTCCTGAAGTTCACAACGAGTTGCCAACATGGGTAGTGAAAGTTCAAGCTAATTTGATTTCCAAACTAAGACAGCTGTCATTAATATATCTATCAAACTAACCAGACAGATAAGACGGGTTTCTGCTTTATTTACAGAACGACGTATTGGCCAATTGGCTGAATGCATAGTTGGCATTACGACTCTATAGAAATCATCGGAACATTCAGACACACCCTGATTTGATTTATGTCCTTACAAATGAACAACGAAGTAAATCGTATACCCACAAATGCAGGAAAACATATTCGATATATCATTTGGAAATGCCTAGCCAGGTGTATTAAACGTAGAAACGCTATTTAGTAATTATTCAGAGACGTGCGCAGGAGTCTATGGTGCCAAGAACAATTATTATAATATTACAATGTAAATATAGATTAACATTACAGTTGGATTGTTCCAGAAGTTGATTTATAGAATTCGAAATTTAAACGGAAGCATAACGAATACTGTTGTAAAAAAATATCTGTGAACTCAGGATTGATGTATAAAAAAACAATTTACTTGTTCACAAGTAAATTGTTTCCATTTGCTTTCTAAAATGAAAATTAAATATATTATTTTTCTGGGTACGGCACCGGAGCCTGTGAGACATTAACCTTATTTGGTTACGAGAATTTGATTATTGTTTATCAATTTTTATGTATAATATCATTATATATCAACATATTGTTAGAGTAAAATGTCTTATTGTAACATCTATTTACATTAATCGTACTCTCGACATAATCCAATATATTGATACTTATCAAGTGATATCCACATTCCGAAAGTTGTAAAAGCCTATTTGAATAAATATATTTTGATTTGATTTTATTGTCAGAATTAACACTAAGATATACAAATATAAGATATATTCTTTCTTTCATAATTATGTGAAAAGAAAAAAAAAACTTGTACACAAAAAGATATCAACAGCAAGCCACAGTGATGATTGTTGAGGTTGCGCCGGACTTACAACCGTTACCTAATCTACCAATGTACCCTGATTGGTTTTTGGCCAAGGCAATGCGTAAATTAGTTCTGTAAATTCAGGACTAATTTACGCATTGCCACGGCCAAAAATTGATTTCTGATTGTGTGCAACATAATCAGAAATCTAAATAAATCTATTGGCTCTGTCTGTAATTTTTTTTTCACCTAATTTTGTAATAAGTAATCGTTTTGTGATGCAGTGATTCACATTATACTATTTTTTCATTTTTGTCTGGGTGTCTGTCTGTTTGACTGTCTGTATGTCTTCTTATAAATCAAGAACGGCTTGAACAATATTGATGAAAATTGGTACACACAAAGAACATGTGATGGCTCAAATGTTAGGCCATATATAAGATCGGTAAACCCTACGGTATCTTATGAAAATTAATTTCAAATCGTTAAATACGTATTTCTTTACCAGCAGCCATATGTTTGTGTGTCTGTCTGTGTGTGTGTGTGTGTGTGTATGTGTGTGTGTGTGCGTGCGGGCGTGTGTGTTATTATAGTAATAAAATATTTTTTTATATTTTTATTAATTATACGCGGGTGAAGCCGCCGGCCACACGTAGTATATTATATTATGTACTTCTATCATCATTTATAATCGTTGTGTTAGTTAAGCGAGTTAAATAATTACTTTTAAGAAAAATAGTAGAGCTTAGAAGTAAATAACGATATTGTTCATTCTAAAAAGTATATATACGTGCTAAAATAAATTAAAATATAATTTCGACTATAAGTAAAAAGTCAATGAACTTTTCTAACAGTCGCTCAGATATAGAATGGCAACTATTTTATTAGATATCGACTTCAGCTCGACAGCAGGCGGAAATCGTAAATCAACATCTGCTCGAACGCGAACTGATATTCAGGGTCCTTTATATATAAATCTGAATGTACGACAAATTATACATAAAATTCAGTTAACGCCTTGAAAAACGGATATATATTTCTGTACGAAAAACTTTAAAAACGTTAATTATTTTTGTGCTATAGAAATAATATGAATTCATATATTATAATAATTATTATATTGTAATAGGCAAAGACAATGCGATTTTCTTTTATTTATTTGATAGCTATTGAATCGAAAAACAAGTATTCAAAATATGCGTAATGTTTTCTTCAAATTTTCAATAAGACCGCCATAACACTCATTGTACTATTAACTTATTTCAAGCTGTATTACGTTAATATAATCTATGGTTAATGTTTCTTACAAAGATAATGTCTATAGGCGGTCCACTTAACACCAGGTAGCCCACTTGTCAGTCTACCTACCTTATACAAGAAAAACAAATTTTCAAGAACATCTGTAAATATATGAAATCTATATAGTTATTCTGAAAAGGGCGACCAGCCCGAACAATTGTATGTCATTCTAACACTACCTTAATATATATTTCTTGTCCCTCAAAACAGCTGGCCAATCGCCTAGCGATTATTACACCAAACCGGTGTGACGTAGCGCGTTATTTGCGGCTACGCACGAAAATACGTTTTCACACGGCTCCGAGCACGCGCCAATATCCACTTGTCCATAACCATGGTGGAAAACACGTTAAATTGATTTTGAGTTTTTTTACTCTTATGGAATATTAGCTGCCCGTTCCCGCTTTGCACGGGTAGAATAAGAGACTACATAAATAAAACTTTTGTATTGATGAACAAACATACAACGAAAAAAAAAAACTCGTTTATTTTCTCGCCAGGAACCTTCATGGGCGTATACAGAAGAACTCACCGAATTTTCATCACGATCGGATGAATTGTTTAGGAACGCACAAAGAACAAACATAGAAACAAACAAACAATTGAAAAACTTCTTAGACCAATAGCATCGTTGAAGATGTACTTTATTCTGCATTTACATTAATCGAGATTATGCATCAAATCTTGATTGATTCAAAATCTTCGATATTTAATTTAATTAATTATTAAGATGTACTCGTAATTTGAGAGCAATCTTAAAAAAATAGTTCAGGAACATTTGAATAAGCAACAAACTGTTAATGTTCCGGAATTGGCTTTATATTTGCGAGCACTTTCGCATCATCATTTTACAAGGTTAAATAAATTTTAACTTAACACCGGCTTGGAACATAGTATCTACCGAGAAAGACAGGCAAGAAACAGACAGGAGTTACTCTAGTAAAAATTTTGTATTATATATATATATATGTATATAATTTTTTTTTATTGTACAGTAAGGCGGGCGTGCATATGAGCCACCTGATGGTAAGTGGTCACCAATAAACATTGGCGTTGTAAGAAATGTTAACCATCGCTTACATCGCCGATGCGCCGCCAACCTTGGGCTAACTAAGATGTTATGTCCCTTGTGCCTGTAATTACACTGGCTCACTCAACCTTCAAACCGGAATACAACAATACAAAGTACTATTGTTTTGCGGTAGAATATCTGATAAGTACCTACCCAGAGGAACTTGCACAAAGCTCTACCACTGAGTAAAACATATATATTAATTGTTATATATTAATTGTTGTTATTGGTAGTTAACTACCTAATTAAATACAATTGCATTATTATTTATACTGTTTGGAAATTAACGAATACCAACATTCATTCTAGATAGATAGTGGTTATTGTTAGAGAGAGCAATAGTAGTGTGCTTCAAAAAAACATTAGGCATACCTATAGCATTATAAATACCGCCAGCGTCAAATATATATAACAAAATGACTACAAGTCAGATTTTGCTTTCTCGTATTTACAAGACGAATTTCATTATTAGAGATAACATTCTAATTTTTAACTACACTATTTAATAGTTGACTTCATTTTATTTCGCCTTGCCCAAATTTAATATAAGGGCCGAATTCTACTACACTATAACGATTACGATACGTTCCTGATTCAATTCCAATCCAACTTTGACTATTCGATATTTATTCGGATCGGAACCAAACCGATACGGTACCGTTACGGTACAACCAAAACAATATGGTTAAATTTTATGCCAATAATCGATAATTAAATTAAAGAATGAGAAAACGGATAAACGGTAATCTAGCTTCGATTCGATTGCGATAAAGTGAAAATTTGTTAGTAGAATTGATCCTCAGTTGGCAGTCCTTTAGCCCAAACACATGTCAATGCAACGAGTTTCATCAAAGTTTACCTCGTTACACGTCTTTGGCAAACGTCTTGCGTTGTCAGTCATAATTATTTGGTCTATTAAATCTATTTTCTTTGATAAATGTTCTATTGTAGCGTAATGTTCTAATGTTGGTATATTTCAAATGTATTTATATCTGCTTTTATTATTATTTACTCATTATTGTCTGTAACACAATACCTTTAGAAGTAAAGAAAATTGAAGATACATAAGGCACATTATTTAAAATATATGTATATTTAAAAACGGTATTCTGACCGTTATATAAATAATATATAATAAGTAACAATATAAGAATGTATATAATACAACAAAATAAATAAACTTTACGATTTGTTTCTTCATAAACTTAATTATTATAATGTTAAGAATTTATCCCGCAGATAAGAAATACGTCGTAAACCTGTACATTATGTTGAAAGAAATTATAATGTATGTTTAACAAAGTGACGGCGACCAATCTCAAGAGACTAGCCAACTGCGCAGGACATGCGATACTATAGGAAGAGGCTCAGGCACCGTTCCAATGGCTTTAGGTGTTTTCCGACCCACTGCACTATGAACATTCTCAACTTCCGGGCTGTCATTTATCTTCCCGACCCGGGATTAGAACCCGGGATGTCTGAATCGAAAGCCATATTGCTAGCCACTTGTGAGGTTTAAGAATTTATTCTCAAAAAGACAGATTCACTTACATGAGAACAGTATGATAAATTTAAAGATGACAAAAAATGTATTCGCCTTATAGATACTTAGTTAACGGAATGTAATATAGTAAAATAGATGTGTGTATTTTAATCGGTACAAAAGTGGGTATTCTCTAAAATACATTTTGAGAGTTGAGACTTGAACCCGTTAACTGAGCTTACATTTTTTACATAAGATGGTAATTTGTTATATAGTTGTGCTCCATCGAAAGTTATATTTTTTTTTGCAAATTTGGTTCTAATTTTTGGGAGTACTAATAAGCTTGGTCTACGGGTGCTACGTTTATTGCTTTGTTTTATAAATGACAATTCTGAATGTATCGATTTATTAATAATTTTTCTAATGAGAATACAAGAATTACTTGTTTGCTAATCTACTAACTAAAAGTAAAATAGCTTTGTACAATAACATTCAAATTATGCACACCCATCTCGTCTTTGACTGTCTCCATTGTGCCCAACAGTGGAATATTTACGGGTTGTTATTTTTCTTAACAGACAATCATCGTTTCGTCTTTATATCACAGATTCATATAGATTGCCTCGTTGGTCTAATGGCTAGACATAAGGTCGCAGACCCGGTGGTCCTGGGTTCAATTCCCAGGTCGGGTCAATAAATAGTTATTGGGTTTTTCTGTCAGAAAATTCTCAATAGCAGCCCGGAGTCTGGAAGTTGGTAGTGTCTACACTCCCGTGCCTCGGAAAGCACGTAAAGCCGTTGGTCCTGCGCCTGAACTCTTTCCGGTCGTGTCGGATTGCCGTCCCATCGGATTATGAGAGCTAGGGAATAGTAAGTGCACCTGTGTTTGCGCACACACTTATGCACTATAATATCTCCTGCGCAGTTGGCTAATCTCTCTTGAGATTGGCCGCCGTGGCCGAAATCGGTTAGGAGGACGTTATTTACATATAGATTACACTTACCCATTGGGCACGTCGGTACTGAGTTGATCCAATAATGAATCTACGGTGGGTCTCGTCGTAGCTGGACTGGTAGCACCATTCGTACGGGAATATACATCTGTGACAACGAAAACATTATTTAAATAAACAATTCTATTTAAAACATTTTAAACAGCGATATATGACGTACATTCGTTTTGCATGACTTTACTTGAGAACTGGAAACAGGTGGTTTGAGCAAATAGTTTCATTAAAGAACCATTACTGAGCAGTCCAGTCCGATGAACGAATGAATGAACGAGATATAATGATAGAGTAATATTCCACTTGGTGTATGCATTTATCTAATGAAATCAATTTTAATCGACTCAACAAATAAGAATACACAGTTAAGCTGTTTATCCTTCATCTTAAATCAAAAAACCAATGGAATATAGCATAGATAGCTCTAAAATTGAATTACGGAATACATAAAGTTATTAATAGATCTACACGAATCATAAAAAAGCCGAGATGGCCCAGTGGTAAGAACGCGTGAATCTTAACCGATGATCGTGGGTTCAAACCCGGGCAAGTACCACTGAATTTCATGTGCTTAATTTGTGATTATAATTCATCTCGTGCTTGACGGTGAAGGAAAACATCGTGAGGAAACCTGCATGTGTCAGATTTCACTGAAATGCTGTCACATGTGTATTCCACCAATCCGCATTGGAGCAGCGTGGTGGAATAAGCTCCAAAACCTTCTTCTCAAAAGAGGAGAAGAGGCCTTAGCCCAGCAGTGGGACATTCACAGGCTGTTACTTTACTTTTACTTTACTACACGAATCCTTGTTTAGTTTATTGAATTTTAAACTTGGATTTAAGAAACCAAAGAAACCTAACAGAATAATTTGTTCAGTCTGCTGTAGCAGACACCACGATGTATTATCCTATTTTGTTTGTGTTGGCGCGAAATAAACTGCACTGCTCTTAGAAAAAGTTCGTAGAAGCAGCAACATATTTCTCATAATAGCTGGGATAGTCATCTGACGAGTAAGGTCCCACGAAGTCACTTCTAGTCTTTAAGCACTAACGTAGTTATTACGTATTGTATAAAAATACTTGTTTGATTGTGTGCGATTGACTTAAAATTCGGTTTCAAAATATGAACCAAATATAACCAAAATTATAACTAATCCTTACGAAAACTTTTTTTTACGTATTATATATATTATATAACTTACGACTAACCGACAACAAAATCTAGTTTAATTAGTTTAGTTTCGTATAAATCGAAGTCAAACGATAATAACATCGATTAGGTATCAAGCCGCTGCAAATTTACAAGCAAAATCTATTTATAGATAGCATGCGATTAGCCGTTAGTTGATTAAGCTGACATCACCGCTAAATTGTTTATTCCATACGATCGTGTGTTGCTTGTAACTCCTAGTGTTACTTATTACACGTTAAAATAGTAATATTATATAAGATTCGTTTCATTTTGAAACCGAATTTTTTGAAATGGTTCGGTCCGAAATCATTGCTAATTTTTAGACTCAAGGCTCAGTAACATTGAAAATTTCTGGAAATAAAGTCCAATAACTTTCTAATGATCCGATCCGGGGCTTTAACCAAGAATCTGCGATCTTGTACGCTAGACTCAAGAAGAGAATCATCATAAAATTTTGCATACACCTTGTCAGAGGTACAGAAAAAGACATGGGTACCTAACTCCTCCGCTCCACCTCCCCTCACACATGGGAGGAAATTAATAACTTTAAAAAATTCAGAAAATTTGCAGATTTTATATTTTCCTGGTGGTACGCATCGGTGGAAAATTCTATAAAAGGCCTGAGACCTTCTTTTGGATGTCTAGAAAATATTTTAGCATGATTTAGTAGCGAGCGTAGCATACAGCTCGGGTACTCTCGCGAAAACTTTAAAAAATTAAGAAAATCTGTCGATTTTCTATTTTCCTAATGTCACGCAGTGGTGGAAAATTTTTCACGGTAGCATGCGCAAGCGATCCCGTGGCGCTCCCGTTAAGACGGGAAGGGTACCGCTGGGTTTTTAGTGGGTATTCCGATGACCGGGGCACACTCGGTGCCCTGGACATATGGCGAGCCCCACATACCCCCCCCACTGTTCCCGTGGGGGGAAAGGCGTAATGCGTTTACACAGCGTCAA
This sequence comes from Nymphalis polychloros, assembly GCA_905220585.2. Taxonomy (NCBI): domain Eukaryota; kingdom Metazoa; phylum Arthropoda; class Insecta; order Lepidoptera; family Nymphalidae; genus Nymphalis; species Nymphalis polychloros. The sequence goes on from HG992247.1 coordinate 2,427,046, forward strand.
AAAAAAAAAACGGGGTGGAAAATTCTATAAACGACGGGAGACCTTCTAGTAGATGCCTAGAACACATTCAAGCCCGATGCAGTTTACAGCTCAGGTACTCTCGGGAGGATAGCATACAGCTCAGGTACTCTCGGGTACTGTGTTTGGCTGCTACAATTCGGCTGCCAATTTCAGGCTCATAGATATTACCAGTTTCGGGCGGAGACTAATAGTATGAGATAAAAGAAAAAAATTGTCCATTCCTTTAAAAAAAAACCTACCTATAACCTGAGTCAAAAACATAAGAGAATAGTAAACACTTAGTTTCGCTTCAAAGATAATTAAAACGGTAATGAGAAGGACGGTTTTTGAAGTCAATGCCAAGTTTTCGTTTACAAGAGCGGTTTTACGTTAACATATGTATTAACAAAATTGGATAGATAACATATATTATTATGATCCATATAGAAAAATGGCTCGATTAAGCTTCTAATATTTTTTTCACTTATTAAATCTACGAAAAACACACAGAATTAGTGATGGATTTTAAGCAAAAATTGGTTGAATATTTATTAAACATCGACCGCACGTGTTGAAAGTTTCACTAAAAACATAATTAAACCTTCGTAAACGATTAAGAGCATCGTAAAAACATGGGACTCATATTTCTTTAATTTTTATTTTTCTTGTTCAGCGGCCCCTTTGTTGTTTCTTAACTACCCTTTTTGAGGTTCAAAGACTTTAATCCGAGGCCGGGAAGACCGTCTAAATTTGATTTTACTTAATAATTTTACCACTTTTAAGACTTGTTTACAATTTAAACTAAATCAATGTTTGTTACGCAAATTGGAAAATACGTATACAAATGCAGACAAATTCATTTAGAGTTGATTTTTTATTTTAACTTAAATTCTATGCTAAAAAGATTCAAAAAAATGTATCTATAATTCACACTAAATGCCGGTCAACTGATTGTTTCTAATAAATAATTAATTAATTGAAATCAATACTAAAACAGTTGTACCTCGTATATAATTTACAATAAAGAAGACGATACCCTCTTCAAAGGACGAGTTTTAGATATCGATCTTGGATTGTATCAACTGATTTATTTTGTAGGGATTAAAATGGATTCTAAGTTTTGTAATTAATTCAAACATTCAGATACTCTTTGAAACATTATTTTGTACTTTATCACATTTGAAAGAAAATAAAGCCATTTTAAATAGTATATTAGGTCTCATTTAGGATATAATTAGGATGCAATTGTTTTGACATATTGTTTAAAAATTCGTGTCAATTTCAAAAAAAAAAAAATCAAACGATATCAATTTTACTTTCTGGTAGAGCTTTGTGATTTTATTCTACCGTCAAACAGCAATACTTCGTATTGTCGTGTTCCGGTTGGAAGGATGAGTAAGCCAGTGTAACTACAGGCACAAAGCAAATAGCATCTTAGTTCCTAAGATTGGTGGCGCAATGGTAATTTTAATGGTTTTATTTTTATATCATAGATTGGCGGACGAGCATATGGGCCACCTGATGGTAAGTGGTCACCAACGCCCATAGACATTGGCATTGTAAGAGATGTTAACCATCACTTACATCACCAATGCGCCACCAACCTTGGGAACTAAGATGTTATGTCCCTTGTGCCTGTAATTACACTGGCTCACTCACCCTTCAAACCGGAACACAACAATACCAAATACTGCTGTTTTGCGGTAGAATATCTGATGAGTGGGTGGTACCTACCCAGACGAGCTTGCACAAAGCTCTACCACCAAGTGAATATTTCTTACGGCGCCAATGTGTATAGGCGATGATGACTATTTACCATATTGACAATTTACTATTATGGTGGTCCATCTGCCAAAAATCAAAAGATTTGATACATTTTTTGCAAAAACAAAAAAAACTGCTAAATGTTACTAAAATAAAACTTGTATAAAAATGAGTATTTTCGAAGATGCTACAATTATTTTATAGTTAAACGCAATTAAATTGTTACTAAGTCTGGATTTCCATGAATTATAGTTATGTCGAGAACATAACAACATTTCAATGTCGCGTGTTGAAATTTCGCTGTCAGCTCAGTGCCAGATGTCGTTACGGCGACCATATTGTAAGATTGGTGGTTTAATGAGTGTCATGTTTTATTATAAACTTTAATATAATATTTAATAGTTACTTTATTGTACATACATACATTTCTAAATATATTGAGACGTGTAAAGCTATTCGTTAATTTCTAATCAAGTTTATAGAAACATTAATTAATTAAAGCTTTTTAAGAATATTAATTTCTATTTTTTTTGTACTATATACTATAAAATTATTATTATTAACTAAAAACAATAGTAGTACTGAATAAAACAATTAAAAATGATTGTTTATTAACTGCTTAAAGTTTGGACCTATTTCAATACATTGTTTGAATTTAAAATGTGCATTAAAAACGCATTTTTATTTCAGACTAGTGTAGATAAAGTTGAGCTATATTTTGTTACATATTTAAAAGCGAATAAAACACTTCAAAGTGAAGACAAACGGCGCACGCGCATAAATCCAAATGCTAAACAACGGTGCAATGAAATCGGTGCTCTATTTCAGTGTCTGGGAGGGAAATGCCGGCCTTGCCAAAGACTACAACTTTGTATAAACGTGTAATACATATAAAGAGTAAAAACTTCATTGTTTAATTAGTAAGTTTTTACAGTTCGCACAAATGTGGTATTATAAATAGGTAACGTTACTTTTGTTATTAATATTTTTAAGGAATTTACATACTTTTTAATAGATAATGTATTTGAATATATATTTAATGTATTCAATTGGCTGTGATGTGATCAATTCAATATGATGATGACCTGAATTATAGCGCTCTAAATTGCTTTCATGTTTAAATGGATCAGGTAGGTATTATAATTGAGCGATGACTAACGATTGCTTTAACACATTCAAGTACTTTTAATAGTTTCAACGTAAGAGTAACGTAAGCTACTCATTATTTAATTAGTATTAGAAATGGGCGTCAGTCATTTAGATTTTCATTCATTTTCATAAGAAAAATACAAGTCGTCCCACCGAGGCGGTGTAAATTTAGTTGTGTGGGTTTATATTCTAAAAGTTGTGATAAAATGGCTGAATTAAATAAATCATGTTTTAACGTAATATAGGATAAAAATAAACGATCTTACACTCACCATTTCTTTCCGTGAACGCGGTCTTATCCGCATAATTTCCGTATCTGGCGTTGCTCAAGTCATCCAACAGAGTGTCGAGTTCCGAAAAATTGGCACGGCCTGTCGTCCTGCCGTAGCCAGGTGACTGACTCGTAAGCCCAGGGGACTGACTATTGTACCCAGGGGAATGACTACTGTACCCAGGGGCTTGAATGTAGTTTGTGCTGTATTTGGCCGGAGCAAGCTTCTCGTGAACTGTAGTTGTGTTTTGGTAGGTAGGCTGCAGACAAAGATATATTTTATTAATTATATGTAGTTCAAGGATGAATCCAGCCTAGTCAGCCCTCCTCACTGATTCGATGGCTGGATCTATAATGATATATCTAAAATATAAAGACACGACCTGGGCAGCTTTGCGTCGAGTAGGGATCGGGGAGACTTCTTTAAATTTCATTTAAAAAAGGTCATTAATCAAATTATTAATTAGTAATTGTTAATAATAATTTAATTACTTTAGTATCTGAAAAAAATACCGAAGCTGGCAAGTGGCTATTTTCAAATAAATCAACGTGATTGTTTTTTTTATATATTAATTATAGAGATACAGATATAAGAGACAACGTTATATCTTTTCATTTCAATGGATATGTTTTTGTGAACTAACGGATACTTAATCATTTATCAACACTTTTATTAAAGATCGTCCAGTCTTCAAGATTCATAACGAAATACTATACGAGCACTTTTGAGACATCATTCACCAAGAAACATTTAAGAAATTTGGAATACAATAAAATTTGCACGATTGTGTTTTATCATTAATTCCTATTAATATAAACCGATGATACATACTCCCCTCCTCACACGTAGGTGAAGCCGCGGGCGGAAACTAGTCTACTATATATATATATAGTGCACGCTTGTTAGGCGTGTATTTTTTGCATCACAAAATAAGACTCTACTATTCGACAACATGATCAGCTTCCATTCTGAATTTATTAAGAGAGTGATTGACACACAGACATCCGCATTTAATATAAATTATGAACAAGATTAGCTTATTAATCTGGATATCTAGTCTAGAGTATCTGACATGAAAACTTCGACCTTTAAGTTTTCAACATCAGTGTGGAATTTTAAAGTTCATCTTAAGAAAAGAAGGTGTTTCAATCAAGAAGCAGGTCATTTACAGGGCTGTTAAATTTACTTAGTATCTCGAGTATAAATAAATAATTATTGAGGCAGATTAGTTATCAAGTCAGCATCGTTTTAATAAAGCTTAGCGACATCTACACTAAATGTTGCCAGTTGCTGGCCACTCTCCAAATCGTTATGATAACGATACTACTAGTTAGTAGTACATTAAATGATTCATTCAATGCAAACTAGATGGCGCTTTATAGTCTAATGGAATTATATATTGACTGTTAACCGTTGATTGCAGGTTCGATCCAGGCAAGGATCACTCAATTTTCATGTGTTTTATGCATATTAAACATGCATGTGTATCCACCAGTACACATTTCATTGGTGTGGTGGAAGATACTCCAACCTTGGGAACTAAGATGTTATGTCCCTTGTGCCTGTAATTACACTAGCTCACTCACCCTTCAAACCGGAACACAACAATACCAAGTACTGCTGCTTTGCGAAATGAGAATACCTGATGAGTGGGTGGTACCTATCCAGACGAGCTTGCACAAAGCTCTACCACCAACTGAACACCAAATGAAAGTGTTGGTAACATGCACTGTAGACCTGTAATTATAGATGCTTTGTGTGTGTTTTTTAATTATAATACTTCTTGCATTGTGCTTGAATACACATTAAAGATCTAGAAATCTCTAATAATAATAATAATGATAACTTTACTTTACATTACATCCACGTGACTAGTCACGTGGATGTAAAGTAAAGTGATCATTATTATTAGTCATATAATTCATTGGGTTTATTTGTACACATGGTATATGGCACAAGGTAAAATAATTTATATTTATAAACTAATATATTTACTAAATTAAAATTACATATATAAAATATGTATATTTATTTGATAGATTTAACAGAGTAAATTATTTTCACAAGGGACATAACATCTTGGTTTCCAAGGTTGGTGGCGCATTGCCGATGTTAGCGTTGGTTAACATCTCTTACACTGCCAATGTCTATGGGCGTTGGTGACCACTTTACGTCAGGTGGCCCATACGCTCGTCCGCCTACCTATGCTATAAAAAAAATTTTAATATATTATAACTTGTTTCTTAATAAAACTTAAGTACAATAAGTACTGGGTACAACTTTTTATAAATAATAATATACATATTTCATCTCTCTTTTAATAATATTACTGATTTAATGAATGGTAGCTTTTATTTATTTATTTTTTTTTTTTTATTGTATTATAGATATAATAGTACATATTTATTTAATTTTATATATTGTAGTGACTATATCAGTGGCGTAGCTTGCCCTGGATGGGCCCTGTATCAAAATTTAATAGGGGCCCTTCATCTTAACTACAGGATGACCTTTATTTCACGCGACTCTTGACCTTTAACGAATGAAAAATTTTGTAATGTAACGAATTTTTGTTTACTCGGTCTCGGGGTCCTGTAACCTAGGGGGTCCCGTATCTTTGATACGGCTGATACGCCGGTAGCTACGCCCCTGGATTATATAGTAGTGATAAACTGTTCAACGTTTTTACCACATAACAAAAAAATCGAACATGGCAGTAACATATAATATAATAAAAAGTAGTTACCAATTTGACATATGACATTCTAATTTTAAATGTTCTCAATTGTTTGCGTCACGATTATTTCCTTACTAATCGTATCATTTACGTACGTTAGTTAGAGTAAATATGCGATAGCCATATTGATACTCAAACAAAATAAATTATCAATTTTACTTTTGTTCCTAGAATTTACATTTTAGGATGAAAACGACAAACCATTGTTAGTTTTCCCGAATTCCATTGATTTATCTCAAATTTTAATTGGTGTGCATAGACTTTTATTATTTGAAACATCTCCTTATTCATTCATAAAATAGTTTTGTTGTTTAAGGACTATTAAATTTCGAGGCTTAAAGCATTACTTGATATAAACTAGTGTAAACAACTGAAGCCGTTGTTGTAGAAGCGACGGTTATGTCGCAGAGTACGCCCACTTTCAATTTATAGTCAGGAAGTATATTTTTCAATCAATCTAAACTTACAACCATTCTAGAATCTGTCTTTGTATGATCAAAGAAATACGAAAGTGAAACAAAGAAATGAGAAGAAGAAAATGATGAAAAAGTCAAGTTAACAGCAATGTATTTTTAGAGGAATGTACGCATACCCTTTTTCTAAATACATAAATCAATACTAATATCATAAATGCGAAAATAACTCTGCGTCTGTTACGCTTTCACGACAAAGCCACTGTAGCAAGTTTGAAGCCCAAGAATGGCCATAGGCTACTTTGTTATAAACAACACCTCCAACAAAGCAAAGGCAAAGCCGTGACCGAAAACTAGTAAATTAATATTTAGACTAAATTGAGAATTTAATTTACAATCTTAATTTATTAGGATACTGCTAGAATGATTGAACAAATGATACGTGAATATGACAAAAGTTTCGATAAAAGCTAATACCTATTACTGAGAACTAAGAAGTTATAGTCTACGTATCGTCGGAATTCCGCGAAGCTAAGGATGTGTGGTTATTTTTAAGATAACATAAATTTCATCGACACAGCTCTCACAAAAGAATTTGCTCGATGGTCGTCTCGACGACATCCTTAGATAGAAAATGACATAACGATAATTTAACTATAAGATCACCATATATATTGAATAATATAATATTTTAAGGGCTTACTTACTAACGTGTTGTGAAACGGTTGATTAGTTTAATAATACCGTCTTCTTCTTTTGAATGTCAAAGCAAAAATGTCAGTAAGAGAGAAATTACTGTTTAAATAATCAACGGCTAAGGAACGTTTATGAACAAGGCCGCTAAAAATTTTGCTATTAATTATTCATTAATACATATTTTTAGGCTTCAATTTGCAACTGAATTTATAAGAAATGTATTATACATTTCTTATAATTACACTGAAGTACCTATAAGTAATTACTAAGAATATTAAATGTTTATAACAGAGGAAATCAATTGAAAATATATTGTCCTTGCATCGAATGTGATTAATTCTGTGGCATTGGTAATAATCAATATTTACAAATTACAATAGAAAATCTAAATCATATAAGCTTGTTTAGAATACATACCAATGATACCACATAAATGGTTTTTAGTATGTGTTTTATCTATTATTTTTATTAATTTATAATTATTTAAAAAAGAAAATTGATTATTTATTTATTTATTTAATTAAATATACATTTATTTATTCTATAACTATATTAAGAACGATGTAACAAAAACCCTATTGGATTTATCCGTACATCGGTGTTCGTTGTCAACACTAATATACTTCAAACTATACAATAATTAAAGATAAAAAACAAAGCAAACAAAAAGTAGGTACATAGCAAACAAGTAGTGTAACAATGACTTGTTTATGATTTTTCATAAAATAGCGATAAGTGGTTTATTGCGATGACCGTCTTAGAACAACATCATTTAGTAGGTATAGCATATACAGGTGTTCCATGATTTTTATTAATTAATTATTTTATATTTGCAAAATATAAATCGAGTTTTTTCTTAATGTTTTTTATATTATTTTTATATATTTATTATGATAAATTTGTTATCTATAGTTGAAATAAACAGATACTATTATCAAGAATTTAAACTGTCTATTGTTTGAAGACTTTATATAAAACAAATTTATGATTATTATTCATTATTTTGTCCTTTATTATTATCGTCCATAAACATAATAAACATGTAACATTAATATTTATGTAAATTGTTGGTCAGGTTCAATTCATGTCATCATTATTATGACTATAACATAATTAATAATACTTTGACATAATTCGAGAAGTCTAATGAATATATGTTTTTTTAAATGATAACTTCTTTAGCGACGTCGTGCACTTTTTTATGATGGGTAAAAAAATGTTAAACTCGCGTCAGGTCACGTGACTCTGATTGAAAATTCGTAAGACGGATTCTGACGTGTTAAATTTTTTAAGAAAAACTTCTTTAGCGGCGTTGTTCACTTTTTTGTGATGGGTAAAAAATGTTAAACTCGCGTCAGGTCACGTGACCCTGATTGAAAATTCGTAACACGGATTTGGAAGTGTTAATTTTTTTATGTAATATTAATTGTCATGTTTGTGTACGGTAGCGCAATAAATGAATATTGTATTTTATCACATAAATGATGGTACTTTTATACTGATAATTAATGCAATTCGAGCAAAATTTTTCCCTAATCATTCCAAAATATCAAAAATGCACAACGTTAATATTCAAGTTTTCACTTCTACCGGCACTCCCGGAGTGCAACCCGTTGTTTTTTTTTCTCTGGTAACACTGGACGTCGAATTTCCTGGTTATACATTAACAGATTCTAGCGCCAAATAGTGAAACTTCATATTGTTTAGTCCCGGTTTGAAGTCTTAGTCGGAAGTAAGGTGGACGAAATCGGTTTGGAGGACTATTATTATTATTCTGTGTTAGTAAAGTGTCCCAGATAGAGTCATAAAAGTGTTTTCTATCACATTAACATCAACCCACACGATAACGTGGAACGTATTTAATAAAATTTACGTATCGTCCCTTTCATTAAGTATATTAAAAGCGAACATTGAAAAATTCTATGCTAAAATTATATGTATTTTATGTATTTATTGTAAAATAAAGCCTCTTTAATTCCGTCATCCAACATGGCAAGACCTCGGAAGCGTGGAGCGGGAGCGAGGTGGTACTGTTTTTCAAGAAAGGTGATAAAACGCTCTTGAAAAACTTGGCTTACTTAAAAATATATATTAATTATTTTTAACGATACTGTTGGTGGTAAAAACGTGGACTACTGAGGTCATGAACTCGTGTCTTAGCTACCTGATAGGTAAGAGCTATCGAGCGGTATTGCCCGCACTTGTGTTGCCATGAAATTTTCGTCATTTAACTAAAAATAAAATTTTCCGGTATACATTTTTTGCTTAGTATTTTAAAAATTATTACATAAATAGAACCGACACACGATACCTAATAACCACTTCACGGTTCGGACACGAATTTTGTTCAACCCTGTATAATTATTATATAGATAAATGTGCAGCAGTGCAGCTAATAAAATATTCTTATTCATCTCGTACTTACAGAAGCAGGTTTAGCGTAATCCGAACTAATATTTCTTGAGCCATTGATTGAGCCGTAACCGGTCGAAGTTGGTGAGCTGAGGCTACCGCCAGGAGAACTCAACCGGCCCGGAGAGCTACCACGGCCGAGTGGTGAGCCGGTTCTGCCAGGGGAGTTAGTTCGGCCGCCCGGTGATCCTGTTCTACCACCGGGACTACTAACCCTGCCAGGGTTTATGGAATTCTGGAGGTCAGCGAGCAGGGCATCTGAAATTGTTATATATAAAAATTAATAAAGTAATTGCGTTAACACCTCGTCAAAATTCTGAGAAGCAAACTGTGATTTGTTTATTTTTTCTGTCCATCTGTAATTATTTATAATTGTCGGTTCTCGGTGGTGGTCGGTGGTTTATGAAAGCATTTTGGTATGAAGCAAACTTGAACTCCAATGAGACCTTCATATTTTAGACTGATTAGGTCATTTTAAATTGATTGATCTAACGAAGCCGCAAAAGTTAAAAGGGCAAAAGTATGAAAAGTCTTGATGGTTAAGAAAACTGAAGGGAAATCAAAAATATCACGGGAGTAATTTGCTATTTAGTGATTTTTATAATATTGAATTTACTTGAAATTAAAACTTTAAGATAGGTACATGTAATTCGATGTAAAAATATTGATCATAATTAAAATATAGATCATTAACTACTAAGGTTTTTAAAAATATGCTAAATCATAAAAAAAAACAATCTCAAAGTTACAAAGTTTCAGTCATTCGTTCGTTTAAGTTAACGAACAGTTCGTTAAAGTTAAGTTATGATACAGCAATAAAATTCGCCATGCAATGGCAACATTTTGCATATTTAATGCATATACATATTCAATTTAAATATAATGGGACGGCAGACGTGCTAATGGACAACCCGATGTTAAGTGATCATACATCTATAATTCTATATAATAAGAAATATAAAACATTTTAGATCCTATGATTGGATTTGTTACATTGTCAATGTAAGAAATAGTTCACCTATATTTCTTACACCACGCTGGCAACCATAGGATCTAAAATGTTCTATCCCTTAAGCATATAATTAAACTGTCTAACTCACATTTATTAAACCAGTTTTTATTAATACGAATATATTATATTACGATATAATATGAATATTACACACTAGTTCGCCCACGTATGAGTGAAGTGTTAGGTACCCTGCCCTTTTCTTTATTCCTGACAACGGGTATGCAAAATTTCATGACGAACATCATGAAATTTTGCATTTTGCGTTGAATAGTTAAAACAAAAAAAAAACAAACTCACTTTTATACTTATAACATTAGTAAGTTTATGCATATATACATATATTCCTGAGTTTTTGCTGGTTCTTCTCGGTTGCATCTACTTCGGTAGCTCTACATTAAACTGAATGTTTTGAAATTACTAAATGTTCTTGTAACTTGAATAAATCATATTTTAATTCTAATATAAAGTAAAGTAATACGCGTCAATACCAGTGGCTGCAAGTTGAAACCTACCCAACACTACAATAGAATTGCATCGCTTGCATTTTGTTTATCTAGAAAAACCTACGGTTACATTATGATCATTATAATGTGTAAACTATGAAGGTTACTGTTCCAATAACATCTTCCTAGAAACTACGTACTTATCAGTAATGTTTAGTAAGTATAAAGTAATATCAACTTGGTTCATTTCAGATACGAGTGTAATATTGTACGTTAGTCATGATGTCATGTTAGTTAAAATAAATCGAGGGTCTTCTAATTGGCTTCAATAAACTCGCATTGCATTCGCAATTAACTTAAATGTCATCAAAATTTTTATACGTTTCTATTCCGCATACACATACCGACATACAAAAATTCACGTCCATTCTTGTCCTGATTATAATAAAAACAAGTTTTATTTCGTGTGAGTTCAACGTTCTTAAGACATCCTTATGTACAGTTAGCAACCGAATTTTACATTCGACAAAACTGGTGTATGATCCTGGTGTTTGTAAAATCTTATCGGTCAACTCGCGTATAGGCAAGCATTGTTCATGAGATACGACAGAGCGCTCTTAGAGACGTTACACTTAAAAATTTTATGGCTTCTGTCACTTAAAAAAAGTCAATGACCCTTTTATTGAATGAAAATTAGGTTATTGTATCAACGAGATAATTAAATGAAGTATCTAATAATTACTGTAATAAAATTTGTTAGAAAAAAATACCTAGTCCCTCGACAGCTTCGTATACATCTTCATAATCCGTTTGAGGTTGCAAATTATTATGACTTTTCAATATTTTCCCGTAAACATCGTCATTTACCGAATAATGTGCTTTTGACATTTTCTCGGAATTATTCAAAGCGAGACAATTTTCGGAGACAGTGTTCTAATCACTCACTTTAAAACTGGTCACTGAGAATTCGTAAGGGTCTTCGTGAATTTAAAAAATAAATTACACGAACAGGGCGGTAAAGGATTCTAAATTTAAATATTTTATCCTTTGCCCTCAAACGTTAAGGCGCGCGCGACTCTCTTATAGACTTATGCAGTACTGATTCACCTCGAGCGCAGACCGCAAAAATCACGCACGGCCTAACATATTGTTTTTTTTTTGTTCAGAGATATTGAGGATTCACTTTTTATGTTGACTAAAGCGCCAATTTTTCGTACTCAATGCCTAATTATTTAATTATATGTATATCCGATAATTGTTTATCCAGTTAATGAAACCCTCATTATAATTATGAAAATAATATTCATAAAACACCAAACAATTCAATAATTAACTAACCTACGTTTTAATTTTTTTTAATGCAAATAAATATTTATTTTTTATTATATTTTCGTCGTGAAAGCGCTTTAAGCGCTGAAAGGTCGAAGCTCATCAATGGTCGTGCTGACGCCGCTTTTATAATGACGTCGCGTCATAGCATGACGCTTGCTTTGCGGAATTTGTCTCGCTTTTCTGTTATGGGCTTTGAGTCAAGGAATTAGTATGTTTATTGAGTACTGGTGAGATATAGGACAAAGACATGAACTTTTATTTGAACTCCTATAAGGCATATCTTTGTAATGTCTAAGAGAACACGTCGTCTAGTTTTATTATTATTCTTTGCAGCTTATACAAAAATATTTTGTACATACATACGGACACGAATATCATTTAAAATTTATGGTTTTTCTTTATTTAAATATGTAATATATTATAATATCATAACATTAATGATTCTGATCGCTTAAGCACTGCATTATAAATTGATAAATAAGTATGTAAGTAGGTACATAATATGGTTAACGTCTAGTATTGTTGTACTATGAGAATTAATTGATATAACGTTAATTAGTTATTATTATATGTATGTATGTATATGTATTAACCAAAGTAATTTAAACAATATACCATTCAACAAAAGCATGAATTATGAGTAATAAAATATGTTATTTAACAGAAATTTTAGTTACACATTCTATACCGATAACGGCTTACAAAAGCTACTTATTAAGCAACCGCTTTGTCCTATTAAATAGCTAAGATAAGATACATCACTTAATTTCCTAATTTAAGATAGGATCCTATCAAAAAACAAACAATTAAGTAATATAAATAAGAAGATCTTAAAATGAACTGATAAAATTTTGTAATATAAATGCTAAGTAACTACTTGTATATGTGAGTATAAAAAAGTCAACAAATTTGTTTACCTAGGTATACTTAATGTAAAAAATAAACGCGTGTGTGTTGTAACAAAAATATATTATTTCATTAAAACAAAAAAATAACCCGTAACAAAACTCGTGCGCCTGCTTTTTTTCTAAGAGCAATAAATTACTACGTGTAATAGTATTCATATTTCGGAAGGCCCTTTATTTAGATGTTTTTTAAGAAAGTTTATTCCATAGCATGTAGCAATGCAAATGATTATGCTCTCTTGTATATAACGGCATCAAATCAAAAAAACAAATGATCTTTAACGTTTTATTAAGTTTATATACTTTAAATAACAAAATAAAATAATAAAGGTTTTATCTCCAGATTTTATAAAGAATACCTAATTGTTGTAAAAAACGAAAGTTTTATACGTTTTGAAGGGAAACCAGAGTATAAAGAGTAATAATCATATTGATATTTAAACTAATATTTAATCTATTCAAATATTTGGATATTTAATAATAATAGTCTTTGCTTGCTTATCTAATATCTCTTAATTCATTAAAATAAAGACAAACTTTAAATGATATTCAATTTAATTTGTATGATACTTACAAAAACAACTACAATCATTATAAAATTCTTTGAAAATATAATGTTATGTTTTTATTTTTATAGAAGCCTTCCCCATTAATTTCCACATCTTTATCTGTTTCTCATCCAATCAGTTTACACTTCATTCATGCTTTGATATTAATAGAATGAATGTGTGTATGAATGAGTGAATCTTTTATAAAGTTCTATGTTCCATTTTTGCTCTTGCAGTACAAATGCCTAGTCATGCACTAGGCTAATATGGCATCAATTTCAATAATATTTTTTTAATTTAGATGTCTTTAGATGTCACTAAATGACAGCGCATGATAGAGAAATTACTAATTTTGTTTGAATCTATTCTTAACACACTTATATTTATCATGCATTTTGCTTTAACACAATTCTGCATCGATATCGTCTTCTTTTAAGACCTATTTTAACCCAATACCAACTATATGAATACCAGTTTAATAACCTAATATTAATATATATTATGTTTAAATTTAAAGTTTTTTTAACCAATTTCAACAATCGGTTCGACGAAAATAATCAAATCAAGTAAATTTAATAAAATTTAATTATTTCAATAAGAAATGTCATATTAGCGAAAGTAGAAAATTACCTTCAACGGAAGACGATGAAAGTGTTTAATATTAAGTTTATTGACAATACAATGCTGTAAGAACGATCTATTCGCTATACGATAGCCGACCGCAAGGTTATCTGCAAGTTGACACTTCCCTGATATCGACCATCGTGCTTTATTTAATTTAGAAATTGGCCAATTGTATGATACTCTTTCACTTTGACTTTAATTATTTTTTTTGCATGTTTTAGAGCAAATATCCCTTTGTAATTAATTTTGTATAGTTATAAGTTCGGGAGAAGAAGACCTCGTCTATCATCTTCCGAATGTGAGTAGATTAATAATGACAAAGAACATAAATAACAGAAACATAAATCGACGCTACACGACGACACGATATCATATGGCTGCTAAAACGCTACTAAATCGTATATATTTTTTATGATCGTCTTTGTATCGATAGGGCACATATTTAAAATTAACTTTAATGATTAGCTCATGTTGGATATGACGATGATTTTAGTTCTTTTTAACCGACTTCTAAAAAGGAGGAGGTTCTCAATTCGTTTTTTTTTTTGTGTTTGTTACCTCAGAACATTCGACTGGGTGAACCGATTTTGATGATTCTTTTTTTATTTGAAAGCTGGTGCTTCCCGTGTGGTCCCTGGCTGGTGGATGACACCGACTCCAAATATAACAATAATTGTAACTACATTATCAATCACACAACACAATCGTACCTACATATTGATGAGTACAAAAAGTAAGTTGATTACTAAATTGTAAAAGAATACGCAATTATTTTTTTACTTTTTAGCGCATATTAATTTGTTTTGGAATAGTATTTTTTAAGTCGGTTTTTTTTGCTAAAATTTTTGTTTATTTAGTTTAGTATCGAGATTTTGGTGTCAGAGAAAAAGCATTACATCATCATGTTGATTGTTATAAAAATGTATCCTACACAAAGAGATAAATTAAGAAAAAACAAAACAAATTTTAATTAAAAAAAAAAAAAACAAATTATTTACTTAATTTGAGATAATCGGGTAAAAGATTTATGATCTATTATATGCGATTGCGCATTTTGTTTACGGCATCGACTCCCAAACGCTCCAGTAACACGTTACCAATATAGAACAAGGTCGTACAATAAAAGCAACTTGACTCATTTCAGGTCACTCACTAATCCGCTATAATATGCACTTACCTAGATATGAACTGAAATCACTGAAATATTTCCTCCAATCCTTTGGATTCAGTTCAGAGTTTTCCACTGATCCACGTTCTACACTGTATTTCCTCTCTAGCACGGGGGAGAACGAGACAGATTTAGGGGATGCGGAGCGCGTGCGCACGGATGCCATCCCTCACGTGTGGGGTATAAAAGGCGCAGCAGATCAAATTTACAGGCAGTCGTGGTGCGACTACGACTAGGAGCAGACTAGTTAATTTGGTGTGTGAGACGAAGGGTTATCTGAGGCGCGGGCGATACCGGATGATAGCGCGGTCACACTACAGAGCTGGCGAAAACGTAACGCGACGTTCTATTCCGGTCATCAGGTTGATGCCACTGACGTTATATTTCATAATATCGTCAACAGACTTCATTAACCTACTTACTTTTACCTGAAACTTAAATAGGCGACTAAATAATATTCGGTTATTGTAGGTTTCGACAGGTTTAATAGATATTTTAGCGGTGTTATGTAACCGATGAAAAAGACAAAATTAGATGAAAATAAAGTACATAAAATACATATAAAATAATAAGGAATCCGAGATCACAGGGAAAGTCTATTCATATTTGTAATTGACAATAGAGCATAATTACATAAACATTCTCTAGGCGGAGTGTGGTGGGCGGGCGACGCCCTACAAACCAAACGAAACTCACGTGAACGTTACGTTAACGTGAATAAAATTAAAAATATACTATCGGGTTATAAATATAGTTACGAAAGTAAAATAAATAATTTTAAAGCAAACAAGGAAAAATTCGCGTCAATTATTACACGTATCGTAAATTCAGACTGCATTGATTCTGTTTTACTTACATTAAAGTAACAGCGCAGCTAGTTAAGCGCAGTGAAAATCAGCATATAGTCAATACATATGTACATGTCGTTTGATTCACATGCATTAATAAGTGGTGTCTCATGTTGTTCTTTATTCCTTATCTTCTAATTACTGGGTCAGAGTCTAAAAGCTTCGAAATGTTTATCTTAAGCCAGACAAACGTAGAGATGAACAAAAATAGTCTGACGAAATCCACGAATTTACAAAAATAAAAGAATAAATCCTTAATTTAAAAAAAAAAAGATTCCTATAATTAGTGACACAGCGTTGCGTGTCAAGCTTTGATTATCCCAGGGAAAATTTTGCTCGTGGGAACGACTTGAAATAAGCAACGGCATCGCGATTAAAACAAAATGTTTTAAGAATTTTTCGATCGAAACGCAAACAATATACAGATTATGTACAATTATACGAGTATTCCTAGTACGAGACTTCATCGTATGTGTTGTTCAATGTTCATTACAAATACCCTTATAATAGATTTTTCTAAGAGGCGTAATTAAAAAGCATTCCTGTAAAAAATATAAGTGAGTTTCGAAATCGCATGTATTTGACTAAAAACGATCAGTGTGTAATAACGGGGCATAAAAGTAACTAAAGTTCACTTGTTATATAAAATTTATTAATAGTATCTCAATATTTCAGCCCGTTAGCTTTCTCGATTGAAAAGACTGTTACAAGCAGATGACCCATTTGTCTATCGGCCTTCCCAGCATACTCGGCTGGGACAAAGACAAATGGGCAAATATTTATAAAAAGTGTGTTTACAATAAAATATTTACAAACAAGTGGTACTAAACAAACGTCTTACATATTAAGCTATCTGAAGAAATACTATTTTAATTTATCTAATCAAGAATCTTCAAGTAATTTATTTAAAATATATTTATAGTTCACAAAAAAAGTTTAAAAATTGTAATCATTATTGAATAGTGAGAATAAGTATATAAACTTTAATAATTATACCATGTCTACGTAACTAATATACGCACATTCCTCTTCAACGAAGTGTTTAACTTGTGATATAGAGTGGGTACGAGTTACAACAACGGCCCAAGGGGCGCAAATGAATCTGCGACTTTCACATTGTTTGACGCCAGTATACCGATGAGCTATAGAGGCTCAGATTATTTGGACGTTACATTTTTTCCTCTGCATCAATTCCATTGATACTAAAAACGACATGTGGGAGATTCTGAGTGGGCGTGTGGTCCAAGGCTGCTGTCCAAAAGTAATAAATCGTAAAAGCCTTTGAAGATCATATCGTAAAGTCATTAAAGTGTCATAAATGTTTTTTATTCTAGATGTGAAATTTTATTTCGGATATTTGTGTTTATTTATATTTAAATAAGCATTTTTGGTTGAGATACATTAAAATAGGAGCTTAAAGTTTTTCTTTAGATGAACTAATTATTTGTTCTTTATTAAATGAATTTAACATATTAAATTATATGCATAATAAAGTGCCCCAAATTTTGCTCCTACTTCTTTCAAATGGTAATCTGAGATATTATACCGACCAAACAACCGATTCAAAGTATTGTTTTATAGTATCAAGTTCAACCGATTAATATAAAAAGTATAAAAACACTTGTAAATTTGAAAAATAAGCCAACATTTGCTTTATCAAATTTACTATGAATATATTTATTATAGTATTATAGTAACTGTTGTGGATTTACCTAACGAATAAAAACACAATTAAGGGTGGTTGGCGTACCAATATACAAAATTTGGTATTGATATGAACGCGATTCGACTACCGAAGTAGCCAAAATTACATTAATTGTAAAACATATTACATACTATAATAATGAAACGACATATATTGCTACTTCAATAGGCAAAACTTATGGGTGTGCATACATTTTACTATGGCGTTATATATGTATAACAAGTTCAAGATTTTTAAAACGTGTATAAAAGCGTTCTTAATAAATAATACATGAACCTGTCAGTTGAGATCCACGTCAAAATTTCACACCGTATCGAGAAGGTTGTGGCAGAGGATAAACAAACATATTGTTATAAACGTAGTCTATTATCTGGTATCGATAAGAATTCAAACGGACAAGACAAACAGATGCTTCTTGAATGCATTTAACTATTACACGTAAAATAATTGTATACCAACGAATTCAGAAGTTGGATTTAATAATAATTAAGCTATATAGATAATTATTTTATCTGTTAATACATAAAACTTGCAAGATAATTGTTACTTTGTATAATGCTATGTGCCTTCATTATTTATAGACCATAAACAATAAAGTCTCGGGGGCGCCTAAATGCTACGGTTTCATGATTTGATTGACTGTTGACATTTATAACACATACAATCCAACGCAGTTCGAAACGAGAATCTCAAATGTCAGCCAAATAATTACTTCATTATTTTTATAATATTTAACAAAATTAAAATGACAAAAGCAAACGCCCATGAATAATGTATCAGTGTATTGTTTCACTTGTAATTACTCTCGTTGGAAGGAAACTTGGCGTTACAGTCACCAACCAGTATTATACACGCGCCGTCAACACTAATTACCTAATTCGTCTCACACATCCATATCATTAACTGTTACCAATCGATTCACAAGAGTGTCTCACTCACAATATCCGCAAGAGTTCAAATTTTTTTAACTTATGAACGTCAACAGTTGAACAATATTGGAAAGGCTCACGCGTTAACGGATTGATGTCGAAGCTACGACTGACGAGGTTCGGACGCTGTACATAGCCGTAACATGCTGTGGGACGGCATCAAACGATCTTCGATTCATTGTGGTACGGAATTACGCGTTAAATGGGGACGTGTGGGCGACGAACATATCTGTCCGTAACTAGTGTCCAGGCTGGAAGGTCGCAGCCTGGTCCGTAGCGGATCTCGAGCTAATTTTCTCGGAAGCCACCGCGAAAGGAAATGCGGGACGCGATCGGCATTTCAAGGAATTCTCCCGTTTGCTTCCTATCTCAGTGAGACCGAACTTCATCGTACCCGGAGCGGTATTATATTAGACTATGAACGAGACAACGCAACAAAAAAAAATAAACGCTTTAAAATCGAAAAAACAAAGCATTTTAATGACGATGACGAAAAACAAACCGTAACGAATCATGGTCGTTGCCGCTCCCATGCCCAACAAACCGTAAAGAAACCTCGGATATAGCTTAGAGGTGACATAGATTAACTGGCACATTTTGAACATTTTAAAAGATATTATCATACCAGAAAATTCAAGCCTTACGTAGTCGTCTATAATTGTATAATTTGTAGACGAATATGAATCAAATGATTTAGACTACGCATAGTAACATGCGGGTATATAATTATAATTTGAGAACTGATCATTTATGACTTTTATAAAACTACGTTTATCAAAACAGTGGGTGATGACCATGTTTGGAAGCTTGACTTTGAGGCACCTATAAGACAGAACCTCATCATTATATCGTTAAAACGTGATAAAAATTAGTTCCATTGGTGAAA
The DNA here is from genome assembly GCA_905220585.2 of Nymphalis polychloros. NCBI lineage: Eukaryota > Metazoa > Arthropoda > Insecta > Lepidoptera > Nymphalidae > Nymphalis > Nymphalis polychloros. The sequence continues at coordinate 2,446,889 of HG992247.1, forward strand.
AATACCTTAATGTAATACAAGTTGGTATTATACAAGGATAATTTACAATTGGTTAATGGTTAAAAATTAATAAATATAAATAAAATAAAACCCTATATGATTTTATATTCAATGAAAATGAATAGTGTCATTAAACATATTGTCTTATCACTAATCTAATATTTTTACTAATATATAAGGACGTCGCGTTTTATTTAATGTCTTCGTTTGAAAAAGCGCATTTAAAAACATCTTAAAACTGGTTTCCTCTGGTAAAAAAAAGTAAAATATATTATAATAATAAATTTTAACTAAATCGGTTCGGTGGTTTCATCGCGAAAGCGCAACAAACTAGCAGAGTCATTTATAATATTAGTACATATATAGACAAGCTTGTATTATTTAGATCAATGCTTCGTTAACCTATATAGTATATTCGTTATTAAGGTATAAAATAAAGACCTAAGCTACGATTACAACTAAATTTCATAAAGAAAAACTTTTATTTTGACTAATAATTACGTTTTTCGGCTATTCGACTCCCAATTACCAATAATCAAGATCGAAATTTCGAACCCTCGCCCTTTTTGATTAGATGGTTTTGAAGGAGGAGCTTATTCCACCACGCTGCTCCAATCTCAAAGAATTTCAGTGAAATTAGACACATTCAGCTTTCCTCACGATGGTTTCCGTCACCGTCAAGCACGAGATGAATTATAAACACAAATTAAGCGTATGAAAATGTTTGCATTATTTTAATATTTATATTAATGTAGGCGGTGGTGATCGCACACCAGATGGTGTGCGATCACCACCGCCGATAGACATTGGAGTTGTAAGAAATATTAATCGGCCCTTACATCGCCAATGCGCCACCAACTTTGGACGCATTTGAAATTAAAAAGTCCCTCGTGCCTTTAGTTAAACTGGCTCACTTTAAATCGGAACACAACAATTCTAAGTATTGTTATTAAGCGATAGAATATCTGATGATTAGGTGGTACCTACCTAGACGGGTTTGCAGAAAGCTCTACCACAAAATTGTTGCATTGTAGACATGCGTTGTCGCGTCTATTTAAAAAATATTATTTGTATTATACAACAAACATTTTTGTACACCAACATTTTTAAAAATAGACGCGGTAGTTATCCGTTGTTATTTTTTGTGTGAATTGAAATTCAAGGTTGTTAACATAAGAGAAAGAACACACAGACCATTTTAGCCTTTTAGCATCAATTACAAACTTCATAATAGAAGTATTTGTATTACTATCCAAAAAATATATAATAGATGCGGAAACTATGTATATTTAATTGATAATCTACCGAAATCATTAAAAAATCTAAAGGAACGAGTGAGTTCTGAAACATGTGTGTGTAAAAAAAGTCACAAAGAGTACTTTAGGACCTTCAACACCTATTAGGGCACGTATGATGTATTCCGTCTACTGAAGTACTTACGGTAAGCTTTTCGTCCGATGGACGGTGGTGTACATGCCATAGAAGAACAAGAGAATATAATAATAAATAATGATACCGGCATTCATTTGTTTTCTTAGGTTTTCGAGAATACTAGAGCTGTCTCTAATTATTTTTTTAAATCAGTATATAGTCTGTGGTGATAGAATTAATATTATATATTATATACTTTTTACCGGGTCTGAAGCCAACTCCAATACAGTGTAAAATATAACTATTGGATGAACTATACGGGTCGTTTATTATCTGTTGAAATTAGGCTTAATAAACGCTGTTAGCAGTTTATTTCGGTAGTAGAGCATTGGGTAGGCTCGATTTTGTATTGCTATGTACCAATTAGGAGGTAGGTAAGGCAGTATCATGAAGACACAAGGCACAAAACCCCTTAGATCCCGTGGGTGGCAAGCAACGCATTTAGGGTGTGCGAATTGGTTTATATTTCTTAAACTGCCAGTGTCTTTTGACCAGTTATCATCAGATGGGTCATTTACATGCCTACATTTAATTTTTTTTTAATTACTATATTCTTAATCCAAATTCGATATGACGAAATTCGCTATTTATAAAACAAAACTCTTGAAAGGAATTTAAAAAAAAACTTAGGTATATATATTTCTTGATATAAGCATAAATACAAACATCGGTGTACAAGCTAAAAACAGGAGTGTTTTTTTGTCTCATAACGCCATATACTTTCTTGTAATTTCCTTTATAGAGTTGCATTGGAATGTATGCCGCGCCTGTTTACTAACAAGAGAGCTAACAGCATCTTGGGAGTAAGTAATGGTGTTAGATAAATAGATTACTATATTAAGTAGGTATATACATACATTATAAATACCACATTCGATTTTAGAATTACAATATTTAAAACAAAGTTTACTTCATAAAGTTATTACTAGTCGGCAATAGTCATTCTGATAGGTAAACCAATCTCGCTATTTTTATTAATCGGAAAATTCCGATTTTATTTAATTAAAATTGTACAATTTTCATCACAAAAATAAATAAGAAATTAAAAACTAAATATGTAGAGATAATTGAAAAAACAATTTTAATAAAATATCTGGTTGTTTATAAAACATGACTCACCCGCCATATTGAAAAAAAAAATTGAAAACAAGTAGCACACGATCACCACACTTTAAAATTCGAACACTATTTTCTGTTCAAGGATTAAAGCAGCACTGAATGAATAGTCCAGAATATTCGCACTGGAATGCGTTCTCCCGCCATATGTTTTGTATTTCAATGTCGGGATAACAAGAATCGATTGGAAATTCTGACTGTGGGTTTAGTTTTTACCGCACTATTGGAATTCTGCGAAACTTTGGAGAACTCGTGGGGTTAATAAACTTATTAAAATAATAATTAAATTACTAACAATTACAAATATTTGTATCGGTAAGTTTTTTACAAAAGCTAGTGCTTAGTGCCTGCAATCTGCATTAACGCACTCTGTGGTGAATTGTTAATGCTATAGTCTTTTCGAGGGTTGCGGTTTACAGGGTTTAATGAACTTGTGACGTCACACGGGGATAAAATGCGCTAGGTCAGTGATATGGATCGATAACGCTTATAAAAATAAACAAACGAAATAACATAAACACATTTACTTTCCATAATTTCATTATAAAAAAGGAAACATTTTTATGAGTAATTGATACTCTAATGAAATTTAACGTAAAAAAAATATTTACTATAAGCGCCATCGTGCGTTATTATGTTGAACTTCAAAGAGCAATACTTCTTTCGAAGAAATCAGGCTCACGTATGAACCAAGATATTAATATCATGAACCAATAGAGGGCGCTATGGCGTTACTTGATAACTAAAATAAAAAAAAATAACAGCTGAAAAAGGCTTTTAGGCAGCTTCGGCTTAGCTGCTATATATCAGTCTAAAACGGTTTGAAAAGATTATTTTGTTTCTTGAAATATTCGTTCCATAAAATTGCGATATTAAATTATTTTTTAAATACGTAAAAACTTCGCAGTACCAATTGCATACTACTTGCTTTTTTTTTAATGACATGATTTGATTTTCTTAGATTTTATATTCGTCGTTTATATAAAATTTTAATATGATTTTAATAGCGTTCCAAATGTTTTTGTATTCATGCAAAATGTACTAATCTGATTGATATGGAGCTTTCATATTATTTTAATTTTATATCAGGACAGATTTAACGGTGTAGTTTGTTTATATGTTGCATAATTTTTATATGTCGGTTCATTGTGGGTTGTTATTTGTTAATGCCAACGTTGCTGGTAAAAAAATTGTCAGTCCGTACGTATATAGGTGCGAGAAACGTATGAGAAAAACAGACGTAGAGCGAAATAAGTATTAGTATACTACATTCAGACAGATAGCTAGGTTCGATGCTTATTGTATAACTTTAATAATATATTATTATAAAAAAGGTCAGCACGGACAGGCAGCTATAATAACTAATAAAATCTACAAAATATGCTCCGTGAACAATTTGTGCTATTGATTTTCATGCAACAAGACACATAATTGTCGTTTTTAATTCAAGTATCAGAAAAGAGGATGTTCATGGGCAGAAATGAAAAATAATAATATTAAAGCACTTCCCACAATATTGGCAAACAAAATTGTGCTCACTGAGCAAAAAATATAGTTTGTCAGACTAGAACAGTTCGAGAAAGATGGTGTTGAAAATATGATAAAGTGGGCTTTTTACAAAGCTACAAAAATAAGAACAGTGACAGAAAAAAAGGGCGATGGATGAGAGTATTTGGCGTGAGAGCGGGTTTTAATGAGGCCGCTCACCGGTCTCTGTGGAGGAAATAAATCTGTATTTTAAGAAGAAAAGTCATCAGTCGACGTTTCCTGGCCAAGTCGGGCTAGGTGCTGAACATCTGGATTTTAGTGAGAAAATTATTGTTTGTTTTTCGCTTTAAATACAATGTTATTTTAGAACGAAACTTTATATTCTATGTGCAATATATGTGTACTTCATTAGAAGGACATCACATTTGTGGTAAATCAAGATAAATTATTGATGGAATCATTAAAACTTTACGACTAACTTTTAAAAATGACACAAAAACTATTTACGAAATGAAATTGAAAATACGAAACTCTTATTAAAGTATCATAAATTCTTAGAAATATTATGGGTTGCTTGATGGGATGAAATGCAGACAACCAACCATAGGTATCAGCATTGTAGGAAATATTCATCATCTCTTACACCGCCAAACCGCCAACAACCTTGGGAAGTAACATCTTACTTCCCAAGGTTGTTGGCGGTTACGGCCCTGTCCCTTACGGCTTTAGATACATGGGGTCACTCGTCCTTCAAACCGGAACACAAAAATATTAAGTATTATGGTGATAATGTTAAATAGCTTATAACACAGCTCAAATTTTTTTTTTTTAAGTCCGTATAAATCTCTTACCGCCTTATTCATAAACTTTATTTAACTGGTGATTAGTTAAACAATATTTTGTCCTCTTCTTTCGTATGTCAAATCAATAATGACAGAAAGAGACGAATCAGTGTTTAGCTAAACAGTAACTAAACAACGTTTATAAATAAGGCCGTTAGATGTTAGCTCGATCAAACTATAATAAAAAACAAACTTTACAGTTGTATTATATTAGTATAGATATAAGCGGAAAGATCGTGTAATAAGATAACTTATGAATTAATATATATGTATTTGTAATATAAAGAAGCAATTTTGTCCGACGCCAGTATACCCAACAATTTAGTACCCAATGTTAACAAACCCGAGGCCGATAGAAAAGGACCCATTAACTTTATTAAGGACGATTAATATTTAACCTTTAATCCGAAAAAGGTCGAAACTCGAGACATTACCAGTTTCAGCTTTATCATATCTGAATGATTAAACCACATTGAAAGTATTATCGTAATTATCTGATATAGGGTCAAGGTTGAATACATTTACGTCGGAAAATGGTTCGGTTATTATGTCCGTAAGCAGTAAACTACGAATCTTATAAATATGATTTCAATACAAGAACGAACTGATTTCAAGGGTAATAAGACAGGTTGCGATTAAATTTTAAACTTAAATGCTTTGATCCTGGGTTTAATTAGCGATACAAATGTAAGGCGAGGCAGATCTATTAAAAATATACGATCATATTTTTATATCACGTAATTCTGTTTGAGCATTGTAAATATTTTGACAATAATACACCTAATTAGAATGATATTTGATTAATAAAAAAATCAACCTAATGGTCTCCTTCATTTGCTTCATTTGCTTCTCTCTTACTAGATATTTCAACTTACATTACAATTTCTCAAATTTTTCAAAAATAGAACTGATATTATGACGCATTATAGTAGCGCTCTACGTGACTCTATCGTTTATTTTTTTTCGTAATTCCCGCATTTATCTAGTAATCCCATCTTTTATATGCTTCTGTCACTATTCAAGCTTAACTTTTTAGTCATGTTGAGGTGACAAACAGATATTACCTAATTACCTACCTAATGGTTCGCATGATTAAATTTATGTATTTTTGTTATTTACTACAATTGCAATTATATTTTATCCCACCAAATAAGATCTTTTAGAATTATTCGAGTTATAGAAAGTTATTGAAAAATACGTAAACCAGTACATTCAGTATCGGACAGCTAATTTATTTATTCATCCAAGTTTGCAGCGAGTTTGCAATAGAAAAGCTATTTAAGAAAGTAATCGAAAGTCTTCGTTTGCATTATCTACTTCACAGCTCAAACATCTCAGCTGTTCCTACTTCAGTCGATAACACTTAAAACCATAAACAAATCAGTCATGTCAGCAGTCAGACAAGTATGTCAGTCAATAAACAAACTCATTAAGAAGGAGGATTAAATGCAACTTTTGAAGTAGGAATTTGTTATTGATCTTGTATTTGCTCCATAAATAACTATATAATAATCTTATACATGAAAACCTGGTGACACTTGCGTAGTGGTTTTCGACTTTTTTTTTATAAGTAAGCAGAATGGCCAATACCTCCTGATGGCAACTGGTGACCATCGCCAATGCCAAAACATCATCAATAAATTCAGCACCAGCTTAGGGCCCTAAATAACCAGAACATAACAACAGTGAATATTGCTGTTTGGCAGTAAAATATGTGATCAGTCAGACGAGCTTGCACAAAGCTACTCTACATCTATGAATGTGGATTACATAGTACCAACTATCGACACTAGGTGGTTAGCATGCCGTATCGAAAAAGTTGAAAGTCAATGTAGCGCATTCATTGCATTGGCTCATTTTAAATTTATTTTACTTTTCTTATTTACAAAAGTGTACATACAGTATCCATTGGAAACGGCATCCATCTAGGATTATTAATACAGAAAGCCGATTTACTAATTGCTTATATCTTTTAAAAAAAAAACTATTTTAGTCTCAGGAAATGAAAGAATTTCGAGATAATTTGGTTCGTTGATCTTATTATTATTTTTATATAGTTTCTAAAATAACAAGAAAATAATATACTTTTATAATCAGAATGAAAGCTGTCATTGTTCCATTTTATGTAATATCCGTTGCTATTCTAGATATATTTTCTCAGACGCTTATTTCCTGCAAAATAAAAAGCAATCACGGAAGAGAATCTTACGGAACTTTAACCATATAAAGTAATTGTAACATAATACCATTGTTATTCTTCGGGAAATCAAACATGACTGTTTCGCAGAGTTTTCAGTAAAAAGACGATAGCGAAAATCTAAAATAGTCTATAGCAGAGGTTCCCAGACTTTTTTTCTCATAGACCACTTTCAAAACGTCTCCCGTGGACCCCTGGCGGCCTACCTGGAGCACTTTGGGAACTAAGGGTCTATAGCATTCTGACGATGTGTCTTAATATGGTTATAAATAATTAAATTATTTAAAAAAACCTTCTACTTAAGAGTCAGGGCCTTTTTCCAGCCAGCAGTGTATATCAATTAATTATTTACTATTACAACATAACGTTTAATGGATTGACTACCGATATATCTTCTTTTACATATGTTAAGATTATGAGATCGGAATTTAGAATCAATGAAGAAATGCCGCTAACATTATTGCTACTATTCCATGCGGGATTTTTGGTATTGACAAAAATGAAAGAAAATATATTTATCAAGTTTAACGTTTTAGTTTTAATTAACTAATACTTATCGTTAGTTGGTTTCTTTTAAGAATACTCTTAGTTAAGATAAAATAATTTACTGTTGACTTATTGTCCGAGTTAAAATATATTTTAAAATACTTTACATTTCATTTTGGTGTTTAACTTTTGAAGAGTGAATATTTTATGAAAATTCGGGTATTTTATTACTGAAAATAATTAAAATCGCAAATTCATATAATATACTCTGGTTTTCGTTACCTATCTATAATTCTGACTGTCCCGGGATCCTGGGATCTTGTATAACAAATCCCGAAATTAGAAAAAAGTTCCGGGATCAAATTCTCTAATTGTAAAGCTTTAATTTTGAATAAAGCAATTTGAATTTGAATAAGAAATCAACTTGAAATTAATTGATACAAAATATAAAAGGGCTAATTGAAAAAAATACATTCTAACTCACTTGTAGCACAAGTGCTGCTAATGAAAAACTAATTGGCAAGGATCCAATACACAGAATTTATTGTGCTGAATGAGTCAGTGTTATTGACCTTTTTAAAAGAAACGAGACGTTTATTTGGATACATTATGAAAAATATTTAATAACAAAATAATTAATTCAATTCAAACTATTTTTATATATTTACTTATACCAATATTTTATCAATATTCAAAAGGCAACATGGCAATACTATAATATATATATACGCACACAACCGTGCACGACTACTACGGTTTTTATCCCATGAGATTGTCTATCATGTCCGAAATTCGATCATCTTCATAATGTAAATATTTATAGGTAACACTTTTCAGATAGTAATTCTGTTCTTACTTACTAGCACAAAGTCATGTCTTTTTTTATATAACTTACAGAAGGAGACTTCTTCGTAGTCTTGTTCCAAAATGGGTTAACAAATATTGTTGTTTTTTTTAATACGTTATAATCAAATATCTATATAGATAAAAACACGCACCCTAAAAATATATATAGGGTTGTATGACGATTTATGCACCAAAAAAATATTGTGTCTGCTAATTAAAGTCTAGTCTAATCTCTGATTAAAATAGTTAATTTTTTTCTGCTAACTAAACTCAATCCTCACTTGGTCAAAGACTTTTAATGAAACACGTGCGTCGCTCCAGATGCAACGTATTCGGTAAATACTGGGCGCCTGAATACTTAGCAATGTATATTTAACTAGACAGCCTAGGCTTAATTAGCGTAACAACATATTTAATGTAAACGTACATAAAATTGACGCAGAAAACATTGGCATATATGACAATTAAAAAAAAAAAAACTTGACATAGGTAATCCTTTTGTTTTTAAAATTCGAGTTGTTTAGTGTATTAGTAGTAAGTCATTTGCGATGCGAGTCCATTGTGCAGTTTTTGATCGTTACGTTACGTTATTTGAAATAGAATCTATATAACTACGCCATAAAGTATAAGCCATTTTTTTGTATTATTCAATTAACTCGAACATCAATTTAAGTATATATTTCTTTCATCGAGCAAATATAAAACATTTCTTAAGTGGTCCTTATATCAATAATTTTAATAAATAAACACAAAGTACGGTGAGCTATAATTACACTGTTTCTCTTGACCTATCATACCGAACCAATACAAACATGTGGTATGGAGAGTAACATTTTATAGAATCCAACAAAAAAAAAAACGCCACAAAATACAAAAGTTAAATGAATAACCTATAAAAACGAAAATAAAAAAGAATTAGTACAGTGATAATTTTATAATTTGTTAAGTTTTTGTTAATAAACATCCTCACTTCTTTGTAACAACGAACGGCTATCAAGACGATTAATGATATACTAAATTATGTGAAACGAAACAGAAACAATTTTAATGTATCCAGCTTTATGGGCACTTTGGTTGAGATATTGGGTTTGCTTTATGTTGATTGGCGGTATAGTTATAAAGGTTCCAGTTTTTATGCGAGATAAAATCTACTAAACTTAAAACTAGAATTATACAAAGAGCCTAAAATAAATGATTATTATTGTCGAACAGACGCGTAATAACAATCGCTTTTGAATTTTAAAGTATTAATATTATAGAGACACTATTATTTATACTTGACGAGCTGGTGCGGTTGGTAAGATACTTTCACGCCACAGGTCGTGGGTTCGATTCCCACCCAGGACAGACATTTGTTTGCATGGACCATGTCTGTTTGTCCTGAGTCTGGGTGTAATATATAAGTATGTATTTACAAAAGATAAGTAGTATATGTAAGTATATCAGTTGTCTGGTTAACATATTACAAGCTCTGCTTAGTTTGGGATCAGATGGCCTTGTGAATAAGGTCCGAGAAAAAGAAAAAAACTATTACACTAATATTTAAATATGAATAGCTGTTAATTTGTTTTAAAGCGCTGTTACTGTGAGAATACCCCTACCGGTACCATTGAAAGAAAATCAATCTGCGATATATAGCCTGTTTATTGAGAATAGTCTATAGCCTAGACTATTTATCAACATGTTAGGATTCAAGGGCACGGAACACATGTTGTCCTTACTGATATTTTATACGAAAGTGACTTTGTTTGTTATGCTTTCATGTATTGAGTACTCACATCATGAAATTTTAGTTAGTACATTTAATTTATCATGAAATTTTACATACACGTCAGAAGTACAGAAAAAAACATCAAGTTCCTAACACCCATTTTTTACCGCTGGAAAAACTGGGAACAGTATGGGGGGGGTGTATGTGGGACTCGCCGGAGTCCAAGGCGTCAAGTGCGCCCCGAACATCGGAATACCCACTAAAACACTAGCGATACCCTTTCCGTCTCAACGAGGAGCGCAACGGGATCGTGCGCATGCTCCGTGACGTTCCTAACACCCTCACGCAGCGAAGCCGCAGGCAAAAACTAGTATTATATAAATCCACGTTACAATTCCGTTAAAGCTACTCGCTATCAGTTTAATCCAGATACATTTTATGGTATGTAGCCACATGGCTTATTGCTTCATTGATGAATGAGGATATGTCAATTTTTCTAATCGCTATTCTTAGTGGTGATCGAACATATGTATTCAGCTTATAACTTTTTAACAAACATGCCGAATGTTTTACCTGACTCTGACGTGTTTCTTACGATGTAAGTATACTTAGAAACTTACGACCATAAAAGTTGCTTGTTTTTTTCGTAAACACTGATTTCGCTCTTTCTGTCATTATTGATTTGATATTCGAAAGAAGAAGACAGCATTGTTTAACTAAGCACCTGATTAACGTTTATATATAAGGTCGTTAATTTTACAATTTATTTATTATAATTTAATTACTAATCTTAAATAATAATAATCAATATCTTCACACTCTCTACAGCCTTTATGTTGCCAGTTTTTAAAAAGAACTGGACCAAAACTTTATTACTGTTACGGTGTATTTTTAAATTTTTTATTGCAGAATATAAGAACCCTTTTATATTCCATTGGTTGGAAGCTGAAGTGAATGTGGATTTGGCGGAATTTATTAGTCAATTTAAAATTCATGGAAAACGAAACATTCCTTTTTTTATATTTCATTTGGCACTAATATACTTTGGACCGTATTTAACTTTGTTATTATTTTAAGAGAAATAATCTAGAGGACAAACGTATATGTTATAGAATTATAATATATATGTGTGTCTGTCTGTGGTATACAATGCCACTCCCAAACAAATGGAATCATTTCGATGCGGTTTCTCTTTGAAACCTAATGTGATCGAAATGATTAAAATGTATAAATTATGAGATCTATTCAAACGTTTGAAGATCATCGATTCTCGTCTTACCAACTTTCTCAGCTCCGCTTGATTTTAAATTGCGGTCGCTCTACGCGAAGACGCCTGAATTAAAATACTACTAGACACTTATTACAAAAGTTAAAGGGCCAATACATTTAAATATTTAGTCTAATTCAATAAAATAAAATTTATATTATGTATGATTTACGTAGGCATTGATAGTTCTATATTATGTTATATCGAGTTACCGGGCAACATATCGGCTCACCCTATTTGGTAGGCTTTCGTCTCAGTTGACCTTCCGTAGTGGAATGAATCAGCATGCCTTTTATGATAATGTATAATTGTTTATTCTCTTATTGTTTATGGACTTTGAAGTTTAGTTTAAGCTTATGGTAGCGTAACAACAATATCAGATTTCATACATCCATAAATTTAATAATGACTAGTAGTGAACACAATATATAGATTGAAATAGTATTAATATTAAGTAATACAAGAAACATTAACGTTTCAAAACAAAACAGTGACCTCGGTATAAGGTTCTTATTCATCAACTTGATGAAACTGTTCACGCGATTTTGTATACGTCATTTTCGACCTCCCCGTAATGTATGCCTACGCCCTTATATATATATAGAGGCTACCTCAATGTTAAACTACAATACGATCGATACTTAGGTTTAATCTAGATGAAGTAACAAATAGAAAAAAACTCACTATCCTATTTATAATATTAGTATAGATAATCTAACTAAAACCACCTACATTTTTTATTTTATACCTTATCATACAAATATAATAAATATTCCTTCATAATGTGTAACGGAAGTTATTTCGTATTGGTTGATAAAAATTATTTGAATTATATAATATGAGAAATAATTTGCGTTTTTATCTAAGCTATTATTAAAGTAATAATTAATATATTTTACTTTTAGCAATAAAAATAGTTTAACTATTTGTGTATTCATATTTTGTCTTTATTTACGAGTAAAATAATATTCAATATAATGTGTTATAAGCTTTTGGATTATCAAAAATTAAATAAATAACTATTATGATTCAGTATCATAGTATATTATATGTATTAATCTTAAATATGGAAATTAATGCTACTTCACTTTCTGCAGAATTGTTGCTGTTGTTTAAGACGATATAACTCATCTTAAATAATAATAAAAAGCGAAATTATTGTTTAAAATCATACATAGATATACCTATACATAATCAAACGTAGCTCAACTTCCCTGTTACAATATTATAAATCCAAACATGACTCAAACAATAGGTGCCACACAGTATTCTTAGCGATATGAATACACAGGGCCTGATACCTATTGATTCAACTGCAAGATAATCCCAAGGGACTAGACCACACGACTCGTTTTGATCAACAAAGAATACTTAATTAATTTGCCTCATTAACAGGAATATTAATGAAGCTGTCATCTTCACATACGGCGAACATATTATGCGTAACATATATTATTTTATGTTAAGTATATCATAAGTATGATTATAATCTATTTGATAACTTAAAGAACCATTTAATATTGTATTAAAAATTTTAGAAAAAAATATTTATCGGATCTGATAACAAAATATTTCAATATTATAAGGAAGATTAGATGAAGATGAATGTTTTAATAGTTAATTTAATAGACATTTTAACCATTACCAGCATGTTATATAATAAATATATTTTATATATTAAATAATATATAGGGCCAGAGAGTCAGTGTAATAACACAAGGGACAGCTCTAACGCTTTATATCTTCCATTTTATGCTATATCTCTCAAAGTAGATGGCGCCTTGATCGTTAATATTACTTTATGCGCGCGCGTATGTGTAATTGGTTGTGGTGACCACTTAGCATCGAGTACCCTGTACCTTATTACTAATAATAAAAAAGATAAATACAGTGATCAAAAAATATATTAACCTAAATTACCATAAAGTATTTAATGATTACAATAATTAAAACAATTAGAATGATTCTGTCATAATATAGACATACGAACAATTAAAACTATACAAGGATAAAAAACGCGAAACCATCTGCGACGCACGAGCGTTATGTCACCCGACCTTAGTGAGGTCAGCGTTTATATACACGAGTTTGAAAATAACACGGCCCAATGAAAACAGGTTTCCCTTTAAACATGCGAATTATATACTCTTTCCTGCTATACAGATTACAGCAGAATGTGTCAAGGCGACTTAAATAAAATAAAATAAACTCAATTGTTTCTCATAAAATGATATTTTATAACAGCTGAACACATCATGATTCATACTATTTTTATCAGCCATTAATACATAGCAAGCAGATAAAACATGATTATAATATTTTATTTAATTATTAAGTAATCCAACAGTTTGTAAATAAAACTTATAAACATTAAATATTATTTCACTCGTAAATAAAGCAAAAATAAGAATACACAAACAGTTTATATTGACATTGTATTAAAACTAAAATATATTAATTAAAGTAAAATTTTGTGAAGATCAAAACTCAAATTATATCTCGAAAAAATCTTATTTCAAAACAGTTGAACTTAATATATTTCATATTATTTTTTATCAACCAATACGAAATTACTACCGTTCCACAGTATGAAGGGAAACAGATATTTTTATAATAAGATTTACGATAAAAATATTATGATACTAATCGTTTTAAACATCAATAATCCATAGTGCTTTTAATGATTTAATTGGAAAACTTTTTTATTTTTATTTTATAGGTTGGCGGTCGAGCTTATGGGCCACCTGATGGTAAGTGGTCACCAACGCCCATAGACAATGGCATTCTAAGAAATGTTAACCATCACTTACATTGCCAATGCGCCACCAACCTTGGGAACTAAGATGTTATGTCCCTTGTGCCTGTAATTACACTGGCTCACTCACCCTTCAAACCGGAACACAACAATACAAAGTACTGCTGTTTTGCGGTAGAATATATGATGAGTGGGTGGTAGCTACCCAGACGAGCTTGCACAAAGCTCTACCACCGAGGAAAACCAAGAAAATACTTCATCATCACCATACTTGGTGCAGAATCGGCAGTCCTGAAGAGTCGAGCTTAATAAATGTACGTTAACGTTTTATCTTAGAGATTAAAAAATAAACATTAAATTATGATATCGCGTCTATAAAAGTAAGTTCCCGATTGCACGTTGAATTTTCTTAAAAAAATTACTCGATATGCATGTGAGATTAATAGAAGTTATCTTTTAATAGTTCTGCAAGTTGACCACGCGTGCTGAATGACAAGGTCGAGGCACTTTGTTGTGATAATGATACAGACAGATGCCATGTAAGTTATATGCGCATGTAATTAACACCACGTCGCGCGTCGCAGTGCGCAGGCGACTGGATGAACTAGAACACCTTAGAGTATCAATTTGCTAGCGTAACCGTAATGTAACGTTGATATTAAATAATGGGATAATCTGGGGACGTTATCAATTTTGTTTTATATTCAGAATATAATATAATAAAATACTAGTTTCCTTCCGCGTGTTTCAGATGTTAGCTTAAGCCCTATGTATACAATATTTCTTAATGATCGGTTAAGTATATAGTTAAAACTTGATAATATTTCGAATATCCACTGCAATTATTATGTTAACGTTTTATATGCTTCCTAGCACTTTACCCGTGGTTTCACTCGCATCAGCGTTTCCATCGCTCATTCTCTAAAAATGAAGGATTTTCATACAAACTTTCACCCCTGTTCCATTACCTTAGGGATTTGAATTTTCTGAAAGCTTCCTTGGTTCCTAACCTAACCTAACCTAACCTACTGAGTAAAAATAAACGGTATGCAAAGCAAAATTTCAGTCAGTCAGTCAGTAAGTCACTCAGTCAGCTATTTTTTATATAATATATAGATTTGTGTCGTGATAATCTTTGTCCTGTATGTTGAGTTTAGGAAATTCAATTCTGATTTAATACATTTTAGATGACACTTATCTTGGTAACAATAATTTTTTATAGTTTTCACCATTTTATGATTACATACTGACAATAAATATTTGCTCATTCTTTAAAATACTGACGAATCAGTTTTCTTGTTAAATATAAACCGCAAAACCTTCAGATAAACCTTATATAAAAACATAATATATTTTTATATAAATCATTAATAATACATGAATTAAACGCATTAATGATTACATCGTCTTTTCCTAGAACTATCACGGTCACAAAAGAGCGTAAAGAACATGTGGTGTTCGTCCTTAAAATTGCAATGATTCATTTGTATCTGACAAACCTTGTAGTGGTCAATAACAGTTTATAAATAAATCTATATTAATATTATGAATGCGAAAGTAACTCTATCAATATGTTACGCTTTCACGGATAGAACTGTAAGAACAGATTTAAATGGAATTTGGTATGAGGATTGAACCACCCCCGGGGATGAACATGGGTTTTTACACTGACATCTCCCCCCCCTCTCTTACCTAACATGCGGGCGAAGCCGCGAGCACTAGCAATATATACACGGGCTTTCTTTATCCGCACATTTTCATAATTTATATTTCTAACTTTTAATTATAGATGGCTATCAATAAAAAAATATAACAAACATAAATAAACGAACAAAAATTTTATTATTGACTAAAAAAAATACTCAAATTTTTATTAATTTATTCAGTTGTTTAGTTATTATTTAGTACCAAAGTTTTAACCATAAAATTTACATTTTAATTTTGCAGTTTTCTGCTAGTGATCAAATTATTTTTATATACCGATTAAAAGGCTGTTTAATGTGAAACACGGCCGAGCCGTGTCGCGTCGATTTAAGCTATTGTAATATAAAGAAGCATATTAACTGGTTTATATTCGAATATATACATCGCAGTTATTATATATTTATCATTCATTTTATTACTAACAATTAAATAACAATTAAAATGAAAAATTACATTAAATAAAAATGTCATGTTGATCCAGATAACAAAACCCTCCAAAGACGATAAAGGCGCTGGTTTTTAGTGGGTATTCCGGCGCTTTCAGCACCGGCGAACCCTACATACCCCCTACGTCATGTGGGGGAAACGCGTGTGGTATTACAGCGAAAAAAAAAGATAACAATACCTATGTAATAACGTTTTTTTTTTTATTTACATAATCAAATTATGTTAAAGATTAATTTACTTTTCACAGACCTGGAACATCTACAATTAATTGTAAGAACATCGGATTTGAAAATTTATTCGACTTGTCACTTGCTATTACAGACACGATCTGAGTGACGGCTTTCGTACTTTTTATTCAATAAACATCGGGTGGTCGAACAAATCTCTGACGTGTGATCAAAACATGCCGTGTCGAGATTCTTTAATACGAAAACTCGCTAATCCATAGCGACATCACAAATAAAGAAAAATACGACAAAACGAGCTTTACCGGAACAAATTGTTAAAAAGAACAAACAAAGTAACTTTTAATACAGTATAACAAACGCTGAAACAACAAATCAAGTATTTGTACAAATACATAATACAGACACATGCAGTTGTGTTACAGATACAATACTATTAATTTCAACAAACACAGTATTGAGTATACCTACTTTCTCCAAGCAAAAGTGATGCTTATGATTTCTTAGTTACATTTGCTAACATGACAATGATAGTAGTGCTGTTTGCTTTTAAAAAACTTAAAGGTTTTTTAAAAGCAAACAGCACCACAGTCTTTGATGATAAAATTAAAAAAATCGTAAGCAAACTTTTTTTATGATAACAAAGAATCGGCTATTCGATTTGTAGCAGAATTGTTTTTATCACTTTCGTCTATCACGAATATATCTAGTGCTAAAACATAACTAAACCTTGATCACTGAATGATAATGAAAACATTTTAATCTATATCACAAACAATGTGATGACGTCACCAAGATTTTATCAGACACTTGAAGCGAAAAACTACAATTAGTTAAAAAACATTTCACAAACCGTGACGTTTCCGAGTTAAATATAAAATCTATAAATAAAAATCTGGCAACTATCACGATATACACAAATGATTATTACTATTCTATTCGAGTTCACTCGATCATAAAGTAAATAAACACAATGATGCACTATTCATTAATGGATACGCTTCTCTTCCGCGGCTTATAATAAAAATAAACGCACCGGATGGTTAAGTGAAACCGTAAGTGAATACGATCATTTGTAACTAAAACACGCGCTCGCTGTACACTGACACGTGATAGTAAACAAATGCACGAGCAACATATCGTATATTACATTACAACGCTGATGTTTAATATTAAAATATATGAAAATAATACTCACAGCCCGGCGATATTCCGTTCTCCTTCATCGCGCAGCGAAACGGGTAATAAGTGCCTGGCAGCACCTTGCCGTACATTGTCCGATCCATCTTGGGCAAATAGCGATGATAATTTATGAATTAAAACACCCACGGGTACAACACTACGGTTAGCGCACCATAATCACAGCCTACACAATAAACGAGTAAACAAACAATAATATTTATGCCAGGAATCACCCACAACTTTCCTTTAATGAGACTGATAAGCGTGTTCGAAATTAAAATTCTATCTCGAGGTCGCCAGTACATAAATGACGCAATTTTAGTGATAACGTAAATTATATCAATGTTTTCGTATCGGCTGTCGATAAGCGATGTGTGATAAGTGAGACGCAATGTCAGGAGGGCGAGGTCGCGGCGACGATGCTAGGTGTGCAGCGAGCAGAGTATTCGTCAACGCGTCCCAGTCACAACTAAAGTATCGTAGAATCGCAAGCGACGCCGGCGCCGGCTCAGGGTACTCCAGCCACACCGGCTGGAGATTATTTATAATAACATGACCAAAAAACTATTGCAATCATCGAAATTCAATGCCTTTTATAAGCCGAGTCGTATTTTTTACTTAAGCGATTGATAAAGGCCGCCATAAGAAATTACGGCATCTTGTATTTGTTCAAGCGTACAAAACTTATTAATATTTTAACGGTATATTATATGAAATATTAGGGTTATAATTAATTTAGTTCCAGCACAAATGCTAAAGAGTAATTAACGTAGTTTATAAGAAGTCGTTTAGTCGAGCGTTAGATCAAAGTGTGGCTTTCATTCTAACGAGCGTCGTAAAGGAGAAATGTGACTGAGTGAGAGTGACATCCGGAAACGCCGTGAGTGACTCGTGCGCATCGCGTAGCCGGATGTGTTTGACAGCGCGATTTGCTGATAACCATGAAATTAAGTTTTGCCATACATGTAACGATTGTATAATTAAATAAAGGACGCAATATTGATATATTAAAAATTAAGGTAAATACATGGATATCTCTGATTCATTTAATTGACAAATATTTAAAACGTTAAAATGAGCTTATAATTTTTGACCTCTATGCTTTTCTGATAAACTACTACTTTCCGTTGTATTTAATTATGACAATTATTATATGCGCAAAGACAACTAAGTTTTTTTTTTGTTTTATCCTTAATAGATTTTTTAGTTTAAACTAATTTATCCACATTCTGTTCAGAGTTCATACTTAATTGAAAATTAATAATTACAAATCTTTAACAAAAAAATGTCAAAGCATAAGCCTGCTTTTTTAATCAGATAAAAGATAACACATATACTTAATATATGATATATATATTATAATTCGTAACGTAATTGAGTACATCTTGCACTTTATATACAATTTAAAACAATCAAATAGTCATGCATTATGTTAAATATGTATAAAAATAAGACAGCGTTAATGATTGTAAATAAGAAAATAACGCATTGAGTAATCGGGTGACGTAATAAATAAAAAAAAGTTAAACACAAGTAACTAAGTAAAACAATATAACATACGAAACTTTATTAGATCTTTTCGAGACGAGACCGAGGCACTGAATTAGAATTTACCGCCAAGGAATTCGTTATTGAGGATAACACCGTGACTTCTGTTGAGTAAGACGGACTGCGTGAATTTTTAGAATTCCCTACAACGGATTGCTTTAAGATAAATTCGACGTGGATCGGACACTTTGATAATTGATATGACTTCAATTTATTGACGAGCCGGTTGGCGTGGTTGGTAGATACCTGCCTTTCGCGCCGCAGGTTATGGGTTCGATTCCCACCCAGGACAGACATTTGTGTACATGAACATGTCTGTTTGTCCTGAGTCTGGGTGTAATTATCTATAGTATGTATTTACAAAAGAAAAATAGTATATGTAGTACATCAGTTGTCTGGTTTCTATGATACAAGCTCTGCTTAGTTTGGGATCAGATGGCCGTGTGTGAATAATGTCCCAGGATATATTTATATTTTCTTACGTAAATACCTAAAGATTAACAAACACTTTGAATGTTCTCAACTCGTGATATCGTAATAATTGATTACTCGTATATCGCTTATGTTAATGTTAATCTTGGCCTCTATTACATCATGAAAATGCATTCAATAAGATGATTACATTTAAAATAATATCATAAATAACAATACAAGATGTTACGAACGTGTGCGAAATTTTCTTATTTATTTTTAAAGTTACTTAGTTACTAAAACCAAAACAATCGTTTCTTTATTTTAGATTGCCGCTAATAATTTAAATATTTTATTGGTATAATTCCAATAGGCATTAATATGAATAGATATGCACGTTAAAATATCAGATCTTAAAGAGTTTTCGGCGAAACCGCGTGTTTTGCTTGTCAAAAATAAATGTTTCATTGGTTGTCCTCACAATAAATTTTGTACATTAGTTAATGGAAATTGTGAAAAAGTTACTAAAGGAAAATTTATTGACGTACAATCAGTGTCGCGAGACGTATGAGATAATATTTTACAAACAAATTTAAAGAGGTATATTACAAGGCCGGCTATAGTTATTTATATTTAAAATTGTAGGTAAAGATGTTATGATTATGAAAATACTAAAAGATCAGACAAACAAAATTTACAATTCTTATTATATTATACATAAAGACAATTTAAACGGTCTCGAATATTTAAATAAGTAGGTAAATAAGCTGATGCAAATATCGGTTGTCTACGAGCTAACGATGTTGAATATTTTAAGTTCACGAAACTTTATTATCTTTTTATAATAATAGGAATACATTTTAATATATATATTAATTTAAATCACAATAATCAACTTTTTTTTTATTGTATAGGTAGGCGGACGAGCGTATGGACCACCGGATGGTAAGTGGTCACTAACGTCCATAGACAATCGCATTGTAAGAAATTTTAATCTTCGCTTACATCGCCAATGGGCCACCAACCTTGGGAACTAAGCTGTTATGTCCCTTGTGCCTGTAATTACACTGGCTCATTCACCCTTCAACCCGAAACACAACATTACAAAGTACTGCTGTTTTGCGGTAGAATATCTGATGAGTGGGTGGTACCAACTCAGACGAGCTTGCACAAAACTCTACCACCGAGTAACTAGACACTAGTTTTTGTCATAGTGAAATAAAGTTTACTCTGTTTCTAGGTAAAGTTATAGCAATGTTTAAAAATAGTCGTGCTATTCAGTAAGAACAGAATCAACACTCGGAACGCAGTCGTGATATGTCAGAGAGCGATATGCAGTATTGATTATAGTAATTATAATATTTAAACGATACAAGCATCACAATAGCGTAGCACCGAATGTAAATCCGATATTTCACGAGTGAGATACGAAGTGAGTTCATAAAGAATATCGCACTTTGTCTTCTTAAAAAAAACCCGCTGAGTTTCATTCGCCGGTTCTTCTCAGGTCTGAGGTGTTTATTTCCGACCCATTGGTAGATTGATGACAATCAATAAATGTAACACTTCTGTATTGAATAAAGATTTTTGACTTTGACTTCTGGCTCTTGTTTTGACACTATCACCTCCTAACTCATTTATTTAAGTTACGTTAAACTTTACACAGTTAATTGGGGATTATTTGTTTGGTATCTCAACTAACCTAAAGTCAAAGGCGATCGATAGCAAAAGTAACAACCAATATACCCTTATCGTTATTTAGAAAATAAAAAAAACTTTATACTTACAAACATAAAAGCATATGGCAATTAATAAATAAGTTTTTATAGTTCATACAGATATCATTGAAAAATTGTATGATGTCATTTAAAGTTAAGTACCTACCCATTGTTATAATTAGTATTAGAAAGTTATGGTGATAAAGGAGATGAAATTGGTAAAACGCTTATTGGTAAATGCATAAATCAAATAGAATTCTGTTCCTGAACTGGTTAACTAAAAATCGAACGCGTCCCAGAAAACTTTTATGATTTCTATCGTAAAGCTAATTAAACCAACAATTCGAAAATTAACGATGAGTCGGTTTTTACGATGCATCTATTGTTCGAGGGCACTAATAAGGAAGTCAATATTTGCTCTGGACTCCGCCGGCGGCGGTGCTAACACAACCCACTTACCTAGCAAATAGGAAAATGGGCACGTGATAGACGCAATTTTCACGTTTGCAGTGTTAAATCATACGTGTCCTTAAACCATTTTATCTAACAGCAAAGGTCACTTCACAATATCCATTACAATATATAAAGTTATGATAACACATGATCAGTACTGTTGGTGAAATCAGCACTTAATCGGGTAAAGTTATTCAGGATAATATTTAATTTAAATGTGACCTTTTAAGTCATGGAAGAACATCTTGACATTACTTAAATGAAATTCTGCATAAATGTAACTTACTGTAGTTGAATCGATCATTGGTCACAAGATCACTTTATCTTTCAAATTTATACAATCTTACTAACGAGGTACAGGTCGTTGATGCCATATACAAACAGTCTAGACTTCGGTTAGTTTTGAAACTGTGCCAAGAACAAAACAACCAAGGGTAACCGTAACAAAGATAGATCCAATTAATGTTATCAAAAACATAAAAGGCATAGCAATAACATTGTACTTGACCTCATGGCATAATCTCCTACATTTAGATCATATCAAAAATAATATCGTTTAAATTCTCTTTTTCTCGTTACAGTTCATTGATAAATATGTAAAAGATTAGTGATGCGCTTGCCATAGAACTGTCTGAATTGATAATATCAAATATAAACTTTAACAAATAATTATAAACTTAGTTACCGGCGATGTGGAAATATGTGTCGCAGTTATCAAACAACACGGTACGGTGTACGCGTCGAACTGACTGACATCGGGAACGTAACACGCAACTCATCAGAAAATTGCCCGTGACGTGCTATGACGCAATTTGTATTTTCAGGTTTATTCATGAACTCACACTAACATATTACACAATTGACACCAGAATTAAAAGAACTAATACAGTTTAAACTTGGTTTGTTGGTTTAAATGTAAACGGCGACAGAAATCCATATTACAGGACTAGATGTTTATGTTAGGAAAGACCACTGTCAAGTTATACATTTATACGAACCAGATTTCCATTGCCCAACGAAATAAGCGAGCATTCGAAGTTTGAACTTTTCATTTTATCGTTAGTTAAATGTCAAATTTTCGAAATGCGAAATATACTAAACAGGGCACCGAAGTGTGTGATCAGTATAGTATGAGGTGGGTGTGTCATTCACGTATTTCAACAGTCTCTAACGAACCTGAACGGCAGATAATCAGGCTAATTGTCATGAGGGGAATAGTTAGGGTTGTCGTCATTTAAACAAACTAAGGACTTCGATATTTGACTTTAAAAAACGCCTTCGATGAAAAAAGTTACCTCATCAAACTCTTAATAAATATATATAACGCATGACAAACCACAAAAACGCAGTGCAGACTAAAATCAAATTGAAATAGCTACGATTAATGGCAGCCCTAAGATTAATAGGAGAACTAGCCATTATCGTGTTGGGGTTACGTTGTATTAACGGTATACGTAATGAAGGGAACTTATACGACATGGTTATCAATGTAATCTATAGATACATATATAAGCGTAATTTTAATCAATATGTATAATTAAACATGTACACGACTAATATGATAATGAGATACATTTATAGACACGAATAAAAATAACATCCATGAAGAAATGTTAAAGCCTAGTTCAAGTTGAACTGAAAAACATTTTGACTTAATTAATATATTTTTTCATATTATATCAATTAATGAGTCATATAATTCAAACAATCCTATCTAATATTATGAATGCGAATGTGAGTTTGTTTGTTACGCTACCACGCCTGAGCCACTAAAAATCCTTTCACCAATGGAAAGCTATATTATCAGCGAGTAACATAGGCTACATTTTGTCCCCGTATTCCCACGGGAACGGGAACTACACGGGTAAAACCGCGGGCAAAACGCTAGTCAATAATATAATTAGGTGCATAAGTGTAATGCGCTCAGACTTTTCTATACTCGTATAACTAAAAACAAATGAGACCTGGGGCCGAATTCCACTAAGAGATTTATTTTGTTTAATATTACAGCACCACCTACCTTATATCTTATGGTTTATTCCTAATACTGTTGGTTGCCTCGAAGAGATCGCTATGTAGCGATAAGGTCGCCAAAATTGTATGCTACTATCATTTAGGCTGTATCCATGTTTTTGTATTTATTTATTTTGTCGTTTGTGGTGTACAATAAAGTATAAATAAATAAGATATAACGATTACGATACGTTCTCGATTCGATTCTGATCCAACTTTGACTATTCTATATTTATTCGTATCGCAACCGAACCGATATGATGTTAACTATACCGTTATGTCAAAACAAAATATACTCGATAATTAAATTAAATAATAGGAAAACGGCAACGATCACGCTTCAATTCGATTGCGATAAAGTGGCAATTTGTTAGTAGAATATTTCCTGTTCTGTTTATTATACGATGAAAACAATACTACTATAAAATCCATTTGATTCCATTTGTAAGATATTATTGTGCACATGTATGTGTACAATCACAGTAAACTATTATATCATTATATATTATGTATCAATCATTCTCACAGTCACGACCAAACCGAGACCCACAAGTATAACATCGCTAGCTCCGGGCGGCTACTAGGAATTTCTAGAAAAATCCAATTACGTTTGTTTTAAATTACATCGGCTCAACCCGATATTCAAACCAACGTCCCAAGTGGGGATCTGCTGTCGTTATAAGCTAGCTATTGAATAAATATGTCTAAAAATATAACGTTCATTAAAGTAATTTATTGGATTATAGCTAAAGTCATTGGTTAAGATCAATTCGTCGAAAGGGGATTATGGTGTCTGTTACGGAGAGGTTGATTTCGTTTGATCTTATCGTTAACAAGACATGTGACGAAATCGTCTTATGTAAACGACTAAAATAAGATTGACCTAATAACAACAATCAATACATATTTATATTAAGTCTCGACTTAATTGTAATACTTTTACGGAATCCCTAAAAGTAGGGGGTTTCAGGTCATTTATATCTCAAAGAACACAGTTTACTTGTAATGACATTGAAAATACATTATAACATAATGATTATTGATTATAAACCTCAACAATAGTAATCGAAAAACATTATATGACACAAATCAGCAAAAAAGCAGCTTCGCGTTGTCAACATTTTACGAGTGAGTAATGCAGTGAGTTCTTATATAATAGCACTACAGGAGAGCTTCTCAGTTGCCGGACACTAGTGTATATGACAAACATAATAATAATAATAGTCCTCCTGGCCGATTTCGGCTACGGCGGCCAATCTCAAGAGGGATTAGCCAACGGCGCAGAAGATATTATAGTGCACAAGTAAGTGCAAACACAGGTGCACTTTCTATTCCCTAATTCTCATAACCCGATGGGACGGCAATCCGACACGACCGGAAAGAGTTCAGGCGCAGGACCAACGGCTTTACGTGTTTTCCGAGGCACGGGAGTGTACACACTTCCAACTTTCAGACTCCGGACTGCTACTGAGAATTTTCGACATAAAATCTGAATAACATTTTATTGGCCAAACTTGGGATTTGAACCATCGTGTCTGCGGCCTTACATGTAGCCACTAGACCAACGAGGCAGGCAGAGATGACAAACATACACGCGCTAGCAAGGATGACTTACATACATAAAAAAGATCTGGTTAATCTTTTCTTTGACAAAATATATAGTCATAGAATTCAAGTTTTTCAAGTCTCAAAGAATATATCTTTACTATTTAAAAGTCTATTGATGCCTGTCCTTGTCCTGCGGCCATTAAAGCTTTTTATTAGATTGCTGGGTGTGGTAGCCTCAATGGTGGTCATTAATCATGCCATTATAAAAGACAAGATGAAAGGCAATAATGATTTGTTTTACGCAACGGCGATAGTACATTTTAATAAACTAAAACGGTAACGTGGCCATGAAACATTTTCATTTTATCGATACACACCTTTTTTTCTATCCCTACACGAACATATCACACGTATCACATAGGAACTCTATGGAATTCACTGAAACTCGTCTTTGAGACAGCTTAATTTTTACCGAAAAAATAGGGAAATTATTTAACAATTTCAATTTGTTATTTTTTCATGAATGACAATTTATTGCCGGTTAAATAAAACTTACATATAATAACGTACGTATGTCTCAAAATACTCTTCGATTATTTATATTACCTTATATACAAATAGTCTTTGATTTGTGTTTATTACGAGAAAAAGGGATGAAGTTTATGATTAAATCGAAATAGGCGTTCAAGTATCGAAACAATTATTTTCAATATAACTTAAAAAGTTTTTACTCAAGATTACAACAGAAAACTGAATTAAATTAGATTTTCTGCAAGATTTTTATTGACATCAAAGGACAACAGGTACGTGATGACCTATTGACCGGTTTCTGTCACGTTAGCCATTTTCAATGAAGATTGGCCAAAGTACAGTCTCTACTCCAACGCGCTTATAATTAAGTATAATCCGACACGGCCGAAAACAGTTCAGACGTAGGACTTACGGCTTTACGTGTATTCCAAGGCATAGCGTAGATACTGCCTTTATCTACAGAAAAACACACAGAAACTTTCGTACGACGACGGTTCTTGGATGAAGTGGGCTAGCATTTCTTTAAAAGTAAGACAGAGCTCGGGTTCGCCCCTGGCGGCAGAGATGATATTTTCACTGGTTCATATTCTCACATACCTAAGGATTTGTTAGCGATAATGTAATACTGATACACAATAACACTCTTTATAAATGAGCATTATGCAAAAAATTTTAACCAATGTCGGTATTTAATCCACACACTGATCAGCACTCCGTCTTGACATCCTTCAACAGCATTTGTGGAACTAGCTTAAGCGAGAAGTCCAAAACAATGAAATCATCATATTAGCATTGTTAGATATATCGGACAGGATTTCTCAAAACATAGACAAAAGTTCAGACTAACATTTTATCACAAGCACAGAAGCTTTTGGTAAAATTTATTATATATAGCATTTAAAAAAAAAAGTCACGTCATTCTTTCTTATTACTATTTATTATTCATATTTATATAATGTACTGAACGAATTTTCATGATGATGGCATTGGGTTTATTGTTATTATTATATTTGTTAAATATATTTATTACACTACTTTGTATGCAAGGCTTTTAAATGATTCGGTTCAGTGGCTTGCGAGTGTATATTTACTTACTTTTTTAACTTTTAAATATGTATAAAACAATTATTAATATAAGCATCATATTTTAAATACACTTTACAATAAGCCTTGTGTTTAAATGTGTATAGTTTAATTAGCTAGTATTTTCAAGTTTTTAATAGAAACTGGGTCTGATGATAGTAAAATATTGAAGTTAATTCATACTTTAAATATAATGTAATGATGAACAATTACTGGTCCAAATTTTTTTTTAAATTATTTATCAATAATAAAATAACATCATTTTAGTACATAATTCATTTTAATTAATTCTAATTAATAAGGATTATAAGCATTGAAAGTATTCGAATTATGTATATTATGTTGTTTTCATTGCAGTTATGAAAAAAAGCTCTTTAGTTTCAGACAATAATTATTTTACAAAAAATATTAAATTATCAGTAAAGAAAATATAATAACTACATTTTTATTTTAAGTGTCAAAAAAATTGTATCTTTTCAACAAATAATAATGATTACAGAATAGTCAAAAGTCAATGACCTCAGCTTTGATAGCATTTTCATCATCATAAAACTGATAAGTCATATCTCTTATCATATAATATCAGATGTTAATATATAAATTAAATAATTTATTAGAATTTCGCAAGTGTTTTGAAGTCAGGTAAACAAATGAAATTTTTAATGTGTTATTTATTTCGTTAAGATATCCGAATAAATTGTATTCCATTTTTAAGCTACGTATAATATACACAGTATTATTTATAAAAGGGAAAAATATTTGTTCATAGTTGCAAATAAACGATGATTACATTTCTAAATAAAACACGTCATTCAGTTTGACTGCGAGACAAACAGGTTATACGGTGATAACAGCTTACTTACCTAAGTCATCCATGGTATCGAAGTCTTCTAACACCTGACCCACCAATATAATATATAAAGTTTTTTCTTAAACTAAATCATACATCGAAATGTAAAATTGAGTCCACAATAATAGAAAATGCTATAAATATACACTTATCTCACCAAAATTATACACGAAAATATTAGCCAAATATGGCAAATTCTTAATTGTTGGCACACCTGACAAACTGTCACTATTATATATACAAATTGTCTTTTTTGTGACTATTGTCCTGGGTTGCGTTCTAATATTCGTTCATTTTGGTATTTTTTTTCGTTGTAAAATAAAACATGCATAATAATATATTAATGCTCCACAATATTATGACATATTAGTGTCGTTGTTTTCAGGTTTCTATTAAGCTATAAAATGTCACTCACACTTGAATAGAGGAATTTTGGAAAATTAGATACCTACATTTTATATAGTTGTCAAAGTGACATTTAAGTCTGGCAGAATGGCAGATCAGATAGTGTAAATGTATTTTGTATCCGTATCGATTAACTTGAGAAGTAGTACATCAGTAGTAAACACGCCCATTCAAACGTTAAAAATATAAAAAAAATTAAAAATGAGTACTACAGGGGAACAATTGACACTAGCTCGAGACATCAAAAGGGCAATAGAACTGTTGGAGAAACTTCAACAAAGTGGCGAAGTACCTGCTACGAAATTAGCTGCATTGCAAAAAGTGCTACAAAGTGATTTCTTAAATGCTGTTAGAGAAGTTTATGAGCATGTATATGAAACTGTAGATATTCAAGGTTCTGCGGATATTCGGGCTTCTGCTACAGCTAAAGCGACAGTAGCAGCCTTCGCAGCAGCAGAAGGTCATGCTCATCCCCGCGTTGTCGAACTGCCTAAAACGGAAGAGGGCCTTGGATTCAATGTCATGGGTGGCAAGGAACAAAATTCACCCATATATATTTCAAGAATTATACCCGGAGGTGTTGCAGATCGTCATGGAGGCTTAAAGAGAGGAGATCAGCTTCTATCTGTCAACGGCGTGTCAGTAGAAGGTGAAAATCATGAAAAGGCTGTAGAATTATTAAAACAGGCCGTGGGATCCGTTAAACTTGTAGTCCGTTATACACCAAAAGTATTGGAAGAAATGGAAATGAGGTTTGACAAGCAGAGAACGGTCCGTCGCCGTCAGAATTTTAATTAAATAGCTGTTTTACTGTAAAAGGTTTGAACTTCACCATTCTTAACAATTAGTTAAGTTTCTGCACCAGATTTACTGCCTATAGCAAATGTTATTGTAATGTTTAGAAATAATAAGAAAAATTATGCATTTTATAATTTTAATAAATTTATTATGTAGTATTTGTAGTATATAGGTAGTAACTGTAGTGTTTTGAAAAAAAAAATGTAGAAATTATTATGCTCATGAGGTTATATTAGTTTATAATACAAATGAATAAATTATTCAAATATAGTATAAAAATGTTATTAATAGAAGCTTTATACTTTCTTTATATTTGACAATCCAGTCAAATAATACTAACTTGGAAAGAAATAATTTCAAGCTGGCCTGGTTCTTATAATTTTATTATACCACCGTATGTCATTTATACTTAAGGCTATAAAGAAGGAAGATTCGTTTGTTTGTAATCAATAAACTTTGACACTACTTAACTTATTTTTCACATTTTCACTTACAAAATTAAAAAGCTTAATATCAAGAAATAAGATAGGTGGTTTTTTTTTTTCAGTAGTAATAACATTTCAGTATGTATGTCATGCTAGTATAGACACACACTGAATCCCATGCGGGCAAAGGAGCAGGCATAGCTTATCTATATATTAGCTTTTATAGCACACAAACACTCAATCAGGACTTTTTTAATGTACCATAGTTTCTTGGGATGAGTAGAAGCATGCACACTGATCTATAAATGAATTACTCTTATAACAAGCACGTCAGCTAGGTGGATTTCAACAAATAAAATTAGTAGCTATGCTTCCAAAGGATAATTTTGTAAATATTTCTAGGATAATTTTGATGTGTCATCAGTATTTATCAAATCATGTATCTTATTTATAAGGATTAACATTGTTAACAAATTGTACTAATTTACATTACATGTATGTTGTATAAGATTAGTATGAATTACTTGTACAATTTTGGTATTAGGGGTATGAAATAAATGTATGTAATGTTGAAATACACTTTATTATTCCTATATATATATATACAATTTTTTTTTTATTACCATGATTCAAAGGCTCCAAAGTTATACTTACCATCCTTTTTAAGTTTCTTTGCAGGAACTTCTTGATTAATTGACGGTTTGCTAGTTGAGGGCACTTCTTGTAAATTCAGGTACTTTCCAACCCCTTCTCTAAATACTTTGAGCGGTTGTGTTGAGCCTTTTTTGGGTTTAACACCAAGTTCATGTTCTGCTGCCTGCTTTTTCATTTCTTCAGCCCTTTCTAAAGCAAGCTATAAAACAAAATTATCTTTTATAATTGACAGAACAATTATTCAGTGATAAAAGTATTTTCTTTTATTTAGTTAATAAATTATATTTTAATGAAATAATATATAAGTTTATAGATAATCTCATAATATAACTGTTGCCCTGAATTTTTTTTTAATAATTTACCAAATTATTTAGTTCATATTACTAGTGAAACTGACAATAGCCATAAAAAAGTTATATTAAGACCACCAAGCAATTTATTCATAAAACATAATATATTGACAACTAATATGTTTTAATTAAGAAAGAAAATACAATTGTAAACAAGATCTAGAAGTAAAGTAAGACTCACCTGTTCTTCAGCCTCAGCAAATGGATCAACGAACACCTGGGCTACTTCAATGATAATATCTTGTATGGGCCTATCTTTATTATCTACTTCGATCTGTTCCATCGCACTTAATGTGTCTAATCCACCCACTAATTTCCCAAATATTGTGTGCTTGCCATCCAATTGCTTGCAGGAACGAAATGTGATGAAGCTAGAATATTATAGTCAAAAATGTAACTGGTTTGAAACAAAAAAGCTTCTCTGAAATGACATAATTAGTATTATAACATAATCATGGATTCTGTTTATTAAATAATAGGGCATTTAAAGTACTCAGTGGTAGAGCTTTGTGCAAGCTCGTCTGGGTAGGTACCACCCACTCATCAGATATTCTCCTTCAAAACAGCAGTACTGTATATTGTTGTGTTCCGGTTTGAAGGGTGAGTGAGCCAGTGTAATTACAGGCACATAATATCTAAAGGGACAGAATATCTTAGTTCCCAAGGTTGGTGGCGCATTGGCGATGTAAGCGATGGTTAAAATTGTTATAATGGCATTGTCTATGGGCGCTGGTGACCACTTACCATCAAGTGGCCCATACGCTTGTACGCCTACATATACAATAAAAAAAAACAACATAACTTATAGTAATCACTTACAATTGTGAACCATTAGTATTGGGACCAGAGTTGGCCATGGCGAGTACACCACGCCCAGTATGGTGCAAATTCGGTTTTAGTTCATCCTCAAATGGTTTTTTCCATATAGACTCTCCACCCAATCCTGTTCCAGTGGGATCACCACCTTGTATCTTATAATAGTAAATAACAATTAGTAAAAAATTATTAAATACACATACAATTTTATGTAAATGAAAATGTGTAATGCAAATAAAATCAGTGTACTCACCATAAAGTTCCTTATCGATCTATGGAACTTAGTACCATTGTAGTATCCATTGAGACAGTGCTTTATAAAGTTATCGCAAGCTTTAGGTGTCACGTCGCAATATAATTCAAAATTTAATTGTCCCAGATTAGTAACTAATCTCACATATCCTTAAACAACGAAAATATAGTACATATAATTTTCTCCAAAAAAAATATAATATAAATTGTTTTTATTATAAGAGCGTCAACAAATAAAATTTAAGCGTCAATAGCGAAATGTTGTACGAGGCCGCCTAGCAATATAAAAGTCGCAGGTTCGATCAAGACCACTAGGGTAATTGTCACCCCTACTCCTAAGATCTATGTCTAATTAGTGGGGTAAAAAGTATTTATTTATATTTTATTGTACACCACAACAGATTTTTTTTACAAAAACTTTGACAGCCTAAATAAAAGTTGCATACAATTTTGGCGACCTTATCGCTACATAGCGATCTCTTAATAACCCATAGGATATGAGGTAGGTGGTAAAGTAATTTGAGTAATATCTTTAAAACAGGGCTTATTTAATAAAAAAATAAATAACTTCAGTGTTACCATAAGACAATAAAAGTCTTAAAAAAACAGAATAAAAAAGTATTGCAATGCATACTATGCATTGGACCAGCATTGGTTGCCTGGCAAGTAGTAAATGAAGACCTACTTACGTAGGTGAGTTCAATAATTTGTTGCACCAAGTTTGATATGTTTTAATTCTATCATAACATCATTACTTAGGTAAAAAAATATTACCTTTTTTCTTAACTCTGTCATATTTGACTTCATCCTCACATAGTACGGCAGCTTGATGTATTGTCTCAGGCCCCATGGCTGTTGACGTGAAACTTGCTGCGACCATACCAGTTGAATAATGGGCTGCATTGAATTTATCTGCTAACTATAAAAAATGTTAATTAAAATGGTATATTGCTAAGATGATAAATATGCAGATAAATAAAAAGACATGCCATACAATAAAAAAGTTACAAATTTAGTGGTGTCTGTGGTCCCATATAGGAACAGGCAAATAATTAAAAATTGATTTTGAACCTGCTATCTACAGTTTAAATTCACATGTTTTATCAACTGGATATTAAAATTAAAGCATAAAATCTGTAACCTCTTCCTTTTTAACTTCTTTTGTTTCAGGTGCTTTATACTCTTTGTCAAGCTCTTGTAAAATATCTTTTGTCTCAGCCGATACAGTCTTTAGTCTGGCATGTGGATCTTTCTTTAGGGCTATTTCCTCTGTAAAAAATTGAAGTTTTTATATAAGAAAGGTTTAAAAATGCTTTAATCACTTCCAGATATCCTAATTTACATGTAACAAAACAAATACAGTGAGAGTGAAATGGTAGTGGGCCAAGGTCACATCATCTACCGAAATAAAGTTCATACTGTGCCTTACAAATGCTACAAAATGCGATGCATTGGGCATTGGAATTTAGGAGGTTGAGACACTCTTTAGTGTGATAAAAATACAGTAATATTATTATATTAAAAAGCATAACATGTAATTGATAAAAAAATTTGATAGGATTGGCTGATGATAATAATTTAAGAAGCAGATTATATTATTCATGTTTATTATTTTTTCATAAATATTCTATTACCTTCAGTTTCGATTCTCAAATTGTTTTTTATATGATGAAAAGTAGATATATTAAATTTCTCCAAGTGATTGGGATCCTGTATAGTGATGATATCAGCTCTTGTAAATGGTGTATCATTAATGAGGTCTTTCCAATTCTTCCCTTTGATATTGAGTTGTTCGACAGCTTCATAGCAATAGACATTACCACTGGTACTGATAGCAACTATATGAGAGTTCTTTGTAAATGGTTTAAATAGAACTGGACAGTGGTAATCGCCATCGGAATTCTTGAAAAATTTTAGTTTAATCAAACTCTTTATGTCAATTTTCTGAAAGTACAATATAAAAAACGAATGAAATAATATTATATGGTACAATATTAAATTGAATTTTAATGATTCTTTCGCCCTTTTTAATTATCCCGATATGATCAACTGTATCATAGAAATCATACTGGTTTTCAAAACAAAAGAATATTTATAAATATTTAGTTTTAGTATGAACCCAATAAGCAAACTACATTATTTTGTAATAAATATATACTAATATATAAAGCTGAAGAATTTGTTTGTTTGATCTGGCTAATCTCAGGAATTTCTGGTTCGAATTTAAAAATTATTGTTGTGTTGTATAGTTCTTTTATCGAGGAAGGTTCTAGGTTGATTTTTATTTATTATATTTTTATTAATTATACGCGGGCGAAACCGTGGGCACAGCTAGTATAAAATAAAAATTATGAGTATGTGTATAATGACTTGAAATAAAATAGATTATTATAAATTCATTTATTTTGAAGTAATTTAAGTTCAAAAATATCACACAGCAGTAGTGCTCTTACCTTTCCCGTAACAGGATTAACTTTAAACTTCTTTAGAAATGGTATTAAGGGTTGCAACTCAAATACGTTTCCATCTGCATCACAGACAGGTTCATTAAAAGGTTGTAAACATAGGCAACAGTGATCAAAAGGAAGTCGTTTGAATGATGTATCCTCTTCTATAACTGTTCCTGATCTTTTACCACCGTAAATAGTGGTCCATTCAGTGTGTGTTATGTACCTATAATAATAAAAACATGTTTAAAAGTATGCTAAGCACATTTGTCCCACGAAATTCGTGTGCTTAACAAAATATTACATTTTATCCTTTTGGTGTTGACGTTTTCCCATCTTGCGAAACTAAATTTATTAACTTGGGGATTAAAATATTAAAATGTAGGTATTTATTTAATTGAGTTATTTCTATTTACTCCAAATACATATATTCTTCTTTTTCTGGCGTACTCATAAGTATAAACTATAATGTATATTATTATGATTAAATGAAATGTCAAATAAATGATAATGGTTCTACTCTGTGACACATTTGTCAGATTAAGCGAGGGCTGACTTGCAAGGTCCTGAAATATATTTTTTCTCAAAGAATCGTAACTCGTAATACGATCAATATGAAAAAAGAAGAAGCAATTGTCTAAACAAGAAAATTTAATTGTAAATATTTTTATATATAAAAATGTGACTTACATAAGGCTAACATATTAAATTATCAGGTATAGATTTTCTTATGTCTAAAAATCGAATTATATTAAAGTTAAGATTTAGAATAAATATTAGAAAGTTGTGTATAATATATTTTGTTATTATAATGTGTTTTAAATCCAAATAAAAGCTTAAACAAAAAAAAAATTAATTTCCATTCTGTACGTGTTTTACATTGTGCTTAATTAATGTTATTTTTCTTTGTAATACACGCTGTTCATTTTAATTTTATATATTCTTGGACCGTAATATAATTATTATAGAATTATATATATAATTAAAATAATTTGTCGTATCAAGAATACAAGTCAGAAAAGTATACCAAAAAAATTGTTTTGTTTGTTTTTTTGTTAATTTTGAAATCTTTACATGGCAACATGCCGGTTTTTTAATAAACATGTCGGAAAGTGGTTGTGCATTGTGAACTTGTGAAAATAATCTATTACTTGTTACTTATTTTTCAAATTAATACAATCTTAGATTAAACATATTTACACGTAAGTTTATTGTGATTAACACTTTTTTTTTTGCATAAATTTGAATTATGAAGATATTGTTTTTGTGTTAAACGTGTGTGCGTTTGTGACTTTCAGTTGTGTTGGTGAGGGTAATGTACAAATGGACGAAATGTGGTAGAAGAGGATTGAAGCTCTAACAACTTTTACGAAAACAGGCCAAATCAACATTTAGTTTTAGTAAGGTATAACATAGTTATTTAATAACTTATTTAGACCTTTTAATTGTGTGTATATAATCCTCTGGAAATGTAACAGGCTGCCTATTTGCGCTTTGCAGTTCGGAGCATCTAACACGGAGTTTCAATTATTATCATAACACAAATTGTACATATTCTGGATGGGTTCCTTTGTCTTCTATTGATTGTGTTTTGGAATACATATAGTTATTAGGATTGTCAGAGTGGTTGGCCAAAAAAATTGTAAATTATCGGATAACGCAAGCCCACAAGATGGCCGACTGTTATTCGTAAGGTACAAATAATCTTTTTCCATTAAATATCTGTTAAGTAAATTATTTTACTTTCTTTTATTAAGTGACGTTTAATTGTTCTATCTATTTTTAATTATATGCTGTTGGAAAGTGATTTAATCACATGGAGTAACAATTTCTTTGTTCGGAAGATGTCGTGATGTTTTACAAGAAAATCTTTTTTTTATTTGTTTGATTACTTAAATACATATGTGTAAAGATTTCTATGGGAAAAAACTGATTAATCTTCTTCTTTATATTCTGTTCGATGACTAAATATCATTGAATAATTTGAAGAATTTGAGACTAAACTGAACAAAAGAGCCTAAACATTGTTTTTATTTATATCTTATTATTTTTTTAACAATTTAACTTGAACAGATTGATTAATCCTTATTCTTAGTATCAGTGAACAATGGCTTCAGGCTTCTTAATTTAGTATTTACAATTATCAGAATTTTATGTTATGTAAACTTGTCAATGCAATTGTTTTGCCTTTTATATGATTTAGTATTTCATATCTTCATTAATAAACTTTTATATACTGGACAGGTCTTTGTAAATTTGTAATGGTGTAGTATATTGTAGACTTATGTAATGTCACTCTTGTCATATAAACTTAACACAAGCTTTTATTGGCTTACTAACAATTTGCTCTTTGGTTTAGCGGAATGAGTTTTTTGATGCTTTTAGATAATGTCTGGTGCATCTGGTTCATCAGGAAGTGGTACGGGACGTGGTAGAGGCGGAGGCAATTCGAGCGGAGCGATTGGGGAGAACAAACCGGAATCTAAGGAGAATAAACCAAATCCTAAAATGTCGAAAGCACTTGGCACATCTGCGAAAAGGATTCAAAAGGAACTGGCTGAGATAACTCTGGATCCTCCACCAAATTGCAGTGCTGGACCAAAAGGCGATAACCTCTATGAGTGGGTTTCTACAATTCTTGGACCACCTGGCTCAGTGTACGAAGGTGGAGTCTTCTTTCTAGACATTCATTTTTCAGCAGAATACCCTTTCAAACCTCCTAAGGCAAGTTATATTTTACAAAATTATAGGTATATTTATTATTATTAACAAAAACAGTATATTTATATATTCCTTTTTATCACATTTTAGACACAATATCTCCTTTTTTGTGAAAGTTCATAACTACATAAAACTATACTCATAATATTTTCAATTCCATAACTGTGTAAACTCTTATAATGACCAACATTATAATGAAAAGCATAAACTATAGTAATAGTTTAATTTGTTTGGTTTACCTTAAATATTACATACATTGATACACATATTGCAACAGAATTTCTATTGAGAAGAAATATGTTAATATTTAGATAACGGTAAATATAAAATATCAGTATTATTACATAACGAAGAGATTTTTTTTTATTGTGTAATAAAGACGATTCCACCATAACTGGAGTATACAATAATATTTTCTTCAAAACAAAAAACGGCCAGCAGAGTTAACATCTATACTAATATATAAAGCTGAAGATTTTGTTTGTTTGATCCAGCTAATCTCGGGAACTACTGGTTCGAATTTAAAAATGATTTTTGTGTTGGATAGTCCTTTTATCGAAGAAGGCTCTAGGCTTATTTTTATTAATTATATGCGGGTGAAACCGCGGCGCACAGCTAGTATAATATATATTTTGAATCATTTAATATACTTATCTTTAAAACATTTATTAATTATATTACAGTAATAAATATGGATGTAAACATAGTTTAATGTTGTTCATTATACATATAGATATATTCAC
Source organism: Nymphalis polychloros (assembly GCA_905220585.2). Taxonomy (NCBI): domain Eukaryota; kingdom Metazoa; phylum Arthropoda; class Insecta; order Lepidoptera; family Nymphalidae; genus Nymphalis; species Nymphalis polychloros. The sequence continues at coordinate 2,484,312 of HG992247.1, forward strand.
ATGTTAATTATTTATTTTTAATCATAAATAATTATTTCAGGTGACATTCCGAACAAGGATATACCATTGTAACATCAACAGCCAGGGTGTGATCTGTCTAGACATCCTTAAAGACAACTGGTCACCAGCTTTGACTATCTCAAAAGTTCTTCTGTCCATATGCTCACTCTTGACTGATTGTAATCCAGGTAAATCTTTTAGAACTTATCTATTAATTATATCTAAATTCTAAAGTATACCTCTAATCAACTGTGGTACTACTAGGAACATGAACTTGTCGGTACTCAGTGGTAGAGTTTTGTGCAAGCACGTCTGGGTAGGTACCACCCACTCATCAGATATTCTACCGTAAAACAGCAATACTTGGTATTGTAGTGTTCCGGTTTGAAGGGTGAGTGAGCCAGTGTAATTACAGGCACAAGAGACATAACATCTTAGTTCCCAAGGTTGGTGGCGCATTGGTGATGTAAACGATGGTTAACATTTCTTACAATGCCGTTGTCTATGGGCGTTGGTGACCACTTACCATCGAGTGCCCATATGCTCGTCAGCCTTCCTATACAATACAAAAAAAAACAACATAACTTATAGTAATCACTTACAATTGTGAACCATTAGTATTGGGACCAGAGTTGGCCATGGCGAGTACACCACGCCCAGTATGGTGCAAATTCGGTTTTAGTTCATCCTCAAATGGTTTTTTCCATATAGACTCTCCACCCAATCCTGTTCCAGTGGGATCACCACCTTGTATCTTATAATAGTAAATAACAATTAGTAAAAAATAATTAAATACACATACAATTTTATGTAAATGAAAATGTGTAATGCAAATAAAATCAGTGTACCCACCATACTTGTATACTTGATGTAGGTCTTGAAAAAATAAAATTGAATTATCAGCAGTTAACTTGATTTTACATTAAAAAGCTTCATATATGTTTGTATATACAGTGGTGGTCGTATAATAAGAAACACTACCAACGGTCCTTGACATTATGTAAGATACTTCACCGCACTCGTTTTTATTTTGAAATTAAACAATAAATAGGGCAGCAATATGTTCAACGATTTATCATTTATTAGAAAAACAATATAAATCCCATTACACAACTGCAGTTTCAATATTACATTACGGACAAACATTTAAACCAGTTTTAAGGAGTGAACAATAATGGTCAACTAATTAGAAACAACAACAAATGGCATTGATTCAATCAATTTCATACATTTTTCTAGGGGGATTGAAATCCATGCTTCAACAAATGCTTCATATAGTTCGATTTGACTGGTGTTACGTTTGTTTGAGACTTTCTTTTTAACAATATACCAGATATTTTCTATCCGGCTTAGATCCGGACTATTTGCTGGCCAGTCTAAAACGCATATATGCTGTTCGCTAAGGAAACATTTGACGCTATTGGCCGTGTGTTTAGGGTCATTGTCATGCTGAAAGATCCAGGTTACAGGCAAATGATCGTCCGAGTAGGGAATCATTGTGTGCTCTGAGATATTTTTGTATTGCCATTGATCCATTGTACCTTCAATCTTTCGAACGGGTCCAACTCCACCGTGCTTGACTATACTCCTTGTGTCATCATCATCATCATTGCAGCCGGAAAACGTCCACTGCTGGACAAAGACCTCCCCCAAGGATTTCCACAATAGTCGGTCTTGCTCTGGGATCTCCAGCTTGACTACTGTCAGGTGATTGCCTTGTCGTGTAAAGCTGACCGTAGAACTTCTCAACCTCTTCCAACAGCTCAGATTTAGACGTGACGACTCTACCATCCTCAGTTTTCAGCCTCGTCAGTTGACTCTGCCCAATAAACAGATCTCTGGCGAACAGTTTGGAGCCTTTATTCCGCTCGATGGCTTCTTTAATACGCATTGTATTAAATTGGCGAGTGTCGCGAGTCAGAGACTTTGAAATCCGTCTATTGAGCAGCCGATAACTAGCGGCATCATCTGAGGACGACAGAATCATTTTCCGTCTTTCCTCCATTAGCTGCAGGGTAGACGCAGAGATCTTTTTGTTTTCATTTGTACGGCTGGTCTTGAAGGCCTTAGACCCAGCCGTATGGACAGCTTCCACAAACCTGTCGTTGTATGTGTCCACTTCTTCGCAGTCTGCTAGGCATTCGAATCGGTTTTGGAGTTCGAGCTGAAATGTTCCAGGATTATGGATGTGGGAAGGTGAGCGTAGACTTCATCAGTCGGGATCTCTCGAATTTGACATGGAGATTCAATGACCCTCTTACTAGTCTGTGATCGCTCCCAGTTTTCACTGCATTGATCACAGCGACGTCATTGAATATTTGTCTTCTCGTCGACAAGATGAAGTCTATCTCATTTTTAGTTTCACCGTCAGGGCTCACCCAGGTCCATTTACGGTGACCAGGCTTCTTGAAAAAGGAGTTCATAATAAAGAGTCCTTCTCCATAAAGTCGGCCAACATCTGGCCCCGAGGGTTGCGGTCTCCAATTCCATGTGGTCCCACCTTTAGCTCTTCGCCAAATCTTTTGCCCACCTTCACGTTAAAGTCCACCATAACAACTGTGAAATGAGTCTTATAGGTATGTATGGCTCTAGATAAATCCTCATACATTACCTCGACTTCACCGTCGGAGTGTGTCGAGGTAGGCGCGTATACCTGTATGACCTTTAACGAATACCGTTTGGTGATTCTGAGTATAAGGTACGCCACAAATAACACTTTTTTTCCATTCTCGTACCGTCCAATTAACATTTTTTAGCGAATAATAATCGCTTCTCTCCGTGTTGCTTGGTAAGAAGCGGTACCTATCGCGAGATTCTTCCAAACAATTTAGCTTCCACTAATCTTCGGCGTATCAGTCTTGACGAGATGTTTCTAGGGTCAACCGGCGAAAAAACTTCATTTTTAATCTAGTTGGAGCCTATACTTGGGTCTTTTAGCAACGCGAACGATTAGCGTATCTTCTCTGGGAGAGGTTTTTCTTGGCTGAGCCTTTCTAAGAACATTTTCAACAGTTCCATGTGTTTTATAATGATCAATTGAATTAAAAACTTTCTTAACAGAACAATTTAAATGTTTGATTAGTCTTCTGTACGCCCACTAATAATCTATACGTAAATTAACAATTATTTGCCTAGTTGACGCGTCATAACTTTTATTTTTGCCCATTTTGAACAAAATAAAATACAGATTAAATTTGGAATTGCCGCCAAAATAATAGAAAAAGCCAAGAAAGAAATGTTATTCTCCAATTTCAAATAAAGAACGAGCTATGGATACTTTTTTTAAATGTTTCTAATTAGGCGTGTTACTGGCCAGTAACAGAAAATAAACTCCTACATGTGTAAGACTCATTTTGTAATTAAAAGTAAGATATGTTTTATATTTTATGCATTTAATGATTTTTTTATTTGAGTGGCTATATTATTTTATGATTATTAATTATTGAATGTGTATATTTTTTTACGAGCATTTGTACATTAAAGTTATACTTTCTTTACTCATAAGAAGTGTTTCTAAATACATGACCACCACTGTATTACTGTAAGTGAATATAATAATATTGATAGTTCATAATATGATGTTATATACTATTATTAATATGATTGTGTAGTTATCAAATTATCCCATAGATATCTCAATGACTTAGCATGTGTTCTGTGGAGTCCATATTAGTTCATATAAACTGTATCTGTTACTTAAGTTTTTAATTTTATTTCCTTCCCAACATGCTGCTTTCCGTTGCCCTTAGACATTTTGCTAGTTTATCTCTGATTGTCAGCGACCAAGCTTTGCAGCCTATATGTTATAACTTATACAAGACAGAATGCAAGTTATCCTCATAATATGCATGTTTAAATCTATGCTATCCATTACTTCCTCCAGAGATGAGTGTTTTTTTCGTCCGCAACTATTTTGTCAATTTTATAGTTGTTTATAGTAGTTAAATATAGTTGCTCTCATAATTAAATTGTTACTATAAAGTTCCATGTCAGACATTTCTGGATTTATCAGCTTTATCTCATTGATTTCAAGCTCTACCATGCATTCTAGTTTTTTATGATCTTCTAACAGGATGATATCTCAAATGATTTAGCCACCTGCTGTTGTATGTTAGGATCATATTTGTCTCAGTTTATTTGTTTAAAGATATGTTCTAGCACTGCATTTAACAGCTTGGGAATAACGATTCTCTCTTGTGTAATGCCCTTGTGTATGAGCAAAATATATCTCCTTTAGTTTCCATTTTTATATGACTTGCAATTTCTGTAGATGTTTTTTTAAAGTATATATATTTACGTATTTTCCACACCCTGTTCTAGGGCTTATTCGTTGATATCGATATACATTGTCTTTTTCTAAAACATGTTTGATTGTACGATTGTTGATAGTCTATATATAAATGAAATTTAAAAAAAAAGTTGTTCATCGACTTGTGACACAAGTCATTATTATTTTTAGACAAGGAAAATGACGCCACTAAACTAACGTGTCTATTTAATATTTCAGCTGATCCGTTAGTGGGTAGTATTGCAACGCAGTATCTCCAAAACAGAGAAGAACACGATCGCATCGCGCGCCTCTGGACCAAGCGTTATGCAACATGATTGCTTTACCTGTTACATGGAAAACTATCATACTCAATACCACTCTGTTTTAACTCCATCCTGTTCACGTTAATATAAGCTAACAATAACCATTTTACTTGTATGCACGTTTTTCAATAGTTTTGTCGAGACACTTCTTTTTTATTTTCAACCCGTGTGATTTTTTTTTTTTTTTTTTTTTAGATATTTCTAAATATTACGAAAATCTACAATTTGAAATATCGAAAAAGGTGCATACTTTTAAAACGGCTTGTCAATATTTAGTTGCGAATTAATGTGAATTTTTAACGCTTCGAAACGGTATGACTATTATTCTAGGCGACGAGTTTTTTTAGTTTTAAATTTTTTTCTTTTGTTGATCCTAATCGCTAGTGTTATACGAATAAAGTGATAGGTTTAACGGAACATATATCTACATAGGTTTAAAAGTGATTGGGTCAATTTATGCCACAATTATGTGTTGATCTCAAACACTTACTACTTAAGTATTATTCCCGATTATTTCATGGGAATTAGATGCATTCGACTACTGCAGGGAGTACTGATCGCTTTTCTAATTGGTTGGTATAGATATGTGATTCGGATGGTTAATTATAAGATTATTTAATAACTACTCGACTGCCAATTGTCTCCAGTTTATATCAATCAATCACTTTGTCGGTACATAATTAAACTATTTAATAGTTACTACTCATATGTCCGAGTACATTGTTTCCAAATATTTGTCAAGTATTTCAAATTATGGATGTATCCTTGATTTGTTTTAACAATTTAATCGTTTTTATGCAATAATTACATTTATAGTGGCTGTGTCAGTGTATGACATATTTTTTTTTAAAGTTGTCATTGTTTAAATTATAAAATTTGTAATTTTCTTTAAATTATAAATACATTAGAGCAAATACACAGTTTTAAAAATTGTCTTGTATGACTGTGCTTTGTTGTTGTGAAATATAAAATAATTGCTATTAACGACTAAACTGTTTACTCTATGACATTATTTTAATCCAATAAAACGAGTCCCTGAGAAAAAAATCTATGATAAGTTTTCATATAAAATAATAGACCCAGATTCTTACTAAATATTGTATGTAGTGAACAACAAAAAAACATTTTTGAATACAATGTGTACAAAATCGAAACTGAGAGCTGATTCTATTTCAATTGTTACATTTTCAGCAAAAATCCATTACTTCATAATATGTAGTGTCTGAAACGTGAGGTTATTTATAATGTATTTTCCGATACTTACTTTGAACATATTCCTCGAAATAGGCTAGGACATCTATAGTTGATATAGCATTCAGATAAAATTTATGATATACAAAGAGTTTAAAAATATTGCACTTACTAGACTTTTAGTAAGAGCTGATAATTTCAATGAGCTCTTTGGATCTAGTCGTCATTTCTGAGATCAATAGGTACTTATGAATACAGTTGCTAGAGGAATCGAGTTTATTTTGAAATTTTTAGTTCGATATTTAATTTATATAAAAATATATTGTGATTTAGTTAACTTCGTACCTATTCGGTCCATTATTTAGATAGTAAATTTAATAAAATTTCGAAATCGATCGAATATCAATTGTTTATGTATTAGGAGTGCAATTATTGTTCAGTTCTATTATGTATCTTATTAATATAATTGTGGCAATTCATCAAGCATCGTATATATATTATTATATAAAACTTATTTTTCATTGAATATCTTGATAACTATTATTCCATTGCAATTTAATTCAACTATAAAATATTCCTAAATTCAACAGTGATATGTTATGACTATATTTTTTATGAAATCAACATATCAAAGTGAGTTGAATAACATTTTGGAATATGTTCACAATTGTAATGGACTCGGTATGTTTGAACGTGTAGCTATTGCACTGGACGTGCCAAACCTTAACCAGGCATTCTCTGCTTCCACATCCGATTGTATAACGACTCGTCTATCTAAAATATTCCGTTTAGCGTGTAAACAGTTATTAGAATGTAAGTTATTTTATTGTTTAGGTAATGTATGTCTTAACCCTAGTTTTAAAGTATAAAAAAAAAAAACAATTTAGCCGTGTAATTTTTAGCGAAGTGTATGTCGCGTGTATATGAATGTTTTGGTGATACCGTTGTGAAAAAAGTAAAATAAATATTAGAATTTAATTTCGTTGATGTGAAACTGGTGCTGTGAGATTCAGATGCTTGCGACATACAATGAGAATGAGAAGAATACTGCATCCGTATTCGTGACTGGGATATATTTTGTCAATGTGATTTTGAAATTATTTTATACTGTGACTCGAAATGTGTTGCTTGCAAGACAACAGCTGTACTCGACGCGACTGATGTTCCTCGTAACTTGTTCATAAACATGAACCCTTATAATCATCCTTTGTTAAAATTTATATCATGGTATAAAATAGGAAAATAAAAATGTGTGTAACTAGACACTTAAATGTTGTTTTATTTTTTCGAAAAGCCATAATGCGTTTTATTTAAAACTATCAAACTTAAAATATAAAGATTTAACAGTGGCGGCGCATGAACAAAATTTTATGTGGGCGAGATATGTTTGGCGAGGCCATCGCTTTTACGCGTTTCCATCGCATGAAGAGAAATGCGGCTTACCTTTTTTTCCCGGTAAAACGTACTTGTACACCTGCCTTGCGCTTCCTACACTTAATTAAAACATATTTCGATTCAATGCGAATCCATTTTTACCTCGCGTACACGGCTTTTAAGTAATGCATAATATGCTCTCAATATATGACGTAAATGTAAGAGTGGGTGTACGAGCCGGAGGCTAACCTGATGGAAAGTGACTACCCCCGCCCATTGACAACTGCAACACCCGAGGTACGTTGCCTTTAAGGAAAGAGTACGCTCTTTTCTTGAAGTTGTAATGTCATATCGGTTAGGGAAAAGTCGCCGGCGAAAGCTGGTTCCACAGAGAGGTTGTGCCAGGCAGGAAATGCCTTAAAAATCGCACTGTTGTGGATTTCCACACATGAGGTGGTGAGGATGGAATTCCGATTTCTGGCGCGATGTCCGGTGGTGAAATCCAGCGGCCGGGACTAAACCAAATATTACAATAATTTACTATTAAGCATTAAAAAAGACAAAACTTCTAAAATTCACCGACGTAATATTTGTAAACATGCCAGAAAAGGAGAAATAATTGTAAAAATGTACTTTTAAATTGGGAAATATTTAGATGTGTTAAAAACAAAATAATTCTTTGGTTTTACTATAGATTATAAGACAACTCTCGTGGTTTAGGGTAGAATTGAGGGCACAAGGGCGCGCGATAGATCAATGCGCTGGACCGACTAAGTCAAAGCTGCACTAAATGGTCCACTCCACGAATGGACGAGGCCAGCAAAGGTAGGAGAGGAATGGTGACGAATTGTGAAGCTTACCACCACCCCTGTCATGACGACCACGGCCACTCTGCCAAGAGTGTGACGACAGAGAAGAATAAGACTCAATGGGGCCCTCTTATAAATGGATTGGAGAGTAGACAGCACTGCAGACTTCGGAGGAAAAAATGGAATGTTGCTCGCCTTGTGTATTTCAGTTATTTGCATAGTATAAGATCTTACGGCTACTGCATGTAGGGCTAATGCAGCCGATATTAATATGATTTTTGTTCTGCAGAAGAGAGCTGGTCGAGCAATTTATAACAAAAGTTTAATTGAGAGTTAAATTTTAAGAAATTAAAGTAATCATTACTTTGTCGATTCTCAATATGTATGTATATATAGATATTATAATGTACATACTGTTAACACACATGTCAATACTATACTCGATTATACAGGATTAGTTATTCTTGGGGACAATGTATACGTTTTTACAGCTTACAATGTAAAATTTAAGTATATTATAAAACCAAATATTGTTTCTATGATTGCACACTTTGGGAGTGACACGATTGTCTTCAGACCATTTCAAGTAAAAAAAATTTGTACAACACGTAATTCTACAATTTGTGAAAAAAAATAATCAACGGGATTTCAGTTCTTTCGTCGATTCTTCTCAGGCCTCATTAAATTTAATTTCGGTTAAATAATTATGTTATCATTTATTTGACGTCTTAAATAAAACAATAGCTTCCACCATATACAGATTTATTAATGTAAATATAAATACTAAGAAACACTTCCAATATACTTTGCTCCACAAATTGTTAAATAAGATGCAAAATTTGACATCACAACAATCAAACTGCATCTCATAAACGTCCGCCAATACAAATCGTGCATATATCTACGTAGATGAGATAGTACAATACATTTACTAAATTCTAAATATTAAAATTTTAAACATTATATACGATACGAAGTGCATGTGATGAATTTGTTTTGGCATTTGAAACCGTTACTATTCGAAAATCAGTCTTCTATCCTGAGCACACTGTGATCTTTGTGCCTCACGCCGTCTAAACTGATACATTAATGATGTTTACAAGTATTGAATACATATTTCTCTATTGAAATATATTTGTATTAAATAAAATATAATTAATTATAAAATTTAATATTCAAATTATAAAAAATAACAAAATATTGGACTTTCACTTAATCACAACATGTTATGAACAGATCAATTATTATAAACTATTACGGAAACGCTATAGAACGTAGATGACGCCGAACTTATTTAGACCGTCTCGTACTGGCTGCGGATCGAGCGAGCGAGACAGCATGCGAATATTACTCCGAGCAGCTGAAACAATGCGTTATATAAATAAACAGAAATTACATTTATGCTTATAACAAAATAATCGAATTGAATTAATCTTTAGTCTATGCCAAAAGTAAAGAGAAAAGATAAAAATAATCCTTAGATTTACATAACAACTCCTTCCTATAACAACGTCGCTGGCGTTCCAAACACTATTCGCGAATCCGTAATTAATATCATAAATAATTCAAGATCTCGACCAATGATATCGCATCAATCTTAACTTGTTTGTTTTTACTCTTCTTGCGGTTGGAAAAGACTATTTGTCTTGTCGGTATCTTGTGAGCCGAGATGGCCCAGTGGTAAGAATGCGTGAATCGTTGAACCCGGGTAAGCACCACTGAAGTTTATGTGCTTAATTTGTGATTATAATTCATCTCGTGCTTGACGGTGAAGGAAAACATCGTGAGGAAACATGCATGTGTCAAATTTCACTGAAATTCTGTCACATGTGTAATCCACCAACCCGCATTGGAGCAGCGTAGTGGAATAAGCTCCAAACCTTCTCCTCAAAAGAGGAGAAGAGGCCTTAACCCAGCAGTGGGACATTCACAGGCTGTTACAGTACTGTCTAGTGGAGAATAGACAAGCCATAAGGTATATATGGTAAAATTAAATTAAACTCGAAGGCACATTAGCGGAGATGTTAAGTCACGTGATCTGAACTGAATCCAATTATATTTGAAAATACTTACTTGCACAAATGCAATTCCAAGTCCGACTCCACCCAGGACGAGCGCTAGTTCTTTCATGTAGTTGAGGATGAGGTCGAGACAGCCCTTCTTGTGGAGGCTGGGCGAGTCGGGAGTGCAGTCGACGGTCATGTTGTTCGTGATCTCCTGTCCGGCGCAGCAGGTGGCCGGGATGGGTTGTCCGCTCGCCGCCCAGTCGGACACGCCGTATATACCGCAGCATTGCATCTGTCCAGTTGAATACAATATAGTTTGAAAATACTAACTTGAAATACTTTATGTATTTAAAGTTTGTCTATCCTTTAGGAGTTATTCCAATATTGTTCAGAGCATATGTCACCACTGCCAATCCAATTCCAAAATTACATACAGGATTAATTTCAATGTTTAGCTACCGGTGCGCATTGTATTTCCGTAATCTTTTTCTCAAAGTAAATAGATAGGCAATTGTAAACCATGTCCTGTATGCAGGGCCGGGTTTAAAGAAGGGCAACATCCCCTGGGCCTCCATAAAAGAGGGGCCCCCACAATAGACTTCGGAAAAAAAAATCTGTAAAATTCTGTTTAAATTCCACAATATTTTTGCCCAGGGTGCCAGTGGCCCTCGGGTCAGCACCGCGTTGCCAAAAATCTTGTGGAAGGAAATCATAATTTTTGCTGATGTGCAGTCGTTGAACATTTTTTTTAGAAGCTTCTTGGTTACACGTAAAATTATTTCTTGAAAAACTAGACTGACAAAAATTGTTAATTTTATTTGGAAAATAATTTGGGACCAGGGAGCCTCCACTCCTTTGTTGCCCTGAGGCCTCCACACCTCTAAACCATACAGGTAGGGCAGGCCTACCTGTATGGAAATCCTATATGTTTTTTAACATAAGAGATAAATGTATTAATTGGAAGAGTTATTCATATCTGCGCTATATACATATAAGTTATATATGTTTTGATGCCATTTTATTATAGAAACTAATATGTATTTTGATCTTGAATGGATGTAGACTTCGGGTGTCACAAAGTTGATGCTACAAGTTTACCAAGTTATATCAATGTTTTATAGACAATATTATTATCACTATACACAATATTGTTGCAAAGATATTGTATCGCTAAATAAATACTACTACATTGTTAAATCAAATATATATTATAGTGTTCATGTTTTAATCAATTATCAACTTGCCCTACCAGGCTTTGAGCAAGCCCGTCTGGGTACGGCCCACTCATCACATATTTTACCGCCAGACAGCTATACTATTAGTATAGTTGTGTTATGGTTTGAAGGGAAGCCAGTGTAACTATCGGTACAACGGGCATTTTTTTTATAGCATAGGTAGGCGGAGGACCCCCGACCACCCGCCGATGGTAAGTGGTCACCAACGCCCATAGACCATTGGCATTGTAAGAGATGGTAACCATCGTTTACATCGCCAATGGGCCACCAACCTTGGGAACTAAGATGTTATGTCCCTTGTGCCTGTAACTACACTGGCTCACTCACCCTTCAAACCGGAACACGACAATTGTCCTTCATTTTCAGATTTCCATTGTGATAAATAATTTCTTTTATAGATACAACTTTTTCAATGGAATATTTTTTTTTTGTATGATTGTGACGTGAGTGAAGTGAAATAAAAATAATGACATATTTAAACAATTATTTTACAGGAAGTTGACGTGATCATATAATGGCAGTATTGCAGATTGTTACGCGTCAAGGGAAACTATTACACGAATTATATTATTACGATTGTTATTTGTGAAACGGCTACTTTCACTTTATTTGTCTAAATTTACTATCATTTCTAGGGCCTATGGAAACCCATGAAAAAAGTTCAACTCAAAAATTAGTTTTGCTCATAATTCGGATCAAAGTTTTACTTGATTTTTTTTTAAACCAATACAGACTACAATCATTTAGTATCTGCAGATCTATTAATTTTTGATCTTTGACTTTCTATTTGTTATTAATTTAAAGAGACATCATAACAGAGACGGAACAATTTTGTTTAATTGAGTGTCCAAAAAAGCTGAGCTTATGTTAGAGTTAAGGTGTTGAATGCACATATATTATACTAAGAATAACTCACATCAGTCTGGATAATGTCGTAGTTCTTCTTGATGTCCGGGTCGGTCGAATATTGCTGGATCGAAGCGTTGAGAGTGCGCACTATGGACGTTTCAAGTTCCGTGTGTTTCACATAACCAGCGATGCCGACCGCGAGCTCAGCTATGAATATCATCAGCAGGAACACTGAAAACTAAATAGAAGACATCTTGTAAAATTATGCTTGTACTTATTATCGGTAAAATATTGTGTTTGTCTTTCTAAGCGGGAAACAAATACATGATAGTCATGGTTTCCTCTTGACCGGTCACGACCTCCATTCACATCCAACATCCGAGGCAAGATTTTTTATTGCCCCGATACGGGGTTTGAACCTGATATGTGTAACTTTAGGTATAGTCACTAGACCAACGAGACAATTCTTCTAGTAACAGCCAGTGAATGCCCCACTGTTGGGCTAAGGCCTCCTCTCCTTTTTGAGGAGAAGGTTTTGGAGCTTATTCCACCACGCTGCTCCAATGCGCCAAGCACAAGATGAATTATTAACACAAATTAAGCATATGAAAATTCAGTGGTGCTTGCCCGGATTGGAACCCACGATCATCGGTTAAGATTCACATATTTCATCGGTTAAGATTCACATATTTCATCGGTTAAGATTCACATATTTCATCGGTTAAGATTCATATATTTCACGCATACAAACCACTGGGCCATCTTGGCTTCAGTTCTTCATACTGTATAATTCCTAAAAATATATATGACACTATTTCCATGTATTTTATTTTTATATGTGGTGTACATTTTTTAAGTCTAAAGTCGATTGAAATACATACGCCTAAGAAGCAAGATTTGATAGATAAATTGTAGTACAGTAGTTATCTATTAAGAGGGGACACGAAGCTGCATATTACTATTTTACGTCACGTCTTATATAAGAGTCAAGACAGCCCAGTGGTTTGATAACGTGTATTGTAATTTGAAATTGCAGGTTCACGTCCGATCAAGCTCCATACAGTTTGATGCGCTATTTGTAATTTGTCTTATGTATTTAAAATATAATTGGGGAGAAATTTACTAATTCGACAAGATAACTTTCATCGAAGTTTCTCCATGTACAAATATGATTTTACAAAAATGAATTCACTGGACGTATATTATGTTTAACCTAGTTATAACGGACAGAGGAAACTGCAAAGTCACCTTTTCAAGGTTAGTCTTCAATCAACCGCATCGCTCCATTGTTAAGACGTTTGCAGTTTTTTAAATACACACTGTGATCGATTTTTATAAATATCACGACCAAAGTCAACAAATGCACTGATAATTTTTTTTTATTAAGTTTACTTAGTTTTAAGCTAACAATTTTAACTAAGTTTAACGTTGAAAAATACAGATTAATAAAATACTCTGAATGTTACGACAGGTCTCCTCGTAAGCAGTATCAGTCTAATGATGTCAGATAAATGTACCACGCTACTCCAGCCCACGTTGATGTTTACAGATGTGGCAGAATTTTATTTGACACATAACGGCTTCCTCAAGAGTTCCTTCACCACCCAGCACGAAATGAATTATATTATTGTTATTATTAATATACGACATGTATGTTACTACATACTCTTTGGACTAATAATCCCGAAGTAATTGGGTTTTACTATCGAAAAATACTCAGTAACAACCCGGAGTATGAAAACATTAAATTCTCGCAGCACTCTCGTTCCAAGGAACGCAGGTTGAGCCGTTGGTTTTGCGTCTGAACTGTTTTGGGTCATGCCTGATTATAAGAGTGAAGGAGTGACTGCACACACACACCTGTGCACTACAATAATATGTCCAGCGCAGTTGGCTAGTCTCCCTTGAGAATGGCCACCGTAGCCGAAATCGGTCAAGAGGATCATTAGACAATTATTTTCAATGGAAATATATTTCCAAGTAATCGTGCCCTTTGAGATAAATAAAAACAGAAATTGATCTCTATTAATCGTACTTATTTGGAACTGTTACAGTTCAGGTATTTTTTTTGATTATTATAGGTATTATTCATTACGTTACATAGCAAAATCAAAGGGTCTTTTTTATTTGGTAAATGAATAAGGAAAAAATTAGCAGGATTTTACAAATTGTAGCTGGATCATAACACCTTTACTCATAATGCTTGTCTTCCTATATAATATTACTATGATTAAATACAAACCGCGAATATGAGTCTCGTCGTGTGCAATGATTATTTTATACGTTATTTGCATTCTAGTAAAAAAAAAAAATGTATAAAATTTATATACTTTGTTATAAAAGTATAAACATTTTATTTAACCAAACTCATTTCTTAATGACGGTTTTTTTTAATTACATGGTAGTACTACAGGTTTGAGTATATTACAATATGCAGTGATTTAATATTTTTACTTCAAATATAAATGGGACCAAACGGAAAGTATACTCTTCCAAACAAAAAAATAAGTTTTCAAGTCGGTTCGTAAATGACAAAGTTCTGAGTAACAACTTTTTATTGAAGTCGTTTAAAAAGGAAATTACTTCGAGAATTAAATGTAAAAATTGATTTATCGTTACAGAGGTGTTCTTTACAGAGAAAACGTCTCGATTTTAAAGTGTGACCGTCCTAGATGAAGTCAAAAACAAGGGACGGGATATAAAAATGTTAATTATATTATTCTCGAGGTATATTACACTGATTTATAAATGGATATATATGTAGTAATTTATGTTTCAGCTTCAGTACTAGATTGTGTGCATCGTAAACGCGTATCACAAGTGCTTCGAAAATAGCTCTTATCGGAGCTCTTGTAGCCGTTCGTTATAAAAACACATACATGATACTGATTCATTTACGAATATAAATGTAATACATCAATGTTTACTGATTTCATATGTAACTTTTATATATAAAAAAATAATATATATATATATTATTCTACTAATAGAAAATGTGGTCGAGTTTATGATTCATCTATGATGATAATCACTAACGCGTTTTATAGTTAGCTTCGCTTATATATACTAATGCTACTTTTAATATAATTGACTTCTTTAATGAACCTTTTTTTATTACTGGTTTTTAACCTCGAATTTGAATTACTTTGATTTGTTTTAATTTTCATTATTTGTATACTAATTAAATAATGCAACAAACAATCAAGGCTTTGATGACATCAGGTTTATTGGGGCGATTCCATGACGTCACAATGTTCTTTAAAAGATAACAGGTTTTAAGATCCAATCCTCTGTCTTACTTTCTTTTTTAGCTTTAAATGTTTTTTTTTTAAGATCACTTACACATTTACGATGTCACCGACTAAAACACAAAATACACGTAACAACTGTATACAAGTAATTAATCGATTGCACCCAATTAACTTCTTAGATGAACCACGATAGACGTAATCGGAGAATAAAACTCTTATGGTCTACTACTAAATATATATTGTGTCGCTAAAAAAAGACTATTCTCGAACGCTAAGCCGTTACAGACCACACTAATACTTTAAATACTTATGTGAATTATGTATAAAAACCGACCTATTTCTTAGATTCCGAAAATACGACGAACAAACGTGATCAAATTAAATTAATATTTTAAAGTTTTGTTATAGAATATCCGAAGGTAGATTCTACTGAAGAGAAACTCAATAGTTCAGACTTCAACAATTATTATACATGTAATAATAATACGAAAAAATTATACATTCTATATGGAAATCAATGAATACTAACTCGACACTTATGTTTATTTATCCTTGTGTAGAACAACATAATATGCGTTATAGATAATAATATTTTTTTAACATTAGTTATGAATTTATTAACTGGTAAAGTATCAGCTGTGTTTTTATATAAAATAGTGCTGGTCAAAATGTGCTCATTACTACAAAGTTGGTAGTGCTTATGTAATCCTTTACCCAATTATAGTCTCGACTTCTGCGTATACTGTTTGATTCCGGTTATATTTGAATATTTGGACATGCCGATCAGGTTGTGCGGGTATGTTTTTCGGCTCTAGACACCTGTAGTCGATATACGCCCGGTGCTAATATTTAACGTGTCGTTATTGTACGTAACTGCCTCGTTAGTCTAGTGGTTAAATATAAGACCGCAGACCCGGTGGTCCTGGGTTCAATTCCCAGGTCGGGCCAATAGTTATCGGGTTTTTGTCAGAAAATTCTCAGTAGCAGCCCGGAGTCTGGAAGTTGGAAGTTTGTACATTCCCGTGCCTCGGAAAGTACGTTAAAGGAAAAGAGAGTGCACCTGTGTTTGCACACACACTTGTGCACTATAATATCTCCTGCGCAGTTGGCTAATCTCTTTTGAGATTGACCGCCATAGCCGAAATCGGTCTGGAGGACCTTATTGTACGTCAACAATCAATTTAGATTTCTATTTTTGGTTTAAGAGTAACCGTACACATTCGTGTTGAGTGTTAACTGAATATTGAGCCTTCAAAGTTGTTCCTATAAGTCCTTACGTCACATACACAACTACAAAACGTTCTTTAATTTATGCCTCAAAGTCAATTGTATAACGAAACGAATCGATCTTGAATATTGTAAGAGCGTGTTATAGAATTTAAGAAGACCTTCTTTAAAAGGAAAGAAGAACACATACAACACCTTTCACATACACGCACGCACACGTCCTCAAGTGGACCTATTAACATCAAATTAAAGAAAAGGAAGCGTCCGTTTAGGAGATGATACGAGCAACGTGTCAGAGGTCACGGATTCTGATCTTTTCAATTGCTTGCGATCTACTTTTAACTGCTAGTAAGACTGTTACTGTTACCTTTCGTATACAGGCTTTAAAAGTGAGGATTATTTAATACAAGCACTTAGCCCGCGACTTCGTCCGCGAAAATTTAAAAACTATTATTTAACGTAAATTAGTATTTGGTAATAGACTAAACGTAAGACAGTTACAATTGTGACATTTTTCTTACTGAGAGAATTTGATACCCGTCATAACTTCTAAACGAAAAGTCCAATCCGCATCATTTAAAATTGAATTTACATGTAATTAATCATCCTTAATTATCATACCATTTAAATAGATACGGATTAATAATATCGTGATACGTATCACCACTATTCGATTTTTTGTTTAAATTATTAAGTTCAAATACGGTGGGTATTTGTTATTGTGGCTTAACTATAGGCATATACCATCACGGACTTTTTTGTGAGCAAACATGAGGGCTATTAATATATAGAACACTGTTTTATATAGTTTCAACACTTTTCGTAACGCGAAACGTTTAACGAAAAATAATGACTTTTATAGGCAATATTTTAATACATTGGATACATAGATTACATTGTTCCACATTTTTGGTAAGGATCTCTAATTTTTTTTTAAATATAATATAGCCTATGTTACTCGGTACAAAAGGAGTTTTCTAGAATTTTTAAAATCAGTCCAGTAGTTTTTGAGTTAAATCGTAAAAAAAAAAACAAAACTTTTTAAATATTAGTATAGATTTGATAGAAGATAGATTGTTTTTTGTTTCTCGAAATAAACACATACGATTCTTACTCGCTTCCTGTCTGTGCTTCTAAATTCAAATTAATTTATTCAATTTATAAGAACCGAGAAGAAACGGCGAAATCAACACGGAGATTTTAAGCATTTTAGTATCAGTTATAACATTGCAACATTAATTTTATGAAATAACGACATTTAAATGGCCGCATTTGTCATGTCGTCGAACAGGTTTCACTCGAAATCACTTCAATGCAAGTTAATTATGTTAACGAAGACACTGTGACGTAATATTTATGAGACATCAAACTGAAGGTATAATTTTGATATCGTCCCATTGAATGCGTCGTTTGTCTGTTAAACTACACTTAATAACGATTATGAATTTGATTTATAAGAACTTACGTTAAACACTTTTATGCCTATGTACTTTGTTTATTTTCCTTACATTGGTTATAGCTTCCGCTTGTGGCTCCGTACCCAGTCAGTTGATACATATTATGTATGTGTTAAGTCAAGATATAAACAATCTCTATTCCATCGTACTCCGTCAAGCCGTTTTTACGCGATTGAGTAATAATCATCAACATTTACATCAACTTTACATTTATAAAATACATGTGTATTATAAACTGAGAAAAATTTTTTAAAGAGATTTAGTCAACTTTAATTTAATTTACATACTACCGTAAGTGGTGAGCGAGGCCGTCGTCTCAATAAACATAAATTATGTGACAGAAGGACAAACATACATCCAAACGTACTTTCACATTTATAAAATAAAGGTTAATATAAAAAAGAATAATAAAAGAACATGGAGCAGATATATTCTGATTTAACTCATAAAGCGTTACAAAAGTCCAGATATCAATATCAGGTGTTTAATACTTCCCACGCGTTAAGACGAGAAAGGGTGCTGCATGTCCGAGCGGTCGCAGCTACTGATAAAAGGTAATTATGTATATACAACTGTTTGATTAATTTGCTCCTGCCTGATTTCGGTTATCATTGCCATTACAACGGAGCACATGGGATATTACAATTTTTAAGTGTGCATACACAGACAGGTGCACTCTGTAACTCTCATAATCCGA
The DNA here is from genome assembly GCA_905220585.2 of Nymphalis polychloros. Lineage (NCBI taxonomy): Eukaryota > Metazoa > Arthropoda > Insecta > Lepidoptera > Nymphalidae > Nymphalis > Nymphalis polychloros. The sequence continues at coordinate 2,503,001 of HG992247.1, forward strand.
TGGTATCGCGCTCCGACACGATCGGAGAGGGTTCGGGCGCAGGGTCAACGGCTTTATGTTGCAGGGGAGTGTAAAATGAGCATTAACTCCAACTTCCAAACTTTTTACCGTCCCGACCAAGGATCGAGCCTAGGACCTCCGGATCAGCAGCCTTATAAAATAAACAAAGAGACGGTCCGGTATAAAGTATCTACGTTGTGGTCAGTAATTAATAGGTATAAGAAATCCTACACGATATGTTCCTGCACTAGAAAAGAATTATATTTCTGTAAGCTTTATAATGTTGGTGCCTGTGGCCAAAGCTGAATTAATAAATAAGTTATGTAGTCACCAAATGCTTATTTGTACGTTTAATATAAAAATATGTCTGTTATTTTAAGCTCTTGGTCTAAATAAATGTTTAAGTTATTTTTTATATACACCGCTCAAAGGTATTGGCGTAAGAAATATTAACCATGTTGTTAGGGATAACGCCATAGCGCCACCGACTTTGGAAACTAAGATATTTTGAGCCTATCATTGGATACGTATATCCCAAATCCCTTGACAACAGCGGTCACGATAGTAAGGAAGAATATATTATAAAGCACAGTTGCACAAACACGTGCCCTTTCTATTTTCTCGCTAGTCTGATGGGACAGCAGTAAAACACGACAACAAATTAATGTATATATATGAATGTATCTCCGTTTATCCCGTACGAATGCAGCTCTAAGTTGATAATTTGTATTGTTGTTGTTGACAGTAGTGTAAAGGTTACTGGCAAATATAGATGCTGGACCAGCAGTTAATTGATTACAAAAAAGAAATTAAGGTCGCATCGCAACGCACACCGGGACATTCGATAAAACATTAACAGCCTTACTTTATAAACATCGTATAGCAATTAATTAAACAATGCCGCGTCTTCTTCTTTCGTATGTGAAAACAATAATGACCGAAAGGGATAAATCTGTGTTTCAACTAATCAGTCACTAAGCAATTTTTGTAAGTAAGGCCGTAAGTATAAAGTACATTATAAAATTCAACTTTACAAAATAAACAAAATAATATCACAGTTAAATGTAGCCGGGTAACGACAGACGTCGCGTGTTTCGTATTGTTTAATAGTTGAATAACGGAAGCCCTAATAATGAACTTAGAACTTAACTAATCGGATTTCCGTCGTAAAATCTGTCGTTGAAATAATAACGTACAAGTTGAAGCGTTAAACTTATGTTATGTATATACCACACTAAACCAAAATATCTTTTGTTTTTAAAATCATCTTTCGATGTGTCACGTGATTAGCACGTTTAATTTTATAAACAAAAGACTAAAATGTTTGGACTTGAAAAAGTATTTAATGCACTTATTATGAGTTTTTATTTAGATTCACCTGCGAGACAGTGTGGTAGGGTTAGCAAAACATGTCACTGTTACGCAAGTATAGACATAGTCTCTGTTCACTCAAACGATTGAGTATAAATTTCTCGCACTTATAATTGTTGTTGATAATATTGTCATATTTTCAAAAGTACCGTCAAATAAAAGCAAATAAAATCTTTTACGAAGATTCGCTAGTGAATAGTTCAGGAACACAAACATATTTATTAATTAAAGGACGATTTTAACTGAAGATTTTATTACGTCAAATATAAAATGTGCGGCAAAAGACCTTATGCCAATCAAAGAATAAACGTAATAGACACACAAACACCATGAATAAAATGTAAGAAAATTATGTTACGTATACCTGTAGACCCCTACATTTTCACATCATTACCGTTGAATATCAGCCTGCACTCACACCCCTCGGTTATTGTGCTCAAGGTGCTGTGCTAATTAAGCTACGGTTAATTAATTGCTGTGGCATAATTATGTCTGTGGTCGTTAAGCCCGAGCATTATGGTATTAAACAACGAAGATGTATTTAACGGGCGTTTCCTTGTTTTAATATAAATTGAATCTGTAACTAAATTCTTTATTAATATATAGCTAAGTAATTCCCACCCGCGTTGGAGCTTTGTGCAAGCTCGTCTGGGTAGGTACCACCCACTCATCAGATATTCTACCGCAAAACAACAGTACTTTGTTTTGTTGTGGTCCGGTTTGAAGGGTGAGTGAGCCAGTGTAATTACAGGCACAAGGGACATAACATCTTAGTTCCCAAGGTTCGCGGCGCAGTGGCAATGTTATTTTTTTTAAAGAAATATACAAACCACTGTCTATGGGCGTTGGTGACCACTTACCATCAGGTAGCCCATATGCTCGTCCACTTACCTATACAATAAAAAAAATATATGTCCCTTTTTTCTACACTGAGTAGTTAAGAGGTAAAACCGCAAACGACATTTATAATATTAGTAAAGATAACACCAATAAACGCGGTCTGGCCTGCGGAGTATTAAAGTACCAATTAGGTTTCAATGAATTTATGTTTGTTCTACACATTTGTCTTGTTACTAAAAACGTATTTAACAACATTCCTTCGTGGCGTGTTATGCAAAATCCCTTGGTCACTCATGCAGGACATCGCTTTTTACATAATTAGGTATATACGACAAAAATGTATATTTGACCCAGTTCATAGTCGTTATCTGATTATAACCAGTACACAGACAAAAACATTTAGAACTTGAATTTTATAAGCTGATTATAGATTAGATTGTAGAAACTAAGATAAGCTTCCGCAAAGTGGATATCATATCCTTAATTAATATTGTAACACTTTCATCAAAAGGATATTTGGAGTATTGCGGTTCGAGAAATCGAAAGTAGAAAGTATAAAGTTGTGTCTACAAAGAGAAGTCGGAATGAAGGATTAATTGATCCTTTAATTGAAGGGATTCGAGTTTAATTGGATTCATATATTTTTTAAAATGTTATGACAATATAAATTAAGAATTCATTTTTGACTTAATCCTGGAAAATCTAGTGAATAGCTCATAAGGCTGCAGATTCTTAGATTCGATTCCCAGATCGGGCTACTAAAAGTTGGTACTCTGTATTTTCCGTCAAAAAAATATTAGTAGGCCGACGAAGTTAAGAAGCTGGTATTGTTGCATTCTAATGGTACGACCATTAGCCATACTTCTGATATTTCCTCGTTAATATCAAAATGCCGCCCCATCGGAACATGATAATGAAGGATAGGTATTTGCACAAACACTTAAGCACATATCGGCTGCGCAATTGGCGAGTCCTTGTAATTCGGTCACAAGGGCTTCTTAATCTTGTGAAATGACGATTCAGAAGTGCTTGTAAAAGCCTATTTGATTATCATATATATTTCGATATTTTTAACATTTTTGTTTACTGTATGTATATCGTTGTAACATTTTTAATGAAACGTAGTTGAGAGCTATGCAGCGTTTTGTAGCATTTCTGACGCAAAAATGTTCAATACACTCAAAAACTACCGAACGGTTTTTCCTACGCTTTTCACCAATGGACGGAGTGTTTAAACGAGGAAGCTTTATTAGGAATATGGAGATAACTATCTCCAGTTGAAGATCCCGGAAAAAGTCATACCGACTAAGAGCTTTAAACAATAGAGTTAGATGTATAACATTATGATATAAACGATTCATGCCCTTATTGATCTAAGGCGAAGCCGGGACCGGTAGCTAGTTATTCAATATTTCCTAGACTAGCTCGATCATGTTTGATCTTTTACCCAGTTCGATGGGTATAAATATAAATGTTTTGTTTTAGAATACTACGAACATTTCCGGTTTCCGCTATGATAATGATAGCAAAAACAGAGAATGAACTACAAAAGGAAAAATTATTAGTAATTAATTAATTATATCGCAATACTGCTGGAAAGTCCCCATTATCTAAAGACGCATTAGCTTTCAAAAACATTAAATTATTATTATAATTACTTATTTATTTTAATGCATTAATAAATAATGAGGATGTCTGATTTCGTTAATAATGAGGGCAATAAGGCCATAAATAGTTTAGGCACATAAATATTTTAAAATTATGGATCAAATTAGGAATACGTATCAAAAGATTTATAAAAGCTTCACTTGGCTCCAATGAGCATTTCAACTACTCGACTTCTGAATTATATTAACGTACACGAATAAAATAAAACTAAAACGAAAATTAGCACTATAATTATTTTATAGTAAAAATTTGATTTATTTTGTCGAACATCAATTAAATTGTTTATACAGTAGAACCTCGATTATCCGAACCGATTGGGACTGAGACTAGTTCGGATAATGTAAACGTGGGTTTTTTGGGACGAGATCATAATCAACACCTTTTTACATAAAACAGTACATACATATATATATTAAAATTTGACATGCATATTAACGTTGAAATATATACATATATGTGTATTTAATTTCAATACCTGAAAAAAGTCCAATACTTTTTGTTATATTTTTTTTTTATAAAATCGTCAATTTTTAATTGACGAACGACTGTACCGCGTTTTTGAGCGGCCAAGGCTCAACAAACAATGTATCTTTCGAACCAATGTTTGGATATTTAATAATTAATAAATAAATTGAGCGTTCGGATAAACTTAGTCATCGTTCGGATAATTGAGGGTTCGGATAATTGAGGTTCTACTGTATTCTAATTTTATTTAAATAATATGAGGTGAACAACTTGTCGTCTACCCACATATATGCGTCATGATGGGTTACGCCCCACTAACACGATAGTTTAGACGATGAAGCATATGTAACAATAATCGATCCCACGACCATCACCACTGAAGCCAAAAGAGATAGATCGATGCGCCAGTAGGTCTTCACACTTCATCTTTATTTAAAAGTGAATTTTAATTACTGCGTTACGTAATAAATAGTGACGTATTTTTTTATTTTATGTACTACATTAGAGAAAGTTATTGTTCTCATGAAGACCAAGTCTCATCAATCAACTTCCCGGATATTTTATCGTCAAACACAAGATTGAGCCAGTGTATTTGCAGGATAAATAAAGTTTGGTTAACAAAGTTGATAGAGCATTGTGAATGTACATTTATCATGATTCCTTCTGATAAAAAATGTCTAGGTGTACGATTATGGACGTTTACGGTTATTTTTACAATAAAATATCATCATAAATCATACCAGAAAGCAAATAATTAATCCATATGTTTTATAAATATGTCTCAATGTTTGAGTCATCAAACCTATTCAATATTATATGAAACAATTGCAATTGAACCTGAATCAATGTGTTATTCATAATGTTATCAATGTAAAATATAAACAAGACTCAGAATGTCATTTCAGATCGAATTGTTGTTTACAAGTACTGCTTGCAATAAAAACAAGATAATTCCAATATAGATAATAAAGATTGTGTCGTAGCTTTGTTCGACTGGATATGAAATCATTTTTATATCCTTTATTGTCTTAACTACTTAACTTCTTAGGGTTATTCTGATATTAATTGATTTCATTTAGAAATTTAATTAAATTGATAAACGAAATAACAATTATTTCTTTTCATTACATTAATTTGTGCATAAATTGAATTCCTAGTTTTTTTAAGTCTCTTTTGAAAACTATTTAACAATATTAATATATAAAATAAATTGATTACTTACGGTCACAATCATGCAGTGGTTCTCCTTAACAGCACCGCAGCATCCGAAGAAGGCAACGACAAACACAATCAGGCCAACGATGATCAGTATAACCGGAGCTGATGTGTAGAAACTCTCATCGGTCAGGCTAACATAAGGATGAGCGTTGATTTCTGACTTGGCACCAACTATCAGGATTATCAATCCTGTTATCTAAAAACAAAATACAATACTTTAATGAAAGCAGGTGAATTTATTTTATATGATTATTTTTAAATAAATAAACATTTATTAACATTAATAAATAAATTGCTGCATATGCCTATTTTTTTTATTTAATTCATAAAAAAAATGTCATGATGCAAAGGAAAAACAGTATAAAATTTATTTATATGTACATTTAAATACACTTATTTAAAAAAAAATTGATTCTAAGAAAATAATTATAGTAAAAGTTATAAAGCCTATTTATTAGCGTGGTTCACGTTAGTATTCCATAAATAATTAAAACATATTCGTTCTTTATTTCCAGTTTAAAAAAAACGTGATATGAATAACCATATGTTAAAATAAAAAAACATTTTACGAATGTCACAAGTAAAATTAATAAGAATAAGAAAAGTGTATAAACTTAATTTAATGCAAAGCAAATAATTGCTTTTGTAATGTAAACTTCTATAGGAGCGAGTTTATACGAAATATTATATTGTGCAATAATTCGGTGTAATATGATTTGATTATAACAATATACAAGAAATAATAATAATAAGCAAATAGACTTTCTAAATTAAAGATTTAAAAGCTACTTCTCTTAATTATTCAAAAAGTTACAAATTCCCACATGACAACCCACCCACCTTCAAGTAAAAAAAGTAGAGGAAAAATAATACTTACGGCGAATAAAAGATTGAAGGAAAATAACAAGTACTTCACACAAGACATTCCTGCGCCAATAGCCATTTTTAAATCACTTTATCTTCCTTTCTAATTATAAAATTTTATCTGGAACAAAAGAATATTTTTTACTTCGTTTCGCTGCGCATATAACAAGCCAAAACATCGATTTACGTTGTTGACTCAGCCAAACGAGCTTTCAAGGATAGTAATATTCGTTAACAACTTTCTTTTGTTACATATTTATGCTTATAATAATCATTTAAATAGTAATTTTTAAATTGCGAATAAAATGGTGAGCTTACCGCCAAATAAAAAATATTTTGGATGAAATAAACGATATTTATCAACCAGCAACCGCGATCCACGAAACTCAGCAATTGTTAATGTTACCAGCTTAAAACAGTTTCGTGTTATTATTTAAGATTGCCACTCTAAATATTCTTTACTATTAAGCAAAAAATATATTGTTTTTTATAATTAATTGATAGAAAAATACGTATCTTTTTAAAACTACGATTTAGAATAAAATAAACTGATATAATAAGCTGAAGTTTGGATTTTATTGGCATATGCGAAATTACATTGCCCAAGACCAGGCAGTGTATTTGTAAATGTTACAAATAATATGAAAACAAATCTTTAAGTTCTAAAAAACGTTTATTAAAAATCATCTCAAGATTAGAAGAATATGTCAAGATAACTTAGATATGGGATAGTTATGAGATTGATATAATATTATCATCTCAGTTCCAGTTACCTTATCACATATATTTTCTTAGACCGCGGAACGTTTTGTTTGAATAAGTGCTTACGTCTTATAAAAAATGCAAGTACCAAAGTTCTTGAAATCAATAAGGTATTTGTTAGCAGCTTTAAACGGTTTATTTTTGGTAAGAATAGTTGACTTGCATTTATTTAATTTCTATATAAAAAGTGATCTTAATATTAATATTTGTTGTAGCTAACTGGAATAACTCTTTTGATAGTCGGTGTAGTGGTTCTGGTTGCTTTTAATCAATATGATACCTTGATGACGAATAGATTTTTTACTTTATCTGGTTTTATTATCGCGACCGCTGTAATCATCTTCCTTGCCTCTTTACTTGGATTTTATGGAGCTTTTTCAGAACAATTTTACTTTATTGCAGGGGTAAGTAATTTGGTGTAAACATTTATTTAATATAAAAATCATATTTATTGTATTAATAAGCTACATCGGTTACTGCTGATATTTTACCATTATTTTACTATACGTATAGATTAATGCTAGTACTTTTAAAATTCCAATCGCTTTAGATATTTTAATTTGTAACCAATTAATATATTATGATTAAGAATTCATATAGTTGTAGTATATATTTTCAAATAAAAAACCTAAATTTGTCAGTTGACTTATTGTAGCTATATTATTTGATAAGGCTTTATGATGGATTTTACGTTTACGATTCTATGGCCATGATATGACTCGATTAGGAATTTCAAAAATAGATTTTAAGCATTTTCTTAATGACAGCCAAGAATAACCATTGAATACATTGGATTGGGCTTAATGGAACCCACTATGGGTAATTAATTACGGGTAAGCAGCACTGAATTCAGCATCTATGCCTAATTTGTGCTTATAATTAATCTCGTTTTTGGGTGAGAAGGAAATTATCGCCAGGTACGAGCATTGGACGAAATCCTGCCAAATGTTAATCCAGTAACCCTTACTGGGGCAGCCCGATGGAATAATCTCCAAGACTTTTCCATATGATTAGAGAAAACATTTGACCAACAGTCGTTCTTGAATATAATAAGTCATATTTATTTGGTTTATTTCTTTTATTTTATTATTATTATTCTGAATAAAATTGCATGTAAATAATATATTATATGTAACTTTACAGTATGTTGTACTTCTTTTGGTTATACTCGTATTCGAGATTACAATTACGGTTTTGGGATTCGGTCTACAAAACGATGCAGCCAATGAGATAAGGTCTCCGATGTTACAAAGTCTACAGTTTTATGAGAGTAGAAGAGAAGTTGCCGTCGTTTGGGATGATTTACAAATGGGAGTAAGTTTAAAGGAATGGATTACTAGTGGCATAATGTCACATTTACGTGCTACATTTCAACTACATTTTTTATTTAAGACTTAATAATAAATACATCAATGTTGATTTCATATTTATGATATAATTAATTTTTAATTAAACGTTTATTTTTGTCGTAGATTGACTCTTTTTTTAATTTGAACTTTTAGGAATAACGTAGTGAGGTTTTACGAATACAGTCCCACATTGGACTAACGATATAAAGTCGCACTGGTCTGAAATTAAAGAAATATATAATGAATTTATGATTAGTACATACTTATGCACTATAATATCATTTTACTCGGTGGTAGGGCTGTGTGCAAGCTCGTCTGGGTAGGTACCACCCACTCATCAGATATTCTACCGCAAAACAGCAGTACTTGGTATTGTTGTGTTCCGGTTTGAAGGGTGAGTGAGCTAGTGTAATTACAGGCACAAAGGACATAACATCTTAGTTCCCAAGGTTGGTAGCGCGTTGGCGATGTAAGCGATTGTTAACATTTCTTACAATACCATTGTCTATGGGCGTTGGTGACCACTTACCATCAGGTGGCCCATATGGTGGTCCACCAATCTACACTATAAAAAAAAAAATCGGCTGAGCATTTGGCTAGTCTTGGAGTTGGACTGAAATTTCATCAGAAGGGATTTCTTATTGTGTTGAATTAAATTTTAAAATATATTTTAGTTCAAATGCTGCGGCATCGCAGGTCGTCATGATTGGAACTCTAACAGAATACCAATAAGTTGTTGTCACATCGATTACGGAACTATATCTCCCTTTGAATGTACAGCGGCAAATGCGTACACCGTTGGATGTGCGAGTGTACTTGGGGAATGGCTTGGATTCAACGCTTTTGCTGTTGGCGTTACCGGGGCTTTTGTCACTAGTTTACAGGTAAGCCAACCGCCCGCAAGTTCACGGCACATGAATTATTTTTGAGATATGTTTTCGCTACATAATTATTAGTATTAATTTTAATATAATTCCGAGATGATAAAATGATCTACTCTTAAACATAAGAAAGTAGTTTACTCACCGTGTATTGTAGAGAATTATATATGTAATATTTGTTTATATTCTATGATCATCATCAGTATCATTTATAACAAAGTTCTTATTATTTATGAAAACCTAGGTCTGATGAAAATTTGTTCGCGTTTTGTCGCAATGTGTTCCACCAATTCGTATTTGACCGTCGTGGTGAAATTAACTTAATTTCTTTTACTGCTTAGTGGTTGCAATAAAACAACCAATTAAATTGAATGAAAGTTTGTTCTGTTGGTATACAAAATAACATTATTTTTCACAAATTAATACCATTCTCAAACTGTTATAGGTACTAATAACAGCAGGAGCAGCATGGCTGGCATATCGGTCAAGATTTGAAGAAGTTGAACTTGAATCCTAAATACACTATAATTAAAAACTGTTCAAAATTAAATAAATAGTTATTAACTTAATGACAAACACAATCCTATATTGATGTATAAAATGAGTTGACTTAATTTTTTTTTGTTGTTTTTTGAATTGATTATTAAAAATTATATACTTACTATAATTAATAAACACATTTAGAGCTGGTTAATTCTAGGTCGTGACGATATGTTTTTATGAAGTTAGAAACGATATGCTAATAACGTAGAACACAACAGACGCATTCGTTACATCATTTGGTAAAATACAGATATTTTTTTCTAATTTGATTCCTAAGGCAAAGTCTTTCAGACTATCGACTTCGAAATGTCATAATAGTTTAAAGGGCGGGCTAATAATTGCATTCCTTTATTTAATCTAGTCGAGTCTGTAAATAATAATAATTCAGCTTTCATTTTAGATTAAATATTTTGCTAATATGGATTAGATGTTATTTTCTATCAATTATTTATTATACCGTCATGATCTAGAGACTAAATGACTAAATATTCCAATAGAATTAACTACAGATAATAATTACGGGTGAAATATAGGTATAGCGTTTTTATTAAATCATCATTAAACACAAAAATAAATCCTAATGCTTAGTCTCATACAGTAACACTTTTTATTCAAAGATGAAAATGAATAAACTTTCATTTATTTATGACATTAGCATCTAACTATAAGGTAGGTACTCAATAGGTTTGTGTATTATATTAGTAACATAATTACTATACTGTTTTTCTGTAGATAAAACATTTATAGTTTTAATAAAATTTCTATAAAATGTATAAAAAAAAATTAACTACAAAATTACGGTTTTTATTTGTTTTATAAAATCCAGTAACTTTTGTACCATGAAGTATGTGAAAGCTAATTGAAAGGCTGAGAAAGTCGTTTTCGGATACTAATTTATTATCCCTTTATTACAGTTCATTTAATGTGTCCATTGCATCCTATTTATTAATTTAGTTTATTTAAAATTCCATACGAAGATACCTTATAGAGCGTGTGACGTAATTAATAGTAAACAGTTGAACCATTTTTCGTTTTTACAAGATCTAAACGATTATGTAATGTTGCTAAATTATGTTTAAGGAAATAAAGTTCGATATTTCTATGACTATTTCATTGACAGACACATTCCGCCAACTGCCGTATAATCAGCTACTTGCTCAAAATCGGTCTATAACTCATTCCATTAAATACTATCGTACGCAAAAGATTTTTCAAATCGGTCTCGTAGATCTTGAGAAGGGCCGTTTAAATAAACAAACAGATTTATATATTAGTATTATGAATATAGATAGAAGTTAAAATATTATAAATTATTTCGTGGCTACAGTTCGCGTTTATACATAAACCTGCTTGAAACATATAATGAGACAGGCTAAATGTACTGTAGGAACAAAATACATAAACGTTAGTACTTAGCAATTAACAAGGCGAGTGAGCACTAACTTTGATAAAAATGTTAATGAAAATACATAGAAATGTATGTACATTTAGTTAATTAGTACCAGTTCCTATCGCAACGTCTGAACGCTTGCATGAAAACAAAACGTTATCTTATAGTGAATTGTTTTGTGCTCCGAGTTATTTTTATGTTTTGCCTGGTCTTCGCTAACGGTAGTCTTTTTTTACTGATAAATAGTTTAAGAAATTACAATTAATGTCGAATAAATCCTTTTTCGTTTTTAAAAATCAATTATAATGTAATATTTGTATTATTGTTAATTGGAAAGCATTTCACATCTACTTAAGCAAGTTTATTATAATTAAAACACTTAACATTGAAGGTCGTTTTATTATTTCACAATAATGTCGAATAGTGAAACCGTTGAACGGGAGTGTAGCGCGAGATAAATCAGCTTGTTTTCCTTATCAAGATTATAATAGTGATAAAAATATCCAAGAGAAAACTATACATTGGTTACTTGTCACGTGGAAGTCAACGTTTGCGCTCATACTGCGCCAAAATGTTGGCTAAAATATTCACAACCGTCAAATATACTTTAATAACAGTTAATTTTCTATTTCTGGTAAGTGAAGTGATTACAGAAACGTTGCATTTAAAGTGATTGGTGCTATTAACAGTGTATGTTTCAGGTGACTGGAATTATAATACTATCCGTGGGTAGTTCCGTGCAGTCCGCATACAATGGTTACCATGAATTCCTGTCAGAGAGATTTTTCTCCCTCCCAGCGTTTTGCATCGCGACTGGTATTATCATCTTCCTCATTTCTTTTGCTGGTTTTTACGGAGCATATATGGAAAACTATTACATGATTCTAGCGGTAAGTAACCACAGATAAAAAAAAATCTTTACAACAGATATATAATGTAAATCAATTTTTAAGATTTCATTGCGAAACATATCTGGTATACAATAATGATAATTCGTAACGAATTTTTTTTTTGCTCGTCGTAAAACGGTATTGGCTACGGTAAACTTAAGTGGGACTCGATTAGGTCGTTGTTACAATGTAATAATTAAAACTTCTTTAATTAAACCGTTATTTTATCTCAAAAGTCACGGCTGAAATTAGTTGGTATTTACATTTTATTGTCTGGGCGACAAGCGACCTATTTTCGTAATAGAATTGTACCTACTTGTTCTATTTTCAAGGGAGCTTCATAAACATGTACTCAGATTAAATAAAAAAAAAAAATAGGATTAGGTACATCCGCTTGTGTATATTTGGTTTAAAGTTACTTTCTATGAAAGTATAAAGGATGACAGTTATGTAATTAAACAAAATATTATTCAAATTATTATTTTTTTGGTAATTATATTGTAAATTAAAATTTAATTCGTTCGAATTGTTTGTACGACATATGATATAAAATAAGCTTAAAAATTTGTAGGAGTTAAGTATATATAGTAACTGGGACTTAAAAACACTTGGTGACAAAATACTAGGTATAAAAGCATTTCATTTATTTAAAATACTTTATCAAACAAATAATTGTCATTGAGCCGAAAGGCGGTATTTAATGCCTGAACGCTAAAATAATATTCAATTAAATTACAGATATACTTAATATTTATTTTTGGACAAAAAACGATTTTTTTTATACAAAATCTACTCATTAGATTCTACTTTGAAAAAATACTTGTATCTCTTTCTACACATATGTGTAGGAAGCCACCAGCCTACCAATATAAAAGATAAATATATTATATCTTCAAGGACGGTAATTATTATAAACACGGATTACTAGATGTTATTAATTACAAGAAATTAGTATCTTTATGCACAAACTCTTGAAATTCATTCGATATCAGTGTTTATCTAATTTCGTTCAAGTGACTAGTTATAACTATTCGTATTGTTCACGATAAGTATTATAAACGCTGCAAAATGCCATCTGATTAGGAAAGAAAATAATATGTAAATATTTTTTTTTATCGGTGCTTATTATGCTGGCTATACTATTTATAGAGCCCTTTGTTAATGCACCGACAAATAAAATATTTCTATCTGTGATGTCTATCATCAATGGAAGAAATGTATCGTATCTACATTTTTAAAGTTTATGAATTATAATGATGTAACGATGACGTGATGATGAAAAGCCATTTTTGCCTATAACATGGCAAATTCATCGCCAACCATGGCACTTAAGATGCCGTATGACCTTGACGATGATGGCATATGCATACAAGGGACATTACACTGACTCACTCACCATTACAACAGAAACACAGCAATACAAAAAAAAAACAAAATCACAAGTAAGTGGTAGGGGAGAGGTACCTTTGAACACTTTTCAGTTTTTAAATTATATTTCTCATATGGTGTTATAAATCAAGATGTATTATATTTTATAAATAGATATGGGGTTTAAACTAAATAATAAAAATGATATTTATTTATTTTGACCAATCAAACTAACGCAATTTCCATTAAAAAAATACCATATTATGTTCAAATCTGCCCCATCCGCGGGGCACATTTGAAACCCCTAGGGGCAGTATTGAAAAACCAGGATAAAATAAAAACCACGTAGCTTAGAACATAATCAACACTATATTTAAGTTATTTGCATCTTATATTATCATTGAACATAGCCATCTATATCTACACTAGTTATTACTTAAATAAATTGTATAAAACTCTAAACATTTTGGGGCAGTCTTGAACAGGATTAAACTAACTTACAAATTATATCTAGATCAATATGAATATTGCAAACAATCACTTAAAGGTACCTTTATGATACCTATCTTAAAAATATGAAATAAGAGTCTTAGGAACGTACTTTAAAAGCTTTACATTATAAAATAAACAATCAAAACAGCCTCATGATTTTTAAAAACATTAAAATTAAAAAGAATCAAATTAAAACATTGGTAGTTAGAATTTAGTCTAGCTTCAATTTACTAAAGTCAAATTTGAAGGTTAAAAGAGCAGCTGTTCGTAATGTTCCTGCAGTAGGACATGGTTTTGGAAGTTCACAATATCCGTAATAGGAATTAAAGATTGATCTTCTTTGTCAGGAAATAAAAATTTATAATCAAACTTCATTTTCATGAAAGAATAACATCTCTGGACGAAAAACTTACTTGAGTTCAAATTAATTTTCTTTTGTTATACTCGGGATATAATATATACAACGCAATAAAATAATAACAACTTGAAAATAATACTTACCTTGTCAGTAATTTGCTTATAAATAAAAATCGTTATTTACTCTGGTCTTCGTAAACAAACCGGCGAATGATTTTCAAAATTGACAGACAACTGACTGAACTGACAGATGCTTAGGTCGCTATTACCAGTATTAAAATAGTTTCAGAGGTTAGGAATGATAAATCCGTTCATAAAACACACAATTCAAAACTTCCTCTGTTCTAAACTGCTCTTCATGCAGTTCTTTTTTTTTTAAGCTTATCCTTTACAATTATAATTGATTTACATCATAATATTCTTTTTTATTTGAAATAGCCTGGATGCGATCGTTTCATTCCCAAGGTGTGCAATCATCTAAGAAGTCATTGATTGCGCAATATCCTTTAGCACATAAGCGTTCCTTAACAATTCTTTTAAATTTCACAATTGAATATTTTTGAACGCTTTCTGGGATCCTGTTGAAAAAGCGTATACGTTGTCCCATAAAAGACTTACTAACCCTGTGTAATCTAGTAATAGTGGTTGTAAGTTTATACTTGTTCCTGGTGTTAACAGTATGTACGTCACAATTTCTGGGAAAATCTTTTATGATTTTGCGTACATACATAACATTATCAAATATATATTGAGAAGCGACAGTCATTATTTTAATTTCTTTGAATTTACATCTTCATGAATCTTTTGGGTCCAGGTTGTAAATTGCACGAATAGCTCTCTTTTGCAGTACAAAAATCGTATTTATGTCGGCTGCATTACCCCAGAGTAGAATGTCATAAGACATTATACTGTGGAAATAGCTGAAATACACTAGGCGAGCCGTATCAACATCGGTCAACATTCTAATTTTTTTTTACCACGAAAGCTGCAGAGCTTAGTCTATTTGCCAATTTATTAATATGAGGGCCCCATTGAAGCTAAGAATATATGTGATACCGAGAAATTCTGTTGTTTCTACATAATCTAAAGGTTCCCCATTTAAAAGTACATTCGTTTTTACAAATTTCACGTTGGGAATAGTGAATTTAATACATTTTGTCTTTTTACTGTTTAAAAGTAAATTATTAACACTAAACCAATATACTATTTAATTTAATTTTAAAAATTAAGGAAGTGTCATCAGCGAACAATACTCTCTCATGTTTATTATTTAAAAGATGGTGCAAGTCATTTATATAAATGAGGAAGAGAAATGGACCAAGAACAGATCCTTGAGGGACCCCCACACCAACTGGAGCTCCGGGAGATCTCTTTCCATTTATATAAACCCTCTGAGAGTCTGAATCCGATTGCTCAAATACGAATTCAGAAGGCTGAGTGCTTTATCTTTAATGCCAGTGACGTAGTTTCCTGATCAGCGTTTCATGTTGCATACAATCAAAAGCCTTAGATAAATCACAAAATATCCCTAAGGCATCCTGTGACTCTTCCCAGGCTCTGTAAATATTTTTAACGAGCTCGACACCAGCATCGGTTGTCGAGCGACCCCTTGTAAAGCCAAATTGTTTACTGTGTAGCAACTTGTATGTGTCAAAATGTACTAACATCTGATTAAGCATTAATTTTTCAAAGATCTTACTAAGCGTTGGTAGTACAGAAATAGGTCTATAATTGTTGGGGTCTGAAGTACTACCAGATTTAAAAATAGGAATGACCTTACTATGTTTCATAAGGTCAGGAAACACGCCACTAAGAATACAATTATTAAATATAATGACAAGATAAGGTGCAATCACATCAATAACTGACTTGACCACCTTAACAGAGATTCCCCACAGATCGGCCGTTTCTTAACATCTAATGAATTAAAAGTTCTTATTATATCTTTAACACTTACACTGTTAAAGTTAAAGCAAATGTTACATTTAGTTACATTGTTTTTCATTAACGATTCAGCAACGGTAGGAGAGGAATTGGGTGATTTAGTGGTTGAAATTGGAATGTCAGCAAAGAATTTTTCAAAAATACTATCAACATCCTGGTCAGAAGTAATGGGCTTATTATCGATCGACAGATGGTAATCAGTGGTGCTACTTTTGTCTTTTCCAGTTTCGCAATTAATAATTTTCCAAGTCATTTTTATTTTATTTGGTGCATCTAAAATTTTTTTTCTTATATGCAACGACTTGGCCATGGTACATAATCGTTTGAACAATTTAGAGTAGGCACTAACATGATTAATGAAAGGAAGAGACCGGTTGTAAGTTATTTCATTATAAAGTTCATACAACCTTTGCCTACTCTTATGAATTCCTACAGTCGCCCAATCATTAAATGTGAGAAAACTCCTTGAATTGACTGTCTTTGAAGTAAATATGACATTGAATTCATTTTTAATTAATTTAAAAAAAAAATTGTAAAACATATTAGAATTTTCATGTAAGGGTAGATATGAGAGCTTTGCCATAATATTACTTCTGGACTTCTCCATTCGATTCATATTGATAGGAACAAACGTTTGTTTTAATTCTTTATTATTATTTTTTATTTGTGAATGAGGCCAACTGTCCACAATGATCGGAACTTAACATATTTATAATACATTAATGACATGGTACACAATTAGTAAATATGTTATCAATACATGTTGCAGTGGATTCTGTGGTTCTAGTTGGCTCTAGGAATAAGTTAACAAGGTTATATGAATTAAATAGAGATCTGAATCTTATACTTGTACCACAGTTTTCTAATAAATTTATGTTGAAATCATCGCAAACAAAGATATATTTATTAGAACCAGATAATTTCAACAATACATTTTCCAATATTTTTTCAAATAATTCATATAACCCTGGGACTGAGACCTGGGAGGTCTGTATACGCATACAACAATGACACGCTCAAGCTCTGCACAGGCTATTTCAATAGCCTGCTCTATAGAAAGGTTCACAATATCCTTGCGTTCTTTAAACTTGAAATTTTTACTAATGACTATTAATGAGCCATCGCGTATTGCCTTTTTTCTACTGAACAGACTAGCTACCTGGTGACCATCAAAGTTAAACATATGCTGGTAATTTAAGAGCCAATGTTCTGTAACGCATAAAATATCCATGTCATTATTGTTAACGAATAACTCGATTTCTAAATCGTTCCCTAACATCCCTTGGATGTTTTGGTGCACCAGGCTTACATATTTATCATTTGTTTTAGTAATTTTGATTTAGCAGGCAATACAATATTATTGACACACTTCACACTACAATATGACAAATCATTAATAATTATGCAAATGGCCCTTCCTACTATAAATTGAATCTGAAGTTTATGAAATCGTAACACTGTTATACCTTTCTCCTTACATTGTATAAATGGTTATTTGGTGTTATAAAATTTATTATAAATGGTTTAAAAAGTTGGTACTCATCCAAAAGTTGGTATAGCAATGGTAGTTTACCTATTTTTCAGCTTGTATCTACGACGGCAAAAATATTACTACAATTCTATTAGTGCCAGCAGTATGTAAACATAACTTAGTTTAATAAATAAGTCTCATCAATTGTTTTTTTTAATACGATGCCCCTAGGTACGCCTCGGACTCTTTTGCCTTAAGATAGCTACTCCACTGAGCCTGAGAATTTCGTATGACTGCCAAATATACCGTTAAGCTGATTTTTGAAGATTTAATAAATTTCTCTAAATCTTTCAGTTTGCGGGCTCTATGTTGTTGATGTTCATATTTCAACTGTCAGCGTGTATCGCAGGATATGTGTTGCGCGGCAACACAGTGGCACTCGTGCAGAAGCAGCTCATCAGCACCATGGATCTTTATGGTCCTGACAAAAATTTTGAAGTCACCAAGCTGTGGGATGAAGTACAGTCCGATGTAAGATTCTTCGTCCTTGACTTTACAAATATTTCTTCAACGTAAATTAGTGAAAATAGTTATTATTGTTTTATATTAAATATTATTTGAGAGTTTTAATCACATAATCGGCGCATTAAAAAGGAAGGATTTTATTATGGATCTTAAAATAATAAACAACGAGAGATGAAATTGACTTTATTGGATATTTAAAACTATGTTGTTGAATCCCTTTTTATACGTAGGTATCATTCTTAAATCTTAAAGTGATCAGACCTAATTTGGGTCGACATGATTTAATATTTATTACATTAAACAGTACCTTATATTGTACTGCCTCGTTGGTCTAGTGGGTAGATATAAGGCCGCAGACCCGGTGGTCCTGGGTTCAATTCCCAGGTCGGGCCAATATATAGTTATTGGGCTTTTCTGTCAGCAAACTCTCAGTAGCAGCCCGGAGTCTAGAAGTTGGAAGTGTGTACACGCCCGTGCTCGGAAAGCACGTTAGGCCGTTGGTCCTGCGCCTGAACTCTTTCCGGACGTGTCGGATTGCCGTCCCATCGGATTATGAGAGCTAAGGGAAAGAGAGTGCACCTGTGTTTGCGCACACACTTGTGCACTATAATATCTCCTGCGCAGTTGGTTAATCTCTCTTGAGATTGGCCGCCATGGCCGAAATCGGTCTGGAGGACCTTATAATGTTTATAAACTTATTTTACTGTATTTTATCAATTTGGTCTGGATATTCCAAGAAATAATTCGTTCTGTGCCCCAAAGATTGTACCAGAGCCAAGATTGCCGAGTAAAGAGAACACGAGGACTTTGCGTTTTCTTCTCGTCCTCAGCGTTGGAGCAAGATATGCCACATGTGCAAAAACCAACCTGCAACGTGGTGGCATAAGCTCCAAACTTTCTCGTTATAACCAGATCTTTATATTGTTTCTATGTGGTATTTGTATTTAATTTCCAGTTTACTTGTTGTGGCGTGATCAACTCAAGTGATTGGCTGACTCCATTGAATACCAATGAGTCTCGAGGTGTTCCTGTCAGTTGCTGCAACCACGTCTATGGTGCTATAAATACTTTCACTTGCAACACCACAGTTGCATACATCACTGGATGCTCTGAAGCCTTCGGTAACTGGGTTGAATCACACGCTGCGGCTATTGGTATATCAGGAATCTTCCTTGTTTTAATGCAGGTGCGATTATTTGTACTATTTTGCATTAAAAATTTTAACTCTAATAAGTAATCCATGAAACAGTTATTAATTCTTTAAGTATTAGAAGAATAAACATGTCTCAGATAACGTCTACAGAAATTAGTTTGCTGGCAAGGACGTGCCGTCAGTGCTGATGGAAAGTTCTTTAGATCATTGATATTATAAGATCTTTTATTACTTTTTGTCGAGTATTATTTTAAGTTGTGATGTATATTTTACATGATTACAAACATCATAATTAATTTGCACTTAGAGTAAAATTTATTTTAGCAATTGGATTTTTGTTCACCAACAACGAAAACGTGGGTCGAGTATAATTGATCCTTTGCAAAATCTGCTGCTTTTCTAAAAGTCGATAGGTCAATTCGGTAGGAGAACCCTGGAAATAAATAGAAGTGATGAAAGTGGAAATAGAAAGAGTGGTTTCTGATAGACTCATTTGCACGAATTCATCTTTTACCACTAATATTTTATTATTTATTTTTTTAGGCTCTAGCTGTTGCTGGTGCAGTATGGCTGGCTAACATATCGAGACAAGAAAGAGAGTTTCCATAAAGTAATGTTATGAAAGCTAATGTTAGGTGTAATTTAAATTTAAATAAAAATCATTATTAAATTATAACTTAAATGTATAATAAAATTTACATGTTGTTTTTTTTCTTTGTTATTAATTTTCACCGTGCTCTTGGAAAATACCAAAATGATATAAGCTAGAGTCATAGATATTTTTAAATTGTTGCTTACTTATTGTTTAATTAAGACAAATTGTCATTATAATTTTGAAATAAAATAAACTCCAAATATGAATTCAGGAATTGAAAACATATTTATATTCAAAATAACGATGGTCTTTATGTATTATATCACTTTCAATTTTTGTGCATAATCTATTAATCGTCATATTTTTTATATTAATTTCTTTATGTATATACCCTTTTAGTTATTCATATAACTTACTAAAATAATATGAGTATCAGTTAAAGTGTGTATTTTTAATATATTTTTGAAGATGTTGACTAATATTTAATGTGTTTGACAATGTTTTAAGTGGTGGCCATAGTGATTGTGGGTGAAAGAAAAATTGTAGTACGCTTATGTATATCAAGATGGAAAAGTTCAATTATCACAGCTTCAGATTGAATTGTTTTAGTTAATATGTGAGTAGGTATAATTAAGAAGATGTAATAAAGGAATCGGTATTCAAAGCGACAACATATTACTATGGGTAACATATAATTTACACGAACTTGCAAGTAGTCACAGTTAATATATCTGGTGACGTTTGTATCCCATACTGTTATCATTCTCATACCAAGGATTTATCTCAGTTCTTTGTTTTCTTTAAATATTTTTATAAGTGCGGGTACGAAATTAGCACACAATCCAATAATTATTTCAGGAAGATTTGTCACATTTAACTTGTGTAGCTAGAAGACAACTCTACCCTATATACTTTGTAATGAGTTTTATTTTGACCCTATTGGCCTTGACGGAGTTACCGGGCATTACTAAGCCATATTTGCTGCGAAGCTTTAAGTTTCCAGAACCTGAAAATGAGTTAAAATACTATGATCATTGATAATTGTAGTGCTTATTATTATTGGGTGTAATAAATAATAATACTTTATCGATTTTTTTAATTGCCCATAAAATAAACTCATTTTTGACCTTAACGTTTATAAGTTACACTTTTGAATTAAAAATGATCTTGTGATATATGCCCCTTTCAATTTTCATGTATAAAATTTTCTACAACACATTCGACTATTTTGGTTTTTTAAGATACATAAAGCTGAAATACTCCAAAGTATTTCAAATAATCTATTTTATAACGTATTCGTCTTATGGATTATTAATAATTTGCAATAAATCCGACCTGAAGAGTGACTCGGCAATTTCTTTCAATAACTAATAAATAAGCGTTATCTTAATTTGCCATATCTTTCGACGACCATTTACGGGGTTGTTGATACTGTAAAAATAACAATAACGTCCTCCAGACCGATTTCGGCCACGGCAGCCAATCTCAAGAGAGATTAGCCAACTGCGCAGGTGATATTATAGTGCACAAGTGTGTGCGCAAACACAGGTGCACTCTCTCTTCCCTAGCTCTCATAATCCGAGTGGACGGTAATCCGACACGATTGGAAAGAGTTCAGGCGCAGGACCAACAGCTTAACGTGCTTTCCGAGGCACGGGAGTGTACATACTTCCACCTTCCAAACTCCGAGCCGCTATTGAGAATTTTCTGAGAGAAAATCCCAATATTTTTTTATCGGCCCGACCGAATTTGACCCAGGACCACCAGGGTCTGCGGCCCTATATCTAGCCACTAGACCAACGAGGCATTTGAGACTATATACCTTCATTGTCATGATAAAGGTTCTATTAAAAACTCTAATTGCCTTACTTATAAAGGTTGTGAGAAAAATACTGTGTTCTTTCGAAATTCGCTTAAATCAGTAATGACTGAAATATAATAGTAATTCTTAGGAGTCACCGCCACAGCCCGTTACTATTCCACTGGTGGTTAGAAGCCATTTCTACTGTTAAAGGAAGGCTTAACAATTTATCACAGGAAACAGTTTTGCTAAAAAAAAATTAAGATTATTCTACAACACTTGTTAAGTATGGGTTGGTATTGTAAGGTTTACTAATCAAATAAAAATAAATTCTAAAACTATTTTGTTTTATATTTTTATAAAATGTTACTTTAAATTATCTGAGAATACATTTTAAGAATAATGGCGCGGACTTGAATAATGGCGGGAATCTACTCAGTTGTGTTATAATTTAAATTATAAAGAATACGAGTACGTTTATGTATCTTTTAGATGAGTTTTTGTATTGAGAAATAAAATGTATATTATAGTGTCACTCTGGTGTTTTCTTGGAGAGGAGATTATAGTATAAATAGATTTTGTTGATGTTTGTATATTATTATAACGAGATTAATCAGTAGTTGTTCGGATTTGCACCCGTGAACTACCACATTTAATACCTATACGTGGGCTCGTTTAATGAGTCTCTCGATTGGTCGCTTAAAATTATCTATTTGGTAATGCATTTTGCATTATATTTTGGTACGATTATCAAACATACGTATTTACATTGTCATTACTATGCGTCATATTTTTACAAAATAAATAAATGATATGATTTTTTAAATTATATTTTCCTTTTACGACTTCATATTTATTATCCTTACAATGTGGGTAGCTGTGACGTCACACGTTTCAACCAATAAACACGAGGCCACTGCCATCAACAGTGGAAATATTAACGTGAAGTATTATTAGTATTTACCATAGCTTACAAAATACATACGCTAATTGGTCGAAGAAAATTCGACTCGTACTAAACTAGTAGTCATTGAGCCGAGCGCGCGATAACATATCAGTTGATAGCGATCCTGAAAAGTGTCGCCATAGTTTTCAGTGTACTGTTAACTGTCACTTAGTGAAGGTGCTCGCGTTAATTTCGACTGTGTTCTAAAATGACGCAGAACAATCTAGAAGTTGGTATGAGGTGCATAAAGTACATGCTCTTGTGCGTTACTGCTATTTTTGTGGTGAGTTAGTCGAACATATGTATATTATTAAATTTTATTTGTTCCGCTTATCAGTTTGTGATGTGGCATCGTTACAGGTATAGGATAGATTATAGTACCGCAGTTTGGTATGTAACGATTGATATAAACTCGATACCTAGTATAGGTTTCAAGGTTTTTGTAATTATATTTTTATATGAAGGTCTTCTTTTAATGTATGGTCCGCGCAGCCTATATTTAATTGGTTTTCACGTTATACTGTTAAACCCATTGCGGTCAACAAATGTTGTGTAAGTTACATTGTTAATAAATGACTAATAGCGATATAAATATTTTTATTATGATGAATGACGTCATCGATAAGAGAGTACGTTGTGTTCAATAAAAGAAACAAACTCGGAAATTCTATTTGAATGTGTAATGCGATTGGTATATATTCTATTTGAAGGTTGAGTGAAATTGTCACAAGGAAAATCTATAATTGTAATATAAAACTGAAGTGTGTTAATTTGTGTGAATTCGTTGAGATCAGCAACTACAAGTCCGATTTGAAAATATCTTCTCTCAGATCTCGAGGTTCTGGGTTCAAGCCCCAGGTCGAGCCAATGAAAATTATTGGGTTTTTTTAGCGAAGAAACTCAATAGCAGCCCGCAGTCTGGAAGTTTGGTATGTGTAGGTACACTGCATTGCCTCAGTAAGCCCGCAAAGTTGGTCCTTTTCGGTCGTTTCGGGATATAAAAGTGAAGGAATAGAGAGTGCATCTGTTTTTGCACACACATTTCAGCACTATAATATGTTCCGCCCGGTTGATCATCGATAACATCATCAGTAGGGCCAATTGTAACATGAATTTCTTACTAAGAATGATACAAAACTGTATTGATTTATATATTGGATAGAAATTTCTATAAGAATAGTATATACAACTATATACTCGGATCTTATGTACTAGCATAAATAACTCACGTGTGCCAAAACATTTACATAATTAATCTCATGTATAGCAATATTTCCTTGGCTGCGACTGCTAATATTAGAAGACGTATCAATTGTAATGATGATGAGTATGTTGTTTCATAAAAAGAGCAAAGCTAATTCTATACACCTGACCGTGATATATGGCAAGTACTGAAACGAACGCTATCTGTAATAAAAACAAAGAGCAAGATAACATGAACAAGCAGCAATACAACTTACATTTCAATTATACTGATACGCCACAAATATTCCTTTGTTTTTTTATTAGAAATACTTAATTTTTAGAAATAAATAAAATAATATATATATCATATACTTTCCAAAAACCAAATGCCATACAAAGACAAATCGTTATGCGACAAAAAAAATTACAACTTTGCTGCGGTATGGTAGCCATTTGGAACCGTCGGAAAAGTATGGCATGGTGATTTTTGTGATTGCTATTCGACGATGATTAGCTGTGCAAAAATTAGCCTGGTACAAATGGTTGAATTGTTATTTTTAAATTAACATGTTCTCGTCGGTATGGCGTGCGGGCTGTAAGTCACATCGGAGAAGTATGGCACTACGCTACCGCCTACTTCCTTTTTCAAATTTACTATCGGAAAACAGAAGAATTTTTGTGGAACAAATCGTTTGACCCTTTTTTTTATCCGACACGTTCGATTAACGCCCACGGAATTGGGCCGCCAGTACCAGCGCTTTGACCATCATTTTCCTTTTCATCATTACGTAATTAAGCCCCCGAAGAGTCGCCATACTGGTACAAATGACCGGAAAATTTGTGTCAGTATCTTCCGGTGCATAATCTAATGTTTTCAATTATATAAAGATCTTGGTTAATAGCTCATTTACGGTAGAAGTTGTTTATATTCGATGAAGTGCCAATTTCTATGGGTGGCAAATTTGCTAGTAACAGTCTTCAAATATTTAAAAAAAATATCTATTTACATAAGTATAAAAGTGTAATTGTCTATATGTGTTTCTCCGAGTAACGGTTTTTTAGGTTAGTATACTTTTTGTAACGATTATCAGTAATTCCTTGAATTGTAATAATAATTTGAAATATTACATTTTATATGTACACTTATTCGTCATTTATCTCGGAAATATTGCGTGTTAATTCACAAAATCACGGTAAATATTTTATTTCATGACGTTATGCAAGGAAAATATTCATTACTTATTTCGCAAACAATTGTGAAATACAGAAAAGTAACATTGCCAACAACAGCGAAATAAATTTTGCTTACACTTTAAACACCTATAACTTTAAAAGATTTTTACTTCATTTTCTTCGACTTTTTTTATCAAATTCAATGAGAAGTATATCAGCATCACGAACAATACATAATATAGTACAAAGTAAGATATTTTTGTTACAAGCATCAATATTGTTTCATAAAATTTGACACGAGCATTTTCTTTTAAAATATGTACTCTTATATCAACGTATTGTAAAAAATCGTACGACAACGTAATATAAAGGTGAATCGTTATAATAAACGTTATAACGCCATAAACAACGTTACCCAACCTATATCCTGTTTTTTTTTTTAAATTATGTTATACATATACATGGAACCATAAAAAATACACAATAGACAAAATAAACACCAAAAGACATATTCAATACATTGAAATGTATACGACGGTTTCTCTCAATTCTTATGCGATAGAATTTTGCTACAAACGTACAAAGTAATAATTCTCATGTGGATTCCATTCTGCCGTGTTGCTTTGTAAACAATGCATGTGATATGTTAGTCGTGAAAAATCAATAACCATGTACGAACTGTAGCCGCATAACCGCTAATGCCCTTGTAGTCGTCGCAAGGTCGACTTTACCTTTAAAATTATTTTTCATTTCAAACACATTTGCTTATATAATCAAAAATATACATCTTGTACTAATTTTTATTTGACTACTGTATGTTGTTTTTTAATTTTGTTTTTAATCAGTTAATTATTTTGATTATGAAATTGAATGAATGAATTATGAAATTAATATTTAAAAAGTCTAATAACTTCGTAAAATAAATTTAAATAATTTAAAAGGGTTCTTGGTGACCTGTATTTATAGTACAAAGATTATCAAGTTAAGGTAAAGCTAGTGCAAAAACTTCTCAGGGAAATATTTTCTAATACATGTTATAAATGCTAAAATGAGTTTATTTGTTTATCCACGAGTGCTCATGGATATATTATTTTTATTGCAAAAAAAATAGTTCAATCAAATGAAACGTTATTATAATATCAAGACAGTTGAGAAAATTTATATCGTAATAGAAATGCCATCCAACATTCGTGTGTCCTAATGATAATGAACTACATACGTCAAAAGACAATAATAAATAATTGCCTATTGAGACTAGCGCGTTCTGGCCACTGTCTGTTGTATACGAAAATGTATTATTAGCACTATGACTTGTATTGTTTATCTTCCAATTCACTATTTACATATTTATATTTATGACAGACGTATTCGGCATAATAAAATAATCAAAGATGAAACAATAGACAGCTTACTACTTTTTAATGATTTGACATATTCCTAACGAAAAGCTATTTTGGTTCATCACTTGTAATTATTAATTAGTTATTAATACTTACTACTGAATTACATTTACAGTTTTCTTTTTAATTCTCCGACTTTATATTTAGTATTGAATGGATTTTAAAAGTGTTTACCTAAATGTTGGTACCATAAACAATTGAAAATCTTGGTAAAATATATATGGTAGTAAATAAATATACAGCATACTGGGTATATTATGTGCTCTCGTAAAGAGAATAATCCCACTGATTTAGTCTAATCTTTGTTGGGCACTTGCGTGGATGTTTCTAGAATATTAGCAAAAAGTATTGTGAATATATCAACTACAATATTATTTTGCCAAGCAGTAAAATCAATACTTTCTACTGAACAACAAATACGAACTCTGCCGAGTACTATTATTTTATGTATAAGAAATACCATTAGTGCGTATGCCGCACAAATTAAACAAATATATTATGATAATTGTACGCTTATAGTACATTCTGATGATTATAGGCAAAACTATTATCCATAGATATCATATTACATGTGACCTAATGGACTATTTTTTTATTTATAGCACTAAGGTCAACGAGCTAGTTAATGGTGAATTAATAATAATGTCCTCCTGACCGATTTCGATCACGGCGGCCAATCTCAAGAGAGATTAGCCAACTGCGCAGGAGGTATTATAGTGCACAAGTGTGTGCGCAAACATAAGATCACTCTCTTTTTCTTTATCTCTTATAATTCGATGGGTCCGACACGACCGGAAAGAGTTCAGGCGCAGGACCAACGGCTTAACGTGCTTTCCGAGGCACGGGAGTGTACTCATTTCCAACTGCCAATGGTGAATTATCACCTTAATGAATATATTCTATTATTATGTAAGTTTTACTATATATTACGAATGTCATAATATTCTGGTTGGTTATATTATTAATGTTTTTGTCTCTAGCTCACTTCCGCTCTCATCATCTCTGTGGGTACAACGATCTACGCGATCTACTACGATGTATCTTTCTTCCTGGACACGCAGCTGTTCTCACCGGCGACCTTTATCATCGTCATTGGAGTCATCATGCTCTTCGTTTCTCTGTTCGGTTGCATCGGTGCCTTGAAGGAGAGCACCTGCTTGGTTAACATTGTAAGTTCGAAGATATTTTGAAAGTGGATATACACAACTGACATTGTTATTAATATTTTTTTATTAATTAACATTTCTTACTAATTAATAATATATTAATATCGGACTTCTTCAGTCACATAAACAGTAAAGAAGACACTAACTTTAGATTAATGTTTACCGGTGGAATGTGTAATTGTACAAAGTGGAAGAAAAAATATCACGAGGCAGCGTTAGTCTGATCAGATCAGATCGTAGTAAATTCAAGTCATCCATCTAAGATATGAACCTCAGAAATGAGAAAATCGATGCGAGGAGAATTGGGAAGGAATGCCAGGCAGGCCGTAAAACGGCCTACTTTTAAATATATTTTTCTTGTGATATGTTAGCCCACTGCGCTGACCACTACAATGGAATAAGGGCAAGCCATTGATAAATCGATATAAAGAGAAATTGTCTTTTATTAAAGTATTTTATTATCACAAAATACCAAGGAAATAGATAATTAAGAATGATTCACGATTATTTTTGTGCGATAGTGAAACAAGCTGCGATATAAAGCGCTTGTTCTTGTGTCTTTATCGCTAAACTTCACTTTTACAAAAAAAAAAAACCTATTATAGTAGTCACGAGTGTAGCAATCAGCGTCCGTGGTCAAGATATTTAATTATCTATTTTCCTAAAATATGGGGTGAGAAACACTGTTACAATTAATACATACTTAGTTTTTTCGTGAATGTAATCTATTTGGTAGTTAAATACAAATATATTTTTGTCAAAATTAATCACAGCTAGACACTATTTTGAAGTTCAAAATAATGTTACACATAATATTCTAATATAGAATTATAAGTATTCCCAGGCAAATAATGTACTTAGTTGTATGGTAGGTTAGTGACCAATTTTCGTTATCACTTCAACTAACTATGTAATACATACACAAAATATTAAATGTTTAGAATCCGATAGTAATACTAACAAAATCATTAAATGAATAGGTTAAAAAATATGTAGCCGGGGTATTTTTTTGTTAAATTATAATTTTAATTTCAGTAACTTATCTGGTTTATATATTTCAGTTTGCAGTTATCCTCAGTTTGGTGCTGGTACTTGAAATCTCAGCTGCCATCGCTGCGTACACATTGCGTTCTCAGGTCGCAGATATGTTGGACGATAATTTGAGAGACACACTACCTTCGTATTACAACAAACCAGAAGTAACCGATGCCTTCGACTTCATTCAAAGTAGGGTATGTAAAAACACATAATTCGACATTCTTAATTGAAAGGGTTTCTTGGGATCTACTTAAAATGTACAAAGAATAAATATGACTTATGGAAAAATAATACAAAAATCTATTAGGAATAAAGCTGAAGCTGTGACGATTGCAAAGTGTGTAATGTTTATTATTTTTATAATTGCAGCTGAACTGCTGCGGTGTCGATAGCTACCTCGACTGGGGTGATGTGCCCACTGAGAAAGCTGGTATTTCCGTAGCCAACATTACCGTCCCCTACTCCTGCTGCGCTCAGACACACTACCAAGTTGTTGGGGACATAGAAGTTGACGAGTGTGTTAAGCTGTATGCTAATGGCTGCCTTCCCAGGATCACTTATCTTATTTACCAGAGTGCAGGCTTGCTTGGTGCAGGCGCTATGACGATTGCATTTATTCAGGTATATATACATTTTTAATCAAAACAAACATGAATCGTTTTCTTTCAAAATTTAAAAGGTCTCTTATATACACTTTTCCTAATGATGTAGAATCAGGTTAAACGAAGGTATTTTTTGTATTATTTCAGGTTATCGGCATTGTCTTCTCTTTCTCGCTGGCCAGTTCCATTCGTAAAGCGAAGTCTGAGCGCGAGCGCAGACGATGGGAAATCCAGGAGCGCATGGTCAACGCGTACACTTCCCTTAACCCCGAGAAGGAGAAAAGTGCACCCGTTGTTTATGTCCCATTCCACGGACAAAATAATGCTTAAGGCTTAAAACAGAAACATTTTGTCACTTAAACAGAATCTATGACATATGTACACAAATAAATTACAATTATATTGTTGTTTTTTTAAACCTACCCATTTTGACGTTTGAAGGTAATAGTTAAAAAAAAGTACAAAAAGTATTTAAAATTCAAAATATCCGTAAATAAAGTCAAATTATAATGAAAATATTTTAAGAGATTATAAACATTCCATGTATCAAATTTCTTAAATTCGTTAAACAAGATAAAATTATATTGAACGTGATTGTGGACCAAATTTTTAGTAATGTAATTTTATTTTTAAAACGAGGCTTATATGTATAGCTTAGAGAAAACTATAAAAAATAAAATGCTAACTATAATCAAAGTAATGTAAGAATAATATGTAATATTATAGAATTATTTTACAAACAAAAACACTGTTTTTGGTATTATATACTTTTGTAGATACAACACTGTGTTTTTTGTAATGTTATTTTAAATTTTTAGAAGTGATAAATATTGAAACAAATACCTATTTTATTCTTTATGTTCCATGTAATTATTTATCACAAATATAATTGAATATATTATTTTTATTTAATAAATTTAAAAACCACTTTGTATATTATTATGATTTTCCCTTTTCCTATTTTTTTAACTTATGTGAGTTAAATATATAAGCTTGTCATATATATATTAGGTCCTTACATATGAAATTAGCGTTTTGTCGTACTGACCACTTTGATCTGAAATATCTCCTCTTTGGTTAAGAATTCCAAATTCAAATTTATAAATTCATTTAGCTGGTACATTTGAGTTTTGAAAACAGTCATTCATTTGTTTTTTCCTCATTATTTTTTTCTTTGGCGTCGATTATTACCGCACAATGGAAAACATGAAATATCGGTATATTTACGAGTTCGAGTTCTAACGTGACACCAGTGCTGCAGAAACAGCTCGAAGGATTAATGATGTATACGGCGCTGGTGTCGCAAAAGAAAGCACGGTACGTTTTTGGTTTCAACGTTTTCATTCTGGAAATTTCGACCTTCAGAACCAACCCCGTGGATGGCCGGAGACCAAAGTGGAAAATGAAGAATTATAGGCTATTGTGGAAGCGGATCCATCACAAAGCACTTCAGAGAAAGCTGCAGGCTTCGGGGTAAGTGATAAAACTATAGTAATCCACTTGAAGCAAATCGGGAAGTAAAAAAACTTGAACGATGGGTACCTCATGAATTGAGTGAATCGAACTTGCAAACACGCGTCAACTGCTGTGTTACTTTGCTCAACCGACACGATAATGAAGGGATTTTAAATCGAATCATTACTTGTGATGAAAAGTGGATACTGTACGATAATCAGAAGCACTCGTCGCAATGGCTGAACCTTGGAGACCCAGCTAAATCCTGCCCTAAACGAAAATTGACTCAGAAAAAGTTACTTGTGAGTGTTTGGTGGATTAACGCCGGTGTCGTTCACTACAGCTTTCTAAATTCTGGCCTAACGATTACGGCAGATATCTATTATCAGCAACTGCAAACTATGAAGGAAGAACTAGCTGCTAAACAACCGAGATTGGTCAATCGCTCTAGGCCACTGCTGCTTCACGACAACGCAAGACCACACACTGCACAACAAACAACCACTAAGCTAGATGACCTACAATTGGAATGTCTGCGACATCCACCGTACTCCTCGGATCTTGCTCCAATTGATTACCACTTTTTCCGGAATTTGGAGGACTTCTTACAAGGAAAAAAATTCAACTCCAATGCGGCAGTCCAAACCGCCTTCAAAGAGTTTATTGATTATCGCCCCCATGTTTTTTTTAGTAAAGGGATCAATGAACTACCTATGAGATGGCAAAAGTGCATAGATAACAACGGTGCATACTTTGATTAATTAAATATATTTTACAAAAAAAAAAAAGACTTTATATTCCTCCCGTACAAAACGCCAATTTCATATGTAAGGACCTAATATGTACGTGCTATTATTTTATTATTTATTAATCATTCATTTCAATAAACACTCGTTTTTTGTTATATTTTGCGTTTTCTAAAGATCAATAACATATTTTAATAAATTTTTACTAATTTATATCAAATGATTGTTTTGAGGAAAAAGTATTTCACAAAGTACAATCAAAATAGAAATACACTCTATTGGAGTAGGCTTATACAAGCACCTTTGAATCGTAATTTTACAGGCTTTTTAACCGACACCAAAAAAAGAGGAGGTTCTCAATTCGAGAGTATGTTTTTGTATGTTTAACTTTGTGATTAAACCGATGTGTAAAATTAAACATTTTATACCGGCATATTTATATGTAATATTTACTTGTTTCGATAAATCTTTTGGATTTATATAGTATATATTTCGATAATATATTTTTTTATTAAATAAAAGTTGGTTAACAATTATTGGGACAGTAAAGTTCTATAGACTTCATAAACAATTGGGTACTTAGCTTTTATGTCTAGACACAAGAGTACTGTCCCTGAAAGTACTAAGTTATACATATATAAATAAAAATTAAAAAAATCTGTATCTTATAATAAGTATAATAAAAAAAGTAAAATCACAAAATGCTGTAGATTTATGACTTTATTGATTAATTTTGTGTCTGATCGAAAGTAATCTCTACACTTAGTACATATAATAGCTTAATGTTCATAAGTGTTACGTTCGCGTGTTAAATAAATAGCTGATAATATTTATCAAGTCATATCAATATGGATCACAGTATTATCGTATCTACACTGCTTTTGTTTTGTGTTTTATCGATATAAATAACTTTACCGGTTGCATGTACTTTTTAAAACAAGCTCGTTTTCGTATCCACCGAACACCACAGACGGATGACAGTTTGGGTGACAAATATATATTATCAGCTCCAAACTCATCTTTCAGCACAATATCCAATCGCATCGAAATTGAGCAATCTAAAATATCTTCGTAGATATTTTAGAACAGTGCTCTTTTGTTTATGGGCAGTTACATCATATTCGCAAATAATAATGCTGGTATAGTGCCCGTCAATTAATGTTTTAACAACTCCTAATAGATACCAGACTGGTAGTATTTTGTGCGACAGAGATAACGCTCTACCATGCTGAATAAGTCGTTTATTTTGTTTTGTTTTTCAAAGGTCGATGTGCATTAAATATTACACATCGACCTTTGAAAAGCGACAACGGGAACTATACCCTGTTTTAGTATACCTATCTATGTATTTGCTTATAATATAAAGTATAAAGTAATATAGTATGTATAAAGTTATATAGCAATTATTAGCATGTTACTTTTATTTACGAACATGTAAAATTACTCTGTGGCACACGGCATTCAACGTGTCACTTTAATATCTAATTATTGGATAATAATAGCGTTAGAACATTTTTTTTATTTTTTTTATTGTATAGTTTAGCGGACGAGCATATGGGCCACCTGATGGTAAGTGGTCACCAAAGCCCATAGACAATGACATTGTAAGAAATGTTAACCTTCACTTACAGTGCCAATGCGCCACCAAACTTGGGAACTAAGATGTTATGTCCCTTGTGCCTGTAATTACACTGGCTCACTCACCCTTCAAACCGGAACACAACAATACAAAGTACTGCTGTTTTGCGGTAGAATATCTGATGAGTGGGTGGTACCTATCCAGACGAGCTTGCACAAAGCTCTACCACCGAGTAAAATGGCCACACAGTCACTTTTAAAAATAATTTGAATTGTTTTAATCATTAAATGTAATGCCCGTAGCGATAACGAAAATGTATAAATATTTTATGTTTTTGGTTATTTATTAACACATATATAATTCATAATTTTTTAAATTTTTTAAGTACTTCATTGCTAAACATTTGATTTTAATTGTTTGTTATCTTTCTGGTTTTTTCTGTTTCTTAATTGTTATAGTTATTAGTGGAAACTTAATTGATGTATATGTGTTATATTTATATTATTTTTATAATATTGTACAGGCTGCTTTCCGAGTTAGGAATAAATAAATAACTAACGTGTCTTACTGTCCTTAAAAAACTTCAAAATTTCAGGCTTACAATGAAAAAAATTAACCCTTTATTTTAAAGATAATTTTCTTTTCGATTTATATAGAGAACCAGAACCCAAAACTGTATTGTATATATACAGGCAGGACTAGATAGCTAACACCATAAGCAACAACTTTTGTTCTACGACTTTTGATCATTTGATTTTATTTTCATACAAAAATAAGTATTAATTTAATTTCCCGCTTGAACGTTGAAGTCGTAGAACAAAAGTTGTTGCTTATGATGTTAGCTATCTAGTCCTGTGAGGTTGCTGGTGTGTTACAAATAACCATGTTAAAGATACTTTTTTTAAACTTCCACATTATTCAATCAATTTATTAAAGCATTTTTTATTTTACCCTTTTATCGAAACGTGTATTGATTATACTGTCGAAAGTATTAAGTAATCTATTCAAAACATATTTATCTATACACGAGACAAGATGTCAACAAAACTTGGTACTTTTGTATATGAAATTGGTACACGATGTATGCAATTCATATACATAAAATATAAACATTCGATATGGAAGTAAAAACTACCTTACTTTACTATAGTAAATGAATATTATAATTTTTAATCTTATAAGATTACCTACTTCTTGGTTTAATCATTTGATTTTCAGTCGGTGCAATTAGAAAAAACTCATTTGATACAGTTGAACTCTTAAATGTAATTAGCACGAGCTGGTACATTGAATTATGCTTAGAAGACTTGCTTCGCTCAATTTTTAAATAAGTACTGCATATTACGCAAATATGGCTGGACGATCTTGAATAAAATTTGGAACATAAAAAGTTTATAGCTTGATTCAATACAGGTTTCCAAAACGTGCACCTTTCCCAAACAGGCCGGCAAGCCGCGGAGTAAAACAATATAATATACAAAGAGAGAAATTAATAGTTAAATAATTGTACTTTTACAATTGATAAAATATGGCTTTCGCTTCGGTTCTCTTACAATATATACTCTCGATACAATAAACATGATTTAATTATGCAATAAAAAAGTATAAAAAATCATTTATATTGGACTGTTAAATCCATTTAAATTGATAAATAAAACCCATTGAAGTTCAAACTAAAATACTCGACTGATTTTAGACAGGTTGATATTGTATGTGAATTTGATTGAGTGGCGACATGATATGCTTATTATAGTAATTTATTGTGAGGATTAACGTCACAGTTTATGCTTCTCTAGAATTTTCCGAACGACATTATTCTTCCATTATCATTTTCTCATATTATATAATGGTGTATATTAATCATTACTATTCAGTCCCAATTTAAAAATAATTCGAATATCCAGCAAAAGTATACCAATTAGTCTATTACCATCTATAATTAGTAAAAAATTGCGTAAATAACTTCTTCTAAACCACGCAATAGATTTTGATACGGTTTGCACTAAAATAATTAATCAAGGTTTATAAACATAATCTGTAAATATTTTGTAAACCATGGCTGGACTATTATATGTAGATAGGTGTTTGCGAAAACTATTCTAGTCCGCTTATAATGCTAATGCTGGCTAAACCTTAGGAGATACATCAAAAGAACGTACCGTACGTACGACAATTGTCTACTTCTTAAAAAATGCCTACCAATAAGTCCGAGATAACATGTTTTTTAAGGTACACTCAGGTTAACTATTTTCATCTATGAAAGTGTAGTAAAAACATATATAGGTTATTGCGAAGCAGTTTTCTAGAATATAAATATGTTACTTACGTTAAACTTTTAATATAGATAATGGTGTGACTGTTAAGGTACCGATGTCATACACACATCAAAGCACTTACAACAAATCTTACGCAGACGTCATC
This sequence comes from Nymphalis polychloros, assembly GCA_905220585.2. NCBI lineage: Eukaryota > Metazoa > Arthropoda > Insecta > Lepidoptera > Nymphalidae > Nymphalis > Nymphalis polychloros. The sequence continues at coordinate 2,538,659 of HG992247.1, forward strand.
CTACGTTCGAAACCTTCAACGTCATTTGACGCTCGAATTATCAGTTAGTTCTACCGTGTACCAAGCGCTCAAATGTCTACACTATAATGAGTGGGACGTGGTGTACTATACTCATGCATATTCTCTCACATGCTCTTAGCACTGTTCTATATGGGCGTATAGATCCATAGCCGAATGCTTATATATCTCATTGATTAAAAATTACACTGTCTATGGACGTTGGTCACCATTTACCATCAGTTGGCCTATAAATGCTCGTCCGCCTTTTTTCTTTTTTTTTTCGCCGGAAAAACTCTGACGCGATTCCCCCACATGAAGTGGGGGGGGGGGTATGTGGGGCTCACCGGCACTGAAGGCGCCGGAATACCCACTAAAAAACCAGCGGTATTCTCTCCGTCTGGTCGGGGGGCGCCACGGGATCGCTTGCGCATGCTACCGTGACGCCCCGACGGTCGGCCCGCCTATGCGGGCCTCCATTTCTAAAGGGGTTCCCGGATACAGAGAGCCCTTAGCCCCGGCGGCTATTAAGGTGGGGGGAGTAGGTGCGCATAGCGCCTACGGCGCCGGTCTTCTTTGACGGATTGAATCAGCGGAGGCATTTTCCGCGGCCTCCTTCTGTTACATGACACTTTCGTAGAAGGAGACCATTTCCAACCAGCACCTCTCGCTATCGAGCATGGCGTTAATAACGATCGGCAGCGAGAGATTTCCGCCGACTGTCGCCACCAGGGAATGCCTCTGAGGCCCTCACGCAGCACACTCATGGCAGGAGGGTGATACCTCCCGCCTCGCTATCCCGTGCAGGTACTTACCGAAGCACCCGTGTCCAGTAAGTACCTGTGTCAACCTGAACGAGAGCGTGCCTCATTTTCTGCTACGGCCTACCTATACTATAAAAATAAAAATAAAAAAACACGGGATAAAATCCTTACTTTATCCGTACGAAGTGGGGACGGGTAATTAGTCAAATATATAACTGATGTGTATTCACCGTCAGCGATTTTTGATAAAAGCGTATAATAATCGCTTCATAGAATTTTTAATCTTTGACCGAATATCCATAAAAGCGTTATCAGCGTTACCAAGATACGAGCCACGATACCTTATTTGTGGTTTCAGTGCACAGTACGTCTGCCAGTGCTGTTTTGAAGTGAATAATGGAAGTTCATAATACACATAAAATGAAGTTCACTAAGACCGAAACAGAATACAATATGAAATCTATTAGATTTCTATTGTTGACGATCACAACTATGTTTATTGTGAGTATTGTGAATAATTATTATATATTTATGTAACTGTAACGTAATATGTATGTAATATTTTGAGAAAAAAATAATTGCTGTAAATGGTGAATTTACTATACTAATGTATTATATACTATTATAATATTCTAGCAATTTGATATAACGTATCTTGGAAAAAATAAGGACGTCCATACATTGTTTTTTTAAATTTGGAACAAATATATAGAAAATTACGATGATAAGAATTACGTACGTTTCATTCATTTTAATTGTGATAAGCCGTCCATGTTAATTCTTTTTTTTTATACTAAAAAAGCACTAATGATTTCCCTATTCTTTAACTGTATAGAAAATTTATATTTACTCATACTTATTGCCAAACTTAGATTCAGTCAATTTACTAATGAACATAGAAACTATATTTAATTCTTATGAAACAGATACGCATTTGTGAAGTGTTTTCACCTGATATAATAATCAATAAAATTTGCTTAGAGCGTAGAGGACGATCACCCTTATCACTCCAGAGGTTTTTATCAAGTCATAGTTATATTGCATTTTTTTCTTTTCGTAATGGGACAAAAAATTATAAAAATAATGATCGAATGAGTGAATGTTTAAATACATATGTATATAAAAATATAGTTATTTATTGTCATTTAATAATATCAACAAGATTTCTTTGATACTAAATAAGAACTTACTTACTCGGTGGTAGAGCTTTGTGCAAGCTCGTCTGGGTAGGTACCACCCACTCATCAGATATTCTACCGCAAAACAGCAGTACTTTGTATTGTTGTGTTCCGGTTTGAAGGGTGAGTGAGCCAGTGTAATTACAGGCACAAGGGACATAACATCTTAGTTCCCAAGGTTGGTGGCGCATTGGCAATGTAAGTGATGGTTAACATTTCTTACAATGCCATTGTCTATGGGCGTTGGTGACCACTTACCATCAGGTGACCCACATGCTCGTCCGCCAACATATACAATAAAAAAAAAAAAAAAAAAAAAAAAAAAAGAAATTGTGAATCTTTTAATAGTATTGAATGTGTGAATCTATTCTAATCGTAAGATATTCCTGCGAAAAATTTGTAGATTCCTACATACATACATCAAATTATATTGCATGATAGTTACAGTTATGTTGTCGCAAAATACGTAAGCCTAAAATTAATGAAAAAAAATAAATATCATGCAGACCTGGGAAGAGTTATTATCTTTTCATATTACATTTTTCCTATAGGTCGACCTTTCATATTACCTACATTTTTCATATTTGATAACAATACGCTAGTTTTTACAATCTCGATTTAATTTTCACACAAAGAACATAGCCTAAACAACACGGAAAAAATATTGTGCTAACGAAACCATCATGATACTTATTTTGCCTAAATTTATTTTCATAAAATCGAAAAACACTTATTTATCGGATATAACTTTATCTAGTATCATGTTATCCATTTCATAAAGTATTTATTAAAAAACTGTAAACGAATAACATTTATTGATAAGTAACTAATGATGAATTTATCAAATTAATAATAATAATCAAAGTATGAATCAATAAAATATATTATCAGTCATCGGAATACCAAAACTTGCTCGTCAACTTTTCTTTGAAATATTTCATCATAATTACATTTCTGTTTCTTTTATTTGTAAAGTATTCGAAGCAAAATTGGAAATATAGGTACCTACATCTTCGGCAATTTATAGGAATACTTAAAGCAAATAATAAATAATTTATTAGTTCATTTGTCTGATATCATATCATAATATTAAAAAAGTACGTATTATTTATAAAAATGTATATACTTTTTAACTCTCATTAGCACCATTTTATTAATCAATATTTGTACCTAATTAATAAACAAATGCCAGACAAAAATCGACTAAAAATTTAAGGTTGTATAATTGTTATCATTAGTAATCAATATGTAACACGATTAAAAATATATTGTTGGTATTTAAAACACTAATGGTATTAAGCAATTTAATATGTATTTCTTTTTTTCATTCACATTTTTGCAAAAAATATCTAATTGGTATTGCTTTTACTATATCGAACAAAATCAATAGAATAAAATGTTAATATAGAACCCGTCACGACACAAATACATTATTTAACAATATTGTTTCCACAAGAAACTTGATTGTGAAGTTATCATATAAAAAAATGAGAGTCCTCTTCGCATGAAGCTAAGGAACTATTGAAAGGTTCATGATACTTTTCATGAATAGCTCTGGTGCTTTTACAAAAAAAAAAAAACAATTGGAAAATAGAACATTGCCACTTATTTTATATTAAGACTACTTTTAAACAAATGTCTGTCATGGATTAAATTTTTTTTATTCTAACTAATTATGAATGATTACTAAAGCATACATAGAATAATACCGCTTTATTATGAAAGCATAGATATTTTATGTATTTACAGAATTTCTTTTAAAACTATTTATTTAAGATTATTATTTTCAAATCAATCAATACATTATGTTAGTTATGATTTAATACAATAATTTTTACTTTCAGATAATAGCAGGTTTAATGATCGTCCTGGGATTCTCCGTGTATTCCCACTACCACACATTCTCGTTCTTCTACGAGAGCGCCAAAACCGGCCGATTCTTTACGCCTTCTATTCTCAGCATTATTATGGGCATGTTCCTTCTCATCGTCACACTATTTGGGTTCTTCGGTAGTTTAAAACAAAGCACATGCTTAGTTAACTTGGTATGATATATTTTATTCGTTTCCTTTCTATTTAAGTGTTAGGTACCTACTTAAACGATTCAAATTTTTATTTAAATAAAGAACAACGACGGAGGTATAATATTTGCTAATTACTTTTTAGCTAAAGAAAAACCTCCAAACGTTTCGTTTCTCGCTTGCACACGTTTATCCATTTGTTGGCCAAGACAAAAACATTTGTTAAACGATGGTTTTTTTGTAATAAGGCTTAATATTGATTTTTATTTTTACTTATATTTCAGTATGCAGTTATTTTGGCGTTGATGTTAATAGGAAAATTGGTCGTTGTGATATTAGCGTTTACATTAGACACGCAGTCGTTGAGAAATTACATTTATATACCAGTAACAGAATATGCTGCCGATCCAGAAATTGCAATGGAAATTGACCGCTTACAAGTTTGCGTAAGTACAATAAAATATTATTTAAAATTTAATTTTAACTCTACACCTAATTGACTAGTTCAAGAGCTCAATAAGAGTATAAGTACAATATTGTAGTGTTCGAATAGTGGCTTAAAGGATGGGTGTTTACAGGCACAAGAATCATAGGTATTAGCTTAAGAAAGTTTGTGGCTCATTGATGGCATCAAGAGTGGTTTGCACTTCTTGGAGTCTCAGCGTCTATGCAAATGTGCACCTAATTAACAGGTGGTTAATTTGCTTGTCTTTCTTTTTATTTACTATGTTACTTACATTGTAACTGAAGATAGCATTTCCGACCTCGCATTATTATTCTGTGGAACTAGCTTTTGCCAGCGACCGATATGATATAGAAATCTTCAAGAAAATTCCTACTCACGTACCAGTAAGCCCTACGATGTTTCACATGTCCATGGGCGGTGGTAGCCGCTTTTCATCAGGTGAGCCTCACGCCTGTTATCCCCTCATACATAAAAAAGATAAATATAGTGCAGACTCGTGTAAATGATTACCATCCCAATTAACATCTATTTAGGCACGAATAAAGGCTGGTGTAAGATTTAGTACATTTACTGATGATACATATTTTTTTTTATAATTTAGGTATGTTAGGTAAGATCACATACCTTACATCACCTTCACCAACGTAAGAAACTAAACGAAGATGTTGTCCATTGTGCCTCTAGTTACGCTGGCTCACTCACCAGAACACACCAAACCTGAGTAGGTATTGCTATTAAGCGATAGAATATCTGATGAGTGGGTTCCAATGCAGACGGGCTTGAACAAAGGCCTACTATCAAGTAAATTTAAGTTCCACCTTTGAAAAGTCATTGGTATTCCACTGTTGGCACAGCAGATATATTAGTACGATTTTTTGATATTGCCTTATCTATATTATAATTGTCATCAGCTCAACTGCTGCGGAAGCAATTCCTACTTGGATTACGTGGGCATGGAGTTTTCATCTAACCAATCTACAGTGGTCGTGTCTACGATTGTCAATGGAGACCAAGTGGTAGTAATGGTACCTGAGACCTGTTGTATCACTAGAGGAGCTGAATTCTGTACAACCATGAGGGCGAACAGCTGCAAGGCCGCACTGGTCAATTTGTTTGTACAGAACTCCAGTGTGATTGGCGTTTTGGGTGTATCTGTTATGTTTATACAGGTAAATGAAGAATTATAAAGCACATTTTTATCTTTGAATTAGTCGTGATCTTACAATTTGTGTCTGAATAATATTTGCCTATATATGTGATGTATATAGCATAACCACAATTACTCCAGCGTATAAAATGAAAAAAATTTGAAATTGTCAATTCCTTGCACTATTTTCAAATATCCCCATTAAATAATCCTTAATTCCATTTCTGATAGATACAGCAAATTCCTTTACATATTTAATAATCTGCAAAGATGTCTTTTACGTGTTCTCGTTGTCCTTACTATAATTAAATATGTAATTTGATTAAAACTTATTAAGTTCTTAATATCTGAATGCTTCTAAATTATATTTAACTCTGAATTAATTACTCAACAATTAATATATAATGCTTTATTACAGTTATTGGGTGTTATATTTGCGGTACTCTTAGCGAGATGCATCCGGAAAATGAAAAGTGAAAAGACTCTACAATCTTGGAAAATTAGGGAGCAAATGATTTTAGCGCGCGAAGAGAACAATCAAAGTACACGCAACACAGAGGATAATTTTGCAGACAGCGTTTACATCGCGCATCATGATTGTAGTACAGCTTAAATAAATAACTTTGTATATATTTATATTTAAATGTATTATTTTTACATATATTTCATCACTTTGACATCAAAACGTTGTTAAGTAAAGGTTGCATTGAACATATTACAGCAATTAATTGATTTTTTGTTTGATTTATTGTATTTATTATATATATTTATATAAGGTATATAGGCTAAAATAAAAACTTAATGATGAAAGACTATATATTTTGAATATTTGTAATATACATAAAAGGTTAAAATTGCAACTGGGGCAAGTGTACTAAGACAAACTAAATGTATATTAAATACTTAATTTATTAATAGCTACATCTTGCAAGCAATTTTTATATCTTTCCTGGTGATCCCAAAAATGTTTTGCTTTGTTTCTTATTTCTTGGCCAATAATATCATGGGTTCCGTTGTTCATGTACGGTGGAGTGAACTCTCTGTAAGCTAAGCAAACTCTCCTTGTTTTTATGTCTTCTCTTAAAACGGCATGTTCCCAGTGATATCTTGATTCTCCATAAATTATCAGAAGTGATCTCCTGTGAAGCACATTGTTTAAAATAAAAAAAGTTTTTTTTTTTGTAATATTGTATAATAAACATTTGAATTCAATACTGTTTATTTTTCTAAAAGCCAATTTCATTTGTATGTTACAAATATTAATTTATATTAAAAACCAGAAATTTAAAATAATACTAATTCTATAATCAAACTACTCAAGCCATAAAAACTAGGGCTTATAAACAAGATAATAATTATCTGAATTAAAAATATTGCGATATGTTGATAATACTTAACTTACCTAATCATCGGTATTCTTATTATTATGTCATTGTCTTCTACAGGCTTACTAATTTCTAACATGCTTGGTCCTTCATCGTTAAATTCTAAATTTATACTTCCATCGGTCTGAACTACGGCAGGATAATTTTCCGCACAAAACAGATTGTATTTCTTCTTATCTCCCTTAAAAGGTGTCATAGTGAGGACAGAATCAGTTAAGATATTGACCGTGACAATTCTCTCACCCCATATCCAGCAGTCATCTATATGAGGATCAATTGATGCACCTTTGCTGGGGTCATACTCTAAGGAACATTGCTCGATAACTTCATAACCTTTTAATAATTCAATACTATTAAATCTATCTTGTAAATATTTGGAAAATTTAGGAAATCCATCAAAACAACCAGCTACGATTTTTTGCTTTTTAAAATTAGTCTTTGGCCCAAAATTTTGCTTACGTCGTCCGCTCTGCGAAATATCCCAGGGTACTTCATCGATATTTTTTATAAGCTGATCTTCCTCAGCTTTTGATATAAAGTCCAGCTTTATATACACCCCAGGATAATCTATCGATTTACCTTCATGATTTGGATGCTGCTTGTATAGGTCTATATCCCAGCCGCTCCAAGCTTTATCACACAGCGGACAGTATACATAGCTCTTTTCTTTATCAAGAGGGGTTATGTTTTTAAGAGCATTTGCGCCGTAATATGTTTCACAAACAAGACAAGTTCTACAGCCCTTACATCCACAAGGTCTTGGTTTCATTATAAGCTCTTGTAATTGCACAATCTGTTGAAAGGTTTTCTTTAACAGTAGGTATATTTATTCGGGATACTTTTTGACAATAAGTAAGTGTAATGCTTCTATATTAAATTAAGATTTTGTACTTTTATGAAATTAATTATACAAAAGCTAAATTGCTAACACTCGTCAAATACGTGATCTTTACGTTCTAAGTAATGAATAAAAATTACACTATTGTTTTTTTGAGTGTTGACTCTTAAAAATAAAAACCAACCTAATCATAAAATAGCAAATGACAGTGACAGCTTGTTTGTCATGATGACATTCATCTTTAAAGTTTAACGTCTAAAATGTAGTGACTATCAAAAAAACTATGTATTTTAAACTAGTTATTAATTTTTTTGATAAAGTCTGATTATAGTAATAAACGAAGTGTATTCATAACTAAAACTTATTTTGGTACAAAATCAATCCTGATAACAAGCATTCTTACCTATTTATTCGCATCGCAGTAAACAAGGTCTCTGCCTAGTGGGACATTAACTGGCTGTTGCTTAATATTTCACTAACTTATATTGTTATGTATATTTTAAATACACGATTTACTAATTAAGAGTGACAACAATATGTATAATTAAAAGACAAACATGTGTAGAGTAATTACTTTAATAGAATCAACAGTATGAAAAACAATAATAATTGTATTACGTCAAATACATAAAATACATATTTAATTTGATGATTAAAAACCATTTTATATTATAATAGATACAAAACAATTTGCAATAAATTACTTTTAATAAATATCTCTGAAAAAAAAACAATGCCTACCTATCTGTTTAGGACTTTACGTACAAAAAATGTAACCCGTGATTTATTGTGACAGTAGAAAACACTTAATATAATGTGTATATTAGTCGGTTTCAAATTGAACTTGACCTATTACAGATGAAAGTGGCCCGCCACAAACATTGCTGTATTAAATAATTGTGCAAACGTGTAAACAGTATCAAATCCTTTTTATGGGAAGTTTATAATCGAAATTGTGCCACTATCATATTACATACTAATCGATTTTAATGGGAAATTCATTTATTTTAACAATATTTTATTGTAAAATTGTTAATAAGCTTAAAATTTAGAGCCAATCGTTGATTATTATTACAAGACAGAGATATTAAATTTTGATAAAACATTATTTTTTAATTCAAAAATACTTTCGAATCTCTAATAGCTACTAATATTTCCATGACAGGAAATGTCTCAAATCAAATCAATCTAAAAGCCAATTATATTGAATAAATTCTATGTGTTAATTTCGATGCATGTTTTGATTTTTTATGCATGCATTTTAAAATGGCAGTGTGTGATATGACGCAAAGTATATTTCATAATATTTTTTCTCTTAATTGTAGCGATTCTGTAGTCGGAGTTTTTTTTTCTATTTTACCGCAGTTATTCCTTCCTTAGTCAAAATATGAAATGTCAAAATACGTCTTTCATACGTTCTCGTTAGAATCATCTAACTGTATCTTCAAATAGAAATATCCTCCTTAAACCACTATTCCGTTCAATCTAGCTCTTCGTAATTCAGAACTCGGAACGTAGTATACTTAGTCAGCGCGGGGGGCGGAGGGGAGGGTGTAGGGGGCGCCACAACGACGGCCGGTGGTCGCAGCCCCGGCGCCGCTCGTTGCTAATCATCCACTAACTCCCACAGCATGAGAGCAGCATCAGATCCACCGGAAGTTACCATGCAACGATCGTTAAAAAGAAATCGAGCAGAATAAACTGATCCTGAGTACACCTTTGCTTCATTGTATTCTGCCTTTGGACTGGCACATGGATACCTAAAGATATATACATAAGTATTAATTCACCTGTACCGAAAACATACTTGTGAATACAATTCAGTCGCCAATTATTCAACCGCACTGACAGTAATACTTTGTACTGCTGTTAGTGCGGCAGTGTGTGAGCAAGTGTAATGACAGGCACAACATGATATGTTAGATGCAGTGGCTAATGGGTGACCACAATCCTCCATGAGCCTTTTTGCCTGCCTTCTTAAATTAAATTAATTAAAAACGATAATGCATAAAATTTTTCCTTACCTAAATAGGCGTAAATATCCATCAGAATCACCACTTATAAGAAGATCATGCGCAGAAGAACGACTAGCAGTTGTTATCAATGATGTCATAGGATAAAAGCGGTTATTCCACATGCCTGTTGATAAATTATGTATTAAACCTATTGAGCATTTTGAAAAGAATAAAATGGTAGAATATTTTGAAATACTAACCTGACACTAAAAATCCAACTGTTGAATTATAAGTTGACCATTTTACGTCTTTCATTGCTATAGGACTTTTCTCTGGTGACAAGGCTTTTATGTCCCCTATGAATTGGAAGAACAAATAATATGTATTAAATGATGGTCTAGGAGGAGCGTTATCCAATGGCTTTACGGGCTTTTTGAGGTACAGAATCGTTAGTATTGCCAACTTCTAAGCTTTGATTTGCTGCTGTTTTGTTGCCAGAAAACCACAATAACTTCTTATTGTTCCAACCCTGTTTGAACCCAGGACCTCGGAAAATGTTGTCCTATAAGTTAGCCACAAGATGATTATGTATAATAGTTTTAGTATACTTACAGAAAGAGAGATCATAATCAGCAGTAACAGTTTGCAAATAGCTTCCATCAAGACTCCAATCAAGTTGGACCAATGGTTGAGCACCTCGAATTTTATTCGATTTCTTATAAGAAAAACCATCACGTGATACTCGAAACAAGTAAATGCTACCATTTTGTGATCCAATTGCAAGTAAATCCCCAGCTATGAAAAAAAAAACAAAATTAACAGATTTGAAACAATCTGTAAAAAAAAAAAAACGATTTTTAGTATTTTACCTGAATTATATTGTAAACAATTTAATGGCGAGCCGCATACTCTTAACGTAGCAACGTGAGCACCAGCCTCAGCATTTAATATTACTAAATGCCCCTCTGTACTACCTGCAGCCAGAGCACCACCTCCAGGATGCCACGCTAAGGATACGCATTCATATCCAACCTAATAGAAAATAATAAGACTTATAACTACTAATTATGCTAGAAGTTTTCTTTCGAGAACATTCTGGAAATCTGGGATAAAAATTAACTTGTTGATATTAGTTGCTAATTGATAAGGATTAGAAAGACCAAATATACCAAATAAAGCTAAGTGTTCCTCTCCTTACTTTGTGTTTATAAGTTTTCTCGCGCACGGCGACAAAGAAAAACATCATGAGGAAATCTGCCTGTTTTTGATAAAATTGTGCCTCATTTGCCCTTTTTCTTAAAGGTACATAGTAAACTTTAAGGGCTGTGACGTAAGCGTTACTAAAATTTAATGTAGTTCGTAGTTACTTACCTGTGTAGCAAATATCAATTTGTGACCTTTCCAAAGAGCAATGTTTTTGTCATGACCAGCAGTTGCAAACATTTCATCATCGGGATGAACAGCTACTCCCATTAGATGCTTATGGTGCCCAAATATTACCTACGAAATTATGATATTTTTTTGGCTCAGTATTAAACTGAAGACGGAATAGTATTTCTTATACATTTAATACATACTTGATTGAATCGTCGCTGTAGAGAACCTTCCATTATATTGTTCTTAGTTGTACCTATGTACAAATTACCGTCGTTTCTTCCAGGTCTTTGTGGGTAAATACTGCGAATTCCACCAGCTGATTCAGGTAACTGAAATAATATAATCAGTTTATGTTGTAAACTTGAGAGATCGAACTACATCAGAATTTTACCAGTTTATTATATATTGATTTGAAGTAATATTTTTACTGATAATTTACCTTTGTTTCCGTTATCCTTTTATAATTTTGCAAGGAATCCCAGGCTGCAATTTTTCTGTCCTTTTCTCCACCCGATATTAAAGTACCCTCTGATAGCATCACTAACGAGCTAATGCCTTTTATATGTGCCTTAAAAGAAGTATATTGTTTATAAATATTTTTTATAAAAATGATTATAAATTAATTGCTATTATATTTTTACCTCAAACTCCATCCGAACGAAATAAGCTCCATCACTATCAACGCTATAAATAGTTATAAAACCGTCACTGTCAGCGGTCACTACATCACCGTCTTGTTCAAACTGTAAAGCCGTAACTTGTGTGCGAGCAGGCTAAGAAAAATAAATAAATTAAAATCTATATTAATTGGAAATATATATCACAAAATTTCTACTAATTTTGTTTTGTAGTTATGCTTAGATTTTTTTTCTTTTTAAGTTATATAAGTAGGCATTAAGTTTGATATTTTGAGTACCGGTTTTATAATGTCCGTTCGTTCAAAAAATCCATCTTTTCGTCTGTTCCAAAACGCTAGGTGTCCCTTGCCATGTGTAATCAGTAAATTGTCATCGAGAGGATGAAAAGCGGCCCCAGTCAGTTCCTCTTGCAGTGTCTAAAATAAAAACATAATTACACAAAGGACTTCGATTGAAACTTAAAACGTATTTATAATATATGTATTTTACTTAATATCTTGATAGTAAAAACGGTAGTTGGTGAAGTTTGGCGTGCAATCATATTTTAAATCAGTAAAAAAAGTTCTACACTTATGTATTTAAAAAAATGTATAAAATTCAACTTATTATCTTCATTTTAATTAAAATTTATTTATATTACATTACATTTCACAAATTGCGATGTTAAAAAAACACAAAACTTTAGACTGAAAATAGGGTTTTAATGGTTTATATACCTATAAAATGTTTGGGTTAATCTCAATTTCCATCATTGTCTACGGTTGCTAAGCAATAATTCTATGTAAACTCTGATATTTTATTTGTTAATCAAATTTGAGCTATACATGCATAAACATAAAAGCTAAAATTTGATTTAATAATGTCATGTTTTCGTAGCGCTCATGTAGCCCCCTACGTAGCGGCTTTGTAGCAACCGACGTAGTGGGCGTGTCATTTATAAGTATATTGAACTTTGGGACTTATGTATAATAAGTAATTAGAAAGGCTATAAAACGTAAATGTCTTTTTGTTTTCGCAGTAAAATTATATTTGGTTCCTGCGGTCATTTTAAAACAGTAATATCTTTGTATTTTGTATTTGTATCTTAGTTCCCAAGGTTAGTGGCGCATTGGCGATGTAAACGATGGTTAACATCTCTTACAATGCCATTGTCTATGGGCGTTGGTGACCACTTAACATCAGGTGGCCCATATGTAAGTCCGCCTACCTATGTTATATAAAAAAAATGTATATGTTATCGACTCATAAATTTTACTCAACGTTATGATAGAGTTGTACGGCGGGCGTTTTACCGACTATTTACGTTGTCAGGCGGTAAAACGCAGAGCGTGTAAGATCGGCAGTAGTTGTGACTCAATATAATGTAGGAAATAGAGAATATGAGACATATACATTTTAATGTGAAACTACAATAACCCAATGTTTACTGAGACATGATATATTGTGGAAATACAATAAAATATCACTTTCGAAAGCAATGAATTTTAGATGCTGTCATGCCATAGGAGTGAAACGATCCAGGGCATTTCAAATAAAAAAAATATTATTTCGTTTTAGTGAAACCTATAATATAAAAAATCCCGCTTACACCTCGAACTTGTGTTAGATTTTATTTTGTAGACAACGAAAAAGTAATAGTCACGTAAAGTATAAACGCTTAACTTAGATTTAGACTTGAAAAAAATAATATCCCAAGCGTAATTGTTTAATAAATTAACGATAACCTGATTATCGTAACAAACATAGTTTCGACAAATCGATAATAATGTTGTTTTATATTTCAAGCATTTCACGTTAGCGAACTTACCGCAACTTTGCCAAGTAAATGTCCCCATTGCCACTGCCAAACTGATAAAATACTTTCACGGCCAGCGTCTACAGCTAAAACGTAGCTACCACCGTTCTGAAAATTAATGACGTTAAATAACATATAAAACGATAGAATATAGTATTCTTCCATTTGTATTTTTAAAAAGCCGTATTACTAGTACTCAGACTATTTTTTATTTTGTTACGTTCTATTCAATCATAAAAAAGTAAAACAGTTTTTTTCAACATTGCTTATTATTTTTGTATATATGCATTTACAAAATATAAAAAATTATAAGAAAATAGTAACTCACCAATTGTGAGAATGCCACAGCTGACACGCCAGCCTCAAACTCCGCCATCCCGAACACGTGTAGCGTCTGCAGCGTGTCCGTGCTCCAGATGCGAACGTGCGCTTGAGCACGCCGACCGCGACCTGCACGCTGCCCACTCGCTACTAACTCCCGCGACGGATGGAGTTCCATACTATAGTGTTTAATATTTACATATTAAAAATACACTAATTATTCAACAATACAGCCAAGATGATAAAAACGAACAAAAACCTTTTAAAACAATCAAGTCGGTTTTTTTAATAACTAGTGTTCGCTCACGACTTCCGCAAGGGGGGAAATGTTAGTGTTGGGGGGGAGGTGTTGTTATAAAAAATTAGCATATCCTTCCTTGTGGTTCAAGCTTGCTTCATATCAAATTTCATCAAAATCGGTTCAGTGTTCTAGCCGTGGAAGCGTAACAGACAGACATATTTCTTTCGTATTTATAATATTAGGATAAATGTCTAGTCTACTCTTGGACTGTAACGTAATCTTGTGTTAATTTGATACATATGGTATTTGTTTTGTGTTCTAGAACGATTATTTCGATTTCTAATAACTATTACAATTGAATTATTATCAACAGTTATACGATTCTGTATACAACGATAATTTAAAATATTCGACTTTGTTCCTGTAATGAACATAATACATCATGGCTATTTAGAATTGCATTTGAAGCTATCTATAATCCTTACCATTGTATATCTTCAGTATGTCCAATGTAGTGTCTCTGAGATTCTTCGTCTCGGTCGTACATAACTGCGACCGCAGCGACATAGTACAATAGCTCTCCGGTCGGCAACACCCATAAATTGCGCCGTGAATCGGCCCCACGGTAGCCGTACCTATTGCGAATAATTAGATCCTTATTGATCGACATAGTTATATAAAAAAATACAATAAAGTAAATACTATTTAATTTCTAAGATGTTTGTTTTTCTACTTAAATGACAAAAAAAACTCCTTACAATAACTTATAGTTCAGGACTTCGTTTAGACTTATGTTTATATTTTTAAGTATTGTTTGTCAAAGGAAATATCATCGAAAGAAGAAAGATAAAGTATATTTTTATTTTATTCTATGGTGCCAAGATGGCGACAGCGTATTTATTTATATTTTGATTTACCATTCAATGATGATTTTTATATTGAGTTAATTTTGCATTATAAATATCACTTAAAAAGTTTACCAAGCGCAATTAAACTTTAAAGATTAAAACATGTATTTAACTTTGAAATCACGCAAATGTTACGAAAATTCATAGAACGCCACCCGTCTTGACGATACTATAACATTCACTCTTAAGTAACGTCACGTTAGACGAACATAATATCTATCTGTCAATTTTGTGTATTGCTTTATTTGAATAAACTATTTCATTTGTGTTTTACATTACATTTTTTTGTTTCAAGACGTACATTTCTTGTTATTTGCTAGCTGATTTTGTTTTAGACCACTTGGGAAAATTATACCATCATACTAAGGCAAAGCTGACTAATACATATCATATCACAAGAACGTCTCAATAAAATTTCAGCTGAGAGTATACTTACACCCAATCGAGTTGCATTTTCTTTTCCGGCGGCGTGTTGTCGATCGGCGCATGATGGATAGGCGGATAGAAGGTTCGTCGCAATCCGCGTATCGTCACCCTGATGGGTTCTTCTTTCAATACTTCTAGAAGTGTGTAATCTGAAGTAATTTTACATTATATAAAGAAATATATGTAATTTTTGATATATCTGATTGTGAATATTTGTTTCAATCTTATTAGATTTTCTGTTATTATTTACATTAACGCCGTAAAAAATACAAATAAAAATTAAAAATAATAATAATAAGGTCCTCCAGACCGATTTCGGCCACGGCGGAAAATCTCAAGAGAGATTAGCCAACTGCGCAGGAGATATTATAGTGCGCAAGTGTGTGCGCAAACACAGGTGCACTCTCTTTTCCTTAGCTCTCATAGTCTGATGGGACGGCAATCCGACACGACCGAAAAGAGTTCAGGCGCAGGACCAACGGCTTAACGTGCTTTCCGAGGCACGGGAGTGTACACACTTCCAACTTCCAGACTCCGGGCTCCTACTGAGAATTTTCTGACAGAAAAACCCAATAACTATTTATTGGCCCGACCTGGGAATTGAACCCAGGACCACCGGGTCTGCGGCCTTATATCTAGCAACTAGACCAACGAGGCAGTTAAAAAGAAATTAAAATAGTTACTGTACGAATCGTGACCGCGTGTAATGGTGGCAAGAATGCTAACAGCATTTCCCCTTTGAACACGTAATATGAAAACAAATACCCGAGTTGCGGATAATCTCTCCCTCTGGTGCATAGAGGACTCTTGGACGGCTTTTGCTCCTCGCTCGCCGACCTCGCGTGTCCTCTGATACTGGCAGCGCTGCTACATTCCCTCTTGAACGTGATCTATGGTAAAAACAAAATACATTTTAAAGAATAAAATAAATATTATATAATCTTGAAAATTCGATAGAACTCATTGCCTTCACTGGTGACAGACAGTTTTTGGTTCTGCTTGCATTCTGGCCACCTTTGCACTCTGTCATTATTTGTACATAATCATTGTATGTGTATATTTAATTAAATATTTAATGTAAGATTTAAGAAGTTGAAACATACTAATTTTATAACATGTAGCTTTAAAAAAATACATACGAAAATGTACCCAAATTATCTAACCAAATCATTATGAATCAATTATATATAGAGAGAGTACCTTCGGATCGGCGATTCTATTGGCAGTGGAGCACTTATTCCTGGACTTAGAGCCGGTGGTACCATTGCGGTACCTAAATAAAATGTCTCTACGTCGGCGAATTCATTACGTAGCTGAGAAAAACTCCGAACCTGGTAAACAAAAAATAACAAGAATAAAATAATTTATCGTTACAATATTTTTGAAATTAACAATTATTACAGGACAAACTATAAACGCTATATAACCACAATTGGTGGGCTAAACCTAGGCTAGGCCCTACCACTGATTAAAATTGTTCTTATTATTAAGTCATCGATAATATATCAGGGTAAAACTTTTATGCTAACAGCTATGGGCCTGCGCAGACGCTGTTTTATTACCTCTTGTCCAGTAATTGTGTACATTCGTTTTGCTCCGCTCATTTTCAAAACTTGCCCTAAATCTTCTAAAACTTCTTCGAATGGTTGTGTCGTGCGTAGATTGAGCAAAACACGACACTAAAAAAATAATGTAATTAAATTATTATTACACTATCGATCCGTATGAAATTGTTGCTTTGCGGAACGAAGTCATAATAATAGCTTTCTATAGTGCCAAGAAAAAAGCCACGCTAGCTTTAAAAATTCAAGGACCAATGGAAACGTCTTATTAAAACACACACAAAATTCTAAGTAAACGATTCTGCAGCCACGGTTATTATGGCGCTTGGTGGACTACTGATAACGGTGTGGATTAAATGAATAAAAGTGAAATTCAAATTTAATTGTTTCGTGCAGCTTTACGATTTAACGTGTCAGGCGATAAAGTATCCTTTGAATTGCTAATAAAATTTTACGAAGCAAACGACTAGTTTATTCAAATGAACTGTTTATTAAATAACGTACAATGAAAATTTACAAATGATCTGCATGCATTGTTTCAAATACTAAATTTTTATCTTTTTAAATCATTCACGATGTAATTTATATAAGTGTATACGTGTATATATATAAAAGGTAGAATGTTTAAAACGTAAAAAAAACTATGTACAATGTGGCAAGTTATCATGTTATGCATTTACATAACATTTTTTAATCTAAATTTATATTTGGGAATAATTAAAACGTTCTCTTTAGACTGCCAATATTTACCAAAAAATGTCCACGGTTTAAGGATTTGTGAATTGTTGTTGAAGTTTTTGCTTATGTCGTGAATATTTTGTTTTTAACCTAGCCTAAGCTTTAATTGCATAAATAACGTTTGAATTCAGCTTTATTCAGTTCAAATCATTTGCCTTATTAAAATATCTGTAAGGACGTCACATGGGAAGTTAATGCTATGGGCAGACTTATTTCTACAATTGTTTTTCTACTGTGGCAAGATTTACATAAAAGTTGGTTAAGAATCAGTTTATTTGAATGAAATTATTAGTTTCAAATTAATTGAAATAAAAGAAAACTCTTAAGATTGTTTTTTGAATATTTTTTTTATAAAACTATTACTTTTACCTGAATAGAATGATCCATGTTATTTATGATCCTTATAACTCTTCCGCTGGTAGACTTGCCACCACCAGGCGGAGGAGCATCAGATTCAGCGACGGATTGCTTGCGTGTGCCAGCGCGGGACCACCCGCTCGTCCCGGTCGCCGTCCCGCCGTACCACATACCGTTTTTCTTGCCGTAACTAGCAGCCTACATACATAACGCAATTGTATATAAACTATAATATAAATCACATAGGTCATTAGAAGTAAAAAATGTATACATTAACTGCAAATAGCTTTAAATAGTGTAGTCATAAGTAAATTATTAATAATAAAATGATTTGGTATCAACAGTGCATTTTTAAAGCACATAAATTACAAATGTTATGTTTTTATTATTGTATTCTGTTTATAATTTGTGACGAAATGACAGAATAGAATCTAAATCATTATTTGATATAATTAATTAACTGTATTTTCAATATGAATATAAAATAATCACGTAGACTATAGCCAAGTTGCGCCCCTGACACAATTTCGTATATACTGACCGTGTAAGCTATACGTGGCTTAAAATTAAATTTTGCTAAACGTGAATGATCTATCAAATATAACTATTTATACAAGACAAAAAATATTATGTTCATTTTAATAGTTTATTATAAGTAATATGAAATATTTTTAATCTGTACTAATTTCTATAATAAGTTTTATTATTGCAATAAAATTATAATAACGACAATTGAAAATCAAATATTTAAGAGACAAACTTCCTAATTTATACGAATACAGTTTACAATTTTGTTAGGCATGTTAAATCGTTTTATGGACTCATTCAACAATTTTATGGGTATTACACGAAGAATTTCGCTTCTACCTAGTCGAAGACGATGAATATTTTTTGTTATTTCTTGTAAATACCACGGCTTTTAACCTAGTTTACTTATGATGGCCGATTTCATGCGAAGTATTACATTACTAGCGTGAAATAAAGTTGAGTTACCTGCGTCGGTAAAGAAAGAATTTATAAGGAAAACATTGTATGATTAATGTTGTTTTGCATTCATTTCATAAGAAATTTTTACTGTTTCTTTACACATTAACATCGATAAGAAGCTTTGATACTTTTAAAGAAATATTATGTATTTTATTTGTATATATATGAAGTTTTTAAACAAATATAACTTACCATATTATCTGTGATATGCAAATTGACTGCGCTTTTAGCGTAGTACCGAATTCTTATTCGCGATATTTTGCAAAATTCGACCGACTTGAGCAACTGACGAGTAACCACTGACGATGGTAAACAATACCGCCACGATAACGGTCAAATTATGCTGACGTCCTTGGCCGATGGTACTGACCGTTCGCCAAGGACACCTCTTATCGTCGTATGCGTGTAATTAGAGCATACAATCACTGCGGCCTTCGGAGCCCTTCGCATTCACTAAGATTTAAGTAAGTTTCATGTGAAATGTTGATGTTCGACTTATTCACGTGTAAATGGAGAGAAAATTTGTCGCGGACGAGGTCACGTCAGAAATTGCTGCATAGCAAGCCAAACGCCCGCTGCGGTGTTTTGTGGGCTTAATACAAATGAAAATGTTTTTGATTTGTCTTTCTGTAATGATTTCTTTATATTGCATAATAGTGAAAACGCAAACGTTTAACCAAGCGTTAACCAAACAATTAATTTGAACTATCTTTAACGTACGTGTTTTTCTCTTGATCAAATAAATATTTGTTTATTTAGATTTCTCACATCTCATTATGGAAACGTATATATTACAATTTAGAGTAAACACAACACACGCAACTATTTGAATATGTGTAAAGAAATGTTAGATTATGATAAAATAAAACAAGCGTGTAAAATATTCACTAATTACTATTGTAATTAAGCGATGAATATTTTGTTGTAGGTGGTAAATTAGTGAGTTGTAGACGCTTTACGTATAATAATGTTTTAAAATATTGTATTTTTTTCTACCAGTAAATAAAATATTTGTAGAAAATATTTCATATATTTACAGTTTTTTTGACAAAGGTGTTTTTTCTACATTTAAATCCCAGTGTCATTAATTACAATACTTATTATATCAAGGGGTCGTAAGAAAAAAAAGTCGAATTGTAATTTCGAAAAGACTTATGTTACTCTTTGTTTATTGAATTATTTAGAATTGAAAATATGCATATAATATTAACAAAACATAAAGAAATAATCAGTTTTTATGATCCGATATAATTAATAGATACATGGTGTATGTGTATTTGTACTAACAGCAACGATATATATATTATAGTCGACAACGTGTATTTTGTATGTAGATATATAATAAGTACTACACTGTTTGTTTCGTGCTTTAAGTATTTTAATCGATACATATTATTTAATTAAATAATTTAAATGAAAATATGCAGTTCTTCAGACAGTACCATAGCAATTAGTGTGAATTAATATCTACCCAATTTTCTTCCGAAAAATGGATACAATTGTGAATTGTGTGTTTTTATTATGGTATTTAAAAAAATAATTTTGCAGTTTTACCCATGATTTGGCAATTAGGCCCGAACTTAGAGATCTAAGGCCCTATTCTCCATTTCGAAGAGGATAGAGTAAAACTATATTAGATTGGCGGGGCCCCTAGGCCGGTGCCTCTTAGGCCTAGGCATAAATCCGGGGTTGATCACAATTATAACCTTGTTGTTAACAAGAGATGAGCTTCGCTCAGCAATGGAAATATTACAAGCTGTATTATATTCAGCGAAGAAAATATAGTTATGACGATTCTAACATAGTTTTGATAAAAAAAATTTGGGTTAATAAAATTGACTAGTCAGCATACTCACAGGCTCTGGTGTGTAAACTGGCAGTGATATGACAGTGAAAGGCGATTCCTCGTCGCTGTCCAGCATCGAGCTAGCTGGTGAGTACCAGCGGCTTCGGCGCGGGCGCCACACTTTTATGTCTTACTTTTTTACTAGTGTTATTTAAAAGTTAAATATTAAGCCCAATTTACACTTTTATTAAATTTTGTATCATACAAGTTGAAAAGGTACTAAGTTTTTATTACACTTAATTTTTATATGTGTTTTTTTTGTCTATTGTGTAATTTTCTATTTATCGGTGCAAATTTATGTTTATTTTTAAAAAAATCTGTGAAGCAATAGAAAGTAAGGTGAAAGTTCTTTGATGCGTTGAATAAGTGTATACTATTAAGTTATTTATCAATGAGAAGGCATAAACACGTTTGTATAGTCTGTAAATGTCAGTTACGTTCGTCACCTTTACTCAAGTTCAAGAACCCAAGTGCAGGTTAGCGATCACGAGTAGCTTGACTTCGAAGATTTTTTCTTAAAATGATAAATGTAAAACTATTTAGTCTCGACTGTCTCGCGGGGCTAGCTTATAAGGCCCCAACGTCTGGGATCAAATACTACGATGAGCGAAAAAAGTGGCAATAAGCCCTCTTATATTATTATAAATATTTATTACCAATCCGAAATCCCGTATCTTGGAAAACAATAAAGCCGTAAGTTATGCGCTTGAACTCGCTCCGGTCGAGTGGATTTGCAATCCTAACGAATTTCGAGAGTGAGGTAATAAAGATTTTACTTGTGCCCGAGCAAACTTGCTAGTTAATCTTCGTGAATGGAAACGGATATTTGCTTATATAAAAAAAAGTTATATGTCATATTAAAACTAACTAATTTAATCTAATGTAAATCTATTCTGAGAGCCGTAATGGCTCATCGGTTAGAATGTGTGAATCTTAACCTATGATTCCGTGTTCAAACCCGAGCAAGAATTGAATTTTCACGTGCTTAATTTCTATTTATAATTCATCTCGTGCTCGACGGTGAATGAGAATGTCGTGAGGAACCTGCATGTGTCGGATGAAAATCGAACAGCGTCGCACCGTGGTGGAGTAAGCGCCAAACCGTTTTCACAAATAAATAGTAGAGGCTTTAGCCGAGTAGAGACGATATTTATTATGTTATGCGAATGGGAATATACACCGTTTAGTTTGATATCATAGAGTGATCGAAGATATCCTCACTATTATATGTATACCATAAATATAATATATTATATAAGTATTAGTGAACCACGTTTACTATTTACAGTAACAGTACAGTAACATCCTGTGAATGCTTGGCTACCCTAAGGCCTCCTCTCCTTTTTGAGGAGAAGGTTTTGGAGCTTATTCCACCACGCTCCTCCAGTACGGGTTGGTGGAATTCACATGTGGTAGAATTTCAGTGAAATTAGACACATTCAGGTTTCCTCGCGATGTTTTCCTTCACCGTCAAGCACGATATGAATTAATTATAAATACAAATTGAGCACATGAAAATTCAGTGGTGCTTTCTCACGATCATCGGTTAAGATTCACGTGTTTTAACCACTGGGCCATATCGGCTAACTTCACTATTTAGTATTAGTTATTTTCATTTTAATATAATAATAACAGCGATAAGTTTCCAAAAACGTATCGCAATTGTCTAATATATAACACTTATCGTTTTTCAGAATTGAACAGCTTTTACATAAAGTAGCTATGAAGGCGACTCTGATTGTTTACGCTTATACATATGCGGTAGTGACGTCGGTCCAGCCATCCGGTGCATCGCGGACATTTGCATACAAAGTGTAAACCTTACGATACTTGATTTGAACAGAAAATTACGGGTGCTCGCCGCTTATTCTACCTTGGGGTCGCCTTGAGAGATTAACTACGGCCGTGTAGATTTTATATTATCTAATAAATTTCAAATATACCTAATCATATGTGTGATTATATTTGACCTACTGATAAAATAGGTCACAAATACTTATTTCAAGTAACTTGAATGTAAGTAATGTAACTTGGAAGGTGAATAGCGAATATAATTTATTAGAACGAAGGGCTTGTTTATGAGTGAGTTACGTAATGTAGAAATGAATTCCGCAAAAAGTTTATATTTTATTTATAATACGTAAGTGACTAAATTGTACGTTAGTGATTAAATAGTAATTAAAAATGTAAGTAAAAATTTAAATCAAAGCGTACTGGAGACAAGAATGAAATACCAAACCACTATTATTATTTTACCGTGCTATTCGAAATAGATTGATACTTGTTAATTTATTTTTTGTTATTGTACACCACAACAGAATTTTTTACAAAAACTTAGACAGCCTAAAAAATAGTAGCATACAATTTTGGCGACCTTATCGCTACATAGCGATCTCTTTCAGGCAACCAATGGTGTAAGGAATAACCCATAGGATGTAAGGTAGGTGGTGCAGTAATAACAAAACAAAATAACATTATAATTGTTATTTTTAATGTTCGCTGCTTCGCACGGGTAGATAAGAATAAAAAAAAAATTTATATAGGATTTGCGTAAAATCGCTTCTTTGTGAGACGCTTCTTTGTTGACGTAGACGACGTTGGAAAAGGAGTAATTGTGACAAATTTCAAGTCAATCGGGCAGACAGTTTAGAAGATCTCGTAATGAGTTGTATATATATATGTATATAGATAGGTAAAATAAATTTCTATTAAAACACATTAAAATTGTGAATTGTGCTAATTAGTTATTAAACTATTAAAAAAGTATTTTAACAAAATATTGTAAAGCAGCCTGATAAATTTAATTCGTGTCGAAGTAAAATCGAGAAGTATATTATATATATACATCGAATAAACCTTTAAATGTATATTTATATCATTTCGCAGTTAAAAAGCATAGATGAATGAGCTATTATTCGTAGCAGTGGGATACTAAAGTACTACATAAAGTTTTGACTGGCTCCTTGTTCTAATGGCCTTATAATGTTTCTGGGCTAGGCCATACTAACTTATAAGGTCCTGGGTCCAAACGCTGCGTCAATAAAAAGTTGTTGTTTTTTATCAAGAAAAGATAAGGTACAGATAAAACACAAATTTTAATAAAATTTAGTAGTGGTGGTATCACTTTTTACTCATCTAGCTACCACTTACTCAACAATTACTTTGTTGCCACACAGAAATAATCTGTATTTTTGTGTTTCAGTAAGTTACTGGACACACAAGGGACACAACAGTAAGTTTGCTCGAAAAATTGTTAATATTTCTTATAGAATCAATGTCTATGGCATTTATAGCCACTTACCATCAGATAGCCCGTTTGCTTTTCTACTTTATGGTTAAAAATAAAAAAATAAACAATAACGAAACGAATTTACATTTATAACTTATAAATGTATTTCACCACTTTCATACGCACTCAACTTGCGCCACGTATGTAACTGTAATTTATACTGGTAACAAAGAAAATATATATTGTTGCGATATATAAGGGCTTCTAGGGCTGTCGACGGTAAATATCATATTTCACACGCGATGATTGTTTCACTAAGTCACGTAACAACATGTACTTTTTATGATATAATATTAAGAAAATATAACAACCATGAATGATGTGCTCCCATATAATACTTGTACTGTTTGAATAATTAAAACTATTTTTAAAAAACTAGATTTATATTTAAGAAATAAAGCATGTTTTACTTCTCAACTAAATCGTTATATTTTAATATTTATAAAATATTAAAATTTTGTTATTATATAATGCACTTTATGATTAAATATGTTTATTTGCACAATAGTTGCTCTTAAATTATTTTAGTGTGTGAATATTGTAGTGTACTTCTTAATATAAACATTTAATTAATATTTACTTTATATTATATTTAAATATTTTGAGATTACGTTGACCGGGCTCGATAAAACGAGACAAAATTACGTTTAAAATACGTTAAAATTTAGCACTGAGAAACTTTAAAATGATCAATATAAAAAATGAATAAATTTCGTTTGTTAAGAATCCTCCGCGAGCCGTGAGTATTTATCTTGTTATGGATCACACTATCACTATATCGGCACTTTCACTTAATACGTTAAGCTGTATCAGATATGTAAAGGCGATTTCAAAGATACGTCGTCGTAGCAAGCCGCCATATAGGGTACTAGACCCAACTACAACAGCTGATGAACCGCACCAACAAAACAAAGCTCTACTTAAACATCACAAAACGACCTTAACTGTTTCAAATAAAAGCTTATAAGCAACCTTAGTCAGTGGAAATAGAGTACATATTAAAACGATAAAGAAATGCTCATAGCACGGTTGGATTTCTATGACTATTTAGATTTGAATACTGCTTTGGCGCGGCAGGGGCTGGACGGCGACCAAGGTCATTCTCGGCTTATCCACGCAACCCTTAACCGAACATTATGGTACTAAGCCGATATATATCGAGACCCTACTACACAATTAAGACTTTTATGGGGGTCTCACGTGTTAAAAATATTAAGGAAAAGCTGTCGCGCGACACGCGACTCGATAAGCTTATTCAGGATTACGCATTAAAAATGTTAACTGAAATTAGGCGAAGGTTGAATCGAAATAGTGGACCTTGATTTCATTTTAAGAATTGCTACTTTTCTAATTGATTGTTGGGCTAATAGAATATAATTATTTCACCAATTCATCATTAGCTTGACCAGCTCTCATTTATTATATTAGAGGTCAGTGTAGTGTTTTATAACATTTCAAGATTTGGCAGAATTTCAAGACTGCCTCGGCTTTTGTAGACGGGTTATCTTCCACCATATCAGTTGTTAAGACACTATGTCTGTGATATTGACGTATGCTCAACACAAAAACATCCTTCAGTCGGTTCTTACAATATTGTCGACATTGATATTTCGTAAGAGCTGCTTCCTGTCGTTGAGATAGGGTGATTAGCTGGTTAACGTTTTATTATACACAATCTGACACATACATAGGGTAATAGAATATATCTTTTTATGAAAATAGATTCATCAAGTTATAAAACGTCCATTAGGTTTTAGTATTTCAATGTTTATAATGTGACAAAAATATATGAATTATAGTAGAGTAACAATGAACATTCGAAAAACTCAAAAGTTTAGTTTTCATGAAATATATAACGGTAAAAGTATTTTTCTAATGATAATTTAATAAAAACTCAAGATTTAAGTGCTTTAAATCAATTACATCGTCACTATCATCAACTTACATCCGCCTATGCCATACGCTCGTCCCTACCTATACTATAAAAAAAAATACGAATGTATATATTCATGTAGATAGTGCAAAACATAACGTCTATCGCTTAAACGTTCACAAACTTCCTTGTAATTTCGCAATATCATGCACTAGCCTTTAAAGACTATCCGATGCTTGACCTATATCCCTAATTTCGACACCCGCCCGTCGATAGAATGGACAATAGAAAAGTGCAACTTATGCATTTTCATGGGATCCTAACACGTAAGTATTGTTTAAGAATTATTTGTTCTTAAGACTTATTTATTTTATTGTTATATATTATATTATTATTTATAATGAGTTAAGTTTATTTTTAAATTTGAATCAATGAAATAGCTTAAATTGTTATTTTTACTGGTGGTAGAGCTTTGTGCAAGCTCGTCTGGGTAGGTACCACCCACTCATCAGATATTCTACCGCAAAATAGCAGTACTTGGTACTGTTGTGTTCCGGTTTGAAGGGTGAGTGAGCCAGTGTAATTACAGGCACAAGGGACATAACATCTTAGATCCCAAGGTTGGTGGCGCATTGGCAATGTAAGCGATGGTTAACATTTCTTATTCTGCCAATGTCTATGGGCGTTGGTGACCACTTACCATCAGGTGGCCCATATGCTAGACCGCCAACCTATATCATAAAAAAAAAAAAAAAACTTAGAAGATAATACTAAACAATATATGTATGAGAAAGCAGAAATATGTGTGATTGAAATGTAGCACGGTTGAAACTGCGGGACGCAGCTAGTAACTTACTAAGACTATGTTCCGAAATGACTTTACAAAAATTCACCCGGTCGTTAAGACGCCGCACTATTGTTTTAGCGATTATTAGATTCATACTGAAACCCTATTAAAGTAATATTACTAAAGAGTTCAATACATATATTAAAACGTGTATATGGAAAGTGTTTATAATTTTTTTAATAGGTATTCATTATGAATTTATGGAATGGTACGTAGGTACGTAGGTACCATTCAATAGGTACTGTGCCGTAAATGTCTACAAAATAATAGTCGAAATTGGTCCATCTTTTATTAACAGTAATAAAGTAAAGGCACGCTTGTTCTGTTTCAATATGTTAACAAATAATCCACACGAATTTACTTCAAGTTACATGATACACATAACATATTATACGTGTGCTACAAAGTGCTACGGTGCTAAACAGTGCGTCACTTCTGCGTCCACTACGTCCGTCGCTACGACGCGACGTGGCTAATATTTATTATATTTTTTATTTTAAATAAATGATGTCTTTAACTAATAAAGAAATAAAAATAAAATTATCAATTACGTCAAAGAAATATATACAAAAATGAGTGCAGGAAAGTATTGGATAAAGGCTTCGCATTTCTCTCATATGGATTATACGTTTATTGTTTTGGGGTAAATCCACGTACATCAGTTTAGTTATCATTTCCAATTTGAAATAAATTTCGAAGTGATGAATCCACAGTTGTCCATCCTGAGCTTTTTTCTTTAAATATAAATGAAATTGAACCACTTCTAAGTGATAATTTATTTATTAATAAAATATTGATGAAAATCGGTCCTCAATTGTCGCATGTATGTAAAAGCAAAATTATAAACCCGAATGGAAATAGATGGTTATGAGTAAATACGCTTTGTTAAGATTTAATAGAATTTTGTTAAGGTCATGTAGTATCGGTAGTATATCAAATTTTCTCATCATCATTATTTATTTGATTTGATTCATTCACTGTTTGTGTATTAATAAGTATATAGAATATTAGAAATAAAATAAGTAAGTTCGATAATCATTGTATGATGTATCGCGATTGCGTGAATACGCCCTCACTCGCCCAATGTAAAAACTACAAAAAGCTAGAAAACAAACGACCGGCGGTGACCGCCCTCTCTGTTTACTTATTCATATATTCAAGCTTTCTTCGATAACGCTTATGACAGATTATAATTCTGCAGAGGTATAATTGAGTAACAGCCATTAGTTGCGTCGAAGATTTTAGTGTTATGAAGGAAAATCTACGTTAGAGTCATTAATTTTAAAAGTCATACAAAAACCGCTAGATCCAGTTTTTCATTAATCTTTTCGTAGAAGGAAAAATAAATCTATAAAACTTATACATTATCATAATCAACATTTTATTTTATTAATTTTATATTTATTTATATCTTACTTTTAAATATACTTAAATATTAATTTAAAATGATTAACGTCGTTATCAAAAGCCTAACCAATAAGCGTTAACATAGTAGGATTTTTCGTTGGTAAAATATTTACAGGCAATTTTTTTATTTTGTGTTTTTTTTTAATAAATTACATATAAAGTTATGCGTTGAACTGCCTTGGTGCATATTAAGTGCAAGGTGGTGCATTGCCCTCGGCTCGATGTCGTTGCCAAGTTTGCTCCATGTACCACGCCGTTCAAATGTAAAGAATATTGCGTTCACAAGCCCACGTTTCATTTAAAAGGGTATAAATGTTGATTCTTATTGCCTCAATAGTATTATTCTTGACTAAAAGCTATTAACATAATCTATAATACGATCAAATCAATTTCCAAGTCGGCAACAAAATTAGTTTAATTTAAGCTACTTTAAATAACCAAACAGTCCGCATAATTGTTTGTATAATTTCCTGTTCCATGGAAAATAATTGACTTATTGTTTTACGGTATTCGTTAACAATTAGTGAGTCGAGTAAAGTTGGGTACGCAATCAAAATGCAAATGTCGGAGACGGTGCGTGGTTCTTATCCTGTGACCCACATCACAAGGACGCGGCCTCGTCAGGCTATAGTTGTCGTTTACCTAAATACCATCTGTCAAAATTGTTCACGTTGTACAAATTTATGAATTAACAGTGTACGATTAAATATTTTAACAATAATTTTCAGCTTTACTTTGTATGCCGTACCTATATGTAAATGATTTCGCTTTAATTTAACAATTATACATAACCCATATTATGGATCACGCACATATGGTTAATTGTGTAGCAAAATGTATTAAATGAAACAACAGTTATTATAATAATTTGTTGCTTGCGATATAAGAAATTGTGTCACCAGGAAATATTTAAGCGTTAGTTTTATACTTATAAAATAAATTAATAAAAGTTACCTTAAAAGTCTTATACGAAGATACGACGTATGACGCGCCGTCCTCCAATTCTTCAAGTCTATACTTCCTATCCCCATCCATTCCGAAGATGAATCTCGCTCCTCTGGGTAGTTCCAACCTCTCTGATAATCTATCGAGTAACGCGTCCATAGATACCAAGTCTCGGCCCAATTTAAATCTAAATTCGACACCAGGATGGAATGGATCTCCATTTCTGTAAAAAGTCACCCTTCTCGCCTTCCAATAGTTAAGGTTTGCATAGCGGCTCGCTGGTTCCGGTCTAACCGGGCGAGCCGTGACTTCCGAACCTTCGGAGATGTCATCTTGTCTCTGAGGCGGTGATGCTGGACGGGAAGGACGCCATTCGGTTGATTTTTCGTCATCAGAAGGTGGATGCTGGTCCGGTTCGGTCGTCGGTACCGGTTCTGGCGCCGGAGCCGGTTCTGCGGCAACCTGAGGACGGAGGTGTTGGCGCGGTCTAGTAACTCGACGCGACATCACGCGGGACCTCTCGGCCGTCGACTGGACGCCTCGCGTTGCGCCTACTTCATTTATCAACTGATAGATACTACGCATGTGATGGATAACTTTCATTCATGAAAGTTTATAATAATTATACCTACATCGCTACTTAACTTGCGGTGCAACGCTTTCCGTCGCAGTTTAAAATGTACTATCAAATTATGTTACCAAATAATACATTTAGCGGAAGATTACGTTTCAAATAATAATTAATGCTTTCATAAATTGCTTCATTTGAAAATAATATATTATATACTTATAACTCTTTATCCAGGATTACTTGAACTAAGTCATTATATTTTTATATATACATATAAACAGTAAGTTATTTTAATTAAAAACCGTTAATAGATGATAAACCTAAAATTAAATTACGAAAGGAACTTTACACGTCTGTACCTACAGTATAGTAGTTTAATAAGTTCATAAGTTCTTCATCTTTATATTGATTTTATTTTGAGTTAACATATATTTGGCTGGCGTTTATTCATTTAAGATCGACTAGATAAAGATAACGAGTTCAGCCCTAGCCGCATGACTAAGTAACTGTAGTCACGATTTTCTTTAGAATTATTTAATTTCGATACTTAAGTAGTTTGTGAGTAATTTATGAACAAAAAGTAATATGAATCACGCTAATTTACAAAATAATGTTACTATGAAAATTATTTCAAAATTAAGTTACATTTACTTTTTAGTTTAGTAAAATGTTATATATTTCAATTTTAAGTATTTATTCATTAACAAAAGCTTATTAATTAATTAGAAATGTTTAAAAAAAGCCATCCTTCCAAATTATTTTTAGCAGCAGTAACAAAGCTAGGATTTACTATCATTTATAAAAAAATAAAAATAAATGTTTTAGAATTTAGAAGTAACGCACGAAGTTATTTAATACTTTTGACAATTAAATTCTCACTTACCACAGCCGCAGCCGCCATTGGTTCTTCAGAAGTCATGAACTACCTTTGAGGACACTTCGAATTGTACTGATAATCACAGTTAATCACAAAGCCTGGTAGTACATCGAATGCAACATGAAAGCAGTCGTTGAAATAACCAAGATTTGCCGCCAAAACAAAGCGTTCCTTATGTACGACCGCCCTAATTTTGCTGAAATAATTACTGATTTGACACTTATTGCCGTAAAGCGTTGGCCTACTATGGTATAGCCATAATAGTTTTAATAAAATGTGTGTGAAAGGAGTTTCGTTGAACAGCGTAGTCGTCCGGTTATGTTTTGAGAAAGGGATCGAGTGACCGTTCTGTGGTGGTAGCGTGGCGGGGTGGCGGCCACCGCCCCCGTGTACGTTCTAGCGGCGCGTGTGCTTTACAATAATGGATTTAGCTGTATTGTGCTCCTTTTTATAAAACCATTTCTAAAATAATTTAGTTTACTTTAATGTAATAATTAAAACAGCATTGAGGAACAAAGAAAAAAGTAATAAGAAGGCACAAAATACTGAAAATATGATGAGTACTCTTTATTACTTAACACTTTTTTAAGATAATAATAATTATTAATTATAATGAATCTAATAATGTCGATACGATATAGTCTTGCCGTTTTTGCATACATTCGGTGTAATGGTCGTAGTTCTGTATAATACTAGATTTTAATTTTTATTTCACGTAGCGTGCCCATATTTTTTAACCTTAACTATTATTTGGTAATTACTATCGGTTTAATAATTTTTGGGTAATTATCAGCTTGAATCGAAATGCGTGATAAAAAACAAAAAGTAAATTGTATACGAATTTAATTTCTTATTGTTCTTATTTATTTATAATTACGAGTCAACTAATAAATAGTTACAAGATACATCTCAATAGATTTATTGTTTTGACTTCTGTCAGTGTTTATTGTCCCTTAAAGTGTTCACAACATATTTTATTTAATTTCAGATATTATTTTAGTATTCTTCGAAGATAGATTTTTGCTTCCTTACGATATGTGTGAAATAGGCCTTAAGATACGGTGGGAGGGACGATAGTTGTTACAGTCTCATGACATTTTTGATGTATTGCAATTATATAATGAAGTGTGCAATTTTTTATATAATTTTTGAATAAAATTATACGACAATTAAAAAAATATTTTATTACTAATTACAACATAGCTGTGACTAATTTACGGTTATTATATAGTATTTTAAAATGATTTCTTTGACAATATATAATTGATTTATTCATACGTTAGATTAATGTGATTTTCACGTTACAACGGACACGCAAGGTGACTTGTTAAGTTCTTTGAATCAGGCTTGCATCTGTATTAATATTATAAGGGTGTAGAGTTCGTTTGTCCTACTCAGGTACTGTCAATAATATATTTATTAAGGAAGTTGCTATATTCCTACCACCGTAATAATCGTATAAGCCATAAATGTCAACAAATATGGCAAATTTTATCAGGTTAGCTAAATGGCTCATGGGTTGCCGTTAGGTTTATCGATTGTGAAATAAGCCTGTATAATAGTATTTTTTATAATTTTTATATAGGTGGACAACGGGCAATGGGCACTATCGTAAGCGATATTAACCATTCTAGCTAAGATGTCTCTTGTTAGTTAAGCTGGCTCACTCACCCAGTGGTGCAGTAGTCGATCTTGATCAAAGCACTACCATCGAGTAATTTGACGCGAGTTGAATCGCGGGTCATAGCTATAGAGTAATCTAGGTGTACAATGTATATTTTTATTCGAATTATTAGCTATACGAAATATATTTGAAATCTGCTTTTTACAAAAACTTTTATGTTAATGCTAAGTAAGGTTATTACTTAAAAGGTCAAACATTGAATGTATTTATAATATAAACTAGAGTATCTTATTGTAAGGATTGTCATATTTGAATATATCAAAAATAAATTTGATTTCCAAGCAGTCGCTGTTATTGAATAAAATTAAATAAATATTGTATATAATTAAATAACTGTCTTAAGCATAAAAAATCATGCAAAACTTTAGAGATGAAGGAAACCTGTGTTGTGTGCATGTGTAGTATGAAAATTTGTGTATCTTATCTACCAAGCCGCATTAACGCAGCGTGATAGAATGATCTCCAAACATTTTCCTCAAACAAGGGGAGGAGGCTTTTGCCCAACAGTCGGATATTTACAGGCTGTTACTATGCTTTGACAGGTATCTTATAGGCATAAGCTCAAAAATATTCATCAATTTTCTTACATTTCTAAGTATCTAATATTAATCACAAAACTGCATGGTTTGTGTAGTTTTTTTTCAAGCGTAAAATTATATATATTTTTCTATATTGAGCATGCAAGTTACAGCTAAGTGTGCATAATAATAACCAATTACACGGTAATTCTTCTTATTGCGTTCAAGTTGGTACTTTCCATACATACATGCCGCACATATTTGCATAAACGATACAATTCCTAACTGCTCATAGTTTTTATTGCATTATAGGTAGGTCTATAATTAGGTTAAATGTCCAAGATCATTTGCGTAAAATAAACCATGTATTCTTTAGCGTTTTTAAATTTTTCTTTAACATTCGTTCAATTAATATATTTAAATTCTATTGTTTTTTTGTTATTTTTTTTTTAGGAAGAAATACATGCAAATGGTTTACCATCTTCATCTATAGATATAAGATAATCATGAAATATTTTACCACTTTACAATATGTTAATTATACTGGCTCATCCTTTTAACAGGAGTACAGAATAGTGTTGAGTTTGATGGGGGGGGGGGGGGTAAATGAAGTGTGTAAGGCATCTATGCAGGTCTACCGGTCCAAAGTGCTACCACAGGCTGGATAAAATAACATGTACACTAAATATACATGTACACAAAAAATACTAAATAACTACATATAAACGAAAAATACTGTAATTGTATGACATTTCGTAGCACATTCGTAGCTCTCGTAGCGTTCTCACTGAAAGACGATAAATATTAGTCTCTACGGTATTTTTCCATTCAAATATTATTAACAGTTCGCATACTATTGTAGATATTATGCGAACAAATTATGCTGTAGATTGATTTGCAAAATAACAAATCAACTAAAGGCAAGGTAGTACGAGGTAGTAGGTATGTATACTAAGTATCCATAAGTTTCATTTATTTTCTTAGGATATTATCGTTAATCGCCTTGTCGATTTTAACTGTCGGTAGAGATATTACTTTTAAAGCTTGTAGTTTGTCCGGATTCCACCCTCAAACATCAATCCGTGTGTACAGACACATTTTTCATATCCCTCACTCACTAATCACTTACCACGTAGGTATAAGTTTGATGGGTGTCATCGATATGAAGGGAGCCAATAACGTAAGCTTTAAGCCATTGAATAATTTTTCAATCTAATATAAACTTTGTACGTTGGCAATAAAACAGAAATTCGAATGTTAATTACTAAAAAGTATTGGTGACAAGCGGTGACTGACACTGTCATAATAATTGCGCATCCGTTCGTGATTGGTTGGCGTATACAGTAAATATACAGCGCCGCCCATCTGTGTGACACGCCCAGCATCTCGTTGCTAGGCAACTAAAGTTGTTGACTCAGAGGTAATAGCCCATTACGTATGTATTTTTGTATGTAAACCGTATATATAAAAAGTAAAAATGATTTACAACAACATAAAGGTAATACGCCTGATCTCTATGTATGTCATGATACTAAAAAGTAAAGTTGATATTTGATAAACGGGTAAAATATACTAACTACACATTCATACTCACTAAGTTGGTTCCAAACGAGGTTCCACCCATTTTACTGAATGGTACTGCACTTCAAAGAGTGTTCCAATTTAAATATCTTGGGCATATTTTAACTCCCAGCCTTAAAGACGATACAGACATTGAAAGGGAACGGAGAGCGTTGTCAGTGAGAGCAAATATGTTGGCTCGTAGGTTTGCGCGTTGTTCAAGTAATTTTAAAATTACCTTATTTAGAGCTTACTGTACAACTTTTTAGACATGCAACCTATGGGCTAGATACTCTCAAAAATCTTACAATGCTCTCCGTGTTCAGTATAACAATGCTTTAGGGTGCTGATGGGGCAGCCACGCTTTTGTAGTGCATCAGGGATGTTCGCAGAAGCGCGGGTTGATTGCTTTTCTACTATAATACGAAAGAGATGTGGCTCCCTGGTGCGTAGGTTGCAAGGCAGTACCAACAGTATCCTTAAAATGATTGCGAGTAGGCTGGACTGTACGTACGTGGGACATTTCTGTGCCATTTCTTATGGAAGATCGCGGTAATGAATATAATATGTAATTAATTTTAATTGATAATATTAGCTTTTAATTTACTGACATAGATAATAAGTAGATGTAAACTAACAAATTGTGTCTGTGTTGCTTTTAATAAATGAATTATTATTATTATAAGTATAGTGTAGTTCTCGAGAAAGAATGATATATATAGATAAATCTGATATGATAGAGGTATTTACCTAGGTAATTATAGCCAAACATTCTAATGAATATGTACAGTTTTTTTTTATTATAACTTAATAATATAATAATAGAAAATAACTTTTAACTATTAGCCGATTAGGATTAGGGGATTGTCTGCGGCCTTATATATAGTCTTTTTTTTTTTCACGCAGTGGAAACCTTCAGAAAGGTACCCGACTCTCTTGGGGGAGGAACCGGGTTATGTGGGATTCTTACCCACTAAAACCACTGCGATGGCCGTCCTCGGCACGGATCGGAGAGGCTGCGGGATCGTGTTGATATAACGCATCCGCAGCCCCCCCCGTGCTGTGCTCCGCTCGTAGCTCGGTGGAGTTCTCCTCAGGGGGCGAAGGTAATCCCGCCCCCCCCCGCACTCCTCGCTAGTGCGTACGGCAGCGCGAGGCCATTCCGGCTGCCGTCCTCCTCAGGGCCGTTTGAAATGGGACACGTGAGGCCCCCACCTCATGCATCCACGGCCCCAGGGTTACGCCCTATATTTAAAGCCCCGGACTTTGGGGCTGTGGGAGGGCCGAGACGACGCCGATGTCGTCTCCGCCGAGCAGGATCGGCCCTTTCCCGTTCCCGCTCCGCTGTCTCCTTCTGTACCATGACGATCTCACAGAAGGAGGCTACAGCCCTCCACGCCGATTCCCTGCAGAGCATCGCCGACACGATTGCTTGCAGGGGCAGGTCTTATCCGACTTCACGGACCAGGATCTCCCTCTCCGCACTCCACGTGGGACATATCGTACCGTACCGTTCTTCGCAGAGATGGTCGCGCCACGTCGCAAGAGCCCTCCAATGTTCCCGCCGCTTCATGCTTCACTGTTCTGACGGAGGATGCGGGTCTGTTGATAGACCCTTGCGTCCATATCCGCCAGAATGTCCAAGGGCGGAAAGCGCGCTAGGATGGTTGCTGCCTCGTAGAATATCGTGCGATATCCCCGCACTATGCGGATGACCACTCTCCGCTGCGAACTTTGGATCTCAGTTTTGCAACGGCGGACGCTCGACAGTCTGTGAGACCAAACGGGCGCCCCGTAGAGGGCCATCGATCGCACGACACCGGCATAGAGGCGGCGAACTTCCTCCCTCGGTCCCCCAAGATTAGGCAACAGTCTGTGCATGGCACCAGCTACCATCTCGATCCGGGGGGCTAGGCGCTCGAAGTGCTCTTCGAAGCCCCAGCGACCGTCCAAGGTTAGGCCCAGGTATTTCATGTACCTGGCCACCTGGACGTTTGAGTCACCAACGCGGACGTGCGAGTCGGGCGGTTCCCTGCTCCTCGGCAGTTTATGGAACCATAGCGCCTCTGTCTTATGAGACGCTATCCGAAGGCCCAACTCGCAGATCTTATCGACGACGATGTTCACCCCGAGCTCGGCGAGCTCTTTGGTTCTCTCAAAATTCTCCCCCGATGCCAGCACCAACGTGTCGTCTGCATAACAAACGACGCTGACACCGTTAGGGAGAGTGACGTGCAGTACTGCGTCATACGCGAGGTTCCACAACAGGGGCCCCAAAACTGATCCCTGCGAGACCCCACAGTAACCTCTCTCCGGTTCCTCGTACCCTCTTGCTCCATATACGAGACGTATCTGTCACGCAAGTAGCCACCATCGATCGCCTGCAGGTAAGGGGGCATACGATGGTGTATGAGTGCCCTCCTAATAGCGTCCCAGGGCAACGTGTTGAATGCGTTGACGATATCGAGACTTATCGCCAACGCCACGCCACCCTGGGCCACCGCCTGCTCTGACAAAGACCGGACGCGCAAGATCACGTCGTAGTCGGACGGCCCTGTCGGAAGCCGAACTGGCACTCAGCCAGGTCGGGGCCGACACGCGACAGATGCCCGCACAGACGAGAAGCGACAATTCGCTCAAAAAGCTTGCCAGCCTCGTCTAGCAGACATATGGGACGGTACGCAGAGAGAGATTCTGCGGCCCTGCCATCCTTCTTCAAGAGAACCAAATTTGCCTCTTTCCAGACCTTGGGAAATGTGCCAGTACGGAGGCAGCTATCGTATAGCAGCCTCATTATAAGCTTTAAGTACATGGACATTCAGTGGTTGTGTTTGGTTTGAAACCGATATTATCGCAAAGATTCGCGTATTCTAACCATTAGGCCATCTCGACTTCTCTATCTGGACTATACCTATATATAAGACATGTTATTTGGTTGGACAAATAGTCCACATAAAATACTTTCCGCAATTACCTTAATTTTTAATCTTAATTAGTATTTCATGCTACTATTTAGGTCAACTCACTCATTTTCTTTCGAGGTAATTTTTATTATTTTGTAACTTTGTATTCTTTGATTTCACGTCCTTGAGCCAATTCGGGGTCTGTACGTTTAACTTCTATGCTGGCATAGACGATAAATGCTAATGAAAAGGTAATTGTTAAAAAAACTGCTTAATATTTTATAACAATATTGTATTCAAATCGTTTTTATGTTTTGTTAAGCGCTTTGATTTTTTATAATTATTAACAAATTGTAGTTGAGCTAGCATTATCGTTGTTTTTTAATAAAACAATTTTTTTTAAATTTCTATTATCTTACTATTTTTTACCATGAATGCCATAGTTCGTGTAGAAGTAATTTATATCGTGAAATAGACATTTTGTTTAAAACCAGCTGTGCCTCTTTCGAATCTTTTGGGTCCTCTTTCAATTTGGGGTATTAAAATATATTTTTACACACTGCCATATTGACTGACGTTTATGACTGGTACACAAAAACTCTACAACTTAATCTATACTAATATTATAAAGAGGAAAGATTTAATCTTTTGTTTGTTACGATTTAACTCAAAAACTACTGGACCGATTTTAACGAAACTTTACCGAGTAACACAGGATATATTATATTTTCGAAAAAAAAAGATCCCTACCTAAAATGGAACAATGTAACCCAAGGTATCAAATTGTTGCCTATAAAAGTCATTATTTGGCGTGCGCTGCGAAAACTATTGACGGTATATAAAAAAGTGTTCAATATATTAATAGACTCATGATTGCTGCCTTACTTATAGTTAAGCCACAATAACAGTTTTTATTAAGTTCAAATACGGTGGAATCGAATAGAGGTGATATATGTATCATGATATTATTAATCCTTATCAATTTAAATGGTTTGATAATTAACAATGATTATTATATGTAAATTCCACTTGATGATCCAGATCGGACTTTTCGTTTTGAAGTTATAACGAGACGTAAGATGTCATAGTTTGAACAAACTGTAGTCTATTACCAAATACTAATTTACGTTAAATAAAAGAGTAGTTTTTAAATTTTCGCGGACGTAGTCGCGGGCATAGTGCTTGTGTGTTACTCTCATGCCGGTTCTTCTTGATAGAATCTACATTTCGTCCCGGCAACTTTACTTTTCATTCAATATTGATATTATTTTCATATAATATGACGATTCAAAAGGTACATACAATATACAAATATGTATTTATGTATTACTTAGACCTAAAAAAGTTTTTAAATTGGTATCTATTGCTTGCTTTAGGGCCATACCTAATATCAAACATGTGGTTTAGATTAGTATAATGTTAACAATTAAATATTAAGCACTAAAAGCCGTTTTATAAACCCTTTTACCTTTATTACAACGTTTTAATCGCACATGGACGACTTTATGCCAAGCTTTAATTTAACGTTTGTTATAGTATATAAGGGTCAAATATTGCAGCTGATTTTTAAATCTATTTTTACAAGATAGTTTTTTCGATATCGGTTCAGTAGTTTAGTAATGTGGTTGGTTTAGTATCTGTAAATATAATTACCGTTAATTATACTTTACAACTTAGACTATTTCTTTCTTTCGGGTAAGTTATATATAAGTTGTTTTAGAAAACGTTAAATAAGTGAAGTGAGGTAAGATCGTATAGCTCGTCTGGTTGATCCCGATTGTTTTTTAAATATGCTATATACATATATAATTCTATTTATTATAAGATCACATGCCTGTAAATATATAAAGGTCAGTTCATTTTGAGTGAC
The DNA here is from genome assembly GCA_905220585.2 of Nymphalis polychloros. Lineage (NCBI taxonomy): Eukaryota > Metazoa > Arthropoda > Insecta > Lepidoptera > Nymphalidae > Nymphalis > Nymphalis polychloros. Next base: position 2,577,950 of record HG992247.1, read on the forward strand.
ATTAGAAGATATCTTAGTAAACATAAAAGACAAAATTATGTAATATTATCACATGCAGAATGCGTATAGATAATAATGGTTGTTTTCTAAATTACAAATGGCATTGTCGTTAAATGTTTTTATTCAACGAACCTGTATTTTTTTTATTGTTACAGTTTTTTTTTTTCTGTGCCCATGCAGCCATTTTATTTAATAAGCCAGTTGAATGTTGCAATTTTTTATTATATTTCAATGTAATAATATATATGTAACGGTAATTTCTAACGGGGTCAAATAAGTCAATAATATTCGGACGGCTTTATTATTAACTGCACTGTTTATTGTCAAACTAAATTTTACTACAAGTTTGTTAGAGAAATTAGCGCCAGCTATTACAATAAAAAAAAAAACTGTAATATATTGCTTTATATCTTTTAAATACATATTAATAATAAATCTGTAATATGCGGTTAGATTTATCGCTCAAAATGGAGTCGCACGACTTCGTGACACGAAAACAAGCGTGTAGCAGCAACGATAATTTTTTATAACTGTTTATTAAAATGAAACTTATTACGTACTTAGTAGAGTTCACGTATTCTAAGAGTTAAGTAGGTGACTAGACGACAAAATTTATTTTTCTAATAAGTTATATGTAGGTGCCTACGTAGTATATGCTATTATTGTGTACCATTTAATAATCTAAGCAGTAAAACACGCGTACATCCGTATTTGGTTTCACATATTTATTTGTTATGCGCTATATACTTATAATTTCTCGGCTCCCAGTCCCGATGATGCTTATCTCAACTCAGATGAGAGCAGTACTCCGCGTGGGGCCGAATTTGCGGTGTGTAGAGTGTAAGGCCAAGAGCCGACGTGCAGTATTGCTTTAAACTTAGTGAAGATATTTTTAAATATACGCTGTTCTGTACATGTTATGTTACACGCGGTTACACTTTCACGGCTAAATCACGTAATCGAATTTTATTTAATTTTTTATAGAGCGAGCTTGCATCCCAAGGATGCTTCCTTCCTTTTTTCCTAGACGCCTGAAACTATAGTAAAAGTTCCATATAAATCCGTAGATGATTTTAAACGTTGAATGTCATATCGATAACTTTTTTAAGAATATCGGTCTTTGATTTCGAAATATCTAACCGGTTTTCATGTCAGCAAAATCAAAACATCCGTTATATTTTTTGTCTTTTATGTTTAGTTTCGATTTAATTAAAAACAGTGATAACAATACGTACATATTTTGTTTACCGCTATTTTCGAATAAATTTTCGGGCGTTCTTTTGCTTCTGTTAATAAAGTTAGGTTTTGCAAATAGACGTGTGATATAATTTTAAGAGTAAAAACACCGAGTACTGTAAATTGACAATTTAAATAAAATTTAGATATGATCAAAAAATTATTGACTTCAAAATAATAAACGACAAAAATAGTTTTCGTATAAAATAAAATAAATTCAGTTCAATCAAGTTATTTATTACAGGGTAAAAAAAAATTAAAAACATTTACAACAATTAGACCGCCTTGCGTTTTTTTTTCTTTTTCGGTGCTTCATCAACTTCATTCATATCTTTTGTTTCGGAATCTACACGTTTCGATTTCTTTTGTTTCTTTTTATTTAAATTTTCACCTTTCTCTTCATCACTTAAATTATTGTCACAATTATCTTTGATTTCATTAACGTTTTCAGTTAAATCATGCGTTTTGTCTTTCTTCTTCTTCTTTTTTGTTTTAACAGGTTCATCGTTATTATCAATAACTGTTTCATATTCATTGCTATCTTCGGTTTTTTGAGTTTTATATTTTTTTCCTGCTTTTTTACTTAAATGTTCCTGATTTATTATAACATCTGTGGAATTTTCCTCATTCGTTTTTCGTTTTTTCTTCTTCTTAGCTGTTTCAATATATTCATTATTATCAGTTATATTTTCTTGCTCCTCAGTGTAAATAGAGTTCTCTTCGTCTGGTTTTAAATCTGCTGTCAATTCTCCATTAGTTTTTCGTTTCTTCTTCTTTTTTGTTATTTCATTAATATTATCATTTAGACTATCGGAATTGTTAATTTCTATTTTTTTATCTACTGAAACTTGTTCAAATGACTCTTCGTCCATTTTTCTTTTTTTCTTCTTTTTCTTCTTCGTTTCGATATCTTTATATTCCACATTGTTTGAGTTATCTTCATTTGACTTTTCTGACATGTCTTTCTTTCTCTTTTTACGCTTTTCTTTTGCTTCTGTTTCATCTCCATTATAAACATCAAACTCTTCTTTGATTTTTGAAATAATACCTTCAGAGTCAGTTTCTATTTTAACTTTCTCTTTTTCCTCCTGTTTATAATAATGCTTTTCGTCTCTTTCGACTTCTTTAACTTTTATATCAGTGTCTTCGCAAGAGTTTTTTGTTTTACTGCGACTCTTTGCATCTACCGCACTAGATTCCTGTGACTTTTCCATATCTTTAGGATCTCTGTCTAAGACAGCTAAAAAAAATCCGGTAGTAAAATCTGAATTTGGAACAGAGTAGAGACATCTCGTTCCCATGCTGCCATACATTCCTGAACCGAAGTTATTCCATTGACCCTTTAGAAGTTCTTTTACGTCTTGAACTCTCCACTTAGCCCTCGAAGTTTTAACGACGTTTGTTATGACTCTTTCGTTTTCTTCGGGAAATAGTGAACAAGTGCTGTATACTATACGCTTAGCGTTTGGAAATGAATTCATTGCGTGCTTTAAAAACTTTTCTTGAAGTGAAGTTAGTCTAGCTAATCTTGTGTCCTCGATGTAATTGTGTACATGAAGATCCATACCTAAGAGTAAAAGAAAATTAAATATACTTTATTTGATACTGAAATTAAAATGAATGAAGCATACTAAGTCTATATGTATCATACTGAAATCTAGTTTATGTGGTATTACTATCATATGGTTTTAATGCCAAATTAGAGTTATATTGCTATTATTCAACAACAACAGATTATAAATCTTAGGATGTTACCAAATTATATAAGAAAACTAGTCATTTCTGACCGATTTACTGGTTTAAATTGGTGTAAATTAAAATATAATAATTATTGTACACTTCTAAATCTGTTTTTTTTTTTTTATTAACAAATAAGATATGATCGCAATTAAAAAAGCGAATAAAATATCAAGAAGCCTTTTTTAAATCACACATCATAATTGACTTCATCCAGCCGTTCGAGGGTGATATACAAATATTACTATTAATATATGTTTTAATTTCCAAGCTTACCCGATCCTGAACAACTTGGATCCAGAAGAATGTATTCAACATCTTCACAATCACCCCTCCTTATTTCAAGCGAATCTTTATGCATGGTCTCCACGCATTTCGAACCGGTTCTCTCCACAAAATCACAAAGAGTTTTGTATCTATCTTCATTTCTTTCGACAGCGTAAACTTTTCCCTGTTAAATAAAATACAGTTATTGCGAACAATATAATCAAATGCTTCCTTCGTATGATATATAAATATAAGGAACTAGCTGTGCCCCGCGGTTTCGCCCGCGTATAATTAATAAAAATAAGCCTAGAGCCTTCCTCGATAAAAGGACTATCCAACACAAAAATAATTTTTAAATTCGAACCAGTAGTTCCTGAGATTAGCCGGATCAAACAAACAAACTCTTCAGCTTTATATATTAGTATAGAAGTATAGATTAAAATTGTTTATGAAGTACATAAGACATTACGAAGTCATGCAACTATTTATAGCGATGGCTTCCAGTCGAGTAATGTAACCTACCTATAAAATAAAAACGGGTATTCTTGACTAGAATACGAATATAATAAATAAGGTGCAATATAATATAATATAATAATATACATATATATATATATATATATATATATATATATATATATATATATATATATATATATATATATATATATATATATATATATATATATATATATATATAATTAATATATTATTTACCTGATTACGTAAATACGCCGCCAATTGCGTAGTTTTCATACCAGGAGCTGCACACATGTCCAGCACCGTGCTTCCTGATGGCGGCGCTAGGAGGTGCACAGCGAGGGCCGTAGCCTGAATATAGGTCAAGACAATAATGTTAAATATCCATTGATTCATGATTGATATAATTTTGTACTTGAAATGTTTTTCTTGCTGATTCCTTGAGGTAGAATCTAAATTCCAAACCGGTAGTTATACATTAATAAAGTGCTGTAGAATGTTGATTGAAAATTTGTTTTTAAGCCCTACTTTTATGAGTGTTTTATTAAAAAAATATATTTTTAATTATTCATTTGGTTTAAGAAAAAAATATATTTGTATTAGAAAAGTAATTTTCTTTCAAGTACTACACCTAACGTTAATAATGTTCAATCTTCAATTTTTTTTATTGATAACACACTCATACAAAAATATTGGTTGAAAATAAGTGGAGAAAAAGATGCCGAACTGACTTTGCATATTTATATATAGATGATTACCTTATCTTGCAATATAATTTGACTTTCCAAATACAAATCATGTTCGTGTAGTCTAGTTCCTGGTGCAAATACGAACATAGTCTTGACATGATAATCTTGAGTAAAGTCATATTCTGTTAGACTTTGAATTTGCTGCAAATAATCATCGTAGGTTCCTGACGTGCATCTGATGAACTTGTATCCTTCATCTTGAAAGGCTCTAATTGCATCCGAAGTGGCTAAGAGGTTCGTATTGATCCGCACGTAGCGAGGTCTGCGAACAACTACACAGATGACAATTAATAATGTGTAGAATAAAAAAAAAGTTTTATTTATCTACAGGACATGCTTTATATCATCATCACCATTATTGCATATTTCCTTTTATAAAAATAGATAAGTATATTAAATATACAAAGAAGTGTATCTTGTATATGTATACCAATATACACCTTGCTTTTTTTAAATTTATACCAAGTATTCGATTTCATCAAGTTGAAATCTTATACATTGTATTGGCACTTTTGTGCCAAAAACCTTTTCCGATATAGTGCAATTACAACAGGTATAAGGATGCACAAGTTTATATTTATCAGCGATTTAACTACAAAAAATAAGAAAGAGGCATTGCAATTCGTACAATTTTACTTAGTAAATATCCACCTTGCTTGTGTCAAGTTTGTTTTTGTCATCATACCACAATCCTTACTAATATGATAAATGCAATACTGAGTTTGTTTGTTTTTTACTATTTTAAGTCAACTGACCATCGACTTACACCTTTTCAGAGGTACAAAAAAGACAGGGTTATCTAAATCTTGCTTCTCCCACCTCTACTGTGAAGTTGCTGATGGAAACTGGTAAGCTATACCTACTTTCATTTTATTTTCTAAAAGAACCACTCTACTAAATAAAAGAGGATTATTATAAATAGACTATTTATTTGCAATTAAATACACTTTGTGATACAAAGACATTTTTTGGTAATAATACTGTACACAAGTGCAGCGGAATGTTTATAACATTGAAACACAAGCATCAATCTTGTTTCACATTTAATGAACTTTTTTCTGGCTCAGTTAATGGTGTGTAAGCATGTTGATCAACTTCGTTACCATGCTCATCATACTCTTTTTCATGATATGCTTTATATGCATAAAGACATACTATAATTTGAACTACAACTACTGCTGCACCAACCGACCAGCAAGTTCTTATAAATGGGTCTAAAGGATAATAGTCAGTTAGGATGTGACGGACACCAAAGAACGCTACAAATGGCAAAGTAAACATGGCGACACTATACAAAAATAAATTTGCCAATGCCAAAGCAGCCATCTGTGTTTGTTTCGGTATCAGAGGACCCTCTTTATTTTCAGCCATTGCTCTGTACTAAATTGCAGAATTAATCTGTAAAAGAAAAAAATATATATTACCTTTAGATTTCAAGTCATCTTGATGCTCTGGTATATTTTTCTCTAACTGCTCTTTGTAAGACAATATCGTTAGCTCAGGTTTGCTTTTTCCCGGCAATGTCTTTTTTCCGAAAAGCAACTCTGCGGCTAATATTTTTGCCAACCAAGGATCTAAGCGCGGTTCTTTTGTCAAAATTTCACAACTTTCAAACATCTTTTCTATATCGACAGCATGTTTAATAGTTTCCGTTATGAGTGCGTAAAGCACATTAGTTCTCTGCAAATACGTATAATCGTACAAACTTCGATAACGAAATACATAACTTCAATCTTTAATATATATATATATATATAAATGTTTATATTTTAATACTTACAAAATGCCTCAGCTTTTCGTCGTACAATAAAGTTTTGACACTGCCACCTTCTGTATAAGCTTTTTTAAATATATTTGCCGCTACTTTATAATGTCTGGGAACTTTAACTGAATGCTCAAACATTTTATACAAGATACATAACGTCGCCTTAAGCTTCGATAACAAATCTCAAATTTCTAATTATCCAAAATTCCAAGTTTTTATCACGAGTTATATGTCATTGACTTTTTTTTTATATGCCATCATTTAGGTTAAGGTTCATTCAAGTTAAATGCTGAATAAAATTATACAAAAAAAAAATATTTAGCTCTATAAAAAAACTATGAATATTATTTATAAAAAAACCTTTTTTTAATAATAACCCTTGGAAACTTAAATATGAAATAAAAAAATTGAGTTAATATTTCATACATTAATGGGTATTGTATATGAATATTGACGAGTAAACCATATTTACTAAGTTACCAACACAATATTATTTATTGATTTACTCATATCGATAGTAATAGTTATAGCCAGAACTGAACAGAATGTAATACTTTGGGTATTACATTATTAACGTCAAAAAGATAAACGTGTAGAGATAGCATTAGTGGTCAATAACAGATTCTGAAGAAAATATTTGTTTGTTACCATAAGCAATTCATTCAACTTTTTTCACAATAAGTATCTGCCGTAGATGTTGCACGTAATCTTTAATCTTTATTTACAATTTCTCAGAAACATATTTGATTGATTTTGTTGGATCGTGTCATATTATAAATTATGTAAACATATTATAAAGAGGTAATGAGAGAAATAGTGTTTACGACATTTTAATCGATGTTGTTTGTGTAATATCATTGTCAGTTTCTTTTCGAATGGCGATTTGTCCCCTAATCAAAATACCAGGAAATGCTATGATTCAACATCATAGTTTTAATTTAAATGACTAATGTTTACCGCATAAATTTTTCAGTTAAAAATAACAAGGCGGTTGCTATGTGAGTCGTTTATCAGTGAAAGTGGTAAAATGTTGTATACCTCAACAATATTTGTGTGAACTGGTAGAATAATACCAAAACAATGGTTCCCGCACCGAGTTGCCCCTATACGTGGGATTATTGGACGGCCACGCCGTCTGATTATGTGGAATTGACATGCCTGATGCCAAATTCTATATACCTTCCTGTGACAGTCAGTTGGGATGCAACTCTTCAAGATATTAAGGAGGTTAGTGGTTGTAGATTTGATCAACATGACTCATGATCCATGTCAACACATTGTTTCCTTTGCTCCAGAGAACTAGGTCAAACTATTGTGTAATGTGTACAGAGATAACTTGACTTTTAATATTTAGAAAGTAGATCATAGTTTGTTTTCTTATTATCATGTCACTTATGGCTCTAACTTTTAGCTGCAAAGCTCTTAAGGAAATAAGTAAGAGATTTCGTAATAAAGTATATTTAACACATGTTATTTTTAAATGTTTTTACTTAGTAAAAACTGATGTTGTTGAAAACAAAATTTATCACAATAAAGTTTGTTTTTAGAGATTTAGCTGTAGATATGATTGTGTTTATTGAATTTTTAAGAATATATTTTCTTTGTTAATAATTAATTAACAATATTAACAAAAATAAAATATTTACAAGGGAGAAAAATATGTCTAAATAAAATAAATTTTCAGGAGCTATGGGATTTGGCGGGGAAGCAGCCTCTATTTGGGATGTTGCATGAGATGTCTGGTTATGTATTCCAATTCATAAATTCCTTAGCGGTTCCAGAAGAGGTAGACGATGAAAACAAAAGGGTCCGTGATATTAGGCCTGTGTTCGGGGTGCTCATGATAATTGAGCGGTCCATTAAGAGGCCTGGGGAACATTTATTGAATACACAAATCAGTCATTTAATTGGAAAAGGTATGATATTTTAAAACATAAATTTATTATCATTTTTCATCAACTTTGCTTTTAGTGCTTCGTTTGTTTTTTAATAGATAGTTAAAATATCCTAAATTTAGGAATAACCATATGAATCACTAAAATATAATTAGCCCTTAAGTTTTTGCTTCATAATTAGAAATTATAATGTGTCATTGCTGTGTTTACTTTTTTTTTTTTGTATGATGATGTTTACAAATTTATTTCAGGTTTAAATGAATTTGATAGTTTAAGAAGTTCGGAAGTCAATGACTTCCGGATGCGAATGAGATATTTAGCTGAGGAGAGTCTAATAAAAAGAGCTCAAAGTACACAATTAGAAAGATTAAGATATCATTGTCCACCGAGATTAGCCGATCATCCTACCGTTCCCACCACCTTAATTAGCCACCTTAATAATAACTGTTTTATACTCGTCACTAAAGTAGCAAACACAGAGGTAAGAGATTCCATATCATAATAATATTATAAAGAGGCAGGTAAGTAAAGTAAAGTTACTTGTTTTTTTTAAAAAAATGTGTAATTGACATTTCTGATTGTAATCTCATTGTTTTAAAATGGACAGGAATGAATGGTTATTGAGATGTATTCACTATTTTTTAAGATGTTACTTATTAAACACAAGTGTTTGTTTAGCTATTAAACTGAAAAGTTATGAGAAATCTTAAAAAACACCTTTAAATGTATTAACAGAAATGTTTATACAGAGTATATATACGTCGCTGAAACTAGCTTACAGATGACAGAAACTTGAAATGTGGTATGATAGTTAATTTTATTTTTAAATTAATTTAAGATACCCATAAAAGTTAGTGATCACAAAAAGGTGGTGCAGAAATTTTAAGCATAATTTTTTTTTTTGCTTTACAGTACAGAACTATTATATATATATAACTATTGAACACTTTTGACTTAGAAACTTCAAATTTTGTATGGAGTCAATTAAAAATACCTAAAGGAGATAGTAACCACAAAATTGCGGCGCAGAAATTTTAAGCATAGTTTTTTATTAGATATGAGCAAAAATATTTATGTTGAAATATTGTGGGAACTTGGTGTTTACAAATTTTTTCATTCAAATTTAGCTAGATAGTCAAGTGATGATAATGATGTTTATATATTTCCTACTAGTTTCTAAGAAGCATTACACTTGCATACTGGTTATCAAAAATATATCGGTGATATTGATTGTAAAATAATAAATTTTTAAAATTTCTATATTCAATACAGTAAGGTCTCTTCTCCTCTTTTGAGGAGAAGATATGGAGTATGTTCCACCACTCTGCTTCAATGAGGGTTGATGGAATATATATGTGACAGAATTTCAGTGAAATTTGACACATGCAGGTTTCCTCACGATGTTTTCCTTCACCGTCAAGCGTGAGATGAATTATAATCACAAATTAAGCACATGAAATTCAGTGGTGCTTGCCTGAACCCATGATCATCAGTTAAGATTCATACTTTCTTACCACTGGGCCATCTCAGCTTTTATTTCAATAATCAGACTATATCTAGATATCCATAGTAATTCATTATGGATTCCTGAAAAACTGGCGTTTTGAATATTATTGGCAAAGTTATTACCGGAATTGTGGAAGTAAAATTAAAGTCTATATAGGTATTTTAGTGGAATAGTGTTGTCTTATAAACAAAGATATATTAATGAAGAACTGCTTGTAGTGCATAATATAGCAAAGCTATTTAACAAAGAGAATGTATGTAAATTTCAAGGCTTGTTTATCTGTGCTCTTTCTTAGATTTAAATGGGCTATACAGAACCCTTGCATTAAATAGTGGAAACATATATAATTATTTATTTGAATAAAGCACTTATCGGAAATAGTAAAATTGCTTGAATCTCACCATAGTGATAAAAAATTGGTACTGTGATCTTAATGAAGTTGGTCATAGGAATTCGTAACGAATTATCGACTGGTCTAGTTCTCTCTTTTATGTTAAAAATCGGTTATTAGAAACCACAAATATATAAATTACTACTTATATAAAAAAAAAAAGATTCCAAAGTCAAATTAAGCTCTATAAATTCTATAATCTATGAATTTGTTTTTTAATAAGTAAAGTTAGTCAGCATTAGATTCTTCATCGGCATCATGCTGTTCTTCCATCATTTCTTCTTCATTATTCTCACCATCTTCTATCCATTGCTTCATGAGTTCCTTAGCTTCAGCCCTGTTTTTAAGCAATTAAACTTAATGAATGCTTTTACAAGTTACAAGTATAAGAATATTTTTTTCATAGAATACGATTGCAACAGATTAATACATATTTTATATAAGAAAGGCTCTAAAAGACTTATTTTTAAAGCTATTTAAAAAGTTTTCAGTCATTAGTCATAAGGAACCTTCCAGATAACATACATTGTAGCTTAATAATCCTTTAAGTGTATCGTAGCATTTACCTCTCTTCTGGTGTAATGGCTCCTTTATTAAGCCTCTTAAGCTTTGGAAGTGAAGCAAGAACTTCAATTCTTAATTGTTCATCTTCTTCTTCGACAGCGACTTCTGCGTCCTCTTCTCCTATTCCACCCATGTAAGGGCAACCTCTTACGATAAGAGTTTCCAGTGAGGGTAACACCTGTTAAAAAAAATTACGGCCTATATGAAAAGGCAAACCATACCTTCAAACTGTTGTTAATATTTTAGGCTACGTTACGTAAATTAATTGTTAAGATATTATTCTGATATATGTTCCATATTAATATAATAACATTTTATGTTGCTAAGTGAACTGTTGAAATGTCTTAAATAACACTTAATTAATAATTATATGCTGCTATTGTGCAAGCTCATCTGGCAATCTGGCGAGCCGGTGTAACTTCAGCCACCAGGAGATAACATCTTATTGCCCACGTTATAAGATAAAAAAAATCATCAATATCCAGTTATAGATTTTTAGTATATATATATATATATATATATATATATATATATATATATATAGTTTAGTCATATTATATTATATGATTAACGACTAACCCGCAACTTCTTAATTTGTTTTAAAGTCGAGACTTTGCAATTTCGCATATTTACGTATTGTAATTTCTTTAACTCGGGGTCGAATCCGTTTAAGACTCTTATTGGATTATTCCTCACGTGCAAAACTCTCAAATTGAACAATTTTTCGATACCAACTAAGCTTGTAATTTTATTTCCAGCTAAATATAAACTGTCTAAGTTTGAAAAATCAAAATTCGAGATATCTTCAATTAAATTGTATCGGAAATCTAAACATTTTAAAGCAGGCATTTTTTCGAGTTCGACTTTTCTAATTTTATTGTAGCCGACTTCTAATGTGCTCAGCTCTGGTTGATAAACGTCACGCACTGAAGTTATTTTATTATTGTTCATAATGATCACTTGCATGTACTTCATCTTCTTTAAACCGGCCGAGTTTAGAAGATTCTTATCAGCATGAATTAGAAGTAGAAATGGTAGTTCCGTGACAACTTGTAAGTTTTCTAAAGTCAAATAATTGTTGGATACGTCAACGAATTGCAAATGTTGGAACGATTTGATCGCGCTGATATTTGTCAAACTCATTCCAGTGCAAACCGCCTTAAGATATGTGTATCTGTAAAATTGTAAATTAATTGTACACTTTAAACTTTTGTGATGTATTCAATCTCAATTTACCACTTTAGACACGTGACGATGTAATCACAAGTCCAATACTGTCGCAACGTCTGGTAAATACGATCGTGGTTATATATAAGTTCTGATATAATTTCGTCAAGAGAAAGAGTATAGTAATAAAAAAGCAACATTAAGTATTAAAAAAAACATTAAGATATATATATATATATATACTGTGATTTATATATTTAACATAAGTCTACAAATATAATGCATTAACGATAAATGAATATTTAAAATTTGGAAAACTTAGAGACTACCCATCGCCTTCAGCTGTTTTCCCAAGCAGACTCAGTCGAACGCTTATCTCGGATCTATTAAGCTTCCTCTCTGGGCTTATAAATGCAGGCGGAACTTCTTCTTTTTGCTCTTCTTCTGCCACGGCCTCGCCTAAATTTTCTAAATGCAAAGATTCTTCTAACTCCTGCTCAACTCCTTCTACATCTGGTTGGAGTTTATAATGTGATTTGAGCATTTCTTCGTATAACGATATGAAAATGCGTTTAATTAAATATATTCGAGATATAATGATATTTTTATCAATTCTCACTTCAATTTGACAATATCGTTACATAGCCTAACATTTATACATTGACGTATGACATTACTGTATAAATTGTTCAAAGCCAGTGTGGTTTAGACATACAGATTTTTTGTAAGTAGGTCTGATGTTGTAGATTAGAAGTTTTGAATGAGTTTTTTTACTGAATTAAATTGTCCTATATAGGTTTATAACAACTGGACATTTGGTATTTATTTTCGAAATATTAAAATGCGTTTTTAGTATGACAAAATCGTCATTTTAAAATGTTACTGGAAAAAAAAGCCGATTCAAAACATGTAATATCATTCATTGCAGTTTTCCTTTACATCAAATGTGCCAGTTGGCTTAACGCCGCAGCAGCATATAGAAACGATACTAAGAAAAAAGGCGAACTCATTGAACATGCGCGGAGAACATCCACGTAACTATGTGCTCAAGGTGAGGAAGGTTTTTAATATTTTCAGGGTCTTAGATGAGGAGGGATGAAAAGCATGTTACTAGAAGGAGGATCAGTGTTAATGGGGACGGACGGACGTAAGAATGATATGTGTATGAAAGGTGTAAGTAGTGAGATGACGAGTGACAGAAACAAGTGGAAGAAAAATACTCGTTGTGACGATCCGATAAGGGCAGGAAGAAGAAGATGTTTTTTTAGCAAATTGGCACGTTTTAAACTATGTTTTAGAAGGGGCATCGATCGTATGAAAATTGTATTTAGTATTTAAGATTGTCTGTTAAATGGTCAGCGTAAATTTGCTGATGAGGTTGTCGGTTCAAAACCCAGGTAAAATAAATGCTGAACCTCTTAAAATAAGAAGAAGTTTTACATTCACGTATGCACGAAAAGCCGTATTGACTTTCTTTTATCGTGTAGGATTGATTTCTTTTGGATTACGTGAGGTCACTTGGGTTTGCGCTCACACTTGTCCTGCGCAGTTGGCTAGTACTTAAAGGATTTTGTGCGGTGGGGTTTCTGTTAGAAATATTTATTTATAGATGTAATTAAGACACGTTCCCCGTTAAATGCGTTTTGACTTGAAATCAAATTTTATAAAGAGTACTTAATTTTTTTTTTAAAAAGTCTTAAAATCACACATAATTACAGGCACAAGGGACATAACATCTTAGTTCCCAAGGTTGGTGGCGCATTGGCGATGTAAGCGATGGTAACATCTCTTACAATGCCAATGTCTATGGGCGTTGGTGACCACTTACCATCAGGTGTGCCATATGCGCGTCCGTCTGCCAATGAAATAAAAAAAAAAACAATATTTAATTAAAGCATTAATTTAATTGAAAATGGCCAATTTCTATATCATGCTTTATAAAATACTCCTTTTTCTATTTTATAAGTTTCTGCAGAAAATACATTGATTGTATATTTTTATTATATGGCGTTTTATAATATATTTTATAAATATATGGTATGTTTGGTGGTAGGTCTGCGGGCGGGAAGAGTACCTGCTGGGCGACCACCCACTCATACAGTTCCTTTATATACAAGAGATGCTATCACGGGATGGCGTTCCTCAAGTCATGACTGTCAGTATGGATAAAATAGCCGGTGAGTTATGCAATAGGAACACAAATGTATAAATTTACTTGTTGGTAGGGCTTTTTGCACGCCCTGCTGTCTGCGTAGGTGACGCTCACTTATCAAATATTGTTTTAGGCTAAATAATATTAAAAATTATATTTCAATATGAAATAATTTCCACAGTGAATTCACCATGTGATTCAAATGTAATGTTACAAGTTTAACTGATTGTGTATAATTATATCTTCGCAGTTGCCTGTGAGTTTCAATATTATTCACTGTCCGAGAGAAGACGACTTGCCTCAGAACAATCAAACACGATAAGAAAAAAGAAGAACTACGAGTCATCGTGGAAGATCGAGAGAAATTATTCATGTATGGTACAAACTGTTGGTGGACTCAACGTTGATCCTGGCAGACTCGTTGAGGTAACATACTATTATTATTGGCAACATATTTTGATTACTTTATTCCATCTGATAATAAGAAAGTCAAAATTTAAGTATTTAAAGGATAGGCTGACTCATAATGTTCTATGGCCGTGCTTTTAGAGCAGAAAGCCTTGTGTTTATTCCAGCAGGCTGTTCCAATGCCATTTGATGGATACTTGTATGGTGGAATTTACCGTCCGATCTTCAATTAAGATTCACATTATGTAGCTGTCATCTTAGCTATGACAGTATTTAATTATAAAAAAATAATATCGTCAATGGTCATAACTACTATTTAAAATCTAAAATATGTAAAACTATTAAAAATGACGTCACAGTGGTTTTAGATCCACAGATATATAATCACGTGTTTTTATTTTAAAGGTCGTTTGCCAAGCTGGTATCTATCACGGTGGGAAGTCCTTGTGCGAGCCGCAGAAGACTCGATTGGCAGTTGTTTCGAAAGAGGGTGAAGCGCAGTGGGATGAAGAACTTCAGTTCCCGATAAAAGTTTGTAATGTTCCACGCATGGCGAGGCTCTGCTTCGTCATATATGAGATATCCAAAGCCAAGAATAAAAGAAGAGGGAAGGACGCTAATAAGGTATATATGTATATGAATAACGAATATAAGTTATGCGAACTTTTTAATAGTAATCTAATAATATTTTATTTATTTAAGTATTTATTTAAAAAAAATGGCGTTTCGTTTCTAATTTTGTAGTCAAATATCAAAATCTTCAAGTGAGAAACCCAATAGTTACATTTTGTTACCAATGAAAGTCAAATTCATTATATCTTTAAATTTCCATCAATATCGTTCTACCGACTATATGAGTAAGCTCGAGGCTTGATATTTTATTCAGTCAGTTTTATTGATGTAGATGTCTCCTCAGTCATAGGTGTTACTTCAACTCTATTAACAAACAAATAATTCCTTTACCATTTTTTGATTTACATGTGTAATATATTATTCGCTAAATGTATGTAGGAATCAATTTAACTACAGGCACAAGGCACATAAGATCTTAGTTCTTCACGTTGATGTCTCATTGATAATGTACGGGTCGGTTAAGATTTCTAAAAGTGATAATGTCGATGGCAATGGTGACCACTTACCATCATTTGGCCTATTCGACTTCCTTTTTACTTTGTACATGAAAAATGCTAATCAATAATTTGCTTCGCAGGACGCTATAAACAGGTTGGCTTGGGCGAACACAATGATTTTCGACTACAAGGAGCAACTCCGTACAGACGGAGTGACACTGTTCATGTGGACACACGTCGCCGACGAGACTCAGGGGGACGACCTGTTGTTACATCCGCTGGGTACTGTGGTCTCCAACCCCAACATTGATTCCTGTGCTGCTCTCCAAGTACGCTTCTCTAAGTGAGTGGAAGGTGGAATACGGTAACAATTATGTACCAATTGTAAGGTACCTTATGTCATTTTCTGTACCATTGACAATGTGTATACAAAATGATGGTCGGTTGAATAGTGAAAACGTAATAAACAGACTTTACAAGTTTACTCATTTTTGGTATATTTATCTCCTTAAATACCTGTTGATGTTGATGTGATATTAGGAGTTTTGGGCAACTAAGTTAATGGTTGAATAGCGTATAAGAATGATGTGTGGACGAGGTATTTATGAGAGGAAGTTTAAAATATTTTCTTATAAGAATAGTTTGTAATAGGATTTTATGTCTGTGTTCGTTATTTTGTAAATTATTAAAAAGGTACGCTATACATAGGCAATATTTTGCTTTTCAGCTACGACTGTCAATACCCAATATTATTTCCTAAGCAAGAAGCAGTCAAAGCGTACGCGGACCAACTAGAGAACAATTCACCGGACGTGATGGCGCGACTGAGCGAGGACTTCGAGAAACTTCGAGCGACCGCTGAGAAGGATCCCATGTATGAAATGCACGAACAGGAGAAGAAAGATATTTGGGCGTCAAGGTACGAACTAATATATAATATTACGTGCTCAGTACCAGCTTACGCGTGCGAGTAACGGCCGAATCTATTAATTTATTGCTTCATCGATTGGTTATAAAAATGCGATCAGAATTAATATATTCAAAAAAGTTTATTATAAGTACACTAAATTCGTCAAATCTTTCCCCAATTTTTTTGCCTGCACTAGTTCCATTTTGCGCCAGACACACCTGGAGATCGTCGGTGATCGTTCTGCGAATATTTACTACTCTCCCCCCCCCCAGAGAGTACTTTCGCGCGCTGGCCCCGGAGCTGCTGCCCAAGCTGCTGTCGTGCGTGGAGTGGACGGAGCGCTCGGAGGCGGCGCTGGTGGCGCGCTCGCTGGCGTCGTGGCCCATGCTGCGCGTGGAGTCGGCGCTGGAGCTGCTGGACTACGCCTACGCCGACGCCGCCGTGCGCGGGTTCGCCGTCGAGTGCCTCGCCAAGATCAGGTCCGCCGACACACCGAACGCCGCTCGTCGACTGGACTCACTCGACACCGACTGTCTTATGACAATGAGAGCAAAGGGATATGTCAGATTATTGTACCCGCCTATCTGATTTCTTGATTATTCTTGGGTTAATGCTCGAATATTGATTGGTCATCTGCCACTGTAGGAGTTGCTGAGGCGCTATGCTGATGGTACTGAACGACGTACAAATATTGCCTCTTTTTGCTCCTACTTTGATCGGAAACAGAGAAAATTTCACATGAAAAATGAGTGGTAGTGTTGCATTGTTGCCATATAATTATTCGATTTGAGCCTAAAATATCAATAACTGATCCCTAGCACCCTGAATGTTTAGGTCGACATTTAAATGTTTAAGCCTAATGATGTTATCATGCGGACACACACAATATTTAATTTGTTACAGTGATGAAGACCTCCTGCTTTATCTATTGCAACTGGTCCAAGCCTTAAAACACGAGTCATATCTAATGTGCGACCTGGCCGTGTTTCTTTTGCAACGAGCTTTCAATAACATGACTATCGGACATTATCTCTTCTGGCATTTAAGGTAAAATAAAACTAAAATGTCTTAAGTGTTATAGTGGCCGTCAATAATATAGCATTGTAAACATATTGTATAAAAAATTGGTGTATTTTATTCAATTACACAGAAACTCATAACTGTTTTAACAACTCCTAATAGATACCGGACTGGTAGTGTTTTGTGTGTGACAGAGATAACGCTCTACCGTGCCGAAATTAGTCGATTGTCTCTTTTCGAAGGTCGATGTACAATATTTATTGACGGGTACTATACATACATATTGCATATACAAAGAAATTTGTAGTTATCAAATACTTAATATTTTTTGCCGTTTTCAGATCTGAGATGCACGTGCCGTCGGTGTCGGTACGCTTCGGTTTGGTGTTGGAAGCGTACTGTCGCGGCTGTCAAGACCACATCAACAGCCTCATGCGGCAGATCACCTGTCTGGATAAGCTCAAATGTTAGTACCGAAGACTTCGAAACTGCTGCATTGGTTTGATTTAAACAAAAAATATAAGTAACAAATTGGTTAAATCATCATTCACTCAGTTACCAGAAATACAAGTTACTCTTTAGTCGGCAGCAACCAAATGCTTAGATAAATATCGGTAAATAATGCATAGCGACACTAAAACTGACATTAAATTAAATACAATACAATACAAATTGCTACATAATATTATACGTGTTGTCCGCCCAGGGGCCAGCCAGTGCGTGCGCAAGAAGAAGGAAATCTCGAAGGCGCGCGCGGCGCTGCAGCAACACCTGCAGGAGCAGCACTGCGTCGAGACGCTCTGCGACTTCGTGTCGCCGCTCACGCCCAGCCTCGTCTGCAAACGGATCAAGTGCGTCATCCCCCCCCCCCACCTAACATACTTTATTCTTAACACAATAACTCACTAGTCGATCATCTTAGCGCCAAATAGCACTACGATCGTTGCGATCCTGTTTGAAGGGCGAGTCAGCCAGTGTAACTACTGCATAAGGGATATAACATCTGAGTTCCCGAGGTAGGTGGCGCTTTGAACATGTATGAAATGGTTAATATCTCTTACATTGCCAATGTCTTTGGGGATGTTGAGCATTGAAAAGGGAGGATCCTCCGACCAGACGGGTGTTTGTCTGGTGGGCTACTGCCCAACGGCTGTTGTCGGGTTCTTGTATATATGTTCAATCGCTCGGATAACTTTAATATCGCGATGTAGGATACGTCAGTTTTTTAGTTTTCGTATGTGGCGAGATAGATGTCGCTACATCACTCCCCTCCGAGACCGGAGGTCGATAGCAGGTTGAGTCGTCCATTTGTCTTGTGATGTTTGCCGGGCCAGTGGAATGTTCCAGTGAGTCGGAACCAGATGCCGCATAGTTCACGGTGAGTCGGAACTGTCTGCGGTGATGCCCCAGTGAGTCGGGGTGATGCTGCAAATGCTCCAGTGAGTCGGAGTGGTGCAGTGCTGCGTAGTGGCTGGCTGCTGCGTCGACCAGGAGAGAAGTGCGTCTCTGCTTGCTAACCGGCCGAAGTGCAGTGTGCTGTGCCAAGGTCGCTGAGAAGACTGTGGGTGATGACCAGGAATGCGCGTCCGCTGCATGCTGGTGGTCAGGATACCCGTAGTAGTCGTGGATGCTGGCTGGCTGTATAACTCGCTGCTCGAAAGCTTGAGGAAGTGATGATGACGTCATGATGACGTTTTTTGCGAAGGCTGCGCTGACATTCATGCTCGGGGTCACCAGTTTGGGGATGTTGAGCATTGAAAAGGGAGGATCCTCCGACCAGACGGGTGTTTGTCTGGTGGGCTACTGCCCAACGGCTGTTGTCGGGTTCTTGTATATATGTTCAATCGCTCGGATAACTTTAATATCGCGATGTAGGATACGTCAGTTTTTTAGTTTTCGTATGTGGCGAGATAGATGTCGCTACAGGTCACTAACCATCAGGTGGTGACCACTTACTATCAGGTGACCCATTCATGGGGCTATAGAAGAATAAAAAAAACCTAATAATAATTTTAATTTTTTAATTATAATTGTAATAAATACTTATTATAACGACCTTATTTATTTTAGGCCTGAAAGATGTCGAGTCATGGACAGTAAGATGCGTCCCCTCCTACTCGAATTCGAAAACGTCGATCCGACGGGGTCCGACGTCCGCATTATCCTAAAGATTGGAGATGATCTCCGACAGGACATGTTCACGCTGCAAATGTTGAGGATCATGGACAGGCTGTGGAAGAATGCAGGATATGATTTTAGGTAATGTTATCTTATTGACATCTTAAAGTAGTTCATTGGCAATTTTTTCATCCAATGTATTATTAATACCACAGATTATTTTAGATTGTCTTGTCCAAGTGAACTGGTCTTTTTACATTTGCTTTACGAGAATAAATAAATGTTTCCAGACTGAACCCGTACAACTGTATCTCGATGGAGTACGCAGTGGGCATGATCGAGGTGGTGGATGAGGCAGAGACGGTCGCCAACATACAGAAGCAGAGCGCGCTCTTCAATGCAGCCTCCACCATCTCCAAGGCCAATCTGTTCCGTGAGTGTCACAACTCCACTTGATTAGGTTAAATTCTATGTGAGAGTTTGTTTGTCTATTCTGCTAACATGGCCCTTACACATTCTATACTAGTTGATAAAGAATTCTGTGAGAAGATTTTTTGTAGTCGAAATAAAGTCGAAGTGTTATTCTAAAAATTAAATAACAATAATTTTGTAATCAGAAATTTGCACAATTCACAATCAAATATAAAATACACTATATTTATATTTTTTTATATAAGGGTTATAGAGCTTTACCCGCCCCCTCCCTCGTGACGTAATTCAGAATTGCTTAGTATTAATTTCCTCTTTTATTACAGAATGGCTCCGCAAACAAAACCCCAGTGACGAGTCTTTCAACAAGGCGGTGGAGGAGTTCACCATGAGCTGCGCGGGGTACTGCGTGGCGACCTACGTGCTGGGCATCGCGGACAGGCACCCCGACAACATCATGGTCAAGAAGAGCGGACAGGTACCAGACGTTACAACTGAAACAGTTCAACTTTTTAATAAGAACTGTAAATAAATATTCAGATGCGTTAGATGAAAATGTTTTAGATTCAGAGAAAGTTTAATCATGTTCTCATATGTCAACTGATGAAAATATTCATGAATACACTTTATTCTAATCGAAGAATTAGTAAAGATTAACAAATATTATATTTTTATTTTCCATAGGTCTACAATATTATGCGCTATAAATAGTTCTTGATTAAAATATCTTTATTTATAATACAACACTATTTCACACACATAATCAAACACTCAAAATGGGCGGGGCGATCTCCCGTAGACTACAATCACTCTACGCACACAGATATAATTAGGGGACATCTAGGGAATCGTAAGCAGTTTCTAATAATATAAAATATAATATAACAAAATGATTTAAATGTTATATAATAATATTTGTTTTTTTTTTTTTTTTTTTAAATATAATGTTACTTTAGCATATGAAAGTAAATCTATTTGAATGATAGTGGAAACGACAAAATAACTAACGACTTAAAGAAATGAATAATAGGAATATAGGAATTATAGTAATAAATGTATCGATAACATTTCCGTACACTCCATTACGTAACACTAGTTTATTGACATCGGAGCGTTAAATCGCTCGCCAAAAGAAGTTTAAAAATAGATACAGTAATTAAATCGCTAATTATCCGGAACTAAAAAATGATACTAGCACAACACTAGTCTAAATATTTATAGTGATTGTTCTATTTTTACAAATAACATCAGAACGATTCGGCATTTAAATATTTTGCAATTATCGACCAATGATATTGCGTCAATTCAATTTCAATGGCAATTCTAACTGACTCAATAAATCGTGAATGAATTCCAAATATCTCATTGGTTAAAAATGTTGTCGTTCGCTGTTGCAGCTGTTCCACATCGACTTCGGGCACTTCCTGGGGCACTTCAAGCAGAAGTACGGCTTCAAGCGCGAGCGCGTGCCCTTCGTGTTGACGCACGACTTCATACACGTCATCAACAAGGGGCAGCGGGGCGGCGTGCACGAGCAGCTCGACTTCAAGATATTCCGCGACCTCTGCGAGACGGTACTCCTTGTTATAGTCTGAGTGTATACCGCGCCGACGCCGGCTGCGCACGCGTCATCGACAATAACAATCTGGGAAGGTTCCACCCACTCATCACACAAACAGCAATACTTAGGATTGTTGTGTTCTGGCTTGAAGGGTGGGTGAGCCAGTGTAACCACAGGCATAAGGCACTATGTAAGGGATGGTTAAAATGTCTTATTATGCTAATGTCTATGGGCCGTAGAGACTATTTATCACTGTGCCTACTTATATTAAACTTTAAAAGGAATGTTATTGATAATATGGTCTATTATTTTATTAATTTCTCTGGCGTTTGCGACAACATAGTATAATGGATGGAAGTTAAGCGTAGACGGCACTCCAAGACTTCGACTCATAATTTAAACAAGATGGCCACAAGATCAACTGCTTTATACAAGTACATATCCATTACGTCCCCACGGATGGTGGGAATAGCATAAAAAGTAACCATATGCAGATACTAGAGTCGATGAATTAATTTTATTAATAGTTATAATTATAATTTTTTTATTATTCATTTAAACTTAATGTGGGAAGAGATGTACTATTATCATTATTAAGTTTAATATATAAGGCGGATTTTGTTTAATATTTATTTTTTGACTGCCTCGTTGGTCTAGTGGCTAGATATAAGGCCGCAGACCCGGTGGTCCTGGGTTCAATTACCAGGTCGGGCCTATAAATAGTTATTGGGTTTTTCTGTCAGAAAATTCTCAGTAGCAGCCCGGAGTCTGGAAGTTGGCCGGGCTTGGAAGCACGTTAAGCCGTTGGTCCTGCGCCTGAACTCTTTCCGGTCGTGTCGGATTGCCGTCTCATCGGATTATGAGAGCTAAGGAAAAGAGAGTGCACCTGTGTTTGCGCACACACTTGTGCACTATAATATGTCCTGCGCAGTTGGCTAATCTTGCTTGAGATTGGCCGCCGTGGCCGAAATCGGTCTGGAGGACCTTATTCTTATTTATATATATTTTTTGTTTATTAGGCGTTCAAAATCCTACGAAAGCACGGACACCTCATCCTATCGCTGTTTTCTATGATGATCTCCACCGGTTTGCCAGAACTCAGTTCGGAAAAGGATTTGCAGTATCTTAGAGAAACTTTGGTAAGTTTTCAAATCATACAATTTCGCTATTAGATATGGAATTAATGTAATAATATTTTATTGTTCATATTTTAGTATTATTAAACATAGAAAAATATTGTCTATTAAAACGGAAAACTGTTGTCATAGAGCTTTCAAGATGGACTCTACAACAGATAACTACAAAAGCTTGTAAAAAATATATAATAATGACATTATATCAATTGTACATAAGTACGAATAGTTATATGTAACTAACAATATATATATTGTTAAATAAAACACTGAGGATATATACATTAAAAAAATATTGTATTCTGAAGGTAATGGACTTATCCGAGGAAAAAGCGATGGAGCATTTTAGACTGAAATTCATCGAAGCCGTCAAGAACTCTTGGACGGCCTCCTTCAACTGGGCGCTTCATAACTTCGACAAGAACAACTGACAGTGACCCGTCAGTAGGCGGCTGAAACGGCAGCCGTCTAAACACACGCCACAAACACTTTAAAGAGTGAGATTTATTAATTATAAATTAAGGTTCAATTTTGAATGACTGCGAGAAACTGAATTCGAAATTTGAACAACATATTAACTTTTCGAATAGTGAATCTTACTCTTTAAACAAAATTTCAGACTTGATAGACTGTACTAAATAGTGCGTGTATGACGTTTAATTCGAAATTTAAACGCCACCGATCTAAATTTAAATGTTGTGTGATGTTATGGTTGAAATTTAATTCGAACAAAAGTGCGTGTTAAATTTGAATTTGGAATATCATGGGCATCTTTAAAAGATATGTCATTGTATCCAATGATCCGTTATATAACCGAGTAAATAAACAAGGACCTCATTCCTTATACGCTAAGGTTCAATTTGAAAAGACCTGCAGTGCGCGTCAGGTCAGACCTTGTAAACAAACTTCAGTGACCGTAATGGACTCTATAACTATATGTATTAGGCTTATTATCGGATATCACAATATAGGCATTTCGCTTGGTTTATTATAATATTGTAGATGTAATTTTATGCGAATTTAATCATGTTGATAAATCTATAACTAATATTGTTGAATATGATACAATGTTACCGAATTTTCTAGCGTATTAGAATAATAAAATAGTAACATTATCACTTAATTATGAAATTTGACATCTTAATGTGGTATTTTGTATCTGTGACACGTATTTATTTCAATATTTGTGATTATTCATTAAATAAACTTGTTATTAAGAATTTAAATTGCGAATAAAAAAACTGCACAGTTTATAAAATACCGGAGAACAAAATCAAAATAAATTAATGTTTCATAACATATACATACTTATTAAAAATCTATATTAAAATTAATAAATATTATCAACTGTGAAATTATATAAATTAACATAATTATGTAATGTGATCATATATAATCTGTATTTCTCTAAGTATATATATTATGTACACATTTTTGGTCTTAATATGCGGTAAATTAGATTTACATAGCTTGGAAATTATTCTATTGAAAGATCAATCGCGTCGTTTAGTATAATTGTAACGGTTTATAGTGCATCTATGGTATATCTTTATATCAAAATATGGTAACGCGACGTATAGTTTCATTATAATATGGGCATCGAGCTGCGACGGTCGTTTTGGCTGTGATATAAACGCGGTTTGTCGAGGGGTATCTGTTTTCATTTATAAACTAATAAAAATGTAACGTTTAATTTAATCTACATACTGTAGGCGTGCGAGTCCATCCTGAGGAATGCGATAGTGCTGTGACCTAATTAATTATGGTAATGTCGATAATAACTGCCTATTTAGTCAACAGCTGTCAATTTGGTTTATTGTAACTTAAGGTAATTTTCCAAATTATGAAATAAAATAAATGTGATAAGTAATTAATTACTTATTTATTTCTTAACGAGAAATATATTTTTTAAATTATTGATTAATAATACAATAGCGTTAGCGTAAATTTTCGGTATCGATAAGCGCGCGTCACAACCGTCAAGGACAACACTCGACGTCAGGCAAATTGCCCGCGCGTCGCCTCTGGCCCCGATGGACATGAACTCGCGCGCATGCAGTACATACAAGATAAATAAATATGGGTATGACTTTGAATGGAATATTCAATTTCAATTAAAATCGACGCTGGTGTTTTAAAAATGAAATCGGAATGAATCGGCACGAGCCTAGAAGTGAGGTTTTAGAAAGACTGATTATTTAGCGATGGGCTTACGTTGGGCGAGTACGATTCGAAATGTATAATGGAAGCAGATCGTCGGAATTTTCGCAATATATCTTATTAAAAGGTAATTTTAAGATATTCGTATATAAGTGATTTCGATTCGTAAATTATATTTATATGGAATGTTTAACCGTCGTCGCTCTGCCCTCTCATTCTAGCATGTTATTTAGGCAAATGCTCTCATTCTTAATATGTTAAGTAGTGTATGTTATCATGGTAGTATTGAAGACTCGCCGTCCGTACGATAGTGATATATGTGAGCGAGACGCCGCATGTGACGCGCTCTTTCGCACGCGCGGTTGAAGAACGCCATAGCACTGACACTCCACTCTGGTATCCATGAATTCGATGTAAATAAGGAAGCTGCTCAAAAGCTACGACATAATAACACTAAGATGGTAATAAAATTCGTAATGTTATAACACATTATTATAAATACTTCTATCATCCGATTAAAAATCGTATTTATTGACATGAACTTACGAATATTTTGCTTTCGTTATCCTGCGGCAGGCATTCGTCACTTAGTGTGTAAGTATACTTAATATTATAAAACGGCACGGTTGTCGCTAGTCGCACTCTCAGTACTAGTATATAATATAGAATAAATTTAATGAACAACCCAGCTATTATTTGAACATAATCGATTAAGTGGATTTTGTTCAATTATCGTTGTACCCAGTGTTTTTACTTGTTCGATAGCGTTGACGTTCACTACGATTTGTATGGAATACGTATTAGTGCCGATGATGAACAATTTTTAACACTTTAAAGAGTGAGACTTATTTATTTTAAATTAAGGTTCAGTTTTGAATGACTGCGAGAAATGTTGAAATATAATATAATATTAGGACGGCGCTGTTCTCATTCGCTCACATATACTTAGTGGTGTTATAAAAGTCTGTAATACATTTTATGATGAGATTTCGAATTTCGGTTTAAAATCGAACAGTCGTTTTACAAACAACATTTTGGGGTGTATATTTTATGATAAGCGATAATATACTCTAATGCGTGGGCATCAAAGTGCATTTTAGTACATGTTACTAATGCTGTGACCGTTGGCAGCGAGTCTCTAATACTATCATAGCTTTTTGAAAACGAATCCTGTTAAGGTTAAAACTTATAGATATCATAGTTGTAGCAGTATTATATCTTAAACGTTTAGGATCATTTTTTTTTTTTGTTTGTAAGTTTTTTTTTTTTTTAATAACTTCAGGCTACCTCATGGTGTCGTGTACTGAACCATTTGTTATGAAATTTAGCTTGTATTTAACGATAGTTGGAAAATTATTTAGCACTCATGTTTATTTCTTTTGTACATTTCTCATCGATTTTTATTTGAATATTTTGAAAAAGATTTATAGATAGATACCCGAATTGAGGACCCGTTCTTTATTCAAATCTAAATTTTCTTCTTTTTTTTTAAATGCGTTATGGAGTTTCTATGTGTCATCGAAAATCGTTGATTGTGGGGAATTTTGATTTGAGTTATTCTGAATTCGTTTTTTCTTGCGATTTTTGTAACTACTATCACTCTTTGATCCATTTTTTTTAATCTCTTACCATAAACAATGACGTCGATCGGTTGCTCCGCTGCTGAAAGGACTAACCGACAATCACACTGTCCCATCTATATTATTACTACGAATGATTATTAGAAAATTTACAAATAAAATAGGATGAATTAAATTCTGTTGATCAAGCGTTTATGCAAGATTTTTTTATGATTTTTTTATTTATTAATATTGTGGTAAATGTGTTTGATGTGATGCATTTATTTGAAAGATCTCTTGGAATAATAATGACGAAAATCAATAATTTCTTTCTGACTTATAACTCGTATATTAGGTGAGATCACGTCAGCCGCAAGAATAGTAAAAAGTTCATATACGTGTACAATTTTTGACTTGTATTTAATAAAATGTAATACTCTTTTCCCGACACTTCAAGTTTGTTTAAAAGTTACTTCTTTGATAATCCGCTTAATAAAAGTGACTGACTGACCGACAAAGCTTGCTAGGAGCATGAAATTTTGAAAAGAAGTTCATTATATAATGAACTCAATTATACAATTAAGTTAGAAATATAAATATATGTATTTTGACTTTTGTGTATCCGTATTTAAGTCAAATCTACAAGACTAGTTTATGGAAATTTGTACCCGTTCGTATTTCGTAAAATGAGGAACTAAAGTTTGTATGGGAGTTAAAAAAAACTGACTTCCCGCTGCGACCAAAGTTCAAACTATAGACCACGGGCAGAATAGATTATCCAAAAATTTCGGTATTTGATTAAAGTCAGATAATTTTTATTTATGAATTAGGTCGGCGGACTGGTAAATGGGCCACCTGGTGGCAGGATACCTGACCTAACAGTCTTGCACGCAGACCCTACCACCAAGTAAAGGTATATTAATTATATTGCAGAAATACATCACAGGTTACAATTTTTTTTCGTATAACATTAGTAACAGCGAATACGTTAAAAATAGAAGAAATGCGGTTGGTGCGGCGTGTTGGTTACAGATATGTGAGACGGTCGCGGTTAGTCTGACATAATTGTATCAAATTCACTAGTTTTTTTTATACGTATTTAATATAAATAGTAAATATTATTAAGATGTCTCTGTTTTGATTGGTAAAATATAATGAATTTCAATAAAAAAGTAAAGTAACAGCTTACAAATTTCCCGCAGCTGGGCAAAGAGCTCTCGTTGTGAGGAGGTTTTGGAGTATACCCACCTCGCTGGTCGAATGCGATCTGGCCAGTTTCACTGTTGTTAGAAATTAAAACATCACATCGAAATAACAGTGCGCCTAGTGCGAGTTTATTTACTCATTCGATAGCGCCAATGCAATGTATGGAATGAAAACAGTGCCGTCGAGTGACAATAATAAAACCATACAAAACGTTAACTGCGTAACTTCAACGCTATACAATACGTAAAAAAACTCAGCACTAGACTCACTATCTTCTGTTTAAATTGACGATACATTTTTTTTTTATTATAAAAAATTAAAATATCTATGCTCTACATAGTTAATAGTACTCGTAAGACGATATCTTATATCTGCGATCTTTGTTTATTTTATTTATTACACAGTACAACTATGTATATAATGTAAACAAGGAAACGTATAAATAACTTTTACAGACTATTTATCATAAATATATATTCCAGTACAATATTATATCTATACTAATATATAAAGCTGAAGAGTTTGTTTGTTTGATCCGTCTAATCTCAGGAACTACTGGTTCGAAATTAAAAATTTATTTTTGTGTTGTATAGTCAGCCTTTTATCGAGGAAGGTTCTAGGCTGCTATTTATTCATTATATTTTTATTAATTATGGGTGAAACTGCGGTCACAGCTAGGAAACGTATAAATAACTTTTACAGACTATTTATCATAAATTACTGTGTTGCCATTTAATTTTTGTGAATTCATTAAAAAAAAAAATCCGGAATTAATTTTTTGCTTAGTATTTTATAAATTATTACATAAATAGAACCGACACACGATACCTAATAACCACTTCACGGGCCGGACACGAATTTTGTTACAGCCTGTATATTCCAGTACAATATTATATTATTAGAATATATAGTATTAACGTAGTAAGATTCACCCACTTGACGAGCCGGTTGACGTGGTTGGTAAGATACTTTCACGCCGCAGGTCGTGGGCTCGATTCCCACCCAGGATAGACATTTGTGTGCTTGAACATGTCTGTTTGTCCTGAGTCTGGGTGTAATAATCTATATAAGTATGTATTTACAAAAGAAAAATAGTATATGTAAGTATATGAGTTGTCTGGTTTCCATAGTACAAGCTCTGCTTAGTTTGGTATTAGATGGCCTTGTGTGAATAATGTCCCAAGATATTATTACTTTATAAAGTTCGTACCTAATGTCGACTTGTGTACGGTATTAAAACTCAAATGTGTTTATATGTATTTGCAGAACAATTTGTATGTTTTAACTTTTGTATAGTAAATAAAAAAAGCAATATCGGAAACCATGAGAGAAATAATTTAGTGAAATACATTTTGGTTAATTTCAATTTCTTTATTGCATTTATGTATTACTGGCTCCGTATTATTTCGGGAACCATTCGTCTTTTTTCAAATGTCGAATATTTAATCTGTGGTCTATGCTTTACTCTGTGGTCGCGGCGGGAAATTAGGTTTTTTCGCTTCCCATACAAACGTTAGTTACTCATTCTTCGAATTACGAACGGGTATGAATTTCCATGTATACACAAGTCAAAAGTCTCGTATTCCTTACTCCAAAAATCTATTAGGTATATAATTAAATTATTTTAACTATTTCACACTTCTATACCCACAAACAAAGACAATTTTCAATTGATCAGTCAGTCAGGGTTATAGGTTTATTAAGTGGATTATCAAAGAAGTAAGAATTTAATTTGAATTGTTTGTTTGCATGTTTATTTTTCATATTTAATGAATACGGTCTATTTAAAAGCCCAGTTGTCTCTACAAAGTGTGCATTTAATGTTATCAGTCACGTCTGGTACAGAGATAATACTTTTGTTTACAAATATTATGTATTGAAACAGGCCTTAAACTGACAGGGCAACGTGCGCCGGATCAACTGAAAAATTTAAAAAAAGAATGAAATGTCAATTGCATATAAAGATTATAATAAATGAGAAAAAAAAGAGAGACAACGACATTAGTCCATAATATACAAATATTACAAGTTAAATAAGAATACAATTATTTCGCCTCTAGAGATGTTCTTTTTTGAATGTCAAATGGCAAAGAAAAGGACAAAAAGATTTACTTAATTTTTTAAATTGATAATATTGTAGCGTATTTAATCAAAATACATTTTATCTTTGAGCTTTGACTTTGAATCGTGATTTTTTAAACTTATGTAGATTCTACACCGAAGAAACGACAAGAAACTTGTAGTTACTGTGTGCATAAGTAACTTTATGATTTAAATTAATTATGTTTTAAGGTTTATCTTAAAAATTACTAGGTTCATAGCCATGTTCATAAATTGTAATTAATATAAATTGAATTTCGTAATCTTCAAACGGTAAATATTGTTGACGGTGTCAAGGAAAAGAACGTCGTTGTGCAACCGCGGTCTTATTATAATATAGTTAGGTAAATCTTATCAATGTGTAGTCTCTTTCTAACTTGATAAATGACCGTATGCGAGTGAAAGCGACAAAACATTGTAACGCGAAGAACTTAACAAGATTGTTTTTTGGAACTATGAAAGTTATGCGTAGATTAGACAGTTTTTGTAATGGACAACAATATATGACGATTCAAAAGTAGGACTCGTAAGCGCTTCAAGAATAAAGATATAAATTATAAATATCAATTCGGTAAATATCAATTCTATACGTAATAATATTATAATTCATCTATCACTATCAGTCTAAATTATAACAATGGTATATTCACTTTTATTAAACTGGTGAAAAACAAAAGAAAATAAAATATTTACGGCAAGTTACATTACATAACGGACAGCTTTAACCGCGGCCCTCACACATCTATAATTATAATTGCAGAAATTGCGATAATCTCAGAAAGATGTATATCGTACAATCTAGACTCTAGATTATAAAAACATTTCAGTCCAAAGTATAATATAAACAACTATACTTTAATGAATTTTGATATTACTACTAATGATTAAAAATTTGATGCAATAATTACTCGGAATCTTTTTAACATCACTTGCATACTTGATACTTTAATGACCATTGCAATAAAAATACATTAGATTTAAATATGATTTCTCAATGTAATGAATGGTGAACAATTATAGGCAAGTAAAATGTTCTTTTGTTACTAATGAATACAATGTCGTTAGTGTTTTTATTTAATGTCTGTCGTCGTAACAACTCGATACTTGACAAGAATGGCCATTAATGCATAATTATGGTCCTTTTTATAGGTACACACACAACATATAAACAAAACTTTTAAGCATTTAATATTTGAACTGTACACGCGGTACTTTCGATTGCGAAAGTTGAAACTTTTATAATGACCACAGGGTAAAAATCGCATCTGTTGGTATTTTTGAAGAACAAATATACTATAAAATGATAACTAAAACTATTTGTATAGTCCTGCTAGTAAGAGGAGACTCATTAGCTCTGTTTATAATTACGTTAAAGATTTATATTTGTTTACGCCATATTTACAAACTCGCGCGCGATAACTCTACGCTGTCCGATTAAATCTTTACAATTGAATGAATTCTCGCGTTCTATAATTAAATTATATATATTTTATACTTTATTATTCAATAATTGATTGTTTTCTATGCATAATATAATAAATGAGTTGTATTCTTTTTTTTTTTTAAAACGTCAAAAATAAAGCATCCCCATTTCTGGTATCTATATCATATACTAATTATCTTATTAACGTATTTATCATCTAAATATAAATACAGACACGATGTCTCAAGATGTGTATCAAGCCTCCGTTACATAGTAATTGTTTACAAGAAATTTTGATCTCGGCTTTTGTTGGGTGGCTAACATTATTTCACTCGACATAAAGCAAATGTGTTCACAAGCTTTTATACGGCTTGGGCGCATCGATGTATGCAGATAGTCTTCATCTATTGTAATTACAATTGTATTTGGTAATATATATGGTAGTCTTAACTCAACTCTTCCCATGCAGTGCTAAATGAACTAAAAAAAAAATACGTTTAAGTACACGAACCGTATGTGCAATGTAAATACTGGTTTATTTATGTATAAAATGTGCGGCACGTGAGCGCTTGTTGTAGTCATTGATAATAATAAAACATGGCTTTCAAAAAAATATATATATTTGACGGCCTGATTTTTTTTTAAAAATCTTTTCCTCATTTATTGCAATGATGCAATATTATGCATCCAATAAAATAAAAATCGAATGGGATAAAATTGTTAGTAATACGTATTGATCGTTATGTTAGGTTTTTTTTTTAATGAATCTTTTGTGATTATATGAATATTATGTTGTTTTTTCTCTCTTATGTTTCAATATTCTGGTATAACGGCTGTCAATATTTTATTAGGAATTCGGTCCGTGTTATGAAGCTACTTATGTTATTTGTTTATTTTTTACGTATTAAAATGATGTTTTTTTTTAGCTTGAAAGTGTATTTTATGTACGTTGTGAATATCTCGGTATGACTAGCATGATTCCAATATGAAATATCCAGCTTTTGTAAGAAATATTCACCAAATATTATTATTGAGCGTGTATGTCTCGTGTAGTAGTTTATAAGATTTTTGTTGTGTTAAAACATCGGATTATATACATTTCCATATTAAATAAACATAAGCAAAAGACAGTATTGTTTTTAATACGTTCTTGCTTGAGGTGACTCAAACAGTTGGTCACGTTTTAATTTAAACAGATTTGATTTCTGCCCAGTTTTTTTTTATTGTTTCTGTATATATAAGCTGTGTTACCTTGTAAACGTATATAATCCAATGTTTAGCTATGAATGAGTATGTTCGCCATATCGATAAGGCATTTTATTATTATGGTTCATAAAACATTTCAAGTCTACATACAATAGTTCCTTTGTCATGTGTCATTTGTAATCATACGAGTATCGAAAGAAATAAAGGATATTCATTAAAATATTGTATAAATAATTTACCGAATAATTATTTGCTATCTCAAATATGATTTTTTTTTTGAATAAACATTTACATACTTATTTGTGCTTTTATTTTATGTTTAAATTTTTAATTAATATTAACAAGGAAAAGTAAAATATTTTTACGTCACAAATAATTTTGATGTATGGCGTTAACATATTATTGTCTTATCATTTATCTAAGATCGTCAAACGGAAAAATTAAACATAAAAATGTAAGAAATTAACTAACTATGTCATTTAAATATGTGTATTGTGGCGAGAAATGTTGAGACTGTAATATTTGTAGAGTACGGTCACAGTACCGGGCGTACCGCCTAGCGTTACACATCACTTGACAGACGCACGCACCGTCTTTCCCGCCAAATCAAATATTGCCATAAACACGTGTGTGACTTTTTAATAGTGTTATCATGTTTGTGTTGTATTAAAAATAAGTTATTACTTTTTTATTCGAATTTATTTTTTTAAAAGTTATTCAAAATGACCGCCGGTGGTGAGGAACATGAGCCGCTGATTTCCTCGTCTGTTGATAATCAACGCGTGACTTACAACAATTCTTCCCAGGTACTTGGAAATACTTATTTTTCGTCTAAATACTATAACTTTAATATTTATTATTTAAAAAAAAAACTAAATTAATATTTAGTTACATTATTATTATTATTTCGTTATTTCACAACGAAACGCAATAAAAATAAATTTGGAACAAATTATATTTAAATAATATTTTATTAACATTCGTTAATAAATCATATCGCTGTCTGGTAATAAATTAACCACGTTTATCTAAAATAATAGAAAAACGACGTTTACGTTTTTAAATAGATGAATTAATACGTGTAAATTATTTATGAATATAGTACCTATTTAAAAATGTTGGAGTCAGACTTATTTGTTTCGAAAGGCAGTTATGTGTACGAAAAATGCTCAATTTCAACCACGTGCTCTGCTATATACATAGACATTAAATATATATTTTTAAATTTAAATTGTATAAAAGCTTAAAAGGTCAATTTTATAATGATCGAAGTTCGATAGCTCGATATCCGTTCGAAGCTAAGAAGTAGTATAGAATGATTTCTGATCCAGACGAAATGTAAACCGGTTCAACGCTCCTCTGCCTTATGCTAATTTTTCATTTAGCTCTACCTTGGATACTTTTTAAATTCTAATATTCATACTTAATCAGAAAATATATTCGAACTGTGGCATTATCGGACATCATATTAACATGAAAAAAATTACATACTAAGACTTAATATCGACTGACCGGATATATATTTTATGTTCTAATATTTGTCATTTTAATTATTTCATTAATTAATAACAGTATTATATCAAAGTATTTAAAACATTGATAATATTATTTAATCAACAGACAACAGATTATGCAAAGGACCTAATTTTACTTTTTAAACATACTTAAAATTTCTTCGCTTAAATTGAAATTTGGCCTAAAGTTTTATACTGCTGTTAAGCGTATTAAATTATTTCTTATAAACTTTGACGGATGTTCAAATGTTTGAATTATTTTATGAGATTTTGTAATCTTAATAGTAACTTAACTTTAAATAAAACATCACAATTCAACCATGTTATAAATTCATTACGAATGCCTTTAATGACTGTATGCTTACATTATAAATGTGGTTGGTTATCATTTTACGTAGCAGCGAAGCTTATATATCTATTCAAAAACACGTGGAGAAATAGCACCGTCCGGCTCATAAAGTGTCTAATATATGGGCCGGATGATGCGTAAGCTATTTTTTATGCCGATAAAAAATAAGTATGGAAATAAAAACTTTATTTTCTATATTTATATATAAAATAGTTTTAGTAGCCGTCTTCGCTACAATCAAGTCAGCCATCAACTACATTAAAGTTCAATTAGTTATTCAGATCCCACGCTATTTTGATAGACACGGTGACTTGAACACAAGGCTAAAGCATCGGAAGGTACGTCTATGTTAGTGGCCATGTTATAGAAAAAGTAAAACGAGTTTTTTTAATGATCCTGTTCCGCTGGTTTTAAGACAGTGTCTCTATTCTAATGCCACCAAATCTGAGATTAGTTATAAATTTATTGAGAGAATAAAAATGATATAACATTGTCTTTTCTAGACATATGTTTTTTTAAAATATATATTAGATTAGTTTTACCTCGCGGTATCGGCCGCTTGCCCGCGGTTGGGGGGGGGAGGGGGATTAAGTTGTTTGGTATAAAAAAATAGCCTATATCCTGGGGTCCAGCTTGCGTCATACGAAAATTCATCAAATTCGGTTCAGTGGATTAGCTGTTAAAATGTAACAGACAGATTACTTTATTAGACACTACCTGTGCCGGCGGTTACACCCGCGTATAATTAATAAAAATCAGCCTAGAACCTTCCTCGATAAAATAACTATCCAACACAAAAATATTTTTTAAATTCGAACCAGTAGTTCCTAAGATTAGCCGGATCAAACAAACAAACTCTTCAGCTTTATATATTAGTATAGATTTAAAATATTAGTAGTTATACATTATTGCAAGAAAAGTAACACTGACTGTATAAATAAGTTGCGTAATTATGTGGTAATATAATTTTATTATATATGAAACCAAAATTCTGTTATTGTGGAATTTTGGAATTATTATGGAATTGCTTTAATTCATTAAGATATGTTTTAATTTCTATTACGCTGCAAGGCTTTTAATTAGACTGATATTTTTTAGGAACAACGTTACCTAATGACATTAATTAAAAAGGTCGGTTTTATTGTTTTTGGTACTGCAAGTGTAACAGATGCTAGATATAGTACTAAACTGTAGATCTGTGAATTTAAGAATACTAGCAAAAGATGAATTGAAGAGTTTGCTACGAGTTATTTTAGATGAATTAGACTTAGCTCCAAAAAAAGTTATTAACAAAGGCAAAGAAATTTAAATAGATAAAAGTATGAATATTATATAATGCCATTATATTTTTAATTGCCATCGTGGAAATCCTTGGGGGAGGCCTTTATCCAGCACTAAACGTTTTCCGGCTGATATAATCATGATGAAGAATATTTTATTAAGCAATATGCATGAAATTTTAAATTGGCATCATACACTACATGCTGATATGTAACTACGTGCACTTAACATAAAACTTATAATCGACAAGCTGCGCATATGTTTTATAAAAATATCATCGTACTAGTTCCATATCATAGATCCACAAGAATAGTTTGTAGCGCTTTTGGCCTATGTGCCGAACCAATTCATTTAATTGTGTCCAATTCGATGCAATCGCCTATATCCTGCTTTAAGATGTTTCGAATAATCGTCTACTTCGTGACTTAATCCTATAAATTTTATTTTATTTCTCGTACATTTAAATAAAATAAGGTTTTATATTTCAAAGCGATGTTACACTAGTTAATAAACCGTTTCAATAAAGTAACACAAATCGTTCGAGTCTCTACGTATAATTTTTTGTTACAAAAATATTTTTTATTCTAATATATTTTTACTATTAAATTGATAAAAAAACGTCGACGAATAGTGGGAATTGCAAAAATATGTATTTTATTAAATGTCAACACAGCACACAATGTATATTTTACATATTATAGCGATTCATTATTGAATTAAAATAACTCGATCTTATGTTTTACATAATATATTTCTGGTTATTGTAAAAATAATAATTTAAAAAGATAAATAAAATCGTATTATTACAATATTATTTCGTTACACACAAAATAAAAATGCATCTTCTTAATTTTGTAGAATTATATTGACTATAACGAGAGGTTGAACTACGCATAGACCTTTCAACTGATATAAGTTTCTTAATAATAGATGTTTTAAAAAATATACAAATCTTAGCCCAGATGACCCTGTGGCTAAAAAATATAAACCTTAACTAAAGATTGCGGGTTCAAACCATACATACATTTTCAATGTACATTTCGATATATATTCGTATAAAAATATATTATTATATATTTCTCAGAAGTATAAATACGACACAGAAGTATAAATAATACACTAAAATAAATCATTCAATCATTTATAAAATTAAAAACTAGTCACTTAAAAATTTATCTTACCAATTTTTCAGTGGCGCCGCGCCGGCGTTAGGCGATGCTCTTTTACAAATAAAAGGTGTGTTAAGTGTCGGCTTTATCTATATCTTTCTACGATGTGACTTAAATTTTTCAAAAAAATAAAATTGCTCTTGAGAACAAAGAAACAGCCCCGGATTCATGCCTAGACTTACAAGACAGCCGAAAATAATATAATTTTACTTTAACTGCTACGGAATGAGGGGAGCTCACGGAGCCTAGGGGGGTGAATCACGTAAGTCCTAGCCGTAAGGGCCTGCAAAGAAGGAGATGCTAACATATTATATTATTTCTGTTTATTTTATACGTATCCATACGTATTAATTATGACAGAGGCCGAGCCCTTAATCATACATTGCCGTCTGGGGTACTAATAATAAAAAAATGAGATGAACATATAAATAATTTACTAATTTTTACTGATTTGACATATTCCTAGCATATAGATGAAATTTTACTTTAACATAAATATGTATAATATATATTTATCTTAAAGTACAATATTTTATATAAAGTAATATATATGTATGTTTAAGTAATTTAAATTAAACAAATGCAAAACAAAGCTTAGAAAAGGATATTCAAACCATTGGTACAATCAATCAAGCATGATTGTTCACTGTTAGGGCTTCCGAAAGCCCTCTTTCTGTTTTGTAAATTAGGGGTACGTAATAAGATTATACGAATACAAATATTTAATCCCATTTGTAAGTTAACCTTTTTTGAGTTACTACTACTCGTTCTAACTTTACCGTCGTTTAACTTCTCGCGTTTAAATTGTTCAAAGTCCTTTTACTGTTCGAAATACGTGAATTCGGAAAAATAATTTATATTATAACTCTGTTTTATATGTCAAGTATATGTTCATGAGTTAAATGTTTACGGCAAATATTTGCTTGATTATTAAAATTTTTAATTAAACATTAAATAAGATTTCATGTTAATATAAATATAGCGTCATATTCCAAATATGGGGAGCAAGAAATCATCAGTATCCACTGCTAAGTTACTGCTAATAAAAAAAAAAAGTCAATCACAGAGCTCATTAAGGAACCTGCTATTGTTTCCGTCCATAAACCGGTAGCTGAATTTAAAAACAAAAAAATGTCTACACTTTTATACCAGCCCGTTTTAATCTTACGCACACAATTTAACACAGTTTTCTTCCATGTCTAGTTTACAAGCAAAATGTATTCGTTTATTTGGCTTGGTGAATAAACTCATATAAAGTCATTTTTAGAGGCTCTAGCATAATCAGAAACGTGGGCAAGCCCTGTGAAAAGATTTAAGCGTGTCGAAAATATTTTTAATAAGTTAAATCACGTCATATATTTATTTCGTTGAGACAGACTATAAATTACGAAACAAATACCTACTTCTAACGCATCACTTGTTTATAGATGTATCTAAGTATTGAATAGTAACATTTTAATTAATGGATGACACGAATCACTCCCATCAAATGGTTAATATAGTCGCACGCAATATGAATGTAGTATTCGGTTATTGATCGACATTAGCGGCCCCTCTAATGTCCGGATAAAGTTACCGCATTTGAGAAATCGAGAATGTTATGGCTTTGCGTCGTGGTTATTTGATCTCGGACATGGATTAAGAAATAGTATAAGAAGGAATTATATTATTTACACATTGAAGCGTTTTGTTCGTTAGTAATTGTCTCTTACGCTTTACTGCTAAGCAAGAGGTACTGCAGGGATATATTTGTTACATTTTTTTACTTTTTTACTTTGTCCGTCGAATTACTAAGGTTTAAAATGGATCGGTGGCTCAATACATACATCATCTCGATATCTTTCCCCATCTTAAATGTTGGGCATTCATCAAAAATACAACATAAGAATATGACAAAAAATACTAAATGTCTTATTTTAATGTCTTATAATAAAAAAAAAATACAAATATTATAAGATTTCTGTAAATATCAAGTAAAATACGAATAAATCAAACATCTTAATTACAGATTCAGCATACCTAATATGGTATTTCATTGATTATAGGATGTCAGTCTATTTATTAACAATGTGCTTAAATAATGTCAATAATATACAAATACAATATTTGACTCAGATAGTTAACAGTGTGCTTAGTGCGAGTTTTTTTGCTTAATTGATAAGGGTGACTGCGATTTTACTTTTATTATTATGGAATAGCGATTATTGTTTGTAGACGGAGCTGTTTTCATTCCATACAAAGACACACTGATAAACAATGTATAAGTTTAAAAAAATGTAAAGATTATTCTACCTTCTTGTATATTATACTACTTTTACTCTTATCATATTATGTGAATCATTGAACAAATACAAATTATTTTAATGGATATATGGATTATACAAAAAACATGTTTTTTTTCTCGATACGTTAAATATGGTTTTGAAATGACTTTCGTAATTTTTACTTTATTGCGACTTGAAAGTAAGCTTTTGTGAAAACCCGAAATCAGTACACAAGCATTTGCATCTCGTTTTCAAGTACAGGTTTTGAAAAAGTGACCGTACTTTCAAAAACTTAATTGATATCGATATTTCGTTTACTTCTTTAAAATAAAAGCAAATAAACACGACATAATTATTTACTCTTTTAACGATATGATAACGTAAATGAAGCAAGGACTCCAAGGTTTTTAAATGATAAATAATTTAATATATTTAAATCACTGTAAGTGATAAGGCCTTTGCATACTGTAATATGTAATACTGGATTTTTGTATTTGTTATATATTTGTAAATTGTCTGCAATGAGGAATACATAAATAAATAAAATATTTCAGAAATTTACTAATTAATTAATAATGGTGCTGAAATAATTAACAAAAATTTTAATATAAATAACTAAATTAAAAGCAATCTTGGCTATTTACATGGGAACGCACAGCTTATGTTACAACTACATACACCATTTTTATATTTCATACACCCTCAACCATAATTGTATCGTGTGGCGTTATATATTAAGGGTAACATTGTATTTCTTGTACAGGGTACTTCACCAAGCGATTCACCTCGCGCCAGTGGTGGAGAGGTCACATTGGCAATTCCTCAAAGCAGAAGCTATGGAGCGATCGGTGGCGTGGAGAAGGTTACATACAACTGGGCAGACGTCAATGCATTTGCTACAGAAGACAGGTCAAGGAACAGAAAGTTCTGGAATTTCTGGAGAGGTTCCTCTGACCGCATGTTTCAACAGAGAAAGCAGCTCCTTCGAAATGGTAACGTTTTTTTCGGTTATATTTATTACTTTTCTTTCATTTTGGCGGTTACAGTGACACAATATAGAAATTTTATTTTGGATACAAAATGAATAAAGTTCAAAATCAAATGGCACACAAAATCTGGGTCCAAAACGAAGAAGCAAAATAAAAGGCGTAAAAGCTTTATCCGTCCATTGTGATGTTGGCCGGAAATAGAAACATGCAGGCTTATCAAAGAGACTTCAATTAAAATAAAAGATAGATAAACTAAAAGCTCGGACAACACGTCAACTAAAAGCTTATTAGGCACACTAATATCATCCGTGCTTTCTAAAATTATACCCGATACTTTTTTATGCATTACCCTTCAGAAATTATTAATCCTTAGGAGTTGTCAAGATGGATCGTAAGACTAAAACATGTATAAAACGTTTAACATAAGTATATATGTTATGTAATATATGTTGTTACAGGCCATAATCGTCCATCTTGGCAAAATGATCACTTTTTAATTTTAATTGGATGACATTGCTTGAACCCCTTTTTTTACTAACTGCTCATTATTGAAACGGTGTTTTGTTTCGGATATGGTATACTTGTATATAAATGAATAATAATAATAAAAACATTGTCCCATATCTCATACATATTGCGTTATTCTATGGTCGTGTAACGTTTTGAATATTCGTTTAGAATAAATATCCTGAATTCCATGCGAAGCAATAAAAAAGTTATTATATCAGTTTCATTTGTTATCAATTATATCAAAGAAAAATAAGAGTGTGACAATAGTTTATGTAAGGTAATTCTGTCTGTGAATATACATAAATATATTTGTAGCTCTTAAATGGTTCATTTATGCACTTACTATTTATTTA
The DNA here is from genome assembly GCA_905220585.2 of Nymphalis polychloros. NCBI lineage: Eukaryota > Metazoa > Arthropoda > Insecta > Lepidoptera > Nymphalidae > Nymphalis > Nymphalis polychloros. Next base: position 2,618,592 of record HG992247.1, read on the forward strand.
AACGTTTTGGGAGAAACCGGTTTTTGAAAAACTCGTCGAGAGGTTGCGAAATGTGTATCAGCGACCGTTTTGTATTCTTGATAAAAAAAACTGCCCTTAACAAACTTAAAAGCTTTATCGTTAAGCAACCTGATCTTGATATAATAGACTATTGACGACCATTTATAAAATACTAGTGACAACACGCACGTTATGTGAGGAGGGAGAAATGTTAGCGAGGGATTGTTATAAAAAGTAGCCTTATGTAATTCCACGTGATTCATTGCTTCATACCAAACTTCATCAAAATCAGTTCAGTGCTCTAGCCGTGAAAGTGTAACAGGCAGACAGTTATTTTCGCATTTATAATATTAATAAAAGATGTACTAAGTTATTGTTTAAATTAGCGGATACAATAATCGATTACAAAAATAAGTTTTCTTATGTAGGTATAATATGCATGTAGTGTGAAGTATACTAGTTCTCTCTCACATACAGGGATAGCGAGAGAGAGAGAGATGACGAGATGCTACACGAATATCTGTATGAATCCAGAATTTATGCTAGGAATGTTGATAAAAAAGTAGCAACATCGAAACGATATCATACATCGTAACTCGTTATTATCCGTTAATCGATACTGTTTCTCGTCTAACTTGAATTGATATGTAATATATCCTATTGGATAGTGTGACGGGGCTTATTTATTTTCTATTATACTATATTAATGTAAAGTAATATTGATTTACTTCAAAATTGTTCATGTAATTTTTTCCATTACATAAAAGGAACAGATGTCTTATATTCTGTATGTTTTTTCTATCAGTCAATGGAGCCGCATATCCCGGCGAGCTCCTCGCCCTGATGGGATCATCTGGCGCTGGAAAGACCACGCTGCTAAACACATTAACCTTCCGAACTCCAAGCGGCGTGGTCTCCAGCGGGACCAGAGCCTTGAATGGACAGCCTGCTACTCCCGAAGCCATGGCCGCGTTATCAGCGTATGTTCAGCAACAGGATCTGTTTATAGGCACTCTGACTGTGCGAGAACATTTGATATTCCAGGTGAGTGAAGTTTTATGTGTTTTTTTTGGGTATGGAATGTACAAACATGGATATGTAGCAAAACTTCAAACAAATCAGTGTATTTTTCATCGTGAAACACCTATTGGCGCGCCTTGTGAGTAAGACCAACTTGTGTGCGGTTACGGCAAACGCCATGACATTTACTTATGCCGTTACGCCCTTTCTCCGCGACCGCTTACTACACCAATAATAATAATAGGAAACTTATATCATTTGATGAAAATGTTTACCTTAGAGGATTACAATAAAAAAAACAAATATTTTGAAACACATAGCAAATTACTAATTATTATTAATGTCCATCTCCTGACCGATTTTGGCCACGGTGGCAAGTCTCAGGAGAGGTTAGCCAACTGCGTAGGAGATATCATAGTGCACAAATACAGTGCACGCTCTATTCCTTTACTACAAAGTATTAACAGATATAAAGAATATAAAAAAAGCGTTAATTGAGACTAGAAAATCGGACCTGTCACTAAATCATTATTTCATTAAAAATACAAGTAATTGAGATTTTCTTACGTTTCATTACGTGGGAATTAAACTCCGTTTGTGTGTATCTGTCTATCTGTCAGTGCTACGTCAATATAGACAGTAATTGGTCTGGCTCGTTACCACAACTCAATAGATAACTGATAAATGTTTGCAAATTTTATTAAATTTCTTACTTCGTGTATATATATAATATTATGAGGGAAGTTATTCGCGACTCTATTGGAATTTCTTCCACATATTAGGATAATAGTAAATCCGTTTACTATTATCGTGATCATCCCTAATTTATCCATCAAACAATAATTAAATATACGGACAGAGAGAGAAAGAGAACCATAGAGAGAGAGAGAGACAGTTATATCGTATAAAAATTTTCAAAACGACTATGGTAAGGGTTTAAACCGTGTTATGTTAAATCCCACCTTATTCTTAAACCGCATTCCGAGTTCTGGTTATCCGAAGTTGGGAAGTGCATGTGTCATTTCCAAGGAGTCCAATAACCCTACCATGTCATTATAATACAGTGCTAGCGCTGTAAGGTATTATTACTTTATTTTCTGTATAATTATTTATGATTTATAGGTAATTTATATCGGCGCCGTCGGCCTGATAGGTATAATCTATCACGCGACAAAATAGTCCCTGTATTTAACATAATTCGAATGACCGAAAGAGATTACATTAAGATGCTATCAGTATAGCTAGGTAATACAGGAACTGCAAATTTTTTGTATAGGTCAGAATTTTCAATGATCATCGCGCCATTTCTATTCAAATCTTTGCGGATTTCATAGTAGTACGAATCATTTCGAGGGGTTAGTGACTCTAAGGATGATTTTTCAGCTTTGGTCAACCAATTAAACTGGAAATGTATTTCTTTAGCTAACATAATTAATTAAAAAATTCATATACAAATTGGTTCGTTTTTGTTTTTTTTTTTTGTTTTTTTTATTGTATACGTTGGTGGACGAGCATATGGGCCACCTGATGGTAGGTAAGTGATCACCAACACCCATAGAAAATGGCATTGTAAGAAATGTTAACCATCACTTACATTGCCAATGCGCCACCAACCTTGGAAACTAAGATGTTATGTCCCTTGTGCCTGTAATTACACTGGCTCACTCACCCTTCAAACCGGAACACAACAATACAAAGTACTGCTGTTTTGCGGTAGAATATCTGATGAGTGGGTGGTACCTACCCAGACGAGCTTGCACAAAGCTCTACCACCGAGAAATTATAACTATATATATATCTAACCGAACGATGATAGGTAAAGCGATTTATTGTAACTTTATTAGGTGTGTAATTAGTATTACTAATTACACACCTAATAAAGTTACCTTAATAATCATGTTGTAATACAAAACGATTCTTCTATTTTATCTTATAACGTAGTAGCTAGTAATTATACATAATTATAAAATTATATTACAGTAACATTAATAATTGTCATTTTTCACTATGTTCCGACGATATATCTTTCCAAAAAATGAAAATACTACTTAGGCTGTTAATGCGCTATCACCGATAAAATCTATACTAATATTATATATATCCAAAAGTAACTCTGTCTGTCTGGTACGCTGGTGGCTAAGCCACTGAACCGATTTTAATAAAATTTCGTATGAAGCAAGCCTGAACCTTAAAAAAGGCTAATAAGCCGCAGGCAAATAATAGTTCATTATATACTCGTACACGTTGAAAATATTCAGTGTAATCATCTTTTTAAACAGATACTCAATGCAATTTAAATACGCTTAAAATGAATTTATCTAAAGAGTAATCTAATTCAAATTGACTCAACGACAACTCGTAACCTTGACTCTCAAAACAGTTCCAAAGAAACATATTATAAACGTATATTTGAAATTAATTCAAACAGGAATTTCATAAATAATTTGAATTCGTTACTACATTCCATTCATATTGCCTTACGTATATAATATAAAGAGCGAATCGTCGGAAATTTTTATGAGTATATTTAGATAGGTACCCGTTTTTTTAAACTTTAGTGTTTTATTTGAGCAATAACACTGCAATACTTACTTTTAAAAAAATTGTAATAAATGTATACAAATATTGTTGGTAGTCAGAACTATTAGGTAAAGAAATAAAAATAATGCTAGAAATTTTAAACAAGAAAATGAATCTATTCATATAAAACTCAATAAATAAATATAAATAGACCACATAATACAAGCATATTATATAAACTTATTCAGTACTAATCGATACTTACTAACCTTTAAATGAATATATGAGCAGATATTATGTAATCAAGAAAATCAATCTTAACTTATAAAGACGAGTCACGCAAGATTTAATATTGCATTTGTTTCAATCCGTTGAGGAATTTCCATTTGACTATTTAAATTAATTTTACGCTCACGCAACACACACAACGAGACAAGATATATGCATCTACATACAGATTTGAATAAATCAATAGGCAACGTCATCACACTAAAAGTCAAGTGTATATGGGAGAAGAGATAAAAAATCAGTTTCAAGTTGTTGTCTATCTTAAGTTCACAAAATGTATGTATACTGTACTCTTCTACTTATCGTGCCGTATCCTTACGCAGGTTGACAATCATTTGGGTGCTTTCAACTTCCGAGATCGTTGTTCTAAATAGAGATATTTTGCTCTTCCAAAACCATTGGCACAAGTTTAAGCCATTATGTTCTTCTATGGCCAGACCTCCTGCCTCTCACTTTCCCTTGCACGATCACTTGAAGAAGTTCATACTTTGAATTCATACTTGTGATACGCATTATGTGTCCAAAAATATTTTAGTCTTATCTCCTTAATTCTTGTATTTTCGCTTCTAACTTTTTTGACATGGCGTCTATTAACATTCAAGATTGTACACTATAAAGTCATACAGAAAAGACATAGCAGCGTACCTATTAGTGTTCGAAGAGAAACGCTGAAATTTCGGTACAAAATGCTTTTTTCACTGTCGAACCATACTGTATTTTTTTAAATAGTAGTCATAAAAGTTCATTCAAAATAACATGTTATACAGAGGAACAATATGAGACGATATGAAATTTCGAAAATGATATACGGAACCAGTTAAATCCACCTACTAGTATTAACAAGCGTGTGCTATAATAGCCGTATCGGACCATGACTTTTTCACAGAAAACAGCCTTTGCATCTCATATTAGCGTATTTTTTCACAGAAGATTAAGAGTACAACATTGATAATTTTCGTGATAACTTATTATTTATTAATAACTAATCTTTCCATAAGTATTAACTAAAGGTTTTTTTATTCTATAAAGGTACACCTAAAACGGAGTCAAAACTGTGTTCAAAATAACAGTTCAATTGGGTTTTTTAAAGTGGTTTAATAATCAGCAAGACACATAAAATGTGGTAAAAGTAGGTCGTATACTTTTGGAAAATATCTCTTAATTACATAAAATACTGCCAATCAGATAACCTCATATTTTAAGTAGATAAATAAATTACTATTATTTTTTACGCAAACACATGATGCGACCAATTTGATACGATTTTCTTTAAATTAATTCATATATAAGTTTATATATAAATTGATTTTGTCAAATAAGCAAACAAATCAATAAATAATAAATATATTTGGAAGATTTTGGTGCACATAATAAGATTATCTCGAAACTAATTTACATACGGTTGGTACAGGTTACAGGTTTATTTTGCCAATATCGAACTTACACGGAACACTTTTGGTGTTTTCAGAATTATACTCTGAAGAGAAGAGAAAAGCCCAAAGGAACATTTATAATAAGTTTTGCTTACTCGGTTGAGAAATAATGACTTAATGCGACGTGTCGCTCGAGCCACTACCTTTTCGCACCATTGGCTGACTAATAATAGTACCACTAAGCAATAATTGATGTTACCCTCTCCTTTTTGAGGAGACCAATTTGATACGATTTTCTTTAAATTAATTCATATATAAGTTTATATATAAATTGATTTTGTCAAATAAGCAAACAAATCAATAAATAATAAATATATTTGGAAGATTTTGGTGCACATAATAAGATTATCTCGAAACTAATTTACATACGGTTGGTACAGGTTACAGGTTTATTTTGCCAATATCGAACTTACACGGAACACTTTTGGTGTTTTCAGAATTATACTCTGAAGAGAAGAGAAAAGCCCAAAGGAACATTTATAATAAGTTTTGCTTACTCGGTTGAGAAATAATGACTTAATGCGACGTGTCGCTCGAGCCACTACCTTTTCGCACCATTGGCTGACTAATAATAGTACCACTAAGCAATAATTGATGTTACCCTCTCCTCAAAAAGGAGAGTAGGCATTAACTCAGCAGTGAGATATTCACAGGCTGTTACAAACAATAATTGCTGTTGCAATTTTGGTACGAAGGTTCAGTGAACTAAGCAAAAGGGACCCTTTATGTATAATAATGTTGATGATGCACAAGTCTGTAATTAGTCTGTCATAAATTTGACATGTGATTAATGTTCACGTCACGACGTTTAGTATATAACATAATTATTACATAATTAACAAGTGCGTGACTGCAGGTTTATTTATTTTAAATCTGATGTAAGAAACTCCCGGAACCAGATTAAACATTGAAATTTATGGTTAATAAATTAATTTATAATTATAAAGAAAATCTATAAATAGTACGGTTTTCTTATTATTATAAATTATATATACAAAAGTGTAGCGGGCGGCCGCCGGAAGGGGCCGGGCGTGACGGATTAAGAGAGCGTCGTACCATTTGACGTCATGGCATATGATTCGGTCTTACCCCGTGATGCGTTAATAGATATTTCATATTAACAAATCTGTAGGATCTACTTTGTATTGTTCCCAGCTACGAAAGGCCGTGCAAAGTTGCAGCTCAATCGGTTTAGAGGAACCTCGTACCTCTTCATTTTAATCTAAAATATTTTTTTTCTTATGATAACGCACACTGAAAAATAAAATAAAAGAAAGCATGCAGTTTTTTAATTAAATGTTAATTTTATTCATGCAATATTATTATAATATATTTTTATTCACAGGCACTCGTCCGAATGGATCGGCATATACCATACGCACAGCGCATGCGTCGAGTTCAAGAAGTCATATCTGAAGTAAGTATTTTTAATTTTCTAAATAAAAATAAACCGTTGTCAAATGAGCTAAGCCTGCGTTATCAAAATAGATAAATATACCAACTTTGAGTTTCCAAAAAATACGAGTATTGATACAATCACTACATTCTAAAACAAAGTCCCTCGCAGCGTCTGTATGTCTGTCTGTCTGGACGCGATAAATTCAAAAACAACCAAACAGATTTTCAGAGGGTTTTCACCAATACGCGGAGTGGTTCATGAGGAAGGTTTAGATATTGTATAGGTTTTGTGTTAATTGGTTGAAATATGACGATGTCTGTCGACGATGTCGAATAAAATCATACCGAGCTTTACTAGCGTGCGCCACATACACCAATAAAGATACACAGAACGTTTATATCGGTGACCCTTATTCTACCTGTGCAAAGCCTGGACGGGTAGCATTGTATAAATGTTGGTGATTTTCTAAAGTTTTGCAAACACACGCTAACACAACAATATGTGACTGATTCGCGTTTTTTGCGTTGCCCAATTCTGGAATATAGATTTTCTTTTTACGTATAACCCGTATCTACAAATAATAATACAAAAAATATATACTAATAATATTATATAGAAGACAATTATGTTCAATTTTAAAGCACTACGAAGCGCGCTACCTAACAAAAAGAGGAAAGACCTTGGTACATAAATGAATTTTAGTTATCTTAATTTTGCCATTTTGGCTTAATAGCGGCTCTGAGATAGTTTAACCAAAACGACAAAAACGACTAATATATTCAAATGAGCTTCTATAAATAAATTATTCTCAATGCAAATATACCTATTATACAGAATGTAACTAAATTCGTGTCCGACCCGTGCAGTGGTTATTAGATAAGTAAGGTCCTCCAGACCGATTTCGGCCACGGCGGCCAATCTCAAGAGAGATTAGCCAACTGCGCAGGAGATATTATAGTGCACAAGTGTGTGAGCAAACACAGGTGCACTCTCTCTTTCCTAGCTCTCATAATCCGAGTGGACGGCAATCCGACACGATTGGAAAGAGTTCAGGCGCAGGACCAACAGCTTAACGTGCTTTCCGAGGCACGAGAGTGTACATACTTCCACCTTCCAAACTCCGAGCCGTTATTGAGAATTTTCTGAGAGAAAATCCCAATTATTTTTTTATCGGCCCGACCTGGGAATTTTACCCAGGATCACCGGGTCTGCGGCCTTATATCTAGCCACTAGACCAACGATGTTATTAGGTATTGTGTGTCGGTTCTATTTATGTAATATTTTTTAAAATACTAAGCAAAAAAAATACATTAAAAAATATATTAATTGTGTTACTGTTGGTGGTAAAAACGTGGACTACTGAGGTCATGACCTCGTGTCTTAGCTACCCGATAGGTAAGAGCTATCGAGCACTATTGCCCGCACCTGTGTTGCCATGTAATTTTCGTGATTTAATTAAAAAAAAAAACCGGCATAAATTTTTTGCTTAGTATTTTAAAAATTATTACATAAATAGAACCGATACACGATACCTAATAACCACTTCACGGGTCGGATACGAATTTTGTTACACGCTGTATAATCTTAGCGTAAAACATTAACTTGTATTTGAAATTAAATATAATTTTATTTTTTATTTTAATTAACTATGTCTATTAGCTTTGTTCATATTTTATTCGTAATTTCCTATAGGAAAGTGCTCATTACGAAAACATTGTGTATAGTTAGATATAATGTTTACATTTAAAGTCTGCTAATTAGTTAATATTGCAATATATTTATATACTACTGAAAATACTAAACAAATTATGCTATTTGTTGTCATTATAATAATTTATCATATCTTGTCTGACTACATGAAGTGCGTCCCCCCGCTTTGTGGTATTTTTCCACAACACATGCTGTGTCAGAGCCTTTTCACGGACACGGCATGCATGGCGTTTAATTTTTATCTAAAAATAGTTTATAATGAATAATTTTATTAAATCGCTAAGTCGATTGGCCAATGGGTTATCTAATGGTGAATGGTAACATTCTGTAGATATTGATGCTGTAAGCAATATTCACCATTACTGATAACGCCAATGCGCCACCAACCTTGGGCGTGACATAACATCTTAGTTAGATGTTAGTCCCTCGTACCTTTATCACCCTTATAACCGAAACGCAACAATACTGTATTGTTGTTTACCGGTAGAATATAAAATCTTAGATCCCGGGGTTGGTGTCGAATTTAAATGAATATTTCTTAAAGTGATGTAGGTTAAGGTTACTTACCAATATGTAGACAGTTTGCATGTTTACCTTCGAAAACAAAAACAATTAATTTGTAAACGATAAGTTTAACGTACAGATAATATACTTATTCAAACATCAGCTGTTTCGTAAATAAAATCGACTTAAAAATTTCATTTAAAACTAAAATGGTACATAAAACAACGCTACAATTTTTAACCTAAATGAAACTTACATTCAATTAAAATTATTTGTTCAAAGACCCTTTCAACGCTGAATCATTTTCAATTAAATATATGTGTCTTTCATAAACTAGTGTTTCCACTTAGCATTTACATAATAAATACATATAACAGGTAAATTGTTCATTAAAACTTCATCTAGGTGTCCATTTCAACATTAATTAACGTTCTAGTGACGTAAGACAAATCATATTATATATACTCTAATACTATTATTTACATTGATAAACATATATGAATTATAATCTCAAATTAAGCACATGAAATTCAGTGGTGCTTATCCGGGTTTGAACCCACGATCATCGGTTAAGATTCACGCGTTCTTACCACTGGACCATCTCTGTTTTTTTTGCCGTGCATATTTTTTATACACAATTGTGTTGAAAATATTTATTTTAATTGTATATTTTACTATCGATACAGTAGCCTTGTTTTTAAATACAATAATTTTTTTCCTTCCAGTAAACGATTTTTAACGATTTAATTGAAAAATATTGCGGCAGAAACGTTGACACAAATTCGACCATGAAACTACTTTCATCGTGCCCAAACTTCACTTTAAAAACAATATAATATATTTAAAATCATTATAAACATTTATATGGCTCATTTAATGTTAATAAGAACTTCTTAGTATAGGAAATTAAAAGGTATACAAACGACATACATTTATAAAAAAAAAATTAAGTCAAAATATCGTAATATAATCGTTTTTTTGTAAGATGATTTATATATTTGTAGTTATAGTTAGTATATTTAATATATGTATATTAGTTAGAATATTTAAATTAAATTGTAGTCGGGTCTTACAATCATGGCTTAAATTAAAAAAAATCAAGCTGGAAGCGTCCATAACTTGTCCGATAATCTATAGACATCGATGTTGTTAATGTCACTTAAGCAAAAACCACTTTGATTGATATTTCATATGATTGACATGCCTTATGTATTAATTTGTAAGTTATGTAAATTTTATGCAAATAAATATTACAAGCGAAATTATTTCAATCGGCAAAATGAAAATGTATGAACTATTGTGACTATACAAACATACATAAATAAGTTATTTCGGTATTTAATGTCTGACAATCGATTCAAACCGTTTTTTTTTCGAAATTTGATATTGGAACGATTTCTTATTTTGAATACGTTTATATTATAAAAGTGGAGCGTTTGTATGTATGAATATAATAATCGAAAAGATTAAAAAAAATGGCGTTTATTCGGCCATAGCCACAAAATTTTGGCAGCTTCAACCAGCATCAGGTACTAGAGACAAGAGCTGTGGCCTTATAAGCTCGACACTGGAACTAGATGTTTAGGTCGTCAACTTAAGAAGGCTGTAGACCACATAAATTTAAAGACTTTAAAAGACTTTAAAGAGCGGAGCAGTAACCATAAATGTTAACCGATTTAGTAGGCGTTACCGGTATTAAGGCAATGATACACTTATTTAAATACTTACGTGAATATGGAACAGCCATCTTTAAACAGAACGCAGCAGAAGCTACGGTGCACAGCTAATAAAAGTCAGCATTGAAAATTAAGATTCTGAGAGAAGACATATATGTAGCCACTACAGATAATTATTAAAAATAAACATATGTTTAAATTATTTAAAAAACCTTTCATATAAATCATAGATATAAACGTTTTTGCTTGCAAATACAGATTATGTATAATTACAAAATACGTAGCTGTCAAATTGACATAATATAGATTATATCAAATTCATTCATTGATTTCTTCACATAAAACCAGTTTTTTATTCATTAAGTATAAGTATAACATTATAATAATTCCTTGGATATGACAGCACACACAACCTGCGTTCTTCGGAGGATAATAAACTTATCATTCCCTGCAGCCGGACACAAAGCTACAGTAACTCTTTTACCATTAAAACTATTAAGCTATGGAATGCACTACCTATGGATATTCGGCAGTCGAACTCACTGAATATATTTAAACATCGCTTAAAAAAATATTATTTATCACTGTCTAAATAAATCATGTATATGTATGTATGTATGTATGTATGTATATATATGTATGTGTATGTATGTATGTGTATATGCGTTTATATATGTATGTATATGTTTAGGTATATATATATGTATGTATATATATATATATATATATATGTAATAGTATGTAGTTTATACTGATCTATATTTAATTTTTTATATTTTGTTTATATGTATGTGTTTATTAAACATTTTTCTTATTAAAATATCTCCTTTTCAAGTTTGCACTTACCTGCTCTCTTACAAAGCTCTGTTCAACAAAGGTTGTCTGTGAGAGATCGCTATAAGCGATAAGACCGCCTTTGCACATCATTATTTCTGATCGTCTGTTTCTTTTCTCTTATGATATGTATATGTTGTTGTGCAATAAAGTGTTAAATAATAAATAAACATTATATACTACATTAAATTCCATTCAAAGAGCATTACGTATTTCTTCCTCGAATCATTATTTGCTCCAAATACTGTTCAATGTATCATTCAGCTGTTTCAATCAATTCTTTGTTTTCGTAATCAAGAACTTAATTTTATCGTAATTACGTAGGCACAGATATCGTTTTAAGTAAGATAATGTATGCTTGTATTAGTTATCTTAATTTTTAAAATATATATTGTGGCGCTATTCTGAAGTCGAAACTCGACATAAATCTCGATCGTGAATTGTCAGAAACGGAACGATGTTGTTATGCGACTTTGACTACTATTTATAATGTACCATAGTTATTATACTACTGATTATAATATAAAATAACGTATTCTTTTTATTTTATTTTACCCGTAATGGGCTAGCGTCGACCGTTGTCTTGCCTGATGTTAAGCATCGACACGTGTCGACGAAAGTTTTAACATTTAATAATCGGATCTAACGTCGAGTGTCAAGCTTGGTTGATCTTGCAAGGGAAGTAAAATGATTAAATCTTAAAATGAGAAATACATATATGTATATTTAATAATAACATCATACCAGCGTTACAAGCCATTGGAACTAAATTGTAATAAATTGTATATATACCTAATATTAGTACCTAACCAAAGCCTCTACATATTATGTCAGGAATATTAATTACATTGTATTTTCGATGAGTAGTGCGATTTTGTAACTCTGTTGCTATATAGGAATATAGGAAACTATTATACGGTGATAAACACTTATCACAGATAACGAGGGTCGTTAAAATATGTGGGTATAACGAAATTGGATTAAAGGCATGTAACCCAAGAAGTATGGACGACATAATCCCATTGTGTTGTATCACTGCACGCGTTCGCCTACTTTAAAACGATATCTGTTAAAGTTACTTATGCGTTTAGCTTTAACAACCCAGTTTTATGTATTTATTTTAGCCCGTGTCTAGATTACGAAATAATTCTTATCAATACAAAACAGATTTTTTTTTGTTAAATTTTTCGACGTTGTGTTTCGATGTTGGTCGAAACGTCGTTTGATATACAAAACACATAAATTAAATTGATTAAAGAAGAATTGAATGAATTTGAATTCTTAATTACTTATAAAATACAAGGTAATGTGATTGTCAATTTTTATATTTTATTTAATTGAATTGTTTTTCTAATTTATGTTGAACAAATGATAAAATGAAAATGTGCTGTCGATTTGGAGGGCGTTAGTAACTACGGCACAGTGTAATACTATAGTAGTTGCTATCCTATAAGTTGTTTGTGATATGTATTAATTGTTCAAAATAAATAAAAATTTATAAAAATTATGATTATGTCCTCTTAACCGACTTCGGTTTCGGAAGCCCTTTTTAAATGACACTAGTGAAATTCGCAAAACATATTTATAGTACATATGATTGTATGCAATTCCAAGTGTACTATTTCTTCAATCTCATAATCCGATGGGAAGGCAAAAGGCCAAATGGCCTTCAGGCGCAGATTTTACGTACTTTCAGAGGTATCAATGATAAATACTGCTAACATACAAACTTCAGGGTGTTTCAGAAAAATACTGAAAAGAAAGTGTGTGGCGCATGCACCTAATTGGTTTACTAGTGCGTATAGCGCGTATAAGCGTAACAAAGAAACAAACCGACTCACTTTCGCATTTCAGTAAAGATTTCATTTCGCAAATATTAGTAAAGATTATAAGCAAAATAAAAATGTAAAATTAATTCTTTCTCTTTTTAGCTGGCACTTACTAAGTGTCAGAATACAGTAATTGGAATCCCAGGACGACTGAAGGGTATATCTGGTGGTGAAATGAAGAGGCTCTCCTTCGCGAGCGAGGTTCTAACGGATCCTCCACTTATGTTCTGCGACGAACCCACCTCCGGCTTGGACTCTTTCATGGCACAGAATGTGATCCAGGTAACTGTCAGAGTTTGTATGCATTTCCATGTTCAAAAATACACTAGCTCATTCGCTCTTCAATTCTAAGCATTGATGTTTTGTGGTAGAATATACTGGGAGGTACTTGCCCAGACGGGTTTGCACAATACCCTACCACCAAGAAGGATGACCGATTTGCCTATTCATTGTCTATCTTCCTAAAACTAGGCTTATTAAAATATTAGTAATTAAACCTAAGTGACTAGCAATTCTTATTTTATGCCGAAAGTATAGCACAAACAAAACTTACCACCTCGCTTTGACACGGCATTATTGTTGGAACACCATTTTATGGTTTAGATTTATAGGTAAATGATTTCATTATTCAACCAGGTGCTTAGCGGTTTAGCGAAAAAAGGGAAAACCATAATTGTAACGATACATCAGCCGTCTTCCGAACTGTACGCCATGTTTGATAAACTGCTCATCATGGCTGACGGTAGAGTAGCTTTCCTCGGGTCACCAGATCAAGCTACTGAATTCTTTAGAGAGTGAGTATTTAATAATAAACAATATATAATAGAATATACTAGACATATAATAAAAGACAAAATTTATATTTTCTTTTCTTTTGTTGCTATATGATTTAGTGAGAGTTAAAATCTATTTTATTGTTAAATTTAATGTATTGTAGACTTGGAGCAGCGTGTCCTGCAAACTACAACCCTGCAGATCATTACATCCAACTTCTCGCTGGAGTTCCGGGCCGCGAGGATACTACACGACACACGATAGATACTGTGTGCACTGCCTTCGCAAAGTCTGAAATTGGCTGCAAATTAGCGGCTGAAGCTGAAAATGCTCTGTACTACGAGGTAACACCCACAAAATAATATCTTAGAGTAAAGTAATAACTTCTACGTCGGTATTAGTAAAACAAACTAAAACATTTTCTGTTAATATTTGACAAAGACTAGAATTCTACAACGGACCTGCAAAACCAATTTTTTTTGTAATCTATTTTCAAGTCCATAAAAGTTATTGCGTTTTACAGTCACAAGATTCTCAGAGTGTTTATGCACACACTTATTCACGGTTGTATCAGATTGCACACAGATGTCTGAGATTGCACACAGATGTCGTCGCAGCCGAATTGATCAGCAGAACATTATTGAGAGTTGAAATATTAATTTCTGATCAAACAGCGCAAAATATCGTCGGGATGGGCGGACTCGGCGTGGTCGAGCGCGGTGTCGAGGCGCCGCTCGCCGTACAAGGCGTCGTGGTGCGCGCAGTTCCGGGCGGTGCTGTGGCGCTCGTGGCTCTCCGTCACTAAGGAACCCATGCTGATCAAAGTGCGGTTTCTGCAAACAATCGTAAGTAAAATTTTTATATTCTTTAATTTGTATATTCTGGCGAGATAGATGTCGCTACACTAGTATTGATTTTATTTAAACAAACGTTACACAACTAAGGCAAGTACTTAAGCCTCGCTAGATCTTGGTAAGATTATTAAAGAATTGAGAAGTGATTGGATTATTTCCTGAAATAGAAGAGCTGTTATAATTTTCATATCAAATCAATAATTCACGTGAGCCACACTCCTGAAAGTAAGACTTTTTCTCCTGTAGTCTAATCTTAAACTAATTATTGTATCTAACAATATAATTTTATTACTCTGATAAGAAATCAACTGCAATCATATTTTAAAATCATATAAAATTTGTGAAGAAATAGACCACTGGGTAGGTACCACCCACTCATCAGATATTCTACCGCAAAACAGCAGTACTTTGTATTGTTGTGTTCCGGTTTGAAGGGTGAGTGAGCCAGTGTAATTACAGGCACAAGGGACATAACACAATCTTAGTTCCCAAGGTTGGTGGCGCATTGGCGATGTTGTCTATGGGCGTTGGTGACCACTTACCATCAGGTGGCCCATATGCTCGTCCGCCTACCTATACAATAAAAAACAGATCTATTAAATAATTCGACGATACAGAGTTTAATCACAGAACAAGTGTTCTTAAGTCCAAAACCCAAAGGAAGAAACAGGTCCGACATCTGATACGATTTCCGAAATAATACATTTAATTGAGCGTTATTTCAGAAAATACTAGCATTTAACTCAAAAGTGCAGCAAATTCGTCGAAGACTCTTTCGACCATAAATATCATCGCTTTTGTGATTTAAAACACGTCAAAGGGTAGGATTATATAAACCAAGTGCATAATAACTTAATGACTATGTAGTCCCATGTCCACTTACCGAGTCGTTTCTCAACCAGTTACAAAGTTATTGTGTTGTGAAATTAATATGGAAATTTAACGACGTATCATTTTCAGATGGTATCGCTACTTATCGGCGTTATTTATTTTGGACAACGTTTAGACCAGGATGGTGTGATGAATATTAATGGAGCGATTTTCATGTTCTTAACGAATATGACCTTCCAGAATATATTCGCTGTAATCAATGTGAGTGTGAACTAGATAACTATTTAATTCGATTACAAATATATTATAATACACATAAATTTGATTTTTTAAATTTATATCTGTATCGATTTTCTAAACAAAAGAGCTAATTATGAGAAGATTTCTATTTTGTTGTAATAAATTTCTGTAACGTTTGACAAAGACCAAATAAAAACAAGGGAACTGCCAACATTTTTTCCAATATTGACAAATACTTTCAGGTCTTCTGTTCGGAACTGCCGATATTTATCCGAGAACACCATTCAGGGATGTATCGAGCTGATGTGTATTTCCTCTCGAAGACCCTGGCGGAGGCGCCGGTCTTCGCCACCATACCACTCGTTTTCACCACCATAGCCTACTACATGATAGGCCTTAATCCTGCGCCGGAGAGGTTCTTCATTGCTTCAGGGTTGGCTGCTTTGATCACCAACGTTGCTACTTCATTCGGTAAGTCAACATATTTAAGTAAGTCTAGAATTATGTTATATTTCAAACATCGTGTATGTTTGACTATTTACTTATTAACAAATTTATTTATACTACTTACTCATTAATAACTTTGTAGGGTAGCAATTGGTAGAACAAACTTGAAACTGATATTATGCGACATTTACCATAATTATTATAACATTTCATGAACACACGCATAAAAATGGTATATCACCATTAGTCGTTTGTCACCATTTCGAGTGAGTAATGAAGTGAGTTTTTGTAGTTTTTCTGCTCTGTTCGAACTCTGTTGTCATATTAATTAGTATTGAAAATCGAGAGAAAAAGACTCCGTTAAACCCATTTATAATATACTTGTCGTCTCGGCATCGCATTGGTTCATAAGATGTATTTGACATAGGACGTGCGTAAAATCCGTTCCTAGTGAGCGTCTACGTCGGGGAAGAAGTAACTGTGACCAATTTCGTTATGAGTGGTATTTATATTTATACGAAGCAATGATATTTGAACCGAATGATCTTTAAAAAAAATCGCTATTTTTCGTTGAAAATTAGTTTGTAATTGGTAATATTTATGCGAGAAGGGTATGGTGTGTAAATATAAGTAAATGTGTAACATTCTGACATAGAATTTTGACAAACAAGTTATATTTTTCATAGAAATTATTACTTTTTGTATCTTGCAAAAATATTTGGAGTTGACCGTTGAAAAGGGAGGATCCTCCGACCAGACGGGTGTTGGTCTGGTGGGCTACTGCCCGACGGTTGCTGTCGGGTTCTTGTATACATGTTCAATCGCTCGGATAACTTTAATATCGCGATGTAGGATACGTCAGTTTTTAGTTTTCGTATGTGGCGAGATAGATGTCGCTACAAATATATATAATTTGAACTAAAATAATTAATAAAATACGACATTAAAATTAATGTGTTTCGTAGAAATTGACGACACGAACAGACGCTTATCTATCGTTAAGATTTACGTAATGCGTAAACATGGGAATTAAGCCGCCTTCGGAGGTTCTTGTAACATAAAACCGGTTATAAAATCAAGGGTCCGAACTATTAGGCAATGTTACCATTACCATACACCATTAACTATAGTTTATTTATAGTTTATTTGTGAAGCGTCAAAAAAAAAAAAAACAAAACATCGTACTTATTACGTAGTTATACTAATTTTTGATATAAATAGATTGAATTATAATTAACGAGAGAATTTTACTAACGAATTGTGACTTATATGTATAATTACATTATTAATTTATTTAACTCGTATTTAAAGATTTTGGAACCTGAAAATGTTGTTCAACTTTTATAAATTGTTACGTAATAAATAACTAAATTGTTATTATCTCATTAAAACGTTTTTCAATAGAACGATTAAAAGCGTATTAGATGAACGTTATTTTCTTTAAAGTACTTCTTCCTATTAGGACTAAAGTTAAAATGTATTTTTAATTACGGCGTTCGTTATAATCAATTTAATTCAAATGATTATTATATTAGTATAATAATGCGATTCAGATTAAAGTTGTGGTTTCAACAGCATACTATAAATATATACATATATAATTATTAGAAACGCATTAATCACGATGCTAATAAAAATCGTCAAGTTCGAGTCGAATTTATGTGAAGGTTCCGTATTCCGTTTCCGAATTTACAGATTTAGGACATACTTTCGTTCTTCGTTCGTCTCGTTTGGGTTTACCTCATTATGAGTATAGTTAAGATCGCTACTATTTTTTAAATACATTTTTATCTCCCATAAGCCCATTCTCAATATGATTATTTTCTATCGCTTGTACGAAACTCCAAAAATATACAACTTATAAATCATCTTTTAAAATAAATTAATTAATGTTATTTTAATTAAAAATTAATAATGTTTTTGTACGCGTATCAATCTTAAATACCAATAAAGATTAAAACGCTCTAGTTTTTTCGTTTCATGCAACAAATTGCCAATAGCCCGGACTATGGAAGTTAGCTTCCAATTTTGAATCTGACCCAGGAGCTTGGGATTTGCAGTAAAATATAATAAATAAAGCCGAGATGGCCCAGTGGTAAGAACGCGTGAATCTTAACCGATGATCGTGGGTTCAAACCCGGGCAAGCACCACTGAATTTCATGAGCTTAATTTGTGATTATAATTCATCTCGTGCTTGACGGTGAAGGAAAACATCGTGAGGAAACCTGCATGTGTCAAATTTCACTGAAATTCTGTCACATGTGTATTCCACCAATCCGCATTGGAGCAGCGTGGTGGAATAAGCTCCAAAACCTTCTTCTCAAAAGAGGAGAAGAGGCCTTAGCCCAGCAGTAGGACATTTGCAGGCTGTTACAAAAAAAAAAAAAATTAATGTTTTCACTAATAATTTCGATAAATTCGGTTAAAACTAACTGCACATAATTAAATTATTGATATTTAATTATAGCACATTAACCAATATTTTAGAATAAAAGTTTTGAAATGGATCGAGAGAACGAAATTTAGTAAAGTAATCATTCCAGTACAATGTAGCGTTATGTAAGACAGGTTGATATTAAGAACATAAGGTGGCGCAATGAAGCGTTGCTTATTGGTTTATGAAGCTTGTTGACAGCGAACGTGATGGGTTCAACGAACTAAATTAAGCGCGGATTAAGAATATGATTAATTGTGTGAACTAGTGTACTCTTTTTTGGCTGTTTTATAAAATCGAATTGATGAAAATAAGTAAATATGAGATAAAAACATAAAAAATTCAAAGAGTGAGCAAAAATGGGTGCATTTTCTATTCCCTTATCGCATAATCCGAGGAGGAGCTTCCGACACGACCGGTTCACGCGAAGAACCAACGGTTTCACGTGATTTCTAAGGCACAAGAGAGCAAACATTAACAACTATCAAACTTCAAAAACAATACCCTGGAACATGTAATCTTATTAATTAGCCACTAAATCGTCGAGGCAGTCAAGGGGTACATTCCTAAACATTTAGTAGGCATCGCATACGTACGTCGTTTGTATGGGATCCACACACCGATCAATCGCTTTATAAATTTTGTATTTAGATAATATTTAGCTTTTTAAGGTTTTCTATAAATACACGGTAACATAACATAATGTAAACGGGAGAAATACTTTCCTGAAAAATTGCATTTTTTTATATAGTCGCTGAAATACTAAGTGGAACGAATACGCTAATAAATATAAAAGAATGTAACGGAGTCATGAAAGAAATATAAAAAAAAACTCATAAAGTGCATTTACATATTACTGTAGTACTTTTTTTCTCATAATAAAATATGTTTCCCAGGTTACCTGATATCTTGCGCTAGCAGCAGCGTGAGCATGGCGGCATCAGTCGGCCCACCGATCATCATCCCGTTCATGCTGTTTGGAGGGTTCTTCTTAAATTCTGGGTAAGATTCTATATATTTTAATTATTACATAACTTTGAGCCGTTTTAAAAGGTCACGCAAGATTTTTCACTGATGCTGATGTAAAGTAGCGAATTAAACCAATTAGTGTTTAATTGTCTACTTTTGAATGGGACTTCTTGCCATCAACTTAATTATTGTATTAAAGTCGAACTATGGTCAAATTTTGAGAATATATTTATAAGATACAACAGACATGAACGATCGACTAAAGCTGATTTTTCCATGATTTTAGAACTTTTTCATGCCACTCTAAACATTAGTTTATTACAAAAAGCCATAGAGGTTTTCATGTCTTTAATTTTCCAGATCGGTGCCACCATATTTAGGCTGGATATCATATCTGTCCTGGTTCAGATATGGTAACGAAGCGTTGCTGGTGAACCAATGGTCTGGAGTTGAGAGTATCGCCTGCACCAGAGAGAACTTCACCTGCCCCGCTAGCGGAGAAGTCGTTTTAACAACTCTAAGCTTTTCCGAGGTAAGATTTTGGGCTAAAACTAAAAAACCTCACTTAATCGCTCAAGGTGGTAGAGCTTCTACTCGGTGGTAGAGCTTTGTGCAAGCTCGTCTGGGTAGGTACCACCCACTCATCACATATTCTACCGCAAAACAGCAGTACATGGTATTGTTGTGTTTCGGTTTGAAGGGTGAGTGAGCCAGTGTAATTACAGGCACAAGGGATATAATATATTAGTTCCCAAGGTTAGTTGCGCAGTGGTGATGTTGTTTTTTTTTTAAGAAATATACAAACCTCTTTCTATGGGCCTTGGTGACCACTTACCATCAGGTGGCCCACATGCTCGTCCATTAACCTATATTATAAAAAAAAAAAACTTCTTTAGATACGTTATTTTTTTTCATGTATCCTTAACTGATATTATAAGTTTGTTTGTTTGTCACTTACTTAACTCGTCTTAATTACTGAGCCGATCATCATGACGTTTTGAATACACATTGTCAGGGATACAGAAAAAGTCGTAGAGTAGAGTCGTATTCATCACAAACATAATATTTCTGACACAAAATGTTTCGCTTTTGTAACACATGTGCATATATCGACGATAATAAATTGAATTGAATAGAACTTTCATTATTGTTTTTTCCGGTATTTGTGGTGTGTTTAAGCAAACAAGAAACACCGATATTAATAATCCAAATTGAAAACATTACAGAAAGACTTCACTATGGACGTGGTCAACATGATCTTACTTTTCATCGGTTTTCGTCTGCTCGCTTACTTCGCCTTACTTTGGCGCACTCGTCGCGGTAAGTAAGGCCTTGAAGTTACTAAGGCTATGAGACATAGAGCAATTCAATAATGCAATCTAGGAACACAATTTTGGAAAATGTTTCACAAACTATCATTCCTATAAGCCGTCCACTTGTATTGGTCGTCAATCGGACTTTCATTGAAGACGATTTCGAATTTATTGCCTCGAATAATTATGCAGATAACGTTTATTTTTTAGAAATGGTGAAACTGTCAATATTTAAAATTAAGTGTTTGATTATTTGAGAGTAAAATTGTTAAGTAATATCATCGCTCTTTTTGATTTATGTCATGAATATATGGTAAAGTGTTTGTTGGAAAACATTATGAATGTTACAATTATAATCATTGTAATGTCATGTGATACTAAGCTGTATAGCATTAATCGGTCAGTGGATGGTTATCCTAAACATATAAACCCAGATAAATCATATTGAAAATATATCATATTTGACGATATATCATAAATTTATAACAGAAAATTATTATGTAAAATGTTGATTTGTTTTCATAACAATTATACATTTAAACAAAAGTATAATAATTATATTATCTTTTGGGCATTCATAGTATTATATATATATATATATATATATTAGAGTATAGAGTTCTTATATAACTTATACAATTTATAAATATCGGTAAGAGCGATGGGGTGGGGCCCAAATGGTAACTTGTAAAAATTGTTTTCTAATTTAAGATGGTATCTTAAAACGCCCGTTTTTTAAATGACGAATAACTTTCCTTCTGTTATCTTAGATAATATATAACCCGCCCTGTTTTTGTTGGCCCAATGCAAAGCTTGCTTATACTCTACTTGCTCTCGTGGCTGTTTTTTATTTATTTTTTATTTGTGCAGAATTATTTATATCAATTAATGAAATAATGACGGAAATAATAAAAACGTTGATTTTATTCAGTGTGTATTATTTATCACGATCTAACTCTTTCACCTCGTTTTCTTGATGACGCGAAATGCTATAAATTATATAAGCTGTAAGAATAGTAGAAGATGAATATTTGTTATAATGTGAAAATGTATAAATTAATTGTAATAAATATAATTATTATGTTGATTTTTTTAACTCTTAATTACATCGATTTCTTTCATATATTTTCGAATGGATCGTGTTTTGTTTTCCAACACTATTATATTGTTTTTGTATGAAATATTTCTGTTGTCCCGTGAGTATTTTTTTAATGTGATTTCATTTGTAAATATACTTTTTATTCAATAATGTGTTTAATTTACCTTTTAAAAATCTTGAAATGTGTTATATAATTTAGTTCTGTGTGGCTGTATGTTTGTTTGTGTGTGTCACTTGATACAATGAACAAAATGTAAACACTCAAAGTAAATAATGTAGACATCATGTGAAATTATGCAAGCATATCTCAGTCTCATAATGCGACCATAATGATTGTAGAAAATTTAAAAATATATATGAGTTTGCATGTTTCGAACATTTTATTTTCCAATATTTTTTTTGGTAGCACTAAAGCTCATCAATAGCTACCCTATATACCAAGCAAAAATAAAAAAGAAAATCGGTTGATAAACAGAGGAGAAAAGGATTCTTAACTGTTTACCTTTACATATTTATTCATAGAAGATACTCCAAAATATTACAATAGTTAATTAAACTCATTGTTACGTATTTATTGATCAAAATACGAGTATATGATAATAATTATTGTAATTGATTGAAAAGGTAATTAATGTTGGTTTTAAACAGTACATTTTATAATAATTTTGCTAATATATCTTTAATAGCTGTTAAAATAAACAAAATGTTAAAAAAAGTTGATAGTAGAAGAAAATAGAATCATGGAAACGAAGCAGCTACTATTACTACTCACACCATTATTATACCTCTCAAAATAGACGTTTCAATTAACTAGATATAATTCGCATAGAGCCAAAAAGTGGTCATGTCTTCGTATACAGTAAATCAGTCATTACAACATTCAAAAGAATATTATTTTCGTTGTTTCAAATGGTGATCTTTATAAATATATTTGTTCTAGAACTCATGTGTGATCTAAAACTTTTGTCTGAAATATTTTCATTACAACTCACGGTTTGTGAAAAAAAGCAAAAATTTATACTTTTGACCTAGAATTAATTAAAAATAATTTATTATATCATTTATATTAAATTATTTTTAGCAGATATATCGGCGGGCATTACAAATTTGTCACTTGTAATAGTTTACCTAAGACATGCAGCACTTTTCAGATCGATATAATAACGATAGTAATATTTTATTTCCGGACTCTGTCTAATAATTCTGAAAATTTAGTAAATATAATTAAGAAACATTATATTGTATAATTAAGAATAAAATGATTCGCATATTAATCCATTATTTTATTTACTATGCAAAAAGAACAATAATAATTAGTGTTGACAAAATTGGCTGTGGATAATGAAAACGCCATGTCTGTACATTACTTATGAGTGAAGAAAATAAGTCATTTATTTTTTTAATAAATATTCATTAACCTTCAAGGTTTTGTTAGTTAAAGTTATTTATTTTATTGCAATGCTATGATTAAAATATAATCAAGAAACAAACCAAGTATTTCTTAGCCTAACGCGTTGTTAATTACGCTGTTTTTGTGACATAGCTAGTTTACGTGCAATAGACCCGGCGGTCCAGAATTGAAAACGTGATCTGGTTTGTAAGGTGTATTGGTTTTCTTGGAAGCTGAATTTAGGAATAGACTCGGAAAGCAAGGAGAGCCGCTGGTCCTACGCATGTTCTTTCTAATTTCATACCGCATGCTAGATTTTGATATAGACCGACTATGAGAGTAACAGTACGACGAGTGTACCAGTATTTGCACATTAAAACATGTGCATGTTGAGAAATAGATATAGACACAAAAACCATTTGAGTACACACGTAAACATAAGCTTTATATGTCAAAGACAATATGTCAAATATCAAGAAAATTTTATTATAATATATTTTTATTAAATTGTTATCAAGTTAACATGCAGTTTTTCCCTTCATATAATTTTTATCGGTAACTTATTCGCTGGTAGAGCTTTGTGCAAGCTCGTCTGGGTAGGTACCACCCACTCATCAGATATTCTACCGCAAAACAGCAGTACTTTGTATTGTTGTGCTCCGGTTTGAAAGGTAAGTGAGTCAGTATAATTACAGGCACAAGGGACATAACATTTTAGTTCCCACGGTTGGTGGCACATTGGCGATGTAAGCGATGGTTAACATTTCTTACAATGCCAATGTCTATGGGCGTTGGTGACCACTTACCATCAGGTGGCCCTCATCTCGTCCTCCTACCTACACAATAAAACACAATAAATAAAACAGCAAGACTCAGAGGAGGAGAAGAGGAGTCTCGTTTATCTTTTAATACATTATATACGTAAGTATTTATGACTATAGATATACCCTACTCACATAGCATTCTGGCGTAATGTCAATTAGGTATTATACACATAATCAAATACATTAAGAATTCTCCATAGACAATTACTACTCTTTAACTAATTAGACATATTCCTCGATATCTGAAATTATAATTGTCGACAATTGTGATGCTTTGTAATAAGTCTCTTTTGGAACCAGCTTTCGCCGGCGACTTTTCCGAACCGATATGACATTGCAACCTTCAAGAAAAGAGCGTACTCATTCTTTAAAGGCCGGTAACGCACCTGCAAGTCCTCGGGTGTTCCTGCTCGTTTACCCACTCTTACTGTCTATAAAGCGTGCTTTTGGAACGAATTTCTTTTGCGCGGCTTACAGTATGGAGAAATGGCAGTGGCCCAAGGTCATGTCATATAACGAAATAGCGTTCATACTGTGCCTACCAAATACTACAAAATGCGATGCGTTGGGCGTTCGAATTCAGGAGGTCGATATAATATATATTAAGTCGAAAAAATATCGCACAGAAACTTCGTTCCTGACGGGGTCCCCCGACTGCAAAATTTTTATATCGTTAAATATTGTTCGCGTTTAATAAATCATAAGTGAAACGTTTTATGTACTGTATTTATTATCTTAATTGTTGGCGAAAAAACTGGCAGAAATTAAGTTTTTTAGAATAGTCACAGAATTAGAAAGAAATTATTATATTGTGTTTGACTTTTTTAATTGTATAAGTTTTATTATGGTGCGGTTAGAACACGCGACTCTTAAACGATGATTGCGGTTATAAACTCGGGCAAATACAAATATATTTTAATATAATTGTAATTAATTTCTTGCATGGCTTGGTAAAACGTCATGCAGAAATACGCATGCATGGACCACAACCCGCAATAGAGTAGTGTGGTGGAATAAATTCCTCAAGAAGACAGGAAGATTTAGTCCAACAGTGGTGTTATAATAATAAGTTATTACTTTAAGCGCCTGATGACCTGTTAAAACATCATATATATATTTAGTCAAAATAAATTTTGATTAAATATTATATTTGTGTACTAAAAAATGCGAAAGTAACTGAGTTTGTCTATTATGTTTTCAATGCGGAAGCACTGAACCGATTTTGATATAATTTGGTATGAAGCAAGCTCGAACACCAAGGACGGATATAGGCTACTTTTTTACCTAATACGTGGGCAAAACCGCGGGCGAATCCTAGTACAAAAATAACTGCATAGTAGTACTAACTACTTAGTACAAATTACAGCGAGTATATATTTTTTAGGAATTGTTATGTTAAGCCATTATTATATTAAAAATATTAGTATTATTTGATATTAACTAAAATTATGTTATAGTTTATTGAATACTCTAACCACGGGAAATCTTACCTATGAGGCAAACCACAATATTCACCGACAATTTCCGATCATTTATTCTAACCATATAAATATTTTTGGCCTTGTATATCTTGTGTTACATAATCTTGACATGATTCTCGATGTCTCGGTGAAGAATTTTTAGGTGTCAATTATTGATATACATATATATCAATGTAGCCTATACTTATGATATTTCTATTAAGTGTTTATTTGCTTAAAATTTTACTAGCTTATAATTATTATATGCATATGTATATATTCTAATGTATTAAGATTTAGAAACAAACTCCTGCGCGAGCGAATAAAGCAAAATTGCTAATTTTATTTGAGTTTTTATGAGTAAATCCAGTCCAAAGTTGAAATAAGATATTGCGTGTAAACTACTTTATATTTTCCAAGGTTGTGTAATTAAAAAATATAAAACGTCCTTGATATTGTTATTGTAGCCTCTTGCCCAAACAAAAACACAATTACCTAAAACCGATTTATCATACATTGTTCATTAAAAATCGCCTGACAATAATTTAGTAAGCGGTCCAATTGTACAGCGATGTTAACTCAGATAAAACATTAATTGATCGATTTAGAATGTACTTCAATTCCATTTTAGTTTTTGTTTTTTTTTTATAATTATAAAACTAAATTCTGACAGGTCTTATCACGAATTGCTACAGTATTTATATTTAATACAGGTGTCAGAATACATTTAGATAAACATTATGCGAAACTTCAATCATAATTACGTGGCCTTTGAACATGGAGATATTTTTTGAGTATTTATTTATTAAATATGAAATTATAACTACGAACAAAACGTTATTTTTTTTATTATCTCTTTTTTGACAAGAGTCAAGATATAAGCTATACATGTAAAACTATGCAACGCCATTTTTCATAATGATTTATATCAAGCTGGATTTTTACGAGTTGCATCGTTTGAACAAGATGCCCAATATTTCTCTGGACAAAAATAACACGATACAATTGTGAATTGATAAAGAATTCGACGCGTTTTAATTTTATTAGTAATTCGGGAGGTTTCGTTATTTATTTTTTGTTTTTTAATTTTGAGATAATTCAATTTAAAACAGAAATAAGGATTGTCCTACAAAACAGGGTTGAATCAGTGTCCTCTTCGAATTTGTTTATTAATAACCGGCTCTTTCACGTAGTACTTTTTTATTAAATATGGATAATGAAATGGCCACATCGTCCTACAAATAAAATGCAAAGATTAATCTATACGTTCGGATACTGTTTACCGATCGGTGATACTTTTTTATCATGCATATGTCAAAAAGTGAATAACCAAATGGACAAAGTACAATCAATCATAAAAAGATTTATTTTTATTGTGGTAAAGAAATTCGTTCACACCGTGTAATATTTCAAATGAGGAAGCCGCCAATAGAGAATTAAAACGCATATTATATATCCGATATACGAAGCAATAATAAACTAAACCTATTCACAACATTTCGATACTTAAATCGTGATCAAATGGTATAATATGGCGTACAGCTTCAGAAGATTGTAACAGTTGGAAAGCTGGATGCCACGGCTGTCATGTATGTTGTTACCTCAAATATTTTACAGTCATTTTGTTGAAAGTTTGATACTGATTATCTACTTACAACTATAACAAAGTTGGTTTGTGTTATTTTTTTAAATGCATAGTCTCTGAAATTTATTTTTGTATTTGATAGGCTAATTCTTGAGGAAGGTTTTGAATTTGTAATCTACCCAAATCTAATTTATAGCTACCCAAATTGAAACAGCCTATGTTACTGTTTAATAGCGTAATTATATACAAACAAACATAAAATCTTGTCTCCTTATAATATTAGTCTATATTTGACATCATGTTTCGGCCCACAGGGAAGAGTAAGAACGTAAAACCGCGTGGTGCAGCTAGTGTTAAATATAATAAATAAATTCAAAATAAAATAAATAATAAAAATCAGTTTTCATTGATTTATTATACATCTTGTGTTTATAATTTATATTGTGCTCAGCAGGGAGGAACCCTATATGTCGGTATGCCCCAAAAGCTGGTAGATCCACCAGCCTTTGTGGTGGATTAAGGACTGTTACAATTACATTAATGTGTTATTAGGTATTATATTTGCATAAGCAACTCGTCGCCTCACCTTTGCCCAGTTATGGAAAATTTACAAGTTCTTATGTATGGTTTTTGAGTACAGTCGTGAAAATTATTGTTGATGACAATAAGTATTGTAATTTTTTTTTCTATATTCATATTTGACAATATCTCCTCGCCTTGACATCTCACATCAGAGAAATGGTTTATAAATATACCTACATCTATTTGTAAGTGATATTCGGTTTAAAGAAATCTATAACAAATACTGTAATAAACTTTTTGTTCCTCTTAATTATTTTTGCGTATGTTCGTTGTTTTAGTTCGTTCAATTAATTTAATGATTAAATGAATTTCTCTTCAAATTAAATTTAATAAAGATAACATCTTTTTTCGAAATGGATATTATTTTTGATTTGGTTTACTTTCGAAGTTATTGACCTCCCAAGCAATAAGTGAGCGCAATAAATATCCTAAGTCGATGTGATACGTTAATTAAATAAAGTGAATAGATTTTTGTAATTTAATTCGATAAATTAAAATGATAAAAACTATTTATGTTAACTTATCTTTGCAAATTTTTCAAGTCAAAAAATCATTAAACCTTACAAGATAGATACACCATAATGAGCTTTATTAAAATGATTTCAAAAGATTTTTTGTTATACTACAAACTTATCGTTCATTTTCAAATTTGAATAAGTTAATTTTCTCGGTCCCTTAGTAAGTTATATAATTACTTTTAATTATATTTCAACACATAGGCCATCCACGAAAAATGATTTGTATCTTCTTCTTCCTGCCTTTATCTACGTGGGGTCGGCACAGCATGTATTTTCCTTCCACTTCTCTCTGTAACTCGTCATCTCATTACTTACTCCTTTCACATTTTCTTCGGCCTCCCCCATCCCCTATATCCACATTGATACTCATCAAACTTCATACCACGCTAATCTATTAATAATACTCCTCAACTTTTTATCTAGGCTGTAGAGCTAGGCTAGATTTAGATATCCCGAGCAAAGATATAATCACCCCCAGTACAGTGGGTGATTGCATAGATCACGGACATTTTAATTTATTTTTCAAATTGAATTGGTATTGGATTTTTACAGAAGCATTTAATAGTGAAAGTTTCATTCATAAGACATGTATGAAACTTTGCCTATAAAATACTTCAATTAAGTATTCAATTAAGTCATACAAAAAATCAAGGACGATATAGCGTTGAATAGCGCTATATGACAAGATATCGCATTTCTGTTGCTGATCTTGCTACCTGTTTCGTCAACTTGATCTCACGATACAGCATCGGATATTCGAGTACAAACACCGGTTCTTACGAGTTATCAATTTATCATTGTTTTTTGTATATCACATATTAATAAACGTAAGATATTTTTACCTTTACACTATATATTAACTATATATTCAAAATTGATACATATATATATAGACAATTATAATAATAACAATAATAATAGTTTATTTGCACAAAATATGATAGTGTATACATTTTAATATACACATACATGTCCAGTCACATAAGCGACACGCAAATATTATTTTAGATTTACAAAGAAGCAAAGAATTACATAACTAGATCGATTGTATATTTATTTTATAATTTAAATAATTTGAAATTTATCAAATTCATAATTGTCATTACCATTAAATCATAGAATAATAACGCTTAGAAGGAGTGTAAGCCCAAGCAAATTGAAGTTATTCAAATTGTGACTAGTCTCAATACATTTGACGTCACGTCAGTTGTCACGATAAAGTGTCATAGTAAACATCTCGCGCAATTTATTAAAAAATGACTCACTGTGTAGTGAAAGGTGTCACAACACTCCATATAAAAAAAATAAGGATAATAAAATCACAATTCACACGTAAGTACTATTTGGCAACTTAAAATTTTAGCTAAAATATATTCATCAAAACATGAAAAAAATTGTAAACAAAAGATGCCATTACAATAAAAAGGTTACCAGCTATGGAAAATATATTTACCACGATTGCTTAATATTTGTAATAATAAAAAAAAAAAAATATTTAAAATTATTATTTTAACTTTTTAAGTTACGTATAAAACATTAATACTGTAATAATTTTTTTTTTCTTTATGATTATAGATAAAATAAAAGCTATACTAAATAATATTATTAAATAAATTAAAAAAAAGAGATCATTATAATAATAAAAGCTAAAATGAAATAAATAATATTGCAATATATAATTATATTACTTATTGATTAATTGTAATCTCTTTTAGCTTTCCTTCAAATTCAATTGCTGCTGCTCGATGGATAGATAAAATACAACTAAATCGAAGAGAAAAATATTGGAAGCCAACTAAATCCACAAAAATATGTTCCGACCATTTCGATGACAAAGAAAAGTATACTACTAAAGATGGCTATTCCAAATTACGTCAGGAGGACCAACAAAAGTATGCAATTTTTTTTGCCACCATTTTATCTAGTTAGTATCTGTTATTTAATTCATGTTTTCTTATTGAGTATATTATATAAGTATATTCATTATTGTAGAGTAGTGCTCTGTTAAACAATATGGTTTTTGAGCCATAACTTTTTGTTCTGGCTTTTGGTAATTGTAATTTGTATTGTATTTATGTGATTTTGTTTTTAAGGTTACTTGTGTGTGTACTGAACCCGTAAGCATTTTCCTAATTAGTATGCATGTTTTGTATTTATGTTATTGATTAATATTAAAATCCAAATTTATATTGTTTCTTCTTACATATCCCGTCCTTATTCCATACAAATCTACTATTTATCACAATTTACTGTCATACAACCTTTCAGCGTTTTTAATTAATTTTAATGAAAAAATAATAATGTCCAATATTATTGTCTGGCAAATTGTCACATCTGATGTATTCAGTACCTACGTAATAATTCATATCAATTAAATGCAAAAAAATATATTTCATAATTCAAGTTCAAACAATATCAATTTCCTCACTTTATGGGGAAAATGTGTATTCACTTGCAACATAATTCGGTCGTATGTGGGCGTGTCGGTGTATGTAACGTACGTGACACTTACACACACATTAATTCTAGTGACTTCAATTTTGAGCGAAAATTTGACACTATCCTTCTAGCGTTATTATTCTATGCATTAAATCATATGTCAAGTCAGTATACATCACAAAATAAAATAATAAATACTAATTAAATAGTTACTGAATATATTATAAATAAAAACAATAATGTCATTTATGATTTATGCTTTGTCTGTCAGAAATTATTTAACGTAGTAATAACATTTGTCAACCAATCAGTCGTGCAGTATTTTTTCTAAATTTGTTAAACGGCAAATCTGTGATAGTTGAAGGCAATTTGTTATAAATAATGATAATTATGTGATAGCAACTTTTTGAGTTTAGAGCAGTTTTGCATTTCGGATATTATATTTTTTGTTGGTACCTTGTATTAAATGGGATAATATTCCCACGTGTGTCGAAGAAATCATTCTTATACTTTTTCAGGAAACATGCCATTTCGTAAATATATAAACATGGTAGTGTTAACAATTTCATCGCTTTGTAAAGGGGCTTGCAGATTGCATTGGGCCTTTGTTGCAAATTGCCCGGATGCACTTTTTTTGAATTATGAAAACCTTATTTACATCCGAAGTGTTACCCCAAACTAAAATACCGTATCGAATATTAGACACTACGTATCCATGATATGATGATAAAGCTGTGGTTTGGTCAGCAATTTTAGATAGTCTGCGTAACGCAAAAACAAATTTATTAATTTTATTACACATATAATGAATATGAGGACCCCATGTACAATATTCATCCATATATATTCCTAAGAATTTTATCGTAGATACCTGTTCTATACTGTGATTGGAAGACGTCACCATTTAATTATTAAATGTCATGTTTCTATTTCTAAATGTCATATATTTAGTTTTAATTAAATTATTTAGACGTCATTTAGAGTATTATTTATTTCATCTAAATTATCATTATTTTTTACCGACGGTACAATTAAAGAAACATCATCTGCGAACAAGATGCGTTTGTGTTTCGTACAATCGGGAAGTTCATTAATATAGATAAAAAAGGAGTGGCCCCAGCACACTGCCTTGAGGCACACCAAACGAATTTAATTCCAAATTTGATCTGAATTTTGTCAATAACTTTTTCTGATTTAATCTGGAAAATTCTACAAATTGCTTTCTATTTGTTAGATAGTTTTTTAACCAATTAAAGCATGGTCCACGCAAACCGTAATGCTCACATTTTTTTAATAGTAATTCAAGTGAAACATAGTCAAAGGCCTTTGTCATATCACAAAAAATAACACATGCAGCATTACCTTTGTCAATAATTGAGATTACGTTCTTAATCAACATAAAAGCCGCTAACGTAGTTGATTTATCTTTTTGAAACCGATTTTGTTCTCTTATTATGATATTATGTTTCATTATGAAATTATTAATGCTTGCACAGGGCAAATTTTCGAAAGAACTGCGTCAATTGATGTTGGACGATAATTATTGATATCAGTGAAACAACCTTTTTTGTGGAGAGGTTTCACTATCTCGACGTGGTACATTCTACCACTAGTGAAAGATAAATTTATTAAGAAACATAGCATTGGTGATATTTCTTCAACTGCTGCCCTTATTATTTTAGTATTTACACCGTCCAAGCCGACCGAATTTGTATTTTTAAGTGATTTTATAATTGACTTATATATAGTGTGCCTATTTTGATTTGTTTACATATTCGATAGCTTTGTCGTTGATTTTTTACTTTCGATTGAAAAGAGCGCCATCTAGCAACAAAAATTGGAACTTCATAAAAATGGCAGTTAACGTCAACGTTATCTCATACGTTAAAAAACTCTCACATGACACACAGGTAAATCGGTTTGGAGACGTTTTTGTGTGAGTTGTACTGTAATACAAGCAGTGACTAAAACCGAATTAAACTAGTTTTAACTAGCTACCAAGTGCCTTCAATTCTCGTATAAGTAATCTTAGAAGTGTATTGTTTATTATTCTTTTCCTACTAAATAAAAAAAAGGTGTTAAAATAATAATATTGATGTGAATGCTATAACGTCATTAGCTGAGGAAGGATTTAAAGCCATAACTGTAGAGAAATGAAGAAATGTTTGTTTACATGCTATTGAAGAAGATAGAGGAAGATGTAAGAGAGGATGTGGACGACTGCGAAGCATCTGGAGTTGAAACGAAATTTAAATAATATTATGCATCTAATTATTTACCTGCTGACCGTCCATGACTTGCCTGTACTAATCTAATCTTTTTAAATTATGCGTACCTTTTGGTTCGAGTTTTTATTTTATAAGCAATGTATTAAAGAGCGTATGTTATGAATGTATGTAAAGGAGTATTTTGTCTTACATAAAAATCCTACAGCTGAAAAAACGCCACCGCTCTTTTGGTGGGGATGATTTTGGACCTTTATAGACTATGCTATCTTCACTTTAGATTTAATTTGGTAGAATTACATTCGACTCTTGCAGGCTACCTCGCGGTATTTTCCTTCACTATTGAGTATAAATTCATATTTTCAAACTCACCGGCACATGTCCGGATTTGAACTCCCGAACATCGGTTAAGATCGACGTGTTGTATTCACTGGACTATCTCGGCTCTACAGTAAATATCGACACCAAACCCTTTTTTTTTTCACTCGGTGGAAACCTTCAAAACGTACTCGGCTACCTTAGGGGGAGGAACCAGGTTATGTGGGATTCTTACCCACTTAAGCATTGCGATGGCCGTCCTCGGCACGGACCGGAAAGGCTGCGGGTTCGTGTTGATATAACGCATCCGTGGCCCCTCCCGTGCTCTGCTCCGCTCGTGGCTTGGCGCACCCCTGCACCCCTGCACCCCTGCACTCCTCGCTAGTACGTACGGCAGCTCGAGGCCATCCCAGCTGCCGTCCTCCTCAGGGCCGTCTGAAATAGGACCCCAAACCCATATCATCAAGCACGTATTACAGCTGATAATCTGTTATTATATAATTTATTTTAAATATTTTATGATAAAAAATGAAGTAACAAGTCAATAAGTAAAGGCGATTAAAAATAGAACGTTTAATGTGTAGGCAGAGTGCATCGCATTCAGCATTTTTTTTATTCATATCAATTTGAAACTTGAATCGTCCGTTTATCACACAGGAGGTCAATTCTGCTAATTCACAACGGTTACGATCTATTCCCGATTAAATCCCTAACAAAATTAAACTCAGTTGGATCGCAACTTGGATAATTCTATTAATTTATGAAGGCTCTCGATTCTCTTCCGTTCCAACTTTGACCGAAGCGCAACTGGATCGTTGTGTTAGTAGAATAGGAAAACGGTTTAACAGAAACGAATACGTTTCGATTCGATTAAGAAAAAGTGACAATTTGTTAGTAGAATTGGCCCCCAGGTCTCCGAATAAGTGATAAGCTGTATTCGTATACAAAACTTGTTCTCAGCCCGAGTCCTTAACGTTCCTGTTATAGGAGTCTGTGTATTTATATCATATTATATTCGTTTTATTTTATTTTATCTCTGGTACAAATATTTTAAACATTGTGAAATAATAAGTCAATAGTTGTGGCAAAAAATGTTGTTAATTATTAATTAACATTTGCATTATCGTTATGAAGGCAGGTCCATTTTTAAATGATACGATTTTAATGATAATGATTACGTAATGGCTTTAAATCTTTACGGGTAAAACGAACAGACATATGTACCATAGTAGGAACAAACATAGCCTTTAATCTGACCATAAATATATAATTTCTTTTTTATTGCAGTTAGAAGACAAGTTGCCTTTTATAAGGAATCATGGTCACCATTACACTTTAATAAATAATAATTATTTCTAAATATGGCTCACTCACTTTAAGCCAGAATACATAGACATACAAAGAGATGATAATGACAGAAGATACGATCAGAAAGAGTTCAGACGCAAGTGCAACGAGTTTAGACGCTCTCCGAGTCACGGGAATGATAACACTTCCAACTTTCAGGTTCCGGATTATTGAGAATGTGCTATCTTCTTCTAGTCACCAGATTAACGAGGCAGTCCAAATTATTATAACAGCGGTGGGATACAAACTCACAACCTTTCGGACTGGTTCCTTAAACCTAATTTCGCGGCAAAATATCCCTTCCTTGTTCAGACGATAACGCTGTATTAATTATTAATCATTCTTTAAATCGTCAATGCGCCACCAACCTAGGCAAGTTTCTATACAAGTAGAGTACCACTAGGAATACAGAAATATTTAAGTAATGCTCTTTAGCGATATAATAAGTGATGAGTCGGTATCATAGGGCGAACTTGCACATCGCCTTCCCACTAAGTCTCTCTCATTCATATGATCATAATTGATACCTACACTCATTCCAATGCGTTTTGGTAGATAAATATAAAGCATGATTTCAGTAATATTAGCGCATGTAGGCTTCTTCGCGATGTTTTCCTTCACCCCTGAACACGAGATGAATTATAAACACAAATTAAGTACGTGAAAATTCAAAGGTATTTGTCTGGGTTTGAACCCGAAATCACCGGTGGAGCCACTTCTAGTACCTACCTTACCTATAAAGTTTTTGGCAAGTTGACGTTGACGAGTTGACGACATAATGTTAATATTTAAAAAAGTGAAGT
The DNA here is from genome assembly GCA_905220585.2 of Nymphalis polychloros. Lineage (NCBI taxonomy): Eukaryota > Metazoa > Arthropoda > Insecta > Lepidoptera > Nymphalidae > Nymphalis > Nymphalis polychloros. The sequence continues at coordinate 2,654,258 of HG992247.1, forward strand.
AAGTAATTTTGTACGCTAGCTAGATAGGCGTATTTCGTCACGGTAGCATGCGCAAGAGATCCCGTGGCGCTCCCCGTTAAGACGGGAAGGGAACCGCTGGTTTTTTAGTAGGTATTCCGATGACCGGGGCGCACTCGGCGCCCTGGACATATGGCGAGCCCCACCCCTAGCGTTTCCCCCACTGTTCCCGTGGGGGAAACACGTAGTAACGCGCGTAAAAAAAAGGTAGGCGTACGGCGTAAGTGTTTAAAACAAAGTAGGTATTTCATAAATTGTTTGACGATTAATTTTGATACACTTTTATTTTCTAATTTCTTAAATTTCTCTCTAAAGGTAAAAAATAATAATCGAATCGTACAAAAAATAGTCTTTATAATTTATAAATTATAAAATATGCTATATATAAAACGGACGAAGTCAAGACGGGTAGTAAAATAGAAAGCTAGGAACTTTTTCCAATATAATTTTATTAGTTCCTGTTAGATTAATTTATTAATTGTTATCCAATAAGGTACAAATATCAATATCAAAGGACGGTTGACTTCTTAATATTTATTTTATTAATTGTAAGAATAATAAGTTTCATGAATATTTATTAGGTAATTGAAATTGTTCAATAAATCAATAATAACGGTTTGTAAAGTTACTAAAGAGTTTTTATTATCATAAGAGGTACCATTCTGTTTTCAAATGAATATATGAAATGACGTTAAGACAAAAATGTAGCGAATTGTAAAATAGACGGCAATTGTGACTTGAAATAAATGCTAGAAAATGGAATAAAAGTTGTTTTTTTCAATAACTGAACGTACGACAATACGAAATCATAAATTCAGTTATAGCATAAATCCAGTTGTAAGTATTTATTAAAATATGTCACGTAATACTACGTAATTTTTCAGTCCCACTTCATTAATAAATCGATGTAGGTAATCTTACCAAATGAACTTGGGTTATTGTGGTTACTTAACAAGTGTCTTTAAAAATGTAGTACTATTACTGCATCTTGCTGTTCCAAGAAACACAAATGAACAACAACGTGTCTCTTTCAAAAAGTATTCCATCTCTGTCGGGCATAGTCTCGCCATTCGTAAACCAGCGTCTGGTTAGTTCCGCCGTCGCCTGCTACCAATCTTCAGCACGCTCGCGATAAAATGTTACTTTCGAAATTCAATTGAAAACGTTTTTATTGGTAATTTTTTTTTTAATTTTGTTGTTTTGGAAAATGCGTTCGATATCCAAATATGATGCTGAAACGTCTTCAAAACACCAATCCAGCGGTCCCAGCTCGACTACGTCTGATTCTGACCTAGTGGATGACACTCATGTAAGTATATCATAAAATATATAAAAATAAATAAACGATAATTGATATTACCTAATAAATCTTTAGATTTTCTTTGTATTTTAATATTTGTTAACGTATTCATATATGTTTTTCATTTACGTCTATTCAAAATTAAAAAAGTAAATAGTTTTGATTAAGCATAGTTATAAACAGCGTAATATAAATTACAGCAACTTACAGATAAAATTAATTTTGTATATAGTTATTAATTAACGTATATAAAATATTGTGATGCTAATAAAATATACAAATTTAAAAAATATATATACGCATTTTGCTTAAAGGTTATTGTGCATACAACTTGTGTTGCGGTTGTTTGTAACAAGATCGTTCTAGAATCTAGATCACGCTACTTAAGTCGTACCTATATATTACATCAACCAAAAATAAAATAAAAAAACCATTGTGAAACAATAAAACGTTTAAATATTTTAATAGCAAGCTAATTGAGAGAGCAACTTTTGTTAATTAAGGTTTATTCTTAATCGGTTATTTTAAAAAACACTTTTGCTTAAATGCTTTTTAATATTTTCAATATTAGCCGTTACGATTTACAATACATGAATATAATCACCAATTGGAAACAGCTTTATTTCATTTATAGTAGATTTTTGTGTGATCGCCGCACATCTAATAATAAATAATAAGTTAATATCTAATTTATTAAATATTAATATTCCTTATTTCTAGCTTAATTGCTTGAGAGACTAATCCGTTTTGCATCTCATTTTCTCTTATAATTTTTCGCATATATACATACTATACATATAAATAAATACAGATTTAGATTGTACACAGGATATTTATGTAGATTAAAATATTATATTAATTGCCTGCATTAACATTCTAGAGTTATTTTTCTTTATGCGATAAATTTTTATTATAATAGTTGTAGAGCATTAATGTTATTTCAGAAAACAGAACATACTGTTTTCTATTCTAAAATAATCTATTCTAATATAGAAAAGTTGAAGAGTTTGTGTGTTCGCGGCCCCATGGTTACACGCTACATTAAATCAAAAATGGTCCAAAAAGCTAAGACTAATTCAGCACCGTAACGTTAAATATACTATTCCGCAAAAAAAAACAACTGACTAACAACTGCAAATCTTACATCCGAGCAGTAGTTCCAGAGATGAGCAATTTATACAATTTAATTTATACAGTTTAGTTTTTTGTTTCAAATTGGTGGCATTTCGTAATATGGGTATATTACGAAATTCCGATCTTCATATACCAAGTTTAGTTCAAGGCGATATTAATGGAATCGATTAATCCCAACTACTACGACTAATGTTCAAGTCTCAAATCTTGCGGAGTCGCCCGCGGCTTTCCTCCGAGTTAGTTGGTTCAGAAAGTTCAGAAAGGCATAAGAAAGTCATATGATAGAGACCTATGTCCTTCCTTAAGACTTAAAGTGACTTCATACCAAATTTTATCAAAATCGTTTCAGCAGTTTAGCCGTGCAAACGTAACAGATAGACAGACAAAGTTACTTTCGAATTTTTAATATTAGATAGAGAATCTCTCTTAAATCGTATCAGTAAATCCTGTCATTAGCGCGTTACACTTTTCATAATGATTTTATAGTAAAACAAAAATTAAATGGCATAAAATATTTAATAGCGTCATATCTCACTTCTCAGGAATCAATCTACTGATTACATTTTGAATGTTTATCGAAACGAATAATTAAATTAAGTATTAATAAATATATTTTAAGACTTTTAAGTCTATATCCTTAGATACGGAAGTCTGTTGATCCTACATTCAATTTCTTGCCACGTGATTCAATACTTACATCTTTTTTAAACGCTTTGGTGTGTTAAGCTCTGTAGTATGGTTGTGCAAGGTCAACAGCAATGTTATGTGAAGGGTGAGTGAGCCAGTGTAAATACAGGCACAATATGGGTTGGTTATTATTTTTTAGTGTATATATGTGAATATGCGCGGTATTCATCAATTTCATACGACCTTCCCTTTGTTTAATTGTAAAAAAAAAGAAATTATACGAGTTTCGAAATTTTATTTTTGCTTATAAAAAAGTTGTTCATAAAAAATATGTTATTATTTCTTTGCCAGGAGCTGGTACCGACAGACGTGGTTTTCTTAGATAGTGGAATCACATATTCTAAATATGACGAGCCGATGTTCGCCGAGGTAGAGGAGCTGCTCGGGACGTCGCCGGCACTTCGCCCGTGCACGCTAGTGTGGCGGGACCTCTCCGTTCATATAAAACTCAAAGATGGAAAGTTAAAGAGATTAGTCAATAATGGTAAGTTGATTATTTGTCATACGCATTTATGTAGGAAATTTATACAAAAACTAAGTACCTACAGTACATCTAACCCTCGTTAATTTTATTTTTATTTTTTTCCGGCTTTGTTTCGGCATTTTTCTAATAAAATTTACATAAAAGAGGCATTCGTTAATATATGTTTATAATAATATGATTTATATTTAATAAAATATTTTAAAAGTATTACAATATTTATAAGCTATAGGAGAGCATCAAAGCTTAAACATCGATTTGTTTTATTTGTCATAAGTATGCGTAAATTACAATTTGAAAGATATTCACTTGGTTTTAAATATTATAGGAGTTCCATACTGATTCTAAAACTTTTTAGTTTCAACTTATATGTATTTTAGTACGTATGTAACAAGAAACCTAGTCGTAAATAAAAATTCCGCCCCATAAATTGATATATTAATTTATTATAATTAGAGTTAATTAAAAATAGGAATATAACTAATAAATAATTAATTCTAGAGTACATGTGTAATGTTAATATAGAAGTATTTTAAGTTCCTTTAAAAAAGTCAAATAAAAAATATTGGGTAACGATTTCATGAAACGCTGCTGCCTGCAAGATTTGCGCCCTAGGGTAAATACGCCACTACGCGAATAATAAAAGAGAAACATTTACATTAAAATAATGACGTGTTCAATTTTATTTCACTCACACAAATTTTTCAACGTATAGAGATAATATTAGTATATAAACACGAATTATTGGTCCATTCTTTTAAGTTATTGATCGAAATATAATTTAACTCTCTTATTGATCTCAAGCTAGTGTTCGGGTTCAGATTATGAGGACCTGGGTTTGAACATGTATCGGACCAATAAAAGTTGCTACCCTTCTATATACGTACGTATTTGATGCTATAATAATATATTCCATAAAGTCGAAACGGTTAGAACAGTTGTGTAAAAAACTTGTGTACCTTAAAGAACATATATATATATATGTTTTATATTTATATATCTGCTTAGTCCTTAGTAACTAATGTATAGTTTACTTAAATAAAAAAAAACAATTTATATTTCGATATTCGACCTTTTGGACTAAAAGCTCGATTGACTCAAAATTGATTATTAAAACATTTTAGTTTCGGTAAATAAAACACGAATTTTAGAGCCGCGATATAATTAAAATAAAAAAACAATCTCTATGCTAAGTTGTTAAGATATTTTGATTTTCCAGTCAAGTTTTTAGTGTAGAAAGACCTCGAAAATTTTTATATGTTTTTACGTAAGGCATCTTTTTTTATGTAACCGTGATAATTGTTATTTTATGTTTAGGTTGATAACGTTTTGTTGTCTTATGACATTTTGGAATCGGTAGCTTTAAAATATTTTGTTATTAAATATGGTAAATAAAAAAAGGTAAGATTTACGTGGTTGCCGCCAGCACCGATGCTTTTCGCAAAAACATTTAACACAAATCATGGCACAGTACAAAAATTACTATGTTAAGGTTTTAATTATATTCCTTTCCAATGCATTGGAACAAAACAGCCTTATTATCAAGGTCAATTTTTAAATATATTTTTCATTCTTACTTGTTTTTAAATATCAGTTGCTTAAAAAATTAATATGCAAATGGGCATTAGTTATGATGCATAAAGAGTTTTATATTGGTAATTAATTGACTCGCTCGGTTCTGTTTGGTGGTATAGTCACTACATGAATCTTTCTCGGAGTTCACTATAGTAGTAGTAGTTATATGCTAAAGCTACCGCATAAGGCTAGTGGCTAGATATAAGGCCGCTGCTCTTCGTGTCAGGGGTTCAAGCCACAGATCAATAAAAAATATTGAGTGAAGCCGTAAAGCCACTCCAGTAGTCCAGCGCCCTGTATGCGCATACACATGTGAACTATAATATATCCAGTTCTGTCCGCGGTTGGCTCTTCTCTCTCTAATCGCTCTGGATGCCGTGACCGAAAACGGCCCTGACTCCTGACCGATTGACATCATATGATTTGGTTTCTAATTCTGTTAAATCAACATTAATTTAATTTAAATCGACTTTTATAAGTCTACGAGCACTTTTTTAATTTTGATAAATACCGTTTTAAAGTATTAGCAACGTTAGATATTAGTTATTGACATGAGAAAGAAGGTTTTATAATATTATCATCAATATACTAACAAGGTGTTTCTGTGTGTGCTTGTTACCTTTTCACGACAAAACAATTGAACTTATCGTTATGAAAATTTGCACAGACCTAGAAACTGGATAAGCACATTGATATACGCTTTCGCGGACTTTTCTCTTTTATGTGTTCTTATTATTTAATTTAATGCCTCGTTGGTCTAGTGGCTATATATAAGGCCGCAGACCCGGTGGTCCTGGGTTCAATTCCCAGGTCGGGCCGATAAATAGTTATTGGGTTTTCTGTCAGAAACAGCTCAGTAGCAGCCCAGAGTCTGGAAGTTGGTAGTGTGTACACTCCCGTGCCTCGGAAAGCACGATAAGCTGTTGGTCCTGCGCCTGAACTCTTTCCGGTCGTGTCGGATTACCGTCTCATCGGATTATGAGAGCTAGGGAAGAGAGAGTGTACGAGTGTTTGTGCACTATAATATCTCCTGCGCAGTTGGCTAATCTCTCTTTAGATTGACTGCCGTGACCGAATCGGTCTGGAGGACATTATATTATTTTATTATTATTTTAATAAAATCGTATATATCTATTATCTGCACGCTATGCACTATCTACCTCATATGATATGAGTAGTTGAGTAGTAGATTAGAGTAGTAGTTCCTTACGCTATTGGTTTCCTGAAAAAGAACGCAATATAAGGCTATATAATATATGAGGCCGAAAAGGTGTATGCTAATTGGGTTGTGTCCATGTGTTATGTAATTTTTTAATCTTTGTAATTATTAAGTATATATTCTATTTATCTATTTATCCGTCTATCTATCTATATATCCCTGAATGCGTCATTATAGTATTATATATCGACGAACCGGTTGGCGTGGTTGGTACATACCTGCCTTTCGTGCCGCAGGTCGTGGGTGCGATTCCCACCCAGGACCGACATTTGTGTGCACGAAATTATCTGTGTGTCTTGAGTCTGGGTGTAATTATCTATATAAGTATGTATTTACAAAAGAAAAGTAAGTAGTATATGTAGTATATCAGTTGTCTGGTTTCCATAGTACGAGCTCTGCTTAGTTTGGGATTAGATGGCCGTGTGTGAATAATGTCCCAGGATATTATTATTATAGTATTAGTCTTTGATTTGCTTACACTTTTTAATAATGTAAAATATTACAGAATAAAACAATATATAACTGTTTGCTGTGTTTTACTTCTCTAGTAGGTATATTTAAATAATATTGATTACATCTATGTAATATTTTGTTCGCAGTGAGCGGTATCGCAAAACCCGGTACATTGGTCGCTCTGATGGGTCCGAGGTAAGAAATACTTTTGAGTATTGTAATGTATCATAACTTTAATTATTATTTATTTAGTAAATTTAGTATTACTAGTATAGATTTAGTATTTGTCAATTTCTATAGGTGTTGACCACGTACCATAAGATGCTCTCTTGCCAGTCCGCCTACCTACAATATAATTAAAGTTTCTGCAGACTGACAATCTATTCAAAAAAATTTTTTGTTCTGTCTGTATCATATACTATACAAGCTGTCCCATTAATGTATGTTGTACAGTACAGAACAACAAGCCACATTTATTTAAAAAAATTTATCGCCAAACAGCAATTATACATATTCATACTTTTTTTTCATATATTTTGTCTAATAATTCTTGTTTCTTTACAGTGGAGCTGGTAAAACCACATTGATGACTGCATTGGCCCACAGAAGTCCAGGTATGCTGTAAATTAATTGACCTTTTTAAGTGAAACTTTTAAGGCGGCTAGTCGATAAAAAATATTTTTAGGTGGGCGAGAATCGAGAGTAAACGGACATTTAGTTACGTTGAAGCAGATTTCGTTTCATCTCATGTGAGATGAAAGATATGTAGTAGAGAAAGACACCAATATATTTAAAAAGTTTCACGACTAGTGTGACACACGCGTATTTTTTAAAAATATATATTTAAGAATGTTAGTCCTGAGAAATCATAAAAAAAACATACTATAGGTATATGATAACAATACTTTTAACGACATTTTTGTGTTAAGTAAATTCACATTATTTTTTATGTTAATAGGATCAATAAAATCACTTTGTGAATTATTTTATAATAATTTGAATTTTTAATTAAGATAAAACCATTTAAAATGTGAGCTTACTTAGTATACATAGAATAATAAAAAACACGATTAATATATTTTTTCAAAATGTATATAAATTAGCTTTTTTATTTAAATTAGCACGTGCCGATATATGTCAAAAATTGAATATATTATCTTTGAAAAATTTTGTAAATTTTTTGCTCGCTCGGTCTTAAAGTAACTCGTAGAAAATCACTACAGCCTTGACATATTATACATCACTAGTAGCTTTGAAGCTGTAGGACCATTTATCAATCGTTTTCATTTCATACGATAAGTAACTTCAGTAACTTAATCTAAAATAAATAATTGGTATTATTTTTAATTTCAATTTATGAATAATACTACCCTTAAAATTGCGTTCTTAATCTCCTATTATAGCTGAAAATATTCTAATTCCTTCTGATTTTGTTGTAAGAGAAAGAGAGAACAAACCTAAAAGAAAGAAGAAGAAACATTTGTATGCGTTTCATTATATACGTAATGTTCGGATTACATAAACGACACATAAACCAATAGTAGTTACATTTATTCTTTGATAATATCGATTTTTTTGTAAATATCAGCTTGTTGTAGCAATAATATATTTTTAAGGCATTCATTCCTATTATGTATTTTTTAAACGAATTTAAATATACGTATTAATATTTATGGACCAGTGAAATATTATCTTAATTGTTTGCATTGTCTTAAATTTAATTCTACAAAACACTATTAGGTAAAAAAAAATAATGAGATACAAAATATAACAGGAATAAGAATATCATATTCTTATTTTTTTATTACAAAATCTTATTTTTTTTTAATTTATCATACCAGTCAACCTTGAGATTTTATACCGGATGAAAAATGTATTCATTTACCTACTTTGGGTATAAAAGTGGAGTTTTATTATAATTTCTCAATAAAATATACATCAATTTGCGCGGGACATTTTAATCAAAATTTTCTACTAATATATTGAATTAATAATATTAAAATACCGTAGTACCTCAAGTGGATGGTATTGCGAATTAGTAGTTGTAACACACTCGCACCTCATCTCTCACCACTGAAATTGGACTCAGTTGCAAGACCTGTGTATACGACCGTGGTTATGTGACATTGACCATTACAATTATTCAACAATTAACAATTATTGTCAACATTTCTTAGTGAGTTCTTACGAAATGACACTGCTGAATTTAATTAGGTAGAGAGAGCGGAGACGGCCCAGTAGCTACGACACGTGACTACTTCTACATCAAAGTTTGATAGTTCAAGGTCGCGTACCTACCACAGAGCTTTCATATCCTTCATATGTGTTCATGACTCATTTCCTGTTGGGCAGTGAGAGGAAATGTCGTGAGGAAACCAGATCTTTCGAATGAAATTCTGTATAATCAACCAATTCGTTTTTGAACAGCATGGTGGAATAAATCGTCCAATAGTTGGACATATAAGTACGTGTCGTTTTCTTAGGTGAAGCGCAAATAGGTCAAACTCAAATATATAAAATGAAAAAGACGCGAAGTCATTCTTTACTACGTTAGCTGACGGTTATTCCACCGCTACCCAGGCAGCAGATGATACCTTTCGTATTCTCAAATATCTAAGCAATGACATAGTTAAATTTCATCCGCGGTACTATGACTTTATTTTTCATATTTTTAGACAAGTTCATGCGACCAGACTCCATTCGTTCATGCTGACGCATAACCCTCAACTATGTAGCTGAAGATTTTTTTTTCAGCTCAGTATGATGATACTGAACTTCTATCATGAAAAAAGTTTCAGCTGGCTTACTATTACTTTTTTTTTCTCTTTTTTACCACTTTTCCTATATAAGATCAGCTATCTATGTCAACATCAGCCGGCTTACTATGACTTTTGTATTCGCAACGCTGCCTCCCGGACCAATATAATCAAGCAAGTTTTTTTTAATAAACTCTTTTGTTAGATGATACAATAATCGACGGAGAAGTAGTGATGAACGGGCTCCCCGTGGGCGACTTCATGCACAAGGAGAGCGGATACATGCACCAAGACGAACTGTTCGTGGAAAACCTTACTGTAATGGAACACCTTACTATTATGGTAAGTTAATCAAAATCAAATTATACTTTATTAAAATACTCTTACAGGCTTTTGAATACTCATTTTACAATTCAAAATGCAGATTATACTGGTAATAACAGGTTAAAAACTCCGGTACAAACCAGTTAGTCTTTTTTTGAATCAAAAATGTACATACAATAATATGTATGTATCCTGTATGATAAAATTAACGAATACTATCTACGAACTCTCAAGCTAATCCAGTATTTAAATTATTCAGAAAACTTCACCAAAACACAATTTTAGATAAGAATAAGAGTTTTAGATAATTAATTTTAGATTTTCCGAACAAATCCGTTTTAATCCGCATAATAATGCGAGATTATCAAGAACTGGAAATGTTAAGTTCTTGAGAAATCGATCGAAGTCTCATTCGACTGAGAAATGTAGTCGTTCGTTCATTCGTATGTTTTTTACCTACATGTTAATTTCATAATTCATTTTGATTAAATTATGACAAATAACATTTTATTGGTCGAAGAAGACAATGTCAAGGAATGTTTTTTTATATTTTTATGTTTTGAATTTATACAGTAGATTCATAGATTTCAACAAATGTAGAGATTCGTAAAAGCGCTAAAATCAACTGACCTGTTAGCTATGTCACGGCTTTGTGACGTAGCTAACAGTTCTTAGCTTAGTCACTTAGCTTTAAAATTTTTGGCACTAAATATGTCATAATTGCCTTATGTTACATACATATATGTCTGAAAAGGATAACCTAAATCCCTTTGTTGCTTATTATATAATATACTTAATTGGTATATAATATGCGTTGTACAATAATAATTTGTTGTTGTAGACAAGACAACGTCATTAACAACGTCACAAGAATTGGGATAATATAGGTATCTATAATAGACATATTTTTGACACTAAATATATAAAAAAGTATTGTGAATAGAACCAGCTGGCTTAGCCTGAAAATACTTAAAAGTTTAACATATAAACGAGATCCACGTGTACATAAGTATGAAATTTATACAACTTTAAATTACGTAAGACTTCATATATAATAAAAGAAATATTTGTGTATCATTTGTATCTCAATATATTCTTTTTTATGAGTGGATATAGAATAAAATATATTTTTATTAAATTTTGAATATAATTTATTTACATTTTTTTTAAATTTAAACTAGAAAGGCTTTGAAGAATCTGGCTGTAAGTGGTCATACATAGTTAGTGACACGCGGCGAATGTGACACCACTAACCGTGACATCTAAGATTTTATATACATACGTTGTGCCCGATGGTGAATGGCTACCCAGTGGTGTTCTTATAAAACTCTACCATTACTAAAAATGTACATATAATCTACAACATTAAATAACTTAAACAACTAAAAGTTATACAAATTATTACCGTTAATTAATACTAATACAGTCTGTCTGTTACACTATCACAGCTAAACCACTGAACAGATTTTAATGGAATTTGGTATAGTTCAAGCTCAAGCCCAAGGGGAGGACATAGGCTACTTTTGTACCTAATATCTGCCTCCCTCCCTCCTATTTCGCTGGAGAAGCTCCAGGCGGAAATGACTTGTAAATACATGTTAAATCTAGTAACTTTAACTTGAAATACATTGTCCTAAAAACTCCCTTTGACTGTTTGCAGTGTAAATTAAAAATATATTTATTCTAATTATTAATTTGTGATACTTTACATCAGGCAAGTCAACTCAAACGCTGTCCTGTTTGTGATAAAAAAATACAATACAATTTTAACGAGAGCGTGGCATAAATAAAATAATCGGTCAAAGGCGTGAACCACTGTGTAAGGTTTCGCGTCGTGTTAAGAGTCTGTATTGTTTTATTGTCCTGATGGTATATTTTAATCTCTACTAAAATACATATTTAAGAAGAATATATGCCAAGTGAGAATTCCAGATGGATGGTGTATTTAGAATGACGAATTCGAAAAAAAATGTCGCAGAAAAAGTTCTAAATAAGAAAATATATTATTATGTAATATGTAGACCAGTTACAATTTTCAAATTAACCCATAGATATGGGTAATACCTGCGGTATGCGACCACAGCTATTCTCTAAACATTACGAGTACCACCATTAAACTATACGTAATTAATATAATACCAACCAGCGCGCAAGAGCTAGTAATATTTATATACTACCATAGCTATATATGGAATGTGCTGATTACGTTCTTTCATTTGATATCTAACACAACATTTTTTTGTACCTTATGTCAACGTTTGTCACGTTTTGAATAAATGAATATATGGACATACATATTATACACAGGCTGCGGATATCGTATACTTACTATCGGTCGTCCGAGACAAAAAACTACCAACGCCCAAAATGTTAGACGCGTGTCGGTTCAGATTATATTAAAATTTATTACCGTACCGTTGGTTATTATGTCAATATTTATTTATTTTTAATAGATACTTACTTAGTAAAAAAAAAACTTAACATTCAACTTATATCTCATGACACGGGCGCGTGCCAATTCTATAGACAATTTATCAGTCAGTCAAAAAATATTTACATCTTTAAATATATGTAAATGTTTTAGATGATCTTTTCCAAAAACATATTTAAATTAAGTAAAATTAACATAGAATTGACGGCACGTGTATAGGCAATAAAATTTATTACGTCAAAGTAAATGATTATTATTAGATAAAATTTCTCAAAAACCCACCCATTCTTATTCTACTACTGAAAAGGTTTACAGATTTATAAAAGGTAAAAAATAATCTGCATTAATATATTATATTTAACTTACTAACTAATTAATATTTAAGGTACACATTAAAAGTAATTAAATTATTAATACACTACGTCGCGGCACAGTGAATTCTAAAACATTTTCAGACTACACGTAAAAGATCGACTTCTAACAGGTATTTATTAATTATTTTTTTACAATAAGGCGTAGTTTACCCTTTTCTTTAATAATATGTGATTGATTGCTGATTTTTGAACACGAAAATTCGCGGTTTTTTTAGTTAAAAAACCTGTACCTAAGTATTGTTTAAGTCTCAGGCATTATTTAAAAATCAATCAGAGGTCACAGCGATAGCTCTTTTAAAAATCATCAATATTTACTTCTCCAACGGCTGTGATACTAAAACACTCGAATATAGGTGTAGTTTATGATAGATCTATTGCATATGAAAGAGGCTGCACGTTTTATTTTAGTCCTATATAAATTTTCAAGATCAAACTTCGGAGATAGGGAGCAGAAAAACTTAATTCAAAAAGTTTTCTTAATTTATTAGGCAAGAAAATATCATTTAAACGTCCTTGGAAACAATATTTTTAGCCACGCTTTTTATGTTATATTATACACCGTCTTATTGCCTCAACTGGTGACAGGAGGGCTGGTTCATTTAGCGCCCTAAAAATCGATTCAAAGGGGAAATACTGATAGCATTCTCGCCACCACTCCACACGGTCACGATTTGTACAGTAACTATTTTTAATTTTTGTTTGTATTTATTTAAGGCTTCAACGTAAATAAATGTACTTATTTAAAGTGAATAATTCTGACAATAATATTCTCCACCATATTATGTAATATATATGCAAAACTACTTTATAAGTTGTAACCATAGATTGATATCATCACGTCCGTGAACTGTGATTTATAGTTACTAGCTGTTTATAAAAACAAGTTTCCATACTATAAGAACATTGATGAGCTTAATATAATTCATTTATATTATTTTACTTGTAATATTGTCGCCATATAATAATGTATTTAAATTAATTATTTTATGTTACCTAACCACAAATTCGATGGCGATCGTTAATGTTCTATAGATTTGTTTGTTGGCAATTTGAAATAAAATTATTATTATGGACACCTGCAAGCCCTCGGGTGTTGCAGATGTCCTTAGGCGGTGGTAGTCACTTTCCATCAGGTGAGCCTCCAGCCCGTTTGCTCCCTCTTACATAAAAAAAAGCAATTTGCATTAAAATATCTTTATTTCCGTTGTATGAGCATACACATTAAACGAAATTTAAAAAAATGTATAGTGGCTTTTTTGTTGAAAAGCGAAGTACACAATTTTAACGAGATATATTTGTGTATTTTAGAAAGATAGAAAATTATACGATCCACCTATAGGTAATTGGTAGCCTCTGCTCAAAGCACTTGCTCTATAAGAGGCTGATGCTGAGAGAGTTAAGGCAGTACTTAAAGATATGATGTATGCACCAGAATTGGCGGTAGAATAACTGGTGAGTGGATGGTTAATACTCAGACAGGTCTGCACTAAGCTCATCTACCACTGGTATAATATTACTACACTATTAAATCAATATACATACTCGAAAATTCTGATTGCCTGTTCTAATATGGTATCAATTTCACTATCGAATATCCTAAAATCCTTATTTAAGTGGATATTTTCTGTCACATATCCGTGTCTTTTTTTGGCTTCAGCCGTTTGGCTTTATCATTGAATTGAACCATCAGTCAAATTGGATGTCTGTATTATGACAAGTTAAAATTCTATTAAGTTATGAACGTACTTGAATAAAGAGTTATTTGATTTGACGGAGGAATCATTTTTCAAAAAATATTTCGGCGTATCTTCGCTACAATCGCCTTCTTATGTATATTCAGTTTAAGTAATTTAAATCAGATATAAAAAAGCCATAACATAATCATAAAATGATTTATCGCTTAATAAACCGTATACAATAAAACACTAATCGAATTACAACAAAATTTGTTTTATTAGGCCTTACATATGTATGAATATATTATAGATCCAATATCGCGAAGTTTGACTTGATATATATATTTATTTTAAACAGGTTATATTACAGCTCATCGTCTCAGGTCTGGACATATCCTATCAAAAAGTTTCGGATTACTTATGAAAAAAATTGATTCTTCTAAATTTTGATAGGTGTGGAAGTATTCAAGATCTATGTCACTTGTTGATAAGATCTGATAAGACTCAGAATCAGAGAAAGTTACTCTTAACTAATTTAAAAGCATGTTTGTTCGATGTTGGATTAGTTCAGAGCATCCTATCAGATCCTTTATCAGCATCTGCTAAGATGCTCCTGGAATTCTATCTAATAGCTTTAAATAATAAGTAAACATTTAAAAAAAAGGAAGAAGGGACAATGGGACTGACGTGCCTGTGTAGGACAAAAGTCCCTAAATTAAGTAAGATAAATATATATATATATATATATATATATATATATACATATATATATATATATATATATATATATATATATATATATATATATATAACATAGGGTAGAATTCTATATTATAAGAAGGTGGATTGGCAAATGGGCCACCTGATAGCAAGTGGTTACCACTGCACTGGTTGACATTGGCGTAAGAAATATTAACCACTGCCCCCATGTGCCTTCAACTTTCGGAACTAAGATATTATGTCCCTTGTGTCTCTGGTTGCACTGGCTCACTCACCATTCAAACCGGAAACAACAGTACTTATTGCTGTTGGTAAAATGTCTGATGAGTAAGTGGTACCTACCCACAGGAACCTGCACAAGGCTGTACCACCAAATGAAATACTTTGCAAATTAATATACATAGTTATCACTTATGTAATTCTAAAATATGTATTTGATATACGAAATATATAATCTTACGAAGTTATTTGCGGTTTCACGTCGGTATTAAGTTACGGCACTAAAAACCAGTGACCTGGAAACAAAGCTGGGCTTATTCTTAATTATCGAAGCCCTAATTAATGCGGTATAAAATGTACAAATTTTAAATGTTAAATCGGATTAGGATCCTCCACGAGGGAGTTCTAATTTACTGAACCAGAGTAATACGAGAAATGTCTCAAAGGTGACAGCAAGTATAAATTCTAATAAGAAATAGTGGAGTATCTTTAAACAGATATCCTTATTACAGTTGCATGTGTATTTTATCTTCTCTTTTGTTGTCATACAACATACGTGCAATTTGAATTGTCATTATCTGTTTAGTGTGTGATAGTAAAAAAAGTTTCTTTCTTTCCTTTTATGAAAACTTTAAAAAAATCTTTGATCTTCTAGGCCCGACTCCGTATGGACCGTCGCACAACACCTTTGGCCCGTCGAAGAAGAGTCAACCAGCTAATGCGGCAGTTGTCGTTGTATGGTGCAAGGAATACCAGGATCGGGGGCTTGGATGGACTGAAGACGCTCTCAGGGGGCGAGAGAAAACGACTTGCCTTTGCTACTGAGGTAAGCATTATAGTAATAAGTTTTATTTCTTAGCATTAAGCAAACGGTCCACTGCTTTACAAGACGTTCCCCCCTCTCTTTGTTATTGACTACAATCTACATCAATAATTACCAAAAACGTTCCTAATGATATTTTACAAAAAGCTTATATCTGATATAAAAAAATATTAAAAATTTGTTACAAAAAATGTGTGAAATTTTATACTCTTCAAATTTGGAATTTTCATCAGGGTACAAACCTAAATGACATATTTCAAAATTGTAACTACAGCATTTGCGAGTAATAGCACCATTATCCCTGCTGATTTAGCAACTTTTACGACAGGCAGCCTGCCTATACCTGCCCGCTTTTACCGGTGGTCAGTTTCCCGTCTATTTAGTTATATAGTTATGACTTAATCTCTGTTTAAAAATTATACGTTTTTGTTAATCAATTTATTGAAATATATAAACGAATGTATTAAGTACATTGAAAAAAACCACAAAGTTATGACGTCAGTCCATTAATAAATTAAATGTAATACATATTGTAATTAACAAATACAATAAAGCAAATATGAAATGCATGAAAAATAAAAATATAATAATTATTATACCGACAGCTTGGCCAAGAAATAGTTTTCAGCTTTTGCGTGATACCATTACCGTACCCGACATATCGGGAAAACATATGTATGTAGGCTTAGGAGCCTAGGTGTGTTGTATTATTTATTACGAAATAAAATATCTTACTGCTTAGGTTCAATCTCCTCACGAACACAAGTACATTTTTAATAGTCTGGTCGGTTGTTATTTTAAAATAAATCTTTTACTCATAATTTTTGTTGTAAGGGCCCATTTTTTATAAATAATTTGAAAATTATGATGAATGACTATAAAAGAAAAGATACAATATGTAATGTAATAAGTACTTTGTTGTTTATAACTAGTAACTCAGACTAAAAAAGCTCCATAAATACAATGTTTAAATATATATTCAATTATATTGTACATATTATTCACATATTATATCTCATGATACATACACAGCGAAGTAGAATTCGTGCAACTAGTGAAACATTGCCCTTTTTTAGCAAAAAGTTTTTATAACAAGTCAACTGTCTGTATAAATAGTGTTAATAGCTACATAAAATAAACAATCACACTTATTCGATAAAATAAAATAAAATTCATAGTAATATGACTTTATTGTATGGGTTATTTTAATTACTTACTAATAGTATTTACTTGGTGGTAGGGCTTCGTGCAAGCTCGTCTGGGTAGGTACCACCCACTCATTAGATATTCTACTGCAAAACAGCAGTACTTGCTATTGTTGTGTTCCGGTATGAAGGGTGAGTGAGCCAGTGTAATTACAGGCACAAGTGACATAGCATCTTAGTTCCCAAGGTTGGTGGCGCATTGGCGATGTAAGCGATGGTAACATATCTTACAATGCCAATGTCTATGGGCGTTGGTGACCACTTACCATCAGGTGGACCATATGCTAGTCAGCTTTACGATACAAAAAAAAAAAATGGCATTTTGTAATATCGGTCTTGATTGTGTAGATCGTCTGTTCCGGTGCGGATATATATCTATATGTTATTGTATTAGGAAAACGGGCACGACTGGCAAGTGTCTGGTGGTAAGTGGTCATAACCAGCTATAGACATTAGCGCTATGAGAAGTATTCCTATTTTTAAATATCCATTTAGTTCTAGAATTGAACGAATAGATGCGAAGAGGTATCGAACCTGTCTTTATATAAATATAAATTGTATTGATTAAGAATCCACGATCCGTTGCACATTAGCTATTTGCTATTCGCTATAACTTGGTTCATTCAACGCCATCTTGTCTTGTTAGTCAATTTCAATTAAATGTGCGAATCGATTTTACCCATTCATGATTATCTTTATTTTACGAGTTAAGACGAGTTTTAACCAGCAAACTCGTCGCTCGACTAGGCGGTATATTTAATTATAATATGAATAAAATAAAAGCTTGTTATTTAGGTACTAAATCACATAATACTTAATTATAGTGATATTTGAAATATAAAGTGATACACTTTTAACATATACATTTATTACACATATTACTAACATACATATATATATCCCAGAAAAGGGCCTATCATTGTATATGATGTCCTGACCGATTTCGACAACAGACCTACTGAATATTAACAGTTAATATTATTACATTTTTGTACAAATAAATTATATTATATTATTTATATTGCATTAACTAATATTATAAACGTGTAGGTTCCGTTCCCGTGGGAATACGGGGACAAAATGTAGCCTATACTACGTGCTGATATTTTTGTTATCGGTTTAGTGGTTTAGGCAAGAAAGCGTAAAACAAACAAATTCACATTCTCATTTATAATATTAGTTGGGGTGTCGCAGGTATATTGTCAAAGCCGTGATATTAGAGTTTCACTAGATAATTACTCAATTTCGAGTTTACTCTTACAAAATAGCTCTGCAGTGGTTGGTGGTAGCATTAAGATTTAGTTATCAGTTGTTAAAATTCGGATTTACGTTTTTTAGAAACGGAAAATTACAAGTTTCGATCTAAAAGCGGAAGACCAAATTCCAATAAAACTTATTACATATAATATAATTTTATGCGAATTCAATTAGCATATGTTTGAAGTATATTAAAGAGACGATAACGTCATTTGACTCGGAAATTATCAAGGTAGTACTAGTAAATATATACCTAATACATTTTAACATTATCAGGAAAAAGGCAAAAAATTAACTAACAAATGCTATGAAAGAGAAAATCCAAAAGGCAAAGAAATTGTTTTCAAACGCGTATATATAAATATACCATTAAAATATGGAATTGATTAAGCCTCAAGGAAAATACGTAAAACACCCGATTGCGCAATAAAAAGCAATAACCTCATCAGAGTTCATCTTTTCACTGTAAGCTATTGAAAATAAATAACTTTTATACTAACGACATGTCCCCCTTGTGTAATTCAATCATTAGTCACAATGTTTTTGTAAAAATATACCAGATCCATTTTAGAAGAGGCAATAAATTAAATGATGTTAAATATTCTTTAATTGACCGAGATGTTCCCGTGAATAAGACACGTGAATCACTGCAGATCGTGGGGCTTGTTCTGATTGAGCGTCACTGGGTGTCATGTAACGTGTTTTTATAATTCACCTCTTGCTCGTCGCTGATAGAACAACAAGCGAATTCTCCCTGGAAAATAACTCCGAGCCTTCGTCATAAAAAAATAAGCGTAGGTATGTTTAGCAAAAAAGTGTCATCTGAAAACATGCCTTGAACTCTAAATTTTTTATACGAGTTCCTTGTGAGACGTCTGTGATAATATTATGCAAGATTAATCATCTTGTAATATTATGAAATATTAAAATCAAACCGGTTTCATAGCAGGCGATCATATTACCAATCGAATCGTTGATTATAACTCTACGAAATTAAAATTTCAAGTTCTAGGTTAGACTTAGATATTTATAATATACTAGCTGTGCCCCGTGGCTTCACCCGCGTATAATTATTAAAAATATAATAAATTATTTTATTACTATAATAACACACACGTGCGCATACACACACATACACACACACACATATATGGCTACTGGTAAAGAAATACGTAATTAACGATTTGAAATTAATTTTCAAATCGTTAATTACGTATTTCTTTACCATACCAATAAGATACCGTATGGTTTACCGATCTTATATATGGCCTAACATTTGCGCCATCACATGTTCTTTGTGTGTACCAATTTTCATCAAGATTGGACAGACAAAAATGAAAAAAATAGTATAATGTCTGAATCACTGCATCATAAAACGATTATTTATCGAAAAATTAGGTGAAAAAAAAAATGTACAGATAGAGCCAATAGATTCATATAGTAATATAGATAATTATAATAAGTTTTTTGTAAAAATACACCTAATCTCATAGAATTTGCACAAGCTCTATAATATTTTATGACCCAGCGGTTAGAAGCGCCCAAGATTGCGGTTTCGAGCTTGGGAAATCACCACTGAATCTATTTACATGTACCTAATTTGTGTTAAATATAACTTTGTGATTGACGGTGAAGGAGAATATTACGAGAAAACCTGCGTTTGTCTCGTGAAATTCTGTAGAGCACCGTGGTGATTTTTTTTATAGGATAGGTGGGCGGACGAACATATGTGCCACCTGATGGTAAGTGGTCACCAACGCCCATGGACATTGGCAGTATAATAAATGTTTACCATCACTTACGTCGCTAATGCACCACAAACCTTGGGAACTAAGATGTTATGTCCCTTATGCCTGTAATTAAACTGGCTCACTCATCCTTCAAACCGGAACACAATAATACCAAGTACTGCTGTTTTGAGGTAGAATATCTAATGAGTGGTACCTACCCAGACGAGCTTGTACATAGCTCTACTACCAAGAAAAAATATAGGCTCCAAGCCATCTCTTAAGGAGAGGAGGCCTTATGAAGTATATAATTTGATATAGTATATTGTACGGGTTTAAATGTAAGATGTATTCTTATTAGAAACAAAATGTTAGGACTTCTTCATTTAATTTCACAACAAACGCTTATCTAATCACTTCACTTTTATTTATATAGTAACTTATCGTGGTAGCATTTTTGGGATGCAGGTCACGGAATCGGTATTGTTTTTTATGAGTAAACACGTGTGTTTTACAAAATGCTTAGTAACTCATTCTTTTGAAAAGGTTTCGTAATATGTCAAGATTTGTAAGGTGTACTTTTGTCGCTTCTATTAATGTTTTATTTATACAAAGCCTAAAATTTTATCTATAAACAAACTAATTAATTTAAAAAAACTCATATGTTACAGCTCCTTACTGATCCAGGACTGCTATTCTGCGATGAGCCTACTACAGGTCTGGATTCTTCATCAGCGCAAAAGTTGGTGACATTGCTGCGAGCGAGTGCTGTCCAGGGGAAGACTATTATCTGTACTATCCATCAGCCCTCGTCAGAATTGATGGCGCTGTTCGACAAACTCGTGCTACTCGCTGAGGGCAGAATAGCATTTGCTGGCGATGCTTCTGGAGCACTCAGTTTCTTTGAGAGGTATATTAAAATTAATTTAAAACCCTAATCAGCCACTAACCTTAACTATTGTAGTGTATAATACTAATATAAACAGTTGAGAATCCCAATATAATATGGGACTTCTACATTTTTATTGGTTATAGTTTCAGGATGGAGACAAACTGTATTGTATGATAATATCTTGTATATTTATTGAGATATAGTTTAAGTCACTATAATATGAAAGAAAATTATATTTAGACGTCTTAAATGAGAACACCACACGAAAAGAAATATCATTTGATCTTGCAAGAGATAATTAATTAGGAAAAACAACAATATTTAACTGACTTAAATAAAACAATGTATAAAAAAAAAATAAAAAATTATACCGCAAATATTTTATGTAGGGAATCTTTTTGACATAACAATTTCAACTAGCTTATATTGTCTTATTAAATATTACTTTCAGTCCACGCAATATTTTTATTTCGTACTGCAATTTTATCATGTTCTTAAATAAGTCGATGGCGCCAGACACATGTCGGATCAAACAGAATTGTCTCATGATCTAAATAATGTAGGTAATCGTTGGCCTTAATAGGACTTCCCGATTCCTAGGAACAGGCAACGTTCAAGGACTTCGATGTGTCTATTGTATATTTTCCCTAGAAACCAGTGTCGTTGCGATTTTGAAGATATTGTAACTTTATTATGACCTTATCATCAAATTAGCCCAGAGTTTGATTTCATGTTTTTGTGTCCGTATATATTATAGTATTTCTTTCTCTCTTTCGACGCTGCTTAATTCATATTTCTTTTATTTTTTTCTGTAATAAAAAGACACAAATAAATGCAAAAATAGTTTAATATGTTGTAATACTTTTTAGAAATAATAAAAACCTTTCAACACGACTCATTAGGACTATCAAAAAACAATTTGTAGTCTTTAATTAATCTTTTATTTATAGTTTAAATATAATTACATATTTACGCTTATTACTTATACAAACACTCGTTTATTTAATGAGACCAACAAACGATGTTTCTGTGCCAATTACCTGAATTTTCTATATAATTAATTTAATGATATATTTTATTGAGTACAACATACAAGATGAAAAAACAATGAATTAATTTATCAATTCATAAATCAATCAATTTGCGTGAAAATTGTATTTACTTTGAATTAATGCCTATTTAAAAAAGTCAATCAATAAAATGAAAATCTTCAATTTGAAAAGTATTCGCCTTTGTGAGAAGATGATTGCCAAAGACAAGTGCAACGTACGAAAAGTTATACGTTTTATAAATTGAACCGATTCAAATGTTTTTAACGTCAAAATTAATCTTCACATATGTATTCTTTTACAGCCTTGGTTACCATTGTCCCATTACATACAACCCAACCGATTATTTCATCAAAGTCTTAGCTTTGACTCCTGGCTCTGAAGGTGCTTCAAGACAAGCGATCAAGAGTGTATGCGACAGGTTCGCGGTCAGCGATGCTGCTAAGGAATTGGATATGGAAATACAATTAGAGTTCCATTTGATGGATAACGAGGATGAGGTAGGCAATATTAATGTAGTACATTATGATAACAGCTGCAGCAGAACCTGTTGTTCTGCCTGTCTGTACATATATGCTGATTCGTTGAATGGTATAAATATTAAAGATGGATAGATACATACTATATTTTTCGTACACGACATACATAAAAATGTAATACAGAAGTAAATACATATCATACAACACTTGTTTGTAAAATAAGCCGGCCTTGTCGATTACTGCCAATTTCATCTAGACAACCTTAGGATTATAATTATGCCGTTATAGTTTCAATTACTATAATGAATTCAATAAATAATTACAAAAACCAACATACAAATACCATAGTATTGTAACAGTTTTATCACGTGATTCTCATTTTAAACATTTGATTTTTTAATAAACTTAAACTATTATAATTAATTTGGTACCTACTTAATAAAGTGTTTTGTGAATTTTGTTCCTTAGTCATTATTTAGTCGTACATTAAAAAAAATACAAGTTAACAATATGCCCGAAAGCATTTAACGTTAACATAAATTGAATAAGAATATAACTTATTAACATACAAATTTATTATATTATATGTTCACTAATCAAAATTAAATTATTATATATTGTTATAGGAATCAAAGCGACTTAAATGCAGCAACTTCAAACCACCCTACCTTCACACGAAACTAGCTTGGCTTGTGTATCGATATCTACTTATAATTCTGAGGGATCCTCGAGTACAATTTTTACGAATAATACAGAAATTGGTAAGTAAAGATGGATACAACTTTTCTTTGATCGAACGTCAAAATACGTAAAAAGAAATTAAAGTAAACTAACATGTTAACAGTCCGTAAATATGTATCGTTATATGTAACAGTCCGTATATATATATCGTTAAGGACAAAAGCCTCCGTTCCTCTTCCGAACAAGATATTGAGCGTATTGAAATATATACGTGATCAAAATTATGTGACGGAATTACATTCAACATAATCATGTAGGTTTTATCACATTTCTACAAATTTCTATTATTAAATAAATACATATGTCTATAGTAATATAATAATAATATCCTGGGACATTATTCACACACGGCCATCTGATCCCAAACTAAGCAGAGCTTGTACTATGGAAATCAGACAACTGATATACTACATATACTACTTTTCTTTTGTAAATACATACTTATATAGATAATTACACCCAGACTCAAGACAAACAGATACGTTCATGCACACAAATGTCTGTCCTGGGTGGGAATCGAACCCACGACCTGTGGCGCGAAAGGCAGGTATCTACCAACCACGCCAACGGGCTCGTCGGCGTCGACGGAATATAACTATGGAAAACACTTCACTTTTAATGTAAATGTGTATATAACAAGAGCATACACCACAGGCTATGTATACATGTATATAGCCTTTAGTGTATATTATCTTTAATATCTTTTAATGTTATTTTAATGTGCCTGGATGTTTATTACCAAGCATTATGACAATCTACGTTTCAGGATTATAATTAACTATTAAAATATTATAAATGCGATTTTTTGTATGTGTGTGTAGCGGATGATTGTTGATATATATATATATATATATATATATATATATATATATATATATATATATATATATATAGTGTTTTATTTGTTTAATTAAAAAAGTGTTACATTTAAGGTGGATAGCGTTGTTTTTAAGGTTCCGTACCTCATAAGGAAAAAATGGTACCCTTATAGGATCACTTTGTTGTCCGTCCGTCCGTCCGTCTGTCCGTCTGTCTGTCTGTCAAGACCCTTTATTTAATACTTAAGCATTAAATTATAAGTTCAACCCACAGGTTATAGCTCTGACGGCAGGGCTGTGTTTCATCGGAACTGCTCACCTCACACAATCCGGTATCCAAGACGTCCAGGGGGCTCTCTTCATCATCATCGCGGAGAACACGTTTGCTCCTATGTACTCAGTGTTATATATGTTTCCTGAGGAGTTCCCGATGTTACACAGAGAGTTAAAAGCAGGATTGTATTCAACGCCAGTATATTACGTGGCAAGAATGCTGGCTCTGGTAAGTTTTTCAATACATTTATTTAGTATTTCTATTTGTTTGTTTTTATTCGTAAAAAACATGTAGATACATGTGTCAAAATGTTTATTTAGTCTCTAGGTTATACATTTTTGAAGATATTTCCATGCAACAGAGGAAGGCAGGTTCATAACCCACACTGGGGTGTTACGTCGCGAGAATACTGGCTCTGGTAGAAACATTTACGAATCAGAGCCAGCATTCTCGCCACGTAATGCTCTAAAGTGGTTCTCCACATTACCTTTACCAAATAAATTATACGTCCAGGAAGTCTAGGGTATCGTATGGACAAATAAAACTTTTTTTTAATTTTGCTTATTTGGACTCATTTTATCGGTATAAGTGGGTGCATGCAGCCTGCTATAAATAATAAAAATACTATATTTTTTAAATGTAATTTTAAATAAGTACCTATTACTTATTCAGATATAAAATTGACCAATTAGTTAAACATAGCATTGTACTTATTCTTGAAATTAAAAATTGCTTTATAATCGTCGTTAAATACTGCTAATTAATCTATTATAATTGCAGTTAATTTTTAATATTGCTTGCGCAACTTATTGGGTAAACTTTAGAAATTATAAATATTGTACAAATGTTACAGTTCCCCGGGCTGGTGGTGGAGCCTACTCTGTTCACACTGGTAGTCTACTGGGTGGCAGGGCTTCGCGGAACCATATACGCGTTCGGCTTCACCATATTCCTCTCCATACTCGTGCTTAACGTGGCTATCGCCTGTGGTTAGTATTAATATATTTTTACGTATTCAGGACAGAGAGTCAGATATATCCGTTATGTATATAATTATTCTTTACTTGAAAATCCAACCGCAACTGGAGCAGCGTGGTGGAATAAGCTCCAAACCATCTCCTAAAAAAAAAGGAGAAGAGGCCTTAGCTCAGCAATGGGACATTCACAGGACTTTACTTACTTTTGAAAATCAAGAAGGACTGATGATTTTTTTATGTATTAATTACTACGTAATGTGCGACATGCAACGCCCCTTTAATTTTTTTGTAATCATTTACTCGCGCCTCATACCACTTGCGTGGTACCTACCTGATAGAAGTAGATGGTAATTATTTTTTATTCCGTTTCATGACCATGGCGAGAAGCGATTTATTATTTTAAATAAGCACATATTACTATTCTCATTATTGCTTAATTCTATTTTTATGTTTACTTTTTCACGTATTATTTAAATTTTGAAACTTTTAGGCATTATAAATGACTAAAAATAACGGTATGATGTAGGAAAAATCCTTTCATTTTTATGAAAAGGTTAATCCACCATTACCAGGATTTTTATAACATATTGAATCGATAAATTTGGTTTTAGGATCATTTTTCTCGTGCGCATTCGGCTCCATGCCGGTAGCGATAGCGTACCTCGTGCCCTTCGACTATTCGCTGATGGTGACATCGGGACTATTTATCAAGCTAAGGTATTCAAAATGATTTATTTTTCCATAAAACATCTTGTAATTAAAGAAATTATATATTTTAAATACATTTTTGTATGCCTTATTAGCATATTAAATAAAACTTTGAAATTACAGCTCAATACCGAAATACATATCTTGGATCCGGTATTTGTCGTGGCTGATGTACTCGAACGAAGCGATGAGTATATTGCAGTGGGATGGAGTTCAGAATATAAGTAAGTTGATGATTATCTAGTATTAACAATCCGCGCTATCGAAGTTGGTCAGTCAGAAATTAGTCACGACTTAGTAACATCTAGATTATATAACCTATAAATAACGTCCTCCGGACCGATTTCGGCCATGGCGGCCAATCTCAAGAGAGATTAGCCAACTGCGCAGGAGATATTATAGTGCACAAGTGTGTGCGCAAACACAGGTGCACTCTCTCTTCCCTCACTCTCATAATCCGATGGGACGGCAATCCGACTCGACCGGAAAGAGTTCAGGCGCAGGACCAACGGCTTAACGTGCTTTCCGAGGCACGGGAGTATACACACGTTCCACCTTCCAAACTCCGGGCTGCTACTGAGAATTTTCTGACAGAAAATCCCAATAACTATTTATTGGCCCGACCTGGGAATTGAACCCAGGACCACCGGGTCAGCGGCCTTATATCTAGCCAATAGTCCAACGAGGCAGTTATAACTTATATATGTAGATTTTCTGAATATAATTTTCTGTGAACTGTTTTCCATGAGCTAAAATCTTAAAGAGCTAACTTCATGCCGGGAAAGTTAGATTACGCGCACTCGCGTACTGTCTTTCATTTTTGTAGACAAAAATATATTAATTTATGTACATTTATGTACGTTACATTACTTCATTTTACTATATTCAAGCATAAAGTAGACTTACAGAAGTTATATACTTATTTAACACTTTAAATAATAACTTTTAATATATAATATAATACGTACATATTTTAATAAACTTATTAAATATTTGGAACCTATTACTAACCCGTAAATGAGTTTTGTAATAAAAAGGTATAATCAGTACATAACAATATTTAAGTTCTATACCTTTAAATTTTTTCTAGTCTAATGAAACAATATTCCCTGAGGAACACATTTAGTTACTTTGTTAAAAATAAGTTTATTAATAGATAGTTAAGTCATTGCTATTATGTATTATTTAAGAATAATTGTTTCTGAGAATTCGTCTCTTTAAACATTCAAAAGCTAATAAGCTTTTGTGTTACATCTGTCAATATTTCCAAGAAGTCAGGTTATGCCACTTGTTAGGGGAATCCCAACAAAAAATGTGTTTTAAATACGTCACCATCAATAAAAAAACTAAGTTTCAAGTTTAGATCAAGGTGCTCATTTAAATATTCTATTAAAATGAGTTAATACTTTTTAGTCGTACAATACGGGATTTATTTGGAAATCAATGATTGGTACATACTTATATTATAAACTTTAATAAATAATGGGCAATGAGTAGCTTGTATGGCTAACTCAAATCCTGGATGGGATCTGTAAAGGATATGTTTTATTAACAGTAGTAAAGAAGTAATTGAAGTTCTTATCCTATTCTTGAACGTCAGAATGTACGAAATGCGCACTGGTAGTACCGATCGGACTGGATAGACAGTCAGGGACTAGACGTTGCAGATATTATGTTTGCATCGGTACATTGCTCGTTATAATTTCTCGCGCGTACCAGCCTGTCGAGTATGAGCGCATTAATCGATCGGTTAGAAGATATCGCGTTTTATCGTTAACTGTTTTGTTATTTGCATCACTTTTTTTTTAAATGTATTTATTTCCAATATTCCTGTAGATCAATGTTTGTTCTTTACTTTTATAATCTTGTCATTGCGATTTGGATTGATTTCGCAATTAGTTTTCATAATCAATAGTTTCATAATACAAGAATAATATATTTTTAAACATTGACTAGTTGTATCGTTACAATAAAAACCACTTACCATCAGTTGGACAAGTTTCAGTAATTAGGGTTTCGTAATAGTACTAGCGACCATTATATATGTATTATGTTTAATTTAAAATATTAACAATGCGTTATTAACGATTTTAATGTAAATTATTTTCCAGCATGTTCAGAAGAAAACGTAAGTCCCTGTCTGAACACGGGCGAGGAGGTGCTGATGGTGTATGACTTCCACATGAATCAGTTCTGGACCGACATCATGGCCCTCGTGGTCCTATACCTCGCCTTCCATCTCCTTGCGTTACTCGCACTGAGATACCGCACTAGAAGAAAATAAATATTTATATTTTATAACAATTATGTTTCAAATAAATCAAATATTCTAACGTTGTTGTTATTAAATTTTTCATATATTATTCAATATATTATAGAATAAATATTAAGTGAAAATATATGTTGTTTTCATTTGGATATGTGTATGAAGGTACCTGATTCTATATTAAAATATGCTTTAGCAGTTATTTCTTTAGTTTATTTATTGATAAAATATAATAAAACAAAATGTTTTCCTACTTCGCGAAGCTTGCTCGTATGGGGTTAACAAAATTGGATAAAACAATAGTAGCTTCAAGATAGCTTGGCTTCATTCGATGGTAGCACTGTTTCTATCTCATTCATTCAGCAAGAAACCGGTTATGAACACGATGTTAATAGGCAGAATCTTTTTAAATAAATCATCTTAAATTTTACTAAAAATGTTACAAAAAAAAAAACAAAAACAAAAACATGCTACTTAATTATTATTATTAATTATGTTGAATGTATTATATTCTCATTATTGCAATTTACAAGTCGCATTAAGATTTTCTTGAGACATAGTATATCACCCAGACAATGGTGATTCTTTAAATTTTCTTAAGAACAAATTTAAAAAAGTCTAGGATGAATTATGCACTTATATGATATTATAATCCTAATATTTTTGGAGTAAATTTTAATTAAACAAATTTAAAATTTTAAAAATTTAATTTTTTTTTGTCCTACAAGTAAATACTGAGACAAAATCCTCAATAATGCCCACGTACAATAACGTGGACAATACACTCGTCCGCAACCTTTATTACAACAAAAGATAATATATGTTTAAAAACTTGCCCCAAAAAAACTATTTTGATAGCGTAAGATATTGTTAAAATCATTAATCAATCAATAAATTTATCTACCACGTTCTATATAAAACAAGTAGCAAAACACGGCAGACGTGCTCTTACCATGCTCTTACCTGTATTTTTTTCGATTGCAAACAAACAAGTCTCTCATTTCTTTATGTTATTATTACTATAGTTTTAAATTCATTTTAATTCGGACCATTAAATAAGATTACACTTCTTATAAGTTCTACTACTTTTCTATAGAAACCATTCATAATATACTAGCCGCAATCGTAAGAAGCGCATTCGCTCGTCTGTATTTTCGGTCTTTTAATCCTTTATTTTAATGAGATAATAAAAGATAAAGATCATACTAGCAAAGTCCCTGAAGGTGTATTCTACATATTAGAGCAAGAATTTTTAAAACCGGATTAGTAGCTTTGAAAATAATTATACATAACTTACTTACAATCTTTACCACTTTATAATATGGTAAAGTAAAAATTACTAAATTTGACCCAAACAAATAAATAAACAAACCAACAAACCGGGCAGGCTAAATAGAACCGTTTAAAAACGTAAAATATTTTAATCTACCGAAAAGAGACATCTAGGATAATTTGCTTAAACCTTAAAATCGTACTAAGGAATTGTGTATTGAGCATTCAGTTTGAAAAACTTTGAATCTATTTACATAGATGGCGTAACTATCGCTAATGTTTTTACCTGTCATTGAAGCTTGCAAAGCAGCGCAAGCGTAGTTCAAATTCATCCGCCATATTCGTCGTGTCAGACGAAGTGCAGTGCACGGCTGTGTCATGTTTTATCGTAAAATACATACAACTTATGACATCGGGTCTTTATTGGTGCTTGTTTTATATAGACAACTCTGAAATATGCTGTCTGATGTAGTCCCGAATGGACACTCGTGTCGCTTGTTGAGAAATAAACGTGCAACGAACTGTGCATTCGTGTGTTTATGATAACAGCATTAACAGTAACCGTCGGTCGTGTATTGTTTTTATCCGTAACTGGTATAAAGGTTGAGTGCTATTATGCAAGATAACATAACCGTGACCTTCGTTTTCGTGACCGTGCTTAAGGTGATTTTTGAGGTTAAAATGCAGCTTGGATTTTGAGCGACTGCGCCGAGCCATCAGGTTAGTAAGATGTTTAATTGTTTAATCTGTGCCCTACTGATAGTGTTTATCAATGCTCTACATATTTAATTAATGAAACATTCAGAATTCAAACCTACAATCTTATTGACCGGCGAAATACTCGTTCAAGTTTCGAGTCGGTGTTTGTCAGATAACATGTTTTTAAAAAAAAATTGTGTAAGCATTAAGATAAATCGTATTATTGGATAAAAGAGGATAATGAATTACAAAAAAAAAAAAATTTAAATAAATCACTTAGCGACTAAAAGTTCAGAGGTAATACGAGTTCCGTTGACGGTTGGCGCTTAGTGGGCTTTCAAGCGCGATCGAAGGTGCGCTCGGCGGCGAACGGGAATGCAACCTCTCCACGGGACGTAAAAAGGGACTAAACTAAAACGAGCTTCCCGACGACGCGTCTTTGCTTATCCAAATATTTTTTATACAGCCCGCTTACTCGCTACCAATCTATCCTATATGTTACACTGTTACTGCGATACCCTTTATCCTTTTTAAATAAAGAGCTTGTAGGTTTTATGTACGTAAATATGGACTATTGATTTAGATTACGCCTTAAATATCAAGTTATAGGTCTCTTAATAACGAATTGCAGAGTTCACCGCCCACGTGCAAAGGCTTACGTCATGTAGCGGTATCACTTGTACATACTAATTATATCAACGTAAGTCTTTCATATGTCCGTATCACTAACATGAAGATATCATTCGCCATCCATTAATCTGCATTTCGACTTACACCATTTATCATACCTTACACACAAGTAAGGTAACGTAAATACAGAATTAAGGAACACAGCATTTTGTGATATCATTTTGGCCTATCCCTTATCTTGATAAGCCAAGATGCTATATAAAATTTTACACTTAGGATTATGAATGTTAATTGTTTTTTGTAGAGCCTATAAGGAAGACATGTTAATTCAATAATCAAAGCCTTTAAATAAAGAAAAGATTAGGTGACGTAGTTATTTCTAACTTTGTATTTGATTTTTATGAGAAATAAAATTCAACAATGGACCTTCTCAACAACAAGTTTATATCACTTATGAAATTATAATGAAGTATGTATATAAAATACGTACATAATAAAGCAGTTTTGCGTACGAAACAGCAACAACGTTTTGCGCGTTGCGTCAAACATCCTGCCAAATGGTATGATTGCGTTTCTATAAATAAACACTAAGTGCAACGTTTTACCTGCGTATTCCCTGAGGTAAGCAGTAATTCGAATGCTAACTCGATATTCGCATGTAAATATCGGTCCTTGTAACAGTTCCTCGGTCTATTTGCTACAGAGCTGGTTTGTGGTCTTTATATATATATATTTAAATTTCGAATGTAAACATTAAATCTTGTTACGTTTGTTTTTTTTTTATGATGTAATATTTGTGTCATTCGAATTTTTGTTTGACGATGCTTAATTCGAAATATTTTATATGAATACATTATATTCAAAAGTTGAAAGTTGACTGCAAATGAAATGTGTCACTTTACAAGATTATCTACGACCAAACTTAGAAAATGAGATGAGATTTCAATAATTATACTAATTTAGTGTTATTTAGTCTGAAACATAAGATCACAGACGTACATACAAACATCATGAATATACAGACTACATGCGCAGGAAAACA
Organism: Nymphalis polychloros; assembly: GCA_905220585.2. NCBI lineage: Eukaryota > Metazoa > Arthropoda > Insecta > Lepidoptera > Nymphalidae > Nymphalis > Nymphalis polychloros. The sequence continues at coordinate 2,686,484 of HG992247.1, forward strand.
ATGAGGTTTCGAAAGTGCGCCGTATGAATCATTGCACATATGGGATAAGAATGTTAAAATATAATCTTGTTACGACATCTTCAAAAAATGCATTTTGAATAATAAATTGACATATGTAATTAAATATATACAATAAATGGGTAAGGTATGTTGGAATTGAATTCGATCACGGTCGAATTACTGGACAGATTTTAGTGAAAGTCTCAGGAAGAAGGATATTTTTATTTCAAACATTTAAAAAAAAACGTATTAAACGTATAAACTATACAGCTATTATGTAATTATAAAGGAAAACCGAAAAAAGTAAACAAATTTTTAATAAAAATATATAAAATGTATGTGCAAATTTTTTACTGACAAATGGAATAATTTTAAGGTAAGGACACATTTTAAGGTAAATAGGAACGGTTTATTTAAAATTCAATTCTAAATTTATTCAATCCAACAAATATCCTTAGTGCTTTGGTTTTATAATCTTACGAATTATAAAACATACAATATTATACACCTAATTCTTTAAATAGCGCCTTGCTTGCCGCCTAATCTACCTAACGATCGGCTTCGCTCGCGTGTGGTTACAAAAAAATATAGTAATTGTTTATATTCAAAACTTAATAAATATTAAAACGTTTGCTTTTGGTACGTGAAAGGACCATTATTCATATAAAAAAATTGTATTTATCTTCAGATAAGGATATACTACAGTATGTTAATACTAAAAACTTATTTTTAAATGGTGATAAAACTTCATCAAAATTTAATTAGATACTTTAAACGTAGACAGCGAAAAATTTTATGTCAAAATATATTTCTATAAATCACGGCGATAACAGATAAAAAAAAAAAAAAAATTCAACTTATTTGTAACTTGTTATATAATTAATAAAAATTAAATAATGAATTGAATAATGTAAGAGCTAGTTAGCCAGCTTTAAGCGAGCTTTCTAGAAAGTGGTAGTAATACAAATCCTATCAGATTTTGCGGCATTGAAACATGCGTTTTCCATCGGCGCTATCGAAGGAATATAAAAACCACTTTAGATTGCTAGTTGGGCGGCGACAGTAGGGATGTCGCTACTTTTAAAAAAAATTAGAACATTTTTGTAGTAGCTATACAGAGAACAATACTAAGCATAAAGAAATAAGAAAATGGAAATTTTATTTTGTAATTATAAATGTTTTTATTATTTATCTATAATGAATATAACAGGGAATCAGGACGCAATTGCGAATATCAACTTCTTTTTATGGAAAAAATGAAAAGTTATGATGGATGTCAATTTTAAATCTCTCCTTAACATATTTGTGTCTGAAAACCCACTACATGTTTTGTCTAAACGTAATATTCATATATTTATTATAACACGTAACGTAAATTAATATACGTATGAACAACAACCCTAGTTGTGAGTGTCTATTTGCTCGTTGATATACCAGACATTGTGGCCAGTGACGCAATATATTTTTATTATTTTTTCCTAAATATGAATTCACTGCGTATAACACAGATATTGATATAGATAATGAATTTATAATACGAATCCGGAGCCAAAAATGATGTAATACAAAAATAAGTAACTCAAATAGGACGCAAAAGTTTAGAGAAAGAAATGAAAATATTACTGTATACTATAGGTGTATCGTACACAAGTCTTAGAAGACATACCTATTCTTCAGACTGAAGTCCTCATCATTAAAATTAATAATGGAATCAATAGATATTGATTTCCTTTATAAGATGAAATACGATTTTAATAATTTACGGTTAAGCAGTTAAAATCACACAACAAACCGAGAAAGCGTATAATTAATTTCAACAAACAAAATGTTGCTGGGCAATTTCCTACTAAGATCTAGATAAATATTGACTCAGCAATCTATTAAAGTCGTTGGGTATTAATCACGCTATCTTGTCTGGCATGATTGACAAAGGTCGCCGGTACGCTATCTAGGCTCTGGCCTACCGAGGTGAACTAGCTATACCTTGTTAGGACTTTGGAAACATAAACCTTAATAAAGGTGCAGCTAAGCAGATGTTGCGAAATAACTGGATTGACTTTGTAATAAATTAATCACGACAAAATTATTTCTCGGATTTCGCAATTATATAATTAAAAGAACTATATAATTTGAATAATCAATTATAGATATGAGACAATTTCACGATATTCTTCATGTACAAATGTATATGGTATAAATTTCTTTTTTTATATAAAGTCACTTATCATTGCATTGGTTTATTATATGCATACAGCTCTCTTACAAGGTAACAAAATGCAACTTTACAAGTCGATATATATATAAACAAGTGTAGCTTGCATTCCCACGGTAAAGATCAACGAATTAATTAAAATAAATATGAAGTACATGGGACTGTAAACAAGGTTGGTTTGCCTAAATAAGCGCTTCCAGCAGTTAGTAAGCACGACATGTAAGGATGCGGTTAATTAAGCCTCTGCCTGGGTTTCCGTTTTAACTAGTCGAACCGGGATAAGTGTTTTATGGGTATTCACTGCATATAAATCTTTATTATCGGTCGTATTAGGCATCCATTAGCAAAAGCACCTATTAGCGAGATGAAGTTGAAATATTGAGTCGTCTATAATGTGATAAAATACCGCTTACTGTACTTAAGAACGATATACGAATAGTGTCTAAAATAGATATGTTATGATGAATTGATCAACTTTAACGGTGGTAACAGTAAAAAAAATTAGCATAATTAGGTAAGGTCCTCCAGACCGATTTCGGCCACGGGGGCCAATCTCAAGAAATTAGTCAACTGCGCAGGAGATATTATAGTGCACAAGTGTGTGCGCAAACAGGTGCACTCTCTTTTCCTTAGCTCTCATAATCCGATGGGACGGCAATCCGACACGACCGGAAAAAGTTCAGGCACAGGACCAACGGCTTAACGTGCTTTCCGAGGCACGGGAGTGTACACACTTCCAACTTCCAGACTCCGGGCTGCTACTGAGAATTTTCTGGCAGAAAAACCCAGTAACTATTTATTGGCCCGACCTGGGAATTGAACCCAGGACCACCGAGTCTGCGGCCTTATATCTAGCCACTAGACCAACGAGGCAGTCAGTTTATAGCATAATTATATTTATAATAATAATGTTTTCACATTCATCTTACAAGACAAAACAATAACAAATTATCTTACATTAGCATATATTCATTGTACTAAATTCCTATATTAACATGATGCCGACAAATAAAAATGATTCGCATAAAATAAACACGTGCGAGCGATAGAATCTTAGGTATCGCGGGTTCTCCTAAATCAGGTTGCTTGTAACTCGAGACCGATGAACTCTGTAATTAGCGGGTTACGTTCCAAGAAGGTGAAAAGAAAGTTATCTTTTTTTTATTAACCATCTCTGGTATTATAATGTGAATAATTGTCGTTTACAACTTAGCATGCTCTTGTTGGAACCAATTACTATGAACATATTACAAGAGGAGTGAAAGTATATAATTATAGGATGAGGCTCAGCGAGAATTTAATTTATTCAGTAATCTCATTAAGCTATTAGTAAACTACTGGTATGTCTTGGAGCTTACGAGCGCGGATTTCCTAAGAACTCGTGAGAATAAACTGCTTGTTGAAGTATTTACTACCAGATTTGGCGTGACGCTGAGAAATGTGGAACTGGTTTGATGCTCGTTAAGACGCGCCACGAAGTCTCATGCATCTGAACAAAAAGCGAGCCGGGGAACAGGGAAGACTCGTTTTGGACAATACCCTGCTTGACACTTGAATGCCGATGCGTTTAACATCGCGTGGCTCTTCCAAGGATTGTGTATGGAATGTAGGCTTTTAATATCACGATTAACATTTCATCAAAAAAGCGTAGATTGGGATAAGAGATTTCAGTAAGTAATGACAATGTTAACTCTAATTTGATATTAGTTTCTGTTATAATAATATAAAATATAAACAAACTTGTAAATCATTGATAATAAGATAAGAACTCTGATTCGTCTGTCACGCAATTACAAACTCGAATATGAAAAATCTATTAAGGAACTTAATAACTTCGAGAGAACCGTCATTGTAGTATTTATACTATGATCGGACACTATATCCTTACTTTAGACAGTATTATTTATTTTACAGCTCTGGATGCAAGTCCTTGACAAGCTCTATTGAGACCCTCACTTTGACTGTCAATTAATAATAATATTGTTTGGTTATCTAATAAGGTACAATCATCCGTTTCAATCACAATTAATTATAATGACACACCACCAGATGATTTTCATTTTAATTTTTTCTTGTTTTCTTAATTCAAATAATTAACTAAAATGCTATCACAAATACAATAACTTTTTGAAATATTCGAGTTGCCAATATTCGCTATTCGGGTTGCATATTTAAAAATTTCGGTACTTTCAAGTGAAAATGATGCCTAATTCGTAGGACCTTTTAATCCTTCGGTGTGTGATATGTTTTTGATGACATAATAATATGAACCATTTACTAATTTTGCATCAAAGATTTTATACACCTGTATACTAGTTAAGTCTATGGCATTTATCAAATGTCGCTATTGCTTATATTTCGTGTCATTTGAAAGTACGGCTATATATGTATCGAACATAAAGAACAAAGCCCATAAGATTTGTGATATCAAAAGATATGTATAATACAAACTACATTAAAGAAACGTGGGCAGCGGTAAGCAAAATTTAAATCTCTAGCTCCATATATGAGAATTGCAAGGGTCACCGACCTTTAATTACCCTCCATTGCACTGCTGCGGTGCAATGCTCTAGTAAAATTTAACATAACAAGCCTTTATTAAACCTAAACGATGCCTGAATTCTTAATGCAATCATTTGAAAAGCTCAATTTTTGAATATTCATTATCAACACATACTATAATTGTATTGATTTTTTATAGGGTTACAATAAAATTGTGGAAAGAAGCCCGATGGTCCTGTATTCGATACCTATCAAGTGATTGAACCACTTTCACTGCAAATCAAACTGAAGCCTTTTGCGGTGGTTTGGGTAAACGAACCCAGTAAAACGATATCGTCGACCCAAACGATTTATTACGATATTCAGTATGATTCACGCTCGATTCCATGAACGTCCACAGTTTGAGTTTTTGCTTAGGAGCAATTTTTTTTATGTTTTCATTTATTGGCATAATTTTAAAATAAGAATGAGATCATTGTAAATTGCTTATCCAAATGAGGCGAAATACCTAATGTTATTGTTTTTGTATAAATTATAGTCATAATAAAATCATTTCATATATCCTGCTAATAATTAACAAATAAGGAAGTTTTTATCTGGAATTGCGTTAGTGAGGTAAATGGTGAGCGGTATTTTACATCAATCAACTTGGTCTATTTATATTGCTTCCTTGCCTTGGTTATTTAAATTGGACCGAGCTACGAAAGTCTGGTTTGTGCAACCGCAGTAAGTAAGATGCTTAACAAGATGATCATTAAGGAGTGTCGTGTGACGCGACGAGTTCCTATAAAAGGCTAGCCAAGTAAATGTTTTCCCGTTAACTATGACACACTATTAGGCTCACAAGCCTCCGCAAAGAGCGAGTTCGTGTCAACGAGATAATTTATAATATTTGCTAGTAATTATTGATGACAGTTTTCAAATTTATGGACCAATTACTTCAATAATTTCTTAATACACCACATGTATCACACACACGTAGCTTAACTTAAATTAGTATATGATCAGTACTTGAAAAGATACGCTGTAATTAGTACTGTTAAAATACGAAATATCTTAATTTATTTTTTCTATTAATCTATAATCTTATAGAGTTGTCATTTATGTCACAATGACATAAAAGGAGTAAAATACAATTACGCACAATTTATTTATATCCTCTTGATCGACGGCGGTCTTTCTTAAACGTGTCTAGCTAATGACACAAGGGATGCTGCAGTTCACAAGTGAGTACGTAATAACAACTGCACTTCTCATTCCCTCACTCACATAATCCGATGAGACGGCAAAATCGACACGATCGAAAAGTTCAAGCGTCAGATCATCTTCTTTACGTGCCTTCCGAAGAACAGGAGTGTGAACACTGTTCACTTCCAAACTTAAACGGAATCATGCTCAGTAGTAGAATTTCTTAACAGAGAAATACCCAACAAGTTTTGATTAATCTGATCAGAGATTTTATCACAGGACCTTAAAACTAGCCAGTAGACCAAAGAGACCGAGCATAAAACACTCACTAAAATAGGATTACTCGTGCCGAGTCGGTTGAAAAAAATCATTGTAACCGCTTATCCGTCTTGTCGTCGAAACAGCACGTGCGTGATCATGAACACTGGTAACAGAAATTAAGGTCGTCTTACCCATACATATATAAACCGATCAGTTTATATAAAACATGATTGAAGTTACATCTTTAGATTTATATCTATTGCTATTGAGCGTCCAGAAACAGGGGTCAAATATCAACCGAGATTCGCGATAAATGGAGCATATAATGCATTTATTGACGTCATCGCCATCTTAAAGCTGATTAACGGTACATGATGTATCGAACGCTGGCTCGTTTTAAAATGAAACGAGTTTGGTAGTTTACTTTTCAATAATCTTATCTAAAGTATGTTGACCAAAGTATTTATATTGTTGTTACTATATAAGCAAGGTTTATGTACCGTAAAACAAAAATGTATTTACTTATGTAAGATAAATAGTTTTATTTGTTTTGTGTTAATGTCATATATGTTTATGTCATTCATTTGTCATAATACATATCTGGTACAAGATGTAGGCCGATATATTCTATATGTCTATGACCTTGATTTGATAAATACGTCTCATGCATCGAGATATTTCTCATCTGTAGGTTTATATTGCAATGAAAACATTATTGATAGCAACGAAGTTTTTTTTTTCTAAGTTATTAAAGTATGTTTTACGTATGACGCCGATAGTTCCGCTCTAGGTTATCGTAATTCCTTGTTGGTCATACATTCAGTTCCAGATAACACATGCTAGGTTTGCACCGTGTACTTACTAAATCTAATTGTATTATTTGCTGCCTACATAAAAAAAATATATATGAATAATGTAACATGCCAATTGAACATGTTTTTTTATTGGTTACAGTTTTTTTTTAAATTTAATTCTTCACTGAACATAGTACGGTTTATATCAACGATATTATACGAGAGCGTGACTTACGCTGTAGCAAAAAAGTAAGCAATACATTATAATGGCTATAAAAACAACAAGTTATTCCTGCTTTGAAAAACTTAATTTTAAAACATTTTGTTTCGTAGCTACTCGCACGCTTTGTTAAGCGTAAATTTAAGTGGTTTTTTTTGTTAATAAAATAGAAATATATACATTTTTTTATTAATATCATCGACTTCAGTTCCAAATTTTATAAGAAACAGTCCAGTAATTAAGAGGTAGAGTAACTCACTTTTATTTTTGATCTTTTGGACAATGATCTGCTAAGTTCACTCATGTGGTTTTCTTATCCTTAATACGAGTTTCTTTCAATATGTTATTATTAAAATAAGTCATCATCATCAATTATAAAGTCTAACCGTTTATTATTATTTCTAGTTACTTGCAACATTTCGTGTCATAGGTATTGTCAATGACGTGGAATGTTATCATTCGACTCGTATTACCTTCGACTGCGGTTAGATAAAGCATGCACGGAGTGTCAGATTGACGACGACCGTATTCGTTTTTCGAACATAGAATGCGCTGGTATTTTCGAACGAAAGAATGTCGTTGAATTTTATTATGTTTTTTGTAAAAATTATGAAATTTTAACAAAGGAATAACCAATACATACAATTAAGATTTTATTTTTCATAGTTTGAATATCGTGCTATGTGTGCATAATACTGATTTAAAGACATTAATTAACCCCGCGACTGACCTCTTTGTTAGTTCTCTGAAGAAAAGTATACCAATTAATGTGTCAAATATGTAGGTCACATGATTCGATCAGCTTCGGCCACTCGCCTCATCATATGTTGCTCAATAACAATTATTATAACTACATACTTCCAATAATAATAACGAACACCGAGTAGTTTAGATTTTATTGCTTGATACTCACCTTAACTGTACTAATTAACTTTTTTTCTTTTTTTTTTTTTTTTTTTTATAGCATAGGTAGGCGGACGAGCATATGGGCCACCTGATGGTAAGGTGTCACCAACGCCCATAGACATTGGCATTGTAAGAGATGTTAACCATCGCTTACATCGCCAATGCGCCACCAACCTTGGGAACTAGGATGTTATGTCCCTCGTGCCTGTAATTACACTGGCTCACTCACCCTTCAAACCGGAACACAACAATACCAAGTACTGCTGTTTTGCGGTAGAATATCTGATGAGTGGGTGGTACCTACCCAGACGAGCTTGCACAAAGCTCTACCACCAAGTATTATGTTATTATAAAAATTTGTTTTCACTTTTTTAAACGCTTAGTTATTCTTATGTGCGTTTATGTTCCGGAAGCACAATTTTGTTTTAGATAATGTCTTAATGTTTTTAGTAATTTTATAAAAAAAAAACAATTAGATTCATGATTTCTACACAGTTCTTTACCTAATGACCTTTGGATACTATGACTACAAATGAGTGGACCCGTATATCCTGTTCCCGTAAAGAAATATTCTTCCATTATTAAACAGACGCCTATCGAGAGTGATATGAATGCTATCAGTTAATGCGTTCTTCAATTTATATTACTGATATCACAAGGGCATCCGATGATATCACTACGAGGATCGTGAGTGTATTGTGGACGGCGTGAATTGCTCCATCAATACAATTTAGATTTTTTTATTCAAAGATATTGGTATTTTAAATATTTCGGGGTCGATGACTTGATTGTTGAATGTTTATTTCTTGTGTATCGACGTCGAATTTATGATAGATTCCATCGTTTTTTTTACGATATAATTTTTTTTCTTTTATGACGTCTGATGTGTGAATCTAATCTGATGTGGTTTTAGTATTATATAAAATTATGATATGTTGTATTCTAAAATAAATTCGAATTTATAAAATTGGTAGTCAAATATATAAAAAAGCAAAAACGATCTCGGTTTAATGATGATTCCAAGACTAACAAAATAAATATAATACAACAAAAAGGTTTTACTTTCGTTTTCAAATTCACTATTCATGGATGCATTGGAATGCGCCCACGCGGCAGCTATCGCTTCGGAATCAAAATAGATTATGTGGATAGATAACTTGATACTGACCGCAACATGCAAGCTTTCCATATATTGGAATGGAAATTACCGAGATGTTTGTTGAGAAAAGAAAAGCGAGAGAGATTTGAATGAGGCCTCGATAGCTCAACGGTTAACGGCCTAGCAATGTGAAAGTCACAAGTTCGACCCAGACCCTTAAACTATTGTCGAACCCACGCTTAATTGTTAGTCAAAATAGGAGTTTTTTGTACTTATTCTTCTTTTTTTATTACAACTAATGTTTACATTAAAACTTATTACGATTGTTACATTAAAAAAACAATACATTGTAGTTATATTAAACTGTACTATTACTATTGCTACTTTATAGCCCAAATGTTTTAAATCTTTATAAAGATTTTCGTAAACGGAGTCTTAAAAATGTTTTACCAGTATAAACTTATTAAATAATTATCATTTGTCAATAGTACTCTGTTAATAAACTACAATTGGTCTAAGGTCTTCTAAATGTGAGCTTAAGTTTTTTGATGGAAAATTATTCACCCGAAACATGCAGGTTGCCTCGAGACTTGTCCTCGGCGGTAGAAAAAAGATATCAAATCAATTAAATACAAACACGAATTAAGCACATGAAAATTCAGTGGTGCCTGCCCGATCTTAAACCCGCAATAAATAAGCACTGGGCCTTTTGAGTTCTATGTAAACACCAATAAAATATATCCAAGGCTAGGTAAATCGGTTTTGCTAGCAATTAAATTATTACATACTGTTATAACGCGTTTAAATATCACCTTATGCGATGGAGAAAGCTTAATATTATAAATAGCTGTTATTCTTCCATGAGACTTTCAATTTTATAGTGTAATAGCTTATAATAAATATATATTGCTAAATGTGTATTAAATATAAACAATATTTTCAATGTTTGTAAATGCATTAATAATTTAATAATAATGTAATTTAATCTTAAATTTTAAGAGACCGACTGCTATATGAAAAAGAGACAGGGAGAGAGAGACAATAAAATCCAATCGAATTCCAACTTCGATTTATTTTCTCTGACCAATGTCTTAAATGAACGGGTTTCAAGTTTCATTATAAAACTGAATTGCCTGACCGAATTGCCTACGATATGTCAAGACGAAAATAATACGTATCATTTAATGTAGGTTGTTATAAACGTACGATGTGGTTGGATCGATTTCAAGGATTCGTGGTTTTACATGCACCGGATTTTCGGGCACGAAGTTTGTATCATGTTTTACTTTAATTAAATTTTATATTTTAATTTGGTCAATAAAAACAGCTCGTAATTTTTTAATATTGCCTTTTCATATTTACTTTATATACAGTGGTGGTCGTATAATTAGAAACACTACCAACGGTCCTTGGCATTATGTAAGATACTTCACCGCAATCGTTTTTATTTTGAAATTAAACAATAAATAGGACAACAATATGTTCAACGATTTATCATTTATTAGAAAAACAATATAAATCCCATTACACAAGTGCAGTTTCAATATTACATTACGGACAAAAATTTTAATCAGTTTTAAGGTATGAACAATATTGGTCAACTAATTAGAGACAACAACAAAAAATATAAAAAACAATATTTTTTAAGTATTAGTAATTAGTATTGTTATTTACGAAATAGCTACTATCCACAGCCTACCAATAATTATAATTAATATTTAGTGGCGTATCCCTTATTTTCAATATCAGCACTGCAACGACGTGGCATTGATTCAATCAATTTCATACATTTTTCTAGGGGGATTGAATTCCATGCTTCAACAAATGCTTCATATAGTTCGTTTTGCCTGGTGTTACGTTTGTTTGAGACTGTCTTTTTAACAATGTACCAGAGATTTTCTATCGGGCTTAAATCCGGACTATTTGCTGGCCAGTCTAAAACGGATATACGCTGTTCGCTAAGGAAACATTTGACGCTATTGGCCGTGTGTTTAGTGTCATTGTCATGCTGAAAGATCAGGTTATAGGTAAATCATTGTGTGCTCTAAGTGCTGTATTTATAATTAAAAGCATTGTTTACAGGATCTATATGTAAATTAACAATGATTTGCCTAGTTGACGCGTCTCTACTTTTTTGCCCATTTTGAACAAATAAAATTCAGATGAAATTTTGAATTGCCGCCAAAATAATAGAAAAAGAAATGTTTTTTTTAAATGTTTCTAATTAGGCGTCCCAGCGGCCAGTAACAGAGAATAAACTCCTACATGTGTAAGACTCATTTTGTAATTAAAAGTAAGATATGTTTTATATTTTATGCATTTAATGAGTTTTTTATTTGAGTGGCTATATTATTGCATGATTATTAATTATTGAATGTGTATATTTTTTACGAACATTTGTACGTTGAAGTTATACTTTATTCATAAAAAATGTTTCTAATTATATGACCACCACTGTATGACTAGCCAAAACAGATATACATACATTGTCCTGCATGTGCATAAATTACCATCTAGTGGTGAGTTACAGCAATCTCGTAGTAAAAACCTACTCCACGAAAGAAACCGATTATCACATTTAGACCGAAAGGCCTTATAGGTCTAAACAAGTGAAGATTTTGAGGGTAATGGAGAAAACCCCGAGGCCCGTACCAAGATTGGTTAACGATAAGTCCAGTAAGGAAGATCTCTCCCACTCTCTTTCCTTGAACGGTAAGGATATGTGACAACTTTCCTAGTGATCGGTCTATCAAGTGCCGAAGTCTAGTAAACAGATATGCTATCATATATGTATATTTAAGTGCATTTTTTTGTATCGGTGTTTATGTCTAATTAACATTTTATTAGGTAATGAAGCGTTTTTTTTGTCTGGTTACCTTAAAACAAAGCTGATGTAACAATACTCGCCTTGTTCTCTGAAATTAGCAGAAATAATTTACTTAAGTCTTGCTCAATTCATCGTTTCATGGAAATCTCAGCTTGTTATAATTCCCACTACTTTGTAATATCCGTTACTTTTCGTAATTCGCAGTAGTATATTTTATTAACTCGGATTCTTTTAAAATCGTTGCGTCAAAAACAGCCTTAAATAGGCGTACAAGATAGCAAGCAATGTGTTCACCATTGCGGCTACTTTTCACTTTATTAATACCAGTTTTTCGGGCTATTTTGTATTCAGTAGCGATCTACCGCGTCCGTGGCCCGTTTAAAGGCGCCTCATTACTTTTTATCGATTTATATATTTTTTTAGTTAATGAACATTTTTAGTAATTATTCCTACTGAAATTGCTTCTTTAGTATCGTCGAATAAAATTAGCCGAACCGGTCGAATACGTGAGTCCAAAAGTTATGAAATAATTTAAAAGTATAATTTTAAATGCAGTCAAATCTCTGATAATATTATTTACTAAATCGTTATATTTAGTGGGATCACGCAAGCAAGTGTAACTTTAATAGTCCATTTTGTTTTGATGTTGATTTTATGTGACTGTACAATAGCGAGGTCTTTTATTTCTTGTTCGTTTGTTGTGTGTTAGTAGTAGCTACTAGTTTCATTATGGCTAAGATTGCCTCACAAGCAGCTATTGCGAAGGAACGTAAATTGTTGCTCTCCGCTCCTGGAATAGCTTATTTCATCGAAAGGGTTCGATGCCCGCGTAAGGTGTCCTTTGACTTCTGTTTCATTCAGATCGTAATACATTTTTTTCTGGATTTGTGCATTTTTTCACCTAACAAAAGATCTTGATATTAATATAGAAGTGATACAAAATTTGGGTTGCACATTATTGTCAAGTTATCGAGGATACAGAACATACAACTTTTAAGTACAATTATGAGATTCCCTTGATGGTGATTGATCACTTGCCTGTACGGCACAATACGGCAACAGGACCATTGAGCATACTGTCGAAGGACTTAAACATGTCTCTTATTCTATGGCTTAAGCTTTTAAGGGAAAACAACAATGAGCATTGTTGTGTGGCGCCGGAATATCTATTGTGTGGGCGGTAACTGGTTAATTTTGTTGAATCAGGCCTGCATGGAAACCTAGCTTACGAATCAATTTTATTATAATGCGTCATTAACGCAACTTGATATAAATAGGATAACGTTAAAATAAACGCTTGAATTCTTATCCATTAGTCGTATTGATACAGATGTATTAATACACAATCGCGTTTATGATACCAGAAAATGTATGGATACTCTGAAATAGGGTTGTCATATGTATTTAAATGTTGTTAATTTTGCAAAAGTGCCGACCCTGTGTCACAGTCATTGGTTTGCAATGGGGCCAAAGGAAATGCATTCAACTGGGCCCAATTGAGTGTTATTTCACTTATCCTGCCTTTCAATGATGCCAACACGATACATGGCTAATTTCACAACGATACAAGCTGATCAATTAAGTGCTATTGACGTCTAGATTGCCCGTCTTAAGAGTTTCTACCTCGATCTTACAAATCTTAAATATCACAAGACTTGGAAATGAAAGTACTTCGCTAATAAGTTTGAATTTATCTGTGGTGCAGTTTTGTTTCTTACGCGAATGGCGTTTAAAATATGGCATTTGTTGATAAAAAGGTGTGGCGACAGCTAGCCGTAAATGGGGAGAAATGGAAGTTCGTACCCGCTGACCAGAGACGTGCGACCTTTACGCCATATGAGTAAGGGTGACTGTCCATCGGCTATCCATAGAAGCGATGATATAGCATTTACCGCAAAATATGCAGCTTATTTGAATTAAAAAAGAAAAGCAAAGTAGTATCAAAGTAATCAAATTCATCAAAGTTCAGCTTTGTATAGCGCTATGCTTTAAGTGGATGGTCACTACGAGCCATGGTGGTCATATCTCCATGAAAGGTTTATTTTAATATATGCGGTGAAAGTGAAAACCTTTTCCGTTAATGATGGAACAATAACATTCTTTACCATCTTTAGTGAATATGCTCCGTGTTTTGCATACGCATATTTTAATTTTTTTTTTATTATGAATATTTTCTCGAAGTCGATAAGTATAATTATTCTTTTTTGAATTTTACGATAAACTTGGTGGTACGGCTTTGACCGTCTGGGTAACGATGAGGTGCCGCTCACTCATCACATTCTACTATCAAATTGTAATAGTATTGTCGTGTTCCGGTTGGAAGTGTGAGCAAACTAATGTAACTGCAGGCACAAGGGAAATGTCAAGGTTGGTGCATTGGTGATGTAAGAAATGGTTAATATTTCTTTCGGTGCCAATTTCTATGGGTAGTGGTGACCACTTACCATTAGGTGTCCCATTTGTCCGTCCGACTACCACCTGTTTATATTTCTCATTTCCTATATTATATAAAAAAAACTAGGCTTGCCCCGAAATTTAATATGCGTTTAATTATACGAGATTATACGAGTTTATCATAGATACGTGGGGAATAACAAAGTTAACTAAATAAAACAGTTGTCAGATTAGTTGACGATTAAGATTACCGCTTCGCGGTCGTAACGTGAAGTTATAGAATGTTTATATCTTTCTCAATATATAGGCTAAAACTTTTCTCTAAATCGGACTGCTGGTTGCTAAGCTTAGCGTGTGCAAACATACAATTTATTAGTCGAGATGAGTTGTTCACAACTTAGAGATATATTTCCATACTTTATATCCAGTCTGAAAAATAGACTTATGTTGTTACAAAAAGGCTTAAGTTTCATATCAATAGCAATAACATAATACAATATAAATTTAGGAAGTTTACGTTTAACTGGATAATATTTCCGTGGGGAGCGCTGCGGTCGGAAGTCAGTTCCTTACTGTAATTCTAGTACAGTCAACAACACCGGTTGAACAAACTGAAATAACCCTTAAAGTTATTAGTATAAGATCAGATTTGCTAGCAACAGCTGATCATCGTACAATTCGCTCGTGATACCAATTTATTATTCGTTTCATTTGAATGGTTATGTTCTTGAAGATTTTCTGTTATACAGCAGCACGTTTCGACCTTCATAATACAACTATAACTGTTCCTTTAACTGACTAAATATTATCGTCTATTATTATAGACGTTTTTAACAACTCTTAATAATAGACTTTGCAATCTTAACAACTTCCTTAACGCTTAATGTACTATATTTAAAATTTCGGGGCCAGACCTTATGTTCTATTGACATCCATTCACGTAATTAAGTTTTTTTTTTATTGCATAGGTAGGCGGACGAGCATATGCGTCACCTGATGGTAAGTCGTCACCAACGCCCATAGAACTAAGATATATGTCCCTTGTGCCTGTAATTACACTGGCTCACTCACCCTTCAAAACGGAACACAACAATACCAAGTACGCTGTTTTGCGGTAGAATATCTGATGAGTGGATGGTACCTATGTGGTAAGTATAAAGACATACTTAAATGTCTATTACAAACACAAATATCGAATGTTTCTATTGTAACTATTCAAATTTTAAATGTCAATACAAATATGTTATGAGACAAAATAATAATTATGATAACCAAGGAATGTAATTGTTGCAAGCGTTGTGTCCGGTTATCGAACGGTAGTAGGCGTTGATTAATTATTTCCGAATTAAGTGAAAAAAGGTATTTCGTGCTTGCATGTGCGTGTGCGCTTACATGCGCACATGTATGTATGTGTGAAATGTAATCGAGTTTTGTTTTATGTTTAAATAAAAAATGGCCTAATTGTGATTTAATCCTCTTCTCCTTAACTTTAACATATTTAATTTAAGATTTAACATTCAATGTGCAATTTTTATTCAATAGAAAAAAGTTCTCGGTCGAATTTATTTAAGATCTTATAAGGCTTTATTTATTAAATACAAACTGGTATGAAGTGGACATAATAATTTGTTCCTAATACATAACACGTAATACATCCCATAATCATCAAAAATAGCAAAATTGACTCTCATAACCTTGAAAAATAATTATTTTAAATTTGACTCATATTAAAATCGAAATAGTGATTTGGAGCCACATTACTAAATGTACGTTTTATATTTACAAAGCGCTGAACTAGCGCCATAGTTCCATTGTTTTGTTATCAGTGTTCATATCGCTTATCAGTACAACATATTCCACCAAATATAGCACTGTAGCGTGAAGAAGTAAGACATATTGTAAAATTACAAACAATCTATTTATTGCTACCGAATAAGTTAGATCAGATAAGAATATAAATGTCTTTATATAATAATATATCCATGTCCATATTATTTTATTTATACTTATATATAATATATAAATTCGAAAATGTTTTATCTTTTTATTATTTAGTACTTCAAATTCAAATAAAAATACTTTATTCAATATTGAAGTATTACATTTTCTTATTGATAGTCAATCTAGAAACTACCACCGGATCGGAAAAGAAACACACAGCCCTGAGAAGAACCGGCGAAAGAAACTCAGCGGGTTGTTTTTTTTGTCTATTTTTTATTGTATTGTGTACAAATAAAAAAAAATTAAATAGCCATGCGGCGATCGTGTCATTCCCAAGGTGTGCATCATCCATTAAATCATTAATTGTATACTAACCTTTAGCACACAAGCGTTCCTTTAAATTTAGCCACTGAGGCATTTCGAACGCTTTCCGGGATCCTGTTGTAGAACCGTATACATTGCCTCACAAAAGAGTTACTGATTCTATGCAGTCGAGTAACGGGAGTAATTAATTTGTGTTTGTTCCTTGTGCCAATGTTATGAGTATCACTTCATATGGTGATACTTCGTGCAAGCCTGCCTGTGTAGGTAACAGCAATACTTAATATTTTCGTGTTTGAAGGATGAGTGAGCCGATCGACAGACACAAGGGTCATAAAATCTAAGCTCCTATGTTTGTAGGCGTAGTGATAATGTAAGGAATGGTTAAGATTTCTTGGTATAGGGGCGGTTGTGATAGCTTACAATTAGGCGGCCTATTTGACCGTCCACCTATATATTTCATAAAAAATGTATGTATATTATATAGAAAACGTGATGGTAAGTTATTATCTTCGTCAATAGACATTAGCAATATAAATCACGTGATATTCTTTCAATGCATAGTCAATCGCAAGACATCACATAATATAAAAGCTATGATTTATTAAAACAATACGATAAAATTTACATAACCCCATATTTATGATTCATTGACTGGATTAAATTACAACAGATCAATGGCACATATAAAAGATACATTGAAAAAATTACAACATAAAATGTTTCAATATATGATAGTAGTTAGATTACAAAGGGGGCACCACCCCCTCCCTCTTCTAAATAAGAAAAAATAAGAATAGGCCGACGCCTTCCCCTGTCTAATATTTATTACGTAAGAATCTAAAGGAAAATGAATATACGCTTGGTTGGTTTTGCTGTTACGAGTGTAGTTTTTCTCGTAGACTACTTTCAAAATTTAGCTGGTACCGGTGGACCCCCTGCAGCCTGCGACAAAAAAATGTAAAGATAAGCTTTTTTTTTTTTCTCCTGCAAAGGAGCAGACTGCGCATATTTGTGATCTTACGTAAGAACTATCAAGACTCCCTCCCACCCCCTTGTAAGAAAAAATAAGACATGGTCGAACCCCTTCCCCCCCTAAATCGTCTTACGTAATAAATGAATGGCCCCAAAACTGTTTGATGACGCTATCATACCCAAGGTTCTCCACCAATTAAGTTAAATGTCCTGATTAGTATCTGCAGCATCAAATTGCTCTGAAGCAACCAAAACATAAAGGCACGTGGTGCCATCTATAAATATTCCTATCTTAGGTAAGATTTAATTTTGAACTGCTAATTCTTCTACTATATTTAACATTCTTTTCAATATATTCAATAAATATATATACAAATAAAGAAAATTATGTTAATATTACATATTTGCTCCGAACTACGACTTTGTTCATTTTAATGACATAGTTATCAATAACTTTTACATAATACATGTTAGTATTAATATTCAATATAAACTTAATTTATTAATAGACAGTTAGCAATAATATTTGCCGGATGTTGCCGAATCAGAAACATAGTGGAATAAATTTATCTTTGCTTTTGGGTGACCATTAAATTACGCAATTATGTTAAATATAAATAAATGTTTATATATCCTGCATGAAAATTAACGAATACTTTATGACCTGGTTATTATAAAATGCGAAAAACACTCACATTTACAGCTAAGTGTTATAGCAATTTAATGCAAAGTTAAATTAAAAAAAAACGTAATATACTTACAGATAATGAAATCAATAAAAATGATTGCGTATATCTAAAATATTAAATGTGTTAAATTTTTTGTAAAATGATGAATCGATAAAAACCAATAAAAAAGTGTGTCAATGTATTGAAACAAAATATATGGGCGTTAAAATAAAAAAAAAAATTCCGATACCGGGAATCGAACCCGAGCCTCCTGGGTGAGAGCCAGGTATCCTAGCCACTAGACCATATCGGATTGATAACATGTGTTTGAAATATAACATCTGTTTGTGAAACAAATATTTTATGTTACGTATCAACAACGTACAAAACTGCGTATCAACTCCATACGAATTCGCAACATAGGGAGATGCGACGCGAATCACTGTGATGCGATTTCGTGTGGCAAGGCGTCTCACTACTTTGGTTACTCGAATAATATATTTATTTATACCACCTAAGAATGAATTCGCTAATTCTTACGATGCGCCGTGTGAGCTCGCACATTTTCTTCCTGCTTTATTAAAACTCCGCAACTCGCATGATGATTTTTTTACATCTACATACGTTGTTATTTTTACTAAGCCATTATTATGAAAATAAATATTAACGCGCGCTCAATTCAGCAGGTGATAAAAAGGAAACATTTTACCCTCAAAATGTTTCATTTTAAAATATTACGCGTTAATATGTTATAAATACATATTAGTTCATACATGTCTACTTGTATACTTACAATATATATACTTAATTGTATTAGCCACCTAATAAAATTGTGAAAAGCACTGTGTTTTTTTATATAAGGGGCAAACGAGCAGGAGGCTCACCTGATGGAAAGTGACTACCACCACCCATGGACATCTGCAACACTCGAGGGCTTGCAGGTGCATTGCCGGCCTTTAAAGAATGAGTGCGCTCTTTTCTTCAAGGTTGCTATGACATATCGGTTCGGAAAAGTCGCCGGCGAAAGCTGGTTTCACAGAGTGGTGTTGCCAGGCAGGAAATGCCTTAAAAATCGCGCTGTTGTGGATTTCCAGACATCGAGGTGGTGAGGATGGAATTTCGAATTCTGGCGCGATGTCCGCTGGTGAAATTCAGCAGCCGGGACTAATCCAAACAACTTCTCCAAACATGGTGAGAATTTGATCGTCGACAATTCGAACTGCTCTACGTTGAATGCGGTCAAAGGGAAGAAGTTGGTACTGGGGAGCTGCCGCCCAGAGATGAGATCAGTACTTCATGTGGGTCCGTATAAGCTTTAGACGATGAACCGACGTGAAGTACTATCTTGCCCTGTGTAAAATGTTATTAAAAAACAACCAAAACAAACTACAAGAACTACAACTAATAGCCACAAAAAAGTTATTAAATCTTTGAAACTAGAATTGTGATAAATTAGAATCTAGGTAAATCACATATTCATCGCATGCTTTCCTTAAATCTTTAAAAATAATGTCCTATTCAATGCATAGTATAAAAACAGGAGCTTCTGTCTCCATTTCCAACTTTCGCGCAAACGATGTAAATTACAATGTCTCCGGTTTATATTATAGTTGAATTTATAGAGTTAGTTAAATGTGTGAACAAATATTAAACTTAATAGATGCAATATTTACCTCGCCCTTTTTATCTGTGACCCAAAGAGATAACAGTCCGCTAACAAATAACTTTTAGTGCAACTGTGTCTATCTCTGTCGTCATAGAATAAAAGCTAACTAGTTTGACAGGGATGGCATATTCCAATGATAAGTCGTTATCACTCGCTTGTTGTCAATACTCCGTATTTTTCAGGTAAATTCTCTTAAATAGGGTAAAGTACACTCACGATTAGTTACAAATATATGAAATCAATACCTGTGTCCAATACCTTTTATTTCTCAGAAAACATTGGTCTGATTTGCATTTAAAGTTATGAATGGAATTCCAATTTTGAAAATCCTGCTCTTCTTCTTTTTTTAATATTCTACAAACGCATTGAGAAATGCTTTTATACGTTAATGTCTTTAAAAATTTATTTTTTGCGTTTTGCCTTATTTTACGAATCTAATGCAATTTAATCAGAACATTTATAATTTCTACCAAACGTAATAAGGAGTCTAGCCTCTATCTCTCATCATGGTCAATATTTCGAAGACGAAAGTTGCTCGTGGATCGGATAAAGTTGTAACTCCATTCCTGGCAGGTCAAAGGACCGTCTATTTGGAATTGTTTACGACTCGCCGTTCATGGGCAATAAAGAGTTGCCTAGCACCCATTGTGACCGCATAACACTCATAGCTGGGAGGAATGCCCTTATGTTCTGAGCTACTTAAAATAAATTATGGTGTTAGCGTTATGATCACTAGACTTAAACTATTGAAGTTGGACGTAGACATTGTCAACGGCTATAACGAATATTTAAAACACAGGATGTTAGAACAGTATTTTTCGGTTCACCTGTTTCAATAATATGTGCAAACATTGCTTAAGTATTGTTATTTTTGTAGATTCTTTAGAATTTGCGCAAAAACTTTCCTTTCGTTGTTTACTATAACAACAAGGCAAAACTATTTTTTTTTTCTAAAAGTACACGCAATTAATTTAATAATATACTTTTTTCAGTAATTTATAGTTAAATATGTATTACATACAATAATATACATATGTATATAATGTTATAAGAATAACTATGTTACTAGGTTTACCGAATTAGAATCTTCTATTGGTGTATTCGTTCACCGATATAAAAATTTAAAAATTATATCAATATTGAAGACAAATGCTTTAATCACTAACATAATTTTATAAAAATATATTAACTTCCGATACCGGGAATCGAACCCGAGCCTCCTGGGTGAGAGCCAGGTATCCTAGCCACTAGACCATATCGGATGATACGTTAGATTCTAAAATACATGATAAGATTAGCACGAACAAATAAGCACGTTAACAAAACACATCCTGGTGTTACTGACAATTGTCATGACCCAAATACTCTAAAATGGGTTATTTTGTTGGAACATTTTAGAACTGTGTGAAGTAATGTAGGAAGCAGCAAGGACGCATCGACTTCACCATTGTAACGAGATAAAGTTGGACTTTGTATTTTTAAATTAATAAATAAAGCATATAACTCAACACTAGATTATATACATGGATGATAATAATGCGTGGAGTTAGTACTTGTTGACATTTAGGCGGTATATATTTAAGTATTTGATTGACATAATTTTGTATTTGAAATGTTGGAAAAGAGTAACTTTTCGCCTGGTATCTTTACATTAAATATAATTGTGTAAAATGACGACTCAAAAGCGCTTTTGAAAGTCTACTTGTTTTTTTTTATAGCGTTGGTAGGCGGACGAGCATATAGGCCACCTGATGGTAAGTGGTCACCAACGTCCATAGACATTGGCATTGTAAGAGATGTTAGCCATCGCTTACATTGCTAATGCGCCGCCAACCTTGGGAACTAAGATGGTATGTCCCTTGTGCCGGTAATTACACTGGCTCACTCACCCTTCAAACCGGAACACAACAATACCAAGTACTGGTGTTTTGCGGTAGAATATCTGATAAGTGGGTGGTACCTACCCAGACGAGCTTGCACAAAGCTCTTACACCAAGTATAAAATATATTTAGATTTATAACTAACACAAATGTAAACGTGAAGAAAGATTTTTTATATGGTATCAGACAATATACAGAATAAAGCATACGAAATTTCAAAGTTATTTATAATCAAAATATATGAAATAACATATATGTACTATGAAAGCCAAGTAACTGTCGGATACGATGTGCTTGAATGTAATTATAGTCTTACAGAGTTAAGTAATATAAATGGTGTTATAGTAATATTAATTTTATACAATTATATATAATTTGGATATATAATTGGTGATATTAAGCATATACACCTTCATGTTATTTTTATAAGCGGATAGTAGACATTAACACTTTTACCCTTTTTTTATTCGCGATATAAGTTGACCGGGATATAAGTTGACCGGGACATAAGTTGACCGGGATATAAGTTGAACGGTCATAAATTAGTTACAATTGGCTCCGCTGATATTGTTTTTGGAATAAAAGTATAATATATAAAATAAGTAGATTATTATCTGTGCCTAACTTTAAGCCGGTCACCATTGATTACGCGTATTGCATAAACTAAGTAGTATAAAACTTACTCTGTTCAAATTCATAATAAAATTTATAAATATAAATAATTTAGTTCTGAGGACGGATCTGAGATCGCATGGAACTTTTTTGATGCAGGTAACTATAGAATCGATGGAAAATTATTTATTACGACGAATAAACATTAACCGGATGTTTTGTTAACGTTAAACCAAATAAACAACCGGCCAACATTACGTCTAATGTTCGAATGTTACCCTAACAACAAACACAGAAGAAATTCTTGAAAAATAAAACAGCTATAAATTATCCCACCTGCGTATTTCAATGGCAGAACGAATAAACAAAAGGTACCATAGGAACGCTATTACTTCTACTGACTGATGATTTCGCCCTGAAAAGAAATATGTCTGCTATAACTCATTGAATCCTACGTTATTTCGAATTCCTCAGTCTCGGAAAAATCTTACTAATATTTTATAATCAGTTATGCGTTCTCAGTATTCTTAAAATACGAGTTTTCATACTGACGAAAGAGAAATTTAGAATGCTTTATGAGCAATAAAATGTACAATGAAACAGTGCCGGAATATATAGCTGTCCGGAACGAACTAAAAATGTTGCTCGATAGATTTGGTATAGGGATTAAACCCAGCAACGCGTTGTTGAATGAATCACAGAATCTTGTAAGGTAATTTATTGCAGCTCGTTTGCTTCAATACGAAAGAATATCTCGAATATCATTATTTACTGCATAATCTAGTCGAAGACTTGTGCCAAAAAATTGGCATTCCCGGGTGAGTCTAATTAAATTGTCTTTACGTATCATACCTGACCCAGTTTTTCTTGAAGTTAGCGTTCCGATTTTAAATATATTTTTTTTAATATAAGACGCAGGTAATTACGCTTATAGTTTGCAATGTAAAGAAAAATATTTTTAAAGTATTCGTGTAAAGATCAGTTACTTTTTGTTGTGATCGATGAAAAAAATCGTTTAACTTTTGTTAGACGTAACATGCCGTAGCTTATTTTAAGTATTGTGCTCATTGTTTTAATTTTAGATGTCAATTGTCAGAACCTGAATTATAAATGTCGATGCCAAGTGTACTCTATTGTTATGCTCAAGATTGATTCATCTTACTAAATTTATTTTTATATATTCTATTGTTGAAGGTAAAAATAACTTTATTAAATATTTTTAGAAACTTATCAAATTCCTGGTGGTAAGAGATTCCTGTTCACGTAGAAACATCATTAATAGCATCACCATTAACTAACATTCGATTAAAATTTTATTTCTAAACTGTCATCAGAAACGTTATTGATATCGCGCCCACCTTCAAGTTGATGACGTGGCCGCTGGTCGATGAGAATGATTTAAGAAATAATATTGAACACCTGCTTAGGTGGGCGGCGCAGAGAAGGACATCGTTTAATCGTCATGTAAAATATTACCTGTTGCATATTTGGAAAACGAGACTATGATAAGCCGATAGCTAACCTTTAAAAATACTCTGCCATATACTTTTTTAAAGTAAGAGGACTTGTTGACTCTTTGACATCACCTAAACCGTAAAGTAACAAAATATAAGCTATAGCAAGGACAACATAATTCATCTGGAATGGCGTTAATTTTTGTTTCCGGTGTGACCTGATGCAGTCATAAGCATTGGCATGCCATACGTTGTGCGAATTCTACGACCCCCTGTCTGTGTAAATTTATAAATAATCCCGGTACGCCAGTGGCGGCGGCGGTGTGGCGGACCGCGGACGGCGCGGGCGCGCTACCCGTGATGGAAGACCGACGGGATCCACTCCGATGGTCTATATCGATATTGCCAATACTTTCGATTTGAAGATTTAAGTGGCAACTAAAACAAAATACCACGAGTGCTCAACATAATGAACTTTATGCTTTGTTGTGAATGGACAATTGTTTATAAGTGATATGACAGTGTTTAATTAAGTGCTCTAGTGTTTAGTGGCTTCCGTTAAGAATTTTAATTTTAAATAGGGGATGCATAGGATGATTTAGTTTGATTAGAAAATGCTTTTTACCACTTCGAATTGAGATGTAATTCAGAGTACATATCCATCACTTCTCATTTCAAATACATATTGTAATTATGTACTTATTAAAGGAAATTATTTTGTGATTAAACACCACAGTCCTTATTCAAATCTGTATCTCAATTGTTCTTGAATATTTAAAGTTTGTGTTTATCTACTTGATAGAAAATTCACTTCCTTCTTATAATTCGGATGAATAAGTGTGACCGAATACTTATTTATATTTAACTCTAGCTTCTAAGTTAAAAGACAGTTAGGCAGTTGTCCATAAATACATCGAGACGGTCAAGTATGTCACTAATGCTGTCTTCCGTGCTGTACACATACATCCATTATATAGATTTACATTGAAGCAGACACTTTTTTCTTTCTTTTCGAGTATTTCAATGTTGTTTGTAACAAGTGGTACCGCGTGAGCTTTTATGTTTGTCTAATTTTACTAAACCATTCACCCACGTCTAATTAGTGTCCACATATACCTGCAGAATGTTATTGGCACGTATATTTCAAAGCAGTCATGTTCTGACGAATGGTCTGCTCTGGTAATATATTTTCTGTAATTGATTATTAACAGTAAAAAAAATAGCTATCATAAAAAATACGTGCGTTATACTTTATCATATACAAATATGAATTGAAGAGAGACATGAAAAGAATATTTCATTAAAAGTTATATGATAGGATTCATTGGCTGTTTATAGATTGATACAAGAATATCTCCTCTGTGTCATAATGTTTTGCACTTGACCATATATATATTTTATGTTATGTGTTGATTTGGTCAGTGGAACATCTCATAATTATAGTTTTAGTAGGCGTCTACGTAGGGCTTCATAACGATGCTTCTAACCTTGTGCATGTTATTTTATCATTTGGTTTATGTAACTTTTTGTATCACGCTCTCTTTCGACATTTGTTCATTTATCTTTGTCAGATCGTGATATTTCGTTTTTTGTTGTCATCTTTTTTCATTGATGATTTATTCTAACCGTTAAACGTTGCATTCTTCGTAACCAGTGGTTTGTAAAAGTGTACGAAGTAATTGCTAACAGATAGTTACGCAAATCTGATTGATGATAACGATCCAGCTGTTAATACCGTTACTTCAATTTGGCCACCGTCTGGTTCAAGCGAAGGTCGTTCAACTCCCGATTATTGTAAAGGAAGACATTTGTAGAGTGTTTTTTTCATGTTTGCCTTTTATGCTTCAAATTTATATTGAGTCACTTATGGTATTTATCGTTTTGTTGCTGAGCAGATCGTGATATACATATTCACATAGGTAATTGTTATGATTTGATGGATGAACACTTCACATTATGGGAAATATAATGCAGTAACGATGTTCATTTTTATCAAGTTGTGTCAGGCTAATATGAGCAAATTATAGTGCCAAGAAGTATAAAGAAAAAAATCTGTAAAAATGATGCAAGGATTGCTGGATTCGCTCTACAAAATCTATGCAGGTAAATATTTAAAATATAACAATTCACATTGCAGTCACTATTCTCTTCAAAATGAGAAGAGGCCTAAGCCCAGCTGTGGCACATTTATATGCTCTTACTTTTTTCATTTTTCACATAATAATTGTGACAATAAAACAACCGAAACAGGGGTCCTCAACCAGATGACGACGACATTTTATATTAAGTTTTACTAATTATGCTAAATAGCAAGTTAAGAATTTGATACCTACAATTAAAGACAATTTTAAATTAAATATGAAGAAATCGTATTAATTATTATTTGTTATGTTACATTCGCAATAAACATCGATTGCAGTTTAAACATTATTGCGAGAGTGATATGTCGAATATTGTAAGTATTTTCACGATTAGTTTTTTTTTTAGATTCCGAGTTATATTTATACATTATTCTAGAGGAAAATGTTTTAAAATAGTTAGCGTAAACAAAGTCAAATGTAAACAATTACCACGTGTGATGGTTTCGTGTTCTTTTTAATGATTTTTATTTGTTGCCATTTAGCCGTTAATGTTTAAATTTTTATATTTTTGTATTATTCCTGAATTCGTTAGCTTTTTGTATGCAAACCATCCATCTCCATCTATTATTATGAGATGATTTATTCTCAAACGTTTTGAACTAGATGACCCCGAGGCGTCTGTTCTATTTAATCTGACGTATTCAAGATCGTTGACAGCCATGTTGCGTTTTTTCATTGTATAGTTTGTAATATGATTGTCAATAGTTAAGTAGCCAGCCTTACTGGTAATAAGGCTTTGTGCAGTGCCGTCTCTATGGGTACTATACACTCATCAGCTATGATAGAATAGCTATATAGCCAACGGGTTTAACTTTGTATTGTTGAAACCAGAACATGGTTTGAACTCACTTAGATGTGTAAGAAACGGCTAATAATTGATAGGGGCAGTATTTATGATCGAAGGTAATTAATTACCATTATAAAGTTCATTTGCGAATCTGCTTTCCCAAAATAAATTTGAAAAGACACATTGTCGTAAAGGGTTACCTTTTTCTTATTAAGTAGCTGACCATGTTGAGCTTAATACATTTTTTATAATAAAAATTACATTATTAACTTAAATACTACGACTGAATAACTATATCGATCGCCATTGCACTACTATTATATGTAATCCGGATTAATTTCGTAATTAACCGAAGGATGATCGACATGTTTTGAAAATACTACAGTTCTCGTCATCATAGAGCGGACGCGTCGAAATTACACTTAGGTTATAAAACTTGATTTAAACGAGATCCGGATTAGTTTGAAGTATTATTAATAGTTACGGTTTATTTATTAATAAGCATTTGTGGCATCATTACTTTCCCAGCAGAAAAAAAGAGTTAGATTGCATGGCTATTGCAGCAGCCCGGTGTATAGAAATTGGTATTGTTAACACTCGTTCCTCGGAAAGCACGTAAATCTCCGTCTATCCGGTAGTGTCGGTTTGCAGTCCTATCAGTTTATGAGATTGAGGGAATAGAAAGTGCACATGCGCAAACACACTCAAACTAGAAATATCTATTGTATTGTATTTGACTATTCACCGAACCCCATCAAGAGGACATCAACCATTTAGGTCATCTTCACAGTTACTAAATGTAGCATTCGTTCAAGATCATCCTATCAGTTGAGTTTCCTAGAACTTTGTAATATTGATACTTTGTTGATATCTTCATTTGGAATAAAATTTATAATTTATTATATGCATTAACTTTACCTAGAATTGTTAGCCGTATCAATTTTTTCTTGCATGGTTATAGTTTATGACACACGTTCACTTTAATAATATAATTGTATATTTGCTTATGTATTTCGTATAATTTGTACAAATCTGATATAATTTGTTGCTCTAACGTCATAGCCAAGTGAATCTGTTTTGTGTTCTGTTATATTATGAAAATAACGTCATATATATTTTTAGGATTTGACTCAAAAATATTTTTTTTTTCGTACGTGCAAAATTGGTTCGTTGTTACGTAAGATTATATTTTTATTGTTAAATTAGAGATTTGAGCTTCGAAATGTAGTTATAGTTGTAGGCTGTAATATAGGTATTTTATTGTTAGTGTCTGCCCATATCTTTTTAGCAAAACTTTACGCAACAGTCACAACTCTGCCAATTGACGTCACAATGGGACAGCAAATCGTTCGGTTGCTCTGAGTGTTATGACCTGTGAACGCATTATTTTCATTGACGGCCGATTGCTCTATAAAATACACCTAATTTATTACGTTTACATCTCTTAATCGCAAGTTTTACTACCTTTAAACTTTTATAGTAGCTATGATATTCGTTTTAATTTCGTTCGGTGTACTTTAAAAGAGTAAAGTGATTCATTGAGTTTACAACGGAAAATATTCCACTGGTGTAATTTATGATAATTTAATGTGCAACATCTATTGGTGCACCTTTGAAGTAACACAGACTCGTATGCCGTGACGGCAAACGGCATTATGCTCTTTTACGCTGTCATCTTCTCTCCACCACTCGCTTCTCCTTTGTGTACATTACGTGTGTATTATAATAATAATAATAAATCATTTATTTCGACCAACAAGGATCATATATACATTACATATATTATATTAAATTAAATATATATTCGTTGCTATAAATTAAAATCATAAGAAAAATATATTCATTTCATGAGCAAAACTAAGTTTTTATTTAATTTACTCGATATTTATTATTTAGTTCTCATAATGAATAATTCTCTCATTCTTTTCATTCTTCTTTCATGTTTCAAATCTGCCGGACGAACTCTGAAGGGTATTTTTTAACACTTAATACTAATTTTATTATTATGTTTATATCTATTATATCATTCAAATATAGTATACATTTAGCATCCAGAAGTGAAAAGTGAATTTTATAAAAATCATAAATTGGTCTTTTTAAAAATAGAGCACCAAATCATATAAATTGATGTAAATTACTCACTCGATTACTCTTTAAATCCAAATAACACATTTGTACACATCACAAATCACAAGTCGCGCCAATAATTAATTTTCTTTTAACGACGCTGTTATATGGATCAAGGAGTCTCCTAACTATATATTATATGATAATGAAAGTTGATGACAAGAGGTGTTTATATATTTTACTTATATCAATAATGTTATAAATGCCAAAAATTATAATAATTAAATAAGGGAATATGTACGTTAAAATGGAAGATTTTGAAGGATTTACGTCACAAACTGAATTCCAAAGCTGGCGACGCTGCTAGTATTTATAAACATGCCGATTATGCGGAATACCAAATATAAAAGGAAAGTTTAAGCCATGCCTAGTAAGGGATATACAATCGGCATCAAAAAAATCGCACCTTTTGAAATTTTGACTTCAAGCGAATAATACTCTTAACTTATTTATTGTATCCTACCAAAATTAATATCATTTGAAAGCACAATTAATACACTTTAAAAACGCGTATCGTTCTTTTCTCTAAAAACAATAATCACGAAACGTTAGGGTCTTTAAAAAAAAAGTGCTGAAAAGCTCATTAGAGGACTCACTACTTGTGCCACCTTGGACACGAATAAAAGGGGGGGGGTAAAAATTAATTATGGGTCATTAGCTATCCAGACATCACAGAAGTCACACCTGAACAGCTCCAGTAAGAAAAAAACCCTGAAAAATGGATACCACGGCAGAAGAAGCAGCTCAAGTGGTAGCACTACTGCAATCAGGACTACGCCAAGTTGATATTGCTCGACAACTCAACATAAGCCGTTTCCGGGTGAAACAAGTATCCCAGCGGTTCCAGGAGACTGGAGGCTACATCAGGAAGCATGGATCCGGAAGACGACGTTGCACTTCCGACAGAGACGACCGCTATATTGTGTCGACGTCTTTGCGTAACCGATTCTCCAACGCTGTTAAGCTGCAACAGCAGCTCCGAACAGCTCGGAGGACGTCGGTGAGCGTCTCCACAATAAGAAGAAGGCTGCGAGAGAAGAAAATCCAGGCCCGTAGGGCTGCTACTGGCCCCAAATCGACAGCAGAGCATAGGCGAGTCAGACTTCAGTTTGCCCGAGACCACGTGGATTGGACGTTCGACCAATGGAAGTCTGTCCTCTTCTCCGACGAGACTAGGGTATGCCTTTTCTGCAATGATAGGCGTAGAAGAGTGTACAGGAGGCAGGGGGAACGGTACTCACAGGCCTGCTTTGAAGAAACCGTCAGCTACGGAGGAGGATCCTGCATGTTCTGGGGCATTTCAATCCAAGGAAAAACCGACCTTGTGTGCGTCTCCTGCACTGAAGGTGCACGTGGCCAGGGGTCCCTGACTGCTCATCGGTACATCACAGAGATACTGGAGGACCATGTGGTCCCGTATGCTGGTTTTGTCGGGCCTGAATTCACATTCATGCACGACAACGCCCGCTCCCATACGGCAATCATTGTTCGGGACTACCTGAATCAGGTTGGGATCCCCGTGATGCAGTGGCCAGCGAGAAGTCCTGACCTGAATCCCATAGAGCACCTTTGGGATGATCTGAAACGCCGGGTGCGGTCTCGTGATACTGCCCGTGCCACCCTTGAACAGCTTCGGGACACCGTCGTCGAGGAGTGGAGTGACATTCCTCAAGAACGCATCGTGACGTTGGTGAGGTCAATGAAGGATCGCATGGAGGCTGTAATTAGGGCTAAGGGAGGTAACACTAGGTTCTAAGTTTAGTTTTAAGAATTTGTTTTACTGTATTTTTTAATTTTGTTATGTTTTTAGATTAATTAAATTAAGTTATTTTGGCGTGTTTTTCCTTTTTTCATGAAAAATGTTTTTTATATGCTTAGTAATCATTATCATAGTTTTATTATTTAAAGGATTCAATAACCTTTAAAATGAGGCCCCACACTTATACCTTACCATAGATGAAATATGGTTTATAGTTGCTTGAAGTCAAAATACTAAAAGGTGCGATTTTTTTGACGCTGAGTTTATATTCGAATTACTTTTGACTTTTTACATGCAGACTTTTAGTCCATTAAACCTGTAAATTTTTAAAAAAAAAACACGGTAATATAATTTCTTAAAGATTTAATGAACGTCTTTAAAGCAAATTAATTGGTAATTATGTTTTTATTTATCGTACGTTATAAAGATTTATTAAAACACGTATATTTTAATGAAACGTTTACCAGTGTTTCCAATATAACCGTGACATTTACTTTATATTTTTATTGTCAATGATATAGCAAATTAAAGTTAAATTTAAATCGTTTTGTAATTTAATCGAGAAGGCTAAATGAGTAATTAAATCTTAAATAATTATTTTATTTATTTATTGTTATTTTAACTTACTAGCTAAGTCGCTATCACTCAGTGTTCTCAGGATGTGGAGGTGATAAAGTCAAAATCTTCATCCAATGTCTACATCACTCATAATCATTGAGTGTAAAAATCTATTATAGACATAAAACTTCTAACGAGGTTTTTTTACAATTCTAATAAAATGATGTATTTATATTTATATATAATCGTAAACGAGTTTTACAATAAAAAAATACAGTTGCTACTTCTAATAACGTGAAAACAATCCAAACAAGCCATAAAAGTTTGAAACAGGTCTCAATGAAAAATAAATAGCCTAATAACATATCGGGCTTTTAGAACACGTAAATTAATTTATTTATCAGAATTAGTGCTAAAAAACGTTGCGGTTCGGCTTTATCTTTGCAATTCTCGGTATATATATTTAATTAATAAAAAATAACTTATATATATTTTTTAATTAATAAAAAATAATTATTATTATTTTGTAAACATATTAGTAATTATACACTGCTTGTAATGTTTAGTTGCATAATTTGTAATATGTATACATAGTGAAATGGAGTGAAGATATTTTCGTCCCAACTACACTATACGTAAGTATAGTTCCCATCAATAATTTTTGCACATCGACCTTTGAAAAGAGACAATCGACTAAAGTCGGCATGGTAGAGCGTTCTTTCTGTCGCACAAAACATTAACAGTCCGGCATCTATTAGGAGTTAAAACAATTTTGAGTTTTTGTGTTATTGAAAAAAATACACCAATTTTTATACAATCTATATACAATGCTATATCTGATCAGAGTAACATCGTCATACTGTACTTGTCTCTTCGTGAATGTCGATGTGCAGTATTTATTAACGGGCACTATATCTACATAAACGAAATAATTGTTGAATCGGTTTAGATAAAATCGTTATCTGTTGATCTTTGTTTTTTCCGTTAAAATTTAAGTACGATAACAAATTTTACTACGTCAACGACAAATAAGGATTTAAATGCAATAAAATAATCGTTTTCTTATCGTTCTGTATAAAGTATCGATAACAGTTCAACAAACAGACATAAAGTAAAGTTCTCAAACTGTTTGTCGCTCGACGGTGCAAGAATCGATAATGCATTATAAAAGTGAATGTCCTTTATCGTTATTACTAGGCAATTTCATCGATTATTTTACGATTCGTGTCACTATCAATGTTTTCACTCTTGTAAATCGAAGGAATAAAAGACAGCGGAAATGAAACGGAAAGTATGAGCTGTGAATATTATCGATATCGAGAATCGAGACAGTTTATCGATTTATTGTTTCTTTTAAGTAGTTACGATTCTTTTATTTAATTGTTTTACAACTATTGCCTCTGTAATACATTCGTTTTTATTGTTGATTTAAGTTAGGTAATATTCATAAATTGAAATAATAAATTAACGTTAACCTCGGAAACGAGATAAATACATAAAATTAAAAACACTGTTTAAATTTATTGTTTTAAAATTAACAATTATTAATGTATGTATGTATGTATGTATGTATGTATGTAAACGGCGGCTAAGTGTAACTCGAATATTAATTAGTATGCAGTTGAATCAACTTCGTGTAAATGATTTGCTTTGAAATGGAACAAGTCTTAATATATAATTTAAAAATTAAATATATTTCAACTTCCTTCATCAATTTATTTACACAAGAGCCCTTTGTAAATTTATCTTTTTACGTAAATGGTTATTATATTTCAAAGGTCAGAGGGACGAGATAAAAACAATGATAAAGTTGCGAATGTTGTAAGAAGAAAAAAATATGACTAATTAAAGTCGTGTCAACGACCTTATAAAAGTATGGAACTCGGTGCAGGGTAACTTTCCCGTTGAATTCGAGCGAAACCTTACACAATTCCCGCCAACTTTTTTTACTTTTTTTTTATTTCGTCCGGTGGCCAATGATCCAGTTATGGCCAGTTTTGTAACGTTATACGCTCGCATTTTAGCGATTTTTCGTTAGTGTCGTCATGCAACAAGTTCTATTCTAGATATTTCTTAATTTACTACAACATAAATTAATGCCATACATGACTTGTTTGTTGATTGTGTCGTAATTAATTTTATCTTAATCAATCTATATTTAAGAAAAAAAATCTTAAATTATATTCATCTATAATTATATCAAACTAAAGTATGACGACGTACAGTAGTGACTGTACGTCGTCATACTTTAGTTTGTTACTTATGATTTTTATTTCACTTAGAATTCAATCAATTTGTTATGTAAAATGACGATTTAGAGGTTTAAATAACAATATTTAAGGCATTAAAATTGATATTTGTTTCGTTTTAAAACTATATCGATATAACGATATTCGGGAACAAACCTAGCAACACAAATTTAAAACGGTGTATCAAGTCAAGGTCGTGGACGATTCGTATGCGCGTGCGCAGTTCTCACGGCTGCTCTCGTATCCTTTAATTAACTCGGTCTATATTGTCGTGACGGTAAAATTTTATCTCGTTTTTTTTGTTTGGTAATTTAGTTTATATTGTGCTGTAAAATTTCGAAAACTTAATTTTAAAATTTTAATTAAATATTGAAATTACTGTTTAATTTGTTTTAATTTAAACAGTGTTGAAGCATAAAAGATTATATTATTAAATAGTTTCATATGAATATTCGATACAGATTTATTTACGAGGTAGGTACATACCACATTTGGTTTCTCTTCGTAAAATGTTTGCCTTCAGTATTATTATTAGTTCTAAGTAAAAATAGTAATGTGTATATATATTAAATCAACAATAACAAAAACGCGTTTGATCTATTCATAAATAAATGAAACTATTTATACATAAAAGTGCTTCGCTTGCGAAGCTGTGTTTCGGTTTGAAGGGTGAGTACCTAAAATAACAGGCATAAGGGACTTATACTCCATAGGTAGGCGACACATTCGCGGTGTTAATACGGTTAAGCAATTGTTTATACTTCTGACAGTGGCGATGATTATATGTCACCACTGGCCATTTTTTGGTTTGTGCTTAAACATGTAGTAGAATTTTATCCAACACGAAGGTTTCATCCTGGTGTTTTCTTTTACGGCCGTGCACGAGATACATTTTAAATATAAATGAAAACCTGGTTCGAACCCGTTTTTTGTTTAGGCTCTTACTATTAGTTGGCCTATTTGCCCATCTGTTTCTTACGAAGAACAAACAAATATTTTATAATATACACAATATTATATCTTTTCCATGATAAAGTTAAAAAATGTAACAGTTCCAATTCAATGTCGATTGGATTAGAAGTTTGACGTGAATTCGTATAAAAACATACAAATTTATTTTAATATCAGTTCGTTTTGATATAATATATTATACATTACAGATACAGATGTAGATACTAATATAAAATAACATTTATAAATTACTAACGATATCTGTCAACTATTTCTATCCAACAAGTTGTAAAATATAAAGCCCACTCAATGCTTTTCAAAAGCTGACGAGCGATCATCAAAGGCAAGCAGCCGTGACATATAACATTTTCTTTCACATTTTAAATTATTATTTTCTTAACCATTTTACAGAAAATCTGCTATCGGCTTAAGAAATAAATAACAATTTGAATCATAAGATTGAAATAAAGTTGTAACAACATAATTGATATACCTAGATATATATTTATATATAATGTTTCTATATATATTTTATAGTAGTATTATATTCACTGGGATTTGTTGGTATTATTGTCTAGGTATTGAAAAAATCTATTAATAAACGTTGTGAAACGTCTGGCGTACATTACGTGGGAACTGATTTTTTTTACTTTTAGTCTACACGACAGACGGATAATTTTTTGTCGCTCCGGTAGAGTAGTATTGGGCCAGAATGCCTCGTTGGTCTAGTGACTAGATATAAGGCTGCAGATCACGCGGTCCTGGGTTCACATTCCACGTACGGCGAGTAAAATGTTATTCTCAATAACGGCCCGGAGTCTGGAAGTGAAAGAGTGTACACTCCCATGCCTCACAAAGCATGTAAAGCCGCTGTTCCTGCGCCTGAACTATTTCCAGTCATGTCGGATTGCTATCCCATCGGATTATGAGAATGGGAAAATAGACAGTCCATCAGTGTTTGCGCACACACTTGTACATTGTAATATGTTTTACGCAGTTGGCTAATCTCTAAGATTTTAAGCCTTGGCCGAAATCGGTCAAGAGGCCACCAAATCTTAAGCCGTGAATTTTGTAAGAGAAGAATTGAGAGTAGTTGGTGGAAAGTTTTTATTAATCATATACATCAAACAAACGCGCTAGCCCTTCAATCACCCTTATGAATATCACTCACTTTACAAATGTGAGAAGTATTGGCATAAGGCAAAACCTTTTTTTCGTGCAAAGTAAATACTGCTTTCAGTCAATTTAATGCTAACAATTGAATCGAATTTTTGATACCCTTGTATAATGTCCCTCGCGCACATTTCAAACTAAACCACAAAAATGTATGTCAGTATAATAACGGATGACGGTAACTACAGGTCATACACAAATAAAAGGAATGACATGCCAATAAAATATCTATTTAAACCGTTTTAACTTACAAAATATGTATTTAACTCGAACATAAATTCCCAGATAATATTAAAATTTTCATTATCTCCTTTATTCAACGTTTTACACGACCGAGGTCGCCAGACAAGCTGTTAATATAATAAATGTTGCAATAACAATGTTTGTAATTTGCTTTCAATATCTAACTCACAATAAATAATAATTAATAAACTGGGTATCTTTTGATACAACTGATTTAATTGCGATTTTGACATTTACGGCTATTGTAATAAATACTTTATTGTATGCATATTTTTTCGTCGTGCCGATTAATTTAGTGTTATTGTGGTTAGTTTTAGTTAAACAATATTATTTAATTTAATTGATTTATTTCAAAATATATAATAATGATGATTTTTAAGTGATGTCTTTAAAATCTTACGCCTGATGTATATGATGATATAATATGACTATGTAGGCATATACATATTTAAGCTATACTAATATTGTATAAAGCTGAAGAGTTTGTTTGTTTGATCCGGCTAATCTCAGAAACTATTGGTTCGAATTTAAAAATTATTGTATTTTGTGTTGTATAGTCCTTTTATCGAGGAAGGTTCTAGGCTGATTTTTACTAATTATACGCGGGTGAAACCGCGGGCAAGGCTAGTTATATATAAAATACTATCTATCTGATTGCCTCGTTGGTCTAGTGGCTAGATATAAGGCCGCAGACCCGGTGGTCCTGGGTTCAATTCCCAGGTCGGGCCAATATAGTTATTGGGTTTTTCTGTCAGAAAATTCTCAGTAGCAGCGCGGAGTCTGGAAGTTGGAAGTGTGTACACTCCCGTGCCTCGGAAAGCACGTTAAGCCGTTGGTCCTTCGCCTGAACTCTTTCCGGTCGTGTCGGATTGCCGTCCCATCGGATTATGAGAGCTAAGGAAAAGAGAGTGCACCTGTGTTTGCGCACACACTTGTGCACTATAATATGTCCTGCGCAGTTGGCTATCTCTCTTGAGATTGGCCGCCGTGGCCGAAATCGGTCTGGAGGCCCTTATTACTATCTATCTATACTAATTAGAAAAGTAATAAATTCTAAACTAGAAAGTAACTCTGTCTGTCTGTCACGTTTTCACGGCTAAACCATTGAACCGATTTTGATAAAATTTGGTATGAAACAAGCTTGAACCACAAAGAAAGACATAGGCTTATTAATACCTGCCCCCCTCCCTTCAAAATGCAGGCGAAGCCGCAGACAAAAACTAGTGTGATATATTTTAAATATATGTGAGTTGGGATTATTCAAGTATTTTATTCCAAGAATCGAAAGCTTTGCTGCTTTATGCGGTGTGCCTTTCTCACCCTTTCCCTAGATCAAGGTATTAATGCAGCATTATTTGAAATAGCGTTTCACGATCACCTCGGGCTGTTGTCTCCTGGCCCGAGTTCCGGTTCAACTGTCCCTTACAGAATTGAGAGGTTCTATGTAATTTACATATAACCTACATTTCATTTAATAGTGTAACAGGATATTTGCAATGTGCTTGTGTGAGTGACTCAGATAGTTTGAATACAGAATAATTTTTGGTTTTTTTTATATCCCTGGAAAAGGTACATTATGTATTTAATATCTAAATGCATGCAGTAAGCTTATTTGGTTGAAAACTGAATTAGTAGTTACCTGGTACATCTTAAATTTAAGTTTAGTATTATAATTGAATAGTGCAGCGGAATGGTGTGGTTTCTTTTGTATACAATCGCCTAGTTATTTTATTTATTGCTATCTCTTTCTTCCGTAATGGATTTTATAAATTATACCAAGTATTTTACTGTTATCAAATTAGTTTATTGATTGTGTACATTCAACATAATTATCACCGAGGTATGTTTTTGTAAAACAAATACATTAAATTAATAAGTGACACTCGCTTAAAATTAGGTTATACTTATACATATATATATATATATGTATTATAATGACCTAATACTCACTTCTAGTTGTTATAGAATACTAGTAAACTATTAATATATGAGTATATGATGTATATATGAGCGCTTTGTGCTCTACAGATTCTTAACAATCTTTAAAACTTTTTTTATCAGCTTTAAGTACAGTTTTTGCTTATATCGTTTGCACTTTCGCGAATAATATGTATGGAATGCGCGTTGAGCATTGAAAGTTTTAAACAATGTAAGATAATAATGCAAAAGGGGTTAATTAGTCAATTTAATTTAAAATAATTAATTAAAATATAAAGAAAATTAGTGAAATTTCATAGTATCCTCCATTTCATTCAAACACCGTATAAGTGCTAGACAACATTGTAAATTAAAACTTTGTTCATAATATAAAACTTGGTAAACTTATAAAATATATGAATGCTTATTATTCACGTAAAATTACATTAAATACTAAAATGCCACATTTCACAATCTCGACGACGACAAAGGGCCAGCAATAACCAACCAATATTTCAAAGGGCTATTTAGAAGCGAAATATTTTCGTCATTTGGCTGTCAAAGTCGCGGTCGGAACGCCTCGGGTCAGCGCGTGATGGAATGCCCCAGAATCAACAGCAATTGTTGTTTGTTGTTGCCAAATAACTGTTGTTATAATGTCGTACTACGCCTGGTTATGGCTGCATTATGTCGTAACCCGTTGTTAGACTTTAGCCGTTTAAATCGATTATAAAAAAATATGTTAAATTATTATAGTATAAATATAATAAATATGTATAAAATCTACACCTATATTTTCGTAAAGCATAACGTAAATACATATGTATATATTATAACTTGGATTTTAATTACTTTTATTATTTTTTGCAGGTAATCAACCGCTCCGTTTATCTAAAGGATTGGTAAGAGTTGAGTAGCAATAACATGTAATCTAATTTGTTTGTTTATTCATTTATTTAAATTAATGCATTTTAATAATATATCCAATTACAAGATATCATAATGACTTGTGTAAGTTAAAGTTCAAAGCAAGAATGAAATTGTTTATTTGATAATAAAATTAAAAGTGATTATTTGCACATTGTAGTTGATATATATTTAAACTAATTTGCTAAGATTATGAATATTGCACTCAGTAGGGCTATTCTGTAAAAAAATAATCGAAACTCACAACAGAAAACGGTCGTGAATTATCAGAACATGCAACACATAAAATTATACCATTTCAAAAATACACGATTCGAAATTGTATATCAGCAAAAGTCGGTTTTTAACATTTTACGGGTTGGTAATGAAGTGAGTACATACTTATAGCACTGCTGTTTCTAATTACATTAAGATGATTGTTAATACTATATCCTCTTTCAAATTTATATATGTATTAAAAGTTATATACAAATACCCGTATGTTCTCCTGTGTGATTATATAGAACATAAAATCGTAACTAAAATAGAAAGTGGTATAAATAAAATAGCTTTAGACGCGATCAATTAACGACTTGATCTATGTCTAGAAATGAAATGACTAGCTGCCATGTAAATACTATAACCGCATTCCTGTTCTCGGTTCTTTGTCATCCGTGTCGCCAAAAATGTGACGTCTATTTATATTGAAGAGATACCGCAGCGCAACTAATAGGACCATGTCATATTACTCATTCCCAACGAAGTCAACAGCAGTGCTTTGATATTTTAATGCGACTAAGTTCTTTAATTTGATATTCATGATGTTAGTAATTTGATATATAATATCGATCAAGTTTATACAGAAGAAAATACTTTAAAGTAGACGATTTAATGGTAATATAGTGAGCGGGTCACCTTTCTCTTCACATTGTTACTAAAAAAACATAACCACTCTGTTGTCCTAAACTGTCAATTTGGCAGCAACCGTACACTGCGAATGTCATGTTAAAATGGTGGCAAAACATTGGCATAATTTAAGTAAGTATTTTGAAAGGCCAAAAATGCGGTCGAATCGGTCAGTCATTTCGTTATTCGATTGATACCTCTTATGACACCTTGGATATTTTTAGGTATATAATCATCATTCTAGAAGACGCTTAAAAATTGTACACCTTTAATACTATTACAGTAATAGCCTGGGAATGTCCCACTGCTGGGCTGGGCAATATGAGTTTTTTTTTTATTGTATAGGAAGGCGGACGAGCGTATGGGCCACCTGATG
The DNA here is from genome assembly GCA_905220585.2 of Nymphalis polychloros. NCBI lineage: Eukaryota > Metazoa > Arthropoda > Insecta > Lepidoptera > Nymphalidae > Nymphalis > Nymphalis polychloros. Next base: position 2,726,498 of record HG992247.1, read on the forward strand.
GAAAGTGGTCACCAACGCCCATAGACAATGGCATTGTAAGAAATGTCAACCATCGCTTACATCGCCAATGCGCCACCAACCTTGGGAACTAAGATGTTATGTCCCTTGTGCCTGTAATTACACTGGCTCACTCACCCTTCAAACCGGAACACAACAATACCAAGTACTGCTGTTTTGCGGTAGAATATCTGATGAGTGGGTGGTACCTACCCAGACGAGCTTGCACGAAGCTCTACCACCGAGTGTTTAACATAAATTTACGTGATCGAAGGTATTTACGAGTAGGCTTAATTGCTTGTTACATATTTTTCCATGACTGTCTTGAAGTTTCATTTTCCTTCGGCATAAATCATAAATCTTCAATTAAAAAGTCATTATCAAGTCCAAATGATTGATGACTTTAGTAGATGAAGCTATATCCCGCTATTTCTTGCTTAAGATTTGGGGCTTATTATGTCTGTCGGTGTCTTTTTAATATACGGTCGACGTGTTATATAGAACTTCAAATTATCTTGTAATGTATGTGGCTTTAAAAACCTTTGTTTTTATATTATATATATATGATACCATGATTCCAAGTATATCCATTGACCGAACGAAATAGCTTCGATTCTTGTAACTTGCATTATTAACAAATGAATGGTCAGGGATGGACTCGTCCGAATTATTTTAATTTGTATCGAAGTCCTGCCTTCTGCGTGGCCAAGCATAAACTTCTGTCTGAAATATTTTAGTTTAAATCGAAAACCTGAGTTCGTAGCCAAGTACGACCTTGTCTGAAGTATTTTAATTTTTATCGGAATTCAGACTACTTGGCGAGACAAGAACTTGGCATAAATGTTTTTTTTTGTTCGTCTTAATTCGCCTAGTAACGAACTGTTTTATTTTAAAATTAAATTACTTTTGAATATTTACTGTTATTAATTTTAGTCTAAATTCACAGGTACGTAAGAAAATTTCGTTGCCAATTATTTATATATACCTAGCGCTGAAAACTTATAATACTATATTATTTATTTACTAGATGCTATTTTAATTTTTTTTGCACTTTTAACGATGATTATGAGTAAATGAACCAATAATAGGTATCTTGTATTATTAGATTCAATAGAATTTTCATTAGGTCCTTCCTAAGGTCTGAGAAAATGCTGCATGCAATCTTGTAAAGTATGTCCATGGAGTTTGTTAATTTTGTTTTAAAAAAAAATATTTATAATGTATATTGTTCTCATCACGATTAGGTCGAGCATAATGAAATTTGTTATAAGTATAGTCTGGTCTCCTGGTTACGGACATAGATACTAATATAAAGTACGAGAAAAAAAAATTGACGGGTAGGGCGTCGCGGCGAACGACGAGTATGAGTAATAGTATAATTGCTTCGGCGTCTTTTGATGTGTAGCGTTTTTGATTTCGTGATTTTGGTTTAATTTAATTTTTTAATTATAATCTATGGGTAAAATCATTCGTCCTATAAATTATAATAATTTTAAGTGCTAAAAAGTTTCATGTCTCAAACACCTACTTCCCATATTCTTTCTAATTTTCTACCACTATACATCTTTCCTATTTGCCAATACAAATATATTAACGTGCACGCCTCTTGTATTAATCGTCATTATGTCGTATAAATAACGCTGCGAAGTGTTGTTAAATTGAAAATTTGCCAAAAACTCATCGATTGTCGTCGTTTAACCCCACATAGTACAGACAGACGCTTTAAACAATGTCGCTAATGATATCTCTGCTGCCTGTGAGATATCACAATTAATGATAAGGCTGCCCTTGCATGTAATTTTTATTTTCTGTTTTACTTGAAACTTTTATATTCTTGGAACATACCACAATCAAGTTTATCCCTTTTCGCAACTGTTCAAAAACACCGATATACCTTTCGAGTCGTAGTTGCCAGCTTATTTATCGTTGCAGTTGGTTATTCCAAATTCAAACGTATTATTTTGAATAAGTTTTTACAGACGTTCTCATTTATTTTTTTATATTTTACGAAGGTAGTTCTCTATTTGTTCGTCAAGGTCAACTGATGAAGTGGATCCATAAACACTGGGACTACAATAAGTTACTTAAATATTTTGTTAGGTTATGTATATCAGTTGTACAGAAAAAAGAGTTGTTTAAAATAAAGCTATCGAAGAAATACACAGTATGATTCACAAGAATGCCATGTCGTACACAAGAAATTAGTTTCAATTTGTGGTGGATAACATATCGGCTGCTTTCTGCCATGATGTTATAATTACATTTTTGATAACGGCATATAACTAGCACTATATCAACATCTTGCATATACTTTTAGGTCCTAATTATAAAATTATTATGCCCATCAGAAGTACAAATAAGATTTTATATATAATTATTTTAATAAAAAATAAATATGCCTGTATGTCCATACTTATTTATTATATTTTAATGAACCCTTGTAACATGTGACCTTTGTTAGAGACCAGAAAAAAAACCTTCGATCAACTAAACATGGTAAATGGTTATGTTTCCTCAATTGCGTTGTCGTGGAGTAAAGTTAAACCGCCTTAAACCAGATTTATGATCATATCAATAGTGTCAATGAATTGAACGTTAATAAAACGAAAATATCTTAAGAGTTGAACATTCAAACGAAGCTTCAGTGATTAATGGTTGTAATCAAGAAGTAAAATAAAACTTTGTCACATTGAATGATAATCATGACCTACGCTATTGTGACCTTATACGGGCGAACGTTGACTTTGACATAGAACCATGTCAGTGTACCGCAAAGGTGATAATTACAAGACCATACACATTAGTTAAGACCATCCATATTTGTATGTGTTGATATATTTATTCAGCTGTCATTGTTTGTTAAGATTAAAATCCAATCAACGCTCTACAGTTTAACTAAACATCGGTATCGGTCCTTATTTAGTTGTATACAATTTAAAGCTAGTTGATTGAACTCAAAAGACTATCTTCCTTTTTAACACCATACATGAAAAAGAGATAGCATTTTTTTATGTACTGTTTTAGAATCAGCACTATTAGCAGTAAAAATATAAAGCGAATCGGTAACATGTTGATATTAAGCCCACCTGACAGATTTCGGCCGCGCTGGCCATTTTCGTAAGAGACTAGCCAAATGCACAGGATATATATTATACTAATGATATGATCCAGGTGAGCTCAAAACAACGTCGAGTTAGTAGCTAAATTGGAAATAAAGGACTGTCTTAGCCTGAATATCATGGAAGAATTATTTTGAATAATCTCAACAGAACCTCTTATCCATTCATTTTAAAAGCTTTTGCCCAGCACTCTTTACAATTTACGTGCTCAATATGTCTTCTCTTAACACGAATAAATACATCGTAAACAATCATAGCCAAGTTATTATGTACCGTTGTATATTTCACACAATTTTATGACCATTACTATACTGCATACTAGACAGTTAGCCTTATATAATTGGACGTTGATTTGTTAACCTGTTAGATGTTCTTGAATACAATTTATTGCAGTTTAGTGTCATTGTTGTACGGTCATTTTATTTATTTAACACTTAATAAACACTGACGTCTATATATATAATCGTAATTTGTATTAAGATATGAAATATTTATCGTTTAAAATAATTTTGTTCTCGGATTTCAGTGTGCGTTTTATGCATATTACTATAATTGGTAGGTAAGGTTATTTTTGAATATAAATATATTAATAAAGAGTAGAACTTTCTTGAATCTCAACAAAGATCGCGCGTTTAAATACGGGAAAGCATCACGGTGTTGCACGGAACATGTGTTTAATTTATGTTTATAATTCATCTTGTGTTCGGCGGTGTTGGAATACATCGTACAGAAACCCGTGTATGTCCGTTAAATTTACCTAATATATTTACCGACCCATATAAAAGCGTGGTGAAATAAACTATGAATCTTTTCCTTACGAGGACGATCTTTCCTGAAGAGACAGCATTTAGGCAGCAGTGGCACACAGGTTGTTTTAGATAACAAATATCAAAATATCGCCTTTATTTTTTTAGCAGATGAAAAGGCGTTAGTAATAATAGCCAAAAGTAAAGCCATTAAAAATAATATACTATTTTTATATTTTGGCTATCGAATGATATTATACATTTGGAAAATTCTGTTCCATATCCACCAAGTAGCGGTGTTCAACCCGGATTCAGCTTTTACGTATCTATGTATGTGTACTTGTATATATATATATATATATATATATATATATGATTTAATATTTTCCTTATGATTTATTTACCCAATTTTAAAAAGTACGTTATCTAGGCGTAACCTTTATGTGCGTCTACACATATTAATTATAAAAATGTGTTGTTACTAGTGGTATTCCCACGACATTTCGAATAAAATAAACAGTTTCATTGTTTTTATTTTGAGTTAAATGCGCGGAACAACTACCTGATGTATTCATTTGATTTGTTAGCGCTTTAAGATGATTTTTTTTTGCTTCATAATTTGCATATTGAACTCAAAAACTATAATTATCTTAACACTGATGTATAATCAACAGAAAATTAGTTTAATTTGTAACACAAAACATCGATTCCTATTAACAAGTTCAAAGCTTTTATAATACCAAAATTGGTCAATTAAAGTCATAAAAATGTTGCTACTATATCATCGATTGATCAGAAATCATAAAAAAAAAACTTTATTTCACTACAACACCAATGAAACCAATGAGGTACTCGAGATTTCTATGGAGATAAATATTTGAGCAATAGTAGCGAGGTCGGAGGTACAAAGAACTTTAACAAATTGCTATTACGCACTTACGAATACTTTTGTTGCTCCACTTAGATTTATTATAGGGCTATCACTTACCCACGTTATTCTGTGATGCCTTATTTAGGTATAAAACAAAGTGGCTTTAAGAAATAGCAAATGTAACTGTAATTACATTAAATGTAAATATATTTCATTAATTATAATTTAAAAACACATTATCAATAACCCTATTAATATTATAAATGCGAGAGTGAGTTTGTTTTAGTTTGTTACGCTTTAACGTCTTATCTACTCAACCGATCATTATGAAACGTCTGGAGGAAACGTTGGCGAAGACGCATGCGGAATCTAGTTTATAATAAAATCTAATATTTGCAAAAAGGAGCACTTGAGATGTGTTTAGATAATATGGGATCTCTCAAATCAAATGTCAATTGTCAATTTTAATGCATATCGCGCGCATATCTATTTCAGGCAAGAAAACATAACTTATTTAATTTTATAAAAATAGTTTCAAAAATAGATTTTTTTTAAGTGGCAGCCCTGATTATAGGAGGGATAAATTTATGTTTATTTTAACAAAAAAACGCGAACGTGACGCTAAACACATCACTCTGCTTTGTTACGTGTGCTTTAGTGCTCCGATTGTGTTGAAGGACGCAATGTTATTGTCCAAAATAATAGATATACATACGTAACATTACATCCTTTGAACAGATAAAAAATTAAAAGTGGTATGTGCGAATTGAGATCCCCGAACTTATTATAAAAATCTATGTAAACTAGGTCCATGCTTTTTATCATGTATATAAGCTATCGTATTATATATTTATAATTTTTTTTATTTTTATTGTGTAGGTAGGCGGATGAGCATATGGGCCACCTGATGGTAAGTGGTCACCAAAACCCATAGACAACGGCTTTGTAAGAAATGTTAACCATCGCTTACATTGCCAATGCGCCACCAACCTTGGGAACGAAGATGTTATGTCCCTTGTGCCTGTAATTACACTGGCTCACTCACCCTTCAAACCGGAACACAACAATACAAAGTAAAGATATATGTATATATATATATATATATATATTCCACATAGCACAATATAAAACGCCATATATTTTTGTTTTTCAAGTCCATTTGTCATCTTGCAAAAAAGTTCGAAAAACTTTAATTCAGTTATCTTTATAAAAGTCGAAGTAACCATACTTTTTTCGTTCCATTTCAAATAACAAGGCCAGGCCGGCCACCAATGACGTCACAAATCCCGCTCGACTCGTTGATGTAGTGACGCTCATTCGCTCATTCATTAGTAAACTGAGAATGTGCAATTCGTAAAGTCAAAGCATAATATGTTTACTGATACATTCTATATATTTTTTCACGCAATGGAAACCTTCAGAAAGATACCGGCACCCTGGAGGGAATCGGATTATGTGGTACTTTTACTCACTAAAACCATTGCGATGGCCGTTTTCGGCACGGATCGGAGAGATTGCGGGATCGTGTCGATATAACGCATCCGCGAAGCTTTTGTCGTCTTCGCTGAGCGCGACCGGCCTTTTGCCGATTCCTCCGTCTCCTTCTGGAACATGACGGTCTTACAGTAGGAGGTTACGACCCTCCACGATGTATTCCTGCGGAACATCGCCAATACGATTGCTCGCAGGGAGAGGTCTCGTCCGTCTTCGTTACGTCGTAACAGACGCACAAATACACACGTTAAGCTTATAACATAATTTTTACGTGAGGGTTAAAAATATTATTTTTATACTACAACTATGTAGTATAAAAATATTTTCATCAACTGTGTAAATCTGCTTCCTAATTTGGTTAGATATCACTTTTAATAAATTTTCGTCTATGGTAATGTTGATCGCTCATCACTGTGTAGATGAAAATATACTCTCTGTCGACTGTCGTCATACATTTCAAAGGCCCACTAATTTGTTTATTCATTGGATTCTTCCGTACTAAAATTGCTGTACTTATTTCTTTGCGAGTAGCTGCCCAAATATAATTTACATACATATGAAAAAATAATCGTAATTTATTTATGTTGTTAACAAGTACGCATTATATATAATACTGCTGGGTATATCCCCATTACATTATCGTAATAAGTGTCGTAAGAAAACTGTTTTCTTTTCATTTTATATGGAAAGGATTGCCTTCCTTTGTTTTATACATATATAGGACACCTAATATCAAATCAAATAATTCTTTATTAATATAGGCTCATAAGTGCTATACGTATTAAATTAAATGTATCCTATCTTTGGTTATAGAGTGCCTTTTTTAAACCTTTGAAACTTAAATGATTAAATTTAAGCCACAACCGTTTCGGAATGTAGATCTACCGAGAATCGTTGTATTAATCATACAACAGTCTTCATATAAATATTTGCTTTGACAACTGCATCGTACCTGAATCAAAAGCATACACACATGTCACAGGTGATAAAATTGCCACTTAGTGTACACATATTTGAATAACGGTCGTTTACCCTGCATTAACATACGGTAGCACGAATACACTGTTGAATGTAATAATGATACTGTTAAATATACACGAGAAAAAGAAACCTAAACAACATTTTAAAAATATTTTGTGTTATAGAGATACATTTAAAAAAAATGTAACATACAATCATCGACGATTGTCAGGAAAAGCTATATATTCCAGGCCACTTAAGGCAGAGTAATGAATTGCGCTATATAGGGTTGCAATTGGAATGTTTAGTTTAATTATATGACTGCCTCGTTGGTCTAGTGGCTAGATATTAGGCTGCAGATCCGGTGGTCCAGGGTTCAATTCCCAGGTCGTGCCAATAAATAGTTATTGGGTTTTATCTGTCAGAAAATTCTCAGTAGCAGCCCGGTGTCTGGAAGGTAGAAGTGTGTACACTCCCGTGCCTCGGATAGCACGTTAAGCCGTTGGTCCTGCGCCTGAACTCTTTCCGGTCGTGTCGGATTGCCGTCCCATCGGATTATGAGAGCTAAGGAAAAGAGAGTGCACCTGTGTTTGCGCACACACTTGTGCACTATAATATCTCCTGCGCAGTTGGCTAATCTCTCTTGAGATTGGCCGCCGTGGCCGAAATCGGTCTGAAGGACCCTTAATTATATTTATTTTTTTAGTTAGTGTAAAACCTTTATTGATATAATTCTTATTTATGGGATGATATTGTACATTGGAAATTTAATTTGTCAACGGAAAAAATATCCTAAAACGTTGAAGACATAACATAAAAAATGTTTTAATACTGATACAGATTTGATTCTGACCGTCAGTCCATCACCAGAACCACATTATACATTTGTCCAAATGTTTCGAAGACGTTTGTTTTATTAATATTTTTTACATAATATACGATACCGTAATATCTTGACTATTGAATTCATAACATGCGAATGTTCACTCTTAATCAGCTGACGTTAATCATATCTAGACCAAGGTATAATAGTATCCTGACTGAAATCTTTTGTATTAAGGCAACAGGCTAAACGAATTGATTGTATAAGTTTGACGCAGGTACATAATAATAACTTAAATCAATACATTAGAAAAGTTTAACCAACGTTAACGTTTGTTAAGATTTGATTATTTAAAACAAAAACCTCCACGAACTAAACTAAATAATATTCTTAAGTTCGAACTTACCTTACTTACTTTATTTTAAATCTAGTTCGCTAAGCATTTGTAAATAAGATGAACGTTTCCAGTTATGAATTCAATGTACATACATATGTTTGTTTATGAATTACGTCGTGAGTCGTAACACGTCAATATTATTTCAACGGTATTCGATAAAATAATATTATGAAGACGAATAGAACATTGTTTCTATAAGGCAAACACTAAACAACGATAATATTGTAAAGCGAGCCGCAAGTTTGTATGTACAATGAACTTCATATGCCTACACTAAGATTGCGATTGTCTATTCTTTGTTATTTTAACTTATAATAAAAGTGCAATCGTCTGTTTCTTTGTTCGAGCACCAAGCAACCGCTTACTGTAACGATTTTGATAAAACGTTTTATGTGTTAAGGCTTGTCGGTCGTTTTCGTCGCCCAAAAAAAATATTTGCGGAACTAAAGCGGAAATATAAGATAGAACAAACTTTTACAAATGACTAAGACCTAGTTGAAGATCGATAATTAACAACAAATGTGAATATTAAAATCGACGCCATAAAAAGATCTCGTTACGATAAAGCAGAAATATTCACATTTTTTACAAGCTCGTATTAACCGTGTGTTAGTTTTACAATACCATTGATACGCACTCAAAGCTTTAATATAGTATAGAGATAAATCCCTTCTAATATAATAATGTGGAAATATGTTTGCTGGGTTGTCCTTTTATAAAGAAGCAACCGATAGACTTGATTATTTGCGCACACATTAGTTTGAATAGCTATATTTTATTTTATCCCGGAAAATGAACATTAATGAATTTGACGGCAAAACTATTATCGAGTAAATATTTGAAAAAGTTTCGCACTGTTTTCAAATATGTCGTAGAAGAAGGCTCTTGAGCTAGGTATCTTCTTTTTGTATACGAGACACTATAAAAATAAACGCCCAATCAGTAGCCATCAAAGCAAAATAATAACTATATACAGCATAATAATAAACCTATGGTAAAAAAATATAATCAATATTTACCATACAAACGTATTCTACATATGTATTTAGATAAACATTGATTTATCTCTCTCTGTTATTATTCATTTGACATTTGAAAGAAGGAGACAGAATTGTTCAGCTAATCACTCGGTAAATAACGCTAATACGTAGAGCTTTAGTATTTTGGCATCGTTGGTTTTCGTAATCCTCTTATTAGTTATCATTTTAAAATTGGAACGTGCGATGTAATTATTAGTAAATGCTTACGTTATATGAAGAACCTATTAGCCAAATTATAATTCGTATGATGTATACTTTGGAAAATTCCATGACATTGCAGTAAACCAATTCCGCTTATAGACGTAGTTTATTCTTTAAATATAATATATTTTTATATGAAAAAAAAACATTACTACATTGAATGTGCTAAATTGAAAATTCAGTTTACAAATAATATTTTTTGTACCCCGTCACGACTGTGATTGTCATTGAATATTATAAAATATTGACAAAAAATAAAACCAGGGTCACGATCTATATTTAAGAAGTGAAGTTTTGTAATGGGGACTCTTATTCTGTACAAACAACCAACAAAAACTATTGTTACGTAATGTTATGACCCGTGTTTCACTGCAACGCAAACCTTTTATGGAAGGAAAATGTCTTTGGTGGTAAACGTGCTAAATTAATTACATCCGACAGGCAGAGTTCCTTGCTATGTTTAATTTCACGAGTCGAGTGCTAGATTAAAAAAATCCAAGTTTAGCATATTGATTAATTTATAAACGCAAAACTTTATATATAAGTATCTAATATATTTGTAGTACAAGATAATTTATATAATTTGATAAATATGTATATATATTTTCAGTATATATACTTGTATACAGAATTAATAGATGTTTTTTTTTAAATATTAATATTAAATTACTGTTTTACGAATAACTATCATGATGATAAAAATAAATTAAATAAAATTAATGATTCGAACAAGGAAAATCATTTTTCGTTTTGTTCTCTGATAAGTAGTATTGACTAGGTACTGATGTTATTATTATTATTTAAACAGCAACAATAGCCTTAATTCGAGACCCATTTTAATCTTGTTACAATACTAGCTTAACATTTTTTACGGGGTCGATGACACCAACGCAACGTCAATAGCAACGGGTGCCATACATTATAAATTTATAACTATTGTTCTAGTTGCACGCGCGAATAAATGGTCGCCATTTTAATGTAAAAAACTTAAACTAGTTGCGGTCGTGCAGGTGAACTGACTCACGTCTAGATCCTTATCGTATAGAACCACTACCAACGGGCGGAGATTTATTTCAAAATTCGGGGATTAATTCTTTAATAAGAATAACGTTTATCGTACATAAATATTTAAATTAAAAAAATATATATGACATGTTCCATAAAAGTAAAATTTTAAATTATGTAACCGACGATTTAACTCGTCCAATCTAATTTTTCCCAAAATTCATATATTCATAGATATATGAATTTTGGGATTACCTAGGTCATATTTCATTGGGACGAGTTCTATGGTTTTGACGTGATAAGGTAACAGACAAACACAGTTACTTTCGAATTTATAATATTAGTCTGATAAAAAATAATGTAAGTCAATTATTATCACTCGATAGCAAAAAAATAAAACTAAAGATGTCACGCTACACGCTACCTTTAATGACATATCATCTCACAAACTACGTGTTGATTTTGATTCGTCACATTTTGCGGTCACGCCTTGCATCATGTCAATCAAACAGTCACATGGCTATTGATACTGCCAAGTCATTATATGTGAGTTTATTTATGAGCATACTGACTGCGAGCTATTTCAAACAGCTCGATGAATGAATACTAACAAAATGTATATATATTATATTATTAATTTCACTTGTTCGTTATCAATTCGAAATTCGTAATTTCATCATTTTCATCCCATGATATTAATATATATCTCACTTCATTCTCACCATATTCGATTACGCAGCGTAGAACTTATTAATTGCAAAAATTCGTGAAATCTATTCCAGTTTACCTTCGAGACGTCAAAGGCAATGCCCAACCCAGACGTATTCACTGAACGAATGGAATGTATGCTTAAGTCCCGCAATGATAATATAATTAATGATTAACTCGGACACTATCCTCGCTGGTCTGTATTTGGTGAGGTTACCTCAGAGAATTTGCACGTGTTAATAATTGCTGGTTACATTTTTTGTACGATGTCGTCATCTTGCTATCGCGTTATGGCTTCTCATCGCTGTAATCATGGCGATTATGTTTATAATTTAACAACGGTGGTTGTACGTTGTCAGTTTTTGTTATATCACGAAGCGTGTAAAAATAATCACCATAAAAGTTGAAAGAGTTCATTCGTATTATGTTTTGCAGCTTCATAATGTTATATCGTCTTTATTAGTCGTAATAATATTTCAAGGGTTGTTGATGCCTCATTCTTCTTAAATATACTAAAAGCTTCAAGTGTCATCGTGATATGAAATTAATACTTTAAGAAATATTGTCCTTCAATTCTTGTCTAATTTCCTTTAATTCGTTGCCGTCTATACTGTATCAATAAATTTTTATTTCAATCGATTTATAAAGCTCGCGTGTTTATTAAATGAATTGTTCGTTCATGTATTTTTTGTTTGTTGTGTTATACTTTATCTGATTTCTGGGTAGTATTAGTTAGTTAATGGTAGTCTTGTCTTAGAAACCACTTATGCCATCGGTTTTTTATCGTGCGTGAGTTGTCGAGGAAAACTTAATTGAAAAATACATCGACAAATGTTTAGTCTTTCGTTTCAATACCATTTAGTTATGTGTGCTTAATCTATATATATATATAAAAAGACTTGTCCTGACTGGGTCATCAACGCAGAACCTAAACCACTGGGGTTAGAGACTTGAAATTTTGACAGTTGATGCATTTGATGATGAAAACGCGTACTAAGAAAGGATTTTTGGAAATTCCAACCCTAAAGAGGTGAAATAAGGGATGAACCGTTGTATGGAAATCCGTCACTATCAAAGTTAGAAGGATGATATATCGTATACAAGCTTCTGGTTGGAAATAAATTAGTACACAAATCAGAGTTTTCCAAAATTAACTACCTAAGAGGGTTAAATAGGGGTTGAAAGTTTATATGGGAAGTTCGTCATTTTTGTAAGAAGCGCGAAATTTTATATACAAGTTTTTGGTTAGATATAAATAAATATCTATTTAAGGGTTTTTGAAAATCTACCTTCCAAGAAGGTGAATAGGGATTGAAAGTTTGCATGGCGGGTCCGTCATTTTTTATGTAAGAAGCCTGAAATTTAATTTTAAAGCATCTGAGCAAAAATAAATGCGAATGTATTTTGACATTTTTAAAAATTCAACGCCAAGCGAGAGAAATGGGTTGAAACATTCGTATAAAAAATTGGACTTATTTGCTTGAAATGTACTGCTTAAATAGACCATAATTAACATATTTTATTATTTTTGATTATGTCTCGGTCAAAGCCGCGGGGGAACCGCTAGTAATTAATAGATTTAATATAATTTAAATTATCCAAAATAAAAAAGGAACCGTAAATTGATGGAAATACTAAAAGGCTCTTATCGTAAATTGATATTAAGTACCAAAGGCTGATATCGGACAAAAATCAAGTGAACTTGATGTTTCAACTAGATTAAGAGCAAATTGCGCAACTTCGCGTCTTCACAAAAACGTTGTGTGGAGAAAATCGTGATTTAATCAGTAAATCGATTATAGATTAAATGATAAATCAACCGGCCCAGCTGGCTACAGGTCTGTTAAATGACGGTAGGCGGTCTATGACTGGAAGATCGTTACGTCAGATTTTGATTTCATCTTCCTACAGATTTAAACGTCTAGCTCGGATATGATTCAATGCAGTTATGTTCGAAATATATTGCAATTTTTTTTTTTTTAAAGTTTTGTATGCAAATTTGAGGCTAACATCACATATCATATTATAATCCACATATATAACATAGTATTAATAAAAGATAGATAGATGTCATGTCTTAAGTAAATAAATATATAATATGAATTATCGTTTAGCAACTTGTTAGGTTCTTCTTTTCTCTCGAAGCTGTTTGCTTGTGTCAGCAAAAGAGGAGTATAGCAGCTGCTTCGTCATATTATAATGCTGTTTCGAAATATAAATTAACAAGTTAAATAACAAAATATGAAGTATCTTTTACTTTTCTTTGAAGTAAAATAACATCAAAACCTGATTTTTTAATTATTTTCAGTTTAATAAGAAAAAGCAAAATATGAACATTTCAAAATAATATATTAAATGTTTGGTCGTAGAAGATTACGGGACTGTTTTTTTTCTCAATATTTCAACTTCAAGGCGAAAGTTCTTAGTCTCTTAACACAATACGGATGATTTCGTTTAATAAGTCGAGCTCATTTTTTGAAGGTCTTACCCAAATAATCCTTATTACCATCATTTCGGTAACCGGTTTTTGTCAACAAAACTGACTTGAAGTGGCGGATGTGGTACGAGGGAAGTTGATACGGTCAGGTTTTCTGAGAATAAAGTCAGTAATATAAACGTGATTTAACATTAAATTATATTTTACACAAACAAAAGGTACTATACATATTCTACTTATACCCTTAATAATAAGGTCTAGAATGCAATAGCTAGTATGAATATCGCCTTAATTCAAGTAGAACAAGAGCATAAATTATTTCAATATATAAAGCAAATAGCTTAACGATGCTGTTTATTTAACATTATCACTTATTTTTAGATAATTACAATATTTCGTATTTTTCCGTTTTAGTAGTAATGCAAACGTGCTTGGCTAAGGCCTACTCTTTATGTGAGGAGATTTACAGTCTATTTCAACACACTGCTCCAATGTGGTTTGGTGGCACACATAGACATGTGGCAGATTTTCATCCAACAAATGCAGGCTTTCTAACAAAGTTTCTCTTTACCTCCAAGAACGACATGGATTATAAACACAAATTAAGCACTTGAAAATTCAGTGGTGTTTGCCTAGGTTTGAACCCGAAATTATTATCATTTACTCCTTAAGTATAGCGTAATGCTTGTATTAACGAAAATTATGTGATAATTATATAATAACCTAATAATGACACTATAATATCTAAGGCTTGACAAATGACACTGCAAGATTTTACGTTAGTTATTGCATTACGTCATAAAAAAGTAAAAAATGACAAAAAAAACTATCAAAAGCAAGAAAAATAATAATTATAGAAATATTACAATTGGCATATTAAAGGCACAAACTGCGTTTCGTCTCTCAATCGTCCAGCGCAGACATGTTTTCGCAGTAAATTGCTTTTAGTTGACCTTGAAGTGAACGTAAAAAGATTTCTTTTTATTTATTCCCCGCACACCCTGTTTGCCTAAGGCTCCGGCACTTCTTTGTGACGACACGAGAATTATTCACTGGTAAATATTTCGTCTCCGACACAGTAACCTTTGCACATTCACGACCATATTATTCTTTTGGATAATATTTTGAATGGTTCTGCTTACATAATTGTCTCTTTTTCTCTCACACTATCTCTCCCTCTAATATTATTTATAATTTTAGAATGCTACAGAATTATAAATATTTTCTATACTACATATGACTAAATTGTATGTTGATTCGAAATAATGATAATAAGTTTTATTGTAACTACTAGCTGTGCCACGCGGCTTCACCCGCGTATAATTAATAAAAATATAATAAACACACACATATGGCTAATTATTTTCATAAAATACCGAAGTTTTTACCGATCCAGCGAGTAAATTTTCACATCAAGATTGGTCAAGCCGTTCTTGAATTATAAGAAGACATACAGACAGACAGACAAAAATGAAAAAAATAGTATAATGTGAATCACTGCATCATAAAACGAAAATTTATCACAAAATTAGGTGAAAAAAATAATTACAGACAGAGCCAATAGATTGATATATAGTAGTATAGATATGTCAGAAAATATAGTTGTTTTACCGATGCTTTTTTTTAAAGACATTACTTATGGAATATGCTTGTATTGTATTGTATTGCCTGTACTGTAATATAGTTATAAATAATCTGTATTAAATTTGATACATTTAGTTACGATCATGAAGGGGAATGAACCTTTTAATTTATTTGTCATCTATCAGCAATACAAGTTATTAAAAAAGCATTTGCAAATGCTGCTTGCATATTTATTAAATTAGCATTTTTATCATTATCGTTCTGAATAAATTATAAAACACGATTTATCATAAAAACTACTCAACCAAATAAAACTCAAGCAAAAAGTTATATTTATAGCAGTGTCAGTTAAATAACTTGTGTCATAAAAGTAGAACTAAAAACTGGTTACGTTGCAGACAAAAAATGCTCTGACTGATTTCGTTCACGGATAGTTGTGATGTTTCGTATTGACACAGGTGATAGGTGTTATCGTACAGCGAAACATACGTCTTCGAAGATAACAGAGCCAATAGACAGACAGTATTTTGTTACGTAACATTTGTATCGACTTTCTTAATGTAAAGTTTTTGTTATGATAATTCATCTCATTCATTGTCTGTTCGATTCACGTTTCGAAGCAATTCTATTAATTTTGTCATGGACGTATATTATTAATTAAACAGTATAGTTTTCATTAAATAATAATTAAATTCAAAAAGCCGGCCAAGTATAAGTCGGAATCGTGTACTATAAGGGATCCAACACCCTTGGTTTTTTTCGTTTTTTTATTTCTGGGATTTCTTGTCCGTACCTTTGGTGTATTTTATCTTTAATTTATATTAACGTGATTTTAATGTCAGGCACATTAAATAGTTGTTATCAAGCGGCATCACAATCTGTGTTTCAGAATTAAAAACTTTTGACGTCGTCGTTCAGATGACTACTGCATTGAATCGAAGTACACATTCACCCAGTTAACTTGACAGGGGTATTAATGGTCTTGCATAAACACTACGTTTTGGACTTTTTACTATTGTTTGTTAAAATAGAGGTAACACTTAAATCCTACAAATCGATATTAGCTTAATTTAAATAGCGGCTCCATTAAGTCAGTTAACTAGTAACAGCTACCTTATAATGAATAAGAGAAGAAATAAACTCTGTATCAAAGTTCCAGATCTGAGAATATATAGTTGTAATTAAAATACGAATACCAACAGAATATAAATTGAAAGTCTTTTTATTTATATTTAATCTGTCTTTTGTTTGACACCTATATTTAATCTGTGAAAATTTAATTGGTTTTTGTCTGTTTATATTTAAATTTATGCTAAAATAAAACTCCTACGAATAACGTAATCGCATACATTAATGACCCTCGTATCAGATGGCTAATAAAAAACAGAATTGTCATGTTTTAAAATTAATCTATTTATGTCTGATTTGGGTTTTGCCGTCGGGTGGATCCCACCCACTAAACAAATATTCTACCGCAAAACATCAATAAATTTTATGTCTGTGTTGTTAGGGCATTGACGGTATAAGGAATAGTGTATACTTACTACTTACAAAACTAATGTATGTCATCGTCGATGATTGTTGTATGTCTATAGACAATACCATTCTTGATTTGTTAATTTGGCTTATTAGATAACCTTCATATAAATTAACTTTCTCGATGAATATGCATTTCTCTAATTCAGGGGTGGTAAGTATGCAATGCACAAGGGTTGTACAATTTTGGGGTTGCGCCCCTTATAGAGACGTCCCTTTACACCCTCGAGGGTGTATCATATATGTCATGGATTTATAGAACCTGGAATAGATATGACCAACGCTTGTAAACGATAATATGAATTGGTAATTCGTAATTTGTGACCAATGTATTTCAAATTTTTGACTTGTTGAATTATTCTACTGCTAAACAGCAAAATATACTGTGGCGTTGATGAAAAAATGTTTTTTATACTAGCGTATTTTTATCTTGATAATTTAATCTATTCAATATTCAATTAACTTACACAATAACGCTAACTATTGTTTTTGAAAAGGACTTTAAGTATCTGAGTAGGTACCACCCGCTCATCAGATATTCTACCAAATAATAATACTTAGGCACAGTGGATGTAACATCTTAGTTCCTAAGGTTGGTGGCGCATTGGCGATGTAAGGGATGGTTAATATTCCTTATAATGTCTATTGGCGGTGGTGACTTCTTTCCACCAAGAATTGGCAGTCAATCTACCTATTAAAATTAAAAATATCTTGGAAATTGTGACCTTAAATTTTGAACAAATTATTAAGCGATGTGATTTTCTTTTTAAATTTTAAATGAAATATTGCCACATTATAAACAATATTAGCATCAATAACAATACACCGGGACATATTGCAAATAAATCGCAAAGGAGTCTCGGTAACTTTGTGACGAAATGAACATTGGATATATTAATATGTATTAGTTTACGACATATCTATCAAAGTACAATGCAATTGTCATTTCCAGTTCATTTACATCGACGTCAAAACACGTTACAAGTGCATTTAATGTTCTGAATTCCGTATGATTCACTTCAGTCCTCCGCCTAAACCTGTAGTGTGGGCGTTTGTGTGATTTATAGCGCTACGCATAACACATCTCGCATTTCCTATCATTATTACTAGTTTAACGCATTTATAAATTCAATAAACACGAATGAACAACGTTTGTGCTATTTACTATATATTTATGACACCTTTATCGCTAATGATAATCGTTTTCTTTGGGATGAATGATTAATTTAATCTAGGTGGTTTATATAAATTTTGTGTCAATCAATTTAGATATACTATTGGTGAAAGTTGAGCGATTGATCATACGAATGTCGTATTTAAAAAACTAACATGTTGTGTCTCACTCCTGAGCTTTTTCTACCAAGCTACTCCAATGCGGGTTTCGTCATTGGATATGCATGTGGCAGTTTTTTAACTGATATACGCACGTTTTCTCTCGATGTTTTCCTTCACCGCCGAGTACGCGGTGAATTATAAACGCAAATAAACATATTCAGTGTTCCTTGCCTGAGTTTGAACAGTGGGTTATCTCGAATCTGTGTTGTGTTTATGTATTTTGATATTTTTCGTCTTTATACTGACTGAAAGACGTCGAAAAAACGTCGGTTTGTTGTGTCATGGTTATATTTTGGTTTCAAATTAGTCATCGCTTAAACAGCGATAATTATTTTTAACGTTCAAAAACAATTATTTTATTTCAATTAACATTGAAGAAGGGCGTTAATATTATTACTAAACTAGTATGTATTCGTTCAAAAACTTGTTTTATTTTTATGGGTTTTGTTATTATAGGTTTATTCACCTATTATTGTAAAATAAGTCATATCAATATGTGTGAACACAGAATACAAAATTTAATTTAATTTACATTTATGATTATTTGTTAAATTTAAGCAAATGTCGATGTCTACAAATATTTTAACATATGTAAGACATAATCAATTTAACTTATATCAATACAAGACGTTATCTAAACAAAAAAATCATCGCATAATATAACAGAAGTATGTGAGAACGATTTATCATTTAGTAACCGGTATTAGGGTGGATTTAGCAAGAAGTTTGCGTGGGACTCTTTGAATATCGTCCTGCGAATATGTGATAAGAGCTTAAAATAAAATTTACTACGCCATCTTTGTAACGACTGCCATCAAATGTGGGAGGCAATCCATGGCAAGCTTATCTGATTCTATAAGTCAAGTGTTAGCTAGACAGGCTTAAGATTTTTTTTGTTTTGTTAGGTTTTCTAACTTGTTATTCTTTACTCTTTTCTCCCAATGCTGGACAACATCAAAATAATAATACCAAACTTGATCAGGATAAGAATTCGTCAGAAAAGAGTTTGTGAGATATTCGAGATATTTCATATTAGATGTTTATTTTAATGAGCTCGTATTCTTTTGATATTAAATAAGATGATAGTATCGAATATAAAGGTTCATCAACGGAACGAAAAATGATAATCCTTATTTTATGAAAGACACGGTATACATCCAGATGGTTTATGATTTTTTAAATATTTAAAATAGGTAGGTGGACGGGGAAATGGGCCATCTGATGGTAAATCATCATTAATAATCCCTTACATCACCAATGCGCCACCAACCTTGGAAATTAAGATGCTATGTCCCTTGTGCTTGCAGATACACTGGCTCACTCACCCTTCAAACAATACAACTGCAATACTTAGTAGTTTGTCGGTAAAATATCTGATGAGTGAGTGGTACCACCACAAAGCCCTACCACTAAATGGATGAAATAATCAAGTACATTCATGTTGCGCCTGTATAAAAGACAGACTATATATTTTATTGTATAAGGAACCTCATTTAAATCTCAAATGTCATCGCATCCGATTCTAATTGATTACGTTATAATACAGTTACGTAAATGCTTATAATCTTCGTCCGAAAACGATACAAATGCCGTCTAATTATCTTTTTAACTGGAGCCCGACGAGGAAGTAATTTGCATAATGAAAGCTCTTATAACAGTACAGTTTGTATGAAATAAAACATGTTACCGAACAGGAAAGCAAGCTATTACAATTAATTACAGTTTATTGTACTCGTTGTTTTGTGCTCGTTAACGTAGGCGTTGACTGAATTTTAATTTTGTATTTAAATTTTATCTTTAAGCCGTAAATTACTAGGTTCCATTAATATGGATTTTTTTTGTTTTTACTGTATAATAAATGACTGTTCAGTGTCCACTTAGAATAAAATAAAAGGCTTATAATGGTGTGTGTGTTAGTTTTTTTTTTTATAGATATCTCGATAGATCTATTTTTAATGCATAATTGATTTAATTATAGTGTTTACGGATTGTGCATGGCTTACTCATTTATTAGTAAAATATTATAAGATCATACATTTTAGCTTTTATGCTACAAATTATTTTTACTTTACTTTTTTAAGTCTTTAAAGGGACTTATTTAAATATAATAAGTTACAATATTGAAAGGCTTTAGTCTGCTTATTAAAATTCGTGTCTATGTATAATTTTTGTGTTATACAGTAGTGGTCGTACAATTAGAAACACTACCAACGGTCCTTGACATTATATAAGATACATTATGTAAACAATAAATAGGACAACAATATGTTCAACGATGCATATATCAGATAAATCAGTTTTAAGGTATGAACAATAATGGTTCATTAATTAGAAACAACAACAAAAAGTATAAAAATTACACTATTATTTTAGGTATTAGTAATTAGTATTGTTATTTACGAAATAGCTACTATCCACAGCCTACCAATAGTTATAATTAATATTTAGTGGCGTATCCCTTATTTTCAATAACAGCACTGCAACGACGTGGTATTGATTCAATCAATTTCATACATTTTTCTAGAGGTATTGAATTCCATGCTTCAACAAATGCTTCATACAGTTCATTTTGACTGGTGTTACGTTTGTTTGAGACTTTCTTTTTAACAATATACCAGAGATTTTCTATCGGGTTTAAATCCAGACTATTTGCTGGCCAGTCTAAAACGGATATACGCTGTTCGCTAAGGAAACATTTGACGCTATTGGCCGTGTGTTTAGGGTTATTGTCATGATGAAAGATCCAGGTTACAGGCAAATGATCGTCCGTGTAGGGAATCATTGTGTGCTCTAAGGTATTTTTGTATTGCCATTGATCCATTATACCGCCACCGTGCTTGACTATACTCCTTGTGTATTTATAATTGAAAGCATTGTTTACAGGGCGTCTAACATAGCACTTTCCATCGGAATTTACTATATTTATTGTTGTTTCTTCTGAAAATAACACTTTTTTCCATTCTCGTACCGTCCATAATTAACATAATTTTTAGCGAATAATAATCGCTTCTCTCGGTATTGCTTGGTAAGAAGCGGTATCTTTCGAGAGATTCTTCCAAGCAATTTAGCTTCCACTAATCTTCGGCGTATTAGTCTTGACGAGATGTTTCTCGGGTCATCAGGCGAAAAAACTTTATTTTTTATCTGGTTGGAGCCTTTACTTGGGTCTTTTTTAGCAACACGAACGATTAGCGTATTTTCTCTGGGATAGGATTTTCTAAGAACATTTTCAACAGTTCCATGTGTTTTATAATGATCAATTGCATTAAAAACTTTCTTAACAAAACAATTTAAATGCTCAGCTATTCTTCTGTACGCCCACTTATGATCTATATGTAAATTAACAATGATGTGCCTAGTTGACGCGTCACTACTTTTATTTTTGCCCATTTTGAACAAAATAAAATTCAGATTAAATTTAGAATTGCCGCCAAAATAATAGAAAAAGAAATGTTATTCTCCAATTTCAAAAAAAGAACGAGCTATGGATCGTTTTTTAAAATGTTTCTAATTAGGCGTCAAAGCGGCCAGTAACAGAAAATAAACTCCTACATGTGTAAGACTCATTTTGTAATTAAAAGTAAGATATGTTTTATATTTTATGCATTTAATGAGTTTTTTATTTGAGTAGCTTTATTATTGCATGATTATTAATTATTGAATGTGTATATTTTTTACGAACATTTCTGCGTTGAAGTTATACGTTCTTTATTCATAAGAAGTGTTTCTAATTATATGATCACCACTGTATATAAATAAATATTAATAAAATCTATATAAACGAATTTCGCATTCATTTGTAAAGACTATCCGAATAAATTGAAACTTTGTGAGGTTTTTGTTGGAATTTGCGTAATGATTTATGGCTTTGTACTGTCAGCGTAATAAATACATTTATTTATTTGTTTATTTATTTATTAAGATCCTCCAGGAGCAATTACATCAATACAATATTAGTAACAAAAACAACTTATAGCTTAAAACTAAATGCATTACTTGTAAAGGAGAATAATTCATGCAATGATAGTGGAGATAAAAAGGAGCTTACACGATAAAAATATGTACATTTACAAGTTTGACCATAAATATATATATATGTATATATAAACCGAATAATTGTTTACGATAAATATAATTTAAGCGACGTTGCAATAATAGCTGGTATGTTAGTATAGTTATAAACGTCAATAACTTACCGCAATCCGATATAATTAGTTGCTCAACGTCCACGTGCTCTTACCGCAAAGGTCCGACCATGCCAATCAGATTGTCCAGTAATGACGAGCTCATTATGATCATTATATCTATGGGCGGTTTGCTTACGGCTTCATTAGACGACCATCAGTTACGGAAACCTGATTCATCGATTGGTCATCGATAAAATTAATAGGGTCGAGTTGAGTCTCCACGCATGTCATATGTGTGTCTCATTCGAGCTCGACTTCTGTAATTGTATTCCTAATGCTGATACAGCATTACTGAGTTATGGAAGTGCAGATAAATTTTGTTTATAGTTCTTTAAGGAAAACATTTATTAATATCCAACTCACAATAAAGCAGTCTTGGATATAGTTTCTAATCCCCTTTTAAAAGAGACGAAAAACAATGGAAACTTAAAGAACTGACTGATTTTACGTGTATTTTAGAATCGATATATTTCGTTCAATTATTTGAAATTACAAAAGTTTTAAAGATAATTGATTGTTTTCATGGGCTACGAGTTCACTAAAGTCCAACTCGATCTTAAACATCGGTTTCTTTAAAATGAATTCAATTTTATGTTTTCTTGATGATGCGAATGAAATTGCAGTTCCATATGATTTTGTAATAACGAAATAACATCTTGCTAATACTGCATGCCTTGCACGAGTTACGTCCTTTATAAAGTGTGTTATTACAAGTTTAATAATTCTAAACAAATTGTTTGATCATATTCATAAAACTATATTGCTCTTGCCATTTTAAAGACCTATAATTTCTTATTACTAATAAACGTGACCACATAAATAAAGTATCTTGTAGTTGAAATTATACTTTGAATAAATTAAAATTTTGTATATAATATAACATTATTAAATATAAAATTGTGTCATTAAGTTCCGTATATAGAAGTGAACATAGTAATAGCTTGTGTAACATTAGTGAGATAATTGTAACGCGAGTCAGCCGAGCTAATGATAACGGTGTAATACGGGTGCGCCTGCGCAGGGCAATCGAACAGAGAATAGTAGCGCGGTAACAATAACCAAGTTCAGTCAAAGAGATTCATTAAATTAATCAAAGTAATATTTATAGTAAAGTAACATCATATAATTACAAATTATATATATGTAAGCATGCATAATCTTACGTCTGTAAGATTATGCATGCTGAGTTATGTGATGCCTTTAAGTGGGGCATACAATATGTTTTTATTTTTCGTTCTTTATATATAAGTTACTTATAAGACCATGTTTAATATTGTATGCAACGTTGGCTTCCTATTAAATAAATAAATATGTATGACCTTGTTTTTACAAGGCCTTATTTAACTTAGCCGATTGACCTAAAATATTTCAATAGGTACATGAAAAAATTATAAGATTAAACGTCTCGGAAATCTTAACTTCAAGGCGATTAACTTAGACTTCGCGTATTGGCTTATGTAATATTGATGTACATATGAATAGTGTATTAACTATATTATATATTATGTATAAATTAATTTAGAATATAAAAGAGATATATCCACGACTAATATTTTTTAAAAAGTGCGCGATGGTTTCCACGTAACATTAATAAATTATAATATTATAAATATATCATTCCTTAGAAATATCAAAACTTTAAATTGATGTAATTTTGCATTAATTAATAAAATAACTTAAATAAGTAAGCATGTAAGTCCTTAGTCGAGTATGACTGCTGTTCTTGAAACGTTAAGTCAGGTAAACATTTCTTGGAAGGACTAAATACCATCGAGTTCATCACGCAATACAATTATATTGACTTGAGTTTTCAAGGTAAGTCGAACCGTAATTTCTCAGTAAGTACCTAGTATGCTTACTAAACAAAAGCACCATAGTTTTCAATTCCCTAAAGTTCTGCCCGGTATAGAAGAATTAAATTGCAAACGATCGTAATCATTTTCTTTTAATAGAATTACATACATATATTATGGTTATATTCTAATACGTGTCAAATTGTGTCGAATGGTTGACTATAAAATCAAACAGTTTTCTACCCACTATAAATGTTATATGTATGTAACAAATAAATACATACATTGAACTTATTATTATTAAATAATATTATACTATGTTGTTGTAGTTAAAAGAATAACGGCCTTATTTATAAACGTTGCTTAGTTACTGGTTAGCTGAACACTGATATGTCTCTTTCTGTCATTATTGATTTGGCATACGAAAGAAGAAGACAAAATATTGTTTAACTAATCACCAGTTAAATAAAGTTTGTGAATAAGGCGGTAAATGCTTAAAATACTCTAATGAACCTTGTTTTTGTGTATTAAGTTAAGTATTGCTACTTATATTCTTTAAAAAGCAAAGCTGACATTATAAGGACAGTTTATAAAATTATGGTCCAATCTCGAGGTTACTAAAACTACTATTCAACAAAGAATTATCAAAATGTGTTTAAGTTGCCGAAGATATTGAAGATTTATTCTAGAATGTAATTGATGATCGAGGTCAGTAACAGATGTACTGGTTGTATTACTAATGTACTTGTAATTAACTTTCGTATCTACACCTGCTTACGAGCATATTTAAATCACAAATACTAATGATTACTAAAGATGAGAACAATAAATCATCCACTACCTGAAATCATATAAAATAATTGTCTTATTTACCACAGGGGATAAAAAAACGTAGAATACTTAACAAGAACATTCTCTATACAACCCCTATTTTAAAGCGTACAATAAATATAATCGACGTGCAATTACACACACACACATATATATATATATATATTTAGAAATGAACGCAACCCTCCTCTTGTAAAGCGACCCTCGTGTCAAGCCTTTGTGAGTCCTAATCACTTAATAGCGTTGTTGTGTCGGAGATGATTTGCAGACAAAGAGCTTCGGCTGCCTCTGCAATTACTAAGCTTCATTTGTAAGTTGTACAACTAAATTTGTTCCTAGTGAAAGAAGGACTTGTCTTACGAAGAAGATCTTTTAAAATTATAATTCTTGATTTTAAAGTATACTGACAGATTGATTTACTGTACAGAAAATCAATTTGCGTTAACTTGTGATAAACAGAAGGCTATATTTAAAAACAAGAAAACTGTGTGTCCCATGAGATATGTAGCGATTATCTTTCAATCATAATTATTGATTAGGTCGTACTTACAGAACGTTATACTTTAGCAGATAATTACATAGATGACGCTACCATTATACCAAGTACATTAATTGATAAATTATTATTGACAGCCTGGAATGTATTACATTTTTAAATGATTTTCGGTTTATTTATTTAAAAAGCCACCAACAAAGCAGAATCCAAACCAATGTGAAATATGTACAAAGCAGTCTTTTTACAAGCTTACTGGTGTCAATTACAAATAACACTCCATTCTCATTGATATTGACAATTAAAATAACAAGGTTAATAATAAGTAGCCAGAGTAAAAAAAAAAAACAGTTATTACAAAAAACTTCACTTTAGTAAATTACATACTTTTTAACAAAATAAATTACACATGGTTTTCTTACAATATTACAACTATTCTATAAGATATTGTAGGATCTAACAATTTTGTTGAGATTCTGTTTAGTTGTGTTTAAAATCATTTTAGTGTTCATATCGACACTACCTACGTAGAGCATTTCGTTATTGTTCTTGTTGTATTTGTGATTATAATGAATATTAAGTGGTTTAAGCGGGTTGTTTGCCTGGTATGGAAAGTCCAAAATCTGTCAATGACTACCAAACTATTATATATAGTATAGTATAATAATATAGTAAATACAGATATCAATGAATTCAGATTGAAATATTATTTATGAAACCTGTATTAATTAGGTTAGTGATTTCGATTGCTACCGTTTTTGATTAAGAAATAACGACTGTTGTTTTAAATAATTTATACAGAACTAAATTTTGCGATCGGTTGAAATCGACAGTCTCTTATTGACAACGAAATACACATTCGCTCTTCAACTGTGAATCATCGAATCGAAATGACAGACCATACAAAATACCTGTCATAAATTGTGTAAAATGTATTGATGATTATGTCAACAGCTTATGATATGTGATATATGATCCCAAGGATCCTTGCTACATCGACCATATCGAACCGTTAAATAAGATGTCTATTTCGTCAGAATGCATGAAATGCAAAGTATTGGTATGGTAATAATTTACTTACTTGTAAAATTACAATGAATTCAAAATTAGCCCTAGATGATTCAGGTTCGTAATCTATCCATATTCCGCCGTTCACGATTTTTGTTTCTTCACCATAAGTGTGACTCACATTTTGAACTAAACAATCATTTAAGTGCTGTCATTCCATAAATAACGATTTCCACATACTTAAATAGTTATGACATAATAAATTATTTTTAGTTATCAATAGCATGAATTAAAACTGGCTTTGAAATAAATGCCAAACTTGCAAATTATCATCGGTCGTGACTCGACTTTAAGCAATCATTTGAAACGCAACGCTCATCAAATGCCTTAGAGGATTGAGCTAGCGGCTAGTGCTGTTTAGCAATGGTGCCAATGGCGCTGATAATGGGGTACCATTGCAAAATTACCAATCCGACAAACGTGCACAAACAATTTATTTGGTAACCAAATCCATGCTTAAGTTTCACTATAGCAATTATTAAAGTCAAACTGACTTTTATTTATATACTAAATAGTAATACTTTTATGTTATACTTTGTATTTAATTAATTTAATAATTAGCTTAAATGTCCCATTAAGTTTTATTACAAGTTTAGTGCAAGCAGATCACAAATCAGCAACACCTTTATTCGTGCCTCAAATACAAATCAAAGAAAGACGTGACCGGCATCAGAGTGCATCGGATTTGAATAAATAAATCACGTCTGTTTCATCCCGGCTCATTTGCTAGCACTCGAGAGAAAGGCGTTCGATTCCTCGCCTCCGACGCAATCATAAACCGAATCTAGCTTTTACTGCCTCAATGGCTACAACGTGTATATTGCCGACTGGTCAGAAATGCAACGGGCGATACGCAGCTGCAACTTGAAGGGCGAATTTCATATAACCTTAATATCTTTAATCAACTTCCTTTCAACTCCGAAGAAGAACGTTTTATTTTTAACTCTCAGAGAAAGCGTATTGTATTAAGGTGAGGTATTTCGTTTCCGGTTCAAGCTCGTGCTTGTTCCTATCTTCGGAGCCATCGGTTGACGGCGATACTATCTGCACGGTATTCACACCATCTCGCTGATCCGCAAGATGCTCTTCGTGACCGGATAAGTCTATTCCATTTATCTCTTGCTGATAGATTTATGGATATAAGCCCTCATTAATTTGAACCAATTAGAAGCTGTTATTAACGTTTTAGCGAGATTGATAATTTATTACAACGAAATTTATGTGAGGCTTTACTATGTTAACTGTTTTAAAGGCACTAATATTATCTCGCTGTCTATCATTAACACACAGCTGCTTTATTAAGATAGATATCAAACACCTGAATATTTATCTTTAAGTAACGAGTTTTCTTAGAGCAAAACGGGTAGCTTTATTTATTAAGTCAAATTTGCGCGCTATTTTTTTATATGTAATTTTTTTATTCCTCATATCAATCAATGCGTAAAGAGATAGTATTTGCTGCAACAAATTTATACTATCACGTCACATATTATCTACATCAAAACTCGTGATGTTACGTTTTATAATCGAAAAGGTCATCTAGATCAGGCAGCAAAGTCGTTAACGCTACCGTTAACCTGCTCGATCACACTGCAACATGAAACAGTTGTCCCTTGTAGCGTTTTGTATTTCTTAAAGTTGTATATCTGCTGCTGAAGCTGCAGAATTTGATTGAGAAAACTTCTCCTGAACTACATTATCAAATAAAATAAATTGCAGGTCATTAATTTAACGAACACGCTTTCTATCTATTTTGTTAAAACATTTCAACATGAAAAATATTAAAAATATTAAGTCCACTGATTCTTTCGGCTTCATACACGTATAAAATAATCTTTTGATCTTTAACAGCCCACTAATTCGCAGCCTTCTTAAAAGGTCAAATTGCAAAAATAAGTTCCATCAAAATACGTCTATTAATATTGAGAAGGCTGAATTCTTTGTACATATCATAATAGATTGTAACTGTTCTTCAGAAAGGAACCATGTTCCTCGGCTAATGGATACGGAAATTAAACAGCGTCTTATAAGTATTATTATATGTTTATTTACAAGTAATTTTAGATTCAGTGCGACTAAATATATTGTAATATAGAATTATTTAGTTTTTTAAATGTTTATAATAGTTAAAACAGAATTACATAGTACCCAAGTTTTGAAAACTACAGCAACGGATACTATTTTCACAGTATGGGTTATTATTTATTTAGCTGATAACTTAATTGTCGATGTAAATATTATTATGATCTATTTCTAACAGCAAATGTCATTTGTCTGTCAGTTGGGTATTAATATTTTGCCTCTAAAGCAATCACAAGTTTGGCACGCGAAAGCGGAGTACGTGCCTAGAGTAAGATGATAGGTATTAATGGCGGTTCTTACATTAAGATAAGTGTTTAAGATAAAATTTATTTAAGTAATTAATATTTATATTTCTTAAAATAGAACTTTTACCACGGTTTTAAATGCAAGGTTTCAATTAGTCTCTTTCGTATCAAGTAAACTAACAAAAAAATCGTATTTGCAACGATGTATTGACTTTTATTTAAGCAAGACTTGTACGGGTGACGTATGATATCGTGTGTAAAGTGATTTTAATTGGTCTAAAAGTTTTCAGGCACCGTATGAACATACAATATGTAAAGACTTCGTATGTAAACTATAATGATAACAATATGTATAATCTTTCGTTTATACGTACGTATATGTTTTGACGTGGGCAGTAAATATTGCTGCAAAATAATTCGAATTCGATAATATGTGTCCCCTTGATTTTAAGGTCCTCAAACGATGCTATTAACTTGAATCTTGATAGTCTTGCAAAGCTATCTCATATCACTTTCACAAAAACAACAAAACATTTCTTTTTTTATTTTAAAGTTAAATAATATTTTATACAGGTATGTTATTGTGAAACACCGGCGACAAGAGGTCGCGACATCTGTCGCAAGTATGCAGTTTAATATTCGCAGTGTGATCGACCTAGGGTGACCAGAATTTTAAGGGACTTTATCCTATCACACGATATCGGTTATTCGTACTAATATTTAAGCGTCAATAGCCCAATGGCCGCCTAGCAATATCAAAGTAGCAGATTTGATCCTGGCCTTGTGGGCTATTTTTGCCCCCACTAATAACACAAGGTGTACGCTTAAAATGAATACAAGTAATTCCTTAAAATCGGTTATTGCTAAAATTATTAAAACTTAATAAATAAAGACATGACAGTGTTTTAAAAAACCCTCCTTTTAAGCAGCAACTACGTAACAGAACGACATGATATGCTTAGCATTCTTAAAGTTCATCTTTATGAACCAGAGAGATGAATACAATGATCTTGGAAATGAATAAAAGAAAACTAGTAATAATTATTTCTTACTTTACCCCTGCTTATTATTTATATTCAATTACATGGTTCAATCAAAATATATCAATATTAAAATATAATGCTGTAAGTAGTAATAAGTAAATAATCTAATTGTAAATATAACTTGTCAATCTTGATTGAGATACACCAGACTTATTAAATCCATTTCCTTTCGTAAAATAAACTTATTTTTTGTTTGTAAATTGACATGTCTTGATAGACGGACGAAATAAAAATTACAATTTGTCAACCACACACGTATATTACCCCGAATAAGATTTATGACTTTGGTCCAAGTGTGGAATATGAAAAAACCGTTAGAGATTATGGAAATTTAATTATAAAAAGTAACGAAATTTTCTCATATGAAGTATCCTTGAAGTTTTAAATAACTGGACACCCCAGATCCACATAACTGTTGCGCCTGCGCCGAAGCGACACGGCTGCTTATCCAACCATCGTTTTCACTGGGGAAATTGTGCGTGCGGCATGTAAATAAATAAACATGCATTTGTCACTTTATATAACTTGCAAACTATAAACAAAAAATAATACCTTTATATGTACGTATAATTAAGTTTAAGATGAGGTATATTAGTTCTGCACTTACGGTAGGTAAGTCTCATTAATAAATTGGACGTCGTTAGAGACAAATGATATTGTCAAGTTATATTGCTGCCATGCTCTAAGGAATGAGCGATGAAACTGAATTATTAAAATGTAGTTATACTCGAGAAATACATCACTGAGGTTTAGTATATTATTTATTATCAAAACGGAATTGTACTGTGTGTCTTACATTAAATGACTATTAATGACGATAGATTTCAATAACTTCAATAACGGCAAGGGGTGGGGAGCATTCGTTAGGTACGCTATATGCTTTTCTATACCATTTACATTACAGGAAAATCATGATAGTCGGTTGAGAGTATGAGACGTGAAAGCAAATCAAACATATAAATAACTATGTAGCTTTAACTAGCTTAAATTAATTTCGTCTACAAAATTAAACGTCGTCTATAGTCCTTAATATCTAACTTAGTAACCTACTTAAAAATTACACAATCACCTACAATTATCTTTAATCGTAATAATATCTATACATATAAACATAAATGGATTGTAGACAATTATTACTTATGTGATGTAACTTGAGTGACAGAGCTATGAAATATAACAAATAATAATAATATAATAATATCCTGGGACATTATTCACACAAGGCCATCTGATCCCAAACTAAGCAGAGCTTGTACTATGGAAACCAGACAACTGATATACTTACATATACTACTTTTCTTTTGTAAATACATACTTATGTAGATAAATACACCCAGACTCAGGACAATCAGACATGTTCATGCAAACAAATGTCTGTCCTGGGTGGGAATCGAACCCACGACCTGCGGCGTGAAAGGCAAGTACCTTACCAACCACACCAATCGGCTCGTCAAAAAATAATAAAAAGAAACACAAATGATCAAAAAAAAACAAAATAAAATAATTTAAAATACGATTAGGAATCTAGTCACGTGCGTTCGACAAATTTTATTTTCTCGTTAAGTATAACATTGTAAATATACGTCGCGAATATAAATTTAAAATATTCACCTCGTTGTCATGATATTCACCCCACGTACCCTCCGGGGTGGTCGGAGGACCCTCGCTAATGCTCCGGCTTTCGTGTTAATTACCTGTGACGTGCATACAGATGACAAACTGACTAGACTTAGAAATTTCTTAGAGACTTTGAATCATTCCGCAGTAGATTTATATAAAACTACCTAATGAAATAGAAACAAGCCAATTAAACGTATATTTGTTATGTTGATTTTCGTGAATTAGCTCCTATGATTTATTATAAATTAATTAAGTTAATACCCAGGTTAAATTAAAATTGTACACAGTCTTCAAGAGGAAAGTTTATTAATCAATTCGAAAAAAAAAAGCCTGGAGGGTTTCCTATTAATTTATATATTTCAACTTTGTATCGTATTAATTTGTTACAATGCGTAGAAGTAGACTAGTATATGTTAAGCAAATAAAAAAATATTAAATACTAGGTTAATGCTACGATATAAACTCTGTACATAAGTATCTGTATGTAAGTAAAATTTGTTAGTTTGCTCGGTAATGTTTTTAATTTAGTCTTTGTTTATAGGAGTTATTATTTCTCTATGCTAGAATGATACCCTTATATATTTAAATTAAAAAAATAAAAATTCATATTTATCTTATTCAAATTGTCAATCAAATGTCTTTTTACTATATCATATATCCTTGAGGATAATATACATAATATTAAATAATATATGCAGATGGGTATTGCACTGTACACCAGACAATACAAGAAGAGCAAAAATTAAGAATAACATGGGTATTATTTTTTTTTGGATTAATTTTTAATTTCAATTGATAATATCAACAAACTAATATGAATTCAATTTTATGTTCCATCGTTATATTAAATTACTTTATATAATGTTCAAAGAACTGAACCATTATTGAGCGGAGCAACTAATAGTTCCGGTATCGTTAGGCTGAATTATAGGTTTGTTCCTAATTGAAACCTAAGGTATTTTTACATTATATTATTCCATAGAGAACTTAAAAGAAGATTAAATGATATCATCATATATAAAACAAACCGTTTATAGAATTTGTGTATAAAAATGTTGGAATGGGCTTAGAAAACCACTTTGATTTTCAATAGTCATATCTATTAATTAAAAGGCGTCTTTTAAGGTTTTATAAAATGACGCACACAAACAAATCTTATTACCATCCTCGACAAAGCCGTAGGGCACAAAATATTTCAACCCCTTTCTGTTTTAATCTCATTAAAATGCAAAAGGTTGCACTATCTGTGATCACTTTGATCTTTCCTGTTTCTTATCTCGAGAGACCGTCGTGATGGCAACATTAGTTTTAATTTAATTCCACGGAACGAATTGTTTATTCTGGAATTATCTCATTAGGAATATATTTCGTTGTTATCGATAGATAGATAGAGATTTTGAATACAAATCTTTTTCGTTTACAAACAGTGGTAACTACCACCAGTTTAGTAACAACGTTTATTTCGGAAATAAAAGGTTTTATGCACCGGTGTATATCATTGAATGATTTATATATAGCATGTGGAAATTAATGAAACTGTTTTAATTATACGCAGCATAGGTTGTCTGGCCAGATTTCAATAACTTTCCGAAACTAAAAATCATAAAATTGTGTGGCGAGATAGATGTCGCTACATCACCAGTTTGAAGTTGGGAGGAACAGAGAGTAAAGTTCCTCCTCCACATTGAAAAGGGAGGATCCTCCGACCAGACGTGTATTGGTCTGGTTGGCTACTGCCCGACGGTTGTTATCAGGTTCTTGTATATATGTTCAATCGCTCGGATAACTTTAATATCGCGATGTAGGATACGTCAGTTTTTAGTTTTCATATGTGGCGAGATAGATGTCGCTACAATTGTATGTCCGAATTTCAAATTATGACATGTATTTTTAGAATCCCCTAAAAATCCTTTCTTTGTTTTTTAAAAGTATTATTTTTATTTTTATGTTAGTCTAAAGTCATGAACATTTATTTCGCGTCGCATTTCTTGATTACAAACGATGATATTAACTCTAAACTATAAACTCATTTCATCCGAAGCGTGATTACATAATTAATATTTGCCTATGTTTCAATATCTTTCGATTCAGATTTTTTCATAAAAACTACATAAAGATAAGATTGAGACAATATGTCTCCATTATTTATATACAAAAATACCTTATTACGTGATAGGCTAAATGTAGTAGTATTTTTTTATATTTTAAAAACTTAAATGATTCTAACGTTAAGCGCTAAGTTGTCCGATCTGAAGGCTTTCCAAGACGTTCGAGTACAAAAAACAGTACAAAGATAAGCGATTATTCAGGTAAATGTAACACCAAGTGTAAGTGTGTATTTTCATCTCTAGCCTAAGTTACTGCTCGCGCTGCGCTTTTATTGATGCAAAATATATGATGTCCATTATTTGCCACTCGAAACTAGCCTTGTTCTGATATACAAACTCGGATAGACCATATTCTAATTTCAGCTATTACATAACATATAGGTACTGTAGGTACATTTTATAAGTTTTATTTATATACCCAAGTTATTCTTGTCAGCCGATATGCGGTGAACACAATACCGGTAGTGAAATTGATATAAAAACCAATCTCGTTGCAAGAAGGAAATGAGAGAATATTCCCTCGCAATTACCCTCTCACATACCGACGTAGATATAGAGTCTAAAGGAAAATTGCTTCTGCAGGCTATCATCACAAAGGAGCGAGTAGCGTGGGGCCAGACACGCGACCCCACAACGTAACGTAATTCGACGAAAACAGTTTATATTACGACGCAATAAAGTGTAATTTGCTTAATCAAATGAAAATTCTTAAATAATAACGTTCGCGCGCATGCGTTTATTTTGGAGGGAAAAGTGTAAGTCGTATCACCATAGCGACGAATAGTCGGTACAATGCTTTATAATTTTCGTGCAAGTGCAGTGCTTTACAATTATCAGCGTGTTGTGTAAATTACTCGCGCTTATCGACAAATAAATTGTTGGTTACACGCATTTACCGTCGGTAAACACGGTTCGTAGCAAAATATACGATAAATAAAGGCTTTGTTTGAAGTGTTTATTGGACTGAATCTGATCTTGTGAGGCCTGTTTGTGTGCATTAGTCTTTATTGTTGGGTCTGTTACCTGTGTATGGGAGTTACAAAGTGCATTGTTGTAATGGCGGCCGACTAAGATTAGGTTTGAACGACCTTGTGTCACGTAACAATAACTCACCTTTGTTTACACGTTTGGTAGTTTCATAAATTAAAATTGTCTGTTTTTACTCAAGCAGCATTCAAATAATGTTTCTATTCATTGTTATAAGCCAGATGTTAAATATTAAACTCTG
This sequence comes from Nymphalis polychloros, assembly GCA_905220585.2. NCBI lineage: Eukaryota > Metazoa > Arthropoda > Insecta > Lepidoptera > Nymphalidae > Nymphalis > Nymphalis polychloros. The sequence continues at coordinate 2,761,449 of HG992247.1, forward strand.
TTCATTGTTCATATAGCATTCAATTATTTAAACGTACACTATAATGTTCTTAAATAATTTACTTTTCCTTATTAAACTTTAGACTTTATTTAATGGAAAGAAGTGACATTACATTTCTATTTAATATTTTAATTGTTACATTCCAACGCACATAAGGATTTATTTATGCCCAATTTTATTCCTATACTGTAAGTAGTAAACAAAATTATTATTATTATTTTTTTCTAATCCTTGTCCTCGCCGAACTGAGATAAGTCGGACATGCCCCGGACGCATTTAATTAACACATAATTGATTCCACGTCTATTCTAGCCGACCCCGATAAACCGGCCCAGCCTGGCCCAAAGAAACCGGCTAAATTGAGGTAGGCGTACCTGCTTGTCTATTGTATCCGACAATTAGACCTTTTAATTTGTTTGCGTAATTCATACCTCCGCCGCGTTCAGTTAACTTAAACAAATTAAAATGAAATACTTCATAAAGTATTTCAAATAAAATTTCCTATAAAAATTATAGTCAATGATAATGTAATAAATTTCATATGATGAATGAAAAATGATTAATGTAACGTTTTAAAATCTTGGAACTCTGTCAACTGAGTTCGCAGAAGTGGAAGTAAAATGTTTTTAAATTTTAATGATGCTGCAGTAGTGGAGTAAGTTTTGACATTGTTATGTGACTTTCTTTTATTTATAATAATTATGCGGGTAAATAGCTGAGCAGATAATGCTTATCAATTTATATTTTTTTTATAATTAAAATAGTCTTTCATTAAACATAATAGATGGCGCTTCTCAATATCGTATGTAACAAGGAATTTATTTTTTCAATTGCTTTAACTTTCTTATTGTGTCATTTTGTAAATCAATATAAGCAACTAAAAAAAAAAAAAAATTTAATCAAACATATTATTTTGAACTCATTGAATAACTTCTCATTGTTTTTCTCAATTTGATAAAAAACTTGTAATGAAGAGTTCCAAGACGTGTCTAATTTATTTTTGTTCATCAAAATATTTTACCACAGATTTTCTTGGAACTTGAGTATCCTTATAATGACAGTTAAATAATTGGAAAATAAAAAGATTTCTATGAACTTGAATGATATGAGTTGCGTGCGCGTAGACGTCGTGTCGCCGTAAAGCGCCCTCTACGCAAACAAGAACATGCTCGGCAGCTACCGAGTTCCGCTAATAATACATAGGTGGCGCTGAATACAACAATAACAGTTACACATTTTTATAACATTTTTGTTTTATAATTAAATTCGAATTAAAAATCGGTTATTATTTTTATAAAATGTAAAACTATACAATTTGCATCATATCACAATTATTAAATTTCACTTCTCTAGATCACAATAAATAAAAATCAACGCTTCGTGACCAAATAAACAATCAAATTAATTCATGTTTTTTTATCGTGACTAGGCGCTGTAATAACCATATATTATACATATATTTTGACCATCTCGGCTCGATTTCTTTTTCGATAATTAAATTAGTAATTAAAGACATTTATGTATATATCCATGTAGTCTTTTAATTTGAAAAACAAGTTTCATCTAACGCAATAATAATATCAAATTTTAATTTTTTGTTTGTTTTTAGATTGGCGCGCACCGATGACGGACGAATCGGAGGCGGGTCGGCGGGCGCGCGCTCCGCCGGCGCCGCCGCCGCGCCCGAGCGTGCGCCCCGAGCCGCGCCCGCGCACCCTACCCCCTGCGCCGCGACTTATCCGTCCCTCCGAACATCTAGCGATGGTAGAGCAGGCACGGGAACGGCGTCCGCCTCCTCTCGTACCCTCGGTCACGGTGGTGCAAGGGCCCTCGATGTTTCAGGGCCCCAAAATTGTGCAAGGTCAAATTATGATGCAAGGTCCGTCAATGGTGCAAGGGCCATCAAAGGTGCAAGGCTCATCAAAGGTGCAAGGTGGTCCAATATTACAAGGGCCGCCGATAGTGCAAACGATGCAGCCAAAGATGCAATTGCATGTGTCAGGACCGAGACCGCCACCCCCGCCTCCGGTGCCGCGGCCGTATGCACAGCCACCCACGCGTATGCCGGCGCCGCAGTCTCATCCTGTTTCGAGGTTACCGCAGCCAAGGAGAGATATTCAGGTAAAGTCTAAATATTAAATAATATATAAAATTATTTATATTATTATGTAATTAAAATTAGAAGCGTGCTGTTCAAATTCATATTTTCGAAACGACTTTTGCATCTTATGAACGAAGACAAAAGCTTAGCTTGTTATTCGGGATATCTGTAAGGTATTAACGGTGCGACGAGCCTGATAACTCCGAGACGCTCAACCCGACGAGATAATGAAACTTTTTACGGCAAACCGCATTGTTTAGACGGCTTCAAGATTTAACAGCTCGCGTAACTCGGGAGCCGGTTCGATTAGTAACGGAATACCAACGTAAGAAATAACTCGGAGTATACGAAAATAAATATGAAAAACGTTCACATGCCGACAGATTCGAAAGTTACGTTTTAAATTCAGATAAAGGTTGTAAATTAGTCTTAGCGGTATTATATTCGCGAATATACATTTGAAAGTGACGACTTCATTAAGACTTTTTCAATTTATTCACACATTGTTCGGTGTTACATAAATCCTGATTTTATCGTCTTTTTGACATATTCCGATAAAATTAATTAACAATTAAATTGATAAAATTCTAATCTAAAATTTTGTTGTGTTTAAAATCCTATATAATATAAATAATAACAATAAATCAGTAATGAGAAATATTTACGTTACTATGTTCAAATCCAACGCGATTAAGCTAGTCGTTATTTTAATTGTTTTTTATTTTATAAAAAAAATACAAGAAATGTGTTACTAACTTACGGTCGATATTTGTTAATAAATCTAATCTAAAATCTAGATAGAAAATGTAAGCTAGATTGCTGTTATTCAATAAAATTTACTGTTTTACATGACAGTTTTTAACAAGACATCTTTGAATGTCGGATCGTAGATTTGAGATTAGTTTTCGTATGGTATGGCTTTGTATGGTCTTCTTCTAAAACTTCAGTCACGCACGTCAATAACCTATCCATCGATTTTGACAACGAACATAAACTACTTTGTGTTATAATATAAATGTGTAATGATATGTCACTATTTACCTTTGTTTTATAAATATTATTTATTTGTAATATACGCTGTTTGTAATGTAGCTAAATAATATTAAAAAAAATAATTAAATTAGTTTAATTATTACTAATTAGACTAATTTAATTTATTTTTAACCAATTAGTAATTAGTAACAAATTTTCCACTCGTGTTAGGTACCAGGATCAGGTCATAGGAACGCTTGTGTGAAATTATTTATGTTTAGTATTCTTACGTATTGGCGTATGAGTTCAGTTTCGTTATTACGGCTTAAATTAAAGATCGATCTGTCGGTTGGTACATATTGTTGATATAATATTGATTTCGCTTCCAAGCTACTAATTATAAGGAACCTATTGTTTCCAAGTGAACAAAACCTTTTATATTAATGTGTTCATGAATGAAGATCAGTCTATATTAAACAAGAATGTCCGATCTGTCATCATTCTAAAACCAAACATGTTTTGGCCGTATTTGCTTAAACAACTACGTGGGTGACACTTTCGTTGCCAGAGCCCGAGTATGCTAATGATTATATTTATCAGAACGATGATACGGCATTATTCATACAATCATGCATCAGTAGGGAAGCGATAGCGATCTGAGTCAGCCATAAACAATGGAATTGTGAATATATTGTTTGTGGCGCCACGGAAAATACATGTTGGGATCTCGTGTTACGTAGTCAATAGTCTTTTGCGAAACCGCAATACTTCCAGAATTATATTAGTGGTTTTGAAATCATTTAAAAATTGGCAAGCTTTGCCTTGATGTAACGTAAATGACAAAGGAAAAAAAAATACGAATTCTGATCGAAAACTAAAGGGAATATCGATACTATCTACAGTTGTCACTTATGACTTTATATATCCAGTTAATAAATTGCTTTAGTTATTTACATTAAGCTAATGAAACTTGAATCACTTTAAATTAATAACGTATAATTCCAGAAACTTTACATTTTATACATGCAATGAAAGTATCATTTATTTTAATTATCGTACCAATTTTTCAATTCCTATGACCCCGTTTCAAGCTCACTAAAGCTACGTCGCGACCAGACAGGGCGGAGTCGGACCTTGGCCTAATAAATACATCATTTGGCGTTACCAACTTAATCTTACAGGACATTAAGTGACTTACATTTAGGTATAATTTTAAAATATTTGTTATTGACATACAAGTGAAAAAACACATGCGTAACATGTGCATCTATGAAAACGTAGCGTGATATTAATTAATCGAAAATATTTATATACGGCCTTACATTTCATTATAAACATTGCTTGATTAGTTAAACAATGCTATCTTCTTCTTGCTAATGTTAAATCCTTACTGACAGAAAGAGCGAAAATCAGTGCTTAACTAATCAACTGTTATGTAATGGTGTTAAGCACCATTTATAAGTAAGGCAGATAGGGATTTGCGGTCTTGCTTGCAATCTTTGTGTAGTGGATACTTAAATAAACACTAATTTGTCTCTTTCTGACATCATTGATTCGACATTCGAAAGAAGAAGACAAAATATTGTTTAACTACCGTGTTTGACTAATCACTTTCTAAGTGATTAGTCAAACACGGCTGTGTTCTTAACATTTATAGGTAAAACTATAAAATTTTTAAATAACGTGCGAAATTTGTAGACGGGGTAAACAAAAACCGGTCGCTTAGCAAGAAAAGGGCAGATCGGTTGGATTTCTTCGAATACGATCCGCTAGATAAGTCGGTCAAATGTCGTGTTGTTGGTAGCTCGACAGCTATCTTAGATCTGACAGCTTACATCTCGAAGCGAAACGGCTGCGCTTACTTCGATTGATAGCTGCAATTGTTTAAACAGAAGAACTGCTTGAAGAATTCTCGACCGCCTTGAAAACGTATTCATTTACACCACAAAACTTCATTGCACTTTAAACATATTTAAATGAAACAGCAAGATACGTGTGTATAATCATAATGACAGTTTCAAATATGCGTGAAAATATCGTTTAAATTGAAATGGACGGTGGATATGAAAAACATATTTTGCTACGCTTAATTAATGTCAAATCCTAAGCGTTAAGTATATATAAGGGCGATCGATTTAATTTTCTTCTTAATTTAATATCATAATATTCGATTTGGTACACCGCATGTCCCACATAAATATCCCTAATAATCTGCTCCAATTCTATTCTTTATTGAGCGTCGGATTGGCTCACTAACAGCTCGGTACGACGTGCAAACCGCTTTTATATGAAAGAGATCGTTTGTCTTGCTTTTATTGCTATGCAATTGTTCGTCGGATGCTAAATGGCGTTCCGATACAAGAAGCTCTAACGGTAGTTGAGGCATGTGGGGTGTTGGTGCTCGTATTGTTATCTATTCGATGGAGAAAATATATGTTCCTTATCTTAAATATGCATGGTGTAGTCGTATTTTATCATAAATGAATTTTAATTATAGATAAGGATTATTATTGAACAATACGATAATATAAAGGTTATAATTTTCGTGGTGTTCGTATTCGTTGAATTGTATAAAAGATATATAAATTTGTCTGTATCTTTTCCATATACGTAATTTTATCGTGTAAAAACATGCTTAAAATAACCGCATTTGAAAAAATAACATTTTGTTTTTGTCTTTATATTATATATTTGTATGAATGAAGATATCATTCAATTCATGGACTATTATATAACCTCTTATCTTGAACATTTTTGTGTCTATAATATCGGATCGAATATTTCAAGGTAAATTTGAGCTTCTTTTCAATAACGAAACAAGTTGAAATTAAAGAACACTCCGTTAACTTTGACATGGTACAAGAGTATCTTTTTACGAAGGTAACACTAACATTTAATTAAAGTATCCATTGAATTGTGTCATCTATATTATCTACACTAATGTTATAAATGCGAACGTAACTGTCTGTTACGCTTTCACGGCTAAACCAATGAACCAATTTTGATGAAATATAGTATGAAACGAGCTTCAACCCCAATGAAGGACATGGGCAATTTTATTGTATCTAACACCTAAATGAAAAATTGCGAGCGACGCCGCGGGCAAAAACTAGTAGTTTATAAAACTGTAAACACTTTGAAATAGTTTCGTCACGTAGTTAGGGTAACGGTAGCGGATCTAATTTGGCTTTTAATCTAATTTGTGTCGCCCATCTTTCTATTCTTCTGTTAAAAATATTCTATTAGAAAATTAACCTATAATATGAATAAACCATTGAAATTATAAGAATTGAGTATTTCTTACAAATGATCAAATAACAAAAAAAAAAAACTGCATTTCTTATTATTTATAATGAAAATAAACAAAAGAAAAGAAAAGTGATATACAATCAAACATATATATAATAAACTAGCTGTGCCCGAGGTTTCACCTGCGTATAATTAATAAAATTAAGCCTAGAGCCTTCCTCGATAATAGGACTATCCAACACAAAAATATTTTTTAAATTCGAACACGTAGTTCTTGAGATTAAATCAAACAAACAAACTCTTCAGCTTTATATATTAGTATAGATTATAAATTCACGCTATCAAAAGATTGTTCTATGGCATTGGCTTTCTGTTATTGATTAATTATTTCTATAATTACATTTCTTATTTAACCTACTAATATTTACTTCGTATATGTGTATTTTCTTTAGTTATATTTTTGTTGCTGTTCACATTAGTACATTTCCGATTCGCTTTAGTTTAATATTAAATGTCCTCTATCCAAAGGTTGCCTCGAAGAGATCGCTCTCGTAACGTTGTCCGCCTTTTGTACGAGTTTTATTACAGCCAGAAGGATTTGTTGTTTTTTTTTAACGTTTTAACGTTAAAAGCAATTTGATATTTATTGTTTCATTAGATACATGTATTTATTACAACGATAAACATTTGTAGTGGTAATGTCACTGGTTAATGTCTCACTCCTGGGCTAAGGTCTCCTCTTGTTTTGAGGAGAAGACTTAGAGTTGGAGCTTATTCCTACACGCTGCACCAATGTGGGTAGATACACATGTGGTAGATTTTCAACCCACATGAAGGTTTCCTTATGATGCTGCACCGCTGAGCACGAGATGAATTATAAACACTAATTAAGCACATTTTTTTTCTTATTGTATAGGTAGGCGGATGAGCGTATTGGTATTGGTAAGTGGTCACCAACGCCCATAGACAATGGCATTGTAAGAAATGTTAACCATCGCTTACATTGCCAATGCGCCACCAACCTTGGGAACTAAGATGTTATGTCCCTTGTGCCTGTAATTACACTGGCTCACTCACCCTTAAAACCGGAACACAACAATACCAAGAACAAGTTTTGTGGTAGAATATCTCATGAGTGGGTGGTACCTACCCAGACGAGCTTGCACAAAGCTGTACAACCGAGAAGTAGGAAATTGTGTTGTGTTTTCCACGTGTTCTACTAGGCAATTTGTAGTCTCTAACTATAATTTTCGAACCTGTATGTTATGTTGAGATAAAAAAATAATTTAAATGATTATAAAAGCTAAAAATATTCAAAACGAATAAAATGTAAATATTACTTATTAATATGTTAATTAATAAGTTAATTGATACTTCTTAATATGTTAATTAATTTTATTTTAAGTCTTAATTCAAACGAGATTTATTAATAACAGTAACAAGTAGTTTATAACCTTTATTTATGAAGCTTGTGTTAAAATGTCACGAAAATTAAGATTGATTAGCACTGTATTTATTTAACTTTAATTCAATTACTGTACTACTACGCTTGATTTAAACTTTCATTAATTTTTATAGACGTCCAATTGATTGTCGTTTCAAAATTTACAGCATATGTTAAAATTTACACTTAGATAAATAAGGCATATTATGTAAAATATTATATGAATGATTTATAAGAGGGGAGTGTAAATTTGAATCTGTATAATCAATCAATGTAATTTAGTCAATGAATACAAGTAACTACTGAGTTTCTTCCCGTTTCTTCTCGGTAGAATATACATATCATGATGAAACATTTAAATTTGTTTATCTTGTATAATGACTATTCAAACGAGTGCTTATAAGAATCTACTTGATGTAACTATATTTTGATTTTTATTGGTGCTCAGCATTAATTGATGTTCTCAGCTCGTCTAATTTAAATAACATATCGTTTCTAATTACAAACAATCAGCAAATATATTACATTGTCAGCATTCTAAATTGACGTAATATGAATTCAATGGACTCTAATGGTTGGTATTAATAAGCCTAACCGATCAGACCGCCCGTGGACGCGTGGGTGACAATCGATACAAAAATAAACGATAGGTAGAATCGATTCGACATAATAATAAGAATCGTTTATTCTTTCGACTTTCTCTTTTATTAGATTTGACATCACTAAACATGCTATATTCCAGTTCTACAAATCACATGTAGCATGAAGTATGGCGTCTGAATGACAAGTCGCCGAAATTTAAGATAAAACATTTTGATTAGGTTTTTGTGTTATTACCAAAATGTGTTTCCTTTTCAGGTTTTTTTTTTTATTGATTTAGTTTCATATAATCGTATTAATTATTTAAATTGTTAATTTTGTTTATAACAGTCTCGTGTTCGGTGGTTAGGGAAAATGATTTGAGGAAACCTTATATGCAGTACATACTGCATATAAGGTTTCCTCCGTTTCTTTTGGCAATCATATATTATCAGTGCGAGAGTTGTTTGTTTTAGTAAACAATATTTTGTTAGTATCGGCATTTGATTAAACTGCTCCATGATTACATTTAGCCTCTGTTTCGTTTTTAGTTCGTTTAGCAGTGCATAGGTATTTTATATTTAGGTATTAAATGTCAATGTGGGCCAAAACTGGCCTCTAATGCCAGGTGCTGTTACCTATTAATATATAGTGTGACTGAATTTATATCATTATATTGTTTTGATTGTTCAATCTTATACATACATTGATTTCATGAAGAAATAATTTGCATAATGACATGTACACATACTAAAACGTATGATCGTATGTACATTCTGGAAAATTACATGCAACATGATATTAAGTAAAAAGATCCGTATATTATTGGCTGCCGTCGGGCTTGTAAGTAAAAGTACGTAAAAAGTCGAGTGTAAACGATATCGAATTACAAGAGTTTTTAACTTGACGTTTTTAGAGCCGCTTCTAGTCAAGTGGGCGTTAATGCTTTATTGTTCAATGTTTTATGCTTTGTAAGATAAGTTGCAGTCAATATTTATATGCATTACAATAATAAAGTTCATAGTCCTTGTTCAATTGCTTTTAGAAAATACTTTCTTATTAATGTTGCTAGTAAACTTGAAAGCGCGTTTCACTCAGTGCACGTGACGGAGGTTAAATTCCATTTACGTCTGTAACGTGTGATTTTGAAATGTTACATAAGAAAACGATGAACTCAAATTCGTCCTTGATATTTCGGTGTCCTCGTGCTCCAAGAATTTTTACTTAATAATTGAAGTTTAATAATTATTTCCAAAAGTGTATTTCAAGTTATAGCATCGTGTAGACTACTAGGGTTCTACTTGGATGGTACTAAAATAAGGTAATTCCTATTACAACTTAATGACCAGAGTAAAATCAACGGAGACGAATCCGTAACAAACATTTAATTTACTAGCAACATTCTATTGCATATTGATTGCCTTCTTAGTTTAGTGAATAGCTCATATCTCGAAGTCCCGGGTTGAGCCAATAAGAAATAATTAAATTATCTGTCAGGAAGTTCTCATCAGCCCGAAGTTGGTGGTGGATCCACCTTTGTTTGCATCCAATTAATGCATCATTATATATTCAGTGCATTTATTTGGCTATTCCCATTGAAGAAGATTTGAGTGGTCGTCGTGTCAGAAAATAGTCAGTAAATGGTCATCATCAATAGCAGCATAGACAGTATTTATTTCAAATTCGACATGTGACCCGCCAACCCTCCACATGCTCAGTAAAGCTGTTTTATTGAAGGAAGTCTGAATAGAAATGACTATCGCAAGATCTGACCTGTAGTTCACCTCTGACGGGTGCGTGATAATCTTTTTTCAATCTCTAGTTATTTTTATAATCAAATCTAAAAGAGAAATTGCGAGTAATATTTTGGTATGTCCGTATTTAACCCTGATGCTCTGAATAATTTATCGTATTATAAGAATTATTGCCAAAGCCGTATGTGTACATAACCCATTCCAACCACAAAGAGATATTGGACGAAATTCTCGAAAAAAATGGCCTCTTAATTGTCGGCGAACTTATCGAAATTTTGGAAGTAAAATAAAAGTGGATGTAAGTAGTGCAGCGAAATAGTGTTGTATTAATAATTTAAATTAAATAGAAATTGTTTTTAGTGCACAATATTGAACAGATGTTAGCGAATCGCATGTAATACGTTAATCTAAGGTTTAAGGCTTCTTTGATAGGAATAGGCTATAGTGTTATTTATAAGGGGATAACGCTAACCATTTCCAATCGATTCTTAAATGGAACTAATTTTAAATTCGTCTTTAATTTTTACATGTGATCCGTCGAACTATACAATATATTATGTATTGTAATTGTTGTCGTATAAATTGTTGAACATTATATTAATACCGTGTATGTATTAAGGTTAGGAGAGCGTTTTCTGATAGCAGACAGTTACCGCCCACGTCGTACGCGCCCCGACACTCTGATTGACATTTGACGGATAGTCGTATTTCCATTGTTAATTCACGATACGTTATTTATATGCAATTTTTGTAATACAAATATATGCCACGACACTCTGTATATGTATCTGTACTGGATGGTAGAGCTTTGTACAAGCTCGTTTGGGTAGGTACCACCCACTCATCAGATATTATGCAAAGCCAGTGTAATTACAAACACAAGGGACATTACATCTTAGTTCCCGTAGTAGTAAGGTTGGTGGCGCATTGGCTAAGTTAAAAGATGGTTAAAATTTCTTACAATGCCGTTGTCTATGGGCGTTGGTGACCACTTACCATCAGGTGGCCCATATGCTCATCCGCCTACCTATACAATAAAAAAAACATATTTTTATAAAAGCTGTTACATTGTATGTTTTTTAATAATGTATATAATTTTCGACATTTGCTAACTTTGGTAGGTAATTCATGTAAACCTTTTTAATGGCCCTTGAATAATACGTTATTCAAATGTGTTATATATGCTTAAATGCTTTTTATCTGGTCCGGTAAGAAATGATAAAAAAGTGTAGAATTTATACAAAGACTGTCTAAAAACTGGTAGCATGGAATACTTACAGCTTATTTCATTATTTGTTGGCCTATTTGCTCGTCTTCCATTTTTTATATAAGAATACATCCCAAGTAATAATTGTTATATAACCAATTTCAAATCTATTGATAATTTAGATAAGGTCTTTTCCAAATAGCTGAATTATTTCTTATTCCTTTTTAGTAAAATAAAAACAAAAGATTTAAGATTTAGATAAAGATTGTAACGTGTTGACGTGTGTCGTTAGACCTCGGTAAAGGGACATGGTAATGAGTTTGTTCCATATGGGCCGAATGGACCGATTATGCAAATATTGTCTCTGCGTTCGACTGACACTGCCATATAAAGATACAATGAAATGGGCCATTTTTAAATACACCACCATACAATTCAGATGGAAATTTTGTGCATGCATTTGCATAATTTGACATCACGGTAGCTTTGTTATTAAAAGTCTGACTGGAAAATGCTATTATGCTGTCGTTTTGAAAAGAACTATACTGACATTAATTGACGTTCGTTTAATATTAAGTGAAATCATAAATTATGTGCTTTTAAAATTATGACCTTAATATCCGAAAACACTTTCTCTTAAAGATTAAATTTAAAAAAATATTCATAAATTTATTTTTATTTTTCTCAGCAAAGGATCGCACATTAATCAACAGCTGTAATAAATTTTTCAATCAGTCATCGGATTAGAAAAATGAAAGTTATATGAATTTCTCAAATGATATAATAAATACCACGAATATATTACATTATAAAATTAAAAATATATACATGAATTTCAATCGGAAAATTAAAATAAAAACTAATATGAATACAAACATTTTAGAAATGTTTTATTTAGTTAATGATGATAGCTCATTACAGATACATTCGATGAAATTATTGAATCTGTTATTATCAAGTTCAAGTTTTATGACATACTTTATTTTACATATATAATTTTTCACTTTAGACCCTCGGTGTAACAACACGATTTTCAAGTCGGTTTTTTTTTTGTTTGCTAGTGCCTAGTTGCCACCAATTGCTTGTCGTTCTGAACTTTTACAAGGTGTCAATTTGTTAATCGGCAACAGAAATGGTTGAAAGTTGCAAGAAAATGAAGACAACGCTAGTCGCGACACGTGACAGTGACGCGTAACATAATGCAACATGTTCAACCATACATTGATCCCTGTTTTGCTTATGTCGGACAGAGGGCGCCAGATTAAACGGGACCTGATTACCAGAGACTCGTGCATTTGATCCGATCCTTTCATTTAATTCTATAAATCCAATGTACATCGAGTTTTATATACATATTACAAGTAATATTGTTTTATCATTCAAGTAATTGCTCCATTGCTGTACTTAGGCTTTCTCTCCTCTTGAGGAGTTATCCCACAATTTTGTCTATAACTTATGGGGTTAGTGAAAGATTTTTAACCGGCTCATGAAAATCAAAGGTTCTTTGCCATGATATAAAACCCATAATTTTCGGCTAAGATTCGTGTTCTAAACACAGCAAATTAATAAATATACATATCGTAAAGTTTTATGTTATATAAATATTAAATTTGCTTTATGCTTAAACTCCAACATTGAAGTATTTTGTCACTACTGGGTCATTTTTTATGTGTAAAGTAGTATATATATAATACTATTTGTGGTGTGTAATTTTACGCCCTTTTACGCGAAACAAATCGTAAATAAGCATATAAAATATTGTAAAGAAACCGACCATTGTTTATTTTGCTGACTCTACTTTGAAAAAATATCACAGCATCATGTAAAACAAACCATTTTTAAACATAATATTTTTTTGTAGAATGCGGTATATATATGTGTGTGTGTGTACAGGCGCGCAACAGTATATAGGCGAACGCAAAGTTAACTAAAAGCCAATTATAACATTTATAAAAACAAAAATAGTAATCGCCAATACCTGCACATATTTAAGGGAACAAGTATGCCATTAATGGATTTAGGTACATCTAATATTATTAGTGTGTAAGTTTTTTTAAACTAAAGATTAACGGCCTTATTCATAAACGTTGCTTAGTTACTGTTTAGCTAAACACTGATTTGTCTCTTTCTGTCATCATTGATTTGACATACGAAAGAAGAAGACAAAATATTGTTTAACTAATCACCAGTTACATAAAGTTTATGAATAAGGCGGTAAGTCGTTGGATACCTCTATAATTATTTCTTTTTTTTTTTTAAACAAATTCTTACACTTCGCTAATCAATTGTACGCGGGCGAAGTCGTAGGCGAAGTTAGTGCAGATCATAAACACGTTATGTCGTTAATGTATGTTCTAATAACCAAACAAGTACGAACATGTGTGCTTAAGTGATAATACAATATTTACCCTGTTCGATCCTGTACAAACACTCTCGATAATTATTTATTTTTAATTTATTTGTAAGAAAATTAATGTATGTAATAAGTTGGATTAATTTTAATGATAAGGCGTTGTGTAGCTCGTTTTCTTAATAGGCTTATTCACAGATGGGTTTAACCTCTTTAGTTATACTGTTTCTTTCTTTCTCTTTTACTCATTAATTTTCTGTCGCTCAAGAGTAACAATTGATATTATTTCGTCAAGTGGTTTAATATAATTAAAAGCATAAGAGTTCCGGAACATATTAAACATGGGATGGGATGGATATGGGATAAACATCTTAGGGACCGGTATTGGCAACACCAATACTGGTCCTTAAGATGTTTATCCCATATATTTATGTGTGCAGTAATTGCCAGCATTTATCAATGTCAATGTCTATACGAATAGGTCTTCACTTACCGTCAAATAACCTCAGCTGGCCGTCCTATTAAATATGAAAAATAACTTAACTATTTATAATCGTAAAACATTATTATATATTATTAGTATTCCTAGTTATCATAATTATTACCCGTTTTGCTGGCGAAATTTCTTTAGTTTTCATTATTACTAAATTATACATGGATCCATTATGAATAATATTTATGGCTAAAGAATAGATAGAGCGGTGTACTTCATCATATTTTCTAAAGTCTAACACTTTGATCGCTCTATTAGATAAATGTTTAAGTGAAATTGTAATTGAAAACGGATGAATTAGAAATTTGCATAGAAACGTGTGAATAGGTGGATTTTCTTCGCGAAATAAATCAGTTGAGGTGATTGCGTGTATCATTAAGTGAAAAGTGGACATAGAAAACCTCAAAGACATTTTAGATTAAGATGGTAAAGCTTTCTGCGGTTGAAAACAAATTAGTTTCGACGTAAATGGCCTTTAGATGATAGCTAGAGATATTTCAATTATTTTAGCTTAATCAAATTTATATTATAAAGTGGAATGTTTATTAGAACTTATTATTTATTAGAATATTAGGTTTTTTTAAAATTCTAATAGAAAAACAGACAATCAGGTTTGATTATCTGGAACTCTAAGAAATGTAAATCACATCTTACACCCTAAGATATTAAATTGTGATATTCTTTGTGTCTATGTTCAGTTTCAATTTCATCACCAGATGGGTTACTTGATCGTCTGTATTCCTAATAAATAAGCCATATATATAACCATCACGTTTATATATTTCCAATAAAATAAAGCATTTTAAAGCAAAAAGTTCAAAGCAATAAAGATAAATAATTGTCTCATCTAATCGGACCTTGGAAACGTTCACTGTAATTGGTATTACCGATTCCAATTACAAGAGCACTCGATACCGAACGTACGACTACGATGAAATCTAATTGAAGTGGTGCAACAATTGCTATCGTAACATAATATAACTCATTAAACGGTGCAGTTTAGTAAGACTACTTGTTTTTTATCCTTCGTTTCTGTAATTACACTGGCTCACTCAACCTTCAAACCGGAACACATCAATATTGAGTTCTGCTGTTTTGCAGTGAAATATCTAATGGGTAGTATCTACTAAAATGAGCTTGCACAAAGCTCTACCACCAAATATTTCGCATAGTCTTGAATCCACGCGAACGAAATGGCAGAGGCAAATAACGATAACTCATTCCGACTACATAGGTTTGTTTATAAGTTATACCATAAGGACATTGTCAATAAATAAAACTTCGATTTGTTTACATTATTTGATACATATAGCTACGATGGTGTCGAGTGTAGCCTTACCGTGACCACAGACATGATACAACATAAACTCCGTGACGCCTACATAGTAAAACGAAGACCGACGCGAATCGTAAATCGATACACTGACGTAACAAGTAGGTGCCCGTCGACAACGGTTAAGAAATGTAAGTTAAAGTTTAAAAGCATAAAGTAGAACTTATATGCGGATAATGTGGAAGACATATGTTTGTTTTTTTTTAAATTATAAAATAGGTAAGCGGACATGGGTAAGTGCTCAACGCCGCCCATAAACATTGGCCCTGTGAAAAATATTAACCATTCATTTCATCGCCAATGCGCCACCAACCTTAGAAACTAATTCAAATCGTAACACAACAATATTAAATATTGCTGTTTGTTGGTACAATATCTGATAATTGTGGGTTGGTTTGTTGGTGATCCAATTTCTAACGCACCGGCCTATAGTGCACCTAGTGCACACACTTGTATTCTATAATATATTCTAGGTAGTTGGTTAATCTCCGTTGAGAATGGCGGCTGTGGCCGAAATCGATCAGAGGAACATTAATATCGTCATCATCATCATCATGTATTCATGACTATATAAAAGGGGGTTTATGTAATGTACAACGTGCAATGTCCCAGTATTGTGAGTAGGAGCATATTCCTTAATATGCTACTGCAACTATAGTCGTATTGTAGCAGACAGACAAACAGGTGGTCAATTATAACGATTAAGATACGTTCCCGATTCAATTCCAACCCAACTTTGATTAATCATATTTATTCGGATTGGAACCGAACCGATATGATGTTAACATGTAAGAGGTACCGTTATATCAATACCAAACTTAATTGTTAACTTATATACCAATAGTCGATAATTAAATTAAAGAATAGGAAAACGGATAAACGGCAACGATTACGCTTCGATTCGTTTGCGATAAAGTGACAATTTCTGAGTAGAAGTGTGCTGCAGTATGTCATAAAGTACAAACTTCATTTTGACGGTGTTTTCGTTGACCGTAATATAATTGTAGCACTTAAGATCTTCACCCTCCACATTTTCTCTCTACAGCGTAACCAGAGCTCAAGGGAAATATACAGGATATTATAATTACTTAAAATCATACACTATACCTTTCATATTGCCGATTAACAAGCTTCGGTTGATTATCAGGTTACTGAATTGATTTTAACGCGCTACCAAGAACGGGTTTTAAAAATGACGATGGTTGATGTTTTCCGGTATTAGCGTCATGAACATCCTCAATATTATGGAAATTATCCTGAGCATTGGGGTAACTAGGTCATAGCAGTACTAAATATTAAAGAATTTATCTACTAGTAAAAAAGTTAATTAATATCTTCAATAAAAACCGATAAAATATTGACGGTGAGATTTAATTTTATCTGATCAATTAATAGACTTTATCGATTTATTTTTTATTTTCGTCGAATGTGATACCTATCGAACAATGTAATAATAATCGATTATTCGATTTAAATTCTATTAATATTGACATAGTACCTCCCACCGTCATACAGTTCACCTGGTACGGAGGGCAATTTGAATCGAACTTGGGTTGCTTAGCATTATTACATACTACAATTAACTTAGTTACGTTTTTACTGCATCATTCATCACATTCTTAATCTTGTATATTTTGTATTAGTACTAAGGTAAGTTGTAATATGGATAAAAATAAATAGTAAGGTAAAAAAGTTTTCTAGAGAATGTAATTGAAATTAAGAGGTCAAATCAAAATATATTTATGTATATGCCACTAATAATTAATTTATATAATCGACTATTTTGCGCCTTCTCAAAAAGGAGTAGGCCTTAGCCCAGCAGTGGGACATGTACAGACTTTACTACTTTTATGTTTACAATTCTGCGACAATTGTATACATTTGTACTTAGCTTGCAAATACCTATTCCTTCTTTATCATATTCCGATGGGACGGCAATTTGACAATAACGAGGAAATATCAGAAGTACCTATGGTGAAAACTCTATGAAAACCGTACGTTAGGTTCTGAATTTACTACATGAACTTTTAAATCAAATCGAAATTTATATCATATAGTATTCAATGTTATGCAAACTACCGATTATATTGATAAGAAACCAAAATTTCTGGTTTATACAACAGTTTAATATTTTAATATTATTAATAATTACAAAATATATATTGAACGTGCGCATGCGCATCATTTCATTACATTGTTGTAGAGTACAAGTATCTCAACACTCACGTTTCGTTAAGGAAGTTGTAGGCGGCGAAAGCATCGCTTCCGAAGGACACTGGCTATTAATTAAGATACAAGATTAATTTTACAAAGTAGCGACAGATTATTGATAATATCGAGGTACGTATTAATGTTTATCTGCAGCCGTATATTTACAACATAGTGTGTTATTACATTAATGTTAATATATTTTAATCAGCCTTGTAATCAATCGAGTCTTGGATCTTGGCTTCATTAAGAAGTTTTTTTTTTTCATTGAAGTTTAAATTGAACCTTAAAGCTTTGGGTATAATAATATTTTATTTTATTATATATAAAACAATACTAAGAACATCTTGGAATTAATTGATTTTCTTTAAAATACTTATTTCATTAGATTTCCTTTATATTTTAAATGCTTAAGCTGTGGCACGTAAGTAAAAGCTTCAAACATATAATATGATTGTAACTGGTTCAAACCCGGGTTCAGTTCTTTAGAGCGGTAGACCGGATAAGCGGGTTACCGCTCTAAAGAACTGCTTAGTTCTGATTATATTTTACCAATATACCTTATTTCTGAATAAATAAATACCTTCATGTGCCGGACTAAATTATGTCACATGAAAATCGATCATCATGTACAGCAGTATAAGACTAGTGGAATAAGCTTCTTCTCCATAATAGAGGCCCATACTGAGCTGTGGGACATTTATGAACTCTGATTTTTATAGTAAAAGTCTTAGTAGTTTTCGACCGCGGTTTCGCTTGCGTGTTCATACAGGTGTTAGATATAAAAAGTAGCCTATATCTTTCCTCGAGGCTCAAACTTGTTCCATACCAAATTCCATCAAAATCGGTTCAGTGGTTTAGCCGTGATAGCGTAATAGATAAATAGTTACTTTCGCATTTATATATACATATATGGTATAGATTATTAAAATGCTTCGTTGTCGTCATCTAAAGATGATTACCATTGCAAACATAATATGACCAAAATGTTCAAGCGTGTTTAATATAATATATTTAAACACCAAATCGAGAATTATAATTTACCTGGATGTACATAAATCCTTAGTATATATCATACATGGTACCTTGTTAATTACGTTTTGCATGTAGGCATCCAATTGGCTGCCGTTACGAAACCTACTTAAATTTGCAATCGGTCTTGCTACCGTCTATGGAACAATCTTTTGAGAATTCCTAACTTTAGCGATTATAATTATAAATCGTGTAAATGAAGTACAAAGATTTGATGTTTGTATTTTATATCACAGGTGTCAATTTAAAATAGTCGCATTACTTAAATTAAAAAAAGTATTGCGTAGATGACCCAGTGCTTAGAACACGTGATTGATGTGAAGATTACGGGTTCAAACTCAGCTTACTACAGAGCTGCAAGTGCTTAAATTGTGTTTATAATTTATCTCATGCTATGTGTTAGAAGGTGTTCTCTCACAAGTTCAGCCACCAATCTACATAAGAGCTTCGTGAAATAAACTCCAAAATTTCTCCCAAATTCTTCTTCTAATGGAAGACGTTGTCTAGCAATAGAAAATTAGCATATGATCATTATTGCTAACACAATTAGTTTAATATTGTTTATATTATGTAAACGATAAATCGGATATGACAATCTTAAATGAAGTAGAAAAATGCCATCGCCACTCGGAACTAGTCGACAGATCCCTCGAAATTCTGATAGATACTTAAAATAACCAAATTACAAAATCGTGTAAATAGTGACGTCATCGTAATAATTCTCATGTGCTAATGGAGATCCGAGAATCCGATGAAGAAACAAGTAGAGATCCTTCCAACCCGAGTTATACAAATTAAAGTCGATCTAATACCGTATTAGCTTTTATAGGAAGATAAACTGCCTTCGTGACTCGAATGAGATTGATCGAATCTTTCGCGACGTGTCGTAAGGGCTTATAAATCGATATTTGCCTTATCTGGCGTTTGTTATTACATTGATCACTCACCTCAGCCAGTTAACTAGCCGTAATAACAATATTTGCACAAGCGATTATCACACTTAGATTTAATCAATAAAGGCTATGATCACTTGCAGTAGGTAATCGAATTACTGTTTTGACACGTAAAGTCTTGCGTAATACTTAATTAATATTAATATATTTCATAGTTCAATAACATTGTATTCTTAATACATTATTAATTTTATGTAAATGGAAAGACACGATAATATTGGTGAAAGATAAGTTTGTTTGTTATAAAAAATGTAAATTTAAATCGATATTATTATGGAGTTAACTTCTTAAAAAGATGCCACATAATTAAAAGATAATAAAAATGTATTATAATTATACAATAATCTAATCGCTACGAAAACGCCAACCATCCCGTTGGGCAGCCCGCATTTTCATTTTTCAAAAGACTGAAGAAAAAGAACTAATAGCTTATTTTATTTATGTAAATGGTAATAATCAATAAGATTTATTTTTTATTGATTTAAATTTATAATAATTATATTTTTATTATTCAACAAGTATATTGACGTAAATAAATATTCGTTTTATATAACAGTTAACTTATAAATAGAAGTAATCGTTAACGTATTAAATAATATTTATTATAATTACGAAATGAGATCACATACAATGCTAGCGGTGTATTTAGTAAGCTTTAAATCAATCACTCGTCTGTCTCGGTTCCAATCAACATTTTGCCATACTCTGTAATTTGTCGCTTGATATATTGAGTAGTATGAGAAAGTTCATGATAACGTTATATAATCGTGATATAGTGAATTGAACTGTGATATATTCCTGATCTAATTCAACAGGAAATCGTCTACTTAAATTATTTTAGAGTTTTATTAAAGATTATCTGCGAAAGTGTCATTACGAGTGCGAAATTTTGAATCTGTGTTTCTCGTATATATTGAATTGAGCGTGAATTAAATGTATACCTGAAAAGGATGAAGAATTGAACTCTTTCCACTTATGTAGGTAATAAGGAAATTACAAATTCGTCTATAACAAATCAAATAGTATAAAATATTTCACAGTTTAGTTTGTTTTGTTTGTATAAAGTTAATGATTTTGCAAAATTGACAAAGATAATAATCAATTATGATTTTCGATTCTAGTTGGTACGGTTTTTTAAGGCGGAAAATAACGGATTAAGAAATAAAGCAAAATTGTTAATGCTTCATTTGATTTTTTATGGGTAAATCCAATTCAATTCAATATCATGAAATATCCTCTAACGTTTAAATTTTTCTGATTTATACTCGCAATGCTCTACGTTATTAAGACAAAAACTTGAATAATTAATTTTATTTACAAGTACAATATATGGCTATATCTATGGCTGTCATTAGGGATGTCTCCTTAAACCGGTCGCTACGGCGCTGTTGAGAAGACAGAACTAGGAAAAAAAAGCGCTTATATATTATTTCTAGCAGAAGTTAGTCTCTATTATATTAAAAGAGTCCAATGATAAAAGCATTATATAGTACATATCAACTGCAACTGAATAAGATGAGATCCCATATTATATGGTTAATATTAAATATCGCATAATAAACCCGCATTGGAGCAGCGTGGTGGAATAAGCTCCATACCTTCTCAAAAGAGGAGAGGAGGTTTTAGCCCAGCAGTTTCACATTCACAGGCTGTTACTACGATTAAATATTACATATCATATTTAATGAACTAATCTAGGATAATGAATCAATTACTATTTTATCCACTTTACAAAATTGACAAAGGTTATCGCCTTTCATATTTGCTACCAACAAACATGAATAATAAGTCACTTGTTCTATTTCACAATGACGAACTGCAAATTAATTTTAATTTTTTTTAACCAAAAATATGTCCGCTTATTAATTTATAAAGAGAAAGTAAATTTCATATTTTAATTTGTTTCATTTCAAAATTACACGCTGTTAAATTGTTTGAGACTTATTGTTAATAATTCTTAAACTGTGTCTGCAGTCGATGAGTAACAAAATTCTCAGGATAATAATTACGAAGTCCACGTCACTCACAGTTAGAATAACCGTGAACTTTGAAACGATTGGCAGACTCTTAAAATAACTATTATACAAGATATGCGGTATAATTATTAAATTAATACTTTAACTACTAAGATATCTTATCTAAAATGAAGTTAAAATTAGAAGTGGCATACTTACATTTTTATTTCTTCGTTTATTAAATTTTTATTTACATTAAAATTTATAAAAGAAGTATCGTTATCGTATTGGTCCCTAAAGCCGAAATAACAGCCGAATAAAATACTTTGTAATTTTTTTCGACTAACACTGCATCTTGGTAAGAGGTACGCTGCTAGACTTCCTACCATATAAACTATGCATATTAAATAATATGTTCGTTGCTAAAAATATTTCATACTTTTTAACGCGCAGAGCCGAGATGGTCCGTGGGTTATATATATGCTTAGCGAGGAGCGTGGGCCAAAAAGGTCCTACATGCCCCCTGAGCCACGAATAGGGCACATTCGCGGATGCGTACGAGAAAACGGTCCCGCAGCCTTTACGGTCCGTGTTGTGTTAGTGGGTAAGAATCCCACTAATCCTGGTCCCCGAGACCCAAGTATCTTTCAAAGTTGACAACTGTGCCATAAAAGAATAGGCGGTAACTTTTTACATGGTTTTTGATGTCATTCATATAAAAAGGCATAATTACGAACAGGACTGATGTTTCATGGTAATTATATAACATTAAATACATTGTATGCGAATATCATTTTAATTATAAACAAAATAAACTTTTAATGTTTTATTAAAATTTATTTTAAGGTTTAATTTTACTACTTTTGTTTTTATTCGAGTTTTACTGAGTAATTGGGCGCTTGTTAATCATTAAATCGAAGGTTTTACATAACTAAAGTCAACACTAATTGTCTCTACACTTAACCTTTTATCACCGGTTTACATTTTAAATCTAGTTTAATACGGTTAATTGCTCTCGTTTTTCGTATCCATTCAAGAATCTGTGTGCCAATTTTAATTTGATTGCATAATAGCTTATTTCAACAATCGGTGTATCGTGTAGTATATACACATATAAGGTCTTCATTTGAAACCTATAATCCAACGCGTCTAACGGAATATATAGTAAAAAATAATCTAAACAAGAAGTCCCTACGATTGCTATCGATGAGGTCACCGATACCGAAGTCAAGGAAGAAAGTAAATTGGAAACCGTGACGCTTCTCGTGCCGAGCGATTTGTAAACGTCACATTGGGTAGCTCCATTCATAACCGACCAGATAAGCTGACCTTATGGTCCCTTGTCTCGAGGTACACGATAGGAGACCACGTAAACTAGTCGGCTAACTGCAGTGGCGTCTGTGTTAGGTTAATTTGCCTCAGATAGTGGCCATGATGGATGGCTTGACGCGCAGTATGCGCCTGCGCCGCACGCCCTCAGCCAAAGGTTAAACGCCCACTTTGCGCACGATTCCCCAGTAATATTGATTTTACAGTCTATCACGATAACGATCTATACAATTTTGTTTTGAATATTTGACAGCATATCATCAACCCCAATAACCTTAATTAGATATTTCAGCATCCTACTGATGGTGCACCTAGTGATGTCAGTTCACACAAACGGCTATAAGCCTTAGAGCAGCTTAGAAAATATGCCCTTCACACAGCACTGCGTTAATTGTGGGTTGTTGTCATAATTGTCATAATATTGATATATAGTATTCATTGTCAGAACAAAAGAAAACACAAATAGGCTTTAAATATAAAGACGAAAAGAAAACTGACTTGTTTCAAGGATTACAAAAAGACTACAGATCTAGCAATTGACATTGCTTGATTTATATATAGTTATTGATGTCATTTTATAATCTGTAACTCTTTATGTCGTCTGCTATTCGTATGATATATGTAGAAGGTCGTGTCTTGTAAATTTATCCGATTAAAAACTAAAAGCAAAGTTTTTGGGCACGACTTTTTTGAGACAACGGTACCGCGTTCCAATTCAACTTCGCCTTGGAACGTTCTATTGTTTCAGGGAACCCCGGTCGCTATCGTGAGCAAATGTTCGCAGATAAAATGAAACAATAAATTACAGCGTGATGTCGACAATGTTCCTGCTACCGATTCCAGTGTGTATGTAACGAGGAATTTATTATCCGGATCAATATTGTTGCGTTAAAATCGTATCGTAAATAGCCTTCTCACGTGTAACTGTGTTCGCGTTGATCTAATTTGATATCCGAATACATATTTCATTTTATCTCATTTTATTATGTCTACATTTATATACATTTCCCCGTTATCTTGTTTCAGAATTGTATCTAGGAAGTTTCTTGTTATTCCTAATCTGAGCGGTATATTACGAGAGCTAAATATTGCGGCCACCCTCTTAAGCATGCGCTATGCGTTATCTTACTTCCTGATGCAAATTATTGCAAATGGTACTTTCGTCAGCCCACTTCGGTTTGTAGGAAGTAGATTCGGTATTATGAAAATTGATGATGGGCTTTCGTTTTTTAATTTTTTTATTGGCTAATGGGATGATTTTTGGACACCAATTAAACATTTAACTATTCAGTGGGGCTTGCCCAGGTACCCGCGGCTAAGATACATGTTTTATATCTGGGTAATATAAGCCTCCTTCCTCGATAATCTTTGCTTCATGTAACCTGTATTCATTTTTTATATAATTTAATATTTTTTTATTGGACTTTATGAGTGTAAAAAGATCGGTCATAATAATAATAATCTAATCAGTCATCCTCTATCTCTTTGTATATGTTTAAGAAGCCAATGTCATGATTACTTAATTTAAAAAATATATTATTTATCTAGTCGATGTTGACATCATTTCTTCGTTTTTACATTAACGGCATAGGCGGTTACCGTTATCCACGTAAAACAATATAAATGGTTGAACTTATTTTATCTTCACTTATTATTGTTTATAACTTCGCTATCTGTTGGCTGGAGTTCCAGATAACATTATTTGTTTAAATGTAATGTACTGGATTCATAGTTTTGCTTAACAATAGAAATAAGTAAATGCATTATTATATGGAATGAATGGGATGGGATGATATTCAACAATGATATTTGTAGTATCGTCTCGTCAATACCTTATCGAAATGTTGATAAAAGTTTTTCATGAAGACTAAAACAATTTGAACGTAGAATCAGAAACTGAAAATTGCATGGAAATAAGGCTTTTTTTAATTTTAGTAATGGTAATGTCCTGCTGTTCCCTTTCGGTCACGGCTTTGCTCAGATGTCTAGTCAAGTGATCTGCGCACGACATATTATGGTGCATAAGTGTGTGCGTAAAAACAAATATACCATATATTCGTACACACTTATAATCTGATGAGATAAATCCACGACAATAAACTCGACCACGATAAGAAAATAATTCAGGTGCAGGATCAACATCTTTACGTGGTTTTAATGCTTGTGAAAAATACAAAAAAAATATTTTGATTCTAATTCTATGCATAAGATTGCGATATACAAATATGTATTTGTAGTTTTTAGTTGTTATAACTTTTGATAGACTTAACCGATTGTGATGAAATTAAGACTAAACGGAACCTTAGAATATTTACTATGATAATACAATTATTCAAATTGGTAAATTTACCTGTTTTGAAAATTACCCCGGACAGACAATAAATAATTAGTTGTTTTAATTTTGCTAACTTGCAAATAGCCATATTAACATAAAAAGTAACTAATTTTGAAATCACAGACAGACACTACAATTTTCTTTATCTGTGTAGTACATGTCTGTATATAAACTGTTGAAGTTGTTAGCTATGACGTCAGTAAGAGCATTTTATTTTTCACGGACACGTTTACACTTACCGTAGCCTTAATTCGTAGGGAACTGACCCTATCTCACTCGGTTCCCTTTCGAAATGGCCTCGATGGTAATCTTCTGCTAAGTGAATGTATCCGAGTGAAACTTATGAAAGTCTGCTTTGACTCGTTTAGAAAATTACATTTTAGTGATGTTTTAATGTTCTTCTCTCTTACTAGAACACTGTTTTAATATAGTTTTGTTTATTTATTAATAGCTTAGCAATATCGCCAGTGGCATTTATGTTAACTCGATTTATATAAGTCATTGTCGTCGTATTCATAAATTAGTCGGCGTTTTTCGCGTTCGTACATTTATTACAGATCTTTATATTATAGATATTAGTATAAGTGTCTACATAATCAACAATGATGATAGATAGATGAACATCTGTGCGATTGTATAAATTTACAAAGAGATGTGGCCCTTATGAATATCCGTTACAAGTCATTACGCAGTAAACAATGTTGTTGCCAAACAATATTGCACAGACGACTCTACCGTAGCAAGATGCAGAGCGTAGGCGTTATTGTTTTACTGATTACTTCCTAGCTGCAAATAGTGCAAGTCACCATACCTCTTGCGAAAAAACTACTAAATGAAATGCAACCTTTGTTTACCGTTTTGTAAACTATGAATAAACCCATCAGAACGAAGTTCAAAATCAAAGTATATTATTGATACTGTAGCCTTTATATTCAATTTAATCTACACGATTAATTACCACTGGTTCGGAATGTAGAACCTACCGTGAATAATCAGCTAGAAAGTCATTAGTTATCTTTTCCATCAATTAAATAAATAACAAAAATATGTAAATTTTTCTATACTCCTAACTTTTACAATCTCTTGTGCTAAAAATATGTTTTGTTAATATTAACGTAAGATTAAAATTAATAAATTGGCAAAGTTGACGGATTTTATTATAGAAACGAGTATCTTGTCCAAAGATATATGCGCCTTTATGGAGAAGAAAAACTTATGATACAATTTTATCCACATTATCATGTTTACACATATTCTGGACATTAATTGCAAAAGCGTAATTTTTATTGCATATGATACACAGCATTTTTAGATGTCGGAGATGTTGCCCCAAAGGAATTATACATAACTGAAGATATTATTCTGTGAAAATATCCAAAATGTACTAATCAACGCGGTATCAACAAGTTGTCTAACTTTTTTTATCTGTAACTTTAATGTTTGCTAATTTTATTACCACGATACCTATCAGGGCCATTTTGTTAGAAGTCTTCATAAAATTTGTCATTTAAGCGATAACAGTTTAATTATTTACACTTATAACGAATTCCGTATCTATGATTGCTTTGAGAATCTTAATGGTTTTTTTTTTAAATTAATTAATACTAATTGTTAGTAATTAAATTAATATTCTGAATTATATATCGCAGTATATGATTATTTTTTATATCAATTTTCGGTGGAGATGGCCCATAACTTATATTATTATCATCTTACAGTGGCTGGAAGAAATCTCTTTTAGAAATTATATTTGTAACTGATAGTAAATTATTACCGCCATATAAATAGTAAAAAATATTACATTTTCCATGCGTCACCAATTTAGGTAACGAAGATGTTACGTCCCTTGAGCCTAGAATCACACTGGCTAACTCACCCTTCAAACCGGAACGTAACAATACTAACGATAAGTTTTGCTGTTTGGCGGAAAAAATATATGATAAGTGGGCGGAACCTAGCCAGGCTTGAGCTAAGCTCTCCTACTATATATATTCACAAAATAATATTTATAATTATTATACGTTAATTAATAAACGTTTTTAACAGGAGACGAAGGCCCTTGTCTGATGCGATATAGCAATTTAATATTTTTTTATATACCTATTTACTTATAATACAATTAATACACATAAACCGAGATATTATCATTTTCATTTAATAAGTTTGTTTCTATAGGGAATTAGCGACGCCAGTCATTTGAGTTAAGCATTGTTTTAGTGAACATTTACTTGTGTTCGAGTTTAAGGCTTTACCCGTAATATCCCGTGGGTGGATCAGGAAGTATTGTAACACCCACAACCTTTCATTGCGTCGTTATTCATATCCGTACTGTACCCATTAGTTGAGCCAGTGGTTCTCAATCGTCGGCGAAACACTTGTGCCCTCTGGATCCACATCAAGTATCCCGCGAGATATCAATCACATAATGAAACACTGTTAAAAGAAATCGACAACAATAAAACAGTTATCCAATGTAAACTTTTTTTAGCAAGTAACACTTTGAGCTTTTGATTCAAAATGACTTTTAGTTTTATTTTTAGTTGTCAATTAAGACCTGATGATTTTTACGGAAATACTTACTCATTTTATCATATTAATATTTTAACAATTGTGATATCGAATCCAGCTTGATGAGGTAAAATATTACAGTTACCTGACTGCAAGAAGGTTGAGAACCTTGGTTGTACTTGTACCCATTAGTTAAGCGACTCGTCTGCAAGCATTAGCTGATTTAGGTACCAACTTGGCGGATTTATGAGCCTCGTGTTTTAACTTGTGTGTAATTGACGGCCTGTTCTGGGTCATTGAATAATTGACCCCTAGAATTTGATGATGTATGCAAAATTATCTAACGGATATAATATGCTATTCATTGTTTTGAATGTACCTAATATTAGTTTGTAAACAATTGTTGAACAGTTGTTCTGAACGAACAATTTTGATACTTGATTTTATATTTAATGTTTATATGATATATGATTTAAGCAGTATTCCCAAAACTTCATCAAGTATTTCTCGATAAATAAAGATCATGGAATTTCGAAACTATATTCGAACTTATAAAGGGTCTAATTAACAATGTATTATTAAGTGTTGATATTGATTGTAATATTTAACTGTAATATGATGTGGCTTATATTGTAAATAAGTGTACATAATTCCTCCGTTCACGATTTTTTGAGTTTAAACTCTTGCTTGATTTGTTACAAACTAACGGTGATTACAATTACTCGGTGACAGACACGTCTCATAACTGACGTTATTTTATCGCGTCGACATTAGACGCTAAAAACGTGATGAAAAGGGACGAGTATGAACATATTTCTTAACTGTTTTCATACAATAATTGAAATAAATTAAGTAAAAAGAATAATAACAAATAATAAGATAATAAATGTTAAACTCTAAGAGTTAGAAATAAAGTGAAAATAATGATTAACTTGCACACTAAACGAACACGTTTGTAACAACAAATAACTAAGTACAGAGGCTTGTATTATACTAAGTATAGCTCTCAAAACATTGTCGGGTGCGTAGAGCCCTAGGACATTTTTCACCGCGCTACTCGGAAAATTATAGGCGTTCGACGAACATGCAATAATGGAGCGATGATAATCTACTTTTACATGTTCCACGTGCACGTGTGGTGGTCGAAGGTATCGGTTACTTTACCTTATATGATATCTTTATCAAGCCTCAAAATTGACATGTTGTGGGCAGCTGTCAAGTGTTATATGAAAAGAATTCGTGTAATTAACTACATGTGTATATATGCATTAGGCCACTCAGGTTACTCAACATTTATCATTTATAAGTAACTGTTCAGACAATAAGATATCGTTGATACATTGAATGCTCTAAGCCCATATATACTTTTTATATTTAATCTATTAGACGCTTTTCTTGATCCTTCAATATGATATAAATTGAACTTGATATGAATATTTACATATGTAAAGAAATTAATTCTTATACTACAGTACATTAATCCTTTCAATAATTTAGTTAACAATGTAGATGCCTGTCATTCTGTATATTAGGTCATCAATTCAATCGATGTACTTGTGAGAATATAAAACAACACTATATTTTACTCGTAAAATTAAACAAAAATAAAATATTAATAATGGTTTAAATATTCAAGATGATAATTTTGTTTTTTTTTTTTAATTAATATTCGTTGGTCATGTCAAGGGTTTTCTATTTTATCTTTAGATAGGACATAAAAAAATGTTTCTTTAGGGAACATCCCGCTTACAGTTTGTCCCCTACACCGACGCATACCTAGTGAAGACCAGTAGCGGTCTACTTTCTCCGCCCGCGTCTGAAACACGAAATTCGACTAATAGTATGAATTATTGCTTTAGCAATTCCGCAGTATTTATTGGAACAATCCGTTTTCACGCTACTGTGTGGGTCTAGAATATAGATGTTGACAGAAATCGGTTTCCTATTTCGTTAAGCGAAAGCTTTTTGAGCATTTGCTTAAGCTTATGTTCTAGGAAACTTTGGAAACAAGAATGATGTCCTTCGGGACGATCTCAGATAATTCGACAAGACCGGATAGAGTTCAGAATTACAAGAACGGATAGAGACCAACGGCGCTACCTGCTAATGCACGGGCATACTACTACAGTTACTTCAAAACTCCGGGTTTCTGCTACTGAGAATTTCTTAACAGCAAAATCGAATATTTTTCTATTGGTCCAAGACATTACTCAGGACCTTGGGAGCTGCAGCTCTAAAATAATTCATTATATATTTTTTTTAAGTTCCTTTTACAACATAAGGAAACTGGCGCCATTGCGTCATCTATATGTACCGCATGATATAACCCCGAGCGAAATACCCCAGATAGAGTTCTGCCAATAAAAACTTTTTTGCACGAAATATCTGTAAGTCAAGAAACCTTTCCGGGTTACGTTTTTTAATGTAATATTTTCCTGACGAGACGAGGCTGCCATAAAAGACTATGGTGGACTACCCTTTATGGTGGGTTCAATTGATCAAGTTGCATCTTTTTTGTGGCTTCTTAATAAATAAAAGCGGTCGCAATTTGCATTGCCCATTGTTTCTCCCAATCCGTAATTTCATCTCAATGTATTGCCGAATTTCCTCTTTAAATTCCAAGCTTTATGTTTTTATTTGTTCGTTTCATTAACACAACATTCCGATCGAATATTAATATTGCTTAATTGTCCTTTGTTAAAGATCAATTACTTTTTACCGTCTTATAAACGATAGCTTAATACGGCTTGTTAATCGAAACTTCGGATTGAATTAGCAAAGAGGTTATTTATTTTATATTTTTTAATTTTTCATTGTTCTGCTCTCAAATATTTCAATGAGCAAAAACCAATTCGTGCCAATTTCGTATAATTCATGTATTTTAAGTGCGCATGTTTACTTTTGCAATAACACTTATCGACAATAAAAAAGGGCGGACAATTTATCATTCAATACTTTATATGTGGTTATCTCGTTTAAAAGCATTTTAAGAACAGCACAGGTATTCAGTCTTCGTCACTTTAAACACATTGGCAGTTCGCAATGAAGGATGCATAAAAAATGATTACAGTCGGTCTGGCAACATTGTTGAATGAATATTTCAATGCATCATTCAAAGAAAAAAAAATTAAACGTAAATTCATAAATAAGTTTTCCTGAAATGAGTTTAAGGAAATGCAATTACTGTTGTTTTTTTTTTTAATAATAAAGTGTTTACATTCATCCTCGATTAGCTACGAAACTGAAACCAAATGAATAATAACAATGTATCTCTATTCTACATTAAAAAATTAAAAAGTGCTTGAGATATGTTGTGATAACTTTAATTATATTTGCTATATAGGAAATTCATAGTAATAAAATTAATAACTAGTCATATAAATAAGTGTTAGATGGACTATACAATAAAATTTTCGACATTCGAGAAGATTTATGATCATAGTCAATTATTGAAATTATATTTTCCAATAATTGCAATGTCGGAAGACATCTTTAAATGGAAGTAAATAAATTTTAAATCAATATCTGCTCAAAATCTTGAAATCACACCAAGGAAGTCGATCGTAAATAAATATCAACGGTGACGTTTGTCATTTTTATATTTGCGGGGGTAAAGGTTTGTGTTCGACACAGAATATGACTCAAATTATTAATGCTATCTGTAAAATTTTATGCTAAATTTGAACCTACATTAATAATATCTTTTTGGCACACACTACAATATTGGACGCTTTGAGTGTGTTTTAGTGACGCTTCTCTATTTCTCTTAATATTATTGGTAAGTGCGTATAAGTTTTCTAGTCATAAGCAAGTGACACTTTCCGCACAACGAATTTCGATTCGTTTCAGTTGATTGTAATTGAGATGATTGACCGAATTCCGAACAGTCGTAAATTATATGACGTCACTAGGGTAATTAAAACATGAAAGTTTTGACAATAATCTACGATATTTTTAGTATTTATTTACTGATAGTCAGCGATATAGAAATGATTACACAGCTAATAACATAATTTTGTACAAGGCCACACAGGATTACAATTTTGATTATGAAAAATTATTACTGATACAATCTAAGGAATATTAAAAACATAAATATAGTATAAGTATTAATATGTACAATAAAATACAAACTTTTTTTACTTTTGAAAGAGGTTCGCCGTTATTATTCATGCGTTTTCTCGAACGAGTAAAAAATTACGTTTCTCACATGGACATGTAATTTATAATGTGACGATTTATAATCTGCTTTTGATACCGAAAAAATGTTCTTAATCCTTATCATAAGGAATTATCGGAAATCAATATGCGATAACGATCTCGTTTTCAAGATGTAAATAATATATTTAAAATTTTAATTACGTCCTTTTGAAGAAGATTTAGTTGATTCGATGTTGGAACACATTAAATATTTCAATATAAAGTGCCTATTAATTTTGTCCTCGTTGGAATTTTTTAGTTTCTGACTCTGAAATGATACGAAAAAAATTCAATGTCGGTTTTGATTGGGATTCCGATTTCATTTCAAGCTTTTGTTTTTACTTGACTGTAACGTGCTTTAATGTTTTAATTTATTTAAATAGCAGTAAACGACCGATTCACCAATGTGGTTTTGCTATAATTGCTAAGCAGAATTTTAAGCATATTACTTCCAAATGTGGTTTCCAATGTGAATTCTTCATAATAATATGTGATGACATTTAAATTAACCAAAAATCAGTAAATAGTAACAATTTTTTAATTAACTCAAACATAATATATAGAAAGCTATATCATACATCGCATACACTGTGAAGTTTTAGGATCATTGCTTCACTCCTAAACCCTCTAAGGAAGTTAAAATTCTCAGTCAGACACAAGCAATTACAACCATTTTAAAATTGTAATTCAATGTCGACAAACGTTTTCATTACAAATATATTTCCACATAAAGCTCGCTGGATTAAAATCAAAACAACTAACTTTCACCTTTCATTTTTTTTTTTATAAAGCAGTTATTCTTCTGATTAATGTGAAGGGGATAGTCTTTACACGCTTTCATACACCGTTCACTGTTTTTTACCCCGACGTCTGACCTATTTC
Organism: Nymphalis polychloros; assembly: GCA_905220585.2. NCBI lineage: Eukaryota > Metazoa > Arthropoda > Insecta > Lepidoptera > Nymphalidae > Nymphalis > Nymphalis polychloros. The sequence continues at coordinate 2,794,333 of HG992247.1, forward strand.
TAACCCTCGTCTGTCAGCCTTGACCGTTTACTCTGACCTTTATAGTGCAATATAATGGGAGCGATAGGTTATGTCAGTAATCGGGCTCGGCCTCAACTCGGAAATTAAAGCTATTCAGCTAAGGAATAAAATCGTTATCAATCGCTTTAGTTGTGACAGAAGAGGATATAGTTATTTTGTCTCTATTAAACCTGTAATAACACTGACGAGAGTGAATCGAGATTGCAATAAAATTAAGGAAGTTATAAAATCCTTAAAACCACGTCCATCGAAATAATCATCATAAGTCTGTATTGCCATATACAACGCCGATTCGAAAGAGTTAGCGAGTTGAATAGATCATTTTATTTATTTACTAACACAAAGCAAACATCTTATATGTTTTATTCAAACACATCATATTTACAAAAAGTACTAAATGCGATAACTTTATAATACAATAAAACTCATAACTGTTACCTTCGAAAGCAGTGCTTTTGAATAACAAAATTGAATTGTTGATTATTCGCTGTGAAAATCTACAGCATGCAATTATGTCGTGTATTGTTATCTAATATTAAATCTGAAAAGAAAACCATAACATTTCGACACTAGAGGAGTTTAACGCCGCTGCTCTATTAATTAATAATAATAATGATTAATAAATGCGTTGGTTCTTAATAGAATTTATTTACGTGTTGTAAAAATTTCATAGAACGGAAGTCTGAAACGAATTCATAATTAATTCCCTAAAAAAATGCCGATTAATTATTATTAAAACAGATGTAAAAATGTGTCTCTTTTACACATTATAAAATTATTATTCATCGACGTGACTAATATGTAATTACCGATTATTTACTTACAGTATGATTTATTTATTACCAACAAATACATAAGCAAAAAACAAGGAATCGTTAACAATACGACACAATCAACGACCGCAACACAATAACGGTTACATTAGCGATAAGAAGTAATGATAAAGGAATAATTCTGTACTTTGGCCGTGACCTTTGTTATCCTTCGGCCAACCTTGGCCGTACTTGGCCCTGACCTCGTGTGAAATGTAACATGTGTCTTGGACATAGAAATTTCCTTCAGTATTACAGTTCAGGGGCACGCGATACATTATATTTTTCCTTTATTGCTTAAGGGAATTCGTGTTTTTTTTCTTTTAGACTTCTTTTGTATCTAGACCAAGCTTTGTGGATAATAAACGCCCCCTCTAATATTAAATATGTGCCTTGAAAGTAGTGAATTTATTCAGTAAATAAGTTCAAATTGCCCCTAAGAAATTGGTGTTTTCTGTATGTCTTATATATATTATTTTTGTTTTGCCTGAATTCTAGTGATGTTACAACAAAAGAAAATAATATTACAATTGATTAATCATTTTGAGAATTTTTTGCTGATCTTTTTATATGATCTTTAGTTTCTGGTCTAGTTTGTTTTAAGATTTTTTTTATATTTTTAATTGAACTTCTGCCTCTGTACTTCGTTACTAAGCTATTAACTAATTTATTTATTTTATTAAAATAAAATGATATTCAATAAAACTTATCACGATTTCCCAAAAAAAGAAAAAAAAAAGTTAAACATTACTAATAAAACGTCTTTCATTTGTTACAGGTAACCACACACATTATTCAGTCCCGTGAGTTTATTTATAGCATAAAGATATAAACTTAAACAAATCTAAGTCGCCTCACGAGGCGTCGGGGTGCCGCAGGCGTTGTCGCCCACTATACGCGTCTGCCGATATCAATCTAATATAACTCTGCGGGGCACGGTTATACAACAAGCCTTGACTATCGACTATCGATATCGTAACACTTTACGTCACTATTCATAAATGATTCACGAAAGTGGTTCGATTGTTTGCTCGGATTCTTTATTCGTTATTTAGATAGTATTTATTATTCGATGTGATGTAATATTATGTAAAATAAATCTACATTATTAAATCAAGTATATGTGACATACATGTGCGTGAATTTTATGTGAAATTAGTCTTTTTTTTAATGAAATAGGTATCCGCACTGGCAGGTAGGCCATCTGATGGGAGGTCCCCACCGCCCATATATATTGGCGATGTAATAAATAACCATTCCGTACATCGCCAATGCGCCACCAACCTTTGGCTACTAAGATGTTATGTCTCTTCTTCCTGAAGTTGCACTAGCTCACTCGCCCTTCAAACCGGTAAACAAAAATATTAAATATTGCTGTTTGGTGGTAGAATATGCTATGAGTGGGTGGTACTTACCTACAGGCTTTCACAAAGCCCTACCGTACAACATTTCTCAGTGTTTACCATATTTATCAATTTTATCAAAGTTGATTATTACTCAACATTCTAAAGCATGAAATTGATGTAACGTTTGTTGAGTAAAATTACGTGTTTCGATGAATACGATGTTTACTTATAAATTTTATTTTTTCATGCTTTAAACTTGTGTGGGTAAATGTGCTACATTTTTATGTTATCAACAAACTATAAAATCTGTATCATGCACTAATAAAATATTCAAATTGCGACTGCAAACGATTCCGTTTTTAATTTTGAAAATATATACATTTGCTTCAACAAAAAAAAATAGTTAAGACAGATGTTATATTAATATTAAATCTTAAACAATAACACTTCTTCTTCTGCCTACCTTTTTCTCGCTCTACTTACGCCATTTATGCCTCTACTCTGCCCGATTCTAAAGCATCCTTTTTTTAATGTAAAAGGGGGCAAACTAGCTGGGGCCATTGACATCTGCAACACCCAAGCCGGGCTTGCATGTGCCTTTTAAATCATGGTGAGATCGTTTTCTCATCTAGACCCTCACGACATCGAGCTAGCGCTTCTTGGGCTTGCCGCGAGGTCTGGGGCCTTCGACAACAAAGTCAAGACATCGGCTTCCGACATAGTCCAGCGGTCTGCGGCTAATGTGGCCAAACCAACGAAGACGGCTTTCCTATTAAGTGTATATTTTTAAATTGTTATCTAACCTCAATAATGTTGACCTTTTCATTATACATTCGACCCCAAAAAAGGTACATCTTATAAACATAAAAAGAGGCGGGTCAATAGTTCGATCATTAAATAATTATGCATGAAATCCACCCACGCTCTTCCCACGGACATTGTGCCCTGCCCGGGTCAGAACCGAAACAATGCTTTCACTGGCATGTTAACATTTCTGCTAATTAATGAGCGTTAGGAAACATGACGTTATGTAATTTGTAATTCGTCTTGACATAGATCTTGTGCTAGGTGAATAAGGCTATACTATATATTAATAATATTATAAATATAAAACAGGTTTGTATATTATATTCATATACTTAATATGGCATTTTTCTTTAGCCAACCTATGTACATATATATATATATATATATATATATATGCATATCATAATAGCATTATATATTGAAAACATTTACATTCATTTAGTGTCATCTTCTTCTAACTGGCTTCTTGCATTCAGATCCCACAATATATTTTATTGCCCGGGTTGGGAAGCAAACCCGACACTTACTGATAGCCGTATTAACTAACGACGAGACAGACGACACAGTTGGTCCACTACGATGAAGTAGCGCAAACCACTCATTTGTGCGTTTAAAACTCTTACCGACCGATTGACAGACATACCAATGCACCGATCACATACATACCGACGAACATACACTGAGCAAAAAGTAAAAAATACTTTAACTATTAAATGCATTCTATAGTAATGATTATAAAATATTGATAAAGATAATTTGGAATTTTTACCAAGAAAGAAATAATTTTGTTCGAGTAATATAAAATAAAATATCGGTTGGGTATTATTTAAGCCGCGTTAATTCTGTGGAGAATGGTTTTTTTATAAATAGTATTAAATTAAGTATACTTAAATTTTCAGAATCTCTTGTAGACTCACGTTGGCAATATTTATCATTGCGCACGGCTCTATAGTTGTGGTAATTTCTGTTAGACTTTGCGTGCTGGCAATATTTATTGCCGAACGAAATGTCAGTTTCAGTAAATTCGAAAATAATTTATTGAAGTATAAAATAGCTAAGCCGAAGCCATATTTTTTTTTAAATGCAGCATTGTGTGTTTTTGTTTTGAGTTTTACCCGGGTTGCCCCCTTTACCCGGGCTTTTCCTCCCCGGCAAGTTACTTTGCTGTGTCATTTTTTTTTGCTCAAGGGGCCAGGGTCACAATGACCAAGTGGCTGGTTGTCGCGTCCGGTGTCTCCTCTCCTTCTGGTTGTCTCGTCCGTGTGGTTGTCATGTCCGGTGGTTTCGTCGTCAGCAATGCTTAGTATCGTTGTGTTTCAGTTTAAGGGCGAATGAGCCAGTGTAACTACGGGTATAACAACTTAGTTCCCAAGAATGGCGGAGCAGTTCCAAAGTCTATCACCCATTGACCAGTCCGCCTACATGTTTTAAATTTAAAAAAAAATACGAATAATTTATTGATAACAAGTGACAAAGTTTTAATTTTTTTTGAAATCCATAACAAAAGTTACGAGTGCTAAGTGTCGCATATAACATTAAACACGTAATTTATAATAAGATAGTGTTCACATCCATATCACAATAATCCATGTTGCAAGGATAAGGTCATCATAAAAATAATAATGAGATAAGCCTGGATACAGTCGAGATGTTTCAGGTTATATCTATAAAGGCTAAGTGGGGAAAGTGGACTTTATTATTTTATTGCCTGCATTTACTGGTAATACAGTCCCTTATGGCGGAGTGGTAGAAGTTTCGTAATCGTTTTACGATTAACTTTATGTAGTTTCTCTGTGAAAATTCTATATGAAATGCTATTAAGCGATAAGAAATCGCATTATAAAATTATTATGAATTGACATGTCAGATATTGAACTGTGAAGTAAGCGGGCTTATTATGAGTTAGGGTAAAAGCAAAATGCAAAGGCTTGCGACAGGGGTTAGATTATTGCTCTTATGCATTTATATGGGTACTACCTAAACCAAAAGACCGTAAGGGTATGTATGGAGCGGGCCCCGTCTCAATAAGTTAACGTTTTGTATTTGATAATAAATTAACATATAATCAGAATGATAATAATAATTATTCTTAATTTAGGACTTTAATTAATATATTATTGCACGATCTCGTCAACCCTATTTAGAGCCGAGTAGTGAAGTCAGCTCAAAACCATCACCTCAAATAAGAGAAGGCTATAGCCCAGCCGTGGAACATTTATTCTATATTTATATAGTTACATGCATTCTATATTTAAATTATATTATTGCAACAGATAATAATAAAATATGTATTAATGTTTAATTAGCGTTGTAGCGATTTCACCCACATACATACTTTTTCTTATAAATAACATCTATATCCTTATCTTGTTGTTCCATTACACGGTAATGTATCTGTGTGCAGTTGTATTAATTAATGCACAGTTGTTGCGCCCACGCAGATCCGTAGAAAGTTCCTAGTCCAGTTGGTAACCCTATAACTGTGTTTACAGATTTGTATTGCAAATTGATTATACTTCTGTTAGTAAACAAAACTAACATTTATCTTGTATTTAATAATATAATCAGTTACGTAAAATAAATTGATTACAACAATAACTAAGGAAATGGATACCTTTCATATAAACATATTTGTTTATTTTTTTATTTCGAAAACAGACAAGCAAATTGGAAATTAGTTGGTTAGTGGTCATCTTCGCCCCTATACACTGGCTCTGAGTTATTAAACTTTTTACACCGACCGTCAACGTCAATGCGACGACTACTTTAATTGGTGGTAGCCTTTTCTGCAAGCCCGTCGGGATAGGTACGTACTCATTCGATAATAATAAGGTCCTCCAGACCGATTTCAGTCACGGCGGCCAATCTCAAGAGAGATTAGCCAACTGCGCAGGACATTTTATAGTGCACAAGTGTGTGCGCAAACACAGGTGCACTCTCTTTTCCTTAGCTCTCATAATCCGATGGGACGGCAATCCGACACGACCGGAAAGAGTTCAGGCGCAGGACCAACGGCTTAACGTGCTTTCCGAGGCACGGGAGTGTACACACTTCCAACTTCCAGACTTCGGGCTGCTACTGAGAATTTTCTGACAGAAAAACCCAATAACTATTTATTGGCCCGACCTGGGAATTGAACCCAGGACCACCGGGTCTGCGGCCTTATATCTAACCACTAGACCAACGAGGCAGTCGCACTCATTCGATATCCTACTATTAAACAGCAATACTTACTATTATTGTGTTCCGATTTGAAGGGTGAGTAAGTGTAATGTGGCATAACATCTTAGTTTCTGAGGTTGGAAACGCATTGGCGATGTAAGGATGTAGTAAATATTTCATCGTCAATGTCTATGGCCGGTGGAGACCACTTCAGATGGCCCATTTGGTTGTTACTAATAAATAACTTTAAAAACAAAACAATTACAAAACAAACTTGTACTTAGCTTCTATTTTAAATCTACAAACAACGTACGGTTTTGTGGTTTAAAAAACGAAAATAACAAATTTATCATTTTAACTTTTATCCCCTCTGCCTTTGGGGGTGGGTCACTAAATTTATAATTATATAACAAAAAGAAAGAGATTATTATGTTTTTGTACTTATCAGTAATGTCTGCTTGGCGTGAATTGGTATACACATCATAAAGAAAGTTTTAAAAATTTAAAAACATGATAAGCTAAAAAATATAAAAACGGTTACTATTATTTCAATTTTATTGCAAATATTGATAAAGTTTATTCTCTTAAATAGGGATTTTAAGATTTAACTTCCTTTATTACTACACTGGCTTAGTAACTATACAAAGTATCAGATATTTTATATTATAAGAAAGGTTAAAGAATTAAGAGGATTAATAAGTATGGGTACGGTTACCAAAATATGCCTAAGGTGCTCAAGATAACAAATGAATTTATATTATTTATATAGCTTAAAGTGCATTGGGGTACCAGTGTATACCTTATACTTAATTTAAGCGATGTAATTAGTATTGCCTCTGATGTATTTGAAAGTGGAAAGTTAGAAACTCCAAGTAATCAGGATGTGTAGGTCCCTGCGGCTTACTCATCGTCAAAATTATGAATCATTGTAGTCTCTGCATGAACGCTGGCCGACATTTGATTGTGTTCTCTTACGCAACAGCAAAAGGTGACCGCTCTTAATTCATTGCATAAAAGTATTGGTAATGCAGACAGCCGTAGACCACTTTCTACTCTAGACTTGATTAAGCCATTATGTTCGCTATAAAATAGCTTATTGTACTTTGCCGATTATAAGAACGGCCCGTGTAAGCTTTATCTTAGTGAATCACCATTATCGACTCGATATCGATCCGATTTTATCGATAAAAGTGAAAACGATATCGGTGTTGCGGCATTGTGAGGCTGTAACGGTTTATTATCGGCGCCCTTATACGGTCAACGCATTGATTGTATCTATCGAAAAGTTTACGTGCTACCGTTGTTCGCTTAAACGATTGAATACATTTGAATTTCATTTCAATACAGTAGAAATTGACTTGTACCCATTTACTGAAAATCTATTCGCTCGGTGATAATAATATATTAAATATATATTGTTGCTGAAGAATAAACGACGTTATCAGTTAGATTAAATTATTATAATATTTGTATCAATTGATCAAATTATAACATTTTAGAATGTATTGGTAGAAGTGAAATATTGAGGAGTATAAATTTTTTTTTTAAATTAATTGATATAAGCTTAATTCGTGAAAATTGCAAAGATTATACGTTCCGAATTACCGATTATATTTGTATTTTAACAAGTTCTGCAATGCCCGGTTTAAGTACATGATGAGTACCTGTCTGCTGTTTGACAGATCGGTTGACGTTTATGGTTACTGCTCCGGTCCTTAGGCTCGTAGCGTGAAATTATATCTTATACGTCTTCTTGAATAATCGGAGTAACTAACAGTTTATGAAATCGATGTAGTAGTTCCCGAGATTAGTGCGTCTAACCATATTAATCATCCAGCTTCATAAATTTATATAGTGTTTATCTTCTTTAAAAGAAAACTACATAATATAACAATTTAAAGTCCCTTCAAATACAGTTTTCAAAATCATCAATTAGGTATATAAACTTAACTTGATAAAATTTTACATAAAATTCAAGTAAAGCAATGTATTTTATTTGTCAAAACATATAAACTTAGTAAGTCAACTAAAACCAGTCGCAGTATTAATAGGTATTTGAACTCGACAGCGCTTCGTGACTGGACGTCCGCATTAACATATTAACGCGGGACAAATGAGGGCAGTTGACATCCACCGCCTCTAAATAGTATCGTTTATCGACAAAATCGCATCGACCCGCGCCCCGCCCTGCGCTCTTTGATTTTATAGCCCGTTTTATTGTCGCTTCAGCGTAATGTCTCTGTTGGAAATTGTTTTAGCATCATTTGCAACAAACTTGCTTGTTATCGGCGCTACTGATAGGGCATCGATTATGAGATTTATGAGAATTAGCGCTTTGAAATACGAATACTGCCATCGCTACCTGGTCGTTTGTACGATATCTCTTATTACTTGGATATAATGCTAAATTGTTTATTAAAGAAACAAGTAAAATCACCAACAATGAGATAAGAAGGTAATGTATGTTACTTTAACTTAATTTTATAAATCGAAAATTTCTTCTATAATGCCTACTGGTGATCAGCTTTAGTTTTATACAATTATATCTTGTCTGATTCAAATATCAGGAGTTAATGATATAAAATATAATATTTCTTAAGGTAATTACCAATATTATAATAATCTGTATGTAAGAAGTATGGATGTGTTCCCTTTTTAATGGTGAGTTAGTCAGTTTTTTGTTGTTATAACTTTTTTAAACATACATAATTAAAGACTATTCTATTATATAGGTTAACTATGTCCATGGGTATAGCAGACTAGTGAGGTAACAGTTATGTACTGTTGGACTGTTTGTCATATTTTTTAATTCTTAATTGATACGGCTTCATTTCATTTAATATATTTATTTTTTTAATTAGCATTTTTTGAACACGCATATAAAATATTACAAACCAGTCGATCGCAATACTATTGTATATAAAAATTTTATTCATTCAATAGGGTCAGTCATATATTTTTTTTCTCAAACAACAAGCTATGATTTAATTTCAATCGAAGTGATTACGATCATTATTGTGTTCGCGAGTTACGATACGAAAGATAACAATCGAATTTTCTAAATTGATATTATGGAAACAATTGTATGTATTATTGTTATAGAATGTAGGTACATAATATGAACATCCGATTAGTCAGTGGATTGGTACAATATTAATTTAATAAAAAATTATTACAAGTATAGTCAACATTGATTCGCAAAATAGATACTTTACTAGGAAGCACCGACAAAAATTTCGGTAGCTATTTTTAAATAGCAAATAAATATTAAGGAAAATGTTGGATAAACGGTAGCATGTTTTTGTTTACGATATCAAGTAACTGAGACAAGTGAGGGATTTGTCAAAACCCACGCAGAGCACTCAATCACAACGCATAAGCCACGCCAGACTTATTGCTTGCAATACTATTGCCTTAGGATAAAATATTAGACGAATTTATTTTGTGTAATGAGTATGTCGAAAATAGAAATTCATTAAAATTTATTTTCCAATACGCAATATAGGTTAATTACTTGCTTGATATATTTAATTTGTAACTTAAGATATTTGAAAGCTTTTTCGATTAATAAGTAAAATTTTAGTATAAAGTTTCAAGTTTTTTTTTTTGTTTAAGCTTGTACCTTTATAAGTTATATAAATATATTAACAAATCTCTTTGCTAGTTCCGATATTGCCAGTCGTACATACAAATTTTTATTATATCTACCTAAAAAAAGACTCAAAATCGACCTTATAAATACAATAGTTCGTTACAAAAAAAAAACAAGAAGGAATAAAACATCATCCAAAAGATTTGCATAAATTCACGACGAAAAGGAATAGAAAGTTGCGCCTGTGTCAAAATACGCCGAAACTGACGTTTGCTATTTAATCTTTCGAGTCTATATTTATTATAGTCACGTCTACAAATGCTAAACAGCTCGTTAGCGGGTGTTCTTCGAGACGTGCCGGTCAACGCTATGTTCAGTGTATTTAAACAGAGATATATAGCTCCGATAAAATCTAGTCGATCCAGTGACTTACGGTTGACGCGAAACATCCGATGCAAAAGTGTTTTTGTGTAACGTGATATGGAACTTGAAAGGGTATTAAAGGAGTGTTCGCGGCAGATCTCGTTCATGACTTATCTTGTACTCTAGTTAGGGCTGATTTTTACAATCGCGAGTTAGTTTTTGTATGAAGAATTTAAATCGATATTTTAGTAGTTATTTGTCACATTGTTGCCATACAATTTATTCCTCTTATAAAATTTAAATGGTAATTAAAAGTCCATATTTTATATAAATGATAGCAGGAAATTATCTAATTTAATTAATATAATAGATACAATATTTTTTATTTAAATCAGAATTGAATGACTAGTTTGACTTATTTAACTTATAATGAATAATTTCAATCATAAGTGTATTGTTCTTTAAATAGAATGTAAACTTACTCCGCAATTAAAAAAAACTTCTATACTAGGGCAGTAATATTTTAAGCTCATCACACATGCAATGCAAAATATTAAAGTCAAGACAGCAACGTGACAGCGTACATAAAACTCTCCAGTTATCTCTCCAACTTCTATGAGCAAAGATGACAACTTACGATCACATGCCCCATTTATAAATACACCTTTATACAATCAATAAAGCGATTGTGACTTCAAGTAAAAAAGTGTGCTGATCAGAAATATAGATTATTAAAGAATATTACATATTTATCTGAAATCTAATTATAATAATCCTCTCACGTGTCCATAATAGAATAGACAGCTAATACGTTAATGTCAAGTTTGTTTGTCATAAAACATTCACCAGCAAATGAACCGTGACACCTGCGCACGCGCCTCGCACGCTAGCTCAGGCAATCGACCGGCAAATAGATGACAAAAAAATAAAAACAAAAAAGTTGCTTGCTAAACATCGACCGCTATATAAGGCTTTTAATTTCATTTTATTATGAAAATCTTCAATGGGTGTTTCACATAACAAATAATAGCTTTACGTCGTTTCGATTCATTTAACATCGCCATTCGCTCGCTTCGTTGCTTTTTATACCGCAATAGCTTAATGATTTCACTCTCAATTTTCCCCATACAAGCATTTTGCGACAGCGTATAATCGCTATCGTAATGTGGATCATTGGCATACGCCCGTGCCTGGGGCTATTATTCTGCTAATGCACTTTCTCTCCTTTTGTTCGTTTTTTTCTCCGATGAAATATCACGTCAGAATGTCGAAGCTATCTGTCAAACGATAAACAGCTTTCTTATCTTGGAATCGATACGGTATTGTTCTTTGCTAAGTTATCGAAGTTCATTGACTTATTATCGATTGTTGAAGAAATTCAATGGAAAGGCGCTTCGCTCGTATCTACGGAGTAATAATTTTGTAGAAATCAGTACATAAGATTTCAATTGTCTCGCGCATTAAGTCATATAATTCGCAGAATTTAGGTTATAAATACAAACCTTTTTCGCTTGTCATGTTTATTTCATTATCTTATTTGAATATGACATAAATTTAGCTTAGATTTTATTTGATTTGATTGTTTCTTTCGTGACTTCGGAAAAAAAACTGACAATTCGTCTCAAATAAATTAAAATCCCTTTTCAAACAATTTTATGTAATAAGAAAACTTAGTAATAGTATTTCAAAACGTTAAGCATTTTTTTATTTAAAATTTAATATCAAACCTAAATTTTTAATTATATTTGGTGCTTGTAACTTTGGTCATGTAAGTCTGAAGTTGATTATAATTAGAAACAATGTGATCCGATTATTTCTGATAATTACATAAACTTACGTTTCGTACGAAACCGGCTTCTGTTATTTAAATACTCGTTACATTGAGTTTTGTTTTTCGACTTGAAAAACTTGTCTTATTTATTAATTAGCATATTATTAGTTATTACTCAATACTCTCTTTTTATATCAATTTCGACTTAAATTTCTAACGAGAAATATTTATGGTATTTTATGATATGTAATCGTGGATTGCGACATTGAAGTACCAGTTTTTTAATACCCTCTAAATCTCTTAACTAAATTTTTTTGCCGTATCGAATATAATGCTTATATTTTTCATTACTAATATATGAAAAGCGTGTTTTAAGGATAATCTTTATACATGATGTTTATAATTACTAAGAAAAAAAAATACCCATTACAAAAAAAAAACTGCATTTGCGTTCGTATTTAGCTTAGATTTTATTTGATTTGATTGACACAGAAGATGCCAATAAATACGAACAGCTATATTATATCTTCATCTTTTCTACTACGCTACAAAACTTCCTGGTTAGGAATTAATAAAAGGTTGACAGATCGTCAACCTTCCTTGGATATGCTTATCACTTGATGTTTGTATATATTATAAAGGTTATGTTAATCTTTGTTAACTGACAAAAGTTGTTATTATGAGCCATTTTGGTAAATGATCTCGAAAACTTTACTTGTTTTTTTTTTTTTTTTTATTAATTTTGCAGTTTCTAATAACAAACTATGTTATATAGTTATAACAATCGCTACTGAAATCCAGAATAGTCAGTTGTAGTGAGTATTAAACAATTATTACAGTTGTCAGATTTTACACTTTACGATATTGAGAAAGGCTTATAAATACAGCAATAAGCTTTATTCCCATGTTTATGGTGAAAGGCAATTCCGTGGAGAATATTTATACTCGAGCGTCTATAGCGAACTGTTGTCCATTTGTTACACCTTTATGGATTACAACAGAGGCCACAGATATACTATTATATTTTCTTTTGTAAACGCTATTCATCTCAACAGATTAAAAAAAAACGTTTTTGATATATTTCCTTTTATTTTGTGTGTTTCCTTTAATATTTTATAAATATAACGTATGTTAATGAATGAAATGTTAAATGAACTATAAAATCGTAATCGTGAATATTGAAAATAATAAAATGAGGTTATTCGTTTCGTTTTAAAGATTTATTTTCACGAAATTTTGCGTACACGTTGTCAACGGGGACACGTTTGTCCATAAAGGGACAAAGGACCAAAATATTTTTTTTCACGCAATGGAAACCTTCAAAAGGGTAACCGGCTTCTGAGTAACCGGGTTATGTGGGATTCTTAACCACAAAAACCATTATGATAGCCGTCATAGTCATCGGAGTGGCTGCGGGATCGTGGCTCCGCTCATAGCTCGGCGGAGCTCTCCTTGGAGAGCGAAGGTGATCTCGGTTAAGTAAGCAGTCCGCACTTGGTAATAATATCTTGTAATAGGATTATATCTGTGACTACCTGTGAATGTCCCAGTGCTGGGCTAAGGTCTCCTCTCCTTTTTTGAGGAGAAGGTTTTTGGAGCTTATTCCACCACGCTGCTCTTATTCGGGTTGGAATGCACATGTGGCAAAATTAAGCACATAAAATTATTTGGTGCTTGCCCGAGTTTGAACCCACAATCATTGGTTAAGATTCACACGTTCTAACCATTAGGCCATCTCGGCTTATGTTATCTGACCGTTTCGGAAACATTGACCTGTATCTTGATGATTGTAGGTCGCCTATTAAGTCCGGAAAATGTAGTTTAAAAATTAAAGATTTATTTATGTCCAAAGCTTTTCTCGGTGCTATTTTCAAAAAAAGCCTATATTTAAATTTTCAACGTTTACTTTTCGCGTTTTACTAATTACGAAATCCGAAGCTTACCTTAAAAAAATTGTATAATTTTTATTGCCATTATTACTTTTCAAGATTTCGAATTGGTAGGTGTAAAAATTATATTAATTTTATAGCGTATTGTATTCTGTTTTTATTTATAAAAACTTGGTAATAAATTCGGAAATTTTCTCTTAAAGTGATAAAGTACACGTCGTTAGGTCCGTATTTTTGTTCTTTTTTTTTTTAAATTACAGCTCGTTTAATAATGACAGCGTAGCCAAGGTTTGCTAAATCAGGTGATAAATTGTTTCCTTTAATTACACAAATAAAACATATGATAATCATTGTTGTGCTCGTAATGGCGGGCCAAGATAAAATATTATGTAAATTTTATATGGCTTTTAAGTATTTAATTTTATGTCTGCAAATTGCACCATAACACATGAATATTTACAAGGTAAGGAAAAGTAAATCAATTTCCCTTTTTGTTTACATCTTATCGCGTAACTAAAGGCTGAACAATTTTCATAAGCATCAATATAAAAAAACTTATGTACCTAATGCAGAAATTTTATATGTTAAATAATTTGAATGAAGAATACGTTCTTCTTTAAATGTACTTAGTTATCTTAATGATCATTCTCTAAATGCTATTTTTCTAATAATTTAATAGAAATAGCTCTACGATTTCTAACGATTATACGATTCCTAATAGATTCTAAACCTCAAATTTCAACTGTAATATGTTAAAAACATTTTCCTTATTATATACTTATAATATATAAAGGGACTTCTAAACCGTTTTCCTGTGGAGGTAAAAATAAAACATTACACATTCTCAATAAAATTTTGTAAGTTTCTGTAATATTGTTCTAATGTTAATATTTGGATGTTTGTTCTATCGATGATCATATTCGATCTGCCTGCTATAATTCTACACTTTGTATGTTATCTATTTTATATATAATAATTATTTTCAAAATTACATGATGATCGGTTAAGTAGTAAGACGTGAAAGCGTAACAAACAGACAAACTCTCTTTCGCATTTATAATATAGGTATATTCCTTCATCGTGATCATATCTTCTCTTTACTATTTTACACGGTTTTGAGTTGCACATGTCGTAGATATGAACTGATAAAGTATCATCGCTACTATACCGCTGGACCGATTTTGATGGATTTTTGTGTGTATTTGATCAGGTAGGAGGTCCTTGTACGGGTCGGATTGGAACTGGTAGGTGGTGCAATCTTGATGAATATAAAATACTTATAACTGCCTCGTTGGTCTAGTGGCTAGATATAAGGCCGCAGTGGTCCTGGGTTCAATTCCCAATAAATAGTTATTGGGTTTTTCTGTCAGAAAATTCTCAGTAGCAGCCCGGAGTCTGGAAGTTGGAAGTGTGTACACTCCCGTGCCTCGGAAAGCACGTTAAGCCGTTGGTCCTGCGCCTGAACTCTTTCCGATCGTGTCGGATTGCCGTCCCATCGGATTATGAGAGCCAAGGAAAAGAGAGTGCATCTGTGTTTGCGCACAAACTTGTGCACTATAATATGTCCTGCGCAGTTGGCTAATCTCCCTTGAGATTGGCCGCCGTGACCGAAATCGGTCTGGAGGACTTATAACATATACAGTAAAACGGATTTTAATGAAATTGTATATAGAAGTCGATTTCTACGTGAAATATGACATACGTAATGTATTTAAAAAGAAAATTATAATATTTAAATTAACACCCAGCGAAGCGGGTAACAGGATTTTTTTTTGTAAATAAGTGTAAATCATTCGATTTTTGAATCGTCTTACAACTTCCGCGCATTGAGGTCTCGCCTTGAACGCATCGGCAACAAGGTGTTGACATCTCAACTGATATCTCTTTATGGGAAGTCTTGTTCCTCGTAACTGTTATTACTCGATTATCTTTAAACGCGGCCGACATCTTAAGTGTTTTGTAATTTATAAACATTTTATATATTCCCTTCGCAGTTCGTTATTATTCATACGATTTTAAGGACGTTTTAAATTTGTTCCCATTAAATTACACAGCTACAAAAGTACTTTAATAAGATTAAATAAAAAATATTCGTAATTTAAAAGTTAAACTCATGCCTCTCAATATGTAACGCTCAATATGTCAAATCAATATCTTATCAAATCATACTTTATCGTCATATGTATTTAACCATTTCTTAACAAGGCAAAACTATTTGTATCACAAATAAACGTTAAACATATTGAATTGTACAATTTATTGTATACGATTATATTATATTCATTATACACACCGATTATCCGGAAAATATAAAAAAAAAAAAAACAATAAATATTCTGCTTAATCGAGTGTACGCCCTTTGCAATGAGTGATGCTGTTCCGTTCGTTGCTCGATCTCGTAATTAATAATGCTCCTCGTTTCGTTTTCAATTTATCAACTTTAATCAGTAATGCGCGAAACTCACGGTCGAATGGGTTCGGAAATTAATAAAATATCGGATATCTTTTTGGATAGAGATTTTCTTTCAATAAATGTTTCACTTGTACGTTCCAAATTTAAAATGAAGTTGATGCACTTTTATAAAATAAAAGTATTTACGTATCGTTTTCGTTACATCGTCAAATTATACAATACCAATAGTAATTACTTTTCTTTTTTTTTAAATTAGATTCATCAAAAGTTAATATATTTTATATCAAAAATTCTAAGGATGTGTATATACATACATATATATATATATGTATATACAATTAAGTATGGTTGCACTTTTATATTACTGCATAAATATGTATCACGTTGTTCGCGTTGCGTATTAGTGGCAACGCGAATAACATAACTAATGGTAGTTAGTACAATTAGGCTATATAAAAAGTTTCTAGAATGTTTCTATGTAGTATGATCGAATTTAAATAATTTTAAACGTGACAGATAAGAAACGTTTTTGTGCTTTTTCTACTTCGATATTTCACTCTAAAGACACTTGAAAATGATTTATGGTAAATTTTTTTATGATTAATTTTTCATTGTTCATAATTAGGTAATATGAATTGTTTCTGTTCAAACATCTTAGTATATAATATACCTCAAATGAATCATTAATATATTTTTTGTACGTCCAAATTCATTCTATGAATATTATGATAATTGTTTTTTTTTTTGTTGCTTCTCTGTATTTGGTAACGGTAGATTAGTATTGAGAGTCAAAACAGCAGTACTTGGTATTGCTGTGTTCCGGTTTGAAGGGTGTGTGAGCCAGTGTAATTACAGGTACAAGGGGCATAACATCTTAGTTCCCTTTTACAAATAACCCTGTTTATTGTAGAATTTCATTTTGCCTATAGAGCCTTGCAAAAACCGTTTTGATTATGATGATTTTATTCATAAAACATCTTTTGTTTTATCTAAACTATAAACGATGAATAAGTTTTGTTTTATAAAAAAATTATCTAAGTTTTTGTCTCCAAGTGATTCATATCACTATTAATTTATAAAGAAACAAAGACAAAGACTGTTTAGTATTTTTTCTCCTCTATTTGACAAAAAGTTTTCTTTTAATTGGTAGACATCGGTGAACTTTAGCAATCAATTTAAAATAAAGTTCGAAACAAGCAGATTCAATTACGTTTTCGTCATTTTTTCAATAATGATTCTAATTTCGACAATTAAGCGAATATAATGAAATCGTCAATATCCGATTGTTTCGTTTCAGAGACATTCTAAAACTTTTACTAAGGTTTTCTCACACAAAAAGCACCCCTTGGCCTTAAATCTTTAAGATTGATCCGAGCAAATAGTTTGTAAGTAAAGCACGTTAATTAAATGTAATGTGATATTATCGGTATTGTCTTGTTACTTTCGTATTTGGTAACCTCAGAGTGAGGCCGCACTGACATCACTCATCCGATAGCGATGCCAAAGTTTATAGTTTAAACTAAACGAAACCGTGGAAAAGAACTTCGTCTTTCTCAACTGATGTTGTTTATCAATCGTATATTGTGAAAAAGTATTTAATTAACAATTGAATAATAGAAAACTTAGTTTTATTACAAATTTAACAGAAATAACAAGTTATTACTTATTGCTAAGCAATAAAAAATAATTTGTTAAGAAAAAATCGTAGCTTATTTCACCACGTAGGTTCAGTAGACTCCTATATATAAATATACTGCAGATTGACTTATAGTTATATAAATATCTCGGAATTTCTTGAACGTGAGATAAATTATAAACACAAATGAAGCACACTTCAGAGATTATATTAATGAATGTAATAGAATAGAATCTAAAAGTTGATAAAATTACTAAGGATGGTCAAAAGTTTTTTGGCAATAATCTATTTACTGTCGAGGTCAAGTTTTTGAATTAAGTTAACTGCTATTGAGCTTTCAAAGCTATGATGATATAATATATATAATTTATTACGTAATAGGTATTAGGGTCGTGATAGTGAAAATAACTATTTTTTTCTACAAATGCTGCTTAAAGGTGATGTAATAAATAATGAGACCAAAATCTTATTGGCAGCCTTTACAAGCATATAAACAAAAAAATCTGCAATTCTGTTTTTATACAAGTGTAAAAAAAATGTTATAGAATTATGATTTCATAAAACCTTTTTTCTGTAAAGTAATGTAATACGTGACACTATTGTAGTGGACCTTCTATTATAAGCGGTTTGACTTTTTAGCCCAATGTTATAGAATGGCGTATGGCTTATCTTAAATATTTGAAGTGTCAAGGAGCTTAAAAATTTTCTTGCTTAAACAATAGCTATTGTTTTAATATATTAATAATGTTAAGCCATATCGTAATCTAATATATGAATAAGATTAAATAGTCAGATAAAATAATTGTATACCTCTAAAATACAACATTGTTTCGTATATAAATTTGCGATAAAATTTTCAAACTTGAAACTTGTTTTAAGAATATTAAAAACATTTATTGTATCAAAATTTGCGTTACAAAGTTTTTTTCATTATTGATCAGATGCATATGGCATCACCAGGCGAATGTATTGATAGTTTCAAATAACAATAGCGAGCGAACGCTATCTGGCGCTTGTCCAATACAAGTTACTCGGTAAAATTCGGAACATCGGGTCTATTGATCTATTGTGTATCGAAAGAAATGAGCTATCGCATCCGGTGCCAAAACTGTAACAGGACGTCTTCTATTTCTAGTCGATTACAAAAAAAAACTTATATGATCGATGTAAATAGATTAAACGTTTCGGCAAAATGTTTAAAGTTATCTAGCTACACGTTTCTGGTTGATTCATTTCATGCGGATTATTTTTGCAATTGTAATTCCTATAGTTTTGAAAGTTTCGTCCTCTTACTTTTGCAAACGGTTTGATTGAACTCCGATTTTTTTTTGGATCCTTTCATTTTTTTTTATTCTTCTAACTCCCAAATCCAAGCATACCTGGCTCCATAAAACGTCGAGGAATATTGGATTAGTCGATTAGTCTGCAGTTACTGTCCACATTCTGGCACCGTCTGTCGGTTTATATGATAGACAATTTGTTAGCTTGCTCGACGATACTAAGAATACAACATAAGTAAAAATATTGTTAAAACATACCTAAAAATAAAAGCTACTCTGCAAACAAAAATTAAAATGATACTTAATAATGTTCATCCCACATACAATTATTCATTGCGAAAGCAAATAATGTTTGGATTTGAATAGACGGACGGACCATAATTCAAATTCACTTATTTAAACAAATAACTAGAAGAGCAAGTTGATAATTTTCAAGCCGGCTACCGAATAGAATATCAATGCGTCGCTGTAGGGAACGATGGTATGCCATTAATACCATCGCATAGCTCTGAGGCTTCAGTAGAACAATATGCATTGTCTGAAGTGCAACATGAAGTATGCGACGCGGCTAAGCATGCCAGCGAGAGCACCTTGAATGAGTGCCCTGATTGCTTATCTGTGACATATTTTAGCTCCGGTTGCATTACGACCTTCATTTACTAAAGCGTTGTAATATGAGTACGCGATATATTTTAGTGTTGCACTAAAAACTACTTAAAGCGAATCGCGTCAGTTCGTCTGCATTTGGAGTCTATGAATAAAGACGACATTAATAATAATACTCTATCCCTGATGCTTTAATAAATTGCAGTAGTAGAGTTGGTACTAGCGTAAGAAAAACAAACGCTCTTTGATCGCATGCATGTAGTGATTATATCAGAAATTTTATGATTCTTAACACAACCCATATTATAATTATTAAATAAACGTTTAAGTAACGCACATAGACTATTATATATGTTTAAAATTATGGAGTAAGAAGTACTAAGCTGTTAATTTAACTAACTTACCTTTGTCGTATTCGCTTAAAATATTATCGATTCAGAATCGAATTCAGATAACGTTATTATCATCTGTTGAATATTTCTCAAGTGTCCCGAAATTATTGCAATCCCAAGTAACATTTTACTCATTTGTCACGAAGAGCCGTATCTCTTAATATATCCTGGATGGAGAATTTGTAGAGCCCGCAGCGAGATGAATAGACCTTGTTCTACTGTCAGACGATTTATTGGCCCCTGGTACTACTTGTATGATTTGTTGACTGCTACTGATAACATGGCTTGGTAAAATGATTTAGGAGCCCCTGTAGTGGGTGTAGCTAGTGATAAATACTACCTTTCTTTACATTGTAAATTTTCATTTTATTGAATTGCAAGTTTTTCTAGTGAAATTCGAAGCTGATTAATGTAAGCTTAATTCATATAGGGTTGAATTTTTATACAACTGTGTCTGACTTAATAAGTAATAAAGGATTTTTTTCGTCTCGTAACAAATGTCTCGTAACAATTTTTAATAGTTATAACTTATAACTTACAATCTAACTCATTTTTCATAATATAAAAATATCGTCTATAAATATATCCTCATAGCAGAAATGCTATTGTCGCCCCTACTCCCGTTACCAAGCATTACCTTAATTTGACGAGGAAATAGAAGTATTAGTATTGAAAACATTAAAAAAAAATGATCGCTGGTATTTAAAAAAAATATAAGTTTATTTAGTTTGGTTATTTTAATTATCGAAATATTAGAATCTAATTTATTTTTACTTGTAGCAGCCCTGAAGCGTGCGCATGCGCGGCTAAACGAAAACCATTTATTGCTGCCATTGTTACCCGCCGTAATGAGAAAAAAAAAGAACGTTTATTGTTCGCTTTACACATAGACTATGGCCGTAAACAAAGTGCTTGGCCGTATTTTCACTTTTTTGTGTGAACAGAACGGTAGTACTTTGTCAATCGTGCCTTGTGCGTTTTATTTTAATGTTCAGTGTTGATTGGGATGCGATAAACCAAGGGTTTAATGTTCTCGTTGGGAAAAAAATGAATTATTTTTTCGTTTTTTGTACGTTTATAAGCGAAGTAATATCTGAAACAAATCACAGTGAATTATGGAATGGAAAATGGTTCATAAATAGTTATGAACCGTTTTTAGAATAACTGTAAAAAACGGCTTAAAGCATATTTCTCTTCAAACTTACTTCCTAATACGTACAACACACTACAACAAAAGGTAAAAAAAAATTTAAGAAAATAAAGTAAATTAATGGCTATATAAAATACTTCAAAATCTTATTTGAAATACTTACTCCTACTACTAATTCAATCGGAGAACATTTTCTAATACCAGATTAAGTACAAGAAGCCGATCCGTTCACACAATTAAGCGGTACAGTCATATATCTTAACGTCATTAACTACGATACAATCCACAATAATTAAGAATGAATCGTGTAGGTGTCTCGCAGTATTGACTTCCGCGCGTCGAATCCTATTCACGATCTTGTGTCACGAATTCGCAAATGTTATAAATAGAAAAACATACTTTGCACCTTATTCATATTACATTAAGACTTTTTATCCATCGTCAGATCGATAAGATAACATATCATTACGCCCCGATTCGCTGCCCTCTTGATATTTAAATTAAGTTATATTTTCTAAGAATTGCTGTGTCAATCATGATTCGAGTATTTTGACATTAGTATTTATTTTTTATCGAAAGTCTATATCTGATCTTCCGCATTTTCGGGTTGTTGGGGTCAAATTGAAAAAAAAAAAACAAAACACGTCAATGCTCAGCCTTATCTTATTTTATCTGCAACATTTAAATACATTGAAAAAATTGTTAACTACATCAGCAAATAAAAATGATAATATATCATTCGAATAGCAAAGAGTAAATAAAAAATTTATTAAACGTGTGTGGTTTTATCAATAAGTTTGATACATAAAGAAATATAATAATTGTCAGATTAATTCCCAATTACAAACATACAAATTGAACAATCCAGAATACAAGAATACATTTTCATCGCCAAAACTGATATCATTCCAGTTATTTTTTCCTGTTACATAATACAATGCGTCAGTCTAAATTGCTTAAACATTTATGTGTAATGAAATCCTCAAGTTAATATAATATTAATGCTATAGGTATTTGTGCAAATGGGCACGGCCTACCCGTCAATCATTCTACCTCTTAACAGCAGTATTTTGTAAGGCAGTGTTCTGCATGCCAAGGTGTATTTCACAGGCATTAGTAATATAACAGCTTGGATCCCATGGTTGACGGAAATATCTTTGCAAATCTATTGGCAGAGGTGACAGCTCTCATGCATTTCCTATCCTCAAGACTTTGTTCTTTAATCGTTTTTTTCTATATTACATCAGCTATAGTTCTTAATACAGAATTTTACAATGAATATATTACAACAAAATGTTGGTACATTATTAACTTACATGCCCATATTTTAAGACCATTAGATATCTTAATATATTTCAAAGTGTTACGTATTGTTGATATCATTGATGATTAGTTCACCTGTATTCTGCGCGTGACCTTTGCGCAGTTGGAACTGTTTCGTAAATAAAAACCTTTGTTCGGTAAAAAAGCATTTCGTGATATAATAATGATAAGAAACGAATTTATTCTGTTTGCTAAATATTATATCAATCAGGAAATAATAATGTAGTTGATCATATAGATAAAAAAATAATAATCATAAACTAGTTAAAACCGGTAAAGAAGTTTGTAAAGGAAGGTTATAAGGTCAATCATCACTAAATATTAGCAGCGAAACTATAATATCAAGTTTTGTATGTATTATTATTAACACTTGTTGAGAACACTTGTCGTATCCATAAATGTGACAGCACTCAAATAGTTTACACTTTATCACGTCGTTAAACTTCACTGGTATCAAGAATAATTGTTTAAAGTATAAATATTAAGCTTAAAAATAATATATAGGTGATCATAAAAAAAACCATCTTTTAAGTAGTTAAAACCGGTATATAACCGGTTATAGGAAACGAAACTATAAAATCATTGTAATATTAGTTATGCTTTTCCATCATTGTAAACCCCCGAAGGCTTACAGTATTATCCTCAGTCTACACTTTACGGCATTATACTTAATTACTATGTAAAATAGTTGTTAAAGAATAAATATCGACATAAAATACTCGTCGATAACCATTGCATAACTATCAATATATCTTTTAAGTCGTTTACAAGTATTTCTCAAGTTGCAGAAATATATGTATAATTGAGAAGTAACTGTCTCCTTATTATGAACGTTTTTAGAAATATAATTAAAAAAGGCCAAGATCTTATAAATATTTTAAACCGGGACTAAAGAATAGCAAAACGCCTTGCTGAATATTAATAAAATAAATGGAATAATTTTTGGGAACAAAATAATTAGATTTAGATAAATATGTGTTCACGTCACATATTTGAAATTGATTCAACGATGAAAAAACTCATCTCGAACTATTAAACTACATACACAGAATACAGAGCACTGAATTAATAAATATTTCTATTACATTGAAATTATATAATAGTTTGTCGATCAATCGATTTGGAACTTGGCGCTTGCACTACTCTGCAACCAGATTACGAAGTCTCCGATGCACTCGTACTAGCCAATCAGGACGAGATGAGTCGAGTCGTGACACAAGTCATGCTTAAAAGCTAAATCGATGAGGTGCAATATTTTAATGGGGACAGATGATAGCGTGTGAATGTTTCTGCCACTAGGAAGACGGCAAATCGCCAGCCCTTAAAGGGAGTGACATCACACGACACTACCGTCTAAGGCGGTGAAAGCGTACGCAATAAAACTATGATTGATTATATGATTGTGTCATCGTGCCACGAGACGCCATGTATCTTAACGTGTTTATGGTATTTCATTTCGAAGAAGTGGATTTATTGCTTTTTAACAAACGATACTTCTTGAATTTATGGAACAGGTATACGCTTGTGTTGCTAATTTATAGAGACCATGGGTTGCTTTGCGGAAACCGATGATATGCAGGGAATAAAATTACATTACAAGACACCGCTATCTTGTAAGTCGGCATAAACATGGATAGGCGGTTACTATTTTTTTTTTATGGGTAACAATAAAAATCATATGACGATGAAATTGAAACTTGTGGCATATTATCTATTACGTATAAATAGAATATCTGAGAAATGGTTCAAATTTTGTCAACATATTTTTATATGCTTTGAAATTATTTTGGGATAAACATTAAAAAATAGATTATTTAAATTGATAAGGTATCATTGCTCGATATTTATTATTTAATAAGTCTTTGAATATTTATTAACTTAAAATGAATATATGATTTTCTGATTTTGTGTAACATTCTTTTTCATACTACCTTCCTTTCTCGTCGTCTCGACCCGCCGTTTACACGTGGGTAAATTTTATTAGAAAATCGTAGAATAAGGAAAGTCTAAAATATGTTCAGCAAGCGCAACAGTAAACAAAACTCGAATAAATAATAGCGTTTCCCTCGTGCCTCCTTAACGGTCGCATCAGAAACGGTAGCCGTGTTACCCATCGCTCGTCGCGTGAGAGCGGCCACCCGACCGAAATCGTCCCCGCATAATATTAACATCAGTTATCGCGCGTTTCAATAAAAACAGAAGTGTTGACTTTTAATACATGAGATATTTTTATTATGACAAAATGTTTCGTCCATTTTAGTGAAAAATATTTTTTTCTTTTAAAAGAAGCAATGATTGTTTCAAAATTTTACTTTTATAAATTGTATACTAAGAACCAGATAGTCAGGGGTTAGAATATGTGAATCTTAACCGATGATTGAGTTCGAAACAAGCAAACGACACTGAATTGTTTGTAATTCATCTCGTGCTCGCCGATGTAGGAAAATATCGTAAGGAAACCAGAATATGTCGGATGAAAATCTGCCACATATGTAACCAGCAACCTGAATTGGATCATCATGGTAGAATAACCATAAATAGACCAGGCTTAGCCCGGCATTGGCAAATTACTACTGTTACATTTTTTTTTACACAAAAACTAAGCGTGTCCTTGTCACTCCTAGTGAGTGTACAAGCTAGGATGGAGTTTCCATGGGATTATCACCGATCGTGCAACTATGTGAGTTGCTTATTAGCCACGCTGTCTACCACCTATATATAAAAAAATTCAATTATTAAAAAAGCCTGAACGAATGAGTTTGATCTTTGTTACTTTTTTCTAAAGGATATTTATATTAAAGATAATATAATAATAATATCGCTTGTTTGATCTGACACGTTACTCTACCCTTATTGTTTTCTTTTTTAATCGTGGTTTAACCATTTTTTAAATAATTAATCAAATAGTTTTATTTATTATTTATCTTAAATGATTTTTTAAGAACACATCTGATAATTATGTTTAAATTAGAACAAGGCACGAATGTAAGTCTAATCTGTCAATTCAAACGGAACTGCGGAAGTGATGTAAGTACGTAGCGAGGAGATAAACGAGAAAACCGTAACCCAAAAAGGCGACGAGACGCCGATCGTTTTTGGCAATATGCATTATTCATGCACACGAAATAAATAGTACGTACCTTCAGTTTGAACTTACGAACGTGAAACCCATGAATATCATTGTACAGAAATGTCACGCATTGGGCACATCGGTCGTGTCGACCACTGACAAATGTAGGAAACGGACAAACAGATGCCAGCAATACCTTTACCAGGGCTCATAAAAAGAAATACGAAGAACCGTTGCGTGACCCGCAAATGATAATGTTTAATCGGAATTGTTATATGTTCGATTGTTTTTAAGGAGTTTTATTTCAATCTTTGTTTTGTTTATGTTTACCTACAATGTACTCGATGATACTTTTCATTTTAACTTACAAATATTAGTTGAACAACGCTAAATAACTTTTATAAATAAGGCAGAATAAATTTTATAAAAACCGTTTCATGCTTCAATATTGTTGAATTGGAGATAACAATTACAAAATGGTAAAAATGTATAATTCGTTGACAATAAATATATTTGTCTTTATTTTCTATATTATGACTGTTCCGTGCGTGATGCGTTGCGGACACACACCATCAATTAGCGGTAATAAGGTATAGTAAGGTGAACCCATATGGCAATGACTCGGATCCCATGATTCACAGTGCCTTTGTAATGTTAAAATAATTAAGCCTTTGAACGTCCTAATACATAAATCGCTACGAGTTAAAATACATACTATTATTACGATGTGGTCGTAGCCTTATAAATTATCCAGCATTACGATCGCTCCCGAAATGTAAGGTTAGGTTTATGTTACATAAAATGAAACAATTTATGTAGTTACTAAATGCCAAAATGATATTGCTTGTCCGACTTACGGTACAAAGCGGTTGAGTGAAACTTATAACGCCAATATTTAACTATGAAATTCATACAAATAATCATTGAAATGCAGACCAAACTAAATACATAAAATAAATTTTCACTCTCATAAAGTTATGACGCAATATAATATCCTATGGGCCAAGTAACGGGATAATAATTCAGAAAGTATTGAGCTGGTATAATATATTCATTCCTTGCTACAAATGGCAATAGTTATCATACAGCGCTTATGCAAAGCAATTGATAGTAGAATATCGTTATTCAAAATATGTTTTAAAGATTTTAATCGTCACGTCTAACAGCCTGTGGTGTCTGAGTATATATTGCTCAGTCCCCTAAATAATAATATACACATGAATATCGTGGAAGGAGGTGTCATGGAACAACAAGATAAATAATTGGCAATTTTATTTTGAGTTGATTACTTGTTCGTGTGCGTAGACCATCCATTACGTTTATATCTCTTAAAGTTTTGAAACGTGAGAGCTGAAGATACCATGGAGTGTACTTACTAAAAATGTTTATTGATGTAACAAATCCAAAAAGGTTTAATAAATGCGATATGGCACCGTTATGCACTTATATCTTCAAATTTAAAATATAATTTTCGCAAAAATATTTTACTCAGCAGGCCTATACAGCTGCAGAACCGCTACGGAACTGAAGGCCTTGGGTCTTTGAATCCCAGATTTGAAATAAATATTCGGTTTGCTATATTAAAAATAACGCATAGACTGCGTGCTTTGGAAAGCGAATAAAGCCGTTACTGCGTTGTTTACTGCGCTCAATCCTTCTCTGGTCGTCAGCGATGGAATAGAGTGTCTCTATACACCTGTGTGTGCGAATACAATTGCACAATAATATTTTATTGCGCAGACGTAATTAATAATAGCTGTATAAACACTATGTCAATGCATAAATATTGACGCTAAAACAAACAAAAGAAAAAGAACTAATGATTTCATCGTTGCCAAAATATCGCCTATATATTATGTAAGCTAATTAATTCGTTTCGAGATAGTCAAGATTTATATGTATATTATGGTTTGTTAAAAAACGAACTTGACCTATATTTAATAATTATATAATTATATTTTATACATTAAAAATGATAGTATACAACTATTTTGAAAATACGCACACATCGAAAGCTTTTACTATATACAAATAAAAAAACAGATATTAACATACCAATCATTATCGGTGGAGGTCTGTACACTCTTTCATCCCACTACTACTTTATCTAGTCGGACTTTATTATGATAAAACTTTGCGAGTGAGTTCGCTCGAAACTCCACTCGCTATAATAAAATAATATCCTGGTAAAGCCATAAGGGACACTTTCACTTTAACGATGACTCAATTGAAAAGTTATTCCTTTTGTTCTGGTTTCCGTTGACCTTCGTCTACGTGACGTATTACGAAACACTTCAAATGGAAAGGATTATTCGTATTAAAAAACAATGTGCGCTATTTTTTAATGCTATTAATTTATAATATGTTTTTATGACACTTCTATTTAGAGGATGAGTATCTCAGCGTGACGGCTGATACCGTCCAACAACGGTACCCGACTGCTCAAATGGTGTTTCTGGGGGATTTCAACGCTCACCACCAAGATTGGCTATTCCCATACCAGATCTCCGACCACGCCGGGAGAGGAGCAAGCCATATCCGAAGTGATATGTCAAGCTATGGAGTTCTTTATTCCATACGCTGACGTATCACTAGATGGCAAGATTCCTAGGTGGTACAACGCTGAGTGCGCCGAGGCTGAGGCCCGTAAAAACTCAGCGTTTGTCGCATGGGCTGCAGCCCGCACCAC
The DNA here is from genome assembly GCA_905220585.2 of Nymphalis polychloros. NCBI lineage: Eukaryota > Metazoa > Arthropoda > Insecta > Lepidoptera > Nymphalidae > Nymphalis > Nymphalis polychloros. The sequence goes on from HG992247.1 coordinate 2,822,655, forward strand.
CAAAGCTCCGGACATTGTATCTAAGAAGAGAGCCTTTAACTCCGCTGCCAAGTCCTACAAGAAGGTTCTCAAGAAGGCTCGTTTCAGCCGAACTAGACGCCTTGGGGCCAAACTAGCTTCCTATCACCGTGGTAGTAAAGCATTTTGATCCCTGTCCAAGTCGGTTGAGACGAATTTCTGTCGTCCATCGCTGCCCCCGCTGCTGAAGCCCGACGGATCCCTTGCCTTTACGGCAACAGAAAAGGCTAACTTATTAGCGGCTCTGTTTGCCGAAAATTCGCGTCTTAATGGAAGTACCTCACCGCCAAACCTACCACCTTGCGACTCTACCATGCCAGAGATACGAATTCGCCAAAGAGAGGTTCTAAAGATTCTCTGCATCTTGAACGTGAATAAGGCCAGTGGCCCTGACGGGATTTCAGAAATAGTCCTGAAGAACTGTGCACCTGAGTTGTCTCCTGTTCTAACACGCTTGTATCGCCTCTCTCTTAAATCAGCTCCAGGCTTGAAAGATTGCCAACGTACAACCTGTACCTAAGAAGAGTAGCCGTGCTGACCCGGCCAATTACAGACCCATAGCAATCACCTCCATACTTTGCAAAAGTTTGGAGCGTGTATTGAATAACAAGCTCCTGTCGTACCTCGAAAAAAACGATCTCCTATCGGACCAACAGTACGGCTTTCGTCGGAATCGATCAACAGGAGATCTTTTAGTGTACGCTTCTCACATCTGGGGCGAAGCGATGAACAAGTACGGTGAAGCGTTAGCCGTTTCACTCGATGTGTCCAAAGCTTTCGACCGGGTCTGGCATGAAGGCCTTCTGAGCAAGCTTCCTAGCTACGGGCTACCTATTGGGCTTTGCGACTGAATATCAGATTTCCTGAGTGGACGATCATTTCGAGTTGTCCTAGATGGCTTCTTGTCTGATCTAATGGCGATTAATGCCGGTGTTCCTCAGGGATCAATTCTCTCCGCTACACTCTTCCTGCTGCATATAAACGATCTGCTGAAACCCGGTATCTTTGGGTACGCAGACGACAGCACTGTAACGGCGAGATACGTATCCGGTCCCAGGGCTAGTGCAACGGAAACTCTTGAGCACAGGGAGGCCTTGGTAGAACGCATTAATTTGACATTGGAACTGGTATCGGATTGGGGCGACGATAACCAAGTATAATTTAATCCTACCGTGTGATAACAGCCAAGCGCTAGCTTATACAGTAAAAAAATAAATAAAGATGAAAAGATTAGTAAGAGCAGATCTTTCTAATAAACTATTCCACAATTCTAGTAACCCATAAAGCTGGCGCTGCTTACTTACTAGTCTTACTACGGCTCAAAGAGGGAATAGTGACAGACAGACTCCTGTGTACAATGCTGCAGGATAATCCTTTGGATCCTTGCGGCGTGTTTGTTCAATAATTTTTAACATCATATCTGTATAGTTTGTGTCTATTTTCATTGTATATTCTTCAAATAATTCTTATGGATTACTTAAAATAATTATACTTTATTTGCAAAATTAATGAGACTGATATCCAATATTAAATTTAAGTGCACAATATTTTGTTGTTACCAATTTTTTTAATATTCTCATTTAAATACATTTAGCCTAACTATGTTTTACATGTTTTAATAATGTTTTAATAGTTAGTGATTATAAAACTAAATAGACTTCCCATTCCGAACGCTTCCCTGTTTATTAAAATGTATGGAATTAAAAAAAAAGTTCTCAATGGAATTAATGCATTACGATATTCCCAGCGTTTCTTTAAGCTTTAACGTTTCTAAATTCAAATATAGTTACTATTGTCTCGATGTCAGCTTGCAGACACATAATACCTTATAGAAAGAAAGGCTAACATCGCTACACGTGTGTTAAAGGCTTAAGTCACACCAACGCCAATTCCTTATATGGGCGAGATTCGCACCCGACGCGGGGAAATTACATTGTTTATTTAACTATACACTATTTTGCATACAATCAGAGTGAAAGTACTATTGATATTTTAATCATAGCAACAATTTATTCGTCCGTGAAATCGATATCTCAATTGAGTTCGGTTCGCACCCAGATTTCCCGGTTACTATCTTATTAACATAACTAATAAATGCTTAGTGTCGACTCATTTGTTACTTTGTCGTAACATCGAAATATTAAATTATTCATCGACGCCGCGTAATATTGTTTATTGGTGATCTAATTTCTTGTTAGTGTTGGACGTTTTAGAATTATAAACACTTCTAGTTGTTTAGCGTTAATGTCTATGAAAACTTGGCTTCGTTATATCTGTTCAGAATTTTCTAACCTTAATGTCGAGGCAAAATGTTGCACAGAAGTCAAAAACAAAGGAATTAGTCAAATATAGTAAGTAAAATTTAAAACCATGAATTCCGCTCATATAAACCGAAAAATTCTGATTGCCCAAATAGTTGTCAGTTTAAGTAAATTTACAAACTGTTTAACGTTTTGTTCGTACATCGTACTCGCATGGATTCATACAAACATTACAACTATGTAGTTCATGAGGAACAATGCATTATTTAACGAGTTGGGAACTGAGTTGCGCATTAAAGTTTGAAACAACTGACTTTGTATAAACATTTCTGAACTGAATGCTGAAATGATGTTAATGTTACATAAACTTTTTTCATATTATTTATTTGCGCAATTTTCAAACGATAATTAATTTGTATATACTATTCAAAGCTTTGATTTTATTAAAACAATTGAAACTGATATCGCAGTCATCACTTATTACAACGTCAAAACTATTAAAGGATAAACTAAATATATAAAAATAATGCTTGGTTTTTTTCGTATTCAAATGCGTTCTCACTCATCGTTTTTCCGATTGAGCTTCAGTTATTGTTACCATTTAAAATCCGCTAATTATTTACGTATTTTATTTATTTAATTGCCACAGATTAAATAGGCCGTGACCCTGCTTTTACTGTCTAATATTTTTATTTTATGTTTTCAACTATACAACAAACAAATAGAAAAGGCATTGAACTTTATGCTACTATATATTTTTACAGTGCCAATGTCTATGTTCGGAGGTGACCTAATGCTACCAGGTGTATTACACTTTGTTTGCCTTCCTATTAAAAAAATAGAAAGTATCCATGTTAACCTTGGTATATAATGTATGCCGGTACGCTAATATTGTATAACCTTAACATCCATCCGGCGTTTTCCACGTATTCTTCCAATGATCGACAGACAGACAATATTTATAAATGTTGAGCTTTTGGCCTTGCTTCGAAGATCAATTTTATTTATATTTTCAAATATTTGTTACCTCTTATGACTTTTATTATGTCCGCTTTTGTCCTTTTTATTATATACGAAGTATATATGCTTGGAACTTACAATAAGATCATCTCGCTGCTCCCATGCGAGTTGGTGTCTATACATTGCCAGCTCAGATTAAGAACATGACTACTTCGCTTGTTGGTTTTGATCCTACGACCTTTTGTTAAGATACACGTGTTGTATACATTGGGCCATCTCGGTACCTTTTGTAGTAACTTCTATATAATTACCTATATTTCATTAGCTTTTCAGATTGATGCAAGCTGTTAAGTAACCATTACATAAAACCCATCTCACGAAGCCATTATTCATTTAATACATTTGAAAAATGTTGCTATTCGAAGGTCCGTAAAGCATTTCAAACGTATAGTAAATAAGGTATCTTACCTTACAATTCGTTCCATGCATTTCTTAAAAGACAAGACGTATTGAATAATGCTAAAGCGAAAATAATACAAGAATTACTAAGTTAGAAGTATTTATAACGAGCGGAAGGGACCCGCTTTCCCGGACTAAGTCGGCTACAGCTGGACTAGATAATGCTTTTACAGAGATGAATCATTGATAGAAAATGAGGGAAGTGATCAAACTGTGTACTATATTTTTTTTAATTTACCTTTTTTCATTGAAATATGTTCAGCCGTCACCTATACTGTTATCTGTGCATGTTAGAGTAAATTAATATTATTAAATCAGATTCGAATTTTGAAATATGAATTTTATTTTTTGTTTATCTATATCATAAAAGTCTTAAATATTTCTGACATATTATTGTGTTATATAAATGTATTGTATTTAAATGTTTTTGATGTCATAGTTTGCACTTTTTTTTTATGAATACCTTTTTGAAAAAAAAAAATACATTTTGTTTTGATATCAAATATTGTGTGCAGTGTGGAAAAGCCCTTTCAAGCGCAGCGCAGTGCGTGCGCGCATGCAATTGTATTTAATTTATGATCAACCATAGCGATGCTTCACGAGCGGGAAAACTAAGGAGTTTTTACTGAGAATTTTTGCCTTTAAACAAATGCGTTTATCAAAAAAAAAACTTTCTATTAAAAAAAAAAAATTATGATATCAATAAGCGCACGATTAGCTTGTTTTTTTAATTTAAAGTCAGTACCATAAATTATATTTACTAATTTTATTTTTATACCGTTATAAAAGAAATATTTTAGTCATTATATAAAGTATCAGACATGAAAGTTTGGAAGACGAAATTCAATAACAATAAATTCATCGTTCGTGTACATATAATTAACATTTATTTTATGAATATTGACAATTAGTACCGCTTCATATATTTTATTGGCATATTATATAACATTTTTTAATACTTTCTTTTGCGTATCTCCTTATAAAGAATTCGTCGGCTATTAACATCGGAGCTGGTTTGTATTAGGTCGAACCGACAGTTTTGTCGCTGGTCGGCTGTCTTCCTGCCTACGCTATATTTCAAGTCCACACTTTTATCGATGGAAGGTACGTCACAAAACAGCTGTAATTTGGCTTCCGCGTACAATGGACGACGACTACGATTAAGCGATAGTTTCGTCGAACAGACAAGTGTGAACGGAGCTATACAAAGCTGTTTGCTAATAATATCCGACACGCTGATTAAATCGTGGCAGAAACTTCGATAAATGTATCGTGGCCGATATTTTTATCGAATCCAACTTATGTAAATATAACTATTAAATACGCCGCTAATATACCGTTATCGCTACTATAAAAGGCAGCATGTAAAAATCAAGTTCTTTTTCGAATTTAAAAATTTCATATATTCGTATTTTTAATTTATAACGTGCTATGTATTTCTGATAAAAAGTAATGAAGAGAAAAAATAACGCTCAGTTTAAAGGCTTGACTTAAAGCCCATACTCGTACATACGACTTTTTGCTCTTACAGACCATACGATACATTAGTTCGTTTCCATCCAACGTGAACCAGACGTAAGAGACATGACTATTTGACGAAGTAAATAGAATTGTCAGCTAGAGTTATTTATATTGACGTGATTAATTTATACAAAATGGAGATTATACAACTTGTTCCGAATTACCGAACGGTCTCTATTAATTAACGTAAGTTTTTTATTATATAACGCCATCATAACCTCTGATTTACGATCAGAGCGCACTTCGAACGACGTCAGTCTGTATTACCGGTTTATTTCTATTGGGATTTTATATTATTTTTATAGTTATAATATTTAGATGTATCTGTTTGTTACAATTAAATCTATCAAAATGAGCTTAAGTTAATATTTTAGGAGTTAGATGGTGAGAGACGATTAAGTAGCGAATTGATACTCTGTTTTAGACAAAAATTTAATATCATATTATATTCTGCTGAATATAAAAAAATAGACTCGCTAGTCATTTTTAGTCACAAATTTTTTTTTAATGATTGATCATATATGTAATGATGGTAGCTTAATATTACATTCAAAATAGTACTTCATATATAAGAAAATATGACTCTTTTTAAACGTTTTCTCTTTATGAACTTTTACCATTTTTGACTAGCTTTAAGTCTAATAAATGCCCAAAATTTCACAAATTTGTAAACGAATCTTTTGATGTGATGTGATGTTATAGTATGGGTTTGCCCCAAATATCTAACTGTGATTGATGCTCTTCTTTATATACAATCACTCATTCAATTACTAGTTATTCTGACGACATGCAACAACGCGATTAATAACTTTACACATTGGGTAACCCCCATTTTTGCAACAATAATGTACATATATAGACAGAGGTGCTCAGTGAGTCTCAAATCAAAGTGTATCCGCTTACTAATCTACCAAAAAGTAAAAATAAAAATAAATAGCTGTCACTTTTAATTCAAGACAAGTTTATTGAGAATGTGGATGCTTTTAAACGCTTAATCGATACCGACATAACAAAACTATCGTGATATTTACGTAATTAGATAAACTAATTTGATGTTAATAAAAGTAAAAGTGGAGAGAGCGAGTTGAAAGGAACTACAAAACGTTTTATTTGTCTAGAATAGGTTAGTCAAGGAGTGGTCTAATAATATCGATTCATCAAAATCGTGCATTCGAAGAATCGATTTGTAATATAATAGAAACGGATATTGAATTGCATTTCTTAATTAGATTATTTTACAATCGTTCTCGGATGTGAGTGATGAGCTTCGATTCGCGTTCTAAGATTTAATGAATTCGGTTGATCATTGATCTTTATCATCGAGTAATCTTTCAAATCGACACAAATGGATTGTAAAATCACTTTTTACTATGTTGTAAACCTTTTAATTTTATTGTCTGATAACGTAACTTTTAATTAAATTTTGTTACTGCAATGTACTGTATTAATTATAGACTAATTATATTATATATTTTCTCATAATGCAAAATAAAGTAACAAGTCATTATTGAATATTTCCATTATTTCTTTTAATAACTATTGGAAATTTAGTGTAGATTAAAATCAATATGAAATCTACTTTTGAATCATTATATTACAATATTAAATATTGTGTAAAATACTACCGTTGAGAAATTTAGATTCCATCGCCAACAAGGTGCGTTGCAGGTGTATTCTTTTAACAATATAATTTATACTTTAATTTTTCAAATTAATTGGACTAATTATTATCATGTCAATATTTTTAAACGAGCCCAACTTATCGATCCCTCTTACAATATTCTACCTTTATTGATAGATCATTCGTAACGTCGTCGTAACTCGAAATATTGATATTTTAAAAATGGAATTTTCTTTCTGTTTTCTAGAACGCATTATGTATTTGGCATAAGTCCAAACATTTGGAGTCGAATACTTAGCAAAAGGTTACCATTTGGGAACCCAGTTCAAACTTCAGACTATAAATAACGAACATTTCCGCGTTACATATGTACGTGCTAAATAACGTGTTGACGTTTAAATTTTTCATTATATTATAACTTAATAACTTTCTTACTTAAGTGAAACAAACCGGTATGACGCGTTATGTTGACGGGTAAACGATATTAAAGGTTTTCTTGACGTCGCTTTCGTCAATTTCATAATTAAAATTAATAATTTGTTATTAACAAAGTTTAATTTACTTGTTTTAATACTGATTGTCAGTTAAAGATATAGATAAGCGGAAGCATGTTGTTGTTTGTTTAAACACTAAAGACAAAATGGCAGATTAGCAAATACCAATACAAACGCTGCTAGAAGAATACTTTATGAGATCCTCTCTTAACAACATGGTAGCTAATTTATTATGCCCTCGGTTCTTCGGTCTTTGAACCGCAACAAAGGAGATCAAATTATTGCTCTTTAGTCTCCTCTGCTTTTGTCTACCAAGTCGAGCTTCCAAAAACAAATAATTTCCACTAATAAAAGTTTCATGGAGACATTATATGTACGCATAGCGCATATATAAGCAGCCTAATGATCCCAACTGTGCTAATGTCTACGTACAAGGTTACTATGTAATGGCGTAATGATTTATTTTTAGAAATTATATAATTTTTTATAATTTTTTTTATAAATATTACATAAAATATATGTTTAATGAAATATTTTATTTTTATTTTCAGGTATGTATGAAAATTTTCGCACAACCTAAAATTATGAACTCTATGTAAGTAACATATTCTTCTTTAATATAAATATGTAACATGTCATTATTATTGTATTTTTCTTTTTTTACTCGATGTGTTTAATATTAGATTTTTTTAAAGTTTTGTAGGTAAAAAAGAACTTCGTTCCAAAAATTATCCTTAACCTATATGACTAGGTGTGTCTATTACCTATATTCTAGTATACATTAAGAGCCATGACCTAGACACAAAGCTTAGTAGGAAATAAATGTGCATTGTAAGGGAATCGTTCCGTCGTCTTCACTTAACGAAACTATAAACTACACAATTTACGTTCCGGTTGGTATTACTTCACAAACTTTAAAAAAAAAACGTTTATGTGATATTAACGTGATATCATTCATTTATATATGGAGTACATAGATTCTTTTAGTGTATATAAAATAAAATACATAGTTAAAGGTGGTGGCCAATTTATAGTAAATAGGGAGGAATACGTAACTGCGTAGGTATACCGGTCTCGGAACATCAATAATTTGGACCGAAACGAGAACCAGATTTCGAAATCTTTAAGAAAAGCCACTTTTACATAATAACGATACAATATAATTTAAGAGATTTCTTTCGATACTTTTACAAATAATTTGATAAACAAAAAAGTGACTTTAAAAAAAATTAATGATATCGCGGTTTCTTTCGTAATCGTAATAAGTAATGGTAGTATCATTGCTCCCAAACGATTTCTCCACGCAATGCGAACCAACAGCGGAGCACCATTAATTCAATTTACCAGGATCGACTTTCTAAATGATGCACAAAGCTCATTTGTGGAATGACAAGTGAAATTGAAGCTGCCATTTTGCTTTCACAGGCTGAGCGGTGACATTTAGTTCTGAATCTAGATGGGGTCCAGATTATCGCGTTCAACCATCTGTACTCTACCGGCCTCCATTTAATATACGGGAAACACTTAATGGGTATAACTAAACTTAATGCGCGATAAAAGCAGCTTGTATAAGTGCTTTATTCGTATTTCGTAATAAGCTAATTTTAATGGTCTTGAAGATAGTCTGAAGCAAAGATCGTTTTAAGTCTGAAGTGAGCGGATCTGATCTGATCGGTACGACTCAGAGATGATATTGGAACAATTTTACTTATCGATTGATTGAAATCAATAGTAATGTAATATATCATATGATGTGATTAATAACTAATACGCTTGGAATAACTTCACTTCAAATTTTGACAAATGTAGTTAATTATATTTGCTTAGGGTGGAATTTATTTTTATTTAATTAATCATTCAATTGATACACTGTAAATTAGCTTTAACACATACTATTATGTGTTTAAAAAAATATATAATATTAAATTATAAATCTGTTTCTGACAATCATATTATGTCTCTCCGTGCGGTCTATTTGAAAATTAATAGAACTTTTCAGGTTTACTGATCATAGCCTGGAACAATGAGATTCTTGAAAATAAAGAGTTATCAAATCTGGCGCATCTTTCAATTTCCACTAGAAATTAACTTAATAGCTAGTGGCTAATAAATAAGTATTTCAGATTATAATTTTAAATTGTTTGTTTTACGATAAATTAAAAGAATTAACGTTATAATCACGTTGGTACGTAAAAAATAATGACAATGGTTTGTATTCTTAAATATGATGAAATTATCAATCAAAATTCAAGCGTCAGTAAAAGCTTAAATAGTTTTATTTGTTTACATTATAAAAATTTTGGCCAATCAACATTTCTTAAGTAGACACCATAATGTATTCTTTATAAATTATTCTATTAATTATAAAGTATAAAATTGGGTCGCTTATATAGTTGCTCGTGCTATTGCATAATGTTTTAAAACTAGCATCTTGACATATACAACAATATATATAATTTTATAGTCGACTGTACCGCTTTGAAGTGTACCGATTTCTTGCTAAGAACGCGCCTTGATTGTTTTGACGGTCGCTCCACTTTCCCGCTTTAATTTTAGACAAGTATTAATTAACTTTTATTTGAAACCATTTCTATGGTACTGTGTTATTTGCTAGCTTATCTTATATTTGTATTATATTATTGTTTTAGATACATATTTATTTATGTTATAGGTAGGCGGACAAGTTAGCTATCACACCATCATTAAGTGGTCCTCTTAAGCATTGGCGATGTCAGAATTATTAACGCCACCAACCTTGGGGACTAAGATGTTCTGTACATTTTGCCTGACTGACTCACTCACCCTTTAAACCGGAACACAACAATACTAAGTAATGTTGTTTAGCAGTAGAAAATGTAATGAGTGGGTTGTACCTACCCAGGTGGGCTTGCTTATAGCCCAATCACCTAGTAACAAAATTTATTTAAATCAAAGTAATTATACAAGTATATTAAAGAAAATTTCATAATTATTGACTTAGCTATAATTATTTCAATGTTTGGGGTTAATGTTATATTTTATAAAGGTATCGTGAGGAGATTCACTTTCTTCTCGTCTTCTCGACGTAGGCGTATTTCTCTGAGAGCTATAAAATGAGATTTTCATCGGTAGCCGCTGAAACTAGAATTTAAGATGATGCTATCACGATTTCGATAGGGCTGTCGTTATATTGAACACATTTTGTTACACAAAACTATTCTAAGTTGTAAAATAATAACATTACAAACATTTCAATACCAAGTACGCTAACAACTAATTACTTCATCCTGCATAAGAATCCAACGAATATTATCAACATATTTTATGTGTAGATTTTATTATATGTTTACTTAATAACTATTTAAAAGAATGTCTTAATTAAATACAAATAGAAATAGTGCACAAAGCATGACCGCGTGAAATTGTAGTAAGCAGCACATCTCCATTGAATCTCAATTCCGATCCTCTGGATCAAAAAATGCATGCCTATTCTGTCACCAGTAGAGCCAATAAGCTGAGTGTAGTTGAAACGAAAGTTTTTGCATTTACTCCAAGATCCAAGAGGCTCAACTGCAAATGAATTGAATAAATTGTTCTTTTTATTTATTTTATCAAACATAATTAGCAACATAAATAATTTGACCGATTGAAAAATTCAATATAGCTTACACTGCTTAACTGGTACTACTCTGTAATGATCCCAAAAGCAATCGCGCAATATTACTCGTAACTATACATAAGAGTAATGTACGTTGTCACCACTACATAGATCAACGATACGCACTCGAAACCGGTTTCTCCAAGGAAATGTATATGACGGACAATCGACTGTTATTTCCCCTTGCACATTAATCTGCAAGTTCATTGCTATCGAGGTTGTTATAATCCGTCCCCTGTTAGGGCATGTGCCCAGATGTTGGATCCGGGCGGTCTGTTACTTTAATTTTAATATTTAAATAGTAGCAACCCTAAACAATAACGTTTCACTGGCCCATCGCATAACCCTCGGTTAGTGTACATTGCAATATTAATAAATTGAATACATTATATTAAAGTTAGCGAATAACATTAATGGATAGTAGAAAGCATTAAGAAGACAACGCTTGAGGACTATACCTTTCCTCTGACTGCCCTCAATTTTATCAATCCAATATGAACCCTATGTTTTTATAACAAGGGTTAAAATAAGATGCTTTAAATGTAATTGTACAATACAATGGTCATTACTTATATTGACCAGATAATTAAAGTATCTACGGTTGGACATTTTACGAATACCTCCTATTAACGGCGATTGATCGCTTCGCGATTATTTCATCATAATATGATTGTGTTTTCGAAATAATTATAAATGTACGTTCTTGTATTATTAGCAGAACGGAAAATACTTATTTTTTTATTTGGCTTTTACTATTACAATAGTCAATTTCATCTAAAATAACTAACAGAAAAAGTGGCAGAATTTATCTAGCTGGTAATTTTTTCTTAACAATATTGATTTCTCAGGATATTATTTACGGAAAATTATATGTACTTAAAAATAAAAATTTATGTTTATTTTATTTGCAGTTTGTTTGATCTAATCTAATCATCATACAAATAATAACTAAATTATTTCTTATTTATTAAAATGATACAATACGAATAATGTTAAATAAATATTGTAATAATTTATCTCCATTACAATAATTACTATTACGCATTATCTTACAAAATACAAATTTTATATATTGAAAATGTTAGTATTATTAACATACAAGTTCAACTTAAATTCTTCATTCACGATAGTTTTACCCTGACCAATTGTAAATGTTTTATAAGCGGTTTTAATTAGTGAATATGGAAACGTTGTCTGCGATCCTTGATATCCCAGGAACGATAGCTCGTACACGCTCGGGGTCGCGTGATATGCCAACATTGCGGACCGAGGGCTTGCGGCGAACCATCAAACCGTCCTATAATTGAAGATTATATGGCATTGTTAAGGTATATTTTCAGTCAACACTTCTTACTTAACAGTCGCAATCGCATGATCAGATATTAATTCGTTGCGAAATAATATCTCTTAATCTTTACCAGTTTTTCCATCTCATTAACAAAGCTTACATTGTTGTTGTAGCGTCGATAAAATCAGTTGCTCAACACGAAAAAACACTATGCCTTTATTATTAGCAATATTTAATCAATTAAGTCACGAAAATGTTGGAATATTTTCGACCAATCTCGTTACTTGTACTCGTGCGATTTTTTTAGTTCCAAGGCGAACACAAAAACAGATATTATTTAAGATAAACCTAGCAGACAAGTCATTGCTAATTGCGACAATAAAAATTGTTGCGGACCATAAATCACTGTGCACATTCAACAATTTCCCTTAATTGGTCTCGTTTCCCAATCGAGAGATTGTGATCTCGAGCTGTGTGGCCGCTAGCCCTATGCCCAAATCAGCAGGGTGATCACCCTGACACTGACCGAACACGTGAAGTAATTAGTTTTGAGTAGACCACACACGGACAACATTAAGCCAAAACTCAGGCGCCTGCGTTTAACTTTCATCCTCCGAACGAGTCTGGGTCGCATGAATCACGCTGAGATGCAAATATGAGAGGCTTCGCGCACTGACTGAACTTTAATGGATCACTTAAGGCTCTTGTAATCGTCTGGTATTACTTTGTTATCATTTGCTATTAGAAAACAAATAAAAAATCTTAACACAATATCTTAACAAAATAGAGCTATTTTAATGTGAAGATATATGAACACTTTTTTTTTATTGTATAGGTAGGCGGACGAGCATATGGGCCACCTGATGGTAAGTGGTCACCAACGCCCATAAACAATGGCATTGTAAGAAATGTTAACCATCGCTTACATCGCCAATGCGCCACCAACCTTGGGAACTAAGATGTTATGTCCCTTGTGCCTGTAATTACACTGGCTCACTCACCCTTCAAACCGGAACACAACAATACTAAGTACTGCTGTTTTGCGGTAGAATATCTATCTTATTTAGATAATATAATAACTTTATTGAGTGTCTTGTGAACGATATAGGTCCCTGAGGGCAAGCTATTGTACGGGATTTGACATGATCTATATGGCAGTACCCTTAGCGCCAACGACGGAGTTGATATCGGCATAAAACACGCAACCAATGTAACTAAGACGGAAACATGACAGGAACATTGTTGCAAGGGAATTTTATTCCGTTACACAGGTTGTAGCACCAATTGTAGTGCTGGTCTCATGTCTTGTTTATGGTCCTAATATTATTAATGTATTCCAATAAAGTGTACCAGCTAAACACCGAAAATCGCAAACTTATATGTGGGAAATAACAAAGTTGCTTATAGTTAACCGTTTTGTTGTTTTAAATTATTCAATGATTTAATTGACGTTGCTTTCCCATGGTTTTAATGCCATTCCATTTGTTATGCTCGGTAGAAATCAGCTGATCTAAAAAGAGTTTCGCGATACAACTCTGTTGCATTCAAATGTCGATGAATGCTCTTTGAGGTTCGTTTCCCTGGGAACTTCGAATTAACGATCAAATGATCAATCATCACGAGACACGATTCCTGACGTAACAGTTTTTGTATCCCTGTAAATTGCATAATTGGAACCGAATTTATCAGTGAAAGTGAGGAATCGTTGCACGCCGTACTAATGTAATGCCGGCTTAATGATAGATGGTCTCAACGAACTGTGCCCTCCCGTAGAAAGCTCGAGCATTATTTACGATGAGCCAAAACCTTTGTCGGCCTGACTGATACAATGAGCTTGCTGTTGTGATAACTACGGGTAATTGCATAGCTACTAGTCACTATTATGTTCCTTTTTTTTAAATTAAATATTAGTTACATTTTGTCGTTTGATAGTAAGCTATCACTATAGAGCCATTGGCATTATAAGAAGTTTTATCAATATCTGATTCGTAAATGCGCCACCAGCTAACCAAGGAAAGATGTTATGTAATTACACGGGGTCGAGCACCCTTGAAGGGTAAATAGAATAATATATGCGACATATTGCTACCCAGACGGGCATCTAGTCCAACATGATTGATTGGTAAGCTAGATAGACGGTAGAGCCAGAAAGTAATTAAAAAATCTATAAAGGAGGTAAGCTGGAATCTGAATAAAGATATAAACATATGAATATTGGGGCTTATCGAGTAAAAAATACGTTGAAAATTTTACTGTAAGGTTTAAAACTTCCGAGACACAAAGAAGCCAACTCAAGCTTAGCCTGTATTGCTCACCCTGTTGTAGAACTCATCCTGTAACTTACTAGCAAAATTTTGAATGCCGTTTCAGGTGATATCCTATTCTAATGCGTGTATCCTTTAAAATAATGTTACAGACAAAATCGCAATTGATCACTTTCTCAACTTTGACGATCGTGTTCTGCGTTGAGTTACGAGTTTTATCTAACCGAACAACTCAACTATTATCACTTCTGGAAATTATATGATATTAACACATATTATTTCTCGATAATAGAAATGCTATCTTAATTTGCATATTATTACTTCTGAATGTCTGCATACGAATTATAACGATACAAAATTATAATAACTCAACCAGTCTGAACTCGCATGTCATGTCAAATTATTACACGTTTAATTGATTTAGCAAAACAGGCGTTAATATTAAAAAAATAAATTTTAATTACAGACACTTCTGTTTTTGTTTTTTAGTTGAAGTAACTTGATTATTGTTTTACTTCCTTATTGTAACTCGAATTGATATATCATATTACATTTTTTTTAAATCGTAATGCGAGAAACATCGCATCAATTGTTATACAAACAATTTTCTTTTATTCTACATGTCGATTAAGACATGATATATGTCATAATATTTTACATTACTTTTTTATTGGATGTAACTGATGTGTATATTATAATATCGTTTGTAAAACTGACTTAATTAGGCTGTACAAAAACAATGTCACAAATTAATACAAAACAAAAAAACAATAAAAAATATCTAAATGTAAAAAGTAAAGAAAAGCTATAGCTATTCATGACTTATAATAGCTCCGGAAAATATATCCTGCACTGTGAAGGACAAGATAAAATTAAAGAACATATAAAACATACTAATAGATTTACCCACTTCCCCACTTCAGGTTAAGATGTTCCCAATGGATCATTTTGAATTACATTAACAAAAAGGAAAAGTATACGTCCTTGATTTTTATTCGCAAAACACTTTCTACGTTCAGACTCGAAAGTCATAAATATAATAAAGTCACAGTTCGTATTAATGCTATCAATGGAGAGGCAATTAAATCTTGACGGTGTAAACAAAATTAATGCTTCGACTTTTACTCGTTTTCCTTCATTGACTTGTCCATTAAACTGGACCTGTATTTAACCATAACTAGAATCACTTAAGACTCCAATCACATAAGCTTATGACAAACGTTGGCGCTAATGATCTAAGAAAGTGTTGACGCGTATTAAGCTAATATACATTATAAGGATTTTGAACGAATTTATGAAGTACACAACTTGAACGCTACATTTTTGAAGTAAAATTTCTTTAGGCTCGAAGAGAGTAAAATTTTACTATCGAATTTGAATTTTCATTTTTAGTATTTGGGTGAAACGTTTTTTACGTGAGGTTCCACTACTCAAATTCATATTTTTTAATTAATGCAAAGCATAATACTTATTTAATTATAGTCAAAGCAAATAAGAATCACTGATGGAAGAATTGCCACAAAAAATCAGCGTGTTACGAGTTTTAAACTTGTAATGAGTCGCACGTGTTTTGTTTTTTTTAAATTTATATATCTATTTCAATGAGTTAGCATTTTTGTTAGTTCATCTATAAACATATGAAAAGATTTTAAATCTGACAAATATCAGTAGATAAAACAAACAGTGATACTTAATTGTTTTTGTTAAAAACTAACGCCATTGAATTTTTATGTACTAAATAGATTTTGAAAAATCGTACTAATGAAACATCGCAAGAAAACTTGCTTTGGTTTTAAGAAATTACAGACTGACATGCGCCAAGATTGGTGCACTCTGTAGCAGTTGAATATTTAACAGGTCTAGTGGCTAGATATTAGGCTGCAGACCACCCGGTTTTCCTGGGTTCAATTCCCAGGTCGGGCCAGTAAATAGTTATTGGGTTTTTCTGTCAGAAAATTCTCAGTAGCAGCCCGGAGTCTGGAAGGTGGAAGTGTGTATACTCCCGTGCCTCGGAAAGCACGTTAAGCCGTTGGTCCTGCGCCTGAACTCTTTTCGGTCGTGTCGGATTGCCGTCCCATCGGATTATGAGAGCTAAGGAAAAGAGAGTGCAACCGTGTTTGCGCACACACTTGTGCACTATAATATCTCCTGCGCAATAGGCTAATCTCTCTTGATATTGGCCGCCGTGGCCGAAATCGGTCTGGAAAAGGACCTTATTACAAATATGTATTTAATTAATCTTCGTTAATAACATTGTCAAAATTATTCTGACGTTAGATGCCTAAGCGTTCTTTATTGAAAAAAATTACCAAACTGGTACAGATTATATACTTGAATTAATTTAAAACATAATAATAAAATATGATCATATTGAAATAAAAACATACCAAAGACATTCAGATTATCATATTTAAATTCATCGTGCAAATGTAATGGTTGAAAAAATAGTAATAATTCATGTTTAAATTATTGATACTTGCTAAATCACGGCACGACCATGGCTTGCGACACGCGTCGTGTCCCAAACGCTACCGGGTTCGGTATCCGGGCCGTGCGTTTGTCATTGTTCGCTTTAATTGTTCCCCGGCTATCTTTCCTTTCACTGCGCTCATGAACATTGGAAAAAGTTTACGTTGATATCGTTCAGCTTAAGATATATTTAATAAAGTATATAATTATATATGAATCACACCAATGGTATTTGACGTTATTTTATTGTATGTATCACACTTTAAGTTACATCTTTGTGATATAATTATGATTCAATCAGTGCTCATAAATTCAATGTTTTTACTTTAAATATTTATCTCAGTTCGATAAGAAGAGATGGTATATAGATTTAAAGTAATTGTGCAAAAACACCCCTTCTTATAGTTGAATTTATCCACTAGTTCAGAATTGCGATTCAACAGGGATGTGCTCATTCTTGCCACAATTCCCGTCGGTTAAGATTTGTACAATAATTCTTCTTTTGATCTGTGTTATATCTTAATCAAGATCAGATTTTTTTAGGAGCGATATTATATCAGGTTGCTTAGATTTGGTATCTTAATTAATACGAAATTTTCAAATAACTATGGAAGTATACGTATATTTCGATTGTTATTTGAAAATTGCGTTAGGTATACAAATCCAAATATTTTATCTTATTAATTTTAGACGGATATTTAAAATCTTTTGTTACACAAGGAATAATACAGCAATGAAGTAACGACCGTGGAGAGATTTATCGATACAAGCGGACAAAGCCGCGGGCGGTCGTTAGTAAAAACATAAAACTTATCGATTTTAAGAGCGGCACAGTTATATAATTCGCTATAGAAATGTGACTCAACAAATCGATATTCAGGTTTACAAATGTTAACCCTAATGCAGTTATCTAATATCGATTACAGCCTCCCACGCCGTCTGTCACACATCAAAGTGAAACGGCCGGTGTTTTACATAAACATGTTTACGTGTTGTTAAACATTTTAACAACACTCGATTATCGACAAGACATGATGTATCGATGTAATTTGATTATGATTGTCTCTGATATTACATCGCTTTTGTTCATAGATTTTCTCTTCTGAGATTAAAAGGCTACAATGTTGTCAACACATCATTCTTCTTCTCAGTCGTTCCGCTCTTGCCAGCGGTCGTGGTCGTCTTTTTGTTGCGCTTAAAAGCAAACAACAAGACGTAGTTATTTAGTAATTAATCGAATACTTTCGTATTAATTAGTCGTCATTATCTGACCTTCCGTACATCCTTTTACTAACAAAATAAGCTATATAACAAATTCTAGATACAAACTTTTAGCTTCCATATCATATCATCTCTTCAGAATATGTTATTTAAGAAACGATGAAGCGTATTTAGTAATGATGTTTCTAATTTTATAAATAGATGTATCAGCATTTAAACGTTACATATAAACTTGAAACCCTTATTTCTTAACTCCGAGATAAGTTTTACAAAAATCGTTCTTAGCACCCACTTCGGTCATAATGATGCATTCATTCAACTTGTTTAATACAAGTATATAATATTATATATAGAACTGAAAGAAAGAAATATCTAGATCATTTTTTTTTTGTCGCTGGGAATACGCTTTACGCATTTCCCCCCACGGGAATAGTGGGGGGGGGGTATGTGGGGCTCGCCATATGTCCAAGGCACCGAGTGTGCCCCGGTCATCGGAATACCCACTAAAAACCCAGCGGTACCCTTCCCGTCTTAACGGGAGCGCCACGGGATCGCTTGCGCATGCTACCGTGACGCTCCGACGCAAATATCTAGATCCTTTTTTTTTTTTTTTTTTTTGACGCTGGGAAAACGCATGACGCGTTTCCCCCCACGGGAACAGTGGGGGGGGTATGTGGGACTCGCCGTATGTCCAAGGCACCGAGTGTGCCCCGGTCATCGGAATACCCACTAAAAACCCAGCGGTACCCTTCCCGTCTTAACGGGAGCGCCACGGGATCGCTTGCGCATGCTACCGTGACGCTCCGACGAAATATCTAGATCCTACTCAACTTATTATAGAGCATTATGTAATTCAATCCATGATATAATCCACCAGGAATTATTAGACGTTCAGATTATTATATATTTAAAAAAAAAAAAAAAACTCACTTTCACATCAATATCCTGGGACATTATTCACACACGGCCATCTGATTCCAAACTAAGCAGAGCTTGTGCTATGGAAACCAGACAACTGATATACTATATATACAACTTTTCTTTTGTAAATACATACTTATATAGATAATTACACCCAGAATTTGTCCTGAGACAAACAGACATGTTCATGCACACAAATGTCTGTCCTGGATGGGAATACACGACCTGCGGCGCGAAAGGCAGGCATCTACCAACCACGCCAACCGGCTCGTCAAAGAGTATCAAATATTCTAAACAATATATATTGTGTATATAGAATATCTGTTGTATTTTCGTGTTGTTTTTTTCGTAAAACGATTTACGAAAAAACGCCGTAACTTATTTTTTGAACACGATATGAAAAAGAAAACTTATACCATTAAACGATCCCTATATCGGTGTCAACTCATTAAATGAAGACATGATAATAATTGTAAGTATTAAATATGTCGTGTAGTATTTGCGACAACTTTTTTATTGGTGAACCCAAATATTTTGTTCAAGTATGTTTGTAAGACACAAAGTTATTATATCAGGTAGTTTTATGTTTTGTTACACTGGCTCTCACCCATCTAGCCGGAACACAACAATACTAAGCATTACTTTTGGCGGTAGAATATTTGTTGAGTGGGTGGTACCTAACTAGACGGTGTAAGCCCGTCAAAAGCTCAAATATGATCGACGATAAGAATCCGTCGCTTGATTTAATTATAATTTTTTTTTTGACAACGATAAAAACGTGTTATAATTAAATTTTACTTGTAAAAAATAGTAATAACTGATTATCTAATTATATTAGGTTGTCACACTCTTATCGGTATGCGTTGTTCATCCTCCGGAAACGGATCGCCCGGACCGGTCTGTCGAGAGTGAAAGCGCACGCGCCGCACGAATTGTGGCGAAAATGATCGACCGACTGTCATGTATTATTTGATGGTGTTTGTAAATAAAAGGACGACCATAAAAACGAAATTTAATTTAAAAAAATCTTGATTAATTGAAAGATAAGAAATAAAATTCTCGCGATTATATAAAATATAATCGCGAGAATTATTATATATCTAAGTATACACAAAATGTTTGTTATTTTTATTATATAATTTAGTTATTTTTCAAAGTACATATATCTTAATGATGCATGTTTAGTCAAATTGTATTGTTCAGCTTATAATCTATCATTAGGCAATGCCTTTGATAATTTATTTACGTCACTTTAGCGGAAAAAAACTTCCAGACAAGGATCTGTTATAATTAATTTTTAATTTTTATATTATACACTTTTATATAAAAAATAATTGCAAATTCTAGTGTTGAAACGCAAAAACAAGTATTATGTAAGAAAAAAAAATCATTATTCTTTACGAAAAGCGCTGCAATAGAAAGTTGATGATGTCATTAAGTAATTTATAAGACCAATTTTTTTTTTAAATATGATAATATATGCAAGGCTAAGCCGGAATTAATTGAAGTGTTATAAAACCAAAACAAGTTTAATTGGTTTTAAGTATTATAAAAGTGTTATAAAGTCTTAAATTCCTCGTTCCGTTAATTTCAAAACACATTTTGTATTTAACTTTTCCTTCTAAAATTTTTAGTAATTTAAAAATCAATTATCAATAAACGCCTGTCTGCTTTTAGTCTAAATGGGTAGATTTCTAATTATTAAACATCTTTGGTGATCAAAACAACACATATATGGAATTGATATCAGCCATATTTTCAAAATTATAACCATTTGCCGAATAAAATTATATATATTTGACCCACTCTTCCCCATATAAGTTTCATAGTCATTATATATTGTTTTCTCCTTCTTTATATTTGATTTAATTTCATTTACCTATTTTTCAAGAGTGATTTTTATTAAATGTATAATTGAAATATTTTTGAATACTCGTTATGTTTCCGAAACTTTTTAAGACATTCACTTTAAGCAATCGCTGCAATAAAATTTTACTTCCTATAAATAATTATTTGAAAACAATTTTTTTTAAAGATTTACGGCCTTATTTATAAACGTTGCTTAGTTACTGTTTAGCTAAACACTGATTTGTCTCTTTCTGTCATTATTGATTTGACATACGAAAGAAGAAGACACAATATTGTTTAACTAATCACCAGTTAAATAAAGTTTATGAATAAGGCGGTTAAAGCTTATCTCTATTCATTGTAATTAAAAAAGTATGATATCAATATTATTAAATACACGCGCGCAATCTTAGTCATTTTCGTATCTGATTGTGACGAGCATATCATGTATCATTGTTGACAGCGGTGATCTATGACCTACATTAATGTCATCTACAGGTACAGCCTGTGAATGTCCTACTGCTGGGCTAAGGCCTCCTCTCCTCTTTTGAGGAGAAGGTTTTGGAGCCTATTTCACCACGCTGCTCCAATGCGGATTGGTGGAATACACATGTGACAGAATTTCAGTGAAATTAGACACATGCAAATTTCCTCACGATGGTCTCCTTTACCGTTACGCACGAGATGAAATATAATCACAAATAAAGCACATGAAAATTCAGTGGTGCTTGCCTGGGCTTGAACCCACGATCATCGGTTAAGAGTCACGCGTTCTGGGCCCTCACGGGCTACATATGCACATACACTTACATTGATGTAATCTATTTGAATATAAATGTTAGTAAGCCGCTATCATATTAGAAACCTAAAAGCCTATATTGTTTAATTTGACTTCTTATTATATATTTTAAAAGAATAATGTTCGTTTTTAAGGAGCTTCTAATATTTCTATTTAATCCTCCAATAACTTGAGATAATTAGCGTACAAATTGAGTTAGGAGTGGAGCCAACAATATCCCAAGGACTCTAAGCGGCCCGCTAAATACTTTTCTTGTTTGTCCCGTATAAACTCCTAAGCCACCCGACACTTGCGAGGCAATTTCTAGCATTGTAGTCAACGTACAATTGACAGCGCAAAAGGTTTCATCATCATCAACAGCCAATCGTAATCCACTCCTGAACATAGGCCTCTCCCAAGATGCGCCAAAGCTCCCGGTCCTCCGCCTTCCGCATCCAGTCGGTTTAATTTCAGTTAGTTTAAAAAAATGAATAAGGAAAAAGGAATAATAAGATATTACAATGCATTACGAAAAGCAAAATATATCCAAACGTTTCGTATTTACTTCTATTGTTGTTTTAACTACCCGACATTTAAGCACAAGGACATGTTATAGCATACACACGATTCGGTCAAAATTTAAATATCTCGTTTTGTACATGTAAGTCTACATTGGTGGGTACCTACGGGAATGTCAAATTAAAAAACAATAAAGACTAAGATTGATGTCTGAATAAAACAATCGAGGTGAACTTTTGAGACGTCTGATTTATCATAAGAATCATCATATTCATTATTATTGTCTCATACTCCGGTACCCGATATGGTATCGTGTCGACTCCTGACAGAGAAATTGTCTTGAATAGCGTGTCCATTGAAAGAGATATATCTCTGACGTCTTTAATTCATTCCATCGCAATAGTGGACAAATTTTGATATGGAAGACTAGGAATTTCTTAAGATTATAGAGATGTGTGGTTTTATTTCTTTGTGTTTTTCCAAATTTAAGAAACTCGAAATATTATTACATAAAGATAAACATTTTTTAATGTATTTTTGAATACCGATTTACATTTTCAATTATATCAAAGTAACACTTTGTTAAAATATTAGTATTATGTTTGAGACGAATTACTAATATCGAATAAAATTTATAAACAGTAGTTATACACTTGAATACAAAGATTTAGGGCTTAGTTTCGGACAAGCGCCACTGAGTTTCGTGTGCTTAAATTCTTATTTAAATTTGTTATGACGTCTATATGCGTTTACTGTCACAAAAAGTATAGTGCGTTTATACAAAGCAAAGGTTTCCTTAATGAACTTGTGCTTTTATTTCATCTCGTGATCGGTGCTGGAAAAATCTGTATGTCAACGAAAATCTGTCACTTGACTACTTTTATTATTAACAATTTTAATATTAAGAGTATTAAAATATTTCACCTTAATATACATTTATTTAAATCCATAAAATAAATCGTGACACCATGATTTCCCTCGAGACTACAAGCTCAGTAAAGACTCGTTAAATTCAAGATACGATCGAAATTAAGCAACATAAATTACATGATATTATCCTTTGAAATAACATTAAATGGAACGATATATTTTAAATTGCGATATTTTTTTGCAATAAGTGTAGGTAGGTTAATAAAACAAGATGCCGTGATACTCAGCTGATATGGGAGAAATCACATACCTGTCAAATAACGAAGATATGATTTCAACATTCTATGCTGGTCTGTACGTGTGGGAGGTTTTAATTGTGGCCCTGTTCGCCCACGGCACGTCCTGCTGATAAACCATCGCCTCTGACTCATTGACACTAACTGCTGTTTGTGACGTAGAAAGTGCAACCTTCTTCGATGAAGATTATAACCATTAGAATATTTTTTAATCTATTACAGACATAAATATGTCATGTACAATTTGCTTTCGAAAGTCGTTTAACGTAAATAATATATCTAGACAGAGCGAGTATTCAATACAAGCTTAATAAAAAAGGTGTTAACCGATTTTAAATTATTTGTCTACACTTAAACTACACTAAACAAATCGGCGAAGATATCCAGGAACAAAGTCGAACAAGAACGACATTGGTTAAAAATAGATTCCAAGTTCAAAACAAAACAATAGAAATTTCTAGAAAATAAAAGACATTGACACCGTAATCTAAAGGAAATATCGCGATTACAATGAGAGTTATACAAGCGAATGAGATAAGCACGACACTCGTAATAATTATACTATATCAAATTTGTTATCATTTATTGCCGATAACAACGATTTTATACGTCAATCGTAAACCCACGAAGAAAAGCGAAGAGTAATAAAAATTTTACGGTTATTTAAAGTCTATTATATTACTTTCGCTGGAACTTCCTCCTGTTTCAGTTATTATTTATCCAACTACATATAATGCACTAGCCGCCCGGCTCCTTCTGCACTGTATGTGAACCATATACATTTGTCTTCGTGGTCTAAAAATAATGACTTTGCATGTATCGATTGGATCAAGTTTTATAATGAGAGCGTGTAATACGCTAGACACAGTAGCTATGTAATTGTTATGACGTCTATATGCGTTTACTGTCACAGAAAGCTTAGTGCGTCATATATTTATTTAATAAAAAACTAATCACAAAAATAGTGTAGTTGGTACAAAAGACGGACTTAACGCTTGATAGCTTGCACGCACATGTATGTTGGGAAAATATATTCTTAATAATAAAAAAACACATCCATACACCCAGTCAGGAGGAGAACTGTGCATTTTATACAAGTATATAAGCTGGCTTCAGCCTCGTAAAGTAGTGTAGGCCTCATTTCATAAAAATCCTTACGCAAGGTAAAAAATATTATTTATACATACTTTTTTTAAAAGCATCAGATATTTTTTCACTATAATAGATATATTTTTTGCTGTAGCGGGCTGTCTTGATATATCGATTTATATTAAGAATTTGCCTGTATATAAATTTGATTTCGTTTTTAGTATATTTAGGGGAAATCATTATATCTGTCGTTAGTAGTTTTGTACACATACGTTCTTTATATCTACCTATACGCCTATCCACCTATATACCCATCCAATCATCCCCCATTTCAACCCTCCCTCAATCAATCCGCCCTCTTCACCTATATACACATTATTATCACTGTATGCCTACGATTCTAAAAATTAGCAACCTTTTTACCGTTTATCTATTGAGATAAAATTAAAGACATAAGTGCAAGGTTTCTTTTCAAAGTATTTTTCATACAACATTTAATAAAAATCGATTTATTCGCGTTAAAGCCATGAAAACACAACAAACAGGCGGACAGAGTTAACAACAAACAGGCGGACAGTTACTTTTGCATTTATAATATTAGTATGAATTAGCACTTACACTTTCTATGACGGTCATAAAATGTTACATAACTCACGTTAGTGTACATTTTACGATAAAATATAAATAATGGAACTGCTATAATAATTTTAGCTTTTGTGTACAAGTTTATGTAAAAAGAGAACTGTGTTATTAAATGTATTAACTTCCAAGAAAAAGCAAAATAAAATCCAAATGTGCAGATATTATAGTCGAGATATATAGGCCCAGTGGCTAGGACACGTGAATCTTAACCGAAGATTATGGGTTCAAACCTGGGCACGCACTGCTGAATTTTCGTGTGCATCTCGTGCTCGGCGGTGAAGGAAAATATCGTGATGACCTATATAATAAATATAACAGGTCAACATTTTTCAACATGTCTCCCCCAAACAGCATTGGATCAGCGCGGTGGAATAACTTACAAAACCTTCTCATTAAAAAGGAGAGAAGGCTTGCCCCAGAGGTGGTGCATATACAGGCTGTTAATTTGAAATCTAGTCTAGGTAAATACCACACATATTAGCATTCTACAGTAGGGTATTTATTTATACTGCTGGTGTTGCTGAATTAAGAGTAAATAAGCCTGCGTATTAATTACATAGTCCATTATTAAATCCCGTCTGGATATATACCACCCACTCATCACATATTCTATCGACACTAGCAATTGAAATGGTGAGTTAGTCAGTATACCTACAGTCACAAGGGACATAACATTTTAGTACCCGAGGTTGGTGGTGCAATGGCAATGTAAGTGATGGTTAAAATTTCTTATGATACCAATGTATATGTCGGTGGAGCTGGCCTATTAGCAGTCCGCCAACCTATCAATACCATTATTATAAATGAGATAGTCACTCTGTCTGTCTGTTATGTTTTTGCGGCTAAACCATTGGACCGTTTTGATGAAATTTGGTATGGATTAAACTTGAACCTCGGCTACATTTAACCTTATTCTTTGACCCCCTCCACATATCGCGCGAGCGAAAACTAGTATTATATAAAAAATATATAGCATATCGTTTTAAACATGGGGCATTATTAACGCCTCGATTGTAATATGTCGCTTCTTCACCAATTAACAAAATATAACCATTATTCTATTTAATTGCTACTATTTTTATATTCATTATTATTATTAAATGTAAGTGGGTACTTTGTATGTATTGGCTTAATTTTTTTTAATGTGTTATCTTTTAAATAAAACATAGTATAGCGTGCTCTAGTTGATAGGAACTCTAAGAATCGCTATTTTATTAAGGTCGCTTCACGCTCTATTGGACTGAATAATACGCTTATCTATTATAATAGCTGTCATTATATAAAAAGAAGAAATGTAACCTTATATATCAAGTGAAGTGGAATGCGAAAGGGGTGAAAATAGTCGTCTTGGAAAAAACATTTACTTAAAGATTAATAGATGATAAAAAGTGTAAAAGTTCTATGATTTTCATTCGTGATAATAAACAATTTAATTGTATTAAATTAATAAATGTAATTGATTGTCGAAAAAGTAAATGGTGATAAATTTAAATTAAGCTAATCTTGTGAAATTAAAACTTTAATGTGATTGCAAGAATCTACTTGATTAACTATGCATTGATTTAATTTGATTTGTTATTATGGTTGACTATAAATTGATTAATATTTAAAATCATTATACTGAAATGATTTAATATTCGTGATGAATTAAATTTTAGTTCCATGCATTAAATTGCTTTATTTGCTTATTTGATTGCGCTACAATCAGTGTTTATTTAATACACAATATTTTATTTTATCGAAATATTTCTTTATAACAAAACATCGTTAGTAAAGTCGTGCTGTTCAAAAGAGAAGAAAAATAATCTTCCTTGATTCGGTTTTGTGATAAGTTAAGATCGTTAAAAACGTATTTTTAATATTATGTTGACGTTTCGCTCACAAGTTCCGTATTCGAACTTAAATAATAACTCAAACGAATCATATTTCTTATAATTTTAACATTACTTGATTTATTAATAGCGACCGCCAAGTTTCAAGATGTTTATCGTACAAGCTCTCGGACTTGACTTATTCATTGTTTAAAACAATTTATTCATGCAATAATATAATCGGGTGGGCCTTGATCTTTTGCTCTACACTGATTTACATTTGTTTTCTTCATGCTCATTTCACTTAACTTAAAATAAATGAGGGGGAGCAGCGAACAATGGGATAAGAACCTGTGTTCGTGTCACTTGTCCGACTATTTTTCATGTTGAACAAGTAAGTTATTAAGGTATAGTACCTAGAAGGCGCTTATATTATTCGCCTAGTGGAAGTAAAGTCCTAAGTACATTATCATCCGTACTAGCTTCTATGCTTCGGTATCAGGCAATATTTCCATTGTTTGTTGTGAATTGAAGGTATCCCTTTGTTGTAATTTATCATTCGATTGCGTGTTGCCTCTTTGCTTTCTGCTAGATGCATAATGATCTAGATTGTCTTTTGATATAGTGCTTCTATTTTAGTTTTAAAGGTCTTCGTTATTTGTATCTGATAAACAGACGATATTTGTTAAGATATTCACCACGACCATTCCAACTAGAATTCTAGACATATTGTTAGAGTATTAAAACAATCGTGTATATCAATTAAAATACATCGAGTGTTGTACGCGTCATGTATGCATCTCATTAATATTATTATTTTCATTTACAAAATGCACAAACTTTTATAAAAAATATAACGAGGAACATGGGTTGAGTCATTTTTCGTCCAGAGGATCGGAATTACTATTCAAATAGGGAATGCAGCATTCGTTTTTGCTGCCATTCCACGCGGTCGTAATTTGTACAGTAGCTATTTTTAATATTTATTTGTATATATTTACGGCCTTCATGTTATTTACATTATATAACATATAATTTGAATTACATTGCGGCCGTAAATGTATATCACATAATTATAAATTAAGAGGATAATGAACTTGAGCTGCATTTTTACTTATAAGATTATTTTTAAACTATTCATGCACTTTTAAAGTTATTTATTTATTTTAATTAAAAGTGTGTACGATTTTATCGCTATTTTTTTTGTATTTGGCCGTTATCTTTAAACAACTAATTCACTCACCCCATTATTTGCTAGAAGGGCTCATGATACGTAGTTGTTATCACACTGCAAAGAAACGCAATTTCTCTATATTAAACTATTTTATAAATAACGTTTCTTTTTATACTTACAAATATAAAAATAAACAGGGTATTGTATGTTTATTTTTATTTTTAAATGCATGATAATAATATTTCATTATATAATACAATTTCATAAACTACAAGACAGCAATAATAATATAGCTCATCATACAACATAACGTACTAGTTCACACGTAAAATACTTTTAACAATACATTACACTAAAAATGCTCCTAATTAAAATAATAATTTGGCAATAGTGCCCCAGTTTTAAATAATAACCCTGATTATATGAAAATAGTAATGCGAAACTTGGTTTAATAAAATAATTTATAAATACTGGCGATTAATTGAAATGCCAATATAATGGCTTAATTAAACTCGAGATATGGTCTTGCCAATATAATTGTTAATATATTAAACTTTAACGTAATAATTCATAAGAAAAAATGTGCAAATGTATATTAATAATTCGATATATAATTTGATTTATTTTGTAGTTTAAAGAGAAAGTTTGAATATTTGGGTCACATAATGAGGAACGCAGATATGAGCTTATGCAGTATATTGTAGAAGGTAAATTTGTAGGTTACCACAAGTGTTCGATAGAAAACATTCTAAAATAATAATTTGGGCGATTTATTGATTACTGACATAAGATAGCAAAAGACCACTTTAAGGAAATATTGAAATGGGATATTTTTAAATAAATTATTACCATTATATTGAATATATGTACTTACGTTATTTATTGATAAAAACGATTAACTACTAAGTTAACATTAATAATATAAGCCCATTCAATTAATATGCACAATTAATAAGCTTTCCACACAGGCAAATCCGCAAAAATGTAGCTAGTTGCAATAATATGTCAAAAAGTTTTAGAACACTCCGCTAATATCAAAACACCTGATTATCAATCTCCATTAGGCGCGATCACTTCAATACGTTGCGTAATATTAATTAATGAGTGAAAATATTAATATGGAATGTGCAAACCAGTTAGTTAAAAATAAACTTTGTTGTTTATTTTATTTAAGTTCACTTTCAATTAACAAATCAAAAGCGATTCCAATCCGGATTTGCATTTTGGATGCCTGTGACTTAATTAAATTATCAATTATTTTTATTTGTTGCAGGTAAACATGGATTTTCATCTGTATTTAGATATGGTATCATTTATATATGGTAAGTTTTTAATTAGTAATATAGAAATTACATTACACTGATCTAGCTAACATATAAGGCTGCATCCCGAGTCCAAGGTCCAGAGTCGAACCAATGAAAAGAAATTTCCTGTAAAAAAGTCTCAGTAGCAGTAAGAAATAATTTGATTATAATTAATCTTGTTTTTTATTCTATCTTTTACTTTATTGCATTATATTTTTTGCAACTATAAAAAGTTACAAAAAAGCGACTTAGACCCTTATTAGTTTGAAGGTGAACAAAACGTGACTGAGGTCTGCAACGAGCTTAGAAAATCTCATTTTCGTCGTCCTTTTGCGATTTATTTCTTTTTATTTGTGACGTCGGAGTCCAGACTCAAGATTGTACGAGCGATATTTTAGTATCTACTAAATATCATATTACATATTGGTGTTATATTTGAGGAAAATTATAGCTTTATATTTATTATTGACATATATACCCGCAATTCGAAAAAAACTTATAATATAAAAACAAACTACATCAATGTTTTTGCCTAATGTTTTAAATGAAGTCATGGCAGTTTACATTTTTAATTTACAGAGGCTTAGACGAATCGTTCTATTTCCAAGGTGTGTTTTATAAAAGTCGATATTCTTTATGTTTATGTTTTTAATTTAAAAATTTAAACATTTTCTGCGGTCCTGTTGCGTGTTCGTTTTTTTACAAAAGATTTATCGACTTTGTGTAATAAGGTAACCACGGTAACGAGTTTATGTTTGTTCCTTGTGATAAAAGTATGTGCGTCACAAATTCTAGAAAATCTTAAAGGTTATATTTATATATTTTCAAGAATAACAAAGTTATGAATATGACAATTCAATAAAATTGTATATTCTAAACCATATATATGTATGTATAAATACTAACATTTTGAACGCAAATAAAAAAATGCACTTGCTATTCTTATCTCGGCGCGTCTGAACTATATCTGGCCTTGGAGTCCGTTTTCGGTTTAATGGTCTACGGGTATCATATTCATCTTCATTCAAAATGTCAGCCATTCAAACAGACGTAAATACATTGTAAATTCTGGGCATAATTCCCAACGTCCTGTTCATACTTTACGAGTTTTAATATTTGAAGACTTATGAAGATCGTATATAGCAATTCATACAATTTTCGTAATTGCAGCCGACGGACGATTATTCAGATTTACGACGACAAAATCACGTTTGTAAAATTCCTATGTATATTTTCGATCTAGGAAGTTAAACTGATGAAGGCATATATTGGATGCCTTATTTGGTCTCGTTAAATACATATTGCAATAATAGTTGTTTTAATTATAGGTAAGTGTAATTATCGATAACGGTGGCGTCTTTATCGCCTTTTATCTCGATAAAAAGTCAATTTCATTCGATATGTTTTGTACATAAATTTAAAATACCTAATTTAAGATGAGGATGGAATAATCAAAGAACAAAATCCTTGATAGTTTCCGTGAAGCTATGTACGAAAGTCACCAACTATGAAGTGGGTTCATGTACATTTTGCCCTATATTGTTTATTATTTTCTTTTAAATTTCGTAATAGATTTTCTTTTTTTTAATATTGTAAAATTACCGATTACAATATAAAAAAAATACAAATATTCAGGCATACCACGAATATTTAATATTGAAATGTTTCTTGAAATATTAAATTAATTGAATATGTTATTTTGGTAAAAGTAACAAGGCAATGCACACCTTTACTCTGTGTCATTTCCAAGTTATAAACGACAAAAAACGGCGTAATTACTAATAACTATTTGAATCCGGTTTGATTTTAGTTCGAATTTGGACGTTGTTAATGCGAACTAGTTAACATGGTTGCTTAATGAATAGACGATCAATTTTAAATCGCTCGTTCGGTTGTGTAAACGTTTAACATAATAATGACATTCAATTTAAATTTAAAATAAATTAAATATATTCTTAACCCATGAAACGTGTTTGCTCTAAAACCAATTACACGTGTAATCCAAAAATTTTACAACCAATACGTTAACTTTCATCGATCTCATGTCAACTATAGAATAATAATACTGGCGCATTAAGACGAACTGTAAGATATAGTATCTAATGAGTTGCTTAGCACTTACCAAGAAGAGTCTTCACAAAAGCCTTCACACATCACCAGTATGATACTAAACTTTTTATATTTTTTCTAAAAAAGTAACAGTATTGAGCCGTTGCGAATTAGTCTAATTTTATATGAAGCATGGATTAGTGTCAATAAACAAATAACGCGCCTATAGAAACCTTAACTCTGGCGTATGAAATCCTATACGAAAAATGTTTAACATTAAAACATCGTGTGCGTTAATGTACCTCGTACTTTGCTAATGAAAATCGAAACATGAGTTTACATACGAGTGTAGTACGTAGTCTGAGCACTTTAATTAAAAACTTACTTTGCTTTTGCATTTATACATAACGTTTTCACAGATTTCACGTGGGATCAAAAAATTAATTTAAAGATTGCATTCTACTTTTCCATGATATCCTTCCGGTATTGAATACGCAATATATACTATAAGCCATTATAATGACAATTTCCTTAGAAATGATAAATTCAAATTATAGATCGCGATATAAGTTATCCTTGTATGCATAAATAAAGCGACCATAAATTAATTGCTCAATCTACGAGTACCATTTTATAAGGTCACAGATGTAACCTGCATAGCTTCCGTGTTTGCTTCTCACTAACGAGAGTCTATGCAAATATCAATTAGCCGGTGAAATGTTTCCTCAATACACCAGCTACCTGCCCCGATACTCAGCTCTTGCTATTAATTGGTTAAATTATCACTGTACGTGATATGCTATTTCCGTTGGATCGAATATACAAAGATAGTACTGCACGGCTTGGTTACACAATATTATTTGGTTGCAGTACCCAATCTCTAAGAAACTATTCTTGATAATGTATATTTCGATAAACCTTATGAAGGTACAATGGTGTTTTTAAATCTTATTCATATTTATACAGGGACAAGCACTTCATGTTTAATTTTTTGTAATTTATTTCTCTTATTGTGATGTGTGTTCAATTAGCTTTATTATTAGCTTGATCGTTATTGACATGCAAATAATAAACTGGTTGCAATTTTACTACATCATCGGCTCTATTATTAAATATGAGGAATATACATACGTACGTAACTCTAAAGACTTCATTTCCACTACAAAAGGAAATAAAGATATATAATCTCCTGTCACTTCTGAAGCTAACATTATGTTAAGTGATGATGTAAAGTCACTTTCATTACTTATAAAGAAAATACATATTGCAAAAGCTTATAACTGTCGTTATTCCAAACTAACAGTTCATACGAAGTCTATAAATAAGATATTATAGAGGAATAGTAGTCGGTTAGTAAATATCGTTAAAGGTATACGCGAAAGCAATACTGAAGTAAGATAGCACTACAGATACGTATGCAATAAATTATAGCAAAGCAACGAATCTTTTGCTTTAGAGAAATTTGTTCTCACTCGCACCAAGGTCCGAGGGTTCGATTCCTGCCGTGTACTTGTCGGCCGATACGTGCCCGCCGATAAATCGCTCGACACCTCTGATACTACAATGGGAAAGAGAAAGTCTTTTAAGGAAATATCGCCCGCTCGGACAGCCGATTGGCAAAAATGGGAAAATAATGTTGCCGTAAGGAATTGCGGACATTTACTTTCTCATACTGAACTTTGATAAAAGTTCATTAGATCATTGGAAGTTGAATAAAACATAGACACGGCAAAATTGAAACCTAGAAAAACAGTTGTAGTAATTAATAAATAATATTAAACAACAAAATAAATAATAAATTATTATATAACTGTCCATATACTTATACACTAATTCGCAATGTTTGTTGTTTCATTAGAAGACAAAGCAAATAAATCAATTCATCTATAATCTGATTAAATTATCTATGTGAGTGAGTTTATCGTTTCAGTTTGATAATCACCTATAATAGGTACCTTCGAAAGGAAATCATATCGTCAATCTTATCTTACTACATACTTCTTGCCAAACGTGTTATAAGTTCATCCTTATTAGGTTCCAGGCAGGATTATGATTTCTTTGTTTAGTAATTTAAAACTTTTGTCTCTTAAGTTAATATCAAATAATTAAATGTTATTGGCAGCTTAATGTTAGATTGGAACTACATAAATACCACTGGCTAGTCAAAGGCTGCCTGGTATGACACTCCCTTACTGAGGATGGTTTTTTTTTCTATCTCACGGAAAATACTGGTCTCCTCATTTATTTAATTGAATAAATTCTTTCGTGTGTTTTTATTTTTTTTGTTATCAAAACATAAACTATTTTGATTCATATTCTTATTACCAAGCCGTATTAATCACAATCAATAACAATCTTATAATTTAACGAGCTACTGGCATTTTTTATATGACCAATAAAAAGCAAAACGCGATTCGTTACTCGCCATTGCTAGAAATAATGCGCACAGTTGGTAGATGGACGATAAAATCCATTGCATACCAGATTCGAGAAAACTGATACAATTAGACGGGAATCCAAAAGACCGGGTCACTTGGATGTGGTTATTAATCATTTATAACTGGTTACAATTTCAGAAGTGATATCTTTTTCGTTTTTTGAAAGATAGTCTATATTTTTATCTTAACATTCAAGCTCATTCATAAAAAAAACGCTTAAAACGTTAAAATCATCTTGGTCTTGACCTTTTATTTTTTGTTTGTTCTAGAATTTATATTTTCTTGTGTTTGACTTAATGCCTCAAAGATATAAAAGTTGACCTATTTTTAACAGAATTAAAGCATTGCTGACTATTATTTATTTATAAGAAAATCGTTATGATATTAAGTACAATTTTCTTTTTTATTGAATGTATTTGTGTTTTTACACAAATACATTAAATAAAATAGCAACAGAACTTTAAGAAACAGGATAAAAAAAATGGACTAATCATTTCATTGTAATATGAAATCTTAATTTGTTGACTACTCTGCATTTTTACTGTTATTGTTTTATTACCGAATTCTAGTTCAGCATCTGTGTTGAAGTGGTTTATAGTTTTATTATTGTTATAATTACTAAAGTTAATGCCTTTCAGTGATATAATAGGCAGTTAGCGGCTCCATCTGAGAAAAAATGCGATTTTCATTTCTATTATGTGTTCCATTTATTACATTTTTTAATTCATTATCTAAATGTTGTAAATATGTGAATTAAATATTAACTTTAATACTACAAGAACGTTTACTTTTTATGATATTGTAATTAAATATAACTTAAAATTTAAGGTAATCACGGTGACGATTATGCAAATGAACGGAGTGCATATCGACAGTACCGTTGCTCCTACGTGGTCCTAACGCCTAGCGGCCGCCGTCATCCGCTATTAGCCTTCAGGATATGGCACACTTTCGTTCTACGATGAACAATCCCGTATTTGTGCTTATTATATTCAACACATATATTATCCTATTTAACTACCATTATGTTTTACGACAATAAAAACTTTACGATCGATGATCGTTTCGCAAATTCATGGTTACTGGCTTTTTAAAAATTCTCATTTGTTAAACGAGTACTTCGGTTACGCCCTAATTGGTCTACGATTATTATCGTTTCCATCTTCTCGCATCAGCATTCTCACGAGAATTCAAGACGCGACTATTACTATTTACGCTCGTACGTTAATTCAGT
Organism: Nymphalis polychloros; assembly: GCA_905220585.2. NCBI lineage: Eukaryota > Metazoa > Arthropoda > Insecta > Lepidoptera > Nymphalidae > Nymphalis > Nymphalis polychloros. The sequence goes on from HG992247.1 coordinate 2,857,841, forward strand.
ACCGTAAATGGCGTGAATAATTACTTTGGTAATTGAAAAAGTAGTCGGATTCCTTGGCCTAAACATGTGGTGGTCTGAAGCTACGCAAGTCTATTCTCGATTTTTTTAATTTCAGTATTAAGTGCACTTCTGGGAGTCTGCATATTGTGCGCGGGGGAACGAGGGGTTGTGAAGATGCGCCAGTGCGTCGGCGCTCTGCGAAACCGACCCGTCCGTCAGTCTCGCTGTACCGCGAGCGTGCAGCGGTTGTGGTAGAGGGGGCATATGTTTTGTCGCTCGCGTTTCTTATCGACTGTTATTCGCGGTTTTCTGTCGAGAGCGCACGTGTAGCCGGCATCGAACGTCACTTTTATTTACGACGCTCATGCACCTGTGACAGAGCAAATATTTGGCGTGATGTGAAAGACCTTTATCGGTCTTAACGATTTGTGTTTTCCAATCATTCGAAACTTAAACGACATTGTGGTTTGTTTTATTTTGTGGTGTTATATCGAGAACGGTGCTTTTGGAATACAAACTCTACCTATGTTCTGATGTTAGAGAGCAAATTTCGGCGACAGCCAGATCGTAAGCATCTGTAGTTGGATGAACGCCAACATCGACGCATCTAAGGTGAGCGGAATCCTGAAATACTACAATCATTAATATTATTTTTTGCGAACTGCGAAAAAAAAGTGTAACGGTTCGTTTCGACTTTATCAATAGCACTATATTTACAGTAATATTGGCTTATCGTTTCGTTCAGTTATTTCTGTTTATGTCGATCAGCTTTATCATGTATCATGAAAATATTCCATATTGGATTTCCTTTCGATTAGGTATATGTCGTTGTTTTTTTCTGATATTATTTTAAAAACTGCGCATTATTATAATATAAGTGTGGTTTAGTTTTAATATTTTTTTCGTCCTCTATTTAATTCCTTCGTTCGTTCTTTCATTGGTTTAAGTTTAGTAATTGAAGGTACCCCGGTGTATACGGATTTGAGTACCCTATGACTAAATTGTAATAAAAAATAATTAAGTATTACATTGATACCTCATCAATACATTAAGTATTTAGGTAAGATGAACAGAAGTTTTTTTTTTATATTTACGTTTACATCATAGCAATTTAAATGAAAATTTAATGATTAACATTAAGATACTTTAAATCAAACACATTACGTATCAACCGAATAAATATATTAGCTTAATTAATTACAACAAATAATGTGACTAATAAGCTTTTCACCTCGCAACTCGTAAATCATTTTTGTACTCGCCCAAGGCCGAACCGTGAGACCGAATGTAATATCGGTATTACTATTACGTATAATTTGTCCAAGGCCGTGTCTTATCAATTATGTCGTATCAAATTCCTGTTGTTTAATCGAGTGATTGACTTGTTTATACTATTGTAACTGGATCTTTATTTTTGCTTACTTTTTGTTAGTATTTTTTTGCCTATTCGTCATTATACAATTCAGAAATTTTCCATATGTCAGCCAATAGATATTGTTTTAGTAAAATACATAAATCGCGAGGTTATTTTAATTAAATAAACTTAAATAAATTATTTTATAAATATTTATAATATCTTACATGTAAATTATACACGTACTTACTATGAAGATAAATTGGATTTATATGATTATTATATTTTAAAGAAAGTTGAACATTAGTTGCGTACAAATAGCAGTTTAAATAATAATGTTTAGATGAGATCATAACTAGAATCTGGTTGACTCATCCTTTTGAACCTAACGCCAGACCCTACCACTTGTGTTAAAGAATAAAACACGTCAAATATTATGTAATATTATAAATTGCGATTTTGCCAAGACCAGGTCATAACTTCCATTACTCACAAAGGAATCTCAATAGGAATGAACAGCTAATGTGTAGCTAATAATGTATATTATTATATATATTAAATCACACATAAATTTTAATAGGACATAGATTTACAATAATTGTTTTGCTCGAAATTTACCTATTTTAACACAAGCTTCAAAATAAGCAATATTAGGAACTTAGAATGATAACTTCTTACTTATCAAAGGCAGCCTGCCTAGCTTCGATTGGGCATGCGCTTATTTTCAACGGACACTTAGTTATCATGTCACGTCCGTCATACTCAAGAATAGGCGTCCCATTAACTCTAACTTTCCGAATTCTTGAATTAAACTCCTAGTGACAATACTTATATTTAATTAAAGAAATTACGATTTTACGCGCACACAAGTGTGCTTAAGGTAAATTATATTGAGTTCGGCGTCTAATGAGTATTGCCTATATCGTTATCAGAAATACATTTGCTCTAGGTTGCTCAATGGATTTTCATCTCGAATGGCGAATTGAATCTGACTCAGAGGCACTTCAGAATCTGACCTCCCAGAAATAGAGTGAACGTGACCGTCTACCCCTGGTTTTTTGGTCGTTTCGTATCGTCACTCATTCAATTGCCTGTTGGCCTTACGCCAGGACATTGCGGATGCCAACGTAGGGTCCACTTCTATAAGGAGACTTATGTCGAAGGTATAGAGTCGTATTTGCGTCCACTTTATTAATTTAGATGGCGCTTAATCGCTTAATCTCAATCAGAATTAAGTCGCCGGACAAACGTTTTCTGGCGATCGCGGTGAAAGCACACGATCTTCGCGACATTTTTTGCGGTTTACTTTTGCCAATTCGAACGTGATTTAGATTTTTGTTTATCACTAAATATACAGAAAGCATTGCCCTCGTTTCAATATTTTGTATTAGAAAATTGCTATCCGCGTTAAAGATATCCAGTATGCTCGAAATAGGTACATAAACCAACTTCAGTTGACTTCAACGGCAGTTGTAAATCGTTATAATGCACACATGCATGTATTATTTTGGGTCATTTATTTCCTGCTATTGCTTAATCCGCAAGTGCAGTCGACTGTACAATTACCAGTACCGAATTTAGTTTTACGAGTGGCGGCCCGGGCTATGACGCGCTCGCTCACATCAAACGGCAACACTCATTGTTAATGTTTATTATTAGTTCCCATGAACCGTTTACGTTACACTTGTATGTAGGGCCATCGTTTTTGTAACCTTGGATTGCGTCTGTAAGCGTAATCATTTTTAAGAATGTTCTAATATCAAAATCATTTTTGTCATTCTCTGAATATAGCTATATCAAAGTAGAATTATATAAATATTTATATAAATACTAGTAGTCGATTCACAGCATGTACAAGGATGTTTATTGATGCCATCAGGTCATCAGATGCCGGTGAACAATGCGTTCAATCTACCGAAAGTCTGCATTGCGTTAATTATTCATGTCATGCGACCAAAAAGTGTATCGAGAAATCCGAGCCGACCGGTCTCGGTGACCTATTCATGTTCAACTAATCGATCTAATTATTTATCGATTTAGTTTCACTTTTTCATTCTATTTACAAAGATGGGCCTTTAATGTGCTTAAATCAAAAACATTCAATATTGTCCTGATTTTGAAATTATATACGCATGACCATAAACAATCTTTAATTAATTCATTCGTAAACACGTTTCGCTTTTTGGCTTTCATTGATTTCGTTCGTGGATTTAATGTTTGCAAATATTGGTTAAGAGGTCGGTTATCGGTAAATGTCTCGAAGATGGCGACAAACACGACAAACAACGAAATTCGAAGCAATTCTTTAAACAATAAACGAGGTTTAAATTTTAGTGTTGTAATGACACTAATATGTCACTCGAGCCGCCTCACCAGTGAAGAGAAAAAAATTGCACTAAAGCTAGAAAATCGGAACTTCATTCGGAACATAGGTTATGTGGTGAAAAGAGCGAGTTCTTAACGATTGTCGAACTCATCGAATAACGGTCAAAATGGGACAAAAAACCTTTCGGCGTCTCCATCCTGCGTAATTGGCGTAGGGTTTTTGGAATGTGGTCTGACGAAGATGACTCCCAAACGGATCGACGTATAACCTTAAAAGGAATTGCAGATGCCATACATAAATAAAAATAAATAGAGTGTACGTTTAATTTTATGGCGTCTACATTTTTTTGATAATTTTATATCGTGTTTTTTACTGTTTATTTTAATCGGAAATCTATAAAATTAAGATCCTTATGATCGAGTGTCATAAAATTTTAAAATGTTCTTATTAATACCAAAGTCACTTTTAATGTCATAAAATCCATTGAATAAAGTATTTTTTGTATACGAGGACATGTATCTAACATTAAAATGTCATGACATTTAAATGTTCGTCACTTAAGGTGACACGGTTTAACGGTGCAGCAATCATAACATTATCCCTACACTTTGAAGTAACGAGCCACATCAGCCCCATAACCAAGGAATGTAAAACTCTTCAAACCACTTCTAAGAAGGGCGGGCTTATATTCTATAGAATGTTAGATAAACTGCGGAAAACATAAAACGGTAAAACATTTCCTCGAATACTAAAGAGGTTTGATCTTTAACTGCTATAACCACTCAAATATATTGAGTCCATTCCTAACAATATCATTTGAACATAAAAGCTACCTTTTTAGAAATTAAACACTTTCTTTTTCTGGAATGGGATGGAGGAATGGGTATTTCTTGATATGGCTGTCTCGAAGGAGAGATAAAAACTTTTTATTATGCGGCGTTTTTGATCGTTTCTTTACAACAAATAAAAACAAAATATTACGAAATTACACTAAAACTGCTCATCACTATATACATCATTTTTTAAGCGTCGAGCAATTGTATATATTATCTTAAACAAATAATGTCAACTATAAATTAAAAAAAAAATCATTTCAAAACGAATAGCGAAACTTGTTTGCATTATTTCTTTGTATGCATACTCGATTATATAAAATGGTCAACGCTAAACCTGAACTTGTTCTCGACCAGTTTTGCTTGCTATCGTCTTTAGATGTCTGACGCATGTTGGATCGCGAAAATGCGATTTTACAGAACTAACATGGTCGGTACAGGTGGACGAGGGGGTCTTTTATGGTATCGTTAAAAAAACGACAGCTGGTCGACCCCATATTAGTGCAGAGGCAGCGAAAGGTGTAGTAAGTTGCAAGCTGCCTCGCAAGACGAACAGCTAATCCTAATAAATAACTTCAAGCAGCAGTTAAAGGGCAAATTAATTTTCTCAACGCTCTGACTACGTTAATTAATTATCCAGAACAAACTGTATGCTTTTGCAATAAAGTATGCTATACGTTATCACATTTATCATCATGCAAGTGACTAATTAAAATCTCATTAAATTCTTTCGACGAATATGTCGGCAGAAAAACATGGAAAATACCTTTTTACTAGACCGGTTGTATGATTTGCCGGTTCTGGTGATAATTCTATATCTATTACAATTAACGTAAGAGGTTTTATATCAAGTAATAGATCAAGTTGGGCATTTAATGTGAATTAATAGATTATACGAACATACCGTTTCGTCATATCCCAGGGAATAACGCAGTAACATGTCTGAATCACATTTAACGGCTTCCTGAGACTAGTGTACGTACTGTTGTGAACAGACAGAGAAACTAGTGAAATATTGCAGTGCATCCATTATTCATTAATTAACCCACTATCGCCGCGCCATAACGGACCATCCTCGGAAGCTAGACGGCACGCTGCTAAATATCTAAGTATGATCGTTTCAAACGAGTTATCAACCGCAGATGTTTCTTATAACTTACATAGTAAACGTACGTCGACACCACAATCGATGCCAACACACTAGTGATAAAAGAATTTTATGAATTTGATTCGACTTTCAAAATACATATGCATGTGAAAACTTAACTTATGTTATGTTAGTACTGACTCTAAAATATTAATGTAATAAATAATGATCGTAAATTTAACGAAAGTTATATTTAACTGTTAAAAATTTACGTAACAGTGAAAAGGTTCTTGATTCAAATGGTATCCCAATAATAACAGTCTTCCGCATAATATTTGCGACATCAGCTATATTCGAATGCAAATCATAACATTTCCGTACACACAGAAATGATTTCTACATCAACATAGTTGCATAAACATCGTAAATGCTTTGTAATTGTAAATTACAAGATTTTAGATATACCTGCTTTGTAAGTACAGTTCGAATTTAAACCGTAATAATCTTTAAGGTGTGCAAAACATGTCCTAATTACATTTAAATACGACGTGTTCTAAAATTTAATCGATGTTATCTTTTGCTTGCTGGATTCAAATCATTTAAAGCTTTGAAAGTCAATCGATAGGAAGTGTAGCTTCCGAGAAAAAATATTAATTACTTTAATTGAAAACTTATTTTGGTGTATATTTAGCAATTTTTTATATTATACAATTGATATCAAATATTAACAGTAGTCATTTTTTAATTATTATTGATACAATACATCAGTTAATACTTCGCTACTTATAAGTCTTACTTAACATATAATATAAGGTTTAACGATCAAATTCAATGATTGATGGCCCCGTCGTTCAACGGATAATCAGTTGACCCGAACTTGTCACTTCCCAAAGGCTATCAAGTTAGTTAGTTATCAATCAATCAGACTTTAATCTAAACATACCAACTTACATCTTATCTACCGTTTAATAAAGTACAACTTTGTTAACGTATCCTCAAAATATACCATACCCGGCAGCTGACAATACGTTTGAATGATAGTTTTATTCCAAACTGACATTAGCGATATAATAATGACCTTGCCAACATCCAAAATGTGTCTAATTGCATTAACTTCGTGAAGTCTAATCAAAAAGTTGCAGTATAAAATGAGCATTTATATTTCCTGCTTACATAATAAATTTCATGGTCTTTAACTTATCTAGAGAAGTAATCTTCACTAAGAATTCTATATTTCCGGGCGCGTATAAATATTTCAAATGCATAAATAAAATACAGATAGGATAATAAATAATAAATCTCGATACGAGTGCTGATGTGGCGTGATTTGCTCGATTATTGTTCCCGTATCATTCCGAGCCCGCATGTCAAGCGAATTGAATAAGTGCCTATCTTAGATAATATTCACAAGTGAATACTCTATTAATTAAACTGTAATTCTGATAACAGATCAATATTTAATATTCATCAAAAAACTGCACGTTATCTTTATATCATTTACGGTAATTATATTATAGCAAAATTTTAAAAGTATTACATTGGTCAATATTCTTATAGACTAACCGCCTTATTCATAAACTTTATTTAACTGGTGATTAGTTAAACAATGTTTTGTCTTCTTCTTTCGTATGTCAAATCAATAATGACAGAAAGAGACAAATCAGTGTGTAGCTAAACAGTAACTAAGCAACGTTTATGAATAAGGTCGTAAAAATATTTGCTCGTGTACGAAGAAAAAACATAGAGCTAACAAAAAATTTATCACTTGGCTACCTGTTTTTGGGGATCAGTTTTTTCAAAAAAAAATCAAACGTAGGTGAAGTTATGCCAAATAACTTTGTACAGTATTGAATTACAGAGTAGGTAGTCGTTGACGCGCATTTATTTTGTCTTCTGATAAGATGACGGACGCGACGTTGCGTTGTACAGTGTAATAAATTACGTAGGCGTACAATTCTGAATTCCACTCTTGATTTCTCTTTACTATTCTCTCTTATGTTGTGATTTGGTGATAAAATCTATGACATTATAAAATTTAGAACAAAAAAAAATAACAAACTAGTTTAAAATTTAACATTCCTTTATCGCTTTAACTTATAAATATCAAATTATTTAAGTTAATTTATGAAATAGTTTCGGACAATGACAAAGTTAATTCATAATTAATTAAATATCGATTGCAATCTTACAATTATTGTTATAGCAACTAATGCTTCGCACTGTTTATTTACAAAACACCCACACCGATAATGTTTCCAAAACAATCATTCAATCAAATCAATCTGCACGTGTATGTTGTTTTAATCTTATCTACCGCGTCTACGAAAATTATATTGAACGATGACGTTGATTCATGTTTTAATATTCTGACTTTTGCATAGGACTTTTCATCACTTATTTTTATTAAATGATTTTCAAATAGTTCAGTATTATTGACGTTAATTTTGTTTTTGCATCGTCTACAAATTTCAGTAAATTGAATCAGAAAGGCCTTGAATTATTCTCGTTTAGAAAAATATGTCATTTAATTTATATAAACTATGAAAAATAACTTCCTTCCTTTTGTTGTTTAATATTAAAAAAAAGATTTATAAACCCCATTCTCATTACAGTTAGATGCATACGGTCCACAGGATATAATGCGGTTCGCGTTAATTTCGCTCGGACGCACGCACAATTTCCGTTGAACTGCGGTACGATGTACGCACGTATCTAGATCAAATTTTATTGTTGGATGTTTTATGTGCGGATAGTGTACCACAATAGATGCAGGTGTACGTGTTTACAATGTTGTATCATTGGCCTTGTCATGTTTTTATTGCCCATGTTTTAAATTTGTCTATTGCGTTCTTGCAGTGATGTATACAGCAAGTTTCGTGTAAGGTGTTAAGGTGTAATTATCAAAGATTAAATATTTTGATTGAGGCATCATTTTGGAGTACAGCGCATAGTAATAACTTTTTTTCACTTTATCGTATTTTTATGCAATGGATTTAATTCATTACATTTCAATAGTAATAAAGCAGTTATATTAACATTAAATGTTTGATAGAGAAAAATGATGGACACATTTGTCTTCAAGACAAACATTCTAATTATGTATCTGTGAGTTTAATCAATATATAGAAGATTAACATAACGGATTTTTGTATGTAGCAATATATGGGGTTCGTCGCCCCATTATATCTGGATTCAACATAATAATTTCTGTTTTGAAGGGTTGTATCGCCGCCCTTTCTCTGATGGGGAATAGCGTGACAATTTATTGGCTATTCTTGCACAAAGCTAGAGAAAATTTATAACGTGATAATGTCAGTTTTTCATCCTGGTTTATTACGAAGGGATTTTGGAAGAATCTCTTAAACGCTTAAATATGATTATGGAATGATCGTAAATAATACTCGATGACTCGTTTGACTCCACATCCCTTTATTCTATCAGTCATATAATCTGTTTGTATTTTTGGTAAAAGTATAAAAGTTTTTTATAGTCTTATTAAATAGTTTTATTGCTTGGGTTTATTATGTATTGCAGTTATTATTTAAATTACATTACTCAGTGTAAAGTCGATGTTTCTAAGTATACGGGATATATTTTAAACATTTCCTTAAAATTATTTAATAGCTCTTCTCTACATCATCTTTGGGAGATTGTACTGTTAGTGTATAATATGATATTTTTCGCTAGTAATTTTGATAGGGTAAGTTAGTTATATGAAGCAAGGGTCCGGTCACGTGCATGCGCGTGTCTGACACGAATATTGCAAGGCGATAGAGCTGTCACATGCTGATGTGTTTATCGTATATTTGAATCTATAACCGTTTTACTAAATAAGCAGCAACCGATCTCTTCTATTATTATTTATGATACGAGTGATATGTATGACGAGTTGTCGGTTTATGAGCTCGTTATTTCGATTAAATCACAATAATTATGTCAACGGAAAAAGTACAACCGGACTGTTCTCTTTCAACAAAAGTATTCGCTACAACTCCGGTCAAACTGTTCATTAATTTCGGCACCTCCATTGTTATAGTTCGTAAAGCGTGACCCTACTCATTGACCGATTGTTTTGTGCAATGCTTTGTTGTTTAAAAAAGAGAGTAAAAAAAAATTATTCGCTCCCAAATAGCACAATGCACCGCGCATGCGCTCATTGTTCGCTTTTGTTTGGTTGTGCAAGGGTGGATATTAAAATGCTCCCTCAATGTACGCCCTCTGGCCAGCCGACGGGAATATACGATTATCTCATATCATTTCTCACGAATTTTTCATATGAGTGCAGTGTGCCTAGTGCGAGTTTTATTTTATTTATTCGATCGAGCATTGACGTAAACTACGATTTTTATGTATGAAAACAACGCCGTCTTGTGACAATAATAGGAATTCCATATCGCAGTTAACTTCAACGCTGAGGAAAAAGGTAAAAAAACTCGCACTAGGTTCACAGAACTTCCTATCGCCCAACTGCTACAGCATTGCAACAATGTGCTGCTCGTACTTTATACGACATTGTATTTTGATGGGAATTAGTAGACAATGTAAAATGACAAATCATATTTGGTAATGGACTTTAGAATTCTCTATCATTAGAATCTATATCATACATTACCAACAGGCAACACTAGCTCGCTCAACATTTAAACTGAAGAACAATAGAACTGGTGACCGAATAACTTTAATTATTAACGATATAACAAAACATTTTTAACGATCATCAATCAAATGGCATGATAAAATTGCATTATTTTCATTACTAATCCAAAACGAACATATCAATGCTAACCCACGATTTTAACGATCATTTATTTCGTATCTTCTGTAGTTACATTATGTATGTGTGTCAAATCGTATTACAAATGACTCCCTAAAATCCCTTCCTAATCTCTCCCATTCGTCATAGATAACGATATTTTGCTACTGTCAACCGTTTAATCTCTTAACGGATGGCTTGCAGTTTTTGTGACGGAGAAAACGACGCCTACTCTTAAACTAGATCCATTGTTGATCATGTGGGTCAGCTATGTATTTTACAATACGACAACTTAACAAGGTAAATACTATAAAGTGCTCAATCTTGTACTGTCTATATTACACGGTTGCAATAAATGTATGAAGATAAGCTAACACCAAGCAGCTATTCAATACAGTGAAAGCGTCCATATAAATAAATATTGACAACACAGTCGATTTTATAAGTAATTAATACAATCTGTTGACGAAATAATAAATTTTTTTTGATGATTCAAATTATGCTTTACGTATATGAATTAATGATGAAATTATATAAAAGTAATTGCACAATTATTGCTCTTAAATTCCAACTGCCTATGTACGTAACTTTACATATGTCATCTCCCATGTTTGCGATGACGCAGACTAAACTCATCTACCTCATCGATAATTGGATCTGCGGTGAATGTGACTGGCTTACTGCTTCATAATTGTCTGGACTACGTCGGCTATTTAAACTTATTTAATGACTAAAACCTACATACAAATATACAATAGGAATGTTACAGAATTAAATCGGCATTCTGTTACGATTCTTAAAAAATATATAATCAATTCCCTAAAGATGAAAGCCTGATGACAAAGCCATAACATTTTTATCACGATATTATACAACAGATAGGTAATTTCGACGTAACATTTGGTGCCCTCAGTCGCAGGGGACACAGTCCGACGCACACCCTCCGTCTGTGAGCTGTGGAATGTTTGCTCTTCCGTTCATGTATTTCTTTGTCTGTGGTTCAAGTTACAGAAGAACAGCATATTACTATAAACAAATCATTTTATTGATTATTTTTTCAAAATTTCAAACGATATTTTATTCGAAATCATTTCATATTTTACAAAGTCACTAGTGTCAATAACCAAAGCTGATCGATGGATATTCTCTTGATAAAATTATTTTATAATCCCAAAACATAAAATAGCAGTTTACCATGAATTTAAGCTTAATTATAAAGTACTTAGTACCTTTTTACACCGACTATTGACTGTGTGTTCGCAAGCGTGACTGCACATGTTGATACATCACCTGTTGTCTATATTCCCACGGAACAATGACTTTCGAAATTACAGGGGACTCGTTCCAGAATAGCATATGGTATTTTATAGACTTACGGTGGAATTATAAATATGTATCAAACAATTTACTATATATACTAAAAGAAAAATATTATATTGTTGATGTGCCAAGTTTATTGTTAGATGTTTTAGATATTGAAATATAAAATGAATACTAAATGCAAAAGATCTTTGTATCCCGAATATTTTCCGCTCACTTATTGTTCATGACGTATAAATCACATTCGATACAAAAACACAATACGAACGCACGAAAGATCTAATAGAATTTTGTATAAGTTAAACATCCGATTTTATTGTAAGAAGGGAAAAGTGATATCATATTTCATACACTTGTAACTGTTTATGTATTGGATTATATTCGACGAGAACTTTTTCGTTATATACTTTGTTGGGTTCCAGTCAATCGACTACCACTTGACCTTCACTGGCCATTAAAAATACCGCTATGCTGTTACCATTCGTATTAAAATGAGCAAATTTCAAACGTTATTTATAGTAAATTATAGTAACGATGTAATTTTGTTAAGTATATAAATTAAGTTGATAATGTTTTTAGAACAAGGTGAGAGTTGGAACACACAGTTTCTAAGACTGACCTTCTAATGAGACCTTATGCAAGCTTTAATAAGCCCGTAATTTTTGGGTACCACACATTATTGTAATAACAGCTTACATATCTGTGAGATCCGTAATATCATTACTAATAATGTTGGTACATACGTTAAAAAAACGACCTAACAGACGAAAATATAGACAAATAAGAACAGTTTCTATTTTTCTATTCATTGATAACAAATATTAATTAATCAATCCTGTCAATAGTACTTACGTGTTATAATTAATCATATTAGTTAAAAGTAAAATATTCATCTCTTGGTTTCATATGTAATTTAATGTAAAAAAATTACCAACGCCTTGGTAATCGAATCAGTACCATCGAAACCATTAATATCAATATCAGAAGCACTTTCGGTTTTAGGTCATACTCAAAATGCATATGGATCAACTAAACGGCAATTTGTAACAATCGTCTCAGTGCAGTCCTGCGGCTGCCTTGACCCAAATCGTGCGCAAGCGCAACCGGCGCGTGGTCGCGTGCGCACCGTTCATCAAGCTTGAGCTCCACCGTGTTATATCAGATACGACAGAGATTTGTAAATGTTGTTTTAGTTTTTATATGACATTTCGTATTTGATTTACTTCTGTTACTTAAAGTTGAAACGAATCATTCGAAGGTAACTTAGCTAGTTTTATTAAATTGTGTTTGCATTTCAGTGATATCTTAACTATGTTCTTTATTTCCAAATTAATTTAAAAAAATCCATTGCAATAATATATATAAACTTTTTCTTTTAACATAATAAAGTATTTGAGATATCTCATCATTTAAAACATCCTTCAATATATATGTACCTTCAATAAACTTTCGAAGGGTATACATTTCCACGGCGGCACAAATGTTCAATTGATGGAAGTTGCATTTATGCCTTCTAACGTTTTCGCACCAAAACCTTGTCAGCAAGCGCCTGCGATGCGTCCGTGCATATTTATCACCGGGAAATGCAAACAGCGTGCAACTGACAACACAATAGATCGTCTATTACAGCGCAGAAATAATCCGCCTTACCCACTTTCAAAGGGTACTCGCTTTTAGACTTCGCTTTTGGGATTGGTTAAGACGTAAGTAACGATTACAGTTTGATACGATCGATGTCACTGCAAAGACTTAACTTAATTCTATTATATGTACTTTATAAGGGATTTCGGGATAAAACAAGAAAATTTCGTTTTCTTTTTTTTACCTATAACATTCAGGATGATAACATTAATCTTGAATGATTCTAGTTTTGTGTTTCGTGATTATCAAAATGCAAATATTGAGATAACATTTAGTATAACAAAATATGCTAACAATCTATCTTTTAAGTTCAATCTTTCCCACGTCTGGGTAAAGGTCTGAGGGTAATGTAGCCTTTAAGTTATTTGGCATACGTCAGAAATAATCACCTAGTCCTTATGTATTTTCAATTTCGCAATACTTGTTTAACTTCATAACTGCATTTGGATAACTATGAAGTCGTATTTTATTTTATTCCTAAAAATATGTTTGAGAAACGTGGTATGTTTTCTACCATACATAATAAGTATAGTTTTAATTTTTTTTTTTTTTATTGTATAGGTTGGCGGGCAAGCATATGGGCCACCTGATGGTAAGTGGTCACCAACGCCCATAGACAATGGCATTGTAAGAAATGTTAACCATCACTTACATTGCCAATGCGCCACCAACCTTGGGAACTAAGATGTTATGTCCCTTGTGCCTGTAATTACACTGGCTCACTCACCCTTCAAACCGGAACACAACAATACAAAGTACTGCTGTTTTGCGGTAGAATATCTGATGAGTGGGTGGTACCTACCCAGACGAGCTTGCACAAAGCTCTACCACCAAGTGAATTTAATTTTGTTAATCCCATATTATAACACTGACACAATATGAAGTCATTAAATTTTATTTTAACAACGATTATTGAAATTGTTTACATAATCGTAAAATATCATATTTTGAACGATACCGCAATTATGTACATACGTTTATTTGCAATTTAATATTGATGTAATCGTAACGGTGCAACTTATAATATTATAAATGCGAAATTGAGTTTGTTAGTTTGTTACGATTTCATATCTACCTTGTGAAGGTTACAGGCAGAAAAGGACATAGGGTACCTACCTAAAACCTGTCAAGCATACATGCGGGTGTTGCCACAGGCGGAAGCTAATAGCTTATAAATTTTAAGCTGAGGCTCGCAATAATGTTGCTAAACAAACAGAAACTATAAAAATTCAAACAACAGCACTCAATTAAAAAAAAAAAAATTAAAGGAAACGAATATTAAAAATGTGAAACGTACAAATGTTTTAAATAAATCAAATAGAAATGAACGTTATAGAGCTCACCTCAATACATCTTGAATTAATGTAGAATTATGTTAATCTGTAACCCACTGTGCTATCTTGCAACCTTTAGCTTATATATATTTTATCGGAATACATTAATAAAGCAGATAGAGCGTACTACACGATGCCATGCTTGATGGATCATTTAATTCGTTTCATTGCGTCACTTCACATGGACAATGACGTCTTATTACGTCTTCTTTTTTACTAATTTAATAGTTTTAGGCCTCCATATCTTTTCTTAAGGAGAAAGTTGGGATACACATGGGAATTTGAAACAACACACAGGTTTCCTCGTGATCTTTTCACGAGCCGAGCACGAAATCTTCGCCCGCAATCTTCGGCTAAAAAGTTAGTCATCTTAGCGCTTATATATTATATTTTAATTAATAACCCACAACATATTAAGCGATGGCATTTTTTGTTTTTTGTTGTCCATCATATAATAATGTAAATAAATGTTTTACATGGCGGTTATTCCAAATATTTTCTGATAAAATAATCGCATCTTGTTTTCGAGCTTAAATAATAATAAGCGTTAGTACTAATGTTACCCATATAATGTTAGTCTATTTTAGTTCCATTACCTACTTTTACAGTACAAGTTTCACAATAGAATATGTGCGTTCGGCGTGATGTACAATTATGTGAATAAACGTAAAAGCCACGCTAGTCACAATAATTAACATGTTGGTATTACTGTGACCACGCGTGACTCACGATCGGCTCCTGTACGCCGCATAATAACTTTCAAACTATTTTTCATTCGACACTAAAACCTTAGTATATAGTTTTATTAATTGTTCTAACAATATTACAGTTCCTGTTTTAACTCGTGAATTTGTTACGTCATTATCATAATGTTCGAACTTCATTCATTAGGGATTCTGTCATTATGTAAAAACCATTATGATGTTTTCATGCTTACATTGTTATTCAGAATACTGGCTTTTTCCGTTTTAATTTCTGAATTATTAAAGTTAAATTGCTTGTTTACACAAAGTTTGTTTATGTAGAAGAAATCTGAATTGCTTCCGGCATTGATCGTGACCTCAAACTCGTTTTCTGTATCGTCACCATCTGTGACGCAACATGGGCTAAAGTTATTTAGTTTAGTCATTGGGATTATGTCGATATTATGAATTAACTTTCTTATGGTGTAATAATATATTTCCATTTCAAATTTCTAAGAAATTAAGTTTTTCTGACCGCATTTCGATCACAGCGGGCAATCGCAAAGACTAGAATCAGCAGAGCATATCATAAATAGTGCACAAGTGTGTGTTCACAAGTTCACTCTCATAATCCGATGACCCGAACACTGACAACTTCCTAGCTACGAAGTGCTAAAGAGAATGACTGAACAGAAAATCGTAATAAATTTTGTTTATCCAATCAATGATTTGAACCCCCGGAACCAATAAAGAAGTTATTAAGAACTAAAGCTTATGATCATAATACAAAATACCTATTTATTAAAAGAAAACAAGTCTGATCAAGAAGTTTTTACAAAAAAATAAATCTATACTGATGTATTAGCAGTCGTGTATAAGTGGTCCTTTACGAAACTGAAAGGTTTATGTAAGCTTTAATCAATTGTTCCGTATAAAATAAAAAGTAAGCGTTCTTCGCTTCGTCAAATCATCCAAGACGTCATAAAAACATACTCATGTTACCAAACAAACCAACAATTACGCAAAATAAATATTGTTATAATAACAACGATAGCTGTCTCTTATGGCCACTTGAAGTCGATCTCAAAGAAAGCTCCATGATAAACGTCAGTTTACGTAAGCGCCATTTTTGTTATCTAACCGAGGTTCGGTCAAAACATCTTGAATGTCTGATCGTATCGATGGTATGTCGTAACAGCTGTGGACTATCTTACTATCGGAACTGAATCGGATGTATATCAAGTGATGAACCGAGAGCGATTGAATTACTTTTATTCGATCAAACAATTACTATGCATTACTACGTATCTTTAGATTTTCTTGAAACTTCTATCCGATACGACTTGAGCGAAAATATTCACATATATTATAAAATGAATACTAATAGTAATCGTGATTGGTTTAATGTTATAAAAGTCGAGCGGCGAGTTACAATAAAATCGATAGAATACAATTATTCTCTATGAATTTTTTTTCGTATATCTGCCAATTTTCATACTGATCGGTCAAACAGTGTTCCATAAATTTCGAACAATAAAATTCCATTTTAAATATAAGATTAAACTTCTTCTTTAAAAATATATTGAAATAAAGCCTTTTGCTTAGATGTAGAACATTTACAAGTTACTTTAAACAATCTTTATGCTCGATTGAATATTACATTCGCATGCCTTAGATGCATTGTTGAACGATATTGACCTACATTCTCTTTACTATAAAAGTATCCCAGTCAAGAATATCCATCTATAACATACATTTATACATATAATAAAACATCAAAGGTCAAACTATCGTGTATATTTTCCTGCATAAGGAAAACCCATACTATTTTGATAAAGTACTTTGACTACTAGTAATATTAAAAAATGCAATAACTTACATTGTTAATATTTGTACTGTGTTCGCCCAGTGCATCCACAGTCATCATTGAATGTTTTTGTCCAAAACATATAATTTGCAAGTTTCGAACATACTTTTATTTCTAACCCGCGAACAGCTAGTAAACAAAAAAGGAAATCGATATACAGAGTAGAATAATGTACGGTTCCATTTTGACTTATATATAAGAGAACAGAGTACGCAAATATTTCAAAAATGTTAATATATATATTTTCAATATTTCCCTAAAAATATTTCCCTATAAACATGAATCGTCAAATTATAATTTGTGTATAAAGTCTTTAGACTAATGACAATAGGCTTAAAATCGCTACCATCTTATAATCTATGTCGTAACATTTCTCGGTTCATTTTGGATACACTGTCCATTGTCTGCAGTGACTTGCACCCAGAGTGATCTCCTTTTACCAACGGTTGTGTTCACATTTGCTTAAAAGGTCTCTCGAAGCACTTCCAATTGGCTCACTTATCTCAAGTTAATCTCGTTCGTAAATGTTTTCCTCAAACTTTTATTTTAAGTTCTTAAATTGAATTTATTTACCTTACATTTCTTACTCACGATTCAAGGGTCACGTTTCGAAGAATTCACGTGTAGTATCGATTAGGTTTTTTGTATTTGATTGCTTACAGTGTTATGGGAAAATTTTAAAATGTCACGTACCTTTATTCCTTTTCGCAATTAAAAATAAATTATATATTTTATCGAAGTAAATAAAGGCGTAGTTAAAAGTTAACTGGCAGGCGAGTGGCATTTTTCTTAGGTTTTCATTATAACGTCCTCCAGACCGATTTCGTCCACGGCTTTCATTATAGAATAAATATCAACAATACCATTTTTGAGAAGTGCTACCACTTTGGGAGTAATGAAGGGAGTGATGTAGTTTTTAATTAATTTAATGTTACTTCGCGACACGGGATCCACGGCCGTCAAAACTAAGACATTATAATATACTAACGACAATATATTATAATATACTATGAAAAGATAACTAACAACCCTTTAAGTAACTTAACTGGCACACATTCCAATTCAATGAAAAAGCCACCTGAACTCGACGACGTCAAAATTTAATAATAATAATAATGTCCTCGTGGCCGATTTCGGTCACGGCGGCCAATCTCAAGAGAGATTAGCCAACTGCGCAGGAGATATTATAGTGCACAAGTATGTGCGCAAACACAGGTGCACTCACTTTTCCCTAGCTCTCATAATCAGATGGGACGGCAATCGGACACGACCGGAAAGAGTTCAGGCGCTGGACCAACGGCTTAACGTGCTTTCCGAGGCACGGGAGTGTACACACTTCCAACTTCCAGACTCCGGGCAGTTACTGAGCATTATCTGACAGAAAAAACCCAATAACTGTTTATTGGCCCGACCTGGGAGTTGAACCAAGGACCACTGGATCTGCGGCCTTATATCTAGCCACTAGACCAACGAGGCTGTCAAAATTTATTAATCCTAAAAAATATATTATGATGCATATACATAAGCATGTAAGTATAATAACATAACATTGATATAAATTAAACATAAGATACACCAAAAGCACGAATAACACCGTGAGACACAATTACTAGAAAAAAAACATAATACTATGGAAGAATAAGAATATAAATAAGATGTAGATGATATAGATAATGTATTTGAAACTTACCAGACACAAAAGCTATCGAGATATATAATTAATAAATAATATATCAAAAATATATATGCTGTAAATCATCAAATCATAAAATTTAGATTAGTTTCACATAACAAGCGTGTGTAATAATTCTGCGTGTGTGTTTTGATCTCGTATAAAAAAGCAGACGGTCTTTGTTTTATAAACATTACCGATTGCCGGTTTCCTGGTATCTTGAATCAAGATTACGCAACAATACGAAAGATGCCAACTTTTAGAGATTCCAGAAAAAAAAATCATGATCAAAGAACCTGGTACGAAAAAGTATGTTATTGTTAATTTCAATTTTGACGTTACCTACGTGTTTCGTTCTAATTACATCATGGGCTTGAAACATACGATATACCTTGATAACTACATGCTAACCGTCCCGACTTTGCACGCAAATTAGATTTTATATCAAGATTTCTTTTTAAATATTGACGTAGCAACAAATCTATACTAACATAATAATGCTCAAGAGCTTAACTGGTTTTTTTTTTGTTTGAATGCGCTACTGGAACTACTGAAATGGTCAGTTAAATTTAAGCTACAAGAGACATTCCATGATTAGCAGCAGATTTCTTACATCTATGAGCAATTCTTACCACGATATTTTTTTATTATTTGTTCGCGCGGCTTCTAAATACGAATAGAAAATAAATTCAACTCGAAGTATAAATAATGTCTACACTATATTACTCGACAGATAAATGTTTATCATAGTTTGTTATTTATAAAGAGTGAAGTATTATTTGTTATTTTGAATAACTGACGCAGAAACTCGAATTAGATTCGCAAACTTTTACGTTACAATCGTTTTTATTATTTCTAAGTTGCCATTTAATACAGATTAAATATATTATATAACGCTGTTATATTACTGTTGAAATGAAGCAATAAATTACATTCCATCAAAAGTAACTTTTAGTATACATTAAAATGTTATTTGTAATTTTCATTGCAAAGTCGTTGCAAAACTAATTTATCGTTTATTTGAAATCACCCATTATTTAATTGCAACATTTAATATTGTCATCATAAAAATTAAATTTCCAATTACAATTATATCGCTCCCTTCTTTTCTAGCGTTATATTAAAAAATATGTGCCAGAAAGAGAGAAATGATTTATGTAGATACGTGATTAGTATTTGCAAAGCAGTCACGATGGGGCACGGTAATTGTCAATTTGTGATGAAATAACCGCAAGATGTAATTTGAAACTTATTTGTATCAGTAATTTCATGATTGTGTGCCCTTAAAGGTTTCTGTGCTATGATAATTGAGGCCGATGTATTCGATAAATTGTTTTTGAAATAACTGAGTTTTGTAGTGAGTCATACGCTATTGAAATCGTATTGTGAATTATTTTCGATTTTAAACTGCATTAAAATGTTCACGACCTTATTAATATTTGGTCTTTATTGCATAATGCTGTCTTATTTTATTATTCTTAAGTGTATTTTGAATTTTCTTTACAAGTATCTTAATGTGTGAGAACGTGAAATATATGGAAATTTCAACGCAATAGGTATTTGAATATCATTTAAATTGATTTTAATTTGTCATAAGGTATATAATTTATCGATAATTCAAATTGGACAGTATATAACATGGTATGAGTATATACGCGACTGCTTCTGTTGATAATAAAAACATAATATATATTTTTAATATGAAAAATGACAATTTTTGACTGTTAGTTATTCAAAATGCATATAGATTTATTCGTCAATGTAAGATGAAGAATATAGGAAGTAGATCGATCATGTGTTGGTCATTTATTTAAGTCAAGGCGACAAGCAAATAGGTGATCTGATGGTAACTGGTCATTTACAATATAATATACTGGCACTGAAAAAGTATGAACGAGGAGTTCTTCTCCTCCCTTCAATGATATAATCCCAAATCAAGCAGAGCTTGTACTATGGAAACCAGACAACTGATACAATACATATTATACTACTTTTCTTTTGTAAATACATACTTATATAGATAATTACCCCCAAACTCAGGACAAACAGATATATTCATGCACACAAATGTATGTCCTGGGTGGGAATCGATGTATGTGGGTATAAACGGAATAGGATCTAAAAAGTTGTTTTTCTCATGCCTGTAATTGTACTGCCTCACGCAAGCTTCAAATCACAACAATAAAGATAATAGATGATTGGCGGTAGAGGGTACCCAAAAAGACATGTCTGCACAAACCAAAGTATTTTATAATAAACCATTTAATCTTTGATTAAGCAAAATATTAACAATTACTTTTTATTTGTTTCAGGTAATTTTTAAACTAAACTCGTGATAAGATTTGACTGAACAGTGTTTACGATAGTCCGTCGTTCGTCGTTCAACACAATCTGATGATCTGTAAGTAAACATCAAACGTGTTCCTTTTTTAAAGATAACTTGATTATTATACACCAATCAAAAAGAACTATTACGATAGCTTAGAGATTAAAACGCCAATCAGATTAAAGTATAAATAAATACTTCCTCATAAAATATTATAAAGAAATTTTAAAGAATTAGATCTTATATCACAAATGAAGAAACTAAAAATATAATTACATTATTTTATTACACTCCATATCGGTTTTACCGTGCCCACTTGTTACAATGAATGAGTTTGGTAACACTTCTCTTGATTTGTCAACATGACTCATATAAAACTTGGTTTTATTATTGCCCATTTTTATTCTGCTCCATAAAGTTAAGTTCCACTGAGTGTAACGCTTTTCGAAGCGATGTATAGCTAATTGATGCTCACTTACTATTGATATTCCAGAACTTAATGAATGAATTAATGGAACTTGAATTAATTGCACTGAGTTTTTAAAATGTTTCCACTTGATTTGATGGTTTTTAATAATAACAAAATAAAGTAACATTTATGTTTATTTCATATATTTATAAATTTGTATTTTTATAATATTTACATAAACTAACTTTACCATCAATTATTGCTTTTTCTATTTATTGTCATTAGAAAACTTTAGTATCTCAAAGTGTCTTCGCTAGTATCCGAACTCGGAATTGTTATTTTTCGAACATATTCACGTACAATTTGGACTAAATTAATCAATAAAATCACAACACCAGACTTTTATTATATTCATATCCAGTCAATTTATTATTTAACACACATTTGTTACTATGTTTTGACAAAGAGGAAATCTCTATATTATAAGATACATATAAAAACACATCAATAAGTTGTTCGGTTAAGGTAGCGGCAGAAATTACGTTTACATTTAAACAGTGCTCATGAAACACATAGTTCAATCGTCAAGGAATTGGTTCATAATAAATCAAGCCTCCCTATACCGTGCTATATAGTGCTATATTTTAGTGGAAGGACGACATAAGATAATGATTCATTGGAAAAGAATCGTCGATGATCGATGTACTAATGTCGGTTCTGAGGCGCTAACTCTATATTTCGATGCTAATAATCGTCCGTGTCATGTCATCCGTATTCATAAGAGTATCATTAAGCAATGCACCATTGCAAATAAATCATGAATTAATTAGTACGGCCTGAGACAATAATGGAGCTCCTTTTTAGGATATTTAAACATGTTTTAAAAGTCTCCGTGTACGTCATCGATTCGATGTGTACATACAAATTAGTGGATAAAAACGTATTGGGTTTTTCTTTCAAGAATATCCTCTAAAATACTGACAGGCAGCCTTTACGGGCTTAAATTATTTACTTTGTTTTATACGTAGAGGCAAATATCTCTACATAAGTCGCTGTCCGCCTCTGTCTGTATCTCCGCTTACCTCTTCTTAACCACGCAACTAATTTTGATATGGTTTTTAAGAAATATCAAGAGCGTTAAACGAGGATGATGTTTGTTTATAATAAATGTAAATAATATGTAAATATTTTATATAAAATCGCAAAAGTCTTACCAAAAGTCGTCTTGTCCAAAAAATAGTTTCGTGCGCTCCACGCTGACATGAGAATCCTCTATATAATAAAAGACCTACAAAAAAGTTTTGGTTAGGATGTATCTATTATTCAAAGTACATTCACAATTAATATTTTTAACTAAAACAGATTAATAAAAAACTTAGGCTTCGGTTAATCCTTTTAAATATTCCCTATTATTAAATTACACACGTGCGAAGCCGAGGTCTCTAGTAGAAAAATACATTTTAATAAAATATATTCTTCATCCTTAAAAACCTGATAAAAGTAATACATACCTCCTGAACATTACAATACACTGAAATAAAGCGCATTTGTCAAGTAACATATTAAACGCGAAGAGTTTGCTGAAAACATGATTGTTAGCATAAATTTATTGAAATCTTTAAAACATCATCACAGACTTCGCCTGCGTTCGTGTTATATGTATTTGAGAATTATTATCATAACTTATATAAAACTGACAGCACCATCACTGCACGCAACGATTATTTATTAAACACACATACACAATGTATGTATATAACAACAATGTATACAAAAATAATGATGTCAAAATACGTTAAACAAGACGGAAATCGAAAAAGACATCCATTATTTTTTATGTTATTTGAACACCAGGCACATAATATCAATAAATGTTATAGTTTACTTTCTAGTCGTTCTTACTGCAAATTCGTATTAAATATAATGTGAATGTTAAGGCTGTTTATTAACTGTGCCATTATATAGTCATAACCTTGAATTTCACCGCGAAATGACTGCGGTTTGATACGAAACCCATGATTTATGATAATGACAGTGAGTAGTATTAGTGAAAGTGTTGATGCAATCCCGCCTTTTCAACTTGTCCCGCGTGATTGATGTGGTCTATTCAAGTATTAAGTATTTTTCTAAATTTCCATACTTTCTTACGTGCGCAGGCCGCGACCATTGAATAGTCCATTCGAGTGTCGCTAATGATGCGTAGTTCGTTCAACCTTACGTGTAATGAAAGGCTTTTATTGCGTGTAAAGGAACGTTTGTGAAGCAGTTTTGATTTGTCAGTCGGATGAAATTGACTCAGTATAAAAATATTTATTATTTACTTTCGCTCACGTACGTATATTGTCTACGGTATATTGTATAAGTAGTGAAAATTGAGTTACGTGGTTTTTTTTTATATCGTTGAATTAAGATATAATATCTGTTTGTAATGAGCGTTGTTTGATTGTCTGTGGTCACAGTCTATGTAATATTTTACGTGAAACAAAACAGATAAACGCAAAATCTATATGCGGTAACAGTTCGAAATTGGCGCACAGCCAATATGTATGAAGCTTTAATTTTGTTAATATTATGTAATAAAATTATGGTAGATTAAATAAATTACCTGTAAGTTAATGGTCCCCATAGCTTTTAGCATTATAAACTTAAATTTCCTGCATCACCCATAGGCGTAATACTCTAAGGATTACGATGTTGCTTGTTTTTTCTGTTGTATTATCCTCCATTCTGAACTTTGATGACGTCAATACTTCTCAAGGGAAAATATCGAGAATAGACAATTTAGTGCACGGGTATATCAGCAGACGCAGGTGCAATCTGCATTTCGTTACTCTCATAGACAGAAAGAACAGCAAGCCGACACGATCAGTTAGAGTCTATACCGAACATAGTCGTAGTTGTAATTTTGACATAGGTACCTATACCGGATACGATAATGTCAAGTCAAGTTAGAATGTTATGTGTAATGATAATTCGCATATTGCAATGCTGATTAAGGCATTTCTACCTGTACGCATTGTTCTACTTCGTATTTACATTTATTATTATCAAAAAAGTTATTCCTAATATAAACAAAATGTACGAATGCTGAGATATCCATAACTTAAAATATTACCGCCTTATTCATAAACTTTATTTAACTGGTGATTAGTTAAACAGTATTTTGTCTTCTTCTTTCGTATGTCAAATCAATAATGACAGAAAGAGACAAATCAGTGTTTAGCTAAACAGTAACTAAGCAACGTTTATAAATAAGGCCGTAGTGTATGCTATATCTGAATGAACAAATTTGAAAATACTTGAGTATATGCAAAGAGTGAAGAGAGGCCACAATTTCAGTATTATTCTATCTATTCCAGCTGTTGGTTTTAATATACAGTAATTAACAATTCAAACAGTCATTGTGCAATGTTACCGAGTCATCGTACTCGATGTAGATACTTCGAGAGTACGTCACTGTGCAGTATGTATGTATGTATGTGTAGTTTGTTTTTGTTTATGATCCTCAAAAACTTTATTGTAAACATTTTAATATATTGCAGTTATCAAGTTTTTTGAGTATAGAATTTTGTTTCGATACAAAAATAAAAAATATATAAAACGAAAAATAAAAAGTATGCGTTATAAATTAATATTATTAAAAAGTTTTTTTTTGTAGAATATGTAGACGGACGAGCATATCGGCCACCTGATTGTAAGTGGTCACCAATACCAATAGACATTGGCATTGTAAGAAATGTTAACCATCGCTTACATCGCCAATGCGCCAACCAACCTTAGGAACTAAGATGTTATGTCACTTGTGCCTGTAATTACACTAACTCACCCTTCAAACCGGAACACAGCAATACCAAGTACTACTGTTTTGCGGTAGGATATCTAATGAATGGGTGGTACCTACCCAAACGAGCTTGCACAAAACCCTACCACCAGTAAAAATGTGTCAATATGTATTTTGTGCAAATACTATCGGAACTAACTTATACATAGCTATATACGCTAAATATATATTTATAACTGCAATGGATATACTAAAGAACAATTATGCTATATACTACTGAACGTAACTACAATAAAATATAACAAACGAACATTTCATACGATATAAAATCCGTCCAACTAAATAGTATACTTATTTTTTAATATAATATTTAATTGGGAGAGACAAGTAAATATCCAGTATAATTAAGTGATAATTTAAAACCAATATTTAAATATTTGATACATATATTTACATAATCCAAAATGAATATCAAAATTGGTAGCAATAAAACACTCCGGATAAATTAGGAAACGTTCCGTAACGCTTCCGTTGTTTGTGATGTAACGCAGAACAGCTATTCGTATTGTGTTGTTATCTAAGAAACATTCGATGCGTTCAAACTGCTATGTGTTATATACCGTTAGCCATTGTTTACAGTCGGAAAAATATTTAAATTTTATTACTTTACACTCTATAATTATCTTTGTGTTCAATGCAGCCTCAAATTAAAACCTCGTCAATGTTACGCTTATTTTTCGTTCTTATTTTTTATTTTATTTTAGACGAGACTAGTATTTAAAATATATAATTATAAATAATATCAAAACTCCCTTCTAAATCGAAAATTGTATCTTTTTATATTTTTGTTAATATTCAAGAGAGTTAAACGATTTAGCTCAGTACTGTTAGCCGTTTTTTATGACTAGTATCAATCGTTGAAATGATTAATACTAGTAATAAACAGGTCTTTTTTTATACATTCGTTGAATAACTCAAACTCATTTGTATGAATTCGTGTTAATTGTTAATTAATGTATAAAATATACCGATATTTTATTTAACATAAATGAATATGCTTATTTTTATAATGATTTTACATTACATATACATAAAAGGCGGCAATTATTGCTAACAAATTTAAGACATTATATATACGGTAATTTTAATTAATTTGATTATTTTTATTAACATATATGATAAAATATACTGAATTATAGAAAAAAATTTAGATTGTTAATGGTCTCATTTAAAAATCTAACCTCAGATAGGATAACGGAAGCTCTTGGGTCACCGGAAGTGTCTAGTCTCGAAGATAGAACAAGATCGTTACGAAGTAATAAATAATATAATTATAATATCTTATTTATTATTTATACCAATTTGTAATTTATAATTATTTCAAAATAATGTTATCTATGAAACATAATCGTCACACTTCGAGTTTGGTTCAGTTCTGTTCAGCTCTGTTTGTCAATGAGTTGTTTATACCGAAAAGTGGGTAAAAACTTCGTAATTGCCTGTTTATGGGTAACGAGGCCGTTAAACCGGGTGCGAAATGATTACGCGATATATTTATAATATGCAATGCATGCTGAAGGTGTTAAAACGGCCTGTATTAATGTATTTTGTACCTTAACGCATAATTTATGACTAGTACCCTCATTATGTCATTACCTTCGATTTTACTTATCAGTCCATTACCGATACGTGATCGTTTAGCTGGTTTTATTAATTCGATTCAGTAATCAATTAATATTGGAATGCTTATGAAATTACGAATATGTAATTCAGGGTCCTGAGCTTTGCTTAAGGTACACAAGGTACCAGTTGACAGTGACATGACTAAGTGCCTGGGCGCGGCCTCAGTACATGGGTCCTGAATTTTGCAGTATGATACATAAAATCTGTCCGTGCCATTTTTCGAGTACTCTTTTATATTTTTAGCTCTATTAATTGGTAATGAAAATTCAAATACAATATGTCTTCATATAGATTTACTAATTACTTAATTACTTAGCGTCTTTATATAACAGACGTGAGACCCGAGCGGAAATATAAGCTAAGAAGGAGTGCATGTTCCTTTCAAGCGATGTATTTTTTAATGCAGTGTTTTCTTTTATAACCTGTGTTGAATTTTATAAATAAATTATTTGCTATGAATATATATTTGTTATATGTATCGCATTCTATGTTCCATTTGCGTATATCTATTATATCCTTATTTGATTGATATAAATTAACACCTCTCTTAATATGTTATCCACTTATTATGTAAATAAATGCTAGTTTATTAGCATAGGTATTCAGTAAAGAAGATCAAACTACTGAACAATGTAAACACATGATCTAAGCCTGCGATGCATTTAGCATGTGATTAGCGTCTCGAACAATACTGCCATTCACAATACGATAAACACGTGGACCTGTGACGTCATCATTCATTCTCCTATTGCAGTTCTAAAGTGAATAGAATATACGTATATCTCAGCGGGTTGCTATGAACGTTGTTTTCGTTTTGACATCGGTTTGTTTTTATTATGTTGGTAGTACCAGATTAATTATGCAGTGACTTAGATTTATTTATACATAATGTAGCAAATATAATAATATCTAAAGAATGAAATAGTTTGCATTTGACTAAAGATTTGAGGAAGGTTTCTAGATTCACTTTAAAAATATTTTATTTATTTTATAACTTAAAAAAAACATGGCAACTAGCAATGAATTTACAAAATATCTAAAACTACGATTTTGTTAAACAGACGGAGAGTACGATTTGAGTCAGACAGTGAGTACGATTATAGGCCAGGATCGAACCTGCAACTTTCACATTACTTGACAATTAATAACCATTTACAATTAAGCTATTGAAGCTTTAAACTTTTTCTTAGGCACTTTATCATAAGTATCATTGTTTCTTTTTAGCGTTCGGAAATGTTTTATTTATACAATAATATGTTTAGGGCAAAAATATTATAATTTTCGCATAATGTCACAAACGCCGATGCATTGAGTCGATACAGTTGTACACGTGGGGTAACAATTGGAATGATGTAACCATTGAATCAACAGTTATGATCGTCATATTGTTTTTATTAGTCGATTGAACATTGTTACAAATTATCCCGAATTTCATCAGCAATTCATGAATTTATTATTATGAAACAATTGTAAACAACAAACAGTTCCTTGGTTGATAACTTAAAATTAATAAAAAACATTACAAAATTATAATATGTATCATTGGTTTTTTTCGGAATTACGAGAAATGTTATTTTTCCTTGTTATTGCGTCTATCAATCTTATCTTGCAATGATTGTATTAAAAGTATCAAAAGTATGTCAGTGACCAAAATGATCTACAATTAAAATGTTTTTCTACAACAACAATATAAAAAAAGGAATCGCCAAAAAGGTGGGCTGAAAGCTAGTGCGAAATAGCACTGCAGGCTTAAAAACTTTTGACGTAGTAGAGTCCAGATGACTACTTCATTGTCTCGGAATGTGTAACTGTTGACTTCCTTGAAGGTCATCCTTAAGGTTAAGTCGCACATCAAAATAATAAGTAGTTGTCCAAAATGAAAGGAAAGCTACGATATATTTTTAAAACAATACACGTGATAAATCATACGCATACATTACATGCCTGTAGTAAAAATACAAGCAAAAATATATAAAGGGATATAATCAAATTACATATAAACGATATTTTTAAAAAACGCGTAGGTTTAAGTAAATAAATGATTTTACTCCAAATATCCAGACGAATGTAAATAATCTTGTAATAGCACGAAAATAGGACGCAATAGACCGTTTGTCGCAATTCAAAATGACTCCTACTCGAATCAATTTGCCGTTACGTACTTGTAATTTTTTCATTATAACACTATTTTAGTGTCATCATACATTAAGACTACTTAGCTTATTCAAGTCACATAAGGATAATGTTCATTGAACTGACCAAATAAAGTACCTAACAGATATATAAATAACAATACTACAAAACAATTCAATTAAAGGTTAGGGTATTTTCATATGACAATGAATTATTTGATGACAGAAATGAAAATATAAAGGTATGTACATATAAAAAGTAAAGCAATGAGACTTAAGATATATGTTATAAAGTAACAGCATAATATTCCCATCGTCAATAATTCATTAAAAAACGCGACAAGTTGATGAGTAATGGTCAAGGAGTGTGGCTGTGAAGTGACAATATTGTAAGAGCAAATTTAAATATACGTCTATTTTTGATCTTTAATTCTTTGATCATAGAGGCGATAATCGAATAACAGTCTCATATTATTTGTATTGCTCGCAACTTTTTACAAGATGACAGATATAATTTCAGTTCTTATAATTATTCCTTAGAAACTGGCATTTCTATGAATTAATTATTGTTATTTTTGTCGCATCACAGAACGTATTTGGACTTGGCGAGACGTATATGGTTGATGGAGAAAAAATGTTGTATTCGCGAATAAACTATAAAAGCTCGCAACAAGAAGCCAGACATTTGAATGTCCAATTGGTTATTTTATTTCTATTTTAATGCCTTACCCTGAGAAATACTGGCCATTCATGTGTTATTTTTAACTTCGGGGTAAATACATTTATGATTTTCAATACAATAGGTATGGTTACTGGTACGTAAGAATAGTAAATGACTCATATACCCCAAAATTGTTTCAGTTCATGTAATGTAAGCAATTAAAATTGTAATATTATGTATCTTATTATAACGATAAAGTGATACAAGAATATTATAATTTATAAAAACAAAGTTTATAAGAACTAGATACAAAATTTTAATATAAAATAAATGATATAGCCTTAAATTATTTACAAACATAATCGAGAACAGGAAGGATAAAGCGATGACCAGAATATCGCTGGATGCAACTTGATACAATCAGATATATTTGCAATATTGATTATTGCGACGCATGCTTCCTGACATTCTGCTCAGAAATATCTATTCGAGGACTTTCTAGGAATGGACTTCCTCAGTTAAGGTCATTGGCATTTGCAATACAGATGTGGAACGGTCTGTTTCAAATTTTACTAGGATTAATATACCTACTAAGAAGCTGGTAACAAACCTTAACAGTCAAATTACAATACAATCATTTTTATATCCTTAAAGTTAAATTAACGATCAAAAAATAATTGTACTTCAATTTACCTTGATATTATTTATATAGTCTTCTCCCTAAAAGAAAGGAGGTCTCTGCATACCGAGTCACTTTTTGTTACCTTACAGGATATAGAGTAATGTACACCTTGTAAATGTGAGGAGGTTTTGGAGTTTATACCACCACGCTGCTGCAAAACGTGTTAGTGACTACACAGGTTATATATGTGGAAGATTTTTCCCGAAACATGCAGGCTTACTCTATATATTTTCCTTCGCCCCCGAGCGCGAGACCAACAATAAAAACAAATTAGGCACATGAAATTCAGTGGTGCTTGCCCGGGTGGCCTCGCAATCATCGGTTTCCGTCTCTCGTCTTCTAACTAATGGACCATCTCGATTACAGAGTATACGTTTTAAATCGTACTTTTATTAAAGTTGTAATAAATGAACTACAAAAGAATAACAGGGCAAGATTTAATACCATTTTAACTTTCATTTCACCATTTGATATCGCTTATTCAAGAGCAGCGCTGTGTGAAATTGCACACTCGTTATGAAATTTCCTATTTAATGCAACCGAACAGTGCATCGTGTTTGTTTATACTGTCTGACTTCCGCTTCTATATAATCCTCATGGGAAAACTGGATGCGTCTATATTTGAACATCTAAAATAAACCTTGGAACAGTTTTAAGTCGTATAACATATGATTAATTTTATTTAGATATCTTATTAAAAATGTAGAATGTAGTTTTTTTTTCTTTTTGTATTATTTCGTGTACACGTTCTTTAGTAAAATAATTTTCTTTAAAATAATTACCTATAAATATAGTTCCAAAGGTCCTTTTGTGAAAACGTTTGTGAATTTGGGCCAATTACCAAACTTATCCTTACTGTTTGTTACGCTTTCGCGTTTTAACTACCAAGCCAAGCATCATGAAATTTTGCATACACGTTTTCAAAGATAAAGAAAAGGACATAAGGTACTTTAACTCCTGCTCTTTTTAACATCGTTTTTTTTAATACTTACAGTTGGACATTGTAATAATATACGTTATACTATGGATTCTTCGCGTTAAAAGTTATTTACGGCACATATGACAGGTTTCAGATAAAGACGGGGGAAATTTGTCTCTACATAATAATGAGTCATGTGTTAAAATAAACCCTTTGTAAGTATATCATATTTCTTATAAAAGTGAGTTAAGACGTTAACTTCAACTTTATGAAACGTTGATCATCATGTTATACCATCATGCGATTAATTCGTTTGACTTAAATCTTAATTGTAATTATTGCACGCTGTCAGCTGATGACGTAATAGGACCAATGACCGTTCAAAATTTAACCAGATTAGTAAATCTGACTTCTCTTATCATTTCAGAAATCAAACAGTAATAATTATTCAGACACCAGGTTAAATCCGCCCGTTCCGTTAGGCGTTTTAATTCAATTAATGTAAAAAAAAAAAAACATAAACAGAAAGAAAAGTATTATATGTTCCAAGACTGCTATTGTCATTTAGTAGGTATTCCTAATGTGGAGAAAACATGAGGAAAACAAACTAAAAAACATTGAGTCTACGTACGTATCAAGATTGATTTTAATTAGTTTAAATATAAAACTGAGTAATGAACATGCAAACGCACAAACAATCATATTTTAAATATTAGTAATACTGTATCCTTTATGACTTCATATCATGTATCCTTAATGCCCAATAGAAAATTATTATTTTTAATAATTTACATATAAATTAAATTAATAAATAATAAACTAATCGCATATAAAGTTGTTCGGATCACGGCCAGTCATTGATCTTTATGGGAGTATTATTAACGAGTCAATGTTAGAATGTTACATTGCCGTCTATTAAACACCAATTGAACCATTAATGCTACAATTAACAGCATCGCCTGCAAATTACCACCTTCCTGATTACCTGCGCAAGCGCCGTGCGCCATTTAAACTATTAGCGCATGTCCATGTAGCATTTCGCTAATGCTTTTCATTCGCGAGTAGAATATGAATTGTCGATATTCTCTCCGATACAATTATCGTCTCCCAACATTTCTAATTTGTTATAAAGTAATTTATAAAAATAATAATTAATAGCATACTCAATTATGTAGATAATATGTATGCTTGAAATTTTTTTTATTTGATGATTGCAAATAATTGATAATAATAACTACTTACTTAATGGCGGTTCTTTTCCAGTGGTTTGATTTGTTTGACATTTGCTTATATTAAAACCCAAGAATGAAACTTCTTATTCTAAAAGAATCGTGAACAAAATATTCTTAGAAATGCTGCGGTCGGTAACTCGATTGTTACAACTCTTGGAACTCGCGTATGAAATAATTAAAAAATACAACACTACATTTTAATTTAATAAAAATAAAAATATTTTCATTTTTTTAATTATAAAAATGTCTTCATATTTATGTTACGTCGTCCGGAAGCATCGAGAATTGTTGAAGTGCAATTTTCACGCGTCTGATGTTTTTATCGGCAATGAGTTTCACTAATAAGTACTCGAAATGTTCGATCAAGGAATTAATAAAACGAAGGTGAAACCAAATACGTATAACGGCACCATAAAAACTGAGACGAGCTACTTTGTATTCAGAAATCGAGGTCATTGCAATTTTTACAAATATATTTAGAGTAAACGCCAATTTATTTCTTTGGCGATTCATTAAAAACGAAATCGAACAATTTAACAGTTACAAGTCAATCGTGTTTTCGTAAAATACGACTGTTTATGTGTCAAGTCTGAATGGTGGAATTCCAGCTTTGATTCCAAAATATACAAGGCAACTTGTATTGTAGAAATATCTTAGATTGAGTTTTGCCACCTGTGGGTTTGGTTACTTTATTATCAATTAACAATACTTTATATTGACATGTTCTGATTCAAGCAATGTTGCCTTCAATCTCATGTTTGCATCGACAATGTATCTGTTGATTGGTTTGCTGGTCTGTCTTATAATATATTTTAAAATATTTCTATATATTATTAGGACAATTAAATACTAATATCTTCAAATTGGCAGAGAAGTAAAGTCATACCAACTTACCTACTTAAAATATTAAAATCGATATTATAAATGTTTAAATCTATATAGCTATCATTTAATATTACATCTAAATAGCTCGCCTTTTATTTAGATAGAAAGAAGCTACAGGTCGTATAACGCAGCATAAAACAATGATTTACTGCAACGAGACGCTGACTAATTTCTTGAAGGCCAAAGACGATCCATTATTATTTATTACCATATAAAATAACACGTTTAAACTTTCTCTGTAACGACAACCTTATTTCGCAAAACTTAAGGATTATTTTATTTCTTTGTCCAATTGACATATCATTTAGGCCTTTTTCTACGGCAATGACTCAGAAGAGAATTACTGTGCGTCTAAAAATAGATCGCATGTACCTAGTTAATGTATTTATTCTACTGAGCAAAGAATCGTAATTTCGTGTAAAACGATATTGTGCAATAAAATAAAATCAACATCGAGTTTTATTTGTAACTCTAACCGGTAATTTTATATACTTTTTAAATGCTCGTATCAATACACAACGTGGTGTGGTGTTTTTTTTCCAGTGCTTTTTACGTGTTTGTATTTATT
Source organism: Nymphalis polychloros (assembly GCA_905220585.2). NCBI lineage: Eukaryota > Metazoa > Arthropoda > Insecta > Lepidoptera > Nymphalidae > Nymphalis > Nymphalis polychloros. Next base: position 2,891,989 of record HG992247.1, read on the forward strand.
TTATTTAAAAAGAATTGGCGGACGGACGGGCAAATGGGCCACCCGATAGTCAGTGACACCAACGCCCATATACATTGGCGTTTTATGTCCAATGCGACACCAACCTTGGAACTAAGATGTTGTGTCCCTTTTGCCTTACGTTTTTTTTATTAAATATATCACAAAGATACTTGTTGAAAGATGTGAGAGATTAAATAGATGAAATGAAACGCCTCGACGAATACAAATAGACACATGTATTTGACAGAAAAAAAACCTTTTGAAATCGACTACCGGCTCTGCTTATTAATATTGTTTAGGAGGTTATTAGTTAAACAATGCTGTTTTTTCTTTCGAATGTCAAATCAATGTTGACAGAAAGAGAGAGGAAGTTTATAAGTGAGACCGATAGTTAAAATATTTAATTGTGTAGTATAACAGGTATATTATATTTAAACGTTTATTCATATTGTTCTAGTAGAACTTAATCTCGTCGTGTTTGTATCCAAGTGTGTTATGAAGAACATATTTCGCTTTTAGGAAATTCCGTTCCCATTCATTTCCTCCTGTTACATCTGTTTGGTTTATGGTCTCGGTAGTTGTTTACGATCGTTTCGGTTTATTTTAACCGAAGTGGACGAGTACTGTTGCTCGTCCATCTACGGTTAGAAACTTTAATGCGAAGAAAGATAGATTAATTATTTGTACACGGTTAATAAGATTTTTCTTTCCTAGTCGAATATAAAAATCGTTCCATTTTTGTAATTTTGTTATATATTTTAAGTAATATAAATGTGAAAGTGAGCTAGTTTGTTTGTTTGTTACGCTTTCAAGTCTTAACTTCTTAACTTACCATCGTGAAGTTTTTCACGATATTCACGTTGTCTGGATACAGAAAGGCTTCTCTCCCTCCGCTCACGCGCGAATCTAAACTGACATAAAATACATATGTAACAAGCATTTATTTGGAGTATTACGATTAATTTTATATCAAATCTATGATACTAATTTAAGCTATACTTTTTCATGGTAATTCATGGAGTATTCACAATATCAAAATGATCAGTAAAATCATTAAAATAATGTGGACTTTTTATCAAACTTATCATAGGGTTGGGGTTGGGGCTATTTACTCAAAGAAACACTTATACACCCCACCGGGAGAACTGCACGAGATCCTTGTTACAAGAGTATAGTATAGGACTCTCAGCAACAAAAGCCTCGAATGTGAAGTGAGCTCTTGAAAATCATACGAACCGTGAGCAATGGTGTTATAATTCAAGAGACCATAGCTAGGTGCCATTATGTATAGGGACGACAAGGAATAAAGGAACCATTATTTGAGATTTTAGAAATTAGTCATTAAATAACTAACGAAATTATATTCGAATGTCTATTCTAAAGACTACTTTTGGAAGAAAAAATCTTTTTTCAATTGCAATTTGTTTATATTGTTGCCATGAGTGACTTAAAAGGTTTCGGTTCTATATTTTGGCATATTAGCGTTTAGTCCAATTTTTATTATGAACCCTTTTTCATTAATTCTGATGTTATATAGTGAATATTAATGCCATATTTTTTGGTTTTGAAAGATTTTAAAATCCGAAGGGTTTTATTGTTTTCTCGCTAACAGGCACCCAACTGAGCGCTGTTCCAATTTTCGTCAAATTTTGACCTGCTGCGCAGGCACATTTTATTGTCACCCTTTATTATGCTAGTACATCCTTTATTACCAATATCGACCATTATCGTTCGGAACCTTTTACCATGCCAATTTTCTTTTACTTATATGTTTTTAATTTGCGTGATTGTTTTATAACTACTTAGCTTTAGTTCAGAACAAGAGCCAAAACCAATAATCATACACCTTTAATAAAACCCTTCAAGACATTTCCAAAAACCTTTCTAATTAAGTAAATAATGAATTAAATCATAACCATTCAAAACTATTTCTAAGCTGTACCTTTGTAAGCGCTTATATTAGCTATATTCATAAATTCTCGACTGTTTTTGCTTCATCTCTGCGACACTTATATTTTTGCCTGCCGGTCTTGTAACAACTCTCATTGTGAACGTCCACATATTACAGTACAAATGGAGCAGAAGAAAGGATGTTTTTGATGTCGCTCTTCGCTCTTTTTATTCTATTCACAGCGCACAATGCAGCGCTCTGTAGCGAGCACTTGGATTGTTTGTTTTTTTGTGCGCTCTTTTGACGCTAAGGTTTTTCGAAGGAGCTACTAAAAATATTCCATCTTACTAAAGGTCTCGATCAATATTCAGTGTTCGTGATGGAGCTATTGGCCCTGTTTCATATGGAAACGAGAGAATATTAACACGTTTATATAAAAGTCAGTCACGACAACGGCTTCCATACAAACACTTGTACCGGCGAACCAAGTGTGCGTATGTACGCGCTCTGGCGGAGTTCTTCATATGATGGAAAACCCACGAGCGAACTGCGAACTAATCATATGACATAATTGTTTTATAAAATGCAAAACAGATTTTTACAAGCTTCCTTATGTAAATACTATGTATGTGATTCTCTAAAATAAGATACACATAAGTCAATTAATATATAGTTTTATTTACAAAATCAATGAAGGAACTTTCCTAAAAAACAAGTTATATACAACGTTTCGTTACGTTGAGAAAATTAGTAGTTTTGAGCTTATTAGTAGTTTTAGTAGTTTATCCGTGAAAGCATAGCAAACAGACAAACGCACCCCCAGCGAGCCTTACATACCCCCCAACTTCATGTGGGGGAAACGCGTAAATGCGTTTTTCTAGCTAAATACAAAAAAAAAAAACAGCAGACAGACAGATAGCAGACAGAGTTACTTACGCATTTATAAAATTACTACAGATAAAATCATAGTTAATATTGACATGTTGTTAAAAATAATCTAATGTCTTAAAGATTACAAGCACGATTCAAAATGTTTACAAGTTTACCGTAATTTACTGTTACTCGAACTATGACTAACAGGTTTTAGAATTTTATGTTTACTAAGTAAATTGTAGTTAATTAATTTACTAGTTTTTGTTGCTTTTTTATCTGTAATTTGACATTACTCAATGTCAAATACAAATCAATGACAATAGAGTTATTTTCGTGACGTGAACAAACTCATTAGTTGAATTGAATTAACGATGTTACTCTTCACGTCAAATAGTTAATTAGTGTTATTGACGTTATATATCCTGTAACACATAACCAGATATAAGTCTGCTAGCAGGTCATATGGCGTAAAATATTATAAGGTTTATTTAAAATTAATAAAACCATTAAAGATGAATTTTGTTTTAATTGGAAAACGTTGCGTAACAATTATCTAGGTTCGAATCATCCGACCTACGACAATCCAACGGTCGTTCACCCCAATCCACTCGTCAGTCCCTAACACCCTGACGTCGCATCGGAGAGGCCCCGGAGATAAAACTTGCACAAAGCGTCTCGAGCACCCTTTGACGCGGCGCACCATCTATTTTTAAAGCGATGAATGTATATTTCATAGCTGCATTTTTAATTCACAACGGCCAGACGAGCGAGGCGGTCTGAAGTACCGGAACAGACTTCGTATTACAAGCCTATGCGTATTTCGCATAGTACGGTTTCGCTCCACTTTGCTTTTGTATTTTTATTGACTTATTTTGGTCTGCAAAATTTAACGATACTCTATATAAAACAACATAGTTCGCGTAATAACTCGGGTGCTCGCTATAAAGCGTAGTTGTCACGGTGACTTATGTATACAACTTCCGTTCTATTTACACACATATTGCCTACCGACTAATGAATTCACTCCGTATACACCTCGAGATCCTAAGATATGCGTGTCCATGCCCGCAGCTACTTATAATAAACAAGCGAAGACAAAAAGTGAACTTTATCCTGATCAACATAAAGGTTATATAGGCGGCAAATTGTGCTTGTCTGTGAAGCGAAGTAATTATATCCCGGTGATAAGGAAAAATAAATCTTGCAGCTCGGTAATAACGGTTGCCTGGTAATCGTTTTAGGTTACAAACGAGACAGTAGCGCCGGTCACGGGTAGTTTATTACAGCGCCATTGATTGAAAATGGACTATGAGAGATTTGAGATAGAACGGCTCTGTTAGACGCGGCGAAATTAATTGGCATTTTGTTAGTTATTCAGTGAATAGCAAAAAACATTTTTTTGATTTAACCGACGGGTTACTTTCTTACATTCGAATTAATTAATTGCCCATAAATTAACAACTTTAATAAAAAAATTACTTCGTATTTTAACGTTGGTAATTATAAAATTTCATAAATATTAAGTTAAAATGCCCCATGTGTTTAAAAGTTGGAATTCGCTGCATACAAAAAAGTAAGCGTGGAATGCTGTCGTCTTTTGAAACAATAATTGCAGCAATTTACGTAATGTGACGTTTCTGCCATTCATAGCACCCTGCTGAAGATTTTAAAAAGCGCTTAAGAAATTACACGTGTAGCGCTGTACTAGTATTTTCAGAGAAGTGAACGCTTATAAAGGAATCGTCACTGAGCATCCGTTATATTGCACATATTCGCTTTTTCTTAAGTAACCGTATACTATTTATACGTTTAGAGTAAGTTTTCAAATAAATCCGATCTACTAACACAATTATGTATTTTTGTTATTTACATGCATGCATGCATGTATCATCGTCTGTTCCTAAGGTTAGCAACTTAATGCCTATGTAATAATGCCTAATAGATAGCAGCCGACTGATATACATATTTAAATATATAATATATTTTTAAATACATAATACTATAATCAGGATTCTACTAGAACAGAAGGATTCAGGATTAGATCAAAAGTTGTAAATGAGTATTATTGTAAGTCGCATTGGGGTCTACCTTGTTTCTTACTAGACTTGTTTATTCATAACCATGCAATTAGCTCTGATAGCTATCTTAGCCATATTTTGATATGCTTAATTAATAAATTGCGAACGGACTTAGAGAGAAAAAATAATTAAAAATTAAATTGGTTTTTTTTAAAATCATATTTTATTTTTTCTTCATCGTAATAACGTTGTATTAAAAATCTCGATCTCGAACGGGACTAATACAAAACGCTACGAAGAAAAAATAATGTTTATTTTTGTCCGTATTACATGAAGGATTTTGATATAGTATGGTACGATAGGACGAGCGCGTGTCGTGTCGGATAATTGTATACAAAAAATGTTAAAAGGTCTTAAAACAAGCGAGCATTAGCTAGCTATTAACATAATCATTATACCATATACCATAACTTTGCTTTGGAATTATTAAATTAAATTTATTATATATAAAAAAAAATATCTAGACACTTTTGATTAAATTACCAATTAAAAAAATATTATTTCGTAGACATTTATGTTTAATAATTGTACCAGTTTATGTTAAATATACTGCATCCATTTTGTTTAAAATTCTAAAAACAAACTGATCGATCCGAATGTATAAAATATAAGGCAAGTATGTACGGCACGTATCGGCTTCCGGTGCGCCGGCGCCGGCCCTTCGCGCTCCACCGTTCCCACGATCAATGTTTCTGGAAATGTTCTAGTTTGTACCTGTTAGTGTTTTAATGTTTAGGTTTTGAGAGATGCGTACGAGGCTAGCATCTTTATTTTATTTTTGAAGTATAAAAACAAACAGTAGGTCCAAAAAAAATGGAGCTTACATATATATAGATTTTTTATTTTGTATTTTTTTATAGGTTAATAGGTTAGGGCAACCTGATAGTAAGTGGTCACCAACGCCATTAGACATTGGCAGTGTAAGAAATGTTAACCGTCGCTTACATCACCAAAGCGCCATCAACCTTCGGAACTAAGATGTTATATCCCTTGCTCCTGTAATTACACTAGCTCACTCACCCTTCAAACTGGAGCACAACAATAACAAGTACTGCTGTTTAGCGGTAGAATATCTGATGAGTGGGTGGAACCTACCCAGACGAGCTTGCACAAAGCTCTACCACCAAAAAGAAATGTAATTTATTTGTCCACAAAAAATAAAATATTGTTCAAATATTTTTAAACACAATAAATAGAGACAATTATATGTAGCCTTAACCTAGATTTTTTAAATAAGTACTACGTTTATCATCTAATTACGAAACAATATTATTTTAATAAACTACAAAGGTTTGTCAGCATATGTCAATGCATTACTGTATGTATGCCAATGACTGAAGGATAAAGCAAAAGATTGTGAGTTCTGGAAAAGTGATTTTCTTAAGATAAATAATTTATACCAGATATTGCTTATTACTCACTGACAGCGATCGCCAGTTCAGAAAGTAATTCAATTATCATCAGAACCATCTATTCAATGCTTTCTTGGTATCCTTTTGATCGAGAAAGTAAAATCAGGTCACTAGAAAGTGTCGTTGTATCATAGAGTATCTTTATCTTTATTGATAACTACCGTTACTTGCAGTTTTATAGATTAGCCAATTGCAATTAGCTTCTATAAAGCAAGCAAAGCCTGTAAGTCCCACTGTTTGCCCAGCTCGGGATGACTTATGATGCTTGTCCGGATAACAACTTGCAATCCACGGTTATCATTCACATGTCCGAGCCATTTGACCATCTCGATTCTAATGCTGAATGCTTGAAAAATTCCATTTGACAGTATGCAAATAATTATAAAAAAATAATTGTTTGTAGGACGCTCAATATGTATTATCCATTGAACTGCAATTCCTTATAATATATGTATATTCCAATAAAATTTATAAAAAAATCTATATTTTGTTACGATAAAATGAAGTGCGATTTGATACGATTTATAGATTTAACCGAGAATAATCGACGAAAAACTCAATGATTACTCTTTTTTTACAAATTGAAAGACATATATTAATAACTATTTTTCGCCCGCGGCTTCGCTCACGTGTGAGCCAATCACACGCGGTGCCTCCGATCAGATGCTAGGTACTCCCCTTTTCTGTGCCCCGGATAGCGTGCTGAAAACGTGTATACAAATTTCTGATAATTGGTTAAGTAATTAAGACGTGAAAACGTAACAAACAAACGAACTCACTTTTGCATTTATAATATTAATAAGGATACTTGGTGGTAGAGCTTTGTGCAAACTCGTCTGGGTAGGTACCACCCATTCATCAGATATTCTACCGCAAAACAGCAGTACTTGGTATTGTTGTGTTCCGGTGTGAAGGGTGAGTGAGCCAGTGTAATTACAGGCACAAGGGACGGCCCATAGGTGATGTAAGCGATGGTTACCATCTCTCATAATGCCAATGTCTATGGACGTTAGTTACCACTTACCACGAGGTAGAGTAAAGACAAGCTAAAAAAAAAATTAAAAAAAATTGCCATTTTATCTAGCATCGTATCAATGTATGTATACATATGCATCATTTACGTTTTATTATTTATATCATTGTACATGTCATCGTAACTTAAATTATAAAGGTTTCATCATAATTTTTATTTCTTTGTTTCCAGGTATGTGCCCGAAGTCAATTCATGCCGAAACGGTGAGAAGTACCTTGGACGGTATGTTGTAAATTCATTATTGTCTACGTATTTAGTTCTCATATTTTGAAATGTTATTGTTCTAACGTTCAGACGATCCTACCTTATACAGGTTCAAGTCTTATAGTAAATATTATTTTACATATTATGTAACACGCTGTATAAACTAAGCAAAAAAAAAGAGAATTCCCAGAACTTAAATAGTTTATATTCGTGTCCTTTGACAAAAACATTCGCATGCTCGCGCGCCGTTGCGTCTGCGCAACACCCTATATTTAAACACTCAAGGGTTTCCTGCTCGAAATGTATTATAATTTATATATGTAAAACGCTTGTTTACAGTTATAAACTCGCGCCACGTTAGGGGGTAATGAACTCTTCTATGATATTTTTATATTTTTTATCATTCTGAATATCCAGAACATGATTTTCAATACGCTAATATTTTGTTTTCACGTTCGTATGTCACGGAAATATATCGTGACCTGATTTCTGAATTTAAATTTGATTATAAGAAAGATTTACATAGATAATATTTGTTAGGGTATAAAGTTTTATTTTTAAATAATTTAAATATTTTTTAAAACGTATATGAGGGGCGACTGGCAAATGGGTGCTATGTCTGTTATTACATCGTCTCACCCTTCAAATTGAAACCCAAGAGTGGGTAGTGCCTACCAAGATGGGCTTGGACAAAGGTCTATCACTAATTTTTTAGTCTATTTATCCATATATTATATAAAACAGAAATGTATGTTTTAATAAATATATATTGGTATTATATTTGACCGACGACACTTGACTTAAAATCATTTTAAATCCATAACGTTCAATTTTCTTATTTTTATATACGCTTAACAATTGTTATTGTAGAATTTATAACATAGTTAGGTAAATATAGTATCCATATAACTTATGTTGGTAAATGTGATATTTCAAACTTTCTCCCGATAATAATATATGGTACAGAGTAAGAGCTCGTGGTTTGCTCATACGGTAAGGCACTTGTGTATTTTAAGTATATTTTATGACTGAGAGAACTATTCACGAACATATTATAAATCTGCATAGAAAACACTAAAATATTACCACGAAAACGCGTTAAATTTTCACATTTACCACACGTAACTTTCAACGTAGATAATTTCACGTAACGAATTTAATTTTGCAATTTCACGTATTTGAAATGTGTAATTTAGATTTATACATACATTATGTACGTATAACGTAACATCTTAAATCTTGTGGTTGGCTGCACATTAACTTCTATCTATCTACAATTTGAATACCTCGTTGGTCTAGTGACTTAATATAAGGCCGCAGAAACCGAGATCCTGGATTCAAATACCAGGTCGGGCTGATTAAAAGTTATAGGATTTTTCAGTAACAGCCCGAAGTCTTGGAATAGGAATTGTGTGTGCCTCGGAAAGCACGTAAAGCTATTGGTGCGGTTGAACTCTTTCCGATTGTGTTGAATTTAACGTCCCATGGGGTTGCGAGAATAAGAGAAGTGAGAATGCACATATGTTTGTGCACACGATTGTGCATTATAATGTGTTCTGCGCAGTTGGCTAGTTTTCCTTGAGATTTACCGCCGTGGCCGAAATCGGTCAGACGGACATCATAATCATCATCTGCAATTACACTGTCCCAACACCATAAGACATAATATTCCACTATTGTGTAGCCATATTCATAATGGAAAAAAGAGCGTGGGCACATATTATTAACCGTTTTGCATCAGTAACGTTGATTTTTGCAAACGTTATATAACGAAACGTTCGAGATCAATTTGCTAGTGATTTTTTTCTCTTAAAGTCCCCAAAGAAGTTTCATCTTAAAGTCATTAGCGCGTAATCACTATAAGAAACATCAGATAGACTGTTGAAAGCGTGAGAAAAGTAATTATTATTAGGACGATTCCAAAATCATCTGTTTTCTATTTCAAGCAACGGCCAAAGATATTACCGCAACCGGCACACCCGTGGTAGAATTGACTTCATACTTTTCAATTCAATTGTCCTCTCTCACAATAAACAAAATTGCTACAATTATAACTCTGAGATAAACGTTTCAAAACTTTTCCACTTGAGTAATAGAGTTGAATTTACAATGAGGATGGTAGTCGAATGAAGCAGTAATTATTCGGCAATATTTTGTGCAATTTACTGGTAGCGGTGATGTGACGAAACGATTTAATAACTGTTTTTAATAAATATAAAAGATTAAGACGTTTTCGGTTATATCTTATTATATTTACTCGGTGGTAGAGCCTTGTGCAAGCTCGTCTGGGTAGGTACCACCCACTCATCAGATATTCTACCGCAAAACAGCAGTACTTTGTATTGTTGTGTTCCGGTTTGAAGGGTGAGTGAGCCAGTGTAATTACAGGCACAAGGGACATAACATCTTAGTTCCCAAGGTTTGTGGCGCATTGGCAATGTAAGCGATGGTTAACATTTCTTACAATGCCATTGTCTATGGGCGTTGGTGACCACTTACCATCAGGTGGCCCACATGCTCGTCCGCCAATCTATACAATAAAAAAAAATATATATTTTTTGCTTTATAATATTCTAGCCGTGTAAGCAAATGCCACCCTATCATACCACTCATTACTTATTCCTATTTGACGAGTGGTCCAGTGTAATTACAGACACAAAGAACATATGAATATATAAGATATGCATATGATATGCTTGCCATGGAGGTGCATGGGTGTAAAGAGTAGCTATTACTTCATACTGTGCCAAAGACTATGGGCGTTGGTGGACCATTCACCATCATGTGAACCCTTTGTCCGACTGACGTTACTTTATTAAATAAAAAAAATAAAACCGAACATAATATTTAACAGACATAATCAACAAGAAACTTTAAGTTAATCAATATAATTATTGATAAATTACATACGCAATACCTAAATAAGCAATACGCTAACTGATTGCTCAATATTTTAAGTTACGCGTTATACTTCGTTCAAAAGCTTAACCGTGCTTAGTTTCAAGGAATTTTGCATATTTATCCGACATTTCACGCTGCATTTAGCGGTTCAGCCAAGATATTTCACACCTCAGCTTCTTTCAATAATTTGCACCATGTAAGCGTAAAGCGACTATCTCACTGTGTGATAGTTAAATACAGCGCTATAGCGCTACAATTCCTCCTTCAATTTCGCTAATTAAGTTTTATATCGCATGTCGAGATTACACTTCCTTTTGTTATGTGATATACATACGGACGATAGTTTCTTTCAATATTTATTAAATGAACGAATTCTAAGAATAATGTGCTAATGTAAGAGATAAATTTTTAGCTTTTATAAAAAAAATGTTTATTGAAAATAGAAACTATTTTCACTGTTATATATGATATATAATAAAAAACCTAATACATAATATAAATGCAAAATATACTCTCTCTCTCTCTCTTTCTTACTCTCTCAATCTGTTCCGTTTTTACGTACGCTCCGTTATTAACTGCTAAAACAATTTTGGTAAAATTTATTTCTTTTCTCCTTTGAATAGGACATAAATGGTTTACAATAGTAAGTTATAAAGTACTAAGCTCTTGTCTATTATTTATATGTAATAAAATATTTAAAATAATTCGTATAAGCCTATCACGTAAAATTCAAGGCTCTATAATGTTAAGGATAATTATTATTTTTATGCCGCGTAATTGTTACGACTGTTGGTAATAATAAATGCATGATATCATTACGATGATCATTATAACCGTCGATACGCAATCGTATTTAAATTTGCATAAACAATGATAATATTTACACCGATATTGCATTAATAGCTGAAATTAATTTTTATTCAAAATTATTTAATAGTTTTTTAACCGATAGTAAAATAAAATATTATTTTTTATGTTTATATACATAATAAAAAAATATTTGTTTTTCGAATTATTTAACCACAGATATTCTATTTATTTTAATAGTAATAATAACAGCCTTTGAATGTGCCACTGCTGGGCTAAGGCCTCTTCTCCTCTTTTGAGGAGAAGGTTTTGGGAGCTTATTCCACCACGCTGCTCCAATGCGGATTGGTGGAATACACATGTGACAAAATTTCAGTGAAATTTGACACATGCAGGTTTCCTCACGATGTTTTCCTCCACCGTCAAGCACTAGAAGAATTATAATCACAAATTAAGCACATAAAATTCAGTGGTGTTAGCCCGGGTTTGAACCCACGATCATCAGTTAAGATTTACGCGTCCTTACCACTGTGCCATCTCGGCTTTTAATTTTAATATTGCGAAATAATTAAACGGTCGTCTGTTACGTAGACCTTGAACTTGCGAACACGCAAAAAAATTAAGGACAGATAGAAAAACAACACTAAAATGATTCGATTTTTTTCCCCGTTCAACGATTTCCATTAACATTCTCTATCGAAAAGATAAATACGTTTTGTGTATAGCGATGAATCATGGAGATGAGTCAATGAACCCTGCACAATGGTTTTACGATCTCCTCATTCAAATTTTTATCGTGTTGTACGTCGGTGTGTTGTAGTAATTTGATTTGCTTGATAGTATTAATGTTTGTTTGAAAGATTAACACTTCGCGAGGTGTTTGAAGTTCATGAAAAAGTTGCACTAGTGTGTGCTATGAAGCATTATTTGAACAGTGAAATTTGCATTATGATGTTACTGGAGCGCGATAATAATGTTCAAATGGTATGTTATTATTTAGATTAACAATTATAAAAAATCTTTTATATTTATGTATTCTCAATTATACATCGGTAAATAAATAAATAAATGAATCGTTTTTAGGGATTTATACAAAAACTATTAATTCTATTGATAGAAAACTTTCTCGACATATACAACACGCTTTATAGTTTCCAGTTTGTCAAAAGCAATGTTGTATATTTTATGAGTTATAATTAATTACATAATCGCAATCGGAGAGAAAACTGCCGGTTCGGGCGCTTTCGTGTCAAATGCTAGTAAAAATAGCGACATAATGTATTGTAAACAAAAACTTTTGAAGGCAAAACATTTATTTACCAATCAATCTCGTTTCAAAGTCAAGACCCTATATATGTATATGGCGACGAACCAAACGTTAGCGCGATACAGGATCATGTTAATCCATACAAAATTAATGTAAATAAAAGTAATAAACTCATACGGCTTTACATCTTTACTTAGTAGTGTAAACATTACTACTTTTAACTTTTAATCTTAAATAATTTCTATATTATATATAAGAAGGAGGGAAGGTCTTTGCCCATCTGTGTTCTATTTAAAGGTATTTGTGTTATATAAGTAATAATGTTGTTATTGAAACTTAAAAATAATTGATTCGATTGTTAGACTTATTTTAATAAATGGTTTACGCATTTGTTTATATAATATCTCAAAATTAAGAAATTTATTCGAATTACTCATTAGTCACTGTTTATTTGATCAATTTATCAAATAATTCATTTTAAGAAACAACCTTTATCATTGACAGTTGTCATTAATATTACCAAATGCAGTTCGAAGTTAACTAGAGCCAATTAGGTAGTTCTAAATAAGTAGTGCGTATTCTTGTTAGCGGACTTACATTCGAGATATTATTGTATGTTGTTAAGGGTTAAAGTTTTATAGTTTAACAAAGTATACTGAACATATATGTGTAACTGCTTTGTGTTGATATTTAAACCTCTGGGACGGACGATAAAATATTAGTGGTTTTTTTTTGGAAAGATGAACGAAATATAATATCCCGTGTAAGTATAGTTTTTGTTTGCTAAATTTATTTCCCAAACTCACTCCCAAATTATTCTATTTGAACTGGATTGTTGAATGAGTGAGTCAGGCACAAGTGACATCTTAGAGTGTTGGCGCTTTGATATATTAAAATATTGTTATGTTATAAAATAAGCTTCAAGTAAAATAAATATTATAAATGCCACTAAAAAACAAATTACATATAAAAATGTTTTACTAAAACACTTGAGAATATCAAGTGCTTTAGTTTTCATTTAGTTATTTATCAGTCGACAATTTAATTATAAAATAATATATATTCGGATAAATATAAATAACTTGTAATTAGTAATAGCGTGCGTAAAAATAAACAATCGAACGCAGTTATTCTGCGTGACTCGATATGCTTACAGCGAATTTACGACGAAAGCTAAGTTGTTGTACGGCGGAGCGAATAATCGCCTAAATAAATTGAAATTGTTGATTTATTATCGATTAAAATTTACGATCGATTGCGTTATTTCGAGATAAATGCGGATGTGCGTTGAGTTATTAATGTAAGTATGAAATCTAGTTTATGATTGTGCGTGTAATCGTAAACATATAAATAGTGAAGAAAATTTTACCAATTTTTTTCTTAGATTGTCACAACAAAATGTGTTTGTAACTTGTTATTTATCCTTGATCTTCAGAGAAGCTAAGTTTTACATTACCGTGCAGGAGAAGCCGAGAGAAGATGCTAAATCTCAACCTAGCCCTGAATGTGAGTGTTTGAATTCTGTTACTTGCATTTAACACGCACTTTCAATAAAATTCATCACCTTTATTATTATTACGTAATAAAATTATTATAATAAAATATTTTATGAATGTTTAGCAATAGCAGTAATTTCTATACAGATATACTTATCTTTAAATGTGAACGCTTTCATTCATAAAATATTTTAAATTCTTCGTATCCCAATAGCGTACAAACATTTTTATTAACAGTATGTCACCGTGCAATTAATCGGAAATTGTCGCGCCGTATAGGGCTATGTCGTACCGTCGTCCCACTTTCCAACACAAGTGGAAAAGACACACTGACCACACAAAAAGGTTACGATAAGTCAAGTGGAAACCGACGTATCACGTGTTCGAACCTAGTTTACAAAACAATGTTGCTCGGAACTGTGTCTACGTGTCGCTCTGATTGATTAGCGATTATCATTCTTACATGTTACTACATATGTCTATAAGCATTTAATTATAAATAAATACTGAGTGTCTTATAATCATAACAGGTAATGACGAAAACTGGAGTAAAGACTAAAAAAAGATCGGGAAAAATGAAACGATTGTTTACACGTATACGTATACATACTATATTGTAAATAGAACGAATGTATTGATGATCACATAGAATATAAGCATGCAAGAATGCTAGCAGATTTCTTTTTTTAATAAATAATAGTTAAAACTTGCGGCTACGATCGACCCTGCAAGTTTCCCATAGATAGGCGCTACCGTTGAGCTATTCAGCTTCTTCGAGGGATAGTAATTGAAATTTCATTTCGCTGAAATTAACAAATTTTTGTAAGAACTTTGACACGCAACTTTGTAAATACTTTAGGCATTAAGGTATTGCGTGCTTTCAAAATTATAAATTAAATTGTTCTAGATATTTCGCGTTTAGTAAGTCGTGACCTTAATCATAAAAATATTTATTTCAAGAATAAATCTAAAATTAGAATGCCCTAAATTTTCTATTTTATCGTGTTAGGGAGAAATTGTTTCTTCCATCGCAGCACAAGTGTTATTTATTTTATTTTAATTGTTTTATGCTTTTATTTCGAAACAGTCTTTGTCTCAACTTAATAACATTAAATTCAATTTATAATTTCATATTAAATATAATATTTTTCTTTTGTACTTATTTTATATAAAATTTATTATACTTCGTAATTAGTGTATCGTAAAGTTTTTGTGTGTTTGTGAATACAAAACAATCGTCACGTGATAATCGTACATAGTTTCACTAGAAACCCCCCGAACACCTGGCCTAGCTTCTGTCAGTCTATCTATCAATCAGACGTGATGGAAACTTGCCACTTGCCAGCCACTGGACAGCCTCTAATAGGCATCGCGTACTTTACTCACACTTCCATTTATACGCTGTTTGATGAAATTTAATCTTTACCTCGTCGACTTAGATTATAAAATTGTTTGTCATATTTCGACAGATGGTATAATAATTCATATTGGTTATAGAATAAATTGAGATTAACACGTGACAACAGATGGAGTTTGTACCTTATATGAGCGTCGCATGTGTACTACGAATGTATGAAGACGTAATTCGTATTTATCCAATTTCTACTACATACTTTATTCATTCGTTATGTCATAAAATTAAAAAGAGAAACTAAAAATATGCACACCTAATTAATAGTTGGTCCATTTTAATGTAAAACCAGCGAGTCGTCGATTTGTATACATTTAGAAGATTTATGTATGTACAGCATCAGTGCGGAACCGCGCAGTCGCCGAAGTATTAATACTTAATGTGGCTATCAATTGCATAATTACAGCTACATATAAGGATATAGGAAGCCATCTATCTAGTTTACCTAATAAAATTAGTAACTGTGAACATAATTGCTTTTACATAACACTTTCATGGCTGTCCATATATGTCTTGAATGAGTCCGATCGATCTGCGTATTCGCTAATTGACACAATCGGCCGACAATCTTGAATCATCCATCTTACACGATGGCTCTCGTGCCAGTAATTGACACTATGTAAGTCTAAGTATTCCTAATTCATTACACAAAAATGTCGCTCGATCGAGTAACAAGATATTGCTATTTTGTCGTGACGGTGTCGAGATTTTGTTTGCCATATATAAATTGTCGTCGCTGTAAGTGAAATCGTTCTCGTAAATACCAACGACTAGTTATAAAATTCCAATAGAATATCTCTATGGTTAGGTGTTAGGATGTTTTAAGCGTGGAGACATTGCGACACATATAAGTACATAGTATTGACTTGTGGTTACGAAAACGTATCGTGTCGAAATCGATTTATTTAACACGGAACAAGGAACGGTTATCATTATTATTGTGCCATACAAAAAAAAATCAATTCATAAATATTTACTGTCGAATAAACCCACGTCATACAATTACGTTGCACGTTTGTATTTTATTTTTAGAGTTGTCATCGCAAATCTGATGATATTAGTCTTTTTATTCCATGATATATGTAACCGAAGGCAGAAGACAAGATACTCGAGTATAAATCACAGTAGGGCGGTTCGTGAGCCCACGCGAAACTCCAGGAGGTCGATACTACAACGCACATCTCGATACATCTGCGTGTTAAAGCTGATACTCTATTGGATACATAGCGGTACTAATATATAACCAGATACTAAATACGATGCTATTCATACCATTTTTACTACAATGTCGTGGTTCAACTTATATCTTATAAATATTAAATTAATTATATAATTTTTTTTATTCTCTATATCGCCGTACGTAGCTTCAATCTGATAGAAAACTAGATTATAAAGCTTTTAATACGTAAGGTACGTTATGTTAATCTAAGCGTAGGTGTTTGCAATGAAATTAGCAAGGCGATACACGAAGCACACTCGTATTATCCGCTCGTTATGTAAGAGGTCGCTGAACTTCGAACCTGTGAACGAAATATTATGATCCGTACTTCATAATCGAGAAGATTAATTCATTACGCACGACCATTCATATTGCGTTGCAATTAAATAAATGTAGAATATTTTTATCTTAATAAGTTTTCATTAAAACAATATAAGAATATTGTAAATAGACTAATGAAACCAGAGTAATATACATATATTGAATTTTAGAAATGCGACACTGAGAATTGAACCAAGGTGTAAATTTAAATTACTAAAAACGTAGCTTGAAAACAACCAGTCATTTCCTTTCATTCATTCCTTACAATTCGATCGAATTTCTAAACGGGTTGAGAAGAAAAACCATCCAACAACTAAAAGACCCATTCTCAGCGTGACATGGTACTTTATAGGCAATCGAATACTCATTAACTTATAAATCTTTTGCTTAATGTTTTTTATTTCGTAATAGTATGTCAAGTACTGTATTTGACTATGTAATATGTCGCGGTCGATATATTTTTATAGTAATTATTTTTAATTTTTATTTGTATTTATTTAAGGTTTTAATGAAAATAAACATTATTGACTAAAAAAAAAAGATTAATCGCAAAAAATACTAATTATATATGCATCTCTGCCATTGTCAACGGGACTTTGAAGGAGTCCTGAACTTGGTCAGCTTGGCTTAGCTTATCTCAAAGATATCGAGTAGGTACGTCATAAAATGAAGATCCTTTGCTTAAACCCCGGGTTGATAATGACAGGCTTTATTAATTATATTTTACTACGAAAGACATCGGTGAAGCATGTAACTGGTATTATATGGACTGCGATAGTCATTCGTTCTTTTATAACATAAATGATTCTCAATATGATAGTTACATCGTAAGGTTACATTGTTAGATGTTGGCTGTCATGACGTTTGGCGTGCATACGTTTTCACAAATGTAACTTATCACGCAGTGTACAATGTTTATGAACTTCTATGAGATGCAATCTCATTCAAGCTATTCATTTGATTTCACCTATAAACACCGTGTATTCAAACGTTGCAAAAATAAATAAACTGTATGAGACTATGAAGTCGTTATCCATACAAATGTAAGTTCAGCAAGTCACTCCTAGCAGTATGCAATGTTTAAAAATACCATCAATTGAAAGAAATACAAACAGCTACTTTGTATGGTAACTCTTGCATTCTTCATATGCTCCGTACGCCGGGACCTTTACCTGCAGCACGATCTGTTCCATTTGCTTGCGACACATAAATTATTCAAAGGCATGTAAACATACACCTTATAAGCTCATGACCTGCGCCGTGACGTTTATCTACTCCAGCCCAAAGAAGTGTTTATAATGGAGACATTAAAATTCCTAGCTCTCTTAACTTACCGCGAACATTGGATGCTATCATAAATATTCGATGAATTTACGACGACTTTCACGATGCCAGATGGTCTGGTCGCCTGGCCTTAGCGCCTGGAGCGCCTTGGTTCTGCTGGATGATGTATTTATATATATGATTACGAGAGTGTGGTTTGTCTTGAATATCAGCTGCATATAAGCTGCAAAAAAAAAATTGTAAAATAGACCAATTCAAATTATTATTATAAAGTCATTGTTCTATTTCTTGAAATTGTAATATTAAATCGAAATATGTGGAAATAAGTTATAAATAATAAAAAAATAAACTATTCTATGCCTATATATATGAATGCAAAGTATGTCATTTGCACGTTGAACAGATATCTGTTACAATTTTTATATATATAGATACAAGATCGAGTGTCGTCTACAACTTGCTATTTTCAAACGCTCGTGAATCGACGTCCGGTGAGTATTGGCTTTGGATCACGGCCAGTGTGAGGAAACACGAAAAAATAATCACTCCAACCTTGAGTGTGATTTTCAAGAACTGATTGACGGCGCTCCCGCACTCAAACAAACATTTCGGTTAATTACGACCGTACTAAAGTCGAAGGGATAAGACTTGAAACATTATGACATTATTTTTGTTATAAAATAAATATTTTATTCAATTGACGAACACTTTCATCAGTGTGTAGAATAACTCTTTAAATTGGATTTTATATTTTGTTCCCCTGCACTCCGCATTAGTGCGTACGAGGCCATCCTACCCGTCACCCTCTTCAATTATTTATTAATCGTCCGTACCATCTTGTATTGAATGCATAATATGCCATATCTATCAGGCATATGTAAAAGCCTTTGCGGTAGTTTATTATCCAAAATTAAACATTTAACATAGGCTTTATACAACTCTGGCGATAATTACTACAATTTACACATGACGATTTTCGAGTACCATTTATGTTTTTACAATTTTACAATAAAGGTATCTTTGATTAGGGTATTTACTACGTGTGTGTTAAAAATACTTTATCTTATAGACAATTAACAAGAAAATCTATGATGAAAGTTATTATAAATATTCTTTACGTAATATTGATAAGCATTTACAATAGTTTATTTCTTTAAATCTAATTGATTAAGTGATAAAATGGAAATTCAAGGTTGATATGAAAAATAATTAGATCAATAAATAAAAATATAAAATAAATAAATATTCGTTCAAAATTAATTTCATAAAAATATCAGGCTATAATGTCTATTTCCAATTTTACTTATCGCGATACTTCTAAGTATTTTATCATTACAAAACTTTACGACAAACAATATAACAGACAGATAGACAGTTCCTGTTCATTTTTCCGCACAATTATCGAAAACGTGACTTCGTTTTTTCCTTCATTAATCAATCTAACTTGTTAATAGAATACAATGGAACGAATTGATAAAAAATAATGACGAATCGCTCCGTCACTATCAGTACTGTAGCGACGTTGAATATATTCCGCTAATGGAGGCTGTTGACCTCGTGTTGATCTATTTTCTAATCATTAGATAATACTTGTCGTAAGAGGTTCTTTTATACGAATTGTCGTAGCAAAAAATAGTCAATGTTCTCTTTATGTTCATTGGGCTGCATTTTTAGTATGAGAATATAATTTATCTGAGTGTGAGCTGGATTTTTTTTTTTTTTAAATTGGGTCCGGGTTAGGTTTTATTTATTTTTTTGCTTGTTTGTTTTTATTTGCGTGTCAAATATTTATTCATTTCAAAATGAGTAGCTATTATGTGGATCGTGAAGCGATATGTAGATACATATATTTTATACTTTACTTTAATTAAAATTACACAATGTTGAATTTTATGTTACATTTTATAATATTAATATGTTAAGAATAAAACTGAAATTGTTTCAAAATTAAAATAAAAAAAGTTTTTAGTAAGGGTAATAGATTTTTTTTATGACTATAGAGTTAACTAATTATTACAGGCAGACGTAAATAAATCTCTCGACTGGAAAGGGTCACTGTGATAGTGACAAGATCTGTGAATTAATAGATTGTATATAAATATTAACCATTCCTTACAGTGGCAATTCGCCGCCAACAATGGGAACTAAGATGGTTATATACCTCGTATTACCATTGGCTCGCTCGTCCATCTGGTATATAGCAATACGAAGTATTGATTTTATATAAGTCTAATGAAAGTAAATATAAAAAAAAACTATAAATTACTGTGTCGTATTTTAAATGTATCCAAGGCTTACATACACGACATTGACCCCGGCAAGTTCGTATTGCGTCATAGTTTACGTAACTCAGCGAGTCTCACGAATGCGACATTTATTATTATTTTTATGTATCACGTTATACATAATCCCGAAAAATAGTCCGATTATTCTCGACAGCGGTAGCAGATGGTCTACGTCATACGTTTGTAATTCATATTAGAGCTAAATAAGCACCACTGGTTTTCTCGTTTTTAAGTAGAATGTCATGTCACTTATAAGTTTAGAATTTTTTACGTACCTAATAAGAAATCATTAGAAACTATTGTTTGGTATAATAATTTTGGGTAAATATTTACAATCGCGGCTTTTGTGAAAAATGTCTAATTATAATTTCTAATACATAGTATTTTAAATTTGCTAAATAAACCATGGAAATATTGTACTATAAAGGGATTTAGTTATAACTGAACTTTGCCTGGCTTTTCGAGGATTACTCTGGTTTTTTAATTAAATAAAAATTTCGTGTATAAAAGCGTAAATATTTCCTAAATTTATCGTTCTCAAAATATAAGCTTATCAAAACTAGTATTATTAAAATTAGGACGCAATTTTATGGCAATCGACATCGTGCTATCACTATGATCAATTAGTATTTTATATTGAATCTTTTCTAAAATATAATATAATGGTAACTTTGATAAAGATACAGAATGATCGCGTTAACCCGTCATCAAATTATGTGGCACCAACGTCATTCCAATGTCTCATCATTACAATACGTATATACGTATAAAGTTTGCGTAAAAATCTAATTTAAACGTTGATTCGCCTAGAAACAGTTTTTGTGTGTTCGTTTTACGTCTACATTCTTTTTTTAAATAAATGAAGTTTGAAAAGATTTATTTCAACAACGATCATTCTTAATTAGAAACTAAATTCCATTCATGCTTCATTCACGTCTGATATTTCCAAAATATATTCAAAAAAACAGCAGACTGGATTTTTTAATAGTTTAATGATTAGCTGTTTATTATTTATTTGGTTTCCTACTAAAATATATTATTGCAATTATTATATAGAATCAAATATCAACATTTATGTGAATATTTTAATCAATTATTGCTACTAGGAAATGGAATAAAAGTGGTTATGAACACTAATTATCGAATAAATTTTCTATTTTATTATTCTACTAGGAAAATATGTATACAGAACGAATTAGTCCTAACTAAAACGAAAGTAAAATAAATAATTTTTTACAATCAATATAATAGCGGTAAGTGATGACGTAATCAAGACGATAAATTAAAAAAATATCAGTCATCTTCTAAATTTAAATTTCAACTTATGTATTATGATGTTCTAGGTATATATGTATGTGTTTAGCTATTATTATTGTTATAAATAGAACGCAACGCCCTACTTTCATCTAGCGTAAGCTCAGGATAATACTCAGGTGACGTTTCAGTGTCACGTCCAAATCTGGAGAGAGGACTAAATGGTTAAATCGATTATTTACGGTCGATTCAAAGGACCGACGCACTTTCTAAGCTGTGAGTTATGAACCGGTGTTCCGGACTATTAAAGATCGTTTTAACATGCTCCAAGTAATATGGATTTGCTTCATAAACATACACTTCTGAAGATGATCGAGTATAAAACTTCATAAAGCGCCGGTAAGCTCTGTTCTTATTAGACTTAGTAACAAAAATCCGATTATTGATAAGAGTCGTGCTTCTCGGGATCCACCCGCGTAATTCTAAACGGACGGGCTTGCGAGAAAAGGAAAGATAATACTTAAAAACCTAAATAAAGTCGACATGATTAACGTATGCTCTTACAACTAACTTTGTGTATACTTTTTGTATTCGTATCATTTTAAAGATGGTTGAAGAGAATATTGCTTACATATGAAAACTAACCGCCTGTAAGACGGTTTTTACAATGACCGGTTTTGAGACAAAAACATTTTAATAATTATTTTTGGGCGTAAACATCTGACTTTCTCTTATTAAAATCATCGGTACAAATAAAACATATGCTTGTTGGTACGTCATCAATCACCTCCTGGTGATAAAAATTCGATTCACTGTCAAAAGCATCACTATCGTGACGAAAGATGTCTCTATAGGAATCAAACGAGATAATTTGATTCGGACAACCCAAGATTGCATTTCGAGAACTTTCGAAATTCAAAATCGGAGCACAAGTTTAGCCGGGATAACGTGCGTCACTTTCCCCCTAAAGCGTTTGCGCGATCTTTTGTTTCAGCGCCACGGTTTATGACCGGCCTAGTTGATATTAAATTTTCGGTTTGCTAGTAATCTTAACGTGCGTTGATGCGTGTATGTTTTGATTTACATTATTACACGAACTGTTCTGTTGCGGTTGTCTGAATACATTAATGAATTTTCCAAGGAACGTATAAAAGTTTACAAGAGAGTTTTTGCTATAGATTTTCCTCGTCTTTTTGTACTGACGTTCAACTTGTTTATCACGTGTTAAAATCAAATACTACTATAATTATACGTTATATTAAGATATAAAAGACGTTAAAAATTATAATTTTTCACGTCAGATATCTGAGTAATTGAAGATTTACGTTCACTGTAAATATTTATATCTTTAATAGTAGACTTGCTTTTGAATTACACTCAGTCGTAGCCGCAGACAGCTACAAGTATTGCCTAGATAATACACGCATAAATAACTCTTGAAGGCATTAAAAGCTAACGTTCATTAGTTTCGCTAGATCCAACACGTCTCGGCTTTCATATTACATGGAAACTAAGTTGCTATATTAGTGTTTGGATTATTTGACGTAGCGGGTTGCGACATTCGCGTACAACATGCGTCGTCGTAAGTTAATTTGTTCGTGGTCTAAGAATTTTTTATCGTGAACACTAGCATGTCATATTATTTGCTTACGTCAGTGACGTTTCCGTTCGTATAAAAAATTTGTTTGTCTATATCTTTTAATTAGTTTAGTTTTTAAATAAAAACTTGAATCAAAGTACAAATATATCTCAATTAAAAGTAGATAAAATCTAATTTCTCGATTTGTTTACATACTTACTGGTAAATATAAGCGAAGCCAACTATATAAGGAAAAAAAATTGCTGTATGTAAAACGTCGGCCCAGATTATAAGATGTTATAAAACTAGGTAGAATTAAGACACGCAGGAGACTTAAGTTTCAGGGCTTTTAGCTAACTTATCTTCGTTGACACAATTAATAATGAAGCCTAAATTCAATCAATAAAAATATTAATAATTTATTATATTTAGTGATGTGGGACTCATTCAGTTGCCTTAATTTTTCTTAAGTTATCATTTTGTTAAGATTTAATTTATTTTAGTCGATATGGACAGATGGATAATATATTGATAATATTGTATGTTTGATAGGGTACGGTATCATGAAAAAATAAATACGGACATTTCAAATTGAAGTTCATACAGTAATCATTCAAATCACTGGTAACAGAAGAAAACTTAAATCAAATGCGCAGCATTCAGCATATAATGGACATATCATGTTAGTTCTCAAGCTTAGTGGTGCATTGACGATGTAAGGATTAATATAAGGAATATTAATCCTTACTGTACCGATGTATATTGACAACAGTGTTCACTTACCATCAGGTGACCCGTTTGCCATTCTGACAATTTATTTCCATAATAAATATGTCCTGCACAGTTGGCTAATCACTCTTGAGATTGGCCGCCGTAGTCGAAATCAGTCAGGAGAACATCATTAACAATACAATATGCAGTTGTGTAAATTCCATGATAATGCGTACTTTTATAATATTTTATCGATGATACAGTTTTTTACTAGTGGTACTTTTCGCCGGCTCTGTTTTTTATACTTATCCTAAATGATATTATAAATGCGAATGTGAGTTTGTTTGGTACGCTTTCAGGCTTAAACTATTACACCGATTTAAAAAAAATCGTTCACCAATGGCAAACTACCTTACTAGCGAGTAACATATTGTTATATTGTTTCCCTGTATTCCCACGGGAACGGGAACTACGCGGGTGAAACCGCGAAGAAAAGCTAGTATATCATAAATGGATGGGTTACTAAACGATGATGACTGCCTCGTTGGTCTAGTGGCTAGATATTAAGCTGCAGACCCGGTGGTCCTGGGTTCAATTCCCAGGTCGGGCCAAT
This sequence comes from Nymphalis polychloros, assembly GCA_905220585.2. Lineage (NCBI taxonomy): Eukaryota > Metazoa > Arthropoda > Insecta > Lepidoptera > Nymphalidae > Nymphalis > Nymphalis polychloros. Next base: position 2,916,628 of record HG992247.1, read on the forward strand.
AAATAGTTATTGAGTTTTTTTGTCAGAAAATTCTCAGTAGCAGCCTGGAGTCTGGAAGGTGGAAGTGTGTACACTCCCGTGCCTCGGAAAGCACGTTAAGCCGTTGGTCCTGCGCCTGAACTCTTTCCGGTCGTGTCGGATTGCCGTCCCATCGGATTATGAGAGCTAAGGAAAAGAGAGTGCACCTGTGTTGCGCACACACTTTTGCACTATAATATCTCCTGCGCAGTTGGCTAATCTCTCTTGAGATTGGTCGCCGTGGCCGAAATCTGTCTGGAGGACCTTACTTACTTAAACGATAATGTCCAAGCATCGTTACATTACAATCGGTATGTCATCGCTCTTGACTTGTACCGCTCTCGAATAAATGGATCAACAGAAGCTCCTAAGTGGATAATGTCAATTGCCGAGAGCCATTCCGCATTCCACCCGAGGGCTATTCAACATTCATGTAGGATATTAGTTCATTAAACTAACTTCTTGACGACACAGCAGTCTTAGCGACTTATCTGAATGATGAACGTCATTTTGGAAAATAATTATGTCAACAAGACAACATCTAAGCTCAAATTTATCATTATAATTAAATATAATTTATCTTGTATTATAAAGATAAAAGATAAAATTTCATGTATTTAATTTAATTTATCAATTTTTCATTTCATTGTTGAATACTCATATCAAAATTACATTATGTTTTATGTTCAAAGTGAAAATTATTGTGACGATTATTTAAATATGAGTAGCTTTTTTTGTACAACAATTAGTTGTATATGAGATCAAGGTTAACCTTTATATATGACCACTATATATAGCACGCACACCGCTGCACGTAGACATTGACACTGTTTTTTTTAATGACTTTCTTGCCAACCATGGACACGAAGATATGTCCCTGTAGCTGTAATTATACTGACTCACATACCCTGGAACAAAGTATTGCTGTATGGCGGAATAATTGAGTGGGTGCTTAATAAATGGGTTAATCATAGGTAACTAGGCGGGCAAGCACAATGCCCTCCCACCAAGTGAACATATTCCACAATGATTTGTAATTCTTGATAAATATTATAACGTTTCAATTGTTCACATAGGCCATTCAAAACACACAAGCAGCCAAAATTATGTGTATATATGATTACATTGTCATTTAATAACCCTACTCGTCAATCTAACTTTTAATCTTATGAATAAAGAATATATATCTACTTGTTATATGTTATGTTAGTTTTTTGTTACTATTATACAGCCGGTTGGCGTGGTTGGTAGAGACTTGCCTTTTGCGCCGCAGGTCGTGGTTTCAATTCCCACCCAGGACAGACATTTGTGTGCATGAACATGTCTGTTTGTCTAGGTGTAATTATTTATATAAGTATGTATTTACAAAAGAAAAATAGTATATTTAGTATATTAGTAGTCTGGTTTCCATAGTACGAGCTCCGCTTAGTTTGGGATCAGATGGTCTTGTATGAATATTGAATACTGTCCCAGTGTATTATTATTATAAATATTTTTCTTTGAAAAGCTTCATAATATTTTCACTAACGTACAATAAATAGATTAATGCGCACGTCGTAAATCGCTATGATTTTTTTTAGCAAATATTGCAACGGTTGCCGGAAGTTAGTTTGTTGTTATATTTTCTACTCAGCACTGTAAGTGACAAATGACTTTTCAACAGAACGTCTTGATTGGCCGAGTAGGCGGACTTCCCGAACGACGCTGCTCGATGCACTGATTAAGTAACAGTTGGCACAACTAATTATGAGTAACGACTAGACGACATAGATCATCGAACGCTAAAATAAGACATCCTGTAGATTTACAGCTGTCAAGGGCTTAGCGACTATTTCGCGATGATGTTACAGTTGTCTATTTGCGATTTTAGTATCGAATTTACGTAAACGTTTTGTAGGTAGTATGTGATCAAATAGTAAATTTACTTGGTGGTGAGGTTGGGAAAGCTCGCCTGGGAAGGTACCACCAACTCATCCCATATGCTACCGTCAAACAACATTACTCAGTATTGTTGTTTCCGATTTGAAGGGTGATTGAGCTAGTGTAATTACAGACACAAGGGATCTAACTTCATAGTTCCCAAGGTTGTGGCGATGTAAGGAATATTGAATATTTCTCAAAGCGCCGTTGCCTAAGAGCAGCGGTAATCACTTATCATCAGATATGCCATTTGCCAGTGAGCCTACCCATTATATGTATAAACGAGACTGAATTATGATTATTAAATAAATATTCAAAGACAACATGCAAATGATTTTGTGAAGGACAAAACCAAAGACCGCGTCTCTCGAAGACACAGTCAAAGAATAGCAAGTGTCAAGTTTGACCCAAATATTAGAATATACCTAATTAAACGTAAGCTCGTCTGAATGCCGAGTTTAAAGGTCTTGAAAACATCAAAACTCGCTTTAAAATGTGTGTTAGACTAAGCGAGTTCTTGTGTACTGCTCGTTCGGTTTATTGCAGAATAGTTGTTAACATTACCTTTAAGTAGACTAAAAGCCGGTGAATAACGTACATTATGTAATTTTTAATGCGATTTCCCAAGATGCAACATGTGCTGTTTTGCATAGTTTAGATAGTTACGCTTTTAGCGTTAATCAAGCGATCTTAATCGAGCAATAATTGCTTATTAAAATAGATTAAAATATTTACAATAATTTTAATCTTAAACTTATTAATAAAAAAATGTTTGTGATCCTCGGTTGCGCTTAGATATTGTTTTATATCGTAAAATATGGTTTTTAAGAGGATTCATGAAACTTTACTTCCGTTCCTACTGTTTATGTAAAGTAGTATATTAACAATCGCAACGAAATTCGAATACCAGGCGTATTCGAGTCGAGTATTTGAAATTATACTCGATGGCATACTATGAATATTGTCCTAATGATGGCAATACAGCAAACGAGCCTCTTTTCTCAATGGCTTTTGTCACGAATATTTTAAATGTGACATACATTTTGTAAGACCTGTAATAAAAGGATTCATTTTTTAATGTCGCCTATTTAAAACATGAAATTAAACGCGAAGTTTATGCTCCTATAAACAGGATTGAAAGTACTTCCACTGTTGGGATATAAAACACGACAATGTGTGGAGGATAATTTGATTACATTTACTTCATATTAACAAATACGGCAAATAGTTCAAATAGCGAATACGTAGATTTATTGTGGGCTTTTGGTTACAAATCAAAGCAGTGAGGTGAATAATTTGACCGTCACACTTGATTGACTTTGTAACATTGCAATGCTGTTACGTCTATTGTTTTGTGAATAAGTAAATACTACGACATATTTATGTTCAAGTATTTCATGAAAGTGTTTGTAATTATTTTAAATACATTAAATATTTAACTGAACAAAGCGATATCACTACGCCAAAACGAGTTCTGCCTTTAGACTTCTTTCAATATCGAACTATATATATACATATAGTAAAGGCTTATAGATGAATATTTTTATTTGTAAATTTAATTTACTTTTATTATTGTTTCAGGTAAATCCATTTAATCTGTTCGACGTTCGGTTCAAGATTACATCGGTGCTGGTAAGACAATTGAAAGTAAGTCAAGTAGAACGAGATGAATCAATAGTAACATTCGTCATATATTAAATAACTTTATCGTAGTAGACATGGAATAATACATATTAGTACTCCGATGGTAAGCGAGCCCTACCTACAGTATGAATAATAAAACTATTCTTATACTGTTCTGCCAACTTAATGTGTTTCTGCCAGTAATTGCGCCATCTCATTGACTCTTCGAAAACGAACGCAATACGATATGTATTGTTGTCTAAAATTAGTTTGTGTATTTTAAGATACGGTATGTAAAGCAATAAAAGACGCCACTTATAAATCTAAAAAGACAACAAAACTGTAGCTACAAGCGAATTTTTAACCGTCAATGTTGGTGTACTTCTTTTTACGTATTCACATGCAAGAATGCACTCACACTTCATCAGTTACACATACGTACACAAGCATATTTACAATGATAAGAAATTAATTATTATGTTTTTTATGGTAGCATTTCTGCTGACTAAATTGAAGAAGCAGTAAGAAGTTTGTTTCATTACAAACTGTGCCGATGATATGGGCAGAATGTTCCGCAATATCGACATATAGTAGATTACGTCTTAACAAGCAAGCCTCTGGGCAAAACAATCGAATTACACACTTCACGCCTGCACTAGATTCATAAACTGAAGGCTGTTGTTTGTCCATTTACGACCGCGCTATTCCGTGACATTTTATTTACATTCGTTTGTTTGAAATACTTATTATTGTTTTTATTACAGTATATAGAATAGAATAAATAAATCTATCTTGCCTTTAAGTTCATGGTTTAACTCGTTCATATCATGGATTTAAAGTATTATGGTCTTACTACGTTGTTTAGCGTGTGACTATGCTATGTCTTCTTCTTTCGAATGCTAAATCAAGAATGACAGAAAGAGATAAATTTTCTTTTAACTTACTGTCTACATTTATTGTCTAAATTCGAAAAACGACTAACTTATTTCAATTATTATCATTTAACTAATTTACCCATTGTACAATTCTGCACATTAAAAGTGTAATAACTCGTCATTCCGATGTCAGACAGTTAAGATAAAAATTGTAATGTTCCCCGTCTTATTCGTTCACGTCATTCACGCCAATTTAGACATAGCTGGACGCAGTATTTACGATCCGGCTAATATTATTTATGTGTCAACTTGGTCTATTTTCGAAATCGGCACACTGGATGCGCTCCCGCGTCGCTACATGATTCATTGCCGGGAAATGAATGCAATTATATCCAATATCGAAAAGAAACACATTTCATAGACAAATCAATAGAAGATTCATTTTTATACGTGAACAATTACGAATGGATGTTGAATACAATAATACCCATAGTTGGTTCAGTTTTATTTCGAAGACCGAGACCAACAAGAATAATATTAAAATCGTGCACGACTCATAAAGCTGAACGAGTCGTAAAGAATGTGTCAAAGATAAAAAAATAAAGCGATGTTTAAACAAACTAAAAAAAAAAATTATTTGCAATGTTTATTTATGTTTTTGTGAAATAAATCAACAGGCGTTATTATTATATTCATTTATACGTGTCCGATTTTTTATTTTTTTTTCATTTTAATGTATTCAACAAAACTCGAACGATCTTTTGATAACTTTCTCAATACTGACAGATGCAGTACCAGGGCAATTGCGTTGTCACTTTAAAGCGACTTTGTGTCGAGGCACCAATTTCAACGTCGCTTAAGGGTATTGAAGCATATATTAACGTTAAACGCAGGATTGATCTAAATGTTACTTAACAACTACGAATGCTTTTGAACGAGTAAATGTAAATTTTGTAAATTATTGAAAAAAGACCGACAATTTCTTAACGGTTCTTCGTTAGCTTTAGATCTAATTTGCTGTAACATCCTAAAAGACAATAGAAGCCTACTTGAATTAAAAATATTTTAATTTGGTAATAAATTTAACTGGACTTTTTTTGTTTAATTACGTTTTAAAAGCTTAAGTATTCATAACACTATTTATGTAGTTTTTTCATAATATGTACTATTAATAAAGGCATTGATACTCGATACTTGCGTCATTCGAAGTAGTAAATTGAGCTGTAGCTCTTATAAGGATTATCGCCTTATTACTTGCTGTTGTCTACACGAGGGCTTCCTTCGACTGCAATAAAGGCTTCAATTTTATTGCAAGTGGAATTTTATATAAAGTTGTTATATTAGATGTTATAATCCTGACTAATATTATAAAGGCGAAAGTAACTCAGTCTGTCTGTTACGCTTCCTCGTCATAACTACTGAACTTTGTTGAAATTGCTTTTTTTATAACATAGGGAGGCGGGCGAGCGTATGGGCCACCTGATGGTAAGTGGTCACCAACGCCCATAGACGATTGGCATTGTAAGAGATGTTAAACATCGCTTACACCGCCAATACGGCACCAACCTTGGTAACTTAGATGTTATGTCCCTGGTGCCCGTAATTACACTGGCTCACTCACCCTTCAAACCGGAACACAACAATACCAAGCAATGCTGTTTTGCGGTAGGATATCTGATGAGTGGGTGGTACCTACCCGGGCGAGCTCGCACAAAGCCACCAAGTAATTATGAAGAAAGCTTGAACAGCAAGGAAGTACATACATAAGGCTACGTTTTAACTAACTTCAATCATCACGCAGGCGAAGCCGCGGCGGAAATCTAGTTTAATTCACAATAGCCAGTAACGTTTGGTAACTCTACCGCACTCATAAATCACAGTGATAGACACTGACGAAACTAACCCGACTTGTCCGACGTAAGTTGCACCGCTAACATTGTAATAATTGACAGTCGTTTACGTATCGTCGTTTTTATAACTACCCGCGACCGATAAATAAGATAACTGTCAGTGACGTCAGAGGTTCGTGTGCTTGTTACGGTACCGTTTGTGAAATAGTATTGAATACAGCTCGTTAAGAGTCAACAATTGATTATACTGTCGAGCTAAGTTTTAATTAGTGAGTTTTAAATATTTCATTAATGAAATAAGATGATATAAGATATGCTTAGTAGGTTACTAAATGTATAAAGTTAGTATGTTGGAATGTTCGTTGGAAATATTATCTATATATATGGAAATATATATAAATGTTTTCATACTGTTAGCTGTCATTTTGGAAAACGTAACAAATAGTTTTTTTTTTAAGCTTTTAATTTATGTTTTCCTCTTGATATAAAGATAAAGTGAGTTAAATTTATTGATAACTCACTTATTTTTGGACATATTTCTTCGACCATGGATGATTGCTTGAATGCAATATTATATTGCTTATGCTATTCTGTTTAAAAATATATTAGTCTTTTTGTATGTTTATTATTAACTCATAGATTAAAGTCTTAAATGTGATTAATTAAAATTGAAATTAATTGAAAAGTGGATCATTCGAAATGAACATCTCGCTCGATATACATTAATAATGTATGTGCTGCTCTCGATTTTATTACTGATTTACATATTACACTGTTACATCTGAATGTCACAGAAACAATCATTATCGTGAATAACGATGCACCAATCCGGAGAGAGTGGTATTGAGATGTCGAATCGTATTGGACGAAATCGAAAGTTATGGCTTGTTTGACGGGAAATTGTTGGGGTTAACATGACAAGCTTATAAAGGTAACGGTTTAAAAAAATTATCGTCATAGTCAATAAAACGTCTAAAGTTTTCAAAGTATAAACATATAACCAATATGAATACCAAAACACGAGCCGGATGGCGTGGTTGATAGATACTTGCCTTTCGCGGCGCAGGTCGTGGGTTCGATTCCCACCCAGGACAAACATTTGCGTGCATGAACATGTCTGTTTGTCCTGAGTCTGGGTGTAATTATCTATATAAGTATGTATTTACAAAAGAAAATTAGTGTATTATGTAGTATATCAGTTGTCTGGTTTCCATAGTACAAGCTCTGCTTAGTTTGGAATCAGATGGCCTTGTGTGAATAATGTCCCAAGATTATATAATATATCTATTTATATTGAAACTTACCTAAGCTTACCTTTGTAAATATCATATCGAGATCGCTTTTGCAAATAGATTTAAATATATAGATCTTGAATAGAATAAATTCCATTTCTTTCTATACTATAAATGAAATAAACAATATTTTCCAAAATAAACGTACAAAAGCTCATATTAAGTCCCTAGCGAATAATGTAATTGACACAATATGTTAATGAACTGGGAATAATTAACTCCAACTTTTAGCATGTCACTGACAAGCTAAACCACGCAAATATCGAAGGTTTAATAACATGCAATTAACATAGATAGTCACGTAGCCACGTTTTAAAAAAACAAAATAATTTTTTGTTTCTTGTATTCACGTTTTTATTTTTATCATTAAAAGTTATCCTTTGATATTATCCATCCTACCTACGACCTTGATGATCCCAACTTTATATTAAACCAGTCATCCAAAGTTACCAGAAAGATATGAATCGCTAAAAATTTACATTCTTTTATTTTACGAAGGCAGAGGAGCACATGATGATGAATGGTCACCACCGATTAACGACACTGGCAATATAAATATACATATATACATATTTATATATGTTGCACCAGCATCCTATCGGTTACCGCGGGATCTAAGATGCTTTACCCTAATCACCGGCTCACTCAACACTCAAACAAGAACACAGCAATAAGAATAAGAATAGACTTATTAAGGACACATATTTTGCAGACACAAAAAAACTGAAAAAAAAACCGTTTGATATAAAATTAAAAAAACAGGAATGTTAAAAGCATAAAAATACTACACAGGAAAAAAATAAAATATAAAAAAACACAAACGACTGATACAAAATATAAAAAAGAGGACTTCGATAAATTTATATATTTTGCAATCTTTGCAAATATATTGCAGGTCTTCAAAAATTTCTACCGGTGTAAATAAATAAAACAAATAAATGGTAACTTTTCGTAATATAATATTAATATATGTCTTACGGCCGAATACTGAAACGTCCCAACGTGTCAAAGTTAAACGCTACTTAACATTGAGAAGCTCCTAAATTAGTATGCGAAATTGTAAATTAACGGCGTCTCAAATAATTGAGTTGCATTTAATGTTTAAGTGACGTTTCAGTATTCGGCCGTAATTCTCACAAATATTATGTCCTTTCTTATTTATTAGTATTTTGATAATGGAAGGTTAGGGTAACTCAATTCATTTGTTTGCTTTAGATTGTGATCACACGTGTAAATTATGAGTACAAAGTAACTGTTAAGTGTGCCACGAGTAAGGTATTTTTGTACCTTCGCTACAAGACGTTTAGATAAAGATCTCAGCAGTATACGAGAGGATGAACTACATTTACGATTAATTAATCGACGACGTAGCATTCAACTATAATTAATTACTACGTAACTATAATGATTTCAGCATAGTTTATTTCTATCCTTTATATATGCTTATCTCATTAAGAATTTTGTTCACGCCGCTGTTAGCATTGCTCAATCATCGATGTTTGAAGCCTGTAAATAATCCTTCTAAGCCTTCCTTTTCTTCGTATATAATCCTCTAATTCTTTAATCCTATAACGTTTCTTGTAAGCCTTAATGCTTATACAACGTCAGTAAAATAATAGCAAGAGTTTTGCAGTTATCCTAGTTTGTTAATTTTGCTTGCATTGTCGTTATCGGTAGTAATGAGATGCGGGAAAGTTAATTAAGGGCCAAGAATTACATTATTGCGTTCGATATAAATCTCAAGTCGTTTCGTTCGTTTGTCTTACGTGTGTTTCTCTCTTAGTGCTTTATTGGCGTCCAATGTTCCGAGACTTATCTGATTTGTTATTGAATTGTAAATGTTTTGATACAGTTTCATTTAATACGATTGAGAATATTGAAGTATATTGAATACGATTGAGAATATAGATATTCTACCGCAAAACAGCAGTACTTTGTATTGTTGTGTTCCGGTTTGAAGGGTGAGTGAGCCAGTGTAATTACAGGCACAAGGGACATAACATCTTAGTTCCCAAGGTTGGTGGCGCATTGGCAATGTAAGCGATGGTTAACATTTCTTACAATGCCATTGTCTATGGGCGTTGGTGACCACTTACCACCAGGTGGCCCATATGCTCGTCCGCCTACAATAAACAATTAAAAAATAAAAGCATTGAAAGTTTGGTCGTAATATTTATTAAAACACGTATTTAAACTAAATTGAGTTATATTTGCATCAAATAAAACCGCAGATGCAAGAATAAAAGTTATCATAATGATATATTTTAATTAATATTTGATAATGCGGCTTTGCTCAAGCGACCGTCTGGGTAGGTATCGCCAAACAGCAATACTTAGTACAATAAAATTGTTGTGTTTCGGTTCGAAGGGTGGCAAAGCGGTCATAATATCTTAGTTCCCAAGGCTTCTTACAGCGTTTATTTCTATAGGCAGTGGTGACCTTTTACCATAAGGTGGCCCATTTGTTTGTCCTTATATAAAAAATCCTACCAGTTGTTTTGATAATGTTTCTTGGTAGAATATTTATCGATATTGGCTTTCAATTTACTTTATTCTTGTAAAATGACAAATCAAATATTTTTCTAAGAGCCTTCTTGAATAAAGCATATTTTTATTTTTCCAATAAATTTTTAAGTGATATTATTAATAACTTTATTAAAGCACGCTAAGAAACTGCCTCAGTGCAATAGAAAACCTAAGAATCTGTATTTCTAAACGGCTGTTTTTGTAAGATACCCTATCAGGGTCTTAGTTCCAATCGATTTACCACAGAGATCATAGAGATAGTGTCGGGATTAAGTTACAAAACACAAATACCGGTGTATCGATAGCGTGCGCTAATCAATTAGAGGCGGCATAATCGCTCGATTGATTTAACTACGGGAAACCGGCCACTTTTCAACGTCGGGCTCAATGTCTAGGAAATTGTTCGTTTAGCACTTGGCGTTTATTGCGAGATATTCATGATTTTAATTTTTAAGTGGAATTCTGTTAATGATGAAAACCAAACTAAACTAATCGAACATCTTAACAAATATTGAAAATATACATTAAATTTCCGGAAATATTTTCCGTTCTATGTTGTTTTCGTATTGCATACATAAAGTTTTCCGGCCTTTGAGTAAATGAATATGAAAACGAAAGTACAAACTTGTCCTTCGATATTACTTAAATACTAAATGAGCTCGGTAAATCCTTTAAACATTTATTACACTTTTATGTCGGATTTTAAGAATTACAATAATTGTTAATACGTTTTATTAGCCTTAATTGAAGCTATTGGACTTACATTACCGTCTCAGCTGAACTCGGTATTTAAAGTTAATGTTTATGTACTTATTAACTGGTCATTATGGCGTTTTGTAAACTGCATGAAAAGGTTCTAGCTTTTATGACTAGCCTCCTGCCTGATACGAACCTACTTTGGTTAGTTTTTGGATAGTTAATTAGCTGGTTTCCAGTCACCATATTGTTCGTTTGAAGCGCTTGCGTGTTGGGTTCCTTAGTCATTAGTCACGTCACCATTCGCCGGACATATTCGCTATTCTATTCTGACGGAAAGGGGGGGACTGGTATAAAATTTATTGCTAACTATATTAATGCTGCTTTCAACGACATTTTATTAGACAAAAATTCGTTTATACGCATATATTAAATCATAGAAGAAACAATCATATGCCGTTATGATGTTTTTGCGAAACTTTGAAAGTCTTACCACCATGCTGCTCGAATGCGAGCTGATGGATATACTTATAGCAGAACCGATCCGACATAAGCCTACCAATGGATCGATCGAAATCGATTCTCTGCTTCTTAGCAAAATATGAAATATAAAAGCAAATCAATTTAAACCGGCAAGTTTCGTTAGCATCTCCTTGTACGTATATAATACAAATCGATCCAGTTGATCTAGGCACTTAATACATTATGATTTTAATTAAATTAATTCTCAAAGACATTAAATAAGACAATTCGGTTTCCTCTCTATACGCACTTACATTGATTGCTTTAAATGCAATAGATCAGATCAGTGAACTCTTACTTAGATCGGCTATCTCAACGGAGCCTAGATAAAATTCCAGTTTGACCTGTCAGTGTTTTCCCATCTGTTTTCTCCTAGATGTAAGCAATCGACTTTATCACTTATCAGTAAATTGATCTAACTTCAGACTTTTAAATTTAAATTATCTTTTTTTAACAATGTGAGTTATGTTTCCCGTGTTCGTTTGAGATGAGAAAATATTACTTTAATATAAACATACTGCGTGAGTATAGACTAAGCATATAAAACTGAATATTATTGGATCTCAGATATTAACTCTAATTTGAATTAAATATCTAAATAAATAGTTAAGTATAAAAGTATAATCCATATCATTAGTAAATGATGATGTTATACTAATATTATGTCGACCTCGTTTGTTTAGTGGCTAGATATAAGCCCCCCGAGGTATTGTGTTCAAAACTCAGGTCTGGCCGATAAAAATGTATTGGGTGTTTCTTTCGAATATTCTCAGTAGTAGCCCGGAGTTTGGAAGTTAGCAGTGTGTTCCCTTCACTCTCCAACTCTTTCCAGTCGTGTCGGGTTGCTGTCCCATCGGATTAAGAGAGTGAGGGAATAGAGAGAGCACCTGTGTTTGCGCACACACATGTGCACTATAGTAGTGCGCAGATGGCTAATTAAAATCCCTCTTGAGATTGGCTGCCATGGTCGAAATCGATCAGAAGAACATCGTCACTAATATTATAAATACAAACGTTATCCGTCCGTCTGTTACAGTTACCGACTTAAATGCCGAATTTTTTTATGATATATTTTGAACATGAAGGCTGGACTTGCATCACTCATCGTAAAATAACTATAGGTGTATATAATAAGAGAGCTGAGCCACTCAGTTGAAACATAGTAATTGTATTTTTAAAGTATGTTAATGCGGAGACATAACTTGTTTAAACTTATTAAATTAAATGTTTATTAAATGTTGCTTAGTTGTGACATATACTCTATGAATAAATTAACAACATAAGACCTTTTAGCATAACCTCGCATACGTTAGATAGAAACCTTTATAAAAACTATTAATGTAAATTCTCTCTTACGCGTTACATACAAACCCATTTTTTATTTACTAACTAGGCCACACGGCTATAGCCTTACTCTTGATAACGCTATACAGTTCAAATTCTTTTTTTATCATAAAAAAAATTAAAACTCAACTTAACCTTATGATCTTATGAAACAAATTCTAGCCTTGATTTAGATACAATCTGCGATTAAGATCGTGATTTTGTAAAAACTCATAGTTTTGTACGTGACATGTTTGCATATTAAAGAGATGAAACGATAACTTTAAAAAATATCTTTAAAAAAAAGATATTGTCAAGGCAGTATTTACATTTTTGTTTTCCAATATATTAACGTCCTTATAATGACGTAATTTTAAAAAAATACTAAATATTTGCTTATAAAAAACACATTAATCGGTACATGAAAATCATCTCCGTATGAATAAAAATATAGGATCTTTATTCATATGTATGACGAATTATAATATATATAGAAGTCTTATGAATAAAATACATAAAATTATATCGAATGTTAAAACTTAAAACCAAGGCTAGGAGTCGCGTATTTTTTTGTGTCCGGGGTTAGTCACGACACGACACTCTAGAGAGTACAAACCCTTCTACACGAAGCATTCAACCTTGCTTTTTATTGCAGCCTAAGGATAAAGTAAGGCACTCAGACGTACAGTCTGACCGCCTTTACTTCTTATAAGTTCACGTGATCTTAAATAAATAATATGCGCCTCTTCTTTATTTATATTTGTAGGACGTTTTTTCCAGAAATTTAAGAGGACTATAACATTTTTACGTTTTGCGGTCCGTATCAGGGTTAACCTTTCATTGGCAAGTTATAAATGTATAAAATTCATTTTATGCCTTATTCCTTTAAGTCGAATACCGATATAAATGTTTAATGATTAATTCACACATACATATATGACAACGGCTTAACAACTTCTTTTTAATTATTTATTTGCTGAATTATATATAAATACATATTGAACGATCGTTAAAATTTACGTACATAAATTCGCAGACGTAATTAAAATTAAAGTTGTAAAAACTTGTCGGGATTTACGGTTGAATGTAAGTGCACTCAACTCTTCCGTCGAAGGTAAAAAAGAGTTAACGTCAAAGAAAGTGGTTCCGGTAGGCGAGTGCGATACTTATACCGACTGGTATGAAATGCCGGACATTTACTACTCGTAAATATTTATACCGCAAAATAGGGGGCGATAACTTTTTACGAGGCACTCAGGGAACCGTCAGGGCTGTTGCTCTGATAAAAAGGTTGAGAAGGTAACGGGACGCCGCGCCGTGGAGTAGCTTAACCTAAATTTTTGTGGTGCTAGTAAACCTATGTACCTTAAATACACAGTCTTGTATTGGACTGTAGGTGTAATAGCGTTTGAATGTCCCACTGCTGGACTAAAACCTACTCTCCTTTTGAGCAGAGTGTTTATTCGTCTGTTTCGAAGATTTATTCGAGTATTATTATTTGATTGACTCTATAATTAAAAAGATAATAAAGAATTACTATTGAGTTTCTTGCCGTTTTTTCATTAGGTTCTAAATTTATTCAATATACAACATGACGATTCAAAAGTGCCCTTATAAGCCTACTCAAGTAAAGAATATTTGATTTGATATAAATACCATTCAAAAATTAAAACGTATGCACTATAAAATAAAGAGGCGTGGCAGATTTTAACACTAAAAGGTAAACCTTTCGCACAAACGATATTTGTTATCGATTCATACTCAAATTCGACTTTGATAATACTACCGCGCATAAAGATGTTTGCTTAAAAGAACTTATACCACATTCTTTACCTAAACTACTCGAATGCAGGTTTGGTCATAGATAAAAAATATTAAAACTAAGTTTACCGAAGGAAATAGTGATTATTTCGTTAGTTAGATTAATGAACCGTTGAAAGCTCATTTGCTTAATCGTTTTAGTACTTGAAGAGATAAGGCTCAGAACTGAATGAATAGTCTATTTTTAGAAGGTTACACTCGATGACGCTATAGTGTAATAGTTTTACTTAAGGTATATAATTAGTCTTAAGTTAAATAGAAAATAGAAAGGAGAAAAAAACTCAAAAATATATAATTAGGTATGGCCAATAATTCACACCAAACAGCTAAAAAGGTCTATCAACACAATTATGTTTTTTTAGTCTGTTCCCATCCTAGCATTGTTTGAAGTTCATAACAAATGCATTTTCATAAAAAATCTTCTTTCGGAAAATCAATACCTATTAATCTTAAACGTTTGAGAAACCACTTACAGAAAATGATATCACAACAAACAGTTTATTGAATTGTTTTAATAAAATATAATTAAGCAAATGGTCCTTACTATAATAGTTTTCGAATGATCATAGCACTTTCAAACTACTATTAAACAGCGTGAAGACCGCTATTAAATAATACTTACACCGTCAGTAACCGCAGGCTGTCATAGACGAACAACTCTCCTTTAATTAAACCTTGGAATACAATATTAACCGCATCTATGAAGCCGTTAACGAATCACAGCACCATCCAGTAGCGATTCTAATAACTTAAGAAAATCTTGCGTGCGATTTACTACTTTATAATCTTATTTATTAGGTTTATTTTTCATTAATTATTGCAATTGCTCGTCTTTACGTAGGATCTTTGATATTCCTAAATCACATGATAATATAATGGCTTGATCTCACTCTTCACATAAATATTGACTCCCATCATTGGTAATTGGTATGACATGTAATGTTTATAATAAATCATAATTTAATTATTTCAGAATGATGACTTTGTTTACGCAATAACGATGACGTAATCGTTAATACGATTAAAACAGGAAGTTCTTGGAAAATCGTCTCATCTTGGAAAAAGCTAGCTGTGATGAGTTTACATAATCTTGTTATACTAAATGTGTTTACATAATGTATGAATTATAATTGGAAAGTAAGGTTTCAAATAACGAATAGGGATACTTAACGAATATGCGAAAGAAAAAATATACACGGCAGCCTTATGAAGCCGGAAGGGAACGTTGACAGAAAATCTGGTTAACTTATAAGGGCCTTATGTTAGAAACCTGATACTGGGCTTATTCCAGTCATGGGGTTTCCAGTAACATTGAAACAGAACAAACAAACAGCGTATATCGTAAAGCATCTTGAACTTCATTAACTGATTGTAAATCAATTAATAAACATTAATTTTAAGTATAGAACTGAAAAACCGCTTAACATTTTGAGCTAACCAGAAAATATACATGATTAAGAAATTATAAATTAAATTCATTATTTATCAAGTAAAATATATCATTCAAAGATTAGTCTCATAAATCTGTCGTAAATGATTGGAGTGTTGAGAACTTGCACTTGTAATCACAGAACCGGCGACAGAGCGTGGGTTGCTCGCAATCAGACGTGCGTAACGTACCATCGTTTGCTGTACTTATAATAAATGCAGCGACAATTGAAAAGGCTTCCCATTACACGAACACATACTGCTTAGTATATTTTAATATCACAATCAATAAACGTCTATTAAATAGTGTTTCAAATACCATTCAAAATAACAAAACTGAAGCCTAAGGACAAGTCTCTTTTTACCTTGACGATTTTCCTGTTTTACAAAGTAAGATGATCAGGATAATCTTCACTCCCTGTAAACATACTTTGATAAAACATCTAAGGCTCTACGACTTTTTATTGGCAACTCCACAGGCAAGCACCTTAGATAGTTATAACATCCGGCCACTGGTCGATCCATAGAATAGTTGTCGTGACGCTCACAATCTGGTTTTGCGTTGTAAATTATTTCTTGCACTAGTAACTACTTACCGCTTCTTACCGACAAGATGAGAAACAAATTTGTATTTTTTTGTCTTTATCGTTGTTAAAATAATATGCATATTTTGCCTCATGTATATGAAGTTAATTAACTCAAAGAATAGAGATAAAGAAAGAATTAACTGAAAGATTCAATAATA
Organism: Nymphalis polychloros; assembly: GCA_905220585.2. Classification (NCBI taxonomy): domain Eukaryota; kingdom Metazoa; phylum Arthropoda; class Insecta; order Lepidoptera; family Nymphalidae; genus Nymphalis; species Nymphalis polychloros. Next base: position 2,933,267 of record HG992247.1, read on the forward strand.
AATGTTTTTTTTTCAGCCACCACCGATTGTTCACGCTCCGCCAATAGCTTTGCCACCCCCGACCGCTGCTTCTGCGCCACCAGCCTCGCATTGCTCCGCGCCGCGCACTATCGTTATTCAACGGCCGGACGCGCGGCACGGCTTCGGTTTTACGTTGAGACATCTTGTTGTTTACCCACCGGAGTCGTTACAGGTAAATACAGTAAGTAAATATATAATTTAAATTAAAATAATCTACATATAAATATGAAAATAATTTGCTTCATTAATAAATGTTTAACCTTATAGTTAAAAGTAATTTAATTTCTATTTTCCATTATATTAATATGAATAACTTATTTATCTGATAATAGCTAGATACATTCAATTTAATCTTGTAACAGGACGATTCAAAAGAGCGTAATTGAATGCCTATTGTGACTTTTTGTTAATTTAATGTGACTTTCATTTAGATCGAGTGAAGATTAAGTAATAGTTAGATTTAAAGATTATGTTAAAGTGATGTAAATGAACACTACAGGAACTGTATGAAGATGCGCGTCACCTGGCCGTTGGCGCTGTCGGTGCGCCAATGGACACGATCTTCGTAAGGTCGGTGCGGCCAGGCGGACCGGCAGCGGCGGCGGGCCTGCGCGCCGGCGACCGCGTGCTGGCCGTCAACGGCGAGCCGGTCGCCTGCGGCAGGTCGCGTGCGCCCTACGCGAGGGTCGTGCAGCTAGCGCAGAGGGAGCCAAGGACGCTCAGGCTCACTGTTGTGCCAAGGGATCACGATTTGTTGCAAAGGGTAATTGGTTTTACTATACCAAAATCATATACAAACAGGCTTAACACTACATCTTAAATAATAGACCTAATGGCTACTGTTCCTGTTTCTAGTATTTCAGTGAAGCGGCATACAACCCAGAGACAAATCAACGTCCGATCGATATGCCGGCGGTGACAGAACACGAGTCGCGTCTGTTCGACGCTTACAGGCGGCCGCGGCTTCCGGCCCTGCCAGCTCCTCAAGCGCCCTCCAGGCATCGCGAAGATCCAGAGTACGCGACGGTAGCGCCACCATCTAGATACGATGGATCGCGACTACCAACTACACAACATTATCTATTACATGATGGGTAAGAACGTATAACAATTACGATACTTTATAAGAAATAACACATTACAGTACACCACCTTATTATTTGTCTCTATTCCTGCTCTGAAAATGCGATAATTAATTCATATGAAATCTATGGTTCACAGCAGAAGAGAGTCTGACACTTCTCTACCATCATCAGCAGCGGAGAGCAAAGACAGTCTCGGTTCCTTTGATTCGAATTCGACACTCACAGGCCGAGAGCTGGACGACTCGATTATCCTCTCCCGAATACGAAAGAGTCTCGAGCAGAAGGAGGCATTCCTCCGACGTCCGAGTCAACCTACAGGATGGGTCACCCCGGACGCCCCACCGCCAATTAAGCAGAAGGAATTCTACGCCAGGCCACAAAAGCTGCAGAAGCCAGCTTGGCCACCGCCTGCTTCTTCCCCACCGCTAGCAGCTTCCCCACCACCACCGCTTCACCAGCCACAAAATCAGGAACAGAGAAAAGAAGAATGTGCCACGAGCGTAGACAGTGGGACATATAGTGGCTATGGTGAATTGAATGGCACGCATAATGATAAAAATAGATTAAAACAAGATAAAAGTCAATTCGTAGCGACGTTGTCTAAGATACACGAAAGTTCGCCCAACGCCCAGAGCACGAACGTCGGAACATTAAGCAACGGATCATCTATAGAGTTCAGAGAAGAAAACGCTTCATCTAGTAATCAAGATAATAGGTAAGTTCGATTATTAATAAGACAAATTTTGTTACAAATCAGTACATTAATTCTTTGTCAAAATCAATGTCATCATAATATATTCATACAAATCGATGGTATGCCTTTGTGAATTGTATTGCCGTGTTTCGGTATAAAAGATGAGTGAGCCAGTGTAATAGCAGGTTCAATGGCCAGAAAATCTCATATCTCATGATTATCTACTTTACATAGACCAAGATCGCCACTTAGCATATAGGGGCCTATTGTCTTAACAGTCTTCCTAAAATAAATAAAATATATCTATGTATTAATAATTACTAGTTTTGTAGATCAGTATGATTTTTGTATTACTTATCGTTTCAGATACCCAGTACCTGAGCTCCAGTTGGTCACGGCGCGCACACGACAGCTCGAAGAAGCGCGCGGCGTGGGCGAGAGGCGAACGGAAGTCGCCAGGAGCGAACTCGCCCGCCTTTCCACCACGAGATTGGAGCCGAGCGTGGCTTTGAGAAGAAAGGAGTTCGAAACACGAACAGTTAGAAGAGAAGCCAGGTCACTGGATGTACAACCTCAGCATGGTTAGTTTTAATTACGTTTTTTTTTTCTTTTAAATAAGTTAGTTATATATGTAATTCATACTTCAACAAACAGAAGTCGGTAGACGTTGATGTGAAGAAGCGCCATCTATTGGCGAGTTAGTAAAAAGTCGATAGCATGAAAACCTTATCACGAAAAATTACATATATGTATCAACTTTCATAGTGAAGAATATTCATCTGTAACTAATATATGATTATCCAGTTATTCATTCAATACAATATGCCTATCAAAGTTAACATAATTTTAGTAAATTAATCTCTTAATATGAAATGACTTAAATTATAAATTGTATGTATCCAGATTTAGATCAAGAGTCGCCCCTCCTCGGCGGGAGCCTATCAGGAAATCAGTTAATGATCACCGGCAGCAAACACCTCCATTGTCCACCCCCAGAAGGATACACGCCCGGTTCGTATATTCATTTCCCGAAAAAAATAAATTAGTATCATACAAAAAAAAATAGGATAACACTCATTAGCTGTCCCGTAGATGCCATTTTTTTTTTCGCTGGGAAAACGCGTTACGCGTTTCCCCCCACGGGAGCAGTGGGGGGGGGTATGTGGGGCTCGCCATATGTCCAAGGCACCGAGTGTGCCCCGGTCATCGGAATACCCACTAAAAACCCAGCGGTACCCTTCCCGTCTTAACGGGAGCGCCACGGGATCGCTTGCGCATGCTACCGTGGTCCCGTAGATGCCATGCTTCAACTATAGTTTTCAAATTTAATTAGATTTAGTAAGAGAAATGTATTTTTTTAGAAACAGAAAAGGTTCAAATGCGAACAAGGTCAAATAGTACCGGTAGTGAAGGATTATCCATTAGAAGACATCATGCCACAGGTGAGAGCTCTCATTTTTACTCATATTCGCCAAACGAGTGAAAGTTATAGCGAAACATTTTAGTTCTTTGTTCGTAGTTACGTTATAGTGTGGTTCGTCATTCTTGGTAAGTAAATCGTATTTCAGGAGACAGGAGTTATTTCGTTTAATCACAAATGCTTTTGCTGCATTATCACTCTATGCCACATTATTTATATAAAAAATAAATGAAAAGTTAAGCAAAAATACGAAATGTTCACTAAACTTGGGATATTATTAGTCTTAGATGGCGTTACATTTTATTATCGTAAATATTGGAACCCTTTGTTAATTGAACAGATAAGATTTAATAACATATTCATAAATAAAATGTTAGCGCCATCTTCCGGTGAAAAGTATTATCGCTCTGGCATCGCAACTCGCTTAGCGATCGGCGGTTTATTGCGCGCCGTAAAAATGCTACATGGCGGTAACGCGGAGGCTCTAATGGCATGTTCCGCTCCAAGATGGCAGTCACGCGAAGAGACGAATGGGGCTGAACAGAGAACAGATGGAGGCGATGAACCGCGTGTCGCTGCCGGGCGAGGGCCCGCAGAGGCCGACGCAGCTGAGCCTCGCGCCGCCCTCCCCCTCGGCCTCCACCTCGGCCTCGCCCACGCCCACCACGCCCGCCGACTCAGGTCCAGACTCGCTGCGACTGCCTCGACCCCCTCTCGCTCCCTCCCTCGCGAACTGCAACCAGCTTTACATCCTAGCATTACTAATCGACTTATAGACTGGAGTATTATCTCTAGAGGTATCACCGCCATTACTGTATTAGAATGAAAACCATTTTTTAACGAAGATACCTTGCATGGCTTGTACCCAAAAATGAATATCAGAAAATCATTAGGGAGGGAGCATCGTGGATCTAACCCACCTTCTTCGCTGATAGCATCATTAACGGAATGCGATGTGTGTGCTTCTACGTGTGCTACTAATGCCGACTAACCGTTCGTGATACTCGATGTTTAATATATTAACTGTATTAAATGTGCATTCGACGACGTATTAAACAATAATATTTACCAACAGGTTTTGCTGATGATTTGGTGACAAGACGACAGAAGAAAGATGCACAAATGGGAGGTCAGTAGAGACTAAAAACATTCATTAATACATATAGTATAGATCACTTGGTGGTAGAGCTTTGTGCAAGCTCTGGGTCTGGGTAGGTACCACCCACTCATCAGATATTCTACCGATGTAAGCGATGGATAACATTTCTTACAATGCCATTGTCAATGGGCGTTGGTGACCACTTACCATCAGGTGGCCCATATGCTCGTCCGCCTACCTATACAATAAAAAAAAAGATTCCAGTAGGGCTATTCTGTAAGAACAAATTCGAAACTCACCACAGAAAACCGTCATGAAATGTAAGAATGTGATATACGACATTGGCCATAATAAATACACAAATGTTGTCAACATTTCACAAGTGAATACCAAAAGTGAGTTCTCACAGAATACCTCTGCAGAACTTTATTAATTGGTCAAAATTTTTTTATTAGCAGAAGAGGAACGAGCAATGCGCAGGGTTTCTTATTTGAAAGCAACTTGGGGTGATCGACTTCATTTAGACAGTGACGTCGAACCCGATGCTGATCATCTCGCACTCAGAAGGTATTTTAATCATTTTCAACTTGTTTCATAATAACATTTAGGAATGTCGTTTATATCTGCCAGAAACGGTATATATATTTAGTGTGTACAGCCTTAAAAATATAAATTATTGTCTAGTTTTTTTTATTATTATTATTTCTCTAAAGTAAAATATTTTATAAGTTTTATAACCAGAGACCAGACGACACTTCGATTTTCCTTCGAGATTTTTTATATCATAGTTCCATATTTAATATGACTGATGACTATGACGCTGGTAGGTACCAGCGGTAGGTAGATATAGATTGAGTTCAAAGAACTATAACATAAAAATATTTAATTTTATATTTTTTACACATACAAACAAGCAGTTATTTTATTAATTCCATTCTATATCACGAGTAACATGATATATGTACGTATAATATATTGAGTATGGTTATGGGTAGTGCGTAGTTTCATATATGGCAGATATAAGTGAAATGTGTATGTTACCATTATAGATCTATCCAGTAGACCCTGAGTAGTTAACTTTCAGTATAATTAAAAATATGACAAATTCTAATTAACATGTAAGGTGTTTTGAATGTAGTAGGTCCGTAAAGCACCCCATCGTGAAACGTACATCACATTGTTTGTTGTAGATAGATAAATAATTATACTTAAGTTTTTTTTTTTTTAAATAGTAATGTAACCTCATTTCGTAACCATCTTATTTGGTATCTAACAATTGAACATGCGTATATAAAATAATGAAGGGGTTATTGTGCATTATTGGTTTTGTTGTATCTGTGTTTTGTAAAAAAACGCAGTGCTTACCGAAAATGGCGCCCTCCACGTTTCACTGAAGACATAACACCGTTGCTGCGAATATTCGACCCTCACGCCACACTCCCCGTGCGGTACGTCGCATGACGTCGCGGTTTCGCTACTCGCCCATAGATGACGCTTCAAAATGTGTGGCTATTTACAGCATTTGAATGATAGATGGCGCTATCTATTTTCCGCAAAATGTTGCACAATTTTCAGAATAGCCGTCCATGCCACTAGATCGCCATCACCAATAATATCATAAATGCGAATAGAAAGGATGTCTATTGCAAAGCCATAATTATAACTAAAAATCATTAAATAGCTGTGTCTTATAAACCGGCCAAATGATTGTACGATGTGAGCTTCCTGGACGTAGTTATATGTTTATGATAAAATATAGTTTGCATCAATAATTGTTTAATGTTGCATGATTTTGTATTGCATGACATGACGTTGGGGATACGAACGTTGTTTAGGTGTAGCATGTTTTGTTATATGTTGTTAGTGTATTGCATTCAGTATAGCTTTTATGAGGTAAGATACGGTTAATGTAAGTCTGTTTTTGTATGAACATAAATACATTTCAAATTTCGAACGTGTTCTTTATTACGTTGGCTTAGACAATATTGTATAATTCATATTCCAAATTACATGACTATTTTCGACTCTAAGAATGAAGTACCTGAATTACTGAACGAAACTAAAGCGACCGTGATGACAAAATCATCTATAAAACTGCTCACTAACTTTGATATAAATCGACATATCACCAACAAAGATATTTCGACTGAACACAGGGGTAAACATAGTTTGATAAAGCTTCGACTACACTTGTGCAACATTGCAACTATGTATAATGTTTGTAGATGTAGTTCCGTCAATTACGTTTCGCTTGCTCAGATAATTTAGAACCATTTATAAATCGTCGATATTTAATTTTATTTCATTTCACTATGTATATCATAATATTATTTTTATACGTGTTTAGTCCGGAGAAGAAAGGCGAAGAGGCAGCTGAGAGTACCGAAGCTTTGGAAGCAGACGTGCAAGGCAATGTACAAATCAAAATGGTGGTCAGCAATGGAAAGGTAACGGTTTTTTTTCATATGACGTTTAGAATGTATGACAAAGGTTTTAATTAATCTTAAGTAATCTGTTAATATAATTAGACTCAAAACCTATCTTGAAAATAAGGGAACTTTAGGGAATTGTATAAAAAAATGTAGAGTTGACTATTCATCTTGTTTTACAATTATTTTGCTTAAATTATTCTCCTCTTAAACAACAGTTCAGTATAATAATATTTAAAACAGAAAAATCTATATATTTTAAAACGGTTTTACTTGGCTGGCTTGGCTGTTGAAGGCTGAGTGAGCCAGTGTAATTACAGGCACAAGGGATATCTTATTTCCCAAGGTTGGTGGCGCTTGTTAGCGATGATTAACATTTCTTTCACTGCCAATGACTAAGGACGTTGGTGACCACTTACCATCAGGTGTCTCATAGGCTCGTCCGCCTACCTATCCTATAAAAAAAAACTTTTATATCTATAACTATCTTCTTATAAGATATATTTTTCCAGCGCGCAAGTGACAGATCCTGGAAACAGGTGTGGGCGGTTCTGCAAGGCACCAAGCTCTACCTCTACAGACATCATCCCACTCAGGTTAGTGAAGTCATAATCTTTAACTGTGTTTGAATTTTCTTAGCAGCTCAGCTTTACATTTTTTTAATGCAGATTTATTTTAACGTCATTGAAATGTCATGAATGAATTAAACACATTACACTCCTTTTTTGGATAGTTGTGTAAACAAAAAAAAATCGAAACCATGAGCCGTGATGATTAATCAATATTTTTGGGTTGATGTTTTTTTGTTAAATATAAATGTATAGAATTGTGATGAAAGGATGAAATAATTGTATGTATTCATACGTAATATTCATTGAGCCATAAGATATTTTCTCAATAAACATACTTCATACATTTTTACTATACGGATAAATATTATTTCCATTTTACTTAGAGCGTCCTCTTTCCAGCGGTGAGCAAATATTTTGATCATTGTTGCTAATGGAATATTGTTTATGTGGAATTTTTCATGGCATTGTTTTGTTCGCTCATAAACGTAACGTCACTTTTCGACCATTTTTAGTGTATAACATGAAAGTTATTTGTATTTTTATACTCGGTTCAAAACGAATTTTTTTTATATATACATAGAAATATTTAAAATAATAAAATACAGCAATAATTTCGAAATAATTATTACCAACTTGGTTGGAATTCTGCGTAAATACTGAAATCTGCGTAAGACAAATTTAAGTTCTAAAATTATCACTATGGTCTACGTCTCAACAAAACATATCGCAATAAATTTTCCAATTATCGCCATAAAGATCCACATAATTAAGAATTCCATGGATATCCTCCTTATCATAAGAATCGTTGTACATTTCCTGTGCGCCATAAATACGCGAGCACCTGGCTTCCTCGTGACTTAAACTACACCTAACGGCCATTTCGGTGAAGACAAACACGTCAGCCGTGTTTATTGCGATGTTATCGTTTTTAATTAATAAATATTCCTTAATTACAATGTAATTTATATGTCTACAACTTAATTTATAAATTACATCTTATTAACTATAAGCAAATAGTTGCCGTGTGCTTGGAACAGACATTTACGGTGTAAAAAACGTACTCGTACATTTGTTCATCAAATATGATTGCAAACCTCAAACTTAGTTATGGAACCGCTTAAAACCAAAACATAGTCTAAGGGTACATATAAATATTATCCTCTCAATACTATTTATTACTAATTAGTAAAATAAAGATAATAAGTTAAATAGACATTATAATTACTTACTAAAGTGTGATCCACGTTACGTTTTAATTTTATCGCCATTTCTTAATGCACCGAAAAAGAAGCCACGTACTGTCGAGTGCTCGTTTTGAACAGTTCCTAAGCAGCCCGAGTGACGCGCAAACATAAAGCACTTACCTGTAATTTGTCGTTTCCGACGTGTTGTCACGGTAAAACCTATAAACAATACGCCCACTCGGATCTCCTTATAAACTTAATATCGCAAGCCTTTAAAATCGAAAGTAAGGATGATTTTTTGTATTTCAGATAATATTTAAATAATATTGATGACCTCCTGCTACGAACAAGGCTCTTTTGTAGTCACGCTTAATAAAATTTTAATGAATAAGATGTTTCATTAATTTACAAATTATAATGACATCAAACAAATTACAAATTAATAATTCTAATTTCAAAATTTACATGATATATCCGTTGCTTGAGTTATATTCGAGTCTTAACCACGATCTCAAATTTTTTTATTGACATTTTGCCTGTTGTTTCGACGGAGAAACAGTCGAGGTCACAATCTGACTGAAATAAATAATAGACTATCTGGATCAAATCATAAAAATATAAAAAATACGCGAATAGAAAGCATAGAAGTTTCTTATTAGCTCATGCTTTAATAAAAACCAAATTGAACCGCTTTTCTTTTGTTTATTTAGCAATAATGTCTGTTCAATGTCGCTTTGTCCATTATCCTATATTTCATATTTTGACAACCTTCTTTATTCAAATGCCTATTTTTTTAATAATTATTTTGCTATCGTCAGCCAGTGCTAACACTTAAATTAAAAAAAATACAGCTGTCAACCTTTTAAATAATCGCGTTAATATTTTGCTGTTGGCTAATAATAATTTTACTATAAAATTATCACACCATCACTCTGAAACAAATCAAACGAATTTTCTGAGTATAAATAATACGGTTTTTATAAGAAATACAAGAAGAGAACGACTGTAATCTAATGGTATTTAAGATATAAATTACTGAGTGTTTGTATAACATACGAGTTCATACAAACCGTAAATCTTCGAAATATATTGGTAGTTTTTCGTCAAAGCACAAGACGTTATCAAAACATTGCCTATAATATTTCGAAACGATATTATTTTCGGAGAATGTGACCTTTCCCGCAAAACTGTAAATGTCACAACACTGCGATACATAAAATCGTTTACTTACGTAAGACGGGTGTCGTCCGTCCTTCTTTATGTAGTAAATTAAAAGACGGCCCAGCGATATATTCGAGAAGAATTTAACGACAAATTCTTCACACGGACCGGGACGAGACGGGAGCGCGTCTTTATTTCTGAATTTATATATTAATATATTTTAATAAAATTTTATTTTATTTTGTATGTTTGCGAAATGTGTGTTTTCTCATCCTAGTAGAGAAAAACGACTAAGTAACTCTATTAGCGAAACAATCTTATGATTACCACACTAGTTATTGTTTTACAAGCCGTCATTAAACTATTTTTTTTTTATTGTATAGGTAGGCGGACGAATATATGGACCACCTGATGGTAACTGGTCACCGACGCCCATAGACATTGGTATTGTAAGAAATGTTAACCATCGCTTACATCGCCAATGCGCCACCAACCTTGAACTGGAACTAAGATGTTATGTCCTTTGTGCCTGTAATTACACTGGCTCACTCACCCTTCAAACCGGAACACAACAATACAAAGTACTGCTGTTTTGCGGTAGAATAACTGATGAGTGGGTGGTACCTACCTACCCAGACGAGCATACACAAAGCCCTACCACCGAGTATTTTTTTTAACTATATATACAAATCTAGCAATCGGATATTAAACCAGTATGTGATTGAGCTGTAATATCACATACTTTTAGCAAAGGTTTGCTATTGTTGAACATACAATGTATGCCATATTAAATTGTATCCGTATATGGAAAAAGCTTATTTATAAAAAGTTTTTTTTTCTTATATGAAATATATTATTTATTTCTAGTATATAAGAATAGTGTTATATTACATATAGTTGTAACATTACCTCTAAATATAGTTTGGTTGCATATTTATCATTTATTTATAGGATGAATTCTTCAAAAAATAATTTGTAGAAAACACACAACACTTGCTGCACAAGTGCAGTAATTTGCATATCTTCAGAGTACAAATAAATCTAATGCAATAATTATATGTATCAAGCGTATATTTCTTAAATCCACTTACAAATATAATGCTAAACGTATTGCAAGCTAGACTCTCCATCACAACTGATCAAAGAGCGACAATACGGTTGATTTTCTTTGAAAACCGTTCGCTATTTCATTAATACGACTAACATATTTCTCGACGCAATAAACGGGCATCGCTATAACATCGATACTCCCTCGAGAGAGCATTGACTGTTTCGCCTTGCATCCATTATTATAAGGATCATTTTACGTAAATATGAAATTCACTTTCACGGAAGACATTCCGGCAGCTAGATTTAGGCGTTCTAAGAACTGAACGCTAGCATTTCAAAACGTTTATTAGTGTAAAGATAACGGTTTAGTAGCTCAAGCGAAGTTATAAGCTCAGTTTATGCCAATTGACTTTTGACACAGGAAAATCTAGTTTTGATATTCAGTTTGATAAGTTAGTTCCGATAGTCATTACTGAATTACCCGCTGTATAAAATTATTTTACGAAATTGAATCAGTATAAAAATAGCAGTCCATATCTCACTGCTGGGCAAGCAGCAGTGTAGCAGTCCCTTCCGACGGTATCTATCACTACCAAGGCCGATATGTATAACGTCCGATTCAAAGGAGCTCAATGCTGCTTTACCGGGTTTGAATTCTTTACATTTGGTTAAGTTTTACTTGTTCTGCCACTGGGCAACCACGGCTCTTTCAAATCAATATAGTAGTACATGTATGTATCTATAATCTGTCTCCGATATTTCAAAATTCACATATTTTTTAAAGTATCTATTTTTTATTATGTTTAAATCTACATAATGGCATGTATGTCGATATTATATATTAATTTGTAGAATCAATCAAATATTTTTTCTTATAAAGTGTTAAAATTAAATAGCTAAAATATAATTTTAAATGTTTATAGGGTCAATTATATCAGCAATGATTTATTGTTTTTACAATACTGATGTAACTTTCTATAAAAAATAATTGAAGAGAACGGATTGTTCTCTCGGACTTATAGTTCGTTTCCTGCTTTCAATAAAAAGTGCACGATTTTCTGCCACGGCTTTCGCTGCTCAGCGACGGCTCTCGTTGTATCCTTCTTATAAATCAAGCGCGAAAAAAATATTTGCTAAAAAAATATTCTTTCATAAATTCCATTTTTAAATTCAACATTTATCAAATAAATAGACGTGAGCTATGTCGCCTATACAAGTTGAAATCAACAAATAGCACTACAAGCTTTGCGGTGCAAATTAATCAATCGATATTATATCTTAAATCCAGTGTCGATATCTTAATAAATGGAACAGTATTATTTTATCAAGATAAATGATAATTTAGAATGTATTTATTTTAAATCATACTAATAGTAAAAAGTGGTAAGACTGGCTTCATGTCTTAAGTGCTAATCTTATTGATATGATATTTTCATATTATGATAGTCTTAGGACAAACAAATTGCATAGTATGTTATATGTTACATATTAGTTGAGTTGCATTTCAAAACGAAATGAGTGAGATGTAATAAATAATGAGAGCAGATTACAGGAATTATTAATATATGTAAAATCGGTAGGTGGAATGGTAAATCGACCACGACGGCAAGTGGTCACCACTGCCCATAGATATTTTAATCTGTGCTTCATGTTACGTACAAGATACAATATCTTGCACGTAAGAAATATTGACCATTACTTATATCCAATGAGCCACCAACTCTCTTTTGCCAGTAACCCTTCATACAGAAACACAACAATACTTACTTTTTAGTGATAGATTATGTTACGAGTAGGTGGTACCTACACAGACGGGCTTACAAAAAGCTATTCTATAAAAAAAATTATCATAGTTTTAAAGGTTTTATTTATCCGCGTAAAGTCGGGACGCGTTTCTAGTATATTCTTAATTTATGCAGTTTATAGTGATTGTCATAACAAAGTCGTTACACCAAATACATATTGATTATGTTGACACTTAATAAATATAACGGAAATTTGTCAAAAGCGAGCGATTACGTTATATTTAAATTAAAGGAAGGTCTCTAATATTTTAATACATATGAATTTTAAAAACTTCTTATAGATTTGTATTTACATACAATTTAGCTATTTACGTTCGAAAGATATAGTTGTAAGATCTTGTAGATTTAATAAGCTATTGAAAATATATGATACGTAATATAGGTAGTATTATATTAGGAATATTGACAGAAATTTAAATTTAGAAGCTCAGTTCGAAATTCGGACTCAGCGGAAACTCAAAAAGCGCAACTGGGTGTGTGCACGCAGTCACAGATGCTCTCTCATTATCAAATTCTCGTAGTCTATTGTGACAATCAGCTACGATCAGAGATAGAACAACACAACAGATTCACCTGCTTTCTTTTGCTAACATTCCATTCCAAGCTGTTGCTGAGGATTCCTTGACGAAAAAATCCAATAAATTTTAATTGATTCGATCCGGGTTTTGTGAACAGTACTTCGGGTTAGCAGCCATACCTATAATCGAGCGACTTGAATAATGAGGCAGTTGTTTATTAATAAAACTAATCGTTAGTAACTTACAACATAATAGAATCAATAAAGCACAACTCGGTTAAGTTGTATATAAGTCTTATTGTCTAAAATAGTTGTGAAATGTTTCATAGCGTACATGTCGGTCTGTTCGACCGTTTACTCTGTTTTACCATTTTATTACGCTTATGATAAACTGTCGGCACAAATGCGTCGTTTTTCGAGTTTTAGAGTTTTTTAAACCGTGTGATTTACATTAAGAATTAAAACTTTATTTGCAGGATTATGCATTGTTAGCAATAACACAGTCCGGAATTTGTTCCATGACCCGTTTATAACGAATTTAACGAGTATAATTACAGGAAAGTGTCCCTGACGCAACTATAATAAAATCTCTCCCAGGCCATGCTTGTTCAATGATGTAATATACAAATTATATAAACATTTTCATGTTTACTGATCGAAACAGCTTGACCGAGAGGCGAAAGAACGTGTATTAGTTGTTGTTGACTCGTTTGGACACATAAATCTAGGTTTAGGGATCAAACGCATTTGCGTGGAGGAATAGACGCCGCGACGTGGACAGGTTTCACATAAGGTTGCGGCCACACCAGGACGGCAAAACGTGATAGCTATTACTACGTTAAAGAAATTGCGCTTTCGTTTGTACGCAAAGCTTTTTCTTTTAAATGATTATGTGTCGAGGATAATACGATCCTTTAACAGAATCATTAATCACAGCCGCACGTCCTTCGAGTAGCCTCGGATAAGCTTACGGTTATTTAAGGGTACACACTCTAAGCTAATGTATTATAAAATGAGATACTAAAATAATAAAACATAATATTCTGAACGAAATAGCAATTGATTCTCAACAATAACAAAATCAAAGTTTATGTTATGTAAGTAGACGCTTAGAGGCAAAAACTCAATAGATTCACTTTTTAAATTATACATGTTATATTTATATAGAATAAACATCACTTCTCCTGGGTGGTATGGATGAAATATTATTTAAATGAGGATTCAATAGAATGACTAAACTTTATTTTAAGATATTTCAAACGCGGTCTAGTTGTATCTAGGGTTGTCATCATCCTGTTTTTTTTATTTGACTTAGCACTATCATATTAACATATCACAATATTATTATGGATATACAATAATCGTAATAAATATATAAATCGAAATATGATTACTTTTTTTAATTTACCGAAAATATGATATCAAAATGTGTTGTCTGAAATTCGAACTCGCCAGCCCTAGTCTACTACACCTACACCTTGCCTTGTCTCGCCTCAGCTTGCCATGACTATTTATGGCCTAGCACTGTACTAAGAAGGTGAAGGTAATACTTGCTTCGAAAATAGCACTAAGGATACTATCACATGTAACTAATATGAGGTCTTGTGATTTGGTATATATCTTTCTGCAACAAACTGCATGTCATCGCGCTGCAGTTCTGTTGCTTTATTTGAGGGCATGATCTTGATATGCATTATGATAGATATACTTGCAAGATTGATTGAGATATAATAGATAACAGATACGATACAAATAAATGTATTAGATAATTTTCAATATGAGCGTTTGTCGAATCAATAAGACGTATGACTATATTTATTTATTTGTCTTGTTGTTGATGTGTATGTGTGCGTATGTTTGTGTGTATGCTAACGCTTCTACATTATGTAGGTATCCTACAGTTTAGACTATGCGTTGATAGTCACTCATGATTAGATATCCTAATTTATAAATAGATTAGCTTGTTTGATGTTTGCTTGGTGGTAGAGCCTTGTGCAAGTTCTTCTGGGTAGGTACCACCCACTCGTAAGATATTTTACCGCAAAACAGCAGTACTTGGTACCGTTGTGTTCCGGTTTGAAGGGTGAGTGAGCCAGTGTAATTACAGGCACATGGGACATAACATCTTAGTTCCCAAGGTTGGTGGCGCATTGGCGATGTAAGCGATGGTTAACATCTCTTACAATGTCAATGTCTATGGGCGTTGATGACCACTTACCATCAGGTAGCCCATATGCTCGTCCGCCTACATATGCTATGAAAAAAAACATGATACAATTACACCATAAGGTAATAAAAATACGCAGATAAATAATGTGAGCCTTCAGCTGTCATTTCACTTTAAATACACACGACTTTTTACTTAATAGGCAAGGTGTTATGTTATATTTCACCCCTTAAAAAATTGGAAGTAAAGTACTAAGGTACTTTGGTTATACTTGGTATCTGTTTTTCGTTAACCTATTTATTTAATTTAAACGCTCCCTCGTCTCGTTGTGTCCGCGGTTTGACCGTGGCTATGTTCATGGAAGAAACATTTTTAGTACTAATTTTTGTTATCTAGATTGTAAAGAATAATTATAGAAAAGATTTCGATTTTAACCTTGACTGTTCTAATTTAATATGAAAGTTATTAGAGCGTTACTTTACGTAAAACGGCATCCGACGTGTTTAATATTCAGTGTTCTCTGCCTTGTGGGTTAATTCTAATAAGGTGTATACGTTGTTATTATAAAATTTCTTACAAATAATTTAACTCAATGAAATATAAATACGCAATAAGCGAATGAACTTCGCTTCTATTTTGTTTATTGTTTTTATCTCTTCGAGCGTGAACAATGTTTTTTTTTTTTTATTTTGTTATTCGCTTCCTATCAAAATCCGATTTCATTATTTTTATTAGTGCTTGAGTATTTAATATATAACAAGATATCTACTGAAGCTAGTTCTCATTAAATTTGATGACTGATAATTGCATTCCACTTAAAATTAATTTATATGTACATCAATCCTGTCTGTTGACTTTTTTCTTCATTTTTCATTTTAAGTTTTGCAGTGAAAATATTGAATAGTTCGTAAAACAACGTATGAACACGCCCTAAGCCCTTGTAAATAACCAAGTAACAATGAAGTAGAAAATGTTTTACTATACAAGAGTTATGTATCAGACCTTACCAAGGACAAATTCCTCATATATATTCCATTGAAACCGCAGGCAACGAACGTCAGAGTTAATATATGAAAATTGCTAACGTAAATTTATTACGGCATTTTCACGGGCACTCATATATATTTTTCTATCATATGATCACTGTTGATATTTAACGTTGATAGTTTAATGTTAAATAAGTATTTCGAAAGCATAAAAACGTATGGAAATTGATATTGATATGTATTATTTATCACTTAGTAAATACAGCGGTGCTTTTTAAACTCACTTCGTATCTCACTCGTGAAATATTGAAAATCGACTTATTGTACGCTATTTTGACGCGTGTACGCGTCCTTCCTTCAAACATTATAATTATTAAATTAAATATCGCTTTCTGAAATTTCATGATTGTGTTCATGTTCAGTGTTGAAGAAAAATAAATTTTAAAACAGTAAGATTTTCTAAAATCGTCTCTACTAAATGGCTTTTGAAGTAGTAACATAGATATTCCTCGATTGTGTATATGAATACAATTACGGGAGAAAAAATTCTCGACTCAAAATAAAAAGTGGTCAGAGTATATACAGACGGACAAGCGGACATATCTTTTCTCATGCTTCTTAGGACCCGTAATGATCCTAAATATTAAAAGAAAAGTAAAGCTTCTTGCGACCTCACTAAAATACTTAAACCTTGTTAATTACGTGATAAATTGATATTTTATGATAAATAAGTTAAATTATTTTATGTTTTTACGTTTCTTAAAATTTGTTTTAGTTAAAACTACACACGACCTAGGGTCACAATTACGAACTTCTTTAATGCTATACATCGAAACAATAATTTCTTATATTACTCTGTTACAAATAATTTATTTTACAATACGAAATGCTTAAATCTTCAACGTTAAATCTTATCCGCCCATAAACACGTTCCAACGTCAAGTAATTGATATTGGTTCGGGAGCAACTCATGGGATTGCATTACGAACGATAGATGCCACACGCGAGATAACTATTATTTAAAATTTAAAGTACTCACTTCACTCTTGTTCTGATGTTCACGTCAAAACATAAGTATATTCTGAATTTATTGTCAATTCTCATTAAGCACGAGATAAGACAATTTGAACCACATGGAAACTGTCTGGTACTCTCGGATTTAAACCCATCTTTACTTAACGATTTGATTAATCCAATAGACTATTTTGGCTTTTATATCAACTTATATCTTATAGGTCAGTTTTCATCAAATTGAAATGTCTAATTTTGTTATATTTGTATGTAATATCATAATAATAATAAACGAGAAAAATTACGCCATCAGAGTTATAATTTCATATTTGTGCAGTATTTTTTTAATGCAAAGGTATTAATGAATGGAGCGCTGCAGTACTTATGTGGGCTTCATGCCACTAACTATAATTTACTGCATGAAAATAATATTAAAAGACTAGTTTAAATGTTTATAAAACCATATTAATGCGTATCGTACGAAGTTCATTCATTTCGTAGCTTAGCTTTCATAAATTATTAAATATATTTTTTCTGGTCCATTACCTCAGATTCCGCTTGGTTTATACTTTTATATACATACATGTATATATAAAGTATGGTTCTCTTTAAACTATAAGACATAGAGCCTTCAACGTTTGAGAAAACCTTCGTTTATTTATGTAGACACACACACTAAGAATAGATTTTGCATAAAAATAGTCTTATTTTCTTTTGGGACAAATTTATTTTTTAATTACCACCAGCAAAATCCGATGGGTAATGCTGAATATAAAAAAAAAGCAATTTAAGCTCAATTCTATTCGACGCACTTGCTGTCTAGTGCCTCATTAGAGCTCAGTTCCATCAGCAGTTTCCATCGCTGCTTGTTATAATATAGGGCACTCAGGCAACTAAAAACTGGGCTCTTTCGCCACGTTTTTATATTAAAAATGAATGTTAGCGAGACATGAATAATGAGGTTTTAACAATATATAATGAAATGTTGCTTTTATGTGGGCCACGATGAGAACAAATGCTCCTTTATTAAACTGCGCACAATGAAGCTAAATACTGACATTTTTCCAGATAAAAAAACTCTTTTTTTAAAATCGAACAAGTATATCTCTTATAGTATTCAAATCAATTGGAAAAGTTGAACACGTTTAAAAAAAGACATTTTATAAAACAGTTCACGTAGATAAATAATTAATTTATAATTGAAATCATTTTTATTATCAGACTAATATTTTAATTTTGTTGTTTTTTTTTTAAACGTAACAGAATTGTTTTATTCTGCCCACTGCAACTACAAGGTTAACTGAACTTCGTCGAGTGTGGGCCGTATTAATGAGATATTTTCGCCTTGTTCGGTACAGAGGAATGTTTCAGAGGTGTTTACAAATAGACAACGTGTATGAGAAGATTACCTTTCATAAATTATACAGATTAAACTATTAATTTCTTAAATATATTCATGATAATAACTGCTGTATGTTCTTATATATATATATTACAGTGTTGCCTTATAAATATGATGATGATGTCATAACTACTCATTGGTATGAAAACTCCATGACTTAAATCTTTCTTTACGAATCTAGAGGTCGACATGCAAACGTGATATTTAGAATCTATATTAATTTCATAAAACTAAAAAGTTTGTTAAATTGAAAACGCGCTTATACATATTTTTCTCTCCTTTCTCCGATAGAAAGCAAGGGGAAAAGGTTTCGTTGTGTTAGATAGCCTGTTTATTGAATAAGGCTATATAGGCTTATAGACTATTTAACATCACGCTAACACGAACTGGGGAAAGAAGGAAGTGTTGAGCGTGTGGTACCAAACAATTGTAACAGCCATTCTGATACATTTATGTACACATTAGTTTCCGTCCCGCGGCGTCGAGGGGAGAGCGTGTTGCGTGCGTGTCCTTTTCTTTAGCCCCGAAAACGTGTATGCAAAATTTCATAATGATCAATTAAGTAGTTAAGCGTAACAAAAACATATTCATTTTCGCATTTTTAGTATCACTAAGGATAGACTAAACTTTTAATATAAATTTAAATATACAATATTTTATTCTTCATCATGATCAGAAGGGTTATATAGAAGATACCGATTTAAAGGTACTTACCGCTGACTTCTATAGCCAAGTATAAAACACTTGAAGTATATAAGATAGAATTAATTGTCCTAAATACCAATAAAATCTCATTCAATATTATGCGTCGAGTGACCACTCGTAATGAATGAACGAGCCCACGTGAAGCAGGTGCGAGGAATGCCAGCGTAGGTACATACGACCTTACGTCATTTCAACACTTTATCCAAAACAAAGCAATAAAATTGTCCCTGTAGTCTTAATTTTGTTGAATGTTATGCTTTTTATTGATTTTATGGAAAATATAATTATAAAGGTATTTTCAGATTATGAGATGTTATCTGTGTCATTATAAAGTTTCTTATTCCCTTAATTGCTAGGATAATACATTTGATTATGTCTTGAGATTAGAAAGAAATTGATGAATTTATTTCAAAATTCTAAGCACATCTTCATCTGCTATTGGACAACTTATAAAAGCTATCGGCATCTTTTACAATAAAACGGACAACACCAGCTTATAAATAAAGATTTGAAATAAACATTGTTAGTTCGTTGAACTAACTGAATGCTACGTGGCTAATGCCCCGATTTGTGGTAATCGTCAAAGTTTGTATAAGAAGAGCTTTAAAAAGGGTAACGAACCCCTCCGAGGACTCCAGGGAAAGACGAGATAAACGGCTTTCCTCTGGCCATTACATAACCTCTACATAACACTGCGCTTTGAATTTCATTTAAACCTAAAAAGGTTCAACAAACCAGCCACAAGGGACAGTATCTTAACCGTCGCATCGTACTGACGCAAATTGCTTAAAATTGGACTCACTTAATTATCCGTCTTCTGATGAATTGCTTTATTTCGTTTAACACGTGAGGCGCGGCTACTTAACATGTCGCAGTAAGTCACAGCTTCCTGTCTCGGCAATTATAAGAATAAACAATAATCACTTCCTCCGGCGCGAAGATATGTCGTTAACGACCGTCGACGGCGGCTTAATTTCAGGGCGCTACGGTTTTTGCATAATCGACGTACAACGTGTGTGGTTGACGATCACCATTTATGGCGAGGAAGGGGCCTCGTAAAAATGACAAATAATCGACACTTCATCTATCTGAAATTATAAGCTTGAGACTCACGGAACTCGGCCATATATAACCCGATGTACACTGCTTGTGACGTCGTATGATTAATCCTGATATATTGAACAATAATATAGTTCCTTAACGTAATAGTATAAATACTCATTTAAGTAAATTTTAAAGAATACGCTTAATATAGATGACAGTTACTGATGATTACCCCCAATTGGCGGACGAAATGGACAACGTATTCGTTTAAGTGTTTCGTCCATTACATGAAATTGGTATAATTACTTGTGAAATGTTTACAATTTTTGTCAGAGGTTTCAATCAGAAATGAAAATGTTTACGTGAATTGATAAGTTATTGATTAAACATCAATATTTTGGAAACCGTTCAATTTACCGATGTCCATCTCGACATTCGCCGAAGGTTTTCAACTCTTGAACGATTATCGTATGCCCAAGATACTTCAGTCAAGGAAGCGCGTCCTGATCTGTTGAGATAATAAATATCTTTGTCGTTAAAATCTTAAAAGGCTTTATCTTGAAAGCGTGAAGGTTATCTTAAACAACCGAATTCGTAACTTCGTTTCACTTGTTTGTACGAACACCTCGTCGCATCCTCGAACATTTTCTGGAAAATATAAAGTAGGTCAATGTCATAGAAATAAACAAATACCGTTCAGATATCAAGGATAAATCAGATCAGAAAAAAGCTCATTTATTACAATCTATAATCATAATAAACTTTGTTTCTTTGCACTTAAATGAATTAAGACACGCAATAACTATTTTTTAATGCGATAACAATGTTCCCTGTCAGCGATGCACGAACGGACGCAAATAGAACGGCAAATGAATATCGTTGTAAATATTTAGTTTCGTTTTCCGTGGGGTCGTCCTAGAATTTGCAAATCCTAATCGTTTAATCCCCGCCTAAATTGAGTTCCGTACCGTCGCCGTCGTAACGCGACCCACATTACGCTGATGTTGCGTAGGTTACTTGAGTTATGTCTTACTCGGATGTTTTATTACTCTACGTTTACGCTATTCGTAAACATTGTTGTTTTTCTGTGTTACTTGTGTTTTATTGCTTAACGTCTGCAACGACAAGTAAATATCGATAAAATATTTTTGTTATCTCCAAAACCTCGATTGTTAATTAAGAATAAAATATTTTTTGTATACATAATATGTTGATAACTATGAGTTTTGTAATGTCATTTTTATTTGGCTTTTATTAAATTAATATTTGTAATAAACTGATATATTGAAGCACTATAATAGTGCCAGCCTGTAAAGGTTAAGAGCGCACTTACACATGTGGCAGATTTTTATCTGCAATTTTCGAACCCGCAATCTTTCAAATTCAATCTACAAATTACAATTACAACACATTAATTAGATTTGGAATTGTTTAACTTCAAACACTGAAATATAGTTTTCTCGTAAATAAGGAAATCAATATTATCATAACGAGTAACTGACAGTAACTGGAGATACGTTACAAATATTTGGCAGTGGGATTGTTAACAATTCTTGCGGTAATGGAGTGGTTTTCATGGAATATTCTCTTTATCAAACGGAATTCGAAACAAAGCTTCCTTCGTCACTAGAAATTTAGGCGCATTCAGTGTTAGTAAATATAGACTTAGAATCATGAATTCTAATGTATTTTGTTCAAGTGACGACTGTTGTCGCGATACCGTCTTTAGATTATTAATCTTTTTGACAAAGTTTTTTAATTTTTTGTTTCAAAAACTCGTTCATTCTTTGAATTATATTATTGAGTAAATATTGGTACGTGTTTTTAAATAAAAACCAAAGTGTTTTTGTTTCTATAGTAGATTTCTAATTAAAATTGAATTGTTTGATCTGATATTACAGTTGATGATCAGATAAATAAAGGTTTGATGGCTTAGAGTAGGAATCTATTTCTCTAAAATATAAATAAACTATACGATATTCTAACTAAATCATATACAAAAATATTTTTTTAAATCGCTTACATTTGACGATAATTATGTTTCTAGTCATTCTCGAATACTTTTACTTAGTACTTAGAAGATCTTCGAATTGTAATTGTATGATTCGTTTGCGGTATTTCGCGAAACAGATTATTTATTTGGATAATACCTAGCGATGTCATACGAGTCCATACAGCCTAATTAAAAAGCAATAAAGAACATACTGCTATGAAATGTTACGTAATGATCTTAAAATTAAAAGCTTGGCAAATGAAAAACAATATTTGCATCCTCGTCATTTCAAACGACGTTTGTAACCTAAATATTCATTCAAATATCATTTTCCGTGCTAATGTGCCCTAATAACCGCATCGCTGCAAAAAATGTATACTAAAATTTTATCAGCGGTGTTAATTAGTTACATAAAAAATGTATAATTTATAATTAACAATGTTAATTCAATACTATTGTATATTATATATAAGTATAAATAAAAACATTTCGAGAGGTATCGTAAAGTTATCCATCACTGTAATATTTGTAATAGGTACTATTTTCTACTGGTCACTTAAGATGCAAATCAAAACAAAATTATAAAATATATATGTAAGTACTTTTATTTAATCGCAGGTAAACCTGAAGAAATTATATATCGAATCTGATTCGTAACTGCGAGGAAATTCAAAGTATGTCATTTTGCAGTTATTCCCAAAAACACAGATCGCTTTTCGAGCATCGAACCACAATTGGAACACATTCCCGGCGCCACTTCACCGCACACTTCAGCTTCCTTTCTTTAATTCTTTTAACGGAGCACGTTTTTGCGTCAGACTGACCTAAAAATTTAAGTTAACTAAATTTCGTAATAAAATCCTTACAATATTCGTTTAAGATAAACATTTAAATTATTTTTTATTAAACGAAGTATATAGCATTGAAGTTATTATGTTTTCATGGCAAGTGACTTACTCAAGAATACTCGTCCATGAAAAGCCATACAATTAATTACAATGTAAGCTCAAGGGATCATTAGGGTATAGCATTGTTTCAATCACGTGAGCTTCGCACGTGACAAATGAAACAGTAAACTAACGGCAGTATTAGGTGTACTCGGTCTGTCGGTCTGTCGGTGTATTAGGTCCACACAAATAGATGTTACTAAAATGATTACACATAAATATTATCTTACTACAATTACTATCAAAATAATCAAAATTAAAAATATAAATAATTCAAAACCGTTCAATTATACGTTCTCGTCTCGTTAAAAGACACCAAATTAGCTAAAACTCAAGAGGTTTATTATAGAAGCCATTTAGAAGTTCTATCCGATAGAAATCCTGGAACTATATATAATGAGATCAGCTCGAAATACCAAATTATTACAATGCCATCTGAACAACATCATTTTATTATATATGTTTCAAATATATTCAACACTTAGAAATATGTTAAAATTGACTGAATGTAAAGTATGTGATAAAAGTACTGCCTTTGACGGTAAAGAGACAGGTTTCCAAATTCATCATCCAGTCCTATCTTGATATTTTCACCTCGGGGATCAATCGAGCGAAATGTCAGGTTTTATGTCACTTCATAGAACGCCTGTTTGTCCGATGAAACGGAAGCCTCCAGCAAATTTTCCATCAGACCGTTTCTCTATCACGATTGACCTACAATCAAGGGTTTGTTTACTGGAAGGTCAGCTATATAAAGAGCGTAAACGATTCAATTTCGGGGTCAGTCTGCGTAAATTGAAAAGATAAACATATAATCATTATGACATAAAATATATATAAAATTCGTTGCGACGATAAAATCAGATACAAGTCAATGAGTGAAATCTTTAATATTTATCTCTATTTAAATTTAGTCATAATCATAAATATTTAAGCCTCAATATCGCGACGCCTTACGGGTCCAGCATTGTAAAAGTCACAGGTTCGATCCCTAAAGCCTTGGTATATTGTTGACCCGATTCCTACAACATTCGAACAAGCTTTACGCTAATTTTAAGGAATAAATAGAAAAAATTGTAATACCATAATAATTGTCATTACTTTAAAAAATAATTCAATGAAAATCTCCACGCTAGATTCCTATATAAATTAGTAGTACTAAACTTAAAAGTCATACATGCAATGTTTGTTTTACATAATATTTACATATGTGATGTGTCAGCGATCAAAACAGTCGGTCCTATTACGGATGGTTATGAAACGGAATCATTGGCAAATAATTAAATCAATTCTGACGTATGTTTGAACCTCGTAATCTACATAATGAAATTAATATGGGAGTAGGGCAAGATATTACGATACACAAACATGATGTGTTTTCTTTATAAATTACACTTCCTCGTTTAAGAATTTTCCGGGTGAACTATACATAGAATCGTCGAAAATGTACCGCGACTCCTGACTAAGAGTCTATACGTAACAGATATGTATATATTATACCGCACTACAAATTTAATAAACATGCAATTATGTAACATGATTATCAACGCAGTAATAAATCATAGATGACGGATGCATGAACTGACCTATTAACAACAATGTCATTGAAATTCAAACAATTAGAAATATTAACCGATATTACTAAGTCTTCATATCCATAAAGATGACATAAAGGCGGTATAATTTCGCCGGCTAATCTCATAGGGAGGAGGGGATTCTCATATTTTAGATGATAAATGAGTGCAAAATCATATTTAAAGAGGACATAACGCAACGCAGCGAATAATATATTGCAACACATTTCAGTATTAAAACTTAACCGCTGTGAGCTTATGAAATAATTCTAGACTGCTTTTACAGTGTTATATAGAACCGCACGTAATTTAGTGAAGTGTGGAAGGTCCCATTAGGAGAGACTATTTTTAGCTCCGTCGTAAGTAAATTTACCGCCACATGCCTAATTATGTCGCTGGGTTGGAGGTTCGGGTTCGCTTTGCATAGGGCGAACGGTATTAGGGTAGATCTTTGGTCAAGGCGAAGTATATATGTATATGGCAACGTTTTCTCTTTTGAAGGATATGCCAATATTATATAATGTTAACGTTTTATTTTCTATTTCATTAAATAAGGAATATGGATTCTATGGAATCCGTTAGCTCGAAATTATTACTATTTTTGTAAGTAATTAGGTTTCGAGTACTTTTTTGAATTATAGAAAGAATTTTAAGGGGGCGAAGTTGAAAATATTTGTTAAATAAAAAAATAAAATGTATATTTTGGTATTTGTAGAAGGTAGAAATATATTTAAGTGCGATAAAAATAAATTTACAGACGTAACACTTTTTTGCTTTATTTATGTCGGAATAATAAAGAAAGATAGTATTATATAATGGCTTTTAAAAAAATTATTCTTAAAATAAAATGTTCTTTAATTTAAGAAGACTTTTTTTAAATCCTATATAACCTCGTGGAAAATCCTTAATGTAATCAGGGTGAGAGGGTGCGAATTGGGTGTGGGCAGCTGTGACGTCTAACACTTTGATGACGTTCGCGCTTTATTATAGAAAGACTATTCTCTGTAATTTGAATCTTTAAATATTAAACAGGTTTTAGATGTTAATTAACATAATTATAATTTACAATTTACGTAAATTCATTTAAAATGTTCTGCATTAATTAATTATTAATCCATTTAATAAATCATATAATTTAGTGTATATTTGTACTGTTGTATGGGCTCTCCGCTATACAGATTGTACTAGCAATTATAACTTTATCTATGTATATATGTATTAATAAATAAAGTGTAATTAATTTACTTAGCAATTAATAAATGTATTCTGAGCTTGGTTAGTGATGTCACTATTAGAGTAATGAGTTTTTATATATTTTTTCTAATAATCTGTAATAACCATAAATTAATGTTAAGCTACTACCTACCCGAAATATATAAACCTAATTCTACTAAAACCTAATCTAAATATAGATTCTGTCGAGAAAACCCGAAAAGAAATTCAGTAGTTTTTATATCTTATTTTTAAAAATTAATTATAAATGAAAAAAAAAAAGTAAGCCAAATATTTAACAACTAAGAGGTATGGTATTCATAAGCTTTTACTTCATAGTTCATATCGTTGGAATGTATCCATTGAAATGTCTATTTACTAGAACATAAGTCTCTCATATTATTTAAACAACGTTATCAATATTCATAAGAAACTTACATATCGTATTAATTATCATTAACAATATTGCACGAAGTTACGTAAAGATTTATCCAATGTGTACATTTCATTTCTAAATAATTATAAAACATGCGTGTTGCGATCTCGTGTGATAGTGTGAATTATTTCGTCTTAATTTATGACTTATGACAGGCACATTTAAAAAAAAAAATCTTAACCGCTGATGAGAATTTACATATATACTCCAGGTAGGCACTTCATAAGCGTAGAGCATTTCACAATTTATTAGTCGACTATATACAGATGGCTTTTTCGCCGTTCATTTAATAAATAGTTTCTTTAGTTGATTGTGAAGCGATCGGTAATCGGTTATACTTGGTTGGTGTTATTTTGATTGGAAAATAATACCAATAGAAATGGGATTAAAAAAGCTAGTTTGTTTATCTTGTAATGGATATCTTCGCGTATTGTTATTGTGAACCAATTTTAATTATTCTTATTTTATTGAGCTGAGTCTCATATAAATTTAAAGCATACCCCTAATTTTCTATACTTACTAATATATATATAAAGCTGAAGAGTTTGTTTGTTTGATCCGGCTAATCTCAGGAACTACTGGTTCGAATTTCAAAAATATTTTTGTGTTTTTTGTATAGTCCTTTTATCGAGGAAGGTTCTAGGCTGATTTTTATTTATTATATTTTTATTAATTATACGCGGGTGAAACCGCGTGCACAGCTAGTTTTATATACATACATATAAGTAGGTGATAATTCGCGTAACTATATGTCTATTTTAAAGTTACCTGTGGGAAGCCATGGCGTATTGTTAATGTTTTTAGATAATATTCTTACATTCAAACTTTAATGAAAAAACTGACTAATGTATATTCGACATCTAACATTATCAGAACAATTGAGACAATACTGCGCATTCATTGTGGACGTTCAGTCGCTACTTGTACTTGAATATAAATCGCACTGTAATGGACGCTGTGACATATCGGACAGATTACATTAAGATAGTTATACATACACGTGACACGTACCATATATGTATCCACGTAATTATTTGACAATATTAGGTTCAATTTTTACTATATAAATATAATACCAAAAGATATTTTGTAAATTTTCTAATATTCGTCTTTGCATTGAAATTTTTCTCACGAGATTGTTTTAAATTAAAGATAATTTCGTTTTATTTAGTGATGATTAATCTCAAAACTGTACAGTAAGCTAGTTCGTGTAGACTCGGTTTTATATAGGTCGGTACGCTTCGTCATGTTGCAACGATCGCAATTTTCAAGACGACACGTCAAAACAAATTCGCATAAGTTATGAGACTTCAGTTTAGCTACGTCATTGTTGCTAAAGTTTACAAGTCTTCCTTGCCGTGAGGTTAACGAACTCTCGCGTTGATTGATAGCGAAACAAAAGCGTAGAACAAAGCCAGCAATATATCACTTTCCCTTTAATGAATCTTCTTAAAAAAGGAAAGTGGGTATTATTTCCGTTGATGGATTCGATTCTGATATTAATGAAAACTTTTACTTTATCGATTTTATACAATATCTTACCTACGTAACGTACGTAACATAAAACTGTTTCCTATTTAATTGAAATCTAAATTCGCTAATAAGAGTGTCTTGCTAATATTATATTACTAATGTGTAATTTTTTGTAATGTTTGTTACTCAATCAAACGAATCGAACTGTTTAAAAACAAATTTATTATTCCATTATTATATATGAAATCGAGATCAAAGATGCTTTTCTATTTTTAAACCAAGAAAAAAGTTTTTCATATTGAATTTAAATTAAAGAAAAAAATACAAAATTTAAGCATACATCAAAATATAATACAAAATGTCTTCGTAACGTACATATGTAGATTTTAAGTAACTAATATTTATTTTAACTTGTTTTTCGCTTCATATAAAAATCCTCGAATCAAAACTGAATACAATCTACAAAATAACCTTTAACTTTTATATATAACAAAGGAGACAGACCGAGCGTGTATGTAATAAATATCAAAACATCCACCTAATTCAAATCTGAATAGGCATTTAAACTGCTATCACTGTTTGAGCCAATTTCCGTCATCACACACGAGACAGGTCCTTTGTGATCAAATCACACATACATAAATAACGACCAGACACGACGAGGAAAGTTCAATAATGTTTCGGTAAATTGACGCTAAATATAATTCACGTCTTAAAATCAATGCAATATTTATAACAAAATATCATATACCTATACAGTAACAGTAACAGCCTGTGAATGTCCCACTGCTGGGCTAAGGCCTCTTCTCCTCTTTTAAGGAGAACGTTTGGAGCTTATTCCACCACGCTGCTCCAATGCGGGTTGATGGAATACAGATGTGGGAGAATTTCAGTGAAATTAGACACATGCAGGTTTCGTCAGGATGTTTTCCTTCACCGTCAAGCACGAGATGAATTAAATTCAGTGGTGCTTGCCCGGGTTTGAACCCACACATCGTTTAAGATTCGCGCGGTCTCATATACCTATATATATCTTTATTTATATCATACATCTTAATATAAACATACTACCGATTTAAGTACGTATAAGAAAATTTGAATTGTTGTTATTATTAATATTTTTAATTTAGTCGGTTAAACTTTCTTTATTATTTGAGGACTCGTTGGTCGTGGAAGTCCTGGGTTCTTACCCGGGTCCAGCCATAAAAGGTCAAGAAATTCAGTAGCAGCCTGGAGTAATGTTTAGTGTATTTGTTGCATTTGTCGGAAACCGGATTAGATAATGATAATAGCTTGAGGAAAAAGTAGAATTATAAAACATGTGAGATTTGATTGTCGTATGACATTCCTTCCTACGAACAATGATGTAAAGAATTAAACAATAGGCATTACAGTACTAATGCATTATGTAATTATTATTTACTATTATTATGTCTGTTCTAACCTTCTTCATCGACCTTTGCATAAGCTTATTACATTATATCAAAAAAAAAATATCTGAAAGCAAATTTTATCATCAAAACAAAATAATATAAACGTGTTATTAAAAATATATACAATGTATTGTTAGAATTATTTATGTAACACGAAATACATATATCATAAGATACGATATAAATAAAAGAAAAACATATAATATATATTATCTTAACAATTAATTCGTTATAGAAACCACGACATAGAATCCTGTTATTCGATTAAAGGAAAAATATTCATTAATTTGTAAGGATGTGTTCAACGACCTTATGATTTTTTTCAGATTATATCTACAAAGGTATTATCCCTTAATATGTTTTCGATTAGAAGTTATTTGCTTAGGATGAACGACCTCCAATTTTATTGGGATTTCATGATTGAAACGCTCAAACGAGTCCGTGACCTCTCTGGGAAGCTACGTAAAAGTTTGTAATTTTAGCTTAAATGTTTTGTAATTGAATTCATTCTTTTAAGTCCACGAGGGTCGCGAATATTTAAAGGTACAAAGGGAGCTGTTACTGTATGCCTTTCCCGATGATTTGCGAATACACAGTTCGTTTACCAAAAAATTTTGTTGATCTGAAATAAATTGAAATTTCGAAATGTTATATGTTTTATTTCATAAAAGACATTCATTATAAATACAAATTATATATAATATCGATTGATTTAAATATTTTGATATGAAATCTTAATTGAATTTTGTCATAAAACTCCATCTATCTAGGCGGACTGACAAATGGGACACCTCATTGTAATTGGTCACCAGCCATTCCATACATCACCAATGCGCCACCAACATTGGAAACTTAGATGTTATGTCTCATATGTCTGTAGACTGGCTCACTCACCCTTCAAACCGGTACACAGTAATATTAAATATTGCTGTTTCGCGGTAGAATATCTGATGAGTGGGTGGTACCTGCCCACTCGGGATTGCACAAAGACCTACCACCAAGAAAATTTGGTGATTTTTTGTATTTATTAGAAATTGTGTACAAACAATTATATGTAACACATAACTTCATATAACATTGTTATATAACGTTAGGATTGTTTCGATCGATATAAAAGTATTTATTGTTAAATATATTTTTTTTATTGGATACGTTTAAATATGAGTTTTTCATTGATATATAGATATAAATTTTCTCATTTCTTAATTCGTATTATTTTCTCCGAACAGCCGGCACCCTTTACTTGCTTCAATGGCGTTACTTTAAACGTTTCCTGTGTTTGTTATTACATGTTTTTTTTTATCCATCCTTTATTTTCATACATACATATTTGGCCGTGTTTCGGCATAAGCTAATTATATGACGAACATCATACGAGGAAGCGAAATTACAAATATTATGCACTTACTATAATTCAAAACCGATAATAATATATGACGTTGTTCGCTTAATGTTCAATTTGGGTCATTTAATGACGTGCTGCGAACATGTATTTTTGTCCAAGTAACGCTTGAATTTTTTTAGGTACAGTTTTATTGACAGTGTAATCTTATATATATATATATGTAAAGAAAACCTCTTCAGTGGTGTACGATCGTTTTTCTTAAGTTTGTCTCTGCCGCATTATCGACAAAGACAACTAGATGTCACGACTGACATTGACGTTTTATTTTAAAAAAGTAACAATATATTTTTCGTAGCAATTAACTTACCTAGATTTAAACATAAAAAACACCTGAAGTAAAGGCTTTAAATGTTATTTCTTTTATTATTACAGGTGAGTGAATATTTTGTTATTGTGAAACGTAATTAGGAAAATGTAAATACGTTTTGTGAATAAAGACTTTTATTATTACAGAGAAACGCAATTACGTCTTTATTTCAATTCTCCCAATTGTTGGATATAATATCATTATATATAAATAAAAATAATTGCTATGTATTACATAGATAATATAACTTACATAATAAAGCTGTTTTGTTTGTTGTATATAAACTTTAATAAAGTTTATTAGTGTATTATTAGTAGAAATGTATCGTGATTTTTTTTTTATTTTTAACATCAAATCGCGAACCTTCATCTAAATACTAAGCTAAGGAGATACGGAACACAATAATTGTTACCTCTTTGTATTCAACATTATCTATATGTCAGAAAGCATTGTAAGTTAGAACATTGAGTTATGTTATTTAATTGATTGGGAGCGTGGTAGGAAGGACTGCACGAGCTAGGTTACTCCACGAGGTCGTAGTCATGATTGAGAGTTGCACTTTATACGCCTACGATAATTAGATACGATGAAATTAATGTTAGCTTAACAAACTTATCGAACTTCATGTTGTATTTATTTATACGAATATTTAGTATTATTATTAAATATTCCGGTTTCACATTATATTCGTCGAAATTAATTAAATCGAATTTTCCGGGTAGACTACGGTTCTCATCGTTCAATCTATAAATAACGTATCGGCAAGGAGGATGTTATTTCATATTAACATCGATCTGCATGTGCATACTTATCCAATTTCTGGAACATGTTTCAATATATCTTTATGTTCCGTAAGGTTCTTTAGCTCTGCTTTACTCTACTAGAATTGTACTATAATGTGCCGCTTTAGTATCTTCCAATCTCGGAAGATTAAGGAAAACTACAAAACAAAACTTCGTCGAAAATTTACACAACTACACAGGTACAGATAATGGGTTAGATTAGTAAACATTTATATAGTCAAGGAATGTATCAGGTTATTAGTTCACGTCAAATATTTCTAGGGTATTTGTTTTATTCGTAATCGACCTCCTTCGTCTTCATTATGGCCAGTAGTTAATAGTTCAAAAATAGAATCAAATAAAAAAATAACCATTTATTGATTTGATATAAGCTTTCCTAAATAAAATTTTTCACGTGTATTATGTGTAAATGCGTAATTATGTCGTATTTTTTATAATATAAAAATGTTTTGATTACAAATATTTTATCAAAAATGTATTAAATCTGATAATGTTTTAGTTAATTTATATAATTATTTTGCTATTTAAATGACTATCTGTTATACGCCTATGTTCGAATCGAGATTTGTTTTGTGGAGGCGTCGACAATATGGCATAATCGAAATTTTGCTAAACATCCGTTTTTCACTGAATTCAAGGAACGATCGGAAAATTGGGATGTACAAATAGTTTAGTGATTACATCTCCGTTATTTGTTTTTGATACACCGTGCAATATACTTAGTCAACACGAATGCGGATATTTTCGTCATTGAATTAATAGTAAAAATATCGTAATTTTTTTTCAAGTTTTGCCAATTTCCCGCGCACTTAATAACAAGCCCTAATATAATAAGCGAATCGATTAATCTGTTCTCCCTTACTTTATGTATAGAAATTATTAGTCAATTGAAAAGCATTTTGCATTTTAATCGCTACGTCTTTTTATTCGACTATAAATAGACTTTGTGATATCAATTCTCTGGAATCCCTTAAGTTTTTAATTTTCATTATATATTAGAATTACGAACGCTTCTATTTCGTAATGTTTTCATTACGAAAGTATTAATGCGGCAATGGGGACGAGAATAAGGATAGCGTTAAAAAGCTCGTTAAAACTGATCCGACGACCTGCTTCGTTTACTTTTATATCATGTAAATATAACTAAACAAATGGAACATTTTCAACGTAATTTATTACCTTCGTTACACCTTTGCAATGAAATTACACAAACGTTTCTAGAATTTAAACAGCTGGCTCATTTTCCTTTTATCATATAACCAATATTGGCTTAATCTGTTGATCCTAAATTATAATTGTACAAATAAATAATCTCACGTTTTGCAACGTGCCTTAAATCAAGATAACGCTCGATTTTAACGCAATAGAAATGAGTTATTTCTTTACTCCTTTTTAAAATTAATTAGTATGTTATTTGCATGTCATGTTTAAAGATATTTCAACAATTTATTTAACCGGGATTGTTTTGCGTAGGCAACCCTAATAAGAACTCCTACAGTCACGTTTAATAATGCAATGAGTAAATTTAGAAGCCACGTAAAGAAAACCCATTTCTTAATAAAATATATATCCTAATAATGCATAAAAAATAGATTCGCGTTATAGGTATCGCATGCGTCACTATTCTAGACTTCAACGCGTGCGGTATTACGACGACAGATCCGATTTCGTAGCACCATACGCTTCATACCATCAAACCACGCATACGCTTACGTTCTGACATAACTCGGCCATGTATTTTGCAACACGCGATCTAATAATAAGCCGCTATTCGTTCGTCCGAAATTAACGCTTTATTTTACGCGTTCATCACAATAATAGCTCGGTGTCTTCAACCGCTAATTGGGTTTTAAATTTCGTACAACACGGTCGCGTAATTCGAATATTTCTGCGGCATATCCTACAAAGACAAATGATCAATTTCACAGAACGTAACCCATATTAGTTAGACTTGGAACCCTTCGAAATGAGGACGGCTGAATCAAGGACGTCTCGGCACTTTTGATGAGAAAAAAAAATTGTTCATAAAAGAGATGAGTGGAAAACGTGACCTCGAAGCGTGTACACGAAATGAGGCCAAAACAAGTAAATTAGAAATTAGGGCGCTCGAGGAAAGCACTAACTTACCTTTGTTTGGCTCATTACAATGCTGGGTGACATCGTTAATATGTCGTTTCCTGGACTAATTCAGATAAAAGCGCTGAATTTTTTCAACAACTCCAGCTATTTCAGTTATTCGAAGATGTACTCGGGGGAATTACAGTCTCATATTTTTGAGAAGACACTTCATTTATCTGTGATTGAGCGCACATTTTGTTAACAATGCAACGTGCAATGACTAATGAAATGTGCGTTCATTATACAACGAATTGTGGGCTTTAAAGTTTAAACTAGTTTACCCAGAACATTTAATGAACGTAATATTATTGTTTTAGTAATATTTCTTCATTCTTCACTATTAACTGTGGTCACATTTCGATCAATTCGGAAAATCTATAAACCTATATCTTATACAACACAATATACCACGGAGCAATGAAATCCAACGCTTTTCACTTAGCGCTCGTAACCCTGTGGTTAATTTATAGGAACTGGTGTATTATTAGTTAAGAGCTACTACTATTTACAGCTACATATGCGCAATTAAATTGCTCACTATATTTACCCTGATTTTAGAACGTCTATATATTTTGTTTGATTATTACAAAAGAACAAAGAATATTTTTCGTAATGTAAGTAAAATTAAATTAAAAACACGCATTTACTCAAACTTAGTATAAGAATGAGATTATAATATGACCTGAACGAAAATTGTATGTATAATTTCATCACAATGATTTCATTACAATTATATTCTAAAAAGTTTCTGTTAATTTAATCAAATTATTTTATCGTGATACATAAACTGCTTACTATAAAGTGTTTGTTTATAAACGAAAATCGTTTTGCAACAATCTTTCACTAAAGAGTGCGCTGGAAGAAATATTATCTATTTTATATACGTAAACACGTAAGCAGAACGATTTGATTCTAATTTTTTTGATTAAAAGCATAAAAGCAACATTAGATAATGATAATGCCTAACGTCACGTGACTTTTTGATATTTGTTTTTCTTTTTGTCATTGTCTAGTATATTACTCGGTGTGAAGCTTAGCTGAGTCTGTCAGCTGACCATTACATATATCAAAACTTCGGGCGAAGAAAAGTTATAATCATATGTATGAATAATATGCACCGCAAAATATATAGCTAATATATAAAACTACTCATAATTATCGACAAATATAACCCTATATTTATTAATAAAGCTCCGTTGTTCTTAGTAGACAAATTCGTTATGTTCACTCAAGGTAACTTCTTCCAAAATATACTCATTAACGATTTTTATCTTCATCAAAAAGGCTCTAAGTCGAAAACTCAGTGATATTTGCCCATAATACATACTTTCAATGCAGGACCTGTTTGTTCACTAGGTCATAGAAACTGATTAATCAAAAATTAACAAAATTGAAATTATTGGCTAATTATAATTGTGGATATATCTCATAATATCTAGTATTTCATCTTAATTACAGATATGTTGTGACATACAGGCATAAATAACTCGGTTATTTATATTCATTGCTCGCAATAGATTACAATCTTACCAGTTGTACAAGATATCGCTTCAAAGAGTTTTTCTTCGAATAAAAGTGTCAATATAAAACGTAATGGCCTAGCTTCATATAAAGGATCGTAAAGTTAGATGTTTTTATGAACTATCAAGCTCCCCTGTATATTTATTAACTTTGCTTTGACGTAACGAAATCCTCCTGTTCTCGCCGACGACAAAGGAAGACGAGTGGAAATGTCACACTCGTTTTTATAACGGCGAACAAAAGATACTGAAAAAACGCCTCGTAACCTAGAATGTCTAGGAAGAATGCAAGTCGTTAGCATCATAGACAATAGAGGCTCGCATTAAAAAATTTCACAGCTCTGCCAAGTCACGAATGCCGATATACCGCTTTTAAGAAACAATGCACTAGATATAATAGCTGCGTTTAAAAAAAAAAACGTACAAAAATACTTGCAATGATCGTGTAGTAAAATTTAATTGGCATCGGTAATGAAAGAAACAGATATTTTATACGTCTATATAGACTTTACGATTATGTGTGCATTTACTATTACATTCAACAAATATTACATAATGAATATAATTTATAATTAAATAAATGTACATAATAAAACTTCTGTGTAACAAATTTTTATTATATATTTGTTTCTAATGTTAGACCGACATATGTGTGATTAGTTAACATTAATAAAGCCATTTTTATTTGTACAAACTAAAAGCAACTTAGTTTGTACAAATAAAAAAGGCATCTATGTCAAATTTCACTTATTGTTAGATTGTTAGCTACTGTCGTTCAATCGGAGAGGTAAGTAGAAATATTAAAAAAATCTTAATACCATCTGTATTGCGATTATTCCTTCAATAAAAACCCAAAAAAAAAAAAAAGAAATATCAAAGCTTCGTACAGATAAATAATATGATTGTTATAAACATTTTATTTTATTTAATTAAATATATATTTTATTTTATGTTCTACTGTATTAAGAACGGTGTAACAAAAATCCTATTGGATTTATCCGTACATCGGTGTTCGTTGTCAACACTTATAGACTTAAACTATACAATAATAAAAGATAAGAATAAAAAATAAAAAACACAAAAAGTAGGTACATAGCAATTAAATAATGTTAAAATTAGTTACATAAAATAGCGATAAGTGGAATATTGCGGTGCGGGTTATAATTCAATTGTTTAAGTTAGTCTATCCACGAAGCGGATCAATTACCACCAAATTCATTCAATCAAATCTTATATAGATCTAATGTACTGTCAAATCAACGTAACAAAGTGTTCTGTTACATTAAAAGTAACATCATTTACATTTATCAAGAATCTTCTTTGTTACATCTAAATTTAGCGCATAAACTAAGACACATGTCACCATACGATTTAATCTTAGCTTTTGTTACGTGACCTACATTTTTATCATTTGTTCGCAAATATATTTGATGTCATATGCCAAACTGACATAATCTCTACTTTCGTTAGTCTTCAAACAAATACATTAACTAAACAATAATAGATCTCAATTTTATTTTATTTCAAATATCTGAAATTACCTTATTTAGACTGCGTTTGTCAACTGCTTATTTAGACTGCGTTTGATTATAGAGCAGACTTCGCACTCTCATATTCAAAGGAGGAAGGCGAACTGACATGACTGGAGTGATTAGATTAGGCACAGGACCAACAACTTAGAGTGCTTTCCGAATCACGACTTCCGACTTCCAAGCAGATACGGAAAGAACACGAGATAACTTCTCGTGTATTTGACACTTTGGCTCTAAAACCAGACATAAACTATATTCTCTTACATAAATTAAAATATTTTTTTAAGAAAGCAATTTGTGTAACTTTAGCGAACACTTATATACATATAACTTCATAGTGTTAAAGATCAGAGAAGTCCTTTGTGTATTTCTAGATGCATCCCTCTGTCTATACATAAGGGATACCATCTGCCTTCCTGCTTTAAGAAATTAATCCTTGCTTTGACCTAAAATCGCGATACAGTGACCATTTCACGGCTCAGATATAACGTTACACACATTACAAGCAGTTAGATCAGAAGTCGATACGCGCGTGGGTGGTTACGGAAGTGGGCCGGAGCGTCTCGGTCGGGCGACGACCCATGTCGGGAACATGCCTTGATGATTCTCAAGCCCTAGTCTAGTCTTTTCTATTACCAATTTATTTATTTCCTAAATAATATAAGAACTGTATTTTATTTATATCATAAAAGGCGAGGCCCGCAAATGGGACGCTTGGTGTTATAAAGTTATCTCAGTCTAGGACTGTTTTTTTAAGGAACTTTTAGAAACCCTCGTGTCTTTAATCTCATTATTAGCAACTTCTATTAATTATTATTGTATAGGTAGGCGGACGAGCATGTTGGCCACTTGATGGTAAGTTGTCACCAACGCCCATAGACAACCATACCATTGTTAACCATAGCTTACATCGCCAATGCGCCACCGACTTTGGGTACTAAGATGTTATGTCCCTTGTGCCTGTAATTACACTGGCTCACTCACCCTGCAAACCGGAACACAGCAATACAAAGTACTGCTATTTTGCGGTAGAATATCTGATGAGTGGGTGGTACCTGCCCAGACGAGCTTGCACAAAGCTCTACCATCTTATTGGTCAGGATTAAATCTTGGACCTTCACACCACTTGACAGCCTTATAATTTTGTAACTTGAAGCATTAATTAATATATTGCGAAAGAATACTCATACAACTATATTTAGCATTTAATCTTTTGTTTGGATGCTGTACGTCGCTATTAAAACATACGCAAAGGTTACGTCTGAAACTAATTATTACATTTGATAATAACAGACTTTACATTCGACATTCAAAGTGATGTTAATTACACAATATTTAAATACTGTCTGAATGATAACTATTTAATAATGGCATTTAATGTTTAATACTTGAGTTGAGATGGAAACGGGTCAGCCTCCCGTTCTCAGCGTCATTTGTATGAACCGTTGGAATACGCGTAAGTAACGTCTACTTACCCTTAAGACCTTAGTTATACCTACATAACTCGATTTATTTGGAACATAAAATAAGTACTTTATTTGACTTTACTCGATACTATGTGATGTAGCTTTTGCGTCTGCCCGTTTGTTGGCTTGGCTTTCGTGCCACGCGCTAACTTTTGATTTAAATGTCTATCTATCATTTAGGTGATTTCATCCGTAACATTTAAATCTATATTATATTATATTATAATAAGCCTAAAAAAACCCTACATAAAGGTCCGCATGTCTATCTATCTTTCAAAGATCAATGCAACCATTATTTATTAAAAAAATTAATGAAACAATATAAATTCAACTCAAATTCTATTCATTTTGTCACATAATATTAAATCTTATCAAAACTAATATCATGTATGTATATCAAGTGATTTTTGTTAGTAAAATTATCGTTTATAGTTTAGCAATTGAGATCAGTATTTTTAGTGATATTATAAGATGTTTATAATAGTGCAATATCGTAACGATCGCTACGATCGATTGTGAGTTTAGTATAAAATATGTATGTATTGTGACTGCCTCGTTGCTCTAGTGGCTAGATATAAGGCCGCAGACCCGGTGGTCCTGGGTTCAATTCCAAGGTCGGGCCAATTAATAGTTATTGGGTTTTTCTGTCAGAAAATTCTCAGTAGCAGCCCGGAGTCTGGAAGTTGGAAGTGTGTACACTCCTGGTTGGTCCTGCTCCTGAACTCTGAGAGCTAAGTAAAAGAGGGTGCACCTGTGCTTGCGCATACACTTGTGCACTATAACATCTCCTGCGCAGTTGGCTAATCTGAATTGTCCGCCGTGGCCGAAATCGGTCTGGTGGACCTTATATAATATATGTACATATGATTTTATTAAATTATTTATAAACTATCATGAGGTTAAGCATTAATTTAACTTGTACAATTTAATTTCTTATCGTTAGCCTAATAGACGAAAAGTTTTCGTCATTTCGACATACCGTTTCCTGACTTGTAATAAATTCTCAATTCGTGTGAAACCGGACGGAGTAGGTTGCTAGTTTTATTGTAACTGAACACGCGTATATTACTTGTTATTTCCTGAACTTCCTAAGACAGCGAATACATCTACTCATTATTTGTGCAACACGTTCTTTGTTGTGTAGTAAATTAAACAAACATTGAATGTGTGCCTACCATTATACTTTATCGATTTCTTAAGCCATCAAAGTAACGAGCCCATTACATAAACACGCATTAGAATCGCGACAAAGGAGAAAATTAATATACTGTAAATGTCTCACTGCTGGTCTGAGACCTACTCTTGTGGAGGTATACTGCCTATTTCAAAACGCTGCTCCAATTGGGTTTCGTTAAGTCAAGACAAACTTGTAATAATACTATGCAATACTTAATGTTAAACAAAAAAATCCGTGTGGTGTCGAGGGACACCAGATAGGAACGACGTTGCTTATTATAAAAATATTAATTTCAAGTTCTATTCGAGGTATAAAGAAAATAATTATTCGGGTAAACATTTTTTATTATGATTTTTTTATCGATAATAATGAAAAAAACTACTTTACATAATTATCTTAACAACTTTATTTTGTTTATTTAATGATTTATAAAAAAATATATAATAATAATATACAAAGAAACATCTATTTACATGAATAATAATAATTAAGACTAATCATGTTCTATCATATAAACTATAGCTTTATGGTAACTAAAATAAAAATTGAAAAATTAAATTTTGAATAAAAATTGAAAGTAAATCTTACGCATTTTTTGAACGATACGGACGTTTTTTCCGGCTAGGGTTACCCCTCCGCAACGTCCCATAAGGAACTTCATTCCAAAACACCATGCTTCTTTATTTCTTAAATGGGCATAAATAACAAATGGCAAGATCTAGAAAACATCACAGAGTAAATTAAACATATATGAGATAGTTATACAATGGTATACAATATACGAAAATTGAACGTATCCATTAACTTTCAAATATAAATTTTTTTTTTTTTTTTTCGTACATTTTTGTCATCTGTTTCATAACAAGGACAGCTAATTTTCTGTACAGTCGTAAATATTTAAATTTAGGCCAGAACGTCTTGATGACATTTTTATCATTGGAATTGCTTTAACAGAATATTCACTCGTATATGTGTTTTGTGGAAACGCCTTAATGTTCAACATTAAATTGATATATGGATTATAAACGTTTTAATTTAAAATATATATCAAATTTTATACTAATATAAATGTTCTATCGTTTCAGGTAAGCTCCGCCCTTGTTCATCAAAGCTAACGTATGTGACAACATTGATTTATAACTAAATATTTACCCGTCAGTATCCGTCACTTAAATGTAAGTTTAATTATAGAGTTAATAGTGAAGCATCGTAAAAATCGCCGAGACATACTTGACTAATGTCCAATCGTCAAACAAACGTGACATAACATTCATATATCATAGTCATCGTTCCGGTGTTACGTCCTCGTTATCGTGTAGAACATCAAACGTGTGGCCTAACAAATGCCGCACATACGAGTATAATATAATTTAATGCGTCGATTAAATCTTTATGCAGGCTTGCTTCATACTTTGTATTGCTATGAAGATGAGTGACATAGTGTAGTCTGAGATATGGCATAAGTAGTTAGTTTAAGGCGCAAACGACGACAGGTGACAAATCACCATCAGGCAAGTCTATTTGCTTGTACCTGAATATTTAAATATTTTTTTATCGATTTGCTTACTTCTAAATGCGCGGTCGCACATCTATATTAGCAACTTAATCTGTAATGTGCGGTTAGATTTAAAAACGATTACCTGCGAGTTGCGAGGGCGTCTTGTCACGCAAATAGAGTGAACTTTATTTATAGTCACGTCTACGTCAGTGGGTGCAAGCGGACTGTTCGAAGACACGTCCTCGTAACTAGCTAGACGTGATTCCGCACGACGTCATGGAATCGACTTTTAACGGGATGCCTCTTGAAATTTATCTCATACTTGTAGTAGTGATTTATTTTACTTGAAAGCATTTCGAATGAGTAATTTATTGTTTATATTATTATCGTGCATACCATTATAGGAGACATAATGAATAACTTTAGTTAATTACACGAAACCTAATTGCCAAGATACGTTTTTCACAAAGCATAATGTTCAGTCAAAAATAACAATGTATATACAAAATATTAAAGTATAAAATATGAGCTATTATGACAATAAAACATAATTGGTTTTCTCTTTCTGTCATTATTGATTTGACATTCGAAAGAAAAAGACATAGCATTGTTGAACTAATCTCCCTAAACGTTTAAAAGTAAGGCCGTATACGTTTGTATACTACGTAATACAAAGACTAAATAAACCGACAATTTTAAACGAATACAAAATTTCTAAATAGTAGACTATATAAACCTTCTATATGTTATCTTTCGTCGATATATATTTTTATTTTCTTTTATTTGGAGTTTTATATCACTTACAATTTTGGTACTGCAAGGCTATTCTATAAGAACAAACACGAAATTCACCGCAGAAAACGGTCGTGAAAGGTCAGAAAGTAATTTGATCAAAATAATCATTTCAAGAACACACATATCAAATTAGTAGTTTTCAACATAGTTAACGTATTGTGTACGATATTTCATAAAGAAAACAGTATCTATTTCTAGAATGGACATGCGATTATGAGAAAAATTACGTTTATGCGAAGTGTTATTTATATGCAAGTGACTTGCTTAGAAATAAAGTAAGTGGTATAGTACAGGCTTCAGCAAAAACATGCACATTACTCATGATAAACATTTCCTCACCGCAGATCACGTGATATCTCGTATTTACAGCTTGCGGTGGCCACGCACCTCGTATCGGCTTAGATCATTT
Source organism: Nymphalis polychloros (assembly GCA_905220585.2). NCBI lineage: Eukaryota > Metazoa > Arthropoda > Insecta > Lepidoptera > Nymphalidae > Nymphalis > Nymphalis polychloros. The sequence continues at coordinate 2,975,717 of HG992247.1, forward strand.
TGTAAATTGTATGCGCTTTGCATGATATTGAATATACATGTTTAACTTATAGGATAATAAGGTTAGACGAGCCGGTTGGCGTGGTTGGTAGATAATTTTTTGCCTTTCGCGCCGCAGGTCGTGGGTTCGATTCCTACCCAGGTCAGATATTTGTGTACATAAACATGTCTGTTTGTAAGTCTGGGTTTCAATTATCTATATACGTATATAGTTACAAAAGAAGTATATCAGTTGTCTGGTTTCCATAGTAAGAGCTCTGCTTAGTTTGGGATCAGACGGTCTTGTGTGAATAATGTGACAGGATATTATTACTATTATTATAATAAAAATAGTCACACCTTTCTTATTCGGATGTCGGTTTATTTGATGGAAGCGATAAATATGAATATGGAAGGCTTAACGCTGTTATTACCTCTTACATGCTAAAATTACTCTTGAATTTGGTTAATCTGAATTACGATCATAAAATCTTTAAAAATACGAAAGTTTAATAAAGAAAGTTATGTTTACGATATTGGGGCGAATACAAAAATCAAATCCAATCCATCAAAGGTAAGAGGTGATCGTTTAGTTTATACAATCTTTACGAGTTCCAATTTAATGTGAGATTTCACTTAAAAATTCTCAAAGCTTTTGTTCAAAACAGGATAAAATTAAAAAAAAAAACAGCTTATTTTTATAAAATTCGAAGAGACCATCGACATAGATGTTTATCTTATAATCAATTTATTTTCCACTTACCGGGAATGAAGGTAATATAAAAAATGAATACTTTTCCATTTAATATATTTATATATAAACTAAATCAATGAAAATGTCAGTGCAAGAAAAATAAAATAAAATAGAATAGCTGTGACACGCGGTATCACCCGCGACTAATAAAAAAAAATAAGCCTAAAGCCTTCCTCGATAAAAGGACTATCCAACACAAAAACAATTTTTAAATTCGAACCAGTAGTTCCTGAGATTAGCCGGATCAAACAAACAAACTCTTCAGCTTTATATATTAGTATTGATTGACCGTCGTTCAGTCAGTTACAAACAGGCCTGGCCTAGGATTCGGTAGTTATGGTCAAACTAGTTTCAATTTTTTTTTTTTGTATTTAAACGATTTTACTTATATATTTATTTAAATATAATTTGTTACACATAAACGATTTTACATTAATTAATTTATAGCTGTCGAGACATTAAATTTTGGTTTTGAGTTTTATAATCTATGTACTTAAACCGATAAAGATCTACCTGCCCTATTTACCTAACTCATTCCTAATGGGGTAGAGATCCAGCTAATATGGCCTGGGCGCAAGGTTTGAAGGTAGATCTCTCCTTGTATTTTCATTTGTATTCAAATGGGGTTTGCTAAAGCATTTCCTTAGTTGACAACGATGTATCTAGATTAAATTATGATTAAAATGGAAATGACGAATTCAAACGTCAATTAGTAACGGAAGTCAATGGACGTCTTTTTTCAACAAATAAGCATTCTTAGATAACAATAGATTTTTTTGTGATAATTGGTCAGTGGCTAGAACACGTGAATCTTAAGCAAAGAAAGTAGATTCAAATCCCATGCATCATTGAGTTTTCAAAAGCTTGATTTGTGTTGCTTTAACCTTACACGACATTTTATAGAATTATTTTAATAATTAACACTATAACAGTAGTAAGCTATCCTCAGGGCAAAGTTATCAACATCCATCCTCTAAAAACGCGTGACCTTTGGTACATATAAAACACATTGAATCCTTTTTGATAGCAAAACTGTCATGCTTATTTATATATAATATATTAATAATAATATTGTACACGTGATAGAAATTAAGGCATATTTTGTCAGAATCGTTTCACTCAAACGATATATGTATAAAGAAACGTTGCATCAAATTCGATGATGTCACTTACATAGTCGCAAAAAGTTTCACTCCAAAAAGTTTTATTATCGTCAGAAATTGCTATTGGCTAGTATATTCATAACATTCATTGTTTTATGTAACATTCAAATGTCTTTATTTATTGTCTTTAAACTTATAATTAGATTACAACACATTAATTACGACAAACTAGAGCAACGGCCGACTTCGCCTATATAATACTATCAGATAATTCCTACGTAACCTCAAAGGAACAACATCAATTAATTTTATATTACATTACGATTTACGGATATTACCAAATGAAATTAAAAAAAATCATATACACCTAGATACTAAACAAGCGAAGGCTATCCGCTGAGCTATTTTGTAAGCTTCCGTTTTATCAGATGGCCGTAATTAGTGCGAATCGTTTGGTAATTAATTATAGTATGGAGTAGGCCCGATAAAGTCGCCCTACGCAAGGTCAAGGTTCCGCGCTCGAAAGTAATGGTCGGAGCGCACGAAAGTTCATTCGACGGAGCTAATTTATGGTGGAAATGATCATGGCGTTAACGTAACATCGGGACTATTCGTTGCGTATATATTTTTTTATTTAGTTCGAAAAATAATATAGAAAGTAAGATGAATCTAGATAGATTCATTTCAGCCCGCGTCAATTACTTAGAATAAAACGCTGTTTATTATTTATTGATCAAGTAATATTTTCATATAAAAATGAGATATTAATAAAAAACAATTAAATTTTAGTTTAACCGCAATCCTTGTAAGCTATCTAATATAGTATCCTTGTAAGAAGTAACCGCATAATAATATTAGATACACTTTCAGATAAAAATTAATTTCATCTAAAAATTTAAAATTAAACGATTTTGATTTTATTACTAGAGATAAACTTCAGTTATGATAAATGTATTCTAGACTAGATTATTAATCATTTATTGATGGCTTAAACTTTATTAGAAAGAAGACATTATTCATATAAATAGGTCTCGACGAGGGCGTGTTCGGCCCTGAGCGGATTATGACTATACCAATAGCTATGTACATTAATGGAGACAGTGAAAATCTGGCTGAGATAGAACGTCGAAGGTGATGTTAGGAAACTTTACGCCATATGATCTCTTATATATAAGGAAGTTAACTAAAATTAGTCACACCTATTCGATCATTTATTATTCAGCAGTATCAGAGAAAATTAATTAAAATGACTTAATTTAAATATATATATAATATTAATGAGACAATATCTAAAGCTGTTGTTAGAGGTAAATGTTGTTCAAATAATTTTAATTGAACAGTCATATATATAATATACTCGAACAATACAATTGAAACACATCGACACGGTGTTGACATGACACCAATTGCTGTAGTCTCTGCCGCGCATCTGTGAGTTTTGGGCGGGCGCCACAGCTTTCCCGGTTGGTGGAAAACAGAACCGCCACACTTAACCTGCAACCAGCGTCGTGATCGCACGCACGCCTAACGTCTTTGCTAATGTAGCACTAAGTACGCGACATAGTTATAATTTATGAATTGATATTACGATACAGCGGATATAGTGTACACAATTATAAATAATTTTACGAACGGTTTTGGGCTGCTAAGGTGCTTGTGAACAATGACATTGGACAGGGGTGATAGTTTTAGTGGTAAGATCCAGCCGGCAGCGTCTGTGTCCTGCCTATCTCAGTGCCAAAACATTTTCAGTAAAAGACTTAAACGCTGGGGTTCCACAGGATCGTGGGTAAGAATACGATTATTTTTTGCATTATTAATCGCAAATACTATTTTAAAACGAATTTGCATTTTTATATTCAACCACTTTTAAACTTTATAAGTAAATATAATATCTTAATAAATAGTATTTAAAAATCAACGATTCAAAATTGTTATAGGATTTTATTTGTGTTATTTTATAAAATCCATAAATTTCACTTCCCGTACAGTCGCGTGTTGTAACAAAATTTACGACTTGTTTGATCTGTAATAAGGAGTTATAAAAAAGAAATTATACGAGACGATAGTAAAAGAGTGACGTGCACGGATTTAATTCATTAAGGAAGAAAGTTTGTTTACACACGGTGGAGACGTAAAGTAATCACAACATATTCACTTTTATTTATATTTATTGTAAAATATTATAAAAAAATAATTATTGTAACTCGTGTTCGAAATTCGAATCGTTATTGAAAATTTGAGGAAAATATGTATTTATTTGCATGTTTTGAATTTATTTTATTGGTAACACTAGATCTCGTCTGTGCGACGGGAAAAAAAATCGCTTGACAAACAGAGATAAAGGTCTTTGTCTATTTATATATAGATTCTGACATAAGTAGTTCAAATTTAGGTAGTATTCTGAGGAACTACTACCTCCGAATTACATTTTCTTTATTATATAAACAAAATTTAATTCAATCCTTTTAGACCTTTAAGAGTGATATTTAAGATAATTATTAGATCATTTATTTGAAATAACGCAAATAGGCAAAGATTTGTATAAAATACGCCTACGGATCGAAGCGTTTATTTTATTGAACACGCCAGTTTAAATTATGTCTACTGTCAGCAGCCGAGCACGTTTTGCATGGGAATAGGATTCGTAATTTTTCTGTTTGAAACTGGTTTTTAACGATTACCTTATTGGTATTATTAAAAGCCAAATGTATTGAATGTAATCTTTTATACTAAATATGTCTATTCGTTACTAGGCAGTATTGTTTATTGAATCGCAGTAGTGAATTGAACAGTAATATACGATAGATCATTATTAAGAAAGTTGTTACGCGACTAGCTGATAAGTGGTACGATTTGTATCTTTCTGTTTTGAGATAGTTTTAAAGAAATGCTAATTTCGTCAGCTGTCGTGGTTTTGTTAAAAATAATGAAATAAATCTCTTGACCCATTTTACGATAATTTAAAGTTACTGGTTTTTATCTTTTATATAAACGAAATCATTATTTAACTAAACGAAACTCAACTAAATTCAATAGTTTGTGCGTATTGTAACGTTATAAAATTATGTATATTATTCGATTTAAAATACTAATTTTATTGTTTTAATGTAAAAAAGGTACTTTTATTATTATAATAAAAACGTTGACCAAACATAACCTTTCAAATACGCAGATAATTTTGTTCTTTCTGTTATTATTGATTTAACATTTGATAGAAGAAGACAAAACATCGTTTAACTAATTAGGCCGTTAATAATTATTATTTATTTAACTGATACAGTACTTAGACTTTGAAACCAATAGTTTTCTATGTAGTGTATTATGTTAATCCTTTCTAATATAGAGCGCTACATAGAAGTCATAGATGTGTGATACAAATTGATTGGAAAAATGGATAACCGCGTGTCGCCTGCGTGACGATCACGTGATCTATCACAATCGCAACCGATTATCATGAAATTTTTCATACACTTGTTTACAAAAAGTACTTAAGACCCTCTCACGTGTGTCGGGTAGAAACTAGTGATATATAAAAATCAAATTTAAATTGTTTACATTCCGAACCAGTATGCCTTACATGCCTACTTGAATAATATGTACATATACGTCGATAGTGACTATATTTACTGATACTGAGAAAAAAAATGTTTATTGAACTTGTACTATTAATTTGTATAATATAATGTATAAAGTATTTGTATAAAGTATTTTGATTGGTAATACTAAATTTAAAAAAATACACGAAAAATGATATCAACCCTGACCTAACCACAGTATGTCTCTCTTACTTAGCGAAGATCCTAACGCGCGAACAACCACGGCCGTATTTGCTTATTTCTAAAAATAGTTTGAAGTTCTATAGCGAGTGGTTCGACTTCGAACGTCCATTAACAAGTTTACAGGATGATAAATTCGATTGCGCCATTATCCCGTCGCTTACATTTCGCATGCAAAAATAATAAACTTGTTTTGCCGAGGGTAACGCTCTTCGGGCCCTGTGACCAGGTCTATGGCGGGACCTTGCTCGGAGCAGTGAAACTGGTCCCTCACCGCTTCCAATGGTGTTAAAGGCCTTATCTCACACGGAATAGAAATCATATTCCTGTAACATTTACCAAGATAATTTGCCCACAGCTATCGAGACTGGTTCAGAGACGAGTACTGCGAGCTCCTTTACGTAATTCGAAAGACTATTATGGACATATAAAGTCATTGTCGCGATTAAAGTGACTTTTTTCAGTTTCGTCAGCGAAAATTGCTCTGCAATTTGTAAGAGTGAGGCCGATATCGATAAATGGTCAAAAACAAAAGACCATTCCATGGCGGCCTCGTCGTTCCGAATACGGCGCTATAAAATGTTATCCAATGACGTGATGGATTTATATTTTAATTAAAGGAAATAAATCAGGAAACATTAATTTAATGTCTGTTTTGATCAGCGTTCATTTATATTCAATAATTGAGTAATTTAATATATATTTATAAAATTATCGGCCCGCAAATGTTCCAGTGCTAGGCTAAGGCCTCCTCTCCTTCACGAGGAGAAGGTTTGGAGCTTATTCCACAACGCTGGCCCAATGCGAGTTGGTGGAATACTCACAACGCACATATCAGATTTATATTTATATCTAGTATGCTTTATAATTGTTTGTTTTTAATTTCATATTTACAACGTGACCAGATCTAAATATAAACGAAGTGAAATATATAATTAACACCTACGCGTAACTATATTAATAATTCAAGGTTTACATCGAGAATGTTTAGAAATAAATTTTGTAATTAGCAGACTTTTACAAGAAAACGGAAGCACTTATGTATGTTTACATTTTTTCTTAATATTTACATATAAAAACAGTAAAATACATTCTCGGTTGTTGTTACGAACTCTTCCTGCGATACAATGAAACCTCTTTTGTATAAAAAATACTTTTAGATGGTTTTTTTAAATATTAATATATATAAACGCAACCATTTAAATTTTGGTCCTTCGGGCCGGATACCATGAATAGAAATAATTAAATCATAATTCAATTCGATTTTTTGTATTATATTTTAAATTCTAATTTTATACCTGTGTTTCTTCTAGATTTCCAATACTCGTCACAAAGTTTAATGTTTAAATATAAATGAAGATATACTTTTAATAAAATTTCATAATCGAATCATGTTTGAAAAATTTAAAGTTTGTGTTCAACCTGTCACGTACATGATATGTTAATACTGAAACAATGATGAAGAAACGACAGTTCCAACTCGGGCGCACAATGCACATTGACAGTTGAGGTTGAGTGATGTCAGGAATCATGCGTGTTCAATTCTTTGTTCTGCCGTTTTGACAGATGATGATTCGTATGTTGAAATAATATTAGTTATAAAAAAATTTAATTGACATGTGACATTAAATATACATACATACATAACGAAATTGTAATCTTGACTGAATTAAAAATGACATTGTTTTTGGATTATTGCTATGTTTAAACTTACGTTGGTGATTTTTTAAAATGTTTATTTGCATATAAATCAATATATTAAATTCCATTCGAGTTTGCCAAGTTACATATTATACAATAATAAATTCGGCTAAGTTTTATCAATTCTCAAGAACCTTTCAATTTAACCGACCATAAAGCTGACCAAACAATTATGGTATAGAAAAAAAAAGATAATATTATGTAGATATAAAAACTTTTATTTGACGGCTGCTTTGAACGAACTACAATATTTAGTAGTCTGGATATCATAGTTACTAACACCAAAAGTTTGTGCTAGGTTTTAGCTCAATGTTAAACGTTAACTTATACAATAGATAAACTTGTCAATGAGATATTAAAATGACTATAACTTATTAGATAAGATAGATTTGTTGTTTGAATTTATATAAATATAATTTTAATATATATTGACTTACTCTATTGAAGTTAGATACATTTATTACTTACAAATGTTTACATAAAAATACATCAAAAACTTTAACCTATTTCTTCAAATGTTTTACTAATTAATATATAAATATTTAAGTATGCATACATTTGGCGCTATAAAAACGAAATAATACTTAAATATTTGGCAAATACAATTCTAATAATGTTAATTTTAAGATCAACATCTACAAAAATTCAGGGTATTAAAAAAATTCACTGACGTCACGATAAAGTAAAGCACGAAATTATTCAAAAAATTATCTATTTAAGATCGGCCCTCCATAAACATACATTATACTCATACACACCTGGATGGCTTTTGTGTGTTTATCAGATATCTAGCGTAAAGTCAACGGATGGAACGAGACGTTGAATATTTATATTGATACGGGTCCGCGTATGCGGGTCTGCACCGTGCGGTATGTGGCTTTAAAGATATGATTATAATTATGATAATTGCGGAATTCATTTCAGTTTGTGATAAATGTTTAGTATGATTAAATGTCGCTGGCACGTGCTGCACTCTGCTGTATTTTAATTTGAAAGCTTTAAGGTGCGCTTCCATCGTAATAAATTGCAATATTGATGTTCGCAACTGTTTACCGTATTTCAGAATCATTGTTTTTAAAATGAGAACATAAGGTAATTACAGAAACTTTTATGACCAACTCAAAGTCAATAGAGTTTAATTTTCGTTTTCATATGTAGAGGCATCTCTAGGGAACAACATATATGTATATTTTATAGGATGTTATATATGTATAATGCAGTTTTAACAACTTAAGAAATAGTAAAAAATTATAACAACAACATGCTAATAAATAAATACTTGTAGTGTAAAGATTACTTCGAACATATTATATTAAAAAAAAAAAATGGTTACAGTGTGTTCGAACGCAAGGAATCCCGACGCTAAGTCTAATGAAGTTATTTCCCCTAAATAGCACACTAAGTTGTTACACCAAGTTACACAACGGCATAGTTGGCGTGGTTTGCTGCACGATTATCACGGCCTACTTGTCGCACGTGTGATGTAAGCCTTAATGGTACTTGTATATGAGTGGAACTACGAATATCAAATTGTGGATCTTATTCTAATATGAATAAGATTCAATCTAGAAAAACTATTTCAGCGGCTGACTGTAAATGCCTAGCCAATTGAAGAATCAGGTGCATAGTTGGAATATAAACCTTATAATCAAAGGGATTAGTTCTAAATTTGAATTGCCGTTTCGAATCATTGCGTGATTTTATGTGGCTTCCTTCTGAATGTGTGCCTGTAATATCCCTTAAACACCCTCAACTAAATAGCTTAAAAGTGTAGTGCATCAAGAAAACATAGCCACGTGGTTTACATTATTTTTTACACTTTAACTTGTGGTAAGGCTATGTGCAAGCTCGTCTGGGTATACCTCTGGGTTTCGGTGTAAAAGGTGGGTGAACTAGTGTAACAACGGATCATCAACGGACATAACATCTTAGTTTCCAAGATTGGTGGCGCATTGTCTATGTAAGAAATGGTTAATATTTCTCACAGCATTAATGTATATGAGTAAACTTACAGGTAGCCCATTTGTCCGTCTGCCTATCTATTTTATACATAAAAATATATAATTATTTGTTAATTTTAATGTTTTGTAATTGAATGAATGTGGGGTGTCTAAATCTGGCATTGTCATTTAGTGATAGGCATGAGCACGTTTTAATGAAATGTTGCATATTTGTCAAACTCAAATGATATAAAATGATCACATTTAATTTATTTTACTAATTTCTTTCAATATATATATTCAAAATTTAAATTAAGTACTATGCTTTGCGCAAAATATGAAAACTATGTTTTAATTTATTGATAGAAGCATAATTAATGAATGAGTTTTAAGCTAATGTGATCGCAGAAATTCACCTAAATGTGTTAAAAAATCGCATATTATATCATCCTATATTGTTGACATTATAGTTAGAAGAATGTGAAAAAAAAATGTGCGGTCGGGGAACCCTCGTCAGGAACGAAGTCCTGGAAGATATTTTTTCGACCTAAACCTTCGTGTTTTGAAATGTAGATTTTAATTGATTATATTACTTTATTTTTGTCACACCAAAAATCACCTCAACCACTTTCTAAATTCGGACGCCCAACGCATCGCATTTTGTTGCATTTTGTAAGCACGATATGAACGCTATTTCGTTATATGACATGACCTTGGGCCACTGCCATTTCACTCTACTGTAAGCCGCGTAAAAGAACTTCGTTCCAATAACAAAAGCTATTATATTGTTATTACAAATTATAACGCTCATTCGTTTATGAAACATATTGAAATATTAAAATGTCTATACATTTGATCTATTGCGCATAGCCGATCCATTATAGCTGGAGTCCATTGAATTGCGGGGAATATTATAGAATCTTTCCAAGAACATTCCGAGATTAACCGCTACCGTTAGAAGCCGTAATTAATCCCAAGTAAAATGGCTGCCACAGACTCATTTAAAATTACTTAACAGTTTACGCTGAGGATTCAACGGCTCAAGGTTTCATTGAATATCCCGCAAAACGCTTTATAAAATTGAGTTTATTCATAAAATCCCTTTGAAAGAATTTTCATGAAATTGAAAATTCAAAGTCATCGCTAACAACACCTACAAAGAACTTTAATTAGCTCCCAAACGCCTTTTAAAAGAAATACCTTACAGGTCAACAACCTGGAATTTATCTCTTCAAATTGATCACATTTTCACCCTTTATTTAAAAATTAACAAAACAGAACCATAGCTCGACGACTCCTTGAGGATTTGAAGCTTAAGTAAGTAGAGGAGGTTCACATACACATTGGAGCGACATATTTATCGTCACAACAAAATTATTAGTAATTTGGTGTATTGATTTCAATAGCCCTATTCACTTTAGTGAGTTACGATAGAGCTAACGGACACGACACGTTTATTTGACGTGTTGCCACAACTCCACCGTTAAGTTGGATATTATTAGCATACTCACCGACTGATTTGTGACGAGCCTGATCGATAAAATTGTAGAGACGACACGACTATGCAAATAGCGTGTACCGAACGGCGATACAACCATCGATCGGACCTAATGTGAACAGCTCTTACGGCTTATGATGATGGATACTACGCGGTTTTAGAATGTCTGTTATTTAGGTTTCATCTTGATGTAATAATAATAATATCCTGGGACATTATTCACACACGGCTATCTGATCCCAAACTAAGCAGAGCTTGTACTATGAAAACCAGACAACTGATATACTACATATTTTTTTTATTTTTTTTTATTTTATTGTATAGGTTGGCGGACGAGCATATGGGCCACCTGATGGTAAGTGGTCACCAACGCCCATAGACAATGGCATTGTAAGAAATGTTAACCATCACTTACATTGCCAATGCGCCACCAACCTTGGGAACTAAGATGTTATGTCCCTTGTGCTTGTAATTACACTGGCTCACTCACCCTTCAAACCGGAACACAACAATACAAAGTACTGCTGTTTTGCGGTAGAATATCTGATGAGTGGGTGGTACCTACCCAGACGAGCTTGCACAAAGCTCTACCACCGAGTAAAATACATATACTACTTTTCTTTTGTAAATACATACTTATGTAGATAATTACACCCAGACTCAGGACAAACAGACATGTTCAAAATTAATTCAATTCAAAATTAATTAAACTATTCGCTATAGAAAATTAAACAAATGAAAAATCCGCCAATGTTAACGGACATCAACTCTTCATTATACCATGATATAATCTAAATTATTTCGCTAAACGGTTACAATAATATCGTATAGTAACTTCACAGTTAGCAATAGATATTGCATTGATATAAATTCATTGTTATTCATCATTATAGTTTCTCTTTGTACAGTGAAAGCTACCGACATTGTACCTTACATTTTAATGAATTTAATTTCTTTAGGTATTATGCATTGCCCCGGGGAAGCGATACGTAGTACATTAATATCGTAATATTATACTTATGTAATAATGTTTCGTATAAAATTTACATTTCTACATTTGCCAAATACAATCAATAATATTTTTATTTGATGAAACATAAATGAAATACCCGTCGATTATGTTTTTTTTTAAAAGGAATCAAAGTTGCTAGCCTTTCAAAAGAACCTAAGTAAAGTATATCTTATTTGATTTGATTTAATATAAGGTTTTAACATGATATAGTAAGCCAAGCGCTCAGATTGTATTGCTGTATTCCTGTGTGAAGGGTGAGTGAGCCAGTCTACCTTATAAAAAATAAAAATATTTTTACTTCAGTACATTTCAAAACTTCTTGCAGTTTCTATGGATGACGAATTACCATCACGGTGGTCTGTCTACAAATAAAGCGTTCGAAATAAAGCCATTTGCATGTGAAATACCATTTTAATAAATGATGAGGATGGTCCTCCAGTCCGATTTCGATCAAGGCGGCCAATCTCATGAGAGATTAGCCATATTATAGTGCACAAGTGTGTGCGCAAACACAGGTGCACTTATTCCCTAACCCTTATAACCCAATGGGACGGCATTCTGACACGACCGGATAGAGTTTAGGCGCAGGACCAACGGCTTAACGTGCTTTCCGAGACACGGTAGTGTACACACTTCCAACTTCCAGACTCCGGGCTGCTACTGAGAATTTTCGACAGAAAATCTCAATAACATTTTACTGGCCCGACCTGGGATTTGAACCCAGGACCACCCAGTGACAGCGGCCTTACATGTAGCCACTGGACCAGCGAGGCAGTCAATTTAATTTAATAAATAACACTATAACAACGGTTTCTTGCCATACATATACAAAATCATAAAAAAAACTCGAAACATTTTGCACACCGCCGGTTTCCTTATTTCTGAAAACATTCCTAAGGAATGTTAAATATTTTTACGAAGAACTATAAAAAAATAAATAGTTATCAGTCATTGTAATAAATTTCAAAATTACACCTAAATGCTTCAATAAGAATTATCACCTTGTTTACTCGAACTACAAATAAAATTCCTAAGATTTTTTGAGTCGTAATTAACCCGAGACGAACCAGTCCATAGAATTACGTGGATCTTAACCGAAACCGAATGATGGGCAATGGAAATGGTATGTATCGGTTGAAATTCTGCCATCAGTGTATGATGTTGAAGTACCGTCCAACCATTTCCTTAAAAGGAGAGGAAAGAGGAACTTTTTGCAACAGTGAGATATTTATTAAAACTTCATTTACTAACAACTAAGAAATAAATGCGTTATAATAACATTTTTGGCAATGTCATACTATAAGTGATTAATTAGAATTAAATAATATAGATTGATTAATGAATGGTTTTCTTTTTTAAAGATTTATCTGTTAAATCTTTCGTTTCTCGTAAACGTAAATTTAGTATACTCTTATAGTTTTTATATAACTTCGTTTCCGCATCGACCATATCTAGTTGCCAATACATTGTGTACATTGTCTGCGTATGTAGCAGCAAGACGACGAATGCGAACCTTGGAGACTCTACTTTTGGTGCATTCATTAAAAGAGTATGAATAAAACAATAAGTGTCGTCACTTAATAAGATGTTCCATCATTTTAATTTATAGATATTTATATAACGTAGAAGAAACGAGAAGCTTAATCTGTATATAAATGAATGTACTTATAAAGAAAATATTATTAAAATTAATATATTCAAGAACGAAGATATATTTGCCTTAACAGTGTATCATAAAATGTTAAATATCCAATCCGATAATTATAAAAAGTGTGTAATTAAAAATAAAATAAAAAAATGCATTCGATATAGGTGTTTCTCTCGGCGTGAATTTTTAATATATTTAACAACGTACAAAGATGGGAGGAACAACTTATAATTCAAAAAGCGGCCAGATAAACGCGGCAGACATCGGAAGTTTTCTTATTTGTGATATAAAACAGCTGTCTTTTTAAGTACTACGTCGGTTATAAATCATACCGCTGTGTACACAAGTTTGTCGTCTGTGTGTTCATGAATGTATTTTATCATCCAGATGATTGATTTTGATTTCTGGATTTAAATGTAGTGTTCCTTGAAAGGAATCGTTCTCCGAGGATATACGAGAATAAATATGAAAGCAAACGATTTACGATGAGCGTTATGACAACACTGAACCAATTTCTTATAGAAATATTGCCAATTAATATAACTGTAGAATATAAAATCTTATTCAAACATTCAATAATCGCCATCAAGTAATTTATCTAACCGACAAATTCAATACCCATTGAATAGAAACAAAAAACAATGAGCAGGGGTCTTAACCTGTCGATATTCAATATGAAAGGTTGGGAAGGCACGTAGCCTTGCAGGCAACCTGCTGAGGTCACATGCCTATTCTCAGCGCATAATGGGCGAGAGATGACAGCTGATAGGGCCCTGTCAAGTCTAGGAGGCTGACAGTGCCATGCATCAAATACTCGGCTATAATATGTTAAGGAAAGAGGAGCGAATAGAAACGGCGTGTTTAAACACTGTTTTCATTTAAAAATAACAATGCATTTCATAAGACTTGTCTTTTTTACACTGCTTAACGATCGACGAAAAAACACAGATGGGAATAGCTGCTCGGTCGCTGACGCATGCGGAATAGATTTTTAAACATTCATCGTAATAGCATCTTGTAAAAAAGTAAAAACAGTTGATAAAATTACTTGAAACTTCCGCTCATTGCTACAGCAACAGCAACAGAACAATGTAATACAAAAAACAATCTCAAAATGTTTACTGACTTGTCAAAAATCTGGTGATTCACCGCATTCCAAGTTCGATCCTTTCCATTCGATACGATAACGTTTTTTGTGAATAGTTCGTCCCCGAGAACGTCAACAATGCTTCAAAATGCCGACCATTACCGAACATAGCGTTGCCTTACGCAGGCGCAATTCTTTTATTAATTATCGTGGCCAATTGAGTGGAGGATGTGACGCCATGCCGGCGGCATATGCGCGTGACCCACCTGCAAATCGAGCCTGAAGCACGCAATAGCTATTCATCCTTGAATGTTCTAACTTGAAATCATATTATTATTTGTGGACGCGTGCCATCAATGGCCGACCCTATTTTGTCCTCAACATACAATGCTATCGAGTTGGCTTATGATCATCGTTATTTAATCCTGCCTCAACTTTGGACTTATTCTATAAACATTATAACTGTTACCTTTTAAAGTAAAGGCATACATTCGTGATATTATTTACATCAAATTTTTTTTTTTCAAAAATCTTTTATTTGCAGTTGACGCGTGTCATTGTCTCCTTGTTCCCCGGTAACTCAGTTCCGTCAAATGAAAATATATTTAGATTTGTTCAAAAATATAAATTACATTGTAACCTTTACCTTGATAGAAGAAACATAATTTTAAGACAAGTTATGAGCTACGACACTGAGCTGTCTCTGTGCAAGACACTTCAAAACGCCAATGCTTTGAATTGCTTCCACGGCCTCGTGTAAGAATAGTTTGTGTATAGTTCTTTACATATTTGAACTGGTTTTCAATTTTCAAAATATACATAACCTTGACTCATCACAATCGTAGTAGAAAATCGATTTTTAACACTAGCAATACTTATGTCAAAATATTTAGAAATCTACCAACTCGCAAAGTTATTCATAAGTTAGTAATAATTTATAACGGGTTCAGTCAATATTAACATATTATGCGAAATAATAAAGGATGTTGATCGCGTGTGTATAAACGAAAACAAACGATTACATATAAATACAGCGCTGGGTCTTAGGGCTCTTGTTTAAAAAGGTATTCTGGTTTTCAATGAGAGTGTCATTAACGAAGTGGTTTTTTTAAATACAGACTGGCAAATGAGCCACCTGATGGTAAGCCTTATGTGGTGTTACCACCACCACATTGACCATGCCATGCGTCGCCAACGAGCCAACCTTGGGAACTAAAATGTTACACAACAATGCGAAATAATTTTGGTGTGACAGTAGAATATGTGATATAAAATCCTATCAAGTAAATTAAAGTAACAAAAATAAATTATTCTTTAAAGAAAATTCTTGAGGAAATAAAGATTTTTAGTAGTCAATGACGTGTGTTCGATGACTCACAGTCAATAACATGGTGAGTGGTTCGAGTTGTACGTGGATTACGACACGGGCGCCTAGTCGAGTTTTAAATCTTTCACAACGCAGTGACGCTCCGTAAACAAAACGATATCTCGCAGTTCGAAACGCAAGCTTATATCATAAGCACATTTTTTATAGATTATAATTGGGACATGATAGTAATCTATAAAACGATGTACTTGACCAGGACCCGTACTGTTTATGTATGATTTTCTGATAAACTAATTTACTAAATGGCAATTCAATAATATGTCGTCTCGATCTGGTTCCTTCCTCATCACCAATAAGTATTATTTTTGTTGGAATATCGTATTTTACACAAGAGCTGACATTTGTGGGGCATTTACAGGCAGCTAGTTCATTATAGAGATAAAAAAAAGAATACAATGCCTAGCGACCTCTACGTGACATAATGAAGGGTACCAATTCCGTTGTACATAATCTACTAATGACAGGACTAAACATATCGCTCTCGTTTTTGACCCCATACGTAAGAAAGAGATAGCGTTAAGTCCACTCAAATTACTTTTAAGACATTTTTAGAATTGGCACAATGATGAATGCTTTTATACAGAATAGTTCGCCATTATTTGAATGGTACATACTTAACATTTCAACGCTTTCGTAAACATCGTATATTATGTTGAATTATATATATGTCATTGCGACTAACACGATCATATAAAATATATGTTCCTATCGTAAATTCCAGTTGGGAAACTTGGCTAGGATTGCAAGGACAGCGAAGTAAACAGTTTTATTTCGATTAGTTTTTCTTTTGTAAGAGCAATTTTGAATCAATTTGGCGGTAAAATATACAAACATTAACATTTGTAGCACTTCTTAATATGTATTTATCAATGAATCCAGTTTGTACGTATCTCGTCTCCGATGATCTATTAAGTACCTACCGTACGTGTAAGTCCAGTGACGTTGCGGTCGCCGTGATCAAACCTGCTTCCGACATCTGACCAATTACTTATCCTATTTTACATTTTACAACAGTCTATGTGTCTGTCAGCTCAACGCTTCTGGGAACGGATGCCGGCAATCCTGTCTCTTGCGTGGTCACGCGCTAATCTCTTCATGTATCACTATACGCAAGGGAATATACTCTTAAAAGTTTAAACATAAGGATGTAAATTGTTTGCAATCGAAAGGTGGGATAGCATAAGTTTTCATAGAATGTCATGCGACACGCACTGTCACTATAATTATGTAGTTGAACCATCTTGAAGATTGTGGTCGGTGTTAATTTTTACCTGAAAAGAAAGGTGTGTTCATATCTATTCGTTTTTAACACGCAACGATTATGTACGATATTTTTGATAGAATTTAAATTTTAATATCATGATACAAATTATAATATTTGGTGTTTCATTAATTATTTAGAAATCATAAAAAATGTCTACAATTACTTTGATTATTTAAACATATTCAGTCTAACACATTTTCAGTCTAAGCGAACTTTTACTTTTGCTTCAAAAATAAGATAGTGTTTTTCCTTTTTATAGATAACAATGAAAAGTTATATGCGTGCGATCGATTACGCAAATGATATATACTTATTTCACGTTAAGGGCACTAAGATATCCTTATATTGCGAAACAAGAGCAAATAAAGAACAATAACAAACAATAGGTGCTCCCCAGATGCGAGCTCAACAAAAGCAAGTGACCACAAATTGCAATTACTCTATCGAACTGTAAGCGAATACAAATGACACATGTCCTCTTTGACCGCTCACAATCATTGTTTTATGCAACGCACACTGAAACACTTAATTAGATCGAAACAGGAGAGCAGCTCTCGATAGTATACAAATATAAAGCCGCGTTTCAACTGGGCGTATTGAGGCAAAACAATATATCTGATGTATCAAACCTTATCGAGCGAATTGTAATAAGGCCTATTCCCAGTCCGTTATTTGAAACTCGCGACCAATGTGCACGCAGCGTAATGCAACAGCGACCACATGGCCGTCGCATCACTTGCGCGCGCGCTGGCAGACCGAGTGTCTGGCTTCTGCGAAATGCGTATGTGCTTATTATACACGTGTCGTTGACTCTTTAAGTAAATAGATGTACTTTACACATATCTACACTTTCCTTGACGCATGTCAGCACCGGAAATTCCAATTAAATATGAAAATATTCGTATTGGTCTCTATCCAGAAAGTACCGCCAATAATCAACGGAAAGATGTAAAAAAATCTTACGAACTGTCAACTAGCCCATTAATTTAGGTTTTAAATTTCGAAACATATTTATGTAGAAAATAAATTATCATCACACATATGGTAAAATAATAGCTTGTATTGTGGCTAAGCGCGTTTGGTACTAAGATTACCTTGGGTACTAAGATGTTATCTCCCTTGTCCATGTCCTTTATAATTTATTTAGTCATTCCATTGGAATTGACTAAAGAAATTATAACAATCAATCGCTATTAGATTATTGTATGCCGAATTTAAAGACTTATTTTACAGTTACAATAATATAATCGAAATTCCAGCTAGTGATTTATTGTTGCAATCTTCTTATCCCGCGATCGCCTGTCCATGTTCATACGCACGTTGCAATGCGCGTCCATCCGCTGCCGGGGTGAACGACCTCATTGCACATACTGCCAATTACCATACTCATAGAATTGCTAGAAATTACTCACGTGCCAACTTGCTTATTGAAATTTTGATACATAGTAATTTTCTGTACACGTGAATGAAACTTTTATTGAGTCTAATTAGACGTTACTTCAGAAAGACAGTAATTGTTGATTGTTATATAAATATTGACAAATCTCTCGCCCAACACATAATTGCAATACCTCCTACATAATATTATAATTTACACATAAGGTGTGTATGTTTTTATATAATTTATGCATTATCAAATAGGTAGTTATAATAAATTTAAATAGGAACTCATTATATAAGTTTCTTTGACTGAAATAACATTCATTATAATTAAATTTTTAATAAACGATTAAACTTTTAAAAGACTAATAGTTCTATTTATAATGGTTTTAAAAATTATCTTCAAGCTCTTTTTATGTCCATACATCCAAGTGCCCGTCCAGTTTATTTATCACGATAGAGATCGCCCACGTGTCGCATCCAGGAGATATCTATTTCCGCGTCAATAGACTCGTTCGATAAACGAGTGGGCTGACGGACGGTTGCCAATTATAATGGTTTACTTTCTATGGCTAATTGCACATTTGCTCGAAAGCGTACCGTGAATCATACTCGTAGTCTCGGCTGTTCAAATTGACGATCGGCTATTGTCGAATTACACGCGAGTTTCACACAAACATTTTGAATACCAACTATATGTATTGTTAGCTGTAAATATGACTAGTGAAACAGCCCAGCGTCATATCTTATCCAAAGATTCCGGGTTCAAGTGTAGACTCAATCTATATACCCTTAAATATAAAACTATTAACAAAATATCCAAATGAAAGTTGGCTCCAAGCAAACTGCCGGACTACAATCTAATAAACTGTGTATCTTCAAAATAAATGGGAAAAGCGAAATACAATTTGCTGTAAATAGTACTATAACAACCAAGTCCTTATTGTATCAAGCCTACTCGTTTGGTCATATGTATATGCAATCTATCAAGCTTTTCGACTGATGGATGACAGTAATATTCCAGAAAGAGCATGCAACGTTCGTGTTTTTAAATTTTGAATTTGGAAAACTGACTTAAAACGAATTAATATATTTTTTTTTATTTTACACATAAAATTTTATTTAAATAATATATACCGCAACTTTGTATTTATAATTTCGAGGAGTACA
This sequence comes from Nymphalis polychloros, assembly GCA_905220585.2. Classification (NCBI taxonomy): domain Eukaryota; kingdom Metazoa; phylum Arthropoda; class Insecta; order Lepidoptera; family Nymphalidae; genus Nymphalis; species Nymphalis polychloros. Next base: position 2,995,418 of record HG992247.1, read on the forward strand.
CTAACATTTTCACATGTGATATATATGAATATGGTAAGCGTATAAAAATACCGTTTTTTTTTCAACAAATTTACATTTTTTCACTAGCTTATTATACTAATTGAAAATTCATCCGCGAGTATAACGTCACACTATGTTTTCTCAGAATATACTAGATTTTAATTTCTCGGTTCATTTGTATTTATTTGTACAAAGGCATACAATACAATGTCTCAATATAAATAACTGTCTTGTTATAAAATTAGCACGAGTTTCAGCGCGAATGGTTTTCTTCGAGGCATCGGATACGCCTCCCAATTCTTATTGTGAATGTAGGTTACATATTCTCTTACAAACACAAACAACGATAATTACACCGATAATAGTCTTACGGTCACGCTTACACGCTTATGGAAATGGAACTCTAGTTTCATTTGTTTTTTTTTTTTTTGTTATCAATATTAGTAGGCCTCGGCTTATAATTATACGTCCTCAATTTTACCAAATTGCCACAGCTTTATACACAATAAAATAGTACAAATAGATTTAACGTTGATACGCATTTCGTGATTTCTTAACTCCGTTATATTAAAACGAATTTGTTACATTGGTTTAGCGTTACGTACGAGTTCATAACCTGGGTTGGATCATAAATCGTTGTTTTTTCCCCGACTTTGTATTTTATAGATACACACCTTGGGTATGACGATTGCCTCCAAGCTATTTCAAATTAAAATATCATGTCATGAATTTACTTTAGGTATTCTAAAGTTGTTTCAAAATTGTTATATGAACCGATGATAAATTATTGATCTGTGCATGCTAATTAGAAAGAATCAAAACTTTATTTAATCCTAATAAAATCAGTATAAAAAATAAAATATATTTCCTTTTACAAATTTTCATAAAATATATGTAAGCTTGAGACCTTTTAAGCGTGATAGCAGCTATAACAAAAAACATAATCCTTATAATCCTTTGACTAAAACGAACTCCGTTTTTAGATACTGTACCTTTCATTCAAATTCTATACCGAATGAATATCTCTCCTGGCATATGATTGTACGAGTAATATCTAGGTTAGTTTCACATTATCATAATAACATCAAAAGAAAATTATTTTATCACTTCACACATTCGAACGAACTGAATGAAAATTCCTCAAAATTCGACATTCTGTTTATATTAATTTTCTGTATATCCATAAATAGATTTAAATAGGCTGTAAACTCAGATGTATTAATAATCTGACCTAAATGTTGGTATGACGCGCGTACCTGACGTAACACAAGGAGCCACATGTATCTATGCGAAACGAGCTCATTTCATTCGGTTTTGTTTAACTGATCTGATTTCGATTACGATATATCGTCGTAATGATACTGAACCGAACCGATTCCCGTAATAGTACTAGGTCAATTTGCATCTACATAATTATTTGCTCCGCGCAAAATAGTTGCAAAAAGTATTATTTTGATTCAATACTTAAAAAGTAAACAAGACGTCCGTTCAGGGAAAGCCATCCCTGAACGTCTTGTTTATTTAATATGTATTGTATCAAAATAATGCGTGAAATATTCTAGCTTGATGATTTATAAAAAAAGTATATAAGTAAGTCCCCAAATTAATTTTCTTATGATGTACACAGGGCACTTTTCCCTCATTCTGATATAATGCAATATGACCGACATGATGAGTCCGACATAGGACGAACGGAAAGTAAACAGTATCAACTTCCTAAAATAGAGCTTGATTTTTTTTTGTTAGAAAACGTCAGCATTTTTCCTTATCGGACGCGAGATGTGATCCCATGACCTCGTGATCAACATTCTTATAAGTTAGTCACTAAATCAGTAGTATATTTATATTGGGTCAGTATTAATACATAAATTATATTGTAATAGTACGTCCCGTATATTTTAAGTACTGCAAAATTGATAGTTTGCTATTCTTCATTGCACGAGTGTTAGATGAGGCATGCTTTCTACTTGTATCTAGATATTGCGTAACTGTTACAAATTAGTTTCCGAATAATGCTTTCATACACTCTTAGACCAGACAATATTGCATCATACCTACCTAATTGTAACATAATGTTCAGACGATAAAAATACTTGGTTTACTTTTGATATAAAACTACTTAAATAACAACGAATAGATTTTTTTGTTTAGAAATAAGAATTTTAACGAAATTATTGTCATTGTTCGTGTTGGTGAATTTTCTATCAACACTGTCTTTTATTTTGAGTAATTTGGTATTCATCGTTAATGACGACGTTGAGTCATTCTAACCAAGCTTTCATTGTTTATTCGACACTAAGTAAAGATATTATATTAGTAGTAATGTTCAGTAGACGCAATACGATTATGAGACGGCTGCGGTGAGTTACGTGAAATGGTACAAATATTACGGAAACAGTTGCCGCTAATAAGGCAATAAGTTGATAATGTTGGAGGAAGAATAGTGTTACACTACAATCATAAATCAATAGAAACTTACTGGTGTGATCGATCGATACCAACCAGACTTTCGCTTTAGATTTTAGAACGATCTAACTTTTTATTATAAACGCATCAAAACTGCTCGTCAAAATTTTATAAGTTTATTTCGAAAACAGATTTCTTTGAGACCTCTAAAAAAGAAACACACAGTAAGTTTTTAATCCAAGAAACAAATCACGTTTTCGAATCGATTTTATATTGTACAACGGACGAGCTTTTGCAAAAGCTAGTGTATCGTTAATTGCTTGCGAAATATGTATACCAAATTAATATCTATGGCCCCAATTAGGATTTCGGCAAAGTATCGATAGGTGGGAGTGGTAGGTTATTGCACTTTATGGTTCATCGGATACATTCTTGATGCCCTAAATTGGTGTTCAGTAAAAGTGCTAATGAAAAATTACAGATCAGTTGGTCAAGAGGTTTAATTTCGTATTGCTTGATTTTTATGTAAAATTGGGCTAAATTTTAAACCATTATAGAAAAGGTCATTGAAGCTTCAATATGACGCCCGTGTCGTTCTCAGGACTAAAAAATTGTAAAGGTCAAGGTAAATATTTAGGCAAGCGTTAGCTAATACAGGTGCCAACGGGATTGACTATAGTGAAATATAATATTTTAAAACAACAATATATTATCCAAATATTTAAAAGTGCTTTTTGGAGAGTACACATTCTTGCCTTATTTAAAGCCGTGACGAATGAAATGTATTTAAAATAATAATTACGAATTCCACGAAATTTTTTGGCAAGATAAATCGTCTCTACAAAACGAGGATGCAAAAGTATCACTTGCCACAGTTCTACTAACGCTGATCTCTTGCGTCCTAAAACCGACAGAATTCTTATAGTTTGTATTAGTATCTGTTCTAGGAACAACATTAAAAAGGATACAAAGCGAATTTGGAGCGGAAGCCGCATGTTTAGAATATTTTAAGTTTTTTTCTCTGAAATAATATGTCTTCAGTTTTTTACACACAATAAACACAAAATAATTGATGTACCAACAAAAGTATAAGATTATTAACGGAAGTCCAAAAAATACTTTTTGATTTAAGGAAAATATATAACTGTATAAACGAAATATGTAAATACACGAAGAAGGTACATTGAAGATAGAAAATAACACTATAAATCCTAAACCGTGAAGTGCAAAGGAAAGTATGACGAATCAAGATTATTACGACGCCTTCGCCGACGACGCAAAATATTTACTCGATGCCCATTCAACTCGTGCTTACTTTTATAAAATCACATCACAGCTTTAGATAATATACTCTTACAACTAATCTTAATGACTCGCTGATGACAACCGTGCGCCATAAAGTAACGATAAGCTTGTAATCTGTTACGTATATAAAGTCATGTTATGTCATTGTAAGATTTTCCTTATTAATTTTCTTTGTATTTATTTTCACTTAAAACAACGCATAATAAACTAAAATAAAAACTAAATTAAGAAATTCCAAACAAAATTAGAAAAGTGAAATTTAAAAACATTTAGAAAAGTGGCGTCGAAATAACCTCATCGTACAGAACGACTCGTCCGGAAAAGACAACCAATTTCCTAACCGTGAAAACAACAATTTGGCAGACGCCTCGGAGTCTGTACGCGAGCACTTTCTCTGCGCAGACGCAGCTCGACGCGCCATAGTCCTTCAGGCGAGCGCGAGAGCCGCCCGCCCGCATCCAAGTCGTGCGCTTAATACTTATTCATTTTTTTTTGTTTTATCCGAAAAATAAAAACATTATGTTCGAGAAGAAATTTTTGGGAAATAAATAAAATACTCCTTCGACCGTGATAGGATTGCCGAAAAAAACAAATGCAAGTGATATATCTTCTCGATCTGCGTCAATCCAATCACCTCGCGTAAAACATTGCGATTGCCGAAGAGACCTTAAACGTATACGCAGTTAATAAAATTAGTGAGTGATTTAAGGGGTATAGAGACAATTATATCTCTATATTATTACTAATGCCAAGCGTTGACAATGACCAAGACGCGTCGCCTTTGGCTTTGATGCGAATGGACTCCAGCCAAACCATGACGCTCTGGTACACAGACATACTGGTAAGTTTCATTCGTAATGCGTTTATCGCTGAGTAAACATTATTTTATTGCTCAGTCGTATTTTTAACAGTGAAAAAGTTATTTTACGGTTACGCAGTCCGGTTGTCCGAAACGATGAAGTACATTGTATACAACTTCTGGTACAATTGTTGAAATTGTGATCTCAACGTGTACTGTTAGTGATGATAACAATGTTTATACAGGTAACGAAGCGTTTACGTTCATGACATAATTCCATTGTTTAGTTTTATGAAGCGTATCCGAATATAATTTTACAATAATGATTTTTATTAAACTGATAGTGTAAACGAAGGGTGTGTTAAAAATGTGTGATGAATGTTCATTTGGAAAAAAAATTACCAATAATTTGAGAGCTCTTTTAACTACTCGACGATTATGGTCATGCTTTAAATGTCAAGTGATAAATGGGTAGAGAGCTGTGTAAATACTAATACATAGAGGTGAAGAGTTTGTTTGTTTGAGCGCGCTAGTCAAAGGATTTGAAAAACTATTTTGAATTAGCGTGCCTATTTATTGACAAAGGTTATAGACTATATAACATTACCACATGTGGAAGCAATAGCGCCTAACGCTAGTGAACCCGCGAGGTGCACCTATTATAAATTTTAAGTAATTATTATTTATTTCGTCATTGTTTTCTTTAATATTAACGAAATTCCAACAAATAATCGTAAAAACTATAAGTTGATAATACATCAAATATTTCATATAAATGTCTGTGTTGTAATTAATTCGTAAAGATCATAACGACTAGTTTATCGATGAACGATTCGACATGGGCGTCAATATTTCTAAATTTACGATTATCGAAAGGTAAATGATGATGATTGACCTAGAACTACATCGCCATCTACAGCTTCAGGCGTTTTGTTACCTAGATTTATCCGATTGATTACTTTTTTTTATGTTTTATACAACTTTCTTTGTAATTACGAAAATATTACAAATAGTTCGTTTTTTAATCTATCTAATATTTCATTAAATACGTACACAGTGAGTTGCACCTGTTTAAAGATTAATACATTTTTAAATATAAATAACAGAAAATTCACGATTAGTAAATGATATTTTTAATATAAGTAAAAATAATAACATCCCGATAAATGCTCAACGGCTGAGCAAGTCTCCTATTCCGTTCAGGGTATGATGTTTATTTCGTCACACAATTTGCAGCCGAGAGTCGAGAGCACCCGATCACCCGGATATTAACTCACTATATTTCTTTTAAAATCAGCGTGTTCTATTCATCGCGTTATTTTTATAACGTTAGTAAAAGTTCTTTGTTCTTAATGCACTTTGCTAAGGTTATTAAATCACTCATTTATAAATTTAAGCAATACTTTTCAGATAAATATTTCTAAAGCATTCCACTAAGAATTTTATCCTATCAAAATGCTAAAAAGATTTTTGCAAAAGATAATATGCCTAGCTAAGAATCATATTTTCTACTCCGGTGACCCACGGCCTCATACAGTGAATCCATGATGCTATTAGCACCTTTCCACTTAGAAGCGCTCGTTACATCACCGGACGACATCACAACTCAGACGCTGTCCGGTGAAGCTTTAACTGCAGCCTGCGAATAGGTCAAGAACGAAACACTCTCGACATAACAAAGTTTTTTTTTTTCTCCTCGGCGACGCTGCAAGGAAAGTGTGTCAGGCGCAATAAATCGTCGATTCTTATCGTCAGCTGGTAATTTCGGGGACTATCGAAAGCATGACTGTATTCTCACATAATCAAAATGCCGAGGTCGGAGATGGTATCAGTGCACGGAAAGTTAATAACGCCACGAGCACGCGTTCGCCGGTAGTTATTATTTTATGCTACACTGTGCTCGAAATCGACGTTTACCGTATATCTTATTCTAAGATTTGGGTTAGACAAAATGAATATTTATTGTTGCAGATACATTGATATATTCATTGTAACTTAAAAATTATCAAAAATAGTCAAGACTGTTCGCCGAAGAAACAAATCTATAATCGTGCGATTTATATTACTGTTTGTTAGAAACCAAATAACAGTAATAAATGCAATACGGTCATAACAAAAGATTATATCGATAATAGGTAGTAAAGTTGCCGTGATACAAGTCTGTTATCAAAAACATGACAAAAACAAATTGCACTAACCTAATCTAAAACCAAATACAAGAAATCATAAATCTAACATTGCAATATTAATGACTACGAAACTTTTGAAATGAATAAAAATCGTTAAGGTAAATATTCGTTTTGTATTAATCGTGATAATCATAAGAAAGACATGAGTGACATCAAATCATGCGCACGCGTTGACAGGGAAGACAAACAAACTACTCTCGGTTTCATCCCGTCAACGCCTACAAGCGACTACTTAACGTAACAGTGTCGATTCATTTGTGTTACGTATTAATATCGTGGGAGCGTCAATGCGTTTGACATCCGCTGTAACATTGACCCTGGTTCATAATTTAAGTAAAAAATAATAATATAAGAAACGTTTAAAAATAGTTACGCATAAGAGATACAAATTGTAGGTAAAAGAAATACTCATCCATAATTAATCAATCTTATTCAAAGTCATAGAAAGTTAAGGTTTGTATTGCTCTGTGCAAAAATCGCACATTAAATATTCAAAATATATTATAATTTAACTCGCCTTGTATTAGCTGTTTTAATAAGATTTCAAAAAGAAAGTGAACGCAAGATGATCTCTAAACTGCAAGTTATTTAGACGTTGCCTCTTATTTTCGACCCGCGTAACCCACTTGAGCCGCTCATTTGATTAATACCGCTTCAAAATAAAGAAAAAACCAACAGGGTTGCCATGTTTTATTTTATTTTATTGTAACTTTCATTCTAAATTTATAACGTTTTAATTAAACGACATGACTAATGGTTAAAGAAAGTTATAAAATATTACTTTAAAGTTTATTTTCAGTCATTTATTATTTTTATTGAAAATATTTTAGTAAAATAATAAATAATACAATGTTTGTTTAAACAAACATACATGTTTATAGTCCTCGTAATGAAAACAAATCCCTTAAATATACTTTTGTTATCTTTTCTATTCAGACCAACCAACACTTCTTCGCTTCGCCTTTAATATCTTAAGGCCGATAATATAAAAATAATCCACAAAATTGTTCCGTTACACGACAAGACACCGTTTGTTACGTGAAAGATATATAAAAAAAATAACAGCCTGTAAATATTCGAGAAAAAAAGTCAAACGACTCCCCCCTTAAGAGGATTCTTTAGGAAGAGCCTTACCTTAAGGGGAGCATTTTAATTACCACATAACCCCAGCGTGAATAAATATACTTTTTGAATTACAACTACAAGTAATTACATTAAAATTCAGTAATGTTTGCCCGAATTTCATATTCAATAAGAGAAAAAAATATTTAATAAATAATAAAGTGTTGGTAGCCCTGGCGTTCGAGTCTCTGCATCGCCTGATTCATCTATTCCGTTACAAAGACATAATGCTCGTAATTAGGGGTGAAAGCACTATCGTGTCACATACATCCGTCAGCGACATGACATTAGAGATTCAAATACCAATTAACATGATACAGCTGTGGTTTCCTTTGTGATGAACAATTCGTAACCATTTATTATTGAATATTTCGTAACATTTAGAATTAAATTATTTGCTATATGATGAATTAAATTATGTACAATCCGCTTTAGAAATATGTGTCTGTTTAGCAATATCTAGGCAAAAGTAATTATGATCGAAAATACCTAGTTTAGGCATAATTTAAAATATATATATTTTTCTAAATTTAATGAAAATATCCTTTGTCGTATACGGCGTTATAACATATAATCGATCGAATCAAAATTTAATTAGAATTCGTCCAGTTCGAGTGTGATTCACAGATATCTAACAACAAAACTTTTGCAATATTAAACATTTACGATATATACTACGATAATTACTATTATATATTATGCGTAGTTACAGAAGTTCGATATTTGAAATTAGTACATACAAAGTGCCACATTTGTTCCCTGCTTACGCTTTTAGAAACGAAGATAGTACCGCGAAACCATTATCATTCTGTCCCACATTGTCCACTTTGAACTTAATTAAAAAATTGTCTCAGAATGTCAGTGTGTCTCGGAGATTGCGCAATAAATTTCAATCTCAAACACGTCGAGCCATTTAAAAATCTAGACACCGGTCCTTGCCTTGCCGTTATATAAATCATAATTCGAGTTACATTTTTAAATGAACCCTGATAGCATGCATACTCGATGCATTCAATATTGGCAAAATTTAATCAAGATCATTTTTTTGATACAATAAAATTATGATAAAATTGAGTATAAGCTTTCGACCACAGCTCAGCTTTTATGATTCATAACTAGCGTTAATGTTCAATCGTAATAACGCTTAAATCGAAACTCTATTTACGCGATTTTCTTAGATTTTATGGAACAATAACGCGGGGCAGACAAACCCACTTCCCGATTTATAATACCGTAAGGATTGAAAGCCATAATATGTTGAATTTGGCAAAATTTCAGTGCGGAACGCCAATCGCCATTGATGTGACTTTAAAACAATTCAGCCTCGTTCAACAACGAGACGGAATGTGATGGAAATATTCGCGGAGAATGATAATATTGGCTTTGATGTGCCGAAGTTTACTGTAATGTTGAGTATAAAAGTTTTGGCGAGATAATTCATGAATATCAACGTTTACAAGAAAATCATCTCGACTTATAATATTTTATTAATAAACTTTGAAATATTTATATATTATATGATACGTTAAAAATATTCTTAAAACATAAAAACAAAACAATGATTATGCAACAACTATCCCCGATCTTTATTTATAAAATTTTGATTAAAAATCTTTTTTTTATGCGCTGTCGCACGCTTGAATCGCAATTTTTCTCATGTTAGCTAATTTTACATTCACCTTGGTTTTATTTGCGTCAGTTTTATAACTGTTGCAGTGCAAATATTGGGATAGTTTATAAAAGAACGACGAGTTCCCCGGAACATCGAAACACAAGACGGAAATATACAGTTCAAGTAGTTAGCCAAGCTGCGTATTTACCTACTATATATAAACAGCGGCACCACGTAATGTCTCACTGCTCTGCGAAAGATCTCTGATGTTTAAAGCTTGAAACTGACCCCACAAAGCTGCTATACTGCGGTTTGGTGAATATGTAGTAGAATTTCTCTCAATACTTGTAGGTTTTCTCAAGACGTTTTCCATCACAGCTGAGCACGAGATTAATTATAAAGGCAAAATCTTTATAAACACATAGTAATTCTAATTGATTGTTACAGAGCCCCGGCGCCGTCAGCGGCAATGCGCCCGGCGCGGAGAGTGGCTCGCGTGACGCGCTGGACGTGCGCTACTCGCTCGCCGCGCTTGCGGACGACTACACGAAGCGCAAGCACGTCGTGCGCGTCACCACTGCCGCGGGCGCAGAGTTACTGCTGCAGGTACATTTTAAATTCCTTCTTTTCTTCAGGGCTTATCTTTTTTTATTTGTTTTACTTTCAGCTATACTTTCAAAAAGCGGATCGATAACGATTCCTAAAGTTATGTTAACATGATTGCCAATATGTAATAGATATTTTTTTTATTAATTCTATGTTTACATTGTAGGCGGAAGGCGCTGCAGATGCTCAGCGCTGGCTGGCGGCTCTCCGAAGACATTCAGCCGAGCCGCCGCCGGGCGAGCCGGCGACCGCACTTCCGCCCGCGCCCGCTTCCGCGCCACCCACCGCCACCACCGCACCCGCCGCCGCAGAGTGCCCCTCGCCACTGCCACCGCAACGCACTAAAAAGATCGGCAGGAACAGGTCGCCTACCGGTAAGACGTCCGAAAACAATGTTTACGCTTTCTTTAGCGCGATATATCTCAGTAGATAAATAACTGTTACGTAACTGTATTTTCAGTTTACTTAGGTTACTGAGCCTAAACAGTTTAATATTAAATCGCTTTTAAACCTTTTCTTAAAGGAATTTATTAATTAGCTTCATTATATTCAGGCTTTGACTACGTTCGCCTTTTAAAATCATATTATAATATAAACCGCTGTCGGAAATCAAAGTCGTTCATTTGTTTTCCAGGTCCCCCGACACCAACTCTCCCCTCGTCGCCCAAGAACAAGACGTGGAAGGGTCGCGTGGCGAAGCAGCTGCGACGCATGCACGGCGGCGCGGGCAACGCGGCGCCCGCCGTCGTGGGCTGGCTCGGCGCGCCGCTCGAGCGCTGCCCCGCTGATGCCGAGAGTCCCTCGGTGCCCAAAGCCGTCACGCTGCCCGCTCAGGCCGTCGAGGTATATTTATAATTCAACCCATCTGTAAATTATAACTGATTCGTATTTTGGCTATCCTCTGCTCCTGCTGCAAGGAAACAAAATATTTTCTTCAATCGAACCTTTAATTTTAAATACCTTAACACCTCTCCATACAAAAGCGAGCTCGATTACAGCTCTACAATTTCGGCTATAAAAGCATAACGAGAAAAGTTTTAAAGTTCACATCACGACCGTTCGTTATTCGCAGGCCTACGGGCTCCGCACGGTGGGCGTGTACCGCGTGCCCGGCAACGCGGCGGGCGTGGCGGCGCTGGCGGCGGCGCTGGACCGCGGGGAGCCCCCGCCCGCCAGCGACGCGCGCTGGGCCGACGTGCACGTGGCCTCCAGCCTGCTCAAGGCCTACCTACGCCGGCTGCCCGACCCCATCCTCACTAAGCACCTCTACCCCGCCTTCATCGGTCAGTAGGATTCTGTTCACTTCTCCTACCTGCACTGTGTCCGTGAATACCTTTGATTTATATCGAGTAGAACTCGATATACATATATATATATATATATATATATACTTACATATTGTGAATATTTTGTTTACAGCGGCCGATCGTTCGCCGGAAAGAGCGCGAGAACTACGCCGTCTCGTTCACGCCCTTCCCCCGGCTCACTACGAAACACTGAAGTACCTGATCCAGCATTTGCGCAAAGTAGTCGCACATTCTGCTTTTAACAAGATGGAGGCAAGAAATTTGGCCATCGTGTTCGGTCCAACGTTGGTACGCGCGGCCAGCGACGACATGCTCGCTATGGTCAACGATATGTCCAGCCAGTGTCGCATCATCGAGTCCTTCCTGACACACGTGAGTGAAAACCAATTGACGGCTTCACCTTCTTACAATTTATTATTTGTTCGTCGACTTTAGTAAGCTATACAAACTATTATCCTGTAGAGTTTCATAAGAACCTTCTCGTTTTCACCCGAGTGACATTACTTACAGTACGACTGGTACTTCGAGGAGGACGAGGGCTCTCCACCCGCAGAGCCGCCGCCTGCCGCCGACCAACTATCGCCTGCACCCGCACCCTCGCGCGATCTGCTCATACACAACGTCAAGAAGATTGAAGGTACGCACAATGTTCACTCGAAATAGAAGGATTACAAATTTACTATTTTACATCCCGAAATTTCACCGAATGCGTAGATATCCTCTCAAAACGACACTCGCTTCACCCCCGGCAGGCAAAGACGTGTCGACTCGCGACATCGTGTCCTCGATAATATCGGCGGCCAACCGCAAGATGCAGCGCAAGCCGCGCAAGAGCGACAAGAAGTGGGAGGACAAGCCGCGCTCGCCCGGCGCCTCCCCGCCGCGCTCCCCGCTCGCCTCCCCGCCCGCCGCGCTGGCGCACTACGCCGGCCTGCCGCACTTCCTGCACGAGCGCGAGCCCGACAAGTGAGTGCGACCGGCTCCCCCTCTACTCCGGCCGTTCCCGTGCCTTTATCTTCTGTAATAATAATCATAAATTATTGTTTATTTCATTGTATTATGTTTTTTTCAGAATCGACATGGAGGCGCTCGGACGTGGTCGACAAGAGATCTCGCGACATGCGCACGCGCTGAATAACTTCTCCATCGATGGTAAATATCGTTTATAAATATTACTGTTTTTTACAATTAGAAAATATAATATTTCAAAATCCTATTCAAACAACTATTGTGCTCAATAAAGCTTATTTGTGTAAAGGTTTATATTATTTGCTCTATTAGGTGTCCGGTACTGACTTCAGAGAGTAGATACAGCAATCCCTTTCTTTTGTCCACATTAAAGGTATAGGAATGTGAGCGTGCGTGTTGCAAGTGTGTGCGTTTACGCGGACGACTCTGTTAATCCCCGTCATTTACGCTCACTCTTATCTCTTTATTACTGAAAAGTTTGTATTATTTTAATCTTATAAAGAGTGAACGTAGACGACACCGTGATTCTCATAAGTAACTAACTAATGCTTCATAAACAGCGGCTGCTGACAGCACGGCTTGCGACGCTCGTGCGAATCCATTATCGCATCTCGCTGTACATATATACTCACGTCATCCATTCATGTTCGCGCATCACCCGACAACAGAGCGACCTAATCCTAACCCGCTTCCTTAATAGATACCTAACATCCACGGCGACCGAAATTAATCTTCGACCTTGTTATAGGAACCGGAGACTTGGTGTCCTCTCTCACGAGCACGTTCGACCAGAAGCTGCGCACTCTGAACAACTCCTCGCCGCTCGACGACGGCAGCATCCCCTACGCCGACGAGTGCCAGGACGACAACGAGGAGGGCAAGTCCAGCGGCAGCTCGCCCTCCGACGCGGGCTCCGTGCGCGGGGCCTCCCCCGTGCGCGCGCGCGCCGACCAGCTCAAGGCGGCCTGGCTGCGCTCCGCCTCCTCCTCCTCCGACGAGCCCGACGCGCGCGCCTGGCCGCCCCCGCGCACCGCCCGCCCCGCCGCGCCACCCACCGAGCCGGCCTCCCCGCGCACCTCCCCGCACGCCTCCCCGCCCGCCACGCCGCCGCGCACCGACGACGACTCCGAGAAGGAGAACTGCGGCACGCCCAAGAAGAGCTTTCGCGACGACGACAAGGACGTCGACACCCGGTCGCAGAACTCGAGCGACGCGCTGCCCGACAACGACAAGGGCTTCGAACGCGCGCTCTACCCGAACTACGGCGCGCAGCGGACCGGGGCCCCGGACTGCGGCAAGCGCGCCGGCGCCGCCCTCGACTGCGAGGAGGCCGAGGCCGGCGACGGCGAGGGCGACCGTGCGAAGCTGAAGCGCTCCGAGTCGCTCAACAGGGATCGCGAGCGCAACGAGGCGCGCGTGCTGCGCTCCGAGAGCCTCAACTGTCGCGCGGAGCGGATGCAGCGCTCCGAGTCGCTGAGCAAGGGCGAGCGGCCGAGCAAGCTGGAGAAGGGCGAGTGGAACGTGGTGCGGCGCCGCGAGGGCGGCGCGTGGCGCTCCACCAAGCTGAAGCGCAAGAACGGCATGCCCGAGCGCGGCATCAAGCGGCGCCACACGGTGGGCGGCACCAAGGACTTCGACAAGGACGGCTGGGCGGCGCGCCACACGCGCACGTCGTCGCCCGACCTGTCGGCCGCCGCGTGGCGCGCCTGGGCGCCGCTCGTGCCGCCGCCGCGCCCGCCGCTCGAGTCGCACGTGTGACGGCGCACCGAGACGGCGCACGTGTGACGGCGCACCGAGACGACGCTCGGCGAGGCGGCTCGCGCGTGTCACTGCGAGAGAGGCTATTATTGATTCGATTCATTTGACTGAATAGATTAAGTCACAAATTTCTAAATATAAAATATTGATTAAAATAAAATAATAATACTCAAACTCCTCTGTAGCGCGTCGTGTTCGTATCTCGCGCATTTACAATATGAATTACCCGATACCGAAAATACGAAATTTTAGATATTTAACGTATAGTATAATGGATACGGAGCGAAAGTGATTCGTCTGCAATTTTATCGATTGAATAGTGCAATACACATATATTATATCGACGAGAGGAAAGTATACGTAGGTGTTACACAGTTTATTAGTGGAAGCGATAATGAACCTAGCTCACTAAATAATGCCAAAGAATGATGAAAAAGGTTTCTATTGAGGAAATAGTCACACGCAATGTATGACGAAGAAGACTAGATTCAGATATCAGTTAGTGAAGAGTTTTCTGCTATTAGATGTAAATACGATGAAATATTATCATGAAAATGGACAAATTTTCCACTATTAGTAAACTTTTCGTACAGTATCGTACGCTTTCATGATAGTCCACTAATCTACAAATCTGTAGAATGACTCCTTTCGTAGCTATTGAACTACTTTTAATGGAGTTGCTGCGGGACTGAAAATGACTAAGAGTGCAAAATAAACAGCATAATATTATTAAAAATAAGTGCTACTAGTATGTAATTATTATGAGAATTAATTAGGTGCGCCCGTGGGCTTCAACAATTATAATAATTAAGATAAGTGATAAGTACCAGAATTAAAGGTATGACCAGAACACTATAACACCACTATAATAAACTAAGGACTGTATAATATTGAACGTAGGTACTCTTGGAGTTTCAAACGTAGAAATGATTTATCTTATTGTATTATTAATAATGTAAAACATCACCTACTTGCCTTCGCGTTTGAGCGATATCAATTTTTAAGCACAATTTTTCAATTAATAGTAGATATTCTATGAATTTAAAGTTACCAGCTAGTGGTTCGTTCGGCAAGAGTTATGATAATCATTTCTAGCTATTTTATGACATGTATATTTCATTGCCTTGAATTTTAAATTATCAAAGGCGACTTACATTTAGTTTATATTGTAAATAATTATGCTGTGAGTCAAAACATGACTATACACAACCTGCAAGCTATCCGTAGCGTAGTGACGAGAGTATCGAATGTAACGACTACAGTGATAACGATAGAAGTGATCCCTTAAGCTTTGTAAAAATTGTACATTTCTTTTAACGTTAATTTATATTAAATTTGTTATCGTAGCTTTGTTGAATGCAATTATTTTTTATTGTTTTGTTTATCAAAGAAAAGTATTTTTAGGCTAAATTCAATTGTTATTTATTTACGAACGATGTAAAACGTGATTCGGCACTTTCTTATATGAAAAAAAAAAAAATATTAGTTTTGTAAATATTTTCTGTAAAATGATATTTTAGAATTTCGTTCATTATTTTTAAAGAAAATTTTAATACCATCTTTATGTTAAGACGATCTCAAGTTTGTTGAATGTTTGCAAAGCGTTCCTTTTAAAGTTTTATTTGTAAATATATCATTAACTGTAGGAACAGTGAATTTACTAATTTTACATCATACGTAGTAGTAGAGGATAGTCGACGGCGAGCGAGCCGGTACATATAAAAGACATGTCCCGCACGGGACAAGCTCGCCTGTCAGTTTACAAGTGAATTGTATTCAAAGTAACCTATTCATGCTCTTCGTGTAATCCGCTATCAAATTCAATAAGCACACTATTAAAGACATCTTGCAAATGTGGTTCAGACCAGATTTACATTATTTGTCATTGTGTATATTTTGGAGAAATGAAAATAAAATATTAAATGAATTTATTAAATGTGTATGATTTCTGCTTTATTAACCGTTTCAGCTGGCAACATATTAATGCGAATTGCTACTAAACATTGTTTTTTTTTTTATAATTGAACATAAAACAGTACAATATTTAAGAATTCTAGATATTTTTTTCTTAATATTCGCAACCAATCGATTTTGTTGGAATTTTACGCAAATGGATAAATTCGCCCATTTAGCGCACGAAATAAACGCACCCAGTTTGTACCGATACATTTTAATTTGTATGTCTGTCACTCATACGTGCATCGAGGTTTTAATTTTTTAATTTGAATAAGAAACTTTCAATTCCTGTGGCCATAGAAGTCCGTATTTGGTTGTACATCGTAGTATCGATTTGTCCATATTGCATTATATACAACAATATTATATATTGTACCGATATTATTTTGTAAAAACAAAACAATATTAGACAAATGTTAACTTAATGAAAGATTAATATGTAGGTATGGTGCACTTGTAAATTACTCACAAAATACTAGCAGGACTAGTTTTTAATAGTAGCACACTAGTGTTGGGGCGCGATATATGCACAGATTATGAATGTTAAAACACTTGACCGACATTTGAAGCTTACCAGATTAAGACTGTTTGTTATCACGTAGTGAGCGAGGACTCCAGTGTTATAAAAATATGATTATATTATGTAACTATTTAATCTGACATTACCAATTATTATTTTATAAAACAGAACTAATTTGGAACGATAATGAACAATGATAAAACAAAAACGAAACGAAATCATTTAATCCCGAAATTCTGTGAGGTGGCATGATTTTTTTACAGTAATAGCGGGGAATGTAGTTCTGTGATTTCCAATTGGCCCTTGAGAGAATCTCATCTATAGTCTAATCTCTATCGACAATTCCAATGGAAATAGGATATTTTAACATTAATTTTTAATATGATATTAAACAAAACTATTGAACCTATATTTAAAATTGAAATAATAATGTTCAAAAGGTAAACCAAAAGTCAGTAGGCAAAAGCAATACAAAATCAGTTTCTTTTAATCAAAGCCAGGTCGTCAAACTTTTGATAATTCGGAATAATCATCAGAGACAAAGATCAGAGACAAATGTCTTACTCTTGTTTTATTTTTAAAACAATAAATTGAATTATGCTATGCATAAACGTAATCTGTATTTTGAGTATTTTATTAACTTTTAAATATATATATTTTTCGTTATATTACATGATTAATAAGATAGCACACACTTTTGAAAAAACATTTTTTTATTAATAACTATTAATATTAACAAACATTTTACTTTAAAAATGAGTGTAATGGTCAAGGATGACAACAAAATTGTTTGCAATATTAATAATAGTAGAAATGACTGCCTCGTTGGTCTAGTGGCTAGATATAAGGCCGCAGACCCGGTGGTCCTGGGTTCAATTCCCAGGTCGGGCCAATAAATAGTTATTGGGTTTTTCTGTCAGAAAATTCTCAGTAGCAGCCCGGAGTCTGGAACTTGGAAGTGTGTACACTCCCGTGCCTCGGAAAGCACGTTAAGCCGTTGGTCCTGCGCCTGAACTCTTTCCGGTCGTGTCGGATTGTGAGACCCATCCGTCCCATCGGATTATGAGAGCTAAGGAAAAGAGAGTGCACCTGTGTTTGCGCACACACTTGTGCATAATATCACCTGCGCAGTTGGCTAATCTCTCTTGAGATTGGCCGCCGTGGCCGAAATCAGTCTGGAGGACCTTAATAGTAGAAATGTTAAGATGGTTTGAAATGAAGCACACATTTTATTTTTGCTATATATTACATCAAATCACATACATCGATACAACATTTTAGACAGAATCAAAAATAGGTATCTTTCGCTAACAGTTATTTATCAAAGCTGATTCTAAAACATAGTAATTGTACCCATTTGTTATATTTGATACTTTGTAAATAAATCTATAATTTATTAATTTATACGGAAAATCCGAAAACTGTGCTTTTTTTAATTCGTTTTTTTTAGAGCGCAAAAGTAAGCTTTAAAAAATATATAGCAACCCTTAAACTAACTTTGAACTTTAAGTCAACACACTACATAACCTAATAGTTAAAATACTACGTTCGAACTTGTTATATCGCCACATTTAACACCGATTTCTACTTTAACAACAGCATATTGAAGTGACATCAATTAAAATTTGTCCTACTGCCTATCCTGCTTGATTAATAAACAATATAAGTAACTGATATTCGGTAAATGATACGTTAATAAGTCCATAAAGATAGAAGAAATAGAAGAAAAAAAACATTTTGAAAATAACAAAATAAACATCAATTTATAAGAAATAAAAATATGGAATATTTGCTATACATTCAAATAAAAAAAATAGATAGTTTGTATAAAAAATAAATGCAATGCCTATAATATAATGTATCTGTATTCATTACATATCACAATTTACTTTATACACCGTCGTATACACAGGTCTGGCAACTGAGTCCAATTTCAGTGGTGAGAGGTAGGTACAACTGCTAATTCGCAATACCATCCGCTGTACGTACTACGTCGCTGCTATCGAAGCTGATATTTTTCTCTCCCAAGTATTGTGTTATTTAATCATTCGTTTTGTTGAGTTTTGCGGATTTTTTGTTATTTTTTTTTTTGTTGTTTAACTGTGTTGTTTGGATTTGAAAAAGTGTTCGGGATAATTATTACGCGAATTGTCATGCCTCTGGCGGCCGTAAATTGAACTTAACAGCGTCATTATGTCACCGTACCCCATACTGAAGTTGCAAGACCTGTGTATAGGATCGTGACTTTATATGAAACCAAACAGGATAATACAAGCAAGATAACCAGTATCTCGTCAGAGTGACATATTGACGTATGCAGCGCGACTATTATTACAATCAACAGATTATAAAAACTAATTTAAACGAGTTTGTAAGTTAATGGCAAATACTTTGGATAACATATTAAAATAAGTTTATCGAAAAATGCGCGGCAAACGTCAATTCCTTCCTATATTAATCTATAACATCAAGATATTACAATATTGAGTATAAGTTTTGAAAAGATGTAGCGATACACGAGGCGGAGGAAGAAAAGATTCAATTGTCGTGGACAATCACTTACCGTTAATGTCCGAGATCAAATTTTGAGTAAATAATTTAATGCCCAAATATAATATTCTAGCGTTCATTCATTCACACATACAACAATATAACTAAATTCAAAGGACCCGGAACGAGTCGAGGCAAGTCTCTCGCTCTCTACAATATCATAATGAGTATAATAATTAATTATTATGCTGAGATTTACGAAACCGGTAAAACCGATAAAAATATCAGTTTTATTTGTATTTAAAGAAAAATCTTCTACAAAACGGTCGATATTATCTTCTTTTTTTTTTTTTGCACCATGACGTAACCTTTATTGCCGTTATAAAAAGTTAGTTAGTTTCAGGCGAATATTAAAATTTGTTCCATTTCACGAAACCAGTTCTTTGCGAAGGCTACTCGTTTTCTAAGCGACTTTATGCAGTCCATAAGACCGTAGGCAATCTCGTATTTTTTTTTCTCAATGTGGCACGAAAATTCCACTAATCAATATTGTGCAGTCCAAATCTTTGGCAATACAACGATTACACAAGTCACGCTGATTATCTACCCCCGCACACACAACTGCACATACAGCCAGCCAGATACGATTTACACGTACATGTAAGAGCAAAATAGGGCATTATAATAATATTAATACGTTACCACTAACAGCAAACTTTCGACATTATTGAATGAAAAATTAAAAAAATATAAGGAATGTTAAAACCCAATCACTCGGCGGGTATTTTATAGAACAGCAAAAAGAGAAAAGATATTTATATACAGGATTATTTTTAACGACCCAGCAACCTCGCAGGACTAGATAGCTAACACCATAAGCAACAATTTTTGTTCTACGACTTCGGAAATAAATCAACGCATGAAAAAAAAAAATTACAAATTTTTGTCGTACTGTCGTGACATTTGTAGGTCTATATTTCATTCGTAAACGAAAGGACGACGCGACGCATCGATCTTTGGGATGCGCGTAGATTTATAAACGTTCAAGCGGGAAATTAAATTAATACTTATTTTTGTATGAAAATAAAATCTAACAAATTATCAAAAGTCGTAGAACAAAAGTCGTTGCATATGGTGTTAGATATTTAGTCCTGCGAGGTTGCTGGGTCGTTACAAATAACCCTGTATAGATAGCAAGTCAAAGGTTCAAAGTACACATTTCAATAGTAGTGATATGACTATACGATACGATATAAATTGTACGATTCTACAACAGACGTTTAAAACATTTAAATCCTTACTTATAAGCTTAGCGGATGATTAGTCAAACAATTCTGTCTTTGTCTTTCGAATGTCAAATCACTAATGGCAGAAAGAGCGAAGCCATTGTTCAACTGAACACCCGCAGCAACGATTATAAGAAAGGCCGTGTGAGATTAAAACAGACATTTAAAGACGAATGACTACAATTGAGTACTTCCAAACATTTAATACTTAGACATTTAATATAATAAGTGTACTGAAGAATATTCTCACATTATTATTTATGGTGTGGGTATGGTGCTCTTGACAATTTCCAGTTGAGATTATATAGTACTTCTTTACTTTGCCCGATACTTCAGTTATTTATTTTTGACCCATTGATGATATTTAAATATAACTTCTAGCCCCAGCTTCTTATTGACTTATTATAAAGACAGACTATAATATATTTTGTTGGTACCATCTACTTTTAAAACTTCGTTTAAATTGAGCTTTAACATATCATACTGGTTTTGCTTGAATTGAAAATTGATCCTCAGCTTTCGAAAAAATCCATATACGATTACGCTTATATCATGTCCTTAAATAAATATCAAGGGAACTGGACAACAGAAGCATTATTGAAATAAATTAATACTTTGTCAAGTTTTTCTCGTAAATTCATCGTTTTAGAAAACGAAAAGCGTTGAAATTGTACTTTTTAAAAACAAACAATACTCGTTGATGACATCCGCGATGGTATTCGATTTGGTGGAACGTAATTTCGAGCCAATAGTGCGCTTAGTGCTGGTCGTGCGGGTACGGCGGTTGGTGCGGACGTTGTCGCCGCACGGGTCAATCGTTGCGCGGCTCGCGGGCGGGGCTCCAAGGCTGCACGGGCGGAGCATCGTCGCATTCCGCGACGCTGTTGCCCTCTAGAGACAGCGTGTTCAACAGAATGTCGAATAGCGTGTCCTGTATATTAAAATTATATATGTTATCACATCCGATGTCGTCACTTGTTAATCCTTAATATATAAACAATTTTTATGTTAACAAAGAACAATGACAGAAAAACCTCAACCATATATATTGAAATTCGAAACAGCAGACAAATATTGTTATTAAAGCTGTTATAATATAGACAAAGTTTCCCAAGTATAATTTCGTTACTCAGAAGAAATAATTATGCTCTGATAATTATAATCAGCAAAGATTCATTGTTCACAGATTATATTACCATCTAAGCGGGTTCACACGAGTCAGTTTTATTCAATATACTGCTAATTTGGAAGCAATATGAACCATCTGATGAAACAAAAACCTCAAAATCAAATCAAATTTAGGTTTTGGTTAAAAAGAGAAAATAAATTATAAAAAACTTGTGCGGTCGGGGGACCCCCGTCAGGAACGAAGTTCTTTACGGTAACTTTTCGACTCGAAACGTGTTTTAAAAATAAGGTTTTTTTTAAATTATATTACTGTATTTTTGTCGAACCAAAAAGCGGCTCAACCTTCTGTATGCCACACTCTCAACAAAGAATTTACTAATATTCTAATATTATTTTAGTAATTTACCGTTCCAATTAAACAAAGTTTATGATGGGAATTGTGACTAGTCCGAGGTTCGAAACTGAGACTTGCGTGCGGCTGGTAAGCCGCAGCGCTATTGGTCCTTATATGGTTTTCTATTACCTTCATATATATTTTTAAGAACGTTAGGGAAATATTTTTTATGAAATTAATTATTTTGATTGAGTTTGTTATATTTAAGTATTTAACTTAATTGATAATAAAATGATAGGCGCACTATACAATTCACGCTCGATCGTTTGACGTACGTGAATTCGGCATTGGTCCTACCTCCAGAATCGCTCGCGCAGTACTGAATTCGAACGCCCCACAGTATGAACGCTATTTCGTTTCTGACGTGACCTTAGGCCACTGCCATTTCACACTACTGACTACTAAGCCGCATAAAAGAACTTCGTTCCACTAATATTTCTATTATTTCTTGTAAAATATCTCAAATATACGCTTATATGGATACGCTTTTCCTGAATTCGTTCATTCTATGCCAAAATAAGTTTAATGTACCCTCGCCCTAGTGTGTCGCGTGCAACTCATTTTAATTACTCTCTTGTATAACTAGTGTCGGTCGTTTAAAACCGACTCGTGTGAACCCGTTTTCGAACACAAAATCAAACATAAGCGCATGCAGGAAGTGAGTAGGGCGACAGCAATTACGTTGTAGTCGAGAATGACCTCGACGTCGTCGGTGTCGCTGAGCGACGAGGCGGACGGCCAGTACACCTCGCGCAGCGCACTGGCGCCGCCCGCGCCGCCCGCCCAGCCCAGCCCTGCGGACACACCTGCGTCACGGACCGCCTGACGGCGCACAGCTAGTGCGAAACACTCGGTACCCAGTGGCATCACGAACTACGAGTATCCTCCTAGTCATATTAGGTATCCTCGTGTAGTCACATATGGTTAAACATGATTAAAACCACGGGATAAAAATTTTGCTATTCGATTTTGAATTTACATTCTACAATAGATAATAGAATCGTCAATATATGAATTAATATAATTATAATGTAGAGTACATCGTCAACGACAAAAATAGGGATAAGAAAAATGTGAATCAGCTAACCCTGCGGCGTGTCCCGCTGCAGCTGGCCGGGCGACAGCGGCGGCGCGCGGGGCGCGCGGGGCGGGCGGCGCGCGGGGCGGGACGCGCGGGGCTGCGCGCCGCCCGCCGCGCGCGGCGCCTCGCTCTGCGACGTCGACCAGTTGCGCTTCGGCCCTGGGCGCGAGCCGACGATAACAATATAACGATAATTTTATATAACATCTCTCCCCTCTTTTCGTTTTCATCTCCCATCGACGATGACTCACCGGTCCTCGAGCTCCTCGAGCACTTTGGCGTCAGGCCGTTGATGCGCATGAGGTTGAGCAGCAGCATGTCGGTGTGCGCGGACGTGGAGAACTGCGGGTCGTCGTGGCGCGCGGGCGTGGGCGGGGCGACGGGCGGGTGCGCGTGCAGGTACGAGAGGTAGGAGGCCTGCGCGGCGGCGTGCGAGGCGGCGTGCGAGGCGGGGTGCGCGTGGGAGGGCGTCTGCGCGGGGGAGTGCGTCACGTGCGGCGCGTGCGCGGGCGAGTGCGGCCCGTCGCTGCCGGCCGGCGTGACGCCGCGCCCGTGCACGGCGCTCAGCAGTCGGCTGAGGATGTCGCCCGCGTCGTTGGAGCGTCCGCCGCACGCGCCTTCTATGTCATTCTCTCCTGTGAAATGGGTAACGAACGATTACAATAATTAATTATTGTAAATAATTTTCTCTATTAAGTTTCAATCATTTAATTTCAACTCAATGTCTACACTATTGTGTAATATTAAAATGTCATGTTTAACCACTAGCAGCCTTACTTACTTTTGCTTAGTGGATGTTTAATTAAACACTTAATTCTCTTTCTGCCATAATTGAGTTGTCATTTGCAAGAAGAAGACTATTTAACTAATTCAGCCACTCAGCAACATTATTTTATAGGTGAAGCGACCCAGTAAGTTATTTAACCTACTGTTAAGACATTTTATTTCATGATTAAATATTTTAGAAATATATAAACTAACCTTATTATAATACAAATAGATAAATTATTTAATGTAAATTCAGTTACTTACTGGAAAGATGAATAATGTACTGTGTCAGTAATGTAAACGATTTGTAAAATTAAAATATTTATTACGTTACAAGTACGAACAACTTTATAAACAAAAAACTAAACAAAATAACCTCGGGTAGCACTATTTTTAATTTATTATTATAGACATTTTTTACAACTTGTTGCTTTCTAATAAGTATCTGCATTGGTTTTTTTTCTTTTTAAATTTAACATTTATTTGAAAGAAAGATCATCAAAATAGAAAAGAAAAAATATTAAACATTTATACTCTTAAAATTATACCCTGTACACTTTCAAAATTATAATATGTACTCATAATTTCTTGTTACCTTAACAATGACATTTATATGTAACAAGTTTACGAACTTATAATATTTTTGTAAAACACACTTAATAGATTTTTAAAAAATACTGTTACACGTAAATTTCTATTTTATTGTGACAATTTTATTTTTGTCTTTTTTAATAAAAAGTAATAATACTAATAAAATTACTTGTAAAATCTCGAACAAAAATAAATAAATGCATTTTAATTGTGATATTTTAGTATTAAAACACTTGGTATTTCCACAAAAAACACGCAATTATTATATCTTGTTCTGTTCGATGATATTTTAAAGGACTGACTATCAACACCATATTTACACTCAGTTAATTTCGAATACTAGCTTCTTTATTTTTAGATAGACTCGTATAAACTTAATAAGGTTCTCAGAGTGACTTAACGACCTTGAACGAATTAAAAACGATTATTTTGACTCGAAAGTGAACAGGGTATAAAAAAATAATTTATGAGCGTCGACCTAAATCAAACAACAAAATTTCATTCGAGTCGTATACGAATACATCGAGTGATAGTGTCGATAGTGTGCGGTGTCAGGTGTCAGCGGTCAGTGGAGTAGTGTCCGCGAGCGTGCCGCAGGCGGTAGGGGCGGTAGGAGCGCGCGGCGCGCGGGCGGCGGGGGGGCGGCGCGGCGCGGGGCGGGCGGGGCTCGCTCGCGCACCACGAGCAGCTGTCGGAGGAGCGCTCTGCGGGCGGACAGGGATGGGTGGGGCGGGGAAGGATTGGGTACCGCCGCACGGGCTCGACCGTACTATTATGTTATCGAAGGGAATATGTGATCACCGATGATAATAATTTTGCCTTTTCAAGGTTTTATATTCGATGTGACGGTTACCTGACATAGTTTCTTCGTCGACGTCGTTTTCCTCGTTGGAGATCTCGTCGGTGTGATTTGTGTTGCTTTCATCTACGAAGCCGTCCAACTCACTGAACATGAGATCCTGAAGATGAAATGAACATCAAATTGAGATGCAAATAAAAGAATATAAATATTTTTTATAAGTATATACTCACTCCAGTGTCACTGCTCGACTCGGAGACGGGTTGTGTGACAACCGGTTGAGGGCTAGCGGAGCCCGCGGCAGAGTCTTCGGGCTTCGCTGCGCCCGCTTCACCGTTGGTGCTGGTTGTGCCATTCAGCTCTGGAGACGATAACGACGAACATAATACAGTAGTGCTAGTTGTGCTCGCTTCGGTCACTGGTGTACTTGCCACTGCTGAACATTAAAAATATATATGTAATTGATTCCAGTTATTATAAATAAAATTACATATATTACAAGTTCTATACGGTCACGATCAGTTTTAGCCGTTAATTAGTCTGATGAATATTACCGTCGGTCATTGTAATCAAAGTTATCGAGGTCCTGGGCACGTACCGACGAGGGGTGACTCCGCAGGTCGGTCGAGGCGCGCTCGAGGTCGCACAGGGCGACCGGGCGCGGTCGCGCTCAGCAGCGTGTGCAGGCTCACCAGCGCCAAGTTATCGGCACCCTGCAGCGAGCTCGCAGACCTGGAATCGGACATTTGAGCAATATATCATACGATGTGATCATTTCAGTACGGATAAATATAGTCAGGAGCAAATAAGCCTCGGGTTAGTAGTCAGACAGGGCCGGCCGGTACCTGGACGTGGAGGGCATGTTGTAGGGCGAGTCGAGCGCGTGCTGCGCGGTGCTGCGGGCGCGCTCGGCGAAGTCGGCGCAGCACGCGCCGGCCGCGCCCGCCTCCTCGTACATGGCCGTGTTCAGCACACCTGCACGCGCGGACCCGCGAGCGAACACATTAGCGCGGGACTGGGATTATTTCGACTTGAAGACAGAGCTGCTCGTGTATTTTTTTATCAACTGAGCCTCCTTTAGTTTTTTTAAGATATAGATTTAAAGAAATTATAGTATCGGCTGAAACGAAGTAAAAAATAGAATTTAAAAATTGCAACAAAAAATAAACAACATCGAATCTTACCCGGGCTAGTCAGCCGCTGCCCGTGCAGAACGCTCTGCGGCGTGTTGAACTTCCACTGGTTCCCGAAGACGAGCGGCTCGGCGAGCCCGTTCCCGTCCACGGGGTTGTTCTGCGCCGGGTTGTCCTCCCCCGCGGGCCCCGCGGCCCCCGCCGCCTGTGACGTCACCGCGGCCGGGCTCGCGCGCGTCGCCGCCATCGAGTTGCGAGACATCTCCAACGTCAAACGCTAGAACATTACAAGCAACAGTTTATAAACAAAAAGTCAATCGACTTGTAATATAAAAAAAAAAAAAAATTGTCTCGAGAGACTTGGTTCTGTTTATATTAATTACCTCCTTGAGATCATTAATCTGCAGAATGTGCTGATTCTGCATTGTAATCAGCTGGTTGATGTACCACTGCTGATCGCGACATCGCTGATAAAACGTAGGCGGGCGAACTTGGAACCTAAAAGATATAACTGTGATAAAAAATTCTATGTTTTCTGCGATCTAACCTGAAATGTAAACAATATTATATATAGCAAACAATAATATATAACTTATATGCTCTGCAACAAAAAATATATTAATGAAAATACATGGATCGCTAGATGTGGACCATTGTATTGTGACGTACCTCAATATGAGTGTGTCCGTGTCGGGATTGAGATATCCCTCGCTGGCGAGCAGGTCGAGGCGGAAGAAGCGGTTGTATCCCCAGCACTCGCCCACCTCGAAGTCCGACGCGAACTCGCGCACGATGTTCTTGGACGGATCGCGGGACACCTGGTGCAGCATCTCCACTCGATACTCGTACCTGATGCGATTCATTAATGAAATCGATGCGAACGTAGCCGACGAAGCATTCGTGGTAAATGATCACGTCTCAATTTCAATACACGGACTAAACGAAAATAATGAGTTTTAAAACAAACACAACTGCAAATATTTCTAACATTAAATATTACTTGCATTTAAAACAAACGATGTGCCTATCATAATGTACCAATCATTTGTATAACGTGTCGAAATTTCTCAATTTTTATTTTTATTTTTCACGATGAAATCCGTCCCGCGTTTTTAGTGATCTACTTTTTTATGACTCAGTAACTTTCGAATGATATAAAGGGAAATCACTTTTGTAATAAATAGAAATGATAATTATAGTGCCCGTCAATAAATATTGCACATCGACCTTTGAAAAGAGACAATCGACTAATTTCGGCACGGTAGAGCGTTATCTCTGTCGCACAAAACACTACCAGTCTGGTATCTATGAGAAGTTGTTAAAACAGTTATGAGTTTCTGTGTAAATGAATTATTATTATTATTATTATTATTATTAGAGCACATAATATAGCGAAATGGAAGAAATTGGGAATTTAGGTATTTAAGAGCTTTTATCAGGTGGTTTGTTATGTATGTAGAATTAAAAGAAAACAAGCACAGTATGACGATGTTTATCTTATCAGATATAGCATTGTATATATATTGTATAAAAAATTGGTGTATTTTATTCAATTACAGAGAAACTCATAAGTTTTTTAACAACTCCTAATAGATACAGGACTGTTAATGTTTTGTGCGACAGAGATAACGCTCTACCGTGCCGAAATTAGTCGATTAACTCTTTTCAATGGTCGATGTGCAATATTTATTGTCGGGCACTATACATAATATATGAACTACATATATATATATATATATATATTATATATGTATATAAAACTTTGTGGGATGATATTATTCTAGCGAGACTGTTATAAATTATAAAACTGTTCAGCTACAATGCTTCAGCCAGAAGAAACTTTCATATTTTAAGCAGAAGCATAGAGGCTTAAATGATTTAAACAACTAATAGAAAGTTCAAAAAGATATGTTACATAGAACAGTAACGGTTTGTTTAATGGGAAACAACCATGTATGATTTTTTTGTTATAATGAATTTTTACACTAAAATAGTGTACATAATGAAATATCATGAAATGTTTACAATGACAATATACTTTTAATTTAATTTAATCTTAATATAAACGCTTTAACACAACTGAAGTAACGGATAACGCCCAACAGGTATGTAAGTCACAAACGCTATTCTCCACCGTTACCTAAACCCAGTGATACACAACAAATCGAAACAATATCATAAAAATGTATGAGTTAGAATGAAGTAGAACAAACATATAAAAATATATATTATAATGTGGAATAAAGTCATGGATTTATCAAATTAAAAAATATTTATATATATTTTTAATATAACATACAAAATATAAGTACATATTTGATCACATACATTTGAATGTAGAGTAACGAGTTACGATTCACCGTAATTTTTTTCTCAAAAAGATTAAATTTTTCTTTATAAAGTATTATAAAAAAAGTGTAATATTAAGTAATTTATAAATTAGTTACTTCAGTTGTGTTAGAGCATAGAGTGACAATACAATCAGCGAAATCAGCACACAGAAGTCGAAGTTCGGTAGGAACCGGCATGCTGCACACAGATCTGCCATACTACTGCTATATAATGCTCTCCGACTCACCTCTTGCCTACTCTGAACACAGCAGCGATTGTAATCACGAAACACTTTGTTACTACACTTTGATTTATTCTGATTTCAATTGTTATATGGCCAATTTAAATCATTTACTTCAAGTTAACATTTTTAGTAATCATTATTAAAACAGTTGGGAATCGTTTATGACACATAGCGTATTCCAATCACAGGAGGACTAGACGCAAATATATATAATCTGACATTGAATTGACGTGATATAATTAATTGGTCGAGATCTTAAATAATCTATGGTATCGATTATGGATTTATGAAAAAAATTCGTTTTAAATATTACGTGTTAAATTATAGAGGATATAAATAAGTTAAGTAGTTAAGTTGTATTTATTAATAAACTTTATTTAATAAAGATATATGCATCGAGAACCGTTTGTAGTGCATATTACAACAGAGCTATCAGCAAATTTGTACGAATTATGTATATGTAATGTATTTTATCTTTATCCCTCGTTCGGTTGGAATAGGCTATAGGTATGGAAGTTTAGTAAACGGAATACGATTTATATATTAAGGAGTTGTAAATATAATTGATTGGGAGCATTTTAAGTAAATATAGTTATCGGATCGGTCGTCGAGGGGCTCACTTGGAGGTCTCGGGCAGGCCGGCGCTGAGCTCGAGGAACACGGAGAGGTAGTTGCCGCGCACGACGCCGTTGCCGTCGGGGTACACCTTGAGGCGCCAGCACAGCCCGTACACGTGCAGCGGCGCCGAGTACACGGGCGCCGCCGCGTGCTGCAGCTGCGTGAAGCCGGCCAGCGGGAACGTGCTGCTGTCGTAGCTCGGCACGATCTCGCTGTGGGGGGGGGGGGTATGAACAATATTTCTTAACGTCTGCTATTCATAATAAATTCAAATTCAAATTTTCTTTATTCAATGTAGAAGCGTTACACTTGCTTATTGACTGTCATAAATCTACCACCGGTTCGGAAGTTAACACCTCCGACCTGAGAAGAACCGGCGAAAGAAACTCAGCGGGATTATTTTATAATTATAGTTGATTTACATTATAATATTCTTATTTATATGAAATAGCCTGGATGCGATCGTTTCATTCCCAAGGTGTGCTATCCTCTAAGAAGTCATTAATTGCGTAATATCCTTTGGCACATAAGCGTTCCTTAACAATTCTTTTAAATTTCACAATTGAATATTTTTGAACGCTTTCTGGGATCCTGTTGAAAAAGCGCATACATTGTCCCAATGTATAATCTTTAAGATCATCACATATTCTAACAAACCGTATTGTTGTGTTTGCATGGTGAATGAGCCAATGTCCATGCACAACAGACATAACATCTCAGTTCCAAGATTGGTGACACATTGACGATTTAAGGGATTGTTAATATTTCTTACAATGCCAAGTCCAATTATTATAGTTCAATTTTATATTTAAATAAAAAATTACTTATTTTTATTTTTATTTAGTTTACATTCTATTACTAAACATAGTTACCTAAAATAAGTTAATCAAACAAAGTTTTTCAGTTATAAATTAATTATGTAATCAAATTAACATATTTACAAATGAAAGTCGTAACAACTATAATATAAAAGGCCGGTATCCTAGTTTTATATGAATCTTCATTAGATTTCTAGTCACAAGTCCACGACTAAGTGTAATCCTTACATTTACCTACATTACCGTGACACTATCTACATATTGAATGTGAAAGTAGGTCAAGAACTCGCCTGTGGAAATCGGCCGGTACGGGCGCGGAGACGAAGCTGGCCATCGGCTTCCTGCGCACTTGGTGAATCATTTTTGATAGATCCATGCTCTTCGCAATCAGTTCAGATCTGTGGAATTTTTAACGGACAATTATTAAAGTTTATTCGTTTTGACGATATCGTTGATGTTTTAATTAGCCTATAAGGCAACAGATCCAGAGGTACAAAAATTTATTGGGATTATCTGTAGCAGGCGGGAGTTTGAAAGTGACTACATTCCCGTGTCTCGGAAAACACGTAGTCCCTCGCTTGATATCTTTCTGGTCGTGTCAGATTTGCCGACCCGTCGGATAATAAGAAGAGATTAGAAGAGCATAGAGTGCACGTGTGTCCACAAACGCTTGTGCACTACAATATTATATCCTACGCAGTCTCCTTAAGAATGACCGCCGTGTCAAAAACGGTCAAGAAGGCGTCAAAATACATTAACATTTTGTTATTGTTCTTCAACTGGACCACCTCTCCTGTTATCCGAGAAGCCTTACACCTTACCTCGACATGCTAGGTATTTATATTAAGTTTCTAAGTATTTAATAAATTTTAATTATAAATTTATTGAACAGTAAGCCCGATGAGTGTTCCTGGCTAAAAAAAAAAACAACAAAACTATGCCGCCTTTGCATACTTTATGTACTACTTGTTCTTTTATATAATGTTTCTAAATTGTGTGCAATAAAGACAATAAATAAATACACTATTGCGGATTAGGGGGCGAAGGTTTTTTGGTAACACATTTAGGTATCCTCACAGATTCCCTTGAACTTGAAACTTGATATGAACATACATATACAAATTACCCGTACTGACATCTTCGATAAAGATGTCAATTGTCTGACGTTAAAAAAGTAAAATGGAATAGCAACCCGCGAGTATTTTTTTTTTTTTTTTTCAAGTCTACATACAAATTTATTGTAAGCTATAATCACTGTATGGGATGGCACTGGCCCCTAAGATACGGGTTTTCCTAGTTTAGGGTGTCAGGGTACCTATGAATGGATGTACATAAAGTATTTCAATAAAGATTTATTATTATTATATTATTATTATTATATTATTATTATTATTATATAACCGATATGCTTGGTACCGGCACTTTAAAATCATAGTCATACCTAGTGCTGGAATGCAATTGGTGCTCAATCTCTTGCAGGAGATGCTCGAGCTGCTCCGTCTCCTGAGTGAGGCCATTCTTCTGTCCCATCAAGGTCAGCAGCTTAGCTTTGAGAGCGGAGTCGAGCCGAGATATCATAAGCTCTACGGCGTTTCGAATC
This sequence comes from Nymphalis polychloros, assembly GCA_905220585.2. Classification (NCBI taxonomy): domain Eukaryota; kingdom Metazoa; phylum Arthropoda; class Insecta; order Lepidoptera; family Nymphalidae; genus Nymphalis; species Nymphalis polychloros. Next base: position 3,027,248 of record HG992247.1, read on the forward strand.
TCACGGACACGCTCGTCCTTCGCAGCGCGCACGGATTCGACATTACGTTCCTTGAAACATTGTTTTTATGTAAGATTCGAAATATATAGCAATTTATATTTATTTTTAAAATGGAAGGCACGCAAATAATCCCCCTAAGCGGACACTTTTGTCGAGATGTTTTAATATATTACTCATTACACTACTAATGTCCCGTGATACCAAAAGTTCATGCCACTTGCACCTTTAACTATAACCTAATCCACTGATCGGAACAACGAAGATAAATAACAACTTTTATCGATTTAAAATAATCTATGATATTCATTATAGATCCGGCGAATGTCGTGTTATTTCTTATTTTATTTTTATTGTATAGGTATTTATTGTATAAGACAAATTTATCAATGCAAGCTGTCAAAATTTGATTAATAAATAATTATAATACGGTGACCTAAAAGAAAATAAATATCGTCTCTGCACCTTTTAATATATTTGTTTATCATTTATTTGGTCATTGTGTTGTTAAAGTCGGGCGAAAAACATTTTAAGGATAATGTTTTTTTTTTTTTTTATTTTACCCGGGAGGGCAAATGACTCTTCTCCACCTGATGGTAAGTGGTAGCAGAGTCCAAACGCGACGACGGCTAGTGCAGTCAGGAAGAATGATATGCACTAGCCGCCCCCGCCTTGCCAGCCCGCAAGATGCCTCTTCACGCCTCGTTTGAAGGAACCCCGGTCATAAGAGGAGGGGAACACGTGCGCTGGTAAAAAAATCCATGTTTTGGAGGTGCGACAAAAAAAAGAGTTGCCAAATTTCTTCGTGCGCGATGGAATTGATGTCACAGTTAGGCGGTGACATCGAGAACCAGCACGCGTAGACTTGTGAAGGAATGGGGAAGCAGGAATGATTCCTTTGAGCACTCGCCGTGATACATTCGATAGAAAGCGCTCAGTGCCGCTATCTCTCGACGCAATTGTAAAGGCTCGAGGGTGTTGGTGACCTTTACGTCGCCAATAATGCGAACCGCACGTCGCTGCAACCGATCCAAGGCCTCCAGTAAGTACTTAGCGGAGCCATCCCAGAGGTGCGAGCAATATTCGACGCAAGACCGCACCTGTGTTTTATACAACAGGAGCAGTTGTTGTGGCGTGAAAAAACGCCGCACCTTGTTCAAGACTCCGAGTTTCTGTGAGGCTGTTTTTATAACAGCCTCGATGTGATCCCTTGGATTGAGGTCGCACCGAACGTCAATTCCCAGTATGGCGACTTTGCTTTGTATCTCCAGCGTAGTACCACAGAGGGAGGGAGAGGAAAATGGTGACTTTTTCGCTGTGAGAGCGCATACCTGTGTTTTCTTGGCGTTAAACTCAACAAGATTATCAGAGCCCCATTTGGCAATGAGTCCTAACGTCCTATCGAGTTCAACAACAAGATCCCTCCGTCTCTCCTCAGTTTCCGCCCGCCCAGCTAATGCGCGTCCGTGGTATCCTCCGTGCACTGTACTGTCATCTGCATAGCAATGTATGTTCCCAAGAGAGAGCGTATCATTGATATGCAAAAGAAAGAGTGTGGGGGATAGCACAGACCCCTGGGGGATCCCAGCATTCACTACATAGAGTTTTGAAGTGCAACCATCAACTAAAACGCGAAGGCTACGCTTGTGTAGGAAGCTGGCAATCCAAGTGCAGAGCTGAGCTGACAGACCGTATGCCGGCAGCTTGTAGAGAAGACTTCTGTGCCAGACCCTGTCGAAAGCCTTGGAGATATCGAGGCTGACAGCCAGCGATTCCTCACGCTTGTCGATAGCTTCACCCCAGAGGTGTGTTACGTACGCTAGAAGATCACCTGTGGACCGTTTTGGTCGAAACCCGTACTGACGATCATTAATTAGACAGTGATCTTCTAGGTAATGGATCAGTTGGTTGTTTAAGATCCGTTCCATCACCTTACAAAGTACTGAGGTGATAGCTATTGGCCAATAATTTGCCGGGTCAGACCGATCCCCTTTTTTGGGAACCGCTTGCACATTAGCTTCTCTCCAAGAATCCGGCACACATCTTGTAGAGAGAGACAGCTGAAACAGGCGCGTCAACATAGGAGACAGCTCCGCTGCACACTTCTTCGGCACTATGGCTGGTAATCCATCGGGACCACTAGCTTTCCGTACATCGAGTGATTTTAGCTCTGCACGCACACCACGCTGCCGGATTTTGATGTCAGGCATCGTGTGGCCACATGAAGGTATTGTCGGTGGCAGCGCACTGCAATCATCGATCACAGAGTTATCCGCAAAGAGTTTTGCCAGAAGATCGGCTTTCTCCTGCGGACTGTGAGCTAGTGATCCGTCCGGATTCCTGAGCGGTGGCAGCGAAGGTTGGCAAAAATAGTTTTGCACAGACTTGGTCAGACGCCAGAAGCTACGGGAGCCCCTAGGATGCAAAACAAGGTCATGACTAATGTGTGCGATGCGCTGTGCATCCGCTCTCTCATATGCCTTCCTACAGGACTTGGAATTTTTGTTATAGGTTGCTTTCAGCAAGTTATGTGACTCGTTTACCCTTATATACAGTTATAATTCTCCAAAAATGAGATGTCCGATCTATTTATGGACTTGGGTCGCGACTCTCGAGTTCTATAATAAAGTTCTGCAGATACATTTAAATTGGCTGATTAATACTAACCACCAGAAGAGATACATATCCAGCATTATCTGTGTTTTTTTAATATCGCTAAGTAGTAACACGACAGTTACTATAAAAAACATTTGCGATTATCATCCGAGTGCACAAGACGTTCGTAAATGCCAAAGGTGGTTTTTCAAAGTTCAGATCCGGTAGTTTGATCCCTCCGAATCGTATCGATCAAGACTATTTGGAAGTTTAGACAATAATGTATTACGGACAGCAACGGAAGCGAATCTATGTTAGACAATCAAAGAATTACTAATTATTCTTAGCCAATCTTCGTCGACCATCTAAGAACAGATTGGTTAGTAAGTAAGGCAAGTATTTAGGTCCCAACTATCATAAGCTGTCACGGCAAAATACAGAACCATTTTGTGATACTTTGATTAGTAGTTCATTTATCATTACCTAAAATGCAATAAGTTATCGCATTAATCACCACGAAGTGTGTTAGTGTTTAACTGAGTTTACATCCCAAACCGGCTCGTTTATGTATATGATAGAGTATTCGCAGAATTATTCATTTACTGGAACCAATTGCATTATGTGGCGATTGTCAATGAAACTGCATTAATCTTTAACACTATGATGCACGATCGCTGCGCATTGCGCATGACGAACCCTGGACAAAAGTAACGATTTGGGTGTGGGAGATATTGCGCCATCAAATTACAATTTATTCCGATCGCTACCAAGCTTTCCATGTGACAAAACAACATGTGAAACGACAAAAGATTTTTTCAATTAATCCAAAAAAGCTTCTAGCCGATTTTCTTAATTAATACAAATTGCCACATATTTTACTCAAAAAAACAAACTTCCCTGAACAAAAACGACATACTTCCCCTATATTTTCCTTAATATGTATGAGAGGAATTTATAGCAATATTTTATTATAACATTGAATTATTTAAATGATTCAATGTACAATGATGATAAACATCGATTTCAAAATAATATAAATAATGCAATATCAAGAGCTTGTTTTTGTTTCTTTTTTTATAGTAGACTACCCACCCCCACTTGAGAACTGAGAATTTCATTTTAGATCATACGCAATTCTAACATTAAAGAAGACATTGTGGCCATTAAGAGATCGAATCATCTACCGGACAGGAGCTGACGAAGATAAGCACAATAGTTTCCATGCTCACGACTGCCATCAGAAAAGAACAAGGCCGAGTAAAGTCGGCTTCTAGTTTTCGAGGCACTCATGAATCAATACCATCGTGATTAGAACTGCCTCGTTGGTTCTAGAGGTTAGCTATAAGGCCACAAAACCGAAGTCCGGGGTTCAAATACCGGGTCGGATATTGAGTTTTTCTGTCGAGAAATTCTCAATAGCAAGAATCTAGACATTGGTAGTTTACACTCCTGTATCGCGGAAAGCACGTAAAGTCGTTGTTCCTGTGCCTCAACTTATTTTGACTGTATTGGATGATGGGTGCATATAAGTCCATACAGCGGCATTGCTCTCCCCCAAATCCAGCTTAAGATCCCGTAACTAACAAACACGCTAGAAAGGCTATAAGAGCTATAAGGTAGAGCAACGGGAAAGGTCCACTCCCCCTTACAGTACATATAGGCACAGCGACATTAACACGAAACTGCCATACTCATCAAGACAAAAGCTAGAAATGCACGTGGGCGTATACCACGCAAGGGTTACCATATCGCGACACACGAAAAAGTTTGTATAACTACAACAACGAAAACGCGTTAAATAAACTGGCGAAAACGGCAGCAGTTAGCGACCACGGAGACTACAAACAAAAAATTTAAGCAGACCAGGCTAGGAATCTAGGAGACCAATAAAAAACACCTCTTCTAGGAAGAAAACTCGCAAATAACATCTGGACCAATGAAGAAATCGTAAATACTTTGTATATCATATAGACTTAAGCCTACAGCCAACAAAATGTTACAAGATTATCATTGAGTGAGATTTATAAATGAGGCCATGAACATTATGGTATCACCAATAATATAAAAAAAATCCATTGTGATGCTTCTTTTTAATAAAAACAATCACTTCAAAATTTTATTATTTGTCCCACAATTGTACACTGAGTAATTCCCCTTAAATAAAAAGGTTTTCAACACTATTTCACTTTAGTACCGGTTGGTAGATATTTTAATAAGATTTAAAATATTTACATAAAATTTTAATTACCTACAATGATTATTTACAGAATAAGGATATTTCCACAAAGTAAAAATCAATCATACCTTATATATAAATAAACATTGCTACATAGAGACAGGAAATACATAAGTTCCCATTTATGACTTATTACTAATACCTAACAAATATATCATTGTGTTGTGTACTTACCACATCCTGTACGAGACTTATGAGCTCCATCAGTCTACGTCGCAGCTGAGCCACTTCATCTCTTATTTGAGTTACATGTTGCTCATACACCTCTTCTAATGGTTTAAATGTGTGGCCTGAGTGTGTGCCACCCCACAAAGCACACTGATGACATATACAGCGCCGGCAAGTCCAGCAGTAGACAGTTAGCCTCTCTTGATGTGTCGGACATCTGTTTTAAAAATTATTTGTTGCATTCATTTGTCCAAATATTTCAAATCAAAGTAAATTAACAGCTTATAAATGTCCAGCAGGTGGGTTTAGGCCTCCTGTCCTTTAAAGGAGAATGTAAGAATCGCCAGACTGCTCCAATGCAGATTGGTGGTTACCTAACAATATTTTCCTTGGCTGCCAAGAACAAATTGGCTTTATAAACACAAATTAAACATATGAAATCAGTGCTGCTTGCCAGAATTAGAACCCATAACCTTCAGTTAAGATTAACATGTTCTAACCATTGGGCCATCTCATCTAACTCAGCTTTAAATTAATTAATTTCAAAATGTAATCTCAATTCCAATAACTGCTTTATTATTTCAAAAAACTAATAATTTAATTCTGTAATCATATTTCTATGGTCCATATTCCACAAATTTTGTAAACCTTATATACCTGTCTCGAAAACTTTCCCTTTGACAAGCTGAATTTGTTTGTTGCATGGTTTCGATTTGCTGTGTAACTTCTTCCACCCAACGACAGTTTACGAGCTCATGCAGGTGCAAAGCGGCACGACAATGTGGACACTGGGATCTCTGCTCCGTAAGCCATCGTCGCACACAACCATAGCAACAAAGTTTCGAACAATGAGGACACAGATGTGCATCCACCAGCTTCTCCATACAGATGAAGCACCGGAACACCTCCGCCAATGTCTGTAAACCCCATAATCATCGATCCACCTCACACTCAGGTCAAGTTTATCTAACTGTCAACGGAAAGTAGGGCAAATCGATTTACCTCGACGATCTGCTCCTCGCCATTTCCATTCGCTTTTTCTCCCCTCGAAGCCATATTTTGGATTAACTTGCCGTATCATGGAGTCAATGTATCATTCACCATAATTTAAACATATTTTATATTTTTAAGTAAGCAAAAGGACATGTTTCGCAATGCAAGCGTCAACAACAAGAAACCAACTACTTCCGTGTTCGAATCTTGATTCTCGATCGAAATCAAAATAAAAACAAAATATCTGAGTTGCTATATTATCCGATCAAGTTTCCCAGGAGAACCATTTTTCTAAAATAGTTTAACAGATTTCAATAAATGAACAGAATTACAAAATAATTTACGTATCTTATAATATGAAATAAGCATATTCATATTCTCATAACTTTGTAAACACTTTTCCGTTAATATTAATCACACTATTGTTTAAATTAATAATGGTTTAATTTGCCCCACTATTGGGAAAATGCAGTTCTTCTTTTTGTTAAATGTATTGATTTATTGAAGCATATCAGAGTCCAGAGTTGCCAACAACTAAAAAAATATTGCAATATTTTGCAATAAGAAAATGTATATATTATCAACATTATGAGATTGCAATAACAATTATTAGCAATTAATGAGAAGCATAGGGAGGATTATACAAAATGTCAAATAATATAATTGATTATTATAGCAAATTTGTAAATACATCTGGTATTTACAAATTAGCAACGAAAAGAAAAAAATATATTGAATGTATGATAGTAAGTAAAGAAATAAATCACATGTATACATACGATAAATAAACAAAAAAATATGTTAGCAAGTATAAGTTACTTATTTTGAATACCCTGAGCAGTAGTGTTTTCAGAATCTATCGTATTTTGTTATTAATAGAAATCAGATTTTATTATTCAAATAATAAAAACTTTAGAATTTGTAAAATCAAGCTCAAGCAATCAGATTACTTTTACGTAACAATTCAATTAGGAAGTATTGTATGACTTATCTTCATTGAAACTTTCAGGGTTTCTACAATGTATATTTCAAATTCCCTACATTTTACCCCTCTTAACTGACAAAACAATCCATAAATGCAGACCATAGTAGCAACATTTTTGCCAATAAAAAAGGAATTCGTTTTGACCTAGCAACATATTTGTTGCTTGTGTCATTATGTCATATAGTTCTCGTTCACCTGTCAACACATGCATATCGAATTTTATTGAAATAAAAATAATCTAACAAAGGAAATATTACTATCAATACTTTACAGTGTAACCTAATTGTAACTACAATGTGGGAATAATTTTTAAAATATAAACGCACTTCAGTATTCAGTAAGGTTAAATAACCTATAGTGTGTTGATGCTCACAATTTTCATCAACATTCTGTCCGGCAGTATTCTTGTACAATATTTTTTTCGGGACGAAATATAATAATAAGTAAGTAAAAATATTCCGAGCTATTTTATTTACCTACCGCTGTAAGTGTAAGTGTACAACTTTATCTATTATTTTTGAGATCTTGGCTATCAAAAAAAAAAAAAAATTTAGTTAATAACTTGGATTTGTTAATAGCGTAAAAAGTTATAATTCGCATAATCAATAACATAGTATGTTTAACTTAAATGTTTACAAAAAAACTGTTGTGTATTTCTTAATTATTATTTTTTTACCATCATCTTAGTAATCATTTTAAGAAATAATTGTTAGGATTAATTATTGTTTTTAAATGTTACTACAAATTAATATTTGCCGTTGGCCTGGCTAAAGAGGATAAGGGACCATTTTGTACAATTTCATTATTTAAAAAAATGGTAATAAAGTAAGTTTTCTTGTTAAATAGAAATAGTAGATAGACATTATATGCAGCATGTGCCATTGTTACAAATGCTTTTTTTATGTTTCTTAATTTACAGTTTAAAATTGTGTATTTTTTAGGATGCTGACATAAAGTACACGGGTGTCAAAACTATTAACATGTCATACCTAAGGATCCTGCATTGCAATTTATGCCTTAAACATGGAACATTCAATTTATGTCCAAAGTCAATGCTTCTAAAAAATTGTGTAAGTTTTCTTTTTCTACATATTATTATTATTTATCATAGTATGAAATAATTAATAAATACATCAATCAATAATCCATGAATTTACCGATAGCATAAATTTAGCACAACATAATGTTTTTTTTATAGAGCTATAGGCCAATACAACAGCTGGCAAATATATCTTTATCCTGTCATCATAGTAACAACTCACCCTTGACTACTCAAACAACAGCTACATCCATAAAGAAAAAAAGTAAAAATGTTCCTCAAGATACGAGAATGTGGAAAGAAACTCCGATTCATGATGTTAAGAATAACTTAGTACAATATTCTATGATGCTCTCCAAATTTCGACTGACTTGTATGTACCAATTATTTTTAATTTTACATATCTGAAAAATCATGAGCTATATAGTAGCTCTTACTATGAATCCATAGTAAATACTATGTACATATATTATTTTTGTGTCAGTTATATTTTGCTTCTCATATATATGTATATATATAGATAAAAAATAACAAGCCGGTTGGCGTGATTGGTAGGTTATGTGCCTTTTGCATTTGTGGGTTCGATTCCCACCCCGGACAGATATTTGTTTGCATGAACACATCTGTTTGTCCTGAGTCTGGGTGTAATTATCTATTTAAGTATGTATTTACAAAAGAAAAGTAATATTTGTAGTATATCAGTTGTCTGGTTTCGATAGTACAAGCTCTGCTTAGCTTGGAATCAGATGGCCGTGTGTGAATAATGTCCCAGGATAGATAAAAAACATTTCTATAGAAAGCTTTCATTTGTCAATATTTACTTGATTCTAATTCCAGTTATTTCTTAACAGCCCTAGTAGTAATGACATCAATGGCGGGTTACACTCTTGCACCTGCTCCATTTGATTTAACAACATTTGCTCTATGTACTGTGGGTACTGGTCTCGTGAGCTCTGCGGCAAATTCTATCAACCAATACCATGAAGTACCTTTTGATGCACAGATGTCTCGAACGAAAAATAGAGTGCTTGTAAAAGGATTACTAGAGTGAGAATATTTTTTAGTTTTTTTTTTTTAAAATAGTTTGAATTTTTCATAAGTAAATAATGTGTTAGCACTTACATTTATTATTTGATATCAACAAAGATTAATAATTAGCATGATTAGATTCAATAATTTGATATCATGAAATTTAATTTTTATAATTACATATAATATAGTAAATAATATACTTTTATATTTCTTTTCAGACCAGTACATGCTATTAGTTTTGCAGCAGCATCAAGTATTACCGGTCTCGGTGTATTATACTTTGGTGTTAATCCCTTAACAGCAGCACTGGGTGCTGGAAATCTTATTTTATATTCCTTTATATATACACCATTGAAGAGAATATCAATAACTAACACATGGCTTGGCTCTGTTGGTAAATATTATTATGTAGTGTGTATTTATAAGTGTAACAAAACTATGTATCACATTTTCATTATTGGCTTGTTGCCAATTTTTTTCAAGTAACAAAGAAATAAATGCATTTAATTTATATAATTGGCTCTAAAATAGAAAATCATTCTACTATTTTGATTCAAGATGTTGAAATACTAAATTGAACGATAGCTAAATATATATAAGACGTGATCTAGTGATTATGTATATATTTATCTGCTTTGACAATACTTTTTAGTTTTATGACATTACTAGCTCCAATTTTGACCTTTTAAATTAGTGTAATCTAAATTCTGCATGTCTGCTTCATATAAATCAAATCAACAAATTCTTTATTTTCTTTTCATAGATGTGATAAGAACTAGTTTACTGTTTGCTAGATTGGTTATTGCTTAGCTCCTTAAGTTATAATTAAATTCTATTATCTGTCTCAATGACTGGACCTTTATTAATGAAAAATATATATAATTTAGTGTGGAAGTTTCAGATATGATCATGTATAACCATACAAACATCATAATACAGGCTTTTAATAAAAAAATATTCAAGATACTAAAATAAATTTGTTTTTCTATTTATATTTATATTCTAATTGTCACTAGATATATATAATGTTATTTATTTAAAAAAAATATATGATAATAAAAACCATTAGATAACTATTGTATAAGTAAAGATGTTGTAATTCTACAGTTGGTGCAATCCCACCCTTAATGGGATGGGCTGGTTGCGCTGGTGGACTAGACGCGGGCGCGCTAGTGCTAAGCGCGGTGCTGTACTCGTGGCAGTTCCCACACTTCAATGCACTCTCTTGGAATCTGAGGCCAGACTACTCGCGCGCCGGTTATAGAATGATGGCTGTCACTGACCCCGGTAAGATTCTTTATTTATATGAATTTATCACTTGTTCCTGTATTATTTATTCATTTAACATGCGTTTAAAAGAAAACATGTCAGTATTCAGTATTCATAAAAATTAACAGCTCAAATAAGATTTTCAGTAATAGGCTTTTGAATTTTGATGTATAAATAATGAGTATCATGTTCAGTAAATACCTAATCTTTTTTTTCTAAACATCTGATTGAATCATTATTAAATTTCAGCTCTATGTAGAAGAGTAGCTTTACGACACACGGGCTTGATAACCGCGACATGCATCGGCTCTTCTTATCTAGGAGTGACAAATATGTGGTTTGCGCTTGAGTCCTTACCACTTAATATTTACTTTATGTACTTAGGTAAAGTATTGATTTATAAGAATAATGGTGTGTTTTAATGTATTTGTTATAAATTATTAACATCGCTTTGTCCACTCAGATGTATTAATCATCTTATTAAATTTCAGCATGGCAGTTTTATAAAAAATCTGACAGTGGCAGTTCTCGGAAACTCTTTAGATTCTCTCTGATACATTTGCCAGCACTAATGTTACTGATGCTAGTCAATAAAAAATATTGGAGTTCGAGTAAGACAGAAGAACATAATGACACTTTAAAGATTCAAGATGTTAACAAACATCCAGAGTTCGCAAAAGGAATCACAGTATTGCCAAGGAGGCCTGTCGTCGCGGCGCAGGATTCAAATTTAGAAAAAAACACTAACGCTTAGTTAATGACTACGAACTAGTAGATATTTTTTGTAAATATTGTACAATTTACATTTGTGATTTTATTTATAGAATTGAATGTAAGATAATAAATCGACGGTTACCGAGATTGTTACATGGTTAAGTTATATCTTGATTACAAATCAATTAGATGCTTAATAGTGTAAATCATGTAAATGAAATAGACAAATAATAAATCCTTATATTTATTTTGTTTTTGTTGGTATTATTTAAATTTAAAAATCACTGTTGGAATTAGATGTAATTTACATACATTCAAATAACATTCAGACTTGATTTAACATGAAAAAGAGAGTGGGTGTAAACAGACAATTAACAAATAAAATGAAATGTTACACTAACATAAGCCCACCGTGATGGCTGCAACACCTTCGGATCATCGCAAATTGAGTAACATAATCCTTCTTCAATGTTTTATTTCCTGAAAGTAAACAATTCATATTAAAATTTATTTACTAGTACTGATATATTTATATATAATGTTGAACTAGACATAAAATAAATGAAAAAGAAACTTAATTTACTTTGATTTCTTGGGAGTGCGGTCGTGATCACGGCTGTCATCGCGTGACCGCTTCTGAGACTTATGGTCGCTGCTGTGCTTCTTGTGGTCGCCGTTTGACTTGCTGTGCGACTTATCCCGGTCGCGACCGTGGTGTGACTTATCACGATCATGATGTGACGACTTATGGTGTTTATCGCGGTTCTTTGATGGACTGAGAACAGAAGTAACAAGTTAATAATTGTTAATCATCATTATTTGTATAGCTAATAATAGTACAATGTGTAGAATACAAGTAATGAATTTATTAAAGATTTTTATTTTGAATACACTAACTTATTAATACACAATATATTAATGAATATGTCAACTAGAAAGTTTTAGATTACATATTTAACCCAACTCATGCAAAAAAAAAATCTTAACTTGCTATACTGGACCAAATTTTAATCTACAACCAAAATCTTTTAGTATTATACACCTGCTGTTTTACTTATATCTGTTTACTTTTGTTAAAAATTTGTTCCTAGTTTCAAAATTATTTGTTTTTAATATATTGATTTAAATGAATACAACTGACCTTAGCAGCACAGTCAATTACAAACAAACACTCACCTGCTATTGCTATGTTTGGAGGGACTCTTATGGCTTGAACTCTTGTGATTCGAACTTGAGCTCTTATGATTTGAACTTGAGCTCTTATGGTTTGAACTGGAACTCTTATGGTGAGAACTTGAACTTTTGTGATTTGAGCTCTTGTCGTGTTTACTCTTCTTGCCTTCTTCTTCGTAGGGTCGTCGATCGCGCCCGCCCTTACGCTTGCGGTCGAAGTCTTCTCGGTCGAATGTGCGTTCCTTTTTATCTTCTTCGGCAGCTTCACGTTCCAAATCCGACCAATCTTTGCCAGATTCGTCATCTTCTTCTGTAAGTTGGATAGAAAATAGCCCATTATAAACGTAATTTACATTCTGTGATAAAATATCTTACAACTATTATAGAATTCGAATGGCAAAACAACAACATGTAAAAATGTTTTGTTATTAATAAGAAATATAATAATTTTCTTCTGATAACATTACAAAACAATTAAATTTAATTTACCTCCTTCACTATCGCCCGAACCGTCTGACACGTCAGACGCTTCAGAATCATATTCCGAATCATCTTCTGATTCTTCCTCCGTTTCTGCATCGGTGGGTTCGTACGCATCATCTTCTTCTTCAGAGTCTTCCTCCTACAGTAAAATATAATTTAAGTTACATTAAAAAGAAACTATGACATGGGTAATTTAAAAACATATATTATTTATTTTTATATGAATAAGTATAAATTGATCAAACCTGTTGTTCATTCTCGGCGTCCGATTCCGGGTCTAAGAAGGACCAGCCTCCATTATCAAAGAAACCCTCAATGTCGTCTGTTATAGTCTTCATGACTTTCGTCCAGTTCAAGGACTGAATACCTTCCGAATAACGGATGTCACAAGAGCTGAAAATAAAGAATATTTATATACTACAGAAACACATAAGGATTCCAAATAGTTACTGATAGAAAAATAAATAAACACTCACTTGAGCCACTCTTTAACATGGTCGAGCATGTTCATAGGGACAGCGTTTACCATGGCCACCTTCTTGGCGTAGTCTTTGAAAACGAACACCATATCGAAGTTCTTGAGATGGAACTGAACACGCTCGAAGTGCACGAGCTCGACGTCCTCCAGCGCGATGACGAACGGCGGCCACTCGGTGAGGTTGACGAGCGCGCCCGACGTGGGCTGCAGCAGCACCGTGCTGCGGAACGGCGCACCGGGGAAGCCCAGTTCCCTGCAGGCGAAACAAGCATGACTCACTGAGAGTACTTAATACGACAGTGTAAGAAAAAGTATATGGTTCTTATTTAGGTTATATTTAGGGGAACAAACTAGTCTACTCGTAACAAACTGTATTCCGACTAGTCTTTTAAGGCGCGGACGCTTTTACAACCGTTTTACAATTGGCCACATTAAATTACACATAGCACTCGTATGACATCAGTTGTTGAATTCCCCTCTCTTAAATTTTTTTTAAACTATCTGTACGTCTGTATCTGTACTAACTTTATGCATGACAACAATAGAACAAAGTTTCAACCGAATCGAATGAACAATATGCGTGCGAATAAAAAATGCGCACAAATATTGATTTAAAATATAACATTAGACGATAGCGAGAATTGCGCGTCACCTGAATGGCGTGTCGAACTCGACCTCCTGCTTGGTCATGTTCTCGACGCGCTCGCAGAAGCTTTTGAAGGCGACCTTGAGCTTGTGGCGCAGCTCCCGCTCGCTCTGCTCCGCCGCGAGGTCGTCCCGGTCGTGCATGTGCTGGTGCTTGCCGAGGTCCGTCGTGATCTCTCCCACCTCCGTGTAGAACTGAACGTCCACGTGCTTCTTCTTGCCTGCAACAGACCCGTGCCGTGAGAGGACTTATCCATATATCAAATATCTAATATACAGGTCGAAAATATACCAATTTTGACATTGTAATGGCATCAATTCTTATAGATTTTACTTTCTAAATCGCATTTTACAAAAATCTTTAAGTAAATAAAAAAAATACTCACCAAACATTATAGCATGTTTCAAATGGAAGTGTAATAATATTATCATCTCTCCATCACACGGTTGAAAGAATGCATTCTTTATATTATTGTATAAAATGTCTACTTTGTCTCCTCTGACCGATGTAAATCTAAAACCATTTGAATGTGCTTCGAGTGATCCGCTCATTCGCTTCGTGACTATGTTAGGTCTTATGTACAAGTCTTTAAGTTTTGGATTTCCTTTACTCTGAGAAAGCACTAATGTATCCTGTTTAACAAGATCCTCCTTCTCCCTCTCTTCTGCTTCTCGAGTTTTAAACTTTTTCTGTACTTCTTTGATAAGTCTGAATCCAGTATTTAGATTGGATGATGGTGGTGATATTTCACCTGGTTCCTTTGTGTTTGTACTTCGATATGTACTGAAAGAGATTAATCACACATATCATTAATATTCACCCAAATTGTTTAATATTATTGTAGCATTTATTTGTAATTATTTTATTCATCAACTTACACTTCTTTAACAAAGGTGGCATCAGGCTGTGCGTAGTTCCCGCCTTCGTTCCTGCCCATTGTGGCTCCAGGGTGGAAGAAGTTTATCCTGAGGTATGTGTAATCTCCCTCCACCGACTGTGATATATTCTTAATTGTAGATATATGGAATGGTACTGGGACGCCGAATATCGGCAGAATTACGGTTTCGTATTTACGATCTGAAATATTAAATGTTTATTATCTAAAGTTTAGTGTAAATTCAGTCTAAAGTTAAATTAAAATCAGATATATGTATATATTATGCATTTTACTCGGTGGTAAAGCTTTGTGGGTAGGTACCACCCACTCATCAGATATTCTACCGCAAAACAGCAGTACTTTGTATTGTTGTGTTCCGGTTTGAAGTGTGAGTGAGCCAGTGTAATTACAGGCACAAGGGACATAATATCTTAGTTCTCAAGGTAGATGGCGCATTGGCAATGTAAGCGATGGTTAACATTTCTTACAATGCCATTGTCTATGGGTGTTGGTGACCGCTTACCATCGGGTGGCCCATATGCTCGTCCGCCTATCTATACAATAGAAAAAAATAAATAAATGTAAATTATATTTATTTTCTCTTATTATAACATGGTAATTTAATATTCAATATAAATAAAAAACTTTATTTGTTTAATCATTACTCTCATTAACCTAAGCACAGTTTTCATTATATTTTTTTTTTGTAAAAGTAATAACTGAAACCTTAATTGAATTGATGTACGAGATATTACAGATACTGTTTGCTTCCTAAATAAAAATATAATAAATTAATGTGAGAAAATGGAATAAAGATATTTACTTACCAACATACAATTTCAGCTCTTTAACTTCATTTTCTCTCGGCATTTGACTGACGGTTTTGTAAGAGACTGTGCTCTTCCTTATCTTTTCACTGTCTTTACCGCTCGACTGTTTCGCTAACCTCTCTTTAGCCTTCTCGTTGAGAGCTATCGCAAGTTCTCTTTGATGTTCCTTGCGTTTTTCTTCAGAAGAATGTTCAGTTCGAAGCTTGGATTCCATCACAGCAGTTCTTTTGCCTCGGCCTAAAAATGTTGGCTAAATAATGAAACAATTCAAACACGTTTTATTTACATAAAGCTATTTTTTAACATGGACACTGACTGATAAAATTTTATAAAATAAAAGCTTTTTTGTTTAGTAAAGCTCTTATTTCAGACTTAATTGTTATTTACATTAATTTAGACACTTTATTTAGATTATATTATTCAGTTTGATTTTTATATGTCCACATCGTAGTAAGTTCAAGTCGTATATTACAATAAAAATGGTAGGTTGGTAACTAAAAATTAATATATAATAATTCAATATAAGCAATTTTAGTGCATTTAAGTCAAAAGAATTTTATTTACAACCTTCTAAATATTATTATATACAAATAAGGTAATGAATACAATATATTGATTTAAAAACTTAAAAAAAAAAGACTAAACTTTTCGTTGACTCTTAAAGTAAAAAGATTAGTCACATATGTAATTCGCTTGGTTTTATAATAATATGCTATACAAATTTACATGTTAGAATAAAAAACGCACGCGTAAAGGTTATAAAATCAAAAACTCACCTCCATTTTCTATCCGTCCACGATTGCATGGAAGAAAATAAACAAAAATTTATGAAAAACATGTCACATTAAATAAACAATATTTACAATGAAAATTAACAGAAACTCTTTTATAAATTATTTGTACAATGTTAAAATATAATTTATCAAAAAAACTAAAAGTACAATGTTAATATATTTAAAGAAAAATTTTTCATTGAGAAAGAGAACAAGATGTTAGAGATAAATTTTGGGAATTCTTAAATTTGTACAAATTTTGTTCAATATTAATGATCTGGTATATCATTAAGGTGTATATACTAAAAAGATTTCTGAAAAGACATCAATTTGCATGATAACTATTATATAATATAAATTAGTACATTCAAACATTTTAAAATTTATTGCAGAGAAAAGAAATTTATTAACAATTGAGATCCCTTTAAAAACATATGAGTTTCCTTTAAAAATATTTTAAACTATTTACAACTTTATACATGACAGGGTACTTGAAAATTTTATTTGTATTCAATTTCAAAATTTAAATTAAATAGATGGCATAAAGGCCCCATCAAATTGAAAACATGACAAAATGTTAATATGTTGCTAGTCAAAAAACTGATTTGTACAGTTTGCTTTGAATATAAACAAATATAAAATAGTCAAACACCCTATATATAATAAAATCAAAAATTTTATCTGGCCTTTACCCAAAATTTCTGTTTTATTTTCTTTTTCTTCTTCCTCTTCTTCATCATCATCTTTAAGGAAAATACCAATGTTCTTGATCTTTTTCTTAGACAGTGTAAGAAGTGATGCTGGCTGTTCCTCATTTACCAGTACAGTGTCCCCAACAAATAATGCATATGTCTAAAAATATGTTAATAAACTATAGTATGCCGAAGACGAGGCTTAAAGGAACCAACATTTTGGCCAAAGCAAGAGGATTCTAGTATGCTCTGAATTTAAATTTAAAGAAAATAAGATTGTACTAGTTTTTTCAAATTTGGCGCTTAAAAGTTTTGGTTGGAAATTGGTTTCACAAATGATCTGTCACCTTATTAATTTATGCACATAAAATTTAAAATTTATTTTCATATACTAAAAGTACATATTACATTACAATTGGAACTGTACATTCTAATATCTTATGAAATTTTTGAATTTAAAATAACTAAACTGAAACTGAAACCCACAACGTATGTTATAGTTAATGTTTTTGTACCTTTCCTTCTTTTTCTGTTGCGGCACTGTTAGTCAAATTGGCTAAACCAATATTTATGTTAAATACCATGCCTTTTCTCACTACAATTGATGTTTTTGGACCAATAACAATTGAGCTCTCACGAAACTCAATGCCCATAGCGAAACTGTAATCAGAAAATAAATTATATGTAAGAGATTGCAACTGTAACCAACATTGACATTGACATCTAATGGTAATTATTAGAGTAAACTTACCCAAATGTTTTTGTAAGGTTATCAACAAGTTCAGGTTTCTCTTTCTTAGCTAATGCCAAACCTGCTTCATAAACTGATGACAGCTTGGCACCAGCCACAAGATGTTTCATAACCTCCTCCTCTATGTTTAAGAGGAAATTGTAATTGCTTTGTACATGATCAGTCGGATTGACTAACAAAGTACGTACAATATTAGAACAATACGACTTATATCTTGCACCCAACGAACAAACAATGGCACCAAAATGAAGATGGTTTTTATCAGACACAGCACTAAATTTGAGACTGTAGTTCCCTCCTGATTGTATTATAGGCGGATAACACATATCAACTTGACTCGTATCCACTCCCGTGATATATTTCTTATCTGATATGGCAGCTTCAACTCCTTCAGCTAATTTTGAATGTTTTACTTTCTGTAAATGAACAGGAATAAAATATTACTTTTAATTATATTAAGGTAAATCATGATCAAAATCATATTTAAACATACTTTGATAATAAAAAAAAAAAGACATTATTTAAGAATATTGTAAAGTATACACACAATATGCTAGAGTGGAATAAAGATGATTTGGCATCATAACAGGTAAATCCAATTTTCACGTAAAATTCATTTTCCAGTGATTATAAAAATAATCTAAATTGATTATATTGTTTCTTTATAATTTGTTAATATCTTACTAATATACAGTATTATTATTATTGCAAAAAGTTACAAGTATATCGTAAATAGGTGATAGTATTTGAAGTGCATAAAATTAAAATATATGAGACAAGTATTTATAATGATAAAAATGTCCTCCAGACCGATTTTGGTCATGGCGGTCAATCTCAAAAGCGATTAGCCAACTGCGCGCAGGAGATATTATAGTACACAAGGGTGTGCGCAAGCACAGGTGCACTAACTATTCCCTAGCTCTCATAACCCGATGGGACGGTAATCCGACACGTCCGGAAAGAGTTCAGGCGCAGGACAAACGGCTTTACGTGCTTTCCGAGGCACGAACCTTTGAACCCAGGACCACCGGGTCTGCGGCCTTATATCTAGCCACTAGACGAGGCAGGCAGTAAGTATTTATAATAAATATATAAAGATATATTATGTACCATATATGATATATTTAAATCAAAATAAATGTAATACCTTATCTGAATCAATGATTTCCATAATTTGATCCTTTAAATACTTTGTGAATACATCAACTGTTACTAAGCAGGCCTTCTTTATTGTGATAACTTCTGAATCCTCCTTAGATGCCATTAGTAATGCTACTGAGGAGCTTATGTCTATACTTTCAAACTTTTCTGCTTTCATAGCAGTCTTCCAACTCTCACAGAACTCACCAGGATAACTGTCTTTAGCAAATACCCCAAGTGTCTTTCCCGATTTGGATTTTTTAATCTCTTGTACGAGTTTATTGAAATTTTCTTTATCATGGTCGTTCTAAAATCAATATCAGTGTTAACATAAGTTATTTTTAAGTAATATTTACATCAATATCGGTATTGAAAAGCACTTACTCTGTCTCTTATAAGAAGTTTAACAGGAGGTAAATCTGTTTCTTCTTTGCCATTTTCAATTTGTCTTAAAAACTCTATTTTCTTTTTACTTGCCAGAAAACACATGCTCTGTTCTGTAAGGACAGTGATCGTATCTGGTAGCTCATAACCAAATAGCCAAGTCTGAGAAATAAAATTAAAAAAGGTAAATTATTGACCAAGTATGAATCAAAAACTTTTATATACTGTAATGAGAATAATTACATAAAATTTACATGAATAATATTACGAAATATTGTGGTTATATGCTTCTGCGCACATCGTAAGTACTAACAAATGCAAACCTGTAATGCGGTGGATTTGCTGTAAAGTGTATCCTCGTCAACTCCGACGCAAGACACTAAACAATCAACTTTAGCAAGCACATCATCACTTTTAGAATCCGCAGCAGCAGCCTGTAAGAGTAAGCATGTTTAAGAAATGAACAGAAACAATTCCAAAGATATAGCAATCATGCTTATTTTGACCAACCTTCCACGCCGCGTACAGTCTTTTCATACGTCTGTAAAACGTTTCCTTATCAAGAGATATATTAGACATCGTGAAAATTGTTTTGCACCCTAACTAGTGTAAGATTCTTTGTAACGACTCCTCAGAAATGAAATAAATATGAACGTTTTCTCGACATTACAATATTACAAATTTTGACAGCAAACAAGAATGGCGGGCGTTTACGCTTTATTTCTTTTTTTTTGTCTATAGAAATGTTTGGATTCTAGGATATATGCTTTTAATTAAGTCATTGTAGACTTTCGATATTTTTATCTTTTATGAATTAGTAAATAGTTTTTTTTTTAACATATTGTTCTCGGAAACATATATGTAATCAATAGTTCATATAAAAAATAAAGCTTCATTGAATAGCTTATCTACTTCTTACTATCTGTTGACTGAGAAAGCAAACCAAAGAGAATAGAATTGCTACAAAAACTTGACGGAATCCTAGATAGTAAACAAAAACAATCTACTTTTAAATTTGATTATTCTAATATTCTTTGAAAACATGAATAAACTTCAAGAACACGTTTATTTAACTGAGACTATATTAAGAATTCTTAAGCAAAACCGAATTATAACAATATTAGACTTCTTACAAGAAGATGCAGAAAAATTATCAACATTAACGAAACTAAGTTTGCCACAGATTTTAGAAATAAGACAAGATATATTTAATAAACATTCCGCAAAGTTGGTCAGCGGATCAACATTATTTGTAAATAATATAACTTGTAAAAAGTTTATACCTACAGGTATTCATAGGTAAAAAAAGAATGCACAAAATCAAAACATGTAAAACATGGATACATTAATTGCAGATTAAAGTATGTTTTAGTTTGGATACCATATTGGGAGGTGGATTACCTGTTGGACTTATAACTGAAATATGTGGGCTAGCAGGCTCTGGGAAATCGCAACTTTGTATGCAATTAGCAATTAACTGTGTGATGGGATCGAATAATACAGTCCTTTATATTGACACTAAAGGTGATTTTAGTGCGGTTAGAATACAAAAGATTTTAGAAGCCTATGGCTTATCACACAAGGTACTATATAATAGTTTTACTTTCAATCTCCATACTTGAACTTTATTTTATATGAATATATATATATAAATTTTATAATAATAAGTAAAATACTTTTGAAAATCTAGCTTAGCTCACCTTTTAGGATATGGCAGTTATTATGTTAAATATAAGAATTGCTTATATATGGAATATAGAAGAGTTGATAAGACTCCTTGAAAATATAAAAAATGGTGTCCTCAAAATCGAAAATGTGTCAATGATTATTGTTGATTCACTACCTTGTCTTATGTTTCAACATTTTGGAGATAATAATACAATAGGTAAGAATTTTAATTTTCACTATTACAACCTGAGAGAGAAAAAAAAAGAAAATCTTATTAACTAAATCAAATCAATTTTATTAAGAATACATGTTAACACATGCTGAACATAATACCAAAAAATAATAAAAAAATTGTTCTTTTTCTATAAGGAGAAGTACACATTTTCATTTTACAATATACACAGTTCAAATAATAATATTAATCCAGTACACTATATTGTAAAAGTAAAAAAAGTAACAGCCTGTGAATGTCCCACTGCTGGGCTAAGGCCTCTTCTCCTCTTTTGAGAAGAAGGGTTTTGGAGCTTACTCCACCACGCTGCTCCAATGCGGATTGGTGGAAATTGTATTAATTTTTATAGAACATATGTATATTTAAATTTGTTTTAGGATTAAAATATTTAAATAGAGTTATAAATTATAGCAGATGCCTTAGTAAAGAACTTCAAATGGGTTTTATATATGTTAATATTCAAACACGATGGATTGATCAAGATATTACTGAACCTGAAGGTAAAGTAATTTTATAAGTATTTGTATACATATTTAAATAAATGTTGACATAATTTACTTATTTACAGATATTGAATGTGCATATAATATAAAAGATTTAACATATAATGAAAAGAGAACCCGTTGCCTTGGAAAGTATTGGAAAACTATTCCGGCTTTAGTATTAGTGCTTGAAAAAATTAAACTTGAAAATAATATTTGTGATACAGTTAAAGTTTTAGTTACAAGACATATAAACCCTACTGAGGTCAAGAGTTGCTTTTTAAAAGTGAATGCACAAGGAGTTAGTTAGCTTATATTCATGTTACTTTTAAAATAATCTCAAATAGCACCTGAAGAGTATCCTGAGTAAGAAGGGTTTATTTTATTAATGTCACATGTTAAATTAATTAAAACTATTGTTTTAAAATTATAAAACATTTGTACTATTTTATTCTTTAATACTTTGTTATATGTAATTTTAAAGGTCCATGTATATTTCCCACTAGGGGACATTCATTTATTACGTAAGACGACTTTTACTAGTTTTTGATCCCTTCCCCCTCCTTAATAAGAAAAAATAAGAATAGGCCGACCCCTTCCCCCTGTTTAATATTTATTACGTAAGAATATAAGGAAAAAATGAATATACGTTTGGTTGGTTTTGATGTTACAAGTGTCGTTTACGCAAACAAGTGACTGTCTAATTCATAAGCGGGGAGTTACCGGAAGGCGCAGTGCGTGTAGCGCGGGTACGTTGCCATGGAAATAGCTTACCTATACGCATCTGAGCGCACCTCGGCAATCGCGCGGTTGCCTGCGCTTTTTCAAATCTTAACTTTGAGCATATTTGTGATCTTACGTAAGAATTATCAAGACTCCCTCCCACCCCCTTGTAAGAAAAAATAAGACATGGTCGACTACCCTCCCTCCTAAATCGTCTTACGTAATAAATGAATGGCCTACTAGCTACTCACTCTGGCTTGGATAA
This sequence comes from Nymphalis polychloros, assembly GCA_905220585.2. NCBI lineage: Eukaryota > Metazoa > Arthropoda > Insecta > Lepidoptera > Nymphalidae > Nymphalis > Nymphalis polychloros. Next base: position 3,049,873 of record HG992247.1, read on the forward strand.
GATATAGATGAATATATATACTGAATTTCAAGTTAATCAGACCTAACATGGATTTTTTTAGATTGTAAAGTTGATTAACTTTTCAATCATAAAATAATATTTAGTTTCGTCCAAAATCCGATAAAAGTAATAAAAAAATTAACCATCAATCAATGATTTTAAAAAGTTTTTTTTTTCATGTATGTCATTGATATAAATAATTGATATAATAATAATGGTCCTCCAGACCGATTTCGGTCACAGCGGCCAATCTCATGAGAGATTAGCCAACTGCGCAGGACATATTATAGTGCACAAGTGTGTGCGCAAACACAGGTGCACTCTATTCCCTAACTCTTATAACCCGATGGGACGGCAATCCGACACGACCGGAAAGAGTTCAGGCGCAGGACCAACGGCTTATCGTGCTTTGGTGCTACTGAGAATTTTCGACAGAAAATCTTAATAACATTTTATTGGCCCGACCTGGGATTTGAATCTAGGACCACCGTGTCCGCGGCCTTACGTGTAGCCACTGGACCAACGAGGCAGTCAAATAATTGATATAGATAATATTGAAAGCATAAGATAACGATTTTACAACATTACTTTTTTTAGTCTTCCAACAATTATGGAAATGGCGAGTTGCTCATTTGGCAATGTTATACCGATATTTGATAATATTTTCCGTTATGAATTATAAGATATTGGAAGAAGCAAAGATACAGCCTACTGATAATCCGAAATAAATGTTGAAGAAATAAAAATATAGAAATAATTTTACTAAAGCAAACTTAGGCAAAATGTAATCAGATTACAATATGTAATTGTTTTAATAACGTTTTCATTTGATTATATTTATACGATTTAAGCTTAAATATAAGAATGTTACATAAATGTTCGTTAGTTATTTTTCGTATTCGTAGGCTGCAAGTTACAACTAGAAGTAAAATCTGTATATTAAAACAGTAAGATGATGATTCAAAAGTTGCTTGTAAAAACCATCTTAATAAAGAATATTACATTGACTTTGAGTTATGAACTGAAAAGGTATCAGTTTACTTTTTCTTTTTTTTTAATGTTACCACGCAAAAATGTTTTATGAGTGGCATAGAACCCCTACCTGTCTATCCTCATCCCTCCCTGCAATCGATGGATTCGATCCACGGTCGTATACACAGGTCTGGCAACTGAGTCCAATTTCAGTGGTGAGAGATGAGGTGCGAGTGTGTAACAACTGCTAATTCGCAATACCACCCGCTTGAGGTATTACGTCGCTGCTATCGAAGCTGATATTTTTGTCTCCCAAGTATTGTGTTATTTAATCATTGTTATATCGTTTTGTTGAGTTTTGCGGATTTTTTGTTATTTTTGTTTTGTTTGGATTTGAAAAAATGTTCGGGATAATTATTACGCGAATTGTCATGCCTCTGGCGGCCGTAAATTGAACTTAACAGCATCAGTATGTCAACGTACACCATACTGAAGTTGCAAGACCTGTGTATACGAGCGTGATTCGATCATTCGATGGCAATTTAGAATAAGACCGGCGTTTGGTCTACACACGTGTCATTGACATTAAGTCCAAAGAAAAAATACGAAGAAATGAAAATTATCGATTAATCTTCGATTTATATAATACTAATACTTTTAAAAATATATAAGGATGTATCGGTTACATTTTGCAACAATAATGGTGAAATAAAATATGTCTAAATAAGTTTAATCGGCCTGTTGTTCAAACCATTAAACACAAAACAACATATTTAGATAGTCCGACTTGGTCAAAATGTAATCAGATTAATGATTAACGATTACAATTGCAATGTATCAAAATAAAACACTTTATTCAACATTGAAGCATTGCACTAACTTATTGATAGTCAAACTAAAAACTACCACCGGTTCGGAATGTACTGTTGTGACACCGGTATAATCATAAATCAAGATTACAAATTAACTTTGATTAAATTAAATTTGAAGAGGACGCGCTTGGTTATTGACGATGCTGTAGGGCACTTCCTCGACTCACTCAGTTACTTTACTTTTTTGATTACTTCCGTTATGCTTTAATATTGTCTTCTTGTACTCGCTTTAGATGTTCAACGTTCTAATTAACATTATTTAGTATTTATAAATATTGTTATCGTAATCGTAATCTTATTACATTTTGTCTAAGTCTGGTTACATCTCTCATGTATCTTTTTTGCATAATGATTTTTAAATAGATAAATAAAAATACTACAATCTAATGATCAAAAACCTAGTTTTTAAAGTCAAGTGAATACTTAATACAAAAATATTATTATATTTCAGCTTATTTTTCGATCATAATTTATTTTTATTTTTCTTGATTTATATGCGTTAATATTATTTGAATATTGTAGCTTATTAGATAATAATTTGTAAAAGACGTTTTATTTTTATCGATATAAAATACGTTTCTAATACCGATTCATTCAATGTCTGAGCTTCACTACCTAAGTCTTCGAGCTTCGATTGTGATTCATAATTTTAACTTCAATTCGTCTTTCATTTCGTCGCACGCCTGTCAGGCGATGCGCAGTTTGCTGTGATGGCTCTGTGTAACATTTTCGTATATTTCACAATTTTATGATATTCACGTGTCCAAACCTCTTAGTATAATTTAGTCTTAATTTCTATTTATGCGTTTAAATGCGTTTGAATAAAATGGCGAATCAATCCCAGAAAATTGTGTTTAAGTTGGTGTTGACTGGAGGTAAGAAATATTAAAATATTAATTTAATAAATACCGAGATAAAGAATTACGTTTTTGATTTAATAGTTTTTCAATTAATTTTACTCATAAAGGGCTTAGTGTGTTACTAAAACAAATATAAATAATTAGCTTTAAATACACGTGGAGACTTGGCACCGATTTCATACAATCCATATTACTCTTTAACCTAAACAGGGCCTTGCGGCGGCAAAACTACAGGGCAATCCCGACTTAGCACATTCTTCGAAAACTTGGGATGGAAGGTAATTAGAATTTTTATATTTAACTAAATAATACATAACATAACAATTAATTTACTTGTACTCACGTACTATAAATAATTTATTGTATTGATTATATTTTTATGATTGTAATATTTGTTGCATATACAATTCATTCAATAACACCTATAAATTATATGACATATTAAAAAAATAATTATAACTAGAGTTTTCACTATGTCCTTAAATGTAAATATCTTGCTAAAATTTTCAATTAAAAAATGATTGGTTGTAAGTAAGAAAAATGTTCCTTGTGGTTCATATTTGGTATGGTTTCTCCGTAAGGAGATCCAATAAAACATTGTTCCACATTGTGTTTATTTCCAGGTGTTCCGGGTGCCGGAAACGGCTACCGTCCTCTTAAGGTACGAAATGCAACCTCCACACTTTCAAAGTGCAAGTTGCATTATCAATAATTTAAAAAAATCCATTAGGATTTTTTTAGACCCTATCTCTTTTTAAAGTTGTCATCTACATAGATAATAATAGCCTGAGCAATATTTGATCTTGAGGCATAATAGATTCCTTAAAATAAAGATTAAAAATAAGTAGTGGTCAGAAGCTTAATAAAATTTTGTAAATCATTGTATTTTTCAAGCAAATAACTCTTGTGCCTAACTTTGTATAAAATCTTGTTAAATTTATTTGGCTTTCAAATAGTTAAATGCAATAATTATATTATATTTGTTATACAAACAATTTTTTTTTATATAAATACGACAAAATTTGTTTTAAATCTTTTTTAAAAAAATTAAGGTGATCTTAATGAAGCTCTTCAATTATTTTGTTTCTTTTACAGTGGCGGTATAAAGTTTGCAGATCTCAGCCCAGATGAAGGTAAGAATAATTTCATAAAATACTATTATTGAAATCTTCATATTCTTAGGTATAAAGATAATAATAAATATAAAAAAAACAAGTCAAAAAACTTTATGAATTATAGATAAATAATTTTTCAATCATTAGCAAGCAAATGTCATTGCTGTCAGCAAGTTCACTGTGCCAAAAATTAGAATATTTTTTCACTCCATTTGTGTTCAAGAATAGCTTATGCATATTTTTCTTTTGTATCTATACAATGCTTAAATGTTATTTTGCTCTTATTATATTTAATGGCTTAAATTTATATTTCCTTAGTAATGAAAAAAAAATCTTATTGTTTCAGAAAATTTAATTGCTCATTAATTTTGTATGCTTCTTAAAATTTTAGAGCGATTAAAATTAAAAACAATTAAATTTTAATATCAGTAAAATCTATTTTTCTTTATAAATTATAAGCTTAGAGTTTGATATAAATATTTTGTTTTACATATTGAAAGTATTTTTTTTTATTTATATTGGGAATGAGACTGTCATCAAAAGACACACCTATCTTGGGGTGAAAAGCGTTTTGATTGCCAAGTTCATTTTAATATCGCGTTCTTATTTAAATATATAAAATTAATTTCTTGGCTTGTCACTTCTTATATAAATTACCTAATAAAATGTGATAAATGCGAAACTGTAGTGTATTGTTTTCTTTTAATAAAGGTTAATTAGTAAAGTTTCGTTACTGATTTAAAAAAAAAATTTAAAAAACTACAAAGTAATAAAAGCAAAGTAAAAAATCGCTATACATATTATATACTTGATGTTTGCACAAATTATTTTACATACCAATAGACGAGCATAATGTGTTCCGACATGAGCAATAATAAATAAAAGCTATACGTTTACAAATAAAATGGATATTATCAAAGATTAAAATGTACGTGAAAGAAATATTCTAGCACGTATAGATGCTAGCATGTTCCATCGTATGAGTATGCGTAAATGCATTTAATATGTTCTTGTTCATAAATCAATTTGTCCTCACTGAACGAATGATAATATTTGTGATGTATGAATGTATGTATACATCTTATAAGATATATATAGATGATCATTCTTCGAATTTTTATATAACCGTGTAAATGAATATTATTGTGTTGTCGTCACAATTTACGAATAAAAAGACATGCCCCGGTTGGCCGCGTCACGTGCTCTATTTATTTTCGTTTCAGTAGCTTTCTGGTACTGCAAACTATTGAAGCTTTATCGTCACGTGTGTCTTTTTATAGTTAAGATGCGAATACGTAAATGATACCGCGAAATCGTAATCTCTTCACTGACATATTTAACTATATGTTAACAAGACTTGCGTCTTGTGCGTTTCAGGCATAATCTAATAATATTGAGGTATATAAGTCTTATACCTTTATATGCTTTTCATCTTCAATAGCGCAATGGTTTACGAGACTAGCGATGTTAAAATTGCAGGTTCGTTCATGAATCTTTGAACTATTGTCGTCCCCAATCCTAAGTCGAACAAGCTCTACGTTTAATTGGACGAATAATTAATAGGAATATTAGACATTTCTTAAAAAAGAGTGTTGCTAGTATTTTTTTTAAATGTTCTCAATTTGTCCAAGACATATTTTCACTTAGTATAATTTTACGAACGTATATTTTTTATCTATACAGTATTTATTTGTATTTTATTGTCTTAATTAAATTGAATAGTTATGTACCCGACAGATTTAAATATGTAGTATATTTAGTACGCAATAATCTTTGAAACCTTTTAAATCAGTTAAACTCAAGGGCGTTATACATGTACCGTTGATATTATATGTTTTGTATCAATATTTTTTTCTTACATATAAATAGATGTGTTTGATAAGTGTTCTTTTATGGGGCTTCGCGGTTGGCCACGCGAGTTGTTCTTTGACGCAATCGCCTCACGGTCACGTTCAGGGCTAGTCTGGAAATACATTTAAAATAGAATATACTAACAGAAGAGCGAGGTTGCATTGTTATGTAGATACCATAAACAAATTCCTATCAATAACGAGGAACAATCAGTTCGTAAGATATATAGTCGTAAATACTGATTCAGTTTGGCATTGATTTGCTTTTAGCGTACAATGATATCAACGTATATAATTGTCTGTACAATATATCCGGCTGTGATATAAAATTCTATAGCCGAGATGGCCCAGTGGTAAGAATGCGTGAATCTTAACCGATGATCGTGTGTACAATCCCGGGCAAGCACCACTGAATTACATGTGCTTAATTTGTTATTATAATTCATCTCGTGCTTGACGGTGAAGGAATACATCGTGAGGAAACCTGCATGTGTCTAATTTCAAAACTTTCTCCTCAAAAAAAAAGGAGAGGCGGCCTTAGCCCAGCAGTGGGACATTCATAGGCATTATTTTCTTATTAAGATAAAATAACAACATCTATAAATATAATTGCAAATACATAAAGTAAACTCAAGCTAGGCAAAGGCCTTTCGTATTAAGAAGATTTGCACAGTATTCCACCACGCTGCTCTAATGCGGATTGGTGGTTTACACATATGACGGAATTTCATTTAACATTGTCCTCACGGTGTTTTCCTTCTCCGTCAAACATGATATCACTAATAAAATTTAATCATTAAGTTTATGTCACATATTAAGATAATACTCCTTCGTGTGTAATAAATACTGTCAATTATGTACGCATCTTAATCAGCTTAATGATCAGTTGTAAGATGAACAATTTAAAAACAATAAAATTATCATTTGTTTCCAGTTCATTAAACAGTTCCATAATATGTCATACACGAAATGACCGACTACGTCTCGTTTCAATTTATGTATCGCTGCAATCCAATTCGCACTGGTATCTCAATATTATCATCAAGTGACGTTGGCTCTGTTCACCTGTATCCGGTGTAAACTAGATTGAAACAAGTTCTTTCTATGCACGTTCATCTCGAACGTTATTAATGAAGTTACATATCGATATACGTCAAACGGTAAAAGCAAACGGTTTAAGATGTTTTATTATGACGTCAATGCTAATTGTAAACATCAGGTTCTTTGGTACTGTGTGGGTGTAGTTCGTCTGTTTCGTGTACGCGAAGTTTTGTTTACCCTATGAAAATCGACATCCCCCGGTGTTGAAATAATTGTTCATAGAAAATAAAAATCAATAATGTAGCATTTGTTATATCTTTATCAAACGAAAGTGTATAGAATCGTCTGTTTAATGTTTTCTTAGTTATAATGAGTCCTATTACAAAATATTTGTTCAACGGTAACCTTGTGCCTATTTTATTTCTTTATGATAATTTCACTTTTAAATTGAACTGTCGTGATAATAGTTCACTTAGATGACGTGTCAAATAGGTTTTTATTCGTCGTTATGATGAAAATTTACGTTGTGCTGTTATAGCAGAAAATGTAATAACTGTCCCTGATGAGGAATGTCGGGGTCATTGCAAAAGGTGCACAGCCGCTGCTATAGCACGGGCGATACAAGGTGACTGTGGTGAGTTTCCACCGTAGTCCCGCTAAATGTTATCTCGATTAGTGCTAATACATTATACACCCACACAACGCCACTATGAACCTTTTTAATAACAGTAATTCCATTAAAACTACCTATCATTCTCAGGTCATAATAATTATGCTGCAATGAATGCCATTCTTAGAAGTTATTAGTTTGATTATAATGGCTAGATTTTCAATGACAGCTTAAATAGTAGATTTTATTTAACTTTTGTATACTTTTAATGTTTAAGTATTAATTCCTAAATTATTTTCTCTAATTGATATTTGATCTTAAGAAGTTGACGTAAACTTGACGTAAATATATTTTGAATATTTTTCAAGCAATACGTCACGAGAGACACATGATCAATGTTCACCTTACCATTGCCAAATTACTATGGTTGTGTAGTGTGAACTTTTCAATGGAGACTGATGAATAACGATGACAGCAAAATTTTTTACACAACAATAAATTACGTAGCTGTTTGTGATATTTTTCTATATAAACGGGTTCATGAATAGTTCTTTGTTATGTTTAAAAGAAAATCTTTCAAGTTATTTCATTATGCAAATCACTACCCATAAGTCGCAACTGTTTAACTTTTCAGTCGAAAAATTTATTTCAATGCGACAATAAAATAAAACGCAGGCAATTCTGTATTTATGTAACGTAGTTTGTACGATTTATGAAATCAAGACCTGTGATTTGACTGTAATTGATCTCGTTACAACGGATAATGACTGGTACATGGAACAGTAAAGTTGACATTGCATGTTGATTCAAAGACACGCGATATTTAAATTGAAACGAAGTAATATCAAACGATTCCGTTATTTATATCCATCATAGATAATTCTACCGCAAAACAGCAGTATTTTGTATTGTTGTGTTCCGGTTTGAAGGGTGACTGAGCCAGTGTAATTACAGGCACAAAGCATATAACATCTTAGTTCCCAAGGTTGGTGGCGCATTGGCGATGTTAGCGATGGTTAACATTTCTTACAATACCATTGTCTATGGGCGTTGGTGAGCACTTACCATTAGGTGGCCCATACGCTCGTCCACCTACCTAAACATTTAAAAAAAAACTGCGTAACGAGAGACGGGAAATAACGTTGATACTTTCTGGTTTAAGTTGCGAAATAATGTTTTGTAGTTTGTTTCATAAGCGTACATTCAATGTTTTGAAATTAGCAGTCTTGTCTTATTTCAAAGGAAGCACTGTTATTAAATTGTATGCATTTCTAGGTCTTCATGTATCTACGTCATTGTATAATCTGATGCTGGTAATTTAATTTCTTAATTGGTTTCGCGTTATTATTTAAAATATTCTTCATCGGATGTTGTATATTTTAATATATACCTACTCTTCCTTTTCGTTTATGTAATTCCCGCAATTTTGTCTGCAGATAACCGATGACCTTTCGGTCTTCGGACCCGGTTCCTTGCTATTTTATTAATAGTAAACAATTTGTCAAAATATTATGATATAATCAAAACGAAACTAGTCTCTTCCAGTGTAGAAAATAATCGTAGTAAGATAAGAAAAAACAATATTAACAATAAAAAACATGAATCTTTATGTGAATTTGTAATTATCACTTTATGTTCAAAGCATTTCAACCGTAATGTCATAAAACTTTTATGACAATTCGTCCTTGATACGAAAGTTTAATATGTCTGTGAACAATCGGAATAAAATTATAATATTTAATGAAGTACGTTCATTGATTGTCGATCAATATTGAAGTGAAGTATTTTAGTCCTTGATTTATCCCGTATGTTAACGGTGTATGCTATTAAATTTGAAAAAAGAAACGAGATTATGTCAAATTTTATTTATTGATTAAGGTACACAAACTGAATTTAATCAGGACATTAAAATTATAAATGTATACAATTTCAAGCAAGTTTACACTCAAAAAAATGTGTACACATAAAATAATATGGATAGTCAGTTTCTTATATAATAATTAATTAAATTAAGATATGTATGTGTCTCGGCATTTTATATAGCTAGAAATATAGTTATATATTTATTTTGCTTTGTCCTCACGACATGCTCTTCTTGTTTACGTAATATATGAAAATATACAAAGTAGTGACAATGAAGTGACTTGTTTGTCAAGTTCACGGCGTTCTCTTATCGCTAACTGTATTTCAATTGCCATTATTATCTGATATTTACACGCAGTATTATATTATATATAAATATTAATCGATACAAAATTTGTGTAATGTGTATTATACTACGTATATTTAATGTAGAAATGGCGTACATGAGCCAAAAAGCGCATCATTAAGTTACCAAGGAAATGTCTTACAAGTACATATTAATTATTATGATAAAGTATGCAAATTAGTTATTATCAATAAAAAATTAGAAGTCATATCTTAAACAGATGGCTCATGTTTACAACTAAGTATAAATAAACACCATAATTTGTTATCAGATAACTGATAACCTCTCATAAGTCGTATCAGACTTATCGTGTGACTGTTTTGCGCTACTTCTCGTCTGCGAATATCGACAAATTATTCTATTATACTAATTGCTACGAAAACGAAATTAATTCCATGATTTTCTGTCAACGGCTGTATAAACACGTCAGCCAGTAAAACACGACCGCACACTGAAATAATAACAGCTATAAGAAGCCGTAAAAATGTTTCTTTGTGTCGGTTTTATTACGTTTTTGCTTGGTAGTGATGCCTAGCAAATGTTTACTTAGGTCTCGTCGAGACTTGCCATTCGCCACTGAAGATATTATGTGAAACTGAATCTCTACAAAGAAAGTTGCAATAAAACGTTATTTATGGTGTTATTCGACTTTCAAAAAATATTTTAATTTTTTTTTGCAAACCATACAATAAGTTTGCTTAAGAGGGTTTTTTATAATTGTTTTTAAAACATTTTGTTTGAAGTACTATCGTGAAGGTTAAAACAATATCAATATAACTTTTGTTAATCGATATGACCGTTAATAATCATCTTATAAAAAAACCTCTTCAAATTAAATTCGAGCCCATTTAAAATTTGATTCCTTATTTTTCACCCTTTGATATTTTTTCTTCAAATTGGATTAAGCGAGAAGTAGGTTCTCTCAAACAAAAACTTATTTTCGAAATCGATTTATTAAATTACAGGGATCTAAGGTACATAAAAAAAAAACAGCCGACTTGAAAACCTCTTCCTTTTTTTAAGTCACCGTTCATTCATTTTGTTAACAAAATACATTTTTTTACTCGTGTTTATTCATTCGTGAAACGAAATTTCATGTAACAAATGAAGAATAGCTATTTTTTTTTCTGGCATCCGTTAGAAAAACAAACGTTGTGTTCAAAATTGCGCTTCGGAATACTGCAGTGTACACGTAACATGTTATTTCAAAACCAAATAAATGAAAATAAATCAGTAGCCGCTACGATTCTAGCTATATCTATAATTTGCTTGATGAACAACAGCACGTACTTAATTTAAAAATCATTCCTGTAATTATTTTTATATTCAAGGTAAAAATCTTACGATTCTCGTGAACGAGAACAAGAGATGATTTATTATAAAAATAATTATATCCAAGTGTTGCGAATAAAGTCTTTAAAAAATATGTAATTAGTCTCTACGGCTGCCGCTTCCGTCATTTATTGGCAACGTTTTTATACCTATGTCTACTGCGTTTTTTTATTACTCGTTGTTCTTTTCCTGAAGAGATTAGTCTAGTCAAAATATGCAAAAAAAATCTGTTCAGACTTTGTTCAGTGGTTCATTGGCATACGCTGAAAATAAAACTTATCGAGGTAACCATGGCCGCTCCGTCGCTAGTACTATACGGTCGTCGCCGAATAAATCTGCCAAATGACACATCAAGGCGTTAACCCAAACAGAACACTACAAAAGGTATAATATTATATATACACAAGCATTACATACATATTTACCGCTATCGTAAATCATCGAATCAAGATCTCGTTGCTATTCATGATAGGAATGCGAGCTTTACTGAAAATACTTATCATAGAATTAGATAATGGCGTCTCATGTTCGTTGTATGTTAAGAAAACATGATATACAGTACTAACTAGACATCTTGACTTAGACCAGGGGGAGGGGCGTATCAGGTTATATGTTCCCTATGTCCTTGACAACGTGTATGGAAAATTTCACAGTGATCGGTAAAGTAGTCAAGACGTGTAAGCGTAACAAACAAACAAACAAACTTTCGCAATTATAATATTAAAGTTAGCTTTAAATTTAAAGTGAATAGAATTATGTAAGTTTTAAGTAAATTAAAAATGTTATCATAGGTACATTCCTCGCTTTTATAATTGGATATGTTTACGCTATTGAAATAAAAGAATTAGTATCGACTTACGGTTACAGGATAAGCCTGATAAGTCTGTAATTCAAACCTCAGTCACCAACTGTGTCGAGCAACCCGAGAGTCATTTTATACAATGCATTTATGATGACTCAATATTTCATAAATGTTTATTGTTAACATGATGCCGGGTAAAATAATGCTGGTCATTAATCATTCGAATGCATTATGTTAAATGAAAAAAAAAAATGTTTTTCGTGTCTGCGTCAGACAGCCTCGTCTAGATTTTATTTGGGACAGACTGAGAGATGTCATCTTTGACCTTTTCTTGTTACTATTGGAGATTATATTCTGTTCTGTATATTATACAGACATCTGTGATTATGCCAATGTGTTAACTAAGAAACAAATGCTAATTCCAAACCGAAAAGAAATCGATAGATTTTTTTTCAAATATCCCTGACTTGATTCTTGCCTTTGCGCAATATGTTTCGTAACTAGCTATTGTTGTTTTTTTTTCCAAAACTGTTTAAAAACTTATTTGGTTTTCGCTTACCGTTCACGAGAAAGAAGCAAAAAACCGACACTTTAGACGCATATTTCATCAGTGGAGTTTTTATGATATTTATAATAGTATAACCATGGCGAAATATTATTGATTACTATGTGTATTTCGACCGTAATAATAATGTTTTAATCTACAAATTACGTGATTTTATCATTTATACATGATCATTCGTTTTGTATACCAAGGGTGCGTAGGGCTGTGTAATTATAGGTCCAAGGTCCAATCACTTAGCTTCCACGGTTGATCACTCAATGGCAATGTAAAGTATTAGTAATACCTTTACATTGTAAAAATGTAATAACGACTACCGATGAGCAACACTTAGCAGCAGGTGGTTCGTTTGCTCCAGCATTATTGCCATATATAAAAAAGAAGGCTGTAGAAACTTCAAAAGGTTGAATGGCACATGTTATTTTTAGGTATGCAACTTAGTAGGTAGAAAAGATAAATATTAAATTTATATTTTATGATACAGAAATCGATTACGTCGAAAAATTATAGGAATAGTTAATTCCTGAAATTGAATTTACGGTGAACGAAGCTGACTGATTATGACTATGTAGTATTAAACACAATATTAGTGTGTGAGTGAGTGTTATTTAATACTAGCGTTTTGCCCGCAGTTTCACCCGCTTTGTTCTCGTTTCGTGGGAATTTGGGGACAAAATGTAGCCTATGTTACTCGCTGATAATGAAGCTTTCCATGGGTGAAAGAATTTTTAAAATCGGTTTAGTGGCTTAGGCGTGAATGCGTAACAAACAAACTCAATTTCGCATTTATAATATAAGATAGGATATACCTTTTTTTTTTATATCGCTGGAAAAACGCCTTGACGCGTTTCCCCCACATGAAGTGGGGGGTATGTGGGGCTCACAGGCACTAAGCGCCGGAATACCCACTAAAAAACCAGCGGTATCCTCTCCGTCTAGTCGGGGGGCGCCACGGGATCGCTTGCGCATGCTACCGTGAAGATAGGATATACCTGCGTATATGATATTTTATGTCACAAGTTGAACAACGGTTGTTTTATATCCGTATACTAAGCCAATTTATTTCTAATAAACGTTCATATTAAATACAAATATTTCAGCTCGAGGTTTTATTACTAACATAAAGTCATGTTGCTGGTCGTTAAAATAAAACAAGATGAATCAATATTTATAAGAGAACACATCGTATAATTATATATTAACCTTTGTTTACTACAATCTAGCGGTGTGTAGAAGTGACTAATGTAATGAAAATTAACGGCTCGTTGGTCTAGTCAACTAGTGACATGTAAAGTTGCAGATCATTAGATTCCGGGTTACGAAATAAAAACCCGTTAATCCCGAATACAGCAAAAACCCGGGGGTATTCCCTGTATTTGAGCACAAAGTTGCCCTTTATAATAATTCCTGTTACGTGGCCACGGTCGAAATCGGAACAGAAGGAACAATTACTGTGTTGCTAGAGCTATAAAAACTCGACGTAACTATAACTTATCGTTATAATTAAAAGCATATTTTGTTATGTTATTACTTAATGTTTTAATTATACCCTTTAATATATTACAACTTATTCCACCTTTACTTTTTAAATTTATGATATCGAATATATTAAAAAGTCTAACAATTGAAGAAAAAATAAAACAGAATGATTTCTGCTTTGGCTATGTTCCAAATTGTGAAAATACGGGAATGTAGGCGGATTCATAGTATCATATGCCACATGCGGTAGTATTGTTTCATGCTCGTTGTCTTGCTAAATATGATGCAATTATGATTCCTGGACTGAACGGAATAAGGGTTATTCCGTTTATTTGTGGTCGGCACAGTGTGTAAAATTAAAAAAAAATAAAAATTTGTCAGTCTTAGTAAAATGTTCTTGGTGGTGCATTGGTTTTCCGCTACTGTGTGGTAAGGACGATCATGGACTCGATTGATGGATATTTTCATTAATCGGCCGATTGAAAGATGGGCTGGCTATATTATACACTGTCGAAACCAGGCGACAATATAATTTTAAAATATCGATGTTGTATGAAAGTTATGTAATTATTTACATTGGCTTACATTATTAATAAACTGATTTTGCAAATTTTCAAACTCATTTAAATTCGCTCTATATTGAAGTTTTAAATGACGTTCGTAGACTACGATAACGAGTTTATTGGTGTCAATACAATAAAAATTTAAATGGCAACATTATAAACACTCTAAAATTTTCTTTTATATTGTTACAGCAATGAAATTCCAGGAGAATCTATTGAAAACCATGATTCAAATCGAGAACACGTTCTTCGAACTGGGACGAACATGTCAACGGAACTGCCTTATTATATGCGACCGAGGAGCCATGGACGCTAGTGCATGTGAGTATTAAGACGAGTCATCTATTTTAGGGGAATTACCTTTAAAAAGTTTTATATTTTTTTCAAATAATTACCCTAGTCATTTTTACACTTGTATTCATTAATCAGGAAATCCCATTCTTTTTAAATTTATTGTGATTCAAAATAAGAATGTGTTACAGTTTGGCAGAAGAATTATTTAATTGCGTAAAAGTGGTTGGTGCACGCCCAGACGGCCATTACAAAGCCCGTACTTACACCGGTTATATAATCCTTATAATTCAATTTATATTATATGCGAAACGGAACTTACTCTTACTTAAAATAAAAAATAAAACTTTAAGTAACAGTGTAAAACTAATTATCTGTTAAAAGAGAGATCCTTGACTTGGAACTCGTGTAATGAGTACATCGCTCTAGTTAAAGAACTTTAGGCCGGAATCATTACACCAAAATTTTTATTTATATAATACTACGTTTTGCCCGCGGTTTCACCCGCGTAATTCCCGTTCCCGTGGGAAAACGGGGACAAAATGTAGCCTATGTTACTCATTGCTAATGTAGCTTTCCATTGGTGAAAGAATTTTTGAAATCTGTTTAGTAGTTTAGGAGTCACAAACAAACGTATGAAAACGTCACAAACAATCACATTCGAATTATTATAATATTAGTAAAGATTATAACTGTACGAAGTTTTCTTATCATATACATTTATTTTTATTTGAAGAAATTATATCAAATATGCTTATTAGGAAAAATGACAACACAATTTAATTTTACAATAATCAATAGCTTCACAAATGTTTATCACTATTATCTCGTTTTCTGTACGTTTTAATGTTACGAAAAATATATTTTTAATATTACGTAAAATTCGATAAATAGATAAGCTATACAACAAAGATTTAGTAACTAATCATTGACATGCGCAGAAATGACACGACAGCTAGAACGTTGTAAATGCGCATATGTACTTTAAGTATATAAGGGATATTCAAGGGCGAACGATAGAGCTTTTAGCTTAATGACACCTACAACGCTTTTAGCTGTCTCCGAGTAATGATGCGTGACGTCGTGAACGTGTAATTATATGATTAATGTGACTGACACCGCACTTTGCCAACACCTACATATTAGTATTATATTATTTTTTAGGTAAATAACTATATATTAGATATTAGTCTTTAACGGCTTATCTTATAAATGTTTTGAACGTGATGAGTTAGATGTTGTCTTCTTCTTTTAAATGTCAAATGAATGATGACAAAAAGAGAGAAAACAGTGTTTAAAGAAAAACAAAGTTTTCTTTGTAGTATTCTATTCAAGTAGCCTCATACATTTTTGAATAGTTAGTTACATTACATAACAAGACGTGCGTCTCTACTTTAATTATTAACATTTTCAATTTCTAACTTCTATTCATGATTTATTAAATATCTAGTAGAAATATACAGTGTTATTTGTAACGATCCAGCAACCTCGGCTAACACCATAAGCAACAACTTTTGTTCTACGACTTTTGATAACTTGTTAGATTTTATTTTCGTCGGGTCGTTACAAATAATCCTGTATATCTATAGTTATACCATCTTTCTGATGCGAGATGGTATAAAAATATATACAGCATGTAACAAAATTCGTGTCCGACCCGTGAAGTGGTTATTAGGTATCGTGTGTCGGTTCTATTTATGTAATAATTTTTAAAATACTAAGCGAAAAATTTTACCTGGATTTTTTTTTTTTAATTAATGACTAAAATTACCTGGCAACACAGGTGCGGGCAATAGCGCTCGATAGCTCTTACCTATCGGGTAGCTAAGACACGTCATGACCTCAGTAGTCCACGTTTTTACCACCAACAGTGTCGTTAAACACAACTAATATATTTTTTTAAGTAACTTTTTTCCTTAGTATTTAAAAATTATTACATAAATAGAACCGATACACGATACCTAATAACCACTTCACGGGTCGGACACAAATTTTGTTTCCTGTATATCAACGAAATGATACACAAGGAAATTTAATTTAATTTTATTAATACAAATGCCATTTTGTTTAAAAATTGTACTGTCGCTATTTATATTTATGGTAATGTCCTTCTAAAAGTTCAACGATCCTAATTTTTTTTACATCGGCTGACATTCTTAGAATTCAGATGGCATAAAGACAAGTACAGTTGTAGTAAATTAATTCGGCTCCTCTAATCGATGATAGAAAATTATGGAACGGAATAATATATGTTGGAAATATAGGTCTACACTAATATGGTCGAGATGAAGTTATTATAGGATTTACAATAGCCCATTATTGTAAAGGCTATATATAATAAGGTCCTCCAGACCGATTTCGGCCACGGCGGCCAATTTCAAGAGAGATTAGCCAACTGCGCAGGAGATATTATAGTGCACAAGTGTGTGCGCAAACACAGGTGCACTCTCTTTTCCTTAGCTCTCATAATCCGATGGGACGGCAATCCGACACGACCGGAAAGAGTTCAGGCGCAGGACCAACGGCTTAACGTGCTTTCCGAGGCACGGGAGTGTACACACTTCCAACTACTAGCCACTAGACCAATGAGGCAGTGTAAAGGCTATAGACTAATATTAAAATGCGCAGTCACGTTAAACGCGGGTGAAACCGCGCGGAGCAACAAGGCCATATAAATGTTTCATTAACGGTTTTCCCGTATCTTCATTTAAAATAATTAAAAAAAAAAACTATCATAAAACTTATAAACATAATGAATTCACGGAAATGTCATAGATATTTTGAAAACATTTAACTGAATTCAATCAATGGTCTGTTTAGAGCCATTGTTTAATGGAACTTCGCATTAGTCGCACGATGTTAGCGATAAAGGTTTATAAAGTCATTTTCATAATAAAACAAATAATAAATAAAGTAATAATTGGATTTGAAATAAATTGATTAAATATTTATGAGGCTAATGTAAGATACCCTATATCTTTTCCTATACCCCTTACAACTTGTATACAAAAGGTCAGGATGATCGGTTGAGTAAATAAGACTCATTTTCACATTTACAATATTAGTACCTAAGTATTTATTTATTTTATAACCATATGAAGAAAACGATAGCTACATTGTAGCTTCTTTATTATCACACTGAATGTATAAAATTATAAATCTGAAGAGTTTGTTTGTTTGTTCGTTGCGATAGTCGTTTTTTTATAGGATAGGACATAGATAGGCGGACGAGTATATGGGCCACCCGATGGTAATTGGTAACCAACGCCCTTAGACATTGCCATTGTAAGAAATTTTAATCATTGCTTACATGGCCAATGCGCCACCAACCTTGGGAACTAAGATGTTATGTCCCTTGTGCCTGTAATTACACTGGCTCACTCACCCTTCTCACCGGAACACAACAATACCAAGTACTGCTATTTTGCAGTAGAATATCTTATGAGTGGGTGGTACCCATACAAGCTTGCACAAAGCCCTACCACCGAGTAGTAGTCCGATTGAAATAATCGTTTAGATAGCTTGTTTATTAAGAAAGGTTATATAACATCGATACTACCAACGAAGGTATAGCGGATACGTATAAAGCCGTTGAAACCATTCAATTTCATAAACCTTCAAGTAATCAAGTAACCTAGATCAAAACGATAATTAGTTATGAATATATTATGCAATTTCAATTATATAAAATAATTATGTAATTTATTATTATTATTATTATATTTAACGTCATAACCTAGAATCGCGTGTTATTTATCTAACAACACGTGCGTCAATGTATGAGATATCAACATTTCTTTTATTTATAAATGAGTTTAAACAATAGCTACAAAGGAATTATATAATAAATGAAAAGTAAAATGTTTGCTGTGAATTAATTTAAAAAAAGCTAGTTCACCTTAATACACCGCGATAGTTCTGTGTGGATCAGAAACTTTTTTTTTATTTCTGTACCTCTCGAATATTATATTTTACCTTGAGCTTATACTCCATTCATTTGAGGTTCACGTAGTTTGTTATAAATAATAATAATATCCTGGGACAATATTCACACAAAGCCATCTGATCCCAAACTAAGCAGAGCTTGTACTATGGAAACCAGACAACTGATATACTACATATACTACTTTTCTTTTGTAAATACATACTTATATAGATAATTACACCCAGACTCAAGACAAACAGATATGTTCATGCACACAAATGTTTGTCCTAGGTGGAAATCGAACCCACGACCTGCGGCGTAAAAGGCACGCGTCTTACCAACCACGCAAACGGCCTCGTCAGACGTCAAATATCAACAAAGCAATTGATCCTTATTGATAATGCTTTTGCTGTTGATCATCATAATGATAAATGTGCTCTAAAACTT
Source organism: Nymphalis polychloros (assembly GCA_905220585.2). NCBI lineage: Eukaryota > Metazoa > Arthropoda > Insecta > Lepidoptera > Nymphalidae > Nymphalis > Nymphalis polychloros. Next base: position 3,068,803 of record HG992247.1, read on the forward strand.
CCCTAAAGTACTTGGTTCTTATATTTAACTCTTTAGTTTATTACCTAATAAACAATTGTTATTGTAATACATAAACAAACAAAATTTCCTATCGTAAGATATGTATCGCGCGATAGCTATATTTAGTTAATGATAAATATTTATTATTGTTTTACAGTTATATCAAAGGAAAAGTGGGAGTCGATGTTGAGCGCTAACAACTGGAACAGTGTGGAATTGCGGGATAACAGATACAATCACATCGTACATATGGTATCAGCAGCTAACGGGGCTGAGGACTTCTATTCAACTGAGGTATGTAGTCGTATAAACATAAATAAGGTATATTTATTATTCGTTGGTCTCGTTGGACTCGTTGGTCTAGTGGCTAGATATAAGGCCGCAGACCCGGTTATCCTGGGTTCAAATCCCAGGTCGGGCCAATAAAATTTTATTAGGATTTTCTGTCGAAATTCTCAGTAGCAGCCCGGAGTCTGGAAGTTGGAAGTGTGTACACTCCCGTGCCTCGGAAAGCACGTAAAGCCGTTGGTCCTGCGCCTGAACTCTTTCCGTTCGTGTCGGATTGTCGTCCCATCGGGTTATGAGAGTTAGGGAATAGACAGTGCACCTGTATTGTGTGTACACACTTGTGCACTATAATATGCCCTGCGCAGTTGGCTAATCTCTTACGGGATTGGCCGCCGTGTCCGAAATCGGTCAGGAGGACCTTTTATATTTATTATATATAAAAGTAACAGCCGGCAGGCTTCATTTGACAAATGATGTAATAATCACAGTCTTCCGAACACGAGATGATTTATAAACAACATTTGGATGACAATCATGTTTTATAACCACTGGGCCACCTAGGCTTTCGGTATTAATAAGTGGCCCTAAAATTATAATAATGTTTCAACGAAAGAACCACGTATGACATTAACAAACGTATCGTCAGACTTGTGATAAAGTATAAATTTTATTTTATTCATTTATAAATACATATGTTTGTATTACGTTTATTCGCCGTAATCAATTGAAACACTTTTGTTCCATTCCAACGGTGTTTGTTGATAATGTACCGCTTTATGTAAATACATTGTGTTTAATACTTGACACATATACATTTAAAACTTAAATGTAAATTAATGGTAAAACACAATCCTATCATATTGGCGAATTGCATTTTGATAAAAAAAAATATTCTTTATTATTTTTGCCACATACAAGTCCACGATTACATGATATTTTCGAGTTAGATTATTTTATTTCTAAATCTATATCTATACTAATATATAAAGCTCAAGAGTTTGTTTGTTTGATCCGGCTAATCTCAGGAACTACTGGTTGGAATTTAAAAAATATTTTTGTGTTGGATAGTCCTTTTATCGAGGAAGGCTCTAGGCTTATTTTTATTTATTATACGTGGTCGAAACCGCGGGGCACAGCTAGTGTTTTCATAAAGGAGAGACAAACTAATATTATAAATACAAGTGTTAGTTTGTTTGTCTGCCTGTATGTTACGCTTTCACGTCTTAACTACTCAACCGACTATCATGAAATTTTGCATACATAAAGGACATACGATACTTTACACCTCACGCACGGTCGAAGCCGCGGCCGGAAATTAGTAATATAAATAATATATAAAAATATTGTCTTAAAATCTGATTTAATCTTATCTGCTTAAAAGCAAGATTTTCCGTTTCGATATCAAGATCATACACTTGTGATAAAAATCCTAACTAATATGAAAGTGAGTTTGTTTGTTACGTATTCACGTCTTAACCACTCAATCGATCTCCATGAAATTTTGTATACACATTGATAGAATAGGACATAGATATACCTAACACATGCCCCACCACTGACACGTGGTGAAGCCGCGGGCAGAAATTTGGAAAAATATATGTGATTTATTATGCAACAAAATAGGGAAATAATAATACATCTATAATTAATATCAGTCAAGTTAGAGATTGATAGGAACGTCAAATTATTCTTTATGTTGTATAATTAATCATTATTAAAATAACAATTGAACATCTATTAAAATCCTGTTATTTGTTTCGATTAATATAATATAACTTCTTATCAAAATAATCGTTGTAAAGCTGGATAGGCTAGCTATCTTCTATATATACACATATAAAAGAATCACTGACTCATTGACATATTAACGTACAGCCCGGGTTAGTTCTGAGAAAAGATTTTTGATAATTGAACCCCTAAGATGGCGATAAAGGGGATGAAAGTTTGTATTGAAATTCCTCCATTTTTGAAGAATGAGTTTTAGAAATTGGTATTAAGCAATTCTGAATTATGACGCGATTGAAGCTACGTTAGTATATTTATATAAAAGATTTTTTAATATGATAAGATATAAATAACTATGAAACCCATGTAGTCATAGTGATATTTACGTCACAATATCGTGACGTGACGTCTTCCTTAATAATTAAATTCGTTGTCTGTTACAATATCGTGTTCATCGTTTGTAAATCAGATAAAAATTGACTAATAGAAAGAAATACGATCCAATGAACATTTGCTTTCGTCAAACGGACGCTACTTCATAGTTTGTGTTTCATGAACAGTCGGTCGATCTCAGCTGTTACTGAAATAGTATATAATCGTATTAATATACGGGATTTTACTTTGTATAGACTTTTTTCATGTGGTACAAAACGTGACTGAGACTCATGTGATATGAATACATACACATCTCGCGTGTAACGTTGATTGTTTTGTTGGCATTTATCATCTAGATATTATTTTCAAACCAAGGCTATAATAAGTCATTTAACTATAAACAAGTCTAATCCGGTGAAATTAGTAACATTTTCTTTGATATTTCACTCATACATAATATATGATTATTTTTTATCTTGTCTTTTAAATATTATAAAATGTATGTAAATATATCGGTCTGGATTTCTGTCTCGCTGTTAATTTTATAAAAAATAATATTTTGAAATATCAGATAACGCATGATGGATATATTTTTAGGGATTATTATTATCGAACGGCAACTCCCATTGACGTTCCACTGGCCAACTGCCAATTTAATATCCAACGGCTTATCACACGTGACAGTAACGATTGATTGATACACATGAAGTATATTAGTAACTGGGATTTCGAATCAAATCTAAGATACAATAAGTAGATTAAATATGACAAATATACATCACACTGTCTTATATAATCTGTATTAAAAAAAAAAACAAAACAAATGATAAGTAGAATTTGTCAGTAAATAAAAGATTAAGGCTGTTTGACGATAACTAAGAATGTATAGAAAATATAGCTTGGATTGAAATTAACTTTAAAACTCATGAAGAATATTGTACCGTTTCTCACAATTCTATTTATACTACTTTTATTGCTCGAGTAACTACTATATGAAGTATACCAACCAAAATTATTATAATTAGATAGGGGTTGTCCCCATACGTGTGACTAATAAAGTTGTACGTTTTGCGAAACATTTCTAAATATATTCGTTATAACAGGATCATGCATGTCGCTCGGAGGGCGTGGAGCTCGCCAGGGAGTTGGACTACAACGCGGCAGCCGCTTGGATCGGTCATCCCTACTTCGATGTCATCGACAACTCGACTGACTTCGACAAAAAGATGAACCGTCTAATCGCTTGCGTCTGCCAGCGGATCGGCATCGACACGGGCGACCGGCTCAACGTCAACTCCAAGAAACGCAAGTTCCTCGTCAAGAGTCCTCTCCGCCCCGATACCGAATTCCCGCCGTTCCAAGACTTCGACGTCGTTCATAATTACTTACAGAGTGATTTCCGAAAAGCTCAAGTCAGGCTTCGCAAGCGAGGTCAGAAGGGCCACTGGTCTTATATTCACACTGTGAGGAAATTCCACCCCACGAACGGGCAGTCCGTAGAAGTGCGTACTCAGTTGACGCACAGGGACTATCTCAACATGCTACCGCAGCGCGACGATGCACATTTCACGATATTTAAGAAACGCCGTTGCTTCATCTTCAACAATCAATATTACCAGTTGGACATTTATAGACAGCCAACGCATCCCAGGTGATATATTGTTAAATCTTGTCGCCTATATATTGTATCTATGTATATATACGAATATGTTCACATGTGCTCAATAAACTGATTTCGTTTATGTTTTTGTCATTTACCTATATCTCTTGAGATTTTGGTGGAGGACTAATGATCAGGTAAATAACTAGGTGTTGTTTGAAATCAGAAAACTGCTATATATTTTATGTATTGGTTCACTTATTAATTAATATAGTTCTCATAATTAATATACTTTTCAGGTGTCGTGGTTTGGTACTTCTCGAAACGTACAGTGCGGCTTACGATCAGGACGCGTTGTTAGCTTCTCTGCCAAAGTTCCTAACCATCGAGAAGGAGGTGACTGGCGACCCAGCGTATTCCATGTATAACTTATCCCTAAAGGAAGATTGGAAAACATCGACCAAGTACTACGCGGGTTCAGATTATAACGGTGGGTATTCTTTACTAAAATTATGCACTTTCCTTCGGCTGATCTAAAATTAATAAAAAGACTGAGCCATAATCTGCTGAAAAAAAAAATTATAATTTCTAAAAAAAGAAACAAACAACTCAAAATTTAAAATAATAAACTGTTTCTGCATGAAAGATAGTTACTATTTTATTCATAATATTAAATTAATTTTTATGAAATGAAATTTTATTTTCGTATTAGTCATATAATTTGTGCATGTATGTATTATATTTTTGGTATTTTGTATAAACTGGCGTAATTATGATTGAAACTAGAATAATTTAATATACCATAATATTATTTGTTGTTGTAGATAATCCAGCTATATTTATTGATATAGTGATTTGTCGATGTATTTATTTTCCCTAGTATGTGTTAGTTTTGTCTTTTAGTCTCACATTGGTGTCTTGCACTGATCCGTGTATATTTTATATATCACTCCAGTAGTATCCCATTGTTGGGATTCCCAAAGATTAAAGATAAAATAACTTTACAGATACGAAAGCCGTCATTCTGGGACATTCGTACTCTGATATACTTACAACTGACAATTCCAGCAGTAGCAACTAATGTTGATCAAGACGTTTTATTTGAATGTGGACGCTAACGATTTATACTAATAGTTTATTCTAGTGACTAACATAATTACGCCAGTGTCGTTTTTTGTACGTTCTTGCGAGGAATAAAAGTCTATTTTGGTTTATCAGGGCAAATAAAATGTTTAACAAATGGTCATGCAAATAGAGTAAATGGCCACGAAGCTGATAAAATTAATGGACACGGTGGAATAAAATTAAATGGACACAGCTGCAACAAGGCCAATGGACACGCCGGAGAGAAGAACCAAGTATACAGCAGAATAAGTGGTCTCCATAAAATGAATGGTCATGAACAGACAAATGACACAGATTTAAATAATTTAAAAAATATAAACGGTGCGAAGCCAAGATCACCAAAGATTCCAAAGAAAGATGCTCTTAAGGTGTAAATTTGAAACATTGTAATGTCTATAATTAATAATATTTATAAAATTCCATTTTGCGACATTATAGTATACACCAAATCGTAAATTATAATTGTAGTTTAAGCTATACTATATCTGCGATTTCAAATTAAAACATCTCTATGTAACTCTCTGTATTTATCAAATAATTGTAAATGCCAAATAAAGCAACTATTTTTATAGTATTTCTTGACTGCAAATATTTTCTATAGATCATGGCATGTCAGTAAAATGTGCACATCTAATGAAATATTTCATCGATATAGAAACACTTTATATTGTTTGTGCCTTTTATATATTCATACAGTGTTGTATGTTGAATTACATTTATATTATGTAGTACTTAAAATATTATATCGCAATAATATATTATGTCAAGTATTATTGCAGATTGTATAAACTTTGTATTATGATTTAAGAAAAATGAAGCATTTTCTTTGAATAGAATGTAGTTAAATATATTACATGTGAAATTATCGATGACAGAGTTCACTTAATTAATTTAAACAAAATGAATTTCTGAATATATTTTTGATTTCTAGTATAGTTACAGTTATAGATGTAAGTGTCGATTGAAATTAACTTAAAAAAATTTTAAGATGTGACTTTATTTTTATTAAATGTTAGAATGTACTTAAGAAAATTCTTCTGAGGTAATTTACGAAAGTATTTGTCAAAATTAATATAAATCATTAGAAGCTGTAACTATGAATTATGTAGCTATTATATTATTTGGCAGGAGTCAATGGTAGTAGCACTGTTTTTTATGGCTGTGCTATATAATTAAAATATAAGAGCTATTTCAGCTTTGCTAATTGTTGGCAACACTATGCTAACACAATTGTTAAAAGTTGCACTTTATTATTTGCAGGTTCGTTATTAAGAGGTCACTTTATTTTGTGAATAAAATTTTCAGGTTAATCAATTTACTCTGCTAAATTTTTGTTTTGAAGTATTGTAATTTTAAAATCATTTTTGTGCAACTCAATATTTCTGATTAAATCTCAAAATTATGTTTTGTACCACTTAGCACTGGTTCTCAAATAAAGAAAATGTGCGCCTGACAAATGTTTTATTTTGTAGTTCGGCGTTCTACTGCTCATACCTTATTTCATAATAAATTACAAAGTATGTGTCCTTTGAAATAACTGATTGATTCTAGTACACATAATAATCCGAAATCATTATATTTGATTTAATTAAATGCCTTCATTACATTTTGGAAATTAAGTGCTGATATATGATAGATCAATTGCCTTAATTATCAGCGTTGTATATTGTGCATAATTTTAACCATACAAAGTCTGTCAATTTCAATCCCATTAAGCCTTTTGAGTGTCGATTTTTGACAAATTACTATTGATCAAAGACTATTAAATTAAAGCTTGGGATTGCAATTAAAAGGCCGAGATGTAACAAAGCGTGAATCTTAACCGATGATCGCTGGTTCAAATCCGGACAAGCACCACTGAATTTCAAATGCGATAATAATTCATCTCGTGATTGACGGTGAAGGAAAACATCGTGAGGAAACTTGCATGTGTCAAATTTCACAGAAATTCTGTCACATGTATTCCACCAACCCGCATTGGACCAGCGTGATGGAATAAGCTCCAAAACCTTCTCCTCAAAAGAGAAGAGGCCTTAGCCCAGCAGTGGGACATTCACAAGCTGTTACTTATTGCAATCTTGATGAAACGACTAGTTTTAGCAACAGCAACTAGCTTATGTAAAATTGAGCTCTGAGTACAAATATTACTAGCTAAAATAAATAATTAAGAATCGAAATACTATAGTGTATGTATCGAGTAGTCACATGTTTACATATATAATAAGGTCCTCCAGACCGATTTCGGCCACGGCGGCCAATCTCAAGAGAGATTAGCCAACTGCGCAGGAGATATTATGCACAAGTGTGTGCGCAAGCACAGGTGCACTCTCTTTTCCTTAGCTCTCATAATCCGATGGGATGGCAATCCGACACGACCGGAAAGAGTTCAGGCATAGGACCAACGGCTTAACGTGCTTTCCGAGGTACGGGAGTGTACACACTTCCAACTTCCAGACTCCGGGCTGCTACTGAGAATTTTCTGACAGAAAAACCCAATAACTAATAAATATTGGCCCGACCTGGGAATTGAACCAAGCACCACCTGGTCTGCGGCCTTATATCTAGCTATGTTCACATATAGAAAAATTAAAACATAGGTCAAATAATTAATTAATTTCAAGAGTGTTGCTAACTAGCCATCCTAGCATAGGACATAACTGTAAAAAAGTGCATGTGCAAATAAAACTGCTGCCGAAACCTCAAAAGCTACTAGACCACGACAACAGTCTTTGTAATAAAAAAAAAATTAAAAACATCTCAGTTAGTACTAAGGGAATACATACAAAAATAAAAATGAAATAAATCATTTTAACATTTATTGGTGCTATCTTTGATTTTCTGCTCCTTGTACATTTTAATAACTTTCTGTCCTGGCACTATTCCTTGAGATAGACCTGGTCTTTTTTTCTTTTTACTTGCTTTAGTTTCCCAAACATCATCATCTGTTGCTGTAGAGGATTCAACTTCAACTTGAGGTGGAGGTGCTGATGTCATTGTGCCTGCTCCTTCACATACAACTGTTTTTAATTTCTAAAACAATTTAAATAAATGTAGTTTTAGCTAGCTATAATTAATGTTTATTAAATAGATAATAAAATATATGACAATTATAATGATAGGTTACCTGTTTTTCAGCCTCTAACTCTTCATTAGTCTTCTGTATGTCTGAATCGTGTGCATATTTACAGTTATGACCAAACCGACAACGGCCTTTTCTGTAGTTCCAGCATATTTTCTTACCATTGATCATTTGAGTATTGTCTTTACCTGAAACCTTAACATTCATGGCCTATGTACTTGACGATTATATGTCACATTGGAAACATTATTATGACAATTTTAGTTTTAACCAAAATTTAAATTATTTAATGAGTTCAAACATCAGTCATAAGTATTTGATCACATTTGTATTTATTGTTTCTGAACTTAATTTAGCCAGAAGGAATTAATACAAGTTTTATTTTTATAAAACTAGTGTATAATGATAATTTATATATAAATTTAATGTTATAAAATTTGTTTTGTAATAGAAAGTCAACATATACCATTTTAACATGCTTCTCGAGTATAGCAGCTTTAGCACGTTCTTCCGCAACAAAGGGATTTGAAAAAACCGACGTGTGAAGAGTATTTTCACCGAGTGTTGGTTTCGGTAATTTTGGCTTTTCCTCATCTTTCCGATCTACTATTTTTGTTCTAAAAAGTTTGAAAAGTATATATTATAGATAGTATTGACTTATATTGTTTTAGAATATATTGTAATAATTACTTTTCTTCATCGCTGCTGTCTTCTTCTTCTGTACTGCTTGATGATGAACCGTAATCAAGCAAAGCATTCATTGCGATATCAAGTTAAACTAGTAAATATAAATTAAGAAACATTCAACGCTTTATTCTAAAAAATGAAAGAGTTTTGTGCGATTCAGTATTTGGCTAAGTACTTATTTAATAAAAGTTAACATAAGGTAATTGTTAGAAGATATTATAATACAACATGAGACATTGAAAAATTCTTGAATTCGCGTTATGGCGTTATAGTAGAAATTAGAAAAACGCGAGTCGCGACCTCTTGGCTCTTTACTTCGCTGTCATACATAATCATGACATAAGGTCACATACACATTTAGAGATATTAAGTATATCTTAGATTATCGTTATGTACGATTTACAATTTCTTAGGCGTTTGATTAGTCAACGATGTAGCTTAATATTCAAGACAAAAATTTTGACTCAGATGAACTGTTTATAGTTTAGTTAAAATCGCTACTTAAGCCTTTAGTAGAGGAATAAGGTGTTTGAAAAATTTAATTGCAATTATGTGTATATGTAGCCTTATTAATTTAGTGAAATAAATTTAGGGCTGCCAACTTCTGAATGACTTACCCTTTAAAATAAATATTTTTTTCATCAGAAATCAATCAGAAATGATTTATTTTCAAATATTTAATAATAGGCTAAATTTATTAAAAGTTGTTAATAATTCTAAAATGAAAGTATTTATATTTTAGTTCAAGAGTCTTGTAATTGGTCACCCAATTTCTTTAAATTATTTGAAAATTATCTGTGGTACCGGGTGTAATTGAAAGAGAAAGAAAATGTCGCTATTGCACACTAGTTCTTCGTAGTGACGGCGGCATCAATTTCTGAATTAATTACCATTTGTCGCAAAAACTGCGCGTCCTTTAGCTTTTCTAGACTAAAATCTTTGATTTTTCTTTGGATTGTGTCATACAGTTGTCTAAATGGCATCAGATGATGAAGTAGATGGATCTTTTGCAGGTAAAGGTTCGATTTACTCGATTTTGTTCCTAGCATGTCATAGGTAAGCCGCGAATAGCGGTATCATATGTTTACTTGCGGTAAGCAATTAAAATTTTGAAAAATTTCGGCTTTCGTAGTGAGGTGTATACGCAAATTTATGATATAAAACAAAGTGCTATAAAGTGATATGTGATTAAGTGTTATATTGGCATATTTGTTATGATTTAGGTGTAAATATTTTTATGTGGCAGTTTGTGACAGAAAAGAACATGCATTATCCCCTCATTACTACTTAACAAAATGGACGCCGCCAAACAAAGGGATTAGTGACCTTATGGCTAGAAGTGCGCGTGCATCGCAAAAAATGATGATGCTCATCTGCTTGTTAAGGTGTGCAGGTGGAAAGCATAGTGACTGGTTTGACCACTTTTATTGTAAATATTTGTTGCAGGCGACGAGGACGTGGAGGAAGGTGAGGGTCAAAATGATAACTCAGGAGACAGTGATGAAGCTCCCCCAAAGGTGATTTTCTTAATTACTTAAAATTTTAATTTTGCTTTTTTTTGGCATTTTTTTTATTCAAAGACTAACATACATACTTGATTGATAGTTGTGCTGTATTATATTTTAATCAATTTTATCTATACGAATATTCATTGTTTACAGTTAATTAAATACTGATCACAAGATAATTAGAGCATAGAGCAAAGATTTTTAAAAATTGCAACTTCTAGAGATTATAAATTAGAATAGTTGAAATTGTACAGTAATTATATTAAATATTACCATGAAAATGTATGTTACTTATAATATGATCATAGTAGTATTTAAAAAATATGTTATGTTCATAATAATATCTTAATTTGATCTATTTATATTTTTGTAACAGGAGGACGATGATTATTCTCCAGAAGATGCCAGAAAGAAAAAGAAAGGAAAGAAAAGAAAAGCAAGAGGAGAAGAAAAAAAGGGAAGAAAGAAAAAGAAGAAGCGCAAGAATGAAAGTGAAGAAGTAAGTATAGAAAATAATTTTATTATTTAATAAAAAGCGATGATACAAATTATAATATATTGTCACAAAATTTTATCATATAATCAATACAAGACTATAAAAGTCATCACTCATCACATCTTTCCTATCTTGCCTATAGTTACAATCTTATCTATCACAGACTATCTATTTTAATAGATGTAATCAAGGAGTGGTTTTAAATAAAATAAATCCATACACTAACTTTTTTCTTTGTAAATAAGAATATCTATTTCCCACAAGTTTATATTTTAATAGAAGATAAGAATTTTAAATATAAATAAAAATGTATTCCAAAGTATGTTTATTCAGATATTGGCATACCCATGACCCAAATCCATTTAAATTATTTAAATAATATAGTATTAAATGATATTGAATAGTAATTAATAATCAAATCAGAAAAAGATTTGACTTCAATATATTAGAAACACTTACTGCAAGACATAGACAGACTGACAAATGGACCACCTGATGGGAAGTTGTCACCATTGCCATTAAGGCAGTGCCTTGGGAAGTATGCAGTTTAGTAGCAGGATGTGATCAGGACTTAGTATCTACTTAGACAGACTTGGTCTTGCGCTAAGCTCTACCACCAGGAATATATGTAGGTTATGGAGCATTTGACTCTACCTTAAATTGTGAATGTATTTATTCCGAAATGTAATATGATCGTCATTTCCTTAAGATTGTTTTTCTTTTTTAATTTAATCATTAATAACTATGTAAACAAAAGAGTTTATACCATCGACGTGATTTCGAATTGAATTAAATCTATATATATAGTATATAATTTTTATAATTCATCTCAGATGCAAGAGTTGCCTATGTTATGAAAGTCGTTACACATATTATGCCATTTTACGCTATAATTAGATTGGAATGATTTTTTTTTAACCTGGACAAAAGTAAGACCACGTGATTAATTACACTTGACGGACACACTAGACAGATTAGGTATCGTTTAGATGAATATTCTCATCCCCCAAAATCAAATCTTAGACTAGTGAACATGGGCCGATTCGGTTCTGGCGATGTGCTTTAAAAGTAACCTAACATAACCTAACCTACATGACTTTACTCTAGAATTTTATGTGTAATCATTAGGGTACCCCTAACTTAGTGCTCTTGTTTACATATCAGGAACATCCTAGGCAGCTCAAACCTTAATTTTTTTCATGTTCGAAGTCTTCCCCCTCCTTAATATTGCATGAAAGATCATTCATTATTGATAAAAAACATGTCATAAAAATTTGGAGCCATTTATGACAAAAGCCGCGATTGTAAATATTTACCAAAATTAGTATTGGTTCAGCCTACCAACTTAAAAGTTATTGTAATATTGTTTCACAAGAATCATACTTATTTTAAATTTAAAAATAGTAAAGATGAATTTACTAAATAAAATCTCGCACTAGTATGTATATCTAGCTTCATAAATAAGCGATGTTAAGTCCGTTTCGCTTAAATTGAAAAGTATGTTACTCTCTGATATAATACAATTCCTGATATAATACAGTTCTGTCGTTCGAAATGTCGTTATTGAGCAACAAACATCGAAACATATATTTCAAAGGCGTTTATGAGTGTTTTTTGGGTTAAATCTTTTTAATCACTAGCTGTAAGCTACTCATCCCGGCGTTTTTATCGTAATACATATAACTAATGGTTTACGTGACACAATTTAGTAAAGCTTTCCCAGTCGGCATTACATCTTCAACATTTATCGTCATATTTCACCCAATTACATAACCCTAATGAATTATACACCTAATCCTTCACCATGAATCACCACGTCAATTGGTGAAAACAGTATGAAAATCCCTTCGTTCGGTAGTTTTTGAGTTTACCATGTATAATATGTAGAATACTTTACCTAAATACGAGTGTTCTCTAGGGAGTGATTTGCTAAATAGCGCTGTAGCTTCTTTCGGTTTAATTATGACAGAAACAGCTAAATCGTTAATCAAAACGTAAATTTTATACAAATATTTGTGAAAAACATCGTGACTTATAAATCAGCATATCAAATATACTTCGTTCAAGTAGGTTGTTAATGTTAAAACTCTTAAATCGTCGACATCAGGGTAACATTATATACCATCGGTTCGGAACCTTCTAGAAATTCAATAGTGAATCCCTTTTCTCAATGAATTTATTATCTATTTAAAATTTTATATCCACTCGGGAAATCAATAAATATTAAGTTCCCGTCGTGTCAATATACGTAAGATTGCAATGACGTCAGAAACTATTTGGGGATTTCTATTTTAATAAATGATTTGTGTAGGTTTTTTTTTTTAAATAGCTAAGTTTGTGATTTATTCAAAAGAGCATGTATTTTAAAATACACATAGTTTGTGTAAATGTGTAATAAAAAAACAATTCTAATTATATTACATATTGTAATCAAATTATTATTAAGTTATCTGAATTGTAAATAATTGAACTAACCTACAATATGGTCATTTAAAAGTCAGCAGGTGGTCGATATCGATTTTATGCAACAATTTGAAAGTACAGGGTTAAGTTAACGATCTTTTACACTCACACGCACCCTTCATCGATACAATACGTTTTAATTTTCCACAATTATTGTATATTCATTTCATTACCTATCCTGAGACCAACGGATAACAACATAGGCACTTCACTATAGTAATTGATGCATTTCGATAACGTATATGTAATATACCCTCCGAGAACAAAACAAAAATGCTTCCATGGAAAATGTTCCACGTAAAGTTCCATAGGTCATCTAGTCCAAGACGCTTATACAAAAAAAATATTTAAGGTATTATAAATTTAAGAAATAATTTAACTGTGAGCTCATTATATACATATTTCTTAACGTGAAGGAATCTTAAAAATGTAATTTTATCATTTAAACACATAAATACATTGAAAATGGTTGAATTAAAATGGAAATCTCTCCAGGATGACGACTTTGGAGCGGAGGTTGAGGCAGAAGGTGACAGCGACTATGCGCTGAGCGCGGTATCGTCGAGTAAAAAATCGCGCAAAGGGCGAGGAAGCAAACATAATACTTCGACACCGGTTGCGTCGGATTCGGGATCTGGTAAATATTAAAAAATTTCTTTCCCATTAAATTATTATTTAATTAAACCTACAGTAGTATCAGTATATACTTTCTATATGCCATTAAACTAAACATATTAGCTTTCTTAATTATGGTTCAAAAATTTTATTAAAAATGTATAGAGTTTGTTTTCCTTAAACGTAATAATATAAAATATGGATGTTGTCACTAAATTTAAATTTGCAAGTGATTAAAAATAATTTAGCTATTAATATGCAAAAGTACCTAGACAAAAAAAATACATTTACATAAATTATTATGATCGACAATTTTTCTTCTAGCTACTTTATTAATTAATAAATTTATTAATGTTATGTTAAAATTGTACAAGTTGTGACTTAAGTAATGACTATAGCCTCAATTTGGTTTGAGATGTATTTTAATGTTATAAAAACCACAGTCTTGACACAAAAAATATAAGTATTATACAGAATAACTAAAAGAATGAATTGAAATATCATATAATAATGTTTGTTGTCAGTAACAATGTATTTTTTTTGTCTTTTTGAGCAAACTCATGTCAGAAGATTAAATAAAGTTAAATTGTAAAATGTTGATAATGATTTTGTTGATTTATTCGAATTAAGGTTTACTTTAATGATTTATTTAGGTATTTGATGATATATTGTTATTTTGTTTATGATTGGCAGGTATGCCGACTGTTGAAGAAGTATGTTCTTCATTTGCTCTGACTGATGTTAACATTCAGTACACAGACGCCGATCTTGAAAATTTAATCAGTTACAAGTTATTCCAGCAACATGTACGCCCTCTTCTTGTTAAGGAAAATCCAAAGGTGAGTTAATCATTGTTTATCCTCACAATTAAAAAACTTAGTCCATAAATGCCCTCTAGGCTATTACCCGTGAAAACTCATACCCTCAAGCTTCAGACTCATCTTAACAGAGAGGCCGAGACTTTTATATGTTTATAATAGATTATAAAAATGTTTATATATCATGTAATCTAAAATAAGGAAAATCTTAGATTTGTGTGTAATTTATACTTTTTTCTTAGGTACCTGTATCAAAATTGATGATGCTAGTAGCCGCCAAATGGCGACTATTCTGTGAAACTAATCCACACTTGGATGGTGGCAGTCAGAACATGGGCTCTGAAGAGAATACAAACACATCTACTACTTCAGATTATGTGCCTAAACGTCCCGGTCGCACTCCTAAAGAAGTAAAGGTGATTTTATTTACCATTGCCATAGAGTTTCCCATATTATTAACTATTAATTTAAGAGAAAGACGACTAAAAATCTTGGTATTTCTTTTTAAAAAAAATTACAATTTCATATTAAGTAAATGGCAAAATATCACGTTATTGTTAACTAACTCATAAGTAAATATTTCAAATAGTTATATAATTCTTAGATCGAAGATTCTATCGACGAGCCTGAGGAGGAAGACGAGGAGGGAGTGAGCGACGAAGGCACGCCGGCTCCTCGCAAACGCGGCCGTAAGCCCAAGCACACGGGCACGCCGCGCGGCAAGCCGGGTCGCAAGCCGAAGGTGCCTACGCTTAAAATCAAGTTCAGCAAACGGAAGCGCACTAGCAGTGTGAGTACTAACTACTAATGACATTTTTGTAAAGCTTATTCAACAGTCACGTTTCCAAAAGTGCCAAAACAACCGTGCGGAATTATTGGATTGTTATAAAACAATTGTGGCTGATCCCAAATAAATGGGATAAAGACGAATGATATATTAAATGGCCTAAAAACTGATAATTTGATATTAAAGTTGCTCTATATATGCATTTTTTTTTAATTGAAATAATTTATCCTTAAATTTGTTTTAAAGATGAAACATGATTGATTCATTATTTTGCAGGAGGAAGATCAAGAAGGGAGTGCAGGTGCAAATACAGATTCTGATGCAGAATTTGAACAGATGCTGGCCGAGGCTGAGGATCCGAAACCAACACCAACTAACACAGAAGAGGCCCCACAACCGAAAGAGGAAGATCCTAATGTTCCAGTTAGTATACTAAACAATCTAATCAGAACAATTTATATCTTGGTTATATATTACCAAATTATTCAATCAATCAATTTATTTATTTATAGCAACAACCAAAAAAGAAGGCTAAGACCAAAATCGGCAATAAGAGCAAAAAAAAGAAGAAAATGAAGACAACAAGCAAGTTCCCTGATGGTGCAGAAGGAGAGCAGGAACATCAGGATTATTGTGAGGTGAGAAATATAATGCTGCAATATTTTGCTTAATTACAATGATTAATTTGTAAAGTGCAACAAATGTTAAGAAGTAATTGTGCTAAATAATTTTCGATTTGTAGGTTTGTCAACAAGGAGGTGAAATTATTCTGTGTGACACATGTCCAAGAGCATATCACTTGGTGTGTCTTGATCCAGAATTAGAAGAGACACCAGAAGGTCGCTGGTCTTGTCCTCACTGTGAGGCTGAGGGCAACCAAGAAGAAGATGATGATGAGCATCAAGAGTTCTGCAGGTGAGTTACATTATATTATTAAAATTAAAAACATTTAACTATTTTATTTTATATTTACAGTTCAAAGGCACTTTATTGAACAACTACAAACAAATCAAATGGTGCCTTATGTAAATAATAATATTCAATAACAATAATTTCTATTATAGGATTTGCAAAGATGGTGGCGAGCTATTGTGTTGTGATTCCTGCCCATCAGCGTATCACCGTTTCTGCCTTAATCCACCCTTAGATGAAGTTCCAGATGGAGAGTGGAAATGTCCTCGATGTAGTGTGAGTTTATAAATAAAATTACATTCATACTTATAATATTAGTAATTATATTCTTTATTTCAACCAAAGGGTTTTTTTGTTTATAAAAAATTGTCTTCATTTATTTCCAGTGTCCACCACTAGATGGCAAAGTGGCGAAAATTCTGACATGGCGATGGAAAGAACAACCGGCGAAATCGAAGGCACCGCGTTCAAGGGAGTTCTTTGTGAAGTGGCATGAGCGTTCCTATTGGCATTGCAGCTGGATATCTGAGATACAGGTGAAATAAATAAACAAAATTTATTTTTAAAAATTGCAGTATTCAGAAATTTATTAAATAAGAGCTTAACAAAAGCTTTGTTTTAAATGTATTTTGTTTTTGAATCATTCACAGCTGGATGTATTCCACCCCCTCATGTATCGTTATTACATGCGCAAATCGGATCCCGAGGAGCCACCTAAATTAGAAGAACCATTGGAGGAGCGTGAAGGTCGAAGAAAGCGCATGAAAAACAAAAATGGCGTAGAACAAGACTCTGATGAGAAAATGTTGGAAGAAAAATACTACAGGTAAACAATATGAGGATTTATTTACTATTTTATGTACTTATGATATGCCTACTATTTTGTACATCTTAAGGGAATTGCTAAATTATTTTTTTATTCACCTTTTCAGGTATGGTGTAAAGCCTGAATGGTTGATAGTGCATAGGGTGATAAATCACCGAACATCGCGTGACGGCACTACGTATTTTTTGGTTAAATGGCGAGATCTGTCGTACGATCAGGCTACTTGGGAATCGGAACATGCAGACATTGCTGGATTAAAGTGCGCCATGGAATATTATCAGGTACATATTAACAAATAAGTATCTAAGTAATTAAAATGAAAGTTATAAAATTTATTAATAAAATTATTCTCTTTTAGGATATGCGTGCATTCATCACTTCTGAAGGTAAAACTAAAGGAAGCAAAGGCAAGAAAGCTGGTCGCAAAAGCAAGAACAAAGATAATATTGATGAAGATGAGAGTAGTAGTGGATTGCAGGTCAAAGGCAGAAAGTATAACCCACCACCTGATCGTCCAACCACCAATCTCAATAAAAAGTATGAAGATCAACCACCATTTGTATATGAAACTGGAATGCAACTCCATCCATACCAGTTGGAAGGTCTAAACTGGTTGAGGTATTCATGGGGACAAGGAATCGATACTATTCTGGCTGATGAGATGGGTCTCGGAAAAACTATACAAACTGTTACATTCCTTTATTCTTTATTTAAAGAGGGTCATTGTAAAGGACCATTCTTAGTTTCTGTTCCACTGTCAACAATCATTAATTGGGAGAGAGAATTTGAGTTGTGGGCTCCAGATTTATACTGTATTACATATGTTGGTGACAAGGATTCTAGAGCTGTTATACGCGAGAATGAACTTACTTTTGACGATGGTGGGAATAGAGGAGGAAGACCTTCAAAAATCAAATCACAAGTGAAATTCAATGTTCTATTGACTTCTTATGAACTTATATCAATTGACTCTACTTGTCTCGGATCTATTGAGTGGGCTGTCCTCGTCGTGGACGAAGCTCATAGACTAAAAAGTAATCAGTCTAAGTTCTTTAGGCTTCTTGCTGGATATCATATAAACTACAAACTTTTACTAACAGGAACACCATTACAGAACAATCTCGAAGAATTGTTCCATCTCTTAAACTTTTTAAATAAGGATAAGTTCAATGAGCTAGCTGCTTTCCAGAATGAATTTGCAGATGTTTCGAAAGAAGAGCAAGTGAAGAGGCTACATGAAATGCTTGGTCCTCATATGCTCCGGCGACTAAAGGCCGATGTATTGAAAAATATGCCTGCAAAATCGGAGTTTATTGTGCGTGTTGAGTTATCCCCAATGCAGAAAAAATATTATAAATATATCTTGACTAGAAATTACGAAGCGCTCAATCCAAAGAGCGGTGGACAAACTGTGTCCTTACTTAATGTGATGATGGACTTAAAGAAATGTTGTAACCATCCATACTTGTTCCCTGTAGCGGCTGAAGAAGCACCTCTCGGTCCTCACGGGAATTACGATACACAAGCTTTAATTAAAGCCTCCGGAAAGCTTGTCCTTATGTCGAAGATGTTAAAACAACTTAAAGAGCAAGGACATAGGGTCCTCATTTTCTCACAAATGACAAAAATGTTAGACATTCTCGAAGATTTCTTAGAAGGCGAAGGATATAAATATGAAAGAATTGATGGTGGTATTACAGGAACAATAAGACAAGAAGCTATTGATAGGTTTAATGCACCCGGCGCTCAGCAATTTGTTTTCTTATTATCAACTAGAGCTGGTGGTTTGGGTATCAATTTAGCTACAGCTGACACTGTAATCATCTATGATTCTGATTGGAATCCACATAACGATATTCAAGCGTTCTCACGAGCCCATCGTATTGGTCAAGCTAACAAGGTCATGATATATCGATTCGTAACTCGTAACAGTGTTGAAGAAAGAGTCACCCAAGTTGCTAAGAGAAAAATGATGTTAACTCACTTGGTTGTGCGTCCTGGTATGGGCGGAAAAGGTGCTAATTTTACGAAACAAGAATTGGACGACATTCTACGATTCGGTACAGAAGAGCTTTTCAAAGAAGAGGAGGGCAAAGAAGAAGCTATTCACTACGACGACAGGGCAGTTGGAGAATTGCTAGATCGTTCCAAAGAAGGTATTGAACAAAAAGAATCATGGGCTAATGAATATCTTAGCTCCTTTAAAGTGGCTAGCTATTCGACCAAAGAAGGCGACGGTGAAGAAGAAGTCGATACTGAGATTATCAAACAGGAAGCTGAAAATACTGATCCAGCCTACTGGATTAAATTACTTAGACATCATTATGAACAGCATCAAGAAGATCAGGCAAGAACTCTTGGAAAAGGTAAAAGGGTAAGGAAACAAGTTAATTATAACGACGGTAGTGTTGCACAGACAGAAAATAGAGAAGATACAACATGGCAAGAGAATGGCTCTGACTACAACTCTGATTTCTCTCAAGGTAGCGAGGATGATAAGGAGGATGACGATTTCGATGAAAAGAACGATAATGGAGATTTACTTAGTCGTCGCAGTAAGCGCCGACTTGAAAGGCGTGAAGAAAGAGATAGACCATTGCCACCACTGCTCGCACGTGTCGGAGGAAATATGGAAGTTCTAGGTTTTAATGCCCGACAAAGAAAATCGTTCCTCAATGCAATCATGCGATATGGTATGCCACCTCAAGATGCATTTAACTCACAATGGTTAGTCAGAGATCTAAGAGGCAAATCTGAGCGTAATTTTAAAGCATATGTTTCACTATTTATGCGACACTTGTGCGAGCCTGGTGCAGATAATGCTGAAACATTTGCAGATGGTGTTCCTAGAGAAGGATTATCAAGGCAGCATGTATTGACACGAATCGGTGTCATGAGTTTAATTAGAAAGAAGGTGCAAGAGTTCGAACACATCAACGGTTATTATAGCATGCCTGAATTAATTCGTAAGCCAGTGGAACCCGTTAAGATTGCTGGTGCAGAAAGTGCTGCTCCAAGCCCAGCTCCTTCTACAGCAACTCCTATAACTTCAGCGGCACCCTCACCAGCACCCACGCAAATAACACAAGCATCTGGTCAAGCACCTACGCCAGGTGGGTCAGAGAAAGATGAGAAGGAAGAAGTTAAAGATGAAAAACCCGAACCTAAGGATAGCAAAGAGAAGGACAAAGAAGAACCTATGGATACCAGTGATATTAAAGAAGAAAAAGATAAATCAGAGGATAAGGAGTCTGCAAAAGATATAAAAGAGGAAATTAAAGATGAAAGACG
Source organism: Nymphalis polychloros (assembly GCA_905220585.2). NCBI lineage: Eukaryota > Metazoa > Arthropoda > Insecta > Lepidoptera > Nymphalidae > Nymphalis > Nymphalis polychloros. Next base: position 3,089,398 of record HG992247.1, read on the forward strand.
TATGTCTGTGGATGAAGAACCTTCAAAGGACGAAGAGAAATCGGAGAAAAAAGAAGATAAAGATGAAAAAATTAAAGAGGAGCCGAAAGAAGATCCGGATAAAAAGGAGGACGCGAAGAGTGATAAGGCTGAATCAGAAGCTTCAGAAAAGCCTAATAAAGAAGAAAAGAAAGAAGAAGACGATGATGACGTCGTACTCGTTAAAGAGGAAGAAGATCTCAAAGTAGAACGCCGCAAGTTTATGTTCAATATTGCTGATGGTGGTTTTACAGAACTGCATACTCTGTGGTTAAACGAAGAACGTGCTGCTGCACCTGGTCGGGAGTATGAGATCTGGCATAGACGGCATGATTACTGGCTTTTGGCTGGCATTGTAACGCACGGCTACGGGCGCTGGCAGGACATTCAGAATGACTTGCGATTTGCTATCATTAACGAACCTTTCAAGATGGATGTCGGCAAGGGCAACTTCCTTGAGATTAAGAACAAATTTTTGGCCCGAAGGTTCAAGGTAAATATAAAAGTTAATACTAAATAAATATATAGGTTTATACTGAAAATGTTACGTCTGTAGAATTAAAACGTATAAAACATACATATGGCTTCTTGTATATACCACTAAATACAGTACTGCTTTATTGAAGTATATTTTTTAATCATCAGCTATTGGAACAAGCATTAGTCATCGAGGAGCAGCTGCGGCGCGCGGCGTACTTGAACCTGACGCAGGACCCCAACCACCCCGCTATGTCGCTCAACGCGCGCTTCGCCGAGGTGGAGTGTCTCGCGGAGTCGCACCAGCACCTCAGCAAGGAGTCGTTGGCGGGTAATAAACCCGCCAATGCGGTACTGCATAAGGTATGTGAACAACATATGTAATATGTTATATAAATACTATAACGCTTTTAATCAATGAATGTCTCTCGTACATTCAGGTGTTGAACCAGCTAGAGGAATTGCTGTCTGACATGAAGTCGGACGTGTCCCGCCTGCCGGCCACGCTGGCGCGCATCCCGCCGGTGGCGCAGCGGCTGCAAATGTCGGAGCGCTCCATTCTCTCGCGCCTGGCCGCCACCGCTGGCAACCCTGTGCCTGCAGGTAACCACTTTGTTTATTACAAGCAAGGGTCACCTATAATATTGGAATCGGATCTGATTGGGTCAGTACATTATCTGGAGTTTTTAGTCAAGATATAAGTAGTTCCTCTCTCAGAATGTCGGAATGCACTATGATCCTGATTATGAGGTCGAAGGAACAGATGGCACCGGTTTTTTGTAAATACTTCTGCACTACTGCAGTATACATTTCGGCAAAAGAACATTATTATTATACCTATTATATTATAGGCATAAAATGAAAGTTCCAACTTCATTTTTAGCTTAGTTCAAATATAAATATACGATGTCGATATGGCAAAATAATTTTGTATACTGTAGAATATTGTTGAGACAAGTATAAGCTAATATAATCGTCCACGTGGTGCGCAGCTCAAATGGCGCAGTTCCCGGCCGGGTTCGGCGCGGGCGGCTCGCTGCCGGGCTTCTCGCCCGCGGCCGCGGCCGCCGCCAACTTCACCAACTTCCGCCCGCAGTACTCCGTGCCCGGACAGCCCGCCACGCCCTCGTCTAATGTACGTTCATCTCTAGATGTTATATGACCATAATAACATCGTCCTGTATCCATACTTATTACTATAGCCTATTCCAATCGAAGAAGGTGTAGAGTTAAACTTTTGATTTACATATTCCAAATGATTTGGTAATAGCACTGCTATATTATGCACTACAAACAGTTCTTAAACGATATATATTTATTTAAAATAAAACACAATTTAATTAGTATTCACTTTAAAGTTACTTCCATAACATAGTTTTTAAAAATCAACATGAATCACATTAATTCAGTGTCGTAAGTTTTTGTGTTTACCTCTCTTGTGATTGAAATAGGCTATTTGTGGTTTTACGAATAGTATTAGGTAAGCGACGTATCGTTGATAACCATTTGTTTTTTTTTTTAGAAATCATAAGCCTTCGGTAATAATAAATTTACAAGAATCAAGATGACTTAAGCGTGCAGGTACGTAAGATTGCATTTTTTTTTTCATGTTTGTTATAACATATAAAGATTTTTTCATTTGTTTCAGTGACCGGCTTTGGCGTTCGCGCTTAGACGAATAATTTAGATTTAAGCTTTTCCAAGATTCCTGTTCCACCTTGGGTTTGAAGTGATATAATTAGTGATTAGTGCAGTTATGTTAGGTAACATAATATTACGTCATACTAGAGCAGAACTCTCACAATATTATTTATTTCATCCTGATCTGTATGAATCTTGTTTTACTGCGTAAGTGATTGTGGACTTATGAAATCTTTATTTTTAATTTACCAAAAATGAAAATTGAATAAATCATACAATTACGTAAAAATTGTTTTATTGTTGTATTTATAAACAAGCAACGAAATACAAAAATATTCCTTTAATTTCATGATTCAACATTGGAATAATAAAAATACACACAAAATAATTGTACTACAACAGGCGGAGGGATCACCACGTATACGTATCGTCTTCTGAATTGTATTTAACACTGTCCAAAGATTGCACAGCATTCGGATCAGATGAACAGAACAATTGCAACATATCTTCATGAATGCCGCAGTCTGATAAGTTTTCTTTATTAAAAGCTTTGGTAAAATGGTTTGGATCATTTTCATTTGATGCTTCATCTGCAATAAACAAAACATGATAATTAATTAATCCAAAATGATACAGATTTATTAAATTATATTGAAGTATTTGGAAATAAGTTCTTTTACGCAGCTGAAATGGCTGTGGCCCAAGCTCACGTCATATAACGAAACGAAATTGCGTTCATACATCGTGCTTACCAAATGCTATGAAATGCGATGCGATGCGTTGAGCATAATATAGTATAATATAGTCGATATAAAGAAGGTTGAGGTGCTTTTTTGTGTGACAAAAATATAATGATATAATCAATTAAAATCTACATTTTAAAACATTTGGTTTGAGTCGAAAAAAATATCGCACAGAACTTGTTCCTGACGGGGGGGGGGACTGCACTTTTTTATATTTATAGAATATACTTTAATTAAGTCACTAATCAATTTGGTGCATTTACAAACATAACTGATACCTAAATTTTTTGTTTAACTTACCTTCAGCAATTTTTTTTGCTGCCCATGAAAATGCTAATGTGGGCTTGTGATGAGCGAATGTAGCGCTGAATTGCGCGGACGTGGTTGTCTTGAGAACGTTAAACAGAGAATGCACAGTCGTCGGAAGTATCGGTCCTCTCAGTTCTATGGAATAGTACTTCTTGTTATCCGAGTATATAATGTTTTCTCGAGCCTGAAAGTATGAAACAAAAAATTGGTTTTGTAGTAATATACTAATATATTTATTTATTCATAATACGACCGGAGATTCATGTGTGATGGCGTTCATTGATAATATGCCAAGATTTTAAATGCACGTATAATATAATTTAAGGATACAGCATTAATTATTAAACATGATATCAAAATATTAAGATATTTAAATATATACTGAAAGAAGAAAATGTATAGTTAGTAGTTCTGGGTTAGTAGTTCTAAGTTATCTAAGGGGCTGTTTATGAGCTTATCTAAAAATACAATATTAAGTAGTAGAGTTTTATTTAATTTTTCTTAGCCGAGAGATGTTCATATTTATGTACTTAATGGACAAAGGGAATACGATATATGCATTAACGAAATTCTGGAAAGGTGCAAATTATTTTAAATTATTCTCGATCTCTATAAGAGATCTAAGCAATGTCAGTAGGACGCCTAGAAAGACACAAAAGGAGCCGAATATGGAAGCGTGTCACCTTCAAGGACTGCAGCGTGCCGCCGTGGAAGGCGGTGGGCGCCAGCAGCGTGGGCGGCACGCCGGCGAAGGGCCCGGCCGGGCTCACGGCCGACTTGCAGTTGAGCAGGAAGTTGAAGAGCGCCTGCGCGTCCGCGCCGCGCACGCACACCAGCGACTCGGCCGCGCTGTCCACGCTGCTCTCGGCCGAAGCGCACGCGCGCGCCTGCGGGCACACGCACTCGTCGTGACACTTACCATGACGCTATATCAGTTACGGTCAATAGTTCTGCGTGGAGTTATCCTGCTAGAACTGTTCTAAACCGAATATAATTTTATTAATGCCATAATAAACAGAAACATTAATTCTTGTAAACAATCAAAGCTATGTGGTATATTATGATGCTTATTTATGAATTTACTTTATACTCGATATAATATCATTAATTAATTAATTAGTAATAAAAAAAAATGTACACATTTTTCTAAATTAAATTAATTTTTTTAAAGTTAGAGAAATCTGTTGTTCGAAACATTGCAATGCAGCTATTCGGGCCAGAAATTTTATCTTGTTAAAACATAAACGTTACATCTAGGTAAAATGATCTAAATCATGATCTTGTGGAATGAGGAATGTTTTCTTCGATACCACAGGAAAACGCTTATAACACTTTTATTTACATTCCTTGACCTGGTCAGTACAGATGAAATATACATACGTATAAATTACGTCACTTTACCTGCGCGTTGTTTATTTTCTTTATTTCTTCAGTTTCTAAGCCCATCTGCGAGAGAAACTCGTCAGGGTCTTCTTCATCACCTGAACAATTTTTTTCGTTATTTGCATCATCCATAGTATCATAGCAGCTGTCAATTGAAGTATTTTTAATGCGTTCTTCTTCCGAGTTATTGAGTTTTTTTTTGTTATCTGGACGGAGAGGCATTGTGAATTCCACATCTAAACGAAAATAGAAAACAAAAAAAATCTTGTTATTATGAATTGCCTGTGAATGTCCCACTACTGGGCTAGGGGTTCTTCACCTTTTTTGAGGAGATGCTTTGGATCTTATTCCATGTGAGTTGGTGGATTACACATGTGGCAGAATTTCAATGAAATTAAACACATGCAGGTTTCCTTACAATGTTTTCACAAATTAAGCACATGAAATTCAGTGGTGCTTGCCCGGGAGAACCCACGATCATCGGTTAAGATTCACGCGTTCTAAACACTAGGCCATCTCTGTCTCTTTTATACCCTTCACAATTTAGCCGCTCTACGGAGCTCAGAGTCCATAGATTGTATAGAGTACCTTCCTGTCGCAGCGCGTGTCGCAGGCCGCGCGTGGTGGGCGCGATGAGCGCGCTCGGCTCGGCCGCACCGCACACGCCGGCCGCGCGGAACACGCACGTGAACGCGTTCGCGCACACGTAGAAGTACGGGCAGTGCAGCGCGCGGACCAGCTGCGGCACACGCGCATACATCGGTCATACTGCTCGTTCCAGAGTACTAGCACTAAATGTCTGTCGCAGCCTTTTGTTATTTGCTTATAAAACTATTTCTCGTTTCAAATAATGTAAAAATGCATTGAAATCGACATCGAATCGTGAACAATTAGCAAAGCCAAAACGAGTTACAGCAAAAACGTTTTTGCTATGTCATTGCAATAATTACTTTTGTAGGAAGATCAGAGACGAGTTTGCGACTCTTTGCAGCCTAAACCATAATATTTAGATACGGGTACATAGAAGGGACCATAAAAATGTATTTATTCATGGAGGTACCACGGGGATAGCTATTGTAGTAAAGATTTTTTTAAGTTTATGAAAAAGTAGCTAGTCAGTGAAATTAATACATGATAAATGTATCTTCACTACAGGTATATCAATAAAAAATATTTTTGAACTTTAATTATCTGTCACCATTATTCTTGTAACTATGTATAAATGTTACTAAATGCTCTGGCAATTGATTCCATTTTCATAATTTATTTTTGTTATCAAATGTTTTTATGGATTTGATAATCTTTTGCCCGAGTGAGTTCAACAAATCAAATCAAATAATTCTTTAATCAAGTAGATTTATTATTTATATACATGGACTCACCTGAAACAAAGATCTAAAACTCTCTGTCCATTCAGTAAATAGCGCCTGCTTTGCTTCTTCATTCGTTGCCATGAAATTAGTTGCAGCGACTTTTCCAGTGGAACGTGGGAAGACACTTATCCATGGGAGATGGGGATGTTGCCAGTATAAGCAGGTTTGATGGAACCGCGCTCTGGGCGATGTGTCCAATGTAGATGACAAAGTTGTATCAAGACAACGTACAAACCTGAGAAAATGATTTTCAATCATTACACAGGAAAAGCGAAGCCTGAGAAAATGATTTTCAATCATTACACAGGAAAAGCGAAGCCTGAGAAAATGATTTTCAATCATTACACACCAAAATGTTGTAATATATAAATATATATTGTACTATATGTAAACAATTAATCAATAACTTCTATTAAAATCACCTGCAAGTATCAAACTTTTGTTTGATAATAAACCTATTTAAGAATGTTTTTGAAAATGAATTAAATATAGTTAAAAACAATAACTGTACCCTGTTATCCCTGAAGCCTCTTCACTAGCCTTCAACTTGGAGGTCCAAGGGAACGGCTTGGCAGACATTAATCTTAGCTTGGTTTTCAATGCCCAGTCTATTGTTAGATGCTTATACTTTTTTTCCACCACATGCTAGATAAAAAATGAACACCATGTATAATAAAAAATAAGGATATAATATTTATACTAATATTAAGAATGTGTAAGTAACTCAGTCTATCTGTGACTTATGCTATCATGTCTAAACCATAAAACAGAATTTGATGAATTTTTGTTAAAAGAAAGCTTGAACAACAAGGAAGATCATAGATAACTTTTTATACCAAGCACCTGCTGAATTACAGATATTTTGATTAAGCACAATACTTACAGATTCTACATTATGATCTGCTGTGAATTTTTGTAATAGGTTTGAGAATGTTGATAGCTTCTCAGAGTCAATTTCTTGAGGAGGTTTTTCAACAATGTTTGATGGCAACTTTAATAATGCAAACAAAGTCTTATCATTTGATTCATCAAATTGTGGATCATCTAGTTTGATTTTCTTGTTTGGATCTAAGCTATTTCTGAAAAATAAATACTTGATTAACACTCTTAATAAACGATTCATTCACAATATGGAACTTTATGTTAATGTGTCTAATGATCTGAAAATAATTTAATCTAAAAGTATTACTTTGAAAATGGATTTTTTCTTTTATCTCCATTCAAGATTCGGGAGAAATCTAAGTTAATTGGTTGTTTATTTGGTTCTTCAGCGATGGATGTTGATGGCTGTTTCATTCGATCCTGAAAAACATCCATATAATTTATCGTAGCTGTATTTTGTAATAAGCCTCTTAGTAATTGAGACTCAGAATATTTTTTATTAAGTAAAACTTTAATAAATTATACATGCCTGTAACGCTTTTTTTCGCTTTTTTAACTTGTGTAGTTGCATTACTTGATTCGGAGTTTTCCATGGTGAAGGAGGATCCATCTCACAATGATTATATTATATTACTGTAAACAAATTAAACTTTCATAATGTACTGTATACTTAGATCATAAACGTAATATTAAAAATTGTAAACAATAGAACGAGGCGAACAGACGCATGATATTTCAACGTTATTTACATAATAATTGAAAACGTCAAACGTCTGAGTTTTGAAATTATACAGATTACAGAGTATAAAAAAACAGAACAGTGTACTTGTGTCTCATTTTGAAAATGTAACAAAACTTCTTATCTTTCATCTTACTAATTTATCAAAAACAAAAATTCATTTAAATATGAATTTGTGTCTACGTGTTTATTTATGAGCAACGATAAGTTCTACTATTTATTTACTTTTCTTTCAACTTATATTCTTCACTAGTAAACTGCCTATGGTATAGGTACCCTATATTCCTTCTGTACCTCTGACAGAATGTATTCAATATTTTATGAGGATCAGTTAAGTAGTTAAGACGTGAACCTGTAACAAACAAATAAACAAATTCACTTTCACATTTATTAGTTAGGATTCTTCATTTATTTTTATATAATACTTGGTCCAGTGTCCATATTATAACCTCAATAACAACTACTTTATTTAAATCGATTTCGTCATTTTATAACTTCAATCGAAGAATTCAACGGTTTAAACAACTTTGAAATAACAGTAGGTATACTTAGTTCAAGTCGAACCAAGGTGCTTACAATAAGATTAATAATTGTTGAATAGATAGATTCTTAAAAAACATTTTAGTTATATATTGTTAACTTCTTTGACTTATGTATTTACTTAAGAGGTAATTCAATGCCCTGTAAATAGAGTAATGTATGCATACACTTTATTAGTTATATATTTCTATATTAGTTGTTAACCTTGTAAAAAGGGTTCAATAGTGTAGAAATTGGAACAGAAATAGTCTCGTTTTTATTCTAATTAATTAGACTGTAAGCTGCAATTCAAATGCTTAAACTTCGAAAGTCACTTCGTAACTGTACACTAGGAAATTAATGTAGGTTTTTGGAACGAAGTTCCTTATCGCACGTTACACTCCAGACACTTGGCGCATGAGAGCTACGCCGCAATAAGTGCAAGACTCACTTACACTCTGTGGAACCAGCTTTCGCCGGCGACTTTTCCGAACCGATATGACATAAAAACCTTCAAGAAGAGAGCGTACTCTTTCCTCAAAGGCCGACAACGCACCTGCAAGTCCTCAGATGTTGCAGATGTCCATGGGCGGTGGTAGTCACTTTACATCAGGTGAGCCTCCTGCACGTTTGCCCCCTCTTACATAAAAAAAAAAAGACTTCGACCATCACGAAACGTTGCTACAGTATATGTTGGTGTTTACAAGCGTATGTCTAATATTGGTATCTACATATTTCTGATTTTTTATTTATCCTCAAACGTTGTTAATAAGGCCTGTACCCAATTATTGTAATGGAACTTCGTTCCACTCGTATGTCCCACGACTCCTCTCGTTTTTAAGGTTCCGTACCCAAAGGGTAAAACGGGACCCTATTACTAAGACTCGGCTGTCTGTCCGTCTGTCCGTCTGTCACCAGGCTGTATCTCATGATCCGTGATAGTTAGACAGTTGAAATTTTCACAGATGATATATTTCTGTTGTCGCTATAACAACAAATACTAAAAAATAGAATAAAATAAATATTTAAGGGGGCTCCCATACAACAAACGTGTATTTTTTTTGCTTGTTTTTGCTCGATATTGATAGATAGATAGGTAGACGCTTGAAATATTCATAGAATATTTAGTTATATATTCACTTTAAAAATAAATATTTAAATTAAAATAAAACAAATATTTAAGGGGGGCTCCCATGCAACAGACAGCTCTTCGTGCGCGAGTCCGACTCGCACTTAGCCGGTTTTTAATTTACACTAGAGGCCACTTAGGTATCGGGGAAATCAATGGCGATGGGCAGCACCGTCTCCTCCATACCGCGGCACGCAATAACCCGAACTGCTCTTGCTAACAGGTCCAGCGCGTTCCTTTCAGGCCTGCCAGTTGCGATCACGATAGCGATTGTGGTAAAGGCGGGACGGTAGTGCTAATAATCATCGAACTACGGCAGGGTCACATAAATTATGATTTATTTTGGACATTCAATGACGATGGATCATCATATTGCCCACTTATTCATACCAAATGGCATAGGTACCTAATAGTTTTATGGTGGTGGTATTTATAAGAGGCTGATAAGTATATCTAGAAGCTCTATTTAGGTTAAGATAGTGTTGTATGAGTACTGACTTAGGATGAGCAATTCTTTGTACTACCAATATTTTTATTAATATGGATTTTATGTCTGAAATAGAAAGATTATTATAGTAGAGTTCGGTAGCTTACTTCATGTCCACAGCAACTCCACTAGTTCATCCTAGTAGAGTTGGTAACCTAGGTCATTCTACTAGTAGAGTATCAGTATGTTCATCCACAAACATATTATTGTGTTGTAGAAATCGATAGTGTGTTGTCGGGTAGAATAATATCGGAAAGATATTCATTTAAAGTTGTGCAGAAATAAACAAATGCAAAAGGCATATATGGTATAATAAACAAAACCTTGAAAGCTCAATACGATGTTATTGGTGACTTCAGTGCCGACGTGGGTGCACAAAAAATGGTGCGTCAAAAGTACTTGAGGACGTTGTACCACAACTGTAGTACCGACCGGGATAACGCCCAGCATCTGCTGGAATCGTCTCCTGTACCTATGTAGTGCTTTGTTATCACTCTGCCTCTTGTTTCATATGTCTCTTTATAACTTTTTATATATACATAGCCCTCTGTGTTCTGTCAAATTAATAGAAAAAACATACATAATTACTACTTTTTTTAACTAGTTAGACATATTCCTAACTTACATAGCACAGTAACATAACGGATTTAAATTAAATTAAAACAAAAACAAGTTATGATAAAAATACAAAGAAGGTTTTTAGCGGTATTAGAAGGAGCTGCTGGAAAGCGTGCTACAAATCAAAAAAGCATTCATTATAAAACCAGTAAAAGTTACTTTGAATTTGATATCGAACATTAATAAAGTTACGGTCTGAACTAATGACATAATTATAATAGTGTTAAGGATTTTAAGTTTTCTTTTTTATCTACAATTTACTACAATTTAGTTTTAAAGATATTAGAATATATATGTATATATTATTTTTAAATATTGGCAGAATGTATGACACTAACTCTTTGCTTCACAATCAATTTAAAACAAAAATATAGTTTCTAGAGACTATTCTGCACCTTTATCTAAATCATCTAGATTAAGCTGGTTCGATGATTAAATGTAATTTAAAATATATATAAAAATCATATGGACAATTATCACCTCGATGTTTCCTTTATTACTTTTCGATACGGCTAAAGTTTTCTTTTATTTACATTAAAGCCTTAAATAAATAAAGGAAAGTAGTAAAATATATACACACATATATATCATAATTATAATATGTAGGGATGTATATATTATTGTATTGAAGCAAGGTTGATTATTTTTATTTAAATGATTAATAGGCTGTTCTGGCTGTTTATTTTTTTATTGTTTCATTAGTCTTAACAAATTACTTGTTTCTTTTATTCGATTTCATCAAGTTGAAAATACAATTTATTGTTCAAACGTATTCCAAGAATTTTTATATGACATGTTTTTTTATAGAAATCATTCATGTTTTCGTAATCGACTACCCACATTACTTTTGTACTACAGCTTATATAAAATGACTATGAATCATTTATGCTATAGTAAGAATATTTTGGAATGGTTGATTGAATTATTACCTTTATTTACATATAGGTACATATAAAATAGATTTTATTTCAATTTCATTTTAGTTTCAATATATAATTATGTTTAATTAGAAAATAATTTCAATTCGAATAATTTTATTTAAATGCTGTCATTATTTTCACTTGCATGATAAGTTACGTTTTGAGAAGGTCTAATAACTAATTAAATTTATAGTGATCCATCACGTAATCTCTGGTCTTATATTTATTAGTTCTGATTGCCAACTGGTTTCAGACTTCTCACTTCAGGCAGGTTCTTAACAGCTGAACTATAGCAGGGAGTAAAGCGATGACCTATCAAATCTCGGCTTATTTCTCCCGCGCGTTCGGACGCGGCATAGCGGGTCAGCGGCAGTCTCACACCGTACTCGTTCACACAACACGCTATAATGGCCGTTTACAGCACATTAAACCCAAAAAATTACGAATAAATTACAATAAAAAAAAGGCGTGAAGAATATTACAAAATGGTCGATGAAAATTAATTCTGAAAATGATATAGCTATTACAATTTTGTATTTGTGTTATAATATTATCATATTAAAATAAAATGGCAAGAAATTTGTGTGATTTGTGTTTATTTTTAAAAAGACGCGTCTATTTGGTAAGTAGTAAATAATAAATTAATTATTTTTATATAGTAAACATTACTTTAAATATGTTCATAATTCATTGTCATCGAAAGTTTTTATTCAGCGAAACTAAAGTAGTATTTATAAGATCAAGTCAATTATTTATTTCTTATCATTTAACATGTTTTAATATATTCAATTATCTATATTTAGTACACATAATATTTCAATTAATTTAATTAATATACATATGTTTAAGTATAATTTAACCTTACTGAAACTGTGCCGATTTCGTAAAACTTTTAACGCCTTGAAGAGTGTTATTTTTTAAAGGCTATAATGAAAAGTAGATTAAAGGCCCGATATTTTGAAGGGAGCATGAAAATATTTCGCGTGCAGTCTTTGCATAATGCAATTCCAAGTAGTATTGGATGATGTCATCTTTTGAAGTTTGGAGTTACCAACAAAAGCTCTGTACATTACATCATTATGTTAATTTTGAAACGCAGGTTTTAAATAGAGTGGCAATGTATAGTAAATTATTGTAAGTTCTCTATTATTACATTTAATGGCGATTACGGTTGGCTCGTATTATCGTTATCCTGTTTCAGTTTTGTTGCATTCTTTATAAGAAAATAATAAAGAGAAGAACTTTACGAATACCATTAGGGTTTTTGAAGATTTGTTATATTCAAATGATTTTAATTATAATATTAAATATAAAACGAATTTTGAGAAACGTATTAAGTATAAAGGTAATTAATTGATAGTTAAAAATTATTATAAAAACAACACAGACACAGATACGGTATGTGAGACATAAAAAAAAAAACTTGGCTAATTTCGTATAAAAAAGAACCAGTAAAATTACGTTTGCAAAAGTTGCATTATTTAAAGTTGCTTGACTAAAAGCTTGTTATCTTATTGGTAATTAATGCAATTTTATTGTGAATATAATCTCCAATTGCTTTACACTCGATATTATTTTCTACAAATGATTTATATATGGTGAATACTTATAATAAGTTATATAGAATTATACAAGGCATTTATAAAAAAAAACGCCAAAAACTTAAATAAAAATCTTGATTTATTAACAGAGTTCTTAATTTATGAAAAATATAACAATACATATTCAATGGCAATTGGTTCACATCAAGGTTTTGGCTATGTGTTTTACGTAAGCCATCTGTAAATATATGTAGAGCCACTGTCAGATTCTAGTTGTATAATTAATTAGCGAGATTGTCACAACTGATAACATATACCTACCTAGATAAGTTTCTCCGAAGTAAAGGCATTTTATTATTAATTTGTATGCGGTGAGATAATGTGATACTAAGAATGTAGTTACCTAGATTTTATTTGAACACTATAATTTAACCTGGACAATGACGTCAGTTAAAAAAAATGCATTTCTTAGCATAGTACCTAATATATAACATATATTTAAATATATTACTCCTGTACGTTTATTTATAGTTATAGATTAATGTTATTTTATTTAATATTACAGCACCTACCTCATATCCCATGAGTTATTCCTTACACTGTTGTTTGCCTGGAAAAGATCGCTATATAGCGTATAAGGTCGTCAAAGTTCTATGCTACTTTTATTAAGGCTATATTATTGTACTTTTTTTTTTGTTGTGTACAATAAAGTATAAAGTAAAGTAAAGTAGAAATGAAAGGCAACCGGTATGGTAATTTTTATTAATTACCGACTCATCTACGGATATCGGTATTATCATTTATAATCTCTATATAATAGGATAAAATGTCCCGACTTCCATTCGTTAAGAGTTAGTATATTTATAATCTTAATACTTACTTTCAAAATTAGCGATGTGGCGAATCGTAATCGTAAAAGATTAAAAAAATATGTTTTAAATATTAAGGATATTAAGGAAATTCTGTAACGGAAAGTTAAATGGAAAATATTTATTTTAAGCCGAATGATATATTCGCCAAGTTTGTTTTTTTTTTTTAATTCATTAATTTATTGGACTAACTTACACGCATGTCTGTTTTATTTGTGAGACAAAAATATATATAAATCAGAGCTGTAATTTAAAACAATATTAGCTGATTTTTCCTTAATTTCTTTATAAACCACTACAATAATATTATGCGAAACCTCGGTGAATAACACTAAGATTTTTTAATTAATAAATTTTTTGGTCTAAACTCTAACTTATCTACATGCGTGACTGTTTAATTTGTGAGACAAAATTATAGAAAAAACATCAGTGCTGTCAATTATCGTAAAAAATATATTCGCTGTTTTTTCCTTATTTTTTTTATAAGCCACTATAATGATATTATGCAAAATCAAATTCACCGAGTTTTTTTTAATTCATTTATTTATTGAACTAGATTACACGCGTGACTGTTCAATATGTGAGACAAAATTATAGAAAAAAAACATTAGAGCTGTCAATTAAAAAAAATATTTTTGCTGATTTTTTCTTATTTCTTTTATAAACCATTATAATAATATTATGCGGAACCAAATCATGATATATTTATTAAGGAAGTAGTTCTGCATATTATTATTTGTGCGTTATATTTATATTCAAATTCAAATTTCTTTATTAAATATAGAAGCATTTCACTTGCTTATGATAGTCATAAATCTACCACTGGTTCGGAAATAAACACGTCAGACCTGAGAAGAACCGGCGAAAGAAACTCAGCGGCTTTTCTTTTTTTGGCTTATTCTTTACAATTATAATTGATTTACATTATAAGATTCTTATTTATATGAAATAGCCTGGATGCGATCATTTCATTCCCAAGGTGTGCAATCATCTAAGAATTCATTGATTGCGTAATATCCTTTAGCACATAAGCGTTCCCTAATAATTCTTTTAAATTTCACAATTGAATATATTTGAACGCTTTCTGGGATCCTGTTGTAAAAGCGTATACATTGTCCCATAAAAGACTTACTAACCCTGTGTAATCTAGTAATAGTGGTTGTAAGTTTATACTTGTTCCTGGTGTTAACAGTATGTACGTCACAATTTCTGGGAAAATCTTTTATGTTTTTGCGTACATACATAACATTATCAAATATATATTGAGAAGCTACAGTCATTATTTTAATTTTTTTAAATTTACATCTTAATGAATCTTTTAGGCCCAGGATGTAAATTGCACGAACAGCCCTCTTCTGCAGTACAAAAATCGTATTTAGGTCGGCTCCATCACCGCAGAGTATAAGAAAAGTAATAACTGATAAAGTGTTATGGAATATAGCTGCAATTGATTCGTTGGTCGTTATATAGTAGGATGTTACACTCAAGTCATGGGTTGTATGTCTTGGATGTATCAGGCATCAGGTTAATATTTTATCATCGGCATATTACTTGAATGACATATTTGTTAGAGAAGATGAATAAAGAAAATGAATACGTTATAATTAACGCATAATAAGTAAAGCTTTAAAAAATGGCTGAATAGTTAATAATATGAACTCCATGAACAAGAAAGTAGATTACTTTTTATAATTTGATTGGTTGCATGTCGTGTCTTCCTAGAAGCCTTGAAGTAAACATGATTCATTATGATTAAGGGCCTCACAGTCAGACACCCATCAAATCAGCCTACTTATATAAATCATGATCGCAGACAAGTAGGGTGACCCAAATAGTTACCTATTAATTATACGTTAAAACTATTAATATCAAATGTTTTTTACGTAACAAAAAAAAAACACAAAATTATTGAGATGAAGACTAGGCTAGATTGTACGGACTTTTTAAGATACTAATGTTAAAAAAGCAACGTTAATATGATGGTTAGAACATGCTTATAAAACTAAATAATTGTTAAATTTAGCAGTTAAGTGTCTAAAATAGTGTTTATAATAAAACATAGAGTGTAAATGTACTCAATACATATATACACAATTATAAATCAATAATAAATGAAATGAACTAGAGTTCAGAGCTCTATTTCATATTTGAGAATTTGGGAACTTTAGCAAATAGTATCCAATAGAATTTAGGTATTCAATGTTGTAAGCAATTTAATTTATACAAACAGATCCTTCAATTTGACTAGCTTGTTGGTGTGGTTGGTAATATACTTGCCTTTCACGCCACAGGTCGTGGGTTCGATTCCCACCCAGGACAGACATTTGTGTGCATGAACATGTCTGTTTGTCCTGAGTCTGGGTGTAATTATCTATATAAGTATTTATTTACAAAAGAAAAGTAGTCTATATAAGTATATCAGTTGTCTGGTTTCCATAGTACAAGCTCTGCTTAGTTTGGGATCAGATGGCTTTGTGCGAATAATGTCCCAGGATATTATTATTATTATTATATAATTTTCAGTCGATATAAGGAGGAGGAGCGTCTAAGTCCGATATTCGTAAATTATTTTTCATATCTTTGGAACCTAATTTTAAATTTCTTATTAAAAGCTATTTCCCTAAGTATACCGCATGCTCTGATACATTTAGGTATATTAATACATTTTTCATGTTTGGGCTCTGTTTTGTATCTTATTGAATTAAAATAAAACTTTTTGGAACTTGGATTTTGATTGTAGTATTAAAAAAACAGTAATAGGATGTCATCAGGAAATTTGAAAATAATAATCTTCTATGGAAACTGATATTATAATTACGTACATGAAATACGATATTAACTCGTAATTTATTATGTTATTTTTGTCTATATTTTTCTTCTTAAAAAATTCTAGCTCATTCAAATATAATATAAACTATTCGAATTCTGATGATTTACTAATTTTAATATTGACTAAAGTTTCCTTTTTTGTTTTATTATTGTGTCATATAAACGATCTCTGCTAAAAATTATGTCAATCAATTGCTCGAACGTTGCTACGAAAACGAAGGACAAACCAACAGACAAATTTTCATATTAATGTTAAGTAATAAGGTCCTCCAGACCGATTTCGGCCACGGCGGCCAATCTCAAGAGATTAGCCAACTGCGCAGGAGATATTATAGTGCACAAGTGTGTGCGCAAACACAGGTACACTCTCCTCCGGAAAGAAAAACCCAATAACTATTTATTGGCCCGAACTGGGAATTGAACCCAGGACCACCGAGTCTGCGGCCTTATAACTAGCCACTAGACCAACGAGGCAGGCATATTAAGTAATATTGTGGGTGTAACCATTGATGTTAAATTCACATCTTTTTGTTTGAAAGATTTTAAATCGAATTTGCAATATTGCTAAAGTAATTTGGCATTTAAAAAAGAAGTATTATTCAAAGTTGAAACCTAGTAGCGATAGAATAAAAAAAATAAAAAAAACTGTCATGGTTTTTGAATTAAGAATTAATTTAATTGCGCCGGATTATAATAATAATCAATTGAAAACGATGAGACGGAATCTAAATTCGTTTGTTTAAATATGCCGGTATCATAAGAAAGATTTTAGATTTACTTATTAATCAATACTTGTTATATATTTATAAAAAATAATAATGCTCCGATAAAGCTCCGATAAGCTCGGTAGAGCTTTGTGCAAGCTCATCTTGGTAGGTACCACCCATTCATCAGATATTCTACCGCAAAACAGCAGTACTTTGTGTTGTTGTGTTCCGGTTTGAAGGGTGAGTGAGCCAGTGTAATTACAGGCACAAGGGACATAACATCTTAGTTCCCAAGGTTGGTGGCGCAGTGGTGACGTTGTTTTTTTTAAGAAATATACAAGCCACTGTCTATGGGCGTTGGTGACCACTTACCATCAGGTGGCCCACATGCTCGTCCACTAACTTATAAAAAAAAAGAAAAAAAAAGCCTTTATTCGAGGTGGAGTCCGCATTGGTTACCTACCTATCATTCTCTCATAATTCTACCAGAAATATCACCTCATTACACAAATTAAAAACAAAAATAATTAACACATATATATAGTATATAAAGTATTAAAACAAGGACGAGAATGTAAGCCTATTTTTACATTTACATAATAATTTGTAATATGTATCTAGTTGTAGGAATTTAGAATCAATTAAGACCCGGCTACTGCTTATCACAAGAGAACAATATAACAATTACATTTTTTAAATTATCAGCTTTGTTTTTTAAGCATTACACATAAACACGAACTGACTGATAAATTTAATTAGTAATAAATAAAAATCTTACAACTTTCCTCAACACGCTTCAGCATACGTAAATATAAAAAAAAACGCACCACAGATAAATTAAAAACATCTTTATGTATTTATAAAGTAAAAAATCCGATGGGAAGGCAAATCCTATACGACCGGAAAGAGTTCAGACGTATGACCAAGGGCTTTAAGTGCTTTCCGAGGCACGGGAGTGTTCACACTTCCAACTTCTAGTCTCCGGGCTGCTACTGAGAATTTTTGACGGAAAAAACCCAATAACTTTTTATCGACCCGACCTAGTGTTTGAACCCAGAACCTCTGATAGACCAATGAGGCAGTCAAAACACAAATTAAGCATGATAACTCAGTGATTAGCAATCTTCGGTCAAGGTCTAGGTAGTGAGCCATCTTAACGCTACATATGTTTATTCGGATATATACATATAAATATTTATACGTATTTATATCACCACAAGCCATGCGCCCGAGGGTATTTCCCATCAGTAGTCCCATCATCGTAGGATAAACCTGCCTTGATTATTCTAACGTTTGACCTTATTATCGTTTGATACATAAGGTAATGATAAATCGTTAACTTACATTAAAAAAATCATTATATTGCCTCATCATCCTCATCGCCTAAGCCATCATGCATTAAGTCGCATAGGGGATGAATTTCCAAAATTGCTGACATAAATAAATTTCATTTATAAATAGAAGCCTAAACACTTATTACCGTATTTCTAATTATAAAAATAACGAACGTCCCAACAGTTTAATGTGGATAATCTTTTAAAAGTATTCATTTAATTTAAACGTAAGTTTAACGACGGCTGTGCTTTTCGCTTCACGTAGGACCACGCGTAAATATGTTGTCCAGCGGGCAAAATTAGTATAATCTATTAATCTATAAGTATTAAGTATAATGGGAATCATTCGAAACTTATCTCATGAGATTCTGAGATCTGTGCAGATGCACAGTCGCTAGTCAGTATGAACTCATAAATTAAAGTTTTATCCCTAAGCAGTTCACTACTGACGTGAACGACGTAAAGACGTGGAAAGGTCTATCGCTAAAATAACTAATTTTACAAATTATTCTGCTTCCGAACTTCACTGCAGTAAACCGGCATTACGAATAAATGTTACCACATTCCACGCGATCATGATTTATACAGAAGTATTTTTTTTTTAATTTTGGTTTGTAAATATTGTTTTAAGTCCTGAATGTAATAATAATAATTCTGTTGTAAATAAATGTTTGAGACACGTAAATATCATTAAAATATGCTATATAATACTCAAAATCTTATAACAAGCATTGCACTTATAATAACAGAAAAATAATTATAGAATCAAATAAAACAATTTCAACTGCTGCTACTATATAGAGTTATTTTTTTCGCTTCAAAATTCTGCAAACGTTGATCAAACTGTAAAGCCGGGTGATTTGTTAAGCAATGCTGTCTTCTTCTTTCGAATGTCAAATCAATAATGACAGCCAGAAATAAATCAGTGTTTAAGTTTAACTAAACAGTCTCTAAGCAACATTTATAAGTAAGGCCATTAGTATTTACAGAATCATTGATTAAAGTTTTATTTTACAGAAATGTCGCTCGTAGTCCTATTAAAAAAATCAAGCGAGCCTATATTCTGCTCAATGATGTCACGAATAAATTAAAAAATGAACTATACGCTTACGCGCTAATAAAAAAGATTTTAAGACCAATAATAAAATTATAAAAAAAAATATTTTTGGTTCCAGAGATATCTTGAACACTTAACATGAAGATTAGGTATTTTTTTATTCTTTGGGTTGCTTTGGGTTGGGCGCGGAAAAAAGATTCTATATGTAATGGTTGAGTCGAAAGTTTGTCGTACGAACGGTTTCGTTTTTAAATAATTATTTTTACTTTACTATTGTTATCATTCTATTTCCAAAAAAATATATTTTTACAACGTATTTAAATATTATAACAATATTTTTATGTGATTTCGAAGATATTTATGTGATTTAATTTTTATTTTTTTTCGAAATAATATGATGAATCAACGATTGAACGTACAATGTAGCAGTATTCGTTGCTTACCATTTTGAAAAGTTAAGCGTAAAGATTACACTCACGGAAGCTGTCATGTGCTCATCAGATGCAAATGAGATTCCGATAACGCGTTCGACATCTATTAATTAATGCGGGACCACACTCCATGCTCGCTGTGATCGGCTCCATTCAGATGTTCAATGGAGGTGGGCTGTCAAAGGCGTTGTATAGACTGTCGTTACGCACAAGTTTTGAATAGAGTCTGCTCTGAAGTGGCATGCTGTGCCAGTTTAAACTTCCGACGCATGTCGTGTCGTTTGCTAGGACTTATGTCCGTTTTAAGGCAACGACACTCAATGGAAACTGTTCTCTCTGTAAGGATGAACTATTTATATTTACCGGTATGAGAATTCAAAAGGATACGCTTTGAATGATAAGTAAACTTAAATTATATACATATATGTGTATCTGTTAACTTATGATTATACGATACATATTGCCGTTTGTAAAACATAGGACATAGCTACGCTCACATTTTTAAGAAAAAAAAAAAAGATATACCATAATTAGTTCGTGTTTTAAAAACTTACTTAATTTATACTTAATTATTTCAAAATAAAAAGATATGTACTTAATTGGCATAAGCACTTTTTGTATCACTTTTGTATGTTGTAAATATATTAATGTTATACTAGCAAAACCCAGCGTAAAACGTTGTCCTGCTTTTATAGACATCTATTAAAACGTCAATTTATTCTTTAGTTATATAAATACATATATATCGACTACTTTTCGCTCGCGGCCACGACCGGTGTAAGATAGGGGCGGGAGTTAGATACCCTATGTCCTTTTCTGTATTCCTGACAATGTGTATGTAAAATTTCATAATTATTTTTCGTTCTCAGAAAAGACTTAAAAGAAACAAACTGACCTTACATTTATATTATTAGTAACGAAGTAGTAATGATTATTATCATGGCGATCGGTTGAACGTTATAAATGTTGAAGTGTTGCAGTGCTATCTTTATTTATTGTTTTATTTTACCCGGGAGAAGAAATGACTCTACTCCACTCGACGGTAAGTGGTAGTAAAGTCCAAACGCGACAACGGCTAGTACAGTCGGGAAGAATGATCTGCACTAGCCGCCCCGCAAGATGCCTCTTCACGCCTCGTTTGAAGGAACCCAGGTTATAAGAGAAGTGGAACACGTGTGCTGGTAAAGAATTCCATTTTGTGGAGGTGCAATCAATCAATCTAACGATCAAGCTGAGTCGAAATCTATTTATCTCAAAAACATATTAAAAAAATATTATTGCATAAATATATCCTCTTTATCGTAATTTTCTTATATAAAAGTGTTATATACTTATATCTTATATAATACTACGGCGTTATATTAGTTTCCGTGTAAATAATGGTCAATGTAAATCAACGTCCGCACCATCTATTTAGATTTTGTGTTGTTCGCAAACGCCTACACCGTAAAATAATTAGACGGAAGACTCACAATCGTTTTATTTTAAGAAGTTTGCTATAAACACGTTAAAGAATTTAAAGAGTTCAAAGAGTTTTGTGTGTTATTATACTACTATAAATCACGTGAACAAAACCATTGTAAAAATTATTGGCATACCTCGTTTTTGCTTTGATAAATAATTGCTCGATAAAATACTGTAATAGACTAAGTTAAAAGGCGTGGAGTTAGTCAATTTTCATGCAGCAAATCATTGCACTTTATTAACATACCTACCTATGAGATTTGGTAGATAAGCGTAGCTACTAAGTTTCTTTCCGGTTATTCACGGTGTAACTATCTACGATCACAATCGATGATAGCTTTACATTTAATGACGATTCAAAAGTGTTAGAGCCTTCTTGATTTTGAGAAATCTAATATTTTTTACACAAATCTGCGTATATACTTATTTTTTAATGTGAATGATGGCTATATCTATGACTATTTCTTCAATAATATTGAATTATTTACCATGTAAATTTAATTTTACAAAAAAAATATAGACATCGTGCCCATAGCAACACTTAACCCCATCTAACTAAATGTTTATATCAAATTAGAGTGTCGAATACTAAAATTTGATAGTTTTCAAATTAATAGTATTGTTATAAATTGATATTTTGTGATGTTCTCTAATGCATTAAATTTTGCATTTTATAATAAATAATGTTATTAAGCAGTGTTCGTCGAGTTGATTAGGCGATTTGCTGGAATGTGAGTCACAAGTCAAACATTTTCATGTACAATGTCCCAGAAACAGGCTCGTGTGAGCTAAAAATATAATTATGTATAGTAGACGTCTTTACAAAGTCAGCTGAACGGTTAAGCGAGCGATGGATCAATCTATTTAAAAATTATTAACAAGAACGCTATTTAAAATAGATTCATTGAAAATATTACACGTTTCGTACAAAATTTGGTAAAATAAATGTGAACTTACCTTTATGTTCCATTTAATAAAATAGTATAAATATACATACTTGCGGCTAATTAGAAGTATAAAGAAAAAGAGATTTATTGTGGTTTCTATACTTATGATTATTCATTTTCATTTCTTAATACCTACAACTCACGTACGAGCAAAAATTCACAGATACTGATATTCTTTAAACAACATGCAACAAGACTATTTCAGATATTATAAATAATATAAGTCTATATATCACATATACGTCTTTCTCATTTAAATTCCACTTTGCTATATTTACTAAAATTATATTTTTTTTTTGTTTCAGATATCTTGGATCTCATTAGTTTTATATCTTTTTTACAAATCATTTATATTTTATTTACATGGTCATCAATTCTTTTACTTAAGGCGGATGTTGGGGGTGAGTTATTCAAATTAATATCTAAATAATTTTTACTCGGTGGTAGGGCAAGCTCGTCTGGGTAGGTACTACCGACTCATCAGATATTCTACCGCAAAACAGCAGTACTTGGTATTGTTGCGTTCCGGTATGAAGGGTGAGCCAGAGTAATCACAGACACAAGGGACATAACATCTTAGTTCCCAAGGTTGGTGGCGCATTGGCGATGTAAGCGATGTTTAAGATTTCTTACAATACCATTGTCTATGGGCGTTGGTGACCACTTACCATCAGGTGGCCCATATGCTCGTCCAACTACCTATACAATAAAAAAAAAACCATTTGATTTAAGTTTATAGGCGCAGCAGAGCTGTGCAGCTGTTTGTGTTATGATGTCTTTTGATCTTTCCATATGATTACTATAATTTTTTTTTAATTAAAAATAATTAAAAATTATCTTACGTCCTACTTCACGACATCATCAACTAATATATAAAATTTCATTAGAATTCGTCCAGAAGCGTTATTGACTAACAAACGAAGAATTTTCAACACAAGATTAAAATTAAAATATTTAATAATTATTATAATAAGATAGATAATAAACATAAATTGATACTACTATTATTATTTGCACTATATTTATACCTACACAATATTTTTATAAGTGTTGTAAATGGATCCTATTTCAATTATCGTACACTTCGACTAGCGAATTTTGTAACATTATATAGAATATTTACAAAATTTATATAATTGGCTAACGGGTAAATACCCTAACCACAGTCGTAATCCTATTCGATAATTATAAAACATACTGTGGAGAAATTGTATTTTAAATATTTATTTGTGTGTGTATATAAGTTACGTGTAATTGAACTATAGGTAAATTTATCTATCTTTTGGAAATCACTATTAAGCAACAAAACCATTATTATTAGTTCTGTATTTCCTCTATATTTGTAGTGTGCAATAAGAATTATCTATCAATCTACATATTTCATATGTGTTGTGTTACAGTTAGGACTATGTGTGTCTCGTGGCACGGCGTCAGTTCTCAACATTTGTTGTGCTCTAGTCTTACTGCCACTGTGCAAAAAACTAAACCAACTACTTTACCGAATCTTATCTAAACTCTGCCCTGGACTATTCTTCTTTTGGCTGGAGAGTGCGAAGAGCTTCCATATGACAGTGGCTGTTACTCTTGTAACTTTTGGTGGTAAGTGTAACTCATCATTTGTCTGTGATACAATATTAATATTTTGATTTGACATTAAGATATTTAATGCATATATTAAATTGAAGTAGGGTTGGCATCATTTTATGTTTGATAGAAGGCACTGCGTTTTATTTATCTTATTTCATTCTATTAAATACAAAATCTCAGAATTGGTCTATAGTGTGCACTTTTTATTGATTATTAAGAGTGGGTACCTTTAATAAACAGAATCACGTTTGAACATCTGTCCCGTAAGAGGGTTATCTCTAATTTCAGGACACTTTCGATTTTCGAGCTAAATTCTAAAAATTAACAGCAATTCGTCACAAAGCCCCCCTTAAGTCGCTTATGCATCTAAACGCCTCTCGTGCACCATTATGTTCTCCAGACAAAGGCTAATGACTGCCACGACACCATTTTAACTTTTAGACTTAAACTCTTAGTGCGTTAAGATCAACGCACGAAGACTTTGCATTTAAACAGCTTTGTAAAAATAACGTTCTGAGAATTTCAAAAATCCTTTTTTGCTCTTTTACGAACAAAGAAACGGACTTCTTAAGGCAAGTGTTGATCTTTAGATACTGGATGTATATAGCTTTTATACTCCGTCTCTTCACAAGACCTTTAATTTTCAAGTGAAGATGTAACGAGCTAGGTAAAGTCACACAACAAACTAACAATATGATATTTACATTACCTATTTTAAATTTAAATAAATAACGCGATACACAATATAAACTCGATAATTTACTTAATATTTCTGACTTAATTATATATGTGTTTAATTTGTAGGTATATAACTATAGTCTGTTTTTCTATCGTTTTTTTTTTTGGTGTGACAAAGTGCAGTTCATATATCTGAATTACTGCGATCGATGTTTGCGGGTTTGCACGTTTGCGTGCTTGTAGCGTATAAAATACTATGAAATGTCAACGAGTATAAATCTAGGTATTTACTTGAAAATACGAATTTTAACATTTTAGAAACCAACCTTTCTAAACTACAGAACCCATTATCATGTAGACTAAATTTGGGTAAAAGACATAGAATTTACACAATAAAACTATTTACTTACAAACAACCTAAAATTACATTTTATTCCGAAGCCGAAGCATGTGTAAATTAAATAAAAGAAATACGAGTAGTACTCGTAATACCAATATGCATATAAAATTCGCAAAAACTTTGTAAGGGATATGTGTAAATCACTACGTTTCAAATGTCACATGATAATTAGAGAAACATCATTATGGTTTCACTAAAGTTTAGTATTTCTTTCAGTTATACATTCCGTATCGCATTTCGTGAACTTGTGGAATTTTTCGCGCAGTTACGACGAACAATGGCCGGAGATCAACTTGGCTAGATACAAGAATGAGGTGAGTTCTTGTAAATTAACAAAACTATTAATATCGACAGTATTCAGTCCATCAGTGATTTTCTTTAAATGATTTTTAAAAAAATATATCGATTTATTTTATTATCAATTACTATCAAAAATCACTGAGATATTGTTGATCAATTGTAAATATTTTTATAGTTCTAACAGTAATAAAATCATAGCGTACGTTGAGATCTGATATTATACAAATGTATGCTAAACACCCCTTTCAATATTTATCAAGTCTCTGTTGACAAAATCGCAGACTGATCTCATATCTGAAATAGCATAGGGTTGCGAAATTAATGCGAGCGACAAGTCAAGGGTATGCGCAAACACTCGTCCCGTCTAGTGTTCCAGGTGTTTGAAACACACATTGTCAGGAAAAACGACCCCTGGCTAGCTCTGGCTTTGTTCAACAAAGGAAAAACTTATTGCGTTTCTACCAAATATTTGCAAAAACCCATTTCTTTTTGTGTCAAAAACGTTTATAACTCATTCCATACATCTTTAAAAAACATCCATTTTAGATTTAACAAAACATACATACATTTCTTTGTATATTGAATTTAGATTTAATAATTCGTTTTAAATTAAATTTATGTTATTAGTTATTGTTAAAATTTATCGTATTTAATTTAACCTACAATTAATATTACATAAACGATTTCATGATGCCACCATAAAACATGCGCTTGATCATAATAACCATTAAATAGGGCATAATAGCATGAATACATTAATAATAAATGGATTCAGTAGTGGCTGTATTTCGTGCATTGCTATTAAAGCATTGCACGCCCATTATAATTTATTTAACATACTGCAGCTGCACAACGATGATAAGCTGCAAATATGAGCAGTTTACGTATAGTTTATGTTATTTATGGGTTTGCGTTATTATCCATTGAAATATTATTTTCAGCTTTTATAAATTTAATTCTGAAATCAATATAGTGCTTTTAATTTGAATAAGTCGCTGATCACTTAACATCGTGAGCCTGTCATCGACTTCCAGATTTGGTAGCATAGTTCAAACGTAATCAATGCTAAAAAGAAATCTAATGAATGTGCAACTATGCAACAGCTAAAACTCGAGACGTACGCGTACTTGTGACCCACTGTACTTCAAGGGTCTATGACGCGACGTTATCCGCAGACTCTTTTATTTCATTAATGAAGCAGAGACTTAACTGGTGAATGCTTTTCATATGCGCAACGTAAATGTGTAAAACTTTATTTTAATAAATTGTGGGGCGCATCGTCATTATGACGCTTGCGTGCCTTCCTTTTATTATAAAAATGTATCATTAACCAGCCTTAAAAAGAATAAAATAATAAATACATTGTAGCTGACAATGGAAGGCATAAGATAATTTAAGTAGGAAATGTCTTTGTTTTAAATATGTAGTAATTTTCGTATTGCTGTATTCATATTTATAATTTGGTTTCTTTTATTGTTTCCGCTCAGCCATCTTCTTTCTGACTATGTTGGTTCAGTAAAATTTTCTAACTTGGTACTTGCATGTGAAGAATATGTATTGATGTGTACATTGATTACATACTTTAAATCGTTTTCTAATAAATAAAGCCAAATGGGTATAAACTTGATGAATTATTTGATAATAATAATAAAATTCAATTCTATATTTTTTTCTCTAAAGTGTTATTTTATTTATTAGTTATCGTATTTGATTTTATCACGTAACGAAATGAAAATTATCAATTTATTTATTTATTTAAATATGTTAATTTGTTTAAAATAAGTAATTCGTCTCGATATAATGAATATAAAATAAGTAATAATGTAATAAGTAGTATACGACGGATGTGCATAGTCTTTTAAGCAACTTGTTTTGGCACTGTCAAGCAAAAAATGCTTTAAGTTTCATATGAAATGATAAAACATGCAGAGATTTTATGAATCAATTAACTGAGATGATATGACTGATAACAATCTGATCATGTAAGACAATTTAGAAATTGTAACGTAATATTTCAGAATCCTTTTATTCTACTGATAAGTATAGCGGGCGTGACTGGTGTGTCAATGTTGCTCATCGTGCTCAGCATGGGCTTGACGTCTACAAGAATCGTGCGACGGAGAGTGTACAATGCTTTCTGGTACACTCATCAGCTTTATCTCCCGTTTATGTTATTGCTGATGATTCATCCTTTGAGGTTAGTTTTAGTTATGCGTACGGTATAAATAGCTTATAAATAAATAATGACCTAAGCTGGACTTCTAATAGAATATCTTATATTATAAATCTATCGACGATGACGATGATTGAACATAAAGGTGGTAAATCTTGTTACTCGTATCCAGGAAAACAAATTGGGCTAATGTGGTCAAATAAGCTTCAAAATCGTCTCCTCAAGAGAATAGAGGCCTTTGTACAAGTATAGGTTTTTCTTCAACAAATTATATCAACAAGATACAATGTGCTACGAACTACGATCTTATCTAGTCTAGTATTTTATCTCTACGGTCACTTATAAGGATACTTTGTTTATTTCAGTGGGGTTTTAAAAGAAGAAATTTTGGACATAAATAAAAGTGATGCTAATGAAATAAATAACTGGACAAATGGGTCAATATCAGATCCGCCAAAATTTGCTGCGATTCAATCGACGGTAAGTTCTTTTAGGGTGTTTAAATTACTATAAATCTTTCAAATCGACACCAACAATTTATAGTACGCTTTTTTATGCCAAGTTGCTTAAAATATGTTTTTTTATATTTATTAAAAAAATCGTGAAGAAATATACTAAAATAACGAAGTTGCAAATCTTATACAACGCTAACTAAAGGTTATTTTTGAAATCACTCGATTTAAATTACGCTTATATATATAATAATAATAGTTAGCATAATTTAAAAAACGAATTTCCCTAAAATGCTAGTTAG
The DNA here is from genome assembly GCA_905220585.2 of Nymphalis polychloros. Lineage (NCBI taxonomy): Eukaryota > Metazoa > Arthropoda > Insecta > Lepidoptera > Nymphalidae > Nymphalis > Nymphalis polychloros. Next base: position 3,117,707 of record HG992247.1, read on the forward strand.
CGTAGTGTAAATTGTTGGTGTCGAAATATTCGTCACTTATTCATAATTTGTGCCATTGGTAATTGGAATACTTAAACTTTGGAATAACAGGGCTATATTTATTTTATATATTCCACACTATTACCTTCACTAGTGACAGAAGGGCTGTTCCTTTATCGTCCAGTGATTCGGAATTGCGATTTAACGGGCAAATGCTGCTAGCACTAATGCGGTCATAATTTTACTTAACGTTAACTAATGTCATCTTACAATTAGCCTAAGTAACCTTTGAAATGTACTCAAAGTTATATATGTGTATATTGTACATGTTTCGAAATTTCCAAATTAAGTTAAATGTAGACAGCTTTCATCATGCAGAAGGGGAGCACTTAACTGCAATGTACTTAATTTAAGCTACGAGTACGCTAGCAGTTGTTTTAGATGGCCCACGTTTAACTTTTGGAATTCTGCAGTTAAATGCCTGTATTTGTTTTTTGTTCGATTATAAGCGATTGTTTTTATTACTACGGCTTAAAATTAAATTGGTCTTGATTTATGACATACACAAGTGTATGTCGTAAATTAATTAGTTGACAGGATAATCCGACTTTTCACGCAGTGGAAACAGATTTATCTTTTTTTTCTTTCTTTCTTTCTTTCTTTCTTATATTATCTTTCTTTATTTCTGACTTGATAATTAACGTATAATATCCGTGGATTCGACTCAATACTTTTATTACCAATTGTAAAATATTTTGAAAATTACTACGTCAGACAATATTTCTGGGCAGGAAATCTTTCTTTCTTAATCAGTAAAATATAAATATCCATGAAGAAAAATTGGGATACCTTCAATCAACTACTGAAAAAGAACAGATAGCTTGTAATCTATTAATAATGCAAAAAAATCTCGCTTTCAACGTAGATCGAATAGGAATGCCCACTAAATTTTAAATATCTGAGCGACGCCGGTTTGATCGCTAGTTCCCTATAAATTATAATTCCCATCAGATGGCTATGAGTATTTGAATAATGAATTAAATTGAATTGTGTCAAGCATTTATAAAAGAGTTTATGGTCCGTCTCGGCGCGCCTTGTATGTTCATAGCTGGTGAGCACGTGACCTTCGTTTAAATTATTTACACCCAATGTGTATTATATTTTACATATCAATGGCTATTGATGATGTTATGATTGAATACAGTTTTGAAGTTTCATTTTAAAATAATGCTGCTTATGTATCAAACTTAACTTCTCTCGAGATGTGAGTATGTTCATATAAATCATATAAATATACATGTCGGTGGGATTTGTGCAAGCCCGTCTCGGTGTATGTGTGTACATACCTCCTACTCATCCGATACTCTACCGCCGAACTGTATTATTTAGTTAGTTTACGCTTACCTAGTTAGTAAAGTTGTTTCCCTGTTGGAAGGATAAGTGAACCAGTGTAATTACAGGCACAAGAGACATCTTAGTTCCCAAATTTGGTGGCGCTTTGGCTATTTAATATTTCTTCAGTGCCAATATTTATGGGCGGTGGTGATCGCTTGGTGGCTCATCTGCACGTCTGCCAACATAATTTGTATAAAAAAAATTAACAACAGCGTTAGGACCTATGTTCCCATTGGCGTTATGTAGCTAGCTTATTGCTACACGTACGATACTAAAATTACGTTTAAAATAAAATTTACAAATTTAGGTTTTCAAGTCATCTTCGCTCGCAACACACTTGCCAGATTCACTTGAGACGTCAAGAAGGACATCATTATCAAATCATGTAGCTAGTTACAAGTTATTTGGTACTCAAAAAATAATTCATTAAAAATTTTTCCGCTGAAAATAAGCAGATGTTGTATCAAGTCAAATAAACTCGAGCGTCACGGTAGCATGCGCAAGCGATCCTGTGGCGCTCCCCGTTATGACGGGAAGGGTATCGCTGGTATTTTAGTGGGTATTCCGATGACCGGGGCGCACATATCCTCCCTCCCACTGTTCCCGTGGGGGAAACGCGTAATGCGTTTTTACAGCGTAAAAAAAATATAGTCAAATAAACTCCAGACATAACAGAGTTGCTTAGTATTGAAATAGCTCATACTTTGTTGTTAGGAAATTTCAATGAAATATTGTCTACGAATAACTACATACATTTCTTCCCTTTAGACCAATTTCTATTCGTTGTAATAAATAATAATCTTTTGGCCGATTTTTTCCACGGATGCCGATCTCAAATAACTAGCGCAGGCAACTAGAGCAGAAGATACAAATATATAAAGTTGCGCAGCAATCCAAGACGACTCTTAAGACGACTCTCTTTCATTCATTCTTCCGAGTTACTATTGATATGTTCTTGACTGAAAACTAAAATACTTTTGCATTTGCGCGACGACGCAGGATTTGAAACTAGCAAATTAAAATTTTCAATTTATTTATTTTATTTTTATTTTATTTTATTTTATTGTATAGGTTGGCGGACGAGCATATGGGCCACCTGATGGTAAGTGGTCACCAACGCCCATAGACAATGGCATTGTAAGAAATGTTAACCATCACTTACATTGCCAATGCGCCACCAACCTTGGGAACTAAGATGTTATGTCCCTTGTGCCTGTAATTACACTGGCTCACTCACTCTTCAAACCGGAACACAACAATACAAAGTACTGCTGTTTTGCGGTAGAATATCTGATGAGTGGGTGGTACCTACCCAGACGAGCTTGCACAAAGCTCTACCACCGAGTAAATTTGCTTTAAGGGTCTTCTTTGACGTTCCGCCGCACGAAGTTTTACGTTTTTAGCGCTACTGTCGCAACTATCGAGGCTCGGGCACGGCACGCACACATATACGTATGCAGAGTGGGGTCGTCGCACTTTTTTTTCCTAAACTAAATTTTAACTTTATTGTCACTGATTTTGAAATGTTGTCAAATACATATCTATAGCGTTGAGGTGAGTAGTTTGGTATAAATAAACTTGTCGATGTCGTAATGTGGAATAATAAAAAAAAAATTGACGAAAGACGAATGTTAAAGCTTTATTAAAAAACGGAACAAATATATATACAAAAAGTGAAATAAAAATAGATCAATAGGAATACAAGAAAAACATTATATAAACATTATTGAAACAAACATTTTATGCTAAAATAATAAAAACAATATTATTATTACTGTAAAAATAAATGTTTTATTTTTTTAATTACTCAATATAAAAAAAATATGTGAATAAATACATAAAATAATTGAACTTCTAAAGAAAAATATATAATTCCTGAATCGAAATATATATTTTACAACATTTATTCTACTATGAAATTCACTTTCTCTCTTTCTAACCAATTGGAATAAAAAGGATAGCGGGAATTTTGCGATTCGACTTTCGGTTTCTTGGTTCTGCTACGGAAATCTATTACACAATAATTGACCTTACTGACGAAGTACTTAAAGACTATATTTGCCTGAGCACGTTAGCTAATAAAATAAAAGGATAGCTAAGTTCTCAGGCGATTTGATGAGGCTAGGCGTTACCGAATTCAGATATCTAAAATCGGATTTTGAAATCGATTTGTAAGGAAAATTATCAATCTGAAATCGGATAAATATCAATTTGCAAAACCAATGATGACGATGAGGCATGAAAACGTTTCGTATATCCTCACTAGATAGCGCTTTGACGTAACAAAAAACTAAAAGAAACATTTTATGCTAAAATAATAAGAACAATATTATTATTACTGTAATAATAAATGTTTTATTTCTTTAATTACTCAATATAAAAAAAAATGTGAATAAATACATAAAATAATTAAACTTCTAAAGAAAAATGTTATAAAAATGTATAATCCCTGAATCGCGGTATTAAAGTTTTTAACGCAGCTTATTATATATACAAGCGTGGCGGTCTTCCAATTGGAAGTGTGTTCTTTAGTGTGATGCCACTACTGTTCTTAGATCACAATTACAAGGATTATATACTTCGTTCTACTCATTTCCACTTGAGTACTATATTGCCCGCTGAGTTGAGAGTCAGTAATTTACTGACTAATGAGGGTTTGTTAGGTGGGCCATCACGCGTGTTTCGTTTTATGCATAAATGGGATTTGGTCATTTTTATTATGTAGTGTTCAAAACACTATTTATAAATACTTTGTTTAGTTTTACGTTATCAATGAATATAAGAATAATTTGAATTTTTACGACACTAAATTTATTGCCTCAGTTGTTGTTTTACTGGCCAATATAACTAGGAAATGGTCGAAATAAGTAATTATATATATAAATATTTCAAAAAATTATATTTATTTATAAAAAAATTGCAATGTATCATTATATATGAGAGTGTTATAATTATGTAACTAGTTAGAATTTCAACTCGTTATTTTTTGTTTTTTTATCAAACTACAAAATATACAAAATATTATCAGTAAAAATATCGTATCAAATGATAAAACACTAAAAATACCAAAAAAAAAAACAGAATACATAAGCCGGTGCGCGCCCTAAAATTTATGATGAACAGTCGGTGACAACTAAAACGTTCAAATAAATACTAAATACGCTATTTACGCACACATTGATTTTGTGTAAGTACACGGTTCGATCGCGATCTATCAATGCGGCGCAAACCGACGTGCTCTCACTTCGGAGGCGCGTGGCCGACTGGTCTGCGAGGATTATCGGCGGCTCGCATAAGAAAACGCGTACAATTTCATTGTAATTTATTATAACAAAAAATAAGAAAATGTTTATTAAAAAATGAAGACTCCAGACGTTTCTTTATAGTTTTAACTTTATTATTTGATAAAATTCATTTCTAAATTCTCGACGATTACGATAATTTCGTCTCAATAAGGAAGTGCGATTTTACACGTTTTAGTGATTTTTCTGATTTTTTTTACACTTATCCATAAACATTATCTTAAATTCGAATGCTCCACACGTAAGTTAAATTCATTGGCTAATTGAGTGATTTATTTCAAGGTTGTGGAGCATCGCTTTCTATATAATTCTATCGAAATCCCGACCTTCGAATTTCCACAAACGTCAAAGAAGACCCTTAAGCATAATATACTTATATGCTAAGTCACTATATTTATAACATGCAAATATTTAAATTAAAGATTAAAAGGCATTACATTAAAACACATTAAACGACAATACACTGTAAAGATACAAGTAAATATAAATTTTTAGTTAATGTTAAAAATTGGCAACGTAAAACCTTACAAGTTCTGCCAGACGAGGCTGCCTTTTATACGAGAAAACGCTTAGGCTCATTAATAATGTCTATGTAAAAGTGGCCTCGATGGAACAACCCATTCTACGGATATCGGGGTTGTACCCTCGCGGTGTGAATGAAGTACAACTCAACAAACACACTTTCGCATAAATAATATGAATATGGATTATCAATGTGTAATTATTTTTTTCGTAATATTTCTAGACTTGGTTGTGGATGGCGGTACCTTTAATCTGCTTCTTTTTGGACATGCTATGGAGAATATTTTCAAGAAATCTTGCAAAAGTTCGAATATTACACGTAAGTTTTTTAAGTTTAAAATTGTATAATGTTTCACTTTAAGCCTTGTACGTTTAATTAATTTGAGATTATTTTAAAATTCGCTTATTATAATGTCATAGTTTTCTATATTTTTAAAAAAGCAGATGTCTTTTAATGTTATGTTATAACAGATACATGTACAGTACAGTACATTAATAGTCTGTGAATGTCCCACTACTGGGCTAAGGCCTCCTCTCCTCTTTTGAGGAGAAGGTTTGGAGCTTATTCCACCATGCTGCTCCAATGCATGTTGGAATACGCATGTGGCAGAATTTCAGTGAAATTAGACACATGCAAGTTTTTTCACGGTGTTTTCCTTCATCTTCAAGCACGAGTAAATTATAATCACAAATTAAGCACATGAAATTCAGTGGTGCCTGTCCGGGTTTGAACCCACGGCCATCGATTAAGATTAACGCGTTCTTACCACTAGGTCATCTCGAATAGATACATATATGTATATGACATATATAGACATATATGTGATATACGCAGACAAAGTCAAGAGCCGTAATTTATTCGAAAAGTAACTTTTAACTACATAAAGCTCCTCATGTAGTCGACATTGTTTCAATAACGAGGTAAATGAAATCGAGCAGCGACACACTGTTCGATCAAGTCCATTAACCGATTAAACTTTCCATAATTCGCTTTTGTAGCGTCAACAGCATAATTACATTGTGTTTTAATTATAATTTTATATTGTTTTATTTAATAAGACAATGATATGATCATAATCAAATGTTATAATTATTAAAAAAAATCATGCGGTCGTTTGCGTGAAATAAGTAAGTATTTATATTCAATTTAATTCTGTCTTTATAGTGCTTTTAATCGTGCCAACAGAACACTGGTCGCTAATATTACGCAGGTTTTGTAGGGTTACTTATCATATCTCATTATGACAAGTAAAAAACGCGCGCGGTCCAAGTCAGGCGGTCAGAGAGTGGTCGTATGATTTAGTTGCTAAGAGCAAAAGCGGAATGAGCGGTATCTTAGGCCTTAATAATCTGGGATGATTAACCAATAACAAATAGATTATTGTCAATACTTATTTTTTCACTATATATATTTTTTACTGTTTTTATACGTTTGTGTGAACTTCTCAGAGGGCTCAAGTTCATTTCAGCCAATTTTTTACATGTACAGGTAACTCATATGCCCGGACGTACGATAAGTTTGTCACTAAGCTGTCCTTATGATGACTTCGTTTGTCGGATGGGTCAGTACGTGTTGATGCAGTGCTCTGAGCTCTCCGTGATGGAGTGGCATCCTTTCACTGTGGTTGAGGTGAGTAGAAGTTATTGAGTAAGATGTCGTTTTAAAATATATTGGTGTTATTGATTTACGGCCTTATTCATAAACGTTGCTTAGTTACTGTTTAGCTAAACACTGATTTGTCTCTTTCTGTCATTATTGATTTGACATACGAAAGAAGAAGACAAAATATTGTTTAACTAATCACCAGTTAAATAAAGTTTATGAATAAGGCGGTTAGTGGGTTAGTGTTATTTAGGTTGTAAATGATTTATATAAATTGCTCTGCTGGTTGTTCAGTTAAACAAAATATCAAGTCGTTTGTCCAACGGCTTTTAGGCTGCAGATCCTGAGTTCGATCTTCGTGTCGAACCAATATAAAGTTATTGGGTTTTTCTATTGAAAAATTATCTGTAGCAGCTTTGTGTTTGGAGGGAGGGTTGGTTTTCGCTTTCATTTCTAACGCACGTAATGCCGTTGGTCATTCGCTGAACTCATGCTTGTCGTGTCGAATGTGCCGTCTTATTGGATTAATTTCTTGCGCAGTTAGTTAGTCTCCCTTCAGAAATGCCGCTGTGATACCCCCCGATAGGACATTATTATCATCTAACAATTATTTAAAAAATCCAGGTTCCTACAAAAAACCAAAGGAAATTTGTTATATGGATCAAAGTTAAAGGAGATTGGACGAAAGGTTTGGAGAAAATGCTTAAAGAGAGAGGACCGAATAATCTTAAGTAAGTTCTTAATTATTATTAATATTATTTATAAACAGTTTTACTAAATATCTAAATATTTCTCCAACTTTGTACCAGCATTCTCATTGATGGGCCTTTTTCAAGTCCCATGCAAGGGATAACCAGATGTGATATTGCAATTTGTATAGCGGCTGGAGTTGGAATAACGCCCTTTGTCTCCATTTTAAGAGATATGTTAATGTAAGTATGATAGGGTATTCAAAACTTTTTGATTACGCAAATATCTTTATTTTTTATTCGTATACTGTTATTTAAGTTTTAAAGTTAATAATAACATAGAATAAATAGTACACCTAAATTGAATCTTTATATAAACATTTCAGAAACCCAAGAAATCGATTACCAGGTCGAATTCATCTAATTTGGATAGTACGACATGAAAATGAACTTACATGGATTGCTAGTTTAGCTACAGAAGCAATATTGCAATTAAGAAATGCGAATCGACCAGACAGGCTTCATCTCGAACTTTATGTTACTAATTCAAAAGAAAACGATTCCCAACGCGGAGTGAATAAAGAGCAAAACTCTATAACACATATGGTAGTACTTAATGAAAAAGGTGGTCTGACGCACTTGATAGGCGATGATGAAAGGAAAACATTATTGACTCCAAATAAGAAAAGGAACGGTTGTATTTTCGAAGAAAATGAAAAAGATCATGTTGATAATAAATTTGATTTTAATATAGCGAAAAAATATCCATTGATCGGTTGTAGAGTGAGGAGAGGCAGACCACATTGGGACCAAGTGTTTGGATATTGGGCACATTTGTATCCAGAGTAAGTATATAATAGACAGAGAAAATGTAATCTAAAGAAACGTTATATATAATTTATGATAGAAATAAATATTGATGTTAATCATGATTAACAGCAGTTATATTTTATCGATGATGTTTGTGTAGTTTTTCTGAAAGATATTACATTAGTAAATATTCATCCTAGAAACGGGTTACCTGGTGGTAAGTGACCACCACTGCCCATTGGCACTGTAAGTAATATTAACGATCCCTTAAATCGCGAATGCACCTTGGGAGCTAAGATGATATGACCCTTGTACCTGTCGTTATGTGCTCACTCACTATTCAAACCAGAACAAAACAATAACAATCAGTACTGCTGTTTGGCGGTAGAATATTTGAGTGAACCTGGTAGTAAATATCTGCACAAATGGGTTTGCACAAATTCCAACCACCTACTAATATTAATTCCTTGGAAATAATTTTAATTGGCATTTTCCTTGAATTTCAGACATCACCTAAACCTATACTGCTGTGGACCAAAGAAACTAGTTAAGTTACTAAGAAGCAAATGTAAATATACTTCAAGATTTACAAATACTAAACTAACGTTCATTCACGAGGCCTTCTCTTGAACTGCTATGTTAATGTTTATTGATGGACTGGTATTAAAAATAAATATTAAATCTTGTTTCATTTCAAACGATAAATGAATGTGTTGATGTATTGCTAACTATAAGATAATTAGGAGACAGGATTAGGTACTCTATGAGTATATAAAGGGCAGCACATCAGACACTGAAAATTATTTGGCGACAATTAAAAAAAGAGTATTTGTAAAGGTACCAGTCATGGTATTATTATTAGTTACTATTAACATAATATTATAAAAATGGACTAAATTAGTAAATTAGTTTTGTCTAGAAAAATACCCGTAGTTGCACTTATAAGAACTTATAAATTGCATGTAACAATTTGTCCTTCTACAAAGTTCTTGAAACAAATCTAATGAAAGTTTTAACTTTTATAATACGAAGGCAATTCAATTAAATAATTTCCTTTCATTATGAATTGCCCGATTCTTTTATTTGCAAAATGTCTCTCTTGGGGCGAATTAGTGGTTTTGTGCTCGAGACAGATTTATTTGATTTTAATGTAAAATATCTTACTCTTGTCGGTTTGTGGCCACATGACGATTGGGATAATGGTAAATTGCGGTTCTATAAAATATATGAAGTTAGTCTTCATATATTATCAATTGCCTTCATAATCGTGACTGGTATTGGAACTTATCGGCATAAGCATGATGTAACTATACTTATGACAAATTTAGACAAAGCCCTCGCTGCGTACAACTTCGTTTTCAAGATATTTTTCTTTGTTATGAAGAGAAAACAACTAAACAATCTCATTATTGAAATAAGGAGCTCTGGTGACGAAGTTAGTCTCGATAGAAGAAATCTAATGGTCATTCATGTTATTATGATCACTCTGATATCAACGGGGTTAGTCACAACTTTTAGCATGCTGAGTCAATTGAAAGGGGAAATGACCGTTGAAGCTTGGATGCCGTTTGATCCATTTAAAAATAGAATGTCTTTGCTACTAGCTGGTCAAATATTAGCTGTTTATTTTGTAGTACCTTGTTTATACAGAGCGTTTGCAATACAAGGCATTGTTTGTAGTATTGTAATGTATTTTTGCGATCAATTAATCGAGTTGCAAGGAAGATTAAAGAGCTTGTCTTATAGCGAAGAAAGAGAGAGAATTGTAAGAAATGATTTCAAAAATATTATTAAGAAACATGTTCGTATTATGAGGTATGGTATGGTATTGTTATTTGTATATAGATTGTGTCGAACTTACTAATAGATTTTACTATTTTTTTAATTGCTAGATATTCTAACACGTTTACGAGTATCTTCAAGGAGTTTTTTTTAATTCAAAATTTGGCTGTGACGATTGAATTGTGTTTAAATGCGCTAATGGTGACAGTGGTGAGTAAGAATTAAATGTACATTTTTCGTACCTAAAATAAAACTTCTTATCTTAATATTTACCCTATTGTTTAAGGTGAGCTTAGAGGAAAAAACCCTTTTAGTCAGTTTTATAGGGTATCTAGGTTTGGCGCTTATAAATGCATACATTTTCTGCTACTTAGGAAACGAGCTAATAGTTCAAGTAAGTTTCAATTTAATCTGGTATAATACAATAAATTGACAAAACCATAGGAAGTAAATAAACCTCCGTAGAGTACAGGTATAGCTCAAGCAGCATATGAGTCTGGTTGGACATCTTGGCCAGTAGACATGCAGAAAGATCTTTTGATCCTTATAAGAGCTGCGCAGAGGCCGTTAATCCTGAGCGCTGGTGGTATGACGATTATGTGTATTCAAACATACAGTCAGGTATTTTTTATAATGTTTATTATATTACAATGACAGCAATAAATTCCAATTTTATTTATAATCGTTTTCTATTTACAGGCACTATACAATGCGTATTCAATTTTTGCTGTCCTAAACGATGTTGTGGATTAATTTTCTGGGTCTTTGAGTATTATTATAGTGGCAAGAATACATTATATAATACACATATAAAAAACGCAACATTATAAATCACATTCTCACATTTATTGGCCGAAAAAATGCATGTCAATTCAGTACTTTACTTGCACTAGGTTTTATGCATATTAATTAAAAAGTAATACCAAATTATTTTTATTTCATTTTAATAATGACACCTGAAAGTAATAAGTTATATTATCTATTTTACTTGCTGGTAGAGCTTTGTGCAAGCTCGTCTGGGTAGGTACCACCAACTCATCAGATATTCTACCGCAAAACATTTGTACTTATTATTGTTGTGTTCCAGTTTGAAGGGTGAGTGAGCTAGTGTAATTACAGGCACAAGGGACATAAGATCTTAGTTTCCAAGGCTAGTGGCGCATTGGCAATGTAAGCGATGGTTAACATCTCTTACAATGCCAATGTCTATAAGCGTTGGTGACCACTTACCATCAGGTGACCCATATGTTTGTTTAAATCCACTAATGGGTTAAGGCCTCTCCTATTACTCATTTTAATTTCAAGAGTACCTAATTGTGCGTTGGTTACACAATGTTTCCATAAAATTAGGTACATACCTTTACCTTCATCACTGTGCACGAGACTATTATAATAACCATAAACGAACAACGCAAAAAATTGTGTTTGACGAATCTCAGCTGGTATATTTGCGCGTCGGCCTACCTATAATATAAAAAAAAAAAAAATAATACATGGCGACACAGGAGCGGGCAATAGCGCTCGATATCTCTTACCTATCGGGTAGCTAAGACACGAGGTCCTAACCTCAGTAGTCCACGTTTTTGCCACCAACAGTGTCGTTAAACACAATTAATATATTTTTTTAAGTAATTTTTTTGCTTAGTATTTTAAAATTATTACATAAATAGAACCGACACACGATACCTAATAACCACTTCACGGGTCGGACACGAATTTTGATACATTCGGTATATCATAATTGCAGAATCATAAAATAAATATCTACATTTATAAGCTAAATACCTATAACAATATATGTATAATATATGTTATACAGTAAATAATATAATAAGGTATATAAGGTTTGTTAGTAACTATTGGATTACCAAATAAATAAATAATACCTTAAAACTTTCTAGTATAAGAATTGCAACGGCGGCAACATCTTCCATTGCAAACATTCTTGTACAAACATGTCATGTTCAAGTATGTGAATAGCTTACTGATTGAAGGTATGCTTCCGACGTGGACTTTTTTGAGGTTTTTTTGGAATGGAAAAAATTAACTAATGTAAACCGGAATTATCAATACTGCCATTAAGGCTGAACGGCGTTATACTTTTACCTTAAATGAAGTGAAAAATATTTAACATCAAAATAAACTATTGTGACAGTGACACTGACATTGACATTTAATAAATAAAATAAAGAATTCTTTAAGTAATAAATCTAAATTTAAGTTAGATTAAATTACATATAATTCAAACGAATCATCTAAAAATGATGTTAACTTTAGATTTAAATCATTTAGAAAAAATTGAAGAAGTTCGTAATGAAAAACAAGACGAACCAGACGAAATCTATGATACTTTTGTTCAAAATTTAGCAACCTATCATTTTGAGGTGAAAGCTATAATTCAGGCAAGTAATCTATTATGTATATTATGGCTTACAATAAGACTATATGCTGAGATGTATATATTCCGTTTGTTTTAGTGAAGGTATAATGTTCCTTGTTTATCTAATAAAAACGAAATAATATCGTTTCAGTAACTTTTCTGCTATTTATGAAAAATCTCTATAATCGAAAGCTATTATTAAAATATAATACGTATTTTCTTTTCCTCTTTAGTAATAACACATTGTTTCCTTAATTTTAGGACATTTTGGAGTGTAAAGATTCTATGGAAACTTTAAATGAACTCAATGAAAAAGGCAGAGCTAAAATAAATTTATTAAGAGAAGAATTAGACAATTTAGACGCTCATGCTACTGATACGAATGATCAAAAATATTTTCTTGAGGCGGTTTCTCAGAGGCATCTATTAGCGGGGTATTTAATTTAATAATCATTTATTTATTTGGTTCCCAATTATTACACTTTTGAAGTCCTAATGTTTGAGTGGAGACATGCAACAACAAGAATAATATTAAAGAAAAATGTAAGATATATAAATTGTAAAAAAAAAATGTAAAAAAATGACAATTTATTTGTAGAACAACTAATAAGCTACAATAATACAGACTTAATATGAAATAAGACTTAAGTATATTACACTTTTATAAAATTAACATGAATGTAAATAATAGATTGATACTGGTACTCATGGCAGATTTTCATCGGCACACATGTAGGTTTCCTCATAATATGTATATATGTGTATTATAAAAACAAAACATGCTTGCCCAGTGAAGCTTGCCCAGTTTTGAACTAAAAACCATCAGTAAATAAGAGGTTCTGATTAATAATAATAATAAAAAACAAAATAATATTAAAAATAGGATTTATTTTATTTTATAAAAATACTTTTTCAGCCTCCTTAGAGACTTTAAAGACGCGAATATAAGTAGTATGTTTGCAATTGAGAGAGCTCAGAGAGACGATTTATTAAAGGCAGGTGAAGGTGAAGAACCTGTTTTAAGAAATAGGAAAAAGAAAGTTGACCGAGATGGTTTATTAAAAATGTCTACAGGTACTAGTTATCATTTATATTGCTTAACTAATATAATATTAACGCCTAATAAATGTTCAGTTTGATCATTTGATAAATTTATTTATATTACATTTAAATCTGTTAGTCATTGTCTATTTGGTCTTTCCTCAGGCAGCTATGTAAATGGTTTTGTGTGAAGTTTTGCATTATGATTGTTCATGGTGCTCTGATTGGTGTAGGAATTTAATTCCTATTGTGTAGAGTAGTGAACGCCTCTAGTGAAAAAGTTAAGATAACATTAAAATACAATTTAATAGTATAATAACAGATGAATCAGCTTGCAAACATTTTTGCATTAGCAGTAGTGACACATAATGACTATTGTAATCAGCCAGCTTAAAATCTCATATGTAGCGTTAGAAATGTAATTTTGTTTGTTATTATTTTCTTAATACTTAGTTTATAATAAAATATATATTTTATATATATAAAGTGAAAATTTACATTGCATAAAATATGACACAATTACATTAGCTGAGGAAAAATTTAATGCCAAAACTGTGAAGGATTCTACATGCTACGGAAGGCGAAAATAAATTTCAGGGAATCATTTTAACTTTATATATATAAGGGATGTGGGAGGTGCTAGGTACTCTATGTCCTTTTTTTACACCCGACAACCGTATACAATATTTGATAATGATTACCTGAGTAGTTGAGACGTGATAACGTAACAAACAGAAAATTAGAGTTGCTGAATAAACTATTAATTATAAATAAAACTTTTATATGTTCCACAAATAAAAAGTAAGTTCAATATGTAACCATTTTGTTGTGAGACGGGAATTATTAAAATTATTTTTGTATCCAGGGGTAACGGAACAACTGCTCTCTATTAGTCGACAATTAGCAGCAACAACCCAGCGGAGTCAAGACACATTGGACAGCTTGGTATCTTCTAGTTCCACGGTGCATGTAAGTGTCTCTATTATTCACAGTCCATTACAATTTTTGATGAAATTACATGTACAGTATCTAATATGGCAATGTTAAATTTCTGCATAATACTCTATTTTACATCGCTCCCTGCAAGTTAAGATAGTAGTTTTTATACATAATCGGCTTTATATAAACGATAATATTTTTTTTTTAAGTTTTACATCTCGAGTCTCGACTTGACGCCCACAAAATTATGGAGATAATTTTTAATTGTCACTCATGTTGACTTGTTTATGGTGTTGGTATGATGACTTGTTGTTTATGGTGTGTTGCTTATGGTGTTAGCTATCTAGTCCTGCGAGGTAGCTGGGTCGTTACGAATAACCACTCGGTGGTAGAGCTTTGTGCAAGCTCGTCTGGGTAGCTACCACCCACTTATCAGATATTTTACCGCAAAACAGCAGTACTTGGTACTGTTGTGTTCCGGTTTGAAGGGTGAGTGAGCCAGTGTAATTACAGGCACAAGGGACATAACATCTTGGTTCCCAAGGTTGATGGCGCATTGGCAATGTAAGCGATAGTTCACTTTTCTTACACTGCCAATGTCTATGGGCGTTGGTGACCACTTACCATCAGGTGGCCCAAATGCTCGTCCGCCAATCTATGCTATAAAAAAAATAAAAAAATAACCCTGTATATGTAGTATCAAATATACTTAAAGTGATTACTTTTTGTCTCAGGGCACGCAATCAGAACTTCAAAATACAGGCAGTACGATCACTCAGTCAAGTAAACTTCTAAAGAAGTATGGACGAAGGGAGTTCACCGATAAAGTGATCATGTTTTTCGCATTCCTTTTCTTTCTAGCCGTCTGTTTGTATATCGTTCAGAAGAGGTTGTTTTAATGATAAATTTACTGTTTTATAATTTTCTATTCGGAATTTATTTATTTGTATAATAAGTGTTTTATTTTAAATTTTATGTATTAAATAAATTGTGTATATTTACTATTTGTTTTAATTCTAGTCACCATTTTTTTTTTGTTATGAAGTTAAGTTAAGGCCGGCAACGCACCTGCAAGTCCTCGGATGTTGCAGATGTCCATGGTTGGTGGTAGTCACTTTCCATCAGGTGAGCCTCCAGATCGTTTGCCCCCTCTTACATAAAAAAAAAGTTATGATCACCTAATAATGCGAATAGTTACTTATGTCAACAGCTTTAATGTGATATTTAAGTGGAAGTACTATTCATTAATTATTAATACCTCGGGCGATCGAGCTAAGCTCGCCTCTAAAAGTAAAACCTTATCTAAATACAAAATTTGAGTCAAATCTTTAGAGCCGTTTACATGAAATAAGTTTTTTACTTAATATAATAATATTTGGTATAGAGTTACAAGTTACTCGGTGGTAGAGCGTTGTGCAAGCACCTCTGGGTAGGTACCACCCACTCATCAGATATTCTACCGCAAAACAGCAGTACATGTTATTGTTGTGTTCCGGTTTGAAGGGTGACATAACATCTTAGTTCCTAAGGTTGGTGGCGCGTTGCCGATGTAAGCGATGGTTAACATTTCTTACAATGCCATTGTCTATGGGCGTTTGCGATGTAAGCTATGGTTAACATTTCTTACAATGCCATTGTCTATGGTCGTTGGTGACCACTTACCATCAGGTGGCCCATATGCTCGTCCGCCTTCCATTACAATAAAAAAAAAAAACATTTCGAAGTGGTCCTTTAAATCGAATATATAATATGTATGTAAATGTGTATCGATTTGAAAAGCCAAGGTGCCCCATTGTCTACTAAGTACAAACCCGGGCAAGGACCATTGAGTCTTCATGTGCCAAATTTGTGTTTTGTAATCGTATCGTGCTGGGCGGAGAACGAAAGCATCACAAGCACTTATACGCTGTATTGTATACTGACATCACATGTGTAACAAAACAGTATTGGATCACCTGGTGGAATAAGCTGTAAATCTTCCCTTCACTGATGTTACTCCCGAAGGCAGCTTTGACAATGAATTAATCGACATCTACATTAGTCGGGTAAAACAACTTCAAGTTAACAAATATCATTGCCGAGATGGCCCAGTGTTTAGAACGCGTGAAACTTAACCGATGATCGTGGGTTCAAACCCGGGCAAGCACCATTGAATTTTCATGTGTTTAATTTGTGTTTATAATTCATCTCGTGCTTTACGGTGAAGGAAAATATCGTGAGGAAACTTGCATGTGTCTAATTTCACTGAAATTCTGCCATATGTGAATTCCATCAACCGGCATTGAAGCAGCGTAGTGTAAATAGTTCCAAACCTTCTCTTCAAAAAAGGGGAGGAGGCCTTAGCCCAGAAGTGGGACATTCACAGGCTGCTACTATACCAAATAATATAAGAAATATTCAAAAATAATTTAAATTTATTCAAAAACTCGTAAAAATAATGTTTCATTTTGGATATTTATATATTAATCATATTTTAAATAATAATGAAAAAGGTGCTATAGGATTATCAAGATAATACTAATATTCATCATTCATCATCATTTGCTGGAACCGATATTTCTAGTCATCAACATGGATTCAAGCGTGGTCGATCTACGGAGACAAACCTCTTGTCCTTCATATCTGACGTTATCTATGACGTTGACAGAGGTAAGCAAGTGGATGCCGTATACACGGACTTTAGTTCCGCATTTGATAAAGTCAACCATTTACTTCTTATTAGAAAGCTCCAGGTAATAGGTATAAACGGTTCATTACTGCGATGGTTTGCATCTTACCTAGATAGAAGATCACAAGTAGTCGCAGTGGATGGATATGAATCTCAAGCCTATTATGCGGAATCTGGCGTTCCTCAGGGATCGCATCTGGGTCCCATTCTATTTTCAATTTTTGTCAATGACGTAACTCAGGTAATTCAGTACTGTAAGTTTTCTCTCTTTGCAGATGATTTAAAAATATATAGTTTAATCGATTCCGAACTTGACGTAGCTTTTATGCAAAAGGACATTGATAATATAATTGTATGGTGTAAATTTAACCAGATGGATTTAAATGTTGTTAAATGCTCTCATATATCCTTTACTAGGAAGAGAATGCCAATTTTAACATCTTATAATATTAACGGAATTTCACTTGTAAAGGTAAATGAAATTCGCGATTTAGGTGTTTTAATTGACAATAAACTGACGTTCGTATCCCACGTAGACTACATTACTAAAAAATCTATGCAAATGCTAGGGTTTTTAAAACGCAATACAAAAAAGTTTTTGAATCCCTATACCAAAATTATATTGTTTAACGCATTAGTACGTAGTCAGTTAGAATATGCTTCATCGATATGGAATCCAATATACAGTATACACTCTCAGCGCATCGAACGAGTCCAGCGAGCGTTTACTCGTTATTTGGCATTTCACTCTTATGAAATATCGTACAGATGCCCGTATGATCAACGTTTAGTATATTTTGGCATGAAGAACTTGCGTGCCCGACGCTCAATTCATGACTTAACGATACTTTATAACATTATAAATGGTAGCATTGATTGCAGTCATCTACTGGCTCAACTTTTTGTTTCAGTACCCAACAAAATTCCTCGTCAACGTATAACTAAAATTTTATATCATCCAAAAGTTCGTACTAATCTAGGTGCGAATTCTCCGCTTGCTAGGATGTGCAACTTATATAACTATTTAAACAAAGAAGTAACTGATCTGGACATGTTTCGTGATTCTCTTTCAAAATTTAAACAGACTCTGCACAAATACTACTCCCCAAAATTGTAACTTTTTATTTACTCTTATTACTTTTGATTTATAGGCTGTGTATTAAATAAGTTATATATACATATATATATTTTTTTTTTTTATTAATTATATATATATATCTTTTCTAATTTAAGTTTAATTAAGTTAGATTAAGGTGTTATCGCTTGTCATAAAACTTTTTTTTTTTTAGACAATGTTGTGAATACCTGTAATAGGTGTACATATGAAGACCTGAAAAAAAAATCTGTAAGATTGTATAATGTAAGTGTTGCATATGTAAACTGTTGGTGTTCCTTAATAAAAAAAAAAAAAAAAAAAAAAAAAAAAAAAAAAAAAAAAAAAAAAAAAATATTAATGTAATATTAAGCTCAACGTTTGAAATTTATTTATTTATTTGGTAATCGAACAGTTAATAACATACTAAAATTACATGTAACTAAAACTAAAATATGATTACGCAATTATTGCAAAAAATATATAATGAGTGTTTTATGGTTCCGTAACCAAAGGGTAAAATGGGACCCTATTACTAAGACTCCGCTGTCTGTCCGTACGTCCGTCTGTCACCAGGCTGTATCTCATGAACCGTGACAGTTAGACAGTTGAAATTTTGACAGATGATGTATTTCTGTTGCCGCTATAACAACAAGTACTAAAAACAGAATAAAATAAATATTTAAGTGGGGCTCCCATACAACACACATGATTTTTTTGCCGTTTCTATAGATTATGGTACGGAACACTTGGTCCGATTTGCACTTGGCCGGATTTTTTTGTGAGTGTGTATAATTGTGTTTTTATCTCTTTTAATGTAGCCAACACATCGATTTCTGAGTATTGTGCGTCATATGTATTGACCATGAGATTTTGTAATGGTTTAAATATTTTATTTTAAAGCAGAGTTAGTACTAAATTAAGTTATTGAACTTTATTTAAGCTGACTCTTACAGTCTTAGAGCATTTTTAATCGTTATTTTACAAGATGAAGTAATTGTAAAGATATCGCCCAATTTTAGCGAGAGCAACTGATAAAAAAATCTATCTTTTTTATTAGTCATATAATAAGTACAGTTAAATTTAAATTATGCCAATTATAGTCGGAAATCGTCATCACGAGCAACGATCTTTATATAATATACTATTATAGTTCAGTTAACAGCGGTCCGCCGGTGAGGCAGACCGTCTATTCGCGAATATTAAAAGCTAGAGGTCATTGAACCGTCAATGCACTATGACTCGTTACAAGCTCGTGTTTGTTTTAACCCTCGTAGTATTATCACAAGTTTTTGATTATGTTAGTGCTTTGAATATACTAGCTATCGTGTCTTTGCCTCTCAAAAGCCATTACATGGCGTTTCAGACGCTATTTCGTGAGCTAGCTATCCGAGGACATTCAGTCACAGTTATCAATAACTTTCCCGAAAAGAATCCTGTACCAAATTTAAAGTTTATTAACATAAATGCGCCAAAGCCTACATTGCCTGGCATGTCTTTTTTTGAAAATAACAGTTCGCATTTATTAAATTTCAAAATACATTTTACAACAACTCCGATGATTGTGAAGCGAGATTGTGAACTTTTTTTTAGTAATAAAGACGTTGAGGCGCTTCGGAAAAGAGGAGATAAGTTTGATGTGATATTCGTTGAACAATTTATGAGCGACTGCGGACTTGTTTACGCGGCTGCGTTGTACGATGCACCTATTATTGGAATAACGTCGCACACTATGCTACCTTGGTCTTACTCAAGGCTAGGGGTTCCGTTCGATATTTCATCGAATGCATTTTACTTCTCAAATGCAGGGATAAATCCGTCCTTATATCAGAAAGTTGAGAGTTATCTCATGAATGTATATGCGAACACGATTGGTTTATGGCAACTACAGAGATATATTTATGAGACATTTAATAAGAATCTTCCAAATATTGTGCTGGACGTGGAGAAGATAGCTAGGGACAGGATGAAAATGTTGTTTGCTTATCAACATTATTCAATAACTGGAGCTAGGTTACTTGCACCGCAGCTACTCGAAATTGCTGGAATGCATATCGGTAAACCACAGCCTGTGCCCGAGGTACGTTCATTATTGTTATATTTTTGTATTTTAAGTAATTTAGACGTAATAATAGATACAATAAGACGAGAAGTGCTCTTGTTTACGTCAACTCACTTACCAATAATGTTTATTTATTGAGATCATATATTCATGTTTCAAATTTAAATGTTAATTTTAAGCATTACAAACGTTATTGTTTATAACTTTAATTGGACAAAGTAACCTTCACTAATAACGTTATAAGTTTAAACATTCGAGATGTTTAGAGAAAATAAAATAGTTCGACTATTTTTATTTTTTTTTATTTTTAGTTGGACTATAATAGTTGTACAGAATACAAAATTATAATTATGAATATGGATTACAAATTTATAATTTTATGAATATGAATTTTATGTATATAATATATGAATTACAAATTTATAATTTTTTGCTATTTTAAACTTAAAATAAGTAGTTTACTGGTGGTAGAGCTTTGTGGTAGAAATTCGTCTGGATAGATACCACCCACTCATCATATATTCTACCGCAAAATAGCAGTACTTGTTATTTGTCCCGGTTTGAAGGGTGAGTGAGCCAGTGTAATTACAGACGTAAGGGACATAACATCTTGGTTCCCAAGGTTGGTGGCGCGTTGGCGATGTAATCGATGGGTAACATTTCTTATAATACCATTGTCTATGGGCGTAGGTGACTTACCATCAGGTGGCCCATAAGCTCGTCCGCCTACCTATTCAATAAAAAAGTGCTATATTTTGTTTCTAAGTTGAATCGAGAAACCTATAAAGATCTACTTACTGCACATATTGTATAGTGAATATGACTTTAATCAGCTATTATATAAATTAAGTAAATATGGTTCGTGATATGAAATAAAATAAATTTTCCGTGTTCCTTAAGCCGTGTACTAGCAATTACGACATTTGTGTAACGATCGTTTGTTTTATTCACACACTTTGCTTTTAGTTAAAACGATTTCTGAACAGTCTTGAGCTCATTCGGTGTTTCGAGTTTTAATAGTTTTAACTTTTTTTTATAGTATAGGTAGGCGGACGATTCATGATTTTTAATAATTAATAAATGATGATGATTTTAAGAGATGATATGAATAGTATGTAGTATGTATGTAATATGTTAGTTTTATAATAAAATAAATATTTTACGTAAGTATTTATATTTATTAATTCTATATTTTTTTTAGGATATAGAAAAGTTTATATCCAGTGCGAAGCACGGCGTTGTTTACGTTAGCTTTGGATCCAATCTGAAAGCGAGTACTATGTCGAAGAATAAAATGGAACAATTTATTCTTGCGTTTAAGAAAATCCCGCAAAAGGTCCTTTGGAAGTTGGAAGACCCGACGTTTTCAGTCAACAATGATAATTTATTAACAAGCAGCTGGTTCCCTCAATTAGACATTTTATGTAAGTATAGTTAATAAGATATATCTATCTATCTATCTGTCTTTAAATAAAATATGGAGCTCAGATCACAGGTGGATCAGTGTATAGAGCACTGTATTATCCGTGGGTAGTGATTCAAATCCGGGCACTACATCTACACTACACTTCTTAATTCGTGTACGTAATACCACTATTGCTTAGCGGTGAAACAAAGGCGATTGGTGGCAACCAGCTACAGTTGAGACAACGTGATGCAATTAGCAACAATAATTACTTGATGATTAAGATCCAATTGCTGTATACTATTTTAATTTTATAATTTTACTCATCATTCAAACAAATAGAAATTAATCAGAAAATTGGAAATAACATTATTTTTAGCATCATTACGCACATTTTTCTCTGAAATCAATTTGCCATTAATTGCAAGCGATTTTCCGCAATTCCTTGTGGGGAAATCTAAAGTAAAGGAAAACACAAATCTATTTTAGTATTTTGTTTACTTGCACGATTAAATAAATAGATATATTATATTTAATTAGAGTTCACAACATCACAATGTAATTTTATTTGTCAAATATTGTTTGTTATATTGTCAAAGATCTATACAGTAATGTATTAATAGTTTATGTAAATCCTGTAAATTTAATTCAACGAAAATTAATTCTTTATATGTTTAAATCACACATATTACGCGTAAAATGGGATAGAACTATCGTATATATCAGTAACAACCTGGAAAAGTCCAACAGCTAGATTAAGATAATCTCTACTTTAAAGGAAAGGCTTGTGTCGGTCAGTTATGTCAGCACAGCCTTACGTAAAATCTGTGGTCTTGACCTTGAGCTAAATTTAGATAATGTATTGTAATAGAATACATAGTTCCGGTTATCAATGATATACGATAGATATGTAGAATTCCTGGACAAAAGCCACGCATATAAATTATATATAATTATATAAGTCCAAGAATTTTTTAATCTTAAAAAAATCTTAAATTGTTTAACGATTTTTTTGTAAAGTTTGTTGCTTCCGTTTATTTCTTGGTGTATTTTACTAATCATTGCTTTCGTGTAATTTATTTGGGTGCGCGTAGCTTGTAATTATTATTTTAAAGAAGTATGGTTAATATGAATGTCGAATCACGGCTTTATCTTGAAATGTCTCCAATTCTTTTTTCTATCATTCACCATCACCAAAAAAGGGTAACCAATGCATATATTTACGAAAGTATTTTTCAAGCAAGTAATCATCATCGTCGGCGTCTCTCCACGTTCATGGCATTTTTTGTTATCGATTGGGTTTTTCCCGCCACCACATGATTAGACGGCATTGATTATTTATTTATAAAAAAATATAGCGATATTTCGATGTGAAATCGTTTTTTCACTTACATTGAGTGGGCATGACATTATGTAAATGTAACGTTATTAAATTAATGATCATATATTATAAAACTAACGATAAGTCCCCCCGCCGCGTCTGTCTGTTTGAACGCGATAAACCCAAAAACTAACGAATAGATTTTAATACTATTCCAAAAAATGGATGGAGTGTTTCGTGAGGAAGGCTTAGGTATATAATGTGTTAAGGTTTTACGTCAATTTGTTGAAATGTGACGCTGATTGTTGAAGAAGTCGGAAAAATCATGCCGATTCGGAGCTTTACTGGCGCCACGTAAATTAATTGATTGTTATAATATGTATAACTACCTAATATATATATGTATAACTGCCTCGTTGGTCTAGTGGCTACATGTAAGGCTACGGACACGGTGGTCCTGGGTTCAATTCCCATGTCGGGCCAATAAAATATTATTGAGATTTTATGTCGTAAATTCTCAGTAGCTGCCCGGAGTCTGGGAGTTGGAAGTGTGTACACTCCCATGCCTCGGAAAGCACGTAAAGCCGTCAGTCCTGCGCCTGAACTCTTTCCGGACGTGTCGGATTGCCGTCCCATCGGGTTATGAGAGTAAGGGAATACAGAGTGCACTTGTTTGCGCACACACTTGTGCACTATAATATGCCCTGCGCAGTTGGCTAATCCCTTTCGAGATTATCCGCCGTGGCCGAAATCGGTCTGGAGGTCTATTACGATATAAACGTTTTATGTAGACTCTTATGTTGTACCCTATTGTAGCTGTTAAGTTATAAACTTAAAAATAACTTTATTGTTTATTCTAGGTCATCCAAATGTTAAAGCATTCGTGTCTCACGGTGGAATGTTAAGTATTTCTGAAGCCGCTCACTGCGGAACGCCATTGTTGACGATTCCTTTCTTTGGAGATCAATTTTCTAACTCGGCGGCTGTGGCCGATAGTGGACTCGGATCAACCATCTACTTTGATCACCTTAACGCTGACAATTTGGCTGAAGCTATCAAGCATTTATCGTCTTCAGAGTAAGACCTTTACCGGAGATATATTGTAATTCTTAAGTTAAAGAATATATGTAGTAGGGACGCCCGATGTTAGAAAAACATCGATGTTGACATCGAAGCTAAAACATCGATGTTCGATAATCATCGAAAGGAAAACATCGATGTCAGCCAACATCGATATTTTTTTGCAGACATTGTCATCAATAAATAAAACAACGACGATATCGCATGACATTGAAAAAAAAAACAAAGTGATCATTAAAAATGTAAGACCTTTAGGGCGTAGAAACACATTATAAGTTCCAATACTTTTGTCAATCGACTGTAAAAATAATAATTTTGAAAGTGCAGAACCTTTCAACCTTTTGCGCTGTTGATATAGAGTTGAACCAGCCTTCGAAAATAATCTCTCAAATGGCGTTGATGTCGCAATAGTACTTAAATATCTCACCGCAAGTTTTTTCAACGAACAAGGCAATGTATTTTTTTCGTATTCTCGTAGCGTCCAGAATTTGATAAATACTGTGTATGTGGAAGCGAAGAAGATTTCGGTCGATGATGTGTCCGCGACCAAATTTCGATTATGTGTCCCTGACATCGATGTTTCGATGTTATATATAATGCAATATTGTATCTTCTAACATCGATGTTCATCGAAAATCGATGATCATCGGGCATCCCTAATATGTAGTTATTAAGTTAATTTTAGAATATTTGTCCTAATGTAAGAGTTTAGAGGTGAATAAAATTGAATTACCAATTGCGGAATGAAATAATTACTATAATAACGTACACTTGCAGAATTTTAAGGACAACATTTTTTTGATTACTAAACTTAGTAACATGTTTTTTCTACTTAGGATTCAACAAAATGCTCAACGAATTTCCAAACTTTGGCATGATCGGCCTATGAATGTCTTGGAAAGCGCCATCTTCTGGACGGAGTACGTAGCAAGACACAAAATGGCGCCACCGTCGCTACCGTCGACTCACAATACATGGTTCAAATGTTCACTGCTAGATGTCTATAGTATTCTAATTTCATTGTTATTAGTAATTTTGTCTGTAGTTTATCTGCTTTGTAAAATATTTAAGTTACTTTTTACATCATTTGTTAATTTATTTAAATCAAACAATGATAAAAAACCAAAGGAAAAACGTTCGTAGTTGTTAACTTTAAACAATTACATTTGTAATAAAATATTTTGTACTTACTTAATTGTTTTATATTTATGTTAGACACTCTTATATTTATTAAGAAATTGGTATATATTTGAAATATAGTTTTAAGACTTCGTCCATATAGAATTTGTATTAAAACCTTTTGCGGGTGTTAGATTTAAAAATAATAGGCTTTTATGAAATTACAATATAAAAGTACGATTCAAGGTGGAAGCCTCGAAGTTTTAAATTTTATCACAAGCGATTAAGTATTGATAACAGATTGAGAGCATCCTGTTTGTTATATTGATATAGTTTACCTACTTCTTTTTTGTTTTTTTTAACAAACAGTAATTGTGGAAATAATTTATATATCTAAAGAGAAATTATATTTTAATTATAGCTGTTGCCCGCAGCTTCGCTCGCGCGTGGTCTTTATCTATACTAATATTATAAATAAGTAAAAATAGATTTTTTGTATGTTTGTTTGTAGCGAATAAACTAAAAAACTGCTGTACTGTTTTTAAAAACCTTTTTTACCTACAGAAAGATACGTTATCAGCGAGTAATTAGCTGCCCGTCCCGACTTCGTACGGGTAAAATAAGGATTTTATCTCGTACATTTTTTAATCAATAAGATATAAGCATTTACCAATCGATTTATTCGCCCATCCAGTATAGTGTATGTGTGTTCAGTACAGGGCATATAATAATCCTACTTCCTACTAATATAATAAACTCTAAAGTTTGTATGGATGTATGGACGTTTGTGACTCTTTCTCGCATAAACTACTGAATGGATTTTAATGAAATTTTACAATAATATAAGCTTAGGGAATACCAATTAAGTGGTACATATGGCAATAATGGAATATGTTTTCTTTATCCAAACATCACTAACATAGTGAAGTTCGTATATTTCTCCCTAAGAGATATTGATATAAGATATTGCGTATTTTGAATTTCATTATTTGCACCCAACTCTTCCAAACAAAAATAAAAGTTTCTAAAAACTTTGAAATTCATGTTTATTAATTCAATCAAAAAACTCAAATAGTATATTTCTATTTTTTTTAATTTTTATACTAATGCTTTTACCCCGTTTCTCCCGTTTGGAGTTAAATTTCTAAAAACGACGAAATACGTATGCGTAGCTTTAATACTAAATATCATTCTTCTTACACCAAAAGTGACGGAATCCCCATACAAACTTTCAACTCCTTTTTTACCCTCTTAGATTTAGATTTTCAAAAACGCTGAAATACATTTTTATTTATTTTTAAGCTTGTTCATTAAATTTCATGCTTCTAACTTTATAAATGACGGGTTTCTAAACAATCGTTCAACTCTTTAGGGGTAGAATTTCCAAAAATCCTACCTTAGTGGGTGTTATAAAATGTATCAACTGCCAAAATTTCAAGTTTCTAACCCCCGCAGTTTAGGCTCTGCGTTAATGAATCAGTTAGGAAGAGTAATAATATTATGTGTATAGATATCAACAAAAATACGTATTTTTTATAACTTTTGATAGGCTCAACTAATTTTGATGAAATAAAGACTAAACGGAATCTTGAAATAGTTCTTATAATAATTCGGTTATTTCAATTTGTAATTTTAAGACGATTGAAAGATTAGACTGGACATACAGACATGCAGACAGGAAAAAAATAAAAAAATGATAGTAAACAGCCATATAACCTTTAAAACAGGCAGTTATTTTGAAATCACAGACAGAAACTTCAATTTTATTTATATGTATGGATAATTTATTTATTAATTCTTTTTTTGCTATAGATTTATGTTCTTTTATGTGTACAATATAAAGTAAAAGAAAAGGTTCTTCTGTCAGAGACTCAATAAATTCAGACTTAATCAAAGCATAATCATTTAACTAAACAAAAAAATAAGGGGATTTAAAACAAATGTTGTGTATTGAACTTGACACACATATCTCAATGAGCTATTTAAGTGGCCATTTCATATAGAAAAAGTATATAATATACAAAAAAGCACCTATATAATAAATTTTGATTAAAGGTTCAAAAGCAGTTATTTGACCGCTCTGGTAGATTAAGTGTTCATTAATTATTTTTAACAAACAAAAATGAGATGACACTTATATGAGATAGCATTATGTATAAAAAATAACGCATAACATTGAGTAAGACCAATAAAGCATAGTAAATAAATGATTTATATATTATTTATATTATATATATATTTTTAATCAAATACAATTAAAAGGCAAGCAAGTAAGAAATAGGACTACAGTAGCAAATTTATAACAAACTAAAATATTGAATATTAAGAAGGCATTCATATTATATAAATTAATACATTATTATTGTTATCATTTCTAATATTTCTATCATTATTAATTTTGCATTGATTTTTTTTAAATATATAAAATCAATATCTTAGTAGACTTAATTATAATTTTGTCTCCTATGGCTATCGCAAGGATGAATAATGACTTCAATATCATTCTTGAGTGGAGTGAGAAATCTTTAGCTCTTAATGTCAACCCTAGTAGATTTCAAGCCATAATTATTGGCAGGCGGAACCAAATATCATGTTAGATAATATTGTCATCCCTTATTGTGATTATATTAACAACCTGGGAGTTTTCTTCGAATATACTTTGCTTGCGGTGTGAGTGTTTGCCGTATTGAGGTCATTGGGTCATCATCAACATTGTCTTTTAAATACACCACACCACATACCCAAAGACCAATTGAATTAAACTGAGAGATTTCAAAATACTTTTATTCGGTTTATATTGGGATAAGGCAAATAGAACCACGTTTCACAATTTTGTTCTCTTCTCAATTAGTTGCCCCTCTGACTTCGTAGGATTATGCACATCTTCTCTATTCTGTACTGTGTGTTGTTTAACCCTTTTACTCCCCCTTCATCACTTGATATTCATTAGATGATGACGGTGATGATGACGTCCCAGTGCTTTTATTTATGTGCTCTGTATATTGTTGTTCGATCACTGCTATTTTAGCTATCTCTATAGCTTTCTTTAGTGACAGATCAGACTGTTGTAATAATCTTTGATGATTGGTGAGCTACTCTAACACATATTCGCTGTAAATTTATCACTGACCAATGACTATTAATTCAACGAAATCGCATTTTAAACTGAAATTTTCTAGACTCGTAATAAAGTTGGTTATATTTTCGTGTTTGCTTTGTTTTCTCATAAAAAATACATGTCAGGCCTAGTTAAATTTTTCCTCGGTTCGAAATACTTGTTACATTTATTAATGAGGTCTTCTAAAGTAATTTCTGTTATTTTAATGTTGAATGAATTGAACATTTCGACACCTTTTCCACCAATCGAGTGTAACAAAATTGCTATTTTTCTCTATTTACACTTCTTATACATAACCAGTAGCTATTACTCCTTATATATATTCAGTGGCTAATAAATATAGTTCAAAATATGGTTGCCATTTTTTCCACGTTAAATTGTTATTTATTTCGTCGCTTAGAAAAAACTTCGGTAGGTAAAACGTTTGAATTTTTATCTGCAGTTTTAAAACTTTTGACAGGAAACACGAATTTGCAAAAAAATTATACCTATTTAAAGTTTTAAGAAGTGATATACCACGTTGATGTTTAAAGCAAGCACTTCTAAAACCATGTATTATTGTTATAGTTGTTTTTTAGGCTTTGTTTATACACCTATATACTATTTACGTATTCATTATTGTCACTGAGTTAACGGACTTGCTCACACGCAGACTTAAAGCGTACTGTTATGAAAGATATAAGATGAGATCATAAAGATACACACAATATATATGCAATATTAGTTTTTATGCAAAAACAACACACGAAGCTACTGAAAACACGAAATTGTTAACAAAACTTTTTGATTTTGACAACTAACAGTGCGCGTACTTTTCCTACAGATAATAATTTATTTATTTTTAGTAGTGATACTAAACTTTTAATGAATAAATAAAGAGATTAAAAATTATAGGACAAAATATAAGATAAATCATAAGCAAAAGTGTATATTACATGTAATATTTAATCTCTTTTCAGTTTGACCATAACCATTTTTTAATAAATGTTCTACGTGTATCTTTAAATTGACATAACTTTATTATTTATGAACCGATTTAAATAAAACAAACACTAAATGTTAAGTGAAGTTAGCCACAATACATTAGTGAAAACCGCACTCAAATCCGTTAAGCCGTTTTTAAGATTAGCGTGCACAAACGCACAGACAAACAGACAAACAGACAAACAGACAAACAGACAAAAATTCTATTAATCATTGTTTTGGGTTCTATTGTGTTTATAATGACCCCCGATAAAAGTTTTACTCATTTATCTTCCATGTACAGACATCGACCAGTTACAGATTTATTATATGTATAGATTATTAACAAGAATATGACGTACGTATATAATATGATATTTATGCGTATTGAAATCATTATCACGCGAGGCCGACAATCCAGCCTAGCCAATGACCCCATTATCACCGTTCAATTCTGTTTCAAAACAACGTCTACTGTTATATAATCAAAATAAAGGGATCTTATTTTGATTCAGGATAAGTTTAAACAGCAGAAAAAAATATATTCCATACAACGATTTTTTATATAATTTTGTATAAATTATTTTTAAAAGCACTTGATGTGATATTCAATATTCTAAAATAAAATGTTTAGAAAATCAGGAAAGTTATATATTTCTTAGTATTTATAATAATTTAAAAAAAACATACGACAGAATATGATTTTCGTTATTATAAACAACTCTAAAATTTCCTTTAAAAATGTTGACGAAGGTCTCTAATTGAGAAATTGCGATATGCTTTATTTTTTTAATTTAAAAAATGAAGTAAGTTGCGTTATGTTTATAAAGACATACATACGTATAGTGCAGTAGAGTGCAGACTATTCTTTAGAATACTTTAAATGTAACAGTTCACCCATACATTATTGACGGCACGTTTTCTTCGATCTAATCGACAAATTTAATAAGTCATTCATAAATTATATATCGATACAGGTAAATTATTATATAGGTATTATTTAAGCAAAATTTGTATAACAAAGCAAATAAGTCTTTTAATAAAAACATAAATAAAATTAACACAGAAATTCCTAGAATTACCGCGAACATAAATTCAGTGACTCTTAATAAAATAGTATTTTAAATATCATTAAAATTTTTTAAAGAAATTATTATTTTATTATAAACATGTTTTGGGATTTACAAATAGTAAACGTGAGATATTTTGATATTTTTTGCGTGCAAAGGTTTAAAAAATATGTATTTAATTATAATTTTCCTTATTTATTTTAATTGCAAAATTATTTATTTATTTAACGATTTACTGAGAATCATATCTATATCCGATTGGTCAATGATTTTTGATATGGGATCAAGGGAACAAAGCTATAAGCATATTAATTTAAAATAATATTATTAGCTTGTTTAATCATGTTCTTAATTACAACGGAACAAGTGATAAAGAAACTCATTAATTTTTTGCATGGATATTTTTAAAATCATCGAGTGGAATTTGTAAACAACGCCTGTTTATTTTTAGCATAAAAATTAAAATGATTATCACAGTTGAGCTTATTTTTAATGTTGATAAAACAAATGATTATTTTCATAATAGAAAACGTATAATAATAAATCGTCTTAATGTAATATATCTGTCTAATCTTATTTGGCTTTAAGCGCAGATAATGGATTCGACTTAACCACGTCTTAAATAATCAAGTTGAAACTTTTCCATTAGAGCAGGTACGAATAAAATCTTACTTTAAAAAGTATGTTTTTTTTGATTTTGTTAAAATCAATATTACCTGGATACAAATTCCACTCGATGATTTTAAAAATATCCATGCAAAAAATTAATGAGTTTCTTTATCACTTGTTCCGTTGTAATTAAGAACATGATTAAACAAGCTAATAATATTATTTTAAATTAATATGCTTATAGCTTTGTTCCCTTGATCCCATATCAAAAATCATTGACCAATCGGATATAGATATGATTCTCAGTAAATCGTTAAATAAATAAATAATTTTGCAATTAAAATAAATAAGGAAAATTATAATTAAATACATATTTTTTAAACCTTTGCACGCAAAAAATATCAAAATATCTCACGTTTAAAAAATATGTATTTAATTATAATTTTCCTTATTTATTTTAATTGCAAAATTATTTATTTATTTAACGATTTACTGAGAATCATATCTATATCCGATTGGTCAATGATTTTTGATATGGGATCAAGGGAACAAAGCTATAAGCATATTAATTTAAAATAATATTATTAGCTTGTTTAATCATGTTCTTAATTACAACGGAACAAGTGATAAAGAAACTCATTAATTTTTTGCATGGATATTTTTAAAATCATCGAGTGGAATTTGTAAACAACGCCTGTTTATTTTTAGCATAAAAATTAAAATGATTATCACAGTTGAGCTTATTTTTAATGTTGATAAAACAACTGATTATTTTCATAATAGAAAACGTATAATAATAAATCGTCTTAATGTAATATATCTGTCTAATCTTATTTGGCTTTAAGCGCAGATAATGGATTCGACTTAACCACGTCTTAAATAATCAAGTTGAAACTTTTCCATTAGAGCAGGTACGAATAAAATCTTACTTTAAAAAGTATGTTTTTTTTGATTTTGTTAAAATCAATATCCAGGTACTGGAGCCATAGTTGTTTTTTTTTACATATATTTTATTTTAATTTAAAATATCTATTTTAAATTAAAATAAACCGCATCGCACCTACCATTCGGCAGTCCACTAATCTTAGTGGACTGCCGTATGGTAGGTCCTGATGACAATACAAAATAGAATATGAAATACCCTAGTTTTTTCATAAATACCCTAATTAAATGCTTGGTTTTAATTTTTAGCTTATATTTATGTAGATTGACCTGTTAAATATCACTCGTTTAAGTGTCTTGTATATTACTTGAATAAATAATAATCCAGATGTTATTTACTTGAACTCATGATGAAGCTATGTTTGGTATTTATCCAGGTTCAGAAGGCGTTGGGATAACAGGATGAAAATGACGTAAAAATGACGGTTGAGTCAGACAACGGCCTCAGTGCGGCATTGAGTCGCATTAACAATAATATTTGTCGCAACTCGCAGCCCGCAGGGTCGCATCGCATCTCACATTAGAACGAATTCGGCGATTATAGCTGAGGCCGTTAAGATGATTGATGCAAAAATTCGTTTGGCAATGAATTATAATGTGTTTTTCCGCTTGATTTATATCGGTATTGAATAATTGCTATTTCGAGTAATTTATATTGATTAAGAACAAGGATTAAGAATGATCCTTATCTTTTTTATTTAGTTTAATTTTAATTCGACTTTTTCGACATTCTATGAGGTTTTGTTTTTGAGGTTATCTGATGGTACGGTTATGTCTCATTCATCACATATTTTACCACTAAATGGCATTGTTTAGTATTGTTGTTACGGAGAAGAACGGTACGCGCGTAAACGCGTCGTCGGAGCGATCCTGCCAGCCTTCGAAGCCTGGATGAGACGAAAGCGACGAGTCACCTTCCGACTTACGCAGGTAATAATCGGTCACGGTTGTTTTATAGAATACCTGTGTAAGATCGGACGCGAATCGATGGTGATGTGCCACCACTGTGGCGCGGACCGGGACACCGCTCAGCACACATTGGAGGACACATAACTCGGTTCCACCCCAAGAGAGGCGGATACTTTTCTAAAAGTTTCCACTGCGTGAAAAAAAGGTACAAGGACATAACACCTTAGTTCCCAAGGTTGGTGGCGCGTTGTTGATTTGAGGATTGATAAATATTTTTTGGAGCAGCGAGCGCAATAACATATTGCAATAACATTCTTCTTATGAGAAGAGGATTCCTAAGTTCAGCTGGGTCTATTATCTTTTTACAATAAAAAAATAGTATTTAATAGAAATTAATCACTTGTAATATAATAAATATAATTAATAATGTTTGTGTCAGTCGTGTCTCTTTACGTTACATAACATAGTATACAGCGTGTAACAAAATTCGTGTCCGACCCGTGACCTGGTTATTAGGTATCGTGTGTCTATTTATTTATTTATTTATTTATTTATTTATTAGGTTTGCTAGCGATTTTTACATTGGTCATTCTTACATACAATTATAATATACCCACAGATTATGTAAAATCATTTAAAAGCAAACACTAAATGCTAATTAAGCCAATAATTACTATTGCTTGCTACGAAAAGAAAAGTGAAAAAACAAAACGAAAACAAAGAATAAGCAAAAGAGAAAAGTCCTAAATTTGTACATGCACACATCTTGTGTGCATGTACAAATCTAAGACTTTATAAATTCACACACTTTAAATATGAAGCTGATATCTAAACATTTGTTTTAAGAGTAATAAAAATTAACACAATTTAAAAAAATATAGATTTTAAAGCAAAACAATCCACATAAAGACTAAAATACAATCATAACTCTATTTCATTAGTAACACATACATTAATTCAATCTTAAGTTAAAGTTAAGATAAGATAAGATATTCGATTTAAAGTGAAACTTCCATACTCATAGTGACTGGCTGACTAGGTCATTGATGACTAACTCCCGAAAAGTGCTAAGTGGATTTATGTTTAAATATTTTTTTTTTTTTTTTTTTTTTTTATTGTATAGGTAGGCGGATGAGCATATGGGCCACCTGATGGTAAGTGGTCACCAACGCCCATAGACAATGGCATTGTAAGATATGTTAACCATCGCTTACATCGCCAATGCGCCACCAACCTTGGGAACTAAGATGTTATGTCCCTTGTGCCTGTAATTACACTGGCTCACTCACCCTTCAAACCGGAACACAACAATAACAAGTACTGCTGTAACCTACCCAGACGAGCTTGCACAAAGCCCTACCACCGAGTAAATAAGTTGGTTGATTTGGGTGGCCTTGTTATATAATTTGCACATCCGAGGGATGGTGGATTTAGCGCCGAAGACAGTTCTGGCGGAGGCACAAGAGGTGTGATAGCTTGACGCAGATATCTATGTGGTGCTTTTAAATTTATTTATTAGTAAATTGGGACAATGTTGCAATGTAATTTTCGTCATTTAATTTAAAAAAAAATATCCGGGATAAATTTTTTGCTTAGTATTTTAAAAATTATTACATAAATGGAACCGACTCACGATAACTAATAACCACTTCACGGGTCGGACACGAATTTTGTTACACGCTGTATATCTTGTGCCTATAATTACACTGGCACACTCGCTCTTCAGTCTGAATCATTAAAACCAAAAAAATAAAATCTTACTGATTGACAGAATTTGGCAGAATACCTTATGACTGAGTGATACTATATGATATGTTTTAAAAAAATGGTTATGTATATGTTTAAGTAGACGCTTAACTTTTAAATACACGTATCTTATATATTACAATAAAACAATATACATGTTTTCGAAATATTAATTAACTATCCAGGCGAGCTTTTATAACTCAAAAGCTGTGTACCCGCGTATAATTAATAAAAATATAATAAATAAAAATAAGCCTAGAACCTTTCTCGATAAAAGGACAATCGAACACAAAAATAATTTCTAAATTCGAACCAGTAGTACCTGAGATTAGCCGGATCAAACAAACAAACTCTTCTGCTTTATGTATTAAGTATAGATTAGTAAAGATATAGATATCACTATTGAAATAAAAAAATACACCTGATTCACCCATCTTTTTTTTAATATATGTACATGAAGTTCATAGACAAAGGAACATAACATCGAAATAAATAAAAATAAAAACTCGAGTTAATTATAAATATCTTCTCTATATAAGAGTATGTAAACACAATTAAATTATCATAACTTATTCGACAAAACAATTTATACCTATTATCGTTAATTCAGTCTTGTCACTTTTATAGATATCAAGGTAGGAAGATCATACAGTACGGTATAAACACCCGGAAGGGAAGAGAGGTAAAGGTTAAGGCGGTTAGTGGTGACCACATAATGATCGTCAGTTGTCAGGATGTCAGGTGAACTTGCGAGGTCGGATGAAATAGCGCTGTTGTTGAAGGGAAGTTTATGACTTAGCGATTGGTATAGACTCTGTTTATACTCAGATTTATATTATGACTTTGTTGTAAGTAGTATTTTTATTATTGCAAATCAAATAGTCCTATTTGATTTCTAGAGAAGAAAGATGTTAGAAGGCTGAGGTTTATGTAATTGTCAATAAATCAATTATTCGTTTTTGAAAAAAATCAGAACCTTAGCTACTGTTTGCAGTGCTCAAAATGCCTTATATTTTAAGATAAAAGCTATATTGAGTAGCGCAAACCAACTAATAATTTATTTTATTTAGTATAATTATTTGTCACTTGTTTTTGAATGTATTTTTTTCTGTTATTGCTATTTATTAGTACAAGCACGTTTAATATGTTTATGAAATTGTAATCGGCGCAATACAAGAATGTAGTGTTTCAAATGATTTATTAAGATATAGTTTATGTAATCCGCAAGAAAACCTTTAATAAATAAATAAATAAATATAACATTTACACATTAAGTATTTTATTTTATTCTGACCATTGACTTAGGTAATGTTTAGATATCATTTAGATTTACCTTGTCCAAAGTTTATCTAAGTTACGAATAGACACTTAGAAGTTCCGGAATGTGTGTACATTAAGTTTGTGTGTTTGCACCGAGACCTAGATAGTTTTCATTGTACTTACAAGCATTAATCTCCTCGGCTTCGCCCTCGGAATGTTTATTTATTTATTATATGACTGCTAACAAAAGTAACAATGTTTTAATACATGAAATAAATACCAGTTTTAATTACAGGTAATTACAGAATGTCTAATATTTTAATATCATAAAAAAGAGACATTTAAGAGATAATTACGTTGATCAATAAATATGTCAGATATGATATATACTTCAAAAACAAATCGTAATTAATAAATATCAAACAAATAATTAATGAAAATAATAATTCTTGGTGAGATTGTAAGAGTACCTTTTATTAAAACAATATAATAATAATGCTAATGGGCTCTATATATTTTTTAACTTTGTAACAAATTGTCACTCTCGCAATCAAATTGAACAGACAGACAGACAGACAGAGTTTGTTTGTAATTTATTTGCTTATGGAATTAAGGTTTGTGTAAGAAGGGTTAATCTCTTAATAGGAGCACAAGAGAGAACTAGTTAATACTTTATAATCGAGTTAGTTTTAAGTATGGGCTGATATTCTATATTGTTTGTATACGTACAATAGCAGTGCTTTCTGTGAGAACTCACTTCATTACTCACTCGTGACAACCGACTTATGGCGATTTACTATTTTGATGCGTGTGTTCTTGAAATGTTATAATTATTTTGGTCAATATTGCTCATCACTTTCTGACATTTCACGACCGTTTTCCGCGATGAGTTTCAAGTCTATTCTTGCAGAATAGCTCTACAGTTCTCTAAGAATTAGTCACGTTATTTGGATGCGTGTTTCCCTTAAATGTTAAAATTAATTGTTATCTATACTATATATTGTCAATTTCGCTTATCATTTTCAGATATTTTGCGGTCATGTTCCACTGTGAATTTGTATTTCCAGAATAGAATAAGAAAATATTTTAAATGTTTGTCATTGGACGCTGCCGCTATCTTTACTAATAATATAAATGCGAAAGTGAGTTGGTTTGCTATACTTACCACGTCTCAACTTCTTAACCGATTATCATGAATTTTGCATACACGTTGTAAGGGATATAGTAAAGTACTTAGGGTACCTAAGATCATCCCCCTCCCTCTCAAACGCGGGCGAAGCCGCGGACTGAATCTAGTGTAGTATATTTTTTATGTTAGAGTGAAAGATTTAATATTTAAAAAAGGTTTTAATTGTGCCCCGTGTACTAAGAAGCATGCTATTTAATAATTTGAATGAAAAAAAATTCTCTTTCCTTTTTATGTTTTTGTTTTTTTTCTTGGTACATTCGATTCACTGCTCCTATATTTGTCAGTATTATAATTGAATTTTATATTCGACTAAACATAAATCATTTTCGCAGAACCTTTGCAATCCTTTCCAGTCCAATCGGTAACGCTTTGAATTTATTGAATATTACTTTTTTGTAGATAATATGAAAGATATTATAAAAAAATCCTCAATAGAATTATGTTCCCCTGACCGATTTAATTCGGTTGACCATTCTCAATGGAGGCTGGCCAATACGCTGGATATATTATCTTGCTCACTTGTGTATGTGCCTTTGTACACTAACTCTCATAATCTGACACGAATAGAGAAATTTATAATATAGCTCCAAAGGCTTACGTGTTTTTCAAGGCACGGTAGTGTTGCACCTTCCACTTCTACTAACTGCTACTGAAAAGTGAGATTTTAAATTGGTGGTAGAGGTATTATGCAAGCTCGTCTGGGTAGGTATCACCCGTTAGTCATGCAGATCTTCTACCGCAAAACAGCAGTAATTAGTATTGTTGTATTTCAGTTTGAAGTGTGAGTGATCCAATGTAAATACAGGCACGAACGACATAAAATCTTAGTTTTCAAGGGTGCCGCATTTATATATATATACATATATCTTATCATGTATGAATATTTCTTATAATGCTGGTGTCTATGGTGACCACTTACTATCGGGGCGCCAATTTGCCCGCTCGCCTATCTATTCTACAAAAAAGGGAAATTTGGGTCATCCTGGATACAAAAACACAAATAAATTTTCGTTGGACTGACTGCATACATAAGGTAAACAGAAAATAATATTGCAAGCATCCAATATAAAGTAAGGCACTGTGTTTACTGTAAGAGAGAAAGATTAATTCGCTATACAGGCATTTATTATAGTCTCCGCTGGATTAAGGGATTGCACAATCTTTATATAAAAAATATTAGACAATTAATTCAGCAAATTAATTTAAATTATTAATTTACTTAACATTTTAAATATGTCTATTATTTTGTGTTATTTATCTTAAGACGGCAGAGGACCAAAAGGTAAATGGCCATTTTCGCCAATAGAAACTAGCATTGTATGGTATATAAGCAACTTGTAGATTTATAGTAATATGTAAGTGTAACGCTTGAATATTGAATAAAGATTTTTGACTTTGACTTCTTACACTATGCACATATACATATATGTATGTCCCTTTTGTGCCTTATATTACACTAAATCACGATAGTACAATACAAATATACAATAGATATATTTTCTGTTATTTTCACTGACTATATTGCAGTAGGCATTAGTACAACGCGTTTTTGTATTTTTTGTGCGTCTGTTTACCAATCGTACAATAACCTTTTTTACTACCACCAGTCATATATATTATGGCATATCTTTTAATAAAGTAATTTATGTACAACTATCCAACTATCTGTTTCTTTGTTAAGATCGGCTGTGAGTAATCATTTATGATTTTTTATTAAGGAAATGATAATTTACTATCCAATCGTTGGCATTTTAATTATTGTACTTTTACTATTCGTCTTTTGTCCTGTTAATTCAACTACACATTGTTCACGTGTTATTTACTAAAGATATTAGGATAAGATCATAGACAATTTAATATACTTTTTAATGTTTTAACGTATTCCTAAAAATTATCATTCTAAATACGTTTCTTTATAATTCCACATCAAATAAATTTTGATTTAACGATTGTTTCAGAAAATTTAAGCTAAAATTTGAAAAAAAAAGTTCATCAAAATCGAAAGA
The DNA here is from genome assembly GCA_905220585.2 of Nymphalis polychloros. NCBI lineage: Eukaryota > Metazoa > Arthropoda > Insecta > Lepidoptera > Nymphalidae > Nymphalis > Nymphalis polychloros. The sequence goes on from HG992247.1 coordinate 3,156,709, forward strand.
TTTGCGTTCATACAACAATAAAGCTATACTAATTAATGAGGAGACGTTTGTTTGTGTAATTTCTAAATTAAGAAAATACTAAAGAATATATAAATATAAAACTTATATCAGAAGATCTAATGCATTTCGAATAAGGTTTTAGTATATAAGATAGAATAAGAAACAAAATTGAGCGAGATTCCTATTTAATAAAATATATAATGCATAGTGCGTTTCGCATTAACTCTTCATTAAATAATTTAATCGCTAAAAGGATTCCAGCAATTATTCGAACAAAGACTCTTATTAATTACGTTGGCTTAATAAAATTTTTGTTTTGGATTATTTGCATATGAGTAGCAGCACCGTAGTAAGTTTAGGGGTTGGCGTATATTGTAATGGAAATAACCAGAGTCTGTACTGAAAACGTTGATTACTTTGGAATATTCAATAGGAAATGAATGTTTATTAATAATTATCGTTGTTATTATGTTCGTATATAAAATAAATATTTCCAAGCAATTTTCTTATATAATTTTATGTTTCGTTGGAAAAAAAATAGCACTTGTGAATCGAGTAGTTAGTTCAGTTCCTGTGACGGACTCTTACAAATGTTTTAAACTTCGAAAGTAGCCTCACGACTTCAAAGAAACTCAGTTGATTTCACGAACGTAACTTACAATCCTCGGGTGAAGTTTAGGAGTAGTTAAATATGCTTATTGCTTTAAATATTTCCCTTATAAATGTTATTTATAAGAATGTTTTTCTTTTAAAAGTAGAATACTACCGTTTTGCTGCACTTTTCTCTACTGCAGAAAGCATTCTATTATCGTTAATACGTCATGATCTTAGCCCACTTCGCTTTACGGCCCATTTGGAAAGCTCTTCATCTGCTCCTCTAGCACTCAATAAGGCTTATTTTTACAAGGTTTATTAAACTTTCTTTTTTTATTGTATAGGTAGGCCGACGAGCATATGGGCCACCTGATGGTAAGTGGTCATCAACGCCCATATACACTGGCATTGTAAGAAATGTTAACGATCGCTTATATTGCCAATGCTCCACCAACCTTGGGAACTAAGATGTTATGTCCCTTGTGTCTGTAATTACACTGGCTCACTCACCCTTCAAACCGGAACACAACAATACAAAGTACTGCTGTTTTGCGGAAGAATATCTGATGAGTGGGTGGTACCTACCCAGACGAGCTTGCACAAAGCTCTACCACCGAGTAACTTAGTATATGTGTATCAGAGGATGTAATTATATGGTCGTTTATTTTTAGGAGGTCATGGATTTAATTAGTGTTTTACTGTAGTTAAAAAAGAAGTTGTTGGTTTTCTCTCTGTAGTGTTAGAATATGTCAAAACTATATTTCGCCCCCTGAGGAGAGCTCGTTCACGAGCGGAGCAAAGCACGGGAGCAGCAGAGCGTTATATCAACACGATCCGGCAGCCTCTCCGATCCGTGCCGAGGGCGGCCATCGCAGTGGTTTTAGTGGGTAGGAATCCCACATAACCCAGTTCCTCCCCCTAAGGGAGTCGGGTACCTTTTTGAAGGTTTCCATTGCGGAAAAAAAACAAAAAAAAACTATCTATAGTATTTAAGTAATTGTCTATGATCTCAAGTCGATATCTTTCATAAGATAGTATTGACAGTACGCATCAAGGCTGCGTGTGAGCAGAATATATGTCATCTAACTCAGTGATAATTAATACGTTAATAGTATATTTGTGTATATACAAAGACTAAAGACAAATAATAATCAGATTTTCATCCCATAATAATGTCTCGATTTTAATTCAGATATATGTACTTACCACCACCAGACCGCGTGGAAGGACGGCCATGCGATGGACCGACCAAGTGAAAATAACTGTAGGCGGCCCTTTGCATGAGTGCGCCAGGCTCACCAGTTATAGAGACACAAAGCGAACGCTCTTTAGGCAAACAAAATGCCTGCCGATCATTTCGTAAAACTACATGGCGATCACGACCGCTCTGACAAGAGTGCCACGAAGAAGAAGAATACGTACTTAACATAGTAATGCTACATATGTAATTTTATACAAGTATCTCTGATGTTACTTTTTCTATCAATAAATCAAGTCGGATCTAGGGTTTGTAACATTAATCAAGAAGAAATAATAGATAAATCATCGCGTTAATGTATATGTATGTATATAACTAATAAATGGTATTCCTAACACGCATAATATCTATATCAATAAAACTACTCAAGCATCATAATTCCATGTGACGTAAATAGACCGTTGTGTAGTTCGCAAATTCATTACAGGTTTTTGTAATATAAACATTTTACTTGTATCAAATATATATGCATATAATAATTTTATGAATTCTTTAATATGATTATAAATTTATCTTATTTGACTCTTTGTATTACAACTCATCGGTGTTTTGTATTGTAATGCAAATATTTTCTAATCTATATTTTTATATATTTTCTAGTCTGTCTGTTCAGTGTTTCAGCTGATTTTGATGAAATTTGGTACGAAGCTTGAATTCCAAGGAAGAAAAATTGTTTTCAAAAACCTGACCTTCTAACAAGGAGCGAAGCAGCAGGCGACAATTAGTATTAAACAAATGCGAAATGACTTTGTTCGTCTAATCCTATAATCATGAAATTTTGCATACACGTTCTCAAGAGTACATAGGTTATTTAACCCTTCCCTCAAATGCGGACAAAATCGCGGACGGAAACAAGTAACATATATTTAAAAAATATCGGGTAGAATTGTGAGCCAGTGCATTTGTTAATGCCATAACAGTGTTAATAAATTTTTGGATAATACAGAACTACTGAGACTTTTGGTTGTTTTTTCGGTAAGATTTATATTCCAATCACGTGGTATAACTTAGTCTATTCATTTACCATTCTGGTTGTCAGTTCTATGGGATGTTGTATCTATGATTACGATCAAGTCGCTCAATTGTCCGTTTTTGATTCAGAAAAAAAAACGACAGTACAAGTTTATATTCTAAGATAAAATAAAATTTATCCACTTAAATGGTGTTATATAGTCCAAAATCTTATGTATCTTTGTACTTGTTATTCAGCTCTTGTTTTCCGAAAAACAGAGTTAAAATTTCAAAGCGTGGGAAGTTGCTTAAGCTTTAGGAATTAGCATATGATAAGGATGAATTGAGCTTTTCTCATATTATAACTTGCTAACATGCTTTAAGGTTAAATGTGTAAAATTGTAATCAAATGATTACAAACGACGAGCCTGCTTGTACTTTTCAGTACATTAAAAATTTTTTATGTTTGTACTGATCAATGACTTCATTAAAAATATATATTACCTAAAATATAAATGCGATATATTAACACATATATATATATATATATATATATATATATATATATATATATATATATATATATATATATTTCGTGACACATTAAAGTGGCAGTTGCTTAAATGTTTGCATGTGCACCGCAACATATCGTTAGCGTACAGCCTGTAAATGTCCCGCAGCTGCGCAAAAGCCTCCTCTCCACTTGAAGAGCTTTTGGATCTTCCTGGCTGTACCAATGCGAGTTAGTGAATGCACATGTGTCAGGATTCCATACGATACATGCAAGGTTACAATATATCACATGACCGGAAATAACTTAATTGTAGGACCAAAGGCTCTGCCTTGCTGCCAACTTTCAAATTTTAGACTCTGCGCTCATGGTGAGAATTTCGCAATTGAAAAATCTTTTTATTGACCCGATCCGGAGCTTCAGGCGAAGAATCTGCGGTTAATAGACCAAAGCGGCAGACAAAGTTTAAATTAATAAAAAAGTAGTAGAGAAATATAATCAACGTGGAGATTTTTTTGTTCTGATAGTGTTTTATCGAATGTATTCCATTTTTAAAACGAAGATATACTATGTGGGTTAGCTTATTATATTCATTGATCCAGATTATAAATGCAATAATAGTTTTATGACGCTAATCATAATGCAGGAAGTCGAAGCGTTGAATGTAATGGATAACGTGTGGCTATAATATAGGCTGTAAAATATGACTTAACGCATTGCATAATAATTCATTGCGAAGACAAATAATCAGTTTGTTTTCTATGATTTAAATATTTTAATCAGTTTGTTCTGAAAAAAAAGAAAATGAACATTTATTTTACTACATACCATCTTTATTGCTTAATTACGCTAATATGGAATAAAAGTTCCATATGGTGTAAAAACACTATACCAACTTATGTTATAACTGGTTCATGTTCTAAGTAATAGTGACAAACTTTAAGCGATTTAAGACGTCTAATCGACTAGCAAAAAATATATATTTTACTGTGACATTCATATTTATTCTTTAAAAATATCAGACGAACCTTTTAAAGTTTTATCTATACTGATATATATATAAAGCTGAAGAGTTCGTTTGTTTGATCCGGCTAATCTCAGGAACTACTGGTTCGAATTTAAAAAATATTTTTATTTTGTATAGTCCTTTTATCTGTTCTATAGGTTGTCCTATAGGTTCTAGGCTAATTTTTATTCATTATATTTTTATTAATTTTTTTTTTTTTTTTTTTTTTTTTTTTTTTTTTTTTTTTTTTTTTTTTTATAGTTCCCGGGATGGCAAATGACTCTACTTCACCTGATGGTAAGTGATAGTAAAGTCCAAACGCGACGACGGCTAGTGCAGTCAGGAAGAATGACCTGCACTAGCCGCCCCCGCCTTGCCGGCCCGCAAGATGCCTCTTCACGCCTCGTTTGAAGGAACCCGGGTCATAAGAGGAGGGGAACACGTGTGCTGGTAACGAATTCCATGTTTTAGAGGTGCGACAAAGAAAAGAGTTGCCAAATTTCTTCGTGCGCGATGGAATTGATGTCACAGTTAGTCGGTGACATCGAGAGCCAGCACGCGTAGATTTGTGAAGGAAAGGGGAAGCAGGAATGAGGGTGAATAGCTCCTCTGAGCACTCGCCGTGATACAGTCGATAGAAAGCGCTCAGTGCCGCTATCTCTCGACGCAACTGTAAAGGCTCGAGGGTGTTGGTGACCTTTACGTCGCCAATAATGCGAACCGCACGTCGCTGCAACCGATCCAAGGCCTCCAGTAAGTACTTAGCGGAGCCATCCCAAAGGTGCGAGCAATATTCGACGCAGGACCGCACCTGTGTTTTATACAACAGGAGCAGTTGTTGTGGCGTGAAAAAACGCCGCACCTTGTTCAGGACTCCGAGTTTTCGTGAGGCTGTTTTTATAACAGCCTCGATGTGATCCTTTGGATTGAGGTCGCACCGAACGTCAATTCCCAGTATGGCGACTTTGCCTTGTATCTCCAGCGTAGTGCCACAGAGGGAAGGAGGAGGGGAAAATGGTGACTTTTTCGCTGTGAGAGCGCATACCTGTGTTTTCTTGGCGTTGAACTCAACAAGATTATCAGAGCCCCATTTGGCAATGAGTCCTAACGTCCTATCGAGTTCAACAACAAGATCCCTCCGTCTCTCCCCAGTTTCCGCCCGCCCAGCTCCTGCGCTTCCGTGGTATCCCCCGTGCACTGTACTATCATCTGCATAGCAATGTATGTTCCCGAGAGAGAGCATATCATTGATATGCAGAAGAAAGAGTGTGGGGGATAGCACAGACCCCTGGGGGACCCCAGCATTCACTACATGGAATTTTGAAGCGCAGCCATCAACTAAAACGCGAAGGCTACGCTTGTGTAGGAAGCTGGCAATCCAGGTGCAGAGCTGAGCTGGCAGACCGTATGCCGGCAGCTTGGAGAGAAGACTTCTGTGCCAGACCTTGTCAAAAGCCTTGGAGATATCGAGGCTGACAGCCAACGATTCCCCACGCTTGTCGATAGCTTCACCCCAGAGGTGTGTTACGTACGCTAGAAGATCACCACTTCGGTCGAAACCCGTATTGACGATCATTAATCAGACAGTGATCTTCTAGGTAATGGATCAGTTGGTTATTTAGAATCCGTTCCATCACCTTACAAAGTACTGAAGTGATAGCTATTGGCCGATAATTAGCCGGGTCTGACCGATCCCCTTTTTTGGGAACCGCTTGCACATTAGCCTCTCTCCAAGAATCCGGCACACGTCCTGTATAGAGAGACAGCTGGAACAGGCGCGTCAACACAGAAGACAGCTCCGCTGCACACTTCTTCAGCACTATGGCTGGTATTCCATCGGGACCACTAGCTTTCCGTACATCGAGTGATTGCAGCTCTGCACGCACATCGCGCTGCCTGATTTTGATGTCAGGCATCGTGTGGCCACATGAAGGTATTGAAGGTGGCTGTGCACTGCAATCATCGATCACAGAGTTGTCCGCAAAGAGTTTTGCCAGAAGATCGGCTTTCTCTTGCGGACTGTGAGCTAGCGATCCGTCCGGATTCCTGAGCGGTGGCAGCGAAGGTTGGCAGAAATTGTTTTGCACAGACTTGGTCAGACGCCAGAAGCTACGAGAGCCCCTAGGATACGAAACAAGGTCGTGACCAACCTGTACAATGCGCTGTGCATCCGCTCTCGTGTATGCCTTCCTACAGGACTTGGAGCTTTTGTTGTAGGTTGCTTTCAGTGAGTCAATGTTAGATGCCCCACCAACGCAGCCATTGATCCATGCGCGATATGCCGCCTGCTTAGATGACACAGCATCGGCACATTCGCGAGTGAACCAACGGTTACGCGTACCCTTACTGATGAGGTCTGAGTTAGGAATGTAGTATTCCATCCCCAACAGGATCTCATCAGCAATAGCAGCGGCGCTAGCTGTCGGGTCATTCTCACTAAAGCAACGTTCCCTCCAAGGGACTGACGCATAGTAATCGCGCAATCCGTCCCAATCTGCCGACTTATAGTGCCAAACACGACGTTTGCATACCGCTGGTGACGGCAGCTTGGCCTGTGGCACCTTGGTAGATATCAGGCAGTGATCCGAAGAACCAAGAGGAGCCCGAACCTCAACCTGATATTCCACCGGGTGAGTAGTCAGCAGAAGGTCCAGTAGAGAAGGCGCTTGCCCGTCAATATCTGGGATCCTGGTGGGCTGATCAACCAGTTGGGTCAAGTCTTGCGTGAGAGCGAAAGCATGAGCAGTCCTTCCAGCATGGTCAGTTTTGGGAGACTTCAACCATGACTCGTGGTGAGCATTAAAGTCCCCCAAAAACACCAGTTCCGCGTTAGGAAACTGCTCTTGTGCAGCATCTGCCACCCGACTAAGATGGTCAAATAGTCGGCTTGTCTCCAAGTCACCATTATGGGATCTGTAGAGGCACACGTAGACTCGACTCTGGCGAATCAGGTCCACACGTACCACCAACATGGAGAAGGAAGGGTCCTCCAAGCAGCGCAGACGGTGACAGCAAACATCCGTCCTGACGAACAAGCATACTCCGGCTTTCGCTTTGAAGGATTCTTCTAGCATGTAGCCGGGATAATTAAGGTAGCTGGTATCGACAGGACGGAGTATTTGAGTCTCCGTAAGAAACAACATTGCTGGCCGTGCTGTCTCAAGATGGTGGTGGACAGCATTGAGGTTAGCATGGAGTCCACGGATGTTACAGAACTCGACCTCAAACAGCGAAGGTATGGTGGGGGTGTGCACCGCTGATCGACCGTTATTTCCTGTATGCGCTCTCATTTGGGAAAGGAAAGGACGAGACGTGAAGCGAGCGACGCATTGCCACGATAGGGATGGTCAAAGTGTGGAGCTGTGTTTCCCCAGGAAGCTGCCAGAAGGGAAAATAAACTGACCCGCCGGACGGAAGGGCCCCCGAACCCTCCCGGTAGTGGCCGCCGGGACCCCACCGTCCGGTCACCAACCGGCACGACGGTCCACACCGAGATTATGCGTGGCCTGGTGGGGCAGCCTCGCGAGCTGGTTAAGAACGCTTGGGCCCCTGTACTATGCCACGGGCGGCCAGCGGAACAACCGTTTCTACGGGTCTCCCTGTCCGGCAGGTCAACATAATTTCCCCCGGCATTGGTTCAACACCAACTTCCACCGGACCACCACATATCACGGCGATGCGCGCTCGTGCACTGGCTGTACGCTGGCTGATCTCGAAACGCGACTGCGAACAGCCACTTCACGAGTTTTTCACCATGCGTACGGTGGTAACAAGCCAGGCGGATGAGAGTCATCCTACCACCAGATGAGCAGATGGACGCTCAGATATCCCTTAGTCGCCTCTTACGACACCCATGGGAGAGAGAGGGGCAGTGAATTGTATTCTTACTCCGTCACTGCACGGAGAAAATTATACGCGGTTGAAACCCCTGGCACAGCTATTACAAATAAAATAGTAACACGGACGCCACTTGAAGGCTTTGGCAAAAGGTCCATATTGTATTTACTAAAAATGCATAAAAATAAAGCCCTAAGTTCTTTAACTATACTTATAACAAAATCAGTGTTAGCGTATTTATGAAACTGTTGAAATACAATGAGGCATTTTGAGTAATATCTATGAACAAAGTTTGTGAATAAAATAATACTAATTGTAGTAGATACGAGTACATCTTTGTTTTACGACCATATGATCTCATTGCTGTAGTCACAACAATCATTACATATTCGATTTCTTACGTTGCTTTTATATAGTACGCAGTTAAATATTTGTTAAAGTAATCTAATATATATGTATATATTATGTATGTATAAATTCATTTGTTTTAATTTTTATGCCGAAGATTTATTCAATAAATATTTTATTCCAGTAAGATTTTGAAATAAGTTTTATCTATCTTTTAAATTACTACCAGATTGAAATGAAGATTGTGCTGAACAGAACTGGCACAAAAACAATCTTTAATCTTTTCACCAATTCCATGAAATAGGCAAGGCCAAATTAAAATACAATTAAATTTATATATTAAAACCAAACCTTACATATATTTTAGGAAAAGACCCAAAGTTAACCTAACCGTTTGATTAGATACTAATTGTGACGATCTCAAAAATTAAAATATACGACTGCGCCCTACCGAAACATGAACTAAAGAACAAATTTATTTATATATACATATTTATTATATTTATTATAGCCAGTGTCACTTGAGATTATGTAACGATTCTATCGATACCTCGACATCTGTTCAGGCGTTAAAAAGTTATTGTAGAATGAATAAACTCATACACATATGTTCCCTGAAAACAAACAACGACTTATTTTTTGGGCATTTGTGTAAAAATATCCCCTCATTGTTTATTATTTTGTTTTTTTTAATATATTGTAATATCTTAGTACATTTTCGATACTAACAACTAATTATCGCTTAGCTTTGATCAATCACGTTCGAGTCATTCGTTGCACAAGCGTTTGTGCATATAGCACAGGTGTTGTGTAATATTTGAAAGCTGTTTAAGCTTTTCTATTGAAACACTGCAATGGGTGAACACAAATAATTGATACCTCTGTGTTAAATGCTTGAAGATACATTTGAAAGTGTATTCTAAGTGCCATTCTCGTACAGGATTTCATAATTATATTGGATTTAATATTGTATTTGGAATATTCGCTTCATATTATTTTCACTGTCAGACGTGTTCTGCTCTTATAGCATTATCTTAATTTTATTCAAAATATTCTGAATAAGTTCTTTAATATAGATTATTAACCTTATATTAAAGAAAATCCCCTATTGTCATGTAAGCTTTAGAGTGTGCAAAACCTTAGACCGATCGTTTAATATTGGTACAAGACAAATTATTGACATACTATATTAATAAAGGCTTGATATACTTTTGGAAGTTAAATAAAAGTTTGTAAAAATAAATGACACTGCGTACACTGCGTTTGTAAAAATAAATGAACAGGCGTATTCTTTCGAATCCCGTTAATGTTTATCGCGTAAAAAGTAATCCCTAATACGTCAACATTTGCTTACAATTTTTTTTGGCAAAGGTAACTTTCGTCATCGACGCGAATATACAATTCCAAGTTTCTTTGTATAGTCGAATATTCAGCTTTAGGTTTGTATTAAATATTAAAAGCTGAACTGAATTATAATTTCAACATTGCATGTTATTCGTGATTATATTTACTTAAGTTTAGTAAAAATTGGTATATATTTCATTCTAGGCAGTCAATGAAAGAGTTAATGCATGTTTGACTAAAGTTTCCAAAAAACATTAGGATACATTAGATATTAGGCGTATTTTTTCTAGCAATGAAATAGTGAATAATAATTTTACGTCATTTGACATTTGATTATTAAAATAACCCGATTTTAGAGTATAAGAAGTAATTCATATAAAAATAATTAAAAATAAAACGAAACGAATCATGTAATGGCATTGTTCTATTTATTAATACATTAAAATAAAACATCTTGGGCCAAGGGCGTAATTAATTTGAATAAATTTGTGTATTTGATTTGATTATTTTCGGATTATTCAAGTAATAACAACCTTTAGCTACAAAGAGAAACAATTAATTCTAATATTTGGGTCTTGTCCAATTATAAATACTTCACTAATTATAAATGGCAATTTTTGTACTGGTTTTGCGATATATTTAATAAGAGACAAATCTAATTGAATTATTGTTAAGCTAACGATAAGATACCTAAAGTCAAGCAAGACAATGGTAGCTTTTAGGATCAAACCGGCAGGAGGCTTACCTGCCGAAAGTAGACTACCTCTGCTCATGGACATCTGCAATACCGGAAAGCCTGCATGCACGTGCGTTATAAGAGCAAGGAATTTATTGTTCTATAAAACAAATAAAAATAAATTTGCCACGTTATTACTTTAGATTGGTACCCAATAACTAAACGATTGCTAAGCAACAAATAACCGAAGATCAATTAGCCATACATTTATATCAATAACAACAAATATGTTATATTTAGGTTTTATAAACAATTGAAGGGACAAATCCTTTCACTCCACGTACACAATTATAATTCAACTACAACTTAATAATTCTACATCTAACCCAGTTATAGTTGAGCAAGACATGCCTTAGTCATAGATTGCAAAAAATACAGGACAAATAAACTTTATATATATATTAATTTTCTTGAAGAGACTATTAGAGTTTACTCCGCCACGTTACTCTGACGAGTTTAAATAGCATTAATTTATTACAGATTTTTATCCGGCACTTGCTCTGCAAAATGAGCGTATGAAACTTATTGGTGTTTGTCTGGACAAACCTGGGTTTGAACCCGACATCTTCGGATAATATTCAAATGTTGATTAACCATTGGGCCATAATGTATTATATAGATTGATAAGATAATAGATTACATTGTGTTTCCCTAATAATATGCAATTTAGATTATTTTATATTCTGTTTCCTTATATTAGGTCCTTACATATGAAATTAGCGTTTTGTCGAACTGACCACTTTGATCTGAAATATCTCCTCTTTGGTTAAGAATTCCATTTGGTTATAAATTTATTTAGCTGGTACATTTGAGTTTTGAAAACAGTCATTCATTTGTTTTTTCCTCATTATTTTTTTCTTTGGCGTCGCTTCTTACCGCACAATGGAAAACATGAAATATCGGTATATTTACGAGTACGAATTCTACCGTGGCACCAGTGCTGCAGAAACAGCTCGAAGGATTAATGATGTGTACGGCGCTGGTGTCGCAAAAGAAAGCACGGTAAGTTTTTGGTTTCAACGTTTTCGTTCTGGAAATTTCGACCTTCAGAACCAACCCTGTGGACGGCGGGAGACCAAAGTGGAAAATGAAGAATTAAAGGCTATTGTGGAAGCAGTTCCATCACAAAGCACTTCAGAAATAGCTGCAGGCTTCGGGGTAAGTGATAAAACTGTATTAATCTACTTGAAGCAAATCGGGAAAGTAAAAAAAGAGAGATTGGTCAATCGCTCTAGGCCACTGCTGCTTCACGACAACGCAAGACCACACACTGCACAACAAACAACCACTAAGTTAGATGAGCTACAATTGGAATGTCTGCGACATCCACCGTACTTCCCGGACCTTGCTCCAACACATTACCATTTTTTCCGGAATTTGGAGAACTTCTTACAAGGAAAAAAATTCAACTCCGATGCGGCAGTCCATTTTATTGATTCTCGCCCCCATGGTTTTTTTAGTAAAGGGATCAATGAACTACCTATGAGATGGCAAAAGTGCATAGATAACAACGGTGCATACTTTGATTAATTAAATATATTTTACAAAAAAAAAAGACTTTATATTCCTCTCGTACAAAACGCCAATTTCATATGTAAGGACGTAATATTATTACATAACTTTAGATATTTAATGATTAATACTAGTGGTATTATAAAAGCGAAAGTAACTGTCTGTTACGTCTGTCTAAATCGCCAAACCGAATATGATGAAATTGACTATGAATAATAGATTGAACTTTGAGGAAAGATACAGGGTATTTTTTTAAATAAACTGTAAAATTTAAACAAACTAATTTCACGCGAATTTTCTATGTAAAGGCTATGACCTCTTAATAAAAGCACCACAAAAAATCTATAACATGGCACAACCTAACTACTACTAGATAATAAAATCTATTTATGTAATTCCGGCGAAGATATAAATGAGACTACAAATAAAAAAATAATTGAATTAATTTATGTTATTTGTGCGCAAAGACTATCCAATAGGAGTATAACAATTTTATATGTGACAACATTAACAACCCGAATAATGTCGCGGGCTAACAGTTAGTTTCATAAATATGTGTTTATTGTTAAACTTCACCGATGACAGTGATGACGTGATGGGAAAATTGGTGAATATAAGTATAATACAAATGGCTACAAAGGAGATTCTGGACTATAACCTTACAATGGTAATCCATAATAGAAACGATCCTATCATGGACAGGCTGGTTGAACACTATTCAGACTAGCCTAAAAATCTAAGATAAAAGAAAATTGCTATCGATTTTTTTTTATTGTGATGCTGCCTGTAAATGAAAACATGCACATAAAATACCAAACTATAAAATTATAAGAAGATACTACAAAGATACCACAGATATGTGGAGACAACAAAACAACATTATAAAAAAAATACATATTATAAACCGAGTCTTTTTCACTGTAAGTAATTTATCATTACTCACCCTTTTTACGCATTATACGGCGGTATCAAAAGTTCAAAGTTAATGAAGAAAGTGTTCGTTATTTTGTATGAGCGTGGTGCGAATCGACGTACGTAAATGCCTTCACGGCCAGAGGTGAACGCTCGCGGGTTGAACTTGACTTCGATTCGTACCCGTAGTAAACATGACGTTCAACGTTAAACAAGTTCAAATTATAGTTGAATTTTGTAATTATAACAATTATTATAAAAAAAATGTTTACAATTAAAGAAATCGAGGAATGTTTATATTAATATTAACGCAGATGGTATGTTGATAACACTTCCGGTCAAATAGTATTATAAAATGTATAAACCGTTTCTAAGATGAGAAGCGCATTGACAAGTGAGCATTATCCCTGGCACGGTCACTTAGAATAAATTAAAAATTAATCGACATATATTTTATTCAAGCATTTTTAAATCGTCATTTTACAAGATAAATTAAATGTAAAACTAACATTTGGCGATGGAATAAATGGTAATTGGATCGTATTTTGATTGATATTTGGCTTTTTTTACATATAGGTAGAAAAATGCATTGACGCGTTTACCTCACACAGTGTGGGCAGTATGTGTGACTCATCGGACCAAATGCCCAGTATATAAATTAAAAAATCAGCATTACCTTTCCGTAAATCACTTTGGGGGGAGTCACGGGATCGTTTGCGCATACTACTTTGGCGCCCTTGACGAATAACCGATTGACCTATATGGGTCTCCAATACCTACTCATATAGCGCTGACGCTTTCCTAGTCTTCTTCAACGGGTTAGATAGAGGCACGCTCATCTAGTTTTGCGACATGACATTGTACATGGCGTTTATGACGCTCGACAGCGAGAGGGCTCCTATGTGGCACACTTTGTCAGGGTATGACACGCCGTCATCCAGACGGGCTTGTAAAAAGCCTTCCCACCAAGATTTATTTACGATTTATTATTAAAACTATTTCAACAGACCTTCATAGATACGTTACAAACTTACGGCGTATAAAGTTATAGTCGTAGTACAATATCATGTTTGTATGAAATATTTTAATGGACCATACAAACAGCTTTTCATATAAAATATATGCTGAATTTATTTTTTTCGCTGTCGTTGTTTTAGATATCTATATTTATAGTTGTCATTTTTTGCGCCCGCTTCGTTGGAAAATATAAAAAAAACCATACAATTTGGCATACGCTAGAACTTTTACTATGAATAGTGTAATAAATTTAAAGCGAATATAAATTTCAAAGTGTAATTGATGCTTTATAAATTTATCCAGAATTTTGATCACAGTTTTTTTTTTATTTAAAAGCGTATCTAATTATTTGTTCGTATTATTATTTAAAGTTAATAAGCCACCTCTTAGATATAGGTAAAAGTAATAAAAAATAGTAAAGTAGTGAAAAATAGGCAAAATTTATTAATGCAAAGGGGACAAGGATTTCCGATCATTTCCACTAGACGGCACTAGTTTCATTCCATAAAATCGAATACGTAAAAACTCGCACTAGGAACTCTGTATGTGTCTAATTCTCTGAATATCCAGTGTTGTGGCATAAGCTACAAAACTCACAGGGAGATGAGGCCTACTCGTATCAGTCACAACACCGTCACAGGCTATTCACAGGCTAACACTTTGTATTTGTTTTAGGACATTTGAATAAGCGGGATGACAGTCTTATTATACCTTAATTTTATTCCTTTATTTCAGGATTTGGAAGGTATCTCCGCACTCAATGTCCACGTAACAAAGTAGTGGTAGCTAGTAAATAACATAGTACTCAGAACCTTGATAGATAATAAAGACAAATATACGCAGTAATTTGTTGATCTGAATCATTGCTTATTTCATTATTCAATAGTTTTACCCTATTCATGAGTAAATCATATTTCTGGAGGATGACTAAGCCGTTTTAAGAATAAAAGTGAAATATACTCGTATTGCATGAACATTTGACGCCAAACGTTTTGTTTATATTCCATTTTTAAAATTTTCAGTCTATTTTTTTTTTAAATATTCTAATTTGTTAAGGGTGATATTACGAATGTTAATTCAAGAATGTTGTTCATTAGTTATTGACCAAAAATACTATTGTAAATAATACCCTCTCGGCCTGGATCAAGTATTTTAATGCGAGTCCCGACTAGAGACCGTGAACCCGGCGCGTGCGCAATGTTTATCTCCAGTCAGATTATCCGAGGCCGGTATATAAGCGAGCAATAAGAGCACCCGGCACCATTCGCGATTAAACCACCGCCGTGAGCTTCCGCGCAACGAGGTCGAACGGTTGACCGTCATCCGAATTGAGACAATTGCCACTTGGCACCCTTCCGTGATGTCTCCCATGAGAATATTACTTTTTGCCCTACTGATCGTAGCAGCTTCAGTAGATGCCGCCCCTTTCTTTGATGCCATATACGACGCTATCAATGGTAACAGCAGAAGATCCTACGGCTACAGCGGTTACGGGAACTATGGATATAATTATGGGTACAACAATGGTTACAATGGGTACAGAAATGTGGAAAGACCAAGGCAAGGGAAAACGTTTAAGGAAATATGCCGAGTGCATTATCCAGACTCAGCCGCTATTCCAGGCGCAGGAGGAATAATTTGTCCATACTGAGGGTCAGATCGCGTGTTCTACGCAATGCAGAGATTGCTTCGCCGTCGCAACATCATGAGAATGGGCTGAAGACACGACAGAAACGAATGAATCATTACATTATTACTAAGCTTTAAATATCGAATGGAAATTCTACCAATCAGATTGTCGATAATTCCGGTCTGGATAGCAATTACGATTAACGTAAATAAAATATCCTTTTCATTTGATACAAACAATGTCGGGATATTTTATTGGTCGGATGCTTGCATTATTCGCCCTTAAGTGTGTGATGTATGTTCATTTTTAAACGGTTTATTGTGATGTGCGTTATACGAAGACAATCAGTGATAACCTTGTGATAGTTTTATCATAATTTCGAATAGTGTTATGTTAATGTAGCTTTGTTAAGTGCATATATTACCCAATGAACACTGCCTAGGACACGCGATACTAGATCTTAATATTACTACCAATTATAAAATTACTCATAATTGGCTGTTTGTACTTAAAAATTATTTGTGCCACGTTTCGAATTCGAATGGTTATTTTTTTATAAATTCTGTTTACCGTTTATATACGACCTCTTTTGTTAAATTTTAATCTGATCTGTCTGTCACCAGTTATATGTGTGTTCAATTCTATTGTCTAGTTGAAATAAATTGTTAGATTAGGTTTATTTTTGTTTTGTTTTAAGTTGTTTATTAAGTCGCTTTAGTAAACTCGAAGAGAGATCAAATTGAGGTTATCTTAGAGTTGATAGCTTTAGTCTAATAAGAATAATTTTAAAATGTAAATATATTTAAGGTAACAATACAATAATTATAATAGTAAATATATTCTTTTATTATTTAATAAACAAACAATAAATTAATTACACTAGCAAATATATATTTTTTAAATTATTTTATTACTATAAAAAACAATAATAATACACGAAGTAAGTACATTATACAAATTATAAGTTGTTATACAACACTTTAAGATATAATTATTACTTGAACATATAAACTCCCTCCATTTTTTGAAGTCGGTTAAAAATTGACGTGGGGGACGGTTAGATCTGTATAACTATTCTGTAAGAAAAAACTCGAATTACCGTAGAAAACGGTCTTGAAATATCAGAAAGTGATATGCGACATTCACCATAGTAATTATAACATTTCAAGAACACACGCATCAAAATCGTATATCGCCGTAAGTCGGTTGTCACCATTTCACGTGTGAGTAAAGTGTGGTTGATTTGACGCTGATTATTTAAAAATATAATTATACAAATATTCATATAATAAATTTATGTCAGTATTGATAATCATATTGTGGACAAAAAATAATGGGGACAATCAGTAAGATTATTAGCGTAAAAGGTACAGACGGGTATATTATAAATATGGTTTTGTAAGTATATATTTCATTTTATATAACAAATTAAAATGCCGCTTAATAGTTTCACACTACTGAGAGCAGCATAATATACTTGCCAAAAATAATTTTAACTAATAAGCTAACTTAAATTGCTGTACATTGTACTTTGTATTATGGGTTAAACAGCTTCGTTAACTAATAAATAATAATCGTTTATATGCCTTTTAGAAAGGACAAGTGAAATAATAATAAAATAAACGACTTCATAAATTTAAGAAAATGTACCATTGAAATGAATATTATGTAATTCATTTTGTAAATGATTAACATTGTGTGTTAAATAAATAAGTTCGAACATAAGTTGTCGGGAAGTGGGTGAACGTGACTAAATTTAAAAAAAAAATGTATACGTAACTTTGCTCTTACATTTAATAATGAAACAGCTTAAAGTCGAAACGATGCGAAAGCATCTATTGATGACAAATATATAAAACCAACTGGGGATTTACCTGAACAACAAAGCTTGAATCATCCAAATCGATCTAACAGTTTCCGAGTCATCGACCAAGGTAAATTAAAAAAGTAAATCATAATGTATGCCTTTGCTTTAAGTCGTTTAAAAACGAGCACTAATTTCGAAATATACAAAGATTAGCAACCCTGAAAATGATTCGAACTTGTCAGTTGCGTTCAATTTAACATTTACGTCTGAGGAGTCGCCTTTTAGTTCGTTTTTGCACGGGAAATTATGACCGGCTTGTTTATTATCATTGGTTTATGAGAGTATATTATTGTTTCGAAAAAAAAGTGGATTGTATATTTCTAAAATGAATATGCGTACACACAGTTGAAAAGGTTTACTCGTATTCAAAAAAAAATTATCTGTTATTTATTGAATATTGAATATATTAAATATATAAACGAAATATCGCTTACTGACTGACTGAACGAGATTTACGAAACTCTACCGATTTACTCCTTTTGCGACGTAGACGCTCGTTAGGATCTTACACAAGTTCTATACGATTTTTTATCCTATTATTATCTATCCGTGCGAAGCCGTGGCGGTTAACTAGTTATAATATTAAGCCATGTGTGTATATTTGGATAAACTAACATGAGAAACAAATAATGTTATTTGAAAATGACAGTTGAAAGAAGTTCCGTTGTTAATGGTATTTCAGTTATTTCTTTAAAGTTATTTGCTGGTTAATACCACCCAATACCAATTTACTGATTACTCTAACGTCAAGCAGCAATACTTTGTGAACTTGGTATAAATGCTTCACTGGTGCTTCAGACTCAAGGGACATAACATCTTAGTTCCCAATGTTGGTTGGTCCTACTTACATTGGCGATGTAAGTGATGGTTAGCATTTGTTTATTTAATTACTTACTTTATTTAATTACTATTAGGTGGCAAACTTGCCAATCTGCCTGCCTAATACAAGAAAAAAGCCTGCCATACCTCGAGTTGATAGAATTTAAATAATGTTGTACGAATACATACATCATGTTACATTGACTAATTACTTAAAGTAGTTTTTATTACTATCAAGCTATGTATGTAAGCTATCTTACTTCCGAAATTAGACAAACACGGCTTGTACATAATTATTTACTGAATAAGTGTGACTTACGGCTTATATTTAAATGCATACTTGTTTTTACGAACATACATAGGTCTAGATTAAGTATTTAAAAAATATATTTTATCTATGCCATTAGAGGCTTAACGCTTATCTGTGCAAAGTTTTGTATAATTCACCGATTTCGTGTGAATGTGACGGGAAATGAACTACAGGAACAAAATACTAATGTTTTTTTAAAACTTACTTTTATATTAAGTACGACGCTTATAAACGCACCGAGAATTCTAAACGAAAAATTACAAGACAAAAAAATTGTATACGACCTTGTATTTGCAAATGTTTAAAGATATTCTATTTTATGGCTTCATAAATATTGATCTAAAGCATATGATACGCCGTGAATGCTTATGACGATTAAAAAAATACCCTCGGCGCGGCGTTTACTCATCAAAAGTAAAGAACCGAAGTGACGTATCGATAAATTATCATAATAGTAGTTAATCAATTTGGGAAATTAATTTATTCTAATCAAACAAGTTAAAACTCACTGTAAAATGTTTTAAATGAATTATTCTTCGTAACTAATATTAATATACGTTGGAAGTCCTCCGTTATTATATTTTTTTTGTGATGGAGAATGATAACAAAATTAGGAGGCATATTTTGCGGAATAAAGGCTCCAAAGTGTTCGCCAGAGATCTGTCTATTAGGCAGAGTCAACTGACGAGGCTGAAAACTGAGGATGGTAGAGTCGTCACGTCTAAATCTGAGCTGTTGGAAGAGGTTGAGAAGTTCTACGGTCAGCTTTACACGACAAGGCAATCACCTGTCAGTAGTCAAGCTGCAGATCCCAGAGCAAGACTGACCCGACATTACACCGAAGATTTTCAGGACGTCAGCCTTTCCGAGATTAGACTGGATCTCGAACAACTCAAAAACAACAAGGCACCTGGTGATGATGGTATTACAGCTGAGCTTCTGAAGGCAGGTGGTACACCAATCCTCAGGGCTCTTCAGAGGCTATTTAACACCGTCATAGCCAAGGGTCAAACGCCAAAGGCATGGCGCAGAAGTGTGGTGGTGCTTTTCTTTAAAAAGGGTGATAACACTCTTTTGAAGAATTACAGACCCATCTCATTGCTGAGCCATGTCTACAAGTTGTTTTCGAGAGTCATTACGAATCGTCTCGAGCGAAGGCTCGACGACTTCCAGCCACTCGAACAAGCCGGTTTCCGAAAAGGCTTTAGCACCATAGACCACATACATACGCTGCGGCAAGTTATACAGAAATCTGAGGAGTATAACCAGCCACTTTGCTTAGCGTTTGTGGACTATGAGAAAGCCTTCGATTCGATCGAAACCTGGGCCGTGCTAAAGTCTCTCCAAAGGTGCCAAATCGATTATCGGTATATCAAGGTGTTAAAGTGCTTGTACGAGAACGACACCATGTCAGTCCGACTCCAGAATCAGAACTCAAAACCTATTCAACTGCAGAGAGGCGTAAGACAGGGAGACGTGATATCTCCGAAACTGTTTACCGCTGCTTTGGAAGATGTTTTCAAGCTTCTGGACTGGAAGGGATTTGGCATCAACATCAATGGCGTGTACATCACTCATCTTCGATTTGCCGACGACATAGTGATTATGGCTGAGATCTTGGAAGACCTCAGCGCTATGCTCGATGACCTCAGCAGGGTATCTCAACAAGTTGGTCTACAAATGAACATAGGCAAGACGAAAATCATGTCGAACATCCATGTTGCACCCACTCAAGTAAACGTTGGAAATTCTGCACTCGAAGTTGTGGACAGTTATGTTTATCTAGGTCAGAACATCCAAGTAGGTAGGTCCAACTTCGAGAAGGAGGTTAATCGTCGAATCTAACTCGGCTGGGCAGCGTTCGGGAGGCTACACGATATCTTCTCATCCAAAATACCGCAGTGTCTTAAGTCGAAAGTCTTCGACCAGTGTGTGTTGCCAGTGATGACTTATGGATCAGAGACGTGGTCGCTCACTATGGGCCTCATAAGAAGGCTCAAGGTCACCCAACGAGCAATGGAGAGGGCTATGCTCGGAGTTTCCCTGCGAGATCGAATCAGGAATGATGAAATCCGCAGGCGAACCAATGTCGCCGACATAGCCCGAAGAATTGCTAAGTTGAAGTGGCAGTGGGCGGGGCACATCGCTCGCAGAACTGACGGCCGCTGGGGCAGAAAGGTTCTCGAGTGGCGACCACGAACCGGAAGAAGCAGCGTGGGCAGGCCCCCTACAAGGTGGACCGACGATGTCGTGAGGATCGCGGGAAGCCGTTGGATGCGGGTAGCGCAGGACCGACTATCGTGGAAATCCTTGGAGGAGGCCTTTGTCCAGCAGTGGTCGTTTTCCGGCTGAAATGATGATGATGATATTTTGCAAAAAATAACAAATAAGTTATATTATTTTGTAAAGAATTATATAAATAATAAAAAAGGTCGATAATGCTTACTCCTGTTGCACCTCATGGCACTTTTGTAAATCCTTATGTGTATAGTATTTGGAGTACAATGAAGTATGTATACATAAATATATTTTTTATTTATCTTGGTAATCGTTTGACATTTATATATAATTTTTAAATTTTGTTTGTATGTTGGTATGTATCTTTTTGAATATAAAGCCGCTTATTGTAACCTCTTTAAAGGCTGATACTATGATATACTTTTTCTCTTATATTCGGTTCACAATATCAAGAATATTCCTGTACTTTGACTATAACGAAAGAGGCGAAGTTTGAACACGTAATACGATTGAATAACAAATGCGATAATGGCACTTGATCATCACTTTTGTATGTAGGACATCTAGTGACCCATATTAACCTTGATATTGCGCGGTCGTGTTCATGTTGCGTAGATTCGGTAATATCAATCATAGGCGAGGAAGTATTTTCATCTGTACAACATGTTATTAAAACATAATCATTACGAGATGATGTTGATAACTCCTGATCGATTTCGGTCAAGGCGACATATTAAACTGCCCAAGTGTGTGCGCGCAACCAAAGGTGCACTTTTTTTAACGACATTCTTATAATCCAATGCGATTAAAGAGAGCTAATGTGCAAAACCAACGGCTTTTTCAAAGGCACGGGATTGTAAAAACAGCAAACTTTTAAATTTCGAACGATTGAGAATTTGACAGATTTTTATCAAACACATGCAGGCTTCTCACTCCTTTAATTAACAGGTAAGTTCACCAGATGATTACTAAGCTCAAATTCAGCACATGAAATTCAGTGTGGCTGCCTGGATTTGAACCGCGAATGTTCGTATTTAATGACTTGTTTATCGTTACATTCGAGACAGTAATTCCAAATTAAACTGAATTATTTCGTCCAGCAGCACGGCTACTGCCACAAGGGTGTCTATTTCGCATAATTTATAGAAGTTAAGATTAGTTAAATCTGTCCGTATCTTATTAATAGGTTTGTGAACTAAGTCTTCGTCAGGGACAGGCGATTGAAGAAGTTTTGACCGTAAATAATTTTCGAAGCATTAACTATTTGCTGAAGTTTTTAAGCTTAAATTTTCCGGAGTAACGGTTCATTTTAATTACTATTAATGGAAGTTCTTTTATAGGAAATAATATAATATTAACATAAACACATACATGTATTGGTAAAAATATTTGAAATATCCTACAATATTTTCACGCATGCAAACAGAGATAATTAGAACCGGTAAGAAACTCTGTAGGTACTTTTTCATCAATAATATAATATGTACGTTTAATAATCACGTACAATTAAATTTAAATAAATAAGTTCCTCAGACCGATTTCGGCCACGGCGGCCAATCTCAAGAGAGATTAGCCACCTGCGCAGGAGATATTATAGTGCACAAGTGTGTGCGCAAACACACGTGCACTCTCTTTTCCTTAGCTAACATAATCCGATGGGACGGCAATCCGACACGACCGGAAAGAGTTCAGGTGCAGGACCAACGGCTTAACGTGCTTTCCGAGGCACGGGAGTGTACACACTTCCACCTTCCAGACTCCGGGCTGCTATTGAGAATTTTCTGACAGAAAAACCCAATAACTATTTATTGGCCCGACCTGGGAATTGAACCCAGGACCACCGGGTCTGCAGCCTAATATCTAGCCACTAGACCAACGAGGCAGTCACAATTAAATTTACAGTACTGTCAGCCTGTGAATGTCCCACTGCTGGGCTATAGCCTCCTTTCCCTTTGAAAAGAAAGTTTTGGAGCTTATTCCACTACGCCGCTCCATTTGGTTGGTGGAATGCACATGTGGCAGAATTTCAGTGAAACTAGAAACAGGTTTCTTTACGATGTTTTCGTTCACCGTGAAGCACGAGATGAATTATAAATACAAATTAAGTACATGAAAATTCAGTGGTGCTTGCCTGTGTTTGAAACCACGATCATCGATTAAGATTCACGCATTCTAATACTACAGAACTACAGGGTAAAACTACAGAAAATGGGCCACACGTTTTTACGTCACGTCACGTCACGATTTTATTATTCTACACATTTTTCCGAGTAATTTGATATGTATATGTCATAGGTGATCTCTATTAGTTTACGAGATATATGGTTTTAAAAGTTCCGTTACTCTAAAGACGGAAAAACTAAATTATTTTCGCATTTCATAATGTTAGTATAGATTATATCTAATGTTATTCTTATTATTATATATTATTATAAAATTTTATTATAATTATTATTATTTTGGGTCTCTGTATAATCAGCTGAAGATCTCACGCCGCGGATTAACATTAAATTATACAAAGCGACCTTCGGTTCTAGTCAGATTCTCGAAAACCACGATGATATCATTATAACCAATATTCAAGAGCGCTAAAAACTGTAACCCAGTGCCCAAAGACCACGTGAACCGAATTACCCGCATTGCTTCTTATCTAATAATTTCAATCTATGTTGCAATCAGAGAATGTGGTTGAACATTCTTTAGTGTGTAACAAAATTGTAATAAGTTTATAACTTCTTTTTGTGAGTCGTTAGTAATAACGTTGGCTATAGAAATTCCATAAATAATGCAGGAAATAGGTCACAGACTTAGTTGTATTAGCCTTGCATTATGGACCGTTTTAATGGATTTCGTAATATTCGAAAGGGTTCTTATGTGTTTTGTAATTCGTTTTTCTTAGCCCATTCATTATAATTGAAAACAAGTATGGAATTATTAAAATATTCCAACTAGGAAATTGGGAAATTCAATCCTTAAAATAATTTAAGTCAAAGTATATGACAGTTATTAGCAGACAAAATCTCTCAAATGGCTTTTGAATATAAATTCAATTAAAAAAGCTTAAGTTTTCTATTAATAACTTACTCGATGGTAGAGCTTTGACCAAGTTCGTCTGGGTAGGCCACTCATCAGATATTCTACCGCAAAACGGCAGTACTTTGTATTGTTGTGTTCCGGTTTGAACGTTGAAGGGTGAGTGAGCCAGTGTAACTACAGGCACAAGAAACATAAGATCTTAGTTCCCAAGGTTGGTGGCGCATTGGCGATGTAAGCGATGGTTAACATTTCTTACAATGCCATTGTGTATGGGCGTTGGTGACCACTTACCATAATTTGGCCCAAACGCTCGTCCGCCGACCTATAATAAAAATAATAATTATAATAATAAGCAATAATTGAAGCCCTCTCAAATCATACGGATGTTATGGTCAACAACTCAATGTTTCTTTAAATTATATAATACTATTATCCGCCTGCGGCTTCGCTCGCGAGGTAGTATATGTTAGGTACCCTATATCCTTTACTGTACCCCTGACAACCTGTACGCAAAATTTAATGATGTTAAGCTGTGAAAGCGTAACAAACAAACAAACTTACATTTGCATTTATAATATTAGTAAGGACGTTGCTAACGTTGCTTTTAAATTCGACAAGATTCAAGATCTTTCCTTTCCAAAACTGAAGAATTTTAAATTAAATCGCAATTGAAACTTGAATTAAAGTTAAACTTACCTATATTATAAAAATGTAAATATAATTGACATTTGCTTTACATAAAAATATGATCATTCTTATGTTTTCTGAAAACTATGATTACAATTTAAATTTAAAATCCCTAAAGAACATAGCAATCTGTGAGCAAATTGCAATGTGTCATCTTCAGTGAGATCTGGAATGCTATATTATAAGAATTCACTGCGTATCTTAGTTGTGAAATATTAAAAATCGACTTACGGTGTTACGCTATTCTGATGTGCTGGATACACGTATTAAATGATGTACAGTGGTGGTCGTATAATTAGAAACACTACCAACGGTCCTTGACATTGTGTAAGATACTTCACCGCAATCGTTTTTATTTTGAAATTAAATAATAAATAGGACTAAAATATGTTCAACGATTTATCATTTATTAGAAAAACAATATAAATCCCATTACACAAGTGCAGTTTCAATATTACATTACGGACAAACATTTAAATCAGTTTTAAGGTATGAACAATAATGGTCAACTAATTAGAAACAACAACAAAAAAGTATATAAAACAATATTTTTTTAAGTATTAGTAATTATTATTGTTGTTTACGAAATAGCTACTATCCACAGCCTACCAATAGTTATAATTAATATTTAGTGGCGTATCCCTTATTTTAATATAATATAACAATAACAACATAAGAAACGTCGTAGAACAAAAGTTGTTGCCTAAGATACTAGCTATCTAGTCCTGCGAGGTTGTTGATTCGTTACAAATAACCCTGTATATGTAAATTAACAATTATTTGCCTAGTTTCGAACAATATAAAATACAGATTAAATTTTGAATTGCCGCCAAAATAATAAAAAAAGCCAAGAACGAAATGTGATTCTCCAATTTCAAAAAAAGAACGAGTTATGGATGCTTTTTTTAAAATGTTTCTAATTAGGCGTCCAAGTGGCCAGTAACAGAAACTAAACTCCTACATGTTTAAGAGTCATTTTTTAATAAAAAGTAAGATATGTTTTATATTTTAAGCATTTAATGAGTTTTTTTATTTGAGTGGCTATATTATTGCATCATTATTAATTATGTATAATTTTTTTACGAACATTTGTACGTTGAAGTTATACTTTCTTTATTCATAAGAAGTGTTTCTAATTATATGACCACCACTGTATTTGTGTCTGTATAATTAATATAAATCATTGGGTATAAATATACCATGCGCATGTCTCTTTCAGACATTTTACGATCATTCTCTGGGCTAACCTTCGAGTTTGTTCTAGAATATACTAGATAACTCTACTGTTCAAGAAGTTATCTAATAGTATTTCTTAGTGTTGTAAGTTCGTTATGTTATACAAAGTTGATAATTGTTAATTTTACATTACTGCATAATAAGAATAATTTTTACGCCTTTCAATTTCATATAGCAATAATTGAAATGTGAAAGAATGCTATACTTTTATGTAGGAATCATTTTCCTAATGCGAATGGTTTTTCTTTACCTTTAATAAGTAATGAGAACTGAGATCAGTGATGTCAGAAATAGGTCAGCGCATGATCGCGCTAACTGTGCAAATGTATTGCATCTTATCATTCTATGTGTACGGTTTTGTTTATAGATTTATTTTTATCGTATATATTAAGCGAAAAAAATGTACAGCTTCTAGGCTAGAATACGTGAATTTTAAACAATAATTGAAATCCCTAAATTCTCATCTCGGAATTTTTAAATTAAACATTTTCAGGAATGTTTGTGTCGGGTAAAAGCATTAGAGCAGCACGGTTGAATTCGCTCCAAATCTTCCTCTCAAGAGGAGACGAAGCTCAGTCCAGCAGATATTTACAGCCACTCTCTACGTTATCTACTTGAATTATAGAGTAAGTAGAATGTTATTATTGATTTTTTATATTAAATATACGAGTTAACTTAGCATTTTATAAATTTATTATTATAATCTTGTAAATTTAAAAGTGCTTGTAAAAGCCGATTTGAAAATAGTATATTAAGATTTTGATTAACAAAAACACTGCTTAAACATATTTTATATTTCATCCAAATTCATAAAAAATATTTTGTTTGTTTTTGATCGAACGAACCTTTTCACGAAGACTCGAAACGTGAAGACATTTAAAATTACCCTACCCTTGTTCCGTTGACGTTTTCGTTGAAATGTTTGACCAAAAGGGATTTTACTGTTTAAAAAAAAAGTTGTTTGTTATAAGTTATAGGAATGGATTTCAAATACAGACTCGTTCGTCCCTGAATTCAAATGAGATTATGTTAAATTTTTAGAATTATCCGATAAAAAAAATTATGTATTTTTTTCAAATTTACTGTCTAATAGCACAACTGATCGAAATTATTTTCTAAAATTCCTTGTACCTTGGCTTCAAATGAATTGAATATGGGTCTACATAGAGCGATTATATTAAAAGAGGACAACCCTCCCTCGGTGTTAAAGCAAACAGATATAAAAATTAAGAACTATTTACGACGTTTTTTTTTTTCATTTTAACAATTGGACTTGTTATGTACAACATTTTTTTCGTACGTTAAAATTCACATGACGCGTCTATTGTAGATAATATTTATTCCACGTCATCATTTGCCAAGATAAAAAGGTTGACAGCACGGGTTAGACAAATTGGACTGCTTTCGTATATATAAAACAATAAAGTGTTCCCTATGTGAATAAGGCGACTAAACATTTGTATTGAGTCTCGCGCGATATATGACTTTGATATGTGTATTACAGAACACAATCGATTTTTAAATAAAATTGTAGTAATCATTGTTTTTTTATAGGTTGAAAGCAGAATGACAAAGGACCTGGTTAGAGATGTCTCCTGCCCAGATATATTGGCAATGTAAAGCTGTGTCTACATAAAAGAAAAATTGGTAAGTTTTATGTTGTCAATATGTATTTAGGTATAAATACGAATTTTTACATCAAAAAACTCGATAAATATTGCAATTTTGTTTTTGTGATTTTGGGTGACTTGCTGAATATGTGAATACAATTTTTAATATAGAAATTGTCGACTATTACAGTTAAAATGTATCTTTAGAATAAACCTTTCCTTACATAGTCCCTACTTGCTATCTGTTTAGTAAAAGTATCAAATTCAAAAGAGGGTTTTGATTCTAATATATTAGTAATAATATATAAAATATAAATTATAAGGCGTGTTTCACATGTACGGTATGTGTGTAAATATGTAAAAAGTAGCATATGTCTTTCCTTATGGCTCGAGTTCACTTCATAAAATTTTAAGTAAATCGTTTCAGTGGCTTAGCAGTGAAGGCATAGTAGACACACAGAGTTACTTTCGCATCTATAACATTAGTATAGAAATTTATACAATATATGAAAAAAATTATTAAATACAAAATTTCAAAAATACTTCATTAAAGTGAACTCTTACCAGGACCTTTGAAACGACATTCTAATTACAAAACTTCCTAAGTACAAGAGTAAATGTAAAGTTGCAACTAGAATTTACATTGTCTCGAGAATAACCGATAACACACGCAATAAGGAGTTAATCGTACATACCGAATATATGTTACGAATTAATTAATTATTTACAGTTAAAGGCCGAGATGGACCAGTAGTAAGAACGCGTGAATCTTAATCGATGATCGTGGGTTCAAACCCGGGCAAGCACCACTGAATTTCATTTGCTGAATTTGTGATTATAATTCATCTCGTGCTTAATGGTGAAGGAAAACATCGTGAGGAAACCTGCATGTGTCTAATTTCACTGAAATTCTGCCACATGTGTATTCCATCAAACCGCATTGGATCAGCGTGGTGGAATAAGCTCCAAACCTTCTCCTCAAAAAAGGAGAAGAGGCCTTAGCCTAGCAGTGATACATTCACGGGCTGTTACTGTAATTAAATTTAAGTTCAGCTGTGCTATTCTGCAAGAACTCACTTCATTACTCACCCATCAAATACGGACAATCGACTTTTTTAATGTAATTAAGAAAGAAGCAAATGGGCAGGAGGCTCATCTGATGGAAAGTGACTACATGTCCCATGGACATCTGCATCACCCGAGGGCTTGCAGATGTGTTGCCGGCCTTTAAGGAATGAGTTCGCTCTTTTCTTGAAGGTTGCTATGTTATATCGGATCGGAACAGTCGCCGGAGAAAACTGGTTCCACGGAGTGGTTGTCCGAGGTAGAAAATGCCTTAGAAAGCGAGCTGTTGTGGATTTCGAGACATCGGTGAGGATGGAATATTCAACAAGTGAGCCTCCTGCTCGTTTGCCCCTCTTCCATAAAAATATATTATTATTATTATTCCATATCACGACCGATTTCTGCGGTGAGTTTTGTGATTGTTCATTTTCACGCAATGTACAAAAAAAACCTATCTATGCGTAGGTTCTACTATAGAGGCAATTATTTGAAGAGGGCGTCGATCTCAATGAATTTGAGGAGTCGTTCACGAGAGGTTTTCGAAGTGCGGTCTATAAAACCTAATTAAAAGGTTATTATATGGTGTGGTTCGATATTAAATTGTCTAATAATAAAATTCTCAGGGGCGAAAATTAATGAGCCAGTTTGAATTTTCTTTCAGCACGAATTCATTCTAATACTAATTAGTCTGTACGTCATAAAAATTGATGATTATGTTATAAAATTATGATACTGTTATCAATTACAATTATGCAAACATTCTGAAAATTGTGTCCTTGAAAAAAAAAACATATTTCTTTAATTTGATGTTGCTTTGAGTTTTATTTTTGTCAGTTCTGCAAATTGTATGGAAATTAGTGAATTGAAAGGCAATATTTGTTGGTGACATGAGATGGCGAAGTATTATAATATACAAATATAGAAGGTAATACCGAGTGTTGAAGAAACTTCGTATGGAAACCTCCCATCAGAGATGGCATCCTGTGACATGTACATATAACCCGTAGTGAAATATCGAAGAAAAAATATGCTCCAACCATCTCTTTAACAGAAGAAGATGCCTTGTCGTTCTAAAATAGTAGGATACTAAGATTATTATTATAGAACTATTATTATTATTGTTGATGAATAATCATACACATAAGTAGTGCATAATCGTTTAATGGTATTATCTATGAAATTTTGAAAAAGTTTAATTCAATTGTTAACATATATTTTTTAAACGGAATTGCAAAAAAATTAAGATATTTTCAATTTGAATATAGATTTTAATATACACGTTATACCATACTTCCATTTTAAATAGAAATCAAATTGGATGTTTCCGTCGAAAAGCAATTATGTGTCCGAATAACAGAGGCCATGGCATGGGACTGCGAAAGCGGTGATTGGTTTTATTGAACATTGTTGTCAAGATATTTTCTGCACTTATTTTTAAATGCAATGTAGGAAACATTGGACATTTATAACAATACTGGTTGCCAATAATATAACTTCAAGTACTTTTATTTCGATGAATGTTAAAATAGTAAACCAGGTGCCTGAGGGCAGAGTTTGACTGAGTTATGTGGAATTCTTACTTACAAAAATCTCTACGATGGGAATTCTTGATGAGGATCAGAGACATCTTAACTTAACTTGCCTCTCTCTTACCGTATGTACTGTTGTTGTTACTTATCCATAAAGGTCTCATAAAAGGCTTTTCGTGCAATATCAATATCTGATTCCCGGGAGGCTGGCGCTCCAAGAGATCTGTCGATCATACAACACCTGCTGAAGTGGTAAATTTTCTCTCTCAATCCCCAGGCTTTTGATGCTCCTGGCAACCATATTTTTAAATTACCATTGCGCCTTTATACCTCTTAGACTAACCGGTGTTCCGGGTGTACATCCGGAACACGGCACAGAGGCGCATTGGATGTGTGTCAAGAACGTCCATCGTAGCGGTTTAGTGAGTAAGAATCTCACATAACAGGAATACCATTTCCTTAGTTATTTTTCGTGTAACAAAATGATGTGAACATTACATTTACATAATCATCATCATCATTTCGTCGTCCACTGTTGGACATAGGCCTCTCCAATGGCAAGCCACTGAACTTACATAATGACAGTTAAATAAATGTGGACTTAACCAATATTATCGGCATCGATAGTAAACTATTCTCCATTAATTATAAATATTTTTGTCATATGTATGTTTTATTATATTTTACTGCCACAAGCAAGATACTAGTTAGTGATTATTAGAAGGTAGATGATAACTGTTAGTAGTTAGATAATAATAATTACTCTCATAGATAGTTCGTTCCTGTACACTTGCTGAAGAAATATTTTGGTTAAAATTCGATTATTAGAGATTTAATCTTTGATAAATTAAAAGCTGTCTTGCGCGAAGCGATTTTTCTCGACTCTTGTTTGCTTTTAATTAAAAGCTCAGATTTGACGACACCTTTTGTGCGCGACTCGCTACAGAATCGATACCTAAATTAATCGACATTCGGGCCGTAATGTTGGGTATTCGTTACTAATATTTTGCTATTGGAATTTCGAATAAATATATTTTTTGTTTTAGTAACAAAAAAAATAGTAAGTACTTGAAGTTGACAATTTTTGTTATAAACCCTTTCCTTCAAGAATAACGTTTTCGAAGTTAGTTATATATTTTATAATATACATCTTTATACTCACTCTATGTACATTGTACATACATAATATATTACCTATCCATTATTCTGTTCGCGTTTAAAAACTTCGATTGAAACAAACCTACACTGTCAAGATTGGAAATAGCTTCGTACTCATTCAACTCACGATAAAAGAAAACTTAGTTTTGCGTTTGAAATAAATTGTTTTAACAACTCTGAATTAAAAAGTGTTTTAGTTCTCTTGTTATCAGTGGATTTGTTTTAAATAAAAAATATACATGTATATCCAATATTTGCAATTATATATATTATTTGCTATGATATAATTAAATATTCTACTGAAATTTTTCTGGTTAATTTTACGATAGAAAATATGTAGTCCAGGATCCAGGGTTCATTTTTGCACTTGAAGCTTATATAGTATATAAATAAGGTCCTCCAGACCGATTTCGGCCACGGCGGCCAATCTCAAGAGAGATAGCCAACTGCGCAGGACATATTATAGTGCACAAGTGTGTGCGCAAACACAGGTGCACTCTCTTTTCCTTAGCTCTCATAATCCAATGGGACGGCAATCCGACACGACCGGAAAGAGTTCAGGCGCAGGACCAACGGATTAACGTGCTTTCCGAGGCACGGGAGTGTACACACTTCCAACTTCTAGACTCCGGGCTGCTACTGAGAATTTTCTGACAGAAAAACCCAATAACTATATTGGCCCGACCTGGGAATTGAACTCAGGACCACCGGGTCTGCGGCCTTATATCTAGCCACTAGACCAACGAGACAGTCATAGGCCTTACAATATATAAATATTAACTAAGTAAAAAAAAAATCAGCTGGTTAGTAATCATTTTTGATGATCTCGTTATCGATACATGTTGGAAGGTGGGGGACTCTTTGATCAAACCATATATTTTGTAGGACAAATATTTTTTCGAATAATTTAGATAATTATCATCAGATTTAACAAAAAAAAACCAGTTAGTAATAAATTTTAGAGAATCATAAAATCAACATATTTTATCCCTGCTACCCCTATTACCTACCACAATCGAGAGTTTTCGTACAGGAAATTGTTGGGCGTCTCATCAAAATGAAGCTACTCACGGAAAATTAGCTTGATAGTAATCAAGTGCAAAAATGGACCCTGGATCCTGGACTAATACCGAGAGGTATTGACATCGATTGGCGCTGCAGCGCCATATTTGGTCATTTTGAAAATGTATACGCAATATAAAAAGTCATGTAATCTTTTATTTTACGAGTACACAATAATGATTATGTCCATATGTAGACATATTTGAAACCATGACTACGGCATCTGCAGTCTTAGCCAATACACCAATGCGGCAGTCAGGTGTATGCAATAACAGATTTATTTCTTAAAAAACAGATCCATTGTACGTATAGATCATCTAACATAACATTTCTAGCGAAATAAATAGCAACGAAGAGAATACCTTTTTGCCTATTTCGCAACGGATATAGGAGCCTATCAAAGAAATTCATTGCCATATATATCAAGGCAAGTATTTTATAAATGACTGTCTGTATTTCATTTTATTCTTCGTTTATCCTCTACATTGATACATTATATTGAAAATTGAAATAGTGCTTTTATTTTTTGAATTCGTTTTTACATGTATCACTTGTTTATAAATTAAAAAGTTATATATTTATTATTATAACTTATTTTTTAATTCATTTATTCTACTTAGAGGTATGGAATTTAAAATTCCACGCGGTTTTTTTAATTAATCATAACAATGTAAAAGTAACAGCTTGTAAATGTACCCCAGCTGGCCTAAGGTCTCCTTCTTAGGAGGCTTGAAGCTTTTTCCACCAAGCTGCTCCAATTCGTGTCGGGGAATGAAAAAGGGAGCAGATGAAACATCAGGTAATTATTTTACTTTTAATCATAACGTGTTTTGAAAAATAATCAATATCACGAATAGTCTAAGAAGCGTTATTAGAAATATATACCCTCATCTGCCTCGTTGATCTAGTGGCTAGATATAAGGCCGGAGGTCGTCCTGGGTTCAATTCCCAGATCGGAGCAATAAATAGTTATTGGGTTTTTCTGTCAGAAAATTTTTAGTAGCAGCCCGGAGGCATACACTTCCGTGCCTCGGAAAGCACGTTAAGCCAGTGGTCCTGCGCCTGAACTCTTTCCGGTCGTGTCGGATTGCTGTCCCATTGGATTATGAGAGCTAGGGAAGAGAGAGTGCACTTGTGTTGGCGCACACACTTGTGCACTATAATATCTCCTGCGATGAAATCGGTTTGAAGGACATTATTATTATTATTATACCTTCATGTGTTATTTGATGATGACTAAGCTTATATATTAGACTAGCTGTGCCCCGCGGCTTCATAAATTATTTTATTACTATAATAACACACATGCGCATACACACCCGCACGCACACACACGCACACACATACACACACACACACACACACACAGACACACATATGGCTACTGGTAAAGAAATACGTAATTAACGATTTGAAATTAATTTTCATAAGATATCGTAGGGTTTACCGATCTTATATATGGCCTAACATTTGCGCCATCACATGTTCTTTGTGTGTACCAATTTTCATCAAGATTGGTCAAGCCGTTCTTGAGTTATAAGAAGACATACAGACAGACAGACCGACCTTGCGGAGCCCTATTTTCAGCGTTAATTTTTTTTTTATAAATAATAGAGATAGAGTTCCGGGAGTCGGGACTTTTTATTGGAAACTTCCTCCTCTTTCAGGAGATTCAAAATTTCTTAAATATCATTATTTTAGAAATTATTAACGAAAAACTAAATACTTTTTTTTAAAATCTTATTTTGTTAATAACAATCGCAATTTTTTATGTGCTAATAAACCCTTAAAAAATTTTTTTCTTGACGTCATTCCGGATCAAATGAGCTGTCGCACATATTTTTAGGAGCTTTATTTCTATTTAACACGTTTTTGAACTTGTTGACTAGACTAATAGTAATAAATTACAAAAAAAGTTTTTTTTTCCAATACTTGTGTGCGGCGCCACGGATAAACGCGCGGGAGGAGACGCGCGAGGAGTAATTAATCGGGGAGCGCCAATTAATACAGTCCACGTCTTTTCATTCAAGCGCCCATCAGTAAGATAACAACCTGTATATATAAACTTCAAAAACAAAATCTTATCTAAAGACATTTGAGCCAAATCGTTAGAGACGTTTCCGAGACACAGGATATTTATACAAGAATTGTTCATTGAATATTATAAGGTATATATGATATAAGCCGCACTCTGAAGGGTCCGATATTAAATCGGACTTATCCGAGACACCGTGTGAGTAACTGGGGCGTGTTGATGCATGTGGCGGAAAATAGAAGCAATGACGTAGGCGTCTTGCACTTCGTGCATCGTCTCATACTTGGATAGTATTTCTAATAAATATTTACGTTTTATTTTATTTCTAACAGATAAACCCAGGTGTGTTAGGTGTCGTGTACGTGTAGGTGTTGACGGTTTCTTCCAAATATAGCTTATTTTACACTATTAGGGCACTTACTATTTCCATTTCTTAGTAATTAAACATATTGTTAAGTAATGTATTTTTTGATGACATTACTAATATTCGTATTTACTTCGATCTATATTTTTTCAAATAAAATGGCGGACGTCCTCTTTGGCCGTCTGATGGTAAGTGGTCACCATCGCCCATAGAGTTGTCGCTGAAAGAAATATTGACCATTCCTTACGTACCCAATGTACCACCAGCCTTGGGAACTAAGATGTTATGTCCCTTGTATATTTACACTGGATCATCCTTCAAATCGGACCACAATACTAAGTATAACTGTTTGGCGGTAGACTATCTGATGAATGGGTGGTACTTACCCAAATGGTCTTGCACAAAGTTCCACCACTAAGTGATCTAACAATAGAATCAAATATTCAAAGTATGTTTTATTTATTTTAGTACATAGATTAATTAATAAAGTCTAGCGTATATAAATGTATTTTAAACTTGATAGATACATAATAGATGGGCTACATAAATGTTAAGCTAATACAAAGCTTGTATTACGTAGGTGTTAGAAGCCCGTTCATGGCTATATGTTTGGCTTAAGATGCATTTCTGATGCATGTAGCGGAAAATAGACGAACGCAACGGCGCGAACGGTTACACCTCATGCCTCATCCGTCTCTCAGTTAACTTAGAAATATGTATGGAATGAGTTTTGATAAAAAACGATATAAAATATATATAGGTAGATTTCCGTTTTTAGTTTTTGATATATTTGGATAGACTCTCGTTGTATTTATATTATAGTATAAAGGCGCCGTGGTGGCTTAGTAGATGGAAATCGTTAATCTTAACCGAGGATTTAAATTCAGCCAAACACTATTGACATTTTATTTGCTTAATTTTTTTTTTAATTCATCTCCTGGTAAGCGCTGAAGGAAAACATCGTGATATTCAAATATTTATTTTATTAATAACGTATCTAATAGAATCATTTACATATATATTTTTTATATCATTATTTCTTTTAGTTATTGCTATTGAATTTCGTACTTTCGACTTTCATAAACTTTCGTAAATTTCGTAACTTTTTCCTTCCTCTATTTTAATGTTCCCTGGAAGAGTCGCTGTTGTAGTGATAAGACCTCTAGTATATCCTTCTATGGGGTTTTCCAATAGGGACGCTTAAGCTTTGACAGCTGATTGCGGCCATGTTGTTTGAGTGACAGCTGTCAAATGCAGTGTATTATATTCATTCCGTCCTCCCAAACCACCATGGCAGGTTACAGTGTCGAGCAGCACGTGCAAATCATAAAATTGTTTTATGAAAATGGGTCTTCAGTTCGAGCAACGTTCCGCGCACTTCGCCCGTTTTACGGTCGCGATGATCGTCCTGCCGAGTCGACTATCCGTCGATTGGTGGACAAATTCGAGTCAACCGGGTCAGTTAACAATCAGCCGGTTCCCGTGCGTCAACGTAACGCGAGATCTGCCGAGAATATCGCCGCTGTGCGCGACAGTGTCCTCGAAAACCCGCGGCAGTCAATTCCGCGTCGCGCACAGGAACTCGGCCTTTCGCAGACGACAACTTGGCGAATTTTGCGTTGTGACTTGAGCCTGCACCCGTACAAGATCCAGCTGACCCAAGAGCTCAAGGTTAATGACCATAGACAGCGCCGTGTGTTCGCTGACTGGGCATTAGAGCAGTTGGAAGTTGACGCCGATTTTGGCAAAAAAATCATCTTCAGCGACGAGGCGCATTTTTGGATGAATTGCTATGTCAACAAGCAAAATTGCCGTATTTGGGACGAGACCAATCCACACGAGGTTCACCAAGTGGCAATGCACCCGCAGAAAGTGACTGTTTGGTGCGGATTTTGGGCCGGAGGCGTGATTGGTCCGTATTTTTTCGAAAACGATAATGGTGTGGCCGTCACCGTCAATGGTGAGCGATACCGGTCGATGATAACCAACTTCTTTTGGCCTGAAATCGAGAATATGGATCTGGACAACATGTGGTTTCAACAGGACGGCGCTACGTGCCACACAGCACACGCTACGATGGAAGTTCTGCACGAGCAATTTCTGGACATGGTCATCTCGCGCGGAGGCGACGTGAACTGGCCACCGAGATCGTGCGATTTGACCCCGCTGGACTTTTTCTTGTGGGGTTTTCTTAAGTCGCAGGTCTATGCCAACAAGCCGCAAACCACCGATGCCCTCAAAGTCAACATACGCCACGCCATCGATCAAATACAGCCCGATTTGTGCGCCAGAGTCATCGAAAATTGGACCTTTCGTGTGCGCGCCACCAACCGAAGCCGTGGCGGTCATTTGAATGATGTCATATTCCATACATAATGGGGTCGATAGACCTTCCAAATAAAAAAAAAAATTCGCAAATATCTCTCCTACATGTATTTTTTTTTGCATTTCAAAGATCAAGCGCCCTTTATGGAAAACCCTATATGTTCGGTGCTTAAGTTACATTGGCGTACAAAAGTAATAATTATAATATAAGATGTAATATTTTCAACAAACCTTTGAAGTGGAGGCAATTATAATGCAAGAATGCACTGCCATTACATAGTCGCAAATCTAAATGTACCATATAATAATTACCATTATTTATCACTATTTAATTGTAGTATATCGCTATCGTATTAATTACAATATAATACAATTACATGATATGATATTAATGTCCATAAATAAATATATATATATATTGGTGGGCTATATTTTGTATTTATAATAATAATAATATAATAATAATTCATTTATTGAAAGTAACGCGGACTCAATTTGTTAGTTTACATCTACTTATTATCTATGTTAGTATATTAAAAGCTAATAGTATCAATGAATAATTACATTAAATATTCATTGCCGCGATCTTCCATAAGAAATGGCACAGCAATGACTCACGTACGTACAGTCCAGTCTACTCGCAATCATTTTAAGGATACTGTTGGTACTGCCTTGCAGCCTGCGCACTAGGGAGCCGCATCTCTTTCGCATTATAGTAAAAAAACAATCAACCCGCGTTTCTGCGAACATCCCTGCATCACCCCATTTCTTTCACTGCATAATTCGGCCTTATAATTGATACATATATTTTGCTGTAAGTACTTTTGTATTTCTTTTTGTGCGACTTTGTGACGTACAATAAAATAATATCCATGTTTGATATAGGTAATTAAAAAATATTTTACTTAGAAGCACCATGTGTTTAGATTGTATCTATACAAATTTAAAGATACATCGTCAGGAAATGTGGCTACTATGTTTTTATAGAATACAAGCAATTGTATTTTCGTAGCAAGCCGTTTTGTGAATGTGCGTCATTAATAAAACAAATAGGCCGTTTTATTATTGCAACATTTCAATATGTGTTACAAGGGCAGCGAGTTCAGATATTTAAAGGACTATTAATTGCTGCTGTTATCATCTGAATATTTGCCATTAAGTTGAAACGCGTGATTTTTGTTTTTGTGTTTCTTGCTGTAGTTGAATTTGTTTCGCATGTTGCATGGCATGCACAACATGTACATGCCGAATCTTACATAATTGAATCCACGAACCCAACTTTTTTTATTTTTTTTTCGCTGGAAATACTCGTCTTCGCGTTTCCCCCACATGAAATGGGGGCGTACGTGGGGCTCACCGGCACTGAAGGCGCCGGACTACCCACTGTAAAACCAGCGGTATCCTCTCCGTCTGGTTAGGGGGCAACACGGGATCGTTCGCGCATGCTACCATGACCCCCGCGGGCGGCCCGCCTATGCGGGCCTCCATTTCTAAGGGGGTTCCCAGATACAGGGAACCCACTTAGCCCAGGCGGCTATTAAGGCGGGGGGAGAAGGTGCGCATAGCGCCTACGCCTCCTCCACGGTCGTCTTTGACGGATCGAATCAGCGGAGGCACTTTCCTCACGCTGTCACTCCGCGGCCTCCTTCTGTGACAAGACACTCCCGCAGAAGGAGACCATTTCCAACCAGCACCTCTCGCTGTCGAGCATGACGTCAATCACGCTCGGCAACGAGTGATCTCCGCCGACTGTCGCCGCCAAGGAATGCCTCTGAGGCCCCCACGTAGCATACTCCATCAGGGTGTGGTGCGCCGTGTCTAGCGGCGCACCACACTCGTGGCAAGAGGGTGATACCTCCCGCCTCGCTATCTTGTGCAGTTACTTACCGATATCTCCAAGGCTTTTGACAAGGTCTGGCACAGAAGTCTTCTCTCCAAGCTGCCGGCATACGATCTGCCAGCTCAGCTCTGCACCTGGATTGCCAGCTTCCTACACAAGCGTAGCCTTCGCGTTTTAGTTGATGGCTGCGCTTCAAAATTCCATGTAGTGAATGCTGGGCTCCCCCAGGGGTCTGTGCTATCCCCCACACTCTTTCTTCTGCATATCAATGATATGCTCTCTCTCGGGAACATACATTGCTATGCAGATGATAGTACAGTGCACGGGGGATACAACGGACGCGCAGGAGCTGGGCGGGCGGAAACTGGGGAGAGACGGAGGGATCTTGTTGTTGAACTCGATAGGACGTTAGGACTCATTGCCAAATGGGGCTCTGATAATCTTGTTGAGTTCAACGCCAAGAAAACACAGGTATGCGCTCTCACAGCGAAAAAGTCACCATTTTCCCTTCCTCCTTCCCTCTGTGGCACTACGCTGGAGATACAAGGCAAAGTCGCCATACTGGGAATTGACGTTCGGTGCGACCTCAATCCAAAGGATCACATCGAGGCTGTTATAAAAACAGCCTCACGAAAACTCGGAGTCCTGAACAAGGTGCGGCGTTTTTTCACGCCACAACAACTGCTCCTGTTGTATAAAATACAGGTGCGGTCCTGCGTCGAATATTGCTCGCACCTTTGGGATGGCTCCGCTAAGTACTTACTGGAGGCCTTGGATCGGTTGCAGCGACGCGCGGTTCGCATTATTGGCGACGTAAAGGTCACCAACACCCTCGAGCCTTTACAGATGCGTCGAGAGATAGCGGCACTGAGCGCTTTCTATCGACTGTATCACGGCGAGTGCTCAGAGGAGCTATTCACCCTCATTTCTGCTTCCCCTTTCCTTCACAAATCTACGCGTGCTGGCTCTCGATGTCACCGACTAACTGTGACATCAATTCCATCGCGCACGAAGAAATTTGGCAACTCTTTTCTTTGTCGCACCTCTAAAACATGGAATTCGTTACCAGCACACGTGTTCCCCTCCTCTTATGACCCGGGTTCCTTCAAACGAGGCGTGAAGAGGCATCTTGCGGGCCGGCAAGGCGGGGGCGGCTAGTGCAAGTCATTCTTCCTGACTACACTAGCCGTCGTCGCGTTTGGACTTTAATATCACTTACCATCAGGTGGAGTAGAGTCAATTGCCCTCCCGGGAACTAAAAAATAAAATAAAAAAATAATAAAAAAAAATAAAAAAAAACAGCCACGTCCGGTAAGCACCTGCGAAATGAAAAAATTAAAATGAGAAGAGTCTAAAGCCCAGAAGTGGGACTCTTAAATACGGCTACAGTTTACTTTTATACTTGCCTACATGTTTCTCTTAATAATGAAAAATATTTTATTTTACCCTCTCCTGTAAGATGAGAATAGCAAACCTGTATTGTTCGAGCTGAAGTAATATCAGAGAGTTTCCACGGGGAAATAAAATTAAGTTATGGGTAAATTTGTAAAATGTATTGTATACATTTTTAGTAGAAAAATCTTTTTCTAATAGTAAATCCCATTTTAAGTGAGGGGCGAAGATAGAGCTAATGATTGTCTATGAGATCTCCGACATAACCAAGTGTGTGTGCCCTTGGGATAGGGCTGAGTAATAGGGCTTTGTGCAAGTCCCTCTGAGACAGTACCACCCGCACACAGTATACGATACATTCTACCGCTAAACAGTAATATTTAGTATCGTTGTCAAAGGTACAAGGGACATTTTTTAAATTTTTTTTTGAGGCTTTTCTCCGGTTGGACATGTTAGCCGCGTCATATCAAGGGACATAACATCTTAGTTATCAAGATTGGTTATTACATTAGCCTAGGAAAAGTTTAGTGCCATAACTGCAGAGGAATGAAGCAATGTTTGTCTACATGCTATCGGAGAAGAAGAGTAATTTCAGGTTAGAGACGAGGCTTTAGATATAATATCAGAACGAATTAACTAATAAATAATTTATCAGGTGAAACCTAGGATTTTAAAATATCGTTTACTATATGTAATATAAATAATAGTTTTTATAAAAATAGAAAATATAGAAAAATTAAAAAGTATCCGTTTATATACATACATATTTATTTGTTGATGGTGCACTACTACAAACACAAAAATCTCTTTAAGCTGATTTGGCTGTATATTTTGTCGATTTCTATCTCCTTATCTCTGCTTTATTCAAAAGAATAAGGCGCTCCATTTATAGCAAAGACTCATTTACCCAGTATCTAAAATGAACAAGTATTTCTTTTTATTTCCGAATATTCGCGTAAAAATACAGAAAATTGAAGTGGTTTTTAAATGTTGCAATTACAATTCAAGCTTATACTCTGCAGTTTGCAGTTATTGCAATTTGTGAGGATCGAAGTTAAGCCAAATTCATACATCTGGGTACAATGTTGGCTTATGAAGGATTTATCGACGTGTTTCTGCCGGTCATCGCTTGATCGCCGCAAAACAAGCAAATCCATCAACACGTTGCGCTTTCATCGATAACATGGAGCTATGAAATAGATTAAAATGTTGAAATTATTATTTCTTAAAAACTATACAAGCCATTCTTAACGGAGTATAGCCAAGATCAGCAGATTATACGGTTATTGCTCAAGTTTATTTACAAAAACAGGTGCATTCTCTATTCCATTACTTTAATAATCGAAGAATTTCTTTAACAGTATGACCTTTTTTTGACCTGACCATGGATGATAAGACAAGATTTAGAGGCCTGAAGTCAAAGTTTGGTGCTATGCGTGCCTTCTTCCAGGGCCTTCAACCTAGGGATATCTCTGTACTTCGGGAAACCCCTAGGCTGGAGGTCTGCATTAAAGGGCTTACCTACGGGGCGTCACAGTAGCGTGCTTAAGCTCGTATCACCCGTATCGTAGCACCCTCTAACCCCCGAAGATTTGAAGTAGTTACCATCGGCTTTTTGTGGATGTTTCGGCGGCGGTATTATTTAAGCTAAAGAACAAATTGAATTCTTAACATAAATGTTGCCAGAAGTATTTTTTCAATATAAAGTTTTACAAAAATGAAATAATAAGTTTTGATACTTATAAAAGTAATTGATACTTTTTTAATAAATAACGCGATATTTATTAAAACCGAAATGTTATATCCAAACAGTCCTTGATTAGTAGATCTTGCACGCCACTTAAGAGATCGTACTCGTAAATGGAATGCTTCTGGTCGAACTAACCACATTGTTGTTTCCTCAAAGCGTAGAATGCAATGCAGCGTACTGCAAACACTACATAGACTCCACATCTATAAAAGAAAATACTTAAGCTTAGCACGAAAATTAAATATTTAGTAAAAAAAGGAACGCTGTAATAAGTTTTCAAAATATATAATATATTTAAATGAAACAATTATATACGTAATATATATTAAATACTATCTTGCTGTGGAGGAAATGGAATTCCCAGGTCGCCGATCACGTCTCGCAAGTGCTATAAATTCTGTAACTATCTATATAAAGTTAACATTTTAGTTCACCTACATATAAATGATTTTTAGAAGGATTTTTACTACTACCTACCATTACGAGATTATTCAAAATATTCTTTATTCATATATATTGTATAAATAAAAAAAAGATATTGCTCTGCCTTTTTATCTTTATCCATGGGAGTGAATTGTTTCGATAAATATATACATGGGATAAGATTTATCACAAAACGAATTTCGTTTTACTGAATCTCCGTTCATTGAGACTACGGGATTATATAAATAAATATGTGTAACAATTTATTCTTTTATTATTGAGCAGCTTTGTTAATGCACTTATAATGGGTATTGATGTTAGTTCTCACACATAAAATTCATTTTAATTGTATATGTATAAATATCAGCTATCCCTTCTGACTTATAAGTAAAACAAAGATAA
Source organism: Nymphalis polychloros (assembly GCA_905220585.2). Taxonomy (NCBI): domain Eukaryota; kingdom Metazoa; phylum Arthropoda; class Insecta; order Lepidoptera; family Nymphalidae; genus Nymphalis; species Nymphalis polychloros. Next base: position 3,199,513 of record HG992247.1, read on the forward strand.
ACATTCGCCAAAGATCTAACACACCCCGCTCAATGGCAAAGTCGTAAAGGTACTTATCGTCGTAGGAAGTTTTAATATAATATGTAATTTATTTTGTTTCGACACACACATTTCCGAAATCGGTCAGGAGGACAACGCGTCTGCCTCTTTATGCGGTGCACGTATGTCCGTAAACGAATATTTCTTTTCGAATATATTGCATAAAAATAAAAATATTTACCTGAGAGGAAATAGCATAATGAGAATATAGACTCTCTTTTTTTATCATACAGCTATGCAGAGGGCCCAAGCTTAAAGACTTGTATATTGTACTTTTATATGATAACATTTTAACTAAGATCGTATTTTAAATAGAAGGGACAAGCAATTTGAACTACTTTTAATGTAAAGATAGCTTTTTATAAAGGACACTTGATATTAAACCATTTTAAAGATGAGATACTTCAAATATCAATAACGTAATATTTGAAATTAATTTTAAAGCAATAATCTTTTGTCTTTGATTTCACAGAAATGTTAATTTCGAATTGATTAATGATAATATTGATTATCTTTCAAAATATTTATATCGGTCGCGTTATATTCAATTAACAATTAAAAGTAAATAAAGTATAGTTCCGAGTCCGTTCTTCCTAAGGAGGTTTGGAATATTGGTTGCTACCTACAAGGCAGAAAGACGTCCAGCACGAGCAGATTTATTTGAAAATTTTCTTTACCGCGGGATAAATCATTAACATTAATAAAATACATACAAAGTGATTTCAGACACTGAATTGAACTCGTATCTTCCATCATCATCATCATTCCAGATCGCATGTGATGGATTATAGTAAAGAAACAGCATATGAATGTACAATATCAACTAAATACAGGTCAAAAATTAAAATTAATTCGAGTTACTTAATAGAACTATAGTTAGGTAGCTTAGAATTAAATTAAAGGCAAAATTTACTGATATTGTGTACGACTCTTTACATTTTCCATCCCGTTCCATTGAGTGACTGTCCACCAAAGAAGACACAATTAACTGTTAAATATTTCTAAATAATTATGGACAAAACTCATGATATCTTTTACATTTGTTGCTACGTGATTTTATTGGTTTCATATAATATTTATAACATTATTTGGATCTCAAATTAATGCCAAAAATAGTAAAATATATGTCAGTTTTTGTAGTTTTGTTACTCAGATTACGTACAATTATTGATTACTTTTTAATAAGTGGTTATTATTAAAAATTAGGAGAAGATTTGTGATTAATGCTTTATGTTGTAACATAAATAATTGCATTTTGAATGTTATATTATTATTTTACCCTAAAATCAAGGCAAAATAGTATGTAACTCAGTGGAAGAAAAGATCAGGGTCGGATGCATTTAATTTGTAATATATGATAAACTACACAGTGTTTTGTTATAGACATTACTGATTTAATTAGTTTTCATATTATTGCAAAAAATATATGTTTAAAAAAAAACACAATTTTTTAAAAAGTGCCAATCTTTTAAAAACATGCACATATGTCAGAAGTCTATATTTTACTTTTTTTCTTGTTAAGGGTTTTCAAAGCTTCGTGATTATTTCATCACTGAAAATATGTGTTAATCCAGGGAATTTTCATAACGAATTACACTCGAATCCCCGTATTTAATGTACACTCAGAATTGTATCGATATAATTAAACTTGTACAAGCAATCAAAAATCCTCGACCATTTTAACCATAGGTAAAAACACTATAATTTCTAACCGTTAATTAACAAAAACCTTTAACGGCTTACGAAAATTAACATTCCGGAAAACACATTGCGGTCAAACGTTGACAAAACAAAATACCAGGATCGTATTTGATTTTATCTATGCTTTTATAGCAGGCATAATACAATGTTATTTCACGCGCACGTAAAACTTTATGCGCATGAACGACAATAAGAAAAAATATGCATGCGAATATAGTACATTGTGACGGCGTCTTTTAGTCTTATAATAGCTTGCTCGGTTTTATGTCTTATTTTTAAACGGTCCATTGTATTTGATTTACACTGAGGTAGCTTTAGAGTACATTTGGGAGCTTTAAAAGATCAATGCTGTGTTATTTCGATGGGTTTCCTGTCACTGGACCTGTTGAATATTTTCAATAAATAATAGTAATTTAAAAAATAAGCGTTTTTTAAATACTCACTTTCGTTCTGTGTTTACCAATTATTCATTGTATTCCAAGTGAGTGCTAATTAATGAAATCTTTTTTAAGTCACCGAATTGTTCTAAACATAATATTATAAAAATCATTTTTCGTTGTGAACTACAACCGAGGAACTATATCGTTGTATCTTGTAAGCTCAAAGCATTTTATTTATGTGATATAAATAGAATAAATAGTTTGATACAATATTTCAAACGTATGTAATTATACATCTGCAAATGTTCTAAAATTCATTAAAATAATTACCCATAATACCCTAATCTCAGAACGAGATGCACTGCAGTAAAAATGTACGGACTCATTATAAAGCCTTTATATCTGTTTGAAGCGTACTTTAGAGTACCAGCGTTTTAATGTTATTTTGAAATGATGTAACCAATATTCTAATGCAACTAGGAATTCTCGCAGCACTCAAATCATTACTGTTTTTCTTATACCGCTTTTTGTCATATAAAAAAAATCTCTACTAAATTAATTTAAACAAAATCAAATATAATTTAATATTAAAACAGTTTTTTTGTAAGTATTTTTGAAATTAATTATACCTAACAAAATAAACCTACTTAAATATTTGGTGTTTAAACTTTTTAAGAAGTATTTTTCTCGTCAACTTTTATGAAAAATGGTGTATTTATTATCAGCAAACAACACAATATTAGAAAAGATGAAATTTATATTAAAAATAGAAAAGTACCTGAAGTTCTTGGTTAATGCTCATTTTTAGCACATATATGAGGCATATAATTCAGGCTATTTATGCAACTTTGTATATGTATGTAATAATAATAATGGTCCTCCTGACCGATTTCGGCCACGGCGGCCAATCTCAATAGAGATTAGCCAACTGCGCAGGAGTTATTATAGCGCACAAGTGAGTGCGCAAACACAGGTGCACTCTACTATTCCCTAACTCTCACAACCTGACGGGACGGCAATCCGACACGACCGGAAATATTTCAGGCGTAGAGCCAACGGCTTTATGTGCTTTCCGAGGCTCGGGAGTGTACACACTTTGTATATGTACATAAATTAGAGTCAGGTATGAAACGAATAAACCAATAGCTTGACGACTATAACATTTAAGCTTATATTTAAGCGAGTGTCAAAAATAGATTCAGAGATTCTATTCTATTATAATATTCTTTAATCATAGAATACACTAACAATTATCAGAGATTTTTTATGATCATCCTACATATGCAATTTTTCTCGTTGCCAAGCCGAGGTATGTCGGACTCACCGGCGATGACTTCACTAAAATACTCACTAAATACGTCACGGAATTGCTTGCGCATGCTACTTTGCCTATAGCAGCAACGGGGCTTCTCGTGGTACAGAGATTAAGGAGCTGTCTTTATCCTTCTGTAAGAAGAGTTATTAATTATATTTAATTTACATTTTTTTTAATTAGGACTAGAATGTAAAATGTCTACTATTGTAATGTGAATGTACAACATATACACGCAAAGTGTACGATAACAGCTATTCATTGTAAAGGTATATAATTGTTTTTTTTAATCTATTTTAATTTTTAATCCTCATTTAATTACTATGAAAAGAGAATGTGTAGCATTAAAAGTTGTACAAAGATATAAATTGTAATTTTTTTGGAATTAATACATTATTATTCATTTATTATTATTGACAACTCTTAACTTGGTTTTTAGAAGTATTTTGGGCTACTTATATAAAATTATTAGCAAATAAAGCAAAAACGATAATGCTTTTTATATTATTATATCCAGAAAATATTCTGCAGTAAAAGTATAAATATGACAAGACACGTCCTTATCACGTCAATAAATATGGTATCCTTACACAAGGGATAAAATTGTGTATATTTTCATTTTAGCGTGTTGTTCAGTATCGCCTTTATATTGGGACGGTTTACAACTGTCGACGGTTGTTATTCCGTATTTACTTCCCTCCGGCTGTTTGGAGTTAAGTGATGTAACAATTGTATCCGTTAATAAAACTTTGGCCTATGCTACTTTCTCTATTCTTACATATTTTTGTACTATCCAGTGAAATTATTGAATACTATCAATACAAATGTTTGAGATTCAACTTTTTTTTTATATATAAAGTAGGTTGACGGAATGGAAAATGGACCACCATAAGTAAGTCACTACCGTCCGTCCGTCCATCCGTCCAGTGTTCCTTACCTTGGGAAATATTTAATTATACCAGCTCACACTCTTTAAGCTGGATTACAACAGTATTAAGTATTGCTGTTTGGTGGTAGAATATTTGAAGTAGGTGGTACCTACTTAGACGGGCTTGCACAAATCCCTGCCAAAAAGTATTTTTTTTATTTTTGAATATATTATGAACTATGCACAGATTAAAAATATGTATTATCTAAAAAGTAATACATTGTTATAATCGTAAGATTTCATTGTATTGTATCGTTGAAATAAATCATTCATTTTGTAAAGACGAATGAAATATTTTTTTAAGGTTATCTCAAACTGTTACGAGTAAACTGACCATTAACTCTGTTTTGTCAACAGCTGTCACAGATGATACAAAGTGTCACAGATAAAAAAGAAACGAAATAAAACCCTTTTGCGTAACATTGCTGATTTATCAAGTGGTTTAGTCGCGTTTTGCTCTCTACATTACCTGTCATTGTTTTTTTATGGTGACATACAGCCATAAAGCGGCCTCATTGCGGATTAGGTCCCGGAGCACCCTCTTCTACGTAAAAACGTCACGTAACACGTATTGGACCCAAAAAATAATCTCTCGACTAGAACTGTAGCAGCTTTATCTTACTGTCAAATGTTTTTGTTTGCAACGTGTTTTATGATATGGGACGTCTGTCTTACGCTTAGTTTGTCTAGTTTTAGCTTGTGGTTTAACGATATAAGTTAGTTTGTGTATTAAACTAACTAATTATACACTAGCAGTGTTGTTCTTTACTCAATTCACTCGTGAAATTTTAAAAAGTCAACTTATAGTGATACTCTAATTTGACGCGTATGTTGTTCAAATTAAAGACTATAATGTATACTATAGTCAATGTCATTTATCACGTTCTGTCATTTAACGATCGTGTTTTATAGTGACTTTAGAGTGTATTATCTTACTGTATAATCTTATTACGACTATGACCATATTATATGAGCATAAATTAAATAAATCACATTAATTCAAAAACATGTACAGCAGTTACATCGTCATAAAAAAAATAGGCAAGTACAGTTGATGTCAAAAATTGTTAATAATGTAATAACAGTACTTTTTTCATTAATGATATACAAACAAATATTATAAAACAATTAGTATTGAAGCTATGTAATCTTTCAATACGTGTACTGATAAATCATATTGTATGCCCCTTGTTGCTTTTTCTCATTCTTTTTAAATATGTAATAATTCTAAAAGTACTATGGGATAAAATTTACGAACCAAAAATCTTTAAAATGAAATATTTTTTTATATTGGTAAGGGCTCATACAATTAAACGAAATATATTATAGGAATTTATAAAAGACATATATTATGTGCTGTCGTAGTTTGGTATGTTAATATTTAGATCTAATAATTTTACATACATAGCTATCTATCTATTATGGTTTTGGCAGCAATCGATTGGAAAGCGTCAGGGCTGATAATTATCACCCGTTAATATTACCGTCAGTCAGAAACTACGTTGACACAATAATCTCGGCCTATGCCCGGTTTAACTAGAAATTATTATCATTCTATTGTTTTAATGTAAATCCTATAAAAAAAATAAACTCTTTTAAATCCTTATATTATAGGATTGATTTCAGAAACAAGAAACTTTTGTTACTCCTTTTCTCTAATGTAATATATAGTCAAGTACATATGTGAAAATTATATAAACTGCCCGCTTGGAAAACAATGAACAACGACTCCATGTCTTTTTTCATCTATAGCATCGTCTTTTAATGTGTTATAAATATTATGAATTAATGTTTTTATCAATACGAAAAAATCTAATTTTAAATTTTAATTACATTAGAATTATTTATTATTTAAATAAGTTTATATATATTAAAAAAAGCCACCGTACAAATAATGATCGAATGGTGGGAAGAATTCTTAGCATTTCGCCGGTGAATAGCATTTCTGATTGTCTGGGCGAAAATAAACTGGCCCTTCTGTCAGCAGTGGACATAAGAAGGCGGGGTGTTGTGTTTTATTAAAGTTTTCGCACTATTATGTGGTAATAGTTTGGTTCAAGTTTTTATATAACATACATATATAGATCAAGTTAAGTTATAATAAATTATGAGCTTTAAATATTAAAAGGATCTTGAAATGCCATAATGTTATGCAGTTTCAGAATGATAATTGAATTCATACTTTTATGTTTCATTGTAGCTATTGACGAGCCGGTTGGCGTGGTTGGTATATACCTGCCTTCGCGCCGCGGGTCGTGGGTTCGATTCCCACCCAGGACAGACATTTGTGTGCATGAACATGTTTGTTTGTCCTGAGTCTGGGTGTTATCTATATAAGTTTGTATTTACAAAAGAATATAGTATATGTAGTATATCAGTTGTCTGGTTTCCATAGTACAAGCTCTGCTTAATTTGGGATCAGATGGCCGTGTGTGAATAATGTCCCAGGATATTATTATTATTATTGTATATTTGTGTATACTTTAGAACATACTTGTGTGATAACATTATAACAATGTCACATTTTATGAATAGACTTTATTTTAAAACGAATTATCCCGTTGTAATAAGTATACTGCAATAAACAAAATAGATATATAGAAATAAAACGATAATAAATCGTTTTAAGGATTTAACGAGTTTGGGGGTTATGATTTCAGCAAGCTATGTAAATATATTAATTGTGTTTAACGACACTGTTGGTGGTAAAAACGTGTACTACTGAGGTCATGACCTCGTGTCTTAGCTACCCGATAGGTAAGAGCTATCGAGCGGTATTGCCCGCACCGGTGTTGCCACGTAATTTTCGTAATTTAATAAAAAAAAAAAAAAATCCGGGATAAATTTTTTGCTTAGTATTTTAAAAATTATTACATAAACAGAACCGACACACGATACCTAATAACCACTTCACGGGTCGGACACGAATTTTGTTAGACGCTGTATATGTGCATCTGTTCCCAAATATCTCCTAAGATACCTAAAAACGTTAGCATCCAATTTTATGCTATGTTTTTTTTTTTATTATTAAATAGGGATTCAGATGAGCATATGGGCCCCTTCATGGTAATTCATGATTATTTCATTCTTAAATAGACAATTATTACTGTTTTTTTCTAATAAGATTGTGAAGTGTATTGTCTTTTATAAAATGATTCAATAAACCAAATGAAACTTTTTTTTTTTAATAGGGTACTTAGGCAGCCTATGGGCCACATGATAGTGAATGGTTACCAACGCCCATAGGCATTTGTATTGTAAGAAATGTTAACTATCACTTACATCGCCAATGCGCTAGAAACCTTGGGAACTAAGATGTTATGTTCCTTGTGCCTGTAATCATATTGGCTCACTTACCCAACAAGTACTGCTGTTTTGCGGTAGAATATCTGATAAGTGGATGGTACCTACCCTGACGAGCTTGCACAAAGCTCTACCACCAGTATGTGACGTCATACTTCATTTATAGTATACTCAAGAGGACATAAAATACTGTTTAAAAAAATGATTGAAATTTACTATGTTAGGTATTAAAGACTTACTTATCACAATTTAGAAGTTAGGTTATTGATTTCTGTACTGTAACTCGATTATTGCGTATGATTTATAAAATCGTGTTTCAGTACGGTTAGGATATAAATGTGATGGATAATAAGTATATTTAAATATATATTTATATATATCTATATCTATACGACTATATAAATCTATTGGCTCTGTCTGTAAATTTTTGTTTTTCACCTAATTTTGTGATAAATAATCGTTTTATGATGCAGTGATTCACATTATACTATTTTTTTCATTTTGTCTGTCTGTATGTCTTCTTATAACTCAAGAACGGCTTGACCAATCTTGATGAAAATTGGTGGACACAAAGAACATGTGATGGCGAAAAAAAAATAAAAAAATTACGTATTTCTTTACTAGTAGACATGTGTGTGTGTGTGTGTGTGTGTGTGTGGAAAATGTCGAAAAAATTCTAAATAGCAGATTTTGAGTGAGAATATTAGATGATATTTAGTAGTTAATAATTTTGAACAAGAATATTTTATTATTTACTTTAAAAATTTAGTTTTAGGTTAGCGTTGTAATTAATATATCCAACGCATAACAGAGCTCCTTCAGAGTTTAGTAATGAGGAAAAGTATGTTGTTATAAGATCTCTTCTGTATTGCTGATCATTTTGCACCGAACAAATCTCCAGAGCATCGCAATGTAAGCAACAATTGCTAAGAGCCATTATGGCTTGATTCCTAAAACGATATAATTGGAGGTTAGATAGAGGTGCTGTTATGAATACGAGTTTGCCAATTAAAGATGCATTAATGTAATACTAACTATTGATGAAAAAACACATTTTGCCAAATTTAACAATTTGTTACTATTTTTCACTATTGTTTGAGTTAACTACGGATAAAAAAACCGGCCCTTAGAGTTTAACTTATTAAAGTTGCTTGACGGGTGATTATTTAAATAATTCTGTGTCAAATCAATAATGACAGAAAGAGAGAAATCAGTGTTTGACTATGCAGCCACTAAGCATCATTTATAAGACTGTTCCATGATAGCAAACATCACCTGTATACTGTTTTGATAATTTATCATTTTCAAAATAAACGTGGATTGTCTTCGGCTTGAGATAGTACACCTAATACATATATAGCAATATGTTTTATGTAAGGCCCGACCTTATTATCGTATATTTATGTACTATTGGAATTAAAAAAAAACAGCGCGACAGCTTAAGTATTACTGCCACAAAAGTTTTTCCCGACAGAGCGCCCGAGTTTCAAGTAAAACTTTTATGGGCGGGACTTGTGGAGGCATGCGCAAAACAGACGCTGAAGAATTGCTTACCATCGTCGACAACTGATGGAGAGCCTTGAGGCAGTCGCCGCGGACCCTTGGTACCATGCGGACGCATCCGATGCACTGCATAGTGTAGTCGTAGTGAAAATAAAACTTTGAAACTATATACCTCATTAATAATCAAAAGAACTGTCAATAAGTTTTCGTTCTTTAATAGTTTAAATAAGTTTAACGAAGTTTAGTATACTTTTGTCAGGTGGAAATTCGTCTCTAGGTAAATCAGAATAATTTAATTTTTATTATTGATAAATATTTAAACGTATTAAATACGTTTAAATAGAAAAGTATAATTTTTAACCTAGAATATGAAACCATATTTTTGTCATGTAATTTATAAAAATACGTTAAAATATAGAAATGCTAAAAAATATATAAGATTATTATAAAATTATATGCTGAGGTCTAATAATAAAATATTATGCTCTATTAACCCAAGTAAGGCTGAATAGGCGTGCAAACACCGTAAGCATAAACGTAATTCTACAATATAATTATAAAGCGCTTCTGTGCTTAAAATAACCGTACCTATATTAATTAAGAAGCCTTGTGACGTCACTAGTAGGCTAAAACTAAATTGACAATATTTTAAATAAAACAAATATTTTCGATGGCATTCGGAGAGGCGATATTCATTCGTTATTACAATAAACAAGGCAGTGTTTTTATTCAATGGAAAATATTATTATATGACCGTTTTTATACGGTTTTAATTGCTATAAAACATTTTTTTCGCAGTCTATAGCAAATACGAACATAGCAAAATTTATTCATAATTTTAGAACATTAAGTATATATAATAAAAACAGTTATATTAATATTCAATATTAATGTTGCACTGTGTTGCATTTATAAACGCGCGTCGCCCGAAGTGAAACTTACCCGTCTTGAAATACCATTCTAAATTTAAGAAAAGTTACAAATTAATATTAAATACTCATGAAATTGAAATAAGTACAGATTGGAATATAATTAATAAATATAGTTTTATAAGTTTTTCAAGCGTTAGCCTTATTATATTATACTTTTTAAAATCGATTTTGTCCCAATCGTATTTGACCTGTAATAACATAATGGAACACTTATTATTTTTTCCTTAAATATATTCAAGAAGTTGTAAGAGAAAACTGAATAGAATTCGATTAATATTTTCTACGAGGGCATCAAATGAGTACATAGTGTGCAAGAATAATTGAGTTAAAAAGTGTTCTATTTTTGATTTTTCGAAAAAGCATTGTTAATTAAAAGATTAATCGTCTTTTGTTTTAAGGTAATTTTTATAAATTATACATTTCTCAATACTACATTTATCTTCGATTTTCTTAAGCTCATATGCTTCGTAATAAGTTATAAATAAGAAGAGTAATTGACGTGGACGTCAGTGAGATACCGTTCGACGTTCATAGCAAAACTACTTACTACGAAGCTAATTGAAGTAGAACAAAATATTATTAAATATTGGTAATGGCAGACTGACGAGTCTGCCACCTGATGGTAAGTGGTTACCATTCCATAGATTTTGAAATTGTAAGGAATATTAATCATACATTGCACTTACCTTAGGAACTAAAATGTCATGTCTTTTGTTCCTGTAGTTACACTGGCTCACCCTTCAAACCGGAACATAACAATAGTAATTATTGCTGTTAGGCGGTAGAATATGACGTGTGAACAAATTACAATAAATGCAACTCTATTTATTTATTTATTTATTTTATACTTTATTGTACACCACAACAATTTTTTCATTACAATAACTTAGACAGCCTATATAAAAGTAGCATACAATTTTGGCGACCTTATCGCTACATAGCTATCTCTTCCGGGCAACCAACGGTGTAAGGAATAACCCATAGGATATGAGGTAGTTGGTGCAGTAATAACAAAATAAAATAACATTATAATAATAATCTATAACAAAAACAAAATAATAAATACATGTCAATATATATAAATAAAAATACACATTTAATATATCTATATATAAATTATATTATCAATACATACTAAAATTACAAGTATATAATATAAATATATACAATAAATACGATACCAAAAACGATAAGTCCTCAAACAACACGAGACAAAAAAGAAAAATAATCCAAAAAAAGAACAAAAATAAAAGAAAATTATTGGTGATAAGGTACTTGAGACAAAAAGTGATCTTTTACAAGTTTTTTAAAAATATTTGTGGATTTGGCCTCCCGAATATTTAAAGGGAGGTCGTTCCAGAGTTTAATAGCCTGTACTGTAAAAGAATTATTATAGAAGGATGACTTGTGATCGGGCACCCTTAAAGTCAATTTCTTCAAAGAACGGAGAACTTCTCCAGGTTTCCCTAAAAATAAAAATTTCTCCTTCAAGTAAGGGGGAGTAACAGGGTGAAACAATACACAGTTCACGAGTTGTTTCACCCTTATTTGTATACTATGTGTTCATTACGGCACAAACATATTTTTTAAACGTTTCTTGAAACACAGCTATGTGTTTAAAATCCTTTCATGCACTTGTGACTTGTGCTAATCGTCATGCGGTTTAGTCGTTGGAAAAGAAAAGTGCGGTATATGAATTATTATCCGTCTGACTTTATAATGAAATGAAAAGGCTTTCTGCAAGTCCGTCTAGGTGGATATCACTGATTATCGAATATTAACGTCATATATCAGTAGATTATTGCTCTGTTTAAATGGTCAGTGAGCCGGTGTAATTACAGGGACAAGGGATATACAAATTTTATATTTCCGCATTGGCATTATAAGGTGCGGCTTATACTTGTACTACCAATGTTTATAGGCTCGTCTGATTTTATAAAATAAATAAAAGTATATAAATTTGTATATAGTTTCTGAGGATTGATTATTTCAAAGACAGCCGCTAAGAAGGTATTTTAGAAAATAAAAGTTCTATATAGGCTTTCTATTTTATAAAAAAATATATTTATAAATATTTCTTAGTTAGAACGACTTCGCTGGCCGCAAACACATTCTCGTACCGGATATAATTATAAAATTCAACCAGAGATAATTATACTTATAAAAGAGTAACTATTTACTCTTTTGTCGGGTCATTACGGTAAAGCATATTCAAGTATTTTTTGGCTTTTAAAATTAAACACATCTTTTTAAATCGTAGAACAGATTTTTCACAAAAATCATTTTATAATTATGTAATTTCGAAAGCTTAAGCTTTTAATTCTATTTAATCTTTTAATTCTATTACGTTGTACCTAAAATAAAACAGCCGAGATGGCCCAGTGGTAAGAACGTGTGAATCTTAACTGATGAGATGAGTGAGTGAGTTCAAACCCGGGCAAGCATCACTGAATTCCATGTGCTTAATTTGTGATTTATAATTCATCTCGTTCTTGACGATGAATGAAACCTGCATGTGTCAAATTCTACTGAACACGTGTATTCCACCAACCCGCATTGGAGCAGCGTGGCTTCAAAACCTTTTTCTCAAAAAGAGGAGATGAGGCCTTAGCCCAGCAGTGGTACATTCACAGGCTGCTACTGTAAAATAAAAAAATAATTTAATCTAACTGTTTTAATATATTAATTTCACTATATCTTTTAATGTGTAAATATTTAAAAAAGGACGAAGAAATAATCTCAAAACCTTAAAACACGATCGTTAAATATCGGGAATGTATTTTCGATATTGTATACTACTCGGTGGTAGGGCTTTGTGCAAGCTCGTCTGGGTAGGTACCACTCACTCATCAGGTATTCTATCGCAAAATAGCAGTACTTTGTATTGTTGTGTTACGGTTTGAAGGGTGAGTGAGCCAGTGTAATTACAGGTACAAGGGACATAACATTTTAGTTGCCAAGGTTGGTGGCGCATTGGCGATGTTAGCAATGGTTAACATTTCTTACAATGCCAATGTTAATGGGCATTGGTGATCACTTACCATCAGGTGGACCATATGCTCGGCCGCTTACATATACAATAAAAAAAAAAAACGCGTCGAAATACCCTATCAAGTCGGTTGTGAAAATTTTACGAGTGACACACATGCAGCTTGGCTTATAAATATAAAATAGTGTGTAGTTTTCGCTGGATGATATATAATTATATTTATCACGTGTCACAGTTCGTAAATGTGCCACTGTTGGGTCTCGTCTTCGGTTAGGAAACAGACTTTTTAAATTTATATAAAATAGATTGAGTTGGTACCTGATGTTAAGTTTTCACCATCACCCATAAAAATTGCCAATCCGCCACCAATCTTGGCAACTAAGCTTTTATATCTCTTGAGCTGGTTACACTGGCTTACTCACCCTTTCAAACTAAGTATTACTGTTCGGCGGACGCATATATGGGGTTTTTCAATAGGGACGCTTGAACTTTGACAGCTGATTGCGGCCATGTTGTTTGAGTGACAGCTGTCAAATGCAGTGTGTTATATTCATTCCGTCCTCCCAAACCACCATGGCAGGTTACAGTGTCGAGCAGCACGTGCAAATCATAAAATTGTTTTATGAAAATGGGTCTTCAGTTCGAGCAACGTTCCGCGCACTTCGCCCGTTTTACGGTCGCGATGATCGTCCTGCCGAGTCGACTATCCGTCGATTGGTGCGTCAACGTAACGCGAGATCTGCCGAGAATATCGCCGCTGTGCGCGACAGTGTCCTCGAAAACCCGCGGCAGTCAATTCCGCGTCGCGCACAGGAACTCGGCCTTTCGCAGACGACAACTTGGCGAATTTTGCGTTGTGACTTGAGCCTGCACCCGTACAAGATCCAGCTGACCCAAGAGCTCAAGGTTAATGACCATAGACAGCGCCGTGTGTTCGCTGACTGGGCATTAGAGCAGTTGGAAGTTGACGCCGATTTTGGCAAAAAAATCATCTTCAGCGACGAGGCGCATTTTTGGATGAATGGCTATGTCAACAAGCAAAATTGCCGTATTTGGGACGAGACCAATCCACACGAGGTTCACCAAGTGGCAATGCACCCGCAGAAAGTGACTGTTTGGTGCGGATTTTGGGCCGGAGGCGTGATTGGTCCGTATTTTTTCGAAAACGATAATGGTGTGGCCGTCACCGTCAATGGTGAGCGATACCGGTCGATGATAACCAACTTCTTTTGGCCTGAAATCGAGAATATGGATCTGGACAACATGTGGTTTCAACAGGACGGCGCTACGTGCCACACAGCACACGCTACGATGGAAGTTCTGCACGAGCAATTTCTGGACATGGACATCTCGCGCGGAGGCGACGTGAACTGGCCACCGAGATCGTGCGATTTGACCCCGCTGGACTTTTTCTTGTGGGGTTTTCTTAAGTCGCAGGTCTATGCCAACAAGCCGCAAACCACCGATGGCCTCAAAGTCAACATACGCCACGCCATCGATCAAATACAGCCCGATTTGTGCGCCAGAGTCACCGAAAATTGGACCTTTCGGGTGCGCGCCACCAACCGAAGCCGTGGCTGTCATTTGAATGATGTCATACTCCATACATAATGGGGTCGATAGACCTTTCAAATAAAAAAAAAAATTCGCAAATATCTCTCCTACATGTATTTTTTTTGCATTTCAAAGATCAAGCGCCCTTAATGGAAAACCCTATATAATGACGGGTTGACGGGCTTGCACAAAGTATATTTTTAATGTGCTGATTGTGTTAGATACGTATTATGATATGATTATAAAACCGTTACAGTTAATTATAATATCCATTATTTTTATATCAATTTATATTAATACAAAATAATAAAATTGAAAAAGAATGTTTTTACATATTTTTTTTTTATATTAACAATAAAATATATAGTTAGTGTGTCTATTGATATTAGTTATAACGAGATAAAATAATTACATTTATTAATGAAAATATCGGGCTCATGCATTAATATCATACGGAAACAATTATTATTACGAATAATTAAACAAACTGCAGCCATAAAACTTATATGTATAGACTAGCTGACCGCCTTTAATTTGCACGGCTTAAATGATGATTTGGTCCTATAATATATTTTATGAATAATAAGCTATAATGTATGATAACATTTATATATTAACTAGCGAGTCAAGTGAACAATGCATTTGCACAATTTTCACAATAAGATTTTTAAGCCAAGCCACAAGTATATCTTTAAAATTTGCCTTGTCCATTTTAAAAAGGTGAATTTGAAGTAAGATATTTGAATTTGAGGTTAAGAATGTGCATGTGAAAGGTTCATCGTAAATGACGCATAGTTCGGTGCTTTACAAATACACATAGGAGTTCTATTATGTGTATTTAATAAGAGATCTATGTATTATATTTATAGTTATATACACTTATAGTCACGTCTGAGACTTGATGTTATTAACGCTTACTTCTATAAGAAGTAAAGTAAAGAAAAGCCTTCCAACAACGCTGTCGAGTTGAAAGGCACAGTATGTCTTTTTATTTTTATAACTCGCATACTTCATTAAACTTTTACTTTATTATTATGTTATGTGTTCGTACTATATATAGAAGAAAGTATTTCATAACTCTGTAAGAAATACTGTTAATGCATTTCGTTCAAGACCTGCTCGTATGCCGTTACGGCCAACGTTATAACGCTCTTATGCCGTCATGCGCCCTCTCCGCCGCCATCGTGTCCGTCGAAGATAATCAATACATATTATTGTAACTGTGCAATCATATAAATTCATCTAAATTATCATCATATTCAGCCCACATGAATCCACTGCTGGACATAGGCCTCCTCACCGGCGCGCCAATTCTCCCGGTCCTGTGCTAATCGCATCCACTGTGCACCCGCTATTTTTCTAAAGTCGTCTGACCATCGGGCGGGTGGTCTGCCCACTGGTCTCTTTGCTTGTCTAGGCCACCACTCGGTGACGACTTTAGTCCACATTCCGTCTTCGCGTCTTATCAAGTGTCCAGCCCATCTCCACTTTAATCTCGCGATACGCTTCCCAATATCTTCGACCTTCGTCTTTCGTCGAATTTCCGCGTTTGGTACACGATCAGCGAGAGAGATGCCTAGCATGGCACGCTCCATCGCCCTTTGTGCTACTTTTATTTTTTGCATGTTATGCTTAGTAAGCGTCCATGTTTCGGCACCGTAGGTGAGGATAGGCAAGACACATTGGTTAAACACCTTGGTCTTGAGGCATTGTGGGAGTTTGGATGTTAAGGTGTCCTTGAGTTTTCCAAAAGCAGCCCACCCTAAGCCAATGCGTCGTTCGATCTCCTGTATTTGAGATTTACGATCAAACGATAAACGATGTCCAAGATAGACATAATCGCTGACCACCTGTACGGTGTCCTTACCTACGATTATGTTAGGTACATGTATGCGACGATTAGTCATGATTTTGGTCTTGGACATGTTCATCCTCAGACCGATCCTCAGGGAAACTTCTTGCAGATCGATCTAAATTATACAAATTAATTTAATTAATAATAATTTAACAAAGCAATTATTAAAACCAAGAATGAACTCGTGGATTATAAATAAATGAGTAGAAATGGAATCCTATCATCTATAACGATTACGATACATTCCTGATTTAATTTCAATCCAACTTTGACTATTCTTTTAAAGTTAACATACCATGACAAAACCAAACTCACATGATATTTTTTATGCCAATAGTCGATAATTAAATTAAAGAATAGGAAAACGGATTAACGGCAACGATCATGCTTCGATTCGATTGCGATAAGGTGTCAATTTGTTAGTAGAATTGTTCCCCAGTTTGACTTTACTATATGACTTCTCTCTCTATTTCTTAAGCGATTTCAAAAGGTGGTGTATTACATTGGTCTGTGACGTATACAATACCGTTTTTAAAAAACCGTTCTTTTTAATTTAATTAGTAAAATGTAAACTATATATAATATAATATCTATAAATGATTGAATTTTATCGTTCTTTCACGTGATCACTATCGTCATGAAATTTTGCATATACGTTGTCAGGCGTATTGAAAAGTACTTAGGGTACCTAACACCGGCCATTTCCTCAAAAGCGGAGGCTGTGGATGGAAACTAGTTTATTATAATAATGTATCGTTATAATTAAATAAAGCTGTTTATATTACTAAGCAAACTATACAAAGTAGTATCGACGTTTAAAATTTCATAGTAAATATAAAAGCTTTTGACAAAATCGTTTTTTTTTTTTTTTTTTTTTTATAACTTCCTGTGATACATCGTATGTCTTATTAGATGTTTACACGAAATTAAATGCATTACTATTTAAAAATGGAAAGCTTCTTGTTTCTGAAGTTCAACGTGTAAAAGCTCGCATTGGTAGTATTTAGTTACTAGTTACTCAACCGGTAAATACGACTTTGAATTGCTGTTTGTTGTTTAGTTCCGAAACAGAGTGAGCCAGCGTAATTACAAGCGTAATGTTACCATCGTTGACCACAAATTGGCAATGTAAAGAAACAACTCTTACAATCTCCGTGTCGTTTTGTAAAACCAGGAGTTTGCTTTTTTTTCTCAACTAAATAACATAATTTTTCATATTAATGTAAGGTCTAATTTTTATTAGACTTAGGTATAAATGTACATAATAATAATAATGTCCTCCAGATCGATTTTCGGTCACGGCGGCCAATCTCAAGAGAGATTAGCCAACTGCGCAGGAGATATTATTAAACACAGGTGCATTCTCTCTTCCCTAGCTTTCATAATCTGATGGGACGGCAATCCGACACGACCGAAAATATTTCAGGCGCAGGGCCAACGGCTTAACGTGCTTTCCGAGGCACGGGAGTGTACACACTTTCATCTTCCAGACTCTTGGCTGCTACTGAGAATTTTCTGACAGAAAAACCCAATAACTATTTATTCGCCCGACCTGGGAGTTGAACCCAGGACCACCGGGTCTGAGGCCTTATGTCTATTTGTTATTAGAACACGACCAAGCCATCGAATACATTGTAATGAAATTTGGCATTGGTACCTTCTGTAGGTTCTAGATAGCTTAGATGAAGGTATAAACTGAAGAGAGTCGAGTCGGGAAAATCTATTGTAAAATATATGTTTATATAATTACGTAACAATATGTAATAATTAATACACTTATGACTAAAGAAACGGAAGCTTTCCGATTTTATTATTTCAACATTAAGAGTTGATATTATTTTAATGAGTATGAGCTGAGAATTAAAAAGTTGTGTTTAGAGAATTCTAGCGAGTCTTTGAACAAAGTTTGCTCGCTTCGTAATCATAATCTATAAACCGATTCGTTTTTTTATATATTTTTAATATCTAATTTTTTGATCTTTGATCCGTGTAATGATTTTGTAATTCATGAAAATTTCATTGTTTTATTAAATTATGTGTTTTGTAAAAGTAACTTCTCGTTTATTTTATATGAAATATGTATTACATTTAAATTTAAAATTGCTTAAGATGTGAAGTGTCGATAGCGAATATCGCACGTAGTGAACTAACAACAGTAACTTGTTAGTTAACTTTGAGCACAATAATGTAATGTTGTGTTCAAAGTAAGTGATGTATTTATCGCATGGTACACCAGTGTAGATAAGTTATAAGATATTACTAGATAGATAATTTATTTACGTACCTTATCAAAAAATATTCATTTTGTCATTTTCCTTGTCTGTATTTTATCTTTAATTTCATTTGTGTATAATTAAGAATGAGTCTACATAATATTAGTGAGATAGGTTTTGAATATATAGAGAACTAGTTTTCGCCCGCAGTTACAACCGTGTATTGGTGTAAGGTATAAAAAGTAGGACGTGTTATTGCTTGGGGTTCGATCTTGTATCATAACTAAGTTTTATCAAAATCCGTGTAAGCGTAAAATCTAGACGGCGATATCGATATTAATATTATAAATGTCCATCTCATTAATAATATTAATATAGATATATCCGTTAAAATTATGACTCAATAAAATATGTTTCGCTGAGGTGACTGGAACATTTTACGAACAATACGAGTATATTAAATAATTAATTGTCTGTTTAAGAATTAAATATATGAATTTCAAAATGTTTAAATTACCATTTAACGGGAATTAAAACTAGCATTCTTGTAACTATTCCACATCGTCATTGTTCTTTAGAGATATTCTAATTTCGAAACAAATGTGATTAATAATGTAAAAAAGATGCGTGATATAAATTTGAATGTAAAATTAGAAAGATATGATTTTGCAAACGATGCTCTGTCGATATATACCTAATAAATATATAAATCGACGTCTCTTTTTTACGTATTGAATAATAAATTGTTCATACTTTTGACACATGTATAAAAATTCGATACAGGAGAACATCAGATACTATTGAATATCAAACAATGTGATTTACAAAAAGCTTTCAAGTACAGGTGACGTCACTGATACTAACGTGTCTGCTGGTTCATTTAATTATAATAAGCGTTATCAAAAGGTTCTCGTTATTATTTTTTGTCTCATTTTGACGTTTCATTTACTGCGACAATTATATTGTCTCATTATGTGCGTTTGAGTGGTCGACTTTATTATAGCGTCTACTGACAATTATTAATAAAGCAACAGACTTAAGTAATATAGTGTTTACTATGTGTGCATATTATACACACATGCAGATGATTCCTAACCAAAACGTAAACGGCACTGAAATTAATATAACCCTTACATGCACATGGGGTTACTTTGGCCTTACTACAAACATTACTTTACGAACTGATAACTACATATTACTCTGACAGACGTAATTGAAAGTCTTTAATAAACAGAATGTTTAATTATATAAATGATAAAGTGTTAGGCTTCGTATAATTTATGGGGATGATCGGTGGGATATTTTCAGATTATAACTTACAAATAGGATCTAACTTAATTGTCCTCCGATGACCGATAACCGATGATCGTGGGTTCAATAAGAACGCGTGAATCTTAACCGATGATCGTGGGTTCAAACCCAGGCAAGCGCCACTGAATTTCATGTGCTTAATTTGTGATTATAATTCATCTCGTGCTTGACAGTTAAGGAAAACATCGTGAGGAAACCTGCATGTGTCAAATTTCACTGAAATTCTGTCACATGTGTATTCCACCAATCCGCATTGGAGCAGCGTGGTGGAATAAGCTCCAAAACCTTTTTCTCAAAAGAGGAGAAGAGGCCTTACCCAGCAGTGGGACTTTTTATTTTTTTAACTGTCCTAATTTTACTACAAGAATATAACACAGTCTCCTTATTTCATAATTTAATTTTTATTGCAGTAGTCTCGATATCTAATAATCTTTTTTTTTTTTTTTTTTTTTTTATAGCATAGGTTGGCGGACGAGCATATGGGCCACCTGATGGTAAGTGGTCACCAACGCCCATAGACATTGGCAGTGTAAGAAATGTTAACGATCGCTTACATTGCCAATGCGCCACCAACCTTGGGAACTAAGATGTTATGTCCCTTGTGCCTGTAATTACACTGGCTCACTCACCCTTCAAACCGGAACACAACAGCACCAAGTACTGCTGTTTTGCGGTAGAATATCTGATGAGTGGGTGGTACCTACCCAGACGAGCTTGCACAAAGCTCTACCACCAAGTAATCCCAGATGTTATCATAATAAATTTGATTAAAAAAAAATCTCTTTAAAATCAAGCTTTCATTTATTCTACGGACTGAAATAGTATACTTTATTACAACCATATGTACTAAATGTGTTTGTTTTTAGTGCTCGGTTTTTGGCTCCGTCGGTTGTTTGGAATTGATTTAAAATTCATTCTGTAATTCGACCCATACATACCAACAGGTGTAATTAAATAAAATCTAGTTTAAAAATCAGTTCCATTCAGCTTATTTGTTATTGAGATAGGTAGTGACTACGACCATACACAATAACAAACAATACTTATTCCAATTAATAAATAACTATCAATTATGATAAAAATTTAAAAATAATTTTGTATAATTAAATTTTAATTATATTTTATACTTTCATCATCATCATCATCATTTCAGCCGGAAAATGTCCACTGCTGGACAAAGGCCTCCCCCAAGGATTTCCAAAATAGTCGGTCTTGCGCTACCCGCATCCAACGGCTTCCCGCGAATTTATATACTAATAAATAAATTAATAATTAATAATTTATATTTTCACTGCAACATATTTTATATATTTTATTCATTACAACGATCTTATGTTTGGATCACTGTAAGAGGTATGACGTCAATAATATACATATGTATGTATCAAGAATCAGCGTTCATTTCGCTTTAAGCACTTATACAAATAAGAAAAACTGCACTACATGCATACCTCTGCAAATGCATACATACATATAGACATGTAAATCGTCTATTATGCACGCTTGTATTATATTATGGTTTTTTTAAATTATTGAGTTTAATGAATGTTGATTAAAATGACTGATTAATTAATATTAAAATAAATTAGTTAAAGGAATGAATAGTATTTTACAACTAGAGCGTTAGTTATTAACGGTTATAAGGCAAGAGTAAGACATTAAAATTTAGATGTAGGCCATCTAAATTTTTTACGTGAGGCATGTATATAAAAAGGCAAAGAAAAAATTGTTATGTATGTGTAGTGATTTTTTTTATTTTTTGTTTCATAACTGTTGAGGAGTGGTATAAACTAAATATTTTTGAAACAAAAGTAGAAAATAAATTAACGAAATATAAAAAATCATATAATTATTATAATCGAATTTTGACCGATGGACGAACACGTATAAATATATTATATGGAAATAACTGAGTATTTGACTAGGACAAACACTGCGTCTACCTTAAATAAATGGGACAAAAGCCAGAATAATAACGATTTATGTGAAAATTATTTTTAAACTGTTTTTTAAAAAACTAGGTGACTTTTTAAATTAACTTACTAAAGTTGTCCGAAAGCTGAATTAATTTATTTAAATAATTCATTTTCATCTCTAGCTAGCATAACTTTTTTATTACATTTATTATAATAAAATTAATTGAAAATAACTTTTCAAAGTAATTAATTCATTAAATGACTTACGTTCTACTAATATTTGACAAATTTGATTGGTACGATGTTATGATATAAGTGTCATCAGTCTCTTTGTAATATATGTAGCAACCAGAAGTGAGTGTGATTTTAAAAATCCTCGAATTTATATCTTAACTAAAATATGACACCCGTTTATAGAAATTAAATAAATTATTCACTCAAATACTCTAAAAAATCCAAAGGTATTGTTTGGATTTTATATTAATTG
Source organism: Nymphalis polychloros (assembly GCA_905220585.2). Taxonomy (NCBI): domain Eukaryota; kingdom Metazoa; phylum Arthropoda; class Insecta; order Lepidoptera; family Nymphalidae; genus Nymphalis; species Nymphalis polychloros. Next base: position 3,221,936 of record HG992247.1, read on the forward strand.
AAATTTAACATCCAGAAATATAACTGGCTTAACAAAATAAAACATAATGTTTAGATTACTTGATTCTTAACTGAAAATAGCGGGTTCAAACTCAAGCATTTTGATGAATTTTCATTTGCTTGCAATTGCTCTTGGGCTTTGCTTCAAAGACAAGAAAATATTCGCGTGTTGAATGAAAATCTACCACATAGCTATTCACCCAGCCACCTAGTATTGAAGCAGCGTGGTGGAAATAATTTCAACCTTCCCCTCAAAAGTACAGGAAGCTTTAGTCTAGTGGTTCAATTGCAGCCTGTTAGATACAGTTAGCCCACTTGTGCTAAATTAAACATTTGATGTTCATACAATCGTGTTATTTAACGTAACTTTGACATTCTCAAGTCGTCAATAAATATTTGATTTATCGATTCTCAGCGAAAGTGGGTAAGTGTCTTCCCAAAGTTAGCCAAGATAAGGCAAGTTTACTGTGATCTGTTTCCTTTTGACTCGTTTCCATTCCATCGTTGATACGACACGATTATTATTTGTGTCACGAATGGAATTGACGTACGTCGTACGTAGTATATTTTGGTTAGCACCAAATAACTAAGTAGATTAGGTAAATTTGAAGCAATAAATAATTTGTTTTTATATAATGAGGTTATAAGATAACGTTATAATACAAAATTATACAAGTTAATACAATAATACGAATACATCTCAATCACCATTATCAATTTTAACACATCCTTCTTTTTTTCTCATTTACATATCTCTTAAATTATTGGTTCAATTTGCATAGTGACTTGTAAATATTTTTTTTGGGTATAATTGCACGAGGTTGCCACGAGATTTTTAACCAAGTTCCAACCTGCTACTAAAAATATTTCTCGACATAGAACCCAACCTTCTATGAGCCTGACCCAGAGTTTCAACCCTGGACCTTGTGATCGGGCCTTTTAAGTTTGCCACAATACCAACGAGTTATATTAAAAGTATGATTACTCCTATCAGTTTTGAAAAGGTTATTTTGCAAAATTATTATTCACAAGAAAAATATAATACATATACAAGTTATCATTATTAAATAACTAGGCGGACGAATAAATGGGTCATGTGATGGTAAGTGGTACCACCCATATACATCGCTAATTCGCCGCTATCCTTGGCAATTATGATGTTGTTTCTTGTGCTGGTAGCTGGCTGGCTCACTCACCCTTCCACCTGGAACATAACAATACCATGTATTACTTGGTGGTAAGATAAATGATGAGTGAGTGGTAAATTAGAAGAGCTAACACAAAGCCTACTACCAAATAATTATGTAATAATACATGAACTACTTGGTATAATAATTTTAATTCGTGTAACCAAATAACTCAACTGCAATAATAAAAACCAAATTACATTTGTTGACTGCAATTCTACTATTTTCAATAAAATATGGTCTTCAAAGAGACTGTCACAACAATGCGAACAGATTGTTTGAGGCAACTTTAAGAGCTATTATTTCAGAGGCTTTGTTTGGTCCAAAACGCTCTCAAAATATAGCTTCATATTTTTTTGTTCGAGATTATTTCTTAAGCCTTTTTGATAGTGAGGAAATTCCATCATTACAACCGGTCAAAGTGAAATTAGGTTCTTTTTGGATGATATAAAATTAATGATACAAGCTTAAGTACTTTTTGAATAGAGAACATTGGACTTTATACGAAAATACTGGAGGAAATTAAAGGATTTTATAATATAATGTTTGATTACGTTTTTATTCAACATAATATAACTTTAGCCTACAGTTAACATAATTTTTTATTTTTTATTTATTGGAACATAAAAATTAACATTAACAAATGTGATTGTTAACAGCTACATTAGTCATAGACTGTGTTGCAGCGCCCACCTCCAGAAGGGAGACAGCGTTCCAACATTCAATATATGTATACATAGTTCTTACGTAGGTACTATTATTTATATAAACTTAATAATATTATGCTACGTGTATGTGTGAGATGAGTGTGTAGTGGGTTGTATGTGTAGGTGAATGGGGAATGTAAGTATAAGTGCGAGTGAAATGTGGGTTCTTTTACAACTGCCGATATAAGCCAGTTACCAAATATCGTAAAGATTACTAATGATATACACAGTTGTATAGTAAGTATGAGATTAATAAATTCCGAAATCATAGAAACCTCGGTTTACAAACATGGTTCGCTGTTTAAATTAGCTAAACTCAACATATCGAGAGATGTATATCTGTATTCTATATTATATTTCTGTATTGAGAGATATAGATGATGAATATTTTTTTTTTACGTTTGTTTTGCAGCACATTTTCTGTACATTTTTACAATTAGTACGACTAATGAAGTAGATCTCATATTTATGATGACTTTTATATGAGAATTTATTGTAGAATTGAGTGTATAATAAATTTTAGTAAAGTCAAAATAGTAATATTTGACGTCGAGATCAACAACGGAACCGTTGATATGAACTAGTTATTAATGTAACATTTCACAAGTTGGTTTGTGGCAACCCTAACGCGAACTTCAGCTTCTCACCGGAACACGTGGCAGTATCTGAGTTTGTGACGCTATTGTTCTAGCAACCCTGTCTTCGTTTGAAGCGAATGTTTAAGTAACAAGATAAAGACATCCATTTACTGATATTAGGTTTGTAATTAAATATTAATTAGAAAGTTTTATAAATTTTTAAGGAGTTTTTTTTTGTTTTTTGTTGGATTTTCAATTGTTGGTTCAATTCGGAAATTTAAATGTGATCAGAATTACTTAAAATTTTAGGTACATATCAAAAAATGGTTCATGAATTTTATCTATTTTGTAAAGGTATTTGGAAGTAGTTAGTATAAACGATTATAAATTAGAAGATTAAATGTTAAAACAAAATCCTAGAGACGAATTTTATATTTATATTTTTTGGTGAAAGTAGTGTATTGAGGAATGTAAGCAAAAATATTATGGAAACAGTTTAAAAAGTCAGTCATGCACTTACGTTTGTTCGAATTCGGTTGAATTAAGTGAAAAAAATAACCACCAAAATGATGTCCCAACATTTATCGAGCATGTTCGAGCAGCTCGGTAACTTTACGAAGAACAATTTAACCCATAACAGCAAGTTGGTGAAAGAAAAGGACGGTAAATCAAGTGGTAATCATGTGGGACCTGGTGGAGACGGAGGTGGGAATCAGCAGCCGTCTCCCTCGCACAAACATGGACACGCGCAGCCTCCGCCGCCATTGAAGAAACCGTGCAAGCTTAGAAATGTCTCTTCGAAAGCTGAATCTTACGACACTCTCTATGGAAATAGTATTTTGGTACGTAGTAGTTTTAACTTTACAAATTATTTTAGAACAAAACTAATTGTGAGCTTTTTTATATATATTTTTTACAGATAAATAAAGAAGTAACGATAAGTAAAAAAAAAAAAACGTGTGCGTCTCGGTACGCTCGACAGAAGTGATAATATTTATTATTAATTATAATATCTATACATATAATAAATCTGTAACTGGTCGATGTCTGTACATGGAAGATAAATGAGTAAAACTTTTATCGGGGGTCATTATAAACACAATAGAACCCAAAACAATTAATAGATTTTTTGTCTGTTTGTCTGTTTGTCTGTTTGTCTGTGCGTTTGTGCACGCTAATCTTAAAAACGGCTTAACGGATTTGAGTGCGGTTTTCAATAATGTATTGTGGCTAACTTCACTTAACATTTAGTGTTTGTTTTATTTCAATCGGTTCATAAATAATAAAGTTATGTCAATTTAAAGATACACGGAGAACATTTATTAAAAAATGGTTATGGTCAAACTGAAAAGATATTAAATATTACATGTAATTTACACTTTTGCTTATGATTTATCCTATATTTTGTCCTATAATTTTTAATCTCTTTATTTATTTATTATAAGTTTAGTATCCCTACTAAAAATCAATAAATTATTATCTGTAGGAAAAGTACGCGCACTGTTAGTTGTCAAAATCAAAAAGTTTTGTTAACAATTTCGTGTTTTCAGTAGCTTCGTGTGTTGTTTTTGCATAAAAACTAATATTGCATATATATTGTGTGTATCTTTATGATCTCATCTTATATCTTTCATAACAGTACGCTTTAAGACTGCGTGTGAGCAAGTCAGTTAACTCAGTGACAATAATTAATCCGTAAATAGTATATAGGTGTATAAACAAAGCCTAAAAAACAACTATAACAATAACACATGGTTTTAGAAGTGCTTGCTTTAAACATAAACGTGGTATATCACTTCTTAAAACTTTAAATATGTATAATTTTTTCGTAAATTCGTGTTTCCTGTCAAAAGTTTTAAAACGGCAGATAAAAATTCAAACGTTTATATACCGAAGTTTTTTCTAAACAACGAAATAAATAACAATTTAACGCGGAAAAAATGGCAACCATAGTTTGAACTATATTTATTAGCCTCTGGATATATATAAGGAGTATTAGCCACTGGTTATGTATAAGAAGTGTAAATAGACAAAAATAGCAATTTTGTTCAACATTAAAATAACAGAAATTACTTTAGAAGACCTCATTAATAAATGTAACAAGTATTTCGAACCGAGGAAAAATTTAACTATGGCCTGACATGTATTTTTTATGAGAAAACAAAGCAAACACGAAAATATAACCAACTTTATTACGAGTCTAGAAAATTACAGTTTAAAATGCGATTTCGTTGAATTAATAGTCATTGGTCAGTGATAAATTTACAGCGAATATGTGTTAGAGTAGCTCACCAAACATCAAAGATTATTACAACGGTCTGATCTGTCACTAAAGAAAGCTATAGAGATAGCTAAAATAGTAGTGATCGAACAACAAAATACGGAGCACATAAATAAAAGCACTGAGACGTCATATCATATCAAGTGATGAAGGGGGAGTAAACCGTTTAAACAAAACACAGTACAGAATAGAGAAGATGTGCATATTCCTACGAAGTCAGACGGGCAACTAATTAAGAAGAGAACGAAATTGTGAAACGTGGTTATATTTGCCTCATCCCAATATAAACCGAATAAAAGTATTTTGTAATCTCTCAGCTTAATTCAATTGGTTTTGGCTACATAATCATGAATAGGAAGAAGTAGATCTGTGCGAGCATATAATATATAATAAAGTGTACTCAGATATTGATATTATATATTTAAAAAAAAATCACTGCAAAAATAACATAAATAAGATAAAAATAATAATGTATTAAATGTATTAATTTATATAAAATGAATGTACCAACCCATCTTAATATTCAATATTTTAGTTTGTTATAAATTTTGTACTGTAGTCATATTCTTGCTTGCCTTTTAATTGTATTTGGTTAAAAAATATATAAATAATATATATATCATTTATTTACTGCATTTTATTGGCCTTACTCAATGTAATAATGCTTAAGCTATGTGATTTCATTTATATTTTGTTTTTGTTAAATTTGTGTTTTCATTAAGTAATTAATTATATTTGATTATAAAAAAATATATATCTTACTACACCTTTACTGATTATGATGGTTTAGCTGTTTGATTTTATATATGTTTTGTTTATTTTAATGATTGTGTAATTATTGTTGGTGGAAACTTAGCTAATGTATGTATATATTTATATATATATATGCTATAAGTGTCATCTCATTTTTAACACTTAACCTACCAGAGCGGTCAAATAACTGCTTTTGAAACTTTAATTAAAATTGTTATATAGCTGCTTTTGTTTGTATATTATATACTTTTTCTACATAAAATGGCTGCTTAAGCAGCTTATTCAGATGTGTGTCAAGTTCAATGGACAACATTTGTTTTAATTCCCTTTTTTTTGTTTAATTAAATTAGTAGCCTTGGTTAAGTCTGATTTTATTTAGTCACTGACAGAAGAAACTTTTCCTTTACTTTATACTTTATATTGTACACATAAAATAACATAAATCTATAATAAAAACGAATTAATTAATAAATTATACATATAAATAAAATTGGAGTTTCTGTCTGTTATTTCAAAATAACTGCCTGTTTTAAAAGTTATATGGCTATTAACGATTTACCAAAACCAAAGCAATCATTTTTTTAATTTTTTTACTGTCTGCATGTCTGTATGTCCAGTCCAATCTTTCAATCGTCTAAAAATTGAAATAACCGAATTATTATAAGAACTATTTCAAAATTCCGTTTAGCCTTTATTTCATCAAAATTAGTTGAGTCTATAAAAAGTTATAAAAAATACGTATTTTTGTTGATATCTATACACATAATATTATTACTCTTCCTAACTGATTCATTAAAGCAGAGCCTAAACTGCGGGGGTTAGAAACTTGAAATTTTGGCAGTTGATACATTTTATAACACACAGGTAGGATTTTTGGAAATTCTACCCCTAAAGAGTTGAACGATTGCTTAGAAACCCGTCATTTTTAAAGTTAGAAGCATGAAATTTAATGAACAAGCTTAAAAATAAATAAAAATGTATTTCAGCGTTTTTGAAAATCTAAATCTAAGAGGGTAAAAAAGGGGTTGAAAGTTTGTATGGGGATTCCGTCACTTTTGGTGTAAGAAGAATGATATTTAGTATTAAAGCTATGCATACGTATTTCGTCGTTTGTAGAAATTTAACTCCAAACGGGGTAAAAGCATTAGTATAAAAATTTAAAAAAATAGAAATATACTATTTGAGTTTTTTGATTGAATTAATAAACATGAATTTTAAAGTTTTTAGAAACTTATTTTTGTTTGGAAGAGTTGGGTGCAAATAATGAAATTCAAAATACGCAATATCTTATATCAATATCTCTTAGGGAGAAATATACGAACTTCACTATGTTAGTGATGTTTGGATAAAGAAAACATATTCCATTATTGCCATATGTACCACTTAATTGGTATTCCCTAAGCTTATATTATTGTAAAGTTTCATTAAAATCCATTCAGTAGTTTATCCGTGAAAGAGTAACAAACGTCCATACATCCATACAAACTTTCGAGTTTATCATATTAGTAGGAAGTAGGATTATTATATGCCCTGTACTGAACACACATACACTATACTGGATGGGCGAATAAATCGATTGGTAAATGTCTATATCTTATTGATTAAAAAATGTACGAGATAAAATCCTTATTTTACCCGTACGAAGTCGGGACGGGCAGCTAATTACTCGCTGATAACGTATCTTTCTGTAGGTAAAAAAGGTTTTTAAAAACAGTACAGCAGTTTTTTAGTTTATTCGCTACAAACAATCATACAAAAAATCTATTTTTACTTATTTATAATATTAGTATAGATAAAGACCACGCGCGAGCGAAGCTGCGGGCAACAGCTAGTATTAAATATAATTTAAATTAGTATTTGAGAGTTGCTAAATTATTATAAGTACTTTCTGTATACGCTAGATGGCGTTAGGTTGGTAACTCTCAGGTAAAGCAGTCCGCGTTGGTAATAGTGGCGCCGTAACGCGTTACGTTACCAGTTCAAAAACATATTTTGTTATTTATGGGTCTTCGTCTGCATTTTCTTATTTGATTCAATTACATTTTTAAAAGTTCTTGTTGTGTGTACGTGCACACAAGCATATATTAAATAGATTTGTATTCGTATTTACAACAATCACACACAACGATGTGTTTCACATTTAACGCCTTTAGATTATTCACATTGTGGTTGCTTATCTACGCTATTATATTTGCTAGTTAAATAATGGAACATTTGCCTATAGACACGATGTAGAAATTATAGTCAAATCAAATAACTGTTGGCGTGTTTGCGTCGTCCTTATGTCTATTAAATTACAATTTAACATTAATTTCTCTCGTGTGGGTTTTCCCGATAGTTTTAGGATGACTAAGTACTGAGACGTAAGTGCTTATTTATGATGGAGACAAAGTTAGATTAATATATATTTATAAACAAATGAAGCTACCGGTTATTGTTAAGATATAAATATATTTTGTATGTAATAATTATGTATAAAGTTTTTTTTTATTAAGACAATAAGGTATTTTATTTATCATTTCATCATAAAAATTTCTGTATTTTTTCATTTTTCATTATAATTTTATAGCTGTGGCTTCCATAGATATTTTTCTGCCGGAGTAAATTTATTTAAGCTGCATTATAGGATGAATTTTTCAATCTAGTTAATAATATCAATTTCTCTAGTTTTTCTTTAATTTCAACCGTGTGACTTCAACTTTCAATAATGCATTGCTGAAATTTGCATTTCACAATTCACAGTCAGTATTATAATAATTAATATATATTCTATTGCTAGTTATTTCTAAGTATTTTCTATTCTGAACCCCTGGAAGATTTTTGTGTGACTATAGTAAATGTAATTATATAGACTAAAGGAATTTGCATAATGTATTACGTTATGTAATCACATTTGATAAAAAAGCTGAAAATATCAATACCAGTATCGTGAGTTTTCTATATCATGATCTCGTCCCCATGTGTCAACACTTCAAGCAATCAACTGGAAATTTGAATTTGACATCCGTGTAAATTGAAAGACGGGGGATGGGAGTGCTTTCGTTAAATTATTTACATTATTTTTTAATCCTGATCGAGTACATTCTTATATGTTCATCCCATCGAAGCCACCTGCAAATTGTAATTTTGTCAAGTTATTCCAAAAACGATATACTAAAAACAAGCGAATGGGACAGAATTTAGTACAAAAAGATGAACACTGTTTACAAAATTAATAGTACCCACCACCTCAAATTGGAGCAGTATGGTGGAAGGTACTCTAATTTTACAAGAACTATAAACACAAATTAAGCACATTAAAGTTATTTAGAGCCTGGATCTGAATTCGCTATTCACACCTATCCACTGGTTCATATAGCCCTATCTATAGTTTTCTATGATATAAATAATTTATATAACATTAATAAAGTAAAAAGTAAAGTAACAGCCTGTGAGTGTCCCACTGCTGGGCTAAGGCCCCTTTTCCTCTTTTTGAGGAGAAGGTTTGGAGCTTATTCCACCACGCTGATCCAATGCAGTTTGGTGGAATACACATGTGACAGAATTTCAGTGAAATTTGACACATGCAGGTTTCCTCACGATGTTTTCCTTCACCGTCAAGCACGAGACTAATTATAATCACAAATTAAGCACATGAAATTCAGTAGTGCCTGCCCGGGTTTGAACCCACGATCATCGGTTAAGATTTACGCATTCTTACCACTGGACCATCTTGGCTTTTAATACATTAATGCATAAACATAATTTCATTTCTAACTATTATAGAATATATTACGCTACATGTGTCAAGGATGATAGAATTTTTGCTTTAATATATGTTAAGTTATACGCGTGGATAAAATAATGTGTTTTCATCTTTTAAATGCATCGTTATCAGCTGACGAGTCAAAGTAGTGCCGCCTTTATTTACTAAGTACATTTTCATGTTCGTTTTTTTCCATCGCAACATCGTTTTAATTGTGCTTTGATATATAATGCTATTATTCTGTCAAAATGTGATAATAATATTATTCAAATACTCGTTAGTAAAAATAATAGGTATAATTAAGATAATATATATAGACGCCTTTACATTGTTATGTGATAATTAATCCTCGTGTATATAATGCTTATCGAATTGACATTTTTTTACGCAATAACTAATGATATTTTTCTATGAATATAGTATGTATGTTTATTTAAAACACGTTTTAAATTTCATACAGGAAAAATTAAGTTCATAGTACAGTAAATTATCACGGCCTGTGAATGTCACTGCTGGGCTAACACTTCCTCTCTTGTTACAACTATCCGGTAACATATATTTATGTAGTTCTTTTTGCTCTCTCCAACTAGTACATATTAATAACATCATGTTTTCTTATATACGTTCAATGTATTAAGCGCACTATATATTTCACTACCGTCTTTAACATTTAAGTGTTTTAAGTTAAGATATCGATGGAGTAAATATGTAATTATAAACAAGAAGTTATAGTTTAATAAAATAATGAATTTAGTTTTTGTGTTGATTTATAACACAAAAACATATTTGAACATGATATGGTTGATCTTGGACAATATAAGACTCAGTGTGCAATAAGGTAGTCATTATATGAAATAAAGTCAAAACATGATATTGGCTATCCTGGCTAGGCTTATTACAAGTGATATGAATTATAAATCACTCCTCTCCTCTCCCCTAAGATAGAATCAATCGAAAGACACTTGAAATATCATCTAGGTAAATTACGAGTATTATAGATAACTAGCTGTACCCAGCGGCTTCACCCGCGTCTATTTAATAAAAATACACACACACACACACACACACAAACTTATGGCTACTGGTAAAGAAATACGTAATTAACGATTTGAAATTAAATTTCATAAAACACCGTAGGGTTTACCGATCTTATATATGGCCTATCATTTGCGCCATCACATGTTCTTTGTGTGTACCGATTTTCATCAAGTTTGGTCAAGCCGTTCTTGAGTTATAAGAAGACATACAGACAGACAGACATACAAAAATAAAAAAAATAGTATAATGTGAATCACTGCATCATAGAACGACTATATATCACAAAATTTGGTAAAAAAAACAATGTACAGACAGAGCCAAAAGATTTATATAGTAGTATAGATATTCATGTAAGGTTACACATTTTAACTAAAGTAACCAATGAATATTTTGTTTTTGTTTGCGTGCGTGTATGCATGCGCGTACCCTCGCGTGTATGTGAGTGTACGTGTGTCTTGTAATTGAAAGCAGTGATTCTTTTTTTCAAAGATAGTGCCCGTTTATAATGGTATGGTAACTTCAAAGTGAATTATTTTGTAAAATGACGATTAAAAAGTTCTGGCTATGAAATAAAGTAATTTTATGATTTCGCTAGTTCATATTATTGTATAAATATAAGATAATATATGTAATAATTATGAACTTGGTATAACTTTCATTTAGTTCAGTTTAGTTAGCTTAGTATCACTTAGGTTAGGTCATTTTATAAAATGGGGAAGAGGAATGTTCAGTCTTCACGTACACGTCCGTAAAACAGGATCATTGGCTTCAAGCTGAGTTTCGCTTACTCGACTCTCGTACACAATAAAATATGATTTATAACAAATATGCCTTTTCTTTAGTAATGACAAAAATCTTATTCAGAGTATTGTTATAAATATTCACAAATTATTATTTATATTTAAATTTTTGTAACGAGTATACATGTATTATAAATATTTTATTTTATTCTTAAATATTAAATTGCAATTAAAAATTAAGAAAATAATTTATTATTATTATAAGTTGGTATCTTTCGCCGCTGAACTTATGACTATTTAATAAAGCTAATTTTACTTTTAAAATTGATTTCCGTACAATGGTGACAAGAGTATTCATCGAGAATCGGAAATACCATTGAACGCAAAAACATTGCTAGCATTCGTGTCATTATTTCTAGCGTTTACATGATGAAATTAATGAAGTTAGTAGTCATTCAATTACATAAATAAGTAAATAAATAGCCTTTTTTTATTTATAGAACGTATGACATGTTTTACATACAATAACACGAATGAAAAAAATGTCTCCGAAGATTAACTAATATTCCTTTTTAGCCGCTTGCTAAGCAGAACAATGTGAAAGCTTCTCAGCCATATTAACCTAATTTAGAACCACCTCGCATAAAATACCTCCCGTGACAATATTTATTGCTTTTATTGAACCAAAAAAAATGACAATATAGCATGTAATTTCAGCATAGGAGGTAATTAAATTTTTTGCAAGATTACATTTTGTAAAATACCTACTTCCCTACATTCAAAGTAGCTCTATTGTAATACAGTCACATGGGGCTTCTAAATGTTCAGTAAGTTTGATATTCAACATTTTATGCAAGCTTAAACTCTTGCGAGAGTCTTTTGTCGTTGTAAGAAAAGGTTTGAAGATGAATAAGATCGATGAAGGAAGTGAATCAAAATCTTATGAGGACTGTTTTGTTTTGTTTTTGAGGTACAAGCGCATATTCCGATTACGCTTGCAAGTAAAATTATAGGGCTGTACTGTGAAACACATAATGAGATGAACATGTAGGCAACCTGTGTATAGTTGTGATGCCAAGGTGTACATATAAGATAGTATCCATAATTTCCTCAATTTAAAAATAGAATCCTAAACTAAAACGTAATCTGTCCATTGATATTTAGTCAGTCAAATTTTTCCTGCAAATAATGTATACAAAAACTACAAGTAAGTTACCGTTAATCAATTAATGAAAGTTTTAACACAAGGTTTTAAAGCTTTATTATATAACGTGAATTCATAACTAATATACTGAACCAGCTATTCATTTTTACAATAGGATTTAAGGTTAGCAAGACTAATAAAGCCATTTCAGTTAAATAATACAATAAGCCCTGGAAGGCTTTTGCTATTTGAAGACTAAGTGCAATTTTTCTTGAGAATTTATTGCAGAGGCTGTTACGCAAGTTTATTTATAGCGTAGTTAGTAATGGCCCAATACAAACTCAATGGTCTCATTCATAGTAACTTTGAAAGTATAAAATCGAAAATTGTTCATACCTAACTTTTTTAATTATATTTAAAAAAAATCAAATCAATGAATGCAACAAATAAAAAGAGATAAAGTAAAATATGGATGTCACTGAAAGTGATTGTAATATTCGTTAATTTGGCGATTAATTGTTTATTCCTCGAAGGGAGGCTGACCTTTAGGGTCGCTTACACCCTGTGACCCTGCAGTTTCTAGGGATTCTACACAGTTAGCATTTTTTTAAATTAATATATTTACTTTTCTCAGTGTAATCGTTAATTGGGATGAGAATTTACAGCTTAATATCGTTTAATTAAAATGAAAACGTTGCAAAGTTAATTGGCTGCCATATAGTTTTATTTTATTGTTAGGTCAATTGCAATTGCAAAATGAATACCGTTAATGTATCATATTTTGCAAATAAAATTATGCTTTTTGAGGTTACGGTTAGTTTTTAAAGTAAATGGTTGATAATAAAAAAAATTAATGTTATTGAATAACTAACTAAATAAATAACTTGAAGTATATTTATTTTAAAATTATCGCATTTTTGTGTAGTAGAATGACAGATAAATATAATTATTTATATTAAATAACTCACGTGACGTAATTGAACAGTTCAATGTTTTTTTTTTTAAAGTGGTTTCTTCCTATATTAATCAAAAAACAGTTATAATTATATTATTTCTTTACCGTTTCTTGTTTCGCCTTTGCTTTTATTTTAATGAAACATTTATAATACTTTTTTATTTAACGACAATTCATTTAAAAAGTTCGCTCTAAGTACTTAACACTCTAATACCCAATTATTTACAGAATTAAAAACTTAGACTTTTTTAATTAAACTTGAGCCGCGAATTTTTCTTTGAAACAACTATAACGTTTTATGAATTAGCCTTTTTCATTAAAATTATACTAAGTGTGGAATAATTAATTGCTTCAGAAAATTGAGAAGGTAAAGGGATGTAATTTTAATGTGTTTTTGTTTTACAACAAGGTTAGGCTTAGATTATATTTGAAAATTGTAAGCTGATGATAATATATATTGATATGTTTGAAAGCAATAGACCCAAGCATATTTATGTTTTTAGTAAACATTATTTAATAGTAAGGGGTGAACTCATATTTATTTCCAATGTACTAAAGGTGATGTTACATGACGTTTTCTCAAGCGAGCTTTCAATTTTTTAAATCGGATCTAGTGAGCGTTTCTCTTGCGCGAGTATATTCAACTATCTTCGTAAATAAATCAGCTTAATATTAAAATAGTTTTGGAATACATCGTTCGAAATTTTGAAATGATTATTTAATCGAATCGTAACGAGCGTATTTGTTTGTATAACTTGCGAAATCACAGTCAATTGCTTTGCAAATGTTGAGACGTCTTCTATTTGCTATATTTGCTCTATTTTACACACCTTAGCTAGTTAGCTGTGATGTTTTAGACAGTTTCAACTTTATTATATGAAGAGTATAAGTACAGATTTTGTTCGTGTATTATTTATTTCGATGTTATGTGATTTCTATTTATTCTTTCGTTAGCTGTAAGATTGGTCATTGTTTATAGAATAGATACTTATTCCTAAATTTGGTTCCTACCTATTCTAAAATAAACGGATTGAAAATATTTGATTGTTATGTACACAGTTATGTATTTTAATATGTATTAAAAGTTGATGTTTAAATGGTTAATAATTAGACCAGCTTTTCTGACTTACAATTTGCCTGAATAGTGATAACATGTTTTGATTTTTTTTTATTGTTTTTTTTTGCTATATAACATTTTATATTAAGCCATTGTATTATTTATTACCTTGAATGGCTTCATTAGATCACAAATATCGATTTTTTCCGGTAACCAAACATTACGCGTTCCAACCCCAATAAGTACCACCAAATTTCATATGCTTGCTTTTTGTTATGTTGTATAAGTAAGAAAACATCGCATGTGTCTAATGAAAATCTCAAACATGTGTCTATCAATCTGTTTTCTCCTCAAATGAGGCCTTAGTCCAGTAGTGAGATATTAAGAGGTACTTTAGTTTTAGTCTGTGTAACCTATGATTAAACTTATAAAAATATATTTAACTATAAGTAAACTCTCGTTCTAAATATGAAAAAAAAAAATAATTAAAACATCACTTCAATCAAATACAAGTTTCTTAGATTTGTTTCTAATATAAAGAAACGATTTAGGTCTCATATATTTCGGTACGATACAAGTAAAATGCTGCGAATATTTCTCTGTAATTTAAGGCATTGATTGACGCCGCGTCGCGTCGTCTACATTCTTCCATTCAACTGAAACAAGCGAGAACTTATTCGTTCATCCATTCGTTTATTTGCTCTCATACCGCTCTCATCCAGACAAACAAGGATTTTCAATTCAAAACATATACGATCGTTACTGTTTGCTTCTGTTTTTCTTTGTGTATCTACTTGGACTTATTAAAGATAGAACTCAAATTCTGCCACATCTGTATTCCACCAACCACCATTGGAGCAGCGTGGTGGAATAAGCTCCAAACCTTCTCCTCGAAAAAAAAGAGGAGAAGAGGCCTTAGCTCAGCAGTGGGATATTCACAGGCTGTTACTTTACTTTTACTTAGCAAGGGGAAAATAATAGTCTACATAAAAGGTTTATATCGAAGAACAAAAATACAAAAATTCTAGTTATTGCTTGAGTATGCTGTATGAGTTTTACTTATTTAATAACGACAACAACATACAAACATTCATTTTTATTTATGTATTTAGAAGATTATATGGTATGTCATAATCTAGTCATTATTTTTTATTTCTGTACAAAAATGTACTTTAATATTTTTCGCTTTTTAAACTTGAAAATTAAATTTTTGAACGTCTTCTGGGACGCTATTGTAAAAGCGTATATTTTACTCCACAAAAGAATTACTAACCCTGTGTAGGTTAGCAACAGAGGTAACAAGCTTGTGTGATCTTGGTATGTCTGTCAAAATATATTTTTGTGCTTATAAATTATTATATATTAAAAATAATATGAAAATAATTTACTCGGTGGTAGAGCTTTGTGCAAGCTCGTTTGGGTAGGTACCACCCACTCATCAGATATTCTACCGCAAAACAGCAGTACTTTGTATTGTTGTGTTCCGGTTTGAAGGGTGAGTGAGCCAGTGTAATTACAGGCACAAGGGACATAACATCTTAGTTCCCAAGGTTGGTGGCGCATTGGCAACAACAATTAAATAATATCTTTATATTATTTTATTAATCTTAAATTAGCAATAGCAATATATTATTGCGCCAATTTCCAAATAAATATTTAATCACATCAAAGACATGTACATAATTCACCTGTAACATTGTCTCCTTTGAGGCTGCAAAAATGCATCCGTTATTGATTGGCGGCCCTTCTAAACCAAACTGTTTATTATGTAGCAACTTTTATGTGTCAAAAATGGTTGGTGTCGTACTTGTGATAAAAAAATGGAAGCGCTATTATATAATTATCATTATTTGTTAGTTTATTTGTTCACTTGTACATAAATATATATAGTATCAAACGCAAACACAAAACAGTCAACAGATTTTATTATTTTTTGCTGCTATTGAAAAACTGCCGTGATCATAATAGTCTCTCTGTTTTTACAGAAATGTTATTTATTTTAAGTTTGGTGATAAATATGATATCCATAAATATTTTTAAAAAACTTGTAAGAGATCACTTTTTGTCTCAAATACCTTATCACTAATACATTTTTTTTATTTTTATTCTTTATTTGGATTATTTTTCATTCTTTTCTCGTGTTGTTTGAGGACTTATCGTTTTTATCGTACTTATTGTATATATTTATATTATATACTTGTAATTTTAGTATGTATTGATAATATAATTTATATATAAATATATTATATTTGTATTTTATATTTATATTGACATGTATTTATTAGTTTGTTTTCGGTATAGATTATTATTATAATGTTATTTTATTTTTTTATTACTGCACCACCTACCCCATATCCTATGGGTTATTCCTTACACCGTTGGTTACCAACTTTGTCGACCGAACGACAACTTTGTCGAAAATTGTCATCAAAATTGTATGCTACTTTTATTTAGGCTGTCTAAGTTTTTGTAAAAAAAAACGGTTATGGTGTACAATAAAGTATACATAAATAAATATGATATTATATGGTGCACTAATAAAAGAACGCCAGTAAAAAAATATATTTGACAAATCCTATATATATATTAATCATCACTTCTCTAGAAGTATTTTCATCGGAATGAGTACATCATCGAAATTATTTGCGTCTATTCGAATTCTAATTTCTCGAAAAGGTAAAACTAAAAGTTGCTATAAACATTTTAATATTCTAATGTTTCACGAGAGCATATAAGCAAATGTTTCGACTGCTGTTGTTACGAGAAACATTATACGAATTACTTGTATATCTTAATAAAAACGAGAGCACGTTGAGAGAATGTAAGAGTATTCATTTGGCAAATATAACGAAGTTCTCTCAGTCGTGATGCAGGAAGTGAGCGTTTTCCGCGTGCCGACATTTCACAAGTGCTGTCAATGTGATTGCAATTTCGTAGTACACTTTCCTAAATTTATTTGGTTTTGGTTTTCGTGGGAGGCCCGATACGCACCGGCATCGAAACTAACGTAGAATTAATTTTAATTGTATTATAATTATTTGTATTAATCAATTTACGACTACTTTTAAATAATAAGAGTATATGATTTACCTTTCAGTTCTTTTAGTTAGAAATTACATATGGAAACGCTAGTTGCATTACTTAAAATTTTGGTTTCCTTTTTACTAAAAAAAAGGTACATTCAAATTAGGCCAACTGATGGTAATTTGTCACAATGATTCATCGGGATTTGCACGATGGTAAGAAATATTAACCATCTCTTACATCGTTGCTGTGCTTACCAACCTTAGGAGCTAATATGTTATCATTATTTCATAAATAGGTACACACTAAACCAGCTATAAAGTATGTTCAGACATTCAGAAAAAGCTTAGTACGTAGAAAAGTAGCAAGAATATAATTTGTCAAAGTATAATATAAATGCAAAACATAACACATTCCGTTATGTGGAATAATATCACGGGAGACGAGAAAATACAGTGTAGTATGAATTTTGTAAAAAAATACGTTGCGTACGATTTTATGATACCTAACATCGACCTTGATTTTTTTGTATCTCAAAGCTTATATACAACAATGTTTCATAATGTCTGTCTTGTCTGTGTTTATTTTTATATACACAACGCACATAATAACACTTAAATATATATATTTTTTTATAAAATTTGTACTGCTATGGAACATTTTTATATAATATGTATGTATGCAAACAGTTGAAGCTGAAAGGTATGTCTTACGTCACGTTTGAGAACAATATATATTGCGTTCCTCACGGTTTCTATCCAGAATAAAAGTATAAAAGCTAAGATAATTCTCACGTTATATTACATAAAATACGTGGCATATAACTTTTTTCAATTTGAAACTCGCATTATCCCTGCAAACATTTACTTCCCTGCTATCACTTATATAGGTAGTTTGGGTAATGAAATTTCAATGTTTATATTTGGTTCTTTAACCTATTATATCTATACCAATAAACGAAGAGACATTTCTTTTTATAATGCTAGCATACATAAACCGTACTCGAGAATGTGCGAATCGTTTAAGAGAAGCTTTTTCAGCCGCATTAAAACAATAAGCAATGTCACTGACTGATTTTATCAATACACATTCTCAATTATAAGCCGTAGATAAATACATGAAATAAAAAAGAAATTTGTGTTCTAACATGTACATTTTGTGTGAGTAAGGACCCGATTACGTTATATTTAAAGCCAACTCAAATACAATAATATGTTTTCATATGATTTTAAGATCAAACAAACTTGTTGCGCTGTTAACGTCCTTAAATACTTCTACAATGATAGTTATTAGATTCATGCCAGATCGTTTTGCCGTTAGCAATAAAAATTTACTAGTCTTAATATTATTTATATACAGGTCGCGCATTTATTGTATAGGTAGGCAGACGAGCATATGGGTCACCTGATGGTAAGTGGTAATCAACGCCCATAGACAATGGCATTGTAAGTAACATTAACTGAACTGAACTGAACTGCTTTTCTGCGGTAGAATATGTGATGAGTGGGTGGTATCTAACCAGACCAGCTTGCACGAAGGCCTACCACTGAGTAAAGTGACCTAAAAGTGTGTATGATAAAAATGCTAGCAAAATGTGGTAATGTTGTCTGAACTTCATCTGGAATAATAATAAAAAGTATTAGTAATATGATGCAAATAGGTATAAACTAAATATAAAACAATAGTTTAGTAGATATTCTAGTCAACTATGTGTTACGAATTGTGTGTTTTACACCAGACAATGCGGATTATGTCTTAATGTCTATAATAATCATAAGCATTTTATTTTGTAACTTATATCATGTATTGTCAATTATTTTTAGTTCCTCCAGACTGATTCTCAAAACACATTAGGTTATAGCGTAGGATATATAGAGTATTATTAGCGTGAACATAGTTGCTCTTAATTTTTTAATTTTATATTAAAAAGGAGTGACAGTCTGATACGAGTTAAAAAGGATCCCGAATCAACAGCTTTTTGTGCTTTCTGAGGCACAATATAACTCTGTTAAATTACTAAATACGGGCTTCTACTAAGAATTTTTGATAGGAAAACGTAATCATTTTTATGGCGCAGACCCAGGGATTTGAATTAGGGACTTATGATCTGCAGATGAATCTGCCAGTTAATAAGTCAGTAAATATTTTCCTGTAAACAAATGCTGGTTCACTTATTGTCATTCACAGGCCGCTTAGCAAAAGTTTACGGGTTGAACTAACTTCGTTGACAAAATCTGAACATAAATAAAACAAGAAATAAATCTTTGTTTGTCTTTGCATAATAATGAAGTCCAGCAATGTTACTGTAAAATTATAATGAATTGTTTGAAATTCACAAGTTTGTTTTATGACATTGTTGAGTCACAAACTTTTCGATTATACAAATGCATATTTAAGTCGCTCTTACTAGAGGATTAATAAATTTGTGTTCCATCTTCAATCTTTTGTGGGATAGATGCTTTACGTAGCCTATGATATACCAGGATATCTGGAGATGATAAAATAATTTTATCAAGTAACATATGCTGACGTTAGACTATCCAAACCGAATAAAGTTACTTGGATTTATATTATAAGTAAAGATTCCATCTATGTATTATTGTTGTATTGTATTAAGAAAAAATATCGTGTAATAATATATTTTCGAGTTATAAATTTTATTGAAATGATCATTTTAATACAAAAATAAAAAGCAGTGGTTTTGAACCCGCAATATACGATTAAGATTCCCGTGTTCTAGCCACTGGGCTATCTCTGCCTCTATATAATATGTATTTAATTATCACTGCTTATATATTATGAGACAAAACTTTTTTTTTGTATGAAATCAAGACGAGCTAGGGTGATATATTACGTCCTTACATATGAAATTGGCGTTTTGTACGTGTTAAATAATTATATTTAATTAATCAAAATATGCACCGTTGTTATCTATGCACTTTTGCGATCTCATAGGTAGTTCATTGATCCCTTTACTATAAAAACCATGGGGGCGAGAATCAATAAACTCTTTGAAGGCGGTTTGGACTGCCGCATCGGAGTTGAATTTTTTCCTTGTAAGAAGTTGTCCAAATTCCGGAAAAAATGGTAATCTGTTGGAGCAAGGTCCGGGGAGTACGGTGGATGTCGCAGACATTCCAATCGTAGCTCATCTGACTTAGTGGTTGTTTGTTGTGCAGTGTGTGGTCTTGCGTTGTCGTGAAGCAGCAGTGGCCTAGAGCAATTGACCAATCTCGGTTGTTTAGTTTAGGTTGCTAGTTCTTCCTTCATGGTTTGCAGTTGCTGACAATAGATATCTGCCGTAATCGTTTGGCCAGATTTTAGAAAGCTGTAGTGAACGACACCGGCGCTCGTCCACCAAACACTCACAAGTAACTTTTTCTGAGTCAATTCTCGTTTAGGGCAGGATTTGGCTGGGTCTCCAGGGTTCAGCCATTGCGATGAGCACTTCCGATTATCGTACAGTATCCAATTTTCATCACAAGTAATGATTCGATTTAAAATCCCTTCATTATCGTGTCAGTTGAGCAAAGTAACACAGCAGTCAACGCGTGTTTGCAAGTTCGATTCACTCAATTCATGAGGTACTCATCGGTCAAGTTTTTTTACTTTCCCGATTTCCTTCAAGTGGATTAATACAGTTTTATCACTTACACCGAAGCCTGCAGCTATCTCTGAAGTGCTTTGTGATGGATCCGCTTCCACAATAGCCTTTAATTCTTCATTTTCCACTTTGGTCTCCGGCCGTCCACGGGGTTGGTTCTGAAGGTCGAAATTTCCAGAACGAAAACGTTGAAACCAAAAACGTACCGTGCTTTCTTTTGCGACACCAGCGCCGTACACATCATTAATCCTTCGAGCTGTTTCTGCAGCACTGGTGCCACGGTAGAACTCGTACTCGTAAATATACCGATATTTCATGTTTTCCATTGTGCGGTAATAAGCGACGCCAAAGAAAAAAATTATGAGGAAAAAACAAATGAATGACTGTTTTCAAAACTCAAATGTACCAGCTAAATGAATTTATTTCAGATCAAAGTTGTCAGTACGACAAAATGCTAATTTCATATGTAAGGACCTAATATATGTATATGGCTTAATTGTTTTTATTTTAACGCAATATATTTTGATCGTACCCGTTCGATCTGTAAATAAATAATAAATGTATATATTCCGGCAATAACAAGGGCGCAAAATATAACAGTATTTCTCTTTGTCGATTCTCAAGGGGCATTGTTTCCATTCGTTTGCGAAACAGCTCTCTGGTCATACATTTTGCAACAGTTAAGTGTAAGCTTTGATGTTTACTTCACTAAGTTGAAATTATCTAAAGTTAAATATATGTAGTTGGAATAGGATAAGTTATGTCTTCATTTTGCGATTTAATGAACCCAATTTGTTAATGCAATGACTTTTCAGGGGCGAATTCGTTTCTATCATAAAATTCCGCACTTCAAGCATTTCCGCATATCAATTAATAAATACGTATTTTATTAAAAAAAATAAGGCATATTACACAACACAAAATTATATAGACGGTTTTTAGGTAGACATTTACATATATTTAGTAGTATATGATTGATATAACTTTGTATTTGTTCTGTCCAAATACAGTAGATTTGAAAATGATTGACTAACAACGATGACGTCACTTTTAACACTTCAATATGTTTCCGGAACCACGACATACAGTTGAAACATCTATTCTGATCTATACTTATATTATAAATACGAAATATGTGTTTCTGTTGCGGTTTCGTGGCTAAGCCACTGAACCAATTTTGATGAAATTTAGTATGAATAAACAATAAATAATAATATAATATGTTTAAAACTCATACCTGCCCCTTCCTAACAAGCGGGCGAGAACTAGTTTATTATAAAAAAAATATTTAATTAAAATTATATCAATCGATTTCCAAAATATTTTATTGAGCTTAACATTTATTTTAATTCGTATAAAATAAATATCATCCTCTTACATCTTTCTTATTTGTATTCTATGTTTAAGTTTCATTGGTGTACAATGAAGTGTATTTTTCTTGTATTGTAATACCAAGACAGCAGAAGAATATAACATAAATACTCCTTTCTACAAAACAATACTGTCGAATTGTTGGGAACAATATTTTGGATTATTTTTTTAAAGTCTGTATAGCTATCATTGTTCTTACAGTTGATAGAACTTCGATTATGACAATTGTTTGTTATGCGTTTTTATTTTTATATGCTTTAACTTCACATATTTGCATGAACGGGTCAAATCTTGGAAGTGATTTAAAACTGATCAACCCAATCGATCTTGAAATTTTACACAACATTAGTACTGAGGACAGAACAATCTTATTTAAATATTAATTGTAGTACATCGATTTGATAGAAAAAAATGTAGTGTATAAAGTGTATTATAAGTTTAGATTCACAATATTTTGAATAAAGAATATATATGAAGATAAAATAAATAACAGCCCTTTAAAGTCAATTTGCTGGCTTATTCCTCCACTCTGTCCCAGTGCGGATTGATGGATACACAGGTGTCAGGATTTCAATGAAATTAGACACATGGAAGTTTCTTCACGCTATTTTTCTTCAGCGGCACGAGATGAATTATAACCACAAATAAAGAACACATAAATCAAGTTAATTTCAATAAAAAAATTAAATACTCCTGTAAATGGTTCGATTAAATGTTGCCTTATAAATGATATTAAAATCGTTTATTTATTAAGGACCATCAGCAGTCATTACACTTACACATGTAATAATAAAAACACATCCACAACATAGATATATAATTGTAATTTATTTTTATAATACTTAAAATAGATTTGAACAAAGACAATTTTTGGAGCATATTATCATTGGAAATAAAGCAATAAAATATTATAAGAGTGCACTAATTTCGTTTATCAAATTAATACGAATAAGATCTTCTGAATATCTAATATCTTATGAAGAAGAAGAAAACATTATATATGTATATATATATATATATATATATATATATATATTGTACAAGTAAACTGAAAGAATACAAAAATTATTAAGCTACACAAAATGCACTTTAAAAACTTCAGGAGTTCACAAGTAATATTTATCGTATATAGTTTCTCAACCTTACTTAATGCAGACAGACAATTGCAATCCTGTTATGAAATATGAATAATGTATGGCATAGATTGAACTTTAACAGTTTATTTTTGAATTTATTACCATGTTAAGTGGTTTTGTTCGAACAATATGTTACGAAAATAATCTCCTTTTCATTTTTAAAACTAGGTGTTAAACATTACTGACGCGGTCTGTAATCTTTCTCTAAATATTGGTTATCTAACGCAAAGTGTTTTTCAAAGTGACAATTTAGTATATATAGAAATGTAGACACTAACCATGGACAATGGTTTATTTATATAATAATACTATTTGTTAATAAATACCATAATCGCTATAAAATGTATGCCTCTAATATTTGAGGAGTTCCCTTAATTCATTGTACATCCCATTATCCTATTATTAAATACAATAAATTTTGTTGAAATATCTACCATCTCTCTGTTAATAGTTTCATCAACCGTCTCAATATTTCATCGGTCATAATCTAGCCCAGACATAAACCAAAATATATTAGTTTTATGTAGATTTCTACGGAACTCCGTGGTCTGCTCTCGTCTGGATAATTGACAATGCATCTGCAGCAGCTGTTAGGACACGAATTCTGTTAAACTTAATTGCTGAGTGTGCAACTGTGTTTTAACTTATTAAGTTGTGTTTATTATAACTTGGTAACCAATCAAAAGTAGTTCGGTTCTTACTGAACTTTATAGGGTAATAAGATCGTAATCATCTATTTATTTAAAAAGTCGAGTTCATCATCAATATTATAAAAATAGAGACGATGTGAATCAATGGATAAAACACGTGTATAATAACTGAAGAAATATGAGGTCAAAGCCGTGAAATTCGTTTTTTTATAATTAGTTTTCTCGTGTTCAGTCGTGAGTTCGCGAGAAATTGTAAATATTTTGTAAAACAGCAATTTGCCTCGGCAACATGTTAAGCATTTGCTCCTGCACCCGAACACTTCGGTTGTTTTGCTTATGAGGGTCAAGAGATTAGTGCATACACATTCTTGGATTATAATATTTCTTGCACTGTCGACTAGTCTCCGTTGAGGATAGCTGCCATAGCTAAAACTGGTCTTTACATACTGTACTAACGGGCTTAAAATCTCAAGTTTAAACAAAATCAATACAACGCTATAATCATTACTACTCTTTACGCATACTTGCGCAAATTAAACGTAAAAGTATAGTAACATGTAAATATCCCACTGCTGAGCTAAGACCTCTTCTCCTTTTTTAGGAGAAAGAGTGTGCACTACACTACTCCAATGTGGATTGGTGGAATACACTGGCAGATTAGAATCTGACATATGCAGCTCTCCACCCAAGCTCGAGATGAAATATAAACAAAAATTAAGAACATAATAAAGTATATGATAATTCAGTACTGCTTGCTTGGGTTTCAACCCGTAATACAAATTGACATGTTCTAGCCACTGAGTACCATCTCGGCTCATTAAAAAACAAAACGCATCAACATACTTTAAATGTACTAAAGGCACAATCATCTACATACAAGTGTAAAATTGTTATGTAGCAATTTAAAATCGGATGTAGTTGTGTTAGTCGCAGTGTAATTTCGGAAAATATTTACGTTGAAAGCTTTCCTGCCAGTGATACGTCCTCACGCTTGGAGCGCCCGTGAGTTACTGGTGCGAATGGCTTGCGAGCTCAATAATATAGTTTATTTTTCTATTTACTGGATTACGATATTAAATAAGTATAAAACATATATAATTCACGTGTATCTTTCCGCTTTTTTGTATGGACATTAAAATGTGTTCTAACCAATGGCAAATATACTATATTATGTTGTATATTCTCGTAAAAATGTAGTAGTGGAGTTGTGATTATTATTATTGATTTCATTGAAGTCATTTGAAAAACTTAACTTTTCGATATCATTACTCTTCATTACATAAATTATAAAACATTCATGGGCCGTGCCAATCGAACACTCGAAAACTTTTTGCATGAACTTGTATAAGCTATTTATGTCCAGATGCGCTATTTCAATGAACAATAATATTCTGCATCAAATGAACAATAAAAAAAAAAAACAATAATATAGGAATGTGATTTGATTGCTATTCATTTTCACGATAGTACTTTCTTTTATATAAAAAATAAGTAAATACTAACATTTATAAATATATAATAATAAAATGTAGCCGATGTTCCTTGGAGCTCAGCTCAAGCTTGCTTTATTCCAAATTTCATTAAATTCGGTTTAGTGGCTTAGCCGTGAAAGCGTTAACAGACAGGCAAACAGAGTATCGCAGTTATAATATTGGTATAGATAATAAAGTTACACTAAAAATAAGTAGCAGAATTAAAAAATGAAAAAGTTTTTGTTAAATCTAATTGATCTGAGATAAGTCCTTGGACTAGTGGTCTGTATTGCACCGGATATTATAGAAAGAGCCTTAGATAAGTTGATATCAATTGTGAAATAGACGCAGGAAATGGTATATACAGAATGTTTACTTGGTGGTAGAGCTTTGTGCAAGCTCGTCTGGGTAGTTACCACCCACTCATCAGATATTCTACCGCAAAACAGCAGTACTTTGTATTGTTACAGGCACCAAGGACATAACATCTTAGTTCCCAAGATCGGTGGCTCATTGGCGATGTACATAAGCGTAGGTTAACATTTATTACAATGCCATTGTCTATGGGCGTTGGTGACCATCAGGTGGCCTAAATGATCGTCTGCCTAACTATACAATATTTTTTTTTATATCGGTCGTTATGAGAATTGTTCAAGTATATATTTTTCCTTTACGATGGAAACGCAATAAATATCTTCATTAGTAGCGATGAGTCTGGTATACATAAGCACAACACTTATAACGCAAATACGATCGTCTGCTTGCGCCTCATCGACAGACGAAGCGACCAAATGCGCTCTTCATAGTGCCTCCACAATTTCGTTCTTCTAGAAGATGATATTGTAGAAGACACCTATAGGACGTATGTATCGCTCAGGTCTCAAGGCTTCCTTTTCATTTTCTGAGTCTCAGTAATCGGTCTTCCAATCTATAACGCTGTCAAGATCAGTAGGGCAAAGTGCAATAGACAATAGAGGATTAAAAAAAATTGGAAATATGTACTATAAATCAATTATTTTGATTAAAATATACTGCCTCTTCTATTCAGACACTTTCAGAATGGTAAATATTTTTTACGGCGCTTTACCACATACTATCGGATGGCCTATTTATCCGTCTACTTACGTATATAATTTAAAAAATCTTATTTATCAATTTAATTTAAATAATATATAAATAAATTGTGTCATATTCTAATATAAGCGTTATACAAAAAACATTTACAATTAAAATGAAAAATTTACATTTAAATTTTATTGAAGAATATAAGAATAAGCTATAAAGATATAAATGAAAAATATCACTAGAGTTGATACGTCAAGTTTTTAATAAAAAAATACTTACTTTCGGTATTTAGAATGCGGATAATTTGAAATTGCCTTTTAATTAAATCTCTCATTTATTTTAAACTGTAATAAAAACAACGCAGTTACAGAAACCGCGGAATACAAAAATCCGTTCTTTAATTCCTTATTAAAAGTTTACGAAGCATGTAACTTTCGTGAGTCTTGTTAAATGCGACGCAGATTTGTTTTTTCAAAGCCACAAAAAGGATTCATTTAACTTTAAATAAAAATGTAAATTTGTACATACGTAATACATGCATGGATCTATATTAATAAATGATAAAACCTTTGTGTAATGCATTTTTGAAACAACTACTGTACCAATACACATTTATACCAGAAGATGCAACGAGTTTCAAAGAATGTTTTATTAATTTATTTTAGGAAGACAAACAGTTACAAAATACACAAAAATATTATAATATTATAAATAACAATTGAATTTAAAATTATAAGTAAAGTAAAAGTAAGTAAAGCCACAGCCCGTGAATGTCCCACTGCTGAGCTAAGGCCTCTTCTCCTTTTTCTTTTTTTTAAGAAAAAGGAGAAGAGGCCTTAAGTTTTTGTGGAGAAGGTTTGGATCTTATTCCACCTCGCTGCTCCAATACGGGTTGGTGGAATACACATGTGGCAAAATTTGAGTGATATTGTAACTAATACTCATTATAATAATAAATAAATCATTAAGCATTATAATTGTTTGTTATCACTAATAATTAATTAATCTTATGTTCTTAATAAGTATATAGACTCACCTTTTGTTCTAGAACCCAAGGAAATGACTCGTCCTATTAAAAAAAAGTTTATTCTATCACGCTCAACTGCAGGTCAGGCAGTTTGTCCTAATTTGTACTATCTCGGACTATCTCGGATTACCTAATGCACTACACACATATACGAGTGTTGCGAGCGCACCTAAAGCAAGCTTAGTTTTAATTTTGAGAAAATATAATGCAATATTTAATTTTAACTGTGAACTAGAATTACTCATACAATATAAAAAAAAATATTAGCAACTTTTAAATCGCTCTTAAATATCGAAGTACAGGCAGTGTTGATCATATACTACAATTGATGTTATGCATTGCAGATGCAAAAAAGTGTAGTCGTAATGCATTGTTCAGCGAACACAGCGCTTTATAGCGCTTGTCTATGGATATATGTACGTATGAAATAAAATGATGGTCTCTTGGGAAGTTCCGGCGGTTATAGTGTTACAAAACAATAATTTGAAACTTTGCGCGTGAGTGCGAAGAACGGTTGGCGAAAACATCTAATTATGTACAAGTGTAGTTTATGGGTTTTCTTTTCTTACAAAGGAGATTTTTTGGTTATACGTTTCATTATTTTCATTCATTTGTCGTTATCCCGTGTATTAGGTATGATGGATACATAAGGCTACAGATCGAAATGGAAATACTTTTCCTGGTGCGTTTGCTTTCTCGATACGATGAAATGTAGAAGGTATTAATAGATGGGCCCATAAAATATGCATATGTAATTCATTTATGTATATATGTATATATATATCCAGAAGTGAAAAATAATTTTATAAGAACCTCGAATTGGTCTATTCATAAATATGACCAAATCACTTATTACTCTTTAAATCCAAATAGCAAATTTGAACAAATTACAATTCGCGCCAATAATGAATTAATTACTTTACCTTTATGTGCACTAACAAGATGGCGGCGGTTTTAAATTAGCGCACTGCTTTTTTTTAATAACGCTGTTGTATGGAGCAAGGAGTCTCCTAACTATGTAATGTATATTATATATATATATATATATACCAATGAGAAATTAAAAAAAATATGAGTTTATCAAGAGGATCGTTATTTATACTTTTATACAAAAAAAAATATTTATTTCTTTAATAAGCATCCGAACAATATACATATTACAAGATGGCGTACACAAAATAAACAAAAATACAACTTCTGATTAATTACAAGTGTATACAATATTCACAAATTATGCAGTCAACATGTTTGTTAAAATTAAAAATAAAATGAATAATAATAAGAAAAAGAATATTGACCTATCATTAAAAACAATCAAGAAAAGAATATCGCAAAATAAAAACAATTGGCACTTGACGCAAGAATTTGAACTTTTTTTAAAATTTTTATAATAAATATTAAAACATAACGTTTGAAAAAAATAATAGTTAATAAACATATATTGTTATTTTAATTTTATAACAAACATTTTTTCTGAATATGGCATTGTATCAGATATCCACAATGTGTTCACTATGGAATAGTCTTGAAAAAAAAAACAGCTGTTACAAACCGCGTCGAATTTCCGCGAAGCGCGGTTTTAATGGATTTTTGTACTTTTGCCATTGTTTCTACAAAAAATATATTGATTTTTTAAAGCAACAGTGTATCTGGTATGTTTACGAAATACTGGATACAAAACTTAACTGTTCATATTTGAACGTCCTAAATAAACTGGAATATATGGAGATACTCGACAATTTCTCTGTCACTCAATGTTTGTTTGTCCACCTGTGATACCGACCAATACCAGTTTTAGCGAAACCTCCTTTGTACGTAACCAATTATTGATGGCAAATAAACCTGAGCACTCGGAATGTAATCATTCGAAAGGTGCTTCATTGCTTTTTCAATATACATACATATTCGATTGAATTAATGACCTTCTTTGAATTGATTAAGATTTTAGACCATATCTGCTATTTTAACATTTATGAAATAAGCCGATATTGTCTAGTGATTAAAACACGTGAATCTTTACTGATAATTCTCGGCTGATGCTTGAGCTTGGCGGTGAAGAAAATCACGATGAAATCGGCATGTGTCGATGGAAATAATGTGAATCCATCTGAATCCAACCTGCATTGCGTAGCATGGTGGAATAAGATCCAGAATTTCTCCTTAGAAGGAGAGGAGATCTTTTTTTTCCTCGCAGGTATCCAAAGCACCGAGTGCGCTCCGGACATAGGAATACCCACTAAATTATCAGCGGGTACCTTTTCCGTCTTAACGAGGAGCGCCACGGGATCCCTTGCGCATGCTACCGTGACACTGAAGTTCAGCCTGCCTATGTGGGCCTCCGTTCATTAAGAGAGAGCCTTGGCCCATTCAGAGACTGTTACTTTAAGCATTGTCGATAGCCTAGTGGATATTGATGGATGGATGGCTCTTGAGTATTAATTTACTTAATGTGCATATATTACATACTTGATGGCAAAGGTAAGCATTGTAATGGTGCTGCCATACTGCTTCACATTTGTTAATTAACATTATGTCTTTTACTGCGGTGTGGTAGCACCATAAGGATGCATGCGTCGGATGAAAATCTGCATCATATACTCGTATATAACATAAATTAATACTTTTAAATTGTCCTTGTAATGTAATAACTATTATTCAAATTATATCATCACCATCACATCACAAATTATATTTTTTATTCAAGGAGATTTGAAGATTATTTTAAGATGTTTGTGATATTAAATAAGACTTAAGTTTAAACGTGCTCTTTGGTCTAACGTCGCTTTACTTTAAGCGACCCACAGCCCCAAACATCATTCAGACTTAAATAATTTAACTTTACTTAAGCCCAGGCCTTTACCTTAGATAATAGTTATATTAAACTTACTACCACAAAAATATGAAATCACGTAATACGAGAACGAAAATAGGAAAAATTTCGCAGGAAACAATTTACGAATCGTGTTTAAAGCTTATAAATATTTTCGCGATGTACGTATTTTACCTTTTTTTGTAAAAAGGTAATGAACTTCAACTGAAAAATTCGTTTCGACTGTTCAAAGCGTGTACAAAATTCATGTTTAAATTCAAGTACATTTCAGTATGGTTAATCAACGTTTTCTCGTTCGTGAATTGAGAAGTAAGTGTATTACATTTGAAAGGAGTACCCGCGGGTTAAAACACCCCAGGTTGTGTGTTCGGCGGTGACCTAATTTCATTCTCAATTATCGAAAGTTTTTTCATTGGCTAATTGCTTAAAAAATAAAAATTAAATCGAATGCAACCTACGATACGTTTGTGTCAAAAACTTTTTACACAAATTTGACCTTATAGTCTTAATCCGAAAATACTTAATTATTTGTATCAATTTACTTGAAGCACAGAAAAAAAAGACAAGGCAAGTAATCCGTAGACAATTCTAATCACAGAAAGACTGAAGATAAATAAATAATTTTGACATCGAACTGAAATGATGTCATTGGCCATGTAGTTGAATAAGCTATGGTATTCATTACAGATTTGTGAAAAAACTTCGCTTTGACTATCGGCGAAGTTACTATCGGAACTTTGGACGTAAAATTTAAATGGAATAATGCTATGTATTACAAATAAATAAACTATATTGATTAAAAAGGTTTTAATTAATAACTATTTATAGTGAATAATATTGATAAGCTTTTAGTTAATCGCATGGAACATGTAATTTTTAATAAATGTAAAATTAAAATGCTACCAAACATGAAGTTTAACTTACTAAACAAACAAAAAATTTTATCAAATCGATTCATAAATGACAGTTCTAAGACAATAAACATAAAAAGAAAATACAGCCGAATTGAGCAACTTATCCTTTTATGATGTCGATTTAAAAAAAAGTTTAATGGATAGACTATACGACTTTGAGATTGAGAACATTTAAAAAGCGTTATCACTCGTATAAAACCTAAGCGGTAGCAGAAGTTAGATAGAAATCGTTTTCCGCGTCTTAAAAATAGATAAATGAAGATCCTGGTTTTAGCTGTAAGAAACGTTGCACTTGAGTTACACAATTGCGATAAAATTTATTTCTCTGAAAATGGTCATCTACTGATGCAATAATAAAAAAAAAATAGGCTTGAGAGCCGTGATGGCTCAGTGTTAGAAACGTTAATATTATCGAAGATTGTGAGTTTAAATTCGTATATACATTATCTATCTTCGGGTGGCGGTGTCAGATGAAAATATATTATCCACCAATACGCGTTGGAACATCGTAGAATATGTTCCAAATTCCCCCGGGAAGTCGCTCAGTATTTGGAAAATTACTTCACTTTTAAGCATGAGTTAAAACCAAAACCTAAACGAGGAAGAGAAGATTGCCTTGCATTGAGCAAGATACAGGCAAGATTTAAGAATGAAAGTATCCTGATACTTTCATGCTTTAATGGAATTAATTCACGGAACAATCTTTAAGTATAATTTTATTTCCCTAAAAAAACTCCAACCTCAAATAAGTACAAAGTAATTTCATTTGTATTATACAATGTTTCTCTTAAAGAATATGCAAATGAAAACATAAAATGATCATTCCGGTTAAGCCCCGGGACTTTTC
This sequence comes from Nymphalis polychloros, assembly GCA_905220585.2. Taxonomy (NCBI): domain Eukaryota; kingdom Metazoa; phylum Arthropoda; class Insecta; order Lepidoptera; family Nymphalidae; genus Nymphalis; species Nymphalis polychloros. Next base: position 3,254,060 of record HG992247.1, read on the forward strand.
TTATTGCTATATATATATTTCGATAAATTCAAATTAGTGGAAACTTCATATCTATATATTATTATTTATATATTATAATTATTATAATATTATTATTATTATATATTATAATTTTAAGCAGCCAATTCAAGATATTATTTTTCAAAAATAAATTAGATATAAATATATAAATATACAATCAAAAGGCTAAGGGTATAGACCCCGGAGTTAGACCGTATCGTAAGCCGTGACGGTGAACGACATGACCATCTCTGATGCCGTCGTGCCGGTGACTGCCACCGCTCTATAATCCCTTACCTTAACTTTATACTTTATTGCTAAAGATTATGGTAATAATAAAAAAAGATGTTTAATTTTTATTTACTTTAGGTCACTTCTGTTTATTGGTTTTTCTTAATTATTTTATTTAAATAACCATCAATTTACCGTTTCACATCCGCCGGGCGTCCCGTTCAAGTTTTTAACTGTCTAGAACATTTAATTACAAACATAATATGGTCCCGGAGACAATGGCCATATAACATAGCAAGTTATAAATGGTGACTTTATATAGTCTTAGTTTATACTGTTAGGAATTTGTGGAGGTCAATTTGCTTATGTACCACCCACTCAAATGTTATTCTACCGCTAAACATCAAAACTTTAATACGTAATATTATTAGTTTAAGATAGCAACTAAATATTAATCTGATTTTTGTAATGGATTGTACTTTAATGATACAGTGTCAACTGTGATCTGTGACACAGTTAATACCAGTACAGTCGTGAACGTAATCTCTCTTGTAATGAACTCATAACATATTAATTACTATTGTTTAACTTAGTTGGCGAGACATTTGTAAAATAAAGTTTTATATATAAAAAGTAATCTAGTATAACATGCATAATGGATATCACATATTAAGCTCCACGTTTGGCAGGCATTGGTGCATTATGTAAAAGATGTTTTACAGTTTTCATAATGTATGGACATGTCCATTTCATTTAGGTGTTTCATTTGCCAGCCAGCCTTTATTATAAGATAGTCTAAGTCGTGACATTTTGGGAAGACAACTTTATAAACTACACATTAAACTAAAAAATAACCAAATTACTTTGATAATGGTCAGTGAAGTTTTATTAATGCTTATTTTAACTAATGACACAGATATATTATAGTAATAGAATAGTAAAACTGAATTAAACAAAAAAGTTTTGATTTAAATTAGTTATAACTAATAGAGGCGAATATTCTTTCAGTTATTATCTGTACAAAATTGTGGGTAGAATATTATAAGACTTAATCTAATCATTATTTAAATTTTCTTTTTTTCTTTATGAAAGAATATTTGTATATTATATTATAATTGATGAAATCTACAAATGACACTACATTAAAGTAATAAAGTACCCATTTTCTTTATTAGAAATATAAAGTTTAATGTATTAATAAATGTTGAACAATAGAAAAGGTGTATGTAATCTGTGTTGCGGGGAAAAACCGGAAGGGTTGGGTGAATAAAATATTATCTCCTCTTGAGTTGTAAAGGGCTTAACGTGTACAAAAGAAGCTATTAGTATTTTTTTTGGTATTAGCTTTGTGTATTTTTTGAGCTTGTATCATTTAATGAATAATAATAAAAATCACTTGAATACAAATATAGATATAGTGTTTTTTTTTAATCCGTAATAAACACAATACAGAGATGAAGAAAACCTCAGGAAAATAACCTGAATCTAGTGAGGTCCTTAAAATTGAAACTATTACGTTTGCTAAGACCTTGACTCCGTTATAAGTAAAAAAAAAATTAAAAAAAATGTCAAACGTTGGAGAAAACATTCAAAAAAGTTGTTCCAGCATATTAAAAAAAATGCGTCACTTACTTAAATTTAATTGATATATATGCCAATTTCAGTTGGTGAATGTAATATTAAATACTTTATATTATCATGAAAACTAACATAAGTTAAACCATATTTTAAGTAATTATAGTTTATATAACATAATTAAGTTCTTACTGAACTAATCTTAAATCCAATAACGCGGTAATCTCAAGACATGTTCCTGTGTCTACAGATACAAGTAATTTATATTTGAAAATAAGATAACATTACATTTAAAAAAAATGTTAACTAGACAAAAAAATATTTTGTCTTAAGTATTATTAATAATTATATTTAATTAAAGCCGAGATGGCCTAGTGGTTAGAACGCGTGAATCTTAACCGATGATCGTGGGTTCAAACGCCGGGCAAGCACCACTGAATTTTCATGTCACATAATTCATCTCGTGTTTGACGGTGAAGGAAAACATCATGAGGGATTCGCTACATTCCACCAACCCGCATTGGAGCAGCGTGGCAGAATTAACTCCATAACCTTCTCCTCAAAAAAGAAGCCTGCCTTAACCCAGCAGTGGGACATTTACAGGCTGTTACTGCTCTATTTTAAATATTATTTGAGGAGTTATTTAGTTATCGTAGAACAACTTATAAGGGATTTTTTAAAATTTAGTTAAGACTGCCGTCTAACAGAATGGATATAATTAATTTTAAAATGCGCATATGAGATATTAATAAATACTGCATTAGATATTATAAGAATTTTGTTTATAAACTTAATCTCATAGAAACTAATCGAGTTTTAGACGCAAATATTGCTCTGTATCAAAGAATAAATAATCTATACTAATATTACAAATGCGAAAGTAATCACGTCTGTCTGTAACGCATTTACGGTTTAATCGTTGAACTCGTTTTGATTACATTTGGTATAAACTTAAGGAAGAATGTAGGTTTTTATTTTTTATATTAATTCTCCCTTATTTATTCACAGTGTGACAAGAAGTGGGTAATAAATTTAATATAGAATATTTTATGTACAGACGAGGCATTTCAGATAAATATTTGAATATTATGGCTTTCATTAGAAGCAATAACTTCCAATTAAAATTCAATACCAATAAAAAACTATCCGTCCCAATGAAATCGCAGAAAAGTTATCGAGTTACCCGACCTAGTTGCTGTTTTACTGATAAACTTTTCGGTGTGCCTTTTCCATAGAAAGTAACAGTTTGAGAGGATTTAAAAATTAGCTTTAACATAAAAATGTTTCTTTTTGAACCGTGTTAAAAGCAGCCACTATGTTAGGAGCCGTATGTGCTAATAATTTTAGTCTACATGAAAGTTGAAAGTACATGGATGGCTACGGAGGTAGCAGTCCTTAACACAAAGCGTTCATAAAAATGTTTAACATTTTGTTGGAACATGTTGCGGAGCAATGTTTTGTAGTTTACACAAGTTTTTATAAAGTTTATATAGGATATGGAAATCCAAGAAAATTTAATAGGAACTGGCATCTCATTTAAAAGACAACGCTATCTATCTATCTATATAAATTATGTTATTGAAAATATTGTAAATTATTGTTTTTGATACGTTGCAGCCATTTTGTAGTTCCTTTATTAGAAACATATATTTTCAACTTCAACTTGTATTACATTTCATAACTTTTATAAAAGGTTAAATTTTATTAAAGAATTTAACAGACATTTTCTTATAATTAATTAGAAATGTATCAACAATCAGTATTGAAAGTAAGTAAAATATCTAAAATATTCTAGTTGCGTGGCCCTAACCTACGGGGCTACTATAAATATTGCACGGTGGGATTGCGGGGTTCTCGTGTCATTACGTTTGTTTTTGTTTATTTCTTCTACTTTACACAAATAGAACAATAGCACGGGGATGTGTCTTTTTATTTAAAAAGAATGGTAGCTGCTTATGGAATTCCTTTTATTACGCTACATAGTCTTTATCTTAGAAACCCCTTTAGTTGTTGGAATTTATTTTAGTTTGTGGCATCATATATTTTTAAATAATACGTTTTAATTTCTATATTATTTCCCAATGTTTTTATGTAATCATAATTTCCGAACAGATTATTTTCTTTACTAAATATATAGTAACAGCCTATGAATGTCCTACTGCTGGGCTAAGGCCTCTTCTCCTCTTTTTAAGGAGAAGGTTTGGAGCTTATTCCACCACGCAGCTTCCAATGCGGGTTGGTGGAAAAACTAAATATGACTAAATTGAAATGATTGAATGAGTAATCATTTACGACTTTACTTATAAACGTTGTGTAGCCAGTAACAATTTCAACAATGCTGCGTCTTCTTTTTACGACTATCAAATCTCAAACCAAAAATAAAAAGAATGTTTGTTTCACCCTTGTATTTTTAATGCACCCTCTTACATGCAGATGAAGCCGCGGGCGACTATTGGATATATAGCAGAAGCACTGACAGGACAATGGAACTAATAACTAAAGTTGCGAGCTCAGATTAAGGTTGTAAATTAAGCCTGTAATATATTGCGTAGAAAACGCACAAAGTAAAATACCCCTAAAGATTACATGTCACAAAGAGAAGGCGCAATTGAAAATTTGCAGCACATTCTAAATGTGACGTCTAATTTAGTGGTCTGGAAATGAAATTGTACCGTTGCAATTGAGTTTTGAAGAATTTTTAATAATGTTTAACAATATGTATTATGAAATTTAGGATGAGATAGGGTTAGAAAAGGAAAAAAAACCGTAACAGTTGAGGAATAGGTTAATAATTTATTCCACCACGGTGTTCCGACGCAGATTGATAAAATACATGTGGCAGATTGTTATCCAACACGTACAAGTTTCAAACACAAATTAAGCACATGAAAAATAATTTGTTTGTCCAGATTTGAACTAACAAACTTCGGTTAAAATTTAGATATCCAAACAACTGGACCATTTTGGGTATTTCTTTATAAACAAAACATTTAAAATATTATGTAAACATATTTTATTTTAAACATTTACCGTGTTCACGTTTAAAATAAAATATTTTAAACGTGAACACGGTAGTCGAGTTCAAGACACGTTTGTAATAAAACAGTTGTAATAAAAATCTTTAAATTGTTAAGACATTCTGACAAGGCATTGTCATTTAAAAGTGAATCAAGCAAATAACAGTGATAATACTGACATTCTCCAAATTTATTCTCCTTACTCCAATGAACTGGCTTACTTTTACAATGGTCACATTAACCTATAAACATAAAGAGTATTATGTTGACATTTTCCACTTAGCTCTATAAAACCTGAGAGCTGGTATTGTGTTGTAACGAGTTTATTGCGGGACACGTATTATTGTTACATTAAAGTTTGAAATGAAACCATTATTATAATAAACAATATACATGTTTCTAGGAAAACTACCGCTCTATCTTCTCAATTTGAAATTAAATGAGCATGCTCTTTACATTTATACTGGGAAATGTAGAGTTCAATTCAGGGCACGCTTTTTAGAACAAGTTTTTTTTATTCAATTAATTAAATCTTCTGTGACGACAAAGAGTTATACGTGGATGGGAATGCGGATCAATATCACTATGAATCCGGTAATAGGATGAGTTTGCAAATGCAATTAAAGGCACAAATACGCGACATTCTAGATTTTAGTTAAACTATTTCACATACAGACTTGGAAAGAGATATTCATAATTTTACAATGAAGGTCTTTTAAGAGGTGCTCAGGATTTTGCAAATTTTGTATTAAGGGTAGCGCTGCACCTCCCGTTCCAATCGACTCGTTCGAAATGTTACTTGTAATATACCAAGATCAATAAATGTGGTAGTAAAATATTTTTTTTAGATTACATTAAGATGGTGTATGAAAATGCAATATAATAACATATTTATATAAATTTTCCTCTTTGCTGGCGTGATGAAAGCCGCCGAAGCCGTGACGGATTTATAGTCGTTTTTTTAGAAATAAGCAGCTTATTCTTTAATTGCTTTCAATTTGTTATTCTTACTATCATTAATAAAACGTAATCATTACTATTTAAGCACTTATATTAAAAATCTTTATATAACAAAAGTTATTGTTATTTGAAATTATTGAAAACAAGTCAATATGGCATCGTACATGAATAAACCATCTTCCGTTGCCTGATAGATTTCTATTGGGATGCATTGAGCATATAAGAAATGCATTCAGATAAACCAAGATTCGCTCGAATCGTCTGTTGCTCGCATTTCGCACGTCAACGTCTCGCTATGTATCTCTATTCTGAGCTAAACAAACTGCACGTTGCCGTTGAATTTTAAAACACGAACATTATTATCAATTTTCTCATCGCTACTTCCAAGTTCTTTGTTTCTCGATTGCATGTGGTGTTTTTATTTAACTAACGGTTAGTCAAATGGAGTGTGAGAATATTTGAGTTTTAGTAATTAAGTATGGTTTGGTGTTGTGATAATATTACAATATATATATTTATATATATATTTAAATATATATATTGTAATTGTAATACATATCTTTCTGGGATCTTTATGGGAGTTGCATTCATCAATTAAAAATTAAAAATAATAATTTTATCTACTTTTTATAAAACAGCTTACGATGACAGAACAAATATATTTACCACTATATTATGTTTTAAAGGCTGTAAGTTTTTACAAGTTTTAACTAAAACTTCGCTTGTAGTATAAAGTGTTAATGAACGTTACATATTTGTATTCGTTTCTATTGAAAAACCTCGTAACAAATGCGCCAGTGATTACGACCACCAGAATTCACAATGCGAAATTGCATAGTTCAGCTTCCAACATCCTCGCTACATGCCTTGACACCGCAACATCGTATTATTAGCAAATTAGAGCCGGATCGGATTACCGACGAAAATTCTACACATACTAATTCTCTCGATGTCACCGCCTAACTGTGACATCAATTCCATCGCGCCCGAAGAAATATGGCACACTTTTCGTTGTCGCACCTCTAAAAAATTGAATTCTTTACCAGTACACGTGTTCCTCTTCTCTTATAACATGGGTTTCTTCAAACGAGGCGTGAAAAGGCATCTTGCGGGCCGGCAAGGCGGACGCAACTAGTGCATATCATTCTTCCTGACTGTTATAGCCGTCGGTCGTCGCGCTTGGACTCTTCTACCACTTACCACCAGGTGGAGTAGAGTCATTTTCCCTCCCGGGTTATATAAAAAAACAAAAATATTTACTATTCATTTGATGTAAATTCTTTGTATACACAATCACGTTATAACTAAAAAAGAGGTGTACAAAATTACAGTCATTAAAAGAGGCAACAAAACTTCAATTAATTACGGTTCTTGTGAAAGTTTGTTTTTATTAAATTTATAACTAATGTTGATATTTGGTAAGCTCAAAATTGTATAAAGTGGACAAGTTAGGTAATAAATAATTTAAGAAGAATCAATATGGGATTCTCTTGATTCAAAACTGTTATTGTTATTGTAATTATTGATAAATGTTAGTTTGTCGTATTTTACCATACAGCATTCAAACGGTCACTTTAAATTCTAAAATAAATGATTTGTAGGTAGTTTATTAAGTTAAGTAATGCTATTTTTATGTAAATTTTTAAGTATATTCAAGGATTGTGGTCAATTTTAACCAAATACTGGTCATAATTTAAAATATGATGAATAAATGTTTACTAAAAACCTTCTAAAAACACTAATCAATGCATACTCTTGTTGATTGTTTGATTATCGATGACCGATGACGCCGTAAATAGTTATGAATTTGTTAAATGCCAGATAAGCGGTTTCTAAGATTCGTATATAAAATAAAATAAATTACAAAAGGTGTCTTAATTTTTATAATTCTTAAAATTTTTCTTACACAATAAATATTAGACTTTTGATCATATATAACCATTAACCGTCAATAACCGTTTTTATTTCGCTGGATTACATAAAATTAATTAAAAATAAAAATTGTAAAAAACAATTTTTAAAATTTTCTACATTGCGTAATCGTCGAATAAAGCGATAACTATAGTAAAATATAATATATTATCTTACTTTAGTATATAGTAAAAATATCCGGAACACCAAGTATATATATTTCGATTCTGAGTTTAGGGAATTAAACTTGTGGTATCCAAACTTAATTACATTTAAGTGCACTTGTTCCAGTAACTTGAAAGTTTAAGCGGACATTGGTAAACTGTAATGGGTCTGTAAAAGTCGAAATTATATATTAATAGACTGGGAATATCTCTGTAACATACTTATGTTCGCTTCCTATATTTAATGACTTACTGAAATACTTGGTGGTAGGGCATTGTGTACATAGGTACCACTCACTCATCATTCTACCTTCAAGCGGCAATACTTAGTAATATTGTGTTACAGTTTAAAGGGTGAGTGAGCCAGTGTAACTACAGAAACATAAGGACATAACATCTTAGTTCCCAAGATTGGTCGCTTTAGCGATGTAAGGTTTTTTTTTAAAGAATAGGTAGGCGGCCAAGCTTATGGTCCACCTGACGGTAAGTGGTAAGACCCATAGACATTGACATTGTAAGAAATGTTAACTATCGCTTACATCGCATGGTTAATGTTTCTTACAGCGACAACGTTTACAGTCCGAAATCGGTCCGTAGGACATCTTGCTATTTTACCTAATTATTTAGTGAATAACATTCATTCATTTACTGTGTTTTCTCATGTAAGTGAATTACTATTCTTAATGACAAATAAAGATTATTAACCAGAATATGTTTGATTTAATTTTATTATTTTTAAGACGAGGAAATTAGTTGGTAACCTTACAAACCAATCATCTGTAATTCACTGTCGAACGCTAATATTGCATTCCGGTGGGAGGGGTTTTGATCAGTTTAATTTGCCTTTAATTAAACTGGTCATCACAAAGGACATCCACAAATGTATATGGTTACCAGAGCAAGATAAATGTTAGCAAGTGAGTATTGTAATGTGTTTTGACATAATACGTGTAATTGTATATTAAAAATATCAATAAATTGGTACATTATTCTGTACAAGATTATACAGATAATAAATAGTTCGAATTTGCGATTCCTTGATTCCCATATGGGATATATAAATTTGTAAATTGTAAATAAATATCACAGGTATTTATAAGATTGTTGAAAAGGAGGTATTACTGACTGTTTTTTTATAATGTAGGTAAACGGACGAGCATATGCTACCTGATGGTAAGTGGTCATCAACGCACATTGACAGTGGCATTGCACAAATCTTTAAAAAAAAACATCGCTAATGTGCCCCCAACTTTAGGAACTAAGATATTGTGCCTGTAATTACACTGGCTCTCTCACTCTTCAAATCGGAACACAACAAAAAGGAAGTACTCCTGTTTTGCGGTAGAATATCTGATGAGTGGATAGCACCTACCCAGACAAGCTTGCACAAAGTTCTACCATCGAGTAACTTATAGTTTCTTGCCTTCAATCTTTCATCCCGAGTCATGAGACTGTTAACACGGCCGAATTCCTCGACAATAAGTTTTTATTTACCCGACTCAGGGTTTCACTGAACCTAGCGATCTGCAATCTTATTAGCTAGCCATTAGACCAACGTCGCAGTCAAGTGAAGTAATTTATAAAATTCATAAACCGTTGTTTTATAATTCCGTAACTTGAAATGTAAACTAGAAATGTACTTGAATCAGCCGGAAAATGAACGGTTGCGCTTAAACAGCATTTTTACAGCCAGAATAAATAATTGCATTTCATTTCAGCTTAGGTAAATTTACCTCGACAAGGTGATGGAATATTTACATTAACCTTATTGTAGCCCTGATTATTATTTCATCGTTAGAATTAATATTGTTAATGTATTTTTTATAGTATACATACATTATATAACACTAAAAAAATTATATTAAAGTTTCCGAGTGATTGTTTTCAAATATATTTAGTCCAATAATTATATAGAATTTTTGCATACTATTTTATTAATAGTTGTCTGGTCTACGAGAATTCCTAGCTTGCTATGTTTGGCCCGACTTAACGACCACTGACGCGTTATACGCATTTGCAAAACGTGTAACACACGGTTTGACAAGCTTATACATCCCGTTCAGTAGCGCGCGATCTTGCAACACTATGATACACATGATACACTCCGAAGTATATTTTAAACAAATGCGAGATTGAACAATCTTCAAGCGAATGCAAAGTGATTGCTGTACAAATGCACAAATTATATTACTATTATAAATTCATACATAGAGTCAATGTCGTCATTACGTTCGGGTGCTTCAGATATTGAAACCTAGTCCGTTGCAGCAGTTCGCAGTGATCTTGCCTTCCGCTCCGGGGTTGCAGGTTCGATTCCCACCATGAGTCTATATTTATTATATAACTATGTGTTTATTACAAATACTGCCTCGTTGGTCCAGTGGCTACATGTAAGGCCGCGGACACGGTGGTCCTGGGTTCAAATCCCAGGTCGGGCCAATAAAATGTTATTGAGATTTTCTGTCGAAAATTCTCATTAGCAGCCCGGAGTCTGGAAGTTGGAAGTGTGTATACTCCCGTGCCTCGGAAAGCACGTTAAGCCGTTGGTCCTGCGCCTGAACTCTTTCCGATCGTGTCGGATTGCCGTCCCATCGGGTTATAAGAGTTAGGGAATAGAGAGTGTACCTGTGTTTGCGCACACACTTTTGCACTATAATATGTCCTGCGCAGTTGGCCAATCTCAAGAGAGATTATATATATATATATATATATATATATATATAAAAAAAATACATATGTATACTTACTTACACTAAATACTTGGTGGTAGGGCTTTGTGCAAGCTCGTCTGGGTAGGTACCACTCACTCATCAGATATTCTACCGCAAAACAGCAGTACTTGATATTGTTGTGTTCCGGTTTGAAGGGTGAGTGAGCCAGTGTAATCACGGGCACAAGGCATGACATCTTAGTTCCCAAGGTTGGTGGCGCATTGGCGATGTAAGCGATGGTTAACATTTCCGACAATGCCAATGTCTATGGGCGTTGGTGACCACGTACCATCAGGTGGCCCATATACTCGTCCGCCTTCGTATTCTATAAAAAAAAAGTGTATTTATACACATCTACGTTTTGGTATATGGGTCCACCTACTTACATACTATGTTGGTATTAAAACTGTACTTAGTCTTCATAGTGTCACAATATTATATTTACAACAAAATCATAATATTCATCCACAACAAAATCGATTATTTTGACTGGCAAACATTGTATGAAAACGAGAAGTAAAAATAAAAATCTAGCACTAAGTTTGGAAAAACTCAATTCATCCGTCCTTTACAGGTCAATGGGTACCAGATGCCAAATTTGCTATGATAATTTTAAAAAGACGTATTGTTCATTTTAATAATAACATTAAAGACTTAAACAGAATAAAAACAAAAAAAAGGAAATATATTACAAAGTTTGAAACCAATTCAAAACAAGAATAAAAGAACTTGATTTTGTTTTAATATACATTTAGAAGTTTCAAGTGCTGTTCTTGAACAAGAAAGAGTATTTAAATTTGTATGCACACATGTGTTCAACAAAACCAATAAAAACACAATGTACACGTCCATGAGGAAGGGAAGATTTACAATTGCGATCTTATCGCTAAAAGCGACACTTTCATACAACCTTGTGGCCTGACATGACATACTTGTTAGATGATGTTTATTCTAATGTATATTAAAAGTAATAGTTCTAGGTTTTCTTCGCAATACGTACTGATTTTTAGATTTTAACCAATCAAAATAATCCAATGGAAAGAGGTTACAGAAAAAGTTTTCACTGAACTGTTAGAACGAACTCAACCCTTTTCTGACACAGATTCCTAGAGAACTGAATGCAATTGTTCAACTAGTTGCGATTCTGAACGTACGTCTCAAACTCGCTTCGCTTTCCCAATTACATTCGAGTTATAAAAACTTGGTAAAGGCTATTCTTAGTGCTTTCACATACGTCATTAATTCAAAGCATAAGATAGTTTAAAAAAATAGAAATTGAGTTTTTGGGTATAGAGTTTAATTAAAGTATTAGTCTGTAAAAGATGGCCCAGTGGTAAGAACGCGTGAATCTTAACCGATGATCGTGAGCTCAAACCCGGGCAAGCACCAATGAATTTCATGTGCTTAATTTGTGATTTATAATTCATCTCGTGCTTGACGGTGAAGGAAAACATCGTGAGGAAACCTGCATGTGTCAAATTTCACTGAAATTCTATCACATGTGTATTCCACCAACCCGCATTGGAGCATCGTGGTGGAATAAGCTCCAAAACCTTCTCCTCAAAAGGAGGAAAAGAGGCCTTAGCCCAGCAGTGGAACATTCACAGGCTGCTAAGAAGAAGAAGAATTACTCTGTAAATGCCCCACTTTTGGACTAAGATCTTGTTTCCTATTGAGAAAAAGGCTTAGTTTCTTTAGTAGACACACATGTGGCATTCGACCTATTATGTTCTACATACTAGGTTTTGCTACGATGTTTTGTTTCACCACTGAGCACGAGATGAGCAGAATTATAAGCACATGAAAACTGAAATCAAATGAAATTTATTTATTCAAGCATTTAGTTTACTTGAATACATATACAATAAGGAGATTTTGATTTTGTCAATATTTTAACTTTACCACCTTTTTGAGAAGCAGCCTCTAGTGAAAAGAAATGGTAAAAAACTCGCGTACTTGCTCTTTTAAATTAAATCAGTTAGTCAATTTACAATGTACAAGCATATTTATCCAAAAAAGTATTGTGTGTGACTCAGTGGTGCTTGCCCAAGTTTGAACCTACACCTTCGGTTCAGATTCACATCTAATCACTTGGTCATTTCGGACTTCAGCGTAGTACATATTTGAGTTAAAATATAATAAGCAAATCACAGCCACATTCCGGCCGGCTGTATGCATTTACATTTCACTGTTTGATAACTACAAACAATAATGAAGAGTTCCAAGCTTGTCAGCGTGATGGTGACATTTCTTTTATTACTTTTTAACAATTCTTACCCTTTGTGTATTGTTGTATTTTTAATTTTTTCTATTGTTGTTTTATTTTAATAGTAAGCGTCTCTTACCGTCATCACTAAGGTCTAACGTCTGTTCTTTTTTAAAGTCACTTCGTTGCTTCTTAATAATTTATTTGTTATTTAGAAAATGCTATATTTTACAAAAAAGAAAGTATTTTGTACGCTTTGTTATAAAAATGTATAAATAGTAACTAAGTAACGTAGGCTATCATACGTTTATTCATGCAGAATTAAAGTGAGTTAATCAGACGTTGGCAATGTTTTAAATAAATAAATAAATAAAATAAAATATTCTTTATTCCAGAACAAGGTTCCATATTCACACTACATAACATGCGGTATAAAAAATCCTTCTAATATTTGCTTTATGAACTAAATTAAATTATAATTAATTCACTTAGATATATATAAATTAATGAAAACTAACAATGATAATTATTAATAATAATAATTTTTAACCAAGCCCTTACTCATTTAATGTTACCAGATAAATAAAGAAAAGAACATTGTGTTAACAGCCAACATTCATCATCGGCCGTATTTCGGGATCGGCGCGGTGTGTTTTTTATCACTGCAAGGAAAACTCTTTCGAATCATTTTAAACATCCTGACGCCGCTAGCAATAATTAAAAAAGACATAGTAATGCAATAATATTTGCTATTACTTTTACTGACTGTAATAAGTTATGTGTGCTTAATAAATAAAATAATGCTTCTACTGATTTCACACTAACAGTTTGATACAATTACACAGTTTCAGTCGGCTCTTAAAGCCCCCTAGATAATGACCTATCATTAGGGGGTTAATAACCCTAGTTAATCTTTTGTATTCTATAGAAAACCACTAGCAAAACATCGGCTTAATATTATTATCGAGAGAAGTATAATTATATCAAACTCGAAACAATAAGTTCCCCGATGGAATAATAATTACGGTAGACAGACCTAAGTATATCTTGTACTAAAATTAATGAACAGTCTGCCTTACAATTTAAAAAAGGGAATGAATATTAAAAAACTCAATGTATATTTTGCATATAATAAATATTTAGTAAATTATATGGAACACGTTTAGGTTTATCTTGTGCTAAACGATACGGTCCTAAGCCGGATTGACGAATTGTCACTGCGTAATCCACTTATCGCTATTTTATGAAGCAAAAAAAGTATTTTAACATTATTTATCTGCTTTATTTACTTTTTGTTTTTTTTTTATTGTATAATATAAGTGTTGACAACGAACATCGATGCACGAATAAATCCACTAGGGTTTTTGTTACATCGTTCTTAATAGAGTAGAAAATAAAAGAAAATGTATTATATAGCTTAATAAAAATAAAATATAACATTATATAAGGAAAATACAATATTAATAAAAACGTCAGCGTCAAAAGTATTGAAATACCTTTTTCAAGTCTGAATTGATTTTTTTTATTCATCCAAAGATTTTAAGAGCATTCTGTCTTCCCTCCGGTCGGTAATCCTCTGAGGACCGCAAATATAATCGGCGGAGAATTTAAAACACCGTAGGAATTAGCTATTTGCCGTTTGACCTTTGAGATTGCAATCTTTTGTTACATTTGTTGAATTATTTTTATTTTCATAATTAGCATTCCATTCAGTAATAACTGTTGTAAATATTCCAAATTCGTGTCTTGTTTATATTTTATTATATGGAAATAGTCAGTACCGATCACTTGATGAGCACTGATAGACTATTTTTATCTTTCTTGATTTCTGTAGTATTAGAACACAGTAACAGTACAGTAACAGTAACAGCCTGTGAATGTCCCACTGCTGGGTTAAGGACTCTTCTCCTCTTTTTGAGGAGAAGGTTTGGAGCTTATTCCACCACGCTGCTCCAATGCGGGTCGGTAGAATACACATGACAGAATTTCAGCGAAATTTGATGCATGCAGGTCAGGTTTCCTCACGATGTTTTCCTTCGCCGTCAAGCTCGAGATGAATTACAATCACAAATTAAGCACATGAAATTCAGTTGTGCCCGGGTTTGAACACACGATCATCGTTTAAGATTCACGCGTTCTTACCATTCGGCCATCTCGGCTTAGGACACCCTTTCACTTAATAAATTAAAGTAATTCAATCAATCATTTTCATAATAATATTAATTTCATCCAAATCGCGCTCATTACTTCTGAATATACTTATTAATTTCGTCTGCGGCTTATGTAGCGATATAATTGAATTTATCGTTAGAATGACTGTCTCGTTTGTTTAATGGAATATGTGGTTGACTGGAATTTCTGGATTAAAAATCTACTTCGAGTCAATAAAATTGAGCCTCTATTCATTCATCGATCGTTGGTTATAAAATATTGATAGAATTGTAATGATAAATACTATAAAGATGTCCAAAATTAGCAATTAAAAATATATCGAAGCAAGTTTTTAATGCAACACAGCTTACTGTACCATAAAGTTACATTTCATTTCATTGCAATATAACAATTAGTACATTGTAGTAAAATTGGTTTTGGTGTTACCCATTTCTGTTCATAAGTCTTTATTTCAATTAATTTGCTAAACAATTTATTTTTATTAAATTTGTAAAACTTGAGGTTGCGCTTTTCAAGTTGGTATGAACGGTTGGACGATGGGTAAATCAATTATGTTCGATGGAGCGTATTTGACTCGTACCATTTGTTCGGGTCTGGATCGAGTGGAATTTAAGGTACAGAAGTATTGAATTTCAAAACTGATTATTTTTTAATAAGCGCTTAACACGGTTCTCTTTATCGCCATGTTTTATCTCTCTCAGGTATTCAGGCTTACGTATTAAGATTAGTTGAGCGAAAAAATACAATTTATTGAATTGATTATTGCCTCTGCAATATAATTTAGTTAGTGTAGTTTTTCTGCTCACCGATTAAGTTTTATCCAAAAATATGGTTTCCCTACGATGTTTTTGTTCAACTTCAATCAGGAGATGAATCATAAGCAAATAAAATTAACCTATCTTTTCATCTTTTGTATGTCAATCCTTTTATGGTCTTTTTTTTGTTGGTAACATATTCTCTCTCTCTCCTTGGCATTTATTATTCCCATCTGATGGTGGGGTCTGCCTTTCTGATTTTTCTCCTCCATTTCGCTCTATCGGACGCGTCCTCGTCGGAGACATTGCAGGAACTTAGATCTTTCTTGACCACATCCGTCCATCTCGTCTTTGGTCGCCCTCGCGGTCTAGACCCCATGATGTTAAGATTGGCCACAATATTACCCACATAGTCAGGAGGTCTTCTTTTTACGTGCCCATACCAACGTAGCCTGCTCTCTTGTAGCTTGTCGGCAATGTCGCGAACACCGAGACTGCCGCGGACGCACTCGTTGCGGATTTTGTCGAGTCTCGTCACTCCGCACATCCACCGAAGCATTTTCATCTCCGTGACTTGGATGGCATAGGTTTGCTGAGTTATGGCCCAAGTTTCGCTGCCATATGTTAGGACCGGCCTGATCATGCTCTTATAAACTAAGCCCTTGAGTTTTACAGGCATTCGTCTTTCACAAGTTACGCCAGTCACTTCCCGCCACTTAAGCCAGGCCGCTGCTATACGATGTTGAATGTTTACGTCTACATTTCCGGAAGAGTGCAACATATATATATAGAACCCAAGTATTTATATTCTTCACACTTAGTGACTTGTTGACCATCGATGATGAGAGGTCGATGTACTGAAACTGGGTCGTTGCAAACCATGTATTGAGTCTTCGAAACACTCAGTAGCAAGCCACCTTTTTGTAACTGGCGCTTCCATTGTTCCAAGGCATACTTAAGGTCGCTACGGGTTGTCGAACATATCGCTACATCATCGGCATAGATAAATGTCCAAGGTGCCAGGGACTGCGCATTTTCAGTGAGGGCGTCCATCACTAAACAAAACAGATACGGGCTCAGTACTGAGCTAACTACTATCGGTTTGGTCTGCCCTACTGTTGTCCTGATAACCGATCTTACGTCCTTGTACATGTCGGTTACGATGTCAACATACCTTTCTGGGATGTTTTTCTTACGAAGGCTCCACCAGATTGTTGCTCGAGGTACGCGATCGAATGCCTTTTCCATGTCTAAGAACGCAAGGTATAGCGGTTTGTTCTTAGCTCTGAACTCTTGGACAATCATGCTCACTGCGAACATCGGATCCACAGTTGATAAGCCTGGGACGAACCGTACTGGTTGGTTGATAAGGAGCTCTCCTGTCTTAATCGAGCGTCCATGATTCGCTCATACAGCTTCATTGTATGGCACATCAACTTTATACCCCCGATAATTGTTGCATTCGTATCTACTGCCTTTGCCTTTGTAGAGAGGAACAATAGTACTTAGTCTCCATGCGTCTGGTATACGTGAAGTTTCCATAGCCCTTAGGAACAAATGCGTAAGAATGTAAATACCCTTTTCCCCTAGACATTTTCAGGCTTCTATAGGGATTCCATCAGGCCCTGGGGACTTCTTATTGGACATTTTCTTGAGGGCAGCTTTTACTTCTTGAGGTGTTATGAGCGGTATCAAACCTAAGTTCTTACTCATGTTTGGAAGATCAAATGTTCTTGTTGTTGCGTTTAGAAGTTGTTCATAGTAGGTGTCAAAATGTCTTTATTTGTACACATAACGGACCCTTCTCTTCGCAACGTCTTGATCTTTAACGATCCTTGTTCTTACTGGATCTTGCGTTGCTCTGTTACGGGCTTTTGAAAGCTTGTAGATTTCCTTCTGTCCTTCTCCACTTTCAAGTGTTGCGTAAAGTGTCCCTAATGCGTTTTTCCTCTCAATGGCTACAGTTTTCTTTGCTGCCTTGTAGATATCTCTATCCGTCTGGGATCTGGTGGATTGCCAAACTTTGAAAGTTCGCTTCTTCTCTTGTAGCGCTGCTTGAACTGCAGCATTCCACCACCATGTTTCTTTGGATGTTTTCTGTCCAGGTTTAGTACGGCCCAAGATTGTGTTTGCCGCTTTCGTGATATGTGCGTGACACTGTTTCCATATTGAGTTTACATCGTCATCTATGTCCATGGTAAATCCTTCGAGTTCTTTTCTGAATTTGTTTGCCTTTTCCCCTTTTAATAGCCACCACTTTGTGATTTCCGGCATATTTTGAGGCTTACAAGCTTTTCTTTGACGAAAAACCATGTCCATGACTACTACGCGATGCTGTGAGATAACGCATTCCCCAGGTATCACCTTGCAGTTCTTTATTCGACCAATGTTAGCTTGGTTCGTAAGTAGATAATCTATTTGTGTGCTGTGATAGCCGCTTTTGTACGTAATGATATGTTCAGGTTTCTTCTTGTAGAAACTATTGACTATAGCAAGATCATGAGCAATGGCCGTAGCTAAAATCGTCTTTCCGGCATCATTTGTTGTACCGTACCCATATCCTCCATGTACTTTTCCAAACGAGCTACATGTTGTGCCTATGTGGCCATTTAAGTCTCCACCTATCACACACGATTCGCCATTTGGTATTTGCTGAAGTACGTCTTCAAGTGCGGTCCAAAATGCTTCCTTTTCATTAACTTTACATGCAACTTGAGGGGCATATACGGAAAAGATGTTAACTACTTCTCCTTCAATGAGTATCTTCATACCCATAATGCGGTCATTTATCCGTGTGACTTCAATACTATTGTCAAGGTGGCTTTGACTAACGACTATAGCGACGCCATTTCGACCTCCAGATGATCCTGTGTACAACATTTTAAAGCCTTCTCCAATATTCCGCGCTTTAGAACCACGCCATTTCGTTTCCTGTAGGCACGCAAAATCTATTCTTCTCCTGTGTAATAGTTCTGCAATTTCCTTCGTCCTACCAGTTAGTGAACCAACATTTAATGTAGCGAAGCGGACCTTCAAGTTTCGATCTGGGACTAGTGTCTTTATCCGAGCCTGCCCTTGACTCGGTAGCCCTCGCATATTTGTCGCAGATGTAGGGCGATATGTCTGCACGTCGTTATGCGGCGACGCCCTATCCGTAATACGCTTTTTCAAAACTTGCAAGTTCATCTTTCTTAGAGGGTGGCGATTTTTGGGTTTATTATTCCAGTGCCGATTGCCATCTGACGCACTAAAACCTGATCCTTTAGGACAGGGAAACCCGTGGGTATGATGTTGGTACCCTTTCAAAGGGGTTTCCACCTGTCAGAAGCGATGTCTGGTTATACCGCCAGATACTCCGTCGCCAGAGCCTCGTCCGTTCTCTAGCAGGGAGCACCACGGCGACTACTAGAGCCGCCGCCGCTAGCTATTCATACGAACCACTAGCGCGAACAGGTGAGGTTGACATTTGGGCTGGGTTAGATGTTGTTTCCGTTCTCCCCTTACTCCCTAACATATTGTGAACATAAATATTTTCTCTATATTAGACCTTGAAAATTGAATTTACGGGAATTTTGAGTATTATATTCGTTTATTATGATCAGTCTAATGTATGGGGCTTTTCGAAAGCTTAGCCCACACTAGTGGCGTGGATGTGAGAATACAATCATATGCTTAGACAGGTTTTATTTACTTTCATGAATGGACTAAATAGACGCTTATTTAAAATATGTATATACATTTATTTTCATATTTAGGAATTTTTAATTATTTTTATTTTTGTGTTACAAATTCAAAAGCAAAGCAAACCGTATCATATAAATTTGATATTGATTAAAATTGTTCCAAGTTTCTCATAATAAAGGGGCCAGGTGCTAGCGATAGCTCAGTCCGGGGTAATCGCAATATTAACCTCACAATTATATGCGAGACGCAGGTACCTTCATATCAAATTGAATTTACGATTTTACTCGTGCAAAATTAGTGATCCCGAGAGAAACAAATAATTATTATACAGGCCCTGGCAACGTATGGAAGGAGTTATCGAATGCCTCAGAATAATTAGGTTTTACAATTTTTGGTATTTTATTGTTTAAATTAGTGATAACTCGTTTTACATTATAAACTTTATCGTTAGGTTTGCTCGTTAACATAACTAAATTTAGTGATTTAATTCGAAGCGACGAAGTTTGACGTGCCGTAGTTTAGTTTGAAATATATTTAGTAAATAGTGGTTAGTATTGCGAATGTTATCTTTTGATTTGAAACTAGCCCCAACATTGCACGGTTATATCTGATTATTTCGTATATGTCCATTGCTGATAAATAGTTGGTATGTACTAACTGCCTCGTTGGTCTAGTGGCTAGATATAAGGCCGCAGACCCGGTGGTCCTGGGTTCAATTCCCAGGTCGGGGCAATAAATAGTTATTGGGTTTTTCTGTCAGAAAATTCTCAGTAGCAGCCCGGAGTCTGGAAGTTGGAAGTGTGTACACTCCCGTGCCTCGGAAAGCACGTTAAGCCGTTGGTCCTGCGCCTGAACTCTTTCCGATCGTGTCGGATTGCCGTCCCATCGGATTATAAGAGCTAAGGAAAAGAGAGTGTACCTGTGCTTGCGCACACACTTGTGCACTATAATATGTCCTGCGCAGTTGGCTAATCTCTCTTGAGATTGGCCGCCGTGGCCGAAATCGGTCTGGAGGACCTTATGTACTAACTTTATTTTAATATCTTCGTTACAACGATTACTTATATAGAATTACAAAAAATCAAAAAGGTCAGCTAATGGTAACGCTTTATTGTAGAATATGTATAAATTTAATTATGACTGTAACTGCATACTATATATATAAGTTATGAATGAAATCCTAGTCTCATATTATAAATACGAAACATTTTTTTTAAAACGCTTGAATTAAATTTTGTGGTCTCCCAGTAAAATATTGTAGCCTTAATACTGTTATAATAATTAATTCACTCGACAGACGAATACATTTTTGAATCGAGACAAAATTTAATAAAACTTTTCTCTTTTCCTGATTTGGAAGTTCTTTTCTCCATCAATATTCATACGCAAATTATCGTTTCGGGATGCATTAAATCTGTATCAGATATTTCAGTTTAGGAAAAAACGTATGAATGATTCAACTTTGTTTTTATTTTCTGATATTGCTGTACTGTAATAGTACAGCAATATCAAATATTCTTATAAAAAATATAAATTTGTTTTTCGTATTTTGATTAGAACTCTGTTACGCTATTTTGATGCTTACTTACCTTAGATATTATTATTTTATTGTTATTTTTTTATTGTATAGGTAGGCGGACGAGCATCTGGGCCACCTGATGGTAAGTGGTCACCTACGCCCATAGACATTGGCGTTGTAAGAAGTGTTAACCATCGATTATATCGCCAATGCGCCACCAATCTTGGGAACTAAGATGTTATGTCCCTTGTGCCTGTAATTACACAGACTGGCTCACACGCCCTTTAAACCGGTACACAACAATACAAAGTACTGCTTTTTTGCGGTAGAATATCTGATCAGTGGATGGTACCTACCCAGACTAGTATGTACGAGTAGTTATTGTCATATAACACTTTCTGTTTTGTGGTTATGTTATAGTTTATTTTTATGAAATCTCAGTTTTATTTTTTTTTGTACTAAGATATTTTAATTTTTTACGCCTACGAGATAAAAGTCGTAATATGTACTTCTTGGAGCCGTTTCTGTGAGATATTAAACATGGTTTTAATTTAAATCTTGTCTCCAAGATATTTTTTTTCAAAGAATATAATGAATTTTTGTTTGGACGAAAAACAACTATTTACTTTCTAATCTTTGTCAAATACAAAAAATATAATTATGTTTAATAAATAAATAAGGAAAAAAAATAAAAATGGAATGAATTATTCGGGTATTAAGCACTGCTTCCGTGAAGCATTGTTTTTGAAAAATAAGGGTAAAGTAGAGTGGTTGAATGCAGACAAGGTTAATTACGAACTCAGCTGGAACTCGATATTAAAACTATTTGTCAGAACCTCCTCTTACATTTCTTTTCAACAGTAATTGAATTTTTGAAGTACGTACTTTTCTTTTTGTTAAATCATAATGAATTAGAATTGTAAAGTATATATCAAACAAATATTACAAAAATAATCGCTGTTTGGCCAGATTCATCCAAAATATTCTTTATTATTGATTTAACACATTACATTTTTGAAGTATAGAAAATTGAAAACCAGACTAGACATATTAGTATTATTATATTTTAGCAACAAGTCATAGGTGGCACCCAACGTGGGGCCAAAACCAAAAGAAGAGGGACTTTACTCCAGCAGTGAGACGTTTTCGGGCTTTTATTTTCTTAGGGTGACTGGCTATTCCTAGATATACAGCGTGTAACAAAATTCGTGTCCGACCCGTGAAGTGGTTATTAGGTATCGTGTGTCGGTTCTATTTATGTAATATTTTTTAAAATTCTTCCACGTGTTTCTACGGTAATATCTTCGTATGATGTTATCCAGCTATTATCCTTTTCGTTTTATTATTTCTTTCCTTTGCCTAATGGGCCGTTCACCGCCGTTGATTACGTGTTGCTTACGTCAGGACTGGCTCTGTCTACCTTTTCTCAGTGATATATTTTTTGCTTTAGTGGCCTAGTATGTCACGCCACTATACATTCAAATTTATACGCAAACAGACAGCAAACAAACACAAACTTGCTCTTTTCTGTCAATATTCAAGCTCACCCACACATGCAAATCATCATCATCATCTTGGCACTACAGCCGCGGGTGGGCCTTGGCCTGGTCGAGAATATTCCTCCAGACGGGTCTGTTTTTTGCTTTTTCTTTCCAGCCCCTGACGCCAATCGCTTTGAGATCCCGCTCGACGCCATCCAACAAAACACATGCAAATACGCGATAAAATTATAGTATTCCATGAAGTTCTCACATTAATTCACTAGAAGCTAAAATTTACGTACAGCGCTAACTAGAAACCAATTCAGTAAAATACTCATATAAACGATATTTGTAATAATTTCCAACTTGAACTGATATTACACAGGAGGAAATGAAAATTCCTTAGTCGAGTTATTTGCACGAATGAAATTTGAATAAGACTACCGAGTTAAGAAAATGGTTTGATTTTAAACAATGATTTCTTTTTTATTTATAACAGAATGAATTTAGGTAAAATGTCAATTTCGCCTGCATCCAAAGACCGTAGCACAGTTTATTCAACTCTGAAATATCCATCTTCACATGGTATTTACCAACTATAGGTATAAAGCTAACCCACTCTTTAAGCCGGAACACATATTATTATAAATATAATAAAAAAACATTTAGATAATAAACAAATGAATACAATCCTTCTTAACTTTGCTATTTTGTTATATGCATTTATTATCCATTAACTAAATCCAGCTAGACCATGGGACTTACGATTTATATTTTAAAATATGAACGAGTATATGCATAAAAATCATTTAAAAAATTTCAACATTCAGGTTGAATTTTTTTTTTACAGAAGTTATTTTATTTGAGTTATGAATATAAACACTTCTTTGTTTCGTTCGTATAAATACATCGGTTAATTAATAAATAACATATATTTCTGATACTAAGATTTTGTTATTTTATTTTGCTGAATTTATAAAATCAGAGTATAATTTATTAAAGTAGGCTTTACAAGCACTTACGAATCATCATTTTACAGAATTGTATTAATTGTAATTTGTATATTGTAAATATATATTTATATATATCTCGTGAAAGTCAACAAATACGAACTCTACGCTTTTATCATCTATATAATTTTTATGTAGCGGATTGTATTTATTCAATTATATATAACTGTTTTTTTTAAATAACGATTAAAATTTATTAATTGCTAAAATCAATTTTATGTTATAAAACATCCCGTGCTTAACAAAGAATGGTAGAGTCTTAGAGAAACGAAAAATTGTCTGAGAAATTCTCACAGTTACAGGTACTGATGTGATGTGATACCCTTATTGGAATGTGAACACTTGACAGCACTCTTCATTACTACCATGCTAGTTTAGCTGCTGATGCTTTTTCATTTTCCTCTGTGAAATAGAGAAATGTGAGATGCGAAGCAAACGCAGTGAAGTGGAGTCTCATACATTATCCTTCTGTGAAGTACAGGAGTTCTAGTGCTTGTTTTTCCATTAAGTTTCTTAACTGCTAACGAGCCGGCTGGCGTGGTTGGTAAGATACTTGCCTTTCACGCCGCAGGTCGTGGGTTTGATTCCCACCCAGGACAGACATTTGTGAGCATTTCTGTTTGTCCTGAGTCTGGGTGTAATTATCTATATAAGTATGTATTTACAAAAGAAAAATAGTATATGTAAATATATCAGTTGTCTGGTTTCCATAGTACAAGCTCTGCTTAGCTTGGGATCAGATGGCCTTGTGTGAATAATGTCCCAGGATATTATTATTTATAATGTGTATTCTTTTTTTTACTGCATTTATCAAAATAAGTCCAATCTATTTTTTAGAACTGTAAAATGACTGTTATCATAAATAATCCTTCCAAATACAAAATCTTTCAATAAATTCTTCCATTCCATACTTTTTTTATTAAATGAAATATGGGAATATGGGAAAAATATTCCATAAATATTATTATCATATATGCGGATAATTGAATCATGAACGGTGCTATCAGGTGCCTTATTGGGCGTTTATCGACGAATAGGTTATCTTTATACGAAAAAATATACCTTAACGTGCTTGGTGTACAACACGTATTTCCGAGAGTTTTAGAAAGATAAAAGTTTTTTTAAATACAATTTACAAGTATATTTATTATAAATTTTTTATTTGTATGCTAATATATAATTAAGCTATAATTGTTTTTAATATGATGCAAAAGCGTTCTGTTATGTTGAGGCCAGTTCAACGAGTTTTAGCCATTATCTAAACTGGCGAATTTGACGTATAATGTTTTAGATTAGGTCAACCACGATACATTGGATGTCCATAATCACGGGGACACACGTTCAACAATTTTCAAACCCGCAAAACATTTTGTGAACCGCAATTATTAAGGGTCGACAGACCGCGAAATAAGGTTCGTATTCATTAAGGGATTTACGGATATACAATTGTTTGTACAAGTAATTGTTGTTTGAGATATGTGTTTGTTTTTGATTAAGTCACTACTTTAAATACAATACATCGAATATGAGTTTAGACGTTTTTATTTGTAATTATTTTACAATGGGTTTAAAAATATTCGTGATATAATATATAGTGATTTAAGTTTTGCTCATAGTAAATTAAAGTTATACGGTGATTTTACATTGAATGTGCAGGTGGAATGACCTCTAGACTTTAAACAAAAATTAGGCTTAGCCCAGCTGTGGGACATTTACAAGATTATTGTTTTGAAGAATTACAAAATATTATTATAAATATAATTTCAGTATAGGTTCAGTAAAACCAGTAAAGTAATATTATTATATATTTACAAATATTATATTTGGATAAAAGCCGAGATGGCCTAGTGGTAAGAACGCGTGAATCTTAACCGATGATCGTGGGTTCAAACCGGGCCAGCACCGCTGAATTTCATGTGCTTAATTTGTGATTATAATTCATCTCGTGCTTGACGATAAAGGAAAACATCGTGAGGAAACCTGCATGTGTCAAATTTCACTGAAATTCTGTTACATGTGTATTCCACCAACCCGCATTTGGAACAGCATGGTGGATTAAGCTCCAAACTTCTCCTCAAAAGAGGAAAAGAGGCTTTAGCCCAGCAGTGGGACATTCACTGGCTGTTACTGTTACTATTGGATAAATATACTAACAGAGCAAATAAATGAATACGCGAATACAAAAAAAATAAAATTCAACTAGGAGTAAATTATGGTCACTCGACGTCGTCTGTTTGGCTATTATCGTTTAACGCCTGAACTGAACATATTATCGTAGACAAAGGGACGGTCACGTAAGTTTTCTGAACTTTTCACGAATTTTCATATTTCATTTTCGTTCATATAATTTCTTAGTCCTAAAGTTTGCCATACAGGATATAAGCATATTATATGTATTTAAAAATATATATATCTATTAGCTATGTTCGTATATAAAACAAATTAGAAAGAAGTAATGCAAGGAAAATTTTACACGATCTCTCTCTTAAAAAGATATTTCGCTGGTTCAAATACTAACGTGTAATACTAAATTTGCTCGTTTCTGTGTTTATATTTGATCTCGCGTTCCAAAGAAGGTAAATTTCGGCAGATAGCCTTTATATTTCAGATGTTTGCCTATGTATAGTTCTTGACATGTCAATAATATAAATACGAAAAAAAACCAACAGGTCTTAGGGTGGCGCCCAATGTGGGACAAACCCTTCTACTCTAAAGAAGAAGAGGTCGTTACCCAGCAGTGAAACATTTACGGTTTCTTACTTATTCGATAACATGTAATAAGAAAAAAAACACCTCCCATATATACATATAAGGCTGAATATTAATTGCCATTTGTGTATAAAACGTAAGAATTAAATTTTATAAGCCAAACTCAACTAAAACAATGGATTATTACAATACAGTCCCAAGATCATGCCAATAGTTGTCGAACGAACTTCAATTGGTTTTAAGCCGGATTTAAGCATCGGCTAATTGCTTGTCTAACATATCACTTCTCAATTAAGCTTCAACACGAACAGGGGCAAATTAATTAGCATTATTGTCTAAAGTATTATCTAGATTTGCAATACCGCTATCTAATAGGTACAAGGTTGAATTTTGTGAATAAATATATTCTCCGGACCGAATGCCACTTACGGCGAACAATCTCAAAAACTTGCCAACAGCGAAAGATATATTATAGTACACAAGTGTGCACAATCCGACAAGATAGGAGAGACAAGATAAACGGCTCCACATTCCTTTTGAGGCACGAGAGTGTAACATTGCAATCTCACTGACTACGAGCTGCTAAGAATTTTTTGAAAATTCCCAAAATTTGATAGTTTTGACTAAAGCCTTGGGATCTGCAGCTATAATTATTATAGCCGACGCATATAAGATCGACAAAGAAGTTAATGAATTGCTTTATATGTAATAATGTGCGTGTAAAAATTACATCGTATAGTAACACAGCCGTAACATGAAACATTACTTTTTGGTAAACGGGACAGGCCGGCCCCTGAGTCCTACCTCCGACGTGATACGAGACTTCTATTGATATTTATTTCTATACGTAATGACGCAGCACGTCCCGTTCGTATTTGATTATTTATGTTTTTTATATATTTTCACGTACTCTATTATTATTGTTATATTTGTCATACAGTCGTAATCTTTCGCATAACGAGTGTTATTAGTTGTAATAATAAAACCAACCATTTGTTATTTATAAAGATTTCTCGAAAAAAAAAAACTTTTAAAAAATGTAATATAATTTATAGTATACAATTATACAATATAATTTATAGTATACTCGGTGGTAGAGCTTTGTGCAAGCTCGTCTGGGTAGGTACCACCCGCTCATCAGATATTCTACCGCAAAACAGCAGTACTTTGTATTGTTGTGTTCCGGTTTGAAGGGTGAGTGAGCCAGTGTAATTACAGGCACAAAGGACATAACATCTTAGTTCCCAAAGTTGGTGGCGCATTGGCAATGTAAGTGATGGTTAACATTTCTTACAATGCCATTGTCTATGGGCGTTGGTGACCACTTACCATCAGGTGGCCCATATGCTCGTCCGCCAACCTATACAATAAAAAAAAAATAAAAAAAAAAAAAACAATACTAATTTCATAACGAAAATCAAAATGCATACAAACTACAGATAAGTATTTGATATGTCACGGCATCAAAAATTTACGATCGACAGGCGATATAAATCGCTACGAATCGACTCGAATGTATTAACATTTAGTCTTGTTCTTGGGCATACATAAAAAATAGCGAATCTCGAAGATGAATTTAATAATTATTTGAGTAAGGAATATATAAATGATTTATTTATTGAAGTAACAGCGATTTAAGTATATACGCAACACTATAAAGCATCAAAAAAATATGGTGTATAACCGATAATTAGAAAACTTATTAAAACTTAAAAGCGCTTTAGGTTAATTTAGTTTATTATTTAAAATATGCTGCTTACATAATATCGTCGCTAGATTATTATTAGTTGGTGAAGCTAAGTACATGGTAATTGGTAACATGGCCCACCGCTCTCCTACCTATGATGCGATTTAGGTCGTGTCCAGCTGACTGGACGAATCGATTACGCTCAAACTTGCTAATATTAAAATTTATCTACGTGTAGTTGCAAATTTTTCTTTAGTGTTATTTTTGAGTTAAAAGATATATATATCTTGAAAGATGTTTGTATATTTAATATTACTGGTGTTAGCTTCATATAGATTATCATGAACCTCGTCAATTTAATCTTTTTTGATCAAAATAATAAATAAAACAAGCGTGGGATTTATTTTATTTATTTAAACCAGGTAGATAGGCTGGCAAATGGGCCATCTGCCAATTAGACATTGGTAAAAAATATTAACCACCTTACATCGTCAATGCGTCACTAACCTTACAAAGTCTGGCTCACTCATCCTTCATACTGGAACACAGCAAATAATTAATCTTGCTATTTGGTAGTATAATTTATATATAATCAGTGGTTGCACCTACCCGCTTGGGTTTGCACAAAGCCCTACCACAAAGCAAAGCACTCCTCCATTACTCTTACGCCGAACTGATATACGAAGTATTTCGTATGATGATGATGACGATGATATCTTGTATAGTCATAAGAGCCAAATAATCTAAAGTATTACACTGCGGCGCGGTATGAGCTGTAAAAATAAAATAAAGACGCAAAATAATTATAATATACTATTTATATCACATATAACATTCGATGTTTTTTGAATTATATGGCATATGTTTATATGTACATAAATAATTTATTAGATATTCCACATGCAATGGCGCCGACCGATACGAAAAAAAGTGGCACGTACAATTTATTTAGAAGTCGAGAAATTAATAACAATATGAGAAACATATTTGATACCATGGTTGGTTGCATACTAATGTTTGGGGTGATGGTTGTGTTATAATAAAATTAAATGTAATAATTATTATTCTTTAATTAGACATGGGTACCATTTAACACCAACGTTGATTTGCCTGGCCCCTTTGATTTTTGTAAACGAAAAAAAATCCCATTTTTCAACGCAATTCAAATTTAATTATAGTACGTACATTTTAATAGGATAATATTGAACTAAAAATAAATACAAGATATTGAAGATATCATCAATGAAACCAAATTATCGTAATTGATTAATCCTTTAAATTACAGAGTCTCCCATTCGTCATTTTCGACCTAACTAATATTAATCACAGAAACAAATAATAACTAAGCGTTAGTTCGTTTTATCGGAGTGTTACCAAAAGATGTTATCGTAAGTTCGGAACAACATTCAATATTCGATGACAGTTAAAGGCTGATGAGTTACTTGGGCGGTAATCGATTACATGATAGTTTGGTTAATGAAATATTGATGGGTATGAACTTAAGCAAATATCTACACGTGCCCCTTTAAGGTAAAATGACCCGTGAGGTTTGGTTGAACAGTTGCGTCTTAGATATATATTACTTACGCTTTTTTACTAATGAAATCTATTTCATTTTACTGTTTAAGTATTTTAAAATCTTTATATTACAAAAACATATTTTATAGTAATGTTATGAGCGTAGTTTACATTTATATAAAAATCAAAATTCGATAAATCACTTTATATTTCTTTATATTATTTGAATGAAATTTGTATTATAATTTTATTTTAATGTGATTGTGAGTGAGTGATGAAAATTTTATTTGAAATGTTAAGCAAAACTGTCTTAAACCGGAAACGCAGCAGATATGTAAAACCGGATGGTCGTAAAATTAAAATTTATTTTATGGGTTAGTAACAACAGCTATTTACTGGATTAATATTAAAAAAAAAAACAACTAACTATTTCAGTTAAATATTAAATTTTGAATCCTATAAAAATTCTCGCTAGGAAAAATATAAATATTATATCAATTCTTTTTAGTTTTTTTTTTATATTCACATTCCACATGTTTATAATAACAAATTTATTTCTACCTTATACCTGGTATGATTAATTGCGTTATACTTCGGTACTTGACTCTTAAGCTATGTTATGTTCAGAAATTCGTTTCAAATAAAAGCGTATCACTATTGCAAGCGATTAATTCACAAAGCTATCACTTCAATTGACTGAATAATTGCAACTGAAGTAACTTTTTATATATATGTTAATTAATATTATTTGCATTGTTCAATGATGCTATAGAAATTATTTGCGTGTATAGCATTTTATAACTTTATCGCATATATAGATATGTAATTTTTGTCCGCCAATTCATCGACGGAAGGGGGGGGTTAGTTACTCTATGTCCTTTTCTGTATCCCTGACGTGTAACGTGTACGCAAATAAAATCATGATGATCGGTTGAGTAGTTAAGACGTAAAAGCGTAACAAACGAACAAACAAATAAACTCTCTTACGCATTTATAATTAGTAAGGATGAAGATTCCCGAATAACTTTGTTATTTTTTTCTGATAAAGCATTTTTTATTATTTGGGAATTAAAATGGCTTATTCATGTTAGGCAACATAAGAAAAAAAAAGTTATCGACCTTTATTTAATTGCTTCATTATATTTATATGTCAATGCATAAATTATTAATAAAAACCTGAACGCATTTGAAATGCATCCGTTATGTTAAATGTGTGTGTGAATAAAACGTCAAACGGAGTATCCGTTGACATTTGAAAATGTGACAGCGGATCATTGTCAGTTCTATCACGTTTTATGTTGTGGTTTATCTTTGACGAATAAACATAATTTGCTGTTCCGAAACTGTCAATTAATTTTAATAATTAACGTAATCATTGACATAAAGGGATCTTATTTAGTATACATTAATATAACAATAGTAAGTGACTATCAGAGTTAATGCATAATTGTTATATCAGGGGATAATTATTTGGTCATCATACCACATCGTCATCATAACCATATTATCGTACTTACGTGTGTGCGGGGATACCTCATTTTAATAATTCAATATAACAGCAAATCTGACTCCGAACGGAACGAGTACAGGAGCTGGACTAATTACTTTACGTGTTTTCCGAGACAAATTCCAGATTCTAGTCCAAACTTATACCTGCAGCCTTATGAACTAGGAACTTTTTCCGGTGGGATCCTTTAGAAAGGTACAACCGGACCCCTGGAGAGAAACTGGTTCCTTGGAATTCTTACCCATTAACACACCTACATTTTGTTGAAACATTTAATGTATGGTAAGTATTCTAGTAACTTCTTCAATGAGTTTTCTCCCTATTATACCTTATGTGGCTTAAAGATATTTCGGAATCTTGTGTCATACTACGTTAAATATATACTAATTAAAGCTGATCATTTCATTTGTTGTTTTTTTGGCAAATGAGTCAGAAAACAATCTTTGCATTTGATAGCCCAATCCTTGAGTTTGGTTATTGGCTATCTAAAATCACGCTATTGCCGCTGGGAGCGCAGCGGAAACGTTTAACTATTACTTTACAGCAATGTAAAAAAAATAATATATTCAGGTTAAAGCACTTAATTACCCATAAATAACCTTACAGTTCACTTGTAAAATGGGCAATACTTATTAAATAACATACATATTTAGTTTGAGTGGTAGAATCTGGTAGCCATACTTGCACACGTTATATAGAACGCTTCTATTACCGTATTTAGTTGGATTATAGAGTTTAGATTGGGGTTCCTGGTCTACATGAGTCATTGTGTTATGTATTTCGTCTGGGCGATTTCGTTGTATTCCACTAGCGAGTTCGGCACCTATAAGAGCAAAAGTTCTACTAAATACTTCACAAATTTAATTTCCGTTCGTTAAAGCTATCGAATTTATTACGCGTCTAGGAGATTGTGGATTAGATTTTATTTTGTTATCAGCTAATGCGTAAATTAACTCCCACATCTTTTTTGGGTCATTGTTACAAGAATTAAAGTATTTACTGTACTAATTTCGTTTGGTTTTCTTTATCAATTTACTAACTTGATTGTTTTCTTTTTTAAACTCATCTTGCAGGTCTTTATTATTTGGGTTTTCTTTCATTGATTTCCATAAAATGTATGTAATTCTGTATATTAAATCAGTAATTTTTCTGTTTATCCAGTCATATATTCAATGTTGAATCCGATTGTATTTTTTGTACATCGAATGTTCTAAAAAAATATACTTTACAGAATTAGTTGCTATTTTAAATTCGCTACCAGGTGTTCATTAATTTTTTAGAGTCTGCAATGCTTAGTAATCGAAAACATACCTAATGAATATTCAAAGATTGTTTGGGTAGTTTCGGCTTTTATTAATTCGTAGAAATTTACAATACGCTTTTCATTATTTTAACTATTAGCAGTTAAACGCCCACTTTGATCGGTGTAAATTAAATTCTTAACCGACAATAATACCGCAAATGAACGAGGGATTCTTTAATATAATATCTACGAATTGTGGTAAATTGACACAAAACCGTACCTAAATCGGATTATTTACCTTTCATGCCTTCTTATAGAGCTAAGTAGTTGCTTTGTTATGTTATTGAAGATCAAACCGGGCATCACTTCGGTTTAGGAATGAAAAATAAATGTCTTCCCACTAAGCTTCTACAAAAATTATAAATACTATAATATTGATCATATTATATTTAGATATTTAATCTAATTATGTAATTATGGACTTTTTTTTAAAGTATAGGTAGGCGGACGAGCGTATGGGCCACCTGATGATAAGTGGTCACCAACGCCCATAGACAGTGGCATTGTACATACATTACTTTACCTCCGAGTGACTTTTTTTATTTTTATTTTCTTAATATCAGGTGGGCCATAAAATGGTCTGTCTTATAGAAGACACTGGTACTGTAAAAATTATGAAAGATCGATACAACATCAAATATTAACTTCGTTTGATCCAGCATCATAACAAAATTATTAATTTAGTTACTTTTAAAAAATATATAGTAAAGTTGGGGATATATAGGTACCAAGTGCTAAATGATGCGAAAACACGATTGCTACAAATTTTGTTCGATTGTCATTTCGTTTGCGCAAACGCATATTTTATACGCATATTTTATACGCTTATTTTATACGCTTATTTTATACGCACACGTACTACGTATGATGACGCAAGTTGTATTAATGGAAGATGACCGCAATAAAAAAAAGACGGAATTGGAGAAAAGAAAGTTATTAATTATCATACCTGGTAATTATTTTAGGGCAGCGGTACCACTTATGGGTATGATGGGTAAAGATTAATGACAACTATTTGATTAATGGATTATTCTTATTTCACAGCTGAAAAGACAATGTCGGATACGGTCCACCGCATTCATTGATAATAAAAAAATCATATGTAAAAAGTACAGTAAAGTAATAGCCTGTGAATGTCCCACTGCTGGGCTAAGTCCTCGTGTCCTTTTTGAGGAGAAGGTTTAGAGCTTAGTCCATTACGCTGCTCCAATGCGGGATGGTGGAATAAAAATATGTGGCAGAATTTCAGTGGCAATTAGACACATGCTGGTTTCCTCACGATGTTTTCCTTCATCGTCAAGCACGAGATGAAGTATATGACAAATTAAGCACATGAAATTCAGTGGTGCTTGCCCGTTGAGACATAACATCTCAGTGGTGCTTGCCCGGGATTGACGATCATTGGTTAAGATTCGTGCGTTCTTACTACTAGGCCATCTGAACATGAAAACAAGAACAATTAATTTAAAAAAAAAATCATTCAATAAATCTTTGTACCATGCAAATATTGTATTATATGTTGTGATAAGGAATAAGTTTTATATAATAGTTGCGACATACAAAATAATTCACAGTATAAATTGCATTATAGCGTTTTAATAATTAATTACCGTTGCAAAAATAATATAGTATTACCGGAATACATAATATATTTCCCTCATTAACAAAATAATCATTATTTATTTGACTTGTAAGCGTTACAATTAATTTGCGACGTTACATTCCGCGATATAATCTCATTTACTGTAATTGTCGTATTCTCGTTAACATACAAGACATTAAGATGATAATGATAGGAATAAAATGGATCCCTTGACAGAGTATTGAACTTGAGATAATTATTTTACGTAAGTACGGTAATTACGATTTGGTATTTGCCCTGAAATATTATTTTTACTATTATACTTGTTAAGATACAAGTTACAAATAAATAATTGTAATTCAATTCCTATAATATTAAAATAAAAATTGTGCGCTCGCGCAGTACTGAATTCGAACGCCCAACGCATCATATTTTGTAGCATTCTAGAGGTAGGCATAACGCTATATCGTTATGTGACTTGACCTTGGGCCACTGTCATTTCACTCTACTATGAACCGCGTAAAATAAATTTGTTTTAACAAATAATTTCAACTTTTATTTGGCGGCCATTTTGAACAAATTACGATATTTAGTTTGAGATCCTCTTGACTAATTTCTTCTATGGTGGCAATTTATTTTTAAATAGCAATTGGGTCACTTGTTTGTAAGTGGTCACCACCGCCCATATACAAAGACATTGTAAGAAATATTAACCATCTTTTGCACATCGCCAAGCCGCTACCAACCGTGGGAAATAAGGTTTATAGATCTAAAGAGATATAATAGATTATAGGACCCATGTCAAAATGTATGCTAAATTGTATGATGATAAGTTGAGTTAAGAAGTGAAAGCGTAACAAGCGAACAAATAGACAAACTCACATTCGCATTTGTAATATTAGTTAGGAATAGATTTCAGTTTGTTTAATTGAATGATAAGTTTTAAAATATAATGTGTCAGAGATAAAAAAAACACTTAATTAAATCTTATTTAAATACCAACATACGCGAATGATTTGTGTTTGAAAAATGTTTAACCAAACATCTTAACTCCTGCATGTATGTGTTTTATCATCATGCAAATATTGTTTCAAGAACTCCAAGCATATAGACTAGTTTGCGTTGCTTCGTCAATCAATGACGTAATTGCTTTTAGGCTTTAATCCACTGCGTTGATATCAATGTGCCAATCTTAAATTGCACGTGACTGGTTAAATTGTTTTGTGAAACGTGTGGATTGAGCTACGATTAGGATTTATTTGTTTATATGTTATTGGATTATTATCAACTTTGTGAGTTTTTTTTTGTATTGATCAATACTTTTAGTTGTTTTCAATTAAAATATGATTTAACATGTAACTTTTTTTTTTTTTATATTTCCCGGGAGAGCAAATGACTCAACTCCACCTGATGGTAAGTGGTAGTAGAGTCCAAACGCGACGACGGCTAGTGCAGTCAGGACGAATGACTTGCTCTAGCCGCCCCCGCCTTGCCGGCCCGCAAGATGCCTCTTCACGCCTCGTTTGAAGGAACCCAGGTCATAAGAGGAGGGGAACACGTGTGCTGGTAAAGAATTCCATGTTTTGGAGGAGCGACAAAGAAAAGAGTTGCCAAATTTCTTTGTGCGCAATGGAATTGATGTCACAGTTAGGCGGTGACATCGAGAGCCAGAACGCGTAGACTTGTAAAGGAATGGGGAAGCAGGAATGAGGGACAATAATTCCTCTGAGCACTCGCCGTGATACAATCGGTAGAAAGCGCTCAGTGCCGCTATCTCTCGACGCAATTGTAAAGGCTCGAGGGTGTTGGTGACCTTTACGTCGCCAATAATGCGAACCGCACGTCGCTGCAATCGATCCAAGGCCTCCAGTAAGTACTTAGCGGAGCCATCCCAGAGGTACGAGCAATATTCGACGCAAGACCGCACCTGTGTTTTATACAACAGGAGCAGTTGTTGTGGCGTGAAAAAACGCCGCACCTTGTTCAGGACTCCGAGTTTCCGTGAAGCTGTTTTTACGTCAATTCCCAGTATGGCGACTTTGCTTTGCATCTCCAGCGTAGTGCCACAGAGGGAGGGAGGAGGCGAAAATGGTGACTTTTTCGCTGTGAGAGCACATACCTGTGTTTTCTTGGCGTTAAACTCAACAAGATTGTCAGAGCCCCATTTGGCAATGAGTCGTAACGTCCTATCGAGTTCAACAACAAGATCCCTCCGCTTCCTCGGTTTCCGCCCGCCCAGCTACTGCGCGTCCGTGGTATCCCCCGTGCACTGTACTATCATCTGCATAGCAATGTATGTTCCCAAGAGAGAGCATATCATTGATATGCAGAAGAAAGAGTGTGGGGGATAGCACAGACCCCTGGGGGACCCCAGCATTCACTACATGGAATTGTGAAGCGCAACCATCAACTACGCTACGCTTGTGTAGGAAGCTGGCAATCCAGGTGCAGAGCTGAGTTGGCAGACCAGCCGGCAGCTTGGAGAGAAGACTTCTGTGCCAGACCCTGTCGAAAGCCTTGGAGATATCGAGGCTGACAGCCAGCGATTCCCCACGCTTATCGATAGCATTAACATGTAACTATATCCATCTACCGACACATTAGGACACTGTTGAGGAATAAGCTACAAGCGTTCTCCTCGAAACTTGTTATATATTACTTTACTTCGTTTTATATTATTTATTTATTGACATACAAGAGAAATTACGAATTTCCATACAAACTTTCATATCCATTTAACCTATTTATGAATTTTCAAAAATATTATAATTTAAACAATCACAATCACTTTGTGGAACCAACTCTCGCCGGCGACTTTTCCGAACCGATATGACATAAAAACCTTCAAGAAGAGAGCGTACTCGTTCCTCGAAGGCCGGCAACGCACCTGCATGTCCTCAGATGTTGCAGATGTACATGGGCGGTGGTAGTCACTTTCCACTAGGTGAGCCTACTGCTCGTTTGCCCCCTCTTACATAAAAAAAACAATTACAATGGATGTGTGATGCCATTCAAATCGGAGTATAGCAATGCTATTGCTGATCGATGGAATAACCAGTGCACCTACCCAATCACCATCATGGCTGCAAAAATCTCTACCATCAATTTTAATATAGCTTAACAATGAGTTTTTAACTGTCGTCTCTTCATTTTTATCTCTAGTCATGATTTAACACGCATCGTGTGGATGCGAAAGTATTATGTTTTAATTCTTTATTCCACATTGATTATGTGACGCATTTGTTGTGTTAATAATTGTTTGTGAAAATATTTTTTGTCTGCGTTGTGTCTGTCTAAAGGTATTTGTATTTACATCTGCATTACATATTGTATTATAATTATGATAATTTCGGATGCAAATACTTGTGTTCAGCTTAAATTTTGTAGCATCAATAGTTTATTTTTTTCATGCGAATGTGAGCAACTTTCTATTTATTTATGACGTTTATCCGCAGCCCGTGTCAATGACTTTAATATTTTTAAATAGCAAATGTTTATATTATAAGTATCTTGATAGTAAGTAACCTGTTCCCCATGTAATCTCTAAGCCTGGTTGGAGAAGTTCATCAAAGAGGTTATATGACCTATTTTTGTGGTGGTAGGCTTTGTGCAAGCCCGTCTGTGTAGGTACCACTCATTTATTACTTATTTTACCGCTAAGCAACATTATTTAGTATTTTTGTATTCCAGTTCCAAGGGGTAGCGAGCCAGTGTAATTATTACACGCTCAAGCAAGATACGCAACTTCTTAGTTACTAAGGTTAATGGCGCATTGGCGATGTAAGTAATGGTTAATAGTAATATAGTGACCAAATACCATAAGCTGGCTTGTTTGCTAGTCAACCTTCTTATTACAAACTACTATATAAATCTATTGGCTCTGTCTGTACATTTTTTTTTCACCTAATTTTGTGATAAATAATCGTTTTATGATGCAGTGATTCACATTATACTATTTTTTTCATTTTTGTCTATCTGTCTGTCTGTCGTCTGTCTGTATGTCTACTTATAACTCAAGAACGGCTTGACCAATCTTGATGAAAATTGGTACACACAAAGAATAATAAGAATATTGGTACACAGAAGAATTGGTACGCGCAAATGTTAGGCCATATATAAGATCGGTAAACCCTACGGTATCTTATGAAAATTAATTTCAAATCGTTAATTACGTATTTCTTTACCAGTAGCCATGTGTGTGTGTTTGTGTGTGCATGAGTGTGTGTGTGTACACCCATGTGCACATGTGTGTTATTATAGTAATAAAATATTTTTTTATATTTTTATTAATTATACGCGGGTGAAGCCGCGGGGCACAGCTAGTTACAAATAAAAATGGACACGGGATCGATTACATTTGTGAAATGAATGGTTACGTTTAATAAAACGACGAAAACAACTTAGCCCGCGATTGTACGCGTGGCTGCATTCGATGACGACTTCTCACAGAATGACCAACAGCGGGGTGAAGGGGGTGCTTTCTCCTCGCGTCCTTTTCTTTAGACGTTAATGCGATTGGTTTTAAATATTAAGGACGACTAAATTGGATGGCCGGCTTGTAGATACATTTTTTTTTCATGTGAATCGTAGGTTAAATTAGTATAAATGTATTAGTTATAATAGTTATTAATCGTAGCTGCTTACGAATTACATGAAATATTTATTAAAAATCAGTATGATTGTCCGGGTAAGTAGGTCTAGTTTTGGTTGTTGCCTGTTTGGTTCAAAGGTTACAGGTGCAGATTCCTCGGTGTTTTGGGCAATAATTACATGCTCAATTGAAATTAACTATTTACTTTAACAATAACAACATAATAAAAATATTTCAATTGATAGCCTTTATTTATATACAATCTGTTATGAAATAAAGTTGATGTCACCTCGATGACTGGAAATCGACAACAGTGTGATTTTAAACGCATTTCATACTAAATAAAACCAGTCTATGGTTACTCAGCTTGGGCTCCCGGTTTTTCCGGACTGATTTGAATTTGGAACATATTTATAAAGAGACACGAGAGAACAAAACCCCCTTTGTTGTCAGAGAGAGATTGCCTAAAAAGTTTTCCTCTTTATTTTAGTAAGCAGTTTTTTTTTTTATATTACAATAATAATGGCACACGTATTAATTAGCGAGGCATATGTCGTAGGTACGAATGTGGT
Organism: Nymphalis polychloros; assembly: GCA_905220585.2. Taxonomy (NCBI): domain Eukaryota; kingdom Metazoa; phylum Arthropoda; class Insecta; order Lepidoptera; family Nymphalidae; genus Nymphalis; species Nymphalis polychloros. Next base: position 3,292,925 of record HG992247.1, read on the forward strand.
GCACAGCTTAAGGTAATTTCCGCACCGCAAAGTGATTGCGGTGCAGTTACGCGCTGCAATCAGCTGGAACAAATGAGATATTCCGTTAGACCTCGAAGGTTAATCTGATTTAATACAGATCTATTTTGGTTATATTTTAAATATATACTTAAATTAATATTGACTAAATTAATAACTTATTGTTAATTCAGGACAACCAATTATATTTTTTGTTAAGATTGAATACACGACTAATCGCCGCGGAAACGATAACTTTATGCAATTTTCGAACAATTAACAATATATTACCGATAGTGAAATTCCGAAGAAGTATATTTTAAGTATAATATATATGCCATATTGAAGTAATGGGCGAGAAATTCCAATTTTCCTAATATAATAAAGAATATTTACAATTTTAGAACCGCTATTTATAAAATCAAACTTAAAACGTTGCATAAATCAATGTAATTGTACTTGTCGACTTGTATCGCGGATCCAATCTAATCAAATGTAGAATTTTTCTCTCGTAAGTCAGATGCGTGTCTTATCTACGATCCTGGCGGAGACCGAAATTGCTTATTAATCGAACAATGGCAGATGGCGATTACGAGGACCCTCGAGCGATAATGGATGTTGAATTTATTTACTAGCTTATAAATTATTAACCAGCGCTTCGCCGATATTTGCATGCGACGTTTATTGGGCTTATGAATATTGCTTCATGTGTGATGTATCATTTATCGAAAATATGCGGCACGATTTCTTAAATGTGACTGTGATTTTTGGAACGGAGTTCTTTTACTCGGCTTACAGTAGAGTGAAATGGCAGTGGCCCAAGGTCGCGTCAGAAACGAAATAGCGTTATTACTGTGGGGCGTTCGAATTCAGTACTTCGCGAGCGCTTCTAGAGGTAAGCCCTATGCCGAATTCACGCACGCCAAACGATCGAGCGTGAACTGTATCTATTATTTTATTATTAATTAAGTTAAATACTTAGATATAATAAACTCAATCAAAAGAATTAATTTTATTTAAAATACTTTCCTAACGTTCTTAAAAATACAAAAAAAATGTATAAAGGTAATACAAAACCATTTATAAGAACCAGTAGCGCTGCGCCTTACGAGCCGCACGCAAGTCCCAAGTTCGAACGGTTATTTACTCGGTGGTAGGGCAAGCTCGTCTGGGTAGGTACCACCCACTCATTGGATATTCTACCGCAAAACAGCAGTACTTTGTACTGTTGTGTTCCGGTTTGAAGGGTGAGTGAGCCAGTGTAATTACAGGCACAAGGGATAATGTTGGTGATCACCATCACGTGGCCCATATGCTTGTCCGCCTATCTATTCTTTAACAAAAAAGTATATCCATCTATAGCCAAGAATAAAATCTAAAGGACGATATCATAAATAACGAATCCTCGATACGATAATACGAAGCACAAAGCATAAACTGGCGACTAGCGAGAGCTCGATACGATTACATTACGACGTCATTCTCATGTAAGTAGATACGGGTTCATGTGAATAAAATTAAAGCCTTGTGGAATGAATGGTACAATCAATCGAATCGGATAAAGCAATCGGTAAATTCTTTTTGTTATTGCTTAAACCATTTATTATTTAGTTATTTATTATTATTATATTTATATATATATTATTATTATTTAGTTATTTATTTATTAGTTATTTTGTTCATTTCAAATCTATATCTATATTAAAATTGACACATTTTTAATTATTTATAATTGTTGGTCAAAGTGTGGATCTACTACAAAAGCTTCTCAAAATGAGTAAGCCTACAAATAACACTGGTGGCTGTCACCACTTGTTACCGCTTTAACTGTCACTGTCTGATTTTGATTACCAATTAATTACTGTCTAGTTACTGATTTAATGATTTTCGTTTCATCAAATTTAAATTCCTTTTTTTATTTGCAACATACGTTTTTTTAAGGAATTACTGATATTCCCATTTACTTTTTAAATTAAGCGTACATATTGTGTTAGGATTGGGGACGAAAATAGCCCGAGGGGTTAGGATCGAACCTACGATTTTAACATCGCTAGGCGACCCATAGTCCATTGCGCTATTGACCCTTCAAATATGTTTCAAATTTAGAATTCCTGTAGTTCCTCATATACCTATTCAAAGTTATGTGACGTATATATCTTGATTTATTATATTTGCTTGAAATAATATTTAATTTTATGCAGTGTGTGTAAATGATTCATGGAGACTTATGTTTTTTGATCAAAATAAATAATTTTATCAGACATTCCAATGCCATTGCAAAGTCTTTTGTGCTAGGGTCACTGTCCCCGGCCCACTCTGTTATTTTCTTAAACATTATTTCGAGCACTTTAGAATTCATAACTATTGTATTTTCACGAATTACTGAATTTTATCTTAATATTTTGTTTTGTTAAGAATTTATACTGCTTGATTATGATAAAAGATATGACATCGCTAGAATATCTGTAGTTATCATTCAGAAGTAAAAAAACATATATTTAGTATTTTTTGGTTTTTCCAGAGCTCACCAAAGAGAAAACATACTTTTTAAATTGTTAATTCTACCTACTCTGTAGATGATAGATGCTCATAAGATCCTCCTTGGGTTGATCATGTTTTGATTGATTTTGGCCACGGCGTCCAATCTTAAGGGCGACTAGCCAACTGCGTAGGACAAATTATAGTGCACAAGTATGTGCGAAAACACAGATGAACATTCTCTTTTTCCTCCTCACTCTCATAATTAGATGGGACGGCAATCCGACATGTACAGAACGAGTTCAGGTGCAGCATTAATTGCAATGCACTTTCAACTTCCAGGCTGCTACTGAGATTCTTCGACTGAAAAACCTAAGAACATTTTAACTGGCCCGAATTGGGGTTTAAACCCAGAACCTCCGGATCAGTGGCCTTATATCTAGTCACTAGACCAACGAGGCAGTCAAACTTCTAAACATCTATTTGAATTATCATGTCACAGGCATACTATTCGCAAAAGTTTTTAAATAAGCGGTAAAATATAAAGAAATAAATTTATAAATCATATAAATAGCCTAATATTTTCGTAATTTAATACAAAGCCTATTTCAAGTAAATTTACTAGAACGATTTATTATTATCTACCCTCATACGGCGAATACAAAAAAACGAAACAGTAAACTAATTTCTGACGTCTACGATGTTACCAAGTTATCGTCAGCGTTCGTTTTTTTGTAAGGAAACGTTTTATCCGATTTGGGTACTGGGATTGGAAGGATTTAGCGACTTTGCGTGATTATTCGATATTTGTATTCGAATTTATTTATGGAGTATTGTATGAAGTTATTGAAATAAATCTAAATCGCTTAATCGACTGTTCGAATAAGATTCTTTTTATTTATTATTTATGTTTTATTCACATTACATTTAAATGCATAATATTTACTTATTTGTTTTTTTAACGACATACGAGTATGTTTACTGGCGATAATGATTTAGTGTAAGAGCGAACGAAGTAACACAAACTTTATAATTTAATGTAGAACTAATTATGAATACACTGTATCGGTAATTTCATAGTATTAAATTTTGCTCTCATAAGTCCGTATCTATTAACATAAGGATGGCGTCAGTGATTTTATTGCATCGCGTTCTCACTAGTCGTCACAGCGCGTTACGTACTATCTTCGTATCATGTATTGAATACATTTCAGGTGGCTAATTTGCTCGTCCGCCTATCTTATAGAATAGAATAGGTAAGCGAACGAACATATGGCCACCTAATGGTAAGTGGTCACTAAAACCCACAGACATTGGCATTGTAAAAAAATTAACCATCTCTTTCATTGCCAATGCGCCACCTTGGAGACTAAGATGTTATGTCCCTTGTGCCTCTAATTACACTGGATCACTCACCCTTCAAACCGGAACACAACAAGACCAAGTACTGTTGTTTTGCCGTAGAATATCTAATGAGTGGGTGGTACCTACCCAGACGAACTTGCCCAAAGCCCAACCGCCAGTAATATCTATAATATGATAATAAACATTAGCACTATTTTAATAGTGTTCACTAGCCTTTGAAAGATCTCTTATTAAAATTATATCCACCGTGTCATCTCGGTATTTAACTGTTCGAGTTATCATTGAAACTTGTCATATTTCATTTTATTCAAATCATTATTGAGTAAAAAAATTCGCATATTCATAATATTTAAGTTGATTTAGTATCCAAAAATGTATTTGTTGTCATCTTATGCTCCACGGCGGTAAAACATCTTAAATAAACTTACATTGTTTGAACATAGGGAAATAAATCAATGTTTTTGTACAATACATTTACTTGTTAATTTTTTTTTCCACCGATTATTTCAAATTCAAATTCAAACCGAACGAAACGCGGTAGCGTAGCTACCACTTTGCGCAGATTTTAAGTGAGAGAGTGGTACTTCTGGCCAGGCGTGCCAACTTATTCCGCTGCAACCCAAAGGTATGCAGCGTGGCACTATAAAAACCTACCTATTACATTACATACAGGTATAGTGCGTCTTTAACAATTCGCTAGGGCCTTGAAAAATCGCAAAACGGACAACCATCAATGACGTCTGCCTGCATACGGGTCGCATACCCGGTGATGAGCCGATGATCGAGATCTTCTCCCACCACTCCCGCAGAACCGCGCACTAACTTTGTCATCTTCGTAACTTTTAAAATATTTGTCCAAATGACATAGTGAAAAAGACAAAGTTTATCTACTTTAAATATCAGAAGTGATATATTTTTTGGTTTTTATTTTATTATTTTATTTTAAAGAATCAATTTGTTAATACAAAATGTGCAATTTGGAAATAAATATAAAATTTGATTGTATTTTCGATTCACTATTTTATCGTTAATGACTTACACATAAAAGATAGATATTTGCTGTCGCGGACTTCTTTGTAGAACTATATAAGATATATATTTCCACTATACATTATATTCGTGTAACTCTTACGGTTTTTGCAGCGCATGCCAGAATGCCTTGCAAATAGGAGACATTTTTCGACTTACGTGACACTTATTGTTATATTTTGGCCAATTTACTCAATCGCCTTATAAATTATAGCCTACATGTTATTCTGATGTATGAGGTATATTATTGTAAAGTTTCATTAAAATCCATTCTATAGTTTTTGCGTGAAAGAGTAACAAAAGTCCATATACAAACTTTCTCGTTTATTATATTAGTAGGAAGTAGGATTATTATATGCCCTGTACTGAACACACATACACTGTACTGTATGGGTGAATAGATCGATTGGTCAATGTTATCTCATATTGATTAAAAAATTCACAGGATAAAATCCTTATTTTACCCGTACGAAGTCGGGACGGGCAGCTAGTAATTATATAAATATAATTATAGATTTTCTTATCTATATTTCTTTTTATTATTAAAAAACAAATAGTTGTCTGTAAAGTCGGTTTCCAGAAGATAATTTTACGTGATAACGTCTTAAGAAAACATTGATGAATACTCGGACGCAGCGGCCGATGGAGTGGAAGAGAGATAGATGCGTCACAAACCGAACGCTTAGGCTGATCGTGCCTCTCTATCGATTGATCCGCGCTCTCGCTTGCACGCTCGGCTCAGGCTGAACATGACAATGAGTCATGTATTTCGTGCGTGCAGCCAGCGTTCATCGTTTTATGAGACGTTATCCCGTCAAAAAAGTAACTACTGAGTTTCTGAGTTTGAATCCATTACGAACCGCTGATAGCTTTATATTAAAATTAAAATTGTAAGGTGACCATTGTATAAGTGTTTGTGAGAGCCTAGTTGCCTAAGTATATTTTGCCTTTGACTGAATTTGTCTCTATACAGAATATAATATTAGAGTAAATATTAAATCACAATATTTACATACAACTTCCTTTGTTACTTGTAAATAGTTGTAAATCAAGTAGTCTATAATACGCAACTTAGTTTCTTGCCGACGTTTTAATTAAATTAATCGTCATATGTCACGGACACGTGACATTTGAAAATTAATGTAATTACATATCTACATATTTATATTAGTGGTCATATTAGCATGAACGTTGTCAAATGGTAGATTTATGACAATCAATAAGTAAGTGTAATGCTTGAATATTGAATAAAGAATTTTGACTTTGACTTTGACTTTGAAAGCAATTTTTAGATCCACGGGTATCTTGCTATGGTTGTTAGATATTGTGTTTTTAAAAAAAAATACTTTGTTTTACTTGGTGGTAGCTGGTAGGGCTTTGTGAAGCCGTCTGGGTACAATTCGTTATAATTCGTATAATATTTTTTTCTAACTGGGTAAAAAGTAAAAGATTTTTTGGTTGCAGGGCTTCTTGTAATTACCTCTGGGTAGGCACTAACCCTCATCACATAACAATAATAATAATAAACATAAAAAGTCATTGTTTATGTAATATCCTTTAGCACACAAGTGTTCCTTAACGATTCTTTTAAATTTCACAAATTAATATGTTTGAACGTTTTCTGGGATCTTATTGTAAAAGCGTATAGATTGTCTCATAAAAGATTTACTAACCCTATATAATCTATTAATAGTGGGTTGTAAGTTTAAATATTGTGTAGCCTTACCAAGGACGATATTAGTTGGTTATATATGCGATGTAGATCGTATTACGTTTGTTATATGTTACGTATTATATAAGGTCCCCCAGACCGATTTCGGCCACGGCGGCCAATCTCAAGAGAGATATATTAACTATATAACGTTGTTTGTTTATCTGTTTATTTGTTCCGCTTTAATTTAACCGATCTTCATGAAATTTTACATACACGTTGTCAGTGGTACAGAAAAGGACATCTGTTACCTCTCCTACTCATACGCGGGCCAAGCCGCAGGCAGAAACTAGTTGATTATAAGTAGATAATTCATGAAGTATCAAACATACAGGTCGAAGTTGAAGAATGACGTTTGCACCTCGTAAATTTAGAAAACAAAACAATTTCAAAGTGAATAGATTGTTATGTTCATATTCTATCTTTGTTATAAAATTCATTTAAAAACGAAGAATAAATAATATCGCATCCATGCACGTGCGCGTTCTTGTATTTACATATTCGAAAATGCATTCAAAAGAATAATATTTTATTTTCACTGGACCAATTTAGAACAGCGTGAAATAGCAATTTTATTTTTATGAAAATATGTGTGACTTTTTCATTGTGATAACTATCAAACAAGCTATCTATTTTTTTAACTACTTTCATTATTTTTTAAGTCAGTGCTCAGATAATCGCAGACAATTATGAGAATTTTAAAAGTATCTGTTAAAAACAGTGAATATTAAGTACTAGTTCTCACCCGTGGCTTTGCCCGCGTTATGGGAGTGGGAAACTATTAGGTATAAAAAGTAAGCTATTTTATTGATATATGTGTATTTTATATTTATATTGACATTTATTTATTAGTTTGTTCTTGTTATAGATTTATGTTATTTTATTTATAATTATTACAGCACGACCTACCTTATATCCTATGAGTTACACCGTTGCGTCGGTTGCCTGGAAGCTATGTAGCGATAAGGCCGCCAAAGTCGTATGTTACTCATATTAAGGTTGCATCCATGTTTAGTATTTTGAAGTGAAAACTTCTTTAGCGGCGTTGTGCACTTTTATATGATGGGTAAAAAATGTTAAACTCGCGTCAGGTCACGTGACCCTGATTGAAAATTCGTAAGACGGATTTTGAAGTGTTAAGTTTTTAATGTAATATAAATTGTCATGTTTGTGTACGATAGCGCAATAAATGAATATTGTATTTTATCACATAAATGATAGTACTTTTATACTGATAATTAAAGCAATTCGAGCAAAATTTTTCCCTAATCATTCCAAAATATCAAAAATGCACAACGTTAATATTCAAGTTTTCACTTCTATATACTTGTAGTTCAAATACTGGATATCTTACACCGAAAATATTGTCCTGAAATACTTAGGACAAACATTATCGTTGTCTGTCTTAAATTAAAAACACGATATGCATTGTATGTTTGAAGCGTCGATTTCGTTATACTGGATTTCGGTGATAATTGATTTATAAAGAGAGCTTATTACGCTCTAATGTATATATATATATAGGGATTAATAGCTTCCGAGATAGTTCATTCGTAAATGAATAAAGATACATATATATTTTTAATTCCATCAGCCTTACATAAAAACGTTGCTTAGCTAAATTGATTTCTCTCTTTCTGTTATAATTGATTTGACATTCGAAAGAAGAAGACACAGCATTGTGTCAATCACACGCTAAAAAACGTCCAAGTAAGGTCGTATACATTTTTAATATAAAAAATCGATTATTATAAAATTTGCGTACATACATGTATTGTTTTATGGAGATGGTATTTATAGTATCCACATCGTTGCAACTCGCCGCTAGATGGCGCTGCTACATAACAACATACATACCGACCCTGATGACAATTTATATAAATACAGACAGGACAACGTCTGTCCGGTTTTACTAGTTTTTTTTTTTTTATTGTATTGGTTGGCGGACGAGCATATGGGCCACCTGATGGTAAGTGGTCACCAACGCCCATAGACAATGGCATTGTAAGAAATGTTAACCATCACTTACATTGCCAATGCGCCACCAACCTTGGGAACTAAGATGTTATGTCCCTTGTGCCTGTAATTACACTGGCTCACTCACCCTTCAAACCGGAACACAACAATACAAATTACTGCTGTTTTGCGGTAGAATATCTGATGAGTGGGTGGTACCTACCCAGACGAGCTTGCACAAAGCTCTACCACCGAGTAATATAGTTATTATACAAAGCATAACATTAGTTTGTAGTTACCGATTTAAAAATGGCACGTTATAAATTGTGTTTTGTTCACAATTTGTGTTTTTTTTTTCGGAACTGGTATTTTGCTCGTAGTTACAGTGGCTACAGTCTTCAAACTGGTACACAAAAATTCTAAGTATGTCTGCTTGGCGGTAGAATCTGCTCGGCTTGCACTAAATCCTGCAATAAAAAAATCTAACAATTTGTATATTTTATCGTTTAACATTTTCTATCAACGCTCCATTAAAAAAAAAATTTATCTTCATAGTATTTTTCAAGCAGACTTATTATATTCTTTTTATTTAAAAAAAAGTACATCACAGTATCTTCTTAACGACAAACTTTACAAAAGATTGGAAGCTTGATCACTGCGTTTGACATTTAATTCTATCCAAGGTGAAAGGTAAGCTGCAGTTAATGACTTATTGGAAAATATAATAATATATAAGGAGATATTATAAGCAATATCTAGCTTACATTTGTATTTTTATTATTGATAATTGTTATCGATACTGACATCTTATATAGTTATTAAAAATATGCTTTATATATTTTTTAACAGTTATAATATCAGGGGTGTTAAAATGTCAGCTCGGTGCGCCCTCGAGTATTTCTTTATGTACTCGTAGCGCACATTAGTAGAAGAGCCCTCGGTAAAGTTTCGTAAAAATGATTTAATTTTATAAAATCATTGCATTAAATACATTTTTAATCAAAATCAATCACTATTTTTTTATGGCATAGGAAGGCGGACGACCATATGGGCCACCTGAGGGTAAGTGGTCACCACCGCCCATAGACATTGGCATTGTAAGAAAAGTTAACCTTCGCCTACATCGCCAATGCGCCACCAACCTTGAGAACTAAAATATTATGTCCCTTGTGCCTGTAATAACACTGGCTCACTCACCCTTCAAACCGGAACACAGCAATAGCAAGCACTGCTGTTTTGCGGTAAAATATCTGATGAGTGGGTGGAACCTACCCAGACGAGCTTGCACAAAGCCTACCTCCAAGTAACTATATAATCTATACAACGGTAAAAGCTATTGCCCTAAATCCATTTCGTTATATAAACCTTATTTAATTTCAAGAATTTTGCACTGACTTCAGTTCTCAGTTGTATTAATTCGTCCGTCTTTCAATTCAGTTTTACATTTCTGCCTATATAGGTTATGGCCTTACTTATACACTTTTCTTAGCGGCAGTTTAACTAAACACTTATTTCATTCTTTCTCTTATTATTTATTTGACATTCGAAAGATGAGGGCTGTGTCTTTGCTATGTAATTACTCATTGACAAACGTTTATATGTATTTCGTTAATTTTCAATGTATTATCTTAATAGTTGTGTCTTAAAGAAAGCCGATTTAATTTTTTTTTAATTCAAAGAAATGTATGTTTATTAACAGAGTAGGTCTAGGCTTAGGGCGAAGTCCTGGGTATAAATCCTATGTGGGCCAAATAAAATGTTTAATATTTATTATAAATTTGGAATAGCATCCCAGAGTTAAAAAGTAGTTTTTTTATAATATTGGTAGGCCACTTGATGGTAAGTGGTCACCACCACCAATGTGCCATCAGTGTTACCACTAAGGTGTTAATGTTTTTTATACTTGTAGTTATACTGGCACACTTAACCTTCCAACCCGAACACACCAATTCTAAATATTGCTGTTTGGCGGTACAATATATGATGAGTATTTGGTACTTAGATGGGCTTGCACAAGGCCTTACTGCAGTTAGCAAAGTCTAGATAGACATAACACATTCACCTGAAAAATATATATCTGGTCAGTGATTATAGTAATTAGTGTATATTTAATTACACGACGATCGCACTTTGCTCGTATTTAAAGCTCCGTGTTATTTTGCTTATGGCATTATTATATATCTATCGATGAGAGAGTCCATGTATCATTAAGATATGTATTAATTTGGTTATTTGTTATAAATAAAATATAAATTATTTTTTGTAACACTCGAGAGGTTCATACGAAATTAATGAACTTTCTATTTGTTTTTTTCTAATAATCTATACGTATGTATGCCTCTGAACTCCTCCTAAACGGTCCATCCGATTTTTGATGATAATTTGTCAATGGTTAAAGTGTGGTCGAGAATCTGAAGAACACGTTAGCTGGTGTAGCGATCGATATCCAGGATAATTAAAAAAAACTTATTTACCTGTACGAATTTGGGACGGGCAGCTAGTAAATATTATTATCCTTACATATGAAATTGGCGTTTTGTACGGGACGAATAAAAAGTCAATTTTTTTTTGTAAAGTATATTTAATTAATCATAGTAAGCACCGTAGTAGGTAGTTCATTGATCCCTTTACTAAAAAAACCATGGGGGCGAGAATCAATAAAGTCTTTGAAGGCGGTTTGGACTGCCGCATCGGAATTGAATTTTTTTCCTTGAAAGACGTTGTCCAAATTCCGGAAAAAATGGTAGTCTGTTGGAGCAAGGTCCGGGGAGTACGATGGATGTCGCAGACATTCCAATTGTAGCCCATCTAACTTAGTGGCTGTTTGTTGTGCAGTGTATGGTCTTGCGTTGTGGTGAAGCAGCAGTGGCCTAGAGCGATTGACCAATCTAGGTTGTTTAGCAGCTAGTTCTTCCTTCATGGTTTGCAGTTGCTGACAATAGATATCTGCCGTAATCGTTTGGCCAGATTTTAGAAAGCTGTAGTGAACGACACCGGCGCTCGTCCACCAAACACTCACAAGTAACTTTTTCAGAGTTAATTTTCGTTTAGGGCTGGATTTGGCTGGGTTTCCAGGGTTCAGCCGTTGCGACGAGCGCTTTCGATTATCGTACAATACCCACTTTTCATCATAAGTAATGATTCGATTTAAAATCCCTTCATTATTGTGTCGGTTGAGCAAAGTAACACAGCAGTCAACGCGTGTTTGCAAGTTCAATTCACTCAATTCATGAGGTACCCATCCTTCAAGATTTTTTACTTTCCCGATTTGTATGAATGTACCATGTGTGTGTTTGTATTTTGAAATGTACCAGCTAAATGAATTTATAAATTTGAATTTGGAATTCTTAACCAAAGAGGAGATATTTCAGATCAAATGGTCAGTTCGACAAAACGCTAATTTCATATGTAAGGACCTAATATAAAGGCACACTCAGCAAATATTGACATAAACAAACTTATATGACTGGACAGATTGTATAAGTGGAAAATATTTGTATGAGTGGCGATAAAATCTGCAACCGTTTTGGCGAAATTAGTTGCAAACAGCTGCGTTGTGCAGTCGTAAAAGGTCCTAAGTCGTCAAGATACTGCTGCTGAAATAACAAATATATATTAGCCTAGTATAATAACGCTTATCTTTAGCATTCATACAGTACATACGATTTTGATAACGCGACAAAACACACCAAATTCTATGTTAATGTTATTTTAAAGCGATTTAATCTTTATTTTAACGCACTATATATTAATGTAATTATATATGTAATTGAATGAATAAAAAATAGCTACTACTGAGCTTTTTGCCGGTTCTTCTCGATAGAATATTCATAGTTAAGGCAAGAAAGAAGTAATTTGACATTTAGTTTGATCTTAGTAAACTCCTGGATAAAAAAGTTAATTTTTATATTCGAATTTATCAACTTAATTATAAGTCTGGAAAATGTGCTATCTGATAATAAGTGGTCACCACTGTCAATAGATATTGGCACAAAAATAAATAGTAACAATCCCTTTCATCGTCAATACACAAATACTAGTACTGCTGGTTGGTGATAGAATATGACCCAAAATACCCAAAAGAAATTACACGAAGTCCTACCAACAAGTAAACTTATATTTTTTATAAATTATATACCTACTTCATTGAAATTGAAATAAAATTATTAAACGTTCCATCAAGGAACGATAAATATTTATCTCGAAATCAGTTTTTGTTGGACAAAAGATCTTATCACGTCCCTAGCGGCGTTGTCCAATATTTCTGGTAATTGAACCCTAGTTCATAATAAATCACGGAACCTAAATTATAACAACGTTAATCATTGAAAAATACGCAAAATATAATTATTATTATTTTTACCTTGAAACCTAAAATTTAAAACACATATTTAGTAACACGATACCATAGTTATATACATTTTTTTAAATTAATATTATGAAGCAATATGCATCTATTAATATGATATATGAAAAAAATATATCATTATACATAATATAACTTTATCATAGTAATTTTTCACAACAACATGCCATTAAATAGTTAGCGTTCATTACAAAAAAATTGAAGCAATAAAACATACCAGATGTCAGGATTACGAAAAGGCAAAGGTTTTTCTCTATTTTCACGTACATTTACGTGTCCTTGCGAACTTTTCTCTGAAATGGGTTAAGCATTACTTGGTCTTAAGTCACCTAGTTCTTGCTAACGGCAATTTTGTCACTCTAACCTTTTTATATTGAACATTTCGTCCCTTAAAATCAAAGCGCTAAGCTAAAAGTATTTTAATTAATTGAAAGAATATATATATTTATTATTATATTTATTATTATTCACATTATTATTTATTTCCAGTTTCTGAAACGCTAATCAAAATAAATTAATTAATTTGACTTTGATTTGATCGCTCATTGGTCGCCCATTGCGTCATCAAGTGCAACCGACCAATGACTTTTTAGATTTAAGCTGAAATAATTAATCCAACTTTAACCAGCGTTTCAGAAATACGCAGCTAAGTTTAATTTTGTTATCACATATAAGAATTAATTTCACATTTTATCGGAAAAATTTAAATTTACATTCACTATATTAATTTTAATTTGAAGTGTGTGTAAATTCATATTTTAAAATTATATTACTTCGGACTACACACTTAAGGAGTTTTTAAAATAGTTTACACAAAAGTCAACAGCACGAAACGCTTTAAAAAATATTGATTGTTATGATTTAAAATAAGAATAGATAAATAAAACCATTGGTTAAATTCGAAATGGTAATCAAAGCGTTTTATTATTATGTTAATTGTTATGCACTTACCTGTTCTCATACAAAACTTATTCATCAAAGGCTTTCTGTAAGAGATCGCTATAAGCGGTTAGACCGTTTTTGCGCACTATGTTTTCAACACGTTGTGAAATAAAGTTAAAATAAAAAAAAAGTTAAATAAAACCAACCAACTCAACATAACTTTGACAAGCAGACGTCGAAAATGTATCTGGTGATTAAGTGAAGTATTATTGTAGTAATAATTCCGTATCGTACTATTTGCACAAATCACATGGTGTTTGTCGCACAACTAGAGCTCCTGTAATGCTTGTATAAACATTTTAAAAAGCATTACTCAATACGATCACACGGTATCCCTTTGTTTGTTTTGCGTTTAAAATAAATTACGATGTATATTTCTTATTTTTAATTATATAATAATTTGGCTCAATTTAGTTTATTACTTTTACTTGGTTTAATGCAAGCCCGCCTGGGTAGGTACCACCGACTCAACAAATATTCTACCGCTAAACAGCAATGCTTATTATTGTTGCGATCCGGTTTGAAGGGCGAGTGAGTGAGTGAGTGAACGAAAACGTCCTCCTGACCGATTTCGGCCACGGCGGCCAATCTCAAGAGAGATTAACCAACTGCGCAGGAGATATTATAGTGCACAAGTGTGTGCGCAAACACAGGTGCACTTACTATTTCCTCGCTCTCATAATCCGATGGGACGGCAATCCGACACGACCGGAAAGAGTTTAGGCGCAGGACCAACGGCTTTACGTGCTTTCCGAGGCTCCCGTGCCCGTGTACACACTTCCAACTTCCAGACTCCGGGCTGCTACTGAGAATTTTCTGACAGAAAAACCCAATAATTATTTATTGGCCCGACCTGGAAATTGAACCCAGGACCACCGGGTCTGCGGCCTTATATCTAGCCACTAGACCAACGAGGCAGTCGAGTGAGTATAACTTCAGGTACAAGTGACATAACATCTTCGCTCCCACACGGTTGGCGGTGCATTGGCGATGTAAGAAATGGTTAATATTTCTTACATTGCCAATGTCTTTGGACGATGGCGACCAATTAACATCAGGCGGTCCATTTGCCCGTCCGCCTACCTATAACATAAAAAAATTAAAATAGTTAATACTAAATAATATTTTGAATTATCGATAAGGAGTGACAAAAGTTAAGAGTAAAATATTTATATACCTACCATAAAACGTAAAAAAAGACAAACTGTGTTGGACAATTTTGTTTAGGTAGATTTAAAACAAACAAATAAACAAGCATAGGGCAAAAAATATTTTATTAGTTCGTACTGTATGGACAGTACGAACTAATAAAATATTTTTTATACGTTTTCCTTCATTCAGGGGATCCTTTTTTTATTTTTTATTATATAGATTAGTGGACGAGCATGTGGGCCACCTGATGGTAAGTGGTCACTAACGCCCACAGACAGTGGTTTGTATATTTCTTAAAAAAAAACAACATCACCACTGCGCCACCAACCTTGGAAACTAAGATGTTATGTCCCTTGTGCCTGTAATTACACTGGCTCACTCACCCTTCAAACCGGAACACAACAACACAAAGTACTGCTGTTTTGCGGTAGAATATCTGATGAGTGGGTGGTACCTACCCAGACGAGCTTGCACAAAGCTCTACCACCGAGTAAGTTCATCCATCCTTCATAAGTTTAACGTATATATATCTTAACTTATGTAACTCGCTATGACTGTCTATAAGAGGGAAAAGAGACAGATTTTTATAATTATTTATAAAAGTAAAATATGAAATTTGTTGAAAGTATTCATAAGGTATTTATTTCGGTAAGACTCTTAAAAGGTTACCTTTAGAAACTAATTTGGTTATGCTTTTGTTAGCGACGTCTTTTTAATTATATTATATAATCATTGTTTCAAGCTTGATGTTTTTTTATTGAATATAAAGGACAGTTTTTTTACCTTAATATAAAATGGTAATCGAGCTAACTGGTAATTCACCATCACGATCACCATCAGTGTGATGACTACTGGATCAATAAGAGTATTGATCCAGTGGCTAGATTTAAGGCCGCAGGTCCAAAGACCTAGGTTTAAACCCCAGGTCGGGCCAATAAAAGGTTAATGGGTATTCTGTCGATGATCCTCTGTAGCAGCCCGGAGTCGGATTGCCGTCCCATCGGATTAACTGAATGATGAAAAAGAGAGTGCGTTTGCGTTTGCGCACACATTTGTGCACTATAATATTATGTCCTGCGCAGTTGGCTAATCTCCCTTGGGATTGGCCGCCGTGTGGCCAAAATCGGTCTGGATCATGTGTGTAAGTTTTTCGATAAGTTTGAAATGCCTGAACAGATTTGAATGTATGTGGTATCGTTAGAATCTTGATCTTATTAATTCGTTTTCTCGTAATTTTTGACAACATCATAATTAGTTATTTATAAATTGTATATTGTGCAAAGTCTGTTTTCTTACAATATTAGTATGCCTTCAAGCCTTTTGTCTAAAGTATTGAAGGGTTGTCTGTGATTCGAGTTGTAGGGTAGTTTCTGATGCCCTTGGCTATTATCGTATCCACTTTAGACGATAGTGTTAAGTTTATTTCGAGGAAAGAAAGAAACATGGGTAATTCCATTGAGTTTTGGTAACTTGTTCTATTAAAGTTTCTATGAACCAGTTTTTTTAAAATAAATATCACGTCTTTTTAACTTTGTGTTAAAAAGTTATTGTTTTCAAAACAAAACAAAAAACGTTAAATATTTGAAACAATAAACGTATAGTTAGTATACCTTGAATTACGTACAGGATATAAAAGTACCATTATAGTATAGTTAACTATGAAGTGTAATGAGAAAACTAGGAAGTTATTACTGGTTCAATAAAACTATAAATAAGTTTGGTAAGACGTGATAATAACTCTCAACTCATAAACCAATGATTGCATGAATAAATTAATATGAGTTTCATTCTCCAGTTCTTCTCAGATTGTTTTATATTCCGAGTCGGTGGTAGTTTTTTGTAATATAAAAGTGTAATGCTGTTACGTATATTAAATAAAGAAATTTGAACGAAATACAACCGAATAAAACAAATCTTGATTATAACAGCGCTATCGTTACTAAAAATATATCGTAGTCCGTTCATATTCATTGACTTAAAATAAAATATTGATACGTAAATGTATCTGAACTTTATGTTAATAGAGTCTTTGAATAACAGAACGATCACTTCGAGAAACTTCTAAATATGAAGCAGGGACACTGAATATTAATTCCTTCATGAAGTAGGCAATGCTATATTGTCCTTTTAGAATTATTTATGTCAGAATCTGATGGCGATAAACACGTTCAGTCTTGCTCTTGTTGATTTTGTACATAATTGACATAACATATTAAAAAGTAAGTGAAGTGCCAATACGTAATATTAAAATAGGTCGAAACAGGGGGGGGGGGGGGGCAATTACTCATAGAGCTGAACACGGGAGGGGCCGCGGATGCGTTATATCTCGGAATTAATTGATGATAAATTTAACAAAGAGAAATAATATTGTTCGTATGTTAGTGGAAGTGTAGCCTTGATTAATATGTAATTTCATAAAGTTATAGAATAGGATTTCTTATTGATAACTGTGATGATTTCCAGTGAATAAAAATATATTTAAAATATCCTAATATCCACTGTTCATACGTCAGGTAATGTCAGATTAATTATCGTACAATCTATTTTACGACAAAAAATTATATTAAAATACCTAATGTTTAGATGAGACGATATTTAATTCAAAATTCAAGAGATTTCCATAAATATTCACGTGGACAACTTTTGGAATATCTGTGATATTAATTACACGTCCGGTCTATGGTAGATCTATAAATATTTTCGAGGCGCAAAACGCATTAATACTTGAGAAGCTTCTAACATACGTTGGAAGATGAGTTTCTCGAAGATATTTTTGGTTCGATTATTCGATAATACGATGGATAGAATTTCTATACATTTAATCTGTATTAATACTATAAGGTATGTCTTGTTGTTATTGGCAATCTAAGGAATGGTCAATATTTCTTCTAGCAGTAATGTTTATAGGCAGTGGTGATCACGTCAAGCGGTCCACTTGTAGGTCCGCCTTACCTGTCACAAAAACAAATAAAAAAGGTTCCAAGCCATAGCAAATAAAAAATAAAAAATGATTGTTGACAGTATTTATAAAAAGCATCGTCGATGGAGCTTCATCTAGGCAGTGCCCAAAATACCATAAAACACGGAAAGGTTCTTAGACGTGAATTATATTACGCTATTTTAGGAATATTTATTGTCTTATTTAATTTTGTATTATATCTGTGGTTTTCAGGCCTCGGTGCGTTCAGTTTGTACGCGCGGTTAACTTTTTTATTAATAACAAATGGTCAGATATAAAACTATACAACAGGCTGCAAGGTACATTGTTATAAGCACTAAATATTTTTTCAACATTTTAATTTAAATTAAAAAGTTTTAATAAAATTTGTCATTTTTACTTATTTAATTAAAAACATTTAATGTTATACAATATCGATAGAAAGCTGTTATATAATAAAGAAAATTTTATTATAGCCATATTTAAAGAGAAAGGTTAAAACGGTTATATTGTCTTTTTACTTAAATATCATTCAAGACTAGTATCGAATACTTTTTTCTTATAAATTTACATAATTTAAGCCTCATCGTTATATTAAGTATATATATATATATGTCGGAGAATGCATCGTAATCATTGACATCGTCATTAGTATTTGCGGGCTTAGTGGGCGTCATTAGGGTAAAGTACAAGCACAAAACACAACTATCACAGTTTCACAGTATTTTAATTAATAAAACAAATTAATTAATTAATTTAATGAGTAACAAAACCGAGCAGCGAGTTCAGGGCACCGATCCGACCTTAACAGACGAATCCACTTCAACGATCCAACTCGATCCATTACTTTTCTCCGAATATATCACACAAACTGTATACCTCTCCAAAGTCAAGATGGCGCCTCGACCACGCTCCAGGCACGTGCCTTGCTCTGATTGGTCGTCACGTGACCAATAATACAATATACGTGAAATACAATATTCATAACTTTTATTACGCTATTAAGGATTTTAACTTTTACAAAAATGTAACAAATCAAATAAAATTAAATCAAGAATTCTACAAGCAATTACAATGTAAACAAATAATATTGCAAACATCAATCAACTCGACTCGTAGCTTCCTCCGACATATATATATATATATATATATATATATATATAGCATTATGTGTTTAATATATATATGTCGGAGAATGCATAGTAATCATTGACATCGTCATTAGTATTTGCGGGCTTAGTGGGCGTCATTAGGGTAAAGTACAAGCACAAAACACAACTATCACAGTTTCACAGTATTTTAATTAATAAAACAAATTAATTAATTTATTTAACGAGTAACAAAACCGAGCAGCGAGTTCAGGGCACCGATCCGACCTTAACAGACGAATCCACTTCAACGATCCAACTCGATCCATTACTTTCCTCCGAATATGTCACACAAACTGTCTACCTCTCCAAAGTCAAGATGGCGCCTCGACCACGCTCCAGGCACGTGCCTTGCTCTGATTGGTCGTCACGTGACCAATAATACAATATACTTGAAATACAATATTCATAACTTTTATTACGTTATTAAGGATTTTAACTTTTACAAAAATGTAACAAATCAAATAAAATTAAATCAAGAATTCTACAAGCAATTACAATGTAAACAAATAATATTGCAAACATCAATCAACTCGACTCGTAGCTTCCTCCGACACGGCCGTCCTGACGTATCACGCGTCCTCGTGTGATGCTGAAGACCGTGCATCGTCGTTATCATCTGCACGACAACTTCATGTGAAATATTTTTATAAAATGTTTGCCTATAATAATAATCTTTCCTTATCAAATCTTAATCCTATTAGATTTCACACTACATTCTAAATTAAGTTAGTAGTATCGAAACAGCCACCTCGCCGTTACATACTTTAGACAAATAAATAAATAAATAAATATGAAACAGCCACCTCGCCGTTACATACTTTAGACAAATAAATAAATGAATAAATATGAAACAGCCACCTCGCCGTTACATACTTTAGACAAATAAATAAATATGAAACAGCCACCTCGCCGTTACATACTTTAGACAAATAAATAAATAAATAAATATGAAACAGCCACCTCGCCGTTACATACTTTAGACAAATAAATAAATATGAAACAGCCACCTCGCCGTTACATACTTTAGACAAATAAATAAATATGAAACAGCCACCTCGCAATTATGTGGCCAACTCGCCATTATGTGGCCAACTCGCCATTATGTGGCCAACTCGCCATTATGTGGTCAACTCGCCATTATGTGCCCAACTCGCCATTATGTGGCCAACTCGCCATTATGTGGCCAACTCGCCTTTATGTGGCCAACTCGCCATTATGTGGTCAACTCGCCATTATGTGCCCAACTCGCCATTATGTGCCCAACTCGCCATTATGTGGCCAACTCACCATTATGTGGCCAACCATATCGTCATCACCTCATGTGATACGACCAACACTTCACCTAGACTACGAGTCTCAGGTCAATTCATGACCGACACAACAATAGTCTCCTACGAGACTCGGGTTCCCGCCACACAACTAGCTGCCCATCACGCCCTGAACAACCCGAGCGAGTTGCAGTTACGACTACAGACTAGTGCTTTATTTACTGGTTACGATTCCCTCATCACCATCATACACATTAAACAAATCTAACTCAACAGGTACATCAACATCAGTAAGAGGAATCTTTCGTATGCGATCGTGAGCTTACTTATAGGTTCTATTACCAGATAACTGTTTTAACGCATAGCGATCGCTTTCAAGCAATTTTACAACTTTAAACAGTCCCCTGTATTTAGGATTTATCTCTTCGTTTTGAATTAAGACCAAGTACAATACAAATAAACAAACATATGTAATCGTAACTTCCTACATGATAATACAACAGAATTGCTGAAGTCAATTCAGTTGGATCACCATGATCACATCCATCATCTCGTCAGTCGATACCCCTGAGGTACCAAGCCAGGAGTATATCACGTGTCACCTTCTCCTGCGTGCTCATCACACAGAGATAGTTCGTACAGATACCATACCGACATAAGCACGCCTGCGCTCTCATAACACTCGGCCACCAGCACCACGCGCCGTGCGCGCCATACGTAGACTCGATCAGGTGAACACGCCTGTGCGCTCATGACGCTCCACCACCAGCACCATGCGCCACACGAGCCGCACGCACGCACCGTACGCGCACTGAAGGTGAGCGCGCCTGCGCGCTCGTGACGTTCGGCCAACAGCACCACGCGCCACGCGAGTCGCACGCTCACTCTTGACAGACGACCACGCCTGCACGCTCGTGACACTTTGTCACCAGCTCTACGTCCGGCAGGCTGGAGAAAGCTGACCGGCGGTCGTTCAGCCAGCAGCACCAGTTGTGCGCAGACTGATGTGTCGCACCCGAAGCACTGAAGCACCAGCCTCGTGTGTTACTCTGAAACATTGTTTGTCACACAGTATCAGTTAGCTCGGTCACTCCTGACCACACTACATTTTAGGGGAAGAAACAATAATAACAATAACGTCCTCCTGACCGATTTCGGCCACGGCGGCCAATCTCAAGAGAGATTATTCAACTGCGCAGGAGATATTATAGTGCACAAGTGTGTGCGCGAACACAGGTGCACTCACTATTCCCTAGCTCTCATAATCCGACACGACCGGAAAGATTTCAGGCGCAGGACCAACGGCTTAACGTGCTTTCCGAGGCACGGGAGTGTACATACATGGCTGAGCGTGCCCAGCGAGCACTGCTTAAAGTAATTATGAATTTACCATACAGATATTCAACAAAAAAAGTTTACGAGAAGGCGGGTGTTTTATCTGTAAGAAAACTTTTTGTACAACTATGTATACAAAAATACCATAAAACAGTTGTCCCACTCTTACCCAGAACTAATTTCAGTAGAAGAGATCGGTTTCCATATAATAAAGTTAAAAGTAAATTTGCACAGCAAAAATATTACAGTCTTGCACCTAGATTTTATAAAAAATTAAATCATTTATCAAGAATAATGGACATTAATAATTACCAATTAAAAGACAAAAGTAAAACATGGTTAAAAAAAACTTGATTATGAAGACTTTGAGAAGCTATTAACTACCTGAAAAGAAAATAATATGTATAGGGTTTTCCATTAAGGGCGCTTGATCGTGCAGAACTTCCACCGTAGCGTGTGCTGTGTGGCACGTAGCGCCGTCCTGTTGAAACCACATGTTGTCCAGATCCATATTCTCGATTTCAGGCCAAAAGAAGTTGGTTATCATCGACCGGTATCGCTCACCATTGACGGTGACGGCCACACCATTATCGTTTTCGAAAAAATACGGACCAATCACGCCTCCGGCCCAAAATCCGCACCAAACAGTCACTTTCTGCGGGTGCATTGCCACTTGGTGAACCTCGTGTGGATTGGTCTCGTCCCAAATACGGCAATTTTGCTTGTTGACATAGCCATTCATCCAAAAATGCGACTTGTCGCTGAAGATGATTTTTTTGCCAAAATCGGCGTCAACTTCCAACTGCTCTAATGCCCAGTCAGCGAACACACGGCGCTGTCTATGGTCATTAACCTTGAGCTCTTGGGTCAGCTGGATCTTGTACGGGTGCAGGCTCAAGTCACAACGCAAAATTCGCCAAGTTGTCGTCTGCGAAAGGCCGAGTTCCTGTGCGTGACGCGGAATTGACTGCCGCGGGTTTTCGAGGACACTGTCGCGCACAGCGGCGATATTCTCGGCAGATCTCGCGTTACGTTGACGCACGGGAACCGGCTGATTGTTAACTGACCCGGTTGACTCGAATTTGTCCACCAATCGACGGATAGTCGACTCGGCAGGACGATCATCGCGACCGTAAAACGGGCGAAGTGCGCGGAACGTTGCTCGAACTGAAGACCCATTTTCATAAAACAATTTTATGATTTGCACGTGCTGCTCGACACTGTAACCTGCCATGGTGGTTTGGGAGGACGGAATGAATATAACACACTGCATTTGACAGCTGTCACTCAAACAACATGGCCGCAATCAGCTGTCAAAGTTCAAGCGTCCCTATTGGAAAACCCTATACATCTAGAATATAGCAAGCATGCGCGCGCACACACACACACGCACACGCACACGCACACACACACACACACATACACACACACACACGGTTTGGATTTACTTACAATAATTAGTAATAAGGCAATTTGTATTGTAATAATAGGTATGTAATAATTTAATGGGAAGGAACTGACTTCTGACACACGGGTAACACCAGTTCAGGAGTCAGGGCTATATTTTTTGTAGAATATGTATGTAATGGATAACAATAAAGTATTATTATTATTATTATTATTATTACATACTTCCAACATCCAGACTCCAGGTTGCTACTGAGAATTTTCTGACAGAAAAACCCAATAACTATTTATTGGCCCGACCTGGGAATTGAACCCAGGAACACCGGGTCTGAGGCCTTATATCTAGCCACTAGACCAACGAGGCAGTCAGGCATTTTTTTTTTCTTTTTTTTTTTTCGTGCAAGTACAATGACCTCGAACTAGACAATAGGAGATATAAAATTTTATTATGCTAACAGCCAGAGCCATATCACAGTCGTTCGGACTAAATTGCAAAACGACTCAGTACAACATTACACAGCTTTCGTAAATCCAGACTCTAGAAACTCCCAAGTAAGACATTTAGCGCCCCGGCTATCCAGCCGATCGGTAATTGCATTGCTCACATCCAACGCATGGGTCAGATCACTTGGATCGCCATGTGTCACCCCTTGGAAACCACACTTATGGTCTCTACAGACCCCCTTACTCGAGTTTCTACCACAACTTTTAATTTGAACTTCATAATTAACATCAATCTCAACCAAAAAGTCTAACTAGGATTAATTAACCGAATCACACTTTCACCCGTTACGCGAGTTTGTGCCATACCAGTAATAAAATATTTCGAATAACGAATCAACGCAGTAACAATTTATGATTTTCCCTAAATCATAAATCAATTCGGTATCAATAACGGTAAAATCATTCATAAGAGCCGGTATTCATTACTACGGGATGAAACATTACTTTCTAAATTAGTTGAGGGTACATCAGAGTAATAATTATTTACGTCATGAACTTTAGAAATTTTAAATTGTTACGCAATCATATTAACACTAAATCCCTGCGACAATATTTCGCGCCCTGTCATGATATCACTACGCATATCAATACATATCCGGCAAAACATACAATAAAATTTCAATTAAATTATTATTAATCTCAAAAATACAAAATATTTGAACAGTACTGAGAACACTTGACTGACTAATAACCTCTTAATGTGACATAGACTTACAAAAAACACTTTCTTTAATAAGAGAACACTCAGCACTTGCATCATAATGGAATGTGAAAGACTGACCTTTATGTTTTAAACTTGCATGCTACGTCACGAACTCCGTTTACATTACCATTGAACTTCAACGCGATGTACCTCCTCGCACCCAACACTCACGTCGTCGACACAGCACCGCGGCTCATGGCAGCACTCACGCTCCGGTGAAGACACGGCCGCAGAGTCAAGATGCTCCACCGTAGTCACGATCACTTACACGTTATTCCTCCAACGATAATCGAACTAGAATGTAACACATTTGTTCTTTTATCAGACTTTTTCAGAGTTATGGCTGCTATTAGGCACATTTCTTAGCTATTATTGCGCAAGATCACTGTTAATTAATAATAATCCATGCAGGGTAGTTAAATAAAGAAATCTTTGCAAGCTAACTTGTGAATTTACTAAGAAACTTATAAATTACGACACATAGTAAGTCACAGTGTCTATTGCTTTTAAACAAATTGGAACGCACTCACCAGATCCTTTCCATCGTATAATACGTTACCACAGGTAGCAGAGCGGATCAGAACACATGAGGTTCCGATCCCACTTCTGATGTCGGAGAATGCATAGTAATCATTGACATCGTCATTAGTATTTGCGGGCTTAGTGGGCGTCATTAGGGTAAAGTACAAGCACAAAACACAACTATCACAGTTTCACAGTATTTTAATTAATAAAACAAATTAATTAATTAATTTAACGAGTAACAAAACCGAGCAGCGAGTTCAGGGCACCGATCCGACCTTAACAGACGAATCCACTTCAACGATCCAACTCGATCCATTACTTTTCTCCGAATATGTCACACAAACTGTCTACCTCTCCAAAGTCAAGATGGCGCCTCGACCACGCTCCAGGCACGTGCCTTGCTCTGATTGGTCGTCACGTGACCAATAATACAATATACTTGAAATACAATATTCATAACTTTTATTACGTTATTAAGGATTTTAACTTTTACAAAAATGTAACAAATCAAATAAAATTAAATCAAGAATTCTACAAGCAATTACAATGTAAACAAATAATATTGCAAACATCAATCAACTCGACTCGTAGCTTCCTCCGACATATATATATATATATTAAACACATAATGCTAAATAAAACGTAAAGAGAATACTACAATTAATTAACGTAAATTCAATATCCAATAATTAAAAAATATTTTGAACGATTTCTCACGTAAATATTATGTCGTTTGCGAGTTCTGTTTACGTTATTAAGCTTAATTTATAATCGTGGTAATTAATTTTTCATAATCATTAAATCTTTTTCGCAAAGAAATGTTATATTAGGTTACCTATGAAATTGGCGTTTTGTACGGGATGAATATAAAGTCAATTTTTTTTTGTAAAATTTATCTAATTAATCAAAGTATGCACCGTTGTTATCTATGCACTTTTGCCATCTCATAGGTAGTTCATTGATCCCTTTACTAAAAAAACCATGGGGGCGAGAATCAATAAACTCTTTGAAGGCGGTTTGGACTGCCGCATCAGAGTTGAATTTTTTTCCTTGTAAGAAGATGTCCAAATTCCGGAGTACGGTGGATGTCGCAGACATTCCAATTGTAGCTTATCTAACTTAGTGGTTGTTTGTTGTGCAGTGTGTGGTCTTGCGTTGTCATGAATCAGCAGTGGCCTAGAGCGATTGACCAATCTCGGTTGTTTAGCAGCTAGTTCTTCCTTCATGGTTTGCAGTTGCTGACAAAAGATATCTGCCGTAATCGTTTGGCCAGATTTTAGAAAGCTGTAGTGAACGACACCGGTGCTAGTCCACCAAACACTCACAAGTAACTTTTTCTGAGTCAATTTTCATTTAGGGCAGGATTTTGCTGGGTCTCCAGGGTTCAACCATTGCGACGAGCGCTTCCGATTATCGTACAGTATCCACTTTTCATCACAAGTCGATCTAAAATCCCTTCATTATTGTGTCGGTTGAGCAAAATAACACAGCAGTCGACGCGTGTTTGCAAGTTCGATTCACTCAATTCATGAGGGGTACCTCATCGTTCAAGTTTTTTTTATTTTCCCGATGCTTCAAGTGGATTAATACAGTTTTATCACTTACCCCGAAGCCTGCAGCTATCTCTGAAGTGGTTTGTGATGGATCCGCTTCCACAATAGCCTTTAATTTTTCATTTTCCACTTTGGTCTCCGGCCGTCCACGGGGTTGGTTCTGAAAGTCGAAATTTCCAGAACGAAAACGTTGAAACCAAAAACGTACCGTGTTTTCTTTTGCGACACCAGCCCCGTGCATATCATTAATCCTTTGAGCTGTTTCTGCAGCACTGGTGCCGCGGTAGAACTCGTACTCGCAAATATACCGATATTTCCATTGGGCGGTAATAAGCGACGCTAAAGAAAAAAATAATGAGAAAAAAACAAATGAATGACTGTTTTCAAAACTCAAATGTAAATCCAGCTAAATTAATTTATAAATTTGAATTTGGAATTCTTAACCAAAGAGGAGATATTTCAGATCAAAGTGGTCAGTACGACAATTTCATATGTAAGGACCTAATATTAGTATTTAGTTTCAATAATTATATATCTTTTATAATTCAATCGTTAACTGATTAAAACCTATACGTTATAAAATTATGATTAATGAATAAATCTAAAATGTAAATATTATTTTTTAAATTCAAGTATTCCCAAGCTAAGTTCTATCAGGATCTTGTGTGCTTTTCACGGGAACATCTTTCTAATTACAACCGGCTCTGTGTCGTTCAGACGGCTGGTTGTAATTACAGCTCTACCTACAAATTTTACTATGATATTTTAAGTTCTTTAAGAATCCAGGTTCATTGAATTTTTAGTAGGATTTTCTTAAAATAAGTTTTCTTAATAAATTTTTAGTTCCGACTAAATTTTATAGTATCAAAAGTTATTCATAAATAATGTATTTTTTTTAATTCTCACGAAATAAAGCATATCTACCCTAAATATATTTTGTTTAACGAGGCCAGTACCAATATGATATCACATTTCAAATAAATTCGTTGTCCAAATAAATGTAATTGTGTATTATTTGAAAACATTTGAAAATAAATAGAGAAAATTTCAATTACATAACTAAGATATAAATAAAATATGATAAATACATTGTAAATGATAACCTATGTTCAGAGTATTTGTTGTTAAGTTAGTAGGTTTAAGTTTGACATACATTGTTAACAATGTATGTCAACTCTAAGTAGCAGCCCGGAGTCTGGAAGTTGGATGTGTGTACACTCCCGTGCCTCGAAAGGCACGTTAAGCCATTGGTCCTGCTCCTGAACTCTTTCCGGTCGTGTCGGATTGCCGTCCTATTGGATTTAGGGAAGGGATTGATGAGAATTAGGGAAAAGAGAGTGCACCTGTGTTTGTGCACACACTTGTGCACTATAATATCTCATGCGCAGTTGGCTAATCTCTCTAGAGGTTGGCCGCCATGACCGAAATCGGTCAGGAGAACATTGTTATTATTGCTAATGTTTTGCAACTGTGGGGCACCAGTTGTTAGGCCCTTATGTCTGTTATCATACTCGTTGGTATGGCAGCTAACTTATAAGGCCACAGCTCCTGACTTAAATTCGAGCACACGGTATACACTTTATTTATTTTCACATTTTCCATGATTTGCATGATCCGATTATCTTTCCATGATTGATGAAAAAGAGTACTCACTGAGTTTATTGTCCATTTCTAATGGACTGGATTTGTTCTATATAACATAGTTATTTTCGCAGTTATAATATTAGCTTAGATTTTGCTTAGGGACTTATTGAATCGTCAGTACTGCGTTCATCAGTAACAAAAATACAACCAAATCAACTTTTATTATATTTATTAGATTAAACAGTATAAATTTGCTAAAAACTATTCTAAACGAAAGTACTATTTTAGTGTCTTGCTCAAATTCGTTAACAGCTAAACGACTGTTTTTGTCACTTCCCTAACAAAGCATTGCATATTTTTTCAATAAAAGGCACTAAGCTTGTAAAGCTTGTACGAAACGGTGTAGCACGTTTGTGTTTTGGCTAAAACAATATAAAACACACTATTTTGTCGATCAATTATAATATGTCTTGTTCTTTTTTTTTTTTGTTTAATTATATAGTATTATCTAATTAATGTAAAACGTTCGTTTATTCAAACTGAATACCTATACTTGTTTTAAAATGATACATAAACATCTGTCTACTTTAAATAATTTATTTTTGGAAAGAAGCTCTTTTACGCGGCCTACAGTAGAGAGAAATGGCAGTGGCCCAAGGTCACGTCATATAACGAAATAGCGTTCGTACTGTGCCTACCAAATGCTACAAAATGTGATGTGTTCGAATCTAGGAGTACGCTGTAATGGAGGTTGAGGTGTAATAAAAATACAGTAACATAATCAATTAAAATCTTCATTTTAAAACACGATTTGAGTCGAAAAATATCGCACAGAACTTCGTTCCTGACAGGGGTACTACCCCCGAACGCACATTTTTTTGTTATATAATTATCGCAATATCATAGTTTTATATAAGCATTATTCATATTTTAAATTAAATGTTTATTTTTTCATTGTGACAACTTTCATTGTCTATTGTTTAAATATTAAACATCGAAAGCCAGCTTAATTCCAGATGAATGTACAAATATGGAATGTCGAAAACAAGACGCTTACGTCAAAGGCATTGCCTTTGCTACTGTTTATCACTCATGAGTCAGAAAAACGTAGCTAAAATTAATACTTTCAGAAGCATTCATTGTAATTTGAATCATTAAAAAAATCATATACGTTATGTAATTATACGGAAAACTAATAACTAACATCAAATGTATAAAAATTAAAATATTCTTAATCCAAATATGGTCTTATAAGCACTTTTCAGTCGCTATGTTTAAAGATTAAATTGAATGTTTGTTTGGATATCACACATTAATTATTTTTTCAACAACCAAACAATATTTTTTATATAGCTGTATTTGAAATACAAATAATAATTTTAAGAGAAATTTGATCACATTATGTATTTATTCTACAGCTTAGTTTCTACTGTATGAAATAATAATAAATAAACACTTAACCTTTTGCTCCTCTGTTGGTCAACAAATGGTCTGTTTTTTTTTTTTTTTCGTTTGTTAACTGACAACTATTAATAGCAAGCTCAAATGCTGAAAACATACAAATTCATATATATTTTCCTTATACTTTCAATAATGTTTATATATTTAATAATAATAATATCCTGGGACATTATTTACACAAGGCCATCTGATCCCAAACTAAGCAGAGCTTGTATTATGGAAACCAGACAACTGATATACTTACATATACTACTTTTTTTTTTGTAAATACATTCTTATATAGATAATTACACCCAGACTCAGGATAAACAGACATGTTAATGCTATGTGTGCATTAACATGTCTGTCCTGGGTGGGAATCGAAGGCAAGTATCTTACCAACCACGTCAACCAGCTCGCCATTATGATCGAATACAACCAGACGAACCACATTAATTCGAATAATCGTGAAAAATTCTTTAGCAAAAGAAACATTAAAATATGAAAAAAAACACAGCATTATTACATTTACACCATGATAATTATTCGTTCATCTCACACTCGGATGTTTTGATGATTTAATTAAAATCATTTGTAAACAGCATGATTCGAAATCGAATACAGTGTGCATGACTTTATACAAATATTATTAATGTGGCACATGACTAGAGACCTGCATTAGCTGGTTTGCATAACCGATAAAAGTGATGTGAGTAATCTTACGATGACAGTAATATTTATTTATTCAGACAATATTTGCTTTGTGATAGCCAAATATGTAGAAAGCTTAACTAAGCAGCACGTGGTCTCGGCCTAGTAACTGTTTATGAGTATGATGTTTCTAACTATATTATTACAATTGTCTGTTTTCATGTTATATTGCTCACAAAAAATAACGAGGTATTATACATTTTAGCTAAGTATGATTTGTTAAACAATATTATCCGTCTATGTCTATATTAATATAATTATTAAAACATGAAAATTTCTGCATTATTTTATTTATAAAAGAGTGGGCTAACTGATATATGCATTTGTTTCAAGTCAAAGTGATTCCTATCGTCTTCCTTTCCTTGATCTTTAAACCTTTTTATACCTTTTGGTATTTTTTATTAAACAGGGTTGGTTATTTCGTTCGTTTTACTGGAAGGTAACAGCAATACTTACTATTATTGCGTTCCGGTTTGTAGGATGAGTGAGCTTTTTTTTTTTTTTTTGACGCAAAACGCATGACGCGTTTCCCCCCACGGGAACAGTGGGGGGGGTATGTGGGACTCGCCGTATGTCCAAGGCACCGAGTGTGCCCCGGTCATCGGAATACCCACTAAAAACCCAGCGGTACCCTTCCCGTCTTAACGGGAGCGCCACGGGATCGCTTGCGCATGCTACCGTGACGCTCCGACAGGATGAGTGAGCTAGTGTAACTACAGGCATAACATTTTCGTTCCCGAGGTTGGTGGCGCATTGGCAATGTATGAAATTATTAATATTTCTTGCATCGCCAATGTTACTGAGCGATGGTGACCACTTAACATCAGGTGGCCCATTTGCCCGTCTGCCTATCTATAACATAAAAAATGACCAAGATTTTGACATGATTATACCGAAGAAAATATATTTTGCTTTTTAACTATTAACTGAAGACAAATTTGTTTTAGTTGCGAGGAAATATAAAATATGACAAGACATGAACATTAGTCTTATAAAATATTACAGCAAAATATTGTCAAATAAAATTGTAATTGAAAGTTTAATAAGTACTGTACAATACAAATCACCCTTATTCAGCATATTTTAAGTTCTTGAATAATGATCAGATTCTCTTTATTTAATAAAGAGATCTAAAGAACATACAAGCCTACATTTCTCAGCAGAGTGTCTTCTTGAAATTCTCTATTCTGAAATAGTTGATTTGATTCCATCTTAAATTATTGCTCCTAAGGCTGATCATAACGTTATTAAATTCTATATTGGAATAAATGAAGATAAAATTTTGTAGAATATAAAATTAAATAACGGTAGAAAAATGTTTTATTTAAAAAATCAAATAACTTAAACAAATATTAAATATTTATAAATATTTTGGTTTAACCATCTAATCACCTGACCTAACTTAGAGCTATTATATAACTAATAACTGTTATCGTAGTGCATAAGCAGCCTAAGAAACTTAAAAAAAAAACAAAAAGTCCTTAACTAAATTATTGTCAATTTATTCTAAATTTGCATAAAATGGCAATAAAATAAATTTAATTACCATTGTCAAAATAACATTATCAAATATTTTGGGTGGTTATCGCTATTGTGGCCAATTATCGTATCATTAAAAGTTTAATTAATAATTAGAATTAATTTTCACTTTAAGTAATAGAATTTCCAGGCGTTTTTTTTATTTGAGCAGCCGATATGTATGACTGATTAAGAATATGTTTATTCTTTTATTTATTCATTTAAAATCTATACACTACAAGATATTTTAGATTTAATGGCGTAATTACATGCTAGGGATATTTGAGGAAGGCGATAACAAATTTCTTAAGTAGTCAAGAAAAGCGTTATTTTTTTAAATACATAGGTATAGACATACATACTATTTTTTCAGATTTAAATTCTACCCAAAGCTACTATAACTTATATTATTTTCTACGGGGTCATGAACGAATCGAAAGTTGAAAGGGAATAATAACTTTCAACAAAGAAAAAAATACTAATAACAGTTCTTAATATAACGATTTCGTTACAAAAACTAAAACAAAGATGCCGCATATTTCTCTTGTAACGCAATTAATCAAGTCAACATACGAATCTTTATTTGCAAATATTAAAAACAAACTAGTGTGGAGTTTGTCACAGATGATAAAACTGTTATAAATACAACGGTAACACCTATTTGTGATTAGTGCGCCGCGCATGCGCCTGCGCCTCTTTACTAATTATTTCTAAATTCTTAAGTTTGGAACAAACTTTTATCGGCCAGTGCTTGTCGAAACTGACAAAATGGCTCCCGGTGTTATACAAAATTCTGAAACGGTTATCAATAATACTTTGGAAGTGATTGCGAATAATGAAGATCTTATCGCTGGTTTGACGAATGAGGTCAAGACGTGTCCCATCGACCATCTCGCTTTGGCTGAAGTCAATAATGTTAACGGCCAAGAATTGGAAGAGGATGGAGTCAAAGTTCAAATCCTGAAGCTTGATAAGAAGCAGCCCCGTCAAGTGATTAGACCAAAAGTATTGAAAAATTATGAGTCCAGTGAATATTTATATGATAGACTCTATGGTACGACGTGTCCTAGAGTGGTGAGTGAAAATACCCTCATTTAAAAATATTAAGAAAAGCGTAAAAAAATATGCAAAATGCAAGCAAAAATTGAAATTATTCAACATTAAAGGGTAAAACCATTTAATGAGACTGAGTTATTACAAATATTTAAGACACTGTACGTCGTTTAGTTTACTTAAGAACTGGTTTTTTTAATGTATTTGACAAATTTTTAATAACTTCGTTCAAGTATTTTGCTTTAATTAATGCTTAAGAGTCATAATATATTTTTTGTCCAAATTATATTTAAAAATCTGCGAAGAAATGTTAGTAAACATAAAAGTATTTAAAAAAATATTTTTTACCATTATTTACATAGTCATAAATATTTCTACATATTTTGGTATACCAGACGGATGTCAGTACATTTCTTTCAAAATATACTTAGCTCTGTTAAATTATCACGCACACTTTCGAGTAATAATAATGGTCTTGAATGTTAATATACCAAGAAATCGAAATCTTAACTTAACATGAAAATCTTTAAAAATCTCTAAAACAAAGGAAACCAATTTTTTTTTAAGGCCGTCTAATTATTTACTCGATAAGTTATTAGTAGCTATGATGAATGGTTTAGTTAGAGCATGTAAACAAAACCATCATTTTCATTGTACATAATTTTTCAATAACATTGCACGAACGTGCCGATAACTTTGAACACTAATTATTTATTCAATATTTCACAGTAATATTTAGGATGCAGACTAAACACAACTTCGTAATAAAGGTAAATAAATTACCAGGTATATGGTTAATGATGTTTGTTTTGAAGTGAATTTTCAGTAGTCAGTATATAAATGTATTCATAAGGATGTTTAAACTTGGGTAACTTTGAAAAGAAGATGGAGAATTATGTTCTTATAAATATATTAAAATTATGGCTTGATAGATCTGCTTATTCCTATTTGAGATGATTTCTATTACTTCCTAGTAATGTGAATAGATGATTTAAAAGAAGAGTATTGGAGTTAGTTGTAATGAATGCAGTAGTTTTTTTTAAAGTCTTTTAGGTTTTTTAATGTTCTGTTTGAGTTTGAAGGGTTTTTGCATTGTGTATGATTATTTTTGTGTTGAGTAACTTCACACGCGTTAAATTATATTCATCTTCGCTTCTGTTTAAGTTAATTTATCTGTGAACACTGAAAAAACAATAACGTTTATACATAATATGAGAGAATCACAGCTTAAATCAAACTTGGCACAGTTTAAAGATAAATAATTGATTTGAAACTCTGTCAATAAACAGTTTAATTTAATAAATTATTATTTTAAAACAAATTTACTTGGTGGTAGAACTTTGTGCAAAACAGCAGTACTTGGTATTGTTGTGTTCCGGTTTGAAGGGTGAGTCAGCGTTATTACAGTCACAAGGGACATAACATCTTAGTTCCCAAGGTTGGTGGCGCATTGGCGATGGAAGTGATGGTTACAATACCAATGTCTAAAGGCGTTGGTGACTACTTACCATCAGATGGCCCATATGCTCGTCCGATTACCTATGCCATAAAATAATAATAATTGTAACAGATATATGGGTGCGAATTTAATTGAAATTACATTTAAGAAAAAATCTAAGGGATTTTCTGTACGCTTTACTCTTATTCTTCTTTGGGTGTAGCCAAGTTGGTAAAGATAATGGTTTGCATTAATCTGTCTATTTCTAACTGCTTAAGCAAAATAACGTCGGCAATAACTTTTAACTACAAACATGTTTTAAGAAATTAAATGTTTATAATACATTAGAACTGATAGAACCGAGGAAAGTAATTTTTTCTCAGACAATGACGTTTTATCTATGGTAATGAAGTAATAATTTTAATTAATAATATAAGTAATATTTTAAGTAAGTAGTTTGCATAGAAATTATTTGACGTATTTATTTTATTTTAGAATTACACCAATAACCAACCTTAATGCCAAACAGTGAAATATCTCTGATAGCTCAAAATAATTTATCTAAATGTTATCAAAAGTCATCTTGCAAACGATATAGGCATAACTAATTTCATCTTTACGGTCTAAAATAATTGTAACTACCTGAAAGCAGTGTTTACTAGAAATGGGATACACCCGTGAATATTCCTCTGCAAGCTAATGTAGGCAACGGCACAGAATAGTCCCGTGTTGTTATGAGAAACGTAAGTTAAAGGAAAACAAAAAAATTCGATTTATATTCTTAAATTTAAATTGTCTATGTGCTTAGGTTATATAGTAAGGCTTATACAAGTTATATAAATGTTGTGTTTTCTTAGCTATAAATAATAAAGCTACGAGTAAATTCTTCAATATTTAAACCGTTTTTTTAACACATTACATTAGAAAGAGATGAAGATGTAACTAATTATGAACAATCTCCAGTTATTAATTAATGCTATCAGTCGTATGATCTTTTTCCAATAAATACATACACACATTTTATCACCTTACCAAATTTCGGTTATGGCGGCTAACATCAAAGTCTAAGTGGAAGGATATATTATAATGTACTTAAATGCAGGTGCACTTTATTCGCCCACTCCCGTAGTCGAATAGCACGGCAAAATTAAACGAACGCGGCGTAATTAGCCTAACGTCTTTATTTACTACTAATTGTCGCCCGTGGTTTCACCCGTCTGTGAGTTGGTGTCGTTTTATGTACCTTATTTTATAGTATAAGTTGGCGGACGAGCATATGCGCCTCCTGATAGTAAGTAGTCACCAATGCCCATAGACATTGGCATTGTAAGATATGTTAACCATCGCTTACATCGCCAATGCGCCACCAACCTTGGGAACTAAGATGTTATGTCCCTACCTCTGACGTATAATCTAAATTTCATGACATTAGTAAGGATTAACTAGTTGTAATAATGTTCACTATTAATTTCCTGACTCCAGGCTGCTTAGAATGTGTTGATACTTAATTAGTCTCGATAACTTTAATAAACTTAATCTAGAATACGAACCAAATATCTGCAGCTGTATAACCGAGCCACTAAACCACATGACTATTCAATTATCACAAAGTATGACTTAGTCTCTTTCAAAAAATGTTTAAAAAAAAATTTACTTAATCTATATTAATATTATAAATGTGAAAATAACTCTGTCTGTTATGGTTCACGGCTAAACGACTGAACCGAATTCGATGAAATTTCATATGAAGCAAGCTTGAAGCCCGTGGAAATATAAGGGTAAGGGTTTTTACCTATCACCTGCCCCCATTCCCCATACCATGCGAGCGAATCCGCAGATGAAATTCAGTTATTTATAATCCAAGTAACCAATTCGTTATCACAATTTTAGGTAGAGTAGGCTTTCAGACAGTTCACCGTCTTAATCGTAATCTATTTTAGTATCACAATGTATTAATTCAATGATTATTTTGTAACATTGTTGTTTTATATCTTTATAACTATATCTCACGTTATTATAGAAATATTTTATTACCAAACACTATTGACCCCCTTTTCAACATACCATACTAATAAAAATCTGTTTAAATAAAGGCAAGTGGTTTTTTATATCTTACTTCAAGTATTCGTTAAGATAGGAATGTGATAAGGAATATGTAACTATGTACTTAAAAATGAAAAACACAAATTATATAAATATAAATGGATCAAATTCACCAATGGTACAGGGTTTTAAATTGTATAACTCTTTGTATCATCAATGCAATACAGATATTTTTTCTGATAGTCTTTATAATTTCAAAAAAAGGTTATATCGAAATATATATTTTGAAAAAAAGATTATTTTTAAACATAACTCTATCATCATTATAGTTACTGTGTATTACTTATATATCTATTTACTCTATCATAAGCTGTCACAATTTATAGTGTTATTATAAAATATATAATATTAATGCTGTGCATACTTGTAAGTTAAATTTATATAGAATATTTGTTAATAATTATGTATAATATATATCTTGTCACTATGCACATTTAGTAAGTAAGCCTATTTAATAAAGAAATATAATAAAAAAATAAAAACAATAAAAGCATCTAAAATAAAAATTATTTAGTATTTCATGAAAGTTATATAGTTTTAAGGCCTTATTTATAAACGTTGCTTAGTTACTGGTTAGCTAAATACTGATTTGTCTCTTTCTGTCATTATTGATTTGACATACGAAAGAAGAAGACAAAATGTTGTTTAACTAATCACCAGTTAAATAAAGTTTATGAATAAGGCGGTTAGCTTATAAGTTTATAAAAGTTCGTATATTTTTGTATTCAAACAATCCTCAGTTGTCCTGTTCTCCATCAAAATGTTCCATGTGTGGTTTTCGTTTCATGTATTTTGTCAACTTCAACCTACCTAATATATTAAATTAATGTTTCTTGTAGTGCCAATGTCTATGGGTAGAGGTGAGCCCTTACCACTAGTCCAGTTGCCGCACTACCTATAAATAAAAAAATATATATACCATTTTATATTTAATTCGGTATTTTATATAAAATAGGCGATAGTGTCTGTGTCCAAGTGTCATTAAGAAACCTATGATTTTAATGCATATCCAATATACACTCGACAGTTGTATTGCGTTGTTAGTAAAAAAAGTCGCGAATATTATAACTTTAGTATGTACTTGTGGGAAATTATTTACTATCAACTGATTTGCCATTCGAAAGATACGATTTAAAGGAGTTCCCAAGGGGGAGATAAATTTACTATTTGCCGCGCAAACGAGATTCAAATCTATCTTGAGCTGTCCGATTCAATCAGACACGTTTTATAGTAAATGATCTTATTATTTTGTTATATAATTTTAAGATTTGTTTTGTATATGGATGGCACGATTATTTAATTAAAGCTGTATAAAAATCTATTCTTTATTTTTAATTGGAACTCATAAAAACAATTTGTCATATTGGTTTATTTTTAAAGCAATTTTGATAAACTTAGTTAAACGAGAAACGGTCAAAGATTTTGTTTATGGCTGTATGGCATTATGTTAAAGTCCTTTAAATTTGATTCAATTATTAGTAGTTAAAAAAAATCATAATATAAAATTTGTCAACAGCCAACGCTATGCAACGAGAAGGCATGTCTGGGCAGTTTGATGGCGATACCTGGACGCGGGGACGTGCCGAGGAGTTCGGAGGAAGTTCTCAGTGATGCCAAGGATTTTCTCGGTCAATACTTTGCGTCTATACGAAGGTATGTTTCATATATACTTAAATGTGATAAACCTTTAATATCATCTTCCTGATGTTTCGACAACGATGTTTAATCTCACGGATTACCAAGTTCAATCGAAATATGCACCAATGCAAGTGAATAAGTGTATGCATAAATAAACATGTATTTCCTAACTTTTAATGATCCACTTTACGTGATTTATGAACACTAAACAACAAATTAAAATCATGTGTTCATCAATCAAATATATAATAGTGCCGTCTCGTTTTAAAACAAGTGTAAATTCAGCTAACAAATTCTACATTTAAAAGCGGATTATTTCATTAATTCAGTGTGAGTATTGTTTTACACTTAACGTATTAAATAGTCAACAGAACAATTTAAGCCATAAAACTATATGGAACAGCTGCCGGAAACTCTAATAGTTATCATATGTTTTGCAGTCCTTAGAACCGATTCTGCGTTGAAAAACATCGCATTTACAATATGTATGTGAAAAGATTTATTGTATGACGTCATTCTAATGTATGGACTTTGTGAAAAAAGGTATATTTATAGTCAAATATATGATGTGTTTTTTATATACGGGCGACTACTTCATCCGCGCAATATTTGTAATATACATGTCCAATTCATACAGTTTGTAAATACGCCACACTTTAGAGTCATAGCATGGACCTATACGCAAAGGGAATAATTGACAGTTCTCGAGAACGCATTAAGCGTACAAACTAATCAGCTGCATAATATTATATGTTTTAATATTATATTTTAAATTATATTGCTTTATCTCTACTGAACTTTAAAATTGGCCGGGAAATTTGGTAAATATAATATCATAAAGATATAAATATAGAGCCAGGTAAATCTATTTCTTCTTCTTCTCTTATAGTAACTGACCCAAATCATACATCGAAACAGAGATTTTTATTCACTGAATGTTTGAATTAAAATTTGAACATCATTTGTTTTTAATATGAAAAATATTGTGTATTGAAGTAATATGTTTTATATTTTAATAGGGCTAACACTGTTGCCCATGAGGCTCGCTGGAAGACCGTGCAAGAGGAAGTAGCGAAGACAGGCACATACCAGCTGACTACAACGGAGTTAGTATTTGGAGCCAAATTAGCTTGGAGAAACGCTAGTCGGTGTATTGGCAGAATTCAGTGGTCTAAATTACAAGTAAGTATTACTATTTAATTTAAATCACACACCAAACATTGGTCGCAATCCTGATGTTCTATTATTTTAGTATTTGATGTAAAAAAATGTTTGTAATCAAACAATGGCGTAGTCACGTGGAGATTGGACATTTAAATCAGAAACAGCTGATTCTAATCTTACTCTTATTTACATCTACATTCTTTGTATTAGGTTATGTTACTTAAATATAGTATAAACTATAGTTGTTTAATTTATTGCTAAATCATCTTTTTTATAGCCGTGATAATGTATAAGATATTTTACGTGAAAGTTATCGTATTTATAAGGCTTAGGAAATTACTTTATTAATTATACTTCGTGGTAAGACTTTGCCCATCTCAACTGTCATCATTCATTATTTCCTCTTCTTTCGGTTTCAAGAATGAGTGATCCAAAGTAATTACAAGGTACATTATATCTTAGATCATATAGCTGACGGTGTATAATTAGTGTTATGGTTTATGTTTGTAGAATTCCATTGTCTATGAGTGAAAACGACCATTAAGATCTTGATCTTTTAGCTACTTGTACTTCACTTGTAAAAATGTCATAATAATTTGAAGTAACGAAACAAATGAACTTACTATTGCTAAGTTAAAAGCAAGGATAAAATCAATTATGTCAATTCTTGTTACGCCGTCCGAGTATAACTGTTAACACGGAGAAACTAAACGAATTTACCGACTCTAATGAGAAAATTCTCATTTCCAGTGCCTATACAAAAACATAGGCAATTACTTGTTTGTTTTGAATGTTGAACTATATTAGTTAACTAAAAAAATGTTACGCTTCCACTGTGTTGAAACACCGTTGATACAAAGTTTCGAAGTTCTAAACTCAATTTAAAATTCGATTAACATACTTCGTGTGTTTTAGTTAAGAAATGCACTAGGCCCCATCTATTCCGCCCATAGATTCACAAATAATGTTGAAATTAGATACTTAATCCTATTCGAAACGATTAAGCCTTTTAACGTCGTTTTAACATCCTACCTATCCTAATTCAGCCGGAGTTACTCGATTTCACACGCATTATATTTGAATTAAAAATGTATGTTTTAAATACACATGATTATTACCTGCCCTTTGTTCGATAGGTCGGTGACCATTCTAAATAAAATATTTTTACAATGGAATATTTTGCCATTTAAAAATTGAAATTCTAAAGTATATTGATTAATAAGGCAATAGGGTAGGTCCATAATATATTATTTACATGACAATACAGAATGTAATTAGCAATCATTGATTTTTACGCAGGATAAAATATAATAATTTACTTATTTGTATTTAACTAAATATATTATTTTGTAATTTAACAGTCAGGAAAGAGTATCCAAAAAGTTTCTTAATGGTTCGCTTCAGTAGAATGCAACTATGGTAGCTTGTGAGTTATACTCGTATTATGACGTCAGACTAAAATATTGCGTATTTTGACAATAGAGAAACAAACAATGATAGACAGGAATTTCATAGATAACTAGATGACATCTTACAACGTGTAAGTAATTAGTCATGGTACGTGTCTGTTTATTCCAGCATATTACAATATTATGTCAACACGTAGCAAATGAAGTTACAGAGCGATTACTTGTAACTTCGATGAGTTATTTAATTTTCTGTCTTATTTTTTATACGATAGAGTCTAATGTTCTAATGTACATATTACGACGGATTAGTTATACCCGAAGTACATTAGGACAACGACATATTAGTACAATCCTACGCGTATTTCGTGATGGGTAATATTTAATTTGTTTATAATATTTTACGTGATTCGAATATCGAATCTTGTAGTCAAAAATGTTAATTTTATTTCACATTACATCGTTTTGACATTTCATTATTATTATAGTCTTAATATAATCTTTGATTTATAAAATGTGCCATATACAAAAGACATGGCCAATTTCTGTATGGCGGTTTGCATAGGTATCGAATTGATTTCACACCAATGAGTTGTGGTGTTTTTTATTTGTGAATATTGCGAAATTAAATTGCTATAAATAAAAAACTCAAAAAAACTCGGCATTACAGCAGAATAGACGTAAACATTTTCTTAAAATCCTTTAATAAGATTGCTGTCAGTAAGTATAGATTATGATTTTCCTACAAAAAATGTCAAATGTCAAATGGCTTGATGAGTATTTATTTTTCTGTGGTCCATTATGGTGGAAGTTGGCAAACGGTACTTAAAATTCATCTTGCATTAAATAATATTTGGTAATAAAAACACCCAAGTTGAGAGAGGTTAAAAAGTAAGTAGTAATTTATTTTTGCAAATTTTTATTGTACAATATATTTACTATATATGTGGAATGTACTTTTTGGCCACCTCATTTACTCTGAATCTCACTGTTCCATAATTAAAACTATTTAAAAAAAATCATTGAAAACAGTTATAAGAATGATGTTATTAAAAAAATTAGATTTTAACTTTTTTTGTAACATTAAATAACAAACTTTATGTACTTAAAGGTCGTTAAAGAAGAACTTGTGGAATTATTTTTTTCGACTGTAATTACGCACACAATAGGTTTTCTGGTTCTTATTACAGTAATCATGACAACTGTATTTGGTCACATTTTCGAGTTCTTTGTAAGCGTCATTTCTAGAAAAAAATGTTTAGTAAATGTTAGTAGTTAGTTTAGTAAAAGTTAAGTAAAACATGCAAATTTTTTCACGATATTTTCGTCAACCACCGAGCACGTAATGAAATATAAGAAAATAAACAAGCGAATGAAAAATCAAGGTACATACCTTGCCGGGGTTTGAACCCTCAACTTTCGGTTAAGGGCGCGGCATCTAAGGACACAAGGAATAAATTAATATATACACAATATTAGATACGCCATGAATAAGCTCCAAGCCTTTTTCTTAACAAGAGTAGATAATTTTGTCCAGCAGTAAGAAACTTATAAGTTCATACTGTAATTGTTACGAATACACTAAATATCAAGTTAAACGAGTAATCCATTAAAACGATTAAACACTGTAAACTAGAATCACTAAAAAGGTAGCTGAATCTCAATATTTTTCTAATTAGTTCCCTTGATTGAGTCGCAGCCGACGTAACGACATTACGAATAATTTATTCGTTTGCCTTCATTCAGCTCCCATTGGCTGAAGTGGAATCAGTGGGATTTAGATCGGAATTAGCGGGACCACTTTTAAGTCTCTCTGATGTTCGCGAGTACATTTCCTAATTACATTGCTTAAATAGATTGCTTGCGTTAATCTGCACGGAAGCTCGTTTCGTTCGCGGTTGCCGAAATTTTATAAAGTGAATTTTATAAAGTGAACGGTGTCCTCACCGTGTTGTTTTCTTTTCAACTGGATTCAATTTAAATTCTAAATTTTTCTTTTATTTACTACGTATGTTAAACTCATCAACGTGATTGATACATCTCTTCTAATTTAAATAGACCCGAGTGACTCATTTTGTTATAAATGTATTTCGTTTTGGGATTTTTAATTGGATTTATGGACTATGTAACATACTTAAAAAACAGGCTTGTAATATATCGTAGAAAATTGAATAATAATTTGTTTTGTGTTCCTCTGTATAACACTACTCTATATTAATGTAAGAAAACGGAATAGTAAAACGATCCTACTGACTTGATCACACGTTTACAATTTCAAATGCTTTATGACTTTGTGCCCCTTTTATGTTTCACCGCATTGTGTTATTTTAGAAATATCCTTTTTCTCTCAAGCGAAGACTTTGTGCTTTGTATAATTTTTCTTTGTGAG
The DNA here is from genome assembly GCA_905220585.2 of Nymphalis polychloros. Lineage (NCBI taxonomy): Eukaryota > Metazoa > Arthropoda > Insecta > Lepidoptera > Nymphalidae > Nymphalis > Nymphalis polychloros. The sequence goes on from HG992247.1 coordinate 3,335,749, forward strand.
TTTTAGGTGTATTGTTAGTAACATTCTTTACAGAAAGATATATCGTGTAAAACTTCAGTAAATATGAATTCGTGTCCAGTCTCGGATGAACTTGCATTTGAAGCAGCTCACGAACCAAAATCTACCGATTATTATTATTTTGTTCTGGTAGTAACGATAAAAGTTACTACTTTGAACTTATTGTAACGATAAGTTTTATTCAACGATGAAGATTTTAATAATACTACTGTTAGTAATATATATTTTGTCTTTAGTAATTATAATTATATTACTTTAGTTGTATATGCCTTGTTTCTAAAATTACTATTTTGTTTACAAGATAACTTTGTATATTTGGTAGATGTTAAGACCTTCATTCTACCTTTACGTATTTTTTTCGCTCAGGTCTTCGACTGCCGTCAAGTGACAACTACCAGTGGAATGTTTGAAGCTCTTTGCAATCATATAAAGTACAGCACCAATAAAGGAAACATTAGGTCAGGTTAACATATCTTAAATAGAGCCAGGATTACGTGATTAGTTTCATTTATTTAATTAAGCATTTGTGATTTCACCCTTAGGTCGGCCATTACCGTCTTTCCTCAGCGTACAGATGGAAAACACGATTATAGGATATGGAACAGCCAATTGATCAGCTATGCTGGATACAAACAGCCTGATGGAACTGTTTTGGGTGATCCAATGCATTGCGAGTTTACTGAGGTAAGCTTTAAATAAATTACAAGGCTAAAGTCACATCATTAAGACTTTGAAATATTTGAGTTGGTCGTAACCATCAGGATTAAAACAAACTTGTAATTTACGTTTATCATTTAAAATGCCTAACCGATAATTCAATTAAACACATTTTCTATAGCTTTGCTTAAAATTGGGATGGAAACCTCCACACACAGCATGGGATATACTTCCTCTTGTTCTATCTGCGAATGGAAAAGATCCTGACTACTTCGAGATTCCAAGAGAACTCGTCATGGAAATTCATATGACGCACCCCACGTATGTATTTTTGGATCACGTATTATGTATATTTTTTTTAAATTTATAGTTCATTATTCTTATTTTGTTTAAAGTTTCTATATAATATTATACTAATTTGTTCTCACTAATAAACATGCTCGAAATTATATTAATCATTTCAATTAAATTTATATAATCATTGATTGATTTTTAATTGGTGAAAATAAGTAATCTTAATTTACATTCAATGTTTTTCTGTAAAATAATGAAAAAGTGTTCGTACGATCCTAAAAAAATAAAGTAAATTTGATATTGATTTCTTCAAACCATAACAGATTAAACTAGTATTTTCTGGTACAATACTACTTAGACGATACATGTCGTTATTATCGTTTTTCATCTCAGATTTATGCCGACATAAAAAACTCCGAGAATGCATATTGTGCTTTGTAAAAGCCCGCAAATAGGCGAATAGCGTCCATACAGAGCAGATTGCTTATCGTAAAAGTGTTGTCCAGTGATCTCCAATCTGTGTTTATGGCCAATAAATCCGAGCTCATTCAATAATGCTTCGGTATTGATAATGTTAACTGGCTGTAATGTCTTGTAAAGAAGGTGATAGACTCGTGATTAAGTGTTTGTTACTCGTAAAATTAAAAGCATTTCCTTGAAAACAATCACAACAGTTTTTATTTTAAAACAGCTATGAGTTGGTATCTATGTTATTAAATTCATAATGTTCTATTCTGTTACCTGTTGTCTGGTAACATAAATAAATCAATGTTCAACTAAACACCGCTAAACAACATTAATAAGTCGAGTCAAGAATTATTATATATTAAGAAGAATTTATTAGATTTACAATAAGTCTCAAAAATTTAAAAACAGGCATGATTGGTTCGAAGAACTCCAACTCCGCTGGTATGCATTACCGGCTGTGTCTAGCATGCGCTTTGACTGTGGAGGCATCGAGTTCACTGCAAACGCATTCAACGGCTGGTACATGAGCACCGAAATTGGATGTCGAAATTTTTGCGACACAAACCGATTGAATATGTTGGAGGTAATTTTAAATATAGAATGACAGCTATTGCTTTAGTTTTGTGATTTTCATATATTTTTTAATTGCTTATAAAGTGTTCTATTATCGGCAGAAATCGCAACCCACTCAGGCGACATAATTTTATTTTATTTTAGACAAATATTAGCAAAAAAAAAAAATTGGTACGAAAGTAAATTGACCACATACATATTTATGTATGTATAACGTCCTCCAGACCGATTTCGGTCATGGCGGCCAATCTCAAGAGAGATTAGCCAACTGCGCAGGAGATATTATAGTGCACAAGTGTGTGCGCAAACTCTTCCCTAGCTCTCATAATCCGATGGGACGGCAATCCGACACGATCGGAAAGAGTTCAGGCGCAGGACCAACGGCTCAACGTGCTTTCCAAGGCACGGGAGTGTACACATTTCCACCTTCCAAACTCCGGGCTGCTACTGAGAATTTTCTGACAGAAAATCTCAATAACTTTTTATTGGCCCGACCTGGGAATTGAACCCAGGACCACCGGGTCAGCGGCCTTATATCTAGCCACTAGACCAACGAGGCAGTTGGTATGTATATAAAATGCAGGAGGGGGGGGGGTATGTATATAACCACGTTATATTTAAAACTTACTGAATTATCCTTTACTCCGAACAGAAAGTAGCTCAGAAGATGGGTTTGGACACCAGAACTCCAGTTACTTTATGGAAGGATAAAGCGCTGGTGGAAGTAAATGTGGCTGTTCTTCATAGCTTCCAGCAACATAATGCGACGATTGTGGACCATCACACCGCTTCTGAAAGTTTTATCAAGCACTTAGACAATGAAAACAGACTTCGGTATGTATTCATATCAAATTGGAGACAGATCGACCCCATCCAAAAACAGAAGTCAAAAAGTAGATGTTAGATATCCATATATCCATATAACTTATGCTCGTTTTTAATCGTCAACGAAATAACTCACGCCATTAAATTAAATACATTAAAAATTGTCTAAATAGCGGATCGACTTAAACATGACTGAAATGAATACAATCAAAATATTTACACTCGAAACGGAGTAAACTTGTGGCGTCGTTATTACAAGCAGATCCGCAGACGATGACTTGCGACCATTAAGCTATCATCACACAAGCCTTGTGATTGTTTGATTGTTTTGCCACATGTGCCATAACAAAACGTGTGACTGTTTGTGTCTGGATTGCACGTATTATCTAGGTTGATGAATTAGACTGTTCGATGTTTATACGATATAACTGTGTAATGTATTAATAAGATAATCGTTCATTTCAAATTTAGCAATATCGTTGTTATTATGAAGGAATTCAAATGATTAGTTTTTTTTAAATGGAACAGTTGAGTGCGAAAAAGTTCAAAATGTATAGTAAATTAATTAAAAATGTATATAATAGTAACAGCCTGTGAATGTCCCACTGCTGGGCTAAGGCCTCTTCTCCTCTTTTGAGAAGAAGGTTTTTGGAGCTTATTCCACCACGCTGCTCCAATGCGGATTGGTGGAATACACATGTGACAGAATTTCAGTGAAATTTGACACATGCAGGCTTCCTCACGATGTTTTCCTTCACCGTCAAGCACGAGATGAATTATAATCACAACGTATAGTATATTGGCGCAAAAAGCATTGTTGACGCATTATCGGCTTACAGAATTATGGTCTACGTAGGACGTAGTACTTACAACTCTGATTTTATTTATTACTAGCTTGCTTTTAAACACAACTTTGCCTCCTGAGACTTGTTACCCTGGTTGGTTGTTTGTTACCCTGTAGCCGATATCACTTCTCTGCGGCGTGAAAGAAGAAGAAATCAAAAAGCACACTTTCATATTTATAATATGACTAGCTGCCCGTCCCGACTTCGTACGGGTAAAAATAAGGATTTTATCCCGTGCATTTTTTAATCACAGTACAGTGTATGTGTGTTCGGTACAGCGCATATAATAATAATGCATAAAGTAAAGTACAACATGCTCTACATGTTTTTTCATTTATTGGAACAAAGTTGTTTTACCACTGCAAAGTAGAGTGACATGGCATAAATTGTCATGTAATTTTCACACACACCGCACGCAATCCTTATTGTCAATTTTCAGATTTGACCATAAGGATTGTGTGCGGCCAATGAGATAACCTCAATTCTATACAAATGTAAATATAATTTGAACACTTTTTTTAACTTATAATTCGCTATTTTATGTTTAATTTTGAATAAATTATTATTTTTCTAAAGTATTAAATGAAATTTATCAATTTTAATTCTTACTTTACATGTTTGCATTGAAAACATAATAAAAATAACATAATATATACACATGTGTTGATTAAGAAGGTTTCTTACTTTTTGATGTGATAAAAAAGTAAGAACCATTTCCTCCTCTTTTTTTTCGCTGGAAAATTGCATTTACGCGTTTCCCCCACATGAAGTGGGGTGTATGTGGGGCTCACCGGCCCTGAAGGTGCCGGAATATCCACTAAAAAACCAGCAGTATCCGCTCCGTGTCTCTGTCGCTAATGTCTGGTCAGGGGGCGCCACGGGATGGCTTGCGCATGCTTCCGGTGGCTGAGCGCCTAAGCCTTCTCCCGGGTCTTCATTTTAAAACACGTTTTAAGTTGAAAAAAATATCGCAAAGAACTGAGATTATCGGGCGGGTCCCCCGATCGCACATTTTTTATTATATTGTTAGGTTAGGTTAGGTCTTCGGTTTCTATGTGCTCATGCTCATCGTACAAAGTTCCCACACTATGATATAGACCTTTTTGAAAAAGTTGGCCCGTTATTTGTTTTTTTTTTTAATTATAATTGGTCTAACACATGTACACACATAACATAAGTACACACACATTTTTGTTATTTAACTTACCTTTCACAATATTTTTCCTTAAGAATAATACAGTAGAAATACTCTTAATATTAATAATTAATAATAACAATAATTACAGCACTGTAAATTTATAGTTAATTTAGTTGAGAATTATACGGAAATGATAAAATGATAATTGTAAGCGTCATTACTGCGATCGTTGTACAAACAATAATAAGAAATGAGATACACCTTATTGCAAGAGAGACAGGAGAACGCTCCCATCCCTACTCCGTGCTGCTTACATGATGAAAAGTGACATCAATAGACCACTGACGGGATAACTGATCAAGTGTTAATTGATCCAGTTATCGACCGAGGTTGAAAATGATTGAATTACTAATATTACTATAAAAAAATAGGGGTTGATGGTAGAAGGGTGAAAATTTAGGGTTGTATGTATTTTTTAATGCCACATAATAAAAAAATAAAAATAAAAGAATTTTTCAAAAAATTAAAAACAATTTTTGGGTTGAGCCACCCTTAACTCTTAGGGGTATAAAAAATATTTATAAACCTATTCTCAGACCTACAGAATATACATCTAAAATTTCATCAAAATCGGTCAAGCCGTTTCGGAGGAATATAAAACCTAAAACTGTGGCACGAAATTTTTATATATATAGAAGAAGATAAATAGAGATACATAAGTTTTTTTATGTATTAGTTTCGGTCTATCAACCAACTGACTTCGATTCAAATCGACATTGTAAATATGTTTTATAATATTATAATATTCTTGTTATACTAAATATTAACTACAAATCTATTAGTAATTACACGTCTTTTTTACTTTGAGAAGCTCGTTGATGGCCCATATTGCTTAGTAATTTGGTCTATTTTGAAGAAAATCATTTTTGGTAGAATAGTTAGACTTATACGGCCTTAATTATTATAAACGTTGATTAGTTAAATAATAATGTGTCTTCATCTTTCTAATGACAAATGGACACTGACAGAAAGAGAAAAAAAGTGTTTAACAGATCAGTCGCTAAGGAGCGTTTATAAGTACGGCTGATAAAATTTCTTAACACATAGCGTAAGAACTTACATAAATAAATAAGTTTTTTCAGTATATTTTACTTTGAAAATATTTACTAGGTCCGGCTGCCCAGCGGACTGGATATGGATCGTGCCACCGATGTCCTCATCCATCACTCCGGTATTTCATCAAGAGATGGCGCTCTACTACTTACGACCTGCTTATGAATATCAGGTTATTTGAATTTACGTATAATAGCAACATTTGATCATTCCATCATAAATCTATATATTTTTTCTAATAGTTACTTACAAAATTATTTACTACATTAAAATCAAAAAATCAAAAAAAGTTATGATATAATTTTTTAAATTTATAGTAATAATTATTAATAATTTGATAGTATGGTCGATAAATGAATATTGTTATTTACATACTTAAGTTTGTCAATGTTTGTTCTTTTTACATAACTAATATTTTGGTCTAATACATATATGGATATGCCTATACTATAGGTACTAAAATACTTATTATGACTCTTTATTATGAGTCTTTCTACCTATGAGTAAGAAAGCATTTCCATAGTATTAGATTCTTTCCTCATACACAAGTAATTCCAGGAACCAGCGTGGAAGACTCATCAATGGCAGAAGTCGAAGCCGATCACAGGCAAGAGGCCCATAAATAGAAAGTTCCACTTCAAACAGATTGCGCGCGCAGTTAAATTCACATCCAAACTCTTTGGTCGAGCGCTCTCTAAGAGGATTAAAGCAACCGTTCTGTATGCTACCGAGACTGGAAAGTCTGAGCAGTATGCAAAGGAATTAGGGGTCATATTTGGACATGCTTTCAACGCCCAGGTATTTACGAACGCTTAGTACATTTTTTACAGTTATTCCGTAAATAGCACAACCTATTTTGCAAAGTAAATTGGGTGCTCGTCGGGACGTTTAATTTTATTTTCAAGTATCACTTTTAAATGAATTGGATTTTGATAAATGATCGATCAAATGATAAATAGCCGACACCTAATTCTGCTAAGAATGAACAAGCAATTTTTAAAGATGTGATGTCACAATGTGATTAGTGGAACTGAGTTTAGTAGTTCAAACAGTTTAAAAATATGACGATAATAATTTAAAAGAAGTCTTAGATGTCATTATTCACAATTACAAATGTATTTTTGCTTGGATCATTTCAATCTATGACAGTAATCAGACGAACAGTTTTCGAAAACGAAACCGTGACGTCATCTGGTTTACTGGAATTTCACTAGAATATATTTTTCAGGTTCATTGCATGATTGATTACGACATCACCTCTATAGAGCATGAAGCGCTTTTACTGGTAGTGACGTCAACTTTCGGAAACGGTGATCCACCAGAAAATGGCGTTGTAAGTGTATTTATAGTCATTCACTATCTAATTAACTATAATCTTTTAATATTTAGCATCTACGTAATCAGAAAAGTAAATTTAATAACGATACGTATCGTGGCTTGAAATCTTAGAAGTTAGCTGATGGTTTAAAAATGTATTTTAATTTAACCATTTTTAAATATCTTTAAAATCAATCAATAAAAAACCCTCATTCGTAAATTTTCTATCCAATCCACTTCGAGTATTTATGGATCCTGAGCTTAATTAGTGGTGAATCCCTGAATTTATGTGAGGTGCGCTAATTATTGCTTAAGAATAAAATACAACGATACGAATATAAATCGTAAAAACAACGCTTTTACGAAAGTTAATACGTTTTTTTTTCCTCGAAATAGACACTAATGATTCCGTTAAAAGTTGATATGTGGTTAAGTAGTAATAAATCGATTAAGGTAAGTTTATCGATCGTTAATAGATTGGCTTGATAGTTTTGGCTGATCTATAAATAGTAGTCGATAAAAACGTTAATCAAATATCGATTAATGATGGACCGACGTGAGTTCTTCAGCAGTATTGGTATCATGTATGAAATGCTTACTGCACCGATGACCATTTAAATATCGATCATCAATAGCTAAAGTTAAAATATTTGTATTGTAAAAGTTCTCAAAGTTGAGCCCAATTATTTGAACAAAAGCGTAACAGCTTTAATATAATAGTAAAAGTTATAGTGATCATGATTGTACGCTAGAACAAATAAAACAATAAACAAAGCATTTGTAATTTACGTAGTTATCGCTAAAAGCAATCTGTTATTAATATGCATAGAATTGAATGTAATTTAACCAATCTATCGAGATCTATTAATTCATAATATCTAAAGCGGAATTTTGCATTAGAATATAATGTTAGACAATTTGTTTAGATATTTGAATACAATATTCTTATATATATAGTTAATATTCATTTTTTTTTAATAAAACACGTGTAACAGGCTTTTGGAGAACATCTTTGTGAGCTGATTTATGCGGATCAAGTTGGTGAAGATAGTACCGGGTAAGTTTGGTATCAACATCAGTTACTGGAAGTAAATAAGATATTATTTAGCCTATATTAAAAGACGAAAAAGTTTATATAACAATTCGAACGTAACTGCAATCAATTTTTTTGGGAATTTGTTGAATGAAATTTTAATACATTTACTTATATCTACCAAACACCTGTGGATCAGCATAGTAAAAGCGAAAAGAAAAAGAATTTGAACGTCTTTTTAACATTCAAAAAGCCAAGCATTGGGACATTTACAGGCTGTTACATAAAGCCAACATATTATCTTTAAAAAATACAGATTATTACATTATGCGACTTCAAATTGAGACCTATGCCCATGATCAACAATCGTACCTATTTATCTATAATATAGCATAGGATATAAAAAATAAAATGTTCTCTTTTAAAAAAAATGTACAAAGGAACCAATTTAAAAATAATAACATAAACATAGATCAAAATAACTTGATTACGTACTTATTATGGGACATATTTTTAGAGCCTCCCAAATGCTGACACCGAAATCGTTCATCAAAGCCAATAGTCAAATCGAACTTCAAAGATATGCCGCTAGTAATCCAAAGCAGCTCAGTCGGCTTGAGTCTTTGAAAGGTATGATTAGATTGAAATACATATATACATACTTTTTTATATATATAATATGTGCTTATTATTTACTTTTGTATTATAAAATTTATTCGTTTAAAATAATAGACATTCATATGAATTTAACTTCGATATGACTTAATCAAAAAGTTACTTTAAAATATTATGCTACTTTAAAAATCACGTAATAAATTTAACAAAAAAATCTTTATATACTTTATATAAAATACCTAAAACCTTCTAATAAATAATAAAACAATAAATATAGGAAGCGCAACAGATGCGACATCAATTGATAGCTTCGGTCCATTGAGCAACGTCCGCTTCGCCGTATTCGCTCTCGGCTCCAGTGCCTACCCAAACTTCTGCAATTTCGGGAAATATATCGACCGTCTGCTTGGTGATCTGGGCGGGGAAAGGATCCACGATGTCGCCACGGGAGATGAGATGTGTGGTCAAGATCAAGCGTTTAGAAAATGGGCATCCAGCGTCTTCAACGTGAGTTATTTTGATTATCGAATTTTTATTAGGTCAATATAGCATAAGATTTTATCAGTCTGAGATTCATTATAAAGTGTACGTAAATGATTCCTAGTATGCATATTCGGTATTTGATATGAATATGATAATGACTATGTTTTTTTTTATTTGTTGTATAGGAAAGCGGGCGAACATATGGGCCACCTGATGGTAAGTGGTCACCAACGCCCATAGACAATGGCTTGAAAGAAATGTTAACCATCGCTTACTTCGCCAATGCGCCACCAACCTTGGGAACTAAGATATTATGCCATTTGTACCTGTAATTACACTGGTTCACTCAACCTTCAAACCGGAACACAACAATACCATGTACTGCTGTTTTGCGGTAGAATATATGATGAGTGGGTGGTACCTACACAGACCAGCTTGTACAAAGTAGATACATTACCCTACCACCAAGAAGATAAATTTTATTGTTTATGTAATATTTGTTTTATTAGTTGTGTTCTCTATCAAGTTATCGTTAATCCGTATTTTATTTGAAACAGTTTTAATCTTAAGACAACGAATTTTGGTATGTTAATGTAGTACGTTTTTTTTCGACCATGAGCCATCGAGGCCAAACTAACCATCGTTACTGCCATTGTTCTCAATATAATATCCGGTGTCGATGTTTAAATGAAATTAGATGCTAATACTCTAATTACAATAATTTTTTACTTTTTAAACATGGTGGGATTTTTTTTATGACCAGATATTCTAGTTCATTTTTAATAAAACACGTATGCTATTGATTCTGCGCAGTGCTAAGACAATGTTTGTTTTGTTAATCAGTCTCGTCATAAGTGTAATTTTTTTGTGTTTATCGTTTTTATTTCGTAATAGATCAGTAGCGAGATAGCCTTATCAGTTACTGCTTATAGATCTTATTCTTGAGTACATCTATCCCTCGTCATTACCTTTTCAGAAATATGATGATCCTAATCTCTGTTATCATATTATGACGTAAGCACTAAAAAAATATTTTTCTTATGTTTAGGTTGCATGCGAAACTTTCTGTTTGGATGATGATGAAACCTTACAAGAAGCTAAACGAGCTCTAGGAACGGTCGCTCTTAGTGAGGAAACAGTACGATTTTCTCTTCCTACCTGTAAGCCACCAGTTCTTTTGAACGCTTTACAAACAGCGGTTAATAGACAGCTAGTGACATGCGTTGTCAAGGCAAACGAAGATTTGGGTGATTTGAGTGCCGAACGATCTACAATATTCATTGATATGGAACCTCAGGTATCACTTAAAAATCTTATAATTTTTTTTTTATTGGAAACAAACAGTACTTAATAAATTTTATAAATATCAAATATTGACAAATCTTTACCAAAGTAGTTTCCAATGATTAATAAGTAACACATAACAGGCGTAGATGCATTGGAATTCGTTTCGTAGTAGATGAATTGGAAGATGGATTGCAAATGTTCAAATAATAAAAGTAGATGCTAAATGAGTATTATTTATCATGATGAATTATTCCAGGGTGAAATTAATTACGATCCCGGTGACCATGTTGGTATAATGGCGTGTAATCGTAAGGAATTAGTTGATAGCTTGTTAGCTCGTTTGAAGGACATTGATAATTATGATGAGCCGTTGCAATTGCAACTTATGAAAGAGACCCATACATCAAGCGGTGAGCAAATATTAAATGAATGATTGTTTGCAATCGTTTGAGTGCATTTGTAAATATATTTGAATTGTCGATAAAGCTGAATATATCACATTCCGTTATTCCTTTAGTAAATAATGATTGTTATATAATAATATAAAATAAAAAATGTTTAGGTCCAGTGAAATCTTGGGAGCCTCATGAAAAACTACCAGTTGTGAGTGTACGTGATTTGTTCACAAGATTTTTGGACATAACAACTCCACCAACGACTATTCTTTTGCAATATTTGGCCAAAACTTGTGACAATGAAGATGAAAAGAAACATTTGAATACACTCGCCACGGTAAAAACGACGATACGTATATAAATGTTTGTTTTACTTAAAATACAAAACGTGTTTTTAACAATTTGTGTCAAACTCTAGGATCCAGCAGCATATGAAGATTGGCGTCATTATAATTTTCCAACTCTACCAGAAGTTTTGGATCAATTTAAGTCAGCAAAACCTAGTGCATCTTTGCTTGCCGCAATCCTCTCACCCTTGCAGCCGAGATTTTATTCGATCTCATCATCACCAATTGCTCATCCGAAACGATTACACCTTACTGTAGCAGTCGTTACATACAGAACTCAAGGTATGCAAATAAAGATCATTACATTTTTCTTTCTGATGATATAGTTTACAATAAAGATTGTTAAAGCAAACTTTGAAGAGCCCTTGGAATATTACTATAATACATTACAATATTTTTATGTAGAAATCAGTAAAACAATCTTACTTATGTTATAACTTATTATTATATGTTAAATTTATTTTTTAAATTAGTGTCTCTACAGAATGATGTTATGTTTAAACAGATGGCGAAGGTCCTGTCCACTATGGTGTTTGCTCAAATTATCTTATGGATCGTAAAGCTGGTGATGAAGTTTATCTATTCATTCGAAGGTAAACACTTCTTTATGATTTGTTTTCATCAGAAATGAATGAAATCAAGTGTCATTAAGAAATAATACTTGGTTTTATCATTGGAGGATAATATTAATATTCACTTTTCTTTCCAGTGCCCCAAATTTCCATCTACCGCATGACTTGTCCGTGCCTCTTATTTTGATAGGCCCTGGGACAGGTATTGCGCCATTTAGAGGATTTTGGCATCATCGCAAGGCATTACAAAACACTCGTTCTCGATCTAACATTGGCCCCGTTTGGTTGTTCTTTGGTTGTCGAACACAAACAATGGATTTGTATCGAGAAGAAAAAGAACAGGCTCTTAAAGAAGGCGTACTCTCGAAAGTATTTCTGGCTCTATCGAGAGAGAAAAATATTCCGAAGGTATGTCTGAAGGTGTAATTACGAATAACACAATATATTTTTTTGTTTATATTATTATTATTATTGTATTATTATTTATGTTACATGTTGTTTTGTTTAATAGATGTATGTTCAAGAATTAGCTGAGCAAGAAGGAGCTGAAATTCATGATTTGTTAATCAATAGAGGAGCACACTTTTATGTATGCGGTGATTGCAAAATGGCTGAAGACGTACACCAAAAATTAAAAGGAATCATAAAGAAGCATGGGAATATGACTGACGAGCAAGTGCAAAACTTTATGTTCTTATTGAAGGTCAGTATCGTATTACATAATTAGTTTAAATAATATGTCCACCTTAATTTTCTCGAATTATGCGAATTACATACACATCGAGTTTTTAAAAGACATTATTTAATATAGTCTAATAGAATTCTGGTTTATGATGTAATTTATATATTCTAAATACTTCAATAGGAGGAAAATCGTTATCATGAGGATATATTCGGTATCACCCTTCGCACGGCTGAAGTCCACAATGCTTCCCGCGAATCCGCTCGCCGGAACAGAGTCACGGCGCAGCCATGACGTCGGTCCTCACGTTTTCACACCACCAACCATATACCAAACAAGCTTAACCTTACCAATAAATAAATCGTTTACATTAAATATCAATTTTTCATCAAGAATAACATTATTATGATCGCTTCATATAGCGCTTTTAATATATTTAATAAATATATCACCATCTGACTTATTACTGGTCTTTGATGGTCCAGCTTTTGCTAGTTAGGCGATTAACATTATAGTTATACAATTCTATGGATTAGTACATTAAAGTACAGCTATCGTGTAATTTTCCATTCCTATTGCTATTAGTTATTTAATTAAGTCAATTAAAGCACCTCAAGTACTTTTGACTGAGTGATTTGATTTTAGGCTGGCATTTACAGAGGTTGTGTATGTTAAATGTTTTATTGTACATACCTTGAAAATAACCTTAAATATTTGACATTTTAAAACATAAATATAATTTATTAATTATTATTCAGTCCTAAGTTTAGAATATAAAAAAGCAGGGTGGAATTTTTTACGCACAAGAACCTCTTTTGTTGGCACCTTCTTAAAGCTTCAAATTTATCATAATAAATTAACATTTAACTTATAAATTCGAAAAAAAAGATCTTTTGAAATAATAATACATAATATGAATTTATTAATCCATATTCTTTAGGACGTAATTTTAATATATTAGATATTAATAATAATAATTAATTTTATTTTCATTGTTCATTGTAATTTTAACATGTACATTAATATGCATTTAGTTAACGATACTTAAATAAATTTCTTTATATTTTTATATTATTTTATATTCTGTGTAGTTAGAACAAACGACGAGAATTTATTTTTAATATTTGCAATTGCCAAAATTTGTACAAAATATTTTATAGTTAGATTATTTTACGCTTTGTAAATAAATTGTTTTATTTAAAAATAACCTCTAAAAAATGCAGATAAATCATTATCATACAAAATTATAATTATTTTTTAAGGAAACGCAATACACTTAGCCATATATTTTATTGTTATATCCAGATTATATTAGGTTAGAGAAATTAAATAAATGTTCTAGCTATATTTATAATTATAAACTACAGTCTAATTCTTATTGGTCTATCTTTTATGCTGTTAGTTGTGAACGTTGAATTTTGTGATTCTTTATGATAGTACTAAGAAATGTATTCATATTTTCTATTACTCATGTTTAAATACAAAATATACAAAAAATATTTCTAATGACTAATATTTCTATATCAACTTAAATTGATTATAATTGTCTTTACCAAATATTTACAATTCATATCTTCTTAATTAAAGCACGTTTGGGACTAAAATTAATGTATGAACAGATTCATATCAAAATATTATTCGCACTGTTTCGACTAGTAATTAAATGTTTGACTGAAAAAAAAACAAATATTGCTATTTGCGAAAATTGAATAAAGAATTGTCTGTTATTTATCAAATAAAGTTCCTTAATATTCGGTAATGACTAATTTTTGTTTTATTTCAAACATCCTGTAATAACCATATTTCGAAAGTGACAGATGTTGTTATGCCATTATGAGCTCAAAGATTATGATATTTAAAGGTTCGAAGTATCAATTTAGCGTATTAACAGATTGGCTCTTGGTATTCATTAATAAAATCAATTTTAATTGTCGAATTAATTCTATCCAGAGATTCTTTGAAAACCTTAAGGACAATTTAAAAAAAGAATACAATTTAAAACAATAAAAGCATTCCTTATCTAGAACCAATATAAATATTTATTCATATAATGATTGACATTCACGTCAAGATTTCAAAATATATATTTCGAATTGGAAGTAACCTCGTACATAAATGTATTAAGCTGATTCGTAGAAATTTGTCTTACCGACGTACGTGTATGCATTGTAGGAAATTAAATGACGTCTTTATCTAATGTCATGTACTTTTTTTATACGTTTTAAAAGACCTTTATTAGGACTTTCCTCTTCCGCTTTCTAGCATTGCTGAACTGTTAGTCTAGTATGACGTGTAAAATCTGTCAGTCAAATGCCCGATATTTCCTTATACCCAATATCTATATCCTCCTAGATTGAAATTAATACTTTGTCATGTAACCGTTATAAAAAAATCTGTTAATTATCTAATTATTTTAAAAAGTCAACGATATTATAATATTTTTTGAATTAAGATAGTTTGCTTAGTAATGGTTTATAATAAGTGACTCGTTGGTCTAGTGGCTAGATATAAGGCCGCAGACCCGGTGGTCCTGGGTTCAATTCCCAGGTCGGGCCAGTAAATAGTTATTGGGTTTTTCTGTCAGAAAATTTTAGTAGCAGCCCTGAGTCTGGAAGTTGGAAGTGTGTACACTCCCGTGCCTCGGAAAGCCCGTAAAGCCGTTGGTACTGCGCCTGAACTCTTTCCGGTCGTGTCGGATTGCCGTCCCATCTGAGAGCTAGGGAATAGTGAGTGCACCTGTGTTTGCGCAAACACTTGTGCACTATAATATCTCCTGCGCAGTTGGCTAACCTCTCTTGAGATTGGCCGCCGTTACCGAAATCGGTCTGGAGGACATCATCATAATTGGTGCTCTTGAAATTCTGAAATACAGGCTATTAATAGAACGAATATGAGCTGGTTATCTCTGGTTATCTGGACTTAGGGTTATTAACTGAAATACGGTTTTACATTAAAATCTTAAGAAATATTAAAAACAAATCAATAGTAATGAAATTAAAAGAACTTTTTTATTTAATTTGGTATATGTTTCCGAATCGGTGATAGATTTTTATCAATAAAGTATTTGATATGATTTATGTTTTATATTTTGATTCTTTTTTCTTTAATGTAGGTAGGTATTTTAGGTAGGATAGGCGGACGAGCATATGATGGTGGCCAGTGCCACCGCCCATAAACATTGGGGTTGAAAGAAATATTAACTGTTCCTAACATCGATATTGCGCGAAACTCCTTGAGAACTAACGATAACATGTTATATCGTTTGTGCTTCGTTTTGTTTGTTTGTTTGTTTTTTACACTGGCTCATTCACCGGAACACAATAATACCAAGTATTGCTGTTTAGCGGTTAAATATAAATATGAGTGAGTGGTACCTTGCTCATAACCCTACCAACAAAAATATTAGATTATTCTTAGAAATGATATTAACTTTGTAACTCCAATAGTTCAATGGTATAGGTCTAGTGATGTGAAAGTCGCCGGCTCGATCGTGGCCCTGACTCCTAGCATAACCTACGATTAATTGGAGGAAAAAGTAGTAATTTTATTAATTGTTAATAAGCGCGATTATTAATACTTATAAAAAAAATCTCAACGTTATGTAAAAACGCATCTTATTATTTTCATTTAACAAGAACATGCAGTTACATCGAATGTCCTTGCGTTATTACATAATATATATACATTTACATCAAGTAAATATTGTAAATACCTAAGCGGAAAATCGTTTGATATCAATACAATTATTTTCGAAATCAATTACATACCGAGTCGAACCTTTATCTTGTACATAAAGTAATAATTGGATGTTTATTTATGAATGCTTTAAGATTTAATTAGTAAGTTAATCTTATAGAAGTATTAACTGGCTTATTGATAATGGAATCTGGTATTAAGGAAATCTTTCAAAGGGCCTTTAATTGAATAACTTACAAAATAAACGATAGAATTGGTTCTGAGAAACAGAAATAGTTTAATTACTACGTACTTGATTCAATCGTAAATACCTTACATATTTGCTACAAGTTACATTAAATATGTTAATAAATTATTATAGAGATAAATATACCCTGTCAATAAATATTACACATCGTCCTTTGAAAAGAGACAATCGACTAATTTCGGCATGGTAAAGCGTTATCTCTGTCACACAAAAGACAAAGAGTCTGTTATCTATATAGATTTTTTATCCTTATTAAATAAAAGAAAAATAGCGTTTGAATAATTTTGTCTTCTTCATATTAAATATTATCATAAATTTATAACATATTTTATATTAAATATTATCATAAAAATATTATAAAATCATAATACTTGAGGAAAATCATGACACATTGTCCTTATTTGTATAGTTTATTATTAGTTTTAAACTCGCACTGAGTATATGTTGCAATGGTGTTTTTTTCGTAAACAATTATCTGATGCACCTATCGCATAGACTTTTGCTAATGAGACAGTATCAAAAACCGTTTAATCGAACGATGCTAGTGCGCATATACTCGTAATACAAATATAAGCACTTATGTTTATGTATAGAATAAAGTTCGTTGCTGGTTAAAGCCATATTACGCCAAATATTTGTCGACGCGATGTTCAAACAATATAACAAATAAGAATCTTATTCAAACTTAAGTTATTTTTTAATTTTTCATTTGTATGGTATTGTAGGAGTCATTTAAGTACTCTTTACCTTACTTGATGAAGCATTTATACTTAGCTGTAAAGAAAGTAGTAAATGAGACATATACGTATATACAGATTGATTTGGAAGACCAGTAAATTTGGCCTAACAGATAGTGTTTACCTTAGTGCGAAGACACTGGAACTTACTAAAATAATAATAATAATAACGTCCTCCTGACCGATTTCGGCCACGGCGGCCAATCTCAAGAGAGATTAGCCAATTGCGCAGGAGATATTATAGTGCACAAGTGTTTGCGCAAACACAGGTGCACTCACTATTCCCTAGCTCTCATAATCCGATGGGACGGCAATCCGACACGACCGGAAAGAGTTCAGGCGCAGTACCAACGGCTTTACGTGCTTTCCGAGGCACGGGAGTGTACACACTTCCAACTTCCAGACTCCGGGCTGCTACTAAAATTTTCTGACAGATAAACCCAATAACTATTTATTGGCCCGACCTAGGAATTGAACCCAGGACCACCGGGTCTGCGGCCTTCTATCTAGCCACTAGACCAACGAGGCAGTCGGCAGTCTTACTAAAATAAGATATTTATGAAACCGTCAATAAACCATCAACAATGTCCTTTAATAAGGTATTTCCCTGTTGCATGTGAATATCATGTGTATTAATATCAATGCAAATATACGGGCCTGCATAAAACTCTACCAATATCATTATAATTAATCAATTCTTATATACCTCGGTGAAGAACTTTTGAGTCATTGTTTAAGAAGTCTGTCATGCACTGAAGGTACTGTGAAAATGTTACCTATAAAAACCGGTAATTTCAATATATCTGACTTACCTCACGTAGACGTTACGTCATCGTTTACGGTTTTTAATTACGAAGAGCTAATAGGTGACATAAACGAATACAAAAATCTGGGAAGTACATTTGATTGTCACGTAAAAACAATTGATTGATCGTTACGAATCGAAGTAATATTTTTACATGGAATATTCTATTTGAATTAAGTATGAGACGCTATTAATCTTTACTTAGTAGGGAGTCATGTAAACCCTGGGTGGTTAATGAGCTTCTATCATATATTCTATCGCCAATCAGCAATTGTTGTGTTTCGGTTTGAAGGATAAGAGAGCCTATGTTCTTAGTTCCCAAGGTTGTTGGAGTATTGACGATGTCTATGGGCGATGGTGAGCATTTACCATCAGTGGCCAGCCGTTTTGCTTGTCCCCCTGTTTATTCAATAAAACAAATAAATAGGTAGGATCTAGCAAGCGCTTTTGAATCGTCATTTTACAGGATTGCAGTGAACGTAAAGCAGCCACCGTTTCTCAAATCCTCGGTTTTTATTCATCTTAATTATAATCTTGTTTTCAGTATATTTATTTTAACTGCATTTGTGCAACATTTTCAACACGAGATATAAATTTATCAATTTGCAAAGGTACCTTACCCGAGTATATTAACGAATACTTTGCCCCAGCAAAAGTCAACATAGATGTAATTTCGGAAACTTGGACTGGGTTTTTTAAATGACATTTATATTATATCAAAACCGCTTCGCTTGGTTTTACCGCTTTAAGCTTTACTGCGAGTCTTGATCGTAGACTGATATTATATAGTTTCTTACCTTTTTCAATTAATGGGCCTTATGTTAGTAGTATGCAGTGTTGAATTAAATGTAAAGCTACCATCGGAATGTATATTCTACCATGAAGAAACGAAAATAACAACAGTAGTTACTTTATATAAATATAATGAGATTAGTGGGTTCAAATAATCAAACTCTATATAAATCTTTATGTAATAGTATAGTCTAAATATCCCGCAGTGGTCGAAATTCGACGGTAACTCATTTCTACTAAAAGTGATATTTAACATAATCTTGTTTTTCTTCTATGCAAATATTTGACGCAGTTGGCGAATTCTGGTCGTAATGACAATAAAAAAAAAACCTATGAAATGTCAAAAAACGTTTGACGATGCATTAACATTCTGCACTCCTTATCATTATAAACTTTAAAAATACCAAATCTCATAATACTTCGTGCACTTAATGTCCTTAAAAATGGGTTAAGAAGCTTTTTTTTCACGTATACAGATAAATAGTATATTATATAACGCAATTTTTACGGTAATTTAACATAAATATAATATAATTATATGATAACCTTGTATGTAACGGCGCATTTTAATTTGACATTGATATCAAATATTTCGATTGAAACTAAATAAGCGTGTAAATAATGAAAGCTCTATTATTTATAAAATAACGTTTATATATTTTTTATAACAATAAACTGAGTTAACCGTGCGAAACTAGACGCCGTGATCGCAATCGAATTTAAAATAAATCAGACAAGTTCGTGTCTGGCCAAATAGAGTTCCGTAGTAATAATTTAAGAAGTCATTTTATATATTGGTTATTACAACAGAACTTCAAGGGCAACTTCAGTTTATTATCGAAAAAGGGTTGATCAAAAGATTAACTATAAGTTTCATTTTGAAAATGAGCAGAAATCGGTCAAGAGGACATAGTTAAAACAAAGTTGAATGGTATATATACAATACATTGTACATATCGTATTCTACTTTCATCGTAAAATAAATTTCACTCAAAAACAATTTGTAATATGAATCTTTATGTATATAATTATTCTAAACTATTCTAAACGACACTGAACTCCTACGACTGGCCCAATTTTGATGTGTTTGGTGTTGGTGGCGCTGCGATCGGGTTACAGGATTAAAGAATAAAAGTTTCTTTTTTTAAATGAAACTGCAAATTTTAATCGAGCAGCTAGCAACTTTATAAATTGTGTAGTTTGAGTAATAAGTTATAGGAATTACAGCTCAGTGTAATCTCAGCAAGCGGTAAACGTCCGCGACAATGAATTGACTCATTCAGATCAAATCTTGTTCACGTACGCTTTGAAAAGGGATATCCCTGTGCTTAGACATTATGGAATTTACGGTTACCTGGGGAGCAATTGGTTGAGCTACCACTAATGTAATATTGATTAGCACTTCGCCCGCGACTTCGTCCGCGAAAATTTAAAACTATTATTTAACGTAAATACGTAAATTAGCATTTTACTAAACGCAGAATAGTTAAAGTTTGTTCAAACCGAGACAATTTTCTTATTTATATAATTTTTTTGATGGTAAAATATAGCTTATGTGAATAAGGATGTAGCTTTCTAATGGTGAAAGATTTTTTTAAATCGGTCGAGTATTTTTTGAATTAAATCGTAACAAACAAACAAAAATAAAAAAAATCCCCTTTATAATATTGTTATAGATATTCTAACTTTTCACGAATGCTAAATTTATAATCAGACGTCAGCAATGTATGTATGGTAATAATTTAAAAGTGTTCTCACTTCTCTTATGTAGACTTTTTGGAGAAAATTACAAGGAAAGCAAGGAGACTAAATGATTTGAATATTGCAACTAAAATTATATCATCCTTGGTGTTACGTCAGATTATTATCTGAAAATAGATTTAAATAACAGTATTCTACTGAAGCGGCTTAATCAAAAACTGATAAATAATTAAGTTTTTTTTTTATAAATACAAATCCCCTTCCTTACACGACTGTAAATCTGTATTCGGGAACTAAAATTTTACAAATAAAGTGTAAGCTCGTCTGGGTTAGGTATCACCCACTCATCAGATATTCTACCGCAAAACAGCAGTACTTTGTATTGTTGTGTTCCGATTTGAAGGTTGAGTGACCCAGTGTAATTACAGGCACATGGGGCATAACATCTTACTTTATGATACTTTCCTTCATTTCAAAATATGAGATATTTTTTATAAACAAATATTTAAGACATTAAAACACAGTGACATTTGCTCAGTTTCGAACCTGCGACCTTCGGTTAAGATTCACGTGTTCTAACGCTCACAGCTCACGCTGGCCCAGTGTTCCATCTCGGCATATACAACTCTTTGCATAGTCAAGGTTAAAATAACGTATTTACGTTGATGAAAATATACATATACGTTAATTATTATAAATGCAATATAATAAGTATCAGATGGTAGTTAAGTTAATATTGATTGATTTTATTAAACTATTAAAAACTAACAACTAGTAACTATCCTATTGCTGAGCTAAGGCACAGTGTGTATTATATCTCTTGAGGAGAAGATATTGAGCTAATACACACTGCTCTAATACGTTTTCATAGTTCTAATTAACGAAAGCAATAAGAATCTATAAATTTATTTTATATTAATGATATAACTTAAACCGGATTTAGAAACAGTGGGAAGATGTTTTACATTGGAAAGTCCAACGACAATTTAAATCTAAGTGGCTCTATCAAGCTGTTCTTAATTATTGTAGTAGCGTCGCGTGACGCACGATTGTTGATATTTTTTGCGGACATCGTATTGCTTAGAACTGGCAGACCGGTTGCCGAGACAACCGCGTTCAGTCCGCTTTTCGGTCTACACTCGATTACATATATATTATGTTGCAGTAAAGCTGTCCGTCAGTACGCACGGGCTAGTGCAATTTTACAGTGTGTGCACGCGTTTTCAAATAGATGTCAAATATTTTCAAGTGTTGCGTGAAAGAAGAAAGCTCAGAGAAGACTTTTATTAAAACGGATTTCGTTAAAATGGAAACAGATTTCGGTAAAATGGAATCGGATTTTCATAACATCGATTCGAATTTTGGTAAAATGGTTTTTGCTGATCAGGTTAACGGTCACGCGTCTTGTCCGTTCAGTAGTGCTAAGATTTTGACAGTGGAAAATGAGAAGCAAGTGAAACCGAACCTTCGGTTAAAAGTCCCTCAGCCGATAAGATTGAAGAACCATCTTGTCAGCGATGAGAATTTTGATGTACTTCACTCGCAAATTGAAGAAGTTAGTTTTGTAAGTATCATATTTTTAGTCTATTTACTAAATAATTAATAATATAATAATAATATATAGAACTGTTTAAATCTAAGATATTTTAATTCAATCTATATTTGTTGCTTTTTATATTAAAAAAACAACATAAATGTATTTTTTTATTGATAATAATTTGAAGAAAGAAAAAAAATTTTATAATTTTTTTAGGTGCATTATACGTATGAGGGTGCAATTAATGATATATTGATTAGTAATTAAATTTTTCTCGATATACTTATCTTCAAGTTTTTTAAAGAACAAAAAAAGGGAACAGTGGCAATTATTATTTTATAATTATATATAAATAATGATCTCTATAATTATGTACAGAAAAGTGTATCAAAATCGTTAATTCATTATAATATAGTCGCGAGCATGCCTTGTAATGTGTTGCGTTCTCGATCAACGTGTTAAGTCACGTGGATAATTTTTTAATAGATCCTTGTTGACATAGCGAGATAAGCCACAAACTTCCTGGATTACCTTGCATTCTATGAATTTTTAATGAATGCAAACTAACGTTATAACGTTCTTTTGTTTTTGTTTATATTTTCAAATTTATTACATACTTTTTAAACCATATATTTTTATACAAATTTTACGCTGAAAATTGCTGAAAGATAACGAACAAGAATTCGGTAGTATGTTGATTTATGTATCGGTAAGAAATTGGTTATGTCGTATTAATGTTATATCTAACAAAGTTTCAAAAGACTACTAGTTTTCAATTTAAAACATGAAAAATATTTAAAGTAAACTGTTTACATAGCTTTGGAGTCGAAAAAAAAATAAATTCTTTTTAATGAACAATCAGTTAAATGTTGACTCGAAATAACCATTTAGTACATTTTTGTGCAAGAAAAATGGCATTTAGTGCATATTTTAAAAATTATCTTGTGTAAATTTATTTCCAATTAGACGCTGTCTGCGACCTCATCAACATGTTTACACTATCGGTCCGTTGATTTGTTAGCTTGAAAGTACTAAACATATTTTGTAGGAAACATACTTAAAATTCATATAACATTGAACACTTAAGTAAATTTGTTGAGTAAACGTTACGAAATGTATTAGAGATTTGATTTTCTTAGAATTAAATACGATCATTGTTGTTAAAATATATAATATTATACATTGTTCAATCAAACAAAAAATAATAATAATAATACATAAGGCTTTTATATAAGAGCAGTCCTATTTGCTCTATTTTTACATGCAATTATAAATACTTCACCTGTGTTTGTATGTGTGAGTAATTTGCAATTTAATTTAAGGCAGTTTTATTGCTGGCAACAATACGATCTAGTACAAATGTATGTGTATTACAAGCATTAAAAATTGTTTATATAAAAAAAATATTAGACTTTTTTACTATACCTACGTTGCAAATATTTTCTATTATTTTATAAGAACAAAAATTTGCACATTCTCGATGTTCACATACAAATACATTTATTATATAATTATCAAGAGGATAGCAATAATGAGATGAAAAAATGCATTCAATAGAAGACCTACAATTGCCAAGAATTTCTGACGCGGCAATGCTATAACACCGTTTAATCTAGCGTAATATGATAAAATATCATGACTTCGTCGAATTGATACTTTTATATCGATTGTATGTTATATAATATAAATATCTATGAGCCAGTCTATTTTCCAATGCTGAGCTAAGCCCGCCTTTCCTTTTTTGAGGAGAAGGTTTGGAGCTTATTCCACCACGGTGCTCCAATGCGGGTTGGTGGAATGCACATGTGGCAGAATTTCAGTGAAATTAGACACATGCAGGTTTCCTCAAGATGTTTTCCTTCGCCGTCACGCACGAGATGAATTATAAATACAAATTAAGCGCGTAGAAGGCTTAAACCCATGATTATCGGTTAAGATTCACGCGTTCTAAGCACTAGGCCATCTCGGCTATTGTACATACTTTCAGTTAATTTTGTAATAGCCATTTAGTTATGTCCAAAAATAGAGCATTTCTCAGTGTAAGTACAAATAGCGTTATAAAGACTTAGTCAAGCTATATTTAACAAAAATATTTATATTGAAGGATTAACTAAATATATTTACATATCAACATTAAAAATAGCTACTGTAAAATATACGATCGCGTTGAATGGCAGCAAGAATACTAGCGGCATTTCCCCCTTGAATTCTATCTCTGGTCCTCAGGGCGAAAATGGTTTTTGCTTCTAAAACAATATAACATAATTTTGATTTAAGATTAATCAATACAAATAATTATACATTTTTAAAGAAATAAATATATCATGATAATAAAACATCACAAACATGTTAATCCCAAAAGAAAGTTTTATTTCTCTAAGCCCATCTCTACTCAACAACGTTTTGCGAATGTGTTTTAATCTAAAAGTATTCAATATGAATTGGTATTACGAATAATTATACTTATAACATTTACAACTGGATCAATAAAATATATCGCGTAACATATGTTCACATCACGGTACTCCAAACTCAAATTTAACCGCAGTGTAAGTGATTTAGGACATTGACTATGAACCGCATAATAGTGTATACACTCGTAAGTCGACTTATAATATTTCGAGTGAGATCGACATTTAATATTATAGTAATGAAGACGCTTCCCACTGTATGGTAAAAACCTTTTCACCTTTCTTCACCTATTTTTTTTATAGAATATTGTCGAGCATATGGGTCACCTGATGTTAAGTGGTCACGCACATTGTAAGATATGTTAACCATCGCTTACATCGCCAATGCGCCACCAACCTTGGGAACTAAGATATGTCCCTTGTGCATGTTTTTACAATGGCTCATTCACCTTTCAAACCGGAACACAACAATTCCTATGACTCCACTATTATTGGACTTCATGTTGGTATGAATGTGGATATATGACAAGAGGATTTTTTTTTACTAGTAGCTAAGGTTTCGTGTATGTGTGTGGGTTAGTACCATATGATCATCATTTATTGTACCACCATTCCTCTGTATTGCTCAATCCGGGTTGAAGGTTGAAAATGTATTTAATTACTCGTACATTGATACAGATTAAGGATAAAATATATTCCATCTCATGATTAATTAATGAACGACACTTGATGTGGATGATGGTGACTATTAGATGACTACTTACTATGAGGTTCGTTTGCTCGTCTGCACATCGAATATAAATACTGGAATATCGTTAGGGTTTAAATATGAAAGAAGTAACTGAGGTTATGACCCAATGCACAGAACCCAATTAGATGAGATGAAGGCAAGCGTATTTGCTTTTATCTGCGACCTTGCTCTCGTGCATTTTTCTGTGATAAAAATAGCCCCATATAAATGTAGATAATGTAGATAATATATTACAGCTCAGCCTATATGGCATCTTATACACGGGTCATTTAAAACGGACCGCTCGTTAAAATGGATATATTTGAAATGGAAGCTCAACTTAAATTGGTCACTTCATGTAAAAAATCCGATTTTATTGTTATTTATTTAGCTCCTGTCATCGCAGCGAGGTAACTTCCCAATTTTAAGATTAATCATAAGCTTTAAGTACAAAAACACGTTCCAGTTATTAGTGTGATACTTGAATAAACGATCGATTTAACGTTATATAATAAACATAGATGTTTAGATTTAATACTTATTACAATGAGATTATTTGATTTTTATTTTGCAAAATAAATAAATTATTACACAAATTTGTAATTATATTCGATATATCAGCAAAGTTAAAAAGCAAGAGCCTCTTGTCCCTCTGTTGGTAGTATATGTCGGGTAATATATGTCTTTTCGAAAAGAGATCCAAGAGATCTTCATACTACCTTTGCTTAACTGTAATTGAATCCGAAATATCGGATAAAGATTAAAATATTCTATTCACTGATCCACTTAGGTTCATGAATTTGTTTTGTAATTATAAAAACTAACAATAACACCTTCATATTTTCCTAATAATTTGCATTAAAATTATATATGCTTTAATTATACTTATGACTTAAATCAGCAATATTTGGTTAAGATCGACGTCTGACGTATCTTACCACTGGGCCATATCGGCTCTTAAAGTATTAATGATATTACAATTATTTACTACCGAATGTTGAACATAATATCGTAAGTGCGTTTATTCCCGTTTATTCTGTTCACCATTCGTTCTATCTTTAGATTAAAAGCCGGCACTAAATATCATGATTCTGTTATTATGGATCTCAAAGCGCATTTTACGTGACCATTTTGAAATCAATCACGTTTCGTATTACGTGATTTTATATGATCAGAAATACACTTCTTATTAAAAATTAGTGAAAAATATTTGGAAAACGAGCTAACGAGCGAAAAGCTATTGTAATTCGACATATTAACGAAGAAAATAATAAAGATATTTTTTTATTGTAATTTAATGTCAGCACAATGTTCTTTACGTAAATATAATTTTGAATTTTGAATAATATTATTTTGTGACTTGCCTTTATTAATACTCATTTAAATGACCTCAAGATAGATAAATTGACAATTTATGTTGTAATACCGTTACACGAAAAAATAATTATAATGAAATGGGAATTTATCCTGCGCTCATAATAAAGCCTGGAATATTTTTCCTAATTATAGTAATATACATTTATGCTAAATACATTTAATTTTAGGCAACAAATTGTAAAAGCGATACCAGGTGTGACGTCACACGATTGTTTAGAATCGGTCTTTGTCCCTTGTTCAATGGATCATAATTTTTTTTAGATATGACTAAACTTTATTGTGAATCTATAAAAAGTTCATGTGTCCGGTTATTAATTATAACAAAAAATAGGTTATATTGTTACTGTGAATAAAGTGATAACTATTCGAGTTGACGTTAGCTCATCTATTGTATAAAATTACAGGGAACGAAAAAAATATTAGGTCGTGATTACACTATCCACAATCTAAGTTGACCGATCAAACATTAGTCACGAGTTGCACCGATAGTTTTTAGGAACAAATGCGGGGGTACTGGTAAGGCATTATTTACACAGCAGCGGTCTGTTTTATCGTGTACAATTTTTTTTTAGGATAGTGTATGTTGTTGGTCTAGTTACGTCAAAATATACATTACTCGAGTAGGTATCACAAGCACTTATGAATCGTTATTTTACCATTTTAATTTTAACATAAAGCTACGACCGGTACGGAATGTAGATTCTACGGAGATGAAACGGCAAGAAATTCAGTCGTTACTCTTTTCAATACTCAGAACATTACATTTTATAATCATGTACAATTATATTTATATATCCATCGTTGGTCTAGTGGCTAGATATAAGGCCGCTAACCCGGAGGTTCTGGGTTCAATTGCCAGGTCGGGCTAATAAAAAAGTTATTGGGTTTTTCTGCCAGAAAATTCTCAGTAGCAGCCCGGAGTCTGGAAGTTGGAAGTGTGTACACTCCCTTGCCTCGGAAAGCACGTAAAGCCATTGGTTCTGCGCCTGAAATATTTCCGGTCGTGTCGGATTGCCGTCCCATCGGCTTACGAGAGATAAGGAAAAAAGAGTGCACCTGTGTTTGCGCACACACTGATGCACTATAATATCTCCTACGCAGTTTGCTAATCTCTCTTCAAATTGGTGGCCGTGACTCAAATCGGTCAGGAAGACATCATCATTACCATCATCATCCTGTATGAATATTGTTACTTTTTACTGTTGCTCATAAAGTTTATTCAAATTAAACAAGAAAAGCATCAAATACATATTTCATAATAACGACTACAGTAATTCCTTAGTAGGGCTATTCTGTAAGAACATACTCCAAAGTCACCGCAGAGAACAGTCCTCAAATGTCAGAAAGTGATATGCAACAACAATTACGGTCATGTAATAATTATAA
This sequence comes from Nymphalis polychloros, assembly GCA_905220585.2. Classification (NCBI taxonomy): domain Eukaryota; kingdom Metazoa; phylum Arthropoda; class Insecta; order Lepidoptera; family Nymphalidae; genus Nymphalis; species Nymphalis polychloros. The sequence goes on from HG992247.1 coordinate 3,363,830, forward strand.
CCTTCCAAAAATACGCATCAAAATAGTTTATCACCAAAAGTCGGAGTAGCACTGCAGTATTTATTTACGGAGGACAGTAAGCTCGTTTCATTTTCAGGTATAAGCATCAACTGTGTTCATTACGGAATTTTAACTAGATTCGTTTAATTTGATTGAGCTAATGAACAAACATCTCCGATAGAGAATTCAAAATTAGCTGTATTTCTACACACACGGTCGTCTGCTCCTAAGCAACTAAATGCCTGCGTTATAGGAAATAAATACATAATACTCCCAGACTCAGGGCGGGAATCAAACCCACAGCGGAGAGCGAAATGAAGGGTCACTGCCAATTGCCCCAACGGGCCTGTTAATATTATATAGTATATTTTATTCACAGATAACATTCATCGCTTGTTAATGCTAAAAAAAAAATGTATCGCGTCTTTCTCGATCGATCACCGTATACACATACATCATTCTATTAAAGAAGCTAACTCAACAATATTAAAACGTGAAGATTTATCAAAATTTATATTCAATATGATTTCATTAGCAAATGTCGGTAACTGAACTCAGGTAATTTTGTACATAGCATTACCGGCTTATAATTTTTACAGAAATTCACTAAATGACGACAATATCGCATTATATAATTAAATTATGAAGAGATGAATAAAAAAGCTGTCGCACGACGCCTAGTAGATGAGAAACATCGAAATTATTTATAGTTAATATGCATAAAATAATTGTTTGTGAAAGGAAATAAATATGGCATAAGCAAAAATAAACATTCAGAATTTTTTAAAAAACAAATTATTAGGACATTTATTTTTTCTAATAATACCGCATTAGTTGTTTCACGCTTCTGCCAACAATCGGTCTGACCCGCCGCGTTAGAGCATCAATTAATAGAGAGGTACCCCTCTGTATTAATTGATATATTTTATGAAATATATCAATTAATACAGATATATGATATATATCAATAAATATTTTAAGTAGTAAGTAGATAAGTTTTCATAAAATATTGAATTACTTATAAAAGTGTAGTGGGCAATTAGTTACGCGATGCTGTGACTTATTTTTAATGTTAAATAAATAATAACAGAAAGAGCGTAATCAGTGTTTTTGTATGGCTATATTTGTAAGTAAGGCAGTGATATTTGACGAAGTTGAACATGTATGTACACATACATAAAAAGATACGCTTTAACTATACGCAAACACACACACAAAGTGAGAGAGAACAAAAATTTTATAATTCTGATCATTCGTCACCAGATTTCTTTTTTTCATTTTCCAAAAAAATATTTTATTTTACTTGTTTTTCTATCTTTTTAATATTTAATTTGTAGAATCAAGTGACAAATTATTTAAGATTAAGAGTGATAAATTAATTGTACGAATAATTGTGTCTTTTATTTTTCGTTTAAATTGTGATAAAACCATGATCCCATGATCATCAACGTAAGCATTAAGCTTTTCTGAGTGCATTTGAAAACAATTAGCGAACTGGTTCAATCATTTATGTTAATCAACATAATATATGTATTTATAGTAGTGTTTATTCGTTTTGTTTATGCATGTTGTCTATGTTGCATTGTGTATCACACTGTATTAGGTAACTAATTATTCTCGTAAAATTGAAGTACCTGGATGACCGAGCTTTGCTCCGTATTTTTCATCTCGGTAGAATCAATTCAGAACCGGCGCAGTCTATTTGATTGATTTGATTTGACTACTCTTGAAGAGCTTGTCTAGCAGTACAGGCTGTTACTTTAGTTTTAACTTTCTGATTGTATAAGTCCTTGGTTAACTGCTTAGCTTTATACCATTGTGTAAATCTAAATTTATACAAATAAGGATAATTGAAATGTCTGTCTGAGATTTGAAAATATTTGCCTCTTTTTAAATTAATATGGATATTAGCGGGCTACTAAAACATTTTTTTTTATTTTAGACTACCGCTGCTAGCTAATAATTTAAGCGTTTTATATATAATACAAATAATCAAATATTATGAACGTCAAAATGGCAAATTCAAGCTGAATTGCACGCTGGCGAAGCTGGTGATTTAGCTACTATTATATATAATTTATTGCTTTATTAGCAAGTATTACATAAATTTTATATTATTTACACGTATACAATCACAATGTACCAATATTACTACATAGAACCATGAACAAAGCAAACACACGCAAACAAATGTACTTGTTTACACATTCGACGTTGAAAAGAATCATTTCAAATGAATTTGCTTTTACGATTATAATCTACACAGACAGAGCGAATAATGTTTTTTTTTTCTATTACGTTCACTACATTAGTGCTAAATTTACTTTCTTTGAGTTTCGTTATTCAATGCGTTCATCTGTCATAACCTTCGTTTACGTTCAATTTAATTTTAGCCTAATACTCATATTGAAATTTAAAAAAAGACGTTCTTTGTTATTTTTCTCTTTTATAAATATTTGATTAATATATATATTATAGATTAACTTTCTATACTACTAAATACATCTATTGGCTCTGTTAGATTTACATATTTATTGCGATCGTATGCTATCATACGATATTCTCAAGATTGGTGATGCATTAGTGCTAGGTTAGTGAAGAAAATCTTGCAGTTTCTATATCTATGGCAATGGGGACCATTTGCCATCTGGCAAATAAACAAATAAAATAAATCTTTATTAATATATTTTAATGCATAAAAATATCAGCTAGTAAATGGCTATTTCAGGAGAATATTCCACCACGCTGTTTAATACGAGCTTGAGTACCTACTCACAGAGTACAGATTATAACCCACCTACCTTATAATCTGTACAAATTCATCCAACCAGTATTAAGTATTTATTATTTCATTACTTTTAGTAGACTAAGACAAATTAATATGGACGTAAATGTTTTAAGGAAACGCACTTAAATAATTGTTTTTTCTTCGTGCGTAGTCACAACTTTTAGAAGTATTTAAATAAAGCGGCAAAATATTCAAAACGCTATTATTTAGATCACCTTACATACAACGATAGGAAATACGAATGACAAATTTTAAACGTATATTTATAGCAATAAGTCTCTTTAGTATTCTCAAGGATAACATTTTGATGTTGTTTATTTTTGAACCTGTTTTGAACTGGCTGTGGCTTGCCTGGCTCGCTTGTGGCGGTTTTTACGGTGAGTTAGTTCAACTCCGATCTAACTATAATAGTAGCAGTTAAAATGGATTTTATTATAGTGAACACAACGACTCAAAAGTTATTTTATTATTATAAGACTACTTTAATAAATAATATTTTTCATAGACTTGCACAGAATATTCATAAATAACGGGTAAATATTTAAATGTTATCGATAATCAGCTCTTCTATCGGAAAATGTAGAATCAATACAGTAGTGACTTTCTGAATATATCGCGAACATACATATATACAGGCAGACACAGCGCGGACCTTATTCTATATCTATGAATGCAGTTATGTTTCACAATTCGCGCGACAAATAACCATTGCTTTAAATTAAGGCTAATGCGTGGTCAATATGAACATCAATTCCCAATCAACAAGAGTAAACAGTTGAGCTTGTCTCATAAATATGTATTAATAGATTTTGATGAGCTGATAATGAACAGGGTTTTTGTAATTGGGACATATCACTTGTTATGACTGCTAAATATTTTCAAACAAAATTAAACTCATTGCTGTTTTAATAAAGTTTGAAATTAAAAAGCAATGTTTACACATTCTACCTTTGATAATAAGGGTAGTAGTGGTAGCACATTAGTCGATTACGCGTCTAACCAACCGGAACAATCATATTGTAATGCTACAAAGGATTTCATTTGCACACTATAATTTCAACGTTTAAAAAAATTGATACGAGTTGTTAATACGATTTACTAGCAGCGTGGAGCTGCTATATTGCTCTATAAAGGAAAATTAATAATATTTTATTTTATTTTGTATGCGAAAACTGAAATATTTTACGTAAACTATGTTATATTTTCTCCACCCCTGTGGGTAGAAACATTATGCTACTAACTATAAATATGTTGTTGATGGTACTACCTATCTAATATAGTACTACCTTTCTCAATTACAGTAACGGTCTGTGAATGTCTCACTGCTGGGCTAAGGTATAATCACAAGTTATGCACATGAAATTCAGTGTTGCTTGACCAGGTTTGAACCCACGATTTACGCGTTCTTACCACTGGGCCATCTCGGCTTTATTAATTAATAAATTAAAAATATTTTTGTATTGGACTGGTAGATCCTGAGATGAGTGCATTCAAACAAGCTCATTAGTTTTATTATAATTATAGTATAACACATAGAATAATAACGCTTAGAAGATGAGTAGGTCCAAGCGGATTGAATCCATTTCAATTCCTCCTTAATAGGTGGAATACGTTACCTGTCATTACAATAAAAATATTGTCAAGTATGGAATACTTGGTATACTTGGTGGTAGAGCTTTGTGCAAGCTCGTCTGGGTAGGTATCACCCACTCTTCAGATATTCTACCACAAAACAACAGTACTTGGTACTGTTGTGTTCCGGTTTGAAGGGTGAGTGAGTCAGTGTAATTACAGGCACATAACATCTTAGTTCCCAAGGTTGGTGGCGCATTGGCAATGTAAACGATGGTTAACATTTCTTACACTGCCAATGTCTATGGGCGTTGGTGACCACTTACCATCAGGTGGCCCATGTGCTCGTTCGCCTACCTATGCTATGGTATAAATGGAAAAAATATTTACCACGAGTGCTTAATATTTTAAATAATAAGAATCTAATTATTTGAAATAACATTTTAACCTTTTTTAAATTAGATATTACACATTAGCTATTCCTATAATAATATTTATTTTTTAATTTTCTTTATAATTATACATAAAATAAAAGCAACACAAAAAATGAAATAATTATAATTAAAACAGCTACAATTAAATAAATAATATAACAATTAAATAAATTAAATGCTAATAAATATATTTCATAATTCAAATTCAAACAGTATCAATTTCCTTGCTTTATGGGGGAAATTTCTAATCACTTGTAACATAATTCGGCCGTATGTGTGCGTGTCAGTGAATGTAATTACGTGACATTTACGCACACATTAATTCTAAAGTTGCTTCAATTTTGAGCGAGACTTTATACAACACTATCCTTCTAAGCGTTATTATTCTATGGTATAACAAATATTTCATGACTATTAGCATTATTTATGTTTTGAATAATGACAGTCATATCGACGGATGGTTTCATAATGATGAAACCAGTTGGTTTCACTGTGCAAAACTGTTACTTAACGCAAGTTTTACATATTTGAGTGAGTGAACGTAACGTAACCATGGTAACGAGTATATAATAATGCAAGGTATTTAATGGGATCTCGAATTGGGTTAAGATTTTTAAATACATTTAAGTGAAAAAATATTAAAACGAAAAAATATCACAGAGATATAATATCACAATCTTATGATTGAGACTTAAAAAACACATCCTTAAAAAAACTGACGCTGATATATATAAGAGATTTTATATCTCTGACATACATACATTTTACATCTCTGTATATTAGTTTCAATCCAATCCATCCAATTCGATTTCAATCCACCGGTAATACCGACGATCTCTAGATTTCAATATAAATTTCTTATTTTAAAGTACTTTTTTTTCTCCATATGGTATATTTGAGAAATATCTATCTATAACTATTTAGCCACGACATCATTTCTTATTTTTTTTAAAGGCTAACGACTTATTTAGAAAAGTGTTTTTTCTTATAAAGGATCTATTTTTTCTAGTATTTTTAGGTCAAACCTTGCAAGCTGAACTAGAATAATTTCCTCTTATTCAACTGATTTTACAAGTTGGTTTAGTTCACCCATGATTTTTTCCAGGATTTGCTCCAGACGAATTTGACTCCATAAAGGTCAACAGCATTTCGTATATTAAAAAAAAACTAAATTTTGCATATTAAATCTAGTTTTTTTAATGTGAATTTATTTAAATTCTTAAACTTTATTTAAAATGCATTCGCTATTACATTTTTGGTATTAATCTTAAAATAACCTAAAAAAAAATTAACAATTTCCCTTAAAATACTTTTATCAAAATTAGCTTGTTCTATTCTATGGGATACCATTTATTAAAATCGGCACATTATGACTAACAAATACAATAAATAATAATTGGAACATTTTAAGGCAGCCTGGTTAACTCTAATTTGTCATGAAATTACTTTGGGTGAAAGTAAAAAAAAATTCAGATAGTGGCCGGTCTTATAAACCACTAGAACTAAAATATAAATAAATACGTAAATTGATTTAATTGATATTTTGTTTAAAATTGTCTTACAGTAGCAGCTAGTGAATGTCCCACTGCTAGGCTAAGGCCTCCTCTCCTTTCTTGAGTGGAGCTTATTCCACCACGCTCCAATGCAGTTGTTGGAATACACATGTGGCAGAATTTTAGTGAAATTAGACACATGAAGGTTTCCTCAGGATGTTTTCCTTCATCGTCAAGCACAAGATAAATTATAATTACAAATTAAGCACATGAAATTCAGTGGTGCTTGCCCGGGTTCGAACCTAAGATCATCGGTTAAGATTCACGTGTTCTTACCACTGGATCATCTCGGCTTTTTGTATTATCGTCGTCTTAAAATGATAGCTTATCATCATCATAATCAAAATGATGAAAACGTGTTGTTAATTTCTATTGAATTGGAATTGTGGCGAAAATTATCGTTATCACAAATTGAAACTGTCTATTAGTCTATATAACATAATAAATCCTCAATTTACTATAGAGTGATGGTAATTAATGTGTATGGTGCTAATTTATACCCGCTACATAAGGAAAATATATCTAAAAAAAATGACAGTCATGAAATTAAATAAATAAATAAATAATTTTTCCAAACGTCGTCGTTCGTCGACATTTAAAAAAATCTACCATGACCATACTTTTTATAAACGTGAAATCAAAATTAGCATGTAATAACAAATTAATTTAAAGTAACGGTGATTGTGAGTGACGGTGAACCGCGTGAAAAACACTTAAAAAACAGAATGAATAAGGATTTTACTTGTTCGAGTTAATTCATTGGCAAGTGGTTGGATTACTGAAGGTTACAAAAATGTTTTTTTTTTTTTCGTTTTTTTAGATAAGCACACTGACAAGTGGACAGCCTGATGGTATATCAAATTAAAAAAATACTAAGTTTACGTTTCAAATTACAGTTCTAAATCAACGTCAATATCTATAGGGTTTTCCATTAAGGGCGCTTGATCGTGCAGAACTTCCATCGTAGCGTGTGCTGTGTGGCACGTAGCGCCGTCCTGTTGAAACCACATGTTGTCCAGATCCATATTCTCGATTTCAGGCCAAAAGAAGTTGGTTATCATCGACCGGTATCGCTCACCATTGACGGTGACGGCCACACCATTATCGTTTTCGAAAAAATACGGACCAATCACGCCTCCGGCCCAAAATCCGCACCAAACAGTCACTTTCTGCGGGTGCATTGCCACTTGGTGAACCTCGTGTGGATTGGTCTCGTCCCAAATACGGCAATTTTGCTTGTTGACATAGCCATTCATCCAAAAATGCGCCTCGTCGCTGAAGATGATTTTTTTGCCAAAATCGGCGTCAACTTCCAACTGCTCTAATGCCCAGTCAGCGAACACACGGCGCTGTCTATGGTCATTAACCTTGAGCTCTTGGGTCAGCTGGATCTTGTACGGGTGCAGGCTCAAGTCACAACGCAAAATTCGCCAAGTTGTCGTCTGCGAAAGGCCGAGTTCCTGTGCGCGACGCGGAATTGACTGTCGCGGGTTTTCGAGGACACTGTCGCGCACAGCGGCGATATTCTCGGCAGATCTCGCGTTACGTTGACGCACGGGAACCGGCTGATTGTTAACTGACCCGGTTGACTCGAATTTGTCCACCAATCGACGGATAGTCGACTCGGCAGGACGATCATCGCGACCGTAAAACGGGCGAAGTGCGCGGAACGTTGCTCGAATTGAAGACCCATTTTCATAAAACAATTTTATGATTTGCACGTGCTGCTCGACACTGTAACCTGCCATGGTGGTTTGGGAGGACGGAATGAATATAACACACTGCATTTGACAGCTGTCACTCAAACAACATGGCCGCAATCAGCTGTCAAAGTTCAAGCGTCCCTATTGGAAAACCCCTTATATTATATATATACGTTACAGAATATATATATATAAACACATATATATATATATATTCTTAGTATCTGGATTAACTATATTATTTATTTAAGTAAAACGTTCCGATAAATACATATCCAAATAAGGGTCATTTCGTTCTGTTCTTCTCCATTTTTACGACACGTTTGCTATTACCTTAAGAAATAAGTAAACCAATCATACACACGACATGATTAAACTCTTATTATATATATAATATATATCGGCTTTACCTATAAATGTTTCTTAGCGGCCGTTTACTTAAACACTGATTTCGTCTTTCTATCATTTTTAATTTTACAGTCATAAGAAGAACACAGTGTTTAACTAATCACCCGCTCAATAAAGTTTATAAGAAAGACCGCATATCTTTGTTGATAAATGTATTGTACGTTAAATTTATTTAAATTTGGAATGCTAGTTGATACATGTGTCTAGTGTTGCATGTCGATAGTCCATTATCGATAGGTTTTGGTTAAAACCAATTGGTTTTTGCAATTCAATCGATGCTATCGTTACTATCGAACGAATTACTATCGAAAGTATTGATAGTATTACTGTTATCGACAGTATTGACATAAGACAATACTTTCGATAGTGCTATCGATATCCTGAATAGTTTTCGAGGTCAACTATCGACAGTTAAACTATCGATTGTTCTGTAACACTACAAGTGTCCGTCTTGAAATGGCCTTACAATTTGCAACACAAAATGTGCAACAAACACTAATAGGAAACATTATTTGATATAATTAATTTTCTTATGTATTTCTAATGTTTTGAAATAAATAAATATTTTTATACGTTGGCATTGTACCTTTAGTGATCTGTTATTAAATGTCGACTTACTTTCTTCTTAATAATGCGTATGCTTCGTGATGTCTAATGTGAGACATTTTACCGGTTCTTTTGTATAATAACCTGTCAGGCGGATCTCGTTGAGATAATAATGAATATATCTCGATAAGAAACCACGAATCGAATTTTGTATGTCACTGAGAGTCAGATTTCAATTTTGCGATAAAGAAGGTGTAACAAAAGATTGTCAGAGATATATTTTATAGAAAAGTCGTTTGAAAATTGTCTTGTGATTGTTTTAAAAAGTTACGTAATTTCATATACTATGTTCTGAATGTAATAACATTTGCTGTTGTCGGTTTGTTCATTTGTTTTATTTTTATGTAAGTACTTACATTTTTGTTTATCATACGCCTCACCACTATAATTACATACCTGTTTGTTTTGTAAATTATGGATGTTTTAAGAACCAAAGTGTGCCTTGATTATATGATTGATAGAAATAAAGTGAATTTATTAATTCATAAAAATTGTAGATGCGCTATGGTTCTAAGAATCTTACATAATTATTATCCCTAGTGACGAGCACATAACAAATCTTCATGATTGTTATAGAATTATTTATTTGTAATAAAATTTTAAAAATAAACTACTAATATTGTTACTAAATTTGCACTACATAACATTGCGATACGTTAAATTCTAAGATGCTAAACAGCTCAACAGACTATAAAACTAGAAATATAATTCCAATATTAAAAAAATTATAAAAGATTAATTAAATATTTTTATTCTTAAGTTTAAAAATAAATAAAACGAATGTATTATTTGAACAAATTCAGTTAATTTTCGGACAAATATAAATAACATAGACAATACTAAATATTTATTCAGACATTAAACATTAACGCCCTTATTTATAAACGTTGCTTAGTTACTATTTAGCTAAACACTGATTTGTCTCTTTCTGTCATTATTGATTTGACATACGAAAGAAGAAGACAAAATATTGTTTAACTAATCACCAGTTAAATAAAGTTTATGAATAAGGCGGTAAGTCGACAAAGTGTGTGATCGTAAAGAATTCATTGCCAAACTTTAATATGTACTTTACTATCCATACAATAAGATCAAGATAATAATATCACCTGATTATGTCGTAAATAATTCGAATTACGACACTATATAGCTTACAATACAGTTCCACAGTTAACAAAAACACAATATTTTGCGTATCATTATAGTTCGTTTGTAACCGTTACAGTTATGAAAGAGTTTCTCATTACTTATGATCGTGAGAACTTTTATAGTTAGGTAATCATGTTAATGACCAATATGAAGTTAAATATGATTTAAATTACCTAATAAATATTTTAATGAGAAACTATAAAAATTCAAATGCTAAGTTCGATCTTTTCTTGTGTTTTTTTCAATGTTCATCTTACCTTATATAAATATTAATAAGAAAAGAGTTAATAAGCTGTAAATGTATTAAGAGGTCTCTTCTTGAGGAGAAGAATTGTACCTACCGTATGTATCTCTAATGCGGATTGTTGGAAACATATGTGATGGAATTTTCATCTGACATATTATTTACTATATCACGTTATATACTTTTGAATTGTTTAATAATTAAAACCTTTTTTAGCTAATTGAGTAATTTTTCAGATTTTAGTGCACTGTTAACTTGTTCTTTTATTATTGTAGTCAATTTAATATATTTTTAAAAGCTTTAAATGTATACATTTATTCAATTAAATATTTTGCTTAATTATATCATAAGACTTGGAAATTTATAAATTAATGTGAGATGCTTACTATATACTACTACGATACTTTGTATACCTTACCTGACTTATATGTTTTCTTTAAAAGAACGATCGATAGTTCTACATAATCCGTCAAAGAAATTGCGCAACGTTGAGCAACCTCTTCCCAAAAGACCCCTTAAGTCGTGAGAACGATACCACTTACAAAAGTGCTAATTAAATAACAAAGACTCGTCTGTAGACAAGAATTTGTATTAAAATAATGAACAAGTTTCTCGAACTCCTTGTTAGTGCTCTATTATTAATTTATTGCACACCACTTGAAGTAAATCACGAGGTCGTATAAATTGACCCGGTCGCTGAATTATGTTACTTGCCCTTTTGGAATCTTTAAGTAATCATTTTTAATAAACGCAACTTTCATGTTTCAATCAGTTCCAATTACCATCGCTGTGATAAAATTGAAAGTAATGAAATAATTAATCCTGTAAGCACAAACTATAAACTCGCCACAGAACACGATCATGAAGTGTCAAAAAGTCATATACAACACATTGACTATAGTAGGTATAATATTACTTCGATTTTACATTATATATACATATATATATATATATATATATATATATAGATATATAATATACGAAATCTATCTATACTTTACTTTTAACTATCTATCAACGCAAAGCCAAAACTACCGAATCTAGAAAGCTGAAATTTGGAACAAAGGTTTATTTTATAACATACGATAAGAAGGCATTTTTGGATATTTTAACATTAAGGTAAGAATATAACTTTATATATCCCTATGAAGTTCATTGAGTTTAACATAGTTACAATGCAAGAAGCTAAATTTTGTTCGCTTACCGAAATAAACATTACACGAACCAACCCACGTTTAATCAACGTGATAGACTTCAATTATGATTTAAAAATGCGTGTCGTTCGTGTCCGTATCTCAAGGGACTATTATTTTAGTATATTGATTTAGGTTGGATTTGATGAAATTTGCTTTACAAACTTGTGATTCGTTAGTGATAACATTTTTGATATCAACTACGACATTATTTTTCAAATATTTTATTGAAATACTAATAGCAATTTAAAAATTTAAATATTACCGTTTTTCAAATTGTCTAAAAAACAGCAATATTTAAGTGTTCTATATTAAATACATTTATTTATTTAATTTAGTAACAAATGGAAAAACTATTTTAAAATTCTTAATTGAGATTCCTCTACAGATAGCCGAGCTTATGATCAATATAAACAAAAAAATCAAAGTATGGTATTAAGAATTTTTCTTTGAATACGGTAAATGTGCAAATATGGATAGTCACTTTTGGCTATATACAATGATGAAACAAAATCGGTTTTATTTATGTAATAATTTTTAAAATACTAAGAAAAAATGTATCCCGGGAAATTTATTACATAAATAGAACCGACACACGATACCTAATAACTACTTCACGGGTCGGACACGAATTTTGTTACACGCTGTATGTTTCTAGTATCAGATATATAAGTTTTATTACGTCGTTATTACGTCATTAACGTAATCAGCGGTTGAATAACTTATGAGTGTGATACTACCTAATTAAGCCTTACCCAGAACATATTTCTTTTTTTATTTATAGATTAAACAAATGTAGAAGCGTTATTACAAACTTATATTTAAGCCTTTTATTTTTCATATGGTATTTCAATAGTTGTATTTTTTGAGGAGAACTTCTAAGTATACCGTCAATAAAAAGGTTTATTTTAATATTTATTAGTACGAGTCTCACATACAATAAAAATAAGAAATATAATAAAGATAAACATCTCAGACGATCCTTAGACGAGAACGAGCGTGACTACACGGATGCGGGGAAACCCAAGAGAAGCCGCCGCGGGCGCAGCTATTACAAGGTTCAATGTATTTTATAAATTGAATTTCATTGTTACAGAATAGATTGATCCGTCAGGTTTTAAATTGATATCCTTTGCTTCATTTTTTTTTTCTTTTTTTTTAAAGATTATTGAAATACTAATAGCAATTTCAAAAAAATATTATTACCGTTTTTCAAATTGTCTAAAAAACAGCAATATTTAAGTATTTTAAATACAAACAGAATATTCAAGTATTTTAAGTATTAAATTTGTGGAATTTTTAAAAATGTTTCGAAAGAAAAAATCCAGGATTTCTTATAAATTTTAGTATAGGGTTTTCCATTAAGGGCGCTTGCTCGTGCAGAACTTCCATCGTAGCGTGTGCTGTGTGGCACGTAGCGCCGTCCTGTTGAAACCACATGTTGTCCAGATCCATATTCTCGATTTCAGGCCAAAAGAAGTTGGTTATCATCGACCGGTATCGCTCACCATTGACGGTGACGGCCACACCATTATCGTTTTCGAAAAAATACGGACCAATCACGCCTCCGGCCCAAAATCCGCACCAAACAGTCACTTTCTGCGGGTGCATTGCCACTTGGTGAACCTCGTGTGGATTGGTCTCGTCCCAAATACGGCAATTTTGCTTGTTGACATAGCCATTCATCCAAAAATGCGCCTCGTCGCTGAAGATGATTTTTTTGCCAAAATCGGCGTCAACTTCCAACTGCTCTAATGCCCAGTCAGCGAACACACGGCGCTGTCTATGGTCATTAACCTTGAGCTCTTGGGTCAGCTGGATCTTGTACGGGTGCAGGCTCAAGTCACAACGCAAAATTCGCCAAGTTGTCGTCTGCGAAAGGCCGAGTTCCTGTGCGCGACGCGGAATTGACTGCCGCGGGTTTTCGAGGACACTGTCGCGCACAGCGGCGATATTCTCGGCAGATCTCGCGTTACGTTGACGCACGGGAACCGGCTGATTGTTAACTGACCCGGTTGACTCGAATTTGTCCACCAATCGACGGATAGTCGACTCGGCAGGACGATCATCGCGACCGTAAAACGGGCGAAGTGCGCGGAACGTTGCTCGAACTGAAGACCCATTTTCATAAAACAATTTTATGATTTGCACGTGCTGCTCGACACTGTAACCTGCCATGGTGGTTTGGGAGGACGGAATGAATATAACACACTGCATTTGACAGCTGTCACTCAAACAACATGGCCGCAATTAGGTGTCAAAGTTCAAGCGTCCCTATTGGAAAACCCCTTAGTTATTTACAATAAAAAACTCTTAAATTTTATAGTTTTATTTAGTTTTAAAGTTAAACCACAGTAAATAGATGATAAAATAAACAATAAACGTAGTGTGTGTATTTTATTATAAAAAAGAGCACAAAGATATCGAACGTTGAAATGGATAGAAAAGACAGGTATTTTAGATGTCAAAAAAATAGCACGGACAGTTCATTTTAAAACAATCAATCTCTTTGACATCAAATTTTTCAAGAGGCAGTATCGGGAGGTTTTCATACATAAAATTGAGTTACAAATTCAAAAACCAGCCTAGGAAATAAATGATTAAAAAGTAAAATAAAAATGCTTTAACTTCCTGTCAGTTATTCTTGACCTGTAATAATCGCACATAATAGCGGATTTTCTTTCATGGATGTCTTTTAAAAACATTTATCTTATGACGACATTTACGTCTTTGCGAGAAAATCTGGTCATAATTCAGGGTTAACAGAGTTCAACTTTAGTTAACCAACAATTGTTGATCAAGAATAAATTATTTATTAGATTTAAAAAATATTGAATCAACAAAGGTTGAAAGTAGGCATCACTTTATTTAATTTGTTGAATCAATTTAAAATCAACTCGCATGGACGCGGTTATAAATTTTATTTTATTAGGAAATAGGTCAAAATGGCTAAGTGGTTCGAATATGTGAATCTCATCCGAAGATGCGGGTTCGAATACGGGCTAGAATCATCATCATCGTCATTAATTTGTTAAGGTGTCATGTGTCAGGGTTGGTGAAGGAAACATCGTAAATAAACCTGCATCTATTGGACTGTAATCCGCCACGTGTTTCTCTTCTAACACGAATTGAAGCTTGGTGAAATATACTCTAAAGATAGGGATCGTCCTTAGCCTAGTAATGAGAATTGGCTGTAACTAAAATTAGAAATCGCTTTTACAACTATGATAATCAAACACACAATGACTACCCCGCTGGATCGTGTTTTGTTAATCAGATTCTAGTTAAACGAACTTTTATCAGACGCCGCACTGATTGATCGTAGCAAGTTTGAAATCATTAAGCAATATAATAACAACTATAGTATAAAAAAAGCTTTCACTATACATTACGCAACAGATAAAAAGCTAATTAATGTGTATGTTAAGAATTCGGAACAAGTTGACATTGTGGTACAGATACGATATAGATACATGACATTGCAATTAGCTTATATAATAGTCTCCGAATGATAAATATGAAAACCAATAAATAATAACGTCGTAAAATATATTTCATTTTTTCATTATATTATTAGAATCATAACTAGGAATCATTTATATTGTAGGAGATGGTAGCTCAAAGCGGGTAAGCGTTTGTATACCGTCGTATGAAATGTGAGTTCCAGTGTATGCATATGTATGCCAACAGTACCAGAACAACCCTCGCGATCAGTTTCGAAAGTGCCTGAGTTGTCATTTAAACTGCGTGCGAAGAAATAGGTGCGTTTGTTTAAACGTCTCTTGATTAGTCGATAACTTGAAAATCTATCATATTGTTAATAATTGTTTTTGACAATAATTAATTAAATTATCTAAAACAAAATAACACCAAATTGCTGTTTTATTTTTAAGTTCGATATCTCTCCTATCAAATAAAATAAAATCTGGTAATATAAACAAATAAAAGTTACAATTTTGGGGCTTTCAATGTTGATACCTGGTGAAGCATCACTGACATTCATCAGGTGGTCCATTTGCAAAGCCTTACTGTATTTATTAAAAAAAACAAAAAATGTTATTAAGTATAGGTTTTTTAGGCCATTTAATTGCTGAGATACACAAAGTCGTATTTAATTTTCGTATCTGACACTTTTAATTACAATTATATTCGTTTTTTACAATAAACCCGACATTATTTAAAGAAACGGCAATGACTGAACATTTTAAATTACATCTATAAAAGTAGATACCACCTATTTCTATGAATCACTTGCGTTGGATGCTGCCAAGACAGTTTCCTAGCTATTATCTCAATTACACAGTCAGTTCCAGCGAACAACGGTTTAAGTGCAGTGAACCCGTTTGAGTGACAAATAGTATTGTTCAGTTTGGCCGGATATTACCTTTTGAAAATAAAACTACGAAATAAAATTTCAAGTATTACCTGTAAATTATTATGATAAGCAATTTATTTTTGTCATTGATTTTTTTGGTTATATTTTATGAAATTTTAATTAATCTATAATTTTAAATTAAATTGTTATTTGTTATTAATAATATTATTTTAGTTGCTACCATCTCAACAATCTGCGATGTAATGATTTTTGATTTACTTATTCGTGAAGACTTGATTGGTTTGTGATTTTTTTTTAAAGTGATACTTTTTGTAACAGTTTCATTTCTTAAAAAAATTAAGTTAAATTTTATTTAAATAGGAGTAATATGTTTGCAATACAAAACGTTAAATATAAGAAACGCTTTCGCAGTAGGTATTTTTTATAAAAACATTAATATGATTGACGATAAATTTCGTAAAACGAACGAAACGCTAAATTATTTTCCTTAGGATTTCGTTAAAGATAATGAACGAGTTTTTGTTGCTGGATATAGGGAATATAAATCACTTTTATGACAGCAATTACTTAATCCAGTTAAAATTCTAAATTATTGATAACTAGGTACATTCATTTATAATGAATCTGTTCGTTGTTTGTGTTATCTGTTTAACGTTACTGTCTTGTATAAAAGGTAAATTATTGTATTATACTCTATAAAAGCTAAGCTTCGCAGTTGCTCCGCACTCATTGGTCATTAAAATTAATTTTAATAATTAGCTAATAAGAAGTATGGATGAATTTCATATACATCATGCGCATGTTTGAATATATTATTTATCTTGCACAGTTGCTAAGTCCGTTGGTTACTCCGTGGATAATGGCTTCTATCTTACTGACGAAAAACTGTGTGTAATCGATAAAATTAAAAGCGTATTCTTTACACGTAACATAAAGATATATAAATACTTTAAAAACAGCTTTCTCTTGATTTTAATAACATTAATTTAAAACAATAATAATAAGAAGATTTCAATTCAAAGCTTATCCCGTCGATAAAATATCCTCAATGTTTTAATTTTCCTTTTTCATATTTCATATCAAGCTCGGATCTGTCCATTTTAATTGTTGAACACAATATCCAATATATTGTATCAATTAAAATACAATAAATTTATAGGTATCATTTGTAAAATCGAGTTCCATTATTTTATATGTAATAATCAAAACAATTAATGGGAGTAATCGTATTCATTTATGTTAATATATATTCTGACCAACTTGTCTAATAAGGGTACATCATTACATGTCAATCTAGAATGTATAGATTGAGACAAGCGGTTGATTGGCTTGGATCGAGTCCGAGTGTATAGACAATGATACAATGTCATGAAACGACGTGGACTATTAGGCGATAATAAGGTTATGTACACACGAAACGTGATATGCGGACACAAATTGATTTATTTGCATATCATTGTGAGTGAATTTAATAATGGTGTTTGGAGAATTGATTAGTGTGAACGCGTATACACTTACATACACATAATACTTATATGTATTATTTTTGCAAAAAATGTGGAAAATTGAAGGTATTATTTTTTAATTTGCAATTAAAATGTCTCCGACAGTATTGAGTGGTCATAGTTTTATAGATTCGCTCTGTGAGAAATGTAATTAATTAATATAATGAAATACGTAGCTGTTATTGGATCTAGGATGATGAGATTATTTATCTAGTAATGACGCGAGTGAAGCCGCGGGTAAAACGCTAGTATATACAATTTCAGTTACCAAATATTCTTTTACAAACGTTGTCTTATATAATCGTTATTAAAATGAGGCCCCATTTTATACTGCATTTTATTATATTTTTATTTAGGTACTTCGGTATATAATAAATAAACTTTGTGCCTCCAAAAAGATACGTCCGAAGTTACTTAAAATATATATTTTTTTTTAATATTGTATAGGTAGGCGGACGAGCATATGTGCCACCTGATGGTAAGTGCTCACCAACGCCCATAGACAATGGCATTGTAAGAAATGTTAACCATCGCTTACATTGCCAATGCGCCACCAGCCTTGGGAACTAAGATGTTATGTCCCTTGTGCCTGTAATTACACTGGCTCACTCACCCTTCAAACCGGAACACATCAATACAAAGTACTGCTGTTTTGCGGTAGAATATCTGATGAGTGGGTGGTACCTACCCAGACGAGCTTGCACAAAGCTCTACCACCGAGTAAATATATTGGTATTTGGTGGTAGAATACATGATGCTTGTGATTGGTGGTAATTACTAGCGAACTTTTGGTGATGGCTAGCAGTATTGGTGTTATAAAATAATAATAATAATAATATTCTGGGACATTATTCACACAGGGCCATCTGATCCCAAACTAAGCAGAGCTTGTACTATGGAAACCAGACAACTGATATACTTACATATACTACTTTTCTTTTGTAAATAAATACTTATGTAGATGTTTTTCAAATGATTATGTTGGCAGTTGATGATAAAACATGTTCGTTAATCAAACACATAACGATGGATACTAAACCGGATTAGATACGCATTAGACTTAATTAAAAATGCATATTCATAATGTAATTGTAATACATGTTATTTAACAAAATGTAGATTTTATTGTTAGTTTTTAAGTATATTATTTATCAGCCCAGGTGATCCATAGTACATAAAAATCATAATCGAAGATTGAGGATTCAAGTCCGGGCACAACTCAATTGACATGTATATATGTTGTGCATAATAATTGTGTTTAGTTGTAAAGGAAAACATCGTGAAGAAACTTGATTTTTTCTTATTATTGTAAAAATATATTATATCAACGTATATATATATCTATATATATATTTGTCATGTCATGTCATATATATAATATATGCATCATTCCGTTTGCAGTCCCGGCACGATCCACTCACCCCCGCCAATACATATTTCATCTGATTGTTTATTGTTCCTATGATCGACCTTTCGTTAGTTTCGTTTCTAAAAAATATTTATAAAAATCGTTTCTATTTAAATAATTGAAAACCAAATATAACCGTATATTTGATAAAGAACAACATTGGATTTATCATTGATATATTTGACATTTATTTAAAAAATATCAAAAAAAGAACTATGATCCATTTTTATATGAAACTAAACGAATGCTTGTCATGCGTTGCAATGCCTCTTTATAAAACTAACAAATATCCATCTTTAAACATATTTACAAACGATTATAATACATTACTTGTGTTAAAATATTTCGTGCTCAAATGTTTACCAATTGTCATGGCGTTTGGTCGAACACCGTCAATGTACACTAACCTGACACATATACCAACATCGACACATATACCAACATCATTATAGATATAACAACACTTATTTGTTTTTATGATTGGTGGGCGAACTGTCGGATAGGCAACCTGATGGAAAGTGGTTACCATCACCCCTAGACATTAGCGATGTAAGAAATATTAACCATTCCGTACATACCGCCGCCTTAAGAACTAAAATGTTATGTTGTGCTTGAAGTTACACTGGCTCATTCACTCTTCAAACAAGAAGACAACTACACTAATTATCGCTGTTTGGTGTTAGAATAGATGAGTGGGTGGTACCTACCCAGCACAAACGCCCTACCACCAAGTAAACACTTGTCATTGTCATCCTATTTACAAGCAGTATTAAAAAAATCAACGAATCATTTAAAAAATTTCCGCGTATCATTCAAGCGTCATTTCCGCGGATAATTCTTAATGCACCATGATGTTTGTTGTAACAATATAATTAATGCTGTATGTTGGTTATTTATGTAATTTCCTATGAATTTGATATAAATATTATGTACACTTATAATGTAAGGCTGGAGAGTTTGTACGATAGAGTGCTCATATGCTCATACATTAACGATCATTAATATGTACTTATTTATGTGTTGTCAAAATCAAAAAATCAAAATATTTTATTCAATATTGAAGTACAACACTTCCTTATTGATTGTCAAACTAGAAACTACCTCCAGTTCGGAAAAGAAACACTCACTCTTCTCAGGGCTGGCCCTGGCTGGCGGAGAAGAGTGAGTTTTTTTGTTGTTAACCGGCGAAAGAAGTTTCTTTCACGCTGAACTCAGCGTGTTGATTTTTTTATGCATACATACATGTCATTATTTTATACATACATATATCGTTTACAAAAGGTAGCTACAAATTACAAGAAATAGCCATGCGGCGATCGCCTCATTCCCAAGGTGTGCCATCATCCTTAAATTCATTAATTGTATAACCTTTTGCACATAAGCGTTCTTTTACAATTTTTTTTAAATTTAACAGATGAGGCATTTTGAACGCAAACGTTTTCTGTTTTGTTGTTCGTGTAAGGCATTGTATAAGGCAAAAAAAAGTGTGGAGCACAAAATGGATTTCGTACATGTATGAAAATATATAATTCAAATAAAACGCGGGAAAAACCACGGTATACTGGTTGTATATTTATCATTGTATGTTTGTCATTTCTGCAAAATACAGCATTCGAGTATGATTGAGATAAAAATCACTTGAAACGTTTAAAAATAATTTATGATGCAACTTAAACACCTGAGTTAATTATGTTAACATTATTAGTATTTTATATTTTATACAGCTAAATAAAATTATTTTATATAGTAAAATTATAAATTTTAAATGTTAACGCCCTATTGACTTCCTAAATTGAATTTGATACTAAGAATTTTTGATTAAATTATTTTTGAGCAATTTATTTTGATACTTTTAACAAGAAAATAAATTTATTACCATTTACATGTTTTACAATCGCATACGGCAAACTAAAACAAATTTAGATTATACGCAGCACAATCAAATTTATTACAATATTTTATCTTCGACATAAATTGAACCTTGAACCCAACATATCTCAGGGGAACTGCCCACAACAGCGCAGACCAGATTAAAAGATGTTGATGTCATGTTTTTTAAGTAACTTGCTTTAATTAGTATGAAAGTGGTGTCATCTGAATTATATAATTCTATTATACAGGTTATATAATAAAGGATAACAAGGAATAATAAAAAGTGTTTATGTAATCAAAATTATACTAACAATCTAATAAATGTTTTTAATAGCGGTCTTTGTTGGTTAAGAACTTCATATAAAACCTTATAAATTACTAGCTGTGCAACGCAGCTTCACCCGCGTATAATTAATAAAAATATAATTATCACACACAAACGTAAAAAAATACGTAATTAACGATTTGAAATTAATTTTCATAAAATACCGTAGGGTTTACCGATCTTATATGTGTGTGTGTACCAATTTTCATCAAGATTGGTCAAGCCGTTCTTGAGTTATAAGAAGACATACAGACAGACAGAAAAAAAATAGTATAATATGAATCTGTATCTGCACTGCATCATAAAACCATTATTTATCACAAAATTAGGTGAAAAAAATAATTTACAGACAGAGCCAATAGATTTATATAGTAGTATAGATTCAGTCTACATTAGCTTAAATCAAACAAAGTTGGTAGGTAATTAATTTGTGTTAAATATGGAGTACTAATGGCGATATCTTCCAATCAACTCAACAGTAAAGGAGATCTTAAAGTAGAAACCGAATAAGTGGTGCAATAATGATACACATACAAACAGGTATAAAGTTATACTGTATTACTTACGTACACTTATAAAACAATAATCACACTTAAAATATTGTTTTACTATCAATGACAGATAGTTATTTTTTTTCATTTAGTTAAATAACATTTAACATAAATTTCTTTTCTTCCATTATTATACATAAACATTTTGATTTGTGATTTGTTTAATTTGTAGTTATTACTGCATGTCATGTTGGTAGTCTTAAATAAATAAACATAAAAAATGTGAGCCGTCAAGGCACGCCTGGCAACTGTGAAATATAGAATGAAATAAAATGATGACGGTTTGTTTACTCATTTAACGTTTATTTTCGTTAAGTACAAAAATTTAAAATTCAAAAATTTTTTTCAAGTTGCGACAACTTAATTCTTTTACTCAGTGACTTCAGTAATCGTTACACTCGAAGTTGCCTGAATTAAATGAATATAAAATTATTAATTAATTAAATTAATAATTATTATAATTTTTATGAATTATTTCGCCACACCGTACGCACTACTACGTATACACTTGTATAAATATATACCATCGTATAGCGTGGCGTTGCGTCGCGTCGCGTCACCACGGAATTCTCCACGCCAACAATCAGTTTAACCCGTGGCTTAAACTGATTGTTGGATGTTTCACATCAATAATAATTACGCGTTTTTAGAACGAGTACAATTCAAAATTTTCCTTATACATTTATTTATTTATTAAGGACTGCCAGTTGTCACCTCACTTAATCATGTAAAAATAAAAATACATTCAGACAGACGATATGACATGACATTTTCAAGATATATCAATATTTTTAGAATACATATTTTTTTTATTACTTAATAGCAGATTATAATATAGACAATAATACTAAAAATATTTAACCTCATTTCTATGAAAATCATCGTATAAAATAATATAATAAACGCAATACATGATTAATCCAGATAAAAGCTAATGTTCGCAACAAATGTACTCCTTATCTTTACTCTGATTCGATCCCTCCTGGGTATTGGCCGCAATAGCTGAAACGGTATGTCGCAGGCTATCGTCATGTTTGTTAAGCAACTTGGGCCAAATTACGAACGAATCCAGGTCAATTAATACATATAAATCAATCCAATTAACTTTGTCACCAACTTCCATTTCAAATAATAAATTGTCATTATTCTAAAATATTTTGAAGGTTTCATATACTGAGAACAATTCCTATATGAATTAAAAGTTTGGGTTTAATTTCGTTGTTTTTAGATTTCATGATTACTATGGGACATGGCTATGGCCCAGTCAATAAAGAATTTACATCGTAATCGAAAATTTAAAAATTGGGACCGCGCTAATATGTTTTGTTATCGTTTCCTTAAAAGGATTCTATCTTCAATAAGCTTTTAATAAGGCTTCGCTACCTTGTTCAAAGTTTGCTTAGCTTGGTCAATTTTTTTTTAATCTACCGCCAAATATCATTATTCATCGTAGTGAACCAGTAAATCTTTAAGCACAAGGAACATAACATCTTAGTTCCAAGGTTAGTGGGGCATTAGCGATGTAAGGAATAGTTTTTATTACGGCAATGTCTAGTGGTGACCACTTTCCACCAAGTGCTCCATTTGCCCGTCCACCTACGGATATTATGATAAAAAAAGTTAAAATCGGGCACACACTAAAAAGCAATAGATAATTTAAAACAATAATATTATCATCAGTAATGAAACTACAGTAGGTAAGAATGATAAATATTTCCAGTATTTTTATACTTATTTTCATTTGCCTCTCGTTATAAAATTTAATAGATAAAAATTGCACATTAGCGTTAAAGCGTGCGGTAGCTTTGTGCAATAACACGGGCAAACGGATACCTCGCAGTGTTTCAAAGCATTCCTCAGTTTTCGTCTAATAGTTTAAACTCTGAAAGTGTTTCGTTCCTTTTTGGAGCGGTCTTAGGTTTGCTGAAACAGAATAATGTGAGAAATAATCGCATTATTTGAATGTTTGACTAAAATCATATAAATTATTTATTTTTGTATGTTTTAAATTATTAAGATGTTGATCAAATTCAAATGATACTTCAAGTAGGCTCTTACATATAATGATTTTACAAGATTATATTGTATGTATTCCACCAATTAAATAAAAAATTGATTTTTATTATATACAATAAATGATATACTCGTGTATATATCGTGTTTGATAACGAACAAAAAGTATCTCCTTTTTTATCATATTTGTTGTATAATTGAATAACTCGATTATTCCTTATCTAATAACGGTTTTTATTTAAATATTTAATTTAATTAATTTAATAAAACAGGAGTGTTATATTCAAGTGTATGGAGATTGCACCAATTGCAAAAACCCACCATTTGAGTTCGAAATTTGATGCTATGTCAAAAAATTATGAAAATAATTACTCTATGACATATAAATTACTTAAAATAATTTTCTTTGGCACAGAATACGAAATGCTCAGCGTCAGTCTGTCAGAATAGCATAATGGACATTCCAAACAGAGGTGATACTCCGAGAAGTGTCGAAGAAGTCTATAAGGAGGCTCAAGCTTTTCTCAAACAATATTTTTCTTCAATACGCAGGTCAGTACTTGTTAAAAATCTATTAGAACGTTTGTGTTTTCGGTTCGATTTTTGAAAGTCTTAATATTATCAAATCCCAATATTTTTAAGTTACAGCTACAGAGTTTAATGACACAAAAATATACGTACATGCATATAAATATACACACTCATATAAATATATTATGCACTGAGTGTGTATGATGTGTGTACACAGCTGTATTTAACATAATTATCGTATTTGTTTATGTACATGTATGTACCTACGTCAGCAGTATATACGTGCGTGAACGTTTCTAGATTTTTTTATATTCTGAGTACAAAATTAGTAACTATTAATCTATCGAACGTGAAAAAGTTACAGTCACAAGCGACAGATGGGAAGTGTCGAAATTGATTGCTAATGAATGAATTTATAATAAAAGCAAACCAATATATAAAAATTAATAAACAGGTATCTTTAATAAAGAAATATGTTATTCTTATAAAAGTATATAGCACCGGTAGCAGTACACACACAAAACGGAACAGAAAGCGTCATGCCGTTTGCCGTTACGGCATACGAATTGGTATTATGTATCGCCAATAAATGTTTAAAAAAAATATAATTTATAATTAGTAAAGTTAATTTCTTTTTTTGACGAGTCGGTTGGCGTGGTTTGTAGATACTTGCTTTTGCGCCACAGGTCGTTGGTTCAATTCCCACCCAGGTCAGTAATTTGTGTGCATGAACATGTCTGTCTGTCCTGAGTCTGGGAGTAATTATCTATATAAGTATGTATTTACAAAAGAAAAGTAGTATATGCAGTGTATCAGTTGTCTGGTTTCCATAGTACAAGCTCTGCTAAGTTTGGGATCAGATGGCCTTGTGTGAATAATTTTTGCGGGTTTCTGTAACACATTTTATAATTATATATTACGAGAAGGAGAAAAATAACAACGAAGTTTCGCAGATTTAAGTTAGGACTTAACATTAACGATTTGCGTCATATGTAAATATAATATTTTTAGAGAAAACACTGACGCTCATATAAAAAGACTTCAAGAAGTCGAAGAGGAATTAAAGAGAGGAGACACTTATCAGCTCAAAACAGCTGAATTGGTATTTGGAGCGAAGCTAGCGTGGAGGAATGCATCGCGATGTATTGGAAGAATACAGTGGAAAAAGTTACAGGTAACAAATATTATTCAATTTTCTATTCATTGTACTTTTAATAATATATATTACAATTATTTATACCAAAAGCTCTTTCATGTTCCATTTTTAAAAAGGTAACCTCGTTACTAGATACGCTATACTTCTTGATTAATGATAAAATTGATAATGGGTGTAAAGTGATTACGGTGATGAATTATAAAATACAATTTAACCACATGGAAACATAGATACTGTGTCCGAGTTTGAACACATCATGGGTTTATTTATTGTGTTATATAGGCATACTACAAGTGGTACACCTGTGGTAAGTGGTTACCACGACTCATAGACATTGGCATTGTAGGAAAAATTAACCATCCATTCATTACCAATTCGCTTCCAACCATCAGTTAATGGTGAAATGAGGCATAACTTTGTTTCTCTGAGTGGTTTTTTTTTTTTTTTTTTTATTGTATAGGTTGGCGGACGAGCATATGGGCCACCTGATGGTAAGTGGTCACCAACGCCCATAGACAATGGCATTGTAAGAAATGTTAACCATCACTTACATTGCCAATGCGCCGCCAACCTTGGGAACTAAGATGTTATGTCCCTTGTGCCTGTAATTACACTGGCTCACTCACCCTTCAAACCGGAACACAACAATACAAAGTACTGCTGTTTTGCGGTAGAATATCTGATGAGTGGGTGGTACCTACCCAGACGAGCTTGCACAAAGCTCTACCACCAAGTAAAATGGTGCTATTTCTGTTGACTCATATTTACAACCGTACATACTTTTCTTTAACGATTTTCTTTTTAAGGTCTACATAAAGGCAAATTTTGAAGGACGGTCTTATGTTAATTGTGAAAAATGTTTCAACGTATTCTATTTTTTGCAGATATTTGATTGCAGAGCAGTGACCACTGCCAGTGGAATGTTCGAAGCGCTCTGCAATCACATCAAGTACGCAACCAACAAAGGGAATATAAGGTGAGGCGTGTAAAGCATTGCAGCATAATAGTTAATGTATAGTATTGCATCTCGCCGTTAGTGTTTAGTAATTGTATTCATTAATATACCAAACCAAAGACGACGTTAGTGCCTTATCACCAGCAGGTTCAGGTACCGGTACAGGAACCTGCTTTCGACTGTAGGAGTTCGATTTTTCATGGTCGATTGAGTGATAGAATGATAAAGTATAATAATATACAAAAAAAAAAACAAATTATAAATTAATAGCTAGATTCTGAAATTTATCTTACAAATTAGTTTAATAATGGTGAAACAGTTTAATAAGTAATTACGAAAGCCGTTTATGAAATTTCGTTACTTTCATTCTGTTTTAACAAATGACAAAAGCAATAGATGTGAAAAGTAACATTCTGCGAATAACGCATTGGGCTTGGAGTTTATTCCACGACGCTACTTGCGGGTCAAACTTTGATCCGTCACATGCACATTTATTCGAGACTAGCTTTACTTTGCTGTTTCACCCGCATAGTTCCCGTTCCCGTGGGAATACGGGGATAAGATATAGCGTTTGTTACTCGCTGATAATGTAGCTTTTCATTGGTAAAAGAATATTTAAAATCGGCTTAGTGATTTGGGCATGACGTAATAAGCATACAAATTCACATTCACATTTGTAATATTAGTTAGGATATTTTCATTCACCACGGAGCACAGGCTAAAATAAAAACACATATTAAATATATGAATTGGTTTTTAACTTGAATCTCTAATATATTTATTTAACTAATCTACTGGGCACTTTCTTATTTAAGTCACCATATAAAAGTTTCAATTATTTCGGGCCTTTATGAATCTGAATAATTATGAATTCAAATAAAGCAAGCCCACTTAAGAAGGAGAAAAAATGAATCTGGTTATTTTAGCAGAAATTTTTGTATTAATACAACACAATGCCAAAGTGTCGAACTTCTGTTAAAACATAAATGGTCAATTTATGTTTTAAGGGCTTCGACAAGGCTTTCATTCTTTTATCTCATAATGAAACAAAACGCGTAATGAAAGTTATAACAAAGCAAATTAAAAGGGTAAAGTTGCCATCACCACAATTATTGTCTTAATGAATGGACGGAAAACTTTAATGAAAACCTTTTTATACGACAAAATTCTGCGTGACGTTTTCAATTTTCTCCGCAAAATCGAGAATATCGCTTAGAATTTAGTACACGACGTTTGTGAGGATGTTGCAATTTTATAAATTGCTATTGCAATGCGTTTTTTTTTATAAATAAGAAAAGATAATAATGAAAATTCACCTTTGCGAATACCTACTTTTAAACATATAAAAATACAATTAGTACGTTATTATGTTTAGTATAAACTTATGTATATATTTTGTCATAAAATATAGTCTTATACCCTGTAGTTAACTATATTCCCAATTTTCAGGTCAGCGATAACCATATTTCCCCAACGCACGGATGGCAAACACGATTACAGGATATGGAATCCTCAGCTCATCAACTACGCCGGTTATATGGAACCAGATGGAACCGTGTTAGGTGATCCAGCCAGAGTTGAGTTTACTGAGGTATGTGTTCTGCAAAAGAATATTTCACATTAATTCCACCTTTTATATAAAGCTATCGGTAGCTTGGTACTAATTACTTTATCACATCATTTAAATTTAAACCATTTCAAAAACAATTTAGAGAAACACATCGTTATATTAAGAATATTTACAGGATAAAAACTGCCAATTCTCTTTTGAAACCTAAAATAAATTGGAGTATTTTGTACATTTGACAACAAATTGGTAGTAGGAGGTAGTTAGGAGCCCTGTTATATTGCACGAATACATTCTATCAAATTTGTTACACTTATATAACCAATGTTGGCGAAAATGCGAGAATTATATTTATTCAGGCGTTGGTTTTATTATTTCGTTACTTGAACGACATCATCAAGAGAATAAGGTCATATGTTATCATGGATATGTAAAGAATCTTAAGCCAGATATGCAATTAAGGCTTAATTTGGAAGACACAGTCTTATATTTTACAGTCTAATAAAACTCAAACTAAATTATGGGTTACAATTTGTGATATCATAATGTTTAAAAATAAATTTAATCAGAAACAAGAGTTCGCGGGATCAAGTTTTAATAATCATTTCTTATTTCATTGATAATGAAAAGTTTTAAATATTATTATAATTTACATTATCTAAGGAGGCTGTCCTTTTTTAATGTTGAGCAGTTGAATGTTAACTACCCATATTGGAACACTGCCAAAATTAAATAACAAAACTTGGCAAACTATAATTGACCGTTTTGTTTCATTAATTAATTATTTAAATACGAGGTTTCTTACATGTCCGTCACTTAAAATTATTTTTCTTTCTCTTCGTAAATTATTTAATTATTTTCCATAATCTAAACTAAATGCGTTTTATTGGCTTATAATCAATAGTGTCATTTTTTTCTTCTTCATAAAATACCACAATATTTTGTAGGTTTGCGTAAAACTCGGATGGAAGCCGCCTCACACGGCTTGGGACATCCTACCAATTGTCGTATCAGCTGATGGTAAAGATCCTGAATATTTTGATATCCCTCGGGAAATTATAATGGAAGTTAAAATGGAACATCCAAAGTAAGTATTTTTCTTGAATAGGTAGGTAATGCGGACGAGCATGTGGGCCACCTGATGGTAAGGTCACCTACGCCCTTAGATAGACATGGGTATTATAAGAAATGTTAACCAGCGCTTACATCGCCAATGCGCCACCAACCTTGGGAACTAAGATGTTATTTCAATTGTGCCTATAATTACACTGGTTCACTTACCCTTCAAACCGGAACACAACAATAACAAGTACTGCTGTTTTGCGGTAGAATATCTAATGACCCACTCATTAGATATTCTGCAAAACAGCAGTACTCGTATCTACCCCGAGCTTACACAAAGCTCTACCACCAGAATATAAAATGTGCTCAAAAAAACTACCAAAGTGACTTGCATCTAACTTATTAATTGAGCGTTAAACATTAACTCGCTAATTCGTATGAAACTGAAACTTAAAGAATTGTGAATTTGGTGAAGTTGTAATTAATGATGGTAATGTTTATTTAACTTTCGGTGAAAATTCTTAACAACATTACTTTGTACTTTTGTAACTTGCTACGTGTTGTTTAATTATAAAGTGTCTTAGTCATTGCGTCAATACCTAGAAAGTTAAGTAAGTTAAGTAGAAGTAAGTAGCTAAGTAAATTAAACAAGTATATAAATGTATATGACACAGCAGATAATAGATTAACACTTAATAGGCTATTGCATACTGAATCATGTAGACGACAGACATATAAAAATAGAATTGGTTGATTTTCATACAGGATATATTTTTATGTACATTTTCAATTTGGTATTTCGATTTGATTTAAATATAGTATATGCTTTGTAGACAATTTATATTCATTCTCAATAATATATAAATATGTTCTTTTAGATATGAATGGTTTAAAGATTTAGGTTTGCAATGGTATGCTCTACCAGCTGTTTCCAATATGAGACTAGATTGTGGAGGACTCGAATTCACCGGAACTGCTTTCAATGGCTGGTATATGGGTACGGAGATTGGATGTCGTAACTTCAGTGACTCTAACAGACTTAATATTACCAAGGTATTTTTTTTTAAATAGCTAAGTAGACTCGCAAATAGACCATCAGATGGTGGGAGGTCGCCACCATCCTTTAAATTTCTAGCGCGTTACCAACCATGCGAACTAAGATGTTATGTTCATTGCGCCTATACAAACACAACAATACTAAGTAAAATGTTAATATATATATATATATATATAATTTATCACATATATGATTATTATGTAACGCCACATGCATTTGATAATTTTAATGAATGCAATCAATATTTAATTATATAAAATATCCGACATAAAATGTTTTTTTATTAAAAACAAATGAAGTAAATTAATTCGAATTCTAAAACAATAATTTTCACTCCCCAGAGCGTTGCAGTTAAAATGGGTCTAGACACAGAATCCTACGTTTCATTATGGAAAGACAAAGCGCTAGTAGAAGTGAACATAGCGGTGCTTCACAGCTTTCACAGAGACAACGTGTCTATTGTAGATCATCACTCGGCTTCTGAGCAATTCATAAAACACATGGACAACGAAAACAAAAGCAGGTGATTGAGATACGATTTTTAAGTATAGTCTTCGTTGGACTCAAGTTTAGTAGTTTCGTTACGTTGTGTAACGTCCCAAAATTTCTCTTTTGATATAAAATGTCTTAAATGTATTTTAAAATGGTCAATAAAATTTCAACGTTCCTATGATTTATTTCTGATTGATTGATTTATTTCTGATTAAATAAGGCTTCTTTCTTTGTCACGTGTGTTGCACGCTCTTTCCTATCTTACTTGATAGAAAAGTTTCAACTTTATATATCTATTACATAAGAAATTTAATAAATAAACAAATGTCTATATATTTGTTCATAGAATTTCAAGTTCTCATTAACATATTGAATTGTGCATTTCTTGATAGTTATATTATACATATATTGGTGCTGCTCCATAGCTTTTTGTTATGCAAAGCAATTCAATTACTCTATTGCATACCAAAGTGAGTTCGAAATAAGTAGATTCCTCTTCCAGGGGTGGATGTCCTTCAGATTGGATCTGGATTGTTCCTCCGATGTCATCGTCTCTTACGTCGGTGTTTCATCAAGAAATGGCTTTGTACTACATGAGACCGTCATATGATTATCAAGTGAGTGACGAATAATAAAGTGCGATTGTAATTTTCTTAAAAGATATTCTGTTCTTTTGCAATTCAGGTCAATGCTACGCTTGAAGCGTGTATGCTTATCATAATAAGACATGCATTTTTTTAAAATAATTTGTCACTGGAAAAAAAAAACACATTATGTAATATTATTATGGCCCAGCGTAAAACATCGGATTGTGTTCGAAGAAAAGTATAAGATTACCAGTGGTAGTACATTTTGTGAATTCTGTTATACTGTTACCTTTTTTATTAAAAACAAACCATTTGTTATTAAAAAGTACTCTTTTCAAAAAGTGTTTCAAATTGTATATGAATTGGACGACTCGTGCATCAAGGGATTCTATAAGATCATAAAAAGTTTTCTGGTAAAATTTTTGACTCACTTCACTCCTTAGGGTACGAAACATCATAAATAAATTATGATAATAATTCACGATCATGAATAATGATAATTCTTACCCAGGACTCAGCATGGAAAACTCACCAATGGACCAAGAAAGAAGGTGATAAAACCAGGCATAGAAAATTTCATTTTAAACAAATCGCTCGAGCCGTCAAGTTCACGTCCAAACTCTTCGGCCAAGCGCTTTCGAAGAGAATCAAAGCGACCATCCTTTACGCGACCGAGACGGGGAAATCTGAACAGTATGCCAAGGAGTTAGGGACCATTTTTGGTCACGCATTCAACGCCCAGGTGAGATTTTAATTTACACGTGTTATACGTCTCCATCAGATTGAATCGCATTGAATTGGCTTGACAGTTCAATTTAAGTAAATATCGGTACAAATTTTTAAATAAAATCTTGAGGTCGTATTTTCAAATTGTTCTCAAATAAATCAAGCTAAACTAAGTTTATATTGCCTTGTTTTTCTTAAATAGTAGACGAGATGATTCAGTGGATAGAATGTCGTGAATCTTGACCGATGACCTCAGATCAGAAAGTTGTACTTCGTCCATACACGCTGTTACTAGTTTTCCTAGTCATTTATTTTTATTTATTTGCCATTACCAAAAGTTATATATAACCTATCCAACAGATACCTTACATCTACTTAAATTAAACATGTAATACAAATTATACACAATAGCAGTGTTTAATTGACTTAACATTAATTTAACAATAAGTATAACTAAAGATGACACTTTTTAATTATACGTCGCTATAAACTGCTCGCCCTTTAAACCATACTGTATTTAGTTGTACATACCGAAGAGAATAATTGAATCTTACTCTCACTAATCGGTAAATTGCTATGAAGAACTCTATATGACTTATATGGTAAATGATCTCTCCAAAGGTACACGCTATGTCAGAATACGACGTGTTTTCGATTGAGCACGAGACTCTCCTGTTGATCGTAACTTCAACTTTTGGCAACGGCGAACCGCCTGCGAACGGCGAGGTATGAACTTTATCATTTCTTATTTATATAAGAGCAATGTCAAAATATAAGTATTTTAGCGTTTTTTACTATTATGGAACATCTGAAAATATATACTTTTGTTGTTTTTTTATATGAACTCAGAAATTCACTTAAATATATATTTTTAAATGTACATTTTTTTATTGCATAGGTAGGCGGACGAGCCTATGGGCCACCTGATGGTAAGTGGTCACCAACGACCATAGATAATGGCATTGTAAGAAATGTTAACTATCGCTTACATCGCCAATGCGCCACCAACCTTGGGAACTAAGATGTTATGTCCCTTATGCCTGTAATAACACTGGCTCACTCACCCTTCAAACCGGAACACGTACTGCTAGTACTGCTGTTTTGCGGTAGAATATCTGATGAGTGGGTGGTACCTACCCAGACGAGCTTGCACAAAGCTCTACCACCGATCAAGATATATAACGATTGTATAGTTTTCAATTGCCTATGCAAGGTAATTTAAAAGTGAGACACTTTGACAGCCTTATTTAAAATATTACTCAATTGTTTTCCATATACCTTATATTTAATTAGTCTCTATGTCTCATTGACTGCATATGAATTGTCTTATGTACATTACATTTAATGTATGTTTGCTTATTATAACTAATATATTACAAGCAAATATTAAATACGACGTAATTAAAATGTTATTGGATTGTGTGATTTATTACGTAATAAAAATTATAAAAAAAAAAAAACTTTTTCACGTCACCTTTTTACTTCACATTTTTCAACTCAATTTTAGTAGGCTTTAATGAACCTATCTTAATTAGCTAATATTATAAAATTTGTCCCACCCTATTAAAAATATCGGTATTTACGAAACAAATATATCCAATATGGATTTATGAATGAACAAACAAATGAAATACTGAACATGGTTATACGACACTAAAAACGAGTCATATCTTTATATTTAAAGACAATAAATTTATGAGAGATTCCTACAAACTAAGTGTTACTTTTCACAGCTGTACGTCAGTTTCTTAAGTTCTTCGTCTCGTTAAGTTCGTCGTTTAATGAGCAATAAAATGTATAATAATTTACAGGGATTCGCTAAACATTTGTTTCAAATGCTCTGTAATGAGAAGAAGGGCTTAGACCAAGTTGACAGTGCTGGGTAAGTAAAAAATTTTAAATTATGAACATTTTTTGTTTTTGTTTTTTTTTTATCAAACAAAGAATTATTGTTTCAGATAAATGATTTTAATAATTTAAAAAAATCACATTAATTATTCTCCTTAGACTATTGTAAATATGTAATCCAATGTCCTTTGTAGGCTAATTGTTTCAAATATTTTTTCCTACGTATATTATATTATATATAAAATTATATTTTAGAACAAATAATAAAGTGCCAACACCAAAATCATTAATGCGTACAAACAGCGTTATGACACCAAGCATGGAATACAAGAAGCAACTCTCACGAATGGAGTCTAGAAATACAAATGCCAACGACTACAAAAGACAATTATCACGCTTGGAATCTAATAAGAGTATGTAATTTCCTGACATTATTTTTTTAATTACAAAGTTTTTATTTTATAACACAAACATGAAATTGCCGACGTAAAAAGCTTTCTATACATAAATAATATGTATTAAGCAGTAGAAACCGTGTCTGTCCTTTGAATTAATTTATCAATCAACGAGTGTAAGCGGTAAAAAAGAAATAACAGAATACGATTTTTTTTTAAATATATAGTAATATAATCGACTGACACATGAACGAAGTTGCGGACATAAGTTTAATAAACTAATTTAATTATTTAAAATATAAATGGTATTTCATCAGGTAATATGACTGGCACTTCATCAGCAGAAAACATAGGCCCATTAAGTAATGTATGTTACGCTGTTTTTGCTCTGGGCTCGAGTGTTTATCCAAAATTTTGCCAGTTTGGTAAAACAGTAGACAAAATCTTAGAAGATTTGGGAGGAGAAAGACTCTTGGACCTTACATGTGGAGATGAAATGTGTGGTCAAGAACAACAATTTCGTGTTTGGTCTTCCAATATATTCCATGTAAGTCAATTGCTTGTAAATGGCACAATATATATTTCTGAATAGAATTAAACGTAAACTGGTATAATTATAGGTGGCTTGTGAAACGTTCTGCATTGAAGAGAATGACATGGTAAAAGATGCTAAGAAAGCATTTGGAAGAATGCCCCTCACTGAAGAAACTGTTAGGTTTGGTCGAACTGATAAGAAAAGTGACATGAAATCTGCCCTTGAACATAGTTATAAGAAAAAAATAATATCATGTAAAGTAAAAGAAACAAAACATCTGGGTGAACATACAACTGATCGTGCAACAATTTTTGTTGATATGGAATCTGAAGTAAGTATAGATAATTATGTGAACCCTTTTTTAAGTGTAATAGTCAGGGCTAGTAAATATTTAACTTAAAAATAATCGACTGCAATCACTAAACTACGAGTATGAATATACACCGAAAATATTTATGTTATTAATGTTGATTGTAATAATTGTTTTATTAAAGGATGAACTTAAATACGAACCAGGCGATCACGTTGGTATCATGGCTTGTAATCGAACAGAAATAGTAGATGCAGTATTAGAAAGACTAAAAGGTGTTGATAATTTTGATAAAACAGTACAACTACAAGTCATGAAAGAGACGCTTACACCTACAGGTTTGTTTTATTTTTCTCGTAGACTTACGAAGTAACTACTAGGACTAATATTAATACATTTTATAATTATAGGCGCTGTAAAGACTTGGGAATGTCACGAGCGTATGCCAGCTTTGAGTGTTCGTGAAATTTTCACGCGTTTCCTTGATATAACAACACCTCCTTCCACGAAGATTTTAAAGTACTTGGCTACAGTTTGTAGTGATCGAAACGAGGCTGATTATTTGAACGAATTAATCGAGGTAAAAATAAAAAATCTGCTCAAATCTTCAATGTTATTTATATTTGTTTCGTTTTATATTTGTGAATAATTTCAGGACACAAACAAGTATGATGATTGGAGACATCATTATTTCCCTCATTTATCAGAAGTATTTGCTCAAGTCCCTTCATGTAGACCACAAGCCTCGTTACTTGCGTCATTATTACCGCAACTACAACCTCGTTTCTATTCAATATCATCTACACCGTTACAGAATCCTAAAAGAATTCATGTAACAGTTTCTGTCGTTATATATAAGACTCAAAGTGAGTATGATTATTGAGTAGTTCCATAACATATTACATGCTTGAAAATAATTGACATAGCCATTTTAAATAATATGCTAATTTTACAATTAAAATTGAAACAAATTGAAAAGTGAAAAGACCCATTTAGCTGAAATTTCGCACCTACTTTTGGAGCTGGGGGCAAAACAAACTTGTAAAAATTTTATTTACGTAAGACATAGATTAAAAAAAGGTTTCTTTTTCAGATGGTGAAGGAAGTACTCATTATGGTGTTTGCTCAACTTACTTACAAAGCTTAAAACCTGACAATGAAGTGTTTGCATTTATACGAAGGTAAAAACTGTAAAGCCTAAATGAATAAATTTAAAAAAGTCTTATGAGTTTCATCCTACTCGTATTACTATAATTACTATTTTTAAATAAGTACATT
Source organism: Nymphalis polychloros (assembly GCA_905220585.2). NCBI lineage: Eukaryota > Metazoa > Arthropoda > Insecta > Lepidoptera > Nymphalidae > Nymphalis > Nymphalis polychloros. The sequence goes on from HG992247.1 coordinate 3,399,989, forward strand.
AATATCTTTGTTAATACAATATCCAAAAAAAAAATAACAATATTATAATCATATTTAAAACTTTTTTTATATTGGTACTTTTTAAGAAAGATATTTTTTTACAGAGCTCCTACTTTCCGGATGCCACAAGACTTATCTGCTCCTCTAATATTAGTGGGACCTGGATCCGGTATTGCTCCATTCAGAGGCTTCTGGCAACACAGAAGATGTCAAATAAAAGATTCAAATTCGAAAGCGGGTCCCATTTATCTATTATTCGGTTGTAGATACAAGGGAATGGATTTATATAAAGATGAAAAGGAACAGGCAATAGCTGAAGGAGTTTTAACAAAGGCGTTGGTAGCACTTTCCAGGGAAGAAGGAGTCAATAAGGTAATTATTTAAAATTTAATGAATACATCTATGAAAATTAATGTATCCATTATTATTATTACATTAAATAAAAGAATACTTGTTGAAAAATAAGAATAAAAAGACAAGATAATATAAAATTTGATTTTTTATTATTAAAAAATGACAAATTACAGAAACACGTCCAGGCGCTACTTCAGGATGAGGGAGCGCATGTAACACGCATGTTAGTAGAAGAAGGAGGACACTTCTACGTTTGTGGAGATTGTAAAATGGCTGAAGAGGTCCAACAAAAATTGAAAGAAGTCATTAAAACACATGCAAATTTAACAGAAGAGGAAGTTGAAGATTTCATACTATATCTAATGGTAAAATAAAATTAAGAAAATGAGAAAATTGTTAATCGATTCGATCGTGTTATAAGCTGAATAAATATAATCTTAATGTACTTTTTTTAGGATGAAAATAGATATCATGAAGATATCTTCGGTATTACACTCCGTACTTCAATAGTTCACAAAGCTTCGAGAGAAACAGCGAAAAGGACTCGCTTTGAATCTGGATCATGATTAATTAATAAATTAAATTAATATAACTTCATTTTAATATTTAGATATATCTTAGAATTATTAAATCTAGTTCTTAAAGTATGACTTTTATATTTTTATTAAGGAATATTATTTTTAATCACTTAATGAGCCGTAAGTGTTCATAATTATAAATGAATGTTCTGGATTTATTTACGTTATTTATCGAGAAGTTCTCGATATATTTCGAACTCGAAAGACTATAATCCTATGATTTGAATATAGAGTCACGCGCGCATCGAAATCACTTCCAATCGACTTTTGGCTTCACTGTTTATCACTTGATTAATAACATGTTTAAGACCGAAACATTATATATTATATTTTCAAAGAGCTGTATTGAATGTTTATATTTGAAATGTTAAACGAAATTTAAAATAAGATTGATTTATCAGCTACCTAAGGTTATTTAAAGTTACATAAAGTGAATAGAAGAAACGAATTCAATAAAACATATTATGTCACAGTGTATATATTTTTAATCACAAAATACAATCGATAAATATTCCTAAGCGTATTTGTGGCAAGTGCAATTTGTTCAGTGCAGTTCTGTCAACTTTTTCTTCTAACCACGTGATCGTAAATTTCTATTTGGGTGTAACGTGGTGAATATATACGTTGCTTCGTGGTGTTCTGACCAGGGTCCTGGTGTGGATCGGGGTATATAATTTTGTGGTCGTGGCGATTCTGGAACAGGAGACCTCGATCTGGGTCCATAATCGGCTGCAAATGTAATTAAATTATTTTAAAAAAACGTATCTCAATAAAACAAATAATATGTTAAATGACTCTAGGTGCTTCGGGTGGTTAAGCGTTACTGCTAGTTCCTAGTTCCTTCCATATTCTATAAATACCCTTTTCCTGTCTTTCTCAATAAATGGGCTATCTAACGACATTATTTTTCAAATCGGCTTTGTAAGCCCTTATTAGTGCGTTCAAACAAAAACCACCTTGATATTAAGTAACAGTTTATTATTTTGACCTATTTCGCCAGATGATTTCTTCCATATGCCTACATTTACTTCATTGCAATGGACATGGAAAACATGGCACAGTTTCGAAACATGTATTAATTGATCGTGTTGCAAGCTGACGTGATGCTTAAACTATTAGCTTATACAATTTATACTTCATTGGCATTTCACTCAACAATGATAGTCAACTATTCCAAGTTCACTTAAACTTTAAACAACACGAATTCATACTAACCAGAATTATTATCATGGTTTTGAAATTCGAATACTTTTAAAGGAATCTTCATCACATTATATCAAAGCCATATCAATAACGTTTCATTGAAAATTGTTATCATTGCGAACTACGATTTTTATGTTGGGGTAAAGATATATTCGTAAATCAGATATAAGTTGATGTCACTAGGAAAAAATATTCCAATATATTTCAAGGTATATTTTCAAAAGCCACATACAATAAAACAAACGATGCAAAAGAAAAATTTATGCAATAAAATTTCTCTGTTTTATCTATTTCTTTCGCCGGAAATAGAACGACATTTGCTGGGAACATTTTTATGAGGACACACATCAACTGCAGATTTCATATATCGTCCAGAGCTCAATTGGGAATTATAAATTTTTCTTAAACTATAAATCATAAGTTGACCAGTGACCTAATCTTCCTACATTTTAATAATCTCGTTTCTAGTACTATTATTCACGTTTTCGTAGATTATTTATTTTGTATTCTCTAATCAATCAATTATATTATTGTCACGGTTAAGAATTGCTATCATAATTGAATCAAAATAAAAATCAATTCATACCTTGTAATTTCTGCTAATATTGCTTCTAACTGTACCATGCCTCCAATGATAGTAGCCCAAATCGTTGTCCCTCGGCCAAAGCATTTTATTCGCTCGGAAAAACGGTCTCCAATCTTCTGATATGAGTCGGTGCGCGTAATCTATGTAGCCGGATATTTCAAAACCGCCTTTGGTGAAGTGACGAATGAAAATCACTGACTACAATGCGAATTTAATGAATGTTAGATGAAAGTGAAAATGTTAGATGTGTATTGACCGTATAATATGTACACTCGTATTTAAAATTCGAATTCCAGTCATGAATTAAATAGGTGCGAAATATTTTAATAAAAAAAAAAAATACAATTTAATCATATTCCTATTCTGGTGGTGTATATTATAATTAAGTACATTAAGTCGCATTCAATGGCTTTTAAGTAATGCTCATTAAAATCAATCAAGCTGATCTGAAGTGATTGACAGACAACATTTAAACAAACAAACTTTAACACTAAAAATATTACATAAGAAAAGTAAAGAAAAATAAATATGTAAAATATTATCCTAACTAATATTACAAATGAGAATGTGTGTTTGTTTGTTTTTGACGCTTTCACGCCTAAACCACTAAACCGATTTCAAAAGTTCTTTCACCAATATAAAGCCAGATTATCAGCGAGTAACATAGGCCACAACAGCAAACTGTAATGTGAAACCGCGGTCAAAACGCTAGGGAAAAATAAATATATAAAATATTAAACATTATTTTAAATCAAAATCATGATGAACTATCAACGTTATCTTATCTATCTATTTTATCTGCTTCAGATGAAGTAAAGACGGATTTATTTAGCCAGTTATCGACTTTGACTCAAATATCTTATTTAAATCCGCTCAACTGCTTTCAAAGTTTTTAACTTAATTTGCATATTAACGTCTATGTCCAGCTTGTATAGAGAATACTCTAGCGATGCAGTTGCGAGGAATGTTACAACTTTTAATCTTCAAGAAGCGTTTGGGAACTTGTTTAAGCTACATACATTTATATTTTATATCCCCAATAAGATTTTTAGAATATATTTTAAGTGGAATTTACATTACGTATAAAAACGAACTTTACAGTGTGTAACAAAAACCCTGTCCGATCCGTGAAGTGTTTATTAGGTATCGTGAGTCGGTTATATTTATGTAATCATTTTTAAAATATTAGGCAAAAAATTACCCAATTTTTTTTTTATTTCTCATTATCAATTTTAAATGGCGAAACGGACAACTGAGGTAATGACCTCGTATCCTAGCTACCCGATAGGTAAGAGCGAGCGCTGTCACCAGCGCCTGTGTTGGCATGTAATTTTCGTAATTTAATCAAATTAAATTTTATTCGGGGTAAATTTTTTGCTTACAATTTTATAAATGATTACAAGTAGAACTGACTCACGATACCTAACAACCACTACAGGGGTCGAACAGGGATTTTTATACATTGTATATACAGTGGTGGTCATATAATTAAAAACTTCTTTTGAATAAAGAAAGTATAACTTCAACGTACAAATGTTCGTAAAAAATATACACATTCAATAATTAATAATCATGCAATAATATAGCCACTCAAATAAAAAACTCATTAAATGCATAAAATATAAAACATATCTTACTTTTAATTACAAAATGAGTCTTACACATGTAGAAGTTTATTTTCTATTACTGGCCGCTTGGACGCCAAATTAGAAACATTTTAAAAAAGCATCCATAGCTCGTTCTTTTTTTGAAAATGGAGAATAACATTTCTTTTTCTATTATTTTGGCGGCAATTCAAAATTTTCTAATTCCGAATTTTATTTTGTTCAAAAAGGCAAAAATAAAAGTAGTGACGCGTCAACTAGTCAAATCATTGTTAATTTACATATACATCATTAGTGGGCGTACAGAAGAATAGCTGAGCATTTAAATTGTTCTGTTAAGAAAGTTTTTAATGTAATTGATCGTTAAGAAAGTTTTTAATGTAATTGATCATTATAAAACACATGGAACCGTCGAAAATGGTAAATTCCGATGAAAAGCGCTATGATAGACGCCCTGTAAACAATACTTTTATTTATAAATACACAAGGAGTATAGTCAATGGATCAATGGCAATACAAAAATATCTTAGAGCACACAATGATTCCCTACTCGGACGATCAGTTGCCTATAACCTGGATCTTTCAGCATGACAATGACCCTAAGCACACGGCCAATAGCGTCAAATGTTTCCTTAGCGAACAGCGTATATCCGTTTTAGACTGGCCAGCAAATAGTCCGGATTTAAACCCGACAGAAAATCTCTGGTATATTGTTAAAAAGAAAGTCTCAAACAAACGTAACACCAGTTAAAACTAACTATATGAAGCATTTGTTGAAGCATGGAATTCAATCCCCCTAGAAAAATGTATGAAATTGATTGAATCAATGCCACGTCGTTCCAGTGCTGTTATTGAAAATAAGGGATACGCCACTAAATATTAATTATAACTATTGGTAGGCTGTGGATAGTAGCTATTTCGTAAATAACAATACTAATTATCAATACTTAAATAAATATTGTTTTTTATACTTTTTTGTTGTTGTTTCTAATTAGTTGACCATTATTGTTCATACCTTAAAACTGATTTAAATGTTTGTCCGTAATGTATATTGAAACTGCACTTGTGTGATGGGATTTATATTGTTTTTCTAATAAATGATAAATCGTTGAACATATTGTTGTCCTATTTATTGTTTAATTTCAAAATAAAAACGATTGCGGTGAAGTATCTTACATAATGTCAAGGACCGTTGGTAGTGTTTCTAATTATACAATCACCACTGTATATGTTTAAAAAAAGTCCTCGTAAGTCTATTGATATTATAACATCTTCACATTTTTTTAATCGATTATTACCGTATATATTTTAATCTCAAAAAGTTATATAATTTTTAGTTGATAAATATACTCTACATTATCATCTTTATTCAAATAGACTCATAAAAGAACGTTTGAATCGTCATGTTAGTGTTGAATTAAATGTAAAACGACCACTAGTGGTACCACGGCTAGTAGAAATTCCGAAGAAGTCAGTTTTTCTTCACCGCTAAATACACAAATTAAGCACAACAACCGCGCAATGTAAAATGTTACGTTTCTCGTGCCTTTAATTACATTGCTGCCTTCACATGAGAAATCTGAACCTAGTAATGGTTTATCGTTTTAAATAATTACCTGTAAAATTCCAACTCTATTCGCTCTTTCCCGTATAGACAATTCTCGATTAAAAGGATCGTCAATTTTAGCCCCCTCGCTAACCAACACGTACGGACGGACCACGGGATAGACTATGCTGTGTATGACAGCGCGACGTGTGTAGAATTCTTTTTCTGTCAATGTATCGCCGTTGGCTCTGCAGCGAAATTGAAAAAAATTACAAGTGCGCAAGATGAGAAGAATTAAATTTTAATTTGATTTGTTAATTGCTATCTGGTTCGGGTTCGTTCGCGGCATTTTAATTTCGACTTTGAGGTTAATCGGAGTTCCGTATGAAAATAGTGCGAGTACAAATTATGAAGCCTACGCTATCCGTCTGTCGGGCTGTAACTTTAGACCTATGCTAGCTAGCCATAGCATAGCTTATTAAACAATACATGTAACGTTGACCACTAATGTGACAAATATTAGTAAAATTAACGATGCCAAACCAAAGGTTAGTACGGAACTCATACGAACAAACTTATATCACTTAATATTTTTATATTTAATTACAATGTCATTATTCCAATAAGAAAACTCAATGCAAGTTCCTATAATGGTACTCTGACGTCTGCCTATATCCAGGCATTGTTTTGAGACAATGAGTAGGTACTAATGAGTATTAATTTTTGGTATAATATGTTTATTATTCACACACACACATGTACATACATTACAATATGATTTATTAGAATAATGGCCAATAATTTGTTAAGATTTTATTGTTATATTATGGAGTTTAATGTCTCGTGCATGCAATGGGCGTTTACAAACCTGTAACCAAGGGCAGCTATCGTCCTCGCAGACTCGATACTTCTGAGATTACGCAGATCAGCAATTTCTATAAGTGAGTCTAAATAATCTTCCCAAGTATCAAAAGGCAGGAGGCGTCTGTCAGCCTCCACGCCGGGTGGATATTCATTTTTCTTCTCTGCCATTGCCATTATTATGAAATATCAAAATAAATTTAAAAATAGCCTTAAATGTAAAAAATAAATCATTTTCCAAAGTTGGGAAACAGGATGTTCGATATATTGTTATCTTGTAATTTGTCAAAAAAGCCTCGATAGCTTATAGTCTTACGATAAGTAAATGTCATTATAAAAGAAGGTTTTATACAATCTTTGAAATAAAGTTTTAAAAAAATCCATAAACAGCAATAGTCTTGGCGATCAGTTGAACGAAATAAACAGAATAGAAGTTTATCTGATTATCAATAGGCAAAGTTCAGCAAAGTCAAAATTTATATCATGCGCCAACTTTCATGGCGATCGGCTAACAGTGTCGAGTCTAATTGTAATAATACAATCAATACTTCCTTTTGTCAGCAACTACTGGATATCCTGATAACATTTTTTTAATGAAGGTTAATTATTATAACATGGAAATTGATGGTTATTAAAATAATTAAGATTGAACGATGCATTTCGTTAATAATTTGCGTTGTGCGGAGAAGCAAATTATGCTAGGACAAATAAATGGCAGATATTCCATGCCCGTATCCTGTGAAAGAAAGCAATATGTGCTCGCGATCCTCAGCAGTGAGGAAACGATACAGAAGAAATCCACTTAAAGTATACCTCGAAATAGAGACCCAATAAAAAAAAATCAAATTTTAGAAACTCTACTTGCACATACTTTAAATTTTACCGACATTCATCATCATCATCATCATCATTAAATTTATGCAGTATTTTATTATATTATAATAGTAATAGCCATATATTTTATGTAACTAATTATGTCATTATTATTAGAGAAAATATCCTATATCCAGGCATTGTTTTGATAACGATGTTTAACAAATATTATATAACTATATAACATAAACTGTACCTTTCGGGGAATTTGCAGCTGTTGTTTACACTCATGTGCCTCAAAATACACGTAAAGTCGTTCGTCATAATGATCGAACAAGTGTACGCTTTTGCACGAATAGGATACAAATCTGGTACAACAATTACCAGCACTAAAGACTCGGAGATGATAAATTCAAGTAGTAAAGATTATTTAAGTAACATGAACCTCAGGGGCCTCTAATTATTATTATATGATCAGTATTATTGTCGATTGTTATAACAATAATATCGATAATAATGTCTTTAAATATTCCATTGGCTTTTAGGGAGAAGGCTGAAGAAGAAACTAATTCCATTACGCTGCACCAATACGAGTTAGTATTTTTTTCCCCACACGTGCAGGTTTCCTCGACGTATCACCTAGATATGAACTTGAGATTATATCGATAAGCGATTGTTCTTGTATTTTAATATATGTATCCTTTGATTGACACATAATACTTACATGCTTACAAAGCTAACAAATAAATTATTTATTTAATTTTAAATAATGATCATTTGTATTCTCAAACATGTTTTTTTTTTTTGATAAGCTGTGTCTGCTTTAGTCACAAAATATTCTGCCAACGTTACGTATTGTGAAGGCGGCACATAGAATACTAATTACTTGCAATTTCTATATAAAAAAAGGACAAGAAATTTTTGAAAATATCCAATGATCTTTTATTGTTCGCAATAATATTTTCTTTTTCGACAAATAAGACGATTTGTCAAAAAATGTATAAAGTGATTAGAAAATATTAATCACAATGTATTTTAAATTAATAAAAATCATATATTTCAATGGGCGAAACATTATTTAGACACGCTACTTACAACGGAATGCAATTTCTTTGGCCGTATGAACACAGGCTACGTTTGTTGGCTAAATTAAAGTATTTTTTTTATTTTTTTTTATTCTAAAAAAGAGGGCTTTTTCGCATACGCAAACATGCCGCCCTGGTTGAAGATTCATTATGAGGATATAAAAATACTATATATTAAACTTAAAACTATCTTAATTAATCACAGGTCTATGACTTAATTTGGGCAACATTTTTGCGAGATTTGACATTGGATCTGCCAGAATCACATTGATTCGTTCTGACCACATTCCATCAATACGTGCAAGAGATCATCAGGTACATTACAAGTTTTGCAGTTCGGGGATGTTGTTTTCCGCATCAGACATGCAAACTTATTGCATGGGATATGCCCAGACCGTAGTCGCAGAATTAATTTTGTTTCATTAAAGTTGAGGTTACTGTTCTCAATCCAAGGATATCTGCATGGATGAGGCTGGATCGTTCGGTACCAAATACCTTTCTCCTTAGCTCTTTCATCAAAGTACTCCTACCACAAATCATAGCAATGCACTTTTAGCATGGGTAAGTAGCTTTCAAAAGAAGGTGTAAAGAAGACTTCAACACCATCAGATATAGCTTCTTTGGCTAGTACATCTACTTGTTCATTCCCGTCTATCCCAACATGAGATGGTATCCATTGAAAGAAAATAACTTTGGAATCTGATTGTAACTTAGTGAGAAGCTTTAGAATCGCATAAGCTACAGGTAACCTTCGATAGATCGAGGTACACCAAGCTAGGTGTTGAAGCACATTCTTGGAGTCTGACAAGATCACTACTTTACTGTAGTTTGTACACTCTATATAACCTAAAGCCTTGAAAATAGCTACAAGCTCAGCTTCCATAGTGGATACCTCTACTTTAATGTGGAATTTAGAATAAATGTTCAAATTAAAATCCAGAAAAGCAGCTCCTATTCCATATTTGTCTTTCGAACCATCTGTAAATATTTTTTGACAGTTGGAGTAATTGGAATTTATGTATTTTATACAAGTATTTCGCAAACTAATTTGATGATAATTTCGTAATTAAATTAAAGTTTTGGAACGAAGTTCTTTTACGCAACTTTCAGTAGAGTGAAATGGCAGTGGCCCAAAGTCACGTCATATAACGAATTAGCGTTCATACCAAATGCTCCAAAATGCGATGCGTTGGGCGACCGAATTGAGTACTGCGCTAGCGCTTCAGGGGGTAGGGCCTAATTTTTGAGGGTCAATCCACGCCAAACGATAGAGCGTGAACTGTATAGTGCGTCTACTATAGGGTTTTCCATTAAGGGCGCTTGATCGTGCAGAACTTCCATCGTAGCGTGTGCTGTGTGGCACGTAGCGCCGTCCTGTTGAAACCACATGTTGTCCAGATCCATATTCTCGATTTCAGGCCAAAAGAAGTTGGTTATCATCGACCGGTATCGCTCACCATTGACGGTGACGGCCACACCATTATCGTTTTCGAAAAAATACGGACCAATCACGCCTCCGGCCCAAAATCCGCACCAAACAGTCACTTTCTGCGGGTGCATTGCCACTTGGTGAACCTCGTGTGGATTGGTCTCGTCCCAAATACGGCAATTTTGCTTGTTGACATAGCCATTCATCCAAAAATGCGCCTCGTCGCTGAAGATGATTTTTTTGCCAAAATCGGCGTCAACTTCCAACTGCTCTAATGCCCAGTCAGCGAACACACGGCGCTGTTTATGGTCATTAACCTTGAGCTCTTGGGTCAGCTGGATCTTGTACGGGTGCAGGCTCAAGTCACAACGCAAAATTCGCCAAGTTGTCGTCTGCGAAAGGCCGAGTTCCTGTGCGCGACGCGGAATTGACTGCCGCGGGTTTTCGAGGACAATGTCGCGCACAGCGGTGATATTCTCGGCAGATCTCGCGTTACGTTGACGCACGGGAACCGGCTGATTGTTAACTGACCCGGTTGACTCGAATTTGTCCACCAATCGACGGATAGTCGACTCGGCAGGACGATCATCGCGACCGTAAAACGGGCGAAGTGCGCGGAACGTTGCTCGAACTGAAGACCCATTTTCATAAAACAATTTTATGATTTGCACGTGCTGCTCGACACTGTTACCTGCCATGGTGGTTTGGAAGGACGGAATGAATATAACACACTGCATTTGACAGCTGTCACTCAAACAACATGGCCGCAATCAGCTGTCAAAGTTCAAGCGTCCCTATTGGAAAACCCATTATTTCATTATTAATTAAGTTAAATACTTTATTATAAGCAAACTCAATCTTAACTCAAATTCATTTGATTTAAAATACTTACCTAACGTTCTTAAAAATACAAAAACAAATATACAAAAGGTAATACAAAACCATATAAGGAACAACAGCGCTACAGCTTACGAGCCGCACGCAAATCCCAGGTTCAAAACTTGGGCTATTGTCACAATACCCATCATAAACTTTGTATAATTGGAGGGGTAAATTACTAAAATATTAATACATTCCTTAAAATGAGGATTGCTATTATTATAAAAAAATTGTTAATAATAAATAAATAAATAAATGAATTTTAATCTTTGATTAGAGAGAGTTGCAACAAAAATATAGTAATACATTAATATTATCAATTAAAATCTACATTTTAAAACATGGTTTGAGTCGAAAAAAAATCGCAAAGAACTTCGTTCCTAAAAGGGGTTCCCCGACCGCACATTTTTTTTTAATATTGAGTTTATATACGACCCATATGCACAATTTTTACAGCTTTCAAGAAAAAATATAATTAAAATTTTTAATCGAAAACTTATTTAGATTGTTGAAATCTTTTTTGCAGTCAACGTTCATTTAGCAGCCAATGTTTTTTATGTCACACGTTTTTAGTTTTCTTTTACTCTGTGGCATTAAAAATACATCAGTCTTGTCAATAAATTATCATACAAAATATTTAGAAAATGTAGATTCGCTTTTAATCTTGGCATAAGCGCTTATGCCATCTAATTTTATACATAATCTGTGTACGAACGTTCAAGGTCAATTAAAATGACATTCCTTTTGACATTTCTCTTTCTATTCATTTAATATTAAGCTGAATTATTATTAGAAATAAATTAGAGTTGTGACAAATATTATTTCTTTATGTATTTCATATATTATATTTCAAGAATTACTTTACTTTATACAATATTGTATTTATTACTGGTAGGGCTTGGTGCGTGACCGTCTGGGTGGTATCAGAAATTCTACCGCCAAATATCGATAGCCAAATGTTTAGTTGTGTTACAGTTTGAAGGGTGAGTGAGCCAATGTAACTACATGCACAAAGGACAATTTAGTTATTTCTCTTGTACATATTATATCCTTTGTATCATTTAAACTATCAATTTTGATCAAACCATCCAAAAAATATTTATAGGCGATTTACTTCTTAAAAAAATATTGTTTATTTTTTTAAAGCTAAGTTATCCAACCATACGTTATCTAAAATTACCATCAGTTATGAAAATATAAAAATTTAATTTACATACACACGTAAAGTTCTTAGCAAAATCGACATCAATGTTGCTTTCCTATTAAATCGTAACAAATATTTTTCAAGAAGATTTAAAGTATTCTCAACAGGAGACCGAACGTGATTGGATTTAGTGCTTCAATTTGAATGCAGTTTAACATTTAAATAACAAGAAAGATTGAATGTACTGACAGGTAGACGAAAATAAACTAAGTTCTTAAATTTTAAATACGGTATTAATTTTAAATCTTGTGATTGCGTAGACAGCCTTTTTTTTCGCTGGATAAACTCCTCGACACGTTTCCCCAGAAGGAGACCATTTCCAACCAGCACCTCACGCTATCGAGCATGGCGTTAATAACGCTCGGCAGCGAGAGATCTTCACCGACTATCGCCGCCAGGGAATGCCTCTGGGGCCCACACGCAGCAAACTCCGTCAGGGTGTGGTCACCACACTCGTGGCAGGCGGGTGATACCTCCCGCCTTTGCGTAGACAGCCTAGTTGATAGAGAATTGAAATAAGATAAAGAAAATTGTAGGCTATAGAACTTATTTGATATTGTCGTATATTGTATATGAATAAAAATATATTAAATATATTTTTGCATTTTTGTTATACTGGCAACTACATGCCGTTCATTTAATAAAACACGATAAAAAATCATCATTAAAATGTCAATAAAATTTCAAATACAAAAATTGAAAACAAATGCCATTATTTTAAGGTTAGTTATCTGTCATATTTTTACATTTTGATATGCTCATGACGTCATCTTTCCGAGACGGCTCCAACGAGTAAATATTGAAGCAGGCAGAATTTAACCAAAAATCACGGTTTCAAATTTGAGCAAGCATTATTGTTTGTATTTCGTGCTCTGTGATGAAGGAAAATTATGTGTCAGATGAAATTCTGCCAAATGTGTGCCATCCGGAATGTAGCTGTAATAAACATGGTGAAAAAAGCTCCAAACCTACTTAAAAGAAGAGGTATTTGTTGAAAATTGGGACCGCTCTTCATTCATCCGATCCAAACATGCTTATACCACAATAATTTGTTAAACAAATCGCTAATATTGGACTCAAAAAATATTATTAAATAATTATAATCGAAATAAAATTATTTAATTAAATTTGAATTATTTTTTTCCATCGCTGCATACGTTATTCATTTCTTTATTTTGCGAGCGAATGTTTGCGGTCTTTGTAACGGAGAATCGAATTACTTTCAGATGCAAATGTGTTTGACTAGACGTCCAATTATTCGGAATTTCAATTATAATGCATAAAACGAAGCCAGATAACCTTTCACATTTGCATATAAGGGATATTGAATTAAAATGTATACCTACAATAAATTATTTCCTGTACAAGTATCTTCTGTTTCTGTATGAGATTTTCATTACGTATAAAAAAAGTAATAAATTGCATATCAACATAAAATTATTAAAAATATTTTTAAAAACATCAATTATTTTTCAAATATGGAAACAGAATTCGCTTCTCACACAATACACACACAAAATTAAGTAATTATATTCGTATTTCAAAATAATATATTATGTACTATAGCTGTAGACAACAGCTAGTAAGCCCCACAGCTGAGCAAAGGCTTGCGGCTATTCCACAGCACTACGCTACAAGCCACAGCCGGGTGTTAGAATTATCTTATAATATTAAATGAACAATTTTTGTACGAGTATATGTACATAATTATATATAAATTTATTTTGTGTATCTCGGAAACGGCTCTAATGTTTTGGCTCATCATAACATCTATTTAAATAAGATTATACTTTTAAGTATATCAATAAATTCCAAGATAACATAAAAAAAAAAAAAAATTTAGACGACCGACGCTCGCTCGCACAGATATTAAATTTAAATTGAGCCTACGAAAATTCAATGGCGCTTGACCGGATATGAACTCATCTTCTATTAAGATTCAGTTTTCTAACCAATTTTAAATCAAATTTTAAAATTATATGTATTTTATAATTATTATGAATTAACTAAATGCGTAAACAAAAACAAAAATGTGCGGTCGGGGGCCCCCGTCAAGAACAATGTTCTGTGCGATATTTTACGACTCAAGCCGTGTTTTAAATTGTAAATTTTAATTGATTATATTACTGTATTTTTGTCACACTAAAAAGCACCTCAACCTCCTTTATATCGACCTCCTAAATTCGAATGCCTGACGCATCGCATTTTGTAGCATTTGGTAGGCACAGTATGAACACTACTTCGTTATAAATATTATGACGTGACCTTAGGCCACTGCCATTTCACTCTACTGTAAGCCGAGTAAAATAACTTCATTCCAAAAAAAATATTTTATTGTATTTATACCATTGTATAAATATGTGTAACACGAAACTAACCGCCTTATTCATAAAATTTATTTAACTGGTGATTAGTTAAACAATATTTTGCTTTCTTCTTTCCTATGTCAAATCAATAATGACAGAAATAGACAAATCAGTGTTTAGCTAAACAGTAACTAAGCAACGTTTATAAATAAGGCCGTAATTGTATAAAAAGGTTATAAATTATTTTGTACATTATATTCGCTTAGGTATTCCTGTAGGTGATAGCACAAAGTGTATATTACAATATTCATTCCACTCTGTTCGGTTGTGTTTCTTTTATACAGGTTGTTTTTCAGAGTGTTCTGCATTTTTAGTACAGCGACATGATAATAACGATACAGGTATATTCATTTATTTCAGCGAAATACATGTCTCGTAGAGAGATTTTTGTAATTGCTGAATCATTTCGACTCGTAGGATACTTCTAAGCTTATTTACTCGTAAATTTACGGCAATTTCATCCGGATCTGCAGCGCTGTTCAGTACGAACTCACGTCGTATCTCAATCGTAAAATGTCGAAGGACGATTCACATTGATACGCTATTTTGTTGCGTGTATCGCTTAAATATTAAATTCATTAGACTCAATGTCGCGTATCACTTTACGATTGTGTTCGCGGTAAGTTTCGATTTTGTTCTAACTACGAGTTCTACTGTTCAGGTCCGTCTTAGTACCAGCCACCGATCAATTATTCTACGGCCAGTGTTCGGGGGATATAAAGCGAGTGTGCCAGTGTCACTACAGGCACACGGGACGTAAAATCTTAGTTCCCAAGATTGGTGGCGCATACGATGTCAGGAATGGTTAGTATTGCTTACAGTGTCAATATTTATGGGCGGTTGAGACCACTTACTATCAGGTGGCGCATCTGCTCGTATATGCAGAGTAGTTTTGCATTTCAAAGCTTACCTCTCTATAAAAAAAATGTGTACATTTTCTTTTAATATATAAATAACTAGCAATATCAGGCAAACGTGATTCTGTCCGTATAATATATTATAAATTGATTTTAAATATTTCTGTTAGCAGGGCCGGATTTACGGGAGGGAAAACAGGGCTACTGCCCCGGGTCCTCCACTAAAGAAGGGAATAGAGACTTCGGACAAAAAAAAAGTTTGAAAGAAACCAAACGAAAAAAAGCGACTGCAACATCAGCAAAAAATATGATTTCCTTCCACAATATTTTTGCCCGGGGTGCCAGTGACCCTTATGTAGATGCTGCTGATGCTGATGTGCAGCCGCTGACTTTTTTTTTCCTTGTCTTTGTTTGGTTTCACAATCAATTATTTGTTGACTTTTTTTGGCCAGGGGGCCTCCACAATCCTTTGTTGCTCCGAGGCCTCCACACCTCTAAATCCGGCCCTGTCTGTTAGTAATAATATTTTATGAATTTGTAAATTACCGTGGCGTATAGATACGTCGTCACCGACTTTTTATCGGTCTTCTTAATTTCTAAAACTTATCAACAGAAGGTATCCAGATATTTTTATATAGTTAAAGTCTATACTCCCGGATCGTTTGCACCATACAAATAACTATCTTGGATATTTACAGAATACGATAATAGTTTATTACACAAACGCTTTCTTTTCTCCAATTCCGGATTTTATTGTGGTCATATTATAATCCAATAGAAATTGCGTTACGTTGCGTTACTAATTATATGTGTGTATAAATTATGTATTTGCGCAAACGACATAAGCTTCCCGTATGAAGTCCGGGCCGCTAGGCGCTAATGAATTAGTTCGGCGGTGCGAGTCGGGCAGTAGGAAGAATAATTTGAGCGTACACGAATGTTTTCAGTGTTTAATTTCTAACAACGAATTAAAAGCATTTTCTAAAAATGTAAATAGCAAAGTACCCATTATCTATTAATTTTTTTGTACATACAGTATAAACGTTTTCACTGTTGTATGTAAAGTATTTATTGAACATAAGTGGGTTATTTTTCGATGTAATTTTGTAATTTTTTAAACCGCTCGACCGTTTTTTTGTCATAAACTGATGAAAAAACGGTCTAGCAGTCCAATTAACACAACCAATCTTATAAAATTGTATTTTATGAAAAAATATTTATTTTAATGTATATTATACATATGAGGTAATAACTATATAGGATTATATCGGGCCTTGGTTCAACCTAATGGTTCATTCTAAATATTGGTGAAATAATTTTTGAAATCGGATAAGCAGCTTCATAGTTTACTTCGGAGATACCTCCTACGTCCAAACTTACTGTCTTTACCTCTTTGTTATATAGAAGATAACATTTTAATTAAAAATACTCGCGGTCATATTTTGATAGGCAACCCGGCGGGATATATAGTATTACACAAAATGTTTAACGTTACTGCACTTTCTACTAAGTTAGCTAAGGAAGTGCAGTATAAAATGAAATTGTATAATGAAAGAGTTTTCGTTACACAGCTAAAAATGTTTTTTTTTTTTATATATTATTATATAATAATGCAAATCTGACTTGACTGCCTCGTTGGTCTAGTGGCTAGATATAAGGCCGCAGACCCTGGATTCAATTCCCAGGTCGGGCCAATAAATAGTTATTGGGTTTTTCTGTCAGAAAAATCTCAGTAGCAGCCCGGAGTCTGGAAGTTGGAAGTGTGTACACTCCCGTGCCTCGGAAAGCACGTTAAGCCGTTGGTCCTGCACCTGAACTCTTTCCGGTCGTGTCCGATTGCCGTCCCATCGGATTATGAGAGCTAAAGAAAAGAGAGTGCACCTGTTTTTGCGCACACACTTGTGCACTATAATATGTCCTGCGCAGTTGGCTAATCTCTCTTGAGAATGGCCGCCGTGCCCGAAATCGGTCTGGAGGACCTTAATGCAAATCTGAGTATATATTTGTTCCCTTTTTTTTATAGTATAGATTAGTGGACGAGCATGTGGGCCACCTGATGGTAAGTGGTCACCAACGCCCATAGACAGTGGTTTATATATTTCTTAAAAAAAAAACAATATCACCACTAAGATGTTATGTCCCTTGTGCCTGTAATTACACTGGCTCACTCACCCTTCAAACCGGAACACAACAACACAAAGTACTGCTGTTTTGCGGTCGAATATCTGATGAGTGGGTGGTACCTACCCAGACGAGCTCGCACAAAGCTCTACCACCGAGTAAATATCACTTCATTAATATAAGAATTATTTACTACGAGGACTTCAATAAGCATATACAAATTAATATTAAATATAACTAGGATATTAATAGCAAGAATGACAGCATTTCTCCGTTGAATCGCAATTCGGGTGCACTGGGCAAAAAATAAAAGAATATTCTCATGTTTTATGGTAAATATAAAATTCATACAATATGATTTTGCTTTGTCGAGACAAATATTCATTATTCATAGATTTTCCAGACTCCGGTTGGAGGCGCTGTAAGCGAGCGATTATATCATTTCATGATAATATATTTATCAATAGATTTTAATGCATGATACTGTATCATCGAGTAAATCATTAGTTTTAATGAAATATTTATATACTTATCATTTATTTTAAATTATTTGCAAAAGTATTTAATGCTTCTTACAAAATACTCAAGTGCCTCAAGTGAATATAATGTAATTGAGATTTTTTGATTATTCGAAATGAGTTTATTCTAAAGATACGAATTATTAGTAAAGTATTACTAAAAAAAACACAAAATATTAAAAAGGCCTAAATGATTAAATTAATCTGAAATTCAATATAATTATTAACGCCTAAATTTACTCTTGATAACCACATCCTCGGTAGTATAGTGGTAAGTATCCCCGCCTGTCACGCGGGAGACCGGGGTTCGATTCCCCGCCGGGGAGAGTTTTATTTTAATTAACAGTAAACATATATGTGATTACTTTTATTTTTCTCACCGAAACATCCCGTTTCTTTCCAAAGTTATTACGGGATTTGACATTTGGATATATATTTTATTTATTTATTATCATTATAAGTTACAAGTCGATTTACATTATGATGCAATTTAAAAACAAACGCCGTTGTATTTTTTCTCTAGACAAACTTGGAAAGCAAAACCTAAATACAAAATCCAGAAGTCAGATTCAATGGATAAATTGATTCAGATACAATAATTTCAGGAAAAAAGCTAAGTTTGATTTTTCTTACTAATAGGTAAGAGAAATGAAACTTATTTTTTTTAAGTTTAGTAGTATCAATTAATTAAAACATAATTCTCCCCGGCGGGGAATCGAACCCCGGTCTCCCGCGTGACAGGCGGGGATACTTACCACTATACTACCGAGGATGTGATTATTGTACGTAAATATAGGTGCTAAGTATTTTATCGCATTTCAGATTTATTTTATCAATCAGATTTTTATAATACACGATTGGAAAGAGTTCAGGCGCATGACGAATGACGTTACGTCCTTTCCGAGGCACGGGAATTAAAACAAATTCATTTACATTCTAAATAAATGTATTCTAAAGAATTTAATGCCAGAGAAGCCCAATCAGTGAATTGGTCGGACTCTGGTATTGAACCTAGGACCTCGAAATATACAGTTTTAAAAGCCAACAACAACAACGAGATAGTTATATTTTTATTATATTTTTCTCATTTGTGCTATCATTACGTATTTATTATCAATTGTTTCGAGTTGAAAGTTTCGGGACTAAGTGATGTATCTAGTTTCATATTCTGTATGGTATATCGGTCGGTCAAGCCGGCTAGGGATCAATTCTACTATCTTATAAAGGTTACGATACGTTCCCGATTCTATTCCTCACAAACCTCATTTGAATCGTACTTGGCAATTCTACTAAATTATAACGGTTACGGAATATTTCCGATACAACTTCAGTCGAACCGCAACTGGATCGTTATGTTAGAAGAATAGAATAATAGTTAAACTGCAATATTTACATTTCGATTGTATTGCCATAAAGTGACAATTTGTAGTAGAATTACCCAGGTTCGATACGCTGGCACAGCATTCATTGTATTTACATATTATTCGTGCACACCGACTTTCAATTCCAGAAATTTCGCGTAAATCATTCCTATATCAGACGTGTCCCTTACGTAGCGCCATTTAAGATAGATATTGTAATATTTGCAAAGATAAATACGAGCATTGCATACACATACAATAATTTAGAATGAGTAAATATATCTTTTTGATATTATAAAATATACTCTATTCGTATGCTTGTTTTGTATTATGGGTACTTAAGATAATAAAAGTTATTTTTATATGTTTATATAATATATTTAGCATCCAGAAGTGAAAAATGATTTTATAAGAACCTCGAATTGGTCTATTCATAAATAGAACACCAAATCATATAAATTGATATAATTACTCAATTACTCTTTAAATCCAAATAACAAATTGCAAATCATAAGTCGCGCCAATAATTAATTAATAACTTTACCTTTATGTGCACTTGCATGATGGCGGCGGTTAAAATTACCGCGCTTCTTTTTTTTTTAATAATACTGTTGTATGAACCAATGAGTCTTCTAACAATATAATAAAAAGACGATCGTGTCTAGAAAGCATCCACTTCACTATTAATATGGACCTAATGGGTCAGACACTGATTGTCTGGCTCGTACTCCACCTGGGAAGGCAAGTCGATCAAGACCTCCAGCCGCCACATACCACAAGCACCAGCCAGCCAGCCCAAGAGTTTTATGACATCAGGGCGTTTATGTTTCGGTGAACGATCCTGAATCAGAATTTAGAGTATTTATATAAAAATTTGGAAAATCCAAACGTGCACAACTCATTTGCTCATTCAATAGTAAAAAAATCGGTCAAAATGGGATGCTAGAAAGCCGTAAGTGATTCCGTTCGATTTATAATGGTCAAATTAGGCGAAAAAAGTTTTTGAATATAACGAAATCGGTCAAAATTAAAAAAAGAACATATATGGGCGCTATATTTTTTCGTGAATTGTCAGTTTTTGTTTATATTAATTATAATTAAACCAAAAAGTTTTGAATAGTGGTTTTCAATAGGGTTCTTCTGTTTAAGAATTCAAGTGTAATAAAAAAATAAATAGAACAATCGGTTGTGTATTTTTTTAGTTAATGGGTTTACCAACATCCGTACATACTGACGGACATCACCGGATTGGTTTATAATTTTTGATTTTTCAATCATAATTTTAAAAAAAGATACTTGAATTGTATTTGTTTTATTCATTAATAAATTATCTTTCAAATGGTATGAATTTTAATCTTGTTGAATATATTTGAACGAGTGTAAAATGTTTTCTATGCGAGTGAATCAGCTCGGATCGAGTAGCGTTAGTAGAACACATCTCACTGCTTCGCAAATGAGTTGTGCAAAGCAGACAAATCTTATGAATCCTTGAAGCTATATTTTACTCCCCTGCAACCAAACCTAATTCTTACTATATCAAAATTACTAAGTCTAAAATATTTTCCTTATAACAGATTATTATTTTACATATAATATTTGAATGTAGTTAGAAAATGAATTTATTATACAATATATAACTGTTTCGTTGGTCAAGTGGTTAGATATAAGGCCGCAGACCCGGAGGTCCTGGGTTCAATTCCCAGGTCGGGCTAGTAAAATGTTATTGGTTTTTTCTGTCAGGAAATTCTCAGTAGCAGCCCGGAGTCTTGAAATTGGAAGTGTGTACACTACCGTGCCTCGGAAAGCACGTAAAGCTGTTGGTCCTGCGCCTGAACTCTTTCTGGTCGTGTCGGATTGCCGTCCCATCGGATTATGAGAGCTAGGGAATAGAGAGTGCACCTGTGCTTGAGCACACACTTGTGCAATATAATGTCTCCTGCGCAGTTGGCTAATCTCTCTTGAGATTGGCCGCCGTGACCGAAATCGAGACTTATACAATATAATTTAAGATACAAAGCCGAAAATATTTCTTCTCAAGTTGCAGATGCAATATATATTGACAGTTTCCTGTTTCAATTTTTATTTTAAATACTACATATTTTAAGAAAAAAATATTTCTTTTACTAACTTAAATACTTTTTATTTTACAAGGATATCCTAGTAAATCTAACTATAGGGTTTTCCATTAAGGGCGCTTGATCTTTGAAATGCAAAAAAAAATACATGTAGGAGAGATATTTGCGAATTTTTTTTTTATTTGGAAGGTCTATCGCCACGGCTTCGGTTGGTGGCGCGCACACGAAAGGTCCAATTTTCGATGACTCTGGCGCACAAATCGGGCTGTATTTGATCGATGGCGTGGCGTATGTTGACTTTGAGGGCATCGGTGGTTTGCGGCTTGTTGGCATAGACCTGCGACTTAAGAAAACCCCACAAGAAAAAGTCCAGCGGGGTCAAATCGCACGATCTCGGTGGCCAGTTCACGTCGCCTCCGCGCGAGATGACCATGTCCAGAAATTGCTCGTGCAGAACTTCCATCGTAGCGTGTGCTGTGTGGCACGTAGCGCCGTCCTGTTGAAACCACATGTTGTCCAGATCCATATTCTTGATTTCAGGCCAAAAGAAGTTGGTTATCATCGACCGGTATCGCTCACCATTGACGGTGACGGCCACACCATTATCGTTTTCGAAAAAATACGGACCAATCACGCCTCCGGCCCAAAATCCTCATCACTTGGTGAACCTCGTGTGGATTGGTCTCGTCCCAAATACGGCAATTTTGCTTGTTGACATAGCCATTCATCCAAAAATGCGCCTCGTCGCTGAAGATGATTTTTTTGCCAAAATCGGCGTCAACTTCCAACTGCTCTAATGCCCAGTCAGCGAACACACGGCGCTGTCTATGGTCATTAACCTTGAGCTCTTGGGTCAGCTGGATCTTGTACGGGTGCAGGCTCAAGTCACAACGCAAAATTCGCCAAGTTGTCGTCTGCGAAATGCCGAGTTCCTGTGCGCGATGCGGAATTGACTGCCGCGGGTTTTCGAGGACACTGTCGCGTACAGCGGCGATATTCTCGGCAGATCTCGCGTTACGTTGACGCACAGGAACCGGCTGATTGTTAACTGACCCGGTTGACTCGAATTTGTCCACCAATCGACGGATAGTCGACTCGGCAGGACGATCATCGCGACCGTAAAACGGGCGAAGTGCGCGGAACGTTGCTCGAACTGAAGACCCATTTTCATAAAACAATTTTATGATTTGCACGTGCTGCTCGACACTGTAACCTGCCATGGTGGTTTGGGAGGACGGAATGAATATAACACACTGCATTTGACAGTTGTCACTCAAACAACATGGCCGCAATCAGCTGTCAAAGTTCAAGCGTCCCTATTGGAAAACCCCTTACTAATATATAATAACAACTCTTGATCGTTATTTAACTTATTATCCCTCTAAAAGTTAAAAACGCATTATTAAACTTAGGAGCCAAATACTATCGTGTCTTTTTATTTTACATCACTAACCAACGCCACCGACCTTGGGAACTAAGATGTTATGTCCCTTGTGACTGTAATAACATTGGCTCACCAACCCGGAACACAATAATACAAAGTACTGCTGTTTTGCGGTAGAAAACCTGATGAGTGGGAGTGGGAGATATTTGTGTCTGTGTTATCACAGATCATATAATAGGTTCTACCTTCCTCCCTTTCTTGCCATTACGGTTTATTATTGTTTTACTTTTTTTTGTTTTTTTTTTTTTTTATATTTTCTTTAATAACGTACCAATATTTTTAATAAATAAAACATACGTTATCTATATATTTTTGATCATGAGTTTATTTTTAAGCAAATATCATCTTATCGTCTCGTACACATTCAATCACTCGCAGATTTCACTTGAAACCCAATTTCTAGTAATCTAATTACAGCATGACACTCAATTCCACACACGTTCATATAAACATTTCAAATGTAATGAACGATATAGTTTATTTACTTAAAGTATGTATATAAAACTATATAAACGTATCTATATAATCTAATATAATTAAAAATTAACTAACATATTGGTTGGATAATTTGTTTCGGCTGTAGAGTACTCATCTCATTGACGAGCCGGTTGGCGTGGTTGGTAGATACTGCCTTTCACACCTAGGACAGACATTTGTGTGCATGAACATGTCTGTTTGTCCTGAGTCTGGGTGTAATCTATATTACTACTTATATAAATCTATTGGTTCTGTCTGTACATTTTTTTTCACCTAATTTTGTGATAAATAATCGTTTTATGATGCAGTGATTCACATTATACTATTTTTTCATTTTTGTCTGTCTGTCTGTCTGTATGTCTTCTTATAACTCAAGAACGGCTTGACCAATCTTGATGAAAATTGGTACACACAAAGAACATATTGTGATGGCGCAAATGTTAGGCCATATATTATAAGATCGGTAAAAACTACGGTATCTTATGAAAATTAATTTCAAATTAATTACGTATTTCTTTACCAGTAGCTATATGTGTGTGTGTGTGTGTGTGCGCGCGTGTGTGTTATTATAGTAATAAAATAATTTATTATATTTTATATTAATCAGTCAAATCAGTGATGTCAGAAAGAAATTAAATCGATATTTCACTAAACAACGTTTATAAATTAAGCTGAGCTTATCACACGACCGGTAGACAACATCACAAAATGAAACCCTTCCCAGAAAGCTTCAACCACACAACGGTCTACGAGCTCCATATCGATTTAAGTCGCAGGTTTGATCCTCATGGGGGTATAAATATCCTCACTGGTACCTTTACGTTAAGTTGGAGGGTTAAATAAGTATATTAGTAGTTCTAAGAAAAGGGCATTGCATTTATACTTGATAAAATATTGCTTTAAAATTACCTATGCAATGTGATGGTGAAGAAGTAATTGTTTTGCGAATTCGATTTAAATTATGGTGGTAGGGCTTTGTGCATGCTCGTCTGGGTAGGTACCACCCACTCATCAGATATTCTACCGCAAAACGGCAGTACTTGGTATCGTTGTGTTCCGGTTTGAAAGGTGAGTGAGCCAGTGTAATTACAGGCACAAGGGACATAACATCTTAGTTCCCAAGATTGGCGGACGAGCATATGGGCCACCTGATGGTAAGTGGTCACCAACGCCCATAGACAATGGCGTTGTAAGAAATGTTAACCATCACTTACATTGCCAATGCGCCACCAACCTTGGTGGTGGTGCATTTACCATGTAAGTGATGGTTAATATCTCTTGCAATGCCAATGTCTATGGGCGTTGGTGAACACTTAAAATCAGGTGACTCATGTGCTCGTCCGCCTACCTATTCTGTAAAAAAAAGCCATTGGGTAATGAGCCACACCGTACAAGTAGCCGCTGTGATTCAGATTGTATACATTTCCAAACATACTCTCTTTCGCATTTATAATATTGATATGAATCAATAAAAATACAAAAAAAACCTAACAAAAACATAACAAGATTTCGAAAAAATCCGTCAACAGTTTGTAGTGATTATACGTGTAATTACTTATGTATATATTATGTTTTAAAAATATGTACTCAAAATATGTATTGATTTGCCATTCGAGTGAAGAAGACAGCATTATTTAACTAATACTCAAAACAACCTTTATAAGTGAAGCCGTAAGTTGTAACTTTTGATAGATTACTTAAAGTGATTGCATAAAAAAAGGTGCCGCTAGCTTAAAAAATAAGGTACGTAAACAATAATTGTTATTGTTATTTGAAAGCAAATACAGCAAAACCCTAATTAATTAATTACCTTAGGTATCCGGTCAACCGTATTATTGAATTTGGTTTAACTACCTCTGTGGTCTAGTCGCTAGGTTATATTTCTGCAGTGTTTGAGGTCATAGGTTAAAATCATGGGTTCCAATAAAGTTGGCTTTTTAAGTTTCTCATCTGCGCATATGTTTCTTATACGTTGAGAATAGCCGCCGTGGCTAGAATCAGAAGAATTAAATAAACAAAAAGAGTCAAATGGATGAAAATTTCGAAATAAGCGAGAAGGTTACTGAATATTTAAACGGTTATTTAAACGTCTTCCTAATAAATACACATCGAAACGAACGTGATCGTAATATCAAGGAATTCAAGGAATCATCCGTTTTCCTCTTTTTTTTTTAAGTAGAATCTTACAAGCATATACTTAGAAATTTCAAACTAAATGATTATTAAATGCAAAGACCTGTAGCTTTCTAATTTTATCACAGTTCTAATCATAGGTACACGTATGAAATTAAACGGTTTTATTTAGCTTACCCTGTTTGTTGGTTTGGGTCAAATTTAGTAATTGAAATTTGACCTACCTTCTGTTAACAGATTGATGTGATATTTGGTACACACCTTTAGTTCTGATGACAATACAATTTAATAATCATGGTCAATCCAAGATGGCCGCCGCTACAAAATGGCGGATTACATATTTTTCACAAGTAACTCAATATGGGTTTCAAGTGAAAGGGCTTGACTAGTAAAATAGAGTTCACAATGAAAAAAAATTGAAAATTCAATACGGCAGCCAACAAAATGACGCATTAAGTATATATTTTTTCACAACGCTTTCAATATAGGTATCAAATGAAAGGGCTTGACTAGTAGAATACTGTACACTATGACAAATTTCAAATCCAAGATGGCCGCCTGCACAAAATACCAGATTTCATATTTGTTTCAATATTTCTAATTTCATATTTGTTTCGATATGGGTAATGGGTATCAAATAAAAGTGCAAGTGAAACAGTAGCAAAACTAAAAACTTGAAAATAAAAAATTAAGTAAAAAAATTATTTTAAGCCTTTAGTTCATTATCTACATCATTGTTATCTTTATACAAAATAAAACCGTATAACTTAAAATGATTTTTTTATTCTTATTTTTTATTTATAATTATATCCGGTATATAACTTAATGTGTATATTTCTTGAATGATTAAAATAAGTAACTAGAGTTTCATGCTGATTATTTATTTTATCAGTCAGTAGAATACACATTCCGAATCGCTGATAGCTTTACATTAAATGTAACCTTTTTAAATGACGTATAAAAATTACATTTAAGACCCTACTTGAATAAATTATATTATAATTTAAAGTCTAGGAATTCTAACCACCTTATAATTTTGTATTGAGTGATGTGCCTTTATTACACGACTGCCCAGAAATGTGAGTTTATTGAACAATATCTTTCAAATGCTTGAACTGATTTGGATGCATTCATTTGTTCATTCATTCATTCAGTCAGGGCAGTCGAATTTTCCATTTTTTTAAAGATATAATTTATTATACGAAACAATTAACTTGCAAGTCATTTATAAATATTGTTACAAACAGTACACATAGTTTCTGTTAAAGCGTCGCCTTTAGTTTGACTTCGGAGTTATCACAACGGCTTATTATTTTTACTTTGAACAACAATAAAGTCAGCTTAGAACTACTCGCTTCGTTAGAAGCAAACATTTGATTGTGCTTACTTCATGCCCTTCGTATTCGCGAATGCAAACATGACCCTTTACTGAAATATTTATTTGCTTAACATTTTGTACCGAATTATTTACGTTTGGTAGTATTGTTTTTGCTAGACGAATCTGTTTTTGTGACGTAGCAATACATCTAGATATGACATACTAGCTTACGACTGCGGCTTCACCCGCATGTGAGAAGGCAGAATTTAGGTTTAATAAAGTAGAATAATTATATCCTTTTCATATGAAAAAAAAAAGAAAATTATATTCTTCCTTGGAGCTGTAAATGTTTATTTCATTATTAAACAATAATGTGTCGAAAGAGTAATAAAGTGTTATTTAATAGTGTGTTTTGAAATATCAGATCCTTATATAATATGAAATTGGCGATTTGTACGGGAGGAATATAAATTCAATTTTTTTTTTGTAAAATATATTTAATTAATCAAAGTATGCACCGTTGTTATGCACTTTTGCCATCTCATAGGTAGATCATTGATGCCTTTACTAAAAAAACCGTGGGGGCGAGAATCAATAAACTCTTTGAAGGCGGTTTGGACTGCCGCATCGGAGTTGAATTTTTTTCCTTGTAAGAATTTGTCCAAATTCCGGAAAAAATGGTAATCTGTTGGAGCAAGGTCCGGGGAGTACGGTGGATGTCGCACACATTCCAATTGTAGCTCATCTAATTTAGTGGTTGTTTGTTGTGCAGTGTGTGGTCTTGCGTTGTCGTGGAGCAGCAATGGCCTAGAGCGATTGACCAATCTCGGTTGTTTAGCAGCTAGTTCTTACTTCATGGTTTGCAATTGCTGAGAATAGATATCTGCCGTAATCGTTTGGCCAGATTTTAGAAAGCTGTAGTGAACGACACCGGCGCTAGTCCACCAAACACTCACAAGTGACTTTTTCTGATTCAATTTTCATTTAGGGCAGGATTTGGCTGGGTCTCCAGGGTTCCGGTATCCACTTTTCATCACAAGTAATGATTCGATTTAAAATCCCTTCATTATTGTGTCGGTTGAGCAAAGTAACACAGCAGTCGAGGCGTGTTTGCAAGTTCGATTCACTCAATTCATGAGGTACCCATCGTTCAAGTTTTTTTACTTTCCCGATTTGCTCCACTGGATTAATACAGTTTTATCACTCACCGCGAAGTCTGCAGCTATCTCTGAAGTGCTTTGTGATGGATCCGCTTCCACAATAGCCTTTAATTCTTCATTTTCCACTATGGTCACTGGCCGTCCACAGGGTTGGTTCTGAAGGTCGAAATTTCCAGAACGAAAACGTTGAAACCAAAAACGTACCGTGCTTTCTTTTGCGACACCAGCGCCGCACAAATCATTAATCCTTCGAGCTGCTTCTGCAGCACTGGTGCCACGGTTGAACTCGTACTCGTAAATATACCGATATTTCATGTTTTCCATTATGCGGTAATAAGCGACGCCAAAGAAAAATATAACGAGGAAAAAAAAATGAATGACTGTTTTCAAA
This sequence comes from Nymphalis polychloros, assembly GCA_905220585.2. Classification (NCBI taxonomy): domain Eukaryota; kingdom Metazoa; phylum Arthropoda; class Insecta; order Lepidoptera; family Nymphalidae; genus Nymphalis; species Nymphalis polychloros. The sequence continues at coordinate 3,428,352 of HG992247.1, forward strand.
ACTCAAATGTACCAGCTAAATGAATTTATAAATTTGAATTTGGAATTCTTAACCAAAGAGGAGATATTTCAGATCAAAGTGATCAGTACGACAAAACGGTAATTTCATATGTTAGGACCTAATATTTTTTTGTTAAACAAGCCCAGGTGAGTTCAATTTCTCGTATCCTACCCTACAGGATATTTGGTAGGACACGTTAAATATCAGAATAATTCCAAAATGAAATTCAAAATTCAACTCTAATATCGATAAGTAATTAATATATCGTGTTCGTTTAATTTATTATATATTCATTAGTTCGTTTCAAAGTTTCAAATTGTTCGTTGATTAAAATGAAAGTTGTTCGGATTATGTATTTACTTTGTATTGTAAATGTTAAGTCAAATGTTAGTTTTAGTTATGTAGTAGACTTGTTATGGAAGTATAGGGTTTTCCATTAAGGGCGCTTGATCGACTCGAGATCTTGATCGAGTCGACTCGGCAGGACGATCATCGCGACCGTAAAACGGGCGAAGTGCGCGGAACGTTGCTCGAACTGAAGACCCATTTTCATAAAACAATTTTATGATTTGCACGTGCTGCTCGACACTGTAATCTGCCATGGTGGTTTGGGAGGACGGAATGAATATAACACACTGCATTTGACAGCTGTCACTCAAACAACATGGCCGCAATCAGCTGTCAAAGTTCAAGCGTCCCTATTGGAAAACCCTATACAAGGTGGTTAGTCAAATACTAACCATCTTGTTGATTTACTTACTTTAAAAGGAAAAAAAATCCGAACCAAATTTTTTACCATTCTTAAAATAATATAGTAATATATATACAATCATATTTCGAAAATCAAATACCAATTACTCTCTTACTTATCTACTCTTAATCACTTTTGAATCAAGAATTTAGATGTTAATAAATGTCGTAGTTATCATGTTACTATATATATATATATACTAGCGACCCGCCCCGGCTTCGCCCGGGTAGCAGAGTAGAAAAAAACTGTCGTAGTATTGTATCAGCTTTTAGCTACAGTGGGCGACAGAGAGGTCGCGGGGGCGCGCGGGCGGTTGCATCACGCGGTTAGTATAATCGGTGTGGGATCACATGAATTTATTTAGTGCGCGATAGTTTTAATTTCACGATAACTCCTAAGATATTAATTTAAGCCGCGGTCAAGCGGAAGTTAAAGCCAAATTGGCTTCCAAAAAGCTTGGAGTGCTCAACAAGGCGAGACAGTATTTCACGTCGGCCCATCGCCTAAAACTTAACAAGCTTCTTCCTTTTGACCGCATTCAACGTAGAGCAGTTCTCACGGGGAGTGTTCTGAGAAGTTGTTTGGTTTAGTCCCGGCCGTTGAATTTCACCACCGGACATCGCGCCAGAACAGTCAGAAAAGTCAGGAATAGTGATTCGTTGTAAATATGTATATATAAACAACGAATACTAATTTCAAACTTTTTTTATCAAGTAAAGAATTACGTCCTTTTTTGTTATTGATATTTTTGATAACATAATACATAAATTGAATTATTGTTTACTTTTTTATTAAAACATATTACTTTGATAACAGATATCTCTTACATTGTCAACAATGAGTTTGTTTATATATTTAAATATGTAAACATAGATAAGATATTCGTGTTGTGAAAAATGCACGCATCTCATTATTCTATATATAAGCCAATAATTTTATTATAGATTTAACGTGTAACGAATCGTGAAAAATTAAGTGACTACTAACCAATGCGAGGCCAGGATCGGACCCTTTGAACTTTCCGAATGAAATACTGACCTAATATCATTCAAATCCCAGAGATCCCGTTGAAATCCGCGGAAACGATATCTCTTATTGCGATGACCTCATGTGATTTGGATAAAACTGAAAACCAATTTCAAATGAATGTAATAAAATTATTCATGAGTTTTATATTGAAAATTGAATATTATGGGAACTTATAACTCGATCATATTTTTATTACAGGATTTGTAAGCAATAAGGAATTTCGCGCGCATATTGAGGATTGATGAAAATATGGCTATTTTAATAAACGTGTTGACATTTTTTTTTGTAATGCCTGTCTGAAAAACCTACTACACAATATCAATTAAACATATACCAAAAAATACGTAGCACGTTTGAATATCAAAACATATGAGAAATAAAATATTGTAAAATAAAATAACTGAATCAGCTACAAGAAGATAAGGAATTACAGAATACGAATAACAATACGTGAGCGAGTGGAAAGAGAACGCATTGATTTATTTCTGATCAAATAATATAAAGGTATATACAAAACTAACAGTGACATATAAAGTTCACGGACAATTTGTAAAGTTTAATAATATAATATATGTATATATTTTTGGTTAACTTTAGACTAACTAGAACTGGAAGGCCGACGGATTAGTTGTGTAAAAGATCATTGGCAACGAAAAAGTATCTGCTTACAACACATCACCAACTATGGAATATTGTACCTACGACTCCTGTCAAATGCTGCTGCTATCTTATTATATATAACCTTTGGCATAACTGCATATTTTTACTTAAAAATATTCTGAAATCTTAATAATTAAAAATCATTCTAACTGTATGTTTCCCACTTCTGGGCTAATGACCTTTCAAGGAGACGGCATGAGCTTATTCCACCAGGCTGCTCTAATGCGCATTACACACATACATGTTTCCTGACGTTTGATATTTCACTTAACCGCCGAGCACAGGATAAGTAATTATAAACACGAATTAACCACATTAGAAAAGAGGTGGTTAAGTGGGCCATCTCTATTATATTTTAATAATTAAAATTCGCACTATCTCTTAGCTGAATAACAAGTCCCTAATTACGTATTTACATGTTGAAATTTATAATCCGTTGTAAACTTTTAAAACTTTTCAGAGCTTAAAATGTTTTTCAATAATCCTTTAATGTACTAGCTTTAAAGCGAACTAAAGTTTACTAATATAATAAAATAATATTCAAACTGTTTTCGTTTTTGAATTAAACAATCTGTATATAAAACTGAAGAGTTTGTTTGTTTAAACGCGTTAATTTCAGAATCTACAGGTCTTATTTGAAATATATTTGTCTGCGTTAAATCGTCGAATCGATCGAGGTTAAATTTCAGGTGCAGGGGTGCTACTGAGAAGTTTTTGCCTGGAAAATCTAATAACTATTTGACCTAACCTGGGGTTTGAAATTAAGACCATTAGACCAACAAGGCAGTTAAAGAAGGAGCATACAAGATTTTGAAATTTTTATTTTTTTCGGGGTATTGTGCTCACCTCCTCAACTAATCCAAGCAACGTGTTCAATGTCCTCGTATCATCCTAACATCTCAATAAATATAATCATACCATATGGATATATGTATTTAATATTACAAGCCCCGCTTTGAAAACATACTAAAATATTTTTGATGAAATTTCTGCGTCTAAAGGCACGAATTTTAATCCTAGAATATTTATATTAATCTAGGTTGTCTAGAAAGTTCTGTAAGTTTTAAAATTTATATTATTTTAACCTAAGTAGCTTATAAGTACAATGGATTTTCAACCTTATAGTCATTAATAACTTTTCATAAACAGTCGATTATTTCATTTATGTTGTTTTAAATATCATGGAATCTAATTATTCTTAAAACCTGCAGCTACAAGATTCGTAACGATACATAGGTAATTGTAGCAAAATATATTATTTTTTTTTGTCTATAATCCTTACCATAATATTTAATTATCCATTTTTTGTATGTTAATTTAATTCTCAATAGCGCAATGGTTTATGGGACGCCTAGCGATGTAAATGTCGCAAGATCAACCCTGACCCCCTGGGGTATTGTCATCCCCACACCTAACACAATTTGTATGGTTAATTGGATGATTGTGGCATTGCTATAATTCTTTAAAAATATGCGTATACATTTATACGGTTCTGATACATTTGTATTAATAATAATCATTCAATCATATATATATATAATAGCATAAATCCTTAATTTAAATTCTCAAAGTAGCTTGTCAGCAGAATCAGTCTACGAATTTCAGACGAGCAATAAACGCAGCGAGATTCCGCTGAAACCTATCCGTATTCGTGACAAGTGACAAACGCTTGTCGTCTCATTTAGCATTTGTCGTGTGCTCGTATGTTAATTTGCGCTGTCGAAATTGTTCATGAAAATGATAATATAATATATGATGTAGTTAAGCAATTATCGCATTTATATTATAAAGCTATATGATATTTTTTAGTAGACACGGAAGATAATAGTTACAAGATGGACTAATTTTAATTTATACATATATCATTTATACCCCATATCGGTTTACAGTAACAGTACAGTAGCCGCCTGTGAATGTCCCACTGCTGTGCTAAAGCCTCTTCTCCTCTTTAGAGGAAGGTTTGGAGCTTATTCCACCACGCTGCTCCAATGTGGGTTGGTGGAATACACATGTGACAGAATTTCAGTGAAATGAGACACATGTAGTTTCCTCACGATGTTTTCCTTCACCGTCAAGCACGAGATGAATCACAAATTAAGCACATGAAATTCAGTGTTGCTTGCCCGGATTTGTACCCACGATCATCGGTTAAGATTCAAGCGTTCTTACCACTGGGGCCATATCGGATTTTTTATATCGGTTTGGCTGGGGGAAAATAGCGGTTGATCCTTCAAATATTGAGATATGTTGTTGAATTAGCTGATCGTGAGTTGCTGTTTTTTACCGGAGCCGAGATAATTCAGTGCTTAGATAACATCAACCAAAACCGAACATAGTGTGTACAAACCCGGGCAAGAACCCGTAAACATCTATTATGTTGTAATTTAGGGATTCCATATCAAATAGAGGCCAAACTATACTGACTTATTTTATTTCTCATCCTTAACTCTATTATCTACAAAAACGGATTTTCTAGAAAATGCTGTCAAAAGAACTGATGAAGGAACACCCAATGCCGTTCATCTTTTTCAACCGTGCACATTTCTTAATTTCCCAAAAGGCTATGAACAACGTTTACAAAGATACAAAGAATATTTGGCACAATGGAAAAATATTTCGGACAGATTTTGATCCCAATCTGCCGTTTTATGAGGGCTTGACTAGACACCGAACATATCTGGCCCTTTGTGCTCATAAGAAAGAGAAAAATAGAATTTGTCTCTCGCCGCCGTAATGCGAATACTTTGGAATACACAGATGTAAACATGCGAAAGGTTTTTTGATGTCGACGGCATTGGTATGTAAATAAAACAGATGTAAAAATATCGTTTTATATTGCCAACCAATATTGTTTTTACGACGTCGCGATAAATCCATTGAAATTTCGGTTATCATATAAAAAAAAAAATTGAAAAAAGTGATTTTTTTATTATATTTTCACACCCCTATATCTTTTATCCCATTGAGGTACAAACGATTCAAAATGCGGTACAATCCGGTACAAACCTAGTACAATCGAATGGCAATCATAAAAAATAATAATATTAATAAGTGAGTTTTTGCCCATATTTTCACACCCCTATAACTTTTATCCCCTCGAGGTACAAACGATTTAAAATGCAGTACAATCCGGTACAAACCTAATACAGTCGAATGGAAATCAAAAAAATAATAATATGAATAATTGAGTTTTTGCCCATATTTTCACAACCCCCATATCTTTTACCCCCTTGAGGTACAAACGATTTTAAATGCGGTACAATCCGATACAAACCTAGTACAAACGTATGGAAGACCTAAAAATTAATTATTATATACTAACCGCCTTATTCATAAACTTTATTTAACTGGTGATTAGTTAAACAATATTTTGTCTTCTTCTTTCGTATGGAAAAAAAAGGAGAGAAAGAGACAAATCAGTGTTTAGCTAAACAGTAACTGAGCAACGTTTATAAATAAGGCCGTTAGTTGCCAACTTCACATAGGTGAAAAGCCGTTGGTCCTGCGCCTGAACTCCGGTCGTGTAGGATTGCCGTCCCATCGGGTTATGACAGTAACGGAATAGAGAGTGCACCTGTGTTTGCGCACACACTTGTGCACTATAATATCTCCTGCGTAATTGGCTAATGGCCGAAATCGATCAGGAGGACCATTTTTAAAGTGGACTATTTACCCCTTACCTGTACTTAATAATAATACCAATTGCAACTCTCAGACATGTTATTCGTAACTTATTGAAAGAAATAAATGAATGCCTGATAGATTTTATTGTAAAAATAACGAATCGAATATGGCAATTTTGTGCGTAATTTAACGATTATTTATTCGTATGAATTAAATCCGTCAGGCCTTCGATAAATCATCCGCGGCATGCATATTTACACTCTTGATTAACTTTGCAATAAAACGTAAATTCGTGTGGAAAAAAAACCCATTTTACTAAATGACCGAACATAATATATAGATCAATGTACGTCTCATAATAAGTTAATTTAAATTCTGTAATGTCTCACCTCTTCAAAAAGATAGACTGAAGCTTATTGCACTGATTTTTACTTTTATTAGAATTCGGTCTACAAAATTATGTTCTAAGACTAAGAAAAGTTTTTTCTTATGTAAGTATGGTAAATGGGCCACTTGATGGTAAGTCGTACACTACACTTGGATATTGGCGATGTAAAAAATATTAACCATTCTTTACATCGCCATTGCGCCACCAGACTTGAGAACTAAGATGTTATGTCGCCTGTGCCTGTAGTTACACTGGCTAACTCACCCTTCAAACCGGAACACAACAATAGTAAGTATTGTTGTTGAATGGAATGCAACTTTTGCGGTAGAATATCTGATTAGAGAGTGGTACCTACTGGTAGACGAGCATGCACTAAGCCTTACCACATAATAAAGTAAAAACCTTTATATGTCCTGCAGCTGCTCCTCTCTTCTTTAGGAGTAGGTTTGACGTATGAAAACTTTGAGGACCATGAAATTAATTATAAATACAAATTAAACACTTGAAAAATCAGTGGCGCTTGCTCGATTTTGCACCCAGAATCTTCGTGTTCTAACCACTGGACCCTATCGGCTGTTCTAAATTATGTTGTGACAAAAATACATTTCATTTTCGTACCTTTTAGCCGCATTCTCCCAAGTAATTGTTTAATCTGAACTGATAATATCTTCAGACAAAATTGCTCTCTATCACTGTAAATACAATAATTAAAATTCCTATTTAGCTAGAAATCATGACTCTATGCTACTTATATAAGTGTATATAATATAGGTGAAACTTTTTCAAAGCATTACGATTCTACGAGTACGAGATGAATTATCTCGTACTCGGCGGTGAAGGAAAACGTCATTGAATGTAGCGGACGGAAATCTGCCACGTTTATACACCATTCCGGATTGTAGTAGCGCGGTGAATAAACCTCCGTAACCTTAAATAAAGAGAGAAGGCCTCAGTCTGTTAGTTAGCTATGGTACATTTACAGGATGTTATTATAACCAGTGGGCTATCACGGCTCATATTTTAGAAAAAAATGTATAGTCCATAAAATCTACAATAGCTTAAAATATTTTTATTTAACATGATATACACAACAAAAAAAATACACATCGTTAAATGTCGTAGAACGTCCCGTTCAATAGCTCCACAAATATTTATAAGAAAGATTCCCCCGTTCCTCAAAAGAGATTTCGGTGTAGACTCGAGAAATAATACGCAGAGAATAATTTTAGTCCCATAATTTTATGTAAGGGAAAGATAAATTTTGTTTTCACTGTTATAAATGTTCGTTACACCGACTTTATTAGTTTAAAAACACTTCATTGTATTTTATAAATTATATTTTCGTAACACTAAGTTTTTGTATTTTGTACAATGCCTCAATATCTTAAAAAGAAGATAAAATTATAGAAATACTTGCTGTGCACCGCGGCTTCACCCGCGTATAATGAATAAAAATATAATAAATTATTTTATTACTATAATAACACACACGCACACACACACACACACACACACACATATTGCTATTGGTAAAGAAATACGTAATTAACGATTTGAAATTAATTTTCATAAGATACCGTAGGATTTACCGATCTTATATGGCCTACCATTTGCGCCATCACATGTTCTTTATGTGTACCAATTTTCATCAAGATTAGTCAAGTAAATAGCATATTCGTTATTCTTCATTTTACATATTTAAAACTGTAGTAGATCTCGAGACTCTTTTCCATCAATTACTGTAATTTCAATTAAGTCATTCATAATATGTCGTCTATAAATATCAACGACGTCTAACTCCACACATTTTTATACGATATTTTATTAATTAATACGCCTTATATAATGTCGTATTTATATGAAATCAATGTTATATTAATTGGCAATGCTGAAAGTTTTTGCTGAATAGTAAAGTAACATTCAGTGCATAGAATAATAACGCTTAGAAGGATAGTGTCATATAAAGTTTCACTCAAAATTTAAGCAACTTTAGAATTAATGTGTGCGTAAATGTCACGTAATTACATTCACCGACAAGCACGCATACGACCAAATTATATTACAAGTGAATAGAAATTTCCCCCATAAAGCGAAGAAATTAATACTGTTTGAATTTGAATTATGAAATATATTTATTTGCATTTAATTTATATAATTGCAATATTATTTATTTAATTTTAGCTGTTATTATTATAATTATCTCATTTTTTATGTTGCTATTATTTTATATATAACTAGCTGTTGCCTGCGGCTTCGCCCGCGCTTATATATAAGTAAAGGATAAATGTTTGTTTGGAAAACACAACAATACAAAGTACTGCTGTTTTGCGGTAGAATATCTGATGAGTGGGTGGTACCTACCCAGGCAAGCTTGCACAAAGCATTACCACCGAGTGTAAAAGTCGCTAACATGATGAATAAAAAAAAAATTCAAACGCTATAAACAAAAGTTTCAAGCCAAACTTATTGAATGAAATCGGAAGAAAAACGTAAACTCTGAGGCAACAAAGAGGACACGTGACAGGAAGTAAAGTGCCGCGGTCACAGCGTACATGCGAACATTTTTAATGTTGTAAAATAAATGAGTTCATTATTTACGGCTCCTCGTGTTTGATGAGATTCTGTGCAAAGGAGAAGTTAAAATATGTCTCAAGACATATCGTTTTATTTTTTCTATTTATTAATGCGTGAAAATCGAAAATTATCGTTTATTTTCACAAGAACCGGAATGCAAGTTTTTAGATTGTCATTCGAAATGTACCTACTGCCGAAAAATTTGCCGAAATAAGTCAAAAAAAAATTGAAACCTTTTTAAAATACTTTTCTGACTTTTAGAATGACAAAAAATGCACAAGGAAAACGAGAAATTTTCATCATTTAACGTAGCTATTAAATCCAGCTGTTTGAAGTCGGCGAAAAATGATGACTAACTTCTAACCGATTTCGGCAACGATGACCATTCCCAAGCGAAGCTAGCCAACTACGCAAGTGCACAAAAATGACGTATTTTCCTAGGCACAAGGTTGTACACACGCTTTAAAAACGCGCCTAAAGCCTTATTAATAATAATAATATCCGGGGATGTTATTCACACACAGCCATCTGATCCCAAACTAAGCAGAGCTTGTACTATGGAAACCAGACAACTGATATACTACATATACTACTTTTCTTTTGTAAATACATACTTATATAGATAATTACATCCAGACTCAGGACAAACAGACATGTTCATGCACACAAATGTTGGTCCTGGGTGGGAATCGAACCCACGACCTGCGGCGCGAACGGCAGGTATCTACTATCTTTATTTTTAAGTATATAGTATCGTTGTTTTAACTATAATATGATAACTGACGACTGATTTAAGAAACAATTATACATTTAAAGTATGGTTGACAGACAGGAGATTGACAGACAGGAGTTGTTTTTCGCGGAGAGAAAATGTAGTAATGTGGTTGATAAAAAACAAATGTCGAATGTTAGACCTTCAGACAAAGTTATAGACACTTATCAAAATCGATATTATATGTCCTACCAATCCAATATATATCTTAAAACTAAATCTATCTTTTTATGGGAGGGTCAACATGAAACCGAAGATATTTCTTGAATTATCTTTCTTATTTGATTGCAAAAATAAAATCTTATACATCAAATATTCTCAAATGCCAATGCAGCTTATGTCTGAAGATACTTTCTTCGTTTCTGTAATATAATATTAATTATTGTGGAATGAAATGGTATTATGAATTAATTTATTTTAAACTGCTTTGACAATTTTCAAAATTGTAATAAAAAAACTACTACTAAATTACAGCAGGAAAATAAACTTTTACAGGCAGGACAAAAAACAGTTAAGATTAATTCATAAAAAAACTATATCTCATTTTGCGCTTAGCAAAGCTCGTTTCGAATACAATATTGTGCTGATCTAAGCTACTTTGTTATTTATCCACGTTATAATTGCGACGATAATTAACGTGGTTTTGTTCGTTAATAGTTCAAATATGCATCCGTGATTCAAATGCGTTTTGGTAATTAGGTAAATTTCTAATTTCGTCCATGGGTGACCGTATACGATTGACAGGTTATAAAACAAACTAATTTTATATTCAATTAACTTTATTACAATTACAATAAGAATCAATTTGAAAATGTGAAATAGTTTTATGTTAAAGTTACCAACTAATATTGTTTGATTTTGTCAGTTGTCAAGAATGCTTATAAAAAAATTAAGCCAAATCTAAAATAAATCGAATTCATATTCGTCTTAATATTTATTACAATATAATTATTAGTTTTTTTGCCTCATATATCAAATTGTTTGTAGGCAAGTAGTGCTTCTGACGTGTCTTTCTGAAAAAACAATGAGTAATATAACAATTATTCATTCAAACATTTTCAGATGAAACTTATTTATAGCACAATTTTACTAGCTCTAGAGTAAATAATGGCAATTAGAAACTTGAAAGAAAAAGTGCAATATTTTGGGAGGTCGACGTGCTAAATGACTTTTATAAAATCAGTTTTACTTCTGGATGCTAAATCTATATGAAATATTATAGTTTTTGAGATACAAGTATTTCCTTTATTAAATTGAACGACTGAACTTATTAACTCCAATTATCTTGAATAAGCTTATTGTTATTTCCTACAAAACAATGTTTTTGTCTATGTTTATTATCGACATCGTCTTATGTCGCAAACCGCAAGTTAACTAATTGACTTTAAGTCTGATGAATTCGACATTATAAATGATCACAATAATAGCTTATAACATTTCAATAGACAGTGGTTTTATTGAAGACAAATATTATTAAATATTATATTATAAAACTTTATAATGAATTATTTGAAACGACAGGAGTATTAGGTAAAAAATGATTTGTTATTAATTTATTTATAAATAGTACAATCAAATACGATTGCTTTGCTGTAGAATTTAAGATACTTAAAATTTTACCAGTTTGTTTATTGGAGTTTTAACCCAATTAATTGTGTAGCAGAAAATATTGCTTATAAGCTTTTGTTATTGATGCCTTGTTAGTTTTTTAAGCACGCTTTGTTTCATACAGACATTGCTGGTGACACGGATTATAATCTTCGACCTTAAGCGTTTTGCGTTCCGTGGACTCGGTGGTCAAATCGGCTAAAATAGTATATTTTAATTTAGTCTCATAGGGGAGACTAACAGTATGCTCACTGGATGGTGGCTACTACCGCCCATTGATATCTGCAACACCGGAGGGTTTGTTGTTGCGGAAAAGAATAAGTACATCCCAAGTTGATAGGTCGGAAAAACCGCAGACTGAATTTTGTTTTACAGATTTTTTAAAACATTTAAAACTGTTTTTTTGTTTATATCAAATACGATCAAGTAATACTTCGTTTAATGTTAAAGTTTGGTACAGGTGATAGGAAATCTGAAAGGTGATTGTTATGGTATGATCATATAGAATTATACTAATGATATACAGCCTCACTTATAAACGCTGCTTAGCAAGTGATTAGTTAAACAATGCTGTCTTCTTCTTTCAAATGTTGATTAAATAATGACAGAAAGAGAAACTCAGTGTTTAAACAAGTAAGGCCAAAAATTTTATTCGAAGAAAAAACATTACACCAACTCCAAGGTGCAGGAAAAGCAAGTGAAGCAAATAATTCTATTTGAAGTAAATCAGTCAGAAATGTTTCAGACAATCTGCATGAAAGTATTTGTATAAGAGATCGAAATTGAAAATAGTGAACATTTACAAAGGTTAAATAGTTAATGTTGGATAAGAAATAGTTTCCGGCATCGCACACTTTTACAAGCTATGATAGCCTTATATAATTTGGTAGCTAATCGTAGGTACTTCTCGTCAGTGACTTGCTTTATTCTATGAATGATTGCTTATCTTATATATTTGGACATGTTAATATGATATTAACAAATGCCTATAACAATAACGATTAAAACAAAAGAAAAACGTCATCGACTCACTCCTTGCAAACTTTAAATTTAAAATTATTATTAAAGGTATTTTATTTTTATTCAAATTAATCATGCAATTTTTGTAATACCTGTGCGGAATGAAATCTTTAAGTATCGTTACTCACATACCACAGGTACAAACTTTCTGAAGAAATTTTAATATAAATTCAATAATATTCGAACTAACCCTTGGGATAACTTTAAATAAAAAGGTACAAAACGGAAGGGTTAGTGGGCTCTTGAATTATCCCATTTGTTTTCTCATGTAGCGGAAAATTGGGCATCTTTCAATACATACGGATATATATTCGGTAAGCAAACATTTATCAACTAATAAAAAATTAAAACAAAATTTTACATATTTATTTGACGTTTCATATTTTTATTTCATGTACCTAATTCATTATTAATATATTTTATTGTAGTGTTTGGTCTCGCTGTTATACCATAACCGATATGTCAGTATGAAATGTAGATGTGGAACCTGTTGTGTACGATATGTGTAATGTAAGGTAGATAGAAAATTATTTTAATAAACCAGTCTGCTTTGGATCTCGGCCTTTCATTGACGTAACATTGGCGCAGTCGGTTTCTTTAAAAAGTTATTATCGGATTTAAACAGTTATTAATAAATCTCAAAATGCCTATCGGTAAAATGGAACCTTTTTCGGTTGAATCACAAAACTGGGACAGTTACGTGCGTCGTCTAAAACAGTTTATAACTTTAAATAGTATCGACGACGGACTTAAAGTCGCCACGTTGTTAACATTAGTCGGTGGCGAGTGTTACAATTTACTTTGTGATTTGTGTTCGCCCGATCACCCGGAGGATAAAGAATTCGATGAGCTCGTTGAGTTGCTTAAACATCATTTGGAACCTGAAAAGTCCGAGATAGCCGAGAGACACATTTTTAGACAAAGAACCCAGCTACAAGGTGAAAGCATTCGTTTATATCTACAAGGATTGAAACATTTGGCTAAGACTTGTAACTTTGAGTCGAATCTGGAGGAGAATCTACGAGATCAATTTGTCTCCGGATTATATAGCGAAGAAATGCGGTCGAGAATATTCGCCGAGAAGGACATCGACTACAAGAGGGCTGTGGAACTGGCTAGCGCTCTCGAGGCGGCGGAGCGGCACGCGAGCACGGCGGGCGCTCCGGTCGGCGGTGAAGGCGCTGGCGCGGACGCGCTGCACCGGGTGAGCGACGGCGGGCCAGCGGCGCGTGCGCGCGTCGGCGGAGTCGGCCGGAGCGGCGGCGCGGGCGCTGCGGCGGCGAGCAGCGGCGGCGGCGATCGAGCAGCGGACGGGCGCGTACCGTGTGCGCGATGCGGTAGGGCTACTCACACGCCGAGTAAGTGTCGTTACAAAAATTTCACATGTGATTTGTGCGGAATGAAAGGACATTTAAAAGTTATGTGTTTAAATAAAAGTAATCACGTGGGGTCTATTGGAAAGGCAAAGTCGAAAGGTCAGTACTTTATAAATAATAGTAGTGATTCCGAGGGCGACGATGGTTATTTTTATAATTTAGTTACGGGTGGTGAAGGTGATAGACCTTATTACGCTACCTTGTTCGTCAATCATGTCAAATGTAAATTCGAAATTGATACGGGGAGTAAAATATCCGCAATATCTAAAACATTTTATGATAAATATTTTAACCATATTGTAATGCATAATAAAAATTTGATATTAAAGTCATATACTGGGGATACTATCGACACCCTCGGGTATATTGATGTGGATGTACGTTTTGGCCAACATTCGGCTAAACTTAAACTATATGTTGTTGAAAACGGAGGCCCACCTTTGATGGGTCGTACGTGGATCAAAGAATTAAAGTTATCAATTGTAAAATGTCACAAGATAACCGAACGTGATTCGATAGCTAGTAGTTTAAAACGAGAATATCCAGAAGTATTTGCGGAGGGACTAGGTACTTTTAAATCATGCATTCGCTTACATTTGAATGATAAGAAACCGGTTTTTGTTAAGGCGCGTCCTCTGCCGCTGGCGCTGCGCGAGCGCGTGGCGACCGAGCTCGAGCGCTTGCAGCGCGAGGGAGTTATCTATAAGGTGGACCGTTCGGACTACGGTACTCCCATTGTGCCCGTCATTAAATCTAATGGGGATATTCGCATTTGTGGTGACTATAAAATCACTCTAAATCCGATACTTAAAGATTTTCACTATCCGTTGCCGCGGATAGAAGAAATATTTTCAATTTTAGCAGGGGGCGAGCAGTACACGAAACTTGACTTATCTAACGCATTTCAGCAGTGCCTCCTTCATGAGGAGTCGCAGGCGATGACAGCCATAACAACGCATGTGGGGACATTTGTGTACCGTCGAGTACCGTTCGGTATCAAGTGTATACCGGGAAACTTCCAAAAAATTATGGAGGAGACACTCAACGGGTTGCCGTCTACTGCCGTATTCGCTGATGACATTTGTATTACGGGTAAAGATAGTGATACTCATCTTAAAAATTTAAGAGCTGTTCTACAGAGGCTAAAAGATAACGGTCTTCGTATTAATTTTGATAAATGCCAATTTTTTAAGGACAGTGTTACATATTTAGGATATAAAATTAATAA
Organism: Nymphalis polychloros; assembly: GCA_905220585.2. Lineage (NCBI taxonomy): Eukaryota > Metazoa > Arthropoda > Insecta > Lepidoptera > Nymphalidae > Nymphalis > Nymphalis polychloros. The sequence goes on from HG992247.1 coordinate 3,443,382, forward strand.
AGACGGTTTGCATACGGACACCAAGAAAATAAAAGCAATCGTCGACGCGCCACAGCCCACTAACATAACACAGTTGAGGAGTTTTATAGGACTCGTTAATTTCTATGCTAAGTTCGTATATAATATAAGTGAGATTTTAATACCTTTATATGATTTATTGAAAAAAGATGTCAAATGGGTGTGGACACCCAAGTGCGACAAGGCTTTTATTAAAATAAAAGAGCTATTGAGTGACGCTCCGGTGCTCGCTCACTACGACCCGGAGCTGCCACTCATCCTGGCGGTGGACAGCAGCGCCTACGGGCTGGGTGCGGTTCTGACGCAGCGCGGCGCGGATGGTAGCGAGCGTCCAGTCAGCTGCGCTTCTCGCACGCTCAACGCTGCGGAACGCAACTACTCCCAGCTCGACAAGGAGGCCTTGGCTATAGTTTTCGGTGTAACTAAGCATCACCAGTACCTATATGGCCGACGCTTTATACTCCGCAGCGATCATAAGCCTCTCAGTTATATCTTTGGAAAAAATAAAGGTATTCCCACTACAGCCGCGAGCAGACTACAGCGTTACGCCATGACGTTGGCCGCTTACGACTTCACGGTCGAGTTCGTGAGGTCCGCGGAGAACTGTCAAGCCGATGCGCTGTCCAGACTTCCATTGCCGCGATCGTCTGTTGGACGAGGCACAACGGAATGCGAGGCAGCCACTTACTTGAATTTTGTGCAAGATGTTTTCCCGCTCAGTTTTAAAGAAATCAAAACTGAAACGGCAAAAGATCCCATTTTGAGCAAAATTTATGGCTACGTCTTGTACGGCTGGCCGCCGGCCGTGGATAAGGAGTATAATGCGTATTTTAGACGTAAAGAAAATATCTGTATCGACCAAGGTTGCCTATTGTGGGGCTACAAAATAATAATACCGGGGAAGTTGCAAAACGCTATTCTAAAAGAGATTCACGATGGACATCCGGGTATTGTTAAAATGAAGCAAATAGCTCGTAACTACGTTTGGTGGGCAACTATAGACGTGGATATCGAGCGGGCGGTGCGCGATTGCGGCGCGTGTCTCGCAGTGCGGCCCGCGCCGCCACCGGCTCCGCTCCACTCGTGGCCGTGGCCGGTTGAGCCGTGGTCCCGTCTCCATCTCGACTATTTGGGGCCCTTCAATAATAAATATTACCTTGTTATTATTGATGCTCACTTTAAATGGATCGAAGCTGAAAAGGTCAGTAGCACGTCGGCGGCAAACCTGATTTCTATTCTTAGGAAAATATTTGCCCGTTTTGGATTACCAAAAAGAATAATTAGTGATAACGGACCTCCTTTCACGTCAGCGGAGGTCGCGACGTATTTCCAACGAAATGGAATAGGGCATACGCTTACGGCTCCGTACCATCCCGCTAGCAACGGAGCGGCTGAAAATGCAGTGCGCTCGGTAAAAAGGGCCTTAAAAAAGGCTTCTTTAGAAAACGAGGACGAGGATACTGCTTTAAGTAGATTTTTATTCTCGTACCGAAACACCGAACACAGTACGACCGGGCGGGAACCGTCGGTGGCGTTGCTCGGCAGGCGGCTGCGTGGGCGCCTCGATCTGCTACGGCCTGATACTGATGAGCGCGTCCGCGACCGGCAACTAGCTAGCGAGCTGCGTCGAGACGCGCCACTGAGAGTTGTGACCCCTGGAGACTCAGTGTTGATTCGAGACTACTCTAGGCGCAATCGAAAGTGGGCGGAAGGAGTAGTTCTAGATCGTTCGAGTCCGGTGTCGTACTCCGTCAAAACGAGTGACGGTCAAATACACAAACGACACATGGACCAGATAATTTGCGATAAAAATCGTAAATCACGCTTCTCCCTCACGAAAATCGAGGCCTGCAATAGGCCTAGACTGAGTGTAGAAGCAGAAGATGGTAGTGAGGCTAGAGAGCCGAGGGGGAAGGACGAGGTGGCCAATCGTTCGTCTCCAGAAAAGAGCTCGAGCTCACCTACGGACCAAACGTCTCCTGTTGCGCCGGTAGGTCGCGTCCAGCGGCAGGCCGCTATACAATGCTTACAAAAAATTAAAAAAAACGTGTGAGATATTATACGTAAAAGACCGACGGCCCCCGCAAATAACTTTAATATGTAGTAGCAAGTTCATTATGATACACGAACTACTTTGTATAATGCACATAGGTATAATACTGTACTAAATTATTGACAAATAATAATAATAATATAATATGGTATGTTTAACTTACATCATGTCTAAAGTTTTAAATTGTTATATCATTAGTATAAGTGTAGTGTACCTAATGTTACACAAATATATAATATTTTAACTGCATATTGTCAGTTGTCATCATTGGTTTGTTTTGTTTGCTGTCAATTATAAACATACTGCATAATCTGGGATTATTTAAATATAACTTAATATTTATATAAGGATACATTTTCTTTAGTATATTGTTGTTTTGTTATTATAGTACAGTAATAGTATATAGTTGTTTTGTTATTATATTTTGTTGTTTATATTGTAGTAGTGTTGAATGAGTCATTTGCGTTTATAATTTGTATTACCAAACCATGTTAGTGTATTAGCTTAATAAGTATAGTTAATAATAAGAAGGGAGGTGTTGTGTACGATATGTGTAATGTAAGGTAGATAGAAAATTATTTTAATAAACCAGTCTGCTTTGGATCTCGGCCTTTCATTGACGTAACAGAACCAAGGCCTGTAAGAGCTTTCGATTCACGAGAGTATACCAATGATAATTTCCCATCTCCAGGATACTAATGAGAATATCAAGACAGAAAAGCTCAAAAACGTTTTATTGGCAACAGTCCAAATTTTTAACCAAGGGTTTCGGATTGTTGAAAGAACCAAAAGTAAAGATAGTTCGCCGGGCAATTCAAATTTAAATAAAAAAAGAAATGTTTATTTCAAATTATTTCATAGAAGCATGTTACCTTATGATAGATAGTCAAAAATCTTTCAACGGTTCGGAAAGTAGTACCGCATACTGGGAAGAACCGGCGAATATTCTACCGTGTGTTTCAGCTCATTAGTCTCGATTCATTTCACTCATATTGTTCTATAGATTTTATAAATCTTGAGCTATTTGATTCTTGATATATTTTGATAGCAAGTTCATTGTAATATATGATTAAATCAGTAAATAAATTATGAATACATTCGCTATAGACAAGGATATTCAATAGTAATTGATGTTTGCATTCATGTGAACACCATGAAAATTAGCATACAGGTACCTTTACGTTAGCACTAAGGAAGAATATTTGAAAATGTAACTCCATCCATCATCATCCAGGTTTCATCTATCTTTGATTACTACCGGTAAGTAGGTTACACACACAAGACAAAAACTGCAATTAGGAGCTACCCATATAATTAAATATTTATAAAATGATACGTCGTATGAGTATTATATGTAGATTAGAAATCTATACATATATTTTATTATAAACTGTTTAAATATATATGATAATTGTGTTTAAGTAGAATTGTGCCACTCATACAGTTGTGAAGAAAAGTCCAGGGAACTCTACATATATTTTTATACTAGCTGTGCCTCACGGCTTCACTCGCGTATCTATACTACTATATAAATCTATTGGTTCTGTCTGTACATTTATTTTTTTCACCTAATTTTGTGATAAATAATCGTTTTATGATGCAGTGATTCACATTATTATATTTTTTTCATTTTTGTCTGTCTGTCTTCTTATAACTCAAGAACGGCTTGACCAATCTTCACATCACAAAGAACATGTGATGGCGCAAATGTTAGGTCATTTATAAGATCGGTAAACCCTATGGTATCTTATGAAAATTAATTTCAAATCGTTAATTACGTATTTCTCTACCAGTAGCCATATATATGTTCTTACATTTGCGCCATCACATGTTCTTTGTGTGTACCAATTTTCATCAAGATTGGTCAAGCCGTTCTCGAGTTATAAGAAGACATACATACAGACAGACAGATAAAAATGAAAAAAATAGTATAATGTGAATCACTGCATCATAAAACGATTATTTATCACAAAATTAGGTGAAAAAAAATTTTTACAGACAGAACCAATAGATTTATATAGTAGTATAGATATATATATTTCTTCTCAGTGTTACCCGGGCAAAGCCATTTTAAGTATATATAACATTGAACGATATATACATTTATATACTATGAAGCATAATATAATAATACTCATACTATATCAAAATGGTTTTAAATTAATTAAACATCTTTGATATTGCCAGTTTGAAAACCCCAATTTCCAAATTATTTCAATTACAAGGAATTATCTGTTTTCATTGTACTGGGTAATTTGAAATTTGTAATTAATCCACTGTCATTATCACTGAAACGAAATATTTGAACTGTGCGATACGTTCCGACACTACAGACACAGAGAATTTACGTTATGGCTTTATTACGAATATCGAATGCGAGTTTATTGGTTTATAAAATTATTACCTTTAATTGAACACATGAATGCGTTCAAATATCATGTTACACACAAATGCAACATTATTAGAACTTTGTTAAGTGAATTTATCTATTTTATTATACGCATCTGATGCGATTGTTTGAATGCGCTAACCTAAGTGATCATCCTATTGCTGGGCTAAGGCCTTCCTTTTCTTTTGAGGATAAGAGCTAAATCCGATATGATGCTCCAGTAATCCTCGGTTAAGATTCACTTGTTCTAGCGACTGACTATCTTAGATCAAAAAAGGGTATACATAAAACACTTACGATTAGATGAAGGTCAAAAGGTGTCGAATTCTATTAATCTCAATGAAATAATATATCAACATCCATATTTATATATTATATAGATGAAAAGCCGAAATGGCTTAGTGGTTAGAACGCGTGCAACCGATCGTGGGTTCAAACCCGAGCAATCACCGCTGAAATTTCATGTGCTCAATTTGTGTTTATAATAATTGATCTCGTACCTAACGGCGAAGAAAAACATCGTGAGGAAATCTGCGTGTCTCTATTTTCACTGAAATTCTCATCCTCATGTGTATTCCACCAACCCGCATTAAAGCAGCGAGGTGGAATAAGCTCCAAACCTTCTCCTCAAAAAAGGATGGAGGCCTTAGCCCAGCAGTGGGTCATTCATAGGCTAATGTAATGATATAGATGATTAATGAACATGTGAGAAATTGCATTTAGAAGGGTACTATAATTGGATACATATTTGTTTTCAATCTACTGTAATCTTCAATTACGAAAGCAAATAAATTATTGTACGTAGGTACATAACTCACGCTTCAACAATTTGTAATGTGCTCGTACGTATGAAGTTCAAATTAGTGTAATTCTCGGAGACCTGACTTATTCAAAGCTATAAAAGTCAAAGTAACGTACGAACGCGTATAAAGAGATATTGATGTTATATTATATTAAAAAGCGTAAGCTGTTGAGTTTCAGACAAGAACCTCTTATTTTAAAGATAAAGTTCTACAATACAATATATATAATTCCACCATCGTCCGCTATACTATGTATATATATTTTTCTTTCTTATGTTCTATTACGAGCGGTGTTTACTTATAATTAGTTGTTACACTATTCTGTGTTTTTTAATGTATTAAGTGTTGTTTCTAGTGTATACAGCTGGTAAATCTTAATAAATAAATACGGCAAAATTATGTAATATTGCCAACATATGCTGGTTCCCATGTGAGTTTTAAAGCATGCCCAGTTTTTTATCCGTTTTTTATTAATTAAGCTATCTTAGCGTTAGCTCAAAAAACCGACTAACCTTCTTGCCGGTTTTTTGGTATGAGAAATCTACATTGCAAGCTGGTGGTGATTGTACATTTAACATAATCTCGTTGAAAGAAGATTCAAGTAGCGTACTTGAATATCTACTTGTATAAAGATGTTTTTAAATTTTTTACAAGCTCATTTTCACCATAGCGCCGCCCGCGTGGATGTTGTTAGTGACAAAAAGTTTTGCTGTCAAAGTTTTGCTGCGCTTTCATTAGTTAGGACGTGATTGTAAAACTCTTTAACGTTAAATCTCATTGAATAACTTTTTGAAATGTCGAGTCTAAATGACTATTATAACATTATTACTTTTGTATAGCTACATATGCCAAATTACTAGAAAGTACTAAATTGTCTATGGTTTCATTCTAATATCTTTGACATAGACGTCTATGCCACATAATTCTGTGTCAATCACAGGAAACAAATAAAAAAAAAAAACAAGACAAAAGAGATATAGCGACAATAATACAATTACAATAGACATCGTTTTGAAACATTGTATACCTAATATTAAACGAATTATCGATGATTTATTTCCTAACCATATATAAAATGTTATTATAAATTTTGTTTCAAATTTGTATTCAAATAATAGAATATATTTATTTCCCTAATACGATAACGTACTAAATTATTCATTATTCCCAGAACAGCTAAAATTCCACTTTAATAAGAAGAAGACGTCTACCCCAAGTGAAACTGATTGCCTGCATTTTGTTTGCATATCTGATACCTCATTCATCAAGCTCTCTTTGGGGTGCTTTCTTGCTTGATAATTTTTTTTATTGTTTTCAAGACAATCCATCACTTGTCTATTATCTGTAAATGAAAACTCCTTCCTCGTTTATTTTTAACGGAAATTTACCTAACTTATCAAAGGAAGAAAAAAAATACATATTTATATGATCAATTTCATGACAATTTTGTAGATTTTTCTTTAATTTATTTACGTTTATGATTAGCCAATAGTCTCAAACTACCACTCATCTTTTATTGGGCTTATGAAAATGTAATTTGGTTTTTTGGAAATCGAACCTACCAATTAATTTTAACCATGTCATTAAATGTATTATAATATTATGTAAAATAAAACATATTTCATTCTGTAATCATATACCATCATACTATAATAATTTTGAATGGTAGCAGTACCAAGGCGGGCTTTCGTCGTTGAAATATAAATTATCCAGATCGTGTCGTACTGACGTTTCATTGCCGGCTCGACGCACACAGCCACTGTCATCGGTAACATAATTGAAATAATGAATAGTGCATAGATTATTAACTATTCCTTTGTTTCTTTTCTTTTTTTATTTATGAATTTTCATGATATTACAAACAAAAGAGGTAAGCTAGCCCTTAAATTGAATAATTAAAATCCATCTAAGGGTATTATATTTTCACAGAGAATTCTTAACGGATCTCTTAATAGCTTGATTACAAAGTCTATTTATGAGTAGAGATATATTTATCCGTAATTTTTTTATACGTTATTGACGAGCGCTGCCATAATACACCAGAAGGAAATTGCCGATTGGATCTAAGACGGGACATAGTAAATGTCTATATACTCTTGTCTTTAAGGTACCAAAAGTTATATTTGCTCGGAAAAATTGTGAAAATACAATAAAAAATCTTTAGCCATACGAAACAAAAAGGAGAAAGCAGAGTACGAAACAAAAAGAAGTATAAGGCCTCTGCCTCGAATCTTGCGGGCAGCGGGGCGGCGGCGGCGGCGGTGCGGGAGCGGCAGGATCTTATGCATAAAATCAAATGGACCGTTCCTCGAAAACAGCGGCGCGGGAGCGGGTAACGAGCGGTGCACTCCAGTCAAGCGGTGACCGCCCGCGCGTCGCTTTCGCCGCTGCCGCTGCCGCCCCGCTGCCCGCAAAATTCGAGGCAGAGGCCTAAGTACGCGATGGTGAAATATCAACGACGAAAAGAGAATGGTGGATTACCAACCTTTACAATGCATGATCCAGTAGTAAAAACGTGACGGGTAGGTTTTGGAGCACAATCCCGGAAGTATTACCAAATAATGCTTAATCTGGGGGGTATATGGGGCTCAACGGCGCTGAAGGCACCGGAATACCCACTAAGACGATACTTACGGTGGGAGGAGAAGGTGTGCATAGCGCCGACACCTTTTCCCCGGCCTTCTGCTGTGAAGCGGGTTGGCGGAAGCACTGTTCTCACGCTCCCGCTCCGCGGCCTCTTTCTGCGACATGACGTTTATGCAGAACGAGACCATCTCCTTCCAGCATCGATCATGGCGTTTATAACGCTCGGCAGCGAGAGGTCTCCGCTTACAATAGCCGCCAGGGAATGCCGTCGAGGCCCCCATGCGGCACACTCAATCAGGTTGACGCGCCGTGTCCGAAGGCGCGTCGCACTCGGTGCAGGACCCTCCCGCCTCGCCATCCGGTGCAGATACCTACCGAAGCAACCGTGCCCGGTAAGTACCTGCGTCAGCCTGAATGAGAGTGTGCCGTGACTCCGTTCCACCCAGCAACTCAAGTGGGGACGGTCCGCCTCCACTGTCGCCCGGCCTGCCGAGGGGGACCCCAGGTCCTCCACCTGCGAACCAAGGCTCGCTGGGCTAGAGTCCTGACTTGCTCCACCTTTGCGAATCCTGGACGGCCGTCACTCGACCTCGCTTCCACCCGGAACCGGTACATTTCCGCAAGCACCTCCGTCTGGAGTTCTCAGGGCAGAGAAGTGTCACGGCCGCTCACGACATCGTACAGTAGCCACGTATCGCTGTCACCGCTATGACCCTCAGCAGTCCCGGCAGAAAAGCCTTGTTACGAGCGGTGACAGCGTCCACCCAAATGGGTGCACCGTACAGTGCCATGGAACACACCACACCAGCGTATAAACGCCGGCAAGGTGTTTCCGGCACTCCAACGTTGAGATATTACGCCAGCTTAACCTGACGCCAGCTCTCCAGACTACCAAGTTTCCTCCAAATGGTTGTCTACGAGACGATGAGACGCTTGCGTCTCCAAACACAACTATTTTATGCCATTGAGGTATACTTCGTAGTAGAGCTTTGTGGTACGCGATGGTTAACATTTCTTACAATGCCATTGTCTATGGGTGGTGGCGACCACTTACCATCATCAGGTGGCCTATATGCTACCTATACAATAAAACAATCTTAAAAGCTATTCTGCTTATTTTAATAATTAAACATATAAATATTGAATAATGGTTAATCATTTGATAAACTACTTTTCGATAACAGACTTTGAAGTTGCCCTCGAAGTTCTGTTGTCAGATTCAATAACCAAAATATAAAATAACTATTTAAATTATTACTACGGAACTCTTATTTGGCCAGACACGACCTTGTCTGATTTGTTTTAAATTAGATTGCGATCACGGCGTCTGGTTTCGCATTATTATTTAGTTTCAATCGAAATATTTGATATCAATTTCAATCTTTTTAATTTACAGAAAGTGACTCGTTAAAGTCAAACGCTAAAATGAATATTTTTGAAGATATCGAATATATCTTTATTTTTATCGAAATGATACTTTATTTTTAGATAGAGGGGGCGTAAGTATCCCGGTTGACAGGAGTTTAAAGTGAGATATCGATGAGTCAAGATGGCCCAGTGGTATTTAACCGATGATCGGGGGTTCTACCCCGGCAAGCACCACTGACTTGAATGTGCTTAATTTGTGATTATAATTTTATTCATCTCGAGCTTGTCGGTGAAGGAAAACTCAAAACATCGTGAGGAAACCTGCTTGTGTCTCATTTCACTGAAATTCTGACACCAACCCGCATTGGAGCAGCGTGGTGGAATAAGCTCCAAACCTTCTTCTCAAAAGAGAAGAGGCCTTAGCCCAGCAGTGGGACATTCACAGGCTGTTACTGTTCCGTTGATTCTCGCCGACCTGCAAAAATTAAATGTTTCTTCGTTTTTATGCTACAGCATCATGCATACCAGGTTACTATCCAGCGTAGGTAGCTGTTCTATTGTTAATGTAGATCCGAAATCCAAGCGATGGAATCGGCGATGTTTATTTTTGTTGCTATTTCGTTTAACAGAACTGTATATTTTTTCAGATCGTATGTGATCTAGTAAATGTTAGCCAACCCGCAGTGTCAAATATTGTCACCAATATAACAAAGCTCTATTAGCCCTGAGATACTGCCAATTTATCAAATACCTTGATAACTTGACCTCGCTTAGGTAACAATTTTCTCAGCTAGTTCTATATAATCAGGACCCAGGATTGCTGAATATTGATGGTGCAATTGACTGCCACCATGTATACGCCAAGTATACATTTCTATAAATGTTCAAGTGAGCACAATAGTTTTGATAACTTATAGACTGTGAAGTGTATAAGCCTATAAAATTACAAACAGTAGGAAACATTTATACTATTTTGACTTTCAGGAAATTTTTTGTATGTGGTGGCATGGTGGGCTGACAGCACACATGATAGCCGCATATTTGATATAAAATGTTTTTAATTTTACCTTACAAATTAGCAATAACAAATATAAAAAAAAATAAGGGCATGCTGCATGACTGGACTGAAATATCAGAGAGATTATTGTTTTCTCCTACTGAAAATACCAATATATAATTCACAGGTGTTTATGTACTGACTCTGCCCTGGCTATGGCCTCCTTTAGCTTCTGTTTTAAAATTTTGACTTCCAGTTCATGGATTTCTTTCTTGTGTTTTAGTGTAATTGCATGGATCTCATCTGCTCTTCTTTCTCTGTTTATATGTTCTTGTTTTAAAACTTGGACTCTTATTTTTTTTTCATGGGATGAAAATTCGAAGGAGGTGGATGTTTGTGGTTGGTTAGGCTGTATTATATGATTTTCGGGATCTTGAATTGTGGATGGTTGAGGCTGGACTATTGGCGGTGATACATTTGATTGTAAAATGATAGAAGGGCTTGTAGATTCATTGGTGATTGGAGATAAATTTGTAGATGCAGGTATATCTGTTAATAGATAATAAAGAAGAAATCAATCAAACAAACTCACACTAACATATTATAAAATAAAATTATATTGAAAATCAAACTTATTAGGTACCTGTCGAGTCAGAGTCAATAGCATTTGGTATTTCCAATAGGAGACTTTGTACAATTTCGGCATCAGGACAAGAACCACCACCACCAGTGGCCAATCGGTATTGCCTTTCCCTTGTTAAGGCATCTTTCTGACGAGTTTTGAGATTAGTCCAAAGGCGGCGCAATTGTTCTCCTGATGCCTGAAATGAAGTAATTTCATACAATATTCAAATCTAATACCCATTTATCTCATGTTGCACACTTACTTACATATTTTTTAAAATAACTCATTATTTTTTTTAAAAAGAATATTTATTCTATTTTCTAAGTCAGTGTTTCAATCCAACAAAATAAATACTTTATTCTCTATGGAATATATCTTAGGCATATCACTTGGATTTAAATATCAAAATAAATACAATATTATATTCATTGGGCATCTGAGGTTAAATTATTAAAGTCAAGATGTAAAAATCAATTAAATTTCTCACCAATTCCGAAACAATTGCAGATGTGTTATATCTCTCTGCGATTTCAGCCCAGGTCTGTTTTTTCACAGCCGCACTTACATTATCAGTTTTTTTATTTTCTATTATATGTTTAAAATCTTTCAAAATTTCAAGAAGTAAGCTTCTCTCCTGCCAAATATATGATTTAATAAACATGCTATAGGTAATATAGGACGTACAAAGAATAAAATTTCAGTTGACTGTAACTGCAATTTAATTATTTACAATATCTTTATTTATTAAAAATTTCTACGGTTTATTTTAAATGGTCTTCAAGATTGGCGATCAAGATTTGACCGAAAAACCCTATTTTGTCAAAACTGAAAGCTTGATATAAAAATAAAATAAAATATTCATTGAATTTTGATGTCTTCTGTGTGGATCCATCCGCCTGTTTACATTTTCAAGACCTATACTAGAAGAATACAACGTAAGTTATTTATTTCGTTAGTAATAATATAATAATAATTTTGTTGGGCTTTTTTTGCTCTTTGATTTGATTAATTCTGTTTCATTAGTAGTTATGATTTGATATTAAATTTTTTATATAAGTTAGTTTGGTTTATATTATTTTTTGTTATAATGGTTAATGTTGTTTACGCCTTTAAGTTGTTAATTTTAAGTGTTTAGTAATAAGTTGATGGTGTAACTATCAATAAATAAATAATAAGTACGTACCTGCAACGTAAAATTTCTCTTTTTTCCACTTCGCGACATTTTTTATAACTAAAAACACAAATAAAATGCAATTGCAACTAAAACTTCGTCAATTTTTGAATTAACAAGAAAATGTTGACTTTTGGCAAGTATGACATTAGACACTCCTATTTACATTTAGTGCAATATTACATTGAGGTATTATATATTATATAATGATGTACTATATAATGTAGCTATATTTTCTTAATATTTTGGACACATTCTTGTTAATTACGTTAACTATGTCGTTGTTTGTATTTTTAAGTTCTGTTTTGAACAGAGATTTTTCGTCACATTTTAACTAGATCTTGCGAGAAACGGAGTATGGTAAATGAGAACGGTATTCAACCAAAGACAATTTAAGCAGATATCAATTCTATACTTGAGTCTAGTTTCAACTTACTAATAATTAAAACTCGTTCTAAAATAAGATTCATGCTTGAGAATGCTTGCAATTTGTGTCTAAAACAAGTTTTGGATATTACAGTTTAATTAAACGTCACTGGAGTCGTTTCTGCAATACGGGCCTTAATCTCTATTTGATCGGTGCTGATACATGTACACCTCGAACTATTTGAACGGAGAAAGGCGTCTTATTATTAATTACGTACTTATTTATTTATTTATAATTAAGTTTTGCTATCGTTGAACGAAATTAGTGTCATTACGTCACATCTCAATCACGTTACAAATTATTAACATTTCTTTAAGCTGTGATTTTTTTCATTGAAGAATTTAATATTACTACTTGAACTATTAATAGACATTTCACCAACTCCTTAATAAAATATTTTTCTAACCTTTACTCTGTCACCGATTTCAGAATATTTTTCAAGTGCCCAAGTATGTCTATTACACCATTTCTAAAGTAAGAATCAATTGCTATAAATAATACTTAGAATATAATTTCAAAGGAGATTTATAGTCGGATAGTCATAAATAAAACAAATTCATTGATAAGAAAATTTAATAGACACATCAATACAACAGTTTTATTTGTATACCGAAATAACCATTCATAACGTTATATAAAAGTATGTTGTTGGCCTCAAGTAGCACTATCGTTTCATTTTACCGCAAAGCCGATACAAGCGTTTTTAGCCACGTCCTTATAAAAAATATAGTTTAATTTTTGACGTAAAACATCAAATGACGCACTTAGGGGGGGTAAGACCGATTCGCATTACGTGACGGCCTAAAGCATGACGCTTTCTTATGTCGTTAAGCCCTCTGTCCGTTCGCTGTCTACTCCCTCGTATTATTATAGGTATATTACACTGCTATATATTATTATTATAATCAGAAAAATATATTTATCTGATTACGGAAACTATGATTTTCTTAATCTTACGTCATTGTTAGTTGTAAGTATTATTTATTTTAATTATAAATTATATCAATAATTATAATTAATTTTGACGTTTCACATCATCATCCCATAACATGATTTTTATTATTTACGTATTTTAAATGACATTATACGTGTAATAAAATTTGCAAGCAATAATCAATTAATAACATACTAACATTTAAAAGTATGAAAATTCAGTAAATTGTAGTTTATAGACGTGGCTAAATTATATTACAAGCTATTCTTAATTCTAATAGTAATAAGAATAATTGTTGTTGTAAAATTAAGGTGGGGATGAGATTCAGTGTTGCCAGAACCGTAGCTTTTTAAAATATTATTTAATGTTTTGCATTGATGAATAAAATTCTCAGAGATCAAAAGAAATTATAAACTGATAAATAATCGTTGGTTTAAAACAAATCAAAGTAATTATACAATTATTATCTCTAACTAGATATTATTATTAATGAGAATTGAATCAATTTATGAAATTAGTGTAAAACTGTAATTATATTTAATGTAAAAGAATATTTTAAAAATTTGTAAATGCAATGAAATTTAAATAATAAGAAAAAAAAAAGAATTTTATAATTTTCTTAATATTAAATCTGCCTAAGAAAATAATCGTATATTTGAAATGGGGCTCTCAATATTAATTGTATTTAATAAATATAATTCGTTTTATGGTTATATGTTGAGAATATACTTCACGTGAAAACGAATAACTTTATAAAGGTTAGCTGTTGTATATAAACAGGGTTATTTGTAAAACACCAACAACCTCGCAGGACTAGATAACTGACACCATAAGCAACAAATTTTGTTCTACGACTTTTGATAATTTGTTAGATTTAATTTTCATACAAAAATAAGTATTCATTTAATTTCCCGTTTGAATGTTTATAAATCTACGCTCATCGCAAAGATTACGTAAACAAGCCCCTGCGAAACGCGGGGAAGAGGGAGCGCGCGCAAGCGTCGCGTCGTCCTTTCGTTTATGAATGAAATATAGACCTACAAATGACACGACAGTACGACAAAAACTTCTAAAATATTTTTTTTTTCATGTATTTCTGAAGTCATAGAACAAAAGTTGTTGCTTATGATGTTAGCTATCTAGTCCAGCGAGGTTGCTGGTGTTTTACAAATTACCCTGTATATATATACAACAGTATGTTTGTATATACTATAAAGTATGTTTGTATACAAAGGCACATTTCAATATATTTTCATAATCACTATATCTTATAACAGTTCTTTTCAATGTACTTCCAAATTAAGAAACGAATTCTGTTGTAACTTTAATATAAATTTTTATAATTCCAAACAATTTTGTATATAATTCTTATTTTAAAACTACTACAGTTATAGAAACAGTGTCTTTTGAGATAATGCATATAAATGCATTTATGCAACAATTGATTCATTTGAATATAAATAAACACACGAGATAAATATTTCAATTTCGTAATAATTTTCTTAAAAATACAAAATGTTCGAAAACAGATCAATCGGACGGCTTGATTAATCAAATCTGCAATAGAATATAAAATTAAAAATTTTTAAAGTCGTAATTTAATGTAGATTTTAATTGAATAATAATATTTTCTATAGGCTTTATAGGGCCTTTATAGACACATTATTGTGACAACATTTTACGAACAGTACTTGTATATGATTAACTCATTCACCGCCTTATTTGTAAAAAAATCCTTATCAAAATTTTGGTGGCATTTTTTATTTAATGTATGTTTTTGTATTTAGTGATTGAAAATGTTCTCGATGTAATGAGATAATGTAAACCAAACGGATTTATTTATCTCATAATGTTTTGGTCATGTCACAATCTGCTGCTTCACTGCAAGGGATGTACAAGGGGCAGAATTTTTCCGACAGTGATTGAGTTAATAATCAATATGGATAGAATACTTATGCTTATATATTTTTATATATAATAGAAAAAAATTAGAATTCAAATATAAAACGTATCATGTACACATTAAAATTGTAAATGATTTATAATGTGATTACACAAGCTTTTGAGACACGGTGTTCGAGAAGAAGTAAAAATTGCGTGAATATAACCAACTTGTCTAATAAAGACCGAGTAGACCCAGAAGGCACTTCTTGTAGTGACCGGAGCAATCGCCCTGAAAAATTACAGATAATATATAATTAATTATTCAAATGGATTTAAAAAAAAATTTACAACTTTAGAGCTATATACGATGTACATAACATTTAATTAATGTAGTTGGAGACGTCCAACAAAGGCCAAAAAGAAATAACAGCCATGAGGCACAGAACATCAAGTACCCACGGCGCCCGTATCTATGGGACGATTAATTGTCTATGGTGGTAACCAAATATTACTTGTTAGTTAGCTTCATTACATTAAATAAAAAACATTAACCATTCTGTAAAATCAAGAAGCAAAAATTTGAAAGAAAAAAGAAAAGGGCCGTTTGTCAATGACGCACTAAGACTGCATATAATCGATAACACATTATATATTTTTGGAAATAGTTGACTGTTCAATCAATTGACAATTGTATTCGATTAAATAGACATATAGGCCCAATAACCATTCAAAGATTTAAAAAGCTTGAACATTAGTCCGATTAGAAAATTTAACTTGCGAAAAAGTTTAATCAATCGAATGATCAATTAATAAATCGATTTTCTGGAAAAATCTTACTCTTATAAATCTCAAAACTTTATTTCGTTCCAACTGAAGCGTTTCAATAACTTGTATTTAATTTATAAATTTTTTATCAAATGTTGTTTGTGGGATTAATAATTTTGTGTTGTCATTGTTAAAACTTACCTCGATCCAGCTCTGAAGAGATTCCCCATATTTCGACTGGAACATGTCAGCGATGTCTCCGAGGTCGACTTCACATCTGGTCACCATGATGCGGATCAGCTGACGGTCGTTAGTGCCGAGACCCTTCATAGACTTGTGGAGACGTTCAGCAAAGAATAGCGGCTTGTTGCGGACCACTTTCACTGTGATCATATTATTTTCAATACATTACTTTTAGTTTAAATTACGCCTTCAAAGCTTTATTAACATCAGAGATTAAACTAAAATATATTTGTAGTACAGTACAGTAACAGCCTGTGAATATCCCACAGCTGGGCTAAGGCCTCTTCTCCCCTTTTTGTGGAGAAGGTTTGGAGCTTATTTTACCGCGTTGCTCAAATGCGGGTTGGTGGAATACACATGTGACAGAATTTCAGTGAAATTTGACACATGCAGGTTTCCTCACGATGTTTTCCTTCACCGTTAAGCACGAGATGAATTATAATCACAAATTAAGCACATGAAATTCAGTGGTGCTTGCCCGGGTTTGAACCCACGATCATCGGTTAAGACTCACGCGTCCTTACCACTGGGCCATCTCGGCATATTTGTAGTGAGTCATTTTAAAAAAAAAAAAATTAACTGAAGTTAGGCAACACCTTTTATATTTGATTTTTAAGCATTATATTTGTTTGGCATTCACAAGTGACGCGTGCGCAGAAACTCCGTTTTCGTTTTGTTCGTAATTATTTTTTCCATTGTCGTGTCAATGTGTGTATCTTAAATCAGTGATTGTGTGTGCCCATTACATATTTATTTCAATTGAAATTATTACTTACTATTTAAAACAAGACTTACTAATACGACAATTGCTCTATTGAAGCGTCAATAGAGCAATATTTCGAATGTTGCATGAATAGGACAATAGTTATGAATCAGGTATGATCCTGACCATTTGGGTATATTTATGTCCTTACACCAAAAAAGCTTTACGCTTAATTGGCGAATTAAATTATAAAAATTTCTTCAAAACGTCTATTGCTAATATTCATTTAAAAATAAAAACAAAAACTGTATAGCCGTCTTAAAATCGCACAATATTATCAATAAATGAAAAAGTTCAAGGTTATTTCAATAGACTGGCAAGATAAATTCAAAATACTTTATTCAATATTGAAGTATTACACTTTCTTATTGATAGTCAATCTAGAAACTACCACCGGTTCGGAAAAGAAATACTCAGCCCTGAGAAGAACCGGCGAAAGAAACTCAGCGGGACGTGTTTTTTTTTGTCTTTTTTTTATTGTATCATGTACTATACACAAAAAAAAAATTAAAACAGCCATGCGGCGATCGTCTCATTCCCAAGGTGTGCTATCATCCATAAAATCATTAATTGTATAATAACCTTTAGCAAGTTTTTGATAACAAGTCAATAGACCACATCATGATACGTAGATATCTTCCTTGCTGACTTTGTAAACAATATCATCGTCAACGTGTCACTTATCGTAAGAACTTCGATGTGTCCCTTATGCCTAATATGTCTTGCCTTAAGCATAATTTCTCTTGTCATACATCCGACATGAATGGTGATTTTTTTTCTTTTTTTTTATTGTTAGGCGGACGAGCATTTGGCCACCTGATGGTAAGTTGTCACCAACGCCCATAGACATGGGCATTGTAAGAAATGTTAACCATCGCTTACATCGCCAATGCGCCAGCTAACCTTGGGAACTAAGATGTTATGTCCCTTGTGCCTGTAATTACACTGGCTCACTCACCCTTCAAACCGGAACACAACAATACCAAGTACTGATAATACCAAGTGATCCAATGTAAAGTCAAAACTGGTGACTTATATGACTTGGTGGGCTGTGCATTGATATAATATAAGACGAGCCGGTTGGAATGGTTAGTAAGGTAAGGCCTTTGACGCCGGAGGTCGTGGGTTCGATTCCTACCCAGGAAAGACATTTGTGTGCATGAACATGTCTGTTTGTCCTGAGTTTGGGTGTAATTATCTATATAAATATGAATTTACAAAAGAAAAGTAGTATATGTAAGTATATTAGTATAGTCTAGCTTCCATAGTAAAAGCTCTGCTTAGTTTGGTATCAGATGGCCTTGTGTGAATAATGTCCCAGGATATTATTATTATAAATATGAGGATTTTTTTTTACTTCGTAATATGTTACATAGATATATAGGCTAAGAGTTGTCATTGAGCCATTAGCGTTCTTGCTTCTTAATGTACGTAAAGGTATGCTAATAACTCTCATAGACCTTTCGAAATGTGCAATTTGTCAAATCATAGACTTATTAAAAATCTGACCTTTACAATAATTAGAAAAAGCTAATGAAGACTCACCAATAGCCCGCATAGCCTTTTCAAGGTCACCGGAGAATTCCGCCTTGATAGCATCATCTATGTCGTGGCCGGTAAGGAATTGGTACTCTTGGAAGATAGCAGCCAGTTGCGGGAACGAACGGGAACACAGCACCGCGTTGAACACTGATTCGTCTGTGCCGAGACGAAGTTCACCTGAAATACACAAAGAGATTTATGACTTTTAAATATATATTTTGTGAAATCATAGTTTCGTATGAGAGTCTGTATATCTTATATATATTTTGTCATATACATATAACGGCGCGTGATATTATTAAATAATGAAAATCAGTTAATTTTGAGAGTTATAATTTATTTTGTTATTTTTATCGTTTGAAAATTATTCTGTTTAGTTTATTAGAGCGGATAACACCGAATGGAGTTGTGAATGTCACGGCGAACGTCGTGTCAATGATGGACTTGTTGACAGCGGTTGTACGCGGTGATCATTCGCTAACCCATTGGCTCTAAATCGCTAATTGTTATTGTAATCCCTAATTGTACAAGTAATAAGTGTTTGTACAATTAAAATTGTAACAAAAGTCAACATTGCTGTCCATTTATTTTAACGATGCCTGAAGTATACCGCCCACCATGGATTCCCGTTCTAACGGGTTCACGAATCAGCTATTAGATTCGAGCCCGGCTTCCCGACGTCTCGTTATTTATTTTTAATATTGAACTTTTTTTTCATATCCTTAGATTCTCATCTAATTCTAAGCTGCGTTCAAAACTCCATGTCCTCTATCTCATCAGAAAGTTAGTTGAACAACAATTATATAATGTCACCTTAATTTTTTCATAAATAATGTTTTTATGTTATGTATCTTGTTCTTAATCGGCTCTAGATGGCGTTGCCGTACATTAACTCTTATATCGTTCAACCACACCAATACAATAATTACCAGATCATTATAGATTAAAAAATAATGGCTTATTAATTACAAGAATTTATATATGTGTAATTTTAATTGCAATCGTCTTGAAACTTCATACAAAGATGATGTAAGAAAATTGTGGTTTTTACGAAATACACACACTATACTACCCTATATATTTTTAGAATGGTTTTATGTTAACATAACTTCACATATAGTATGACCTTTATGAATTTTAATAGACTATAATTGAGAAAAATTACCTGCTTGTAACAGGCTTCTAGCATCTTCTCGGGCCTTCCCCTGATCGACGTGGAAATCTTCAGATCGATTACCCTGTAAATAAAAATAGTTTTATTAAAACCTTATATAGCTTATATATTTATTATATAAGCGATTAAAGTATATAAGGATACATAAAGTTTATTGTACATATGATTATTTTATGTATCTTATTTTTAATTATTTACCAATAAGCGTTTCAACAATTTTAGCTCCTTAATCACTACAATTTTAACAATGGGTAGATACTTAACTTATTACATATAACATTCTACAGTAATAACTATACGTTTAAAATATTTAGAGCGCAGTTCGGATACTCGCACTGAGTATCCGAACTGTACTTCGTATTACGAGTGCCTTCCCTGGGATTAATTTAAATAGTACATATGTATACATATGCATACTTGATAAAAAAGTAACTTCTGAGATGCCCGTTCTTATCGGTAGATAAATTCCGAACTTGACTTGAACGGTGACTTTATAATCTTGTAAAATGATGATTCAAAAGTGACTCCGTTTAAGTAACTTCAATAAAGTTTATTTTGCAAGCAATACAAAACAAATTATAATGTATCTTATTGTTTTTATATATTAGCCGTTTATAATTATAACAATCAGATATTACCATGCATAATGACGTCATAAGCCTCTTGAAATTTCCTGATGTATCACCGCGTAAGTCGTCCTCGAGAAGTGTTCCATATACTGAAACAAAAATAAAAAATTAGTGTTAAATTATTATTGACTAGTGGTAGGAAGTTACTTGCAGGGGAAGGGGGCCGTTAGGTAAACTATGTCCTTTTCTGTACACCTGAGTAAGATCGGATGACTAGTTAAGACGTGAGAGCTTTACAAAGTCACTGACACATTTATATTAGAAATTTAGATTAAAAATTATACGATTAAATATAAAACCGTTTCAGACTAATCGTTGGATAAAATTAAGGCAAATTTTATTATAATAATTTGGTAACACTGAGTAAAAACGGGTACAATTTTTTTTGTATTTATGATTATAACTAAGATATGGTTTCGTAATAAAGTTATCTTATCTAAAACAAAAAAAAAAGAAATTCATCAACATGGTTAATAACGCAAACTAATTACTACAAGTCAATGACGTACGATGTTTGGGGAATCATTTGTCTCCGCAAAAATCTAGAACGATATGAACATTAAGGTCATTTATTAAACAGTAATTTATCAACTATTGGAAACCTTCCAACAGTTTCCTATACATTATATATTTTTTCTTTCACAACAACCGATTATTGATGACTCAGAGTCGGGCTGATGAGGAAAAACATTACGGCCGTGACTCTGGTCTGAATGAATCGATCACTCGTATAAGTCGTTTGAGCGAGTTGATAATGGTTATGAAATTCTAGTTTCCCCCCGCGACCGTGCTCAAGTGTGAGGTGTGTTTTGTTAGATTCTCTATGGTCTTCTTTGTTTCCCTGACGTGTATTGAAAAGTTCACGTTGGATACCCGTGACGGCCCTGTGGTTAGAAGACGTGAATCTTAACCGATGATTGCGAAGTCGAACCGGGCCTGCACCACTAAATTTTCATATGTCTAATTTGTGTTTATAATTCGTCTTGTGCTTAGCGGTGAAAAAATACATACATGTGGCGGATATAAATCTGCCGCGTTTATTCACCAATTACCATTGGAGCTGCGTGGTCGAGTAAGCTCCAACCCTCCCAAAAAGAAGAGGAGGTACTAGAGGAGGGAATACGGTTCCCATCGACATGAACACAGATAACCACGACAGACGTCAGTGATGTGTATAAATTTAGTCTTTCCAGAACATGACGAGTAATTCTCCAGATGACATGTTTTATTTACGTTGAATAATTATTAATGATAATAATAATATGATCACTCTTATTTAGTAGTTAGAATAAAAGTAAGGTTAGCAAAATCATACCATTCTATCAAGTTTGTTACAGAATTTGAGGACCATCTACCAACCAACCATAAACTGTTTGACATTCGAACATAATCATTAAGAGAAAACATGAATTTTTACATTTCTAAAGTTTTTCTTCTACGATACCCTAAAACAAAAAAAAATGTTTATCAAGCAAAGGAGAAAAAGTGCTGAACCGTTTTACCTTTACCTATTTGTATAGATACAGACGTGTCTACAAGTTATCAGTCTAGTTAAACTTATGAATTATCTTTTTAGAAGCATACTTGATAAGGAAATAGTTCATTTCAGGCCGAGGAAGTATCCCCACAATCTAGGAATGTGGATTCACGGTAACGATGGTGGACATCATTGAGCTTAGAATTGCCTGTATCCTATCCTCGTTTACCTGAATTACGCCCGTTTACGGTCACACGTAAATTGAAAACAAAATTATAGTTGTTATCAAACTGAAATCAATTTTATACTGGTGAACGTTTCGATTCACGTGAAATTCAAGTTGATTTGCTATTGCGGTTACTAAAATAGGGGATTTTTCTTATATCGGACTAAGCGCTAAGCAGAATTCATTTTTACATTTTGTAAAATTTAGTTAGGAAAAAATTTCAACCTCAAGTACAAACCACTTAGTTATCTTGCTTAGCGATCGTATAAATACAATATATTTTATCTTCTTCTTTCAAATTTGAAATTGCTACAGACAGACAAGGAGAAATCGGTAGTCACAAGCAACAGAAGGGTTATAATTAAGGTCGTCAACCGATAATATGTATGCTTTTATACGTCTTTGTCGTACGTATTTTATTATATACTAGCTGTGCCCGCGGTATCTTCACCCCCGTATAATTAATAAAAATATAATGAATAAAAATCAGCTTAGAACCTTCCTCGATAAAAGGACAATACAACAAAAAAAAAAAAATTAAATTCGAACCAGTAGTTCCTAAGATTAGACGGATCAAACAAACAAACTCTTCAGCTTTATATATTAATATAGATATAATATTTTGATTTGATTTAATAATATATCCAGTAAAAAATGTAGTATAACCTCGTATGGATTTAAATGTAAGTTAATTTTTAATATAAAAATATGATCTATTAAGATAATACGACATACATACATACATATGAAGTGAAAAATGCAGGAAAAACATTGGGATTTACTCATGAGGAAACAATTGATCGTATTTATGTGCGATGGTCGTCTAGCAAATATGTCACGTTATTTTGAGTATATTTAATTAATATAACAATAATGGCGAGTTAATTTATATGTAAATAATAATACATAATCGATTTTATATATATCTTTGCCCCTTTTAAAATTTAAATAGTAACCTACTTATATGATAAAGTATATCAATTAAAGTGAATAATAATATTAATATCATTACATATTATAAAACAAAGTCCCCCGCGGCGTCTGTCTGTCTGTAAGAACGCGATAATCTAAAGAACTACTGAACGGATTTTCATACGGTTTTCACCAATGGACAAAGTGATTTAAGAGGAAGGTTTACGTTATAATTCATTAATGTTTTCTGTAAATTTGTTGAAATATGACGGTAATTGTTGAAGAATTAAGGAGAGATTGGGAGCTTTTATCGAAAACGCTGTAAAACCCCTTTGAAATATAACAAAATAATATATGGTGAAATTGTTCCCCTTTCATAGATCTACAGGAAAGTCCGCGATGGCATATGTCTATCATTTAAGGACAGCTAAACTATACACATTTTAATGTTTAAAAAAATGGTTACATAATAATGTGATAATTGACGGATATTATATTAATCCTTATCAAATTAAATACGTTATTTACTTTGAGCATTTCATTTATATTGTAATTGCCCTTTACACCACCCAATTTAAATTAATATCTTAGGAGTTATCGTAAAATTAGAATTATCGCGCACTAAATAAATTCAAGCGGTCCCACATCGATCATACTAGCGTGATGCAAATGACGCGCGCCCCTGCAATCCCGCTGTCGTGGCTACTGGCTAAAAGCTGATACAATACTACGACAGATTTTTTTTTCACGAATATTTACTCTGCTACCCGGGCGAAGCAGGGGCGGGTCGCTAGTTAATAATAAATTATAGTTATATGTATAGTAATGTAAGCAAGTAACAAGAAGAGGGATATTCACGGGGAATAATCCCTCTTCTGGGCCTCCTCTCCTTTTTGAGGAGAGCCTAAAGGTTATTATTGTACGTGGTTATAATAAATATATCTTTATTTTAATGTACATTATCATTTAGCTCTCGTGTGATACATACGTGTTATATTTATCTAAACTATTTCCTTCTCGGATATACTTGAAGAACTCTCAGGAAAAGGATGCGTTTTAAAATGAATTCTCTTTTGATAACTTTACTTTTGACTACTTATAATAATAGTAGCAAGTTAAAAAGCGATAATTATAAATTATATGTGTGAATGGCTCAATGGTTACATGGTATGCATCGGTGAGAAAGTTACAAATTCGAATCTAATAAAAAATATGGAGACGAAACTGGAGACGAATTTACGATTACTAGATATTCTCTACTTACTTGCAGTGTAGGCTTGTTTGATGACGTGGATCTCGTGGTTGGTCATCGTGCACATCACCTCAATGAGCACATCCTCATCAGTTCCAATGCCCGCTGTCGCATCGTGGAGCTCCTTAGCGTAGAACTGAGGTAATGGCGTCATGAGCGCCACGAGCAGGTCTTCGAACTTCCCACTGGTTTCGCTCTTCAAATCCGAGACCAGTTCCTATATGATAAACGGATTAATGCGTTATTTAGTGGTAGGACTTAATGCAAGCACGTTTGAGTACGTACCACAAACTCATATTAATATAAATAAAATAATATTCTAACGCCAAATAGCAAATTAGTATTGTAGTGTTCCATTTTCAAGGGTGAGTGAGCCAACATAATGTTTTAGTCCCCAAGGTTGGTGGCGCATTGACTCTGTAATCGATGGTTGATATTTCTTATAGTAACAATATCTATGGTTGTGGTGACCACTAATCATCAGGTAGATCATTTGCCAGCTCGCTTATCTATTAGAAATAAAGAAAAACATGTTGCCTTATCTTTATTGTTTACGTACAGATAAAATATAATTATGTTTATAAGATATTATCTGCGATGTTTGTTACCTATTTGGATGAGATACAAGATAAAACCCGTCCGTCGTTTATCACATGCATTTGTTTTGATAGATTACCAATAAACGGCTTTTTATATTTTATTTTTGGTTTAATATTCTTAATTTAAATTTATTCCACATGTAATCATATCAAAACTTATTATATTAATTAATTTTTTGTCTCATTACACTAATTAAATTTTAAATTACGCTATACTCAAAACTAATGAAAAGTGATATCACTTAAAAGCATAAAAAAAACCACAGAGAATAATTAAAATGGTCATTTTCTAATTGAAGAAATACAAGCAATTTTAGGGTTTCGACCCTTTAACATAGAACGTAAATTGGTTTGCACAAAACCATTTCATTAACTAATGGCCACAATATTCATTCAATTAGAGCAAATAAAACAAGACAAATCGATATCGCTACTTTGAGAATGACTTTCTGTTAGACGATTTAAAACAAAGAAATATAGTACGCGATAAATTCATTGACAGCGAACATTTTTTTTTTAAATTAGCCTCATAAAAGTTATGCGTCCGAATAGCGAGACTGCGATTCGTCACTTGTTTAATTTCAACAACTTCGACTTCTTTATTTGAATAGCGCGCTAAGGAAAATAATCCTTATTTCATAGTCTTTACTAAAATACATTAATAAATACAGTCGAAACATCGTTTAGAAAAGAAAATCAGTGAAACTTACATCTTAAGTCTGAATGCTACATGACCGACATATTAAAAAGAACTGCTTTTTACGTCAATGTTTATTACGAGATAAGACATCAGGCGACCATTTAAGTAATATTTTTCGAGGATTCTATCTTTTAGCATGACCAGCTGTGTTGGAAACAATTTAAGTAAAAATACACGCAACTGGCACAGTATAGTGGGCCAAGGATAATATACGCATATTATCCTTTGCCATATTTGCGCATAAAAAACATTGTTAAAATTGACATCATATGAAATTATATACGACATGTATGATTTTCATAAAATCCGTTATGTTAATATTTAAAAATATTCTATTATAACCTTTTGTATTCGTCCTTTGTTTTTAATGTTGCGATACCTGGATATAATATATACCTATTTTAAGAAGAATGTTACAAATTTTATCTGTAACTTTGGCAGGAATGCGCTTTATCTGTTAGTATGCCATTCATACTATTTATCATTTTTTAAATACGAAACTTTGACCAATCAGTAATCGTTCCGAAACCATTGGGTGTATTGAGAACATGGTCGGTTCAACGTTATATAATAATTTGACTGCCTCGTTAGTCTATTGGCTAGGATTAAGGCCGCTAACCCGGAGGTTCTGGGTTCAATTGCCAGGTCGGGCTAATAAAAAAGTTATTGGGTTTTTCTGCCAGAAAATTTTCAGTAGCAGCCCGAAGTCTGGAAGTTGGAAGTGTGTACACTCCCGTGCCTCGGAAAGCCCGTAAATCCGTTGGTCCTGCGCCTGAACTCTTTCCGGACGTGTCGGATTGCCGTCCCATCGGACACACACTTGTGCAGTATATCTCCTGCGCAGTTGGCTAATCTCTCTTGAGATTGGCCGTCGTGGCCGGGAATCGCTCTGGAGGACATTATTATGTAATAAATATTTTTAAACGTTGAAAATGGTCCAAAACAATTAAATAGTATGCCGTCATAGCTGCCCCTCTGCCCTCTTTACTCCCTTGTGTGTGCCTCGCACATACAAGGTGTGTTTATTGCTATTTCATTATTATAAAAAAGGGAAAAATATATATTTTTTAATAATTCAATATTTTTTTTAAATCAATATTTGTACATTATGTTAATTATAAATTCTTTCTATATATACGCCGGACATCCTGTGATTGTTAATAATTTTTATGTATTCAATTCACTATTCTGTTATACATATGCACATATATAAACGAAATATTTAAGTTATATGGGTTATATATATATATATATATATATATATATATCTCAGTAAAAAGAAAATCAACTTTTATCAGCGCATACTTTTGAACTTATGCTAGCATACAGTGAGCCTAGTTTGAGTTTTTTTACTTATTCGATAGTGTTGACGTTAACTGTTGAAATGGTATGAAAACTGTTCCATACATGTAGTATGGAATGGAAACAGTGTCGTCTAGTGACGATAATCGTAATTCCATACAAATCGTAGGTAACGTCACCAAGCGCCCCCCGACCAGACGGAGAGGATACCGCTAGTTTTTTAGTGGGTATTCCGGCACCTTCATGGCCGGTGAGCCGCACATACCCCCTACTTCATGTGGGGGAAGCGCGTAAACGCGTATCCGTAAAAAAGGTAACGTCACCAATATCTTATAAGTAAATAAACTCGCACTAGACACACTGGTCGGCCTAACGACACAGCTGACAATGACTGATTACGAAGTCATTTTACTCATCATTTTAAAGTCGGGCTTCCATCGGAAGTGTTGTAACAAAACATTGATAACGTATCAGTAGAGATTGTACATTCTAAATTTAAATGAAAAACCCCCGTGGTTTGATTTCGTTGTTTGTGGCTGGCCCAACAAATTCATAGAGTTTGGCACTGGCCGCTATAACAACAACATTATATAGCTCTCCTAAAATCTCAATATTGTGAGGTGTCATTAATAATAATTCGATAGTTTGCCTTCAATGTTTTATTAACTCATGTTTCATTACTATTTACTTTCTTGACTTATATTCAAGCCGCATTTAATTAATGAATATTAGTCACTTTTAATTTTTTATACCTAACCCTACCACCAAGGGAAGCCTACCTGCCTCGTTGGTCTAGTGGCTAGATATAAGGCCGCAGACCCGGTGGTCCTGGGTTCAATTACCAGGTCGGGCCAATAAATAGTTATTGGGTTTTCCTGTAAGAAAATTCTCAGAACACAGAAGTGTGTATACTCCCGTGCCTCGGAAAGCCCGTTAAGCTGTTGGTCCTGCACCTGAACTCTTTCCGGTCGTGTCGGATTGACGTCCCATCCCCATTATGAGAGCTAGGGAATAGAGAGTGCATCTGTGTTTGCGCGCACACTTGTGCATTATAATATCTCCTGCGCAGTTGGCTAATCTCTCTTGAGATTGGCCGCCGTGGCCGAAATCGGTCTGGAGGACTATTATTATTATTATTAGGTATACCACCCAACATCGTATATTCTACCGCCAATCAATACTTAGTATTGTTGTGTTCTAATTTGAAAGGTCAGTGAGTCAGTGTAACTGCAGGTACAGGAGACTTAACAACTCAGTCTCCAAGGTCGGTGGCGCATTGGCGATGTAACAACTGTTAATATTCCTTACAGCGCAAATGTACCACCACCACCGCCCGGTGGTGACCCCTTACCATCAATGTGGCGTATTCGATCCTTCGGTTCTATTAAAAAAGAAAACAATTGGTTGTTTGTCTGTAAAGTCAGTTTACGGACGATCATTTTACGTGATAACGTCATAAGAAAACATTGATGAATACTCGGACGCATCGGCCGATGGAGTGGAAGAGAGATAGATGCGTCACAAGCCGCTTAGGCCGATCGTGCCTCTCTATCGCTTGATCCGCGCTCTCGCTTGCACGCTCGGCTCAGGCGGAACGTGACATAAGCCATACTTTCTCGTGCGTGCAGCCGGCGTTCATAGATTTATGTCGTTATCACCTCAAAACTTGAAAAAAATGTTCGTAGTGATAGCTTATTTATATTAGATGAAACTTCATGAATACGAAATGAAAAGATAATTGGCAAAGACATTACGAATAAGAAAGCTTAGTGATGATTATAAATTTAAAAAAAAAAACGTAATATTTACCTTTCCATACAGAGTTTTGAACTCGAACGCAATACGGAGACGTTGTTCATTACTGCGACGAGTCAATACTTGAATAATCGATTTTTCATCTGTACCGAAACCTTTCATAGCCTTTCGTAGGATCGCTGCATCTTCACGAGGGTCGAAGGGATTTACTGGGACTACTGTTGGTTTGGACTGTGAATTAAATAATACTATTAAATTAAATATTTATTATAACATTCAATTATCATAATAAAAGCAAGCTTTTCGCTGATACATGCATGAAAACATGATGTAGAATTGTAGACGAATATGAAACAGTATTTTTTTAATATAGTATTTATTAGTGTTTAGTGATATGTTTAGTGATATGTCGACGCCGGTTGGCGTGGTTGGTATGATACTAGCCTTTCACGCCGCAGGTCGTGGGTTCGATTCCCACCCAGGACAGACATTTATGTGCATGAAAATGTCTGTTTGTCCTGAGTCTGGGTTTAATTATCTATATAAGTATGTATTTACAAAGGAAAAATAGTATATGTAAGTATATTAGTTGTCTGGTTTCCATAGTACAAGATCTGCTTAATTTGGGATCAGATCTGCCTTGTGTGAATAATGTCCCACGATATGTTGTGCATTATATATATAATAAATTCTACATGATGACTGAGATGGAATAAAACATAACATATAATATGTTACTCAGATTTTATTTTTCAAAAGAATATAAGCAATTACTATATTTAAGTACTATGATTAATATGTAAATAATGCTATAAATACTTATTCTTAATTTTCGTTCGCATTTTATCGAACTATCACCTACTTAAACATGTTGACAACTCAATACAAGGTATTTACTAATGATAAGAGAAATGATAGACAATCAAATAATGTAAAACAACATCAACCCAATAGATACGATAAAAAAAAACGAATATCATAATAGATTCGGTGCTATGTATGTAAATTAGCATCGTTCATAATATTTCCGCTTAGTCCATTCTCACAGTACATGCATATTAAGGTAGGCATAAAGAACGAATACACCGAGAAAAGCTATTAAATACCGTGTAACGAAACGACTTGAACCCACGCCGAATGCCAATTGAAGCTCTATAGATGCTGCGCATACTCGAATTCGATGTTACCGAGGACATATTAACTTACAAAAACGAAACGGTCACGTATTGTACAAACATTAAAACACACACGATACAATTAAATCACAACCCACCATATCATGTATTAATGATGGTATAATACGAGAACAGTGGTTGGTTTTAAAGCAACTACATCCATTGTAGTGGGGAACGAAGCCGAGACTGAATCGTTGGTTATTGTGATAAATGTACGCGGAGAGACGAAGAGACATAACAATGTAATTGCAGTAAACTGTTCCTTGAATAGAGCGACTGTGTAGGTATGGCACCAGGATCGTATACTTATATATACATATATGATACTCGTTTAAATTTCGTGTCAAGTTCAACGGAATTCAATTCATATAAAATAAATTCACAATTAACGGATTATATGACATGGCAACATAAGTTTGTTGAGATTATTGTTTATAACTAGCTGTGCCCTGTGGTTTTACACGCATTAAAACTGCATTGTACAAGCCCGAGCCACACACATTATCAGATTGTAGATTGTTGTTACCAACCAATATACTATAAATTGTAAAATTAATTCGACTTGTTTGTTGAGCGCGTCAAATTACTTAATAAAATAATTATTTATAAAAAAAAAATTAGAATACAAACTAAATTCAAAAACTTTATTTTTTTTAATGCAATATCTGATTAATTTTCAACTCAACTGAGTGCTCAACAAACATAGATACATAACAGATCCTATAATTTAAGCAAAGGTATAATAATAAAATAAAATAAATATAGAATGCAATAGTGCGGTAATAATTATAAATTTCATTGATATTCAAAAATAAATGATTCTTTGTAATTAAATAATACTTTATTGGAATTTGTATAATTATTTCCTTATATTGTTTTAGATAATATTTTATAGACATAAATAAGTACTTTTTTTAATATGACAGTCAGTGTCTTTCGTACTGCTTGTTATGCAAAATTGTCTTAATCAAAATAGTGTAGACCTTTAGAGAGTAAATAAATTATAGATAAAGAAGCAACACATTACTGTGTGGGAATATGGAAATAAATATGGAAATCCGTAAAACAAATTTTGCAATATTTAATCAATAACTGATGAACAGGTTGAGATGTATAGTAAGAGTTCCTAATCCATCTTCTTAATAGAAAAATATATCTATCTCAGCCAGAGGCAACTGGTTGTTACAAAGTTAAATTAATAAGTAACCTAATGAAAAAAAAAAGGTTGCAGTTTGTCCAAATACAGGACAAGCGGCCTTCTCTCTACTTAAGAAGGTTTAGAGTTTACTAAATCACACTGTTCGAGTGCAGATTGGTTTGATGGAGACATTTTAGTCAACTCGAGTTAATCTGTACCAATAAACAAAACAAAATGATTCACTATATCAGTTAATAATCTCAATATTACTCACACAAATAGTTCTTGCAAAATGTGAACTACATTCTGAATGTTTATTTGATTCTGAATAAAAATGAATTGGCGCAATGCCACTTATCAGTGTTTAATCTTGTAGTACAATAGTATGCATGTGTCAATGTATACATGAAGTATGTATAATGAATGAATAATCGTTCTAAAACTACATTATGGTGTAAGGTATAACTAATAAATGAAAGTGTTTATAATGATAATGATATTTATTTTTAGAAAATGCATCGGTTTACAATTTAGTATTAATATTAGTCATTCTGGTTTCGCTGTTATGGGTTTTTTTTTTCTATATTTATGTAAGGAAAAGGCATCATAAATTAAGGTTTAAAATCAAACAAGCTCTAGAAAATCATGTAATTGTGTAAAAGACAATGATATATTTTCTCATCGTCTCTGCTTCAAACTATTTTAAAACTTTTGAATTGAGAATTGAATTTTAACATTAATTAGATTTTTTTTTTCAGATAGGTTTTCTATATATTTTGAAATCAATAAATGGTAATGTTAAGGAAGAATGTGCATATTCTCAGTATTATTAAGCTTATATTAAAATGATTATATTGTTAATGACAGTTCACAATGATTTTGGTAAAAGCATTAAACACATAAACTGTATGTATAAGCATAAAAAAGCTACAATTCTATGCCAATGTTTTGCTTATCACAAAATATAAATTAACATATTATAGCATGTAAGGTTAATGTTTATTTTAAGAAATTTACCTTCGGTTCATGCACTGGACTCGAAGTAACGTGACTGACTTGATGACTTTGGATGGTTGATTGAGGATATCCCTGATATTGATTAGACTGGTGATAACTAGAACTTTGAGGATAGCCTTGCTGTGGTGGTGCAGATTGAGCAGGCGCATAGCCTTGAGCAGGAGGATAGCCTTGAGCAGGGGGATAACCTTGAGCAGAGTTTGGCTGGGAGTATCCCTGACTTGGATAACCAGAACTAGGTTGTGCGTAACCTTGCGATTGAGGATACCCTTGAGATTGTTGAGGGTACCCTTGTGTTTGTTGCGGATATCCTTGAGATTGTTGCGGGTAGCCTTGCGATTGTTGCGGATAGCCAGACCCTGTGTTAGGATAACCAGGCTGAGGCGCTGGATATCCCATCGTTGGGAAGCCTGGCATCGGCATCGGGTTTCCAAAAGACTGCGGGGCTGAGTTGCTAAATCCGATATTGTGTAGGTAACGTGGCTGACCCTTGAAACGAAACGAATACCTTTATAATCACGGCTGTACGTACCTACACGACGTAAGTATTTTGTGATAAACAAAACAAAGATTTCTATTTATATAGCGATTTCAAATATTTCCACATTCACACATTGTACTTACTTGATAGGGATTCATTTTGTATAACTTAAGTTGATATTGATATTAAGTACACTAAATATTGTTTAATTAAGTGATGTACAGTTATAACACTAAATTTCGTTACACACTCGCAAGCTTGAACAACTTTTGTGTTAATGACAGCTAAGCGTTTGCGGCTCTGATCCGGCCCTCCGATGACGAATAAAGTTGATGACATCACATTGACGTTCGGATACTGCTAGGAATGCTGTAATTTTACTGAATATTTGGTTGTCTATGCTCATGTTTAATGTTCAAATAATTAATTAAAGTTAGTTATTCTTCAGTTAAATATTGAATTGCTAATATTATCAAAATAATGTTTCTTTTTTATAATATAAAAGGGAAACAAAACTTTATTTTTTTCATCATAACGAATAATCATTTTTTTAACATTCAGGAATTAATATTTTTTACTTGCGAACAGGAAAGTACTGCTAGCATTAGTTACCAGTGTTTATTAAAAATAATACGAAAAACAATAAGAAAAAACGTAAAACAAAGTAATGTAACCATCACAGATGATGTCAGCTAAAAAATATATACACAGTTAAATAAATATAAGCATAATTTCAATATATTTTTCTAATTATTACCATAGCAACGAAGTATATAATAGTATACGCGTCACGCACACACAAGAGAATGGAGAGGAGGCATAAAGGAATAAGAGGCTATGCCTAGCTTATACGCCATATAAGCTAGATTGATGCCTAACTTATACACCGTATAGCTAAATAGATTCGATACTTGGTAATGGCAATAAAAATAGTAATTGACCGAATATATATTCCGTTGACACGGAAAGTATATAAAGTCGTTTCTTTTTCTGCGTTCGTTCCGAGCTTGAATTCTCTTAGCTCTCATTTTATTCATCCCAGTTTCCACTACTAGAGACCTATTTAACCGAAATTGGTTAGAAATACATCATTTGAAATATATTCGGAAGTACACTATGATATCATTGATTGGTAAAAATAGTCAAATCTAATAATAGTATTATTATAAGTAGACAAAAAATCAAAATCGAATTGAAGTATATCATTGTAAAAAGTTGTAATTAATAGATCTTCGACGTCATCGACTGATCGCAATTTGGGAAAATCCACTTCGTTTTAAAACAAGTATTACTCACCTATATGATACAGATGAGTAATCTTATGATACGATAATACGTCATAAGTGACACCTACTGACGTTTTTATTTCGAGTTACTACGTCACTCTCTTTGTTACAAAATGTTTCAACGCCTTTTAGTTCATTTCAATATAATTTTTATTTGTTACCTGCATTGTATTTTAATAAAATAACAGAAAAGGTAGTTGTTAGACGCCTGTACTTTAAAAAAAAAAAAAAATTATTGTATAGGTATGCGGACGAGCATACGGGCCACCTGATGGTAAGTGGTCACCAACGCCCATAAACAATAGCATTGTAAGAAATGTTAACCCTCGTTTGAAGCGCTAATGCGCCACGCTTGGGAACTAAGATGTTATGTTCCTTGTGCCTGTAATTACACTGGCTCACTCACCCTTAAAACTGGAACACAACCACTGTCGTATACAGAGGTCTTGCAACTTCGGTATGGGGTACGTTGACATAATGACGCTGTTAAGCTCAATTTATGGCCGCCAGAGGCATGACAATTCGCATAGTAATTATCCCGAACACTTTTTCAAATCCAAACAAAACAGTTAAATAACAAAACAAACAACAAAAAATCCGCAAAACTCAACAAAACGATATAACAATGATTAAATAACACAATACTTAAGAGAAAAATATCAGCTTCGATAGCAGCGACGTAGTACGTAAAGCTGGTATTGTGAATTAGCAGTTGTAACACACTCGCATCTATCTCTCACCACTGAAATTGGACTCAGTTGCAAGACCTGTGTATACGACCGTGAACACAACAATACAAAGTACTGCTGCTTTGCGGTAGAATATCTGATGAGTGGGTGGTACCTACCAGACGAGCTTGCACAAAGCTCTACAAACGAGTAACTTCTTACTTTTTGTTTATATTGGTATTTTTTTTTACTATACATAAAATAATAGTAAAGCATAAACTTTTTTTTTGATAAGGCTCGAAGGGGCCTTGATGATAATATAAAAATAAAATAAGAATAGTAACTGGTATTTTTCGATTAAATTTCGTTTCTACTATAGGGTTTTCCATTAAGGGCGCTTGATCTTTGAAATGCAAAAAAAAAAATTTTTTTTTTATTTGGAAGGTCTATCGACCCCATTATGTATGGAATATGACATCATTCAAATGACCGCCACGGCTTCGGTTGGTGGCGCGCACACGAAAGGTCCAATTTTCGATGACTCTGGCGCACAAATCGGGCTGTATTTGATCGATGGCGTGGCGTATGTTGACTTTGAGGGCATCGGTGGTTTGCGGCTTGTTGGCATAGACCTGCGACTTAAGAAAACCCCACAAGAAAAAGTCCAGCGGGGTCAAATCGCACGATCTCGGTGGCCAGTTCACGTCGCCTCCGCGCGAGATGACCATGTCCAGAAATTGCTCGTGCAGAACTTCCATCGTAGCGTGTGCTGTGTGGCACGTAGCGCCGTCCTGTTGAAACCACATGTTGTCCAGATCCATATTCTCGATTTCAGGCCAAAAGAAGTTGGTTATCATCGACCGGTATCGCTCACCATTGACGGGGACGGCCACACCATTATCGTTTTCGAAAAAATACGGACCAATCACGCCTCCGGCCCAAAATCCACACCAAACAGTCACTTTCTGCGGGTGCATTGCCACTTGGTGAACCTCGTGTGGATTGGTCTCGTCCCAAATACGGCAATTTTGCTTGTTGACATAGCCATTCATCCAAAAATGCGCCTCGTCGCTGAAGATGATTTTTTTGCCAAAATCGGCGTCAACTTCCAACTGCTCTAATGCCCAGTCAGCGAACACACGGCGCTGTCTATGGTCATTAACCTTGAGCTCTTGGGTCAGCTGGATCTTGTACGGGTGCAGGCTCAAGTCACAACGCAAAATTCGCCAAGTTGTCGTCTGCGAAAGCCGAGTTCCTGTGCGCGACGTGGAATTGACTGCCGCGGGTTTTCGAGGACACTGTCGCGCACAGCGGCGATATTCTCGGCTGATCTCGCGTTACGTTGACGCACGGGAACCGGCTGATTGTTAACTGACCCGGTTGACTCGAATTTGTCCACCAATCGACGGATAGTCGACTCGGCAGGACGATCATCGCGACCGTAAAACGGGCGAAGTGCGCGGAACGTTGCTCGAACTGAAGACCCATTTTCATAAAACAATGTTATGATTTGCACGTGCTGCTCGACACTGTAACCTGCCATGGTGGTTTGGGAGGACGGAATGAATATAACACACTGCATTTGACAGCTGTCACTCAAACAACATGGCCGCAATCAGCTGGTAAAGTTCAAGCGTCCCTATTGGAAAACCCCTTAGGTATTCATCTATTAATGTTTTATATAAATAAACATTATATTCGATATTTTTTACTTTCATTTAAAAGAAAATACTATAATTTTTATTTTAACGTTTGTGAAATTAAGTAAATATAATAATTGTTCGAAGTATTACTTTATGAATAACTCCTGCTTATAAAAACAAAATATTACTTTGTATTGATATTGCATTACTATTATATTAGGCGTTATATTTTTATTTGAAAATAAACATGTGTTTGAATAATTTATGATCTTTATTCATACTACATGAAGAGGTTAAATTTGTTTGTTTGTATGTAGGAGTAATCTTTGGAACTAATGATTCAATACCAAAATTTATTTCACTAGGTGAACGTTTCATTGCCTATTCCTGAGCGCTATAGGCTATAAATCATTTATTTATATGTATCATGCATATCAGCCGAGCTTTGATGAGCCGATGATGAACCTCTAGATATTCGAGATCGTTTTATAAAATATATATTTTGTATTTATTATTTAAAAATAATAATAATTAAAAAATTTAATGCATTTCTCACATGATTACCACAATCTAAATCACTTTAACAAATTGACTAAAATTCAAGCCTTTAATAAATTGATTAAAATTCAGGATTATTGTAAAACTCGTAAAAAATCGTTGCAATCAACATAAAAATTAAGAATTCTTTAAAATAGGTAACACGATATAGTTTTGCGGATTTCATAAATTAATTACTTGGGAACTGATTTTTTTATATTATATGTACCTAAATAAGAAAATGGAAAAACCAAATTCGTCTTTAATTACGTATTGTTGATTTTAGCAAATAATAATAAATGTTATTATTATTTAATGCCTTATTATATGCCTCGTTGGTCTAGTGGCTAGATATAAGGCCGCAGACCCGGTGGCCCTGGGTTCAATTCCCAGGTCAGGCCAATAAATAGTTATTGGGTTTTTCTGTCAGAAAATTCTCAGTAGTAGCCCGAAGTCTGAAAGTTAAAAGTGTGTACATTCCCGTGCCTCGGGAAGCTCGTTGAGCCTGCGCCTGAGCTCTTGCCGCTCGTGTTGGATTGCCGTCCGTATAATGAGAGCTAGGGAATAGAGAGTGCACCTGTGTTTGCGCAGACACCTGTGCACTATAATATATCTCTGTAGAGAGTGGCCGTTGTGGCCAAAATCGGTCTTGAGGACATTATTATTATATGATCTGTGATATTAGTAATCTCGTAAAAACAATAATTACATTATTTCATTATCTAATATTTAGTTTGTGGTATCGTCAACTATTTAATAAAAAAAAACTGTTATCTATAACAAATATTTTTGTATAATTTTTGATATTTAGAATGACACTTATTATTTTCGCAGAAAAAAGAACTTATACTTACCTAAGTACGTAAAATTTAACACTGGGGGTATAATATTTACATCTAGACTTTTAAACTTAATATTTATCATTTTTTTGAATATTTTTATATCTTATCTTATATAGTATATATATGTTCTAATTATACGACCACCACTGTATATATATATATATATATATATATATACCACTGTTTACCACTGTATATTTATATATATATATATATATATATTACTTTTTGGTATACAAGCAGTACATACTTTAGACATAAAAACTGTATTCATTCAAAACTGTAGTGCGGCTTTTCCTCAATCTGATGATAAGTGATCACCTCCGTCCATAGACATCAGCTCAATACATAAACTACTTATAGCTCAAGATCTCAGGTACCCAGACTTTACTTATTTTATGTTGGACAAAATATGTGCAATAACTTGGGCCGACGGCCCATTCCCAGGTACGAGGTACAATAGGTATGTAAAAATTGTACTCATTTATTTATTTATTTTTTTATTTTATTGTATAGGTTGGCGGACGAGCGTATGGGCCACCTGATGGTAAGTGGTCACCAACGCCCATAGACAATGGCATTGTAAGAAATGTTAACTATCACTTACATTGCCAATGCGCCACCAACCTTGGGAACTAAGATGTTATGTCCCTTGTGCCTGTAATTACACTGGCTCACTCACCCTTCAAACCGGAACACAACAATACAAAGTACTGCTGTTTTGCGGTAGAATATCTGATGAGTGGGTGGTACCTACCCAGACGAGCTTGCACAAAGCTCTACCACCGAGTACTCACTTTACTTACAGTCTGACGACTGATTCTTACGTATGCTGTAGGGATTATTGTAAACAATTTGAAATTAATACTGCCAGACACC
The DNA here is from genome assembly GCA_905220585.2 of Nymphalis polychloros. Lineage (NCBI taxonomy): Eukaryota > Metazoa > Arthropoda > Insecta > Lepidoptera > Nymphalidae > Nymphalis > Nymphalis polychloros. The sequence continues at coordinate 3,481,642 of HG992247.1, forward strand.
TTCTGTCGGCAGTATTTATTGCCAGACTCTTTAAATATCGAAAGAAAAAGAAACCTTATTTACGGTCTGACATTTGATTTTTATCTATGCTATAGGGGGCTAATTTAATAGATTTTGTAAGCTGCCCGACCAATCCTAGGGGTCAAACATCACCTAAGCGTATTTAAAGTGCCGCAATAAGAGCGAAAGACCATTATACGTACGCTTGAGCGTGAGCGATATAGCTAGACGCATATCCATCCATATATTTAATGAATATATACTAACGTTATATACAATGGGACAAAGTCGGAATTAAACATATTTAAATTGTATTTATTGATGTGTAAACATGTAAATGCTCGGTACACCGTAGGGGCTAACTGAGCGTCATACGAGTCAGCGTAAGATTTGATATTTACACATCAATTCTCTAGAGTACTTTGGCACTCTCATGATTTTTTCTATAAACTTAAAATATCAATGTTTATTATAACCCCATGACCATGTATAACAAAATAATAAAATATTGATTAACATAATATTATCAAGAGATGAACCACACAAGTCAATATAACTCTGACGTAACAGTGCGTAATATAATTATTTTATGAGTTGTTTATATTTAGCGTTTCTAGCATAAATATTATTTATTTGTTTTGTTTAGAATGAATACGTTTTAAGAGCTGAATGTTATGTTATGTTAATGTATAAATTCCACTGAATTTTTATGTGATTTGAAAACTTAAATAAGAAGAATTTAAAACAATATAATTACGGTTGGATGGTAGCCGTGAAAAGAGAAATATGTAATTATAAATACGTATGTACTGGACGATACATACTGTTGGTTGAGAGCTGTAGTCTCGAGGACTATTAAATATAAAAATAAATCAAATATATTAATGAATGTCAATACATATAATGATTGAATTTAATACAATCACAATGAAGGGTAAAATAAAAGAGCACATTGCTTTTCAACTTTATCTTTCATGTTGCAAATTCTTGTGAACCGTCAGTGAAGCAATTTATTAAACTGTAACGATCGGCGGACGCAAGTTCGTATATCGGTCGAAATTACAACTCTTCGTCTAAAACTGTGTCGATCGACGGACGCAAGTTCGTAAAGCGGTCGTTGAAAAACTCTTATAATATGTACTATTATGCAACAGCCAGATAAAAATACCTGTTGGTACGATCACTCTAAATCCGGGTGATGATCAATATGTTTTAAGATTATTATTATTGTTAAGTAACAATCATTGTACTAAGTACATAAGAATTGATCTCAGAAAGTACTTTTAGATTACTGAGTACTCTTAATGATATAGGGTTTTCCAATAGGGACGCTTGAACTTTGACAGCTGATTGCGGCCATGTTGTTTGAGTGACAGCTGTCAAATGCAGTGTGTTATATTCATTCCGTCCTCCCAAACCACCATGGCAGGTTACAATGTCGAGAAACACGTGCAAATCATAAAATTGTTTTATGAAAATGGGTCTTCAGTTCGAGCAACGTTCCGCGCACTTCGCCCGTTTTACGGTCGCGATGATCGTCCTGCCGAGTCGACTATCCGTCGATTGGTGGACAAATTCGAGTCAACCGGGTCAGTTAACAATCAGCCGGTTCCCGTGCGTCAACGTAACGCGAGATCTGCCGAGAATATCGCCGCTGTGCGCGACAGTGTCCTCGAAAACCCGCGGCAGTCAATTCCGCGTCGCGCACAGGAACTCGGCCTTTCGCAGACGACAACTTGGCGAATTTTGCGTTGTGACTTGAGCCTGCACTCGTACAAGATCCAGCTGACCCAAGAGCTCAAGGTTAATGACCATAGACAGCGCCGTGTGTTCGCTGACTGGGCATTAGAGCAGTTGGAAGTTGACGCCGATTTTGGCAAAAAAATCATCTTCAGCGACGAGGCGCATTTTTGGATGAATGGCTATGTCAACAAGCAAAATTGCCGTATTTGGGACGAGACCAATCCACACGAGGTTCACCAAGTGGCAATGCACCCGCAGAAAGTGACTGTTTGGTGCGGATTTTGGGCCGGAGGCGTGATTGGTCCGTATTTTTTCGAAAACGATAATGGTGTGGCCGTCACCGTCAATGGTGAGCGATACCGGTCGATGATAACCAACTTCCTTTTCAACTTTTGGCCTGAAATCGAGAATATGGATCTGGACAACATGTGGTTTCAACAGGACGGCGCTACGTGCCACACAGCACACGCTACGATGGAAGTTCTGCACGATCAAGCGCCCTTAATGGAAAACCCTTTAGTAAAATGTTACTGCGTCGTGCGAGTACTGTACTGAATATATTCTTGCGGATACTTGATGATTCGACATGGGGTGGGGGGCTCTGTGGCTTGATCTCGGTCGCTACATTAGTGTCCCTCATGGCGATGTCGCTTTGAATTTGCTTAGGTGATGCAGTTGCGGGGTTTGATGTTACTGTATAATGTCTTCGGCGATTCGGTGGGGTCCTTCTGTTAACGATGAGGCAGCCTACTTTAGGAAGTTTTTTTTTATTTTTTCTTTTTATAATGCCCGGGATGGCAAGCGACTCTAATCCACCTGGTGGTAAGTGGTAGTAGAGTCCAAACGCGACGACGGCTAGTGCAGTCGGGAAGAATGATTTGCACTAGCCGCCTTGCCGGCCCGCAAGATGCCTCTTCACGCCTCGTTTGAAAGAACCCAGGTCATAAGAGGACACGTGTGCTGGTAAAGAATTCCATGTTTTGGAGGTGCGACAAAGAAAGGATTGCCAAATTTCTTCGTGCGCGACGGAATTGATGTCACAGTGAGGCGGTGACATCGAGAGCCAGCACGCGTAGACTTGTGAAGGAATGGCGAAGCAGGAATGAGGGAGAATAATTCCTCTGAGCACTCGCCGTGATACAGTCAACTATCTCTCGACGCAATTGTAAAGGCTCGAGTCTGGTGATGACCTTTACGTCGCCAATAATGCAAACCGCACGTCGCTGCAACCGATCCAAGGCCTCCAGTAAGTACTTAGCGGAGCCATCCCAGAGGTGCGAGCAATATTCGACGCAAGACCGCACCTGTGTTTTATACAACAGGAGCAGTTGTTGTGGCGTGAAAAAACGCCGCACCTTGTTCAGGACTCCGAGTTTCTGTGGCTGTTTTTATAACAGCCTCGATGTGATCCCTTGGATTGAGGTCGCACCGAGGAGACGTTTTGGGGTTTAAAGTTACTATATACTTAGTTATTTTTCTCTATATGAGTCAACATATTAGCGATAGAAAGTGCAGCCTGCATATATCTCTTTTGTGTAGTTTACAAAGTGCAAATTTTGATCTGTACTGGGTTTTGTACTGGTTTAGGTAATCAACCAACAGGTGCATTGCTTGTAGGCTAACGTTAAGTTTATATCCACTATGGAGTTATAGATTTAAGTAAAGCGTAATATGCAGAGCGTATAAAAGGTACACTAACAGGATAGGAAAATGTACGATTTAGTTATAAGTAGAGTACTGCGATTATTGTGTAGCGACATCTATCTCGCCACATACGAAAACTAAAAAAAACTGACGTACCCTACATCGCGATATTAAAGTTATCCGAGCGATTGAACATATATACAAGAACCCGACAACAACCGTCGGGCAGTAGCTTACCAGACAAACACCCGTCTGGTCGGAGGATCCTCCCTTTTCAATGGTAGATGAGGAACTTTACACCCGGTTCCTCCCTATCTCCAAAATTGCTTACAAAATAATAAGATTTATAAACAACATCAAAAACAACACGCCTACTAAGGCAGAGCACGTAACAGATTATGTTTAAGTCCACTTGAGTGTCACCTACCTGTACTTGGTATTTATGCACTTGATGCAATATTTATATTATTGAGTATTATTCCACTAAGGTTAGAATTAATACAAAGGTATTATAACAACGGCGCTCCACGTCGGTGGATATGAACGTAAAACGTTTTTGCTTGCATTAGGCCGCCTGGCGGTTATGCACTTAAGCTGGTACTTAGGGCTTGTCCCTTTGGCTTCGGCTTTTCATCAGCTTTGACTGATTGTACCATGGAGTTTGTTCCTTATTTTTATTATTTTTGTTGTGGCTATAGCTGCTTTAAAAACACCGCAGTTACAACTATGTTTCCTACTGGACTACCGTCTGTTTTATTGATCTATTGATAAGACTTTTTAGTCTTTTATACACCTCAGCTACGGCTGTGACACCTAATGGACTTACTTTCACTTTATATATTATTAATTTGTATTATACAACAACTTAACCTTTTCCTGTCTTCCTACAACCAGCTTAATCCCTTTCAATCTGGTTTTAGATCTGACCAGTACGGTTACTGCATTAGTTAAGATTACTGACGACATCAGATTAGCTATGGATAACCAAGAACTTACAGTTTTAACATTACTTGATTTTAGTAATGCGTTCAATACTGTAGATTTTGACATACTCCTGGCTATTCTAAATTCTCTTAATATGTCTCCATCGGTAATCAATTGGTTTTATAGCTATTTTAATGGTCGCCGTCAGCGTATACGAGTCCAGGATTCCTACTTGGACTGGCTAACGGTAAGTGCCGGTGTCCCCCATGGCGGTGTCTTATCTCCTCTTCTTTTCTCAATTTTCATAAGCTCTGTAATTCAACATGTCTCCTCTTCCTACCACTTGTATGCCGACGATTAGTGACCTACGTCAGACTATTGAATCGATTAATTCTGACTTAGACAAAATTTCAAAGTGGAGTTTTTCTTTTGGTCAATCAATCCTAAGTAAAGTCAATACTGTTAAAAGCCAGGCTATTATAATTGGTAGATATAAATTATTACCCCGCGTAGACTATTCATATTTGCCACTTTATCGCTATTTATTATTATAATTACTTATTTTTATACATTATATATTTATGCTTATGTATGTATATATGGGACTTGGACAAGACCAAGGTCATGTTCAATAGGCATGTCGTGCCGGGACCAATATACGTCGAAGGGAAACCTCTCGAAGTTGTTAGTGAATATACCTACTTAGGACAGGTTATACAAGTCGGTAGGAACAACTTCGAGAAGGAAGCCGATCGAAGAATTCGCTTAGGATGGGCAGCATTTGGCAACCTTCGTCATGTCCTCACGTCGTCTATACCGCAATGTTTGAAGACGAAAGTCTTCAACCAATGCGTCTTACCTGCCATGACATACGGTGCCGAAACGTGGACACTAACTGCGGGACTAGTCCATAAATTCAAAGTCGCTCAGCGTGCTATGGAGCGAGCTATGCTCGGAGTATCTTTGAAGGATAAGATCAGAAATGAGATTATCCGGAAAAGAACCGGAGTCACCGACATAGCTTGCAAAATTAGCAGGCTGAAGTGGCAGTGGGCTGGTCACGTATGTCGTAGGACCGATGGCCGTTGGAGCAGACGAGTCCTAGAGTGGAGACCGCGAATCGGCAAACGCAGCGTAGGGCGCCCTCCAGCCAGGTGGACCGATGACCTTATGAAGGTGGCGGGCACCGACTGGACGTGGAAGGCGGAGTGTTCCGGTTTAAAGGGTGAGTGAGCCAGTGTAATTACAGGCACAAGGGGCATAACATCTTAGTTCTCAAGGTTGGTGGCGCATTGGCGATGTAAACGATGGTTAACATTTCTTACAATGCTATTGTCTGTGGGCGTTGGTGACCACTTACCATCAGGTGACCCATATGCTCGTCCGTCTACATATAAGGGGTTTTCCAATAGGGACGCTTGAACTTTGACAGCTGATTGCGGCCATGTTGTTTGAGTGACAGCTGTCAAATGCAGTGTGTTATATTCATTCCGTCCTCCCAAACCACCATGGCAGGTTACAGTGTCGAGCAGCACGTGCAAATCATAAAATTGTTTTATGAATTCGTCGATTGTTGGACAAATTCGAGTCAACCGGGTCAGTTAACAATCAGCCGGTTCCCGTGCGTCAACGTAACGCGAGATCTGCCGAGAATATCGCCGCTGTGCGCGACAGTGTCCTCGAAAACCCGCAGCAGTCAATTCCGCGTCGCGCACAGGAACTCGGCCTTTCGCAGACGACAACTTGGCGAATTTTGCGTTGTGACTTGAGCCTGCACCCGTACAAGATCCAGCTGACCCAAGAGCTCAAGGTTAATGACCATAGACAGCGCCGTGTGTTCGCTGACTGGGCATTAGAGCAGTTGGAAGTTGACGCCGATTTTGGCAAAAAAATCATCTTCAGCGACGAGGTGCATTTTTGGATGAATGGCTATGTCAACAAGCAAAATTGCCGTATTTGGGACGAGACCAATCCACACGAGGTTCACCAAGTGGCAATGCACCCGCAGAAAGTGACTGTTTGGTGCGGATTTTGGGCCGGAGGCGTGATTGGTCCGTATTTTTTCGAAAACGATAATGGTGTGGCCGTCACCGTCAATGGTGAGCGATACCGGTCGATGATAACCAACTTCATTTGGCCTGAAATCGAGAATATGGATCTGGACAACATGTGGTTTCAACAGGACGGCGCTACGTGCCACACAGCACACGCTACGATGGAAGTTCTGCACGAGCAATTTCTGGACATGGTCATCTCGCGCGGAGGCGACGTGAACTGGCCACCGAGATCGTGCGATTTGACCCCGCTGGACTTTTTCTTGTGGGGTTTTCTTAAGTCGCAGGTCTATGCCAACAAGCCGCAAACCACCGATGCCCTCAAAGTCAACATACGCCACGCCATCGATCAAATACAGCCCGATTTGTGCGCCAGAGTCATCGAAAATTGGACCTATCGTGTGCGCGCCACCAACCGAAGCCGTGGCGGTCATTTGAATGATGTCATATTCCATACATAATGGGGTCGATAGACCTTCCAAATAAAAAAAAAATTTTGCAAATATCTCTCCTACATGTATTTTTTTTTGCATTTCAAAGATCAAGCGCCCTTAATGGAAAACCCTATACAATATAAAAAAAGTATAAAGGTATTTTTTATATTATTTAATTGAGATAAACAATAATATAATATAAAAATAATTAATAACCAACAAAGCGATCTTTTGAACCATCATTTAATTTAGCCCGTCAAAGATCACGTTAGGTTATCGAAATACGTAAGAATATTATAATATTATACATTTATTTATATTTCAAAGATGAACGCTTGTATAGATGAACGCGAGACCATTAATATTTTATTACACATCAGAATCTATTATTAGTTCCACAATAACAACTTTAATCTTTAATATAATAAATAGTATAAAACAATGTCACTGATTCTTCTGTTTCTATTTCCGCTAACTCCTTCTACACCACACAACGGATTTTGATACAGTTTTCACTAAATTCGCATAGTTTATAAATATTTTGTACTCTACTAATACTAACTCTTTTTGTAAGCTTACATGTCTAAAGTATCAATTTTAAAACTAATGAATTGCTTGCTAACCTTTTTTAATAGATATGGTTGTAAAACATATCTAATTACCTAACCTATGTTAATTACCTTAAATATTTTATTTAGACCATAATTGAAGAAGAGTGGTGGAAAAACCTTTATTCATTTTACTCGAAGACCAGCTGTGTGTTATTTCTTTATTTTTATTGTTATTTATGAAGATTATGTTCTAAACATTACATAATTTAAATGAATATTTACGAGCTATCACAAAGTAAAAACTCTCGAGCAATAAGAATAAGTATTGTGGTGATCAGCGATGCGTTGGCGGGCAAGGCAGCGCGGAGGGGCTTAGTTATGCGGAGCGGAGAGTATCAAGTCGTTGACGGTCTTCTTAAATGTGCAATTTTTAGAGTGGTCGATGTGAATTTAATATTTGTTGTAAATACATAATAACTACATAAGTCCATACTTTATTATTTTGGGCCGACTGCTTAAAATAAATTGTTAAAACTGTATTTGAATATCACTTCAATTGTTAAATAATTGTTGTTTTACATACTTACTTCCTAACTGCATGTCCCTACGTCTTATTTTAAATTATTGTCTTAAAAAGCCAAAATTATTAAATTAGGTGTATGAAATATAAAAATATTTATTCACTGTTTAATATTAATTGTTGTTGTGTACATGCTGTATAATCAACATGTGTCTCATTATGAGTTAATTTAACCAAAGAATAATATGTTTGTTCATTATGTTTTATTCATGTATTTATATGTGCTTAGCACTGTGATTATATAGTAGCTTATGAAAGATATAGAAAGAGGTATAGGATGAAACAGAAACCAAATTAATTGTTGAAACCTCCTCTAACACTTCTTCCTCAATAAAACAGTATGCAATGATATCCCATTAAATTTAACGTGGTTATAAGGTTTTGTGTAATATCGTCTGGGTAGATTAACTTAATACTCATGACGTATTTTACCGTCAAACAGCAATTTACTTAGATGTGTTTCAGGTGAAAAGGTACGCACCCTGTTTGACATCTCTCAATATCTTTGTTTTTTTTTTCATACGTAACTTATTCCTTCTAATGGACAAGCATCCCTTCATTATTCCTTTTTTGTTTTCGCTGCTCCACCTAAATAGGTACCTATATATACGTACGATGTTATATACGAATATATAAATTGACTGACCGCTACGTTATCCAGTTTATTATAAAGTTGACAGCGAATCATAAGTCATGCTTGATTTAAGGAATAAAGTCGTTTTTATAACGGGAGGTTCTATTGGCATCGGTGCGAAAGTTATTGAGTTTTTATTAGAAGAAAATGTAAAGGTAAGTTTTAGTATAATTTTTATTATACCCATTCTTGTTATTTTTTAGATTGTCAATACTTGCACTGTAAATGCACTGTTATGTAATCTTTTATTATCTAGAAGTCTTGATGTTACTTTAACATTTATTTACTCGGTAAGTATTTTTGATTTATTGTAAAATACTGTAGATTAGTTTAGGTAGATACTGTATTAAAGATTTTGATTAAAGCAAGTCAATTTTAGTCTAGCAATAGCTAAATCGAGAGCAATTTGAATCGTTTAAACGACATTCTACTCAAATTTTATTAAGAAATATAAAAAAAAAAATCGCTAATATCAAACTGTAAGTAAGTTAGCTTCAATTTTTTGTTCATCAACAGATGCTGTCAAAATATTTCATTCGATACCTTAATATTCTAATGCATTTTATGCAACAGTTTTAAACTTTTTATTTTTATGTGGCCTTATTTATTCACAATAAAGGTTTTAAAGATAACATACAATATAACATTTTAAGATAATGATAAGGAATACGTGAACAAGTTTTTAGTTCAGAGGTGGATTAAATCAAAGATTTTAGGTTTAATATAGGATAGAAGTTTTAAGTTTCAACGCTCTATAGTTGTTTTTTTAATAATCGATTTTATACTCATCGATCAAGGAAATCAACGTAAGGAAACGTGAGTATGTCGGATGAAATGAAACAGCTAGTAGTAATTACATTATTATAATCTTAGCTTGCATTCGAGTTCTTCCGAAGTAATTACCAGGCTCGTAATAAATACCTACAAATATATTTACAAAGCGATGTAAGCTATGAATATATAATACAAAATTTAGCGCCTTGGGTATGCATCACAATTTTTGCTTCATTGACATATAGGTTGACGAGCAAACGGATAACCTGATGATAAGCAGCCGTAGTTTATAAACAATATTTCACTGTGTATGAGATAATGCTTAGTGTACCTATTCAGATCATCTAGTCTGTGATCAAGTAGAGAGCCGTGAATACTCAGTAATAAGAAGTCGAGAACCTTAACTGAAGACTGCAGCTTCAAACACGCATGTACAAACAGGGCAAGCACCATTGGCTTTGGTTCTAATTTGTGTTTATAATTCATCTTGTGCTCGTCGGTGAAGGAAAATATCGTAAGAAAATCTGCATGTGTCTTATGAAATTCCACCACACCACCAATGTGGTATACATTGGGACAGCGTAATGGTATTAGCTGTCAGCTTTCCTGAGGAGAGAAAGGAACAATATTAAATAGTATTGTTATGTTTCAGCACATCGCCAATCTGGATATCGCAGAGGACAAAGGAATCGCATTACAAAATGAATTAAATAAAAAGTACCGCACGAATAAAGTCAAGTTTATTAAGGGAGATGTAACAAATCAAGACGATTTATTTGGAGCATATCAGACTACAATCAAGGACCATGGGTATATTGACGTAGTTATAAATAACGCCGGCATCATGAATGATAGAAAGGATAAGTTTAAGAAGGAAATCGAAGTTAATGTGGTAAGATTTATTCTTAATTGGTCAATTCTACAACCGCGTGATTTTATAGAATTTATTGTTAAGCTGGCCACACCCTCATGGCTTGGACACGTCCACGGTGCCCCACTGGCCACCTTGTAACGGCACGGCTCTGCACCCGGGAGACGGCGCGGAGTCGTCCCGCAGCACGGTGGCCGGTGCCGCACCATAAACATGTGTACACGCCCTTATCCGGTAAAATATCAAAGAAATCAACTTCTAGTTTACAATAACGTTGTAAATTACAATCACATTATGATGATATTTATATGGCTTGGGGGTTACGGGGTAACAGCCTGTGAATGCTCCACTGCGTGGCTAAGGCCTCTTCTTCTCTTTTTCCTCTGATGGAAATTAAAATCATAAATTTAGCACATGAAATTCAGTGGTTCTAGCCGGGGTTTGAACCCACGTTCATTGGTTAAGATTCACGAGTTCTTTCCACTGGGCCATCTTAGCTTTTTTTCATCCGGTTTATATCTAGACTATTGATTGATGTGAAATTTAGTGCTTTTGCATACTTTATACTTTAAATTATGTCTTAATAGCTTAAAACACATTTTTACAGACAGCACTAGTAGAAAGTACGTTAAAAGCTATTGACATAATGAGAAAGGATGAAGGTGGTAAAGGAGGCGTTGTGATGAACATGTCGTCCGTCGCAGCTCTATATCAGGAGCCTCTGATTCCTATCTACTTTGGTACAAAGAGCGCTGTTTTGCAGTTCAGTAATTGCCTTGGGGTGAGCTAGAGTTTAACGATCTTATTTGTAAACTTTGTTTATTGAGTTTATCTCCTTTTGTCATTGTTTATTTGACATTCGAATGAAGAAGACATAGTATTGCTAAATTAATTGCTCGCTAAATTAAAAAAATATATTAAGATATTGTTACTTTTCGATTAGCATTGTAGTTTTTATTAATAAATTAAATCTAATATTAGGAAAAATATTAATAGACAAGAATGTATGTATTTGAAAAGAATAAACTCCGGAATTTGATGTCGAGGTTAAGACATGATAAATACGATACGAAAAACTAATAATCGAATAAAATGTTTCTTATTATCCCGTTTATATTTATCAGTTACCTGAATACTACAACAGAACTGGAGTTCGTATATTGACGATTTGTTTTGGTGCCACCGACACCTCACTCTTAAGCAAAGAAAAATTGGGTAATTTTGACAAGGAAGCCGAAAGTAAAATGATGGATAGTATATCTATCCACCGTTTACAAAAGTAAGCTATAGATTATTTTCAAATTAAGAATTTGTTACTCATTATATAAATCGTTAATTTTCTTTTTTTGCCATTACTAAAATGGCGTAAGGATATTATTTCATCTAAAAATCCCAAAGCTCCAAATTTAATATAAAAACATCAATATAAAGCATAATAGAAGCAGTACATTAGTACAGCTAAGCTTGAGGTTGTCTTTCTTTAAGTAATTATTTATATTCGTTTTTTTATATTTCTACAATATCTTTGATTTAAATAAATAAACGATTTAAACTATATTAATGCATGTGATTTTTCCAATACGTTTTTAGGGTCGAGTCTGCAGCACACGGGGTAGTGGAAGCCATAAAACAGGGTGAAAGTGGAAGTACTTGGCTCTCAATCAATGATAAGCCCGTGAGAGATGTTACAAGTACTATCAAGAAAGCGTACGGTATCCTCAGTGAGCTCGTATTCGAATCATGAACATAAATCATAGCACACCAAAAGCCTAACAATTGTATCTAGCAAACTACAGCTGAATTACTCTGGAGCCCTTTTTCAGTATGTTCTTGTGTAATAATACATTCTCTAAAACTAAAATAAACCAGTTTGCGTTAGTTACGTGCCTCAGTTACGAGCCGCAAATGTAGCGTAGGAATTGTGATTTTGCTTATTATTCTTTTCTTATTAATTAGTTCATAATAAAATATATAGGGGCAGTAAGCATTTACGTCATATAAATGGTAACATTTAATATGAATGACATTAGCCGAGGAAAATTTTAATGTCATAATTAAATACAATGAACAATAAAATATCTGGAGTTAAATAAATTAAAAATTATTTTTAATATGTATAATGTTGAGTACCCTTAAAAATAAAAATATATACATATATAAAAAGTATTTATTTATTTATCTACTGACTCTACAAATTCTTAAACGTCTCCAAGCTGATTTGGCTCTATTTGTACAATTAAGAGAAAGAAACAATTACCAATTTTTATTTTATACTTCTCAACATATCATTATAAAATTTTATTATACTAATATTATAAACAGGAAAGATTTGGTATTTTTTTGTTTGTTTGTTTGTTATGATTTAACTCAAAAACTACAGGACCGATTTTAAAAATTATTTTACCATTACAAACATCTTTATCGAGTAACATCGGCTATATTATATTCTCAAAAAATTAGAGATACCTACTTAAAATGAAACGATGTAACCCAAGGTATCAAATTGTTGCCTTTAAAATTCATAATTTGGCGTGCGTTGCGACAATTATTGACGATAGTTAAAAAGTGTTCTATACATTAATAGTACTCATGATTGCTCACAAAAATGTATATGTAGACGAATATCCCCAGACATTTATGATAGTTAAGCCACAATAACAGTTTTTGTTTAAATTATTAAGTTGAAGTACGGTGGAATCGAATAGAGGTGATACATCATGATATTATGAATCCTTATCGATTTAAATGGTTTGATAATTAAGGATGATTATTTACATGTAAGTTCCACTTTAAATGATCCGGATCAGCCTTTTTGTTTAGAAGTTATGGTGAATATAAAAATTTCTCAGTAAGAAAAATGTCGGATGCAGCAGCAAGGCTGGTGCTTCTGGGCAGCAATGCATAAGACTTTGACGGCTGGTGTACTCTCAAATATTTTTTAATTTTTGATTGACAATATCATCGAATGAGCCGGGGTTTTCAAATATGTCAGTGTTCGTTGCTCCATAACATATTGCTATGACACGAACCTGAGTCTGACGATAATAACTTTCCATCTGGAAGTATATAATAATAATTATTAAGCAGTTATCATTTTAATAATTTACATAACGAAATGTGTACATATTTATACCACAGGAAAGCGTCTAAGGCCGTAGTATCGATAGAAGATAAACTACTAACATTAAATTTTGTGTGTCTGTTTATTTACATTAAAACCTTAAATAAAGACGAATAAAAATTAAAAATAATTACTGTACAAATCGTGACCGCGTGGAATAGTGGCAAGATTGCTAGCGGCATTTCCCCTTTGAATCGCTATTCCGACTCTCTGGGCAAAAAATTAAACAGCCCTCCTGTCACCAGTAGAGCCAATAAGACGGGGTGTAATATTTTGGATGAAATTTTTTTGCACTATTACTCCAAGGTCCAAGTGTTTCAACTGCAAACGGAACAAAAAATATAATTTGGAATAAAAGACGAATATTTTTTACGTTTGTTCGCTTCAGCTTTTCCCTGATATGAGATGGGACCAGTGTGTCAATACATGTTGTGTCCCACACTAGGGCCCCTTCTCGTTCCAAGGGAACCAATGTAAGTCCATCAGGTCTCTTGCCATCATCACGACTAATTCCCTTAGGCTCAATAAGAACAGTAACGTCAATGACGACAAGAGCCCTTTTTATTTCTTATATTATCTTATCTTATTGTATCATTAAGAGAATCGTGGCGGAAAAGCCTCCCTGAACTCCTTGGACAAGAAAGACCGTTTAAGCCGAAAGAGTCAACCTCTTTTCCACACGGGCACCTATGCTCAATGCACAACTGTGGTCCTAGTCGGAGACCTATTGTTATGCGAAAGCATTCATTGTCCTTCCCTGGCCTGGCTGGCACTTTCAGCCGTGCCAGCCATCTGACCTGATACCTCTTTAGTTGATAAAGCTAGAAGCCGTGCACGGTTTTTGGCACTTGTTAAATTTTGAGTCAAACTTTGTTGTGTAACATGAACTAGAGTCGAATCCTAAAGTTTTTGTTTGGTAACTTCCTTAGGGATATCGTCATTAGAACACTTTCCCTTCCAGTTTTCTATTGCCTCTGTAACATTTGTGATTTTCAGTGTATTTGATTTTAAAATATGTGAACAAAAGCCCGAAATGCTATGTACAGAAGACAGAAAGGCTGGAAGGGTAACACTTGAAATTTTCCTCACACCGATGCCACCATGCCGAATCGAAAGTACAACTTGGGTCCAGGAATACTCATCAAGGGATAAATTAAAAATTTTTCTAACGAATCTTTAAGGATGGCATCGATTTCATTGGTAAGGCCAGGGAATTTCCAGACTGGGCTCGCGCGTAGAATGTATATTGATTTTGGAACAAAAATATACTATAAGTAAATAGTATAAGCAATATGAGAATTTAAGATGCCTAATCTGTCGACGTTGTCCAAAAAAAACTTTTAGAACAGGTTCATTACTTTTGTCAAAAAGTGGTGGACCAAGGCAAAGCGTATTTTTATGAAGAACTTTAATACTAGGTGCAATTTTATAAAATAATTCCATTACTGAATAAATATCTTTTGTAGATATTGTGCCTGCGAAAAAAAATTCACATAATGTCACTATAATGGCGATGGAGTGGCACTAGCTCAGCACAGGATGTGTGGTCCGTTGTTGGGGTGGCTGCTAGGATGGCTCTGCGACTGCTTGGCAACGCCACACGTCTCCCTACTTCTTAGAACAAAAAGTGGAATTAGTTAATTATTATTTGGCAAACATTTTTATTTGACAATAAAAGTCAATTTGATTTCAATTCAAGAAAGAAAATAAAAATATATTTTCTTTTTTAAATTTTAATTTTAATAAAATTAAGACAGAAAAATTTTACATTGACATGTGTCTGTTAATATGACACTTTATATGTATTTGCATCTGGCTCTTAAATTAAAATAGCTTTAAAGAGGCGTGCTTACAATACGCAATATTGTTTTTGAAATATTCCTTACCCCGATGTAATTGGTGATATGAAGTTCTGCATTTTTGGACGATGCATATACGAAAAGAAATTTCGAATATTGTGCGAGAGCAGTAATTAAGGGAACATTAATATACATCCTTTTCCTCCTCGATCTGCTCTCATTAGGTCTAAAGCTTTGAATGTTGATAATGCTACTATAACCTAGAAAATTATTAAATAACATATATTCGATAAATGTAACCTTATCACATAAATATACACTCATAGAAAATTGGGATCAGTAAAAACACAGTATAATATATTAGGGTTGTAAGGGGAGTCGACAACGGCCTTAGGCTCCGTACCTTCAACCTCAACTGCCCGTGGTACATCGTGCTGATCAACGATCGAGGCCCTAGCGACCAAAATCGTGGCGGTATTATAACCACAGAAATCCTGGAATCTGAAAATGCAAATCCTGTTAGCAGGCAGCAGCACTATCAGCGAAAGATTTCCAGCCACTGCAGTCACCAACACGCCTGTTAATTGTAGTAATTAAGGCAAAAATTACCCTATGAGCGAAGATACAAATTTACGGTCCCCAATTCCCGGTAATCGCATTATTCATGGTAACGGACTTCTGTCAGTATTTCCGCTAACTCCTTATAAACTACACAACGGATTTTGATACAGTTTTCACTAATCGAATAGTTTATAAATATTTTGTACAATATGGCTAACTGTTTTCGTAAGCTTATCTTAGAATATACATAAAAACAATGTAATTTTCAAAAAAACTAAAATTATTTGATTAGGTGTATGAGATATAAAATATTTTTTGTTGTTGTGTACTTACTATAATCAACTTGTCTCATTTTTAGTTAATTTGGTTCTATAGTTATGTTTATAATTAAAGAAATAATGAATAACATGTTTGTTCATTATGATTTTTCATATATTTATATGTACCCTACGATACCCTACAGAACAGGCAGCTAGTAACTTAAGAGAGATAAAGAAGTGTAGGGTGAAACAGTTCCATTAAATTTAACTTGGTTGTAAGGTTTTGTGTAATATCGTCTGGGTAGGTAGCTAACACTCGTCGTATATTTTACCGCCAAACAGCAATTTACTTAGTTGTGTTTCAGATGAACCCTGTTTAACTACTCACAATTTTGGCTAATAACTTCTCTCATTGTCTTAGATTTTCTCATACGAAACTATTCCTTTTAACCGACAAGCATCCCTTTATTATTACGACGATCATTTCATCCTTGCAGAAATTCCCATTTGTTTTTGTTTTCGCTCCTCCACTTAAATATATACGTATATATACGTATGATACTCTATATATAAAAAACTCGTGTCACAGTTTTAGTGCTTATACTCCTTCGAAACGGCTTGACCGATTTTGATGAAATTTTATATGTATATTCTGTAGGTCTGAGAATAGGTTTATATGCCCCTAAGAGTTAAGGGAGGCTCACACCAAAAAAAAATTTATATCTCATTTCTTACACAGTTTTCGGAAAAAAATGGGCCATTATTATTGTTTGTACATCGATCGCAGTAGTGACGTTTACAATTTATTATCATTTTATCGTTTCCGTGTAATTCTCAACTAAATTTGTTATAAATTTGCATTGCTGTAATTATTTATTATTATCTATTATTAATATTAAGAATATTTCTACTGTATTATTCTTAAGGAAAAATATTGTGAAAGGTAAGTTAGACTTATTATAAAAAGAAAAAAAAACATACATCATAATGTGGGACCATTGTACGATGAGCATGAGCACATAGAAACCGTAGACAGAACCGAAAAATATAATAAAAAATGTGCAATGGGGACCCCCGGGAGGAACGAAGTTCTTTGCGATATTTTTTTTAACTTAAAACTTGTTTTAAAATGTAGATTTTTATTGATTATATTTCTGTATATTTGTCACACTTCCGTGCCACGAAAGGCACATAAAACTGTTGGTCCTGACTGATTATGAGAGTGCACCTGTGTTCACGCATACACTTTTGCACTGTAATACGTCCTGCGTAGTTGGCAAATCTTTCTTGAGATTGGCCATCGCGCTCGAAATCGGTCAGGAGGAAATTATTCTTCGGAGTATGCTGCGTGGGGCCTCAGAGGCTTACCCTGCTGACGATAGTCGGTGGAGATCTCTCGCTGCCGAGCGTGATTAACGCCATGTTGGCAATGATCTCCTTCTGCGAGAGTGTCATGTCGCAAAAGATCCCAGCGATCCCAGATGATCGCTTGCGCATGCTACCGTGACGCCCCCCGATTAGACGAAGAGGATACTGCTGGTTTTTTAGTATTTTAGTGGGTATTCCGGCACTTTCAGCGCCGGTGAGCCCCACATACCCCTCACTTCATGTGGGGGAAACGCGTAAATCCATTTTTCCAGCGAAAAAAAAGGAGAAAATTGTTCCTACAAAAAGCGTTGTCCATGTTATTTTTATTATGTTTTGAATGCAAATGTAAAGTAAGAATTAAAATTGATAAATTTCATTTAATAATTTAGGAAAATAGTTCGCTATTTTATGTTTAAGTTTGTAAAATAGCGAATTATAAGTTAAAAAAAGAGTTCAAACTATATTTACATTTGTATAGAATTGAGGTTATCTCATTGACCGCACATAATCCATATTATCAAATCTGAAAATTTGCTCACTTACACATACATACACATACAACCGCTAGAATAGAAAGAATCAGTAAGAAAAAAAGAGGGGAGAGGTCCCTTGGAGGACAACGTTTTTTTGTTACATGACAATTTCTACCAGGTCACTCTACTTTGCAGTAGTAAAAGAACTTTGTTCCAATAAATGAAATAATATGTAGAGCATGTTGTACTTTACTTTATGCATTATTATTATATGCCCTGTACCGAACACACATATACATTTATATCTTATTGATTAAAAAATGCACGGGATAAAATCCTTATTTTATCCGTACGAAGTCGAGTCGGGTACCTAGTAAGAATATATAAATTGACCGACCGCTACGTTATCAAGTTTATTATAAAGTTGACAGCGAATCATAAGTCATGCTTGATTTAAGGAATAAAGTCGTTTTTATAACGGGAGGTTCTATTGGTATCGGTGCGAAAGTTATTGAGTTTTTATTAGAAGAAAATGTAAAAGTAAGTTTTAGTATAATTTTTATATTATACAGACATTTGCAAAAAATTAAAAAATTATCATTCTTGTTATTTTTTAGATTGTCAATACTTGCACTGTTTTGTAATATTTTGTTATCTAGCAGTCTTTATGTTACTTTAACATTTATTTACTCGTTAAGTATTTTTGATTTTTTATACTAATACTGTAGATTATTCAAGATTTTGATTAAAGCGAGTAAATTTTAGTCTATCAATAGCTAAATCGAGAGCAATTTGAATCGTCTAAACGGTATTTAAAGCAAGTTTTTGTAACAAACATTGATTCAATAAAATATTTGCCATTCAGAAAGCATATATTATTAATATTAAACTGTAAGTTTAAATAGCTTCAATATTTTATTGATCAACAGATATCGTTACAATATTTCTTTCGATTAGATACTTTAATATTCTAATGCATTTTATGCAAGACTTTTTAATTTTTTATTCCTATGAATTATTATTTATTTATATTAAAGGTTTTTAAGATAACAAATGATTAAGAATACATGAAAGTGTTTAGTTCAGAAGTGAACTAAATCAAAGAATTTGGGTTGAATCTAGGCTAGAAGTTTTAAGTTTCAACGCTCTATATTTGTACTTTTTTTTTGAGGTACGCAGGCAGGCACATAACATTAAATGGAAACGGATAGATAATAATATAGAGAAAGATAAAACGTCAATTCAAAGTCCAAAGTAGAGCTGACAGTGTGCTAACACGACCGATCCGATTGTGTATTGTTGTTTAATATCGATACAATATTGTAATGATTCTTAGCCATTTTAATAAATTATGAATTTGATACGGGTAGCTTCGTTTTAAAGGTGTCAACATTTGACCACCAGTTTCAATAAAGATAAAAAGCAGCGTATTTCAATCAAAACATAAGCAACCAGTCCATATAGATCTATTTAATTGAATCGATACAGATAAGTACTTATACTAATACTTATACTCTACATCCCTATTTGTTTGGTTGACATTTTATTGGCAATTCGTACATCAGTTGATAAATTTTTAATAAAAATAAATAAAGTCGGCTCTAATATAAATGAGGATATATTTAAAAAATAACTTTTTATTTTTTGCTATAAATGAAATCTAAGGATGCCAAAAAACTACCAGACATTGTTCTTTATAGGCTTACTATGGCATATATACAAATAATGAGGATGATAATTAAATAAGTATTGTCTTGCATCTTAGAATAAAATAAATGAGAAGCAACGCTAAGTGATTATATACTTTTTGATCTGTATTTTAAAGCATAAAGTGAATTGTTGAAAAATATCTAGGTCAGCTTTTTTGAAAATATTATTATATGCGATGACATTCTGTTAATGCCCTTGCCCAGGTTACTTTTTGCAAATTGTGAACTAAAGGTTTAATTTACTTATTTTTAATGAAACTTCTATGCTTATAACAAAATTCGCCAATCAATACCTCCATTTACAATACTGTGCAAAAAACATAAATCCATTAAGTCTCTACGATTAGATAGTGAAAGAGTTTTATATAATTTTAGTTGATCTTTATAACGTTATTTCTGTTTGAAAACTATGTCTTTATAGGTCAGATGACGTAAAAATTTCTTTTGTGTTCTTTCAATTTTATCTTCATGTAATTGATAGCGAGGACTCCATGCGACAGAACAATATTCAAGTCTGCTTTTTATCATAGTGTTAACATATACAGGGTTATTTTTAACGACCCCACAACCTCGCAGGACTAGAAAGCTAACACCATAAGCAACTACTTTTGTTCTACGACTTTTCAATTCAATGAACGACTGATACGTCCCTTGTGCCTCATAATACATTGGCTCAGTCACTATTTGAACCAGAATAAAACATTACAAAGGTTGGCTGTAGAATAACTGGTGAGATAAGACCATAAAGTTATAATATTGGTGATTCGACTACAAACTTTAGAAAATATTTCACTGTGTATGACATAATGCTTAGTGTGACTATTCAGATCATCTAGTTTGTGATCAAGTAGAGAGCCGTGACTGCTCAGTGGTAAGAAGTCGAAAATCTTAACTGAAAACTGGAGCTTCTAATACTCATGTACAAACAGAGCAAGCACCACTGGCTTTGGTTTTAATTTGTGTTTATAATTCATCTTGTGCTCGTCGGTGAAGGAAAATATCGTAAGAAAACCTGCATGTGTCTTATGAAATTCCACAGCACCACCATACCGCATTGGGACAGCGTAGTGGTATAAGCTGTCAGCTTTCCTGAGGAGAGGAAGGACCAATAATAAATAGTATTGTTATGTTTCAGCACGTCGCCAATCTGGATATCGCAGAGGACAAAGGAATCGCATCACAAAATGTATTAAATAAAATGTACGGCGCGAATAAAGTCAAGTTTATTAAGGGAGATGTCACAAATCAGGATGATTTATTTGGAGCATATCAGTCTACAATCAAGGACTATGGGTATATTGACATAGTTATAAACAACGCCGGCATCATGAATGATAGCAAGGATAAGTTTAAGAAGGGAATTGAAGTCAATGTGGTAGGATTTATTTTTAATTGGTTAATTCGACAACCAACTTTATAGAATTGATTTTTAAGCTGGCAACACCCTTAGGGCTTGGACGCGTCTACGGTGCCCCACCGGCCACCGTGTAACGGCACGGCGCTGCTACCGGGAGACGATGCGGCGTCGTACCGCAGCACGATGGTCGGTGCCGCACCATAAACATGTGTCCACGTTCTTATTCGATAAAATATAAAACAAATAAAATCCTAGTTTACAATAACGTTCTAAGTTACTATCAAATTATGATGATATTTAAAAAATTAACAAAAACAATTAACGCGATTTTTTATTTTTGACGTATAAGATACGAGTATAATATTATAATATTTGTACGGGCATTGAAGCAAAATTGTTAGGTGTAATAATAATATTTTAAGTATACATTTAAATTACGGTGTAATAACATTTAAAGAGACGTGTTGGCCCAATGGATAGAACACGGTCGCGTATCTTAGACAAAGGTCGCGGGATCAA
The DNA here is from genome assembly GCA_905220585.2 of Nymphalis polychloros. NCBI lineage: Eukaryota > Metazoa > Arthropoda > Insecta > Lepidoptera > Nymphalidae > Nymphalis > Nymphalis polychloros. The sequence goes on from HG992247.1 coordinate 3,503,018, forward strand.
ATCTGTCTTATATAATAATAATATCTAATAGTATAATTTATTTTAGATAAGCCATCAACATGCCATCAATATTAATTTAAAAATAGATATACATTAATTACAATTAAACTAATACAATTTAAATATCAATTGGACAATCAAATTATAAAAATAATTATCTACCAAACAATATTAACGTTTAAGATCATTAACCGTGTACCGTGCATCATTTGCATAATAATGATTTTAAATTTATATGATATATACAGTGTGTAACAAAAACCCTGTCCGTTCCGAAAGACATAACTAAAAATAATATTAAATATCAAATATTCATTATTATAAAAATGTTATTGTAATTTAAAATACGCATTTTAGTGCCATAATTCCCTAACATCGAGCAAATTTTTTGAAATGTGACAACACCAGATTCGTTAGGCAGCTCCTTTGAGTGCCTTTGAAACGCCGCTGGCACGTGTGAGGCCGTGTTACTACTACTAAGCGCGATATTGTGCGATATTATTTGCCAACTAAAATAAAAACGCCACAAAGCACCTAGCCCACACTCTCAGCAAATGATCTGAGCTAATTGGACTCTTACGCGTAATTTATTTATTTCCTTTATTTATTAAATTTTTCAGGGAAACTCTTCCATTTCTCGGCTGTTTTTCAACCAGCTTAAATCGAGAGTATTGATGTGAAATTTCATGTTCTTGCAAATTCTATACATTAAATTATGTCTTAATAGCTTAAAACTCATTTTACAGACAGCATTAGTAGAAAGTACGTTAAAAGCTATTGACGTAATGAGAAAGGATGAAGGTGGTAAAGGAGGTGTTGTGATGAACATGTCTTCCGTAGCTGCTCTTTATCATGAGCCTCTAATACCGATTTACTCTGGTACAAAGAGCGCTGTCTTGCAGTTCAGTAATTGCCTTGGGGTGAGCTAGAATTAAACGATATTATTCGTAAGCTTTGTTTATTGAGTTTATCTCTTTCTGTCATCATCCAAATTCAAATTCACATATATATTGCTAACCTTATTGCCCGATAAAATAATATTTATAGGTGTTACGAGTATTTTACGAATAAAATTTAAATAAACCTTAAATTCATTTATAAATTTATATTTAGTTATTGTTATTTTATGATTAGTATTGTAGTTTTTTAATAAATCAAAGCAAATATTAGGAAAATTATCAATACACGAGTATGTATTTTAAAAGAATAAACTCCTGAATTTGATGCCGGCGTTAAGACTTGATAAATTCGAAACAAAAAACTTATAATCGAATAAAATATTTCTTATTATCCCGTTTATATTTATCAGTTACCTGAATACTACAACAGAACTGGAGTTCGTATATTGACGATTTGTTTTGGAGTCACCGACACCTCACTCTTAAGTAAAGAAAAACTGTGTAATTTTGACAAGGAAATCGAAAAAAAAATGCTGGAGAGTATATCTACCTACCGTTTACAAAAGTAAGCTAAAGTCAATTTTTAAATTAGGAATTAGTTACTTATTAAATTATTTATTTATTTTCTTTTTTTGCCATTACTAAAATGGCGTAAGGATATTATTTCAGCTCAAAAGCCCAAAGCTCCAAATTTAATATAAAAACATCAATATAGAGCAATACAGAAGCAGTAAGTAAATGTATCCGATGGGACGGCAATCCGACACGACCGGAAAGAGTTCAGGCGCAGGACCAACGGCTTAACGTGCTTTCCGAGGCACGAGAGTGTACACACTTCCAACTTCCAGACTCCGGGCTACTACTGAGAATTTTCTGACTGAAAATCCCAATAACTTTTACTGCCTTGTAAATACTCGTAATGTGTCATAAGTTTGTTATACATATATAAAAAATAAAAGTACAATATAATGATGATAGACAATAAAATGGTTATCTATTATATTATTAAGCAACACCAACGGTTTCGCCAGTGGAGTTCTGTTTGTGATATAAATCCTTCAATATGGTATTAATAAATATATTAATACCATTTCTGACAGAAAAACCCAATAACTTGTTCTTACATGTAGCCCCTAGACCACGAGGCAGTCAAAATGAATGTACAGCTAAGCTTAAGGCTGTCTTTCTTTTAGTAATTCTTTATATTCATTTTGTTATATTTCGACAATAACTTTAATTTAAAAAAATAAATGTTAGCACCTCCTATTCTCCATTTCCTTTCGAAGATAATTTCGAAGACGATTTTTTTTTTTAATTTTTTAATGCCTAATATTTTCTATATTACTTCATGTAAATTTTCCAATATGGTTTTAGGGTCGAGTCTGCAGCACGCGGGGTAGTGGAGGCCATAAAACAGGGTGAAAGTGGAAGTACTTGGCTTTCAATCAATGATAAGCCCGTTAGAGATGTTACAAGCACTATCAAGAAAGCGTACGGTGTCCTCAGTGAGCTTGTATTCGAATCATGAACATACCAAAAGCCTAAAAATTGTATCTACCATACCACAAATGAGTTAGTTTGGAGACTTTTTTCAGTTTGTAATTGTGTAATAATAGAAACATTCTCTAAAACTGAAATAAACCAGTTTGCGCTAGTTACGTGCCTCGAACTCTTGCATAAGTAGCGTAAGATTTGTTATTTTTCTTATTATTAATTAGTTCATAATGAAATATAATAATTAGGGCAGTAAGCACTTACGTCATATAAAATAGTAACATTTAATATGAATGACGTTAGCTGAGGAAAATTATAATGTCATAATTGAATACAATGACATAAAATATTTGGAGTTAAAGAAATTAATGATTAAATTACTTTTAATATGTATATTGTTTAGTATCCATAAAAATTGAAATATGTATATATAAAAAATATTTATTTATTTATCTGCTGACTGTACAAATTCTAAAACGTCTGCAAGCTGATTTCGCTGTACTTGTACAATTAAAAGAGAAAGAAACAATTGAACAATTTTTATTCTATAATATAAATTTACTATGTGTTGAGAAGTGTTTTATTTTCCTTTAGATCAATATCGAATATTTCTTGATATGACTCTGAGCAAACGAAGCCACTTCCGGATGGTGCAAAATTATAGATCAATATATAAACTCGTAGTCTTGTTTTATATTTTTGATATAATCTCATAAGCTTTACTTATATTATGGTACTGGGATGAAGCACACTCGCGTAAAATAAACCCGTTTACTCTGGATTCGAAAACACCAACGTTGTACTTATCAGGAAATACAGACGAAGTATTCCACAGTTTTATAGCGCGATAATAAATGTCGATTCGAAGATATTATACATCATTTAAGTGTAAACGTGTAGGTATGACCGAACTTTGAAGGTTATATTTTATATTATATAGTCATTTGCATATAACATAAAATATTATAAATATATGTATTTAAGATACACAGATTTTTTAATTCGTACTTAAACAAAATTAAGAGCCGAAATGGCTACATTTTTTTTTTTTTTTTTTTTTTTTTTTTGTATAAGAAGGCGGACGAGCGTATGGGCCACCTGATGGTAAGTGGTCACCAACGCCCATAAACAATGGTATTGTAAGAAATGTTAACCATCGCTTACATCGCCAATGCGCCACCAACTTTGGGAATTAAGATGTTACGTCCCTTGTGCCTGTAATTACACTGGCTCACTCACCCTTCAAACCGGATCACAACAATAACAAGTACTGCTGTTTTGCGGTAGAATATATGATGAGTGGGTGGTACCTACCCAGACGAGCTTGCACAAAGCTCTACCACCAAGTACATGAATCTCATTCGAAAATTGCAGAAGACCTGCATACGTCGGATGCAGCAGCAAGGCTGGTACTTTTGGGCAGCAGTGTTGCATTTACAGGCTGTTACTTTTAATTTTACTAAAATAAAAGATAACAAAATATACAATATAATACTAAAACAAAATTAAGAGCCGAAGGGCTACGTGAATCTTATTTGACGAGCCAGTTGGCGTGGTTGGTGAATATATTTATTTATTTATTTATTTCTTTTTGAACAATTAATACATATCACAAACAACTTATACGATAGCAACTACTATAGTATTACACTGTGTCGTAGTTACTAACGCCCTCCAAATCGACAGCACATTTTCATTTTATCATTTGTTCAACATAAATTAGAAAAACAATTAATTAAATAAAATATAAAAATTGACAATCACATTACCTAGTATTTTTTTTTTTTTTTAAATAGATACCTAAATATAATTAATAAATTATATAATAAGGAAGGGATGGGGTAGGAAGGAAATATAAGGTCAATGTTATATTAAACGCTTTAGTAATAGCTCAGTCTCATCATATCCCAATTTGAATACTTGCTTCTCGCGCCACTGGTCGCGGTCCGATTCCCACTCAGGACAGTCATTTGTGTGCATGAATATGTCAGTTCGTCCTGAGTCTGTAATTATCTATATAAGTATGTATTTGCAAAGGAAAACTAGTATATGTAGTATATAAGTTGTCTGGTTTCAATATTACAGGCTCTGCTAAGTTTGGGCTCAGATGGCCGGGTGTAAATAATGTCCCAGGATATTATTATTATTATTCGAAAATCACAGGAGACCTACATATGTAGGATTCCGCAGCAAGGCTGCTGCTGGGCAGTAGTGCTGCATTTATGGGCATTTTTTTTTTCGTTTTTCTGAAATAAAATATAACATTGTTACTCACAGTTGCATAAGACTGACGGCTGTCTGTTAATATGACTCTTTATAAATATTAGCATCTGGCTCGTAAAATAGCTTCAAAGATGCGTGTATATAGTACGCCATATTGTTTTTGAAATATTCCTTACCCCGATGCAATGGAAATGAATTATTGCATTTTTAGACGATGCATATGCGAAGAGAAATGGCACATGTTGTGCTAGAGCAGTAATTAACGGAACATTATTTTAATGGTACTTTCTTTTCCTCCTCGAAATGCCCTCATTAGCTTAAAGCTTTAAAAATCGATGATATCATGCAACCTAGACAGTTATTAAATATAATATAGGGCTTTCCAATAGGGACGCTTGAACTTTGACAGCTAATTGCGGCCATGTTGTTTGAGTGACAGCTGTCAAATGCAGTGTGTTATATTCATTCCGTCCTCCCAAACCACCGTGGCACGTTACAGTGTCGAGCAGCACGTGCAAATCATAAAATTGTTTTATGAAAATGGGTCTTCAGTTCGAGCAACGTTCCGCGCACTTCGCCCGTTTTACGGTCGCGATGATCGTCCTGCCGAGTCGACTATCCGTCGATTGGTGGACAAATTCGAGTCAACCGGGTTAGTTAACAATCAGCCGGTTCCCGTGCGTCAACGTAACGCGAGATCTGCCGAGAATATCGCCGCTGTGCGCGACAGTGTCCTCGAAAACCCGCGGGAGTCAATTCCGCGTCGCGCACAGGAACTCGGCCTTTCGCAGACGACAACTTGGCGAATTTTGCGTTGTGACTTGAGCCTGCACCCGTACAAGATCCAGCTGACCCAAGAGCTCAAGGTTAATGACCATAGACAGCGCCGTGTGTTCGCTGACTGGGCATTAGAGCAGTTGGAATTTGACGCCGATTTTGGCAAAAAAATCATCTTCAGCGACGAGGCGCATTTTTGGATGAATGGCTATGTCAACAAGCAAAATTGCCGTATTTGAGACGAGACCAATCCACACGAGGTTCACCAAGTGGCAATGCACCCGCAGAAAGTGACTGTTTGGTGCGGATTTTGGGCCAGAGGCGTGATTGGTCCGTATTTTTTCGAAAACGATAATGGTGTGGCCGTCACCGTCAATGGTGAGCGATACCGGTCGATGATAACCAACTTCTTTTAGCCTGAAATCGAGAATATGGATCTGGACAACATGTGGTTTCAACAGGACGGCGCTACGTGCCACACAGCACACGCTACGATGGAAGTTCTGCACGATCAAGCGCCCTTAATGGAAAACCCTATATATTAAATAAATGTAACCTTATGATCACACAAAATATACACTCATAGAAAATTGAGATCAGTTCAAACGCAGGATAATAATATATATTAGGGATGTAAGGGGAGTCGGCAACAACCTTAGGCTCCCTACCGTCAACCTCACCTGCTCGTGGTGCATCCTGATGATCAACAATCGAGGCCCTAGCGACCGAAATCGTGGTGGTATTATAACCACGCGAATGCTGGAATTTAAAAGTGCAAATCATGATAGCGGGCAGTGGCACTATCATCGAAAGATTTCCAGCCACTGTAGTCACCAACTCACCTGCCAGTTGTGGTGACTAAGGCAAAAATCGCCCTATGAGCAAAGATACAAATTTACGATCCCCTATTCCCGGTAATCGCATTATTCCTGGTAACGGACTTCTGTCAGTATTTCCGCTAACTCCTTATAAACTATACAACGGATTTTGATACAGTTTTCACTAATCGAATAGTTTGTAAATATTTTGTACAGTATGGCTAACTGTTTTCGTAAGCTTAGATGGCTGACTCTGGCTAAACCTTAGAAGATACATAAAAACAATGCACTAAAAAATGTAGGTTTTAAAAAGGCCTACAAAAATTCTGCAATATTTAAAATTTTCTAACGAAAATTCAAAGAATCAATTTTAAAAACTAATTAATTGTTTGCGAAGATTTTTTTATTGGTATGGTTGAAAAACATAATTATCTAAATGTGTTAATTTCCTTAAATATTTTATTTAGAACGTAATTGAAGCTGACTGGTGGAATAACCTTTAAACATTTTCTTCGAAGACCAGCTGTATTTATTTATTTTTATTGTTATTTATGATGATGATGTTTTGAATATATTACCCAGATATATATAATAACCAGTTATCATAAAACAAAATCTCTCGAGCAATAAAAATAAGTATTGTGGTGATCAGTGATGCTTGACGGGCACGGCAGCGCGGAGCGTAGAATATCAAGTCGTTGACGGTCTTCTTAAATTTGTATTTTTTAGTGTGGTCTATGTGAATTTAATATTTGTTTTAAATTCATAATAACTTACAAGTCTATATTACATTCTTATTTCTTACATAAGTCTATATTACATTCTTATTTTGTGCCAACTTGTTAAAAAAAAATTGATATGGCTGTATTTGAATATCACTTCAACTGTTAAGTACTTGTTGTTTTACATACTTGTTTCCTAATTACGAGTACCTACGTCTTATTTTGATCTATTTTCATAAAAACTTAAATTATTTGATTAAGTGTATGAGATATAAAAATATTTATTCATTGTTTAATATTTGTTGTTGTGTACATACTGTAATCACCTGTGTCTCATTTTTAGTTAATTTGGTTTTTTTAGTTGTTTATAATTAAAGAAACAATGAATAATATGTTTGTTTATTATGTTTTATTCATACATTTATATGTCATTAACATTGTGATTTTTTACCCTACGATACCCTACGGAACAGGCAGCAAGTAGCTTAGTAGAGATATTAAAGGAGGCATGAAACAGAAACCAAATTCAATGTTGAAACGTCTTCTAACACCTTCTCCATAATAAGCCAGTATGAAATGCTATTCCATTAAATTTAACTTGTTTGTAAGGTTCTGTGTAATATCGTCTGGGTAGGTACCTAACACTCATGTTTCGGGTTAAGGGGTAAGTGAGCCTATTTAACTACTTACAATTTTTTCTAATAACATATATAATTGTCTTAGAGTTTTTCATACGTACATAATTCCAATTTATTCTAAGAGAAAAGCATCCCTTATTATTACGACGATCACTTCATTTGTTTTTGTTTCAGAAATTCCCATTTGTTTTTATTTTCATTGCTCCACCTAAATATATACGTATATATACGTACGATGTTATACACGAATATATAAATTGATCGACCGCTACGTCATCCAGTTTATTTTAAATTTGACAGCGAATCATAAGTCATGTTCGATTTAAAGAATAAGGTCGTTTTTATAACGGGAGGATCTATTGGCATCGGGGCGAAAGTTATTGAGTTTTTATTAGATGAAAATGTAAAGGTAAGTTTTAGTACACTTTTTATATTATTGCTTTGCAAAATTTCACATTCTTGATATTTTTTTGATTGCCAATACTTGCACTGTTATGTAATCTTTTATTATCTAGTAGCAGAATATTTCTACAAATATTTTTGTTACTTTTAAAATCTATTTATTAATTAAGTATATTTGATTGATTGTAAGATACTGTAGAATATGCTAGATTTTGATTAAAGGTAGTCTCAATTTAAATCTATCAATTGCTAAATCGAGAGCAACTTGAATTGACTAAACCTTAAGAGTATTTTAAGCAAATTTTATAAACACATTTTGATTTAATAAATATTTACTTAAATATAAATATATTATTTAATAAGAATCTATATATTAATATTCAACTGTAAGTTGAAGTTGTTCTATTTTAAATTACATTAATACATTTTATGCAAACGACTAGGAATACGTGTACAAATGTTTGGTTCAGACGCGGATCTAAATCAAGTTTTTAGTTTTATGTTTATGAACGTGCTATATTTCTATTTTTAATTTTCGATTTTGTGCTCATCGAACTAGGAAAACAACTTAAGGAAACCTGAGTGTGTTCAAATGAAATGAAATAGCCAGCTGTAATTATGATATTATTTTAATATTAGCTTGCACTCAACTTCTTTCGAAGTAATTACCAGGCTCGTAATAAATGGCGGTAGGCTCACTTGTGGTAGGGCTTTGTGCAAGCTCGTCTGGGTAGGTACCACCCACTCACGGTATTGTTGTGTTCCGGTTTGAAGGGTGAGTGGGCCAGTAATTACAGGCATAAGGGACATAACATATTATATCTCGTAGCTGATTGCACTTTAACTGTGTAAGATTTTTTTTATACCCCTTACAGTGCCAATGTCGTCTATATGCGGAGTCAACTACATACTTAAGAAAATAATTCACTGTGTATGAGATAGAGCGTAGTGTACCTACTCGGATCATTCTAGTCTGTGATCAAGTTGAGAGCTGAGACGGCTCAGTGGTTAGACGTCGTGTATAGAAGACTGCAGTTTCAAACACGCAGGTACAATCAGCGTAAGCACCGCTGGCTTTGAGTCTCATTTGTGTTTGTAATTCATCTTGTACTCGTCGATAAAGAAAAATATCGTAAAGCAACCTGCATGTTTCTCGTGAAATTCTGCAACCAGTGTATCCACCACCTTGGAACAGCGTAGTGGTATTAGTTCTAAGTTTTCCTGAGGAGAGGAAGAACCAATAATAAATATTATAGTATTGTTATGTTTCAGCACGTCACCAATCTGGATATTGCAGAGGACAAAGGAATCGCATTACAAAATGAATTAAATAAAAAGTACGGCGCGAATAAAGTCAAGTTTATTAAGGGAGATGTAACAAATCAGGACGATCTATTTGGAGCATATCAGACTACAATCAAGGACCACGAGTATATTGACTTAGTTATAAACAACGCCGGCATCATGAATGATAGCAAGGATAAATTTAAGAAGGAAATTGAAGTTAATGTGGTAAGATTTATTCTTAATTGGTCAATTCCATATCTGCGTGATTTTATGGGATTTATTTTTAAACTGGCCACACCCGTACCCGATAAAATATCAAGTTCTAGTTTAAGTTCGAAGTTATAATCAAATTTAATTTAAACAAACACGTTTTTTTTTAAATTTCGGACGTAATAAGATACGATTACAATATTATAATTTTAGTATAATTTCCGTACGAGCATTGAAGCATAATTGTTAAGTGTAATAAAAATGTTTTAAGTATACATTTTAATTACGGTGTAATAACTTTTAAGAGACGGGTTGGCCCAATGGACAGAACACGCGTATCTTAGCCAAAGGTCGAAGGTTCAAATCTGCTTAATTAAATAATAATATCTAATAGTATAATTCATTTTAGATTGCATTCAATATTTAAAATTTAGAATAGATATACATAAATAACAATAAAACTAATAAAATTTAGTTATAAATTGATCAATCAAATCGTGATTTTGCCAAATGTGGAATAACTACGATACGGTCAGCGTTCGCGAATTTGAACATTTATATTAATCAAGTATATGCCTAACTATTTCAGGCCACAATAACAGTTTTTATTTTTAAATTATTAAGTTCAAATACTGGTGGTATCGAATAGTGGTGATATTGACATAATTATATTAATCCTTATCCATTTAAATGGTTTGATAATTAAGGTTGATTATGTACATGTAAATTCCACTTTAAATTATGTTGATCGGACGTTTCGTTTAGAAGTTACGACGGGTATAAAAATTCTCCAAATAAGAAAATTGTCACGGTTTGAACAAACTGCAACTGTTCTGCGTCTATTAACTATAGTCTATTAAAAATGCTAATTTATGTATTTACGTTAAATAATAGTTTTTAAATTTTCGCGGACGAAGTCGCGGCCAAGTGCTAACAATTTATATATTTGTATATAAGTATTTATATGAGCAGCTGCGCTTCGCAGTAGAACTTTTGATGTGAAATTTCATGTTCTTGCATACTTATATACTGCTTAAAAAACATTTTTACAGACAGCACTAGTAGCAAGTACGCTAAAAGCTATTGACGTAATGAGAAAGGATGAAGGTGGTAAAGGAGGCGTTGTGATGAACATGTCGTCCATCGCAGCTCTACATCAGGGGTCTATGCTTCCTATCTACTTTGGTACAAAGAGCGCTGTTTTACAGTTCAGTAATTGCCTTGGGGTGAGCTAGAATTTACCGATCTTATTTGTAAACTTTGTTTATTGAGTTTATCTCTTTCTGTCATCATTGACTTGACATTCGAGTAAAGAAGACATGGTATTGCTTACCTAATTGCCCACTAAAGTAATATTTATAAGTGTTACAATGAATATATTACGAATAAAATTATTAATACACAAGACTGTATGTATTTTAAAAGAATAAACTCCTGAATTTGATGTCGGCGTTAAGACTTGTTAAATACGATACAAAAAACTTGTAATCAAATAAAATGTTTCTTATTATCCCGTTTATATTTATCAGTTGCCTGTATACTACAACAGAACTGGAGTTCGTATATTGACGATTTGTTTTGGTGGCACCGACACCTCAGTCTTAAGCAAAGAAAAATTGGGAAATTTTGACAAGGAAGCCGAAAAAAAAATGCTGGATAATATATCTAGCCACCGTTTACAAAAGTAAGCTAAAGACTATTTTTAAATTAAGAATTGGTTACTCATTAAATTATTTATTTATTTTCTTTTTTGCCAGTACTGAATAGTTTTAATTTGTAAGGATATTAGTTCAGCTAAAAAGTAAGAAAATATCAAAAATTTGATATAAAAACATCAAATTAGAGCTAAATAAATGCAAAGCTAAGTTGAGCCTGTTTAGTAATTCTTTATATTTATTTTGATATTTTTCGATGAAAAAAATGTTTTAAATTGAAGAGTCCTATATACTTCATTTCCTTTCAAAGATTATTTTGGAGACTTTTTTTCTTTTAATATTGTAATACCAAATATCTTCTATGTTATGGCATGTGAATTTTCCAATACGTTTTTAGGGTCGAGTCTGCAGCACGCGGGGTAGTGGAAGCCATAAAACAGGGTGAAAGCGAAGCGAAGCGAAGTACTTGGCTCTCAGTCAATGACAAGCCAGTGAGAGATGTTACAAGCACTATCAAGAAAGCTTACGGTGTCCTCAGTGAGCTTGTATTCGAATCATAACATACCAAAAGCCTAAAATTGTATCTAGCAAACTAGAGATGAACTACTATGGAGACCTTTTTCAGAATGTACTTTTGTAATAATAGATACATTCTCTAAAACCAAAATAAACCAGTTTCCGGTAGTAACATGCCTCGAACTCTTGCATCAGTAGCGCAAGAATTGTGATTTTGCTTATTTTTCTTTTCTTATTAGTTAGTTCATAATAAAATATATAAGAGCAGTAAACATTTACTTCATATAAAATAGTAACAATTAATAATTAAATTAGCTGAGGAAAATTATAATTGAATACAATGACATAAAATATTAAGAGTTAAAGAAATTAATGATTAAATTACCTTTAATATGTATAATGTTTAGTACCCATAAAAATAAAAATATGTATATATAAAAATTATTTATTTATTTATCTGCTGACTGTACAAATTCTAAAACGTCTCCAACCTGATTTGGCTGTACTTGTACAATTAAAAGAGAAAGAAACAATTGAACAATTTTTATTCTATAATATAAATTTACTATGTGTTGAGAAGTGTTTTTTTTCCTTTAGATCAATATCGAATATTTCTTGATATCGTTCTGAGCAAAAGAAGCCACTTGCAGATGGTGCAAAATTATAGATCAATGTTTAAACTCGTAGTCTTGTTTTATATTTTTGATATAATCTCATAAGCTTTACTTTTTTCGCCAAGAAAACAGAGGTTTGCGCTCTCACACCGAAAAAGTCACCAAAGAAAACTGCACTCTGTTGGAATTTAATTTCCGCAGAAATGAAAGAGAGAACTGACAGAAATTCCTTAAGACAGCCTTAGCAAGAGACCAAAATGCACGTGTTGCCGAAGGAAGATGCACAAATATCTCGCCAATCCTGCCTATGTGCTCTGACTTCGCCTTGGTAATAAAACTTTTGAAAGACATAGAGGCAGAGTTGTATTTCTTTTTAAATGCCCTAGTATTTACATCGCGAGATGCCGATGCATCGGCCCAGGCTTGATAGAATTCGGCATCACGGCGTGATGCCGTTCCGCCGAAGTTACTAAACCAGGGCTGGGATCTGCCGCCGATGGGTATTGCAGAGTACGGAATGAAACGTTCCATACCCTGAAGCACCACATCAGCGACCGAGTAAGCAAGGACATCTGGATCATCCGGCAAGAAGAAAATACTTCGCAATATCAAACAATACTGGTAAACTAGACAGATATAAGAATTTAAGACTTAATTAAGGGTTGCGAAAAATAGCAACTGCCGTGGATGACTGTTTAATTATGAGCTATCGATATCGATTAGGTTTAAGGTTGGAACTAAACTCCAGAAAGTTCGACAAGTAATAGTGACAGTCGACAGTAGAAGAATAGATTCTCATGTCTTAATATCAACGATTGTTATTGATAACTTGATATATAAAGTATGTCTAGGCGCACAATGCAGTCAGTTAAAAAAAATAGTAAGTTAGCGGTTTCATTTCACTTACATATTTATATCAATTTCTCTTTTGTATGTAGTTAAATTTTCAGTTGTGAATCCAGCGTTATTCACAACGACATCAATCAAACCAAATTTTTCAATAACTTCATGGAAAATAGCCGGTCGTTCTTCAACTTTTGTCACATCGCATTTATAGAACTTTGCTTTATCAGCGCTATATAGTAACGATAAATCCTTTTCAAGTTTTATTCCTGAAGATTCATCTATATCTAAGAAACATACGTGCTGAAAGAAACGAAAAAAATATGAATGTATAAATAATTCGTCATTGACTAATTAATCGTACATTAAATAATTATTCCTCTAAATGAGTTATATCTAAAATAGCCTTTGTAAAAACTGTCGCTGGATTAACTTCACTTTCTGCGGTGCTTTTAGCTAACGAGCATACACAACGCGGAGATATTGGGAAAATACACTGACGGACTCATAAACTGCATAAATGTTCAAGACGCCTTCGAAATAAACATTTTAACCAAGTATTCAAACTTTATATACAAATTTCGTTCTTTAACTTCATAACAGCGTAGTATCATATCCTTAATTGTATACTGGAAACCGTTCAATTTTTTTGTAAAAAACGATAAATGTAATCAAATATCAAAAATTGGTTTTGGTGGGTATATTGAAAAACTTTTTACAATAAAAACAAATGTTGAAGCACAGGTTTTTCTTCTTTTAATAAGGTGTATCGCCTCCACGTGCCCTTATACTAATCGGTTCCGCATAGATCTGATTAGGGTTATTAAATGGTCTTGCGGAATATTTTTCCATTCTTGTGAAATCACTGTTCTTAGTGCTGCCACTGTTGAAGTCACAGGATTTAACTGTCCCAAACATGCTCAATGGGATTAAGATCTGGGCTCCGTACTGGCTAATTCATGGTACGTATCCCAACCTCTTCGCAATATTGTCGAAGTTGTGCAGCGGCGTGGGGTCGGGCATTATCTTGCATTACAGTTAAATTTTCGCCTATTAATCCCATGTAAGGTACCACGTCAGTTTCTAAATCTAAAAATTGTGTTATATAGCGTTGTGCCGACAAACCACCTCTTCTACCATTTTGACGAACCATGTCGATGACCACAAGTTCCGTTTACCCGATCATCGAAATGCCACCACACACCATACACGAACCGCCTCCAAAAGGAACACGCTTCTCAATGCAACTCTGTGCATATCTCTCCCTACGTCGACGATAGACTCTTCTGCAACCGTCAGCACCATTTAAACAAGGACAGTCTCGAAATTTTCATTGAGTTTAATCTAAAAAGTTTGCATACTTATGAAAAATATTAATTCGAAAGTAATCCAGAACTTTGATGCAGTTTATGAGTCCGTCAGTGTATATATAGCTATAGACAACTCTCTATCTGTGAGAAATTGTTATGCATTTTAAAATATATGAATTATTTAACAATATGTAAATATCTAATTCAAGATATTGGTTTATTTCTATTTGGATATTATAATTCTAAGAACTTACTTTCACATTTTCTGCAAGGAACTCCCTCACAATGCTCGCACCGATTGCTCGTTGCATTGTCGTGTATTTTGCGTGAAAATATGAATTTACGTCAGCAATCATTTGCGCTAAACAGTACTAGAACATTTGTTACAACCGCTTAAAATTTTAATATTGCGTTGGACTTAAAGCAATTATTATTTATATTCAGGCTTGTGTATTTTTAGACCTTCTGACCCGCTTTTTTATCTAATTTCTGAACGAGTTAATTTTCTTCCCAATTAACAAAACAATACGATAAATTGATAATATTGTTTTTCGTATTCATTAAGAATTTGTATACTCGGTGCTTATGGCTTTGTCTGTCTTCTTGTATCAAAAGTAGCAAGTAGTGCTGTATGCTGTATTGAATACGAATTATCGATTTTATCCTAACTGCATAATTTATTGATCGATATCAGCGCTGGAGTAAGCGAATAATATTTTTCTGATTCTTAAGCCTCGCCATTTAGTTCAATTAACAATTTGTTCGCAATAGATATTTTGGTGTTGACCGTTGAAAAGGGAGGATCCTCCGACCAGACGGGTGTTCGTCTGGTGGGCTAACGCCCCGACGGTTGTTGTCGGGTTCTTGTATATATGTTCAATCGCTCGAATAACTTTAATATCGCGATGTAGGATACGTCAGTTTTTAGTTTTCGTATGTGGCGAGATAGATGTCGCTACATCACTCCCCTCCGAGACCGGAGGTCGATAGCAGGTTGAGTCGTCCATATATCTTGTGATGCTTGCCGGGCCAGTGGAATGTTCCAGTGAGTCGGAACCAGATGCCGCATAGTTCACGGTGAGTCGGAACTGTCTGCGGTGATGCCCCAGTGAGTCGGGTTGATGCTGCAAATGCTCCAGTGAGTCGGAGTAGTGCAGTGCTGCGTAGTGGCTGGCTGCTGCGTCGACCAGGAGAGAAGTGCGTCTCTGCTTGCTGACCGGCCGAAGTGCAGTGTGCTGTGCCAAGGTCGCTGAGAAGACTGTGGGTGATGACCAGGAATGCGCGTCCGCTGCACGCTGGTGGTCAGAATACCCGTAGTAGTCGTGGATGCTGGCTGGCTGTATGACTCGCTGCTCGACAGCTTGAGGAAATTATGATGACGTCACGATGACGTAGTTTTTGCGAAGGCTGCGCTGACGTTCATGCTCGGGGTCACCAGTTTGGAGTTGACCGTTGAAAAGGGAGGATCCTCCGACCAGACGGGTGTTCGTCTGGTGGGCTAACGCCCCGACGGTTGTTGTCGGGTTCTTGTATATATGTTCAATCGCTCGAATAACTTTAATATCGCGATGTAGGATACTTCAGTTTTTAGTTTTCGTATGTGGCGAGATAGATGTCGCTACAATATAAATAACATTAGATCATAATAAATTTGCGAAAATGTTTAGCACAATTGTAACGATTTAAAAAAAACTAAATCAACTCGACACACTTTAAGAGAACAGAAAATTATGGACGTTTTGTGTGATTTACCAAGCTTGAGCTTATCTTGTGATGTCTTACCAGGTACTAAAAAGTGGACTAGTAGTAATGCGTAGTGGATTTTTATGGGTATGACGTTACGGTATCTTTTTTTTAAATGAAAGTGATAGTATCTGCAATTAGAACCTTCAAACATCCAAACTCTCCATTTGGTGGTATAGTTTGTTAAATTATTTTGATAAAAAATTTAACAGCTTATATTGTTATCACTTAGGTACAAAGATACTTACGTTTTTAATTAATATCGCGAACGAATTATTCAAATTTATACGTATTATAATTTACATAAAACACATTTTATTTTAAAACTAATTAGGCAGATGTAAACAAAAAGTTTATACTTTTCTTTGTATTAAAAATCTTTAAATATAATGATTATAATAACATGAGTGAAAAAAAATGATTATATCATGTAATTTTTTTTTCTGTAAATAAATCAATTTAGCCGCTCACGTAAAATTCTTGCTCCGTCCGAGTTATGACTGTGACGTCACATCGTCCAATAGTTGTTGCGGGCGACTCTTGCGATACGCGCGTTTATAATTTTGTTTTTAAATTACGCGAAATATATTAGTGAGCTTATCATTATTATTGATTATCTTCTACCAGCTTTCGCCGGCGTTTTTTCCGAATCGATATCTCATAAAAACCTTCAGGAAGAGAGTGTACGCTTTCATTGCATTGGTCACATATCGATGTGCGGAGCTTGCTTGTAATGAAATAAACAGTTACTACGGAAGATACATATTTTATTTAAAAGGGGGTAAAAAAGTAGAAGGCTCAACCGATGAAAAGTAATCACCAATGTCCAAGGACACCGGAATGCTTGCAGTTGCGTTGTCGGTCTCTAAGGAATGAGTAGGCTCTTTTCTTGAAGGATTCTATGTCATAACGGTTTGGAAAAGTCACCGAGAAATATGTTTCCGCACAGTGGCTGTGCGAGACAGGAATTGCTGTAAAAATAACACTATAGATTTCCAGACATGGTATGGATATAATTTAGACGCGATGTTGGTGGTGAAATTCTGCGGCTGGGATTAATCAAAACAGTTCCTCAGAGTATTCCCCGTAAAAGATGCGATAGAAGATGCAGAGTGATCCAACAACGCTCCCTTGACGAATTTTAAGTCAGAGCACGCACCGTCAACGACGACCTTGATTGCCCAATCTGGCAAAACTGTGGTAGCTTTACATTTAATTCAATACTATAACATGACGATTCAAAAGTGCAATTATAAGCATATTTGAATTAAGAATTATTTTAATTCATTTGTATCATACGTATTATATTAGACTACGTACATAATATGGTACAAATTAATTTTACCACAGTTATTAAGGATTTTTTCGACGAACATTGGCGTTACGGTGTTTTTCACAAATCATCTCCAAGATTAACAATAAACTTAAGATTTACGTTGAAATGCATTTTTCAATGATACAAACTCTTATGACAACACTGTCGGTCAATATATCAAGGCTGTTATTACGAACATACTGAATAATGTTTATATTAAACGAATATATAAATATGCCTATAACTAGCCTGTAAAAATTAAATGTTTCATCCTTAAACTAGAAACTTATAAATACAAAAAAAATTACTACCAATGTGAGTAACATTAAAATGCTCGTCACGAACTACTTCTTCATCTACTACTTGTTTTTGTTGAAAATATATATGGAAAAAGTATTTTTCCTGAGTTCTATTTGTTGAATTAATATGCAATGGTACTGTATAATAAATATATGATTGTACTTTTTTTATATTAACCGAAATATGAATAAAATCTTGCATAACGGGAAAATACTGGCGAAAATGTATGGGCAGGCGATTAACGTTGAGCGATGTGAAAGTAATAGTTTAAGCTATAGAATATTTTTAAATTAAGAATTGGTTACTTATACGATGGATGTTCAGTCATCACATCCATTTGAGTAAAAGAAAATTATTACATTAATTTATGAATAAATATTAATTTATAAATAAATAAACAGAGAAGTTTTTTTTTATATTGTAATACCAAATATTTTCTATATTACTGCATGTGAATTTTCCAATATGTTTTTAGGGTCGAGTCTACAGCACGTGAAAATACTAGGCTCTCAATCTCTGATAAGCCCGTGAGAAATGTTACAAGTATTATGAAGAAAGCGTACGGTGTCCTCAGTGAGCTTGTAATCGAATCATGAACATAAATCATAACATACCGAAAGCCTAAAATTGTATCTAGCAAACTACAGATTCACAGATTCAACTTCAGATTGTATGTACTTCCGATTGATTCTACTTCAGATTGTAGGTATGTAATAATACGTACATACATGCGATATTAAAACCGAAATAAAATAGTTTGAAATAAGTATTAAACTAATTACTACGTTCCTCAAACTCTCGCATAACTACTTATAAATTAAGTTAATAATTAAAATAGTAGCATTAAATATCAATTACATTAATTGAGGAAAAATTTAATGTCATAATTGAATAAAACGAACAATTAAATATGTATGTTAAAGAAATTAATGATATAAAATAATTTTTATTATTATGTATTGTATAATGTTTAGTACTTTACCTATAAAAATAAAAAATAAAATATATAAAGTATTTTTTATTTATCTGCTGACTGTACAAATGCTAAAAAGTCTCCAAGCTGATTTGGTTGTACTGTATTGTACTTGTACAATTAAAAGAGAAAGAAACAATTGAACAATTTTTATTCTATAATATAAATTTACTATGATGTGTTGAGAAGAGTTTTATCCGTAGATAAATGTCGAATATAATATCTTGATATTTCTCTGAATAAAAGAAGCTAATTCTAGAAAGTAGTGCAAAATTATAAATCAATGTATTATACTCGTAGTCTTGTTTTATATTTTTGACATCATTTCATAAGCTTTACTTATATTGGTTGTGATGTCAGAGATTTTGTTGCAGTTAACTAACCACGTGCTTCCGCTTTTACCTTCTTTGTATCCTTTAACAACACCTTGAGCGGCCACCTCGGGACTGGAAATTAATTTTAATTAAATAAAAAGATTTATTTGTTTTGCAGTAGCGACAATAGAAGTGGGTAAGTATACAAAAAATATGTAGAGCCACACTGTTAATTTTGGTAGTTTGCTATTATACTTTTTTTTTAATCTTATATAGGTTAGCGTTTGCGTTGAGTTGCCTGATGTAAAGCATCGGCACGGTCTAGTAAGAACAGGATTGCCTAGGAAAAACCTGCTTACTCTGGATTTGAAGACACCAACGTATCAGAAAATACAGACGAAGTATTCCACACTTTTGCAGCGCGAATAATAAATGTGGCTTCGAAGCGATTATTATCATTCATATTTCATATCGTCATTTAAGTGTAAACGTGTATGTGTAACCGATATTTTGTAGGTTAAGTTTTATATTCAATGGTCATTTGCAATGTATAAAATAAGATATACAAATTCAGAGCCCAAATAGCGACGTGAATTTTATTCCAAAATTGCTGGAAACCTGCATGTGTCGGATGCAGCTGCAAGGCTGCCTATGCTGGGCAGCGGCATTTAAAGGCTGTTCCTTTTAATTTTACTAAAATAAAATATAACATTGTTACTCACGTTTGCATACGACTATGGCGGCTTGTGTAATCTCGAATACTGTTTAATTTTTGATTGACAATATCATCGAATGAGTTGCATTTGTCAAATATGTCAGTGTTCGTTGCTCCAAAGCATATTGCTATGACACGAACCTGAGTATGACGATGATAACTTTCCATCTGGAAATATATAATAATAATATTAAACAGTTATCACTTTTATAATAATTAACATAACAAAATGCTTATATTTTTCACCAAAGCAAGGCGTCTAAACCCGTCAAGTCTACCTAGTAATACGTTGATGATATTTTCGCGAAAGGTGTGATTTATAGTACTTGAAGACACAATGTCTATGGCTGATGGTGACTACTCACCACCAGGTGAGTTTTTCCTTGTATAATGAAAATCTGAAGTAGATTAACAGTAACGTTGTCGTGTGCAATTGCGAATATCTGATAGAAAATAAACTACTAACATTAAATTTTGTGTGCCTGTTTATAGAGCCTTTACAAATATTTTCATCTGGCTCTTAAATTATAAATAGCTTTAAAGAGGCGCGATTATAGTACGCAATATTGTTTTTTAAAATATTTCTTACCCCGATGCAATTGCTGAAATGAAGTACTGCACTTTTGGACGATGCATATACGAAGAGAAATGGCGAATATTGTGCTAGAGCACTAATTGAGGAGACATTAATAATGGTACCCCCTTTTCCTCCTCGATCTGCCCTCATTAGCTCTAAAGCTTTAAATGTCGATGATACCACTGCAACCTGGAATATTATTAAACATAATCTATACTACTATGATGATAATGATGGTCCTCCAGACCGATTTCGGTCTCGGCGGCCAATCTCATGAGAGATTAGCCAACTGCGCAGGACATATTATAGTGCACAAGTGTGTGCGCAAACACAGGTGCACTCTATATTCTCTAACCCTTAGAACCCGATGAGACGGCAATCCGACACGACCGGAAAGAGTTCAGGCGCAGGACAAACGGCTTAACGTGCTTTCCGAGGCACGGGAGTGTACACACTTCCAACTTCCAGACTCCGGGCTGCTACTGAGAAGTTTCGATAGAAAATCTCAATAACATTTTATTAGGCCGACCAGGGATTTGAACCCAGGACCACCGTGTCCGCGGCCTTACATGTCCACTGGACCAACGAGGCAGTCTACTATACTATACTATATTATACTACTATATAAATCCATTGGCTCTGTCTGTACATTTTTTATTGTCACCTAAATTTTGTGATAAATAATCGTTTTATGATGCAGTGATTCACATTATACTATTTTTTTTCATTTTTGCCTGTCTATCTTGATGAAAATTGGTACACACAAAGAACAAGTGTGTGTGTGTGTGTATGTGTGTATTATAGTAATAAAATAATTTATTATATTTTTATTAATTATACGCGGGTGAAGCCGCAGGTCACGGCTAGTACATTATAATAATGTAAATTTATGATTACAAAAATTTACACTCATAGAAAATTTAGAGTAGTAAAAACGTAATATAATATATTATGTTAATATATTCTCATGACGCACAAGCCATATATAATAACAGTTTATGTAAATAAAAAAAAAATTTTTGTTTTCAACTGTTTTGTTTTTTATTTCCGAGTTTCATTTGTTTTTTCGGCTATGTGCTAATTTAATTAATGTTTATCTTCCATATTTTCATTATTGTCTCACACTTTAACAGACGTTGAACGTTACTTAAATATTAAAAATGAAGCGGCTTAAACATTTTTGAATTTATCAATTTTTGCAATATCAATCCGTACTGGTAAACTGTCGAGTCTTATGTACTCTACATAAGACTCGAAGTCTTAAGTATAAACATTGCAAAAAAGTTACCGTATACTATGGATGATTGTTTAATTATGAGCTATCGATATCGATAAGTTTTAAGTCAGGAATTAAGCTCCAGAAAGTTCGACAAGTAATAGCGACAGTCGATTGTAGAAGAGTCGATTCTCATGTCTAAATCTCAATATGTTTTGTTGATAACTTGATATAAAGTAGTAAGTCTATGCGCAGAATGCATTCAGTTAAAAAAATAGTAAGTTAACGGTTTCTTTTCATATTCATAATACTTACATAATTTATATCAATTTCTCTTTTGTATGTTGTTAAATCTTCAGTTGCTAATCCAGCGTTATTCACAACAACATCGATTACACCGAATTTTTCAATAACTTCATGAAAAATAGCCGATAGTTCTTCATCTTTTGTCACATCGCATTTATAGAACTTTGCTTTATCGGCGCTATATATTAATGATAAATCCTTTTCAAGTTTACTTCCTGAAGATTCATCTATATCTAAGATACATACGTGCTGAAAGAAATAAAAAAAATATTGATGTATGCAATATCATACAAATGTATATCTAAAATCGCCGTTGTAAAAACTGTCGCTGGATTTACTACACTTTCTGTGGTGCTAACGAGCGCACACAAAGCAGAGATATAGGGAATATATATTCCCAAAATTTCACTACATATATATCTATAGAAAACTCTTCATCTGTGAGATTTTGTTATGTATTATAAAATAAGTAATACATGAACTATTTAAAATGTAAATATCTAATTCAAGATAACGTTTGTTGTTATTTAGACATTAATTCTAAGAACTTACTTTCACATTTTCTGCGAGGAATTCCCTCACAATGCTCGCACCGATACCATTTGCTCCACCGGTAACAATCGCAACTTTATTTTCTAAACTAAGCATTGTAGTGTTTTTTGAGTGAAAATATTAATTTACGTTAACAATAATTTGAGCCAAAAAGTACTAGACCTCTTGCTTCAACCGCTTAAAATTTTATAATAATATGTTGGACTTAAAGCAATTATTTATATTCATTACAACGACGTGCGCAATTCGTGTCTTACTGTGTTACGGGGCTTGCGTCTTTTTAGACCTTGCAGTACCCGTTTTTTTATCTAATTTTTGAACTAGTTAATTTTTTTCTCTTTAACGAAATAATACTATAAATTGATAATATTGTTTTTCGTATTAATTAAGAATTTGTATGCTCGGTACTTGTGGTTTTGTCTGTCTACTTATATCAAAAGTAGCAAGTAGTGCTGTATTTTGTGTTGACTACGAATAATCGATTTTATCCTAACTACATAAATGATCGATATCAGCGCTAGGGTACGCGCTGAGAGTTAAGATAGTGCATTATAAATTTGCGAAAATGCTAAGCACAATGATAATGATTTAAAAAATTACTGAATCAACTCGATTCACTTTGTAAGAAAATTAAAAATAGAAATGAAATGAATAGAAAATTATGCCATAATTTTCTCAAATAAAAGTCATAGATTCTGAAATTAGAACCTTCAAACATACAAACTCTCCATATTTGTAATGGAGTAGTTAGTTAAATTATTTTCATACAGCTGATAGAGAGACGTTCAAGACCGAAATAAATTTAACAGGTCATATTGTTATCACTTAGGTTCTTCTCACACACACACACAATCACTTAAGAACGAATTATTCAAATTTATACATATCTTAATTTACATAAAACACATTTCATTTTGAATATAATTAATAGCTAATCGAAATGTTATGCCTATTTTAAACGAAATGATTAAATAGTCGTAAATAAATGATGAGATAAGCGTGGTGCATATTTTTTGGTTTATAAAGTTTTCATTGAAGACAATAACTGCCTCGTGCCTTGATTTTGATGAAATTTGATATGAAGCAAGTTTGAAACTACTCAATCTGAACCAAGGAATAAATAAGGCTCTTTTTTATACCTATCATCTCCCCAAGACCGGGCAAACCTCGGCAGATGTTTTCCTGTATGCGTATATATTATACTTTTACCAATATGTATGTTTGTCATGGTACATCGCCACCGGTAGAAATTTTTATAAGCTGATGTGATGCAGGGGCATCTAGTGACAACAGAGTGGATAGTACGATTATAAACTCTTAAGTCAAATTTCTTAGTTATTATCTCAAACAGATGCACCAACATCCATTTTTATATATAAGATATGGAAAAGTTATATGAACATTATTAACATTTTAACATAATAGTTTCATACATCAGTTAGAAGGAGTTAGTCGTGTTATAATCATGTTTGAGCTGTCGGATAAAGTGGCAATAATAACCGGTGGTGGAAATGGTATCGGGGCTGCCATCGCTCACCAAATGCTAGAGGAAGGAGTCAAGGTATTTTTTTTTCTCTATTCAAATTCAAAATATCCTTTATTCAAGGAAGCATTAGATCCTATTGATATTTAACAAGATAATTTAATAAAATAATAATTAATAATTATATATCTTTCGTATTTTTCTTCAATAGTAATAATCTATATATAATTGTTTTTTTTTTTATTATCGAATTTAACGACTAATTGTGCTACTTTTTTTTGCATATTTACATCTAAATTGCTCCAATGGAATAACGAAATAAATGATTATGACGTATAAGGATAAGATAAATTTTTATAGTAATTATATTACAGTACAGGCTATTAAACTCTGGAACGACCTTCCTTTAAATATTGGGGAGGCCAAATCCATGGATATTTTTAAAAAAATTCACTTTTTGTCTTAAATACCTTATCACCAATAATTTTCTTTTATTTTTAATATTTTTTTTTATTATTTTGCTTTCTTTTCTCGTGTTGTTTAAGGACTTATCGTTTTTAGTATCGTATTTTTTTATATATTTATATTATATACTTGTAATCTTAGTATGTATTGATAATATAATTTATATATAGATATTATATGTGTATTTAATATTTATATTGATATGAATTTATTAGTTTGTTTTTGATATAGATTATTATTGTAATGTTATTTTAGTTTGTTATTACTGCAACATATCCTATGGGTTATTCCTTGGTTGCCTGAAAGAGATCGCTATGTAGCGATAAGGTCGCCAAAATTGTATGCTATTATTATTTAGGCTGTCTACGTTTTTGTAAAAAATCCGTTGTGGTGTATAAAATAAGTATAAAATAAAAATATTTAAAAAAACATAAATTATTATACAATTTTCATCATTAAAAATCGTTTAAAGATAACATAATTATGTGTCTGTCGTGTCATTCCATCACATTATCAAGATAATTGTTGTTTGTATAATCCTTTTTCTATGATTTTGTCTGTAATTATATTGATAAAAATATGATAATCTATTCTGTATTTCTTAATAAAATAGATATTAAGTGAATAATTATGTCGAGGTTATTGATAGATGCGCTGTACACATAAAACTTATTAGGCCCTTACGACACATACGGGTTTAAGTGAGGCGCAGTTATATATAAAAACACAATTTTTTTATATATAATTTACTCTAACTTTTTTTAAAGGTTTAGATTTTACATAAATAAGTTTCTGTCGCTGTTAAGAACGCAAGTCATAAAAAAATCATACTTTCCTTATTCTTTCAGAATATGACTATTTAGGTCGTTGTAATATATACATATATTTTAATGAATGAATGGCTGTACGATTTAAGTCTAGATGGCCATTAGTCAAATGCGAAGAAGTTATTATCCTCAAGTATGTGTTCTGATTTAGGTCTACTTTCCCTCTGATTCTCGTAGTCTGATTGATTGAAAATCCGATACAAACAGAGTTCATGCTCAGGATGGCTCTTTACGTTCTTTTCGAGGTACTGGAGTATAAATGCCGCCTCCGAACTTCGAGTTGCTGTTGAGAACTAAATACTCTAATACTTTTAATGGCCTAACCCGGGGCTTAAACCAAGGACCTCATTCTATAACTTTATAAACGAGTAATTAGACTAACAAGACGGTTGCAGTTTCAATTTATCTCAAATTTTACAGTTTGTTGCGATATTGGACATTGATGGAGTTTCCGGTGATACACTGGAGAAGACATTAGCAGAAAAGTATCATAAAGATAAAGTGAGATTTATGAGATGTGACGTCACAAAGCAGGAAGAACTCAATGCTGCCTTCGAAGAAACATTACTAGGATATGGTTACATTGACGTCGTCGTTAACAACGCTGGTATAGCGAATGATGAGATTCATCGGAAAGAAATTGAAATCAATTTCGTAAGTGACTTTCGCAGTTTTTTTAACTTAATATTGTACTAACCATTTACTACCTACCTAACTAATATTTTTAATTATGCTTTAATTATACTAGTTATCTTCAGTGTTAACATTAAGGATAAAGTGAATATTTATCTAGGTAATATATAATATTATAATTATAAGTAAAGTTTGATATGTAAATATATTATGCTAGTAGATTTGGCTCACGGCCACCATTTGTAACGGAGTATAGACAACTGAGCAGAAGATATGAATAGTGTTCAATTAGTTTACGCAAATACAACTACAAGTCAAGAAGCCTGTATCGCTCACTCTCATAGTTCGATGGGACAGTGATTCAAGACGGAAAGAGCTCAAATGCAGGGCCACATATTATATACGAGGCATTCGTATATATGTGTTATTAAAATATATTGAGCATTTGTCGCGATTACAGGTTTCCTAGTGGAGATATGGCATCGTGAATCCCATCGCGATTAGCGGTAAAAGGAATGGCTTAAGTTTATTAATGTGCTATATACCTAACACATGTGGGGACTCAATGTCCTTCTGTAGCAAATATCCTGCCTTCTTACTTCTAGCACATAAATTAAAACTACTAGTCTAAGAAATCTTCCGAAATTTTTAATACAGCTGACTCAGTCAAATAACACTTTCATTTATATTAATAAGACTAATCACCAAAAAGATTCTGATATTATAATATTTATCAATTTACTTAATAATTTTTAGTTTTGCTGTTTTCAGACTGCCGTCGTGACAAGTTCTCTAAAAGCATTGGAATTAATGCGGCAAGACAAAGGTGGCAATGGAGGTACCATTATAAATGTGTCATCAGTTAGTGCACTGGCATTATTGTCACCAACAGTCTTCGTATATGGTGCGACCAAAGCAGCGATTCTTCATTTCACTTCAAGCATTGGGGTCTATATAATATTCTTTATTTTATTTTATGTCTGTTATGACAATTAAAAACGCTTCATGTTTTTGTTTTCGGATTTTAAAATATAACGGGTTCGAGTTTACAGTACATACATGTTTTTAAAATGTTTTAAGAAAACTCATAAAGGATAAAGGCCGTTATCAAGTCCGGGCAAACACTACCAATATTTGTTTTGGGCCTAATATGTATTTATAATTGAACTCGTGCAAGCTCATGAAATAAAGAAAACTTGCTTTTTCGAATTAGGTTCTGCCGCACGCATATTATATACTGGAATAGCAGAGTGCAATTTTCTCAGCAGTAGTTCTCTCTACTAATTGTTACAAGGACACATAAATCTCAAAATACCTTCATAATGTTGTATCATGACTTATCGAACAATTTAGTGTTTTTTAACTCTTTTTTATTTTTGGTTTATTACAGAAAGATGCATATTATGCAAAGACAAAAGTTCGTACGATAACTATATGTTTTGGTGCCACAGAAACTGACATGGTATCGAAAGTAATCAGCTTTGACGATACATTAACACAAAATATGCACAAAATAATAAGATCCCATACAAACGTAAGTTCATTACTTTTATTTATATAACGAGTCAAGTTAATGACTAAAATAAAAAAATAAAAAAATTGGAATTTCCTTGTGATTTGAAATATTTTTTTATAGGTAGGCCGGACGAGCAAAACTTGTACCTGATGGTAAGTGGTAACCAACGCCCATGGACATTGGCATTGTGAGAAATGCTTACATCGCCAATGCGCCACTAACTTTGGGAACTAAGATGTTAGGTCCCTTGTGCCTATAATTACACTGGCTCAATCACCGTTCACACCGGAACACAATAGTACCAAGTGCTGCTATTCTGCGGTAGAATATCTGATGAGTGGGTGGTATCTACCCAGACGAGCTTGCACAAGGTCCTACCACCAGTAAAATAGTGTAAATATATATAGTATAGTAATTCTTAAAATTTTCAGAGCCGAGCAAGCGGCGCAAGGCACTGTTGTAGCATTTAAAACTGGTAGAAGTGGCAGCGTATGGCTTGTGTGGTGTAAAGTTGAAGATATTACAAATAGAGTGGACAAGGCTTATGAAATTATGGCTGGAGATATATTTAATTAAAGTTAAAATGAATAAAAACATTAGTTCAATCAAAACAAAAAAATAGCAACTATTTAAGTAAACAAAATATTATACATTCTTAATAGACCTTATGAAGCTTAAGAATAACAAAACAGTTTATATTATATTATAAAAATTTAACCTCGGACGTAAATATGAAATGATAATAACTTGACGAAAACTGACGAAAAAAATTATTTGAAATTTCAATTAAAGCTAATTCTCGTCGGTTATCGATTTGAAAAAACATAGCCCAGTATGTATTTACTACAGTTTGCGAAATTCTATAGTTATACCAGCTAACTTTAAGCTATAGCTATGTATATTATTTGTATTTATTTTTAAGGCTTTAATGTAAATAAATATATTAATATATAATATTTTTTTTTTTTAGTTAAATGTATATGTGCAATTATTGCATAGCCATTTTATTCCACTCCACCAGAGTGTGGAACCCCGTGTGAGTTAGCTGTACCTTACCAGGCGAGCTTGCACAAAGCCCTACCAAGAAAACGAGATAAAGTAATTAAGATGTTGGGAATCCTATCATTCGGATGTTTTGGAATTTGATGTTTAGTCTTGTCGTTAATGTAACAAAATTAAAGATTATTATTATAATAACATTGGTACTCGTTGTTTCTTTACATAATTATCTTGGAATATGATGCCTCCGAATATAAAAAAACTGATTAAGTGCAAGTCAGATTTGCGTCGAGAGCGTTTTGTAAGATTATGATAGAAAATAAGAGAATACATGTTGTAATCCTCAATTGGAAATATAAATCTAAAAATAATAAAATACTTATTTTATGTTCTAAAATATTGATTCTGTTTTGTTGTTCTTAATATTTTGCGGTGAAATGACGTATAATTTGAGGTAAATTTTGTAAGCATTTTCTCTTTAGAATATTTTGAATAGAATAGAACAGGACATTGTTAAGGAATATATGAATAAAAATTGAATGGGAAAACGTAATAAAATATAATTATGTAAATACGGAAAACATGTAAAAAATATAGATTTTCCATTTACCTTAAAGTTAAAGACTTGGGTTTTCTGTTAAGGTTTTCCTCTGACTGATAGTGTGAAAAATAATTTAAGTAAATTATATAATTAACATTATGAATACTTGAAAAAAAAAGGAACAAACAGTCAGGCAAACACTATTCAAAGAGATAAATATAATTAAAAAAAAGTGCAGTCGGTAAATCCCCGTCAGGAACGAAGTTCTTTGAGCTATTTTTTCGACTCAAAACGTGTTTTAAAATGTAAATTTTAATTGAATACATTATTGTATTTTTGTCACACCAAAAAACACCTCAACCTCCTTTATGCAACTCTTTCTACTCAATGATTAAGAAACGATTTAAATTTTGAAATTCAATTAACAATTTTATACAATAATAGCAATCCCTATTTTAAGGAATTTACTAATATTTTAATAATTTTTTTTTTAGTAATTTATCCCTCCAAAACAAAGTTTATGATTGTGACAATAGCCCAAGGTTCGAACCTGAGAGTTTTGGGCCCAGTATGAACGTTATTTTGTTATGTGAGATGACCTTGGGCCACTGCCATTTCACTCTACTGTAAGCCGCGTTAAAGAAATTCGTTCCAAAAAAAGATAAAACGTCAAATCGAAGAGAAAGCTTATGTGAGTCTCATGAATTAAAATAGTTGTTTCAAATAAAAATTATTGCGATTGAGTACTATACAGCTTATAAGTGAAAAAACGTGAGTATTCATGTGAAGCCACTCGAGTCTTTTACGTCAGAAACGTTGTCATATTTACGGAATCTAAATGTGAATCGAATGTAAGGTTTTTGAAGAGTAAGATTATTCAATTCGTTTTCTCTGAGGTTAAGGTAAAAAGTGTCAGCAATATCGAGAATTTGTTGTAGAATAGATTGTGGTCTAGGTGATTTGGTGGGGAATTGGTAAAAGATTACGTAAGCTGCAAATGGTATCGACTGAATCAAACGATTTTTAGCTTACTTTACATTTTATCGAGTCCAAAAAAGAGTAAATCTTAATTCTTTACTTCCCTGCAGCTATACCGAATAATTAAAAATAACGGATTATAAAATATTATATTACAATAAAAGCTATATAAGTGAGTAAGTAAAATGGTTTTTATATTTTATAAGCCTACAAATGCAAATTAAAGATTGTTGCATAAAAAAATCGTTTACAATAAATTTAGCAATTTTAATCGATAATATTTTCTGATAAAATATCGTAGGCCGTATTTATTTTTGATGTTATATCTAATGCTGGTTTGCTATTTCTTACGAGCCACGCACTTCCACTTTGACCTTTCTTATATGCTTCTACAATTCCAATCGCCGCAGCCTCGGCTCTGTAAAAAATAAACATAAAAAAGTATAAAAAATACCATGAAATCAAATAATGGCATTTTTAACTTTTTTATTTTCAAGTTAGGGACCAGTTGTTACTTTAATTTTAAATAGATGTTGATTTCATTAAGTAAAAATAACGTAAATCGACATACGGTTGAGGAGGCATTAATTCGGTGAACATTTTTGTAATTTGTTCTATATCGTCATCAAAACTACCGAATCGCTTATAGATTTCAGATACTGTGCACCCAAAACATAAAGCAATTGTCCTTACTTTTGTATTTGCGAAATAAGCTTCTTTCTGGAATATCAAATAATTATTTAATAATTTTAAAATAAAGAGGTTTTACCGATGTTTGGCTTCTTTTTTATTGTATAGGTAGGCGGACGAGCGTATGGGCCACCTGATGGTAAGTGGTCTCTAACGCCCATAAACAATGCCATTGTAAGAAATGTTAACCATCGCTTGCAGCGCCAATGCGCCATCAACCTTGGGAACTAAGATGTTATGTCTCTTGTGCCTGTAATTACACTGGCTCACACACCCTTCAAATCGGAACACAACAATACAAAGTACTGCTGTTTTGCGGTAGAATATCTGATGAGTAGGTGGTACCTACCCAGATGAGCTAACACAAAACTCTACCACCGAGTGAACTTACCAATAAATGTTTATAATTATATAATTACCACATTGAAAATAACGGCTTATGTATTAAAATTAGTCGTCAATGATCCTATCATTTCGATTATGATGCTACCTGCAGCAACAAAAAGCAGGAAAAGAACAAAACGTAAAATCAATAGAAATGAAACGTCAAAAGAAAGTGACAATTTGATTATATGACGAAAAAAGGGCTGTACTTACACCGATACTACAAGTCAAATGGAGAACCGCAGCTTTAGTGGCTCCATAAATGAATAGAGATGGTGCCACAAGTAAAAGTGCAGCGATTGATGATACATTGATAATTGTACCACCATGACCATCTTTATCTTCACGCATCAGTTCAAGAGCCTTCAAAGTGCTAGCTGTTAATGCTGTCTGTAAGAAAAGTGATAGATTTTTTTTATTTGCAATGTTATTATCTCATCACATTAGATATAGTTTTACTCGTATCATGTGTATCAAGAAAAAATTATAAAAAAAGTATTTTTAATGAAAAATTCAAAAATTCTTACAAAATTAATATCAATTGTCCTTTTAAACATATGTAGTATGTCATCAGCTACGCCTGCATTGTTGACAACGATATCTATGTATCCATAATCCGAAATGGTATTTTGATACGCAGCTAATAATTGTTCATCAATTGTTACATCACATTTTATGAATTTCACTTTTTCTTTGCCAAATATTTTTGTCATTTCTTTTTCCATAGAGTAACCTGATTCTTCCTCGACATCCAATATTGCAACGTGCTGAAATTTATAGGATGTTATCATCTTGTAAACGTCTGAACTTCTACTAATTTTCGCAACAATTTATGTAATAATTTACTTATAAAGTATTATAAACTATGTATATTGTAAGAGAAAAATTATGTACATTATATGTTTTTAAATTTCTTAAATGTCCTACGAAACAAATAAGATTTGTTCTCTGTTATTTTTCATTTTGTAAGCCTTTTTATATGCATAAATATTCTTACGTTGTGAACTGTATACAACTAGTTATTAAAAAGTAACCACTTGAAATGCGAATTTTCAGAACCAGTTTATCTTCACAGTCATGTATACTATTTAAATGGCCTTCTCAAATATAACATAGTTCATTGAGAGCCTTTTAAAAATATGGAAACACGAAATATATATTGTGTCTTAAAATACTGTTTGTTTGATGTTGTTATATGAAGCATGTTAAGTTTTGTGGAGAGTAAAGGAAAATTAAGTTAAACTAATGTTTGTGCACTAAAAAAATTCCTGCCCAGTTTGCTACTCTTCTTGCAAATGGTTTTCGTCGCTGAAATCATTCAGGAGGACATTATCATTCTAGCTTATCAATTAGCCTATAATTATAAAAAGTTTATTTTAGACTTTAATTTCGTTCATACTAAGACGAGGATAGATTTTACCTTCACGCCTTCTTGCAGAAATTCTTTCACAACAGCTGCACCTATTCCGCAGGCCCCACCTGTAACGATTGCAACTTTATCTTTTAAACTATACATCGCACTGAGGGATTAAGAAAATATGAGCATAAATAATATATTTTAGTTGCTTTTATACGAGTAGGTTGTTGTTGGTTTGTTTTAGGGTTCTGTTTCAACGCAATGCGAAAGACGCATTTTCTCGTTTCCCTCACATGATGCGGGGAGACTCACTGGGGCTGAATGCGCCATACCTATTTAAAACCACTATTATCGACTCCAGGCGTCGCGGAATCGCTTGCGAAAACTATCGTGACGCAGCGACAGTTGGCCTCTACGGGATTCCATTTCCTAAGGAGTTTTCTGAGGGAAATGGACAATATTTTGTTAAGCTTAACTTCAAGTTACTTTCGCAAGTGCCCAACGCGAGAAATGTAATCTGCTTCTTACACTGTCAATGCATCGATAACCATGGGTCCTAAGATGTAACATTCATAATTACATGGCTATAGCATCCGTAAATCGAAAACAGATACACAGAGTTTTGATAAATGTTCATATGATGTAGCTGTAATACGACACTTATTTAAACCAATATAATTTAGAACAAAGAGTCAAATAATTTTGGAAGCCACCAAAAACTTTGAAACTATGTTCAATATACTAGTTTTAATTTTATTATTATAGGTAGGCACACTTGGTGGTAAACGGTACTGCCTTTTGTTCGGTTTTATGGTAATAATTAGACATGAAGAACCCTCTTTGCCTGTACACTCCATCAGAATTAAATGCATAACCTAATTAGGTTATCAATTGATAAGACTATTTATTGGAACCACACCATGAATATACATTTCGTACTATAGCTTATATTTGGCGCTTATATGTATATATTTTACTAAAAATAGGATTCTTTATAGTAAGTCATTGAGTTGATAAGATTTATTGGACATCTATTATAATGTAGAAGGTCTAACTAATTACAATTTACTTGTGTAAACAATGATGATGTCATACTTTTATAAGGCTGAAAGCATGTATTCACTGTGAAGAGAGTGAAATATAATCAATGGTATTTAACAAAATTTCGGGATTGAAATAAATATTCAACACAAATGAATTATAAAATGCTTTCCATTTAGTTGTAACTGTGCCGAAATTTTATTATGGAATGTAGATGTTTGTATTAAACACATACATTAATTTATCCAAAAGCTGGCTTTATGTGCGGACGATATTATAGTACGTCAAAAGTAAAATTGTGCAAAAACACAATGAAAAAAATATTAATTTCTTCTTAATTGCAGTCCAATTAATAAAGGTTGCATGAGGTTCAACAAGCGACCTTATCACTAAAGGTATAAATATAAATTATAAGACTAATACGAATATTATACATAAATATATTTATGTTACAGCTCTCATAATCCGATGGAACGGCAATCCGGCACGACCGAAAAGAGGTCAGGCGCAGGACCAACGGCTTAACGTACTCTCCGAGGCACGGGATTATACACACTTCCAACTTCCAGACTCTTGGCTGCTATTGAGAATTTTTCTGACAGATAAACCCAATAACTGTTTATTTTCTCGACCTGGGAATTGTACCCAGGACCACCGGGTCTGTGGCCAATTGATTTTGTGGGACAATGTATACGATTCTATAACAGGACCCCAGGAGGATAAAGCGTTCAAAATGCCTCAGTTGCTAAATAAAAAAAAATTGTAAAGGAACGCTTGTGTGCTAAAGGTATTATACAATTCATGAATTTATAGATTAGCTGTGCCCTGGGGCTTCACCACCCGCGTATAATTAATAAAAATATTATAATTTTATTTTATTACTATAATAACACACACGCGCGCGCACATACACACACACACACACACTCTCACACTTATTTGACTTTCTTAACATTTTCTACTAGAAGTAGAAACTGTCCTGACTTTCCGATTCTGTTTCAAAATTTCAAGTTTCGTAGTTTAGTATCATTTTTTACCATTGGTTACATTTTCATCCATAGTATTAGTGTCAGTAATTTGGTCATCTTCAATAATTTCCAACAGTTCTGCAAGGCTTTCAGAAGGCCTTGACTAGGATTGAGAATTAAGTTCTACATCAGATGATATAACTTGGTTTTCTACCGTATGTAGTGTACTATAAGAGCACGAAGCAAATAATCTAAACATGTCGCACATCGGCAAGAAGAGAGTCACAACACATAAAAATACGAAATTGAGACAAGTATGCCATAAGAAAGACAATCACAAACTTTATCTGCTAAAAAAACGTCATAATTATAGTGCAATTCCTCGCCGAGACATGGCATTTAATACCCTTTTTCGCCGAGCCACTTTTGACCCTTTTGTAGCGTAAACAGTGTCACATCACAGTTGATACAGAACGGACGTGCATGTAGTGAGTCTAGTACTGTCATAACCTGTTTAACGACCCTATTACGGTAAGTAATTTTCATATATTTGCTTTGATTTCGGCAAAAAGATAGTCACATCATGTGAAATGACATTGTTCTTGCTCTAGTGTTGGTTGATACCGAGTTATGATATGGGTAGAAGTGTTATAACATGTGATATAACTGTACTACCGAATAACACAAGTATTTAATTGGGTATTATTTAATATTATGTCACTCATTCTGCTTTAAAACAGTGTTTATAATTAATCTTGGGACGCATTACAACTGTTACAACTATACTTATTTTTTACTTTATTAGGACAAAATGAAGCGGAATTCAAGAAGAGCGGAGTTCATGATTGATTTAGTATTATGCGATGGCATTGGCTTGCATGAATCTGAAACTTCTAAAGGAAACATCAACAATACCAACACACTTTCTAATATTGACAATGGTGATAAGATACGTGACAGTATTTTTTTTTTCAAATACCGACGTTAAGTCCTTCGGTATATACAATAAAAGTTTTACTTTAAAAAATAAAACTTTTTTTTTATTTCAATTACAAAAGGCTCACTTAGGAATAATAATGTTTTCTTCACATCAATTTTAGAGCCTGAACCTATAAGTTTAAAAAAAAATAGCTTACAAAATTATAATTTAGATGACACAGTACCCGAGATGAATATTAAATTAATCAGGATGGTGTGTGTAAGTATAAATTGTTTATTTTACTTTTGTAATTTTTATTATGATTATGAAAAACTATTAAGAATTCTAATGAAACTAATACTTACATGTTTTAATTTCAGCCACCTTGCCAGTGGAAGCTACAACTCCTTCAAAAGAAGATGATTTTAGTGAGGATAGTGATGATAGTGTCAAAGATCCCTATTTTGTTATTAGTCGTGGTATGCTCGGAAGAAGATTTTTGTGTAATAGTCAGGATAAAGGAATAACTGAATAGGAATTTAAAAGCAAAAAATTAATATAAAATTGAAAAAATATCTTTAGATTTTAATTTCCATAAAAATATAATAGAGCATTAAATAATCTTCTTAAATATATCTTAAGTTCTCCGATATGCTCCCTCAGCAAATTTTTTAATGGAATTGTAAGTACTAAAAAAAAGAAAATCTTGATTTCCCAAAAACTGCGTTTTTTGTGTCGTGACACTCGTTGCCGATGTGCGATGTATCTATATTTGTAGCTATGTCTGCTACTGCTACCAATATTTATTTGTCGTCAGCTATCAGTATAGTGATAAAGTATTACGTATACTTTCACACTAATTAACTTGAACTATAAATTTGAAATGCGAAAAGAGGGTTTTAAAAGGTTTTCTCTTATTAATAATATGTCAAAAGAAACAACAACAACGTTTCAAGATCTTGAAATTTCAATTGAGTGCTTGTTTGGCGGAGAGATTGTTTGAATTAAAAATATGGTCAATTTTATTTTTTGTAATTTTCAACAACCTACTCAGAGATTAAATAACTATAAATAGAGAAAAAACGGTCGATCAGCCTGTGACACTAGTGCGTAAAATCCCTAAGCGGACTATTTTTCGAATTGGAGCATCCATTTACTCTTTGTTTCCTTAACTCACGTAAAATGGAATTACCATAACCAGAATTACCTTCCTATAAATTGAACCATTTAAGCCCGCGACATTTCCTGAAACTTCACATCTTCTGAATTTGAACCTGTACCCCAGCTCTCTTAAATAATTAATATTACTACTGCTGTAATTGCTGAATGAGCATCAATAAAAAGAATGATCAAAAAAAAACCCTGGGTTTATTATTAATAAGAAAACTATAAACATTACAATAAAAAATCGCCTGTGTTTTTACAATTCTTGTATTTTGCTTCATTTACATGTTTTTAATATATTTTACTTACTTGTTATTTGTAGTTCTTTAATAATACTAATAATTAAGTGGAAGGTGTGTCTGTAATATCTTCCTCTACATTTTAAATAAGCCTTTTTTACTTACAAAAATCATAATTTGTTTGCTGCATCGTTTGCCGCGGTGACTCCAGTCTTCAATTTTGTTTCCCTGATGAACTATCCTATTTTCATTATTTATTGTCTGTATTAAAATAATAATATAATAATAATAGTCCATCCAGGCATTACATTAATTTCTTTAAAGTGATTTCTCAAGTTATAGATATTGCTATAATATATTGACAGGCATTGTAATTTAAAAAAAAAAGTATCAACGTTTATATCTCATATATTAGTGACACTGATTAAGCTAGCATGCTGCTGCAAATGTTGAAGTTGGGGGTGAATGTTAGGTTGCACTAAAAAAAATATATATAATCTTATCAAGATCTAAAAAATTGAATCCAATTTCGCCCGTGCGTGAGTCACATGGAATAGGTAGACTTCATCTGTTCTCGCATTTATGTAAAATCATAGAATAATAACGCTTAGAAGGATAGTGTCATACAAAGTTTCGCTCAAAATTGAAGTCACTAGAATTAATGTGTGTGTAAGTGTCACGTACGTTACATACACCGACACGCTCACATACGACCGAATTATGTTGCAATTGAATACACATTTTCCCCATAAAGTGATGAAATTGATATTTTTTTAACTTGAATTAAGAAATATATATTTTTGCATTTAATTAATTTGAATTATTACGTAGGTTGTATTCAGATGTGACAATTTGTCAGACAATAATATTGGACATTATTATTTTTTCATTAAAATTAATTAAACAACGGTGAAAGGTTTTCTGACAGTAAATTGTGATAAATAGTAGATTTGTATGGAATAAGGACGGGATATGTACAAAGAAACAATATAAATTTGGACTTTAATATTAATCAATAACATAAATACAAAACATGCATACTAATTAGGAAAATGCTTACGGGTTCAGTACACACACAACCTTTAAAACAAAATCACATAAATACAATACAAATTACAATTTTTGCATTTAATTAATTTGAATTATTTTGTAGGTTGTATTCAGATGTGACAATTTGTCAGACAATAATATTAGACATTATTTTTTCATTAAAATTAATTAAACAACGCTGAAAAGTTTTCGCTAAATATTATTCTCTTCGATTAAGTTGTATTTTATCTATCCATTTTCGAATTCGAAGGAAAGCTAAAAAATATTACAATTAATCAATAAGTATTATAATGATATATTGCAATATCATTTATTTCATTTTACTTTTTATATTATAATGATTTCTTTTTTTAATTTATTTAGTTATATTATTTAGTATTGCTTTTATTTTATATATAATCATAAAATATATATATATAATTAGTTGAACAGTGTCAATGTTTTATACGTAACTTAAAAAAGTTAAATTAATAATTTTAAATATTTATTTATTTTTATTATTTAAAATATTAAGCAATCGTGGTAAATATATTTTCTATAGCTGGTAACATTTTTATTGTAATGGCGTCTTTTGTTTGCAAATTCTTTTTATGTTTTTATGAGACTGCCTCGTTGGTCTAGTGGCCAGATATAAGGCCGCACATTCAGTGGTCCTGGGTTC
The DNA here is from genome assembly GCA_905220585.2 of Nymphalis polychloros. NCBI lineage: Eukaryota > Metazoa > Arthropoda > Insecta > Lepidoptera > Nymphalidae > Nymphalis > Nymphalis polychloros. The sequence continues at coordinate 3,541,352 of HG992247.1, forward strand.
AATTCCCAGGTCGGGCCATTAAATAGTTATTGGGTTTTTCTGTCAGAAAATTCTCAGTAGCATCCCGAAGTCTGGAAGTTGGAAGTGTGTACACTCCCGTGCCTCGGAAAGCACGTTAAGCCGTTGGTCCTGCGCCTGTACTCTTTCCGGTCGTGTCGGATTGCCGTCCCATCGGATTATGAGAGCTAAGGAAAAGAGAGTGCACCTGTGTTTGCGTACACACCTGTGCACTATAATATCTCCTGCGCAGTTGGCTAATCTCTTGAGATTGGCCGCCGTGGCCGAAATCGGTCTGGAGGACCTTATGTTTTTATGAATATATTTTAGCTAAAATTATAAGTTGCCAAATAGTACTTACGTGAGAAATGTGATTTTCTTATCCTTATTTTTTTTATGTGGAGTATTGTGACACCCTTTTACTAAACAGTAAGTCATTTTTTAATAAATTGCGCGAGATGTTTCCTATGACACTATCGTGACAACTGACGTGACAACGGACAACCTGATGGTAAGTAGTCGTAGTTTTCCTCTGCATATAGACGACATTGGCACTGTAAGGGGTATAAAAAAAATCTTACACAGTTAAAGTGCAATCAGCTACGAGATATAATATGTTATGTCCCTTGTGCCTGATATCACATTGGTATACATACGACTGGTAAGTCAACTACATACTTAGGAAAATACTTCACTGTGTATGAGATAGAGCGTAGTGTACCTACTCGGATCATCCTAGTCTGTGATCAAGTTGAGAGCTGAGACGGCTCAGTGGTTAGACGTCGTGTATAGAAGACTGCAGTTTCAAACACGCAGGTACAATCAGCGTAAGCACCACTGGCTTTGAGTTTCATTTGTGTTTGTAATTCATCTTGTAATCGTCTATAAAGAAAAATATCGTAAGGCAACCTGCATGTTTCTCGTGAAATTCTGCAACCAGTGTATCCACCACCTTGGAACAGCGTAGTGGTATTAGTTCTAAGTTTTCCTGAGGAGAGGAAGAACCAATAATAAATATTATAGTATTGTTATGTTTCAGCACGTCACCAATCTGGATATTGCAGAGGACAAAGGAATCGCATTACAAAATGAATTAAATAAAAAGTACGGCGCGAATAAAGTCAAGTTTATTAAGGGAGATGTAACAAATCAGGACGATCTATTTGGAGCATATCAGACTACAATCAAGGACCACGAGTATATTGACTTAGTTATAAACAACGCCGGCATCATGAATGATAGCAAGGATAAATTTAAGAAGGAAATTGAAGTAAATGTGGTAAGATTTATTCTTAATTGGTCAATTCCATATCTGCGTGATTTTATGGGATTTATTTTTAAACTGGCCACACCCGTACCCGATAAAATATCAAGTTCTAGTTTAAGTTCGAAGTTATAATCAAATTTAATTTAAACAAACACGTTTTTTTTTAAATTTCGGACGTAATAAGATACGATTACAATATTATAATTTTAGTATAATTTCCGTACGAGCATTGAAGCATAATTGTTAAGTGTAATAAAAATGTTTTAAGTATACATTTTAATTACGGTGTAATAACTTTTAAGAGACGGGTTGGCCCAATGGACAGAACACGCGTATCTTAGCCAAAGGTCGAAGGTTCAAATCTGCTTAATTAAATAATAATATCTAATAGTATAATTCATTTTAGATTGCATTCAATATTTAAAATTTAGAATAGATATACATAAATAACAATAAAACTAATAAAATTTAATTATAAATTGATCAATCAAATCGTGATGAATTTTGCCAAATGTGGAATATCTACGATACAGTCAGCATTCGCGAATTTGAACATTTATATTAATCAAGTATATGCCTAACTATTTCAGGCCACAATAACAGTTTTCAGTTGGAATCGAATAGTGGTGATATTGAAATAATTATATTAATCCTTATCCATTTAAATGGTTTGATAATTAAGGTTGATTATGTACATGTAAATTCAACTTTAAATTATGTTGATCGGACGTTTCGTTTAGAAGTTACGACGGGTATAAAAATTCTCCAAATAAGAAAATTGTCACGGTTTGAACAAACTGCAACTGTTCTGCGTCTATTAACTATAGTCTATTAAAAATGCTAATTTACGTATTTACGTTAAATAATAGTTTTTAAATTTTCGCGGACGAAGTCGCGGCCAAGTGCTAACAATTTGTATATTTGTATATACGAGCAGCTGCGCTTCTCAGTAGCACTTTTGATGTGAAATTTCATGTTCTTGCATACTTATATACTGCTTAAAAAACATTTTTACAGACAGCACTAGTAGCAAGTACGCTAAAAGCTATTGACGTAATGAGAAAGGATGAAGGTGGTAAAGGAGGCGTTGTGATGAACATGTCGTCCATCGCAGCTCTACATCAGGGGTCTATGCTTCCTATCTACTTTGGTACAAAGAGCGCTGTTTTACAGTTCAGTAATTGCCTTGGGGTGAGCTAGAATTTACCGATCTTATTTGTAAACTTTGTTTATTGAGTTTATCTCTTTCTGTCATCATTGACTTGACATTCGAGTAAAGAAGACATGGTATTGCTTACCTAATTGCCCACTAAAGTAATATTTATAAGTGTTACAATGAATATATTACGAATAAAATTATTAATACACAAGACTGTATGTATTTTAAAAGAATAAACTCCTGAATTTGATGTCGGCGTTAAGACTTGTAAAATACGATACAAAAAACTTGTAATCAAATAAAATGTTTCTTATTATCCCGTTTATATTTATCAGTTGCCTGAATACTACAACAGAACTGGAGTTCGTATATTGACGATTTGTTTTGGTGGCACCGACACCTCACTCTTAAGCAAAGAAAAATTGGGAAATTTTGACAAGGAAGCCGAAAAAAAAATGCTGGATAATATATCTAGCCACCGTTTACAAAAGTAAGCTAAAGACTATTTTTAAATTAAGAATTGGTTACTCATTAAATTATTTATTTATTTTCTTTTTTGCCAGTACTAAAATTGTGTAAGGATATTAGTTCAGCTAAAAAGTAAGAAAATATCAAAAATTTGATATAAAAACATCAAATTAGAGCTTAATAAATGCAAAGCTAAGTTGAGCCTGTTTAGTAATTCTTTATATTTATTTTGTTATTTTTCGATGAAAAAAATGTTTTAAATTGAAGAGTCCTATATACTTCATTTCCTTTCAAAGATTATTTTGGAGACTTTTTTTCTTTTAATATTGTAATACCAAATATCTTCTATGTTATGGAATGTGAATTTTCCAATACGTTTTTAGGGTCGAGTCTGCAGCACGCGGGGTAGTGGAAGCCATAAAACAGGGTGAAAGCGGAAGTACTTGGCTCTCAATCAATGACAAGCCAGTGAGAGATGTTACAAGCACTATCAAGAAAGCTTACGGTATCCTCAGTGAGCTTGTATTCGAATCATGAACATAAATCATAACATACCAAAAGCCTAAAAATGGTATCTAGCAAACTAGAGATGAGAGACTTTTTTCAGAATGTACTTTTGTAATAATAGATACATTCTCTAAAACCAAAATAAAGTAATAACATGCCTCGAACTCTTGCATCAGTAGCGTAAGAATTGTGATTTTGCTTATTTTTCTTTTCTTATTAGTTAGTTCATAATAAAATATATAAGAGCAGTAAACATTTACGTCATATAAAATAGTAACATTTAATAATGTAATTAGCTGAGGAAAATTATAATTGAATACAATGACATAAAATATTAAGAGTTAAAGAAATTAATGATTAAATTACCTTTAATATGTATAATGTTTAGTACCCATAAAAATAAAAATATGTATAAATAAAAATTATTTATTTATTTATCTGCTCACTGTACAAATTCTAAAACGTCTCCAACCTGATTTGGCTGTACTTGTACAATTAAAAGAGAAAGAAACAATTGAACAATTTTTATTCTATAATATAAATTTACTATGTGTTGAGAAGTGTTTTATTTTCCTTTAGATCAATATCGAATATTTCTTGATATCGTTCTGAGCAAAAGAAGCCACTTCCAGATGGTGCAAAATTATAGATCAATGTATAAACTCGTAGTCTTGTTTTATATTTTTGATATAATCTCATAAGCTTTACTAATTTGGGTTGTGATGTCAAAGATTTTGTAGCAGTTAACTAACCACGTGCTTCCCCTTTTACCATCTTTGTATGCATTAACAACACCTTGAGCGGCCACCTCGGGACTGAAAATAAATTAAATAAATTAAGTCATACGTCTGTATGAAAAAGAAAATTGTTATTTGTTTAACTACGATGACAATAGTAGTAGATAAATGTACTAAAAAGATATAGAGCGACACTGGTAATTTTGGTAGTATGTCTTTTTTTTTAAATCTTATTTAGGTCAGCGTTTGCGTTAACTTGCCAGGGGGCCTACGTAGGTCTTAGGTTACTAAGGTTACATGTCGAACGCGAATGTCAATCTCAAACATTGATTGTTATTTTCTATTCTATTCTACTAACGTAAAAGCCACTTGTCTAGGCCCCCTGATATTAAGCATCGATACGGTCTAGGATGAAGCATGCTGGTCTAAAAAAACCCCGTTTACTTTGATTCGAAGACATCAACGATATACATATCAGGAAATATAGACACAAGCGAAGTATTCCACAGTTTTGCAGCGCGAATAATAAATGTGGCTTCGAAGCGATTATCATTCATATTTTATATAATCATTTAACCAAGATCGCGGGTTCGATACCCACCTGATTTTCTGTGCAGTGACGGAGTAGGAATACAATTCACTGCCCCTCTCTCTCCTATGGGTGTCGTAAGAGTCGACTAAGGGATATCTGAACGACCATCTGCTCATCTGGTGGTAGGATGTTAATCCTACGAAAAACGTGAAGTGGCTGTTTGCAGCCGCGTTTCGAGATCAGCCAGCGTACAGCCAGTGCCCGAGCGCGCATTGCCGCGATATGTGGTGGTCCGGTGGAAGTTACTGTTGAACCAATGCCGGGGGAAATTATACTGACCCATCGATCATCATTGGACCATCTTAGTCGGGTGGCAGATGCTGCGCAAGAGCAGTTTCCTAACGCGGGGGATTTTAATGCTCACCACGAATCATATTTGGACTCTCCCAAAACTGACCATGCTGGAAAGACTGCTCATGCTTTCGCTCTCACGCATGACTTGACCCAACTGGTTGATCAGCCCACCAGGATCTCAGACATTGACGGGCAAGCGCCTTCCCTACTTGACCTTCTGCTGACTACTCACCCGGTGGAATATCAGGTTGAGGCTCAGGCTCCTCTTGGTTCTTCGGATCACTGCCTGATATCCACCAAAGTGCCACAGGCCAAGCCACCGTCACCAGCGGTATGCAAACGTCGCATTTGGCACTCTAAGTCAGCATATGGGATGGTTTGCGCTCTTACTATGCGTCAGTCCCTTGGAAGGAACGTTGCTTTGTGAGAATAACCCGACAGCTAGCGCCACTGCTATTGCTGATGAGATCCTGTTGGGGATCGAATACTACATTCCTAACTCAGACCTCATCAGTAAGGGCACGCGTAACCGTTGGTTCACTCGCAAATGTGCTGATGCTGTGTCATCCAAGCAGGCGGCATATCGCGCGTGGATCAATGGCTGCGTTAGCGGGGCATCTAACATTGACTCACTGAAAGCAACCTACAACATAAGCTCCAAGTCCTGTAGGAAGGCATACACGAGAGCGGATGCACAGCGCATTGTACAGATTGGTCATGACCTTGTTTTGCATCCAAGGGGCTCCCGTAGCTTCTGGCGTCTGACCAAGTCTGTGCAAAACAATTTTTGCCAACCTTCGTCACCGCTCAGGAATCCGGACGAAACACTAGCTCACAGTCCGCAGGAGAAAGCCGATCTTCTGGCAAAACTCTTTGCGGATAACTCTGTGATCGATGATTGCAGTGCGCTGTCACCTTCAATACCTTCATATGGCCACATGATGTCTGACATCAAAATCAGGCAGCGTGATGTGCGTGCAGAGCTGCAATCACTCGATGTACGGAAAGCTAGCGGTCCCGATGGAATACCAGCCATAGTGCTGATGAAGTGTGCAGCGGAGCTGTCTCCGGTATTGACGCGCCTGTTTCAGCTGTGCTCTCTACAGGATGTGTGCCGCATTCTTGGAGAAAAGTTTATGTGCAAGCGGTTCCCAAAAAAGGGGATTGGTCTGACCCGGCAAATTATCGGCCAATAGCTATCACCTCAGTACTTTGTAAGGTGATGGAGCGGATCTTAAACAACCAACTGATCTATTACCTAGAAGATCACTGTCAATTAATGATCGTTACTACGGGTTTCGACCGAAACGATCCACAGGAGATCTTCTAGCGTACGTAACACACCTCTGGGGTGAAGCTATCGACAAGCGTGGGGAATCGTTGGCTGTCAGCCTCGATATCTCCAAGGCTTTCGACAGGGTCTGGCACAGAAGTTTTCTCTCTAAGCTGCCGGCATATGGTCTGCCAGCTCAGCTCTGCGCCTGGATTGCCAGCTTCCTACACAAGCGTAGCCTTCGCGTTTTAGTTGATGGTTGCGCTTCACAATTCCATGTAGTGAATGCTGGGGACCCCCAGGGGTCCGTGCTATCCCCCACACTCTTTCTTCTGCATATCAATGATATGCTCTCTCTTGGGAACATACATTGCTATGCGGATGATAGTACAGTGCACGGGGGATACCACGGACGCGCAGTAGCTGGGTGGCGGAAACTGAGGGGAGGCGGAGTGACCTTGTTGTTGAACTCGATAGGACGTTAGGACTCATTGCTAAATCTTGTTGAGTTTAACGCCAAGAAAACAGAGGTTTGCGCTCTCACACCGAAAAAGTCACCATTTTCCCCTCCTCCCTCCCTCTGTGGCACTACACTGCAGATGCAAAGCATAGTCGAAATACTGGGAATTGACGTTCGGTGCGACCTCAATCCAAGGGACCACATTGAGGCTGTTATAAAAACAGCTTTACGGAAACTCGGAGTCCTGAACAAGGTGCGGCGTTATTTTACGCCACAACAACTGCTCCTGTTGTATAAAACACAGGTGCGGTCTTGCGTCGAATATTACTCGCACTTCTGCGTTGGCTCCGCTAAGTACTTACTGGAAGTCTTGGATCGGTTGCAGCGATGTGCGGTTCGCATTATTGGCGACGTAAAGGTCATCAACACCCTCGAGCCTTTACAATTGCGTCGAGAGATAGCGGCACTGAGCGCTTTCTATCGACTGTGTCACGGCGAGTGCTCAGAGGAATTATTCTCCCTCATTCCTGCTTCCCCATTCCTTCACAAGTCTACGCGTGCTGGCTCTCGATGTCACCGCCTAACTTTCTTTGTCTCACCTCCAAAACATGGAATTCTTTACCAGCACACGTGTTCGTCTCCTCTTATGACCTGGGTTCTTTCAAACGAGGCGTGAAGAGGCATCTTGCGGGCCGGCAAGGCGGGGGCGGCTAGTGCAAATCGTTCTTCCTGACTGCACTAGCCGTCGTCGCGTTTGGACTCTACTACCACTTACCATCAGGTGGAGTGGTGTCATTTGCCCTCCTGGGTATTATAAAAAAAAACAGTTGTCTGGTTTCCATATTAGAGGCTGTGCTTAGATTGGGATCAGATGGCCGCCAGGATATTATTATTATTATTCGAAAATTGCAGGCGACCTGCATGCAAAGGCCGGCAACGCACCTGCAAGACCTCAGATGTTGCAGATGTCCATGGGCGGTGGTGGTCACTTTACATCAGGTGAGCCTCATGCTCGTTTGCCCCCTCTTACATAAAAAAAAAATGTGAAGCAGCCAGGTTGCTACTGCTGGGCAGTGCTGCATTTACAGGCTGCTACTTATCATTTTACTAAAACAAAATATAGCATTGTTACTCACGGTTGCCTAAGACTTTGACGGCTTGTGTACTCTTGAATATTGTTTAATTCTTGAATGACAATATCATCGAATGAGCCGGATTTTTCAAATATGTTAGTGTTCGTTGCTCCAAAACATATTGCTATGACACGAACCTGAGTATGACGACAATTACTTTCCACCTGGAAGTTTATAATAATAATTATTAAGCAGTTGTCATTTTCATAATAATTAATTTAAAAAAATGTTTTAAATTTACATAACGAAATATTTATATTTTTTAGATGATATTTATATTATGCTAGGTGCATTCCTGTGGTAGATGCACTCCATAGTATCTGATAGATGAACTACTAACATTAAATTTTATTTGTCTGTTGTTATGATACTTTGTGAATATTTTCATTTGGCTCTTAAATTAAAAATAGCTTTAAAGAGGCGTGTTTATAGTACGCAATATTGTATTTTAAATATTTCTTACCCCGATGCAATTGCTGAAATGCAGTACTGCACTTTTGGACGATGAATATACAAAGCGCAATGGCGAATATTGTGCTAGAGCAGTAATTGAGGAAACATTAATAATGGTACCCCCTTTTCCTCCTCGATCTGCCCTCATTAGCTCTAAAGCTTTAAATGTCGATGATACCACTGCAACCTAGAAAGGTTTGAAATATGATATATTAAATAAATGTAACCTTATGACCACATAAATATATACTCATAGAAATCTGAGATCAGTCGAAACGCAGTATAATATATTAGGAATGTAAAGGTACACATGACGCGTAGTCCCGCTTAAATCCAGCTAATTATAGGCCTAAGATAAAAGCATCCTTCATTATTATGATGATCACTTAATGCTTGCAGAAATTCCCATTTGTTTTTGTTTCTGCTTCTCCACCGAAATAATAAAGTCTCGCGGCCGGTGTATAGGGTGTCTACAGTACTATCATCCACATGATTTGGTACATGTCATTGATATGCAGAAGAAACGGAGTAGGCGATAGAACACCTTGTGGAACACCAGCATTGACGAATTTTGTCAGAGCATGCACCGTCGACAACGACCTTGACGTTCCGATCTGCCAAAAAGTTGGTGATCCGGTTGCATAATTTCCTGGGAAGCCCGTAGGAAGAAAGCTTCGAAAGAAGCGCTTTGCGTCATACCCTATCTTAGGCTTTCGCTACGTCTAGACTGACTGCTAGTGCCTACTTTTGACTCAAGTGCCTCTGCCCATCTGTGAGTCAGGTAGACTAGAAGATAACCCGCTGAGCGATCCTGACGAAAACCGTACACGCGGTCGCTAATCAGCTCTTGCCCCTCTAGATACCGCAGGAGCTGGCAGTATCGAATGGACTACCTTTGGGAAGAAGGACGTGATGGCAATAGGCCTATAATCAGCTGGATTGTTGGATTATTAATTCATAATTAAATAAACTATATAAGCAAAAATATAATCTTGTGCAAAAAGGTTGCATAATTATATTATGTTTATGAGCCGCTGGCTGGTAATAATAGAATCTGTCAATTTTAAATATTTTCGTTTTCCTTCTACTACAGTCTTATTAATTTATTACATATGGAGAATATATCTCTTTTGAAACGGAGTCGCTCCTTTTATTTTCCCTAACCTCGTACATGGATTATAGCGGGAATACGCGTTATATGTAGGAGTGGTGGTAAAGACGTGTTAAGAGCAGTGCCAACTCGGGAGCACAAGTACGCAGAACAATTGGAGGTATGCCGTCGGGCCCACTCGACTTATGGATGTCCAAAGAAAACTGCACTCTGTTGGAATTTAATTTCCGGCATCGTGGTATCACACCGTAAGATTGTCAATAGTATCTTTCCTTGGTCATCAAGAGTCTAGTTGAAGGCGAAGAGAGAGCCCAAGAGGTCAGCTTTCTCTTTCGTGGTATGGGCCAACGAGTCATCGCTCCTGTGCAGAAATGAAAGAGAGAACTGACAGAAATTCCTTATGACAGCCTTAGCGAGAGACCAAAATGCACGTGTTGCCGAAGGAAGATGCACAAATATCTCGCCAATCCTGCCTATGTGCTCTGACTTCGCCTTGGTAATAAAACTTTTGAAAGACATAGAGGCAGAGTTTTATTTATTTTTAAATGCCCTAGTATTTACATCGCGAGATGCCGATGCATCGGCCCAGGCTTGATAGAATTCGGCATCACGGCGTGATGCCGTTCCGCCGAAGTGACTAAACCAGGGCTGGGATCTGCCACCGATGGGTATTGCAGAGTACGGAATGAAACGTTCCATACCCTGAAGCACCACATCAGCGACCGAGTAAGCAAGGACATCTGGATCATCCGGCAAGAAGAAAATACTTCGCAATATCAAACAATACTGGTAAACTAGACAGATATAAAAATTTAAGACTTAAGGGTTGCGAAAAAAAGCAACTGCCGTGGATGACTGTTTATTTATGAGCTATCGATATCGATTAGGTTTAAGGTTGGAACTAAACTCCAGAAAGTTCGACAAGTAATAGTGACAGTCGACAGTAGAAGAATAGATTCTCATGTCTTAATATCAACGATTGTATCAACGATTGTATACACAATACAGTCTCTCTCTCCTGTGCATTCCCATCTGATGGTGGGGTCTGCCTTCCTAGTCTTTTGCTTCCACTTCGCTCTATTCGGAGTATCGTTTTCAGTAACATTGCAGTAACTAAGATCTTTTCTGACCACATCTGTCCATTTGGTTTTAGGTCGCCCTCTGGGTCTTGACCCTGTAACGTTCAGATTGGTCACTACATTTCCTATGTACTCTGGAGGTCTTCTTCTGACGTGCCCAAACCACCGCAGCCTACTTTCTTGGAGCTTGTCGGCGATGTCACGTACTCCCAGGCTACCGCGTACGTACTCGTTGCGAATTTTGTCACGTCTGGTCACAGCTACTTGCATGGACTGGACATGGCGCTGAGTCAAGGCCCACGTTTCGCTCCCATAGGAGAGGACTGGTCTGATGATACTTTTATAAATAAGTCCCTTAAGTTTCACTGGCATTCTTTGATCGCAGGTTACACCGGTTACTTCTCGCCACTTTAGCCAAGCTGCCGCAATTCGATGTTGAATGTTTGCGTCCAAATTTCCTGTATTACGCAACATAGTACCCAGATATTTATATTCATCACATTTCGCAACTTGCTGCCCATCGATGACAATAGAGCTATTTAGTGAATCTGGGTCGTTACACACCATGTATTGGGTTTTTGAGACACTCAACATTAGACCGCCTGCTAGTAACTGCTGTTTACATTCTCCAAGAGCATATTCCAGCTCACCTCGGGACGTTGTGCAGATAGCTACATAGTCCACGGCGTCAGGGTTTGAGCATTTTCAGTTAGGGCATCCATCACCAAGCAGAACAAGTACGGACTGAGTACTGAGCCTTGGTGCACTCCCTCAGTCACCACTATTGGTTTTGTCTGACCCACTGTAGTTCTAATTACCGATGTTACGTCCCTGTACATGTCAGCAATGATGTCTACGTACCTTTCTGGTTTTTTTTTGTTTTTTTTGTTGTATTGGTTGGCGGACGAGCATATGGGCCACCTGATGGTAAGTGGTCACCAACGCCCATAGACAATGGCGTTGTAAGAAATGTTAACCATCACTTACATTGCCAATGCGCCACCAACCTTGGGAACTATGATGTTATGTCCCTTGTGCCTGTAATTACACTGGCTCACTCACCCTTCAAACCGGAACACAACAATACAAAGTACTGCTGTTTTGCGGTAGAATATCTGATGAGTGGGTGGTACTTACCCAGACGAGCTTGCACAAAGCTCTACCACCGAGTAATATTTTTCTTACGAAGACTCCACCAGATTGTCCTACGAGGTACGCGGTCAAATGCCTTTTCCATGTCCAGGAAAGCCATGTCAGTTAAAAAAAATAGTAAGTTAGCGGTTTCATTTCATATTCATAATACTTACATATTTATATCAATTTCTCTTTTGTATGTAGTTAAATTTTCAGTTGTGAATCCAGCGTTATTCACAACGACATCAATCAAACCAAATTTTTCAATAACTTCATGGAAAATAGCCGATAGTTCTTCATCTTTTGTCACATCGCATTTATAGAACTTTGCTTTATCAGCGCTATATAGTAACGATAAATCATTTTCAAGTTTAATTCCTGAAGATTCATCTATATCTAAGAAATATACGTGCTGAAAGAAACGAAAAAAATATTAATGTATAAATAATTCGTCATTGACTGTACATTAAATAATTATTCCTCTAACTGAGTTATATCTAAAATAGCCTTTGTAAAAACTGTCGCTGGATTAACTTCACTTTCTGCGGTGCTTTTAGCTAACGAGCATACACAACGCGGAGATTGGGAATATACACTGACGGACTCATACACTGCATAAATGTTCAAGACGCCTTCGAAATGAACATTTTAACCAAGTATTCAAACTTTATATACAAATTTCGTTCTTTCACTTCATAACAGCGTAGTATCATATCCTTAATTGTATACTGGAAACCATTCAATTTTTTTGTACAAAACGATAAATGTAATATAACAAAAATTGGTTTTGGAGGGTTGATATTGAAAAACTTTTTACAATAAAAAAAAGTTGAAGCACAGGTTTTTCTTCTTTTAATAAGGTGTATTGCCTCCACGTGCCCTTATTCTAATCGGTTCCGCATAGATCTGATTAGGGTTTTTAAATGATCTTGTGGAATATTGTTCCATTCTTGTGAAATCACTGTTCTTAGTGCTGCCACTGTTGTGGGCACAGGATTTCTCGCATATACAGCTTTTTTAAAACTATCCCAAACATACTCAATGGGATTAAGATCTGGGCTCCGTACTGGCTAATTCATGGTACGTGTTCGGTTAAGTTAGTTATGCTATTTGTCGGTAGATGGCGTTAACCAAAAAAGTCTCAATTCTGAATCGCGCTGGCCAGAACCCAAGATAAAACCATAAAGTGTTTAAAAATGTTATATTTTTTGTCTTTCAATACAGTTATATATTTCAAGGTGTGTTTTAATTTATCGTGTTAAGTAGTAAATTATATTTCAATTGTGTTAAGTGAACAGTTTGGTCCTTCGAGTCGGTTGTAAAGTGCGTACGTAAGTTTAAATTAACAGATGTGAACTTAGAAAATATTTGAAGTGTCAGGACTTAGAATAAAATTTTGTAAAGTGGACTCCAATATAGACTTAGAAAATTCCGTTTAATAAAACTAAACACTTAGAAAAATTAAGTTCATTTGGGACAACAAAATTCGATCAATAAAACACTTAGAAAAATTTAGTGAATTTCGGACTTGTAAAATTTTTGTCTTCGGAACTTAGAAAAATTTAGTGACTTTGGACTTGAAAAATTTGTGTATCTATTTTGTAACAAAACTTTGGAACTTTAATTTAATATTAACAATGGAAGACATAAATCAAATAATTAGTGTTCAGGAAGAGAAATTTGATCAAATATTGAAAGGAAAACGAAATTACAATAAATCACCAAAACAAAGGATTACTTTAAGTTATCTAGAGACACGTTTGGAGACGCTAGAAAACACATGGCAAACATTTAAATCTGGTCATGATCAAGTTATAGCACATATCAAGAAGGAAAATAGAAAAGATTTTAAGTATTTTTCTAATGATATATATAATCAATGTGAGGAGTCATATATAGAATACAAAAGTGAATTGAAAAATCAACTTCAAGAAATGGCACCTAAGAAAGAAGTACAACCAGCAGACACACAACACAAAATTACTGAAATTAATTTGCCGACGATAAAAATACCTACCTTTTCTGGCAAATACACCGATTGGCCGTCGTTTCATGATTTATTTAATTCTCTAATTCATATAAACAAACGCTTAGACGATGTGCAGAAGCTGCATTATCTTAAATCATCGGTGACAGGTGAGGCAGAACAGTTGCTGAAAAGTATATCTGTAACCAGTCAGAATTATGAACAAGCGTGGTCAACACTTAAAAACAGATACAACAATAAGAGGTACCTATCAAATTGTATTTTCAAAAAATTGTTGAACCTGAAAAATATTTCATCCGAATCTGCAGTGAGCATAAGGCAATTAATTGATTCAACGGTTGAATGTTTGAACGCTTTGAGCAATCTTGGATTACCGACAGAATCGTGGAGTGCTATCATCGTTTATATAACAGTAAACAAATTGGATTCTGAAAGTCATCGATTATGGGAGCAACATATTGCACTAGAGCAAGATTTTCCGACGTTTGACGAATTGCAACAATTTTTAGAAACAAGATTTCGTTCGCTTGAGATGATAGAATACAGTTCCAAAACAGTTAGAGCCCGCTCATTCCACACAGCATTTGACAAAAATACAATATCATGCCTATACTGCAAAGAAAGTCATTACATCTATCAATGTAAGCAATTCGTAAAACTAAACTTTAAGGATAGATCGGAATTTGTACAAAAACATAATCTCTGTTTTAATTGTCTTATCCCAAACCACTCAGCAAGTAAATGTCTGCGAAATACCTCTTGCCGTATTTGTCAGAAAAAGCATCACTCTTTATTGCACCCTGAAAGAAAGGAAACTGTAAGGGAAGAAAGTCAGAAAGACCATACAAACATAGTATCACATTTTACAAAACAACCTGGTCAAATTTTATTAGCTACCGCACTGGTGGATGTGTCTTCAAGCCATGGAAACATAGGAACCTACCGTGCTCTCATTGACCAAGGCTCTCAGGCCTCGTTTGTGTCAGAGGATATCGTTCAAACGTTGCGTTTGAAACGAGAAAAAATCAACGGCGTGGTCACTGGACTGAGTGGAGGTAATCAGCTTAGCATCAAACACATGGTGGAAGTCAACCTTAGATCAAGGGTTAAACCAACCTTCACAGTCCATGTCAAGGCGTATGTTCTACGTAATATTACAAACTATTTGCCAACACAGCAAATCACGATGTTTAATTGGCCTGCACTAGATAACAAAACACTAGCAGATCCTGAGTTTCATATACCGAATAAAATACAACTGCTGCTAGGCGCTGAAGTCTATAGTAAAATCATAGATGTCGGTTTACTGAAGAGTCCGTCTGGGTCTATAGTAGCACAATCAACATACCTGGGATGGATTCTATCTGGTGATACTAACGATACAAAACCTGTAAAGGAAAAACAAACAATTAGTTTACACATCTCTGTAAGTGATAATGAACAACTAAAAAGGTTTTGGGAAATTGAAAATGAAGTACTTACCAATGAACGTAAAATGACTAAGGAAGAGCAGATGTGTGAAGAGATCTATAAAAAAACGACGGTCAGAATAGAATCTGGTAGATATCAAGTACATATACCTTTTAAAGAAAATATAGAACCAGTAGAGAAATGTGGAAAAACTAAGGAAATAGCAACATCTAGATTTCTACAATTAGAAAGAAAATTTAAGTACAATATAAAATTGAAACAAGAATATTGTAAGGTAATTAATGAATATTTAGCTCTGGGTCATATGATAAAGGTAAATGAAGAAAACAACAATGCGATATATTTACCCCATCATGCGATCTTGAGAGACGATAAAGATACAACAAAGCTACGAGTTGTTTTCGACGCTTCTGCAAAGGGATCCAAAGGATTTTCTCTAAATGATACGATGTTAACTGGACCAGTAATACAAAGAGATTTACGCACTCTAATTATGGAGTGGAGAACATATAAAATAGCTCTGGTTAGTGATATTGTGAAAATGTATCGCCAAATATTAATCGCAGATAAACAGGCTGACTATCAAAGAATTGTTTGGAGAGAAAGCCCTCATGAAGATCTGTTATCTTATAAGTTATTAACTGTTACCTTTGGCACAGCATCAGCTCCGTTCTTGGCTGTTCGCACTCTTTTCCAAGTCGCTGAAGATGAAGAGCAAAGATTTCCTTTGGCTGCATCAATAGTAAAAAAAGCGTTTTATATGGACGACTTAATGTGCGGCGCTAACGATGTAAGTCAAGCTATGGAAATTTACAAACAAGTAAATGACTTACTGAAATGCGCTGGGTTTGAATTGCAGAAGTGGTCGAGCAACTGTAATGAAATATTAGATAATATTACGCAGAGTAACCCCAAATTACAACCTTTTGAAATTAAATTTGATAAAGTCATTAAAATACTGGGACTTTCATGGGATAGAATAGATGATACGTTTAAATTTTATATAAACTTACCTGACCTTATAGAACCTATAACAAAACGTACTATTCTTTCCGAAGTGGCACGTCTATTCGACCCTTTCGGATGGTTAGCTCCAGTTATAATAAAGGCAAAAATTATTATTCAAAGGTTATGGCTCTGTACGTGCGGATGGGACGAAGACGTTCCAATTAATCTGAAAGAGGAATGGCTAGGTTATAGACAACGACTACAAGAATTGGAAAAAATAAAATTGGAGAGATGGATTTATACTTACCCAGAAATCAAGAGAGTTGAATTACATGGTTTCGCTGATGCTTCCATGGCTGCATACGCTGCAGTTGTTTATGTAAAGGTGTTCCATAGGGAAAATATACATGTAACTATATTGGAGAGTAAGACAAAGGTAGCGCCTTTGAAACAAATTTCGATTGCACGATTGGAACTATGTGCAGCAGTTCTTCTTTCAAGACTGCTCTCGGAATCCGCCAACGTTTTAAACATACCTAAGGAAAACATTTTCGCATACACTGACTCGATGGTTGTGTTAGCCTGGATCGAAGCTCAACCTACCAGATGGCAAACCTTCGTAGCAAATCGAGTCTCAGAAATACAAACTAGACTGAATAATGATTCTTGGAACCATGTCACTTCAGAAGATAACCCTGCTGACTTTGCCTCTCGTGGAGTGAATCCATCTGAGTTAAACAATAAACAACTGTGGTGGAAGGGACCTAATTGGCTAAATCTTGAAACAAAAAAATCTATTAAATTAGTTATACCTAAAACAAATCTAGAAGAAAGAAAAAATCACACGAAAACATTTTTTTGTAATAACACTGAACCTATATGGGAGAGATTTTCTACACTTACCAAGATGATACGCGTACTCAGCTATTGTCGACGATTTCTGCACCTGAAAACAAAAAAGGAGATAAATGATAAACCAAATTACTTAACTAGTGAGGAAATGAGAAGAACATTAGACACATGCATTAAAATTATACAACAACAAGAATATTCAGAAGAGATACATGATATAATACAAAAGCAAAAAATAAAAAAGAAAAGCAAATTATTTTTGTTGTCACCTTACCTGGATGATGATGGTCTTCTACGGGTTGGTGGAAGAATACAAGCTTCTCATGTCTCTGCTCGCTATAAACACCCTATAATAATACCGAAAAATACTCACCTTACCAATTTAATAGTTAGAGATGCTCATCAGAGACTGTTACATGGTGGCATAGCTTTGATGATGAACTATTTAAGGAGTCGTTACTGGATCATTGGTCTAAAACAGCTAGCGAAGAAATGCTATCGGCAATGTGTCGTCTGCCTGAAACACCGAGGCGCTATAATACAACCAAAGATGGGTGAACTTCCTGCGGTACGTGTTAATCCAGGACGTGCCTTCGAGACGACGGGAGTGGATTTTGCTGGCCCTATACAAATGAGAGTTTCAAAGGGTAGAGGTCAAAGGTCATACAAGGGATACCTATGTTTGTTTGTTTGTATGAAAACAAAAGCAATCCACTTGGAGGCTGTAAGTGACTTGACAACTCAAGGTTTCATTGCTGCATTTAGACGATTTGTGTCTCGTCGCGGTCACTGTTCCGATTTATATAGTGACAACGGCTTAAATTTTGTTGGAGCTGCAAAGGAGCTGTCAAAAATGTTAAATCAAAGCATGAGTCAGGTTATGAAGGAAGTTGCTGAGTTACTAAGTAATGATGGAACATCATGGCATTTCATACCTCCAAGAGCACCAAATTTTGGAGGCCTTTGGGAGTCTGGAATTAAATCAATGAAGATACACTTACTTAAAACCATTGGAGATTCGACGTTGACCTTTGAAGAAATGACGACGCTTTTGACTCAGATTGAAGCTTGTCTCAATTCTCGACCATTATGCCAATTGAATGATTACCCAGATGACATCGCACCTTTAACACCGGCACATTTTCTGATTGGCGAACCTCTGATAACACTACCCGAAAAACATTTTGTCGCAGAAAAAATTAGCCCGTTAAACAGATGGAGACTAATACAACGGATGATGACACACTTCTGGAGGCGATGGTCAACGGAATATTTACATACATTGCAACAGCGTCACAAGTGGCAAAATACAGCTGGTGAACCAGATGTCGACGATGTCGTCATTTTGAAAGATGATTTACCGCCTTCGAAATGGCTACTGGCTCGAGTCCAGCACAAGCACGTTGGTCCTGACGGGCATGTGAGAGTTGTCACTTTAAAATGTAAAAATTCTATTCTGAAACGTCCGGTTTCCAAATTGATTCCTTTACCTAAGCTGTAAAGAACTGAGGGTTCTTGGTGGGCGGTATGTTCGGTTAAGTTAGTTATGCTATTTGTCGGTAGATGGCGTTAACCAAAAAAGTCTCAATTCTGAATCGCGCTGGCCAGAACCCAAGATAAAACCATAAAGTGTTTAAAAATGTTATATTTTTTGTCTTTCAATACAGTTATATATTTCAAGGTGTGTTTTAATTTATCGTGTTAAGTAGTAAATTATATTTCAATTGTGTTAAGTGAACAGTACGTATCCCAACCTCTTCGCAATATTGTCGAAGTTGTGCAGCGGCGTGGGGTCGGGCATTATCTTGCATTACAGTAAATTTTTCGCCTATTAATACCATGTAAGGTACCACGTCAGTTTCTAAAAACTCTGTTATATAGCGTTGTGCCGTCAAACCACCTCTTCTACCATTTTGACGAACCATGTCGATGACCACAAGTACCGTTCGTCCGATCATCGAAATGCCACCCCACACCATACACGAGCCGCCTCCAAAAGGAACACGCTTCTCAATGCAACTCTGTGCATATCTCTCCCTACGTCGACGATAGACTTTTCTGCAACCGTCAACACCATTTAAACAAGGACAGTCTCGAAATTTTCATTGAGTTTAATCTATAAAGTTTGCATACTTATGAAAAATATTAATTCGAAAGTAATCCAGAACTTTGATGCAGTTTATGATTCCGTCAGTGTATATATAGCTATAGACATATATCTGTGAGAAATTGTTATGCATTTTAAAATATATGAATTATTTAACAATATGTAAATATCTAATTCAAGATATTGGTTTATTTCTATTTGGATATTATAATTCTAAGAACTTACTTTCACATTTCTGCAAGGAACTCCCTCACAATGCTCGCACCGATTGCTCGTTGCATTGTCGTGTATTTTGCGTGAAAATATGAATTTACGTCAGCAATCATTTGCGCTAAACAGTACTAGAACATTTGTTACAACCGCTTAAAATTTTAATATTGCGTTGGACTTAAAGCAATTATTATTTATATTCAGGCTTGTGTATTTTTAGACCTTCTGACCCGCTTTTTTATTTGAGCCGAAAAGTACTAGACCTTCAACCGCTTAAAATTTTATAATAATACGTTGGACTTAAAGCAATTATGTATATTCATAACAACGACGTGCGCAATTCGTGTCTTACTGTGTTACGGGGCTTGCGTCTTTTTAGACCTTGCAGTACCCGTATTTTTATCAAATTTTTGAAGTTAGTTAATTTTCTTCCCAATTAACAAAACAATACGATTAATTAATAATATTGTTTTTCGTATTCATTAAGAATTTGTATACTCGGTGCTTATGGCTTTGTCTGTCTTCTTATATCAAAAGTAGCAAGTAGTGCTGTATGCTGTATTGAATACGAATTATCGCTTTTATCCTAACATCATTATTTATTGATCGATATCAGCGCTGGAGTAAGCGAATAATATTTTTCTGATTCTTAAGCCTCGCCATATAATTCAATTAACAATTTGTTCGCAATAGATATAAATAACATAAGATCATAATAAATTTGCGAAAATGTTTAGCACAATTGTAACGATTTAAAAAAAACTAAATCAACTCGACACACTTTAAGAGAACAGAAAATTATGGACGTTTTGTGTGATTTACCAAGCTTGAGCTTATCTTGTGATGTCTTATCAGGTTACTAAAAAGTGGACTAGTAGTAATGCGTAGTGAATTTTTATGGGTTTGACGTTACGGTATCTTTTTTTTAAATGAAAGTGATAGGATCTGCAATTAGAACCTTCAAACATCCAAACTCTCCATTCGGTGGTATAGTTTGTTAAATTATTTTGATAAAAAATTTAACAGCTTATATTGTTATCACTTAGGTACAAAGATACTTACGTTTTTAATTAATATTGCGAACGAATTATTCAAATTTATACGTATTATAATTTACATAAAACACATTTTATTTTTAAACTAATTAGGCAGATGTAAATAAAAAGTTTATACTTTTCTTTGTATTAATAATCTTTAAATATAATGATTATAATAACATGAGTGAAAAAAGAAATGATTATATCATGTAATTTTTTTTTCTGTAAATAAATAAATTTAGGCGCTCACGTAAAATTCTTGCTCCGTCCGAGTTATGACTGTGACGTCACATCGTCCAATAGTTGTTGCGGGCGACTCTTTTGCGATACGCGCGTTTATAATTTTGTTTTTAAATTACGCGAAATATATTAGTGAGCTTATCATTATTATTGATTATCTTCTACCAGCTTTCGCCGGCGTTTTTCCGAATCGATATCTCATAAAAACCTTCAGGAAGAGAGTGTACGCTTTCATTGCATTGGTCACATATCGATGTGCGGAGCTTGCTTGTAATGAAATAAACAGTTACTACGGAAGATACATTTTTTATTTAAAAGGGGGTAAAAAAGTAGAAGGCTCAACCGATGAAAAGTAATCACCAATGTCCAAGGACACCGGAGTGCTTGCAGTTGCGTTGTCGGTATCTAAGGAATGAGTAGGCTCTTTTCTTGAAGGATTCTATGTCATAACGGTTTGGAAAAGTCACCGAGAAATATGTTTCCGCACAGTGGCTGTGCGAGACAGGAATTGCTGTAAAAATAACACTATAGTAGATTTCCAGACATCGAGATGGTACGGATAGAATTTAGACGGTGGTGAAATTCTGCGGCTGGGATTAATCAAAATAGTTCCTCAGAGCATTCCCCGTAAAAGATGCGATAGAAGATGCAGAGTGATCCAACATCGCTCCCTTGATGAATTTTAAGTCAGAGCACGCACCGTCAACAACGACCTTGATGGCACGATCTGGCAAAACTGTGGTAGCTTTACATTTAATTCAATACTATAACATGACGATTCAAAAGTGCAATTATAAGCATATTTGAATTAAGAATTATTTTAATTCATTTGTATCATACGTATTATATTAGACTACG
Organism: Nymphalis polychloros; assembly: GCA_905220585.2. Taxonomy (NCBI): domain Eukaryota; kingdom Metazoa; phylum Arthropoda; class Insecta; order Lepidoptera; family Nymphalidae; genus Nymphalis; species Nymphalis polychloros. The sequence continues at coordinate 3,562,686 of HG992247.1, forward strand.
TACATAATATGGTACAAATTAATTTTACCACAGTTATTAAGGATTTTTTCGACTTATAACATTGGCGTTACGGTGTTTTTCACAAATCATCTCATTAACAATAAACTTAAGATTTACGTTGAAATGCATTTTTCAATGATACAAACTCTTATGACAACACTGTCGGTCAATATATCAAGGCTGTTATTACGAACATACTGAATAATGTTTATATTAAACGAATATATAAATATGCCTATAACTAGCCTGTAAAAATTAAATGTTTCATCCTTAAACTAGAAACTTATAAATACAAAAAAAATTACTACTAATGTGAGTAACATTAAAATGCTCGTCACGAACTACTTCTTCATCTACTACTTGTTTTTGTTGAAAATATATATGGAAAAAGTATTTTTCCTGAGTTCTATTTGTTGAATTAATATGCAATGGTACTGTATAATAAATATATGATTGTACTTTTTTTATATTAACCGAAATATGAATAAAATCTTGCATAACGGGAAAATACTGGCGAAAATGTATGGGCAGGCGATTAACGTTGAGCGATGTGAAAGTAATAGTTTAAGCTATAGAATATTTTTAAATTAAGAATTGGTTACTTATACGATGGATGTTCAGTCATCACATCCATTTGAGTAAAAGAAAATTATTACATTAATTTATAAATAAATATTAATTTATAAATAAATAAACAGAGAAGTTTTTTTTTATATTGTAATACCAAATATTTTCTATATTACTGCATGTGAATTTTCCAATATGTTTTTAGGGTCGAGTCTACAGCACGTGAAAATACTAGGCTCTCAATCTCTGATAAGCCCGTGAGAAATGTTACAAGTATTATGAAGAAAGCGTACGGTGTCCTCAGTGAGCTTGTAATCGAATCATGAACATAAATCATAACATACCGAAAGCCTAAAATTGTATCTAGCAAACTACAGATTCACAGATTCAACTTCAGATTGTATGTACTTCCGATTGATTCTACTTCAGATTGTAGGTATGTAATAATACGTACATACATGCGATATTAAAACCGAAATAAAACAGTTTGAAATAAGTATTAAACTAATTACTACGTTCCTCAAACTCTCGCATAACTACTTATAAATTAAGTTAATAATTAAAATAGTAGCATTAAATATCAATTACATTAATTGAGGAAAAATTTAATGTCATAATTGAATAAAATGAACAATTAAATATGTATGTTAAAGAAATTAATGATATAAAATAATTTTTATTATTATGTATTGTATAATGTTTAGTACTTTACCTATAAAAATAAAAAATAAAATATATAAAGTATTTTTTATTTATCTGCTGACTGTACAAATGCTAAAAAGTCTCCAAGCTGATTTGGCTGTACTGTATTGTACTTGTACAATTAAAAGAGAAAGAAACAATTGAACAATTTTTATTCTATAATATAAATTTACTATGATGTGTTGAGAAGAGTTTTATCCGTAGATAAATGTCGAATATAATATCTTGATATTTCTCTGAATAAAAGAAGCTAATTCTAGAAAGTAGTGCAAAATTATAAATCAATGTATTATACTCGTAGTCTTGTTTTATATTTTTGACATCATTTCATAAGCTTTACTTATATTGGTTGTGATGTCAGAGATTTTGTTGCAGTTAACTAACCACGTGCTTCCGCTTTTACCTTCTTTGTATCCTTTAACAACACCTTGAGCGGCCACCTCGGGACTGGAAATTAATTTTAATTAAATAAAAAGATTTATTTGTTTTGCAGTAGCGACAATAGAAGTGGGTAAGTATACAAAAAATATGTAGAGCCACACTGTTAATTTTGGTAGTTTGCTATTATACTTTTTTTTTAATCTTATATAGGTTAGCGTTTGCGTTGAGTTGCCTGATGTAAAGCATCGGCACGGTCTAGTAAGAACAGGATTGCCTAGGAAAAACCTGCTTACTCTGGATTTGAAGACACCAACGTATCAGAAAATACAGACGAAGTATTCCACACTTTTGCAGCGCGAATAATAAATGTGGCTTCGAAGCGATTATTATCATTCATATTTCATATCGTCATTTAAGTGTAAACGTGTATGTGTAACCGATATTTTGTAGGTTAAGTTTTATATTCAATGGTCATTTGCAATGTATAAAATAAGATATACAAATTCAGAGCCCAAATAGCGACGTGAATTTTATTCCAAAATTGCTGGAAACCTGCATGTGTCGGATGCAGCTGCAAGGCTGCCTATGCTGGGCAGCGGCATTTAAAGGCTGTTCCTTTTAATTTTACTAAAATAAAATATAACATTGTTACTCACGTTTGCATACGACTATGGCGGCTTGTGTAATCTCGAATACTGTTTAATTTTTGATTGACAATATCATCGAATGAGTTGCATTTGTCAAATATGTCAGTGTTCGTTGCTCCAAAGCATATTGCTATGACACGAACCTGAGTATGACGATGATAACTTTCCATCTGGAAATATATAATAATAATATTAAACAGTTATCACTTTTATAATAATTAACATAACAAAATGCTTATATTTTTCACCAAAGCAAGGCGTCTAAACCCGTCAAGTCTACCTACGTTGATGATATTTTCGCGAAAGGTGTGATTTATAGTACTTGAAGACACAATGTCTATGGCTGATGGTGACTACTCACCACCAGGTGAGTTTTTCCTTGTATAATGAAAATCTGAAGTAGATTAACAGTAACGTTGTCGTGTGCAACTGCGAATATCTGATAGAAAATAAACTACTAACATTAAATTTTGTGTGCCTGTTTATAGAGCCTTTACAAATATTTTCATCTGGCTTTTAAATTATAAATAGCTTTAAAGAGGCGCGATTATAGTACGCAATATTGTTTTTTAAAATATTTCTTACCCCGATGCAATTGCTGAAATGAAGTACTGCACTTTTGGACGATGCATATACGAAGAGAAATGGCGAATATTGTGCTAGAGCACTAATTGAGGAGACATTAATAATGGTACCCCCTTTTCCTCCTCGATCTGCCCTCATTAGCTCTAAAGCTTTAAATGTCGATGATACCACTGCAACCTGGAATATTATTAAACATAATCTATACTACTATGATGATAATGATGGTCCTCCAGACCGATTTCGGTCTCGGCGGCCAATCTCATGAGAGATTAGCCAACTGCGCAGGACATATTATAGTGCACAAGTGTGTGCGCAAACACAGGTGCACTCTCTATTCTCTAACCCTTAGAACCCGATGAGACGGCAATCTGACACGACCGGAAAGAGTTCAGGCGCAGGACCAACGGCTTAACGTGCTTTCCGAGGCACGGGAGTGTACACACTTCCAACTTCCAGACTCCGGGCTGCTACTGAGAAGTTTCGATAGAAAATCTCAATAACATTTTATTAGGCCGACCTGCGATTTGAACCCAGGACCACCGTGTCCGCGGCCTTACATGTAGCCACTGGACCAACGAGGCAGTCAATATACTACTATACTTTACTATATTATACTACTATATAAATCCATTGGCTCTGTCTGTACATTTTTTATTGTCACCTAAATTACACACTCACATTATACTATTTTTTTAATTTTTGCCTGTCTATCTTGATGAAAATTGGTACACACAAAGAACAAGTGTGTGTGTGTGTGTGTGTGTATTATAGTAATAAAATAATTTATTATATTTTTATTAATTATACGCGGGTGAAGCCCATATCACAGCTAGTAAATTATAATAATGTAAATTTATGATTACATACTACCCATAGAAAATTTAGAGTAGTAAAAACGTAATATAATATATTATGTTAATATATTCTCATGACGCACTAGCCATATATAATAACAGTTTATGTAAATTAAAAAAAAAAATTGTTTTCAACTGTTTTGTTTTTTATTTCCGAGTTTCATTTATTTTTTCGGCTATGTGCTAATTTAATTAATGTTTATCTTCCATATTTTCATTATTGTCTCACACTTTAACAGACGTTGAACGTTACTTAAATATTAACAATGAAGCGGCTTAAACATTTTTGAATTTATCAATTTTTGCAATATCAATCCGTACTGGTAAACTGTCGAGTCTTATGTACTCTATATAAGACTCGAAGTCTTAAGTATAAACATTGCAAAAAAGTTACCGTATACTATGGATGATTGTTTAATTATGAGCTATCGATATCGATAAGTTTTAAGTCAGGAATTAAGCTCCAGAAAGTTCGACAAGTAATAGCGACAGTCGATTGTAGAAGAGTCGATTCTCATGTCTAAATCTCAATATGTTTTGTTGATAACTTGATATAAAGTAGTAAGTCTATGCGCAGAATGCATTCAGTTAAAAAAATAGTAAGTTAACGGTTTCTTTTCATATTCATAATACTTACATAATTTATATCAATTTCTCTTTTGTATGTTGTTAAATCTTCAGTTGCTAATCCAGCGTTATTCACAACAACATCGATTACACCGAATTTTTCAATAACTTCATGAAAAATTGCCGATAGTTCTTCATCTTTTGTCACATCGCATTTATAGAACTTTGCTCTATCAGCGCTATATATTAATGATAAATCCTTTTCAAGTTTACTTCCTGAAGATTCATCTATATCTAAGATACATACGTGCTGAAAGAAATAAAAAAAATATTGGTGTATGCAATATCATACAAATGTATATCTAAAATCGCCGTTGTAAAAACTGTCGCTGGATTTACTACACTTTCTGTGGTGCTAACGAGCGCACACAAAGCAGAGATATAGGGAATATATATTCCCAAAATTTCACTACATATATATCTATAGAAAACTCTTCATCTGTGAGATTTTGTTATGTATTATAAAATAAGTAATACATGAACTATTTAAAATGTAAATATCTAATTCAAGATAACGTTTGTTGTTATTTAGACATTAATTCTAAGAACTTACTTTCACATTTTCTGCGAGGAATTCCCTCACAATGCTCGCACCGATACCATTTGCTCCACCGGTAACAATCGCAACTTTATTTTCTAAACTAAGCATTGTAGTGTTTTTTGAGTGAAAATATTAATTTACGTTAACAATAATTTGAGCCAAAAAGTACTAGACCTCTTGCTTCAACCGCTTAAAATTTTATAATAATATGTTGGACTTAAAGCAATTATTTATATTCATTACAACGACGTGCGCAATTCGTGTCTTACTGTGTTACGGGGCTTGCGTCTTTTTAGACCTTGCAGTACCCGTTTTTTTATCTAATTTTTGAACTAGTTAATTTTTTTCTCTTTAACGAAATAATACTATAAATTGATAATATTGTTTTTCGTATTAATTAAGAATTTGTATGCTCGGTACTTGTGGTTTTGTCTGTCTACTTATATCAAAAGTAGCAAGTAGTGCTGTATTTTGTGTTGACTACGAATAATCGATTTTATCCTAACTACATAAATGATCGATATCAGCGCTAGGGTACGCGCTGAGAGTTAAGATAGTGCATTATAAATTTGCGAAAATGCTAAGCACAATGATAATGATTTAAAAAATTACTGAATCAACTCGATTCACTTTGTAAGAAAATTAAAAATAGAAATGAAATGAATAGAAAATTATGCCATAATTTTCTCAAATAAAAGACATAGATTCTGAAATTAGAACCTTCAAACATACAAACTCTCCATATTTGTAATGGAGTAGTTAGTTAAATTATTTTCATACAGCTGATAGAGAGACGTTCAAGACCGAAATAAATTTAACAGGTCATATTGTTATCACTTAGGTTCTTCTCACACACACACACAATCACTTAAGAACGAATTATTCAAATTTATACATATCTTAATTTACATAAAACACATTTCACTTTGAATATAATTAATAGCTAATCGAAATGTTATGCCTTTTTTAAACGAAATGATTAAATAGTCGTAAATAAATGATGAGATAAGCGTGGTGCATATTTTTTGGTTTATAAAGTTTTCATTGAAGACAATAACTGCCTCGTGCCTTGATTTTGATGAAATTTGATATGAAGCAAGTTTGAAACTACTCAATCTGAACCAAGGAATAAGTAAGGTTCTTTTTTATACTTATCATCTCCCCAAGACCGGGCAAACCTCGGCAGATGTTTTCCTGTATGCGTATATATTATACTTTTACCAATATGTATGTTTGTCATGGTACATCGCCATCGGTAGAAATTTTTATAAGCTGATGTGATGCAGGGGCATCTAGTGACAACAGAGTGGATAGTACGATTATAAACTCTTAAGTCAAATTTCTTAGTTATTATCTCAAACAGATGCACCAACATCCATTTTTATATATAAGATATGGAAAAGTTATATGAATATATAAACATTATTAACATTTTAACATAATAGTTTCATACATCAGTTAGAAGGAGTTAGTCGTGTTATAATCATGTTTGAGCTGTCCGATAAAGTGGTAATAATAACCGGTGGTGGAAATGGTATCGGGGCTGCCATCGCTCACCAAATGCTAGAGGAAGCAGTCAAGGTATTTTTTTTTCTCTATTCAAATTCAAAATATCCTTTATTCAAGGAAGCATTAGATTCTATTGATATTTAACAAGATAATTTAATAAAATAATAATTAATAATTATATATCTTTCGTATTTTTCTTCAATAGTAATAATCTATATATAATTGTTTTTTTTTATTATCGAATTTAACGACTAATTGTGCTACTTTTTTTTGCATATTTACATCTAAATTGCTCCAATGGAATAACGAAATAAATGATTATGACGTATAAGGATAAGATAAATTTTTATAGTAATTATATTACAGTACAGGCTATTAAACTCTGGAACGACCTTCCTTTAAATATTGGGGAGGCCAAATCCATGGATATTTTTAAAAAAATTCACTTTTTGTCTTAAATACCTTATCACCAATAATTTTCTTTTATTTTTAATATTTTTTTTTATTATTTTGCTTTCTTTTCTCGTGTTGTTTAAGGACTTATCGTTTTTAGTATCGTATTTTTTTATATATTTATATTATATACTTGTAATCTTAGTATGTATTGATAATATAATTTATATATAGATATTATATGTGTATTTAATATTTATATTGATATGTATTTATTAGTTTGTTTTTGATATAGATTATTATTGTAATGTTATTTTAGTTTGTTATTACTGCAACATATCCTATGGGTTATTCCTTGGTTGCCTGAAAGAGATCGCTATGTAGCGATAAGGTCGCCAAAATTGTATGCTATTATTATTTAGGCTGTCTACGTTTTTGTAAAAAATCCGTTGTGGTGTATAAAATAAAAATATTTAAAAAAACATAAATTATTATACAATTTTCATCATTAAAAATCGTTTAAAGATAACATAATTATGTGTCTGTCGTGTCATTCCATCACATTATCAAGATAATTGTTGTTTGTATAATCCTTTTTCTATGATTTTGTCTGTAATTATATTGATAAAAATATGATAATCTATTCTGTATTTCTTAATAAAATAGATATTAAGTGAATAATTATGTCGAGGTTATTGATAGATGCGCTGTACACATAAAACTTATTAGGCCCTTACGACACATACGGGTTTAAGTGAGGCGCAGTTATATATAAAAACACAATTTTTTTATATATAATTTACTCTAACTTTTTTTAAAGGTTTAGATTTTACATAAATAAGTTTCTGTCGCTGTTAAGAACGCAAGTCATAAAAAAATCATACTTTCCTTATTCTTTCAGAATATGACTATTTAAGTCGTTGTAATATATACATATATTTTAATGAATGAATGGCTGTACGATTTAAGTCTAGATGGCCATTAGTCAAATGCGAAGAAGTTATTATCCTCAAGTATGTGTTCTGATTTAGGTCTACTTTCCCTCTGATTCTCGTAGTCTGATTGATTGAAAATCCGATACAAACAGAGTTCATGCTCAGGATGGCTCTTTACGTTCTTTTCGAGGTACTGGAGTATAAATGCCGCCTCCGAACTTCGAGTTGCTGTTGAGAACTAAATACTCTAATACTTTTAATGGCCTAACCCGGGGCTTAAACCAAGGACTTCATTCTATAACTTTATAAACGAGTAATTAGACTAACAAGACGGTTGCAGTTTCAATTTATCTCAAATTTTACAGTTTGTTGCGATATTGGACATTGATGGAGTTTCCGGTGATACACTGGAGAAGACATTAGCAGAAAAGTATCATAAAGATAAAGTGAGATTTATGAGATGTGACGTCACAAAGCAGGAAGAACTCAATGCTGCCTTCGAAGAAACATTACTAGGATATGGTTACATTGACGTCGTCGTTAACAACGCTGGTATAGCGAATGATGAGATTCATCGGAAAGAAATTGAAATCAATTTCGTAAGTGACTTTCGCAGTTTTTTTAACTTAATATTGTACTAACCATTTACTACCTACCTAACTAATATTTTTAATTATGCTTTAATTATACTAGTTATCTTCAGTGTTAACATTAAGGATAAAGTGAATATTTATCTAGGTAATATATAATATTATAATTATAAGTAAAGTATGATATGTAAATATATTATGCTAGTAGATTTGGCTCACGGCCACCATTTGTAACGGAGTATAGACAACTGAGCAGAAGATATGAATAGTGTTCAATTAGTTTACGCAAATACAACTACAAGTCAAGAAGCCTGTATCGCTCACTCTCATAGTTCGATGGGACAGTGATTCAAGACGGAAAGAGCTCAAATGCAGGGCCACATATTATATACGAGGCATTCGTATATATGTGTTATTAAAATATATTGAGCATTTGTCGCGATTACAGGTTTCCTAGTGGAGATATGGCATCGTGAATCCCATCGCGATTAGCGGTAAAAGGAATGGCTTAAGTTTATTAATGTGCTATATACCTAACACATGTGGGGACTCAATGTCCTTCTGTAGCAAATATCCTGCCTTCTTACTTCTAGCACATAAATTAAAACTACTAGTCTAAGAAATCTTCCGAAATTTTTAATACAGCTGACTCAGTCAAATAACACTTTCATTTATATTAATAAGACTAATCACCAAAAAGATTCTGATATTATAATATTTATCAATTTACTTAATAATTTTTAGTTTTGCTGTTTTCAGACTGCCGTCGTGACAAGTTCTCTAAAAGCATTGGAATTAATGCGGCAAGACAAAGGTGGCAATGGAGGTACCATTATAAATGTGTCATCAGTTAGTGCACTGGCTTTATTGTCACCAACAGTCTTCGTATATGGTGCGACCAAAGCAGCGATTCTTCATTTCACTTCAAGCATTGGGGTCTATATAATATTCTTTATTTTATTTTATGTCATTTATGACAATTAAAAACGCTTCATGTTTTTGTTTTAGGATTTTAAAATATAACGGGTTCGAGATTACAGTACATACATGTTTTTAAAATGTTTTAAGAAAACTCATACAGGATAAAGGCCGTTATCAAGTCCGGGCAAACACTACCAATATTTGTTTTGGGCCTAATATGTATTTATAATTGAACTCGTGCAAGCTCATGCTCGTGCAATCGAAATAAAGAAAACTTGCTTTTGTCGAATTAGGTTCTGCCGCACGCATATTATATACTGGAATAGCAGAGTGCAATTTTCTCAGCAGTGGTTCTCTCTACTAATTGTTACAAGGACACATAAACCTCAAAATACCTTCATAATGTTGTATCATGACTTATCGAACAATTTAGTGTTTTTTAACTCTTTTTTATTTTTGGTTTATTACAGAAAGATGCATATTATGCAAAGACAAAAGTTCGTACGATAACTATATGTTTCGGTGCCACAGAAACTGACATGGTATCGAAAGTAATCAGCTTTGACGATACATTAACACAAAATATGCACAAAATAATAAAGTACGATCCCATACAAACGTAAGTTCATTACTTTTATTTATATAACGAGTCAAGTTAATGACTAAAATAAAAAAATAAAAAAATTGGAATTTCCTTGTGATTTGAAATATTTTTTATAGGTAGGACGGACGAGCAAAACTTGTACCTGATGGTAAGTGGTAACCAACGCCCATGGACATTGGCATTGTGAGAAATGCTTACATCGCCAATGCGCCACTAACTTTGGGAACTAAGATGTCAGGTCCCTTGTGCCTATAATTACACTGGCTCAATCACCGTTCACACCGGAACACAATAGTACCAAGTGCTGCTATTCTGCGGTAGAATATCTGATGAGTGGGTGGTATCTACCCAGACGAGCTTGCACAAGGCCCTACCACCAGTAAAATAGTGTAAATATATATAGTATAGTAATTCTTAAAATTTTCAGAGCCGAGCAAGCGGCGCAAGGCACTGTTGTAGCATTTAAAACTGGTAGAAGTGGCAGCGTATGGCTTGTGTGGTGTAAAGTTGAAGATATTACAAATAGAGTGGACAAGGCTTATGAAATTATGGCTGGAGATATATTTAATTAAAGTTAAAATGAATAAAAACATTAGTTCAATCAAAACAAAAAAATAGCAACTATTTAAGTAAACAAAATATTACACATTCTTAATAGACCTTATGAAGCTTAAGAATAACAAAACAGTTTATATTATATTATAAAAATTTAACCTCGGACGTAAATATGAAATGATAATAACTTGACGAAAACTGACGAAAAAAATTATTTGAAATTTCAATTAAAGCTAATTCTGGTCGGATATCGATTTGAAAAAACATAGCCCAGTATGTACTACAGTTTGCGAAATTCTATAGTTATACCAGCTAACTTTAAGCTATAGCTATGTATATGTATTTGTATTTATTTTTAAGGCTTTAATGTAAATAAATATATTAATATATAATAATTTAATTTTTTTTAGTTTTAAATGTATATGTGCAATTATTGCATAGCCATTTTATTCCACTCCACCAGAGTGTGGAACCCCGTGTGAGTTAGCTGTACCTTACCAGGCGAGCTTGCACAAAGCCCTACCAAGAAAACGAGATAAAGTAATTAAGATGTTGGGAATCCTATCATTCGGATGTTTTGGAATTTGATGTTTAGTCTTGTCGTTAATGTAACAAAATTAAAGATTATTATTATAATAACATTGGTACTCGTTGTTTCTTTACATAATTATCTTGGAATATGATGCCTCCGAATATAAAAAAACTGATTAAGTGCAAGTCAGATTTGCGTCGAGAGGGTTTTGTAAGATTATGATAGAAGATAAGAGAATACATGTTGTAATCCTCAATTGGAAATATAAATCTAAAAATAATAAAATACTTATTTTATGTTCTAAAATATTGATTCTGTTTTGTTGTTCTTAATATTTTGCGGTGAAATGACGTATAATTTGAGGTAAATTTTGTAAGCATTTTCTCTTTAGAATATTTTGAATAGAATAGAACAGGACATTGTTAAGGAATATATGAATAAAAATTGAATGGGAAAACGTAATAAAATATAATTATGTAAATACGGAAAACATGTAAAAAATATAGATTTTCCATTTACCTTAAAGTTAAAGACTTGGGTTTTCTGTTAAGGTTTTCCTCTGACTGATAGTGTGAAAAATAATTTAACTAAATTATATAATTAACATTATGAATACTTGAAAAAAAGGAACAAACAGTCAGGCAAACACTATTCAAAGAGATAAATATAATTAAAAAAAAATTGCAGTCGGTAAATCCCCGTCAGGAACGAAGTTCTTTGAGCTATTTTTTCGACTCAAAACGTGTTTTAAAATGTAAATTTTAATTGAATACATTATTGTATTTTTGTCACACCAAAAAACGCCTCAACCTCCTTTATGCAACTCTTTCTACTCAATGATTAAGAAACGATTTAAATTTTGAAATTCAATTAACAATTTTATACAATAATAGCAATCCCTATTTTAAGGAATTTACTAATATTTTAATAATTTTTTTTTTAGTAATTTATCCCTCCAAAACAAAGTTTATGATTGTGACAATAGCCCAAGGTTCGAACCTGAGAGTTTTGGGCCCAGTATGAACGTTATTTTGTTATGTGACATGACCTTGGGCCACTGCCATTTCACTCTACTGTAAGCCGCGTTAAAGAAATTCGTTCCAAAAAAAGATAAAACGTCAAATCGAAGAGAAAGCTTATGTGAGTCTCATGAATTAAAATAGTTGTTTCAAATATAAATTATTGCGATTGAGTACTATACAGCTTATAAGTGAAAAAACGTGAGTATTCATGTGAAGCCACTCGAGTCTTTTACGTCAGAAACGTTGTCATATTTACGGAATCTAAATGTGAATCGAATGTAAGGGTTTTGAAGAGTAAGATTATTCAATTCGTTTTCTCTGAGGTTAAGGTAAAAAGTGTCAGCAATATCGAGAATTTGTTGTAGAATAGATTGTGGTCTAGGTGATTTGGTGGGGAATTGGTAAAAGATTACGTAAGCTGCAAATGGTATCGACTGAATAAAACGATTTTTAGCTTACTTTACATTTTATCGAGTCCAAAAAAGAGTAAATCTTAATTCTTTACTTCCCTGCAGCTATACCGAATAATAGCGTTATTAAAAATAACGGATTATAAAATATTATATTACAATAAAAGCTATATAAGTGAGTAAGTAAAATGGTTTTTATATTTTATAAGCCTACAAATGCAAATTAAAGATTGTTGCATAAAAAAATCGTTTACAATAAATTTAGCAATTTTAATCGATAATATTTTCTGATAAAATATCGTAGGCCGTATTTATTTTTGATGTTATATCTAATGCTGGTTTGCTATTTCTTACGAGCCACGCACTTCCACTTTGACCTTTCTTATATGCTTCTACAATTCCAATCGCCGCAGCCTCGGCTCTGTAAAAAATAAACATAAAAAAGTATAAAAAATACCATGAAATCAAATAATGGCATTTTTAACTTTTTATTTTCAAGTTAGGGACCAGTTGTTACTTTAATTTTAAATAGATGTTGATTTCATTAAGTAAAAATAACGTAAATCGACATACGGTTGAGGAGGCATTATTTCGGTGAACATTTTTGTAATTTGTTCTATATTGTCATCAAAACTACCGAATCGCTTATAGATTTCAGATACTGTGCACCCAAAACATACAGCAATTGTCCTTACTTTTGTATTTGCGAAATAAGCTTCTTTCTGGAATATCAAATAATTATTTAATAATTTTAAAATAAAGAGGTTTTACCGATGTTTGGCTTCTTTTTTATTGTATAGGTAGGCGGACGAGCGTATGGGCCACCTGATGGTAAGTGGTCTCTAACGCCCATAAACAATGCCATTGTAAGAAATGTTAACCATCGCTTGCAGCGCCAATGCGCCATCAACCTTGGGAACTAAGATGTTATGTCTCTTGTGCCTGTAATTACACTGGCTCACACACCCTTCAAATCGGAACACAACAATACAAAGTACTGCTGTTTTGCGGTAGAATATCTGATGAGTAGGTGGTACCTACCCAGATGACCTTACACAAAACTCTACCACCGAGTGAACTTACCAATAAATGTTTATAATTATATAATTACCACATTGAAAATAACGGCTTATGTATTAAAATTAGTCGTCAGTGATCCTATCATTTCGTTTATGATGCTACCTGCAGCAACAACAAGCAGGAAAAGAACAAAACGTAAAACCAATAGAAATGAAACGTCAAAAGAAAGTGACAATTTGACTATATGACAAAAAAAGGGCTGTACTTACACCGATACTACAAGTCAAATGGAGAACCGCAGCTTTAGTGGCTCCATAAATGAATAGAGATGGTGCCACAAGTAAAAGTGCAGCGATTGATGATACATTGATAATTGTACCACCATGACCATCTTTATCTTCACGCATCAGTTCAAGAGCCTTCAAAGTGCTAGCTGTTAATGCTGTCTGTAAGAAAAGTGATAGATTTTTTTAATTTGCAATGTTATAATATCATCACATTAGATATAGTTTTACTCGTATCATGTGTATCAAGAAAAAAATACAAAAAATGTCTTTTTAATGAATAATTCAAAAATTCTTACAAAATTAATATCAATTGTCCTTTTAAACATATGTAGTCTGTCATCAGCTACGCCTGCATTGTTGACAACGATATCTATGTATCCATAATCCGAAATGGTATTTTGATACGCAGCTAATAATTGTTCATCAATTGTTACATCACATTTTATGAATTTCACTTTTTCTTTGCCAAATATTTTTGTCATTTCTTTTTCCATTAAGTAACCTGACTCTTCCTCGACATCCAATATTGCAACGTGCTGAAATTTATAGGATGTTATTATCTTGTAAACGTTTGAACTTCTACTAATTTTCGCAACAATTTATGTAATAGTTTAGTTATAAAGTATTATAAACTATATTATAAGAGAAATATTATAATACATTATATGTTTTTAAATTTCTAAAATGTCCTACGTAGCAAATAAGATTTGTTTCCCGGTAATTTACCATTTTGTAAATATTTTTTTATGCAGAAATGTGCTGTGAAATGTATACAAATAGTTTTTAAAAATTAACCACATGAAATGCGTATTACCAGAACCGGTTTATCTTCACAGTCATGTATACTATTTAAATGGCCTTCTTAAATATAACATAGTTCATTGAGAGCCTTTTAAAAATATGGAAACACGAAATATATATTGTGTCTTAAAATACTGTTTGTTTGATGTTGTTATATGAAGCATGTTAAGTTTTGTGGAGAGTAAAGGAAAATTAAGTTAAACTAATGTTTGTGCACTAAAAAAATTCCTGCCCAGTTTGCTACTCTTCTTGCAAATGGTTTTCGTGGCTGAAATCATTCAGGAGGACATTATCAATTAGCCTATAATTATAAAAAGTTTATTTTAGACTTTAATTTCGTTCATACTAAGACGAGGATAGATTTTACCTTCACACCTTCTTGCAGAAATTCTTTCACAACAGCTGCACCTATTCCGCAGGCCCCACCTGTAACGATTGCAACTTTATCTTTTAAACTATACATCGCACTGAGGGATTAAGAAAATATGTGCATAAATAATATATTTTAGTTGCTTTTATACGAGTAGGTTGTTGTTGGTTTGTTTTAGGGTTCTGTTTCAACGCAATGCGAAAAACGCATTTTCTCGTTTCCCTCACATGACGCGGGGAGACTCACTGGGGCTGAATGCGCCATACCTATTTAAAACCACTATTATCGACTCCAGGCGTCGCGGAATCGCTTGCGAAAACTATCGTGACGCAGCGACAGTTGGCCTCTACGGGATTCCATTTCCTAAGGAGTTTTCTGAGGGAAATGGACAATATTTTGTTAAGTTTAACTTCAAGTTACTTTCGCAAGTGCCCAACGCGAGAAATGTAATCTGCTTCTTACACTGTCAATGCATCGATAACCATGGGTCCTAAGATGTAACATTCATAATTACATGGCTATAGCATCCGTAAATCGAAAACAGATACACAGAGTTTTGATAAATGTTCATATGATGTAGCTGTAATACGACACTTATTTAAACCAATATAATTTAGAACAAAGAGTCAAATAATTTTGGAAGCCACCAAAAACTTTGAAACTATGTTCAATATACTAGTTTTAATTTTATTATTATAGGTAGGCACACTTGGTGGTAAGCGGTACTGCCTTTTGTTCGGTTTTATGGTAATAATTAGACATGAAGAACCCTCTTTGCCTGTACACTCCATCAGAATTAAATGCATAACCTAATTAGTTTATCAATTGATAAGACTATTTATTGGAACCACACCATGAATATACATTTCGTATTATCGCTTATATTTGGCGCTTATATGTATATATTTTACTAAAAATAGGATTCTTTATAGTAAGTCATTGAGTTGATAAGATTTATTGGACATCTATTATAATGTAGAAGGTCTAACTAATTACAATTTACTTGTGTAAACAATGATGATATCATACTTTTATAAGGCTGAAAGCATGTATTCACTGTGAAGAGAGTGAAATATAATCAATTGTATTTAACAAAATTTGGGGATTGAAATAAATATTCAACACAAATGAATTATAAAATGCTTTCCATTTAGTTGTAACTGTGCCGAAATTTTATTATGGAATGTAGATGTTTGTATTAAACACATACATTAATTTATCCAAAAGCTGGCTTTATGTGCGGACGATATTATAGTACGTCAAAAGTAAAATTGTGCAAAAACACAATGAAAAAAATATTAATTTGTTCTTAATTGCAGTCCAATTAATAAAGGTTGCATGAGGTTCAACAAGCGACCTTATCACTAAAGGTATAAATATAAATTATAAGACTAATACGAATATTATACATAAATATATTTATGTTACAGTTATTACAGCTCTCATAATCCGATGGAACGGCAATCCGGCACGACCGAAAAGAGTTCAGGCGCAGGACCAACGACTTAACGTGCTCTCCGAGGCACGGGATTATACACACTTCCAACTTTCAGACTCTTGGCTGCTATTGAGACTTTTTCTGACAGATAAACCCAACAACTGTTTATTTTCTCGACCTGGGAATTGTACCCAGGACCACCGGGTCTGTGGCCAATTGATTTTGTGGGACAATGTATACGATTCTATAACAGGACCCCATAAAGCGTTCAAAATGCCTCAGTTGCTAAAGAAAAAAAATTGTAAAGGAACGCTTGTGTGCTAAAGGTATTATACAATTCATGAATTTATAGATTAGCTGTGCCCTGGGGCTTCACCACCCGCGTATAATTAATAAAAATATTATAATTTTATTTTATTACTATAATAACACACACGCGCGCGCACATACACACAAACACACACTCTCACACACACACATACACACACACACACACATATATGGCTACTGGTAAAGAAATACGTAATTAACGCTTTGAAATTAATTTTCATAAGATACCGTAGGGCTTACCAATCTTATATTTGGCCTAAAATTTGAGCCACCACATGTTCTGTGTGTGTACCAATTTTCATGAAGATTAGTCAGGCCGTTCTTAAGTTATAAGAAGACACACAGACAGACAGACAGACAAAAATGAAAAAAATAGTATAATGTGAATCACTGCATCATAAAACGATTATTTATCACAAAATTAGGTGAAAAAAAAATGTACACACAGAACCAATAGTAGTAAAGATAGCACACCTTGGGAATGAGACGATCGATTTTTATTATCTTTTGTATTATTGGTACTATTTCTTCAAAACAACCCTAGAAATATGTATTTTCTTGTGTATGGTTTTAAAATTTTAAATTTTTTTTATTTATTGTTTTCTTGTTAACTTATCTTTATATTTATAACGACAATCATTTATTTTATGTATTGTATGGTCGTAACTTTTTTTTCTAGATATATGTTTTATCTGATTTTACAACTCTTTATTTGACTTTCTTAACATTTTCTACTAGAAGTAGAAACTGTCCTGACTTTCCGATTCTGTTTCAAAATTTCAAGTTTCGTAGTTTAGTATCATTTTTTACCATTGGTTACATTTTCATCCATAGTATTAGTGTCAGTAATTTGGTCATCTTCAATAATTTCCAACAGTTCTGCAAGGCTTTCAGAAGGCCTTGACTAGGATTGAGAATTAAGTTCTATATCAGATGATATAACTTGGTTTTCTACCGTATGTAGTGTACTATAAGAGCACGAAGCAAATAATCTAAACATGTCGCACATCGGCAAGAAGAGAGTCACAACACATAAAAATACGAAATTGAGACAAGTATGCCATAAGAAAGACAATCACAAACTTTATCTGCTAAAAAAACGTCATAATTATAGTGCGATTCCTCGCCGAGACATGGCATTTAATACCCTTTTTCGCCGAGCCACTTTTGACCCTTTTGTAGCGTAAACAGTGTCACATCACAGTTGATACAGAACGGACGTGCATGTAGTGAGTCTAGTACTGTCATAACCTGTTTAACGACCCTATTACGGTAAGTAATTTTCATATATTTGCTTTGATTTCGGCAAAAAGATAGTCACATCATGTGAAATGACATTGTTCTTGCTTTAGTGTTGGTTGATACCGAGTTATGATATGGGTAGAAGTGTTATAACATGTGATATAACTGTACTACCGAATAACACAAGTATTTAATTGGGTATTATTTAATATTATGTCACTCATTCTGCTTTAAAACAGTGTTTATAATTAATCTTGGGACGCATTACAACTGTTACAACTATACTTATTTTTTACTTTATTAGGACAAAATGAAGCGGAATTCAAGAAGAGCGGAGTTCATGATTGATTTAGTATTATGCGATGGCATTGGCTTGCATGAATCTGAAACTTCTAAAGGAAACATCAACAATACCAACACACTTTCTAATATTGACAATGGTGATAAGATACGTGACAGTATTTTTTTTTTCAAGGACCGACGTTAAGTGCGTCGGTATATACAATAAAAGTTTTACTTTAAAAAATAAAACTTTTTTTTTAATTTCAATTACAAAAGGCTTACTTAGGAATAATAATGTTCTCTTCACATCAATTTTAGAGCTTGAACCTACAAGTTAAAAAAAAATAGTTTACAAAATTATAATTTAGATGACACAGTACCCGAGATGCATATTAAATTAATCAGGATGGTGTGTGTAAGTATAAATTGTTTATTTTACTTTTGTAATTTTTATTATGAATATGAAAAACTAATACTTACATGTTTTAATTTCAGCCACCTTGCCAGAGGAAGCTACAACTCCTTCAAAAGAAGATGATTTTAGTGAGGATAGTGATGATAGTGTCAAAGATCCCGATTTTGTTATTAAACGTGGTATGCTCGGAAGAAGATTTTTGTGTAATAGTCAGGATTAAGAAATAACTGGTAACTTACCTTCTGAATCTAGAAATATACTGCAGCAGGAAGTGCATCAAAATAATCCCGATTTGAATTACGATATGGCTTCACTTTATTAAAATTCTGAAAACAATATTCCTAATTCTAATCCAATTCAAAATCTAACACAACTGGATACTAATTATGACTCCGATTCTTCTTCTTCAAGCTTATCTTCTAGCTCCAATTCGTCCTCAAGCTCTAATTCATCTTCTGGGTCGAGTTCCAGTACTTCGCATTCAAACTCTGCGCCGATCGCAGTTTCTCTTCAAGGCGAAAGGGAACCAGAATCCAATCAGCAGTTTAATCCATCCAGTTCAATCATCAGTTTAATTAATAACGAAACATTTTTATAGAAATAATTTAATTAGTGATTTCCATTTTTGTTTTCATAAAGGTTTGATTTTTATAATTTTGTTATTACACCAACGGTGTTTTTTTCTAATACTTTACTCGATTTAGAATACTTTACTCGATTTAGAATGTTATAGTTATAGATAGTTATAGAGCTATTTTTTTTTATTTTTCACTTCTAGGATAGTTTAAGTTCACACAAATTATGCCATACAATTTTATTCTGTATGTGTAAACTATTTACTAATAATTTTCATAATAGTTTTATAGTGGAGAGATTATCTATTGTCTGAAAATGTGCTATTTTGTTTTAATATGAAAAGTTATCAACGAAAACGAAAAGGTATCAAGCCTTTTCGTTTCTAATGTAACTAATAGTGACTACGTACAAAGAAACCTACAAAGATATCTAGTATTACCTGATTAATTTAAAAAACAATAAATATTATTAACTAATAAAAGTGTTACATTTCATGAAATTTTTCACAATTTTGTCGACAAAAGTGACACATTAGAGGAATTTAAAAGCAAAAAATTAATATAAAATTGAAAAAATATCTTTAGATTTTAATTTCCATAAAAATATAATAGAGCATTAAATAATCTTCTTAAATATATCTTAAGTTCTCCGATATGCTCCCTCAGCAAATTTTTTAATGGAATTGTAAGTTCTAAAAAAAAGAAAATCCCCAAAAACTGACACTCGTTGCCGATGTGCGATGTATCTATATTTGTAGCTATGTCTGCTACTGCTACCAATATTTATTTGTCGTCAGCTATCAGTATAGTAAGTAAGGTCCTCCAGACCGATTTCGGCCACGGCGGCTAATCTCAAGAGAGATTAGCCAACTGCGCAGGACATATTATAGTGCACAAGTGTGTGCGCAAACACAGGTGCACTCTCTTTTCCTTAGCTCTCATAATCCGATGGGACGGCAATCCGACACGACCGGAAAGAGTTCAGGCGCAGGACCAACGGCTTAACGTGCTTTCCGAGGCACGGGAGTGTACACACTACCAACTTCCAGACTCCGGGCTGCTACTGAGAATTTTCTGACAGAAAAACCAAATAACTATTTATTGGCCCGACCTGGGAATTGAACCCAGGACCACCGGGTCTGCAGCCTTATATCTAGCCACTAGACCAACGAGGCAACGAGCAGAGCTATCAGTATAGTGATAAAGTATTACGTATACTTTCACACTAATTAACTTGAACTATAAATTTGAAATGCGAAAAGAGGGTTTTAAAAGGTTTTCTCTTATTAATAATATGTCAAAAAAAACAACAACAAGGTTGAAACCATCTGCAACATAACGTTTCAAGATCTTGAAATTTCAATTGAGTGCTTTTTTGGCGGAGAGATTTTTTGAATTAAAAATATGGTCAATTTTATTTTATATTAAATAACTATAAATAGAGAAAAAACGGTCGATCAGCCTGTGACACTAGTGCGTAAAATCCCTAAGCGGACTATTTTTCGAATTGGAGCATCCATTTACTCTTTGTTTCCTTAACTCACGTAAAATGGAATTACCATAACCAGACTTACCTTCCTATAAATTGAACCATTTAAGCCCGCGACATTTCCTGAAACTTCACATCTTCTGAATTTGAACCTGTACTCTCTAAAATAATTAATATTACTACTGCTGTAATTGCTGAATGAGCATCAATAAAAAGAATGATCAAAAAAAAACCCTGGGTTTATTGTTAATAAGAAAACTATAAACATTACAATAAAAAGTCGCCTGTGTTTTTACAATTCTTGTAATTTGCTTCATTTACATGTTTTTAATATATTTTACTTACTTGTTATTTGTTTTTCTTTAATAACACTAATAATTAAGTGGAAGGTGTGTCTGTAATATCTTCCTCTACATTTTAAATAAGCCTTTTTTACTTACAAAAATCATAATTTGTTTGCTGCATCGTTTGCCGCGGTGACTCCAATTCAATTTTCAATTTTGTCTTCAATTTTGTTTCCCTGATGAACTATCCTATTGTCATTATTTATTGTCTGTATTAAAATAATAATATAATAATAATAGTCCATCCAGGTATTACATTAATTTATTTAAAGTGATTTCTCAAGTTATAGATATTGCTATAATACATTGACAGGCATTGTAATTTTTAAAAAAAAGTATCAACGTTTATATCTCATATATTAGTGACACTGATTAAGCTAGCATGCTGCTGCAAATGTTGAAGTTGGGGGTGAATGTTAGGTTGCACTAAAAAAATTATATATAATCTTATCAAGATCTAAAAAATTGAATTCACTTCGCCCGTGCGTGATTCACATGGAATAGGTAGACTTCATCTGTTCTCGCATTTATGTAAAATCATAGAATAATAACGCTTAGAAGGATAGTGTCATACAAAGTTTCGCTCAAAATTGAAGTCACTAGAATTAATGTGTGTGTAAGTGTCACGTACGTTACATACACCGACACGCTCACATACGACCGAATTATGTTGCAAGTGAATACACATTTTCTCCATAAAGTGAGGAAATTGATATTTTTTTAACTTGAATTATGAAATATATTTTTTTGCATTTAATTAATTTGAATTATTACGTAGGTTGTATTCAGGTGTTACAATTTGTCCGACAATAATATTGAACATTATTATTTTTTCATTAAAATTAATTAAAAAACGCTGAAAGCTTTTCTGACAGTAAATTGTGATAAATAGTAGATTTGTATGAAATGAAGACGGGATATGTACAAAGAAACAATATAAATTTGGACTTTAATATTAATCAATAACATAAATACAAAACATGCATACTAATTAGGAAAATGCTTACGGGTTCAGTACACACACAACCTTTAAAACAAAATCACATAAATACAATACAAATTACAATTTTTGCATTTAATTAATTTGAATTATTTTGTAGGTTGTATTCAGATGTGACAATTTGTCAGACAAAAATATTAGACATTATTTTTTCATTAAAATTAATTAAACAACGCTGAAAAGTTTTCGCTGAATATTCTTCTCTTCGATTAAGTTGTATTTTATCTATCCATTTTCGAATTCGAAGGAAAGCTAAAAAAGATTACAATTAATCAATAAGTATTATAATGATATATTGCAATATTATTTATTTCATTTTACCTTTTATATTATAATGATTTCTTTTTTTAATTTATTTAGTTATATTATTTAGTATTGCTTTTATTTTATATATAATCATAAAAAAAAAATATATAATTAGTTAAACAGTGTTAATGTTTTATACGTAACTTAAAAAAGTTGAAATAATAATTTTAAATATTTATTTATTTTTATTATTTAAAATATTAAGCAATCGTGGTAAATATATTTTCCATAGCTGGTAACATTTTTATTGTAATGGCGTCTTTTGTTTGCAAATTCTTTTTATGTTTTTATGAGACTGCCTCGTTGGTCTAGTGGCCAGATATAAGGCCGCAGACTCAGTGGTCCTGGGTTCAATTCCCAGGTCGGGCCAATAAATAGTTATTGGGTTTTTCTGTCAGAAAATTCTCAGTAGCAGCCCGGAGTCTAGAAGTTGGAAGTGAGTTCAATTCCTAGGTCGGACCATTAAATAGTTATTGGGTTTTTCTGTCAGAAAATTCTCAGTAGCACCCCAAAGTCTGGAAGTTGGAAGTGTGTACACTCCCGTGCCTCGGAAAGCACGTTAAGCCGTTGGTCCTGCGCCTGAACTCTTTCCGGTCGTGTCGGATTGCCGTCCCATCGGATTATGAGAGCTAAGGAAAAGAGAGTGCACCTGTGTTTGCGCACACACCTGTGCACTATAATATCTCCTGCGCAGTTGGCTAATCTCTTGAGATTGGCCGCCGTGGCCGAAATCGGTCTGGAGGACCTTATGTTTTTATGAATATATTTTAGCTAAAATTATAAGTTGCCAAATAGTACTTATGTGAATGAATAGTAGAAATGTGATTTTCTTATCCTTATTTTTTTTATGTGGAGTATTGTGACACCCTTTTACTAAACAGGAAGTCATTTTTTAATAAATTGCGCGAGATGTTTACTATGACACTATCGTGACAACTGACGTGACCTCAAATGTATTGAGACTAGTCACAATTTGAATGACTTCAATTCGCTTGGGCTTACACTCCTTCTAAGCGTTATTATATTCTATGTGTAAAATAATATCATATGTGCTGTACAAATATGTCAAGACAAGGAAATTATAATTACACAAAATAATTATTATTATATTCAAGCTACAATTATGCTATTTTAATTTCTGCATGAGCAATAATAAAACCAACCAATATTTTAATAATAATTATTCGATTGGATATATAAAACGCTATTTTTAACTTTTTATTAGGTTTAATCACTTACATTAAAACATGAAAATGGAATACTAGCTTAATACAGTGATTATTTATAAATAAACACAAAATGAATATAAATACTAAATTTAATACAATACTTAAAAAATATATATGATGAAATATTTTTCTTAGTACAAATCATAGTCAAATAAATTTTAAAAATAAACTAAAAAATGCATAAAAGAAATGTTAATATTTAAGGTTATATTTATATAAAAATATTAAAAGTTATTTATCTTTTAACTATAATTATGAGAAGAGTGTATTTCTTACTTATTTATTCATAAAGGATTAGCAAGTAGGATGTAAGACCTCCACAATTTGCATAACATTTCCGGAACTTTTATAAGGAATAGGAAAAAAAACAATCGTTGTTAGGCATATATAATATTATGAATGACGAAGCGATTTAGATCAATGTTCGAAGCGCACTTTAGCGCAGCATCCTGAGTGGATCTTAGTTGTACTTTTACAATGAGAATGACATGATCCACATGGCTGACATGAAGGTGGCTCACGTTTTTGGCGATCTCATTACTTGGAATGATTTTATTACTTGCAGTGTACCCAGTTGCAATTTCCTGACTCCAGTCTACTAGTGGGAATTTTCGACAGAAAAACAAAATAACTTTTTTATTGGTCCAACCTGGGGTTTGAACTTAGGACCTCGTGTTCAGTGGCCTTATATCTAGCCACTAGAACAACAAGGCAGTCAATAACGATTAAAATTCTTAGTTGCTGTATTTAATTGCAATCAATCATTAATTAATTGTCTTAATGAACATGATGGATGCATTTCAATATTAATCAACGCATATCATAAAACGTTGAGATGGGTACAAAGTGAGAGTGGACGTACTCAGGCTGACTGGATTTTCTTCTTCTTCCTTAGATTGACTGGATTGTCTACATCGTCAATACGCTATCCGCATTAAGATGTTATGTTATTTATTAAATGTATCATGAGAAAGAAGAAAACAGCAAGCAGCTAATTTCGATATCTCAACAATGATCAACGATATTTGAAAAATGTTTATAAAGTTAATTGTAGACTAAAAAGAAGCAACAAAAAACTGTATTATCGCAATTTTCGTATCATGACAAAAAGTCAAATTATAGCTTATAAATCAAATTTACTTCATTTTTTAAGGTCGTTGCTTTTTTTTATAATTCCCGGGAGGGTTAACGATGACTGGTAGTAGAGTATATGATAAAAGTTTAAATATTTCATATCTATTAATTATAATTACTTCAATCTATCATCAATAAATATGGTTATTTGCGAATTATTTAAACCAAAACAACCATTTTCTTATTTTAAATCTGATACCTAATAATTTATATATATATATAAATTATTAGGTATCAGATTTAATAAGATATGTGTATATATATATACATATATATGTATATATATATATATATTTTAATTAATTAAAACGTATTTAAAATAGACATTCTTCATCTTTTTTTTAAATATA
Source organism: Nymphalis polychloros (assembly GCA_905220585.2). Lineage (NCBI taxonomy): Eukaryota > Metazoa > Arthropoda > Insecta > Lepidoptera > Nymphalidae > Nymphalis > Nymphalis polychloros. Next base: position 3,587,673 of record HG992247.1, read on the forward strand.
TTTATTAATACCATATTGAAGGATTTATATCACAAACAGAACTCCACTGGCGAAACCGTTGGTGTTGCTAGTTAATAATATAATAGATAACCATTTTATTGTCTATCATCATTATATTGTACTTTTATTTTTTATATATGTATAACAAACTTATGACACATTACGAGTATTTACAAGGCAGTAAAAGTTATTGGGATTTTCAGTCAGAAAATTCTCAGTAGCAGCCCGGAGTCTGGAAGTTGGAAGTGTGTACACTCCCGTGTCTCGGAAAGCACGTAAAGCCGTTGCTCCTGCGCCTGAACTCTTTCCGGTCGTTTCGGATTGCCGTCCCATCGGATTATGAAGCTAGGAAATAGAGAGTGCACCTGTGTTTGCACTCACACTTGTGCACTATAATATCTCCTGCGCAGTTGGCTAATCTCTCTTGAGATTGGCCGCCGTGGTCGAAATCGATCTGGAGGATTTACTACAATCGATTAGTAGGGGTCTTAAATATTTGTTTTTTTTTTTAACTCGGATGGTGTAATGTACTTTATTGAGTTGAATGATGATGTGTCCTTAATATATCTTAATTAAGCAATACTAACTTGTTGGTAGGACTGTTTTTTTATAGGATACGTAGGCGGACGAGCATATGGGCCACCCGATGCTAAGTGGTCACCAACGCCCTTAGACATGGGCATTGTAAGAAATGTTAACCATTGCTTACATCGCCACTGCACCACCAACCTTGGGAACTAAGATGTTATGTCCCTTGTGCCTGTAATTACACTGGCTCACTCACCCTTCAAACCGGCAAACAACAACTGCCTACCTATTTCATAAAAAAATATCTATTATAGTATATTCCTAGGGTATGCGGTGGTATTAAGAAATCAGCGAACAATAAAATAGTTTTTATTATTATGAATTATATTATGTATGTACATAAAACATTATTTTAAATATATATTTTTCTTTACTGATAATGTAAAATACAAAAGTTTAAAAAAAATAATCGAATTACAAAACTCATTAAAATCGTAAATGTATATTTAAAAAAAAGAAACATCTATCTTTACCACTTACATATTCCTATTGATTTTCATACCTAAGCGATATGTATCTTTCATGTTTAAGCATAACATACAATCGTCAAGTTTAAGGTCAATATCCTGTTGCGCTATCAAAGTTAAACTATAAATAGCGTGTCTAAACGTTCTTTATGTTACACAATGCATCATTATCTGTTCTCTAAATCAAATAATAATAAAAGACTCATATACATTACAAAAAATCGAAATAAATACAAATAAGCTTTGGCGTATGAAACGTTAACCAAAAACCTGATTTTATAAGTGACTTTTTCAACGTGACGAAATTTTACATACTTGTAACAGGTTCCGAGTCAACTACCGTACACGCCTAAACAATCTCTTTAAATTAGTTCCGAGCCTTACGTTGGTATGACTACCGTATGTTCATTAATAAATTAAGACAAAACTTTCTTTCTTTATTCAAAAACTTTGTCATAGCCACTTAGTTAAATGTATTGACAATTAGGGGTCATTGTTATTATCAATAATAATTTATTTAATATTTAAATAAAAGAACGATTTCTTTTTTTTTTTATTCTACCCTAAGAGTAATCCGGGGCTAATTTGTACGTCGATTCGTCGGCCTGACTAGTTGCAGCGAGCAATGTCAGATAAGCAATACTGCGTTTTAGTAGTCGTCAGTCATCCTGCGTGTGATGCAAGCGTGTAACATTAACATCCTTGCGCTGCCCCAATCGTACGAACAGTTGTAACCGACCGTTGTGGAGAACGGACGATATGAATGTGGAAAACAAAGTTTTTTTGGTAACCGGTGCTGCAACCGGCATCGGCGCTGGCGTGGCCCGTGCTTTAGTGAAGAAGGGTGCTAAGGTTAGTTTATTTTGAATTTAGTTATCACCAAAAAGGTCAGATATATATATATTTTTAAGCTGAATATATCATATTTAATTATTACATTACAAAAAATCTGCTGTCTGTTCTTAACAACTGTATTTTTAAGTCGTAAAGTTTACTTGAGGGATGCTAGTAATTTAGTTAAATTTTATACATTTTTTGTATAATTATTACAGTTATTTTATTATAAAGCTATGTTTAGTTTTATCTGTACCAAATGAAGTAAAATGAAGTGTGTTTAATAATTGTATCTCATAATATATATTTTAAATTAAGCTTACAATGCTTATAATGTATTAATAATAAATTGGTTTTGTATATTTTTGTATGACTTATATTATTCTCTACATAATATTATAATTATTATTTCTTAAGCATTCGAATGAATAGTCGTAAATATTTCTTTTTTTCGTCTGTCATTTTGCGCTGTATTAACAAATCGCGAACAAAATGCACACGTACAAGTTTTTTGGAACCGTAATTTGATAATTAGGATTTGTGCTGGTTATTTTTTCAATCATTACTCTTGGATAAAAACAAGTACAATCATACATTTAATTCGGGTTTCTTATATGTTTTTCCTGTTGATTCTGAACCGGTCCAGTTAACAGTTTTAAATTTAACATCATTCCGTAGAATGATGATTCAAAAAGTACTTCTGAGAGTCTTTTGTCTTGTCTTTCTGTAATCTTCTATCTATCTATTTGATTAAACGATTATTTATTTTCAGCACGTAGTTGTACTCGATGTAAATACGGTCGCAGGAGAGGAGTTACAAGAGGAGCTTAACAACAAATATGGGGCTGATAAATTACTATTTATTAAATGTGACGTGACAACTGAACTAGATGCCGCTTTCGATGAGGCAACAAAACAATTTGGTTATATCGACGTTGTTATAAATAATGCTGGAATCATGAATGACGGACCAAATATTTACGAAAAGGAAATAACTGTGAATGTGGTATGTCCTAATTTTATTTACTTTCAAGTTTCTTAAGATTGACATTCCATAGATGGGCATAAACTTATGGCCGGTTTTAAATGCTTTATCAAATTTATCATCTAAAAGTGATGTTAGTTTTTTATATTTATATTTTGGATTCTTAAAATGTTTTTTTTTTAAATACAACTTGGCGTTGTACCAGCCCATCTGGTTAGGTGCATTCGACTTATCACTGTAATATTGTTATTGTTGGTCTTAAGTATTTTTTTAACACCAATATACTTTTAACGTATTACAGCAGCCTTGAGGCAAACTGATGAAAGATATCGAGAAGAGATCATAGACAATTTTTAGTACTTAAAACATATTCAACAACCAAGCCGCAATGCTTATATAGTATTTTCGTGTTCCGGTTTGAACGACAATATTGCTAATGGCTGTATCAGGTGGCCAATTTAGAGAGGTCGAAATCAATTTTATTTTTGAAATTTGTCTTACAATTATAAACTTAATACAAGCAATTCTTAGTCACATTGTATTGCTACAATTTGAAAATTGCAATTCAAGGAATTTATTTATTATCCTTATACTTACATATATTAATCTTCTCTTTCAGATGGTAAATAGCGTTGTAATGTAAATATTAACACATCAAATTATGTGAATTTTAATACTCACACCTATATTTATTGTTAAATCAAATCATAATCTTAATTCAACATAAAAGTGTTCCACTTGTTAATTGTCATAAATCTACCACTTCTGTTAATCTACCTGTTATTTATTAAGTATCAATATATTATTCGTCGTACACAAACTATATTATTTGAAAATATGATTATTGTTATACTTAACTGCTAGTGTTTTAATATTTAGGATCAAAGTATTAGAATATGATTAAGGAATACCTATAACTTCCTTTTCCTTAAAAGGAAGGGAGGCCTTGGCCCATATTTATAGTATTTTTCTTAACTTTTTTATTTAGAATAAAAAAAAAGTAAATATCATATTTATCACTAGCGAAACCCGCTTTCCAAGCGTGGAGTTTAGTCTGACGAAATGCTTCCAAATCTGTCGCGGTAGTTTAAAATAAAAAAGATTATTGTTTTGGTTTTGATAAATCGCAAATCGTCATCAACGATTTATACAACATTAACTCGAATTTTAGAGAAATTCGTTTTTTTATGCAAGTTGCAATATGATTGATGACAAAAATAACGAAGTTACAAATTTTATATAATGACTAACTAAAGGTACTTTTTGAAATCACTCGATTTAAATTACGCCAACTATTATTAGCGCAGTGTGCGCGGGAAGGTGACGCATCGCTTGTTTGTTTACATTAATCCAACACTTAGCGTAGCTTAGTGCGTTCGTTTATACTTGTTCGTTTGTAAAATACACTACTTAGCGAATTTTACGTTGTAAATAATTATCTAAAAATGTATGATAATTAGTTTATTGATGGTACTTGACTATTTATTATTTGTTTTTTTTAATCAATATAATCATATTATGATATCAATACATTATACTTATTGTTATCGAATCGTCGCCCTTACCTGATACGAAGTTGATAATCCCGAATTCGTGGCTTTGTATAATCACATCATGTTTAATGAGTGTATTCAAGAGCATGCTTATTCCATATCCAATTCTGCTAGCCAAGATATAGTCAATTATGAAAATGATTTAATATTACAAGAAATACACCTAAACTTGGGGGCTCCTAATACTCCATTTAATATGTATTCACCAAAGGTCATAAATATCTTGTTTTTGGATATAAGGTCTTATATCCAAAAACCTTCTCTATTGACATTAACTCCACCAAGTATCGAACCTTTGTTTTCGGTGATTACTAATGATCCTTCTGACAACATAAATAATACCCCCGTACCTTCACCCTGTTCTGATTTTTCGGAATCTCCAAAAATATTAAATGATACTTTGGTGCCGACTTCTTCCCAAGATACCGTCAGTGTATCACACCTGAAATCTGTACGTCCGCTCAGAAAGTCTTCCCGATTCGCATATAGATAACGCCCTTAGCAATAACATAGAATCAGTATCGGCAAAATCTACTCCCGTTGTTCAATTTCCTCGCCTGTAACGTTCAATAATAGTAACTATTCTGCAGTATCTACCCCAAAAAATAATAAACGTATGTCGACAAAAAGGAATGATGTAGGTCTCAAACGTCTTAAGCTTGAAGATGAGTGGATAGTTAGAAAGATAAAATATTTGTGTAACAAAGGGTTGGACTATACGAATTCAACAGGAAAAACAAAAGCAGCAAGAAGCTTTAAAGTCAGTTGCGTCAATTGTCGTTTGCAATGCAATAATAAAATAAACCAAGAAGTTCGTATTGATTAATTCGAAAAGTTCTGGAGTACTGGAAATCACGCCAAACAATGGCAAATCATCGCTAAATATGTGATACAAAAAAGTAAAAAGACTGCCACTAACGTCGAAAGCGAATATAGTCGTTGATCACATACTTTGCATTATCACCTGCCCATAGATTCTGACAATGGCATCAAACTATAAAAAGTTTGGAAACAATGTTTTTAAACACCTTTAATTTTTAGTAAAGATACTGCAATACGGAATATTCAAATTAACAATGATTTTACTGACGTTACTGATGACAGAGGTCGGCATAAAAACCATAACTATGTTATTTCAATCGACATGACGTATTATAATAATTATAATTATAGCTCAACGGAAAGTTAAAGAATACGCTAATTTTTTCCACAGTACGCTATTTATAATATGACTGCCTCGTTGGTCTAGTGGCTAGATATAAGGGCCAATAAATAGTTATTGGGTTTTTCTGTTAGAAAATTCTCAGTAGCAGCCCGGAGTCTGGAAGTTGGAAGTGTGTGTGTACACACTTCCAACGGGAGTGTTCCCGTGCCTCGGAAAGCACGTTAAGTCGTCGGTCCTGCGCCTGAACTCTTTCCGGTCGTGTCGGATTGCCGTCCCATCGGATTATGAGAGCTAAGGAAAAGAGAGTGCACCTGTGTTTGCGTACACACTTGTGCACTATAATATGTCCTGCGCAGTTGGCTAATCTCTCTTGAGATTGGCCGCCGTGGCCGAAATCGGTCTGGAAGACCTTATAATATGACGGCTTTTAATACGATATCCGCCAGTGACGTATGTACCGTTTAAATAAAGCGTGTTATTTAGCATAAGAATTTACAATTATATATCTTGAAAATATATATACAAACCTTAGTGCGTAATATATTTTAAAATTATTATTGCAATGCAATAAAAATAACACTTTTTAGCACTATGCTCTGCCGTAATACACAACGCTAACATTAGTTAGATGTTTGTAATATGTAAAATATTATTGAGGAATTACGTATATGTATATACAATTGCGCTAAATAAAAATATATAAATAATTAAGGAGAAATAAGTAGTGGAAATTATAATGAATAAATTAACTATTAACGGTATCAAATTTGAAATAAGTGTATTAATTAATATTAAATTTATCACGTTTCTCTCTTCATACGCCTGTACTGTAAAATACACATTTAAGAGTTAGCTTAGTATAAATTGCTGGTGTCAAAATAGCCATATTAACTTTAACATTATCGAGAGAGTGTATTAAAACTTGTAAGCAAAAATTAATACCGAATTAGCTCTTATCGAGTTCTTGCCTATTGAAGGTAAACAAACCGTAGATTTACAAATTATAAGCGATTTTCCAATTGTTCTGCTGTATTTTTACACTATAAACAATTCTTGATTAATTTACCTTTTATTATAATACTATTACCACTCAACTAGTTATAACCACATCAATTTAACTTTCGAATTTACAACTTCGTGGATATTGAAAACGCCATCTTTTCGCGGATCCATAGTGAATATCATGGGTTATTCAAGAGATACAGACAAATGATATCGCATTAATTTGATGTCAAAATTGTTTATTTGGGTTTTGTCCTCTTGTGGTTAGAATAGGCTAAATATATATTTGTTTTAAAATTTTCCTTTTAGTAATAAGACTCGATGCTTAAGTTATATGATTATTAAGAATTTTAATATATTGTATTATTCGTCATAAAACAATGAAAATATAAAATAAGTGACTTCCTTTTACAAGTATAAAAAAAATAAGTGATTTCAATTTACATAATATATAATAAAATTATAATGCATTGTTTCTATATAATCTAACTATATAATTTTTAACAATTCATTGTATTTCATAATTATTGAGAACATATTATTTGTAAGGATAAATTAAAATCTTCGTCTTGTTGGAGTGAAACTCATTTAGAAGTGAAAGAAGTAAAATTTCAAGGTTATATGTGAGCACAGCTGTGAGTGACAGCTGTTGATGAAAAATTTGGCAAACGTTCGAGTAGACATGAGTAAACGTTCACGTTTGCGTTTACTTTATTCAATATATAAGTATTTACACTTACTTATCTCGCTGTTCAAGTGGCTAGATATAAGGCCGCATCCGGTCCAGTAAAAAACTAGGTTTTTGTCGAAAGATTCGCAATAATAGCCCAGAATCTGGAAATTGTACTCCCGTGTACACACTTGATAACGTGATAAGCCGTTAGTCCTGCACCTGAAATCTTTGCGTTCGTGTCGGATTTCCTTTATGTTAGGGAGGGAATAGAGAGTGCACTTGTGTTTGCGCACATACTGTATGTGCACTATAATAATATGTCCTGTGGAGTTGGCCAATCTCCCTTGAGACCACCGTGGCCTTCATTATTCGCATTAGGAGTCATATATTTATATTGATTCGAATTCTATTATTTAGGCTGTATCCATGTTTTTGTATATTTTTTCTTTTGTAAACAATAAAGTATAAATAAATAAAAAAATATATGTTAATAGTTTTTATAATAATCGTTATACACATACACACATATATATATATATATATATATGTACTTATATATATATATATATACAGCGGATTAAAATTACGACAGTGGAGGTCAATGACCAATTTCAAGACATGTACCGGGCGTTACATTGACCTTCGAATATAATTATTCTAACTATATTTTTTTTACAGCAATGATAATGATGCAAATGAGCAAATTGAATTATTATAAAAACGACTTCGCAAAAAATGCATTGTTTTAGAATACACGTGATTACTATACAAAAAAGTATATAGAGAGTTAATTCATATAGCTAATTTAACTTATAATATTGGAAAACAAAAGAAACGTGTATTACATATGTCTTTTTTTAAACCGATACACAGTTTTCTTTAATAAACAACACGAGACGGACCAAGTATCTCCTGTACCAGGAGACCATAATCAGTGAGAAGGTCCCACCGAATGCGGATTACTCCAATCTTAGTTTATTTTTTTTATTTCTTATTCTATAGGTAGGCGGACGAGCATATGGCCACCTGATGGTAAGTGGTCACCAACGCCCATGGACAATGGCATTTTAAGAAATGTTAACCATCGCTTACATCGTCACTGCGCCACCAACCTCGGTAACTAAGATGTTATGTCCCTTTTGCCTGTAATTACACTGGCTCACTCACTTTTCAAACCGGAACACAACAATACCATAATTCTGTTTTGGGGTAGAATATCAAACGTGTATTACATATATTGTTATATATTTTTGTTTTAATCATCTAAAATATATTTTTGAAGTGAAAACTTCTTTAGCGGCGTTGTGCACTTTTTGTGATGGGTAAAAAATGTTAAGCTCGCGTCAGGTCACGTGACCCTGATTGAAAATTTGTAAGACGGATTTTGATGTATTAAATTTTTAATGTAATATAAATTGTCATGTTTGTGTACGATAGCGCAATAAATGAATATTGTATTTTATCACATAAATGATAGTCCTTTTATACTGATAATTAAAGCAATTCGAGCAAATTTTTTCCCTAATCATTCCAAAATATCAAATATGCACAACGTTAATATTCAAGTTTTCACTGCTGCCGGCACCCGGAGTGCAACCCATTGTTTTTTTGTATCTAGTTTTGTTTTTTCTATATTACATGAAAAATATAAGACACTTTAAAAAGTTTACATGATATCAAATAGTAATGTTCTAACGTTGCTTTCATTTGTTATAGACGTCGGTTTGTGTTACTTTTCTTGTTACAGTAAAATATGTATATTGTGCCTTAATGAATAAATAAATAACTTTGTATGTGCGTCTGTCTGAAGTTATGTTAACACCTTTGTTATTTCGCGTCATGAAAGTCTATTTTTGTAGTTATCTTATTTGTATGCAAATACTGTTCTGTTCGTTATAAATACGAATGTAATCAGCGAAACAAAATTCGTAATCTTGCATAAGTATGGAATGAATGTATATTCATTCCATACTTGAATAGACTATTTAATAGCTATTTTGTTATCATTTTATTTAAATAATATGAGGATAATTGTTTTATTTTATTTAGTACAGGTTGACTGGTAATTGGGCCAGTTGTTGTTAACCGATTACTACCGCTCATAGTTATTAGCATTTTAATTATTTACCACACTTATCTCCAATGCGCTAAGACTAAGGTCCTCCAGACCGATTTCGGCCACGGCGGCCAATCTCAAGAGAGATTAGCCAACTGCGCAGGAGATATTATAGTGCACAAGTGTGTGCGCAAACACAGGTGCACTCTCTTTTCCTTAGCTCTCATAATCCGATGGGACGGCAATCCGACACGACCGGAAAGAGTTCAGGCGCAGGACCAACGGCATAACGTGCTTTCCGAGGCACGGGAGTGTACACACTTCTAACTTCCAGACTTCGGGATGCTACTGAGAATTTTCTGACAGAAAAACCCAATAACTATTTAATGGCCCGACCTGGGAATTGAACCCAGGACAACCGAGTTAAGGTCTCCCCTAAGGATTTCCATTTTGATCGGTCGTGCGCTGCCCGTACCTAACGGCTTCCCGCGACTCTTATTATATCGTCGGTCCACCTTGTAGGTGGCAGCTGTCCCTTGTGTTAGTGTAATTATACCGGTACTAATGAACCTTCAAACCAAACCAAAAAAGCGTAATGTATTGAGTTTTTCGTAAGATAGATGAGTAAGCTAATCTCGCACAAGCAAACATTTCTACCATTATTTTTATCAGTGTTTAAGTAACTCCTTATATAAAGAAGGATTTTTTGTTTCTCTAAGATAAAGCTAGGGCATATTGTTTTTGCATTAATATAAAAAAAGTAAAGTAAAGTAACAGCCTGTGAATGTCCCACTGCTGGGCTAAGGCAACCTCTCCTTTTTTTTGAGGAGAAGGTTTTGGGGCTTATTCCACTACGCTGCTCCAATGCGGGTTGGTCGAATATACATATGGCAGAATTTCAGTGAAATTAGACACATGCAGATTTCCTCGCGATGTTTTCCTTCACCCTCAAGCACGAGATGAATTATAATCACAAATTAAGCACATGTAATTCAGTGGTGCTTGCCCGGGTTTGAACCCACGATCATCGGTTAAGATTCGCGCGTTCTTACCACTGGGCCATCTCGGCTTGCATTAATATGATTGCCATATTTTAATAAGTGGATAATGTCAGTTATTTCTATCTAATCTAACGATAATTATGTAATCTTAAGTGCTCCTTAAAAATGAGTTTATTTATAAAATAAACACTGTTGTTTGTTAAGATTTTACTACTTAACTACTGAAATGCAAATATGTCAAGAGTATAGAAAAATATAAATGTTACATAATCTAATAGTTTTAAATATTAATTAAATTTACTAAAAATTAAAAAAAATATATTACAACAAAAGTTAACCGGTTATATATAATTTTATAACTGCGTTCTTGCTTAGTTTTATTATATTATAAACAGTGGTTTGGAATCAAGTGACTTAGTGAGATAATATAATATAATATTTAATGAACATCTATAAATATACTAACTCTGTTATCTGATATTAAAATTTACAAGAGTAATGTGTTTGTGATGCGATGTTATTATGTTTTAAGTATTTATGGCCTTATAAATTTTGTTTAGGGGATGATTAGTAAAGCAATACTGTGTCCCTTTCTTTCGGATGTAAAAACATTAATGACAGAAAGGGACACTGATTGTTTAACTGTTTATCCTCTAAGCAACGTTTAAAGTAAGGCCGTAAATGTTGCCTACAAGATATCTGCAGTAAATTGAGATTTTCTCAGATTCAGTTTATATAAATAAAGGAAAACAATATAAAAAGGGACACACAGTGGCGTAGCTATAGTAGGTCCTTTTTTTTCTTTTTTTAACGTGGGGAAATCCTCATGGATACCCTCTACCATGTTAATAAAGGGTTATATCGGACTTTTACCGACTAAAACCACAACGGTTAGTCTTCGCTCCGCAGGGGGCGAAGTTACGGGCATACTTGCGTATTCATCCGCGAAGCTATATATAGGTCCAATCTAACCCTCTACAACTCTAACCTACCCCTCTCTAACTAATATAAGTTCAAAACACGTGAACCCGATTCTTTCTCTATGCTCCGGGACCCTTGTTGCCCTAGGTACGTCACTGGGGACACAAAGTTTAAAAATTAACAAAAATGTATTTTACATAATACACGTTAACATAAGGCTTAAAGTAATTCTTATATAATATTATCTAGTGCTTTATTTTCTTAGAACAGGTTTCATGTTAATTTAAAGTTACCTAGGTACATTTTTAATCTGTATTTTACTTTAGACGGCGCTAATAACTGGTTCGTTGAAGGCATATGGTTGGATGCGAAAAGACAAGAACGGCAAGGGTGGAACGATCATCAATATTTCATCGATAGTAGCCCTGATGCAAAGCCATCTCCTGCCCGTTTACAGCGCAACGAAGAGCGCTGTTTTACAATTTAGCAATTGTTTAGGCGTAAGTAACATTTTATGTTCTACTTTAATAAATCGATTAAATTGTTGTTATATAATAGGTAGGCGGATGTGAATATGGGCCCCCTGATGGTAAGTGTTCACCAACATCCATAGACATTGGCATTGTAAGAAATGATAACCGTCACTTACATCGCCAATGCGCCACCAACCTTGGGAACTAAGATTTAATGTCCCTTGTAACCTTTTTTACAAAAATCTAATCTATACTAAGTGTCATTTTAAAAGTCATACCGCATAAACTATTAATACAAAGTGTAATATGATTTTTACCTATATATTTAGATAGATTATAATACATAATAATATATCTTGGGATATATTTTATTAACGCAACCAATTTTTAGTAAAATAACTTAATAAAAATTATTCAACCACTACAATAAGTGTATGTATGATTAATCAAGTTCCGATACATTAAAAGTAAAACATAAACCAGATAAGTTTAATTTTATTCAATAATAGCCTCATTTCATATATTTATAGGATGTATCTATTATCGATAATAATGTATCACTTTGCAGAAGGAACCGAACTATTCTCGAACAGATGTCCGTGTGCTAACAATCTGTTTCGGTATCACCGATACTAATTTAATACGTGGAAGAATTGGATGTATTGACGAGGAACTCGAGGAGAAAATGATGGTTGCATTGCAGCACTTCCCGTCTCAAAGGTAAAATTTATAGCTATTCTTATAATTTTATTTAACTTGACCGGTTATCTTGTTAATAAAAAGCTAGTCCCTTTCAACAGATTTAGCCGAATCGTTGTCTTATTTTGAGGCTTTTTAAATAGGTATTTTAAATTGATAAGTTATTTGTTATCAATTTAAAAATACCTAGTATCGTATAAAGGCTCTTACACTTTTCCAAAGACGACAGAAGTGCTATTATTGATGGAAACTTAATCGCTGGTCAAGATATTCGCTGTATGAAAAGCTATTATGGTGTATATTCTTCACCTTCTTTGAAGATAACATGGTCCTAAAACTACCAACGCGGGGATCTTTCAAATGCCTAATATCAAATAATAACAATATATATAATTATCGTTCGTACATATATACACATGGAAATGGTCACACAGAGGATAACTGTCTGGAATCTAGAAATTTACGAACAATCAGCATGACGATGTTAAAATAATTGTTCTCTAAAGTCACTTGATTATTGTTTTTCAAGATAAGATAACATTGTATTATTATTTGTGCTTAGTATCTCAGGTTCGATACACATCGTGGCTATCATATCAGGCGTGCAAACAAATGAGCCATCTGGTGGTAATGGTGACGTTTTTGCTAAGTAAACTTATTATGTCGCGATGTCCACCACAGTATCAAAATTACGCCATTAAAAATATATATAATTAAAAATAATATTATACAACATTGGGCTAAGATGTTAAGAAGCCATAAAACACGAAACATAACTCAAACTACTATAGTGCACACAAATGTGAGTGTTCACCTCCCAATTGATAATCTCGGGATCTTCCACACTCACACACACTCAACATGTAACAACATACAAATTACATATGTGTTTATCATTTAAAAACATACAAAAATCGAATATCTGTATTCACGCGTTTTATTTTACAGCATAGAATCGGCTGTTGAAGGTCTTATAACGGCATTCGAAAGCGGCGCAAGCGGTAGTACTTGGTTAATAACAACGAACAGACCGGCTGAAGAAATCACCGGCAACGTAGACAAGGCATTTGATATTTTGCGTCAAGGCGTATTTTAATTATTTATATATCTAAAAATCAAGCAAGAATAGTTTTTTTAATTTTTATTATCAAAGGTGATATATAGTTCCAGTTTATCAATTTTATACGCACTCGTAAAAATATTTATAAAATTCACATATATCGATATCTTAAATTATTGAAACATATAAGCCTAAATTTATAAATGTTAGTCAGCGATAGTCGGTAAAACAATGCTGCGTCTTCTTCTTTCTTATGTAAAATTGATAATGACAGAAAGAGCGAAATAATGGCTAAGCTAAACAGCCGCTAAGCAGAGTTTATAATTAAGGCCGTATGTTTTAATGAGTACATAATTGTTTTTATTTCTTAAATAACTATATCTGAAACTTATCATCATCATCATGGCACTACAGCCATGATGAAATAAGATGGCCATAATGGCCTGGTCGAGAATATTCCTCCAGACCTGTTTTTGGCTTTTTCTTTTCAGCTATCAGAAACTTATAATATTATTAAATAGGTACTAAGGCAATTACATTCAATTATTTGAATATTTAAGTTTGTATAAAAGAATAATATATTTGTTGCATTTTATATTTTCTTTTATTTCTTAGCCATCTTTTTTCCTAAGTTTATTGTTTTGTTATCAGTCGAAACAATAAACTTATATAACAAAAACTATACTATAACATTGTGGATTTTAATAACTTTAGAAATATTTAAATATATTTTATGTTCTGAAAGGCCACTCAGTTGATGGTAATCAAAATTTAATACATTGGCTTTAGTATAGTACTATAATATCAGAATTATCATTTATGATAATGGTCATAAATGATAACAATTATATATGTATGTATTATAATTAACAAGTCAATATTATATAGATGTGTCAGATGGGTTTGTATATGCCAGCGTATATGACACGGACATAGATAAACCAACAAAATTAAAGCAACTTTAGGTACGAATTGAATATAATATATATGGATAAAAATAAAACTCATTATCATGCAATAAATATTTTTTATTTTTAAAAACTTCTTATATCACCATTACTTTTGTCATTGAATGATTTGAAATTAGTGTATCTGCTTAAATGGCTATTTCCCATCATTATTGTCTTCCAGGATAATACCTGATTTGAATTATTAAACACCTCCATTATCGGATACTTACCTTCTTATTTTGTTATAAGGTTAATCGTCCACAGAATATACAGCAATTTATAGCACTATATAGCTCAGATAGTTAAAACCATTTTAATTTTAACAAATAAAAAAAAACGTGTTCGTCTCGGGACGCTCGACAGAAGTGATAATATTTATTATTAATTATAATATATTAAATATAATTTAAATTAGTACTTGACAGTTGCTAAATTATTATAAGTACTATCTGTATACGCTAGATGGCGCCAGGTCGGTAACTCTCAGTTAAAGCAGTCCGCTTCGGTAATAGTGGCACCGTAACGCGTTACGTTACGAAGCGGTTTACCCTCCCATAAGAAGTTATCACTACAAAAAGTACATTTAATGTGAGTTATGAGGCATATATATTTGATATAAGTATTTACATATATAGTTGTATGCTTAGAATCAGTGTTATTATTAATCTAAGGTTGTTGTGTGTAAATCAGACGAAAATGAAGACGATATCATTATGAATAATTCTTTCAAGATTTATATGTTTTAATTTTAAAGAACACAAAAAGTATTAAAAATACTTTTGGATTTTAAAGTGAAACCTCCATTGAGAATAAGCATTTAACATTACGACATGTCATATTTCGCAGCTTTCACTCATTCACACTTAATATATGCAAAGGCAAAAGAGACAGCAATATTACTCAGCTCGATTGGATTGATGAAAATAACCAAATTTTCTTCCGAGCATTTTAATTTTATTTAACACATTTTACATAATAATGAAACACAGTTACGGTTATATCCTGTGGACGCTCAACCAAATGACGCAACATAAGTATAATAAGTCCGGAATCATCGTAGAATATGGAAGACGATATAAACATTTCCTATCCAGTTTCTAATATCTTACATTGTTAATTAACAAATCCTACAAATAAACACAATCTATTCATCCGTTAAAAACAACGAACGTCGCCATATTCATCGAAAAAAATTGATTTTAACTTTTAATCTTATAAAATACGAATCGTTATAGATAAAGAACACTTTAATTACAAACCTACACCTCGTATCATTTAACAGTTTCTATATTTTTATCGAATTTAGAATCTATGTGGCTACATATACACTCGTACTCGTAAAAAAAAAGTAAAAAAAATATACGTAACATAATTAATCATGTAATTGAAAATTCTTTTTATTTCCAGACGGAAATTTAAAATTGGAACTAGTTCCATTTAAATACAAACGAACACAGATCCGAATAATTAAAAAAAAAAAAAGTGTATTGACACAGCGAACAAATAATTGCGTTGTTATTTAAATTATAAAGAGAACAAGTGTAAATGAAGCTTATGAGTTAATTAGTAAACTTCAATCTAATTTTCATTCATTTTAATCAATAATATCTTATCGTAATTCGACGAGGTGTTCTCAATAGGATCTTGTCTACAATTTCACTAATAGTTAACTCGACATTATAGAATTCAATAATTTCCTTGGGAAATATCTTTTATATCACTTCAATACATTACTAAGATATGAATAGTTTAAATTTTATATACAACATATTTAATTTTTTTAGGATATATATCGTATTTTTTAATTGATTTTAACAAATAATTTTAAAATGTAAACTATTTTGAATTATTTATAAATATTTTGTCGTTCAAATTCGTGGCCTTTGCCGTCAATAGACGATAAATTACTTTTTTATTGTAAAATAAATTTTTGTATAATCATCATTAATTTGACTAAAGAATATTTCAATAATTTGGTTATATTGAATAAGAACATTTTTTTTTATAAAATGGCAGTTTAATATCACGTATACGAAAGGTCAACAATCAGAACACAATTGAACGCGACTCCGATTTTTTCTAACACAATGTAAACAAATTTATTGCCACAACGATATTTCGTAAAGCCTATTAATTATTACTAATAATAATCTCTTAAGAAATTCTACTTTATATATTTACATTTTTTTTTTAAATCACAATCGAGTAATCAGCTGAAATAAAAGTTGTGCCATAAGCTGATCGGTCATTGGTTGTTTGTGCGTTACTACGGAACCATACGAAATCATTCAAACTCATCATACACTGTCAATAAATATCATTAAAAATGTAGAACAGGTCGAAAATAAGTTAGACGGTTCATAAATTGGACTTACAGACCGATCAACTGGTATTGGTCCAAAATGTTAAAAGTTAATTCAAATATAACATATTAGTATAATCACGAGCAAATATAATTGTGATTTAATTTCATTAATCGTTTATTATTATATAAACGACTTCGAACATATTTCGTTTATTAACATCGATCGAACGCGATATATTCGTTTGTAACAATCACTCTGTCTGAACCTAGTGAGGTGATGAACAACAACGTACATGCAGTACTGATAGACTCTGTGCTGGGAGACAGTCACACCGTGGTGACTCTGTCCACTTCTACGTATCGCACAGAGTCCTCGCTTGGTCAGCAAATCACTTCTTTCTCGTCGAAAATCGCTGTGTCCGATGAAAGGCTTTTTAGCCGCTGCTGGAGAGCTGAACGGCGTCTGCGGCATGAACGCGCTACAGCTATCTGAAAATTTATAAATGTCTATTAGTCAAACGAAAAATAGATATATATTTATTATTTGACTGACAAAAACGAAACAAAATTATCTATTTCATGGTAATTGTATAAAAAATAATACCAGTAAAAAAAAAGTGCATCCAAATGCTGATATCAGTTTTAACATAGTGAAAATATATTATCAATATTATTTACTGTAAACTGGAAGCGAGATATTGAAAATAGTCAAGTACAAAGTTCTGGGTTTTGAGTTTTTCTAAAATAATATACTTCAAGCTAACTCGTAAGAAAAAATATTTATAAAAATATTGATATTCTGAACCAAGATTGATGATAATTAAAATCGATAATTGGGATAGGGGTTCAATATATTTATGACAATTTTTACCACAGCAAAGGCGGCTAGTATGGTGAAGGCAAGTAAGGCCGCAGCATAGTGTGCTGGCACCCGCAAAAGCGCAGAACATTGGGACAGGCGCTCATCTTCCCCCTGAGGACACTGCGCTATGCCGTCGCACCACAGCGACGGTTCAATGCATGCGTCTAAGGACGCACACCGATATTGACATTCACCAGATAATGCGAAAACCCCGCCGCGTTCACTGGAGTGCCTGGAAAATAAATCAAAAACAGCATTTGTCAATTCGTCCGTTTTCATCTTGATTGTTAATTAATTCAATATAACATTATGAAGTTTAGATACGTTATATAAACATTGGTAAAGAAACCTTTATCTGCTCTCTTACATTATTTCATTGATAGTACAGATTATATGTAAATGTTAATTATCGTTAATAATAAATATAATAAAAATTTACTACATTAATATATAATTGTATCCACAGATTTTTCAATGTCTTACTATTGATCCTCCAGACCGATTTCCGCTATGGCGGCCAATCTCAAGGGAGTGTTGTTACTGCGCAGGACATATAGTGCATGAGTATGGGCGCAAACACAGGTGCACTCTTTATTCCCTCACTTATAAACTGACACGACCGGAAAGAGTTCAGGCGAAGGACCGACGGCTTTACGTGCTTTCCGAAAACTTGGAGCTGCTACTGACAATCATTTTCGACGGAAAAACTCAATAACTTTTATTGGGCCGACTTTGGGTTTGAACATAGGACCTCGATATCTACGGCCTTATAGACAGCCAGTAGAGTTAGATCAACTCGGCAGTCAATACTAGTAATGGAGCAAGTGTAAAAGTGTTACTTTTTAATTATCAGAGCATTGTAACATGTACTTTTCCTCTTACTAAGTGATGATTAAGAAAAGCAAAATGTCTTCCTATTAATAAATAAAATATATTTTTACCTTCTAGAAAGTTCCAGCCATGTAATATAGTATGATCCACTTTCTACAGCTATCAGTTCAACAGAGAGAGATCTCGGCCAGTCTAGATCGAAGCGGTCTGCAGAAGGCGGCGGAGCGAGCACATGCCGAGCAAGAGAGTCGATCTCCTTCGACCAACCTTCTGAGAATATTTCCACTACTTGTTCTTCCTGGAAAAATTTATTTATATTCTCTATTAGAAAAACGATCAAAATGAAATAATATATATAAAAGAATAACACTGCTTACAAGTGTTATTTTTTAAATTTCCCTTATTCTGTTCTAGAATAGGTGTATCGGTACATTTAGGTATTCTAAGAGGATAAAATTAGATTTATTTTGTTACCTGCTCATCTGGAGGCTTAGGACATATAAATATTGGAGTCAATCCTCCAGCGTACACAGCTATACGGTTTTGCGTTCGACACATGTGACCCAGATCTGGTGCTACTGTGATATTATTCAGAAGTGTGAAATTATCTAGTTCGGGTTCTTTGATTACACTTCCTTGGATTTGAATGTAGAGATATCGACCTGGTGCTGGATCTATTAACCATGGACGATTTTCACAACGTTCCTGAAATTTGTAAAAAATATCCCTTTTTAATAAAATTATATTGTCTTTAAAGCATGAAATTCAAGCTTAAGTCATTAATTCATAAATATAATTATTATATTTAAGGCTCTCTATGAAACCCCTCCTGTATAAATATTATTATCCCAGTCGACAAATAGTTAAAATCGGTTGCATAATTTCTGACAAATATTCACGAAGATATAAATATACTGGAAAACTAATAAAACCTAAACATGAAACATATATAGGGTGTGCTAAATACTCCTCAAGCGGAGACGAAGTCTTTGTCTTTACTTTTAAAATTGAATTCATCGTAGAATTGTAGACAATTATGAAAACAAAGAAAAAACCAGGGCTATATTTACCAAATCAGGCACGGGTGCATGTGCCGAAAGTCTCATTTCTCCACTTGCACCGTAAACCCTGTGAGTGCTGTCACAGACACTATCCAGTCGAATAAACTCAACAGATGCTTCGAAACCAAATGATCGGAAGTCATCAACAGCTGACATATTAACCACGTCGAATTTTAGCTCAGCGACCATCGATGTAGATGTAAATTCGTAGTCGTTGACATCGCTGAAAATTCAAGTACAATAATATGAAAAAATATTGTTAGTTATAAATTTACTTGGTGGTAGAGCTTTGTGCAAGCTCGTCTGGGTAGGTACCACCCACTCATCAGATATTCTACCGCAAAACAGCAGTACTTGATACTGTTGTGTTCCGGTTTGAAGGGTGAGTGAGCCAGTGTAATTACAGGCACAAGGGACATAACATCTTAGTTCCCAAGGTTGATGGCGCATTGGCAATGTAAGCGATCGTTAACATTTCTTACACTGCCAATGTCTATGGGCGTTGGTGACCACTTACCATCAGGTGGCCCATATGCTCGTCCGCCAACCTATGCTATAAAAAAAAAAAAAAAAAAAAAAATATATTTTCAATATTTAGAGTCCAGACAATTTAAACAAAAAAGAATGGTTAGCTGACAATAATTGGCATAGAGCTGGAAATTAGTGTGTGCGTGTGTTCGTGTGCGTGTATGACTGTATGTGCATGTCAATTGAGATTAAGTTATAGAAGCAATGTAATTTTCATATACGTTTTTAGCAGAAATACAAAATCTTTTTTGTACACCGGGCTAGTGGAGAATTATGAATATATTATAGCAACCTGCATAGACAATCTCTTGGTACACCTGGTCCATTATCCCTCCAAGGTCTTTCAAATATCCTGACAGCAGCTGTAGGTATACCGCCACATCGGAACCATGGTGAATGTGCAGAATGGACGGATCTGCAGAGCCTACCTCCATTACGAACACCCCAAACACGAAGCCGAACTACCTCTCCTGGATTTGCTTCAAAACGATATGTGCAACTGGAAATAAATAAATTATATTTATAGCCACGAATGAGAGCTCACATTTGTCGAATTCTTCTACTAATATTTATTTTTATTTAAAACAAGAACAAATATTTTGTCTCGATATTTTTTTCTTTGCAATAATTACTAATAACAGGTTATATAAGTATCCAAATAAGAAAAGCAATTTGAAACAGATAAAATTTATTTAGTTTTCTTTCAAGATTTTACTGATCTTTTACTGTGTCTTCAAGTAGGGGAACTCTATTAATATTTTACGTATGTCTTAGCGCTCGGTATACGGTAATTGGGCTAAATGAGACATAAAGTGTCAAATGATGACAGTGTAAGGTTTCGAGCGTCAGTCGACGTCAGCGTAAGATTTGTTATTGTAAGTGCGTTAATGTGTCCGTAATATCATTTTTTATTTATCATGAAACGATTTTAATAATTGTAAAAAATAAAATGCAAAATATAAGTACTTGTAATAAAAGCTTATTAAAATTACCTTATATTTCTTGTCCCGCCTCTGCCATATAAAAATACGTCTCGCGGAGATGAAAATGTAATTGGAGGGTCTGGCGGAGCTTCAGGAAACGATCTGGACACGAAGCGACGTGAACATGGTCCCCGGCCCCATGGTTCTCCGTCTTGGTGAAGATCAACAAACTCATACAGAGCTTTAAAAAAAACTGGTCTGAAATAAGAACGCAACTGAGAAATTGAAAAATAATATTTATTGTGCAAGTTACATGTCATGTAAAGTTAGTAAATGTCCTTCTAGTTAAATTAATATAATTTTGTGGGATATATGTGTCGTTTAATATCGTTAAATAGAGATGGATTGGTAAATAAATCTATCTGTAGACAGCAAAGCTACTTACTTGAGTGCAGTTCCTTGAGTCAACTTCAATTCCAAAGTCAAGGAGTCTCCTTTAGACAAAAAGCTTTCTGTTCGAGCACAGGCTCTAGATCTTCGTAATAACGCATGTTCACATGTCCGCGGTGCTCGCTCTCGACAAAATCTTGCAACCAATGTTGCATTTGAAGGAGGTCGTCCAACTATCACTGATTGTGGAGATGTTGCTCTTGACATTTGCACGGATCTTTCTTTGTCACTGAAATTTAAAATAATAATTTTATTGGAAGTTTACATAATTATATATGAAAATCTGTCACTTTTTATGCACTAACAAGCATTAGAGCAATGTGTTGAAATAAGCCCTAAGTCCAAAAGGAGAGAGAGGAAGCTTTAGCCCAGCGGTGGGACAGTAACAGAAACTTACTTTTTTACTTTAATAAAATGAAACCGTTCAATAATTTCAAAACAATTCTTAGCATCAAGAAGCTGAAAAATAAAAATATAAGTATCTAAAAGATATACTTTCCTGATGATGCACGAGTATGTGTGAATAATATAATAATAAACTGAAATATAGATAAGTTATTGAAAATGCTTACCAAAAGATATCACTACAGCCGGGGGATATTCTCATAGGGCCATCCCATATATTCAAATGACTTCCACAATACTCATCCTCCGGCAAATTCGGATTGATAGCATTGGTCACGTAAAATTTTAATACTGAGAACCACACCCTAAATCGGGGAGCCGAAAATTGCCTTCTGTAAATAATGTTCCTTCCCGAGGGTCCTGATGTGTCGATACCTTGCATGTGGTATAGGCATGTTGTGTTCGGTGGAAGTGAATGTTGAGGATGCTCTAATACTCCCCTCCCAGTACCTCTTATCCAAAACTCACAAGCCCTTTTATTTTTCGCATAAGTAGGAGATTGCTGATCGACAAATCTAACCTGGAATATAATATAATTGAAATAATAAATAATATATCGTTTGTTTTGCAATTTATTTTTATTTGTTTCTTATCGAGATAATTCAGGTAACCACCAGCCAAGTAGTAAGTTTGTGACGGTATAAAAAAAAAACATATAAGCAAAAAAAGTTTGGGTCACGACCTAATTTGATAAGTTAAAACAATGGGTGCGTCTGCAGAATTTTTCCTCGCTCCATTATTATGAGCGACCGTGCGAGCTTACTTACTAATTACACTTTGGCTGTGCCCCAAACAATGTCCACGGAGTCTGATTTATTATTGTTTACTGATATCAAAGGACTTAAAATAATAAAACTTTTATGATAAATAATATCCACCGTCACCTTTAATATAAGAATGATGTTAGTAATACTTCTAACCAATGTATTGAAATAAATAGTTATTTTATTTACTTCTATAATGCTTAAAACAATTTAAAATTATGAATTTTCATTAACACAATTAGTGGGCTTACAAGATTTTTTTTTTATTTCCCGGAATGACTACTGAATATCAACAAAATATTTTCTAATAAATGTCTTTTGTGATCATGTGACTATCATAAAAACAATTATTATTTATGCCAAGCAAAATGCAAGTTTTTCATACAAAACATAATATCAATTTCCTATTTTACGAATTGATTTACTTTAGTGTGTAATTTTTATTAATTTCAAAACAATTCTTAGCATCAAGAAGCTGAAAAATAAAAATATAAGTATCTAAAAGATATACTTTCCTGATGATGCACGAGTATGTGTGAATAATATAATAATAAACTGAAATATAGATAAGTTATTGAAAAAGTTTGAAATTTTTATTAAATTACACACTACTTTATTTATATTTTTTTAAAGTTTTCTACCCAGATTGTTATTATAAATTTCGTTAAAAAAACATTAAGTTTATAATGACTAGAGAAAGTAATAAGTTTATTTTACTTGTAGTAGAAATGTGGTACCAGAATCTGTGTCACAATGATGAAAAAATGTAATCACATCTAAGGCTTACGTAACTTACAGCAATAAAAGCCTCAGGGAAAACCTCAATCGTTGTTGGCTTAACGACTTTAAGGCCGTCTTGCACGTACCAATGTCGATCTAGTCCTACTAATGATAATAGATTGTCTCAGAGGCCACTATTGGTTGGTCCAATATCCGATAGTAAATGAAACCCACTTTTGCTAAAGTAAATTTCTAAGACGACAAGCAATATCTATTTTGTTATTGGTTTATTTTTTTAAGTGATTACTTTTCTGTTTTATGTAAATACAAAATTGAGCAACTAATAATCTTTTCAATATTCAAATCTAATATTAAAATTAAAACCGTTATTATTATTATTAAGACCGTAAAAATTTAAATATGGTCATATCTAACCTCAACTTCAAGCTGAAATCCGTGGAGTGATTGAGACGTAGCCGGTTGCAAGAAAGTTCCGAAAGGTGAGGTTGTGAATTCTACAAGCAATTCTGGTCCGCTTGATATTGCCTCAGGAACTGACACGCCTCCACCACAAAACCTCAAAATAACTGGATCCCTTGTTGTATATCCATCGTAAACAGTTACGTAATCCTGTACTTCATCGCATTGGTGCCAAAATTTCAATTCTCGTCCATTATTTTCCCTATAATTTTGCGAAGCTGCATAAAGTGCCTTTTGACTTCTGATGGAAATCAACTGCCCATTCGGTTGCTTTACGACGATCAACGCGTGTTTTCCCTGTGGTACTTCATGCTGACGTACTGCATAATAGCAAGTTAGATTTCTTGGGTATACGCCGGGAAAGTTTGGTGATTGTAATCTACAATTTTTACGATCGCAGTCGCTGAATATCCGAGAGCAATAAGTCCCTGAGATCAAATCCCCAAGGTAATACTCGGGTGTTTTTGTCGTCCTTCCGACGTTCGTATCTTCTCCTCGTGATATGTTTACGGGGTATAACATTGGCCTGAGTTTGAAGAAGGGGCGTTCTGAAAGGCAAAATGGTGATGGATTGATGATAATATTATGGTAATAGTAAAAGACAAAAATAATGAAACTATTTAATATATCGTATTTGATATATAAAAATATATATTGTATTGAATAATTTAATGTAAAATGCTTTTTTTTAAACGAATACATCTTTAATTTTAACGCGTCATCCATGATTTTGGTGTCAGAGTATATAGTGGCTGCATAAATTTCCAAGCAGCGTCACAATCTAAATTTAATTATTACAATTTCACTTGCCGTCTGTTTTTTTGTTTGAGATTAATTTTGTTGCCAGGTTGTCTTTCTTGGAGGTTAAAAAACATACCTGAAATATGAAAAATAGGTACCTGATGGTGGTGTCCCTCCATATCTGACTGTAGCATATTCTTTTCTAAGAACTTTATATGCCATTCGAAAATCAAAATTGTAATTATTTTGTTCTTTTGATAAATGTAATAAGCGTATAATAAGCGTAATTGATTTAGTCTCGCTATAATATATCGAGGAACCCCAGGAGGTCCCGCACCACGAGCCTCCCACTTGCGGTCGACTAGCCTCTTGTATTTGCATGTAACCGTCCGGACATCCATCGTCAGTGAAAGAAGTGAAACGGCCAAGAGTGAAGCTATCGAACAGAATCTGTGGACAAATAAATTTTGTTTAGATGTAATGAGACCAATTTTATAGAATTGTCCAGAGAATCGAAATTTCGACTGGTCACGATTTGTACAGTATATATTTTTAATTATTATTTGTATACATATAAGGCCTTCATTTTAATAATTTTGTTAAATATAAATACTACCAATTTTAAAAGTTTTCATTCTATTATGGTTCATGGTGGTAGGTTATTTACATAATTTATTTATATAATATAAATGATAATATATCTGTTTTATTACTATAAAAAAGTTAAAAGCCATTAATATATAAATGAACTAGCTACCCTTTGATTTGTAATTATATTTAATATAAAAGTATTAATCATATATAAAATAGTATTTATTAGTATTCTCAGTATTAATATGTACTTGTTATAAGTACAATGGTAATCATTGTAATTTTATTTCCGACCCTATCAATTCCAATTCGTCAAAAATGTATAAACAATTACATTAAAAATAAATTTATTTCATCTTCTATTATAAAATTGAAAACTATATGAAATCGGAAACATCGGAAGACTTGAAGTAATAACCAAAAATTTGTATTCAGTTGAGCAAGTCGATATTCCGTTTTATGGCCGGTGTCGCGACGAAAAAGAAAACAAGAAATCTGAATTAGCAATGCGAGAATTGTACATAATATACAACGAGGAACATACTCTTTATTTAAATATTATATGGCTATAGCTCGACTATAAGTTTTGAAATATTCTTATACGCTATTCGAATTTTATAATTGTAGCTAACAAACGTGTAATAAGCATAATAAATTTCATCTAGCTATACTAAAATATCCTGTATAAGACATAAGAATCGTTCTTCTATGTAATTTATATTGAAACAAGGTTGAAAAGTAGCATAATAATAAAATTTTCTAAGAACTATACTATATCTTTACATAGTCCAAAAAAAGTTATATACGTTTATAAGTTATATGCATTTTGGCGTCACATATTTTCACTTCCACCTCAGGCAATGTTTGAGATAATAACCCCTGAGGCTTGAATACCGTAAAAGAGAAGCGCTGCTATGAATAACTGATCACTGTCTGCATTATAGTGTGGGAACTGTAGACTAAATGTTCACTCTGATTTTGATTTCAGATAGAGTAATGAATGTCCTCTACCTGACTTTTACTTAATATGTTAAGCTAGAAATAATGTTTCCTTTTTAAATTTCAATGGTAAAAATGAAAATTGGTCAGAGTTCGGGCGAGATACATAAATGAAACCTCTTATCATTCTTATATGCTTAAAGCACATAAAACACTGCGCATGAACTCTTTCCGGTCTTATCACATTTTTGTCTCATTGGATTATGAGAGTGAAGGAATAGAAAATGCATCTGTGTTTGGGCACACTCTTATGTACTATAACATGTATTGCGTTAACAGGAGGCCAATATCATCGTCGAAGTACGTAAGCCAATTGGTTTTAAGTTTAGTGCTTTGGTAGTCTTATGTGCATCATAATCAAAAGTTAGATTGCAAATTTTTGTATCGTCATTCTTAGGTCACTATATATATTATAAACATAATCAGAACATTAATCATGAAGAATCGGACGCATCATAAACAATAATCAACAACAACAGTTCAAATAAATTAAACACACCGTAATTGTCACTCAAGTAAATAATTTACTCGAGTTAATTAAACGAGACACAATATTATTTCAAACAATTATGACTTCACATTATTTGGTTGCGAATTGAAACGCCGAGTATTATTAAATTTTATCAAAGACTCACTTGAAATTGTATTTTCCGCGCGAACGGAGCGAATATGACGGAACACGTCTCACACAATTTTAGTCCCTTAACGCGTTCTTTATCCGCATGAAGATTTCATGGAATTATTTACATTTTAATATCTTTTTTTGGCTCAATATCTTAAACAGAAATCGTAATTTAGATACTCTCTTAATAACTCTTATAAGAACTTTTGAATCGCCATGTTACAAGATTAAAATAATTGTAAATCTACCCCCGGTTGAGAATGTAGATTATATAGAGCAGAACCGACAAGGAATCCTTTTCAACCAATTCAACATAGGTAAACATATACAACTAACAAGATTATCATATTACAAACAGTAAACTTATTTATTTTTCCCGCATGAAAATTAACTATTAATAAGTCCATGCTTTTTAGCCATAGTATTTTATCGAGAATGACGAGTGACTCATAAGCGATCTTAAAGATCAAGGGTGTGAATCCGCGTAGGCTCTGAGTGGCAAATACACGTGTATTGATGATGATTCTTTCGATTTATAGGAAATCCTCTCCCTACCAGTGGAAAACTCACGTCCCAATAATGTAAAGAATTTGAGCAATTATTTTTAGGGACCAAATTATACGAATTTTCTGGTAAAAAATAAAAGTTAAACTCCGTAAGCTTAAAGTGTATAAACACACAGTGTTTCCTCAAAGACCAAATTACATTGGTTCATAAAATTTTAGTATAAAATTCTCTTTTCGTGAATTTCATGTTGATCGTTGAGTCCAGAAATTCTCATTAGGTTCCAAATTGCATGGACGTATAGCTTGTTACTTTTCAATGAATTGACTCAATTAAATTACAGCGTAACTACCAATACCGAGGAAATAGTTTCGGAAATTTTGAAAAATAAAGACAAAATTCCAAAAATATTTCGTCTTAAGAATGAAGAAAGAGGAATAACACGTTTATGTAATAAATATATTTATGTTATATATTATATATATTATACATGGTTTGGTGGGTTTTCCTAGTATTATTTTTTTTATTATCCTTACACGTCTTCACGTCACAATCTGCCTGCCTCTTCCTCTTCTTTTGAAGAGAAGGCTTACTTCGCCGCACTGGTTCTAAGCGGCTTTCACTTGGACATTTAATTTTATTGTTATGAATTATTTGATCACTAAAAATTTCTAATCTATCCATCCGATGTCCAGCGTAAAAAAAGGAATTGTATTTAATGCATGGATAAATTTTATTAATGATCTGTACACCGAAAGCTTACCATAGACTAAAAATATTATATTTAAATCCAGGGAGGTCAACATATGTACTTGAAAATCTTATGCGTAAAATAAAAACTTATAATCGGAGTCCGACAACTATTAAAACAATAAATAATCATTGATTTTGGTAATTTCATTGTGCGTAAACAATTCTTTTGTTTTTACCTCAAAATATGAATAAATTATCGTTTTAATTATAGAATCAATCAAGCAATTAATTCCTTGTAGTTCCATTTACAAAATCTGAAAATTTTGCGGAGAAAATTTATGAAACATTATTTACAAGCGAACTTTAACAATAAAATACTTTAATGGAAAAGTTGAAAAACAAAGAATATAAAGTATGCAGGAAATGGCATGAAACTTGACTGAGTAATGGATTTGTATCGGTATGACGTTACTTTTTGTTTGATTTTTAAGCACAAAAAAATTTATACCAGTTGTTATTTTATATTACATTTCCTATTGTTATCATTTTCCTATTTTTTGTTTTAACATTAATCCTTATTCATAAGATGTAGTATTATGTATGAGTATAACTACTTATGTATTTTTGAGCGTATGCTTGTAGTACATTATAAAGCATTATAACTTGATGGTAGAGCTTAGTGCAAGCTCGTCTGGCTAGGTATCACCCACTCATCTGGTATTTTAACTCAAAACAGCAGTATTTGATATTGTTGTGATCCGGTTTGAAGGGCGAGTAAGCCAGTGTAATAACGGAGAGAAGGGACATAAAATCTTAGTTCCCAAAGTTGATGGCGATTAGGCGATGTAAGCGATGTTTAATATTTCTTACAATGCCAATGTCTATGGGTGGTGGTCACCACTTACCATCAGGTAGCCCATTTGCTCGTTTGCCTACTTATTCTAATAAAAAATTATCTATATTTAATTTTTTCATAGTACATTGTTATTTAGATTTTGTACGAGTCTCTTCTTATTTATCTACCTTTTTTTTCTACTCGGACGAGCTGAAAGTAATCTCTTTAAGGGATAAGCTTGTCTTTTATACTGAGTTCTCTTTAGTAACTGTTTTTATTTCTAGCACGTATAATGAAATGTAAAATAAATAAAAATGAAACTTCTTAATGCGTGGCATTTCTATTTAATATTATTATCTTTTTTTCAGAGAGAAACAAGATTTGTTTGACAATAAAAAGAAAAGATAGATAAACGTTGTGCTTTGCTTTGTGCAAATAGAAGTTGAAAAATCTACAAACACCATAATTTAATTTTATGTATTAGAACGAAATGAAAATTTTAAAGTGAATATTTACATTGCTTACAAACAGAAAGGATTCCATTTTGGTTCTTTGAAGATTATCAAACAATAAAAGCTTAAAGTTTTATTTTATTATTTTCCTTTAAAGCAGTTTTCAATGCAAGCAATGCACTCAATAAGTAATAGAATTCAAAGTAATAAGCGACGATTATTGATTCAAATCCGCGTAAGCACCACTGAGTTTTTATGTATACATATTTTTCTTGGGCTTCGTGCAAATCCGCCTGGGTAGGTACCAACCCATTAATCAGATATACTACCGCCAAATAGCTATACTTAATTTTATGTTATTCCGATAGAAAAATTGAATGAGCCAGTATAACTACAGGCACAAGGTACGTAACATTTTAGTTTCTCAATTTAAAAATGTTTATTTTTGACTTTCCTGTTTCTAAGAAAAACATCCAAAAATCCTTCGTAATATGTTGGATGAAATACTGAGCAATGTGCGAATCTTCCCAGTTGGATCAGTGTAACGTGCTCCAAAATCTTATTTCAAAGAGAAGTCCTTTGGATATGATTGATTTATAACAAACAATTAAATACCACGAACCACACAAAGACAACTAATGTCCCTTCAAGGGTGTCAATTGGTACACGCCGTCACTCACTGTTGCCAACTTAGGGGTTTTCCCCTAAATTTGGGGGTAAGTCAGATGAAATGAGGTTTTTTTAGGGACAACATTTGTTTAGGGGTTTTTTTAGGGAGTTAATTTTTTAGAGAAATTCTCGGTTAGGATCATCATAAGGGAGGGGTATAGGAGAAATGGTGGGCCACTTAGGCCATTTAGGATATGACGGTACGTGGGGAACGGGTAAACCACCGACCGATGCACAGTCAATTCATCGGTCGGGGGGATTTGGGGGGATTTCGAGATGGTTCTAGGGCGAAATGTTTCTCAGAAGTTGGCAACACTGCCGTCACTAAAGAAGTCACTTGGACTCTACGAAGTCAAATGAAACCCAACATTTATATTGTACATGAATAGGTATCATATTATATTTATCATATTTTTATTTTGAAACTTAAATTGTAATTCTGCCTGATAATAAACATGCAGGCACACTAAAAAAACGAAACGAACCAATTTAAATTGTATAAAATTCTATAGTAACGAAATTTTATACGTATTTTACAAAATTGAATGTTTCATTTGCAATTATGCGGCATTCAAACTTGTTAAAGTTATTATTACTAGTGGTCACCCAGTGATCGAAATTCGACCGAAAATTATGAATTATATTAAATTTGAACATTTTTGAGGTTTTTTAATTGCAGACTATAATCATCATCGTGAATTATTATTTATTTAAAAAAACATATTGTATTATTAATTAAATTATTTATTGAATGGCAACATTTTAAAATTATTTGGCGATAATACTCTATGTAAGCAATGTGTTTTTTTTATTTTATTTATTATAATTTATATGTAACACTTATTAATTACTAATATTATCATTTAAAAAAGAAACTCTGAACGTTTAAATATATTAAATATGCCAAAATACACATTCCTTAGTGCGCGCATTATCCTTAATTTACAAAGTTGTCTATACCCGTATAAATAAATAAATCTAATAGTTTTAACAATAAAATTATATATAGACATTAAAAATGACATTCTTGTAAAAGACAAAACCCACATCAATAGTTTTTCTTATTTGACTTATCTTCAATATAAAGTACAACTTGTAAGATAACTAATTATGTGAAATCGATAAAACTTCTCCAATAAAGAATGAAGTTAAATAGTTTTCAATCTTATCAAGCGCTGAAAGTTCACGTTTAATGTAGAAAAAAAAAAAACAATAATGAAATCTGTATAAGAGCTTGAAACAGCTGACCAGAGATTCATGCCTTAAGAACTCTAGAGTGCTGAGTTCCGAAACCACTCAGAGTAAATCGAGATTGCCCGCGGTTACCATTTGAGAAGCACTTACTAACTGAATGAATTTAATAAATCACATCAGCTACACCACTTTCGTTTTATTAAAAGTAAAAAATATATGAATGAAAAAGGCATTCTTAAGATGAATATATACTACTGTCCACTATATGTGGATATATGTTAATTCGCATTCTAGATCTTATTTGTATATTATACAGTTCATGAAATTTCTCTTTGCTCCAGCTTTTACGACTGCAAATTATTCCTGGGTTCGAATACCGGATCAAGCTAATAAAATGTATTATTAGCATTACATGGAGCTCCAGCTCCACTACCTATACCTTTCAACTGATTGCAGTGATAATTATACATTTAAGCACGAATAATAATTTAACGCCAATCGAGTGGCATGATAGCTTACAAACAAATTTATAAAAGAAAAGCAACGCATTTCGAGAATTAGATAATAAAGAACAATAATCTTATTGACACGGTCGAATTTAAAGTAAACATAATCAGCGTATAATGGTCGAGCACACGCGAACATTATTACTTTGCCCATCGAAATATTTGAGCATAACAATCGTGAATAATCGGAATTGTCCAAACCACCTTATCTGATAGCTGCTTTTAATCAAACATACATATCAGAATTAGACCGATAAATTCTATGTTCATTTCATATTTGGTAATAGTAATAAATATTGTTTTGTTTTTGGAGGATTAATTTCAGTATAGGCATATTACTTGAGACATAGTTTGCGCAGAGGCTGGTATGGAGGATAAAGTGACTTCTTGGAGTATTGATGGGAAAGTTATTTTAGTGACAGGTGGTGCGGCTGGTATAGGAGCGGGATTGGTTAGAAGTTTGTTAACTTTAAATGCCAGGGTATGTTTTAACTTTGCCAATTAAATAATTGATATAGTATATTACTCAATAGTAAATTTTAATATAGATTATAAAAAGTGTATAGTTAAGATTTGTTAATTGTTTATTTATGTATTATTTTTTTTATTTATTAGGAAACCAACGTTTTCTACTAAGAAATAGATTTCTTATTGCGTATATAATAATAGGGTTACAAAATATATACCAATTACAGGCTAACTCAACATTCAAATAAAAATTGTTGTTCTAATTGACGAAAAAAAAAATCGATATTGAAGTCACAAACATATTAGATTGCTCTTTATATATACATAATTAGAAAAAAAATATATTATGATATCGCCACAATTTTAAGCAAAACAATGAATGTTTTGACTATCAATATCGAGGCTCAGAAAAGTAATATCAAAATTTTGTCAGAGCAGACGCCATAAAACTTCTTAAATTGAACTCGTTCGAATTTGATATTACAGCACGTCGCGTTCTTAGACGTGTTGGAACGCGAAGGGGGAGCCCTAGAGGGAGAACTATTGAACAAGTTCGGCGCCCTGAGAGCTAAGTTCATAAAATGTGACATCTCCGACGAGGAACAACTTTCAACCGCGTATAGTCAAGTTTTGGACAAATACAGAAGACTCGATGCTGTTATAAATAATGCTGCGGTTATATGTGATAAAGAGGGTTTTTATAAGAAGACTGTTGATGTTAATTTTGTAAGTATAATTCTCAAAATCGAATTAGAATGATAAGCGTACAATGGCATAATCAAATCAAGGAGTTTAACATAAAGTTAATAATTAAACAATCTATTTATATATTTTGAAAATAATATGGAGGATATTTTTATATTTTGATTATATTGCGTCACAATTTATTAATACTTATGTACGTATTGTGATAATTTTGTTTTATCTTATGTATATAAATTATCTAAAAACTATATTATTTTATATGGTATTTGTTTCAAGTACAAAATGCCCAGTTTCTAGTGTAATAAGGGTGATGTTAAATAAATGTCCTATCTCGTTCAAATACGGGGTTCTATTCGGTAACATTGCCGGACTTAATTTGGGAGTTTAGTGTATAAAATTATGTAGGATAGTCATTTGAGTAGACAGCATTATTTTATAGGAAGCATTGTCCCATATGACGGAAAGGTGTATTTGAATATTCATTAATAAGTTAACGTTGCCTGGTTCCAGTTAATTTGGGTCAGTAGGTGTAGGTGTCATGGATATATCTATGAACTCTTTACTAATAATATCATAATGTTATTTACAGACAGCAACAGTAACCAGCACATTAAAAGCTCTTGAGGTGATGGGGGCAGACCGCGGTGGTAGTGGTGGCATTGTATTAAACATGTCATCATTACTGGCTTTGAAGCAAACAACTCATTCCCCTGTTTACACAGCCACAAAAACAGCTGTTCTACAGTTCAGCAATTACATCGCAGTAAGAATTTTTATATGTATTAATATTTTATAACAAGTCAAGAAAATCATTCAAATTATTGCGGCTAAAAATTTCTTGTGCCTATGTGTGTGGCACGAACACACACACACACACACAAACTTTCAACGTCCAGATTTCGAGCTGCTACTGAGAATTTTTCGTCAGAAAAACCCAATAACTTTTAACTGGCCTGACTTGTGGTTTTAACCCAGAACCTCGGGATCTGTATCCTTATTTTTAGCCACTAGACTAACGAGGTAGTCAATATAATATTACTGTATTCTTCTTTTTTTCTAAAGAGTAACATATCAATGGCTAAAGATGACCACTTATAATCATTTGGCCAAATTACTTACTATACTTGTCTACCTTTTTATTAAAAAAACACCAATGCATTTTATATTACAGACCCAAGAATCCTATGACAAGACGAAAGTTCGCGTAATAACAGTTTGTTTAGGACCAACGGACACTGTTTTGTTATACAGTAATAATATGAAGGATCCGCAAAACATCACCCAACAAGTCCCCGAGAGGCAAAGGTAGGTGATTCTAGCGGATTTTATACGCATGTCTATTATCTTTTCGATCGTTTCATAATCCTCTTGTAAATTATGAAATTGCGGAGATTATGGTTATTACATTATTTATAAAATCACACAATTACTATGCGATTGCAAAATATAATAGTAAAGTATAAAGTATAATCATAAAATTATATTGTGTAAAATTGTATTCATCGTATGTTACCAGATAATTATTAGATTTTTTCTTCGAGTTCAAATCAGGGCGATAGACGTCATTTATGTCTTATTTATTTTTCTTGCTCGGTGATGGAAAAAATGGCGAGGCATCTCGCAAATGTGGGATGAAATTCTACCCAAATATCCATTAATTAGAACAGCATGGCCTTCAAAATCTTATTCTTTATTTTGGCGAACCTTTATCCAGCAATAGGTAATTTAGTTAAATTATAATTAGTAATTTGATGGATATTAACTATATATATCCACCAATCTACCAATTATAATTTAACTAAATTAATTAGTTTGTAGTACCAAGATGGCCCAGTGGTTAAGACACGTGAATCTCAAGCATTAATTACAAATTAAAACCAGGAAAAGCATCACTGAATTTTCATGAAATCGATTT
The DNA here is from genome assembly GCA_905220585.2 of Nymphalis polychloros. NCBI lineage: Eukaryota > Metazoa > Arthropoda > Insecta > Lepidoptera > Nymphalidae > Nymphalis > Nymphalis polychloros. Next base: position 3,622,323 of record HG992247.1, read on the forward strand.
TTGTTTATAATTCATCTGATGGAGGAATCGTAAATGTATGAGTCAGGTGCAAATCTGCTGCAATTTTATGCGTATTAATGCGTGGCGGAATACGCTCTAAGTCTTCTCTTTCCGGCTGTGGAACATTAACTGATACTTTTAATTTCATACAATTCGTATAAACTGACCTCGTTGACATATAAGATTTACATTTTATTCACTCGTTCTATGGTATTTAGTGTTATGTATAAAAAAGTATATTAAATGTTATTCAAAAACTATTGCTCCAAACAAGTTTAATGGTCCCGCGTTTGATGAATGACACCTGGTAACTCGGATTGTTGTTGAGCATGCATTATGCATGAACCACAGACGGGAATGTTCCAATTTCCACATTTTATGGGTAGTCACATTTGCGAAATTAAATTTCGTTGTGCTATAGCTGGAATTGTGTATTTGGATTCCAGAGAAAATACGATGCATTACTTTGAATCTTATTTCGATACGAAATCCAAACGTGACATTTGTAACCCATATATTATGCCATAATATTGAGATAGAACCAAAGATTTACTGGCTTACTTTATCTACTTCATCGTATAGAACGAGTATATTCAGCCGTAAATATTGCTACTTATTTCGATTTGAACCTATAATTTGACTTGGTGGTAGGATTTTATGCTCTTCTTCTTACATACCATGATGATGAGTAGCATCAGATATTCTACCACTAAATAGCAATACTAAGTATGGTGTGTTCCGGTTTAAAGGATGAGTGAGCCAGTGTAATTGGCGATGAAAGGAACAAATAATATTTCTTACAGTGCCAATGTCTATCGGCGACGGTGACCACTTAGACTTAAGCTAAACGATTTAAAAAAAGATCTATGTATGTACACATCCACGGATTCTAACCCCTGGCCCATCTTGACTCTTCTTTTCTATTATTTATTAATAAAAAATCTTAATAAATAATAATAATAATAATAGAAACATACTGTAAATATCCCACCACTGTTCATTCCACCAAGTTGCGAGTCAGTCAGCCATATTAGAAACGTGAGGGTTTCCTCACGATATTTTCCTTCACCGCCGAACACAAGATGAATTATAAACACAAATTAAACCTAAAGAAATTCTGTGGGTCATTGAACCCGCATCATCTGTTCACGCATAGTTATTATTACAACATCATTACATATAATTAAACATTTATGTTCCTCTTATTTTGAATAAGCTCAATTAAGCGTGCCGTTTTAAATTTTACGACGTAATTGTTTATCACTTTCTAACAATAATGCAAAGTCAATTTGATCTGTAAGCAGTGTTCTATTTTATTCGTAGAGTAACATCAGCAGTAAGCGGCATAATGGACGTAATTAGCCGGGCCGGCAGTGGATCTACGTGGATAATCGCCGGAGATAAACCCCCGGTTGACGTAACTAGAAACGTCAGGGAGGGCTTTCAGATTATTTCTATGGCGACTGATTTTCTGTAGCTTTTAAATTTTAATTAAACGTTTTATATTAATGTTCTTTATTTTTATTTCATTTATTTTGAATGCACTTAAATAATGGAAAACAATAACAAGAAAAATAAAAATCAAAGGGTCTTATCGCTTACAGTAATCTCTTCTAAGTTTATATAATTATTAAAAGAATTTAATATAAAAAGCGAACAATAAAATGTATATAATAAAGTAAATAAAAATATAGTTTCTTTGATAAAATTAATATTTATTTCTATATTATGATAATACAATGTAACGAAGTAATTATACGTGCCATGCACACAAGGAAGAAGAGTGGCGGAGAGGGGGCATAACGTCATAAGACAACGTCATGCCGTTTCCGGTCACAGCATACAAGTTGGTTTTACCCTCAAGGCGCGTCAACAAATGTTTCACATTAAGAAATTATTATTAGAATTTTACGAATAAAAAATCGTATTTTATACGTCTACTTAAAGTCCTCCAGACCGATTTCGGCCGCCGTGGCCGAATAGTGCACAAGTGTGTGCGCAAACACAGGTGCACTCTCTTTTCTCTAGCTCTCATAATCTGATGGGACGGCAATCCGACACGACCGGAAAGGTTCAGGCGCAGGACCAACGGCTTAACGTACTTTCCGAGGCACGGGAGTGTACACACTTCCAACTTCCAGACTCCGGGCTGCTACTGAGAATTTTCTGATAGAAAAACCCAATAACTATTTATTGGCCCGACCTGGGAATTGAACCCAGGACCACCGGGTCTGCGGCCTTATATCTAGCCACTAAACCAACGAGTCTAATTATCATTCATCCGATTAAGGTAAGACTTTGGACAGTTGGTGTTTATTACGTGGGTTTTCCATTATATTACGATTAATACAAGCAGCGCGCGTCACATCTGTTAATTAATAAATATTTTAATATTACAGCATTAAAACGCATGCTGTGCTGTAGCCAGTTATTGATAATATATTTTGAAGTATATAGCTTTATGCCATTCAATTATTTGTTTTCTTGTTGCTTATTATTTATTGAAATGTTCAAAATAGGATTTATATAATGGCAAAAAAGTCATACACATTATACCATCAGAAAAATGTTATAAGAAAATTGTTTTCGAATTTCAAGGGTGTTTCAAGATGAAATCACAGATATCGAGGTTGGTAAGTCAGCGCGAAAAGGGCAAATCTGAGAGTTGTTCAAGTCGGAAATACGTTGAAAATATCTAATACTGTCATTCATTACGGGTGGAGTCTTAAGATTTAACAGTATCAGTAGGTATAATAATTTACTAATGATTATTTACAAGTTTCTCGAACATTAAATGGGGTGAGTATGTAGGATTCAATGGCACTCCGTCACATGATTTTGTTTTTAGTTAGACATAAATATGATTAATATATATATATATATATATATATTGGTTAATTTCTTTAACAAATAAGTTAAGGATCCTTCTATTCCTTCTTCTCAATGTAATGATTATAAAATTAATTGGTTGTTTGCCTCGAAGAGAGCGCTATATAGCGATAAGGTTGCCAAAGTTGTATGCAATTTTTATTAAAGCTATATCCATCATTGTATTTTTTTTTGTGGTGTACAATAAAGTAAATATTCTTAATATAAATAGTCCACATATATTACGTTTTGATATGTCTTTCCTTCTTTTTATTTTATTATTTCAAATACTTAATATGTCAATAAATCAATCTTGTGTTAAAAATTAGGAGCAAAATAATTACGAAGAATCTGTCTTAATAATTGCTTATTTATTTCTCTTACTAATAAATCTTGAAATGAAGACGGAATGCTGTATATTATGTAAATTAAATTTATTCTATTCCAAAGTTATTTCGATGACAATAACCGAGAAATATATCTTTAAACTTACATATTCAACGCTTTACGCATGCGATTTGCGAAGCCATATTAAAATAACAAACGTCTTTATTGCACAGTCTGCAAAACCGTATAAAGTGTCATCTTAAATGTTTCGTTATAAACGCTTTTGTTATTGAATATTTGCCGAGCAAAATAAACATTATTGATGGTGTATTTTGAACTTTCCTCCATTGATATTGGATACCTTACAATGAGGGATAGACGTCATCAATATACCGCCGACATTCCAATTCCGTTTTACGATCTGACATAATGATTATACTGTATTGAAATTTGATGGCTGTTGGTAAACAGCTTTCCTTCTGTGTAATGGCTACGTCGAATTTGTAATTTTGTTATTAATTTCAATGAATTTTGCAAATTGTTTCCATAATTTAATATTCAATATATAGGCAATGCGATGAACGATTGATTGCGAATTCATTCAATCGCTCAATCATTCGTATAAAATCAAAATAACTTAGTATTACATGAAATATTAACAAATGCTTACATCGTAGATGATATGACACAACTGACTTGGGAACAAAGATGTTATGTAACTTGTGCCTTTAGTTACACTGGAACACTTACCCTTAATATTGGGGCCAAACTATCGGGAAATGCCGTTAATTATCGCGATGATGGACGTTTAACGTAGGTGTAACCACGTCTTAGCGAGATAATTTGACAACGGCACATCACATTGCCGTTTGACGTTAGGCGATAACTCAAGTGGTGGTTTCAAGAATCGTACATCGCAAAATGATGCTTGGTGACGAATAATCGAACCTTTTAAAGCAACTATTGAAGAAGTTAAAAAGAAGAAGGAAAGCCTAATGGGTTATTATACCATGGGGAAAACATTTAACGTATTTTTTTTTCTTCCTATAATAAAAAATTACACTCATCAAATACAGAGTAGCACCGTCAATATCCATCTCGACGAAATTCAAGGAAAATTAGCGCCAAATTTTATCGTCAAGAATGGGCATTCACGTTGACCGTTGCGAGGGTAGCCCCACACTTTATCGCGTTAAAAATGAACGCAATATTTATCGCGATGATAGGCATTGACGTTTCCCGTAGTACCGTAGTTCCCCAGCATCAAAGTAGAACACAACAACACTAAGTATTGCTGTTTGGAGATAGAATAGACATTTCACCAAGTAAAGATTCACAAAAAACATATCGAAATAAATCATGATTTACATACATATATGTAATAATGACATTTATCTGGCAATGATTATACATTATTGTTTGCTCCACGTACATTTCACCCAAATACAAATTTTGAATTGCTAAGAAATGACGCATCATGTTTATTTTATGTTCAGCGCTGTTATGGCGATACGGAGGGTGATCGAGCCGGTTACATAGCCGGTTTATGTTCCTTTCCTAACTTTAGTAATATCCAAAAGGTACACGTGACATAATAAGCATTGCTTCCGTAAATCGACTGCCACTTACATAAAAAACATAGCAAGGAGATTTAAAGTAAATTTACATATATTCTCTTGTTTTAACGACATAAATGTATAACAATTTTTTCTGTTTAATTATTACTTTAATTTATTGTATACCACAAAGAAAAAATCACAAAACATGGATATAGTCTAAATAATAGTAGCATGAAACTTTGGCTTATATCGCTACATAACGATCGATTCCAGACAATCATTATTAAAAATTCTATGATAAAAACTATTCAATTCACGACCAAAAAGATTAATTTTGATGATATTGGAAAAAATACGTGAAAAACGTATCGCTTTTTTTATCATATTAATTATTCCTCTATTCCTCTCATTGTGAATTCGCCACTAGTGTGAACTAAGGAGTTGTGATCCTTGTGGTTTATCATAGTTTATTTTTCAAAATTTTTCGAATAATATTTATATGACTTGAATTAAAAAAAAAATAGTTATTTTAAACAAGTTTTATATTACCAATTGATCTGAAATCAGCACAAACTATTTAGCGATGATGATAATCTAGCATACTTAATATTATCACTAAAATACCACTAATATAAATTTGTTTTCAAAAATATCGAACAGCTGATTTACTACGATACTTCCTCGCAGCTGGCGCGTTACAGTTACTTCGGAATAAATATCGGAAGCGAACCATGAAAGTTTTAACTCGGAATAACATTTTATATTTCAGTCTGTTTAAATATTCAAGAGGATATTTCACCGCATACGATTTACGACTTCACAGGGAATAGAGTCTTGTATCGGACATGTCTGGATCAAACGACTTCAAAATATATCTGAAATTCATACAAACGCCTACAATTCTACACACACTCATGTAATAAAGCTGTAATAGTGTTCTCGTACATGAAGTATAAGAAATTTGTGGTAGGACTTTATATGTGTCTGTCTTGTTATGTTATAAGAATATTAATAATTAATAATATAAACAATACAAAATCAAAATTATAATACTACTTGATACTACTAACAATTAAGTTTGCATTTATTCATAAATAGTATAAATATATAACATTTTCACACTTAATAAGTAACTATCACATATTACCAAATAATTAAGCAGTTGTATTAATGGTAAATAATAATAAAAAATATTTGCGATATTTGACTGCCTCATTGGTCTAGTGGCTAGATATAAGGCCCGGTGGCCCTGAGTTCAATTCCCAGGTCGAACCAATATAAAGTTATTGGGTTTTTCTGTCAGAAATTTCTCAGTAACAGCCCGGAATCTGGAAGTTGGAAGTGTGTACACTCCCGTGCCTCGGAAAGTAGGTAAAGCCGTTGGTCCTGCGCCTGAACTCTTTCCGGTCGTGTCGGATTTCCGTCCGATCGGATTATGAGAGCTAGGGAAGAGAGAGTGCGCCTGTGTCTGCGCACACACTTGTGCCCTATAATATCTCCTGCGCAGTTGGCTAATCTCTATTGAGATTGGCCGTCGTGGCCGAGATCGGTCTGGAGGACATTATTATTATTTGCGATAAATAATTTGACACAACAATGCTTGTGTTTGAGGTCTCCTGTTAAATAAGTAAGGCATGTGTTAAGAGACCCACCCCTTTCATAATAAGACGTAAAAATATAAATTTATATTAAATTGTACAAAATATAATTAAATTTAAATGAATAAGCAAATCTAAGTGTTGAATACAACATTAATGCAAATATTCAGATCTAAAACAGAAATGGATGGATGCGTTCAAGCGAGTGTGTGTGTATCGACGCATATGCTGTAAAAGTGTCTCATTATCACAATAACTGAGTGTTTTTAACTTTTTATCTACTCTGTTATTGATTTTTAGCATTCATAATTTTATCGGTAAATAATAATGCATTTATTAATTATAACATAATTATACAGTTATTAATTAAATCTTAACTGTGTTACGTATATTTTTTTTAAATATTCAATCGTTTTACTATCAAAAAGTTAAAGTTTATATTGACGTATTGGTTGGAAGGGTAAGCGAGCCACTGTAATTACAGGCAAAAGGGACTCATATCTTAGTTCCTTGATTTGTCAGTGTATTTCTTTTGTATGGAATTTCTAATATATCTGACAATAACAACGGGTTGTGATTACTTACCATCAATTAATCTAACTCAATCATTCATAATATAATTAATTCTAACTAATTCCTAATTAATTGGCAGATCGAAGACAAGTATTCCTCACCATTTAGATTTAAACACTCTAAATGATCATTTTTCCAAATTTCCCTCCGGTAATCCTAATAAATCTAATACTATCTCTTCCCTTAATGCACGCTTAAGACCTGATTTCCCTCCGTTCTATTTTGCTTCTATTACTGCCAGTGACGTTAAAAAACAAATGTCTTCCATTTCGTCTGATGCAGTTGGCAGTGATGGTATAAGCCGTAAAATGGTAACAACGGTTTTAAACGAAATTGTGCATGTACTCTGTCATATTTTTAACTTTTCTCTTTCATCTAAAATTTTCCCCAGTGTTTGGCGCACTGCTCATATTATTCCTATCCCTAAGATCTCTAATCCTACGTCACTTTCACACTATCGCCCTATTTCTATCCTTCCCTTCTTGTCTAAAATTCTTGAACGTATTGTCCATTCTCAACTTTCTCTATTTCTATCACAAAATCACATCTTGAGTTCATTCCAGTCTGGCTTTCGAGTTGGACACAGCACTGTGACGGCACTCACGAAGGTTCTTGATGATATCCGTTTTGGAATGGACCAGAAACATGTCACCATCTTAGCATTATTAGATTTTAGTAATGCGTTCAATACCGTTGACTATGACATTCTACCGCAAAACAGCAGTACTTTGTGTTGTTGTATTCCAGTTTGAAGGGTGAGTGAGCCAGTGTAATTACAGGCACAAGGGACATAACATCTTAGTTCCCAAGATTGGTGGCGCAGTGGTGATGTTTTTTTTTAATGAAATATACAAACCACTGTCTATGGGCGTTGGTGACCACTTACCATCAGGTGGCCCACATGCTCGTCCACAAATCTATGCTATAAAAAAAAAAAAAAAAAAAAAAAAAAAATTCTCCTAGCGGTTCTAAAATCTATAAACGTATCTACGGACGCTTTAGCCTGGTTCCAATCCTATTTGCATGGGCGACAACAACGTATCCATAGCGGAGAACGATTTTCTTCGTACTGTCGTCTCAGTGCTGGAGTGCCTCAGGGTAGTGTGCTATCTCCACTCCTGTTTTCCATTTTTATCAATAGTCTTACTGAACTCCTCACTCTTTCTTTTCATCTTTATGCTGACGACTTACAAATTTACTTGACTGCTCCAGTTGAGAACATTTCTGAAGCGGTAGGTAAATTAAATACCAACCTAAACATTATTACCAATTGGAGTAAGTCATTTGGTTTGTATGTCAATGCAAATAAATCGCAGCTTTGTATTGTAGGTACCACTAAACAGCTATCCAAAATTGACTACGCTGGCCTACCGGATGTTGTTTTCAACGAATCGGTTTTACCTTACAGCGACGCTGTTAAAAATCTAGGCGTCATTATGGATAGATCTCTTTCGTGGCGACCTCACGTAGCTGAAATAAGTCGCAAAATTTTTTCAACAATTCACTCATTAAAAAGATGGAAAAACTTCTTACCTATTAAAACCAAAATAACACTTGCCAATACTCTTCTCCTTCCAATTTTGGACTACGCGGACTCCTGTTATCCTGATTTAACGGAGGACCTGATTCACAAACTGGAACGACTACAGAACCTATGCATCCGTTTTATTTTTGGACTCAAAAAATACGATCATGTATCCCAGTATCGATCTGAACTCGGATGGCTCCGAGTAAAGCATCGCCGCAACTTACACGTCCTTTCGCTCCTTTATTCCACACTATTTCATCCTTGCTCCCCGTCCTATTTGAAAGAACGTTTTTCCTTCCTTGGTAACCTTACTCTTCACCTTAATCTTCGCTCTCAGAGTGATAATAAATTAAGCGTACCTTCTTGTAACTCCCATTCCTACATGAATTCGTTCACGGCAAAGGCGGTTAAATTGTGGAATGCACTACCAACTCAAGTCCGTCAGTCTCCAACACTTCAGTTATTCAAAACCCGTGTTAAATTGCATTACCTGTCAATAAATTAAACCTCCTCTAACCCTTTCACTACTAGCAGCTAAGTATGCTCGCACCTATCTGTTGTATTGCCTATTGTATTTTGTGTGTATGTATATTTACTTTTAATTTGTTAATGCACTAGCCCACTATGTTTTCTCTTGTAAGTCTCTTTCAGTAGGGTTGCCTGGAAGAGATCACTACTTAGTGATAAGGCCGCCCTTTGCATACTTTTGTAGTGTTTTTGATCTTAAGCTTTTTTCTTGTATTTTGTTTATTTTCTGTGTGCAATAAAGCTGTTTATTATTATTATTATTATTATTATTAATTATTGATTGAATTATATTAATTAGAAGAACATGCAATTCACGCTTATAGTCCAAATTGAAGGCAAGTGAAATTGCGAAGCACAGCTTCTCATAATATCTCATATAATAAGACAAGTTATCTCGAATATTCGATAAAATTATATCGGAGATAAGCAGAATATGGTATGTCTGCTTTTTAATATTTTAGAATTTTAAACATACCTGGATTTGGTTACCGTGTTTTTTTTTTTTTTTTTTTGATTTTATAGGTAAGCGGACGAGCATATGGGCCACCTGATGGTAAGTGGTTACCAATACCCATAGACATTGGCATTGTAAGAAATGTTAAGCATCGCATACATCGCCAATGTGCCACCAACCTTGGGAACTAAGATGTTATGTCCCTTGTGCCTGTAATTACACTGGCTCACTCACCCTTCAAACCGGAACACAACAATACAAAGTACTGCTGTTTTGCGGTAGAATATCTGATGAGTGGGTGGTACCTACCCAGACGAGCTTGCACAAAGCTCTACCACCGAGTATTATGTGTGGAGTGTTTGCTTATTATACAATTAAATATCTTAACATTGATCAAAGTCAGCTGAGGTATTTTTGTTTGAAATGTCATTGGTCGATGGTACTCGATAACGCAAAGTTTTACCAATAAGCTAATAAAAAATTGATGTATGACACGTGCATAAATTCCCATTCGAAAAAAGTAAAAACTGCAAAATAAATTGAGAAACAAATTCTTTTATTAGACAAGTTGTTGTATAACGACGAGCTTTAGATGTAACAAATCACATGAAACAGTCAAATACTTCGAGTAACAATTTGACTTCCTACTGAGTTTTCATTAAATTAGTTTTGAATCGAATCGCAATGGCTCTAAAATCGAATCGAATGTCCACGTGCAATTTAAAAGTTCTAGAATTCGATTTCAGTTTTCGTAGTTACTACCTTTTTAATAGAATTTTCATGAATTTTAAATACATGTTTCTTTAATATTACCTTTGTATTTATAGATAAATATAATTGAGTCCTACGAATATATATTTTTAAACCTTCTTTAAACACTACAATGTTATAAAAATAATATTAGGGCCAAATTGCATTATCTTTTATTACTATTTCTATGTTTATATGGAAGGAGTGCGTTTGCCGAAGCGTCTCCATTTTAACGCATGGTAACTATATAGCCTTATATACAATCAAATTTTACACAACTAAGGATATCTTACAGGAAGTAAAAATAAAATGTCCTACGGAACGAAATTCGACTACGGCAGCCATTCTTAAGAGTAGTGTTCTGTGCAGGAGATATAATAGCGCGTAAATGAGTTTGCCAAAATCCAACAACTCCAACAATTTTCCCTGGTCCAACAAGAAATGATACAAAAGCTTTAACCCTCGTTAGGAAGCCTCAAGACTCATGGTAGTGTTTTTTAAATTTATATTATGTACCTTTTTTAAATATTTAGCTATAGAAAAACTGTTCTGCTATATAACTATTGGTAAATACCAATGAATAAAAATGAAGGAAATAAAAAAAAAACAGATATTCCTTAAAAAAAATTGCTGTTTTCTGTCATAGTACACGATCTTACTCCTCAGACGTGTCTAAAGATACTCGTATGTCAGATCAAAAAAAAAAACTAAAACAAAAGAAACTTTAAATAAAAGTTTAAGCCTCAATCCAGTATGGGCTATTTGCAAATACCGAACAAGTTGAAAATTTGATCAAATTCCTGAGTGCGTTCACGGCAGTGTTGGCAACTTTTGAGACGCATTTCCCCCTAGAACCATCTCTAAATCCCCCCAAATCCCCTGACCGATGAATTGACTGTGCATCGGTCGATGGTTTTGCCGTTTCCCACGTACCGTCATGTCATAAATGGCCTAAGTGGCCCACCATTTCTCCTACAGCCCTCCCTTATGATGATCCTAACCGAGAATTTCTCTAAAAAATTAACCCCTAAAAAACCCCTAAGCAAATGTTGCACCTAAAAAAAACATTTTATCTGACTTACCCCCAAATGTAGGGGGAAAACCCCTAAGTTGGCAACAGTGGTTCACGGTTCAGACGTCTGCTGTTAAGGACAGTCTGATCGCTTTTGCTCAGTCATTTACAAAAAACGTAGTGGACAGTTATTTTACTTTAGACCAACATGATGGGTAAGACTCTAAATAACCACATTTCAACTACTCATTGCGTCCACTTGATAAATTACGCTTAATTAGTAAAACTGATTTGACATTCGTTGAAAATGATCGTTAAATATGATAATAAGGCTCATAAAGTTATTCGCAATTTGACTAATGCATACTCAAGAAACATAACATCTGTGATCTCACACAGCTGGCGGCGCATTGCCGAGTAATATTTTGCACGTTTTATGAAGCCATTGCCTGTGGGTTGAGAAAAAACTGTATCTCTAAAACCACTGTTATAAATTATGTTTCTGTTAAATATTAAACTACCATGATGTTTTTTATGTTATAGGTAAGCCGGACGAGTAATCGGACCACCTAATGGTAAGTTTTCATAAGAATTGCTGTATAGCGGTAGAGTATCTGATGAGTGGGCAGTACTAGTATCTTGCACAAAGGCCAGTGCATTTATGTTATAAATTAATTATAGTAATCTTATTTTATTAGGTTAGTTATGTTTTTTAATTTTTCAAAAAAGAGAGTGTTTATATTCTAAGTATATTTGACGTATCATCTGTTTCTGTTATTATTCTTGTATTATGTTTGTTATTTTAAAAGTGGGTACTTTAGCGTATACACAGCGCCAGCAAACTCTACATACCCCCACTTCATGTAAGGGAAACGCGTTAAACAGTTTCCAGTGACATAAAAAAGGATGAGAATTATAAGCTACTTACACAAGCTATGTTGCATCAGATACGTCGTCTTTAGAAATTTATTATAAACACAAAAGGCAGAGGAAAATCTTAATGATGAGAATGAATATGCTTGGATTTGACCTCATAACCGTCGATTGGAATACACGCGTCCAATCCACTAATCCATTGTTCTCCTAGAGAAATAAACGTCTATCAATTCTAATCAAACCAATAAAGCGACGACGGACTGTAACAATATTAATTTACTCCGGTACTGAGCGAGAACATAAAACAGAAATGACTTATAAAAGAAATGCAGTAAAAGAAAGAAACGATAAAGGACATTCGTTCCCTCTTTATATTTTCAATGTTACGATAAATTACGCCCCTCACATAAGTAAATACGCTTTGGTACAAATATTGGCATCCACCTTACGGGATAGGTATGTTTTCTCAAACAACCTTCAACAAACTTCATTTCTATATAAAAACCGAACAATATACACTTTTTAGAGCAATATTATGCAAACAATATAATATAATATCTTTAATTCAGTTGAATAATATAATTATTTTCTTTTAATGATGTTTTTAAAAGCGTTGGGAGAATAATTTCAAAAAAAATTGATCATAACGTTTTTATAATCATGTAAAGTGTACGTATAATTGTTGGAGTATCTCAAGTGTATTTTGGATAATTTAATTTTTAATTAATGGAATCACAATCTTATTTTAATTTTTTTATTTAACAAAATCAATCTTTTACATTTTACTTATAAATATGCTTACAGAAAGCTATTTGTGTATGAAAATGAGAAAAAATATTTCCGGTCACCGGATGAGAACGGGTGACCTGTTTTACTGGCGCAGCCTCAGCATTACGTAATATGTAATCACTAATGCCCCGTTGTACGGCGGCCTTTGTAGGGGACATTAGTTAATGAAACGAGAAAATTCGATGGAGCGCGTTTTGGTTGTTCGTATATATTTTTTTCAAACAAAATATGCTAGTAATCTTTTCTTTTACTACAATATCATATTAAGACATCTAAAGTATGAACGAACACTATGGGATAAAATATAATATAAGTTTATATAAGTTATCTCGGGATTAGTATTAAAATGACTGACCGTAGTTTTTAATACAGATTTTTTTTACAATAAGATGAATTGTTTATTTTTTTTCAGACTGGAAAATGTAAATTGTAACTCGGGATAATTATAATATGTGATATTCCATAGATGAAAGCCACGGCCAAGCGCCAAATAATTTCATGTGCTTAATTTATAATTCTTCTCGTGCTTGATGGAATCGTGGTGAAGGAAAACATCCTGAGGAAACCTGCATGTGTCTAACTTCACTGAAATTCTGTCACATGTGTAATCCACCAACCCGCATTGGAGCAGCGTATTGGAATGAGCTCCAAACCTTCTCCTCAAATAAAAGATGGGAGGAGGCCTTAGCCCAGCAGTGGGACATTCACAGGCTATTACTGTTACATAGATGAAAAGTAGGAAAATAGCACAATTTCACAATAACAATTATAATATTAGTGCTGATTCCTGGAAGACTGTTTAGGTAGTTACACACTTATCAGCTATATATACTACCGGTTCTCTTACTTTGATTTTAGAGTACAAAAAAATAAAGTGAGCCAGTGTAATAACAGCCACACGTTTACAGTGAGTGTATGTTTCATAAATTGCCAATGTCTAATGACAGAAATGAGCACTTAAAACCATTTTGCCCAAGTGGCTTGCAGCGTTTCTGACACGTCATCTCATATTAATTGCCGTATACATTAAAAATATTCTATAAGTGGCAGTTGAGCCTGAGACCTGATTCGCTCGGAGTAAATGGAATTTTATTTCACAAACAGTTCCTTGTAAGTCAACGAACCATACGCTCATCACTTATATCATGACTCATCAAATAGGAATTGCTTTTACTATTAGTATAGTGAGCCTGAATAATTACAGAGATAAGGGAGTCATGGCTCAAAGGGAATTGACAAAGTGAGGAACAGCTAACATATCTTCATTCATACAGTGCTGATGTTTATAGGCAGGTCTCATATTTGAACTTAAGAAGAAACAGGAGAGAATGAGGAACAATGGTAACACGTTATTAGTAATATTTTCTTTTTTTTTAAATATAATATAGATAGGTGGTCGACCAGATGGGCCACCACTGCCAATAGACATTAGCGTTGTAAGTAATATTAACAATTCCTTAAATCGCCAATGCACCAACCTTGGTAACTAAGATGCTATTGCCCTTGTGCCTGAAGTTACACTGGCTCAATCGTTCTTGCAACCGGAATACAATAATGCTTCGTATTGCTGTTTGGTAACCTACCCAGATGAGCTTGCACAAACCCCTACAGCCAAGTATAATAATGCAACGTGTATCATTTTTTGTAAATAAAAACCATAGTATCTGAAACAAACACACGGAAGAAGATCATGAATGAAAGTAAAACTATGTCAATGAGGTAAACAAAACGAAGTGTATACCTAAGTATATAACTGGCGCCATAGACAATTTCTGAGAACTCGAAGTTGCCGGCAAAACAATAGGATGTAAAAGAAGAAGTTTAATGATAAAATAGCAGTTTTCTAATTACATGCAAATTAACAAACAGGGTGGTATTTTAACAAATTGTTCGGTGGAAATTAAACGGGAATGACTAATGAAGCACAAACTAACTAAGGTGTCGCTTTACGTAAGCGTCCTTTAGAGAAATGAATTGTCTTCAATGACTCTAGTTGAACAAATCTTTGTAATTAAACTGTATAATTAATCTATAGACACAAACTTTGCTTTAAAGTTATGAATTATTGAGTTGAATAAATAACAGCCGCTAGTGCACTTGGTATGAAAATATTTGGATTAAAAATTTATACTAGATGTGTGAATTATATGTAATTAAAGACTTGCACATACGTCTTAGAGGCCAATGAACCATTATCTCTACGATTGGGCTGCCATAGTTTTGTTTAATTTTTATTGTAACTGGTTTATTGTGTCTCGTCAAATTTATTGCATCATTTTAACATTTTTTATTTCTTTATATATTTATACATAATAGCGAACTATTATAATAATAGTAATAATAATAATAATAATGTATTTATAATTTCAATAAATGTGTATAACTATTAACAATTTATCTGTAATTCAAGAAAACATTGTATTATGTATATATGTAGGCCTAAAAATACAAAATGCGTGTATTAAATCCTTTAAAAATAGCGTAATAGTAATGAGAAATTATGTTATGAAATATTTATGAGCGTAGTATGTACTATTCTTTGAATACATCATTTCACACAGAGAAGTTCAATAACTTTCTATTGAAGCAATCCAATTGGGACCAGCACAACTATGAGTTCGTGGTATATATCTACTGACTAGTTGGCCACAACATGTAGTAAAATATTCACAGGCATAACATAAATAACAACATGGAATATTTATTTATAGTAAAACAGGATATTCGTTATGATATCTTAATTAATAAGTGAAATCAGCAAAGAAAAGTAATTAAACCAAGTTAAACTGTAAAATTTATGTACTCAAATAACAAGGGACAATGCACTAAAAGTCGAAGCAAATATCTTTCTTCAATTCTTAAAAGCTTTAACTTATATTGTTTATTAAAAATTCAGTGGTTCGGAAAGAAAAACCCTAGATCTTAGAAGAACCAGTGAACGACACTCAGTTGAATTTCACTTAATTTCTCATATCATAATTTCATGGTTGACTATAGTTGTAACAAGTAACATTTTATTTATACATGAAATAACCTCGAAACGATTGCTTCATTTAATGTTTTATGATGTCATATTTTATCCTAACCACACACACATATATATATTTAACGAGGTCGATTTAAAGATATATCAATCGAAATTATAGGTTATTTTCATTGAAGATAGGAACGGCATAGAGACGAGATCGCGTATCGCGAGAAGCGTGTTAAGAACGCGCAAGTGATATCAGAAATTTTCCTGGCTTCAGGCACGCTCATAAAAAACTAGCCATTTACTCAGGACATATTATTGTGCACATTTGTGTGCGTAATTATAGATGCACTCTCTTTTCCCTCATCCGTAAAGGTTTCCGAGGCACGAGAGTGTGCACACTTCTATCATCCGGGCTACAGTCTGTTCATGAGAATTTTATAAACAGAAAACCCAACAACTTTTACTTAGACCGACCCGGAGTTGGCTAAACGTCATATTATATTAATTATTCAAATCATCAACTATTTGTAAGTTAACGTAGTTAGTAAATACGAATTGAGCTGTCTTATTTCTTGAGCTTTATTTGTAGTTATGGTGTACAGATTTTTTTGGAACGAAATTAATATTGTATAATAATGTACGTCGCTTATGTCATAAATATGGACCGTTTTAGCATTTATAGATCAAAGGAAATTTTATTTTCCCCGACCTTTATGACCCATCTGCGTTGCTTTATTAGTTTGCTCTTTACCTGGCTCATATATTACAGAATATTTATAGGGAGAGTAAACGTTTTACACAAATTAATAGCCGGGGTTGCAAGAGCCATTTGAGTACACTCCAATGGCTATAAAAAGGTTATGTCTTCTAAATAACTTTAGACGATAAATTAGAAAAAGCAGTATGATAAAAAAGGACCTCTGATAGAAGTTTAATTGAGAAATAAATATTTTAGGTCTTTATGTTCTATTCGTTGATACTCACAGTCGTCTCACGACTGAAACTCTCATTAGATGAAATAAAAAACAGATCTTTTAAAAAAATTCAAGTATTCAAGTCTGGTCAACTGTTATATTTCATAAACAATATATACTTTGTTGAAAAGCAAAATAATGGGAAGATAGATGCAGGCATTGTATAGGGTTTTCCATTAAGGGCGCTTGCTCGTGCAGAACTTCCATCGTAGCGTGTGCTGTGTGGCACGTAGCGCCGTCCTGTTGAAACCACATGTTGTCCAGATCCATATTCTCGATTTCAGGCCAAAAGAAGTTGGTTATCATCGACCGGTATCGCTCACCATTGACGGTGACGGCCACACCATTATCGTTTTCGAAAAAATACGGACCAATCACGCCTCCGGCCCAAAATCCGCACCAAACAGTCACTTTCTGCGGGTGCATTGCCACTTGGTGAACCTCGTGTGGATTGGTCTCGTCCCAAATACGGCAATTTTGCTTGTTGACATAGCCATTCATCCAAAAATGCGCCTCGTCGCTGAAGATGATTTTTTTGCCAAAATCGGCGTCAACTTCCAACTGCTCTAATGCCCAGTCAGCGAACACACGGCGCTGTCTATGGTCATTAACCTTGAGCTCTTGGGTCAGCTGGATCTTGTACGGGTGCAGGCTCAAGTCACAACGCAAAATTCGCCAAGTTGTCGTCTGCGAAAGGCCGAGTTCCTGTGCGCGACGCGGAATTGACTGCCGCGGGTTTTCGAGGACACTGTCGCGCACAGCGGTGATATTCTCGGCAGATCTCGCGTTACGTTGACGCACGGGAACCGGCTGATTGTTAACTGACCCGGTTGACTCGAATTTGTCCACCAATCGACGGATAGTCGACTCGGCAGGACGATCATCGCGACCGTAAAACGGGCGAAGTGCGCGGAACGTTGCTCGAACTGAAGACCCATTTTCATAAAACAATTTTATGATTTGCACGTGCTGCTCGACACTGTAACCTGCCATGGTGGTTTGGGAGGACGGAATGAATATAACACACTGCATTTGACAGCTGTCACTCAAACAACATGGCCGCAATCAGCTGTCAAAGTTCAAGCGTCCCTATTGGAAAACCCTATATAATATTTTGACATTTGGACATCTATTAATTGACAGTGAAAAGTAAAATTGATGGGTCTCTTTTTATTATTTCTTAACAGTAAGTTTCTCTGTTCAGGATGGATCTACTTTAAACATAATAAAAATCAAACAATGCCCACTTGTAAAGTTCTTACTTTTTGGTCAAACCTCAGACTAATTTAGCGTGGTGTGTGAAAGTATTGGCTTCCGCGAATTTTATGTAAAAATGTTGTCAAACCAGTACTATTTAATGTTTTTACCAATTTTCCTAATGAGTGAAGAAAGCGGCAAAAACATCAAATATGAAATATAATAACTATGTTTATGAAAGTATTATATAATGGGAACAACAAACGTTAATATAAACTGAAAAATCAATACAGATGTAGCCCTGTTTCAAGTCTAAAACCTTTTCATAGATTACAAGCGAACCAGGTAAAACTGAAATAAGGTTTAAAGGTAAAACTGAACCAATTCATCCATTTCGGAATTTCATCAAAAAACGTTACGTTGAACTTACATTCTGTATACTCAAAAACATTTGCATTGTAACAAAAACCATTTGCAGCTAAATGTTTTAAAACCGCCGAAACACAGCGACAAAACGTTTCCATTTTTCTCATTCACCGGCGAATTCTAAAATGTTAAACGCAAGTGAAGTGACCTCATAATTGCGAGTTTAAAGGGCTGAAAGGCTCTGTTATCATAGCTTTGAATGGGAGACGCGGCTGAATTAAAATACGCTCCGACTCACCTGACAACGCAGCGTTTGAAAATATAGCTGCTCATAAAGGCTATTGTGTATATTAACAAAATATTTTGAATGAAACAGACACTAATATGAAAAATATTAGTGTCTGTTTCATTTATATTCTTCCTTAAAATGCAATTTTATTTTTGTTTTATAGGTAGGCGGACGAGCATATGGGCCACCTGATGGTAAGTGGTCACCAACACCCATAGACAATGGCATTGTAAGAAATGTTAACCATCGCTTACATTGGCAATGCGCCACCAACCTTGGAAACTAAGATGTTATGTCCCTTGTGCCTGTAATTACTACACTGGCTCACTCACCCTTCAAACCGGAACACAACAATACAAAGTACTGCTGTTTAGCGGTAGAATAACTGATGAGTGGGTGGTACCTACCCAGACGAGCTTGCACTCTACCACCGAGTGAAATGACAAATTTTCAATAATATTAAATTATAGACGTAGATATATCCTTTTATAACGTTAATATGAAAGAGAAAATTCTATTCGCTGTACTCTACGTCATAAGTAAATTTTTTTATAAAAATAATTCTATCTAATATCAAGCATTTTATATATACATAATATACGTTAAGCTTATAATATAGAAATCGAAAGATGAGACGATTTTAATAAGAGCGAACTTGAATTAATTATATTTTGATTGGTGTCGCTTATGAGATATAATATTATTTCACTTTTAGAACTTGGTGAGTCGATGCATCACATTTATGTATTCGCTTGTTCAAATCAAAGACTACGACGACGCGACCAATACATCGTAACAACTAACTTAAAATATTCAATAATTATGTATTGTATTGTTCTGTATTTTGCTTGTTGTGTAAAACTTTGTTTCTTATAAACAAAAGTTTTTATTATTTGAACATAAATAAAAGTTTATGTTACATTCTTCGAGGTGACTTATTCATTTATATAATATGTTTTTATGTTACGGGAGTAAATAACGCACAATTTGATTTATCTGAAATAGATATTTTTTATGTTATTATAAAATTAAATTACATAGGTACTTAAATTAGTTGAAGTAAAATCATATACTAACCTAAAAGAGGAAAAAAAAAAAATCGACAGGTAAAGGTTTTTACTTCCAATATTTTAGTAGATCGACACTGTGCTATAAATTTTATGAAATGTATTACTTTCAATCAATGTTAAACAAATCACTTCACGAGCAAACTACAATATTACCGCGCTTCGTAACTACCATAGATTCATAAAAATCCAGCGTCATAATTTTAGGCGGAATACACAATTATTATATTAGGCTACGTACACAACGTACTAATAATAATAATTTATTATTATTATTATTATTACTGTATACAAAGCTTACATTTATATTTACAGTATCAAGTAGGTACAAATATCACATTAATATTAGAAACAAAAGTTTCTTTATTTTTTTGAAAAAAATTATGTCGATTATAACCCAAGTGTTGAGATATATCGTCCTTGATGGCCCAGTGGTTAGAGGACGTGAATTTTAACCGATCATTCTGAGTTCAAGCCCACTGAATTTTCATATACTGTATTATTGTTTATAATCCTCATCGTCCTTAGCGGTGAAAGAAAACAATATTAGGAAACCTTCACGTATATCTATCTACCCACCAACCAGAATGTATAAAAGGAATTCATCCACGCTGTTCCATTACGATTTGGCACATGTAGTAGACTTTCATTCGAAACATGCATGTTTCCTTTTAATGGATGACATTTAATGCGATTTGAATCCGCAATTTTATGCCAAAATTCACACGCTCTAAGCCATCATTAAGCTATTTCGGCTCTCATTTATATACACGCACCTATATAGAGTAGATCCTCGATTATCCGAACCAATTGGGACTGAGACTAGTTCGGATAATCGAAATGTGGGTTTTTGGGACGAGATCTGCAAAAAGTCGAATACTTTTGATTATTATATTTTTTTTTTATAAAATCGTCAATTTTTAATTGCAGACGGCTGTAACGCGTTTGTGAGTGGCCAAGTCTCGCAGCCTCGCACAGCAGCTGCGAGCAACAATGTATCTTTCGCACCAATGTTCAGATAATTGAACGTTCGGATAAACTAAGTGCAATATAGTAAAATGCAATAAAATGAAAAAAACATATCAAAATATTACACAGGAAAAGGTTTTTATTTTTAATCGAAAAATATAGGACAAGTTAAATAAAAAAAATATAACATTGACTTCATAAAAATTATTATTTTTTTATTTACTATTTACACTACTCGGTGGTAAAGCTCGGTGCAAGCTCGTCTGGGTAGGTACCACCCGCTCATCAGATATTCTACCGCAAAATTGCAGTACTTTGTATTGTTGTGTTCCGGTTTGAAGGGTGAGTGAGCCAGTGTAATTACAGGCACAAGGGACATAACATCTTAGTTCCCGAGGTTGGTGGCGCATTGGCGATAAACACTGAAACTTATGAACAGATTTTAATTATCGTTTCACCATTAAAACCCTACTTTATCCAAAAGTAATGTATTTTAGTAATTAGATTGAAGTATGTTCACTATAGGCGCAAACCTAATTCCATGAAGCGCGCTCAGCGATTTACCAATAAAATATTATTATAAAGTTTATTAGTAACATATCAAATAATTAAAAAAACAATATGATATGTATTGTGCTTAAAGTAATGTCTATTTTAAAAATACGCTTACGCCAAAAGTTTATGTTTTTCATTAAATGTTCTAGAATTAAAGTCGTCGTTGCTGTTTTAAATGTCAAGGTTGAATTCCGCAGCACATTATTAAAACGTTGAAAATATGAAATATTTCATATGTTCATACATTGCACCAGAAATATGGTATAATTTTGTATAAAAAAATACGAACTTGTCCCTGCAACTTCGCTTGTCCTATATCACACCTGCCCCGGCTATGTTATCTGCTCCAGTTTGACACGGTCAGAAAAAAGGGCTAAATAAAACGCTTATATTGTAATAGGTAGCAAAACTCCCGATTGACATTATTTAATGTGAAAATCATCTAATCGCGTTTTGACAAATAAGCGGCGAGGGGACATTCTTTTATAATTTGTAGCGACGACACAAATAAGTTGCGTAATATGTAATTACTAGATACTCGTACTAAATTCATACGACTGATGCTATTAGTACATACATTACTCATTGTAAACGTATATGTATATTAATAAAAAAATGCTTAATATATTTTTTTATTTGCTAGGCTAAGACCTCCTCCTATGCGTGTTGGTGGATAGACATGGCAGAATTTAAGTGAAATTAGATACACATGCGGGTTTCCTTAAGGTGTTTTCTTTCACCGCCGAACATGAGATCTATTATAAACACAAATTTTAATGTGCTTGACATTTAAATTTAGTGGTGCTGGCCTGGCCTTGAACGCGCTTTCATCAGATAGTATTTACGCTAGTAAGTAAGTACTTACTTACGCTTGGTTAAAACAACAACTAGGCAATTTTGGGCTCTTATTTCTTTTGGGAAGTATTAACATGCTTGATCAACAAAATGAACCATAAACTTCCCTATTTTTAAAAAAAATGTTGCTCATATGTAAAAAATGGGTGTTGTATGTAGCAAATTTGGATCACAACATTTCTTTTATATAAAGTTTTATATATATCTGTAACAGTTTTGGCAACATTCACTTGAGAACTGCCCGGCCCGACAATTGCTGTTTGAAGTAGAATAAGTAATGACAGAGTGGCACACTGAGAGGGGAGT
Organism: Nymphalis polychloros; assembly: GCA_905220585.2. Lineage (NCBI taxonomy): Eukaryota > Metazoa > Arthropoda > Insecta > Lepidoptera > Nymphalidae > Nymphalis > Nymphalis polychloros. The sequence goes on from HG992247.1 coordinate 3,644,737, forward strand.
TAATAAAGCCTCCTGTATAATAATCCCTGTTGTCTTGTTCAGGTGTAAATTGTGAGTAAACCAATATAATTACAGACACAAGTAGCCGCGCGCTAATTTAAAACCGCCACGTTAGTAAACAGAAATTTCATTATTGTCAGAAATTTCAAAATTCATTATTGGCGCGACGAGTGATTTTTTTAAATTTTGTTTTAATGTGTTATTTGGATTTTAAGTAGTAATTGAGTGAGTTATTTACACCATTTTTTATGAATTCGTGTTTTATTTTTTAAAAAGACCAATTCGTGGTTTTTGTAAAGTCAACTTCACTTCTGGATGCTAAATATGTCATCATTCTCAAAATTATTGACAAAAATAATGAATATTTTATACCCTTATTAATATACCATTTTCATTTCATAGCAATCATTCAAACCTACGTCCTAAATAAGAAATATTCTGATTTTAAATTCGTTAAATAGCTTCAGTGCTGACTACATTCATCTTTTCACAAAGGTTTATTGCGAACGACTTTTAAGAGTACATTTTTCATACACGAGCGATTCCGATCTGTACGAAACGTTTAAATATCTGAATTTATCCTTATATTTAAAACTGGATTCACGGATTTCCTTTCACGAAAGAAAATTGTAATACGTTCGTCTTTTTTAAAAAATGTATACGTTATAGTAAAGAGAAAAAATATAGAGACATTTAATGTACTATTTTTCATATATTACTTTAAAAACCATTTTAGATAATAATTGCAATACAAATACGATGCATTGGTATGTATTGAGAATTGTATTTTTTATAACGTGATTTCACATTTTTCTTAGAATAAATGTATATTCATAGGAAAATATCAAACAACAGGAGATTTTCAAAAAATGCTTACAAAATGAGTCAAATACTTGTTATTCCAATCAGCTAAACTAAACTCGGAATTAACCGGAAATCAATGCTAATGTGGTAATATCAAACTTTACACATAACCACGTACTATGTATTCTTATGTATATACTTACATATATACCTACATATTATGATCTCTTTACACCGTCCAAGACTACAGGTAACTTATCCAGCCTTGATACAACGTTTTTTATTTCAATATAAATTTTAAAATAAAGTTATATCATGGTCCTTCGAGCCGGATTTTTCATCAAAAATACAATTTGGTCTCTATCTACTTACCTGTACTAAGTCTCCATGTATCCCTCCAGCAGCGGTTATTGTTAATAGACAAATGTATGGGACAAGATCTTCTCGTGGTCGGTGCAGTTCCAGCTCATATGTCCGCCCGATGTCACCATAATAAGTTTTATTGCAACCTGAAAGCAAAAGAAGTATTTAAAATTCTGCTTGCAAAAGATTAAATGAAGCTTATATTATATAAATTTAACAATATTACTTAAGCACAGTAGCTATCATTGAAAATTCAATTAATGTATAATTAAAATAAGGAAACTACATATCACCAGATAATTGCTTTAATGAAGGAAGCACTGATCGTATCATTGTTTTCATTTTTATTAAGAAAGTTATACTGTTTCCTGCAGTTCGATGCCAATGTTAATTAAATTTTAAGAAATATGTACAAAAATTTAAAAAATATATATATAGGGTTTTCCAATAGGGACGCTTGAACTTTGACAGCTGATTGCGGCCATGTTGTTTGAGTGACAGCTGTCAAATGCAGTGTGTTATATTCATTCCGTCCTCCCAAACCACCATGGCAGGTTACAGTATCGAGCAGCACGTGCAAATCATAAAATTGTTTTATGAAAATGGGTCTTCAGTTCGAGCAACGTTCCGCGCACTTCGCCCGTTTTACGGTCGCGATGATCGTCCTGCCGAGTCGACTATCCGTCGATTGGTGGACAAATTCGAGTCAACCGGGTCAGTTAACAATCAGCCGGTTCCCGTGCGTCAACGTAACGCGAGATCTGCCGAGAATATCGCCGCTGTGCGCGACAGTGTCCTCGAAAACCCGCGGCAGTCAATTCCGCGTCGCGCACAGGAACTCGGCCTTTCGCAGACGACAACTTGGCGAATTTTGCGTTGTGACTTGAGCCTGCACCCGTACAAGATCCAGCTGACCCAAGAGCTCAAGGTTAATGACCATAGACAGCGCCGTGTGTTCGCTGACTGGGCATTAGAGCAGTTGGAAGTTGACGCCGATTTTGGCAAAAAAATCATCTTCAGCGACGAGGCGCTTTTTTGGATGAATGGCTATGTCAACAAGCAAAATTGCCGTATTTGGGACGAGACCAATCCACACGAGGTTCACTAAGTGACAATGCACCCGCAGAAAGTGACTGTTTGGTGCGGATTTTGGGCCGGAGGCGTGATTGGTCCGTATTTTTTCGAAAACGATAATGGTGTGGCCGTCACCGTCAATGGTGAGCGATACCGGTCGATGATAACCAACTTCTTTTGGCCTGAAATCGAGAATATGGATCTGGACAACATGTGGTTTCAACAGGACGGCGCTACGTGCCACACAGCACACGCTACGATGGAAGTTCTGCACGAGCAATTTCTGGACATGGTCATCTCGCGCGGAGGCGACGTGAACTGGCCACCGAGATCGTGCGATTTGACCCCGCTGGACTTTTTCTTGTGGGGTTTTCTTAAGTCGCAGGTCTATGCCAACAAGCCGCAAACCACCGATGCCCTCAAAGTCAACATACGCCACGCCATCGATCAAATACAGCCCGATTTGTGCGCCAGAGTCATCGAAAATTGGACCTTTCGTGTGCGCGCCACCAACCGAAGCCGTGGCGGTCATTTGAATGATGTCATATTCCATACATAATGGGGTCGATAGACCTTCCAAATAAAAAAAAAATTCGCAAATATCTCTCCTACATGTATTTTTTTTTGCATTTCAAAGATCAAGCGCCCTTAATGGAAAACCCTATACATTTTGACTGTCGTATCCTTTAATAAAGCATTCAGATTTGTAGTATGTGTACATGTGAACTGACTGAACAGACAAAATAGTTTCAAATTTTGCATCATATTATTCAGTTTAATTATTTGGCATAATTATTTATTTATTTTTATTGGCTTATATTTTGATCATGGGCACCTGATTTCTGAATAAAATGTGAATAGTGCTTGAGATCTCGTCAGAGAAGTATCGTGTTCAATTTGGGAGTTACTATTACTGACTACATCAAGCTTGCATTTGATGAGACGATAACCAAAATAATTAGGAAGTCGTGGTAGAGCTTTGTGCAAACTCGTCTAGTTAGGTACTAGGTACCACCCACTCATCAGATATTCTACCGCACAACAGCAGTACTTGGTATTGTTGTGTTCCGGTTTGAAGGGTGAGTGAGCTAGTGTAATTACAGGTATAAGGGCCATAACATCTTAGTTCCCAAGGCTGGTGGCGCATAGACGATGATTTTTTTTAAGAAATGTACAATGCCTCTGGCTATGGGCGTTGGAGACCACTTACCATCAGGTGGCCCATATAATCGTGAATCGTGCGCCTATCTGTGTAATAAAAAAAATTACGTCTAAGTACTTAGACGAGCCTTAAAATCAAATATGAATCTAAAAGGATGTTATAAGTTTAATAAAAAAGTATAATGAAAGTTAACATAAATTTTGAATGAACCTATATTTTATAATAATCGTAGAATTTCAAAACTGTGTGTATGTATTAGTTATTAACAATTATTGTTCGCTATATAAACACACAAATAATAATTAATTACGTTATATATACATTGATATAAAATTAGTTTACAGAATATGACTATACGTAACTTTAAATTGAAAACAGCGAATTCATTTAATATAATATTTGAATCTATACGTTGAAGACTATATAATATTTTATATTCATAAAAAATTCCGGCCGTATCTCTCATCGCTCATCATAATAACACATTGTTTGTCTAAAGGAAGTGCCGCTTGAAAAATTTGCCTTTTATACCAGAAAAATGGCTGACATTACTTTCTGCTTAGGTAAGAGCAGAAAGCATTTGGTGAAATATATAACAAAGACGTATATAAATTATGCGGAAAAGTCACATTAAATACAGTTAATTTTTATTTTTTGTATCAAAAATGCTTGGGAAAGGAACCCATTATACGCTGGTTAATACAGCATTTTTTTAAATAGATAGGCAAACGATGGCAAGTAGATGGGCAAAGAAGGCACATGATGGTAAATGGTCACCATCACGAATCACAGACATTGACGATGTAAGAATTATTAACCATTCCTACAGTAGTATACCTTGAGTCTATAGTTACAATATCTATTTATAAATAAATATTCCAAAAGCAAGAAAACTGTATTAAAAATGATACTAATATGCTACATAACATTATGTAGCTAATAACTTATTATAAGGCTGAACTTGACTTCTTAAATATAAGGTCTAATTATACTTCTGAATGCACATCATGTTTAAAAAGTAAGAATAATATAAAATGGCAGCGTTACCCTACTTATGAACATTTTTATACCGAATTTCAAATCAACACTTTCCACAGAACTTGGCCCTGACCTATATCCGCTAAAACGGAACAATACGAAATATTAAAACTGAAAACCTCAAAATGAAATACATTAGTTTTTTTTGGATAAAATTTACTAACTTCGTCTACTAGGTTATGTTTTGTACAAATAATTTGCGACTGTTAAAACTTCAAGCATTACATTTATCTTTTATAATAAGAAGCATTCACATGGCGTACTAAACATTAGATACGGTACCTAAAGTTTGAGGAGCATTGAGCGTAACGGCAACTTGTACTTCTGTGTACAAAGTTGGGCGCCTCGACTCAGAGCTTTCAAGTTGATTGCCCAAACAATAAATATGTGTCTCAGACTTGAACGGCACAACTCGAAGCTTCAAAGAGACGAGTTTTGAAACTTTTTGGACGGCTAAGTATAGACGGCAAATATTTGAATACTTTAATCAAAATAACAATGTTTTCTAAAAGGAAAACCTTTAAAATGTATCATGGAAATTAAACTACAATGTCAACACACTTTTTTGAGCATAATATGCTAACAAATAAAGTAAATTCTGAAATAACGAGTCCTTATATAAAAGTTAAAGATAAAATCGATGGAAATCAAATTTCCTACAAGATGTGATAAAGTCATTGAAGTCAGCAATAATACTGAGCAAACCGATTTTTCCTTGTGGATACAGCTGGTGATATTGTGGCCAATCAAATACAGTGAAACTCTGCTATTTGACTTGAGATATGTGTTTGTGAGTAAACACTTTGCTTCGTGCAAGTGACATCAGAGAGACTGGTTTGATCCAGTTTGCGTAGAAGTATCAACATGGCGTTATATTAACTTGGACATTGAAAAGGCCTTAAAGCGAAATATTTGGCGCCCAGTATACAGACACTTCACAGGAAATTTGTGTTTGTACCGAAATTGAGTAAATGACTTTAATATTATAATATGTATCGCAATGCAAGCAATTTAATAACGTTGAAATGCACGACGTCTTTAAGATATAATGGTTTACATCATCAAGACATTTCAACGAATCATCGATGACTAAGTAGTAAAAATTTAGGAAACATTAATAACTAAACTGTGTATATTAATATATTATATTTAAAGAACTCCATTTCAATAATGTAATAAAAGATATTTGATATAAAATGATAGAAATAAAGTAGGTGACATAAAATTAGAACAAACGTACCAATATCACACTGGCATCGTTTCCAGTCCTTTGTCACGAAAACCAAAAGGCGACAGAGATGCCTATTGTTGAAGTAAATGTAGGCCTCATTTAAAGATAAAAGTTAGGCATTTAATGTACACATATATTTATTTCTAAGTAGTGTAAAAGTTGAAATATAAATATTATTGTATTATATATTTTCGCTTTTCTTCTATGTTTTTATTTAACTTACAATGCTTGTTTGGGTGTAATCTTACAAGCTGAATTACCACTTGCACTTATTCTATGGATTTGAAATTTTATATGCTGTTTCAGTTCCTATGATAATGCATTTTATTTTAAGTATGGACTGATTCTCCATTCAGGACTCATCAATGTTCAATAGCATATTGAGGATTTTTTTGTATGTTAAACGTCTTTAATATTTTTAAATATTAAATTGTTTTACTTTTCGCTACATTGAAGTAAAAGTAATGTTAAAAAATAAAAACATAAGTTCAGTATAAGCGATAGAACTGAAAATTAGCATCATCCTCACCAAAATCGTTCCTCTTCAATTAATAATTCGAAACATTTTAAACTATAAAATTATTCGAACAAATAATTTCAATCACAGAGCAAGAATCTCAGTTACATAACACGTATCAAAAAAACTGGAACATTTATACTTTCTGAGCACCAAAATGCATCAGCTGTAGGGCACTCCCGTTGCCAAGTGCACGCCGTACAAACAGCTAGCACGTTATACCGATACTATACTATACAAAGCCGTGTCGCGATACGAATGCGTCCTAGTGGCCAAGTATCATACGCATTATTGCAATCAAAGAGAGAGCTCCCAACAAATGCCGGGCTTTTAATGTACTACGGTATTGTTTCGCTCGCTTTGTTGGACATGAATATTTTTAGTGGATATAATATGAACTAATTCGGCATTGTTAAATTATTTTTATATTTTGTTGAATGTGGAATGAGTATCCTGTAAGCTTTGTAGTTATTCGAGTATGGAAAGGTCACTGACGATTGGTTCTGTAATATGAAGAGCTATTTCTTTTTGACAATAAGAAATGTATTCAATTCATTTGGGAACCAAAGTGAAAATATTCATGGACTTTAGACGGAGATATATAATTATATAAAAACTATATATTAATAGTGAAGTGTATTTTATCACTACAAGTTAAATAAAAAAAATATTAAATAACAAAGGAAGGATACAAGAACAGACAACCTAGATAACAAATAATATACATTTCTATGTTACTCAATATGTACTTTCTTATATTATCTGTTTGTAATAAATTGAAATGTAATTTGTTTTAATAATTATATTTTTTTGTCTTAATAAATTAGGAAATTTGTAAATATTTAATAATATATAACTTTTATTTTAATATTGCTCCCATACGAACTACTCTCTTTTTAATTCACTGAATATAAATTAAAGCAGTGGGGTAAGAAATTTTCATGAGTGTTCTTGAAGAATAAAAGTCACATCGTAATTAACGCTAACATCAATAAAAAATATCATTTAGACCGAATTACAGTTAATTATCTATCTTTGCAGAATTATAACAGTGTAAAAGTTTGTGAACTTCTAGATGAAAGCATACCCTGAGAATTCAGTTTCATTCAGACCGTTTCGAATAGAATTATGACTAATTGTATCGTAAGTAACAATAACTTATTTTGTCAGTTCTTCACGAGACTGAGGCGTTTTTTTCCGAACTGGTGGTAGATTTTTTGTCTCTCAATAGAGATAAAAATATGTACAGTTTTTCCACGTTCACAGCGTCAATAGCGCAATGGTTTACGAGCTGTCTTGCGATGTAAAAGTCGTTGACCCCTGAGGCTTTTATCGTCCCCAGTCCTAACACAAACTGTATGCTTTATTGGGGTATAAAGGAGTATCAATAAATTCTCAAAAAACGGGCTTTGATAGTATTCTACTTTTTTTAATTGTTCATTAACTTATTGTTTCTATACATTAAAAAAACTAAAGCATTTACAGATAAACTTAAAACATTTCACCACTAGACTAATTGACTGAAACGAATTAAATTAGCAAACATTCCTATTGGTATTAAATTCTCAAAGTGTTACAGCAGAAAAATATACGACCGACGCTTTTGAAAATTGGACTTGGTTAGGTTCTGAATCATGGCGTGGCGTACGAGAGGGCGTAATGAGAACGTTCGAAATAATTGCGTGTGAACGTAGTGATTTATGTGTAAATGAATTAATTAAATGTCCAATGTTATGTAAACGCCACGCAGTTGAGTTAAATGTGGTTATAGAAATTCGGCATTTACAGCTTAGCGTGGTGTTAGCTCCAACACTATATTATATTGAAATTTTAACGTATCTTTTGTAGTTATATTACATTACGTACATATATCATGAAATTTTGTACTGATACAACCAACTAATTTATTGTGTACATAGTTGACTATGTATTTCATTATTTTACTTTCACCAATTTTTCTCAATAAAGGTTACATAACTAACCGCTACTATATTTATATATCATTTAATAATTATAAGAGCCTACTTATTTAAAGAATATTTTGATGATTTTAGATCAGTTTTAGTTCTTGTCACATTGTTAACAATTAAGATTTTTGAATTAAGAACAACTCGCAGCAAGGTAAACCCTCCTTAATGATGGTTTGTGGGTCTACCCGCACATATAGCGAAATTAGGTTTCGCGAAGCTTACCTTTACCACTGAGCATAAGACAAATTATAAGCACAATTCCACCTCGTGAAACCTACGTTGGACTTGTTTGTTGTTTTTGCTTTTATGTTATAAGTAGGCGGACGGGGAAATGGACCACCTGATATTAGGTGATCACCATCATGTAAAAAACATTTACAAATCCTTACAATGCCAATGCACCACCAACTTTGGTAACTAAGATGTTATGTCCCTTGTGTCTGTAGTAACATGCCTTTCAAATCATGATAGAACGCAACAACACTAATTATCACTACTTAATGTCTGATAGGTGGGTAGTACCTACCAAGACGGGCTTGCACAAAGCCTTACCACCTAGTCAGATAAGCAACGTGTTCTTTCCACTGAACCATCTTGACGACAAAAACTATTTAAGCCACACTTAAGACATTACGTCACAATAAATAAATCTTATTTATTAGAAATATTAGTGAGGAAGTAATATTTGGAGACCCTTCCTCTTCCAATTTATCCATTATCCATTTAAAGCGACATTATTTTTAACATAAGCATGTTTATGTCACATCTTTATTTTTATTGGCATTGATAATATACGTCTTTGAAGTAAAAAAAATGTGCAGTCGGGGCACCCCTGTCAGGAACGAAGTTCTATGCTATATTTATTCGGCTCAACCCGTGTTTTAAAATATAGATTTTAATTGATTATATTACTGTATTTTTATCACACCAAAAAGCACCTCAACCTCCTAAATTCGAACGCCCAACGCATCGCATTTGGTAGGTACAGTATGAACGCTATTTCGTTATATGACGTGACCTTGGGCCACTATCATTTCACTCTACTGTAAGACACGTAAAAGAACTTTGTTCACAAAATGTTTTATCACACTAAAATATTTTATTTTATTTCACTGCGACGGATCTTGGTACCTTTAACTTTTGACCACTTCACTATTTCATAATATGTAAGCAACACTTAAATAATAAATACGCTACAGTAATAAGACAGTAATTTGAATTCAAAGCTATTCTTAGCGTCTAGTCTAAATAATCTATGACACATTTTCACAAAGAGCCCACGCATGTCGCAAGATAAGCCGCTGTATACGTCTCCTGTGATCCTTTGGAGGCCTTATTCATCTCGCGTCCCTGTTGTATGGAACGCAAATATTAAGGTAATGCTTGCTTGAGTGTTGAGACTATAAAGCGGTTTGTGATGAGCGTGAGTTTTAGTTCGGTCAACGTAAGCACGTCATTCATTTTATTAAAATGACTCTTCGTGACTATATTTGACTTTCTTTCGTGAAATTTAAATTTAGAAATTCATATGCTTAATCATATATTCGTATTATTCCTTTCGGGGTTTCATTACGCTGAATAAATCTGAATAATTGATGTAAATATTGGGTTATTTTCAACGAAACGAACGAAATATTATACATTTTTTTCATCAATTATTTAATCAATTTTATAAATATTTAAAAGCAAAAAGTATGTTATTTTTTATCGAGTATAACATAAGAAGATTTTGCGTTTAAAATAAAACATTGTGAAATTTATTTAACAATATTAGTTAAGGGTATTTGAAAGTATTGAAAGCATAAATTACCAAACACACCCTACGTAGTATAAAATATTGTGCTACATCCAAGTTAAAGAGGATTTTTCTTCCGAGCTTTAAAGACGATTCATCAAATATTTCTCAAAGTGAAATATCTCTTCTAAAACTGTGTTAAACAGGAAGGGCGCTGAGTTTCGGCTATATTTAAAAAGTTAGAATTACACCTCGAATCGCATTTCAAGAAATGAAATTTTAATCTGAGACAGACATAGATTTTCACACAAAAATTATGACAAGGCTCAGTTAATAGAACTTAGATCTTAACTTCTATAAATATAATACATTTATATTTTATTTATTCCAACAAAAGTATTAACATTTGTTTTTATTCTTGGTACCCATAGCAGCTTGTTTATGTGCTGAAAGGTTATATAAATATGGTGAATTTGTAATTGTGTGCACTAAGTAAAAGTTGTGTTAAGAAGTGTAAAAGAGAGAGAGAGAGAGAGACATATAGAAAATAGAGAGCAAAGATATGATAAGGTAAAACGCAGTGTGTGTTTGCCATAATAAATGAACGTTGATTTTTTATGGTATTATTATATTACAATACAAAATGAATACACATATCCAGTGACTCGGGTGTTTTTATGAGTATATAAGAAAAAAAACAAAATATTTATATTTGAACCAATAGATTCCGTTCTAGTTATCGGCTTTCATTTCCGACAAAATCGTGCGTACGAAATGGTTATCAGGATGTAGCCTTTTTGAAACGATTGACGGTCTTTCCGTAAATAAGGACAAGAAGGGTAAACATATCACAAATGGCTTTCTGTGGACGTTAGCTGAATTGTTAATAATACTCTTTTATCAAAACTAATAACAATTTTAATAAAGAAATATTCTTTAAATTAAAAAGCATAAAATACTTAAAGTGAAAATAACATAATTGGATTTTTCATTAAAAGGTTCTTTATTTAAGTTCTAAAGCCTTGAAGAAAATACACAATGGAATAAAATTTAAAACATTTGGAGTAATCCGTAAGCGTATATATATAAACAAAGTGTGCGTCTCGGGACGCTCGACAGAAGTGATAATATTTATTATTAATATTAATATATTGAATATAATTTAAATTAGTACTTGATAGTTGCAAAATTATTATAAGTACTATCTGTATACGCTAGATGGCGTTGGGTTGGTAACTCTCAGGTAAAGCAGTCCGCGTCGATAATAGTGGCACCGTAACGCGTTACGTTACGAAGCGGTTTACCCTCACATAAGAAGTTTACACTTCAAAAATAATAAACCTGCCTTTTTTATATTTTATAAGTCTTCTCGCAGTAATGTATTTCTAATACTTTAAAGGTATTGGTTAGTGTGTGTATATTTAGCATACATATGTGTGTTCTCAGATCTTTAAAACTGCGTATTTCAATATTCTTGTAAGTTTTGAAGAGTATGTCAGTGCATATTCTGTAAACGTCTTTTGCGTTCCAATCTAGGAAAACATTTTAAGTTCATGAATGTATTTCATAATTTATAACAAGTCAGAATACACTTGTAATAAATCATATATCAAAACAAAGATTTATGTCGATTGTTATAAATCAACGTTAGAGTTATCGAAACAGAATTTATTGCAATGTTTGAATATTTCTACCTGAACTTCATATTTATATAATTCACTATATGGGATAACAATATCAATGACATTAATTCCAAAATGTTAATATTATTTGCTTTTATAAGCTTTAATATAATATTTAATTGTATTTGTCTAATATTAGCATTTAAATTATATATTCATTTTAATATTCGTATTCGTCGTGTTATGAATAACGATTTTAGTATCAAAAATTTTTTGCAACTGGCATGATTTTGTACAGAGTAAAATATATTTATTTTTATTTATTGTATAAAAATGAATGAATGGTGAAATTTAATTTGATCTTAAGAAAAATATAAGACATTAGTAACTATACCCAAACTCTTATTCTTCAGCACTAAATTTATAACTACATATACTACATAATATAATAATTTTAATTAAAGGTTATTTCTCAAAAATATTGGAACTAAGCCAATTTATTTTCGGGTCAAGGTTGTCTTGACAATGCGCTACTTGGAATATTAAAAAGTCTACGATCTGCTCTAAATTTAAATTCCAAAATTAAAATGCTAGAGATAAAATATTTCCAACGAAAGCGAAATTTTTAAGAAAATGACGAGAGAAAATACTTCTTTTTCTGTACGGTACAATTCAGTTTGTAATATGACGTAATAATAATTGTTTATAAAAGAACGTTGCACGTTAATATTTTTAATGAATGAAATAACCGTGATGAATGTAATCTGGTGTTCTTCAAGGCAGAATTTTGTCTCCTTTATTATTTTCTCTTTTCATTACCCCAATAACTTTTCCTTTAAATGGTAATGGCTTAAATGGTAATCACTACCGTGTAGTTTACGATGACGATTTCCAGCTTCATATACAAAATAAAGTAAGTGACATTACTGCAGCCAGTAGTTCTTTAAATGCTGATCTAGAGAACTTGCTTCTTTTACGAACTATAAGATTGTTGTTACTTAAGTATGATTAGTTATGTTACTTTTTTATAAGTGAAAATCCCTAAAAATAAATAAAATAAATTTGTTTTTATCCCTTTGCAACCTTTATTACGTCTTAATTTTATTTTATTCATTAACGTCAAACTTCATTTACCCCACTTATTATTGTTGCCTATCATTGATTACGGTGATTTGAGCTTCATGGATCTCAATGAGATATACTTAAATAAATTGGGTTGCTTAATATCTGCGTTCTCGTTGTTTTTAGATTAGTTAGATTCGATCACGTCTCAATTTAGAGATCTCGAATGAAATGGCTACAAATTCGATCACCATCTTACTTGGTCCTTCTACTCCTGTATGTCTAACCAACTCTTTCCTTCCTGAGGCCGTCTAGTAGATTTAAGAATGCTTAAAAGTACATTCTAGTATCTATAATAGTAGTATCTAGTAAACATGCATTTTGGTAGATCTCCTTGATATAAATATCTCAAGATGAGTTAGCCAAAATGATAATAGTCCTTCTATTACACAGTGTCTTGGCTATGTTTACTGTTTCGTATTTCGAATAGTACATAAAGCTGTTATTTCTTTACAATAACCAAATAGATCCGATCGTGTCGATTACTGTTATATTATGAGTTTTAGGGAAAGTGTGCATCTATGTTTGCGTACACGTTGTGTATGAATGTTGTCTATCAGCGATAAGACTTTGCACAACATTAAATTTTATTTGCTTTACATGCAAAAAAGGCTTAATAAATGAATCATGCGCAGTCTGCTAGTCTCCTTTGAGATGTCTCCATTTACAATGGAGGACATTATTATCAGTATCATCATTAATAACTAATTCAGTTTGAAGGAAAATAAGCTTTTACTTCAGTATCTCATTAATTTTATAACCGTATACTCCATTGAAAGCTCATCGCAATACATATTATCATAAATTTAATAAAAAGTGTGAAAGTTAAAATAAGAAGTTATAACGTGACGAAGACGAGTATCTCGATGGAGCCAACGTCTTAACAAGCTTACATAAAATGATGTACGGAGGAACAACGACGTAAGTCTCCACTTGAGTTTAACGACTTTTAGCTGAGGTGAAATTTCATATTTATACAAAACAATTCAAATGTACATTCGCATTTTATTGTTTTGTTAATTTATGTCGGTTATATAATTTAGTGTTCTTAAATTTAAAACAATTGATATTTAATGAAAATGATTTTAAAATATTAATTAGATACTTTTTCCTTATATTGTAAGTAATATTTTGTCACGCCCACTACTATGTATCATAAACTCTCTCTCTCTCTCTCTCTCTCTGTTATAACTAAGTAGTAAGTGTTCACTGACTATCAAAATAAGAATTTAGTTCTCTACCTTTCTTATATAATTAACGCAAAAAATGACCCAAATGTGCTTTTAAGCGTTTTTAGTTGTCACTTTACAATATATTATTTAAGCTAAAGTAATTATAGTTTGGAATTTAGAGTAGGAATTCATTTCAATTAACTTGGTGATAGGTCTTTGTGCAAGTTCATTTGAGGAGGTACCTCCCACTCATCAGACACTCTACTTCAAAACAGCTGAACTCATGTCAGTATTGTTGCGTTTCGGTTTTAAGGGTGAGTGAAGCAGTGTAAGTACAGGCATGAGGGACATAACATTTTAGCTCCGTAGGTTAATCGTGCATTGTCGATGTAAAGGAAGGTTAATAGTTCTTACAAAGCCAAAGCTTATTATGGGGGTGGCCCACTTACCATGAACTGGCCCATAAGTTCGTCCTACCTATTCTTTAAAAAAAATAGTTCAAGCAAGTTATTTTATATCTAACTTTACTACATAAAAGTACATAAGTTCTATAGGCCTAACACGAAACAACTTTATAATTTGGCATTCGTAGTAAAAATAATTATGTATATGCGACAAAATAACTAGCAACATTCGATTAGATTGCAACATACAACAAGCGACATTAGGTTAAATGATTAAATTGATAGAAATGTTATCATTTCCCACAAGCCTTCACCTTAGATCACCTTAGAGTAATTATTGTATTATCATTATCTAAATACATTTGCGATGTTAGTGAAATGCTTGTGGAACTGAACATACCACTAATTATGCTTAAAGATCATCATTATCGTATATTTAGTAGCAACAGATGCGCATTCAGCATGCACGTGACTAATCCCTAATCCACTTGTAAACAAGGCTTAGGTCATGAAATGTCGACTGCGGCTGGCACACTCGCTCACACAGTATTTCAATGAGGTTTATCAGCTTTAACTATTTAATTTTTTTTATCATGCATTTTTTTCTTTTTATTATTCATTGTTTCTTGCCAGCATTTTTTAACATATTCAGGCATCTAGCCAAACTTTTATGCCAGTTAAGTACCAAATTGTTAAATACTATTCAGTCAAAAGTGGTCGTAGCTGACAGACTATTTAGATTTTTTTTTAAACACAACAATATTATTGTATTCTCTTATTAATATTTTCTCTGGCTAAAGTTAAAGTTAAAGTTAAAGTTTAACATTATGACCTCGAACGATAAACGACATAGAGCATTTAATTCTATACTATTTTCAAGAAAATAAAATTAACACAATTCAATTTACGGCTACTAAATATCTGATAACAAATCGCAAGTCACGATCTGTCATTGTGTCAGAATTTCCCTCCAATATATTACGAAATGGTTTCCCTTTAATAGGGCACAGTAAAAGGTTCGGAAGCCCTACAAACGAGGCCTGCGTTCAAGAGCCGAAACTATATCGACCAGTTAAGTGCTCTAAAATCATATAACATCTGAGAAGCGCTTTTTTGTCGACCATACTTATGAAATTGTTGTGTTAATGTAATGTGGTTGGCTAAAAGTTTATTGCAAATATGCGTTGCATTAAAGTCTTGGGATTCCCCTGTCAATGTGCCTCTATTAACCAGATTGAATATTAATACATATCTATGCTCTCTTAAAACTCCAATTACTTGAAATAGGCGACCATAAGTAGTGTCCACTCTCGGCCCAGAAGTCTCTGGTTGACGCTTGACCACTATATAGAAATTGAATACGAAAAAGCATTTTAAAAAAGCACAAACCTATAAAAATCATTGCCAAACGTTAGCGTGATTCAGAAAATCATATATTAATTAGTACAAAATGTATATATTTATATTTACAGTTTTACCATACTGATTATCATTACTGGAAATAACTGGTCGACTTAAGATGACTATTCTTAGAAACAATATACCTTTGTTTACATTAAGGCGAAAAATAGGATCGCAAAAAAACTATTCATACACAATAAGAACTCATGTATATTTGACATCAAATGCAACGTTCTTTAAACTTTAGACGCTTCTTAGAAGAGTAGTAGTATTTGTTTACCCAATATTACTTCAACAATTTTCATATATTTGAATATGAATTTAAAAACATAGCTTTGTCATCATCATACAATTTACCAATTTCAAAAAATGGATTGAATATTGGATGTTAAAAATAAAATATAGAGCGTAAAATTTAATATAATCTTTGTATGTGTTTGATATAATATTGAAATTTCTTATTAACCGACTTCAAAAAGGAGGAGGTTATCAATTCGATTGATATATATGATGATAATTTTTTATGTATGTACACCGATTACACTGAGATTTATGATCCGATTTACGTGATTCTTTTTTAGTTTGATGCGGAATTGTTGCCATTTGGTCCCATAAGTTTTCATTTTATGAACATTTTTAGCTTTTTATTAACTTGCAATGTATGTAATTTGTTCGGGTGGAATCTTGCAACTCAATTTTGAAGCAGATATCTTCAACCGATTGAGCTGATATTTTGTATACACATTACATACAAGTTTGGATGACAATACATGGTTAGCTGTGTGACGTCATTCTAAATCTAACATGGTGGAACACCCAAGATGGCGGACTAATTATTTTTAATTCATTTCTACAATATTGGTATCAAATGAAAGGGCTTACTGAGAATAGGAATTTTTGGAGTCCTCAATTATGATATTGAGGTCGAATTGTTCAAGTCTGTAACAGCTATTGATTAACGTTGACTTGTGTACTTTGGTCAGACTGAGACACGTGTCCAGCGATAAGTAAAAAATAAATTAAAGGAAAAAATCCTTTTTAAAAAACAAGCTTTTATTTAAATGCGCAAAAAGTAAAAAATAAACTTTTACTATCAACTTTAACGTTATTACACTGTTTATATGATTATACTAGCTGTGCCCGCGGTTTCACCCGCGTATTAAAATTAATAAAAATATAATGAATAAAAATCAGCCTAGAACCTTCCTCGATAAAAGAACTATACAACACAAAAATAATTTTTAAATTCGAACCAGTAGTTCCTGAGATTAGCCGGATCAAACAAACTCTTCAGCTATATATATTAGTATAGATAAAAGCTTGTCGCGAGTTTATTATAAGAAGTTTTCATTTAGGTTGATTATATATTATTATTAACCCATGAACTGGTTTTTCTGTTAGAAAATTCTCAGTAGCAGGCCGGAGTCTGGAAGTTGGAAGTGTGTACACTCCCGTGCCTCGGAAAGCACGTTAGGCCGTTGGTCCTGCGCCTGAACTCTTTCCGGTCGTTTCGGATTGCCGTCCCATCGGATTATGAGAGCTAAGGAAAGGAGAGTGCACATGTGTTTGCGCACACACTTGTGCAATATAATATCTCCTGCGCAGTTGGCTAATCTCTCTTGAGATTGGTCGCCGTGGCCGAAATCGGTCTGGAGGACCTTATGAACCCATGTCCCGATAAGTTGGTCTTGGTTGGAACTGAGAAATATATTATAACCAATACGATTGCATAAAATCTCGGAACGAGAGATAAATAAAAAGAAATTTCATAAATAAGTAAAAAAATAATAATCTAAATTTAACTGTCTAAATCGTTACATTAATTTCCTGTAGTGCTTGGTTATCATGTGGCCTGTGTAATAATTTAGATGGTTCCAAATCACTTAATGCCACGCCATCTAAATTCTTCACTCGACTTAAAGCTACATATATCTGATCGTTTGCGACTTTTACCCATCAATAGGTAGCACATACAAATAATAGTATTTTATTAATATTAAAGGTATTAGATTTGCATAAGAGGTGCATTAAATTAAATCTTTATCAAGTTATTTTATACTTTTTAGTTTTTGAAGTTGGTTTTTTTAAACGTAGTTTTTTTTATTTAATATAATATTGAAAAAACTGTGATATAACGCAAACAAGGTGCTAATAAAGCGAAACATTCTGGCCTTCCTAACTTTGTTGATTGATGAGCCCTGTAATACAAAGCGGTGACGGAAATTAGATCAGTTTTATAACAATCGCCCTCGAAACTTCATCGATCTGCGAAAATTTTGCGGCTCGCTTCGTTGTCCTGTTTAATTAAACTTGCAATTCGCCTCAACTTAATATTATCTCGAGATTAATTAATTGTTTTATATTTAAGATGCACCACAGGATTAGTATGTCTTTCTTTTTTATTATTATTATAGTATAGGTAGGCGGACGAGCATATGGGACAACTGATGGTAAGTGGTCGATAACGCCCATAGACAAAGGCATTGTGCATTTCTTTAAAAAAAAAATCATCACCTATGCGCCACCAATATTGGGAACTAAGATATTATGTCCCTTGTGCCTCTAATTACACTGGCTCGCTCCACCCTTCAAACCGGAGCACAACAATACCAAGTACTGCTCTTTTGCGGTATAATATATTATGAGTGGGTGGTACCTACCCAGACGAGTTTGCACAAAGCTCTACCACCGAGTAAATTCTTATCATTCATTAATTATTCTACCGCTAAACATTAATACTCTCTATAAATTGTTTTGTTCTAGATTAAAGGACGAGTGAACTAAAAGTAATAGAAATTCTTTTATTTGCATTTCCTAATCATTTATCGGTATTCAAGTATTAAATATGTTGTAATTTTATTGAATTTAATACATATTACGCTATTGTAATGTATAGGTATTAGACATATTTCACCTTAGATTCAATTATTAACTGCGTATTGAAAGTGAATAATAAGTTTTTAAATTGTGAAATATGTACTATTTTTTTTTAAATAATGTTTTATGTGGCTGATTTTCGACAAAGGTATATTATATTATCATATTCTTATTTTACTTTTTTTCTAAATATATGTCATTCAAAATGAAAAACTATCGTGTCGGAGGCTGAACAATCCGAAACCAATAGCAAATAACTTCATGTATGACGTGACGTACCTAAAAGTGCATTATATTAGGAAGAGAATTATAAAATTGACCTATTTACATTCTTATTATAATTTAATATAGTCTACTTCTCCAAATAAGTAGACTAACCATTAATCTACTGAATGAAAATTTTGCCCTAAAAAAGCGAAATCTCAATACTTTACTGACAAGCATTTCATTATGAAAAGCTCAACACTTTTCCATCTTTTGTTGAGACGATGCAATTTCCTTTTTTAAATTCAAACGTAAAACAGACAATCCCCGAAATGTGATCTAAATAATTTTGACGCTCAAAATGTTCGGTTACATTTTTATAACCGAACGAATACTTTCATAATTCCGCATTTCAATTTAACTTGTTATAAGTTAGACAACTTAGACAAATTAGCTAGAGGTTGAGTTATCGAAGTTGGAAACTTTACAAATAAATTTAATAATCATTGCTCGGACAAACATGTGGGATCCATAAGCTTTAACCCACTGAATATACTTTTATTTTAATATTTTAAATTCTCATATTAAAAAAGTCAACATCGAAGAAAAATATATGCATTTTACTTATTTAATACCATTATTAAATCTGAGTGAGATTTGCTGATTCACCCTAAAATGTAATTTAATAAGATGTCAATATTATATAACCTAATATAGCGAAGGGGCGAATAGGAACTCGTGAATCTTAACCGATGATCGTGGGTTCAAATTGTGTTTATAATTCATCTCGTGTTTGGTAGTGAAGGAAAACATCGTGAGGAAACCTGCATGTGTCTTATTCCACTGAAATTCTGCCAAATGTGTATTCCACCAAGCTCATTGGAGCTCCAAACCTTATCCTCAAAATAGGAGAGGAGGCTTTAGCCCAGCAGTGGGACATTCACAGGCTGTTACTTTTCTTTACTTTATTATATAACAGCTGTCCTTAGTCATAGACAGAGTCAAAACATATAAACCATTTATAACACCGTCCATGCACAACCAACTTATGTGATTTAAGATGCTATGTTCCTTATATCAGTATTTACACACACTCACTAATACTTTTATGCCAAGAATCAACAATTTTTTTTCAAAAATTGAGACAGTAGACATTATTGACAATGGACATGACATAAAAAATATATTTCACAATATTACTATGTAATATATTTTTGTTTTAATTATTAAATTAAATAATGAAACAAATCGCATCCTCGTTGACCTTAACTTAAAATTACTCTTACAAAGTTTGCATTCATCTCATTTCTGTGTAGAAGAGCTTTTATGCGCGGAATGAAAAACAAAACTTGCCAGCATTCCTCCTTCATTGTTTTCACTTGCTCACTTTAGAATTTTCTGTTTAAATTTCTCATATAGCCTACACTCTCTGAGCATATGTTACTTTACATCGCTGACACCACACATTTTTCGTTTCTAAATAAAGAAACCGAACAACTAACAATAATAATAAAAAAAAATATATATATTCATATTAATTTTTAAAATACGTGTAAAGAAAAACAGTAAAATAATCACATGTTAAGAAGTAGAGATTAGAGCATATTCCTTGAAGTTTCTCAAGTACGGGCGCAGCAGAATATCATTCGACATGAGTCGAAGAATATTCTATCAATGGTTTCTTACACATAATGAATTATAAATACAAATTAAAAACTTGAAACTTGACACTAATAATCCACCTCGGCTCAAAAGAAAATCTATTAATAAAAAAAAGATAATGTTGGTAATAAGACAAGAATATTTTATACTTTGAAATTGGTAATATTTTATACATAAATCATACTTAAAAAGATGTATGATAGAAAATGTAAAAGAATTCATACAGCCTCATTTCACATCCGCACGATATATTCCATACTGTAACTCGGTAAATCCCAGTTTAATTGAAGGGAAACAGGCGGACGGTAATCCTACTACGTGATTATAAACCTTAATATATTCGAAAATCGAATAATGTTTTACATTACATTACGATCGCGAACATGTATTGCATTTAAAAAAAAACAATTTGGCACACTACAGTTCTATTCGAGTTGCCAAAATTCTATCCGATTAATCGGATGCTCTACTCTTTTTTATCATTGATAATAATTTCGAAACCGATTTTTTTCTTAACACGTTTTACTTGTATGTGATATAAAAAAGGGTCTCCAGTTATTATTGTAAATGGTTTATTTAAAGTTATATATTATTTATTTATTTCACCAATTATAAAGTCCTTACTTGGATCGGTGATAGTTATACATACTATAAGTATTTAGTAGTAACTTGGTGGTAGAGCTTTGTGCAAGCTCGTCTGGGTAGGTACCACCCACTCATCAGATATTCTACGGCAAAATAGCAGTACTTGATATTGTTGTGTTCCGGTTTGAAGGTTGAGTGAGCCAGTGTGATTACAGGCGCAAGGGACATAACATCTTAGTTCTTAAGGTTGGTCTCGCATTGGCGATGTAAGCGATGGTTAACATTTCTTACACTGCCAATGTCTAAGGGCGTTGGTGACCACTTACCATCAGGTGGCCTATATGCTCGTCCGCCTACCTATGCTATAAGGTCAAGAGAAGTAAACATATTATATTGTTTTGTTAATTTAATTCTGTATATATACCATTGCGGACTTTTCCGTATAGAATAACTAAGGCGTAGTTGGTTCAATAATGTCTATGTATCTCTTATATTTGAGTCAATGTGGCTTACATTGACTAGACATTGATTCATGACAATATTTACAAATTAAATATGAATTTATTATTCATATAACATAATGATAAAAGCTATATTAAAATCCTAATTATAATACGAGGCATTAGCGAACAAAGCAACATTGTTCTATACAATTAAACAAAGAAGAATACCAATCAATATGTAATAATCGCGTCTTCCACATCTACTAGACAGCAATAACTAATACGGTCATAGTTTAGACTTAAATTATGCAATACTGCAGCGCTAAGCCGACCGCAGCGGGAACATTCAAAAGCGTTTCGAGGTCACAAGCAAACGGCACGATAACCACAAAAGAATTCAAATTATGCCAAATCAAACAATGATGTAAACGTCTTCTTTTTATTTAGGTAAGAGTAGCAACAACAGACGCGTTACCGCAACATTTATTTATTTATTTATTTGAATCTCCGACAGTTGTAGATAGCATACATCTGACAATCTTGATATTTACTTAAAATTAGTTATGTACAACCAATTACAAAATATCATCATTATTCACTCCGCTTAACCTTAACGCATTAACTTGGGGGTAATATGCAGCATGCAGTTTGAACATAAATATTACTAATAGTAGCATAGAAGCCTCAACTGGGTAATTATTGCTGACCACCCAGTCATCTTCTATTCTATGGCGAAATATCAATAATTTGTAACGCTGTTTTGGGTTTGAAAGGTTCATAAGCTATCGAGTTAAAGGCATATGGGAAGTCATACTATTAAATCCCATAGTTGGCGGCATCTTGACGTTGAGACGGTAACCATTAATCACAAAGGGACCCATTTTCTTTCATAAAAAATAAATATGTAAACTTTACTTTGATGTTAAAAGTTTAACATTAAATTGAGATTTTTTTGTCGTTAATTATTATGTCAAATTATGTATTTATTGCTTCGTAAATGTAGTACTGTTGATGTAGTACTATGATGCTTGTGATTAAAAAATACCGATTTATTTAAGCGTGATCTGGTGTAAATAGAAAATATATAGAACGGAACGAAAAAAAAAAGAATAAAAGTCCTAACAAAACACTTGTTTCCATTTGTATATACAAGAGAATGAATATTTGAATGGCAACACTCGGCTGTGGGTTCACATCGTTGAGCGTTAATTTATTCTCTCTGGTCATCACTATGCATCACTATGCAACATTACGCAAGTCAGACAGTGAATGAGTGAATGAATGTTTTATTATTCTTGTTAAACAAGAACAAATACTGTGTCAGTAAGATTTTTAAATTTGCGTTTTTATAAATAATTTTATTGAATATGGTGTGGTGACTGTACGACTTTTCATTCACATTGGTATGTTAATAGATATATGGAATTTTTCTCATATCACTGGCAGTGTTGGGTACAAATCATAGTAGATGCGATTCACTGAGTTAAGTTAGCCAGTCATTATATCGCTAAACATTTAAGTTCTCTATGACCGAATGTATTTGCAATAGAATCTCACGATTAACATTTTAGATGCTGGTTTTGGCTTACAGTTTTTATATTATCAATGAGTGAAGGAACTGACCACCACTAGGCTAATGTATCCTTCTATCTACTTTTCATATATAAATATAATAATAAAGTCCTCCAGACTGATTTCGGCCACGGCGGCCAATCTCAAGAGATTAGCCAACTGCGCAGGAGATATTATAGTGCTCAAGTGTGTGCGCAAACACAGGTGCACTCTCTTTTCCTTAGCTCTCATAATCCGATGGGACGGCAATCCGACACTACCGGAAAGAGTTTAGGCGCAGAACCGACGGCTTAACGTGCTTTCCGAGGCACGGGAGTGTACACACTTCCAACTTCCAGACTCCGGGCTGCTACTGAGAATTTTCTGACAGAAAAACCCAATAACTATTTATTGGCCCGACCTGGGAATTAAACTCAGGACCACCGAGTCTGCGGCCTTATATCTAGCCATTAGACCAACAAAGCAGTCATATAAATATATCCAATATAGCAAAAACAAAATATATCAATCTGTATTCCTGTACTTTTGATTTTATCTTTACTAATATTATCAAAGTTAAAAAAGGTCCTTTGTTTGAATGAGTTGATCTCAAGATCTATGAAACCGATTTGAAAAGAACTCATTTTCGCTTTATATCATATTAATTGATTGACTATAAGCTATAATTTAAATATCACGTTACGACACACGGACGAGCCGGTAACGTTTGACGCGGGTAAAACCACGCGCAGCTGCTAGTATTAAAATACTTTCTATTTGATACTTTATATAAAACATATTAAATAAAAATAATGTAAATTAATGTAGTTTTTTTTTTACAAAAAGACTTGGATGTGAATTATAGTTCACAGCAAACAAATCTCATACCATCTCACCGCCAGTGTTAAAAGTTAGCCTTCAAATACTAAACGAACTGTATGCGAAATTCCAACTTCAAACATCCCTATGTGGTTGTTTAAATTTTAATATCCTTTATTGCAACCTCATACGGGAGTCATTTCGAGTTGCTCTTACACTGCTACGTCAGCTATTACTATGATTGTATGTCGGCTACATGCGGTTAAATGTTAAACTATTTGAATTTAACGTGCATGCGGTGAATCCCACTTCAATTACTTAAGTATTAAAATACGATGTCGATATCTTAGCTTTACGGTTAACGACTTTTAGTTCTGTTGCTGTAACTTCTCAGTTAGTCTAATTTTGAGTAAAGTTGGAAATCTCATATAAGGTTTTTGCCTTATAGACGACTTCGAACAAAGGAAGACTTATATATTCACCGATTACATAAAAACCGCTTGACGTATTGACAGTTTGTGTAGTATTTTTGTGTTGAAATCAATACGGCTGTATCACAGTTACAGCAATACACCTTGACGCTCAATTACGGGCATGAATACTATTCGATATATTTTATTTAAATATTATTTGTAACACAATATTTAATTCTCATCCAAATTTACAATATCAGAAAAGTGACACCCAAACATTGTTGACATCAACATCAGAAATATTATAAACCATTTACTACCTTTTTTTTTTAAATCAAATGAGAATTTTGTTCTTTAATTACAGTAGGAAGCGGAATTATGAAAATGATGGGTAAATTTACAATTAACATGTAGTAACATCACTCACTGGATTACCAAATTTTCTAACTCACTTTGTTAAATTGAATTTCAAATTCGCTATCTTAGTAATATTAGGAATCCTTATCTGCAGTATTTAAGCCCAGTTCAATTTAGTTTCTCTGTTTAGTGGGTTTTAGATTTATAGTGATTTTAGTTTTTCTTCTTTTTAGTTGGCTCACGATATGTAGAATGTAAACAGTATTTAATTGAGGTATGAAATTTCTTTTTAAAATTCCGTTGAATAAGTTTGTTCCACCAAATATTCAAATATTATTATACCAATAAGGTCCTCCAGACCGATTTCGGCCACGGCGACCAATCTCAAGAGAGATTAGCCAACTGCGCAGAAGATATTATAGTGCACAAATGTGTGCGCAAACACAGGTGCACTCTCTTTTCCCTAGCTCTCATAATCCGATGGGACGGCAATCCGACACGACCGAAAAGAGTTCAGGCGCAGGACCAACGGCTTAACGTGCTTTCCGAGGCACGGGAGTGTACACACTTCCAACTTCCAGACTCCGGGCTGCTACTGAGAATTTTCTGACAGAAAAACCCAATAGCTATTTATTGGCCCGACCACCGACCGACCAGGACCACCGGGTCTGCGGCCTTATATCTAGCCACTAGACCAACGAGGCAGTCATACTACATACATTATACCAATATTTACAGTTTGAATGTATAACTTCGACATAATGATAGAGTAGATTTATCCCAATATTTTAGCTATGTTTATCTGAAAGTTCCTTCCAGCTTGCGTTAGTGCCTCTCTTGCATTTGCTTGTTAGAAACTTGTCCGGGAGAAATACACAAACATTTATGTATAATTTCAAACAACAATTATTTGACTAACATATTGATTGATTGTATTTATTATAAATACGTTCTGAATAAATTACGTAAGCTATATTATGGTACACAAGTGTGTACGGAAACACAGGTGTACTCGTCCCCCATTCTCATGAATCGATAACATAGTAATCCGAAGACTGAGACCTGAAGCTGGTAAGCTGGAAGAGATCTCTTATTGGGATAAGTCCGCCATTGTATTTTATTTTTTAAATATAGATCGTTGATAAAGATTTTGCAATAATAAAATACAAATTTTAATACCTGTCTAAGCACGAAATGTAACAATATCAACCTTGAAACTATAAACTGCTATTTGTGAACAGAAAGACTTACCTAAAATTTTAATTTGACTGTTCTACTATAACCGACAATAATCGTATGATCTGAAACTGTACAAGTTAGCATCTACACTAACTAGGTTCAAATAACGAAGCCACTATAACAGGCATGACGCATCTTACCTAACAGGCACAAAAACAAAGTAATATATGTTAGTAGGAACGAGATAAAAAGAAAAAGTACACATACTACCTTAACGTGTTACCTAGTTTTCTACTCCGCATAGTCAATAAATCGTTTTTCGGGTAAAGTAGGATATAGGAGAGGTGATAAAAAAGCGTGGAGATAGTATTCATTGATTTTCAGTCAGGCAATTGAATTAGTTATTTTTATTATTATTTAATTGATGAAAAATGTAAAGTACTAAGTTGCTCGTCGATTCTTCTCGGTATTACATCAGCTTTATATTTAGTATAATTATGAAAAATGACGATTTAAAAGTGCTTGTACGAGTAGTTTGCATAAAGTATTATAAGTTTACTTTTTATTTTGATCGACTATAACACTAAAACACGTACATATGCAGTTGTTATAGTTTAATCTATTAAGATAATGGTAACTTCACGCTGAACACACACACCAAATCGTTTATTCATGCCAAAAGTTTTTATTTACGAAAGTATTTTTAGTGAATACTAACAAAGAAAATATGAATTAAAATGAGAAAGTTTAACTGAGATTGAACTAAATCGCAAGCGAGTTTCGAATGTTATTCTTTTAAAGTTTAAGTCGTGAAATAAATAACTTTTAAATTTCAGTTTCAAAACTTTTAAAAATTTGAATAAAGTTTCTATTTATGAACTATTTTATTATTACACAAACTAACCACTTCTACGTGTAGAGATTTTATGATGATTTTTACTTGATGAAAATTGGTACACACAAAGAACATGTAATGGCGCAAAATGATAGGCCATATATAAGATCAGTAAACCCTACGGTATCTTATGAATATTAATTTCAAATCGTTAATTACGTATTTCTTTACCAGTAGCCATATGTGTGTGTGTGTGTGTGAATATGTGCGTGTGTGCGCGCGTGTGTGTTTGTGTGTGAGTGTGTGTGTGTGTGTGGGCGTGTGTGTGTGTATGTGTGTGTGTGTGTGCGCGTGTGTGTTATTATAGTAATGAAATAATTTATTATATTTTTACTAATTATACGCGGCTGAAGCCGCGGGTCACAACTAGTTTTAAAATAAGTGGCTAAACTACTATTCAAATTACAAAGTTCAAACAACAATAATTATTATTTATACACTTTTGGAAAACGAATTTTGATCTAGGGGCTAGTTAATAAAGCTGAAAATGAAATAAAAGGTCCTGAGTTCGATTCGTTCCGGGGTTTACATCGGGTCTGGCCAGCACTAAATTATTGGGATTTTATGAACAGAAATCCTCAGTAGTCTGCTACCAGACTGGAAGTTGGCTCTTTATGTAAACAGGAGTGTTCCTGTACCTCGGAAAACACGAACGAAAAGTTTTTGCGCATATATTTGTATGTTAATACGCCATGTGTATTTGGGTTTTCTTCCTTGCGTGCCGCCGTGGCCAAAATATTTCAGACGGGTATTGTCATATCGATCACGTAAGTGTTTACGTAATTTCGGAAAAAAAAAAACAATCAATCGGACAAAACTTTCATCTTTGTGATATTAGTATCACAATACACAAGACAATGCATATTTACTTTATACACAAGTTACGTGTAACAAAGGAAGTGTATTTACATATAACTTAGCTCCTTTACCTGTAGCTGAGCCTCTTTGAAATTGCTATTGAGTTTGGCCCAGTTTACATATCTGCTTAAAATTTCCTTTACTTAGTTATTAAATTTTACATTTACAACAGCTGTTTAGAAAAAGAATTACAAACACAACATTAAAGAATGTGGCAATGCATTGGGTAGTTAACCCAATGTCTTATATACATCCGAAAGTGTATATTTACAATGTAAGTGTGTCATAATCATTTGAGTAGTTAAAAAGTTAAAGTGTAACAAACAAAGAAATGAACAAATTCATTTCCATGGGTGCCAAGAATAAAAATAAATATATATTTTTTTTATGGTATAAATAAATAAATAAATTAAATAATAAATAAAAATCTATAAAGGTTGCTTAGGGATTAGTTTATTAATGTATTCTTTTTTCGAGTACAAATCCCTTAAATTCTTTAGATTAAGTTGCCTAAGCAACTCATACAGTATTGGTACACGCTTATTAATAATTAAATTTTGTGACAAATTAAGCACATGAAAAATTAGTGGTGCTTACCTGGGTTTGTCTACCTGAACTTTCAATTATCGGTTAACATTGACGCTATCTTACCAATGGATTGTATTTAAATGGAAATTAGAATAAAAATAAAATGTTCTAAACTTGGTATCGATTATTGATTCATGTGATATGTTTTCCTCAAACACTATACGGAGTGTAACAAAATTCGTGTCCGACCCGTGAAGTGGTTATTAGGTAACGTGTGTCGGTTCTATTTATGTAATAATTTTCAAAATACTAAGCAAAAAAAATTACTTAAAAAAATATATTAATTGTGTTTAACGACACTGTTGGTGGTAAAAACGTGGAATACTGAGGTCATGACCTCGTGTTTTAGCTACCCGATAGGTAAGAGCTACCGAGCGCTATTGCCCGCACCTGTGTTGCCATGTAATTTTAATCATTTAATTTAACAAAAAAAAAAAATCCGGGATAAATTTTTTGCTTAGTATTTTAAAAATTAATACATAAATAGAACCGACACACGATACCTAATAACCACTTCACGGGTCGGACACGAATTTTGTTACACGCTGTATAATTAGCTATCCGGAAAATAACTTTATAGTCTATTGTTAATATGTTACGTGTGTCGTTAGGTTACAGGTTATAGGTGAAACGGGGTCACTGTTCAAATCTGCGGACGTAATCCGATTGTCTCCGTAAAGGTTCGAACGCTTTGTCGCTTGCTCGGTCGCGTCCGAGTTAATTTAATTATGTTCGTCACCGTCACTACACGCGGCACTGAACTATGTTTTTTTTTTCAGTGCCAATATGTACATTTTTATGTAGTACTTTATTTCTGCTCGACTGCCTCGTTGGTTAGTTAGAGCCGAAGGTCCTGGGTTTAAACTCCAGGTTGGGTCATAAAAATGTTTCTTAGTAACCAGTAAAAGTTTTATGTGAGTAGAGTTCCTTATTTCAAGGATTGTTATTGACATTTTTTTTTTAATTTATCATCGTAATCATATAGGTCATTGAGAGAAAATTGGATAATTCATTTTATTTATAAATGATTATTTATTATGATTTATTTTTATAGCGATAAATTATATTCGATATTCATATAGCAAAAAAACATATTTCCTGGCGCATGTCACCCATATATTAAACATAAATTTATTTGATAAGACTATATTATCGTAACATAATTAAAAAAGTGCAGTCCTAAGAATATAAGGAATAATTTGTAAAATATAGACAAGAATAAATCAACAATGGAGATTGTGGATATAGAAAAAGTATAGAGAAGGGATCGCGTGACGACGTGGGAAGTGACGAGTGAGGGGTGAAATCTAAAATTTTATTGGTTTTAGGTGCGCTCTGTCCTAGAAAAATAATTTACTCATACTTATACATACACATAAATAGATACATACATACGGTAGTATATAGTATATGTAATGTACTAAAAATAACGTGATATCATCTGATATTAAGTACTAGATACAAATATTATTTTAAGAGAATGCAATATTTTTACTACGATAGACATTTATATTTGTTTATGTTATCTTGTTTTTTTTATTATAGCATAGGTAGATGGACGAGCATATGGGCCACCTGATGGTAAGTGGTCACCAACGCCCATAGACAACGGCATTGTAAGAAAAGTTAACCATCGCTTACATCGCCAATGCGCCACCAACCTTGGGAACTAAGATGTATGTCCCTTGTGCCTGTAATTAAACTGGCTCACTCACCCTTTAAACTGAAATACAACAATACTAAGTACTGCTGTTTTGCGATAGAATATCTGATGAGTGGGTGGTACCTACCCAGACGAGCTTGCACATAGCTCTACCACCAAGTAAATTATTATGGTTATTTGGAGTTGGCTAAATGATTAATTTATAAGACAGACAAGAGCAATTTCTTAAGACGTCGCAAGGATACGTTGGAATCGACTGATCCGAAATGGCAATATTATTGTTTCATTGTGATAAGATTGTGATGTTTTATGTGTTAAAATTCTTTATATCGATGTATTATTTTCTTATAAAATATATCATTTTCTTTATATGAAATACATCTGAGTGTATATATAACCCAAAATGGCCATGTTTGATATAATAGTAAAGTTTTGGATATACACGAATGCCTAAAAATTTATTGTGAAATGATTATTGAACGATTGAAATGTTTTCAATCAAAAAAACTAACATCAAAAATTAATATAATATATAATTAATATATTAAATTATTTCTTAGGGGGAAGTGTTAAAGAGATGGGTTAGTAATGGATCTTAATGAAAGATATAATTAGCTTAACTTGTGTTTACCATTCATCTAGTGCTCGATAAAGGAAAATATAATGAGGATACTTGCAAACATTGAATAGAACACTGCCACATGTCTTTCTACTATCCTCTGTTGGTGCACCGTGAACTTAGCTCATATACAGTAACAGTAACATCCTGTAAAAGTCCCACTGCTGGACTAAGGCATCCTCTTTTTTGCGCAGAAGGTTTTGGAGCACGATATGAATTATAAATACAAATTAAGCACATGAAAATTCTGTGGTGCTTACCTGGGCTCGAACCAACAATCATCGGTTAATATTCTCGCGTTCTAACCACTGGGCCATCTCGGCTTAGTTCAGTATACGTTTCTTTATTTGTATGAAAATAAATTAAAAGGGAGTAAGAGCCAAAATTGCTAATCTTTGACTTTAATTTTGCACGAGTAAATTCAGTTTCAAATTGCATAACACTTATATTTACATTATAATAAGGTCCTCCAGACCGATTTCGGCTACGGCGGCCAATCTCAAGAGAGATTAGCCAACTGCGCAGGACATATTATAGTGCACAAGTGTGTGCGCAAACACAGGTGCACTCTCTTTTCCTTAGCTCTCATAATCCGATGGGACGGCAATCCGACACGACCGGAAAGAGTTCAGGCGAAGGACCAACGGCTTAACGTGCTTTCCGAGGCACGGGAGTGTACACACTTCCAACTTCTAGACTCCGGGCTGCTACTGAGAATTTTCTGACAGAAAAACCCAATAACTATTTACTGGCCCGACCTGGGAATTGAACCCAGGACCACCGGGTCTGCAGCCTTATATCTAGCCACTAGACCAACGAGGCAGAATATTTTATTGTAATATTATTATAATATAATAATATTACAATAAAATATTCTAATATCTAATTTTTATTATATTTCAACATTCACTCATAATATAATATACTTGAAGTAATGTTGGCTTATTGCCCAGTTCAGAACTATAGAACATTAGCGCTCTATGGTCACGGCTCTTTTAAATTACTTTTAGAGTTAAAAAGTAGTAAAACTTAGCAAGAAAAACTTTCCGTTATAAAGAAACTGAAGAAAGTGTAATATTATTTAAGATTTAATGTGAACAAAACGGTAGAACGGAAAAATATAATTTAAGTATAAAATGTTGTGGTGCAAAGTTGTTCTCGGGAGTGATTTTAAAATGTTAGCTTATTTAAGAGATTTCGCGTTAATGTAATTCTACATTCGTGAAAAAAATGTTTATAGCTATTTTAAGTCTAATGTTTTTTTATATTGTTATGTTATATTATTTTATAAACAATACATAACAAAATAAATATTATTTTTAACTCTGGGAAACAACCCCAACACTGAGTTCTTTATATTTCTGATGAGGTAGTTATTTCACTCACAACTTCGCTGTTCACTTTATAAATAAATATATACTAAATTTTATGAATCATTCAAATAGTATAAATCAATAAATGAATAAATAGTACAGCCACAAGAATATCATTTAGAATATCAGAAAAGATTCAATTTTTGCATAAATAAGGCCGTAAATAAATAAAAGTAAAGTAACAGCCTGTGAATGTCCCACTACTGGGCTAAGGCTGGAAGAAGGTTTTGGAGCTTATTCCACCACGCTGCTCCAATGCGGGTTGGTATTTATTTATTCCTTTTACTAAAGAATAAATAAATAAATAAAATATAAAACAATAATATTAATGAAATATAAAGAGAATGTTCAATATTAAAATGATTCTGTTTGAAAAAAGAAGCGTGTAGTTCTAGAAAAAAAGGAAAATTCTTACAACTATAACGAGCTAGAGCTACATTCAAAGAACAAAAAACGAAAAACTCGCTTAGATATAAAAAATATTTTCATATTCGACCTAGAGATCCACGTGAGATATTATAATTTAATTATACGTACCTTGTACATATATATCAAAATACTCATAAATATTTTTATTTTCATATAAAAATATGAAAGCTATTTAATACGTCCGTAATACGTACGAATAAAAACGCAATCTTTAGTGGATACCAAACATAAAGTATTTCCTATCGTACCGTCTCTTTCCTACGTCTCTCGGGGATAAGCTTGTAAGCGATAATAACTTGAGAGTACCTTTAAAGCGGCCTAAATTGATAGCGAGGTGCTTTAGTATAGGAAGAAACGGGTTCTATTCTATCATAAAAAAAAAACGTGTGCGTCTCGGGACGCTCGACAGAAGTGATAATATTAATTATAATATATTAAATATAATTTAAATTAGTATTTGAGAGTTGCTAAGTACTATTTGTATACGCTAGTTGGCGTTAGGTTGGTAACTCTCAGGTAAAGCAGTCCGCGTCGGTAATAGTGGTGCCGTAACGCGTTACGTTACGAAGCGGCTTACCCTCCCATAAGAAGCTATCACTTCAAAAATACGAATTTCTTTAATCCGACAAAAATAATGTTCTGACATAATTTTGGTCACGGAGATTAATTTCAAAGACAGTCTAGTATGTACGACACACTAGTAAGTAAACGAGTGCGTTCTCTATTTCCTCATTCCAATGGAAAGGTATTTGCCACCATTACTTTGTATTGTTGTATTTCAGTTTAAAGGGTGAGTTAGCCAGTGTAATTACAGCCACAAGGGACATAACATCTTAGTTCCCAAGGTTGCTGGCACATTGGCGACGTAAGCAATGGTTAACATTTCTTACAATGCCAATGTCTATGGGCGTTGGTGAGCGCTTACTATCAGGTGGCCCATACGATCGACCGCGTACCTACACAATAAAAAAAAAGTGTAACTCTATTTTAAGAGAGCACATTCTGCACACACTTAAAAAAGGTTGATTGTGTACAAATTCGTAATGAGTGTAATATAAACCATCAGATCAATTAAGAACCGTTTGTATTTTTATAGTTACAATTACAATTTAGTAATACATCATTTGTAAATCAAAACAACGAATTTTGTTGTAAAATAACTAACGTCTAATTATATAAAAGTGTCGTAACAAGCATTTAGTGGAAGTGTTCGCGTTTTCGTATTAACGTATTCATAATATGTTAGGAATGTTCAAAAACTTTTAGAGCTCATTCGTAAACTAGCACGAACTGCAGTTGTGGATTGTGTTTGAGACTTTTTTCGACGAAGTTCTACAAACGTCTAGAAGAACTATTATATATTAAGTATGCTCAAAAAACTTGTTCGTTTTGTAACTGTGGTGACACTTTCAGCTTAGCTTTAGGAGTTCGTTTCGTTCGTTTGACGCAAAAGTTTTCAACATTGATTTCAAACTCTTATTTCGTCAAAAGCATAGTTTTTCTTCGCTTTTACCATACAGTAAATGAAAAGTAATAAACAGTTTAAGTTCCATTGTCTGACAAAGGTTTCCTCAAATCTTGGAGCGTAATCCACCACGCTTCTCTAATGCCTACCTCAAATATACACGTCACAGAATTTTATTAAATACTGATATGTCCTCGCGGTGGTTTTACTTCGAGATCAATTATGAGCACATTAAATCTTTTGGTGCTTACCCGGGTTTTAAGTCACAATCTTCATTTAACCAAATAACAAATGGTCCAACGAGGCTCTCCATAGTATTAAAATAAGAATCGTGACAATAACTAATGATTGTCCGTTAAGTTTCTTGTTAAAATACGCTATTCATTTAACGACACATTAAGTTCTTGATAATATAGCAACAAAAATAAAATCTGAGATCGTAAACGTATTTCCCAAGAACCCCGTAATAGACTGAGCTTGGTCATAAAGTATAAAAATTCTGTATGAGAAAGGCCTGTTTTCCAACAAGCATTTTACGATTGCTCGTAACCCATAGTAGTTTTAGGCTTCAGTAATAATGTTAGAACATACAGTGGACAGATGAACACGTTGTGTTAATGTGTCGTTACACTGAGTCGAATTCAAGACCTTAACATTTGTTTTCGATTTTACTGCAAAGAAACTAATATAAAATAAAATCAATAAATTCCGAAATCAAATTAACGATAATTGAATTTACATTGTAATTAATCGCTCGTTCGAATTTACTTATCACAATATCTCAAATGCTTTTTAGTATGACTCAATAATTTTTAATAATATAAAAATATTTATGTAACATTTTCTGAAAAACATTTTTTTTTCGAAATCTGTTTTAGTAATATTTAATTTCCATACCAACTTTAAATAATTATCTGCGACGAGCCGGTTAGCGTGGTTGGTAAGGTACTTGTCTTTCACGCTGCAGGTCGTGGGTTCGACTCCCACCCAGGACAGACATTTGTGTGCATGAAGATGTCTGTTTGTTCCGAGTCTGGGTGTAATTATCTATATAAGTATGTATTTACAAAACAAAAGTAGTTTATGTAAGTATATCAATTGTCTGGTTTCCATAGTATGAGCTGTGCAGTATGGGATCAGATGGCCTTGTGTGAATAATGTCCCAGGATATTTTTATTACTATCTCGTAAGGAGATAATAATATCTCGATTTCGAACAAGGCGGCCTATCTTAAGAGAGATAGCCAACTGCGCAGGAGATATTATAGTGCACAAGTGTGTGTGCAAACACAGATGCACCTCTTTTCCCTTACTCTCATAATCCGAAGCGACGACAATCTGACATAATCGGAAAATATTTAGGCACAGGATTTACGACTTTGCATGTTTTCCAAGACACAGGACACATCTATCTTCCAGGCTCCAGGCTAATGAGATTCGGCCGAAAAACTAATAACTTCGTATCGTCCCGATCTGGAGTTTAAATTATACTACGTCTCTAATATTGTCATATTCGCTATTGTTGGAAATCACGTTACATTACAATAAGTAACCGAAGTTGAATAACAGAACCATTGTATAGAATTTAGAAAGTCAGAAAGAACTGTTGTCAAGACTTATAAATTAATAAATTATTTGCATGAAAGTTAGTCTGTCTTTCCATAAAGAGGATTTTAAACTCTACAAATAAAAGCGTTCATTCGTGGTTTTAATAGTGGCAAGCAACAGCTGCTTGCGTGTTGAGTTAAAGTGAAATCGATATGTGTGGCTTTGATGACGTATTACGCAGCAGATTGCAAAATACATTACGTCAACATATATACATGTAATTAATATATACAATTTTTCTGACTTCATTATTAATTTGATTATTTTTTTGGGTAACTGTAACCTTTTGTTCACCATGAAAATTAGCATGGAACTCATTTTAGACATTAAATTAGCGCTCAGGAAGGATTTTTGTCAATTTAATAATGTCCTGTCCCAGTATAGGACATTATTCACACAAGGCCATGAAACCAGACAACTGATATACTACATAATATATTACTTTTCTTTTGTAAATACATAATTATATGGATAATTACACCCAGACTCAGGACAAACAGATGTGTTCATGTACACAAATGTCTGTCCTGGGTGGGAATCAAGTCCATGACCTGCGGCGCGAAAGGCAAGCCACGCCAACCACGCCAACCGGCTCATCGACTCTTTAACCACCGAGGGGTAAAAATGAGATGAGAGTTTGTATACTAATTCTTAATTATTATTGAAGAAAAAGTATATAGGCAGCCGGATGTAGACAAGTTCAGCGTATGGGTATACGGCCACACTATGTTATATGTACCGACCTTATGGTTTCCACTGTTATAGTGGTTAATGTAATAAAAGAAAAAAAAGAAAAATTCTAAATTACTTTATCGTTTAGTGAAACAATGTTTTTTTTTCTGTTATAAATAAGCAACATGCTTATTAAGATATATTGCTAATTACGATATGAAACATAATTTTAAGTTATTTAAGGTCCATATTTTTCATATTACTAGTTATTAACAGTTACACAGATATACAAATAAATAAACAATAATGTCTTCTTTTTATAACGTTAGTTTGACTTTTTCCGTATTTATTTCAATAGAATATATGTATTACATTTATAACAGTTACAGCCTATGAATGTCCCACTGCTGGGCTAAGGCCTCTTATCGTTTTTGAGGAGAAGGTTTGGAGCTTATTCCGCCACGCTGCTCCAATGCGGGTTGGTGGAATACACATTTGACAGAATTTAGTAAAATTTGACACATGCAAGTTTCCTCACGATGTTTTCCTTCACCGTCAAGCACGAAATGAAGCAAGCACCACTGAATTCCATGGAATTCAGTTGTGCTTGCCTGGGTTGCAAACCACTTTTTTCATGTTTATATTTATAAATATGAAATAAATATCAGGAACGATGCAATGGTGTGATGTCATCAAAATATTCAATTAAATAAAATATTCATATAAAATTTACAATGTTATTTCGATATTGAAATATTATTTTCAGATTGGACTTGACATACATCATTCTCCATTACACTTACAATGTTTTTCTCGGTATTCAATTAAATGTCACATATTTTCAACGTCACTTATAATAACCATAAATAGAGCCAAGATATGTGGTTAGCACATGTGAATATTAACTGAAAGTCTAGACCAAGCACCACTGGCTTTTCACGTGATTTCAAACGTATTATTGCATGTTCACACGTGCCACCTACCCGCATTGGATACATTTACATACTACCTTCTTGCTTTTCATCAACTCTTTAGTTGGTATCCCGTGAAGTTGTATTATAGTCATGTTAGTTATGACCATACAATGATTTATTGTACGTTAAGTGAAAGTACCTTTAAAAAAGGAACTTTTTAAAAAGATCTTTTCAAGAACGGATTAAAGTACAGATAAATGAAGACAAGGTGGTCATTTAAGAGGAAACCTCTTAATGTGGTGAGCCGAATTAAAAATATTAATCATAAGTAATTCCATTTTTCTAAGTGTCATGTGAGGTGACTACCGACTTTTTCGACTAAACAGAGCTTACTTGAACAAAAACGTAACCGACTTATGATTACACATTTATATGTTTTAGAGAAATGAGTTACTGCTGATGGAACTTGGATCCATTACATAAATTCTTAAATCAAAACAATGATCACTTTTAAAAATCAATTCTTTGAGAAGACCAGGCCATCTCTAAATGAGCCATATATAGTTGCTATTGTCTGTAATCAAAGAATGCCACCAATTTCCTTGAATCAAAAGTAGTCTTAATGGTTAATTATTTAACGACATAAATTTAAAATAATAATCACTTAGCTTTAAATTGTCACTGGACTGCTACGTATAAGTTAAAACTAAAATAAAAAAAAGCATTACTTTTAGGTGCTATATTTTATTTTATTTATATATATCCTCTGATGCGTGAAAAAATCCCGTCAATCTAGATAATTGCTATCAATAGCAAATAAAAATACATTTTTTTAAATAATATTTACGTTCGTGATTTTGAAGAGGCTACTGATAAAGGGACTTATGGTTTTAATATTTTATTCACGGTAGACGAATTTATCACAATATTGTATAAATAATTTATAAATTGTTTGTAATTTAAATGACTGGATTATTACAATTCAATCGTATTTTTCGATTGTATAAAGTAATTTATTATTGTGGGTGGTAGTTACGAAGAATTGCAATCTCGCTATTTTCTTCTTAGTTTGAAAGAAACTCTACAAGATTTTACATTCTTAAATGCTTTGAGAATTAAGTTGTTATTATTCTCAACAAACTATCATACTTTATCCATTTAATAAATCTGGAAAATATTGCAGAATCGGTGTATTAAAAATCTCAGTTTTAGGTCATGCTCCACAGAAGTTAGCTTTATAAATTAAGTCAGCACTAAAAAGTATTAAAGAACGAATTTCTCAGCTGCAGCACTGGCGATCTGCCAAGCAGTTGCTCTGCGAACGATTATGTCCATTATGAGTTTTAACAATTCTATTATGAAACTGCCTTTTGTTCATGACTGTAATGCGTTTAATTTTTATTTAAAGCGCGTTTCACTTGAGCCCGCGGTTTTTTTAATAGCAAATTGAAAACACGCATAAAAAATTATGATTGATAAAAATAAAATTTATTTTTATAAAATATTGTTATTAATTACTCGGTGGTAGAGCTTTGTGCAAGCTGGTCTGGGTAGGTACCCCCCACACATCAGACATTCTACCGCAAAACAGCAGTACTTGCTATTGTTGTGTTCCGGTTTGAAGGGTGAGTGCGCCAGTGTAATTACAGGCACAAGGGACATAACATCTTAGTTCCCAAGGTTGGTGGCGCATTGGCGATGTACGCTATGGTTAACATCTCTTACAATGCCAATTTCTATGGGCGTCGGTGACCACTTACCATCAGGTGGCCCATATTATGCTCGTCCGCCTACCTATGCAATAAAAAAGTAAAATAAAAATGTTAATCCTTAATAAAAGTTCTCGAAAAACAAATGAAACTATATTTTGAAGTTACTCAATATCGTACCGTTAATCTGTAACATTTTTCATGCCCAATATTTTTATTGCATTCGATTTATGATCTATCTTTGTCTTGACAGAGATTAATTTTAC
The DNA here is from genome assembly GCA_905220585.2 of Nymphalis polychloros. NCBI lineage: Eukaryota > Metazoa > Arthropoda > Insecta > Lepidoptera > Nymphalidae > Nymphalis > Nymphalis polychloros. The sequence goes on from HG992247.1 coordinate 3,683,500, forward strand.
AAATTTCATCCTTGATTATAGAATAAATGATATAATTGCTATGGCAATTTGCCAATACGGTCATGCCGTTTAATCCAAGTTTTAAGCTGTTATACTTATGATGCTCTAATAGTTAAAATCTGCCTCGTTGGTCTAGTGACTAGATATAAGGCCGCAGACCCGGTGGTCCTGGGTTCAATCCCCAGGTCTTGCCAATAAATAGTTATTGGGTTTTTCTATCAGAAAATTCTCAGTAGCACCCCGGAGTCTGGAAGTTGGAAGTGTGTACACTCCCGTGCCTCGGAAAGCACGTTAAGCCGTTGGTCCTGCGCCTGAACTATTTCCGGTCGTGTCGGATTGCCGTCCCATCGGATTATGAGAGCTAAGGAAAAGAGAGTGCACCTGTTTGCACATACACTTGTGCACTATAATGTCTCCCGCGCAGTTGGCTAATCTCTCTTGAGATTGGCCGCCGTGGCCGAAAGCGGTCTGGAGGACCTTTCCTTACTTACAGTTAAAATCGAATATAGTAATAATATAGCAATATAATTCTATTTTGCATTCAAAGTGAAATGATAATAAGACTTTATTCACTTCATGTTTGAAAATGAATTGAAAATATAAAACAAATTTATTTCGATTAATGTACTTAATACCAATTTTTTTTTTCTAAAATCAATTTAGTTCCCATGGTAAGAACTTGGTGACAGGAAAATATCTGCGCTTGTATTTAAAGAAAAACACAATTTTTACGACTTATTTTTAGAATTAATTAACTCGTACCACATTTAAAACTAACTCAAAATAACTCGCACAGCATGTACAATTAACTCAATTATTTAAATTGCAATTTAGTTCCAATAAATTATAATTGATCATAAACTATTGAATCAGTTTAACCACCTGATATTCATCGGCACGAAGTTGGTTTGTTTGCTATTAAACTACTAGTAGTTTGAAATCCAATCATGCTTACACCCCTTCGTGTTTCATTGTAAATCGCAATGTTGGTTTACGCCTCATACCTTTGTAAATGTAGATCAGTTCACAGAATACGATATTATGATCTAGATAATATTTCCATTTAAAAAAGAGAATATATATTTTATAAAGTTAAAATTATAAACTCGATTTGAAATAGAAAAGTTGCAAACTTGTTACTACAGAAATGTTTGTTTAACTCTTTGATAAATAATATGAACACATAAAGAGAGCTTATTCCAATATTTTTAGGTTAGTCTTTACGTATATAGATATTTAGGAGTCATAATTAAATTATAAATGAAACGAAGTATAAGGAAGAGAATAAAAATTGGGATATAAAATAATTAATAACAAAAAAAAAAACTATAATATGAGATAAAATTATTCAAGGTTAAAAATGCTTGTGTGTGTGAGTGCGTGTTCTAAACGTGACATATGCGTGTGTGATGTGTGTTTCGTGTTAAATAATATATATATTAGTTAATATTCCGATGGAGTTTAAGTCAAATACAATCAGTCAATATGTTGATAATTATGTTTGTTGTAAATATACACAAGTTACATACTTAGCTCCCAAGGTTGGTAGCGCATTGATGGTGAAAGGAATGGTTAATTTTTCTTAAAGTGTCAATGTATATGGGTGATGGGGGCCACTTACCATCAGATGACCCATCTGTTCGCCTACCTATAAGGTCCTCCAGACCTATTTCGGCCACGGCGGCCAATCTCAAGAGAGATTAGCCAACTGCGCAGGAGATATTATAGGGCACAAGTGTGTGCGCAAACACAGGTGCACTCTCTTTTCCTTAGCTCTCATAATCCGATGGGATGGCAATCCGACACGACCGGAAAGAGTTCAGGCGCAGGACCAACGGCTTAACGTGCTTTCCGAGGCACGGGAGTGTACACACTTCCAACTTCCAGATTCCGGGCTGCTACTGAGAATTTTCTGACAGAAAAATACAATAACTTTTTATTGGCCCGACCTGGAAATTGAACCCAGGACCACCGGGTCTGCGGCCTTATATCTAGCCACTAGACCAACGAGGCAGTTCGTCTCCCTATACAATATAATCAAAAAGTATACTTTGACCTTACTTAATTTTTGACAGTCAAAACAAAACAAAGAATCAATTTGATTACGTAACAATTTAAGCGGCATATTCAATAATCCCTTTCACAAAGGCAACATTGGACTTGAAACCAATTCACTTCAATTTGTTGCGATTGTAACCCTACTGATATCACATTCGATCATTCTATTTTAGGATACTTTAAAAGGGCAGGTTTTCAATACGGCCATTTTTTAATGTATGTGACACCACCAATTTTTATAAAATCGATTCAGTTCCGTAAGTTAACGTGATATTTCAATGGGTAATAGCCCAGGTTACGGGCCGCCTGTAAAATTCGTAATTTCGATCCTGTGTGCCTAGTTCGAGTTTTGAAATGGAAGCAGAGCTATCTAGTGACAATAATCGAAGTTCCATACAAATCGCAGTTAACGTCACTCGCCACTCAACGCTATCGAATAAGTAAAAACGGCACACTGACATTTAAACTATTGTCGCCGTTATATGGTGTATAATTAGAAATTTTAGTAATGCATCACAGACATCTTCGTCGATTAAGATATATGATGCTATGAAGCTACAAATATACTTTGTTTATTGCTATGCTTCAGAAATAATTTATACAAAAGAACAACATATTCTAGTGTGTGAGACTACACATTATACACACATAATGTTAGAATACTGGATGTACGAGATTATATTCAGTGAAAGTACATAATGATAATGCCTATACGTACTCTAAAATTTCACGATTGAGATGTGCAGTGAGCTTACTTCAAGAGGTGTTGGTTGCTAATTTAAGAAATAATTGTAGATTTAGAAATATTCATAAATATGAATAATATTGTGTTTGTTATAATTGTATTATTTATGTATTATTGTAACAATTAATACATATTAAGAAAAAAACATCCGTAAATATTCTTTTTATGAAACCAGCACCTTTAGTTTAAAAATAATATTACTTATAAGAGTCAAAGTAACCGATGGTTGTGGTTTCCAAGCCTGACAAGCTGAAATTTTATGTGCTTGATTTGTTATAAATTAATCTCGTACTCAGGAGTGAGGAAACCTGCATCATTCGGGTAAAAATCTACAAAATTTGTCAACCAATCCGATTTGGAGCAGCGTGATCAGCCCAGCAGTAGGACATTTACAAGTTGTGACTGTACTTTTTTTTTAAATACTTTTAAAATCAAAGCAGGTTTAATATCATAATTCTTAATTTAATTATTTTCATAACATGGTTTATATATCTGTGCACTTTCAAGTTGAAGCTTGAACGTTTAATGACGATAAATTCTTCGAAAGTTTCGAGAGCGTCCGAAGTTTTTAAACCAATTCTTGATGTTGGCGATTTACTCTTGCACTTTAATACGGACTGAAACTGATCCGAACCGCTACGTTTTTATTTTTATTTCTCTTCAAAACATAAGAAGAAAACTTCGAAAGATTAAATAGATTGGAAAATATTATTAACTAACAGATTGTCGTCAATACAGTTCGTATGTGATCTTCGTCTAGATGAGGTATTATTATACAAGTGAAGCGTCAACAGCTCAATGGAATAGAGGCCGCCTAGGGATGTACAAGTCGCAGGTTTGATCTTGATCCATTGGATTATTATATCCACCACTCCCAACACAAGCTTTACTAAAAAAATATAACTTGCTTAGAAAAGCAGATTAGAGAATCTGTCATTGGTTTATGCGAGCTAGAATTTGAAAGATTCATGCACATTGATATTTAGACACATAAGCTGTTGTCTAACTTAGAAATAATCTCATAATTGGAACTATAAAAGATAGAAAATGGTAGAATAGTAGTATAGATTAGATATAAACGGGCTTAAGTATTAATTACATTTTTTTAATTTTATGGCAGCAATGTATTTTATGTTACATACTAGATCTGCTAAAAATGTGTTTTGCGGAAATCAAAAGCATAGTGATAGATGTGAAAATTGGCAACAGAATCAACAATAAAGTGTTGTTTCAGGTTACATTTGACAAAGACAACGAACTATACGAACTATAACTTGAACCAAAAAGTTGATATTTTGTTAGAATCAAATACAAAATTTCTCCCTAAAAATCGTCCACGAAATGAAATTTACAATATTTATTTAATTTTTTCAACAATAATTCCTAAAGAGTGTTCCACAAAATATGCTTTTAGAAGGATATCATTATAAGTGCTGCGGCGCAATTACAATTAGTGTTCCGAAAATGATCTTCCAATAAGGTAAGTCGCTTATGAATCAATATATTTTTTTAAATATAATTACAATGGATTTTAAATTTTAATATAATATTAGTAGTCCAACACCCATCAAACCACCCACGAGATCAGATAAATCTAGCCACCTCTAATCACTAGACCTACGAGATAGAATGAGTGTGTAACTAAATCATGAAAGGTGATATGCTTGAATCAAACATTAATTAGTTCATTGTAAGCATGCTGCGTAACTGCATCTGGGTTGAAAACTTTCAGATAAACTCATTCCAAACTTCACTCTAGTTCTCAAACAGTTCAAACTTCATCCGGATTTACACCTGCGACGATATTTACTTGCTAATTTCTTAACAAGTTTCTGGACGTTGATAGTTTTAAATTACTTGCTATATAATTACTGTAAACTTTGGTGTCAACCGCCAATAATATGAACTCGTCGGTAATTGTAAAAAAAAAAACTGGGCTTTCTGTTCGAAACGTTAACTTATTTAAAGACAATAATTATTAAGGTCACAGATACTGAAATGCGAAATTGAATAAAACGAGCTCAACCTTGCTGTCCAAAAATTTACGTGCGTTTTTACGCTTAAAATCTTTCATCAACCTATAACACTGTAATAACAAATACCGTTTTGAAACTGTCTAATTGTTCTATAAAAAACAGTAAGTAAAGATGAATACAATATATTGATGATATTGTGTAAACGTGTCACTGACTCCAGATATTGTCAGGAACGTCAATCATGGTTAAACAATTGGATTCTATACGACAATTGACGTTAACGCAGTCAATATAACGAGTACAGCGGTATAGCTCAGTGGTATATGGATCTGCGAATTTGATGGCATACGATATTGTTAATTGTTTGTGACGTAGTTGCTCTGTTTTCTAGGGAATAAATTTATAGACGATTTTTTTTAAAAGCAAGTATATAGTAATAATATAAATGGTTTGAATTATTTTTTGTCTTTTTTGAATAAATAGCTTAAAAGTCCTAAAAATCAATGTACTAGTGTAACTAAACCAGTTTTAATCAAACAAAAGCCGGTTAACATTTCTGTATTTCTGTTTAAATAATAAATATCATTTGCCAGTCTAACTTAATGCGTATTATTGATCACACTTGATATATGTATGTATGTATATAATATAACCCAGTAACAGTAGATTGTACTAATTAAATAATTCATGTTTCTTTATCCCCCAGGCTAGATGTTTGAAGCTTTATAAACTCTAGAATAACGATAATAAAATTAATCAAAATTATTAAAGTTATATGAAAAGAAGAAAGCGCTTTCTTTGCTCCAATATACATTATACGCAAAATTTAATTTCTTTTGACATTATTGATTTTTTTTAAATTATAAATTTAATTATAAATTTCAATTTCATTTTACTCTTTAAATAGTAAGTAAACTAGTACATTAGCAAATTTAAAGATAACAATATTGAACTGCTACAATATTGCTGTAGCCTTGTAAGGCAGACGAAATAATTGGAATCGCGATATATGGATTAAAAACTGCTGCTAGCATTCTTGCTAGCATTTCAAACAATGTGATTCTTTAATAAAAAAAATATTTCGGTCTTGTAATATGTTATAGGCACTTTTATACCTCGATATTTTATATATTTAGAAAGTTGAATTTGAATTTGGAATTGACATTCCTTATTATAATATCAAATTTTGACTGAGTTGATTCAGGTCCAATCAGGACCTGAATCAGGTCAGTCAACATTTTCCATATTTTACGTAGTGGCTTAGAATAACAGCTGAAGTGGACCTCTAGTTTTACACGGCAGATGATTCCACCTTACGGGTAGTGTTGTTACAAACGAGCGCTCAATATTCTCAACATAGGCACGATTCCGCTTTGGTAATTCGATTTGCATGTAGATGGTTTCTGACCGATTACTATTACCTTTAGAATATATACACAGAATTATTTAATGTAATTTCTATGTTAAACGTTCAATCCAATATCGTTAAAATGTAGTTATCGAATTTAAAAATTCAGTAAATTTTAATGTTTTATTTTTTAGATGTTTCAAATTTTAATGGAAAAGAATAACCAGTATAATGATATATTTTTTCTTGAACAAAATAAAGTGCATTTTAATCCCTTTTTGAAATAATTATGCCACATCATCCGATCTAATGAATTTTGGTTTACTCTTTATCTTATAATGAATAACACAAGGCCCATTATCCTTTGTTTATCGCCTCGAGGGACAGTATTGTGGGCAACGTCATTAAAACTTAATAATGAAAGATTCAATCTGCTTCAGGCTATCACCGCTGCTAACGTTGGTCATGTGTTTTATTTAAAAGCTGAAAAAATGTATGCATGGATGTATGTATGTATATTAGTATGTATGTTTGTATGTATGCATGTATGTATGTATGTATGTATGTAGAACACGCGGAGCTTTACCAACGATATACCTTTGATATTTGAAGACAGAATATGAATTTGACTGTCTGAACTGACTGAAGACTGTTGAAGACGACCTCTGCTACTGCTACATGCATGACGAAACTCTTATCAGAGGAAGAACTGCCTGACCCGACAACCCAGGACAGATTGTCCTGGCGCCATAAAATAAGGATAGCCGATCCCACATAAAGTGGGAAAGAGCAAGGAAGAATAAGGAGAATATGAAATTGAGTAAGAAAATTTAGTATGGAGTCAATTTCACCAGTTTCATTTCAATAAATGTTAGGTATTCTTTATTAAATATGGCTTTCGAGATAGTGGGACATAAAACTAATAACTTCATTACTTTTTATTTCATATTTTTTATTTACAGTGCATTTTAAAGCGTTCTAGAAATTTCCGAGTTCCTGGTGTTATTCGATAGTTTCAGTTATGTAGTACTTATTATAATCATACTTTATCTTAATATTTCACAACGGTATTATTATTTTCAACAAAAACTGTAATTTTAAGGCAGCCCGACTGCCTTAAAATTACAGTTTTTTTTAGTCAAGGCATTTTTTTTAGTTATAAAAGCTTCTTTATCGAATAGAATGAGTTATCAGAAAATATTCAGGATAGCTTAATTATAGAGTATAATTAAGCTATCCTGAATATTTTCTGATAATCTGTTAATTTATTAGAATGATAAATAACTTTAAAACAGATATATAGACTCATAAAAATAAATTCGCAAAAACGAATATGCAAAATGGAAATAAGCTTTATGTATCACTATATTTCCTGGAAAATATAGTGATACATAAAGCTACATATCGATAAAGGACTACTACTGGTGTACGTGTAGACTCGCGAGCCCCTTTTTATAATTTGTGTTTGTGTGAATATCATGAATTTTTAAAATGTAGATGTGGTTAAATTTTATCGGAATATACTTCCTTACATGTTTTACAAATAACACATAAGGAAAATAACAAGTTACGAGTTAATATAAAAATTGAACAGCACCTATACGCCTCACTATTAGATAAAAAGCCTCGCCGTGTAAATATGCACTAAAAACATATTGGTATTGTTTTTATCAATAGCAAAAATCGTTTCAATATTTAGTAAAACACATCGAAAAAGCGTCGATCACTCACTGTGGTTTCAAAACACGACGTCCGTTTTAAGCGTAGCGTAGATTAAATATTAATGGTTCTACTGTAGCTTTATTGAACATTGTTCAAGTTAATTTTTAAAATTCTTCAAATATTTGTAATGAATAAAAATAATTTACAAGGTAGTTCCACACATTCTACCGCCAAAAATCAATGCTTTATGTGTATACAGCGTGTAACAAAATTCGTGTCCGACCCGTGAAGTGGTTATTAGGTATCGTGTGTCGGTTATATTTATGTAATAATTTTTAAAATACTAAGCAAAAAATATATCACGGATTTTTTTTTCTTTAATTAATTGGCGAAAATTTCATGTCAACACAGGTGCGGGCAATAGCGCTCGATAGATCTTACCCATCGGGTAGCTAAGACACGAGGTCATGACCTCAGTAGTCCACGTTTTTACCACCAACAGTGTCGTTAAGCACAATTAATATATTTTTTTTAGTAATTTATGTATATTTGAGTCCGAAAGGTGAATTTGTAATAACAGACAAAAGGGGTGAAAGATATCTTATTTCCAATGGTTGGCGACGCATTGTTATTATAAGGGACGGTTAATATTACTTACATCGACAATGTCTCCAGTGACTATTCACTATCAAGTGGCCCAATTGCCAGTCTATTGACCTACTTGAAATAATAACATTTTTATTAAAATGTATACAAAATAGTCAATGTTGGTCACAATTGGATTTATGTTGTAATACACCTCATTTACAAACACATATTTAAACCATACAGCAATGTATAGTATTAATGTACAGTATTAGAATAATTGCTGGCAGCCAGACTAAAGCTTTAACAAACGAGTAAAATCTATAACGAGTGTAATCTAAATCTGTTTCAGATTAATGGACTTCGACAGTGTTTGAATGATTACCATGATATCTGGCACATCAGCTATTTTTTTATGGAGATTTTAATACTATCGAAATGTAACTGTATTATGTTACACATAGATGAGAAGCCGAGAAACCGATATGGCCCAGTGGTAACAACGCGTGAATCTTAACCGATGATCGTGGGTTCAAACCCGGGCAAACACCACTGAATTTCATGTGCTTTATTTGTGATTATAATTCATTTCGTGCTTGACGGTGAAGGAAAACATCGTGAGGATTTCACTGAAATTCTGCTACATGTGTATTCCACCAACCCGCTTTGGAGCAGCGTGGTGGAATAAGCTCCAAAACCTTCTCCTCAAAAAAGGAGAGAAGGCTTTAGCCCAGCAGTGGGACATACTCAGGCTGTTACTGGTATGTTACACAATTACTCATCTGTGAAATGTTGATAACCGACTTGACTTGACAGTTGATATACTATTTTAATGCTTATATTCTTAAAATGTTATAATTATTATGGCCAATGTCGCAACAAACGCCATAGTAATTGGTATATCTTTGAGCACGGAGAATATTTTATTATGCAAATCATATCGGGTAATAGCTTACACAGTTAAAGATACATTGCCACTTACGGCGGTCATTAGCATACGATATATCGCATACGATAATTTTCATAAGAGTATAATCAATTTTACTACTAAATGAGCCTAGTACTAATATTATTTAATATTCAGATTTTATTTACGTTATTTATTGATATGTTTTTGATAGACTACGGGTAAGTAAGCTTTATTAACGATAAGTGAAACCAGTAGGCCATTTGATAATAATATATGAGATTTTAATACATACAAGACGAAAATGGCTTAAATATGAAATTGAATTTATATTATTTTATTTAATCTTTATTATAAAATTACCCAAAACTTTAGACGCTAGGGTTGTTATTCGTGGTCTTTTCGTTACCATTCATTAATCATATCAAAAACCGCTCATCTGCCTAAAAAGTCGCTGTTTAATCATTTTGTTGCTAAAAGCAATCAGGGACTGTTTTGTGAAAGCAGAAATAACGAATCTGCTGAGAATTGATATTTTTTAAGTATTTATAAAAATATTTTAACATTGAAACTAAATTTAAAATATAGTAATTATTAATATCACAATGGACTAGTAATATTAATCGCTATATTTTTAATTTTTAAAGATCATTATTTTTTATTAAAATTCGGTAAAACACTTCACTTTATACTTTATTGTACACCAAAAAAATTTACAAAAGATGGATACAACTTAATTATGAGTAGCATACAACTCTGGCGACCTTATCCACATAGTGATAGTACTTTTGAAATGTTTATTTTTTTTATTTTTTATTAATTATTAGACGTCATGGCAGAGATCGCCTTGAAAAGTTTAATTTAATATAAAAGTTTTGTTGTTTTCACAATCGTCTTTAAGGGCTATCAGAAATATAATGAATAATAAAATTTGTGACCCTTTTCAAATAATGACTTCTAAATTATTTATTACGATATAAACTGTACCGTAAGGTTTCCGAAACATCACAAGTGATAAGCGAGAAAAGCAATGTACTCTGATGTATTGATAACATTTTCTTTATTAAATATATTATTATTTGGTTGTATGCATTGATAGGCCTTTATATTCACGAGTATATTTTATAATGAAGTTAGTGTATGGTTAGACTTAATATCATTTTAACTAAAATTTTACACTTCCCTAAGGTACATTAAAATTTTCCGCTAGCGATCTCAAAGTTCAACCCATTTTCTCAATTAGTGTATCGTAGACCGAATTAACGAACCCCGTCACTTTATTATCCGCTCCCAGTAGCTATTAGCTTGCACCCGGTATTGTGCTAAGCTATTCAAATTTAATAAGCGAACTAGCTTCGATAAGGTATTAAAGCACACATATTCTTAAGAACAACAGTATCTTTGCTAATTAAAATAGCTTCGCATACGTCGTACTTTATTTTGTTTAAAATCAAAAATATTCTTTATTTAAGTAGATTCTTAGAAACAATTTTCAATTGTAATTTAACAAAATAAATTAAATTTAAATAATAAATGAAAATCAATTAATACCTATACCTATTTATCATTTTTATTTAAATAACATATTTTTTAAATAAACTGTTAATCGTTTTATCGATACATGTAAAATGTGTTACGTCATCATAATCATAATATAGTATTATTATTTATAAATATAATTAAACATTTTACAAATCTATTAGTTTTATATGTACATTAAATTTAAGGACCAAGGAATTAATTGAAAAATCAAACTCTTACATGACTGTAATTATGTCTTTTGACGTTTTAAGATTGCTAATGAATTATTGATTGTTTTCTGAGAATAAATTACCATGACATCATTTTTTCTTAATATCAAATCTCCCCACACGTACTGCTGTAACTTTCAACTTGGTAAGTTATTTACAAAGTCAGCTAGTTTAAGATGTGTAAAACTATAAAGTTAAGAAAAATTGAAAGATCAGCAACCCTCTTTTTCAGTTCCACGATATTACGATCGATTAATTATCCAATTGGTTTGTAGCTAGCTTACAATCGTGTAGATCCCAAGGCCCGGGGTTCATTCACTAGATCAATTTAATCAGTTTTTTAATAAATAATTATCAGTTCCCTGAATTTTGGTAGTTTTCAATACCGTACGCACACGTTAATCTTGCGCCTGGTCCTCTCCGCTCTATACTTCTATCTATCTCCGAGTATACTAAATATAATCTACCAAAGCGCATTAGAGTAGCATGGCGGATTAAGCTTCAACCTCTAGGCCAGCTGTACGACATTTAGAAACTGTTACCTTTATTTTAATTAAATAAAATATATTATAATTTGTTAAATACTTACGCAACAGAAAAGCTTGATTAAATATTTCGCCTTATTATCTTACTTGTAGATATACTTGTGTTTCATATATTATTTTTAAATTCATCTAACAATACGTAATTCATGAGTCACCACTACTCCATTTATATTCATTGAGAAAATGAAGATTCCAAGCATTTTGTATAAATTGAAACAAATGAGAGTTACTTTTTTTACGTAGAGCCTTGATATTGTCCAATGAAACCTCAAGAACGACACTTAATTACAGAAAAGGAAATGTACAATTATTTTAAAGTACAAAGAAATGGCTCCTTCTATTTCGTTTGTTATTACATTTTTATATAACGTTTAAATAAAATTACATCTTTATTATTGTGCTTATTATAAAAATGTACTTACTTTATTTAATCGCTTATTCACTTAAAGTATTATTTTTTATTGAAATGAAGATAATCCCAAAGTATGCGATTATTTTAAAGTCTAATAAATGTTTGTCTATTAAAAATATATATTAATATTTAGTAAAGCCGGTTTTTGGGCCGCCTTGGCCAAAATTCGCCAGGAAGATGATGATGATGATGAGAGATTATCTATAAAATTTGTGAAGAATTCATATTATGTACACAACTGGTCTTTTTGGATACTTAATCCATTTTTGGACAATAGATATTGTTTAACTAAAATATGTTATTATATTTCTGTTAAAAGCTTATAAAATATCACAATAACATTCATGAATTTCTTAAATTAAATATCTCATTAATAAAAACACCGGACCCAAATGTACTATGGCTGATTAAAATAGAATTAACTATTTATTTATAATTATTTTATATATATATACAACTTCATATAAGCTTTCTTCTTTTTATTGAATAGCCCGAAGCTTGAAAGGAAACATTCGATATATCAAAGAGGGTCTGCAAATAAATTCCTCGATATCAAGCAAGACTTTATTGAAGACTCCTTTTCAAATGTCAAATACGTTTGACAGTCCCATCATTTATCAATATTGATATTTATTTTCGTAATATATTCTTGAAATAAATGTAATTTATCATGTTTTAATAACTTTACCCATTGTAATCGTTCGATGGCGCACTGGCTAATTGACCACCGAATGATAAGTGGTCACCGCTTATAGACATTGTAATTCAAATTCAAAATACTTTATTCAATATTGAAGTATTACACTTTCTTATTGATTGTCAAACAAGAAACTACTACCGGATCGGAAAAGTCAGTCCTTAGAAGAACCGGCGAAAGAAACTCAGCTGGTTGTTTTTTTTTGTCAGACATTATTCGACGACACAGACAGCATTTTTACAAAATGAAACTACACACACACACACAAACACACACCCACGCACTAACACACACACACACACACACTCACTCACGTACACTGTCAGAGGAAGAGAGTCCAAAAAACGCACACGCGTATGCTTTGATTGACTGTAATAAAGGTAGCTCACAAAATGTGCTTTAATGGAGAATATGAATAAAAGACTAGAATTAACTTAAATACTTATAAAGTACGAAATTAGTCTTTAGGAAATGCTATTCGAACTAAAAACTTAATAAATGGCCCTTTGAAAAGTTTCCCAAAGCTTACAAAAAGGTAACGAAGCGCTTTGAAACTCTGCACTCGTCTAACAAATCTGATAAGTAAAATTAGTGACCTGTATTTTATTGATAAAATAAACGCTACAACACAATCAATCATTAAAAGGCTACGGAAATGCACTCTAAAAATTGTTTTAGTTTCGATCAAAAAAGAAAGAAATGAATGAATTTCTACCACATGTGGTCAATATAATCAATTAATAATAAATATAATACCATAAGTTCCAATCATTCATTACAAAGTAATATATTACCTCCTAAAACGATTTAAAATAAATGTTACTACTAAATAAACTGTAAGTATACATCATGATATTATTAGTTCCTGTGTCACTAGCCTTATTACTTGATGCTTAACTTGTTACGAGGAAGAGATTTCCTTATCAAATAACGTAAACAAAACCGTTACAATTAATATTAAAAAACAAAATTAATGTCACAAAAAATAAATTATGTAACAATGACAAAAGATAAAAGTTTGATAACAATAAAAAAAATATTACTCGTTACTTTTAAAAAAAGGAATATCATTTATGAAGTGTATGTATCGTATTTATTAAAATTTATTTATTACTATCTGTACACCGAGCCTTCACCCGCGTATAATTAATAAAAATATAATAAATTATTTTATTACTATAACAACACACACGCGCGCACACACGTACATATTCACACACACACACATATGGCTACTGGTAAAGAAATGCGTAATTAACGATTTCAAATTAATTTTCATAAGATACCGTAGGGTTTACCGATCTTATATATGACCTATCATTTGCGCTATAACATGTTCTTTGTGTGTACTAATTCTCATCAAGATTGGTCAAGCCGTTCTTGAGTTATAAGAAGACATACAGACAGACAGACAAAAATGAAAAAAATTGTATAATGTGAATCACAGCATCATAAAACGATTATTAATCACAAAATTAGATAAAAGAAATATGTTCAGACAGAGCCAATAGATTTACATAGTAGTATAGATTATATTTTACGAGTGAGATATGAGGTAAGTTTTTACAGAATAGAAGGTGTAACCGAAAATGCAAGTCAATCGACTAATGAGGAAGTTAAATTAAAACATAATTCATAAAAGGATAAATTATTCAAGCGCTATCTCGTCTATAAATGCGATTAAACTAGGTACTTGGAAAACGAAAGGCATAAGGATTTTGTATAATTGAACATAATTTCATATTTTAATTCAATATTCAGAGACAGAAGATGAGGCGATCCGACGACTAAATCCACTTTTAGGTAATGGGATGGGAATCGAATTGAAGCGGACTCCGTGTCCCCGCATTCGTAAATTCGATTATTGTATTCGTTGCTTTGCGGACATTGAAAAGAGTCTTATCATATAGGATTTGTTTAATAAAAGTGTGTAATATAATTGATAATTTTGAGCTGTATTCGAATTTATTACATTCGGTTACAATAATCAGCCAGACGCTTTTAATTTCGCTACTGTTCGTGCAAAAAGGTCAGACATAAAATTATGCCGGCTCAAATAAAAAAAAATTGCTGTATACAGGAGCGGATACGTTGGCTGCCCTAGGCCTACGAAAGATTACCGCCCCCCTATGTGCTGTAAAGCATGAACAATTTAATAAACTATAGAAATTAAATTAAAATGGAAAAAAACGATAGTCAGAAAATGATTTAATTATCTCAATCAGTATTTCAGATACTGATTCTTATTTAATTTTGATGTGGGGCCCCTTGGAGGTATTACCAACTCATAGTTTGTGACGGCAAATGCTATGACGCTTTGCTATGCCGTATGTATATGTTTATTTTATTAACGTGAAGAAACCAGCATTGGAGCAGCGTGGTGGACTCAGCTCCAAAACTTCTTAAGAAGCGTTCTTAAGAAGCCTAGCAATGGGACATTGACAGGCTGATTATATTTTTATTAACGAATAGTGTTTTTGTAGATTATATAGACAACTAATTTAATATAATTGTAGCTATTTATATACATAAAGTGAAATAAATGAATAAAATATCCAGTCAGTGTGAAGAGTTCAGAACTCTTGCAGTGTTGCGAGAAATTCCTTTTATGTGTCGAGTATGGGCTTACATAATGAGAGGGCCTACGTCATAGAATTATATTTCTCTAAGCTGCTATTTGGGTGTCTAAAATATTGCTTATACAATTACCTTCACCATAAAATTTTAATATGATTAATTAAATTATTATGTAATTATTATTCAGTTTGGTACGACATACAACACTGAATAATAATTATCTCAAATGATAAATATGAGTACGATAGAAAAGGTATCTGGAACTTTTCACGTGACAAAAAATATCAATTTACGTCAGAAACGTTTTGTTTTAAAACATTACTCATGTAAGAGTTAGAACACAGGCGAGTACCACTGAGTTTTCATGTTCTATTGTGTTTAAAATTCATTTCCTTCTTGGTGGTGAAAGAAAACATTGGGAGGAAGACTGCATGTGTCGGATGAAAATCTGCCATATGTATTAGGTCCTTACATATGAAATGGCGTTTTGTACGGGAGGAATATAAAATCATTTTTTTTTTTTTTGTAAAATATATTTAATTAATCAATGTATGCACCGTTGTTATCTTTTGCCATCTCATAGGTAGTTCATTGATCCCTTTACTAAAATCCGTTGTCCAAATTCCGGAAAAAATGGTAATCTGTTGGAGCAAGGTCCGGTAATCTGTTGGAGTACGGTGGATGTCGCAGACATTCCAATTATAGCTCATCTAACTTAATGGTTGTTTTTTGTACAGTGTGTGGTCTTGCGTTGTCGTGAAGCAGCAGTGGCCTAGAGCGATTGACCAATCTCGGTTATTTAGCAGCTAGTTCTTCCTTCATGGTTTGCAGTTGCTGACAATAGATATCTGCCGTAATCGTTTGGCCAGATTTTAGAAAGCTGTAGTGAACGACACCGGCGCTAGTCCACCAAACACTCACAAGTAACTTTTTCGACTCAATTTTCGTTTAGGGCAGGATTTGGCTGCGTCTCCAGGGTTCAGCCATTGCGACGAGTGCTTCCAATTATCGTACAGTATCCACTTTTCATCGTTTCGTAAGTAATGATTCGATTTAAAATCCCTTCATCATTGTGTCGGTTGAGCAAAGTAACACAGCAGTCGACGCGTGTTTGCAAGTTCGATTCGCTCAAATCATGAGGTACCCATCGTTCAAGTTTTTTTACTTTCCCGATTTGCTTCAAGTGGATTAATACAGTTTTATCACTTACCCCGAAGCCTGCAGCTATCTCTGAAGTGCTTTGTGATGGATCTGTTTCCACAATAGCCTTTAATTCTTTATTTTCCACTTTCGTCTCCGGCCGTCCACGGGGTTGGTTCTGAAGATCGATATTTCCAGAACGAAAACGTTGAAACCAAATACGTACCGTGCTTTCTTTTGCGACACCAGTGCTGTACACATCATTAATCCTTTGAGCTGTTTCTGCAGCACTGGTTCTGTGGCACCAGTGCTCGTGCTCGAACTCGTACTCGAAAATATACCGATATTTCATGTTTTCCATTGTGCGGTAATAAGCGACGCCAAAGAAAAAAAGAATGAGGAAAAACAAATGAATGACTGTTCTCAAAACTCAAATGTACCAGCTAAATGAATTTATAAATTTGGAGATATTTCAGATCAAAGTGGTCAGTACGACAAAACGCTAATTTCATATGTAAGGACCTAATATATCCCAATTCACAACAAAACGTTCTCATCAAAAAAGGCCTTGGCCCTGAAGCTGGACATTTAGAAGAATTTATACGACGAATGTATGGAAGATAACATACTCATATATATGACATATTAAACGGTATTGTTTTCAGCTATAATTAATTAGACTTAAATACGTATAAACTATGTAAAATTACCATAAAAAATACGAGTAGTTCTTGTACAAAACCCCTAATTAGTTACGTAACTCAATGCAAAAAGTTCTAATGTAAATAAAGAAATAAAATGCTTAAAATAATCCTGGAAATAAAAAAAGTTACGTACTAGGTCATGTTTCTTTTCTTTTTGTGTGGCCATGTGTTTATAAGTTACGAGCGTACTCACCACGGTTGTGTCTCGATTTTTATTAAAATAAAACCACTTCTATGAGTTTATACTAACTTTCAACGAAACGGAACGAGGAGGTCTCATTTCAAATTTGTCAAACGTGAGTTTTTTTTCTATTCTTTTTATTACATTTTATCCTTTTTATCCTTTTTATTTATATAAATTATAATAATTATTAAAATGAATAAAAGCAAAAAAGAACAAAATTAATCAATCTATCGCTACATACAACATTTTAAGCGTTTAATATTTTATAGCATTGCTTTAAACACATGATAAATAAAAAAAATTTAATGTATTTTTGAGAAGCAGAAATTGCCCAGTGGTAAGAAAGTGTGAATCTTAACCGATGATGGTGGTTCAAACCCGGGCAAGCACCACTGAATTTCATGTGCTTAATATGTGATTATAATTCATCTCGTGCTTGACGGTGAAGGAAAACATTGTGAGGAAACCTGCACGTGTCAAATTTCACTGAAATTCTGTCACATGTGTATTCCACCAACCCGCATTGGAGCAGCGAGGTGGAATAAGCTCCAAACCTTCTCCTCAAAAGAGGAGAAGAGGCCTTAGCCCAGCAGTGGGACAGTCACAGGCTGTTACTGTTACTGTATTTTTGAGATTAGACAAAACACAACGCGTGTAAAACATAGAAACACTCATTAAATTTGTCCAATTGATCTTTACGACGTATCATTCTTTCCAGCTAATATTGAGATTATGCAAGCGTCAAGGATCGGAACTAACATTATAAATGCGTAAGTGAGTCTGTTTATTTGTTTGTTTATTACACTTTTCCGTCTTAAGTACTTAACCGACCATCATGAAATGTTGATACCTAGCACCTTCCGCCCTCCCCCTTGACACGCGGACGACTCGGGTAGAAATTAATATTTTACACAGGAGCCACACAGTGAAAGCTGCAACCAACAGCAGCATTCTATCGAGCATTACTAGACTAGATTGAAAATTGAAATAACGTAGCTTTCGGCCTTTCAATAGCGACCGGATAATTGAGAAAATCTGACTGAATCGACCAGTTTTTAAAGTGTTCTTTTGTTCAGCTTGCCAATACTATACTGCGGCATATACGAGTATATTAACTTGAGATTGAATAAAAGTACAGGCGTGTAACGCACATAAACATGAGTACGGTGACGGTAATACGATCCAATGAACTCAAGCTTTAATAGAGTTGTAAGTATAATAAAATTCACATTGCTATTTACAAAGGAACGGTCTACACGAAACACAACGGCATACCGTTGACTACCATGAGACTATTAGTACGTCGCATCATAACAATATAATGTAAATTACAAGTATATATCGCTGGAATAATCTGTGTTAATAACACGCATACTTGTGCCGCTTGTTTTATCTGCTATTTTCTTAGTTAATATTAATGCAATTACTAATCAACGACAAGTTACGACAAGATTATTTCTTGATAGGATAATTCGTTTGTTTATATGAAGGGATTTATAAGATTGAAGCTTACAGTGTCGTATATATAAATAACTTATTGCATAATTTATTTATTTTTTTTCAAGTCATTGTTACTGATTTAGTATCTTTATTCTATAATTATATACTATTTTAAGTTTTACATAATTTCTTATTAAATTAAAAAAAAATCGGTGGTCATAAGGTACAGAATTAAAATGAATAAAAAATACGGTTCTGTTTTTAAGTTGTTCAAATTGTCTATTTATGTATGTGTTTTTCTTTAATATATTTTTATAAATGCAATTTCAAATAAAAAGTTAAATACTGTACATTAGTTTTGGTTTTTCAGATGGTACTTTTTAAAACATATTTTTATTTGCACCTCCAAAGTAACTTCCGAAATCAGAATTCATTTATTTATGCTACAGTCCAGTGGTTGGGTCACTTAATTTTACACGATGTACTCAATTTCGACTAAATACAAAATATGCTCTGACCTGTGTCATAAATAGCAATGTGCGATTTTGTCCTCTTACAACAGCCAACAGCTCGTTCACCAGGATATAACTATTTTATGTAAAGTATAACATTTGTGTGCGTGTGTTAAATTTGAAATTTTTTACAGAAACATATGAAATAAATATAATGTGTATTTATACCCTTATATCATTTTTTCTAGTGAAACATACTGAAAATTGTTTGTGCGAAAATGCTACAGGCATTTTGGCCAAGACTCTTGCTGGCAATATCCCACTGAAAACCCTCACTATAGTCTTTGAACTAGATAAGCTTCGGCTCTTGACTTGTCGTGAAGAAGAATGGATCAGTTACGTAGTAGGTATTTTAATTTTACATAAAATATATTATACATAAGATTATAAAGATGATTACATATTTAATAGTATTTTTTATTACATTATTAATGAAAAATAGTAACTTGCCACATCTTCTCGAAATAATTTATTTTCCGTTTCCGAAACAAAATTCCGTTTAAGAATCTACTTGAACAAACTACGTTTTTGATTTTGATTTCGAATAATTTTATGAAACACTATTTCACGTTCACGTTTACATTGCTATGACGTAGCGATATCCGAGCTTCAAAACAGTACCGAATCGGTATTAATTATTTTCACGTGTTTGCATAAGATTGATTTTACTCACGTGTACGTAGGTGTATTGAATGTGTTGATTTATAATTAAGAATGAAGCCACAGTACAACAGCTTATTGCTTGCATTTGAACGAAAAAGACGAACGTTATATTTCGATTGGATAATATGAATTCAAGTGTCCTTGCGAACGGGACTCGATTGAACTATTTGTAAAAAAATCGTTACTAAATAATCTCCAATTGAAAACCGAATTCGATTTTTAAATACTCTTATATTGTTTTTTTTTTTTGAAGATGTAATAAATAAATGTAAATGATTGTGAGGCAAGACTTATGTTTGTATTTTAAACATTTTGATAGCAGGTCAGAAAACAAAAATATAAAATTAATAGTCAATTTCATTTTAATGTTAAATGCCAAAACGGAAGAATAATGCACACGAGCAATTCTTATGCGATACAATGAAATATTATGAAGTTTCGATTCAGTTTCTGAGCAAGGAAAATATAGCGGTAAATTTTGTAGAATAAGAGGTAGAAAAGTAGGTAAAGTTTGGAAGCAATTGATCGTAGTCTCACTGTAAAGAGGTCACTGAGATGAATCAGGTGCTCGTGAAAGGGATTAGTTATGTTTTCCACTTCTCAGCTGAATTTGAACTAGATATCGAATTATGTAATAATAATTTATAGCGATAAAGATATGAATTTTAAAGAAAGTAATGTATATTAATGTTCTACTGTGAGTTAATGCCTCATTTTGAGGGTATGGTTTTGGAGCTAATTTGATGTGTAATACAAAGTATCCCTTAATAGTCCAGAAATATACCAATCATAAATGTGCCAGATTTGTATCTGCATCTTACACACATGTATGTTTTTGAAATTTTTGACTTCAACACCGTGCGCGAGATGAATTACAAAAACGAATTAAGCTTATGATTCAGAAGAGGGTTGCATGGGTTTGCAACATTTGAACTCTTGTTATGTCCGTCTAAAAATGAATTGTTGCAAATTCTTTATACACGTTACTTTATTATCATTAATTATTAATTAATAATATGGTAATGGATTTGTCATTTCCATAGATTATTATTATTTTATATTAAGGTTAACCAATTAAATATTATAATTTAAAAAAAATATTGTAAATAAGACTTTTATTTATTCTTAGGTGTAAATGATTTTGTAATATGGTAGATTTTTTTTTCTTTTTCCGGCTTTTCTCGGTAGATATTCTGAATCGAATGTTATATTAAATTCAATTTGATCATTTATAACGACATCTGTTATACAAATATATAAAAATTTACTTGAATAAAATATATTTTGATTAATATCAACAGTATTCTAATCTATTGCACATTTAAAACAAAATATAATCTATATTTACATGAACGCTATTCCAATTTCTATTTCCACTTCAAAAAATTTATCAATCACGTTTGAATACAATACTACCATAATGAAAAGTAGGTCAGTATATTGTAGAATAGGAAAACACGTTAGTTTCAAAGTGATTTATCTTAGTCGGGTAATACGTTATAAGGTTGATAAATACATCTTCTGATTGTACGTTCAACTTTATTAAAAGATATGAAACTGTTACTTTTAAGGTTACTGCCACAGGATTATATAACAAGAATTTATGTATTCATTTAATTTTGCTATTATTATATTTCATCCTAGTAAAATGGCGACCAATCTGAGGAGTTCAGCCTAATGCGTAGGACATATTATAGTTCACAAGTTTGTGCGCAAATATAAGTGCACTGTATATGAACTCTCATAATCCGATGGAACGGCAATCCGACACGACCGGAAAGAGTTCAGGCGCAAAAGGCTTTACGTGCTTTCCGAGGTACAGGAATATACACATCCACTTACTATTGAGATTCTTCGATAAAAAACCCAAGACACAACCACAGCTTGACGAAGCGACAATTCACTCAATTGTCGCTTCGTCAAGCTGTGACTCATTACGCTATCGGCAAATCTAAGTAAACATGAGTTCACAATCACTAAGCGTTAGCGGAAAACTCATAAGCGATAGCGGAAGTGGGTCATCACCGGATTTACGAACATTGGATGACTACAATATCACGCTTAGAAAAAGGAAATACGAATGTGATTGTGCCTCTTTGATTAACGAATTTCGGAAGGAGATGATGTCTTTTTTTCAAGATTTCACAAAAACGCACCAGGAATGTTCCTTATCCTTACATAAGGAAATAAAAGATGAATTAAAGTCTAATAATGCTGCTTTAGAATCCTTATTATTGGAGCAAAACCAAACGAAAGTCGACTTAAAAGAAATGAAGTCACTAACTGATACTATAGAACAAAAAATACACGTTCTTGAAAATGATATTTGTTATTTAAAAAATAACTCTAAAACTGATTATCCCAAAGAATATCCCCTGTCATGCGAGGAAACCATTTCAGAGCTACAAGAGCGCTCACAGCGAGGAAAAAATGTCATACTAGTAGGGATTCCCGAAACAAAAAGTCCTAATAGCACAATCAGACGTGATTATGACAAGAATGAAGCTATGAAATTAATTAAAACTATTTATGAGGACTGCCCAAACCCTACTACAGTCTTTAGGCTAGGAAAATACAACCCTAATAAAGATAGATCTCTAAAAGTGTGCTTTGAGAAAAAGGAAACTGCAAAATATATACTTAAAAATAAACGCAAACATAAATTAGACAAAATCCGAATTTACGCTGATCAAACTCAGTGTCAACAACAATACATGAAAAAACTACAAGATGAACTGGTATCCCGACAAAAAAATGGAGAAAAAGACCTTATTATAAAATATGTAAATGATGTTCCAAAAATTGTAAAGTACAACCCAAAAAACAGTACACGCCAGGGACCAAAACTGACAAAATAAATAGTCAATACAACGAAGAACTTAATATTAGCTATCAGAAACTGAATTGTTACGAGGACATCCATAAAACTAAATCATCATTAAAATGTTTATATACAAATATAAGAAGTCTTGTAAAAATTGATAAATTAGATGAAATAAAATGCATACTACACTCAATAAAAAGCACTATACATACTGATTATACTGATTACTGAAACATGGATAAAGTCTGATTTAGATGCAGCATTACTTGAGATTCCAAATTATACGCACATATATAGTTATAGAAAGGGTCGGATTGGGGGAGGAGTATCTATATATATTCATAGTTGTCTTAAGCATGAAAATGTTGAAGTTATTAATAGAGAAGAAAACGAATACATTTGGATATATATAGAAAAATATGCAATTAATATTGGAGCTATATATAAACCACCTAATACCAAAACAAAAGATTTTATAGAAAGCTACAGTCAACAACTAGAGAAAAAACGTAGATGCTTAATATTTGGAGATTTTAATATCAACCTGCTAAGTGATGACCATAATACAAATAACTATAAGAACATGATAAATGAAGCTGGATATGCAATCCTTAACAATCTCAATGAAGACTTTTGTACAAGAGAAACACACACAACAAAATCTATTATAGACCACGTTTTGACAAATATGGAAGGTGTGAATTTCCACATGGCTCTCCTTGATACCCCCTTGTCTGACCATAAGCAGATTTACCAAGATATCAAACAGATTAAAGTTGATAAGAAAAGAGAGACACATGAATACTTGGCAACTGATTATACTGCTTTATATAAATCAATGGAAATAACTGTGATAAAAAATAAAGACTACGATTATGAAATATTAGAAAATTTAATTAAGACTAAAATTCAAGAAAATAAATGCACAAAAATAAAAATTTTAAATAAACCCAGAGAAGACTGGATAAACAAAGAGGTGTTGAATAGTTTGCGTGATCGAAATATTGCCTGGAACCGACATAGAGCTGATATTAAAAATACCGAAAGGGAAACAACATTCAAAACCAAAAGGTACGAAGCTTTCAAAACTACACGAAATGTTAAAATTAACTTCTATTCCAACGCCTTTGAAAAATGTAAAAAGCGACCAAGAAAAATGTGGGATTTAATTAACAGTCTCGTCAATAACAAAAATAAGATTATGAGATTTGTCAACTTTTTAATGATTTCTTTTCCACTGTTGGTTCAGATTTAGCAAGTAAAATACCCCAATCATATCATCAAAAACTTACTTCCAGTCTTTCACATTCACAAAATAACACTATTCAGTCATTTGCACCCACCACAAAAAAAGAGGTTAGTGAAATAATCGACAAATTGAACGTAAACACAAGTAAAGGCATCGATAACATCGGAGTAAAAGATATAAAGTGTATAAAATATTTTATTCTAGATAATCTTACTGACTGTTTTAACAAATGTCTTACACAAGGAAAATTCCCCGAAAGTCTAAAGATTGCTAAAGTTACGCCAATTTATAAATCCGGAAGTAAAACAGATCCAGGGAATTATCGGCCGATATCTGTTTTACCAGTTTTGTCAAAAATTTTAGAAAAATTAATATATGTCCGTCTTTATAATTACCTCAATAAACAAAACTTCTTTTTTAGTCAACAATATGGCTTTCGTCCGAAATCTAATACACTTTCAGCAACTGTGGATATTGTCACCAAAATTAAAAACGCGTTGGATAGTAAGCAAATCGCTCTAGGTATCTTTATTGATTTAAAAAAGGCTTTCGACACGGTCAGCCATAATTTATTATTACAAAAACTACATAAAGAAGGTATAACAGGTTCGGCAATCAAAATTTTAGAATCATATTTACATCGTCGCAAGCAAATTGTTAAAATCGGAAAATTTCAAAGTAAACCCGCAACGTTAACATATGGAGTACCACAAGGCTCTATCTTGGGACCGCTATTATTTTTAATTTATATAAATAGCATTAGTACAATTGATTTGTCTGGAGATGTAACTCTTTACGCGGATGACACAAGCTTATTTTACTTTGGTGATAACATTAAAAATATAATTGACGTAGCTCAACGTGATTTAAATGTTATTAGCGAATGGTTTCTGTCTAATTTATTAACTATTAATACCAAAAAGACATCATATATGATCTTCGCGCCTAAAAATAAAAATATACCAAATCATGACCAACTAACAATTTTTAACGAACCTATAAATAAAACTGATCATGAAAAATATTTAGGTCTTATAATGGATAGCAAGTTAACCTGGCAATACCACATTGATCATCTTAAAAATAAAATATCCCCTTTGATAGGAGCACTACGTAAAATTTCCTTATGTATACCTAATAAAATTCGTCCTATTATTTATAATTATTTAGTAAAACCTCATATAGAATATCTTATTGAAATATGGGGAACTGCTGCGAAGTCTAACATAAAGCCATTACAAACTTTACAAAATAAAATTATTAAAGTTCTTTATAAATATGATTATATGACGCCATCCGCTGAATTATACAAAAAAACAAAATTTCTTAATATAAATCAATTATACACTTTAAAAACCTGCATGTTGATTAGAAAAATAATAACAAATAAAACACATTCACAATTACACTTTCATAAAAAAACACATACATACCACACTAGAAAACGTAATAAACTAGAACTTCCAAAAACCAGAACCAACTATGGAAAGAAAAACATTTTATTTGAAGGAGTTCAAATTTATAATAAATTATCAGACTTAATCATTAATAGCAAGAGTTTTCCTATATTCAAAAAACGTGTAATGGAATATGTGCAAAATAATTTATAAGTTAATGTAACCCCTACCTAAACATGTTTGTGTAATATAACTACCCGCAACATTTTATCTCACTGTATATAGTTCATAAAGCAGACTTTTAAATGTACCCTCAGGAAAAATTATTGTAATTTCTTATTATAAGTGAACTTTTGTGTTCTTTATGAGAAATAAATGTCTTTAAACCGAAGACCTGGATCTACGGAATTATATCTTGCCACTAGACCAACGAGGTAGTCAGTTAATCAAAAAAGTTGTAGTAACGGAAACAGTAGTAATAATATACAAAAAAAACAATAAAAACGTTTTTTTTATTTATCAAAGAAAACCTTGATGTATTTGATAAACCAATTATATCGTTTGCTTTCATTAGATGCCAATAATAATAAATACAATAGTAAAAATATAGACACACAAAACACCTAAATTTTAACCTTAATAGCTCTGATAATCGCTGAGCAAATGCAAGTTCAACATATTATAAGTAATGTTGATCTACTCTCAATGTGACACATTGTACGAAATCTCCATTTTGTACGAAACTGTTGGTGACCAAGTTCAGTTCGTACTTAGTCAATCGTTTTTTTTTTTTTTTATTTCTCCTCGTTTCTGTATTAAGTGAATAGAATACAAGCAAATCCAACTATGTAACCTTGAAATTTTGTTACGGTTAATTTTTACTTAAAATTTCATGCTTCAAGCTATATGAAAACTTTTTAAGGGCAATTTTTACCTTTAATTTTACCTTCATTATTATGTAGACTATATTATATAGGATTATAGAGGTTGTTCCGCGGGTGATTAGTTGAATACTCATATCTCTCTTTCTTTCATCATTGTTTTGACGTTCGAAAGAAGAAGACACACTATTGTTTAAGCAATAAGTCCTAAGCAACATTTATAAGTTTAGCCGATTATGATTATATGGTAATTTTTTGCGATAGTTAAATGTTATGAATTAAAAAAATAAATGAAATACCCAAATAAAATTGAAAATTGACAATTTTGATACTAAATTTCCGGTCGTTCCTCGTTAATTTTACGACCCTGTCGCTATCACGCAGACGCTAGCTTTTAATTTTCAGTTAGGGAAAAAATAGTTCGCTGAATGGCGGCGTATTTGTTATCGTAACTTTGGAAGTGAAAATAAAGCGGGTTTTTGTTGTTAATTCATATTTTGTTGGGTAAATAAATATATTGTTATTTAAGAACTAATTCAAATATACATACATAGCTAGTTTCTGTCCGCGGCTTCGCCTACGTGTGGGAGAAGGGATAAGTGTTAGATGCCATACGCCTTAACTCTACCCCTGACAGCGTGAATGAAATATCTTAATAATCGGTTGATCAGTTAAAGAAGCCGAGATGGCCCAGTGGTAAGAACGCGTGAATCTTAACCGATGATCGTGGGTTCAAACCCAGGCAAGCACCACTGAATTTCATATGCTTAATTTGTGATTATAATTCATCTCGTGCTTAACGGTGAAGGAAAACATCGTGAGGAAACCTGCATGTGTCAAATTTCACTGAAATTCTGTCACATGTGTATTCCACCAACCCGCATTGGAGCAGCGTGGTGGAATAAGCTCCAAACCTTCTCCACAAAAAGGGTAGAAGAGGCCTTAGCCCAGCAGTGGGACATTCACATGCTGTTACTGTTACTGTACTACTGTTACTGTACAGTTAAGGCATGAAAGCGTAACAAACAAATGAACAAGCAAACTCACAATTATAATATTAGTATGGATATATCAGAGTTTTCGGAAAAACGTACGGCATAGCTTGAATATCGATCTTCTAACCTTTAATTAAAATATACATTAGATATAGCAAATATGCGATGTTAAAATAATAAATCAATGCAGAACAGCGTAACAATATATTTACGAATCATTTCGCTCAGTTCATTTGTAATGCATAATAAAATATAGTTAATACCTTGATTGATACAACAGCGTTGTTAAAAAAAAAAAAGACGCACGCTAATTTAAAACCACCATTTTTGTTGGTGGACTGAAAGGTAAAGTAATTAATAAATGATTGGCACGACTTGGAATTTGTCGAATGAGCTCAAATGTGTTATTTGAATTTTTAAGAGTTATTGAGTGGGTTATTTACATCAATTAATATAAATTGATGTTCTATTTTTAAACCAGAAACCAAACCAATAAACCAATTCGAGGTTTTTATACAATCAGTTTCACTTCTCGATGCTAAATGTATATTGTAACACACACTATAACACTGACAGTTTTAAATGTTAATTTCAATTGTGTCATAACAAACTTGTAACGTACAGAACACCTACGAATCTCAATTGAATTTGAAAACTGTTCATATAAAAATGTGAAAAAGTCGTGAGAGCCAAGAAAGTTTTACCCCTCAGACAATTTCCGAATCATCTCTAATGCCTTCAAAAAAGGTCAATACCGAAACCTTCACCGAAATTGAAAAGTCATGCTCGAATAAATCAAGTGGTTGAATAAATTTTCAACATTGTGACTAAGACAAGCAACCAGATTGAAAGATTGATGAGATGTATCTATTTTTAACTCTTTATAATTAATGCGGTATTCAAGTGGCGCAAAAATTCAGATATGTTTATTTACCGTATAAGATAGGTAATTTTGAAGT
Organism: Nymphalis polychloros; assembly: GCA_905220585.2. Classification (NCBI taxonomy): domain Eukaryota; kingdom Metazoa; phylum Arthropoda; class Insecta; order Lepidoptera; family Nymphalidae; genus Nymphalis; species Nymphalis polychloros. The sequence continues at coordinate 3,711,711 of HG992247.1, forward strand.
TCAAAACAAATGCCTCAGGAGACATAATTGCTTTGATCTCGAGGACCAAAAAGTGGCCATTCTAATAAAAACTACCGTAAATCTATCTACTCTCTATATATATACAGAGAGAAAGAAAGTAAATGTAAATAGGATGACGGTAAGTGCTCCTTTGATTGTTTATCGAAACTTATTTTCCTAAAAGTCCTAACTTCCTTTAAAATAAAGGAGCCATCCATCATTGAGATGAAGTCACAACTTTTGATTATTTTTATAACATTATCTCGTACCTAGAATAGATACGATTATCGTATATTCTAGTTACAAAAAAATGGAAATAGCATTTCCAGTAGAACGCTCTATCTGGGGCTGTTGCCCGTCCGTTATGAAATTGAATAAAATAGGACAAGCAACGTGTGCGCTCACCTGTCGATTGACAATAGTTATCATCACTCAAAATACAAAACATTTTGAAGTGAAAATAATTTAGCTTTGTTAAACAATAGAGTATCGTGGACCCAAAGGACTCTAAATTATAGTTAACGTATAGCTGGGTCGTGAATCATTATATATTAAATCTATACAGAGCGGTTATACAACTGTCCAGTTTGTCAAATTATATTTTAAAATTTATTTTTTATTATTTATGTATCAAAAATTGATTATCATATTAAGCCATAGCCAGCCACCCTAGAGTGTAAGTAGGTTTATATAAAATAAGGTTTAAGCTCATGAATCGACTAATATTTCTGACTATATTTTTTTCTATTAAGTTCTTATAATACACACAGCTTTGTATGTTATAACAATATATATTAACATAATAATTACTTACGTTGAGGCTTCAACGAGTATAACTTCGTTATATTTCATCGTAGGTACGTTCAGATACGTCAGATACTTAAAGACACACATATATAACTAGGGCATTAAAAGTCATGTGAGTTAAGAGTTAAGAGTAAATATAAACCAAAAGTGCATACTTTTGCAGACTTCAAATTCAAATAAAATATATTGTATGTACATGTTAGCTCGCACTGTGTAAACCAGACATTAGAAATAGAATGATCAATCGCGACTCGTCTTTACGATACAGTCCTATCGTAGTCTCTTTTATTAATTTCAACTTATACCTATAACGTAATATCTGATGCTTAATATAAGATAAGTAATATACCGAATTTCAAATTTATCCTATCACACATAGTACTAGTTTCTACATCAATCTACATGGTCGTAAATTGGATAAGATCCAGACGCTACTTAATAATAATATAATAATAATATCCTGGGACATTCACAAAGCCATCTGATCCCAAACTAAGCAGAGCTTGTACTATGGAAACCAGATAACTGATATACTTACATATACTACTTTTCTTTTTTAAAAACATAATTATATAGATAACAATTACACCCAGACTTAGGACAAACAGACATGTTCATGGACACAAATGTCTGTCCCGGGTGGGAATCGAACCCACGACCTGCGGCGTGAAAGGCAAGTGTCTTGCCAACCACACCAACCGGCTCGTTAATATACATTAACTTATTAATACATCAACTTATTAATATACATTCAATGTTTGAAATAACAAAATCGATGTAAATAGAAGAGAATAAAAACAAAAAACGTACCTAACTAGAATTAAAACTTGTCGCATCACTGGCTCTACTAATGGCTAAAAAATTTCAATTTAGCACTTTTTCCTTTAAATTTCTGATGTCGTATTCATATTCCATTTAAAAAAAACGTTTTGCCTAAATTCTATCCATCGCGAAATTGAATAAAACGCACCCGAGTCACATTTTGGCATCAGCTGTTACACGACATGTTGAAATAAGTTGAGATTTCGTTAAAAATGACATTTTAGACAAGAGATTCCCGTAACCTTTATCATATACAGCCTATGTTTTGTATTCCCTACGCATTCCATACGATTTATTATATTTTTTGTTACAGGAAAAGAACAGCGAAGCAATAAAGTAACGCATTTAACGATTTGTTTTCTTTTTTCAAAGATCCATGAAAATTACATATTAATCTTTATATATATAGATTTTTATGTATATTTAAGTAGATTTCTGGCTGATCTAGATTCAACTTGTAGGTGGCTCTGTATAGGATATCACGTTTTTAGTCTATAATTTTAAACATATTTATTTAAGCCTTTTGGATCAGGATCAGGCGCTAAGTACAATTAGTATTGTGTACTCAGTATTACCCTCTATTGTTGATGACGTCAACGACAGAGAATCGACTTATAAAATATCACCTTATCGACAACAAACAATTCTAATAATAATTACAATTCAAATTACATAAATAAGTATATTATTTACTTACGTGTGCAATGTCTCGGTTCATCTGAAGCATCTCCACAATCGTTGCTGCCGTCACAGAAACGATTTATCGGTACACATTTTTTATTAAAACACTGATATTCAGATATACGGCATTTACTGTCGTTGCCGTGTAAAACTGGCAGAGTTTCAGGTTCCGGTATATCTTTGTATTGAACATTATTTTGGTATACCGCATTCGTCGTTTCTGCGACAACATCACCGCCGGTCAGGTTTATCAGGGATATGATAATTGCTCCCAGTAACACTGAACTGATGTTGATATCTGAAATAATAAGAAATATTTATATAGAAACTTAAATGATAATAATATAATATATATAGTCATTTGAAATTATATACATATATCACAAATCTACACATTTTGAAGATTGACGATATACAATATGCTTATGACTATTTCATTCGACCCTCAAATAATTTTATGAACAATTGCTAATAACGCCCCTTTTTCATAATTGAAACTTCATAACATTTGATGACTATTATGTCTAATGGAACATTCAAAAGATAACAAACTAAATTGCATTTGCATTTGTAACATGAAGCCGGTCAACTTAGATTACATATAATACTCTAAATCACGAGTTGCTTTAAAAACTAAATTCAAATGGTGATACAACTATTACATTTGAAGTATAAAAAAGCTTAAAATGTTACTATAATATTTTGGTATTTTAGTATAATATAATTGAAATTTAACGAATATTTCAAACAAATATTATCGTTATTGATAAACAATAATTAACTCTAAAAATGAGGGTACAATATTATTAGGAGTAGTCAACTAACACACCATTAAATTCTATTGGAATTAGTTCACCGAATGCAAATTACGAGTTAATTAAAGGGAATCATAAAGTTAATTAATATTAGTTAGGCGTAGAAGCTGATTGAAGTGTATTTAAATTCAAGTTCCACGCTTACTAGTGCTGATTAGTCGATGTTTACTTTTAATTTAATGTTGATGTTATTGGAACGGGAATTACTCCAAAATACATATACATATGTGTGATCCAAGGCAGACAAACACACAAATCTTAACCGTAGTTTGTGGGTTTAACGGACAAGTACAGGTTGGGTTTCGGACAAGTATAGGTCTTGTGTTAACTTGGTTACCAAAGATTTGTCGAATGAAATTCTGTGATATGTTACGAATCAACCAATTCCAAGTGGTGGAATAAGACAATAATCTTTTCCTAAAGAAGAGAGGATGAAGACCAGCAATGGATTAACAGAAATATCACAGTACTAGGTATCTACTAGTATATGCTTACGTCAGCGAAAGGAAACAAAGAAAAATGAGAATCGTACGACTTTATAAAATATGAATAACAATTTACCGAAGGATTACTTTAGAGTTACAATTCTAAGTAATCATTTCCTATTAAATTATTCGATAGTTATTAATGTTAACGAGAAATAGATCAGTGGGATTAGTTTACGTAACCGTACAAAAGAGCTTAGCTTAGCTTGAATTTGGACCGCTGCTGTAACACTACAGGCTTCGAGATTACTATTGACCATCTAATAAAACTAAAAAAATTATTCATCATGACAAGTCAAAATCAATAACAAGTGAATAACAGTCTTTAGAAATTAGTATGACAGCACTTAGAATAAAATTAAAAGGTCGCGTCACGTTTTCAAGCTTCTTTTATATAACAAAAACGTAAGATCTGTGTGAGTGTGAGAGAGATAGGAAGAGCAAAATTTCTCTTAGTCCATGCACATAAAGTTACTTTCGTTGTCTTTAAAAATTATGTAAATTTAAATAATAATAATCTTACCATATTATAATTGTGTTTCCGATTCAATTAATTTCTCGTGAAAATTACATAGCGTATATTATAAGATATTCAGCTGATTGGGTATGGAACAATAAAAAGTCAAAGTCAAAAATCTTTATTCAATATTCAAGCATTACACTTACTTATTGATTGTCATAAAGAACCGGCGAAAGAAACTCAGCAGGATTTTTTTTTAATTTTTTTTTTCTCATCTTTACAATACTGACAATTTATACAATTTATAAAAAATATTTGATTAAAGCATCCTCTCTATAACTATACCTTGAAAAAATATTATTGCCAGTTAATAATAATTACCGCGCGAAGCTGGGAATTTCATTTTTTTTAAACGTTCAGATGTTTTTATTCTTCCAAGGCTGAAAAGTAGAGTGAATGGAATGCTCCATTCCCCGGGAGGAACTGTAATCAATCTTGCTTGGGACGTCTCAATGACACCTTTTCAAAGTATCTTGTATTGGATTTGAACAAAAAATAAATTAAAAATAAAAATGAAAACTGCAACATAATTTTGCGCATTTATTACAATTAATAATTATTATATATTGAACGGAGATCTTTCCTCAGAATATTTATTATGATTAGCTAGTAATTCTTATTTAATATTTAGGGCGATGCGATAATATTAACTTAATGATTAATTTTATCCACACAGTTTAGTGATAATTATTTTTATCTTATTGAATCTGCTTGCGATCTGCTTGCTTAATAATTATTGCAAGCAGATCTTTTTTTGGGCGTTAGTGCGTTTGGTCTACCATTTTAAGGTCGCTCAGCGAGCTATGGAGAGGGGCATACTCGGAGTTTCTCTGAAGGATCAAATCCCAAATGTGGTGATCCAACAGAGAACCAAAGTCATCGACATAGCCCAAAGGATTAGCAAGCTGAAGTGGCAGTGGGCTGGACACATATATCGCAGAACCGACAACCGTTGGAGTAGACGTGTTCTGGAGTGGAGACCAAACGTAGCGTAGGACATCCTCCGGCTAGGTGCGAGTGACGATGCACGCAAAGTGGCTCGCAGCGGATAGATATTGAGAGCTGAAGATCGAGCTCAGTGGCGTGCCATTGGAGAGGCTCATGTCAAACAATGTACGACGAAAGGTTGATTTATCAAAATTTATTCTTTATTATTTACGTTTTATAGCGGTAACATTTTATCTTGTTTGTACAAAAAAGTCACTAGTATATACAAAGCAAATATCTTTATATTCATTTTAGTAAAGAGTGATGTATGTATGTTATTAATGTATGCGAACAGATGCTCCGAATATTTACACTGTATGCGTAATAATTCATATAATACAAACAACAACTTTAGTGATAATTATCTGTCATTTAGAATTACATTTAGTATGTTTGGAATATGTTAATAAAGTCCAATTAAACCAAATTATTATGACGTCATAAGAAATTAAATATGGCGGGCGTTTGATATTATAGTTTTCTTAATTAGGTCTTGCGTTGTTTATTTAAAGTACAATTTCTGATATTATTGTTTATTTATATCCACAGCAAACTCTCACAAATTCAGATTTGTTAAGTAACAGTCTAAATTTTTAGACATGGTGATAGTGTAAACTAATCTACCTATATATTAATACACTACAATCTGCAAAATATGCTGCAACTTCTGGTATATGTTTTATATATGGTTTAGTCTTTTTTTTAGTGATACATTATAGTAAAATTCCTCTCTTCATTTATAGATACATTTCCATGTACCTGATTTAATTTAAATAAAAAACAAACATTCGTTATTCGTTTTACAATCGAATTTGAATTATTTGTGAACCTGGCTTTAGGTTCACAAATAATTCAATACTTGTAAATTGAATCTGAATCAACACGCACAGCGGAATTATCAAGAAAGGACGAATGATTTCGCCATTTTTCATCGAAATTAATATAGACTTCAATCTTTGTGTAAAAATTTCAATTTATAAAAGATAAATTGAAGATGAAGGATAAGAAATTAACAGGCTCCGTAGCTCTACATTTTTTAAAATTTAAAAGGAATGATTTAAAAAAATGTTTTCGTCGTGAAGACTTATTCCCAGTCTCTAATAGAAAAAAATTATGAATATGCCTTTTAATGTAAGATCATGCTAAAATTAGATTATTTCGTTATGAAATTATCTAACTTACTAAGTTTTAAAGTAAATATCATTAGATAACTATATCAATGTGAAAGAATGTCCTTAATGTGAATCATCTATTGGCGCGCTTTGGGGTAAGACCGACTCATATGCCGTCAGTCGTGATGGCATACAAGACTCTCATAACGGTTCATGCCCCCTCTCTGGCGCCGGATACTGCCTTGTATATGTACGGGCTGTTATACTTTGATTCATATTTATCTATTACACACATTCCATCCATATTTCCTTCGGTCTTTCTCTTGTCTTATAACTATACCTAACAATTATTTTAAATTTCAATATCAATTTCATAATAACCCATTTCCAAAAGTAATTTTAAAAAAATGTGTATTTCTTCTTGTATTGAAATTTTCATACAATTTTAACCCTAATCTTGTGAGAATTTGCTTTGTAATCGTAAACATTTCGTCTATAGAATAGATTGACTGAAATTGAAAACTCGTCAACGGCGAAGCTTCAACGGACGATAACAATGTTATAAAAAGTAATTAAGCTTCGGTTATAAATGGTATTATTTCGATATTTTTTAATTACCTCTCAAACGCATTGTAGTAAGCGACTGTATTTGTTAGTATAACAAGCTATCGGCTCGAGTTACAGCTTTGAGTGCATAATATTTGAACTTTATTACTATATATTAACAATTTAGAACTGTTTTCATAGGCTTCATTCCCTAATACCTAATGGTAATGGTGGGCTAATGTCCGCAATTAAACAATTCATGAGTTTAATTGTTTTATTACTAGCTGGTGCCCGCGACTTCGTCCACGTGGAAGATGGTTTTATTACGATACATTTAAAAAATAATATTTTCTGTTACTCTTTTTATTGACCACATTCGTTTTGTTGAAGTATTCAATCTAAAATTTACATGATTTCTACTGCTTTATTATATTTGTAGAAGAATTTAATCTTATCTTTAAAGGATAATTTTTTCACTGTCGTCCAATGTGAATGAAACAAAAACTAAATGCTCAACGCTGAGCCTTATATATCTATGAGAAAAGCAAACTAAAAAATTAAATTAACAAATTATAAACGAAGCGCTTGTATAGTAATGATAACATTAAGGTAATTGTTTAATTTTTTATTATACAATTTTAATGGGTGTTCTTGTTAAATATAGTTTATTCGACGAAACGGTTGGCTTTCACATCTGTTGTACTTGTAAGGTGTTCATTCGTGAACATCACTTCTGAAAGGCTGAAATTCTGTTAAATGAATTTCATATTCCATTTTCATGTTTAACGATATTTTACGGAAGCGAACAAAAATACCTTTAAACTTTTATGCATTTATACGATTTAGTACAAAGGACTTTGTGATCGGTTCGTTTCATTCCAACGATTATGCTATTATTACTATAAAATATCTCATATAAATAAAAAAAACAATTGCCTACAATGTTCCACTACCGGGGTGGAGGAAAAAGAAAAGCTTACCACAACGCTGCTCCAATGCGGATTATTAACTGTTTTCCTTTACGTACCTATCTATTTATATATATATATATATATATATATATATATATATATATATATATGACGGCGCGCTGATTTTTGATTAGTTTTAATGATAAAATTTACGAAATTATATTATGATTTAATGTTAATCAAAATTAGATTTTTCAATATTGTTTTAGTTTTAGTCGATTGTGTTATTGTTAGTTTTTTTTTTTATGAGCGAGTAACTCCGAATAGAGTAGTGGGTGTCGCCTCGATGAATAGCGGCCGTCATCGAGTGGACAGCTGCTGCACGAGGTGTACACGTGCTAACCTATTGGCTCGTAAAGTTATCATCCAGTGTTAATTGTGTGTATCTTGTGTGTTAAATTAAAGAACAATAAAATAATAAGACTTTGGACAATACGAGTGTGCCTTTTTTTCTTATTTTCAAAATACCTACCGTTACAACGCCCACCATGGATAACGACAGCCAAGATCGCTATGAGGCCCCTTCTGACGCTCCTTTATATATATATAAACATATTAAATACATCATTCAAAAATTTATACAAGTTACTGGTGTTAACATTTTTGTTTATAGTGTTGCAATTTAATAATATTTGCGGAAATCTTTCTTGACGGGAATAGGATTATCCTGTCTGGCAAAGATATAATTCTTTGCAAAGACGGTAGTATTATCAGGTCATCTTTATTCCATGTATTTATATAAGACTAGCACTACACACGCGTCATAATCAGAATGCGTAAATATCAATTTCTATCTAAAATGAAGAATTTTCATACGAACTTTCATCCCATTTATTACTACCTAAGAGGTTACAATTTCAAAATTCCTTCCTTTGTGCCAACATGCTGTGAAAATGGATACAAAATGCAACCGTATACAAATTTCCCGATACTAGCCTCAGTAGTTTGTGCGTTGATATGTCAGTCAATAATTTATTCTTGTGTATATATAAAATTTACAAAGATTGTTAGTAAAAATTTAAATTAAAAATTTATAAAATACCCGGTAACTACCCCCTCCCATCTTCAAACAGCCAACTTTGTAATACACAAATCAGATACTTTCATTTGATACGCGATTCGGATATTTTCCCTATCATTTATTCATCCCCTCTTCCACCCCCGATAACTACTAAACGGCTGAAACAATTTTCTTCAAACCTAAAAAATCCTCGACTAAAATATCTTTCAAACAAAAGCAACTAAATGAAAATCGGTTTCGTCCGAGAGCTACGATCTCATGTAGACAGACAGTAGACAGACAAACAGAGATACAGACACACACGTTAAACTTATAACACTCCTAGTTTTGCGTCGGGGGTTAAATGGATAAATATTAATACTAAGTTTCAATAAAAATAATAGGCTGTGTATAATGCCCTACACCTGATCATGTTCGTCTGTTCTGAAGATGACAGGGTAGAATGTAAGGTCCTCCAGACCGATTTCGGCCACGGCGGCCAATATCAAGAGAGATTAGCCAGCTGCGTAGGAGATATTATAGTGCACAAGTGTGTGCGCAAACACAGGTGCACTCTCTTTTCCTTAGCTCTCAAAATCCGATGGGACGGCAATCCGACACGACCGGAAAGAGTTTAGGCGCAGGACCAACGGCTTAACGTGCTTTCCGAGGCACGGGAGTGTACACACTTCCACCTTCCAGATTTCGGGCTGCTACTGAGAATTTTCTGACAGAAAAACCCAATAACTATTTATTGGCCCGACCTGGGAATTGAACCCAGGACCACCGGGTCTGCAGCCTAATATCTAGCCACTAGACCAACGAGGCAGTCAGGGTCAACGAGGGTAGAATAACATCCGATATATAAATTTTTCTTGGTGATATATTTACTTCATCGCCCAGCACGAGATAAAATAAATATTGAACTTAGAAACTAACGGGGTTTGTCATGCTTTGAACCAGCAATCATCACTTGAAATTCAGCACTTCTATCCACCAGATCGTTTCCATATTCTTCGCATAAATAAATACTAAAATGATGTTGATTTTAAAACATTTTAAATACATTTCCAGGAATATCAAGACCGGTTTCACTTATTGGAAACTTGTCAACTGTTGTACTATATACGGAGATGACAGGCTTACAAAAACATCTGTCGTGTGTCAGCCTTGTTAACGTTCAACTTACTTCATTTGTTAGTCAAAACGCTCCATTTAGGAATAAACGAGCTGATACTTGTATGTATATGCTACTGTAATTTGTTTGACCGTCTCATGGAAATTGTTTCATTTCCAGGCATACAAAGTCATTAAATAGTCAAATTTAAATATAACAATGTTAGTTTTGCGTTCGGCAACTTTTTAAAGAATAATAAAATATTAAGCCTCAAGAAGTCTTTTTACCAGAATAATTTGAGGTATATTCTTTCGAATTCTCATAAGGTTTTTTTAATGCCAAAATAAAATTACTTAAAGTTTTCTTAATAAAACCCTGTAACAACACACTATGAAACTTAAATCGAAATTCAGTCTTTGTAGCTAGAAAACTCAAGAGCCCGTCGTCCCAATTTATAAATATATATTAAAGCTAAATACGTTAAGGGTTAAAATATATAGTAGCATCTGTACTAATATTTAACGTTTCAATATTTAAATGACATTATAGCGACTTGAAAGTGATGAAAATAAAGCGTTGAAATATTACTTGAATAATTATGGATGTGAAAATTCTAATAATAAATTACACACTTTAACATAATATTGTACCTATTGCATCAACTCTGGTCTGAGAATATATTTATAATCATCTTATTTACAATTAAATAATAAATAAATAAAAAACAGTTATATAGATGAATATAGGAAGCCTATTTTACTTATCTATAGTTGTCAAATCGACTTGATACATTGCGAGTATATGATATTTTAATGAAAACCCAATAATTGGGATCATCGGGATGGTCTGATAGAGCCAAGTAATTCAACTCTATAATTGTTACAAATAAGGGTCCTGACTGACACATATATTTTATTATTCTTATACTAAATTTAAAATTACTACATGACTGCCCAAAAAATCAGCTTTCGGGGTTTATAATATATGTATGTACTATGTGTAAGTAAGTTTTTAAATGCCTTACCATCAATAATTATATATAAATTATTTATTTATATAAATATAAAGTTCGCAATGCATCTACTTTAAGGGTATAGTAAATTTTTCATATTTTGATCGCGCAATAAATTAAAATGTTATAAAATAATTTAGAAAATTCACTGAGCTGCGCGGAAATTGGTTAACCTGGCGACACTCGCTCGGTATTTACGGACCCAAATATTTGCTACAATGTTGCAGACAAAAATGACAAATATAAATGGTAAACTTTAAAATCATTGAATATATTGTAATAATTTTATAAATTATTTCATAAATGAAGTAGTAAATTCAAGTTGTAATATTTACCTAAAGATAGGAAAGATCTTTTTTCTTAGAAATCTTTTTCCTTCTATAAAAATTAACAAAATAATTCGTTCTTTAGAATGACGACAAACAAATATTATGAATATCAATGTATTTAATAAATGTCAATAAAGCAAACATTTATATATATTTTAATAAGAAGTTTTTAAATTTCGACAATGGTAACATTTGTTGTAAAGTAAAAAGTATGACACGTAATAAAACTTCATGTCACCTACTTTTGTTATGGAGAACGTGGGACTGATATTAATCATAATTTCTATTACGATTATTTAATTCCCTACCGAAAATAAGAACTAAGAATCAGAAGTAAGCCGAAAAATAACAACAATAGCCGTGTCACAACCGCTTTCAGAAAAATAATAATCATCATATAGATACTCTGTGGTATTTTATACCCTGTAGCGAGTGCTGCCGGGTTAATATTGCGGTGCCAGTATTAAAACGTGATACGCCCGATTAAATAGTAGGAAATTTGAATAATTCGGCCGTCCTAAATACCGCGTTGGACCCGAATAACAAAATATATTACATTCTTTCCAACATAAAACCAATGTGTGACTCCACAAAGCCCACGTTCAACAACAATTACATTAAAAGTATAAACCCTTCGTTTAGTATTCGTTTTAAAATTGAACGAATTATAAAAAATCGCTTTTTTGATCGAATTTAATAGAACTAAAAATATTATTTGATAAATTTGAAAATATTGTATAAAATAATAAAATTAACTGAAGCTGATGTGATGAACACTTTTAGGTAAGGTGACATTTCTCAACGAGTACGAGCCCACTTCTCAGGATAATAACACATGTGTACTTCAAAATAAATGATTATTATTATAACGGAACAAAAATACTTAAATATTTATTGATGATGATGATGAATCCTTTAACAACAGACTAGCCAACTACGTTTACATAAGTGTGAGCACAAATACAAGTGCATTTTTATTCCCTAATTCTTATAATACGATGGAATAGCGATCCTACACAATCGAACACGGATAAATTTTCCAGATATCTATGTGATGTTCAATAAAGGAGTATCACTGACAATTCAATTCAGACCTGCTGCTGAAAAATTGTAAAACTTTAATTAGTTCGAGGCAAGATTTGAACCCGTGATCGGATTTGTATAGTCTTATATTGCAGACACTAAACCAAAAGTATGATATTACTTAAATGTCTGTTACGATAATATTTCGAACAATTGCCTCGCGGTTTTCGGGCTTCTGACTTCCGTACCCGTATATCCGCTTTGCCTAAACATTATTATAATTTATTTTGTCTAAAAATAGAATCATATGTTTTAAAATAGATATCAAAACAAGACAAAGATTGGCATAGTCAGTACATATTATTATTAGTTAACTCAGAATAATGGTTATGTGTCCAATCTCTGTGCAAAACAAACAGTCTCTAAGGAAATATAGGTTCTTATTGTGGCCTCGTCGTTTGTGTTTGTTTACTACATAACATATGATCTTATAGTATGGAAATGCAAATGTATTTTATTCAAATATCTGTAAGAACAACCACTTTCGAGTGATCTTTATACTAATTTATTTATTTAGATATTTGAAGAAACTTGGAAGCTATGTTTATATGTTTGTCAAAGTACCAGCAGTGATATTAGAATTAACTTCGTATCTCATCCCTGAAATGTTAAAAACTACCACAATGATTTGCTATTTTGATCCGTTTAAATGTTATAATTATTAAAAATATTGAATAACTCCTTTTGACATTAATTCGTAATCAAGACTGTGCTGCGGTGAGTTACAAGTTTCAAATTTAATGAATTGAATAGCTTTACTGTCCTTATATAAATATAATACTGCCTCGTTAGTCTATACCGAGGTCCTGGATTCAGACCCAGGACCTCAAAGTTATTGGGTTTTTCTGTCAGAGATTTTCAGTTTCAGATCGCAGCCTGGAAACTACATAGATGTGTGTACACCTCTCCTGCCTCGGAAAGCACGTAAAGCCGTCGATCGTGCCTGAACTTTTTTCAATCGTATCGTATTGCCATTTCATCGTATACTATAAGCAATATACGCAATGTCTGGCGCAGTTTGTTAATTTCTCTTGAGATTAACCGTCGTGTCGTGGCCGAAATTGATCAAGACGACATCATCATAGATAATAATATTTTATAAGAATTTTATTCGATTATAAATAAACGAAAAGATTGATTTAATAAAACACTTAGGCTTAAGAAAGACTGTAATTTATTTTTATTGTATAGTTAGGCGGAACTTCATATGGGCCACCTGATGGTAAGTAATCACCAACGCCCAAAGACATTGGTATTGTAAGAAATGTTAACCATCGCTTACATCGCCAATACTATCTAGAGAATTTTCTTTGTATCGATAAATTATTATAAATATCGATTATATCAGATCCTCTTGTATGGCAAGTTACATCGTAGATGGTTATTAATTTAGCAAACAGGCTATCAAAGTCCTGAACAGTTAATATAGACATAGGCAGCTGAGTACGTCAAAGTCAATACCTAACGAACATATTACATAAAGTCGTGTAAAGAATGTTCTTCAAGGGCAATACATTTTCATCTAATCAATATATTTATAATTAAGTCTATCTTATATTAATTCTACACAACTGTCAAACTTTGCTTGAGATTAAATATTTATCATGAGATTAAAAAACTTTAGTTAAATAAACCAAGAAAATCTCTTCGCTCTTACAAATAACCGGCGATAGCAATTGTTTTTAAGATTTTTTAAACAAATGTTTATTTAATTTTACACTTTCTAGAGATTATATAATTATTTTACTTTTTCTGAATATCAATGTTGCCAATTGGTTGTACATTTGTTACACAAATATGATTCTATAATTATTAAATAAAAATTATAAATAAATGTCGTAGTAAAATCTCTTTCAAAGTGTCGTTCCGTTCGGAAATTATTGCAATTGAAGGATTCAAGCTTATCGATCCCCTGGAGGGTAATAATTTAAACTGGACCAATAGCGTCGCTCCCCGAAGGTGAAGCTAAACATCAATAATCAGGACAAAGGAAATTACACGTAAGGGATCGCAAAGCTTTACCAAATAGCCGACGTTCTATTCTAAGCTCTGAAAATCAAATACTTTTTTTTTTTTATTTTATATGTTCAACGAATGTTTATATGTCAGTACAGCTAAAGAAATATTTCAGACATAATATTTATTTATTTGCTTTCAATCATTTTCTTTCAGATCTTCTTAACAAGATTTGCGGATTAAAGCCCCGATGATTCTCTATATTTCTGACGCTTCGGTTACAACCAACTTAAGTTGACAGGTTTCTCACTTGGAATTACTTTAAGCCGTGGCAACGACTGAACGCCCTAAACCTTTATTATACCAAAGATAATCGACGAACCATTACATGAACAATATCGTCATCAATTTGTTTCTTGTGCCCTTGTAATTTAGTTTTTTGTTTACATAGTACATTTAAAGCACAAAATTCATTCAGTATTTGGTTCCAATGTTTTTTATAATATAATATATTATTATAGTATACCCGCTTAGGATAAATTTGATGTAGTGAAAGACAAAAGCATAATATAAGTATATCTGCTTAGCGGAAGAGCTCTTCTTATGCTCTTGTTCAGTTGGAACTTGCTTTTACTGAAGATTTAATCCTATTCCTTAAAGGAGAAGAAACTAAAAAAATATAAAATTGGCTTACATTTCTTGTTGTTCTAGTGACTAGCTTATAAGACTCGAGAGATATGGCCAATAAAACCTTATTTGGGTTTTTCTTCTTTCCAAAAAATTCAGAGTCGCAGGCGAATTTTTAAAATCGACTGTGGTAACACTCTCGTGCCTGGGAAAGTCTTCAGGCAAGCGCTTAAATTCATTCCGTTCTCGTATCGGAAAGTTGACCCATCTGATTATGAGATTATATTAATCGTGCACCTATATTTGTGACCTGTATTTCTGCACATCAAGTGTGTGCAGAAAAACAGGTCACAATAATGTTTAATGAGTTAACTATTATCAGTTAAAATGGCCACCGTGACCGAAATTGGTCAGGAGGACATCACAATCATATGACGAGCCGGTTGGCGTGGTTGGTAGATACCTGCCTTTCGCGCCGCAGGTCGTGGCTTCGATTCCCACCCAGGACAAACATTTGTGTGCATGAACATATCTGTTTGTCTTGAGTCTGGGTGTAATTATCTATATAAGTATGTATTTACAAAAGAAAAATAGTGTAACTGATAAGTTATATGGTTTCCATAGTACAAGCTCTGCTTAGTTTGGGATCAGATGGCCGTGTGTGAATAATATCCCAGGATATTATTATAATGTGTATTTATTTATATAATATAAGGTTTTTAAAAGGAACAGTTCTTAAAACGTTAACCGTCTTTGAAACATTATTCATTTTGTAAACAGCAGATTCAAATTGTCACAGGAGCACCTAACAAACAACATGTGCAGATAATTCCTGCCATAAAACATTTTTATTGCATTCCGTCTGCCTTTACTGCCTTATGTTACGAAAAACTGAGACAATAATTCAGGGTAATGATAAACTCGACCGATAAACATGGATTCGGGGTTAAATTTTTGCTGTATCAAACTGAGAATAGTGTTTTTTTACAAAAAGTGGTATATATTTCATCAACGGACAAAAACGAAGCAGTGATGACAATGGATAGAAAACATGAATTTTAACCGATGAATCCAATTTTAAATCCGTGCAAGCATCACGAAATTTGTATGCGTTTTATTTGAAGAAATCTTAAGGAAAACTGCATGTGGTGGATGACATATGATGGTACATATACAGGCTGTTACTTTACCACCTGCTAGTAACAGCTTTAATGATTACTGATGAATACATCCCTGGAATTCTATTAATAGCTGTTTTACCGATTTTCTGAATAACGGTTTTTTAAACGTATAATAATAATATATGAGATCAACTCGGGATCAACTTCCATAGAACTTATTTATAAATCATCCAAATCGGTTTCCGAAAATCCGTTTCCGAGAAATCGTAGAACCTCCGCTGATTTATAAAGTCAGTTGAAAATATAACGTTAACAAAATAATGTTATAATAAAATAATTTAACTTTAATGAAAATACTGGATCTCGACTGAGTGTATTTTTTTGTAATTATAATAAAAAATAAAATAAAAGGATAATTCTACAATATTTATCACCTTATCTCCATTACGTACAGACAAACACATTCGCTTTCAGAAACAGATAAAGTGCTTCTCATTACTCCATATATATTACCAAGAGATGGCAGTTGTAATGTGAAAGATAAAAGCATTTTATTATATTAATCAATTCAGGAAAACTCACAAATATTGGTACCTTAAGTTTCTTTATTCAAATGTATCCGTTATTTGCTTTAACGAGAAACCCTAAGGGCTAATTAACGAAACAAGAAGCTCGAAATGCAGTTTAAATTAAGACTGACAAGGCATTTTATTTATCCACTTCCTTCCTTATATTCCACGTAGTTGGCATTTAAATTTCAGTTATATTTAAAATAGAGTTTATAAATAAGGTTACACTTTTTGAAATATTTCATTTTTGTTATCATAGTTGTTAAAATAAAAAAAATATGTAAATTTTTCAGTGCTGGGTAAAGCCTTGTCTCCGTTTGGGGAACCGTTTTTTTTTATGTTATCGGTAGGTGGACTGGCAAATGGACCTCGTGATGTTAAGTGGTCACCAAAGCCCATAAAAAGGCACCAAAAGCCACCAAAGGCATTGGCGATGTAAGAAATATTCCTTACATCCCTAGGGCGCACCGAACTTGGGGACTAAGGTATTATGTCCCTTGTGCCTGTAATTACACTGACTCACTCAGCCTTCAAACTGCAATACATCAATACTAAGTTTTGCTGCTTAGCGTAATATATGACGAGTGAGTTGTACCTACTCAGACGAGCTTGCACATAACCCTACCAACAAAATGACACCATCCGAAGATTCGACATTAGATAGAAGATCTTTTAAATTTTATATTTGCATATAACTTTCAGAAATTCATCGATCGTGTTCTAAACAGAAATAATTCATCTTACAGAAAAGTTCTACAGGACCGAAATTAATCTTTTAAATTTAAGAAATAATTATATGTCTTGCGAATACAATCCCATGAGCCATAGATAATTTAATTATAATGTTGAAAAAATGATGATGCTACCGAAAAAATATAGCCAAGCTTGCATCTACCATTAATATTGTCCCCTGTATCGTAAGTTTGATTTATATGAATATCTTAAATTAAATTTTGCTTGTAAGCAATTTCTTACCACACTCTAATAAATAGATGGCAATTTATTTTACATATTGTGTAATATTCTTTATATTAATTATTTAATAATTAATAGTTAATAGTAAATAATAGTTTTATTAATATATCTTTTTATATAACTATGATTTACGATTATATATATTTAATTAATAATATAATATATTTGTAATAAAATTCGTTTCAATAAATATGTACATATCTCAATAAATCAGCATTACATTTATAAAATTTATAAATTCTATTGTTAATTTTCAATGTTTTATAAAATAATTATTAGCTTTTATGTGACCGTATATCATTACTAGAAGGTGGCGTCATAACTCATGAGCACGACGAAACCTGCGAATTCTACATTATACATCAGTTGAGCTATTGGAGATTACATATACTAATATAATAATTACATTTATTTATGAAAAATTGTTCTAGTATACCTTCCTTTTTACTGTTATAAAAAGCATAATGAGAAAACGTAAATTCTAGAAATGATATACCCTATTGAGTTTCAATTTACCATAATCGACTGTAGAATCATAACCTACAATTAATAGTTGCAAAATCTATATATATACAAACCTATAAGAACCACAAGAAGAAGAATTCACAATTAAAAAATACCAGAAATGTAAGTACTAATCTCTGCTATTTCGAACTTATTTTTACACAGCAAAAAGAAAAATTATAAAACCACTTAACTATGACACTATTATATATAGTTTCAGTTTACCATAATGGGCTAGATATACAAAGCTTAACCTAAACAAAATGGTCTCTCATCACATTTCACTTATAACATTAAACTCCTTTACCGCGGACTCACTTCATGAATATGAAATGTTCCGCTACATTATTCACACCATGGTTCATGTCATTCATGAAAGCTTTAAGTATATTACACCTAAAACAATCAACTTGTTTGAAAGAGTAAATGTGTATCTAGGGGCTGTCATTTAATTCAAGTACTTCGTTTATATTCCTAAAACTATAGAACGAATTTCAAATAGAGTAAAATTATCTTAAATGTTTCTTAAATTATGGACCCTATATGGTGTGGTTTTTTTAAAGATTACAAGCTCAAATCTAAGTATTATAAAAATTGTCATGTACATAAATTAAGCTTATGTATATTATTGTCATGTCAATAGAACTGCATGTATCTAGGTATCATGATAAAACCTTTAGAGAGATTTTAAATAACAGAAACACAACTGCTGTTGCTAAATCATTATTACGAAATTAAATATCAACTAACATTTACAGCCGCAGAGGTTAAAAAAGGTGAACCCAATCAGCGGTCAAAACCCCAGACATTTTGCAGGCTTTTGACCTTAGCTAGCTGCTGTGCAGTGAAGGGTATTGCAGTCTGCTGGCTATCATATTGCCAAAAATCGATTAAACGAAAAGTAATAATTATAGCATCAAAGTTTTAATATTCCTGTCTCATTTGTTTATTGTTGTTTAAAAATCAGTAGTGCTTAATAGCACTTTTTATCTCACTCGTAAAATGGTGACAACCGACTTACGGTGATACGCAATTTTGATGCGTGTATCCTTCATTTATAATTTTTATAATCATATGATATGCGACATTTCATTTCTGATGTATCACGATCATATTCTGTGGTAAGTTTTTTCTACTTAAAGTATATCTATATTATAGGAACACATAAATATATATACACATAGCTTGACACGTTATGATATTAAAGTGTCAAACAAATATATAAAAGATAAAATTCCATATTTTAGGACTACACGAACGTGTAGCGCTTAAAACTGACTACTTTTTTTATAATTCACGGGCGAGACCGTGACTGCGATTTCTTGTTTAAGCATAATATTAAGAAAACTTTCAGTTTCTTAATAAAAGTGACAGTGCACTTTTTTCATAGTTGAGTAAAAAAACTCTCTGATACAACGAAGGCGACGCCGTTGGTAAAGTTAAGAGGAACGAATGATTTTTTAATCTATTAAATACATATTTGGGTCTTTATTTATTATTATTATGAGACTTAAATATAAAAAATTTCATTACTTAAATTATTTGAAACGATTTTCTCTTTGACAAATATTCATATGTTTTTGCTAAATTACAATATAATATATTTAAGTAGACGCGGAGGCGAAAGAGCTTTATGTGTTCACGTTGATGTTAGATTAGACAATAGAAACTCACGTAACATGACGTAAGAATTACGTAAGAGAAACAATATGAATGATACTCTTATCTTAAGCAGGTCAAATATGTATTTATTTAATTTTGAAACATGAATAATATAAAAAATAATCAAAAAAAGATTAGTTTTGATGATGAAATAAAGAGTTATTAAAATGAACATGAAACAAAATAGATAAGGACAAAGATTTGAAAGGTTTAATTCTTATAAAAAAAGACACAAAAGCAATTAAATGTCATTATTATTATAACTACCGTCATTAAAATTAGAGAGCTCAACCGACAAACTGTTCCACAGATAACAGAATTTAAGATCATAGCAGCCAAATACCTATAATATTAAAAAAAAGAACTAAATACAAACGTCAGTAAGACAAAAGAGCAGTTTCTTTTTAACGAAGGGGAAGAAACAGATTGTCTCAAGATTGTCTTTTTACCACTACGAGTATAAATTGGAATGGCACATAAAGACTAAGCTACGCTCTCGCTTCATTTGCTCGACCTCCGGGTGTAAACACATTTATTCGGATCGATTCAGCTAAACTCCTTTGAAAATCTAGTTCAAAAATAATTTTGGATGAATTCCGTTTTAACGCTATTCTATTCAAACGATATTTAAATCGTTTATTATGATTCCATGAATGTATTCAAATTATTATATAAAATAAACTTACTGCCTCGTTTGTATATCTTATAAGACTGCAGATTACGAGGTCCTGGGTTCAAAACTCGGTTTGGGTCAGAAAACGTTATTAGAATATTGAGAAATTCTTAGTGGCAGCCCGGAGTCTGAAAATTGACAGTATTTATACATATTACTGTATATTCATGTAATATTATATTAATACATTCCCGTCCCTTGGACAGCAAGTAAAACCATTGGTCCTGTACCTGAACTATTTTCAGACGTGTCGAACTTACTGTCCCATCGATTTGTGTACTTGTGTTTGCACTCACTTGTACACAATATGTTATGTGCAGTTGGCTAGCCTCGCTTGAGATCGGCCGCAGTAACCGAAATAGTTCGGAGGGCATGAATGTCGTGTGGTCATCATCACAAAAATCAAATATTTATGTAAACAAAAGAAAAATAGATTATATTCTCTCAATATTAAATTATTTATCTTCCACTTAAAGTAACCAGACGATAACTTTTACTTCTTTAGAATTAATTGTTTATAATATTTTTTATGAATTGAACAAAGACAGCCGATTTAATTGATAATAATTAACGTTATATTGGGCCACCACTTGAAACGGTAAAGTAAACAGCAGTAATATTGGGTAATTTATTTTATTTTTATTTTTGAATTTTAGATTGACTTAGTTAATATAGCACAGTTGAAGTGAAAAATACCTAAGTTCTAGGTTCGAAATCATCAATTAATGAAAAATAAACTGTCGTTTATAAAACGTACACGATTAAGCACAAACAATATTACATACCTGTTTGTCAACTGATTTCACGGCTATTTATTGAATAAATAATGGAGACGTGAAGAATGAAAACTCAGTGGTAGAGCTTTGTGCAAGCTCGTCAGGGTGGGTAATACCCACTCATCAGATATTCTGCCGCAAAACAGCAGTACTTTGTATTGTTGTGTTCCGGTATGATGGGTCAGTGAGAATTACAGGCACAAGGGACATAACATCTTGGTTCCCATGGTTGGTGGCGCATTGGCGATGTAGGCGATGGTTAACATTTCTTACAATGCCAATGTCTATGGACGTTGGTGACCACTTACCATCAGGTAGCCCATATTTTGCACGTCCGCCTAGCTATACAAAAAAAAAGTGCATTGTCACTTTAAATTTGCTAACCATCGTTGATCATATCACATTGCATATCCGTTTTGATATCTATTGATATCTACTTGAAACCTTTACGCAAATGCCAATAATATTTGCACAAAATTTCAACCTCAGATGAACAAAGCGTATAGATTACTAACAGAAACAAGTATTTATTTTTACATAATCAGATATTAGCTTATATATATTGGGTGAACATTGACGGGTTCTGGACGAAATAAAAAAAAATCCCCTTAAAAAATTACAGCACGGACATACGAGGAAATACACAGTGATGTGTGATCCTCTTTAGTTTGCTAATGGGTCTGTAAGAAATCACATTTAAGTTTAATTGTAGGTCGCATATGAAAATGAAATCCTTGAAAATTCAGTGACACTCTCCCGCATTGCGAATTTGTGATCTTCGGCTACGATTAACGTGTTCTATGTACAAAAAAAAAACTACGGCCAACGATAATATGAGCGAAATTGTGAACACAGGTCATAAATGATAATTCCATACGAACGAGCATCCCTAACTTGTCTTACAGCTGTTTGCAATCAAGTGCTTGTTAGAGCCTATTTCCCCCTTCGAAGCATTTGATTGTTTCCATCCGTAGATACAAAACTAGAACAACTTAACATATCAATCAAATACGAAATTAATTTCAATTACGTCTTCTTTAAAACCATTATTAAAAGTATAACCAAAGATACTGTATGTAATATTTTAATAATAATTTAACTTCTATGTAAATAACTTTCACGTTTATTATATCCCTATTTAAAAAAAAAAAAATTTTTATTTTAAAATTAATTAAAGTTTTATCAAAAAAAGTTTCAATTTTTCGATGAAACAATTTGAATAATAAAATGGAACTACGCTTAACGCTTAGAAAACACGCTGGATACTAAAATATTTTTTCCTTTTTAATTGTATATTTTTTATTTTCCTTTTTAATTGTATTGTAATAGAATAAATTTAGCGTAATTTTAACCTAACTTCAAGTATTATTTGTATATGCTCGTCAGAAACTTTCGTACATGCTCGTCAGACTTTGCCCAGCAGCGACTCGTAAATGGCCCACTGTTGGGCAAAGTATTCTTATTTAAAGAATATTTCTCGATATTTTGAGATGAATTACTAACACAAACAAAAATTAATCACATGAAAATTCTAGCGCTTTCTCGAATTTGAACCCACGATTATTGGTCAGTTCAGTTAATAAGTATTTCAAATATATCAATTATATAAAAAATATAATTTAATTATACCAATTATCTAAATTCAATCACCAGAAATATTGAATATTTTGTGGACGATTAGTCCAAACTGTATATTGATTATATGAAAATACACAAAATAAAATCATTTTAATAAATACATTTTTTTCAAATTAATATAAACATAATTATAATAGATGCATATATATCTTACCTTTTAAAACGATCATTTTGCTTGCCTCAGTATTGTCACTGGAAAGGTCACAACATCGTTTAACAGAAATTATTTTCGTAATTTCTTATAATTTATAGAAACCGCAATATCATCTTATAGTCATCATCGTGCAAATTCTTAGTCAATTATATAATTAAAATCAAAAGTCTAACAAATTAACAATTTCACATTTATTCAACATCACACACTATAATAAATTTTAAACGTCACTTATTTAATAACTTCCGTGTTTTCAAATGTCAAGATTCAAAGAGAGTGCAATTGAAAACAAGGTTGAAGCTCTAGCGCGGGAAATTGTGTCAAGGTTATGCAGACACCACAATAACGTTAACGCGACCACTGCAACTAAATATCACCATATACGCTTATATACTCGAAACTATTTTTCTATAATTTCCTAAGACATTTAAACTAACCTAAGTGTCACACTTAAATTTAATACGCGATACGCAACCTCTAAATAAAATCGTGAACGCGGTCTTTTTTTTAAATTAAATTCTGACGCCTCGTTATTTTCGAACTAATCCATTTTCAAATTTTTGACATATCTCGTCAGGTACGACCTCGCGCGACGCAACATCCCTCTTTCGTTCCAAAAGGAGACTGGAAATGCCGGTAGAGGCCGCTAGCCGCAAAATTGGCGCAATTTTAACGCATGCGCAGGACATTTGCAAACCGGCGGGATCCGATGTGACCCGATGCCCCTCGCTTGATAGAAAAATCGAGGACGTAACGTGACGTCAAGCGCTCGTACCACAAATACAGAATGGGTTAATCGGACGAAACAAAACAATTTCACATGTTGATATATTCATAACATAAAAAAGCTCACTGAGTCAATAAGACAATTTAAAAAAAAATCTTACCCAATCCGGTTTTATACAAGTATGTACTAACAATTAAAACAGCACTTTAAGTAAATTACGAGACTGTTACGCTATCTATCTGGTTTTATCTCTCTCTAGATGCTTTCTTTATTCTTATGAGGAAAAATACAAATCCCTCTCCTTAATCCGGGTGGAGGTAGCGGAATTGTTTTGAATATTCGCCTATTGTGGGCCTTTTAGCCGTAATTCACATTCCTCTTGCAAGAAATTTCCCCGCCCTGCTTTTTTTTTATAAATGGTGCTTGGAGACGGTAGGTGTCTTTGATATCAAGATTACAAAGCGAGGAATTGTCAGACTTTATAAAAGTACCGGTTTATTCGGTCTTATTTTTGTCATGATTGTAATATTACGACTAAAATGTAATATCGGGAGAATAAAAAATACAACGAGAGAACTGTTATGAGTCTGTATCATTTGTGCATGCACTAGTATTCATACAAGAAATGCAGTCAATTTATTATACTTAACACAGCATATTGCAGCATACTGCAGTAACTATTATAGTGCTATTAAACGAAATGCTCGAATTTGTGCCTGTTCAAATATTTTAGCAATGCGTCTCGCTACATTGTTTGCTCATTAAATTTACAAGGTGTTTATTAAGGAACTCCTTAATCCTAAAATAATGATAATATTTATCTATTTATAATCAATTGTATGTATTCGTTCTAAGATTAAGTACCTCAAATTATCTCAGTCTTATTATAATGTTGAAAACCAAATTACAGTACCACTGTAATTTGGTCGCTATTTTATGGGTCCTATAAATGTTATAATTATTAATATACTGAATATCGCATATCACTCTCTGACATTTCATAGTTGTGTTCTGCGTTTATTCTTACAGAAACTGTAACGGTCTGCATGATTTTAACAAAGAATAGTAAAAAAAACATCAAAGTAACAAGATAAATATTATCGCGCGTTATTGTCGTTTTTCAGTTTGAAAAACTGTATTGCGACGTGAAAGGAAGCGTATTTAATCAATAAATTATTAGTTATTCCAAGATACTAAGAAGAAAATCTTACAAACAGTTTTGTTTCTAGTAAATGATTCTTTAAATAATCTGATACGCACCCAGACAACTTATATCGAACTTTTTAATAATACATTCCATACATTCAATAATCATACCACGGCTTATTATAACTATTCCGAAGTTATAACAATATTAAACTTTTTATTACAAAACTGTGATTGTGACATATAAACGAAAACAAAAGAAAGTTTTGAAAAAAATAACTTTAGTTATTTATAATTTATAGAGAATTTTCTGTCATTTTTTTAATCGGAGTAGTTTTTTTCTTTCTCTACCGTTGTGATAGACACGAGTAGAAGTATGAACTAAGAAAGCTGTGTTACGCATAATATAATCAATGTGCAGTTAACTACATCATCTATATTAATATATATCAAGCTATATATTGCGGATATATTACTCGCTATATGATTATAGTATATTTCCTCAATTCAATATAAGTTAAATATTAATAAGTTCTACTTGGTGGTAGAGCTTTCTGCAAGCTCGTCTGGATAGGTTACCACCCACTCATCAGATATTCTACCGCAAAACAGCAGTACTTTGTATTGTTGTGTTCCAGTTTGAAGGGTGAGTGAGCCAGTGTAATTACTGGCACAAGGGACACAACATTTTAGTTCTTTTTTTATTGTATAGGTAGGCGGACGAGCCTTTGGGCCACCTGATGGTAGGTGGTCACCAACGGCCATAGACAATGCCATTGTAAGAGATATTAACCATCGCTAACTTAGTCTTAGTTCCCAAGTTTGGTGGCGCATTGGCGATGTTCTTTTTTATAAGAAATGTACAATGCCACTATCTAGGGGCGTTGGTGACCACTTACCATCAGGTGGCTCATATGCTCGTCCACCTACCTATACACTATATACCTATACTATAAACATTTTTTTACGAAAGTTTAATTAATTAAGTTTGTTTAAATTTTAGATTTATTAGATAAAATAGTTTAACTTAAAATAAAATACTTGATCTTTTTATATAAGTGAACGATATGCTCTTTATAAGAGAAAAAGCTTTAAAAATACGCGCAGATTATATATATTATAACGTTCATTATTAATAAAAAGGTTTGTTATAAAACAATACATTCTTAAACTTTTATAAGAATACTTCGGACGTTTTAATCGACTATCAGTCTCGGGCAGAGTAAATATATAGTTACGTAGATATTAAATGTAGAAGTTTTTTTATTTATAATTGCTTCGTATAATAGTGTAAGTTTTAAACTATCGATGCGATCTAAGTTATCTTTATTGTCTTAATATATCCTTGCTCATTAATCTTAATGATTTATGTGATAGAATTTTATTTTCAAAATACATTTAAATATATCAGGTGGTACTTGTAATGTTCGCTACACGAATATTGAAACTTAGAGAATTCCTACACGTACATTTGTTTATGGTGTTCATTGATAATATAATTTTACTTTTATTAATATATAAAAGTTTAAATTAAAATATACTTCATTTAAGTAGACATCACTTTGAGAACTTATGATAAGAAATAAAGATTCTACCAAAAAAAATATATTTTTTAATAAAATTACATGTTTTAATTGTTTATAAGTAGCTTATAAATAAATCAAAAGTCCAGAAAATCGTTTTCATGAGAGAAACTTTCTTCATCGAACTTAAGTCTCAAAAGTACTTATTTTATAATGCTCGACGTAAAAAAGGAGTGTTATAATTTTAACGTGTGTGTCTGTATGTCTGTCTGTGGCATCGTAGCTCCCAAATACATATTTTTCCTGTAGTGTGTACATTTTTTATTTTATAGAGTATTTGAGTGTTTTATTCGTAGCTGAGATAGTAGTATCAGAATATATAAAAAACCGTAAACGACAGTTGTAGAAAATTAACAATAATTGCACTATTTAAGAACGTATAACATTATATGTTTCTGTGTCAAAAACGGGAATAGCTTTTTCTGAGGCTACGATGCCGTTGGTACGTCAGTTATTTTCATCGAAGACGCCACCTGTTCGTAAAAAACCTGCTTACCAACAACTAGTTTAGATCAAGTAACATTTTATAGTTAATAATCTACTTATAAAGAATATCGTATTATCTACAAGCTTTTATATACAAAATTTGACGTCCATGTCGATCGTTGAAGATTTCCCTCGTAAGCGTAACCTAATTGTTACGTAAATGCATTGTCAAAACTAAGCAACCATGTTAAATTTCAACACCATAGAATAAGATGAAGTAGTATTAATTTAGCTCACTCGGTGGTAGAGCTTTGTGCAAGCTCATCTGGGTAGGTACCACCCACTCATCAGATATTCTACCGCAAAACAGCAGTACTTTGTATTGTTGTGTTCCGGTTTGAAGGGCGAGTGAGCCAGTGTAATCACAGGCACAAGGGACATAACATCTTAGTTCCCAAGGTTGGTGGCGCATGGGCAATGTAAGCGATGGTTAACATTTCTTACAATGCCATTGTCTATGGGCGTTGGTGACCACTTACCATCAGGTGGCCCATATGCTCGTCCGCCTACCTATACAATAAAAAAAAAAAAAAAAATAAAAAAAAAAAAAGCTTGCAAGGTTTGATATGAAGAAAAGAGAATTAGGGAATAAAGAGTGCATCTGTGTTTGCGCACACACGGCTCGCGCAGTAGATTAATCTTCCTTGACATTGGCCGTGAGATAGTTCTTAAGATATTATTATTTGTACACAAAAAGAGTTAAATGTATTACGATAAAATCGTTTTATGGGCGCCTATGTTACCCGTGCAAAGCAGGGACGGCTAGCTAGTCCAAAAATATAATATTTAAAAGATTTTTTTTTATTCCAAAATACACACTTGCATTTAATTGTATAACGAATTATAGTCCATTTAGTTTCAGGTTGCACAATAAGTTAAGCAATAATAATTAAAAATATACTAAAAGAGATGTACATCATTACATATATAGTAATTCAGTATGACGAAGTCATATTACGACTAAAAATATTAAAATAAAAATACAAAAAAAAAAACGAATCAAATTTTTCATGTCATAGATATTTTTAAGTTTAAATCAAGAACAAATTGTTTTACTTTTAGTCACATTCTTATTATGAAAAAGAAGATAGTGATGTTAAACATTTTCCGTAAAATATCCGATCCGCTTTTTGGACTTTGTAATTTGAACCAGTTGTTTCGGAAATTAATGACCAAGATAAAGAGTTAAAAATGCGTTCGTTTAAGGTTGGTGCATGTTAAATTGTATCTATTACTAGATGTGCCTCGCGTTTATACCCGTATTAAATTTGTATTACACAGTAAATAAATATCTATAAAGTTTAGATTGTTATAAATTTTGATAGATTCAACCATTTTAATGAAATTAAAACTAACCGGTACCTGACAATACTCTCTATTATCTATCTATCTAGACTAAT
Source organism: Nymphalis polychloros (assembly GCA_905220585.2). Classification (NCBI taxonomy): domain Eukaryota; kingdom Metazoa; phylum Arthropoda; class Insecta; order Lepidoptera; family Nymphalidae; genus Nymphalis; species Nymphalis polychloros. The sequence continues at coordinate 3,739,995 of HG992247.1, forward strand.
TATTTATATTTTAAATAATTAGTCTAATTATTTATATTTTAAATAATTAGTCTAGATAGATAGATAATAATCATGATATCATGTTTATTTTGCCAACTTGAACTTTAAAGACACGTGTTATTTTTTAATCACAAGCATATAATTTTTGTTTGTATGTAGATTGAGATAGTTGCTATTTTTATAAAAAATGTAACGATCTACGTACAAGGATGTCAATACAGTATCCGTTATAATTTATATGGTTAATGATATCGTTTTTAATAACGATAGTACAATTTTCAAAATGGATATGTATTTTTTTAAGTGAAGACTTAACTAATACATACTATTCAATAACGTATTAAATATAACTAACAGCAAAATTGTTTGTTTCCTAAAAATAAATAATTATGCACACGATAGGTAAGAAAGATGTAACAAATATTTATTAAGTATTATCATCAGTTGATTTCTAATTATTTTATCCTACACCTGGGGCCGAATTCTACTAAACTATAACGAGTATGATACGTTCCCGATTCAATTCCGAGCCAACTTTGAATATTCTGTATTTATTCGGATCGGAACCGAATCGATATGATGTTAACATATACCGTTATGACAAAATCAAACTTAGCTTATTAAATTAAAGAACGATCACGCTTCGATTGGGATAAAGTGATAATTTTGTTAGTAGAATTTCCCTCTTTTTTGTTTGCTTTTGGTAATATTATTATGATGATACCATGATCTCTTTTTTAATACTAATAAATAAATTAATTCACTCGTATAAACACACAACACGAACGCACACTTCTTATAGACATATCGATAAACGGTACATTCAGAAGCAATATTTTAACTATTATCACATTCGATACAAACATTAAATAAATTAGCTTAAAAGTATCTACTCTCGACCTAATTTCACGAGATTTATGAGCGTTGTAAAACAAACAACTCTTCGGTTAGCCGCAGTACAGGTCCATAATGTGGAAAGTTTGTAAAACCTACACGTGTTGCCGGAGCAAATTAGTAAAGAAAAGAATTCATTATTAATTAACAGGTTATGATTAAGTGATTTTGGTGAGTTTAAAGAAAAGTTATCGACGTTAAAGAAAGTTTTATCTATACTGGTGTTTATTTTAATTTTAAATAACAATTTCAAAAGTTGAGGCTAATAAAAAAACAATTAAGCTTTTTAATTCATACAAAAATACATTACGTATGTATTTTTTTTTTAATTTACTTTATATTGTTTCCTTGCGATTCAATAAATATACATATCTAATTATAATAAAATTACGCACGACGGGTCGGAAGCGCAGTTATGTTGTTTTCAATAACCAACATTTTTTCTTCATTAATGACAATAGACTTTTAAGACAAATTCAAGGCTATAAAAGAGTATGCTTTTAAAAGTATATTTAATTATATTTATATACTTAATTTTTTTATATATTTATGCATAATCATAACATGACCATCGATGATTAGAAACGAAGTTTGCATTCAAATCTAGACAAGAACTACTAAATTGTCATGAGGTTAATTTGTGTTTATAATTTTATTCATCTCATGTTCCGCCGTGAGGGAAAACATTATGATCGAATCGGTATGTGTCGAATGAAAAGCTGCATGTGTATTCACGTGTCGAGCTTTCTCAAGGATAACAGTGACTTTTTTACTTGTATAAAAACAAAAGAACATTTTGTATGTCTCACTATTGGTATTAAAATTCCAATCATGTTAAAAAAAGGACACCACCATGCTGATCTATTGCATATACATGGGGGCCTTCACGATGTTTTTTTCCAGCGTACAACACGAGATATAATTCATTATAAAACTCCGCGTATGAAATATTCATTATATCGATATTGATAAATACTGTAACCATCCTCAATTAACTCTCACGTTTGGTCAGTATTCACGTATTTTGTCCACTGGCACCTGTTCTCTGCTTAAATACGTATTATAACAAACTCGAAACTCATCGCAGAATACGATATGGAATATCAGAAAGTGATATATTATGCGACATTGACTATCTATACTCTATACTACTATATAAATCTATTGGCTCTGTCTGTAATGTTTTTTTCATCTAATTTTGTGATAAATTATCGTTTTATGACGCAGTGATTCACGTTATACTATGTTTTTCATTTTTGTCTGTCTGTCTGTCTGTATGTCTTCTTATAACTATCTAATATATAAAGAACATGTGATGGCGCAAATGTTAGGCCATATATAAGATCGGTAAACCCTACGGTATCTTATGAAAATTAATTTCAAATCGTTAATTAGGTATTTCTTTACCAGTAGCCATATGTGTGTGTGTGTGTGTGTGTGTGTGTGTGTGTGCGTGCGCGTGTGTGTTATTATAGTAATAAAATAATTTATTATATTTTTATTAATTATGCGCGGGTGAAGCCGCGGGCACAGCTAGTCTATGTATAAAAAGGCAAAAATAAAACAGTTCCGTACCTTTTCTCCTCGGCTTTTTTTGTTTGGTAGTTATTGATGATCATCAGATCATCATGAAAATAAGAGTATAAAAAAATTATTAAAAACTTCCCAATTCATAATATTTTCCTCAAATTTTCAATAAAGAAATGAATAAGAAAATTATTGTTGTATTTCAACGTGAGCAAACTCTAGTATTAATTAAAACATTTATGGTCTTACTATAAACGTTGTTTAGCGGTGATTAAAGAAACAATTTTTTGTCTTCTTCTGTCGAATGTGAAATCAACAATGACAGAAAGAGACAAATCAGTGTATAACTTAACGAGTTTGATTAAGTGAGTTCGTACGGAAAAGCAATGCAATAACTAGTTGGTCTGACTATTACTTCATTCTCGTGTATTTTGGAACATTGGATTAGTGATTTGTTTATCTATATTATAGTCCTTCCAGGAATTATCTGGGTTAAGATTCGATATCGGTTGGCAACCGATATCGAACCTTAACCCAAGTCTATTCTCGAAGTATAATCTGTGCCCATAAATGTCAAGTGACAAGTAAAAATTGACAATAGTTTTTAATAACAAGATGTGAATGCAAACAACGCTCGTAGTGATTAAGTGATTATTTGTTATTTTAAGCAAAGATCTTGAAGTTTTGCTTAAATTAACTTATATATAACTTTTTTATGTTAAATTTCTGCAGCACCGGAGTCGTTACAATCGAAATTTTGGCGATAAATGTAATTTTGAGGTTAGTTTTACGAGATTTACTTTTGAATTTTTCTCATGAATGGTGCATTTCAGCGAACTGTGAGTGATATTATTTTGATCAGGGACCAAATTATATGTGTTAAGTTGCTTTTACAGTGATATATTATATTGTTTTTTCGTATTTAACCCATTTCGAGGTTAAAAAGTTATTCTTAATTTTCTCAAAAACGGCGCATTTCCGTATAATGTGAGTATTATTTCTATGATCGGGGACCAAAGCTCTACCAGATACAAGACATTTTCACCTCAAATTCGTGCCATCCGATATCGAACTGCAGCCATTATCTGTATAGTTTCCACTGGTTAAGCTTAGATTTTTTTGGTGTTTCATTGAGTAGTTACCGCGTTTACCTCGTGGTCCACTGAATATTTATTATTAATATAAAATATTTGATTATTGTCTCCTTGGCTAACTTATCTATCACTTTCTATAAAAAACCAAATGACTTTCACAATGCATTCGACAAAAGATTTATTACTTCGCATTCTTTATCGATAAGATCAAAATATATACTCATTATAATACGACACTCAAGTAGATTTGAATTTACTTGTAATAAAGACATACTGACGAATAAAATAACATATTGTAAATATATGTATACAAATTTTAGTTTTAAATTTCGAACAATACCAATTTGTCAGTGTGAATTGTGAACTTCGTTAGAACAAACCACAGCAGCCATAAAAAAAAACCTAAGCTCCATCATCAGATCAACGATATAGTACCAAATTATATTGGCCGAATCACACACACTTGCAATATAAGGTGGTGTCTTGTGGTAGTCTGGGTTCGCACAGAATAACACAAATAAAGATTTAATAAATACTGTTTTCTAAAACTTCAAGTGTACAGTATACACTTAGAAAACATCAAAATACATTCGCGCTATAAATCAAATTACATTTAAAAAAAGAAACGCATCTTCTATCCCGATACTGAACAGTGATTTATAGTTAGCGTCAAACCATTAAAGCTGGTTCCTACCCTCCCGTTGTCATGAAAAACGAGTACACAGTCAATATTTTAATAATGATAGAAAACACGAACCTACGCATCCATTCTACCTGGTTCTGTCCAATAAATAACACATTAGCCGACAGTTTACATAGCATTCGATTCATGGTAATTAAATTTTATTACGTCTAAGTAAAATCGATTACTTCATAAGTCAAGTTGAAGAAAAACTGAATAGTATTACCCGCTTTTAAAGATTAACGATCTTCATGGTATTTTTGTATAGATGTTAAATTATTACGGGTTTTAGGACTACCGCGTTTAAATCGCTTTAAGAGAATTAATTCGGTTATTTATTTGTCTTTAGCTCGTCTGTACAGTTAACGATCGAAATTTATATTCTCTCTTTTTTATATTCTCTAATTTGAATTTATAATTGAAAACAAAAATGGAGAGTTGGTTTACATATTTTTTTATATAAAATTATAGAAGAGATGCTATGTATGCAATATAGACAAAACCTAATATTAAAAATATTTCTTTTATTTTATTGATAAGCTTTGAAATATTTACTTTTATTCAATTTCGCAATAGTTAAGGGAAAAGGACATTAAAACTTTATATTTAAAGATTTAAAGAAACATTTTGAAAATAAGTCAATTTAAATTCTAAATTCAACGGAAACCTGAAAGAATGTTTATGATTATACATAGTTAACTTATTTAAAAAAACGAAACAAAAGTTCGTAAATGTAACCTAAACTCTAGAGTAGGTAATAGTAAAGTTCAATTACTATAATAAAATTGTTATGTAATCATAAGAATGAGCTCTTGTAATTTATCAATAGATACTTCACCACAGTCTTATTAAATTCACAGTCGATATTTTATTATGTAATCGTTTTGTCCAGCCGTGGGACATTGATGACCTGCTATATACCTTTTTAAAATGTCTAGGTTTTTATTTGACACAAGTTCGTTTTCTTATATTGTTCAACTTACCGACAGATACTGTTTTATTATTTCTAAATAAGATATCACGAAAAACTTTGCCGGAATATCTGGCCAATCTCGCAAAAGTTCATGAAAAACTTCTTGAACTGTCTTTTATTTGACGCATATCCTAAGCTTCCAAATAAATTTCTGATAAAAACACGTGACTTGGTTAATTTCATGATAGACATATTCTTGCTATAAAGAATAGGACAAGTACACAATGTATGTGTCTTAAGTAAAAGAAAAATTGATAAATATTTAATAATTTTAAAAAATACGAATTAATAATAAAAATAAGTACATTTTATATATTGTTTAAAATATACTTTTAATTTTTTTGTAAAATTGAATAAATTTTATCACAAGTTATGAGCTTCGATAGCATTCCTTTCATTACGAGCTTTTATTTAACTGCACCTGATGTTTGTGTAGGTCTAGTTTTTCTACTGAATTTAAAACCAGTTCCACGCAATAAAACTGTTATTTTGCACCTATCTTAACCTTTCTGGAGACAATACAATAAAAGTCCTATAAAAACTTTTTATTTTATACTTTACAGTAAACAGTTAAAGTACTCGTATTGATGAGATAGCGTATCTTACGTCAATGTCATTCAAAATATTGGATGAAAATCGAATTACAATACACTTCAGAAAACTCGATTCCAACCTCGTTATTCGCTTATATTACTCAACAAACACAAACACGTATTAAAGCGAACTGATTCGGTTAACCGCTTCATTTACCAACCTGCAAGTTACATTCAATATTAAATTAATCTTATTTACGTTTGTTGGAAAATATGAATTCAAAAAGGCCTTAAGTTTAATTTATTATGGTATTGTAACTTGCAGTATGGACTGATGATAAATAGTTTCAAGCGTGTAATTATTATTGTTCATAGTTTTAAAGTTATCATATGCACGATATGTATTATTTAAAAGGATTTTGTATTATTTAATAATATAATTTTCCTAATCAAAAAAATAAAATAAGAGTACTTTTATTTTTTGAGAATAGGTTACTAATTTTTTTTTTATTTACATGCTTAAAGAACATTATAATTTATTTACAATACAATTAAAAATAGTTACTTTGCGTAACCGCGTGGAATGGTGGCAAGAATGCTAGCAGCATTTCCCCTTTGAATTGTAAAAATATATTAATTTTATCTAGTTGTCAATAAGTAATCATAGATTAGCAAAAATCGTATTACATTTTTTGCTCAACACGAGCCTCTAAATCTGAATTTCAAGGTCAAGTATTACAAGAACGCTTACTGAAACAACAGTTTGCTAAATTAAATTCGTACGTATAGATGAGAAATGGAAGTTTCGCGCGGACACATAACCAATGCTCACTTAGTTTTTGCATCAACAAAGATTTCAGCGGTACAGTTTTCAGTTTTTATTCTTTGTTTTACACCTAAAGTAAGAGTAATAGCACAAACTTGGCCTCACCTAGTCGTAAACAATACATAGTGCTCCGCTGTTTTGCGATGACTTGTAATCCCAACCGTACAAATCCATTTCCTGTAGCTAGTCAGAAAACCAACAGATTTAACATATGACACGAATTATACGATTAAATAAAAATATTTTAAGTATAGACATTACTTAAAATATTTTTATTTAGAGGTTTGATTTATGAAACAATATAAACAAAAACTTAGTCTGAATTTTTCTTTAAAGGTTTCGAACCTTTTTATCAATCCGAAACTCAAACTTCAACTTTTCAGGTCAGAATAATGAAAATATAGATTCATTTTTCTATAACGCAAATTATACTGTGAATGATATAATTAAACTAAAAACGCAAAATGTTATTTTCAAAATTAGCATTAAGAAAAACAAATGCGATTGTGTTATCAAAAAACATTTATGTTTGTCATGCATTGTATACACACCATACTATGACGAATTAAATTTGATTAAAAACAAAACTTCAAGCCCGATGGAAATACGATACTTAGTGTCACCTTACACGGTCCCAACCATTAATATCAATCCGATACCTTTAATGATATCAGAGACCACGTGACGTATTGTTATTATAATAGGAAGGCAGGCGGGCGAATGGACCTCCTATTGGTAAGTGACCTCTGCCCGTACATAACTATTGTTGGAGTATAAAATATACCATGCAGTGTTTATATGGGAACCATGGGAGCTCATACCTTAGAGATACATTAATAAAAAATGATGTTCGGTAAAATTAATTATAAATACCGCTAAGTAGCCAAAAAATTAACGTGTTTCATTCAATATTTACGAACGGAAACGGTGTTTTTGTCTTACATAAAAGTTGTAATCTGGAGTTACAAATAATAAAATTATATATTATAGCCTATGCCAACCGCAACAGGAATAAACCTGAATAAACAACTTTGACACCGAATTAATGCGAATATCATTGGTCATCGATATCAATTGCCGCGACATCATTGGTCGAGATCTTGAATAATCTATGATATTCTCTGGACTCAAATCGGTTTTCCATCTCGTTGTATATATGTTTATATTATATACACATATACCTTCATTATCTATTTGATAATAGTGATAATTTTGATACAAACTTACAAGATTAATATATGATAAAAATCGTCTATATTTTTTCAGTACAAATTTCAAGCTTTCGATTTTTAAAATTAGTTAAGCATGAAGTATTTCAGACATTTAAAGAACGTAATAGATGCAGCGTATAAACCATAGATAATATTTTTTAATAGAGCCATTATTACCATTATAATCTCTGAGGATTATTCAAACCAGTTATTTTCTTAAACCACAGATAATAAACGTATCGAAATAACAGATTATAATAATACTTAATTCGATCTTGACAATGGCAGAAACGTGACTGTCAGCCTAACACGATCCGCTTAGTGGATGGGGACCTTAATAGCTTTGAGTATTTCGAATTTTTACTAATATAATATTATGAGTTAACATAATGCGATTACAGCAACACCGTGACCGTAGTAAGACTATAATAATTTCCCTTTTTTAGATCAATACCGATTTTTTTTTTTTTTTTTACGTCTCGTGAAACTTCCTCTTTGTCAAGAACTTTAGAGAAAGTCTTTAATATAAAATAAATAAAATGATATACTTGTTGAAAATATTAAATGATCTAAAATGGTGTAATCACTTCTATGACTAGACTATTTTTAAAATAAAGTTAACTTTGGCACTGTACTGTTTTGAATCAGGATGAATCTAAATAATTTTATGAAATAAATATATGAAATAATTTTGTGAATTACATGAAATAAATGGTTACCACCATTATATGCCCATGGGGGTACTGAAAAAAAAAAACAGAACTTAAGACTACAAATTGAATTGGTTTTTATTGGAATTAGATAGACATAATGGCACATGGGTGGAAAATAAACACCCGGCCCTGAGAAGAATCCGCGAAAGAAACTCAGATCCATGGAGATTGGCGCTGTACAAAATTCCTTAATTTTAATTTATTAACCTAACATCGGCAACCAGAACAAAACAATACTATATAATGTTGTTTGTTGGCGGAATATGTGATGAGTGGGAGCTACTTACCACTACCTATCAGATGGTCTTCCACACAGAGCCCTACCTAGTGGTAAGCTTAGTTTAAGGTGCATTTAAAGCAACATAATATGCGAAAAATATTTCTAGGTATATCTCATATTTAAACACAAATTATCGTTCAATTGAATCGAAGTTTATTATAAAAAAATACATAAGTTTATTAGGACACTGAATGTAGGAGATCAATGTCAGTTACCATATATGCATACAAATTGGATAATAGCAAGAGCCGCGGCGGACGTCACCAATCAGTATATTGGCGCAAGTGCCGATAAGTGCTCGGTGTTATGTGCCCCCTTAATTTGATAATCTACTATATCCGAACACCAAAAGTATTACAGATAAATATATTGTTTTAAATATATAACTTTATTATAATTTTGTAAACTCTCGTATATTTGCATAAGAATTATTTATATTAACTGCCTCATTGGTATATTTATGGTAGTTGGTATATATATACATACCGGAAGATACCGAGTTCCAAGATTTTTGTTTAATAATTGTTAGTAGCCAGACAGCGGTCTGGAAATTGGAACTGTATACACTCTTTGTGCCTCGGAAAGGACGTAAAGTCGGTGGTCCTACGCCTGAACTCTTCTACTGTATTTTTTCATTAAGTCAAATTTGATGAAATCAAAGTAAATCAATATAAAAATACTACATCATTTGGGAAGCGTTTATTTTATTCCAACTAATCAACTCGTCAGCAATTATTGAAATACGGTAAGTGTGCAATTTATTCAACTAAAACATCCATTAAGTACGGATTGTATGGAAAATGACATAAAAGAGATTGAAGGTGAACGTTAAGTAAATGTGTGGGCGGAACTCTCTATGGAAGTCAATATTAAAGTAAAATATTTATTTATATTTACTTGGTGGTAGAGCTTTGTGCAAGCTCGTCTGGGTAGGTACCACCCACTCATCAGATATTCTACCGCAAAACAGCAGTACTTGGTACTGTTGTGTTCCGGTTTGAAGGGTGAGTGAGCCAGTGTAATTACAGGCACAAGGGACATAACATCTTAGTTCCCAAGGTTGGTGGCGCATTGGCAATGTAAGCGATGGTTAACATTTCTTACACTGCCAATGTCTATGGGCGTTGGTGACCACTTACCATCAGGTGGCCTATATGCACTTCCACCAACCTATGATATAAAAAAAAAAAAAAAAAATTTGAAAAGCAAAATATAACTGGTATATTTACAATAATATTATCCTACGGACCGATATTTGGTAACAACCAATCTCAGTAAATAGACAACTAAATATATGTGAAGTCTGCTCTATCACAGTACATTCTCTATTTTATCTTCTCTATCTCTCGTTCTCTCTCTATCTCTTTCTCTTTCTATTTCGATAGGAAGGTCATCTTAAACGACCTAAATTTGAATCCAGCGCCTCAGGATGTGCAGTATCCTTTTTTTTTTTTGACGCTGGGAAAACGCTTTACACCTTCCCCCCACGGGAACAGTGGGGGGGGGGGGGAATGTGGGGCTCGCCATATGTCCAGGGTACCGAGTGTGCCCCGGTCATCCAAATACCCACTAAAAACCCAGCGGTACCCTTCCCGTCCGGGCGGCCCGCCCATTCAGGCCTTCATTCACTTGGGAGGAATCCCAGGGTACTGGGAACCCCCCTAGTCCCGGCAGCGCCTATTGTGGCGGGGGGAGATAGTGCGCAAAGCACCGCTTTCTTCTTCCCAGTCTTCTGCGGCGGAGCGGGTCTGCAGCGGCATCCTCGTCCCGCTCCCGCTCCGCGGCCTCCTTTTGCGACATCACACTTTCACAGAAGGAGACCATCTCCAGCCAGCACCCCTCGTTTCCGACCATCACGTTGATGATGCTCGGCAAGGAAAGGTCTCCGCCTACAACCGCCGCCAGGGAATGCCTCTGGGGCCCCCACGCGGCACACTTCGTCAGGGTGTGATGCGCCGTATCGAATGGCACACCACACTCGTAGCACGAGGGTGACACCTCCCGCCGCGCTATCTCGTGCAGGTACTTACCGAAGCATCCGTGTCCGGTAAGTACCTGCGTTAACCTGAACGAGAGCGTGCCTCGTTTCCTTCTGACCCAGCGACTCAAGTGGGGACGTACCGCCTCCACTGTCGCCAGGCCCGCCGTGGAGGACCCGAGGTCCTCCTTCCATCGGGTGATCAGGGCTTGCTAGGCTAGAGCCCTGATCCGCCCTCATCTGGGCCCTCACCTCGATCACCGTCCCGTGAACGGTGATACTCGCCCCTCGTGGGGGCCCCTCCGTGGACCGTGGAAGAGGAGGGCCTCCGTTTTGGATATGGAGACCCTCAAGCCCAGCATCTCCATCCGGTCCACGGTCAGGGTTGTTCCGACTTCGGCCAGGCGGGCCGCCTCTCGAAAGTCCCGCCCCGTCGCAGTGATGAGGGTGTCGTCTGCATAGCACAACACTCCCATACCGGGAAGGACGGGGGCTCTCAGGAGCCAATCGAAGCCGACGTTCCACAGAATTGGGCCGAGAACCGACCCCTGTGGAACGCCGCAGCCAACCCGACGCCGGACCAACCTGCCCCCGCCCCCCGCCCAGACGACCTCTCGGTCCTGGAAGTACGGCTCCAACAGCCTCTTCAGATAGGTCGGCACCCCATAGTATCGGAGTGCCTCCCTGATCGTCTCGAATGGGAGACTGTTGAAGGCGTTCGCCACGTCTAGCGAAACCGCCAGGACCACTTGCCCCTGGGCCACCGCTTCTGTGGTCCTAGTCTTCAGGGCGCACAGGGCGTCGACCGTCGAGCAACCCGCCCTGAACCCGAACTGAGCCTCTGAGAGACCCGGACCAACCTCATCGAGGTGCTGAACGAGACGGGCTGCGAGAATCTTCTCAAACAACTTGCCCGTCTCGTTCAGCAGAACAAATGGCCTGTATGCCGAGGAGGAACCGGGCGGTCGACCCTCCTTCGGCAACAGCACCAAATTCCTTGCTTCCAAGGCTTCGGAAACTGCCCGCTGATCAGACATTCGTCGAACAGCCCCCGAAGCCTTGCATCTAGGTATTCCAGGTCGTCGCACAGAACACGCCCTGGAACACCGTCCGGACCCGGCGCCGTCTTCGTGATCAGTGATTTCCCGCTCCGTGATCAGTGGTGGAGCCACTGCGTCCTCTATCACGGAGCGGGGGGCCATAGGCGGAAGGACAAACTCGCCCGGGTGGGGAAATAGTTCACCCACCAGGCGCAGGAGGAGCTCCGGCGGCAGCGTTTCCGTCACAGGGGCGGCTTGGGTGCGGAACTTTCCACGCACACCTCGATACGGCCGCCCTCATGGGTCTCGGTTAAGACCCGCCAGCAACTCCTCTCTCGCCTTCTCCTTGGCCTGACTTATCGCCAACTGCAGATCTTTTTTCAGCTGACGGTAAGCGGCCACCCTCCAGGTCCGCGTCGAGACCGTTGCGCCTACGATAGTGGACGTAGGCCCCCCGCGCCCGGCTGCACGTCGCCCGAAGTTCGGCTATTTCGGGCGACCACCAGTAGACATGCCGGTGCGGAACTCTGCGCCGGGTCCTCGGCATGGCTGCATCGCAGACCTCTTTGGGGGCACTACGCATGTGGCCCGCCAGCTCCTCGACGCTGGCGCCCTCCTCCTCCCGTCTCGCGGAACCCCACCGCTGCACGATGGCAGCCTCCTTGGCCAGTTCACGGTCTAACTGGCCAAGAGACCACCTCGGCAGCGTGGTCGGCACCCTCTGGGGTTCCGCCGGCCTGCGAGAGGTGGAAATCTCAAATCGGATATAGCGGTGATCCGACAGAGTCCACCTCTTCCTCTACTTTCCAGTTCAACACTCTACGTGCTACCACCGGGGTGGCGAACGAGACGTCCACCATGGACCCCCCGTTGTGGCGCACGCAGGTGTGAACCTGCCCCTTATTTAGTAGGGACAGGGTGGAGAGTAGCGCGCAAACTTGGACGGCCCTCCCTCGCGGATCCGTGGCGGGGTTGCCCCAGGGACGCGACTTCGCGTTTAAGTCGCCGAGAATCAAGGTAGGTTTCGGCGACTGCCTGGCCACCGCAGCTCTGACCGAGTCGAGATACGTCTCGAACTCAGCGAGGCTGCGGTTGGAAGAGAAGTACGTTCTGACGACCGCGTACTCCCCCCACCCCGCCACAACGTAGCCCGAGCCCCTCTCGATGAGAGAGAGGGAGGGGACCCGTTCCGCTCTGCGAGAGGACCACCACCGTTCCGTCCACATCCCCCACCCAATGAGCTAGGGGAGGGACGAAGTAGGGCTCGCAGGCCACAGCCAGGTCTATCTCCCACTCCGCCATGGACTGCAGCAATAGATCCTGCGCTCCGGCGGAGTGGTTCACGTCTGCCAATAGCCAATAGTCTGTGCGCTCATTTTGAGTTAATATTGCCTTCCTCGCGAGCCTGGCAGCTTCCGTCGTCCGAAGTGGAAGTGGTCCTGGTGCCGAGGACCACTTTTCCCTTCGTGAAGGGGGGGTGACAGTCCCGCGCCCCCATCATATGCCCAGAGGGCTTGCCGGCCTCTGCGCAGACCGTGCAGCGTAGCTTGCCCGTACAGCTCGACGATTTGTGACCGTCGGAGCCGCAGCGGTAGCACAGGCAGGATGTACAGCATCCTACGCTAGCCGCCAGATTCCAGACTCTGAATGAGAAAAATAATTCTTATGTAATTAAATAATTTATTATTTTAATAAATTTAATATTTACACCATTAAAACATTTCCAATTCAAAAAAAGAAATGTTAACTATAATTAAGAAAGTGAAAAATGCTTTTTACTTTTAAACGTTTTCTCCAAACAGCAATAAATAAGAAAGAGGCAAATGTTACTTTTTGTATTTATTTTTTTCTTACTTCCTATTCTTTACAAACTTTATGTTGTGACTTGTGATCCAATACTAACGCCCGACTGCCTCTAGTGAGTTAGTTTTTCGCATCGCTGCTTCAATAACGCAAGTTTTGACATGACTTAATCGTACATAAGAATGCTTAGTTTAAGCAATAAGTTTGCTCATATTTACGAATGATTTAATAACATGTGCATTTTTTTTTGTTGTCAAATATATAAATCATATGTATATGCAATTTATTGTTTAAATATAGCTAAGTACTTACAATACTTTATACAATAACAGTAACAACCTGTGAATGTCTCACTGCTGGGCTAAGGCCTCTTCTCCTCTTTTTGAGGAGAAAGTTTTTGGAGCTTATTCCATCACGCTGCTCCAATGCGGGTTGGTAGAATACACATGTGGCAGAATTTCAGTGAAATTGGACACATGCAGGTTTCCTCACGATGTTTTCCTTCACCGTCAAGCACGAGATGAATAAAAATCACAAATTAAGCACATGAAATTCAGTGATGCTTGCCACGATCATCGGTTAAGATTCTCGCGTTCTTACCACTGGACGATCCCGGCTTATATACAATACTTTGTGATTGTTAAAAAACATAATTTCTTTAAAAATGACATGGTAAAGTTATAACGATAGTTTATTCTAGCTACTTAATATTAATCTTACTTCATTGTTTTTGATGTTGATTGTTGCCAAGGTCAATGCGTATTCAGTATTGCCTGTAATTGAGACACAATATAAGCTTTAATTTTTAATTAAAGAAAAATATTTTGTATCTACCTATTATCTTTTATCGTTCACCTCTTAGCGTGTGTCAAATCTGACTACTCAATATTAATTAAATTAAATTTCCATTCAAATTATTTTTTATGAAATACCTATTTCAAATGACTGGGAAATGGGCCACTTGATGATAAGTGATCACCACCGCCCATCGACATTGGCTATGTAAGAAATATTAACGACCCCTGACATAACATCTTAATTACCTCGGTGGTAGAGCTTTGTGCAATGTCGTCTGGGTAGATACCACCCACTCATCAGATATTCTATACCGCAAAACAGCAGTACTTTCTATTGTTGTGTTCCGGTTTGAAGGGTGAGTGAGCCAGTGTAATTACAGACACAAGGGACATAACATCTTAGTTCCCAAGGTTAGTGACGCATTGGCGATGTAAGCAATGGCTAACATTACTTACAATGCCATTGTCTATGGGCGTGGGTGACCACTTACCATCAGGTGGCCCAAATACTCGTCCGCTTACCTATACAATAAAAAAAAGAAACTTCGGGAACTAAGATGTTATGTCCATTGTGCCTGTAGTTACACTAGTTCACTCACCTTTCAAACTAAAACACAACTATATTAAGTATTGCTGTTTAGTGGTAGAATATCTGGTGTGTTGGTGGTACCAACACAGAGGGGCTTGCACAAAGCCCACGAAGTAAATGCAACTAATAATTATTAACATTATTAGTTACATATCATGCGAATATGCAAATATTTAATCCGTTTTTCGTTTGGATTTGCGAGCTCTTTATTAGTATGATAATTTCGTAACAGAAGCTGTTGTGATTATTATAAACGTTGTATGTCCGTGCGTTTACAGAACCAGCATCTAAACGGTTATTGTTCCCACGATATTAGCGTGTGCTATGCTCATTACTAGCTTCCGCAATCAGCTATGGACTTTCTAACCGTTGAGATATCACGTTTAAGTGATATTGTGAATGAAGATATGATATATAGTTATTTATAAACACATACATGTATTTATTTATTATATTAAAGCCTTAAATAAATACAAATAAAAATTAAAAATACTTACTGTATATTATATATCTATACTACTATATAAATCTATTGGTTCTGTCTGTACATTTTTTTTCACCTAATTTTGTGATAAATAATCGTTTTATGATGCAGTGATTCTCATTATACTATTTTTTTCATTTTTGTCTGTCTGTCTGTCTGTACCTATGTCTTCTTATAACTCAAGAACGGCTTGACCAATCTTGATGAAAATTGGTACATACCTCAATCGGTAAGCCCTTTTTTTTTTTTTTTTTGACGCTGGGAAAACGCATGACTCTTTTCCCCCCCACGGGAACAGTGGGGGGGGGTATGTGGGACTCGCTGTATGTCCAAGGCACCGAGTGTGCCCCGGTCATCGGAATACCCACTAAAAACCCAGCGGTACCCTTCCCGTCTTAACGGGAGCGCCACGGGATCGCTTGCGCATGCTACCGTGACGGAAAATCGGTAAGCCCTACAGTATCTTATGAAAATTAATTTCAAATCGTTAATTACGTATTTCTTTACCAGTAGCCATATGTGTGGGTATGTGTGTCTGTGTGCGTTATTATAGTAGTAAAATAATTTATTATATTTTTATTAATTATACGCGGATGAAACCGCGGGGCGCAGCTAGTGTATAAATAATATTAAATAGTACAATATATCTAATATTGAATCTATCGTATTATACAAAACCAAAATATACTTTTTTATATATTTTATAACCATTTTGTATCGGTATTTTACAAGACTGTGTTAAATGCAAAGCTAACACTGTTTCTTAATGTAAGTTGTAAATTTACCGAAAATTATGGACAAGAAACTTGGAATCTCCTCTCTCTTTTTCCACAAATTAAATAACACGAGTTTGTTAATTGGGTTAGCATGAAAATAGCATGAAAATTAATAAAATATGGACTCTTTTTCTATGTTGATTAATATGTACAATTCATTAATGTGTTAGTAATATAAGATTTAAATTGATGAATTGATAGAGTTAAAAGAATCCGGAATTTTATAGACTACCATGTTTTCTTTTTTTTTTCAACCTTAAAATCTACGACATATTAATATTAAATTTAATTCCTATTTTATTATCAGTTTAAATTATTTTACATTATTTTTATTTATATTAAAAATGTTTAAACATATAATAGCGTAGCGCATATAAAAATTGCAGTTGGCTAGCTTAAAAGGCTGTCGAGCCCGAGGTTCCGAATCCAATATCGAGTTAGGCCAATAAAAAGCTATTAAGTTTTTTAGAGAGGCAATTGAACTTGGGTTGTTAGCGCAACATGCAGACCAGTTAGCCAATCAGCCGTATATCACATTCAATATTTCTGAACAAAAGTAATTAACCCTTATCTGTAAATGGGGTCGTTATCACAAACACAAAAAAATAGTTAAAATTTCTATTACATATCTAGTCTAAGATATAATAAATATCAGTGAACTGGCATATGTTACGCTTATGTTAACGTTTATTTTTGTACATTTATTTCCAATGTTAAAGCATCGTTCATCCGATTTAGATGAAACAGTATATTTCTTGGCACTTGTGTAAATGTCCTTGGGGTAGTGTGATCGATCTCGCTTCATCTGTTGTTCAGATGAAGCGAGAGTCATATAGTGTTATTATACTATCAAAAACTTAAAGAGACTATTCAACGCATGTGAGGTTCTACCTAGTATCATGATAAACATTTACCAAATTGAAAAGTAACATTCTTGAAATCGTATGCCTTATATGGCGCATACTACATTAAAGTTTAGATAATATCGACCTGATTAGCTACAAATATGAATTCCATTTACAGTCAATATGATTAATTAGGTTTCGAACAAGAATGCGATCAGTTTATGTTATCGGCTCGTGAATTCAATCAAAAAAACATGAGTTATAAAAAATAACTAGCACCGGTATAATTCTTAATTAGCTTTGATCATGTTGTGGTAGGAACCCGATAGTATTAATGAAATCTCGGACTATAAAAAGCATTGTGGGCGGACGGGATCCTGTATTTATATGAGATACCGTGCTCTTTAAATAATATAAAACTGAGTCAATTTTCGCGTCAGTATTACTTTTTCTTAATTATGTGATAAATTCGGTGGCAGTTATACTATAATTTAGGTAATTTCTTCTGGAAAGCTTTAGTGTAAAATACTCTTACTTTAGTCTAATTAGTCTTAAGACATTCATATATGATTTTGGAGACTTATTGTACTCAATAATAAAGTTAGCGTACTATCCAGTAGTGGGTAGTAAGCGTTCTATCATTCGTATGTCTTTAAGGACATCAAATTCATATTTGAATATATTATAGTATGCTTGTAATTCAACTCATCCTCAAGGAACACATTGTGCACATGTGCATCCACCGCCTTGCATTGGAGAGTGGTGGAATAAACTCCAAACCTTCTCATAAAGAGGAAAATAAAGAATTTATTTTTTGTAATTTTACTTTACTAATATAACATTACCAGACCTACGTACCTATAAAATATAATTAAAATTATTTAATAATGTTTTAAAAAAATTGATACATATACCGCCATAATATTCTTGAAATGTATTTATTTCAAAGAATTCACTTATAATTTAGGTAAAAATTATATACCTATAAATAAATTGCTATTATTTCGCTTGGGTCGAAACTAATGCTATAATGACTGGCTTTTAATTTTGTAACCACGAAGGGCTATGAGTGGTCTATTCTTCTTCCGCCCATTACATGTTTTCTCATTGAGTTTAATTTGATTAGAGTATAAAATACATAACTTATGGATATGGAAATGTTTATCTTTATGTATTCTTCAAACTTTATTTTTATTACGTTGAAGAAAAGTCTTAAAATGATAAGAATATATTATACTATTAATAAAATCTTACATTTTTACAGGCTCTATATATTCTCCTGAGAAACGTCACGATATTATATTGCTTATATTTTGTATAAAATGAAAGACGAGTAGGGAATATACTGTAAATCTCAGTAGGTAGTCAAAACACATTGTAACAATAGTGTATTGTACACCGATGAAAATACATTAACTAAATGACAAAGTGAATTTTGGCTGAACGGCGCGTTTAACGAGGATAAATTATTCTCGCACATATAATTCGTGTAATTAATTTTAAATATTTACAAAGTAAATAGTTTTTTTTTGTCATATTGGTTAATTGGAATGATTATACGCTAATGGTATTTTAATAAAATTGATATGTGATTGATACCTATCAACCCGTATGGGTGAGTGTTTACATTATTTGATACTTTAAGTGAATATTGATTATTCATGATCGATTTTGAAAACGGCTTAGTAATCGATTAATATTTATAATAAAAAAAAACAAAACTTAAAAGTAGTTATTTACAAAAATAGCGGTGAATAATACTATTTACTCTGCGTAGATAGTCACCACAACCAATTTTATAAGTATAGAATAAACAGGAAGTTATGCAGGAATACATCTACCTGGGCCAAACTATACAACTGGGCCGGCACAATTTGGAGAAGGAGGCTCAAAGAAGAATACGTTATACGGCGGCATACGGGAGGTTACGTCATATTTTTGAATCGTCGATCCCACAGTCACTCAAGACCAGGGTCTTTAATCAGTGCGTCCTACCTGTAATGACTTACGGTGCTGAAACGTGGACACTCACCGTAGAACTGGTCCACAAATTTAAGGTCGCTCAGCGAGCAATGGAACGTGCGATGCTTAGGGTTTCTCTGGCAGATAGAATCCGAAATGAGGACATTCGTCAGAGAACTATAGTCACCGACATCACGCGTAGAATTAGCTCGCTGAAGTGGAAGTGGCTGGTCCTGTCACGTAGGACGCCCTGTGGCGAGGTGGACCGACGATTTAAAAAAGGTGGCAGGTACGGGATGTATGTGGGCTGCCAAAGATCGGGATGGTTGGCGTTCTATGACGAAAGCCTCTCCGGCTTTCGTCCAGCAGTGGACGGCAAAAGGCTGAAAAAAAAGAAAGTAATATCGAGTATTTGAGCTCCTCAATCCGGAAGGTGCTGAATCTACCGACTGAAAGTATTTCCGAGAAGGGTTAGCATCCCGGCCGTAAAATCTTGTAAATCCTTTTTCTTACGATGGAAAAACACATTGCATCGACCTCTAATAAATAGAGTAAGGGTTGGCGAATGATGATTGTTTTAAAGTATCAATAATATGTCCAATAGATAGAGTTCAAGATGGGTAAAAAAAATGTCCAAATAAAATCTCAGCCTTATTATTATCATCACTGCTACTACACTGTCTATGTATAAGCTGCCTCGTTGGTCTAGTGGCTAAGTGTAAGGCCACAGACGTGGAGGTCCTGGGTTCAAATTCCAGGTCAGGCCAATAAAAAGTTATTGAGATTTTCTGTCGAAAATTCACAAAGTAGCAGCCTGGAGTCTGGAAGTTGGTAGTGTGTACACTCCCGTGCCTCCGAAAGCACGTAAACTTGTTGATCCTGCATCTGAACTCTTCTGGTCGTGTCGGATTGCCATCCCATCGGGTTATGAGAATTAGGGAATAGAGAGTGCACCTGTGTTTGCGCACACACTTATGCACTATAATATGTCCTGCGCGGTTGGTTAATCTCTCTTGAGATTGGCCGCCATTACCGAAAACGGTCTGGAGGACTATGTACAAAACCTATGATTATATTCTGTTCTGTTTTTAAAATAGATTTTCTGAATATGTATTCAAATCAATTCGGGGATTTGAAAATCTGTTTATTATTATTAAAATAAATTACGTCAGCTGTGTGCTTGATCTTATGTCACAATCTTATTTTATTCTACCGCCAAACAGTAATATTTAGTTTTGTTGTGTTCCGGTTGGAATGAGCCAGTGGGGACACACCGTCTCAGCCACAAGGGACATAACGTGTTCATTCCTAAAATTGGTGGCGCATTAGTGATGTATGGAATGGTTAATATTGGTGCCAATATCTATTCGTTGGTCTATATATTGGTGGGGATTTGACCACGCTAATTAAATTAAAAAGCTCGGCCAAAAAAATCCTCTCCCAGAGAAGATACGCTAATCGTTCGTGTTGCTAAAAAGACACAAGTTTATTTGGGTTTTAATCTGGTTGGAGCCTTTAGGCTCCAACTAGATTAAAAATGAAGTTTTTTCGCCTGATGACCCGAGAAACATCTCGTCAAGACTGATACGCCGAAGATTAGTGGAAGCTAAATTGTTTGGAAGAATCTCTCGAAAGGTACCGCTTCTTACCAAGCAACACGGAGAGAAGCGATTATTATTTGCTAAAAAATATGTTAATTGGACGGTGCGAGAATGGAAAAAAGTGTTATTTTCAGATGAAACAAAAATAAATATAGTAAATTCCGATGGAAAGCGCTATGTTAGACGCCCTGTAAACAATGCTTTTAATTATAAATACACAAGGAGTATAGTCAAGCATGGTGGCGGTACAATGGATCGATGTCAATACAAAAATATATTAGAGCACACAATGATTCCCTACTCGGACGATCATTTGCCTATAACCTGGATCAGCATGACAATGACCCTAAACACATGACCAATAGCGTCAAATGTTTTCTTAGCGAACAGCGTATATCCGTTTTAGACTGGCTAGCAAATAGTCAGGATTTAAACCCGATAGAAAATCTCTGGTATATTGTTAAAAAGAAAGTCTCAAACAAACAACCAGTCAAAACGAACTATATGATGCACTTGTTGAAGCATGGAATTCAATCCCCCTAGAAAAATGTATGAAATTGATTGAATCAATGCCACGTCGTTGCAGTGCTGTTATTGAAAATAAGGGATACGCCACTAAATATTAATTATAACTATTGGTAGGCTGTGGATAGTAGCTATTTCGTAAATAACAATACTAATTACTAATACTTAAAAAAATATTGTTTTTTATATTTTTGTTGTTGTTTCTAATTAGTTGACCATTATTGTTCATATCTTAAAACTGATTTAAATGTTTGTCCGTAATGTAATATTGAAACTGCACTTGTGTAATGGGATTTATATTGTTTTTCTAATAAATGATAAATCGTTGAACATATTGTTGACCTATTTATTGTTTAATTTCAAAATAAAAACGATTGCGGTGAAGTATCTTACATAATGTCAAGCACTAATTATACCACCACTGTATATATCATTTTATAACAAAAATAATATTTTTATACGAAACGTCTAGTTTGTCCGATTTCTCGTATCGTGAATAGAATAAAGAAAACTAAAACCCTGTAAATGCACTATAGCTTAGATAAAGCATCTCCGTATGAAAATTTTGGAGTTTATTTCGTCACATCGCTCCACTGCGAGCTGGTGAATAGATAGATGTCAGATTTACATTTAACACATACAGGCTCTGCGCGATGGTTTCCTTCATCGAAGATGAAATTTCAACACAATTATAATCTCGTATTAGAGCTGAAACTCGATCAGTCAACCTATCAAATTCAGCTTCCCTTACCCTGCTTCATGGAGAGTGCGTGGAGTTGCAACCTTTTTTTATCGGTCTGAGAGGGTAGATGATAGCTGATATTAAGTCATAAAACGGGGTCGACTATAGTTAAATAAAAATGTTTTTATTGTAAAACATAGTAAGGTGACTTCAAAATATGTATATAATAAATATGTTTTAGGAAAAGAAATAAGGATTCTACAACAAGAACAAGAAAAACTACTGGAATAAGCTAATCAATTATAACAATAAATGTCACTAATTATCAAGTTTTTAACGGCATCATTTTATTTAAGATTCTTAACATCATTTTAGCATTTTAAATTAAGCATGAATTAAAAAACAATAGTTCATGTCTTTTTTTCTATAAAAGCTGCACATTGTGTAGACGCATCCATCGATGAAGGCAACAATTACGTGAGCCATTGACACGGGTGTCGCTGCCGGTGGTTGCGCAGGCGGCCGAGAGGCGCACGCGCAGGTAGGCCTAGCGGGAGCGAATGAAACGACATAATCCGATCTCTCCCTCACAACACGTGGTGGGGCTGCGAGGAGGCGCGGGCGTGTTTATCGCCTGTGCTACATTTTTATTTAGTTTGTAACCGTTCTCCGTGGATGCAGCGGTGTCTATGAGCGGATTGTAGAATCTTTAGTGTTTCGATAATAAAGTGCAACAGATGAGTGACAAGGTGCCCAGACTTAGCCAAGTTTATCGGCGCTGTGGCGCCAGCCGGCTTTGGCATGGGTGGGCGTAGAATAATCAAAGCTGCGGCCTTTCTGATAGCTTTAGGATATAGCAGTTTGCTTGTTTATCAAGGCGGTGTGAATTTTAACTTCCAAGAAAGTCGGTCAGTGCAAGTGGCCGATTTATCTATTGAACCCGTGACAAAAACCACTATTTTGGACAGTGGTCAGAATAGAAATATAACTCTGGATGATATATTTATAAGTGTAAAAACGACAAAACACTATCAAAATACAAGATTGCCGATATTATTAAAGACATGGTTCCAGTTGGCAAAAGAGCAGGTGAGTTTTTGACATATTATAAATACATATTTATTTTAATATTATTATATATTATGACAGAAAAAACATGTCATGTATGCAACAAAGTAATTAGCCGGTAAAATTTTGTAAAGATCATTACTTTTTTAAAGATACAAATAAAAATATATTATACAGTTTTCTATATAAAACTAGTTAAGGCTAAAGTTTTCCAAACCTATAGCTCAGTATTAGCTTACTACATTGGAAACTATTGTAAATTATTTATAAAAATAGTAACTTACAAATTTATGTATGTAGGCTTAATAACTTTAACATAATTTTGAAGCTTAAAATTGTAAAAACAGATGACAAACAAATATGCAAGCAAATATGACAACTATGAAATAAATAAATCATTCTAAGGTTTTAACCGTGTGATATAAGATGGTATTAACAATTTTAAGTTTCGTAACAATGTGTATACGAGTCTGAAGTTTGAACAATATCTCAAAATTGCGTCTCTGCTATACGCTTAACGCGTCTTATTTCAGATTCATTTTAAATTAAAACTTTACTAGAGACTAATAAAGTACTAGAGTCGCTGTTAGCTCTATGGTGATGCGATCTTAGTCACATTCATATTATACCAATCAAGACATTTATTTTAGTTTGATATGAAGCAGCTGGTGCTATTAGTAAGAGTAAATTAATAATTCTTAACAATGTCCTTATATCGCCTAATGACGTCATTAATGCGATAAATATTATGGACATTAAGAACAGTATTATTTGCATATGGCTTTACAAATACAAGCTACCGATAAAATATTACGGTCATTAAAATTAATGTAGAGCTTCGATACTTCTATATTAGAAAAATAATAATGAATAATAATATCAACTTTCAAAGTACTCCCCAAGAGCTTTAGAACGAAACTAAAATATTAATCTATGGTACGTATAAAAGATTTTATCAATTATTTTAAAAATATGTGTACTCTGTTATTAAGATAACATGAATTCACATTAAAACCAAATATTACCAGTTCAACTTGTTTTTAATGCGATAAATGCAAGCCGATCCGTATGATAACTTAGTCAGCGAATTTATCTGGGAATTCGCTAAAAACATCTTAATTTAATTTTTTTTATCTCTATCATCTTGTCCGAGCAAGATAAACCTGTCCCAATGTCCCCGGATACACTCAACGCCTGAGAAACATCTGCCAAAACGTATTATAATGTAAACCTGATATCTAAATTATACATGTTCAACATACAAGACTTGTCACACATTTTATTATAATGACGCCGATTTAAGATGGCCATTAAAATGTGTCTTTTACTTGACGTTAAAATTAAATAGTAATATATTTCAATGATAAGTCACCTGTCTTTATTTAGTAGGGTAGCATTAAGTGAATAACCAAAATGTTGTAGTTGTAAACTACCTAGCTGACATTGTTACCAACATACAAAATAAAAAACAATGAAAATTCAAACAGTTGTTTCCGTGATAAGCGCAAACATATATTCAGACAGTCTGAGCGGGACTTTAATTTAATATTTTACGTATATCTTTAATTTATAGATATATTAAAGCAATATATATTTTTTATACGATTTAATTTTATTGATTCGCGAAATCGTATTAGACAATAAAATATTTACCACGACAAGCCTTCCAAAGACAACCAAAACAATATTATTACAGATAAATAAATATTCCTTCCCTGCATTAATTTCACTGCTGGAGCCAACGATGTTAATCGTATCCCATTTAATGAATTCAAACATTATTTTATTTTATTAACATTGAAGGAGACCAACAACTGTGCCAGTTCGTGTTTCTGTAAAGATATAAAGTCCTTATTATGTATTTATGAAGATTTATGTCTTAATCTTATTACGGATCTAGTTTTGTCTTTAATATTAATTTAACTTTGTATTCATTTTGTATAAAATACATATATTTATTAATACATTTTTATCCTTTAGAATAACATCATTTTTGTGATTCATTTCAAAACAATGATATAATTATAACGTGTGAACTTAAACTGAAACAAACTTAAAATCGTTATCGTAGTACATGTAACTGCTATTTGAAATCATACAATAGCAACAGTT
Source organism: Nymphalis polychloros (assembly GCA_905220585.2). Taxonomy (NCBI): domain Eukaryota; kingdom Metazoa; phylum Arthropoda; class Insecta; order Lepidoptera; family Nymphalidae; genus Nymphalis; species Nymphalis polychloros. The sequence continues at coordinate 3,764,990 of HG992247.1, forward strand.
TTGAATCTCACAATAGAGTACAGCCCGAGGTCAAATGTGAAACGCCCGTTTGACTCGTTTCCTGAATCTGGAGCGTGCATAATCGCCCGTTAATCCAACTCGAAGGACCAACATAAATAACTATTGTACATGGACCCTGCGCTTGCGCAGCGCGTGGCACGAAGGCGCGCGCCAGCCACGTGACCGGATTGTTGCCTTGCTTTCACCCTTTTTGTATTAGAACCGAGCTCTTATCGATTTAGATTTATGTGAAGCTTAGAGGAATAATTATTTTTTATTAGTTCTACAATAAAATGTATATTATTATGATTGTAATTTCACAACAAATTTTATAATTATTAGTTATATAATTTGTAATTTATTATAAAGTTATTGCCTCTATTACCTGCGTTGAAGTCATCACAGCATGCAGTGTTGCGTTAGTTAAAAGATCCCGTTTTCGTTTAAAATGTGCCCTCAGTCTTATCGCAAGCCATTAAATTTTTGTATCTAACCTGTTACATTCCGAGAAGTCAATCTTTGTTTACATTGTGTTCAGCCAATGTATTCCAAGTATGCTATCAACGAGATAAAGTTGAAGTTAGCTAATATTATCATTACACAGCTTTCATAAGTCTAAAGTTCGTACTTGAGAAATCGAATTATTGTTATTCCAAATAATTCCAAGAAGTTCAGGCAACTATTGAGCAACTTTCCAATAAATAGCAATCAAATTACGTGTAGTAGTATCAAAAATAAGAGTTATTTGGCATTTAGGCAAACACGCTCTATATACTCGTAAGTCTGCATCAGCTCTTCCCATCGGCGTCATAATGGCCAAAGATGACCCTACATTTCATCAAAAATTTTAATAGAATTTTAGCCCATTTAATCCTCTAACTAAATAGTTAATTCAATTATCTGAACCTACAGTTGAAAAAATATTTATATTATTAGAATAATACTTAAGTACATTTTTAAGCAAAATAATAGTTTGTATTCTATTGAAATTCTCTAAGCAAGCACGTCGTATCACGCACGCATGCATATATACAAAAGCAACATCGAACTCCAACGATGTGCATATCCGTCGACAATCACGAATTGTATTATCATATATAAAGAATTATTAATATTAAATTTATATAACTTTATACACTTACAAATAAGACAACGAATTGTTAGAAAGCTAGCTTATACGATTATTAAATTCTTCTTCTGTATTGTCCAAATAAAAAATAATATATTATATATAACAATTGCCCGTCCTGACTTCGTGCGAATGAAATTCATACAAACTAACCATTTTAACTTAGTAAAAAACTTATGTTCCATGGTAAAGATGATAAAAAAAAATATTTTGCGGAAAATCTAACTGTACTAAATTTCAAGTTAATGTAAACTATAGTTTCGTATCAGTGTTATTTCGCTTATATAATATATAATATTATAAGAATACAATTGTTTTTAAGTTAATTATATTCATATTTTTCATTTTCATTTTCGAGTTGAGAGTTTATAGGCTTTTCCGGTCATGTCACATTGATCGGATTATCATTATCATCAGTAATTTTAACGTAATTTGTTTTAGTATATGTATTAAAATATTAAAAATGTTGTTTTTTTAATACTGACGTAACTTATCATCTAGTTAGCATATTAACGTCTAAAATTTATTATATACCCGTGATTACAAATTATCAGTCAAATTTATGTTATTTTATAGCAAGTTATGATAATTTATATGAAATATATTAATACTATTAAGTGTTAAAATATAAAACAATTAACATATGAATCGTCACTTTTAAAAAAAACGCTTTAGAACATAATCCGAGATAAGAATGTGATAAAAACCGTTACAAAATCTCGTAACTTGAAAAAACTGTCAGAACTCTATCAATAATACAGACACAATTATGCCTAATCTATTTATTTTATTTGTTTAATGGCAAACAGCGTAAATACGTTTACAGCGGCCAGAGGATCAACAAAACAAACTATTTATACAAGCGATTTACTTAATAATGAAACCAAATGTTTGTTGTAGACAGTTTCTTTAATATTTTTATATTAATAATTTATGCAAATGTCTGACTGCTAGGCAAAGAACCTCCTCATAAGGAGAATGCTTGAAGCTTATTTCATCACGTTGCTCCATTGTGGTTGGGTGGATTTATAAGTGGCAGAATTTCACCTGACACATGCAGGTATCTTCATGAGGTTTGCCTTTACCGCGAGAGCGTATATTACGCACGCGATCACTTAGTGGTATTTATCCGCATTTGAGCCATTATATCATTTGAAGCCATAGACAATTGCATATTTAATATAGTTTCATTTGTTTCAGACATGGTTCTTCACAGACATAGACAATCAACAACTACAAAATCAAACAAGTGAGTTAATTTATTATATCTAATAGTTGTTTTAATATACAAAATGTGTGCTTATATAAGACTTATAGACATTGAGGACTTAATAAATATATACTAATCTGGATTTAAAAAAGCTCCTGTAGAAATAAGTGATATTCTGCGCATTAAACGAATCCATTCCGATTCATTCGGAACTGGTGGCTGTTTTCTCTTGTTAATTTATGTGTCAACTCTGTTGTGTAATATAATATAAATAAAGTTAACTATATTTTATAGTTAACTTATTCGAAATAATCATGTTTTGTTCGAAAAGCTGTGTTTTATTATATTTATTTGAAGAAGCTTTTTCAATTGGTTATTCCATGCGAAAATGTATTGTCAGAATCTGTTTTATCTGAGTATACGAAATACTTTATTTGGCAGAAAAATTTGACGCATATATATTACCTAAAGTTTCCCTAACTTCATCGTATCTCTAAATGAATAGCACGTTCCGTTTCATACGCGGTGCCATCAAACTTTGAAAATATAAAATCTGAAATCGGAATAACACCAATTGAGCTCAATATTTTATAACTAGGCTGCTATTGAAATTGGATCTCTATTACTTCTAAAATAAAGTTTTAAATGCTAATGTTTTGTCGCCAGACGGCCACATGGTAAACACGAAGTGTTCGGCGTCGCATCAGCGAAAACACCTCTGTTGCAAAATGTCAGTCGAATATGACCATTTTCTGGAAAGCGGTAAAAAGTAAGTAAATTAATATTTTTTACATTAAATAACACTGAAAATAATAAGAGTTGAAAGTTGAATCATACTAATATTATAAATGCGAGAGTTTGCGAGGATGGATGAATGGATCTTTTTTACTCTTTCACGCAGTAACTACAAAAGGGATTTGGATGAAATTTAGAAAAGAGATAGCTTATATCCTGACTCAAATCATAGACTACCTAAAACTCATCTCATCCCACACGGGCGTGGCCGCGGGTGACAGCTAGTTTTATATAAATTATACTTTTGAAAATATTTATATACATCGATACATCTTGTTGTACTCAGCAATCGATATTACTGATTTACTAAAAAACCCGTATGGTTGTGTGTATTTAATTTGACAAATATGAGTATTATACTAACATATACTTACTGGTGGTAGAGCTTTGTGCATGCTCGTCTAGGTAGGTACCACCCACTCATCAGATATTCAACCGCAAAACCGCAGTACTTCGTAATGCTGTGTTCCGGTTTGAAGGGTGAGTGAGCCAGTGTAATTACAGGCACAAGGGACATAACATCTTAGTTCCTAAGGTTGGTGGCGCATTGGCAATGTAAGCGATGGTTAACGTTTCTTATAATACCAATGTCTATGGACGTTGGTAACCACTTACTATCAGGTGGCCCATATGCACGTCGGCATACCTACAAAGAATTGGTAAAAATATATATTTTTTTTATTGTCTGCCCTAAGCTACGTACAATTTTACATACGACATTTTATTTTATTAAAATACACTAATTTGAACTATTAGAATATTGGCTTAAAAAGACATATTGTTATTTCTCGCATATTCAATTTAAATTAGAAAATCATTGAGTAGGTACATTGCAATTACGTTAGTTTGGAAGATTGACTGCCATTCGCATTTAATTCGATCGATAACTTTTAAAATACTAATGTTCGTCCGCCCGCATCTTAGCGGATAGGAGCTTGTATTAGGTATAAAAAAGGAGCCATGTTCTCGGGATTCAAGCTTGCTTCGTACCGAATTTCATCAAAATCGGTTCAGTGGTTTAGCCGTGAATGCGTAACAGAGTTACTTTCGCATTTATAACATTAGTAGATAAATTAATTTCGTCTGTTTGTTCTTAATTAACAAAGTGCATTTAAATAGGTTATGATAAATAGACCAGCATGTCGCCTTATAACATTTCGAAGCAATTATAAAGTAATTTGTGTTTTTGTTGCTATGTCGCTATAACGCGTGTAATTAATCATTGTTAATTATTATAATAACATAGTTTTAGTACATTATATTCGACAATGAGAGACGTGATCGAAGTCGTTTCTTAATTACTACTTTTTTTTAACTTCTCAATAAATTCTTTATTAACGGCGAACTGATGTTGAGGTTATTAGTCTCTGTCAGACGATTAAATAGATTTTAAAATGGTTTTTAATTACTTGTGTGTAAGTAACTGAATCTTGCAATTAAACCATCAACTTTACAACAACGGATTTCCTGACTTTTGACATACGCTTTGAAAATTGGTGACATTACTATAATAAATAAAAATATCAATCAATTATAATTTTCAAATTAACATTTTAGCATAGTAAGCCGTTGCTGCTGTGACGGCGAACAAGAAAATTGTATATGATTCACTCATGTGACAACGTAACAAACTTTTAACTTACAATTAAACTTAGCTTTTATAGTTTACAAAAAATTTTAATGAATTAAATAAGGTATATAATATCTACCTCAGGACTTATTGTGCAGTAAAAGACCACATAAAAATGGCATGCCAACATGTTGTATCTGCATTGTGAAAGAGAATAACAGCGTATCCAAAATCTTTAAAAAAAATTGTAATTAGTCCACCTGTTCTTGAAAATACGAAGAAAATAGAATCAAAAAAGGCAACCAAGCATGATGAAGGCGATCAATTGAAACGTTTGAATATTTTGAAGTGCAAAACGCTCAAATTAATTAAGTAAATTATTTTATTGCGTAAGACCTTAATTTATTGGACCTCATAATTTTGTATTGTTCCGAATTTGAATTCCTATCGTTATTAAACGTGGGCAAATCATTTATACTTAATTATTACAATAAATTACTTATTATAAATTTAATTGTTTTGTAGAATTATTTTGTGAATTTTGAGGTTTCATTCAAGACCGTTTTAAAAATCACGATCAAGATCTGAGAATCAGATTAAGCAAATATATTTGCTTTAATATCATTATTTTTAAAAGCAATACCAGGTCTATAATTTATTCAAAAACGCGGCCAGTTTCAACTGGAATTGAGTGGTTTTTTGTTTTGAGTAAATACAAGACTCTCAACTTCTGTTTTTAGAAGCTTGTCTGGATAAATAAAATACATGAACCATTGTTTGACAAAGCTAATGACCGTTATATTGCAACACGAATGAAATAACTTGAACGGACTTTCCAATTTTATTAATATGCTCTTTGGAAGTTATTGTGCTCTACCTATTGGATCTGATATTTGAAAGTAAATTTTGACAAACCATTTATTTATGATGTAGCATTCTATGGATTCCTGTGTGTGTGTGCGCGCGCGCGCTTGTGTGTGTGTATGTGTGCGTGTTCTGTATGTATGTGGTTTAATTTTTTAATGTGAAATATAATTTCTTTGGGTAAATAACTAACTTTGTTCCCTTAACAAACCTTTTCAACTCGTAAAAGCAAAACGTGATTAAGTTACTACTTAGAGTTGTATATTATAAATACCAACTACTATTTCGAACACTAAGCTCCCTAACTGGAGTTTGAGAGTTAATTTCTTCAAAACTTTTACTGTTGTTTGTATAATTGCATTAAGAAGATATTCTACCAAGTTTTAAGACAGATGTATTCAGAAAAGTGGTGATTAATATGAGAATAATGATATTCTACTTACACATAATATACTTTAATTTACATTTTTATAAATAATCATAATAATAGTAATATTTATTTTAAAGAAATGTAAGTTTCATTAATCATAGAATATAACATATAATATAATAAACGTTCCTTGAAATAGAACATTTATTTAGTATTTTAAAAAGTTTATTTAATAATCCATCAAAGAGAACACCCACGAAAGGGTTACATTTTAACTATTATAATACACTGTTTAACATTCATTCAATATAAAATACATACTTGAAATCCCTTTAAAACGCCATTACGGGCTCGTAACTACCTGTTAAATTTACTCAGATATCAATGTAGGACCTCAAACAGTGTCATAGACCCTTTAATCTCGAACCCCAATGTTTAAATAAACAGAACATAAGTTAATGGATTTTCAAGAGCAGACTAAATATTATTTTGGGCTCAAAATAATTTTCACGCGTTTACAAAAACCACCTACCGTCTGTTTTTCTTTAGTTTAGTTTGACGTTCGTCTTTTTCCCATGGTATGCTATTGAATAATTGATTTGCGTAAATCAATAAATTTTTAATAAATATATTGTATATGTTATAGATTTAACCTTGTATTGTTGTAAATGCCTATCACATTGTACTAAGGCTAGTACAATTGAATAGAATTAATATGCATTTAAATGAACAACAAAAACGATAGTAGGCACTATTGTCGTAATTTTTTGTTGTTAATTTTGTTAATAGCGTTTCTTAAATCAATAAATAAAATGATTACGAGAGAATTATGCGAGCTAATGAAAATAAAAACACTTTCAGAAATATGAAGTCGACAAATTAATAATACATTTTATTTATTATTTATTTTATTAATTTATATACAAATGTCAGATTCAATGAAAGCCTTTATTAATTAATTGCCAATTTTCTGTTTAAAATTAAATGTTTTGAAGCGTCCTGAATAAAATTAACCTATTTCAAAAAATCCAAATCAAAGTGAACTATGTGATTCTGGAATTTCTAATTATAATCGCGCAATATCTTTGTCTTCAATAATAAACAATTTTCTTCGTAATAACTTTCCTATAGCATATCCTATCTATCTAGTCATTAACTATAAAAAATTGTTAAGAAAAAATTTTAGACGTCCAAAATTTTTAAAAAAAAGTAAGCGGATTTTTATTAGTACTATCACTAATATGCTATGGTTAAATTTCTGTCTCGCACAGTATTAATCTTTATCAATAAATAACATATTAAAATAAGCATTTACTGGAGAATAGAACCTTTCATTTCTTTTTTATTTTGAACCGTGTCAAAAAATACCGCACGAATACGTGCGAATAGATCACTGGCTTGAACGCTTGAATTATTATATTATATTTGTTTATCTATTTTTTTACTGATTTTTATTATGACATTAATTTAAACTTTACTTTGTATTTTTTTTTTTTTTTAATTTACTTTTTATTTTTTGTTACTTTTAATTTATGAATTTGGAAGAGCTATGTTTACTTGTAATTGACATTCATGTTAGAAATATTATTGTTTTATAACTTCATTAGTAAATAAATAAATAAATCTTTAAGTTAATCCCTCATATTACGATCTATGGTAAGTCGTGCAAACCTAAAAATTTATATTTAAAAACGCGTTGTTGGAAGAAGCATCAAGGTATAAAATATTATTATAGTTTTTTTTTAAACAATTTAACATTTCTCGAGATATAAAATATATTCAGGAAAGAAATGACCGTATAATGCACTTATATTGTCACATTTAAAAGCCGATTAAAAGACGTGGGCGGTGCAATGAAAGCCGCTACTAAATTCTTTACATTTTTATAACAATTTACGAGAACCCCGAATAGAAATTTGGAACTATCGTAGAATAACACACAATTAATCCCTTAGGACATACTAGTCTTATTACTTACATAGAAATTATTAAACCTGTTCTATTATTTACTTACGTTGAAATATAATCTTCGTTGGTTATTTAAAAATAAGATATCTAGTCGTCTGAGTTAAGTTTCTTAGTCACATACGTCTTCACTTATTAATGTTGTTAGCGAGTAATTAGTTAAACACAGATTTCTCTCCTTTCCTAAGCATTAAATTAAATTAAAAATAAGATCGAATATCATTCGATAAAGTTATATTTGCTTAGATTTGTGTTAAATTGGTTTACATACTGTTCAGACAAAAAAATTGATGGTACAAAATGCATTCTTGAGACAGAATACTTAATTAATCGTCAATAGTTCAAATTTAGTTTGGCATTAAATACAACAAAAATTCCATATTATGGTTTATATTCGATACAGATTAAATAACTAATGATTTTACATTCTTGATGTCAAAAGAAAAAAACAAATTTATACCTTGACCACATTAATTTCTCGAACGTAAACCTGATACGCAGAAATTGGATACATGTTATGATTTAGCATCGCCAAGCCATTTGTCGTACGCCATCTTGCAATATGTGGTCTCGTATTGCGCCAGCGCTCCTGTTATTTAAGCAAAGCGTAATATCGGTAAATTATACAGCACGAATAATTATATGTGGATGCGGAGCGAATCTCTTGAGATATGTGTAATTTGTAGTTATTCCACATCGGTACAATTAGGTAATTTTCTTTATTAATACAACCATGATGGGACGCAGATGACGTTGTCATTTTATGGATTTTTTTGTAATCTTTTTGCTACTTAGTAAGCGTGGAACCATGCCTGTACTTATTATAGTTCAATTAATCTCTTTTCCCTAAACGAGCTAATCGATTATCGCTGTGTGCGTAAGCATATGATCATGTTTATGTATGTTGTAAAACTTCTGTCTCTTTCATTCACGTATTTAATTTAATATTTGCATTGCTCTTTAATAGGTGGTTCTGTCATTTCGACGATGACAACTACGTGAACATTCCTCGATTGGTCAGCGTACTGCAGACATATAATCACCATGAAGATTGGTATCTCGGTAGAACGTCTGTCTATGAACCTGTAAAAATATATAAGAAGCCTACTAGTAAGGTAAGTTTATTAATAATGCTAAAATACTTTTAATTTAATAGTATTCTTTTTAATCAGTATATTTCAAGTTAGTAGTATAGTTACTACTTATTGGATACAATTATTTTGAATTTTCTAAAGAACTTCTTAGTAACCATTTATCGTTAATCATAATCATCATCTAAAGAAGAATATACTTCATATTATTAGACTTGAAAAATAGCACAAAATGAGCTATAAAATTAATAACTTTGTTGCAGTTATTATTTTCGTTTTGGTTTGCGACTGGCGGGGCTGGTTTTTGTATCAGCAGAAGTTTAGCTTTAAAGATGTTGCCAGTGGCAAGGTAAGTTTTCGATTAATTTTCGAAAGTATGATTCATTTACTTATTAGTTATAAAGAAGTAACTAATGATTGCTTTTGTTTTAGTGGAGGAAGATTCATCAGCATCTGCGAAGGTATTCGGTTACCAGATGACGTATCCATGGGATTTATTATAGGTAATATATCTCACGTAACATTTATATTTTTATTTATAGACAATTACTTACAACTTTGTGCAAGTGATACAAGAATCATTAAAACCTCTTTTTAGAACATCTTATGAAGAAAAATTTAACTCGGGTGCCTGAGTTCCATTCACACTTGGAGCAAATGAAACTTTTGATACCGGAAACATTCCGGGATCAAATATCCTTCAGTTACTCAAAGTCAAAGACCGGTTGGAACGTCATAAACGTTCCGGGCTTCGACGCAAGATATGATCCTACTAGGTAAGAATTTTATTAACATATGGCAATATTTGTTTTTTTCTGATACAACTTTGTAGTAATACTTGCATTGCAAAATCTAAAAAAAGCAAAAATTATAGGCGTGCGTCTAACTTTGTCAGAATAATAATATCAAATCCTTCAAATATTTTTAAGCTTTAAGTTTGAATATAGAACAAAAAGTTTTAAGCACTCCAAAGTATACTTTGCAATCAAGTATTCTGAGTAGCGCTTGTTTGAACAAAAGTTTAACAGCGTAATAAAACTTTTTAAATTAATCTGTAATTTGGAAAAATACTCATTTTAAAAAAAAATTATACATGTATATTGCTGTTTTTCATTTAAAGTATGTTTAAAGTTCGTAAAGACTTTTTTTTTTTAATTTAAAGTTATCTTTAAACTTGGGTAACTTTAAGGTTTATTGATGTGGCGTTATATGATGGTAGTATTTTTTCCTTTGTTTCAGATTTCTCTCACTGCATTGCTTTCTATTTCCCCATTTCAAGTTCTGTCCTAGGTAATACCAAACCAAGAATATAGTTTTATATTTATAATAGAATTTTATCTACATCGTACATATTATTTTAACATTCCTATACATAGTTTAATTATTTACAAAACGATTTTCTTATATATACGGTGCAATAACCATTATTTCAAAATTCATATAAATAAAATAAGCAAATGAAGTGTTATCTGTTGTGAATATTATCTAGATTGTGATATTAATTTAACAATCTTAAATTTTAAATATTGTAAAAAAATATAATTTGGTTATTAAATGTAAAAATATATAATAAATATATATGTGTAATATTACTGGAATCTTGGCTTAAGTGGAGCTCTTCTGTAAGCACAAGCTCGTAACTCACTGTAAAACACGATCGTAAAATGTCAGAAAGTGATATGCGACATTCACTACAATAACAATTATCACCTTTAAAGTTGAAAATTGCATGCATCATAATAGCGTGTCACCTTAAATCGGTTATAAATATTTCACTAGATACGAAGTGAGTTTTTGCAGAATAGCACGGCTAGCTGCAATGTCGTGTGTTCTATAGAGGCACAAGTTTGATCATTATCACGATTTGTTTAATCGAGACAAGTGTTTACGTGGATGAAAAGATTGAGACGTGCTTCTTCAAATAATGCTCTACTTTTAACGCTCGGTTGCTATATTTAAAAAATTGTTATTGAACATCAGTGCAAATGCTTTTTCACTTACAATTATCGATCTGTTAAAGTCAGTCTGTTGTGATCGTGATAGATCATACATGTACACACACTACAGTCCGTGAGTAAACCGAATCGTTTCTTAAATATAGTAACTGTACATAAAAATCGACGTGTCTCTGGATGTCTCGCTATACTAACAATAATGTCAAATTTCAAAATGTTCGATTTTTAAATTGAACGAATGTAAAGTTCCTCTCCTTGTCAAAAATGCATGTGACATCATTTTGTAGATGTCTTATTTTTATTTTGATGTATAATATAAATTATTTAACCGACAAGTCTTCCCAGCTGTGGGATATTTAAATTAATTTAAATTCTTTTCATTGTTTTTTTTAATGCTTTTTTCTTAGACTCTCGCACGTGCAGCTTATGTTGTATAATTTTATGCCTAATGAAAAAAATAACTGTGATATTAGATAGTATTTAAATTGTAAGTTTTTATAGATAAACTAATAAATATGTATTTAAAATTCTTCCAGAATTCTTCCAGAATTCAGAAATGTTATGACGTTGTTGGATTAGCTTGTTTATTAAATAAACAATTATAATTTTAATCTTATTTTTATTTCAATTGTCTCTTCTTAATATTTTTCTCGTCCCAATTTATATCAACACTCGAGAGTGTTAAATATTCCTGAAACATCTTTTTAAAATAATATATAAATTGCAACAAATAATAAATATCAATTAAAGCGATACATGTAATTATCATTTTCTTGATATATTTGACATTAGTTTACCATATATGATTGCTTTATTACGCTTCAACTTATCGGATGGCGAAGTAGACCGGCTCCCTGCCTTCACCGGCCTATTTAGTAGCTACAGACCCCGAAGCCTATTTATTATGTTATCGACATATTACACTGGTACGAATTTTAAACTTTATTGCGATTAATCTAAGTTTGCCAGTCATAAATAAGTTATGAGTGATTGCGTAGATACATTTTGTAGAAACAAAACCGATTGTGGTAATTTAGACTAGACACATTTATGTGAAAACGCATATTGTTCAGTTAGGATTACGTAAATATCTATGGTAAAGCCTTTTTTTAAATGTTTCGTAAGCACTATAGTCTCGAACAGTCGACAATATCGTATATTATATATGTAGTGTACATATCTAAATCCGTTTAAACATCTAAACTCTATGGCATACAATACATATGTAAATTATCCAATCATAGCGTCTTATTGGTGTAAAAAATCTCAATGACAATATATATTGTGGTCAATGGGTCAATAAAATTTAGTATTTGGTTAATAATAGTCTCTTTATATAAATTATAGCCTTATAAATGTATAGAAAATCCAATAGCGAAGTTAGAATATGAATGGAATGCAATACGTAAACTTAAGTCGCAAATCACAATGAGATGTCTGGCGACAGCTCACTCAGCCGCGCTTTACATTCAAGGAATGTCAGGTTAATGTCCTTACAGATGCATCGACACGTCTGTAGGGAAATTTTAAATATTAATTTTATTATATAAGTAGGTTACGTAATCGGTTTTTTTTTTGTATTTATCAACAAAAAATAACTAAACGTACTATACCACGATGTAACCGAATGATGTAACAAATTTTATGAGTATTCGTTTAGGCGTTTAACCCGTTGTCCTAGGTGAGCGATAGTATGCGACACGACGCGACATAACGTGACCAATACTTCACGCGACCTCTGTCCTATTCTGTATACGTCAGTGAGAGAATTAAAGGACCTCACGTCGCTTCGCATTACTGCGTTTGTCGTTCATCTTGAACAACGGGTTACCCTTAGAGACATATATCTAAAGACAAATAAGCTTGAATTAATTGCTTTGTCGGCTTAGTAGTTAGCGTATACAACTAAAGATATCGAGGTCATGGGTTTAAGTCCCGAGTCGGACCAATTAAAAGTTTTCGGATTTTTCTAGCAATAAATTGATTAGGATCCCGTTTGAAATATTTGAAAAGTTTGAAAGTTGACATTGTTTACACTCTCGTGTCACTGAAACGTCATAAAGCCGTTGTTCTTGCGCCTGGTCTCTTCGGTCGTGTCGGATTGCCATTCCATTAGATTATGAGGGTAAAGAAATTAAAAGTACGCCACCATCCTGCACACAGTTAGCTAGTATATTTTTTTTTTTTTTTTATTGTATAGGAAAGCGGACGAGCGTATGGGCCACCTGATGGTAAGTGGTCACCAACACATAGACATTGGCATTGTAAAAGATGTTACCATCGCTTACATCGCCAATACGCCACCAACCTTGGGAACTAAGATACTATGTCCCTTGTGCCTGTAATTACACTGGCTCACTCACCCTTCATACCGGAACACAACAATAGTAAGTACTGCTGTTTTGCGGTAGAATATCTGATGAGTGGGTGGTACCTACCCAGACGAGCTTGCACGAAGCCCTACCACCAAGTCAATAGTATGATTTCTAGTCTTAACTACTCAGTCGATCATCATCAAATTTTGCATACACATTGTCAGCGGTGTAGATAAAGACATAGAATACCAAACAACTGCCATACTTTTACATGCGCGAAAACCACGCTCGGAACCATTTATGTATGACTAAAAGCGACACAATATTAGTAAGGTAATATGTAAGTATATCCGATTTTGGTGCAATACCTGCATCTGCGCTTATTATTTCCAGTTGAATTCCCGTACATGACAAATATTTATATGTCGTACAGGTGCTGTCCTTATCTAAGTGTTTGTGTTTCCGGACTTTCAATATAAGGGTCGTAGTGGACTTTTAAGCATTGTTTGAACTGTTGTTATTTTGTGATTTGTGAATATTATCGCTTAATAAAATTAAACAACTCGACGTAAAATTAAACATATAAGGATCGTCGCTTTTCAAAATTACTTTAAAACAACTTATATGGATTTAGATAAATATTTTTTAACAGAAAATATGGAATAATGGAATAATTACAAGGTAATTTTTTAGATAAAAATAACTAAAGAAAATGTTTTTCTTGTAAACAAAAAAAGATAGACAATGTACAAAGGCGACCTTATTGCTTTATGCTATCTAGATTCGTGGTTGGTGCCGTATATTATAAGAGATAAATTATACTTCTTAAAGAACAAATGTTGCTTGTTCTAAAATGAATTTTAAAATCGGTCAAAAAATATACTATGTATATTAAAATATACGCGTGTGTGCGTAAATAAATAAAATCCACTAACTGATCATACTTAAAAAATTATGATGTAGAGGCAATTAATTTGAATTCAATTTAATGTATCATATAAATATTTATATCTATAAAAGGAGTAACAGAAAAAAGTTTCATTCAAATCATCCTTTTTAGAACATTTTCATTTATAATTTAACTCTGGCCGCATTAATACCATATTTATAGCGTGAAATGCACCTGAATGGGTTTCTAAGAACATAATCCAAAGTCCAAAAGATTTAGTATTTAGTAGTTGAAAGCTGAATTCGTTCCGTATACGGCACTAAAAGTATATACGGTCGGCGATTTATTACTAGTTTTGGTATGGCAAAGATCTACAATTTATGTCGATAAATATAATATAATGAAGTTGGTTTAAACGAATCGGTCTATATCGTTTCATATTCTCGCTTGGACGAATTAAAATATTTGGTGCATTGCCATCGCTTAACAAGCGTTTATTTTGAGATTTGATCCTATTTTATAGTCGAGGTTTCGACGATTATATGGTTTCGAAAAAAACCGAGTTCATTAGCCCTTAACATAGTTATTTCTTCAGAAATGTATCTTTAAGAATATTTATATAAACCGTTTCTGAAAGTATCACATCGTGTGTAACAATGAGTCTTATTTGCTGAAATTAGTTAATTTCATAACACATTTATTAATTGATGTTTGTTTGTTTGTAAGATATTGTAACATCAGCGACGAGAATTTATGTAAGCGACTTGTTGTAAATCTTAATTAAGTTATGTTCTTTGCTCATTACCGAAATGACCCAGCGGTTAGAACACTTAAATCTTAACCAAAGTTCGCGGGTTTAATCCGCAATTTCAACTGCATTTAAAGGCATCACAAGGAAACCTGTACGTGTCATTGGAGGAGCGTAGTTGAATAAGCAAGGAAATAAAGCATTAAACCTGCAGTGGGACATTCAAGTACAGGTTTTTACCGTTCATTGAAATTAATAAATGTTAATTCAATCCTACTAAAAAGTGACCGCGTTAGCTGATTATACAGTATAAAATATTCTTTAAGCTACTTAAATGATTAATTAAAATTGACATGCTTCATTCGCTCCGCGGTGGCGGGTCCCAGCGTTTCCTGTCCTGCCACCTGGCCGTGATTATTTCTTTTTCTTCTAATCGATTAACTAACTGCAGACTCACTCTGCGTAATTGGGTTCCTTTTCAATTTGTTCTGCATCAGAAATTTTCGATACTCTTAATATAGATGCTACTCAAGGATGTTCTGGTTTTCATTCAGCTTCTTGCAGGTTCGCAGTAGAATCTACATTCCGAAGCAGTGGTATTTTTAAATTGACTGCCTCATAGATCTAGTGGCTAGAATCAATTCCCAGGTCGGGCCAGTAAATAGTTATTGGGTTTTTCTGTCAGAAAATTCTCAGTAGCAGCCCGGAACTGAGACGGTCTGGAAGTTGGAAGTGTGTACACTCCTGTGCCTCGGAAAGCACGTTAAGCCGTTGGTTCTGAGCCTGAACTCTTTCCGGTCGTGTCGGATTGCCGTCCCATCGGATTATGAGAGCTAAGGAAAAGAGAGTGCACCTGTGTTTGCGCACACACTTGTGCACTATAATATCTCTTGTGCTGTTGGCTAATCTCTTGAGATTGGCCGCCGTGGCCGAAATCGGTCTGGAGGACCTTATTTTTACATTGAATTTAATGTTGTTATATAATTGAAGTGCTTATAAGAGCCTGGTTGGAGAATATTTTGATTTGGATTTTTCTCATTAACAATTTACTGCTGCATATAAAAAATAAGGAGCCCCAATCTAAAGTGTTGCGTCGCAAACAGTTCCCAGCGTTTCTCAATTCTAAAAAATTAATGTCATAATTTCCTTTAAAAGTAGTAGCATTAAATACATCAATAAAAGTTCGGTTTTTATACCCGACAATAACAGTTTCCTATCTGTCTGCCGTCGATCGATTAACCGAACTGGTTCACTTAATGGCTTCAAATAAACATAATTTAGCTTTCAAAGAACGCCGATTGATCTCTCAGCCGCAAGTTTGGAAATGACACCCAATTATAATGGACCCCTATTTGTTTCGACGACCACTGCTACTCGCCGACACGTTTTCCCTATTTAAGTGTTCTATTTAATTAAAATTATTATTTTATGTTACTCGTCCTCATATACTTGAGCTTTGGGACGAAATTAAAAATTAATATCAATTTGAAAAATTTAATTTCAATTCTTTTTTATTATCTCGACAGATTATATTTATAATTAAGCGTATTTTCAAATATCGAATTGTTAGAATTCAAATATCGTATATGGGATTCTCTAATTAAGTTCATTCGTGTGATCAATACACGAACAAATGACATGGAAAAACTTGCACAATCTAAAATATTTAAAACACAGTCTTTGCAGTAGCGATATAATTGACTTCGAACCAGTTAATAACAGTTTTATCGTCAAGCGAGACAGGACCGGTCTGTGTCAATTAACCCCCAGCTGCAGTGTTACATGTAAACGTGAATTGTATTGAGAAATACATAAGTGATTGACAATTTTCCTTTCACGATCATTTTGCAAAGACCCAAGCTATGATTACAAAATAGTTGAAAGCAGTGGTTTTATTAATTAAATGTTGTTTTTTTTTACATTAGCGGGTTGACATGTTTGAGTACTCTCTGTGATCAAAAAAAAATATTATAAAAAATTAAAAGCTATTCAATGTTAATCCTGACATTGACATTTTTAATAATAAAATACGTAATTAAAAAGAAAAAACTATAATGTATTTAAATAATAATTCATAGCCTATAATAATATATAAATTCTTGTATAATAATAATAGTTGTCCTGGTTTTAAGATCTAACATTTGAACTGCTAACACTTATATGAATAATTCAAATTTTATATTTCCATTGACATATTTCAAATTCTTACAATGTATTCAAATTCACAATCGTTTATTTTATTTAACTTATTTTTAATATATTGACAAAAAACTGTATTTCAAGTTTATTTTTTCATTATTTTTATTAATTTTACAATGGTTTATTTTATCAATTAAAAGTTGACTTATATTTCAACTTTTCAAGTAATTTCAGAACACCTGTAAAAAAGTCGGTAATTTCCCAATTAATTATGATGACTTTTGGTTTATTCTGTATTTTTATTGTACTACTTGTTGGTGTTGTCAAATAAATAAATTCAATTCGTTTTCTTCAAAAATAATTGTTTAGTCACTATATTTATAACATGCAAAATTTTAACTTAAATTAAATATTCACAGACATTTACGTTTCATTACATTAAATTATAAGGGTACAAGTCGCAATATACATTTTGCCATTAAATTATAAATCAAGACATAATTATAATTCTTTATTTAAATAAATATTTGATTATTATATCGACATTTGTTGCTTCAATTTAATAGAACGACTATTCAGACGATTCAAATGACGCATACGAATACGGTTTAACAGAGAATACGTAGTTCATTATGTTTCCTCTTGCTAACATTGTTTGTAACTATATTACCTAATAAATCTGAAACGGATTGCAGAATTAGAATAGAAAAAGAAAACCATAATGCCGAGCAAAAAATACTTCTTTGATAAATTACAATAAAATAAAATATTGCGACAACTGCACGTCGAGCGAGCTTGTGAGTAGTGAAACACTGCACACACACATATGTAACACATATTTAAATAAAAAATAGGAACCCATTAATTAAACAGTAGTACATAACGTTACCACAATTTATTTCAATGAACGATCAAAGCAACCTTCAGAATAAATTGTTCGAGATAAATTTCAAACAGGTGGCCGAATGGAAACCCACAACTGCTCTATTGCAAAACAAAATGTAATCATAGATAAACGAGTGCTCATGCAGATAGCTTGAACCACATTTGTATGGGCGTGACCTCACGACAGCCGCACCCTTGACTACGCCAGTTATTCATTGTCCGGTAGTGAAAGGGCATGAGAATTAGAATTTTGTATTTAAAATTTAAAGCTCACATTGCTTATATGAGGATATATAAAACGGACTTATTATACAGTATTCTTGGGTTTGAAGGGTCCAGTGTAATTACAATTAGATATTCTTAGTTCTCAAAGTTGGTGACGTATTGGCGATGACAGTGAAAATGTGTATCGGCTGTTTAAATAAAAAAAAAGTCCTTGATATTGATAATGTATTCCAGGAGATAATAGTGCACAAGTGTATGAACATGCACAAACACAGGTGCATATGAAAAGTATTACAGGTATGTCGTATTAATGGGACAGAAATCTGATACATTCAGAGATATAGATAAGAGACAGGAAGTGTATGAATAACTCCGAGGTACGGAGAATTTCTCGACAGAAATACTATTAATAAAAATTGACCCGACTCGAAATTTGAACCAGGGCTCTCATTATCTGAAGCAACACAAGCTAGTTGTTATATTAACGAGTCGTTGATATTGTTCATGTTTTTGAAAATATTGAAATTATTTTAAAACAATGATATGGATTTTATTTATGCTTATCATAATGATCCTTAAAAAATATTTCGTCTTAGATTAGAATTCCAGGAAAAGTGGAAAAAAAACTAGATTTCGAAGAACAATAAAAATAACCGGTTTCTATTGAATAAATCGAGAAACAACCAAATTTTACACCATTATAAATTGAACTTTGCCTGCTGAGTAACATTTTAAGTTGAATTAAATATAAATTATTCTACTTATTTAACGGAAGCAATAATATAATTCTCTCACTAACACTATAAGCGATACATTGTATTAATTTAATTATAATGATATAATTTTTTTTTTTTATTTATAATATTATGATACGTACATTAAAATGAAACATAATTAACTTGGTGGGAGAGTTTTGTGCTAGTTCGTCTGGGTAGGTACCACCCACTCATCAGATATTCTACCGCAAAATAGGTATTGTTGTATTCCGGTTTGAAGGGTAAGTGAGCCAGTGTAATTACAGGCACAAGGGACATAGCATCTTAGTTCTCAAGGTTGGTGGCGCATTGGCGATGTAAGCCATGGTTAACATCTCTTACATTTGCCAATGTCTATGGGCGTTGGTAACCACTTACCATCAGGTGGCCCATATGCTCGTCCACCTACCTATGCTATAAAAAAACTCAATTACAATATAAAATATAAAATTAACGGTTGAATAATATAATAACAAACAATATGGAGTTGTTACTAAAAGTGTGAACGTAAATTTCTTAACCAAATATATTGTAAATCGAGTCAGTTGCATATTTATATATTAAAAAGTAAGGTGCATATTGAAGCTTGTATGGAACGTTCCAAGACTTAATCCAGTTTGAATATAAATAGGCCTACAGCTTGAAAAGAGTCAAAGGATGACCTTTAACGAGTTATAAAAGATCTG
Organism: Nymphalis polychloros; assembly: GCA_905220585.2. Taxonomy (NCBI): domain Eukaryota; kingdom Metazoa; phylum Arthropoda; class Insecta; order Lepidoptera; family Nymphalidae; genus Nymphalis; species Nymphalis polychloros. Next base: position 3,784,581 of record HG992247.1, read on the forward strand.
ATCTGAATGCTTACTCTATATTGACTTTATTGAATACGTATTGTATGACACTCCCGTCGATGAATACTAACGACCTTTTAAATTTAACGTGACACATTTAAACGTCCCCCTATTTTCTGTTGATTGTGAACTCCGAAAGGAATATTTAAATTTAACGGTTGTTATTCATAGATGGCCGATTATAATAAAATCTTGTTTTTTGGTTGTGACTAATGTCTCGCAAATGAGATTTTATTTATGTCTACAATATATAATAATAAATCGATTAATAAATCGTAATAAAAGATTTACATGTGTGTTAAATATTCGTATACATAATATTTTCTTAAGCCACAATAGAAAATACGCATTTAAAAGTAAATGATAACGCAAGTCTTAGTAGATGTTTAGTAAAACACTAATTTATCTTGTGCTGTCGTTATTGATTTGAAATTTGAAAGAAGCATTGTTCATCTAATCAAACTCTAAGAAATATTTATAGATAGAGATCTCTACTGTCAATTAATTTAGCACAAATATTATATCACATCTCTCTTCAAAATTAAATTGATATCTTTATTGAGAACGAAGCTTCCTGAAACATGACTATTTGTGAATGAAACATGCATTCACAAATAGTCAATGTATCAAACACACTATTCAAACGAGGGAAGCGAAAGCGACGCGAAATCAAGTGTAAAACAGTCGGTATGCGAACGAGCAATCGTATATACTCGTACCAATTACGATTCGCTTAGTCGATCATGGTATTCGAATACGTACAATAAAAAAACCCTCACTATTCTAATATTTGAATCAAAGGTTTAAATTACCACTTGGTGGTAGAGCTTTGTGCAAGCCCGCCTGGAAATTAATCACTCACTCATTAATTACATATTTCAGCAAAAAACAGCAATGCGTAGTGTTATTGTGTTCCGGTTGGAAGGGTGAGTAAGCCAGTTTAACTACAAGGGACATAACATCTTAGTTCCCAAGGTGATGTAAGAAATGCTTAATATATCTTACAGCGCCATTGTCTATGGGCGGTGATGACCACTTACCAACAGCCCGTCCGGCTTTTAATATTTGAAAAAAAAACACAAAGGATTGTATTTCCTTGTTAGCAAGGCGATTTTACTAAGTTAATTGTATACAACATGAATTCATTATTAATTTAAAATTATGCAGACTTCTAGTCGTGAAATAAAAATATTATTAGTTTTCTGAGTTCCAATCATGACTTATATGCAAGTCATTTATTAGACATTATTTTACGTCATTTTAGAAATAACTACACGGCCTGAATTCGAACGGAAAACATTTTATAATATATATTTTATATTTACGATTCATTGGTATATTAATTTGGTGTGTCTCGTATAACTGAACTGGTATTAGTCGTGTTAACACCATTAAAGCTGCTTTTTACGACTTGATTATCAAACCATCCGTAACTCAACTATTATAAAATTTAATATAAACCGATTACACACTAAAATCTGCCTGGCAGAAATTATCTTAAGGTGAAAACCGCATCATTATCTATCGTGTAGTTAAGAAGAAGTAAGCAAACAAACGTACGACAAACGGATATAAGCGAGGCTTTTTAAATAAAAAATTATTGGTACTTTATGTGGTTGGTATTTTATGTGATGTGAGCCAAGTTTTAAGTGCAACGATTCTTTATGTAATATTAGTTTGAAATATTTCCTTCCAAAAAAAGTCAAGTCTCCCACGTGTTCTGAGTTCCATGTCCTTACTCGTGAACAACATTTAAAAATTAATTAATATTTAAAGAAATAACAAATACCGATAGTCCTTATGTTCAATCGATCCAATCGAATAAAATGTTTCACATACGCACCCTAAGCTAATTTGTCTACGTCAAATGAAATTGCCATATTATCCATCTAGTTATTATCAACCGGTAAATGGACATGCGACAGCAACCAGTCACGAAGCGATCCAGCAGTACGATAATTACATATCAAACTGGGCAGGTGTTGTGCAAAATACGTAGTCTAAATTATCAGAATATCATCTAGCGAGCCCTGTTACACCGAGAGACTGGCAACGGAATATTTTAAATTTGGAATTAAGTTTGTATGTCATAATTTCTTGATTTTTTTTCTGCATCATCCTAACACCAGACTTCAAAGATCCAACACTATTCATCTTTATAAACTTGTATCTGACAGAGATCGCTTAAGCAAGAAGACCTACTTAGCGCACCAATTCTTTCTTCAGATGTGTTTTTTATATGATGTTAATATATAACATAATCAAGTAAATACTCAATTGAAATTAAATGTGATTTTGTTCTCAGAATAAATAGTTTAATAGACACGAGGTTTTAATAATGTAATTACAAGACGGCTAATGTGAACTCTAAAAAGTTACTAAGGTCATAAGGAGTTCTACGGAGGAGCTGAGTTGATTGAACTTCCAACCCCTTACCATAAATGTCACGCACAATGAATGAGGGGACCAAGTTCAGACAAAGAGCTCGTGTGAAAGAAAAAGGTAAACTCTATTGCTGGAACTATTGAATTCATATTTCCTTTGTTAACAAGCAACGCATTTTTAATTATAAAAACATGTATTTCCTAGTTTTTACCTACCGCTTCACTACCTACCGCTTGCGTGGTAGAGGGTTAGATAGCCTATGTCCTTTTCTGTACGTCTGATAAATTGTACGTAAAATGCAAGCGTAACAAAGAAATAAAGAAACTCAATTTCACATTTCTAATCCAGGAAGTTAGGATTATGTTTCTTACTAAAATAAATAATAATTGCGAATAAATCCTAAATGAGTAATATTTATTCCTAACGTCGTAAATTATTTAGCAGACAGTAGAAAATTGGAGATTTCATTAGGCAACCAGTTAGTCTTCAGTGTCTTTGAATATAGTACGCCATTGCAACACACAAGCGACCACACCCAAAGATAAAAGCGTAGTCAATATATTCAAAGGAAAACACTACTTATTTATATAGTCATAAATACCAAAATGTTTTATCATTTAAAGATAATTTTCTGAAACTAAGCTTGGCTAAAGGGTACAAATCAGGCTCGGTTTATTAAACGTTATCTGTTTTCTAAAGTCAATTATAATTTCTAGATATAATAGGCAAGTTACGAAAAATCTGACATTCATTCTTCATTCATTCTGACTTTATACTTTGACTTCGCACGGATTGAATAAATTTATACCCTCAAATTGAACAAATATATAAAACTTCTGGTTTTTTTGACCAGACAACTAACCATAGTTTCCTCACAATCGGGGAAATAGCGGTCAAACAGACGAACATTCATTTTTTATTTATTAAGAATAAAATTATTCTTAAATTGTTATTTCGTCCATCATATAATAATTACAATTACGTCATTAATACCTATTATGTTATTCCTAACAGTATCTAATGAAAATGATACAAAGCTTATTAGGTTCTAATCAAAGGACAAAGTAAGCTGAGACTAGTAATTTATCATGTTTCAACTGAAGAACTATCCGTTAGCGTGAAACTTATAATACTCTTCAACATCTATTTTTTCAGGATTAATATTTGAAACTTTTATCAAATAATAATTAAACTGAAGTGTTGGTCTGAGCGCAATAATCTGCCAGACCGATTTGTTTTTTTTTTCGTTTCGTAAATACGATACTTTACAAATACAACTCAAATTTATCACATAATAAAAAGCCGAGATAGTCATTGAAATAATAGAAAACACATTGTTTCGGTCAAGAGATGGCAATTAATGTACTTATATCGCTGTAATAGTTTTTAAGGATAAGGACCCTGAAATATTATACTATTTCGACAACGTCCTAAGTGGAGGAGCGTTCTTACTGAAGCCATTTTTGGAGCGTGCGTCTTATTAAGTTCTCGCGTGAACTGTTTGGTTCCGGAACCAGAGACGCTATCAAGGCCAGGAGTGCCAAATGCGTTACACAATTTAAAAAAAAAAGTTATTTGTTATCTATGTATATCAATAAAATATTTTTATATATTATTTATAGCCCTGACAATGTAAGTCTAATTACAGTGATCTAACATAAATCTAAGTGGGATGATTCATTCTCAATGTTATTACGTTTTACGAAGTCTATCGCTTCAAGTCATTAAATAAATGTTTTATTTTTATTAAATAGTCTTGTCTCGTAGCCATTTAGCATAACAGATCTAAAATGCTATAAGACGCCAACCATTCCTAAGTGCTAATATTAATCTGAACTAAATTACGACTGGGCTAATTGTTAAGCGTTAGCGTTTTTAGAGATAATTTGTCATCGACTTCCTTTCATTAGCGGTATATGAATATACCTATTTTAATAAAGAAAAGGTAATTTTAATATTCCTCATTTAAAAAAAAATTATATTTACATTTATATTTACTTTGTTTGTAACTCGTCAATCAAAAAAATATTCAGCTACAGAAAAAGGCCGTAAATAAGCCTACAGCTGCCCAAGTGTCCTCTTCAGATTTGAAGATTATTTCATAAAGCAGCTATTGTGGCTTTATTTCGCCATATAAAGTTTTCCTCACGTACCTCTGAGTACAAGATTATAAAAGTCTAGATGGCCCAGTGGTAAGAACGCGTGTTTTTAACCGATGGTGGCGGGTTCAACCCAGGCCAGTACCGCTGAATTTGAATGTGCTTAATTAGTGTTTCTCATACCGTGCTCGGCGTGAAGGAAAACATCGTAACTTATCTTGCATGTGTTTAATTTCACTGAAATTTTGTCACATGTATTACCCCTATTAAAGCAAGATCGAAGAAGCTTCCAACACGCCAAACCTTCTCCTCAGAGGGAGAAGAGTCCCAGCAGAGACATTAAAAGGCTACGTATACGTACACGTTTAAGTTACAGTACAAGACTATTTATTAAATTGCAACATAAAAGAACTACGAATATATAACCTTAACTCCATATTGCTTGTTCGGAATTTTTATACGTCCTTTCGTCAATGTATGGTAACCACTGGTTTATTTAATATACATATTCCCTTTCTTTATTTATAGTAATATTCTGCGAAGTTTATTATAAATATTTGATTTATATATTAGTAATTTTTTCCCTAATTACGAATTATATTATTTATAAACGCTCTTTCCCGGATGATTAGTTTAATAAGGCTGCATATTCTTCTTTCGGATGGCAAAATAAGATTATGTTATATCACTCAGATGGCCCTACCAAATATCCTACCAAGATTATATATTTCGTTGGATACCAATGGGAACTAGCCAACTAATAGCCTTGGAGGTATTATGCAAAATGGAATATCATAATGCAATTGAACGGTATTTATACATGAACGGAAGTAATTCAGACACATGACACAACTTCCGACCCACAGACGCAGCAGAGTGTAAACACTGTGAAGTTCTGACGCAACAGAAAAACCCATTAAATTATTATTGGCCCGGCCTGGGGTTTCAACACAGGCCATCATGAGGCAGTAAATATTGTATTCTCATGAATATAATAAAAACGTTAAATAACATACTGGAAAATTCCAGAAAAATAAATTGAGGGTACATTATTAATAAACTATTCGCGTATTCTATTAACTTGAACCATATTAATAAATGCGCAAGAAGCAAACAAATAACGCAGAGAAACCTCAGCGTGAAGGTGTGGCTTCTATGAACCAGCTAGTACAATTAAATTTATATTAAATGTTGGTTGTGAAAGGCAGTTTCGAAAGTTGTAATTACAAATGAATTGAGGATATTATGTAAATTTATTTTAAACTAGATCATACATGTTTAAAAAGTAACGACAATTTTAATTTAAGTATCAGCTACTGTTAGTTGCGTGTACCGGAAATTCGAGTCGCGAGAACAATTTTGATTCTATATACTATTTGATAGTCATGAATTATCTTTTTAGATATGGTTTTTATTCCGAGATTTATATTTAATAAACATTCAAAATATTAGTATCAGTAAGAATGTTCTCTGTTTATACCTTTGGCCTTACAAGTCATTCCCAGTTTTTGTTGAGCATTGTTTCAAATATGTTTGAAGATAAATCTCAATATTGAATTACCACGCTGGTCTATTTAGCTTAAAAAGCTACGGAGGCTGTGACGTAATCACAAGTCAAACCAATTAAAACATATTCAGATTATTCATCTGAAAATTTTGAATAGCCCGAAATTTTGATATTGCCACATACTTGGGAAAGCTCTTAAAGCCGTTAATCTCAATCAAAGTCTGATCTTTTCCCGGGGTTGTTGAATGCGAACGGAGTATAAGACTAAATGAATAGTATGTTTATATTTGAACACACACTCTTGCAATATAATATATCTAGAGCAGTGTAGTCTAAAGCGGCCGTGGCCAAAATTTTAATTTACATAATATAGCTTTAAAGAGATTAGATGCAGTATGCGGCTTTACATGCTCTCAATCCACGGGAATGTAATAACACAAATTTCCTATTCAGGGCGCTACTAGGTTTTTTTTTACATGAGCTGATATTTGCATTTGTACCGGAAATCTCACGATTTGCTGTCGTACAAACTACCTCATAGACTAACATGGCAGGTGATAAAAACTTTGTATAACACATTACTTTCCGCCTGCGGCTTCACCTGCGTATGGGAGGTTGTAGGTGGTTTTAAGTGGCTCGGCATGTGTTGTAATGTCTTGTTGATTATTATTTTTGCAATATCATATTTTACAAGATCCCATCGCCACGGATTGTAGCTCTGGAAGTTTCAAATTAATCAGTCGTACATGGAATACAAATGAAAACAAAAACTATTTTTCTGCATAACGATGAGTATACATATAGTTTGGTGAGTAAAATTATCAAATTTTCGAACATCGAGTACAAATAATAATACACGAACTATTGGAATGAAGTTCTTTTACGTGGCTTACAGTAAAGTGAAATAGCAGTAACCCAAGGTCATGTTACATAATGTTCATAATGCGGAATTCATTATAAAGGAGATTGAAGTGCTTTTTGGTGTGACAAAAATACAGTAATATAATCAATTAAAATCTACGTTTTAAAACACGGTTTAAGTGGAAAAAATATTGCAAAGAACTTCGGTCATGACGGGGGTCCCGCGAACGCATGATTTCTTTTAAATAAAACGATACATAAGCTATATTTCTTGTAAATATTCGGTCACATATAACATGCCTGAATTAACTTAATACACACAAAGACAATATTTATATTTATGTATAACGACGACACATGCTTATATACATAATTGATTTGTATGTTAATATTTCGGTGTTTAATGTATTTTTATTATGTGTATTCAAACTTAGCACAAATTTATTAAAAACCAAATACTATGATCATAATATTACAAAAATTCCCTTTGTTCCTATACTATAATAGCGTGATTATGAAAAATACTGATGTAAGAAAATAATTCTCGATTCTTTGAAATTATTGTTAATACTTCAATCAGTTCCTTATTTCAAAAAGGCATTGTTTTCAAATAATTTCCATGACATCAAAGCATTAATATGGCTCACCCATAAAAGCGGTCCGACGTTGTTACAATACCGTTTCGAAACCGCACTTTGTACAATCCCCCTAATGTTTTTCATTTCAACTTTTTATCAGACCACATCTTTGAAACTTTCTGTATAAAGCCACTAATAGGCAGCGCGGTTGAAAAACTTCCCTATTTCACTCGAGAATGTTAAAATATTTCTAGAGTTGCCTTCGTGCAAATGATAATAAAACCAGTTTAGATATGGCATCAAATTTAATCTATTTTTTTATGAAAGCAAGTATTATGTGTCGAATAATGCAATCTTAGATATAAAACTATATTTATGTATATTATTTCTTCATTCATATCATTGTCAGATGATGAGCTAAGGATACGTCAGAGGCATATATGAGTCTTAACCACTCTTCGGTTCAAACAGAGACAAGCAACACTAAGTTTTGACGTGACATCATTTGTTTGAAGAGAAAAAAAAGGAAATCTAGATGCATCTAGTTTAAATTTGTGGAATATGAATCCTCCAACATTTATTATTCACGACAGAAGAGAAAGCGTTTGCTCAGAAGTAGGATATTTAGAATAATAGAAATTGAGATACATCACTTTTTTATTATTTAATTTTCTTTTTACATCCTGAAGTATTCAATTATTTATATAAAATTAGAGGAATTCATGCCTTAGTTTACTTACTTTAAAAAGTAAAAAGTAATGAGCAATTGACTTGTATATAGCAGGACAGTCAATCGAGTCTTGTAATAAAAATATGCCACATGCCACTTCTATTTGATACTGTGCTATGTGCTTAATCTTGCGGTTACTATGCATTCTTATTTTATAGTCATGCCTATTAAGGTATCTTAAAGTTCTGTCGTTTCTTTATAAAGTTTATTAACGATATGTAAATTAATGTAAAAAGTTTCTTTTCCTTCGTTTACTCCTTGATTAGCCCTTTTTTTCATTAAAGGCTTTAGACATTTTATCTAAAGATATTAATTATTTCTAAAGAAATTACAATATTCCAATAATCGCTGACAGACGAGCTTATATATAAAATGTCTTATGTAAAATCTCTTATAATACAATATTATATGTCACCTTATTAACTCATTTATCTATACTAATATTATCTGTTACGCTTTCACGGCTAAACTACTGAACTGATTTTCATGAAATTCCAATTCCAATTGAAATTGCAAGGGCAACTTTTTTGTACCTAGCACCAGTTCATCCCTCCTAAACACGCGGTCGAAACCGCGGGCAAACAATAGCTTACTATAAAAATATAACCCTGTTTTTGAAATAATTTATTCCTAATTCAAATATTAAATTTATAACGGAAAACTATAATTTAAGAATCATTAAAAATATAAACACTTTTTTCTATAACCAATTTTACATACCATTAATTCATTCTAGCAATATCGAATTAAAGAGCAATTTGTAAAAGGAAACGATTGAAGCCTGTGTGGTCCAACCTCACCTGCATCGATATATAAGAGGTTTTGTTAACCATTTCATTCGTTTTGCATAAATAGATAGGGCACCCATTTTAACTATTCATGAAGAAAACGTACGTTCCTTTTCCCTCGACGCGAATAAATCCTGTGAAATAACGTTTGCAAAATGTATCTGATAGCCGGTTCAAACGTAGTTGTGAAAAAAATGGTTTGTTTTAAGTAGAAATTAGTGTCGGCTTGTAAATGTTCCTATTGTGGGTAAGTATCGACCCTACTTTTAAATCTATTTTGTATTTATAGCAAAGATCAGGTTGTAAATAAATTATTTCTAGGTAGACTAGGCTTCTAATGTACTAGACATAGATATTCCAAAAGTTTACCCTCTTTACACAATTAGTGGTAACAAAAGTAAAGTTATAAGCAGTCTTAAGTTAATGTCCCGCTGCTGGACTAAGTGCTTTTCTCCTTTTGAGGAGGATTGGAGCTTATTCGACCTCGCTAATAAAATGCGGATTAGTGAATAAACAAATGACAGAATCCGAAAATTTAGTGAATGGAAAATTAATGGTGGAAGAATGTTTTCTTTCACATACAAAACTACACTTACAAACTTAAAGATACCTTCAACATCAAATTACACTCTTCATCACAATCGTATTTACTGTCGTCACAAATGTATTAAGAAATGGTTTTAAAAAACTATACAAGTATATTAAATAGTTTTATGATGTCATGTTTCGCTTTCGAACTCCCTCTGTCCCCTTATCGCGTACCGTGACGGTAAGTGGACCATATATAATGAATAGTCTAGTTATATTATTTACGATTACATAATATAAAAATATAACTTCATTATATAATATAAAGAGAAGAATTATTTGCGAATCATTTTTCAACTTTACATATTTTAATATTATTATTCAAAGCAAAAAAATCCATTAATATTTTATTCTGGAGCATTTTGATGGAAAATATCCAACCATTCTTCTAAGGGAGAATGATACATTCGCCCAGTAGCGAATATGTATGCACTATAGTTTCACAATTTTTCTTTACTGATTCAAAACAGCTACAAATATTAAATTGTGGTATATTATATATTTAAGTCTGAAAAAAATAGGTCACATTCCTAAAAAACTGCAAAATCTTCACTTTCCACAGCATGAAGTATCCCTGTATAACTTATAACAGCTGTAGTTACCCGTTCGTGCCCCGTTGTTCCTGCTGAGACGGCACCATTTTCTTAAGAGGCCAGTCCTTTAGTTTTTTATAGGGATACGTGTACAGTTCTAGGTCACAACTCGAGAACAAAGTGCAACTTAGAATTACTTCATACATACGAGTTTGTTTTCGAAAATACTAAAATTATAAAACTTAAATGGAATGGTGCAATTTTTTCAATAAAATATGTAATTTTTTTTAATAAATATTATAAAAGTCAATATGGAAAATATTATATTTAATCATTTGTAAGACCATGTTCCGTCTATGAGTGATCCAGTGTAATCACAGGCACAATGGTTATACCCTCTTAGGTCCTCTCGTTGTGCAATCGTTGTCCTATTTGCTTGTGGACCTTACAAAAAAAAAAACAATTAAAGGAATATAGCTTTATACGTGGAAACTGTTTTAATTATAAACAAGTTTACTAACATTGAGAAGAGCAGCGTTCGATAGCTTTCGGTGAAACAAGAGATACACCATTTAGGAGATGTGTACATTTATAAGAAATGTAAGGTCCTCCAGACCGATTTCGGCCACGGCGGCCAATCTCAAGAGAGATTAGCCAACTGCGCAGGACATATTATAGTGCACAAGTGTGTGCGCAAACACAGGTGCACTCTCTTTTCCTTAGCTCTCATAATCCGATGGGACGGCAATCCGACACGACCGGAAAGAGTTCAGGCGCAGGACCAACGGCTTAACGTGCTTTCCGAGGCACGGGAGTGTACACACTTCCAACTTCCAGACTCCGGGCTGCTACTGAGAATTTTATAAGAAATGTATAGAACAAACCAATCTAATTAATATATTATTAAATCAATTTCACGGTTCAATGGTTTTCATTAATGGACGGAGTGATTCGTAAGGTTAAGGTGTGTGTAATTCATTAAGATTTTGTGTAAATTGTCCGAAATATAAAAATTGTTGGAAATGTTGGAAAAAATCACACAGACTGAGTTTTATGTATTACCTTTAATCTACTCATGTGATGCTGGGACGGGTCGGATTAATAAATTAAGTAAATATTTTGTAGATAGCCAATATACACATTTAATATTTATTAATTACAATCAAACGATAAAAAATTACATGAATATTGCGGGTTAAAATCCGTACAATAACTTATGACGATTAAAAGCTTTCATATACTTCTTTATAATTGTGAAATTAACGGTCTGTAACTATTTAAAAACAAATTCGTATTAGATAAAGGTCTGGATTATCACACTGGCAAGTTCCTGTTATTGAGAATTTCTCAGAGGAAGTTTATAAAACATTTTAACTGGCCCGCAACGGAATTAGAACCCAGACCCTCGGGATTAATCATAGAGGTAACCCGCCTTATTCCAAATTTAAAATAACTTTTAATTACATAATAGAAACTAATTTATACTATTTATAGTCTTTATAAAAATGACGTAAAGATTACAAAAGTCATTATTCACGATAACATCCACTAAATTTCCACTTGCAAAATATAAATTAATTAAGTACGAGTACGAGTTACGATCAATACTTCCATAAAAATAATATAAATTGCATTACCACGACAATTATTATGAATTATTATATTTTATTGCGAATTTATTCATTTAATATCTGCGAAAGATACAAAAATAGCGTATGAACTATATAAAAGAGACAGACGTATAATAACGTTAAATTCATTTAATATAAAAACTCGTTTGATTTCCTGTTTAATGTGTTTCGGAGTATACATATTTTATGATACAGCTACAAAGTTGCTTATATAAAACATATGACAGGTCTTTAAAGCCGAAGTATTATGTTTAATTATTTATTAATTGAGTAAAACGAATAAAACTTACTTCGTAAATATATTATACTTTATTCGCGGTTTCGCTCGCATCATAATTCAGAATAGTTAAATACCAATTTCCATAGTTCTTTTTTCGTAACTGTAGTTTGTTCGAAGATTGCTAAAGATTTTCCCAGTATTTATTATAAAAATTTCACAAGTTACATTTAAAAAGCATGCCAAGTAATTCTTGTTTTGAATATAACAAACAGCACGACTATCAATTATACGAAAACGTGAATCTTATAAATGTGAAATTTCTTTGTCATTTGAATTTTGCGCGAACCCAGAAATCACACATCCATCCAGTTTATATGTAACATTATTTTCTGACATGTAGCTTTATATTATATAGTTTTATATATAGCAAAATTGTATTATGTACAAAATCAAATCTAAAGATCAATTATTCAACTGAGCTCTTACGAGCACTTAGAACGCCATTTACAAGTCTCTATACCAATTAAACTTTGAATGTATATTCTAACATATTTTAATATAAACAAAAATTTTAACAAAATAAAAACCGACTTCAAAAGTAAAAGTATTCCAAAACAAATTAATATGCACTAAAAAGTAAAAAAATAATAGCGTGAAGAATACGCTATTATTTTTGTACAATGTAATAATCAACTTACTTTTTCTACTCATCAATATAGGTACGATTGTGTTGTGTGATTGATAATGTAGTCACAATTATTCTTATTTTTGGATTCGATGTAAACACGGGAAGCACCAGCGTTCAAATAAAAAAAGAATCATTAAAATCGGTTCACCCAGTCGAAAGTTATGAGGAATTGATAACTTCCTCCTTTTTTGAAGTCGGTTAAAAATACGAAGTAAAGTTACAGCCTGTGAAGGTTCCACTGTTATGTTAAGGCATCTTCTTATTTTGTGGAAAAGGTTTGAAGCTTACTTCACAACGCTGCTCCATGCGGGTTGGTAGACACATGTGATACAGCCTACACATGCCGGTTTCCTCACGTTGACTTCCTTTACCACAGATTAAACTCAAGAAAAGTTAAGATTCACGTGTTGCACTGAACAATCTCGTTTCCAATTTTAATAGTAATATGATACAAATTTGATTTGAATATAATTTGGAATTAAATCATTCGATTCTCCTAAATACGTCCGTGAAATAGGCTCGATTTTTACCATAACACCAATTTGGCAGATTGCCCATAATTATGCAGTGACCACTCTCGCATAATCTGCACGCACATTTGTGGGTGAATCGGTGGCACATTACCGCCAAAATTACTCGCTTAGCTCATTAATGATTGTGCTCTTGTGTGTAAGCTTGGTGTTAATTAATGGTTGTATAATATACACTAACAAAATGACACTTTCATTATGTTTTAGATGCATATAAAACGCCATGTTTCTTAATAAAACTAGGCCGTGGGATATAATATTGGTAAATTGGAAACATTTAATAGTTTTCGTAAATCTGTTTATTTTGTTGATATCATAAAAACATATACGAAAACGAAAAGAGAACCATCACTTCTAGCGAAGGTGAAAACTTAACATAAAATCGTCGAAAGAAATTATAATGAATGTTGTTTACGCCTTTAAAGACGTACATATCACTTCGTAAGAGTATGTTTGAGTTTTTAATTTAAGTGTTTAGTGATAAGTTGTAGGCACACTATACAGTTCACGCTCGATCGTTTGGCGTGGTTTCGCGTGGTGAACGATATTTCGTTATGTGACATGACCTTGAGCCATTCCCATTTCACTCTACTGTAAGCCGCGTAAAAGAAGTTCGTTCCATAAAAATTGTAACCTTAGTAAATATAAGTAACAGCCTGTGAATATCCCACTGCTGAGCTAAGGCCTCTTCTCCTTTTTTTGGGGAGAAGGTTTGGAGCTTATTCCACCATGCTGCTCCAATGCAGGTTGGTGGAATACACATGTGGCAGAACTTCAGTTAAATTTAACACATGCAGGTTTCCTCGCGATGTTTCCCTTCACCGTCAAGCACGAGATGAATTATAAACACAAATTAAGCACATTAAAATTCAGTGGTGCCTGCCCGGGTTTGAACCCACGTTCATCGGTTAAGATTTACGCGTTCTAGCCACTGGACCATCTCGGCTAACCTTAGTAAGGCGATCCATAATAGAAACACCATCAGCCTAGGACGCCAGAACCTAAAAGAAAAAAAAATTGCAATCCAAAATCTTTTATTATGATGCTGCCTAGAAATGAAAATATGCAGCCAAAAAATACCAAAACTACAAGACAATATAAAATAATAATAGCAATAATGTACGTTTACTATTAATACATTCATTATTTTATCTAAGCCATGTTTATTAACATCTATTGAAACTTATAGTAAAAGCATTTTATCGTAAAATAGCACCATAGAATTACGTTAATGAAAATGTGTTACGTACAGCACAACCGGGCGACGGGAGTGGCAATTACGCGCATAATCGAGGGTGGCACAGCATTGACCTCGCCACATTGCATCTAATTAGTGTCCATTTAGTTACGACTATTCTAGATACTTTATATTGAATCCTAAATTGAATTCCTATTTTAATAAGTTCATATGTTGTAACATATTTTTGTTGGTAATTTGATGAGTCGCGATGAATATTGAAACAATTGTAGTTTCAAATTCAAAACTTTATTCAATTATATATTTTACAAGATTAAATTAAATGTAATGAGGATAAAATGATCGCCTCCTTATTCCCATTTAAAATTGTTACAAAGTCGACGAAGTACAGCTCGCTGAGTTTCTTCTGCCGGTTCTTCACAGATCTGTGGGTTTTTTAAATCTAGCAGTTATTACTTTGATTATCTATAAGTAATGTTTCTAAATCGAGTAAAGGGATTTAAATTTGTAAATCTGTTACTGTTTCTGAACGTTAGAGTAGATATAACCGAGAAGAACTCGCAAGGAATTGTTTACATAAATATATAGAGAATATAATATAACTGAAATCATCGTAAAACATAACCTTGAGTCCAAATAAATATTGGGGTATCACCAAAAATCGAAGAAGCAGTATGGAATATTATACTTCAAATGTTTGCGGGAACGGATATCTTCGCGACTATGCTGGCTTGTAAGTAACAACTTTTGACGATTATTTTAGTTTATAATGCAACTACAAATCAGTTCGTGAACCGCTAAACAATATCAAAATTGCAGACGATGTCGCAATAGAGGAACAATAAATGCTTAGTATTTAAATTTATTAAAGCATAATTGGATGTTACTGTTTCAATATCGAAAAAGCTTATGTTATACGAGTTCAACTTTAAATAATTGGCATTGTTGAATTGCACTATAGGATAACGATAATGAGAATGTGGCGATCACCGTAGCGAGACCGCCAGCGAGTGGCAATTACGTGTACTATCGAGCGTGGTATAGCATTGACCTTACCACAATGTATTTAATTAGACCAATCATGTTTACGTACTTAATATATCTAAGAACTATACGAATGAATTTTCTTATTAGAATTAATATTTTGTTTTTCAACTCTATATAGAGAGATGTTTGTTCTCTGTTACTTAAACGTTTTTTTTTATCATTTTAATAAGGTTATCTTTGCCGATTGAAAAAAATATTTATTTAAAGCATGGAATAAGAGTTGGATACTAGTTAACTAACATTCTGTTTCTCTAAACGGCCTTGTGTAATTAAAGTAACGCTTTTGAAAACACTTATCCATGTCTGAAACGGCTGGACCGATTTTAACGGGACTTTCACTGGCAGATAGCTGATGTAATAAGGAATAACTCAGGCTACTTTTAATTTAAAAAAAAAATATCGATTCATAAAATAGAAGAATTTCATTAAAATTTGCATAGGTATTTCTTTACGCGGAATACAAATTTAACACGAGCTGAAGAATAACTTTTAAATTAAATTAAACGCGGACGATGTCGCAGGCAACACCAAGTATTAAATATATAGATAACCAAATTAGTAATAATTTAAATATGTGTTTTTTCAATCGAAAAGCATTTGATACTTGATTAAGCTGTATATGTATTTATAAATCACATGCTGGAGCAAATTTTAAGGATTGCGCAAAATATATATTATTCGCTAGAACTCGTTATTCGCTAGACATCCTAACGCACAACATCAGTAGATGGTATTGTTGTGTTCCGGTTTGAAGGATGAGTGAGCCAGTGTAATTACAGGCACAAGGGACATAACATCTTCATTGCGTGGAGTAGAGGCGATGTTATTTTTTTTAAGAAATGTACAAACCATTGTCTATGGGCGTTGGTGACCACTTACCATCTGGTTGTCCATAAGCATAAATTCGGTCCCACATGGAGTACTGCTCTCATTTCTGGGCGGGAGCTCCCCAATACCAGCTTCTTCCCTTTGACCGCATTCAACGTAGAGCAATTCGAATTGTCGACGATCTGGTTCTTACCGACCGACTTGATACTTTGAATCTGCGTAGAGATGTCGGATCACTCTGCATCCTCTATCGCTTGTATCTCGTGGAATGTTCTAAGGAATTGTTTTTCGAAATTCGAAATACCATTCTCACCACCTCGATGTCCGGAAATCCACAACAGCGCGATTTTTAAGGCATTTTTGCCTCGCACAACCACTCTGTGGAACCAGCTTTCGCCGGCGACTTTTCCGAACCGATATGACAAAGCAACCTTCAAGAAAAGAGCATCTTTCCATTCAAATCTTTGTCTACGCAATCAAAAGATAACGGCCGTTTATGTCGCATTTTCTATACATTCGTAAAGGGAATCATAACCTTCCCGTTGACCGTTGACCGCTGACCGTTGAATCATGAAATTTGGCAAGAACCGATATCTTGTAGCACAAGTAAATGAAAAACTCTGAAAACCGTAAATTCGTTCTTTACAAAATTTTTTAAAATAATTAAGCAAATTAATTTTTACCTATGAGAAGTCTAAACCTTAAAATAACCTGGTAAATCGTTTAGTATATTGCCCGCATTCTGACTTGCGTTTACCCGGTTTTTTTTTTAAATTTATTTCACTAAACTGACTACAATTATACAATCAACAATAACATATACACATATAACCGAAATACAATTGTCATCGCGATGTGGTCATTACTTGCTCGTTTAAAAATATAAAAATTACTTAGTAACTAGAATAGTTACAGAATGTAGCAATCCGTGTTCATATTAAATGAAGCTTATTGTTAAAGCTAAAACGTACTCATTTAATCAGATAATGATAGTATAATTATTAATTACAACAACATTTTAGGCCCCTTTATTCTTTCGTGGTCTATACGGGACGTTCAAATCGTGTTCATTGATGTAGATAACCTCATAGCGTTCATTTGTTTCAATATAATTTTAATCAAGAGCGTGATTTGCAATAACGATCAAAGGAGAAATGTGTGTGCGGACTTAAAATATTTCACACTGAAATATATGTTAAAACTAGCTTTGGCTGTGGCCTTATCCGTGTATTTATTTGTATACTAAATGAGGAGACTAATATTTAACTGAATAAACTATTTTTTTTATAGAATAGGTAGGCAGGCGAACGTGTACATGGGCCACCTGTTAGTAAGTGATCACCGGCACATCGCCAATGCGCCACCAACCTTAGGTACTAAGATGTTATGTCCCTTGAGCCTGTAACTACACTTGCTCACTAAGCCTTCAATACGGAACATAACAATACCAAGTACTGTTAACTTGCGGTAGAATATTGTGTGGTACCAATTATACATACCAGAAGATGCAACGCGTTTTGGAGAAGATTTTAGTGTATAATATTATTTCATATTGTAGTGTTTCATAAGTGGCCGCGCTTCGAAGTTTCATCCGCTTTAAACAGACTATTGACGAGAACAGCGTGAAGTTTGTGTTCTTGTATTTCATATTTGTTATCAGTGATTACAGAGTGCCAGGTTGCTTGGCATGAATGGTTCCTGCTACGCTCTTTTACTCGGTGGTAGAGCTTTGTGCAAGCTCGTCTGGGTAGGTACCACCCACTCATCAGATATTCTACCACAAAACAGCAGTACTTTGTATTGTTGTGTTCCGGTTTGAAGGGTGAGTGAGCCAGTGTAATTACAGGCACAAGGGACATAACATCTTAGTTCCCAAGGTTGGTGGCGCATTGGCAATGTAAGTGATGGTTAACATTTCTTACAATGCCATTGTCTATGGGCATTGGTGACCACTTACCATCAGGTGGCCCACATGCTCGTCCGCCAACCTATACAAAAAAAAAAAAAAAAAGATGCTTAAAGTTATAATAATATTCTACGGAGTCGGAAACAGAATATTTATCTTAATAAGATTTTTCCGAATCGGACTGTTAGTCTCAAATCTCATTACTATCTTATTTTATTTATTATTATGGTCGATATTTTTTATAACGTTAAGTACAGCATTTGTTTCAAAAAAATAGTTGTTCATTTGTTTTGCCGCTGGTTGCTTTTTCTTTGATATCACTCTTGGTGGTAGTGTGTTATAATCGAAATGGCAAGTTATGTATTTATTTGATAAGAGAGAAACTAAATAGAGATAAATAAAAATAAAAATTGAACGTAATAAGTACATATGTATAGGGTTTTCCATTAAGGGCGCTTGATCTTTGAAATGCAAAAAAAAATACATGTAGGAGAAATATTTGCGTAATTTTTTTTTTATTTGGAAGGTCTATCGACCCCATTATGTATGGAATATGACATCATTCAAATGACCGCCACGGCTTCGGTTGGTGGCGCGCACACGAAAGGTCCAATTTTCGATGACTCTGGCGCACAAATCGGGCTGTATTTGATCGATGGCGTGGCGTATGTTGACTTTGAGGGCATCGGTGGTTTGCGGCTTGTTGGCATAGACCTGCGACTTAAGAAAACCCCACAAGAAAAAGTCCAGCGGGGTCAAATCGCACGATCTCGGTGGCCAGTTCACGTCGCCTCCGCGCGAGATGACCATGTCCAGAAATTGCTCGTGCAGAACTTCCATCGTAGCGTGTGCTGTGTGGCACGTAGCGCCGTCCTGTTGAAACCACATGTTGTCCAGATCCATATTCTCGATTTCACGCCAAAAGAAGTTGGTTATCATCGACCGGTATCGCTCACCATTGACGGTGACGGCCACATCATTATCGTTTTCGAAAAAATACGGACCAATCACGCCTCCGGCCCAAAATCCGCACCAAACAGTCACTTTCTGCGGGTGTATTGCCACTTGGTGAACCTCGTGTGGATTGGTCTCGTCCCAAATACGGCAATTTTGCTTGTTGACATAGCCATTCATCCAAAAATGCGCCTCGTCGCTGAAGATGATTTTTTTGCCAAAATCGGCGTCAACTTCCAACTGCTCTAATGCCCAGTCAGCGAACACACGGCGCTGTCTATGGTCATTAACCTTGAGCTCTTGGGTCAGCTGGATCTTGTACGGGTGCAGGTTCAAGTCACAACGCAAAATTCGCCAAGTTGTCGTCTGCGAAAGGCCGAGTTCCTGTGCGCGACGCGGAATTGACTGCCGCGGGTTTTCGAGGACACTGTCGCGCACAGCGGCGATATTCTCGGCAGATCTCGCGTTACGTTGACGCACGGGAACCGGCTGATTGTTAACTGACCCGGTTGACTCGAATTTGTCCACCAATCGACGGATAGTCGACTCGGCAGGACGATCATCGCGACCGTAAAACGAGCGAAGTGCGCGGAACGTTGCTCGAACTGAAGACCCATTTTCATAAAACAATTTTATGATTTGCACGTGCTGCTCGACACTGTAACCTGCCATGGTGGTTTGGGAGGACGGAATGAATATAACACACTGCATTTGACAGCTGTCACTCAAACAACATGGCCGCAATCAGCTGTCAAAGTTCAAGCGTCCCTATTGGAAAACCCCTTATGTATATTTTTTCATTTTTTACAACAGTACAAGAAATCAGTAATATTTGTTTGCTTTTGTTTTTTCCTTATACAGGGTTATTTGTAGATAACACACCAGCAACCTCGCAGGACTAGATAGCTAACATCATAAGCAACAAGTGTAGGCGCCACACTCTCTGAATCATTAGCTACATACTAATCTCCATAACTTTTTTTTCATACTTTCTACAACAATTAACAAAAGTATTTAGCTGGCAGTGCACCGAAGAAATAAAAAAATGTTAAGCTTCAAATATCACTTTCACTTTTTTAATGAACACCGTAATAAAATAATATTATCTGAAAACTTGAATCAATTAACATTATTCGAAGAACAAAAAAGTTGTTTCGTCCTGGGTTTTTATCTTTCTCTAACAGCAAACAATGGTCTCAAGCTGATTTAATTAGTTTCTATTTCCTAAATAAATAAATAATCTACAAAAGACTAGGGAATAGATGCTAGATATAATAAATACCTCCTTATTTAATATCAACTACGTTTATCTGATAGTAACACAAATAAAAAATAAAGTATTTTTTTTATATAAAGCTTATAAATTCGTAGAGCAATAAAAATAATTAAACGATGAGTCGTTTTTGTTTTTTCTAGAATCGACATCGACAAGTTTTTTTATATAATAGCGCCCTAGTCTCGCGCCCTAAAGCGGGTGAAAAACAAATGCCGCGTAAAGTTGACGTTAAACAATCTGTCACCAACAAAGGGAATATTTTAATATCAGCTTAGCGCCCCGAGGGAAGATATTTTTTTATTTGAACCGAGCATCTCGTTATTCAGGTTTCATGTTGTAAAATACTGGGAGTGCCTTTAAAAATATTATATTTCGTTACAATACGTAGCTGGTTCGTTGTTTCTGTAACTTGTTATTTTCTTTCTGTTAATAATTTGTTGAATACAAAAATACTATTTATAATTGGATTTTAAATTTAAAATGGAAGGCGAACAAAATATTATGTATATATGAATTACACAAAAGACAACTAAGACAAAAGTATTCAGTAACTTTTTCTTGTCTGTTTGTCAACCGATTTTCTTTTGTTTTGTTGCCATTAAAAATAAGCTAATATATAAAAGGACTTGTTCTGACTGACTCATCAACGCAGAGCCTAAAGACTTGAAATTTGATAGTTGATGCATTTTGTAATGAAAACACGCACTAAGAAAGGATTTTTGGAGATTTCACTCCTAAAGGGATGAAATAAGGGATGAGCCATTGTATGGAAACCCATCATTTTCAAAGTTAGAAGAACGATATTTCATGCACAAGCTTCTGTTTAAAAATAAATAAATACCCAAATCAGAGTTTTTCAAAATTCACCACCTAAGAGGGTGAAATAGGGAAGTTCGTACGTCAAATCCGTCATTTTTGAAGTAAGAAAAATGAAATTTAATTTTAAAGTTTCTGAGCAAAAATAAATCCTACGTATTTTGTCATTTTTGGAAATTCAACCCCAAACGGGAGAAATAGTTTGGAAACATTTGTATAAAAAATGGTAATGATCTGCTTCAAATTTACTGTTTGTGTTTTTTAAATGAATTGATAAACATGTATTTCAGAGATTTGGAAATTCCACCCAAACGGGTAGGACTTTTGGAAGGGTATGGATGTTTGTTTGGACATATTCGCTAAAACATTTAATATACATAGTTCTGGGTGCAATTAATAAAATGCAAAATACACAATATCTCAAAAAAATACTACTAATTTCTTTATACTTTCAAAGCTTTACCTCAACATGACCCACAATTCCTATACATTTATTGAAGGATGTGATCGAGGAGAGGTTGGCTTTCATTCCATTTCAGTCCAAGAATGCAAAACTCTACCAGATAATTGCACATATCTATTAGATTATTCTTTCGAATTTCAAAGACTATAATTATGTAGTTCCCTCTTAATGTGTGCTTGACCATGACAATCAATAAGTCTCAAGGCAGTCATTAAACATGACTGCCTTGAGACTTATTGATTGTGACACTGGCTCACTCACCCTTCAAACCGGAACACAACAATAGCAAGTACTGCTGTTTTGCGGTAGAATATCTGATGAGTGGGTGGTACCTACCTAGACGAGCTTGCACAAAGCCCTACCACGGTTTTAATCAAATATTTAATTGGTACACAATATTTTGATATATATTGCTAAATTTAAAGTATATTATTGTTCATAGTTAAATCACTAATTTAATTAAACTCGTTACGTCACTAACTCATCGAATAATTACAAGTTTGTTGCTGGTATGCCTTATAATGTGTTTCCAAATCCATCACTCTAAATATAATTTTATATACTTGAGTGACGTCGGGTAAATTTAATTATTTTACTAAAACATCTAACGGCATTTTCGCCCACATCACGTCAACGTCTGCTCCACCCACACACGACAATGCATTTCTGTGTCCAAACTATGATCGGTAATTAGAATCAGGTTTGACCAATATGAAATTTATCTTCATAAAATAGAAATTAAATTTATTACTTATTTTTCTATTAAAATAACTCAATATGAGTATATACTTACTTACACAATGTATCAACCTTTATGTATTTACAATAAAATAAAACAAATAATTATATAGCTTCACAGGTCTAAAGTGCTAACGCTGTTTCAAGGTGATCCCAGAAAACGTTCAAAATTTTTCAAGTATAAGATTCAAGAAACGTTTTCTTACTCAAGATTGTTTTAAAACTAACGACTTTATATATGATAGCAAACCTTGGAAATAAAAATGATTCCACCAGGCTGTTTTAAAAATTAAATAATTAATGTAAACATTTATTTGTAATTTAAAAAACCACTCAACCCAATCTCTAAGTACCTATGTTGTTTCTATGTTAAATAAAGTTTCGTTTCATATTTGTTTTAGCCTTTTTAAACCATCCATAAATTATTCTTCAATTAAATTTCTTAGGAAAACTCTACGCGACGCATTTAAATCGATTAACAAAAAGACAATATTTTTATGTAGTATTTAATTTCCTATTATATCATGTGAGTTAGTATATTAAATATATATTTTCGTATGTATGAGCAAATTGTTTTTCTTTTGAAATAATCGTTTTTGCATGCGTCTTTTACACGCAAATACACCTTTTTGCCTACCTGTACTTAACTCGTACTAAGGTTGGTAGAGTATAATTAAAAGCAATTAAGCCACCTTGTGTAAAATATAATAATTTTTATGTTGCACAATAAAGTGTTAAATAAATAATTAAGTAACTGTTACTTTCAACATTAATTTAAAAAAGGAAACGAACGCCTGCCACGAAAGCCAGACACATTTCTTATTAAATGCTCAAGTTCTCATTAAGCACTAAATTAATACCAACGATGCATGGCCGCATGTAATAGCAGTCTTGTTCTTAACTTACATCTCGCACTTACTTATTTAATTCATGTACAGTATTTTGATATTTATATCCACCAATTAAGGTATATTATTGTGTGCAATTGTTCTTCAATTGTAGAATAGATTCCTCGTTGGTAGCATTGTATGCTACAAATCACAATGAATACAAAAAAATCGTTAATGAATAGCTTCGTTCATCTTAGCTTTTGAAGCGTGTCGCTTGAGGGGACCATTGAAGTTACGATTATAGCCGAATGTATATAATTTAGCAATTTAAACGGTGATTATCTCTAGGTACCGATGATTTCATTTGAATAAAAAATAATTGTTTATGATTTTGTTTTCAAAATTCCCAAAATTTGATAGGATTTTAAAAATCCTATCAAATTTTGGGAATTTTTTTATTTCATTTTTTATATTGTGTTTATCAAACACAATATAAAAAATGAAATAAGAAAATATGATTTATATACAACATTTATTACAATAACGAAATTTATTTTGTTCGATTGTAATGATTTTATTGCTTCTCACAGAACCGTAAAAGCTTGTGCCCGTTAAAGTCCAATTGTTTTAATTAACGACCAGCAAAATGAAGCCTGCATCCGGTTGGTAATTAAACGCTGATCAGATATGAGCTGTACACCAATTGAAAACGTTGACAGCAAATATTGCCTTGTACGTGAATCTATAGTAAAGTCTTTTTTAAATATTTTTTTTAAAAAGTAAAGTCAGAAGTTAATTTCCACTATGCGTCAGTCAATTTGAATTTGATCTTAAAATATTAAGTACATTATTAAAAAATCAATCCTGTGCTACTCGGTATAAATGACAAAAGTAAAATAACGAGTCATTTTTTAATTAACGTTAAGAAAAATTGGACTTAAAGTTGACCTTCAAATTTAAATTTAATCGCAATAAAAACAATTTTACTACGTAGAATAATATACTATTAATTTAATAAGTATAAAATTCAAAAGGTAAATAATAATCACATGTTTAAAGAAAAAAAGTACATTTATAAATAAAACTCATTAAATCATAAATTGAAAAGATTTGATAGAACACTAAAACAAAATGTAGATGATAAATTCAATTTCACGATCACTAACAGTATTGGAGAGTTGTAAAGGCACTTTGTGGTACATCCCATATTACTGTCAAGCCAATCAGAATATTTCGTACGTCCAATTTTAACGCAAAGCGGTCCTTTGTTTTTTGTACTGAAAATTCTATTTTCATTGAGCAGTGACAAAATTGAAATTCCATAAAAGCGACATTTCACAATGCCTTGAGGAAAAATTGAAATATATTGAGAAATCATTTTCCATTGATTTAATTTCTCGGCCAGTTAACTCACTAGATAGAGCCGCGAGTAAGCCCGTCTAGGTACCACGAAACACGTCATATTCTACCGCTAAAGAGCAATAGGGTGTGTAAGCCAATGTAGTTCCCAATATTGGTGGTACATTGGCGATGTTCGAAATTGTCATTATTTATTACATTATTGCGTTATTTAATAACCATAAGAAACGAACCGAACCGAAAGATACTTGGTGGTAGAGCTTTGTGCAAGCTCGTCTGGGTAGGTACCATCCACTCATGAGATATTCTACCGCAAAACAGCAGTACTTTGTACTGTTCTGTTCCGTTTTGAAGGGTGAGTGAGCCAGTGTAATTACAGGCACAAGAGACATAACAAGGGACGATTGGCGATGTAAGCGATGGTTAGCGTCTCTCACAAAGCCAATGTCTATGGGCGTTGGTGACCACTTACCATCAGGTGGCCCATATGCTCGTCCGCCTACATATGCTATAAAAAATAATAATAATAATGTAACAAGACAGCTTATCTTTTGACAGGTCCTCAATAACATCATATTAAAGTTAAAACCTTCTTTCTAATATTCTATATGCTTCAATGATAAACAAATATATTATTTATGTAGAAAAGAAAAACATACAGTTTAATAAAAATAAGAAATTTCTCAGTAAGAAATGATATTACATAACAAAAACAGTTATGTATCGACTTGTTAAGCCATCAACATCATAATAAATATTATACTTATACCATATATAATTATATTATATAATTATACCATAAATATAATATTATACTTTATTTAATGCAAATAGTAAATTAAAAAGATGAAAATGCGTATTAAATTTTCAATCAATTTATACAAAACGTCACATTTCTGCCAACCTGACAATTCCAGTTGTCCAATTAATTCTATAATTGTTTCAATATTTCGAGCCAATGTGATAATTATCTGTATGAAATATTAACTTTGATATACAAAATTATATATTTTTGCGTAAAATATAATCTGGGTTAATAATAGTTGTTTTATTATAAGGTAAAGTTTGGTGAATACATAAAGGTATTATCACTTTTCGTTCTTAGAGTCGAAGCGGCCCGTGGTTATGAGTCAAGTTTCAATAAATAAATATATATTTAACATTAAAAAGTAAAACTTATTTTATTATCATACAAATCAACGTAAACAAAGTGAACCACATTATTATTCTTAAAAATCCAAACAGTACAATTGAACAAATTACAAGTCGCCCAATAATGATTTAATTATTTTACCTTTCTGTCCACCGACAAAATGGCGGTTTTAAATTAGCGAGCGTTTTTTTTAACCTAACTATATGTTATAAATATTATTTCCTTTTATCCCGTTCGAAGTTAAGACGGTTGATAATAATTTAAGAAGATTGCCTATTATTATAGAAACAGAAACATGTAATTTACTTATATATATAAACGTCGTAATAAAGACTGAAGTGAGCTATATATAATGGTATTTTAGTTACAGCTATTCCATTAAACTTGAATTGCAGTAATATCAATTGTACACACAATATGAAAGATAACTGGAACCAGCGCAGCTGCGCGAGCGGTCACCGGCGCGGGCTCACCTCTGAGCGATTTACGCAGTTGTTTATTTATGCACAGGATTTAGGCTATGGTCGCAATACACAAGCCAAGAAATAAAGAAACTAAAATATAATTTATTTCTTATAACACAGAAAATAAATGAAAAGTTCATGATGAAATAATCAGAATGTATATCAATTATTACGCTATTTCAGTGTAAATTAAATTATCAACTATTTATACCAAATATTATAAATTTTATTATTAATTAAAAAATATATATGACAATGTTTTACGCGATTTACGCAGTTGTTTATTTATACACAGGATTTAGGTTGCGGTCGCAATACACAAGCCAAGAAATAAAGAAACTAAAAAACAATTTATTTCTTATAACACAGAAAATAAATGAAAAGTTCATGATAGAGTAATAAGTATATATATCAATTATTACGCTATTTCAGTGTAAATTATCGACTATTTATACCAAATATTATAAATTTTATTATTATATTATTAATTTATAAAAATATATGACAATGTCACTTGAAACCTTCTTTTCCCCACTTCATCACAAGTTGGTCGCTTTTAAAACAAAATGCCTTATATACACAATATATATTAGCTTTGGGAATTAATAAATTTAAGTCACACGTAAAGATAACTTCCATTAATACGGTGTATTACTCAATAAAGATTTTTACAGATGATAAAAAGTGTGAAATTATTCATTATTAATAAATACGCTTAAAATATTCATTGAAATTCTGTCATATGTGCATTTCACCAAACCGCATTGGAGCAGCTTGGTGGAATAAGCTCCAAATTTCTATCAAATTATGAGTTTTCAAATAGCTTGTAAATATTACTGATTCGCTTTTAATAGTGAGAGGTCCGTATCAAAGGCGTGGTCGTTCACGAGGCACCCACTGCCGCTGGCTGCTGTTTATGGGATGCATTCGTTATAATTTCCAACGGATATATTACGTCACCAGTTAAAGGATACATTATAAAGTTGTCTTAATGCCATTGCAAATTATATTCCACGGAATTAATCTTAAGTTTCATATTATAATATATAATATAACGTTTCATCTAACACATATTAGAGCTGAATTCGCATTATCAATCTTAACCGCAGATGGTCAGTATAAAATATTAGTTTTTGTGTTATATTAAAATCTATTTCTTAAAAGCTTTTTGTTTTCGATATTGTTTTAAGATATCGTATAGCTAAGAAATATAGTGTGCTCACTTGGTGGTGGGGCTTTTTGCAAGCCCGCCTGGGTAGGTACCACCCAATCATCATATATTCTACCGCTTAACAGCAATACTTATTGCTGCGTTCTGGTTTGAAAAATGAGTTAGCCAGTGGAACTACAGGTTTAAAGGACATCGTCGTTTCTAAGGCTTATGGCGCATTAGCGATGTAAGGAATGCTTAATATTTCTTAGATCGCCAATCTCTATGGGCGTTCGTGATCACTTGATCATCAGGTGGCCCATTTGCTATTACCTATAAAATAATACTAAAAATAATAATTGTGGTATACACTAAACTATCTTGGAAGTAGTGCTTTTTCAAGCTCGTCTAGGTAGACGCCATACATTCATCTGAAATATTCTATCACAAAACAGCAATACTTATATTCGGTGTGTTCCGGTTTAAATAGTGAGAGCCAGAAACAGGTACACAGGACATAACATCTTACTTCGCAAAATAATTTTCAATATAAACCATTGAATAATAATAATAACAATGTCCTCTTGACTGATTTCGGCTAATGTAGCCAGTATCAAGAGATTAGCCAACTGCACGGGATATAGTGCACAATGGTGTTTGAAAACACAGGTCGTGTTCACCTGTTTATCTATTCCCTTGCTATCATGATCCAATGGGACGGCTAACCCGAAACGTCTGGGGATAGGTCAGGCGCAGGATCAACGACTTAACGTGTTTTCCGAGGCAGGTTTTACTCGGTGGTAGAGCTTTGTGCAAGCTCGTCTGGGTAGGTACCACCCACTCATCGGATATTCTACCGCAAAACAGCAGTACTTTGTATTGTTGTCTTCCGGTTTGAAGGGTGAGTGAGCCAGTGTAATTACAGGCACAAGGGACATAACATCTTAGTTCCCAAGGTTGGTAGCGCATTGGCAATGTAAGTGATGGTTAACATTTCTTACAATGCCATTGTCTATGGGCGTTGGTGACCACTTACCATCAGGTGGGCCATATGCTCGCCCGCCAACCAATATAATAAAAAAAAAACATTGCTAATATCCATATTCCTGAGAATATCGAGATAGACAGGGCTTAAACCCAGGATCTTAGAATCTGTAATCGTATAGCTCGATAAACAAAAACTGAAATAATAAATGAAATAGAGTATTTTAGTCAAAATGGAGTCGAGTGATGAATCTTATTACTAAGTAATTACTGTCTATTATAGAATAAAAGTTTTCATTTGTGTCTCTTGCCAATTGTACTCGTAACACAATCTCATTAGAATTCCACCCGCCCAGATGCTCTCCTTACTCATTTAGACAAAAGGAATTTTTAGTAACAACAAATTTCTTACGTACTTTTTTATTTCATTTAGCAATTTACTTGTAAACTCTTGAACGATAATAGTTCTTGATGCTGTTCAGGTTTAGTCGAGACATTTTTACAATTGAATTAAGACTTAATTAAATTCTTGACTAGTTAAAAACACATTGCATTTGTAAAGTTTTTACTCTTTTTAACCAATATATATACAGGATTATTTTTTTTCTTCTTGAGTGTTTTAGTTCTCTAGCAAAAGACTGCCAGTACAATTCTTTAAAGGTCCTAACTGTCTGTTTTTAAAATTCTACCATAAAGTAAATTATTATTAATATGTATAATTCAACTTTTCACTTTTATTATTATAAACTTGAACATAGATTCTTTACTTTTTTGTGATTATTACTAGATCTTAAAGTTTTTGTTACTAATTCGCTTATTACACCTTACACTTTTTTATATAAGCATTTTCATTTAATCGGCGCGTTCAAAAAGGGTAATTCTCTATTTATCGCTATAATTATAAATACAAAATATATAGGTACTTAATTAAATAAAATATTTTAAATTACATTAAAGAAAATGTACAAGGACTATATATATGTATATATATATATTCTTTTTAGTTTTTATTGTATAGGTAGGCGGGCGGGCGTATGGGCCACCTGATGGTAAGTGGTCACCAACGCCCATAGACAAGGGCATTGTAAGAAAAGTTAACCAACGCTTACATTGCCAATGCGCCACCAACCTTGGGAACTAAGATGTTATGTCCATTGTGCCTGTAATTACACTGGCTCACTCACCCTTCAAACCGGAACACAACAATACAAAGTACTGCTGTTTTTCGGTAGAATACCTGATGAGTGGGTGGTACCTACCCAGACGAGCTTGCACAAAGCTCTACCACCGAGTTAAAAGCTCTACCACCGAGTAATATACGTTTTTGTTATTAAAATGTATAATATGTTAAAAAAAAAATATTACATTAATTTACCTTTTAATAATATGAGCCAAATCGTAAGTGGTAAGGGCAGATTCAAGGCGCTGTGTAACAAAAAAATATTTACTCGCGTTTCTATGAAATGTACTTCACAACGTCTTTTTTGTGCCGTACGTATGTCCCTATAAATCTAATTAAAGTTGGTATGATACTGTCACGTCAAGATCGCTTTACAAAATGATCGATGACCCTCTCATAAATTAAGTTTTACGCCAGTTATCAAAAAGTTTTAGGAATTCGATTATTCGATTAATCGAATTAGGAATAGCGTGGGCTGGTATCGATTTTATTGAATGGCTACTATCTAATTGGTTGGTTTGAAGATTAATGAGGGTTAGAAGGTGTTATTAATTTATTTGTAGTCCGACTTTAATAAAGGTTTTTTTTTTTCTTAGTTTAGGAGACGCACTTACTATGACATCGGTTGATTATTTTTAAAATAACTTAAAACTTACTTTAAATCAAGTTTTAAATATTTCGTAGTTAATATTATTACTTGCTATATGAAAAATATTTTGTAATGTTATTTCTTAAGACGTGAGAGAGTTATCATTATTATATGTTAGTTATAATTTTGATTTTGTTGTTATTGTTTGCTTTCGTTATTTATTTATTTTTGCTTTAATTATTTATATACATAAATAATCTAATTTAAGTAATAAATTATGAACAATAGCTGTTAACGAAATTTGACATCGAGATGGTAAATTAAATGTAGCGTCAAACTTTGACACGTATGGCGGTCCGCAACAGTTTTCGCATACTGAATTTGGAACTTGAATATTGAAAGGCGTTAAATGCGTGCCGTGAACATTTTATATTGAACCTTATAATATGGTTAATATAAACATGATTATCGTTTGAAGATAATTGTTTGCCAACAAGATGGGACGCACGAGGAATCCTAATAATCTACAGCGTCAGAATGCGTCTCTTTGGTATTTAACATGAAGTAATCTTTGAATGTGATGTACTGGTCTAGACTAACATTCGTGTGTCACTTTATTTTTTTTGAATTTAGAACACAAAAGATGATAAAAAATATATACATATTATAAAAAATCATTTAAGTATTTTATTATAATTTTTCAATTATTTATTATTAATTAATTAAAATCATTAATATTGAAATGTAGTGTAGTGAGAAAGCTTATTTACGCTTTATATAACCAAATAACATTGGCATAGCAAGTACAGTATGTCAGTTATCTTATTAATTAAATATTTTTTGATTTCGTCAAGCTTATTCTACTCTTAACAGAATGAACGATTAAGTTAAGTTAAAATTTTCAATTGAGAACTAACTAAATTGCATATATTTAATATAAAATTTATGATTTGTATTATACCTTTTATTTTTTTAATAAATAAATTAATATTTATTTTATGTTCTAAAATACTGTGCTTTTTATATATGAGTATATTTTAAATGATGATATATAAAACTATCAGCGTCAAGCAGGCACGCGATCCGATATAACGGTACGCGTCACTTTTTCTTTAATTCTGTGTCGTATAATCGAAAATACTAGTCCTAAATGTAAATTGAAAATGATAATTTTCATTTATAGAAAACGATTAAAATTATCATGCTATTAATTTTGTGTCAAATAATTTGACCTTTAGTGAATGTGGGTGCACGTATATTATAATTATGTAAGCGTTAGAGATCTCCATTGCTATATAACCGAAAAGCTTGCCCAATTGCCTGATTTTTCCCAATTCTCTATAAATATACCTCAATTTCAATCGTATAAATCATTTGTTCTCCTATAATTGGGAGTACATAATTATTACATGTAAAACCAGTTTTTTTTCTGTAATAATTTATATACTGTTAATATAAGATCCTTGTGAATTAAATAATAATCTGGGTGGGATATAGAATAAAATATAAACATATAAATATGTTTGTATTCCGATATCCACTGAATTCAATGTACGTCCGGGATGATGAATGATTTGCTCTGTGTGAGTCGAATTCTGGTTTTCCAAAAATTGATTTATATACTTGCGATATAACGTAAGTTGGTAGTTGACATAAGCGTGATTTATCGTTTCACTGTTTGTATAGCTATAACTGTAATCAGTTGTAAAGTTGTAAATCAAGATGTCTACCACCGAATTACTGCGTCAATTGCCAACGTTGACATTATAGTGTACAGGTGTGCGCAAACACACTACCTATTTCTTCACTCTCATAACCCAATGAGATGGCATTTTAACGAATTTTTATTATCCTAATCCGGGATTGAAATCTAGGACAAGGATCTGATAAGTTGCAATTATAGTAACAAGACAGTGACTTGTTAAACTCTATCATAGTAAATTTGTAAAATAACTTTGACATTTAACAATCATACATTAAAATAATTACTATACGACGAGACCGTTTCGGTTTATTATGTCGCATTGCTCTATTATAGCTAGGTAAATAACGGAGTGGTGACCCCTCCTTATCTTCGACACCATTAAGTTAAAGAAATCATCCATGTTTTCCATCGACTAATTCCATTTTATATTTTCTATTACACACATTCACATTTGTAACATTGCTTGGCAAAATTTCTTCTTCATAGGGAGCAAGAGGAAGAAGGATTTCGAGCTGATGCACTCAGCTAGATATGTCTTATGTTCTTTAATATCAGTATCAGCTTCAAAACCTAATTAATAATTTAAAAAAAGACATTATTTCTTTATAAAGTTTACAAGTTTCACACAGACGCTATAAAATAATGTAATAAAAAAAATGTACTAAAAATGTAAATTAAATCACTAAGGTTTTTATTGAAAGTCTTTATTATAAAGACGAATGTTCTTGTTTAACAAATGAGTTAGATTTCCAATATAATTTCTTAGAACAAAAATATTTTCCAAGATTGTTAAACCTTAAGGCAAGTCGCCTTTGAAACCAAAAACTCAAATAGAACAAAGACATCAATTTGGAACTCGAACTAATATTAGCCCGAAGTGGGCGTTGAATTAATTGAGATATTAAATTACAGCATTTTAAATTTAACAAGACCACCGTCAAGAGCCATTCATGTATGAACGAAACCTAATCGCACTCAAACGAATGCATTAAAAACCGATATATCTAAAGCTAGGGATTCGACGTTCATAAGCAAAATGGCTATTCTTACGTATAAATTTTTTCGACAAAGAATATATTCTAGAGAACGTAATATCAACAGCCTGTAAATGTCCCCCTGCTTGGAACTTACAAGTCTTTCTTCGGTTTTTCGGTACTTCAATGTGGGTTAATGGATACGAATTTGGAAGATTTCAAACTGACACACGGTTTCCTCAACGTGTACCCCTTTGCCGGTGAACGCAAGATTAATTATAAATAAAAATGAAGAACGTATCATATATGTGTGTGTTTTGTATTATTAATTTTTTTGACTGCCTCGTTGGTCTAGTGGCTACATGTAAGGCCGCAGACACGGTGGTCCTGGGTTCAAATCGCAGGCCGGGCCAAGAAAATGTTATTGAAATTTTCTTTCAGAAAATTCTCAGTAGCAGCCCGGCAGTAGGAATCTGGAAGTTGGAAGTATGTACACTCCCGTGCCTCGGAAAGCACGTAAAGCCGTTGGTCCTGCGCCTAAACTCTTTGCGGTCGTGTCGGATTGCCGTCCCATTGGGTTATGAGAGTTAAGGAATAGAGAGTGCACCTGTGTTTGCGCACACACTTGAGCACTATAATATCTCCTGTGCAGTTGGCTAATCTCTCTTGAGATTGGCCGCCGAGGCCGAAATCGGTCAGGAGGACCCTTATTTTATTATTATTATTAATTTACTTACTTACTAATAACACACTCACAACTAACAACCTTAAGTGAACGGTTGAGATTAGTTCTTAGTGAACGCAGTAACGTCATGCCCAAATTATCCCACATAACCTTAGCGATACAATATATGTTAAATTAGTACACCTTAAGTCGATCAAGTAAGTAATTGAATTGAACCTAGCACAGTAGTGTTGAACGATAATAATTACCATTTATCGTAATACGATCTGCGTCATTACACGCGATGAAAGCCGAGTGAATAAGGAAATTACCGATAACAATGTAACCAATATAGGAAGCTTGGTGTAAAGTAGATGAGATTGTCGTTTCAATCGAAAAATATTAGCAGTATTTGCCAATATGCGATAAGGTCTATATAATTTTGTATCAATGGTATGTTTTGGAATGGAGTAAACAATTAAATCAAGATTTAAAAAAAAACTGTAAAGCGAAAATTTTAAAAATATTTGAAGGAATATACTTAAATAAAGTATGTATATATGATTTCACAATATTTAAATTCAATTCATATTTTTACTTTAAGTTAATCTTAAATTGACAGGAGATTAAATTTTTTTTAAATGTTATGTATAGAGCAATTTAAAATTGAGGTATTATAAAAATATAAAAAAGTTCATGGCTAAGCTGATTGCAAGTCTGGTAAATAATACAATAAAAAGAAACTTGTAATACATACAAAAACTAAGTTGTAATACAAAACATCTTAGTTCCACAGGTTGCTGGTATATTTGCGATGTAAGGGATGGTTAATATTTCTTATAAGCTAATATCTATAGGCGGCGGTGGTACCATCAGGTAGCCCATTTTTCTGTCCGCGTACCAATAAAATAAAATACAATAATAATTTTTATTAGGACACAGGATTAACATAGATTATTGAATTAGCCATCTTGCTAGGAGAGCTTTTTTTATAGCATAGGTAGGCTGACGAACATATGGGCCTTCTTATGGTAAGTGGTCACCAACGCCCATAGACATTGGCATTGTAAGAGATGTTAACCATCGCTTACACCACCAATGCGCCACCAACCTTGGGAACTAAGATGTTATGTCCCTTATGCTTGTTATTACACTGGCTCACTCACCCTTCAATCTGGAACACAACAATACCAAGCACTACTTTTTTGCGGTAGAATATTTAATGAGTGGGTGGTACCTACCCAGACGAGCTTGCACAAAGCTCTACCACCGAATATAAGCTAATATTTTTATTCTGTTTGATGACCATTTTAACATACATTGACGTCCACACTTATAAAAAACACTTTCTGCAACAATTATATGAGCAAAAGAAAATGACAAATAAAATGTAATATGTTTTAAATTATATTATACTGATTATGTTTTTTTGTAAAATAAACTATATAATATAGTTAAAATTATTCATAGTTATTGATATTGACGTATACAAAGCATCAAGTCGTCACCGGACATGCATTTAAATGAATGATTGCTGATGATTGATGCAAAATAATTTAGGTTAATAGAACACGCGTCGAGGACTGGAAATCAATAATTATGCAAATATTATTGATTGATGTTTTTAGATTGTGATATATTACATGTGTAGCGACATCTATCTCGGCACATATGAAAACTAAAAACTGACGTATCCTACGTCGCGATATTAAAGTTATCCGAGCGATTGAACATATATACAAGAACCCGACAACAACCGTCGGGCGGTAGCCCACCAGACTAACACCCGTCTGGTCGGAAGATCCTCCCTTTTCAATGGTGGACGAGGAACTTTACACCCAGTTCCTCCCAACACCAAACATGTCTCTTTTGATATCTTTAATCGTTATATCAAAAATATTTTAACTACTGTTAGTAGTAGTACTGATTTAATTAATTGTCATTGAATGAATTTGTCGTTTTTCTCTCACTCTCTCTTTTGTACCTAATCTCTAATTGATCGATAATTTTATCCGTTATCCGATGCATCTACGCCTGTTATGGGTTAGTCATTAATCATTGGAAACTATTGTGGTAATGATTTATCAATATTTGATATTTTATAAAATTTATTATGTACTGTTAGTTTTCCATTAAATACAAATAAAAAATAATAAGTAAAATAAAATAGTAAGTAGCAATTTATGTTAAAAACTCAAAAATAAATAAGTTGTTCTTCGATACAAAATTATTTTATAACAAAAAAGGTTTTTTAAATTGTATGCAAGATAAAAACATTCATAAGTCTATTTCTTAGATTTAAATAAAACCTTTTATATTTAATATATTTGTTTATAATATAACTAGCACTAATAAAATATGCAAAACTTCAATTCAATTACTCGGTAGAACTAGAGTAAATTTAAGTTGCAAGATCTTACTTACACATAATACACATTTTGTCAGGCTAAACATTTTAATATAAATATGGTGTATACATAGAATGTCACACTTATTAATCCGTAGGCTTCCCGCTCGCAACTCCAACTTCGATCTAAATGATACCGCAATGTATTTCAGTCAGAACTCCACTGATCGTGATCCATTGTAATGTACACCGACTCGTATGTACGATCTCATGATTGGTAATAAATTAGCAATTTCAAACATACGGTGATCGGTGAATTTCTACTGAATTTCTCCCGTTCATGCATAGTTTTCAGCAATCGGATAAGCGGTATTTTTTGAAAATATACTCATATTTCTTAAAAAGAATATTCATATGATATTTGAAGTATCTCTCAGCCGCCGCTTTTTACCCGCCATGAGTGCGTAATGCCGATACCACAAATTTCGTGCCTATATATTAATACAATAACTATATATACTTGAGTAACTGTCGAGGAAAATCATTTAATTGAAATCAGTTCTTAATTCTATTACTGAAAGTGAAGTAAATAGAATACGTGATAATTAACTAAGATTACCAGTTAAAATCCGAGCAAGCGTTTTCATGAGCAAACTTTTATATAATATTTCGTATGAATTAAGCCATACGTATATCTGCGAAATCGTCCAACCCGCACTGAAGCAGTGTGATTAAATGAGCTCTAAGTCAACTATAATAATAACAAGTGTTATTTTGCGAAACCTTTTCCTCTACAGAAGAACTTCACAGAAAAAAGAAACATTCACACTTTTCATTGTTTTATTTATACATACAACATTTAAATAATAATATTTTATGTGATTTAATATTACAATATAATATAACAATATATTATTATTTTTTAATAAAAATTGATACCTTCTCTTACTTTAAGTTAAAGAAGTTTTGACATTTTTAGCGATCGTTATCGCGATCCGTCTAGACTAAACTAATTCGATGATCGAAGCGACGAAGTGTCTAATAATTAAAAAAAGTTTTTTTATCTAAAATCAAATACTTTTCTCTATAGTTGCAATGTAATATATCACGTTGTTGAATATCATACATTCATGCCTGAAACAGAAAACAGGAACAAACATTATGGTACTTCCGTATACCAAGGCTCTATGCATTTTATTTATTGGTACGATATGACGTCATAATTTCTTTTTATCTTACAAACAAATTTTGAACCTTATAATACTAGGGTATTAAGGTTGACTTTTACTTTTTATTTTGTACAATATTGCATTCTAATAGTTAGAGAAGTACCTACTATTCTTATGTTCACTATAACTACCTTAAAAGTTCAAGTCTTCCTTTCAAGAAATCCTCCTTAGCAGCACGGAGTTAGCAATTCCGTCACTCTCCGTGTCTCTCGTAATCTTCGTCTTTCTTATAATCCGATGGAATGGTTGAGTGTTTGCGTGCACTCTTCTGTTCTGTGATATCTCCTGCACAATTTGCTAGTTCAAAACGGTCACGACCGAAATATCATTAAGGTGAATTCCAAATTTCTATCAAATGTATACTCCAATTACCACTGTAAATTGAAATCCTTAATTTAAATAAAATAGGACTTGCTTTATAATATGACAAGAATTTGTCACGTTTGGCCTTCTGTAGTCAATAGTCTCAATTTTGCCCGTCCGAAATGACTTTCAAATAAATAATTCAGTTACTTTTAGTTCAAGCAGGATTGTATACATAAAATTTATTAGAATTATAGAATACAATTATGTATGTAAAATTAAATTTCAATAATAATGTATAAATAAATAAAATTATTAAACCTGAGTAAGTAAGAGACAAGAGTGAGAGTTCAGTGAATGGAACACGTGAATTTTAAACGAAGGTCGTGTATTCGAATCCGTTTCTTTTCTAGTGAATTGATCAGTGAAGAAAAGCATTGAGCAGCAATATAATTGTAACAAACCCTTATACGAACAACTTCAAGTTAAGTTAAAATGAACGACTCTATCCAGCAATGGGACATTCGCTAGCTGTTAATTTACGTTTGTGAGTACGTAAACGCTATTGCCGATTTTTTCCTCTCCTCGTTATTTTAAAAAGACGTTATTTGGGATAAATTTACTTTCAGCAAATTGATAATCAATATCGGTCATAGCTCGTTAATAATCATTTCAGCTTTGCATTATATTCCAAATTCTAAAGCTAAAATAAACGAACAGCGTGGCAGCAAAGGTTAGGATTGGCAATTTATTCGCGCGGAGCACGGCTGGCCTCATGCACAAGATAATGCCTGCCCGAAATAACTCCCGTAAATTGAGTTTAGTAACTTTTCGCTTAGACACGACTTTATGTTAGCATACGTAAAACTGTTTGTTGGATTTTTAAACTTTACTCAAATTTCTAGCCAAACAAGTTGAAATACTAAATTCATCTATTATCGTAGTTTAATATCCTAACTAATATTATAAAAGCGAATGTGAGTTTGTTTGTTTGTGGCACTTTCACGCCTAAACCACTAAACCAATTTTAAAAATTCTTTCACCAATGGAAAGTAACATAAGCTACACTTTGTCCCCGTAATCTCACGGGAACGGGAACTACGCGTGTGATACCGCGGACAAAAACTAGTTCGAAATAAATGCGAAAGTGAGTTTGTTTGTTTGTTACGCTTTCACGTCTGATTTAATCAACCGATCATTATGGAAATTTGCATACAGTCAGGGGAACAGAAAAGGGCATAGGTAGCTTAACACCTCCACGCCCTTTCAAGGATCGCCGAGGGCAAGAACTAGTATTATAAATGCGACATTAACTCTGTCTCTTTAGATGCTTGAATTTCAAGGCTATGCTGTGATATGATTTTGATAAGATGCTTAATTCTTGAATAGATTATTTTGTAAAAATAATTATCATGTTTGGAAATTAATAAATCATTTATACTTATTTTAAAATGTAAGGAAATATCCAAAAAAATATATCAAAGATATTTTTTAACAAATTCTTAGTACAAAAATACGTTTCTTTATATATTAGTTAGCTTACATTTTAAAATGCTTTTCTGACTATCTGCTGCAAATATCGGCTGCGCTGGCATACAATTACGAATTCAATTAATAACATATAAGGCAGGGAACAAAAAAGGGGCACATAAATAAAAAAAGCATAGATACAAAAAATAGCTATATTAACATATTAAATCAAGAAATTTGAATTGAAGTAATCCAGTCGGTAGTAGACGTGAATCTTACGCAATGATTGCAGGTGCAAATCCAGGCAAACCTACATGTTTTGGTTAAAATTCGATTACATATGTATTCATTAAGACACATGGTGGAATAAGCTCTAAGCCTTCTCGTCGAATAAAAGACGAGGTCTGAGTCTATCAGTGACATCTATTATACCTACAATAATTTTCAGGAAGGAATTTAATGATATTGAACTACATAAATACGTAATTATTTGGTAAAGTAACAATTCAAAATGACTTATAAGAATACTATGTATAAAGGACATACATTTTGATTTAAATGCATTTAATTATTATTGAAGAAAATGAAGTCTATTTGTAAGTTTGGTTTGATTTGGGCAAGGCATTAACATAAGAAATTAATCTGACATACAAGAATAATTTATAAATTGACATAACACATCTAAGAATCGAAACGGCTAATAAACATTGTTAAAGTACAATCTAACAGTACTGCGGAACTAAGCTAGTTTTACATAAATTAATTTAAACGCAAACATACCTTGTGTAATATTATGCATATTGTATCAAGAAGGCAGCTAGATAAATGAGTAAGATGGTAGATGTGCGAATGAGTAAAGTATATGTCTCTGAGTATATGGTTACCGATAAAACAAAAATGAAATTTATGTATTACACTAAGTTATTCTATTTTTAAAACGAATTCAAACAAGGAGAAGTTTGTCACCTGTAATCATACATAATACTAATAAGTGAGGAGGGTGAGTTCAGGTCTAACGCCTGAATAAAAAAATTAGCCTATGTTCAAGTTTCATACCAAATTTTATCCAAATCGGTCTAGTGATATGGCAAAGTAACAGACCGACAGATTTACTTTCACATTTATATTATAAGTATAGATCACTTTATATTTATAAAAATCGGTTAATATTTATTATGATAATTTTAAATTGCGTTCAGTAAGCTTCTATATCTATATATTATAATTTTATCTATCTTAATTTTTGATTGTGTGCAATAAAGACTAAATAAAAATATAGGTCAGCGGTAGAGCATTCTTCAGTTTATTGGTATAGGACATTTTGCACTTTGACGGTCAGTAACTTACACAATAGCTAAGTCTTAATTAATGTGTACCTAAGGCAAATTTTAAATTGAAATAAAATTATATGCAATTATACATATTTTCATCTTAATGTTTCCTGTCCTCCTAATCGATTTCGGCAACAGCGGCCAATCACGGGAGACTAGCCATCTGCACAGGAGATATTATAGAGTACAAGTGCGTGCGTAAATACTGATTGGCCAAATCCGACTCGAAAGTGTTCAAGCAGGACCAACAACTTTACTTGCCTTCCAAGGCACGGGAGTGAACACACTTCCATCATGACTTCGGGCGACTGCTAATGAGAATTTTTTGACAAAAAAAGATAACGTTTTATTGACCCGACCAGAGATTTGAACCCAGAACCTTAGGATCTGTATTATATCTAGCTACTAGACCAACGAGATATAAACTAAAGTTATTGTTAAAGTAATCAAAAACCTCTGATATAACGAGACACATCACAAATAACGAGTCTATCGGATTTTATCATATTGACAAATTTCTAATCTTTTATTTCACCCCTCAGATACACCGGTGTCTGATATGTGATGACGTGGAATCTCATAAAAAATCTTCCATACATCACATATAATGGGATTATCGGGATATTGTAGGGTGAAAATATATTTCATATTTATCATTGAACAAAATATATCATATTCATACGTATCCTTACTCAATACTCATACAAATTGGAAAATAAAAGATATATTTTTCTGTTACGTCTATGTGGTTAAATCTCTATATAAACTCTTTTTTTTTATAACATAGGGAGGCGGACGAACATATGGGCCACCTGATGATAAATCGTCACCAACGCCCATAGATATTGGCATTGTAAGAGATGTTAACCATCGCTTACATCGCCGATATGCCACCAATCTTAGGAACTAAGATGTTATGTTCCTCGTGCCTGTAATTACACTGGCTCATTTATCCTTCAAACCAGCACACAACAATCACAAGTAATGCTGTTTTTCAGTAGAATATCTATTGAGTGTGTGGTACCTACACAGGCGAGCTTAATGAAATTTAGATAACACATATTATAGAAATTCCTAAATAAATGTATTTTAATGACTAAACTGACGGTGATGGTCATTAACTGTAATGATGTATTCCTTAATAAAAGGAAATAAAATCCGCTCAAAAGAACTTAGTATACAAAATTACTATATAAAGAGATTAATCTCACTATTATTTTTTCAAAAATAACCGTCGAACTAATTTTGATAACAGCTTTATCTAGCTTTAAGCCTGGGTAAAGTAACTGCTTATTATAAATCCCAGGAGCGTAAAGTATGGTGTACTTATTTTACACGAAATAAAAGCTAATTATAATATAAGTGACTAGCTGCTTCGCGTGCTGTCACGTACAATGTACTGTGTCGCCCCTTAGGTAAAAGCGTGATGTTATTTAATCAATAACCTTTCTCAATCATTGGGCTATCTAATGCAACAATATTCATCAAAATTTGTAAATCTTGTAATCATCATACAAATAAACTTATCTTTACAAATTAGTATGTAAAATATACATAACGGATTTTGATCATAATGGATGAATACACCCAATTTGAGTTTGACAGATCATTTAAAACATGCATAAAACATTCTTGTTATAGTTCTCTCGAGATGAATTTGGATATCCCTTCATTGGTTATTCGACTGTGAGCGATTAAACTTAGTTTCAGCATGAAGTTTGATTAATGATTAACTTACACTTGTATTAATAAAACAATTTGTTTCAGTGTTGCTGATTAACATTGCTCTTAATTAAAATATCACAATGATTCAAACTTTTATCAATACTTTCTAAAGTATATTATTTAGTTATGTTAGTAGCAGTCAATGTTTGTGACAGTGACCCCTTAAAAATCCAACAATCAATAAAATAAGAAAATTCAAAAACATGGACGCGAAGCTTGTAAAACAAATTCATTTTAAAAAATAAAAAGCCGTAGGTCTTGTATTCGGAATATAGGCTTTATATTCGGAGTTCTTTGAGTGCTTAAAAAGCTTGTCACTGAAATATTGAACATTCGATACATGCGAGTATTTCTCTCATATTTTCCGATCAAAATAAAAACATGATATCCATTACCAATTTACATATTTCATATTTACATAGTAAGTCGAAACAATGAAATAACGATTTAAATATGTTTTAGTAAAATAGGCCAAATTTCAATTGGGTAAACGCTAAAATTGATTGGGGATATTTCGTATACCTTCATATTGTTTATGAGGGTACTCGGAGAATATGCCCGCATAGCGGTCGTCGGTAATATCGGTGGGAACAGGCGCCACGTGTTCACGTTTGTTCGTGTGAACGGCGCAAGCAGGATGAGATCCTTGCCTTTGTTTTATGTAAAGACATTATATTATTCTGAACTACATCCAGTTACATTGTTGCCATGACGATAAAATTAAGAAATTAATTTAGTGCTTTTAGCGGTCTTACCCATTAATCGGGTATTTTCACGTCAGACATCATACTATGCATTGATGTTTTCCAGATTGATGAGTGGGTTGGTGGCAATGTAAAAAGAAGTACAAAAAACGAGGAATCATGTAGCTTACTGAATATACCAGCTAGTAAATATAATTACTAACAACCTTTCTTAGAAATTCTGAAGTTAGCTTAAAGAGAAAACGGTTAAGCAACTTTTATGCAATTTAATGTTGTGCGATAAAGTATATAAATAAATAAATAATAGCATATACCTAAATGTTCTACTGCAGGACTAAGACCTCCTCCCCTATTTGAGAGAAATTTTGAAGCATATGCAATTCGGTTTTGTGGATCCACATGACATGCCGATCATGCCGATCATGCTCAGCCGAAGATTATCTTAATATATAAGGTATAGTAAAAATTTATCAAAAGCTTGAATTTAATTATTACAAATTAAAATTTATATAAAATAATTACAAAAGTACAATTCGGGCTCAATCGTGCTAACTATACAATTCATCGAATAACTCACAAATTTATTCAGAATAAATTATACCTTAAAATTGTATATTAATTAGAAATTAAAATTTAATTTAATAAAATTCGATGAATACGTCAAAACTCATTAGGTTTTTAGGTTAATTTCCACGATTAGTGATCTCTTAAATGTAAATTCGTACGCCGTGGCATATAAAATCTTGTTCATAAAATCGGTATAATATTTAATTAAGTCTCTATGTAAAATAACTTAACAAATAAAAAAAACAAATAAGAACAAATTTATCTAAATATTTCGAGACCAGTTAAAAAAGTTTGTCGCACAGTTGAACATTATTTTGTCAGAACAAAATTATAAACAACATAAAAAAAATATATTAAAATCAAAACATTTTAATATTAATATCTCATAAATTCGACACCGAATAATTATCTACTGAATTAATCGTGTGAACTTGTGATTAAATAATTCATAATTCGAAAATTTAAAATGAATTAAAAGTTATTAATAAAAGCCGTGTCCGAAACATTTACTTATAGATATGTTGTTCTGAAATACGACGTAGAAAAATCACGCTAAGGAAACCACTTTAAAAACAAACATTACATAAAACTGATTATGACCGTTATAACCAAGATAATAAAGTGTTAGTGCTCTTCCCGTTTAAATTTTTCTTAATGTGTTTCAGAATTGCTCATGTTTTACACATAAACAAAATAAAATATGCAAATTCGAACAAACACACACAACACGACAGTTTTTGACGTTCGATATAATTTTTTTTTTTTTAATGTAATAGGTAGGCCGACGAGCAAATGTTTGCCACCTGCTGGCAAACATTCACGATCGCACCTTTTTATAAGATGAGTATTAACTAAATACTCAATGGGATATAATAGCCCAACAAGCTACTCTAGATATTGACCATAATAAAAATTATAACACTTAAGGCTACGCATCAAAATAGCGTATTACTATATATTATTATAATTGTTACTTTTTATTGATGATACACTGTCTCCATGAACTAAGTTTTACTTTTTAAGTAAAACTTGAAAATGGAATTAGTTTATTTTATAAAATGAATTAGCCAGTATGTGTAGGTTCCATTTATATATCTTTGATACGAGTTCATTTTGTATTATGTGTGTAACCGCTCTCTCTGGCAGATGGGGCGCACATAGGAACAAAATAATTCCAGAGTCGTCCCAAAGAGACATGAAAGTTGGAATTTTTGGTAAAACTCGCTTTGAATTCGTT
The DNA here is from genome assembly GCA_905220585.2 of Nymphalis polychloros. Taxonomy (NCBI): domain Eukaryota; kingdom Metazoa; phylum Arthropoda; class Insecta; order Lepidoptera; family Nymphalidae; genus Nymphalis; species Nymphalis polychloros. The sequence goes on from HG992247.1 coordinate 3,828,910, forward strand.
TCAAAATCCAGAGATTTTTTCACTGTTTTCACATAGCAAGAGCGAATTACAACTTAATTTAAAACGCTAATTTTAATTTACATAAAAACTTATTTATAAATAACTTTTTAGTAAAATTCGAATAAAATTATACATGTTCATCTCTCGTTTCGTCTTATGAGGTCTTTTTTTTTATTTTCAGTAAAAACATTTATTCCAAAATCAAGAACGGATTCGCAAAACTGGCACTTTTTTAAAATGTTTTAACCGACTCGAAGACTTCTCTGCAAAAGAACATTCAAATATATTAAAGTCGGGAACATTTCGTATCTCAGCGTCCGGTTTATTGTTAGCTAGTTTTACAATTATTCTATAAAATATTTTATTATATAATTTATTAATTATATATTAAAATGAAGGTCTTGGTTTATAAGCATAATAATTATATTTAATATTCTAATATACTTAATAATTGATTCCAAAATATCCTGATTTAAAATACTAAATGATATCGGTTTTAAAATAATAATAGGCATATGATATTATGCACGAGTAAATAAAACATTTTTATAATCGTATTGTTTAAGACTTATATGGTCATACGTTTTAGTTAAAATCTAAATTATACTACGACAATAGCACATGCTTAGAATCACGACGACATTCGATTCAAGTCGCGCGTAAGTAGCACAGATTAAAAATCTGTCAAAACAAATTGGCCTTGCTTTATGAGGTCAACAGATGTAAAGCGTTTTTTGTAACAATGACATCAAATATATTAATGGTATAATAATTTTAGTTTTCACAGCAAAACAAAGACGGTAAAATTAAGCTTACAATGATTAAAAACATCCAAAATAGCAAAATACAAGCCATCTATTAAATTTTTACTACAAATAAAACTTATATTGCTTGTTATTTACACTGATTTTATTTCTTTTATTTATTTTTCAGATATTATATATTATGATATTTTTTAATGTTTATACTAATGTATTTTATATAAAAAATATTTTTGTTATTGTTTAATTCTATATGCGGATGGGATATCGTCCGAGCAACCGTTAAAAGGTGGGAAATTGTAACCAGCAGTTGGTAGCTACAAGACAGGCTTGCCTTGGCGAGACCACTGGCTGTTTTGTAATATTGTTAATCCTTTACACTAACCAATGGCAATCATTCAGTATCTATGCATCAACTGCCTCGTTCATTTTGGCTAACTTATAAGGCTGTAGACCGTAGACTGGGTAAGCCTAGGTGTGGTCAAGTAATTAGCGAATTTGCTAGCTTATAAATAGTATTTTTACTCGACTGTCACTACTTACAATGGAATCCAATATTCGTCTGTAGATTTTTTTATAAGGCTAATCCATTTTCATTAATTTGATAAATGCGAGTAATATAAAAGTAAGAGATATAAAAAGATTATAGTTCAACTCTTAAAAACTGTTCATACTGCATTCTATTTCTGAAAAACCCATTAAAATAAAAGCTTTATGGTTACTTGAAAAAAGTTTCTACATTTTCCCAGAACTGTTTGTTTATTTGAAGTCGATAATTGATTTTTTTTTTCTTGAAATGAAATTTCTTGTGAAATCAACATAATGCTAGCGTGTTTACAGAACATTCGCAGCTTGTCGTGCTATTGCAAAAATTAAACACGAAGGTTCTATGCGATAGCGCATAATGTAAATTACTGCAGTTCTCGTGCAAATACGAAAATATCCAGTGATTAAACAGAAGTAACCTAAAAGAAATCTTAAAAAATAGTACCGCAATTGCTTGCCTCAATATTTACTGCTCATTATTAAAAAAAAAAAACGTTAATTTGTTGAGCGTTTCTGTAATTATTTTCTGACCAAAACAAAAAAGAAGGTAGTTATATCGTAAAATAATATCCCTGTGCGCTGTGTTACCAGTGTACGTTATTGTCAATGAAGAGTTTATATTTCTTATTGTACATATACCTTTGTCATTATTATATTTATTTTTTTACACCATATACAGTAGTATGGTGCATTTGCTCATAGTTTTTGTCGTTATTTTTTAATTATTTGCACCATTACATATTCTCTGTTGAACTTTGCGTAGTTGGTTCAAATACATAAATAAAGAGTTTATATTTAAGAACAGAGTAATAAACTCTCCATGTAGTTCGTTCTTTTTTCAATATTCAATTTGTGTAAATACATATTACTGTTTTATACTTATCTATATATAGACAATGTATGCTTAGCTGCACAAGCAGTTCTATGAATCGCAATCTTCGCTTCAATTTCCTTTGGAGACTAAACATGTACGTAGTCTCAATTTAATGCAGTCCATTCCTTTCGAACGGAGGTCAACGACCGATAGCCACTGCCGACTTGTTTGCACAGTTCGCAATGTTTTGCTTATCGGTTGAATCGAATGCGGAAACTTGACGTTATCACGGGCTATTGACGGTGGTTTCTGTTACTGGACGCAACGTTGTTCAAAGGAAAGTTTGCGTATACCTGTTTCGTGAGATAAAATCTACCAAACTACACGTCTGTAGAACATTAACGAGGAGAGCAAAGCACTGAATTAAAAGAAACGAGGGATTCATTTCATTTTTATAAACTAAAATGTATTTTATTTTTAAATATCCGTTTTATTTAAATAAATACTAATACTTATCAAATTAATTATATTTTAAAAATAATTTATTTCTGGGGATGCCCGTTTTATATTCATTATCATTTATTACATTCTATATTATAAAATTACGATACAAAAGTGACAAGAGTCTATTTAATATTATATATCTCAAGCTATTCGTCCAAATTGCAACGAAAACACCACTAAGCAAACACTATTGAAGAATCGACTATGTGCCTAATAACAGATAAACATCGATAAACAACATTGATAGTGACGTAACTATTCGGTAACGGTTTAACGAAGTTGTGACATTATCTCCCTCACTATTGCAACTTGTATCGATAACTTCAATATTTAACTTACAAGCTTGACAAGCAGGTAAGCTGATATCGTGTTTATGAAAGCGTATTGAAGTTGCTAAATTTATAACGGTCATTTATCTAAAGCTGGAGTAATATCGCTGTGTATTTATATAATAATATTATTGCCCCTTTAAACGGTAATCCGACACGATTGGAAAGAGTTCAGGTGCAGGACCAACGGCTTTACGTGCTTTCCGAGGCACGGGACTGTACACACTTCCAACTTCCTGACTCCGGGCTGCTACTGAGAATTTTCTGACAGAAAAACCCAGTTCTGTCAGATTTGATGAAACTAGTTAAAGGGACGATCGTCCATTGTTCATTTACACAACATTCAATTGTCCTTTTGTTTTGTAATTAAAAGGAACATCTAAACATATTCATATCTAGTAAAGGTCGTTTTAAAATAGCACGATCTTCAATTTGTAGTGAAAATTAAAAATATTTCCAAAACAACTTTAAAGTATTATATTCTTAATATTATATAAAGAAAGAAATAGAAAAAGGAAGCCTGAATTAAAATTATATATTTTAATTGCATGCATGCGTATGCATGTATGTGTGTGTTTTTATGAATCGATAATCACAAAGTGATGTAATTGTTAAGTAATGTTGTGACTGCATATTATTATTAGTTTAAAATACTTAAATATTATGTGTATAAATTCGTACTGAGCATATACTCAGTACGAATATAATTAATACTATATTTCTGAATAAAAATGCAAACAGCATCAAAGTTAGTAAAATTTTATTAAGCATAAGAAAATGTTTTATATTAATTTGGAATTCTTATGTAAACGTTATTTCATTAGTAATTTAATCTCATGTAATCTTTTAAATCAAATAAAAACTATTCAAACCTTCTTACCAATTTGAAGTGATTTAAGTGATTGTGTGTTTATTTGAAATAGATTTAAAAGTAAATAATACAAATGTTAAATAATTACAAATTGAAAAGCTTGAAGTTTCAAATTACATATTAATATTTATTTAAACATTACTCTATAAGCAATAGTCATAAAATTTAAGTCCATTTAAAGGTCAGGAATAGTCTCGTTTGAAAAGATTGTATTAACTTTTGAGATATTTTTATGAGTTTTTTATAGATTATTAAGGTATTGGCTCACTAGACGTTACATTTAATACGTATTAAAAAAAAACACAATGTTTTTTTTTGACAAACGTTAATAAGACGATGATAATCAGAAATATTTACTAATATAATAATATTTAAATTTCCGTCATAAAGAGTCCTACTGTTTCATTATTATTATAATATTATCATGCTATAAATAATCGAAAACATTGAAATGTTTGTATTGTGTTCTGCTGCTCCTGTATTTATTTACTACTCAAACAGAAACACAGCAATAAACGATATTGATATTTCGCGTTAGCATAACTAGTGAGTAACTTGGTTTTACTTGGTGGTAGAGCTTTATGCAATCTCGTCTGGGTAGGGACCCCCCTTTCATCAGATATTCTACCGCAAAACAGCAGTATTTAGTACTACCACAGCAGTAGTATTGTTGTGTTCCGGTTTGAAGGGTGAATGAGCCAGTGTAATTACAGGCACAAGGGACATAACATCTTACTTAGTTCCCAAGGTTGGCGGCGCGTTGGCGATGTAAACGATGGTTAAAATATCTTACATCGCCATAACCCTTTCAGCCGGCAACAGATCCCCAATATATTTAATCACATTAGTCTTAAAACTTTATAAGCTACTAAAAGTGATATTATAAAATAATATTTTATCAGGTGTGAGTGACACATTATAAATCCAATTAAAAATACAAATATTTACATTTGATTCATTAATTCAAAATGATCTGTTCAAACCCTATTAATAAAAAAATATATGGTATAACCAACATAAGTAATATACACTTTTTATTACCGCTAACAAGAACGCTTCTATCACATGATTACATCTTACCAGCTCATTGAACATACACTTTAAAGCTAAGGTTTTGAACCTCGACGACACACCACGCCTTCACTAACACCTCAGAGCTGGTTTACACTATTTCGAAACGACACATCGTCAACAAACGTATGTGTTTATATTATGGGGTTTACATTAATGGTATCAGATAAAATAACTGACTATGGCACGGTCTGCCACGATTTAACTGTTGTATCGAACATTACTTGTATTACACACGAATTTATATACGTCACGTAATAAAATAATAATATATATTATGCTTAATTCAAAGGGGAAATGCTGCTAGCAAACTTGCCACAATTCCACGCGGTCACGATTTGTACAGTAATTATTTTGAATTTTTGTTTGTTTTTATTTAAGGTTTTAATGTAAATAATAATAAACTTAATTCATCATATTGGCAATGTAAGGAATGGTTAAAATTTCATACAGCGCCAATATCTATCGGCAATGGTAATACTTACCATTTTACAATGAAGTTATAAAAAATATATTCAACTTAGCTCTTTAAGGTACAATTAAATCGTAATTTTACAAGATTATATAAATGTTAAGCTACCGGTTCTTAATGTAGGTTGTACCGAAAGCAATCGTCAACGAAATCAGTAATATATCTTCAATATAATAACAAATTTTAATAAAATAAAATTTTAGATTTATATATCTAGTCTGAAAATCAACAAATAATAACTTTATGCTTTTTATCATCTTCTTCTATATAAGATATATTCATGTATGATATTATAGTATGCGTTTTACTTATAATTGTTTTTTTAACATAAGATTTTTTAACCATTAATTCATTAACTGTAAAATCTTAAGTTATCGTTGTTAAAATATGTGTCATCGTATCGGCTGTCGATTCGACTTGTTGTGAACCAGCTCTCAAACGTAGGTGTAAAGTTCTTAACAAAAATGACGGCTCAAATGATCGAATCGAAACACCGTGCTGTCGTGCACGCTCATATTCAATTATTTACGACGCGTATTTTATATTCCAGTAACATTCTGATGTGATTTGATATGATTAGATTTACATTTAAATCGGATAAAAAATAACACCTATTATTAAACATTTTAAGGATGTGGAACGGAAATGATTTGAATCTGTTGAAAATTATGTGTTAAAAAAGTTGTAATACTAGAATTTGGATGGATTAATAATCATATAATCAATCTGTTATAAATCTCTTAGGACGGAAATTATTAGCATTATTTGTCTATAAATAATATGATTGGTATTTTCCACTGTCTGCTTCTGTCAGATTAGTTTTTTTTTCGAATATTTTAATAGAATAAGGCAAGAATAAAGTTTTATAATATTTCTATAAATTTATTATTATGCAATTGAATTAATTGCATACGTATAAACCAGTCGCATTTTATATAGAATTTAATTTAAAAAATAAAAAGTTGTTAAAATTCGACCTAATTTAAAAATATCACAAAACATATTATTCAATTAATATATTTTATGACGTTCTTAATTTATTGATGTTTTTGCGTAGTTGAATATATCCGAAGCTTCCTAACACCTGATTTCAATATGCGTTAATATTAACACACTGTAAATCTTACTATAACTAATAATATAAATGACCTATTATTACGAGGCTTAGGTATGACATAAGACTATTGATGATAAGACACAATGTAAGTCATGATTTCGTCAATGTTTAAACTGTTCTATTGTATCTATTTTAGTAGTATGAATCTTGCATCTTCAGCACATCGAATAATACGTTCTCTTCAATGGGTAATCAATCACATTCAGCGCTTTCCCGTCCGCTGACGTGATAATTTTCTCGTGTTTGATTTACACTGAACATATCAAATTTTGATGACAAAGTCTGACATGTTTTTAAAGCCAACGCATTATTAAATTATCTTGAAAATTTCAAGGTTTTCTTAATATTTGCTTGCCTATACCTTATTATGTACCTTTTTCTTAGTATATTTTTATTCACGTCTTAATACTGCTACTACTAATTAATTACGTCTTTAGTTGCAACATTGTAATTTTGTAATGGTACTTAGATAAGTTATGTAGCATTTCATAGGATAAGAACAGCACAAGTACCCTAATGATACTAATGAAAGTAGCTTTTATATCTATGTGTTTTATTTCAGAGACATTGTGTAATTTTTGGATATTAGCTTATTACGTCAATGTAGTCGGAGAGATAACTTGTCTCGGTGCTTTCTGATTGGGCGTAAAAAGTTTGCTAGGCTATTAATTGAGTTGAGATCACAAATCTTCTTAATCAAAAATCGTCCATGTCCGCTTCACCAAATATTTTATTACACTTTAGTTGTTATCAGCACTTCATCCATTTTAATATTTTATTTTTATACTTACTTCATTACTATTTATATCGATAACTATATTTTGACTATTACAATATTTTTTATACACAGTATAATATTGGTTTGAAATTTCACTTACAATTAAATAAATGTATTATGAATAAAAATAAAGTCGATTCGAAACAAAATCTCCATACCTGAATCAATTATAAAAGTAGAATATAAACATAAGCTACATTATGTCATAAAATTCCGCAGTTCAATCTTATTTAAATAAAAATATAATCACACAAACGTTTCCACGACTTACGACATGCCCCATTTAAAACGCCTTAACTAATCGAGTGTATCCAATTGAGCCCATCAGCTCAATTGCTCTTAATACGGATTGCTCATGGCCGAAATACGATGCCAATTTTTTTAATTACTGGACACAGAGCGTTGAACGTATTTAATTACGGACTGGTTTTATTTTTAATACATTTCATATTTGTCATGTATTTTCGCTTTTGTAGATACGAACTTGAGTGTTTCGTGTTCTCTTTATTCTTTTTTTAAATTCGTTGCCTTATGTGGTGAACACATTCGCTTGTTCCGTTTGAACATTGGCGTGCATTTCTAAACTGTTTTTTTAATCGTGAATTGAAACGACAGACTAAGCTCGAGGGTATATCTTTTTTTAGGATTTTGCTTTCAAATTTGGATCACTCCGTTTTGATGACTGATTTTCTCAAAAATTATTACCTTCTAACAATAGTATCTAAGTTATGACGATTATGATGGAACCATATCATATGCGAAGCCAGATACGCATTGTTGATTAAATATTTATTGTCATTGTCAATGTTATCATTCTAAATATTTATGCCGTTTAAGTAAAACGAGGGTGAATTCATATCAACAACATTATTTTATAATTAGCTAACTTATTATATTCCTTCCTCCATATATATAGCGTGATAATTTTAACTATTCTTATGGGTTTATATGTAGTTATGTTTTGATGCAATATCATTACAAGACCACCCATAGTTTTTGTCCCTTGATCAAAAGGGAACAGTAGATTCTCATTAAACTCAAAAGTATCCGAATACCTTTGTTAACCCAAAATCGCTAACCAATTAATTTCATTAAAGAATTCCTTTCGACGCGACCAGCGCTCTGATAACTACAAAAGTATTCTTTAAATAACTCGCTATTCTCAGATTGTTAAATGGCTGTGATCTGTGAATGGAATTTTAATTAAATTTGTTTCATTAAAAACATCCTGATCAATGTTTATCGGGGACTTGAATATATTAAGGATAAGTTGAATGAGAGATGAGTTTTTTCTTTTTCCTGTATTGTAGTAATAATGTATATGTTTATTTTTTACTTCTACAATAAATTGCAATTATAATATTGGTTTTTATAATTGATATACTCTTAGAAACTACTCATAAGTCTAGGGACTAGCTAGAACGACAATATATTTATTATGAAGTTCGGGTTCCAATCACGAGTCGCTTCCAGCTCGAAATTTTGCTTCTGTTGCGAATATATACCCGATAGTATTGAATGTCGTCTCATCAGACTAAGTCAGAGAATAAAGAGTAGTCTATGCCTGCGCAAACACTTGTGCACTATTAAGAGTATGTATGCGCATACACCAGTGCACTCTAATAATCCCTGCACAGTTATTTTGCAGTATCTGTTGAGAATATCCGATTTGGGCGAAGCCATCAATTTAGATGTTTTTAAATTAACCAAAATTACAAAATCATTAATAGGTTACTTATATTGCTTACTTTTTTTAAAAATATTTATTAATCCTAATCTTAGTAAAAATTATATTTTATGGTTACAAAATAGTTGTGGTCTATTTAATACTCCTTGACAAATATGACATACTATAGTATTTACTTGGTGGTAGAGCTTTGTGCAAGCTCGTCTGGGTAGGTACGACCCACTCATCAGATATTCTACCGCAAAACAGCAGTACTTGGTATTGTTGTGTTCCGGTTTGAAGGGTGAGTGAGCCAGTGCAATTACAGGTACGAGAGACATAACATATTAATTCCCAAGGTTGATGGCGCATTGGCGATGTAAGCGATGGTTTATCGTTTACAATGCCAATGTCCATGGGCGTTGGTGATCACTTACCATTAGGTGACCCTTATGTTCGTCCGCCTACCTTTGCTATAAAAAAGTATGATTTATACTTTTATAGAATATGATCATTTAAATTGTATTTTTAACAGAGGACACTCACAACACAATACAATTACATGATTATACAAATCATTAAACATCAACAATAACAAATTGTTATTAAACAATTATGACTTCAATTTGAACAATATTTCCATTATTAGTTTATTGTCTTACAGTGCAAGTATGCCGAAGGCTACTTTTAGGTGACTAATATAATCGTCTATCTATATAAAATAAATTAACATAATCTATAACAATACGCGTATCTCCAAATGTATATAACGGTTTTAAAATACGGACATTTCTTTCAATCGATAAAAAACGGGATCCATAAATTAAAGGTGGAACATTGTATTCTATAAACGCTAAAGATCGATTGCTTTTAAACTAGTTTAACAAGGTACACATGTTCAGCCAAAGAAACCTGTGCTACCGGTCGCGTAAACCAATTCGCTCGTTATTATATTTTTATACTTAACAACAACTGTTTACTGACTATATTCAGATGTAACCAGTACTTTTTTTAAAAAGCATTTCACGTTTTTGTATAATATATAGTTAATTATATCTACTCTTTTTGTTCTTTGTATAGATATAATATATTAAATAAAAATATATAAAAATAAATGTTTATATCTCCACGATATCAATACGTCCTCCATGGGAATATATAAGTATGTAAAAAAACATTTATATAATATTTAAGGCTTAATACAAAATACAAGAAACTATAGATGATAAAAAAGCGTAGAGATTAGTGTATTCGTTGATTTTCATTTTTTTTTTTTTCAACTTATTACCGTCCACTGCTGGACGACAGCCTCTCCCAAAGAACGCCAACCATCCCGATCTTGGGCAGCCCGCATCCATCCCGTACCTGCGGTCCACCTCGCCACAGGGCGTCCTACACTATGTTTGCCTAAGCGTGGTCTCCACTCTAACATGTGTCGGCTCCATCGGCCATCAAGACGCCTGGAGAAATGACCAGCCCACTTCCACTTCAGCGAGCTAATTCTACGCGCGATGTCAGTGACTTTAGTTCTCTGGCGAATGTCGTCATTCCGGATTCTATCTGCCAGAGAAAACCCCAAGCATCACGCGTTCCATTGCTCACTGAGCGACTTTAAATTTGTGGACCAGTCCTACGGTGAGTGTCCACGTTTCGGCACCGTAAGTCATTACAGGTAAGACGCACTGATTAAAGACCCTAACCCTAAGACCCTAAGTAAAGTAAGTGACCGGAATCTAGTGCCATCATATCCTCGCCCTGTCTTGGGATTTCCGATAGACCTACTATATCCCAGTTAATACGACTTAACTCTACTTCCAATTCTGTCAGATGTTCGTTCAGCCTCAGAGAGCGTCCATTATACGTGGCCAGAAACAGTCGCCGTTTGTGGTACCCTGCCGTAGCCCGGGGATTCTTAGCACCCCCCATCGCACCGTTACCATGGCCGGTACCGTGGCCAGGAATAGTGTGATTACCGGGAATTGGGGGCCATAACCTAGTGTCGTCCTTCATGGAGGGTATTTGCCATAGTCACCACGCTTGGCAGGCGGGTTGGTGACCGCAGTGGCTGGAATCTTTCTCTGATAACGCTGCTGCCCGCTATCAGGATTTGCATTTTCGGATTCCAGCATTTGAGTGGTTATACCGCCACGGTTTCGGTCGCCAGAGCCTCGTTTGTTGATTAGCAGGATGCACCACGGGCAGGTGAGGTTGACGGTAAGGAGCCCAAGTTCGTTGTCGGCTCCCCTTACATCCCATTGATCCCCTTGATTTTCATACAGGACATAAATTTAATTACATAAGGTCCTCCAGACCGATTACGGCCACGGCGGCCAATCTCAAAAGAGATTAACCAACTGCGCAGGACATATTATAGTGCATAAGTGTATGCGCAAGCACAGGTGCACTCTTTATTCATCAGTAAAATACTTAGCTCTCATAATCCGATGGGACGGCAATCCGACACGACCGGAAAGAGTTCAGGCGCAGAACTAACGGCTTAACGTGCTTTCCGAGGCACGGGAGTGTACACACTTCCAACTTCCAGACTCCGGGCTGCTACTGAGATTTTTTTTACAGAAAAACCCAATAACTATTTATTGGCCCGACCTGGGAATTGAACCCAGGACCACCGGGTCTGCGGTCTTATAACTAGCCACTAGACCAACAAGGCAGTCAGTACATATATATATATATATATATATATATATATATATAGATAGGCTAGTGCTGTACCCGTAGCTTGGCTTAAACTATTTCTTCAAATATCCATACATACTTTCATCCATTTTATCACTATCTCAGGGGTTACATTTTCAAAAATCCTTCGTTAATGCTAATCTACCGTGTAAAAGGAACCCGTAAGCAAAATATTATGTTTGTTTGAGCTGCGTGTTGATATGTCAATGAGTTATTCTTATAAATACATAAATTTCATTTGAGATAAAATGAACTGAGCTTCACGTAGAATTAACTTTTTGAACCGCTAAAAACGGTATACATTCAATTTAATCATATATCATTACGATTAAAAAAAATAAGGTCCTCTTTGAGTATTCCTACCAATCTGTGTGGGTGCCATACATTTATGCTAAGCAGCAGTAATTTGTATTGTTGTGATCCTGTTTAAATATTCGAGCCAGTGTATTTGCAGGCACAAAACATACCAGCTTCCATGGCGAAGCATCGGCAATGTAAGAAATATTAATACATATTTAGTTAATATTTCTTGAAGTCTTAATGCTTATAAAGTGATGCCCAGTTATGTCAGATAGTCCATTTGTCGTTTGCCTTCCAATTATATTTCTTATAGGAATAATAATATGTAAATATTACAACAAGACCTCTTGAACGGATTTCACACCTAACCAGACTTGGTTAGGTTAGTGAGACTTCAATTACAGCGCATACTTGCTACACAATTTTACTCTCTATTTAATACGTTCATACCCATAGTAAGAAAGAACGAAAAATACTTTATTTACAATGTTAGCAAGTATTCCGGACACTAAATATTAATTAATTTAAAAAAAAAGCAACTTATGTATAAAATAAGCACATCCCATCATACTTATTTATATTTTAGCAAACAGAAACGATAATAATTTATTAAATGTAAACGACAAATAAAGTTTCCATTAATTAATTAACACTAAAACAAATAAACATTAAAAGAGCAAAATAGCACACATTAATGTGATGCAGTAAAGTTAATCATGCAAATGAAAAATTTAATGTAATTATAAGCAATTATAAAATAATTAAATTAATTTAATTACGATTCACGAGTTCTATACAATTAACTACATACACAGCTTTTTTGTACATATAGCAAAGTCAATATTAAGATTTTTTTTAATCTCTGAGGATAAAATCATTTTGTATATATATAAGGTATATTTGATTTATCACAAGTCGTTGTCAATTACTCGTTTACGTGCATTATAAATACACGAACGTATTGACAAGAGATGAGTACGTGGACTAGTCTGCACTCGAATAACAGCGGTTTATTATAGACGCAAACATCTGGTTCGGCTTCAAGACTAGATAGAGGGGCGCTATGCGTTTCCCACGATCGGTAAAACTTTTTATAAACACATACACTACTTACATCTCATTATTTACAAGAATGAGAATCGTCAGCTTTCAACCGGTACATATAGCTACCGAACATACTCGTAATATCAACACAAAACGGTCAACGCTTTTCTTCGAATTTCGAAAAATGATAAATTTTAACCTAATCCACAACAATAAAAGAATCTCCATATTTATCCAGTCTTTATTTTTAACTAATAAAATGAGTTACAAAATGAAAGTATCAAATAATATGTTTTTTTCATTTGGTAACATAACTATCTCAATGATTTCTTTATTATTGAAAGTATCATTTACTTTTAATCTGGTAAATTATTTAAAAACAATTGCGTAATCGTGTAAGGCTGGCAATATAATCTATCAAAACGATTCCTGGGTCTAAGGTCCGATGCCTTCAAAGCAAGGCTATCGTAGGTGCTAATTTCAGTGGAAATTAACTACACAAAACCTGAATCTGATTCATTTAGGTATCGTTGCTTAAAGTTTTCTCTACGAAATAATAAAAAAGGGCAATATAGGCATCAAACTAGTAGACAATTAACTCTCTTTCTTTGTTTGTCGGTTGTATACTCGATGCTTTCTTTTTATCTTCTTCATTCGAATACCAAATTTAGTGATACCCGAAAGAGAGAAATTGGCGAGTCCACAACAGACAACGTTTATTAGAAAATCTTAAAATGTATTTCATAGAAATATTTTTTATTTTAAACTATGCCTGTCTTTTTTATGTAAGTCAGGGGCAATCCACCGCCCATGGGCATCTGCAAGACCGGAGAGCTTACAGATGGGTTGCCAGCCTTTAAAGTATGAGTAGGCTGTTTTAATGAAGGTTTCTATGTCATATCGGTTCAGAAAAGTTGCCGGTGAAAGCTGTTGAACTTATAGGCTCATCCGTTCCTCTTTTCTCGCATTTAAAGCTTTTATTTTTAAAATTAAAACATCGTTACTGTCAAAATAAATATCAGATATCTAAAATTACGAATTTAATACTTTTATATAAGAAAATAAAAAGAAATCGTACATTGCATCTTGTTAATTATTTATTTATCGTGTATGAATATTGATGACATCAGTAAAATACGTATTAAAATATTTTAAACGGCGATCATAACTTTTACAAGCCCAATTATACTGAACCTATTATCGCAAAATTATGACGATGTAAAATTAATTCACATGAGTTATGTTGAAAATAATATTTAATTTTATTATTTAAATACCATTAGACAGTATAAACATTTTACATATTATTATTTCATAAGAAAATAATATAGCAACGGATGATCTTGATCTACAATATTACGAATTTATTTACATATTAATCAGATATTATAAAGAAAATAAGTAAAATATAAATATATAGGGTTATTTGTAACGACCCAGCAACCTCGCAGGACTAGATAGTTCAATTGGGAAATTAAATTAATACAAAGTTTTGTATGAAAATAAAATTTAACAAATTATTAAAACTCGTAGAACAAAAGTTGTTGCTTATGGTGTTAGCTATCTAGTCCTGCGAAGTTGCTGGGTCGTTAGAAATAACCCTGTATAAAAACCTTAGTGACGTTATATAACGTTTATATAAACAATGCTCCGTCTTCTTCTTTGGAATGTAAAACTACTTATGACAAAAAGAGAGAAATATTTCTATATATAAACTATTCAGCCAAAACAATATACATACAGACACACCCATAAGTATACATCAAATATTCATTTTTAATTACTTACAATTTAATGATGATGATGAGAATGGCCAACTGACCCATTTCGGCCACGGCGGCCGTTCTCAAGAGAAATGTGTCTGCGCAAGCACAGGTGCACTCTCTATTGCCTCACTCTCATAATCCGATGGGATGGCAATCCGACCCGACCGGAAAGAGTTCGACAAGAGACAACGTAATATGAAGTTGTTCATTTACATAGTTCAAAAAATTATAAAATATTAATCAATTATGTTATATACTACTTGCTAATTAATACCAACGACCGTTCTAAGCTATTTCATTGACGTCTTTTAGCGGAGACAAATTGTTTAAGCGACGTGTACTTCAATTGAAACAGCTTGCCACTAAAGTTAATTTAAATGCCACCAGGATTATAACTCAAATAGACTGCGTCAAGCTGTACTGTTTGAAACTATATCAATTATTTATTTGTCTGTTTAATGCAATGTAAGTCTTGAAGTCAAATATTATAGACAACATATGATGATTTTTTTATTAAAAAAATAAGCCAGAAATGTTAATAGTATTGTTTACACCCGTGATAGAAATAGTAAAAAAAATACTCTGACAGTTCTTCTGACTGCAGGTCTTCACAACACAAGAAAACTTGATTAGACGAGTCAACAAATTTTCAGCCGACTTCAAATTGAGGGAGGTTATCAATTCGACCTTATTTTTATTATACAAATTTTATGTGTACTTTCTTCGATACATTTATCGATTGCGAAATCTGGTAATCAAATTAATTCAAAAGGTTCTTTATTTTTCGAGGTTTATTAAAATGGAATTGGAAATGGAATTATTTTACAGAAGTTTGTCCGTTTATATACGTTTACCTGCCTACCTAAGTAATTAATTAGAACGCAGCTTTTGATTAAGATCCACGTTCAGGTCCACTGAGCGAATTATTCATCGAAATTTAATTGAATATAACATTATTGATTAAACTTTTTTAAAAAAACTTTGGCATTATTTATTTGTCAAAACGTTTTCCTAACAAAAGATCTTAAAAATTATAAAAAAAATTATATTTATTAATCCATTTGTTGTATATTAATATTATAATGCTTTATTTTCTTCTTGCAAATGCCAAATTACTGGTGCCAGAAAAAGATAGAAGAGAAATGTGTATGTATCGGGTGATTCCCGCTTATGTACCACGTTTATCAGTTAATCCTGAAGTGTATAATTGTAACGACAAAATATATATCCTACAGTCAAATAGTTTTGTTTCTATCGTGCATATAAAGTACGTCCGTACACCGTATGCGTTACATATGCACGAAAGGGACAGCACGTCCCTTTCGTGCATATGTAACGCATATTGTTTAATGATAAAAATATCGGGAAATAATTGACAATTGACAACAAATTCGCGGGGCGAGTTGACACGGCGGGGGAATTTGTTTTATAAGATGTACTGATAAAATACATTTCGAGTTTAATTTATTATTCGAATTAATCAAAATAAAACATTTCTGGTCGCCCATCTCTAGTTTGTATTACTAAGCCGGGTTCCGTATTAACAGCCACGCACGCAGGCCTTGTCACATTATCCTTAGCCAACACGATCTTTAATTTGCATATTAGAGACAGACGGAAATAGACCAGACATTATTTATTGACGCGAACAACGATCAGAGATATTTACCATGTATGAAATCTAAAATTTGAAAAAAAGCAAAGCTAAAGAAATAGATGGTATAAATTTATTTTAAGGCCATTTCAGAGCTGGGATAGCTTAATAATAAAAATACCACCTATAATAAAAATCTTAAGCGAAAAT
Source organism: Nymphalis polychloros (assembly GCA_905220585.2). NCBI lineage: Eukaryota > Metazoa > Arthropoda > Insecta > Lepidoptera > Nymphalidae > Nymphalis > Nymphalis polychloros. The sequence goes on from HG992247.1 coordinate 3,845,450, forward strand.
TTTAGGTTCACACACGGGCAGGCACTGCTGGATTTTCATGTGGTTAATTTGTGTGTGTGTGTGTGTGTTTATAATTCATCTCGTGCTCGGCGGCGAAGCTAAATATCGTCAAACCTGCAAATATCTACCTTATGTAAACCACCAATTCGTATTAGTCGCTTAAATAGTCGTGTAATACGCTGTTTAAGAAATATAATAAAATTGCAATTCGATGTGGAAATGATTTATCGACAATTAAACGATATATTTACTTCAATTATTTATAATTATGACTTGCATTACATACTTAAGCTTTAAAATATCGTATGATTTACTTGGTGGTAGAGCTTTGTGCAAGCTCGTCTAGATAGGTACCACCCACTTATCAGATATTCTACCGCAAAACAGCAGTACTTGATACTGTTGTGTTCCGGTTTGAAGGGTGAGTGAGCCAGTGTAATCACAGGCATAAGGGACATAACATCTCAGTTCCCAAGATTGGTGGCGCATTGGCGATATAAGCGATGGTTAACGTCTCATACAATGTCAATGTCTATTGGCGTTGATGACCTCTTACCATCAGGTGGCCCATATTCCCGTCCGCCTACCTATACTGTAAAAAAAAAGATATATTTACATATTATATTATATAGAGACGTGGTAGCCCATTGGGCAGAATAAGTGGATCTTAACCGAAGTCAGTAATCGCGGACTCAAATCCAAGTATCAAATAGTTTACATTTGCTTTAGTAGCTTTTATAATTCATAGTTAATTTGGCATCGTAGGATAACTTCTTATATCCTATATAATATTTCTCAACGACATTTGTATCCTATGCATTACACTCTTTCTCACTTTCACACTTCACTCACTTGAATTTAATATTTCTAAAATCATAAAAAATTATAATATATTTTAAAGGCTAATCATATTGCTACTCGATCAAAATCATTTTAGATCAGACATCAAATTGTGTCCTTAAACACGCTTTCCTGAAGAACGCTTCAACAAACTCTAGAAAATCCTTATTTTTAGAAATATAACGAAAGTTGATACAATTTTACTAACTCCTCGGTCTTCCTTCTTAACCCAAATAACGTAAGTAGGGTGATACGTCATCCTTAAGGTTACTTGAGAAAATAAAAAAAGAAATTGTTATAATTATTTCTTGTGACAAAATTTCGAATTTCTTCAAAATACTACACTTTTTTTATTAAAAAAAATTAAATATTTTATTTAAGAAAAAAACGAGATGGCCTAATTTTTAGAACACGTGAATCTGAACCTGATCTGATGGTCGTTGGTTCACTGAATTTTTATGTGCTTAATTTGTGAAGGAAAACATTGCGAGGAAACCTGTATGTGCCTAATTTTACTGAAATTCTGCCACAGGTGTATCCCAGCAACCCGAAATGGAGCAGCGTGGTGGAATAAGCTCTAAACCTTCTCTTCAAAAAGAAAAAGAGGCTACTATACTATACTATTTTTTAAATAGTTTGCTTTAAAATTTTAGCGAAGTAAGTTCTCATAGATTGTTATGTCTTATTTGAGATAGAATATCTTAATAAAAATAAATAAGCTTTTGTATAAGTAGTTGGCGGTACATTGGCGATGTTTTTTTTAAAGAAATATACAATGCCACTGTCTATGGGCGTTGGTGACCACTTACCGTCAGGTGACCCATATGACCGTGTGCCAATCTATACTAAAAAATTACATCTATTGATTTCAAAATTACTTTTAAGCTTGACATATATTATTGAAAGATTTTTGTTTATCATAATACTTACCTTGTTCCACATTACGATATGTTAAATCAAAGATAAACAGCTTATTACAATTACGCTTACAGTAACGGTGAAAGGTTCATTGTCTAAGAACTAAATGATAATACCTGATTGTTATCAAACACATAAGAACTGTGAGAGAAATTGTTCTTCGTTTATTTGTTTTAATGGCTTCCTCTATTTATATAAACTTATTTGAATTTGGAATGATAAACTTTCAATAGACTATATTACATTTATGTGACTTTTATTGGTACAGATTAAATACGTTATACAATGGAGCGAAAATATGCAGCTCAATCACTTCTGAAACCGAACCTTTTTAATACTTTATGAACGATTATTAAAAAAACAAGACACAAGTAACGGCTTTTATTTTTAATTTTAAATTCAAAGAAGGTGTTTTTGTTTAGCAAAAGTTTGTGTCTGGGCAAACACAGGTGCACTTACTATTCTATTATTATTTATAATAGTTCGGTGAGACCGTAATCCGACACAATCGAAGAGAGATCAGACACAACCAACAACTAACAACAACAACTATATGTTTTTCGAGGCACGGAATTGTAACATTGCCAAGATCTTAAAGTAGAGCTGCTCGTGAAAATTTATTAACAGAAAATCCCGATGACTTTTGCTTCTCCTATGCAGGATTGCAATCCGAAACCTCAGATTCTGCAGACATAATAATATGACCTAGCCACTAGACTAACGGCACAGTATACATAGTAAAGCCGAAAAGTGTTTAATAGGAAAATATTTTTACATCAGCAACAGCTTGTACATCTCTCACTGCTGGATCAAGATATCCGTCACTTTAAGGAGAAGACTGCACCAATGCGAATTGGTGGATACACATCTGGCAGAATTTTAGTGAAATTTCATACATGCAGAATTCCTCACGAAGGACTTAGATTCACGCGTTCTAACCACTGGACCATCTTAGCCCTTTACATATATATTTTTATATAATTTGTTTCAATCCATTTTAGATCTAAATGGATTAACCAAATATCATAAACGGTTACAGGTTCACTGCCCACGTTTGCCGGTTCAGCACTCATAAGACAATGCGACAAAAACTATTGCGGTTAGACAAAGAGCATACGAGCCGTGACGAACAGATGGAATGAGCCTTCCTGCTATTGTCTTCGCTACCACGTACAACTCGAGCTCTAACAGTAACATGTTATTTCCCACGATCATATGAAATTTAATTTGCGAAAATAACTAAAATGGAAACGTTAGACGAAATTTACGTTTTAGTAAAAAAATAAAATCGTATGGCAGATGAGATGAGATGCCAACCATAAGAACTAAGATGGTACGCCTCTCATGCCTGTGACATAGGCTCTATCGTCCTTTAAACGGAAACACAGCAATGTGAAGTATGAATGTTTAGCAGCTGAATACTTGAAGAGTAGATTTACTAATGGTATAATTTAAAAACTATATAAATATTGAATTTTATTCATATACGTTTTTCTTACTTTTAAAGTTCATTTTTAAAAGTAGCCTTACTTGCGCACACTTTTGCACTATTCAGTAAGCTATTATATAAGTTTACCCCGTTATATAGAACGTCTCTGTTACTCATATTTAGTTAGAGATTTATTTTATGTTCATTTCTTAAACTATGTGTTTTTATTACTAAGTATTATTTTTTATATTATATAACATAATATACGAACAACACAAAACATATTTAGATTTACTTTAGATGAATATGCGGTGACCAACACACGCAAGGTTTTCACATAATGTTTTCTTTCGCCACGTACGAAATTAATTATAAGCATAAATAAAACACCAAACATCACTAGTGCATCTCCGGATTAAATCTTTAATTAACTGGTCCATCTTAACTCTAAAAAAGCATAACGTCATAAAATACGCATCATTTGATTCAATATTGAACAATATTAATATTATGAATGTGGTTTTAAATACAATTTTACTCAATGACGTTCAGACTTACTTGTTAATGGGTTGCAGATTACTAGCTTATAAGATTCTGATATCGACTCACATGTCTAATCATGCCAATAACGTTATTAAAATGTTATAATCAAAGAGTTCTTAGTATAATCGAAGTTGGCAGTCTTAAGCTCTAAGGTTTCAAAATATTGTAGTTATATTTGTTTAACAAGTTTATCTTCAATGAGTATAATATAATGTATATATTTTATCTCAAACAAAATGAAATATTCGAAAACATACTTTATATTCGCATGCATTCAACTGCACATAATAACCTTATTCCAAAAGTTAAACTAAAAAAGTTTAATGTAATGAATGTGTGTAAGGGTGACGACAAATTTAACCCTTCTATTGTAAAATTACATTTAAATAAAACGGGAGCGTTGGAATATTTCACTAAAAAAATCACTTGCCGAAAAATTTTCAAGCGAAAATATATTTTGTTACCTTCAGATAAGACTCACATTATTTTCTTACTCAGAAAGAGTCACAAAATTTGAGTTAACATTGAATAGAAAGATAATTTTCTCGTCAAATTTTCAATAGAACGTAGATCGTACTTAGTTCGAAATAAAGTGCATTTTCGTTTGTTATGTGTATTTAGTACTGGACAATAGCAAGTACACGGATTAGGGGAAAGGGGAAACACCATGTCAGCACCTAACGCTTTGTGTTGCATTGTGTTCTCGTGATACTTTGAAGGGGAGCAAAATCTTAAGTCTACTCGATTCTTTTTAAGCTCATTTTCTCGTTCGTGTTATTCGTTTGACCTACGGGAATAACTCGGTACGTATAGTGATTGGATTGGGACTTCGGGATCGAGAAAACCTTGTTTTTCTTAACTTGTTTATTGAACATTTACGTCGTTTTTCTTTTATATTTCTCGCCCCTACCTATACTATATTACCTTCGATTGTGAGCAACATACAAATGTAAGATTTACCATACAAACACGCTGGTTCATATTATATTTGACGAATTGTTATAGTACATCAGTAACTAATCGTTTTTGAGTTATGTGTAACGATCCGTTAAAAATGGTCCTACATACTTATTTCCACTACCAGTCTTGGTTACTTACTAACCGATTATTCGATAAGCATCACTAAGCGATAAACCTAAAAAAGTTTAAAAAAAAAAACAACGTCACTATTTACTTTTATAAAGTAATTCTAAGAAATTCTGAGAATTTATTTAAGCTTCATTAGTCGAAATAAATGTCTTCGGTCGTGTGTGGTCAGACGTCATCACCCATATATCAGATATGGTAATTACTTCAGCGGACGATGACGAGACTAATGATCGAGACAATGATGTCGGTGTAATCGTCCATTAATCGTTAGATAACCTTTTTCTTAAATAACGAAATGCTACGTTGGCTTAGTGGTTAGCTTAAAAGGCTGTAGATTTCGAGGTAGTAGGTTTATTCCCCGGGTATCTAATTTGCGTACCCAACGAGTTATGAGAAGTAAGAAATAGAAAGTGCACTAATAATCTATATCTATACTACTATAAATCTATTGGTTCTGTACATTTATTTTTTTCACCTAATTTTGTGATAAATAATCGTTTTATGATACAGTGATTCACATTATACTTTTTTTTCATTTTGTCTGTCTATCTATATGTATGTCTTCTTATAACTCAAGAATTGTTTGACCAATCTTGATGAAAGTTGGTACACACAAAGAACATGTGATGGCGCAAATGTTAGGCCAATTATATATAAGATCGGTAAAGGCTACGGTATCTTATGAAAATTAATTTCAAATCGTTAATTACGTATTTCTTTATCAATAGCCATATGTGTGTGTTTGGTGTGTGTGTGTGTGTGTGTGTGCGCGTGTGTGTTATTATAGTAATAAAATAATATATGATATTTTATTAATTATACGCGGGTGAAGCCGCGGGGCACAGCTAGTTATATTTTAATACTAATTGGCTAATGTCAGCAAAATCGAACAGAAGGACATATTATTCTTGAATTTGAACGAAAAATGATAAAGAAACTACAACACATTATGATTGATGAAATAATTGGTGGTAATAGTCTTAATTGGGAATAAATATAACTATAAAGAAAAAACATAAAATAACTAGTTATTTCTTACGATGGTTGGCATTAATTTTGGTACAAGAAATATTTTGAGGGCTTCTTAATAAATGAGAGTAAACAAAATATTACATTTTTTCATTCTTCGTTGTAGAAAGTAAACAAGGTTCACAGCGTTTACATTCAATTTAATTATAAAATATAACATGATAACATATGAATAGTTTATTTGAATACCTACATAATAATATTTCACTTTTGATTTTCAAAAAATATATATTTTCAAAGACATTTTGAGGTTCACAAATAACTGACGGTTGAGATAAAATTTTACTGAATGCATTGTACTTCGATTCTCTTCAAGCCCAATACCCTCAGTAACCTTTCATCCTTTATGCGACAGACTCCTCATATAAAAATAAACTAATTAGAATAAATTCAGACATAAAAGAGATTTTAATACAGGGCAGAGCTCACGTTTACGACTGCTCAAAAACTTGATAAAAGCTATCGAACAGCTGCAAGAGATCACCTGCCAAAGAATGTTATTCAATCTTTGGAATCAATTCACGTACCCAGACTGACAAAGGGATCTTTTTAGTAAAAGATTGTCTTAATTATATGAAAAAGAATAATTGAAATTTTTATGAAGATTCGATTTTTTTTTATCACTTTACTAGTAATGTCCATATATTATATTCATGTTAATACGTACATATTTTAGGAGATATAATAGACGTAATTGGAAATACCTAAATACCCATTATTTCAAATAAGATATAAAGTTGCCTCACTAATAAAATAGCGGTTTTTAATATGCGGTATATACATTTTAGAAAATATAAAATCGAAATCAGTATCTATACACAAAATAAGTAAAACATTAAGATATAATTGTATCTTCTAAAATAGTTGGGACGAAAAAATAGAAGCAGTGACGTCATTAAATTTGAAATTAACTCTAGTTTAGTTATAATCAGTGCCATGTTATTCCGACAAGGTTGAACAGAGTCACATATATCAAAGGATGGATGTCGTATTAGCTATAATATTATTAATGCAATAAATACACTGTACTGATCATAAATAAATGAGATACCGACAAAACCCACGATGATGATGATTAATATAATCTGTAATCGAAAATATATCTTAATGCTTAAGAAATATAGCAAAAATGAATATCAATCATTATTTTAATTGCCAAGATAAACGTTAACGGACCAGTTGACTGTTAAGATCCAGACATAAGTATATACTTTTAATCCGTATACTGTATAATTGCTTCCCAGCATAGCGTTTATAAATTTTCTCTGTATAATATTAAAGATAGAAGTTTAATTTTAATGTATCGCATGCTATAACTGCATAAATATTATTACATTTTTAAATAGTATAATCTTCAGGTAAGCATAAAATAAAATTAGAAGTGTTAAACTTTTATTGATCCTTTTTGTTGCTTCAATTTGATTAAAAGTTTGTCGAAGTCTAGTGAAGTGAAGTCTAGTCTTTTTTTCATACAGTGGTTTAAATCCATCTTATTCTAAGGTCCTCCAGACCGATTTCGGCCAAGGCGGCCAATCTCAAGAGAGATTAGCCAACTGCGCAGGAGATATTATAGTGCACAAGTGTGTGCGCAAACACAGGTGCACTCTCTTTTCCTTAGCTCTCATAATCCGATGGGACGGCAATCCGACACGACCGGAAAGAGTTCAGGCGCAGGGACAACGGCTTAACGTGCTTTCCAAGGCACGGGAGTGTACACACTTCCACCTTCCAGACTCCGGGCTGCTACTGAGAATTTTCTGACAGAAAAACCCAATAACTATTTATTGGCCCGACCTGGGAATTGAACCCAGGACCACCGGGTCTGTAACCTAATATCTAGCCACTAGACCAACGAGGCAGTCGTCTTAAAAAATCTTATTCTAACGAAACTCATACAGCTTACGCTATTTAACATATTTCTTACGGCGCCAATATTTATAGTCGGTGATGACCACATAACATCAGGTGACATATTTGCCGTCCACCTAACTATGATATGAAAAAACCTTCGCCTCAAAGAAAAAGGAGACCTTTCTTCAACCTACGTAGTGCGAGAGTAGTATCAGAATATTAATAAGAAATAACTTTTATGAAACATTGCAACACCGAGCATAAATGAAAATTAAACCGAACAATAATAATAATAAACGTGTAGCGTGTTATTTTAAAACTACCAACATGAGAACTCTGAATCAATACTGAATAATTAAAAAAAAAAACGTGGTCAAAAGCAACGCGGCGAACAAAGATATTAATTGTTTATTTAAAAGACAAGTTTTGAACGCTCTTCAAGGGCCAAGCTAACGTACACGCTATTTATAAGCGTCGTTCACTTTTTTTTTACATCTCAGGGTACACCTGCCACCGTTCGAGTGCTCGATTGGCCAACCACCTCCGAGTCAATAACACCAAGCCCACCCTTGTTTAACCCTTATCTCTAAAATAAGTTGTTATCTAATCATTCCCTTTAAGATCATTCGAGAACAGATTCTTAGAGTTTTGAAGGAGATCGTTTTTGGTAATTGAATATTCATTATATAAGAATGCTCGTTTTGATTACGGAATTGATGTCAGGATGTTAAGATATTATCAGATTAATAATAAAAATTTGTTAGTTCGTAAATACGATAGTTAAAACGATTACGATCGAGCTTACATTATATAAAAGCTATTTTAACGATTTTTAACCAATTAATTATTGTTTATTACCACATTATAAAATACTATTACTCAGTGGTTGAAATTGGACCAAAATCGTATTTGAAAATTTTAAGAAAACATAATATATGAATTTGCATGATCGAACATTTTTGTTATTAATATTTTAACACTTAAGCTTATCAATTAAAGCTACGAGACAAAAAAAAAAGAAAATTAGTTAACAAACAAAGAATGAAAAGATACTGAACTTTATCGTCTTTGCCTATATATAAATAGATTACATTTTTTACTACATATCTAAAATTGTTCGAATTTATTGTAAACACTTTTTGAATAATAATTTCGGCTTGTCTGGTAAGTTTTCTACTCTTAATTCGTATACGCCTTTATTATTACGTCACTTTTTTAAAAGCAAAACAGACATGTAAAAACTTTTTCAATTCTTCAAATCTTATTTAGTTAGACTAATCGTATGAAACAATCAACAAAGAACGTCGAATCCAAACATTTTACTGTACGATCCATTAGTCTTTTGACTAATCAATACACTTTATCTAACATCTGAAGCTCCGTACATAAAAAAAATTATTTATACGCATACTTGAACAAACCCAGGTCTGTTTTGTACGTACTAATAAATTAGTCAAAAAATATTCAAACCGAAAAATTATACTTAAAAGATTATTATTATATAATATTCGAAATTTCAAATTCAAAATGGCCACCAATATAACGTTCTTTTTTTCCAACAATTAAGATTAACATTAATTAAGTTTCCACCAATAAACATCAACATTAATTAATAAGTCCATACAATTAAATCTTAATTGTATTTCTCATTTAAAAAAAAAAAACATTACAAATGGAAAGGAAAATAATTAAATTCAATATAACAGGTTCGAACGAATAAAGCCACGGGCTGATATGATATAAAAACGTAACGGTACGACGGCTACTTTTGAAATACGTACCGAGATTGACAATCCCTGATAACATTTAGCTCCTCTGTCTATAGACAATTAAACAAATGGACAGAGGTAAGCGAATTGATTGTTATGATAAGTCGCTTAGACTTCCACATCTGAACATGTATGGATTATCAGACTTAAGAAATCTTGATTATATCAACGAACCAGCGGAATAAAGGCTATTTATGTACTCCGAAAAAATCTAAGATTTATATTAGGAGTGTTTCGTTGAAAGTTTATTTTATTTAATTATATCAGAAGGAAGGAAATTAACTCTAAGCTAAGTGCCTTAGTAAGTGCTGTTGCTAATTTATGATCATGTTTTCAATTAAATGTTTGCAGCGCGTTGTTGTTTCCAGCGAGTTTATAAAGGACAAGCTGAAATTTGTTGTTTTTTTTATTGAATCATAATGTATCGATAAATTGATAATGGAATTAAGTCCAAGTTAATTATTGGGTAGTTAAAATATTTATAAAAAAACTTACATTAATGGTAAACATTTTATCCCATAAATTCAAGTCATTATTTTTTCCATTTTACAATCTTTATTATTAAATTATAATTATATATTCCTCGATGTTTAATTAATGTTTATGAACATTTATATTTATGATAAAAAATGAAAGGATGTTTGTACATATATGAAATAAAAGTTTAAGAAATCTTTTCACCTTTACAATTAATCTGAGCAATATTCCGCAAATGGATATAACGAAAACATACAACACTTGATTCGAATACCTAGTACAATTTTTTCAATATTTAATTTGTCGGAGCACTTGAACTACTCGTATAATCACGGTAAACATCTACGTGCCTTTCAAAATAAAAAAATATGCGCCACTCACAATCAATGCCCTGTCTTCCGCTTGTTATTAAGATGGTCTCGGCATACCGTCGCTTTTCAGACGCCGCACCGTCAATCAGACGGCGATATCTGTAAAACATCGGCATTTGAGACACTCGAACGGCCGCAGTAGCCTTTTTAACTCAACCGAACCAATTAATAATAACGATAAATATTAACAGAAAAAAGCGTTGAACTATTCGTATTTTATTTATAGCGTGAATGAGGTTTCTTTGTGATATATTGAAATGCTTAATGACACTGTTTAGCCTAACCACCCGTTATTAACTACTTCTTTTATTTTCATACCAGCTAAGCCTTTCATTTAGAAATTATCTTTAATTTTTTGGTAAACAATTATCCCATAGTCGTATCGGATATCACGCGTTCCCTATTTTTGGAACCAAAAATCTTCATGCGATAACCAACAATTATGGAAAGTATCAATTCATTTGGATGAAAAATTCGTGGACGCATAGAACAACAAAACTAGTCGATTTTTTTTATGTATATACATATAATACAATATGACAACCATAAAAACAACGAATGTATTATAATTGTTTTAGATAAAAACATCAGGCCTTCAAACTCAAGCTGGAAATAGAAGAACTCATACTTTGACACTAATCTTTATTATTTTGGTCTAGAACGTTACAGTCCCAAAAAGTATAGATAACAATATTTTTAACAACAAAGCATTTTTAACAAATTTTATTTTTAACGTTAGAACCCAACTAAAGGAAAAATCTTTTGTAGAATTTTTTTCATCGGTAAAAATATCTCTACCGCATTGGCGCCGCCGCTGAGTAACATTCAATCATATCTTATGTCAATAGCATTTCTAAAGACACCGATTTCATTGTTTGCGGCCAAGAAATCAATAAATCATATCCCGCTATGCCATTCTATCATTAGAGCTTATATTGTTTTCAAATAGAGCCTCCATTGTCTTTTCTATTGTCTGATATGATGATGACAATTTATCTATTTCAAGTTTTATTAATAAATTGAGAGTAATTGATGTATGATATAATTTAATGAGGTTTTTGGAGCATATTCCGTAACACACATGTAGTGCTTCACCCTATGACCGCCTATGACCGCCTCGTTGGTCTAGTGGCTACATGTAAGGCCACAGACACGGTGGTCCTAGGTTCAAATCCCAGATCGGGCAACTATAATATTTCCTGCGCAGTTGGCTAATCTCCCTTGAGATTGGCCGCCGTGGCCAACATAGGTCAGGAGGACCATTATTATTATTATTATTGCTTCAACCTATACAGACCACAAAGCATGTTATCAGAGGGATTTATGTAATCCCTAAATAATAACAATAATATTATAATAACATTAACTAAGTACGGAGTACGAAGCTCGAATTTATAATCGCGGACTTGGTTTAAGATCTCCTACACTTTCCAATGGGACGTCTCTGCTCTCTTCTGGATTAACTTATTTTCTCGTAACAGGTGAAATTACTTGGATCTTTCGTTATCGTACTAATATTTATTTATTTTTTTATATTTATAAATTCTTATGTTTTCATGTTTGAATTTTTAGTAATGTATTTGGCTATACTATCCATTTACATAATTCTGAACATGATTAATCTAGTTTTACATTTTTGTTGAGTCAATAATAAAAAGAACTTTCTAATATTTTTAAGAATAATGTATTTAATTTACCCTTAATATTATTTATTTTTTACCTAATAATTTTAGTAGTTGCTACCACATTATAATATATATTCGTTTTATTTAATATGTGAATAGTACATTCAAAATATTAAAAACAGTTGCAAAAGAAAATCTCCCTTCTTAATTAATAAAGTATTTTACTATCGGAGTCTGCATTGGTTGATCATATCTTAAGACTTGTCATTCACTAAACTCAGAGCTATATACTACAAAAAATGAGTGTATATTAATCGATGAAATGATATATATTTATGATAAATTGCGATCGCTCATTAAAATAATAATAAGAATATGATTTTCTCCTGACAAATTTTGTTTATAGTGTCCATTCTTAACGGAGATTAACCAAATTCACAGATGTTATAGTGTCCAAGTGTGAACGCAAGGACAAGTGCACTCCCCATCTCTCACTCTTATAATCTGATGAGTCGGCAATCTTTCATAATGGAAGAGAAATCAGGGGCAGGAGAAGCAGCTTTACGTGCTTACCGAGGTAAGAAAATAGAGAAGAAGCGGTAATAAAAAGTTTTCTGTCAAACAATCCTCAGTAACACCTCAGTTACTGAGGATTGTTTGACAGAAAACTTTTTACTAGCGCCGACAGGAACTTAAATACAGAATCCTTATAAGATAGCTATACGGTTATACCAACTATGGAGTCAATAAATATACATAAACAAATTAATATTATTATTATATACAACTACTAAATTATAAACCAATGTTTATCCTGAATAAACAACTAGCTTTGTTATTTTTTACTTTTCACTTAAGAATATTATTTAACGTTACCCCATTTGCTATTTTAATTAATCAACTTTTATATCACTTATCATATAATTTAATTTTTTTTATGATATAAATATATAACTTCTTCTTAAGTTAAATTTATGTCCATAAGTCAGATATCATCGCTTTCATTAACTATTTTATCAAACCTGCGGTCAATTCTACTCATAAAATCTTTATTATTATTATATTTAGCATAGGTCGTCCGCCTAACGAGTATATGAGCCACCTGATGGTAAGTGGTCACCAACGCCCATAGCAGTGGCATTGTAAGAGATGTAAACAATCGCTTACATCACAGATGCGCCACCATCCTTGGGAAGTTAGATGTTATGTCACTTGTGCCTGTAATTATACTGGCTCACTCACCCATCGAACCGGAACACAACAACACAAAGTACTGCTGTTTTGCGGTAGAATATCTGATGAGTGCGTGGTACCTACACAGACGAACTTGCATAAAGCTCTGCCACCAAGTAACATTTTATAAGGCAAAATAATTTGAATTGAATCATTCCACTACTTATTGATAGTCAAACTAGAAAGTACCACCGGTTCGAAAAACAAACACCCAGCCCTGAGAAGAACTCGTGAAAGAAACTCAGCGGGATTTTTTTAAGTCATATGATCTAACCATAGAATATCAATCCTGGAAGCGATACTGCGCTATTATTTAGTACACGTTCAACACAGATTTCGCGTCGTTCCAATTCTCTGCCTCAGCGGATAAGAGTTTAAAACCTGAATACGTTTTATAACTAATAAATAACACGCAAGATTGCTTTCTTAATTATAACCCTAAACCGGTATTTGCGTTCACACTTTTTTATATTAATTATAAAATAACTTCATTGATAGCATTTTATAATAGAATTAATATTAAGTGTATATCAAGCAAATGAAATATAAGAAGACTTAGTATGATAATATTTTTCAAGGGTTTTTTTGTTTGTTTTAATAAACAATGAAGTTATTCAACTTAAGTCAAAATCAAAACAATTTATATTGATACGTGATATTTCTTCAGGTATCATTAATGCTAGGGTTCTTCTTCCTTTAGCATTTCGTCGAGAATCGTTGAACCGATACAACTTGGCGCGTGACAGCTCGCGGGTGCATTTTGCGCCTATCTCCCTACAACTACCAGTCGTAATAAAAACTACATGATTCCTATCAATCGAATTTATATCTTCTCATTCGTTATTAAAGTTCAAATCGCCTTGATATTGAAGGTAAGCTATTAAATCTGTATCGCTGAATCGACTCGAAGTCGTTCGAGCGTGATTTCCAATTTGATTCTTTTGACTATCGAAATAACGTTGATTTCGTTTTTTGCTCTCCAAAGATTTGTTTTGGTGTGACGAAATGCTGGGACTATTCGTCTATAATAAAACGACACAAAGGACGGCCAATGTGTCTCGTGCCACGATTTTTGTTGTCCGATCCGAAGGCGCGTGGTTTTTACTGATGAGATACGTTTTTTTCGTTTGTTGAAATCACGTAACTTAATTTAGTGTCGGTGTCGGCACTAAAACTAAATTAATGTGCTAAGTTTTTTTTCTTATTTATATTATAAGGTTGTTATAAAAAGTAATTAAATCTTTCGTTTTACTTTTGGTTAAGTAAATCGCGGTAATCACTAAAATTGACTTGACGAGTAAAAGCCGTAACTTCGATTCCGCTTATAACTGACATAAGCAAAAATGTTGAGCATTGATGAGATATTCAGGCACAAGATTGTCTATAAGTTTAAATGAATATATTTAAAAAAAGATCAAACAAAGGTTATTGAACTCTAGTATATTCCACTCTTTGGAAATATCTGTCGCCGGTGGTTTTTCCTAACCGATATGTCTTGGGAACCTTCCTCAAAGGCTGGCAACACATCTCTAGATCTCTAGGTAGGTCTATAGGCGTTGGTTGTCACTTTTCATCAGGTGAGCATTCATTCCATTTGCTCTCTTCAATAAAAATCTTAGATGGGTTCCATTGTCTATGTGTGAAAGGCGAAATCACTGGACAACATATTGTCATTTTGTCATAAGGCCCTCAAATGCCGTCTAAAATATGTATATACAAAAAAGTTTTTACATTAATAGAATGTGGTAAATGTGTCCATCGATTATACTGAGATAATAATTGTTTTAATCACTACATAATATAAAACAAAAGCCCTCCGTCGCGTATATCCATCTGTCTGTACGAATGCGATAAACTCAAAAACTACCGAAAGGTTTTTTATACGTGTTTCATCAATGGACGATCTGAGGAAGGTTTAGATGTATAATTCATGAAGTTTTAATATTTATTGGCTGAAATTTGACGATTTTTATTAAAAACATTGAAAAGAATCATACCGACTTGGAGTTTTACTGGCGTGTACTGCGTCAAACCGTGTTATATATGTACTGAGGTATTATGATTTAAGCCTTTTATGCAGACCCTTATTCTATGCGAAACCGGGATGAGTAGCTAGTATAAACTTACGTCTCTCTCAACCTTATTTAGCGAATCGATGGTCTTCAGAGATTCCATTATGAACCAGGGCTATACACATTAATAAAGCAACGTTATCAAGCGTTTTAATTAAATTTCTGATTATATTTTCTCTTTTACGTATTAAATTATTTTAACGATTATTATAATTATCATACCACGGACTTTAATATAGAATTTCAAAGCATGATTAAAATTGTATAAATTTTTAATTATATACTTGATATTATTGTAATAAAAAATATTTTTTAACTTAAGCTTTAGATGTAAGAAAGGATCCTTTAACACTATTATTATATTGTCTAGATATTATTCAAAACAAACAGATAATAAATGTAGCATTTCTTTTACTTTGACATATACTTAAAAATATTATGTTATTTGCTACTGTATAATAATTTATTGATTGTATCGCCTGTTTTTGTGGTTTAATTTTGGCCAAGCGTCGATTTTTTACTTGCTGCTTAAATGATCTTGAACGGAACGAATAATAATTCTGTACCCTTATATATGTATACGTAATATTATTCAAATGATCACGACACATATATATCATCTTTCGGTATATATTATTTAAGTGGTCTTTCTTTCAGTTAGTAACAGCCTGTGAATGTCCCACTGCTGGGCTAAGGCCTCTTCTCCTCTTTTGAGAAGAAGGTTTTGGAGCTTATTCCACCACGCTGCTCCAATGTGGATTGGTGGAATACACATGTGACAGAATTTCAATAAAATTTGACACATGCAGGTTTCCTCACGATGTTTTCCTTCACCGTTAAGCACGAGATGAATTATAATCACAAATTAAGCACATGAAATTCAGTGGTGCTTGCCCGGGTTTGAACCCACGATCTTCGGTTAAGATTCACGCGTTCTTAACACTCGGCCATCTCGGATTCAGTTAAGCACCACAAAAATAACGTATCTTCATTTATTCCTTAAAGGCCGGCAACGCACCTGCAAGCCCTCGGGTGTTGCAGATGTCCATGAGCGGTGTTAGTCACTTTCCATCAGGTGAGCCACATGCTCATTTGCCCCCTTATCATAAAAAAAAGATTGAATTAATTGTTTTTGGTTAATTACGTCATGGAATATGACACAGTACAACATTAATTTACATAAGAATTTACGTACATGTAGGACTTAAATAAATATAAGTCAATATTAACTTAATTAATAATAACTACAGTGCAAATCATGACCGCGTGGAATGATGGCAAGAATGTTAGCAGCATTTCTCCGTTCCCTTTCTATTACTAGTGAAGGCAATAACGTCCCTTGTGTTATATGTTTTAGAAATATTTAGCACTTTTACTCCAAGTTACAACCGTTTTAATAACTATACTAACTGCCCGTGCCGACTTCGTACGGGTAAAATAAGGTTTTTATTCCATGCATTTTTTAATCAATAAGGTTTAAATATTCACCAATCGACCTATTCGCACTTACAGTTTTTTTTTTTATTGTATAAGAAGGCGGACGAGCGTTTGGGCCACCTGATGGTAAGTGGTCACCAACGCCCATAAACAATGGCATTGTAAGAAATGTTAACCATCACTTACACCGCCAATGCGCCACCAACCTTGAGAACTAAGATGCTATGTCCCTTGTGCCTGTAATTACACTGGCTCACTCACCCTTCAAACCGGAACACAACAATACAAAGTACTGATGTTTTGCGGTAGAATATCTGAAGAGTAGGTGGTACCTACCCAGACGAGCTTGCACATAACTCTACCACCGAGTGAAAAACAGCTGTACTGTATGTTCAGCCGTGTAACTGAACATACAGTACAGTGTATGTTCAGTACAGGGCATATAACAAAGAACTACTAAAGAAAATCGTAAGCAATCGGTGATATCTTCTTACTAGGACTGCCTCGTTGGTCTATTGGATTTATACAAGACTCCAAAACTTCTCTTACGAGAAGAGACGGCAAGTGCTCAATAGTGAGACTTTTACGTTTTACAATAAGCATTTTTTTATACGTATTAGTCAAATTATTCCATTCCTTGTTCTCTTTGATACTTCAGATAATTTTGTTCTGATATGTTACTATATATTATAGAGATTTATAAATGCTACGATTTAAAATCCCTACAAAACGAAAATGTATGCAATAAAACAAAACTATTTAAATACAATCAATAAAAATGCAATTAGCATGAGTACCGAGGCCACTTATTTTCCATATCTCGGTATTTTATTAAGCAAAGCTAACTTGTAAGCGGAGTCCAGTGACTGTTTCACTGCCAATCGAGATGAAATTTGCATTTGCGTGCCGAAGTCAGTCTGATTTAAACGCGATGCTAGGGTTACCATTTAGTTCGGAGAATATATGTCAATGGATAAACATTTCGACAGATTATAAAAGTATAAGCTTTTAATACTTTTTTAAGGTTGCACTTTATAAATCATTTAAATAACACACCATTTTTTAAATCATACATCATTTTATTGTTTCCTTCGTCCGATTTAACAAGACTGTCTATGTATGTGTGAATAAGACTAATGACTGCCTCGTTGGTCTAGTGGCTAGATATAAGGCCGCAGACCCGGAGGTCCTGGGTTCAATTCCCAGGTCCAGCCAATAAAAAGTTATTGGGTTTTTCTGTCAGAAAATTCTCAGTAGCAGCCCGGAGTCTGGAAGTTGGAAGTGTGTACACTCCCATGCCTCGGAAAGTACCTAAAGCCATTGGTCCTGCGCCTGAACTCTTTCCGTGTCGGATTGCAGTCCCATCGGATTATGAGAGCTAAGGAATAGAGAGTGCACCTGTGTTTGCGCACACACTTATGCACTATAATATCTCCTGCGCAGTTGGCTAACCTCTCTTGAGATTGGCCGCCGTGGCCGAAATCGGTACAGGAGGACCATTATTATTATTATTATGTAAGGTGGTGATTATTATTTAAGACTAATACTAAAAGAAATATATTTTTAACCCATTAAAGTATATAACATGGTCACAAACAAAACTAATTCTTCCCCTTAATGGGAAATATAGAGGCTCGAATCGTTAGAAACATTAAATGAATTGTTAGTATATATACAAACCAAACAATTTTAGTACTTGTTAAAAACTAACTCAATACGCTTTGTTTATTATCATTATTTGCTATAAATATTCATTCTTAATATTAATAACATTTTTTTATATGAAATGGTTAATAGGAAATAGAATATCGAAATTAACTTTGATGTTCTACTATACCGCCTTGAATGCCGCAAAAACTACTATAAAGTTACTAAGTTTTTACTTTACGAAACTTTCGGGTGATCGAAAGTTAACTGCGACTGGCTTTGAAGCCTCGATCGGACATTTTGTAGAAACAGAAAATTTTATTTACCAAATCTATTTCTCTAAAAGAATACTCGTACTTGTATTCTATTTGTACTTGAATAAAAACTTACTTACGTACTTGAATACTTAATGAATCCATTTTGTGGCGAAAATCCTTCGAAATCTGCCATTATAAGTTGCAGGTATAAAATATTTAAATTATTAAGTAGCGTAATGGTAGTCTAAAATAAAAAAAAATGTATTATTTTGTTTTTGGTAACGTTAGCTAACACCTGCCCTTATCCACTCTCACACGCGGGTGTGCAGCAGGAACCTAGTGACATTATCCAAGATTTCTTTTTGGCCAGAACCGAGATTTTATACCTCATCATCTATAGCTAAATAACATAACCATATTTCAACGAGACTGTTAAAACATATAAATTATATAAATTTGGACACTACGAGTACGTATAAATCGTATTGCAAATTTAACAAATATAGTAAAATTGATATTTATTAATTTATATATATTGATTGTATACGTGTTCTTCAAGTTATCTTATTTAACTTGCTCCGAGTCGACATTTAACGGTCAGGCATCTCTGGGTCCGATATAATAACACAACTTAATCTTAAGTTCAGACCACACTCCATTCATTTTAAAATTGTTTTAGCTTTTTAGCACAAAATTGTTAAAATTGTATCACTCTTATGTCTCGTGCTATTCTCAGTAAGTCCCTCGTAAAATATTGAAAATCGACTTACGGTGCCACGCTATTTTTAATGCGTATATCTTTTAAACGTTATAATGATTATTATCATATTGCATATCACTTCCGACATTTCACGACCCTGTTCTGCGGTGCGTTTCGAGTTTGTCTTACAGAAAAACTCTACAGATAATTATCACTCCATATGAATGGACAATTATCATTATGTTAATTTGTGGAACTTATTTAAATAGATATAATGTAACTAAATAAATAATACGGCACGAATTTTATTTACTTAATTTATTTTTATCATAAAATTGTATATTTAGTATATTAAAAAAAAACTTGTTTTCACAATAATAATAAACGCTGATTCCGACAACAAGCGATGTAAGCAAAATTCAATACTATATTTCATTTATTATAAATAAATATTGTAACCAAAATAAGCCAGTGTGGGGTCACTCTAAGAACAAATCTAAATTCCTAGTACAAAGTTATAGTGGAACAGCTAGATTCGCCGCATATTTTACGCCTGCACCTGCGTCTGACTGTAATTTAACGATAACGAGGAACTACAGCCGGTATCGAACACCTTTCTATTAGAAACTCCCGGACGCTATTGAGGTTTAATTTAAGGGTATATTAAACTGAAGAGCTAAATTATCAGGTATAAGATAAAATCGTCTGCCTTGTTACTTCATATTAATCGTTATAGTTTTTTTAATACACAATCTAATCTGACAAATGTTTCTATTTTTCATCCAAATACGATTAATTTATATTTTATTGTCTGACAAGGTGGCTAATTAGCTATAAGTCCTTCCATTGTACAACACTCTAATTTTTTTGTCGTTTATGCATTTATGATTTCCCTCTTAAGCATTTCTGTATATTTTAAATTAATGAGTATTAAGAAAAACATTATATAATAGAATTGAAATTGATTAACAATATTAAAATAATAATACATAAGTATATAGTAATATTCTTCGGTAATCGTTTTTCACAACTAAAACCTGAACATTACTTCATTTTGATAATCCCAGCGGATCTATTTGCTAGAGTTATTGCCTCGATTAAATATGATTTATCGCAAGGAAACTTATTAAAGAGCTCGGTATATCAAAACGCCAGGTGTTCAATTTATACTGATCATTGGTTTGCAATAGAGAACATATTTTCCGTAGACAATTACTCCAATTACGTTAATCAAGTTAAGGAATTAAGTAGCAATCCGTAAGTAACTGATGGACAAAACCTTAACGTCTTACTAATGAGAAGATAACCAACCAGGATGAAGATTTAAAAACAATTTTTTTTGGTTAATATTTAATATAACGAGTCATAAATTATTGTCCATTCAAACTCCTTCAAATCGAATATTTTTCTTGCCATATAGTTAATTTAACAAATGGAACATGTAAGTCAGTCATTTATATATCATTATATATATATCAGATTTTGTCCACCACGCTCCAACGCGGGTTAGTGGAATACACATGACAGAAATTCAGTGAAATTTGAAACATGCAGATTTCCTCACGATGTTTTCCTTCACCGTCAAGCACGAGATGAATAATTATAGTTACAAAATAAGCACATGAAATTCAGCGGTGCTTACCCGAGTTTGAACCCACGATCACTGGTTAAGATTAATGCGTTCTGACCACTGGGCCATCTGGACTTGTAAGGGTAATATTTGCATCATAACCATCTCTTTACCAAAAGCTTTACTATTTCATTTATTAAACAACATTGACATTTCTTTGCTTCGTATTAATCACAAACTAGAATACTCGTGTTATATCAACCTGTTTGTCATTTTCGTTTCGCCTTACGATAATAAATAGACAATTATATAACTCGAAATGAATACACGCTCATCACTCATTTTTTAGTTTAATTGTCAATGATTGATGAAATGATGTGAACGTTAAATTAATCGATCAATCATAACGTTACATGATTTTTGCTCATTCATCTTTAGTATAGCCTGATTCACTCACCAGTTACAACACTAGGTCACAAATTGTATTTCCATTCGTACAATTATTTTCGTATCCGTCGGGTTCCTACGCGTATGTTTTCTTAATAAAACCAGAAAAAACAGTGTGTTTACATGGTCTTGGCTTGCTAGACATAACATCTTAGTTTCCAAGGCTGCTGGCGCATTGACGATGTTTCATACAAAACCAGTGTCAACAGGCGGTCGTGACTACATACCACTAAATGGCCCATTTGCCCGTCCGTCTACCTACACTATAAAAAAATGGTTTCATCAAACCGTTTGATTATTTCTATGTTGAAACTTAAGTGATAAGGCCGCCTTTGCTTACTCTGTGTACGACCAGCTCTTTTATGTTTATAAATTGTGTACAATAAAGACTTAGTAAAAAATTTCAAAAAAGTACTAACTAATGTTTTTATTTTATCGTCTATGATATTTGTACGGAATAAAAACAGCTCCTTCAGTGACAATAATCAGAATTCCGTAAGAATCGTAGTTAACATCAATGTTATCGAATAAAAATACTCGCACTAAGCAAACAGGACAGTAAGCGGGTATTGGTCTCGATTAGTTAATAAAACTCTAAAAACAAACCGTTTCGTTTAGTCTGGCCGACTCCAGTCTCCGCTGGAGTTAATTAAGATCACGATCCATTACTCGATCGACTTAATTAGTCACATAGACTGTTTGTAACAAAATCGAATCTATTATAAGACTTTAGATTCGAGAATTTTACTCAGTGACGTAATTAATTACACCAGCTAAATTAATTTTAATTTTGTTTTCTATTTATAAATTCATCGAAGTACAAATTTTAGTAGTCTTAAAAAATATTTTTTGTTTATAATTACAAGTATGACACAAACATTCGAACAGTTACTGGTGATAGGACTTTGTGCAAGCTCGTCTGGGTAGGTACCACCCACTCATCAGTTATTCTACCGCAAAACAGCAGTACTTGGTATTGTTGTGATTGAGGCAGTGTAATTACATGCACAAGAGACATAACATCTTAGTTGCCAAGGTTGGTGGTGCATTGGCGATGTAAACGATGGTTAACATTTCTTGCAATGCCAATTTCTATGGTCGTTGGTGACCACTAACCTTTAGGTGGCACATATGCCTTCCTGTTCTATAAAAAAAAGTGTCAAAAATTTTGTCATAGGTCAGTACACATTATACTTACCGCAACAGCATAACAGTTTACGAGATGCATAGCATTGTGAACGTCACAGATTCGACCCTTGGGTTATGCTAATACTCGACTGCCTCGTTGGTCTAGTGGCTAGATATAAGGCCGCAGACCCGGTGGTCCTGGGTTCCATTCCCAGGTCGGGCCAATAAAAAGTTATTGGGTTTTTCTGTCAGAAAATTCTCAGTAGCAACCCGGAGTCTGGAAGTTGGAAGTGTGTACACTCCCGTGCCTCGGAAAGCACGTTAAGCCGTTGGTCCTGCACCTGAACTCTTTCCGGTCGTGTCGGATTGCCGTCCCATCGGATTATGAGAGCTAAGGAAAGGAGAGTGCACCTGTGTTTGCGCACACACTTGTGCACTATAATATCTCCTGCGCAGTTGGTTAATCTCTCTTGAGATTGGCCGCCGTGGCCGAAATCGGTCTGGAGGACCTTATTATTATTATTATTTATGCTAATACTTTAGCATTGTTATGAAAACGAGAAAATTTCGATTTGTACTTTTTTTGTAAACAGACAATACTAAAATTTTTTTAGCAATGATGTAATTTCTCACTTTTTAAATTAGTTTGGCGTAATGTCAAATGTTAACTCTCATAATAATCAAATTAATCGAAGGTACGTAGTTTAACCATACAGATCTCATCGAATGATTTTATGTTTATAAGATCTTGAAACAAATAATATAGGAAGTCGCTTGTGCAGTGAATTACTTAAGCATTGTACGCCTTACTCACAAAGCGTATAATATCTATAAAGAGTATGTGGTACGCCTCGCTGTACAATACCTAATGGTTGAACAGACACTTGCACTCAGGAAACTAATAAAAACTTTATTTAATAGACTAGTAAATTCACCTATTTTTCGCTTTTATTGAGTTATAAAGGGGATAAAAGATACAGTAAACTATTCAATCACTTTTAATTTATAGCGAATGATAATTTGTATTATTAGTAATAATAAAAGATACTCTGGCCTACAAAATGACCTTTTAATTTAGTCGTTATATTTTGATAAACTCACTCTTGGTACATTCTATAAGCTCTTAATACGAGAATGTAAACACTGATAAGTTCTAGAATCCGGGCTGAAATTTTGAAAGTAGGAACTCTGGAACTGTATTTACACTAACCGGCGAGTCAGTCGTCCAATATAAATGTGCTCGATTCAGGGATCAAATGTAATCGTCAAGATTTGAAATGAAAACGAGTTTGTGTCTATCGTGTGACGTTTCCTTATTAATAACTCTTAACGCCCAATCCCATTACTCTCAATGGCGGATGTCGAGAAATTATTCTGAAGCAAACGTAATTAATTAGCTGATAGAAACATTCGTGAGCACGCAAAGCAATTTATTGCGCTCGAAACATTCATTACAACGAGCAAGTAGTTCTAATTAAAATGTATCTCAAACGCCCAATTTATTCATCTTTCGGAAACACGCATGTCGATATTTTGGTGGACCAATATCCGTTTCTTAATTATTATTTTTCTAATTATATGACTTTTAATGAAGCTTCCGATACCCCAATAGGAGTACTCAAATTATCTTTTATATTAAGCTTCTTCTTCTTCTTCTTCCTGCCCTTATCCCACTACGTGGGTTCGGCACAACATATATTTTTCTTCCACTTCTTTTTGTCACTCGTCATCTCAGTACTTACACCTTTCATACACATATCCTTCCTTACGCAATCCATCCACACTTTCTTCGACCATATCCATCAACATTCATACTCATCATCCTTCTAGTAACATGTTTTTCATCCCTTCTCATCACATGCCCATTAAGCAATGTATAGAAACACTATAGTTGGATCAACGACATTGGGATCGAAATTTTGATAATTATTTTTTTACCATTTAATTTCATGGTCGAGATAGCTTGGTAAATAGATCACGTTAACCCAAATAAAGATTAGAAGAACCTAAATATGATGCTGCCTGGAAATAAATAAGTTGCAGGCAAATGAAATATGAACTTAATCAAAATAATAGTAAGATACGACAACAGGTCTTTGCAGATTTGTTTATAAAAAAAAAAACGAAGATCGTTTGTACAAATCGAAGTAATCAGCACTGAGTATTAATCATTTTATTTTTGTCTTTATAAGTCACCTCGTGCTCAGCGGTGGAGGAAATATGTTGAATAAAGCTTCAAGTCTTCTCCTTAACAGGACGCTCCGTTGATTAACAGGGCAGGTTTTATATAAAATAGGTAGATGGACGAGCAAATTGGCCACCGAAAGGTAAATGATCACCACGACCCTTAGACATCGGTCACCAACCTTGAGAACTAAGATGTTATGTCCCTTGTGCCTGTTACACTGGCAAACTCACCTTTTAAACTGAAACAGACCAATACTGAGTATTACTGTCTGGTGTTAGAATATTTGATGAGTGTGTAAGTATGAGGTACTTACCCAGACGGGCTCGCACAAAGCTTTACCACCTTATTGAGCATAAAAGCAACATAATATATTTAATTATAGTTTGCTAAAAATAGACTGATTTTTAATAATAACAATAATTAGAAATCTGTATTGTTAAGTTCATTATAATTTAATTAATTGCAAATGTTTTTTTTTTTTTTTGTTTATAAAATATAAAGCCATAATGTAGACTGTCCAATATTAAATCATTTAAATTTAATCAATATTAATTTTTGTATTACACAAAATGTTATATGTTTCTAAAAATATTAAACGATATTTTAGACAATAAAATCTCATAGTCTATCTTAAGCCTTTAAGCGTCTAATTTATTACTTTTCCTACAATTCTAAATAGTTGCAATCTGTTTATCCATCGCGTAGCACTTCGTATCAGCTTGAAAGATTAGATTTTCACCTTAACTTAGAGTTATTTATTTCTTTCTTTTTTTAAATTATCGAAAAAATCGAAAATAAATTCTGAATCATTAATTCATTTTATCTCAATTATTATTTATATTTTCACATATTGTACTTTGTTCTTTGAAACAGTATAACCTCCTTCATTTCATATGATAATCCAATTCCTACAGATTGCTTTGATCGTACAAAGTCGAAATCTTTATTCAGAAACATTATACTTGCGCATTGATTGTCAAAAATAGCCTATCTTTTCAGAAAGAAATACTTCAGAACTGAGAAGATGTGGCGAAAGAAGCTCACTGGGATTTTTTAAATTCTATTATTATTGTTTAAATAAAGAATATATTTCTTTGGAAAGGCCTGGACGCGATCGTTTAATTTTCAAAGTTTTTCAATCTAGAAAAGAATGATATCATTTACCAAGCAAACGTTTCTTAATTATTATGTTTTAAATTCATATTTAAACATTACTTTACGTTTTCTGGGATCCTGTTTTATACATTACATTATACCTTGTCGTACAAAAGAATTACGAAAGAAGACATAACTAGCTAGTGCTAGTATTAATAGTATTAACTTTAGGAAAATCTTTATTTAGTAAGTCTTTTAATTTCCTTAAATAATTTATTTTTATTTTATTATAATTAAAATATTTACTCATTTTAATTACATATGAATAATATCGTTAAAGCCAATTGCTTATCCATACTAAATCCGTATACAGTGTGTGCGATTAATTAATTTTTGGGACTGATTACGTTTCGTATATAATAGGTAATTTTGGGGGTCATTTCATTATAAAGGAAGCCATAATGTTTTTATTCGTATTGAAAATATTATTTTTACTCGCCGTTGCATCGGCTCGAAAATCCGGTGAGTTCGTTTTTATATAATTAAAAGTTAACACAATTTTATATTTGTTTTAAATAATATTACACATTCCCGTAATGACGTAATTAATTTTTATTTTAAAAGACTCGCACAATAACTTACTTACAAACGTGGTTTGTAATTAATGCGGGCGATATTTGACTTTAATAACACGATATTATAATAATTAATACTATAGCTAAGAACACTCGATCAACTCACGCGTAGGAGCTATGATGCCAATGACGGAGACACGTTAAACTTATAACATCTACCTCTTTTTCTGTGGGGTTTGGTGTAGACCATTGAAAAGAGAGGATCCTCCGACCAGATGGGTGTTGGTCTGGTGGGCTACCGCCCGACGGTTGTTGTCGGGTTCTTGTATATATGTTCAATCGTATGTATCGATGTAGGGTACGTCAGTTTTTAGTTTACGTATGTGGCGAGATAGATGTCGCTACAGGGGGCTTAAAAAAGGGCATCGCATGCCTCTGGTAGTGAAGAAAGACTTGACCCACGATTAAATAATTATTTTCTATATAGAAGCTATATATTACAATAAGTTATGTTTTTTTTTATTTTGCAGTACAAGATGAAGAACTTCCCGAGCTGCAATGGTCAAAGGAATACTCCTTTGAAGCTACAAAGTTATCGCTCACTTCCGGTTTAGTTGAAGACATTTCATACTGGTAAGTATTCGCATATTATAAAACGAATTATATAGCAAAATAAAGTATGTATAACTCAGCAAAGAGTTTACAGATATAAGTATTATATCATATTCTCAATTAATTCTATTTAAAAAAATAATCGTTTCAAAAATAATTAAACGTTTATTCAAACTTTTTTTGGCTATGTTCCCGTAATTTCTATTATCGAGGTTGAGGGGTTTAGTCTTGATGAAGTAACAAACAGAGAGACAGGGATACTTTTCTATTTATAATAATGATATAAAAAAGTAAAGCAACAATATAAACATTTCTAACATCTTATAATATATTAGTTGTTCCACACGGTTTCACCAGCGTCGAACCGTACTGCTCCGTCCCCATGGGGTTGGCGTGATTTTATGTAGTCTAATTTATGTTATTTATCAATAAATGGTCTATATATCGCAATCGTCTAGTCGATCCTGCGATAAGCACATTCAAATTTTCAGCTTCGTACAATAGTATGGATTACGTGTGTATAGAATATAACTTTATTTAAAAATATTAACGTTATTATTTATTAATTATATTATTTTTAGGCGAACGACCAGGAAATCTAGAGTCGACTACAATAAGGGTGCAATAAAAACAATTTCTGTAAAGAGGAAAAAAAAGAGCAACGGCGTCCAATACGAGGTAATATATAAAAATATTATAAACTTGTTTAAAAATAGTCATTATGAAAAATATGTACGTTTTATTTGGACACAAACAATAAACTATTTTTAATTGATTTCAACCTCTTAATATTTTTAGTCTATAAGTTAACTTAAATAGTCATACATTCGCAATTTTATTATTTATTTTGTATGATATCTATTTTAACTGCCGATAAACTTCGTCGATAGCGATCCTTGCAGTGATCAAAGCGATGTCCATTTTGATTCCCTCACAAAGTTGAAATCAACTTGTACTGAATTGTCTTACTTTGATTAGCAAAATAAGTAATCGTATACGATACTTTTTCTGTTATACATTGTTATTTGTAATACTTTTTTTTGTCTCGGATATTCTTCTAATGTTGTTATTAAGGTTATCTATATTTAATGTTACATGAATTTGCTGACGCTACTTTTTTCTTTTATATTTTAATGACAAGCGGTGTTTACCTATAAATAATTAGTTATTACGATATTCCATATGTATTTGTTTTTAATGTATTAAGTTTTATTTTTAGTGTACACAACTGTTGATAAGTCTTAATAAATAAATAATGAAATATAAACCAATTAACTACCTATGTAAAAAATACGTACATAATTGTGTCTTAAGCTTAATAATCTTTCTGTTGTAGATTCATCCGGAAACTACCGAAGAGTACACTAATAAGTTTATTTGTCTAAAAACAAAAGGTTCAAGGAGCGATCCTATCGAGTTGAAAGACATTCTGCCAGATACTACTGACTTCGTACACGCTGGCAAGTATTATTCTATTAGTTAAAAAACTGTAAGATTATTTTAAAATGTCACGATTTGCATTTGTAGCTTTTATTTGCTCGGTGGTATGGCTTAGTCCAAAGCCTGGTAGGCCAAATCTGGGGAGGTATTAAGCACTCATCACAAAATATCAAGCAGCAACACTCAGTATTACTATGTTCATATTTAAACGGTGAATGAATTACTGTTACCACAGGCAGAAAGGACAGCAGCTCTGTTCCCAAGGTTGGTGGCGCATTAGATATGTAATATTTACTACAGTGCCAACGACATGGAGTTCTATCAATTTTAGAAAAAAAAAATTAATTAAATATAATATACTAGATTTTATTGTTGCCAACAACTAAAATGTTCGCAACATTTCATCTCAATCGAAAATGGTTCAAAATTCAAACGCTACCTTCGATTCTTACATGATGTATATATAGCATATGTACTTAGCCGAGAAAAACTATTATCAATTTCAAATGTTAATTTATGTACGCACCCTAATTCGAGTATTTACTGCAAATGGGATCATAATATTCTTGAAACTGGCACCGTAAGAAAATACAAAACACTCCTTACGTCGACAATACGCCGCCGTAAATACACTGGCTCACTAATTGAGCTGTTTACAATACAATAACATAAATAATGCACCACAATACTAGATTTAAATAAAAGTTATACAATATACAAAAAATATATTATATTATCGCTGTTAAATATAAAAATTAAGTAACTGATATTAAGGAGTCATTAATAATTCAGGCCTATTTTTTATTAAAGCTATTTAATTTTAAAGCTATTAAATTTAACTTTATTAATAATATTGAACTTATATCCTTAGCCACTTTCGTAATATTTCATAATAAATCGTCTATTTTGAATTAGTAACTTTTATATGATGTATTCATTTATAAAATCAACAGCCTGAATATATTTATGGTCATTGATTATGATAAATATATTATGTAAAGTTTTTGTAAAAATTATATTATTACCATACTAAAAAATACTTAAATATTAATATATATCCATTTCATTATACGTAAAATTACATAAATAAATGGTTTTTTTTTACTGCCCAGTATTTATGGTCTTGTCACAAAAGTTTTCCGAAATACGTCACTATAAGCGATACAGCTGCGTAAACACGCTTTTAACATATTACCTTCATGTGCTATGGTGTTGGTGATTTAACATTATGTGTTCAATTCAGATTGTAAATAAAAACTTTTTTATAAGACCTGGAAGGTTATACGATTAAAAAATTTATGTTATACTAATACCTGTATAATCGGTACCAATATACCTTTTTTAATCGGTTTCATAACTTTTTTTTTATGGTATAGGAAGGCGGACGATCTTATGGGCCACCTGATGGTAACTGGTCACCAACGCCCATAGACATTGGCATTGTAAGAGATGTTAACAATCGCTAACATCGCCAATGCGACACCAACCTTGGGAACTAAGATGTTATGTCCCTTATGCCTGTAATTACACTGGCTCACTCACCCATCAAACCGGAACACAATAACAGCAAGAACTGATATGTATATCTGATATGTATACATATTTTTCATTTTTATTAATTTTATTTATATGAATGTAATTGAACAGGCAAGGACATTTTTGAAATGGGCGAAGTAGAAAAGTTTCAGTACATAGATGAAAGTCTGGATGAGAAAACGAAAAAATGCATCTGGGTGTTCTTAGATCGAAATAGTTCATCCTGGATACCTGTGAAGTAAGTATTCGATAAAAACAATGCGTATTAATTATCAATGGTCGGCAAAAACCTTACTATGTTATTTCTATTGGCTTTGGTTTGTTGAGTCCAGTTGAGCTTTTCAGATATTTACATTTAAATAAAATTCCGGTATTGATACATATCAAATATTTATTTATTTTAAAAAGAAAAAAAATACACGGCCTGATGACTTTTACAACCCATATTAAAATAAAATATGAATTCAAATATAATTAAAAAACATAAAAAAATGGTAACTATTTGGTAGATCGCTTTCTTTTATAAATGTTAACTGCTGTTTTTCGATTTCGTTCCCAGCAAAATCAGCTAGCATTGCTGGGGTCTACTTGCCGCTGTATCTTTTTTCCATATTTGCAATATATTGGTAGAATCTTTCGCCATACAATCGGACACAGTACCAAGATTTTCTGGGCAAAAATCTAAATGCGAATTTTTGCAAGATTTCTGCAAGAAGTGAATTTTTAATGACATATTGCATCCAAGTTGATGATACGACGAAAACAGTTCTTCTATTAGCTTTGTGTAATTTTTAGCTTTTTTATTGCCAAGTAAATAATGACACACATTTTCAAAAGCTGTGTTTTGTATCTGTCTCTATTTTAGAAAGAAACTATCTGAGATACATGTACCAACGTTCACAAATACCGCTGCCTGCAACTATAAGAAAAAAATTCTAGTGCAAACAAAAAATGCTATTGCGTCGAAATTAGACGTGCTAGGTGAATTCAAACTACATATTTGTATTTAACGTCTCCATAGGTACTACGTCCACATATACATTCATTTGCTCTGATTTTGATGCCGACCAGTATTATTACTATTAATAAAATAAAAATTTATTTCCCTTTTTTCAACAGGCTAGAAGAATTGGAGTATAATTCGTGGTTGGGTAATTTAAAAAAGCGTAATGAATGGATTTTCTTTAATTATAATTCCGAAGTAACCTCAAGTGTCTTCGATGTTGATCAGTGTAAGTTCTTTACCAAACTACTTTATCACTACGCGGATATATTTTATACCCATAATTTTAGGTTATAAGTTTATATAAGTTTCATATTATATATATACGATCCTTTGTCTTCTTCTTTCCAACGTCATATTACTGATGACTGAAAGAGAGAATCTAGCTACTATACAATGTTAACAAGTCTATAATAAGACTTTGTCAGTAAAATGCTATTTAAAGATAGAAATCATCATGCTGAAAGTGAAAGTCTTTATTTCAGATAATTGCACCGATTCTGAGGACTTTGAAAACCCATTAATTGATGTCAACAATAAAATTCACGTGGATCGAGTTTTTACAAAGTAAGTTTCATATATTAAAGTATAAATAAAGTGCAATAAATTTATAGTTATGGGATTTTAAGGGTTTTTATTTTTTTATTTTCAAATAGGTTTCAAGAGAAACATAACAGAAAGTATAAAGACGAAAACGAACATGAATTACGAAGGAAAATTTTCGAAAAGAACTTAAGGTATTTCATTTCTTAAGTACTAAGTAGTTTGTAAAAAGTTATTAATGTTATGCGCATAAGCTGATAAAACTCAGTGGTTACAAAACATTAATTTTAATCGATAATTCGATTTCGAATGCTTCGGATGAAAATCTGCCACACCCACCAACCAACATTGAAACAGAGTGGTGCAATAAAGCTCCAAACATTATCCTCTAAAGGAGTCCAGCCATGGAGCATTTACAGACTGTTACTATATACAATTCAATGTACCTACTTATGCTTTTATTCATAATATTGCGAATAATTTTTTCTCCAG
This sequence comes from Nymphalis polychloros, assembly GCA_905220585.2. Taxonomy (NCBI): domain Eukaryota; kingdom Metazoa; phylum Arthropoda; class Insecta; order Lepidoptera; family Nymphalidae; genus Nymphalis; species Nymphalis polychloros. The sequence continues at coordinate 3,877,366 of HG992247.1, forward strand.
ATTAATCCAAGAGCATAATAGTAAAGGCAGCACTTTTACCCTCGGTATTAATAAACTTGCCGATCAAACTCCAGAAGAAATGCGAAGAAGAAAAGGTCTTCAACGACGAAAAGAGGGGGAATCTGGGAATGTACCATTTCCATACACGGAATCGAAACTGTCAGAAATATCTCAGACTTTACCGAAGGAATTTGATTTAAGACTTTTAGGCGTGATATCACCAGTCAAAGGTGAGGTTCAAAATGGTTTAAAACATTACGTCTATTATATTTCATTACCTTTTTACAACAACAAAAGTTGTTGCTTATGGTGTTAGCTATCTAATCTTGCAAGGTTGCTGGGTCGTTACAAATAACCCTGTATTATAGTAAGAACGCGTGAATCTTAACCGATGATCATTCGTCATTCGTCATCGTTCAAACCCGGGCAAGCACCACTAAATTTTAATGTGTTTAATTTGTGATTATAATTCATCTCGTGCTTGACGGTGAAGGAAACCTGCATGTGACAGAATTTCAGTGAAATTTGACACATGCAGGTTTCCTTCACCGTAAACCACCATATTCCACCAACCCACATTGGAGCAGCGTGGTGGAATACGCTCCAAAACCTTCTCCTCAAAAGAGGAGAAGAGGCCTTAGCTCAGCAGTGGGACATTCACAGGCTGTTACTGATAGTTAAATATGGATTCCAGATCAAGAAGACTGCGGTTGCTGCTGGGCGATGGGTACAACAAGTGCTGTGGAAGGCGCCTTAGCTCGAATCAATGGTGGCCGGCTTCTAAGACTTGCTAATCAAGCCCTCATTGATTGCGCTTGGGGGTAACTTAGTCATAATTAATGTTAACAATTAATAATTTTATTGTTTTAAAAATAACTCTACAAAGCAATATTTTTAAGAAATTACTCATAATATGCCTACTTCGGTTTAATTAAGCCCCTTTCTTAGAATTGGGAAAGTCCACGTCCATTACCGCATTTGAGGCATTCACATCGTTAGGCAGCCACTATATTTTTCAAGCTAAATAATAATATGTACTTATTATAATAATTCATCTCGCATTTGACAGTGAAGGAAAACATCTTGCGGAAACTTGCATGTGTCAAATTTTAATTGAAATTCTGTCTCATGTGTATTCCACCAACCCGCATTGGAGCAGCGTGATGGATTAAGTTCCAAACTTTCTCCTCGAAAGAAGAGAAGATGCCTTAGCCCAGCAGTGAGACATTCACAGGCTCTTACTTTACTGTACTGTATACCTATTATTAAAAATTTTATATCTATTTTTAATTGATACAAAATATTTTCCTTTCCAGATTCGGTGTCTCTGGATGCAACGGTGGCTCCGATACTGGTGCCTATCATTGGATGATGAAATACGGATTACCTACAGAAGAGGAATACGGCCCTTATAATAACCAAGTATGATTTATTTTGTAGAAATATTATTTATATAGTTCAGTAACTGAACTAAATAATATTTAATTACAAAATAGCTTTGAGTATAATTCTTAATAGCTTTAGTTACTAATGCATTTTTAACATCACAGGATGGTTTCTGCCGCATACAAAATATGACGAAAACGTATCCGATCAAAGGGTTTACAGATGTTACTCCATTTAGTACTGAAGCTCTAAAGGTAAAATAGAACAGCGCACTTATTACTCTATCAAATAAAATTTTAACATAAATTCTGCACAAAACAATCGCAGGCAATGGTGTCAAGAATACTGACATTTCCCCATTGAATTGCTGTTCCAATTCGTTGGGCGAAAATTGGACCAGCTTTCCGTCACTATGGAAATAAAAGGAGTAAATAAACGTTTACAAAAACACTATTACTAAGAGGTCGCAGCTGCAAAGAGTACGATAATAAACATAACATTATTTTGGGTTTTTTTTTCACAGGTAGCTCTGATCAATCATGGACCATTATCTGTTTCGATTGATGCAACTGATTTGCTTATATCCTATACCAGTGGTATATTTTATGATCCCAATTGGTATGTATATATATTATGATTTCTTATACAATAATTGGCACTAAGAAATTTTAATTATCTCGAACACTGCTACTGCCAAAATAATTGATTTTTTGTAATTCGGAATTGTGCTTTTTTGTAATTTTGAAGTGAGGGTGATGTCGTCCGACTGTGATGGGACCACTTCCGGTCACTATGGCCATTCTTAATAGAGAATAGCCCTGCACAGGGCCAAAGTATGTGCGCATACACACACGCTCATACTTCGTTTAAGCATTCTCATTTTCTGATGGGACATCCATCCGACAGGAACGAGAAACTTCAAACGCAGGATCAACGACTTCGCGAGCTTTCCGAAGCACGGAAGCGTAAACGCGAAATTTTCAAATTTAGAGCTGCTGCTAAGAATTTCTTGACAGACAAACATAAACATTTTTTGTTGATCCGACCTGGAAATTCAATCTGAGGTGTAAGAGCTTTAGCCACTAGACCAACATCAAGGAATACATAGATATATAATATATATGAATAAAAAAAAAGTAAAAGTAACGTCGACGATCGACATATGAAAGCATAGAAGTCTAAAAAAAATAAGGACATCGTCTTATATGTGTAAAATATGCACATTTTTATGAAATATATTGCAAATACAAACTAACAACTTCAATATATTAAATATTAAATTTATTTTTCAGCAATCCATCAATTTTGAATCACGAAGTGACTTTAGTGGGATATGGGGAGTACGAAGGTGATACATATTGGATCGTTAAGAACTCATGGGGTCGGAGTTGGGGCATTGATGGGTACTTCCATATCTCAACTCGCGACAATAGCTGCGGTATTACCACGGAACCCACTTACGTTGTATTCTAATACGAATAATACAAAGTATTGTTGAAGAGGCTAAGCATTACTTAATATGAGTATTTTATCAAAGCATCGTTCTATTTTAAAAAATGTATTAAGATTTAGATATTATAATTTTAAAAAGTTTGTTTGCTTAACGAAACGCATAACTTGCGAAATTGAGAGTAAATAAAATTAAACTTATTATTTTATTTAGAAGCATAAGATTGCACGTTAAATTAGTATATTGGTTTTTATTACACTTATACCACTTTATAACTTTTATTTATTTCCATTCATAAAAAGCCTTTTGAAAAATTCGTTGGTCTTATTCTCACTGGCAAGATTATAATAAATTATATTATACACAAATCTTCTTACCTTTTATGAGCATTTGAGAGATTTTGTTTACAAAATCAACATATTTAACAAATAAATATATTACATAGTCGTAGGTTTCTTTATATTCTGAACTGAATTCAAAATTGCTAACCATTTTTCTTAGAAAGCAATACCGTTAGTCTGACTCTTGCTTAAAGCGAAATAAATTCTTTACACGAAAGACAAGACAGTCGCAGTCGGATATATAACGGATGTTTGTATCTATTTGTAAATATATAAAGTACTGTTAGGCTTACTCTCATTTAGAGCTTCCCTTCTAAGCCTTATTCTACCAAATGTTCAATGGGTTTGTAAATACACATGAGAAATTTCATTCGACACATGCTTCTTTCCTTGCGATATTTTCCTAAAACACTGAGCCCGATATGAATTTTAAGCACATGAAAATCAGTGGTCCTCGATTTTAAGGTTGCCATTCTCGGTTAACATTCTGAAGATCAGTTCAGTGGTTACATTGAACCATCAAGACTATAAAAAAAAACTATAAGAATTTCAAGGTACAACTCTTATTTTAAGCTGACGCTAACCATTCACTTACATGATAGCTTTATTAAACGACTTCTTAAGGGGACGTAAGAGCCTACTTGAATGAAGTTTATTTTGATATTTTAGAATGATGTGAGGTATGTGCGTACTCTTTAGTAGGATGTTGCGTGACCACACCAATTTCTTCTAATCACAAACACTTTAGAGCGCCATCTGTTTACATTGAGCTCTAATTTTGTATTCATTATACCTTTTTATATTCTTTGTGTTATGAAATGTACTCTTCTATTTAACATGTGTCGAACATATTCCGGCGAGTTTTGAATTTATTTTTTAATATCGAATCTAAAATTATACAAAAATCAAAATATTTTTAATCGTCGTTTTACAGATTTTAATTACATATAAAGCTAACACCGATTCTAAATGTAGATTCTATCAAGAACAACTGGTAAATAAACCAGTAATGTCACTCTTAAACAAATTTTTAAAGTATAAAAGATTGTCACGGCATTTCATAACGGACATAAAAATGTTAGCTTTGTTTAATATGATATTTACCTATATATCAATTTATTTTATATTATATTTATAAATTTAGGTATTAAAAAAGTAATTCAAATAATACGTATATAAGGGGTTTTCCAATATGGACGCTTGAACTTTGACAGCTGATTGCGGCCATGTTGTTTGAGTGACAGCTGTCAAATGCAGTGTGTTATATTCATTCCGTCCTCCCAAACCACCATGGCAGGTTACAGTGTCGAGCAGCACGTGCAAATCATAAAATTGTTTTATGAAAATGGGTCTTCAGTTCGAGCAACGTTCCGCGCACTTCGCCCGTTTTACGGTCGCGATGATCGTCCTGCCGAGTCGACTATCCGTCGATTGGTGGACAAATTCGAGTCAACCGGGTCAGTTAACAATCAGCCGGTTCCCGTGCGTCAACGTAACGCGAGATCTGCCGAGAATATCGCCGCTGTGCGCGACAGTGTCCTCGAAAACCCGCGGCAGTCAATTCCGCGTCGCGCACAGGAACTCGGCCTTTCGCAGACGACAACTTGGCGAATTTTGCGTTGTGACTTGAGCCTGCACCCGTACAAGATCCAGCTGACCCAAGAGCTCAAGGTTAATGACCATAGACAGCGCCGTGTGTTCGCTGACTGGGCATTAGAGCAGTTGGAAGTTGACGCCGATTTTGGCAAAAAAATCATCTTCAGCGACGAGGCGCATTTTTGGATGAATGGCTATGTCAACAAGCAAAATTGCCGTATTTGGGACGAGACCAATCCACACGAGGTTCACCAAGTGGCAATGCACCCGCAGAAAGTGACTGTTTGGTGCGGATTTTGGGCCGGAGGCGTGATTGGTCCGTATTTTTTCGAAAACGATAATGGTGTGGCCGTCACCGTCAATGGTGAGCGATACCGGTCGATGATAACCAACTTCTTTTGGCCTGAAATCGAGAATATGGATCTGGACAACATGTGGTTTCAACAGGACGGCGCTACGTGCCACACAGCACACGCTACGATGGAAGTTCTGCACGATCAAGCGCCCTTAATGGAAAACCCTATATAATTATATATACGTATTATTAGTTTAAATGTTAGACTCATAAAATAATATCAAAAATAACGACAAAAAAAATCTAGTTAAAACATTTTAAGAACATAATTTCCATTTTAAATCATATCTAAAATAACGCGGATTAAACACAAGAAATATTACGTAAGTAGAAATTAAAGAATTGTAACCGTTTCATACTCCCTAAGTAACGGTGAAAGTTTAATAGGAATTGGCGCAAATCTCGTTGTTTCACTTTCCAAGTACAACGTTCTCTATATCTGATCAGATAGGAAGTAATTAGACTTATAACTGATTCGTTGCGTGTGAATTCTCTTTTCCCATCAACATAGTGTTTAGTATGGGCGTATAGAAAATAATACTGGCCTGTTTCCCGTAGCTATACGACGGCTTTTCTGCACAAATCATAATATTATACATAAATCATACCTTAGAACATAATATGTCATTTATTGATTCAATAACAGTTCTAATTTAAATAACTGTAGCATAAATTATTATATTAGTTATTTAGTGCAATACAGAAGCAAGATACTTTTTTATTATTTAAAATTGAATTGCTTTCGCTTGGGCGTACAATCGACTGTGATAAAGATAGTCGATTCGATCCCAGTTCATGACAAATATTTTTATAGTCTATATGTTTTTGGTTGCCTCCGTCATGTTTTGGCTAAATTATATAACTATATATAAAAAAAATATATATATATTTTTATACCTATAAAGTTTAAACTAAGCTAGTATTTTCATATCTTATAGTTCTGGGCGTACCAGAATGTAGCCGAGAGCGTAAACATTATTTGATATGTACTTATTATCTTTAAATTGCTCAAGCTTTCAGTATTAATTGCTCCCTAAGGCTTTGTGTACACTGACCACAAATACAAGAAATATCTTGACAGGATTTGTGCAGTGTTGCATTTTTTCTTTTAATAATAGACAAGCGCTTTACATTTAGCTTCACTCGCGTTATAATTCAGAATTGCTATACAAACGAATTTCCATCGACCTTTCTTTAAAAATGAAGGATTACCACTGTTAAAATCGGAACGTGCCTTATATAACATTTTTAAAAAACATAGTGACATTCAGACAACAGACGGTCTCGAGTAAAAAACGACCATCAATAATTTTATATTAATCATCAAGTAAAGTAGCCTTATAGTTTTACTCACTCATTAGATATACCGCAAAACAAAACGTTATTGTTGTGTTCCGGTTTGAAGGGTGAGTGAGCCAGTGTAATAACAGGCACAAGGGACATAACATATAACTAAGGTTGGTGGCGCGTTGGCGATGTAAGCGATGTTTAACATTTCTTAAAATGCCAATGTCAATGGGCATTAGTGACCACTTACAATCAGGTGACCTACCTACTTATACTTTAAAAAAAACAATAATTGTATTGGATTGAACCTCTTATATTAGTTACTTGAACAAAGAGTATAGTAAACTTATTAAATCACTTTGTTAATAGAACATACCAATGCAAATATATATTTTTTATTAGATCTCATCTATATGTATTTAAGTAGGGCAGATGTGGACGTATCTTCTGAATCTTAGTTTTAATTACGCGTGTGACTGTAGCTTTACCGATAATAACGCACCACAATCGCTTTGTCTTCACTTGATCGCGCAAGTCTGATCGAATCTTAATGCTTAGTTCTAGCCAATAGACTGACGCTTGCTCCGCCTCTAACTGGATTTAAGCCTCAAGGCTTCGAAGTGTATTTCTATACCAGTCGGTAAACGCGTGATTGATGTATAATTACAGTTGCATATTGTATGAAATAACAGTTGTCTTAAGAATCGGAACGCTTCTATAAATCTAATAGCACGTATTAATAAATCGCTTGAGATTTTGAAAGTCGAATGGATAACATAAAGTAACGGCCTCTTAATGTTACCCAGCTGGGCTAAGGCCTCCTCTCCTTTGTTAGAGGAGAACGTTTGATACTTATAACACAACGCTGCTCCAATGCAGAATGACAATAAATTGGGCATCTATTTTCATATATACTTGTGCACTATAAAATATCCTGCACATTTGGCTGGTCTTCTTTAATTAAAGTAGCCGTGATAGTAGTTGAAATGGGTCAAGAGGGCATCATTATTACGTTATAAGCTGTAAGGAACAGCTTTAATCAAATTAAACTCTAAATAACACAAAACATTCAAACAACCTTTTTATCTTTTAGTATATACGGTTACAAAAACGATACTTGTTAATCAGTCAAGATATTATCGTAATCTGTAATAATCGAAAAACCATCACTGCATCAAACCAATTAGATAGACTTGGTCAATTAATGGAACCTTATTAGAAGATATAAAGAGGTAATCAATGAACGGGCCATAGAAACTAGACTTACTAAGCCATTGGTTTTCGTTAGCTTAGAGATAGCAATCATGTTGGCGACGAGCCAAATGACCTACTCGAGGCTCATGCAACCCTGGTCACTGCATCACAAAATCAAATAGTTTGTATCTCTTTTATGAAAACACGTGAACTTATAAATTGTTATAACTTTTTAAAGATAGCCTCTGTCAGACAGACATACAGACAACAATTTAAAAAAATGTTGTTTTGGTATTGGTAACTCGTAAATAACCATATTAACTTAAAAATATGCAATTATTTTGAAATCACAGACAAATACCTCAATTTTATTTATTTGTAATGATAATTTATATTATTTTTACGATACTGTAAAACATGCGTAATCATACACATATAATACTGGTAACAAGAGAACACAAAACAAAAACTCAATATAAATGTCACTAATATGTGCTTAATGCTAATATCCGTGTAACAAAGACTTTTTACAAGCAATGAATATACATGAGCAATAAAGATCACCCCGCTGGGGTCTCCCGTAATATTTTGACCCATTGACGCAAGTGTCAAAAACAACGACACTTCTCGAATTTCCACACTCGTATGAAATTGTGGGATTATCTTCAAACTTTAAATCACACGTCAGTACCGTGTAGGAAAATTACGTATAAAATAAAATGTAACGTATAAATATAATATAAATGTAATTTTCATTTTTTTTTTCATTTGGTCATATTACTTAACAATGATTTAAGTATGATTTTAGCAGTATGTACATGATGATGTTATTATTTAATTATTCACTACAGCAAAGTATAAGTAAACTAAATCACAAGTATAAAGACAGTTATACAAATTAGCGCTACCTTAATTATTTAATTTAATAACGGCAATAGCCTGAAGTTTAATATTACTGCACAAAAATGATTAATTAATTTATTTTTATTATTTAAATGAATATATATATTATGAATGTATTGCCTCATTCGTCTAGTGAAAAGCTTGTACAGTCAAGTTTCAAATCAATAAATCGGTTTAAAGATCATTAAATATGGTGTGAATGGTACACAAAATCAGTGTATAATGTAATGAAATAAAATTGGACTATTAAATAAAATTAATTCCCTAATTCCAAACTTAGCTTTAACATTCCATAGACATCAAACTTGCATTTAGATTGAAAAATAACATATTTACGTAGCTCTCCGATGTGTTTTATGAATATGTATATTGTATAAATATACACATTTACTTTAAAATTATCTCTTAGTTTAGCATATAAATAATATAAGAATATATTTAACATATAAATATATTTTTAATATAATAATAAAATGTACATCAACATACTCAACTATAATGCAGCTAAGAACAAATAAAACTTAGTATACACAGTGACCGTCATAAAATAGCAAGAGTGCATAAACACGGCCCACATTAACTTCACAACTCCTAAACGGTTCCAGACAATTGAGTAGTCACAATACGTAACTAATAAAAACTTGTATTGTGGTCACCGTGAACTGAACAGCAACTAACTACAGCTGAGCCAGAGCTGTTGTATACAATTTGTGTTACAAAATGATTACCTGAATTTTTACTATTGTTGTTAATTTTTATGTACCATGGTATTTATTTAGTGGAAACTAATCAACAGCATTACATTTAATTTCTGTATTTTTATAATAATAATAATAATAGAAATGAGCAATATATATATATATATATATATATATATATATATATATATATATATATATATATATATGTGTCCATTTGCTTTTTATGTTTTAATATATAATAATATATTTTGTATGTTCTTAAATAAACGAATATAAAAAAAGTGTATTTAATTAACTATAAGACGTGAGCGAAGCTTGAGCCCAGGTGTTCGTTATAAAATAAGGTCAAACAGATAACACATTACATGAATAAGTCCAACTAATTAAGGAAGTATGTTCTAAAAAACTAAAATCTTATGATGCTGATGTACAAGAACTTTTAATATCGAAACTAAGTATACATTATTGTTGTTATTCGCTGTGTCACAGTGTGGTTTTGCTGTTTATCATACGTCATTTACTTTTTGATTGATAGCATTTTATGATTTCTTTTTAACTGTGTGCAAAATAAGTGAAATGAATCTAAATTAACTTTTTAAAACAAGATTAGGCACGAATATGCCGGTTGGCGTGGTTGGTAGACCTGCCTTTCGCGCCGCGTGGTCGTGGGATTCATGTTCGATTCCCGTGCAGAACAGACATTTGTGTGCATGTACATGTATGTTTGTCCTGAGTCCGGGTGTAATTATCTATATAAGTATGTATTTACAAAAGAAAAGTAGTATATATAGCATATCAGTTGTCAGATTTCCATAGTACAAGCTCTGCTTAGTTTGAAATCAGATGGCCGTGTGTGAATAATGTCCCAGGATATTATTATTATTATATTATTATTATTAATAATAATAATAACAAAAAGAAAATACAACGACAATTACATAGGCTGACAATAATCATAATTTAGAGTAATACTTTTTGTGTATTGTTTAGTAAATTACTTATTCATTAATTTAATGTAAAGTAGTATTTATTCTGTAACTTTAATAAAAATAATATTGACGCTCATTTAAAAACGTGAACTTGCTTTTTTACGGATTTTAATTGGAGCACCGTAAATGATATTGTACGCGCAGAATTAACTAAATACTTAGTACTTATGAAAAGTAAAATAATTACGTTATAACTTAACTATTATTTAAATTCCTGTTAAATTATATGATATTACTGAAACAAATCAAATGTTTCAATTTCAAACAGCGAGAAGCCATTGTTTATATTTATTCTCAGAAATTATTAATATAAAAGACGATATTCCAATAAAGAAGATAGTTAATCGCCTTGTAGTTTCTTGTTACAGTTTCCTTTGTATATCATGTATCAATTAGAGTGTGAACAAGCAACGATTTTCAGAAATGTGTTGTTGGATCCTGTGAAGTGTCGAATAGTATATTCTATGTGTAATATAACATGACGTCACTAGTAATAAATGACAGACAGACTAAAGACAATATTTTGTTAGAATTTGCTTTTTTAAATTAATATTATGTATTTTACCTTAAAATATGTAAAAGGCGCAAATGGGCACCAGATTGGAATAAATATTTAGATCGACGTGCCACCAACCTTGGGAACTAAGATGTTATGTCCCGTTTCTGTTAAACTGACTCACTCGCGCTTCAACCCGGAACATAACAATACTATGTATTGCTGTTTGACAGTAGAATATACTACGACGTGTGTGTGGTACCTACCCAGTCGCTACAGGGCTTGCACAAAGCCCTTTTTTTATCGCCGGAAGAACGCCTTTACGTGGTATGTGGGGCTCGCCAGTGCTCTGAAGGCGCCGGAATACCCACCAAAAAACCAGCGGTACTCACTCCGTCTTATCGGGGGACGTCACGGGATCGCTTGCGCATTTTACCACGTTGCACAAAGCCCTATCACAAAGTAAAAAAAGACATGTGTCTTTGTCTTATAATGTTAACTTTTTTGTAGATTCTAAATATATAGTTTAACATGTGAAAATTTTGATGAAAATGTGATAGTATTTCAGTATTTCAATTAGCAATATTTTCTTTTTCTTTACTATCTTATGTCCTGATTTTAACGTCTGAATATAGAATTTATTTTTAAATGTATATTGATTTAACATAAGTATGTATTTCTATTCTTTGCAATATATATTAAACATGTCGGAGAAGCATTGTAATCGTTGACATCGTCATTAGTGGTTGCGGGCTTAGTGAGCTTCATCAGGGTAAAGTACAAGCACAAAACACAATTATCACGGTTCCACAGTATTTTAATTAACAAAACAAATTAATTAATTAACGCTTTAACGAGTAACAATACCGAGCAGCGGGTTCGGGGCACCGATCCGATTTTAACAGACGAATCCACTTCAACGATCCAACTCGATCCGTTGCTTTCCTCCGAATGTGTCACATAAACTGTATACCTCTCCAAAGTCAAGATGGCGCCTAGACCCCACTCGAGGCACATGCCTTGCTCTGATTGGTGGTTACGTGAAATACAATATTCATAACTTTTATTAAATGATTAAGGTTTTTAACTTCTAGAAAAATGTAACAAATCAAGATTTCTTAAAGTAATTAAAGTGTAAACAAATAATATTGTATGCAAACATCAATATATAGCTTCCTCCGAAATACATATTATTTATTGCTCGCAATGTTATTATTTAATATTTCTATATAATTCAATGCATTTTAATTTAAATTATATTTCTAAAATAATTAAATAAATATTAATATAAAAAAGGAACTATAATGTTATATTTGATTCTTGTGTGAAAACTCATTCTGGTATTTTACAACACACACTATATTTAAGACTATTAAACTTTTAACATTAATCGACCTAAAAAAATTAATATGATATTATTTATCTTCAACGGTAAATTCGTGATTCGTGAAAACTAAATGATCTGATCATTGCAACCACGAATTTAGGATAGTCTTTTATGATTTAATTTAATCAAATCTAATATTATTAATTGCTAAAATGCATGAGTAACGACTAATTATTCTTCTTCTTCTTATTCTTCGGATTCTTAGAATAAACATACAAGCAAAAAGGGTTTGTTGAGAATAGGGTTTCTACCCCATTAATATTTACCTTTAGGGTTATATTTTATAAATTGATTTTTGATATCAATTTATCACCCTGAACGTAATACGGGCATCTGATAAATATAAATTTCTTGTGCCCCGTCCCTTTAGAGAGATACCAAAAATACGTCTTAAATTATTTTTATATCTATATATAAGGTATTATAAATTGTTGTTGATATTAAAATTATAACTAATGTCTATGGGTGACCACTTTCACCATCAGATAGCCCATTTGTCAACCCCCTACCTATTATATATCTATACTAATATATAAAGCTGAAGAGTTTGTTTGTTTGATCCGGCTAATCTCAGGAACTACTGGTTCGAATTTAAAAAATATTTTTGTGTTGTATAGTCCTTTTATCGAGGAAGGTTCTAGGCTGATTTTTATTCATTATATTTTTATCAATTATACCCGGGTGAACCGCGGGCGCAGCTAGTTATAAATAAATTAGATATATTTACCAAACATGGTATTAATTTATAAGTTACATAATTATTCAATGGAACTTCCTTTAATTAGGTTACATATATTTGCTTTATATGAAATAACACATTATAGTCCAAGATTGATAACTAACTTAACATTTTAATGAATAAACAAAAACATTGACAACATACATACAATATTTTTCACAGCATTCATAAAGCGTTACAGCCACAACTCCGTTCCGTATTCATACTTAGTGCAGTTTTGTATTTTGTACTTGACTGTACAGATTTATTTCAAAGCACATCTTCTTCGATCGGTACTTTTATATAATATTAAGCAGGCCATAGCAAGGCAATACACAGTATTTTATCGAAAGCAACAAGCTCTTCTGCAGTATAAAAAGTAAATTGCACTACAAGAAATCGGCTGTGACCGTGCCATCAACATGAAATATTCGCGGCACGTACAAGAGAAATGTATTGTTTTACGTATTTCTCGGTCTGAGAATTTCATTTTCGAAACAATAGTGCGATTCGACAATGTAAAGGATCGGCCATTAGCCAATGCTGTAACAAAAAGGCAGACATGTACAATGACGAAGGAACTTTATAAGATATGAATATTTTATTGCGTTAAAAATAATTTTAATATATTTTTAACTGACTGTCTTGGTAGGTGTTCTTATACTGCTATTCATGTTGGTGAGCCAATGTGATTCCTCAGGGATGAAAAAATCTTAGATCCCAATACGTTTATTATAATGTATGTACATAGAAACTTTTGCTCTCTTAGTTTGACATCTTATCATAAGAGTATAGTGCATTCAAATAATTTTGATATAATATATATTTTTTTCTAAATAGATACGGACGCATAAAGTTCAGGTTTTTAAAAATAAATCCCAACATCGGTCCACGTGCCTTATTTTAAATGCAATGCTGCAGAACAGCTTGTCTCGCCTCGTTCGTGCACCGCTTGCGTAATAACCGAGTTTTATTCATGAAAACTGAATGCTTCGGAAAAATTAATGAGACTGTATCTATGGCTTTTTTTTTAATAAAACTTCAAATAACCAGTGATATTTTATACTAAAACAAAATAAAATTACAATATCTTCTCGACATTTATTCGTTTCAAATAATGTTAGAATAGAACCCTTTGAAATTGAGCGCCGTATGACGTCAACTGCCGCCTGTCGATACCGTTAGCAACGCTATCGAGTTAATTTATCTTACTTTTTAATGAAATGAGTGCTAATAGACGAAGATATGCTAAGCTATTGTAAATATAAATTGCTTTAGATTACAGAGTGAGTCAAGAATTCAATGATAAAATTTTAGAAGAGGAAATTGACTTTTTTTCATTCAACTGTCGATATATCCTCAAAAAAAAATCGCATATAGGCACCAAAAAACAAAATTGAAGCTTAATAAACAAGCTACTCGATACTTGCATTGAAACGGTTGAAAAAAAAATTCCAGGTCCGTGCACGAGCGTAAAAAATAATAATAAAAAAATGCGAATTTATTCGAGATGTTTCATCAATTTTCTCAATAACCAAAATTTATAAGAGAAAGAGTGAAACGAGATCTTAAAAGAAGAAGAATGAAGCTTCACAATGCTATTTTTTATCTCGATATGACTATTTTTCACCGAGGTACAGCTTTCCAAACTTTGGTGAAAAAATTAGGAAAATTCCTTGTTCCTTTAATTGTTTCCAGTAGTGTATATTAATTTTGAATTTACCAATTAATATCACCCGACAGTTTTTCACGTTTGATATTACACGTAATCAATAACCCGATTACAAAAGGTCCTATTCTGACAGCAAGCTTTACCTATATCCCTATATGTATAATGTCGTTTAAGGGATGATTAGTAAAACAATACTGTGTCTTCCTCTTTCAGATTTCAAATGAGTGATGACAAAAAGAGATAAATGTATGTTTGACTAAACATCCGTTAAGCAACATTTATAATTAAGTCCATAACATTTTAGTAAAACTCAAACAATACCAAATACAATTTTCCATTCACAAATTAATTCCTTGTCAAACAATTAAAGAGAATGGTACTTCCATAGCAACTGAGCTAGGGAGATAACAGACAATGTCATAGGACTTACCGTAGACCAGTGACCGGCTGCAGGCGTCGACCGCTCTAATTCTAGTCTATCATTCAGTGCTCAGATAATAGACGCTTTCATTATTGTTCGAGATGAATAAAAGTAATGAAGCATAGAAGCAAGAAACTTTTATAATAAATGGTATTACTAATAATGTATTTCTTTTTTAATTTACGAAAATTCGAATGAAATTGTAGATTTTAGTTGCGTAGTACAGCACAGTTACAGCCTGCGAATGTCCCACTGCTGAGCTAAGGCCTCTTCTCCTCTTTGAGAGGAGAAGGTTTGGAGCTTATTCCACCACGCTGCTATAAAACAAAAAGTAATAAAATATTTTGTAATCTATTATGAAAAAAATCTAACTTGGATGAACATAAACTAATTTAGTGAAAACATACGGTATAACTATATACAACATATGTATAAATAAATAAAATTATATAATATATTTTCGAATTTAAATATTCCTAGAATTTTAGTGCAAACGTGTATGTGTTGGAGATAATAAGTTAGCTGGTCTAGGTTGATACCAAGAGTTGAGTCGAGCCTCGAGCTTAGACGCTCATAATAAAGGACGACCAAGCTTTTGTATGAATTGATAGAGATTTTAACACGGCTCAGAATGTTAAATTTAATTCTGAAAATTATTTCAGTTTGAATTCAAATTATAGGTACTGACTTAAAGCTGAATATCGTATAAACTTTTCTAGGAAGTCATTCATCACAATGCGCCTTTGAAAACAAACAAAAATATTTCAATTTATAGCGAAAAATACAACAAGCAAAAAAATGAAATCGACACTGGCTATTAGTTATAAAAGTAAACAACACTCCTTCATAGACAATTTCAGCCATGACATTTTAGTTATTACATACTGGTTTAAAATGTTAATGATTTTGACTTCATTTTAAGGCGCGGATTCAGGTGAAATGACTTCATTTGACTACGCTCTGAATTTATTATTATTCGATTTTTTTCTCAAGTTGTCTATCACAAGATTTTTTATATTTACATCGGAATATTAAGTATCACAATACTAAGGGAATCCTCGGCTTATTTTTGCAGAACATATTTTGAACGATTTTTTTACGCAATTACAGTAACAGCCTGTGAATATCCCACTGCTGGGCTAAGGCCTGTTCTCCTCTTTTTGAAGAGAAGGAGAAGTGACAGAGGAGTCGCTCTGTGATTTGCGCAATTAATACGCGAAAATCACAAAGCAACCGCACCGCATACTTTTCGGTAATGCCCATACAAGCAAGGTCAACGATATATCTAGCTCTTAGTTGTAAAGATGCAACATCTAAACGCAATTACAATAAAGTGTAATATCGACGTGTCCATTCAAGGTAGGTCCAAAACAGATTATGAGTTCGTGCCAAAAATATAGCATACGTTAAGATACGTCATTTCATTTTGTACATAAAAAAGTAAATATATATATATATATAAGTATATATGAAAATTAATTTTGAAAATACAATGTCATTTTATACATAAATGCAATCACTTCGCGAAAAAAAGTTATGATAGTTTTAATGGTTCGTTAAAAAGACGCGTGGACTAATGAATGGGTGAATAAGTAGATGTAGGGTGATGTAGGGTGGATAAGTGGAAAGCTTAGTAAGGATAGATAAATAAATAGCTAGATTAGGGTAAGACTGACTGACTGACTGATTACAATGCATTGGTATACTGGAGGTAGTTTTATTAGTAGATGAAGGGATGCGTATCTACGTTTTTGCATACATGTTGTGAGGAGTACTTTAAAGGACGTAGGATACCAAACATCTAACCCCCCCCCCCCCACACTCCTCCAGTCGATGCCACGAACGGAAATGAGTGTATAATAAATTCATAAATATTTGTTTTAACATACGTACGATATTTAATGTATCCATTCAAATGTTGTTGTTATTTCATTTAAACCATTCGGGATGAGCAAGGGTTTGTGATCAAACAGCCCAAATAAATTTTACTGTTAACGCAAACAAACACAAATATACAAAATAAAACTGAACGTTTCAACAATCGATGTCGAGGTTCACTTTCATTCATTTATTTAATTCACTTTCATTCTGAATATTTAAATTGTAGGAGTGACTTTAATTGTACAGTGTTCGAAATTTAAATATTCAATTTGTGAAATATAGTAAAAAAATGTTCGGAAATTAAATTCTCAAGCTAAATTTCCACAAATGAAGAATTGACATTATGTTGCCAATACGCTAATAATTTACTAACGAGTAACATATAATGGTAAGACCGGCTCGTATGCCGTGACGGTAAACGGCATAATTTTCTCTTATACTGTTAATCAATATCTGCCATCATAGTCCAGGAATTTTAGCACCAAAAATGAGTTAGGTCCGCATAATATCCGCATAATCCCTCAAAACTATATCTCGAAAAATATGAATAATAGTTTCAAATAAAAAAGATTTGAAATTCTATGCTCTACAAAAAAAGATTCTACTATTTTTAATTTAAAACTCACCGTTTCCGAGATATTAGCAAAAATACGTTTTTCAAGATGGCAGCTAACGCTCGCGGTATAGGATGACAATAACTCGGTTTTATCACGATCCAATCGAAAAATCGAGTAGCGGGATTTTATGCAGAGCAAATGTCTAAAAATATTGGACTTCGTTGCTATATATTGTTATTATATTACAAATAATATATTAATTTGTATTCTTTAATTAAATATTCTTTCAATAACCATTAATTTCTCTGTTTCACTGTTGCCGGGCGTTCGTGTCGACATATTATACATAAGTACTTATTTTTTTATGTTTAATATAAAAATAACATTATGTCGGGTTACCAAAATGTTTTCACAAAATAACACGAAATAAATTTGTTGCGAAAATAAATAAACCTAAACTTGTTTTAAGGAAGGTAAGAAAACGTTTTCTAAGCGCATTAGTACGTAAGTGCCTACCGCGCTTGCTAAAGACAACATCATAAGGAAACCTACATTTCCAAGGTGAGAGTCACCGGCTCATTAAAACAAAAGCCTACAAAGACTCAAACAGACTTTACTCAACTTTATGGTTGACCTCGATTTTTAATTCTAACCCTTTAACTATCTTTTTAAAATTCAAAGGACATGTAACAGAATGAATTTAAAAGTGTAAATTTCATTAAGGCAATTCCGACATGAATTTCTATGCCATGAAATGATGTTAATATTACGAATAACTACATAAGGTTTCTTTAATTGATTTTGTTTTTATTGATATAGTGAACTTTTTACATGGTGTTTTTAATTGTTTTGTTGTGTATATTATATTGGGTTAATACCTTTAATAAAGAGCTTATTATTTTTTTAATGAATCTTAAATTTTAGCGCGGTTACGTAGTGTTGATGTGCGTTTCTATGGTTGTATCATAAAAATTTAAAAGACAAATCATATAAGATATAGACATCGCTTATGTCATGAAATAGTACATATTAAAACTTTTTTTATGGCATAGGAAAGCGGACGAGCGTATGGGCCACCTGATGGTAAGTGGTCACCAACACTCATAGACATTGGCATTGTAAGAAATGTTAACCATCGCTTACATCGCCAATGTGCCACAAACCTTGGTAACTAAGATGTTATATCCCTTGTGCCTGTAATTACACTGCCTCAGTCACCCTTCAAACCGGAACACAACAATAGCAAGTACTGCTGTTATGCGGTAGAATATCCGATGAGTAGGTGGTACCCACCCAGATGAGCTTGCACAAAGCCCTATCACCAACTAAAATATACAATATTAAAATTGAACAAACCGGTTTCAGCTAGTTTCTTTCTGTATTGATATTTCAAAGTACACACTACGGCTGAAATTTGAAATAAAAATGAATAGACATACTTCGTTATTTTCTTTCTATATATTTCGATAAACAACAACAACATGTACGATCACTGCTCCAAGTTCTAAATAAACTGGATATCTGTATATAGAACTCTATGCAGTTATTTAGTTAAAAAAAGACCAAATATACGTTCCAAATAAACGTCAAAAGTTCACAAATATCAGCGAACATATCCATAGTAAACAATGTGTTGTAACATTAAATAGTCGTATGTAGACTAAATAGACAGAGACACTTAGCCTTTTGTCAACTGTCCCTATTCACGATATGATCGAAATATTTAATAATACGAATTGTTTTAACTATAAATGGAGACAATTAAATACCTCCCGAACTATATTTCTATTCAAATTGAATTAATAGGTTTTGATACGAATAGTTTTGTTTATGTTCTCTTATGTATGTTTACGCGGTGATGATTTCTCTAATATTATTTGTTTAAATTATGTTGTTGCATTTTTCGCCCAGAAAACCGTTTTCATAATTCAAAGGACATTATGCGGTCTTTTTGAACCGGTCATGATAAAACTCAAAAGTCAAAAAAAAGATCTTTATTCAATATAGAATATATATTGAATAAAGATCTGATTGATTGATATATAATATAGAAGCGTTATATTTACTTATTCATTGTCATAAATCTACCACCGAATATTAAGAATATATTTTTACAGACCAGAAGTCAAAATTACTTTATAAAAAAAAAGTGCTCAAATAAATATCTGACTTCATAATTAAACATATACAAACTCACAACAATGTCATTAATTACTTTAAATACTAACAAAAACCAACTAAAACGAAAAATAGCCTTTGACAACGTAATTGTCCGAAGCACCCAAACTTCGCGCCAAAAATACCACTAAGGTTCTGTGAATTGCAATAGCTTTACTTTTTTTTAAATATATTTCACACAAGGAATTGATACATTCGGTGGAAGATCGTTAAGAATATAAAATAATTAAGTACTTACGATTTTATACATTTATTTATTAAATCACACATTAGTTTCGATTACGGTTCTCAAATATGTAATAATCAATATATATGTATACACAATCGGTCATCAGTTGAAGTCATGTACTTTAAAGTTATATTGTATTAATGCTCTTTATACACAAAAGCCCTAAGCATTTTTTCCCCAAACATTTCCTGTGAAATCCAACGATCCCCTCCGTTCCGGTGGGAAAGACCTCTCAATATGCACCCCTTAACAAAAGGCACGCGACTATTGTTGACCTGCAATAACGCTTATTATGACCGCAAAAAAGGTAGACAGGAAAGCACAAAAATCTCGGGTATTATATTTGAATTTTTGCTTCAAAATATTTAGTACACCCATTTTAAAGGACTTCAATGTTTCTATTATAAGAAACCACAGAAAGCATATTACATCTCAGTATACATTATAACACATAAAAAAATAAAAAACTATTAAATATACTTTTGCCTACGTGGGCAAGGTTCACGTGAAACCACTGATAGCTGTTAATTAAACTCGGTATGGTTATTATTCATAGCTTCGTTGAATGACACCAAGGGTCTTACCGTGCTCAAATATTTTTTAAATGAAATATATTTTAGAGGAGTAAAAGTACTTTTTGGTGTTTTTATTAAGATGTCAATAAACTTGATTTAAGAAATGTGACTTTGAGTCTTCTTGGATAGAGTATATTCGAATTTTGTCGGTTTCGTCGGTCTAGTGGCTAGCTTATAAGGCTACCCGAGGTTGTGGGTTCAAACCCGAGTAAAATTCACCGACAATAGCAATAACAGCCCGGAATCTTCGGGCAATGTTTCCGTGCAATCTTATCGAGGTCCTTCGTCTAAACTCACTCCGGTCATGTCGGATTGCCAACCCATCGAAATATAAGAGTGCCCTATTATATGTCCGGCTTGACTGCTTTTGATTATAATATTAACATTTAATTTAATGTACACTTTGACATTTACCATTTCAAAGATTGAAATGCATGAACGAATATATCACAGCGGACGAAATAATAAAAGTACATCCCGAAACGCATTCTCATTCCACTGTCGCGTATCGAGTACATGTAATCAGATTCCAGTTTAATTAAATCCGAGCGGGTTTCGATCGTATCGAATAGTTTGCAAACTTCCCGGATATGAAACTTCGAACGGATACCATTTGTGAAATATTTTCATATAACTTTCTGTATATGATCGCATTTGTTATTTGAACTAATTGTGTTATGAGTATCTGGAAAGAAAAAGTACACAAGGTATGATTTTTTTACGTTTGGATTTTTTAACACACTATTTACACTATTTGGTGGTAGGGCTTTGTGCAAGCCTGGTTATAGCTACCACTTATCAGATATTCTACCGCTAAACAGCAATACATTTGTGTTCCGGTTTGAAGGGTGACTACAGGCACAATAGACGTAACATCATAGTTCCCAAGGTTGGTGACGCATTGGTATGTCTCGTTTCGCATAGTTGCTAACTTAGAATCGTTGTAACCAAGTACGAATCCCAGGTAAAAATTATTGCGTTTATTTGATAAGAAATTTGCAGCGTATAGATATATGATACTGAAAGAATAGAGAGTTCATCTGTGCTTAAGCACACTTGTGCACTACGATATGTTTGCGCATTTGGCTAGCCCAAAATTTTGTCATGAAGTCGAAACATTGCCTTTGCATTCATAATATTAGTTATGATTTATACATAACGTTAAAAGCCGAAGCCGCCGCCAAAAAGGCTGAAGCGAACGAATTTTGCAAATATTCGTCTTTTATTCCAAATGATATCTTTGTTCCGTTTGCAATTTAAGCACTTGGATCTTAGAGTAATTCATGTGAAAAACGTTTATTAAAAATGCAACACATCGTCTTATTGCCTGTTCTGCCTATATGTGATCTATATTTCCCCCAGAGGACCGTATTTGCGATTCAAGGGGAAATGCTACTAGCATTCTTGCCACCAATCAACGCGGACTTGAATCATATTTGTACATTAGCGGTTTTTCTTTTTAGTTTGTATAATATATTAATGTAAGTCAGTCTTATCTAAAAAAATTAAATTGCAGTTGAGATTTCAGAACAAAATTTTATTTAATGTTATAAAAACATTTTAACGTGTATTTGAACTGTGTTTATTTCATTAGCATTGGTTACAATACTGATTCGTAGATTTGATAATATTTACAATTGGCACCCGCGTAATTAGTGTCAGAGAAATTTCGCTATGCACGCATGCACTCAATATTTAACTCCCAGTTAATTATCATGGTTGGTTTATTAATTACGTATTCATTGTTATATCACTTCTATACACGTATAAGTGCAGATTTGTTTGAGTGGACAGAAGTTACTCTACTGTCTAAGGCCCCTGCTGTGTAGCAGTAACTAGCAGCAGTTTTTTTTATGGCATATGTAGGCGGACGAGCATATGGGCCACCTGATGGTAAGTGGTCACCATAGACATTGACATTGTAAGAGATATTAACCATCGCTTACATCGCCAATGCGACACCAACCTTTAAGAACTAAGATGTTATGTCCCTTGTACCTTTAATTACACTGTCTCAATAACCCTTCAAACCGGAACACAAAAATACCAAGTACTGCTGTTTTGCGGTAGAATATCTGATGAGTGGGTGGTACCTGCTTAGACGAGCTTGTACATAGCTCTACCACCAAGTAAAAGTTCCAAGGAAGTCTGTGTCAATGGCTGACCACTTACTATCATGTCGTAGGTATTTGCATATTAAAAAAAGTATTTCTATATTTTAAAAAAACATTAATATAATCTGAGAAATCCTTACATATCACTTCCTTACAATCTTATAATCTGAGAAAATATACAACTACACGCTGCGTATTACTTTAATATACAAATAATTATTATCAATAAAATTAAAAAACAATTGAAAAGTGCATTTCAATAACTAGATATGATAACATTAAAACATTATACGTCAGAAACTTTCAAACGTTACATAAAAACGTTGCTCTCACATTACAAATGAAATCCTCGCTTAAAAATATTGATAAAATTTCGAATATTTAATTAATTTTTTTTCTAGGTAAAAAGTAAAGCATATTATTGTATACTATTTCGCATGTTGAAACCTCAAGTAATAAGCTAAGAGCTTGTAGTGAATGTGCGCGTGCCGCCTATCTGTGGTTGGAGGCTGCAATCTCATTTCACGGTGACCACTGACCTGCGCACGCGACGACGGCGTGCCAACGGTGTACTGTTGTATAGATAAAATGCAATCGGCGTCTTTTATAAAGAGTTGTTACAATTGACAAGATGTTTTATTATGACGTTACTTTTAATTCAATATAGTTGAACATTTATATTGAAATAAAATTCATAGGTATAAATATTACTAGTAATTTGAAACTAAACTTACTTTCAACTTAACTATAATTTTATGAAATACTAACTACCCATTTCGACTTCCCACGCATTTTGTAAGGGTCTACGTAAGACGTTTAAATTAAAGGACAAATATACCAAAAAAAAAAGTACTTTTTTATCTGCCAGGCATTGGCAACATGAGTTGTTCTGCGTACACAATCACAATCGATCCAGATTTAAAGACGAATAGATTACAAACATTGTAATATTCATTTTTATATACTTATATAGATTTTTATTCACTTAATATTGTAGGCATGTTATCAATCTGCTATTGCAACTGTACATAAACGAAAGTAACTCAACATTTTATACATATTAAATTTTTCATTACATATGAATACTATATCTCTAGCAATTTTTGAATCCTGAAACATAGATTGTCATGCTGACTGCAAACATGCAGGCATGCATAAAATAACATTAATATAAATTAAATATATGAAACACCAAGGCACGGACTACACGTCTGTAGTTATTCAAATACAATAAATAATTATTTTTTTTAAACCGAAATTTGAAATTATATTAAATCTATGGAAAAAGTTACAAAGAACTATAATCTAATAAACTATAAAAAAAATATACAGGCTTATATTAGATAAAACGTATATATTATATTTCAGTGAAATCAATGAACACCCGGCCTTATGTTAGAGTTCAGTCACCCTTCTCGCAAGAAACTATGGCAGTGTAATGTTGACACAAAATATATCATTATCCATTTTATTCGTTATTGTGAAATCAGTAATATTGATCCCTCTCTTACCTCTTTCTAGTATAATATATATATCATATATAAGACAGTGACAAATATAATTTGCGCTGCATTAATATTTGGCAGGTTACCTACCTATCGTTCTAGTAAATGCTTTGACTTGTGGATTGAATGCTGCTTACGCGATCGATAGAAGGATGAACCCCCTACAGAATTGATAATCTGCAGGAACCATGTTCAAATATAATAAATAAAAAAACGTGTGCGTCTCGGGACGCTCGAGAAAAGTGATATTTAATACTTGAGAGTTGCTAAATTATTAAAAGTACTATCTATATACGCTAGATGGCGTTAAGTTGGTAACTCTCAGGTAAAGCAGTCCGCGTCGGTAATAGTGGCACCGTAACGCGTTACGTTACGAAGCGGTTTACCCTCCCATAAGAAGTTATCACTTCAAAAATCATAAGTATTAAAATTACTTGATTTTTAATGAGCCGGTTGGCGTGGTTGGTAAATAGTTGCCTTTCGCACCGCAGCTCGTGGGTTCCATTCCCACCCAGGACAGACATTTGTGTGCATGCACATGTCTGTTTGTCCTGAGTCTGGGTATAATTACCTATATATCTGTATTTACAAAAAAAAACAGTATATCAATTGTCTGGTTTCAATAATACGAGCTCTGCTTAGTTTGGGATCAGATGGCGT
Source organism: Nymphalis polychloros (assembly GCA_905220585.2). Taxonomy (NCBI): domain Eukaryota; kingdom Metazoa; phylum Arthropoda; class Insecta; order Lepidoptera; family Nymphalidae; genus Nymphalis; species Nymphalis polychloros. Next base: position 3,901,961 of record HG992247.1, read on the forward strand.
TGTGTAAATAATTATATTATTATTATATTGTTATTAATACTTAAATAGAGTGTAAAAAGACAACTTTTACCCTCTGATATTTTTTTAACAAGAATGAAGTTCGCGCTTGTCAAATAAACGGTCTAAATTTAAAGCGGTTGAAACTGCGAAACACATCTACCGATGTATATAGCATTGTATATACCAGAGGTTCCCAGACTTTTTTTTCTCATAGACCACTTTCAAAATTTAGCTGGTTCCGGTGGACCCCCTGCAGCTACATTTCTACCATATTCCCAAATGTGAAGGTTAGATCTAACTATGGAAATTTGCGTTGTGGCAGAGTTCCAACCAGGAATTCATAGTTATCGGAAAAAAGTGAGAATTGAGTGGATGTCAAGAAGTAAAGATGGCCAATCAAAAAAGTCATTGCATCAAAGTTTTTACAAGTAACAGTCGCTGACTTTTTTTTAAAAATATTATCTGCCTACGTTATATATACATAGGTGAAGTTAAGCTAGCACTTTAGTTCTTCACTATCGAAAGCAAACGAATTTTTGTGGACCCTTTTGAATTGTGGACCCCCATTTTTTTGTCACGCCAACGTAGACCCCCGTCGACTCTCCCGTGGACCCCTGGGGGCCCACCTGGACCACTTTGGGAACTAAGGATATATGCTAAAAACTTCTTCGTAACGTGCTCATTTAGCTTCTAAAAAACGTACATTTATTAGTTTAGAATGTTACATATCTTTATTCTACAACATTTATTTACATTAAAGCCCTAAAAATAAATACAAATAAAAATTAAAAATAGTTACTGTACAAATGGTGACCGTCTGGAATGGTGGTAAGAATGCTAGCAGCATTTCCCCTTTGAATCTTTTTAGTTTAAATAAATTATAATGATATTCCATTAAATAAAATGGGATCAAATAGTCACAAATTCTTTAATAAAAACAAATATGATCGGTCACGTAAGTGAATTAACATAAAAAGTGAGCTCAGATGCAGCTGATCGTAGGCCGCTCAGATAACATGTTCATTGGGAGAAATTAAATTCATTTTTATAACCCTTTTGTATCTTCGATTCATTAGTGAAAAATGTCTTCACCGAACTCTGATATCGTGCTCAAAAGTATTAAAGTTTAAATCATACATTATTTAATAGTATTAATAATTTTAATTTATGAACCAATAAGGTTTCATGTTCTAAATTTAATTAAATAATTGATTTATGTATGTAAAGTAATTTATAATATTTCGTTTGTTTTATTAACCATTGATTTATTTAAATGAAAATACGATTAGAAAGATACAACCAATATAAGCTCTTTTTCTTCGGAGAAAGTTTTAGAACTTATTCTCACACGTGTCAGAAAAGTTTTCAACGGATTCAATTTTCTTTGTAATGATTTAATTCATTCGCACAAAGTTGTACAAGAGGAATTGTAAGCACAAGTTTTGCACGAAATACGAGTAATTAGTAAAGCGTCCCAGACGGTCAGCCGAGCCGAACCGCAAATCAATCTTCGTGAGGAATTCAATAAATAATTACGTTTCTGTCTACAGATTGCATTTATCGCACTGTTTTGGATTTAATTCTGGTATTCGGTAGATAAATTATCAATAGAATACAATCACACTTTTTATGGCAATAGTAATCAATTAGACAATTGTATGTAGGTAAGTGGTAGGGCTATGTGCAAGCTCGTCTGAGTAGGTACCACCCATTTATCAGATATTCTACCACAAAACAGCAGTACCTACTTGGTATTGCTGTGTTCCGGTTTGAAGGGTGAGTGAGTCAGTGTAATTACAGGCACAAGGGACATAGGATCTTAGTTCCCGAGGTGGGTAGCGCATTGGTGATGTAAGCGATAGTTAACATTTCTTTCAATGCCAATGTCTATGGACAGTGGTGACCACTAATTGCATTTGTCTATAATTTTATCATACTTACATCGTATATGTATGAATATTATAAAAACATTAACATTTACATTAACATACTGGTAGTGTTTATCTGTGAAGGCTTATTGTTTCAATTTAATATTTTTAATATATATGTGATCTATATTGTTATAATTTAACTTGTATTGTATTCTGTAAGTACAACACCCGTAGGAATAAATTTTAAATTAATTACATTATTTATCCGTATGATATGTATTATATTTGATTTTTTTTTTTTTTTTTTTATAATTCCCGGGATGGCAAATGACTCTACTTCACCTGATGGTAAGTGATAGTAAAGTCCAAACGCGACGACGGCTAGTGCAGTCAGGAAGAATGACTTGCACTAGCCGCCCCCGCCTTGCCGGCCCGCAAGATGCCTCTTCACGCCTCGTTTGAAGGAACCCGGGTCATAAGAGGAGGGGAACACGTGTGCTGGTAACGAATTCCATGTTTTAGCGGTGCGACAAAGAAAAGAGTTGCCAAATTTCTTCGTGCGCGATGGAATTGATGTCACAGTTAGTCGGTGACATCGAGAGCCAGCACGCGTAGATTTGTGAAGGAAAGGGGAAGCAGGAATGAGGGTGAATAGCTCCTCTGAGCACTCGCCGTGATACAGTCGATAGAAAGCGCTCAGTGCCGCTATCTCTCGACGCAACTGTAAAGGCTCGAGGGTGTTGGTGACCTTTACGTCGCCAATAATGCGAACCGCACGTCGCTGCAACCGATCCAAGGCCTCCAGTAAGTACTTAGCGGAGCCATCCCAAAGGTGCGAGCAATATTCGACGCAGGACCGCACCTGTGTTTTATACAACAGGAGCAGTTGTTGTGGCGTGAAAAAACGCCGCACCTTGTTCAGGACTCCGAGTTTTCGTGAGGCTGTTTTTATAACAGCCTCGATGTGATCCTTTGGATTGAGGTCGCACCGAACGTCAATTCCCAGTATGGCGACTTTGCCTTGTATCTCCAGCGTAGTGCCACAGAGGGAGGGAGGAGGGGAAAATGGTGACTTTTTCGCTGTGAGAGCGCATACCTGTGTTTTCTTGGCGTTGAACTCAACAAGATTATCAGAGCCCCATTTGGCAATGAGTCCTAACGTTCTATCGAGTTCAACAACAAGATCCCTCCGTCTCTCCCCAGTTTCCGCCCGCCCAGCTCCTGCGCGTCCGTGGTATCCCCCGTGCACTGTACTATCATCTGCATAGCAATGTATGTTCCCGAGAGAGAGCATATCATTGATATGCAGAAGAAAGAGTGTGGGGGATAGCACAGACCCCTGGGGGACCCCAGCATTCACTACATGGAATTTTGAAGCGCAGCCATCAACTAAAACGCGAAGGCTACGCTTGTGTAGGAAGCTGGCAATCCAGGTGCAGAGCTGAGCTGGCAGACCGTATGCCGGCAGCTTGGAGAGAAGACTTCTGTGCCAGACCTTGTCAAAAGCCTTGGAGATATCGAGGCTGACAGCCAACGATTCCCCACGCTTGTCGATAGCTTCACCCCAGAGGTGTGTTACGTACGCTAGAAGATCACCTGTGGACCGTTTCGGTCGAAACCCGTATTGACGATCATTAATCAGACAGTGATCTTCTAGGTAATGGATCAGTTGGTTATTTAGAATCCGTTCCATCACCTTACAAAGTACTGAAGTGATAGCTATTGGCCGATAATTAGCCGGGTCTGACCGATCCCCTTTTTTGGGAACCGCTTGCACATTAGCCTCTCTCCAAGAATCCGGCACACGTCCTGTATAGAGAGACAGCTGGAACAGGCGCGTCAAAGACAGCTCCGCTGCACACTTCTTCAGCACTATGGCTGGTATTCCATCGGGACCACTAGCTTTCCGTACATCGAGTGATTGCAGCTCTGCACGCACATCCCGCTGCCTGATTTTGATGTCAGGCATCGTGTGGCCACATGAAGGTATTGAAGGTGGCTGTGCACTGCAATCATCGATCACAGAGTTGTCCGCAAAGAGTTTTGCCAGAAGATCGGCTTTCTCTTGCGGACTGTGAGCTAGCGATCCGTCCGGATTCCTGAGCGGTGGCAGCGAAGGTTGGCAGAAATTGTTTTGCACAGACTTGGTCAGACGCCAGAAGCTACGAGAGCCCCTAGGATGCGAAACAAGGTCGTGACCAACCTGTACAATGCGCTGTGCATCCGCTCTCGTGTATGCCTTCCTACAGGACTTGGAGCTTTTGTTGTAGGTTGCTTTCAGTGAGTCAATTTTAGATGCCCCACTAACGCAGCCATTGATCCATGCGCGGTATGCCGCCTGCTTAGATGACACAGCATCGGCACATTCGCGAGTGAACCAACGGTTACGCGTACCCTTACTGATGAGGTCTGAGTTAGGAATGTAGTATTCCATCCCCAACAGGATCTCATCAGCAATAGCAGCGGCGCTAGCTGTCGGGTCATTCTCACTAAAGCAACGTTCCCTCCAAGGGACTGACGCATAGTAATCGCGCAATCCGTCCCAATCTGCCGACTTATAGTGCCAAACACGACGTTTGCATACCGCTGGTGACGGCAGCTTGGCCTGTGGCACCTTGGTAGATATCAGGCAGTGATCCGAAGAACCAAGAGGAGCCCGAACCTCAACCTGATATTCCACCGGGTGAGTAGTCAGCAGAAGGTCCAGTAGAGAAGGCGCTTGCCCGTCAATATCTGGGATCCTGGTGGGCTGATCAACCAGTTGGGTCAAGTCTTGCGTGAGAGCGAAAGCATGAGCTGTCCTTCCAGCATGGTCAGTTTTGGGAGACTTCAACCATGACTCGTGGTGAGCATTAAAGTCCCCCAAAAACACCAGTTCCGCGTTAGGAAACTGCTCTTGTGCAGCATCTGCCACCCGACTAAGATGGTCAAATAGTCGGCTTGTCTCCAAGTCACCATTATGGGATCTGTAGAGGCACACGTAGACTCGACTCTGGCGAATCAGGTCTACACGTACCACCAACATGGAGAAGGAAGGGTCCTCCAAGCAGCGCAGACGGTGACAGCAAACATCCGTCCTGACGAACAAGCATACTCCGGCTTTCGCTTTGAAGGATTCTTCAAGCATGTAGCCGGGATAATTAAGGTAGCTGGTATCGACAGGACGGAGTATTTGAGTCTCCGTAAGAAACAACATTGCTGGCCGTGCTGTCTCAAGATGGTGGTGGACAGCATTGAGGTTAGCATGGAGTCCACGGATGTTACAGAACTCGACCTCAAACAGCGAAGGTATGGTGGGGGTGTGCACCGCTGATCGACCGTTATTTCCTGTATGCGCTCTCATTTGGGAAGGGAAAGGACGAGACGTGAAGCGAGCGACGCATTGCCACGATAGGGATGGTCAAAGTGTGGAGCTGTGTTTCCCCAGGAAGCTGCCAGAAGGGAAAATAAACTGACCCGCCGGACGGAAGGGCCCCCGAACCCTCCCGGTAGTGGCCGCCGGGACCCCACCGTCCGGTCACCAACCGGCACGACGGTCCACACCGAGATTATGCGTGGCCTGGTGGGGCAGCCTCGCGAGCTGGTTAAGAACGCTTGGGCCCCTGTACTCTGCCACGGGCGGCCAGCGGAACAACCGTTTCTACGGGTCTCCCTGTCCGGCAGGTCAATATAATTTCCCCCGGCATTGGTTCAACACCAACTTCCACCGGACCACCACATATCACGGCAATGCGCGCTCGTGCACTGGCTGTACGCTGGCTGATCTCGAAACGCGACTGCGAACAGCCACTTCACGAGTTTTTCACCATGCGTACGGTGGTAACAAGCCAGGCGGATGAGAGTCATCCTACCACCAGATGAGCAGATGGACGCTCAGATATCCCTTAGTCGCCTCTTACGATACCCATGGGAGAGAGAGGGGCAGTGAATTGTATTCTTACTCCGTCACTGCACGGAGAATCATTTTTATATGTTATAATTACTATATTGTGTCATAATTTTACACACATTCGGGATATTACCATTGTTTTTTTTTTCGTTTAATCTTCTAAAAGTAAAGGTTGTCTGGAAGAGATCGTTATAGCGAGCCGCCTTTGCAATATTGTGCCATGATGATATTCGCTTTTCTGTTTGTGTATAATAAAACACAACATATAAATACCCGTAATGAATATAACAAGATTCTATACTTTACAGATTGAATTATACAATTCATAGATAATTATTCGAAACTTAATCGACATTCTAAAGTTAGAAATAAACAAAACATTATCTATCTTAATTATGTTTTTCAAATACGAATGTTTTATCATAATAATAAGCAGAAACTTGTCTTTTGTGTAATTACCATACTAATTTCTCTATAACTATTATATTATAATGATAAAATTTTATCATTGAAATTTAATACGACAAATGGAATAGATAACTGTATTACTAAATGTATTCATACCGAACCATTCGAAATCAACATTCCCACTCCCACGTTAACGAACTGTTCAGTAGCTGTTTTTGCTAAAGAATTAATTAACGTAGTCGTAAAAACTCGTCATTTTTATCGTATTAATGTTCACATAGTATTCTGTTACTTATTATCACAGTGAAAACAGTTACGGCACGCAAATGTCAAACGACACTGAAGCTTTATCTTCCGTTAAGGAGTTTTGGAGGGTAGTACTTGCTTACTAACTGTCAAAAATCTACTGCAACTCAGACGAAGCGTTGCCAACTTTAGAGAATCACAACCACCACACACAAATTACCACAAAAAAAATAGAATTTTGCTGAAAAGTGTAGAAAAAACGTTCAGATAAAATAGTATGAATGACAATTTGGTAATCATGGAACAAAAACGTGCGGAAGTGATGGATGAGTTTCGACTTTAAAAGCTTGTTTCTCTCTCTCACTATTAGTTGTCTCTCTCACACATACCTTAATTACCTGATCTTTATTGACACATTGTTTATATAACATATATATCTAGAACACGTGAAAAACAAGTTATATCTGAACGAACCTGCATGTATAAGATACAATTTTGAAACATGTGAATCCATTAACCACCATCGAAACAGTGACGTGGATTAATCTTCAAACTTATTCTCATGAGAACATGAAGCCTTTGCTCAACATTGGGATTATTATAAGCTGTATATATTTGTACCTTTTCAATTACATGATATTAATCTGTGATATTTTTTCTTTTTTTTATTAATTAATAATATAGGCCTGAAATAAAAGATTGTAATCATCGTTAAAAGTTCTAAATGACTTAAAATATTTATAAAATTCGCTCGATAGAGTAACAGATCAGAAATGATCATCGCTATAACTCCTATCATGTTACTCGATCTAGGTTGAAGATATAGCACTGACTGGCGCGTTACGTACCCTCAACGTGACAGCCGACAAGGTGGATTTGTTTTGTTGCAGTCTGAGTGAGCTCACAAAAATTGCTCTCTGGACTATCTCATATATTACGTAGTAACTTGTGTGTGTGTTATATTGTTATTAAATGTGCTGTATTATCGAATTAGGACAACCATGTCCTGTAATGATATGTATACAGTGTTGATAAATAAATAAATAAATAAAACCGTAGGAAGACAGAACGCGGTCTAGTTTCTCTATAAATTGGCTATAGTTTTATAAACCGCAAGCCGAGTCAAACATGCCTCGAGCGACAGCTATCGATTTGGATTATTCGGGCGTTTTCAGAGGAATGTGTATTGAGCCCCTAAAATTATGCAGCGACGGTACAGCAATAGCATGAAATACCAAGAATTCGTCCTATCAAAATTTCATGCAAAATCTTGTTACGCTTGCACCAAAATGTTGGCTTAATTTTTTTATTCTAAGCTGATGTTGCTACACTTTTCTTTTCTGACGTTGAATACAAAGATAATGCAGTTAATTTTACTAAACTCGTATTTTTTATATTTCAATTAGAGTGAAATACATTGACCCCGGAGCTGTACCCAGCCTATTTAAAATTATTATGATATAATTTAAGTGTCATGCAATAAGACAAACCAATACGTAAGTACATTTAAGTATTTACATATAATATTTATTATGCTGTTTGTTTATCAGCTCCCACCTTTTTTAATAACTACTTGACTGTCTGTCTTGTTATAATTACAAAAAGTATTGAATAATTAATAAATAGTAATATTTAATTAAATTTTTTTTCAAGCCTTCTTTTCCCGAATTATGGATGTAATATTGTGAAAATGGTTGGATCTTCAAAAGTCAAAGAATGTCTCGCAATTCGGTGTGCCTCTTGGCATAGGCCTCCTCCATCTCTCTCCAATGTAGGGAACATTCTGTCGCAACTCTAGTCCAATATGGATACAAGTTTAGGCGGATATCGTCTTCCCATCTCCTTATTGGGCGTCCCCGTTTTCTGGAGCCTAACCTTGGGTACCATAGGGTTACTTGCTTACTCCACTTGTTCAGTTCACAACGCAACATATGTCCCGTCCAGCCCCACTTCAGGTGGTCCACACGAGCCAAAATATCCACAACTTTGGTTTTTCGTCTAATCTCTGAGGTTTTTATCTTGTCTTGCAGTTTGATTTCCAGCATGCTCCTTTCCATTGCTCTTTGACATTTTGCTAGTTTATCCCTATGTTTTTCGGTAAGTGACCAAGTTTCGCAGCCCTATGTTAAGCATGGCAAGACGCAAGTGTTAAAAGCTTTCCTTTTGATATGCATGCTTATATCTTTGCCTTTCATTATTTCCTTTAGAGACCAGTATTTTTTCCATCTACAAGCTATTATTTTATTGAGTTCCATTGTGTAGTTGGGGGCGATTATTTGTCCTAGATATACGTACTCGTTCTTACTTACTCGTTAAATCTCAAATGGTTTAGGTGGCTACCGTTGATGTTAAGACCATATTCATCCCAGTTTAACTGTCTGAAGATATGTTCTAGGACAGCATTAAACAGCTTGAGAGATAACGGGTCCCCTTGTCTGACCCCTCTGTGTATGGGAAAAGGATCCCCTTTCGTTTCCATTTGTATCCGGCTTACTCTTGCTGTAGATGTTTTTTATGAGTTCTATATAGGTATTTTCTACTCCTTGTTCTCTTAGACTAGCCCATATGAAATCATGGTTTAGACTGTCGAAAGCTTTGGAATTGTCAATAAAGGCAATGTATAAGGGCTTCTGATATTCATTGTATTTTTCCAAGATTTGTTTAATTGTATGGATATGATCAATGGTGCCAAAGTATTTTCTGAATCCTGCTTGCTCGATTGGTTGATTTTCGTCCAAAGTTTTTGTTATTCTTTTTCTTTTTTTTTTTATTGTATAGGAAGGCGGACGAGCGTATGGGCCACCTGATGGTAAGTGGTCACCAACGCCCATAAACAATGGCATTGTAAGAAATATTAACCATCACTTACACCGCCAATGCGCCACCAACCTTGGGAACTAAGATGCTATGTCCCTTGTGCCTGTAATTACACTGGCTCACTCACCCTTCAAACCGGAACATAACAATACAAAGTACTGCTGTTTTGCGGTAGAATATCTGATGAGTGGGTGGTACCTACCCAGACGAGCTTGCACATAACTCTACCACCGAGTAAAATCCTAAAATGATCTTTGCAAAGACCTTATAAATGTTTGATATAAGACTTATGGGTCTATAATTGCCGAGTTCGTCTTTATTTCCTTTCTTGTGTAAGAGAGTAATATTTGATTTACCCCATTGGTGGGGAATGATGCCTGTTGTTATAATCTCATTGAATATAGTGGTTAGGATTGAACATATTTCGTCAGCCGTTCCTCTCAACAGGTCATTTGGTACATTGTCAGGTCCTGGGGCTTTGTCTAGTTGTTGTGACATGATGGCTTTCTGTACTTCCTGTATAAGTATTTGTGGTACGTCTTCATATATAGAACTTGAGTTTGTGTACGTAATAATAATAATAAGGTCCTCCAGACCGATTCCGGCCACGACGGCCAATCTCAAGAGAGATTAGCCAACTGCGCAGGAGATATTATAGTGCACAAGTGTGTGCGCAAACACAGGTGCACTCTCTTTTCCTTAGCTCTCATAATCCGATGGGACGGCAATCCGACACGACCGGAAAGAGTTCAGGCGCAGGACCAACGGCTTAACGTGCTTTCCGAGGCACGGGAGTGTACACACTTCCACCTTCCAGACTCCGGGCTGCTACTGAGAATTTTCTTACAGAAAAACCCAATAACTATTTATTGGCCCGACCTGGGAATTGAACCCAGGACCACCGGGTCTGCTGCCTAATATCTAGCCAGTAGACCAACGAGGCAGTGTGTACGCATCAGGTATCTTGTTAGCGTCTTTTTTAGAGTATAGGGTTCTGTAATAATCTGTAGCTAGTTTCTGGACCTCTATACGTTTGGTTTGGTCACTTGTTTTGATCTATTGGTTTTTAGTTTAGAAATCCATTCCGTACCATGTTCCCGTAGTTCCTTGAAAGCCTTTTTAGTTCCACCTGTTCTTTGAATTTATTCTTCTAGTATTTTGTTCCTCATTGTCTTTCTGTCTTTTCTTATGTTTTCTCGAATCTGTTTTGAAATTTTGCTATGATTTTCTTTCCTGTTTTCTTTTGAATATATTAGTGCTTTCCTTTCTTCTAGTAGCTTTAACGTTTTCTCGCTAAACCTCTTATCCCTGTTTACATTTGCTTTCTTCTTTTGTGATAAGTATTTTTCTATGTGGTGATACTTGTCTAGTACACTCACGTTAGAGTTCATTATTTCTTGCAATAGCTTGATAACAAAGGGAACGACCTCTTTTCTAAGTTGTTCTGGTAGAATTAACGTATTTTTTTTATAACCAATATACCTTTTTGTATAACCAATTTTTAGGCAACAGCGAACCATACGGTGGTTTTTATTGAAGTTTAGGTTTTGTACAACGTTTGCGTCGGTAAAGAGCTTTGGCTTTTTACTTATTATGTAGTCAATTTCATTTCTATACGTCCCATCGGGTGATACCCAGGTCCATTTAGTTTTTGGATTTTTCCTAAAGATTGAGTTGAGCAGTGTCAGGTTATTCTGTAACAGAAAATCTATTAGTTTTTGTCCGTTTTTACTCCTCTTTCCATGGCCATACTTTCCCATTACTAGTTCTCCACCATATTCTCTGATGCCAACTTGAGCGTTAAAGTCTCCCATGACTATAATGTGGTTGTTGTAATGTTTCTTGACTGTATCCGACAGGCTAGTGTAGAAATCCTCGATAACATGTTTGGGTGCTATCGTATCGTATCGTATTTTACACTCGGTGGGTGAGTATACTTGAATGATTGTCCATGGTTTCTTATAGCTAGGCAAATTAATGTTGAGAATTGCTAATCTATCTGAAATTCCTATCAACTCCTGTATGTAATTTTTCAGTGTTGTTTTGATGAGAAAACCTACTCCCCTTTGACCCGCTGTTTCTCCTTTTTGGTACAATATATAGTTTTTGTTTTCTACTATTTTTTCATCCTGTCTCCTCATTTCACTTATGCCTAGGATATCGTATTTTATACTTTCTAAGGCCTTTTCTAATTCCAGTAAGCTTTCTTGTTTTCTTAGAGTTCTTGTGTTTAGTGTTGCAATTTTAAGTGTTTCGCATCTTTTTGTCGGAGGGTTTCGGTCTAGTGCTTTTAATTAAATACTAATCCTTATACGAATATCTGATAATATATATCGAAGTATTACGTTTAATTGATTTTAAGCCTTACAGATAATAAATTTGAATTCCGAAGTTCCAATATAATAATAATAGACAAAATAACCAATGCTTTCGTACGCTATGTGCGAATAACAATAACATAATGGCAAAGGCCACTCGAACATAAATTTTCAATTCGTTCGAAAAGTAAATAGAACGAGAATACGAGAACGAACTTGTTTCTAAGAAATAATATTATAGGTCAAGAAAACTCAGTAATTGACCCATTCAACGTATGCTGAACAAAATAAACGCTATTAACATCAAAACTTCACAATTTCTACGTCGATGTTGAGTCAACATTTTAACGAAATTAAACAAGTAACATGAACATTTTATAACAAAATTACTAATATGCTATTCTTATATATAAAAACTAGCTGCCCGTCCCGACTTCGTACGGGTAAAATAAGGATTTTATCCCGTGCATTTTTTAATCAATAAGATATAAACATTCGCCCATACAGTGCAGTGTATGTGTGTTCGGTACAGGGCATATAATAATAATGCATAAAGTAAAGTACAACATGGTCTATATTTTATTTATTTTTTTTATTTAATGGATCAAAGTTTTTTTACTACTGCAAAGTAGAGTGACCTGGCAGAAATTGTCGTGTAACAAAAAAGCATTGTCCTCCAAGCGACCCTTTCTTTCTTTCTTACTGATTCTCTCTATTCTAGCGGTTGTATGTGTATGTATGTGTAAGTGTTCAAATTTTCAGATTTGACAATAAGGATTGTAAAGCCAATGAGATAACCTCAATTCTATACAAATGTAAATATAATTTGAACTCTTTTTTTAACTTATAATTCGCTATTTTATATTTAATTTTGAATAAATTACTATTTTCCTAAAGTATTAAATGAAATTTATCAATGTTAATTGTTACGTTACTTCGGAACTTCGTTCCTCCCGGGGGTCCCCCGAACGCACACTTTTTTATATTTTTGGGTTCTGCCTTCGGTTTCTATGTGCTCATGCTCATCGTACAATGGTCCCACACTATGATATAGACCTTTTTGAAAAAGTTGGCCCGTTATTTGTTTTTTTTTTTTTATTATAATAGGTCTAACGCATGTGCATAAGTACACACATTTTTGTTATTTAACTTACCTTTCACAATATTTTTCCTTAATAATAGTACAGTAGAAATACTTTTAATATTAATAATTAATAATAATAATAATTACAGCACTGCAAATTTATAGTAAATTTAGTTGAGAATTACACGAAAATGGTAAAATGATAATCGTAAACGTCACTACTGCGATCGATGTACAACAACAATAATGGCCGAAATTTTTCCGTAAACTGTGCAAGAAATGAGATACAGGTGAACGCTCCCATCCCTACTTCGTGCTGCTTACATGGTGAGAAGTGACACCAATAGACCCCTGACTGGGATAACTGATCAAGTGTGAATTGACCCAGTTATCGACCGAGGTTGAAAATGATTGAATTACTAATATCACTATTAAAACATAAAGGTTGATGGTAGAAGGGTGAAAATTTAGGGTGGTATGTATTTTTTAATGCCACATAATAAAAATAAAAGAATTTGTCCAAAAATTAAAAAAAAATATTTTGAGGTGAGCCTCCTTTAACACTTAGGAGTATAAAAAATAGTTATAAGCCTATTCTCAGACCTAGAAAATATATCTATAAAATTTCATCAAAATCGGTTAAGCCGTTTCGAGAGTATAAACACTGAAACTGTGATACGAGATTTTTATATATTAACCTTAAATTTATTCAAATTCAAACCATACACACATTCATCCGATTGATTTTTTTATATCATAGGTAGGCGGATGAGCATATGGGCCACCTGATACTACGTGGTCACCAACGCCCATAGACATTGGCATTGTAAGATATGTTAACCTTCGCTTACATCGCCAATGCGCCATCAACCTTGGGACCTAAAATGTTATGTCCGTTGTGCCTGTAATTACACTGGCTCACACACCCTTCAAACCGGAACACAACAAAACCAAGTACTGCTGCTTTGCGGTAGAATATCTGATGAGTGGGTGGTACCCACCCAGACGAGCTTGCAAAAAGCAATACCACCAAGTAAAAAGGTTTATAGGCAGGGATTGAAATGAACATTTTATTCATATTATATAGTTCAACAAAATATGCTATTTATTAAATGACAAAAACATTTATTTCAAATACATAATTATTTTATATATTGCTTGTTTTTGTTATCACATATTACTTAAAATCAATACTTATTTGAAGAGTGACTGAGCCAGTGTAACTACAGGCTCAAGGTATCGTCTTAATTCCCAAGGTTAATGGCACCCTGACGATGTAAGGGATCGTATATATCTTTCACGTTGTCAATGTCTATGGGCAACAGTGACCACTTATCATTGGTGGGTAGCCAATTATCTAGTCTGCCTAACCTAAATAAGTGACAGAATTAATATAATAACTTTAACTATGTTTACAATATCCATTTAATATTACACCGTAATTATTACAAAATATGTTTTTTCATGTGACGAAATAAGATCTCAGTCTGAACAATATTTACTACGAAAATTTCAAGTTACAAAAGAATGTAGGTTAGACTACTTACACGCTGACGACCTCATTTTAGGGTGGCTCTCAAATGCACTTCTGAGTGTGAAAAGATTTCTTCGAATAAGCAACGTTCATCCGAGAATCGAGTTCGATTGATTCTGATATCATATCTGCATATTGCCTATAGCTCGTAATATTCTTATATAACCTGTGGGAACAATTATGGTAGTGAAACCTCTTTTGCCTTTTTTTTTTAAACTAACTTCGCTCATTCCATATATGACGTGGTCTTTCACCAGAAGATCCGGGCAAGCTTTGGTATATTTGTACTACATCTACATTTATATTTATAATTCATCTCGTGCTTGGCGAAGGAAAACGTCGAAATAAAACCCAGAGCACAGCAGTGAGTCTTCCAATTTGTTTTGATTTGATAAAGTCAATTTAAACAAATCAACTTGATCGTAGAATACTTCAAACCAATGTAAAAACATTGAAATAATTAATATTCGAAAAGTTCCGTGCCACAAGTGTGAACCAAAAAATTTTAAAGTATAATCCACAAAAATATAATAATAAACAAATATTGCGTCAAAACACAACCACAGATCAACAAGATTATGTGACTTTGTATGATAACGAGACTCGACGTTATTTCTTATCCCTAAATCAGCCACACTACTATGGCGTGAAATACGTTCTTTTACTCATACGGAAGTAAATACGAGTAAAAGAAAACACATTATATTACTGACATACGTCAGTAATATAACACCACATGTTTTTCAGTGTTCTATTTGTTTGTTTAAGGGGACGAAGCTCACACATGTTACGACGATATTATTTTAGTAAAGAACCGCATGGGAAAGAGATTTTTGTATTTCTTGTAAGAACAATCAATCATCATTTTTAATTATATACTTTTTTTATGTAATATTTTATAGCATACCAATTCATTTATAAAGATTTGTTAATACTGTTATTCTGTTCAATTTTGTTCCTATTCAGAATAGCTGGTACTTAAATACGTACGTATTTATGTACACAAGTGTACATTTGCGTGTAAGCGTTTATTTTTAAAGGCCTATAAAAATAAAATCAGAATAAAATATATTGATAATAATATATGCTTTACCAACTTTACAAATATTAATAGCTAGTTAGTCAAACCATTTACATTTAAACAAGACATTCGTTTTAAAAAAGTCAAGGTGCACCTGTTAAAAAATATATACAAATAAAAACCATTTATCGCTTTGTGCATCGATTGCACGGTCACTCCTCTTAATTGGTTCTCCAATAACGACTATACAGTGTATACCTGTAGCATACATCTCCAATAAATTACACGTTAAGCTTCTACCGGAGCAGGTAACAATTTCATTTTAAGGTCTCCGATGTTTTATAAACATGAAAAATAAAAATAACGATGATCTTTGGTGAACTGTTATAATAATTTTACGAAATCTTTAATAACTAAATGTACTATTTCCAACACGGTGTAAATTTGTTATTTTGTTTTGGTCTATAGAATTAACTTCGTTCGTTTAATTTGTAGATTATACGGTTCATGTCTGTGATCATAAGGTCGCAGGATGGAATTATGACAGAACAATAAAGTTATTGAATTTTTTATCAATAAAATTTTAGCTACCTAATGAGCTTCGAAAAACACGTAATGCTGTATGTGTGATCCCTCTCTGGTCATTTCCAATTGCCATTCTATCGGCCTATGTAAGTAAAGTAATAAATATCATCTTTGTTTGGCTAATCTCCTTTGAGAATGGCTGTTGTGGTCGAAACTCGTTCACGAACGTACTAAGCCCGTTTTGTATACAGCTCTGAAAAGATTAAGTAAAATTTTAATATATTTCCTCTTCTTTGATACTTTATAACGAGTATTTATTAGGTTATATTAGCTTCAACGACCTTCTATAGAATAGTAGAAATTATTTCAAAGTCAGCGGATACATATTTGCCCAATTTTCATCTGAAAAACACGATGATTTCCTTGTGTTGTAACAAGATTTGTTAAAATTAAAAATACATTAAAATTTCGTGGTATTTGTTCAAAGAATCACAGAATTTATAAAAACACTGTATAACAGATCATTGTTGTAAAAGCGAAACTAAATTTGATACCCAATACCTAAATTTGAAATTTGACATATAGGTAGTCTGAAATCTGGATAAGGACATGGTCACATTCAAGTTGCGAGTAATAGCTAGATAAGTATGAATTTATTATAGAATAAGCTCGCTGAAGTGGAAGTGGGCTGGTCATGTCTCCAGGCTCATTGATGGCCGATGTAGAAGACACGTGTTAGAGAGGAGACCACGCTTAGGCACACGTAGTGTAGGACGCCCTGCGGCAAGGTGGACCGATGATTTGAAAAAGGTGGGAGGTATGGAATGGATGTTGGCGTTCTATAGGTAAGTCTTTCGTCCAGAGGTGGAGGACAATAAGCTGAAAAAATAAGTATACGTTTGAATATGAGAACTGAAATACAAAACCATTAAATCAAAAACACTGGAACCAAGGCGACAGGATACATTATAACAACTAAGACCCTTCTCCGCTTAATCCAACCCTCATTAAAACTAACTACTTACTAATCTGACAGATCTGTTTAAAATACACCCAACAGAATATTAAATAATTAATGGATCAGCACTTCTGTTTGTTTATGAATAATGCAAGAACCAAATTATGAGATAATTGTCAAAATAATTAGTATTGGAAATATTATATTGTGTTTATTCGTTTTTGTTTAATCTTTATTATTATACTTACAGCTTATATAGAATACAGCTTAACATTTTCTTGGTCCAATCAAATTGTTTTTTTTTTTATGGAATTCCATATTATAGTCATCATATAATCGCCAAACACCAATACTTAGCATTGTTGAGCTCCGGTTTGAAGGGTGCCAGTATAACAGGTAAAAGGGACGCACTAAGGGAGTTCAATATGTTGGTGGCGCATTGAAGATAATATAAGGAATGGTTAATGTATCTATCTATGAGCATAGATGACCATTTAACATCAGGTGGCCCATTTGCCCATCTGCCTATCTATTTTATATAAAAAAAACAAATGCTCTTTTGTAACTAGGGAAGTAGTTCCGTTTAGAAACATATTTAAATACTTTATTACGTATCTATATTTAAATATATATATGTAATTATATAAAAACAATTTGTATGTACATTTCTTTATGTATAAATAAAAAGAGATAAATAGATACGAAATTCAAACTGTTTAAATTCGTCGAATAACCGGTGACCGTGAGAGGGGCTTTGATGGAACCGCCAATTAAAATGCCTTCCTAACCCAGCCCCCTGCCTGAATCGTATAGAAGACAGATCATTAGCTATCTGGAAACGAAAATTCGCAGAAATTGAATGCAATTAAAACAAATGGAAAGAGCTATTTATTCTATGATAATATTATTATGTAAACGTTCTTGTGTGAAAATGTTTACACTATAAGTAAACCTTTAGTTTTACGTTTAGAAATATTTAAATCAATAAAAGTAATCTCGCACACAATGCTCATTCCATACTCTCACTTCATCATCAACCATCATGATTCAATTGTAGCCAACTGCGCAGGAGATATTAAAGTGCACAAGTGTGAGTATGTATGCAAAAATGGGCATACCCAGGTGCACTCTGTTCCCTAGCTCTCATAATCCGATAGGACGGCAATCCAACACGACCGGAAAGAATTCAGGCGCAGGACCAACAGCTTAAAGTACTTTCCGAGGCACGAGAATGTACACACTTCAATTTTCCAGACTCCAGGCTGCTACTAAGAATTTTCAGACAGAAAAACCCAATAACTCGTTATTGGCCTGACCTGGGAATTGAACCCAGGACTACCGGGTCTGCGACCTTATATCTAGCTACTAGACCAACGATGCAATTGTAATCCAGTACTAGATATGTCTAGTACTGGATTACTGGACTGGATAGATATGTCTGTGCGTGGAAACGCAAGCTTCGACGCACCTTCGAGACCTATGGGTCTCACCCAAGGTGCATCGAAGCTCGCGGTTGTCCGATATACCCATTACCCATTCATATAAGTCCCGCCACATTATTTCTTTTTAAGACATTAGTCACTTACATGAGGACAATATACATAATTAGATTATATTTACACAGTGCGGGTAGTTAGAGAAAAAAAGTAAAGAATACAAAGTTTGTTTTAGTTTCGGCTATTAACTACTTCTTAACATTCACATTCTTCATGGAATTGGTCTATTTGTTTTAAGGACGGTCTTTTTTTTTGAAAACGTATTATCGCATTTCCTTCGCACGAAGCCATATGTTGGATTACCCGTCGCCGAGTGCACAGAAATACTCACCGAATAACTAGCGGTAGCCACTCCGTCTCTTTGAGGTTCACCAAGGGATTTCTACCATGATGCCACCATGTTTGTCTCCGGTACGCATAACGTCGTCCTCTCTCCAGCTGACTTCGGCGGAGCGAGTTAGAAATCACGTTACAAATATTTTGGACAAACTAGCCGTATATACTTTCATCTTCATCATAAAGTCCATATCTCCAACTTCCAAATCCAAATGTGAAATTATTATCTATTCCTTATAAAATACATACAAACACACTGTATATATTAATTGAGAAGTAATCTGCCATCACAATGTACAATTTCCTTTATCAATTCCATTATTATTTCTAAAAAGCAAACAAAGTTTTATCTGTATATGATCGTAATTTATAAATAATTCGACTATAATCATTTTAGAACTTTACCTACCTATACTTTTCTAACATTATCCAGGCATTATATTATTATCATAGAATAATATTTTTTCCAATCTATAGCTTTCATCTGACAGCAAATAATATGTCCTACGCTTGCATTGATAAGAGTACGAGTACAAACAATTTTTTATACATTTCGCGTGATTTACCTACGTTCATAGCGCTTATAATTATATTGTTTATTTTTTATTTATTTTCCTAAGCCTTGCAATATTAATTTTATAATTTTAAAAGTATTAGTATTCGTTCGTAATAATTTATTACGTCATCAAATACGGCGACCTTTTTTACAAGAGTGCTAAATAAGAGCTCCAGAGATAGGCCCTTATGTTCCTGCCCTACGATAATAAATTTTCATTAGCGTCGACATAGTTTGTTCTTTTTCTCGTTGTCAAATCTGAGGGCCAATTAATTTGGTGGGAACTTTCGATTCGTCGCCAAAATTTCGGAATGTCGTGATAGGGTCTGGGAACGCCTTTAATACTTCTAAGCCTTAGCATATTGTATATTTATTATTCTTGACTTATATTTCGTTACTAATTATTTTCTTAATTTTTTTATATTTCATGGTAACAAATATATTTCTTTCGAAATATATAATATTTTAGATGAAATGATCATACAGTTGTACCTCATTATTTAAATTTATATTCTTTTCTGAAAACAAACATTATTTTACGGTGTTTTTTTCTAATTTTACAATAGATTTCTTTAATTATTAAGTAAGTACAATTATTGTCTGCGTGATAAATAAAAAAATATGTTTGTATCTTTGTCCTCTATAAGTTCCTAAACTATACAAAGTCCATATAAACAAATAGTTTAGATTTTAATTGCATTCCAGATACCGATGTTTTCTATATAATATGTTTAATATTGAAACCTATTTAATTTAAATCTCATAATTATTAATTAGGTTTATAGAGATTACTAGAAAATTAATTAAAATGTCAAACAGCATTAATAGTATAGCATGATGTTATAATCATGAATGCGCCTGCTAATTTATTTTAGCAAAACCTATATAGTGAAAAATATTGTTTTTTTTATTTAATATTTTTTTAATTTAAATATATTATTGTATTATATACTTATGTATTAGTACTTATGATGATTAGATTGATTTATTATAAAATTATATTAAACAAACAGCCTGTAAATTTCTCTGCTGAACTAAGGCATCTTTTACTATTTGAGGAGAAGGTTTGGAGCTTAACTCACCTTCGCTTCAAAGAATAAAAGTAGTCAAAGTTTTCTTCATTTGACTACATTTTGTTTTGTTTTGTTAAATGTATGATAGCATTGACATAAGTGCGTCTTAATTGCCCAAACAAATTATCTACTTTATTTATTAAAAATATAACATTCGAATTTGGAAGTATCAATGGGAAGTATGAGACTTTTTAAAATCCATAGTTCGATGATATTGTGTCTGAAATAATTAAGTATTTTATTAATTACCTAATGTTCAGAAACAATAAAGATATTTTCTAAAATTTAACTAAAGCGAAGTTAAATACATCTGAAATAGTTCTTAGTATATTTAGCGGGACTTAAAATTTATTCAAGCAAAATTATGCATACAGTAACGTTAATTCTGATTGGACGCCGCACCTGCACAAGCCGATAAGTTTTAAAGTCTCATAAGTAAGGATCATCCATTTTCATAGATCAAATATTCTTCTGGGTCCATTCACTTATTTTAGCGTGCTGATCTATTTGTATTTCTCTGATTTGCGTGTTTGCGTGGTAAGTTCAATGGTGTGAGTTTTTTTATCGGATTGTACTATTGCAGTATGTAAATTTGATATGTTAGATTTGGTATAGAAATATTTACGTAGGTTAGTAATTTGATTATTATGCATGTTTTGTACATCTATAATTCCTCTACCTCCCTCCCTCATTTGTCATAGTGGTGTAAATATTACATTTGAGTTGTTTAGAACATTTCAGTATGCCAAAAGAATATGTTAAGATAGGGATTGCAAATAGAATTGAGTTGTGATTTCATTATGCTATTTAGTCTGTAGTTAA
Source organism: Nymphalis polychloros (assembly GCA_905220585.2). Lineage (NCBI taxonomy): Eukaryota > Metazoa > Arthropoda > Insecta > Lepidoptera > Nymphalidae > Nymphalis > Nymphalis polychloros. The sequence goes on from HG992247.1 coordinate 3,922,915, forward strand.
ATTGATTTTTAAGTTTCATTTTAGTTTCTTTGTCTAAAATCTGTTTAGCCTGATTGTAACCCAAATATTTATATGTTTCATTTTCTCCTAAGGGGTCTTTTATTTCTCCAGTTTGTAGTTGGTAATGCATTTAATGGTTTTGACCTGACTTTATAGCACTAATTTTACATTTATCGATGCCAAGTTCCTTCCTAGGTGAAGTCTTCAGTTAACTTGATTAAACCTTTAAGCGTCTTTTCTGTAGAAGAAAATAATTTGAAATCATCCATGTAAAATAAGTGGTTAATATTTAAAGGTTCGTTTTTATTTGTCAAACTATTTTTGTATTGTAGTGTGTATCCAGTATTTGTAGAGTTTAATAAAGTAGAAAAAGGGTTCAAGACAAGGCAGAACCATAGAGACCTTAAAGTATATCCTTGATCTATTTTCACTTATATTTAGATTTTTATATGAAATAGTTGGTTTATTTAAAAAGTAAATTTTGTAAGGCGTAAAGGCAATTTATAAAATCTCTAAATATTTGCCACAGACAGCATGTGACAAATTATTGGAGATGTTAGATATATTGATAAAATCACAGGAGACTGAAAATTCTGTAATTAATCATTGATCGTGGGTTCAAACCCGGGCAAGTACCACTGAATTTCATGTGCTTAATTTGTGATTATAATTCATCTCGTGCTTGACGGTGAAGGAAAACATCGTGAGGAAACCTGCATGTGTCAAATTTCCCTGAAATTCTGTCACATGTGTATTTCACCAATCCGCATTGGAGCAGCGTGGTGGAATAAGCTCCAAAACCTTCTTCTCAAAAGAGGAGAAGAGGCCTTAGCCCAGCAGTGGGACATTCAAAGGCTGTTACTTTTGCTTTAGACGTTTAAATGTCCATAATTTAAACAATTGTCATATATATATTATGATATTATTCGAATGAAAAGATTACCTTGTGCTATGAATACTATTTATAGATTTGTTCTGCAAAGGCCTATTTCTTTCTCAATACATATATACCAATGAAGTCAAATACCAGAGTCTATTTAACTAATAAACGTGATGATAGCGGAAAATTTATTGTGCCATCCTTTGTATCAAATGTCTGAAAATTGGGAATTATAGTAAAATTGCTCGTAGGCGAAATTATTCTTTGAAAATAATTTTGTAAGCTGATTTACTTAATTCTTTATTCAACATTCACAACAACAAGACACACATTAACAGAAGCAAAAACTTAAAAAAAATCTTACATTCTAAGTGTTCTTCTCTGAAATACAGGTGTTAAACACGTTTTTGAAAAAATAGACACATATACGTGGTAGGTGCACGGGCAGATTGGCCACCTGATACGTAATGGTCACCACCGCCCATAGACATTGGCGATTTAAGAAATACCAATTACTCATTCCTTACGTCACCAATGCGCCACCAACCTTGGGAACAAATATGTTATGTCCATTGTGCTTGTAGTTACACTGTCTCACTCACCCTTCAAACCAGAATGATACTAAGTGTTGCTGTTTAGCGATAGAATATTTGATGAATGGACGATCCATTCCATCCACAAGAAACATTTGACCCAAGCCAATATATCTATTGTTGTGTGTTTTACTCTAAAAAAATTAAATTTACCTTTAAAGCAATGTATCAAACATCAAATTGCTCGGTTTATTATTTACTGCATTTCAAAAATAAAGCACACAGAGGAAATGATGTAACCGAGGAACAATATACCAAAATGAAGTCTAAAGTCGGATAAAGTCATAGTCCTAAATGAAGGACCAATATGTTTGGAAAGTATATTATGTCGATGATATATTGTTTCTAAATATTTTTTTATTAAGCCCGTTTCAAAGTGGTAGTGTGCATATTTTTGAAATTTAGCGTGTAAAGGGAATCCCCTTTTTGTGTACATAGCATACATTATGTCACTTTCAAAGCGTTTTTTTTCCAATTTGTTGTTGCCCTTATCATCAATATAATTAAACTTTCGTATATTATATGTATGATCTGTCTCGATGGTGTAAAATTTATCGCTATTAGCTACAATGTCTAAATTTGTTTTCCACTTACAATAACTTGGTGATTTTTCTGAAACATTTACATTGTAACTGTATTTAAGTAATGCTCGGATGCTATTGGATATGCAAGGCTTCAAAGACAAATAGCGCACATGCGACTCAGTAAATATTTCTTTCCTAGTTTCTTTGGTCGTTAATAAACTATAGAAAGCTGTACTGTAAAAACTGGTGACCAAAAACGTAAACCAAATCCAAATAATTACAATCATTCGTATATTCTTTACACGCAATAAATTATCGTTCGTGTTTCCAAACAAATATCCCCATAGTTTAAGCGCTATGTTATTTTCGTCTAAATCGTCCCCTAAATATCGCCTTAGTAAAAAGGTTACGGCAATTACAAAAAAATAAGAAAAAGCTACCAGTAGCCAAGTGTTTGCGCTAAATGACCGATAAACTATACTCCAATCAAACTCATTTCGGACTGGTGTAAATAAATACAATTTTCCAAAATTGTAACCCCAGATGCAATCAAATAGGTTAAGTCGATTCTCCGTCAATGCATATCCTCCAGCTACAACACTTATTGAATCATTTCGTAAATAATGTAATAAGCCAGTAACAGTTAAGTTCGGTAAAACGACTCCGTGTATTTCTTTTTCTGAATTTAGTATATATTGTAGTGTTATATTTTCCCGTTTTGCTATATTAGCAAGCATCTGTTGTTCTACGCCATATAAATTATATCGTTTGAAAATGAAATTCAGGTCATTTTCAATTGCTGCAATAGTGATTGTACAATTGCGAAATTTATTTTCTAGATGTTTGTAATTCATCCCAATAGTATCAACAGCTTCGCAGCTTTTTATATTCATCACTTTATCGAAGGAATTTCCACATGTTTTGTTATCGAATGGATTATATGTATTTACTTGTAACTCAGCCTTTTCTGATATTGTTAATAAAATTATATTATATAGATTCAATTTCAAAAACAATTTGAAGACCTCATCATATTTTGACCTTTCCAAATCATATATAAAAATAACAAATTGTGCCCTTGGATTCCATGCTGTATCTGTTGATAGTTCTTCCAAACTTAAGTATAGTTGCTCACTATTTACTAAAGATATTATATACACATCGGACCTGATTAGCCACTTTCGTGATTGCGCTGATCTGTCAATAAAATCGTAACAGCTTTTATCACTTAATAACTTATTTAATGGATCTATATATTTAATAGTAGAAATTAATGTGATGAGAGCACCACAAGGGACATTTTTATATATTATAACTGTTACACAGTCAATAGCGGCTTTTAGAAGTAACTCGTTGGTTTCATCTACATTTGATATATTGTAAAATAACTCTATTAAATTTGATGACGTTATCGGAAGAATAAAAATGAATGGAATCCATATTAGTTTTAATTGCATTTTCACAGACACTATTATACGTCGTTACGGTTAGAAATAGTGTGATCGTAAGTTTTGGTATCGTACTTTACAGCGAATAATAATTAGCTTATCGCATTAAATAAATATTTAAAATATGTATTTTTTTTAACACGAATATTTGCTTACACTGTAGATCACGGCGTAGATACAATATACCTTGTTTTAATAAAATATAAACACGTTTGTTTCATTTCCACGAAATTATGAAATCGCTCAAGTGGCTCCTAGTTCGCATTTGCTCCCAAGTAGAATTGAAATGATATGCGCTTTACTCAAATGATAGATGGAGGTCGTTATATTTAATCTTGCGTTGAAGGACCAATCGCTGTCCTCGACGTCAGTTTTGCTGTTTTTGCTCTTGTTTATGTATCCGCTCGAACACTCGTATTCTCCATCTTCTTTTCTCTATACACTTATAGCCACTCCATTTAAAAAGCGGTTTTTTAAATAGAGTAGAAGAGGTACCTTTTTGTATTGTATATAGGTAGGCAGAGACTATTATGTCATAACCGGAACAATATAATAGTAAAATTTCAATTTTTAATACACAAATGATTTTGCAAACTGTAATGTGGGTTGAAATGCCTTATGTATTGTTTATTTCAGGTACGCTTTTCATTGATATTGGTGATAGAATATTTTATTCTAAAATTTATGAACGAAGTCTTTATATTGCAAAGCATAGTCTTGTGGCTTAGCAAGCGATATTACTGGATCCTAATTCACGCTGTATTATTGTCTCTAGCGATATGTAAATACGAAATATATACACCTACAATGATTTGGTTGATCTACAATATGTAGAACAGTAAATATTAGATATTTAGAAATGTTGAATATCCGTACTTGTTTATATAAGATATCTAAGATAATTGTGAAAACCACAATTTTCCATTTACATAAAATTAAAATAATACATCAAACAAAATTAGATATCATAACAAATAATTAGTATTTGATACAAAGTTCGATACCATAACTCGAAACCGCACTTTCCACACGTCAAATCGTACAAGTGTCAGTAACAATGCAAATACGCATATATCAATTCCATTTGTTTTTATTCTTACGACTACTAATCTAATACATTTATATAATAATATATCAAATACAGAAAATACCAAGGATTTATTTTTTGAGCACGCAAATGATTGTATAACAGCTATCATGTACCAACATGTTCCTTGTGGCACTCTCATCGCGTTAATTTCTACAACCACTCATACGGATCCATTAAATAAATTATTGAGCGACAAAAACTGTTACAATTTTATTGAACGATCAATACAAACTCAAAAATGGCTCATTACTTCTGATGTTTATATAGTTTCTACAAAAAACAGTAGCCAACTATACTCAAGTTTAAAAGAGTTATCAAGAGATACAGCGTGGAATCCAACAGCACAGTTTATTATACTAATATTTGACTCAAAACAGTTACAATATGATGAGGTTTTCAAATTATTCTTAAAATTCAACATTTATAATATTCTTCTGATTACAAAATCTAAAAACAGTGAAATCAAACTATTTACCTATAACCCATTTAAAGACAATTTTTGTGGAAAATCCTTCGATAAAACGATAAGTATAAAAAACTGCGAAGCTGTGAACACTATCAGAATGAACTACAAGCATTTAGAAGATAAATTTCGTAATTGTACAATCACTATCGCCGCACTTGAATATGTACCACATTTTTTGACGGAAGCAAACAAGGAATACTCCTATTTGGGAAAAAAAATGTATGGTGTAGAGCAACAGATGCTTGCAAATATCGCGGAGCGAGAAAATATATCACTAAAATATATTCTTAAATCAGAACAATATGACCCTGGGGTCGTCTTACCTAACTTTACTGTTACTGGTGTATTGAACTATTTACAAAATGATTCTGCCAGAATTGTGGCTGGAGGATATGCACCGATGAAGAATCGTCTTGACATATATGATTGCATTTGGGGATACGAGTACGGAACGATGTTCTTATTTCGGCCAGTCCCAAGTGATATTAATTGGAAAATAGTTTATCGACCATTTAGCGTTACCACTTGGACTTTGATTTGTCTATCATTTGTTTTTGTTACTATTGCGACTAATATGGTCAGTCGATATTTCGGAGAAGACAAACTTTATAAGGACTTACCGCTTCAGTTATGGGGATATCTATTTGCAAACACCAGCGGTTATTTGTTGCGCATGAAAAAATTAGGAATGATTGTCATTGTTTGGATCTGGTCAACATTTTTAATTGCCAGTTTTTACAGCACAGCTTTATACAGTTTAATTACAGCTTCAGAAACCAGACAAGAAATATTTACTACAAAGAATTTGCGCTCTATTCCATTGAAGCCCTGTATAAGTAATGGCATTTTTTTGTTCTTTAAGAATACTTACAACTTCAGTTTCTTCGAGGAATCTCCTAGTGAATGTCAGCAATATTTAACTTTAGATATAGTAGCAAACAGTGAAAGTTTTTACACTGTTGATATGGATTATAAGTATAATATGAGACAGTTTAAATATATCGACGACAAGGGCAACAAAAAAATTGAAAAAGAAACACTTTGGAAATGACGTAATGTATGTTATATACACAAAAAAAGGATTCCCATTACTAAACAAATTCCAAAAATATGCTCACTACCACTTCGAAACAGGATTATTGAAAAAACAAATAGAAACAATATATCACTGGTATAAAATAAAAGAAACCAAACACATTGAACCTACCTTCCAGGCTATTAGTTTATTCGATTTTAGAGTTCACTTCAGTATATTGTTACTTGGTTACATAATTTCCTTCATTTGTTTTATTATTGAATTAAAAATTAAAGGTGAATAAAATAATGAGCATCCAAGAACTTTCAACTTTTACAATAATAAGTATCATCAATGTTTATGCTCCTTGTTCCTATGAACGTAGTTTCGATGACATGCTTAAATTCCACAAACGTTGATTGGAGACGAACAACAGATAATTGTAAAGTATATTAATTCTATATTTACGTCGATAGATAACAACATAACAGCCAAATTTCATACGATAAAGTAATTATTATTCATTGCAAAGATCGATACCATAATTAACAGCCATACTATAACAGCTGCTCCTCCCCCTGAATTTTGTATGCCTATGTACCTACTATTGTAGATGGAAGTTATGGTAGCATACCGTAACGGTTGCATGGCTGAGATCAACATTGATTGTAGTCAGGTTAAATGGATTCTGTATAGTTAGTATACATAAAAAACTTGTAAATGGTATGGGCGATCCTCGAAAATTCCTTTTAAAAGAGATAACCAATTAATTTAATCACACAATTTAAATTAAAAAAATGCATATTTATGTTTATTTATTTAATATTTTTTCTGACTATAAATCTCCTAAGGGTCAGGAAGGTGGAAGGGCGCCAGTGTCGATGCGATGGCGGGCTAGATGCGCAGTGCTCTAGAGCTGGTGTGCGATGCGCCTATGCCGAGGACCCGGCGCAGGGCACCGCCCTGTCAGATATACTAGTAGTCGCCCGAAATTGTAGAGTTTCGAGCGACGTGTAACCGGGCGCAGGGCCTACGTCCGCTGTCGAAGGCAAGATAGCCTTGACACGGCCTTGGAGAGACAATTGCTGGCCACCTATCATCGACTTAAAAACGAGATGCAACAGACGATACGTCGGGCCAAAGAGGGAACGAGGGAGGAGCTGTTGGTGGCGCCCCCACGACGGAAAGGAGGGTTCAGTTATTAGTTCAGCTATTTCTCAGATTCTGCCAGTATTGTGGCTGGAGGATATGCACCGATGAAGAATCGTCTAGAAATATTTGATTGCATTTGACGGTACGATTACGGAACGTTGTTCTTATTTACGCCAGTCCGAAGCGATATTAGCTGGAAAATAGTTTATCGACCATTTAGCGTTATCACTTGGACTTTGATTTGTCTATCATTTGTTTTTGTTACTACTGCAACTATTATGGTCAGTCGATATTTCGGGAAAGACAAACTTTATACGAACTTACTTACTGCTTCAATTATGGGGATATATATTTGCAAACACCAGCGATAAATTGTTACGAATGATTGTCGTTGTTTGGATCTAGTCTACATAAATTAAATAAGGTACAGTTTGTAAATAACGTAGTTTATGTTATGTACACAAAAAAAGGATTCCCTTTCAAAGATAAAATCCAAAGATATGGTCACTACCACCTCGAAGCAGGATTATTGAACAACCAAAAACACATTGGCCGTACATTTATGGTTTCTAGTTTATCCGACTTTAAAATTCACTTCAGTATATTGTTCCTTAGTTACATCATTTCCTTCATTTGTTTTATAATTGAAATAAATAAGTAAATTTAATTAGTTAAATATGAATTTAAAAAACGATTAATGTTCTTGAAAACTCATTACTTCAATTTGCTTAATTTTAATTGTAAACGTTCGTAAGCGTTTGTTTAGTTAAACACTGATTTGGCTTTTTCTATCATTATTAAATTGAAGTACGAAAGATGAAGACTACTATTTTTGAACTAAATACTAGCTAAGCAACATTTATGAGTACTACCACAGATCATATGATACTATTACTACTAACTTTTATAAGCGATTGTACTCGATTTGTCATTTGTGCTTAAAGTCATACATCTCTTTGTTTGTTCTAAAGTCCTTCCTCTGAATGAATCTGCCTGTTATCTTTTTCAAAATCAGTATCTCCAGCCGCTATGTTTCTTGATCCTACGAACTTACAGTTTCGATGACACGCGATGTACACGTAAATTGATACAAAATCAAATATAATTCTATTTGGTTCCTTCAAACGAGGCGTGAAGAGGCATCTTGCGGGCCGGCAAGGCGGGGGCGGCTAGAGCAAGTCATTCGTCCTGACTGCACTAGCCGTCGTCGCGTTTGGACTCTACTACCACTTACCATCAGGTGGAGTAGAGTCAAAGGCTCTCCCGGGAAAAAAAAAAAAAAAAAAAAAAAAATTTAAATTCTGACCTTATCGTTTGGATTAGTTACAGTTAAATCAAATTTCAACTGAACATTCCGTGTATATATTTTACCATAGATAGTCATATAAAATTTAATTAAAAAAATTATATTTTCAAATAAAATACGTAACATATACATAAAACTATTTAATGGAACTTCATAAGAACACAGGCACCGATTTGATAAAATATAATGCACTCAAGTTTTTAACGCAAATAGTAATAAGATTGTATCCAATAAAAAAAGCGCATAGACAACTTTGTCTTTATGAATAAATATAGGTACAATAATTTCTTCAATTTTATTTCAAATCGAATAGATTCCTTCAGTATCAATTGTCCCCTTAAATATGTATCATTTAAACTTTGATATAATTTTCTAGTATTCTTCGGTTTTCAGATCTTGAACTTTAATTTTCTGTATTTTAATGGATTTTAGAATTATTCCCATATAAGTAAAATTCGCCTATTTACATTAGATGTAGTAGAGCTATTGTACAGTCTTCTGTTAATATATCTAAGGAATTGCAGAGAAGTGTATCTTTCTCTACCAGGTGTCAGTTTTAATGTTGGAAGTATGCTTTTCATTGTCCATATAAAGGTAATCGGATGATAGGAATATGAATATTTAAGTTAGGTTTGAATAACAACTGATTAAAATTATAAATACGAGGCTTTCTCGAACCATTAATTTATCTAATAAAAAATGGAAAACATTTAAGTTATGTGATATATTTTGTTCTTTTTACCCCTAATAGGCCAGCGTTTGAAAGTTATCTTGCCTGATGGTTACTATTTCTTACGATACCATTGTCTATGGGCGTTGGTTACCACTTATCATCAAGTGGCCATATGCTAGTCAGGCTACCTATACAATAAAAAAAAATATTATAACTATAATCAAAGATTAAAATAAATTAAAACTATTTTATTTCAAAATAACAATACATCATATATTAATTTGATAATCATGAAAATATAAGACTCGCTACTTTGATAAGACATTCTGATATCATTTGAAATAAAAATAAATAAATAAACCTAACAGAACTAGTAACATCATGGCGATGACGAGCACCTGCAATGAAAGAAAAATTATAAAATATCCGAAAGAAAAATTAAAATGATGAAAAAGATGTTGTTTATAATATACAGTTCAGACGAAATTATAATTTTATTTAAGTTAATAGGAGGCACAGAGAAAAACAATATAACACCCCAGTACCTTATTTTGCCACTGTCGGTTTTTCACGCACTGGCTATATGGCATCGTTGAAAAAGTGACAGAATTGTAAAGAGGTACCCAAAAATCAGGCAACAACCAAAATATAAAATCATCCATGGCCTTTCGGATTCGATACGAGGGACGAGTCACCAAGTCACGCATCTGTAACGTATGAATCAAAAAAATCTAATGAGGCTACATTTTGACTATTATTTTAATGCAAACATATATTTCTGTAGACTACTGTAGTATATTCTCCAAAACAAATTAGTTCATATTTGTGTCCAAAAATTTAAAAACAAATCGTAATTTTTATAAAGATCCTATTAGTTTTTTTTTTTTATGTAAAGCAAATAATAATTTATGTTTAGAAATCGAAATAATCAAAATTGTAATCGTTGTAATGTAAATATCAAATAACCGTACCTCTATATAATTGTACATGGCCAGATCACTAATCGCGAAGGCATCTTTCCATCTTGAATCTGAGAACTCTTGGAGAATGTCAGCTATATTATCGTCATGTTTTTGGAACAGTTCGTTCAGCATATAGCAGTCTTCAAAGCCCGCGTTCATTCCCTGACCATAGAAAGGTACCACTGCGTGCGCCGCATCGCCTATTATAAGAGCCTTATCGCTGACATTGTATGGACGGCACTAAAAATAAATTAAAATATAGATAAAAGTTGAATTTAAATATACAGGAACAAATAAAAGTTTATTTGAATAAGCCATATGATTTCGTCAGTAAGTAACAATGTGAATTTCCCACTACTGGGCTAAGGCCTCCTCTTCTAATTTGAGGAGAATGTTTGGGGCTTCTGCTCCAATTCGGATTGGTGATCAAGGAGAACATTTTCATACTCATTTTAAGATTTTATTTTGCATAAAAGTTAAGGGTATAAAACTTTACAATGATATTTATTTAATGTACATAGCTTTGTACATATAAAATAAACGTAAGAGTTTATTAAATTAAAATTATTTTTTCAAATCAAAAGCCAGTCAACAAATTGGCTATTTTATAAAATTACATTATACCTTAATAGCAACAAGTGGAGACGGAGATCCTCCAAAGAAGTCCTCAATTAATTTCTTCTCACCGATCAAAGGTATGGAGTCGGGGAAATATTGATGGAAGAAATTCATAAGCTTTTCGTCAGTGTCAATGTCCTTGAAACTCTTAAATGGCATGAATAATGTAACTGTCCAAGAACAATCTTGATTTGGTAAAGCAATCATCATAAAATTGCCCCTTGGCCAAATGTGCAAATAATTCGGTGGCATCTGAAACTAAATTTAAAATTAAAAATTATTTTATATTTAAAACATAAAATGTATTTGGTTAATAGTCGAGGACTTAAAAAAATAAACCACTTTTTTGTTTATTTAAGAATGTGGTATTATTTTAAGCGACATGTATAAACAATAATTGATTTAACAATGTATACTTAAGAACACATTAAACAAAACTACAATTGTTAGTTCAGAAAAAAAAATCATAAATCATTGTAAGAAACAACACATACACTGTAAACACAATCGTTAGAACACCATTTATAACAAAAATCTTGATACGATAAGCCAATAAGTATTCGTTACAAAAATCGATAATAACTTCCAATCCATCTATTACTACGCGTAGAATCGTACGACTAACTTGTCTGTGACAACATGCAATTAAAAATGTTATACATTCCATTTTTATGTATTATAACTAGTACGTCATCGAATCTAATTGATTTAAATAATAAATTAAATGATAGTATTACCAGTGATTTATTTTTAAAGTCTGCAGCCGACTGCACGGCCTTAATAACATACAATCATATTCCTTGTGACACTCTCATCACGGTAATTTCGACAGAGATTCATATGGTACCATTATACAAGTTATTAAGCGATAAAAACTGTTACAAATTCATAATCCGAACATTTCAAAGACAAGACTGGCTCATCTGGTCTGATCTTTATGTAACATCTGTGAAGGACTATTTGCAATTTTACTCAAATTTTAACAACTTACCAAAGAATACGGCATGGAATCCGAAAGCACAGTTTATTATACTGATATATGACTTAAAAATATCAGAATATAATGAGGTATTTAAATTGTTGTTGAAATTGAATATTTTTAATGTTATTTTGTTGACAAAACCAGAAATTGGTAACTTAAAAATAAATACCTATAATCCATTCGATAAGAATGCATGTGGAAGATCCTACGATGGAATGATAAATATAACGAATTGCGAAGACATTGATAATATAAGAACGAATTACGATCACTTAGGAGATCAGTATCGCAATTGTACAATAACAGTCGCAGGAACTGAAGATGTACCGAATTTTATTTACGCAACAAATAAGGAATACTCTTATTTACAAAAAAACAATCGAGGTCTGGAGCAATACATGCTCGCAAATTTCGCAAAACGAGAAAACATAAGACTGGAATACATTCTAGTAGAACCAGGATTTGGGTATGGAGTCGTTTTACCGAACTGGACGACTACTGGTTCGTTGAGCTATTTACAAAATAATACAGTCAGTATTGCAACTGGAGGTTATCTGTTAATGCTAAATCGTATGAAACTGTTTGATTGCGTCTGGGGTTACAGTTCTACATCTTTTTTTTTATTTACACCAGCAAAATGTGATATCTATTGGACAAAAGTTTATCAACAATTTAGCGGCAGTATCTGGTTTTTAATAGTTGTATGTTATTTTTTCATTACTTTATTAACTATATTTACGGGACGATATTTTATGGGACTTGATGATACAAGGCGATTAGCTCTTGTATTATTGGGATATATTTTCGGAAATACAAACGAAAAATTATTACGCCTAAAGAAATTACGAAAAATCGTAATAGTTTGGGCGTGGTTCACATTTTTCATTACCAGTTTTTATAACACAGATTTTTATACATTGTTAACGACTAAGACTATTGAAAAAGAAGGATATGCCAAGAAAGATTTGAACTCCTTGCCATTAAAGCCATGTATAAGTGAAGACACGAGAACTTTTTTTAAATTTAAGTACAATATGACATTACCAGGGAAAGTCAACAATCAATGTAAAAATATTGACAGAGCATTAAATACGGTAGCAAATAGCAATGATTTTTACGCACTTGAATTGGATTACAGCTATAAAATCAGACAATTTAAATACATTGATGGCAACGGTCATCGTAAATTGGACAGATTTCAATATACAAGTAACATCATGGCAGCTATGTATACGACAAGAGGATTTCCGTTACGAGAAAAATTACTAAGATATGCTCGTTACCACATGGAAGCAGGATTATTGAAAAATCAAGAAGGATTAATAATTCACCGCTATCACATATTTAACAAACAACATAGTCACCCATTTAAAAAATTGTCTATGTCCGATCTACGAATTCCATTCATTACATTGTTTCTTGGTTACATAATTTCCTTAATTTGTTTTATCATTGAAATTAAAAACTAATATAAACATCGATTAGGTGATTAAAAAATGTTTAAAAGGTTTTTTAAGAATTTAACTAACCCCACCATCTTCTGAAGCTGGTATGCACAACTCCAAGTAACCGTGTTCTATGTACTGCTGGCTGAAATCGAAGAGTGGCTGCTTCATCATCTCTTTTCGCACTGCTGAAAATGCACCATCAGCTCCAATAATCAAGTCTGCAGTTACATCCACCGTCTCATTTGTATCAGTTCTGAAAACATGTAGTTTTATCATGTTTGTACTTTATTAATTTAAGGTATAAATTTGTTCCAATTCACATTCAGGTATGTTTAAATAATTTGACACGTGTTATCTGTAATTATATAAGATTTTTAAGATAAAAAATATTATGCACTTACTTAAGAAATGTTAGCGAACCATTTCGTAAGTTTGACTTTATCAATTTATGGTTAAAATATTTGTTTACATTGTCGTAGTTTTCAGATTCTGTAAAAAATAATAATAATGTATTTATTTTATATGAAATTCAATATTATTACAGAATTATATTGTAACATATATAATATAACTAATATTACAGTTTTTATTTTTTATAAATAAAGCCAAAGTTTGCTTTATATGAAATATAAGAGTTTTCAATTACATTAATATTAAACGTTATAATAATATCACTTTTCTTATTAAAACTTCCAAGATTATCTACGATATAATGTCACGATTACCTTTTAAGAGAATGTTATTTAAATAATTTCTTCCCACTGAATAAATACACTGAAAAAAAAAGAGTTTTTTATTTATCTTTCAAAGAATCTTAAAACATAATAAAAAGGTCAATATTTTTACAGCACCTGATTTGTTCTAGCATCATATGGAATAGAATATGTGGTGCTATCCGGCCTATGGATCATTCTAGCTCTCATAGGTATCCCATGTTCGTTAACCATGTGGTCTTCGACGCCGACACCTTTCAAAGCCTTGCGCCCGCGCACCGACAGAGCCAAATTAATGGAACGCCCTCTTATATGTGGAGTTTTTCTTAAATCTAAAGTCAAGTGGTATATGGAAATTATATGTTTTGAGAATAATTTAAATATTTTTAAACGATTTTACGAGTAGATATATAACATAAGGTAACACTTTAAATGTATATTGAGTATTCTATATATTATTCAAACTTATTAAATTTTAAATCGTATGTAAACTTTAACAAGTTGGGGAACCATTAAAAATCAACATATAATAAAAGAAACCCACACAAATATGTGGAAAAACAAACAATTTTAATTCAAAAAATTAAAACGGTTACGGAATATCTTTATATTTCCATATATTCATTTCATATTATATTTCCAGGAAATGATTAATTATAATATATTGTATAATATAACTATTAGCACGCGCTAAAGTACTTAATATTTAAATACATAATCATACATGTTTACCTTCGCGATACTCGTAGAGGGACACTCGGTGTCCTCGTTTGGCCAAAAAAATTGCTTCAAGAGATCCAACCTAAAACATGCGATAACAAACCGGTTCACAGGACTCATTACAACCTGGATATTAAGGTAGGTACTAGTTTCCTACCGCGTGTCCAGGAGAGGTAACCTTACAAGGTTTCCTATACGACGACTACGACATGTATGCAAAATTTCATCATGATCGGTTGAGTAGATAAGGCTTGATAACGTAACAAACAAACTTACTTTCGCATTTATAATTTTAGTTAAAATTTAATAATTTTCATACATCACTTCATCGATTTCATGAATTTTAATACAAAATTGTTGTTCCTAAAATTAACTTGATTATCAAGTAATCAAAATTGATACTTAAATATACCCTATCTATATTGAATATGGATGATGTCCCATAATTATATGTTAAGTCGAATTATATGTTACACTACAATGAAAACAAAACGTGGATTGAACAAAATTATAAACTAACGCTTTTTTATTAAATCATACAAATATTTTCTAAAAGAATTGTTCGTGGTATTCTAAATAATTACGTGTTTTATTACGTATCCATTCTTATATATCTTAATCAGAAAAACACGTGGTATTTACTAAAAATAAAATTGTTAAATCAACGATAACGATATTTTCTATAGTTATTTACTTATTTTAAGAATCGTATATAAATAGATCATAGTTTAATAGAGAAAGGTTAATTATGAATGTACAGCTATCTTTGTTAGGTCATCCAATTAACGCGTATTATAGCCGTACGACCTCATTATTATCTTTGAACAATTTATTTCAAATAACTAAAAAGATGTCTTTCCAATATGTCCATAAAAAACTTTATTATAACTGTGCTTACTTAATCTTTATATATTGTACAAATACCTACATCATTAATATTAAAAGCTGTCGTAATTTATATAAAGTCTTATAAAGTAGGCAAGCATATATATGTAATTTATAGTACTTTGTATCAGTGTCTGATTTAAATTACGATACATACTATAATAGAACCTTGAAAATATTAATAATTTCAACTCATAACGTAAGCTTAAATAATTATAAGTTTTGTCATATTTACAAACATGCATTTTCTAACCATAAAACTAGATAATCATATTCAATAATAATTATTAATATTACAAAACACTTATCACTCGTAGTAAAATTATGAACAAATCGTTACCAGTCCTCCACCAACAACAGCGATATCCAATTTCTTCTTAGTATTTCCATTTTGTAACGCCATATTTGAAGATGAAATTATTTGTACACTTAAAATATAGCTTACTTCACTTTTAAGAATAAAATTTATAATTTATATCATCTAGAATGATCTTAAAACAATTTGTAAGAAGTCAATCTTTATCCGAGCCGCTTCTTATATGTCGTCCGGATCGCAACTAAACAAGTAAATGCCGTGGAATGCCAAGCGGAATTGTTCTGTATCAAATTAAACAGGTTTATTAAACTCGCGAACTTAATTAACCAAATATATAACGATTTAATGATAGAATTATTGAAGTTATATTTGAATAATTATTGTGTATGTGTGTAAATGTCTACTATTTTGTATATAATCTATTTTATAAAATGATACTTTTGTTCAAACTTACTTACTAACTATAACGAGTTTCTTAAATTAATACTCTCATTAGTTTTTTTTTTATGTCTTTACGTTACGTTTACATGTTTTAATACAAAATTTTACTCAAATCGTTAGAGCCGTTTCCGAGATACACAAAATACGTATAAAATAAATGTTCATTTTATTATTACACGATAAGATTCGAGTTACCTAAAGGTTCTTAACCTTTAATTTTTTATTAGATTATATTTTTTAACTCATTGATAAGTCAATTGAGATGTTTATTTCAATAGAATACAAACAATGACAATTTTGTATGAAACTACTCATTATTAAAAAATGTGTAGAGTATCATTAACCGACTCAGACAAAAGAGGTGAAAGACATGTTCGAGTTTTTGTTTAATAATGTTCATCTCTTACTTGTATGCTTTAAAATTTAAATGATTTGGAAGATTTAAGCTTTATTCTACCGAGGTAGGTCTCCAGGAGAAGGGACAGTCCTCTTCAATATAATCGTATGTTTATATAATCATATGTGTTTACTGTGTATAAATATCTATATTATAATGAATAGGTCAACATTTTGAGTGATATACTAACAAGATATTAAATGTAAACAGAAAATAAACGTGTTTCAATAAGATATATCTGTACACAGTAATTATTTTATTCAAAATAAAATGCTAATTAATATTTATTACGAAGAGCCCCATACACCATCCAAAAAAATACTTAATAAGTAGTACATCACTATCACTACATATTATAAAACAGAGTCCCCCCGCGGCGTTTGTCTGTCTGTATTAACGCGATAATCTAAAAAACTACTGAACGGATTTTCATACGGTTTTCACCAATAGACAAAGCGATTCAAGAGAAAGGTTTACGTTTATAATTCATTAATGTTTTCTGTAAATTTGTTGAAATATGACGATAATTGTTGAAGAAGTCGGAAAAAAACGAGCCGATTGGGAGCTTTCACCGCAAAAGCTGTAAAATCCCTTTGAAATATAACAAAATAATGTATGGTGAAATTGTTCCCCTTTCATAGAAATCTACAGAAAAGTCCGCGATGGCATATGTCTATCTTTTAAGGACAGCTAACTATATCCACTTTAACGTTTAAAAAAATGGTTACATAATAATGTGATAATTGGAAAGCTATGATATTAATCCTTATCCTTATAAACGGATATGATATTAATCCTTATCAAATTACATACGTTATTTACTTTAAGCATTTCATGTATATTATAATTGCCCTTTACACCACCCAATTTAAATTAATATCTTAGGAGTTATCGTAAAATTAAAACTATCGCGCACTAAATAAATTCAAGCGGTCTCACACCGATCTTACTAACGCGTGATGCAACCGCCCGGCGCCCCCACGACCCCGCTGTCGCCCACTGATACAATACTACTAAAAGCTGATACAATACTACGACAGTGTTTTTTTTTAGGAATAACCGAATATTTACTCTGCTACCCGGGCGAAGCCGGGGCGGGTCGCTAGTAATAAGCTAATTCAAAGAGATATTTTAATATAGTTTTTAAATACATTACAGATTTTAAGCCCTGTCTGTTACGTATGTATTCTCTCTCTTAAAGATTTTTATAATTTAAAAATAAAAAAAACAACAGCTATATAATACTGCTGCCCCATTGCCCTATTTTCTTTTTCTAAAAATAATTAAAAACATTGTGAATCGAGACGATGCCGATGTAATGATTCTTACGATATCTATGTATATGTGTACATCCAAATCTGTTCAGGCATTTAAAAGTTATGGCGGAATAATAAAACTAATAACAAAACATACGTACATAAACCTTGAAAACATTACACTACTTATTTGAGCAGTCGTGTAAAAAGTACTATATTATTTTGTTTGTATGATAGTACTAGTATATTATTCATTAATGAACTTGGGTATACTTGAATAAGAACGATAATACTAATGACTATTACAATTCAAAAGCTGATAAAGATCCATTGAGCTCATTCATTCATTCTTGTTTAAATGGTCGTGTAATATTCATATAAGGGAGATATTAAAGATATACTTGAAGAAAAACAATAACATCATTATTACTTGTATATATCTGTATTTGAGCTGCATTAATTGCATTTCAAAGGTAAAAATGATTGAGCTCATTCTTATCATTCTATCGGGATGAACGGTAAAAATTCAATAAAACGTAAATAATGTTATGTTATATCGCTATAAATCTACAAACGAAATAACCTGACACGAGAGAGATAGTGATCCCTACTATTGTAGAATGCGCAAAACATTCTTGAAATTGCATACCATACAATGATATAAACGCAGGGACCTGCCATCGGAACATTTAAACAAGGTCAATTTGATTGAAAGGTCAATTACTTATCAATTTTTAATTGAGTCGTAATTTAAGACTGTTTCATTTTAGATTCTAGAATCTTCGAACTAAATTCAATTAGTGTATAGAACAAATTTGTTCTGCTTCTGAAACATTTTGTTTTCTTTTTTATGCCTTCCTCTGGTACAAAGTGTTAGCCCACAAAAATTCCGTCAGCTGTTTTGTTATAAAAGATCTATGTATGTATGTAGGTATTCATTTTAAATTTTTGTTTAATACTTTTAAAGATTGTGTTTAATGAACTTTATTCTCAATACAGTACTTTTTTGTGAAATAGGCGGGCGAACAAATAGCTCACCTGGGGGCCTAGACAAGTGGCTTTTACGTTAGTAACGTAAACGCCACTTGTCTACAGGGGCTGATGGTAAGTCGTCACCATCGCCTATAGACGTCTGCGATAGAAGAAACATTAACCCTTTTTAGAATATTAATCAGATAATTACGATCGCCAATCTATTTTCAATAAAAAAAATAGATAAAAACAAGACACTGTCTTGCCGTGAATCGATGCTAATATATATTTTTTTTATTAATTAATAATTCTTATTTATTTATTATTCAAAATAAAACAATTTATCAAGTTCTTTTTAGAATAATTTATGTAGCGATGATTATGATAATTAATAGTGTAAATTGGAATTTAATAAACATTCACAGCCTCACTTATAAATGTTAAATAGAAATTCACATTTCGATAATTATAATAGTAACCGACGAGACATTATTTTAATAAATTACTTAAACAATGAAATTACTCAAAGAAAATTTATTAAGTTCCAAGAAAATCGTAATTAAATTAAAATTTTATTTAATTGCGCTTAATTTAATGATAAGTACTTCAATCATATAAATCTGTTGATAAATATTTGATGGTAAATAAAACAAACTGCATGATTTTCATTGTTTTAATACTATTGTTACGCTTATCTTTTATTATTTCATAATATTTTTTTATAAAGTACATACAGCTCAAACTTACATAACCACTTCAATACTTATAATCAAATAAGAACTTAATTTTATCAGACCACAAAATTTTTAATTATCTGTGGTTTAAAACCTCATAGATTTATGTTTGATAATTTTATAAATCAAACTTAGTGGACAATCTTTCTATTAAATACTTTAAAAATATTTATCTATTTTCTTATTTTTTTTGTTTTAGTTTTGAAAATTTAAAAATCGATTTTTTTTTTATATTAGACTTTTGCATTAGAAACTCATATTCGACGGCATTGAAGACACGTCTTCTGACGGACTTTGACTCGAACTGAAGGAGCTCAATGTTTCCCGCGTCTCCTCTTTGATCTTCAAATGGTCTGTAGAAGAGGGAGGTCGGGGAGGAAAAGATTTATCCTTGTGATCTTTAGATTTATCTTTGCTGCTGTGTTTGTGCTTGTGCTTATGTTTGTGTTTTTTCTTTTCCTTCTTCTTCTTTTTTGCCTGGTGATACGAACGAATATCTTTTAATATTTACATAACATAAAATTTGTCATTTTAAGTTTGTATTAGTTTATACTTGATTTTTACATTCAATATTTTAAAGGCCAGCCACTGGAAGAGATCTCTCATTGGAATAAGAACGCTTTTACACATTTTTTTTTAGTTTTTTTTAGGCAACGGTACATAATGATCATTCTATAAATTTAATAAAAATAAAAAAATATTTTTATTGAATATTAACTTTACCGAAGATAATTTATGTTTACTCAAAACATTTTTTCAAACTATCATTTTTAATAAGAAAGTTTAAAACTTTAGTATGTATGTTTATTACTCACTTTAGGACCTCCTAGATCATCTTTATCGTGTCTGAACATGCCTGGCTCGAAACCAATCGGACCGGATGTGCCTGGAATACCGGGTAAGGCTACTGCGTTGTCAGATACGAACTCTCGCTTCGCTTCATCCTATAAAAATATAACCAATTATGGAGGACGTTATTAATTCATAAACTGTACACACACACATAAAAAAAGTACTTAAAATATTTTTACAACAAATAAATAATTGAAAACCAAACAAAACATGCGAACTTATGAATAATATTGTATGTGTAAAAGACCAAAATTATAATAATAGATTTATTTCAAGAATTTACATCTCATATAATTTTGTTAGTACAATGTAAGACTTATGCTAAGAGTTAGTAAACTTAAAGACTAGAAAACTTAATATTTTATATTACTGCAGGGAACATGCAATCCACTGCAGTGCGATAAATAGGGACAGTCTGGTCTGCCTACTATCATCTTCAGGATGCTGTTGGGGCTGGCACGTACACGCCGCAGAAAAGACACAGCTCGCAATCGCATTGTGGCCCAAAAGCAATAAACACGAGACTCTGCGAACATGCCAGATGCACTGCAAAATCGTGGCTGCCCCATCATAACGCGTTTAGGCATCCTAAACGCGTTATTATATTGAATACGAAGGGCTCTGTATGTTCGTTACGTATATTTTCTCCACAGGCTGCAGGTGTAGAAGGTGGAACAAAAAGCTTTAAACAAAGTAAGTTTAACTTCATTTGTACAGTTACTAAATCTGCGGGCTATCATATTCGCTCTGACCGACAGAGCCCTTCGCTCTCTTTCAATATCTTCATTGTCTTTGAGGTCAGTTGTGACTATGTGGCCTAGATATTTGAATTGTTCCACCCTTTCTAAAGAGGCTGAGTTAAGATGTAGTGTAGTCGCTTCAATGAATCGTCCAGATTGTACCCCAAAGACCATGTATTGACTTTTCTTCT
Source organism: Nymphalis polychloros (assembly GCA_905220585.2). Taxonomy (NCBI): domain Eukaryota; kingdom Metazoa; phylum Arthropoda; class Insecta; order Lepidoptera; family Nymphalidae; genus Nymphalis; species Nymphalis polychloros. The sequence continues at coordinate 3,944,289 of HG992247.1, forward strand.
CATTATATATCAAGCCATGTCCTGCAGCATATGCCTCACAAACTCTCAACAACTGCCTAAGACCACAGACTGAAGCACTCAGCAGTACCATGTCGTCGGCGTAACTAAGGTTGTTAAGGCAAATTCCATCAATATGGCAACCAACATGCATACTACTAAGCGTCCCGATCAGCTCGTTGATATATATGTTGAAGAGAGAAGGCGAGCTCAAACCCCCCTGTCTCACTCCGTACTCTAACTCATATTGATCTGAGACTGAGCCTGCCCACATAACGCTATTGACCTGGTTCCCATACCAATATTTGAAAATGCCTACAAGTTCATAGGGCATTTTAAGGGACTCAAGCTTTTTCCATAGGATATCATATAATATTTGAAAATGCCTACAAGTTCGTAGGGCATTTTAAGGGACTCAAGCTTTTTCCATAGGATATCATAAGAAACCAGGTCGAAGGTTTTCGTCAAGTCCAGAAAACAAGCGTAGACTGGTGTCTTACGTTTCCGATAGTACTCGACGGTATGCTTAAGGCTCAATAGTACTATCAGTAGATAGGCCAGATCTAAACCCAAACTGGTTGTCGTGTAGTTCTATATATTTATTCAATTGAGCATTAAGCATACAGTCAAGCACTTTCGCCATTATTGTTGCTAATGAAATAGATCTATAGTTATTTTTATCCGACATATCACCAGTTTTGTTCTTTACGACAGGGACAACAACAGTCCTCATCAGTTCATTAGGGAGATAAGTATGACTAATACATAACGAGAAAAACATTGCCAGCACTCTAGATATATGGTGACCAGCATATCGCAGGTGCTCAATACTAAGGCCATCATGCCCAGGCGATTTGCCCCCTGAGATAGATTGTATTGCATTTTTGACTTCTAAAGCTGAAAAACGCATTATTTTCTTTTCATTCAGGCCGTCCGTAAAGAGCTCAGACTTTTTGAAAACTCTACGGCTCTCCCGCATTTCAGTGAATTCAACACCAGCAGTAGGTTTCTATGCAAATGAAACTTCAGCCTAGCCGTCTCATGAGCTTCTTTAATGTATTTATTCCAGCCGATTAATCGCCTTGGTTTAATATATTTTATTTGTCTACTGCTTAAAGAAGCTGATTCACTCAGTATTGTTACAATGTCATAATACATACTTTCAAGTACTTTTCTGTGACTAGATTCATTACAGTATTTATCAGCGCAGTGTGTTAATTCAGCTGGAAACTGAATTTGCCGTAGTTTATCATTACATTCATTTTCATAAAATACTATTTCATCATTAGTTCTATTACCCCATACAACGTAGTTAGTAATAGGTAGTTTCGATTCCAGTCTAGGAGTTAACAGATTTAAATGGCACTCCAAAATAAGAGAAAGTGATCCGACCATAATCTCAGAATTTGTTTTTACATTAACACTAATTTGTTAATATAATCATTTTACAAAGTAACTAATTTATTAATTTGGTCATATTTTATGAAAATTTAATTAATCTATAATTTTAAATTCAATTGTTATTTGTTATTTATAATATTATTTTAATTGCTACCATCTCAACAATCTACTAAGTAGTGATTTTTGATTTACTTATTAGTGAAGACTTTATTGGTTTTGTGACTTTTTTATGTGATAATATTTTGTGTATATTGTAACTGTTTGTCCTTCCTAAGTAAATAAATAAATTATATCGGTATTCATAACTTACGCTATAAACTCTGACTGGCAGGTCTTGTATTGACATAATATCAATTTTGTCATCCTCTTCCTTGATGCTTGAGATTGGTACAGGGAGTATGTCATCTCTTTGACCGGTCGGTTCAATCGGTAATTCGTCCATGGGACCAACTACCTCGGTCTTTATAGGGACCTTAAAAGATAACTTTAATTAGAATAATATTAATACACATACATAATACTAAATAAATGATCTAATAGATTTAAATTTGAGAGATTTTATACCGTTAAAAAAAAAAGTATTACTGGTAGTGAGAGAATGTATTCGAATAATGTGAGATATTGGACAGTTAATTTATTAGGAAAATGTTTACATATAACAAACTAGTATTCGCTCGCGGCTTTATAGGGGGGAAAGGGGTGAGTATTAGATAAATAAAGTAGCATATGTCCGTCTTTGGTATTCAAGGTTGTTACATACAAATTTTTTTCAAAATCGATTAAGTTGTTTGGCCTTGAAAGCATTTCGTTACTTTCGCATTCTCCATTTTGGTATAGATTATTTATGTTAACACTTTTTTATTTGCACCACTTACATCTAGTATCTCTTGTTTGATGACAGGCTTCATATCCATCTCCCTCTGTCTCTCCTTTTCTCTTTCCAATCGTTCTTTTTCTCTTTCAAGCCTCTCCCTCTCTTTGTGGTGCATTTGTTTCATCATAGCCTGAATTTCGGGCAGGGGAACACACAGAGGCCGTTTCAGACCATACAATGTGTAATAAAGATCTACAAGATCGCATCGAAGTCTTGCGTCATTAGACAATTGGCAATTGATGTTATTCCACAATCTGAAACAAACAAATAATCTATGCATTTCTATTGTAATTTAATTAACATTTTTTTGTAAACATTATAAGAGTCGTTTACACTAGTTATAAAATAAAAAAATATATTATGGCGTGGTTTATTGCGTGTTATCTGTTTTTATTAAGTTTGTTTAAGATTTAAGTCCATGTATTAACTCGAAGCGTATATTACTAAGCGAAAAGTATTCTTGGAAAACCTTTGATAGCAACCTAATCTCTATATCGTTTGTCTTCACATTAAAAAAAAAAAGTGTTTTATCCTAATATCCGCTTACTTCAGGTATCGTCATAACTTGACATTATGATACAACAAATATACGATACATCGCTGCAGATGAAAGAAAACATCGTCGGGAAACCTGCAAGCGTCGGATGAAAATTCAACACATGTGTATCCACGGTACCGAAATAGAATAGCATAATTCCACACGTTTAAAACCAAAAAGTAGAGTCTTAATTTTGTATTCGTTGTGCGTGCGTGTGAGTGCGTGCGCGCGACCTGTGCACGACGGCCTCGGTGTCGAGGCGGTGGCGCGCGGCGCGCTCGAAGGGCGGCATGGTGACGAGCAGGCGCGCCAGGCCGTGGCGCACGCCGGGGTCGGGGTCGTTCTCCACGGCCGTCAGCAGCGACGACAGGTCCTCCGGCTTGCCGTCCACGCGCACGAAGTCCACCAGGCACTCGAACGCCGCCAGCCGGACGTCTGCGGGCGCCGGACGTGTTCGCATTACGTTACCGATACGATTATCATCGAAGTCGATTAATAAAAGATTAATCCGCTATGCTTATTCTGCCCGTGCGAAGCCGGGAAGGGTAGCGTGAATAAAATAATTTCATCTCAAAATTAATCTATGTAATTGATTATTATCAACAAACGTATATAATCTCCGGTCACTTCTTAAAACATTGAAGGTGTCATTTAAACACTTCTTGTATTATTATGGTAAATAAAATATATAATATAAAAATATATTTTTGATATTTCCTGTTGAATCGATATAATCCTATGAAGACATTTATCACTAACTAAATTTAAAATTCATATTAAAATTATTATACCGTACAGGTTTATAAATGACAGAAGAGCTTTTGGAGATAGGGAGGAACAGGGTGTAAAGTTCCTCATCCACCATTGAAAAGGGAGGATCCTCCGACCAGACGGGTGTTGGTCTGGTGGGCTAGCGCCCGACGGTTGTTGTCGGGTTATTGTATATATGTTCAATCGCTCGGATAACTTTAATATCGCGATGTAGGATACGTCAGTTTTTAATTTTCGTATGTGGCGAGATAGATGTCGCTACAAGCTTACAGTTAGTACTCGTTGATATTAATATAGGATATATAAATATTCTAGTATGATTACACATACATTTTTTTTTTTTTGATCGACATAAGGCGTAACTACTGAGTTTCTAGCCAGTTGTTAGAATCCTCATTCCGAACCGGTGGTAGTTTTATATTGAAATTGTAAAATGATTAAAATTATGATCAATGATTAAATGATTGTGATGGCGTTCTTGAATAAATTATTTTTTGACTTGTATTTCGACTGCGTTTATTTTATTGTAACGCCCGTATGTCATGTCCAAACATGAAAGATTATCTTTCTATTTAAACTTGTAAAGATAATGTGTAATTGCATTTACGTTGTCAATATTTGTTCTATTTTTGCGTATTTTTTATTGGTTTACTGTTCTCAAGGTTACTGCTATATTTTGTATAAACATATTCGTAAGTATATCTATTTATTAAGAAGTTTATGAGTAATTATAAGAGACTAAATGATTAATACTTTAACAAAATACATTAACAATACCATACTATTTTTTGCATTTATATAAAAGACACCGTCGGTGTAATACACCAGTGTCATTCATGACACTGGTGTATTACACCGAAAATAAATATCTACATATAATCCATAGTATTAAAGCAACGAATTTAAACTGGCAGCACTTATCATGCCCTCTCACTCGCACATAGCTCTCGTCTACTCTCATGCACGTCCGTACTGCGTATCTTGACGCGCAGTTAATACTCTTGCAACAAATTTGTAGGAATTAAGTTGTTAAGTTTTTCATTATCTTTATTAACTTTGTGATTGGTTTTTATTATGTAGTACTTTAGTATGAGCTCTCGTATCGACTCGTCTATTAAAAATAACTTTAATTACGATTATGTTTTTTAATCTGTTTTCAGTTAGGGACTTTTTAGTGGCAAAGCTATATGTCAATCCCATTGTTCCCTTAATAACATTTTCATCACCAATAATAATTTATGAGTTTTATTTCATCTACTATACGATAATGGATTGCATTATTTTACAAACACAATTATTTTACTCTCAAGGTACTCAAACTTTTTATGCTAACTGTACGATCTTGCAATTTTGATAGTGTCACCATTCACTGAGCCGATGATGATGAGCCACAAATTGATTGTGTTGGCATTAGTCGCAACGAATATAACATTTTGTATCACAATAAACTAAGGAATAGTGAATGGTTGACAGGGGCAATGTGTACAGACGAAGGTGATCACCAACCAATTACAAAATAGGCGGCAAATTGGTCCAATTGTTAAATTTAAAAAAAACACCCTTTACCTATATACTGTCCATACTCCGCGTATGCTCTGAACACAGTGGGTATGCTGGGTAAGTGTCCGCACTGCTGCATCCTGCGTATCGCTCGCAGACAGCTCACGGACACCGTGTTCTTGTAGCAAGGTAGAACTTTCTCCAAGTTCAACACGCGAGTTATCTCCTCGAGGACCAGCCGAGTGTCAGCTGATAATGAATCGGCCGTTATCGGAGCACCCTGTGTGTAAAAATTTTATGTAATAATATGTTTTTTAATTCTTTTTACGTAATTATTGTGTAATAGATTGTAAACATGCAGTGACATTCCTTGAATTTTCTATGAAAAACATGAATAAACTCACCAAAATTGTATGATAAACATTACTTATATACTTTAGATTCAATGACTTCGCTCTTTCTGTAATTATTGTTTTGACATTCGATAGAAGAAGATCCATTCATCAGATATTATATTTAAATATTTAGTATTGTTATTTGAAGAGTGAGTGAGGCAGTGTTATAAGGCACAAGAGCACAAAATATCTCAGTTCCCTTGATTTCGCATTGTCCATGAACGGAGTTACCTACATCGCCATTGTCTATGGGCGGTGATAACGACTTACCATCAAGTGGTCCATTTGGCAGTCCGCCTACCTAATTCATAACAAAAAAAGAAGAAACAGCATTGTTTAACGAATCTAAATAATAATAATAATAATGGTCCTCCAGACCGATTTCGGTCAAGGCGGCCAATCTCATGAGAGATGAGCCAACTGCGCAGGAGATATTATAGTACACAAGTGTGTGCGCAAACACAGATGCACTCTCTATTCCCTAACTCTTGTAACCCGATAGGACGGCAATCCGACACGACCGGAAAGAGTTCAGGCGCAGGACCAACGGCTTAACGTGCTTGCCGAGGCACGGGAGTGTACACACTTCCAACTTCCAGACTCCGGGGTGCTACTGAGAATTTTCGACAGAAAATCTCAATAACATTTTATTGGTCCGACCTGGGATTTGAACCCAGGACCACTGTGTCCGCGGCCTTTCATGGTGCCACTGGACCAACGAGGCAGTCAATTTAAACATATATCTAATGAATAAGTAAGGCCGCTAATTTAGCCACAATTTAATTATAATATACAATTATACTTACGGGTTGTAAAACGGATATCACGGGCGTGATAGTCGCAGCCAACGCGTCTACAAGAGCTGCTTTGTAATAGTTGTCCGAGAAGTGATTCTTAGAGTTGTCGTTATATTTAAAAAGGTCTAACAAGAACCTCACGACTTCCGGTGGACAGATCCCGTGGATATTCCTCAAGCCTAAAAATAAAAATTAAACATTTCCAATTTTCCGGAAACAATTTAATTGATACTCTATCGGAACTGAATAGTTACATAAATAAAATATATCTATTGGAAAAATATCTAATGAAATGTTGCAAAGTACAGTTACTATCAAAAGGTGTTTGAAAGAGAATAACCGTACAATTCCAATTATAAATATATACTAATATTCTAAATGCGAAAGTTACTCTGTTTGTTACATTTGTAGCTGAATTAAATTAATACTCATGTATGCAATGTGATATATTATAAAGCGATGTCAGCGCTTATAAGCGCTTGCCATATCTAAATTTTAGTTAATTGTGCGTATCTTTTTCTTATTTATCTGTCTAAGTTCTATTATCCTTGTCGTGTGCGTTGGAAGAAATATCTTTAAGAGATAAGCGTGCCTTTTATGCTTAGTACTCTTTTGTAATAAGTATTTTGTATATAATTAAAAATATTGATAATTAACTTTTAGATAGCTCTCACCTGCCATGGCCACGGGTATTGTCTTTTGCAGGAAGTAGTGCTGCAGGTTGTCGAAGTTGTTCTGCTTGATGATGTGAGGCGCGGAGAAGGAGCCGAACATCTTGCGGAATATCGTCAGCATGGCCGGCGGACCCGCCCACGAACTTATCATGGCATTAGCCACCTTCGAGATAAACGAGGACGGCAAATGGTTATCTTTTATATATTAATTATTTGTCATTAAATTACGGTGAGAATGTTAACTAGATTTTCAGATCGTTATAATGAAAACATATTTTTAAATGGGTTGTCAAATAGGCAGATGGATCACTTGATGAAAATGACTCCGAAGGCTATTTGAAATGAAACATTACTGTTGTGTATTGCATACGATTGTAAATGACGATGAGATATACAAAAAAAAAAAAAATCCCGTAACTTTCGATTCTTCCCAGGTCTGACTGAGGTGTTTAGTTCCGAAGCGGTGGTAGAATTGTGACAATAAATAAGTCAGTGTAACGCTTCTTTATTGAATAAAGATTTTTGACTTTGACAACCATAGACAATTGCACTGTAGGTAATCCCTTGCCTTACGCAGCCGATGCGCCACCAAACTTGGTAACTTAACGTGCACAACGTTATACTTTTATCTGCTCTAAGAATGAATTCCGTGGATAAAATCTTGTAGGTATTTAATGTGATTTAATCACTTAAACTCACTTTAGTCAAACAAAGAGCAGCTCTGCATCTAATTTTGTAATACGTCTGTTCGTTCTCAATAGTATCCGTCAGAGCCTTCCTTGTAGCGGGTTCTGGGTAGTTATGGAGGGCCTCTATCGCCTCGCTCTGAGCCGTGACGTCACGCTCGTGACGCAACTGGTACTGCCACTGGTAGTCCGGCTGAGATATCACCGTACTGCGTAGTAGGGACATTTCTGGGTCCAGACGTATCCAAAGAACTGGAGAATCACTAAGGAAAAAAAAAATTAATATGAGGATTCGAGATGTGGATTTGGTTCCTTCACAAAAAAAAAAAAAAAATATTTATTCAAAAATCCGGGTAGGCTTTTACAAGCAGATAATTAAGATTATCAATTTTACAGAATTATATAAAATCCGAGATGGCCCAGGGGCTAGAACGCGTGAAACTTAACCGATGATCGTGGGTTCAAACCCGGGCAGGCTAAATTTGTGCTCATAATTCCTCTCGTGCTTGACGGTGAAGGAAAACATCGTGAGAAAACCTGCTTGTATCAAATTTCACTTAAATTCTGCCACGTGTGTATTCCACCAACCCGCATTGGAGCAGCGTGGTGGAATAAGCTCCAAATCTTCTCCTCAAAAAAAAAAAAGAGAAGAGGCCTTAGCTCAGTGGGACATTCACAGGCTCTTAGTGTACTTTTTACTTCACGGAATTATATTATTGTTGTTGAACAGGTTCTTACTTATAATAAATGTTGTTGAAGCTTGTTTCATAATAAATTTCATCAAAACCGATTCAGTTGTTTAACCGTGAAAGTGAAACAGACGCAGAGTTTCTGTTGCATTCATAATATTAGTATAGATATGAACTCAAATACGTAAAGTAACTTACTCCATAGCAGAAAGGTCCATGTCGACTTCCTCCCCGGTACAGAGGGGAATTTTCTTCTTCTTATTACGTCGACTCTTGCTGTGACACGTTATGTCAGCTTTGACGACAATGTTCTCGATTTGCAACGTATGCTTGAATGTACCGTCTAATTCTTGCAATTGAACTAATAGAGGCCCGACATACTTCCTAATACCACGTTCATGGACGCAGTCTTGACGAATTTCTAATTCCACTGTGTTTCTATAAACATACAAAAGGTATATATATATATATATATATATAATATTATTATTTTAGAAAGCAGCCTGCTAATAGGCCTTCTGGTGGTGAATGGCAACTGCGTAATTAGGGGCCCTTATGCACGGCACCGTCTTACCCTATGATAGGTACCTTACTGACTACACTTTACAAACACGCTCGTAGCGTTAAAAGATCTCACAGTTAAAACACTATCATTTATTGAGAGTACTAGAGTGATTATTTGTCACAAAATAACTATTTCAAATTCTCATTCTTATTATTATTATTTCAATCTAACCTTTTCCTATTAAAAACAGACGTAAGTTGGAACTTGGCATGCCCTCCTGTCCGCACCCACTGATCCACGAACACTGCCATATCTTTCCCCGTCACAGTGAATATGGCTTTAACGAAGAGATTCGTGGATAGAAGTAGATGTCCCCATAGACCGCTGCCTATTTTGGTGTTGGCTGCATTGGTGGCCAACGAGAGTTGCTTGTTGAACACTTGGAGGAGTAGCTCTTGGCCAATTCGTTGTTCCAACATTCGCAAAACCAAGTGGGATTTTTTACGCATTATCTAAAAAAAAAAGATTATATGCATTGATATCCATATTTCTAAAATTCCATTTTTTTCTGTCACTTGATACACAAACATATTGGTAACGTAATAAGGTTAATTTTAATAAATAATGACCACCTTCAATAATGTCCTTCTTCTAATTATTTCTTAAGTTACTGTATATATATATATATATATATATATATATATATATATATATGTATGTGAATGTATTTATATATAATCCGACCTTTTAAAGAAGAAGTACAAATAACCACAAATGTAATACAATTTACAACGTGTTTAAATTATACACATTCTTACCTCAATGTACCTCGGAGACATTGTATGAACATTTCTAACTGGGAAATAAAATACATCTTTAGCTTCCACTCGAGCGCCACTAGCAGGAGGTTGCCATGGATCGAGGACCATTCCACCATATTGTTCTTCGTAGCCTACCACCTGCAAACAACAAAATAAAACTACATACAATATTTTGATTAATTTCCATAGTAACTAAACTTTTTGATTAACGTAAACTTTTTGTACTTAAGACTTAAAACAAATTTATTTGAAGATAAGCTTAAGTTAGCTTTATAGCTAATTTAATTAATTAACTATAATTAATTAACTTTATAGTACAGTTATTTACACTCAGTTAATAGATACTTCATTGCTATAAGAAACAAAAATGAAGATTGCTAGAGAAGAATGATTCTATTTTTTTATGAAGATCAAAGTGTAGGTCATATATGTCACAATGCTTTAACGACATAGGTATAATAAAAAAAAAACTAATAGTTTAGAATACATTTACGGATAGTTTTTTTTGACAAATAATATTATCATATACAGGATATAACAAAATTCGTGTCCGACCCGTGTAGTGGTTATTAGGTATCGTGTGTCGGTTCTATTTATGTAATGATTTTTAAAATACTAAGCAAAAAAATTACTCAAAAAATATATATTAATTGTGTTAATGACACTGTTGGTGGTAAAAACGTGGACTACTGAGGTCATGACCTCGTGTCTTAGTTACCCGATAGGTAAGAGCTATCGAGCGCTATTGCCCGCACCTGAGTTGCCACGTAATTTTCGTCATTTAATTTTAAAAAAAAATCCTGTATACATTTTTTGCTTAGTATTTTAAAAATTATCACATAAACAGAACCGACACACGATACTAATAACCACTTCACAGGTCGGACACGAATTTTGTTACACGCTGTATATTGTAAATAGTACATACCTCTTGCAACTCTTGATGTATCCAATATTTGTATTCATTATTTCCAAAACATTTCTTAGAGTACAGACCGCAGAGATATTCCGGTATACCTTTGGCCAACCATAAGTCCGACCAGTTCTGCATCGTGATGAAACAGCCGAAGAATTGTTCAGCTACCGCTTGTGCCATTGCTTTACGGCTGATATAAGTTTGGTCGATGATGGCAATGGAATGCAGGAGGTGTGTACTCAGTATCGACATTGTTGTATAGGCTGTAGCATCGTCTTCCGTCTAAAAGATATTTTATATTGAATAATAATAACTTTTTAAGTACTACAATTTGCTTGATTATGATTATAATTAGATTGGAATTTTACGTTTTTATCAATGACTGGCTGCTTCTCCTTATAAGTTGGCTTAAAGACCATAAGACTAGGCAGTTACTAGCCGGCTAGCTTAGAACTGCAGGTTTCGGCTTTGGAAATAAATAAAATCAATAATTTTTAAGACATATTAACCAAACACAAAATCAAATTAGATTTTGTGATTTTCAACCTTACCACCTTTTCATTATTAATTACTTGACTGCCTCGTTGGTCTAGTGGGTACACGTAAGGTCACAGACACGGTGGTCCTGGGTTCAATTCCCAGGTCGAGCCAATAAAATGTTATTGAGACTTTCTGTCGAAAATTCTCAGTAGCAGCCTGGAGTCTGGAAGTTGGAAGTGTGTACACTCCCGTGCCTCGGAAAGCAGGTAAAGCCGTTGGTCCTGCGCCTAAACTCTTTCCGGTCGTGTCTAATTGCCGTCCCATCGGGTTATGAGAGTAAGGGAATAGAGAGTGCACCTGTGTTTGCGCACACACTTCTGCACTATAATATCTCCTGCGCAGTTGGCCAATCTCTCTTGAGATTTGCCGCCGTGGTCGAAATCGGTCTGGAGGACTACATTACTTACTTACTGTTTTATTTATTTATTTAACACTTTATTGCACAACAATATACACAAGAGTAAAAGGAAACAGTCTATCAATAAAAAAAAATTGGTGCGCAAAGGCGGTCTTATCGCTTTTAGCGATCTCTCACAGACAACCTTTGTTGAAAGGAGCTTTGTAAGAGAACAGGTAAGTGCAAATTTGATAAGGAGATATTTTAATAAGAACAATTTCAATAAAACACATACAAAATATACTTACTTCATCCACAAAGACTTGTTTATAGGATGGATAGGGATATCTGGTCGACAGTGTCTCTTCGTAGAACTCAAATGCTTCATGGAGATAGCGTACAGTATTCTTAAGTATTTGCAAGAGATTGGGTAAGCAGTAATGAGTAACTTCATTCATAAATGGATCCACATATGTTTCAAAAGGTCTAAAATAAATATAATAATATAATAATATCCTGGGACATTATTCACACAAGGCCATCTGATCCCAAGCTAAGCAGAGCTAGTACTATGGAAACCAGACAACTGATATACTACATATACTACTTTTCTTTTGTAAATACACACTTATGTAGATAATTACACCCAAACTCAGAACAAACAGACATGTTCATGCGCACAAATGTCTGTCCTGGGTGGGAATCGAACCCACGACCTGCGGCGCGAAAGGCAGCTATCTACCAACCACGCCAACCGGCTCGAAATATAATTGGTATTTTATATCCCCTGACAATGTGTATGCAAAATTTTATGAAGATGGTTTGATTGGTTAAAACATAAAAGTATTACAAAGAAATAAACAATAATAAGTTTTAAATTAATATCCTTTATCATGATCAGAAACATGACCAATGGTACTAGTTTATATACAGTAATAAAATAGTGGTAATTATAATAAAGAGTTTTGACTTCAAAACACAAAACAATAAAAAGTATGATAAATTTACGTAATATGGAAAACTTTTTAAAATAACAAGTAAGGTGCAAATAAATTATAATGTATGTGTACCTTACTTGTAAGTAAATTTTTACTATAATTTTTTTACCCAATAGCCAAAGCAATATTTGGCGCACAAGCCGGAGTATTCACGACATAGTGGAACGTCTTTCGCCTATGGTCAGGCGTGTATACCACATCTAACAGCTCCCCACAAGATACAGCAGTTAAACATTCATCAACAGTAAATTCAAGTTTCCAAGTGCAAGGTTCAGCAAAACTGTCAACGCAAGGAAACCAGAGCCGAGCTGAATGGCCATATGTGAACATGTGAGCAGATTTCTGAAAGTCAGGACGATAAAATATATGTTATTATTTTTATACCAATTTATAAAAGAATGAGTGTTTATGCATTATAGTTGAAAAAAATATAAATACACTTTAAAACAGCTACTGACCTCAATCAAACTACCTTCTCCTTCAGGAACTACAAAGTGCATACCACCTTGTGGGGACTCTAATGAGAATTCTATACCAATTCTCAGTCCCCTGCCCTCTCCCACCAAGTGTGCTGCATCATCAGGCACCTGTATGTGCAGTTCCCCAGAATTGTGGTCTGGGTCAATTTTCTGGGCGGCTGATAAATGAAATTGAGAGAAGATTTCCAGAGATCTCCTGAATATATATTTTTGTTTAAATAAAAATTTAAAAATTTTAATATTATACAAGAAAGTGTAAAATTATTTTATTTTAATTAATTAATACTTGATACTAATTGTTTCACAATATTTTTTAGATGGTTCATAGTTTTATAATTTTATTCATATTATTTTAATATTTTAAACTTACATAAATAAAATCAAAGAATAGCAAATTAAATAATGTTTATTTATAATAAAAATTAAATGTTACTCACGTATTCGGATCACTCTGACAAATATCTAGAAATGGGTCAAAATATTGAAAGTTTGCTTCATATTGATCATTCAAGCAAACTCTATAAATACGACATTGTTTTCCATTTAAACGAATGTATCTTAAATTATCTTTTAAGGGTACAATAGTCAATTCAACAAAGCCCTGTAAATAAAAATACAAATTTTGTTAACAGTCGAGTGTGTTTGAATAATGTTTTAACAGCAGCATAAAAGCTTGAAAAAAATAACTTACAATAACACTTCTACGTTCGAAACTGATACCTGTTAAACTCAATATCTGATGGGCTGTAAAAGATACATTAGAAAATTAGTGATTATTTCAATACAATAACTGTAAAAGTCTGATTATGTACTGTTTATGATACTTATAATTTAAAAGGGCGACAATTGTCGCCTGTTCTCTCTCTCTTCATCATATAATCTCAAATATTAACTACTTCTTCGTAAGATTCATATTTATAAACAAAATTTTGAGTTTTAATTTCAATCTAACACGTTTGTTGTTGGTCGTCACATTAAATTTAGCAAGACTTCAATAATTTACTATTTATATTTTTGACAACGACAACGATAACTTTGTCATTTCTCAGTGTTACAATTAGGTAGATATAGGTGTAATCAATAACGAAACGTATTCCAGTTAGAAACGTTAACCACATTGAAATAGTTGGTTTTATTGAGATGTTTGATTAGATTGGGAATTGATTTTTAGGAAAAGTCTCCATATTAGATATACATATTTATTTATATCTCCATAGACTTTGTGTCCGTACCACTTTTTTAATAGTTCGTTCGTTCATCAATATTTCTAAACGAAATATTTATAAGTAAAAGTGTAGTGATTTTGTTTACTCTGTGTGCTCTTGATCTGTCAAAATAAAGACAAGGAAGAGAAGAGGAGATTACGATTAACTTTATAGTTATATGATTGTTGTGTCCCAAATAAATCGTTTCGTGTGAAAGTTGAATTTTATAAATAGTCCCCAAAACAATTTACATGGTTACTTTCGACCCTATCAGTCACAATGTGGGAATCACCATACTTGACTTGTTTGTTTCTGTACATATTTTCTTTTCAAATTATATCAACTAACTCTCGTACTTCAAATATTTGGAAATTAGATGTCGAAGAAGGACAAATTGTTGATGGTAATACATTATCTCAGGTTCGTACTATTACCTATATATTTCAAGATTTATATAATCGTTGGCGTGAATAATATTTAGGTCCACATTGTCGCCGTACTATATTACATTTCTATTAAATAAGCTTGTTAGCCTTGAATAGAATGAGTTTCTTGTGAAATAATTACAATACCGTATAAACTCAAATATTTACAGAATCGTAAATATAAAACATTTTTATTCAATAATAAGAACAAAATTTATAAAGATATTAATGTTTTATTAATATTATTTTAGGATGACTCAGATAAAACAAAAATTTCTGAAGATGATGATATATTCAGTATAATAACTTCAACAGTTTACTATGGCAATACTTGGACTAAGCACGGCTTTGATATGTTTTGTACTGATTGCCAGATGTTTGAACAGCAAAGGTAAAAAACCAAATTCAAATTAAATGAGATACAGTTTATAGATTTATATTTATAAATTATTTTTCTACTCTATTAATATACTAACTACTTATAAGTCCATTTTAAAATTGCTTACACTGTTATTTAATTTTAAAAAAAAGTGTTAAGTGCCTAGTCTTTATAATAAAACTTAATGTTTATTGTTTACAAATTCACATTAAGTAAATATATAAGAATGTCTTTTCAAAGTTAATATATACATAATTCAATTCAATTGTGAAGTAATAAGAAATTGTCACAGGGCTAGTGGAGAAAATGGTGAAGAATCTTCTTCATCAGAAGCCAATGGTAGTGATATTGATGATGAATACTTGGACTGTGGAAAAGCTGTTAACTTCACATATTACGATAACCTAGTTGGGGTAGCAAGGCGCCACCGACATCCTAATGTACCCGAACCCCAGGTGAGGGAAATATTTACAATTACTCATAAGTTCAATAATAATAATTAATTTCGGTTATGCTTAGTTTCTTGTCTATTGGACTTTTAAATATTTTTTACATATTATTTTAAATGTTATAGTAATATTTTTGTATTAAATTTTAATTGAACAATTAAATTGAAATTGCCTTAGCTGTTTACGATGTATCTTAAATAAAATATCTTAAAAGTGTATTAATAAAAAATCAATTATATTAAAGAACATCTTTTGTTTGATTTTATAATGATATAATTTCGATGAAAGTCTGATATAGTTTGTCAAATAATCTCAATATAAATATTTGTTACTTTTTGTTGAGTTTGTTAATTTTTAATAATCATTTTAACTTATCTTTCAGGTTGCCCTTATTTTCACAAAGAAAAAATCATACAAAAATGGTGTAACAGAATTAGATATAAATGCATTAGAAAGGCGTCTCAAAAAAGCTAAAAGAGAAAAACCAAAGTCAGTGCAGCTTTACAACCAGATTGGTAACTACTGGAGAATCAAAGGTGATACAAGACAGTCGATTGAGTGCTTCCGGCGAGCACTCGCTGTTTCACCTTATAATGCCGAAGTGAGTAATTTGAAATTTATTTTCTACTAACTGGCCATATAACTCTATTGGCTTACTCGTCGCACGCTAGTTGCATGATTTTTTCCGAAATCTTCAACAAACCTCGCAAACTCTCTGTCCTTCATAAGATGGCCTGGTCATGGTATCCTTTCTTCGGATTTCACATAACCTCAAAATATGTCATCTTATGTTCCTCAACTTTCTTCGAGCTGTGCCACGTGTTCGTCGAATCGTAGCGTGGGTCCGTTATACGTAGCCATTCAGTCGATATTGGCGGCCTTCCGTAACCCGAGTATTCCTAGCACCCCCTGCTCCGCCCTTACTACGACCACGGCCTGGGCCAGGAACGACGGGCTGTTGCTTATAGGTGTGTGCCCTCGAGATTTTCCCCGTAATCACCACCACATAAATCGTCGCACAGGTGACGATGTCCCTTCACCGGTCTGCAGTCTTTAGATAGACTGCGCCTACGCCTACACCTGGATGGAATGGATATTTGTTATTTTTATTCTGCCATTTGTTAATCAGGTGCACATGAGGTGAGATTGGCGGACAGCATTAAATCTAAGGGGGCACTGTATACCATACATATGCTGTGTAATGCTGTTTCAAATATTCTTTTCGATCATTCTTAATAATAATTATTTATTTAAATTATTTTATATTTTTTAATTGAACCCAATAGGTAGAGATGCAATTTTCTTACCACGCTGTTTCTACAGGTGTTACTAAACCTAGCGCGCGTGCTCTTCACGCTGCAGTACTTGGACGATGCGATCTTCCTGACGCGTCGTTCCTTGGAGGTGCAGCCGCCGGACCGCAGTACTTGGCAGCAGTACTTTACGTTGGGAGAGATATTTAAAGCTTATGGACATTATCAGGTAAGAATAATAATAAACATATTATTGTAATTTTTTTTTATGTTGGTAACACTTGCGGGGTGAGTCGACTGTAATTTGATAAATTTAAGTTGGTATTTTATACACCTTTTCCACCCAACTAGTTGATGCCCGCTAAAGCCACGATGACCCGAACTATATATACTAGTCCATCATTCTTCGTGTGTTGGAAAAGAGCGCTGAGAAAGTATCAGCTTTTATAAAATAAGAAAAGCGTTCACGGGCTATCGGTTTATAAAGGAAAACATCGTGAGGCAAACTGCATGTGTTGGATGAAAAATTGACATGTAATTTTATTTTATATAGTCCCACCAAACCGCGTTTAAAAGTTGTTATACTAAACTTGCAGTCCAGCGACCGCAACCGGATGTCTGCGGTATTATTAACACGAAATCTTACACAGATTATAATATCATTCTCTTTTTAAATCTAAATATTTTATTATTTTATATTATATAATTACCAAATTACGATTTAAACTTATCAACAGGAGGCAGCAGTGCACCTAAAACACGCACTCGATCTGCGGCCTGACTTCGAGCCCGCGCTGGTCGCGCTAAAAGACATCGAGAATATACCGGAAGCCTCGGTGCACGTGTATACGCTCCTCATCATTGTATGTTTGGTAAGTTTTTACAAATTTTCTAATTGATATACCATAGGCGCAATGGATTTGAGTGCATCGTTTGTTTCATAAAAACCGTATTCTCTAAAAACAAATCGAAACTCAACGAAAATGGTCGTGGAACGTCAGACACCGATATGCAATATTGATCATTATAATCATAACATTTCAATAATACACGCATCAAAATAGTATATCACCGTAAGTCGGTTGTCAACATTTCGCAGGTGAAAAGTAAGTTTTAATAGATTTCACATACAATTACTTTTTTTTAATTCCGCAAACAACAATGTGTATAAAATCGTCATAATAATCAAAAATCTAGAATAGGGAATTTAAGAAGGGTCTTGGAATTTAGTACATATTTTAAATACGTTCGTGCGTCAAAGGATCGGCGCGTTTCTCCAACAATGGGATGTTTACTAATTGCACTTACTGTTTAAACAAGGAATTACGTGATTATTCATAAAAATATTAAATACATCTTAAATATAATGAAACGGTCTTTTATTAGAAAAAAAAAAATAACGAATATTTTTAACAAGAAAATAAATTTATAACCTAAATGCATACAATGCGTACATGTTTTAAATCAGTAACTATGGTCAATCAATTTTTTTTTTTTACGAAATTCAGCTTTATATCTCTTTTGAAATGGGTACGTTGTGTAATGCGAGCGCTCGATCGGGCAGGTAATGGGCGTGCTGCTCGTGATACTGTCGTCGGTGGACAGCGGCGGCGACTCGGACGAGCACAAGACGCAGCGGCACTTCAACCGCGCCATGGCCATGCGCTCGCTGCGCGGCGTCGCGCTCACCAGCGCGCGCGGCCGCAAGAAAGGGGGCTCGTAAGCGCCGCGACCGCCCGAGCCTGAGTTTACTACCTCTGCAAGTACCGTTCGTACCATACGTTCCCATTCGAACCACGGATTTACGACCACTGCACACGATACGGAACTCAAACGATACACCGCACTCAATACGGAAATTAATTGTGTATCGTACACATCACGTACCGACGGTCCGCAACAGCTGTCTCGCGCGTCTGTGTGTGTGATTCGATGTTCGTTAAACTTCGAATTGAATATTCGATTTGAATATTTCGCGACGCCAAATCGTTTGCCGGTAATTGCATTCGATCTGAAACACGGTGTACCGCGAGCCAAAGGTACGCGAACGCTGTGTGGTTGTCTGATGTCCGTGATTCGTGGTTCATAATAAATTTTCGATTTCAATGTTAAATAATTCGACTTTTGAATGTTTTTTTAGATGTTTGCGAATAAATCGTGGTTCGAGTTAAAATTTTCCCGTCTCGTTTATCCTTGGCCACGATAACAACACGGTTCACGAATCTTTGAATCAATACTTGTGGGAAATGTACCAAATTATGATATCCGTGTGTGACAGTACTTACTGATGAATGCTCAAATTTTAATTATTTATTCAATTTTTAATTTTTTATTTGTTACGACCTAGTTTAACTTATGCAACACGAAATTTGAAACTGTTATTTTTAAAATTTTGTGATTGCCGTGTTCAAAAATTAAGACGTTTATAACGAAAGCTTCTTTAATATATTTGAGTGTTGCAAGTTATTATAGACGTGTAATTAAAATGTCATTTACGTACCTATTGTAAGCCCATAAATGTTTCGTGGGCTGATAAAAACTAGTACAAATAATATTGTTAAATGTGTTCCACGATGTGCCTAACATAAAATCATAGTATGCTTTTGCGGCAGTGTGTACGTAAAACCAACGTTTTTATTTTAATACTAACAAAAATAAATATTGCAAGTAATTTAAAAAGACTTAGTATTTGTGACACTGTTAAATTTGCAATTTCAATAAAATATTAACAATATGTTCCGTTAAAAAAAAAATATAGTAAATAAAAAAGCAATAAATGAAAAAAAGGCATTTTATAGGGATGATATTCTCTACATTTTCCATACGAGTCGATTTTCTGTTATTTTTAAACTTCATTTCCAATATACACAAAATCAAAGTTAATGATTTCGAATTGCTCAGACGATAAACGTTGTATATACAATATTGTTATTTTTTTTTTTTAGATTTATTCGTTATTTTTCGTTAAATGTTGTGAAATCCAAATTATTCGTTTTTACTTGTAAGAGATTCTAAACTCAGGCTAATTAACAACGTACAACATTTAATCGCTTGCTGGGCGCAAATATAAGTAACGTTAAAAGCTAATGTTACTATACTAAACATTTCGTGTTAATCGCTATTATTACCCAACGGCGAGCGCTGACGCGTTGTAGTACTGTTCTGTTAAATTTTTTTTTTTTTTTTTTTTCATAACGAAAATAATCCTTATTACTTTAAATATAAATAAAATTACATTACACTGTGCGGCAATAATTGTAACTTAAAAATATTATACTTTTATAATTTAATAATACTAACAGTACTCAAAATTGAAATTATTCTTAATGTCTTCCAGGGGAAAATTCGACTAACAAACTGTCACTTTATCGCAATCGAATCGAAGCGTAATCGTTCTTTAATTATCGATTATTGGTATAAAAACTAACAATTAATATTGGTTTTGACGTAACGGCATATTAAGATAATTTCAGATTCGAATATATATAAAATAATCAATGTTGGATTGGTGAATCGGGAACGTAACGTATCGTAATCGTTAGATTTGTAGAATTGCCCCAGGCGATTCCAACGTTTCGTCCTCATGTGTCGTATCTAAAATGTTCTTCATTTTAGTTGAGAAAAAGAAAGAAAACTATCATTGTGAATAAGCTGGATTTATTATTGCACGGTGTAACTGTTAATCGTATTCGTACTAATTTCAATAACTGTGTTGTGAATTAACAATAGATGCTATGACAAAACTGCTAAGGTCGAGTTAACCACAATATTTAATGGAACAGTACTAGCAAACAGAGGCTAAATGGCTTATGTACAAATAATCTTTATATGATACCGACCGATATGGTCTTGCCATATCCGATTTGATCTCCGCTTTGTAGTCTTCAACACCTGGAGGTAGCGTACCCAACGTGGTGTTCCTTTTAGCAGTACAATGATCAGTGTTAAGTTTCAAATAACATTACCCGATTTTTTTTTTTTTAATACATTGACATTCTCGTTTACATGTTATTGTAAGATAAATTACATTATATTTCTAGAATGTAGTTCATCCTGTTTAATGTTAATTTCGAATGGATAAGCTCGATTTTGGTATTGTAACTGCTACGTAAAAAGGAAACAACCCCATACACAATGTAGAGGAAGACTCAAACCGTTTCGGCTCGCCAGTCTTGCAAACGAGCGTTATACTGCAACCTAGTCATTCACTTAGACAAGTTTGGTCTACGGAACCGTGTGTAATTCGTAGTAGTGCATGCAAGTAACTTGTTAAGTGTTCGTAGCGTCTAAGGATTTTAAAGTTGCAAGTCTTAAAAATCTGAGATTGGGATAAAAAAAAAATGTACCTGTTTTCAGTGGTCTTTTGTTAATTTTTGACTATTTATTACTTAATACATGATTGTCTTAGCATCTATGTTTGTTTCATTTACCAATATATAACCTTAGAAATGGCAATGAAGAACAAAATTCAATATAAAATAAAAATGGTAAGTTAAAAAATAATGTATTTATTATAAAATGTATACATGTAAATGAAAAAAAGTCTGCCTTTACATTGACTAAAGCAATCTGGATAATTCATCTAACGCCAGCCAAAACATCGCCGAATATTAAATGGTGAGTCAATTTACAATTTCGTAGGCAGTGAGTGACCATACTAGCTTCTTATACCTAGATAACCAAAACAAGACGCAGATTACAGCAGCAAGATAAACATTAGTCATAACCAGTAGAATATGTTTTAGCAATATGATACAATAGAAGGACTTAAGCGACGTCGTGGATGCCGAGACGAAATATATCGTGCTGTACAAAGAAGGAATCTCCGAGTGGCTTCAAGACAAATGTCTGCATGTACGGGTGTGGAGGATCGTCGTCGCACTGTAATAAAACATATAAACCATTAGTACTACATAAACGCAAACTTGCTATGGTTATTTCTCACTGGATTATTTGTAAAACATTAAACGTCACCTATTTCGACTAACCTCGGAGGACCATATTATTAGCATCATAAACAAATTATGTTCTGACTTAATAAGATTTTAATTTTTACATAAAATTAAAAATATTTAAATTGATTGCTCTAAATATTAAAAACTGCGCGGAGTAGGAAAGAAATCACTAGATAATTAAACACTTTTTTTACTGGTGGTAGAGCTTTGTGCAAGCTCGTCTGGGCAGGTACCACCCACTCATCAGATATTCTGCCGCAAAACAGCAGTACTTGGTACTGCTGTGTTCCGGTTGGAAGGGTGAGTGAGCCAGTGTAATTACAGGCACAAGGGACGTAACATCTTAGTTCCTAAGGTTGGTAGCGCATTGGCGATGTAAGTGATGGTTAACATTTCTTACAATGTCAATGTCCACCTCAGGTGGCCCAAATGAAAAACCGCCAATCTATACCATAAAAAAAAAAATTAAACAAAATCTGCGTTGCATACGCAGGAGCGGGCGTCGCACCGAAGCGTCGCTTGAAAGATGGTTTCATTTCCGATCTTTCGCTTAGAGCTTGTAGTCTTTGTAGCTTGTGTCCGTAATAATTTAATTACTTTTTCAATGTAGCTGTTAAGAGACTGTATCAGACTAGCAAGTAATTTTATTAAGTTCTAATAAGTTACAATTAAAGTTGGGCAAGAAATTTGGTAGTCTGACTATTGTTGACTTTTGATTTGTTTTTATTTCACGGCATTTAATACTGTAAAATATCTAGATAATTTCATGCTAATTATTGATAAATAAAATGTCATTCCGAAACGTACTGCGATTTCTTTATTATCTATCACAACGCACGGGAGATGTTACGTAGCAGCTACGCACTATTAAGCTATTGCACTACTAATTACAGATCTAAAGAGTATCAGAGAGAATAACAAAAATTTCATAGTTAACTTTTACAAATCTATAATGTTTTGCAAAAATTCATTGAACAAATATTATTGTTTATGGTGTTAATTATAATGTAAATCTTGCGTGGTAATTATACATGGCATTGAAAATATCATTACTTTGTCAATGTCAGCCATGATGTCAGTCCATTCTGTCTGTATGTTTACTCTTTGTTTATATATAATAATACAGTGCTGGTCTGTTATTAGTGCTCTTAACGAAGTGTCTTAACGAAGAAAAGGATCTTGAGCATTTTGACATTATATCTGAATTATCAAGAATAGTTTTAAAAATAAGAAAAATATTGTAAGAAATGTTAACCATCGCTTACATCGCCAATGTGCCACCAACCTTGGGTACTAAGATGTTATGTCCTTGTGCCTGTAATTATACCGACTCACTCACCCTGCACACCGGAACACAACAATACAAAGTACTGCTGTTTTGCGGTAGAATATCTGATGATTGGGTGGTACCTACCCAGACGAACTTGCACAAAGCTCTACCACAGAGTAATTGAAATGAGTTTACATAAGAAGATTATTTTCTAGAAGTTTTTTTTCTATGATGTTAGTAAATTAGAATTATATGAAAAAAAAAACATACTCTTTAACAAAAAAGAAAATGATTGTCTCTAAGGACATTTTTATTAATACACCTGTCATTGTGGGTGTTTAATGGAATTAAATCTAAACATTTTAAAAGTAAAATAAAATTATATATACATGGGTCTCAAGCAAAGTGTATGTTGCAACATTCTGCATTTATAATGGAAACTATTTGATTTTGGGTTAGCCGATATAAACTATATCATTTATAACTTCGCCGATATTCATTACACCATTTTTCATGAATCCATATTGAATTCTATATGATTGATTACTTGAAATCTCGACCAATAATATGTCAATTAATTAAATGTTAATATTTTTAATTACTTGGGATTTATTTGGAATGATTACATTACAATGAATTGGAATGATTAATCTATTATTTGAAAAACTGTACAAAATCATTTTTAAAGTATTTGTAAAGCTAGATAATATGTCATATCTTTGTATGTGCTTTGTTGTTGTAAAAATGTATAGTATATCATTATTTATTTCAAAGCTTCCTATAATTTTTTTTTTTTTTTTTATAATACATTTGTAGAAAATTCACTCGAGAGTCAGTTAGTGTTAAAGTTGCTTCAATTTTGAGCGAAAATTTATATGACACTATCCTTCTAAGCGTTATTATTTTATGAGTACAGCTAAATTGTCACTCAACTTTTTATTTAATTGATTGATTTGACATTTTCGTTTGACAGAATATGTGTGCCATAGAAAAGAAGCAAAGCCAGCTATTTAGGTTTCGTCTTTACTTAATAATTTTACTGATAAAAAAGCTGATTATAATGTAAATTATTTAATTGGATTGATTATAGTATAAAAAGTATAAATAATGAGTTTCAACATCTAAACAAACTTTAACTTTATTAAATATGTGCTTAATCTAGTGATTTTTATTACACGTTTTAAATTGCCATAAGCTAACGAATACTTAAATGATTGATCTGAGATTTAAATGTTTATTTAATGATTTAGCCGGCAGTGGTTCAATATTCATTTTATTATCCTGAGTGTGGCAGTAAATCTGCAAATATGGTACAACACCATACTCTTATCACCTTATCTTAAGTGAATATTATTGTATTAAAATCATTATTCGTTTCACATTTGAATGAATACAACAAATATTATCTTCATATTTGAAAATTATTGTTATGGGTTAGATTTTTATGTCTGAATATCGGCAATTTTAAGTTTTTCTGTTACCCGGATTTACTGTTTTAGAATACAAATTTAATGTGTGTATAGATGTTATTTTGTAAATATTTATTTTATTTCAAATATTGTCAGATCCAATGAGCTTATCAATTGTTAATTATACAGTTTTTCTTTTGGGTTCAATTTATTTTCCTGTTTTTTTTTTTAAATGTGTTTAAATTCTCTATGAAATAGAGTTTAATTGGCTTCTAACTTATTAAATGTTCAAACTGATAAGTTTATTATCAGATAGTTAATGCTATGTTATTATTCACAATTTGCAAACAAAGCCATCCACAAGCTTACTTTTCCTTTTAAGTAAAATTACCCTTAAACATCATGTAGTGCCAGCCTGAAAATATCATGTTCAACATAAAAGGAGTTTCCTATTGGCTTCAATACAAATGTTTGGAAGTATGCATGTGGTTGATCATCATCTGTCTGTATAAAGCAGCCATACTTAGATCATTTATTAAATTAAAATATTTGTTATACAATTAACATAATACCTAGTTATATATTATACTTCAGTAAGCACTATATTACAGTAGGTGACCATATAAAATAAAGTATTTTAAAAATAAATACTTATTTAAACTTAAATTGTAAAGTACATACCTGCAATCGACCAAGAACATTAATTAAAACTCCACCATCAAACATGGGCTGTGAGTCAACAGAAGTTATAAGTCTACCAATCTTTTGAAATGTTAAACTCTGAAAATAAAAATGTATCGATTATTTTTCTTACATCAATAAGAAGTTTAAATATGTTTGTCCATCACTATAATCATAATAGAACTAAGGAAACGCACTTCACTACTTAACAATACATGTAAGATATGTATCAAATATGTAATGTTTAGAATATTACAATGAAAAATTGTTGTGAAAATATAATTTAAAACATATTTTTTTAACATTTTTTTTTTCAATAAACATTTTCGAAAATACTCACATTAAGCTTGTCCATAATCTTTACAGCACCTTGTAACTGAACTCCTTCAAAACTCATAAACGATGTTTCAACCTGAAATCGTTTGATAAGAACTTAAAGAAGTTGCATTTATTATTTATAAGTTTTATTTTCATACTATAACATCAGTCACATCAGTAAAATTAAATGTAAAGGCAGACTTTACAATAGTAATATTCGTATTGTATTGTATAAATGTCCGTATTGCCTCATTACAAATGCATTTTGCTATGACACTTTCGGCGGGAGGTTCTCGCTTAACCTTAAAATATTTCGATAATGATATTATTAACATTCTATTTTTAAATAATTATATTGTAAAATCTAAATCTAATTTTTGTATGTAGGTTTTGTTACTTACATTGTACATATTAGCGAGATTTGGTCGCTGTGCCGGATCATCGAACAATGTGTAATATTGTTGTACGAAACCTTTTCCAATTGCATCGTACTGTGGATTTAGTGCCATAGACATGACTAGTTAGTCCCAAATATCACTAAATGTCTTGAAATCTCTCTAATTACGGAAATTCAGGCCTACGGAGGACCGACAGCATACCTTTTACACAGCAAAAATGGCAAACGGTTATTGGTGTTGCTATAATGCTATTGCTACTTTTGGATTGATGATTCATTGCATAAAACAAATTTCGTAGACATAAAAATACCTATTGTGTATCAAGTTAAATAAGATTTTTTAAATTACTATTTTAATATAATATAATAAAGAGTGAATGTATAGTTTTTTAATAACTGTTTTTGTATCGACCTTTGCAAAAACTAAATGCCAATGAACCAATGATTTTAAAAAGAAATTACAATAATATAATAATTAATATATATAATATTAATTATTATATTATATTACTTTATATATATATAATAAATGAAGAATTATTTTTAATTGTATATTTATTCTATTGAAGAAGAAATTCTTTTTTTAGTAGAAGACCTTAGATATCAGATCAATATCAGAACAAATTATTATTAAGATACTTGAATTTTGGGATGAAAACGAGGATAAGGATGAATACGATGTCAAGAGATATGATTGATAATTATGTTTAATGTGTATAAGATTAAGTTTCTATAGAAATAAAAAACTACAAAAAGTTTTTGTTTTTTTATTTATTTGCTGACGGACAAACAAAAAACGACTTTAAAATGATTTGACTTTATTTTTGTACACATGCTAGTTAAATGCTATTACAATATAACACCTATATTAAATTAGTACTTATGCTTTCAAATTGCTACACAGTGATATGGCTATTGCCATGCAGTAAATGTTCTTGCCATTAGAATTTAAACCATTTACAAGGATGCAAGGCTAAATAATGGTGAGAAAATTTAACCCATAAAAAAAGAATAAGGTTACCCGTACTTGACAGAACAAAATGATTAATTGATTATGTTCTCTGTGTTTGACAGTTTTGTGTTGACATTATTTTCATTTTAAAGTCTTTCAGTTTTGTATTCATAAACAGCTGTCAAGCCATACTTAAAGCCGGATTTACTTCTACATACACGCCAAAAAAAAAAGAAGAAGAGACTTCTGTGTAACTAAAGATGTCCTTAGCCGACGAATTACTGGCAGATTTAGAGGAAAATGATGATGGGGATTTAGAAGCTATATATGAACACCAGATTAGTAAAAGTGATCCTCATGAATTTACTGCACCCTTTCCAGTTATACCAAAAGAAGAAGAAATAAAAAATGTGTCTATCAGGGAGTTGGCTAAGCTCAGAGATTCAGAGCGCTTGAAGCGGGTAAGTAAATACACATACCATTTTTACAAAAGTGTTTTATCACAAAGATTAAAATTTAAACAGTTTATACTGATTGAAGTATTTGCTATGTAAAATAAACGTTTATATTTTAGGTTATAACAGAAATTGAGCAAAATGTGGGCAATGATAGAAAGAAAATAGAAGTCACCGGATTGATGGAATCAGATCCTGAGTATCAGTTGATTGTTGAAGCTAATAACATAGCTGTTGAAATTGATGGAGAAATAGGTAGGGTTACTAGACAAGTTTATATTTTGAAGTAATAGTGTGGATTTTTATGTGACATATTCTAATAGAGCCAATTGTAATGTTTATGATTTTTTTTAACAATTATTTCATTTTTGCTTTATTTAGTTATTATTATTATTTATGACTACTCTTCTTAGATCCTGTACCCTTAATAATCTAATAAGATGTCATTATAATATGAACAATTACCTGTAAAATGATATCTTTGATACATAGAAAAGGTTCCAAATGTTAGTTTAAAATTAACTAAAAACATTAAATTTTCAGCTACTATTCACAGATTTGTTCGTGATAAATACCAAAAAAGGTTCCCAGAACTGGAGTCGTTGATAATAACACCATTGGAGTATATACGAACTGTGAAAGAATTGGGCAATGATTTGGATAGAGCTAAAAATAATGAGACACTCCAAAGTTTCTTAACTCAAGCTACTATTATGATTGTATCTGTCACTGCATCCACAACACAAGGGTAAAGAAAATTATATACTTTTAGATGATTTTCAGGCTAAGGCCCACCCGTGGCTGTTATGCCTCAAATGATTATGAATGCAAAATGTTGTTTAATTTTTTACAAATCATATATGTCAAACAAATCGACACGACAATTTATACTACGCTAACTCGAATTTTAGGCTTATGCTAACTTATAGTTATAGTAATTTAAATCGAGTGATTTAAAAGGTTCTTTTAGTTTTTCTTCACGATTTTTTTAATACATATAAAAAAAACATATTTTAAGCAACTTGGCTTAAAAAATCAAATTTCCCTAAAATTCGAGTTAGCATGGTATAAATTGTTGGTGTTGAAATAAGCTGTTCGACAATATTTAAATATAAAATATATAATTGATTGTATTAGGTGGCTATTCTACAACACTAATGAAACCAGCTGTGGGACATTTACAGGTTGTAAATATTTTTAAACAATTTGACTCAATATCCCTTTTGTGTAGAATCTAAACTGATGGGAGATTTTCCTTTAAATTATTTTATGAAATGCTAATTAAAAAAAAATTGTATGGTGAAAAAGTATACATTCATTTTACTAGTAAAATTAGTTATCAATTACAGTGTAAACTCTGTGTAACGTCACTCTTTTTAACGACAATCTCCCTAAAGCGTCGGAATCACTCGGCTTTAGTTGGTTTAGCTTGTCTTCCATAAAAGGATACACTATATAACATTACACCCACTCTCAATAACGATAACAATTAAATAATAAAAAATACTTTTTAAGTTGTCAAAATCTGTAAAATCAGTAGCCTGTAATAAACTCTACTGTCGGCATCATACATATCGAACTTTTTACCATATTCTTACGGCCGAATACTGAAACGTCCCTCAAAGTTAAACGCTACTTAACATTGAGAAGCTCCTAAATTAGTATGGGAAATTGTAATTTAACGGCGTCTCAAATAATTAATATTTAAGTGACGTGTCAGTATTCCGTTAGTTGCTCACAACCTTTCAAACTTTAAACATGGCAAGTAAGAGAAAATCACTGGGTATTGACGAAAAAGTTTTATTCATACGCGCACTATAAGTGATGTTGGTAGACGCATTGGATTAAGTCGCTCAACCGGGTCCACAATATGGAAAATCGTCCAAAAAATTAAAGAAACCTTAATACGAAGATTTGGATCAAGCTATACTATCATGGTTTCACCAACAGCGCTTTTAATTACTAACAGTAGTCTGAAATAAACTGTTTCTTCTTTTAATACAGATTTTTCTTCTCTCCATTTAACGACAATTCTCTAAAACATCAAAATATGCACAGTCCTTTGAGTGTCGTTATATAGAGTCTATACTGTTTTTATGTGAGCATATTAACTGTTATTTCTTTATAACAATTTAGACAAGTAAATTCAAATTGGATTTTATTGTTACATATTTTAAACACAGAAAATTGCTGTCGGACAATGAACTGCATGAGATCTTCGAAGCATGTGATATGGCATCAGAATTAAACAACTACAAATCCAAAATTTACGAATATGTTGAGAGCAGAATGACATTTATAGCTCCAAATATAACAGCCATAGTGGGTAGGTACAAAATCATATGAAACATTTTTAAATAATTTCATATGGCAGCATTTTTGTACTTTACATTATATAAAAAATGTTTAAAGGTGCATCAACGGCAGCAAAGATCCTTGGTGTGGCGGGTGGCCTTTCAAAACTATCAAAGATGCCTGCTTGTAATGTATTGCCTCTGGGACAGCAGAAGAAGACACTGTCAGGATTCTCTCAAGCAGCATCACTGCCGCATACTGGTTTTTTATATTTCTCGCAAATCGTACAGGATACATCTCCCGTAAGTCTAGTTTGTATATAAATATAGTATCATGCTAGGATCCTTCGGAGCATAACTTAAAGTGGACTTTATTTAATAGGTTAACTTGTAATCAATCGTCAGTGTTGGAATTTTAAAAGCGAGTTACCCTTTTCGCTGCTAGCGCCGGAGTTCTTCTCCGGCGCCCTCCTCCCCGGTTCGATTGTCGAACGTGTTATATTAAGTGTCATTTTCGTTACTAATGCTTTTCTTAATATCAATTCCATATAGGAATTGCGCTACAAAGCTGCCAAGCTCGTATCAACTAAACTGACATTGGCGGCCCGAGTCGACGCGTGTCACGAAAGCGCGGACGGAAGTATACGACGATCACTCCGAGAGGGTATTGAGAAGAAATTGGACAAGTTGCAGGTAATTTATATTATTATTGACTATTGTTAATGTAATATTTAGTCATAATTTAATAAAGGAGTTTTGTTAACTGATATGAATAAGATGATGGAGATTTACTTGGATTGGCTTTCTAGTCTGGGTAGTGGTACCATTTATTAAGCTGTTGCTAATTGGCGTTATACTAAATGATGAACATAATGATTTACCAGTTTGAATGATGAGTGAGCCAGTGTATCACAGGCACAAGTTAACACACATGTTAGCAACGTAATGGCTGTGTAAAGAATGGTTAACATTTCTTACGATGCCTGGTAAGATGATGTGATTGCTCACTTATTATCATTGCCCGTGGCCAGTTGACCCAATTTGTATGGGATAAATCAATGAAACAATAAAATAGAAGGATGGAATCGAATTTACTGCACATTAAAGCATTGTACTTATTTCCAATAATTTTCTCACAAATAATATTTAATTTCGATATAAAATAATGTTAAGTACGTTTCTCCTAATTCCTTTATTTTATTGTCCGTATTACCGGGTATCTACAGGCTGTTTCAAATATTCTAATCTTCATAATATGGTAGCTACTTTTATTCAATTAAAAGCTAAAAGTAAAAATATAACAATGATTTAGCGTTGCAAAATAATGTGACGCAATAAATCTGCCACTGGACAACACTTGACAACTCAAATAGATAGGATCTCTATATCCTGATATAATATGAGTTTTTCTCTCATTTTTCGTCTCAGGAGCCGGCACCTGTGAAGTTCGTGAAGCCTCTGCCGAAGCCGATCGAGCAGAGTCGCAAGAAGCGCGGAGGGAAGCGCGTGCGCAAGATGAAGGAGCGATACGCCATGACGGAGTTCAGGAAGAACGCCAACCGACTCAACTTCGCAGACGTGAGTGTACAGTCGCTCGTTCGTGTATTATTATAATATTTAATAATATTATAAACGCGAAAGTTTGTGAGGATGGATGGATGAATGAAAACTTGGTCCAAGTCAACCCCAATAAGACTCAAGTTTGCGCGTTAACCGCTAAAAAGTCTCCTTTTGCCATATCCCCTCATTTCGAGAATACTCCCCTCCATCCCACAGCCAGTATCGGGATACTTGGCGTTGAGATTTCGAACGTTGTTCAGTTCCGCGGTCAATTGGAAGTTAAAGCCAAACTGACTTCCAAAAAGCTTGGAGTGCTCAACAAGGCGAGACAGTACTTCACGTCGGCCCATCGCCTAAAACTTTACAAGGCGCAAATTCGGCTCCACATGGAGTACTGCTCTTACCTATGGGCGGGAGCTCCCCAGTACCAGCTTCTTCCTTTTGACCGCATACAACGTAGAGCAGTTCGAATTGTCGACGATCAAGCTATTACCGACCGGCTTGTTACTTTGGATTTGCGTAGAAATGTTGGGTCACTCTGCATACTCTATCGCATATATCACGGGGAGTGTTCTGAGGACTTGTTTGGTTTAATCCCGGCCGCTAAATTTCACCACCGGACATCACGCCAGAACTCAAAATTCCATCCTCACCACCTCGATGTCTGGAAATCCACAACAGCGCGTTTCCTAAGGCATTTTCTGCCTCGCACAATCACTCTGTGGAACCAGCTTTCGCCGGCGACTTTTCCGAACCGATATGACATAAAAACCTTCAAGAAGAGAGCGTACTCTTTCCTCAAAGGCCGGCAACGCACCTGCAAGTCCTCAGATGTTGCAGATGTCCATGGGCGGTGGTAGTCACTTTACATCAGGTGGGCCTCCTGCTCGTTTGCCCTCTCTTATATAAAAAAAAAAAACTAATGGACGGCTTTTGATTACATTTGAAATAGATATAGCCCTGACTCGACATATACGTTAGCTTACATCAACTATACTTTGTCCATTTTATTAATAGTTTTTTGACAGCTCACACCAAATAATATAGTAACATGGACGGATACCGCCCCCTTAGGGATGTGCCACACATAACGATTACTACGATTGTGCCACAGATTACAAATTATCGATAAAAATAAATGCTAATATGGAAATAAGTTGTAATATATTGTTTAATCAGGAAGACAAACAAATTTTAAGGTTGTAACCAATAAAATTAAAATATTAACATTATATAAAGTTTTACTTTCTTAAGAAGAAAGGCAGGCAGAAAGGGTATAAGGCATACAAATAAAACAACTAAAATAGTTTAATTCCTTTTATTAACATGGCACAATATACTAGATTCGTCCGATGTGGAGTGTTCAGTAATATTAATGATTTTATTTTATTTATATTATTTACAAAAAAAATAAACGATATCGATTATTACGTTATTTAGGACATCACTATAGCTTGTCAGTCGTCGACCTGTCAAAAAACTCTTAATAAAATGGACAAAGTATAACTAACGTACTTCGGGTGAAAGGTATCGTTGTGTAGTTCTTGTAACTTTGCCTTTCTTTGCAAGTAGGCGTTCGGAAATACCTTGCTACATTATTTGTATAAAAACTTATGGTGTACGAAAAAAATATTTCATTCTACTATTCTACAATCTTATTCTGCTTTCTACAATGATTAATTAAATTGAAAATAAAAATATAATCATCTATAGACTCGATTTCGAAATCATGGTTATATTATAATTAGTATAACAAGAAAAGTAATTATACCGTCGTTTGGCAAAGATTGCCTCCTCTGTCATGGTTTGGTGGTCATTCCACCACGATGTTCCACTATGATTTAGTAAATATAAATATGGTAGAAAGTAAACAGAAACATGAGGATATTCTCACGATTTTTCTTTCATCGTTAAGCACGAAATTTATTAAATTAAGCACATGAGAAGACTAGCAATCGTGCTTAGGGCCGTGATGCTTTATATTGAAGGCGACCATCGCGTTTTATTGGATAAGAATCCTCATAGCCAGTTTGCCCTTTTCGAAAATTTCCCAAAAACTCAACCAATTTTGGGAATTATTTTGGTCGTGACTTGTTAGTCAGTGATGCCTGAATAAGAGCCACGTATCGAATCCTTAAATTCGACAATTTCGGTTCTTACAAACAAAATGGAATGAAGAAAATATAGAAAACAAAAATTAATCAAAAATAATATTAACATCATGTAGTACTCATTGCATTGACTGTTTACTGTTTTGAGCCGGTAAGTAAGCATCGAACGACGTTTACGTTCTAGTGAAACATACGCATGCGCGGTGCCATTTTTCAGTAGTAATCTCGATTACTGCGCAATCAAGCTTGTACTTTATATGGTATGGTTATGTGACGCGAATTGTACTACTGTCTGTATAATAACGATAAATGTATGGAAATACACGCGATTTCGACTCCTAGCTACCAACACACAAATATATGTATATATTTAAAAATATTAAAACACTCTTCAGACGAAAATAGTACAAATAACATTATGTAATACTGTGTAAAATAAAGTATTTAATGAATATGAAAAATAAATAAATGATTCATATGACATCATCATGTCAGGCAAAAGACGTCCACTGCTGGACAAAGGCCTCCCCCAAGGATTTCCATTTTGGCCGGTCTTGCGTTGCCCGTACCCAACGGCTTCCCGCGACTATTTCGTCGGTCCACCTTGTAGGGGGCCAGCCCACGCTGCGTCTTCCGTTTCGTGGTCGCCACTCGAGAACCTTTCTGCCCCAGCGGCGATTCATATATGCGCATACTCAATATGTGTGACACAACTCATACGCATTACTCACTTAGAGATGTGTATTGGTAATGTAAGGATTGTCACTTACATTGCATGTGTATCAGTAGGGTACTCCTATATAAATATTATGGTCTATGGTTTAAGAAGTTTACTTCTCATTAAGAACAAAAGTTCACTTACACGAGAAATTAATTACATTATTTTCTTATATCTATATTATAGTTATGATTATCGGTGTATTTATATAAAAACAATATATATATATATATATATATATATATATATATATATCTTTCTCAATTCAATTTTTGACAGTGTTTTTTTAGTTCGGTCTTAAATTTTTCAAAAGATTTTTCATTAATATTTTTTTTGGTAAGCTATTGTAGAGTAAAACCCGTTAAACAATATGGTTAGCATAAATAAATATTAGCATAGTTTATTATAAGAAAAAACGGAAGTTCCATCAAAATTTTCCTATTTTTCATTTTCTTTAGTTGTAATAATAATAAAAGGGGTATTTTTAACTTAAAGCACAAACACGAAGGGATTGAAAAGAAGCGATTTGAGATTTAAAAGAGAAGTGCAGAGATTGGAGATTTGTCTTTCAAATATGTTCGTAAAATTACAAATGAGTAAGTCGCGTTTGTTAAGGCGTTGCTAAGAACATGTGATTAACCTTATTGAACTAGTAAGAAACTAACGGCCGAATACTGAAACGTCACCTAAATATTAAATGCAACTTAATTATTTGAGACGCCGTTAAATTACAATTTCTCATACTAATTTAGGAGCTTCTCAATGTTAAGTAGCGTTTAACTTTGAGGGACGTTTCAGTATTCGGCCGTATGTTATTTAAAAGAAACTGTTCAAATGTATAATTTCGATATGCAATTATTTAAGATTGATAATATTAAACTATCATACATTTCATTTGTTAAAATATTTCAATAATAATTTCAAGTTTAAAAATATGCCGCCTTTTTACTAACAACACGAACGTAGTCCTTCAGAGAACCTCTTACTGTTTTTTTTTTAAATTTATTCGTGATTTTGTATCGACTACCGTTAATTAATTTAGAAATAATTATCTACAAGACAAAGGCTTAACAATGTACGCGGCTACAACCATTAAGTTCAAGATAATTATTGCTTTTCCTCTGTAATATAAATTATACATGCCTGAAATTAGGTCATGGTAATGAAAATACCATTATACATGGGTGAAAGCTAATTGAAATTTAATCGCGAATAATTGACAGATATATATGTATGGTGGTAGAGCTTTGTGCAAGCTCGTCTGGGTAAGTACCACCCACTCATCAGATATTCTACCGCAAAATAGCAGTACTTGATATTGTTGTGTTCCGGATTGAAGGGTGAGAGAGCCAGTGTAATTACAGGCACAGGGGACATAACACCTTAGTTCCCAAGGTTGGTGGCGCATTGGCGATGTAAGCGATGGTTAACATTTCTTACAATACCAATGTCTTTGGGCGTTGGTGACCACTTACCATCAGGTGGCCCATATGCTCGTCCGCCTACCAATGCTATAAAATATATATATATATATATATATATATATATATATATATATATATATATATATATATATATATATATATATAGTTAAGTGATTTTCGGTAACGTCCTTATCCTGTGATTTTTTGAAATGAGAAATAAAAGACAAAATTCATTAATTATAATTTTTTCATCATCTTCATAACCTTTATCTTAACATCTTCGCTTTTTTGTATCACTATTATTTTATTCCAAAAATATTATTTTTTTAAATTAAGTTAATTTATATTCTTACATTCGTATACAACTATTTTATATTTTAAACTTCTACGTAGCTATAACTATATAATTTACATATTATTATTTTTAATTGTTATACTATTTTTATTTTTAGCATTCGCGTCTTTGTGATAAAGCCACGAATCCCACGCCGACGACGACGTTTACATTTAATGTTTCTAACATTAAGCGTCTTACGTATTTCTTCTTTGGGACCCTTGTGATGTTTTAATTTTTTCACCGTTTATCTCCTTCCTGATGAACATTGTATTGTTGTCCCTATGACGCTATATTACAACTGAGTGTTGCTGGAGCGTGGAATGCGTTTATGTGGAGCAACCGTGGCAGCTTCTGCTGCTGTTGACCCTAGTGCATCTGCTTGTAATTTTTGAGAACCTATTCTGCATTTTCTTTCTCGCTTTACTTTTCTCGTTCTTTCCCAAATAATCCGAAATAAAAGCAACTAATGGTTTATATATGTTTTAAAAATGTCTTTGAAACGATTTATTTCTAGCAACTTTATCATATCGGCCGCGACGTCGGGGTACAGCTAGTCTTAAGTAAAAACAAATAAAACAATAAAATCACTATATATTGAATAAACATTAAACATCTCATAAAGATTTTGCTCTAAATTCCAGTGGAATCGAACGTTCATATTGAGATATTTCTAATAACTGATTAAGTAACACGCTACATACTGTAAACTATAATAAATATTCATTTCAATTAAGATGTTCAAGCCAAGATGTCCAAGTGTAAAGAAAACGTCGATCCTAACTGAAGATTGTACGTTCTCTGACAAACACTTCTGAGATATTCAAGAGTGGTTTACAGTTGAACTCTACAATTGCTTTTCTAGTAATTGTCGGGAGAATTTCTTAACTTTTCATCTGTCATCTTGTACTGGAATATAGCGGTTAAAGTTGGTTTTATCCAGAATTGAGCCAATTAGAGGATGATATTTAAACATTTCCTTTAAACATTAATAAGCGTTTATTTATTTCAAATCTCATTAGCGGTGCCCCTATTCTCTTCATCTGACTTCCTCGATTCGTATCGGTGTGGTAACGCACAAAGTTGCTTCAATAGTTGAATAAATTAATTTTATAAGTCACAATTATAGCCGTAACAACTGCACAACTTACAATACATAAGACACGTAATCTTAATTCGAGTAATTTATTAGTTAGTATAATCGTAAGCACGAGAGCAATATTGCCAACGTTAACAAACCAGCATGCAAATTACATTTATCATTACGATTACGGTAATTATTACCGATATTTGCCGTTTCGCGTGGCTGGTTATAAATGTGACGTCACGGTTGGCGGGTCGCGGCAGATGAGCAGAATTTCAAATAGTGTTTTTTCGCTTACTTCAAATAGACCGGAACTCGAACTGGTGAAGCACGGACGTACGACGGCCCGTTGGCTCGCGTGCACCAAATGCATGTTGATACGAACATGTGCGGCATTTACGTTTGCAAGAACATCTGTAATTTTTTTTAAATTAAGATAATTGGTAAAGATCACACAATATTTAAGCTGCATTCTGCTGCTTATGATTATTTTTATATAACTGTTTCATGTTAAAACGTAATTATGTTATTTTAATACGATCTATCTGGGATTCATGGCGCGCGTCAGCAAAGCTTCCAATTGGCATGGCTATTTCCGACATTTTTACTAACCAAGTTATTCAAAACTTTAATGAATTTAGTACCTAAACTTTTCTCATGTGTAACCCTCCATTTCCATTGGTGAAAACCATATGAATATCCGTTCTGTAGAGTCGAGTTTATCGCATTCAGACATACAGACGAGGCCGGGATTTCTTATTATTAATTAAGTAATTATAAGACAAACCGCTAAACATTAAGTTGCTTAATGTGCTGCGAATTCGTACGTTAAATCATCAATTAAAAGACTAACAACTAAAGTTCATTAAATAAAAACTTAATGAGCTGGTAATAAGTACGTAATTACGCGTCAGATGGAATTAGTGTCGAGTTGAGTTGAGAATTGATGATATCATTTCTCTTCAAGATATGTTAGGTGAAAGAGACAATTTACTCATATACATTCATATAACACTCACATATTTTCTAAAAAACACAATATAACTTTGGAGACCTTAAAACTTAATGCGGTATATAAGGAAAATATTTATGACGTCATCAGTAACAGTAACAGCCTGTGAATGTCCCACTGCTGGGCTAAGGCCTCTTCTCCTCTTTTGAGGAGAAAGATAGT
Organism: Nymphalis polychloros; assembly: GCA_905220585.2. Classification (NCBI taxonomy): domain Eukaryota; kingdom Metazoa; phylum Arthropoda; class Insecta; order Lepidoptera; family Nymphalidae; genus Nymphalis; species Nymphalis polychloros. The sequence goes on from HG992247.1 coordinate 3,982,054, forward strand.
TTTTTACTTTATGTATGACGTCATCGTTTTATGAAAATTGGGTTAATCGTGACCCGCTTGACGATACTATTCAATCGCATTCATGCATTGCTATGTATAATATACACGAACTGATATAGCGGTACTTAATCAATTCAAATATAAGTACATCCGCATTTATGAACTTATTTTTTTTTACTTTAATTTATGCAAATCATAGGATGAATTAAGTTTTTTAGTTAGTCGTTTACATTATACTGTATAATTTTTATGATACAGTATGTTTCGTTATTGATACAGTATGTTTAATGTGCAAATTATCAATCGACAAGTGGATAGATAGAGATGTGGAAATATTTCTTATGTTACTTATCTTACTTATGTTAATTATATACAATTATGTTCAAAAGCAATAACTTCCGCAGATCGAAGACGACGCTTACCAAGAAGACCTGGGCTACACGCGCGGCACGATCGGCAAGTCAGGGACCGGACGCGTTCGTCTACCGCAGATTGACGAGAAAACAAAAGTTCGAATCAGTAAAACGTTACAGAAAAATCTACAAAAGCAGAACCAGCAATATGGGGGAGCCACCAGTATACGGAGACAGGTTTCTGGTACCGCGTCCTCGGTCGCCTTCACGCCTTTGCAGGTCAGTAATATGACTCCTCTAGCCTTTAAATCGACGATGCTCCAGACCGTGACATGACTATGTTATTGCTAACACTTTACTGGAACGATATTATTGAGTTTTTATAAATATAATTGAGGTATTTCTGACGTAATCACACCATTGAAGACTAATTATATTGTTACCATTAGTCCTTTGCCTTGTTTATATAATTATACAATATTTACATGTTAATTGTCTGAGTAAACTGATATAGACCTTACTCACAAGTAGAGCCTTCCGACTGATCAAAGATATTAGTATGAGACCATAGACAATTTAGTACTTTTTAATGATTTGACATGTTTCTAACACTAAGGTTGTAATTGAGATTTATTTATTTTTACTTGTAATCAATAGCGTTACAGAAATTCTTGCACAGGTATTACTTATTACTAAAGTAAGGCCGTATAGATTAAAGCCTTTATGACCTTTAAGGGAGAAATTAAACTGATATAAATCAGAGCAGTTCCGTAATCACAAACCGCTTGTTCGAAATCAGCACGATACGATAATAAAGTAGCTTGATAGCATCGTTTAGTGGTTATAACAGCGTAAAATATTCGCTCCGCAGATTGAACTATAGATCGAGTCAAATACGGCAATATCGCATAGGTTAACTGTTACTAACTGCTTTTGCTACATAATGTAAGATGAAACTAAAAATTTGATAGCGGAGGTTTGATATATTATTTCTCTAGACGTGATATTTTCATCGTGGAATTATGATCTTCATAAAAATGAACGATAGTGAATGATTTCAATATAGAAACAAATAAGTTTTCTTGTTGATTGTAAAATGAATACTTCGAACAGAAATATCAGAGATTTGAGAAGGACCGGCGAAATTGACTCAGCGTGTTTATTGTTTTCGTTTTTACGTTTATAACAATGATTGTTTATAATTATTTTAAACGACTTGTAAGCGATCGTTTTTTTCTCAAGGTCTATAGTTTTCTACGCCGTATATTATATACAAGATTTAAATTAAATAATCTGTTCTATTTACACGGTGTTTTTTATCTTGTAAACGTTAAATAAATGTTACGATCGATTACTTCTTTGTATTTATATAATGTATTTTATTTGTTTTACTTTTTACAACTATCATTACAGGCCAATCATAATGTAGTGTAGTGTCATAATTTCATAAGATACACAATGCAGTTATTCTTATTTCGTACATATGACACATAAATAAATTCAATTGTATGTATTCGTCGGGCACACACTAGAATACCCGGATCGCAGTAGATCCCTTGATTACCCTTATTATGTAATATGCTTTTGAGCTACATAATTGATACTATACAAATATGATCCATCTGCTTCGTCCCTTAAATAATACAGTATATATTTAATACGTCCCTTAAAAAAATTGTTGCATATCCCGAGTTTATGAATTTGAAAATTATAGGTGGTTTGGGAAAATAAAAGAAGCGACTCCGTTTCAAATGTAACATATTCACCATATGCAATGAATTAAGTAACATTGTACTAGGAGGAAAACCCAATATTTAAAATTGTCAGATTCTATAATTACAAGCCAGCAGCTCATAATAATAATAAAATAATACCTACAACCTTTTTGCACCAGATTTAATTTTTTTATTTATATAGTTTATTTAATTATAATTGATAATCTAACAAAAATCGACAATTTTATGCACTCTTGTATCTCTAAAAGCACGTAAACCCATTTGTAGAGGACAGCTGCCTTGTCGGATCGTTTTCCCGTCGGAATTATGAGTGTGAGGAAAAAAAGAGTGCACTTGTGCTTGTACACACGCGTGCACTTAATTATCACCTGCTGTAATTGCATAGATTCCTTTGGGAATGGTTGCTGTGACCGAATTCGGTCAGAAAGACACTGACACATATTCACTGTAAGGTCCTCCAGACCGATTTCGGCCACGGCGGCCAATCTCAAGAGAGATTAGCCAACTGCGCAGGAGTTATTATAGTGCACAAGTGTGTGCGCAAACACAGGTGCACTCCCTTTTCCTTAGCTCTCATAATCCGATGGGACGGCAATCCAACACGACCGGAAAGAGTTCAGGCGCAGGACCAACGGCTTAACGTGCTTTCCGAGGCACGGGAGTGTACACACTTCCACCTTCCAGGCTCCGGGCTGCTACTGAGAATTTTCTGACAGAAAAACCCAATAACTATTTATTGGCCCGACCTGGGAATTGAACCCAGGACCACCGGGTCTGCAGCCTAATATCTAGCCACTAGACCAACGAGGCAGGAGAGGAGAGATATTCACTGTATCATAATAATAACTCAAGACCTATTTCAAAAAGATGTCAAATAAACAACCAACATTATTAATCGTTAAAAGGCCATAAAACTAGTCTGTATAGATTATAAAAACGATATAAAAGCGAGACTTCTCTTAAATTACAATTCAGTTTAGAAATTTCAAGCCTTAATTAGTATCATAATAAAAAAAGAAGTTTACATCGTGAGAAAAATGTTTGCTAGTGTTAAAAGATTATAACTCTATAGTTAGTCGTTTTTAGCTAATTACCGCATCTTGTACGTAAATATATCAATGAATTGTACGTCTAAAAAGTACATTACATAAACACTTCAACAATTGTTAGAATCTATGCCGTTGTATGCGGTTAGCGAGTTCCATTGTGATCGTAACATCATAATGGGGACATTATCTCACGCATTCTTAATATGCACACTCGGCAATGTATTTTATAAAGATAATGAATCTTCTCGGCATGTGTGGTTTTTTGTTCGTAATAACGATCGAACAATTATAGTGTCATAAGAAATTAACGAGTAAAAAGTTTATGCTTTAAATAATCCAGCACGAATGACCATTCGACAACTTTTGCGTTATTTTATTAGTTTTATTTTTTAAAAGATTTTTTAATATGTTAAGCAATGTTTAAAAGATTGTTTAATATGTAATTTATTGTTTATTTTTTTTTTATTTATTAATGAATATAATATATATTTTTTTATAAATAGAAACATGAAATGCTTTCTTTTAAATATTTAATTAGAGTTACCATATGGAAGAGAAATTTCGATTTTAATTATTCGTAATAAATGCATAAATAACTAAAAACATTCTTAATGTAACTAGCTTCAATTTTAAGTTATTTTACGTTTTTTGTAATCTACATAATATGAAATATAAATCATAGCGGATATTACTTTCAATAAGAATGTTTTTTTTTTTTTTTTAATATCTAATGTTTACATCATACATTGAAACTATTTGATATGTTTAAATGAAATTTATAAGTGAAAGTTTACATCATGTCGATTGATATTTTTACCGATTAATTTAACAGTAATATATAAAAGCAGTCAGACTGCTTCGTATGTCTAGTGGCTAGATATAAGGCCGCCCGGTGGTCCTGGGTTCAATCCCCAGGTCGAGCCAATAAAAAGTTATTGGGTTTTTCTGTCAGAAAATTTTCAGTAGCAGCCTGGAGTCTGGAAGTTGGAAGTGTGTGCACTCCCGTGCCTCGGAAAGCACTAAAACTCTGAACTCTTTCCGGTCGTGTCGGATTGCCGTCCCATCGGATTATGAGAGCTAGGGAATAGAGAGTGCACCTGTGTTTGCGTACACACTTGTGCACTATAATATCTTTTTTTTTTTTTTTTTTTTTTATTGTATAGGTTGGCGGACGAGCATACGGGCCACCTGATGGTAAGTGGTCACCAACGCCCATAGACAATGGCATTGTAAGAAATGTTAACCATCACTTACATTGCCAATGCGCCACCAACCTTGGGAACTAAGATGTTAAGTCCCTTGTGCCTGTAATTACACTGGCTCACTCACCCTTCAAACCGGAACACAACAATACAAAGTACTGCTGTTTTGCGGTAGAATATCTGATGAGTGGGTGGTACCTACCCAGACGAGCTTGCACAAAGCTCTACCACCAAGTAAAATATCTCCTGCGCAGTTGGCTAAACTCTCTTGAGATTGGCCGCCGTGACCGAAATCTGTCTGGAGGACATTATTTTTGTCTGCCTCGTTGGTCTAGTGGCTAGATATAAGACATCATCATCATCATCAATATTTAAAAAACAGTATTAAATGTACTAAACGTTTAAACGAACGAAATTAAGTATTACGCTGGCTAAGTCGTATTAGTTCTATCGTAGATTTGTTTTTTCTTCATTAATTTATAGTATATGGCACAGGCAATCAACGCTGATTTTTAATGTGTTTAAAATTCATCTTGTAATCCGATAAAGGAAAACATCGTAAAGAAACTTGCACTTTTCGGATGATAAAATCTGCTTCATGGGTAATCAACTCCAAAAAAAAAAAAACTCCTCCTGACGCAGCGTGGCACAATAAGCTCCAAATATTCTTCTTATGACAAGAGATGGTCTAATCGTTAGCCCAGCTGCAGGACATAAAAAAGGCTGTTACTTTATTAGGAAGAAATTAAACTAAGTGTCAGTTAACTTTTTAATTCAAGGTTGTCAGGTCAAGATACTAATTATTATAAATATTTTTTTCTAAGCATTCTTAAAACGTCAATTAAATTTAAATGTGTGTTTGTTAACGTATGTATTAAGAAACTAATGTCGGATTTACAAAAATTAACAACACTTAGAATATATTAATATTTTCGTACGTTTTATCATACTAATTAAGTTAAAGAGTTCAATTATAATAATAAATATAACATCGCTTTCACAATGTAATTTAGTGAAAAATTTTAATTCTGAAAATAGAAGAAAGTAAATAAGAAAATATTCTGGACTTCTTATTGGCTTTGAATAGGTACAAACGAATGATTTTATAAATAAGTACATAAACAATTACCTTGGATTTTTGATCTCTTCAATTATTGTAGACTTTATAACGATATTTCTTTCGTTCTTCTCAACGAAGACTCAACTATATTCTTCTTGTACGCAAAAATTGGCCTGTCACATAATTAATAATATTCCTTTTTGTATAACTTCGTTATTATTTAACATCAAAATTAAAATGAAACGCCGTTTTCTTAAATATTGTAACTTTAAATCTAATTGAATTTCGTCAAATGATACAAAAAATCTTATAAAAGCCTACTTAAATATTTTATTATCGTGTTTTAAATAAACATAGCAGATTTAAGTTAATGTCTGAAGATTGTAAATCAAATACAACGTGTACTTGTTTAAGTTATTAGTTAAATTGGCGAATATAATAATTTTTTATTGTTTGCTGATATAGCCCTTGAGCACATTAAACATGCGGCCTTCTGATTAATTATACTTACTGGCATTTAACAACTATAGAATACTAAGTTCTCTCTTTTCACACAAGGCTATCGAACTTTGATTGACTTTCAACTCAATAAGATTGATGAATGAATTTGTTTCAGTAAATATGAGTTGATTGATTTTCAAATTATGTTTTGTTACGATAATTGGTTTTTTTTTTTTCGATTTCGGCGAATATTGAAACGTCTATTTTTTAAGTCTTCATTTGTTAGACTATCAGTTTGTTTAAAAAAAATACTAAATGAGTAACAAAACTTTTAAAAAAAACACGGCGTATGACGATAGGACGTCGCACAATATGTGCATATTCGGGTGTAGCCGTACATACTTTGTATATAAGGGGTTTTCCAATAGGGACGCTTGAACTTTGACAGCTGATTGCGGCCATGTTGTTGAGTGACAGCTGTCAAATGCAGTGTGTTATATTCATTCCGTCCTCCCAAACCACCATGGCAGGTTACAGTGTCGAGCAGCACGTGCAAATCATAAAATTGTTTTATGAAAATGGGTCTTCAGTTCGAGCAACGTTCCGCGCACTTCGCCCGTTTTACGGTCGCGATGATCGTCCTGCCGAGTCGACTATCCGTCGATTGGTGGACAAATTCGTGTCAACCGGGTCAGTTAACAATCAGCCGGTTCCCGTGCGTCAACGTAACGCGAGATCTGCCGAGAATATCGCCGCTGTGCGCGACAGTGTCCTCGAAAACCCGCGGCAGTCAATTCCGCGTCGCGCACAGGAACTCGGCCTTTCGCAGACGACAACTTGGCGAATTTTGCGTTGTGATTTGAGCCTGCACCCGTACAAGATCCAGCTGACCCAAGAGCTCAAGGTTAATGACCATAGACAGCGCCGTGTGTTCGCTGACTGGGCATTAGAGCAGTTGGAAGTTGACGCCGATTTTGGCAAAAAAATCATCTTCAGCGACGAGGCGCATTTTTGGATGAATGGCTATGTCAACAAGCAAAATTGCCGTATTTGGGACGAGACCAATCCACACGAGGTTCACCAAGTGGCAATGCACCCGCAGAAAGTGACTGTTTGGTGCGGATTTTGGGCCGGAGGCGTGATTGGTCCGTATTTTTTCGAAAACGATAATGGTGTGGCCGTCACCGTCAATGGTGAGCGATACCGGTCGATGATAACCAACTTCTTTTGGCCTGAAATCGAGAATATGGATCTGGACAACATGTGGTTTCAACAGGACGGCGCTACGTGCCACACAGCACACGCTACGATGGAAGTTCTGCACGAGCAATTTCTGGACATGGTCATCTCGCGCGGAGGCGACGTGAACTGGCCACCGAGATCGTGCGATTTGACCCCGCTGGACTTTTTCTTGTGGGGTTTTCTTAAGTCGCAGGTCTATGCCAACAAGCCGCAAACCACCGATGCCCTCAAAGTCAACATACGCCACGCCATCGATCAAATACAGCCCGATTTGTGCGCCAGAGTCATCGAAAATTGGACCTTTCGTGTGCGCGCCACCAACCGAAGCCGTGGCGGTCATTTGAATGATGTCATATTCCATACATAATGGGGTCGATAGACCTTCCAAATAAAAAAAAAAATTCGCAAATATCTCTCCTACATGTATTTTTTTTTGCATTTCAAAGATCAAGCGCCCTTAATGGAAAACCCTATATTTTTGTGTTCCTATCGTTAAATATTTGTAGCAACTTTAAAATCGGCATACATAAATAAAACATTCCGTGACTTCATCGTATTCGACTTAAATATCCTAATCAAAGTATAAGTTTTCTACCGTTTGTTTGAAATAAAGAAATTTATAGACCATAAAATATAACGATGCTTTCTTCAATATGATGGGCTGTATCGTTAATATTATGTACTGGAGCAAATGTAATATTTTAAGTTCATTAGGAAAGTAGAAATCTGCACTATGCCGGCAATGTTCACTCGTTTTATTTTTAGGTTATTCACATTAACTGAAACCATAATGGAGTGTACATTTACAAGCTGCATGTAAGCGAGCTAGAAAATAGGATATTTGTATTTGAGACGATCTGTTTTGTACTTTCACCGTTTAGGTTTCGCTGTTGGTATTTGTGTTAGGGAAATGACGCCCTTTGGTATATCGCTGGCATACTATCAAATGTAGCTGCAAGTTTTATGTAAATGTACCTCCCAAGGTGCACTGCTCGCTCGGTTATGATTGCTCTGAACACTTGTAACTGTTGAGTCTAGTTAATTGCAACCTCTATTATATTTCTTATTTCGTTATTATATTTCTTGTTAGTTTATTTAATAAGATAAACACTAGTTCTGTAATTTAAATAACAAAAAAATGTCCTGCTGTTTTGTTGTAATATTTTATCTTCGTTTAATTTAAATTATCATTTAGCCTCAACCAGCATTTCGTTTTTATTGAAATCAATTGTATATTAAAATATGTTACGAGTAAATAAACAACTAACCAAGGCTATAGAATGTTTGTAATCTTGTATAAACCTTTTATGACTTGTATCTCTTTAATGATACTTATCTCGCAGTTCCTCATACTTGCGGTTTTCAATGCAATTGTGTTAAATCTTACAATTCTGAAGTGTTAACGACCTAAGGAAACATGGTACCATTATAGCACACATACTTAGCCAGAGTCTCGTTACACGGGTTACGTTGGATTTAACGTACGATATCATTGCAAACGTTGGTCGTATTGGACATGGTTTCGTCCAAAGTTTCAGGAAAGCAAAAATGCATACGGAATGTGAACAATTATCTATATTTACATAGAACAACCTAAATTTTGTTCTGTCAATGATCATTATTTGTGATAGCTTAATTAGTTGTTGCAATTCTTTGTCTTTTTATATATACTTATATATAAAATTAGCCCACGCATTGATCTGTAACGCCACAAGTTACCCATTGTTGTTTCGTGACGCAATTATCTGATTGATTATTTTTGTATAATGTGATATGGTACTCGTTGAATATATATTGTTGGCCAACCTTTGGTCCATGTACGAGTCGTCGGGCTTCATCACCGTTAGAAGATAGCAATCATTTAAGATTATGCGCTTGCAACGTTGCAGGATATGTGATTCTCAGTAGTGTTTATGACGACATCGGAACTAAAATCATCGTACCTTCATACTATGGAGATATTTACCTACGGATTTTATTTATCTATCGTCGTATACTTTGAAATTTATGTATCCTAATTACAATAAAGAATAATTTTAATTAAACGATTAATTAATTATATAAATATACTATCAGTTATAAGTCTACAAAGCCAGTCGTATTTATGCTCTATTTCAGAATAGGTAAAGTATGTGCCAAGTGGCATTCGAATTCGTTCGGCAGTTTTGGCGTAGATAAGTAAGTAACGTATACAATTACTAGAAAATATTCTCACTTAAATTAAAATACCGCAAATTATTCTGCTCGGTAGAATCCACGTTCCGGCCCGTTAGTAGCATCACGTTGAACACTAGAAATCTAGACAAATCTGACATGAGAGTCAGTTTAAAAGTGCTTTTTAAAGCCTCTTTGGCAATTAGTCATGTGCATTCGTACTTTAAAGAAATTAGTTAATTGATTGAAACGTGATAATAAGAGCGTAGCATGTAACATTTAGTCGTACAAAAATTAATTTCTTGAAACCGCGTCTTGGCAAATATGGAACTTCGTCTGATCTAGTAGTAGGTAGACGGCTGACGGTGGTTGGCTAAAGATCAAGCTCAGTAGCCTAGGAGAGGACTGTGTGTAGTAGATGACGAGCACGGGATGATGAAATATACATGTATGTATAAATAACATCATATTGTATTATCTGTATGGAATACCGTCACTATCTTTTTTCCTTACTTTTTTATAATAATTTTAATGCTACATATATTTTTTGTATAAGCTACGATATCAATTCGTGAAATAAATACAACGTACAGCATCGCTATAAATAATATAATGTTTATCGGTTCTTTTATAAATTGTGTAATTATTTAAATATTTGAAAACTATCACACGGCTTCCAGTATTAACCTTATTTTTTATAGATTTGAATTACAAATATAAATATTTCGAGAGCGAATGTGTATTGGTTTATTTATGTAATAACTCGGAGTCATCCAATTAGATTTAATTGACAGATTAGACACTAATTCAACTTGGTTGAATTAGGAAATGGAACGATAAAGAAATTATATTAAATATCTATTTATTTATTTATTTAATTATTTATTTATTTATACTAGATGGTGTGTTTAAGCAATATACGGTGGTGATTTTTATCATGAATATCTTAGAAATTAAATTTTATAAATATATTCATATTATATGTATATTCATTCATTAAAAGTAGTCTTATCTCTATTGTATGTTAAAACTTGAGATGGAATTAATAATTACTCATCAACAACAAAAATGCGTCGAATTTAAATTTCGTGACGCACAATATCGTATGTGGCTTTTTAAAAGTTTGAAAAATAATTTAAGAACAGACGATACGCTATAACACTGACAGGCGCAACGTCTAATCATCCACAGGCTAGCAACGCGTCGCACTTTTACGAATAAATGAAAAGTCATCGTGAGCAATTGCCTTACTTATCTACTTGTCTATGACGGAGCTGAAACATCGCCTCAAGTAATCACAGACATAAATCATAATAGTTTGGAATGGCTAGAGAACATAAAAGAAGCTACGGCTATTGCTATCAAATTGTATCAAATTCTGTCGAATGTCCTTTAGATTTTTCCCGTGACGAAATCGCAATCATCATTTAAGTGGAAACTCAGATCAAATTTTTATTTTAGTTCGTAGGTGACTGAGAATAATGGTGATAAAGTACTGAATGTTTAAAATTTTGACTACTTGATATCCGTATAAAGTACTTATAATAATAATAATAATATCCTGGGACATTATTCACACACGGCCATCTGATCCCAAACTAAGCAGAGCTTGTACTAAGGAAACCAGACTACTGATATACTTACATATTATACTACTTTTCTTTTGTAAATAAATACTTATATAGATAATTACACCCAAACTCAGGACAAACAGACATGTTCATGCACACAAATGTCTGTCCTGGGTGGGAATCGAACCCACGACCTGCGGCGTGAAAGGCAAGGCATTTTACCAACCACGCCAACCGGCTCGTCAATAATCTTTTATTAGCTTATAACTCAAAGCTAAATTTAAATTTAAAATTTGTATACATAAAAATGTAAATACAAATCGTTGTTATAACATTTACATAGAAAAATGGCTTTTGACTAAAAATTTTAAACTAAATGAATCAATATAGAACGTTACCCATATTGAGTGTCAAAATCGGCTACTGATTTTGAATGAAGTATCACAGACCTAAGAAAAACCAGCGAATGAATCTCGGGCTTCAAATATCAGGCTCGAAGGATCATACATATTTTTTTATTGTTCCAGGGTCTCGAAATCGTCAACCCACAAGCAGCTGAAACGCGAATAAATGAAGCAAATGCTAAGTATTTCTCCAATACCTCTGGCTTCTTATCAGTGGGAAAAGAAACGACATAACTACATTCCATGACGAAAAACACCCAAAAATGTATTGTAGGTTAGCAACGCGAAAAGAATTCAGCGTACTATTGCGTCATAATTTAAGTGAATAATGAAAATGTAATGTTACGGTCATAGCCCCTCGTGATTGTGTTTTGTGAATGAAATAAAAGGCATTAATAGATTTGGCGTTGTTTATTTTCATTTACCTATTTATCTTATAAATAGGGCTTTTATTGAGTTGCATGACACAAATCTACATTGTATTTGTAAGTTAGTTAGCGAGAATAAGCGGGCGCTTCTAGTTCAAAAGGATAATCAATATTTTTTTTTATTGCATAGGACGGCCTACATCGCCAATGCGCCACCAACCATGGGAATTAATATGTTATGTCCCTTGTGCCTGTAATTACATTGGCTCACTCACCCTTCAAACCGGAACACAACAATAGCAAGTACTGCTGTTTTGCTGTACAATATCTGATGAGTGGGTGGTACCTACCTAGACGAGCTTGCACAAAGCCCTACCACCAAGTGAATTGAAATCTAAGAATTACCTTAGATTTGACATTCGGGAAAGTAAAAAGTCTTGAACGATGGGTATCTCGTGAATTGAGTGAATCGAACTTGCAAACACGCGTCGACTGCTGTGTTACTTTGCTCAACCGACACAATAATGAAGAGATTTTAAATCGAATCATTACTTGTGATGAAAAGTGGATACTGTACGATAATCGGAAGCGCTCGTCGCAATGGCTGAACCCTGGAGACCCAGCCAAATCCTGCCCTAAACGAAAATTGACTCAGAAAAAGTTACTTGTAGGTGTTTGGTGGACTAGCGCCGGTGTCATACACTACAGATTTCTAAAATCTGGCCAAACGATTCCGGCAAATATCTACTGTCAGCAACTGCTATATAACAGAGATTGTACAATCGCTCTAGGCCACTACTGTTTCACGGCAACGCAAGACCACACACTGCACAACAAACAACCACTAAGTTAGATGAGCTACAATTGGAATGTCTGCGACATCCACCGTACTCCCTGGACCTTGCTCCAACAGATTACCATTTTGTCCGGAATTTGGGCAACTTCTTACAAGGAAAAAAATTCAACTCCGTTGCGGCAGTCCAAACCGCCTTCAAAGAGTTTATTGATTCTCGCCCCCATGGTTTTTTTAGTAAAGGGATCTGTGAACTACCTATGAGATGGCAAAAGTGCATAGATAACAACGGTACATACTTTGACAAATTAAACATATTTTACAAAAAAAAAATTACTTTATATTCCTCCCGTACAAAACGCCAATTTCATCTGTAAGGACCAATATATAAAAACAACATAATATTGAGTTAATTTACCCCCTTCATTAACTAAATTAATTACTATTTTATTAAAATATTTCTATACTATTATAAACATGAACAGGTTGCAGAGTGACTTCATAACAAAGAAATAAACGCGTTTTAAGCTACACATTATTTGTACTTTTCTTGTTTTTTTTTTGTTTTTCCTGGGACATTATTCACACAAGGCCATCTGATCCCAAACTAAGCAGAGCTTGTACTATGGAAACCAGACAACTGATATACTACATATAGTACTTTTCTTTTGTAATCATATATAGATAATTACACCCAGATTCAGGATAAACAGACATGTTCATGTACACAAATTTCTGTCCTGGGTGGGAATCGAACCCACGAACTGCGGCGCGAAAGGCAAAATACAACAAAACCACAACTTATGTCATTATTCTATGTTTAACTTGTCTATGAATATTTAATACTATATTATATAAATTATATGATACATAATAAAAACAACATTATATGAATCTTACGGTAGTCGTAGATAATGTTTACAAATTATTCATATTTTTGTACATTAAATATAGACAGAAATTTTTAACTTCCTCTTACAAACACACGTTCCGGTGAATTTTTAAAAATTAACGCAATTTTTTACTTACTTTTTTCAAGAAGGCTCTGATAAGCACTTCAGAATTGAATGTTATACGACTGGTTCAGAATGGAGCTTCTACCTAAAAGTTAAGAAACACAACTTCTTTTCCTAATTATAATAAATATTGATGAATATTTATCATATTTTTCTATATAAGTATGTATTTACAAAAGAAAAGTAGTATATGTAGTATATCAGTTGTCTGGTTTCCATAGTACAACCTCTGCTTAGTTTGGGATCAGATGGCCGTGTGTGAATAATGTCCCAGGATATTATTATTATTATTATATTTTGTAAAATAATATAAAGAAAATTTAATATCGAAAACGAAATGTCAAGGATCCTGTTTTAAAAAAAACTTCTATATTTCTCTCTCTCTACTGTGCATTTATTATTCCCATCTGATGGTGGGGTCTGCCTTCCTAGTCTTTTGCTTCCACTTCGCTCTATTCGACGTATCGTTTTCTGTAACATTGCAGTAACTAAGATGTTTTCTGACCACATCTGTCCATTTGGTTTTAAGTCGCCCTCTGGGTCTTGACCCTGCAACGTTAAGATTGGCCGCTACATTTCCTATGTACTCTGGAGATCTTCTTCTGACGTGCCCAAACCAGCGCAGCCTACTTTCTTGGAGCTTGTCGGCGATGTCACGTACTCCCAGGCTACCGCGTACGTACTCGTTGCGAATTTTGAAACTTCTATATTTCTGTTAGACTAAATAAAAAAAAAAAACATACCATGAAAGTACATCGATTTGAAATTTTCAAGACCTTCCTTCGCGATGAATTTTATTTATGTTATATTCGAATTCTTCACCTTATTTATTTTGACCAGTGTTTCAATAAAGTCGCATCTGTGGTTTCACAAGCTGATGAGGAGGCAGATATAAACATGTGGCAAAATCTAATTTGTGATCGCGGTTAAAACTGACTGACGAGTGTTATATATAAAACGGGATATTGTAGTTTTACAGCTAAAATTAAAAAATCTAATCTGAAATCTCCAGATTTAAAATACAAATTTAATTTTATTACGTTTATAAATATTTAATGAATTTTATGTAGAAATTGTTCGCACATTATGCCCGATCAATTCTCCCGGATAACAACAATATATGTTTTTACTATAGAGGTTGCCTGGTAGAGATCACTGTAAGTGATAAAGCCGCCTTTGCATACTATATTATGTAAAACTTGTTCTTTGTATTTGTTATGTTTTCGTAGTGTGTGCAATAAAGAATAAATAAATAAAATGAGAATAAAAATATAAATAATCATTGGATTAATACCGAAGCTTTCTTATCGATAAGATAAGTGATTTGTTCTTGTATTAAAAAAAATAGTATAATATGCAAAAAAAAAAAGTTAATAATAACGTGTTAATAAATCAATTTTTATCTTTAATCTTGAAACAAGTGAATGCTAATAACCGCCGATAATAATAAATCTGTATATCATTATACTAAACATTTCAATATACGAAGATGGCATTTTTTTCTTTTTATTGTATAGATAGGTGGACGAGCATATGGGCCACCTGATGGTAAGTGGTCACCAACGCCCAAAGACAATGGCATTGTAAGAAATGTTAACCATCGCTTACATCGTCAATGCGCCACCAACCTTGGGAACTAAGATGTATGTCCCTTGTGCCTGTAATTATACTGGCTCACTCACCCTTCAAACCGGAACACAACAATAAAAAGTACTGCTGTGTTGCGGAATTAATGTTATCTTTTAATATGAAATTAACAATTCTTTGATTATAATTTTGTGTTTCTCGAAAACAGCTAACGATATGGCTGAAATTTTGTATATAGATAAGATTGTGATTTTTAAGTTTATATTTCCATGTACATAGGCGTCTTCCCTGGAAAAATCAATTTTTCACAACAAAAAAATATTTCTCATCATTATTAGAGTATGTTATTATTATTATAATTATGAGAATGCTGCCTCGTTGGTCCAGTGGCTACATGTAAGGCCGCGGACACGGTGGTCCTGGGTTCAAATCCCAGGTCCAGCTAATAAAATGTTATTGAGATTTTCTGTCGAAAATTCTCAGTAGCAGCCCGGAGTCTGGAAGTTGAAAGTGTGTACACTCCCGTGCCTCGGAAAGCACGTTAAGCCGTTGGTCCTGCGTCTGAACTCTTTCCGGTCGTGTCGGATTGCCGTCCCATCGGGTTAGAAGAGTTAGGGAATAGAGAGTGCACCTGTGTTTGCGCACACACTTGTGCACTATAATATGTCCTGCGCAGTTGGCTAATCTCTTTTGAGATTGGCCGCCGTGACCGAAATCGGTCTGGAAGACCAATGATGAGAAATATTTTTTTGTTGTGAAAAATTGATTTTAATGATGAGCGCAAAATACTTCGATTTATAAGAACGACCACTATTTTATTATCCGATGAATAGGAACGCAAGATTTATATTTCCAACTTAGAAAATAATTAAATTCTAAATCACAGTAAAAATACTTTGATTTGATCCATCATAAGTAAACATTATATAATTATGATGATAATAAGCTTTTCTGATGGCTGAGAACTTTGTTGATCATATAAACATTAGTTCACACGATCTTTAAAGCAGCTGCCTCATGAAGATATTTTTATAATTACTTTTTTGTGACATCAAATAAAGACATTAGAGATAATCATGTAATAATTACAGATCGAATTAGTGTCTCGTTAATGACTGGAGTTGGTTGCATTCTAAATTTGTTCGTATTGTCATTACTCTGAGGTTTACCATACAACGCCTTTAACATTTAACGAAATCTTTCTGACCTCTTTGACAAGTCATCATCGTAAATCGCACTTATTTCATGTATGTGGATTCGGCGGTATTGTATAACACTGTAAAGGAACATCAGATTGATAAAAAAAAAATGTATTGTCATCCAAACTAAGTATACTTAAAGTTTTAAATCGATACGATCTCCCTACATTTGTTTCCAAATTTTACGTTGTACGACGTTAGTTGATACAAGTGATGCTAATTATTACAGTTTTTAAAAGTACGAAGATATTTTATGATATCACAATATTGTTACAATATATGATGCAGTAAACTGTTTAAGAACATATTGATTAAAGTCGCATACATGCCTTAACGAGAAACACGAGCTAGCATGCCCTATTTACCACGTGAGTTGTTGCCATTACCACCAAGATAATTTAGTTGTCTGAAACAATATATTAATTGCACAAATAAACAGCATAATATTGATAAATAGTCTATTAAATTTAACTTTTGAAAATAAAATTTTCTAATTTTCTATTTAATAATATTAGGTATTAACTTTTTACAAAAAAAAAAAACATTATTAAGAAAGTCAATATTTTTTAAAAATAACTTTATGTAGAATAATTTGAAAAAGGTCAACAAAAAAATTAAATAAATTAGTTGCAGAAACTAATAATGATTACTTGCTATATTACGCCAATAATTCAAGAAATCTATATACACATAATTTGTGTAAGTACTACTAAAATCTTTGTAACTATTTTTTGTATTTTTTTTTAAATTCTATCTGTCATTTATTTCACTGACTTCATAAAAAACGAGATAAGATTTTAAGTTATGCCTTTTCGTAATAGCTGTATTTAAGTGTTGGTATTGCGTTGCATTACGTTGAACATGGTTAACTATCTGTGCTACTATAGTTCAAGGACGGCGCGCTGCGTTAACTTTTAAAAAACCAAATAAGACATAAAACAATAATTATAACATGAAGATTTAACTTTCACAACTTTTACCGCCATTACATAACCACACATTTGTTAATCATTTTCGATTCAACCATTAGTAAATATTTGTAAGCCACATTTTTTTTTAAATACGTGTAGTCAATGCGAGTAAAGATAAAATGTGTAAAAGGTTTTTAATTTAATGAGTAAATATCGCGTTCACTTACCGCTTTCTGCTTTGGCAACGTTAAAGCAACGACTTCGCAATTAATGCCATGCTTTATGCGAAATAAAATTGTGTAAGCATTTACATAGACCGCATATTCTGACGTGCGATGAACGCACATTACTATCTAACGTACTTTTTCACTTCCTTTTCTCTTGGAATTATATGAATATAGATTTTTATTAAAGAAACTAAGATTAAGTTCTGCTCTATGATTACGAAAATATTAAGTACAACACAAGTTTCTTTGGTTCTTGTCAGTATTACAGTAAGTTTAGATATTTAAAAAAAACGGTTACTATAAAATAAGAGATCGTGATTTTGTCATTATCGCGCGCAAACATTAAAATTATTCACGTTTTCAAATAATAAAATTGTATATTTGTTGATAACTTGGATAGAAGTGTATTTATTTATTATTTATGGCAAATGAATGATAAATTCATTTTATGGTTAGATTTCATTCCGAATTCGCGTGGGTAAAGTGTATAAGGTCGCGCAAAGACGGTCACTTTTAACGGCCTCTCTACCTATTTTGCATTAACATATAAACAAGGTTAAAGTTTAAAAAAAACTGCAAACAAATTAATTTCCAACGCTGCGCGCAAAAACGTAGCAGATGCGGCCACATTACGCGATATGTTGATAAGACACTCCCAAAGAAAATATCGTTAACGGTTCATTGAAAACGAAAGAAGTAAAGAACGCGCAGTGAGTGAATGCTTCACTGAGAGTCCGAGGAACAGGTTTGCGGCGACACATCCCGAGTGGCCCGCGAGGTTGCCGCGCAGTGCTCCGCCGGCCGCTAATGTGTGTGCGCGCGCACATACGGAGGCTTCAGAGCGCGACCGCCGCGAACTTGTTTTTATCACCTGCGGCGCTTATGACAACATATGATTCAATCATTTTTCAGTGATATAAAAAACTGCAGCCTTTACTATATTTCGTAAGGATTTTCGCAAAATCGCATAGTGCTGAGTGTTTGTGTAAAAATAGCATGATTCTTGTGGACTTGTAATAGGTTCGAAGCCATAGCCATGGCGAGTTTTGAGGACCTTTCCTGCGACTGGTCAACGCTTTGTCAGGAGTGTCCCGAATGCTGGACAGCATCAGGTCAGTGAATTATTTACATTTGTGCGATAGTAATTGTTAGATATATTATGTGTTTCGAGGTAACGTTTTCTAAAATGATTAGCAGTTAATTTAAATTTTAGCAAGTTTCTTTTAGCAAACTACCCACAAATTCACCACACACCTTTCATATTTAATTGGATGTTTCGTGATCATCTTTTTATGGCTTTCACATTAATCAAGACAATTCATATTTATACAGCTTAATGCTATAAAAATTATATTAATTAAAAATAATTGCGGTACCCTGTAACCGTTGAAAAAACCGTTCGTTTATTGTAAAATTAAAAGAAAATAATAGAAAATGATTAAAAACCAGTTAGTAGATACACTATTATTCAATGTTAAAAACTTACATTTTTAAATAGTAGTTTTATTTTTAGTTCATATAACAATATACAAATATATGTCGAATGCTTATAAATAATAATTTAATTATATTTTTTACACTCTTTTAGACAGTTCCTATAAAATGTTAACATGAATTTATTTAAAATTATTAAATACTATTTTTGATTCCTTTATTTATTTCATTTTCATTCACATATTATAAGTATTTTAACGCGACATTTTTAGTGTTCGTAATATCATTTAGTCAAAATAATATTACTAACATTTATTTGTAGCCGCAATATTACACGCAAACAATGTTTTTAAAGTGTCGTTTCTTGTTACTCAGACGCGTTGAAATTCAGCAACTTTCTTTGAAAAGAAATTTTATGTTAACAAATTAAGTTACGTGTATGGCCAGTTGTTTTGCAACGGAACACCATTTGTGCCTTTGTCGTCCGTTTGCCTTAATAATTTGACGGTATCCACGGTCACGCTTTCATCCACCCATCCGACGCGCAGCGTATGGACCATCTCTTATGAATTTAGCAGTTTTGTAGCAATTACAGATTCATAATCATACATCGTGGATAATTAACATTTCTCCTTCATTCTATTGTTATATTTCTGAGTGAGATTTCTAAGAGAAAATAATTCATTTTAAAGTATGCACCTGTTCTCTATTTAAGCAGTTTAAATTTCATCCAATTTGAATTTTATATCCACTGTTTAATATTTATTACTAACTTTGTAAATTTTTTATTAGATTAAATTAATTGAATTAACGTTCGCTCGTTAATCGGTAATACCATAATTATATTGACATGATTATGGCACATTATGATAACGAATGACCTAATTTTTATTTTATGTAATACGAACTAAGCTATGGTAGCGACAAAGCTATGTTATTTTTAATTTTATTTGTAACACTTATAGTATTATAAAATAATTCAGTTACGAATTAAATTTAAATAAAAAAGTTATAAACCTAGTCTTCTTTAATGATTTTTTTTATTGAGACGGAAACTTATTAAGCTACACAAAATAATTTAAATTTAACAATTGTGTTAAATTCAGTTACGAATATGTTTATCTAAAATAGTGGCGTACCACCAAAAAAGTCCTCGACTTCATCTTTAAACTCTGTTATTGCTTTTGTTTCGAAAAAAAAACGACAAACATCAAATTTAAAATAAAACAATAACTTGGGATCCAACGCGAGATGGATCGAATGCGAGATGTTACCAAGACGCCAATAATAATTTATTTATTTATGCAAGTAACAGAAGACTCATTTATAAAATTACAAAAGAAAAATCGTAACGTGCACATCGTTAGAAAACGTGCAATTCTCTATTTACTATAAGGCGAGGCCTCTTTTCTTAAGGAAAAGAAGAAAACACATGTGGCACTATATCATCCGACTACTCTTTCCTTACAATAGTTTACAGCACCGCTCTGATCGAGATAATAATAATGTACACTAATACATAAAAAT
Organism: Nymphalis polychloros; assembly: GCA_905220585.2. Classification (NCBI taxonomy): domain Eukaryota; kingdom Metazoa; phylum Arthropoda; class Insecta; order Lepidoptera; family Nymphalidae; genus Nymphalis; species Nymphalis polychloros. Next base: position 4,002,328 of record HG992247.1, read on the forward strand.
ACAGTACATAAAAAGTCAGTTGAGAATGGTGATGAAAGGCCGGCAACGCATCTGCAAGCCCTCGTGTTGCAGGTGTCCATGGGCGTTGCTAGTCACTTTCCATCAGGTAAGCCTCCTGTTCGTATGAGGCATATAAAAAAAAGATTATGGATAGAATTTGAACTCTTGATTGTCGTTTCAAATTCTATCCTCTCAACTATTTCGCCTTTAATAAATTAAACTCAGCTTTTTATTATAATTTTATTAAAATTGGTCAAAGTCAGAATATTTAAATCGACCAATATATTACCCGTTACACCTGTTGCTGATGATAACATTTTGTGGATAGTTAACATATGTTAATATTAAACATCGGAAGTTACATACTCGTAAATAAAAATAATAATATTACATTATCAATGACGTAACCTTAATATAACTTTTGTTAAGACCTCGAATTTTTGCCTAGTTTGATAATATATCCTAATATAAATTTAGACGATACATAGACATAGAAAATAAACAAACTAAATTACTGAAAAAAAAATTATAATCCAGTAATCTTATTACACACTCGTAATAAAGTCTAACGCTATACTTAATCGTTTAAACCACTTTAACATATAATAGTTAAAGGTCGAAACATAATAAAATTACCTTACATGAGTAATTTATACAGAGATTTATTCAATTTTTGCAACATTGGAAATAGTGCATTGTTACATAATAGTTATACTCTCGTTCTCACCTAAGGGCATTATTATAGTTCGTTATAAATTTTATAATTGATTAAATTTATACCAGAGGCGATTAATATTCCTGGCAATTGGCGCTTTTTTGCTATAAATTGTTAACTAACAAATTTCTCACGAAAAATTATAATTTATTCGTTATTGAGTCAGTTGGTGATGGCTTTATAATCTTCGCTTTTTATATGTACGATTAATACCAAAAGATTGTTCGTTATCTATATGAAAATAAAAAAAGACCGTTCAGTAACCTTCTCTCCTGTGTTGGTCAACAAATTTTCTTTTATTTTGCTTGGTAGCAATTGAAGAGCAAAGTGTTATCAAATACCTAAAAAATATAATTTGGAAATTACAGTAAAAATAACAATGTTCGCAAAACTCAAATATGTTTTCCTCAAAATTTCAATGATGATACTGGTTAAATTCCGTTACTGGGCAAACGTTAATCAAAAAAAAAAAAGTTTTAGGACTAACGACTATGTAATAGTGGAAAAATGACCGTTCATTAATTCACACATACCGAGGAATATTATCGATATTGTCATTTACTCTTGTAGAACTTATCCAAACAATTTAAGTATACTCGTTTTGTACAAAAATCTTATTTACCGACGTTATATGGTTCCGTTTCTAAAGATTTCTTTTTTTATAATGTCTTATTATACCGCCTACAAACTTGAAATACGATAGTTAAACTTCATAATATATCAGGACAAACTATTGATTGTGTATTGGCATTTACATAAGCATAAAAACATTATTGCCATTAATCACAGTCAAAGTTAAATTAGAATTAATAGCTTCGGCATAATGTCTTTTACGTTAACCTCAAATTAAAAAAAACAAGGCTTAATATCTATCAAACGATGAGCATAAGATTAAGATTTGCAATTAAAATGATGTTTATTATCGTAATGAAAATCATGAGCGCCAGAATACAGCAACGTCATGCAAAACAATCACTCAGCTCCTAGATTTAAATGGAATTCTCAGACGTTACTCATACATTTTGAGGGCGTGATTAGCGAGTCCAAATTCTCCACGGCTTGGTCAAAATGTGCAACTTCAGTCTGCTACTGTGTACTAATTGATACATCAGATCAGCAAACTTATAAGTTATAGACTAGATCAACGAAAATGGCATAAAAAAGTGGAGGAAATCATTACGACGATATTTCTTTGTTTATTTTAACTCTTTTTGCAGTTGGCTAAATATTCAACGTATTCTCGTTTATCGTTGAGTTTGAAAAGGTTCTGAGTGTCGCATGAATAACAAAAAGGCTTGACATGGCCAAACCACCGTTAGTATGTGCTTGGAGCCGAATTCTTGACTCGTAGGCGCGCTTAAATTTTCTGCTATTAAGGCCACCCAAATAATTCTAACTTACTAGTACATGTATGAAACAACGATGTCAAATTGTTCTACTTCAACTCATTGAGTTAAACAAGGTGACGTTAATTAATTATTCAATACTAATTGAATAATAAAGATACACATTAAATAGTTATTATTACAAAAGTCGACTAGTGTTGCGTAGATGGTTTGAAGCTTATTCTTCCTGTTACTCGACTGGGTGAATTATTAATTACATTTTATCAATTTATTAATACAATGTCAAATATAATTCAAAGAATGTAAAGACTTGATAATTGTGTTAGAAAGAAAAAGATACAGTATGGCTCCAATCAAACAAAGATAACCTACAATTGACATTAAATTGTACGTGTCTCTGTTTTCATGTATTAAATTTCTGTTTTTCTAAAACCTTAACTCAAGAATTTGTCGGGTAGATTATTCCCATAAATGAACAATTAATTACTCAAAAGTAATAAAAACAATACAGTTTTTTTTATTTCTTTACCATACAAACGTAATTGTTATTAATTTTATTTTATTTGAAGTGTTTTAAAGAGGTTAACTTACATTTTTTTTCTATCGAGAAAAGTTTTGAATAAAGTGTTTTAAATGTAGTAATATTATTGATTTTACGGTCAAGATTAAAATATAACTTCACTGCTAATACCTGAATTAATTTAACACCTTTATAGAGTTAAGTACAACGTATTTTCTTTTGCTGTTTTAAACGTCTAGTTCTAGATGATAGGATAGAGTATTTAATATATTATGTATATCGTCAAAGGCATAGTGATATCACTTCAATTAATATCTAACAAACTTGTCGATGCAACATCACATTTAATTATAAATAGTTTATTATATTGTAATGTATGTAAAGGTATAATAAAACTTGACTGTAAATTTTATTTAAGCATGAATATCGACTCACCAATAGAGGAGAAAAAGGCACTGAACTGTTCCGTCCTCAAATCTTCGTGTATTTCATATTGATGGTAATGAAAATAAAATATAAATTTACGATAACATAAACTTGATTTTTCTTATTTTGGTAAAGCGAACCATCATATGTACCACCTGATGGTGAGTAACTTGGCTCATTGACAAAAGATTTGCAAGAAGTTTAAGCCCTCTTTACACACATCGGTCACATGTCACTATGCCTGTACTTACCATAAGTCGCAAAGTATTTATATAAGTACGTAACTTTATGTAACACACCCATATATTAATTGTAGGATAACGTGTTTCTAAGATGTTAGCTAGAAGCAAATATACGAAGTAAAAACATAGTTAATATTTATACAAGAAAATAAGATATATACTCGTAACAGTATTTATGTGACGTTTTGTATTATACAGGGATTTAAGTACTGATATTATTTTCATAATTGTTACCCATTTAAATGAACAACGTAAGTATAACATTGTCCACCTCCGCAAACAACTTCCTTAATAGGTAACTTCGTTATTAAAGTCATTAGAGAGGTCACTGGCTAATGTTTGAAAGGTCCACAGACTATATTATATAATATTAATTAATCTACAACAAATATAACCATTATAGTATTTCATCGGGCACAACATTCGTTAAGATAGATCACATGTTGGTCAATCATGTGTTTTGACAATGTTGATGTTTTAAATTTTAAATGTGTATTATCTTTTATCTTATTACGTGTTCAATAAATTGTGATTGTATGTAACTTTTTGTTGTATAGAAAAAATTTATTGCTGTAATTTTCTTTTATATCATAAGTAAAGGGTAAGTTATTGAAATGACTTTATGGGTATTTATTTCGAAGATTAGAAAAATTATAATTTTGTATAATTCGTAGTGTTCATAAAATGTATACTTCGATTTTTTGTTCATTGTAATTTATAAGATATTTAGGTGTTTTTTACACTTCCTTCATGTGAAATTCAAGATATTTTCCAACCTCAAATTTCACGTCAACAATCATTCTTTGTTTGGCAAGTTTGATTTATACTTGAATAATGATATTACTTACAGTAACAATATCTTTTGAAATACATTGTGGAATTTAATACGTAATAATATTTTAATTCAAAATTGCGAACTGCATTTCCTAACGCCAAATAAAGAAACAATATTATTTGAGATTATTACTTTGTACCTAGTGTGATATACACCTTTAAAATAGTATTTTGCAGCGATTCATTAAATGTTCTTTCGTTTTCTTTAAATTGTTTTTTGATAACCTCATTTCGTGAGTTTCTTTTGCATTTGAACTATTTTATTTGTATAAAAAATAATTATATTCAATATGCCTCATACCTTTATTTGTGGTTACGGAGCAGATATAAGCGATTAATATTTTAGCATGTTCCATTTTCGAAAGATGTTTACACAAACGCGGATGCAACTACGTAAATAAAAAATTGTATTCGTATAGTCAATACGACCTGTAAAGATGTGTATAATACTTTTAAATAAGGACGTTGACCGACCAAGCCCGGAGACTAGTTCGAGCGGAAGGAAAATAGATAACAAGATTTACAGGTTGTAACATAACACGCGGCTCATAAGTGTAGTGTAGTTTATGAGTAAAACAATGAATTGTTAATCGATTTTCACATGCGATCTTTATTTATTTGAAATAAATATTAATCGTTGATTTTAAAAGTAATTGATGTAAGTTAGTATAATCTTAGATTGATCGAGATATTAACATATTATCTTATAATTGAAAGTCACGATGAACTTATTCATTTATAACAATGAATGGATAACATTAAAATACAAATAGGGAACGTTAATTAAAATTAAAATTATTTTAAATTAAATTTCTTAAGCACACAGACAAACATGTTATGATCCCTCATGTCACCATATAAACTCCCACAACAGGCGAAACTATAAATTAATTGTATAGTTTCGTCTGTTTGGCTGTTATTAATCCTGTATATAATTTAATACGTAATTACTTTAAAAAAAGCGAATACATTTTAGCGACATCTAATACCTCGGTGTTAATGGAAAAAAAAGGCTCCAAAACCGTCATCAATTGTTGTCGTTTTGCGTCGCGAATGTCTGAGGTTTTTTTCGTAACGTGATATTTGTCACACTCGTGACTCTCGTGAGACGCTGACTCTCTGTCGAGCGTGACTGTGACCATGGTGTGAAACCAGATGTCATTGAACGCGAGTTAACGCTAAAGAAGCTAATAGACTATGCGATAATCACAAGGTATAGAACATTTGTTTGTTTTGTAGTAGCATTTAGAGTTCCGATTCCCAGTTTTAGTTTTTGTATTTAAGACTATTTGCTATCAGCTCCATAAATAATAGTTAGTCGTGTAAACAGAATTAAAGTAACATCCTGTGAATGTCCATTGCTGAGCTAAGGCCTTTTCTCCACTTTTGAGGATAAGGTTTCAGCTTATTCCACCACGCTGCGTCAATACGAGTTAGTGGAATACACATGTGACAGAATTTCAGTGAAATTTTGAAACATACAGGTTTCCTCACGATTTTTTCCTTCACTGTACAAACACGAGATGAATTATAAACACAAATTAAGCACATGAAATTCAGTGGTGCTTGTCCGGGTTTGAACCCACCTCATCGAGTTAAACAGAATTGATATGTTATAATTATCTGAATCTGTTGTGAAGTGTATGTGAAGCTGTGTGAAGTAGCTTTGGATAGATAATTCGACTTCCTTAATTAACTCTCCATTCATTATACCGGTTATCCCAATAACTATTAGCACCTTAAATATCTTTAAAACTATAAGGTTCACAGTAACATTTGATGATATAAAATTGCACAGTACAAAGGGGGCCATCCAATGATACCAAAGTATTCACCTCCACCTCCACCCCCTGGGCTGGGGGTGGGGCAACTTTGAAGTCTAAAATGTGAACCTGCATTTTTTATTAGTACTTTCATGATTTTTTTGCAAATATAGAGACATCTATCACGAATCACAAAAAAAAATATTGAATAAAAGTTACGTATTTTTTTATGGAGAATCCGAATTTACAATGAAAAAATTGGGGATCCCATAGTTCCCAAGGTTGGTGGCGCATTGGCGATGTAAGCGATGATAACATCTCTTACAATGCCAATGTCTATGGGCGTTGGTGACCACTTACCAACAAGTGGCCCATATGCTCGTCCGCCTTCCTATCCAATAAAAAACAAAAAAACAAAAAAACGTTAGCTACTAGTTGTTTATTTTTGACAAGTACTCTGTTCCTTTAAACGAGGCGTGAAGAGATATTTTGCGGGTCGGCAAGATGGGGGCGGCTAGTGCAGAACATTATTTCGGACTGTACTGGCCGTCGTCGCATTTGGACGCCACTACCACTTACCACCAGGTGGGGTGGCAAATTGTCTTCCCGGTTACTTTAAAAAAAAAAGAAGCAGTGGTTCATATCATACTATAAGTTCATTCGTTCTTAAAAAATCCGCTACCTACTTTACTTTATTCTCTACAATAATGCAGTAACTTGTTCAAATTTCACTCAACAAATTAATCATGATTTATGTAATATGTTGACTTCAATGGTTAGCGAATTTCTCATTAATCATAAATCGATTTTATAAGTATATTATGTTAACGTTGTTTCCTAGCCAATCAATTACATAATACATAATAAGTACAAGGTGAGTGACCTTCAGAAAATATCATCATTAAAAATTAAAATGTGATAGGGCAAGTAAAAGTTCGTTGCAGTTCTTGGAAAGATATGCGGTAAAATAATTTTTAAATATCCCCTTTACTTTAATTTTATATAAAATGAAAGTTTGATCTTTTTCAGTTTCACGCAAACACCAACTACTAATTTAATTGTCGAATAACTTTCACATGATGTGTGATGTTACTTTACAGTTTTAAGATAGATATGGATTTTTATATGATCCAAGACAGCTATACAGGATGTAACAAAAACCCTGTCCGACCTGTGAACTGGTTATCAGGTATCGTTAGTCGGTTCTATATATGTAATCATTTTTAAAATTCTAAGAAAAAAATTACCCATAAAAAATATTAATTGTCATTTTCAATTGTAAATGACGAAAATTTCATGGACAACTGAGGTCATGACCTCGTGTCCTAGCTACCCGATAGGTAAGAACTATTGAGCGCTGTTGCCCGCGCCTGTGTTGGCATGTAATTTTCGTTATTTAAGTAAATAATTTTTTTTTGGGGTTAATATATGAGGACTGTACTGGCCGTAACTATATATATATATATATATATATATATATATAGTTTGTATTTTTACTTTTTATTCTAAAATGCAAGAGTACGAAGAACGGCATGCGCACACGAAGCTTGCACTAGACTTACGAGTAGACTTCAGCACGAATAACAACGATTGTTGAATGATTTATGATTCAGAAAAAATAATTTTATTTTGTTGTCGTGTCTCTATTTTGTTATCCAAATTTTCTTAACAATACTTTATTAATTATTTCCTTACACAGCTTCGGATATAATAATAAAACTTAATACTCTGATAAAATCATCGCATGCCTTTTGTAGATAGATATAGATTTTATTTTTAGTATGAAATAAGAATTTTAAAAGCGTAATTATTCGTGAGAAACAATAAAAAAAGCAATACTGCAAAACGCGTCACTGAATTGCGCGAATTTGATAAGATACGTGATACGTGACTTTTCTTGACTTCATTCTAAATACTATTTTTCTAGGAAAAATGCACAAGACCTTTTCGATGGATATTTATAATCTTTAAATTTATTATAATTTCTTAGCCACACTCAGCAAATACAATTAAGTGACATTTTCAGAGGTGAAGGATCGGAGCATACGGATGTATTTATCTGGCACACTCATTACAGTCAGTAAAGGCAAATATACAAAAATGAAGCGAGGCTAACTATATGTATAGTCAAAGTAAGTAAACAATTAGAGGGTTAGTTACGTACTATTCAATGATTTTCCCTCGTAACCGCCACTGTTCCCGTGGGGAAACGTTTTTCCAGCAAGAAAAAACGGTACTATTCTATGAAAAAAAAAAGTAAATAATTATGTCTCCTAACATTTATTTTTATCTCTCTAGTAATTCTTTATTATTAGAGTTACCAATCCCACCTGTAAAATTTCTTCCTTCACTTACAACAAAATTGATATATTTTAAACTTATACTTATATCCGGCCTACATGTCATATTACGTTTGAAGACGAATGGACGTCAATTACAGATTTAAAATCATGGCATAACGATGGCAAACTACACTATTAATAGCAAAAGCGACTGCCGTTACAGCGTACAAGGTGAATAGCAACTATCAAGCCTGCAATCGAGTGCGACTCACGAACCGCATTCCATCATGTTGATATACTCCGAAGCATAACAAAATGACGCTAGACATTTCAAATGAATTATACTGTTTTGCGCCTCTGTCGTTATCTTGTCACGTATAGATCCGTTCGCTTGGGGCTTATTACCATATTTTTAATTACTGACATCTTGTAATACTCTTTGCCGTTTATGTAAAGCTCTGTTCCGTTTATTAAGCCACCAACCTGTCCCAGCGACAATTAAATTATATTCATTTTTATTAAAAATATTTCTATTCAAACAAACACACAAACTTTCGCATTTTACGTTAGTTATAAAGCTACGTATCCTTAATATTTTTAAGTAACTCTAAGCTCTGAAGAATGTAAGTCATTGCGAGATTTTCTGTAAATGGTGCCTCTAATGTTATTCGATCTGTTATTCATGTATGCAAACCTATTGTTGGATTTTAACGTCGTTCCATTTAAGTTGCAACTAAATATGCAGCTTAAGTAAATATGGGTACGTGTTTTCAATTGTCCATAATTTGCTGTACATTTCATCATTCGGTGTAGAAACTGCGTACACCTGACACAATGATTATTCGACCAAAAAGTAAAAACCCATTTCATTCATTGAATAGGAAAAAACTCAGTCAAATTTGGTCTTAGAATTGTAATCTTATCGCATTCAGAGAAGTTGCCTTTAAGAGGGGGTACAAACAAAAATATAGAAAAAGCATAGAAATGAGATCGTGCGTCGAGGCGTGTAAGGGATGAAATCTTAAATGTTTCTGGCCCTAAGTGCGCTCTTAAAGAGTATAAAGACAGTAAGTGGTGTGGTTACAATAGTATTATAAAACAAACTGAATGATTTAATAGTAGAACTTGTACGTACTCGTAGTAAATAAATGGCTGCTGAACGATCATTATCTTAATTTATAAGGTGAATAATAAAACTTCCTAAGCAGTTATTCAACTGTGAATGTTAAGTGCATGTCGATTTACGGTAACTGAATTTGAGAGTTAGATTTTAACATTACATAATCAACAAACATCCAGAACGTAATTTAAATTGCGCAAGCTATTAATAAAACTAGCTAAGTGCGTGACGGAAACGCATTTGAATAGGATTCTAAAGTCAGAACTTGCGTATTTCCTGAATGAAATAAATCCTATTTCTTATTCATGCTAATGATAATAGCAGAATCAAAATAGGGCTTTGTGCAAGCCTGTCTGGCTAGGTACCACCCACTTCTCAGACATTCTACCGCCAAACAGTAATACTAAGGATTGTTGTCCGAACGGTGAGTGAGCCAGTGTAACTACAGGAATAAGGGACATAACATCTTAGTTCACAGGGTTGGTGGCATAATGCCGATGTAAGGGATGGTTAATATTTCTCACAGTGCCAATGGGCGGTGGTGACAACCTACCATCTGAATGCACATTTGCCAGTCTGCCATATTCAAATAAAAAAAAGTCTCGAAATAGATTTAAAAAAAGCAAGACGCGGGTCAGAAATATTAAATTACAAAGTATGGAATATACTATTCAAATATTTTATCCAATTATTTATTCCTGTTTTCACAGCATAACTTTATTGATTCGTTACTTTGTATAAGCGAATAAATTTCGTTCATACGTGAATGCGTTTATAATACATACATCCATGTAAATTATATTTGCCTTTATGAAATATATTTTCACGGTCAGTTATTCTCGGTCTAAAGCGTTCTCGAGTTTTGCACCAATATTTATTCGGTCTAACTAGTCTTCGGGTCATTATATTATGCAAAAAACTGGCGAAGTTGTTCAAGGAAAGTGATTTAATTACGTTATTTTTAAATCACCGACTTCAAAAACGAGGAGTGTTATAATATACAAGTTTGATGTCTCTATCTGTCTCTCTGTGGAATTGTAGTAATAGGTACATGGTCAAATTTCAAATTATTTTAATTATTTGCATTCGAAAGCTAGCCGAAATAGTTATTAGCTATTTAAGCTATGTTAGAATATTGTTTTGATCTACGCTAATATAATTTAATTTTATAATCATTATATATTATTTACTTCTTTGTTTAATGTTCAGGTGGTCAATTCTATTACGAATTCTTACTATATCGGGATCGAATCGAAACGTAATCGTTACCGTTTAACTTTTTACCAATTCTACTAACACAACGATTCAGTGCTGATTTGTTCGAAGTTCGATCGGAATAGAATCGGAAACGTATTGTAACCGTTATTAATTAAAAGAATTGAATCCTAGTCACGATTCCACTGAGGTTTATTTTTGTGATGAATGGGGAAAGTATCGTCACTGTTAAAAATTATTAGAATTGTCCTCCAGGTAATGTTGACATGGTTTCGTGATGGGCACCAATCATGTTTGAATATTGTGTTGTTGCGTGTAAAGTAAAGATTGAGTTATTGACAGGTGGCTATGAAGACTTTTGAATATATTTTAAGGACTTTTGTTTCTTGAAATGAGTTTGGCGTGTGCATGTCTAAATTATTGTAGCGACGCTATGCTCAAACTAATTACGGTAATTTTGAGCTTATCCGATATAAATATTAAATTAAAATTCTTATTACATTTTAAAAGTAAAAAATGGAACAGCTAATAAATATCCCAATGCTGGGCAAAGGATTCCTCTTGGTAAGGTATAGAATAATCCAATGCTCTCATGCGTATTCTACCTGGACCACCTCTTCTCCATTCTTAATTTTATTTCAAGAAATTTTCTATGTGCGTTTATTAATTATTGAGATAATTAATTACTTTGTTTGCTAATTACACTTTCACGTCTAACTACTCAACTTATCATCAATATATTCAATGAAATTTTAAATACGCGTTCTCAGGGGTACAAAAAAGTGCTTACATAAGTTATCAATAATCCTATTTCACACGCAGGCAAAGCCGCGGATTGAAACTAGCTTTACTTATAAAGTTAAATAGTGCATGTAGGTAGTTATTTTGAAATAAATGCAAAATAATTTACACAGACAACAAAATAAATAAATGTATTATATTTTAACAATCGAATCTTTTATTATTATATTATTTTTCTCATACAAACAGTTAAACTCATTATGATATACTAACGATGATATTCGTCGGTAGACATGATGTAGACTTTGATAAAAAAAAACCAATTGAAATCAAACGAAAAGTAATCAAGGTTTTTTACTAAGACTACCCATCAGATTAATCGAACTTCTTTAAAGAAAAAACATTACTGTTCATATTGTAATCAATTGATGTAAGCTTTGTATTTTGACGCGAACACCAAAAACACTAAACGGATTAACCTTAATATCTTGATAATTCGGGTAAGTTTGTGTCAGGCTTTGCAAATGGCGGGCTTCTGTAATCACTAATATTACAACAACGCTATTTAAGCTGTTTTTTAAATAATGTGGGTGAATGTTTTAATAATACGTTAAGTGCACTATAACACATATAAGAAAGAATGACAAATTGATTATACATAATTTGTCTTTAATAATGGATACGAATGAAGAACACGTGACATAATATATAGGTACACATAATTTGAGTTCCGACCTATCTGCACTAGTAGTAACGATGTTGCCATTGTATAAAAAAAAATCAGAAATAAAATCTTCGTATCACATAATATGTATCGATTAGTTATAATCTACGAACAAAAACGACATGACAAATAGGTTGAACATTAATAATTGTTAACCAATTACCAGTGATTGCTGTAATCACTCGGCTATATAGATAATAGGTTGGAAAAGTAATTTCTTATTCGACTCGCTGGCCCGCGCGTGGGTGTGCTATGGCAATGTTGCAATGATGATACATATCTCAGTTGTTTTCTAGTCCTCACTATACGTAATCCCTTACTTGTGTATAAACACATTTCAATTCACTTATGAAATTGACTTTTGACTTTCTTATTGTAACATTAATTCTTTCGTCCATTTTAGGCAGACAATCTATTTTGTAAAGTGATTTATTTCGGGTTGTCTATTTGTTTATATGTAATACTTTTAAAATGACTTGAATACATTATGTTTAAGTAGAAAGTTAAATTATACGTAATTATATGTTCTAGCTTAAAAACACTCGAATAACATTTTATTTATTATCATAATAGTCTTATCATTGTATTGTAAAAGTAAAAAACTTGTTTATATCGAGATATAATCGCTTTGCCGCACTTTTGGAGAGGTCTTTCTCCAGCAGACGCGATTGGCTAATTGATTTGTGATTAAAGAAAACTAGGATCAGCGCATGACTTTTTTATTTATTTATTTTAGATTAATATTCTTAAAGGCACGTTTTATTTTTGGATTACGGATTACTCCAATTACGCGTAAATATTGTGTCAGAAGCGGGAACGACGATGGCCCAAGGAGTAATTAATCGGCGGTATGTGCTTTTTATAATTTTATCCTTAAAATTGACATGAAACACCATACAATTATTAAGTCAAAAAACTATAAAATAATTACTCACGCGTGGTATAATTACTTACGATAATAGTTTATTTATATTGATTATTGTAGGTATATTTTTTAATCTGTTTTTTTATTTATTTATGAACTAGTCCAGTATCAAATATATAGTAGAATTTAATAATCAAAAATCTCGCAAAATCGTTTGTAAAAATTAGCACAATATGAACTCTTAACAAATCGTTTCTGCATTTATTACCTTAACTATAACTTAACGTTTTATAGTATTAATATGTAATGACATATTGAATTCATATTATTTATTATGTATGAATTATGTATCGACTCAAACATAATCCGAATGGTACTCGTTTTACGACTATTACGAGTTTATACTAACTGTACGCTCGTAAAATGAGTTAGACTGAGAATAGTTTTCATTAATTCATAGCTTTTTGATACTGAGGCAATAAACATAAGCTATAAAAAGGTTTTCTATTGAGTAATGATTTTGATTATTCGAATTTAAGTATCGAACAGTAATGCCCACGCATATTTTTCGATTATTATTTGACTTGTGCCTTTAGTGAGCTGTAAATATAAAGTTATGGCGTTAAAACATGCATAAAGGAATCGGTTTGTATATTACTGAATAATTATAATAATATTTTTTATCATGATTATGTGATAAAAACGATGAAAATATTTTTAAATTTTATCTTTATTTCAATCTTAACTTTATTATTTTAGCTGTTTGTATATTGTTTATATTAATACCAAGTTGTCAAGGATTTTCGAATGTGTTGCCGAGGCCCGTAAATAAAAATATATATGGTCCACAATGCGGATCAAATTTTGTAAATTACGCATCCTTACTTCATTTCATCGAGGCACAGAAAAGGAAGCCTCATCTCTATGTTTTACACAGAGGCAAGTGCAAAAAAATATGTCAGATATATTCGCCTGTGTGTGCAAGTAACTGGAGGACTTATCATAATGAGTGTCAATTTGAATACGCGAAGAAGAAAAATCGTAATCTTTATCTAAGATATACTGGAAAGTGTGGAATGAAACTTCTAAGCCATCCTAAACGTGTAACGTTAATTGACTATGAATATTATTTTGGAAACAAGGGAGATTATTATGATATAAAAAAATGTACAATACATTGTTGATATAACATGGTTATAAATGCGTTGATATTTTGTGTAAAGTACTGTGTAAAGTATGTATTCTTTAAATAAACTTTGAATTTATAATAGTATGTCTATAGTCACTAGTTTTGAAATATTATCCGACAAATTCAAAATGTATGTTTATTTTGACAGATTATATCAAATAAATACTGGTTATATTTATACAATTTAAATTATAAAGAAAAATGTTACTAATAATTTTCTATTATTTTAATTACATGTTATAATTTAGAAACAAAGATCCAATATATTAAAAAAAGGCAAGAAATATAATCAATTTTATCTTTTAACGAGGTATAGGAACAGTGAATTATTGACTTCATTTATGTTGAAAACATTATCGATCGAAATCATAGATTTATTAATTTATTTCATTTATAGACGATTAGTTTGACGAATCGCTTAGTTGGTAGCTCACATACATTATACTATCGAATCTAAATTACAGTATATTTTAAAAATCCAGGAAGGAAAATAAGTTTATTACTTTGGTCATTAATAAAAACAAGGGTTTATTATGATTATATTACAAAAACATTTTTTTTATTTAAAACTTAGTAATAATTACAATTGTTTCGCCAATCTATAAAATACCTTAGACGATTTTTATTATTTTTGTTTACTTCAATTTTTTTTTTCATTACAACCATTTCATTCTTTCAATCTATAAAAGACAACCATTACAACTGATTCACCAAACGTCACATTTCGTTTTATACATTTACGGCGTCATAGATTTTAGTTAAACAGTGTTTTTTTGTCATAATTGATTTGATGTCCGAAAGAAAAAGACAACACTATTTAACTAATTACGTAACTATGTGTCATTGCGATGAAGACCGTATATAAAAAAAGCAACAAAATTCCACAATATTTTTCGTTTATCTATAAGCTGTAGTTCATATATTATTCTATATTGTCAATTTCTGTTTGGGAATACAATTGTCATAATTATTCTATGTCATGCAAATCTTAAGTTATAAAGAATATGATGATAACACAACGAATGAAGGATGTTATTTGATTGTAAATTTTTTAAACGTTGTTTGTAAAACAATTTTTTTTTAAGAAAATGTATGTGTGTGTATCCCATTGCGTGCGTGCGTGAGCGTGTGTGTGTATGAAGTATTCAAAAGCGAAATAAATTAAATTGTATTTATATCGTTATTTTATCTACGGACAAATATTGTCTTTACAAAAATTTTATTCACTATGTATTATTTAAAAATGTAACTCATATTTTTTTTTCCTTCAGTTTTTATTTATTCGATTTCCTTCGAAAGGTTTATCTTTGGTTTTAGTTTTTTACTGTTTATACTGAAGCAAATAAGATTTTATTAGTTGTAATTACTGCTTTCTATTTTCTACAAATTGTCAAATAATTCTTATTATATTTCGTTCGTTACTTATTTTTACTTTAGATTAAGGGTCTATGTAAGTTCTTATTTTATTAATTTCTTGTATTATTAATTTATCAATTATGGAGTTCGTGATAATTATTTTTAACTTGTTTTTTTTTTGTTTTAGTTGTTAGTCCTTTTCTATGGCCGGCGTACAAAATGTTTTCAATATTTCATGATGTTCAGTTGACTACTTAAGACGTAAAGGCGTAACATACAAACAATCTCACTTTCGCATTTATAATATTAGTACGGATTTTATAAACTCCTTATCTTAAATGTACAATAATTGTTATGTTTCTTACAAATCCATATATTTTTGCAGACTCTTCAATGTACCCTCAATATTTTCACTCAATTTCGTATTTAATTCAGCAGAATCGTCATAGTTCTTATCGAATCTAGATTTTGGTTCGGATTTAGGTGTGCCGTTATTTTCAGAGCTAAGCTCACATTTGCCCAAATGTTCAATCTCGAGAGATGAGTCCAACATCAACTTGTCTTGTCTAAAGTCACAAATATTTTGATATGTTTTTCCATTGGTAGCACAGACTACTTTTGATCTATCGCTCATTCGACACTTAACAATGGATTGTTGTGAACAACGAGCTGTTGCAGCTAAAATTGATAACACTGAAATATAAAAATGCACGTAAATTCAGCCTATAATGGAAATGACTACTTACGTTAACGAATAAATGGAATGACTCATTGTTAGAACATGACTGAACGAGTTTTAGGATTAATAAATCAAAGTTGATTAATTACTAGTTATCGATAACATTTTCATGTTCACTTTAAAAACACTAAATCGTTTTTTTTTTTACTGAAAATAATAACTGATTATACACGTGATTGAAATAACGTAACTTCGGAAAATGTTTTTAGTGAAAACATTTCTTAATCAATCGTTCAATAATTAATTAGCTAAGCTTACAAATTGAACATGTCAGTAATTAATAACGTGGTTGACTTCAGGCTACTGAGGAAGGAATTACTGCATATCAAAAACGTGATAGGGATTGTAAATATTTAATTAATCATAGTTATAAATATATACATTTCATTCATGTAAGAAATAATATTATCAAATTATTTATTGAAGTTCATATTCAAGATTTTTACTTAACTTTAGTACTTTTAATTTTTCTGTATATATATATTTTTTTATAATGTCATCGCTAATCTTTCTACGTATTAAACATAGTTAAATCTTCTTAAAGCGTCCCTCAAATGAAAAAACGCTGTTTGAACAAAAAAATACGGAATTTGCTAGTTGCATTACGAGGGGTTGGTTTGTAACTAAAACTGTTTCAAACTACTTAGAAAATAAAATACGCAAAAAAAAAAATAGAAAGAAAAATACATTATATTTAGAATTTAAATTATAATTCTGTATGTATCATACACACTTTTTAACTATTCAAACAACACCTTAAACATTTGCGTTTAAAAAATATCAAATTATTAACTAAATTAATTTTTCTTGGACAAGATCGACATTTCTTGTAACAGTCTTCGAAAATAAGAAGTAATGTTGAGTTAGCGGCGTAAACTGGTATATTGTTTTCCATCCTTATTACGTCAGATGTGTAATTAGCTGTTCGATGGCTCGACTTCACTTTTTCTCTATGTCTCGCAGCATTTGTAACCTTTTTAATATGAGACAATTTTTTTAATGTAAGTACGACTTTAGTTAAACAATGACCATCATACAAGACGGTCAAATCCGGATCTAATCTTTTAGCTTCGTAAAATTTGCAAATGTTGCTGTATGTTTTGCCATCGGTACCACAAACTGGATCTTTCGCGAAGCAGTCATCGTCAAATGTTTGGTATGATTCAAATATTAAAAAAATCAGAAGTCCCCCTGGAATTGATAAATTTTAAATTAATTTTGTTTAAATTTTTATTGTAAAAATAATGGTATCATATTTTATCGTTAACTACTAAAATTTTATATTAATAATTATCATTAAATCACTTGTAGAAAAGACTCTTCAGTACATTACTGACTGTTCAAACAGTCAGTTAAAGCAGTCAGTAGTGTACTGAAGAGTCAATAGCGCAATTGCTTACGGGCCACCTAGCGACGTAATATTCGCAAGTTCGATCCCGGCCCCTTGTTGTCGTTTCCACTAACACAAGTAGTACGCTTAATTGAAGGGGTAAATAGAACTACTAAATCCTTAAAACAAGAGGGATTACTAGTAGTTTATATAAAAAATATGAAACCCGTCAAACTAAATTATTGAGGAATTATATTATCTACTTGTATTATCATCAAAATTATATAAGTAGATAATAAAATTATTACTTGAAAAATTAGAAGTATACTTCCTAATATGATATACTTCCTAAAATTTAATTTTTGTTACTGTAATATCGTTCGAGTCTAGCCTTTAAGGCTGCATATGCCGAAATCCTGAAGCAAATCTTCGTCCCCGAGTTTTTGAGTGTTATCAAGGAATTATCACTAGAAAAATACGTAAATCCGTTGATCTTGTTAACTCTCTGGTCTAATCGTATTATAGTCCCTTATAAGGTTTATGGAACCTGCGTTTGCGCACAAATTTCCGCACTATAATATCTTACGCAGTTGGCTAGCCCGTTAAATATGGTACCGTGGCTTAAATATCAACTACACACAAGTTAATCTAATATAAAGCGTGTAAATATAGGATACTTACAAAAAACTGTCATAATATCAGATACATCTGTCACGCTAAAAATGAATACGAAAACTCATTTCATTTTTAACACACAAATCACACTTTGATATTTGAATTTAATGACTACATCGGTTATTGATAGTATAATTAAATTACAGTGCACATTGATTAGGGTTCCGTGTTCTTGTTCAGTTTCAAACAGTGAGACTTAAAATTTTGCATATTCATTAAGAACTAGCGTTTTGCCCGCGGTTTTATCTCTGTAGTTCCTGTTCCCGGGGACAAAATGTAGCTTATGTTAGTCGCTGATAATGACGCTTTCCATTGGTGAAATAATTTTTAAAATCGGTTCAGTGTTTTAGGCGTGAAAGCGTAACAAACAAACTAACTCACATTCCGTTTTCCTGAACCGATCTGAAGTGGGTTACGGTATAGGGTGAATTGATTGGGTTGATACAGTGAGGGTTCCGTTTTCTCGTTTTTTCAAGTAGTAAGGCTTCTGTCGGTCTTTTGAGTGAATAAACTAGATGGCGATTTTAAATCTTGCTTATTTATTGCAAAAAGATGTTTGTCCTTTTTGTAATATTTCTTATTTTTAAACCTGTGTCTGAAGTATCTTGAAATTTAAAAGTTACGTAGCGACTAATAATACATTAATATTCTTATTTTGTTAATATTTATAGATATCTAATAATGTTAAATTAACAAGAACGAATCCTTAGTTATTTTGATTTAATTTATTTATTAACTTACATTTATATAGGTACAGTTTTTTTAATTTGATTTAATCTATAGTAAAACATTATTAACCAAGTGTAGTACCAACCAAACATTGGTAACCAATATCATAATTATATAATTGACACTTCTTGTTAATAAGAACTTCAATATGAATATTATAAAGATATTAATTACACACCAGTTGGGCACATAGACAGCATGCCCGCAAGCCACGTGTAGTTGTTGTCTAATTTAACATATGCTGCATGATCACATTACCTTCAAAGTTTAATGAAGCCCCACACGGCAATTTATACTAGTAAGTTATATCAAGTTCTATAAGCAGAGGCCATTTTGTTTTTATGTAACCTAGAATATATTTATAATTTTAATCCATAAAAATATCTTTATCTGATTAAGTTTTATCATAATATTGTACGCAAAATATTTATTCATAAGCGGTCACATTCGGTCATACTGGCAATACAAGAAGTATGAACCACTCCATCCACCAATAGTACATTGCTAACCTTGGAATCTAAGATGTTTTATCGGGCTTGTAATACTGGGTAACTTTACTCGGTGGTAGAGGTTGTGCAAGCTCGTCTGGGTAGGTACCACCCACTCATGAGATATTCTACCGCAAAACAGCAGTACTTTGTATTGTTGTGTTCCGGTTTGAAGGGTGAGTGAGCCAGCGTAACTACAGTCACATGGGACATAACATCTTAGTACCCAAGCTTGGTGCCGCACTGACTATGTAAAGAATGATTAATATTTCTTATAGAGCTGGGTGATGATGATCACACCATCAGGTGTACTGTAGGTGTAGTTACTGTGCACGATTAGATATTACCTAACTATTTTATATAAAATATAAGCAATAGCAACAAGCTTTATAGACTTAAAATACTATCACGTTAGTTAATAAGTGACATCAACATTATTACATATTAATAAGTGAAAAGATATTACCTCATATTGACTATCAGATTACCTCAACGTGGTGGCATAAGTATGGATTACAATTACATTACAAGAAAGTAGGACTTCGATTTACTTAGACATTTGAAAACATTTTTTTTTTAAATCCTATTGTATAAATGAATATGTTAGGTTTGTTACACAATTACGATCGATCGACTGGATGAATTCTAATGAACTGTAAAAGTCGATTATGTCATTGAATAGAGTATATACAGCGTGTAACAAAATTCGTGTCTGACCCGTGAAGTGGTTATTAGGTATTGTGAGTCGGTTCTATTTAGGTAATAATTTTTAAAATACTTAATAATTTTTTTTTTATTAAATGGCTAAAATTACATGGCAACACAGATGCGGACAATAGCGCTCGATAGCTCTTACCTATCGGGTAGCTAAGACCTCAGTAGTCCACGTTTTTACCACCAACAGTGTCGTTAAACACAATTAATATATATTTTTAAGTAATTTTCTTGCTTAGTAATTTAAAAATTATTACATAAATAGAACCGACACACGATACCTAATAACCACTTCACGGGTCGGACACGAATTTTATTACAGCCTATATACATGTGTTTAAGCCGAGATGGCCCAGTGGTAGAACGCGTGAATCTTAACCGATGATCGTGGGTTCAAATCCAGGCGAGCACCACTGAATTATCATTTGCTTAATTTTAGTTTATAATTCATCTTGTTTTATTTACCGTTCTTATCTAAAGGGTGCATCGCAATCGAATCTTTAGTGCGATTGTACAATACGTAGGAATTTCATTTACATCTAACGAAGCAAGTAAGCTCGTGTAGAAATTAAAATAGGTTCACTTTCACTCATAATATTCATAACAAGTCAGTAAGTAAATCTCATATTTTGTAAAATAACACCGCGATTGTATCATTATTATACGAACATCTGACATTTAAAGGTTACGTATTTATTGGAATTTAGTAGTACGGTTACGGGTGCAGTTAATTGCAAAATTCGCTTTGATTCTGCTTTTTCAAGCTTTTATTTCAACTTGTAATTTTGTTTGTTTGTTAGTTTGTTTAGGTCAAATCTTGCAAGCTGAATTAGAAACACATGTTCTTATCGTATTGTGTTGAAATTTTACGTTGGTTCAGTTCATTTTTGTTAAACATGACCTTATTCTACACCAAGGATTGACTCCAGGCGAAGGAACTCGTCAGCGCTCAACTAAAGTCTGTCTGTTTTTCCTGATTCCAATAGAATTCTACGAAAATTACTAACATCATAAATATTTTACATATAGTTTAGAAATACGAAGTTATTCTAGAATACCACTACAGATTCGTTCAATATTAATTATAATAACAAGACCTAAAAAATGGTTTACAGATAAAATTCCTTAAGAAACGCGTATTTTTATATAGTTTAGTTAAATTGTTTTTAAAATCGATTACTCATTTTAAACGTGAAATGTAAAGTACTTTCCCGTATCTTCAGTATAGCATTACATCAACTATATTATACCAATCTTCTTTTCTTAAGAACAAATTGCTAAGGAAGAAGAGCCTGTTTATGTAAACCGCAATTAAAAACGTGTACAGAGCAACTCTTTAAGTTCCCCGAGACATCACTTACGTAACTTGGTTAACTGGAAGCGTATCTAAATTCACAATTCATGAACGCAATCACTTGCGTTCTCAGATGGTTAAACGCCTTATCAACGTCTTGTACTCGTGACGCTGAGAGGGAACTGGGAGAGGTTCGGTCACGACTACGCTCGATATTCCAAAATGTTAACGAGACGAGGCGCGAACGAAAGTGAACAAATGCCATTGTTATAGGAACAGGTGCTGCGATATAGATAGCCGGCTTTATAATTCGACACCTACAGACACATTGGAACGTTATTACACAACTCGCTTAGAATTTAAAATTTGACTCGTTAAATTTCTAGACATCAAAGGAACTTGATTTCTCATTTTTGAATGCTAGAAGATATTGTAGGTGTTTTTATAGTTTTAAAAAGGCGTAAGGTCCTCCAATTGCACAACACGTTTCATCGGATAATGAGAGTAAGTATAGAATTAACGTACACACTTGTGAACTAAAATATGTATGTCCTACGCAGTTAGTCTCCTTCGGAAAATGACCAGCGAAAACGACAAAGAGTACATTATTATCATCGCATTAAATATTAAAT
Organism: Nymphalis polychloros; assembly: GCA_905220585.2. Lineage (NCBI taxonomy): Eukaryota > Metazoa > Arthropoda > Insecta > Lepidoptera > Nymphalidae > Nymphalis > Nymphalis polychloros. The sequence goes on from HG992247.1 coordinate 4,024,267, forward strand.
TAAATCAAACACATCCTTCGGTTAAATATAACATCCTAAAAAATCTTTTGTAACCCGTGATAGTAAAGAAACCTGTTTTCTGAAAATATCTCTCTAAACCCACAAGTTAAATTCCACTTTCATAAAAAAATACAACAGTAAAGTAAAGTAACAGCCTGTGAATCTCCCACTGCTGGGCTAAGGCCTCTTCTCCTCTTTTTGAGAAGAAGGTTTTGGAGCTTATTCCACCACGCTGCTCCAATGCGGATTGGTGGAATACACATGTGACAGAATTTCAGTGAAAATTTGACACATGCAGGTTTCCTCACGATGTTTTCCTTCACCGTCAAACACGAGATGAATTATAATCACAAATTAAGCACATGAAATTCAGTGGTGCTTGCCCGGGTTTGAACCCACGATCATCGCTTAAGATTCACGCGTTCTTACCACTGGGCCATCTCGGCTCTTCAAAAAATCAATAAGAACTACAAATGACGACAAACGTATGGACAATCTAAAATTGGAAACTAATAAATTTTTTTTATAAAAATAACACAAATCGAACCCATTATATTTATCAAGAAGTAGGAACTACACGTAAGTAATAGTATGCAAGATTTCAAGTTGCAAAGGAAAAGCGGATGAAATAGATAATGTCCTTTGCGAAAAGATCGAAGTGAAGATAGATGGAGTTTTGATTTTGAATGGAAGTTAAAATACAGGAGAAGCATTTGAGATTGTTTATGATAAAAACAAGTATACAACGAGAATGCATAATTTACCAAATGCGGACGATATAACAGAAGGATCATCAATCATTTTATATGAAAACATGCTCTAAGATAGGCCATCATTTACGTTCCCCAGATTCATTTACAAATAAATTTGTTGTGAACCTTCTAACATTTTCTTTTATTTTAAATATGTAATAAATGAGGTTTTGATTAAAAATAACTGTTTTTGATATGAGCATGTTAGAAAATCTTTTAAATTCGTATATTCAAAATGGAAATTAAAAATGACAATATGATACGTGTGAAGGAATAGCGAATTTGAAGAATGACAATCTCCAAGCAAAGCGCTGCACCATATGAGAAATCTAGCAACAATATACTTACAATTTGTTCTTGAGAAATAGTTGCGAGCAATAAAAACAAAAAAATAGTCTACTGTCCAGAGCACGGATGCTAAGTCCATGCTCTTACAATACAATATTACACATACAAAATGTATTATACTGTAAAGCTTAGAAGCACGCCCAAAAAAATAAAACAAATCGATAATATCTATTAATACAACACTGCCATAAAGAGAGCTAGTAATAATAGGATTTCATTAAAACGCCTCAAGTCGTACATATTTCTTAATCCATTCCGGTAGTATTGGCATGTTCAAAATCAAGATATACATATAAGGCAAGTATTATGTACAAACATTGAATGTTATTTTGTAACATTTAAACGTGAGAGCCCTCAGTAGATTGCTTTAGTCAGTCATGCATAACATAAAAAATAGACATGCGTGCTAGACTATGTAAGATGTACGATGTACATAGTTACATACCATACAAAAATCGTCATTCTTGTATTTAGATAATTGAGGCCCTACTATTACTTGAGAAATGAAATCGCTAAGTTGTTATAATACGCGAGAAAATTTCATGTTCATGTGTTTAATTTGTTACAATTCATATGTACTGTGCAATAAAATATTGTAAGGAAAATTGCATGTATCGAATGAACTGCGTTAACGTATTCCAAACGCTTTGAAAAATCGCGGTGAAAAAGCTCCAAGCTCTTTCCACAAGAGGTAACAAACCCTTAACCCTGTGGGAGATTTATAGGTTATTTAAACTTTTTACTTGATTACTTATTAATGTTATGAATATTAGTTGTGTAAACTATGTTTCTCCAGATATTAATTCACCATTATTTTATACTTAGAGATAAGCTATATAAGTCTTAGAGAGACAAAGATTTTTTCCGGTTACCAGTTCTTCTCGATAGAATCAACAATCCGGAACTGGCATCTTATCTTGCAAAATGTCGATACCAATGTACTGTTAAAGCTTTCTTGAATAAAATTAATTTTGTTAATGGTTTATCAGTAACCAGTGGTTGTAAGTTGCGATCTATCATAAGCCAAAACTAAAATATATTTCAAAAAATTGTAAACAAATAGTCGTCATTCTTTTGAATATAAATAACGTACTTATTTTTGTATTTGCGTTTATTCATATAATCTAAAGTATCTAGTAATGGCAAATATTATGTAACATAAGCTATTACTTATAACTTCACTATTAATTGAATTAAATTTATCAAGAGTCCAGTCTATCCAATTTACAATAAGAACAATTATTAATAATGAAACGAATTATCTTTTCCTTATTGTATTATGCGGATGTTCTTCACACATTTGATTAATTATAGAAAACGAATTGTTATACAATTTAATTTAACCTAGCTGATAGTGGAAGATTAATTTATTTTAATAAAATACGTGTAGTTATTATGGAAGTACTTATATTCCTACTACCTGCCCGTCCTGACTTTAGGGAATGGGTCCATTTTGGACAAGATTTCGATCCGTTCTTAGTGAGATTTACATAGCTAACGAAGTAACTATGCAAAATAGCATGCCAACCGGGTGTATGGTTTTGGAGATCTCGTCATGAGTCGAGTCAATGAGTGGTATTTCACTTATATATTTATATATAATGTATTGTTAGGAGTGCAGGCTACAATTGCAAAAGGGTTGAAGATTATTCACAGTGCTAGTCGGCCCATATACCATTGAACTATTGAACTATTGATATATATGGCTATAACAATATATACACACGAGTCAAAACATATCAATGTCTCCCATATTATTTTAAATATTAATAATACCTAAATTTAAATATAGAATCGTGGAATGTTTTATTTTTAAAATGATAATCATCTTACACCTTTTTTATATTGCACATTACGAATGCACAGCGGTGTGGTAGTGCTTTATAGTCGGATACTAAAAATCGCGATACATTCAACTTTAATTATTATTGTATTTAAGACACTTATGTGGTATTTTACTATATATCATAGAAGTTCTCGTGATTACATAAATTAATAATGACGTCGAGATTTTTGTTCATATGTTTTTTAAACTCTTTATTTCGCTATGGAATTATGAAAGTTTTATTTTTATTATTTGAAATATTAAAGACACAAAGTATTTTTTCAAACGGTATATAATATTATTGCGAAACAAAAATATATATTGTATCATGTATCTTATCCGCTACCGTAAAACCATATTACGTTTCCTAAAAACGACGTAAGTATATCTGAAAGATTTGTGCAATAAAAAATAAAGAAAGATTGTTAGCAGAACATTAATATAAATATTGCAATAATAATAATTTTGCATGCTCTAGTAATCAACGGTTTTGATATTGAAGTTTTCATTACCAATTCTTTTGAGATATACCTACTTGTAAAACATACATAAATTTATAAATATTTTTCAATGTGGTGCAAGTTAGGTCGTATCGGCAGTTGTGTCGCTAGCCGGCTCACATTTTTTTGCGTAAGCATTTCAGTTCACACTTTAATCGATATCAGATTCATAACTAAGCTGTTACAAGTTGGCTCACTTGCTTAATGCAACAGACGACAGAAAGCGACGTCGGCCCGACAAGTGTAAAGGGCGCAATAAAAAATCTGTAAGCTAATAAAACCCGATCCGACAATTAAACTGTGGCAGAGAGGTATATATTTCAAAGCTGCTCTATAGAACGTCGATAGTACTATTTAATACATACGCTAACATGCGATAGTCACAGGTTTTTACTACTAGAAACAAAGACATCAATTAATTTTATAGTGGTTAAAATCTATGTGTTTTGATGCTTGAAGAACAAAAGATTAATTTAATGTATTCAAATAGTTAGAGCTTCTGTCCGAGCTTCTTGTACATTCTCGTAACTGGTATCTCTTGAAAGGGATTTAGTATCTATAAAGACCGTGTCACACAATTCTGTGAAGTAACACTGGGGAATGGGAGCTTTCTATTTCTTTGATAAGTTCAAGTATCTTCTATGTTGTACACCTTTCGCCGGTTCTTCAATATATTGAACAAACACATAGCTCATTACAGTTAAGTAATATCATTGCGGTCTGGATAGGTCTTTGACCAAAGCCTAAAACGGTAATGAAAGTTGCGCAAAAACATGCCAGTGACTACGCCTATGCAGGGTTGAATGCAGCCTATGTTGTGTAGTATTATTATTATTTACGTTTATATGTAGTGAAACTTCTTTTGGAATTAATGGAAATAAACTGTCAATATCAAAGTGTTTGCTAAGTTCAAATGTCCAGCGTTTGTACAATATGTAATGTCTTACGTTTGACACTTGTACTTGAAAGCGTTCTTTTGTTATATTTGGTATTCATATACTAAATTAGAATAGTACTAGTCGTTCTTCTTTACTCGAGATGTTATACAATATAACAAAAATCATACCAGCTATCAATTTGTCTAATTAAATGTAATATAAATTAAGGCCTTAAATATATAAACACAAATTAAAATTAACTAGTGTATAAATCTTAACCGCAGCATTCTTTAGCATTTGAATCGCAAATCCGATCCTTTGGGCGATGAATAAACTAACCCTCCTGTTACCGGTAAAATAATAAGGCAAAGTGTCGCATTTAAATTTTTTTTAAAAAGTTTTTGCATATTACTAAAAAGATCCACTAATATTTGCATCGTTTGTTCGCTTCAACTTTTTCTGCGGCCATTCCGGCCTATAATAAAATAATAAAGTAATAATATAATAAAGTAATAATGTTTTATTTCCAAGCTATAACGTTTAGTATCTCATAACAACTTAATTCTGCGATTGCAGCAGCCCTAGGCGAGTTAGGATCATAACTCAAGTAGATCTCGAATCGACACGATGAGGATTTACAACACGTCTCGCAGAGTTATTGGTAAAAGTTATTTTGCTAGAGCCGTGTTATACTTAACGAACACGAGTAACCCTACACTTTCCAACTTTTAATATAATCATTTTAATATATATTTTTTTTGTTTCAGGTAAATCTCGTTGTAATTCATGGGGACGGTAATATGAAATTAAATTATTATTTCTTCAAATAATTGTAAACTTTCATTACGCTTTGAAGTAAAATTACATGTATATACATTACCTAATAAATAATTTATTTGATCTGCGAGTGCAACAGGGCAAAGAACTCTTTACCTTCTAAGAGGCAATATATACATGTATACAGAGTTATTTGTAACGACCCAGCAACCTAGCAGGACTAGATAACTAACACCATAAGCAACAACTTTTGTTCTACGACTTTTTATAATTTGTTAGATTTTATTTTCATACAAAAATAAATATTAATTTAATTTCCCGCTTTTAACGTTTATAAGTCTACGCGCATCGCAAAGATCGACGCGTCGCGTCGTCCTTTCGTTTATGAATGAAATATAGACCTACAAATGTCACGACAGTACGACAAAAACTTGTAAAATCATTTTTTTGTCATGTATTGAGTTATGTCCAAACTCGTAGAACAAAAGTTGTTGCTTATGGTGTTAGTTATCTAGTCCTGCTAGGTTGCTAGGTCGTTACAAATAACTCTGTATAAATTAAATCGTAATTTATATACATATATGTATTTGTGTTAAACAGTTAAACAATGCTGTCTTCTTCTTTTGAATGTCAAATCTAAGATATCAGAAAGAGAAAAATCTATGTTTAACCAAAAACCCACTGAATGTAAATTATTAGTTCATTTCTTTTGATAGATATTACACAGTTTTTTTTGCTGAGATGAGTCATCTTTGAATAGAAGAAGTGAGCGTTGACCAAAGATCGCGGGTTCAAGAATTACATAGTTTTCATGTAGCTAATATTTGCGTATATATATTATAATCTCGTGCTCGCCATGAAGGACAACATAGTGAGGAAATCTGCCACATATGTAACTACCAACCCGCTTTGAGTGTAGTGGATTCGGTACGTAACCGGAGGAGATTAGGCCTTATTCCAGCTATGGGAAATTTTGCAGGCTGTTACTATTTGTACTATATATCTTTGGAAATTTGCATGTTTTCTCGCGATCTATATATACTACTTACAGCAGCATACGAATTGTATTTTTTGTTAAAGACACGCATTACATAAGCTATCTACTGGGCCATCTCGTTTCAAATATGTATGTGACACCACAATGACTAAGCTGATATGTTAAGTCATTCATTACATCTATACAACCTTGGTTCCATTTTGAAAGTATTTGTCGCATTCGAAAACAAGTTGACACGAAATTTCGTCAAGTGCTCGAGTATCTGCAATACTGTTATTTAATTTAATCTATCGGTGCAGTAAATTATATTATTTGTAATGTAATAATGTGTACTACTTACGAACTGTTTTTTGTACTACCCGTGTTGCATTAATTGTTTCTAGTAAAGGTTATTTTCTATTGAAGACTATTTATTTATTCTATATGCAAATGTTCAAAATAAGTAAGAAAATCTGTTTAAATTTGATCCTTATTTTCGTTTGACGATTTGATTGTTCGGTGACGATTAATGGATGTATGGTGTAAAATGAACTTATAATCATTTTGGGGTTTAATGTGGGGGCGAAAATTAGAACATTAAAAAAATTATGTTTTTCAAAAACGTCATGCATTTCAAATGAAAGTGCTCGTTATGAGAAATAAAATAAAAATGTAAACGTATCACTGTTGGGCTAAGACAGGAGGCCCCCGTAATATTAATTATACACGAAAATAAATCACAAAATCACAAAAAAAAAAAATCATTAAATTTTACGATTAATGGAATTGATGAAATATGAAAACAATGTTAGGGTTTTTAGATTGGTAACGCTTTTTCAATGCATCGTTCCGTCTTTCTAAAGGTGAAAAACGTCAAAAATGCTATAATTGCTGTAAGTACGTACTGTTGTTTCGTGTTACATAACACGACCTTTTGTTGCAATATACAACTTATACCCGTTAAAGATACAAATTTGCCAATAAAACATTTAAAGAGTCTTCTATAGTTCAAAAACTTATATAAGATCGATGTAGTGAATATAAATTGTTTAAACCAGACTCTATGAAACATAATTTTTCGTTTTATTTATAAACAGAATCACTCGAGTGTATTTATATTTATAACCAAAACCATATGTAATTTTTTATTTAAATTAACCATTAATATATAAGAGTGTAGCATTATCAATATGCAAGTTATGAAACGATAAATGATGATAAATCACAGATTCCATAGTTCAGTGTGTAGGTACACGTTGGAGAAGTGGAGCTTGATTGAGAAACGTTGATTTTGAAAACGTTACATGTACGACGTCATTCTCAAATTCAACCATGAAACCTTCAGATTAAATCACAATCTTAAGTTATAATTTTATTTCTTGTAATTAAATTCACATCTTCTTTTTATAGCATAGGTAGGCGGACGAGCATATGGGCCACCTGATGGTAAGTGGTTGCCAACGCCCATAGACATTGGCATTGTAAGAGATGTTAACCATCGCTTATATCACCAATGCGCCACTAATCTTGGGAACTAAGCTGTTATGTCCCTTGTGCCTCTAATTACACTGGCTCACCCACCCTTCAAACCGGAACACAATACCAGGTACAGCTGTTTTGAGGTAGAATATCTGATGAGTGGGTGGTACCTACCCAGATGAGCTTGCACAAAGCTCTACCACCAAGTGAACCACCACATCCCAAAGATTGAAGTGTATCTAGTATAGATTGCTATAACAGTAAGCACGATTACAACTTGTTTTTATCCTGAGCTACGATCATGTATTGCTTGTGTATAAGCTTACAAATAATTAAATACAAAAAATCTTCTAATTTTGAAATAGAACAGTGAATATACACTATTTTATGATATGACAGAATCAGTGGCTGATAACTAGAAGTAAAATTATAGTGGTATGCGGAAGCGTAAGTGCCTAGTAACTCCCACGGGGCTGGCATCGTGTAATAAAATATTACTGGAATAGAATAGGGGCTTACTTACGCAACATGAATGAATGAATCAACGTAGGTAGACTATTTATTTAAATAATCAGGAATCAGTTTCTACGGACTAGTATTATCTTATTGCAAGTAATGATAACGTCTTATAATGCAATATATGTATTTATATATCTATGTATACAATTTGTTATGTAAATAATAGAAAGATTAAATTTCAGTTCTTGTAAAGTTCTACAAAACGCGTAGTAAATTCGCATTATTAGGCAAATAAATGCTTTTATAAACCGTTATTCCATACCAATCATATTAGATATTATATAAAGATACAAAATATATCTGTTTTTATAAAATTGGTAAGCGGGTGGTCACACATGTAAGAAATATTAACCGTTCCTTATAACACGAATGCGTCACCAACCTTGGGAACTAAGATGTTATGACCCTTTTTCTAATTACGGGCAAACGGCCATAGTATTCACTCACCCTTTAAACCGGAACTCAACAATACCCAGTACTGCTGCTTGACGGTAGGATATGTGATGAGTAGATGGTGGAGACTTACCCAGACGGGCTTGTCCAAAAACCTACTACCAAGACCTATACGTAATAGCTACAAACACTGTATTTAAATTATCTTTATAAAGCTCTCCATCACGCTAGTACTTTGCGGGTTATTGGATAAATGAGACGGTTAGTACCGCCGAGTGCGAGGTTAATTTTATAACACATTGGCTTTCTTGGAATTAAACCTATGAAATACGATTCAGATCCGTGTTTTAACCACCAGGCCATCTCGACTCTCTATTTCTTTTGAACAAGTTATTATTGTAGAACATAAAAAAATATACAACCATCGCATAAACCATTATATTTAAATATACATTAAAATATATTGCGATTTCTTGTGTAAATGTATGATAAAGTGCACTTCACACTGGTCCATTTGTATAGATAGTCAATAATTTCTTTGAAATTTCTTACGAACAAACAAAGTGTTTGAAGAGCCATTTATCTGATTTAAATATCACTTTCACCGCGGTTAAAACGTCAATAGAATATAAATACAGTTAATGTTCTTCTTAACACTTGTATTATTTTATCTGTTGCAGGTTTTAAATACTTTGACATACATATCTATCTTAGTCATATCTGAGGTCGTAGTTTAGCTTTTTTAATGGTTCGACCTTTTTTGGCCACATCTATTGTACATAATGATACCTTTGGAATTACATAAAAACAATATCCAATAAAAAAATGAAAAGCTACGTTCACACATTAACATTGTAATAGAAGTAGTATTAATAAAATGAAACAATTGGATTTAAATTAAAGAAAATAGTATTTTACCACACAGACAACCTTAAAAGAAACTTTTGTGCTATTGAAACCATTTCCTAAAATGTATATCTCAGATTTGTAAATAAAAGTAACGTAACAGTCAGTGAATGTCCCACTACTGGGCTTATGCCTCCTTTCCCTTTGAGCAAAAAGTTTGAACCTTATTCCACCACGCTGCGCCAATGCGGGTTGGTGGATTCTTACGTGGCAGTTTAGTGAAACGTGCAGGTTTTCTCACGCTATCGCGGCTCTCTTGATTTGTAAATACATGTATTTATTATATTTAAAAAAATCGTGTCACAAAAATCATTTGATTTGTTTAAACGGACAACAGCGAGGAAAATCGATTTTAAATAATCTTAGATAGTCATTGATGTTGCAGCGACGCTTAAAAATATTTGATACGGTTGTATTGATTCGTGACAGGTTTACCTCGAATTGAATCACCGATCCTTAGGGCTGAATACAATTCTGGAGTGATTTATCTTAACGAGACCTCAAGCATCTCAGATAATTTTCAGACTTCACAAACGAGCGAAAATAGATCTTAAAAGCTTGAACTATAAATCAAAGATAGGCACGCGAACGCGACCGTGTACTGACAAGTGACATTCCAAAATGATATTTTATTTTTCTAGTAAAGAACTATATTTATAATGTATTTAACATTTTTTTATAAAACAAACATAACAGAGATACAATGTAGTTGCAAGTTAATTGTAAGTACAGATAACATTATTGTATATTAACGGCATTGATAAATATCATTCGTACAGTGTTGCCAGCCCTTCGAAAGCAAAAAGGAGCAAATTACCAATAAACAAATGTAGAAACCAATAAATAAGTCGGGAAACGATTTACTGTAGATATTAGATTTACTGTCCATGAAAAAAAAAACGGTAAGTAGCATATTTTTGTTGGCTGAAACAGTGTTTCTCCATAATTCATAACTTTAGCACTGAATATTTGTCAAATAATGTTTGCATGGTATAAAAGATGGCGTTATCTTATTTTATGCATTCACGCCTCTTTTATCAATTTGACTTAACACTTTGTACTGAGCTGAGCAGTTGCATGAAGCTTTTCGACATGATATCATCAACGTAAGATTGGTGGCGAACCAGTCGTATTCATTAATATTTAGGAAAAAAATTGAAGTCTTTGTAATTCTTCCACTACTACTTCAACTAGTTGATGATAAACTAAAAATGGACATCTGCAAGCTCTCGGGTGTTGCAGATGTCCATGGACGGTGGTAGTCACTTTCCATCAGATGAGCCTCATGTTCGTTCGCCACAACTTACTTAAAAAAAAAAAATTAAACCAGACCTGAAGTTTAACTCTCAAGTATTTCGTTTAAACGATACATGTTACATTTTGCTTTATTATTTTTAGTAAATAAATTCACGTACTCGAAGATACTGGCATCGCATAAAAAAGATATTTATTATACAGACGTGTGGAGGTTATTCGGTCCACGATTAATCGTTAAAGAACTATTTGTTGTAAACACTCAATTAACTACGTAACATCTGGTTTACAATTGGCGTGACATGACATAATTGTTACCTGAATCAACTCCATATAACAACAGTTTCATCTGGCAATAGATAGAGAGGCGAATTAGTGTTACTCAGATAGACGCGAAAAAAAATATTATTAGATCTGGTTGCAAATGTGAGATTACTTTTCACGCTTTAAATTGTTAGTTGTAGCATATCATTAAAAGTTCTCATTACTCTTAAATCGAAGTGCTAAATATTGTAAAAATATATATAATATTAATAATACATAGTAACTAATGAATAAAACATGACATTGACTAGTTTTGAAATGCAATACACACCGAAAATAATTGAATCGCTCGCTTTGATTCTAAATTACGCTTTGACGCGGACATCTTAATATTCCTTATAGGTAAGTTTCAAATTCTAGGTCTCACGGACTCTGTGAGATTTGCGGGGAAAGTGCAGGCTCGTATCGACCTCATACTACGGTTTTCATTACCTCGATGCATGCTTAATGACTATCTTTACACGAACTTACTTCCATGATTACCATTTCTAACATTTCTATACGTGTGATGTGACAGAAAATGTTATTATATTTAATGGGAAATTAAATGAGGACAGTCGGAAGTCGGTTAGAAAACTTTTGTAAAAGTAGATACAAATTGTTGAATTCTAATGCGTTCACAAATATATTAGGTAAACGATTTTAAATAAGTAAAGATAAGTTGTGATATAATAACTCAAATGTTAAGTCATAAATATTTATAGACTAAGTATACATACATTATAAAATTCTTAATAATATTAAAATAATATAGTCAATAGTTTCAAAGTTAGATAAGAATCTTGTTCACTATTAGCATACATATGTGATAGACGACTAAATTGTATTTATAAATGAAAATATAGTGTGTGTGTGTGTGTTATAATATAAATATATATATATATATATATAGTATGAATTCGCATTGCCTGCGGAAAATACTGAAGATGAGATGCATCTTTTATTTATTTTTGTTTGGACACGTAAATCTTAACTGAGGATTACGGGTTCAATCCCATCGCATCGATCGTATTGCGATCATCGCCCACCAAGTTTGCGGGCGATGATTTCAATCAACGGCTGCGTGACCGGGCAAATCACCGGTCTCGTGAGTTTAGAAATAAAATCGCAGTTCCACCACCGCGGCGGGCACGGGACAATAACGCTCCGTCAGTACTTAGCCTAAGACGGTCAGAAATCGTTCAGGCGCAGAACCAGTTATTATGTGTTTACTGAGCCACGGATGTGGACACTGATAACCAAAGTTCGAACTAGTGAAAATTACTCGACAGAAAAACCCAATATTTTTTCATTAAACCTCAGGTGCTTGTGGTCTACATCCTTATATAGCCACTAGACTAATGATATAGTTTAATAATTAATTAGGGATTTGATAATAAGGAATTACATTTCGTCCAATAAAATGGACCTATCACGTTTCTAATTCACCTTAACAGTTATCTATCTATATAAACCTACGCTAGAAAGTTTCCCACGTAGTTCGTCGTATATACATTCTAAGCGACCGTTTATCTACTCGTATATTAAGATAAACAATACGTCAATATAAACAATTATGGTTTTGTAATATTATAAAGTCCCCTCTTAGCCATTATATTTTTTTTTAAATAAATTAGGCAGTTGGTCCACCTGACGGTAAATTATCAACACCCATAGATATAAGCGCTATGAAAAATATTAAACATTCCTTACATTGCCAATTAGTGGTACGAACCTAGGGAACTCAGATGTCATATAACTTATGCCATTTTTTTTTTTTTTTTTGACGCTGGGAAAACTCGTAACGCGTTTCCCCCCACGGGAACAGTGGGGGGGGTATGTGGGGCTCGCCATATGTCCAAGGCACCGAGTGTGCCCCGGTCATTGGAATACCCACTAAAAACCCAGCGGTACCCTTCCCGTCTTAACGGGAGCGCCACGGGATCGCTTGCGCATGCTACCGTGAATATCCCTTATGCCTGTAGTTACACTCGCCAAACCGGAACACAACAATACTAAATATTTATGTTTGGCAGTGGAATATCTGATGAGTGGATGGTATCACCCAGGCGGGCCAGCAAAAAGCACCACCATTATATTAAAAAAAATGACATAAGTTGCATATGTGTTGTTCATTTTATCATATGTACCAAATTAAAAGTGACTGAAAGGAGAACTAAGTATAAAATAAATAAGGTATGCTTCAGTCTTATTTTCGTTAGTTTTTACACTTGTGACACACAACAACAATATAATAGTTTTATTGTGTAAAGTTCTTAATACTAAAAACATTCTCACGGCCGAATCCTGAAACGTCACTTAAATATTAAATGCAACTTAATTTTTTGAGACGCCGTTAATTTACAATTTCGCATACTAATTTAACTAACTAAGCGTTTAACTTTGAGGGACGTTTCAGTATTCGGCCGTCAACCAGTTAACCCTAATGAGTGCAGGAAAGAACGTCCGTCACAAAAATCTCGCACTAAAAATACTACTTACAAATACATAAACAAATGCTTCAAGGTATAAAGTAAATAAATTATTAATAAAGAATCGAATTATAATTTGATTGGTGAAAACTTTCGAGCAAACATCGCTTAATTTTCAAGAGCTTATTATGTTTATAATCTATTTTGTACTCAGTTTGTAGAATACGTGAATCTTATCAGAATTTTAAACGAGGGCAAGCACCACTCTAATTTTAAAAGTTTAATTTACGAATGTCAAGGAGTCGAATGAAAATCTTCATATGTGTCCAACTTGCATTGGAGCAGCGTGGTGAAATATGCTCTAAACTTTCTAGACTTTTATAGATTTACTTTATAGACTTTTTTATTAAAAGAGAATAATTACGCTTCTTTTTAAACTATACAGCATATATATATATATCGTTCATAAGAACATGTTCTCGGTCTCTTGACTAATAAATGTATAAATGTAATATGCTAGTTGGAATGCCTTATCCAAGGATCAAAGGTACATTTACCGCTTTGAATTTATTCCGTAACAAATTATAATCTATCAAGTGGATATCTCGATGGTTGTTCGTGACCATTCCTGCCAACTGATTTCAAATTCTCTTATAATGTTCAATCATACCTTTACCGGGAACAGGCGAATGGCGTGGAATCGATGATAACGATAATTTCAAATGGAGCGTTGAAATGCCTCCCAAGAATATATATAGCCGTTACAATATGAAGATCCTGAGGCGGTTTTAATGGTTGCATTACAAACACAACACGTGTATCAGCAATTAAGATAGATATTAATTAGTATTGCAGTCATGCTATTATAAATTCCTATAATTATATACGTTGCAGTCAAAGCTAGTCAAAAGTCTTTTTAACTAACAAAATCAGTCAAAATAACTATTGAACATTGGCTTTTGACAATAGTTCTTTTGACTGTAATAACATTTACAAGTAGTTTTGCCCAATTGAGCTAAAATTAGTTTAGCCTCAGTTAGTTAAAACAACTTGAAACCGCAAATTTTGTAGTCAAACGCACAAAGTAGGCTGCACCATATACGATTCATATCATTAATAATGAAACCGTAAGCCATAAAAGATCAACATGTAATACAAAGCGTAAACTCAAAAGGCACGCAAGTCTGTGGAGAAAGAAATTAATGTAAAAAAAGTTTTTAAGCATTTTCTTTCTATCTGGGTAAAATATTTACATAATAGTATGTTCTAGTCAATAAACGCAATAATACAATAAACAGTATAATATTCATACCCGACAAGTTGAATATAAAATACGGTTTTTTAGAGCAATAGCATATGATTATCATTTTATTATCGACACATACTCTTCTATACACTAACTGGCTTCGACTGTCAACAATACTATAGTAAAGAGTTTTACTAATGTTGATCGCAGGATATATAAATAATAAAATTATAAAAACTCGAAGGTTGCGGGCTTAATACAAACACCACTGAACTATTTATTATTCATCTCGTGCTCCCACTGAGCTCGGATGCTCGGATAAAGGATAATATGGTCAGGAGTCACCGCTCTACCAACCAGAATATAGGAGCGTGGTGGAAGAAGCTCCAAAATATCAATGATATGTTACAAATCAGTAACATTCGCTGCTATGCGGATGACAGCACTGTAGACGTCCTTTACACCGGCCGTGCTAATATTTCTCGGGAACACGTCGACGAGTGTCGGAATAAACTTGTGTCTGAAGTCGAGACCTTGTTAGCCAAAGTCTCGGACTGGGGCCGACTAAACTTGGTCCTTGTTATTGTGATCTAAGAACAGTAGTGGCATCACACTAAAGAACACACTTCCAACTAAACTTGGTCCAATTCAACCCCAATAAGACTCAAGTTTGCGCGTTAACCGCTAAAAAGTCTCCTTTTGTCATATCCCCTCATTTCGAGAATAGTCCCCTCCACCCCACAGCCAGTATCGGGATACTTGGCGTTGAGATGTCGAGTGCTCAACAAGGCGAGACAGTACTTCACGTCGGCCCATCGCCTAAAACTTTACAAGGCGCAAATTCGGCCCCACATGGAGTACTGCTCTCACCTCTGGGCGGGTGCTCCCCAGTACCAGCTTCTTCCTTTTGACCGCATACAACGTAGAGCAGTTCGAATTGTAGACGATCAAGCTATTACCGACCGGCTTGATACTTTGGATTTGCGTAGAGATGTTGGGTCACTCTGCATACTCTATCGCATATATCACGGGGAGTGTTCTGAGGAGTTGTTTGGTTTAGTCTCGGCCGCTGAATTTCACCACCGGACATCACGCCAGAACTCAAAATTCCATCCTCACCACCTCGATGTCTGGAAATCCACAACAGCGCGTTTCCTAAGGCATTTTCTGCCTCGCACAATCACTCTGTGGAACCAGCTTTCGCCGGCGACTTTTCCGAACCGATATGACATAAAAACCTTCAAGAAGAGAGCATACTCTTTCCTCAAAGGCCGGCAACGCACCTGCAAGTCCTCAGATGTTGCAGATGTCCATGGGCGGTGGTAGTCACTTTACATCAGGTGGGCCTCCTGCTAGTTTGCCCCCTGTTATATAAAAAAAAAAAAATGCCTTTGCATAGCAATGAAGCTGTAACGGACTTTTTTATATATTATTAAAAAATATATATATATTTATTTATTTATTTGTAAAGGCATATATTATATAACATTAAAATATAAACAAATCGTGTATACAGTATTCTTATTTTAAATTTCAGCATTTAAAGAAGGTTTTCCTTTTTTTGTTTATCAATCAATGTATTTTTTTGAAAAAACTGCCCAGATTTACGTTATACCTGTTTTTATTGTATAAGATTTATTCAGGAAGATAGATTGAAATACTTAAAAATTACTGCGGTAATAACTATAGGGCTTATATCTGCCGCAGTATTTCACTGATACAGATATTGTCAGGAAGACGAGAAAATTGTTAGATTATAAAACTGTTTTATCTAGATTATGATTATCACTAATAATAAAATAATACTAAGCTTTTATGCTTCGGTAATAATTTCTGCATGAACTAGTAAAATTGTTTAAACTCGATAATTCGATATAATTAATTACTAAAATATTATCAGTTAAAAGACAAAAAAAATTTAGTATGATATACATATGAAGAATTATTTTGTGGTACCTATATCTATGTTTTAGGTGACCATATATTTTTTTTTATAAAAAATCTAGGCAGGCATGTTGTAGGTCCTGATGGTAAGTGGTCAACATCACCCATAGAAATTGGCGCTGTAAGCAATATAAACCATTCCTTACAACGCGGATGCCCACCAACCTTGACACCTAAGATGTTATGTCCCACGTAGTTACACAGGCAGAATCACTTAGCAAGAATACTAAGTATTATTGTTTGGCTGTAGAATGGATTATGAGTGCGTGGTACCTACACAGACGAGTACAAAAGAATACCAAAGGTAAATCCAATACAAGCTTTATAATAGTATAAAAGTTAACAAATGCGGACTAATTCCAATAATAGAAAAAGCTAATAAGAAAGCAGATATATAAAATATAATTTCCCACTCATATGTTATAAGTTATTCGATTACAGTTCAAGAATCGTAAACGTTACATGAAATGTTGATTGACAGGTGTGACTTAAGTTAAAGCTATCCGTCGTACTTCTGTTGTCCTTATTGGGATCCCGCTTTCACTGCGTTTTGTTGGCATTAAATGTTATTGCAGTCGATTGTGAAGTTGTATATATTCTTGTATTTGTATTGTAAAGATAGCTCTTAAGTCTTAAAAATATATTATTAAGACTTCACAGAATATATTAGCATTTTATTTAACAAGCCCGAGGAACAAACTCGGCGTTACGTAACTTTTTCCTACCGTCATAGGGGAGCCAAGTCTGAGGATGTTTTCGAATATTCGAGGCCTGTCTACACGACAGCAACGTAAGCAATTCATTGTGCCATCTCACTGGGGCGGGAAGGCACTAGCGGGTGGTCTGGCACTTTGCCAGAAGGGGAGAAGTCTCCAAAATGACCTCTTACCCAAAATGGGATGCATAAATGATTATTCCAGCGTCAACAAAAAACCTATTTCATCCAATCATATTTTTTTTCATAATGATATACAGAAATAGACATTTTACAATTAATATAAAGGCAAGCGATATATCCACTCATACTATAATAGATTTAATTTAATTTTACAAACTAAAGTTCTTTAAAATTTCAATATAATTATTTAAACAAATGTCAGCATAATACTATAATTATACATTTGCGAAGAAAAGCTTTCATACATTGAGTCTGCAATTAGTTAATATTTCGATTTTATATTTATAGCGTTGATGGGGACAGCTGCGAGCATATATTGATAAATAACGAGAATAATAATATTAAAGGTGTTAACTAATGCTTCTAAGTCTTAAAATAGTAAGTAAATAATAATTTATTTATAATACAACTATCGACAAAAGTAAGAATAGATAGAAATAGTTAAGCAATAACGGTGATTTAAATAATTGCTCTGTTAATTAAAGCTAAATAAAATATATGTCTATAAAAAATGGAAATTCCAACAACAACAACACTTAACTGATAACTATTTTACATTCATATAACACACATTATACTTTTAAAAACAATCACGCAACCTTTACTTGTCATTCGATGAAAGTTAATTGATAGTAACGTCGAGACTTTTCATAAAATTATTTTAGCCCGTAAAATAATAGCAACTTGCAGATAGAAGAAAATCAAAGGTCAGGCGCTTCGCATGTTAACTTTCATTGCAACAGCGGAGTGTGGTCGAGAGGTAGTCTAAAGTGTAGATAAGATAAGGCGACATGATTACTGCAAGCGACTAGAAAGTTGGCTAACCATAGGATATTGAAATACTATGTGTAATTGTTTAGCTTCGGCTGATTAATGGGGTGAGAGGTCAGTAGTTGAAGATAAGTAGGATAAAGGGAAATGTTCTGTAATTAAATGGTATCTGTTATATCGTTTACAATTGTTTAACTAAATCATTAGGTATTGGACGAATTGATTTGAACTACTTTGAGGATGTTATTAAGTTATGTTTATTTTTCTTCGACTTAAAATAGGAAGCTTATCACTATCAGTTTTGTAAGTGTCAGTCATAACATGAAAAAAAATACATACATATATGTATGTATCCTCGCTTGCTCTGAAGTTAAATATCTAATAAGGTATTGTAAATATATTATATTTGATTACGATATTTGTGTGCCTTATAAAAAAGATTCAACTATATAAAAAAAAATTATTAATAATATGTTTAAGTATTAAATTTGTGCTGGACCCATTGTGGGTCTGTGACCTTAAAGGTCACCTTCATTCATTTTGTTCATAATATATAAAATTATTTTTAACAAATAAACTTGGTTAAGTGTAGTAAAAGAAAAAATATATTTTTAAATAGTAAAAATTTTAAATAAGTCTTTAATAAGTAATCATTATTTGGGTCGAAATATTTCTTAAGTTATAAGTTATAGTAAGAATCATAATAATACACTTAGTCGAAATTTCCTTCAACATTTTGTAATGGTTACTATGTGACATAATAAAATACATTAAACTTTCGTTCAGTGAAAAAGTCATCACAAAACCGTGTCCACTTTACCACGTCTTATCCCACAGTTCCGTCTCCCTGACATAACGTAGATAAATGAGTTTCATTTCGAATGTAAGCAAATTGTATGGACGTGTCTTGAGCGTGAAAGCGAAGTTATTTGTCAGCTGAACAATATTGTAGCCGGACTTTACGATGTAGTTGCTCTATCAGACTTTGTAAAGATTACCACAAAGTGGCAGAACAAATGATCATATACCTACGTATTACTGAAGAAAACAAATAGCGAAAGTATATCTTATGTGTACGAGAACATCTTATTTCATATATTATTTATTCTAATATTCCGATACCGATTTATTCTAATATATTATTATTATTTATATTTGTTTCTGAAGTATATATATACGTATATGTACTATGTCAGAAAGCTACACACAAATTTCAGAACAAAAGTAAAGAACATTTATTTATTAATGAATGTTTGTAATAACTTAGAAAGTATATTTTCGTAAAATCACATAATACAATGAAATATTTAATTGGTTGGTTAAAGTAATAGAAGTATTTTTGTGTCCATATACTTCATGCACACCATATATGGTGTGTAAAAGTATGGATGAAACCTTGTAAAGAAAATAGACAAGAACATAGCAAAATAAGGAATTTCAAACGTTTATGTGTTGTCGTATCTGCCATAACAGCGGAGTAAACGTTTTTTCCTTGAAACATATTTGTAATGATTGCGCAAAAAGTACGTATACGGCATGCTATCGGTAGGCCGGGCTATTAACAGCTTGTCTATACTTAATATTATAAATGCGGCAGCTACTTTATCTGTCAATTGCGTTTTCACGGCTAAGCCATTAAACCGATTTTGATGAAATTTAGTATGAAGCAAGTTTAAACTCCTAAGAAGGACATACTATTTTAATAACTTACACCTGAACAAAATAACACGCAGGTGATGCCGCGATTGAAAACTAGTTACAATATATATAATTAGATATAATAAATTAATAGAACCATTTTTCAAAATAAGCTTTTACATACAAAATTTCGTCTCTATGCTGTTACCCGTTGAGAAGTTCCTTCGTATCTTGTTTGTAGAATCAGGTGATACCTTAATTTTAAAGGCATTCATCGGATTGTGAACCAACATAACAATTTAAACAACGTACGATAAGAGGACGTGTTTTAATTCCGCTTGCAAGATTTGGCCAAAACAAACATTGCAAGTTAAATAAAAGCTTGTAAAAACTTCGCGTTATATGTTGGTTTGAGAATTGTATATGTAATGCAATACGTTGATTTGTTACGTGATGTATTATGTTACTGAACGTAGGAGATAATAATAACCAGTCGGAGTCAAGTATCCGGAAGGCGGAACCTGCAATGTTATCAATATGGCACAAATTGTATTATAAATAAGACAGTTTTAATAGTCACGTCTTAAAATTTTCTCCTTATACCGTTAAATATATCAACGCAGTACGAGATCGAATTGGAAAAACAAGCTAAGCCGTGCCGGCGTTGGGGGGGGGGCGCGATGGGGCAACGGCCCGGGGCGCCAAAAGTGCGGGGACGCCGAGGTCTGAAGCCGAGGTGCATAAGCATGACAAAAAAAATAAAAAACAGGAGCTTCAAAATTTTGTATGTCCACTTCGTTAGCTATAGAAAAAAAAAGCTTTTTTTTTCCTTAAGTGGACACCACAAAATGTTCCGCCCGGGGTGTCTGTGACCCTAAAGCCGGCACTGAATCTAATTTCACAATTCAAGTAAATATTTTTGACTGTGTTGCATTAGTAAAAAAAATTTCTTTAATTTTACAAGCTTTTATTTAACTTCGCCTGTTAGTATGTGCGGATCAATTCTTGAAACGGATTTGTTACCTAGTTCGGCCCAATCGTTTGTGCCAGATTTCCGCTTATAGTTTTAATATATAAATGTACTAATTTTTATAAGTCTTATTGAAACACTTATTTATTTTTTACAAACGAAATGATTATATTTGATTACTATATTCTGTTTCGGTTACCTTTAACACATCGTTAGAATTTGTAAATAAATGACAGCTTTTTTACAAGAGCCTAAGGAAAGGAATCGCCAAAATATCAATACGCAGTATTGCTGAGGGTCCATTGGCGATGCAATGAATTGATTACGCTTCTAACAGTTCAATGTATTTAGCCATTGCCGTCTATAAAAGGGACTGATGTGTGACAGCGACGGAGTTGACAGAGGCGGAGATAACAACTTACCTATTTTCAGGAGACCCATTCTAATCTGCCAGTAAGCCTGGTTTCCTGATATAAATAAAAAATAATACATTGCAGTTGTATTTGTTTACTGACTCCATCTGAAAATAATTAAAATAAAATGACATATCAATGAAAAAAATTGTATTTATTTATTTTTTATTTTATTGTATAGGTTGGCGGACGAGCGTATGGGCCACCTGATGGTAAGTGGTCACCAACGCCCATAGACAATGGCATTGTAAGAAATGTTAACTATCACTTACATTGCCAATGCGCCACCAACCTTGGGAACTAAGATGTTATGTCCCTTGTGCCTGTAATTACACTGGCTCACTCACCCTTCAAACCGGAACACAACAATACAAAGTACTGCTGTTTTGCGGTAGAATATCTGATGAGTGGGTGGTACCTACCCAGACGAGCTTGCACAAAGCTCTACCACCGAGTGAATGGTATCATCATCATTTATTTATAAAGAAACGTATAACATCTTCCCAATACTTTGAATATGCATACAAAAAGCCACACTTCATACTCACACGCCCTAATTGACCGTCATTACCGCCGTATTATTTCCTCTATATTATTACGTACTGTTATGAATGAAATAAAACGAAATTACTTACATAAGATGTTGGTTCGGATGCAAAAGTATCCTGAATGTCTCGTGTAGGAAACGGTAATTACAATGTATAAGCGATTTTAAATTAGGTACAATGTCCGCTGTTTAATTTATTTAAAAAATGTATAAAAGGAAATATTCAAAGACTAGCGGGTTGGCGTGGTTGGTTTCCTTAGCCTTTCGCGCCGCAGGTCGTGGGTTCGATTCCACCCCGAGAGACATTTGTCTGCATGAACATGTCTGCTTGTCCTGAGTCTGGGTGTAATTATCTATATAAGTATGTATTGATTAAAAAAAAGTAGTGTATGTAGTATATCAGTTGTCTGGTTTCCATAGTAAGAGATCAGCTTAGTTTGCGATCAGGTGGCTTTGTGTGAATAATGTCCCAGGATAAAAAAAATTTACCACCAAGTAACTTTACCTGCTTTTTTAAGGCAGAAGAGTATAACACTGTAGTAGTGTAGAATTCGGGATATGCGGGTGATTAGTTAAATAATATTGTGTCTTCTTCTTTCAAACGTCAAATAAATAATGACAGAAAGAGAGAAACCAATGTTTAACTAAAAAGCCGATACGCAAAGCTTATAAGGTGGAATTAACACGTAAATCATGATATGTTACATAGTACTTAATTTACGTTTTCTGCGGCGGCTACCTGTTAAAGACTAGTTAATATGAAGCTAGTCGAGACGGAAGATTTATTTATGAAAAAAAGAATGTTTTTTCTGGAAAAAAGAGTTAATTAATTGTAATTTATTAACTTCTTTTCCGATATATACCCGACATAACGGTATAGTGCTCTTTGGTCTCACCAAATTTTGGAAGCTTAATTGACTAAGGATTATTGGACATGCATATGGCAGATTTATAAAATTGTTGTAGATCCACGTGTTCTATCAATTTATATCGACTTACCGATCCAGTTAAACAGATGTATGATATAATCAATAAATTATCAAGATCGATTGCATTCAATTATTAACCATTTTGAAGTTACAAAATTAAGTAGTAACATTTTTTAAGGTTGTTGTGATGTCAACGGATATGAAATCTTATTTGATTTTCGGTGTCGATGTTTTAGGTTTATTAAGTATGACATAGCGGTCTGTTAATCTTCGATAGTCGCTTTGATATAATCATGACGGGATGTAGCGATGATTTGTGACATCCTAACTGATATTATAGTGAAAATGAGATGTTTACTAATTAGTGTGTTACGCTTTCACCTCTCAACTACTAAACGATCATCATGAAATTTTCCTCCCCTCTCATAAAGCAGGTTATGTGGTACTCATATAGTATATCAAATTATATATAGCCTATTATTTTATAAAGTGAAATTTTTAAAGTGGCACCATGAGGACAAAATTTGATAAAATAAAATCTATTCCTTTTAACATCTGAGTGAGAGGCTTCAGACGTAAAAGATGAAGTAAACTTAATAAAATCTTAATATTTTTTTATGTTTAATGAATTGGGACTTCATGAATCAAAATAATAGGAACTCTTTTGGATTACCGATTTATCTATTTATTTTTATTCTTCTTTCGTAGATATCATGGTTAAATTCATCGACTCTTCCACAGATGTATAAAAATTGACATGTTTGTAACTTAAAGAAAAAAGTATACAATAAAATAATACTGTTTTATTTATATTCAAGAACACTTAAAGTTTCATTTCAATAGACTCTGTAAATGAGTCTACTTGTTTTCTTTTATAATTAGGTTAAATATTCAATAATTTTCAATTCTTCAAACAAACAAAATTCAAGGTTTAGTGCAAGAATCAACTAAGTTGTCATTGAATACATTAAAGTATTTATATATTTTTTACATTTAGTTATAAGGTCATCAAATATAATAAAAAAATCTTTGAAGGAATTACAATATTTAAAATTAAATTCATGTTTGAGTTTAGCTCAGCTGAATTTGTTTTTATTTTTTAATTCCATATGCAATATTATAGCTGATTCTAGTCCAATTATGGTGGGTTTTTAGTTATGTTTAGTTTTTGTATAAAAATTATATAGAAAAATTTAAATTCGTTGTAATATTCATATTTTGTCAAACGGGAAATATTGAATGCGGTGCGACTTATCGACATTGGAGATTTTGGCGACAATGATGATAATTATTTTACAGGTTCATCCTAGTCGGCCGTAGCGTGATTTTATTATACTAATATATATCTATAGTAATATATAAAGCTGAAGAGTTTGTTTGTTTGATCCGGCTAATCTCAGGAACTAGTGGTTCAAATTTAAAAATTATATTTGTGTTGTATAGTCCTTTTATCGCGGAAGGTTCTAGGCTAATTTTTATTCATTATATTTTTATTAATTATACGAGGGTGAAACCGTGGGCTCAACTAGTAGTCTATAAGTCTATAACCATTCTCAATAGATAGGTTTGTAGACAATTACAGGATATTTATCTAAAACAAGTAATAGTGTAGCAGTGATATTAATTAAGAAAAATATCAATAGAAATAATTTATTTCATTGCAAAATATTTCAGTTGTTGTCTATAATACTTTTTCAATATGCAAAACTTTATCTCTTGCATATTGAAATAATTGAGACATTCTTTAAGAAAAGACACGAAAATTATTATACGCGATCGTAAATGTCAGAAAGTGGCATGCGACATTAACTACAAATAATTATAACAAAACACGACACACGCATCAAAATAACGTATCACCCTAAGTCGGTTGTGAACATTTCACAAGTGAGATACGTAGTAATTTTTAAATAGCACTGCGGTCAAATATTATCTTTTAAAAATCTATCGATAATAATCAATAATAGTCTAAAAACCAGACCACTATTAATTAATTGTGCTTCTCAAAACGATTATATAATAGATTGATTAATGAGTGGTAACAAAGCAGTGTTTATTCTTGAAATCTGATCGATCGATTAGACTCATTTGACGTCTTATCTTAGTCATGTGAAAGTGATTACAATCGGACGTCATAATCTTATAATACTTATACCTCGATAGTCTAGTGGTTAGCTCATAAGGCTGTTGATCCGGAGATTCTATTTTCAAATCTTGGCTCGGTAACAGCCTGTGAATATCCCACTGCTGGGCTAAGGCCCCTTCTCCTCGTTTTGAGGAGAAGGTTTGGAGCTTATTCCACCACGCTGCTCCAATGCGGGTTGGTGGAAAACACATGTGACAGATTTCAGTGAAATTTGACACAAGCAGGTTTCCTCACGGTGTTTTCCTTCACCGTCAAGCACGAGATGAATTTTATTATATTCACAAATTAAGCACATAGAATTCAGTGGTGCTTGCTCGGGTTTGAACCCACGATCATCGGTTACGATTCACGCGTTCTTACCACTGCCCAGTGGTATCCCTGGGTTGTGGTGGTGACCATCGCGGCTTTTTCTCAAGACATTTTGTTTTGAATTTTTTATCAAGGAAGTCACAATATTAAATTGATTACAAATAGCCACCTTCACCTGCAACCATTCGCGTTCAGGGATTTAGGGCTCTTAAGTTTACATTACCAACCGTGAGAAACTTCTCCAACTACTACCGACGTCGTTATCTTCGAAAGTATCTTATATTGACATTTCCTCTTTATAAAAAGTAATGTATTAAATTGATTATTTTTATATAATATATTCTTCATAGTAAAAGTCAGTACATATTCAACCGCTAAACAGCAATAATTCGTTTTGTTGCGTTACTGTTTGAAGTGTGAGTGAGCCTAAGGAACATAATATCTAAGTTCCCAAGGTTGGTAGAATAGTTAATATTTCTCACATCGCCAATGTCTATGGGCGACGGTGACCACTTAACATCAGGTGGCCCAAATGGACCTTTTTATGTTATATATGTTGCTATAACGTAAAAAGGCTCATTTTTTGACAGTAAACATTGATACGTATTTAATTTTGTAGTAAAAATAAACCTTTAAAAAATATTACCTTTATTCCAAACAATTATAAAACAAGGACACAATATTCTTTCATTCTATTTAGGAAGTTTATATACTGTCCCATGTAAAACCTCTATATATACAGGTAAAGCAATTAAATTTTTAAAAACTCCCATGAAAGTGTCGCTTTTGTTTTCACTATCAAAACAAATTAATCGGTAATAAGTCTCACAAAGTGAAACAATCGTCCGATCCCACGAAGGTTGGCACGCGACTGTGATGTTACGAGAATTCCATAACAAGCATTATCACTTGATCGGATATGTCTGAGGTATCCGATTTGTAATTGTTATTTATACACCAACGTGAGACTGTAAGATTCCATAGACTTTTGATAGATTAATTGGCGTGCTACTTTCGCTTCCAAGCGTTCACTGTATACACTAAAGATTCTCTCTGAAATACTTACCTAATTGAATTTTGACGTTGTATTAGTCCATTGTGAGCTATAACTAATATTAGTGAGTAGAAAATATAATTTACTGCAATATTTCAATGAAATTGCTTTAATCTTCTTGAAAAACGATTGTTGTGTTATACACATTTTTTTCTCAAACATGTTCAACGTTGAAATAAGCGACATAAATATTACTAACGCGTGATCTTAGTGTTCGCACATTGGTAGAAATATGACCATAATTGTTATTGAAAAATTTAATAAAAACGTATTAACTTTCATATTTCGAATATATATCTATTATTTCCAAATTTTTATTGATAACACTAAAGCTTGTCAATAGCTAACAAAGAAAAACCAAAGGAAAATCGTTTGACAAACAGAGGAATATTACTGAACTATTTTTTCTTTGTCTATTAATCGATAATAAATTTAATCGAGACCGTTAAAAAAAATAATGCTCACTACAAAGGCCATGTTACTGTTTGGAGTCTATGATGTAAGTCATTAAAATTGTTCATTAATTATTTTAATCGTCGTTTAACTTACGTAAGATGCTTTCGCCAATAAAATAATGTGGCTATTGTCAGGGATCTGTGAATGAAGCTTTGTTCACGATGTAACCCGTAATAAATTGTATCTAAACTCCTATTGTCTCTTGCTATTCGCTAGTTGCGTAATGAGTAATTGATATCTAATTATTTTTATCCGATTTTTTTATCGGTTTTCGATAACATTATTATAATGTTATCTGTGTATTCGTTTATCTCTGATTACATTGAATCTCATAGAATTTGAACCGGATTTAACGAACAAGTGTTACTTGTTCCGACCATTAAGAGTACCGTTTAAGTTTTATTTTTAAATAGTTTTATGAAGTAGGCGGAGAAATAGGAAATGGTTACCTTCGCCAATTGATACTGGGTCCGCGAGACGTGCTGATCCACCATACTCACTGAGTTTTCATATGCTTAATTTGAATTATATTGATTCATCTCGTGCTGGGCGAAAATGTGTCAAATGGAAAACGATCAGCATATCAACCAACCCGCTTTGAAACAACTTGGTTATAAGCTCTAAACCTTCTTATTAAAAGAAGAGGAAACCTTAGCCCACCAGTGGGAATTTTAAGGGCTGTTACTTTATTGTAAGATACAAATTTATCTTATTTTCACATTTGCCAACTGTTTCTCTAACTGACATATACCTATGTCCAATTTTATATGAATCATGTATGGATAAAAAATTAAAAGATGTTATCCTCATAATGTTACATTGATCACAAAGATGGCTGACATGCTATTTAATAAATAGTTTTGAACTTTGTCACTAATCCAACAGGTTTTTCTTATTTACATTGACGATGGTGACCTTATGTGGTCAAATATTCTTAAGCCATAAAATGATATCATTTTGCGATTTCGTGTTTGCTGGACAATTTGTATATAATGTTATTTCTATTTAAATACTAAAAACAACCAGTATTTTTTTTTAACTCTCGCAATAGCAATTACACACACGTATGCACGCCTTTGTATGTTTATATACCTAGTTTCCGCCCGCAGCTTCGGTCGTGTTTGAGGGGTGGGGGAAGGCTTTTAGGCACCCCTACGTCCTTTTCGTTACCCCTGAAACGTGTGTGCAAAATATTATGATGACCGTTTCAGTAATTAAAACGTGTGAGTAGTTAATATTTCACACGACGGTCGGTTGAACGGTAGCTAGTTACAAACATTTTTTTAATAAATATATAAAAAAACCGTAGTCTATGAAATAAAAAGGTCAAGAGTCATGGTAATGGTATGGTTAATATTTATTACAGTGTTAATATCTTTGGGTGGTGGTAACCACTTACCGTCAGGTTACCCATTTGACAGTGTGCCTACCTATTATAAATAAAATATATGTATATATGTTTATAATATTATAATATATACCTATTTCACCTTACTATTCACATTTTGTAGTAAATATAGGATACACGATGCTTGGTCTTTTTCCTTCGTACGTCGAATTACAGATGACAGAAAGAGATAATCGATCTGTAGCTATTGACCCTGCTTATAATATTATTAGTAAGACCGTTAACCGTTAATGAGCCGGCATGGCCTAGTGATTAGAACAAGTGAATCTTAAAGTAAGACTGCGGGTTTAATTTTCGGGCACCTCTGAGTTTTTATGTGAAATCGACGTTGTCTTGTTTTGTAAAAGAAATTAAATCGAAGATAATAGAAATCGAATATTATAATTTTAACTCAAATTTCCTAATTTGTCTCAAAAACGTATAGATTGAAAACGTAACATAGAAAAACGTATAGATATGTATTAATATACGAATGTATTAATAATTATAGCAAACTTTTGATCTTAAATACCTATTTATTAAGCGGCAGATGTGAATAATAATTAACTGATTAAAGATTGATAATTTGGCCTTAGTTAATAAAATATTATCTACATTATGTCAATGTCATTCACACTGCTTAAAAGTTAATACAGATTTAATTAACATAGAAAATGAATTTGTAAAATCTTTTAAGTGC
Organism: Nymphalis polychloros; assembly: GCA_905220585.2. Classification (NCBI taxonomy): domain Eukaryota; kingdom Metazoa; phylum Arthropoda; class Insecta; order Lepidoptera; family Nymphalidae; genus Nymphalis; species Nymphalis polychloros. The sequence goes on from HG992247.1 coordinate 4,053,017, forward strand.
GAAAACGCCTGATATTTTAACATAGCAATACACTTTCTGGCATTTGGCAGGCGTTAATCTCTCAGTCAGTAAAGTCATTGAACTACAAAATATGAATCGTTTAACAAAAAATAAGTCCAAAACTGGTTAAACGATATAATAAAACTAAAATAAGTGTACAAGATCAAAAAAACATTAATTTACGTACATATAACGAATTAAAATAAACAAATGCTTTAGAAAGATCTCGGAAAGATTGATTTCATGGCTTTGTTGTATCCTTATATTAGGAAATTCTAATCAGTTGATGAATTATGATCTCTGGCATTGGCTAAATGTGCCCAGTGAAGCATGGCGACCCGCCGACGCCACAACGCCTCGCCGTTCGTATCGACATGCGACCCTCGCGCAAGCGTGCTGAAACAAAAACGCAGAGTACTCACGCATGCGCCCTGTTCCGATATTGTGCTTGAGCCTGAGTCTTGCGACACACGACTCCTCTTTACGCTGTGTCGCATAATTGATTGTCCAGTCGATACTGACATTGAACGGCTGGTGCGCGACGGTCGCCTGCCTCATTACGATTATTTATATTCGAAAGCGATAACACACCCAACGTATAGTTTCCGAAACTATTCCATGACATGGCCGTATTCTGTGATGCATGCATCTTAAATTGTGATCTGAGTGATGTGTAGTGTCTAGTGCGAAAATATGGATGTGGCTAAGGACAAGACGACCTTCCATGACGATTTTGGGGACGACGACTTCAATTCGCGACGATCTATGCTGGATGGTTAGTACTTATGATTTAATTAAACGGAAAACATTTATCGACATTGATCAATTACGTGTGTTTTAATTCAACATGTTTTTATGTTCTTCCAACAATATAAATTGCACCTATTGATTTTCTATGCATATGACATCGGAGACGTTGGAATCGTATTTACATTTAAAAGCGAATAACGCTATCAATTGTTAAAACACCTTTAAGTATGAATCACTGCAAAAAAATGCTTACTTTCAGTATATACATAGTTTAAGAAATTTAACGTATAATAGACATGTATAAAATATCAAGAACTAAAGCAATGGGAACTAATTTATACCAAACAGTTTGTATTTGATATTTTTATTTCTCTATAATATATGTATCTATAAAATATTCGATGGTCAGTTGGTTACATACATTACACTACCTGTTTGTTATTATTGATCAACTTAAATTTACATGGAGACGGATGTATGAGTCACAAATTCGCAAGCGTGAGTATAATCGGTTGATAGGGCTCGTGTAGACAGATGCGATCCCGTTTTGGCAAACGAACCTTGGCTCAAAGTACCTTGCAGCGTGCCGCCGCGTGCGTTAACCCTACCCTCGGAAACTTTTATAGGGTTTTACAATCGATACCGAGCCCCTACACAACTATAAGCTTATTTTCAACCAGTGTTTTTATAACGCTTCCTAATCGTTTCTCGTACTATTAAAGAAGGAAATCGATTGAATTGCAACGTACATTAATTTGCAATCTAGTTAATATATTCCCAAGGTCATTTCTGTTGATGGAACGTTTGACCGTGTCATAGTACAGATTATTTATAATATAACTAATGGCTTAGATAGACCTTGATTGTTTTTTTATTGAGTAATATTAGAGTAACGATTATAGCCTAAATTTATAATGATAAGAAAGAAAAGTAAACTAATATTAATTGATAAATATTCCATTAGAAAGTCCAATTGCTATCATAATTTATTTTTAATTGTTTAGGGGAAATGATAAGAACAGCTGCTAAGTTTGGTCCCGTCTGATAAGTATTTCCCTAATTGTTGAATGTTTTTTATTTAACATTTATTAATTTATTGCTTTGAATATTAAACAAAGGTATATATCCAGCTATTATTGGCATTGTACAAACTCCACTTCCTAAGCACACCACTTTTAACACTGTGTCAATGAAACCAATACTTCCAGATGAAAACTTTAATTTTGCTTGAATAGTACAAAAACAATAATCTCTTCTATATTTCTTAATTAATTAACTCAAATGTTTGTTACATTTGAATTAATTCATTAAGCTACAGCGCGATTTAACGCTGACTACTAACGCCATCTATAATCACATAACAAAAGAAAAACAATTATCTTATAATCAAACTTTATTTATTTATTTATTATTAGGATCACCAACAGAAATTGCAATTGTATTACATATGTACATAATATATAATTAACACTATCATAATTGTATTTCTTTTAATAGGTAATCACAACATGCACCAAATATTTATTAATTAAATTAGATATAAAATCTATTTAACATTATTAAAAATAAATTTAACTAATTGACATTATTATTACAAAATTAGCAAATATAAAAAGAAAAGAAAGAAGATGGAAAACATTTTTAAACTTTTTACTTAATATAAAAAAACCCCTCGACAGGCATGGAACATGGTAACAATATATGTACAACACAGTATCACTAAAAATAATAATATGAAATAATTGTAAGTTAAACAATTAAACTCACCAATTCTAAAACGCAGATAAAGTCAAAGCATTCTTCTTATTATTGGTATTGATATTTGAAAATCAATAAATATTTATTTAGATTTTTATACAGGTAATAACTTTTTACAACTTGTCATCTTTTATGGATTTATTGGCGTATTGTATAACACTAGAATGGTCTTGCGAATAAGCAACACGTGATTTGCAATTAAAATGAACAGTGTATTTTATCATAGTGGAAGTTTATTTTGCCTTACTAAAAATATAGTCCTCCAGACTGATTTCGGCCACAGCGGCCAATCTCAAGATTCCAACTGCGCAGGACATTTTATAGTGCACAAGTGTGCGCGCAAACGCAGGTGCACTCTCTATTCCCTTACTCTCATAACCCGATGGGACAGCAATCCGACACGACTTTGCACAAGTTTGCCTTACTGCTTAATTACCAACAAATTAGTTTTTTTTTGGGGGGGGGGCAGATTCTGTTAGTTGGCAGATGCTGTTAGGCAACAGATGTTGCTTATGATGCATGAAAAAGTAGTCTTTTTCTTACATAGGGTTTAAATTTGCTTCATACGAAATTTCAATTTCCAGTTCAGTAGGTTAGCCGGGTAAACGTAACAGACCGACAGAGTTACTTTATCATTTATAATTTTAGTATTGATAGATATAGTTAATAATATACATACATCGCGAAAATTAAATACTATGATAAAACTATTTAAAATGATAATTATAATTCCAGGAAACATTATAATAAATTATAAAAATATTTCAATGAAAAAGCATATAAGGCACAACTGTATTCACGACTACAAAAATAAATCCTTATATATATGACCGGTCTTTACGTCTCACGTATAAGATACGATAAAAATTCTTCGTATTTAATTCTCGTAATAGAACGTCGTCGTGTTACATGGAATGTAATAATCTTTAAAATTAAGAAGCGTGAGAATTTACTTACTATTCGACACTACTGCAAAACTAAGAAACGTATTCTGACGTAATTTGTGCACATAATGTTTTTAAAACAGATTGTTCTAAATATTTAAAAAAAAACTTATTTGATCTCATTATATTATATTACCCTTTTCAGGAAGTTGTCCGGCCTGTACTATATTTTTATATAATACCAACTGTCATGGCGATCATTTGAATGGTAAATTGTGCTGCAGCGTCATTTGAATGGGTAGTATTCTTAATGATGATGATGATGTCCTGACCGATTTCGGCACGGAGGCTTATCTTAAGGAAGACTACCTACGCAGAACATATTATAGTGCACAAGTATATGCGCAAACAGAAGTGTGCTCACTATTTCCTCACTCTCATAATCCGATGGGAAGGCAACCTGATACGGCCGACCAGAAAGAGTTCAGGCGCAGGACCAAAGTCCAACGGCTTAACGTGCTTTCCGAAGCGCGGGTCACACACACCCAATTTCCAGACTCCGGGCTGCTACTGAGAAGCGGGTGAAGACGTGAGCGAAACCTAGTTGTGTATAAATTACAAAATTAAATTTTGTAAAGTATAATAAATATGTACTTATATTCACTAAAATTAAGTATTAATTGTTTATTACCAATCATAGTTTATTTTGTCTTCGTGATGTATTCTTGTAATACTATGTATTCCAGCGGAGGTTTTAATTAAGTGTGCCATCTGCTTGACTCTCGTTTAATGAACACCTGCCTCGCCAGCACTTAAACTTTTGTTTAAATTTACCATTTATAACCGACTTCAAAAAATAGTTAGTGAAATATTCAAAATGTCCTTTATTTTCCCCGATTGCTTGAAAGCGGATAAATTGGTTTTGATGATTTAAAATTTATTCTATTAAGATAAGTCACTTAAATTATACTGCAGCTTGCATTAACACTCAGTAATGTGCGCCTAATTTACTTTAAATTATTTCACAGACAAGACATCGATGCCATATTTGAATGAATTGATATTCTAACTATACTTCCAGTTATACCAGTTAAATTATTTTAGATATTCATTTTGCAATATATATGTCTATATTTTACTATATATATCCACAAATATCAAACGATAGCAAAACATAGCCATCCCTTAACTTCGAAGAAAATTGGATTTCTTATTAAACTTGCGACTTGCTCTATTTTTGAATACATTCCAACGAGTCAACAAGCTTGTTGCATTCGAAAGTAGCCTTAAAATTGTTTTTCATAAGGTGCATGATGCTATGAAGATAATAGAGCTTAAAGTGCTAAACGAAGCGATAGTGCATAGCGAATCGCGTGTGGAAGGTGTAATTTATAACTCATTGTGCTATGGAGTTACGACGCTGATCGAGGATACCATGACACCTCACATATTTTGTATTACTTACTCTGTCTTATCAGTAAAATTTGTAGATCTCCTTTTAATATGTACTAGTAGTAAAATTATCACATGAATTTGAGTTATTATAAATGTTACAAAGTTTGGTGCCCGAAGTTCGCAGATAATTGTGGATATCATCGGGGTGATAAATAAAGAAATATTTGAAAGCAATGTAGCGTTTGTAGAGTACACTTATTTCCATTAAGGTTATACGATATAAAAACAAAAAAACTTACAATAGCTTGATTGTTTTTAAAACAAGATATAGCTTAAAAATCTTATCTACATACTATCTAGGATATCTAATAAAACAAAAATTTAAATTGATGAATTAATTTAAATAGGGGAATTAACAATTCTTAATTTATAATGCTAAGTACTCTTTAAAGACTTAAATTGGAATAAAAATCTCGAATATCATTAAATTAAACATGTCGAAAATAAATCAAATTAATTTTCAAAAAGAGAAGTGTTTACTGGCTATCATTAATGTCAAATGGAATAAATTTACTTTTTACAATAAAGCGTATTTAAACAGTAACTGTAAATCTGTAAAAAGAAACATAAATAAAATAAAAATAAACATAACGAAAACTCACCTATTGTATATTTTATAACCAGTATTTTATTATTACATATTTTTAAATTACGAAATATTTTAGATAATTCAGTTTGAGTTGAGTTTAATAATTAATAAATCAAGAAAATATACAAACACAATAGTATATTAATTATTAAGTGAACCAAACGTCGCGTCGCCTTTACTATTGTGTGCTTTAAATAATGGACTTCGTTCTCTATAGACGTCGAGAGCTCAACTCATGGCGAATAATTACTAAGAGGTTTTAATAAATAATGACTACACGTTCATGTACAGTAAAACCGGTACACCTGCCCTTGAACTGAGAGCATATCGACATCCGGTTTTATTTACCTTTCTTTTCATAGTGAACTTGATGACTTTATTTTTTTGGAAAAAACTCAATACACGACATAACTTTATGGAGCTAGGCTGATGATGCTGATTTGTCGCTGAACGATCTTGGAGTGAGTGTTGGAAGTATTGGATTGAAACAACGGATCAATAAAAGTTTTTTTTTTTTTTTGTTCTCAGCGTTACATTGTTTTCCTACGGAAAGCACGTAAAGTTCTTGTGGACCGAAAGGTCATGTCGGTTTGCTGTCCCATTGAATTACGAGAATGAGGGAAAAGAGAGTGCACCGGTATTTGCACTCACTTATGCAGTATAGTATATTCTGCGCAATTGACTAGCCTTCGAGTCTGTCCGCCAAAGTAGAAGTCGGTCGAGAGGGCCTGACATTTGTATGAAGTTTCGTAACTAGTACTCGTGTACTTAGTGTCGGTAAATTAGCGACTTTATATTTACTTGAATTATTCTTCATAAAAAATATTATTAAATTATATTATTAATCGATGTTTTTTACTCTTACATTTAAAGAACTTTGCACGAATAAGTTGCCCAACGTAACCAAAAACTGCTAATGAAACTTTTTACAACTTCATTACAATTTGCAATCGTACCTAACGTTTTATTTATTATATTAACGTTTATTATTTTTGTATTATCTGTCGTATAATAGATATAATAAACTTCTCAACAAAAAGTTGTATTAAGTATCTTATCCTTATATATCAGAAAACCAAGGCTATATTTACTAACATGTTTATGTATTCATATATGCATTCGCATGTTTTATACTAACCGCCTTATTCATAAACTTTATTTAACTGGTGATTAGTTAAACAATATTTTGTCTTCTTCTTTCGTATGTCAAATCAATAATGACAGAAAGAGACAAATCTGTGTTTAGCTAAACAGTAACTAAGCAACGTTTATAAATAAGGCCGTAAATATATAACTAATTTCATAATTTTGTTTAGGAATGACTAAGATGGTTTTGTAACCGGTTTTCTAAATATAAATATAAAAATATTTAAGCAAGAACTTAGAACATTCTGCAACGGATGCTCAAATATGTAACAAGTTTGTTTTGATAAAAATACTTTCTAAACAAGCTAAATTATTGGAGCCTATACCACCTCACTCCACGTCCACTATGTGTTATTGGATTTACATGCATATGTAGCAGAATTCCGACCTATGAGACTATCTGCGATATTTTCCATAGGTGAATTCCTAACACACATTAAGTAAATGAAAACAGAGTTGTGCTTGACCAGATTTGAACCAGTGATCTTCGGTTAACATCAACGTATTCATCTTTTCTTTATTATTTACTGGGCTATCTCTTACCTTTCTCTTGTTACTTTTATCTCCTAAAAAGACGAGACGTTACTTTAGTTTTTTAAATTATTCTAACAAGTCGACGTTTTTTTTTAAATTTCTTTTCGTTATATGAATATATTTTACAAGTTTGCGCTCGCCCGTGTAAGGGGGCGGAGGTGTTATGTACTCTATGTCCTCTACTCATACTGTACCCTGACATCTTGTATGTACTCGTAAAATTTCATGATGATCGGTTGAAAATAAAATTGTTTCAGTGGTTATATTATATAATTGCGGGTTTAAACCCAGGCTAGCATCACTGCATTTTCATGTGCTTAATTTGCTATGTCATTTTACGCTCGGATAACATCGTGAGAAAAATCCCAACTGATCTTGCTTCATTTTAAAAAGAAACTTAAAATTATGTAAACAAGTTCATTCAAATTGTACTTAAAAATAAAGTGTGAGCGAAATTTATTGGCGTTGTAAACGTCGTTTAGTGGGTGTTTTGTTTAACACTGATTTATTTCTTTCTGTAATCATTTTCGATTGTCAAAAATTCGAAAAAGGATCACGTGTAGTTGAACTAATCAGCCACAAAATAACTTTTTTAGATAGAGTTGTTGGATTACACACAAAATTAATTTATTATTCAAAATTTAAGCTATTTTGTGACAAATTTCTGAAAGAAAGGCTATTCTGTTTATTCTATAAGTAATCAAAAAAGCGAATCTGTGACGCAAATTGCTTTAGCATTAATGTAAATATTATTATATTATAAAATGACTATGAAAACTCTCTAAAATATATTTATCACATAAAGTAACCGCCGGTAGCAATCAACGCTATTGATAACAAAAATCCATTATATAAAATATTAATCTTCCATACAACGATAACAATGATTTGTCGGTTCTGAATATAAAAGTTATCATTCTGATACTTTATTATATTTAGTTAAATTGAATTCCTTACAGATTATAGTGATAAATATTATCCAACATAAATAGAGTTATTTAAAATACATGTCACAATAATCAGCAAACATATACAAATAATTATTATATAAATAAACAGTAGTTTACTCGGTGGTAGAGCTTTGTGCAAGCTCGTCTGGGTAGGTACCACCCTCTCATCAGATATTCTACCGCAAAACAGCAGTACTTGGTATTGTTGTGTTCCGGTTTGAAGGGTGAGTGAGCCAGTGTAATCACAGGCACAAGGGACATAACATCTTAGTTCCCAAGTTTGGTGGCGTATGGGCAATGTAAGCGATGGTTAACATTTCTTACAATGCCATTGTCTATGGGCATTGGTGACCACTTACCTTCAGGTGGCCCATATGCTCGTCCGCCTACCTATGCAGTAAAAAGAAAAAAAAAGAAGATTTAAGTCCTTAATAATATCAATGCAAAAGTGAGTTTGTTTAACGGTTACGGTTTTACGAACTACTCAATCGATCACTATGAAATTTTACAAGCTTTTTATTAACTTGCAATGTATTTAAGATTTACTTGTGTAGCTAAACAATTATATTAAATAACTCGATATGATTGATTTTACCTATTAAAATCACGCGACAAGCTTTTATATCATATAAATTGTGTAATGACGTTATAAGTTAATAGTAAAAGATTTTAAGTAATTGTTTATTTTTTGTTTTTAGTGCATTTAAATAAAAGCTTGTTTTTTAAAAAGGTTTTTAACATTTATTTTTTTCTTATACATTGTCGGTGATACAGGAAATGGGGTACTAACCAGCACACCCCCCACAAACGCTGGCGTATCCGCAGACGGAAACTAGTAATTAAATCAAATGAAAACCGTATTTAAATCAACTTTAATAAGACCGTTTGCAAAAACTCGGTTGGATGGAACTGGCTTTGAATATAATTGTAAGATTTGACCTACACCTAGTAACATATAAAATTTTCCAAATTTGTTTACGTTTATGGTTACTGCTCCGCTCCTTAATATCGTCTTCCCTCAAATTATCAAAATGTAGGGGCACGGTCCTAAGGAGATAATGGGTTCAATCATACAATTTCTCTAGTTGTTTTTTTTAAAAAGTTTTAATATTTAGTTAGATTTTCTAATAATTATCTACCTAAGTAATAATCTGTAGATATCTGCTACAGGTCACGGCAAGCTTTGTAAACGTAATCCACCACGCTTCTCTATTGCGGATTGAAGGAAAACTTGTCTATGAATTTATTTCTATACATATTTTCATCATGATGATTTCCCGTCAAGTGAACTGTGTCATTTTTATAGTTATAACATTAAAGTTTTCCAATTCATCTAATCTAATCATAAAAAGCGGGAAGCAATGTCAGCTCATCGCATTTGTGCACGCGCAAGGGAGCAGCGCAATTTGTTGAAAGTCGAATCAATTTGTTTTAGAAAGTAGATTGTTCTATGGCCTCGCCTTTTGTTCACTCATTTTGCAAAAATGCTCTTGTTTTAAGTAAAAATACGTGCTCTATTTAGATTTACAATGTCGACATAATGTATTGCTGTACTAGGTTACGGAGAAGTTTAAATAAATACCTAAGTTATACTATATACATATGTATATGTGTTAGTTTACTCAAAGTATGTAGGTCTGTGTGTGTAATGGCGTCACAATAAAATATTTCCATTGAATTGTCATTGAATTTTTTTCTTATTTATATTATCTTATTCTTATAAATGTTATGATTATATTTATAGCGTTCTTTCATTCATTTGGCAATAATAAGGGTTAATAATACCACGCTACACGTTAAACGCATGTCACCATGTTTTTTTTTTATAATCTACACTCGAATTATTTGAAATTAAATGCGGCGTAAATTACTCGCTAGGGTTATCAAATGGGTTCAGCAATGCCATATTTTTTTTACGTTGTTGTATCGACTTGAAAAATAAGGAGATTATCAATGTATTTTATTTGTTTGTCTCATGATATCTTCTAAACAAGTAAACTTCTACGGTTCTAAACAGTAAGGGGGAGTAAAGCGGGATTGCATATTCATTGTGTGAATTCGTCGCTGATTGTGTACATGTTATAGGGATTTTTTTATTGAATAGGACAAACATTAAGGGTCTCATTTAAATTAAAATAGGGTTCCCTCAAGTTGGAATAAAGGTGGAAATCTAGGGAGCCACTTGCATATATAGAGCGCTGTCTTGTGTGAGCCACATAGGATAATCTATCTATATTGAATTACAAATTTACAAACTATATAATGTAAAAATAATTTCTTATGAGCTGATATTTAAATCTTTATCTACGAAGAATTAAATGAAATACCAGACCTCAGCTCCAGCTGAGCTACTTTATCTTACAGAGAAACAGTCGAAAAGATTGCTTATTGCAATTGGAATGCCTTTGCATGTCTTATACGTGTGTTTTATTGTTTTTTTATCTTCATTTTATTTGTATGTTTAATTGAAATCTAAACTCAATAACTATATTTTATATAATGCTAAAAATAAATAATATCCTGATTAAAATATGCAATAATATGTCATAGCCCTGCGGTATATTATCTTTTTATCTATTTATTAATAATGAAATGAGATTTTTTTCTATGTAACTACTAGGCTCGTGCAATAAACATATTATATATTGTAGTTGGCTGCTTTCTGAGATCAGGACAAGGTCGTCAGCGAACCTCAAGTGATTGGAATAATTGATATTTATACCACGTGCTTTCCAATCTAGTTAACTTGTTAATGAAGAGTTTGCAGCAACTTTTGCGTGGTCTTTGAATAAATATAATTGAGTTGAAATACAATTTAAAAAAACTGGAACCCTTTCATTTTGCACGGTAAAGTTAAACGAGTAACAATAAAAGATTGATTTTATTTTAAAAACACGCACAGATTAAAAAAAAATTAAAATTTAGTATTTGTCAGTAGTAATACTACATCTATGGATTTATAATAAGTTAAGCACAACAATTATTCTTTTGTTTTCCGCAAATTAATTATACGTATACATAATTGTATAAAAGTTAATACAGCAAACCAAACGCTTTCATCGGTTTTGTTATAATATTATCTTATAAAAAAAAATTGCTTGAAGTATTCAAGACCATTAATGTGTAAGCCATTTATATACTCATCTATACAAAAAATCTTGTGATTAATTTAATAATAATAATAATAATTTCCTGGGACATTATTTACACACGGCCATCTGATCCCAAAATAAGCAGAGCTTGTACTATGGAAACCAGACAACTGATATACTACATATAATACTTTTCTTTTGTAAATCTATACTTATATAGATAATTATACCCAGACTCAGGATAATCAGACATGTTCATGCACATAAATGTCTGTCCTGGGTGGGAATCGAATCCACGACCTGCGGCGCGAAAGGAGAGTATTTACCAACCACGTCAACAGGCTCGTCAATTTAATTATTCCGCTTTATTATTCACAAAGTATAATAATAGCGTCGTCGATCTTAATATAAAAACAAAATGATGTGATCTTAAACAATGTATAACGTAATCTCAAAGTTGTGTTTGCGTGCACGCAGGCACGACAACCAATAATATGTAAGTAAACAAAACCCACAAAACATGTAACCGAGACGAATTGACGTAACATGTAATTATGTAAATTGTAAACATTTACCACATGAACCAGATTATTTTGTCTACGCTATTGCATATGTCGTAAGGACCTTAATCTTAATATTGGCAATACATTAAATATAATGTAACTTATAATTTAAAAAAATTATGTAGTATTATTTACACTCTTTAGTTTGTCTATACCCTGGGAATCCCTCCTAGAGAATGGGACCCCGTATAGGCGGGCCGACCGTCAGAGCGTCACGGTGGCATGCGCAAGCGATCCCGTGGCGTTCCTCGTTAAGACGGAAAGGGTACCGCCGGTTTTTATTGGGTATACCGATGTTCAGGGTGCACTCGGCGCCTTTGACAACGGCGAGTCCCACATACTCCACCTCTGTATTCCCGTTGGGGAAACGTGTAATGCGTTTTTCCAGCGTTAAACAAACCGCCCGTCCGCCTGTCTATTCTATAAAATTAATAAAAAGAAAAAATATAGTCTATATTCATACGCGCTAAAAGGAAAGAAGCAGTTACCACAAATGTCAATCAGTATGGAAAACTGCTGGTGGAACCGAGGCTCACAACTGGGTAACAATATCATAGAATGTAGAGTTTGCACAAAAGACAAAGAGTCGTAAGTCCGTCTCACGTTCGAACATAATAGAGCATATTTATTTTAACAAGGCAAGACAATGCGCCAATTTCACAATTCAAACGATTATAATACATCATACTGATACTTGTATTAAGCAAAGCAAAACATTTTGAAATTGACTTATATAATGGCAGTTCGTAGAACTATGCGACCCTGATGGGCCTTCATACAAAGCCACATGTTTCATAATATTTACTATCACCGTTAACACGACTATTATAGCAGCACTTCACCTGGCGTAGCGTATTTGCAGAGGACCTTTAATTTAAGTCATAGAAATGACAAATACGTGTTTTCGTCTATTTGTCGGTTTTTTTTTGTTAAACATCAAAGAATGTCTAAGCTTTCGACAAATATTTACGTTCCCACTAAAATCTTGTTTTTTTATATAGCATAGGTAAACGGACGAGCATATGGGCCACCTCATGGTAAGTAGTCACCAACGCCCGTAGACATTGGCATTGTAAGAGATGTTAACCATCGCTTACATCGCTAATGCTCCACCAACCTTGGGAACTAAGATGTTATCCAGACGAGCTTGCTCAAAGCTCTACCACCAAGTATACCGGTGCGTTGCACTGATGTTGCAATATTTTGTCATATTCGAGTTACTTGTGCGAATGTCGTGTTTATAATAACCATGACGACGCCAAATAATATTGAGTCGAACAAAAGCAATATAAGCAAAGCTGACAATTAGGCAATTATGTTTTCTCAATTTTCCTCTCCTTCAAGGATCAAACCGGTTCTGCATTACTTGTTAATTTAAACTGGAATTAACCGGTTGCAAAAAGGCATTAATCATTCATCTGCAAAAAAAAACGACGTACCAGTACTACAAAGTCTATTATGTTTATTACACGTGTGTGTCTTCCGATGTAAAGAATGATAATTCAGACTTGCTTGTGACGGAATATCTCCGCTTTGGGAACTCTGATGAATCAATATGTTTGCTTTATTAAAATCCTAACAATGGATACAATAGACTATTCTGATCAGATGAAAATAAAAATATTAATTTTTAAAACAGAAATTGTTATTAAAACTCATTCAATGAAAAGCGCATTTAATATCATAGTCAATTTAAATAACGTAATATTTACGTACCTATAAAAAAAAATTGGTACGTTGCTTCACGTCGATGAAACAAGTTATACATTCCAAAAAACGTAAACCCGTCGGACCTGCGTCTGAACTATTTCCTATCGGATTTGCTCTCCCCACAGATTATAAGAGTAAAGGGATAGAGAATGTACTTGTGTTTACAAAGACGTCATAAAAAGACAAAAACGTTATTAAATAATAATAAATAGTATAAAAAAGGAAGCAATTGCACACACAATATTCGTGAGTAAAATTACTTGTTATTTTTCATGATAAAGTTTTTAGTATAAATATTTATTTCTTTATATAAACTACACGTCATTTATATACATTTCCTTAATTAAATTTTAATGACGTAGCTATCGTATTAAAAAATACGACTGAGCTTATACTTATTTCATACTTTGTCTTACCAAATACGGTCGGTTTGTTTTTAAGCTTTTGTAAGTATTTAAAATCTTCGACGATAACTAATTACAAAGTACAAACAGATTAACGAAAATGGTATTGACGGAAATTCATGCATTTTCTTTGTACGAAATTTTGTTTTTTTTTTTTTTTTTACTTTGCCATGATATTTGTTAATGCTCTCTTTATTGATTAAATATTAAAAAAAATGGCTTAAAACTGTGTTCAAATATAGAAATGTTGTATTGCAATGAGGAAAGTGTCACTTTTGACATGAGAAATGTAAAAGGTAAACGTTGAATAATAAGACATTCTTGGTATGAATATGAAAGAAAACAATTCTATATGAATTCAATGGTTCAAGTGAATCACGAATCACGTGTCAACGTGCTCTGAAGTTCTAAGCCCATTTGCGTTTATGTAACGAAAATAATTACTTGAGTACTCCTTGAGCAACGTTATGCAGACTTAATAGAACATGGACTCACACAGACTGCTAATGACTATTGTAGGTTTCAATTTCACTGATTACTTCCTTTTGTTATGTGTCAACTTCAGACATGTAATTCTAATCCAGCTATTTATTTTGAAATATTTTTTTGCATACAAAAATGTTTTTTTCTTTTTCTTATTACTATATCTCCATTATTATTATTAAATATTGATTTATACACATTATTATGTAATAGATTACACATAATATATTACATACATCGCGTTACAATAAAACAATCGTGTAATCTGAAGTTCAAAGGTCTTTTCTATGAATAGTTATTTATTTATTTAATGAATTTGACGCACAGATTATAAAACAAAAATGTCACATTGTCTAGAACATGTACATTGTGTTTGTTAATGATTATTTATATTTTCATTTGATTAGGCAGTTATTATTGTACATAACACAATCTTGGTCTACATTATGATTCGAATTTGTTTTTAAAGAATAACTCCAGACTACCAAACTAACCAAACTAGACTTTAAGCTTATTTGGTGAGGGAAAAACCTAGTAGTCATGTATAAGATATACAAGTCAATATTAATTTTAACCGTCACAAATAACACGGCAAGGCCTAGCGAAAATGTTATTTATATCTTTGTATACATTTTTATTCAATCGACGTTGAGCATCACTGACCTTGAGGTAAATATTTACGTTATTTTGTAAGTACTTATTTCAAACATAAAACAAATTTTACATGTTGCCAATATTTAATGGAAAGAAATAATACTTAGGTAACATGACATGATCATTATTACCTACAATCTATAGAAGTTTTCTTATAGTAAACCATTGTGAGTGTAAGACAAAATCAAGAAGATGATAATGTGGTACCATCATAAGGCCTTTAGTCTCGTTTCCCATGTTAATTACTCTTCGTACAAATTATATAAAAATTCACAAAACAAAAGTAAACTATGAATCTAAAATAATTATAGATAACATGAAATAATGATACGTGCCTCATGAACATGATAAACATTTTTAATAAGTGTTACAAGCTGATAAAGTTCTACGACCTAAAAACCTTGCCCATATTCGTGACTCGGTCGACCACTTTCAAACGAATTGACTTTTTCCATATACGTACATTTATACACAAAGATAATTAAATTGAGAGCTACTACTGTGGTAAGATCATTACCGTGGGCAGGATTAATTATTTTATTTTTTGTTACCATCACGGCTTATGCTCGACTTCCTCGTTGGTTGAGTGACTTTACGGTTCCGATGTCTCGGGTTTCAGTTCCACATCAGGCGAGTAAAAGATATTCGGTTTTTTCAACAAAATCTCATTAGCAGCCCGGTGCTAGCGTTTGTCTTCGTGTTTTGTACTCGTGCCTCCGAATGCACATAAAACTGTGTCGTGCGTCTTTGTTCGTATGGGATTGCCGTCTCACTCGCATCTGAGTTTTCGTGCACATGTAGTGCACCTGTGTACGGCACCTGGGCCACGCTGTTATTCAGCGTTTCTTGTCTTAAATTCAGTCGTCGCCGATAACCTGTCAAGATGAAACTATTTTGTTATTCCACGCGATTTTTTTTGTTTATTCAGATATATATATATTCTAAAAAATATATAAATAGCATTAAAGCTCATATTCAATCGGATTAAGTAGTTTGCATGAATTTGGAAACAAAAAAAAAAAGACAACATCATTATACATTATAATATTTATACGTATAAGTTACATTTTAGTCAGTAATAAAGTAGTGATCTCAGTGGACGTTTATTACGAATAGTAACGTTGCTAAACTCTTAATAAGATTTAGCTAGGTAACTAAAGCCATGCTATAGTTATTTCTTAGAAGTTTTTTTTTAACTTTGTCCCTTAAATTTGTGTGTGTTGTAACTGAATTTTAATCCAGTTCTACCCAACTGTGCTGAAATTTTACAGACATTTTTGATGCAATGACAATACAATCTAAGTTAACATTTATTCGTTTTACTAAACGGATTGAAAATATAATAAGACTTGTTTTTTTTTTAACTTGTTGCATTTACGCTTCTAATAACAATTATATTAGATAGTGGTAGCGTATTCGTGTGTATTAATCTTGCGTTGATGTTGTAGATGGTGGCGTAATGAAGTCTGGAACCTCATACGGTCAGTGACCTTTATGATTGTACTTTTTAAATGAATATGCAACTAGATTGTATTACCATTCCGAATTTTATATTTTTAATTATCTTTAAAGTACTGTACTTTTATTGTACTTACAATTAAGAATTAAGAAATTAGAAAAAGAATTAAGAAATTTTTGTTTGGTATTGCTTATAACATTAATAATAATTCATGTATATAATTATTTATGTAAAACTATTTGTGTGTTTTCGATAATTGAGCTTAAAGCTTCGTCAGTCTACTGAAAATATATGACAATTATTACAAATACATAACATTACAAATTAGGATATTTTTCTTAAAGTAAAACTTAGAAAAATTACATAACATAAATAGCCATTAAACATTCCAGATTTCTTTCTTTCTGTTATACAATAATTTCTAAAAAAATGTATACATCCTAAAGTAAATGTCGAGAACGTACACTTTACATTCATTTCCTTAATTAAATATAGATAATTATGCGTAAAATGAACATAATGTTGAATTGAAACCTAACAACAGGTCAAGGACCTCTTGAATATTCAGTAAATTATAGGTGGTCTCTTAATTCACTGTTTTAAATATTGTGAAAAAAAACTCATCTGACTTATAAAATACAATTTGTAGTGATCATACATTATTTATTACGTTTAATTCAATAAACTTTTCCAAGTATTTTTTCAGATCCATGTTTTAATAAATTTGGTAGAATCAAAACCAAAATCAGTTGTACCGGCAAAAATATACTCGTATGTAGATATTATAATTTTCGAATCTGATTAAAGTGAATATGACAATGCAACAATGGGCTAAAAAATATTTACAAAGAATAATATTTATTTAGTTTAAAATTGGTAAATAATCGCATTTTAGAAACGTTATTCCAGTTTAATGTTTTGTTAATTAATGACAATTACGCCCAATGTGTGCAGGATACATGGACGTAAAAGTCAGGCGTTAAAATAACTAGTACATTTTATAACTATAAACCTCCTCGATTAGAAAATAAAAATATCGACAGTAAGTGGATTTTTTGTTACATTACAAATATTGACGGCTCACTCGCCGCCTGAAGGCAAAGTTGATTTAATTTGCTCTTCTAATCAAATACACCTTAAATAATTATAACATGATATAAAAACTTATATAATTATTTATTTCATTTCTTTAACATTCAAACAAATTCATATTATTCAAGAGACAATGAAATAAAAGTACTTTTGAGATAGTCAAATATAGTTGATAGGTGTAATTTATCCATAATTAAGTTATATAAGAAATAATTGTGAATACGTCGAGGTCTCTTACTTGATATATAATCCTAAATAGATTTGATATCGGATAGTCGTAATTCATGAATCGTGAGAAAGCAATTGCAACGATTAAGATCGAATACTTTCTTTGCGATCTTGTAGGTATAATTTTGACATGGCGTATTACCATACCAAATGTCTTGATCGATTACTTGCCCACTTTCACCGTTGATAAGTCACATTTGATTCTTTAGCTCCAACGTCGCTTACATGAAAGGTAAAGTTTGATAAATTTCTTTTGCTATCTGTAGTTAACGAATGAAATGAGATTGGGGAGGACAGGCGATGGCGATGGCGCGTCGAACTTAATTGCAGTGGTATTCGCTCGCGCCGTCGCTCAGTTAGTTCTGCGCCGCCACGCTGTTCACGTTACTGTTTGCCGTTGACGCGCAAACATCACCGAATGCAGTAAAAATATGGCAACCGCGGGTACATAACTAAAAAAATCACGCTGTGGTTAGTGACCTTCAAAAGTTAAGTGCCCGGTGTAATCATGACCGAAGAACACGAACAATGTGATTCCTTCAATTCATGGGAATTGAACGGACTGAACTCTTTAGATCTTTGGGATTACACCGTCGAACTGGAATGCCTGCAAGGAACCGAAGGTTAGTGTTACGTAAAAGAGAGGGGCGTTGCGGTAGCCGTCGCGCTCACTGGACAATTCGCAATGCACAGAACATTGACATGGCACCTTAAAATTTAACCATGGAACTCGATGCTGGCCGCCACGCCGTTAATTCGACTTACAACGCTTTCAGAACTTCTACATATTTTTTTTTATATTTCCGTTTACTTTTCAGAAAGATTTATAAATATTACTATATATAAAGTTTTAATTCATAACTCACCTTGTCAAATGATTAATAAAAATCAATTAAATTTTACTACTACGTAGATTATTATTAAGAATAAGATAAGACATAGCAAACGTATTCGCTTTGTCGACGGCAACGAGTTATCTCCAATATTTATCGATAATTAAGCCATTATTTGAATGATTATATATTTTCACTCTTAACACTTATCTTCACGCGATATGCATTTTTATATAAGACACAATAATAACTCTACAACATTTTACAGCAATGGCGTTTAACCTTCTCTTATTTCCTTACGTTACTTACACAATCATATACAAGTTTACACAAAGGCATTTAAATATAAAGAATGATTATTAAATTACGAATATGCGCCATTAAATTTTTGTATTACTCCGCGGTTACTTCACATTCAAATTAAACAAAGATGCAAAATTTAAAACATTACCGAACATTAAGTTTCTTTGTTTTTACTTAATTTAAAACGTATTTTTAATTATTGGTAATATTGTATCCATAAAAATATAAATGTTTTCCTTTACAAATGCAGTATGTAAATAAAGATCAGGACCTTTAAACTAACGGCCTTACTACTAAACGTTGTAGAGTGTGAATAGACACACCGATTTATCTCTTTCTGTTATAAGCAATTTGACGTTTGAAAGAACAAGACAAAGAATCTTGTAACTTAGCAATTTGTATAAATGATAATTAGTACAAGGGGCTTAGTAGATAACTATTATTAACTTACGTTAAGTTACGTTCTGGTTTCTACTTGAGCAGCAACGGAAAATATAGTGATTTTATATTATCTAAGTACCTATACATACAATTAAATAAAAAGCTGTTTTATGTGTATGATGTTACCGTTCAACTCAACTCAACTCAAAATGATATACCATTCGTTCGGTAAAATTTAGGAACTTCATTACTTTCAACATATTTTCAATTATAACATAAAGTTCATTTAAAGTTGTAGAAACTTAATGCACTTAAATTAAAGCGTGTTAATAAACTGTGGAAATTTTACTGCAACATATGAGTAAAGATTTTCTTTTTCTTTAAATTAAAATTTTACATAATTTCAAGTTATAAACAACTAGAAGCGCCATGTTATTTAAATAATAGGTATTTATTATTATACTAATACTTATATTATATTATATTATATAAATCAAAGTAATTAGCAGGAATTATCTTAAGACACGTTTACTTAAAAGTTGATATGAATACAGTAATCATATATAAGCAGAAATGAAAAACAAGTTCTGTATAAAAAAAAAAATTGCTTATTCATATGTAATTTACTAATTTGGTTATTGTTGAACGATGATTTGACATTTAGCTTCTTTTTTTAAAAACACTAACGTTTTTGCGTTATTCAAAAAAGTGTATTGACTCCGGTCCGTTACAAAGATTCCTAATTCGAATTCACTTTATTATCAAACATAGCAATTACTGAGACTAATACGTAGTATAAATTAATTTTTAACTATTTAATTCGAGGGAGTTTTTACTGATATTACTCGTTTCGACAATGTACATGCGACTTCTGAGAACTGAATAAAAAATCGCTATTCACCTTTCGCGTTAATGAAAATTATATTATAAATCAAATGAGTAACCGATGTTACATCCTTACTTAACTAGTAATTGAATATACTTCATAATGGTTTTCTATCTTAATATTCTTATATTTCAAATTTTTCATACGCTTAATATTTATTTAATTGTCGTAATAATTATATTATTGATCGTGCAATTGCTATCGAATAAATATGACGCAAACATTAATACCTAATTAATAATTACCTACTTTTGATTTATATAAATGATACGACGTTGACAAGTATTACGAAAATTTCATACTAACTGGGTCCCTTTATTTTGTCAAAATATCAGTATAATATTTAATAATTTTGAAATAAAAACACCACAGAATGTTTCTATCTCGAATAATTAATCTCCAGAAAATATGACACTACGACGCTTATAAAATGATAACAACTTTTTAATTAAATAATTTAAAAAATGAACATTGCAGTATCGTTTGCTTCTTTAAATATAGTTTAATTTAGTAAACATTTATATAATAATGTAAAACCTTTTCAAGTCATATATACACTAAGAAGGTAACACAGAGAGTACGTCAAAATAAAACGAAGTATTAGACATGACCTCTTATTTTTATTCTTTAAAAAAATATCACACTATCTCTAAGTTGAAACTTAACTCATATACGCAATTCAATAATGTTTTGTTCATAATTAAAACAAAAACTCTACGTTTCACAATAATAAATTAATATGTCTAACTAGATTACGTATGAATATGTATCTCTGCCTAACCTAACCTACATATTTGAGCTATTTTCATTGTACTAATAACAATTAACGAAGACAATTGGTTCTATTAACACCCACGTAGCTGAAACACAAACATAAAAATAAATAAATATTGATCTTACTAAAATATGTATTTTTTCCTATAAACATTTATTATTACCTATATAAACGATTGTACGGACAATACTCGTAAATATATGAAATAAAGTATGTATAAAGGTCATTGTCTTTTCCAAGTCGGACTCATTCGATAAAGTCATAATGTCAATTTGTTAATGACATATTTATATCTGTCTGTGAATCGATTATTTATCTCCAGACGGAAATGTCAACAACAAATACACATAGATATGCCCCTTCAAGTAAAAATAAAACGCTGCAAATAACAAAAAACAGGAAAATCCTACGTTTTTCCTTGGCTCATTACACCCTTTTTCGCGGTAAATGTCAAGACATTAGGCTTAAGCTATCTATCATTCCATAACAGAAACGAAAGCGGAAGTCTGCCATTTCCTATCTCTTAAATTTATTTAAGAGTAATATTTATATTCTACCAGTGAATAATCTCTAGGTGGAATTAATCAACGATATTTTTTAGGAAACAAGAAAATAAACTACATTCCAAAATTAATTCATAAAAGTATGTCCTAATATGACAATCTTAATATGATAATATCCTATAATGACAATATTTAAAACTTTATTTAAAAAAAAATGTGTATATACTATTACTACTACATTAGAGTAAGTTTTAGCATTTTTTTTCGGAAATTATAGAGTGCTTTATAACCGTTATTCAACATTTAAATTATATCTCGCTTTAATATCGTTATATTATTCCTATTGGTATTATTTTTTGAATAAACTTACAATGTACTAGAAAGTTCGTGCGAACAATAGTTTATTGAGAAAGGAAATCCAAACTGAATAAAACAGCACTAATTTCGAATTTGATTGTTATATTAATTTACATCGAATTCGTATTCGTCTTTAATTATAAATTGTATTGTTGAGCCGTTAGTAATGTAAAAAGATCTATATATAAGATAAATCACCACGTCTTATCACCCAGCCCCACACGTATTTTTCGCCAAGATAAAAGAAAAAAATTATGAAATGATGTCAAAGAAATTTATGAAAAATTGTCTTTATTTAGTTTTCTCATTAAGTCTAAACTTGCTATTTGAACCCGTGATGAGAGATTCGAGATCAAATTTAAATAACGTCTACACAAAATTCCATGAACTCTTCAGTTTTTAAGACGTGAAAGTGTAAGAAACAAACAAACTCACTTTTGCATTTAAAAAATACTTAAAAAGACAATCGTATTACTTGATGATTTATGTAAAATTTTAATTCATTTTAAAATTCCAAATACTTTATTCAACATTGAAGCATTACACTTTCTTATTGATTGTCAAACTAGAAACTACCACCAGTTCGGAAAAGAAGCTGGGTGTTTCTTGAGAAGAACCGGTGAAAGAAACTCATTCATTTACTGAATTAAATATAATATGTATAAGCTAATTAGTTTATTACATAACACTATTTCAAATTAACTTCTTTCGTATAACGGCTAAGAAGTAATCAAGTATGGATTTACGTAATTAGATAATTATTATATATTATTCAGGTGTTAATAATGCGTGACTGAAGAATGTCGGCGTCTTAGGTATGCACGTTAACTGCTGGTTATCTCATTATGTATCAAAACGTGCTTTTGTGAAAAAAAACTATTAATAGGTAATATTTAGAGCATAAGAAAAACACAGACATTAAACATACTACATTACATAGTACTTCCACGCTACCGCTAAGTATTACCATTATTTAACAATTATTACGTTTGACCAAAAACTTGAGATATTTTTTGTCATTGTATTGTTTTAAACGAGTTTAGAACCGCTTTAAAGATACATATTTGCTGTTTCCTGTCACAAAAAAATGCAAAAACTACGTATTCTTATAAGAACATCTTATAAAAAATAATATCGCAACGACAAAAGCAAAAAGTTTAATTAAAAAAATTGTTAACAAAATAAGTTGAATTGCCGCTGAATTTTTGCTTAGCCTTCGATGTGAATATAAGTTTACACACAATATTTTTATTAATGCTGCTATTAATTAAATTATATTTAGCATGTAAACAACTGTTGAAAATTATAACATAAATTTTGCCTTACTTACTTAATCCTACGTCCCCGTGACTGTTTGTTATAGTTCAAATATAAAAGCAATTTAAAAAATGGATGTCTTATAAATCTCAATTTTAAAAGAAACATTTATAATACCTACATTATTATTAATTTCATACTTTACAATTTTAGATTTAAATTGCAGCAGCGTAGGTAAATGGACATTGTGATAAGTTAAGAAAGCATACGCTCGATACATTGACCTTATTTTAGCTTGAACTTGGACGTATTAATTTTTAATTCTTTAGCAAAGCACTTAGCTTGTTCTCCTTTCACGATACCGCGAGTTTTACCAGTGACAAAAGTATAGCAAATATAAAACCATCGATAGTAATATTAAGTGTACAAGTAGAACGTGACTCGACGAGTTTTATTTCATCGGCTTATAATTATTATCCACTTTTTCATCTTAAATCTACCGGCACAAATACTTAAATAAAATGAAATATCATTTTAATCTTTAACAACTTCAATTATCTCATCGCTTCACCGCCCGCGACGCTACACTTACAACGCGATGATATCGTCCGATGAAATAATTACAGTGTCAATTTTATCCGTCGTATCGTCCGCATTTCTGTCGTCACATTTGCATAGTACTTTCACAGAATTTGTGTTGATGTATAAACAATTGTTACAGATTTGCAGCTAGCGGCTGAACTCGGAAAGACACTTTTGGAAAGAAACAAGGAATTAGAAACTGCGTTGCGTCAACACCAGAATGTCATCGAAGATCAAACACAAGAAATCGAAGTACGTATCTGTTTTTAGTAAATGTATAATTTTAATTTTACAAAAATGAAATTAAATAACACAATGTAATCAATTTCAGTACCTAACGAAGCAGACAGTCGCATTGCGCGAAGTAAACGACTCAAGACTGAGAATATACGAACAACTGGAAGTTAGCATTCAAGATTTGGAGCGCGCAAACCACAGGCTAGCCGTCGACCATTCCGCCGACAAGAAGCACATTAAAACGTGAGATTATTACCGTAACAAATTACTGGTCATAATTCGAATCTTTTGTACTGTTCATTATTGAAATAATACAAAGGCAAAAAGCGTCAATTAATGATTATTTTTATTGCAATGAATTACTTTTACTTCTAAAATATGTAAAGCTTTTCAATTATATCTTACTATCGAAGAAAACTAACATTACACATATTATCTGAAACGTTATTTCGTTTAAATAGAGTAGTAGTGTCCTTCAGACCGATTTCGGCCACGGCGGCCAATCTCAAGAGAGATTAGCCAACTGCGCAGGAGATATTATAGTGCACAAGTATTTGCACAAACACACGTGCACTTACTATTCCCTAGCTCTCATAATCCGAGGGGTTGGCACTCCGACACGACCGGAAAAAGTTCAGGCGCAGGACCAACGGCTTTACGTGCTTTCCGAGGCACGGGAGTGTAAACGCTTCCAACTTTCAGACTCCGGGCTGCTACTGAGAATTTTCTGACAGAAAAATCCAATAACTATTTATTGGTCCAACCTGGGAATTGAACCCAGGACCACCTGCGGCTTTATATCTAGCCACTAGACCAACGAGGTAGTCAAATAGAGTATAGATAATAAGAATACGATTTTCCAACAATAAAATATTTCTTTGTATTTTAATAGCTTATGCAGCAATATTGAAGGCTTGGAAAACAAGTGCGAAGAGTTGCAAAAAACTGTGGACGATTTGAATGCCCAATTGGAAATCGTCCGACGGCGCGCAGAACGAAAACCTGAAAATGAAAAACCCAAAGAAAAAGAACAAAAACCGGCGGAGTTAGCAATTACCAACAACAAGAATGTTAACATCACCCCTCAAAAGTCTATAGCACCTCTTCCTGAGCTAACGAAAGAAGACGAAGACTTACTAAGGCTAAGTGATGAGTTGAGAGAAAATAAAGTCGCATTCGCTCAAGAACAGAGAAGGGTGACCGAGCTCGAAGAACAACTGGCATCGGTGATACAAGAGAATAATAGACTGCAAGAACAGCTTCGAAATTGGCATCAGAGAGATGACGAGCCTAAATCGATGCACGAAGAATTCTCAATCCTTGAAGAAGTCAGGTAAGCATGAAACATATGTAAAAAAAAATATAATTTACTGAATTAATTAGATCACTTAAATACTGTAATTAAATTATTAATTGTAATTAAATAATCCAAATCGAGATAAAACAAAAATATAATAATTTTATAATTACATTTAAATATTCCGTATAGCCAACTGATTCATAAAATGTTGCAGAAATAACTTTGTTGTAGGGCTATACTTAAAATAATTATACAATTATTTCAGACAAGGGCAACTTTGCATCAGATGCCTCAGAGGAATGGAGCGGGATGATATGTCTTCGATACTCGATGGAGACGATGATGACAGAAGTGGCATTAGTTCTCTTATTCTCACCCCTGGTCAGCAAAGTCCAAGAGACGACCACGTCACCAATAAACTTGTCAAATTTGACGTAAGTACTCAATATTCGCTTGCATGTTCTATTAGTTCTTATCTGTTAAGCTATGTAACATTATTTCTCAAGCTTTCTCTTCTATTTCATGTTATTCTTTCTAACCCAAACTATATTAGTTGTAGTTTCTTTTGTTAAATTATTTCTAACTAAACTGTATTAACTCACAACTCGCAATTATGTGCAACATTAACCTTACTAATTACTAAAAATCTTACAAATCTCAAAACCTTATTCCTTATCAAATAAAAAAAAAACAAACATCAATCATAGACATTTAAAGCAATTCGTCCTTGAAAATGCAACCGACCAATAAAAGTGGCTGTCGAGGTTAGTATATCCCCTCCGAAATCTCATGCGAATGTTTGGATCGTTTCTAGGCGACAAAACTATTCCAACTGCCCCTGATGTTGTTGATCACGCTTTGCATATGCATTATGAAGCGCATTTGCAGTAGTTTTCTTTGGATATATCGCATGTAGTCGAAGGTACGTCCATTACTGACACGTTATTAGACTAAGAGAATGCACGGTAACGTCATTGGTGAAGGCGATCCATCCCATAATCTCAGGGTGGCTATTAATCTCGTTCAGTATCATTTATCCATTCGAAAATTAACGATATACTAATAATTCATTGTAATTGTACCACTAATAACTAATCTAGCCATTAAAGTGATTGTGTGCATATCTCATTAACGTGTGCTTTATCAGCTATATTGATTATTAACTGTAACTCCAATATGGTAGAGTAATGGGTGTATTTTTGACTAATTACTTGGTTATCTCGATAAGATATAATTAATTATATTTCGGTAAAGAATTAGGTGTTATTAATATTTTCATAAAAACCTATATAAATAACTAGAATACATTTTATATTCGTATTTCTCATTATTTTAATTAAAAATTTCAGTATTTAATTCTGATTTATAATAACAATTGTTATCACACTTCTTTAACTTCCATTGCATTTAATTTTCATTACAGTTTTAAATCATCATTTGTAATTTCATCGTGTACGTTAAATTCAATATTAACTCGCAATAACCATCTTTATACATTTATAAATATATTTTAACATTTAAAATTTATTTACAGAATGCTAAGGAAAAGCTACTCCAAGGTATATGGGCTAACAAAGAAGATGGACACGAAAACCCATATAGAGAGCTGGTGCAGAAGTACGAAGCTCTGCTTGAGGTTCAACTGTCACAGGTGAAAAACATTAGGAAGAATAAGCCAAATTCGTTGCCTAACGCACAAATTCAATCTGGACCTATCTCGCTCCAAGATGAATTGCAAACATCTGGAGATTATAGCCAATTCAGTGTTAAAGACACAGATGAAGAGAGCGGGCACGGAGAAGAAGCTCAGAAAGAAAATTGTCAGAAGAAAGTTGAGCCAACATCTCGCAAAAAGATCATTCAAACACCAGACTTTTCTGAAGCCGAAACTTCAAGTTCTGGTTTTTCAGATGAAACCAGCAATAAAGCCACTCAAACAGAACGCGAAAGACCTGGCTCCTTCTTATGTACAATTGCAGATGGTGAAGACTATCGCTTCAGTATTTATGATGATGTCAGCCCAATGGACAGTCGTTTCCGCAACAGGCCTGAATATCGAGAACTATTTAAGGAAATATTCACAATATTGAAAAAGGCTGCCGAAAATAAAGACGACGGAGAACAATTACCATTACTTGATGATACAACAACAGGAAAAGTGCCACCAGTGACGCCCGCCACGGAGGAACCTCCTGGCAACTTAACTGATGATACACAGAGCGTATTGTCGTCTGTTATGTCTGAACAATCGATTCCAGTATCTGATATCACTACGCCAGAAACACCTACGTTGAAAGAAAAGGAACAACCGATTCCTGAACCCGTGAAAAAGCAAGAAACGAAACAGAATAAAGTGGAAAATAACAAAGAAAACAAACCAGTTGTTGAGAGTATCAGCGAGAAACCAAAAGAAACCGAGAGAGATAAAGAGAGAGAAAAAGAAGAGGAGAAAGAACGAGTATTGACACCGCTGGTGCGTCAACCACTAGAGTATATCGCAGCTACTAGAAAGAAGTCCAGACATCGCAACCGCAAACACAGCCAAGATCGTCAAGGGGCTGACTCTCCTGTATTCCCGTCGCCACCTAAAATAATTTATCAGAAGTCTTCAAACAAAAAACGTAGAGACTATAGACCCATCGAAGTAAGCCCACTCGTGAGAACATCTGAAACTGAATGGAATGGATCCACTCTTCAGTTCTACAATAGAAACTTGAACTCCCCGACACCCAGCGTGAGCGGTAGGACGGGTAAGTTCTACCAAGGCTGGAACTCGGAAACTGATTCTTGGGACATAAAACAAAGTACTGCATCTCAAGAGATCCACAAATTGAGGAAACTTGAGCTTTCCTATGCTGAAGTACTAAGGAACGCCGATAAAACAAAAACTAGGCGCAAGAAACATCAGTAAAAACGTTTTTTATCCATCGACCATGTCTCGCTAGCGCGCGAGAGTCGAGTGATCGACCGCCATTTGTCTTTGCCAACTGGACATAAATTAGTTATAAAGGTTTTGTGATCTGCTAGCGTTACTTTTTAATATTTACCATGAACCAATATTGGTTGCCATATACGTTCTGATATAATTCATTCTATAGTATATTTATCGTATATAAACTACAATATCCCATCAAAAATAGTCCAAGATGTAATAACTTATTGATGTATTGTAACGAAACATATTCTCTCCCTCCGATGAAACAAAATAGAGTAACGTTCTTCTTCATAAAATAATTATGCATTTATATAAAGACGAAAGTATATAATGGCTTCATTTGCAAATTATCATTATTATGTAATTGAATTGCATTCGAATTTTATACTTGAAAATTTAAATTGAATGAGTTCTATCGTTTAACTTTATTCCGTTAATACTTCAGTCACTATTTTAATTGTATTATATTATGTATTTCAATTATGAACTTTAATTTGTAAATATTTCTTTAAGTTAATTTTATACTTTAATTTGCCATGGTATCTGCGAGTACATCAATTCATTATGGAATTGTATGCTGAAATTTATTTAATGAGGATGGAGAGAGGTCGAAGGTATGGAATAAAAATTTGCATTAAATATTATTAGTTTTTCATTCGTCCTTTACTCGACGGCTATAAACGAATTCATTTAAATAATGACAACACGACGCATATAATACATAATTATAATTTACTGGTACTTTATACATTAGCGGTCACAGATTATGGAATTCTACTATTTATTCTGTGCTTCGAGCTCCCTCTCGACGATCTTGCGGTACTCGTCGAAGCCGCCCTCGATGCTGGCCACGGAGCCGCCGCCGCACACCCACAGCTCCTTGCAGACCATCCGTATTAACCTTTCGTCGTGAGATACGAGAATCACTCCACCCTGTTTGGAAAACAAAATATTACATTCAATTTAAACAAAAAAATGTATTAAAAACATTTTGCTAAACTACAAGGAAGTCCCTATATCCTTCCCTTTTCCTTCCAAACCAAGCACAAGATGACTCATAACCACACATTCTCATTCATTTTTTATAACGGACAAACGAGCCGCTAAAATGGTAGTAGTCACTATCGCTATTAGACATCGGCATACATGAGTTACACTAGCAGATAGGTAGATTGATCAATAAAAAAAATTTGTAATTAAGATAAATATAAGATTCAAGACTTGAGAATTAGTTTCTAATAAATTGACTTGCACTTTTGAATCATCAATTTTCAAAGTTATATTTAATGTACCATCGATTCAGAATGTAGCTTTTGCCGAGAAAAATCGCCAAGAGACAGACAAAAAATATATATTCAATAATCAGTATAGTAATTATATTTACGTGTCCCGAATAAAAATCAACGAAAAATAATACCAACCACTTTTAACATCTATATAATCCTGTACAGTATAGTAAGCCTTAAAAATACACATAAACATATGGGCTCTCACTAACACATCTGAATAAATCTTTAAATATTAATGTAAACTAAAGCCACTACCAATTCGAAAGGTCTCCAAAGGTGAAATGGCAAGTAATTTATTTAATATACTCACGGTATACTTATTGATAGCCTTCCCTAATGCTTCTATCGTCTCGATGTCCAAGTGATTAGTCGGCTCGTCCAATACCAAAAAGTTGGGGTTGCCCATACACATTGTCGCAAATGCCACCCTCGACTTCTGACCTCCTGACAGACTGGCGATGGTCTGTAAAGCGAGATCGCCGCTGACACCGAAACTGCCCAATTGTCTTCTGTACTCCTCTATGGTTTTACCTGCATTCAACAAAGTTATTTATTAGAAAATTATAATAGTAAATAAATAATAACAGACAGTACTTAAAGTATTCTCATATATTAACAGTACATAAATGTACTACCAACTACATAGTTATACTATGAAGTATAAATTGATCGAGTTCAGTCAGTGTGCCATCCATCCTCTCAAGCATTGATTACATCATTTTGTTGTTAAAAAACATTCATGCATATATTATTGAGTACTTTGTATCACAATGCCTCATAATCAATAACTTAACAATGTTATACATTAATTCGTTGAGAATATAAAACAAGATTTTTATATGATTAAAAATAATAATATTAATAATTTAGTTGTCCACATTAATACTTGCAATTTATTTTTGTTTATTTATTTTTTTAATGTTTAATCTTACAAAAAATTTCAACAATTTCACATTTGTTGAAAACAGACATACTGGATATTTGATGATAATAGACATTTACATTAAAAACAACAAAAAGTTAATTAAAATCTCTTGTAAAGTGTAAAAAAAAGCAATTTTCTTATATAGATTACGGTCAGAGTTATCAAAGAAAACTAATAGGAAATAATTTTGCCATTTTATTATAAGCCACGACCTCATCTATTATATAAGGAAAGGCAACATAATATCCAAAATTAACTATTCTCGGTTCAGATGCCATTCATGTCGTTGACGACTGATAAACTACATAATATTTAAGGTTACTTGGTTAAAGACAACTTGCACACAACATTCCGATTCAATGAAGAAGGCATAATAAAAAAAATCCCCAAAACATAAGTCTACAGCGAACAAAATGTTACAAGATTAGAGTCCAATTAAAATTTGTAAAGGTATTGGTAATACTAAAATTTAGATTGTGATGCTGTTTGGAAATACAAACATGAAGGCATATGAAGGCATGATAACAATAGAAAAGACACACCAAAAGCACGGACAACACATCTGCAGAGATGTGATTATTTGAGAAGAATAAGCTTAAACGAACATTGTCCCAAATAAAATATTTAAATAATAAAAGTTACCTGGATAGCTCTTCTGTAGCAACTCGACGGAGTTCACATTCATTTCGAGCTGGTCGACGTGATGCTGGGAGAAGTAGCCGAACTTCAGTCCGCGATGCACGCTGCGGATACCGTTTGTGGGCGACAATATACCCATTATGATCTTCAACAATGTCGTTTTACCGGCGCCGTTGTCACCGACCTGATGAAATACATTGTTATTATTAAGTGGAAAGTAACATACTGTCAACGGTGCTACTGGGTAAAGGACTCCTCTCCTGTTGAGAAGGTTTGGAGTTTGCTGCTTTAATCGTAGGAAAACCTGTATCCCATACATTCAAGTTTCCTCACGATATTTACCTTATTAACGAGCTCAAGATGAATGAATGATACACACAAAAGGCTCATAGAAATCTACTGATAAGATTCCAGTGAGTCATCTTGGGTTAGTTTTTTATTAAGACCGATTTTTTTTAATTCTCATTCCTAGAAGATTGTCCGCGCTACCACTTACTACAAAAAAGTTTTTGAGCTAAATTGGATCTTATTATTAATATTATTAGACTCCTATTGGTCTAAATAATTTCTCCAAAAAAATATTTTACTTATTCATTTCTAATCGGTGATGTGCTTCAACCCGCGGTTTAATGCCATTGAACATTTATATAGTGACTTATTATTTCTTTAGTTATTGAATACATGAAGTCAATGAAAATGGCAATAAATTTATTAACTAAACAGTAATTGTAACAGTACTATTAGACAATACAATACAATTTTAAACAATCAATATTTTTTAATAAAATGTTGCATCCCGTCAACAAAGAATATGATAAGAATACTCACAATACATATCCTAGACTCCAGGGTTGCACCGAGATTGACATTTGAGAATATGACCTTGTCCTTGGAATAGTAGAATCCAACCTCATTCAGTTGTAATATCGGGGGAGAGAGCGGTTCGGTCTCAGGAAACCGTAGCACGACGTCTATTTCTTTCTCTACTGGTTTCAACTCAGGTCTAAAAGGACATATTGTAAACAGGATTTAATGTAAAATTTGTGAGTAAAAGTTTTACAGTGGCAATATTTATTTTTTATAATTTCATACAAATGTTTATAAACCTTCCTTTTTATTTTGCAGCCTTTAGTGGCACATCCTATTTATTTAGAACTGACCCCAAATGAGCTACTAATTGGTACTCACAGTTTCTCAAGCATCTTGATCTTGCTCTGCACAGAGGAGGCGCGGTTGGCGTTGTACCGGAAGCGGTCGATGAACTCCTGCGTGTGCGCGCGGTGCTGTTGCTGCGCCTCGTACTCGCGCTGCTGGTTCTTATGCTTCTCCGTCTTCGTCTTGTGGAACTGGTCGTAGTTTCCTCTGAAAAAATGTGATTTTATTACACAAGTGTCTCGTCGTACGGGCTTAGTTCATATGTACTGGTATCATGGCATGGCATATTTTAATATAGTGGGATAAGAGTTTCAAATCTGTTTGTTAGGTCGTAAGACGTAGATCATGTTTAGGAAAAGTGATCCGCATCTCATGCACATAAAAAGTTTTTCTCCCAAAAAAGCCCACCCTGTTCACCACCATGTGTTGCCCACCATGCTTTGACGAGGACGGTTAATACTTCTTACAATGCCATTGTGCATTGGCATTGGTGATTGGTGATCACTTACCATCGGGTGGCTCATATGTCGACGCTTTTCTGAATCCAGTAATTGAGACTTTCCTCAATTTTGTTTGGTTTATTTGTAATACGACACCCGCTATGGGATGTAAGACGTTATGTCCCTTGTGCCTATAATTACACTACTTGCCCTAACCAGTCAAACCAAAATACAGTAACACAAAGTATTTTTATAGATGAATCACTTACCTATATGTATCAATCCTCTGTGTATGTAAATGCATTATATCTGTAGGTACAGTGTCCAAAAAGTTCCTGTCGTGAGAAACAACCAGTAAAGTTGTGGGCCAGTTTTGCAGATAGTTTTCTAACCAGATGATTGCTTTTATATCCAACATGTTAGTGGGCTCATCAAGTAAAAGAAGGTCAGGTCTGAAAGAATAGAAAGATAATGCTTGAAAACATTTTTTTAACAAGATAAAGAATATATCATACAAATACTAAATTTTAAAACATAACAACAACAAGTTACTTTATATGTGTATACTTATTTCCTTATATTTTACTCACTTTGAAAACAAAGCCCTCGCCAGTGCCAATCTCATTCTCCAACCTCCCGAAAAAGTTTTTGTAGCACGGTTCTGCATGTCTGGAGTGAATCCTAAACCACTGAGAATTATTGAAGCCCGTGCTGGGGCTTTGTCTGCTTCAATATTTTCTAATTGTGCATATACTTCACTTAACTCCGTTGAAAGGTATGTGTCTGTTGATCTGATGAAAAAGTATTAAGTTTTTTTTTTATATTTCTCTTTCTTTGAATAATTTCTGGGTGACAAGGGTTTGTGTAAGCCCATCTGGGTAGATACCAATCTCTCATCAGATATTCTGCCGCTAAACAGCAATACTCAGTATTCTTGCGTTTTGGTTTGAAGGGTGATTCAGCCAGTGTAACAACAGGCACCTAACATCTTAGTCAATGTCTATGGATACAGGTGACCACTTATCATCAAGTAGCACAGTTGTTTGTACCTATAATATAATTTAAAAAAGCTTTCTAGTTTCGATTTACATTATTTTCATTTAAAATTACTATTTACTATTTTTACAATGTCCTTGGTGTAGTAAAAATAGCATTAGTAGTTAGTTCCATTAATCATTTGTCCATATACAATCTTTAAATCAGTTTTTTATCCAGTATTTTTATCTTACCCATTATTAATAGCAGCTGTAATCTCTTTCTCTCTCCTCAACAAATTCTCTCTAATGGTATCACATTCTAGAACGCTCTGCAGTGCTATTGTTTCATCACCAACAACTTCTTGTTCTACATGTAGTATGGAAATGTGTGAAGGTATTTTTAACTGCTTGCTGGATATCATTCGAAGTAATGTGGTTTTGCCTAACCCGTTACGCCCCACTAAGCCATAACGTCTTCCAAATGCAAGAACCAGATCTGCTCCCTGTAATAAAACTCTAAAACAAAAAAATCCACATTAATAAACAAAAATTACATGTAAAAATATATATTGATATGTATTTTATATACAAATACTATAAAGGTTAACTAACATTAATGGCAAACCAATGCGTTTATTAATGAAAAAGGTTTTTATATGATAATTTTTTTTGTATAATGCCATTAAGGGTGCCTGCAGCACAATGACTTATATACTGTTAAGCCAATCACCATAGCAATTATATAAACTCAGTAAATATATACAGGCAGGATAAAGTCTGCCGAGTTTTGTTATGATGTTATGCTTGCATGTAAAACTAGTGAAATAGTTAACATTAAAACCATTCATTATTTACTAGTTGCTCCTCTAAAAACACAAATTTATGGAAATCTATTGTTTGCCTGCATCATACCTCCAATCTTTGGTTAAGATTCTATGTATTCTACTCTTGTCTTAACTATGAATATGGTGTAAACATTATTAATTCTATATTTAATTAACACAAGATCATTAACATATTAACAATTTACTTGTTTTGCCGCATACAAATCAAGGCAAACTAGCACTGCAATGTGTCCAACTAAATAAGCCTTACCTGTCGCCATAAGCAATATCAAAGTTTTCTATTCTTATATCCTGAGTTCTGTTAGTGCCTTTAGCTTCAAGTTTACTGTCTTTCTTTGAAGTGACCTGTGATGCTGTTGCAGATTGTAGCACTGGTGCTGCAACGGGAAGTTTGGAGTCCTTCTGCTTTTGTTGTTTTTGTTGCAATTTTGCTTCAGCTTTTTCCAATTTTTTAGCATCAACTTTCTAGAATATTGAAAAAAAAACATAAGAAATAATAATAAAAATGAAAAATAGAATTGAATATTTGCACTAAGAAAAAATATTTAGTGTTTAATTAGAATTAAAGAAAAAAATATTCTATATTACTAAGTACAGAGCAATTTAATTATACAATTTCTAATTAAATAAACAAAACCAAACACCTAGTAATTTATATTTAAAAAAATAGTACAATAAGATCCTTTATATTTTGTTTAAGTTAAATTGAAATTTTGTTGTAACTAGCAACAAACAACAACAACCAACTTACCAATGCATCATCTCTTGTTGGTAGCCAAATACTTTTCACATCATCTGTTTCGGTGACTGTAGTTGTCATTGATGCCATGTGAATGGGCTGATTTAATATTTTCCTTGGCCCATTGGCATTGTTTGTTTTTTCAGGTTGTAGCATACCTAATAGTTGCTCACATATTTCTCTGCATCAAAAATATTAAATTATATTTAGTTTAAATACCTATTTGTATATATTTGCATACTTCTTTATGATCAAATACCAGAATCATTACCTGATGTCTTCTTCTGATTTTTCGGATATTCCTTGTAAGACTTCTCCTACTGCCTCAAAAACTTCATCCGTATCTTCAAATTCACCAGCACTATTGTCCAATATGTCTATAACATAATAAATACGAACAATATATTAACTCTTTGTTATTAAGAAAAGGTAAATGAGAAATTACTAATATAATAATTAACATATTTCAAAATTAAAAATAAATGTTGTTAAATCAATATGTTTCATCCTTAACTCGTATAATGATTATCGACCAATAAAAAGAAACATTACACAGATTTATAACCTTTCAATCCATACCTTCAACATATTTTTTCAACTCTTCATCCATCAATGGAAACTGACTTTTAATAAAATCACCACAGTTAGCCATTATTACCTGAACGTACTTGGCTAAAACCAAGAGAAAATGATTATATTTATCATTTATTTATAAAAAATATATATTGTAAAGCCGATAGCACGTCAACCAACGTCAATGAAAAGGCTAGAGACTAGAGATGTTCAATTTCAATTATTAATCGTTTGATGAGAAAAAAATACACTGCGCCGACTCAAAATAAATGGAAAATAGACAAGCGAATGATGAAATTGTACTATCGTTAAAATCGTATTTAAAAATAGGAAATAAGCTCCTAAAACATAACATAGTCTTTATTGCACACAATATACAAAAAAAGTTGTAATTTTCCGTAACTTGCATAGTATTTATTTATTTTTAGTAATGTTGTTATAATTTTAAGCTATCATAGTACTGACTACTGAGCTGTCGGCTTAGTTTTCATATAATCTTAGTCGGATCATTGAGAAACGATATAAAAGTTATTTAAAGCTTTTCTAAAATTTATTATAATTAAATATCAAAAATTAGAATAACACTTCATTTGACTTAAGTAACAATATCATATGAGATTGAATCAAATATTAATTTTGAAAAGTAGGATGGTATTTTTACTAGGTAAAGTCCCATTACTTTAAATATATAAATAATCGTTTTCTTAAAAATCGACTTTATAAATTTAATAATAATTAAAATAAATACTCTTGTAACTTTAAATAATATAATATTATCTTTTCATAAATCCAATTTCCAAAAACCTCGCAAATCGAGTTCGAATTTCACGAATACGAGTTTATACACAACACTAAGGTTTCTAATATTAACAACTGAAATTTGACAATGATACAATATTGTTTTTGTCAAAATCAGGACGATATAAACTTTATATTATGTTATTTTGATTTTTTCATTTCTCTTAAAACTTGTGTAAAATCAAATGAAACTTGTATAATGCACACTAAAATAATGTTGTTGTGTAAACTGTAAATAAATCGTGTTATTGTTTTTTAACTTTACGATGCAAGGACTGTTGATGTGTAGTATAAACGCCGTAATTATATTATATGGTTGATGATAATCATAAAAAATGGATGAAAATATAGACAACAATGTAGCCGTTTTGGCTATTTTAGATAATCAATGTAAGCGACTATTTTATCAAATAATAATAAAAATTATATGATGTAATTGGATCAATTGAGTGTTCAAAAACGTAAAAATATACCAAAATAAGATTTATTACCTTTTTTTCTTTAGCTTCACCGTACAAACAAAATATTAATTTGACCAGCTATAATCTTAATGGTCATCAAGTCAATCAAGAGGAAATAGAGACAAATGAAACCAGTAAACAAAGTATGTCACTAATATAATATTCTAATATTAATTAAGTATATTAAATTGAAATTTTGAATAAACTTATTAATTGTTCATTTTAGATATTATTTGGACAAAGAATGCGACACTAATGCTTCTAAATTTATATGAAACTAAACTGAATATGTTGGATAATCCTAAAAAGAAATCAAAGATGTGGACTTCAATGGCAGAAGAATTAAAATCATTTCACATAGAGGTTTGTATATAATTGAATATTCAAATGATATTTTTTTTTTTACATATTTTTACTTTAACTTTATGAAAAAAATGTTTAGGTGACACCAGATCAGGTGAGATGGAAAATTAATGCACTTACAAAAAAATACAAAGATTGTATTGATAACGGACAAGGTTCTATGGCATTCAAATATTTTAATGAAATGCATCAAATCCTCGGAAGATACAGTGAAGACAGTGGAACATACAGGCTAGCGTCAGGTGTTACGCAGGGTCAAGAAAGTGACAAAGATCACAGAGTTATAAATAGAAAGATAACCTATAAAAACTCAACACCATTTAGGAAACTTCGAGCAGAACGCAGAGCCAAAGTAGAATTAGATAAGCAATGGATAGAATATATTAGGCGGCAAGAGGAACAAAAATTAATAAGGGATGAAAGGTATGAAAGAAGCTTAAGATTAAGAGAAGAGGAACTTCAATTAAAAAAGAAGGAGTTAGAAATTAAACAGTCAATAGCATTAAGAAAGTTACAATTAAAAGAAAAGAAACAAGAAGAATTCTTAAAAATTGAAAGAGAAAAATGTGCATTGTTAAGAAAAATATTGGCAGACCAATAATCTATTTAAATAAAATACAAATTTGTATAAGCAATATGAATTATTAATGTACAGAGCTTAATATAATGCATAGTTTTTATTGGCTGGGCCAAATATAGGTTTAAGTCATACTAATATTAAGCTGTTTTCATTAATTTAATATATCGGTTTTGTTTGTGCTTTATTCATTCTTCTAAATGATCATTCTCTTTAAGGCAATAATTATGTAATATGCAGGCAGCTACAATTGTATCTGTGATGAAGGCTATATTTCTATACACTGTAAATAGTTTTACTCTTCTAAATCTATTTTTTAAGATTGTGAATGCCTTATCACTCAATTTCCTAGTAGCTGCATGAAGTGAATTAAACTCCCTTTGCTCCATTGTTAATCTTTTGTTTTCTCTAAAAGGAGGTACCAGCCATGGCAAAGATGGATATCCTGAATGACCAACTAGAAATGTATTATGAGGAAAAAGAACATTCTTATTCTGAGTTGCTGTATGATATATTGGGGACTTCTTCAAAACTCTTGCACAGTTTGATGATCCAGGTTCTCCGCAGTAAATATTTGTAAAGCATAAATTAGCATCTATTGTAACTTGCAAAATTATTGAGAAGTAGCCTTTTGGATTACAATACTCTCTTGCATTTTTTGGTTTCTCAATTCTTACATGGGTACAGTCGATAACTCCCAACATATTAGAGATACCCGTTTTGCTTTGAAAATTATCACATATTGTTCTGACATCATTAAAGTCTTGGGGCCATTTTATAGCCTCATTTAATTTAGTTAAAACCCATGCTACCACCCTTCTTATCACACGAAATGTTGAAGATATTGATATATCAAATCTTGATGCTATAGGTGTAAGGGGCTCCGTATTGGCTATGAAAGACAAAAATATATAAAAACATAGTTTAGGTTCCAAGGGTTTTAGTCCAAATTTATGCGATGCTATAAATCCTGATTTCTCCAATTCATCTGTAATAAATTACTGTGTGTTTAAATGAAATCATTGATTTAAATATATGTAATTAAAAAAAATTGTTGATGAGATAAATAATAATATAAGTGAAAATGTAAATAAAATGCTATATATTGTTCTGTCGAAATTTAATTTTATTTACATATAAATTATAATTTAATTTACCAATAAGATGATTAGCTGTTTTTCGCGATATCCTCAAACGATTTTTAAATTCAGTATCTGTCCACGAATCTACTATATGTAAGTAGTCATCGACGCGATTTCTTCTTAATCTTACTAAATATTGCATAAGTGGAAAAAATAATCTATCTTCTTCATCGTCATCTTCCGAAAACTCAGATCCAACGCCGCATATATCGCTCCAGCTACTAGAATCACTATCGTTACTGCTATCGGGTAAGGTTTCAGTCAGAAATAGTATAAGCTTTTTATTAGCCATACCTTTGGAGATTACAGTTACGACCTACGGACCTAATGAGTCCATTGAAATAACAATAATAGTAAATAATAAAATGTTTTGATTAGTAAATGTAAATATTTTTATATTAAATCTGACGTTTTGCACTGTGTTACCAATACTAATACATCTATTGCAAAATGTCCCCAATCGTAATTTAAATATACGATTAATTATATTTTTATGACTTTAACGTTTTAATTATTCGATTGTTATTAAGTGTCAAGTAAGTATTTTATTATATAAATATGGTAAAACTATTACAATATAACTAAAACAGTTTTTTGTAATTTAAATATTGAGTCTTATTTTCTTTTTATTATTATTTGTCATTACATTCTTTCTTTATCTATATTACACTACAATACACTCTTAAAAAATAAGTAAGATACCAAAATAAGTTTGAAATGAAAACTATAGGTAAGCAACGCTTAAAATTGCTTGCATTAAATTTTTATATCTTACTTAACTTTTTGTTTTAAATTCCACCTTAGGCATTTTAATAACAGCTGGAAAATACTCTTCTTAAATCATAAACACAAACATGGATAACATTCAAAATACTAACGTAGCGCGCAACCTTCATCCAAAATTGGTTGAGAACTAAAAATCGTTATTAACATTCGAAATGCGCTTGCGTCCCGCCCACCCTTAACTTAGCGCGCATCCGTACTCAAAATCATCTATGATTCGATTCGACTTTTTTTTAATTGCTCCTTTTATATTAAGATAATCGAAGTTGCTTAACGATAAGCACACTCGATTATCATAATAATAACATCATCGATATAATATTATTAATAATTTTAAAATATTTAATTTTATAATCTTAAGATAAGATAAATGATAAATAATCAGAAATTATTGTCTATAAAAATAATTTAGATGATAAGGACCTTTAAAAAGCTAGCCGTATGTTTTTTCTGCATAGAAATATATTAAATCGGAATTTTTCATTTTTATTAGAGGTAGTAAATTATTATAAAAGCTGACAACCCTATAGATTTTACTGACTAAAACAGCTGTTTCTGCATAAAGCATTTCCGCTATGTTATTATTTATTGACATTGTTTGGCGGTGTATAAAAGTGGAAATTTTACAATTATAAAATTATATATTAAATGAAAATTTATTAATTTACACATTAAAATGAATGAAAATGATACATATGTTAATAACATTTTACAAGACGGTACGAATTATTTTAAATATAAAGTTTATATATTGATAGCTTATATAAAAGATTATATTATAATTATTGTAATACATTATTTTTACAGTTGATCGAATTCCTTCGGATGCAATGTGTATTACGACTATAAACTGCAATCATGAAAAATCTGATAACGTAGAGAAAGCAAGTATGTTTGTACCGTGAATTTATCTTTATACTAACGATTAGATGCAACTGATGTGTATTTATTTTATACAATAAAATATTGTGTTCAGGCGCAGTCTGGACGTATAATGCTACCTTAACACTTCTAAAATTATATGAAAATAAGTTGGAAATGTTGGAAACACCCAAAAAGAAAACCAGAATTTGGAATGCCATATCTGAAAGCTTAAAAGATTACAATATTGAGGTAGTATATGTTCTATAAAATAAAATTAAATTTTAATACTATATTACAAACTTCTAAAAGTCTGAAATGGATAAAGATGGATGGATCTATAAATTTAGATAAATTAGGGTATATGTATTATTTTCTAAGAAGTTGCATGACCTATAAATCCTAAACTAATGAATATCTACTATAGTCAATTTTTAATTTGTCCAAAATAAACTTTTCACAAACTCAGCATTTAATAATCATTATTCTGAAAAAAAACTTATTTGTTAGATACTCCTACTTAATACAAAGTATTGCTTTTGCATAAAAAGCACCATTAACCAAATTTAAAAAAATCTGATTCTATGAAAATAATATGTTCTAGATGACATCAGATCAAGTACGATGGAAGATAAATGCACTGACAAAAAAATATAAGCAATGTGTTGACACAGGGCATTATACGAAATTTAAATATTTTAAAGAAATGGATAACATTTATGCACAATATAATGTGGATTGTGACACATTCACTATTGGAGAATTTATACATAAAAAGAAGGATGGTAAACAACTATACACCAAAGACTTATCCATAAAAACCAATGTAGAAAGTAAAGCAATGATTGAACTCAGAAAAATACGACTGGCGAATAGGATTGAATCTGAGAGGTCCCAAAGTAAAATTAACTTAGAAAAACAATGGCTTGAATACTTAAAACGACAGGAACAGAATAAGTTACTGCAAGATCAGATATTTGAGCGTAATTTAAAGTTAAAAGAAGAAGATTTGCAGTTACGAAGGCAAGAAATAGAAATGAAAGAATCAATAGAGGTAAGGAAGTTACAATTAAAAGAACAAGAACAAGAAGATTTATTATTAATTGAAAGAGAAAAATGTGAAATGCTTAAACGAATTTTTGCAGATAGAATTACATTATAAAACAAAAAAAATCGTTTAATTCTAAAATAAAATATAATTGTATTCAAATCTTTAATTACATTAAAGGAACACTACTTCGGTATTGTTATTCCACATGTACATATTTTATTTTTAATACCTAAATAATAAATTTTATGGTAATGCATATTAATATTTATTATGTAAAAACTATGTACGAACATATTATGTTATCTCGGGTTTGTATTAGACATCAATGCTTGTGGAAGGGGAGTGCGTAAAACGGTAACTTATACTACAGACACGAATACGCTTATTACTCCGCGATCATTATTGATAATCCGTTATAAAGGTCGATTTCTATTTTTTGCAGTATTTTGATCCAGTGGAGCAATCCTGTAACACCGGATAGTATGCCAAATGCCACTGGATTCGGCACCGTTTAGATTAGTTCAGTAATTAGTTTTATATTGTTGGGACAATATAAATAGGTACACGTTTCGATCTCTCACGTCTTAATAAGTAAAAGGCAGATTAAGACAACTAAATACATTACTTAAAAAAGTAAAATATGTTGTGTGTTATGATTCGACTAAGTATTAATATGTTATATATTTGAAGAATTTATTATAAAGAAGCGATAATAGGATGAAGCATATGGAGATATTTCTAGAGCGTACTAAGGTACCCTCGTAATTAAACAAAAATCGAAGATATGCCTACTTTGCCATACGATATTAAAGATTTTATAAATTATAAGTTTTATATTTTATAAATATATATTTTATAAATTAAATATTTTTTAAGTAGTAGATTTTTCATTAATAATGTGACAACAACGAAATGCTAATTATGCTAATTATTATAACTTTACTTTATATAAGCCTCTTGTTTTTTTATGATACTTTTGATATTAATCGTTGATATTTAACAATTTAATCGTGTAAGAAGTATTATAATATACTTAATAAAATCATTGATATTGGTATACCAAGTTTAATAATCTATTGTCAATGTCAAATAATTTATAATACTCTGTGATATACAAAAACAGTGCGTACCAACCTTATAATCTTTATATCCCGCCGCTACGCAAAATTATATATAAAAGTGGAAATATCGCAATCAAAATAAATGATAAAGGCGTTAAATTATAATTATGGCGGAGTTATACGGTTATAAAAGGTATGAAAAATCGTTAGGATTACTCACGACCCGTTTTGTCTCGTTATTACAAAAAGCAAATAATGGAGTTTTGGATTTGAAAATCGTAAGTACTTACTACTTTTTGTTAAAATTGATTGCTGTCAGTTTGCGTTCGAAAATAAAGTATTTGAATACTATGCAATTTTTTTCCCTAATATTTTTTTCAGGCTACTGATTTATTAGCAGTTCGACAAAAGAGAAGGATATATGACATAACGAACGTATTAGAAGGCATAGGTTTAATAGAAAAACGAAGTAAAAATAGTATACAGTGGAAGTGAGTGAATTTAATTGTTTATTTACTTTGGAAGTATACAGTTTTTAAGTTAAGATTTTG
The DNA here is from genome assembly GCA_905220585.2 of Nymphalis polychloros. Taxonomy (NCBI): domain Eukaryota; kingdom Metazoa; phylum Arthropoda; class Insecta; order Lepidoptera; family Nymphalidae; genus Nymphalis; species Nymphalis polychloros. The sequence continues at coordinate 4,096,347 of HG992247.1, forward strand.
ATAATATCATGTCACGTTTAACAGGGGTGCTGGTCCTGATGGTAATACAACTGAAGTTGGCAAGAAAGTAAATGTTTTAAGAAAACAAATAAATCTTTTGGAACAGCATGAAGAATTGTTAGATAAGTATGGCTAATTGATTTGTAAATTGTTTTTCATATTGATAAATCAGTGTAATGGAAACTTACAACAATTTTTTAGGTTTCGTATTATTATTATTATGATAAACACTGATCTAAAGGATTTGCGTATATGTTTTTAGGCAAATGCATTGGATAGAACAAAGTATTAAAAATGTATTAGATGATCCTGACAATGAAGCAATGACCTATGTTACTGAAAAAGACATTAAAAACTGTTTTGATGACAATCAAATTTTTGTGTTGGAAGCACCATTAGGTGCAGATTTATCGGTTGGACGTATTCCCCATAAATTAAATAAAGTAAGTGGCCTATATGTTTTTAACATCTCATATTTTATATTTAATTATATTTTACTTATCTCTAATAATAATTCCATACTTGGAAAAATATTATAATAGTGTAGTCTTTTTGCTTAAATCAAAATACTTCCCGAGTAGGAATAATATTTATATTTCATGTTTGTTTTATGTCAATTTTACATGCAAAGATTTAAATTAAAAGTTGCATGACTTGTTGTCATTTATGTGATAATATTAGTCATAATCACATAATTGACAAATTCATCGGTATATACTCATTGAGACAACTAAAACTTATTGTTAAAAGTATTTGACAATTTGATAGTGAATATGATAATTACCTAGCTATTTTCAGCAGCTTGCCTTTCAATTTTACAAAAGATTTTTGTAAAATTATCCTGGGATATTGTTTACACACGACCATCTGATCCCAAACTAAGCAGATCTTGTAATATGAAAACCAGACAACTGATGTACTACATATACTACTTTTTGTTTTTTGTAAATCCATACTTATATAGATAATTACACCCAGACTCAGGACAAACAGACATGTTCACGCACACAAATGTCTGTCCTAGGTGAGAATCGAACCCATGACCTGCAGCGCGAAAGGCAAGTGTCTACCAACCACGCCAACCGGCTTGTCAATTATGTTAACTTGGAACAGAAAATAACAATAAAATTAGGAACAAATTATAAAGTAATTAATTTGGATAATATATATAATTAAAATGTATTAAAGGGGACAATAAACACTTTATTCAAGTAGCCGAGATAGGAGTACTTACATAATTTACAAATGTTCTACTATACTAGAGAAAATCATGACATCTAAAATAGTAAAGTTCTTGCAATGTAGATAGATAGCTTTTCAAATCAGTGTATAACAGTTCATATCAATTTAATTTATAATCCGCTTATTTTCATAATGTAAAATAGGAAGGCTATAAATATATATATTTTTTTTATTTTGAGAAAGGAGAAGAGAAAGACCAAAAATTTTTCCTACACGTGAAATCAAGTGAGGCTGTCGGTGTTATATTATTGTGTGATGTGGACAAAGAAGAGGTGAGTGTATGCTTTGTATATACATGTGATATACATGTTTCCCTTGGGTTGCTTTTAATTCATCGAGAACGGACGGGAAGTAGATTTTCCTGATCAATCATTAGTTAGTAGTAGTTAGTATTACCATTATACATCAATCTTTTTTTATTTCGCTTCAAGTGTGATTCCGAAAATGTACATGCACAAGGAAAAACATCATGGCATGAATTGTGTAACAAATCATTTCTTTACTTCCTGCGCAGTTCTCTTGGACCGATATACCATTGGTATATAAGAATGTTATGTATACACACACATATGAAAAAAGGAATACTTGCATCACTATTTATAAGCTATAATATGTATGTGTGTTTAATATAATTTAATTAATATTATGCTAAGAAACATTGCATATAAAAGTAAATACATTGAACTTATAACAAAAATTCTGGCTCTATTAAGTTAATTTATTCTTCCTTATGTTCATGTTAATCATTTTCATAGTAAAATACAAATGTGTGTTAAAAAGCATGGCGGTATTCATTTATGATTCTTTGTACTGTAATTATGACAAAATTAATAACTGTCGAGGCAACAATAAAATATTGATATTGTTACAGGGTTTAGATGAAGATAGTATGGATGTTGAAGTCGAAAAATACACAGATCAAGGAGAAAATTTATTGAAAGATTGTAGTAAGCTTACTTTACATATTTATGAGATTTGAATATCGGTTTAAATATAATTTATATATTGGTTTCAATTGAACATTAAAGATTCATCTTAGAGTACACATAAATACATAAAATATATTGACCTTGAAGATGGACGAATTTATTATTGAATTTATCTCTTCTTAATATAATTTATGTTTATCGAAATAAACTTTACGATATTAAACTTCAATAGAATATATTAAACAGTGAGAAGATAAATAATGAACTATCTTTCTTGCTTTAATCAAACGTTTTCTCTTACATAGTTTAAAATCTAAATCAAAGCATACTTTATATGAGAATGTTGTATGAGGTCCTCCTGTTTGAGGCGATAAATGAGAAGTCCACTTCTTACCTCTAGTGGTATATTGGATCCTAAAATTAATGTAATTTAAGTTATATTTTGAATTTGAATCAAAAGCCTTCGATGAAACACATTCGCCTGTAGGATTGTGTTATTTTCCCATCTACTAGTGAAATTCTTTCAAATGATGCAATAGTACAATTGGAAAATTAAGCGGCAACATATGTAGAGGATTTTAATTGATTTCTATAACGATAGGTCGACACCAAGAATTTATACTACGCTAACTCGATCTAAATTACGCTAACTATACGTTAGCGTAATTTAGATCGAGTGATTTCAAAAAGTACCTTTAGTTAGCGTTGTATAAAATTTGTAACTTCGTTATTTTTGTTGTTTTTTCTTCACGATTTTTTAATACATATAAAAAAACATATTTTAAGCAACTTGGTATAAAAAACCAAATTTCCATAAAATTCGAGTTAGCGTAGTATAAATTGTTGGTGTCGAGGTATTTATGATGCTTAGCGGCTGTTGCGTTGAACATGGATTTCTCTCTTTTCATTATTGATTTGACATTTTCAAGGCCGATAATTTTCCATATGTATTTCTTGATTTTTCAATATATATCAAAAGTTTAGTAAAAGTACATAATAATGTCCTCCAGACCGATTTCGGCCACGGCGGCCAATCTCAAGAGAGATTAGCCAACTGCGCAGGAGATATTATAGTGCACAAGTGTGGGCGCAAACACAGGTGCACTCTCTGTTCCCTAACTCTCATAACCCGATTGGACGGCAATCCGGCACGACCGGAAAGAGTTCAGGCGCGGGACCAACGGCTTAACGTGCTTTCCGAGGCACGAAATAAGTACATACTGATGCTTGAAATAGGTTGTCTCTTAATTAGAAATAGGTATAGACCACAAGGCGGCTTTTACTTCAGATATGCTTGGATGGATGGATGGTGGTGTCAAGCCAACTTCAACTCTGTATATCTCTAAATTGATAAGACTAAAAATAATGCTATCTCTTTTTGATGTATTGAAATTATAATGAGTTTAAGGCGTAAATTATAATAAGTTTAATAGTAAATTGGAATTTTAGCGTTAAGCTGTATGCTGTTGTAATGGAGAAATATTCTTACAAAATGTTTGGCTCATTGTGTAAGAGTTCTAGTTTATATTATTTTAGTAGTATTTTTATATTATTACTTAAAATAATAGAGATAAATAATAATGTGTGTGTGTGTGCCAATAATTTAATTGAATTTTGTTTCAGATTATCTATTGAGATTAAGCCCACCAGTAACAAAGCACGACTTCTCTTTTTCTTTACATGGTACAGAAGGTTTGTGTGACTTATTTGATATTCCATGTTAGACATTCATTTTTTTTTTCTTTATTTGACATTTATATTTCTATTGAAAGATAATTTTACATTACTTTATATGATCATGTATTAAATGAAATCTAAGTTGAAACTGTATATAAATCATGTAAATAACAATCAAGGTTTATACAGTGTAACAAAAGTTTATTAAAAAAATAAAAGGTTTTTCTATTGAAGAAATTTATTTCTTAACTTTTGGTTGAGGTACAAATCTATCAAGTACTCCGAATGATTGTTTTGGTACGTTGTCTTTTTGTGGCATGTTAAGTATTTTTTTAGCCTCGATGGATTGGTTGATGAATTCCTGCAAAAAGATGGAATTAGAATTAGAGACAAATTTATAAAAAAAAATTTTTACTTTCTCAATTATGATATGGCACACCATAATATACATTTTAAGTAAATTTACTATGATAGGTCATATTCGAGAGTAATAAGGGTCCTCCAGACCAATTTCGGCCACGGCGACCAATCTCAAGAGAGATAAGCCAACAGCGCAGGAGATATTATAGTGCACAAGTGTCTGCGCGCAAACACAGGTGCACTCTCTTTTCCTTAGCTCTTATAATCCGATGTGGGACGACAATCCGACACGACCGGAAAGAGTTCAGGCGCAGGACCAACGGCTTAAAGTGCTTTCCGAGGCACGGGAGTGTACACACTTCCAACTTCCAGACTCCGGGTCGACCTGGGAATTGAACCCAGGACCACCGGGTCTGCGGCCTTATATCTAGCCAATAGACGAACGAGGCAGTCGAGAGTAATAACAATTATCCAAAAATTCTACTGGATCCTATCCTGTAGAAAATATTTAATTTTACCTTCCTGGCTGCTTCCTTTATAATTTTCTTTCTTGCAATATTCGTTTTGCCTTTTTTCTTTTTTCTCGGTGTCAAATCAACCTTTTTCGGTTTCAAATACTGAAACAAGGAAATAAACATTTTATAAATTGGAATAATTATTTGGGTATAAAATAATAACAATATATTAAAGTAAGGTCCTCCAGACCGATTTCGGCCACGGCGGCCAATCTCAAGAGATTAGCCAACTGCGCAGGAGATATTATAGTGCACAAGTGTGTGCGCAAACACAGGTGCACTCTCTTTTCCTTAGCTCTCATAATCCGATGGAACGGCAATCCGACACGACCGGAAAGAGTTCAGGCGCAGGACCAACGGCTTAACGTGCTTTCTGGGACGGGAGTTTGAGGAGTTGCACGGGAGTGTACACACTTCCAACTTCCAGACTTCGGGCTGGTACTGAGAATTTTCTGACAGAAAAAACCCAATAACTATATATTGGCCCGACCTGGGAATCGAACCCAGGACCACCGAGTCTGCGGCCTTATATCTAGCCACTAGACCAACGAGGCAGTCAACAATTATATATTATTACAACAACAATATATTATTTAATGTTTATTAAAATGAATGATATGCTTACCAAAAGACTCTTTCTTGTTTCTATCTTATCTTTCAAGGATGGTACATCAATTTCCAAAACCTCATATGGATTAAGAGTAATAAGCTCTGGAGGTATCTTTTCAAGGAGTGCCTTAACCTCTGCCTCTTTCCGTTGTTTTTTGGTTTGGAATGGATTGCTTTCCAGTGCATCAAAGTTCGGCTCACCGCTGCCTGTAAATTAATGTTTTTAATAACTTACAAAAATGATAATTTTTATTTCTGATCTTAATTGAAGTAAATAGTAACATATATATTGTGTTGTAGTGAAAAAAATTACCTGGAACAATAATGCTCGTAAAACCAGCATTAGTACCAATACCTAAAATATCTTCATAGGGGCAGAATTTGAAATTTTTAATAGTTTTCCCCATTTTGTGTCTTAGATATGGCTTTTCTGCAGTTTGTGAACAGCAGTTACTATAAACAAAAAAAAATCTAATTCACTTTCAAAAATATTAATGTATATCTGTGCAGGAGTTTATTCACGGGTAAGAAGCCATTCTTATAAATAAGCCCCGCCTCGTACAGAAACAATGACTTATATAGCAACATACTGCACATTTCAGGCCAGGTACCTGTGAGCATACCACAATGAGGATTCAATCCGGCAAGAATCTTATGGGTTCAGTCATAATAATTATTACTGCTGCTTTACAAACTACCCTCTTGCACCTCTGTGGCCCTGGTACCTCGAACATTCAACAATAACGATTGAGTTACGTTTCGACCTTATAAATAAATTATTACATAGCTGCTTTACAAACTAACCCCCTTGCAATTCTGTGGCCCTGGTACTTCGAACATTTACCAATAACGATTGAGTTTTTCGACGTTATAAATAAATTATTTATTTATATATGCATACTGTCTGGAGAAGTGCAAGTAAATACAACTTAATAACCATTGAAAGAGCACAGAGATCTTTATTTTTAAAACAATTCGATTTTCAACCTTCGATTTGCATAATTCTCATAAGTTGCTCACCACTCATCAGCTATACATATTAAACTGTATTATCTAAAAACAATATAGAAATGCTACTGTTTGCCAAATTCCACACTGTAAAATTAAATTTAAAAAGTAAACAATATTCTCCTTACTTTATAATAAATTCAACAGCAGTTTAAATATTTATCATCTGACTCAGAAGAAAATGGAGCCAGTTGTAACACTACCCTTACTCCGATTATGACAAAATGGAACAATTGTTAAACCATAATTTATTATAACATAGCAAAACAACAGCAGATATTGTACAAATTCATACACAAACACACACACACACACACATAGGTATTAAGTTGTAATTTAAGATGCAAGATGATAATTAATTATTATTGGTAACTTTAGTTTGTCTTAATAAAACGGGTATAACTATTACTAGGTGTAAAGGGGTTGCAATTAGTTTCTAATGCCTAATTCTTTATTTCTAAAAATAAAGCTAATATATTGAATAACCAAAACAAATAAAAATATAAACTTTTTAAGCATTTGTTACATAAAAAATAGAATATAAATAAATACCTGTAGACTTCAACTACATTTCCTAGACCAACAGCTAACATATCTTTTTGAGAAAATTCCAAATGTACAGGAGCACTACGTAATTTGTAATGCTGTATTGGTCCATCAAGGTTTCTAATATCCCATATTTTCATACTTCTGTCAACTCCCGATGTTGCCATGTACCTTTATTTTAACAATTAAATGCATAAATAAAGTGTACAAATACTAATTTTAGAAAATATTTTTTTACAAAAAGTAAAGTGCTTCATGCACTTAAAATGTACATACATGCCATTATTATCTACAGCAATAGCCGTCAATGGTGTTTTATGGCATAATAATTTTGCTAATGGTTTTTTAACATTGGGAGACCATAATGAGACCACTCCCTTTGAATTTCCTAAACACAGAGTAGCATTGTAAGGATTTTGTGTCATTACTGGTGTCCTTCCCATATTGTTGTTGTAGTGACCAACAATTTCTCCTATTGAAATATCAAGCCATGTCAAGAATCCAAATTCATTCTATAACAAATAATAATATTATTTTATTTAAAAAAAAAACAACATAAACAATAAAAAATAATTAAGCTGAACGAAATAACTGCAAGCTAACTGCAAGCATTGGACTCGTCATGAATCGATAGATATTATTATTAAGTGTAGGAAGAGCAATGCAGAAAAAAAAGGTCAGCCGCATTTCCCGTGGAAATAATTTACGGTGGAATCGTGAAAAAGCGAGTAACAAACGCGTAAAAGAGATTTTTGAGCGAGATTTAAAAAAAGAGGGCCTCGCAAAATGTATCTCGCCCACATAAAATTTTGGTTTTGCCCCGCCACTTGTTTTCTTTATTTAATATTAAATTATTTTTATTTATTGTATTCATTTGCAAATAAATGATAATAGTTTAACATCAATTCTTTGTCACATCAAAGTTATATCATTTTTTCAATCAATGACCATTCAGAGACGCATTTGCCTATTTGGTATTTTATATAATGTAAAAAAAGAATAACAAGACATACAACGGCAGCAAGTAGGAAATGGTAAGGTAAAAACTCCATTCTTAATATTTTGTCCATTCTCTTAATACAATGTATCTCCATTCCTGTGTTGTCGTAAATATATAACCACTCTTTTTGAGCCGCTGCTATCATTGTTTCAACATGTAGCCAACTAAAAGCACAAAAAAAAAATGTATAAAAAACTCATAACACAAAAATATATTAAACATTTATTAATAGAAAATATTGTTACCTGACATCATGTATGGATTCCATAACATTGATTTCGAAGTGTAGTTTTTTAGTTACCCAGTCAAATGCAGTTAAATGACCCTTATTGCTTCCTAATAGTAAATGTCTTCCATTACGTGAATACTTAGCTTGATACGGTCCAAAATCTAAGTTTAACTCAAAAGATTTTGTGGCTGCTGTTATATCAACATTGTCTGCTATTACTTGTTGTGTAATTCCGGTAGTTCTATTGTCTTCGTCAACTTCTAAGAAACTGAGGAAATAATATTATGTTAAAAATCAAATTTTGTACAAGTAGATTCATAAAAACCCTTTTTAATACTTGTTATAGTAAATATAGTTGAATCTCTTAAAGATATATTATTTACATTCAAATATTTCTAACTATATTTTTATGAGATTAAATTTTTGTACATTAAGTGTAAAACTCTTACCCCTGGTCTTCTGTTAGAAGAATATCTGCTCTTGCAGCTTGTTCCTGAGCATATTTGAGTTTGTTTTCTTTCTTTTTTAATTTTAAAGCATACAAAGGATGTCTTACACCTTTTCCTTCATAACCTTCGCCTCTTGAATGATGTTGTAACTTTTCAGGATTAATTGGTGCCTTTCCAGCAAATTTATTTTCTTTTTTTATATTTTTCTTGGTTTGATTATTTTTTTGGTTCTGAAATAAGAGGTTAGGCATCTGTTAAATTTAAAAATAAAATAATTAAAAACCAAAACTTAAACTGCAATTTTAATACAACCTTATATTTTTGGATTTTTAATATCCTTGCAGCTGGTTTAATTTTATACACCTTTACATCTTGATTTGTTTCTGTTGTTGTTTCTTCTTTTTTATCTTCAGTATTAAAGTATCGAACCTTAAAAAAAGATAACATTATGAAGTAACAGTCTTATTTATTACACATTGAACAATTATTTGTGATGATACCGTTTTCTTTTCCTTCATTTTTATAATTTTAAATACTTATTCACAATTCATTTACACATCTAAATAAAACATGCAAAATGCACGTCGCACATGCTCAATAGCACCGCATGACAATCTTTTAGCTTTGACATTGACAATTATTGACAGTGACAAAGGACGGCATGCTTTTGACATACACGGTTGAAAATTAAAGCTAAAGATTAAATTATACTGTCCGGTGCTTATCATTAATTTTATTTATTCATTATGAACGTTCTACTTCTAGGTCGTAATAATTTACTTATAATAAAATTACACTTTGTTGTATATGCATAATTTAAACAGCTGCAGTCACAGTTCTTCGCCCATCTGCAAGCACTGACCTACAATTTTGTTCTTTATGTTGCCAATAATAAACAGTGAGTCCCTCATTTTGTTTAATGTAAGCAATGTTCATATAGGAGATTTTGTGCAAGATATGGTGCGACATAATGAAGAATAAAAAACACTGGTGCCGTAGATGCCGGTAGCAGTTTTCAGATTTTTGTGCTCAGCTTGTTGTTGAATTAAGTTTTCGAATATATTATAAGAAGTCACAAGTTCTTGGTGTTTAATACATATTATTGTAAAATATGTGGTATATAATGTACAAAATTTATAGTTAAGCAGCTGAAGATTGGATTAAGGTTTTCCAATTGTATGGTTTTATTTTAACGTTTGAAAAGTCGTTCAGACCGCTCTTTGGTCCAGCATAATTGCTACAAGTGAGTCTCGTACTTCTTCAAGAGGAAGTATATAATAATCACCCTAGTAAGCCGAAGAAATTTAGAACCATAGTCACAAATAAAATGAATAATGGGAAAAAAAATTCTTTAATATAGTAAGCATACATCAGTTAACTGTTCTATGTGGTCATAGTTTCAATTATTTTGTTATGTATACCCAAAAAACGTTGACCTTCTGTTTCATAAAAAAAATATCTTTGTTTTTGCACCGTCTCCTTTCTCTGCAATACCTGCTTGTACTTAACAAACGTTTTTTACCTTACCTCACTCATAGCAAAAGATGTTCCAAGCTAAACCGATACACACGTTGGAATCTTTGTCGCGGCTTGGACATTTTGAAGGTGGTGCAGTAAATTTTGAAATAAAAATGTAAGCGGATATTTCAGTATTTATTTTTATTCTCTTTAACAACACATACTCAATATTTTACAGAAACGTATATGACAATCAGAGTAGTAACATAGTAATAGGTTTAATATTTAAATGCGAATATAATTATTGATCTGTGTACCAATGTGATTTAAAGAGAAATTGTCGATGAATTTATAAAATAATTAACAAAACATTCTGCGTTGCTTACCTACAGTAAAAACAATAATTGCACTGAGTGAAGCTCTACAAATAATATATTGCAAAATAACGCTAACCCGTCTCGATTTGAGCTATCACATCCTTAAAGGTAACAATAAATAAGTAACACGTAACATAATCACAGCGAGTGAACATTGGCTAACAAAGAAATTATTAATTTATACCTAATTTGGTTATCAATTAATGACTGAATTATTTAACTTACTTGATCTAATGAGATCGTTTTATTTCCTAATATAAATAAGAACGTCCTTAAGACGTGGCAACTATGTATTCACAATTTATTTACAAACTGACTAGAGTCTTCTAAATGTTTATTAATTTTCGTTTCGTCATTTCTATACCAATAATAGTTTTAATATGTCAGCGATCAGGTGCTCCTGCGGAAGCGTTTGGCACATTCCCAGTATGAACATAAACATAAAGAGTTATATTCTTATTTTCTATATAATATGTTTCTTTGCTTGACAAAGTGATTTTCTCTATACACCGTCCACTTCGACAGTAGCTTGGCATTTCTAACATAATATCTAATTAATGAAATACGTACATATTTACACTTTGCATCCCGGTCAGTGAATTGGTGGGGCTAAAATAGCTTACATGCGATTGTATAAACTTCACCTAACATAAAACTTATATTAAGCATATACGAGTAACAGTGTTTAAAATTCATTTTAATTTAAATTTAAGTCCATCTTAACCATTAATTATCGAATTTTTCGAATGTTAACGTGATGTCTTAAAGAAGTCACACATCGTATACAACGGTTTATAAAATAGACATCATTATCTAAATAGAACACATAATGTCCGTAGGACCTTTCCACGTATTCGACACTGTACACAGCTATATTAATCATTCACTGTATTCGATTTGACATAAACGTCGACAGTCTTAAAAGATACACCTTTGGTAAATAGCTCTTATATTAGAAAGTTTTCATCGTACACGACGGAAGTATACCGTCATTTTAATTAAGCTCCGCCGATGGCAATCGTAATAGCTAGCAAGATCAATGTCGCTCTTCGTCGGCGGCGCTGGGTGAGCCTTAAATAGGCGTCGGAAGAACTGTGAAGTCCTGTAGTGCATTTTTCACCGTTTCGTAAATTGGTCGGTTTTCATCGGGACAATAGCCGTCCGGCGAGCAGAGTGTCTGGAGTTTTGTCAAATATGAGTCGAAGTTGTCGTGGGCAGGCTTGACCCCCGGGACGGGTGGTGGAGGTGCACCGGGCGCGGGAGCCGTGCTTGCCGTTCCACCTCCAGGAATTTTTACATGTTCCAATAACGTTATCACGTTATTTCGGAGACTCTCATAGTATTCATTGATGTTGCTAGTCCGTTGCATTATCATCTGGCTGTCCTGTAAAGATGATCGATGGGTTAATCATACATTCTACGTCTTTCGATTCGTAACAAAACGTTTGGGATACTGGCTCATCTTTGGAGTGGCTACCGTATCATAGAAAGTAAGCTGTACTCACAAACTCATGTGATGTTAGTAGCACTCAAAGTTGGATGTTTGGAGCCATGACTGAACCATCTACGTTATCAGACAAAGATATGATAAATTTTGGAATTAATTAATTTTGAAATGAACCAATTAGAGTTTAAAGAAAATTTACATATAATTTTTACTAATTATTTAATTTTTACTTACTCTTTCGCCCTGGCTGAGATGTGATTCCATAGCGTTAATATCAGATTTTAAGCGAATCATTTGTGACTCTACTTTTGCGTTTTCTCGCTGCAGTTCAGTGATCTCTTGTTCCAGCGTCATGAGATCTTCACCTCCGCCTGTTTGCATGTTAATATCCATACCTGTAACAAAACGAAATATACAATATCAATAAATATAATAAATTTTAATAAAACGATATGCCGAGTAATACCCGAAACAAAAGTTTATTTTTCTGAGAAAAAGAACACCGACCTGAGTACGGTTTCGGGTAAAGTGGCGTGATGTCATCCGGATATTTCGGTTTCTTTGGTTGCGGTGTAGGCGTGGTAGCTCCGGCAACCGGACAACCGGACAGAGAACGGTGAGTTAGAAAGGATCCATTTATATGTCCGGATCCGTCGCACCCGGGCGTTGGGCAATTTACGCCGTCGAATTTGATTGCGGACGCTGCTGCCGCCACAGCTGCCTTGTGCTGCTCAACGCTCCCGCCACTCTCTAGTACTCGCATTTTGTTTCTATTTGCAATCGGGCATCCAGAAGCGCTATGAAAAATGTTAAACGGAATTCTTTACATGCATAATTATCCATTTCAACTTTTTCTGCTAACTTATTAAATGCTATATTTTTTAAATAAATATTTTTACGATATATATTTAGCGTGATTATCTCTACATAAGTACTATATTAAATGTGCCTAATACGTATAATTTTCAATTAGTTTCTCTATGTTAGATGTTTGACTTTAAAGCTTTCTAATTTTCTTCTATTCTTACCTTCTGTGCGATAAGAATTTCCCTGTAGCATGTCCAGATCCATCACAGCCCGGTATAGGGCATCTAAGCAGCGTGCAAATACCAACAAACTTATTGTAAAGACGTTACCAAAAATCTTGGGATTATTTAATCGGATGCTTAAGATAACTTATGTAGGTATGTATTCGATTTAGAGTATTCAATTTTCTAGTCATGTTCTAAAATTTGACCATTATTGACCATTGTTCGTTACGTAAACGAGTTACACTAACGCTATCATTATTATCATATCAGAAATGGCGCAAGCCCAAATTTGTAAATTCTATTGGCTATAGCTCAATTGCATTAAACTATAATAAGACTAATAGTTTTTGTTAAAATAGGTTTTGTTAAAGTAACACATATCGAGTATTTTGTACAGAAATATTTCCGTCAAGCACATCAAATTAGTTTTCTCTTCTCACCTAAGGGGCTCGGAATCCTGTCCGTCTCTTGGCTTGCTTTTTGGCTTGTTAGCTCTGGGACAACCGGAGAGCGACCGGTGTGATGAATAGTTGCCGGTCACGTGACCGGAGCCGTCGCAGCCGGGAGTGGGACATTTCAGTTCTTGGGAGTGCGGTTGGAGCTGCGAACGGTCGGCGCGCGGACACCCCGACAGGCTGCACATATACAAACTGCTTACAATGGCGTGCCGTTGTAACGTATGGCAACTTACTATAACATACATCTAAATGTAATGTCTTGATAATGTAGTGCATAAAACATTCATTACAATGATTCATAGTGAATTGTCAATAGACCGTTTATTCTGTTTAGTTTGACTGATCTAGAGTAGAATTGGATGTGCTGGTTCTTATGCATTATTTAAGAAATTCATATTGTATTTTTACAAAAATAATAAATATACTTGTTTTATAATTCTTTGTTTTATTTTACATGTATACAAATTGTTAAATAACAACAAGGTTAAAACACAAAAGAGGTTAAAGCATGCGATCATTTGCAAACCTAAATTTGGTTTTAATTCGTAAACATGATAGAACTGTTTAAGTATATACATTTAGAAAGACAGCAGTTTAAAATATTAAGTAATTTGCAATGTCATTGTTCTTACGAATATCATTTTTATTTTTCGTTTGTTAATTAATTTACTTGATAATATAATCGGAATAATATAAAAGAGTTTCCCAGCATTATTTTTTATTTTGTAAGTTGTTATCCTTCAGGTTTTCCTCAAAGCGATGAATAAATTAGATTCAGTTTTTTTAATATTTTAAAACGTTTTAAAATAGTTTATCGAATACGAATCCGCTTATGAGAATGTGAAAGCATAACCACTTTAGAGTGATAAAAATAATCGGAAGTGTTAAACATCTGTGGAGTTTTACGAACGAACTTGCATCTGTACTATAATTAGCGTAACGTTTATGAACATTAATCCCGTCTCTATATTTTACACATGAACATATATTATTTTTATTCAACTTACAAATATATTATCATAATTAAAAAATATATAAATTAATTGGTAAAAAAACACGTCGGTTGATAACGTTCGTATATCAAATCAGCTTTCTGCCATGCGGTTAGTTAACAGCGAAACCTCGAGCACAGTCAATTGACTACGGAAATGCGCAAAGTGGGAACAGAGCACAAATTGTCACACTATGTTGCGTTTGGCGTATATTGCATTGCACTAGTATTGCATTGAATTGCTTATTATTGCGTTTCTGTTTTATAAGTGCATTTATATCGCCGCTTGCCTGCGGTGAGTTGCGAAGTTGCCTGAAATGTGACCGGACCCATCGCAGCTCTCCACGGGACACTGGATTAGCTCTCTCGACTCCCGTATCCGGTAACACGACTTTCCGTAAAAGTCGTCGCGGTGATAACTATTGCAAATAAATAATACTATAATTAAGCAATAGATAGTACAATTTGACTCGATTAACAATAGTCGTCACCTACGATCGGTGTACATTATATTCGGTATTGTTATTAATGCATGTCTAATTATAATAGAAACCCGCCTACGCTGCATAATTTTGTTGTTTATATAATTTAATTGTATATAAGAGCGATGTCATTAAGTCGTTAACCTAATGTTAGACGGTAGCAAAAAAATATCGTAAACGAAATGCCTTTTACACGGTCACTGTTTACGTAAACGATGTAAATGTTTACAAATGTATTATTGCACGCGTATTACAACTATTGGAAAATATAAAATAATATTATTTTAATTTGTTAAAAGTTTATTTAGACGGTTTATATCCGGTATCTCACCTGTTTCGTCGCATAGTTGATTTTGTTGTATTTAAAATATCTTATCTCTATTTATGTAGAGCGTCGTCCGACGCACGGCGTGCGCGCGCGCTGCCGCCGGTATATTTAGACTGAACCATCGACTGTGACTTCACTATGAAAGATACGTTCGAAATCCCACACTATGAAACAATTGTGTGATATTGTAATGCTCATGCGTATATATATAACGGTAAACAAAACATATTTTTGTGATATTAGTACATTTATTTAATTACAAAATAAAATTGTAATAATATTTTATTTCTAAAAGTCCAATTATGCATGTTTCGTGTTTTTAGAAATAGTATAAACTGCGAACTAAAATAGAGTGACTTGACTGTAAGTAGCTTCTAGTGGTAACACTAAACGCTTCTTATCCCTACACTTAAAATATCAACATTATTTTATATTTATTTAAAATCGCTTAAAATTGAAATATAAGCTTCTTAAAATTGATTAAGCATTAATTTACTACGATTGTATTGATCAATAACTCGTTTTACAAATTTTCAAAGTTTTTATGCGTACAATAAACGCGAACTTTTTTTATAAATACTTTTTTGTCGAGGTTCAAATGGTCAAAGATTAAATCATGACCACGAACGCAGAATACATACACATAATATGTACGAGTATATTATGTATATTAATGAATCTTTTTTTTTTATTAAGAATATTTTTTTAACTTTAAATAGCGTGGACGTATAAAGTGAGTTAAAGTGATCGATGCATGGACTTCGTTGATAAGAGTAGAATAATTTTTAATTTAATCATTTCTATTTGCATTCTTAACTTAGTTTTACTGATAACAATATAGAATTAAATATTAATATTAAATAACTCCCTACTCTTTATTTTAAATTAATTGAATCAATTTTATATAACGTTCAGTTATAGAAAATTGACGTATAATATATTTGAGTTTTACAAAAATATGTATTTTATTTGTTGATTTTTTATATTGTGAATATTTATATTTAATATATCTAAGCTGCATGATTTGTCAGCATTTGTCGGGGTGGGAAGGGATAGGGCTGCTGAACACAGCCGACCGTGGAATATGGAGAGGAGGGACGCACTAAATCTGGAAGCCTCCACGTACTGTGGTGTAATAATATGTAACTTTCGAAGTCAAAATTACAAAGAGACAGGAGTGTGAGCACGGTGTGTGAGTGACGGGTGGGGGGCCAGTGGTAGGTTCGTTGCATTTATCTGTGGTACCTGCGATACTATAGCTACTTTGGCCCTATTTACCTTTGATTTTCTTTTGTTAGCTGGAGTAGAGTTGCGAGCGAGTTCCAATTTCAGTGATAGCACCAGACAGCTCTACAAAAGTACTGGTATCACAGTTCATATATAATATTCACCTGCTATCCTTCGGCTTGTCATGAGGCGTGTGCGGCGGTGGCATGTAGCAGGGCGGCGAGTAGGGTGGTGCGTGCGGTGGGTACGCGGGCGGAGGGGGGTATGCTCCGCACTGGTATTGGTAACCGCCATAGCCGGCAGCGGCGGCTGCTGCAGCATAATCTGGCTGAGCGAGGCCGTAACCGGCTACAGGGTGAGGACTCACACCGCCATAACCTATTAAGCAAATGAGATATATGTTGGTTTTTGTTGTAGAAGAAGAAAGTATTATTTATAATTAATTATTTAGGTATCGGATATTAATCTCGGATAGTAGCCATCTGTGCTGGTAAATAATATAGAGCACAAGCGTGAGTGTAAACACAGGTGCACTCTCTACTCCGACATTCTCATAATAAGGCGACCACGACGGGATAAAATGAACGCAGAACTAACAGTTTACGTGTACTTCATAATACGGAGGTTCTATAATAATTCGTTGACAGAAACACCCTATAACTTTTCATTGGCTCGATCAGTAGGCTTTTAAGCTAGCTATTAGATCAACGAAACAGTTATTACAGCAATACTTATTATAAACTTGTATTGTAAATAACACGAATGAAAAACCTTAACATAACCATGGGCTATCTAAAAACGAAATTCAATTCGTAAATACCAAAAATATTAACAGAACCGGGCGTAATCTGTAAAAGTGCCAAGTGTAACATTTTAATTAACGCGAATGTACGAGACATTCCACGCGAACACACGTAACCGCATCAAGGTCATCAACACGCCTGCCGCGCAGGATTAGCAATGTACCCCGAGCGAGTGTGCGGCGTGCAATACTTGCGGGAGTTATTAGCGTGGTAGCTTTTAATTTGTATCGCATGTTCTGTGGCTTACGTGGAGTGTGCGTATATTGTTACTAGATGTATAGATGTGTTTTTATTCGGTTGACCTGCTAGCGTTTATGGAGTAACAGTAATTCATAAGTTGAACAAAAAAAAGTCTTTCTAAAAAAAGATAACTTACCAGCAGTATCTCGGTGATATGCTTCAAGGTATGGATGGCTCCCACCGCTGTCTGGTGTTGATTCTCGGCTGTATGAGACGCTACCGGGAAAACTTCGACTGTTAAAAATAAAATAATTGAAACGATTAGGAAAAAGTATTAAGTGAGCTAATTTCCTACATAAACTTTTTAATTATACGTCATAAATTGCCTCACCTATGTGGTAAACGGGACACACTAAGGTCGAGAGTCTGGCCTTGTGGACTGGGAACTTGGGGACTGGCAGTAAGCTGAGGCGATGCGCCCGGCTGCGGGCTGCCTCGGGCTCCACCCCCACCTCCACCACCGGCACTTGTGTACACCGGTGATGCATATGGACCCTGTTGCATAAATGGGCGTCATCATACAATTTTATTTACGAAAAAAGCAAGGCTCATTTTAATTAATGTGCTTGGAGCAAGACACTGCATCTAATTCTCACCTGTGGACTACCACTAGACGTGGAAAGATCTATAGCTGGACGTGGATCACGAGGATCTCTAGGCGTGGGACTGCGTGGTCGCTGCGCCTGTGCAGCGGCTATCTTCACCGAGAGATTGATCGCTGAGAAACCGGGGGGTACGCCTGGACCCATCGCGCTGACGCCCGCCACACCCCCTACTCCACCGGCTTCATAATGGTACATTGGTCTGGACGGACAAGTCGCAACGACTAATCAGTGAAGGATTCTTTTTGGGCCAATTATGAAGATCTTATACGCGATTTTTATGTATATTGTAAGCAATTTTATATCGGAAAATATCTTACTAAAGTCCCGTTTACCACATAAAGGCTATTCTTAATAATAACTAAATAAATATGAAGTGAAAATAGGAGGCAATCGACATACCTAGGATATATGGGGCCAGAATTAGTCTCTTGTTCTGACTGGTCTGTTTTCATAGGTGTAGGTAGATGAGGGTCATGATAACGTTCATCTTCCCATCCGTAGGGCCGCTGGGGACATTGTGCGGGATCATAGCGCTCGAAGGCAGGTGCACCTTCGTAGCATCGAGTCTCATAGCCATATCGAGCCTCGTTCATTTGACTAGGAGAAAGTTATTGCGTTTACCTTAGAGCTCTTTTTAACATATTTATTCAAGTACTAAAATATTTATCATGCGAAGCTAGCAATGACTAAGTTGATCGCTTGTTCCTGTTGTTCCTGTTAATTTTTTCATAGACAAATCTCAGTTACCTGTACGACCGTACGTGGTCATCTGGCGGTCGCTCGTATGGTGATCGCTGATCAGGCGGCGCGCCGTAGCCGGCGTGGCGCGTCTCCATGCCGGGGGAGTCGCGCTCGGGCTCGGCCGCCTCTCGCTTCGGTACAAGCAGTTCGGGAGCCTCGCGTTTCACGGGGGGACTTCGCGGCGACGCCGCTTGAAGTCTTTCGCGTTCACGGGCCGCGGTTAATGTTTCAGTTGACGTACTAACAGGCGCGGCTGGTGTCAATGGCGTAAGTTGTGATGGTAATAGCACTAAACAAACATTTTTATTTCGTTACTATTGATTTCTATTCTGAATAACACATTTAAATAAATATTTTATTTGCCGTAATTTGTCGCGATTATATTTCAGGACTTTTGTGTCAGTTAAATAAAAATAGCACCGACTGATTTTAAAGTGTTATAAAAAGTCGTAATTTCAGAAAATTTGTAAAACTTAAATAAAACAAAATAGTTTTCGTTGAATGAAGTTTTATGGCACAAAGATGTGCAATATTTCAGAGTAAGAAACGTGGTAATAACAAAATTATAGCTTGTCTAAGACTTGTCGATTATCACAATGTAGGGCAGTAGGTTATACCTGGAGGTCGTCCTCTTTGCGATCGAGCGGCTGCTTTGCGTGCAGCGGCTGTCGGGCACCCGGAGAGAGACCGGTGCGTGCTGCGGTTTGAGCTGACGTGACCCCGACCGTTGCACCCAGGAGTTGGACACTTTAGGATTGTCTCGTGCAACGCCAATACTGTTATTAAACGACATGTTTTTACCAGAGAATTCCGTGTAAAACTGTATTGTAATATTTTGACAAGTCTAAAAAAATCATTGAATAATTTCCATAAGGTAGATGTTACATATGTCAGTATTTTATATTGGTAATCATTTAAGATTTAGCGCATGATGATGATTAAAATGTAGGCAAAAAATATCTTGCCAAAATATGTTGCTTTAAATGCTTACTATTAAATATGATACCTACAATTTGAATGCTTTCTAATTACTATATAACTCGGCGTATTTAATGAATTACCGGAATATTTTCGAGGTAGCTAATAAACGTAACAATAATTAATAATAAAGTAAGATAACATATCAATAAAACCTTTAATGATACATTCTCTTTTTAATTTTCAGGTTAATTATAAATGAAAAAGCAATTAACATAAAAAATAACTAACAAAACTAACTGCATCATTATATAGTAATAATAACTAAATATAACACTTATAAAAACGAACAAATCAACAAATCAATACGAAAATAAAAAGTATGCCAACCGAAAACTTAATTTTCATATAGAATCTAGTGTACTCTACTTACTTTCAGGGGTAACTTTATCCTTTCTTGGGCATCCTGACAGACTGATGAAAAAACAATAATATATCAATCCTAAGTAAATAATGCACGTACCTATTGTTAGTTATATTATTCATGTTCGAAATAGCTAAGGAAGTATACGATGTCATGTTATTTTTGTAAGTAAATAAGTCTATTGTTTACTTCGTATTATCTTGAAAGCTATGTTTCAATACAGTGACGTCATTGTTGCTCTGAAATACATGTTAATCATCAAGCTCACCTTCGGTGGTGCGTATAGAGGCCAGTAACGTGGCCCTGCCCATTGCAACCAGGAGTTGGACACTTGTTGCCTTCTGCGGACAATTCGATGAACAAATTAGTATTTTGTTAATCATCGAGTGGGGGCGTGGGAGCGCGATCGATACCGACAGGCGTGCCGCGGGGCGTACCTGCGCAGCACCGCCCACCACTGCGGCCCCACCCTCTCCGCAACTTAAAAGAAAAAATAAAGAACGCCTGGCGGCTGCGCGGTCCGACTGACAATTTTTCTTTTAAGAGTAGCGGGGCGGCACGACTTCGCCCCGCCCAATCCCCTGACCCGTTTTTATTGCATGACGTAAACCCAAAATACGAGGAAAATCCGTATATACATTATATACTGTATTGACGTAGGTGGAGTTAGCGTACTCTATATGTCGCCGATTGAATTATGAGAGTCGCTTTAGAAATGTACGATTATTTATTATGTAGCTTTGGTACATGTTACAGTAACATTTTACGGTTGAAGGGATGAAAAATATTTATTCAGACAGAATCATAACTTACGACTCACATATGTTATGTTGATTTTAATATAATAATTTGAATATTAATTCTGAATTTGAGATTTCAACCATGTACGGTTATGCTATATAAACAAATAAGATTCATCTCTTGTTATAAACTGAGAAAAACCTTGAAACAAACTTTGACTTGTTCATAACACGGAGTTGTGTCGTTAAGAAAGTTTGATTATGTGTGTCAGAGTTGAGTTATACCTCTGACGACTGGCGGAGAAAGTGCAGTAAGAGGCCTTGAGTCTCGCGCTGGCTGAGCTGAGGGCACGGTTCGTGCCTCCTGTAAAACCGTTGCAGCTCGAGAACCAGCACCGGCTGGCTGTAATACGGTATAGTGTTTTGATCCTTTGTGAAACGAACTCCTCTCGTGGTCATGAGAGTACCCCCCAAATGGCTCGCTGGGAAACGAGGGTCCTTGAATCTTATGCTTAACTTCTGCCGGTGGTTTGAATGCTGATTGGGTTGAATATGGTAGTGAGGCTGTCGCAGCTTTATACGCGTTGTACAAAGATTGTTTGTTGACTGCAGCTATTTCACTTTTTCTTCTTTTAGCTTCTCTGTCGTCTTCGTATTTATCATCAAGCCGATCGGACATGTCTATTTCTAGTTCGTTGGATGACGAATCTACAAGTTCATCGAAATTTGGCGTCTCATAATGATTAGGGCTTTTATCTCCCTTGTCATAATGATCTATACTATTTTCTTGCTCCATTTTTAGCGTCCTTTGAGAGCTATCATCGTGGTCAATATTGTCGTATGCGTTTGGTTGAAGATCGTTATTTTGATTATGCATTGAAAAACTTTTGTGTGAACGCTCGGCGGTATCGGAAGATTGAGATGGGGATGATGGCAACATTTTATCTGAACGTTTATCATTAAAAAGATTATCAAAATCATTCGCATCTTCATTATCATCAGCGGGTATAGAAGTTTGTTCTCGAGACCAGTTAGTTAGAGTTCTCAATGCATTTTGAGTTTTTTGTAAGATTACTTCCTCATCTTCGTCATGGTGGCGAAGAATATTGGGTCGATGTGTCGTGAAATTGAGATGATAAGGATCGCTTTCATCTCTTCTGTCATCGTCAAGCAGTCGGCGGCGTCGTTTCCCTACTATATCTTCCTCCATTGACGATTCGCTTTCAATGTTTCTATGATCTTGTCGTCTATCGTTGACTCTAAATGTTTCTATGTCTACTCCAAACTCCAATCGTCTTTTAGTTATTTGTGACAACGTCGTGTGAGTATTCAGCGGCGCCGTCCTGGAACAAATAGTTCCATCAAACTCATTTCCCACGTAAAATATAAAGGAATATATTAATTTAAAGAAAGTGTACTTGCGATTCGATTTTCCATCCACAAACAAAATATTTTTACGCGGAAATGATTCTCGGCGATTCCACTCGACGTTATCACATTTTAAGCACTTTAAATTGTTTTTTTAATGCACAAAAATCGTTCCCACGTAAAAACCATTTCACTCAAGAGCTTTCAGACCAAATATTATTTTAAAAAGCCAATTATGTATATAGAAAGTGACAAAAATTTGATGTTATATTCTATTTTATATTTCTACAAATTATAAAGTTAGAAACATTCTTCACGCTGCCGCTCGTATTTCGTTGATAAATGATTAAGTTTTGATACAAAAGTTGCAAGTGATTTATTTATAACGCACCACGCAGTAAATATTTATAACTTTTTTTTACACATGTAATTAAATACGTTTGTTGCGTCATATTTTTAAAACGAATTATTTGATAAAATATAAACTTTAAAAAAAGTTTTTAAAATAAGTTTTTCATAATTGACATTTTATATTATTCAATGACAGCCTATTCACGAAGGTTGTATATAAAAAAAATCCCAACATTATCTTTAATAGATTCATGTGGCGTAGGATTAATATCGTGTAATACAGTATTTTGTGTGAAAACAGTATCAATATTTTATATTTTTTTATTGCCAGCAATGTATCTTTATATTTACGACTATTCGCTTAGTAATCGAACTTTGAAAATTTCAATCGTTATTGAAAATTTGACGAATGTCTAAATAAATTGGCTTGGTTCGAAAATTTTATTCGAGACTTATTTCCAAAATTTTGTTATTGATTACACTAAAACTCGTCAATAACTACCAAACAAAAAAGAAAGAAAATATGTTAAAAACCCGAGTAGAAAAAAAATATTGAACTGTTTTGTCGTTCTTTATATAATATAGATATTTAAAAATATATATTAATATTAAAATATATAGATAACATATAAATAAATGCATTCATATATAACAAAAATAAATTATAATCAACTACGTAAAGAATCCATTAAATTATTATTGAATTTATTTCGATGCATATGTATTAAATCGTATTTGGAATAAGTGGTTTCTGATAAAATATTATATTTGTCATGTTTTTATTTATACATAAAATAAAGCATTACAAAATCGCATAGCTATATAGAAACATTTTCAATTTTGTTGTTTTGTGATATTCCTTTGAACTTGCGTAATAATCGTCCGGTAGTACTTTAGAACCCTTCGATAGCCCTTGACGGAGATATTGGGGAGCTAACCGGAAGACCGAAATACCAATACGTAGACGCCGGCAAACGTTTAAGTACGTGACACACCCTGAGTCACAACGAAAGATAGCTGAGATTAAACTCGTAAACTCGTAACGCGGGCTGGTTTCGAACGGACCGAGAGAGTAGTAACGCTCGAATCTACGTTTGTCAAAACGTGTATGTTCGTGTAGGGTAATTAGATAAACCCTGAGGGCGGTAGACGCTTAACCAGTTTAAACTAGTGCAAGTAGAACCCTTTATCAGCGGGTGGCGAGTGGCGGGTTATCTCGGGCCGCGTTAATTGTAATGCCTCGAGATTAGGGCGCGATATAAGGACGCTCGCTTATATTGCGAAGCGGGATTACGTAAAGACGCTTAGACGGCAAGGTCTTTACTAGAATTCAACTGTAGAATTTCATATTGTTAGTAGAGAAGTAAATACTTGTTTTAATAAAACGAATAGAATACTTAAATACGTAAGTGTTGTTATGTTTTTCGATGACTTTGTATTATATTCATTTATTTAAAAATGTTATAGACCAAATTGATGTAGTTTTTACAAAAGGCGGACTTAATGCCAGAAGTCATTCTCTACCAATCAACCATTGGTGACTTTAGAGATTTACTTTAAATTTCTGGCCAACATTGCAATATTCACAAGAACTCCATAAGCTGTCGTAATTTCTTGAAACTCTATTATAATTCCTCAGAAAATGAAAGGTAAGTCTTGGGACCTGCGACCCTTTCTCGCCCCGTGGCAATAACAAACAGGCTTCGGCTTCCCGCGGGCCCCCACATCGCGGCTCAAATTCAAATTGCACCTTAGAATTCTTAATTATTGAAATCATAAATCAAAACGTGCCGTCTGGGCGCGCGACCATAAAATTGGAGGGAGAAAATTCGAGTGTGGTAGGATTAAGACATTATCACTTTTCTTTCAAGCAGTCGCGCCCTCGTTGGCTTGGCTCGGCTGTAAATCAGCAGCTAAATCCCGTGGATTAGATTCATAGAGTTGGCGCGGCCTGAGGATCGCGCGTTCGCGATAATGGCTTCGTGTGCTCGCGTGATTCTGCTTTTAAATC
The DNA here is from genome assembly GCA_905220585.2 of Nymphalis polychloros. NCBI lineage: Eukaryota > Metazoa > Arthropoda > Insecta > Lepidoptera > Nymphalidae > Nymphalis > Nymphalis polychloros. The sequence goes on from HG992247.1 coordinate 4,120,911, forward strand.
GACTCCCTGGCGAAGATAAATACTCTCCCAATTTGATCTGAGCCCCGAATTGAGTTTCCCGTTTAATGGACTTAGCGAAAACTTTAAGTTTATCGCTAATAATAATTGATGGGTTTAGATAAACTGGACATGAATTTATCATTAAGAATAATATATAACAGTGTGACAAGTATATATTGTATGTAATACAACACAAACAAATTTAACATCTATATTTTAATGTTAAAGCCTCTTCAGGTTAAGTGAATTATTGTTTTTCTATTTATGCTAAGCAAAGTCAGTACTTTAAATAAATTTACGCTATTTTTGAAACTTCTTGAAAAGAAATGTAAGTTAAGTTTATAAATTATTTCGTTGCAAAAAATAGTACTTAAGAAAACTTAAATAAGTAGTCTCGATTGAATTCTTTTTTAAATATAATTTAAAAATTGTTTAAGCTTGAGAGTTAATTGTTAATTTTCTTTCATCCATTTTACTGTTGTAAAAACTCCAATCTGTATTTTTTTATGAAACTGATTTGAAACATTGATTGTACAATTATTATATCGTATGTATTCAATTTTCAAATTTTGTTACTAATTTTTGCATTTTAATTCTATTTGATTGTTAATGTCATTGCAAGAAGTTTGAGTTCGCGCAGGCTGTTGATTATGTTTACTTATAACTTTTAAATTATCAGGTAATTAACGATAAGACTTAAATATTTTATAAACCTTAGCTTTCAAATAATTAATATTATGTCTTATTCATGAAACGATGAAAACCGATATCCGGCAATACGCTATTTGGATGCGTGTATTTTCAATGTCATAATTATGACAGTCGTTCGTGATTTTCAAATCTGTTCTTACAGAATAACTCTTTATTTTATAATAAAGTATGGATTAGTACTGTACACTTTCGGGCCTTACTTATAACTGTTACTAAGCGACTGTTTCAATAAATACAGATTTAGCTCTTTTTGTCATTATTGATTAGACATGTGAAAGAAGAAGACAGCATTGTTTAAGTAAACCCGCTAATCAATATTTATAAGTAGGACAATTTATATTCTTTATTATATAAAGTAAGAAATAATATTTTCTTCTGACTATCTGTCTAATTCAAGAATTGCTTTAAATGTAGAGGTCGGCTTTTGTTATAACAATAATAATATATATATATATAATAGATTTATTTACAGTATTGACACCTATAATGACACCTATATTGACACCTAAAATTATAGGTGTGAATTAATTTACTTGATAATTAAATTTTATACAGTGTTAGTGAGTAACTACGAAGCTTTAAAAAGAAAATTTATATAGGTTTTGATCACAGAAATGCGACGGGTGCGATGCCGCATCTGAAAACTAGTTTTATATAAATTCTAATATTTTAAGTAAATACAAATTTTATCTGCGAATACAGTTAACTATAGAATATGTCTAGATTAGTTAGAAGACTTTTTTCTGATAACGTTCGCGAAATTGAAAGAAATTTATTATTTTAGATGGTCCTTAATAAATCATAAGAATGACGATACTTTACAATATAATTAATTGCAGGTCTCGAATGATTTACTTATGAAAAATATTTTACATTACGACTGATCGTTATTCAAACAAATAAGTAATATCAGACTCACATACCCCAAAAAAACGCTTAAGATAGCGCTTCGCAGTAACTGACAATGGGAAATAATACTCGCACGCTTAATATCACTGGCATTTGTTAAATCCTAAGCGAATTAAAGGGTAATGGGTCAAAATGTAAGTTTTAAATCCTAAGCTAACTAAAGGGTAATGGTTCAAAATATAAGTACATTATTACTAGCAACACACGTTAATATTTCTCTACGAAATAATAAAGGGCAGTCTGTTAAACAAAATGTTTAGTAAGTTCTTATTTTTTAGCAAAGTTACGTAACAGAGGATAATAAAATAAATAATTGTGTTGAAATGAAAAACTGTAACAACGGAATTCAGTTAAAAGTAAGGTTTACGAGCGGTGCATTGTGTATAAGGGATATACAATCCACCGCAAATAAACGAAGTTGCCAGTACAATAAAAAATAAAAATTTATATTTAGGAAAAAATTGCAGTTAAAAACAATATAAAACATGTGAGTGTAAAAATCAATACTCGGACTAAGTTTAAATAAGTGGGGTAATAGTACTATGAGCGGTGCATTGTGAACTAGCGAGGTACCCTAACCCCTCAATGAAATAAAATAGGGTTGCCAGTAGGTCAGTTTAATTTCGCAATGAATTATTTAAAATTGAATTTATAAATTAATAATTGCGGTAAATTGACACATTTGTTAAGAAACATCGTATTTAAACAATGTTTAATTACTACTTTGAAAATATAACGTAGTAAGCCGTTCCTTTACTTAAAGCTTTACGTAAACCTAATGTTAATATAACTATGAAAATCATATAATATTATATTGAAAACTTTTTAAATAAGGTTTTCTACAACCCTTTACATAATTTCTGTTTTTTTATATGCGGAACAAAACTTGTCAATTTAAGTCTACTAATCCAATTCAGCTGATATTTTGCACAAATAATTTTTACTGCCAATTCAATTTAGTTTATTTATTTATTTACTAAATAAAGTAGTTTATTTTATTATTTCCCTTTTTTATAGTATAGATAGGCAGATGGACCATTTGATGATAAGTAGTCATCACCGCCCATAGACATTGGCGCCGTAAGAAATATTAACCAATCCTTATATCACCAACCTTGGGAATTAAGATGTTATGCCCTTTGTGGCTGTAGTTTCACTGGCTCTAACCCTTTCAACACAACAATACTAAGTATTGTTGTTTGGCTGTAGAATATATGAAAAGTGCGTGGTACCTACCCAGACTGGCTTGCATGAAGCCCTACCACCAAGTGAGTCAAGCATATGTATGTTCGTATTTACTTATTCATTATATGATTTCAGGAACAAAGAATCAGTTTATAATTTTTCGCTAAAAATTAAGAAAAGATAGACTAAAATATTATTAGTGTTGGGTGTAAAGGCAGCCCTGTTCGGAGGGTGCTCTTGTTGTGAGGGTTATCGTGTAACGTGTAGGCCCTCGCAACGATACGATCGGGCCTTGTATCCCTTATGCTTTAGAACGATGTTGTTGCTTTTTATTGTACAAAAAGTAGATATAAAATACAAAATATTGAAATAATTGTAAATAGATAAGCAGTAATGTATTTATTGCTCTGTATAGTAGAATATTATTTAATTTAATTTGTTCTAATTTTATGTGAATCTATATATATGTGAATTTTATGCAAATATGACATTTTTAATTGAAATTCCCTGAAATAAATAAATAATATATTAAATAGTTATCTGGACTTACATCTGTAATTTATATTTATTATTTTTAAATTTTAAGACATATAAAATATTTTCAATGAAACGAATCCTCAAATAATATTTGTATCTTTGCGCTCAAATAATAATTTGTCGGGATTTCGTGTACCCGAATGAAAAATCATTTAATGTTAACAAAAGTGTGTCAATCATTAAAAGCTGTATACATTTATGATTCGTGATAATTGGAAACAGGATAGTTTATAATAGATTTAGCGAGAATCTCATGTTTTTTTTAAAATTGTTAACTTAATTTAACAATGGAACGCATTTCGATCGCCTTCTCTTCTTTTAGGAATATTTGAGGTTAAGTTACTATGTATATTTGAACTATGGTCCGTCCGTGTGTTTGTAAATTGCTAGCTGTATTTGCAATTTTTGTTCAGTCGGATTATTGTAAGCACGGTTAGATTGTAATCAATCTAACCGTGCTTACAATAATCCGTTAATATATGTACAAGCGACTGTCTACGCTTATCAATGACGTCAATGATCGCCCGCTATGATTATTTTTAATGTTACAATAACATAAAACAAATACGTTTAAAAGAATAAACTGACAGTTAGTAAAAGTCTTTGTCTTTCTTTTCAAATAATAAAAATACATTAATTTAAAAATGCTCAAAGATATTTACAAAATGAAGTGTAAAAGTATTCATTTATTTGAATTCCATTTCAAATAATCTTTTAATAAACTATACACGATTTATAAAGAGATAGAACTAAAACATTGTTAAACGTAAAATGTACTCGACAGAGTAAATACGAGAACAGACATTTGTGTGTAAAATAAACCACAATTAACTGTCCGGGACGCTGTCCCATCAGATAGCTTCAACGGCTTCAGTGGAAACAATTTGAACGCTTATCAAGATCGGCACACGTGAAATCCGTTTAGTGGCAACCCTACCTGTGGTAAACGTTTACGAATGAGTTAAACCAACAGCGGGTTTACGGAAAATTTAAATTTCGAATTTATTATACGCGTTCAGTAATTTGAATTCTATTTTTTAACGAAAGTATTTCGTTCACATTTTTATTGACTTAAATCATTAAATATAACGAACGAAAACATTTTTTCAAAAGTATGTTAGGTAAGTACAGAAATTGAGACGAAAATTTAATCGCTAAATGGAGAGTATTATTAAGCGATGAGAAATATTATAATTGTGAAATATTATAATTAAGCGATGTGAAATATTATAATTATATTGATTAAAAGGATCAATAAGCGTTTCTTTACTAGCCGTTTTATTATATAAAATTTATTCAAAAGTAGTTATATAGTATTTATTGCAATCGGTTATTTTTTTGGTACTGTTTGTAAATAGATTTTTACAATCACAATGTATGTTATTATGAAGATAAGAGAAAACTTGGGATTTTATATACATTTCTTTTGTTGTTTTTTGATATAATATATATTTGAGAACATATATGACATCAAATAAAATTGTACCTTATAATTAATATAAAATTGTGGCGTATTGTTAACCCTATTCACATCACGATACGTCGACGAGTAAATCTTTGGTGAACAACAATATTACGAGTCATTTTGATTTCTTACATCGGTATAAACGAGTATTTACTTGCTTATACAATGCGAAAAATACTATTTACGAGATATTATAAATTGACCTTTAAATAATATATTCGTTATGGAAGCATTATTTTAAGTTTTGCGTAATAAAATATATAAAATCTCTCAATTGTATAATTGTAATATGTTGTATTTTATATTTCTGTTGTTGTTAGTGATCATAAATATCATAAGGCTTATTTTATTCAATACAATTTAGATAAAGGTTTTGAAAAATATTTATTTTAATATGTTATGCATTCTTTGTTCTTATATATAATAAAATATTCCTTAAATTTAGGTGGACTAAATAGGCGTTAGTTACTTCCGCTAGCTGGAGCTAGGGCGCTTAGACTTATTTGGTTTTAGAGTGCTTTTCCGATCGAGATAGCTTATTACGCTTGTGGGCTTAATACTTGTATTGAATAAGGCTGCGAGAGAAGTAGAATCGGATTTATCATTAAAAAATTTAATGTATCTTTTATTATTCAATTTATAACTGGATGACAATTAATGTATTTTCGTAACTTTTCGTGAGAAACCTATCCAATGTTCTTTGTTTATAAATATGATATATAACTAAGAAATTTACAAATTAAAAATAAAATAATTTTCAGTGTTGTAAAAATGTTACACTTTTTTGTTACACTGCTTCACATTAAAACTTTTATTTTAAAACTCAAATAAGAATTATTCTTACTTACGAAATTTAGTACATTTTTTTAATTCCGCTTTTTTCATTCGTGGTCAAACAATTTTTATATGTTTCAATTTCGTTGGCAAATATATAAAAATTAATTTTTCAGTTTAACAAATAAAATTAAACTTTAAATTGTATTTATTTTAAATTATTCTTATGAAATCTCTTATAAGAAAAATTGGTATAGAACTTAATCAAGTTAAACAATATAATTGAATGATGTATGTAAATTGATTCTTCAAATAATGTTCGTGTGGTTAAGTAAAGGCTTACTAACGCAGTTATCGTCGCGCGATTACGTATTCCCTCAGCAAACTAATGAAGTCGCGGTCGTTTGACAATTCGCGCTTTACCTCTGATTTGATTACAGCAGATATGCTAACCGAACTTGAAATAATCAACATACTAAACATACAGTAATTATTCATATCAATAATATTAGCAATATTATAATAATTCTCTTACATAACCTACTTTGAAAGCATTTCGTGAAATGGTTTTATAAGCGTGGGATTTGTGCGTGAACGTTTTTTTTTAATTTATATCTTGAACACTTCTTGAGTATTTCACTGCTGAAATAAAACCGACATGTTTCGAACTTTGGACACACCAAGATAAATGTGCCGGACCCGACTTAATATATTGAATGAAAAAATTACGCGTTAGTAAATTCTCGATAAAAGTTATGGGACTTACCAAACTTGTCGGACAAGAGCCGACATCGCTATAAAAATGAGGGGCGATCTCTCATCACGCACAAAAGTTTTTAACACGAGTTCACTAAAATTGAAACTAATATATATTAACACTGCACAAGATTTACGCCAATTCGTTTAAAAAATAAAGCGTATTGGTTAGTTTGCGAAAGTTCGTAGCACTGCGTAGCGTAGCTACGGTAAAAAAAGTTCGTAGGATGGCCAAGGCAGCGGAGAGTGGCGAAGAGTTACGGAGCGAGTACCGCGGCGCGGGTTCCTCGCGGGGCGCGATTCGCGGACTATGCGGAGGCCGAGTGCAGACCGCGCGGGAGGAGCGCCGCGGCTGCGCGCGCACGCCGCGCCCACGCCGCCCCGCCCCACACACCCGCAACCTATTTATTTCTAGTTACGTAAAATTTACGCGCAATACCCAATATATACCTGCATTTCAACTCAATATACTACATAAAGAAACAGTATTCAGTAATATTACTATGTAAGCTCGTATAAAATAAATCAGAATATATGTAGTCGCAAACACTATAAAGAAACATGGAGATACGTTCTTGTAGGTACAAAATCTGCAACGTATAAATTCGCGACCACAAGTGCGAAAAACACTTAATTCAAAAGCCAATCAGTGTTTTGACGCGGCGACATTTGCCGGTCCCTGGCAGGTGAGGCGTAAACTGAAAAAAGAAGGCGCCGCCGGTGCCGGGGGTGCCGTCAAATTTGGCAGACGAGTTTTTTTGACCGCAGTCGCGCTATCAGTGTCACTTAAACAAATTGAATAAATGGATCAGGGGGTGCAGGCCGCCGTCCATTTTAGAAAAGTCTTATATTGTCATCGCAATTTAACTTTATATCTAAGTTCCTCTTACAGTTAGATATTCATCGTTACGATGGTTAAATTTCATTGAATTAGGTGAAATAATGCTTTCAGAATTACGCAGCTATTATTCTACAGTGTATCGTAGTCGAATAAATCTAAAAGTTCGATAAACTGTGTCGTCACAATCAGCTGTTTCAGCCGCGAGCGCAACAGACAATGCGATTAAGATCTACGCAGGACAACTTTCGCCGCGCGCCGAGCGGCAGTTAGTTGTTATGAAAGAGAGAAATTTGTAAATTGTTGGCGCCCGAGTTCACGAACTCCGTCGAACCGGAGTTTGTTTTAAGAGTCCAACCTTGAAACAAGAAGAAAAGTAGTCCTGTAAAACAAAGTTTTGCGGCCGCCGTCGCCGGCGCAAGCGGTTCAAGGATTGTGCCCGAACTGTCTGTCTGTACAACTTTGCCGATTAAAAGCTCAAAAGCTTCCAAAGTCATTTTAAAAGTTTATCTGTACGCGGCCCTGGCGGGGGAGGGGCGGAGCGTAGGCGCTGCTTCGTTATCATCCTCGGCAATACTTTGTTAAACCTAGTTTAACTTATTTATAAAACGGCCGCGGTCGTCAGCCGCGCCCGTGCTTTCCGAATTAAACTGTCAAAGTTGTAAAGCGACGATGCGCCGCGACGCCTCCGTCGCGCCTTCGGAGGACATGTGTTCGCTGTTCGGGGCTCCGAATAGTTGCCAACGTACACACTAAGTTCCTAGACCCTTCGCTACTTTGTTTTACAGCTGTTCCACTTAGTGAACTATGCCTAGAGTTGGGCGCGAGTTCTTGCATGTGTATCGGCGGCACACGCCCGCATCCGAATAGTTTCATAAACATAACCCAACTTAGTTTTGGACGACTTTTCAAAGTCAATGCATACTAACTTTCGATGTCTGGAAGTGCGATATTACGATTGGATCAGTTTGCGGGTGACTTTAATGCATTCGTTTGTTCGGAACTTTGTTTTATTGGATCAAACTTCCCAACAAGGTTAAGTATCTTAATTTACTTTGTTTGAATGTTAAGGCCTAACTAACTTTTCGGATTACTGTGTTAATAAATTCTACATTGGAGGTCCTTGACCTTTGAGATAGTTTGTATGTCATATATTTTAAAGATTTTATTTTCTGTTAGAGGCAGGATCTGCGTTTTAAAGTATGGTATAAAATTTAATTGCAGTATAATTATGTTTCCGTCATATCAAATTATATGCACGATATTTTTTAAAATTATTATAGGTATTTCACAGAATATATGAACGAGTAATGTATATTTTATATATCATACATATGTTGTCTAATATATATATATATAAATATATATATATATTTATTTATTTAATTAATTTTCAACTAATACACATCAAAATAATCATCATTCTTGTATTACGATCGAAAAGAGAAATTTATATATTTTAAAATTATATAAGTATTACATAACTTTAATGATGACGATACCTATTATGCTTTTTTGTTTTACTTTACGACTACAATTGCAGCCAAAGTTAGTAGTCACCATAGTTGTAAATTGTAATTATATATATATTTATATATACATAATTATAGACTGACCACTAGACATACCAGTAGACAGACTGGAAAGACTATCAAGATTTTAAATAAAATATCAAATAAATGATTAAAATTATAATTCATATCGCAGTTTCAAAGATTTCATGTGGTTAATTTGTATTTGCAGTTCTTTTCGTGCTGCGCGTTGAGCGAAACTATCGCAAGTAAATCTGTGCCAACATTCAGCTACATTTTTACCCACCATCCTATAATGGAGCAGCATGGTGGAATAAGCTCTGACACTGGGATATTTACGGGTTGATGTTTTTTTTAGATACGGTATATATTATTGAAATTTATCGATTCTCCATATATAAATATTTCCATTGTTATAGTCGAAACGTAATCTAATATTTATATTTTGGCATGTTTTCTTAAAACATTTTCCACAAGTAACTTTCATGCCAAAAGCTTTTACGCAGATTTGGTATTCGAGATCCGCATTAATATATCACATGGAATGTTTTTATGTTTATCTGATAACGGGAGTACGAGTGAAGCACGATCGCTCTTATAATAATCATTGCAATTACTGTGATCACGATTTGGGAGACGATTAAGCAGGCGATAAAACCTCAGCCCTCGAGGCGATTGACGTCACTACCATTATATTAAGATCTTTTTGTAAGATGGTCTAACCTTTGCTTTTTAATATGAAAGACGGTCTAACTTATGTTTTTAATTTTTTATTGAGAAGTTGTAATTGTTATGTTTAAATAAATAAAAATATTAAGGAAAAGAAATGAAATCATTTAGTGTCAGAATGTTTCACTGAAACTGTTGTACTCATAATTGAAACTTAATCTTTGAGTCTTAAATAAACCAAAAAAAAAATCGTAATTACTAATATATACTATAATTATATGGACTAGTTTCATTGTTGATAATTAATGTATATTATTCATAAATTCGAAATTTTTGTTGTATTACGATCAAATTAAAATATATATGGACCCCAAGTATTAGTCTTAAAGGTCTTCATATTTTGGTCGTAAAGTACGTGTTATCTGAACTCCAATAAGTCACGCAATAATTACCGCGAGTCGGGGATCGCTCCCTCGCAACGCGCACATGTTTATGTGTGACGTAAATGTAAATACTACAAATATGGTGCGTATCTTTGCAATTACTGAGATTTTATATAAGACAGCGATTACAAGGATATGTTGTATTTTTATTGTAGAAATATAAAGAAGAATTACCTTAAATTGTAACATTGTAACAATGTATCTTATTGATATTATTATGAAACCCGTTTACACTTATGTCTTTTCGATTGTCATTTCGACGCGTTCGATTATGGTGATGGGAATACTAGTCTCCCGTCGAGCTTTCTTTGATAAATATAACGAGTTGTTTAGCAATAATAATATTATGAATACTTTCAATTAGTTTTATAACATATATTTTATATTAATTTTAACATATTTGGACATTGAAAGCTCTCGAGTTATCATTGAAATTATATTTTTTTATGTATGGATGGATATTCTTGGAAGTTTGTATTTGTTAATTTTGTAATATTATGATTTTATATAAAGTTGTACTCACATATTCGAAGTTGATGGCCTGAATAATTTGTGTGTTATTTGTATTTCTTCTTCCTTCTGTAACAAAAAAGTTTAATTAAATATTGTAAATTTATACGAACATATTTATATATCTAAATATCACTCGGGGATTTGCTTATACGTATTTTGCTGAAAAAAATAATCTATTGCACTCTCCTGTGTATATACATAGGAGAGTGCTATAGATTATTGCAACACACGAAAGTGCAAAATTCAACTCTATTCATTGATCTGCCACGTCGCAAAAAAGGAACTATCTAATAACATACATTGTAATCACAAGATCTCTTTTTCTCACTCGTAAACAAATAATTCGATGGTGGATATATTAAAAAATATATATTTCACAACAAATTCTACTTGTATAATTTTTAGAGTAGGCAGCTGGCAAACAACGTGCGGGCAGATTTCATTATTTCAAAATAAAGGAATCAACTCAAAGTTATTCTTAGATGAAAATATTGTGACACAAACATCGTTGTTTGGTTTCATTTGGGAATGTCAGCATTACGTGTTTTGTGAAGGCTTGGAAATGTGATTTTAATTGATGTTGCGCAGCGGTCAGACTTCAGTACGGCTAGCAAACGAAGAAATTTTTGTTGAAATTCAGTGTTCTAAAGCTATTTTTAGGAGTTTTTCTGAAGAAAAAAAAGTTAAATGAGTCATTATTGCGAAAGACTTGTTTTTACGAAGAGATTTTAATTCAAAATTATTTTACATTTGTCGTTTATTTTTAGAAAACAATGTTAATGTTTTCTTTTAAGTGTTATGTAAAAAACATATTAAGTGTAATATATTAATTTTTCATTTTTTATGGTAAGCGAAAGAGCATATGGGCCACCTGATTGTAAGTGGTCATCAACGCCCATAGACAATGGCGTTGTAAGAAATGTTAACCATCGCTTACGTCGCCAATGCACCACCAATCTTGGGAACTAAGATGTTATGTCCTTTAATTACACTCGCTCACTCACCCTTCAAACTAGAACCTAACAGTGCAAAGACGGTACTGCTGTTTTGCGGTATCATACCTGATGAGTGGGTGGTACCTATCCAGATGAGCTCGCACAAAGCTCTACCACCGAGAAATATATTATAATTTATATTTGCCTTGATACTAACTCGTAAACTTCATTCAGAGTTGACGTATTTTATCTACGGAGTTATCATGGCAACGACACTATATTTTTTATTCCTCATCATCATCAGCCTTTCGTCGTCCACTGTTGGATATAGGCCTCTCCAATGGCACGCCACTGAGTTCGATCTTCAGCTCTCAACATCCATCCGCTGCCAGCCACTTTGCGTATATCGTCACTCCACCTAGCCGGAGGGCGCCCTACGCTACGTTTGCCGAAACGTGGTCTCCACTCCAGAACACGTCTACACCAACAACGGTTTTCGGTTCTGCGACACATGTGTCCAGCCCACTGCCATTTCAGCTTGCTAATCCTTTGGGCTATGTCAATAACTTTGGTTCTCTGTCGGATCACCGCATTTGGGATTCGATCCTTCGGAGAAACTCCGAGCATAGTCCTCTCCATAGCTCGCTGAGCGACCTTAAATTTGTGGACCAAACACACTGTCAGTGTCCACGTCTCGGCTCCGTAGGTCATAAGTAGGTTGGACGCACTCGTTGAAGACTTTTGTCTTCAAGCATTGCGGTATCCGTGACGAAAAGACTTGACCAAGTTTCCTATACGCTGCCCAGACCAAATGTACTCTTCTGCGTGCCTCCTTCTCGAAATTGTTTCGACCCAACTGCAAAGTTTGCCCAAGGTACACATATTCCTGAACAACTTTGAGACTATTGGTTCCGGATCAACGTGTCCATTGAACATATATTGAGCATATACTGCATGTCCTGCACGGTTTCTGCCACGATGACAATATCGTCCGCAAATCTCAAGTATGAAAGGTACACGCCATTTATGTTTATGCCCCGCCCTTCCCAGTGCAGCGTCTTAAATATATCTTCTAATGCATTAGTGAACAATTTCGGGGAGATGACATCCCCTTGTCTCACTCTTCGATGCAAGAGAATGGGGTCAGACTGCTGATTCTGTACTTGGACGGTCATAATAGTAGCGTCATGCAGATCTTTCAGCACTTGGATATATCGCCAATCGATTTGGCACCGTTGTATGGACTCCAGAACAGACCAGGTCTCAATAGAGTCAAAAGCCTTCTCATAGTCCACAAATGCTAAGCACAGGGGCTGATTATACTACTCCGTCTTCTGTATAATCTGCCGCACCGTGTGAATGTGGTCTATGGTTCCGTATCCTCTTCGTGACCCAGCCTGTTTTGGGGGCTGAAACTCGTCAAGTCTACGCGCGAGACGATTTGTGATGACCCTGGAAAACAGCTTATAGACATGGCTCAAGAGGTCGGTAGTTCTTCAATAAGGTTTTGTCACCTTTTTTGAAGAATAACACGACAATACTCTTGCTCCATGCCTTTGGAGTTCTCCCCGAAAAGATGACAGAATTGAATATGCGTGGAGCTGCGCTAGTAGAGATTTTCCAGCTGCTTTAAACAGCTCCGTCGTAATTCCATCTTCCCCAGGGGCTTTTCTATTTTTTAGCTGTCCCAAAGCCATCACGATTTCATCTTGGCTGACTTCTGGCAGCATATTTTTATTTATTATGGTTATATTGCTAACTATTTTGTTGGCGGTACCTCAATCTACACGTGACCGATTTCTGTGACGATATCTAGCCGTTTTACAAACGGGGGTGTTCCCTAAATTTGATTTTAATATTAACCACGTAATGCCTGTTTGCTTACGAACAGTAATTGATACACCACTCTTATTACGCCTCTAATGTCTGTAATTATTTTCGAATTCGTCGGCTCTTGCTTAAAGCGATGGATTATTTAACGGTTGCTTCAGTTACTGAATTAATTCAACGTTCGGTGTTCACGCCACGTGTAAAATTATTGTTTATATAGAGTTTCTTAATTAAAACATAATTTAATACAAATAAAGGTTTTATACAATATTAAAAATAACTTATATAGTGAGATTATTATAATACCGTTATGAGACATAAGATTAATTTGAAATATTGTTTTGAGGTATATTAAACGTTATGGTCAAATGCATATTGTTATAGCAAGCATCACATCCAAATCAATTTCAAGCGGCAATTTATATATTATGCACGTACTTAGCAACAACCTTTATTGGAGTAGCAGATGAAATAAGCTCTCTTATTTTCAGAGTTTGCTTAACACCACTCGGGTATATATATATCTGTCATAAGACTTAATGGCAGCTTTGTGAAAGCCCATCTGTGTAGGTACCACACTGTCATAAGATATTCAACCGCCAAACAGAGATACCTAGTATTGTTATTTTCTAGTTAGAAGGGCGACTGAGCCAGTGTAAATACTGACGCAAGGGACATAAGATCTTGGTTGCCAAGGTTCGTGGTATACTGGCGATGTAAGAAACGGTTAATATTTTTGCGTCATTGTCTATAGGCGGTGGTAACCACTTACCATTCAGGTTTATTTGTTCATCCGTTTACCTGTTTTATAAAAAACAACAAATCTCCAAAAAATCCTTGAAGCCCAAGTTAACACTAACTCATATCAAATACAGGTAAAGTCTCCCCTCGCAGAGATTATGGCGTTGCCATCAAATATGCATAAAGGCGGTAAAATGCCACGTTTAACCGCTCCCCGACGCCTCCGTTGTCACCTGCCAGCTTCGCCAGCCACTCAGCCCGCCACAATTGTCTCCAGACAGATGCTCAGACGATAGTAATTAAAAATTGCCACCGTCTCATAAATTTACATGCACGTGATGAGAATAAGTAGATGGTGTCGTGAGAGATGTTTCATCTTAGGTACTATACAATCAATATTATATTTAAATATTATAATGTAGAATAGTCAAACATATATGTTTATTTTTGTAATTGAAAATAGGTAGACAGTCTAACAAATGGACCGCTTGATGGTAAGTGGTCAGTGGTATTGTTGTTAAGCGGTAAGTTATGTGGTGTGTGGTTAACGGGTTAGCACAAATGCCTACTCCAAAAAAGTAGTAGTTATTCTCTATTCGGGTAACAAACAGTACCACATAAAGCTTCCAAGCTTTTAATAACTAACAAATAAGAGGTAAAAATAAAAACCACAAAGAGGATGAACAACTTAAGCATACATACTAAGCAAAGAATTTAAAAAAAACAATGAACTCAAATATTCATTTAAAAATCGTTTAATATTATTTTTAATAATTCAACGTAAACATGAGAATATTTTTATAGTACTATTTTTTTAATGTATATATTACAGGAAAGAGCATGATTTTATATATATAAATTTGAAACATAGGACTTTAGTGAAAAAAATTTTACACAATATGTTATTTAATGAAATTTATAACGCCTAAAATATTAAGAAAGTTATGAAGATATTTTCTAAGAAATTTCACATCATTTTAATTACGTTTACGTACACGTATAATGTAACCTTATTTTCTTTTGTTTTATTCTATATTGAAATTAATCCATTGACCCTAAAATAAGAAATAATAAGTTCTGATTTCTTTAAATTAAAAAGTCATTGTGGTAGGTCTTTTATTCAAATACTGCTGAGTACCACCAGCTCATTTAAATCAGTTGGTAACCGTTATAGTTGGCGCATTGACTATGAAAATAATGGGTGATATTTCTTATTTAAACAAAATAAAATAGTTATTACTATGCTTAACATTACTTTATATATCAATTAATAATATATTCTTTATTTAAGTAAGCTTATGCAAGAACAAGGTCTTTAAACGTCAATTTACAAGATTATTATGTTTATTGCACGGAAAGTTACCGATTCAAATATTCCGATGGATACCGATCAATGTGGATTTTATCAAGTAGAACCGTAACAAATTCAGTAGATTTTTTTAAATTTGTAATCTGTCAATTATCAATTAAAATGTTTTCATTTAATTTTCATTGAAAGGTCCAAGTTAATCTTATCTCAAATTTTAAATGTCCAAGGACTTAATTTTAGTTAGCTATTAATATTAATTATATAAATCATAATCAGGTAATAATATTTTGTTCTTAATGTAGATAGAGATGTAAATAATTATTAAATAACTCGCATCAAAACATGATGAAACGTCGGGTATAGTCGATATTCCAATTACACAAAGGAAGAAATGTCAAAAGTATATTTCGAGGAGTATTTTTGAAGTATTTACAACTGAACTACCAATTAAACTGGTGTAACATATATGTCTAAGTTTGTTTAGCGACCCGAATACTTATGACTTAGCGACGAAATCTACAATCCCATTATAGCAATCATCTTCCCTTTCATTACGCGACGCTAAGATAGTAAATTTAAATTAAAAGCCCCTTGTTAGTTGAACTATACAAGAGTATGAATTAGTATCCATTGACATTCGACATAGATGTCGGCTCGGCTGTATATGTGAACGACTCTTAAATAGCTGAGGTTTGTGACTTTATATGTAATACAATAAATTTAAATAATATAATAAGATGTCATAATAAATAAAATAAATAATAATGATGATGAGAGGTTTTACTAAAATTGGTAGAATGGAATATTAAAAATTTCACGGTTATGCTTTCATAATTCATAATATGAAAGCATAACCGTGAAAAGTCGGAATGTTTGTAGTGGTCTATGACCATAAAAAAAATAAACGAACAATTAAAAAGTATAATTAATTAAACACATTGAAAGAATAATACTAATTATTTAACAGATAAATCTGAACCATGAAAAATAAAAATTCTTACATGAATAATTTAATGTATTTTTTTAATGTTTTCTCCATTTTTTTTTAATTGCTTATGATATCATAAATTGGAATTTTTAATTGCCTGTGTAATAATTAATGATCGTCAGTACAACAATGGAAACAGTTTACATTGCAGCAGAATGAATGTTCATTTACTAAGCGAAAATTGGAATTTCGCGAGTGACACCCTTATGGAGCAGTTTTAGTTACTGTTAATTTGAATATTTTCACTTATTTCGTAAAAGTTTACAATGGACTTAAAATCTGGCCATAGAATACGACAAAAAATGACGTCATGGTAAAATTTAATAGAATACTTTTTAGTGGCAAATTCTTGAAGCAATAAGGGATACAATTGCATACATACTTCGAGATAATATTAATATTAGGAAGATTTATTTGCAATTATGTTCAAATAAAATGGGACAACGTTTAAATAAATTATTAAAAAAAACTATTCTATTTCAAATTTTCCACAAAGCACTCGTCGTAGTGTTAGTCAGAAACCAATTTAGCCTTCGCCGTCTTTACAGTATCTTTAATGAACACTCATAAGCGTACACTACTTAACGTATTGTGGCTGAGACGTAGCTGGCTTTGAGGGAAATGAGTTGAGCGCCATTTGCGGGATTTGAGTTTAGTAAACGATTTGCTTTTATGATTTCCTCTAAAATATTTCTTAAAAAGAAATTCTGCGAAGTCACGGAAGTCACTGCGAAATCATTTTTCTATTAAATTTGTGTCACAAATAACACTTTGAAAAATGTCGTAAGATGTGTTCTACTGAGCACACAACATGAGTACGAATAAAACTGGGCATCATTAATTTAAACAAAATAGGTAGGTTAACCAACAAATATGTCCTACCTGATTGTAGGTCACTTTTACCAATACTTCTACACCTACACTGTTAAGACATAAGATTTTATGACACTGTAATAGCACTGGCTAACTCTAAACCATAATTCAGTCCAAAGTATTATTATTAAGTGGGTAGTTTCTTCAGGACCTCTTACAAGTCCTACCAGTAAAATAAAAACAAAATCGGTTTGATTATTGTTTATATAATAATAATAATAATATATCTTTATTCAAAAAAAGAGTTTTTAACACAGCAGTTTAAATTACAATTGGTTTGTACAAATTTATTTTAATCAAGTGGGTGTAGTACTGTACTCCTCGCTAGGTTATAAAATAATCTGTATTAAGGAGTAGCAGTCCCGTTCCCTTTTTTGAATATTTCTAAACCATTATGTAAAACATGTAAAGATGTTATATAGTATTAAAAAAATGTATACAATATTAGTTTCCATAGTTACTATATATTAAGTGTATGTGTGTGTGTTTGTGTGATATAATATGTAATTTGTGTTCTTAGAGACATTTAATGTTGAAAAGGTTTCTATTAGTCTCTTAAATTTAAACAATTAGATTGACAATGATTATATTCTCATTAGCTCGATAATTTGACTAGCCTATTGGTGTGGTTGGTAAGATAACTTGCCTTTCACGCCGCAGGTCGTGGGTTCGATTCCCACCCAGGACAGACATTTGTGTGCATGAACATGTCTGTTTGTCCTGAGTCTGGGTGTAATTATCTTTATAAGTATTTAAGTAAAATTAGTATATGTAAGTATATCAGTTGTCTGGTTTCCATAGTACAAGCTCTGCTTAGTTTGGGATCAGATGGCTTTGTGTGAATAATGTCCAAGGACAAAAAAAATAAAAAAATGTATAATTTGTAACATGAGATAAATTGTCTAAGTAAGACATATTTACGTGACATATAATTGAAGTCTTATGATTCAATATAATATATAATATGAAATTTAAATTCTGATCGTAAAACCTCAAATATGGAATCATCACAGTTTTAGTGCGTACGTCTCCATAAACATTCGACGTGAAACTATCCTGAGGGAGTTTTTTTTCCTTGTAAAACAATGTAGGCCTAGGGAAATGCTAATACGGGGCGGTTCCGTACAAATTGATACTCGATCGTCGCTCATATAAAACACTCTGAACGAGATCGTTCCATGAATAATAAAGAACTGCCTCACGGTGGTGACTCGACTTTATAGCTTGCCGCCTTGCTACTGCGAATTTGTATTTAGAAATAAAAAAACAAGCGTTTTTTTGTGTACGTATTTATAATATGTACGAGAATATATGTGAGCTAAACGTAATGTACAATATTATCTATAAAATGATTGTTGTACTTTTTATGATAACAGTCTTAAAATAAATAACAGTTTCATATACAGATTAAATCTTTTCTTTGCGAACAATTTTTTTTTTATATATGTTTATTTTAAAGTAGTTTTCTTATTTAATATAACAATATGTATAACTAGTTATAATTATTTACTTTGTAGTTGGTTTTGTTTAAGCTGTGGCCTCGCCAAACATTCATTGTTGTTGGGTCCAGTTTAAATGATAAGTGAACCAGATTAAGATATCATGTTAGGCAGCGCATTGACAGTTTACGGATCAGTTTACTCTTCTAGCAATGGCAGTGTCTATGGACGAAGGTGATGGCTTACCATCAGATGGCACATTTACTTAACATCTACTAAAAATAAATTTAATAAAAAAAGTCAAGCTCTGTAGTATCTGCTAGTATCCGAATGCAACGTATAAATATGTCACGTTTAGATGTCACGTGTATAAGCAGACTTTTGTGTTAGATGCGTTGTTTAAAATAAGCTAAATTTGTTTGAACTCATGTCAAATGGGTGTATTTAAAATATATGAATTCGGCTTAAGAGACAAGTACACAATATGTGATGGGATTTATTCACTGCACGTCCGTTCAAAAAACATTATTCCGATTTTTATGCGACCTATGTGCCAGTATTTCTTTTGTGTTTTCATTGAACTCATTCAACTTAATATTTCCTCTTCCTATATAGAAAATAAAAATATTTGTATAATCATATTTAAACAAATAGGCGAAAGCTAGATATCGTTTGGTTACGATAAAACTATGAATTGTATTCAGGTTTGAAATTAATCATTGGAAATAAATGCAAATGGGCGATGGCGACTACTAATCACCAGGTGGCCCATCGGTGGTTATCATACATCATATTAAAATAACCATTTAGTTATTATATATATATATTACGGTTGTCTGGTTAAACATAAAATAGTTTTACTAAATTCAAATCCTTGAATATTTCATTTTGTAACGTGGATATATTAAGCCGAATTGATATTATAGTTAATCTCGCGTAAATATCAGGTGGAATTAAATCACTCCATGTCAAATAATCCTGTACACGATCGACGATTACATTAATGGAGTACATTTGTAATAGTGTAGCATGGAGCTACGAAATTTGCTACGATATACGGGAGTGTATTAAATTTTGTTTTTATTTTCGTGTGAATATACATTGTAATGTAAAACGATATGATGGGACACCGTACTCATAGAACTGTATCTTTAGGTATTGTTTAGATTTTTTTGTTGTGCTAGAACGTAAGTCGTGTTGAAATAGGATTTTTTTTTATAACAGCAAGATGTTAATACTACTTTAGCGAATATTATTGAATCTATAAATTATTCTAAGCGTTTAAGTATACTCTTTTATACTTTTGTAACCTAGATATTTAAGTTGATTTTGTACTTTTACTTTGTAATACATATTTATAAGATAAACAATATTTAATATTGTGAATGATACTAAATATTACGCTATTGGGTATATTGACCCAAGTGTTAAAACAAGATGTTTCATTTGTTTTTTACTATGACAAACTTAAAACTAGAATTATGGAGCACATATACTTCTTAATGATTAATATATTTCTTATAAAACCTTTTTTGAAAAAAATAATAACCTAAACGAATTTAAATTTAGAATCACGTACGCGGTGACACGCTAATAGCGCTATGTTTACCTGTGGAATCCGCACTGACAATTAGCTCTTTATACGATTAACCCGACATCCGCAGGTGTCACGAGTTCATGACACGACAGCGTTCATTGCGTGAATGTTCAGTTACGCGTCACTCTTTAACTGACTATTAGTGAAGATTTTGATTAATTGGTGTGTAAGCATACTAGATACATACATTGTTATTTATCCATACAATAATCGTAAATGCCTTTTGTTTAAACTATTCTGTATAATAATTTATAAGATTAATTTACTTTACTTACGTTTTCCTTGTAGGGCTTTATGCGAGGCTGTCTGGGTAGGTACCACCCATTGATTAGATATTCTACCGCCAATCAGGAATACTTAGAGTGGTTGTGTTCCAGTTTAAAAGGTGAGCGAGCCAATGTAAATAGAGATCGTAACACCTTAGTTTTCAAGGTTGGTGTCAGATTGGTGATGTAAAAAATATTTCTGACAGTGTCAATGTAAATGGGTGAGCACATATCATCAGAATTTCCATTTGCCCGTCCACCTTCCTATTTTGTTTATAAATAATACGTTTCTTATTTATATATTTTTTTTAAATATTTATAAGATACTTTTATAAGAAGTAACCTCAAAAATGATTAATATCCATTCTATAATACGCACATATAAATAGACTTATACTGCTTTATAATGTTATAGTAACACAAGTTAGGAAGTCCTTAATAACACCTACGCTCTAAGACTCCGTAAGTAGTAGTTATTACGTCTATATCTGAATATGAGGGAATATCAAATGTGCATTCAGCGGTGAGGGAGGACAACGAGTGTCGTGAGAGACGCTGGAGGCAAGGAAGTGAGCACAAAGCGGCGGCTTCGTGGTGTCTCGCCGCGATCATAGATCAATAACAATTTTATAATATAGAAGTGACAAAATAGGTTTTATCGTTAGTAAACGAGAATACAATGAGTCATCCTAACGAATTATTAACTGTAAATTGAATGGATTACGAAGTTGTTGTTTGATTTATCTACAACTGAAGTACATTTGTAGCGTGTATTTTAAACATATTCCATCTTAATATATAATAAATAAACATAATAGAAAATATTCTAAGTGAATAAACTACTATTAATTAATAGGATTAGTTTAATTTTTAATAATTAACAGACAGTCTAAATCTTCGTAAGTCTATGTAGTACCTTAAACACAGAGAGAAGGAGTCTGATTCAACAAGCGAGTGCATCGGCCTTCAACAGCAGGCAACATAAAGATATTGAGCATGCATTGTCGCGGGTGGTATTGTTCACGGGCATCACCTGCGATAACACCGTCCACACCGGCCGCTTTGTCTACCTAATTGTTATATTCTGAACAAAGACTGCAGAAACAAACGACGTCAGAGCTTGTTAGCTCCCGGGCTAAACGCTCCACGTAATAACATGTCTTCAAACAATTGTTCAATGTTTCCAATACGTAAGGAAATTGGCTATATGCGATTGCGAATCGAACACTATTGTAGCGTAGCGTCTACCGTTGCGAGCATTTATCCGATATGATTGATAAGCGGCCAATAAAACTACGAGGCGGAAATAAGGAATTCCATCGGGTAATAATAAAACGAGGGGTCTCGCTACGTCGATACAGCGCTAATGATCTTCATTTTCAAATTTCCAGCGGTTCGACGTTTATTCGTTTTAAAATGTTCGACTTGAGCGGCGTCAGTGCTGAGCGATCGTCCCCCGCCACTCTATGGCATCAATCATTTTTAGAGGGTTTCTGTTAACCAAGTTTTCTTCCTGCCTTCATCCTCAACTTTTACATCGAATGATCTCGGTTAAACCAACAGAACGTTCCGTCTCGAAATCGTGTTTTGTATTATTTTTTGTGAATAAATAATATTATTTCTCAAGGGATAGGGGATTGGATTTCGTTAAATATGGTTTAGTAATTGAATTGAAATCTCTCAATGTCGGCGTTCAATTAAGCTTTAGATTTCGTGCTTGATGAGGGCATTTTCCTTTGTTTCTGAGAAAGTAATGTTATAATTAAATTTGTTTGAAATCGAATGCTTTTGGATTTAAAACTAATCTTAACTGGTACCTGATTTTCTTAACGGAAAGGTTGAAAGGATTATATTGTTAAAGTTTTAAATAGTCAGCAGTCATTCATCAATTTATTAAATATATTAAGCCAACGTATCATGTAGTAATGATTTAAGTGTAGATATATTTTGCGAGAATTAACTCGACCGCAGACACAATCGTGTAATTTAAGAAAGCGACATCGACTACAATAATTATAGCATTTCAGTTCATTTTTTTTTATTATTTTATAGGAAGGCGGACGAGCGTATGGGCCACCTGATGGTTAGTGGTCACCAACGCCCATAGACAATGGCATTGTAAGATATGTTAACCATCGCTTACATCGCCAATGCGCCACCAACCTTGGGAACTAAGATGTTATGTCCCTTGTGCCTGTAATTACACTGGCTCACTCATCCTTCAAACCGGAACACAACAATGCCAAGTACTGCTGTTTTGCGGTAGAATATCTGATGAGTGGGTGGTACCTACCCAGACGAGCTTGCACAAAGCTCTACCACCGAGTAAAATATCATATTCGTATCATAATATGATATCGTCGTAAGTCGTTTTTAACATTTACAAGATACGAATTGAGTATTTACTGGGAATTGCACTGCTGATTTTATAACTATCAAGACAATATTTTGTACAAATGTATATAAAATTGACACTTGATTTTCTTTTCCACGATTGAGCTGTATCAAAATGTTTTAGTATTTTTTCTTACATAATATATCAATCAATCCAATAAAATTATTAATATTTACTTTTAGTTTTGGCACCCATAAGCTTTATCAGCATGTTTGATTGCTGCACAATCTGCCAATACTGTCTTTGAATACATGCTTAAACATAGGTAAAAATGAACATAATTACTTAATACAAATAATATACAATCAAGCTCTCAATAAATACAGCTTAATCAATGTTTAATAGTTATTTTGTATTTATTAGTTCTGGGATTTTATTTAAACGAACTGTTAAGTAAAGTTAAATTAATACTAATTCAAAAGTATTGATCCAAATTGTCCTTATAAAATTAGAATAATTAAAATCAGTATTTATTTTTGTTAAATATTTCGTTTTTGTATACATACATTAAATATAATAAAAATATATGAGTTATTATTTTAAGTTTATGTTATTTAAGTTATATCTCGACAAAGACATTTATATTTTTTTAACTCAAAATGACGTTATCAGCATGTGAATGTCCCACCTCTGGGCTATGGCCTCCTCTCCTTATTTATTTGGAGAAGAAGGTTTGGAGCTTATCCCACCATTCTGCTCCAATGCGGGTTGGCAGAATACACATGAAGCTGAATTTTAGTGAAATTAGACCCATGCAGGTTTCCTCACGATGTTTTCCTTCACCGTCAAGCACGAGATGAATTATAATCACACATAAAGCACAAGAAATTCAGTGGTGCCTACCCGGGTGAAGATTCACGCGTTCTTACCACTGGTCCATCTCAGCTTATATAAAAGGACGTTATCGTGAAGAGCGTGTTAGCTCTAATATGAATACTAATTTTGAGAAATGTTCAATGTATGTCATTGGCTTACTAAGAAGCTTATAAACTAGATTGTAAATTGTAATTTAATGGACTAATATAATTTCCATTCAATGCAGTTTTTAGGTTAAAGAAAATGTAATCTAAACACATTAATTATAGTATATCCATAACGGGCCTGTCAAAAGTGATTAATGCTAATGTCGGCCGCAAGATTTTTAACTAAGTTAAGATTAAAATGGCTTACGGTATTATAATCGCGGGCTTGGGGCGGATCCGTCATCCCCCGGCAAATTACAATGACACATCCAACGGGAGAATGATCCAATACAACCTTGGGCGACATCGTATTTTTTTTTCTACGTTATGTCATAACTTTCAAAAAAATAATTCATAAAATAATTAACATACTTGTTTATTATTCATTTTCCAAAATTTTAATTGTAGTCAAAATTGTTTCTGATGATTTTAAATATTTATTCGACATTGTATCCTGAATTTCGAAGTCTACATCTGCAGGAAGCTAATTAAATTTTTAATATTATAAAAATACAAATACTTACATTTAGATTTGAACTCGTATTTAATGATGTATTTCGTAATATAATTTCATATTCATAATTAAATTTGACATTCAGTTTTATCTCTTCCACTCCTTAAAACTTATCAAATCAATATGGCAAGAATTCCTTAAAAATGTCAGGGAGTGTGCGGAATGGTTCCCGTTATGCAATTTGTATATTCAATTACCTATTATAATATTTGGAGCTCAAACAATATCGATACTGATTATCCAATAGGAAACAATTTTGCGGTGAAATTCCGCACTGATATTCTAGTGACGTGAGCCGAGGGCGCACTTTTTATATTTTTACGCACGGGGGAGATTGTTGCCTGATCTTTGTTTTATGAGAACGATTAAGAAAAGCATATTTGAAGTGTGTACTCAGGCTTTATTTGCGCCCCGAGAGGGAAGCCACGCTTCATTGATCTGTAATCGTTTTTCACATTTTATTGCTGCTTGCCTTATTTATTTGAGGGTTATGAGTGTGTCGGGGAGATGAAGTTGTTTCGCTTAGTTTCGGTTTAATAAATCTTATTATATTACGTTATATTTGTCTTGTTGAATGTGGGCATTTATTAATACTAATAATGATTAGTTATGTTATAACCAATATTGTTCAAGAGTTAAAAATTGTAATATAATATTTTAATTTAAGCATCAATCCAATACCGATGTTTTGAAGGAATGTTTACTTTTGGAATATTGGTTCTGACATTAAATTACTGTTTTTTTAACTTACTTACTTTTTTTTTAAATCCAATACTCTATCGTCGCATCTGCGAGCCAATCGACAGCGTGGTATTTTTAAAAATATGTTAATTCAAATTTATTTTATGTGCACATTTCATTTAGACCTTGTAATATAAAAGAGTTTTGTCTTTACCTAAATTTGTTAAGCATTTATAATATGTAAAATATAAAAATGATCTTTTAATTCACATTCTTCCAAAAATCCATGTTAGAAGTATTTAAATGGTAATTCATATTTTGTTACATTTTTTATCTGATTTTACCGCATATGTATGTGTATATGTGGGTCAGTGTTGGATTATCAACTAATAGTTAAATAAACTATATAAGCAAAAATATAATCTTGTGCAAAGAGGTAGTATAATTATATTATATTTATGAGCCGCTGGCTGGTAAAAATATAATATGTCAATTTTAAATATTTTGTTTTCCTTCTACTACATATCTTATTATATTATTACATATGGTGAAAATATCTCATTTGAAGAGTCGCTGCTTTTATTTTCCCTATCCTCCGTTCCCTATAGTCAGTCTTCCAACTGAATTTAAAGTAAGTCTACTTAATCAATTGAGCTCAACATTTTGCACACACCTGTGAGGTCAGCCTCAATATAATTTACGAACATTATGGAATAAGTTAACGCTTGTTTTTATTAAGTTTTTATATTCGTTTTTGTAATTAATATAATTTTAATGTTTTTAAAGGCGTCCATTACCATTATTTTTGAAATAAAAAAAAAATATATATTTGCAAGGTTTGTTTTTGAAATGGTAATGCACTAAAACGTTTTGCGGTATAAAAGTGGTTGGTGTTGTCTATTTTCGCACTCAATCCACGGTGTTAAGCGTTGTATTGTGGTGTACGGTTTCTGCTTACTGATTTGAATGCAAAGCGCCCTACGAGCAAGGGTTGTCTTAATTGAGCGCGGACCACAGGCGGCAAACGCCATCTACGATATGATTTTCTGAGGAATAAAATAAAAATCGCCTAAACGCTGGTGTAATTTCTTAATTTATAAATTAATTGATATGCTCGTTACATTGATTGATATAAATGAAATGTCAATTCTACAATACAAAAACATTTTATTAACGTTGAAATGTTTTAATTTTCCATACTATTGTTCACTCGCGGCTTCGCCCGCATTTTTGGTAATTTTTAACGGCGTAATCAAAGATTGACGCATGAAATACTAGTTTTTGTCAGGTCAGGTCAGTTCAGGTCTGGTGGTATATCCTCTGCGGGCTCATTGCCAATACCAAATTTCATTAAATTCGTTTCTGTGATTTAGCGGTGAAAGCGTGACAGACACAGAGATACATTTGCATTTATAATAGTAAAGATAGTTCAGATTAAAATTGTTTTATTTAGAATAAGTGTTTAAAAAGCGTTAAGAGTGTTAGGGCTCTATAGCCCAAAGAGGATTTCATCTATGAATTTCACCGCGACTACACAGATCTCAGACATCCCGCTTACCGTTGAACTATAGGGGATTTATTTTAAAATTTTTGTTATATTCGTTCTGGAAAAACTAATAAAAAATAAGTTCTTGAAATTATTACAAGTTTTTGTTAAATACAACAGTTTGAAAGCTTACAAATATAACATTTTCTAGTCAAAAAATTAATTGCAAGTGGCGTGGCTGTGATTTAGACGACCGAAATGTGGTCGTTAGTGAGAATTGAACGAAGGGGTTCCTCTTCGTCCCCCATATAATTAAACTTGCTTCGTGATGTTTTTGATAATGACTATCATGTTTTACATTGGTTTTAATAGATATAGAACGTAAGAAATGGCATCACTTTCAGTTTCAAAGTACTCATCGATAATACAAAGTAGGTTGGTGAACAAATCACGAGGCAAGTTTCGTATTTTTAATTTAAGCATAGTGTAATGAAATTAAATGTTTTTATATTACTTGTTGTGCTTAAACATAATTATAATAATAAGGTGGGATAATAAAAATGAAATATATAATTTATTGTTAATTTCGCATTTCTAAAACAAGAAATTGAACCAAACAAAAAGGGTTTAAGAATTGAAAGTCGAGAGCGCCACAATTCATAATTTAAGACGTCACAGTGCTTTTGTTTCGTCGTTTCGGATAACGCAAAATAAAGGCATATTAATTATTCAGCACCACACTCGTCGCAATCAGAATAAGTGCTGATGTTTCTGTCAGCGACTGCGGTGGTGGCGGTGTGCACGATTAGAATTCTTAAGCTCCGCCGAAGGCTTGATTAGAGGAAATTAAAATCATTATACTCGGGTGCGCAGCAGCGCGCCACAATGCCTCTACCCGTCTGAAGTAAAAATAAGGGAAACGCACATAAAGAAGGCGGTCGGCGGAAACGGAAGAGGCACCATCTTGGAGCCGCCGGGCGGGAAAACAATGGATTCGTTAATTAACATTTTCTTACGCCTCGCGGCTGTCGAACGAACGGTTAATCGGACAAAATATTTATGGCGTAGAAACGATGGAATCCCTTTATAGAATCGCATCAGTAAAAAGGCATGTTCGGATTACAATAATCCGCTGCGCAGGCGTCAATTTTGTTTACTATAGTGAAATAATTAGATATTTATATTATAATGACCATTAAAACTGTCTATTTTTAAACAGCATTTACGTATACCACGTATAATTTCTCTATGTATTGCTCTCACAATATATTCTGTACTAACGCAGTCAAAACGATTGGAAACAATAACTCAATGGCTTGTCCAATGCACATTGGCAGGCGCCTGTGGCCGGTGGCGATGGCGGTGCGTGAAAAATGACTTCCATTCATAACACAAGATAACACCGGACCATGCGTTGTGTATAGATTGATTGTAGTTCACCATCAAAAACATTTGAATGAAATCTTGTTTATTATTTTTTTGCCATTTCGATATTTTTTTAATCGAAGAAGAGACATAATTTAAAAATACTAAATAAATATTTTTCACATATTTATTAAAATCAAAAATACTGATTATAAAAACTTTTGATAAAAAGCAAAAAGTCCATACAACTTTTATTAATATTTTAAATAATTTAAAAAACTCCTCTAATAAAATTGAGACAGCGATATTTTATGTAGTATTTTTAAATATACGTATTTAAATTTAGAAACAAAAACATTGTATTGATCATATCTTTTTTGAACGTTAAATGTGTCCAGTATCAGTATCAATTGAGAATGAAAAATCACAATCATATATAGCGCACGATAAGACTGACGGGTGGTGCATTGTCTATGGACAGATCATAAATTGCGGAAATTGTTCTATATATAAAGGTAAAGAGTTTGTTTGAACGTGCTAATTACAGGATTACCAGTCTCGTTTCATTAAAACTTTTTTCGTTAGATAGTCTGTTTATTGAGAAAAGGTTATGGAATTTGCGACCGAACGGGCTGTAGGAACGTTTAACGTGGGTGAAAATATCCTAACCAGCTAGTTTAATTTTAGTTTAGTTTAGTTAAGTTAGCGATATAGGTTATCTATACTAATAATACAAATGTGAAAGGAACTCTGTCTGTCTGTCGGTTCCTGTCCATGTCGATCTTAAAATTTAGTTTTATCTTAAATAACTTCGACTATATTCATATTATTTTAAAACTAGAGTCAACGTGTGTGCTATTTGATGGTATCAATTGTATAAAACTACACACAATAGAGTGGGAAAACGAAACAAAATCAAAACAGCGATTCCCCAGTTTATCACATCGGACATTCATTGCGTCCATATTGACTTTTTGATCGAGAACCATCATTTGTTAGCGAGGAATTCGTATGCGTTACCAGTTCACCAAACATTTTTGATGTTTTGACAATATGTGATATACGATATGAACTGTTTTCATTCAACTAATATATAAAATAAATAAATATTTTTTAGATAATTTTTAGTTGTATATTAAAAGAAAAATGTTCCATATAACACACCTATGAGTGATTTTAGTGTATATTGAATTTGATTTTAAAAACTATGAAATTTATTTATTTATACTTCATTTCATGTACAGCGAACTGTTCGTGAAAGAGCTGATGAGTCCTAGTTGTACTGCTGTATCATCCGTTTTTATAGCTTTTTTTTTACATTTAGTAAAAAGGCAAATATGCAAACGGACGACGTGATGATACCTGCAACCGTCATGGGATTTGAGTCCAGTCCTCTATGCCTGAAACTACACTATGATACTTATGTTCCTAACTGAAACAGCAATTCAAACTAATAAATATATCAGTATATACGATGACAACTAAAAAATCTGGCTGGCTGGTAACTAAAAAATCTATCGAAAAACTATTATAGAAATAGTGTTTATACAAGAGTATTGTGTAAAATAGCTTATTCTACAGCGGCTTATGGTAGTATCGTGTAGATAAATTCTGATCGCTGTATTTTGCCAGTCGTAACGGGCAATAAAACTTCGTTAGTGGTGGATTACCGCCATTAAACGCTATCCCAGCTGTAAAACGGGTAATCGATGCGACTCCATGTTTACTGTCGTGTGACGGACAGGGTAGTTACGTCATAAATCTCGGAGGTGTATTTGTTGAATGGAGTATTAAGAACTTTTAATCAGAGCAAAGACATGACCTAGTTTAATTTGTTTATCTGTGTCAAAAGGTTTGACATACAGACTTCGCTTTGTTATATTTTTAATTTAGAATCTAAGTATTGAAAAAGTATTTGTTTATTATTATATTATAAATGATTTCTTAATGCATTTTTTATAAATTGCATATTAACGTAATTTATTTGTTTAACTTATTTATTTTTAAGTTAATTCTTTTTTTTGTGCGTGTTTTATAGATGAATACGTAAATGTATATATGACCTATTCTATGCAAAATAAGTAAAAATAAATTTATAATTTTTGATTAATATTATTCTAAAAAGGATCTCCTTCGATATTTATTTATATTAATTGAATAAAGTTATGGTAGTTCAAAATATTATTCATATTACTGTATTTAGTTTTTGGTATTTGTATGTTTGAATTATTTCGTTTCTTGATCGTCAAATTGACTTTTTAGAGGCAAAGAATCACGTTGGCGATCACGGTCTCAATTATTAATTGTAATTTTTGACAGGCACCTGTCAATTTCGCAGCGTTCAACCCTTCCCTAATCCTCCCCAAGACGCGAGGTGCTGGGACGTCTCCTTGGCTCCCTCGGAATAAATTAGCTTTCTCCCGACCACATTGGGATATAAAATTTTGAATATGAATGGAAAATTTTGCATTCGTAATAAACCGCTTTCTCGTGTAACGGTACAGATGCGTACTCGAGGACTGGATAAAAACGGAATCCGAGTCGTGTCGTTCCTCAGGTGGCCCGCTATAAATATTTATTAATTATTTTTTCAATAATCTCTCCGCTCTTGTATCCTCCGAGGACGGAGGGATATCTCCACCGTTAATTGCTTTTTGTTTCATTTGAATAAGTATTGTTTTTGACTGCTCGAGCGTAACGCAGAATTTTATAAAATCTCAGTGATGAATAAATTTTCTTTAAAATCATTAACTCTGTGTTATTAATTTTGCTATCGTAGTTATTACTTTGTAAGGCCTACGCAGAATAATTATTCTACTCAAAGTGAATTAGTAAATATCTTAAAGGCTTTTATTTTTTTATTAAAATAAAATTGCAACGTATTTGAAGAGTGCTTCTCCAGTTTCGTATTTGTGAAATCATCTTATACTTTTACATTATCTATGATAAACGTCAATTGTTGCAATTAACTTACTAACTTGTCTTAATTAAAATACACATACCTTAATATAATTTAATATAGTGTTATAAGAATATAATTTTTTTTCTAGATATCGTTTTTTAACTTGTATTTTATAAACCTGAAATTGCTTACCGTGACATAAATAAAGGCATATTTATTCAGATGAAGATTTATATACTTTTGCTATATACAAATTTTCTGTGTAATATTTTAGTATATGTTGTATAATTTAAGTAAGTAATTAGAAACGTATGTAGTCAGAAACGCACTCAGAAACATAATATGATATATACTTTTCTATCTCGATGCTGCGTGGGAAAACTCTATGTCAAACGGAACGCAATTGCAAAACATACAAAATTAATACATATTTTTTATTATTTTACTTTAAATATGCCTATATATCGACTGCCTCGTTGGTCTAGTGGCTAGATATTAGGCTGCAGACCCGGTGGTCCTGGGTTCAATTCCCAGGTCGGGCCAATAAATAGTTATTGTTATAAGCCGTTGGTCCTGCGCCTGAACTCTTTCCAGTCGTGTCGGATTACCGTCCCATCGGATTATGAGAGCTAAGAAAAAGAGAGTGCACCTGTGTCTGCGCACACACTTGTGCACTATAATATCTCCTGCGCAGTTGGCTAATCTCTTGAGATTGGCCGCCGTGGCCGAAATCGGTCTGGAGGACCAATATATTTAATTGACAAGTCAGAGCCTGTATTTATGTAAAGTCGTCATTAAAGATTAGTTATAATATCGAATATAATATATCGAATCGAATATAATCGAATATAATATTCTTTGAAGTAGTACTATAAAATAATAAATTATACATAATAATAAAAAAGCATAAACATCGGCTGGTAGTAGTTAGTTAAAATGTTATAATAAAAAATATAACGGTGTTCATTTTTATCAATATTTAAACACGATTTAAATAAAAAGCGAATTCTGCCTTCGGTGACGTGATGTCGCTGTCGCCTAATTGCTTTTATAATTTGAGGGAAAAAAGAAAAATATACATTTAGATTCGTAGAGCATGACACGTACACCCGATGCGCTTTGCGGAATCAAAATAATTTTAAACTTTGAAAATTAATTTGCAACGCGAATAACATTCCTATCTTAAAGACAATAAGGATTAAAATCACGAAGAAAAAAATTTGAGTTGAAAATTAATTTGGTTGTTGGATATATCCAGCCGCCTCAGTTTTATTTTCATAGTCTTGTATAATTTTATTGAAATAGCCGAATCGAGTCGCAGACAATCGTCATTTTGCTGTATGGAAGTGTAAAAGTTTTAACAGATAAAAACAAAAATTGGCTTTGATTTGCATTCTACTATTGACGTTTTATTTTTATAAATAGAATGAGTTCCAATTTAAATGTTAGGTTCAAAAAGAAATTTAATTTGAAAACAAATAATATTGTTTTTTTAATACGATTATTATTTGCCGATTATCACCTCCATTACATAAAGAGAAATATTTCACATATTACTTTTACCTTTAAATATCGAACGCATAATTTGTTCTAGCTATGTCACCCTCGGCATATTAATTTTTTATTTGATCAAGATAGTAACTGAAGGCAAATAGTTTCGTAATAAAGCCAATTTTTGATAATGCTATACTTTACTTGAATTTCGAGTGGTTTATTCCGCTAAGGAGGAAATTATATACAGCAACGTGTCATTTTACAGGCAATTTTGAACTCGTTTAATTTCAATTAATCTCTCATTTTTCATGCCTTATATATTTACGAGAAATTGGCCATTTATACAACTGGATAATTTTTTTTTACATTTTTTTGTATAATATTGCAATAATGTACATTATTTCTAATTTTGTGTTAAAAAAAATTGTAAATTTTTTTTATTTGTAATGATAATGTAAATTCAAAATTAAGTATATTCTCGTCGGTTATTCTTTTAATATTTTATAATGACGATTAAAAATTGTTTGAATAAAGTATGATAATTATATTGATTGTGATTGTTACCGGTGATAAGATTTTGCGAGCAGGCATAATTATAGATATGCATCTTACGAGTCTTCTTGTATGCGAAATATAAATTGTGCAAGTGGTTTTTATTTCTTAAACTGCCTGTGACATCGATGACGGGTTCGGATGGCATAATCGTTCGTGTACCTTTCTCTCTAATATAAATATATTTTATAAATTTGTATAAACTACAGCGTGTAACAAAATTCGTGTCTGACCCGTGAAGTGGTTATTAGGTATCGTGGGTCGGTTCTATTTATGTAATAATTTTTAAAATACTAAGCAAAAAATGTAGTCCGGATTTTTTTTTAAATTAAAAGACGAATATTACATGGCAACACAGGTGCGGGCAATAGCGCTCGATAGCTCTTACCTATCGGGTAGCTATGACACGAGGTCATGAACTCAGTGGTCCACGTTTTTACCACCAACAGTGTCGTTAAACACAAATAATATATTTTTTTAAGTAATTTTTATGCTTAGTAATTTAAAAATAATTACATAAATAGAACCGACAGACGATACCTAATAACCACTTCACGGGTCGGACACGAATTTTGTTAAACGTGTATATAGGTGGAAAAATATTGGACTTTGAACGGAATCAACGTATTTTCCGGTTGATTAACATTACTGATATTAATTCATTCATATCGATGGGATATGTCAAACAGATGTAGCTTGTCGATCCTACTGATAGCCACACCCGTAACAAATTAATCCGTTACTCGGTACATTTGTAAGGCCTATCGTGACATCTACACCAAAACGACGTTGATTAATTTTGTCTGCATCAGGTTGGTAATGTTTATTAACTTCAAAAACATCATTGATGCTAATTATGACCGAAAGCAATATGATTTTTTAAAGTGATTCAATTCAAAATAATTAATATACTATATTGGCTAAAGTATGTGAGGATGGATGGTTTTGTTACACTTTCACGCAAAAACTTAAATGGTGCATTATCATGAAAATCATCATCGATTGTCGTGAAATTTTTTATATACATTGTCAGGGGTACTGAGAAGAATATAGGGTACCTATTACTTGCCTCTCCCCTCACATCGTTCGGGAATTAATTCTGTATAAATAATATATTAATGAGTAAATATAAAATATTTCAATAGAAATATAACCTGGTACAGGTACATTAAATCGGGATCATTTTAGCTATTGTGATCGAATTAGTGGAGACGAAGTCATCTTCAGTAATTATGTGCACACAGCCGTTGACAGTATTATTAAAAAAAAAATAACAAGTTATCTATTAGAGAACTTTACCAT
This sequence comes from Nymphalis polychloros, assembly GCA_905220585.2. Taxonomy (NCBI): domain Eukaryota; kingdom Metazoa; phylum Arthropoda; class Insecta; order Lepidoptera; family Nymphalidae; genus Nymphalis; species Nymphalis polychloros. Next base: position 4,154,874 of record HG992247.1, read on the forward strand.
TCATAATATTTATGATAATACTAAATATGTACGCAGTTATAAATTCAGTTAGCGTATATAATCTATATGACATTTGAGTTTATTTAACGTTTTGATACGTCTGTAACATGAACCATCAGATCGTGATCCAGTAATGTTCGTATCGCGTGAAATTGAACAATATCAGTCTCGATTGACTCCGCTCTGAGGAAATGAATAGATTTCATTTTAGTGTCATTTGTTGAGTTAATGGCGCCTCCCACTAATGCCGTTGATAATAAAGCTAAGGTAAACTAAGGGTTTGTGAATGGTAAATTAGTCGGTGACAGCTGTTAATGTACTGGTAATCGAGTGTGGTTTTTGTTTCGGTTATCCATTATAAGTTAAATATGGCTTACGAGGTAAATTTTTGTAAATATATTTTTATTTTTGAAGGATCGTATTAATATGTTTGGGAGCGAAATAAAGGTATCATATATTAAATTGATTGAGCCAGTGTATAAGATATATAAATTCGAATTTTATGAAAATAAGTTTTAAGGCTCTTACGAAATACATGTTTTTTTTTTAATTTTAATAATATTTTTAATGATATTTTAAACATTTGTAGTAAGACAGGGTCTCATTACAATTTTATTTTACGCATTAATATGATTGAACGAGTATTAGCGGAAAATGTAACCAAAAAGTATTTATTTAATTTTAAGCATAATGGTGTAGGGCATTTTATTCGATTCAATATTTTTATATTAAATTGTCTACCGATTTGTCGTAATCCAATAAAACGAAGCGCAATTACATCACAATGTCTTCCTTTTTCCTCGAAAAAGAAAAAAAACTTCGTCATAAATAATACCGTATGTCATTTCTCAGCACGTATGAAATTTATAACACGCGTAGCGATGTCGAAGGGCATTTATTTGTAATGGATCCATTCGATAGGTGGGGAAAAAGCCGGTATGATTTTTTAACTTGACAATTTAATTTGTATTTTACGTGTGCGTAGTTTCATATCAATGAACTAAATGGCATTTACTTTGATAATATGAATAAATAGAGTCGAACAAAAGTGTTTTTAATGATATACAATTGAATTCATTTAAGTAGCTATAATTACGTTAAAAATATTGAGCTTATAAAATTAAGTATATTACAAATAAAAATAATATCGCAAAATAATGATTACTATTACGGACTAAGTTGATTACCTACGACTACATCGAGATTATTTATCACGGAGAAGACATTTTTTCATATAAATTAAACGGCCAAACATCCCTTCCACATATATCACAGTTCGGGGGCAAGAGTTCCCGAACCGATTTGTGACTTAATCACTTTATTGGCAGCAAGGGAGACTGCTTATCAGAAAGAAAACGACGTTACAACTGATATATGGGTAAACAAGCTTGCACTTTTCCTCGGCGACTTTTGGCGGTCACAGAGGCTATAAAGTCGACGGTGAAGTTTGTATTACACTCGTGGGGAGACTGAAGTGGTTTTTGAACGTTGTTTTTTTTTTATTTAAACCCGATTTTAAAGTAATTTACTTGCCTTGTCAATGTTGACGTCATCGCAGTCTCGTGCATCTGTAAAAAATTAAACATAATTTACTATGGTAAGCATGAAAATGTTTTCGTGCGAAAAATTATGGCGTATGAGTGTAACAATAATCGTATTTGCATACTTGTATGCACTTTGGTACTTTCTTAAAAAACACAATTATCCAATAAGTAAAAAAAACGCACTAGGCACTCTGTACGCATGACTCACATGACTCACAAATTGAATGATTACGCCACAAACGTTTTACACAACAGAAACAATCAATTTCAATCGCGTCACAATAAGTTTAACATTCAATAATAATTGATGTATTGTAAAAAATATGTAAATTAACTTTGAAAATTAATTTATATAGACATAATGAATATTGTTTGCTTTATAATATTAATAAGAAAGGGTTATAAGGCATTGTGTACACAACGTCTTTATATCCGTCCGGTGATTAGCCACTACGCAACGCATCGGACCTAAATATGTTTGTATTTCGGCTTTTCCAGCATATACCAATATCGGTTCCCTTCTGAGGATCAGCCATTACGTAGCCTCTTAACGGCGGACGGGCTTTAATTAAAAACTTCTTGCATTAGCATGTAAGCATCCCTTCATGGAATATATCCTTAAGAAAATTATTTTGATTATACTTGGATAGCCGCGCCGTATGGTAAAAATTTGGATATATAATATTGCTTATTCACCAAACTAATTTAACTTCGTTATTCATTGGGATTATAATAAAAATATATTTAATTCAATTATTTAAAATAAAAATATGCTTTTAAGTAAGTACGATAGACTAATTGTTTTTTTTTTAATAGTAAAAGAATGTTATATTATGTTTGGTGTTATTGGTACACACACACGTAGATAACCGCACACAAACCTACGAGGCAAAGAGTTGTCGAGCTAAAAAGAAATCGATATTTTTTATAACAAGGATGAAATAGAACGAAGGCAGTATCAAATCGAATATTATTCGTGTATATTAAGTGGGTCAGGCGGGATAGCCAGCCTAAACAAACAGTGCAGATTCAAGTAGCGTCTTAGCGGTAATAAACAAGCGCAGGTGTACCGGTCGGTACCCGTCTCAACCGCTGTCCGTAACTTGGAAAGTATTCGCAAGCGTTCAAACATACGGCGCTCGTTATGCATGCCTCGCTGGGTTTAATCACGGGGCCAACCCGCCCAGGGCGAACCTAATGTTTTCACTATGTATTTTTTAAGTACCGACAACTTGCCGGTATTTCGTACTCGTGATTCTCGATATTCTTATTCTCCCCCGGCTTGTATATCAAAATATTTCATTTCGACGGCGCTAATTGGAATTTTCGCGTTATACCTTTTTTTGTTACCAGAAACAGGAGTGCAAATGTTACGCATAAATGCTTTCACGTTTCTTACGTTACACAACGGACGGAACAAGTGATTACGCTAACAAAATAAAACGTTATGGTATTCTTTGCTAAACAATAGATGAACATACGATATGGAGTACCTTTGAAGTTACCCGTACTATATCGAGATGATGGTTCTCAAATATCTATTAGCCTTGTTGTATCCGACAGCCCTCATCTGAATCTTGTACTATTATTCGACGTGTCCAATATTGACACAGTGTCCCGCCGATTGTGCACCTCACAAAGATCCCTTGTCACTTCCACTGTATGTGGGTTTCAATGTATCTTAGTATTATGTCATGAAAGCAGAATTAGACGATATTACGTTATAACTGATCGATTTTTAAAAATCTGTTGAACATCAAGAGGTAATTAATCACGCAACATCTAGCAGCGTTGGCTAAACGAATTTTGTTTGACTTAGCGTAAAGTTATACCAAAATCTTATTTATTTTTTATCAATTTCGTCCGACCGGCGTTAGGAGCGTCGTCCCGTTTTATTATAGGGACGTGAATTAGCAAAAACAGAATGGATTTTAGCTGTGATTATGTCAAAAATAATTAATTATTATCGATTCGTAGCGGGCAGGGGAGCGGATTGATGGGTGGCACCGAGTGGAGCGGCTCTTTAAAATTGGGAAGCTAATTACTCGCCTACGAAAGAAGGCTGGCTACGAGGATACGAAAAAGATTAACGACAATTCGAATTTATTTTCGGTGTGGGCCTGCTACTAAATGCAATTAAATATTTAGATTGATAAATTATATTAAAATACAATTGTAAATTTTAATTTAAATTGTAATTATTTGCGAATGTATAGTTGATATATTCTGGTGAGTTATATTATTTTGTTAAAGTAAGCAATTAATAATGTATTGAGTCATTCAAGAATGCTTTACAGTGAACGCGAGGGGTTTCGGGCCGAGTGTGTTAGGGGCTGATCGGAATTTCTTCATTCATTAAGGCCAGGCAGGTCCGTGACCAGTTTGTCTAAGTAGTCACAGTTCCGTACACAACGCGTACGAATCAAACTTTAATTTAGAGCGAACTACCTGCGACCGCTTGCCCCATTCATAATAAATCACACCCTCTGTTTATTTTAGAACCACTAGTGTGTTACTGACATTTTACGTATAGATTTATTTCGACATCCTCGGCTGAAGATATTACAAACTATGATTTTGTAAATCAATTTGGCCTAGCGGTTGGAACACGTGACTCTTAACTGAAGATTGCAGGTTCTAGCCCGGGAAAGCAACTTGAAATTTTCATGTGGCCAATTTCTGTTTACAATTCATCTTGCAAGTGTTGGTGAAAATCTGCCATATATGTATCACTGCATTTGAGGGAGGTCGAATATGCTTAAATAAGCCTTTTCACCATAAGGAAATAGGCCTTAGGCCAGCAATTGGTCATGTACAGGCTGTTACATTTTACTTTATAAAAGTGTCTTTTATATAGTCAATAAATCACAAGCTGAAAAGTTCATGGCGAGAAAAATCACAGTCATTGGCCTTTTTAAGTTAACGCCATTAACTTCGAGATTTCCTCTTTGAAATAAAGTGCAAAGATTACCTCTCTTCGTTTGAGAGGGCCGAGTAATTAGTAACGCTTGAGTTTTATTTGTTGACGTTCATTATTCGATGATTTTAAGCGTTGGGTGTAAGTGAGAGGGGATATGGAGTTAGGTTGAGTTAGAAAGAGAGGTTGGACATTCAATCGTGAGGCTGCACCTGCCACCGCACGAATTTGCAATTTAAATTCCAAACGAATATTCTGAGAGGACCTCCTTAACACGACATCTGTTTAAATTGTCGACGATAGAGTGACTGCTGCGGTCTGAAAACTCTTTGTGATTACGAATTAATTGAAATAAAACAAAACCCTTTCGATGAATAGAACTGGCTTAGAATTGTAACCGTTACATTTTAGACTACAATCAGTAACAAAATATCATAAACGGTTCAGTATTCTGCTTAAGTTAAAATTGTATTCTGATCATTAATTGAACGAAATATATTTTTTATAAAATAAAAATACAACAAAACATATGGTTTTAGCACATTTTTATCTGAAACTATGTTAGTAATAGATTACAACTAAAAATGAAATAGAAACATTATTTTATTTTGCTTTCATAAAACTTTAAATGAAAATCGAAAATAATATTATTTTCAATTGTTATTCAAAAAGTTACAATAAGTGATTTTTTCAGTTGGTGTCAGTCAAACCTAACAAATATATGAAAATAGAAATAATTTAATACATCGTAACAATACAAAATGTAAAATTATTTCTCTGGTGGTAGCAATCAGCGAATTAGTAAAGAAATCTTACCATAATATCAAAATATATTAACATGTAAAACCTCTTTAAAGTCCTTATTAAAAAAAACCTTATCAAAAAAGAAGTTTATGAATATACAAAATAAAAACACAAATAAAATAATTGTATGATGTAACTTTTGCTATTTCTCTTTTAATCATGGTATGTTAAAATAAAAGGGTGATAAATTCGCAGTCACAATATAATTTGGTAAATTGATTGATCTTTGCAGGGATAATATATTATACATCAGTGTATCAGACGTGGTCGGCTAATAGGTGTTAGTGGGTAAATAAAGAAAGCGCGGGCGGAGACGGCTGTCATTAATAACTATCACCCTACCACTTCATTATCAATCAATCATATATGCCGTGCTCACGACAGTTTCTATTGCACTACAAATATATGTATTCACGTATAAACTTATTCTTTCATTTAATTAAATACTTTCTTAGTTTAATATTTTTCTTCAATATCTACAGACCAGGGTCAGCGACCTTGTTTAATTTGATTTAAATTTATTTTATTGCTCCTAGCTATATAAAAAGTAACAATGAAGAGACATTGTAAGTATTAACTATAAGTCCTTTATATTAGTCGAATATTTTCGATGAACACAGGGTAACTTGGGAAGTTCCATTTTCGATTTTACTTTTCTCGACTCTAAATGCTTTTAGAACATATTCGAAGAAAACCATTTAAAATTACATTATTTTTTTAAAAAACAATACTAATAAATGAGGAGACGGTATTAAACCAATATACGTAAAACAGTATAAGTGCTTGGCAGTTACACGCGCTGTGAATTTAAACCATTGAGGTGACAAGCGTGAAATACATGTTCTGGTAACAAATATCATATCAATCATATAACAAACGATTTACAAAATATTCTCACAGTAATCTTGAACATATGAAGAACGATGACTTGTCGGAAGGAGTTAATAATCTTATTAATTTGTTCGAGTTACCAGCAACTCGCTGGGCCCGACGTTCTTTGTAATTAATGAGAACACCTCATCTATTACATTAGCTGGAGGGCCCGCCAAATACTTACGTGTTTAACATTACCAACGTAACAAGACACTACACGTATATAAACAAATGTTTCCTCAAGTACGAAGGGCACAGGTCACTAATAATTGGTCGGATAACATACGGAGTTAACACAATAAATAAATTGCGCGTGAAGAAAATGAAACAAGAAAATTCATTTATCAAGCGCATGTTAGGTGTTTTCTGAGGCTTTTATGATTGATAAACGGTTGAATCATTTTTGTTATCATTGATTAACATAATATATATGAATGAATTAAATAAATATTTATTTGGCTTATACAAACAAAGGTGGCAAGAACGCCACTGACCATTGAATTTCATCTGCTTAATTTGTGATTATAATTCATCTCGTGACGGTGAAGGAAAACATCGTGAAACCTGCATGTGTCAAATTTCACTGAAATTCTGTTACATGTGTATTCCACCAACCCGCAATGGAGCAGCGTGGTGGAATAAGCTCCATATCTTATCCACAAAAGAGGAGAAGAGGCCTTAGCGCAGCAGTGGGACATTCACAGGCTGTTACTGTTAATTAAATACTGATTTCTTTAATTTCATTATTGAATTGACATCCAAATGATAAAACACGTCATTGTTCATCTAATCTAAACAACATTTAAACTCGTATATGTTTTAAACATTTAACAGTGTACTTAACTATTTCAGTTTCGTAAACGAAGGTAGGCTTCAGACGGCTCGTAAATCATACTCAAGGAACTGCGCTTTGATCAATTAAATTTTATTACAAGCGTTTATTAAAGGTCGGGTAAGTGAAAGATTTATTGGAGGTTTATCCTCATAACCGTAGATTAAAGGATATTACTCAATACGAGCCTTGCCTCGGGTCCGTAGCAAGGGTTTGTTAATATTAGTTACATATTTGTAGAACTATTTTTATTTAATAACTTTGGTATATTTCGTATGAATAGAATATATTCCAATTTTAAATTTTATTGTTTAAAATAAATAATTCAGTTATTCTTTATTAAATATTCGTTTTGATGTCATACATGTTGGTCGGAATGGGTACCGTTTACTTATCATTTATTCTTCTGCTAAACAGCAATACTTCGAATAGCCGAGATTCTACTGGAAGTTTGACATAACATTATAAAATAATTAACAGCCAGTAAATGAACTGATGGTGGACGTAGGCCTTTTCTACTTGTAAAGAGAAGTTTAGGAGCTTATTACACGACGCTGCTCCAATGCTCCAATTTACTCGGTGGTAGAGCTTTGTGCAAGCTCGTCTGGGTAGGTACCACCCACTCATCAGATATTCTACCGCAAAACAGCAGTACTTTGTATTGTTGTGTTCCGGTTTGAAGGGTGAGTGAGCCAGTGTAATTACAGTCACAAGGGACATAACATCTTAGTTCCCAAGGTTGGTGGCGCATTGGCAATGTAAGTGATGGTTAACATTTCTTACAATGCCATTGTCTATGGGCGTTGGTGACCACTTACCATCAGGTGGCCCATATGCACGTCCGCCAACCAAAACAATAAAAAAAAAAAAAAAAATGCAGGTTGGTGGATACAAATGTGGCAGAGTTTCAACCGAAAATCTTCGTCTGGGCTATCTCGGCGTATAATATGGTCATATTTGAATATTCCACGTATTAGATATTGTACATACATATGGTATAATATAACAGACTACTGAATTAATCTACTTGAAAACGCTTACTCAAAGCGTGTAATATCTCGGGTCAAACACTGACTAATCTAAAGCAATGTAAACATGAGCTCAAGTTCAGAATTTAACTGTTATTTGAATTGACTCAGTAGCGAAATATTATTTTTAGAGTTTGCGTCAGCGTTTGGACTACAAGCCAAAGGGTTAGTTTTTACTTTGACTACATGCATATAGAGTTCTGTAATTTAGTATTATAATTTTGAAATTTAGTCTCAATAAAGTTAGATATTTATTTCCAAAAAATATATATAAAAACCACTTTAAGTTAAATGTACGCTTCAAACAAAAGCTCAAACTTCCAATATCAATAAAATTTAATTATGACCACTGTGGAGCTATGCTGAGCTCAACGCAAAAACGTCGGTTCATAAACAAGATATATCCGATAGTACATATACAATATATTTATAAATAGTTATATACAGACGATTTGAGATACTGTTTCTATTTTTAATTCGGATAATGGAAGTTCCCATGGTTGATGGCGGTTTGGTGATGTGATGAATGGTAAATATTTCTTATACCGCCAATATCTATGGGTTGTGGTGACTATATAACATCAGGTGACCCATTTGCCAGGCCTACTTATGAATAATAGTAAAAAAAATCCAAAAAATTCGATTGTTGTAAGGTACACTACCTTAGAATATTAAAGAAAATGATAAGAAGATCTTGGAGTAAAGATAATCATTTGACGAAAACACGCAATAAGTACACACATTATACGAAGAACGGAAACTAGCAACGAAAGCTAATTATCCGGTGGTTACTTTACGAACAATGCCGTTACGTGCTTGATATATGCGCACTTAATTCTAATGCGATGTCGGCTGTCGGCCCCGCGAGGTGCCACCGTAAAGCTGAATGCGGAATCATAATAAAGTATGATTTCTTGGTCGGGGACGCGGCCTAACGCGGATAATCACTCCTCAGGCGTACCCATGTAATTCCTTAGTGCATAATGAAAGTTGATTAACATTATACCCGGCGTTCGTGTGTGCGTGTGTGTCCGCCGCAGATTCCGAGTCCTAATTAAGAGCGAGGGAAGGAGGGTCGCGGCCGGCGGCGGGGGCGGGGTATCGATCATCGCCCGCCAAGGAATCGACGCAGGGACCCGCAAAAAGGGGAAGCCCTCATCTCAAAATCAGCGGACGTCTAAACCCGCTCTCAGCACATGTGTTTTGATTTAAACGCACTCCAAGGGTCAGTATAATTCACGTGTGTAGAAACGGAACGCTTCAGGCACGATTTGCAAATCCGATGTGAATAATTACACGGCTTAAAAGCGCTTACCTACTGCCTTATTGCGATTTGCATATTTTCTTGTGGCTTAGCGTCGGCTGTCCACGCGTGTTCGTCAGGCTCACAATACTCTGCCTAATGGGATATTTTGACGTTATATGAGGTTAATTCATTTCTTGTTTTATTCGTTTTTGAATTAATGTCATTAAATGTTATTTTGAAAGATAGAACATTTCTTGTATTGTGTTGTTTAGTAATTGACTTGTCCCTCTTCCAAAATGATAGCAAGAAAACACTAACAAAGCTGCTTATAAAAAAACGTAGGAAAACACTTATCACGCTCTAGTGCAAATCGTCGACTGTCACTTCAAATCCGCCAATGGCAGCGTAAAATGGAAAAAGTGACAAAAATAACAATCAAATAGAGCATCCGCGGAAATGAGATCTGAAGGAATGATCACGCCCGACCCCGGGGACCGTTTGCTTCTTCAAAAAGGACTTAATCTCTCAATTCACTAAGGAGTTAAGCTTTAAAAAATATTTCGATAGGCAACAAAGAGCCCCTCGCGCCGCGGTGTCTTTGACACGTTGCCGCCGGATTTTTTCCGCGTGATCTTTTTGAGAGACGGGATGTCATTCTGTTTGTATCAGCTTTGTCGCATAAGGTTAAGCGACGGTTTATTAGCCCCGGCTTCCTTTTCGCAAACAGAGGGAGAATTGGAATATTTAATTCCAATGTTTGGAATTGTTAAAAGATTATGAGTGCAGATTGAATCTACGATCATCATTTAAAAAATATTTATCGAGACAATGCCAGTTACGGCATGTAAGCGAAGCCCTCTTACAATCAATATGAAAATGTGACGAGTGGGGTCGCTTGGCAGCCGGCGGTCCTTAATTAAGAATACGTGACAAAAGACGAGACGTGCACACAAACACAAGTCGCACCGAAAAAGGTTCGGATTATGTAACCCTTCTGCGCTTTTGATTTTAAACGCGTGAAGTGCCAATGCTGGACCGTGGAGTCTAATTTGAAAAGAGACTTGACAAATCTGGCTTCGGGCAACCCTCGTTTAATCGAGCCACGGTTACGCGTGATGTCGATATGAATGTTGATACAATGAAATAATAGAGTGGAGGAGGCGGTCACTATGGTGACGGGGCGTGTTAGTGGGAGACCGTGACCTTAGTGAATAGAACGGTGAAAGGTTTGGTCTCGTTTGACCATTTAGATCGGGTCAGCGTTTTGTGCGCTGATTTGGCTTCGAATACGGAGTTGTTGGGATAATTAGCAGGCAAACAAGGAGCGGTGCCCGCACAACTTTTGCGGGCCATTCAGGTGCTCTACAAACACTGCTGCAAGAAGTTTAACAGCAGTTTAATTGCGGTACGAAAACAGAAGCGCACGGAAAACACTTTAGCTTTATTGAAAAGAACTTAGTCGGTTACATTGAGGTTAACTACGTATAAAAGAAGCTGCGTTTGAGTTGGTAACTATAATATAATATTATTTTAAATTAAATTGCAATTACTTATGTAAAACTATTTTACAAGCCGGTTGGCATTGTTGGTAGATACTTGTCTATCGCACCGCAGGTCGTGGGTTCGTTTCCCACCCAGGACCAGATATTTGTGTGCATGAACATGTCTCTTAGTCCTGAGTCTGGGTTGAATTAATTATCTATATAAGTATGTATTTACAAAAGAAAAGTAGTATATGTAGTATATCAGTTGTCTGGTTTCCATAGTACAAGCTCTGCTTAGTTTGGGATCAGATGGCATTGTGTGAAAAATGTCCCAGGCTATTATTAAAAAAAAATGAGGAGTAAATGTTACTTTCTTTCGAACTGTTTAATATTTACGTTTTCGTTACATATTAAATGTATATACATGCTCGATATAGTTAAAATTAAGCTAAGCTATACAAATATAGAAGACGTTTCGTCAATGATAGGTAATAAGACTTGAGATATGATGAATAAATAACCTTAACAATTAAATCCCGCCTTCGTCACGTAGGGGTTTACGGTAGCACGCACGTCACGCTCGCCGCTAATTTATCACGCGCCGTGTCCGCGCCTTTACGCTGCCACTGCTACTGACATCGCCGATTTATAGACCATGTGTACCGGACTTTATTAAGCAAAGGTGAGATGTAGAACCAGCTTTGTTTGTATATTATTTATTAAGAACTCACGCTGATAAGGTGAATATTACCTTATCAGCGGAAGCTGTGTAATAAATGAAAATCCGTTTTTGTGTGTTAATCACTAATTTCTCTCTTTCTGTCATTAGTGTTTTGACATACGAAAGAAGAAGACACAAAATTGTTTAACTTATCACTCGCTACTATCACATTTATATGTAAGGCGATTGTTTTTAAGTTTAACTTGTTTTTAAAAAGTTTCACTTCGAAAATATTTCACTGACTTGATTTTGAAAACGAAATGTGTATATTATGAACATACAGAAAATGCCTTGCTCTTTATTTTCCTTAGACTTTATCGGAGCCAGGTTAATTTGATTAATTTCCCCTTGAACACGCACTAAGAAACCTGTCCCTAGCCGAGATCCAATAGGGATTTGGTCCCAATTATGTATTATGTATGTAGCAAACTTAGCTATACCGAAACACACGCGATTTTACTTAGGATTATGTTGACGAGAAATTTTAATAGCAAAAATGATGCGAGTATATTCAATAAGGTAAGAAAATAATTGCCAAACATGCGTTGCCTTTTTCTCATTATATAATGAAACACTACAAATGACAAAATTTAATACAAATTCAAAATATGTTTTATTCAAATGGACTTTTATATGTCAATGCGTTATATAAGTCAAGACAAAGCCAAGATCGTAATATATATAATATATATAGTTATGATAAATATTATAAATATCTTCCACCGGTTCGGGAAGAACCCCTCCCCCCGCAGATCTGAAAACAAGCGTCGAAAGGAACTCAACGGGTTAATGTTTTTTTCCGAAATTGTTGTTTACAATTATTGTCATGATTATATTTTTCATACGAAGCGTATTCGATGCGGTCAATTTATACCTAAGATTCATTATTTTACAAATAAAAAGAGTTGTATGATTCAGCACATAATTGTTCTTCATTTCAATTGTTTTTATAGCGTTACTGATAGTTGATCAACCTGTTGCGACTTCTGATCTTACAGCTTCTAGCATCAGTCGTCTCTGATTCGATCTTGGTTTAATCGATTAAATGGAAAAGGATATTTTGCGAAGTTTGGTTGACAAGGAATACACAGTTACATTTATAATGGCTGGAGAAACAAAATGGAAAAATAAAGCCGGAGTTCAAATCCATCAAAAAAATAAAAATTAAACAGATTTATGTACAAAGTTTAACGTCAGGGCATCTTTAGTGAAGGAATTTTAATACTAATTTTCTTATAAATATTATTTAAATTGTATTCGAAATACATTCATAGAAGACACCCAAGGTTCAAATGGCATAATAACCTAAATTACCGAAACTAGCTGTTTCGTTACCCGTAATTCCCCTGCGCTGAGTATCGATCGTCCGCGAGCGACAAAACTTTCTAGACAGCTTTTATATGCACTTTACCTACTCTATAGAACGTTTGATCAAGAGCGTTCGTATTGTTACCTACTACCGGGTCATTTATTACTTAATTATGCAAGGATATGGTTGAATGAATATTTCAATTTCATAGGCTTGGAAAACAAGCTACGTTTACTTTTTTTTTTATCGTCGAGAACGTGAAGTGCAATTATTGTAGTGAACAGTCGTCAATTTTTTAATATTGAACATTTATATGATTATGACTTCGTCATTGATTGTTGAAGCTCATATGTCTATGGATGTTTGTTTATACGTTAAATATTTTATATGAGTTTTATTTTTTAATTCTCCTACACTAAAATGGAAAAGAGTATGTGTACTTTAAATTTCTATATACAGATTTTTCTTACGAGATTGATAAGTTCTTCTATGTTCTTAAACCATTGGTCAAAATAAAGATGTAGTTTGAGACTTCAAGGGATATTACATTAGTCTATCATGTTATATAATAACGTCCTCCAGACCGATTTCGGCCATGGCGGCCAATCTCAAGAGAGATTAGCCAACTGCGCAGGAGATATTATAGTGCACAAGTAAATAGTTCAGGCGCAGGACCAACGGCTTAACGTGCTTTCCGAGGCACGGGAGTGTACACTTCCTTCCAAACTCCGGGCTGCTACTGAGAATTTTCTGACAGAAAATCCCAATAACTTTTTTTATTGGCCCGACCTGGGAATTGAACCCAGGACCACCGGGTCAGCGGCCTTATATGTAGCCACTACATCAACGAGGCAGTTATATAATATTAGGTCCTTACATATGAAATTGGCGTTTTTGTAAAATATATTTAATTAATCAAAGTATGCACCGTTGTTATCTATCACTATTGTCATCTCATAGGTAGTTTATTGATCCCTTTACTAAAAATACCATGGGGGCGAGAATCAATAAACTCTTTGAAGGCGGTTTGGACTGCCGCATCGGAGTTGAATTTTTTTCCTTGTAAGAAGTTGTCCAAATTCCGGATCCGATTCCGAATTCCGGAGCGATTGACCAATCTCGGTTGTTTAGCAGCTAGTTCTTCCTTCATGGTTTGCAGTTGCTGACAATAGATATCTGCCGTAATCGTTTGGCGAGATTTTAGAAAGCTGTAGTGAACGACTCCGGCCTTAGTCCACCAAACACTCACAAGTAACTTTTTCTGAGTCAATTTTCATTTAGGGCAGGATTTGGCTGGGTCTCCAGGGTTCAGCCATTGCGACGAGCGCTTCCGCTTGTCGTACAGTATCCACTTTTCATCACAAGTAATGATTCGATTTAAAATCCCTTCATTATTGTGTCGGTTGAGCAAAGTAACACAGCAGTCGACGCGTGTTTGCAAGTTCGATTCACTCAATTCATGAGGTACCCATCGTTCAAGTTTTTTTACTTTCCCGATTTGCTTCAAGTGGATTAATACAGTTTTATCACTTATTCCGAAGCATGCAGCTATCTCTGAAGTGCTTTGTGATGGATCCGCTTCCACAATAGCCTTTAATTCTTCCTTTTCCAATTTGGTCTCCGGCCGTCCACGGGGTTGGTTCTGAAGGTCGAAAGTTCCAGAACGAAAACGTTGAAACCAAAAACGTATCGTGCTTTCTTTTGCGACACCAGCGCCGTACACATCATTAATCCTTCGAGCTGTTTCTGCAGCACTGGTGCCACGGTAGAACTCTTACTCGTAAATATACCGATATTTCATGTTTTCCATTGTGCGGTAATAAGCGACGCCAAAGAAAAAAATAATGAGGAAAAAACAAATGAATGACTGTTTTCAAAACTTAATTGTGCTAGCTAAATGAATTTATAAATTTGAATTTGGAATTCTTAACCAAAGAGGAGATATTTCAGATCAAAGCGGTCAGTACGACAAAACGTTAATTTCATATGTTAGGACCTAATATATCGTATTTTATTAACATGCCCATGTAAATTGATAGAAAAGAGTAACTATAGAGTTTCCAGAGAACCGGCCGTAGCTTTACATTTAATCAATACTATATGAAGTCTAATATATATCAAGGAAAATAGTAATAATTTGCGAGTGTGATTAAATTTAAATTCGAATTATTCCCAGAGGCAATTCGGTAAAAGCAATTACTTTTACCAATAAGCATAATCGCAAATACGTAAGCAAATAACGGGGAACGTTTTTCGCGTTTGGGAGACGTCAAATGTGACGTCAGCAAGACATGGCGTGCATCCGACGTCTGATAGGGGTACCATCAACATGTGGCCGCACAAACCCTTATTCTGTACGAATGGGTTAACGGCCTAAAATAAAGACGGTTATTCTAATTTTGATTTTTTATTTTTCAATTTATGTAAAAATTCAGGACTTTCTCGGTTTAAGGGTGACTGAGACAGTGTGATTACAGATACAAGTGAACATCTTAGATTCCATGGAAAGTTAGCGATGTGGAGTGATTTAGTGATAACCATTAACATGAGGTTGAAAAAAAAATCTTAAATATAAAATAACAAATTATTTATTTAATTACTTATTATTTTCAACTTAACAATATATTAATTGATCGAGCTGGGTTAAGATTAAGTATTAAACAATGAAAATGTATAAGTTTTTTTATAATCTGAGATACCTTCACATTGGATTATTTCACATGCGATGTGATGCGTCTCCAGTGATGCCCGAATAGGGCCGCGTGACGTAACATATCCCGTGTGGGGTGGGTCTAATCAGCTATGAAAATTAGGTTCCGCAGCGTATCTTCTGCTTTGTACTGGTACGGAATTTAATTACTATTTCCAAATACTGTTATTTGATGGCTTGGTAACATTCTTGATGTTTAATTTACGTTCGGATTAAAATTAATCATATGTATACTCATCAAAGAAAATTTGTGATCATCAAGAAAATTAATTAGATGTTATAATATGAAATAAATTTATGTTACATTAAAATAAATCACAATAATTATTATTATTGTTTTATTTTATTTTTATAAGACTAGTAACATTATTTAAATAATAATAATAATATTATGACATAGAGTGTGTTAAAACTAAAGTTAAATGTGTAAAGTTATAGAAAGTACAGCGAGTCCATGAAATTATTAGTTTGAATTTTGACTATGGGAAATACTTAAAACTTGTTATTTATTTCGAAACAAATCAGTCTAAATTAACATTATTAAAAAAAAAAAATTGTGTGATTTATTATATTATATAAAATTATCAGTTAAGTTACTTAAATATGCAATGTATGATCTATAAATAAATTGATAAGGTATTGAAGTTATATTAAATTCTGTTTTTTGTTTTATAATTGATTCTTAAGCATCACTTGCACAATTCAAGACTAAGCAAATTCCAGAACACCTATAGTATGTATGTATCATCCATCATCCAATTAGAGGATCGATCAATCATAGCCCTGAGTACTCCCCTGGTCCTAACCGATGATTTTTTCTCACTCTTCCATACTAACCCACTGGAGACTTGTTAATCACGTGTGATAGATAAGGTAACATATATATTTTGGTTTTATATTGATTTGAAATTATTGTGTTTGTTTTGTTTGTACCAATCAATCGTAAATAAGTTCAAAATAATTGTAATTGTTTTGATTTTATGAAAAAAGGATTAACATTTTTAGATGTTTTTTTGTTTTCGCCATTGCTAGGATTTGATTTGAAGCGTACATTTAGGTAAGCTGTTAAAGTCAGATATTTATTTCATTTGAAAAAAACAAAAACAAAATGAAGTCTTCAAAATGTTGCTTAATTTTGTGGTAAGTGGTATATTATTGTTGCTTTATATTGGCTTGAGCTGTGCGGTGGGTTGTGTAAAAGCCAAGATGGCGTAGTACACTGATCTTAAAGGTCACGAGTTGAAATCTATGGTAATATTGAGCTTTCATGTGCTGTTTATATATCAAATAATTTTGCTACCGGCTATAAAGGAAACGAAACATCTTTAAGATTGTTTTTTGCTTACAATTCATTTTATGTATGGTAAAAACACAGTTTGGATATCGTTTTGTCGGATAAAAATCTACCCTATGTGTATTTATCTAAATATTTATATTATTCCTAGAAAAAAAAACAAAACCAATTTGATATTGACTATTTCAATGACAGTCATTGTTAGTAAAAATTCAGTAATATAAAAATACAAAACATAACACAAGCAATACGAAGAGCCTTTAAATCGTCACTTTAAATCTCGATAATATTAACCCAAACAAAACGGAGTGCTATAAAAAGATGAGCAATAATTCTTTTTTATTACGCGCCAAAGTGGGAATCTCATTGTCGGCGAGGAAATAAATAATATCAGGAAGGAAAAAGAATAGAAATAACACAACATAAAATATTAAGATTCACCCAGGATTGGCATCATTCTGCGGTCGCCGGGATTTCTTAAGGGGGCGAGCATACCTACATCTTTGAATGTTAATGCCATTTGCATATCCGAAAAGTCATGAAATAAATCAGCCGAGACGGACAGTGGGGACGGCTATTCATTATGCTTTCTTTGTCTATGAAAATAGCAATTAATGTTAAAAATATTCCTTATTATTTCGACGTTCGAATTCTAAATTCAAATTTAGAGTAAAGACGAGATTGACAAATGGATTCGGAAATTTTTATTCGAGATCAGAGGAATAAGCTTCAAATCACTCTTTCTATTTGAAAATCCGAGTCGAGAGGGCTCACCTATGCGGATAATGTTGAAAACTGGCATCAAATTGCAATGTATTGTGCGGCAAATGCGAGAAAAACGGAGAAAGTGTTAGGGCATTTACATAAGTTGAGACAGAGGGTCGCACAATACATACAAAAATATTCAGGGCCGAGGTGATGAGAGCCCTCGGGCCGACTTGCATGCATAGCCTTTATGATGGGGAAAATATTTACAGCCGGTGTGAAAACGTTATATTGATGGAGCAAGTGAAAACAGCAGAGCCTACATCGTTTAGTAAAAAATATTGCAACGTTATCGTTTACTTTATGATACGTGGTTTATTTTATTTTCACTTTCAAAGTATACATAATGAGCAATTTTTTAACGATTGTTATTGCATCTGTATAATTTTGTGAATTAAAACTTATGATGTAATTCAAAATAAATCATTCTTTTGAGTTAGGCGTTTTTGGCTATGATGTTGAGTAGCATCGATTCGATTTTCTGTGAATAAAAACATGTGTTTTGAAGTTTTTTTTTTAATATTTTCTTAGCGCTCTTTTATGGATACTATCCACGTGTTCGTAGTAAGGTTAGTTAGTTTGTTTACAAACGTCAAGACCGCTATCGATCGTGCAGACGGCAAAGTTTTATGAATTAACCGTCAAACAAGTAAAGAAGAACAATGAAAAAACAAACTCTTCAAACAAAAATCGATGACAATCTGGGCCAAAAACTTTGTAAAACTTTGCCGGCAAAAAGATTTATATACTTATAAAAAACTGAGCGGGAAACGAACTTTTCGAAAAACTTTAAATTGCGACCTTGAACCGAGCGAACTTTGTTTTGGATTACTATTAGTGAAGTAGGGAAGTTTTTAATAGAAAGACAAGAAGTTGATACGCCACAGATATCTTTGACTTCTGAAGTTTATTTAAATTTGTTGTTCGCAATATAATCTTACACCAATTGTTTTAAATATTTATTTAACTGTTCTTTCTGAAGAAGTTGTTCAATTTAGTTTATTAGTGTACGATTCTGCTGAGTAGTTTTATTAATATTACGGTCTAAGGATTTGCAAAAATTATAATAATTATACAAGTTTACGCTATGGTATTTAATAAGAATAATATGTAAACAGGAATAATAATGTTGTCTAAGTAAAGAATAGTAAATAAAATGGAAACGTTGCCATTTTTCAACGTGAAAATAAAAACGAACAGTACAAGCTATCGTTCTTTTATTAAGTGATAAAAGAAAAAAGACAATGACTAAATAATAAACAAACAATCGTAAAATAGATCCGATTTAAATCAAGTCATTTTCTGAACAAAAGAGCTAGCGAAAAAGTGCCTTGTAAAACAATATGCCATCAACATTTCCATCTAAAAGGCATTTAAAGGAGACAGCGTTGTCAATTGGGACATCGTTTCCTTTATTAACTGTTAACTAGGACCGGGTGTTTATGTAAATTGTTATTGCTTTTTTAAGAAAAATCTCGTTTGACACGTCGCTGGAGAGGTCGCCTCGTTACTGGAGATCGCCGCTCGCACAATGGGATTTTGAAGGTAAATAAGTCTTTAAAAGAGGAATAAGTAAATTAGAAGCGACAAGATAGGAATCTCCCCTATTTTTTCGAAGGCTAGGGTGAGAAAAAAAAGCGATCGCCTTTACGACGGAGTAGCTATAGGCTAACTAAGTATGGATTACTTATTTTAACAAAATATACTACAAAATAAAAACCTTTAATGATGAAACATTGGAAATTAAATTTATGACTGCCTTTGTACGTAAAATATAATATTAAAACTCTGATACATGATAAAGAAACTTTTTAAATATAGAGTAAAAAAGATAATATAAATAGTGTATAATGTCTAATAGTTACACACATTTAGACATTAGATGGCAAGTAAATAATTTAAAATTATATAAATAAGCTTTCGGTTTGTTGGACTTAAAATGTATATGAAATTTTAACTATCTAAGATATAATTAGGATATAGTAATTGCAAAAATATATAGATATATCTTATTATATCAAATAAAATCTCATTATATTTTTTTTTTTTAAAAAGACGTCGATTCCATTTCCTCTTAGCTAAAAAAAATCTTTAAGGGTGAGTGCGGCGACACTCCTGGCCGGTATCATAACAGCTGCTTCCAGTGATACCTTCTCATTAAGCCTACCGCCATCTTAGAAACAACGTTCCGTTACACGCTCATGTTTTTAAATTATAATCTGAGAATAGATTGTGATATAAATTTGACTTGATACATGCTTGTTATAGGAAGAAAAAAAAAATTATAATTTTTATTTATTTAACATTAATCAATGAATTTGATATGCTTTATTATTTTCGGTACATTTATAAAAAAAATACTAACTGTTATACATAATTATAATTCATACTTTGATACTTATTTATCTGTTCATAATGATAAGAAAGATTCAACCATAAGGAAAACTCCTTGGTAACGTTTATCCATTCTTAATCAAGAGTAACTCTAAGTAATTATTTTATATTTATCTTTTTAACTTATAATATAATCATTACTTATTATGTGGCGTATAGGAATATGTTAGAAACCAAAATTCTTACAATAATAAGAGTTTATTATTGTGAGAAAACTACGCCATACAAATCAACGATAAAGTTCTTGTATAATTTACATTAATTTAGAACCCGCCACTTTAGACATTAACATTTTTCTTTGTAAATTGAACCAAACATCGTCGTTTATTCTACAGATTTTAAAAACCGTTTAAAAATATATAATTCTATCCTTACACTTAAATAATGCTTTATCCGAAATATTAAATCATAAATTATTAATATTTTAAATTATAAAATTTACAGATTATAAAGATTTACTTACACTCATCTCACTCTGCGTAGGATGTATTTTAATTGTGTATTTTTGTTTATGGCTGTTGAACAAAACAAAAAAAAAAACAGTAACGGATATTCCTACTATGCTTAAATCAAAAAATGTTTCCACATTAATATTTTTGCAAACGTCTCCATTATTACCGAAAGACGCTTGGAATTAGCTTCGTTAGCCGAAGGGCGGCCTGAATGTGACAGACGTCAAAATAGTCTCATTTAAATTTGTATTTATCTGTGACATTCAAATATCGTGATGAATGTTGCTAATATAATGACGTCAAGGAATTATGTTTTTTTACACCAAAGTGGGGAGACCGTACTATTATAGTGAGTTAATGATTGTTTCGGAACAATTTAAAAAAAATATTGTCATATTTTACCTTGTGCTACAATTAATCATCACATTATAAAGAGTTTTAGAATTTGTTTATGGTTAGTCCTTCTAAGTTAAATTACTCTATTATTATATCAGTTTATAATTGTCTTTTGATGTAGAATAGCTTATAAAGCTGAAGAACCCGAGTTCCAAAATGCCACGGAATTTTCTCTCAAGCAATTAACAGAGAAATTTAAAAACATGACTTTTATGATTCGTTATGTTATTCTTATGCTATAATTTTATATATAATATAATATATGAAAAACAAAATATATGATAAGATGTCTCGAAGAGTAAACAAGTTTATTCAATAAATTATCCAATGTTTGTGTATTCATACGGCATTGGGGAATAAAGTCAAAGATGCGTACGTTCTTACGTCGCCTCGTTGAAGGTAATTTACAAATTACTCCCCGCTTTACAGTTCCCAAGACGAGAGACTTCGCAAAGTCTGAAAATGATCTTACAAAGTATAGGCTGCGGGAGGTCGCCTCGGGGCTTCGAGGCGTGCTGTGTCGATAGAGTTTAAGAGTTATGCAAATGTTATGGACAACAAAAAAGTTAACGTCAATGATAAGTGCAGGCCCGGGGGAGCGATCACCGCCAGCAGTCGAGGGCCTCAACAGATTCACGTCAAAAATAGAGGTTTTACTAATTTTTGTTAGTATTTTAAAATGTGACAAATTATTTTTTATTACAAAAGGTTTTTTTTCTTAATTTCTCTGCATAATGAAACCATTTAAATTGTCATAAATATGTCAATTTAGATCTATAAAATACTACAAAAGCTGTATCTTGTTACATGCTGTGTACATTTTATTTTAGAAAACATATGTTAAACTAGAATGCCTTATATATAAATATTTTAACAAAACCGAAATAAACCTACAATAATAAAGTATTGCTATTTACAATTAAAAAATAAATGGCGGTAAATATGAAAAAAAAAATGGTTCTACTTTCTTTGAATTTGCTTTTGTTTTTGTGTTCTGAAGAAAAACTTATAACACGTTCTTCGTCCGATATTTAATTTAATAACAAAATTCTCAAGGATCATTTTATCCAAACCGAGCCGTCCCGTTCCGCACTTGGCTGACAAATTGAAGCTTCCATTTTGCATCCGATTGTACTCAAGAGGCGCGAAATGACTCTAAAAAGTACTCGAGTGGAGTACGTGGAATTAGGAAGAGGTCTCCGAAGAGGGGACCGATGCCATTAAAACTGCCGGTGACTAGCTGTGGGCGAGCTGTTGGCGAGTCAACCAACCTCCATTGTCAAAAATACACCTTTGTTGTTATTTTATTGATTGAACTTATTTATAGTACAAACACTTATATGATTATCCATACCAGAATTAAAAACTAAATTTAACGAGACGTTAAGATAGCCGCTGGACTGAAATAAGTACGTTAGGTGACACAACATAAAATAGTAACTATTTCAACTAACAATAAATACGGACAGTGTACGAGCTCTTACATGTTTGCTCATATAAATAACTTAGATAACAGAACAAGACTATTATTTAAGACAATTATAGTGTAAATCCATTGACGGAAAGGCACTCAAGTGCAAGTTTCGTGGTTTTAGTAGTTTTAGTTTTTTTTAATTGTTATTAGGTTGTATAAATTGTTAAATAAATCGAATAAAATATATAAACAAATTAACGAAGTTATGTGTAATACATTAAACATTCGAGGTTAATACAATACAATACTTCGAGACAATAATGTTGATTAATACTACAAATTATTAAGTGATAGTTTAAATAAGCAAAACGGTAACACACGTCGCGATATTCATTACAACTCATAATGGAATCATGTTACCAAGTTTAAGAGCGTCGATCGATCCCGCGGCGTCTTACATACCTAATCTTTAGACTACCGTAGGTGAAGTTTTACATGCAAATGAATTAATTCTTCTCGTCGGAGAGCTGGTGCATCGGAGGCGATGCCTCGTTGCATTTATAATGTGAGTTCATTACCTAGGTAGGACTCAACGAGTCTACGAACTCCCCTTAATGGGTTTGGAAGAACGTTCGCTTCAATTATGAGTGGGATATTAAATTGGTAGATATCTATCGGAAGTAGATGAATAATATTATCAAATTTGCAAATATTAATCATTAAAAAGTGAATGATT
This sequence comes from Nymphalis polychloros, assembly GCA_905220585.2. Classification (NCBI taxonomy): domain Eukaryota; kingdom Metazoa; phylum Arthropoda; class Insecta; order Lepidoptera; family Nymphalidae; genus Nymphalis; species Nymphalis polychloros. The sequence goes on from HG992247.1 coordinate 4,177,793, forward strand.
TTTTCATAATCTTAAAATTTAATGTTTTTTTGAACAAAATTTCTGTAACATGTACAAGGACAGTTCTGTTGCGACATTTTTTTTAAATATAATTTTGGTTTAATTATATACCTTGTTAAACGCTTTAAGACATTTCATCTCCGCCGCTTGAAAATGGAATAAGGATGTTCTTTTTAAAAATTTCATGGAAAATTCGAGCCCAGCACATTTTCCTTGAGGCACCGTGCGCGTGTGCATTTTTAATTTTTATACCCGCCCGTCGGATGACGCGATGAATTTTTACTGAAGAGCCCTTTCTATCTTATTAGCGGGAGAGTTAATTGAGAACGCTAGTAGTGGCTTATAAATATGAACACGATTTTGTACATTCATTAATAAGTTAGTTATTAATTATAATTTTGTAGAATTTATATATATACATTTATAAAATTTATCTTAGTGTACATATACATTTTTGTCCTATGGATTGTTCTCAATTATTCATATATTTTTTATCCATTAAAACAAAACTATGTTGTCACAATCGGTTAATAACATTCACTTAACCTGAGTGACCATAGCGCGAATTGATTTAGAAATCACTTAATATAACAACTTGCTACAAAAACTTTTATAATAACATAAAAGCAACGAATACATCTTTTCTAAAAGATGAAATCTCGAGTCACAGCTAATAAAAGCTAAACCTTTCCGATATGTTTATCGCATCCATGATTTAACACGCTCCTGTAAGGTTCCATTTCACGGTGTTCCGCGAGCGATCACAAAATTGAATTGATATGTTTCCTCCGACGCGGCCGCGGCATTTTTAGACCGTATCGTATGATATGCGCACCAAAGTGAGTGGAAAGTACAGACAGCACAATTATTCCTACCTAAGATGTGAATATTAGAATTATTTATATTATTTGTACTTTAGAGTAACTATTACTTACTTATTATTACTAGTATAATTTTGTTGACCGTGTTTAAGATAATTATTAAAAAATCATTCATGTTTACTGCCAGTTTTATATAAGATAGCATTATAATACAATTATATTATATCCTACTTATTCAAATCAAGTCAAGATTTGTTTTTTGCTTTCCTAATAATATCTGGTCAGTTTTAGAGGTGTTTAAGAGTTATAGTGGAAAATGCATCATCGTTTAGAGTTTAAAGGAGTTTTATTGAATAAAATAGTAAGAAATAAATTATTTTTATGCATACCATACCCGTGATATGAAGTGTGAGATAGGGGTGTAGTAAAGAGTGCAAACGATCGGGTCGCAGTGTCAGGCGCGGCGCTGAGAACATTGCCAATTTCGCATATCTCACACCCATATAGCCCATATAGTTTCGACCAGCCTGTTAGGGATATTATAAAATGATGTTATTGCTGCCTCAGCAGATATTTTATACCCTCAATCCATAAACTTTTTGTAGAAATTGCCTGAAAATAGTTACTGAAAATTTTAAAATACTGTTTTTTTTTTGCGATGTGAACAGCTCAGATTACATTTGTTTAGCATACCGTGAAGCTAATGAGGATGCCTATTTTATGATATTTGTTTAAGAAAAAAATAATAACTCATGAATTTCTTGCAGGTATTTTTTGAAATCTATACCTAAATTAAATATTTGGTATAACGACGAAGCAAAAGTGCTTATAAGAGCCTACTTGGGATTCGATTTATAAGTCTGTTTAAAAAAACATAACTGCGTCTTCTATAAAAATATATTTTCACATACCTTCACGAGTACATAAATATATTTAAAAGTCTTCTAGCCTAAAAAAGAAAACTACAATTCAACAAATATCCTCAAATAAAAACGCACCTTGCCCCGCGACTGTATCAAAATGATAAAAATGTTGAGATCCAATAACCATTCATCCATCAAGTGTCAAGATATAATCTGGGTCGGTGCGACTTGCTTAGCCCTTAGTCGGGGAGGCGAATATAAAAATGCCTGGAAGATTTACAGGTTCGGTTGAGATATGGCGCGCAGATTCTGGCTGCATTGTGGCCTCTTAGTGCCGGATGAAATACGGGGACGTGAGATTTTCTTGAAAGACTTTATATTTACGAGGTGAACTTAGTTTAAATAACAGGTAAGTTATAAACTACCTAAATTGTATACGATAAACAGCATTATTAAGAAAATAAAACAAGTTTAAGTTGTATATTTACATTTTGAAGACAATAAATTATATTGGTATGATTTTATTGGAAAAACATTCCAAGTTTAAAAATTTATTTTCACAATTTAAAATGTTTTAACCATAATTTAATACTCTTACTGAATAAAGGGCAGTAAAAAATATTGTATCTGGCATTCCGGGCCAGCGAGTCGATTTAAATCTCTTAAGCTCACGGCGACCGCTCGGGCGCCACTCCAAGACTCACAAATCTTTCATAATCTTTGCGAGTGGGGCGTTTTTCATAGTGGGCGCCTTACAAGGGTTAGCGAAAACTATTCAGGGAGCTGAAAACTTTTATAGTTTATGTAATTTATAATAATACCTTGTCAATAGTTTGAAGGAGTTAAACTGAATAGTGATGTAAATTTATAGACATTGTATTTAAATATATTTTCAAAAATTTAACTAATTCAAAATTTAAGGGAGCAGTAAAAATGATTTGTATATTTCGAATCCAACATCACATTTATCCACAAACACTTTTAAATGATTGAGTGGTTTCCATAAGTAATGAAATGGTCCCAAACAATGTGCCCGAATTTTTTCCGTACATGATTCTCATATTATGTTTACCTATACGTTACAATGCGGGCAGGTACGAGGGGTATTCATAAGCAAATACAAGGCAAGGGACCCCATAATTTTCGGTTTGCATTTTTCCATCGCGACCGCGAACTCGATTTTCACTCCCAAGGGCGAGCGGACGGTCGGCCTCAAAAATATTAATGAAAATTTTTACATAAATTTATTCGACTGAGGGGCCTATACATCGCTCCGATACAGCAGGGTCCGCTCCTGTGTTTTTATTTATTAATTTAATGGTATTTTTGGTCTAATTACCTAGCACCGGTATAATTCATTGGTTATGCGTAATTAGTATTTGTGAGCGTATGTGGAATTTAATTTTGTTTTATTTAAGTTAGATGAATGCTGAAGTTTTTTATCGAATTAATATGAATGAATCGTTTTCATTCAAAAAACTGCATGCATATTTTGCCACATATTTATCCCCCAACCTGAACTTGAACAGCATTCTGGAAGAAGCTAAATCTATTTTCTTTGTATCTTTGTCCATTAGTGGCACATATTTACTTATACATAAAATGATGAATTTACGCATAACTTTTAAATATAATAACATTAATTTAATGCACACTGTATAGTATGTTTGTAAAAACTTAAGTTACACTTAAGTAACTCAAGTTTAAGAAAAAGTAATACAGACTCAATAATAAAAATTTCTGGAAATAAGAGAATAAATATATATCCATTACAAATACATCAATATTAAACTTGTCTGACCACTCAAATTCAACATTTGTATACGTATAACTCTCGACCCCAGTTTATTGGACTTTCTATAAAAAGCAAAGCATTCTTGGTTTAACCCTTCACCGGCGGCTTCAAAAGAACAAACGCAATATATCGGGGGCTCGGCTTAATTTGCCCGCTACCTAACTTTAATGCAAGCCCGGTCGAATGTTCCAAATTACTCTGCGATATTTTTAACGCCCGGAATTTGACCGTTTTAGGTTACGCGAACAATATTAGCCAGATTGTTATTGAGGGTACGTACGATTAAGATTCTTGATTAAAAATGAACATTTCGGTTGCTTTAATTTTGTTATCAGACCGACTTCAATCAGAACGTAACGAATAAACAAAATAGGGGACGAAGATTCTTAATTTGCAACGTTGCGCTTAGACTTAAATTTTTTCTCCAAATGAATTTCCCATCTTGGGGGACATTGGCTTCTTGCCTTGTTTACAGAGAACTCCCGAAGAGTCCCACTTTGTTGTTTAATGAAATTATCGGTTTACCGAGCAAATGAACAAAGCCAGATTTCGCCGTCTATGGCTTGGTCAGAAAAAGGGAGAAGCTTGTTTTTGTTTTCCTCGCAGGCGCTTCAAATAGATTCCTTTGTGGTATTCCTTGGCTCGGCGCGGTACTTAATCAATTATTATCGATTCGTTAATTAAAGATGCAAAGGGGATTAATGGAGATTTTATTGGAGCGCTATTAGTGAGAGAATATTCAGAATGTAAATATGTTCAAAACATTTAGAAAATGGCGGACTACTTTTCGAAAATATTAATTTTTATTTATTTATTTATTAAGGACCATCAGCAGTCAATAATAAAAATATATTCAGACTTAACATAAAATGCGCAACTCTTCAAGACAGCCACAACATGCATTTTAAGGTACAATATACATATTTTTTTTTATATTACTTAAAACAGATTATAACATAAACAATAATTTTTAGAATAATAATATTGCTAAATACGTTAACATGAAAATAGATTTAAAAAAATATTAATAACATTGGAAATAAAGTAATAAATATTAAAATTATCGAGTTCACTGTACAATGAAATTCATCTATTACATTAATAATAATTTTGAATTTTTATTTCAATTATTATGTTATATATATGCCATTAATGTTTAAAAATTAAAATTATTGCTCTTAGTGGTTGTTAAAAATGTTAATATTTTAATTTATTTAAAATATTTATAACAGATAACTTACTTTTTTAAGAGTTACTGCATTTACAGTTGTAGTATTAAAAAAACTTTAGTATTTAATTACAGGAATTTGAATGGAAATTAAATATTGCTAATTTTATTATTTCTGACATCAAAAATTAAGATTAAAATAAGTATAATAATAAAAATTGAAAATTTTACATTAATAAATAAACTTTCCTTATGACTTAGACATTGAGTCCTTAGCACCGTTGATAATACACAGCAATTAAGAAAATAATAGCACTTTATCTCCTAGGAAAAGTAAAAGGAGAATGTGACCGGCGACCCTCTACGACTCTAATGGCCGTTTCGCTTAATTATATAAAGTACTTAAGTAAATGATAGCTAATCCTGCCCATTGCTCGTAAACAGGAGGTGTGACTTTTCACCGCCAACAATCTGTCACCTCCATTTCCGGACCTTTTCTACAATTCTTTTATTGTTGCCATTCACAGCGTAAAGAATTCTTCCTTTTTTTTCACACGATGCCTGCAATTGTCACCCTCCCGGTGTTTGTTGTGAACCGTTGATTAAATACTGATGAAAGTTTTTTTTTGTTACAAAGAAAATAGATTTTATTAGCAAGTCGATTTTTAAAATAATCTTAATCAAGCCACATTTTTGTTAGGTGTTTAATAATTGTCATTTAATTACATAATGTATCTGGTGATTACAATATAATCTACTTGGTTATACAGCTTTGTCTGGGTAGGTACCACCGACCTATTCTACTATCATATAGGACCATATAGTTATTCCGCTTGAAAGGGTGAGTGAGCCAGTAACTAAAAGCATAAGGAAGATAACATCTTAGTTCTCAAGTTTGGTGCTGCGTTGGCGATGTAAGAAATGGTTAATATTACTAATGGAACCAATGTTTATGTACGTTTATGACCATTCACCATCAGATGGCGTCTTTGTCTAAAACTAAATATTTAATTACTTATCTTTTATTTAATTGAATTAAGAAGTGACATTGAAACTCGTATTATACATTTATATAAAAAAATGTAATATAAATACAATCGCTTTTGACTGCTGGCTCAATATTTGTTGGGTTCGTCAAATATTTCGATTCTAAATATTTTTTTTCATCCATGTCGTCGGCGTGTTGAAGCAAATTTACATTTAAATAGAACATCTGCGGGACGGTTCTACCCTCTTAAGGTCTTCATAGCGTTTTTCTTACCCGCTAATTTGTAAATCGGCTCGTAATATCGAAAAATTAAAATGCTGATGTCATATTTTACTCTCTATTTATATGCTAATAGAAATGTCTTAGAAATAAGCGAAGGGATGAATTCTGATTAAAATATCAATAGGTAATTTGTACATGAAAAACTGTTTTATTATGAGAAGAATATTTCAAATTGTAATTTAAAGAAATGTTAAGAAAGTCTTATGAACGTTAATGATAACGTTGCAATTATTTTTTTCAACTTAATTTTAGTATATCAGTCATGTAATATATCAATTTTCTTCTTACATAGAAATGTCGAACTAGACATTAAAATGCAAAATTCTCCTCAACACAACAAGTGTGATGAGCCATAATCTTGACGCTCATCCTACATTTCAAGGCGTAACATCGCAGCAATTATTCGTAAGACGGGAAGGGTTGAGAGACCTAATGCCGCAATATTCGTAAATTAAGAGGCTTCTCGGCGAGTCTCGGTAAATATTATTTTTTTATGTTAATAACCACCCGATTGCGTTAATAAAGCTTTACATCTCGTAATTAGCCGAGCCATTGTCTGCGAGGCGGCGAAGCGAGACGGCAGATGAATTGAAAGATTTCTATAAACTCGGGTACATAATAATCTACTTGATGTTAGAGTTTTGCATGATTTAATCCATTATTATACTGTATTTAAATATTTATCTATTGTATAACTTTTCATATATATTTTATGCTTTTCAAAAGGTGAGATTACTTTTACATTTAAGAATTAGTACTATTACCGGCTCCTTCTATAAACAATTTTATGCCATATTAATTTTAAAATTAATATGTTATCACGAATATCCCACAATCTCGCACACAACATCGGGTCCATTAATTAACAAATTAAACAATGCTGTTCTTAATTCCGAAGCGGCTTGAGCCGCAGCGAAAATATTTGCCATGTATAAATTCTGCGGAAGATGAAGACAGCCCTTCAACGCCGGGCCTTCTTTATAGCTCTATTTGTGTATTTTAATTACTGTCATTATATGCTAATGACTACCATCCCTTTTTCTTATCCTCCTAAATGGGTTATTGCAGTCTTATATCTATATTCCACAGTTTTGTCGAGCCGTCCCGAAGATTTAAATAATCATAATGGCATCCACCGGCTCGAAAGGATTATTCCTATAATTTTTTCCAAGGGCCCGAAATGTTTTGATTAATTGTTTCGGTGCTGCTCGGAGATTTCGTTGGTAATTTGTTTTCTGTTATTAACTTGACGAGGAAGTCGTTAGGCGAGTCAGAAAATTAGGTTCCCTTATTTGCGAATGGATCATCAGTGTGTAATTTTTTAATGCTTTTTTTGTAATTTACAAAGACATTTTATAGTACGATATATTAAGAAGCTGTCTTATAATATGTCTATGTAAAATAATATTTGTTTACATAAGTTTATCATTATGTATTATGTACAGTTACAACTTTAACTTCTTAGTTGGTTCGCGGATAATAAATCTAAAATTTCTTTGGAAAAATTTAAATGAGCAGGTTTTCAAGCGATGTTTTCTTACTTCTAAGTACATATTGGAAGCCTTTGTACAAGATCTACCTCCTATTCATATATATGATTGTATTCCAGTACACGGGACATTAATGGGACATATCCTCTTATTACCAAATAATGGCACATTAGTGATGTAAGCGATGGTTAATATGTCTTACGGTGCCAAGTGATCACTTTCCACCAAGTGGCCCACTTGCCAGTCTATATCTACTTTACATTAAAAATATACAAGAAGTTCTTGCCTGGATTTTAGCCCGTGATCGTTCGAGCTATGTATTCTTTCCATTAGGCCATATCATTAAAATGTCCTTGATTTAAAATAAATATTAAAAATATTTCTTTAAAATGTAAGCCAACATTGGCATAACTTGGAATATATTTTTGTTAGGTATTATAATACAGAATTCCTATAAACAGTTCTTAAAGAGTCTCGCCACAGATGCAAATGAAGACACCTCGCGTCTTAACGACACATTTTCTTTCCCCACACGCGGAAATCGTGGAATTCTTTTACATAATCATGTGTTGAAAATATAACAGCTTTTTAGAGGGGGCTGATAAACTCGTTTACGTATTCGTTGTACGTCGTAGAATATTATACTTACAAGTATTTAGCATAATCTTCTGCTGATTGGGGCGCGAAAGATAGATTTTGTCTTGGCTTTGTATTTTATGAAAATATAGAAGATAGGTATATATAGACACTTCATATTTCTCTTAATCATAATCCACAGTATTTAGTATTGATTTAGTTGCATAATTAAAAGCATATATATTAATGAAACTTTTATTTATCTTCAAGTTTTTGTATGTACGAGTCAAAATACGTTTTTAAATCAGTGCCACACAATCGATAATCCACATATCAATATCAATACTTTTGGTGCTTGTGACAAACTACAATATATTGTTTTGTTAAATAGATTAAAATTTGAATATAAACATTTTTGTAAAAAGGTATTCTGTATTATGATGGGGGTCGATTATAAAAATTACCCTTTCATGACATGCCTCCTATGTTAAAAGCGTCTTTACTACATTCACAGTAATTTTGCCATCGTCGAAGACATCGCCTGTCCATATTTACCGCCTCGTTCCTTTTTACGGAGCAACATTTCGTCGTGTTTACGATGCCACCTCTTTATTGTTATGTTGTAAACGGGGTTAATATCGTGTTTTTGAAGAAAGGTGTGATACTTTATATTTGTTGCGGCAGAATTATGCTTTGTTAGATGTCAATTTTAATCAATGTATTATTAATCAAATAAATTATTGATAAAGTTAAAGCTGCAGCCTTTAGATGTCCCAACGATGAGCAAAGGCTGTTTCTTAAAGAGAAGCATTCTAGCTTACTTCACCACTCAGGTCTAATGCGGGTTGATGGAAACGTATAATATGTCAGGTTTCTTCGCGATGTTTATCTCCACTGCCAAGCACGAGACGAATTATAAAGACAATTTAATTATATGATAGTTCAGTGATTCTCGTCCTGGTTTGAAAAGTATAATTACAGACATAACATACATTAGATAGAAAGTTTTATTGTTTGCACAAATTTTCTTAATAATAAAAAATAAAGTAAACATATGCTCTTGAGCAGAACACACCCACCCTTTGCTGCAATCAAAACACTTAACACTTAAAAAAATGTAAAAGGAACTTTGTGTAGTTTTAATAATTTAATAATAATAACATTGTTGCCATTTGAATCGTCTGATAACAAGTTATAAAAATACAATTATATGATTATATAAAATAAATGGAGTTTTATAGGAAAGGTTTCACTCGGTTCGTTCACATATTTATTGCCATTGAAAATTCAGTTCTGGAAATATATTCAGGCGTAAGAACGCATAGCATGTTTCCTTGTCGCATTAGGCATAAGTAGTGCTCTCTCCTCACCCTATTAACGGTGATATATGCGACAATTCTTTTTCCAAATCCTCGAAACAGAAGGGAAGTGGTGTCATATCGCGCGCGTCGCTTAGCATCGACATTTCGCATGTGTGACTCGCTAATTCCACGCTGATATATGATTTTCCGCGGTATTCGAATTGGAGATTCGTAGAATGGAATTTTTCGTTACGTATTAAATTTAATTAATTACATTTTAGGAAACATTTAAAAACGAGGAATATGTAATAATAACTCAATAATTAATATATATGTATAATATACTTAATTACACAAAAAAGAAAAAATAAGAAATAAAATTAAACATACGTCGTACTAATGATTAAAAATACACGCCGTCTAAAAGAATGTCATTGACATAGTAATTAGAAATCTGGCACTATTACCTCCGAACTGCTAGGCTTATCGTTAGTTCATTCGCTAATTCATACTCGTTAGTTAAAATCGCAAATACTCTCGTATTTGCGATGCTTGAGTACTTGAGCCGCTTCAACAGCTGCGCCTGCTTCACGGGATTGATAAAGAAATAAATGTTAAATTACGAAGTCATTATTAATTTGGTAAATTATTCAACACAAAAAATATACGCGATAATTTTTGGTGAAATTGTTGCAAGTTTTAGGAACATGAGATACGTGGGTCGCGGAAGGTGTACGCCCCGCGGGCGATCTGTGAAAAACGTATACGCAATCCAGACTAATAAGAAGCGAACACGCGTCCCAAACGCAATTCACGTGTTCAGACAAAAACCGATGTTCCCCTCCGAAGACACCGTGTGTGATGTATGCAAAAAGGGAATTGAATAAGGTGATTTCGTTCCGCGGGTCGCTCCCGTAGGAAAAGAATCCGGTAATGGCGAATACAATAAATTTTCATAAACAAATTGCGATTTGATGGCGGCATATCGGCGCGGCGCGTGCTCCCGCTACCAATAAGGATTGATAGGGAAACAATGTCGCGACACTGATTGAATGTCAATTTGCGGCAACGTGTTGCGGCCTCTTGCTGAAATTCCACATTAAGCTCAGAGTAAATTACAGGATGTTCTCTTATATGGCACGTAATGACGACGTATGTGCGTATGTGTGGGTGTGAAATTGGAAGGAATTACTGTTGACTTGCTTTTGTTTTAGGTACGTACGTCTTTTTATATGTATTTCAACATATATCTTACTTATTTTATTCATGTATTTAAAATAAGTAGGCAGACTAGCAATTGAGCCACTTGATGGTAAGGGGTCAACCATAGAAATTGGCCCTGTAAGATTGCGGGTTCTTACCCTGGCAAGCATCACTGAATTTTCGTGAGCTTCATTTTTGTTTATAAGTCATCCCATGTTCTGCGGTATATATTGGATGAATCAGATGAATCCAACAACCCACATTGGAGAAGCTTAGTTGAACAAGCTCCCAACATTCTCAATAGTAGATTTTTTTATTGTATAGTTTGGCGGACGAGCATTTGGGCCACCTGATGGTAAGTGGTCACCAACGCCCATAGAAAATGGCATTGTAAGAAATGTTAACCATCGCTTACATCCAATGGCCAATGCGCCACCAACCTTGGGAACTAAGATGTTATGTCTCTTGTGCCTGTAATTCGATGGCTCACTCACCCTTCAAACCGGAACACAACAATACAAAGTACTGCTGTTTTGCGGTAGAATATCTGATGAGTGGGTGATACCTACCCAGACAAGCTTGCACAAAGCTCTACCACCGGGTAAATATAGTATATTAACAGGCCGCTACTTTACCTTCTTTAACGGTATAAGTAACTAAAAATAATAATGTGTTATATCTATAATTGTATTACATTATCTAGTAAGTCTAGTAACAGCCTGTGAATGTCCCACTGCTGGGCTAAGGCCTCTTCTCCTCTTTTGAGAAGAAGGTTTTGGAGCTTATTCCAACACGCTGCTCCAATGCGGATTGGTGGAATACACATGTGACAGAATTTCAGTGAAATTTGACACATGCAGGTTTCCTCACGATGTTTTCCTTCACCGTCAAGCACGAGATGAATTATAATCACAAATTAAGCACATGAAATTCAGTGGTGCTTGCCCGGGTTTGAACCCACGATCATCGGTTAAGATTCACGCGTTCTTACCACTGGGCCATCTCGGCTATTACATTATGTGTTTCCTTTTTATTTCATAACAGAACACACTGTTTATGCTTAATGTCAATATGTTGCGGTCGTGGATGTTGCGTATTTCCTAATGCGACAATGTCGCTTTCGTCACGTAAACGATGGGATGCAGAAACAATCTGGCACCCATCACATTGGGATTCGATGCGGGCGTCGATTGCCATATGTGTGATATATTAATAAAAAAACTAAAATTGATGTGAAAATAATACTTTAATATCAAGTTTAATAAAACAGTGTTACATATTATCTGTGTTGATAATGAGTCTTTATTACAATTATAATACTTTTATAAAAATATTAATGTTTTCTGTACAAAAATATATTTTGTAACGTAAATACAGCTAAATGTATAGCTCATATAGCTAAAATTACGTTTTTAAGCGCTGTAAGCATTAAATTAAGATAGTAATGTACACCTGTGCTTTAGCTCGACATTTACGTGAGTATAAATCAAACCCGCGACCCCACCGCAACGTCGTGAGCAGAGATCATTATTTAACGCAACGCATAATATAAGTTATGCGAGATTTTATTCAGCAATTAGCTTCGAAATTTAAAAATCCTTTTTTGAAAATAAAAGTTAAGTTTTGCATCGATTTTTATACCGATTATTTCTCCACGCTTTTATTAGTGATTTTATGTTGCCGGCCAGTGCGATTACAAAACGTTAATTAATTAAATCGCGTTTTTCAATTTGAAATATATTACAAAAAATAAAACATCAACATATTATAATTTGTATTTAATTTAAATATCGAATCGAGAACTATAATCTGATATATTGTGAATTTGTGATTTAACAGTATTTTTATAGGTAGGTTTTTTTACGTAATAATTTAATGTTTTTTTGAAAATTTCATAAATTATAATAAAATAATACCGTATTTTTCTCATTTTTTTTCTTTCCTTCAGAGCGTAGTTTTAATTTATCTGTATTTTTAAAAAGTTTGATCGTCAACGGGTTTTCTCACACACATGGGATGATCACTTACCTGAGGCACTCAGCTTGGGAGGCGTCACGCTCAAGAGTTTTGACTTGCAAAGCAGCCTGCGAGATTTTTCAGAAGGGTGGTAATGACTGCTTCATGTGTTTCAAGCCTTTTTGTATAGAAAGAGACTTTATTCTTTGATATAGTCAAACTTTTCAATAAACGTACTACTGTTATATTAGATTATATTTAAACTTACTGGGTATCTATTGTCTTAATACGTAAAATAGAAACATGTCAATACCACGTCACTTGACACATTTCATCATTTCACGTTCAAAACACAAACAGGGTCTTCTCATTAAACATTCAAATATCATTTCCTCACGTATGAAGGAAACGGGATTGTAACAATCCGTATTGTTTCAGATCTCATAACGTGTAGCCCTTTGACTCTGCATTTCCATACGAAATGGTAACAAAACGTCGCAACATAAAGCCATTTCCACACTGGGCTAGCTCGCAGAGCGTCACCTTTGATGCGCGTATGATTGCCCGCGCCCGCGACACATTGGATCTATATTGTTGTCTTTTTCAAGTTTCGTAATAAGGGATGAGGGTGTATTAAAGCCTTTTATCCGGCTCGTCACGCCAGGACGTGGGGTCGGGAAGGGGTTTAAGGTGAGCAAACATTAGCTCTTTTACATTTTTGCAATTTCATCTACGACGCCTGACGGCTGTTTGCAGTAGCGACTCGGAACGGGATCGCTGAAGAATGCTTTTCGATGGTTAACAACTTTAAAAAAGTTTCTTATGTAAACGAGGTACAATTTTCGTTTACAGATTTACTAGCTTAGCGGTTATGTTAATACGAGCCATCAAGAAATTTGGAGTGAAGTTGAACTGACTATTAAGCTCGCTAGGCCCGAGGCCAAGTCTCATAGCCGCAGACTGCCTGCAAATCTTGGCTGCATTCTCGAACATTCCAGAAGATGTAGCTCGGATTAAACGATGCAGTATATTTACAATTACAGTACATTTGCCGGCAGCTCGCAGGCAGGCAGGTAAGACTGCATATTTCAAGAGCGAGACAATATTAGCCGCAGCGCTCGAGTGGAAAATGAGACCGTTTTTGGTGGCTAATTTACAGTTCTAATGTGGGGAACATGTTCATTGTACTAAAGTGCGAGCACACATCGTTTCCTGAATAACGTGAGTACGTTTTAAAATGAATTCACTGAGCTGTTTGTGAATTTGAATATTACAATAGAGAGAATAAATATTTGATGTAGTTGGGATTATATGAAATTATACCTTTTTTATTAGTTTGTCTAACGATTCAACAGATTTGCGTCTATAGTGGTCTCGACTTGAATGGTTAGTCAATAAAATAATAGGGTAGGTGTGACCGCTAACGTAAACGTATAAAAGAATGTAAAACCGTTGTTGCCCAAACATCTCTCCGATATAGTCGGATTTGCCATATTTTCGAAGTATGAGAGTGAAGGAATAGAGAGTGCACTTTTTATGTATATAATATATTATATTATATACATAAAAATATAACATCTTTCTAAGAATAACATCTTTCTAAGAGCCATAAGGACATCGTACACGTTTTATTTATTTAACAGAATATTGTTAATTCAAACAAAGACAGTAGACTAAAAGTAAAGAAAATGATCTTAGAAGTCGAATAAATGAAACGATATTTTATATTAAAACAAGAGAATTATCATAATTTGAGTCTGATATTTTATTTTTGGTGCTTAAGACGGTAGATAAATATATTTATGACAATAGATTAAAATCTGAACAAAGCGTACGGTGCACTGTTAATTATCTATAGTAACAAATGAAAAGACACCGCAGAGCCGCGGGCGAGCGCGACTCGCTTAAATCTCAGCGGCTACATAGCGCTTTAGTAGCACTGCTTAGTACTGCGCTATGTACAAGTATCACAGTATATGCTGGATAATCAAATTATGGTCTTACATAATTTCTATCATACGTGAAGAATGTGGGTTCAAACCCGGGCAAACAACAATGAATTTAATGTGCTTAATTTGTATTTATAATTCATCTCGTGCTCGCCAGTAAAGGAAAATATCTTGAGGAATCTTGCATTGGTTGGATGAAAATATGTCATATGTGTATCCATCAATATGCATTTGAGAATAGTGGTGGAATAGACTCCAAACCTACACCTCGAACGGAGAGCAGCCCGTAGCCCAGTAATGGGATATTTGTGGACTGTTACATAATTTCAAGAATTATAAAAATCTTCAGTTTTATACTTTTTTATCGCTCATCGCGTTATTCTTCTTATATAGCTTTCAACATAATGAAGCGCTGGTAAAGCGCTGTACGGTATAAGTTATCACAGAATAGCTCATAATTCATTCGTATCTGAGAGTCGCGGTTCCGTTGCATCCTGAAGATGCGGGCGCTATCACGCGATCATTCTTAACGTTTTGTCTCGTGGACCCGTTTATTTATAATGAGCTAGGTACAAATCCAATAATAACATTTAACTCTATGTTCTAACAATGATAACATTAACATATCAAATTATTAAGTTATCTAACTTAAAAAAATCAATATGAAATTTTACAATGTTTAACATGAATAATAATGTTTCGTAGCCGTCTTCGACACTTTTAGCTCGTTATTCCAAAAGCACATGAGGCGCGAATCCGCTAAAATTACAATCGAAACACTGTTCTTAGCAACTTTCCCATAAGAGCCCATTATTTATGAAGCCACCGTACCATTAACATTCTCCACATATCTTCGAAAGGCGCTCTATGGTAATTACGGGTCGCCATTTTATCTCACAACTCTTCCCGATTAGAACTCGCGTATTCGCTCCGCTGCACGTAGAAATAACAAGTCCACGAACTAAGTTCGTTTCTGAAGAGCGTTCTGAAATTAATTCGGATGGAAGATATCGGGCGGCGCGATAGCGGGCTCCTTCCGCGCCATTTATTGCTCGTGTGGTGCTCCGTATCGGTGAAGGGGTAAAGAATATCAAGATGTAACGAGCACCAGCCGGAAGGCCCGCAAATGAGCTCGCCGACTTATCTGTGTTAATGTGGGCGAGGGTTAATTTCGTCTTACATGAGCAATTTGAAGATATCGCCTCCCGAACTTACAATTCGACTGTATACAATTTCGTTTCTCGATTGTACGGAACACGGTGAACGGTTTAGTATTTAGTACAAGTTGCTCTACTTAAATATTCGCTAAGATTTCGTCTAGACAAAAGGAAAATATGGTGAGCGTCTGAGGAGAAAATGAATGCGGTAGCAAACATGGATGGATGATGAGCAAATACGTAGTGTGTATTAGGAAATGAAATTAAGTCTGAAGTGCACTCTCGTCATTGTATATCGCGGTCTATTATATAGCAGTTATGTGCAGCTCGTCCACAAAGAGCCGCGCTCGAGGGAAGAAGCTGATCTATTGTCGGACAGCCCCCGGCGTTCTAGATACCGCAGAAAACTTGGACAGCTTGCAGATTTAAGTTATATTTTATATAAAATGTACCTTTAAATTGTTGTTATCAATTCGATTTAAATATTACAAACTTGACTTGCTATGAATATAATAGAAGTATAATTGTATTTTGACATTTTACAAGTTAAATATTAGTTTTGTAACACAGTAACGTCAGTTTAAAAAACTGATGTTACTTTGATTTTGACGTATGTTTACACGTGTCTTTTTTTTTCAATTAAGATTTTTTTAATTTAACGTTATTTTTTAATATAAGTGGCAATATCGTGTTTCAAGTGAATGTGTTATGTTTTTTAACAAGACTTTATTTGCATGAGAATCGTACTTCCTTTAAACTATTTAGGGGTTTAAAAAAATGTTTCAAGTACAGTGCATTGACATTAATAATAATGTCACTATGTATTGCAGACTTAACGTAGTAAATTTAGCGATCCATATTATTCTTGTATGAAAAGTGTTGCTATACTTGTAATAGTTTATTTTTACTACAGCGTTAAGATGTTGGCTGTATCGCATTAAGTAAGTCATTTATCAACGTTTGGTATACTAGAAAATTGCACTATATACTAGAGGCGAATACTAAGTTTATATTTATTGAGATTAAGTTCTTAAATATATGTACTTGATGAACTTTTTGTAAATGTATATGTAATGTATCAATTTTAATCAAAACATATTCACATGTACTTTAATAACGAGCATTGTTTCATGTATTACATGAAAATCAACAGGTTATAAATATCCCACTACTAAAGAACTTATTACTTTACAGTTTATATCGAAGTAAAAATTAAAAAATTTATTCGATATAGAAACATTGTTTATTGGTTGTTAAAAATCTACCAAGTTACCAATCAATAAACTCTGTAAGAAACCGGAAGCATGATAAGAAACAGCGATCAAAATGAGTAAAATTTGTCGTGAAAACTTTTTTCAGAAGTATCTAATATATAAATATATAATTTGTAATCTATCATTTCATTCCTATGTCATTATTTAAAAAGTAATTAATTTTATAGCACACCTTTAACTCACATACGGTCATTACCTCTTAAATTATACAATTGAAAATAATGGAACTAATTTTATCTGTTATCATAAATATAAATTTATAAGCGAAAACCGAAGTGAAATAATAGAGAAACCGAAGAATTTTCCCACGATGAAATATAAAAGAAATCCGTTAAAGTTGCTCATGTAATATGCAGGCGGGATGCGGGCGCTGCATATTCCGCAAAACCGCTCCGGACGTACCAACTTCCAACACGTCCTTTCGTTCTAATACATATTTTGTGACTCGAAAATTTTTAATTTCCATTTTTGCTGAATATATTTACGCTTCTGCTCAATTTTCTCTTTTTAATCATTTTAAAAAGGGGATTAAAACTAATAGTTACGTTTATTAGTTAATATGTATATTATATAATTAAGAGACCACTTGGTCCATACAACAGCGTTATTAAAAAAAAAGAACCGCGCTAAATTAAAACCGCCGCCATTTTGTTAGTACACATAAAGGTAAAGTATTTAATTCATTATTGGCGCGACTTATGATTTGTAATGTGTTCAAATGTGTTTTTTGGTTTTAAAGAGTAATTGAGTGAGTAATTGACATCAATTTATATGATTTGGTGTTCTATTTATGAATAGACCAATTCGAGGTTCTTGTAAAATTAGTTTTCACTTCTGGATGCTAAATATATGTATTTTTTTTTTAATGATCTAGGTCAAAGTTATATACAAAAATATATTATTAATAATTAATTAAATTTTTACTTTTATAATACTAATAATACTGACTGTAATATTATTTAATAACTAATAAACGCTCGCGTCTTTGTAATACAGCGGTGAATTCCTCTAAAGATTACGCTTTGGAAGATGAATTAAAAATCGTGTTATGTTAAGGTTTCTTCTAACTAGTTCTGTTACTTAATTGGTCGCTTTAATAAAAACTATAACAACACCAAAATATTAGAAAAATATAATATAATATAATATGCAATAATAGATCCGGGTGCGCCTAAAACCAATAAATACTAATAACCCACGAAAAAAAAAGTAAAAACGAATGTATATACTGAAATATTATAAGTCTGCTCTTAGTTATTTCTTTTATACGTGGGTGAAACCGCGGACACAGCTAGTACATATATATCTATTTTTTAGCACAATCTTATTTAAAATCTTTGTTCCCTTGGTAGGGCTTATCTAAAGTCTTATAACAAACTTTGTATTACCATGTTCTGGTTGTAACTAGTAACATTTCAGATTTAATAGTTGGAGGAGACGTGGTCTAAGAAGTGTTTATATTTATTAAAGTAACATTATCTATAAAAGCCCAGATGACCAGTGGTTAGAACGCGTGAATCTTAAGCGTTGATTGCGGGCTCAAATCAATGCAGGTTTGTTTTTACACAATCTACTACTAGTCTACAAGCACTGGTCAACAATTATTATTGAATAATACAAATTATTTATTTCTAATAACAACTTGAACTAAAATGATTTTATAAATTATAAATAAAAAATATTATAAAAAACCCTTACTAATTCTTTACTTATCTCGATATTTTCGATTCACAAGTTCAACTTACACTGGGCAGAGGTAACGAGGATTACAGAGGTTACTTAATATAAATATTTTAAAACAAACTCTTTTATTATTTACTCGTATTATATATAAAATATGCAATGATTGCCTTTTAGAAATAACTAAAATACATTTGTTTACTTCAATTATGCTTTTGTTTGTACTCATAAAGCATAAGCTTTTGAGTTTGTGAGTCCTAAATATGGTTATTGCACTAAATATCAAAAACATAACATCCAATAAAACCCTTTGACAAATGTTATACTACATTTTGAATTTGAATTATTAAAAAAAATTGTAACTTTAATTCATTTTCGCTGTGTAAGCCTTTAGTTGATAGTGATATGTCTGTCTCTGATTTACGCTCCATTTTGTACAATTTGTTTCGCAAATTCATCCTGTTTACGGTTGTGTACAAAACGTTTGCGGTCGGTAGGTGCGAGTTCAAAGGGCTAGTTCGCACGGCAGGTTGCAAAGGATTGACCGAGACGTGTCGGGGTGAGGTGTAGTGACCACAGTCTAGTTAAATTTGAATATAACTGGTTTTATCTTCCAGACTTGAAATTTAAAATTAGTTTTATATGTTTAACTATGCAAATGAAAATTAAACCAGTATCAATCTTATTGTGATGTCACATCAACAACAAATATATGACATGATAAAACAATTATATTAAATAGCTCAATTACGTAAATATTTATAATAATTTTTTTTATATTCATATGTTCATTGTATTTGTATTTATGAAACTATAATACGCTCTATGAAAAGATGAACAACAAAACTATTTGGATATTTTGCAATAGTTTACACAATTGAACTATGAAGCGAACTTCATTTCACATCCTATAGAACAGAGACGCGGAGGAACGGAATAAGCAAAAGGAAGTGTAAACGGTGCTGTTTACGTGAGGGCTCTTAGCAAACACCTGTAAACGCCTTCAAGCGAGTTGTTTATACTGTCCGCTCACGATTGCCGTGTACAATTAGCCGCAGCTCCACCTGGAAACTAAATGCCATTTATACTATGAATGTACGGCTATTTGATTTTGTGCTTTGCTGCTTTGAATTTGTAATCTTAATTAAAACTCATCTATTTAACAGATTTGATTTCATTCCTGCATTTATCATATGAATGCTATTTGAGTTGTTTTGTACAAATTATACACAATTATTAAATACATTTCAGAATATTGCATGAGGTACTTAAAAAGATCAGTTACTTCAATTCAAATCCTATGTTAAAGTGAACAGTATCCAGTCTACCATTCCCGCTTCTTATTCTACCCTCAAAAGTCCTCCATCATATTCGCAATGTTGACTTCTGGATGATCCGACCTCTCCACTTGACATGGTCGTAATAACCGCATCCAACAACCCTTCTACATCCATAAACCGACTACAAATCTTGCCTCGGCATCTTTATATTGCGAATAGGACGATCTTTTAACCCAACATAATGGCAGGTTTACTATGAGGACCGTCGTAAAGTGTCCCGTCCGCGTACTATACCCTGCAGGACCCTTCCAAATTTCACGAACTATTTCCCCGCACTAGCCCTCACTCAGCTTTTTTGTCGACTTTATTGTCCGGATTTTCTGCTCACCTTTATCGTTATTGTGTCCGCTCGACTTCATAGAGGACCGGCTCACTATTAAGACCTCATAACCGTGGGAATTTTTTTGTTGCCTACTTAAGGTATGTTACGGGAACTTTTATGTTCTTTAGTGAACCTTTAACATAGAGTGTGTTGCATAATTGTGACTGTAACTTTGATGCTGATTTTCCTTTAATTTGTAATAATACTGAATAGTTTATAATGTTAAAACTGAAGAAGTTAACTCGAAAGCACTAAAATCTTAACTTCTCTATTGAAATAAATTCTTGCACGTGATGAAATAAAAGTCAGACTCTGCGAGCCAGTCAATAAATCTGTAGAGGCAATTGAGTGGATACGATGGGCGTGTTAATTGACTGGGCGCGTGTATCGGGACTGGGAGCGTCCGGCGGCCGGTGGAATCATCGCGTGAATGATAATTGCCTGAGCGCCGGCGCCGCATAAATTCGAGCTATCGGCTTGGAACTGAACGGATGCATGCGTTCCCTCTGGAAACAAGGATTTTACAAATATTGTTACTAGAAGTGATTTGAATGCCTGTTCATTATAATTTAATAATACTTCTCGTCTAATAAAGCACAAGTGATTATAAGTGAGTCAGTAAAATATTAGTCTTTAAATGCTAATGTGTAAAATATATTGGTTGAGCCACAGAAATGAATAGTATCTTGTTATAACATACTCTTATAATTAACCTACCGTCATGAATATGGTAACTCATACAAAGACTAATTAAGAGATATTTCTGAAAATATTTTTCAATTTTCCGTTCATCGAAGTGAAACTAACTTGTCTAAACTATTTTTTTTTTAGTTGAATCTTTGATCTTTTAAGAATCAGGTTTTAAAATCCAAAGTTTGATCCTTTCGAACGAATATAAGCTGAATTTATTTTCAACTGACTAGTGTTTGAACAAGTAGAGAACAAGTTAAAAACTAGTCATATTATTTTTTTCTATATCTACGTCAATGAGAGGACATGAGCCAGAGTCGGTGCATTCATGGTGAGATCAACGCATACGATTACCCATGCCACAGGTGGCGTATAACATTTTTCGGGACGGCCCATTGCTCGGGTCGGCCTGGCTTAATTCGAGGCCTTTCGATTGACGATTTGCAGTTGGTTTTTATTGAAAGGCGTGGGAATAAAACAATTTTGGGTTTGTGAAGTGAATGAGTTAATAAATGTATATTATATAAGCATGTGTGTATAATTTCACACACATTGACAAATGCTTTTTTTTATAATAATTTTCATAATGTCATCTCTATATAAGTAGGTACTACAAAAAAAACTACACAGGCTTTAAATTGAACTTACTATAGCTTATTACAGGAAATAAAATGTAATATCAATAGTTTCACTCGGATTTAATAATATTTAGGACATTTATTCCGAATAGAAAAGTTAAAACCACGTAGCATATGATGCTTGTCTGCTCTTTAAAATTCCTCTTCCTAACGTATACCTAATTCACAGCGGGTAGGGGCTTTAAATAATTATTGTTCGCTTGACAAATTGCCGGCAAAGCCTACGTGTCGTTGGAACAATTTGATACAATTTTCGCCGCCTTTCCACGTACGGGCCAACAGATTTGCATATATGCGGGGTGAGCTAATGCAAATATTTTTTTACTTACTGTTTACACAATCTACCGGGAGAGGAAATGTTCCGGCGTTTTAAAAAGATTTAACCTCTTTGTCGGATCATTAAGTGCGAAACTAATTTGCTTACCTTTGAAACGTGTTAGACCTTTGTTCCGAATAATTATTATAGGGTGAAACGTCCCCGTAACGTGATATGCAGATTTTTAAAGGTTGTGTTGACTTTTTAGCAAACTTTCTTTTGTTTTCGTTTTCGAATACAAGAAGAAATTTTAAATTTAGAATTGTAACGATTATTTATTAGGTAGGTAGGGTAATTCTTATCGCGGTTTTTTTTTTAATTTTCGTAGTAAGCGAGGGCGGAACTTCTGAACGGTATCGAGCATGTGGGAATCGTCGAAATTAAATTTTCTTTGTTTTTCTATTCTGTGGGCTGGCGTTATTAAATTTCCTTGTGTTTTTTAACACAGGCGTATCATTAGATTGAGGGTTTCCGTCAAGAGGAAATTATGGCGGCGAGGGGAGCAGCGCTGAGCGCCTAAACATATTGAAAAAATAAAAATCCCGGCTACTTACGACAAGCGACGGGTAAGTCGCTCCATTTTAACTTCTAAGCTGTTAAGTGTAACTTATAACATTTTCTTAACTTCGTTAACTAATAAGTTGTACTCAAAATTTTAAATAATAAAGAATACACTTTCTAGCAGTTTTCGTTGTATACGTACGTATGTATTTGATAATTGATATATGACAGTATATGATAATTACAGTTATATTATTTTTGTAAATTTAAATAATAATAGAAAATGTAAGATATTTTATAAATGATATAAATCAAAACGTTTCATTAAAGTAGAGATACATTCCGGTCGAAGCGACCACAGAAAGACGTTTGAAGTGGTTTCGCGGCATAAGTATCACGACGAATTTCAACATTGGCTTTGGGAATTTCACCTTAAATATACATATTACATTACGTGAAATTGCCCATTTTTTCCACTCTCCACCCTAGCAATTAGGGTAGCTTGTGTATAAATATTGCATGGCCCTCATTAATGTGCGTGTTCGTTTTAGTATCTATATATTTTTACGGTTAGCTCTTTGGCCGGCGTCTATAAGAAACCGCGTCATGAGATGTAATGAATAATTAAGGTGTGTTCAACAAGGAGAGTGGCGGCTGCCTTTTTACTAAATTTATTATGGAATTGAAGATTAATTATTGTTGTTGTGTGAAGTGTTTATAAATTATACATTACAAGATAATTGATATGTCGTTATATTATCATTATTGTAAAACAAATAGTATAATTAGATATTTTTTATTAAAATAATTAATAACATACCTTGATCAGATGGTGACGGCATGCGGGTCCGTAATGATGCCTGTAACAAATAAATAAATAAAATTAAAAACGTTATTCAAAATATACTCGACATCTCAGTAAATGAATTCCAATTTCAAAAAATTTATAAATAATCGTCGATCCGTAGCGTTAAAATTAATGAATACAAAATTAAAATACGGAGCGTTCGAATGATTGAAAGGCCTTCCGAGATTGCATTTCGACAATTAACGCATTAAGACTTGGCTTGCCAATAAAGAGCAGCTCTCTTAATTAACGGTCCCTGTTAAAAATTGAGTACAAATTCAAGTAGCAAATCTCTCCCTCGCTAGGGGATCTAGTGAATGGCCCGTAATATTTTAGTTTGCTTGAAACAAAAACGCGTCTCGGCCGAGGGTTGAGCTGTCACGTAGACACAATAAGCCTTTTAATTCGATTCGTCAAGACGGACGCAGGAGACAAAGGACCGGAGTTATCATTCAATGGGGCACTCTTACCTTTTCTTATTACTTCGCATCGGTTTTCTTTTGAGATGTCGATGGATATACACGACGTCAGATTTTATCTTAAGATATATTTTAGCAAAAATATAAAAAGTCAACGTTTTTATCATTTGATTCGTAAAAGCCAAACGAATACAATATTTTCAATTAAATTTTTTCTTTAATAAAACGATGGAATATTTTTATGTTGTCACATTCTTCTAAATGTCTTGTTTATTAGACAAATGTAATAACAAAATGTATGTATTTTAAATCCACATTTAATAATATAGTGATGTATTTTAAACACGAAATACCTTGTATAGCGGTCTGTCAGTGCACTTGATCTCGTGTGTCGCCGTGACCCGAATGCCGATTCGCAGCTAACAGCTTTATTTGTTGCTACCGCTCTTTAAAGTATCCTTAAATATATCAGTGTACTTTGTCGACACTACGTGTGTTTCAGTTTTAAAATTCCTTGCACCGAGCTGATTACCTAACTTTGCTGACAGATATATTTAATTATATTGGTCCATATTCGTATGTTGTTATTTATAGAGACTGTCCAATTTATTCACTTTTTGACGTTTGCCTTAGAACTTTAAAATACGTAATTAGGAAAAATTAAACTGTCTAATATTATTTATTTATAATTTTTTTGACTTCTTACATACATTGTTATACCGTAAATGTACTAGTTTTTTTTAAAAGAATAACTTTCATGCGTAATTAATTATAGTTACATTCTCTTACAGTTAGTTCACTATTCATCCACTGAAATATCAATAAAATATATAAATGATGTAGATTGCTTAAATCCTAAATAACTAATTACTTTGAAAAGAAGCCATTGACTTTAAATTGTTGTTGTGATCTTTCAGTCATCAGTAACAGCCTATAAATGTCCCACTGCTGGGCTAAGGCCTTTTCTCCTCATTTAAGGAGAAGGCTTGGAGCTTATTCCACAACGCTGCTCCAATGCGGGTTAGTGGAATACAAATGTGGTAGAATTTCAATGAAATTAGACACATGCAGGTTTCCTCACGATGTTTTCCTTCACCGTCAAGCACGAGATGAATTATAATCATAAATTAAGCACATGCAATTCAGTGGTGCTTGACCGGGTTTGAACCCACGATCATCGGTCACTGTTTCACGGATTCACGCGTTCTTACCACTGGGCCATCTCGGCTTTGTGAGCTTTATACATCATAAATTAAACAACGAAATAAATATTAACAAGTTTTATTACAATAAATGTATTTAAGTGACATAATTATATACTTATTATTCATAGTCTTCCGACTCGGAAGTTTCATATTTATGTGTCAACACTACTATATAAATGATACGACGAACAAGAACATACTTTATTTTAACGCTATTATTTGATATAAGACCCTGCAAAATTGAATTTAAAGTTAGTAAGTTTTGTAAGAGCAGAGATGGCCCAGTGGTAAGAACGCGTGAATCTTAACCGATGATCGTGGGTTCAAACCCCGGCAAGCACCACTGAATTTTAATGTGCCTAATTTGTGATTATAATTCATCTCGTGCTTGACGGTGAAGGAAAACATCGTGAGGAAACCTGCATGTGTCAAATTTCACTGAAATTCTGTCACATGTGTATTCCACCAACCCGCATTGGAGCAGCGTGGTGGAATAAGCTCCAAAACCTTCTCCTCAAAAGAGGAGAAGAGGCCTTAGCCCGGCAGTGGGACATTCACAGGCAGTTACTGAAACTGAAGTTTTGTAAAATAAATTTATATAAATTAAATATATGATACACTATAGGTACGGGCGATATGTCTGAGAAGATACAAATATAATAAATAAAAATAAAAAAGTTATTCCATTTGATATATAAAATGTTTTTACTTATATTACAAACATTAAATTAATTGTAATTCTTCATTATCTATTTACTGAGATTCGTAACCTGTATTATATTTCACAGAATATGAAAATATTGAATGTGTTAAATGAAATATATCCTAAGCCCAGACATAATCCGCTATAGTTTTGCCTGACAACGAATAAATAATTTCGAAGCGAAGCGAAGCGTTGATATTACAAAAGCTTGTTCGCTAAAAGAGAACACTTTAATTACTGTAATGGCACGAATGTTAATTACGATAGAGATTCACGGGGCGACGACTTCACAAATTAAGATATATGATATATTAACATTGTGTTTTATTAAAGACTAGCTGTGCCTCGCGGTCTTATTTCTGTTAAATTCGGATTATACAAGCAGTTTTCATAAATATTTTGAGTACGTAAAGATGTGCATCTCATTTATTGTTCATTCTTTAGATTATTTGCGTGATGTTATATAACTTATAAAATTAGCAGTTGTTCTAACGATAATTATTTTCTCTAAGCAAACTTCGTAAAACAAAATGTCGTATTTCCTATAGTTGTATTTTTTGCAGTGTATATGCCTGAAGGTCCACTTACCATTAAATGGCTCTATTTCTCGACTGTCATCAATAAATTCAATAAAATTCACGGCGGACAATCTCAAAGGCGCAGAACATTATAATAAACTAGTGAGTTGCGCCAGCACAGCAGTATTATTTATTTCACAGCCATTTTTTTTTATTTGCCTTTACCGAGTTTTCAGTCACAAAGTGGTCTCACCTTATACGTTTGCCACTAGACCAACGAGGGAGGCAAGTTTATGGTGGTAGCAAATGAAACAGAAATATTATATTTTTGTTAATTTAAAGAAAGAACGAATTTTAAATATCACAACAAATTATCAGGGTGACCACAAATAATAATGGCTTGTATAATAACGCATTAATCATGCTGTAATTAAATGGCCGTTAAATCACGCTAATTGCGTTCCCATAGCTCTTTTGTTTTTATTTGCAGCCCAATTTTTTGTCCGCAAAAGCCTTGCTTTGAATGGAATTCCTTTATCTGCCGTTGCCTGTTTACGAGTAGCTTCACAATAAATAACATTTTAAAATTATAACCACAATAAAAATATAAAAGAAAAAAATTAACGACTTAAAAAAATGTTCGAATAAAACGTTTAGTCTTACGATTTCAATCGTTTTGGATGAGTCACATCATCACTAAAAACTGACTTATGATAAATTAATTTGTCAATAAAATACTATTTTTGCCTTTAATCATTTAGTGATGACAGAAGAGGCATCTTTGATCGTGCTGCAGGAAGTGACCGTCTCCGGGTCTATTGTTCGATGGCGTCAATACCGTGGTCGCCCTACTCATCTTCTTAATTGTTTTCTTTTACAAAGCACTCACGCCACAATGCGTAATGGCGCAAGCTTTGATCTTTCAGTACATTGTGTGAATGATTTGAGTGAAAATGGCCAATGTGTAATCTATAAAGAAACGAACAATGAGTCCTGTAACACATGTACAATATTACAAGTGAAATATTCGAACACTTATGATGACGTCCCATAACGCTACCAAGCTAAATATCGTATGTGTAAACTGTCAAGTATAACAGAGGAGCGTAAGTACTATATATTATATTTTCTTATGTTTTTGTAGTAATAATATTCATTCAGATTTAGTTTACTTATTAACGAATATATTTTAAAGCTCAGACTGCCTCGTTGGTCTAGTGGCTAGATATTAGGCTGCAGACCCGGTGGTCCTGGGTTCAATTCCCAGGTCGAGCCAATAAATAGTTATTGGGTTATTCTGTCAGAAAATTCTCAGTAGCAGCCCGGAGTCTGGAAGGTGGAAGTGTGTACACTCCCGTACCTCGGAAAGCACGTTAAGCCGTTGGTCCTGCGCCTGAACTCTTTCCGGTCGTGTCGGATTGCCGTCCCATCGGATTATGAGAGCTAAGGAAAGAGAGTGCGCCTGTGTTTGCGCACGCACTTGTGCACTATAATATCTCCTGCGCAGTTGGCTAATCTCTCTTGAGATTGGCCGCCGTGGCCGAAATCGGTCTGGAGGACCTTATATACTTATACCTTATTAAAGCTCATAAATAAAAAATGTTAGTAACATACGACTTTTTGAAGTTTTAAATTGGACCTTTTGGCAACGGTAACGATAAATGTGATGTTGTCGACAAGTTTTGTGGTGATATAGTTACAAGTTTTGATTGATCATAATTGAAATAGAAATAAATATCTAGTTATGTTTAGCGATATGTACGTAGGTATGCTAAGCAAAGTTATGGAAACGTCTCTTTAGTCATTAAACCAACATTTTTTTGGTTGTGATTTCATCGCTGTTTCAGTATTAGGTACGTGCGTAACTTAGGGCAGTAACTATGAGACTCAGTGAAGTTTAACTGGTATTAACCTAAAATCTGTACAGCAGTAAAATGTTATGAAATTCTACGAACGTGTTTCAGAATCCTCTGAAAGCGTATTCATCCACGTACCAACTTGAAGACACGTGACATTTGAACGGGCACAAAACAAAACACAAATTACGTGGCAACGTTGCGCTTGTGTGCGGCGGTTAAGCTGGTTCGACGGGTGTGTGCGTGCGCCTGAATTAGACGCGAAACTTTCAAAGTTTTCCCAAATTTCTGCCCCCACGCCCCTCTCCCTCGATCGATACGCGCCGAGCGAGTAAGCGCCGCTCGCATCTCTGCTCATGAAAATATCGGACAAGATTCCTCTGTAGCACCACGACGTGTTTTGAGGCGATAATTAAGCTATCAGCTAGTGTTATGTGTTGTTCTATATAGATTGATACATGATACAAGTTGCCAGTCTATTTGGTGTAATATTCCTAACAAAGAGAGACGCGCTGTTAAAACGTGTATTTAGTTAACTTTTCAGACATAGGTATCTACATATTTCTTTCATTTTTATGAAATATTTATCTTTCTATATTGGCACGAAGACATGTTTTTGATTTCCTAAACAATCATCAAAATCAAAGTATACCTTATTAAGGAGGGGTTTTGAGAAGAACTTATGACGTCATTTTAAACTTGATATCTGAATATAAAATGTAGCCGTACATTCTCTGTACCTAAATAACCAGCAATACAAGATCCAGTTTATATATGCTTAGTATCACTCAATCGCGTTGTTGAAAAGCCATATTTCATTTGATTTCGCAATTAATAATACTTAACATTCAAAATTTTAATTTGACAAATATTTTCTATTTTAATAAAAATGTTATAGCTTTGCTTTAGATAGCACTATAGATAGGTCTGGGAATTACATAATTGTAATGTCGTGACCCATGCCAACTGTCACCGTACAAAATAGGAACGACGTTGAAAATTGGGCACAAAATAGCTACGACGTTGTTTGTCATTAATTGAAGGATTTGCGATGATCTTGGAGAGTATTTCGAGAGAAGGGCCTAAGGGCGACACTCTTGGGAGATATCGGCTGGTCAATCGCGTTGACAGCGACCCTTCGGCTTCTAGTGGACGCTTTCGAGGTGGGAAAAACTACCGTCTGACACTACTTAACGAACGGGGCAGAACCGGGAATTTTGTTGAGTGCTTGTTAATGTTTTATGGGCGGAACTTTTTCAAAGTAGTGTACAGAATGACGCGTTAAGTGTACCTACATAATTTAACACGTTTTCCTTGACGAGCTTGTCAATTTTTTTTCCATTTATGATGTACTGTTTTATGAACGGTCAATGTTCGCTCCTAATAAGAGACGTATCTAATTATGTTAAAATAAAATTTTAATTCTACTACGTATATAAAAAGTGGAAACGGTACGGAAGTTTTGTGATTTATAACAATTAATATTTGAAATATTGACAGTATTAAGGGAAATGGCCGACAGCCGACAAATCATGTAAAAACCGCCCCGGAAAGAGGAAGCACTGGCCCGATGCTCGGGGACTTTATTTGGGAATGGAAAGTTTGAAAAATAAACGACGGGCGGGTGCGGGGAAATGATTTATACGGAGCGGCTAGTGTGCGCGAGTTCGATTATCGGAATGATATTTCTCGATATTAAAGTGTTGCCAAGAGGACTGTGGACAATATGACCCGAGGAAGATTTATTGGGCAATTCAATATGACGTCGACGGCCGTTACGATTATTTCATTATATTGTCGGCGCCGTAAAAACTGTTAGCATTTTATTTTATTGCTGGTTCGCGGACGATTTTTATTTCAATATTTTATTGCGCTGTAAAACCGGGCTATAGAGTTTTGCTTTGGCTATTTGCATCTCTGTTTTGTGGTATGAAAGTTGTATAACATAAGAGTTACTAATAAACAAGTACGAGACCTTGTTTCTTCTTGTTTTGCCAACCGTACCTAGAATTTGAGGGTGAATTTGGTGACAGCGTTGCTATATATAACGTTTCTGAAGCACACGGAGTTTTAATTTATTTAACAAGTATTTACTGAGTTGCACGCACTTCAATTTATTTTGTTTTAATTAGAAATGTAACATTTATTACATGAGTATTGATTATTTGCAATAATAAATACATAATTCCAAATTAAAACTAAATTATGTACAAATAAATCACGAACGTGATGCGTGTATAGGTAATTTATTGGTAATCTTGTTAACTTATTTCTCAAGGTGTATCACATACTTTAAATTTTATGTTAAAATTGGTATTGCTTTTATATTTTATATACAATATGTTGCTAGTTTTTCCAGACATAAATAATATAATTCAATATTCTGGATTTTAAGAAACTGTTTTATACTTGTTATAAAAAAAAATGTAAAATACTAATTTACACTACTATAAACTATTTTAAGCTTAATTTGCTCTTTCGTGCTATAAATAAATATAGAATTATTTAAGCGATAATTGAATAATATTGATATATATTATTGGTATTTTTACTTCTTTCACAAATGGACGTTGAAATATTTGGTACAAGCCTTGTATCACAGCGATAACCCTAGCATTAACGGTCTTTCACGGTGTTGTAAATCCGGACAAGCGGTCTTGGCTTATTGAATAACTGCATGACTCACAGCGGCATGCTCCGCTGAGTCCCCCATACGTTTCAAGTAAGCATCTACCAGCTCTAATAGCGTATGCCAAAATAAATCTTTAGTTCATTGCAAAAAGTACCATATTCGATTTGACAGTTCTAATTCAAATGTTAAGTTTTTTGGGACTGGATACTTTTGGTGCTGGGATCGAACATCTTCTGTTACGCTACGTGCTCTTCGACTTTTTATTCTGCTAATGCTAGTGGCGACATATCTTCGTATATTGTTATTATAATAAGTACCGGGATGTATTGCCATTAAATATAATTTAGTTTATGATTCAGTAGCTTACCATTAATGTTTATAAATTTCGAAAATAAAATTACGTTTTTAGTATTAAGTGAATGATTATATTTACATGCCCTTATTGAATGTTCACTCTTATTAATATTAGTAAAACCTTAAGATCTAGACTCTAAACATATTATAAACATAAAACTGAACTCAAGGCTCATAACTCGCAAACGTGACGTAAATTTGGATTTAATTGGTTAGTATTTATTTAGTTTGTGATTCAAATAGATATATGCAGAGATTAGCTAGCAAGTTTCAAGTAAATGGTTTGAATTAGAATCCGCTTGGACGGAATTCGGTATCTAGATTAAAGACTGAGCTCAGAGCGAGTCGAGCTATGCCCGTATACAGATAGCGAATTCTGAAGTAGAACAGAGATTGTTACATAATGCGAAATCAACTCACGATTCCCTCATTGTCGAGTTGTGGCGACTTATCACTGCATTCAGTCGAGTGAAACTTATCCGCTATGTGAATGGCTCAACAGTTTTGAATTTGTAAAGAGTGGACGTGCGTCGCATGCATATGGTCAGGCTTTATCTTTCGCACTCGCTGAAGTTTTCGTTTGCATGCTTGAATGCTATGAAACGGATAATGCATACGTGTATATGGAAATGAGCAGTGTTTTTTTAATCTAGTTATTTATTTCAATGTTACAATAGCAAACGTAAATTAAAACGTTTATTTTAGCTGGAATCATGCTTAAATTACTTTATTTCGGCGATTCGATTAATTAGAATTATTGTGTTCCACTTTGGAAGATGCGTATTTACCTCGTTGGTCCAGTGGCTACATGTAAGGCCGCGGACACGGTGGTCCTGGGTTCAAATCCCAGGTCGGGCCAATAAAATGTTATTGAGATTTTCTGTCGAAAATTCTCAGTAGCAGCCCGGAGGCTGGAAATTGGAAGTGTCTACACTCCCGTGCCTCGGAAAGCACGTTAAGCCGTTGGTCCTGCGCCTGAACTCTTTCCGGTCGTGTCGGATTGCCGTCCCTTCGGATTATGAGAGCTAAGGAAAAGAGAGTGCAACTGTGTTTGCGCACACACTTGTGCACTATAATGCGCAGTTGGCTAATCTCTCTTGAGATTGGCCGCCGTGACCGAAATCGGTCTGGAGGACTATTATTATTTACCAGGCTTCCTATCTATTTTGAATAACAATAAAATTGCATGGAACAGAAAATATTAATACTTTTTTATATTTACCTATAATTGCACATACTTGTTGCATATTTAGACGGTTTGTTGGAGAAAAAATTACGTTTAGCTATGTTTGCTACAAAAAAGTAATTTTTTTTTTACTTAGTACAAATACACACGAACAACGTTATTATAAACCGTTGATTTATGTTTATAATGTGGATAAAGTATAATGTTAATACAACACCTTAGTTGCGTTCGAAACATAGAACTTAGTGCTAAACAAAGGGGACAGCTTAAAGCCTTATTATTTAATTATCCAGTGGGGATCACGTGAGGATCGCAAGTCGAACTTCTCCGGGGGTGACCTGTCTGACGCTCAAGGGGTCTGCCTTGGCTACGTGATGCGTCCAATTAATTAGGCATAGGCTTCACTTCCAAGCGCCGACATAGGCATGTCTTATTATGTGGTGAGAATAGATTGTAATAATTTTACTAAACTCTTTAATTTAATTTTTTTATTTTCTGCACAGAGTTACTTCAAATGAATACCTAATTAATTGTAATTAAATGTTACCATCCATATGCCTATACTTGTATAGTTCTAATTAATCAACGTTGACACAAAAGCGTACAGAATCTATAGGCATACAATCCAACACAAATAGACGCAAAAACGGAATGGCGAAATAATTTGAATACGTAACGAATCGGAGGGTAACGTACGGGCGAGCCATTCTTTAACTTACTCTCCGCTGGATAAAGAGCTAAACTTGTTTTTAAGGGATGACCGATCGTGGAAATTTATGTATCGCGAACAGTGCCGCCGGCCGAACCCCGGCAAAAAGAGGTTTTCGCAAGGGTAGATACAGGAAGACGGCAGATGGAAGGAAGAATTATGCTCCCCGCAGGCTGATGAGGAAAATGTGATTGTGTAAACTTTTCGATGCTATGCAAATCGGACAAGCGAGACGATACACACCGGACTCACCGGATTCCACCGGACCGATATGTCACCGTTATTTACACTTTTGATTCGGATACCTCGTGGTGCCTTGTCAGGGGCGAAACGTAAGCGAAACAGATAATGTTTTTTTGTATGAGATACATAAAGCTATTGTAGTTTATGTAAGCTTCTGAAATGTTAACTCAGCTAAATATATTCAAATTGATTCAATGAGCATTGATTAACGGATGACCGATTCCTGTTTGTAATTGAAATGAAAATACTATGATAATGGTCAAATAATAGCAAACTATTAGAATCGTATGATAGATTTTGAATAATAAACTATATATAGAAATATAGTTTTATTTATAAAGGATTTATGTTAATGTAACAATCTATGGCGCAGAGATTAAAGGACGTATGTACATAAGATCACCGTATAAGCATTGCCTTAGGCTTCTTTAACGAGGTCCATCTGATATATTAGTAGAAGGCCCTGTTTAGATAGGGTTAGTGGTGTTTTATTGAAATACAAATGAGTGTTGGAGGAGTTGCGACCCGTACGCGGAGTGTGTCTCGAATAAAAGGGCCGCATTAGAATAATTTGCCTACCGAACAAGCACAATTCTTCACATGGAGAGATCCTAAATTTCACTATTTTACATACTTGGGATTATCATATCTGTGCGGGTGTCGCCCCTAGTCAGCCCTACTTTTTGCACCCGCACCCGACCTCTATCGGCCGGTCTCCAAAATATTTAGTTGTTACTTTTTGTTACACAATACGTGGCTGGAATCCGAATTGACATCGGCTTTGTGTTCAATTTTTGGGACTGTTTCGGCTTATTTTGTAGTATTTATAAAAATAAGTTGTATTTAAAATTGGCAAAGTCGATTTATACTAGCATAATTATCTATGAGTAGTTTTTTTTACGATAATAACAGTTTTCTTAATATCGATTGTTATAGGTTTGTGCATGTATGAGAAAGTTATGGCAAGGACTTATTTTAAAATTAAAAAACTTACTAAAAGTCAGTCAAAAATATTATATATGACTATAACATATGGTGGCTGGTTATTTTGGTGGGTCGCATGTCCAATTCGGTAAGGGTATATATATGTAACACATGTGCTTGTAATGGGGTCAAAGAAAATTTTAAATTATTTTTAATTAATATCGGTTGTGTGTTTTGTACATTTAAAAAAAAACCTAAGCGATGTTTTTCATGCTAGACCTTGGAATTGAAATGATCGTCTGATCGTTTCATTGCTATTTATTTTATTAAAAAACTAACTTTCGATTATAAAAAAGTGATATATAGGTATATAATTTTGTTTTAGACCTGGTATTTCAATCATGATCAACTTTGACTGTGTCGAAATCTCATTCTTTTGTTGAGTTAAATAAATAAATAAAATTATTATTGACTATAAGTCCAAGATAATAAAGATAATGATATGGTTTTGAAATGATAAACCAAGGTCCTCACTTAACCCCAACAGGCCGTATATGCCGATCCAGACGAAGTCTTACGAGGGACGATCGGAGGTGGGCGAATTAGCCCAACTCTAAAACCTCAATTAAGTCTCGTCTAGCGTACATTCAGATCGGCCACATCCAATTATCGCGGGCAACCTTTGTTTCGAACGTGTGTCGGGTGCCGACTCGTGTATACGTTTCGAACTTGTTAAGTGTTTACAGTGATAGTCGATTTAATTGTTAAGGTGTCATAAACAATACGTATGTTTTTTTTTATTAAATATGGTTAGGAACTGGCAAGAATAACCAATTTTAAATCCTAATTAAAAAACTAACACTTCATACAATTTTTAGACACGTACTATTGAACCAACATTTGCATAATTATGATATTGGTTAGTGTCATAGTCATGACGTATAGTTTAAAAAAAGTAACTCAAAAATAAAATATTGCAATTTTAACGAATACATACCAATATGAATTTACTCATGTTCGATTTTCATTGAAATCCTCGAAATTCCACTCGTTCATTAAGTTTTAATATTCCACAGTGTAGAACAATGCTTAACTTTCCTACTCGGTAGCGGGGGTTCAAAAATACCTAGTCATGTACACAATCGCTCTACCCTTTGGTTCATCATGTAATAAGGGCGTGTATACAATGTCATATTATCTGTCAAAGTTAAATATTATAAGTGAGAGACGTTCGTCATTATTATCCTTCCCTTATCGGTCGAAAACGGCAAACGATAAATATAGCTTTTATATTATAATATTTTTTTAAAATAAAATGGCTTAACATTCTATTAACTTAACAATTATCAACGTAAAGTTATAACAGTAGCAAAACAATATTTTTATAGCAATAACATTGAGAGCAATAATTTTATGAAGGCATAATTTTTAATATACACAATTAATGCATATCATCATTTACAATTTCAGTGTTTGAACGCACCCTTAGGCGTCATAAAGACGTGTCGTGAGCCTCAGGCGATGACGGATTGCGGCGCGACAGTCATCGTCAAATTAACACCCGTTAAGTGCGGATGTGTGTACACAATGTGACACAAGTCAATGTGAGATTTAACAATACGCCTTATGATGTGTTTCGTAATATGCAAATGTGTGATAAGAAACGATAGTAGTGTTCCATTTATTATTCTCGCATCTCGCATTGTTGCGAAGGCCATATCTGAATTTTCTTCTAAACAGATATTTGGATTTGGAATTTATTCCACCATATTGTTTCACTATGACGGGCCGATACATTTAAGTATGCCGTTCGTCACTAGATGAAAAGATAAACACAAATTAAGCACTTGAAGATTTAGTCGCACTGTCCAAGATTTGAACCCTGATTTGTAGATCTGTAAGTTGTATATAAGGATTTCAAACATAATATTTTTATCTGAAGACTTCTTAAAGGCCTACTGAGCTTTTATTGTACTCCTTATCTCATGTTTTATAAAAAAGTCTTTAGAATATAAATATGATGTATCATTAAAAAATACAATATATTTCTTTTACTTCTCTTAACATTACTTTTTATTAAATGTTAAAATAAAGCTTATTACAGACGTCCACGTAATTAGCAGATAATAAACTATAATGAAGAATAAGACGGAAAACACGCGATTGCGGATAAACACGCTAAAATATTGGTAATTGTGACTTAATTTGCTCCTTTCAAGCTGCGGCTGTCTGCTGAACAAATTATCTTCGCTACGATACTGTATATTTATCATTAAATTGCCTCGCCGAAGAATAAATCAAGTTTGGGTTCAGTCGACGGTAATGAAATTAGTTAGATGCTTTCATTGCATCCTTTTTAACAGATTAACGTAACTTTAAGAATTCCGAGGAAGATACTCGTATATTCGGAATTACATTACAACTCAAGTTCATAAATTCTAAAAATATATTTGAAAATATGTACAGATACTTTTTTTATTTTAAACACGGAAGATCGTCTGGCTTTGATAAGAGAAGATTTTTACAATTGTTGTTTATAATATAATTAATAATGATAATGGTGTCCTATCTAAATTACTTGTACTCAAAGGAGACTTGCCAACTGCACAGATCACATTATGTATATTGCACATGTGGGTGCTAACATGTACACTCTGATAATCCGATGGAACGCAAATCACACTCATACAATTGACACGATAGGAAAGCGTTCAGCCAAAGGTCTTTCCGAGGCATGGGTGTAAAAAAACTGCCAGTTTCCAAACTTCGCGTAACTACTCATAATTTCTGGACAGAAAACCCAATAACTTTTTAATGATCTGACCCAAGGAATTAACAGAACCTCGGGGTTGGTAGCCTAATAAGCTTAGAAGTACAAGTAATTAAATTTAATTTTATTTCCCTGTAATGCTCTTCCATCGGAATTCTCGCAGTAATTGGAAAATTTATTGCAAGGTAGGTGTGCACCCACCAGCGTGATGTTTCACTTCTAGAATGATTTATTATCTTCCGAAACAATTTTAATTGCTCCCAGTGACACGGTGTAAACAACTATTCGATTAAGTTAATTCCATTATATCAAGGCCTCGCAATTAATTTAAGAGCCTTCTGTATAAGGTTTAAAATTCATTGTCATTAGCGCTTTGGATTGAAGTAATGATGTAAATTATCGAGATATAACAAATGATGTTGAGTCTGAGAGAATATTGCTGGCATTCTATCTAATTGAAATTTATTATTATTTGTTTTTATTGGACATCAAATTACTTAATTATTACGAAGTAGATTTATTCTAGTAAAAATATGACACCTGAAATATCAAATACTTCATTTGAGAAAAATGTGTAACTTGTCAGTTTCTTGCCGGTTATTTTCGGTGTAATGTTCATACATTCTGAAATCGTGGTTTGCATTCGATTTCTAACTTAAAGCGTGTTTTATAGGTAACAATTGACTGATACATATATAGATATATTATAGTTTTAAATAAACACAGGATAATAACACCGGATCGGACACTGCTAATTGCGCCAAATATTTATACTATTAAGATATAAATGTATCATATACTTAGATATTTAGAAATATTTTATGGCTTTAAACTTTCATTTTAGCCAAATGGAATAAAGACTACTTCAGAGTCTACTTCAAATCAAACTTCTAATATATCAAATATTTTTAAAATATTCAACCATTCTTTTATAGTAAGGAATTTTCAAGCAACTCACAATATCATCAACATAATACATAACTATAATTCTAAGAAAAAAAAATCATAGTATCTAAAGCTTGAATGAAAATACTTATATAAAATAACCACTTAACAGCCCTCAAAGACCAAAAACAACAACTTTGAGCGCACGAGCATTAGTAATTATAATTAGAGCTCTCAGAGACCTCGGGCGATAAGATGTGCCATGGAGCATGAAATAAGGATTCCTGCCTCCACATGTAGCAAAGTCCATGCAAATTCACTCATGCGTCACACTTATGAGGTTTCTCGACCGGGGATTTGTTAAGTATTCCATTCTGGACTTTAATATCATTTTTGCGAGTCAAATATTTTATAAAAAAGTCATTCATTATTCTTTTGTTTTTAGTCTTTTTCCAATTAGCACTAAGCGCTGGTTTTCTAGTTAACTGTTTGAGGAAACAGGGTTATCACGTCATTTTAATTTAACAAGTTTATTTATAGATATTATATCAATTGTGTATAAGCTAGTTACAATTTATTTGTAAAACTGGTTCAATGGTTGCATTTAAAGAATTTACCTATTTATTGTTGCTGGTAAATATGGTAACATTGACAGTACTTACCCAGTAACCTTTATACAAGTGCTAACATGATTCAAAATTCAACGGTAGCGGATGAACGATGAACGAACATAATCAAAAATAAAAATTATTTATATGCCAAAAAAATAATTAAAAAGTATAACAAAACTTGAAGCCAGTGTCACTCGGAAGGATGTAAAGACTCAAAGGATATTTAAATTGGGCATTTAAAAGTTATGGTGGAATAAAGAAACTCACATACCGACATCAATCCTGAAAACATTTTTTATATTATATTTAGGCAGACGAGCAAATGGGCCACCTGATGATCACCACCGCCCATAGATATTGGCGCAGTGATACTAATCATCCTTTATATCTCCAATGCACCACCAAATTTGAGAACTAAGTTGTTATGTCTTCCAACAGGAACACAAAATTACTAAGAATTGCTGTTTGGCGGTAAAATATGTGATGAGTAAGTGGTATCTACCCAGACGGATTTGCACAGTCCTACCACGACATTGTATTAAATACGTAAAATATTTAGTAGCTAAAACCACTGCATTAACAATGAAAAATAATCTCTTTTGTATCTAAGTTAGCGTTCACATTCGGTTTTCTGTTATTAAATGCGGCTAATAAAAAATATAATAGACATTAGTATTTAATTGTATTTGCAAAATATGTACTATCACGCCTGCAGTGCTTGCAAAGAGGACGACGGTAAACTCAAACTCATATCCGGAGACAAAACGCTAGAGTGGTTCAAGCTGGGATCATGTAATTACGGTAGTTTTTTACACATGATAAAAAGTAAGTGGTTACTACGTCTAAATAATTTATCTTAATTATAATATTTACAAAGGCGTAATTTGTGTTAGTTGATTTTCAT
The DNA here is from genome assembly GCA_905220585.2 of Nymphalis polychloros. Classification (NCBI taxonomy): domain Eukaryota; kingdom Metazoa; phylum Arthropoda; class Insecta; order Lepidoptera; family Nymphalidae; genus Nymphalis; species Nymphalis polychloros. The sequence continues at coordinate 4,216,869 of HG992247.1, forward strand.
AGAAAATATAAAACAATAATGTGTTTTACTAAGTTACTTGACAATTTTCCTAAGTAGATTCATTTATTTGATCTGGAGGTTGTTCTGTTCATCTTATAACATGATGATTACCTAAATGAATTATATTTTTGTTATTTATCTTATTATGGTGGCCTTTTGCCTATAATTAGTTACCATATTGTCTTATTTTAAATATGTGTAATGTGGTGTGTTATATATAATAATAAATTCAAACATTAATAATAACGTTAATAGTTTAGAAATATTGATACATTAATATATATTTTAAAACGTCGATGTACGTATGCTGTACAAATATTAGGTATTAAGAGCCCCTTGTCTCATTACAAAGCTTTTGTGCTCAATGGAATTAATTCCCAAGCTCGCCGCAGACAAGTGATTCTCGTGTTTGACGATCTATCTTTCACTGTTTGCAAATTTCAAACTATTGGCGATCGATTGCTGTGATACTTTAGTTATTTAGTTAGTATTTTGAATGAGTTATTATTTTGTAGTAGATAACGTTTTGTGATATTTCTTTATTTAGTGAACAAGCTTCTTTTGTTATATTTTTTTTAGGATTTAGTCTTATAAATATATAACAAATGTTTAAATAGGAATTAAATACTATTGGTATTGAATTTTAATTGGAGTTTGTAAATTTATATAAAAATATAATTGAATTGAAAGACTTCCTATTACGATTATCGAATATTATTTTACGATTATACGAAGATCTTTCAATTACGTTTACGATTAAACTTTAACTATTATTTTTCATAAAAAAGTTTAGTCCTGTAGTTTAATCCTTTACATAAGAATATTTATACTTTGTCTTTGGAAATAAGTACTTACAACCACTATTACTCGATTAAACAGGATTAAGTCTTTTGTAGGACAATGTAAACGCTTTTACAACAGGATCCCAGAAAACGTTCAAAAATATTCAATTGCGAAATTTAAAAGAATCGTTAAAGACCGCTTGTGCTAAAGGATATGACACAATCAATGACTTTTTAGACGATTGCACACCTTGGGAACGAAACGATAGCCTCCAGGCCATTTCAAATAAAAAAAAAATACAAATCTATTGTTGTATATTACTTGTAATTGTAAAGGATGACATATAAAAAAAACCCGCAGAGTTTCTTTCGCCGGTTCTTCTCAGATCTGCGGTGTTTATTTCCGAACCGGTGGTAGATTTATGACAATCAATAAGTAAGCGTAATACTTCTATGTTGAATAAAGATTTTTGATTTTGATTCTTTTGTATTTTATTTCAAGTTAAAATGATATTTCAAGGAGCGCATTAATTCGCGATATTTAATTTATTTTTAATACTTCTTTGACTTATATATTTATAAAAAAAAGATTATATTACGCATTTAGAATAACAAAAGGCAGCCATAAAAATTCTGGTGTAACAATCCTCTATCGGGAAAAAGTTCAATAAGACGGAAAAAACTAGCTGTCTTGTCGCACCGTATTAGATTCTGATTTATACGCATGTGACTAAGGGTGGACGCAGCTCGCCTTGCCAAAACCAGTATAGCTTGACCTATCCCGCTTTTCCCGTTGAGACAACGTTGAACCAATACCAGAGGCTATCAATACTTATTCACGTGTCAGACAATAATAGATACCATGCATAGTATTAGGAAGCGAAGATTGCTCCATTCGGCCGATTGAACGCACCTCCCTATACTAACTTCCCTCCCATTTAACGCGAATCCAAGCAACAAAAGGACCTGCCGTGCGAAATAACAAAACTACCAATCCTCCGATATTCAATGTTTGAATCGAATGTGAATGTTCGAATAACAGTTATATATGTAGCTAAAGATATATCAGATCATGATTTTATCCGTGGATGTTTTGCTACCGAAAAATCTACGCTGAAATATTATTTCTTAAAACGAAACGTGTGCATTTGACTATCTTCACAGATTTAAGTTAAATAAATGCATCGTTATTTTTTAATATATAGTTATTTTAGAATAACGTTTTTGTAGTAAAAAAAAGCTTATATTAAATAATAATTTTATTTTATTTATTAGGTTCAAATAAACAATTTTGAAGTCCTTAACAAACTGCACGTTACGTAAAATGTCTAATAAAGTTCCCGGAGGCGGTCTATTTGCAGTATTCTTAATAATTACTTCTTCCGATCTGTTTGCCTCGTGGGGACGCAGAGGGGCGATATGAAAAGTGAATCGGGGAGTCAATAAATAATAATGCTAAATGCCCATCGGGTGACCGGGGGGTTATTTCGAGTACTACTGGCAGTTCGATACATCATTTGAAACCACGTTAAAGTACGCAGTTTGAAATTGCACTGTAGTATAATTTTATTACATAAATGGTGATCTTATAGAAAATAGAGTTTACTTTAATACAAAACATTATTAGAAAATGTGTATATAGAATTTCTTAAATATTCTGATTAATATTAAAAAAATATATACAGAAACGATAGATTAGAATTAGTTAACATTTTTACTATGAGACATAAAGACATATGACGAAGATTTATCTTATTTAAGTAAATTTGTTTTCTTATAACAGATACATATTTATATAAATTGTAGAGATTAATCAGTAGATATATTTATGCAGGGGGTGAGCTAGGAAAGATGGACAAATCAACAATTTGTACAATACTGACTACCCATTGGTCAATTTGTTGGAATCCTACGCTAATTATTTAGGATTTATTTTGTTAGGACAAAGGGGCATCGTTTGAATACTTGGGTCAACTGATTTCCACTCAATTCGCTTCTGTCTCCGACAATTTGACTTTTAATAATGAATGTTTTGAAATGTCAAATATTTGATATTATGTAATTAGTACGAGTATTGCGTTTAAACGTTTTGTATGTTTGTTTATTATATCTAGGTTAAGTTATTAATTTTATACTTATATTGTTAAAGTTTTAACGATTTTAAAAGTAAAAGTGATATGAACCCCGAATCGTCGGTTAAATTAAAGGTAAGGTAAATTTGATTTTAAGAATCCACGCTGCGCTAATGATGGATATATGCATGTGGTGTGTAAATAAATTAATTTTAAGAGTAATTACAAAATTAAAATCCATATTTAAAAACAAAGGAATTTAGACACCTAATAAGCTACGTGACAAAGCATTTCGAGATAAAGGAATCTTCGCGTCTTTAATTTAGGCATCAACCAGCCTCCTACCCAATTTAAAATCAATAGAAACAGTTGGAGTCTGGTACGCATTAAGATGAGTCGTAAAGAATGGGCTGTAACTTTTCCCATGGATAGCATAAATTGGTTTCGGAAGCAGATCACGTAACGGTTAAGAGTTCACAAAACTGTGCCATAAATCGGACGCGCGGAGGTGCGCCGGAGACAAACGGCTCGGCGCCGGACGCGAACAGGACATCCATTGAGATACCTTTGGAAAATTAAGTCGCAGAAATTTGGTAATGAACGCATAAAAATATATCAAGAAAAAGCTTAACTAATATGGATATTAAAATAAATATGGCATTAGTATTGTTTTGATATCGTTAAAGATAAGTGGTACGTAGGTGGTTCAATAGGTAAGTGGTAGGTAAGTGTACAAAAAGGTCGCTTAATTGATTATTGCTGGTTTAAAATTGAGTTGTAAGTTTTAACACACACATTTAACAGGTAAAGATAAAAAAGGGTTGTAAAAACTAAATCAATCACGTGACTAGAGGTACAACTGTCTAAGATAGATCTTTTGCTTTATTTTTGGTACATATAGTAGTAATCTGTTCATAAATCATTCAACCAATAGCAATAAACTTGATATTCAGTTAAATTAATTAATATAAACATTTGCCAACTAGGACACAGTTCAACACATTAATGTAAGCACTAAAATTTAATTAAAATGAATAAGTGCTATATTAACAGATGTTCATATAGTTAATTTGGGATAATTTGTAATAGGTTTTTTTTTGACATTTTGCAATATATGTGAAATATTCTAATTATTTAGTATTTAACAAAAGAAAGTGTGAGCAAAGGTTATAAACAATGAAAGTTCTTTAAATCTTAATCTTTATCTTTGGGTTTTATTTCATCATAAATAGGCACCAATCATCTTTAATAAAATTATATCGATCGATAATCTTATTAAATATGTATATTCGACTTCTTTCTTCGAAACTGAGGTTAAATAAATACGGTATATTATATTTTCTTATATTATTTCCCGAGATAAGGTCTTGTGAATATAATTTGCATATGCTCCACGGTTCCCGTACTCTGATAGATTCGCAGAGGAGCTGTTTCGAAGATAGCGCGGCCCCGAGCACTGGAGCGCGTAACGAGCGAGTAATTCACACCGATACAATACATTATCTGTTTGAATAAATGCGGCCATTTGAAATTACCTAATCTTCATTATTTAGCTGTAATAAAAGTGACAATTTTATAAATTTTTGTTAACAAACTTTTTATATTACCGTAGAAAAAAAGGAACCGTGTGAAATAAAGTAAGATATGAATTATAAATGAGTGAGAATCGTGATAGAGCTCGAATGGCAAGTCCGAGACGATATCACACACTTATCACCATGAAAAAACTATTTGTACTATTAATGTCCTCCACATCGAATAGCTGTTCTCCGACCGACTAGATTTTATATGATTTTTGATACATGGGAATGCAATATTCTCAACTTCCTATGACCATCCTGGTCTGTTTCAAATATTCAATTTGAATGACTACACGTTGAAAAAGCGGTAATTTGACCGATGCCGATCAGTACCTTCATCTTAACTTGTTTTACTTAATGGCTTCGAAACGATATAAAAATCAGTTGTTGATAAACCTTCTGATAATTATAATTGTGATATATTTTTAGTCCAAAAAAATAAATTAGGTATAAAGGCATTAGAGCAAAACATAACGACCGTATAATTCTAGCAGGTGGCGCGACACTGCGGCTTGTCTCGACGGAGGCATAAATGTCAGTTAATTCACTTAAATAGCTGCTTTAGACTCGCTTTCGATTTTTGTGGGTTTCGAAGTAAAGAGCAGAGTTGTTCAAGATTAAAAATTGAATATTCTTGTAAAAATTATATTCTAAATTCGAAGGTTTTGATTTTATATCATTATACTAATGTACATTTTATATGGGTAGACAAAACAGTTGAGCAGACTTTTATCTTTTAATTGTCAACGATTGATGTCATACATTTTGTTTTTTTTTTTTTTTTTTTTTTCGTTTGACTTGCTTTAGTTTTGTCACAAAAATTAGTTAAAACAAGTGTTTAAAAAAATATGTTTTACTCATATTTTCAATAATGAGTACGGTCGAATTTCGATTACTGAGCGAACAATACAAAAGTAATGATACATGCCTTCTTACTTTTTTCTTGTACCATTATATTAAAACTAAAACAAATTTGCAAGTCCAATAGAAGTAATATGTTTTGCATAGTTGTAATATTTTGTATTCCAATATCCTTTGTCTGCAAATTGCGAATTGCAGCTTCAGAGCACATACGTAAATTGAACTAACCAATCGTATCGCAGAACCGCAATTAGTGAGCCATTGTACATTTCTATCGGCAATAAATCCTGAATATAATAACCCTAACACAACTCTATTAAGATCCCTTCGTCAGCACAGTATATCTTCGGAGTACATCTTAGCAAATCCCATTTCAAACGCCTAATACAACTCCTTGTTTCAGGCTGGCTATATTTAGGAGGTCGGAGGCAATCTAAGAGGTATTCAGGCTTCTGAACCGTCCGACGACAAGTCGATGCCACGTAGGTTTTAGTTCCCAAGGGATTAGGGCATTTCGGAACTATGTTTGGTGATTTTGGATGCGGTTGTTCTTTTTGGACTTTGATTATTTAAATTACAACAATATAGTATCTTATGACATTTTATTTAAAGGTTCATAAAAATATATATAAAATATGTTTTATCATTAAGTAATTATGTGTTTAAAATCTAAAATATTATATATTAAATTTGAAATGAATTTAAAAAGTAACAAAAATATAATCTTTTAAAAACTAAAAATTATATTGAGATATATTTTAGTTTTTTTTTAAATATGCCTTCTCCATAATATTTTCTTGTGCTTCGTAAGCAAGGGTTGCCCTCTCTCATTATTTACGAAGGGCCGATGGGCTGAAGTGTGTGACAAGCGGCACGTACGGCCGCTAACGAGACGCTTTGTGACCATCTCGAGTGTGGTCATCTCTTGATTTTTTTTTAATGGACAATTTATTTGCTATCGACTCTCGCGGGAGTGCCGTGTCTCTATTGTGTATAGCCTTTTAAAGTTTAGATTTGGATACGCTGGATTTATAGGGTCCTGAAGAGCTTAACTATATGTATAATATGTTATTTTATATACATTTGAGGATAATAAAATATTTATAAATACAATAAACAATTATACACACACAACATGGAAAGCATTTGAATCATATTGTAATTATCGTTATGTATAAATTTAAAAGCAATACTTAGTTAATGATATGTACAAATTGATATATGCCTTCGCTTTGTAGTTCTACGGCGGCTATAAAATCGAGCAGACAGCGTAAAACGGTTTTCCTCCGATTCGCTTTCACAATAGCTCATTTGTTATAACCAACCTGATAGCGTAGCGTTATTACGAGCAAACAAATTGAGTCGAGCCTTCGCCACCTCAGACTAATGTAATTCCGGAGTGCGCGCACCCAAGAATAGATATTTAGAGTGGATTGTTTTCGACAGACCGTAATGAAACTCTGATGCCGGGGCCCAAATCAGTTTCGGAGGTGAGCGCGCCGCAGGGGAGGCGAACTACATTGTAATAAGACGAGGAATAACCTAAAATAAACCGCCGAATGTAGCGTGTACAAAGATGGACATAGTGGGGCTGCTTGGCCCCTTACTGCTTAATTTGCCTACCGTAATTACTGTCCTCTCGGGTTGGGGAAGGACCCGAGGGCTCGACCCGGCCATCTTCCAGGTTATATTGCGCTCGTGCGGGCGCCGTGTGTGTGTTTAGCAAATACAACTCCCTAGTCGTTAAGTATGAATACGGGTGTGGACAAAATGTATTAGCTTAGGCTGAGATTCGGACCGTGTTTGCACTGTGATGATAGATTTATAGTAATTGTGTTATTAACGTTATGGGATAAGGGTTTTACGGACTTAAGTAATGAAGGCTTTCACCTAATGCTCGGATTTATAGTTCCACTACACGTGGTGTGCGTTAATTTACTAATTTAGAAAGTTGTTATTGACGAAACTGTTTCCAGGTTTAATTTATTGCTTTGACCTCATTGTAATCAATGTAAAAATTATTAATTCCGTCTTAGTTCTCATTCCATATAACATCGACAATATATATCTCCTTTATCTACGTATCTTAAATCTATCAAGTATATAATTCAACGGAGATAGCAATATTATAATATAACTCGTGATATTGATTTGTTTTAAAGGACGAATTATATGCAATCGGTAATACAAAAATGTGTTTTTTTATTACAGAAATTTTCTATTGCAAATATTCTGATACTGGATTACTATTGTTAAACAGCAATATTTTGCTCTAATCAAGTTTAAAGGTGAGTCACTGTCACGCACAATGAATATAACATTGTAGTGGTATATTGATGGCGCGAGAAGTAGTTTATAACTGTCACTGTACTCTTTATAGGCAAAGGTGACTGGCCATTTGGTTGGCGCGTCTGCCTTTCTCAAATAAATTGATGAAAAAGGAATAGAGAAGAAACATTAAGATATCTATTTCGAAATAAACGCTTTCACAATTTCAAGGTCAAGGTCCTTAAAAGTACTTAGTTTTTTAATTTAGTTACTCTCGCAAATTATACGCATTTAAGCGAGACATTTAGACGTCAATTTGTTAATAGCATTTGTTTTGACAGCTGTCTGCAATCCATAATATATTTATACTATAAATGAGAAAGTAACTCTGTTCGTTTATTACGGTTGTAAGGCTAAACCACTGAACCGATTTTGATCAAGTTTGGTACGAAGCTAACTTGAACCTTGGACGGACATAGGCTATTGTCTTGTACCCTCACCTCTCCCCGTAATACGTGGATGAAGCCGCGGGTGAATATTAGTAATAAATAAATATACACTTTACTAATCTTTAATAATTATACATCCTGGGACCTTATTCATTCCTTATTCCTTATTCCTTATTTGGTTATGGAAACCAGACAACTGATATACTAAATATCCTACTTTTATTTTATAAATATATAATTAGATAATTACACCCAGACTCACGACAAACAGAAATGTTCATGTACACAAATGTCTGTCCTGGGTGGGTATTGAACCCACGACCTGCATCGCGAAAGGCAAATATCTACCAACCACGCCAACCGGCTCGTCAAATTAACCAAATCTAATGTACGATTATCATCGATAATAATTATCCAAGTTACTTTCCGCAACTTCCTTAGTTGGGACTTAGGATATTAATTTTCTATATTCATTCAATAATGTATTTGAATTAAAAGTATTTTATAGTTATGGTGATAAGTTAGACTTTATTTATCGAATATTTACGTTTTCTCTATGGTAAACATAATTGCAATTGAATTGCACGTAATACATATGTTATACCCATTAACATTTTGATGTAAATTTTTAACTTTTTTATGAAGAATTAAGATAAAACAATAGGTTTAAAATTTAGGTTCTTATGAATAATAAACAGTAATTATTATTAGGATTATTTACGTGTTACTGTTTTAAGGTATATGTGGCATGTGATGTAATGATGACGTGACTCGTATAGTATGTAAGCTGTATCGAAAGTAGCCCCATTTTCTAAAACATAATTAACACTTTTACGGCAGCGGTTGCTCGGGATCATCCCGTAATAACCTTGTTAACCCTGCAACACCGACTCAGCCGGCTAGCCTTTTAACGGCTCTGTACATGGGCATTAATCCGAAAGCTATCAGCTTTTGTCCTTATCACACTTCACTGTTACGAGGCTTTGTATCTCACGCCTCTTCGGGTCCAGTCCGGGGACCCGCGCCTTTTAGTGTGAGGTTTTCACTCGCCTTAACGAAGGGAAGCAGAGCAAAGGTCGTCATTAGGGCAAGCGCGGTGTAAACAAGGTCCGAAGCGCCCGCTAATGGCCAATTCGTGCGTCCTTCTCGAGGTGACCCCAGGTCTGTCTCGGGCCATCGCCGTAAATGGGCTTTTAATTGCTATTTTAATAGCTCGGATTAGTTTAGCAAATCCGTAAACTAACATTTATGTTATCGTTATATTGTAACGACGAATAATTTTTATCGCATCATTTGGGTCTTCTAATCAATCTTTATTCTTGTCGCGAGTCAGTGTCAGCCGTAGCTCGTCACCGCAGCGTGGCGCGCGACACGTGTTCGTCGGCAAGTGTTCCCGCTCTTGTTCGGATGTGAAATTTAATTTCCGCTGTGCGGGAATCTCCGAGGAGAGCGGGGTGGCGGGTGCCCGCGAAGAAATATGCCCCGCTCTAAACTTTGTCAATTTGTTTGTGGAGCGAAATTAACTCGATCCAATCTGCGGGCGTCGCCGCGACCTGCGTGCTGATACGGAGCCATAGCCGGAGACGGAGCGCCGGGCTTCTCATATTTCCGTTTTAAATGAAGCCATTACAGGAAAAGGTGAACCTTACCACGTTACATTCATATATCTTAACCTTATAAAAGTCACTTAAATAGTTTTTTGAGTAAAATATTTTTTCTAGTTTTCAAATTGAATGTTTTCTTAAATACAAAAGAAAAACACTCTCTTTAAATAATTTTCGTTACTACATAAAAAAATCTAACATTATTTACACAATCGATGTCAGACTCTTACAATGAAAGGTAATATTTTTCTAAATCTAATCAACGCATTCGCGTTAACGCAAATTTACGACGTCGAAATTTTTCCTCTTAAATTAGAGAGGCAACCATCTGCGTAAAAGTAAAATTCGCATTTTCAACTTCGTTATCCGTATCACAGGACGACTCTCCGGAGAGTGCGTTATTAAAATATATTGTGCACACACCTTCATTTTCGCATCCTCTGCCCGAGAAAGAGCGAATAAATTAGTTATGCCCAATATTTTCACCCTAAATATTATTCGAACTCATATATATGAGAACGCGGAAATTGGAAGGGCGCATTATCAGATGAAGCGATATCTCGCGATCGGCCCCCGTTGTGATGCGTCAAACACTTTTACTTTCTTATTATAAGGTGCAGAAATTTTCAGCGGCACTTTGCATACAGACGCCTCGTTCACAGGTGACGCTTCTATAATTATATTCGTGAAATTGTGGTACAAAGTTTATGTAAATAGTTAGTGTTCGTAACACGAGACTTGAAAAATCACTATGAAATTGTACCGGTTTCTGGAAATGGTTTTAGTTTGAAGATATATTTTGAATGTAGAACTTGCTTTGTAAAATTAAGTAATCATAAATTAATTTAGTACATTTCATATGATGATATTTATTCTATTTATCAATTAAATTCCGTCTCGACCAAATTTCGTCTACGAAGCACAATCTTAATAACTAACCGAATGCGTAGAAGATTATTTAAAGAATAGAAAATTACTGATAGAAAAACTTAAAATCTTTTTCTTAAGCCAGACCTAGAATTTGAGCCCAAGACCTCAAAATCTGCAGCCAAGCTAGCTTTTTTTATTTTATTATACTTAGGGTGAATATTTGCAAGATAAACGGCTCTTATACCATATATGCTATTTATATCTAAAATATGCAAATAGCTATAAAATGAACATTAAATAATTTAAGCATTATTTTACGCTGGCTGATAAAAATATTGATTTAAAAAACAAACAAAAATAATTTCTTATTTACTAAACATATTTACATATGTTATTTTAAAAAGTTTAAACATATAAAATATTAATGAAGAAATTTTAAAATAACAAAATATCTCACATCTCAAAGAAAGTCTAATAGGTATTCACATAAATTTATTAGAAGCAAATATTGGATGACAAATTAATAAATGGAGCTTCTTTTGAGACGCGTAAACGTCGTCGCATCTTTAATTACGCCTTATACAAATAGCGGGCGTGTTTAATCAGGAACGTATCTTTGCATGACGGAATGAGACTGAAGAAGTCGTCAAGAACTATGGGCTTCGTTTATTTAAGGAAGGATAAATGAACTGGGTTTTGTTCAATATACTCCGATGGAGTTGTTGGTTGGTAAATCTTTATAAATTACTTAACAAAATATATTGTTAATTTTGCAGTTACTTGTGTAGAGCTAATACGGCCCAGTGGCCCGAACTAGTGAATCTTAATCAACGATTGCGGGTTCAAAACTAGGCAAGTAGTATCGGGTTTTCATCTACATAAGGCGTGCTTACCTATAATCTGGATTTGACTGATAAAATTACTTTACATAATAAACTTCTATTTGAAAGTTCTTTAAGCGGAACATTAACAAATGTACTCCTTTATTTTTATTAAAATATAATTAATTTGTTTTATTTCAATATACATTAGTATTAATATCTACGTTGACATAGTGAATATTTAAAATATTTCATCTTTATTTTGTTTTAATTCCTATTACTGTTCATAAAATATTATCAAAACATTGATTTTTATCTTAAATGAACATGTTATTAATAGTATATCTTAATCTAATGATTATCCATTTATATTATACAAAGCATTATGTTTCTAGAAACTTTTCAATACATTAAGAATAGTCGCTTAAGAAAATCCGTATAAATTGCGTCGCTTGCGGCTAGCACACACTCAACGTCACTTCTAGTTATTCGCAAGAGTCGCGAAGTTAGCTTCACAAAGGCCCGAGGAAACCATTATGACTCTCGACGAGTCGCTTCATTAGAGAAAGAGTATGAGTGACTCAGTTCCGTCTTCTCGGACGTGAACACTGTATCCAACAGAGTATACCATTTTCGATATCATTTTGAATTATTATGGGTTAATGTCACATTCAACAATTCAGATATCAATTTGAATTCATTAAGTTAATTTCATTTATATATATTTGATTCAAATGATACATAACATACAACTGTTTTAGAATTACATATAACATTGTTATTCTGTAATATCTCGTTCGTGTAATGTGATATAATTTTACATTGTTACGATATTTTGATCCCCGATAATTTTTGCCCATGGCGAAACGCGTGTTAGCGGGACGGGAGGGGGCAGGGGCAAGTGTTAGGAATAAAACAGTAGCCCATTACTTCCTTGGACTTTAAGCTTGCTTCATACCAAATCATTCATTAAAATCGGTTCATCAAACGCGTAGCAGAGATTTGCTGTGAGTGTTCCGACCAATTATTATTAGTAATCTATACTAATACATAAAGCTGAAGAGTTTGTTTTGTTTGATCCGGCTAATCTCAGGAATTCAGGTTCGAATTTAAAAAAATATTTTTGTGTTGTATAGTCCTTTTATCAAGGAAGGCTTTAGGCTGATTTTTATTAATTATACGTGGTTGAAACCGCGGGCACAGCTAGTATAATATAAAATGCAAATAATATGTGTTAATGTATAGAATCGAACCATATTCATATCAAGCTAGTTTGGCCCATTAATAGCAATAGTTAATGATATGTTTTCTGCGTAATAGTAAGTATAAATAAGAATAATTACCTAAAAAGTATTGGTATTAAAATAAGTCTTTAGTAAATTATATATTATGGGTGTATTTGGTATCTAATTGCTAAGTGTTGAATAGTGCATCTTACATACGCGAATGAGCATGCGGGCGATCTTAAGTGTAATTATAAAGCGCTCTCCAGACGGATGTGTGACGCGACATTAATTGCGCGCGTTTGGCAATGAGCGGCCGCAGAGCGTCTTATTAGACACGTAGTGGGGCGTGTCGGGGTTAGCGTCAAACGTGAGACGGAATTACTAAAATAAAAGTTTCTGTTTTATTAATGTTACCTAAAAATATGCAATAGAAAATGTTATCTCAAAAAGTCGTTATGTATTTCTTTTTTAAAATAATATTTTACAAATTAAATATGTCATTGTATTTATTTACTTCTTTTTAACGACGTGAAAGCTTTTTTAGAAAGTTGTCTTGTTTTAAGTTAAAAGTTCACATTCATCGCGTTCTTATAAGAAACATGGACTTAATAAATAATGCTGAAATATTAAACATTTTTTCCCTGAAAGTCGTAATTGACTTGACGTGTGAATCACGTGACCCTAGCAGGCAGATGGGAAATCGATGTCATTATGATAGATTATCCGTTGAACGACGTATGCCCTGATTGGCTTTGTTAGCTGAGCTCGTCTTCAGCATCTGAGAGCGTACTCGATCGTACGGGTGCCTAATTTTGACAGATCGATGGTCAGTCGCAACTTGGCTGGTGTGAGATCACCTTAATGACTTATTGTTTTGAGAAGGTTGCTTTGCTTGAAACGCAAATCTAATTTTAAATAAATATCAAATTTTATGTATTTAAAAGATTTGTTTTTTTTTTTCTACTCTGTTCTAACAAACTCTTTCGCGCTATTTATGTTAGATCCAAATTTGTTATTATTGATATTATATTTTATCCAAAAATAATTAGCCATTTATTTTTTCTTCAGCTAAGACAATTTCTAAGATCAATGGTCACGTTAAAAATGTAGCAAAGATTTATGTCTCTGAAATAACTGTACAGCAAAATTCAGATAGCGTCACGCCACATGGGAACCATACGAGAACTTGCTAGTAGACGCGTCGCGAATTTACCCGCGTACGTCATAACGAGTATGCAAATTAAACGTATTTCATCTTGGCATTTTCACGGGAGCTTGTCACTGTCAGCCCGTACGTCTGTTTATTAACTTTTTGCTAATTAGACGGGCCCGGAGCACGTCTGCGAGTATGTTGGCATTTTTAATTACGCGTGATAATTTTGTCTGACTACGGTACGCCGCTGTGGTTATGAGCATTAACAAAACATAAACAAGTAACGAGAGTCATGGTAGTTGCTTTTTTGTATGGCTTTCATAGTTGAGTGCACTCGAACACAATATTTTCCTTCTATAATTCTACGCATGATTTTGTAGATTGTCCATTATGATATGACGAGTATTTTTGAATGTAATTGCTTCATTCGCTTGCACACGTGAAAAATGTCACAAATCAAATTAAGCCAAATCAAAATAAACAAAACGAGGGTAGATTCATGGTGGTGCTATGCAATGTAATCACTTCGGACTGTCAAACACACTCAGGTACGTAAGCTTACAGGCGTATTTAAGTTAAAATGTTCACTCCCCAGTAGCTTTTTACTAATTCGCCAAGTGAAAAGGGTTCGTCGAAGTAATACTGTTTACTGCTTATTCAGTATTTATACGTTCGGGGGCTGCCACTCTGGATGCAAGGAAAATTAGTAAAATTTGTATCAATTAACATTTGCTGATAATATAAAGCACGCGTTGCTAATTGGATGTAAATCTGAATTGTGTCAAAATACTTGCTTGATCTTCAAGTCAATATTATAACTGGACAACGCATAAAATTTACTAGTTACTTTTTTTGTTATTTTATAAAGGCTTTACATATAAATGAGTGAGTAGATTTCTCATCGGTGATTAACCGACAACGTTTTTATAAATGTCTTTTTTTAACCGATTATTTTTTATTCTGTGAATTATTTGACAAATTCTTATAAATTATATATGATTACTATAGTAATGTTCAAATAATAATAAAAAAAAACATATTTCTTAACACACAAGAATGTTCGCTAAATTTTTTATTATATTACATTACATTTAAAGTAAATAAGCTAAGGATAGAATCCATCAAAGTTAGATAGGCAATAAAGAGAGTGGAAGTATACAGTGCGCTACCAAGACTTACTTTTATTACATATCATTGAATAATCAACTATATAACAGCGTTATAAGGTCGACAATCAAATGCGGAGTTGAAGTAAAATGGTTTGTATAAAAAGGTGCATTGTTTACGAACAGGCTCACATCTCCAATCGCGTGTAATGTATTTATGATTATTGTTTGAGCCGATGGAAGGAAAAGTAGAATAAAGTATATCTAAAGGTGCGCTATATTAGAGAAGGGGTTAAGGGATTTCAGAACCATTTACTTTGTAATTTGTACAACATGCAATTTTCTATTTGCTCGAGTTAACATTTAACAACGAAAATTGTTTTTGTTCATTTTCGTTTCATTTCATACTATGGTAATGGAAATAGAATTTAAGTTATTAAACTGTGCTGATTAATGTTTGTGTTAGTTCGATGGTTACAATTTGAATTTAGTTTTTACCGCGCTGATAGTGCATTGGCTAGTGTGATCTGGATGTGAATGTTAATGGAACATCGCGGGTTCAAATCCAGGCAAGCACTGTGTTATGATTTGCTTAATTTGTGTTTGCGTCGGATGAAATGTTGTCACATGTGAATGCATCAAACCGCATTGAAACAGCATCGTGGAATAAACTCCAAGCTTTCTCATCAAATGAGTTTGCTTAGCTATGTTCCACATATTTATAGTATTTAATTTGCGGTATAGTTTTATTTCTGCGAGAGATGAATGTTTTTTGCCAGTGTCCAGTAAGGGTGATTATTTTCAAATTTGACGGAATTTTTTCACGTAATATCTCAATATTGTATCCGCATTTATTAGAAAGAAGATTCACCCAAAGGATCATAAGCACTCAACTAAGTCTATTGACAAGCAAACATTGTATATTAGCTGATGCTCTAAATATTGGAGGCCCGTCTTAATCCGATGGTGGTGAGACCAAGCCGCTCCTTAATCCATCACGTAACTGGGAGCCGTCGAGAAATCGTGTTACATCAACGAAAAATGTATTAGAGGGGGGTTAACCCCCTCGATCGGACAAACTTTGCTAATACCACCCTCTAACATAATCGCGGAGCCTTTTACGAGAGGAATTTATGGGGATGGTCCCGATTTCTTGCTGTATTTATGGCGAACGTGGCGCTTACGTGTCGGTATGGCTGGGTAGTTAATTAGATGATGCAAAAACTCGCTCGAGTTAAATGGTTTTCGTAAACTCCGTCTCGCTGTATTTAAAGCTCTGAGCTCGATAATTTCATAAAATATTTAGTGTAACACTGTTACGGTAATTAAATTATTAATAGAGATTTATAATTAACGTATTTAGTGAAAAGATACAGTATACAACTGAATCATAACGTACTATTTATTTAATATTCTATGAAAATGTACTAGCCAGTATGAAATACGTCAGTATATATATAAGAATAAGAAGACTTAAAGCATATTATAATCGAAGTTCTAAGTCTATTTTTGTATCAACAAAGACTTACATCCGCCAACACCAACAAGTTATTGAAACACAAGTTTATTTATTGACGTCAGTATCGGACTATTGTAAAGTTATCGATTGCAATCTACTCAGTATTTGAAGCAGGAGACGTCAAAGTTGCGAAGTCTTAGTAAGTCAGGTCTCAGGTGAGAATGTGCCGGCGTAGTCGTGGGCAGCCGCAAGTAGCTTCGATAATATATACATTATACATACAAACTAGTAATAACGAGCCGTGTTAGAAGCGATGTATGAAATTTAGTCGTATTATGATTTAAGTATTTAAGAAATATTAGTCAAGTAATTTTTAAAGGTAATTAATTATTTTTTTTGCGTTATGACGCAACATTAATATTCAAATTATATAAAGTTGATATTAGTTTGTTTGTTTTAAAAAAAATCTTAATGCGTTAAATAATTTATTAAAAATGATTATAATTATATACGGCCTGTTATAATGATTATTATGTCTTCTTCTTTCGCACGATAAATCAATAAAGTCAGAAAGGGAGATAACAGTATTTAACTAATCAGTCGCTAAGCAACGTTTATTAGAAAGACCGATTAACTATATAATCTTATGCTACGACGAAAAGGGTAACATTTGACGTGGATGAAACCACGTTTGAGTTAGTATAATAAAAAAAAGTGCGAGTCGGACTCGCCTATCAAGGTTCCGTACAAATCTGTAGGTACATAATATTATAAAAAAATTGTAGGTACACATTATCAAAAATAGTTTTATATTTTCTTAAATGTCAAATTTGATCCAGATTTGTAAGTGGTAACTGAAAAAAGAATGATTAGTTGTTATGTTTAATTACATAATTTTAAATTAAATAAGCAGGTATGCATAACAGTGCAAACTGTTAGGTACTACATACACGAAAATTATTAGGTATCTACCTATACTTATAAAAAAGGGAAAAGGTTTTTTTTTTCATTCTTCGCCATAAATCGAAAACTATACATCATAAAAATAATTAAAAATCTGTATAAGCTTGTGTCAATGAAGCCCTTTCATACGATGCCCCTACATACTAAACGTGACACGGTTAACTTAATTTAAAATTTGGACTGCCGTTCCTTGCATAAAGATTCTATTTTTTATTATTTAATTACAAATGTATTGTTTTCAGATTTTTCCTTATACTTATAGTATAAGATGGTATTACTTGCCAAGTTTCATAGTTCTAGGTCAACGGAAAATAACCTTTAAATTTTGATTCCTTGAGAGTGTCGAAATATACGTTATTTGCGGCATAAACAGCCGTATCTTATTTTACGTAAACTTAGAAGCGTGGTTTGTTCATAGCTTCAAGAGACTGTAGACTTGAGTACATCGTTTTTATTTCATCTCGATACCTCCACGTGTTCCCGATATAAAGGGTCTTGACAGACGGACGGATAGACGGACGAACAACAAAGTGATCCTATAAGGGTTCCGTTTTTTCCTTTTGAGGTACGGAACCCTAAAAACGAGTAACATTCGTTTTGTTTCCTTTAACTGGCCGGTGTCAATTCAAAATTAACTACTGAAAATATTTAAATAGAAATAATTTTAATTAATTATATTGTCATTTTAAAGTGACGTATACAGGTTTATTTTTGAAGTCAACTTTTGAAAGGTTCTGGAATTGTAAAATTAATAGTAATTAATTGTTATCCCTTCTGTGAATAATCAACCATAAAAAAGTCGTTAAAATATTATAATTAAATAATTTTAAATGTAAAGCAGCCGTGTCTACGTATATGTAAATAGATCATCATCTTATTTCATATGAAACAGAAGTAACCCAGTTTGACAATATAAAGCATGCTTTATATTATATTCATGTAAGTGGAGAGAATGCGAGTTGCTTTGTTCTGGAAAGTTCGCGTATTGTGGTGGGTATTATTACATATGCTGGAAAGGAAAACGTTTTCAACATATGCTTTGAATACAATATAACAATAGCTTTATGTTTTACATATTTATTTAAATATATTCTCATGACTTCGTCCCTATTATCTGATCTCTGATCTGAGTTTATTTGATTTTGATTGTGTTTTACAGTGCATGTTACTCATCACTTATTATAATTAGTTTTTTTTTTTTTAATATGAATTATTTTATCTTCACAGACATTGTGTCTGTGTAAGTTATCGATTATTTTTTTCTCGAATCGAATTATTTTTCATTATATATATATTTTTTATGTTTTGTGTTGGTGTTTAAAGGGTATGCCGGTCTAATTGAACTCCTGAAAAAAATTAACAAAGGTAAGTATAGGTAAATTACGACCACACCCTAATAAGTTTTAAGATTCATAGTTATCTTTTAGCTATTAAGGTCCTACGAAACTTAATAAAAATGACTTTTATATTTAAGTTTTTTTTTGTGAACGCAACCATCCATTGAGTAGGTAAGCGTCTAAATTCATATGGAAGTTTCAAAATAACCAACCAGCAAAATCATTCCCAATCAGTGTTAGAAACAGCCAGACTCTTAAAGTCTGCTAAATTTATTCCATTTAGTGAACACACCTTAAGTCAGAGGGTAATTGCTTAGAAATTCAATAAAGACTTTAGATTTTTTATTTAATTTTGTATGTTGTATTATTTAAAAATAGAATAATATGGTATTGCATTATGTAATACATTATAATGTCTGTTAAATGTAGTCAGTAACAGCCTGTGAATGTCTCACTGCTGGGCTAAGGCCTCTTCTCCTCTTTTTGAGGATAAGGCTTGGAGCTTATTCCACCACGTTGCTCCAAAGCGGGTTGGTGGAATACACATGTGACAGAATTTCAGTGAAATTTGACACATGCAGGTTTCCACACGATGTTTACCTTCACCATCAAGAACGAGATGAATTATAATCACAAATTAAGCACATGAAATTCAGTGGTGCTTGCCCGAGTTTGAACCCACGATCATCGGTTAAGATTCACGCGTTCTTACCATTGGGCCATCCTGGCCTTTTAAATGTGATTATTCTTATTCTTTTTTTATTTCAAGCAATAATTAATATCTTACAAAATTAATACAAAATATGTAACCAAACACACGCAAATGACCGTCTGTTCTCCACAGAATGTAGAATTATAATGAGAAAATACTTATGTTATCAATACATATTTCGGCTCTAGAGATAGTTTATGTTATGAACAAAATTTCAGAAGATATTGTTAATTATACGAAACTTTACCCTAATAAAAATACAAGAGTTAATTGAAAATTAATTATAATTCGCAAAAGTCCTCACCGAGTCCGGCCTACACCAAATCTTTACGCTTCAATTGATCCAGTTTAAGCAAAATTAATTACTAGCGAGAGGATCCACTATAATAGTTTCCCGAAATTATTATTGTGAGGGTCCAAAATTGTGTCCGAACAAGAAAATTAGTGAGCGTAAAACAGGGTGTGAATTTGAAAATCAAAGAGCTGCAAAACTTATTCTGTCAATTGTTATGGACCGTCATTTAAATGGAACGATATTTATACATAACAATCGTTGAATTTCGTACAATATTTAGAATATATTGTCTTGAATTTGAATATTTTACTCATTTTGAAATAGATTATATTGTATGTCCTGCTTAATTTAATAGTATTCAGAGGGATATTTTTATTTAGCGTAAGTTCCAACGTTATATGACTTGTAGGGTTGTTCTCCCGTAATTAATATAACGTGATAATATCAAGTATATTATCACGTTATATTAATTACAGTTGTAGGGCTTTGTGCAATCCCGTCTGCGTAGGTACCATCCACTCGTCAGATATTATAGCACCAAGCAGCGATACTTAGTATTGTTGTGTTCCGGATTGAAGGTTGAATGAGCCAGTGTAACTACAGATGCAAGGAATATAACATTTTTTTTTATGTAAGAGCGGGCAAACGAGCAGGAGGCTCACATGATGGAAAGTGACTACCACCGCCCATGGACATCTGCAACATCCGAGGACTTGCAGGTGCGTTGCCGGCCTTTGAGGAAAGAGTACGCTCTCTTCTTGAAGGTTGCAATGCCATATCGGTTCGGAAAAGTCGCCGGCGAAGACAGGAAATGCCTTAAAAATCGCGCTGTTGTGGATTTCCAGACATCGAGGTGGTGAGTATGGAATTTTGTGTTCCTGCGCGATGTTAGATGCTGAAATTCAGCGGCCGGGATTAAACCAAACAACTCCTCAGAACACTCCCCGTGATATATGCGATAGAGGATGCAGAGTGACCCAATATGTGTGACGCAAATCCAAAGTATCAAGCCGGTCGGTAATAGCTTGATCGTGGACGATTCGAACTGCTCTACGTTGAATGCGGTCAAAAGGAAGAAACTGATACTGGGGAGCACCCGCCCAGAGGTGAGAGCAGTACTCCATGTGGGGCCGAATTTGCGCCTTGTAAAGTTTTAAGCGATGGGCTGACGTGAAGTACTGTCTCGCCTTGTTGAGCACCCCAAGCTTTTTTAGTTCCCAAGGTTAATATTTATTATAATGCCAATGTCTTTGGTTGACTACTTGCCTATATTAATAAAAAAATATCATAATGTGGAATGAAAGTACGATGAGCCACCACTCACACATAGAAGCTGTAGATAAAATCTAAGAATATACTAATAACTAAGCGCATGAAAAAATAATGAAGACGTGTACGGGCGAATAAATTGATTGGTGAATGTTTATATTATATTGATTAAATAATATACGAGAAAATCCTTATTTTACCCGTACGAAGTCGGAACGGGCAGCTGGTAAATTAGAAATTTATTACGGAAAATAAAATAATAAAAAGTTAAACAAACTCCATAAATAATAGAAAATCCAAAATAACTCAATGCTAAAACGTGAAAAATAGCTTAATTGGAATTTTATTAAAAGGTTTTATATGTATTCCAAAACTGTCTGAAGTCAGTACCATGCAGTGAAATTGGGTTATTTTTTTTTTATTTTTCATATTCCATTTTTGATATAGGAATAGGATTGAGTAGTATAGGCAGAGAGCTGTTTTGTCCGTAACATAAACAAAATGTTCAAGTAATTTAAGTATTGGTTATTACCTTTTGGCAAATTAATGTTGCTCTTAGAAATTTGAATAATTTATATATTAGTCATCTATCCGCTTTTACTTAATAGTCTTAATAACTTAGTAGTAGGAATAAGTGATTTTTATAAGGATTAATACTAAATGTCAAATTATTAGACGTAAAATTTTTAGTAATTGGGACCAACGTCAGAGTGATTGTGTAAAGTACATGCAAATGCAACTAACTACGAAACTACCTAACTAAGAACCTAACTACTAACTAATAAATTAAACTAACTCTATGACGTAACTAACATACATTAATAAAAGTCTAATAAATATATTTTTCTCGATTTTCTTAAAAGTGATTCATTGGGCGTCAAAAATATATTAGACTAGCTGTGCCACGCGGCTTCACCCGCGTATAATTAATAAAAATATAATAAATTATTTTATTACTATAATAACTCACACGCGCACACACACACATACATATATGGCTACTGGTAAAGAAATACGTAATAAACGATCTGAAATTAATTTTCATAAGATACCGTAGGGTTTACCGATCTTATATATGATCTTACATTTGCGTCATTACATGTTCTTTGTGTGTACCAATTTTCGTCAAGATTGGTCAAGTCGTTCTTCAGTTATAAGAAGACATACAGACAGACAAAAATGAAATAGTATAATGTGAATCACTGCATCATAAAACGATTATTTATCAAAAAATTAGGTGAAAAAAAAGATGTACAGACAGAACCAAGAAAGATTTATATAATATATAGATAATATATACGAACACTTACGTTAAAATAATAAAATTTAAATCATTCAAATAAATGAAACCTTTTTCGAATAATAGGCGAGCATACAAACATAAAAAAAACAACATGTCTTAAAATGATTCATGGATTTTTCTCACTTAAATTATAATAACATAATATTGATACGGATTCATATGAGAATTTATAGTATTCTGAGCAGCTTTCCGCGTAGAATTAAACCTTCAGTTTAACCGTGGCTTTTCACAGCGAGTCTCCCAGCGGAGTCTCCATCGCAATGTATGGGTGCCAAGGGAAGCAGCTGAGGTTTCAAACAATAGATTTATTACCGTACGCAAGATTTAAGAAACACAATAAATTTCAACACTGAAAATATTAAAATTAATATTTGACGTATAAGCATATTTTGTTTGAATTCAAAACAATTTTAAAATCACAATGCTAACCAATCAATACATTAAGATAAACTGTTTCTTATAAAAATAACGAAATATCAAATTCATTCAAACGTATATTTTATATAAAATCTATCAATCTTATTTTATATATATAAGGATAATATCTTTAATCTATATTTATAAAAATCTCGTGTCACAGTTTCAGTGTTTATACTCCTCCGAAACGGCTTGACCGATTTTGATGAAATTTTATATGTATATTCTGTAGGTCTGAACATAGGTTTATAACTAATTTTTATACCCCTAAGTGTTAAAGGTGGGTCAATCCAAAATATTTTTTTTCATTTTTTGAACAAATTCTTTTATTTTTATTTTTTTATTATATGGCATTAAAAAATACATATAACCCTAAATTTTCACTCTTCTATCTTCAATCTCTATTTTTTAATAGTGATATTAGTAATTCAATCATTTTCAACCTCGGTCGATAGCTGGATCAATTCACACTTGATCAGTTATCCCCGTCAGGGGTCTATTGGTTTCACTTCTCACCATGTAAGCAGCACGAAGTAGGGATGGGAGCGTTCTCCTGTCTCTCTTGCAATAAGCTGTATCTCATTTCTTACACAGTTTTCAGAATCATTTCCGTGTAATTCTCAACTAAATTTATTATAAATTTGCAGTGCTGTAATTATTATTAGTATTAATTATTAATATTAAGATTATTTCTACTGTATTATTCTTAAGGAAAACTATTGTGAAAGGCAAGTTAAATAACAAAAATATACTTATGTACATGTGTTAGACCTATTATAATAAAAAAAAAAACAAATAACGGGCCAACTTTTTGAAAAAGGTCTATATCATAGTGTGGGACCATTGCACTATGAGCATGAGCACATAGAAACCGTAGACAGAGCCTAAAAATATAATAAAAAATATGCGATCGGGGGACTCCCCGGAGGAACGACGTTTTTTGAGATACTTTTTTTTAACTTAAACGTGTTTTAAAATGTAGATTTTTAATGATTATATTTCTGGATATTTGTCACTCACTCTCGTGCCACGAAAGGCACGTAAGGCCGTTGGTCCTGCCTCTTACCTGAACTTTTACCGTTTGCGTCGGTTTACCGTCCTATCGGATTATGAGAGTGCACCTGTGTTTACGCACACACTTTTGCACTATAATACGTCCTGCGTAGTTGGCAAATCTTTCTTGAGATTGGCCATCGCGGTCGAAATCGGTCAGGAGAAAATTATTCTTCGGAGTGTGCTGCGTGGAGCCTCAGAAGTATACCCGGGCGGCGATAGTCGGTGGAGATCTCTCGCTGCCGAGCGTAATTAACGCCATACTGCAACCAGCACCATGCATGAGACCACCGACCAGACAGAGAGGATACCGCTGGTTTTTAGTGGGTAATAATAAATAAATAAAATATTCCGGCACCTTCAGCGCCGGTGAGCACCACATACGAGAGGTGTGGTACTTCATGTGGGGGAAACGCGTAAATGCATTTTGCCAGCGAAAAAAATGGAGTAAATTGTTCTTACATTTTTATCACACCAAAAAGCATTGCCCTTCTTAATCAACTCTCCCTTTCACATATATTTTATGTTATTTTTATTATGTTTTCAATGCAAAAATGTACAGTAAGAATTAAAATTGATAAATTTCATTTAATACTTTAAGAAAATAGCGAATTATAAGTTAAAAAAGAACTCAAATTGTATTTACATTTGTATAGAATTGAGGTTGTGTCATTAGCCGCACACAATCCTTATTGTCAAATCTGAAAATTTGCACACTTATACATACAAACATACAACCGCATAGAATAAAAAGATTCAGTAAGAAAGAAAGAGGGGAAAGATCGCTTGGAGGACAACGCTTTTTTGGTTACATGAAAATTTCTGCCAGGTTACTTTACTTTGCAGTAGTAAAAGAACTATGTTCCAATAGATGAAAAAATATGTAGAGCATGTTGTACTTTAATTTATATATTATTATTATATGCCCTGAACCGAACACACATACACTGTAATGTATGGGCGAATGTTTATATCTTATTGATTAAAAAATGCACGGGATAAAATCCTGATTTTATCCGCACGAAGTCGGGATGGGCAGCTAGTTATAAATATACAAATTACCAACACAGGTGTAAGATAAAATTGAAGCCTCATAAAATACAGAGCTCCGAACCACAAAAGAATTAAGTATGAAATATGAGTAACGCGGGTGCACTTTGATTTATGAACGCGTTTTATATTGTTTCATAAATATAAACGTCTAGAAGCTCAATGTAACTTAAACTTTACTTTTATCATAGCCTTGGAAATTTAGTTTTGGCAATGAAGCTATGAGTAAAAGATTCAAATTTGCATACGTATCTATAAGTTAAATGAGAATCGCTTAAAGAGTCGTACTGACCTAGTGGTTAGAACACGTGAACTTAACTGGATTTGAGGTTCAAACCTGGACACCATCATAGTGTTTTCATGTGTAAAATTTGTATTGTAATTATAACCTGCATGTGTTGAATGAAATTCTGTTATTTTTTTTTTATTTTAACAGGGCAGAAGATCTTTGCCCAACAGTGGGATATTTACTGGATATTACTGGATTGACTTGTAGATCAATAAATGGCGTTTAAATTGTCTAAATAAATAGGTCTGATATTTGATGTTTATTTCGTTTGGATTATTAATATAAAATAATTTCAATCTTAATGGCGTACATTAAAACTGGCAACGAATTCTAGAGTTCACAGTGCATAAGTTAATTTCATTGTCTTCCCGCAGCTCACGAATAACGGTCCCAGTAAATCCCGGCAGACAACACGGCCTCACCTGCACTCATTATATTTACGCCGTAATAATAAAACTTTCCAACTCGCTCTGAATATTGAATTCGTAGCGGTATACGGTGTGGAGTGAGGCGGTCGCCTTACTTATTGCCGTCAGTTATGCAATATGCTCTGTAGGTTTTAATAAAGGCCCGGGCGAGGGCATTTCGAAAGTTTTCGTTTCGCGAAGGCGGCTATTGCTGCTAGGCCGCAATGAGCCCCGCAAAGTGCAAAGCTATGGTTGATACATTTCGCATGCTTAAAACTCAAAAAGGTTGCCAACGAAACAGTTCGAAATTAAAATTATTTTATGCTTATCGTTAATCTTAGAGATTTATTTACTAAACATATTTGTTTGTACATAAATTTTACAACTATTTTATAATAAAAGATTTCAAGTACCTTTTATAATAACTGCTTATATAATAACCGAAAGAGACCAGCGGTGCTATTCTATAAGGACTCGCTTTTTATTTCACTGGTGAAATGTTCAAATCCGTCTTATCAAACTCATGTGTATTCTTTAAATACACTTTACAGCATCATTAAATGACAAATTCCGTAAGAACATACTCGAAAATCTAAATTGACTTTCGAGTATGTTCTTACGGAATAGTTAAACATTTTATCATGTTAGATTGTAAACAATATTCAACGAATACTTTCATGTCATATAATATATATAAGTATGTGTGTAAGTATTAGCGAGGTGCAACACGCATTAACTTATCGATTAGACAAAGCCCGTCGTGGGTAAGTGAAAAGTTACTCTAATAGCTGCTACGTCTCGTCTCGTAGACAAATGGGATCAAGCGAGTGTACCCTTACCAGGTACGCAGAAACACGATATCGAGTCTTCACAAGACAATGTTATTTGATGTATTTATATTTTGTATTAAAATTAAATTGTATATTACAATCCATTAGATGACATTCGAATAGATATAATATTCAAATTCAAAATAATTTATTCAATATTCAAGTATTACACTAACTTATTGATTGTCAAACTAGAAACTACCACCGGTTCGGAAAAGAAACACCCAGCCCCGAGAAGAACCGGCGAAAGAAACTCAGCGCGTTGATTTTTGTAATTTTTTTATGTATCATGAATATAGAATAATATTTAGATATAGAAATAATATTTTCAATTTATATTGATTTATAATGAAAATATTATTTCTATAATACAAACATAAAAAAATCAAAACTACAAAAAATAATTATAAATATCATTATTATATAATTTTGTTTTATAGAATGTTGTTAATTATATTAGTTGTTTTAGCTTAAAAGTTTTTGAATTTTGTTCATAAAAAGCGAGTGTTATATAAAATATTACAAGGTGAAAATTACCGGGGACACCTGCATAGGAAATTGCATTAGATACAGCCACCGCGTAGGGCGCAGCGCTTCAAGTTCATCTATTTATTCTCACCGGCATTTATGCGATGCAAACGAGCGCTTTTAAGCCGTTATTTACAATTTTCATTGTATTAATTTTTCAATAAGTAAATAAAAACGTTTATTATTAAAATGTGTTTTGTTTAATAATTAGATGTGTTGCTTTTCCAATATATATATAGTCTAATTTATTGATAGTTATTGTAATAAATGTGTATTCTAAATAATATTATAAATACGATATTTTTTTGTTACGCTGTCATGACTTTACTACTGAATTTAATTCCTATTACCTTCCTATTCCTATTACCATTAAATTTTGCAAACACTTGTTAGGAGTATAAAAGGTCATAAAGGTACCTAACATCTTGTGGAGGACCAGACACGCCTGCGATAGGCGAATAGTAGATTATCATTTCTAAAAACTTAAGTCTAAATTGGTAGCAAGTGATTGATATTGTTAATAAATGTTTTTTTAATTTTTACAAATAATTTAATAGATTTGCATATAATATACTTAATTATAAAAATATATTTATGTAATAATTAGAACTAGAATAGTTCGATGCAATATTGTCTTTTATTTTTGGATACTATAGAAGAAAGATTTTATGCGCAAACAATGGCCCAAATAATAATGATTATTATAGTCTCAAAATAATTTGTCATATACCACCCTCCACAAGATTTCAAACGCTCGTCTGTGCTGCTTAATGGCGATAGCCCATTTGCTTATGGGTGTGTAAACACAAAGGTGCATGGGTGCATCGAATTCCGTGACGTGAAAGCCTTCAAAAGTTCCGCGTTTGAAGTCGAGCCGCGGATGCGCCGCTGGCAGGAAATTGAAGTCACCTCAGCTCGCTCCAACAATGCTTTGTTAAAGAACATCTAATTTATCTGTTCGACTTGTTTTGCGGAATCTCGTTTGAAATTGAATATCGATTTTTCATATCCGTTCCGTATCGCAGCTTCGTGAACTAGGATTATAGGAAGTTTAGGTTTTAAATGATTAAATTGTTCAGTACGATTATTCGAAACTTGAATAACATGTATTTTAAATTAATTTATTTCAAGGAAAATTAACTGTGATTACTCATAATGTCAAAATAAGAGACAGAAGAGTTCAGTGCCTTTATTCTCCTCTGTTTGCTAACTAGTTTTTCTTTTGTTTTATTTCTACATATATATGTATTTTAACCATTATTTAAATTGGTAGTGAAATTATCAAAGTCTCACGATGTCGCAAGCCTTGAGATATACAGGCTGTATCACGCACGCCATTGTAAATATTAGTTCGCGAAACTCATCAATTCCGCGCTCCAACTTAATAAAATACTTGGCGCTTAATTGAAAATGAATACTGGCGTCGATGCGATCGATAAAATATTCCGCAGCCTTAATCCGCGATAATGAAGCCGCCCTCGAAGGGTTGCCGAGGGGCCCAGTAATAAATGTTGCGTTCCAAATTTAAAATCAAAGTGCGGAATAAATTTTGATTAAGCGATTAGCCAGGGCCTGTGAGGTGTTTGCGTTTCTTAGCTCTTCTATTAGTGGGTAGATGTCCTTCGGTAATATCAGAACACAAGAATAATTTACGCGAAGAAATTATAATTCGAAAATGTATTTTACGAAATTGCTTTGGTGATTTATTTTGTCAAAATAATATGATAATAAACTGAATTAAAACCAAGCTAATTCAATTCAATAAACATGAAACACATTGATAGAACACGGTTATATTAAGATGAGATTGTGAGCTCAAATACAGTATTGCAAACACGGTATGACTGATTTGTGAGGTACAAAATTAGTGTGTAATGATATCGATGTATGATCAATTGTTAATGTAATAAAATACTGTTAGTAGTACAGCGATAACACTCTGTATCCTTGACCTGAAGATAAGAGATATTAACCCTGCTGTAAAACAATTATAACTGCAATAAAGGATATCTTTATCGTTTTATTGTGTTTTTTTTTTTGTATTTTAAAGCACATTCATGTAAACGATGCTTAACATACACACGCTTACATACATACACGTTCCATATTGGTACATTATAAATGTCAAATTTATTATCTTGATCTGTATCTTGTAGGTAGCTATCTAAAATTAAAAATAATAGTATAGGGTTTTCCATTAAGGGCGCTTGATCGTGCAGAACTTCCATCGTAGCGTGTGCTGTGTGGCACGTAGCGCCGTCCTGTTGAAACCACATGTTGTCCAGATCCATATTCTCGATTTCAGGCCAAAAGAAGTTGGTTATCATCGACCGGTATCGCTCACCATTGACGGTGACGGCCACACCATTATCGTTTTCGAAAAAATACGGACCAATCACGCCTCCGGCCCAAAATCCGCACCAAACAGTCACTTTCTGCGGGTGCATTGCCACTTGGTGAACCTCGTGTGGATTGGTCTCGTCCCAAATACGGCAATTTTGCTTGTTGACATAGCCATTCATCCAAAAATGCGCCTCGTCGCTGAAGATGATTTTTTTGCCAAAATCGGCGTCAACTTCCAACTGCTCTAATGCCCAGTCAGCGAACACACGGCGCTGTCTATGGTCATTAACCTTGAGCTCTTGGGTCAGCTGGATCTTGTACGGGTGCAGGCTCAAGTCACAACGCAAAATTCGCCAAGTTGTCGTCTGCGAAAGGCCGAGTTCCTGTGCGCGACGCGGAATTGACTGCCGCGGGTTTTCGAGGCCACTGTCGCGCACAGCGGCGATATTCTCGGCAGATCTCGCGTTACGTTGACGCACGGGAACCGGCTGATTGTTAACTGACCCGGTTGACTCGAATTTGTCCACCAATCGACGGATAGTCGACTCGGCAGGACGATCATCGCGACCGTAAAACGGGCGAAGTGCGCGGAACGTTGCTCGAACTGAAGACCCATTTTCATAAAACAATTTTATGATTTGCACGTGCTGCTCGACACTGTAACCTGCCATGGTGGTTTGGGAGGACGGAATGAATATAACACACTGTATTTGACAGCTGTCACTCAAACAACATGGCCGCAATCAGCTGTCAAAGTTCAAGCGTCCCTATTGGAAAACCCCATATAAACGCTCACTGTATAATGCTTCATAACTTTTGATATCGTGTAATTTAAAACGTTGTTGTTATTACCAAAAACTAAATAAAGACTAAAGAGATAAAATTCTTGATGCATATGTCGATATTTAATTAGCACATGTAATTATCAATTATATAATAATCTTAATATATTTATTATTTAATCCACATTGATTTATAAATTATCTTCCGTTATTTTAACATGAAGCATTAATATATTATCCTAACTGTTAAATTTGACATTTTTTTATTTTAATTACAAGTAAATTTGTAGTTTTTTATTTATTTATTTATTTATTGTCAAAGCTACACCTTAACACTAGCAACATAAAATAATTATTATAGTAAAACAATTCAATGTACATCATTACAAATGTTAACGACGTTAAATTACAATCAATTTGCGAGGGAATTACGTACATTTCCGCACAACTAGTATAAATTATCTCAAGACACATCCGACCAACGTATGCATCAGTATCTAATGCACCGCGAGTCGCGTTTGATTAACGCGACGATAATGTTCCGCTGAAATTCATTATAATTTTATTCATACACCGCCAGACCTACGTTTATTAGCTCAAGTTGAAACTGCATACATGCAATATTACTCTAATGTAAAACATAGTGCTCTGTAGTATAAAACTTGTTTCAATAAATCATTCGTCAGAGATTGCTTCAAAGATAAAAAAGTTTTTTTAATTATAAATAGGCGGATAGGCAGATGGGGCATCTGATGGTAAGTGGTCACCACCATAACTATCACCATAGACATTGGATCCGTAAGAAATATTAACGATTCTTTACATCAGCAATGCGCCATCAACTGTGGTAAAAACGGTGTAATGTCCTTTGTGCTCGTAGTTTCACTGGCTCTCTCACCCTTGCAACCGAAACACAACAATATTCAGTATCATTCTTTGGCAATAGAATATGTAATGAGTGGGTCAGCTTTTTATTTGTATTACTGCATAAATAATATGATTAATTCAGCCGATTTTTTGATTAATTATATTAATTATGATTGATGAGTTGCCTTTTATTTTTAAACGTCTATATCACATTTTATAAGGTATTTAATATTTTATTAGTTAAACTGTTTTGATTGAGCGTTTAAGAACAAAGGTTCAATGCTCTTGAGAAACACGATCCCACCGTCAAAATAGAACTCGCGTTAATTATGTGACGTCACACATGATCTATAAAGTTGGTTTACCGAATAATGTGAAATGTAATTTCTTCGAGGTAAATCATCATTACATGTATTATATATTATTATAAAAAGGGACTTTTATTTGTATTCAAGTTCTTTACGATTTTTTTAAAATTTACTATTGGTATTGAAATCGAATCTTTATGTAATGTCTTACGTAATATTATAAGTATGAGTATTTGATTGGACGATCGTTTATGAATAGTTCATGAATAGTTTGGTGAAGATTTCGATTATATCGTGTCATAGGATTTATGTTAAATTAACGAAGAGCTCCTGGGATAAGGTTTAATTCGGCTCTAATAAGTAATTATTGATATTTTTAATTTTTATTTGTGAAAAATTGCGTTTTGTCAGAAATGACACCTTTATAGATAAACTTAAAAAAGAACCAAAATCTAAATACCAAATTTTAGCCACATCGATACAGTCATCCGAGATACATGAAACGAATTTATAAATCGTATATACGAGTATAAAAATTGTTCATTTAGTATAAAAAGTTATATTTGGCATATATCTAACAAAGGGTTCGTGTAATATAGTTTCAAGATAGAAATCGGTTATATTGATTTGTTATGTCTAAAATATTGAGTGTTGTTTCTTATTCTTTAAATCAACCTTGCGGTTCCTGTAGAGTAGAGAGTAGAAAAACCTCATAACAACCATTAAAATCGTATCTACTAATAGTGCATACGAGCGCCTTCATAAATCATATAGCATCCCAAGTAATCCCAAAGACGGTTGGTGACCAACAGGCTGGCTGTGTGACCGTGTAGGAATGGCAAGTTAATGATGATGAATAATTAATAATAATTAAAATTTATTTTCTACGCTATGTTATAATTTTTTTTTCTGTAGAAAATAGATTGCATTAATGTTTTATTTGTGCTAAATATATAATGTTTTAAAGTAATTTGTTACAGGTGCATGTATCTCTTTGACGCAGAGCACCTTAACTAATAAGTCCCGCACTCCGGTTAATGAGTTTACTGCATCTTAAAAAGTTTTTAAAAGTGCAAAACTTCTTGTTCGCTAAACCTTCGCAGCTCGGCAATTAACTTACCTGTTCAGCACACTCTGCAAATTAAATATTTGTATTTATTCTGTTATTACTACGAATAAACTCAATTTAAATAGCTTTTCATTAGCTAACTTTCCATCTGACTAATAAACTTTCAAAGGTTAATTAAGGCAAGGTATATATAGGCATATGTTTTAATTTTTTACAGTTTAATGCTAATTTGGTAATAGTCTAGTTTTGTTTGCCAAATCATAATATACATCACTATTATAAAGTCTCATAAGTGAACTTAATCGTTACTTTTATTTGAAAATAGCTGTTGAGAAATTGTTATTCATTAGCCACAAACTATTTTACGAGATACTATTTTAACTTTGTTTATGAATTATATACTTTTTTTTTTAATTGCCATACTTATTATGTCACTGACTGATTTTTTACATTGTTATGATTTCAATAAAACAGCTAACAAATTTATATAATATATCGTAGGAAGTATAGTATAGAATTTTTTGTTTCTTGTTTTATTCTAATCAATCAATCTTCATCTAAGCACACCCATTTGTTTGTTAAGTGCCCCAAGCTTAACAAAGACTTTTTATTATAAATATGGCGAATATAATTTTAAATTAAATAATGAAACGCTCTATTATTTATTGCTTTTTTATACTTGTCAATAAATAATGTCTGTATTTCGATAAAAAACAAAACATTTTTCATTCAACCCGCTCAGTAATCCAGTAGCACCGGGGAGTTGTAACGAAGTTACTCGGTCCATTTCTCAATTTTCTCGGTACAACAGACCCCTATTCTAAGATGGACGCACAAAAGATACACCTAACCCTTCGACAGCCCGCGGCTTCATGCTAAAGTCAGATACTGCGGCTCGATTCTGTTTTATTGCTTTATGAAGAATTTTGCGGGGTTTATCGTTAACATTAGCGATCAGATTTTATGGATATTTCATATTGATAATGTAATGTTCGATGAAGATTTTATTTTAATGCTTCTGATATATTTTTCTTTTGAATTCCACGTTTTACTAATATTTTCAATGTTTAACATATATTTATATGAGAACTTCTTAACCAATATTTAAATTAAACAACAGCATAATTTGATTTTGTTTCATCAAATACATAATAATTGATATTATCAGACATTTCCGAAATTTTAATTATGTGACATGTAAGCAAATAGTTTCAATAAAGACATTTTATTATTTATTATTAATTCTTTAATTATTTATTATGTAACTCTTGCAGAAGTAGATAATAATACATATTTTCTAGATCAAAATCAAGTTGAGTTAGCTAAGTTGTATGAATTATTGAAATATATATAAATTAACGCTAATTAATTATTTTTCAGTCGTTGAAGAATCATGAATGATCAATCTGATTTCGAATAATGAAGGTTCTATTATTTATTTTTTTACAAAATTAAATAGTTAAATCTTATAATTCACACGTTAAAACTCAAACGGTAGCCTTCGTCATTGTGGTGGCATCCGTTTTCTCAGCATTATATTAAATTTTATTATCGCCATGGACTAAGTAATGGGAATATCGTGTAAGGCGGCCGTCCGGAGCCCTGCGGCGTCGAGGGGGTTAAGTGGGGATGGGGGGTGATTAAAATTTCGGCTACCGTTGATGACACAACACTGCAGAGGATTAATAGAGGTTTTATGAGTGGATTACATTACTTCGACTCGCTTCAAGTGTTGTGATTTTGTTTGTTCAACATCGTATAAACTAAATCTACTCATAATAAGCAAGGGACAGCTATTACGCTTGTTCGATTGTTATAATGCACAATAATTAGTTAAGCTATATATTAAAGTGATTTGCGTGTAAGTCTGATACATTAATTCATACATTTAATTCAGCGAGTTGTGCCGGGAAAAATAAAAAAGGTATTTTCGAATTGCATTTGAAATATTTTTTAAATAAGTAAAGTGTATCGTGCACTATGTGTGATGTAAATGCTAAAAAAATCGACTTATTTTTTTATGGTTTTACATGTTGTTGTACGCTGCTTCGATCGCGTTGAATTCGAATAATGCGCCCGCGATAAAAGCTCAATGTCCGGTCGCCTTAAGTTAATTTATACATTTAATATTACTTATAAATTTAAGAATTAACAGTCTAAAGACACATTTAAAATTATAACAAATTATAAAATGATCTTCTAATTGATTATAGAAAATAGTTAAATGAAATTACAATTAAGTAAAGATATATGGTAATGTCATTAGTACCAAAAAAAAAAAAAAAATTTCTTGGTAGCTATGTGCATATGGAATTGGGTAAAAATACCTTTAAATTTGGCCCATACATACTAACAAGTTAAGTAGAATATGTTATATTAAACTTTGATTTGAAATAAATTTGTAAATGTTATGTAAAATGACTTATAGTTCATTATTATTATTCCAATTAAATGAAAATAGGGCCGAAATTATTTAATGATCAAAGCTTCTTTAGTTAGGCATCTAAGAATAAAATTGAAATAAAAAAATAGAAATTGCCCAACAGAAGCAGTTAAGCACATTATCGAAGGAAAACTATTCCGTATTCGAAATACGAGTAAAAAAGAAGCAAACTTTCGACTATAAAAACAGCTAAGAGCCTCTTAAGGAGAGATAAAGCTGGAAACAATCGAATTAGTCTTCGAGAAAAACGCAAGAACTTGGCTCATAAGCGAAATAATACAAACATTTATCAAATCCTCACTATAATGTACGTGCGATCATGTTTTTTACCACTAAATAAACTGTATTCATACATGTAATCGGTATAGTTAATAATGATAAATATATTAGACGCTAAAGATTTTACAATTGTCTTAGGACGTATTATTAGCTGCAGCGAAATTGCTGAACTTCTTAGAAACGGAATTTTCTGTTACAGACAACGAGTCGAAACTTTACCTTCTAATTGTTCTGATGAATAAATATATGTCACGATATTATCAAAAACTTTTTTTATTTAGGATGTTGATAAAATCTCTTAACTATTCAATTGTCCGATTCCATAATTAAATTGTTATAAAAAAACATAATTATGTCTTTCTGACATAATTATGTTTTTTTGCCAACGATTGCAAACTTGTACCAGCCAACAGGAAATATTATAAAGCGTGTAAAAGATGAAATAAAAAACAAATATGTACAGTCTCTCTCTCTCTCTCCCTCTCTCTCTCTATTCCCTTAATATCATATCCGATGGACCGGGAATCCGACACGACCGATCCGATTTACTTGATGGTAGAGTTTTGTGCTCGTCTGGGTAGGTACCACCCACTCATCAGATATTCTATCGTAAAACAGCAGTAGGTGGAATTGTTGTGTTCCGGTTTGAAGGGTGAGTGATCCAGTGTAATTACAGGCACAAGGGACATAACATCTTAATTCCCAAGGTTGGTGGCGCATTGGCGGTGTAATCTATGGTTATCATTTCCTACACTGCCAATGTCTAAGGGCGTTGGTGACCACTTACCATCAAGTGGCCCATATTCTCGTCCGCCTACCTATCCTATGAAAAAAAGACCGGTTTTCAAGCAATAAATACGTGTTTTCTGAGATACGGGATTTAAAATTGCAAACTTCTAAATTTGGGCTTAAATTGCGCAAACCTGGTGCTGAACCTGGAAAGACTTCTAGATCAAGATGTGGTCTTATAAACTAGTCATTAAACTAATGAGGTAGAGGATGTTTTTTTATAATTTCTTAGGTAACTTGTTTATTTTTAGTAAGTAGAACTTTATTCGATACAAACCAGAGTCAACATTTTGTAAAAAGAATAAAAATTACTTTCTTATTAAATTCTTCTTTCATCACAGATTTTAAAGTTGAAAAGTTTTATATATTTTATAGGTAGGTAAGTGAGTTTGAGTTCATTTTGTTTAATTACTATCTTTAAAGGAGTCGGACGGCGCATTTAATTATTTCCCAATAAATCTTAAACGCGCCAGTTGCCGCGTTGATCTTTCGAGTGTGAAGGTTTATTTAAGGGCAGCAATATTTTTTGATCCCCCGGCTTGAGCTCACTTCGTTATATTTATTAAAACATCGCCCGAGATTACAAAGAACACGATATTTTTTACACTAGAAGATGTGAAAACCAATTAAGGAGATAAAAAGAGAATCCAGCGAGGTGCCTGCATTAATTTCTTTTTTGCGGGGATTATTTTAAAATTGCATTATATTCTTGTTAAGACGCCGCCGCTTCCGTTTAATGATAGCACTACCCCTTCCTTTTTAATTGCCTCGGGCTATTGCGAAATGAGTAATCAGGAGGTGCTCGGCCGTTCTTCTGATAAAACTTTGCAATCTCGAAATCTTAACGCACATCGAAATTTAACGGACGCTTACTTTAATGAGCGGAAAATAAGATACTTATGTTATTAAATAAATTATTATAATGAGACTAGATATGTAATAGTTTACTTTTGTTGTTAACTTTTGTTTCCATTATTTTTTTTCTAGAAGCCCACTAAACATAATTACGATTTACCTCGATCACATCCGATACCCGCGAAAAATAGCTTAATTCATATAAACTAAATATTGCGTGTCTTTTGGTAGCATTTAATATCAATAACGTTTAATCTGGAGGAAACAATGTAAACCAATCAGAGTGACAGTGGAAATGAAGAAATAATCCCCACGCACGTATAAATCGTAGTCGATCGTATACAACGGGTTCTCTGACAGGTACCGCTCAATTCGGGGCGAAAGCATGATATAAGTGTTCGCCAGAAGTGGTCACGTTTACAAGTGAAAATAATTTGTCGAAACAGTCCACGCACTATTGAAAATTGCCCCTTAATTTCCGCAGAATAAGATAGGAATCGACTGCACTGCTAACCTTGTCGATATCATTCACGATACCACTCACAAATTTATATTTTCATCGAATCGTTTTATTTGAACTTTATTGTGAAAGAAATAATGATCATATACGCGTTAAGGTAAGTTGGTTCGACGCAGTCTCGGTTTATTAGTCATCGATGGTGGCGCGATAGGCCGGTGCCAGGCGCGGGCGGCGCGCACGCATGTACTGTCAACACTACCCTAATGAACGGCAGTTACACAACGCACGTGATGCTAAATGTCGCTATACTTCCTGCTGTAATTTTATAGTAATTTGTGCGTATTTGTCATGTAAAAAGAATTATGGCTCTATTGTAAATATAATAATATTTTGATGATATTTTTTATAAACCCTGATGTTAAATTTTATTTCTAAACTAAAAATAATATGATGTTTGTATAAAGTGTAAATAAATCCCAACGAGGGTTAATACTTACATATATTTCTAGTATATACTTTTATGGGATACTTTATATTATAATTATTTAATGCAAATAAAAAGCACAATCATATAACACGAATCGCGACGAATGTTAATTACTGTTCTTATTTATGCGACTGCAGCCGCTCGCGTTTCGTGACACTGTCCTCGCAGAGACAAAATAAATCGTGCAAATCTTGCAGTCGCGGTAAGGCATACTCTTGATGATAACAGCATGGTTATTTTAATAGTAAAAAATTAAACGAGAAAATTATCTAACTCAGAGTAAGATATACCATTATTGAATTTGGACTGTTAACTTTATTCCCCTTAATTTAGGACCACTTAAATTTCTTATTTATTTACCGAAATTACAAGAAAATAAGATTACTATTTTATTATAAAGTGACTATTAAGTGGATGGTATGTACTTTTAGTATCTAATTTCTCCAATTTAGTAGAATAATTTAAATTGGCTTGTGTAGTATTGAATGCTTCGACATTATTAGGAATCACATTACAAATGCACCATTAGTTTTGTAGTTTAGTGCGCACGTGACAATGCCGCAGTGGCTTGGATTTAATATTTGATATATCGTGATTAACTCTATGAAGTGTGGACTGGTTTAACCCTTGCTTTATAAGAAATGAAGGCAATAATTATACATATTGTGAATATATTGAAAATTGTTAACCACAATTTGTACTTATTGGTCATTTCAAAATATATGCAAATTGTTTAAGACTAACTTTTGTTTTTAGCTGTTTGTTCTTGTATAATTTATTGAAATTTCTAGATGATTTGTATTGAATTTACTTGCACATTTATTTTAGTGTAGATTATGTAGTGGCGTTCAGACAGGTTCTGCCATCAAGATGTGCCGTTGCCACATCCGACTCGGAACGAATTGAACACGCACGGGGTTCCGTGCCAGGAACCAAGGCGTCCATAAACTCGTAGATTTAAAGATAAAAGCTAAATATCACAAAGTGATTACGAAAAAATTAGGGCTAAACTAGGTTATTACTTATGATTTGCCCATTTGACGTTATTTTGAAATATACTACAACATAAAGAAACTTTGGAAGCAATTTTCCGTTACGATTCGCGCGCCATCTACTGTAAATGTGATTCCATGGCAGAAACCTTTACCGAAGTGTAAACAACAACTGTATAAAATTTCAACCTAATCGGACGAATAGTATAGGAATGCTTACGGGACAAACAAACAAACATTCAGTATATACAAATGTATATGTAAGACGTATGTTACAATTTTGTTTTTATTGTATAGGTAGGTGGACGACTTTTGGGCCACCTGATGGTAAGTGGTCACCAACGCCCATAGACATTGGCATTGTAAGAGATTTTAACCATCGCTTACATCGCCAATGCGCCACTAACCTGGGAAACAAGATTTTATGTCCCTGGTGCATGTGTAAGTATACACTGGCTCACTCACCCTTCAAACCGGAACACGACAATACAAAATACTGTTGTTTTGCGGTAGAATATTTAATAATATTATAATAATTTTTTTATAATAAATTACATTTTGTTTAATTTTAAACATTAAAATTCGTAATGTAAATATGACTTGGTTTATAAAGTTTTTATTGATTAAAATAAGTGTTACAATTAAATTTGGCAATTAAATATTGGTACTGGTATAGCAAGTTAGTTGATATAAAAAATCTAAATATTTCGTATATCGTTTTAATAATACATTACGAAAACTATGTATGTTTTTAAACAATTGTATGAACGATGTGCGAACGTATAGAATACTAAAGAAACCACTTATAAAACGTATAATAATTGATTTTTTATCGTGAAGACAAGTTATAAAGACCATATAAAAATATTAAATTCAAATAAAATCTATAAATCAATGCTTCCTAAATAAGTAAATTTAAATTCATTAATGTATGATGAGTTCGTATCTCGCGTGAAATTCTTAAGTTCAACTCACGGTGATATGCCGTTAATGCGTGACAGTTATAATTATCTCTAAGTAAGTAAAATTCAATCAATCTAATAACAAATGATTACCTTAAAAAGTTAGGCTAAATTATAATTTGAACTATAATTGAAAAAAGATTTTGAAAATCTTTGTTCGAGTATTGTGCCATTATTTCAATAAAAAACCATTTTTGTAATACTTCTTTATAAATCATAAGAACGGCAATGTTCCCCTAAAACAATCTATGTAATGAGAACGCATAAAACAATGGCCGATAATTTACGAGGTCTGAAGGAAAATCGGACCGCTCGCGCTTAACATTTATTTGATAAAAGTCCTCTGCATTTTTTTACGACGTTATATATAAAATAATAATACTTATTTATGTATTATTATTTAAATTAAATTTATATATCTTATAATAATAATGTATAATAATGCTGCAGTTATTGAGGTCCTTAGTTCAAATTCTGAGTCGAACCAATAATAGTTGTTCGATTTTTATGTCGAGATATTCTCAGTAACAATTTAAAGTTAGGAAGTCGACTGTTTTGTAACAATATCTCGGAAAGTGAGTAAATTCTTGGTCTTGCACATCATTATTATTATAATTCATCACATTAAAGGTACTAAAAACAGCTTTCCGTTTACAAAACTCTACTATCGTTATGAATATAATTGCGCTATTATTTTTATATGTTGAATTAAAAAAATCTAGTATTTATTTCATAATTGGTTTATGTTTGATGCGCAAAATAGCAACAGTCCAAGTATTTTTCAAAATAATAGCACAAGAAACGTAATGTAAGGAAAGTCATTAATATTTTTGACGTTGTTGCTTGTGTAATCGTAAGATTTATCAAAACAGTAAGAACATGGAATTCCAATATTGAAATATAAATTAAAATTTGAATGGGCGCGTAATTCGACAATAAAACGCAGCTGAGCCGCGCCCCAATCAGATGGCGATCTTGATAAACGACCGCCGTGAGACTGCACTCTTCCGATGTACCTATAGTGAAACGTGAGAAGGCGTATTGAAAAAATATTTATAAAACTGCTGTTATAGCTATATGAATTTAAAAGATCGTACATTGATCAATGTTTAATTTATTTTGTTTAATATTTTATTATACGTTGTATAAAAAAACTCAAAATGTGAAAAGTGAACTAAGTATGAACGGCATGCTTATTCCTCGAAGAGAGTTGTTCCAGCACACCCATGAACGAAAAATAATTTAGACAGATAAATAATAATAATTAAATTTTGGTAAATAAAATTATTTACATGATACAAATTCATATTAATATTTTTTGCTATCAAGACGTAATTAGTTAATTGATGTTATTTATAACTCTTTCAACGTAATTAATTTTAAAATTTACAACCTACAAAATGTTAGCGCATAAAAAATACACGGCAATGACAGAATAGAAATAATTACTTCGTATCCCGGGCAAGGCAGTCGTGTCGTTCTGCTGGAGGCTTAACGGAGAAAAAGACATCTATCCTACTCTATAACACATGAGGATCTAAGTGTAGAGCGAGACGGCAAACTGTTGCCTAAATAAAACATGACGGCTGAGAACACGAGCCATATTGCCTCGCTGGAAAAGTTTTAAAAAGTTTTCTTTGCGGACCCATTACAAGTACGATGCCTTTGTATGTGTGCGCGCTCGATACATGCGGTCGATAGTCCCATGATGCGTCAGGAGACAAAACTTATTTCCCACGTTGATACCAGTAGACAAAAATAAACTCCTATTCGTTAGTTATCCTCAAAATGAAGCTGTTTCAAAAAGTTCCGAATGCTTTGTTTTTGTTCAAAAAAATATACATTTTTTTTTCAACATGTTTAGGGCAATATATTTCTTAGTAAGATAACATTTTAATCCCCTATATATTTGATAAACATGATTTTATTTTACTAAAAAAAGGAACTAATTTTTGATCATGATTTTATTCCATTTGCAATCAATTGAGGTCGTGTG
Source organism: Nymphalis polychloros (assembly GCA_905220585.2). Lineage (NCBI taxonomy): Eukaryota > Metazoa > Arthropoda > Insecta > Lepidoptera > Nymphalidae > Nymphalis > Nymphalis polychloros. The sequence goes on from HG992247.1 coordinate 4,258,205, forward strand.
ACCTCAAACTGCGTTTGTATAAGTAGAAACTCACACACACACAAGTTGCACGTACACAACGAAAGTAGGTTTATTTCCATGAAAAAGTTTTGAAAATCGATGGCTTTAGCTCCTACGCTCCAAAACTTTTCCGTCATATAGCCATAAATACCCGTTGTACGCCCGAGCCGTGTTTTGCTTCTACACCAGTTCACATCTAGCTATCGACATTGAGTTCTCTTGTAATAGCTATGTTTTTCTTGAAACTTAATAGACTATAGAATATATAAAATTTAATTAAAATTCAACGATATTAATAAGTTATATTAATTCTAAATTATTGCGTTATAAAATTAAATATAATGAATATTGTTGTTTCATAAGATTAAAATCAAGTATCACATTGAAATATTATGAATTCCTGCGGCTTTGCTTAAAATTAGCCTAAACGAAGCTGACAATAATCTGCTTCCATTACTCTATTTACATCGATTCACTGCTTCGTTGCAGAAAAAGGAAGACAAGGCGACAACTAATCTCATTGATTAGGTACACATTTTCAATTCGAATTTCAAATCAGTATATATAAACCTAAAGCAAGAACATTTTTAATACTACTTTTTAAATATTTTTTTGATTTTAAATTTCGAACGAAATATGAAAATAATGTACTCAATCCCTATCCATTCTGCTAAGGCAGTTCACCGTGACGTGCCGCTCGGTCTGCGGCGTGCGCCATCTTGAAAATATCTATTTGATATATTATTGTTTATAAATAATGACTCCGCGACCCTCCCAATTTAATTGTGGCGTATCCTCGAGAATGGCTTATTAAGCGGCCGGTTAATATTTCCTTATTGGGCTGTAATTAATTTTGTTAGTCAGGTGCTACGCCCACGGCGGTTATTCGGTGCTGTCTAAACGGCTATTATCTCCCGCATTATTTTGTCGTGGCCAATTTGTTTGAAGCCTTTGACGGCTAGATGGAGATTCAGTTAATTAAGTCGTCTCGATCCAACATCGGGGCGATCCGCGAATTATTTTTAATTTCATCTGATTTCATTGTTCTATGCTAAGTGTCTTTATTTATAATTTTATTTTCTGTATTTGATTTCAAAACTCTTGTACATTTAAAAAAAATACTTTTATTACCCGATTCGAAGTCCTCCAGACCGAATTTCGACCAAATACTGCCAATTCGCTCATTCGGGTTGCATTTGATAAGTCTTAACTAAAACTCAATAATGTGATAACAATCCATTTAGATATTTTTTTTTGTGTCTGATGTTGTTCAATTAATGGCGGATTAATAACAATAATAAAAAAAAAGACAAGTAACGACATTGAAAGTATTCATTTACAGTTACCAGATTTATTTTATGTGTTAAGAAAAATAAAGTCTGTGTGTAAGTGAATGTAAGTGAAATTAGTGATGTAAGGTTTAAAGAACATAATTTTTTTTCTGTTGGTTTTTTTATCCCTAATGCTTAATCCCATCTCGCCAATTTACACATCCAACACCAGATAATAAGATATGAACATCGAACAGTTGTACAACCGTGCAGAAGTTGTGGGCAAGGTCGAATTAGCGCCATGACCTTCCAACTGCAGCCCTCTGCCCGTTGGTCCAAGTAGTTTGCGAACAACTGCCATAACTCCGTAGGTACTCTGAAACTGGGTGACGGTCTAACCGGCCGTTGACTCCGAGAAAAAGTTCTCTTTAAATATCCACAACTTTAGTTTAGCAACTCAAATTTAGTTTGGTAACAAACGGAGTAACAACAAGTCGCAACAAATCCGTTAGAAAGTGGCGCGCGAGTCGTTTTCAAGTTCAACGGTCGGAGTCGCGATGGTGCTTAATTTCTGCCATCGAGGTATATCCTTGATTTCTTATGTCATGGTCTATAAATTATATTAACTATATTTTGCTACATATGCACAAGCTTTTTGTCCATCTTCACATCTGATAATCTCAAGATGTATATATAATAGTTGCTGATAATTTCCTTGTAACGTATCGTAACTGTCTTTAATATTTTAAAAAACAAAATATTTAATACTTTTTTTGTGATTAACAATATAATAAAATCCTGTAATGGTAGTTCATAATGTACTTAATCAATCTATTAACTAACTTTTGTGTAATTTTTGTAATACTTCTTAGTAATGAAACAAACGTAAATATTTTATAATAAATGAGGCTTTTGGCTGTGGAGGTGGTGCTTAGAGCAATACTTGCTATCGTATCGATTGACCTCATATTGCCCTTAATGTGACCTAAGTAGTTTTCTAACTCAGTATTACCGTCATTATTGACTATTAACGAATAATAAGCGAGTAATTCTTACTTAAGTATCACTTTTAGTACTTTTAAAGATATTTAGATTTTTTACTCATTAATTTTACTCCGTATCAAAAAAGACGATTCTAGAAAGATTATTTTGTGTGTTTTGAAAATAAGACTTAAGTGCTTAATTTGTTTGAATTATTATTATCATATTTTCCTTATCAATAGTTACGTCAAGTGCGCTGTTTCAGGAAGTAAAAGTTGTACAGGCCCGCGTCGAGATCAAAGTCCTGAGCAGGACTGTCACGTCAGCTATGCGGAGGTAGCGAGGCGCATGCGTCCACCCGTCCCCCTCACCCCCCTGCCCGCAACACGGAAAACTTTTCCCTGACATAGGTATAAATACAAGCGCTCACCCGTCGGCAACACTTTTTGCCCCCCTCCATGGGGTGGGAAGGCAAAAGTTTTGCCAGCCCGGCTCGGTACTCCTCGTACACAGCGCTCTTCCACTTTTTCCTGTATATTGAAATGGAGGTGCGGAGAAAAGAGTAGAATTTAGAAGCTGTCGTACAAATTTTAATGAGGAGTGAGTGTAAGGTGAATTCTGTGTCGTGTAACGAGCTAGCACACTTTGTACCGTCATTTTAACATTTCGATATATGCGTCGCAACGATAGGACTATCTCGAAAAACAAAATAAAGTTTCAGTTCCCTTTAATGAAACCATATATATATAATTTCCCTCAACAAGGTTAAATTGAAGCTGTCTTTTCGCACCTGCATTATAGATATCCAATGGTCAGCCGCAAGGCAGGTCAACACCTATTTTACGATAATCACAATTAGGTGAACCGCTACTTCATCACGGCGCTGCCACTCGATAACAAGGAACTGTACTGAATGATTAATAACACGATTCGCGGCTTGTTTGCATTTGGACCGTCCGTTGGGGAGGCTAACAAACTTATGAATAATATGCCCGAGTTACGAACCTAAAGATAAATTGATTTTCTCAAAAACAGTCTTCTGATTTGCCGTTACGGTTTCGAGGTAATGACTCCAACGTAAATTTTATTAGTCAGAATAGGTTATACAAACAGTTTGCTCGCTGACAACGGTGGCATATTTGAGGTCTGTTAAGTGTACATTCATCAACGTGAGGGTTGTTACTGCAACGCCTGACCCCATGTTATCTCCTTAGCGCAGTGACGTGACCTCAGTCCGCCAGTGACTGATGACTTGCCTTAATTAAATTTTATGAAGACATAAATGTTTACTTTAATGAAAATCTATTTGCATATAAATTCTGGTACAGGTAAATTTTTTTTATGAAATTGTGCATTTCGAACTTGTGGTAGCGTTACGTTTAATTTTTATTCTAAAATAATGACTCGAATATGCTCGCTAAATAATGTATGTTTTGATTTTGTTTATTCGTAAGCTATTTTCACAACTTCTATTAGCAATGTTGTTTAGGCTGCAAGTAAACGATAGTCTAAATTCTACAGCGCTAATGCAGTTGCGTAGTCAGACTAACTTAAAGCCGCTGCCGACTAACTCTGACGTCAGCATCTAAAATTCAAGGAATAAAGACAAGCAGGAAATCAACATTTCGGACAAATGTAGTCAGCGTCTGTTACGTTCGGATCATGAACTGGCAGATTTCTATCTAAAATTAGATGAAAATTAAGCTGTCTAGCTCTAAATAAATACGGATCTGTGACTATCGTGTTGGTTGTAACATTTCAGATATGGTATGGGAAACTTTGCGAGAGCAGCTATTTCAATGTTATTTATTTCAATCGAAGATAATTTTAGCAACAAAACAAAAATATGTCAAAGAGAAAATGTTTTTTTTTTTTTTAAGTTTAATTAACACATTCCAATCTTAATATTGCTTAATTGGACATTATCTATATAATATTTTGACAAATTTTAAAGAACTATTACAGCTATTAGTATATTAAATTAAAGGTTGGTGACGAACGAAACCTTTGCTGGTAAATGTTTTTTTGAGTTCTGCAATTTTTTCGCTCCACAGACCACTTACCAAATTTGCCAAAACATATTGACTGCTGGCCCATAAGTACTTAGTTCCTTTCCATCGATTTTCAACCAGCCATGAATAAAGCTTTTCGGTATTAAATACACACAAAACATCAAAGGTTTTCAAGAGATGCCTTTTGATCGATCTATGTTCGTATTAGTTCGTTCACTAGTATGAAAATATGAATATCAATTAACTACAAAACTATAAATATAGTCTTCTATTTAAATTATATTAAGTTCAGAATGCAATTTTAAATATGTATCAGATTTAAATATACAATGTATTAAGTACATAAACGTAAATACAAAGATGTAAAAACTATAATTTACACTAACACAAAATGTTTATGTAATATTTTTAACAATAATTACTATTTATAAAAATCTTTATCGATTATTTTTTGGAGTATATCTGTCTATTTTGCCTTGTACATATTTGCAGACCTTTTAATCTATTGGGCAGAGACACAGTTTTTAGTCCAAATCCAAGCTGTTTAGTCCAATAAGAGAACGGAAAAATCTTTCATACCTTGTGCGATATGCTTCAATATATATACATATCACATAATCTACGATTTCGATAATTCGATTTCGCACTTATTTGAATCGCTATTTGTATCTATAGTAAATATTTATAGACACATACTTGTGGATTATATAAAAATAGTTTCTCTTAATTTAAATCTCCTACAACCGATTCAAAAATAGAATACGATACTCAAACTTTGCTTTCAGCCAGTTCGAGTCATCGCCATTCGTTATATAAAATTGAAACGGAGTGTTTCAATAGAGTTATTGTAATCGATATTTCGAATTCGACTTCGATTAATTAAAAATTTTCTGATGATAAATTTTTATATCATAATATTATATTAAATATGTAGTTCATATTTAGACTGTAACTCGTAAGACTCTTTAAGTAACAATTATTTGTTCTAAACATATTTCTCTATGATCAGAGCTATCAAACGAGATAATTTAAGTTATTTATTACGAATTAAAATGTCAGTGTGATTCTATATATAGTTGAAAATAAATAAAAACATATTAATCTTTTTAACGACTAGCGGTCTTTTTCTCTGGAACAAATAAAAGAATGACACGATATTTAACTGGAGACAGGGGCCGTTACTCAGCTCAACGTTCAGATTTATTGGCACAATTGACAAAGTGGCAAATGGCCCATTAGAAATTAGACGACGAGACGTTCTACGGAAAAATGTAGCGTAATATTTTCCGCTGTAAGCAAAATTGTAAGCAATAAATAATACCCAGCTTCGTAAACCAGAAGGGCAAGGTATACCAGTAGTGATTTTATGTTACTGTAATAAGTACACATACAAACACATTTAAATGTTACATTTAAATATTTAAAAAAGTTATGTCTATCAATTTTTTATATCTGAAATAATGATTTATAATAAACAAATAAACTGGTATGAAATGTAATAATTATAAGCTTTCGTTTATGAAATTGTAAAGTTAAAAAAAAAAGTTAGAAATCGATAGTATAAAATTATATAGAATAATCTTAATAATATCACGCACGGCAGGGGGAACTAATTCTACAAATGTTTTCAGTAGATACCTTACGACATGTTTATTGTCATTGAGTAATAAAAACGCGTCTAATGACTCGAAAAGATTCGCGGATTCGTAGGAGATTGTCTCACTATTTCATATATGGGTTAATAAAATTTTATGTACAGTTAAACTTTGTTAAATGCACCGTCTTCGAAGGAATTAGGCCTTTATTTATTTATGCCTCTAATCCATTTGGAATACCGTTCATTTATTTTATTACTTCGTGTAGATAAGGCTTTATATTTTTTGTTCGATTTATCTAATGTATACTTAGAGATATCTTTCATGGGTTATAAGAAAGTGAGTAAGTTGTACACACGTCTAGTTGTCTCATTGGGTGCAATGACCATAAACATTTTAGGTATCATTATTTAAGAGCATCTTTATGTAATGTTGCCGTGGATGTTCAACGTTTTAAAAATAAATATTTTATAATAAAGACTACCTAGCTAGAGGTAATTATCTTAGTAAAAGAACTAAAAAAAGCAAGGTACGAATTATAGTAATGTAACGGATGCTTAGAACACAAACCATTCAGAGTAAAGTATGTTTTTTTTAATTGAGTAAAAATTTTAAAATTTCACCCTATTTTATCCAGATATACAAACAAGCTTACGTCACATACTTAAAATTCACTTACATTATTTATAACGACGTAAAAACAATTTTCTTTTCACGAAGTGCAAATTCATGAAACGATTTTCCAAATGCAAACAACGAACTCTATAAAACCGTGCAAACACATCAGCGTCGAGTATAAAGAGATTATCTGGTAAGAATGGGAGCAAGTAAACAGATTATAAAAAAGACATTTGGATAGAGTCTAAGCCATAAATATATTCATAGTTATGTGACCCGATAGATTATTTCTTGTTGTTTCATAGTTTCATCCAATTATTATTATCTTTTTATAATATATTAGAAGGCCATTAGTAGGAAGATGCTGCTATTAGATGCTGTCTCTTCTTTCGAATATTTAATTAGTAATGATGGAAAGAGAAAAATAGTATTTATCTGAATATGCTTAGCAATGATTGTAGTAAGTAAGGTTGTTTATTTTTAATAATTGTTTTCAATGAGATATATTTTAGTCTTTGATTATTAACGTTGAATATGAATTTATATTTGTTTATATTCCGTGGTATTTTTATAAAGTTATTGGGAAATAATTTGATTGAATGAAATTTTAATACAGGTAATGTCAGTTACATACATTTACTTAAACACAATTATGAAATGAATTTATTTTTCTTCACACAAAAAAAATAAATTTTTAACGTAAAAAATAAACAATGCTACATTTTATTTATAAGAAAGTACAGATTTCCCCTCGGAATCTTAGTTTTGTGTGCACTAACTGCGTCGTCCCGCGGGTGCAATGCGTCGGCGTCCCGCGACGATGTCCCGCGTCCCCTTGTCGCGCGCTCGTGCGTGTAGATAAAAAATAATTGGTTCATTCGCCTTGAATTATAGTACGAACTGTACCTTTCAATATTTTAGCGTTTATCTTTTATTTAATTCTACAAAAAGTATTTTCAAAATTGTTGAAAACAGTTTGACATTATTTTGAGTTGTATTTCTCTAAACACAGGAGTTAAATAATGTAAATTTTCTTATTATTTCTTTACATAAAAGTAGCGCCAGAGGCAAAATTGAATATTACTTAGCTTGCACCGAAAACAATGCCTCGCTATGCAACTGTTCTTGTGTTCGAAGTTCAATAAGTGAATGTGGATATCGGCAGGCTGGCATTTTGAAATTAACATCTTAAAGCGAAGTTTCGAATTGTTTAATCTACGTTCATTCCCCATTGGCTTCGAATGCAGCGGCGATCGCCTCTCGATTCACAATGGGTGCATTGGATCGACTCAATACAGACTCATATTTTATTAGAGTTCTACAGAACAGCTTCGTCGAATATTATTTCTCAAAATATTATATTCGCAGACGATAGTCTAGCCATTCAGACAGTTACATTTATTACAATTAAAAATCGATTGTTTAAATGAATTATTTTGAAAAATTATTGGTAAATTATTATTCAAATAATATTTTGTGAACGTTTTCTAATGTTGCTAAATTTCAATTACGTAATAGCTCATGACGCACTCGAGGTAATTATTCAAGTGCTTCACGTTGAAACAACTTTGTAATCAAACAAAGTGTCGAAATAGACGCTACAAAGTTTGTAACAAATAAGGTGAGTGCACACGTGAGGGTCCCATTCAACAAGTCAAGTTGCTGTATTGTGTGAAGCAAGCGATCAATCATAATCAGAGCCTCTTTCACCTCGACTAATGGTCCACAAAATGGCGGAATGCGTTTAAAATCTGTGAGTATTCGCACCCAGTATTGGGAGGTAACCGTTCGGAAATGGAGTACAAAGCGAGCCCGTTTGCTGATCCATCATGTGTCGCCGCAGCCACACCAGATAAATACACACATTTGCTATGGTTTCTGAACGATATTTTCAACAATTACTGAACAATTTTATGTGTATTTAGTTGTGAAATTACGAAAAAAAAATCTGAGATAAATAAATAATTATTTCATTATATAATAAGAATGATGATTATGTACCATGGTCTTAAGAATGTATTATTGATGTTAAGAATATTTGTTGAAGAATTTTTAATTTTATCGACTTGGTCGCAACGTGTGTGCGGTTTTTGCATCAAATCAGTCGCGCGCCTCCACACAGGCTCTATTGTTCGCTTTGTTATTTTAATTTTTTCCCCAGCGAGGAATGTCTTTGAGACTGTTCAAATGACGCGTGTAATATCAAGGTTTGGAATCGTCGTTTGATGTAGAAGATTAGGGTATTTGGAGATGAGCGTTTTGTATTTTTCACCGAGTAATGGAACAATGAAAGCGTCGATTTTCTCCTCTTATCCCTTTTGTGGTGCACCAAATAGCTTGTTTTGATGTTACCTCCATTCCATTAGATATTTATAAAAATAATAAATACAATTTAAAAAAAAAAAACATTCTATAAACTACAAGTTTAATTAAGATACATTTTGGAAATTGAATTAGATTACTTCCTACGAAGTTGAAACACGTTGGTTCAATTTCGATGGCAATGCATTTTAATAGCAAGCATGACCTGATTCTCCTTTAGGATAGTAATAGTACGTAGGTATACATATATACTTGGTATATATACATGTATATATTTTAGTTTCAGTATTCAAATTGAATTATGCTTCGATTCATAGTTAAGACTCGAACTCTTTTGAAATCTTCTTCGAGTTGTTTCCGTAACGTCGCTTAGTCCTTTTCCAGACTTCTATTATTAAAAGAACAATGTTATAACTGGCTACGGTTTTGAAATTCATAAATTATTAATAATTATAATCATTAAAAAAATTTTAAATAATTATACATCATGATATTTATAGTATGATAGATTATTATCATACTATAAATATCGTGCTGCTGAACAAAGATCTTCGTTTATCTCAAGGAAAAGGTTTTTAGCGTGATAGCACGCCACTCCAGTGACGTATATACTAGTCGCAGAATATCTTCCGACATATTCAGGTTGGCCATCTCGGCTTCAATGCAAAAGAACTATATAATAAATGAACACTGATAAATTTACTTAACTACAATAGTACATATTATCCAAGCGAAGCCATATAATCTTTGTGACAAATCACCAAGAGCGATTGTGTTTTATATAAATTTAAAATTTAGTTTTAAGTAAATGAAATAATTGAAACTATTTGTCATAGTATTATAAAATACAACTTGTGTTAATGTATTATATAAATATAAGTGAAATTGTCCAAGACACCACATGGGTCACCGAGCGAGCTGTCCGAAGCAATACAACGGACACTAAGCAGAAAATTCCATTCCCGCAAAGTTTTGATTGTCCAAGGCAGATGGCATTCTTGCGCGACACATTCGCCGAAATGCTGAAGAGAATGTCGCATTTTATTGTGTTCATATCGCCCAAGTTTATACTCAGAAACTCATCGCCAAGTGTCATTTGGGCTTGCAACGTGACCGGACAAACATTCACCTTATCGCGAACGCTTATTGTTCAACAATCTTTTTAATAGATAACATCATTTGTTTATACTCAAATAAACAATTCCATAGTAAAATAACATATTTGTAATTAATGTAAACATGCATAACTTTCGTATCCGCCACGATAAACATCCGCAAATGCAACTTCCGACCCTCGGTAATTTTTATCCCCTTCACTAATTGTAATTTCATTGATAACACAGTTTACAGTTTGACCGGTCCATTAGTGCGAAGCAAGGTGGCGTCCGCTCGGGCCTTTCAGGGTATTTATAACCTTTACTATAGTTGCGGCAATAATTTCATTAGCGGGGCACAACTAGAGGCCGGACAAGACAAATGGTGGCCATTAGGGGCCTAACGACGGCCCTCGTCAGCCCCCTAAACTTTTAACGACGAGAATCAAAGTAAATACGCGGCATTATCTTGCCGATTTGGCACAATCATACAATCCAAGGTAGGCAAGGGTTACGCTAATAGGATGTGCGCCAGTCAGCAGGTGGGCTGATTAATGCAAACAGGTAACTAAGTGACCAACGGTCAGTCAGGGATAAACTACTAAGATACTGAAGAGAGCTGTAAGCTTTAGGAGCAAATATATTATTTGCAATGATATATGTATATATAATATGAAATTTAGTTTGTATTTTCATAAATGTTTTTAGGACCTTAATAATTTGTTTAAAAAGAGAATTAAATACAATATGAAATGTTGTTAATATATTATAATCAACGGCGGGTGTGAGCCAATTTATTGTAGTGTAAACTCATCATAAGTTCTTATGATATTTCCTTTCACAGTCCCGAGGGTAGTGGAAATCAGTCGCACATTCGTGGTAGTCTCGAGGCACTCGTACGTTAGCGTCCGGCCCGGGTCATTAAGGCCCATTTGTGGCAGAGAAACTTCCAGAATGTAATGCAATGTGGCGAGATAAAAACGACAGTATTACCAGTTCAAAATATATTTTATGCTTAATAAAATATATTGAAATTAATATCAAAATAATGTTTTATTATATTATCACTCCCGCGAAATTATAGAATGAATTATGTGGTATTATATTAACAGGTCTGTATACTGTTTCACGTAAAACAATTTAAATAGCATAATAAATAAAAACTTTTCATATAAATTAATGTTTGCTTGGTGGTGGTAGAGCTTTGTGCAAGCTCGTCTGGGTAGGTACCACCAACTCATCAGATATTTTATCACAAAACAGCAGAAATATCTCTTACAATGCCAATATCTATGGGCGTTGGTGACCACTTACCATCAGGTGGCCCATATGCTCATCCCATTTATAGCTTAAAATTATATTTTATAGCATAGGTAGGCACCTATGCTATAAATATACTTTTAACGCGTGAGATTGGCAGAATATCTTGTGCTAAGTCAACGCTATAAGAAAAAAATACTAATAAATACAATTACTTGCGATGAAACTAATTTATCTTGTTATGATTCATTCTGTTTCGTAAATTAGTGTCCTTATGTCTCGCACAATCGGCTTACGGGAGATGAACATAAAATTACACCAAGTGTCCGCATATGAGACGAACTCGCTACAACTCGTTTGTACAGGGGTGATTCAGATGATGGGTGATTTATACAAGCTGATGTTTTTATCTTTTGTTTTATTAACACCGAATATTTATCTGGGAATATTAACACAATTCAAAGAAAAATATATTTCAAGTAATATAAATGTAATTTCGGTAACAAATGGAAATCAAATCATAGTCTCTATAAGTAAATGATTTGGTATGGTTAATATTGAAACATTACTTTTTTGATTTGTACTTTATGAGCAAGTATTTTTTATTTAATAATATCTATACATGAATACATAAACAGTAAAAATATGTCTATGTTTGTTGCACTTGTTGTTACAATAATATGAATCTAATAAAAAAATACAAAAAAAAAATAAGATCACATTTTCAGCTTCATAAATTTAAGTCGGTACGTTGTCACCAGACTGAGATATTTTATTATCATCCTGTATATAGTAAGAATTTCATTTCGCACATATTGCTAAAGTAGAAACCATAACATATTAAGTTAATGAGAGACAACGCGCGTCTCTTCTAAGGGGCATATTGGCCGAATGTTACTTTATACTGGGAACACGAATATATCGTTTCATTAACATAGGATTATATGACGTGCGAGTCTGGAGTTTTGTCACTATAAAGATAACATAAACATGAGACATGTTTAAGTAAAGCTATGAGCTCCGTTGATACTGACAACATTAAATTAATGAAATGAAAAAAAAATAAGGATTTAAATTCGAAGCATAAACACATGATCATAAATGTTACGTCATTCATTTAGAAGGTGAAGTGGGGTGGAATGAAACATCGCTCGCTACTTTTTTTATTAATTTACAAAATAAAGTTATAATCTTGTTAGCGTCCCGCCGACTCCATTGTGACGGTACGTTACCTGGACATTGTAATAGGATCAACTTACAAAACACTAAGTATGCAAACATCAAAAGCGTTTTACAAAATAAAAGAATGAAGCTCCGTTAAGAGGCTTTTCATCACAATTGTTTTGATTTTTAATTCTATATGTTCGTTTATGTCTTTAAATATTACAATTATTTTATAATACTGTACATTTTGTATTTATTTATTAAGCTCTTACGCTCTCAATAAACATAAAACTTATATCGATAATTTGATAAAATAAATATGAGAGACCCTTGATAATGTACCGAAAAGCAATAAACATGACAACATCGCTTAGCCCTAACTGTTATGGAGCAAAATATTTGAGATCCATTTACCGAGGATATTAGCCGTTAAAGAGGTACTTGAAAGGCAATGGAGCCTTTACCTTCGGACCCTTTGGGAGGCGCTTTCTCAAGGAGCCGAAGGTGTTGTACCCCATCCTAAATACGATCTAATTACGAAATAGTTTCAGTTCTTGATTTATAGATTAAGTTTAGCCGAGCCCGGGTCGCACACGCGGCACACTGGTACACCACTGACATATTAAAATCCTTTCTCGGACGCCCTCAATCGATACAATCGTATCTGCCTCACTCGGTCACCTTGTAACAAATATATTTAATATATATTGAATTCAAATAAACTTGTATTACACCCAATAACACTACGGCTTTCGCTTCGCACATGTTTTTCGAAAATTTTGCTGTCATTAATTATGTTTATAATACATAATATTTATATGAATTTAAATTAAGAATAGTTACTGTACGAATCATGATTGCGTATAGTGCTAAGAATAAAATATACATCATATATTTTAATTAACATAATATATAATCTTAAAATAAATATATAATAATATGAAATTATTATGTAAAGTAATTTGTAATAATTGAGAATGTTATTAAAAAAATCGATACAATTAAGCTTAAGACACAATTTAGTATAAAATATTAGTTAAGGTAAAAAGTAAAAATAATTAATCGACTTAGATTAAACATTGAAGTTTTATCAATACAATGCAGAGCTATACCTACATGAGACGGTAACGGGAGGTGTTAGAGGAAAGACGGGACAATCTCAAGGTATTATCGGATTCCGTGGGTGTTCGGCTCACAATGGATGTTCCTGACCGAGCGGAGCTTACACTGTGGGCCCAGTACTTTGTACCAAATCACTCGGCGTAGATTTATTACCAAGTGTCCCAATTACCCCACTCTCCCCCCATATAAATCGTGGAATAATTGTTGCCATATTTACCGGTGACGTATCGCTAATCATGGCGCCTTCTGCGCCAGTTGTGACTCGTGAATAGTAATTATTAATCTAGTCCGATGACGAATATGAATTTAGAATTTATTGCTACAAGGCTATGGTTCACATTTATGAAGATAAGCACACATGTGCCCACTTTTAAGATTAAATAATACTAGCTGATTCACGCGGCTGCACCCGCGTTATATGTTACTATTCTGCGACTGCGATGAGTAATCGTAATCGTAATTGTAGATTAGATTGAGAATAGCGCGTTCAAACAAACATTTTAATATAGATATCAACATTATTATTTCATTTGCTTTCTATGAAAATATTATGACGATTCTTTCACTACCATAATTCGATAGGAAGGCAATACGACACGACCAGAAAGAGTTCAGGTGGTACGGTTTACGAAACGCGGGTGTGTACATACTTTCAACTTCCAGATTCCGGGCTGCCATTGAGTACCTTCTATAGAAAAACCCAATAACTTTCTGGGGTTTGAACTCAGAACCCCGCGATCTGCGGTCTTATATTTACTAGACCAACGAGGCAATCAAAATACATATCTAATGTGTTACGTTTTTTTACGAAAGTGAGTTGAAAAAAATGTAATGACCGCGTTTTAAATTTAATTAGTGAAATAGCAAATACGGTCATAGAGAGGTCTCTAACTAATCATTCGGTTCGTCCAATTGATTGCCAAATAAACCGCAAAACAACTAATCATCCCTCATCCTAACCCAGTTTGACCGATAATGTTTAGCTGATGGTAGGTATTTATTATTGGGTAGCGTCTTCAATTTATTAGTACCCATTGAAGTATTTAAAAGTTATAAAGATTTTAAAGTAATCGTCTCATGCCAGTGTATCTTCGGATTATTTGTTCTTCGGATTTATTCGAAATGAATAAATCTATAATTTAATTATTAATAACAATGTAATGAAGTATAAGAGATCAATAAATTTATAACAGAAAGCAAACTCAAAAAGGCACACTTTGAAAACTCTAGGAATAAATAATTTAGAAAAAATCCTAGTAATATAGTGAATAAAATAGTGTATCGTGATATCCAAAATTCAAGTACAAGCGAATACGCGAGAATCAGTTATATTTACAATTACTCAACTTCCTCTATATAGGTATTTAATTAATTAAAAGAGTCGTCGAGTTGATTTCAAGCAAGTTTAATTCACTTCATGTTTACCTGCACCCATGTTTGTGTTCACTAACTAACGAATAAATTAATCTTAATTATTTATCTAATTTAAACTCATTGCTTGTGACGATTTCGGCGGATTCTGTCCAATCTAGTAATGTAACCGAGATATCCTTTGTCATAACGTAAAATTAATCATATTCGGGATTCAATTAACATAACGTAATTTACACAAGACCCAATTTAGACAATTATCAAATTAAAGCGGACGGCGTAACGCATTAGAAAAGGAAATTAAATAAAAGATCTTTATTAACGTGGTTAATGTGTTAAGTGTTAAGTAAATTTGAGTGTAATCGCGCTAAGCCTTTTTTCGGGGTGGTGAATCCCGGACTGAGAAAAATGTGCCGGGATTTATTGGCTTGTTACCGGGATTTAAAAAAGGAGCGGTTGTAGACGGGACCCCGGAATGCGTCCCGGTCCCCGGCAGTCGGCGCGTTTGATGCTTGAAAAAAAGAGAGCCACTTGTTTCTGATGTTCAATTTTTGCAATCGTTCTGATTTCAGAATTATTTTCATTGAAATATGAATTGTAAGGAAAGTGTATTGCAGAACTATGTATGTTTCGCTTTGAGAGTAATGCATAGCAAGTTTGTAGCAGCAAATATTTATAACTGTATTTACTGTTGGTTAAATCTCTAGATTTCTCTAATATTTTTAAGTTAATACACTCCTGGATGCATACGACGAGGATGAATATCTTTTTTATATATTCACACTCTAGTTAGTTACGATTCCATTGTACTTAGACTTAGCTACAAATTATCACTAAAGTATTACTAATAGAAATGAATCATAAAATATTTTACTACGATATCTCTATTACTTAATAATCTTTTTTTGATCTCTTAATATGGATTTTTGAAAAAGTACTTCTAACTTTAAATGACATAAATTTATTCGTAATACAGCTCTGTGTAAGATCGTCTGTACCAGTCATCGTTTATTTTTCGTTCGATGGATCAGTGAGCCAATATAATTACAGGCACAAGGGACATATACAATCATATTTTAGTTTCCATATTACTTGCCAATGTCTCTGGACGGCAATTATCATCTGGCTCAATTGACAGCTTTTCCATATTAACATAAAAAAATTGCATATTTATTTACTTATGTCAATATTTATTTATTTGAAAGTAATTTAGCCGTACTTATTTTAGCAATATGTATACCGTACCTCGATTTCTCATCAAACATTTTAAGTGATACTCAGAGACCCTCGAGACTTGGGGGACTTCTTAAATATTCACGCAGAGTGACTTCCGATCATATCATTCACTTTTTAAATGCTATTACATAAATTGGGTATTTGTCATTTCTAAATTGGTCATTTTAACGACACGGTATATTCGAGAATCAATCATTATATCAGGAAATTTCATTTTTTCAATTATAATGACGTCTAATATTATTAGGTAGCTTAATGACGAATTATAAGAATACCTTCATTTTTATATTTACAGAGCTTGGTTGTTCGTTTTATGAATATCTGTGAACATATGTCCCAAAGTTCTATAATAAGATTTCCTTAGTTATTATAACAGTGTCGCCAGAGTATTTTTTGATAAAATACGCACATTTCAAATACCACTATATACAATACCACAAAACCACTTTAATCATTGGGTGCTACGTAGGCTCGAAACAATTTACGTCATTTTTAAAAATAAGTTTTAGCTAAAATAGATTTATATATTTTTCTCTAAACATCATTATATCGTATACATGTGAATCTTTATTAAAAAATGCTCTAATATTTTTGCGTTACATTAAGACAATACTGTGTACAGTTGCTATATGAAAACAGATTAAGTCTGATTCATTGTATAATGGTATAGTAAGTTGACTCCTTTTCTGTATGACTTAATAAATATAAAACAAAACGTAGGTATTTACACTTTGGCAATTATTTCATAATGACAACTTATTTATAGTAAAATAATTACCATGTTTTATACGACGAAAATTTACATAAATATATCATTTGTAGATAATCTGTAAATATAATTTTAACAATCTATATATTATACTATAACAATTTATTGTTATTCATAATTCTTAAATAAATTCCATTAAGACCTCTTTGATTTAAAATAAATTAAATGTTCCCGAAGTGGTATCATGAATATTTCTCTCGATTTTTTTTTCACTCCTTTTCTAGAATGTGACATCTTGTGGGGGAGTGACAGAAATAGATGAGGTAAATTAATAAAAGGGAGCGGTTAGTTACAATTACGTTTTTTAAATGTAAGCAAGCCGGCTCCTTGTTACGCTTTGATTTTTCTTTTGCGACACGCCATTTGTCGGGTTTACGTTTTAAAAGAAAAATGACGCTAGGGAGAATTTCGTTTTCAGATAAAATATAAAATATTTATTTCGTACGTACTTAGTATTTTAGAATTAAGAGACTTGTTACAATATAACGTGTGATATGTATTAATTGTGTAAAAAAATATCACAATATGAGATATTTTACAGTCATATTAAACAAAAAAATATTTAATAATAATGTATAATTCCTTATTTTCATCTTTTTATTTGATTGTAACAAACAATGTCATATGTTCCGTGTAGCTTTGACAACAAAAATCAAATTTCAGTTGCTTGATTTTTAAAGTTATTCGTCATTAAGCTTTGATTTCGGGAAGCAAAAGGGTTTAGAATAAAAATCGCGACCCTTAAGAAAAATCAGAGGGTTGTAAAAGAAATACCAGGCGTTGTTTTCCACAGGCGAGGGTAAGCAGGTAGAGGCAAATGAATTGCAAACAGCATTATTATTTCCTCAAGGAAGTCGTATATATTCGCGGCCTCCTTTATTTTAACGTTTTCCGTTTTATTCATTTTTTTTTCTTACCCTTTTTTATTGCCGACAACCTCGTAATATATTGTAAACGCACAGCGAGTGCCGGCTGTAAACAACTATTACAAGTTAATAGATTTAGCTTCTTCGTTTTTTTTCTTGGAAATATTAAAAAAAGAAAATATTTATATTATTTTTATCGGTTTTAAATTTGTACGATATTTAAGAAACATTTTAGAAATAATGCTACGACGATGATGCTACGTATTAATATTTTTAATAACAAGGTTAATTTGTTTGTATTTCAAATATTCATGAAATATATTTTTAATTCATTTTATTTAAGTGATAACCGCAGTTAATTGCCTTGGTCGAGTCACTGACAATTTTTCGACAATTTAAAATCTGCCTAGGCTTATCCTTATAATTGTACAGCGATATATAAGTTTTTACTGCACCACCATATTGCCGTCTTCCATACACATTATTCCTCTAACCCAAAGGTTGTCTGGAAGAAATGGCTTATAAGCCATAAGACCGCCTTTTGCTTGGCCAACTTTGTTTTAAAGAATATATATATTTTTCTTTTTTTTTATCTTTATGTATATTTGGTGTGCAATAAAGAGTAAAATAAATAAATAATAAATAAATACTTGATATATAACATAAACACGAAGGCCATTCAACTAACATATACATCCCTTATAATTAGCTGTAACAAAGATTGTAATAGGATCAGAACAAGTACATTTCTTGGGTGAATAGTTCGGCTCGTAAAACCTGCTATAAAAGGGCGATAACTGCCGATTATAGCTTCCATAACGGCGGTCTAATAATGAATTGTCTTTAGTATAATGCGTGATCAAGATTTCGAGGCTTAGCCTTTGTTCGTGAGCTATTACAATTATTATAATCAGCCAACAAGAGTAAACGGTGAAGTGAAAATCATTTTAAAATTTCGGTCGACGTTTTTACGTTTTTGTTTCTACTTCTTAAAAATAATACAATTTTGGAGTGTAAATTGCAGTGCCATAGAGTTTAGCCCTAAAATTATTTTTCTTTGAAATAATAAGCAAACAATATTTGGCACTGCCATTTGTGAGCAATATATTATATTAGGAGAAGTTTTGGAACTTACGTCAATCAATGTGGGTTGGATGAAATTCTATTAAATGTTTAAATTAATAGAATTTCATCCAAGCAGGCAGGTTTTTCACCGCTCAGCGTGAAATGAAATAAACACAATTTAATAAAGTATTTAAACCTAAAATCAGCCAAATGTAAAAAAAAACCTCTGATAATATTTAATTATAAAACTTTATAATATCAAACAAATTTAAAGAGTTACAACAAAAAAAACTAAAAAAAATCAAAATAATTTGATCGTATAAAAAATTACATAACATATATACAGATGTGTATAAAGTACGTATAAAGTAATAAAGCAGTGAACGAAGCCAATAAACGTAGATTATCGGGAGTTATGATGCGATTCTCGTTAATGTGACATGACAATAGGCCGCGGGCGGGAACAGAACGGCTGGATAGGAAACGTGGAGACAGAATTTATAAAAATAAATATCAAAACTTTCATAGATGAAATAAAATATAAAAACAAGTATTGAATCTGTTTAATTTGACTATAATTTTAATTGTAGCAATATTTATAATGTAAGCGGATATTTCATTTAGAAACCATATATTTTATGCGGATTTTTAATGGCTGAATTATGTTTAAAGTAGGTTTGAAAATGTTATTAAACAAAGCAGATATTAATTTTGGTTTTATATGAAATATATATTTATAATACAGTTCAACGTTGTTGCTTTCCTTTTAAAATATTATAAATACGAACATGAAGTTTACGCTTGTCACGTCAAAAGTCTAAATTTAAAGCGAGTGAAACTACGAAGCATAGTTTCTTATATTAAACCGAAATGCGCTGCATATTTTGGTATGTTTTATGTATATTGCTTGAGTAGCTTATACAGTAAGACATTAATAATACTTTTTCTTATTTATTAGTATAAATTTATATAGAATTCAAATGTTTCAAGGTAATAATAAAATTTGCAAGAAAAGTCAACTCCATATGCAGCAGGATATGTTTTATTTAGCCGGAAGGGCTCATCGTTCAGATCACACAGACAAAAAGTTATCTGGTTTGTATTCGGTATATCATCATACGAGTGATCAGCTTACGTATGTATACATTTTATAAGCTCTATAATTACCTCAATTATGATTTGAATATCAATCGTGATTTCTCAATTTTATTCAATTAATATTGCTCAACACAATATTATTATATAAATGACAAAAAAGCGTGGAGATAGTATTTGTTGATTTTTGTGGAATCTACATTCCGAATAGGTGGTTAGCTTTACATTTTAATAAATGAAATTACAATGTATTATCCTAAATATTTCGATTTATCTTTATAATATTAATTTACTTATGTAGGCACGATTAGAGTTTTCTAAAATTATAAATAAAAATAAAAATGAAAGATATTTTTGTAAATCTTTTTATGTATTTTATTAGTTTAAGCGATTGATTTTAGATATGATGGTCCTAAATGAAAATAAGATAACATATCAATTATATTAGCGAATAATTTTTCTTCGTTAAGTCATATCATCTAACAATTACTATATATACTGCTCATATTCTTATATGATTAATGTTGATTTGTTCTTTACTCCACTTAATAATGATACTCTAATACAAGATTGTAGTTAATTATAAGACAATAAAAACCTTCAACAATATAATAACACCTCAAATTATAATATTCCATGTCATCAGTGAAAAATCAATTTCAAAAAGAAAAAGTGGTTCCGATGCGCAAACACTTCGACACAGAGTCAATGTTGACATTTCTGGTCTCCCCTCGTATAGCGACAGTAAATAATATAAATAAATTACCTTTGTCAATCTAGTATGATGCTGCTTATTAGACTCATTGAGTTATTTGTTTTGACAATGAAAGTAAGAAAGAAAAACATTTCATATAATTATTAATGAGTGGATTAACGTTTACTGTAATTAAAAAAACAATTTAGTAGTGGTACAAAGCTAGGCAGTGAATGGATCGTCTGCAGGACTTAAATAAGTATATTAATTGAAAATAAAAAATGTTGATAAAAAAAAGAAATCGCGCTCAGTTTACTTCGAGATTCTTTTCAGGTTTGTGTGCTTATTTCCAACCTGGAAGTCGATTTTTGATAATCAATAAGCAAATAAAATGTTTCTATATTTTACAAAGGTAGGTTTAATAAAATACGTACATAAAATTCAACGCTTAACATCTCCTCTTATTTGTAACCAGCTTTTATTAGGGCTACGAATTTCGAGATAGAAGATAGGGAATATCGATCAAAGAGAGCAAAAACAAAAATTAATTCCAGTTATGTGGGAGAGCCCGGGAATAAAGATATCGCCGGACGCAAACAGAACGATACGTCGGACGGGCGTCGTAAAAAACACGTTAACATCCATTCACATTTATGCCCCTATTTGCGCGGTTGCAGGCCACTGGGCTTGGGTACAAAGTAACTGATTGCCTGTAACAAACTGCGCTATTTGTTTTCCTGTTGGCTTTTTGGGCTTAAATGTACTTCACATTTTGATTTTTTGTTACTTTAACAAGTTTATTTACATGGGTTTATCATCAATAACCATATAAACATTTTATAGACAAACGAATTTTGAGATTTAATTACTTAGTTAACTGTTATTTAGTATTAATATATAATAATTAAAAATTTCTGATGCTCAAGAATCATTTACAATTACTATGTATGACACATGATTTTCATTTTTATGTATTGAATATGTTTCTTTTGTATGTATTGAAGGTTAATCTCTGGAAGAATTCAACACATGAGAGATTTCTTGCCAAAAAAAAAAAAATACAAATTTTATATTATTATATATCTAATTAAAAATTAATATAATATTTTAGGCAAATTTAATAATGACTTAAATAACTTATTTCATTAAATCTCGGTTATTATAATGGAATTTGTATGTTTTGTTAAATATTTTTATTTACTTTGTAGTAGGTGCAAGCTCGTCTAGGTAGGTACCACCCACTCATCAGATATTATACCGTAAATCAACAGTACTTGGTATTGTTGTGTTCCGGTTTGAAGGGTGAGTGAGCTAGTATAATCACAGGCACAAGGGACATAACATCTTAGTTCCCAAGGTTGGTGGTGCATTGGCGATGTAAGCGATGGTTAACATCTCTTACAATGCCAATGTCTATGGGCGTTGGTGACCAATTACCATCAGGTGGCCCATATGAAGGACCACCTTCCTATGCCATAAAAAAAAAGAAATTCAGTTGGCGAGAAATAAAAGGCCTTTTTATTGGCTTATAGCCTCACTTATTAACTGTACACCTTATTTAAAAAACGTAACTTAACAAAAGATTATAGAGTGTGTTAACTAAGTGTTAACATTTGTTAATTGTCATACAGGATAATTCATGATAATTAATTAAGATATAGACATATATAATTGAACTGGTAGAATAAGAGTAACGGCTTGAGTTTCTTTTTCATTATCTTTATTATACTTTACGAAGCAATATTTATTTAAAGCCAGCAGTAAGTAAAAGCCTTACATTTAACTGAAAACTGTTTAACATATGTTTGAAAAAGTATCGTTTAATTTACTTTGATTGGGAAGAACTGGAAAGAATATCAGTAGTTATTCTTTTGGATTCATTTCCGGTTGAAGTTTATTTTTATTTAAAAAAAATGCTACAAATATCTCGGCTCTATTATTATACTGCTTATTGTTACATTATCCGCCGGATCCGAAGGTGCTCAAAACAAAAGTTTTGCACCAAAGTTTTATCAGAGCGTCCCCCAAGGCGTGGAGGGGTCTTTTGACCTATTTACAGAGATGATCCACGGTTCTGAGGAAAGATAATTTTATAATTTTTTCCTTTACGTTGTAATGAAATTTCGAATTGTTTTGGTTGATTGGTTTGTTCGAATCGTTTCGTATCGTATCATTTCATACCGTATCGTAGTCGTATCGTTTTGCTCAACATTTGGATTCTGATACAAAAACAGGAGCTTGTAAACAAATTACAGGAACAGCTATAGATTGAGTACTAACAAAAAAAGCATAGCAAACTATACATGTTATTTATTAAATATCTTAAATCTAATAATAAATGCGATTTTTATTAATAAAAGCGAAAGTGAGTTTTATTTTTTACACTTTCAATTCTTACCTACTCAACCGATCAACATGAAATACCGTACCGCGTATCGTACCTGGAATACGCGGGTGAAGCCGCGGGAGATAACTAATATGTGTGTAAAATGGATGTTGGTATTAAATAGTTCAACATCGTTTGACCGATCAATTGAAAAATTGTTAAATAAATATTTATTTTTCTCTTTTTAGCTCACGATTAGAAGTTGTAGGACACGAACTTCCGAATATAAGCATTACCAGAATTTAGCTAAACCACTCGATTGTGATTAATTTTTTGTGATAGTATTATAATTCAAAAATATTTATTTTATTTTGTTTAAATTACTATTTTCTCTGTATCTTTGTTCTTCGATATAAACATTTAATGTAGACCCTTATTTTACTCGTGCGAAGCTTGGACGGGTAGCGAGTCTGAAATTAATATTTAAGTAAAAAATTAAAATCTAAGAATTAATTATTTATTTTTCCATACTTTACTTCGATCTTGTTAAATGTTGATTACTTCTAAGGTTCAACTTTGTGATGGAAATAACTTGTTACTCCTATTAAGTAATTAGCCGGTATAAAGCGATGCTTAAGTAATGAACCATAATTATAAGAGAGGACACGTCTAAGGAGTAGAATAATTAAATCAATCATCCTTTCCCCGGTGGTGTATAATCTTTTCGGTGGAATTAAGTCTAAATTAAATACTCCGAACGAATTGACGTACTTTGAACTTTCGATTACGAATGTATTTTGAGAAATTGACGATAACGCTTAAGATCTCAGACTCGATTATCTAATAACTCAATTATTGTTAATCGATGTCAAAATATACTAATATAAATCTATATATATATATTTATATGATGATGATGAAAATTTACGATAAAAAAATATTAATACCTTAAAGAAATCGGAGTCTATCAGTTTCAGTATTTCTTTTCTAGATTTTTCCATCAAACGTTTTATGCTAATAGTATTTGATAGGTAAAACGTAAAGAGATCGCTGGCGACCCCTGGGAAGGGAGGCTGCCAAACTTTTAAAGATATTACCCGAGAAGGGTTGAGACTGAGGCAGATCGCGTCCTACGTGATCTTGTACGCCATCTGTCTTAAGGCAGATGAAATTTGTTTATCTTTTCTTGTAAACATACGATGCCATAAGTATAATGCTTACTTTAAATTACACCAAATCGCTTACGAAAAAAAAGTACATTAATACACATTCCAGAATCTAATAATTAAGGTTTTATATAAATTCTACACGACTAGACAGGGTTATATGGAAGATTGATGAGCATGCCTGTAATAGTTTCAAGCCTGCCTTTCGTTTGTGGGCACTAACATTTACAAACAAATTAAAATCCAAAAATACAAATATTAATATAGTGCTATTTTGTATAATTATGTAGGTATGGTTATAATATTACAAAATATTGAAGGACTTTTGTGATTCAATAAAATTATAAAAACATTTTTTCCTTAGAAAATATAATACAGAGTTTTCGCCAGTAAATTATGCAAACGTGCCGCAGTAACCATAAAAATCAAGACATTCTCCTTGAGATACGTCGAAATGTTCCTCAGGAACTGGACGGACATAAATTTATCATTTTCCAGTGCATAAAGCATAAATTCGTATCATTGGTCCTTCCTTGTGAAGGGGACGTTGTATGTATATCTCGTTTTATTGTTATCTTATGTTTATAAATCTAAACTATGCTTGCAACCCAACTTCGTTCACTTCAACGATGGATATAATTTTTAAATTTTTCTGGGATAAAAAAATTAATAAACTAATTATAAAGTAAGAGCTCATATGTCCCACTGGTGGGCTAAGATATTTTCTCATTTACAGTTGGTACGGCCTATTCCACCCTGGTACACACTACACACAATATGTGGCAGTTTTTATCACGATGTTACAATATCATAAACAACTGTTTTGTTGCCAACATAAAAATAAAAATTACAAGTGATCTTTAAATAATATTATTTTTGCTAAGTTCTTAATTTTTTTATGTGTTACGTAAAATAATAATTAAAAAAAGATTACATTTTTAATTTACTTAACGACATCTCTTTATTTTTTTAATATTAGATACACCCCTTGAGTAACGGATAACAAAATGTTTCATTTTTATTTCTATTGAAAATCGTAAACTATTATTTAAACAGAAAATTTGAATAGAATTGAATTCCCTACAATCTTCATATGCACGCTTATTGGTTCCTTAGAAATGTATAAAAGAAATATTGAATAGGTCCAGCTTCAACAATGTAGCCTCGCCTAAAGCAATACTCCGGCGACATACTTGTCACCCGCATGGGTCCGACGGCTGAATCTACATAAAAATAACCATATTTTAAATTTGATTTGAACAAACTTTTGGACAAATGTTTGCTATTGAAAATTGAATGGGGCTGTGACGTGACAGAAATTCGATGCGTCAAGTTCGGGCACTATTCATAAAATACTATATATATACTACGACGTAGCAACACTCTACGTAACGACTACGCTTTTATTCTAATATGGTTTATCCCGTAATGACCTTTTTTGTAATGTGACAAATGTGTACTTTATATAATTAAGAAAATATTACTTATATTTTCGAGACTCTTTCAAAAATTACAATTAATTCAATTGAATGTGTAAGCTTTCGTAAGCAAATAAATGTAGTTTTAACTTTATAACATTTATACATTTATGAATATATTTAGACGCATCATGAATATATGAAATATATACAGAACGGTGGCATACGGTGAATAAGTTAGGAAGCGCTTTCTGTGAAATTCTTACTTACTTACTTGTAAAAAAAAAATGATATAAATTTTTCGCAAGACGCTAGAGCGGTTACTTTAATAATGATTACGTTTATTGGACCCTCCATAAATTCAATAGCATGTTAGTAATATACATATGTAAGATAAATAGTATATTGCCAACGGGCAAAGCGACAACGTGCCCACTAAGTAAATACTCATGTCTGAATGCCCGCTAATAATTTTAGAGCTAAGATAGGCATCGCTCAAGGCGCTTTCCCTTGGCTGCGGAAAACTTTGGACGCTACAGTAGGCACACATCGCCCGTACACATCTGCGCTGGCCACAGAGCAAGTTCTACAGCTGCGGCGCTGACGGCTCCCAGATACGTCATATTTGCAACTCGCTCCCCGACATCTCGTTATTTTCTGACTCATTGTTATATACTGTGACCAAAATGTTTTGGTACTTAATATAAAATATGGTTTTTAATTAAAATTCTATAACGATTTTTAGTCACAGAACGTAAGTTCAGAATCGTTGTACAAATATGGCAAATGTTTTCAACTTAATTAATTTTGTTTTGGCGTTTATAATGTAAAATTTATTGTTTTCTCAACCAATAATATATTATATAAAAGCGCTTTCATTCATTTCGTTAAATGAACGCAAACCCTTTATAAAACGAGTACAGTACAGTAGCAGCCTGTGAATATCCCACTGCTGGGCCAAGGCCTCTTCTCCTTTTTTTGAGGAGAAGGTTTTGGAGCTTATTCCACCACGCTGCTCCAATGCCGGTTGACATGACAAACACATGTGACAGAATTTCAGTGAAATTTGACACATGCAGGTTTCCTCACTTGTTTTCCTTGACCGTCAAGCACGAGATGAATTATAAATCACAAATTAAGCACATGAAATTCTGTGCTGGCCCGGGTTTGAATTTACGATCATCGGTTAAGATTCGCGCGTTCTGACCACTGGGCCATCTCGGCTTATAAAATGAGTCAACTCACTTTAATTATATAAAAGTTTTAATATAAATCTGGCAATTTAATATATCGAATTCTATCCAATACTGACGGAAATCCCAAACGCGAAATTAAGTTTAGGCATTACCAAAAGCATTTCGAAGTCCAAGCTCACCACATATACTTTAAAGCGTGTCGCAAATTCCAAGCAATCCTTTAAAATCAGCGGAGCAATTCAGCCAGCTCGGAGTGACCGCGTCCTGATTCCATTAATACCCCTCCTCCACACCCCACCGCCCGCGTCCCCATTGGCGAATGTAATGGTTGAAGAAAATGATATGAATATCGTATCACGAACGATAGTATAATCCTAATTTTTGTAACTGAAAATATTTCGATTATATGACGGTGTCAAAATTTAAAGAATAAAATTATTACCTAACGGTTTCGGGATAATGGAAGAATTCTTACAATACACCATACAAATAAATCTGTTCGGGCATTTCAAAGTTATGGAAAATAAATAAATTGACATCTACATATTCACAACACAGAAATCATTACTGCTTTTTAGTGTCGTATAGAAACAAATAGGCAGCTACTTAAAAAAACATTCGTCATGCTTGATATTTTTATTAACAGTTAATATTTTAATACTATTATTGCACGTGGTCTAACTTCTCGTTTGTTTTTTACGAAATTCAACCAAAATCTACGAATGATTTACGTTTCATTACTTTCCTTTTGTAGAAAATAGTAAAACCCTGGTGAACAATTTTCGTAATTCATATCTTAATGTACAGATTTTTTGCAAAGCCACAACGTTCATATTGAGTAAACACTCATGATTTTGAATTTATATTATATTTACGGTTATAGAAACAAATTGAAATTTATTTGTATTTTACAAAACACATTTTCTTTTTTATATTGTAAGCGTTACAAATAATATGACACAATCTTATATTAATTGAGTAATAAATGGTAGAAATACATATTACGAAGTTGCTTGTGTAGAATTAACACAACTCTATGGTCTGGTATCGTCAGTATTAACGTTGAAGCAATTAGCGTCTATACGAAGCTCAAGTTGGTTTTAAGACATAAACCAGCACGAGGGAGTTTTAAGACGATGTAAGCATTCCTGGACGGACCACTGCATAGCTTTAGAATATCTGCGAGGTTTCAAATCGTCGGAATGTTATAGAGATTTTGTTGGCTATTTTCTTTACTCAAAGTTTTCAATAGTTATTTGCGGTACGCGTTTAGTTGATATTTTAATAAATATTTTATTGTTGTTTATAACTTTGTAAATTTTACTGTCACGGAAATAATAAATGTGTTCTTTTTTTATTCATTATACATTAGTATATCATTATGGTTGGTTTTTTTTTTAAAGAATTATAATGGAAAGAGTACTTTATAGTAAAAGTTTTCAAGTGTTTATTTTAAATGAATCGATTTTATAATAATTATTTGAATCATTTTTAACTATAAATTTATTTAAAAACTAAATAAAATCTCGCTGCGAGTTGACCTTTGTTGATTTCATTTCGTCTCATAAATAACTATTATTATTGAATAGCTCTGTACAATATGATTCATACAATTTATTAGGATGCATCCACAAACTATTTTCCGCAAATGGTATTATCAATAATCCGCATAATATTGCCATGGGTAATTTATTAGATCAATATTACTGGTGAGGTCTAGCCGAGGCGGGTTATAATGGTTATCGCCCGACGTTTAATTACCTACTCGATTCGAGACAATGGTTAATAAGAAACCATGCCTCAGCACTATCTGATGATTTATCGGCCATATTTCCAAGTTCCGGGGAGATAAGATGAATTACACGATTACAAACAGTTTCGAGTAAAGGGGAAATTAGTACACTAATCAAAAATATTCTAAATTTAAAATTAACTAGTTTTTAATAAAAAATCCACTTCGGATAAAATAAATGCATTGAATTTCGTTAACAAAAGAGAGAATAGAAACGAACAAAATGCCTTCACGTATGTTACTTATGTTGTATACACGGGTCGGACACGAATTTTGTTACACGCTGTATATACATATGAGCTTTTGTTATATCTTATATGTACTGATATTTATATTTGGTAAAAAAAATATATTTTAATCGGCTTCGGTTTCATTTCAAAGTATAATACATACATTTTTACAAATTCGAATGTATGGATATTTATATATTACATTCATCTTTAAAAAAAGATTTAGAATACAATTTGATATTTTCAATTACAAAAAATATGTAATTTTAATAGATTCAATACAGTAATGAAGTTGCAATTGTAAACTAAACATAAATCATTATATTAATTCTACTAACTAGCTTATTGAAAGTAAAATTAGGTGGGCCTTATAACCTACCCACTACCCAATAAATTCGTTTTAAATAAGTCCTTTTTTATTTAAATTCCAATATTATTAACATTAAATCAGCTATATATCAAGGAATTAATATATAGATAGATATCGATGTATGTTGTTGAATAGACAACGTACATCAAAGATACTGATTGAATATTCAAAGAGATCGGACGCATTATGTTGAAACTATCGTGTCCGCACACCTCGTCCATGTAATTGATTGAAATTTATTCACAGAAACAATTTATACCGTCATGGCGAAATTGCAGACGGCGAACTGTCTTACAATTACAGAGTCGAAGTTTCGGAAATAAATATCGTTATATATTTGTTATAGTAAAAATTATAATATGTTTTTATTAAATGTTTTACGTTTTATAATTGTAGTATTCATGCATGCACAAGTATTTTTTTTATTACGTATACATGTACACAAAGATATCAATAAAAAAGTTAAATTTGAAACCAAAGTTCTTAATACAATCATTAATAGCTGTATTATTGTTGTTTATTATTACATTTTTAATTGTAGAGTGATTTTCTCGGTATGTCTTATATTTTATCAAATCAATATCTTAAATGTAGTAATTGATTTATTTATATATCTAGCCGTCAAAGTTATGTTGAATTAAAATTGAAGTTAATGTTAGAGTACATCTCTGTATTGAAATGCAGATGAAAGGCCTCTAAATAATTGATTAGCTTTTCTAAGTCCTTGCGAAACCGGACTCGAACATGGGATCTTACGACGCAAATGATATTCAAAAGGAAACAGGCCTACATTTGTTTTACACGATCGCTACATGGGGTTGTGAAATTGTATTAAATGAAGGACAATTGACTTATCGTTAGCCAATGAGAATAGCTGTTTTTTATAACTAAGACTTCTGTAAATACATATAGGCAATTTTTCGTAATAAAACATTTCTGATACTCGGTGGTAGAGCGTTGTGCAAGCTCGTCTGGGTAGGTACCACCCACTCATCAGATATTCTACCGCAAAACAGCAGTACTTTGTATTGTTGTGTTCCGGTTTGAAGGGTGAGTGAGCCAGTGTAATTACAGGCACAAGGGTCATAACATCTTAGTTCCCAAGGTTGATGGCGCATTGGCGCATAGGCGTTGGTGACCACTTACCATCAGGTGGCCCATATGTTCTTCCGCCTACCTATACAATAAAAAATAAAAAAAATAAACATTGAATTTTTGTGTAAGAGGGGGCAAAGGACCAGGAGACTCACCTGATGGAAAGTGACTACTACCACTCATAGCAACGCATCTGCAATACCCGAGGGCATGCAGATGCGTTAACTTAAAAGTATTTATATTCTTCAACTGAAAGAGTATCAAATAAAAAAGTTGAAACTAAAGTAAACGTAAGAGATTAATAAAAAAAATTAAAGAACCTCAAAATTTATGAGCATGATTTTTGTGTTTTTTATTTATCTCAAGAGAAAAAAAATGAATATATCGCATATATATAAATCTCAATAAATATCAATTCAATGCTTGCTGTAATGTTAAAAAATTGAAAACGAAAATTTACAATAAAACTTAAACACACACGCTTTTATTTTTTCATGGTGATAGATGACACTCACGCGTCACAAATAACTTGTAACGATGAGTTTTACACGTGTCAAGTTTCGTAAACTGTAATGGCCCGAGTCAGCTGATGCAGCGACGGACAAGTTCTTATCTAAACTGATCATAAGGACATTGCACCCCAATCATTACTGGGGACGAATAAATGCGACATGATAAAAACAATTGTTTGTTTTTCGTTTCGAATTATATTAAACTATTATCGTTAAATTATATAGCTGCTACGTTTGAATATAAAACTTTTGTTCAAATGCGCTTTTATAAATGTATATATATATATATATATATATATACTCGTGTATCCAAGTAGGTTCTGACAAACAGTTTTTAATCATTATTGTGCAGGATTAATTTGGGGATAATTGGCAGATAAGTGCTCTATTTACTACTAGATACTTCTTTTTATCATCTATATGATATGGCTTTATCATTTATATGATATGTTTTACTAATTATTATTGTTTTTGTTATGAGAGGTACTTAAAGAACTTTGTTTAACTCTTTATCAATTGACTATGTTTTAAGGAATTATACGATAGGACTTAGTTATTAGATTCTGGTTCAACATTTGCGGGTGAAGTAGCGACTAGGTACAGGTTATGTATTAGAAGCAGAATTAATAGGTAAAATTATTTGATTCAAAGCAAACGCGCATGTGAATAGCGTTATGTAATATTTTAAGATGGTTTACAATTCATGTCATCAGCTGTTCTTTTGTTACTTCAGATTCGTAACTTTATATTATCTTTCTACTACAACAAATTTTATCAAAATATGAACATGTTACATTGCCATGGTATACGTTTATAAAGTTTTAAATATCGAACGCGTTACAAATAAATCAGGTATTTCAACTATTTGATTTATAACATCGGCCGAGAATACGACTATAAATTATTAGGAAACTTTCTTCCCATAAATCATATCTGATTGCTCGTTCCGTCGCCATACGTTGTTTACTGTGATCATTCAGTGATAATGCTTAGAAACATTTTACGTCTGGCGTTGAACGCTTGCACTAAAGAGTGGCCTGATAAGCTCACACGGGTCGTAAGATAAGCGACCAAAGACAATATTTATACTCCCCTCTTTCGATTTAAGTGAAATCTGGATATATATAAGAAACAAATGCTAACGTCTTATAGCAAACGTTTCTTCAAATGTAAGTTAGTAAGAATATAAATCTAAGTATAAATTTGGACAATATTTGTTTTCCGATAAGTCAGTTGATTTGGATCGGGGTGTGTTACGCATATTTGTTTGAAACAAATATCCAGTGCAGTGGACTCTCCTCGCGTATTAAATTTGGTTATTAGCAAAGTTTGATCGGTGGAGTTGACCCCGGACGGAGTTCATCGATCCGCGCGACTTTCACCCGGATCATAAACTGAGCCACCCACTTTCAAAACTGAAAAAACAGTTCCCGACTCACTTCAAAACTAAGTCTTCCTAATCACGCGGCGCGAACAAAGTTCGCTAAAGTTTTTTCCAAGTTCAGTTAAACTTCATCGATGTGGGGATCGTTCACCCTGGTAGGGACACTTGCATACGACTCCGACGGTTCTTCGGGCCATTGAAACAAAATGTGGAGCAAGGTTGCCTCAGATTACTTTCATGACGAACTTTTTACGGATCGATATGGAAGTTAAAAGTTTATAACTTGCTTCTCCGACACCGCTCATAAAACAAAGTTGGAGCGCGAGCCCACTGACGAATATTTAATGTCTTAGCCGTTCTGATTAGACATTTCCACATGCTTATATATAACCGGCTCGGCGACTAGATACCTACGGTGAAAGGTTGGCTTCATTACACGAACGCCTCGCAAAGAACCTTTATTTACTTTACATATCAGCGCCCGTAACTAACGAGCGCGGATACCTGCTCAGCATTCGTATTCACAAAAGGTTTTCTCCTACCTACGACGGGCGTAAAATAGGAGGCGAGTCGGGAAGGAGGTATAAAGGAGAAAATAAAATAAAGACGGCGCCAGCAAACGGATACGAGGTCCGCGAAAAAAGTATGAGGAAAGCGGGCTTAATGGTGAGGCGCAGGTGAGTTGGGCGGGGTCGGGTGGGTGGTTCGCCTGGATTGGTCGGCGCCGCCCAGCCGCGAGCACGCCCCGCTCCCCCAGCCCCTCCATCGCCCCCCACCCGCGGCCACCGGCTATCGCCTGGCGACCACCTACCAGCCACCCGACACAAGCTATGCCTGTGTCGTGAATTAGTTTGCCAACTTTCTGTCTATGGCGGAGGCTTCAGAGATGTAAGTATGGACGACGGGCTGAATAATCGATAAAGGTGTTTATTGAAAACGGGTAAGGACGAAACTCTTTATTGCTTCTTTATTATTAAAACAGCTAAAACAGACGGTTAAGCTTTAAAGGAAAATCTAGGTATTTTAACGCTGTTTATGCAAACACAAAGAAACAATATGTATTGTATTGGCTCAGCTATGTATATAACATAATGATTATTTTATGATAAGATAAAAGCTTTCGTTTTTTATGTTCGAATTTTTGCATATAATAAATTCTCCGTCTCCTGTCTTTATAAATTTATACGTCGTGTTTACAATCATGGATTTTCTTTGAGAAACATGTGGTATGCTTATTATAAATCGAAGGGGAATCATGATTATTACAAATCGTAATGCAAATATTCAATCCTATTAATTTTAATGGAAACTTTATATATATTAGGCATTATTTACTACTGCCTCTATTTTTCTAACAATAATTTTCTGCGAGATTATACATATCCTATGAAAAAATACGGTAATAAGTAATAAGTTTGAAATGATTTTAAAAGTTTGATATAACAAATTTATTTTTAAAACTTTGTTTTTATTGTAGATAAATTAAATGGTTAAATATAAAATATTTTTAATTATGAATTAACTGAAAATTATACTGCTTTTTTTTTAAAGATTTTATTTTAGAAATAAAGTTTCTCAAATACCATGAACTTATCTTATATCTTTAAACGAGCAATTTTTGTATATATAATGTATATATAATCTGAATCTCGGAAACGATTTTCATGAAATTTAGTATGCAGTGGGCATGAAAATTGTTTCGGGGGCGATAAATCGATCTAGCGAGGATTCATTTTTGGAAAATGTTATAATATAAATATATATATATATATGTATATATATACATAATATAAGTATAATATAACTAGTTTTGGTTTTATAATTTGTTACTAAATATATTATAATAATTTTATTGTTTCTTTTTCTTTTTAATTTGATTAATTCTGTTGTATTAGTAGTTAAGATTGGATTTAATTCTTTTTTTTATATTGTTTAGTTTGGTTTATATTATTTTTGTTACAATGGTTAATGTTGTTTACGCCTTTAAAGACGTATCACCTCGTATGAGTACCTGTTTATTTTGTTAATTTTAAGTGTTTAGTGATAAGTCGATGGTGTAACTATATTAAATAAAAATAAAAAATTATAAGTATTCTGTTATATAATTATATTTCATTTTTACTGACTAAGCCATAAGCGGACTGTTACTTGTTTAGAACTTTATTACTTGCAAAAATAATAAAAAATAATTATACATGAAATCATTTCATCATCTTTTAAAAATTTATTAAAAGATATTTTCTGTATGAGAATTATATCTTGTAATTGTATATTTGATTTCATTCACAAAAGCGCAGCTTAAAAGAATAAACCTTTAAAGCGGCGCAACTTGACAGCTATCGTATCAATTTCACAAATCGAAATGAATAGCAACACGGCGCATCCACGGACATTCGGAAAAGAACAAAAATTGTTGAAACAAAGTAAAAAAAACGAAATATACCCGGCCATTGTTCGGCGGGCACAATGCCTTTACGACACCGAGTAAATAACGTTTGGAAAAATGTAAAAGGCCCTCAGTTGTGGGCTGCGAGTAAACACGTCACCGTGCCCTTATTGAGTTGATCTAGCCATTTGAACGCCCTTTGCGAAAAAAGAAGGTTGTCGGATTCAATTCTCGATATCCATTTTTGACGTTTCATGATTAGAACTCAGTTTGGTCGTTAGCTGGACGTCCGAGAGGGGATGTTTAGTTTGAATTTTCCTTTTGATTTTAAGCGTGAACCGGGAATCAGATAGATTTTTGATCTACCTGTAGCACCTACACGCTCGCTCTTTTATTGCGTGAAGTTTGATATTAATTTTGAGTCCCTTTTGACTTTAAATATTCTGATCATTATTTGTTGATAAATAGTTAATCGTAATATAAAGGAGCATTTTAGGAGTATATTTTAATATACTAAACTATATTTTTTAAGAAAGTAGATGCCATCTGATGGTAATTATTTAACGCCTAATGTATAATTTTTATCCAGAAGACCTTTAAACAACTGCTTACATTGCTATAATCATGGGATCTAAAATGTTGTACATTGTGAATGTACAACATTTAACAACAAAGCCACCGATGAAAAGCAATTGAAAAGCAATGTATTTAATATACAGGAAGTAAATACAAGTGTCGATCACGTTTTGTTTTGTTTCCATTGAACAAAAAAGCCCATTTAAAAATGTGAACTGACTAAAACGTGACCGATTTTAATTAACAGGTAAAGATAATTTTTATTATACAATATTTACGTTAATGATAATTTTTATTGTATTCTTTTTTTTGGCATAGGAAGGCAGATGCGCATGTGTGCCACCTGATGGTAAGTGGTCACCAACGCCCTTAGACATTGGCATTGTAAGAGATGTTAACCATCGCTTACATCACCAATGCGCCACCAACCTTGGGAACTTAGATGTTATGTCCCTTGTGCCTGTAATTACACTGGCTCACTCACCCTTCAAACCGG
The DNA here is from genome assembly GCA_905220585.2 of Nymphalis polychloros. Classification (NCBI taxonomy): domain Eukaryota; kingdom Metazoa; phylum Arthropoda; class Insecta; order Lepidoptera; family Nymphalidae; genus Nymphalis; species Nymphalis polychloros. The sequence goes on from HG992247.1 coordinate 4,293,687, forward strand.
AGCACAACAATAGTAAGTACTGCTGTTTTGCGGTAGAATATCTGATGAGTGGGTGGTACCTACCCAGACGAGCTTGCACAAAGCCCTACCACCAAGAAAGTAATGGTTACAAATGAAGAATAAAATACATAAAACAATATCAAATGGACAGAATTAAATACAATGTATGTTTTATTTTATTTTAGCCTTTTGTTCGTTTTATGGTTGTTTGATTGAGCATATATATTGAAAAAAAAGGAAAAATAACATTTCAGCCTATTCGTTAGTAATAATAGTACATCTCAGGGGTGTTTTCGAATTGTCTTAAAGTAATAAATAAATATATCATAGTTATCCTCTGGGGATGAATTGAAGGGAAATAAAGCAATGGTTTCGGAAGGGTCGCGAAAGAAAAACGATTAATATTAACTGATATTGTTATAGCCCTTTTACAGCGTCTTATAATTTTACTAGAAAGAGTTTAATAACAAATTTCATTATAAACTCATAAATATCAATATATTATAATGATTTGTCGTCTCTTTTTATTATTAATAGCTATTCAGGTTTCAATTATGTGATTCATCAAGGACTACCCGATGTATCAATTATTCTGCCACCAAACCGCCATACTTAGTATCTTTGTGTTCCGTTTTGAAGAGTGACTGAGTCAGTATAACTTCACGCACAAGGGTCATAATATTTTAGTCCCCAAGGTTAATGGCGCCTTAGCGTTGTAAGGAACGGTTAACATTACTTACGGTGCCAATGTCTATGGCCGGAGATGACTACTTACTATCAGGTGACGCATTGGGATGTATGCCAAACCATTTATAAAAAAATTCAACACGTTACGATACAATGATAAATTTATGCATGGTTATAAGTATGAAACGATTGACGTTGAGTTTCTTTAAATTTTTTTTTTTGGTTTTGAGGTTTGATTGGTCTAATAATATCTTACCGTTAAATATAAATTCTCTGTATTGTTCAGTTTTTAAATGTAAGTGAATCAGTGTATATAACTTATTACAACCCATAATTGGCGATTTATAGACGGTATAAGGAGTAGGTTATACTTCTTAGAGTGTAACTAACTATTGTCGAAGTGAACGATTATCGAGTAGTCCAACTTTCCGCTTAAAATAAATTAAATTAAAAAAACATTCCGAACCAGCAAGAGATTTGTGTTATAATGAATGCAGCAATAATAGGAATATGATTTTTAAGAAGCCATGTTTTTATATAATTACTTTCGTAGTTACCTTTTGCTTATAAATTTATTTATACGTTTTTTGTCAAGATTTTTTTAGCTCCAGCCATTTAAGAAACCTGTTAAGCAATGGAGCTTACTTCACTGATATATAATCTTGGAAAACGATACAAAGGCACTTCTAAGTGCCTACTTGAATAAGTTTCTTTTAGTGTAGATATAACCAAGACGAACCAATTACAAAGTCAGTTACTATTTAAATTACATACCAAATATCAAAGATATACTAGTTTCCACCCAGTGGTCGAAATTCGACAATAATTATTATTTAAATAAATGATTATTCATTATTGTTTAAATTCGAGGAAAACATTTATATATTTTCCGATTTCGAACTTATTTCTTTTCTCTTATTTAAATTTATTTTCGTTAATAGTTATCAAACAAAAAAAAAACCAAACAAATTCGGTTGACAAACAGGAAAATGGTACTGAACTCTTTTGCCTTTACCTTTTTACAATCTAACCAACATATAATTGTTTTTACAATGGTTTTATTTCTTACGCGACAAAAAAACATTTACAATATATTATTAATTTAACGTTTTTAGCGTATCACCCAAGTAAAATAGGCTTTTAGATGTACTTTATCAATAAGTACTTAAAGTTCGTTAATTATAAAGTATTTTCTGGAGAAAGAGAAGCTTATTTTTCAATATACACTTATGTCAGAATTTCATCCAACAGCTGTTATAATTCATGTTTTTTTAATTTTGCTACCCATTTACCTAGGAATGGACAAAATGGGTGCACATACCTACGTTAGGGGTTAACACTGGCAATACATATTAGTGTTGTTAGAATTATTAAGCATCAATCAAGCATTAAATCGTTAAGTTTGAGAACTAAGATTTTAAGTCCCTTATGTTGTAGCACTAGCTCACTCACCCTTCAAAACGAAACACAACAATATTAACTGTTGCTATTTGGCTTTAGAATATGTGATGGGTGGTACATATCTAAACCGAATTCCACAAAGCCACCAAATAAATCTTTAGTTAAGATCCATATGTTTTATCCACAAAGTCATTACAGTTCTTATAGATATATTGAAACTAAACTATATAATACACTCACTGCATATTTTACTAAATAATAACACATTAAAAATGTTTAATCAAACAGTTCATTAATAGTGAGAGCAAAAATAGGTATTTAATCCAAAATTGCGGGCGAGAAATTATCCCCTTAACGAGCGCAATGTACGCGGTATTCTTACATTAAAATGTAAACATTGCCCCTTTCGCAAAGCCCTTGTAGGACCAGATCGTAATTCGTCTGCGACACTACGCCCACTGCACTAGCGTTTAAAACGCCGTGTTTTTAAAATGTGTAACAATTTTTATATTTTCTTTTTAAATTTAATTTCGAAAAGGAACAAAATTATATGTATCTAGGAATAATGTAATATGAATAAAAGGAAATTAAAAACAGATGTCCTCATCTGTTTATTCAATTTCATGTTCCATATTCATTTGTTATTAATGAGTTTGGTGTACAATAAACCATATTATCTATATTGTGTATATAATGTACGAGTCATGCCACCTCGAATGGTGCCAAGAATACTATTAGTATTTTCCCGTTGAATCGCAAATGATATACTCTGAGCTAAATGAGAACAGTAGACGTAAATAACACGAGGAGTTTAAAAATATTTTAGTAAGTGGATTAATCAAATTATTTAAAAAAAACATTAGTGTTTAGTAATTTTGATGTTATATAAATGTAAAGGCGATAAAAAATTAGATTAGCGTTTAAACGCTGCGTTCTACGACGCTTCAAACGCAAGTGTATAGGACTCCTTGGGAGCGTCTCATCTAAGTGTCAAGTACCTCAGAGCGGTCATCTCTGTCGAGATCACTCCCCGGGGTCTACTAGACCCGGGAACCTGGATTTATTCCATTTGAATACCATCGTGCCAAGGGTACCTTTGCGACACTAGAAGTTTTACGACTTTAAGATGTTTTTAGCTTTGATTAGATTAAACATGCGAATGTATGTACGTACAGTAAGGAGAGGTAAACTGTAAAATTCAATTAATTGCGATTACTATTGGATTTTTTTAAATTTAAATATATTAAAAATAAGGTTATTTAGATGTTCTAAAAATCAAACTTTAATAACAACAGAAATAAATAATCGTGAAGATGAACTAATAAAAGCTTCTAAGTTTTTTTTTGTGTCAAATTCTTTTTTCTAAGTGATGTTTTAATTTGAGTTTCCTAGGAGTTTATGAATACATAATAGAATTTGTTCAGTACGCAGATGCATGATCATTGTTTGATACTATAATACCGTTGATTTTAACATTTCATTGCATAGTACATTTTGTATATCTTAAGTTCTGTTATAAGAACTCTATTTCTTTAGTAATATGTATCATATTCCTTGAGCATTTTTAAATTTTACCTTACCACCGGTGATCCGTTTATGCGAGTCGTTCTAAGTTTATAGTCGGTATAATTAATCTTGTTAGCATGTTAACGTGGTCTTATCACACGTCTAGACGAAATAGAAATTTATTTTTATTCTAGAGTGATAATATATTGAAGTTATTTCGTTGTTCGGTTTATATGGCTTTACTTTATATTTGTATAAGACGTTTTTGTTTTTCAATTCGGTTATATTTTAGAATAAGGATATTTTTCCAAAATGTTTTTTTCGTATACGATGACGCTTGACAAGTAAATATCTAAGGTTTTTTCTTATTTTTATCTTTTTAATTATTTTAGTACTCAAGAAAACCTTTAATTAATAGAATTTGGAATTGAAGGAAAAGAAAATAATACTCAATTAAGCCAACGCATTTACTAATATTTCAACTGGATTCACCAAGTTTAGCCGATGAATGAATGAAGACTTTTACTTAGCAGGCCCAGGATCCCTGTCGTCGCAATAAATGTTACCACTACATGCATATCTGTCGTAAGTGTAACTGTTGAACTAATAACAACAGAACTTGCATTGTCGCTATTATTGTAGTGTTTTACGATCAATTAAAGTAACACACAATATTTAAAACGTACTTGCAACAGCGTTGTGTTCTAACTGATCCCACATATGACAATTATATGTCATGTGGTTTCACTTGTTTTAAGCGTTACTGCTCCGTCCCCGTGTACCGTTATATTCTAAAACCTTTTTCAATAAATGGGTTGTAAAAAGGTTTAGCGTGTTGTAACATAGAAACTCTTCAGCTTTATAATCCTTACAAATATTATGCTTGTAGTTAACAAGTTATTTGTTACGCTATCAAGTCTATCAGCTGATCATCATGAAATTTTGCATTCACGTTGTCGGGTACAGAAAAGGACATAGAGTACAGAACACCTCCCCTTCCTTTTCATGCGCGCGAAGCCGCGGGCGAAAACTTGTAACAGTTTTTACATTGTTTAGTCAGCTAGTGACCACAACATGTATGATTATATCAGACGTAGTGAAAAAAAATATGTATAGTCACGACTACCATACTACTATAAAAGCAATATGTATTTCAAACTAAAAGTAATTAATTATTTACTTATTTTTATCGACACGTTTTTGATCATCGAAACATCGAACGATTTGTATCAAAGTTTAAGGTGACATATATTAGCTGTAACAAAATTACGAAGCTTAGCAGAGCGGTTTCTTAATTCCGTCTAACGACTGCGAAGACGGTCGAATTCTTTAATTATTTAGCTCTAATGGCAGCCGGCTTGCCCTTTGACGTCGTTCGCTTTAATTTGAGATTCCTCCCCCAAATTAAAAATATAATGAGACTCAACTGTGTCACTGTTAATTGGAAACTGATACGATATCTAAGGAAATCTGTTTCACACAAAACGGAGATTTGTGTTGACAATTTCGTAAGTTCATAATCTTTATAAAAAAAAGAGACTAATTTACTTAAATTTGGTATGTAAATAAGACATATTTGTATTATTGAAATATCAAGGTTTGAACAGTCTCCCATTAAAATAAATTAATCCCAAGCTTGATCATTTTAGTAGAAGTCATTGATTTCTGATCTCCACCTAATGGCTGCGATTAGCAAGACGATATCTAATTATTTCATTGTAATCCGACTAACATATACTTGCAAAGTTTCAAGTCGATATGGCAATTAAGAGAAACTGAATATAACTTTCAAGAGTTGGCTACTTATTGATATTGTTAGCTACATAAAAGTTAAGTTAATATAATAAAAGAAAATAAAATAAACAAAAAAATATTTTAGAGCATAATTAATATTCTTTTATTTTTATTATTTAATGGACTGTTTGAAATTGTGTTATTCCTCGAGAAAGACTCGACTAGTTTCATAATCACTACAGGAATAATATGACTTCACTCAAATGAAATCATAGTATTTTTGTATAAATAGACTTTAACAAATATTCTTAGCACCATTACATACGTTAATTGCCTGATGAATTGCCAAAAAAAAGGTATATTTTTTTTAAAATTTTCGTACATTTTTTTAATTATATATATAATACATAGTTTTTTTGCGAAATACTCGATTCCGTCATGATAATATCACAACAATGATATTCTCACCTCAAAACATATATTTTTATAGTAATTCATTTCTAAATCAGTTCTATATATATGCATTATATAATACACGAAAATTTAAGACTAAACGCATATTCTTAATAAATAATACTTTTCCTAAGAAATAAAGGAATTGTAAAACACCACGACATTCATATTCATGGGATACAATTCGTCCCCGTATAAAAAAAAAACCGTAATAGATTCATAACAAAATCCATCAAGCTGACATTGGATGCTGCTACGCAGGGCTTTCGTCGCTGTTATATAGAGAGTGTGTTTTTTTTCTGTTTTATTATATTTAACAAGTGTTTAGTAGTATAATAATAATATTGTTTATTAATAATTATGTGGTCGATTCATAGCACGTATCTGAACCAGACTTTATGTTTTGCCACTAAATATATATGGTGATTATTCGTTTGTTTATATGGTTGGTTTTGTTTCATGAATATATTCTATAAAGATCTAGTATTTCGTCTCAAGACAATAATTTAATATTTTTTATATTTATTATTTCATATCGCACTTAAGAATGTATTTAAAAAAAAACTTCTTTTTCTTTTAGCTCTTGTGAATTTATTTTAAGTCTAAGTTACAATTCAAACAATTAATAACTTTTTACGTAATTCGTATTTAGTTTTATCATAAAAATAATGTTGGAAACCGCAGCCTATATACAGGGCACTATACAATGATGCAATATTTTGCTCACCTTTGGGGTCTCCGCATTATGCATAACTGATAAGGTCGATTTTGTATGCATGCGATCCTTAGCCTCTCTCCTGTAGTAATGACGTAGCGGCCCTTGGGATAGTAGAGTTTTTGCTATACCGTTGTTTCGTCTTAACTAGTTGCATGTTTTATTTTTATTATTTTATACGACACAGTTTTATGTTACGGCCTATAAATATTGACTTATCTTTATTCAGATTTAAAAAAAAACAACAGTAAGAACCATTCTCTAACTTTTATTATTAATCAATTGATCTTTGAAATAGTTTCTATTTGAAATTATATTATTTCAAATTTTAATATTACTGTATATTTCTAAAGTGACGTGTAATTTTATTTTGCGTATTTATCATTGTCTGGGCACAATGTTCCTTCACTCTTATTCTATTAAATAAAAATAAATAATAGTTCAGAACTTTTCATATGTGAACAAACAAAGCGATTCTATTCCAATTTCAAACACATGCCAATCACGGAGCGGGTCGCCCTCATTCCGGATATTCAATTCCTGGACATGTCCGAACTGACTCAAAACAAATATTTATCAAAACCTGTAAGGAATACGTAAAATGATATAAACATGTCCCAGGATAAACAAATAACCTACCATGATGGATTATTGCGACTGACCGCCGCTATTTCCTATTGGAATAAGGAATTACCATATGCGCCTCCTGTTCCAAGTGACCACGTGCTCGCATAGTGTGGATACGAGATAAGGAATTTTGTCTCGATTTCATATTTTCTATTATTTTTCTTCTTACGAAATAAATAGCTTGAATGTTTTGTTATGAATTTGGTTTACAACAGGGTTGAATTGTTGAAACAGTTGATTTTTTTTTACTTTAATATATTTATTTATTACTGCACAGACCTTTGCGGCCGTGTAAACTGATTTATAATGGATCAGTTTCTTTATTATTATTAAGGAAATGATTTATTAAAATGAATGTATTTATCTACGTGATCGCGATACTATTTAGTATAATCATCTATAACTAGGTTTCAATTTAGATGAAATATTAACTTAAGTTTCGGTATAAATAAACATTAAATGTAAATTGCACTTATTTTTAAATAAATAATAATATATCAATTGCTATAATAAAAATAAATGTAAATAAAAAAGAAGTGTATTCCACACCAGACTACCATTCATCTCGGCGCAGTCGGCGTCGCGCCGGCGACCGGAGACCCTTCAAAAAGTTTGATAATAACAGCACCAGCGCTGGAGCGGTAATGTGACAGCCGATACGTCGCCAGCAGCGCCGGACAATTTAAATTTCGAACCTTCATTTGTCCGACCACTACAATAGTGGCTACGTTTTTTCACGCAAAAGAACTTTATTCATTTCTGTTCGATATTTGTTCTATTTTTAAAATTATATCATTAAATAAATTTATATATATACGTCACGACGTTTCAACAAACAGTTAATTAGGTACTATTGTATTATTGACAATACAGTTTACATTAATCTATATTGTTATAATATTCGCTTATAAGTTCGCTTAGAAGTTTATATTAAAAACAAAGCAAAACTTTTTTTAATGTAATGAGGGAATATTGCCATATTTTATTTTTATAAATTATTATTATGAATTATTGTCAGAGTAATGTTTCTGCCCAAGGTCTACGTAGACGACGTTCATCTAATCTAATGAATACATATATTGTACTGTGACATATGTTGTAAATATGATGAAAATACATCATAACTATACAAATTAATGAGGACGATTACATTATTTTAGGTAAAAACAATGATGTTGCCAGATAATGATAAATGAGACATTCATGAGGTGTCACAGCCAGCCGTGTGGGATTACACGTATCATTACGGCGGTAATGCGGCGAGAGCGGGGTCCTTTAGGCCCGTCAACGTGACAATACTGAATTATTCAGTTGCCTGAGACTCCGTATTGACTATTTTCTTCAAAGGTCATGTAAGTTAAAAATAGACAAGTTGTATTATATATATGTAATCACTCATTTGAGGCAAAGTATAAAAGGCATGAATAATATATGATGTTGTCATTATGTACTACTGGCCATCTGTGTCACTTTATGTAATTTGAATAAAGAATTATTTTGGAACATTGGATTTTTCAAGCTTAAGTCTCGCAAACAGGAATTTTTGTTAATAAAGATTATAACCAGTTTTGTCTGGTTTTTAGGCTTTGTGTAGGCACATGTGGGTGTGTTATCCCTTTTTACGAATTATTTTATAGGCAATCCGCCGTGCTTTGTATCGCTGTTTCGATTTCAAGGTTGAGTAATCGAATATAATTACGGACACAACTGACATAACATATTAAAACTCGTTGTTCGAAGCGATATAAGAATCTGTTTATAATAATATATAATCTGTGTATAATAAAAAAAAAACTCTTGTAATCGAGTTTTATTTTTATTTTTTTAAGTGTAATGGCATGAAACTTGAAACTACATATTAATATATAAATTCTCGGCCATATATTTATTTTCAGTTATCATGAAATATATTTTCATACAAACATATTCCCATAATAACTATTATAAATATTGAACTTTGAATTAAACGAAAATTCTAATAAACACATTTTCATAAACGGGTTTCCGGTACTATTTTACATTTGTTCATGTGAAACGCCACTTGCTCAGCGTTAAATATTCAAAGAACAGGACAAGGTTGGGCCAAGTCTCTCGGGTCGAAGATACCCTCAGTTCGTAAAGGCAGGGTTATCCGCGAGCGCTCATGCCTCCCTAATTTCCGATTTGTCGACCTAAAGGGTTGACTGATTAGCATCTGACTTGTCAAAACGCATTGAATCACCTTTGTTGTTGACGTAATGACATCTATTTGATTATTACGTTGAAATTGAGTGAATCCTTGTTCTGAGATTAATGATTGGTATTTTGTACTTTGCAATTTAATAGGGTTATCTAAATAATTGTTGTAATGAAGGTCTATGTACGAAATGAAGAGGAAAAACGGTATTTTGTTTTACAGTTCCTACTTTATGATTAATAATTTCTATTGTTGTCCTATCCCGAATGATAAAAATCTTTTTGTGAATTTTATGCACTATATAGTTGATGTTTTTAAAAATACATTTATTGTTTTTAATTCGCACAGCCTTTTTATAGTACTTTGTAATCTTAATGCATTTATTTTAAAGTGATAATATGCGTGTACAGATAGACAGATTAGGCTTTATGTGTTGTCACTTAACAGTAAAAATTGACGTAAATAATGAAAAAAATAAAACAAAACAATTAAAATATAAATTTAGTGCAACTCAATACAATACATAGAAAGAATTAAACTATTAGCGTCAGAACATTTTCACTTAATTGTTCTTATATATCTTTAAACCTTAATACATTTTTATTATATACCTAATTTTGTATGTTACAAATTTCTAAACGTTATATTAAATAGTAATCGTTTCATAGTATAGATAAAATGAACGTCTTGAGTCAATTAGCCTTGTGTAGTTGATCATATTACAAGAGACTCGCATTCTTGCCGCGCCGTTAGTAATTTGACTTCCCAGGATCGAGTTAACTACTTGTAAATAGCGGGTAAAATATTTAAATATTGTCAACAATTTGTCGCTTAGAACAATTAAGTATTTAAATGTAAAATTAAATTGAATAATATAACATTAAGACCATATTTGAAAGAATTACGTTGTCTCTTTTCTTCATTTACAGAATTTAAAATTTGATGCGTTGTAGTCAAGAGTGTGTGTATTCAAGTGTTTTATTGAAATCATCCAGTACTGTAAAATAAACCCACAGATACATAGATAACTTTTATGCATAAATAGAACAATGGTTTACTGCCTGCCTAGCGATGTAAAGGTCGCAGGTTCGATACTGGCCGCTTGTGCTATGGTCCCCACCCATAATACAAGCTTTACGCTTAATTGAAGTAATAAATAGGAATATCTTTAAAAAAACGTGCATTGCTAAATAATCTACATATAAAAAAAATGTATGACAACTTGACAAGACTGATGCTGTGTTGGTTTGAAAATACTTTAGTTTCATTGCAGAAATGTAAGTATATAGCATCTGAGATAGCCTTGTTGGCGCGCTTCATATTATTTATTGTATCAATGTTTGTGGGTGGTAATGATTTCATTCTCAAGAAGTATCAAAAAGTCTCATTTACTTGTAACTTCATGTTACAAAATAAAATGCAAAGAAAATATCTCGAGGCTAAATACCTTTTAAAAAAGCCGAGATGGCCCAGTGGTAAGAACGCGTGAATCTTAACCGATGATCGTGGGTTCAAACCCGGGCAAGCACCACTGAATTTCATGTGCTTAATTTGTGATTATAATTCATCTCGTGCTTAACGGAGAAGGAAAACATAGTGAGCAAACCTTGCATGTGTCAAATTTCACTAAAATTCTGTCACATGTGTATTCCACCAACCCGCATTGGAGTAGCGTGGTGGAATAAGCTCCAAACCTTCTCCACAAAAAGGGTAGAAGAGGTCTTAGACCAGCAGTGGGACATTCACAGGCTGTAACTGTAAATACCTTTTAGCTATATTTTACTTTAACCGACATGTAATTTGTACTATTTATTAATATTATTTGCTGCACAAGATATGCACTATAGACGGACCTAGCATATTTTAACAATAAATACATACGTCACTGTATACAATATAATAATTTAATATTGTTACTAACCAACCGTAATTGTTCGAATGATAATAAAACAAAATTATGTTTGTGTCTCTTTCTTTAGAATGTAATATCATGAATGATAGAAAGAGAGAAGTCGGTGTTAAATAAACAACAGCCAAACAACAATTATATTATGTAATGTCGTAAATGATTTAGTTTACAATGTCAAATTAAAACATGCCCGCTATATAAGCGTGTCCATTGTTACAACATAGAAGCATAAGCAAGCGACGTCGAGTGAAGCAGCTAGAGATAAATAATTAAGGCCGGACCCAAACCACGCATTCCTTCCCAGATGACGGCGACATCTTAAAATATCGCCACCCTTTCTTCAGCTGTTGACTTCCCCCTCGCCACACACAGCTCCGTATAATTAATAAATGACCCACTAGGTCCCTTAAGCTCTGATGAACATACCTACTACACTTGACTTATGGAAAACAAGAGTTAAACAAAAAATTAACGTTATTAAGCTTTGAAAAAATGTGAACTAATAAATGTAATCTAATATTTTGATATATATAATACTTTTGTACATGTGTTGGTCACCTAAATGGCTGGACCTATTTGGATGAAACTTTGTGTGTATATTTCAATGGGTTACTGGATGGTTTAAAAACACAATTGGACCCGTTAGGTGACGCTGCTGTCGATGAATCATTAAATGAAAAATCTGTATGGCAGGATGACGTCTGCTGGGTCCGCTAGTATTAAAATAGCTTTAATACAATGTTTTCAGCATTATTGTTACTGCGTACGAATGTCTCGTCAGATATTCAAAAAACATGTATATTTTTTAAGTTACCCATCCCCATTACCCATCCAATACAAGCAATACGATAAGCTTGATTTAAACAAAATATATTTATCTCATTTGAATCATAAATAAATATCATTAAAGAAAACTAAATAATTACATTAATGAAATAGACTCGTAGTTTTTGTTATATAAGTCCCTTAAAATAAAATGAAAATTCGAAATGTAGCTGTTTTAAACCATCGGATTATATACAATCATATAATGTTAAAATAAAAACATCTAGTTTAACAATATATTAAAATGAAATCATAAATTCACCTTAACCAGGTAAAATTGTGCTCCGTAATTACAGTTAATCGCATTGCAACAATTAAAACAAATAGCCGATACAATCTAAATAGCACGGACCCGCACCGCGGCTCTTCCATTAATTACTTAAATTTAATTCATATGAGACCCACGCGCCACTATTTACATTCAAAAACGTACCCACCCCACCCGCATCTCGCAACCCTTGCTAAACTTGTCGACCCTAAGACGCTAACTCCTAAGAAGAGTTTCTTTGATAGTGCGCTCCGGTGGTTTTGAATAAAGGCCAACGGGTCGATAGAGTTTTGATCTGTAATTTTATAGCTTTGAGACGGCCCTCTGATACGCGGTATTAGGATTGTGGCATATCGAATCGGCTTATGTTTTTTGATTAAGAGGTTAAATGGAATGGTTCTTATTGTCTATCTCGTGTTCGAAGTTTAAACAATGCAACCGTTAATTTCATATTTTTGTTCCAAAGACAAAATTAGCCTATCAATGATATCTGAGCAAAACACTATACGCTACTCTGAAAATGTCTATATATGTATGAACGAAATTGTACCTTTTTAGCACAACACAATTTTCGGAAGTCCAATATTAGTAAGTAAAAGTATGTTTCCCACGCGAAGTAAAGGATTAGCCCTTATCACAGTACACGTAAAGCGGCGAGTACTTATATGAGTACCCCTTTTATTGCATTATACGGGGAAGGGTTGATCGGCCCTCCGTCTTGGAGCGTCTTACGAATACAGGAAGAATTTATAAATAAGTTAAGCGAACCCGCCTTATTCTTCGCCTCAGCGTTTCACTTTGTTTTATCATATTTAAATTATTGTAGTCAGATGTGGAACGTGTACCTAATTGCTGTACTTTGTTAAGATAATGTACCTTTGGCGCGGCTCCACTTTTGTTTTCTTGTTTTCAAGCGATATAAATTCACGGGAGGACGCCGTTGGAACGCCCAACTTTCGTGTTCTGTTTTTGTGTGGACGTTCCTTTTGGAAGGAAATAAAATTTGTTATGCGACCTGGGGCTCGTAGGATTCTAAAGTAATATAGATTACAACTGGTAAACAGTGTTATCCCTTTTTAGTTTTTTAATATATGTATGACGTGAAGCGTAGCGCTGAGCTACGATCCGTAGCATAGTATAATTTCGAAGATAATTCATGCATATTTTTAATAGTTTGAATTGAAAATCAGGTTTTCTTTATAAAAAATAATAAGATAAGAAAATTAAAAATATATTTAAATAACATATCTTAAATAACTCGCTATTAGGTAAAGGTATTCGCCCTCTTAAGTGTAGGGTTTAGAGTGCATTACACCGTATTACTCCTCCGCGGATTGGATACAAGTTTTTAAAATTTACCCGAATCATGAATATAATTTCAGCTTAATTATCACACAAATGAAGCACAAGCATACTTAGTGGAACTTCCATGGATTTAAACTCCAAAATCTTCAGTTATAATCCTTGCATTCTATTCACTAAGCCCTCATCATACTTACGTAATCTGAAGGTAACATCAAACACCCATTCATCTAACATTTTAATTTAAACGTTACAAATTTCCTTACAAATGCGATCTAGTTAAGAAAACAATGACTTATTCATAATAACACAATATTTTCAGCCATAAATCACATTTAAGTGTTATTTCATTTCCTACAGACCCTCGCATGCAGCACACGCATCGAACGAATAAGTAATTGAAATTTGAACTTTTGATTTTAGGAAAATGTTTCCCCACTCGTCTTGAAATTATTATGAATATCCGCTCCTTTACCGGCAAGCCTGTCTTAATAAATGACTTATGACTTTTATGTTTTGGATTATAGTATAAATAGTTGTTTGATTATTTAGATCGATTGATAAATACGTAATATAATTTATGTTTAAAAAAATTCATTCTTGCATTCTTCTTTTTTGCCTCATTTTTTTATTGAAATTGGAATGTAATTTAAATGTCGTTGAACTCGTAATTCAATACTTCATCATTTCCATACTATCTGTATGAATGTGAACAATTAAACTTATGTTTATATGCCTTTCAACATTTTTTATAACACACACACACACACATGCATATGGGACTGTCTACAGATAAAACTATTATTCAAGTATAAAAAGCAAATAATGTTAACATCAATATCGTCTGCTTTAAATAACCCGAATTTTACAAGACTGTCAATGGAACCTGAGAGAACTGTACTGTTTCTTGTTAACAATATTGTTTGACCTTTATTCAAATGGATAATTCTGTCTTAAACTTGTATATTTGATTGTTATCGATTGTACAACGGACTTACTTACTGTAATAAAGCATGGTATGTCATTCTAGTTTTGTTAAGTTGCATTGTATTCTTAATTTTTTAAAGCAAAATTATATTTAAAAGTGTTGCTAACAGCAAAAAATGTAATTGTACAATTTAACAACCTGCATTTTAAGTAAGTAGTATAAGTGTGTAGACAATATCATAAGTTTATATAATTGAAATTTTATTTATATAATTGAAATAAAAATAATACGATGTGTAACAATTGGATGGACAGCCGACTTGATTGTTAGTGTGTTAACACTGTCAACTTATAAACTCTCTTGCATCGGGAAACATGTTAAGCTGTTGGTCCTAGATCTAAACTCTTTCCGGTCGTGCCGGATTGCCATCCCTTCGGATTATGAGAGTAACCGAGTACATATAACAAGAGTACACCTGCATTTGCGCATATATTTGAGTTCTATATCTTAATACGCAATTGGCTATTATCCATTGAGAATGGATGAAGGAAGTCTTTATTATCAATATAGAAATAAGCAGAAGTAAACGTATTTACATTAAAAAAATTGTAATAATTGTAAATGCAGATAAACGTCTTCTCTAAGTTTGTAACATGCTTGTTAAAGTGTAATAATAATTTGTCGGTTTATCTAAAATCAACAGCGCTATGAACATTTCTAATTCGACTATTAAAACGCGCTGCAAGATGTCGAAAACACCAATAAACAACAGTTGAACGCGATCGCGAACGTTGAAAGTTTGGAGCGCGCGGTGAGTGCAGAGGACCAGTAATGAGGGTTGGAAATGTCGGCACATTGCGGCCCAAACCACAGCCGGCTTCTTGGCTTATTATTAATTCCGTAAGACGTGTCCCCGATGTCCAAGACGTGCGCCGAGATTCGAGACAAAAGTCACAAGGGCGGAAGGGACTGAACCCCCCGTACGTGTGGAGAGTCGACAACTCGCAATATACAGGAGTGTGGGATTTACAGGTGGTTTTAATAACGGCCACCTCTAATGTCGCGAGATGAATACTTAATGGACGGATCATCAGCGGATTTTGTGGATCTGGATGAAGACGGTTGACTTGAGTAATAATGAATGTGTTGCGCTGTCTTGTTTACTTTCATTACTACGGCTTACGTCATTAATTATTTATAATAAAAGTATTCCTATAATCTGATTAAATTAATAAATTAACTTTCTTTTTTAAGATATAATTATTTTATTGTTGAAGATATTATAATTTTCATTAAATTACTAAAATTCTATTCTATACTATTTACTTGTCCGATTAAGTGTAAAGGTTGTGTTTAGAATGAGAACGTCAATGGCCCAATGATCAGAATCGAACCTGCGACTTTTACATCGCTAAGCGGCCCGTACAACATTGCGCTATTGACGCTTCGTAATATATATCACTAATTGTAATGAATTAATATACTATGTAATCGTGTAAATTAAGAGCATAATTCTGACTCAAGTATATCAATGCATAGTCTAAATTATAAAGTTAAATAGCAGTTAAATTAAATTAAAGTTTATGAAATATATTGATTTGTTTTATTTAGTTAATCATTTGAAACTTTTTTTTCCCGAATATAAAGAGGAAATCTACTTTTTTTTATGAATTTGGTGTGTCAAAAAAAATTTTTTTTTAATTTTATTTTTGATGGTGTTTTGCATCCTGTACGTTATTACATCACCATCTCGCTTGACATATAATTTTTTCTTCGTCTTCAAATGTATTAATTATATTTATAAATTTTATTTATTTATAAATTTTCGAGACTAAGCCATGTAATGTTTGGCTTGTATAATATATGTAGAGTATTAATTCTGGGTTTCATACGTTAACGTGACTGATTGTCGTTCTATCTCGAAATCAGGGTTATACTTGATATTTGTTGTATATACCAAGCAGGAGATAAAACAGATCTATTCTTCACTCGTAAAACCATTTTTGAATATACATATGTATATATTTCATTTGTTCATCGTAATTGTATGTTAAAAAAATTGGTGCTATCAAAAACACATATTCCTCTGTTTCAAATAAATATATTTTTTTTAGCGGAGAACATTCGGTTATATCTGTTACAAGACAACAATTTACTTACAAAGTGTAAATCCCTTTAAGATGGTTTCGTTGTAGAGAGCGCTTTCAAAAACTCGTTAGGAGGTTGGCATTCTGCGGTGGAGGGTCACGTCTTGCAGGCTGCCTCGAGACAAAATGTCACCATGAAGTTTATAATATATTGTTAAATTATACATTACTGTAAAGAATAGCGCTAAAATTATCTTACGATGAGTAAAATTGACACTTAAGTATAATATTCTTATTAGAATGTGTCATTTTATAAAATAGGTGCACAGGCTAAGCGACAAAATATTGAAGATCAATCAGGCTTAAGCATTTGGAAACTTATAGATAATCGAATACAAGGTTCAAACTGCAGTAATAAAATGTCTGCCGTTTATATAGAACTGCAATGTTTCATAGAAAATAATGACTTTTTAGAAAGCTTAGATTTCTAATTGTAACGTTTTAATAGCATAGCTGTGTAACTGCTCGGGAATGATCTCTATGGTTATTATTGAAGGATATCGTACATTATTTATTTCTAATTAACTTTGAGCCATTCAAGCAACCTAATTATTGTTTTAGATCATCCCGTTTTCTACTGCTAAACAGCAATAACTAGAATTGTTGTGACTTATGTTTCAGTTAGAAAGATGAGTGAGCGATTGCAACTACCGGCGATAATCTCAATTGTCTTATTATAACAGCGAGTAGGAGTAGAGTCATGTTAATTATGAATATACATACTTCCGGTTTTGATTTAAAATCAAAATATATTTAGTTCGAGTACGCTCTTGTAAGCACTTTTGAATCGTTGTGTTACAAGATTAAATCGAATGCAATACCACCTTTCCAAAATAAAGATTCTACCGAGAAGACTTACCAAAAACTTAAGTTGACGAAATGACGAATGCTTAAATCGAAAAAGCAAATTAAAGTGTGGATATCGACGAACAATAACTTAACTTTAAAAATAACAACAGCTTACACTAAAACACTATAATATATAAAACAAGGAGTGTTAATTGCCTTCACTTGTGGCAAGAAGGTAAGCTGATATCGTTTAATCGATAATTTTCAATTGCAAATCACCGCAGAGATGCTGCTTGTGTGTTTTTACCATTCCTTGTGGTTATGACGTGGCGATGACATTTTAATTAAAAAATGTTATATTCTTAAGTATTCTATGTAATTCTTATGTCAACAAAATAAAAATAAAATAACATAAATTGAGAAGCTAAAAGCTTGAAACATCTATTGTGTACGAACGATGAACTATTATACCATTATTATACCATTATTTATCAAGACATGGAAATATCTTGAACATATGTTGCAAGAATTGGCAATCACCGATAGCATATCGTGATCAGCACACATTACAGGATTTTATCGCGAAGTGGGCACATGGGAGCAATATTGTCCTAAAATGCGCGAACCTAACTTATTGCGAGCATCGCCAGTTTATGGGATCGCTTAATCGATTGTTTTCTTTACTGCTTTATGTATCTTGTATAGCACGACGAGCATACTAGTGGTGTGTTTATGGAGAGTTATTGAACCTATAAATATTACCCTATAATATAGCGTAATATCTTAAGATAACCAATGCTAAGTACAATATTTTCGATGAAATAAAACGTAATAACCACAATAAATTAATGTTTTTTTAATTTAAATGTTATTTATCTTGCAAAAAATGACAATGGAAGGTTAAAATTATTTGTGTACACTTTTTTTTTTTTAATTGAATTATTACCACCTATTTATTGTATATTCGTTAATAAATATCGAATAACACAATATTTATTCACGCATAACTAGAATTATTAGACCGAAAATTATAGTATGTTAAATAAAGTAAAATCTAGATATGTATTTTTATTTTAAAATGTATTATTAATATATTATTTCATTTTCGTTTTTTTTTAATAATTCTATCATACTCATAGAACAATATTTTTCAACCAAAAATGTATTAAAGAAAATATGTTAAATTTCAATTAAAAACAAATTTTTTTTTGCGTTAAAATACACGAAAAATTGTTTTAATTCAATAAACCGGTATTTCCACCTTCAAATGTTTCCATAAATAACAATTAGTCTTTATGTTTCAATCGTAGACCGTACATTAGATGGCCGTCGGTAAATTACTGTCGGAAAGGCGCGAGGTAGCCGACGCTTAAGAAATATTACCGACACTAAACATTTGTTCTAACTAGTGCTTGACCAGCATTGTCGATAATAATCTTTAGTAATAAGTATTATAAAATGAGATAGTGAACAAACTCACTATCTGCTTGTTACGTTTCCACGTCTTAAATACTCAACCGATTATTATGAAATGTTTCATATACGTTGTAAGGAATTCATAAAAGGACATAGAGTACTAAGCCCAACTTGTGTAGAATAAATCAAAAACATTATTAATATTTTAATATTAAACAACAACGCTATTCTCATAATTAATCATTATTGCAAGAACAATCTTCAATTATTAATTAAACTTTTTATATGTTTGGGTGATAAATGTTAAAAAATAATCATAGTGTTAAATCACTATAATATTTTATTTACATAATATAATCATGATATTCAAATGTATACAGACATGTATCGATAGATTCACGTCACTATTACTATTTCCTACTGTAACTGTTTAACAAATCGTCGTATAAGAGACCGGCCGACCGCCCGCTGAGTGCTTAATCACTTAACACTCGCCAGATTAACGACAAATTTATCGTCTAAAAATACCCCGGACTAGAGCCATGATATAACCTCATCTTATATCAATACTTTCTAGATTTATTACTTACTTTTAGTAAATATATAATTATGAACTTCAATTTTTTCTATATATTTCCTATATATGAGAATATTTAAAATAATAAACAAATTGAGTAGTTATTACTATCGGGACATTTTTAACCAGTTAATTATTTTTGAAGATTAAAAAAAGTCTTTATTTTTAAATAGTTTTATTTCACTTTAAAACATAATTTTTAAAATAAACGATATTCTCTAAACAATCTCTTAAATCAAATAATAAATTGGATAAAGAAATAAAGTCAGTTAAAGATTAAGAGACATTAGATTTTTTTTTTAAATACACTCAATATTATTACACTGATAAAATAATCGTTAAGATCCAATAACATACGCAAACGTCCCAAGAAAAGCACATCAATCTCTGATAAAGCAAAGATTTACCCTTGTAAGGACATTAATTCTTACAGCGCCCGTAATGTAGACAAAACGGGCCGGACAAGGGGTCTCGCTAACAGCCAGCAGTCCGTGAAAAGAAACCCTTTTTCGAAGGGAAACCTTTGTATGGACATTCCTTTTTAAATAGATTTAAAAAAAAAACGTTTTCAAATATTCGTGTTTCATTTAATTAATAATGAAATTCTTTCAGATACAAAAATATTTGAAATACAATTAGTTTATATTTTTCATTACAATCTTGGAAAGGAGGTATTGGCATATGCAGCCTATATGAATTTCGTTTTCCCCCAAAATGACTAAAACAATTTTTGTTCCTTCAATTTTTTTTTCAATGTAATTATATTTATTAAATTAAGTCAATTTTAAAACTAAAAAAGCGCCTTGAATTATTATTTTACCGTCGATCAGGAATAATAAATGTGTCTTGGACAAACCAGACAAATAAAAAAAAGAAATAGCTACACTAACCTGACGGCCGAGCGTTTAATGGAAGGTCAATAGTATGTTTGCTCAGTCATTGTAGGATCAAAGACAGATCGCCAAATAAATAGTTGATTTCGCTTTGTAAATAAATATTGAAAGGCCAATTCGAATAGTTTTCTTAAGAATGTGATGAGGGGAGCATTGCTATGGCTAACTAACGTTTACTAAATCGATTTGTTTTCCAGGTAGGAATTTCCAATTGATTTGATGCAATAGTTCTGTAGTAGTTGTGTCTTTGAGTTTTGTCGGGGAAAATTTGATTGGAAAATACGTACTTTTTACAATGAGGTAACTATACGATATATTTAGTTACTATATATTTAGTTTACTTAATGGTAGGGCCTTGTTTCTTTAGCGAGTCTGCCTGGGTAGGTGATAGACGGGCTTCACCAGATATTTTACACCCAAACAACAATACTTCATAATGTTGTGTTTGGGCTTAAATAGCTGTTGTTTGGTGATATTAACAATTACAATTACATCAATTAATTTGCCAACAAGTAACTAGCCGAGATGGCCCAGTGGCTAAAAAAAATGAATCTTAACCGATGATCGTGGGTGCGAATCCGGGCAGGCACCATTGAATTTTCATGTGCTTAATTTGTATATGTATTTATAATTCATCTCGTACGTATCATCTTGACGGTGAGGAAAGAAATCGTGAGGAAACCTGCATGTGTCAAATTTCACTGAAATTCTGCCACATGTGTATTCCACCAACTCGTATTGGAGCAGCGTGGTAGAATAAGCTCCAAAGTTTCTCCTCAAAAAAGGTGAAGAGGCCTTAGCTCAGCAGTGGGACATTCACAGGCTGTTACTTTACTTTAACTTGACATACCCAAATAGTCTTCTATAAGCCCAGATCTATTAACTGACCTAGTAAGTTAAATCACTTATTTCATATTACTTTAGCAACTCATCTGATACTTAACAAGAGATTTTATAGTTTACTTGCTACCTGTTCCTCAATATTCCTTATATTCAGTTGAATTGCCCTTTTTGTTGTGACTAAAATCAGATGCTATTGTGGTTATTAAAATGTATATTTTTTTAAATATCAGCTATAATAAAATTTCGTATAGCTGAAATTTTGATGTAATAAAAGAGTGATGAATTTACCAGAATACCAAATACTTACGGCCTTATTCATAAACATTGTTTAGTTACTGTTTAGCTAAACACTGATTTGTCTCTTTCTGTCATTATTGATTTGACATACGAAAGAAGAAGACAAAATATTGTTTAACTAATCACCAGTTAAATAAAGTTTATGAATAAGGCGGTAAGTGATTTTCGACCCGAATTTAAATCGTTTGTAAGAAAAATTGTTATTATTAAATAGCGTTATGTTGCGGTTGAATAGTTAAACGCCAAGTTATCTATTTCTCTTTTCAGCAAATTGACATTAGAAGGAAGAAGACAAGGTATTATTTAATTATACAACCGTTTAGAAGTAAAAGATACGAATTTAAATTAAAAAAATAATAATATACAGCACAGTCGCCATCTATCGGTTACGGTAAAAACTGCAAAGAGCTACAAACTCACCAGCAAACCTGCCCTCTGTGAGGAAAACGAGTAATTTAGACAAACAAGGGTTGGTTTCGAAGTAAGGGAATGAAATTTAATGTCAGTTCGTTAGATAACTAATTTGCCTCTATTAAAAAATAGTATTTCAGTGTAGGATATGAGTTGATTAAAAAATTAGGTATTAATTTTTTTATCAACTCATTTCGTATTTCGTTTTATAATTTATAAAATAAATAAAAATATTTGTTCCCGGAGGTGCTGTTAACACTCACGATATTAGGAAAAAATAATTTAAACGAGACGTAGACGATACGATATCGTGGATATTGAAAAAGTTAGAAACATGCGCACTGCATACTTTAATGCATTTTCAACAGCATCACACAAATATCAGTGTGCGTTGCGACGCCTTTATGAATGGACTTGTAGTTACTATAATTGATTTACCTACTAGAAACTTATACTCAATACAACTATTACCATTCTGCTTATATATATATTAATAAGAAATATATACTCATGAATATTATAATAAGAAATTGATAATTTCACTAAGTTAATACCATGATAACATAAATTAAATTTAATGTACACAGATTAATTTTCATAGTAATAACAGATATATACAAATCAATGACACGAAATTATGGCACTAGTGCATAATTTATAAACATTTCTACATTTATTGTTATTTATGATAATTTATTGTCTCTTAAGTATAAATAACACAATAAAAAAAGTTATTTTGAAGCAATTTAACTAATCATTGTAATATTATAAGCTATTACAATTTCACTTACTTTTTCTATCGAGGATTGCTCGACATGTTTTGAAATGACTACAGGTTTCATCGTGAGTGTGCGGGCGCGTCGAAATCACGTCGCCGACTGATTCCACGATAAATAACCAAAGCGGAACCGGAATAACTAAAATAGTTTTATAATAGAAATTAAAGCTTCAAGAATCTGTTTTGATATACCGACTTCAATAGAAACTTATTATTTACTAATCGTAAATATTTCAATACCATTCTTAAGTTATAAGTTTGCGCTAATTTTATTAAGGTCCTGTATTTACTCTTAGCTTATTTCTAAAGCTATAAATATTTTGGTAGCTATTAAATAATTGTTCTTTTTTCTTATGAAACTTATGTGCGTTATTTTTGCTTAATTATGAGCACTTCAGATAAACTTTGACTGCCAGCCTTAATGGTGAATTCTTTCGTTTGAAAATTTGAAATTCCATATAATATTTTCATTAAAAATAGGGTCGATGTCATCGCCGTCTGTAAATTGATTTTCCAATCGGCGACAACATCGATTACTATACCTACACAAGACAAAGAGTGTTTCTTTAACTTTAATAATCATTATAACTGATTGAATTAACACACAACTTACGATCAACGAAACTATCGAGGAACAGACACATAAAAATGTTAAACACGTAATTATAAAATGTAGAATTAGATTATTTCTTTTTTAATTTTAATTAATATTTTAAATATTTTCAATTATGATTACGATATCTCTAATTACTTTTTTACTGATTTTTAATAATTTAGTTTTAACATTTTTTTAAATTATTTTGTGATTATTTGTTGCTTTTAATTTATGAATCTGCAAGTGCTATGTATACTTGTAATTGACATGCGTAGTAGATGTATTATTTTTGTATTATAAGTTCATTTGTAAATGCGTTGTATGTATGTTGTAAGTGTGTTTTTACAAATAAAAATGGCTAATCATGTCCACAGTTTTAAGCCGGTTAAAATAATTATGATATAAGTAAATTATAATAAAATTATTGTAATAAATAGTAACACCTAACATAATACACACAGAAATAAATCTAAGTATTTGATGTTTTTTTTTAATTGGTTAAATTAGTACCTAGCTATTTTTTGATAATAATTAATTTCAAGGAGGTTAAACATTTCATTCGCGTCTAATTTTATTTTGTATATTCAAAACAAAAGTATAAATTACTAGCATTGCCCGGCGGTTTCACCCGCTTATAATTTATAAAAATATAATAAATAAAAATAAGCCTAGAGCCTACCTCGATAAAAGGATTATCCAAATCAAAAATAATTTTCTCTTCAGCTTTATATATTAGTATAGATTTTTGTAAACATTGCTTTGTTTCAAATGTCACGCTAAATTATTTAAAACATATTCTTCGTTCCATTTACAAATGATTCGAACATTTATTTTATTATTCTATGATAATAAAATAAATGTTCGAATTTCAAAATATGAAACAACGTTCAAACCTATAAATAGAATAATTGATCACCGACCTTGATGCCGGGCGGAGGGTGCGGGCCCGGGGAGGATCGCGGATTGGGCAGCTGCAGCAAGTGACGAATGCTATAACCCTGTCGAGATTTTCGTGACATTCTGAAACATGATAAAAACGAAAAATATATTTATATGCATCAAAATATTACGTAACTTTGTAATAAAAGTATTTACCTAAAAATTAATAAGAGAAAGATTTCAATTAAAAATCTATGATAATTATAATCATTATCTTCTTTGAAATTTTAATCTTGACTAGTCTTTTCAGCTTAGAATTGGATTATAATAATTTATAAGTTATGATTAAGTTTTCTCTTGAATATTGACTATCTAATATTAGACAGATACAATCTATAGTCGTTTCAATTCGCCTTATATTCTATGCATATTGATTTTTATTTTCGATTCTGCGAAATTTGTGAAATGCAGGGTTTTTATTTTTATGATTTATATATACATATTTTATGACTAGGCACACAATTGTTCAACATATAACGCCATATAAAATGAATTAAAGATCGCCAAGTTTTCAATTTTAAAATAAAATATAACCTTTAGGCCTTTTTATATAACCGCTGGAAATGCAAGCAATATAGGCTAACTACTGCTATTCATATCTTATGAATTATTGACTGCCTCGTTGGTCTAGTGGCTATATATAAGGCTGCAGACCCGGTGGGCCAGGGTTCAATTCCCGGGTCGGGCCTATAAATAATTATTGAAATTTCCTGACAAAAAATTCTCAGTAGCATCCCTGGAGCAGAGTCTGGAAGTTGAAAGTGTGTACAATCCCGAGCCTCGGAAACACGTTAAGCCGTTGGTTTTGCGCCTGAACTCTTTCCGGTCGTGTCGGATTGCCATCCCATCGGATTATGAGAGCTAGAGAAGAGAGAAAGTGAGTGTTTACATCGCACACACTTGTGCACTATAATATCTCCTGCGCAGTTGGTTAATCTCTCTTAAAATTGGCCGCCATGGTCGAAATCATCCATTTAGTAATGAATATATGTATATCGTTATTCGTGGCTTCACCCGTATGGTAACGTCCCCCAGACCGATTTTGGTCACGGCGGCCAATCTCAAGAGAGATTAGCCAACTGCGCAGGAGATATTATAGTGCACAAGTGTGTGTGCAAACACAGGTGCACTCTCTATTCCTTAGCTCTCATAATCCGATGGGACGGCAATCCGACACGACCGGAAAGAGTTCAGGCGCAGGACCAACGGCTTTACGTGCTTTCCGAGGCATGGGAGTGTATACACTTCCAACTTCCAGACTCCGGGCTGCCACTAAGAATTTTCTGACAGAAAAACCCAATAACTACTTGTTGGCCCGACCTGGGAATTGTACCCAAGACCACCGGGTCTGCGGCCTTATATCTAGCCACTAGACCAACGAGGTAGTCACCTGTATGGTAGTAGGGGGTTGGGGGGGTGCAGGTATTTGGTAAAAAACTAGCGTATATCCTTTCTCGGAGTTCGAGCTTGCTTCATACCAAATTTCATCAGAATCGGTTTACTAAACCGATTACTAATTTCAGCTGTGAAAACGTAACAGACAGCCACAGTTCCTTTCATAGTCATAATATTAGTATAGATTTACAGATGGTTCAAAATAGGGCAATAATAGATTAAATAGCGTAGGTTATTTATAAAGCCTCAGAAGGTCAGCGGAAACATTTCCAAGTCAGTGTAAGCTGCGCTTAATAACGATGCCTGTGTGGGCTGGCTTACTTATAGATCAACTCGCAATATTATTGTAGAAAGGAAAATATAATCCTTTTAAATTACAAATATTATATTTTCTTGAACTTGACCGTCATATCTTCATGTTAGGATATCTTACTATAGCATTCCTTAAATTACATACTGCTGGGCTAAGCGTTCCTATCCTCTTGATGCCATTAGGAGCGATTTCCATCCCTCTGCATTACTGCTGGTTGGTGAATAAAAATATGATATCAGCAAACAAAACAATTTTTTTTAACAAATTGAAATAACATGAAAATCAGCACTGCTTTAGGTAAGCACTGCTGATGCACATTTTAACCCACGATAATATTGTAATATCGAAATGTACTATCCACTGAGCTGAGTTGACATAAATTTAGCATTCGTTTCAAGTCATTGTTGAATAGTATACATAAGCTCTTCTTTTTACCAATTTTTTTGATAAACAAATCAAAAGTACATTTTGGTCAAAAAAGTTCGAATGCTTAATTAATTATCTTTTAAGAATTTATTAGAACGTTGCATAATAAAAGAATATAGTCAAGTAAATATTTTATAAGAAAATATATTTCAAAAGCTAACAAGCAAATCATAATTTATCTTAAATTCAAAGAATTTTATTGCAATGAAATAAATGAAAATCATAAAAATACCTCACGCTATATTCTTTTAAAGTACAAATTCAATGAATTAGGTATTTACAGTATTTTTTTAAGTAGAAAATATTGAAAGACTTGCCCTCAATCCTAGATTCTTGGAAATAATAATATGTTACAATATAACAGAGCGCGTACAACTTTTCAAGGTACACGTGTTGGAAATAAAGCCTTATTTTTAACGTATAGAAACATATCTCTTAAAGGAGAATGCCCAATAACAGTATCGCAAAAAAACTTCTTGTGTCTCTTCTTTATGAACTTAGTTATTATAAAGTAAAATTAAACAAATTATTTTAAATATGATGAGATTATAATATCTCCGGATAACTTCAAACCAAAAAAAAAGTAGTTGTTTCGTCTACATTGTATATTTATAAAATCGATCAACTCAGTCCGATTATGATGACGTTGCGAGTTTCGATTTTTATTTTTAAAATTAATTTCCAATATACATATAATAGAATTTTTTACATTTTATCTAAAAATACTTAAAATATGCATAACACTATTATAATATATGCAATATGCATTAAAAAGACTTTTTGTTTATATAGATACAATTTATAAACAGATAATTAATAAATAAATAATCGATAACTAAATCGATAATAACTTTTACGTCTGTCTGGTGGCAGCACTAGTAATATGTCACTCAGTAACTGTTTTCATTGTTTGTTTTAAGCTCGTGGTAATATTTTAGTACGTGTATAACAGCATTGGTATTAGTTTAAGCTAAAGTGATTGTGAGGCTGAGACTCCTTTGCTTTAGTCGGCAAAGCATCTCATGGAAGATTTTAGAATTGGTTGTGCACTTTTAAACAAGTTCCACCCTATTATTGAAGAAAAACCCGAATATTCGGAGTATTTAGAAATAGCAAAACAAAAATTAAACGAGCCCAATCATTTATCTCCCATTGTTAACAGATAACAATTAAACAGAAGGCGAAGTATGTTCTCTAGCATAAACGATACTCACCCTCACTTGGACCAGTTTCCGAGGTTAACCATATCTGATTTAAAAAGATTTGCTGTTGGATCATACCAGCTGAAACAGGCAAGATCCTACTACGGTGAACATATTCGTGAAAATGGCACATATATTGTTCAGATAAATGACTGCATTGAAGATGATTTGCCTTTAATACTAGGTGTAAATAATTATCTTCTTCGTGGCAGAATAAAATCCAGGCATGTGAGTAGCCGAACTTACTATACGTATCTATTGCTAAATAAAAATGAAGAAACAAGAGATACACTAAGTGCCATTTCAGGCTATTACTGTAGCTGCCTAGTTGGCAGTCGTACTGTAGGTTGTTGTGCCCATGTGATGACCATCACATGGTATTTAAGTTGGCGTCGGCATAATGATATAAATGCACCAGCCCAATTTTTAGATAACATTTTTGAAGAATATTGTTACGAAAATGATTAATATTAAATAAAATAATTTTTGTATATTGTCTAATTGTTTTATTTCTCTCTCTCTCTCTCTCCATCTGTCTCTTTCTCTTTCATTCTTTCAACAGCTGTCACTGCTGGGCTTATTTTCAAACCATAGCGTACCTTAATATAGATTTAACAACTACTTTTATTTTATTAATAATAATTTAATATTTATTAATTCCGGAGTTTTAGCCATGTTGTTTTAATTTTATATGTTTCTGTAGCATTATCACTATAAAATAAACATGAATTAAAGTTGACACAAAAAAAATTGTGGCGATACTAAAGTCCATAGTATTTTGGGCATTCTCCTTTAATCATTAAAGGTCGACTTTTATACCTTTGTTTTCTTTGCATTTAACGAAGTCATACACTTCACAAAATATAATATTAAGTAATACGAAAAAACTCATATGTCCAGAAACTTACATGAAAAGTAATATTACCACGGCTGGGCAAAGGTCCATTCTTCTCTTACGAGAGTAGAGAAAGCTTGGAACTTATTACACAACGCTGCTCCCTTTCGTAAGAAGAACAACATCCAGCACGTGTATCATCCACAATGTTTTTCTTTCCACTACATTAATAAATGAAGTTTAATATGAAACACAATATGAAACTTTTATTTCAAAAACCGTCAAACTATAAATTGCACTATCTACAGATATTCAGCAGTCGAAATGCATCAGCATAATTGAATATCGTTTTAAAATGTATTATTTGTCAATTTCATAATGTATATAAGAATTTATGAAACAGTATGTAGTTTATAATTGTTTCTTATATACAAAGAATTATAAACTACATTTGATATTCTATAATTAAATATATATTTTATATGTATATAAACGATCTTATGTAATATTTATTATCTTCCCTCTCATATAAAAATGCAGTTAGTCCTGTTCTCTTACAAAACTTCTTTAACCAAAGGTTGTCTGTGAGAGATCGCTACAAGCGATAAAACCGCCTTTGGGCACCATTTGTTGTTTGATTAATTGTTTTCTGTTACTCTTAGTCTCTATTTTTTCTATGTTGTGCAATAAATTATTAAATAAATTAAATGGAAAGTGGTGATTGCTCGGCTTAGAATACGCGATCTTCAATAAAGAATCTGATATGTCTTACTCTCATAATTGATATTTATATACTTTCTCTCGCTTGAACGCGATTACATACGGGTAAAATAAAGTTTTTGTGTGTCCTTAACTGCCTTAGCTTCGACATTAGCTAAAAAAGTTAAAATATTTTTTTATATACAAAATTGAACTTACTAGCCAGTTTTTAATTAAATTATATACTTGTAATACTTAAAGAAGCTATTATTTTATACAACACTGTCGACTTTTATATAAAGATTTTTGAGGTAAACATTTCTGTTAAAAAAGCGACGTATAATAGTTTAGCTAGCGTTTGTCACGAAAGCGCCTGGGATTAGCAATTTTCTCTTTGACTACATTGATATAATTAACAAAATGTGCAAAATTTACTGTCAAAAGAAAGTTATTATTTTCGTGCTGTACCGTTTTCGTTTTTTATTGTGACCTTTTATCATCTGACTATAAAAATAAGGGAAATTTATAGGTCTCAAAATTATTTACAACTAATAAATTTTACATTAATAACAAATTGAAAAATATATCTGATATAAAACATAACTCACCGTTCTAATTTTAAAACATTTTTTAAGTGGCCAAATTCATAATGTGAACAAGCTTTACATATTTTAAAAGAACGTATATTAAAGAAAGACATAGTGCGCGAGTTATGTATTTACAAGCTCCTTATACAGGGTTATTTGTAACGACCCAGCAAGCTCGCAGGACTATTTAGCTAACACCATAAGCAACAACTTTTGTTCTACGACTTTTGATAATTTGTTAGATTTTATTTTCATACAAAAATAAGTATTAATTTAATTTCCCGCTTGAACGTTTATAAATCTACGTGTATCGCAAACATCGATGTGTCGCGTCGTCCTTTCGTTTATGAATGAAAAATAGACCTACAAATGTCACGACAGTACGACAAAAACTTGTAAAATCATTTTTATCCATGTGTTGAGTTATGTCCGATAACTAATATATAAGTAATGTATATAAGAAACATATTTTATGAATAAATAGTAAAAGTTTCCTGTAACATATATAGATTTGGCATTTTTTAATAAAAGTCATGCAAGTGATAGTTTCTTTTACATGAAAGAGATTAGCACTAGTTAGACTGGTGTACCCAGACGTAGTCAGTGTGAAAAACTAGTAACTATAATAAGTTTAAATTGTTTTATTACACCAAGTCTTAATAAAACACGGGAGTGGCGTATAGCCAGCAAACAATAGTAGCACAAACTTTGTTAAGTAGTTTTGCTTCGTTCAAAGTTTTACTGACTCAGTAATGAGAATGGATTAATTAGACACTCGAGAGGGTAGCAGTGAAAACTAGACTTAAAAACTCTTTAAAGACCATCGTAGAATCTCTTTGCATTTTTATAAATGGTATACTTTATTAGTTTAAATGAAACGTTAAGTCCTGTTTGCTCTTCGAATTATCATCATTGTGTTATATGTCGTATATTTTATTATATATATATATATATATATATATATATATATATATATATATATATATATATATATATCAATCTCAATAAGTTATCTAAATAAATATTGGTAAGAATTGTTTAAGTGAGTCAGCCTAACTTATATATAACGTGATATTTTAAATAATTTACCATGGTCGTTCTCACCGTAATATTTGATAAAAGCTGTATATTCTTTATTTTATTTGCCTGTATCACTTCAAAGTTGGGCATCGACTATAACTCGGATGTCACGCAGTCGACGGGGGGCTTATAATTGACGAGGAAACACTGAATGAATTTAAATAAAACTCGGCACAGTAATAACTATTAGTTAACACTCGACGGGTTTAAAAATGTTACTCAATATAAGCTATATGTTATATTATAAAGTTCATACAAGACTAATAATATAGTTTACTAAAATAAGGAGTAAGAAAACAATGCAAATATTAATAAGTATTACATAAAATGCACTAAAATATTCTGAGTGTGTATTAATTGCAGTGCTATTCCCTGAGAACTCATTTTATCTCACTCGTAAAATATTGATAACCGACTTACGGTGATACATAGAAAGAAGATTAAAAAAAAAACGAAAACTTGTTTTATAGAATAGGGGACGAGCATATGAGCCACTTTCTAAGTAAGTGGTAAATGGTCATGCGCATAGACATTGGCATTGTAAAAAATGTTAACCATCGCCTACATCGCCAATGCGCCACTAACCTTGGGAACTAAGATGTTATGTCTCTTGTGCCTGTAATTAGACTGGCTCTCTCACCTTTCCAACCGGAACAAAACAATACAAAGTACTGCTGTTTTGCGGTAGAATATCTGATGAGTGGGTGGTACCTACCCAGACAAGCTTGAACAAAGCTCTACCACCGAGTAAAGCTCTGCCACTGAGTAGAGATATTAGCTTCAAACCGGAACAAAACAATACCAAGTACTGCTGTTTTGCTGAATCTCTGACACACCTTCATAGATTTTATTAGAGATTTCGCCATTGCAGTTCGACGCATAGTCTAATTGGCAGACTTAAACGCGAAAGCCAAGGGGTCAAGGTTGAACTACGATATTAAAATATGATTATGATTTACTAGTCTGATTTAATACGAAATTATAAAATTTACGTTACCTAAAATTATTCTTTTTTACAATTAATACTTGAAACTCATCTTCCATTTCTCAATAACACAAACAATTTAAATAAAATTTACAACAGATGATAAGAGAAATAAATAAATCCATACGCATAAAAACTAAATACAATACACTGGCTTAATTTATAAATGAAGCTAATGCAGATTTCTTGTTTCACTAAGGTTTCCTGAAATACATATATTAAAAAGATGGAAACGAAATAAAACTTTGAAAAAGATAAAATAAATAAATTTTCCCATTACAGCTTCTATATCCGGAATCTCGTGGAAATAAAATGACGCAATTTTTCTTTATGAAACTACTTTATTTTTTATCAATGCTCGAAGTTATTTGATTTATTATATGCGTGTTCGATTTGTTTATTTCGAACTCTTATAGGTTTCGAAAATATGATTCTGATGTTGATAGAAAAAAAGTGAAGTGGTGTTTTATACATTTTGATTTTACGTAAAATTTCACTTTTTTTTTTAAACATATATTCACTTTTGCCAATGGGTTAATTCTCGATTTAGTATAATAATATAGTAAACTTTACTACTTTAAAACTGAAAACAAAACTCAATCTCAACTCAACTCAAAGCGAACAGCTCAGATATACATAGTACAGTTTACTGGAGAATATATACGATATATGGACATAAAACAAACATCACAAAATGCCAAACGTACATTGTTTGACTTATGTGAAACTTTTGAATGTGTACTCTGTGTAACGCTTTTAGGTAAAAATATCGAATTGTCTAAAATATTACGGAGTTCAAGGTAAAGCCTTAAAAATTCTTTATTGATACTTATGTAGAAGAATGCAACAAGTTTCAATTAATGAAAGTAAAGTTTTCTGGATCTATATTAAGAAAAGGTGTTCCATAAGGACAACTTTTAGGTCCTCTTCTATTTTTGGTATATATTAAAGATCTTTCTTACGATTTTAAAATTGTTGAATAAACTCATTAGCTTGACGATGTAAATAATGCACTATGATTTATAATTGGTTAACAATCAAAATCTATACTAAAACAACTATGTAATGTTCTCCAACATAATTTTCTTAAATTTGAAATTGGGGTGTTTTTAACAAAGTAGAATACTTGCAGGCGCACCATAATTTGTTAACATCAATTTTGGTTTTACTACGTGAAAGTATACTATTTTGTATCTATTTTCATTAAATAAAAAATAATGAATCTATTGTTTACAAATGACTTATACATATTTAGGAATTATATATAGAACACAGTATTTGATAAATATCCAGCCCTTTGAGCCTGAAAACTGCGTTCGAACTCTCGTGAGGACATTTTTCATTTAATTGTGCAATATTTCTCTGAGTATTTTATTTATTTAATTGCGAATATTTTCTTTGAGTTCTTCAAGGTTAACCTAATTATTTAGGTATCTTCACAATGACAACCCTGGCAGTCAGATTCGGCGACCTTGTAGGTCAATCAAAGTTTTAATGGAAGACTTGTAAAATCCTATTGGGACATGTATAATATAGCGGCTAAAATGATCTCGTGAAAGATGATCTTGTTTTAATTGAATCTTAAATGGAAAGAAATTCAAATTTTTGTGCCAGATTGTGATCCTATTTTTCTTCGTAAATCATGTTCCTGTACTCAGTGTTGAATTGTGTTGAATACTTTCTTAAACAATTATTAAAATACGTTATGGTCCATACATTTCCATATCAGCAGACTGTTTCTTTGAAATTATTCATCTTCACGATAAACAGTGCGTTTCGTTGAACATTACTTGTCTCAATAATTTCACGTAACTTGACAAACGTTACAGTATTCGATGATTGAATTGCGTAAATTGTTATAAAAATTAAAACACGTATACTTATCGAATCTTTTTTCATAATAAATTTGTCACGTCCTTAGTCTACGGGTGTCAAAAATTAAATGACAAAACTGGTACTTACCAAAATGGCGGCAAAATAAAGTAGTATATTTTTTTATCTGTGTATGCATATATTTAACTATATATTTAACTATATGTTTATTTTACCATAAAGTATACTAATTTTATATAACAGCGGCTATTATTATTGTGTAATCATGAAAACTTAAAACAAGTTTCTGACTTCGAAAAGTCAATACATTCTTCCTGGGGCAAGGTATTTGTTTCATAATAAAATTCCATAAACATTTTTAACTTTTCCTATTAACAAATTAACATCTCGTGTTAGAAAAACCATAACAAATCCAAAATACACGAACATAATGATAAAAAAGCCAACTTAAATGTCAATTAAAAAAATTATAATTATATATAATAATATCCTGGGACATTATTCACAGACGGCCATCTGATCCCAATCTAAGCAGAGCTTGTACTATGGAAATCAGACAACTGATATACTACATATACCACTTTTCTTTTGTAAATAGATACTTACATAGATAATTACACCCAGACTCAAGACAAACAGATATGTTCATGCACACAAATGTCTGTCCTGGGTAATTTAATTGTATATTTCGTAGTTGATTTGGTAATTTCACTCATGAGAAAGAGTAGTTACTAAATTTCGTAATAGTTTATCTAAATAGTATACATTTAATCTAATAACATGATTCAAACGTGCTTATAAGATTACATACTTATATGAAGTATATTTTGAACTACTGTAGAACTTTCGCTTGTACTATGTATGTATCCTTTTTTACGATTTATGAATTTTATTACTTTACCTTTAATTAATAATTTTACTTTACTTACGATTTCAATAATTGGAATTTAAAACCTAAGAATATAGACTTCTCAATTCAATAAAAATATATAAAATAATTTACGTTATTTTTTTTATATAATTCACATTTACATTTAGTCATTATGTCTAGTTTTTCAAATTAACAAGACCGCGTGATTTAAAAAAAAATCACTTAAATTTATTCTATTTTATACTAAAATAATTCAATTTACTAAATGGAATACTAAAAGGAAATTTGTCTCAACGCATAAAATATAGATATATTTTATGCGTTGAGACAAATTTCCTCCAAATTCGTTGTGACATTTACAGTTATTACTTGCATTTGCAAGGCTTTGGTTTATTACGTTAGTTAGCTAGTTATTAACTGACTAACTAATATGAATTACTTCTAAAACATATTTCACGTTTTTTAAGACCTTGATCACGTTTAAGCGCAAGAAGTATATTCCATGAAAAGATTACACGGAAATAAACCAGAGAAAAGAAAATCTACTATATTCGAGAATATTTGATAATAATATTTAATTTTACTGAAATTCCGTCACATGTGTATTCCACCAACCCACAATGGAGCAGCGTGGTGGAATAAGCTCAAACCTTCTCCTGAAAAGAGGAGAGGAGGCATTAGGCCAGCAGTCTGTAGTATACAATTGTTTACCCCAAATACAAAATACATTTCTATTATTATCATTATTTTTAACGGCATCAAGTTGTTCGGCTTTTTAATACAAATAAAATTATAATAACATATAAAATAATGTGTTTGTTTTGAGAGTCATATATTTATCATATTATAATAATAAATTGTGATTTAGTATTGAATAACAGTTCGAAGAAAACCTTTTTACTTTTATCACCAGAAGTCCTCAGAAATACGGTAAAGTTTCCTTACAAAGTACTTTACGAACCCGGTCAAGTGCGCGTTTAGCCTGTTCCCTGACTGTTCCAAAAGAAATTCATGTTCAAATCTTTTATTTTCCATTACATAATTTAAAAATAAAATTTTAATCGTAAATTTCTGAACACAATATCCAGCTCCCTTTTTGTTGTGACCGATGTTTCTTATATGTATTTTTTATTGATATATTTTTTTTTTTAATTTAGTATAATAGATAAAAGATTTATTGATTTCAGAATATTATATAATTGACGCGAAAATTCTTTATTTGCGATCAAAATAATATTTTAGTGCAATATTTCGTATTCATTCTCTTTTACATTTACATTTAAAATAACAAAATATAAAAAATGTAATGATGTGAGAAGCAAATGAATATTGAAACGATCGTGAACTTCATTGAATTCACACGCGGTAAATAATAAGCGACATCAAACAGCTAGTGACGCGTTGCTAACAAATCTACCCGTGACATTCCACGTATGTTGAACTATTGGTTGAACTCTTCGTCCTTTCATTGAATAGGAGCGGAGGTTTTTTTAACGTTCTAATAATAGTTTTGTTTCCATCAACAGTTTTTTTATTTGAGGTGAGCTAGTAAATTAATTATGGTAAGTTGTCACTACCGCCAATAAACATTTGTAAGAAATATTAACATTCCCTTACATCGCCAAATCGCTACCAACCTTGGGTTAAGACGTTATGTGCCTTGTGCCTATAGTTCCATTGTGATGAGAGATGGCGCATACCCAGACTAGGAACTGCCAAGTAAATAAGGTCTATAATACTGTAAGCAATATTGATGCAGGTCCCTACTAGATAAAGACCTACCCTCTAATTGCGAAGTCTGATTCGACACAATTAAAATTTAAGTGTATTAACCATTGGCCTATCTCGGTAATTCGGTAAAAATAATGAAAATATTTAATAATATTATCTTAACTATATATACATATGCAAAGAGTGGAGTCACGGCCGTCTGGAGGGCTTAAATTTGATTAGTACATACTTTTATGTTAGGTTTTGCGTTCCTGTTTCAGATTCACTTGGTGGTAGGGTTTCGTGCAAGCTAGGGTAGGTATTACTCAGTATTGTTATAGTTGTGTAACTTTTTCTCTGTTTATAAACCCATGTTCTTTTCTTTTTTTTTGGGAGCTATTGCAACAAGTTTTAAATTTTACGTTATATATTTTCATTCATGTTAGTGCTTAGAAGAGTTGATAGAAGTTATTATAGTCAAATTTCGACCACGGACGAACACTAGTATATAATTTCATTTTGAATGACGTCTATCAATTAAATCATTCAAAAAAATAAACATCTTTGTCATTAAAAAAAACATCATTCCTATTTATTTCTTCATTTCACCGAAACATATCTGTTCACAACGATTCATCATCCCTAATAAACTTAATGCGAGCTTCTTAGAAACCTGCCTCGTTAATGTTACAGGAATAATTCTTTGAAACCTCTTTATAAATTACTTATATTAAAAATAGCTCAATAACGCTACATTTTATCAAAAGGCAAGTATTGAAAATGTAATAATGATAGATTTTTTATCGTTAAGCTTCATTGAAGTATGATGAATTTGAACGTAACTATTTTTGTTCGATGCAAATTGAAGTTTCATAACCTAATTTCCTTGGAGTACTGCTTATTTCCTATTCATGAATCGTGTCCAATAAAATTGGAGGAGTCTGCATTGTTTTGACAACTTACATTAGGCTCGAAGTATACTAATGCATCGCGGCGTGCGGGTTTTGTTTATAACTATATTATAATCTTTAATACTTTGTGATTGAAGAAACAAATTAACTTTTATTAAATTTTCTTCTTCTTCTGCCTAGCGTTTTCCCGGCCAAGTAATGCCAGGGTCCGCTTTCCTGCATCTATTCCTCCACTTTGCCTGATCTAAAGCATTCTCCTTAGTGAGATCGTGCTCTCTCATGTCGTCCCTTACAACATCGAGCTAGCGCTTCTTGGGCCTGCCGCGGGATCTAGGGCCTTCGACAACAAAGTCCAGTCATCGGTTTCCGACATAGTCTGGCGGTCTGCGGCTAATGTGGCCAAACCAACGCAGGCGGCTTTTTTGTAACTTCTCCGCTATATCGCAAACGTCAAGGCTGCCACGGATGTGCTCGTTATGTAGTCGCGTAACGCCACACATCCACCGCAGCATCTTCATTTCTGCAACGTGAAGTTACTGGACATGTCTCGCGAGAGCTGGCGTACAATAGGACTGGTCGGATGATGCACTTGTACTCAAGGCCCTTTAATTTCACCGGTATCCTGCGATCACAGATGACCCCGGTGACTTCCCGCCATTTGGCCTAAGCTGCGTTTATTCGAGCACTGACATCGTGATCGATTGCACCAAACTCGTGTAGTACGGACCCGAGATATTTAAACTTTTCCGTCTTGATAACGGGTTCTCCGCCTATCTTTATTGGTTCGGTGTCCATACTGCCACAGACCTTATAATAATGCCTATACAGATATAGAAGCACCGTTAAAATCATTACATCATCCCGACTGACACTGGCTATAAATTTATTCGTTCATTTATTCAGGGCAGTTGTGTTCTTTTTAGTCGTTTTAATATACAAAAATTCGTTTATTTATTTAATCTGAAGATATATAAAATTTTAAATTTTATCTAGAAATATCCACAGTCTTGTTTTCTGGGCCTTTGGTATATTTTTGAATTTCGAATGAATTTAGTATATAGTTTGATTTAGATGCATTCTTTTATTTTCAGTAACACGAATAACGTCTTTTGATAGACGATATATATTTTTATTTAAATCTTTAAAATAAGACTTTCTAATAAAACAGTAATATTGTTTAAGAAATGTGGATCGTATGTTCAAAGCTTAAAAGACAGTTGCGTCCCCGAGGGCCATTTATTGTTCAATGCGAGTAAAAAGAAACGGGGCAAACATAAAGAGACAATCATAAAGTCACTAGAAAATAAATCGTGCAAACGACTTTCAGCCTTAGCCTAATAAATTTAAAGTCCTATTTCACACTAAAAATAAATATGACATATTACTTTTTGTTTACCAATTATTAGGGTTTATACAGCTAGTAGTTATTCAGAAAGTCAGACTTGAAACATACATAATTAAATAACAGTTTTATTATTTAGGCATTTGCTGATTTGACTTAAATTGACTATTGTCTGTTAAGTTACATTTACGTAATAGTTCTATACCTAAGTTTGTTACCATAACGATGCCTTAACGTATTCATAACTAACCCGAAGTTTGTATTTGACTTAGCTTAGGAAATTACCTGCTTGCAGTAGTAAAATATATAATATTGAGATAGTATTAAAGTAGAATCTAGTTTTGAAACATATAAGTAACTGTTATAAAGAAACAGAGGAAATACAATTATTATAATATGAAAATTATAACGTTTGTTATAAACAAACGATTCGTTATATAAATACTCTTTGTTCAAACATTGTAATATAACAATCAATATAAGTAATATAACACACAACTACCTATTAACACAGCTGCAAGCAACGCCATTTTGAAGTGCTTATTTCCATTATAACATTGTACTAACTACACTGAAATGTTCTACAAAAGTTCGCGTTTTGCTTCGTGAAGTCCAGAACTTTTAACTTAGCAAAGTATACCAACTCCCCAATTGGTATTACGCGAAAACAACATTTATTACAAGCGCACACAGATTGAATTAGCCTGCGGTAGAATTCCGCTTACAACTTTGTGCAAATAGACCAAGTTCAAGTTATCTGAAAAGTTATTTAACAAAGTTTCATAGCTTTCTTGACTGTTATGGGAGTTTGTACTTTGAGTAGTTGGGATTGGGTTAATTATTGTTTGTAGGACAAAGTTTACTTAGGACCTTTGGCAAGCGAGTCTCGTCTGCGTTATCCCATCGAGAGCCGTGACTGTAGAAAGATTTTCCTTCTCTACAATAGACTGAGACTGAGACCGGTTACTGAAATGACTTTGTAATGGCGTCCTCAATAAAACGATCTCCAATAACGAAGGCTTTTTACTTTATTTATTATCCTAAGATGTTTTTACCAAATATATACTTATTTCCATATCTTATCTTTCATAATCTTTAGACCGAAAGTTTTCAGCGAAATTTATTCTTTGTTACGTAATACTAAATTGCAAAGATGTAAATTTATGCATATAATGATATTTATTCCATTGAAATATATATCTAGTATCTCTATTTGGTACTGCCATCAGTTATCATAAAATGTAGTTAAGTATAAATTATTTATATTTTTAATTAATAGTAAATTTTAGAACGTAGACAAAGATACTTTAAAATGACAAAGTTATATCTACGTCCAAATCAATATTTATTTACGTCAAAACAAGGTTACGTCTTTGTAAACATGATTCAAATTTTCATCCGAAAAGCTTATGATTTCATTGAATAAATTTATGAAAACTAAACAAAAGCATTCCTTTAAGTGCTGAGCTAACAATGAAACCATTTTAATCTAAAATAATTTGCTATACAAAATAGAATAACAGTTTCACGTAAGCGTTTACACATATATGCTTAAAAAATACAAAAAGAACACTATTCAAATATTAAAGTAAATTAATATGATATTTTTGTTTACTTCGTTTTAATAAAATCATAGTTGCACTACTTTTGTATCAGAAGTTTGTGTATCAGACACTAAAACTCATTTACGCAACCGCGCAAGTATGTTTTACTCATATTACTTTTGACTGAAACTTTTCCTTTCAAAACTTTTGAAGTAATGAAAAACTATTCAAACTAAGTTAACTTGTTATCACCTGTCACTTATCCGTCCGTCCGGTCCATAAACAAGGTCAAGAAGTAATGTTTAGCGTCCTTCTCAGCTCGCTGAAGTAAACAGAAATCACAAGAGTATTATCCGGGAAACGTCACTGGTGAAACACTTCAAAACAATAACTAAAATCTTTTAAAAACACTCTCAAAAGCCGCGCACACTGTGAAAAACACGAAAAAACTCCAGTTTCGAGTCAGATAAACGTATATCGACTTACGGCATAACCTCAAAACATCTTACTGACACTCCGCGGCCCACAGGAATTAATAAAAAGTTTCTTTATAAAACAAGTGGGTTGTGAGCATGTTCCAAAATGGCGGAACTTCGCGTTAACTTCGGAACGTAGAGCGACGTGAAGTTGTAGGGTGCGCGTCTCGTGCCGCCCGCGGTACGATTGCGCAGTGACTACTAACTTTTCTCATAACAATTCAACGAAAAAACTTGCTAACAGTTAGTTTTTTCTGTGAAAACTTTTTGACAGACCTTTTAAAGTAAGAAAAGTTTATTGTTAAGTCATAAAAGTTGTTTTGAGACGATTTTACATAAATTAACAAATGAGATAGTCGCGTAGAGATCTCAAATCGGACCGCGAGTCGCGTTGTCGACGGGGGTTCGGTCGGGGAAAATCAATAACTTACGGCCGACTCTCTCCGCCGCTCTCCGCGTTTAATCATACACTTTGTGAGCAAAACATTAAAACTTGCTCGTTTGTTTGGCGGAGGGAGACGGCCGTCGTTCGCGGAGCGGAGTAGTCGACGGAGCGGGCAGCGACGCGACGAACGGAGCGGACGAAGTGTCCAGAGCGAGTATCGGGATGTTTTGCCACTTTCGCGAGTTTACTTAGGAATAAGTTTTGCGAGGTGTTCTTACTGAGAAGTACGAATTTGTACTGCAATATGAGAAAGATTGGCGTCGACCGCGCCCCCTCCTGACTAACATAACTTCGCTGCATTGTTATCGGCCGCCGCAAGATCAAATTAAAAGTTTGTTTAATAACTTGTAAGGCTGTTTATTACGTTCGTGGCCCAGTTTTAAATTACTCTCTTACTCTCATTTAATAATAAAGTACTTCACAAAAACAAATACATCATTTATTGAAGATTCGAATGATTGTTTTTTGTTCAAAGTAGTAATGCTTAAGTTATTCACAGATTACAGCCTAATAAGAAAAAAAAATTATATCATTATATTATTATTATTACCTTTAAAGGTAATTTTTTTTTATGCGATTGAAAATTCGAAATTATCTCAAATATTATATGTAATTCTAAAACAACACAGTATTATTTTTTTAAATTCATTTAAACATAAAAAATATCGATCGAAGTAATTTAATTCTTTTTAAGTAGTGTAAACAAGTTTTGTCTATAAATGTTTTCGCATCTCCACACTCCCCAACCCTCTATTTGACGGACAATAAATAGTCGATTAATCTGTAAACTTGTTTAGAAACAAATATAATTGGAGCCATGTCCCTCACCTTGTAGTTTGCAAATGTTCGTTCGTTTTTGCACATATGAATAAATAATATCAGAAAGATCTACAATGACTGGTCTTTTAAAAATCGTCGAACAAATCCATCAACTAGTTGTGAGTTTCGAAGTCAGAGAAGCCAGACTCCTACCCACCCACGGGGGTTGAGTATTAACAAGTACTTTACGAGATAAATAAAGTTAGCTTATAAGAGACTGTTGACGTTTGTACGGATTTTATGTAAGTTGGAAAAGACTATTATTTATTTTTCCATTTTATCATTAATGTTTTTTTTAGTTCGTGTAATAAGTTAAAAATAATAATATACTAGAATTTAATATCTGAAAAGTTTTCCTTGACATACTAATTCTGAGAAATGAAAATTAATAAATAGAAATTTCCTTTATAGTTTAAGACCGTCGCGTCGTAAGCTGAATATTTTGTACGAAGTTTTCTAGGAAAACTAATCTACAGCGAAAATTATAAGTCGTAGCATTCTAAAAATAAAATCTTTGTATAGCCAACTGAATCCGTACATACGTTCGTTTTCCGTTTTTAAAAATGAATATATTTTTGTTAATTAATCGAGATTACCTAGAAGTTGGAACACTTAGTCTTAGTCGAATATCACGGGATCAAACCTGTAAAAGCCAGTCTTTCGATTACTTCAATTTATATAATACAACCTGCATGTATCCGAAAAATGTCTAACATAAGAAACCTATGCCCAGCAGTGGGATATTCATGACAAGTATAGCATTCCAAATGTATTTGAGTATGTACCGACAACGCAACTCGTACTAAGACACGTTTTTTTTTTTGTTTTTGTTTATTGTATAGGTAGGCGGACGAGCATATGGGCCACCTGATGGTAATATGGTATGGTCACCAACGCCCATAGACAGTGGCATTGTAAGATATGTTAACCATCGTTTACATCGCCAATGCGCCACCAACCTTGGGAACTAAGATGTTATGTCCCTTGTGCCTGTAATTACACTGGCTCACTCACCCTTCAAACCGGAACACAACAATAACAAGTACTGCTGTTTTGCGGTAGAATAACTGATGAGTGGGTGGTACCTACCCAGACGAGCTTGCACAAAGCCCTACCACCGAGTAAAACGTCATATCAGCTTAGCGTTATTCTACCTCCAACATTTTCATGTTAGTACTTAATTTAAGCATATCTATTTGAAGGAGAATTATGTTTCGAACTATACATGTGTATATAGTCTAGCTTTTCGACTGCCTTAATGATCCGTTGGCATTATAAGGCAGCGTGCCCGAGGTCCTAGGTTCAAATCGTGGTTCGGAATATTAAAAATGACTGGATTTTTTGCTGAGAAATTAATTCCCTGTAGCAACCTGAAGTCTGGTAAATACTAAAATATATTTTGGGTTGTTTTGAATTTTTGCTAGCTCGTTTGGGTTACCTCCTCATCAGATATTCTACCGCAAAATAGCAATATTTTGTAAAAAAAATTTTATATAATATATTTTAATATTAATAATTATAAAATCTTATATTATATTTTTTCAATATTTATACTAAGCAACAAACACGCAATAATCATTTAAAGCGTGTTAACTTTTTAGCTATTTATTAAGCAATTACAAATTTAAATGGCGTTACTGATCGTCGATAAATGGAGGTAAATTCATATTTCTGATATGGCCTGAGTGTGATTAGAAATTTCCTAATCTGAGTGATCTGAAATCTGAGTTATATGTAGAAAAAATTAAAGTTGATATTGCGATTCTTTGTCCTAAAAATAAACTCAAGTTCAAGATAGGACGTTGTCATTTTTTTAAATGAATTAGCCTATTTATTAGACACGTATATCCCATTTTTTGGCTGCCGGTGGTCCTGGGTTCAATTCCCAGGTCGGGCCAATAAATAGTTATTGGGTTTTTCTGTTAGAAAATTCTCAGTAGCAGCCCGGAGTCTT
This sequence comes from Nymphalis polychloros, assembly GCA_905220585.2. Taxonomy (NCBI): domain Eukaryota; kingdom Metazoa; phylum Arthropoda; class Insecta; order Lepidoptera; family Nymphalidae; genus Nymphalis; species Nymphalis polychloros. Next base: position 4,337,330 of record HG992247.1, read on the forward strand.
GAAGTTGGAAGTGTGTACATTCCCGTGCCTCGGAAAGCACGTTAAGCCGTTGCTTCTGCGCCTGAACTCTTTCCGGTCGTGTCGGATTGCCGTCCCATCGGATTATGAGAGCTAGGGAATAGTGAGTGCGCCTGTGTTTGCGTATACACTTGTGCACTATAATATCTCTTGCGCAGTTGGCTAATCTCTCTTGAGATTGGCCGCCGTGGCCGAAATCGGTCTGGAGGACTATTATTATTATTATATCCCATTTTGTTTAGAAAGTAAGTATTTACCTGTTATAATTATAATAAAATTAATCACACAAAGATCAATACCATTTCACACATTAATTTGAAACAAACATTATCAATATTGTCAAATTACAAAATTGCATATAATCTGAAAATCATCTATGATGTTTATTTTTAGTACTCATATTCAATAATTTCGCGCTATACACGTTTCACTACACTTCCATAAACTTGAAAACTAAAACAATTTTTTTTATATAACAAAAACACTTTTAAAAGACGTTATTTTTATAATAAGTGACAAATCGTGGTATATTAAATTGTTTGAGATTAACTTATATAAATCGCGTTTGAAACGACTTCCAAAATTTATAACTGTTTTAAAATTTCACATATGTTGTTCAAATAAGTATATACAATTTATTGAGAGTAATAAAAAAAAATCAAGTTTTATTTCGGACAACCAAGGTGTTCGCGTTGATACGTAATGAAGGCTACCTTCACAGAACTCGGTGGTTTAACGGTAAAACATCGGTTACAGAACTAAAAAAGCAAACTTTCAGGTCTTTACGTCAGGACTGCGAAGTTTTTGACAGACTTACTCCGTTATGAATATGGTGGGTTGATATTATCCAAATGTAAATATCAAAATATAACATCGCTTATGCTATTGATATATTAAATTCTGAGCTCGATATAATTACGGTGTGATGTCATTCAAATGAAGTTTAAATGAACCTATGTGGTTCAACATTTTTACACCTGGTATTCAATCGGCGGCTTATGTTTATGCGCAATTGCAATGGTTATAAATTATTTATTATATTCGATTTAAGTAAATATGTGCCAATATGGTAATTTACATGTCTTTTTCTTACTACCTTACTACTACCATACTCATTCATCCACAAAAACCAACTCATCTTAAAGATTGGTGTACCGTTCTCGGCTCAGATATTTATTTTTGCACTCTCACAGATAATAAACCGCTCATGCATTTGAGTTGACCTCAATTATTCAGCAATTCATTAACTATTAAAGATGTCAAATTATAGAGTTTCCTGACTTGTGAAATTCGTCAAGCTGAATCCATAGATATTCGCAAAAGTCGTTTGGATAATTAATTTTTATTCATTTCATTATTTAATTTATAAAATATATTATGTACGTCAACCTATTTATGTAGGTTAACTTCTTCGTTGGTCAAGTGGCTAGATATAAGGCTGCAGATCTCGAAGTCCTGGGTTGAAGCTCCAGGTCGGGCTAATAAACGGTTATTGGGTTTCTCTGTTGAAAAATCTCAGTAACAACCTGGAGTCTGTAAGTTGAAAGTATGTACACTACCGTGCCTCGGAAACAAGTAAAACCGTTGGTACTCCGCCTGAACTCTTTCCTGTTATGTCAGATTGCTGTCACATCGGATTACGAGAGTGAGAGAAAAGAGAGTGTACCTGTGTTTGTGCATATTCTAGTGCACTATAATATGTTCTGCGCAGTTAGCAAATCTCTTATGATATTGCTTTGGCCAAAATCGGTTAAACGGAGGACATCAATGTGTGTAGTAGTTGTACGCTTATATTTTTTTACACTACTTTGCATATATTTTCTAAATTAATTATTATGAGTGTACAGTATACCCGTTTCTGTGATCTCTTAACAAGGTAGTCTCGAAAAGATTGCTGTAAGTGACAAGGCCGCCTTTGCATACTTTATATTTAACTTGTAATTTATTATTGTAGCATCCGTTTGTAAATCTGGTTATGCATGATTTTTATCTTCTATAAAATAATATGATTCTAAGGTAATGGTTAAAATAGTTTAAAAGTGCACGACGAACGTGTAGAGAAAATTCAGCACATTCACATGTAAAGCAGGTCCGAATAAATTTTTAATTCACTTTTATATTCATGGTCTAAAGGCTATTTCCCTAATTTAATTTGAGAGTTTCGCGCAACGGTTACGAGTATTATATTATTGGATTTACGGATAGCCTGCCTGCTGACTGTTTATTTTGACATTGTCGTTATCGACGAGGTTTGCTTGTTCCTAGCACAATCAATTTTTAAATGCTTTTTTTATTTATTACTACCAATTAGACTAACAAAAGCAGGGATCTTAAGTAATTAGCATTGGTTTCTTATACAAAGTAATTTTAAAATATTTGTGTCAGGGACGAGGAGATCACATTATAATAACAGTACACTCCATGAGAATCGTGATGGCACAGTGATAAGCCCATACGTTAGAGGTTTGCCCTGCGTGGAGCTCAGACATGGAGATCCTGGTCCGTGAGGTCAGACATGACCTCTCCCTGCGAGCAAACATATCAGCATAACTCTCTCCGATCCGTGCCAAAAATGGCCACCGTAGTTGTTTTAGTGGGCCAGAAAACCCGGTTCTGCTAAGGGAGTCGGTTAACTTTCTGAAGCGCGAAAAATGCGGAATAGGCTCCAAGCTTCTGAAAGGGAGAGCTGGCCTTAGACCGGCAATAGGACATTCAGAGGCTGTTACTTGCATTCCATAAGTGAATAATGGGGAATTTACTGAAGGAAAGACCAATGAGTAGTTTAGAACTATGACAAATTATGTTATATTTTTATAACAAAATATGAGTAACAAAAATTTTTACAGGTAAATTTTCATCGTCGTCCTTATTGGACGATGTCTTGATCCGATAAGAAATATGAAGCATTCCTAATACATATAATGTGCTACTAAGCGCGGGATCTGATATTATACAAGTTCTTGTTTCTGTAATCACATGCCTACTTAAATCTTGGTTCATCAGAATTACACAAAAAAATATGTTAACAAAAATTGCCAGCGGAAAAAAATAACCTGTCAGATTTTGGTACCGATTGCTCATACGTATTTCATCAGAAAAATAACAAACATAGCATTAACTATTCTTATTGTTATGTATACTACAACTCTAAATAATATAATAAGTCTATAATAAGTCTAAGCAAAAGATTCCCGATTTGAATACCACACCGATGCGAGTTACTTGGGGAGCTTCAGTGTTCACATTACAACAGATATTAATGGTGACATCCCTTATTAATGAATGACGAGTTAGTTTTATCTACTCAGACGAACTTGCGCCCATATAATCGAAATTTTGAATGAACAGGAAAGTCCTTTCCTTAAGTTCCATTCAAAGTAAATCTCTTAACAAAAACTTTTTTATAATTAAAACTCTCTTTTAATTTTACGGTTAACTTCATCGTCATCAATTTTAAGCTTCGCAATGTGACGTCATACATAAGACAAGTAAAGAAATGTCGTTTTTTTATTTTTTTGTTGGTATAATAAGAAATACAACAAGTAAAATAAATAGTAATCGAGCTATTATCTACTGTAAGAAGAAATTCGAAACTCACGGCAGAATACAATGCTGAAGTATCAGAAAATAATTTGCAACAATGGATATAATAAGAATAGGATAAAGGATACATGCATTAAAATTGCGTGTCACTAAATATTTATAGTGATGACAATATTTACGATGTTTATACGATCGTATTCTAAAAAAATCCTATATTCTTAAAAAAATCTTTTTATCGTTACTAATATTATAAATGCGAAAGTTAATTTGTTTTTTCGTTACGCTTATACTCGTACGTCTCAACTACTCCACCGATCATCGTGAAAGACAAAGTTTCAGTTTGAGGGTAATGATAAATGGTAAATGATAAAACCTTTTTACTAACTTGCTTACAATATTGATACAGTTTATAAATTATAGATCGGTACTTCTACATAACATTTCCGATCAGGTATATTCTGTTATTGGTTTCGTATCTAGACTGTATTGAAATACAATCTGTATTGCAAATATGAAAGCATTCGCTTCACTTAACAGCTCTATTTATCAGTAGGTACAGTGCGCCGTCCGTCGGAATCTATTAAGGGGATTACTATGCAGCCAGAAGACGAGGGTCGCTGAGCTACGTCTCATACGAATAATGTCATAGCGTCACACCGACATGTAACAGGTTTTACGTGAAATCTAATTGTATTATGATTTTGTCTCATGATTTTACTAGTCCGTCTGAATAGGCGCCATCTACTCATCAGATATTCTTTGTATTTTAGCATTTCGGTTTAATGGGTCGAATGAGCTAGTGTAACTACAGACACGCGGGACATAACATCTTATTTCCCAAGGTTAGTGGTGCATTAGCGATATAAATAATTGTGAATTTCGTCTATGGGTGATAACCACTTATCATCAGGTGACTCATTTGTCAGTCCGCCTAAATTTAACATTAAAAAAATACAAATTCGAAACTCACAACTCGTGTTTTATTTAACATTCAACTTAAGTGATAAGAGGGAACTCATTCCTTAAAGGCCGGCAACGCGCCTGCAAACCCTCGGGTTTTGGACATGGACAGTGGTAGTCACTTTCTATCAGTTGAGCCACTTGCTCGTGTGCTTACATCAAAAATAAAATAAATATGTATTTTATTAAGAATTAAAATCATAATAAGATTTAATTACAATTACATAAAAATCTTTGTCATTGTATATATTGTTATTGTAACTTAAATTAAACGATATTGTATTTAAAAGCTGATTAATTAATTATTATGATTGCAACTGGACGGTGTAAATGCAAAAGGTCTTAATCCACATCAGCTAAATTATTTATGCATTTAAAAGGATTTAGTCTTAATATGAGGTGTAGCGGCGCGGTCACGACTTCCTGACTCCACCTCCGCGTTGAAAAGTTAATTAGACACGTCATTATAAATACTCATTTAACAATTTATATATAAAAATGGATTTTGTTATATTTGTCTGAGATGAATAGACTTCTCGTCCGCTTGATGAGATCTACCCTGATGATTTCATCACCATGTGAGTTTATTATACGATTGCCCAAAAAAGAAGTGTAACGGTTTCAGGTATCGTGTATGTAAGCGATTTTCTATTTTCCACCATAACTTTCAAATTATGTACGTGTGTGTGAATGTTCCGTTATATCTTTAGAATCCTTACATTATCATAAGTAACAATGGCTCTATTTCATTCATTCAGGGCAGTCGCGTTTTTTGATATTTTGTAATTTTCAGTGCAAATTACTTTTAGTACACTACATATCATCTATTTTTAGGAATGATATCTTCATTGTATATTATTTTGTATATTTTATTTGAGAAAAATAAATAAAAAATAAATAAATATAACGCTTGTCATCACAATAGTCTAAACTTAAAGCGAAGAAAACTACAAAAGCTTAAATAAATATTGTATACTCCACGTCTGCATCTTTTAGTATATATTTTATGTATACTGGATTATTAGTTAAGTGAAATTGGAAATTAGCTAGTTAAAATAAAACTATGCAAAGTAAACTAATCTTGCTGTCAGTAATAGACATCAGTGACTTGCCGAATTTCCCTAATAGCGTTAACGCTGACTGCAAAGGTGAGCTATGAGGTGTGAAAGTATATCACGCGATGATTTATGTTCATACCTGATATTAAGCGTTGCCGATAACACAGTGGATAATAACCAAAAATTACGGGTTCAAATTCGGGAAATAGTTAAGTTTTTATCTGTGTTTTATACATAGGTAATCGTGTCATGTTTGGACGTGAAGGCAAACATGGTTAGGAAATATACATGAGTCTTGAGATATTCTAAGAATGAATCCTGAAACTATCTTCGCGAGGAAAACTTAATTTGTCGGATGAAATTGCCACAGGATTATGTGAAATACAGCCATATCAGCAGTGTTGTAGATCAAGGTCATTTACACGCTCCTACGCCGATGCCTCCTTACTCTTCAACTGATGCGTTTATTCAAACATCTTTAAAACTACAAGTCGAAGTGTATTTTCATTTTAAATAAACAGAATTATTTTAGAAATAAAGCATATTTAATTTAGTAAGGTTTAATTTTGGGTGACAACTAAATTGAACTAAAGTGAACCTCCATTCTTTACAATTTTTATCTATAAAAGATAGATACACATTTCCCTATTTGTAGACATTATGGAGATCTACATGTCTTTTGTCTGTTATAGTTTAGATATCTTATAATTGTAACATATAATTATACAATATAGTATGATTCTGATGAGGGTCCCCAGGATTACAGGTGTCCATGGGCGGTCCTAGTCACTTTCCATCAGGAGAGCCTCCTGCTCTTACATAAAAAAAAATATATATTATATCCGTCGTGAATGTATGAAATCTCTATCATATCTTTGTAATATTAATATCATGAATTCAAACTTTGTTACAAGATATATCGTTTCTTATAATGTGAAATTAGCAATTTTTGCATAAGGTAATGATTATTAAGTTTATCTACATAGATTTTTCCCTGAAAGCGCAAATTTTCGCAAAAAATAAATAAAAGAAACGAACGAAGCGCCACTCTACCTGAGCGGCGCTCTACCTGAGCGGCGCTTCTTTTATTTTTTAACGATTATTTCTTGAAGATAACACACAAATGTACATTTAGTTTATGTACCGATTTCAAATATCCAATTCGTTCCGTAGACTCGCTACTCAAAGTTCTGAAAACCGGAAATTACAGTCGCTTTGTAGCAACAGACAGACGAATACTAGGATATATCTTTTAATATATAAAAATAATATATTATTTGAATCTATTTATAATGCATAAATAATTGACTAACGGCCGAATACTGAAACGTCACTTAAATATTAAATGCAACTTAATTTTTTGAGACGCCGTTAATTTACAATTTCGCATACTAATTTAGGAGCTTCTCAATGTAAAGTAGCGTTTAAGTTTGAGGGACGTTTCAGTATTCGGCCGTAAGCGTAGTACCGTTCGCTCCCGATATCCGTGGATCGCTCACACCGAGGGATTTTTCTTACTTATTGGAATATTTTACCAGTTCTAACTTCCTAAAAAAAGGTCCGATTCGAGTAATTTAAAAAATAATTTGCATTTATAGAATCAACCTTTATTATTAAGCTTAAATAGCTTAAGTATTAAAATCATGATATGAATATCATCATATTTCTATTCTACCCGTGTTTTTATTGACTAATTTGAACAGAAGACATTTACTGTGACAACTAAGAAAGTCTAATATATAGCCTCGCGGACTTATTTGTAGGTAATGATGAGTTCCATAAAAATGAAATAAAATATTTGAGGTATCATCAATAGGTTTCGCTCGAATCAAAGATGATAAATAAGCCATCTTATTAATTAAAATCTAAAATAGTCATCAATGGTATTGGTTAAAAACACAAAAATCGGTCACAATACTCGAACTTCCATGACTTGTTACGGGCGCCTTTGTTTAACGTGTGCTGTTACCACTTCCCAGCCGAGCATTGTTACGTGTGCTAATAACTCGACACCAATTATAAGTTGGGACACCTTTCAAAATGAAACACAAATTGCCTTAGGTTGGCGTACCGAAGTTGTCATTGATTGACGCAGCCTGTAAAGACCTCTGACAATACAATTTGTTCATTGTTATGATGTCACGGGGACTCGTGACGGAATCAAACGAGATACTTTTTATTTTACTATTTGTTTAGATTTCATTTTATGAATGCGGTAACGATTTTGTTTCCGTAGATATTTATTAATTCATATAGAATATTTATGTTGTATAATTGTAGCAATGAATTTCGAATAGTAGAGGAATCCAAGAAGATAGGCAGAGATACCAAATCATAACAAGGCTTATTAATAATAATAGTATTTATACAAATCTCTGTGGTTAATGAGTTTTGCTGTATTCAGATGCATGTACAAATAGCTTCAGCAGATCAGCACAGATACGCTCCGATACGGCTGCGTAGGCACTCTGTTTAGGAAACAAATGATTATGTAATATATAATATATAACTAGTATATAAAATGGAGAAAAGAAACTTATTTTTTAATAATAACTAACTAAAATAAGAAAGAAAAAGAGTAACAATAGATTAATTAAAAAAGCGAATCAGACACTTAATGTGGTCTTTTGTAAAGAACTTTTACATTCAAAATAAATACATTTTCAGAGCTCGAATTGTTTATTACTATATTTACACGATAAAGCAAATGAAAATGTGATTTTTTAATATAATTATGTTAAAATTTTTGTACATATATTATAAACATTCAACAAAGGAAACTTAAGTGAAATTCATTACTCCATTCCACATCAGATTAAGATATTTTCTTTGAGTAGTATTTTTAATGCGACCACGCGACCGCAGCTTACCAAAGTTTTAACCTCGGGGGTCCCGAGGTTTTCTCTGACGAATAACTTAAAACTTCCTTAGTACGCCGAGACCGTGGGGGGGCCCATGCTACGTGGTCGGCTTTGTGTTCGCTAAAACAAGGTAAGATATACATTGAGGAAAAGGAACAAATATTTTTATGGATTTCATTAAATTTTGAAATGTTATTCTGAAATTGAATATTTATTAACTTTCTATGTTAAAATTTTACTTAAGGTTCGTTTTAGATTTGAGGAAAATAAAATTTTTAAAAGTCTTTGGAAATCTTTGGAATTGTTATTATATAACTAAAAATACTTACCAGGTGGCCCTTACGCCCGTCCATTAAAATTTTCCATTCTATTTTATTGAAAAAAATTACATGAATTCATTTCAATTTAAATGGATTATTTTCTTCAATAAAAGCAGTATTCCGACAATAATACAAGTATTTTACAATGAATTGTTACCCGGTACATCGGGTCACATCGACCCCAATTGTCACGAATATTTCCCAAAAGGCCCATTGTCTCGGACGGCGCTACTTCGATTCTTGCATCGGATATTCGACAATCATATACTTGTAATTGGCGCTGAGAGAGATTTATTGCTACTGTCTCAATGAATCCACTCTAGCAAACGTTTTATCTAATCTTACGTCTCATTATTCCTTGATTGAGTGTCTCGCTGTTCTGATACTAGTGTATTAAATTATGTCGGAAGGTGAATTGGTTGTATAAGGATTATTGTTAATGACAGAATAAAAGCCGAGTCAAGCACCACTGAATTTTCATCTGCTTAATTTGTGATTATAATAATTAATTCATCTCGTGTTTGACAGTGAAGAAAAACAGCCCTGTCACATGTGTATTCCAACAATCCGCATTGGAGCAGCGTTTTTTTTTTATAGAATAGGTAGGCGAACTACCATATAGGCCACGTGATGGTAAGTGGTCACCAACGCAAGACATTGGCATTGTAAGAGATGTTAACTATCGCTTACAACGCCAATGCCCCACCAATATTGGGAACTAAGATGTTATGTCTTGCCTGTAATTACACTGGCTCACTCACCCTTCAAACCGGAACACAACAAAACTACTGTTTAGCGGTAGAATATCCGATGAGTGGGTGGTACCTACCCAGACGAGCTTTCACAAAGCTCTACTACCAAGTAAAGCGTGGTGGAATAAGGTCCAAAATCTTCTCCTCGAAAGAGGAGAAGAGCCCTTAACCCAGCAGTGGGACATTCACAGGCTGTTACTGACTGACTGACGGTATAATTCGTTTCAGATCGTAATGTTCCGAATAAATGTTATCGGGTTGAGGGTTATATACCAAGATCATTTTAGGAACAATTATAAGTTAGGAAGATGGTAGCCATATTCCCCTGTACCGAACAGCATGTGACGACGTTCCTCTTGCAGCTGGTCTCTCCATTGGTATCGAATTAATTCATCTATTTATGTTTGCGTCATTGCATTTTAAGCTGTATTCGTAAATTCCTATTGGACTTGTGAGAAACAAAGTTTGATATATTGAAAACAATGTTAGCTGTACAACTACATAATTACTATATGTATAAGTTTTAGTAACGCTTAAACAAAAATGATTATTTGCATACCCATCGCTGGTTCATTTCAATTTTTATTAATGTTATATTCTAGTCTATAACTAGAATGTAACACTAATAAAAATTGAAATGTAACATTTTTCCTGTTTTCGCTGTAACTACAAATGTAAATATTTATTAAACGGTTTGTTTTATTTAAATATTTTACATAATATATATTTAATACTTTAGCTACAGAGTTAATAGATATAACGTCGAATTCGAGTAATTTAGTATTTATAAATTCAATGTCTTGGATTCATTTAAGACTATTACAAAGATTTACATATAATACACTAAGGAACGATGTTATACGTAGATACGTCGTTATACGTGATTTATGTAGACAAGTTATTTGTATACAAGGTAATTGTCCTGGCTTCGCACGGGTTGATAAGAAGAAAAATGTATTTTGGATTCGATTTGCATAAAATCCGTTCATAGTCTACGTCGAGGATTGAGTTACTGTAACAAAACGCAAGTCGATCGGGTGGATTTAGGAGATCTCGTAATGAGTGGTATTTCGCTTATACAGCGTGTAACAAAATTCGTGTCCGACCCGTGAAGTGGTTATTAGGTATCGTGTGTCGGTTCTATTTATGAAATAATTTTAAAACCAAAAATCAAAATTAAGTACATTAAATTATTTGCAATAGATTTATAATAATAATAATATAATAATATCCTGGGACATTATTCACACACGGCCATCTGATCCCACACTAAGCAGAGCTTGTACTACGGAAACCAGATAACTGATATACTACATATACTACTTTTCTTTTGTAAATACATACTTATATAGATAATTACACCCAGACTCAGGACAAACAGACATTTTGACGCTTAAGCACTGGTTTACGGTATAGTTGCAAAATGTTTTACCTAGTGCTCAGTTTTGGCATAATCTTGCAAGCAAATAACAAAATTGCATATTGTGAAATACTGTATGGTAATTTAGAGACTAACGTTGTTTAGAAGCGAACAATATATTTCGGATAATATTTTACATTCAACAATTGGTTTATGTAAATAATATCCTATCCTAGGACTTTATTCACACAAAGCCATCTGATCCCAAACTAAGCAGAGCTTGTACTATGGAAACCAGACAACTGATATACTTACATATACTACTTTTCTTTTGTAAATAAATACTTATATAGATAATTACACCCAGACTCAGGACAAACAGACATGTTCATGGACACAAATGTCTGTCCTGGGTGGGAATCGAACCCACAACCTGCGGCGTGAAAGGCAAGTATCTTACCAACCACACCAACAGGCTAGTCAATAAACTACAAACTACAGTAAATACAAATACAAACTACAGTAAATAATAAACTACAGTAGGAATATATTGCATTCACACTAATCGCATTGCAGTTTCGAATGCATATATTTATAACAAACATACTTGCATTCAATATTTGTAATAAATATATATAATTAGATGAGCCAGTTGGCGTGGTTGGTAGATACTTGCCTTTCGCGCCGCAGGTCGTGGGTTCGATTCCCATTTGTGTGCTCATGCACACATGTCTGTTTGTCCTGAGTCTGGGTGTAATTATCTATATAATGGTTTCCGTAGTACAAGCTCTGCTTAGTTTGGGATCAGACGGCCGTGTGTGAATAATGTCCCAGAATATTATTATTATTATTAAAATATATTACAATTGAAGACATGTACATGTTTTATAACTCATATCATTCATCAACTCATGTTATTTCATAATTCGAAATTTGAAAATAATCAGTGATTGTATTAAATAAAAACCACATAGACGCGTGGTTCTTATTTTAAATCGATTTTATGGCAACCAACTCGAATCAACTCCACGATTTGTGCGAGAAAGTTATGAAACAAATAAATGAGGCCATAATAAATCCACCCCGAGTAAATGAACTACCTAATCAGTGCAGAGGGAAAAATGGGATTTTTTGCACAATAAAAACAACACTTCTCTGTTCGTAAAAAAAAAACTCATTCCGCTTTATTGCAATGAGCCTAATTTGAATTGAGTGCTATGCAGTTATGGCTCAAGAGAGTGGATAATTTTAAGTATCAGACTCCTAAAAAGAAAACAAGGGTGGAACGAATGCAGGGTATGTATCAAAAACTTTCACATTATTTAATTTTAATAATATAAAGAATATTTATTATTCGATATAAAATATTTCACAAGCTAGTTTACATCGACTCCTTTGAAGTCTGTACGAGTATCTCAAGTAGTAGGGAGCTAGGGAGCTCTGTTATTCATAGAGCCTCACATATTACAGCTTGTGCTTCTAAGAAGGATAAAAAAAGATAAATTTAGGTCTCTATGTGCTTATTTGTATGTGTGTGAGAGAGAGAAAGAAGATGCCGAAAAGTTACAGGATTCTTACTTCAGATATAATTTACAAATATTCAAGATATCATATCACTAGTACCGACATCTGGACGTGTTATGCACTCGATCGTTGTATAGGGTTTTCCATTAAGGGCGCTTGATCGTGCAGAACTTCCATCGTAGCGTGTGCTGTGTGGCACGTAGCGCCGTCCTGTTGAAACCACATGTTGTCCAGATCCATATTCTCGATTTCAGGCCAAAAGAAGTTTGTTATCATCGACCGGTATCGCTCACCATTGACGGTGACGGCCACACCATTATCGTTTTCGAAAAAATACGGACCAATCACGCCTCCGGCCCAAAATCCGCACCAAACAGTCACTTTCTGCGGGTGCATTGCCACTTGGTGAACCTCGTGTGGATTGGTCTCGTCACAAATATGGCAATTTTGCTTGTTGACATAGCCATTCATCCAAAAATGCGCCTCGTCGCTGAAGATGATTTTTTTGCCAAAATCGGAGTCAACTTCCAACTGCTCTAATGCCCAGTCAGCGAACACACGGCGCTGTCTATGGTCATTAACCTTGAGCTCTTGGGTCAGCTAGATCTTGTACGGGTGCAGGCTCAAGTCACAACGCAAAATTCGCCAAGTTGTCGTCTGCGAAAGGCCGAGTTCCTGTGCGCGACGCGGAATTGACTGCCGCGGGTTTTCGAGGACTCTGTCGCGCACAGCGGCTATATTTTCGGCAGATCTCGCGTTACGTTGACGCACGGGAACCGGCTGATTGTTAACTGACCCGGTTGACTCGAATTTGTCCACCAATCGACGGATAGTCGACTCGGCAGGACGATCATCGCGACCGTAAAACGGGCGAAGTGCGCGGAACGTTGCTCGAACTGAAGACCCATTTTCATAAAACAATTTTATGATTTGCACGTGCTGCTCGACACTGTAACCTGCCATGGTGGTTTGGGAGGACGGAATGAATATAACACACTGCATTTGACAGCTGTCACTCAAACAACATGGCCGCAATCAGCTGTCAAAGTTCAAGCGTCCCTATTGGAAAACCCCATAAAAATCAGCGCCGTTAAACCTTGATTATCGCTGAGTGGTCTCTCGTTTTGAAATCACAACACTGTTCTTGCTAGCGCACTTAGATGTTTTGTTTCATTGTGTTTTATGATTGTTTTTTTAAATTTTTATTTACTGTTTTTAATTATTATTTTTAGGCTTTTTATTAATTATATTTTAGCTTTAAGAAAGTATTACTTTTGTTTTATATTGCATTTATTTTTAATCATTGTATTCTTGTAATCACTGTACTACGGTGTATTTACAAATAAAGATTATTCTATTATATTCTATTTAAAAGATGAGATAAATAAAGAGTATATAATTATAAAAAAATCTGAAAAATATTTTTCAGTTATATACAGTGGTGGTCGTATAATTAGAAACACTACCAACGGTCCTTGACATTATGTAAGATACTTCACCGCAATCGTTTTTATTTTGAAATTAAACAATACATAGGACAACAATATGTTCAACGATTTATCATTTATTAGAAAAACAATATAAATCTCATTACACAAGTGCAGTTTCAATATTTCATTACGGACAAACATTTAAATCAGTTTTAAGGTATGAACAATAATGGTCAACTAATTAGAAACAACCACAAAAAATATAAAAATCAATATTTTTTTAAGTTTTAGTAATTAGTATTGTTATTTACGAAATAGCTGCTATCCACAGCCTAGCAATAGTTGTAATTAATATTTAGTGGCGTATCCCTTATTTTCATTAACAGCACTGCAACGACGTGGCATTGATTCAATCAATTTCATACATTTTTCTAGGGGGATTGAATTCCATGCTTCAACAAATGCTTCATATAGTTCGTTTTGACTGGTGTTACGTTTGTTTGAGACTTTCTTTTTAACAATATACCAGGGATTTTCTATCGGGTTTAAATCCGGACTATTTGCTGGCCAGTCTAAAACGGATATACGCTGTTCACTAAGGAAACAGCGTAATTTACCATATTTATTTTTGTTTCATCTGAAAATAACACTTTTTTCCATTCTCGTACCGTCCAATTAACATATTTTTTAGCGAATAATAATCGCTTCTCTCGGTGTTGCTTGGTAAGAAGCGGTACCTTTCGAGAGATTCTTCCAAACAATTTAGCTTCCACTAATCTTCGGCGTATCAGTCTTGACGAGATGTTTCTCGGGTCATCAGGCGAAAAAACTTTATTTTTAATCTGGTTGGAGCCTTTACTTGGGTATTTTTTAGCAACACGAAGGATTGGCGTATCTTCTCTGGGAGAGGATTTTCTTGGCCGAGCCTTTCTAAGAACATTTTCAACAGTTCCATGTGTTTTATAATGATCAATTGCATTAAAAACTTTCTTAACAGAACAATTTAAATGCTCAGCTATTCTTCTGTGCGACCACTTATGATCTATATGTAAATTAACAATGATTTGCCTAGTTGACGCGTCACAACTTTTATTTTTGCCCAATTGAACAAAATAAAATTCAGATAAAATTTTGAATTGCCGCCAAAATAATAGAAAAAGAAATGTTATTCTCCAATTTCAAAAAAAAAAAGAACGAGCTATATATTATTTTTTTAAATGTTTCTAATTAGGCGTCTAAGCGGCCAATAACAGAAAATAAACGCATACATGTGTAAGACTCATTTTGTAATTATAAGTAAGATATGTTTTATATTTTATGCATTTAATGAGTTTTTTTTATTTGAGTGGCTATATTATTGCTTGATTATTAATTATTGAATGTGTATATTTTTTATGAAAATTTGTACATTGAAGTTATACTTTCTTTATTCATAAGAAGTGTTTCTAATTATATGACCACCACTGTATGTATATATCTATTACCATATAGGGTTCACACGGTAAATTTTATCATTGGATCTAAATAAAAAGAGCAGCGGTTTTTAACTAATCATCCTGATAATCCTGAATAGACGTCTGTCTGATTAGTAATACTATGCGTTTATGCAAACCCTTTATTTTGTAAAGGTTATATGTAACGAAGAGTTTATTCGGATTGCTTGTCAATTCCATCGAGTGTTAAATATACTTAACAATGTACGTTTATAAAAGTAGGAACGACGTTTGTACCGCAACATTATTTATTCAATAATAAAATACTAAAAAAAACAGTACAATGCTGTCTAAGCCCATTCAAAGAGTTTCTTGTAATCTAGCCAAGTATTCTGGTATCTGTGCAAATAAACGCTCAATATTTCCAAGTAAAATAAACCAGAATATAATCTAATGTGTAAACAATTTTAAATATACTAACAAATGTTTAATTATTTTTACGTTACGTAAATATAAAAAGCGAATATTGCCGCAATATTTTCTGTATAACTTTTAAATGTCAGCGTCAACAACGACTTGGAAAGTAAATTGTTAATAAACAACAAAGTAACAAAAACAATCGGAACAAAAGAATTAGAAACAATTTCTCATTTAACTTTTTAAACTCGAGAACACTTCTTTAAACGCGGAAAAATACTGAAACAATAAATGTAAGTACCTTCGAAGTTTCGTGAATTTAATTAACATTCCAGCGACGAAGTGGCCAGTTTTCAATTGTGAACTGTCACCGCCATTCCGGTCACCCATCAAACTACATAGCTATGACATGTCAAAACAAGTTCACTTTTCCGACTTAATTTCGTCGGTAGCTCTACATTAATTGTGGTCTTGCTAACTTCATTTACAATTTACCAACAAAAATCTTACTTTTCAATAGGTTATAATGAATATAACTTATGTAATATATTAGTACTGGATAATTTTGCGGTATTTGTGCTGAGGTACCACCCGCTCACTGTTTCCATGTGAGTGAGCCAGTGCAATTTGTAGTTATATGTTTGTAACAGTGCTGCTGTCTTTAGGAGATGGTGGCTTCTTACCATTTAGCTCCGATAGGTTTCCTTATGATGTTTATCGTTTCCTAATAGATGAATTATGAATGCAAATATAATTAAGCAAGTGAAAAATCGGAGACGCTAAATTCAGCTCAATCAAATTTCGGATACACATTTTCACTTATATGATTATTATTTTATATAAAGTAAAAAAGTAAAGTAACAACTAGTAAATATCTAAAGTCTTATTCTTCCTATCCTATTCTTTTGGGGTGCTCCAGACTCCAAAGCGGTTGGGTATATGTGGTAGATTTTCATCCGACTTATGAAGGTTTTCGAGACGTTTCCACCACTGTTCAGGAGATGAATTATAAAGACAAATTTAGAGTATGGTGTTTTTTGGGTTTAAGCCCGTAAGTTTCAGTTAAGAATCGCATGTTATAATCACTGGATCATCTCGGCTCCTATAGTTATATCTTTTTTCAATATAATATAATATTTAATAGCGTGTTGGAAAATATAAATTGTTTTATTGATGTTGCGTGGATTATATAAAACAAAGGAAAATGGAACAAAAATATAATAAAATAAAAGTTGAAATACCAATTCAAAAAATCTTCATTGTACACCACATTGAAAGTTAAGGAGCGGAAAATTTCCCGTGTCACGTGTGGCGTTTCATAATTTCAATGAAAGTCTGATTAATTCTTATTGAATTATTTTTAAATCAGTAAAAGATTTTACTTTTATTTGGATGAAAAATAAAATGATTAGCTATTACCATTTACAAAAAAAAAAAAAACTTTAAAGATGTCATTGTTTGAATATTTTTTTAAATAATTTACACCTGATTCAATTATATAATGATAAGCTTTGGCTCATTAAATTGGCAAATACTCATATAAGTAAATATACAGTACTTTTCAGCATTCTTGTTCTAAATAAATATATTTGAGTAGTTACGAATTTCGTAATTGGTTTCTTGAAAAAAATACCTGTATTGTATGCAATATGAGCAAGTTATGTAATATAAATAATTTCATTGATTAATAAAAAATATATGATGTATTTTTTTTTTCTATCGCCAAAGCAAACGTGTATCGTGGATTGGTAAGCAACGTTTAAGAAATTGCATTTATTTTAAAGCAATAACTCAAAATAACCTCGATATTAACATATGCATCTAATAACTAAAGTAAATATCAACGGATTTTGAGTCATAAAAATTACATAATAGATATTTTTTGGTACCAAATTAGTATAGACATGGCTACAAGCATTATAAACGTCAAAATAATATGACGTAACTTTCTAACTTTACGCTCGAAGTCTAATGACTCCAAAATATTCTTAAAAGGTAACATGTAAAATATATTAAGCGAACAGGATCTTATTTGAGAGGATCATAAAATGTCGGAGTGCTTTTAAAAAGTAGTAAAGAAACCGGCATAAATTCGGTAACAGTTGGCAGGTGAGTCCCGGCTCACGATCGATGGTATCCTGTTTTGTTTGAAAAGATTTAATAAATCTTGTTTGCTATTAATAAACATAATGGCCATATAAGACTGCCTACATTCGACCTCGAATAAGTCTATTTTTATTTCATTTTCTTCTCTTTTGTATGCAGGAAAAACGTTTTTTCTTTCTTTCTTTTGCACTAATATTGCTGTTTCGATTTTTTTTATAAGTATGCGGACGAGCATAGTGCCACCTGATGGTAAGTGGTCACCAATGCCCATAAACATTAGCATTGTAAGAAATGTTACCATCGCTTACATCGCCAATGTGCCACCAACCTTGGGAACTAAGATGTTATGTCCCTTGTGCCTGTAATTACACTGGCTCACTCACCCTTCCAAACGGAACAAAACAATACAAAGTACTGCTGTTTTGCGGTAGAATATCTGATGAGTGGGTGGTACCTACCCAGACAAGCTTGAACAAAGCCCTACCACCGAGTAAAGCTCTACCACTGAGTAGAGACATTAGCTCATGATATATTCTAGTCTATTTTTTCTTAATATAGGTGACGTAGCTTGTGTTCTGTGTGTGATGCCTGAGTACATAAAATTGAAGCAGTGACATATTAACAAATTAATATATTAACAATTTAACATATTAACAATTTAACATATTAACAATTTAACATATTAATAATTTAATCTTGTAATCATTAGAAGAGCCTACTAGAATAAAGTTTGTAGTGCCTGACAATAAAAAAGTATTTGTAAAATATTATTTAATTACAAAAATAATAAAATGTTAACCTAATTAATTTTTGTACATTTCTGCATGCGAGTAATATTTTTATACTAATGATTAAGTTAGATTTATATGTATGTCTACAACACACAAGATAGTTAATCTTGTACATATTGTACAATACGACCTAATCTCCGAACATACTATTTTGTAAATGATCAGACGTGTTGTCTTTAAAAACACTTTTATATTCACATAATATATAAATTTCTTATCTTCTGTGTATGTATATAAAAGCGAAATAACACTTAACAGATGTCCTAAGCTTATACACCCGATTGACTTAAAATTGGTCATAGTAACTCCTTCCCCAACGTAGACGCTCACTAAGAACGGATTTTACGCAAATTCTATCTAAAATACATTTCTCTTCTACGCATCTAGGCGTACGAAGCCAGCTAGTAAATATATATTAGAGATTTTAAAATAGTTAAATGCTTAATATCATATTAAGGATTGATTTTAATAACAAACTTGTTATAATAATAAATAAACTGGACAGATACCTATCACGTTGACCGTAAAAATTATGCTATCTACCCTCAAACGGAGGTTTATTAAAGAGTCGTAAACTCGAACTGCAGGGGAGATACGATGCAACCTATAATGAGGGCCGTAACTGCTGAACTGGTGTGCAATAAAGTCGTTGTGTTTTTAATAGCTGATGCATAAAATATTTTTACATAAACCTACACATTGGAAGAATAAGCTCCAAAAAATATGGTAAATTTCTATTGGACATAAATATGTCCTTCTTTTCTTTAGTATATATTTCTTTTGGTATGTATGTACTTAAGTACTTTGTTGGTTGGTTTGGTTGAATATTCAAATTCAAATTCAAAATACTTTATTCAATATTGAAGTGTTACACTTTCTTATTGATTGTCAAACTGGAAACTACTACCGGTTCGGAAAAGAAACTCCCAGCCCTGAGAAGAACCAGCGAAAGAAACTCCATGCGGCGGAAATAGCCATGCGGCGATCGTCTCATTCCCAAGGTGTGCTATCATCCATAAATTCATTAATTGTATAATAACCTATAGCACACGAGCGTTACTTTATATTTTTTTTACAATATTTTTTAATTTAGCAACTGAAGCATTTTGAATGCTTTCTGGGATCCTGTTGTAGGGTTCTACATTGCCCCACAAAAGAGTTACCAACTCTATGCAGTCGAGTAACGGGAGTAATTAATTTGTGTTTGTTCCTCGTACCCATGTTATGAGTATCACATTTTCTCACAAAATCATTAATGTTCTTCCGTACATACATAACATTACATAATATGAATTGAGAAGCAACAGTTAATATTTTAATTTATTTACCTGATAACTGAGCTTGGTTTGCAGGTTAGTCACTTTTTTGTGTTACAATCTAGGGATCGTCAACACTCGTACTCGAAGTGCTTGAAGCCGAAATGGTGGAACGTAAAAAAACGGACTTTTTTTTTTCATCAATTTTTCCTGTGACTTATCGCGTCGAATCAATTTTAAAATAACCGTTTGCACCGATAGCAGCCTGTACAAATCAGTATCATAATTATGTTCATCCGAATATTCAGTAACGTATGTTCATCCGAAACCATCTCCTTGAACACGCGTCCCAACAACAGACCAACAAATGTCTTGCAGATCTTTTTTCCCACTATAGTCCCGTGTTCGTGTTCCAACACGAATGTTTAGTTTTGGTAGTATCGCTAAGAGCCTTATTAGCCTCCAGGATATTATGTGATGCTGTCTTTGAAGATAGTTAGCTATACAAATTTTCTCCAAGGAGACAGCATGCGTTACATATGTTTGTATGTTTGTATTACATCATGGCAAGCAGTTCATGTAAAAAATTTATATCACAGAATTTAGTTGCTTGCGTAAATTTAGTAGTTTGCACATAATAGTAAAATGACATTTCAGCTGCTGACCATTCCTAGATTGTAACTTTTCGTATTTCTTAAAAGTCAATGATTTTGTTCTGAAGAGAGGTCTTTCATAAATCGACTTTTTTAAGTCGCTCAGTTGTTTTCAACACTGTTGGTGGTAAACACAAATAATATTTTTTTATGAGTACATAAATAGAACCGTCTCACGATATCTAATAACCACTTCAAGGGTCGGACAGGGTTTTGGTTACACACTGTATACATGAGTTGGTGGCGTGAACAGAGAATATTATACATATTGCGTGTGATTTTATACGCGAGCCGGATCAAATGCATTTTGATGTGTTTCTTGAAATATTATTGACTATACTTTTTTACATGTTAATGACAAAAAAGTATAATATTTAGTCATTCGATTTTGCTGTATGTTAGAGTAATAAAACATTTTAATTTCCTTTAACTTATATTTTAGCTATTTATTAACACTTCAATTTCAGATCAATGTTGAATCTAAAAAATCAATGTGTGTCTTAACGTCACGTTACTATACTTCTCCAAAAACTAGAGAAATGGAACAGTACACCGATTGTCGATTGAGGTTTAAAATTTATTGATGTTTTAATTATATTTTCAATTTTCTATATAATACTCACATGAGATTAAATAATAAGTTGTGATAATCTTTCACTACATAGTAAATAAATTTTTAGTGAAAATACGTAAACTTTCTCCACTCAGGCTTTACAAGGCAGACTTTTAAAGTACTTCACTTTGCTTGCTCTTGCATCAGTTCTATGAAAATATAATTATCCTATTAAATTTTTTAAGTTATTAGTACGCCAGAAGGCTAGTTGTTATAAGGTTATATACCGGATCTACCTTTCTGGTATTTAATCCTTATAGTAAATAAAAAAAGCGAAAGGAGGCTTATATCGCAAAGTGCCTAGCGTCTCAATCATACAATAAAAAATATAATGTTACTTGGTGGTAGAGCTTAGTGCAAGCTCGTCTGGGTAGTTACCACCCACTCATCAGATATTCTACCGCAAAACAGTAGTACTTTGTATTGTTATGTTCCGGTTTGAAGGGTGAGTGAGCCAGTGTAATTACAGGCACAAGGGACATAAATCTTAGTTCGATGTTTAACATTTCTTACAATGCCATTGTCTATGGGCGTTGGTGACCACTTACCATCAGGTCGCCCATATGCTCGTCCGCCTACCTATGCTATAAAAAATACATCATCAAAATACAATAAGGACTTAAATTTATAAATTTATTTGATTTATTCGTAATTAGAAATGAAATTTCAAAATGGCGTTGCTACTCTTGATAGTGATAAAAATAGTTCTAGTTATTTTTAAAAAGCAATTTTTCTCTGATCCGTCTCTACCCAAACATACTATTATTGTCACATAATTACCTTGAATATTTGCATTCAATGAAATTAAATTAGACGGCCTGTAATTAAAAAATGTGAAACATTAATGTTGGAAGGGCTCTAAATAACGGTTGAAAGTTTTACACTTATCCCCAAAGTTAGTCGTTACGCCCACAGTTTACGGAAATGTATAATTATACGCTATTTATTTATGCACTTCCTAGAAATATTGATAATATGGCTACATGACTTACATACACTTTGTATTAACGTATTGCAATAATGTTATTTCTAACATTTTTTATAAATGTCTAGTATAATGTTTAGTTTATAAAGCTGTTAATCTTGTCGTCTAAGGTTTAATCCCAGGTTCGGAACTGTTAAAAGTGGGTTTTTATACCGACAAATTTAATGGAATAGCCACAAGCGATGGTTATATTTCTTATAATGCGAATGAATGGTGGTGACCACTTACTATCTATCAGATGGTCCAGTTGCCAGTCTGCTTAAGTGATTCAATAAAAAAATGATTGATGCAGCACAATTTAGGAAACAATTGAAGACTGCATTCTTAGAGGTCGGCTTTTTACTCTGATTTAAATGAAAAATGAATTATCGAAACCTGCTTACAATTGACCGAGACGCTGCGGAACATACACCACCAAAAATATATTTTTGGTGTATGTACCGTCAAGTACGATAGTAAAAATATTAAGGTTTGAAAAATATATATTTAATGCAATAATATTAATTTCCAAAATGAAAACAAAGTTAACTAAAATCCATAGTTTTGTTAATGCACGTATGCGATACACACATATCTCAATGCATAGTATAAAGTTAATCATAAACTAGAAAGTGGTAAACGTATGCTACACGTTCGGAAACGGTAATTATCAACAACAGTTCACTCCTTGATAATAACTGACATTATTAACGCGGCCGATATGACCTCTATTCACTGGTAATAAGAGTTCACAAATCAAATAATCCTAATTACAAGTCGTCGCATGGGAAATGACCAAAAACCATTTAACCGTATCAAACATACATAAGTAAATTTCTCGATGATTATCGGGTTGAGGCTGTGATTTGGGAAGCCCCTTGTGAATAATGTACTTCAATGGCGTGCGTCACGCGTCCACGAAATGCTTAAAGGAATATTACAAGATACTTTGAACTGTATATTAATTTATGCAATTTAATTTTTGATTTATAATTTCTATCGTCTCGTTGTCTATGACTAGGTTATAAGGTTGCAGATTCTAAAGACTAAGAAATTCTCAATGGCATCCTCAATATTGGAAGTTAATAGAAAATTAACCTGTGCCTCATATGTATACATAGCTTTTGTGAACATTCATTTATGAAGTTTAATAAATACCTACACTTCATATATCAATATAAGAAATGAAATTGATAAAAGTAATTAAGTCAATTCCATGTAGTTCTGTGTTCTATCAAACTATTTCCCTTCTATCCATCTTATCAAATTGCTGTCAGAGCCGCAACAATTAGGCGGCAACTATTTTATGCATATCCCGCCTACGTTGGAGTTAGTGCAAGATTAGTGCCGCGTACCATGGTCTAAGTCCTAATTGTACATAATAACTGTCGGGACCAAGGCAGGGAAGTTGGCTCGTGCGGTCTGCGGTCGCACCTACCTTCACTAACAATTTGCGGGCTACGAGTAATGTCGCCGTCTTACGATATTCCTCGCGCTCGAATGTTTAACTTAAATTTCCATATAAGTAATTGTTTTCATATTATTATGTATAAATAAGTCATGGAAAAAATATTCATAATTAGTAATCATTCGTCGAATAGTTTAGCTTTTAAAACAATAATTTACTAAAGAGTCTTTTAAAGTTAAGACTAATTTTAGATTAAGAGCGCGCCTAAAGCCAACCAAATTTTAGATTTCACCCGCGCGTCCCTTACACGCCTCTCCCGACATGCGATCTCATTTATATGACATCGTTTTTTTTTGTCTTAAACGACCGCAGTTAATTGTTTTTTTCATGACTCTCATATTTTTATGAAGAATATTATGGTATAGGTTCTTTTAAGTATACTATGATAGTAAATACAAAACGCTTTAAATTTTTTTCCGTAATCCTCTCGTGGCAACAGCGCCGCTGCGACTGATTTAAGAAACAATGAAACAATTAATACCTACATGTTTGAACCCACCCAGACGAGCTTGCACAAAACTCTACCACTGAGTAAAAATTGGATCTTGAAATCAATGAATATAATAGATTATTATAATAACAATCTATGAATATCATCAGTGGCGTAACTATACCAACTGAGGGCCGTGGCAAATCCATTGCATGGGGCACCTCAAGGGCGTAGCTACCAATGATACGGGGCCCTTAATTTGAGTAAGCAAAAATTCGTAAAATGTTATTGAAAATGACAATACAAAAAAATCATAAAAATGTTAAGACACTTTTGAGCTCAGGGCCTCTCGGACCAGGGCGAGGCCCCGTTGCGTCGGGTCGAGGCCCCGTGGCGTTTTGCCAGCCCTGCCACTCTGTAGTTACACCACTGAATATTATAGATTATTATTCAAGATCTGTCAATTTCATATTTATTTGATTTTTTTTATACCTTGTCGGTATATTTGTTACATTTATTACATTTATGTTTTTGATCAGACACAACTTTTCCCATAAATGAAAGGGAGAGGCAGGTTTATTTGGTACTGAGTACGCCAGAATACCCACTAATCGAAACCCACTCTTTGAAGGGCGCCACGGTATCGCTTTCGCATACTACTATGACACCTATGCGATGTGCCAATGCGAGCTTCCATTCCTAGGAGTTTGCAGGGTATAACGATCCTCCTAGCTCCAGCGGTACTTCAGCCGAGGGAGAAGGTGGGATAGCCTCGATGCCTCCTCCCCGGCCGTCTTTGGTGAAGCGAGTCAGCGAAGGCTCTCACGCGGCCTCTTACGCACATAATACTCTCCCAGGAAGCTCGTAGATATTGAAAGAATTAGATTATACTCACAAATAAAAGAAGACTTCAATGAAATGAATATGTTATTTTCAATCATAAGATCCTTATATTAAATTTAGTGCGCTCGTAAGATGTTTATAAGTAAATCCGTTTCCCGCCAAAAAAAGAGCATCTGTCATTGTTCTTGTTTACAGATTAAAAATGTAGATTATTATATATTACAATACTAGCTGTTGCCCGCAGCTTCGCTCGCGCGTGGTCTTTATCTATACTAATATTATAAATAAGTAAAAATAGATTTTTTTGTATGTTTGTTTGTAGCGAATAAACTAAAAAACTGCTGTACTGTTTTTAAAAACCTTTTTTACCTACAGAAAGATACGTTATCAGCGAGTAATTAGCTGCCCGTCCCGACTTCGTACGGGTAAAATAAGGATTTTATCTCGTACATTTTTTAATCAATAAGATATAAACATTTACCAATCGATTTATTCGCCCATCCAGTATAGTGTATGTGGGTTCAGTACAGGGCATATAATAATCCTACTTCCTACTAATATAATAAACGCGAAAGTTTGTATGGATGTATGGACGTTTGTTACTCTTTCACGCATAAACTACTGAATGGATTTTAATGAGACTTTACAATAATATAAGCTTAGGGAATACCAATTAAGTGGTACATATGGCAATAATGGAATATGTTTTCTTTATCCAAACATCACTAACATAGTGAAGTTCGTATATTTCTCCCTAAGAGATATTGATATAAGATATTGCGTATTTTGAATTTCATTATTTACACCCAACTCTTCCAAACAAAAATAAAAGTTTCTAAAAACTTTGAAATTCATGTTTATTCATTCAACAAAAAAAGACAAATAGTAGATTTCTATTTTTTGAAATTTTTATACAAATGCTTTTACCCCATTTCTCCCGTTTGGAGTTAAATTTCTAAAAACGACGAAATACGTATACATAGCTTTAATACTAAATACCATTCTTCTTACACCAAAAGTGACGGAATCCCCATACAAACTTTCAACCCCTTTTTTACCCTCTTAGATTTAGATTTTCAAAAACGCTGAAATACATTTTTATTTATTTTTAGCTTGTTCATTAAATTTCATGCTTCTAACTTTAAAAATGACGGGTTTCTAAACAATCGTTCAACTCTTTAGGGGTAGAGTTTCCAAAAATCCTACCTTAGCGGGTGTTATAAAATGTATCAACTGCCAAAGTTTCAAGTTTCTAACCCCCGCAGTTTAGGCTCTGCGTTAATGAATCAGTTAGGAAGAGTAATAATATTATGTGTATAGACATCAACAAAAATACGTATTTTTTATAACTTTTGATAGACTCAACTAATTTTGATGAAATAAAGCCTAAACGGAATCTTGAAATAGTTCTTATAATAATTCGGTTATTTCAATTTTTAGACAATTGAAAGATTAGACTGGACATACAGCCATGCAGACAGTAAAAAAATTAAAAAATGATTGCTTTGGTTTTGGTAAATCGTAAATAGCCATATAACCTTTAAAGCAGGCAGTTATTTTGAAATAACAGACAGAAACTTCAATTTTATTTATATGTAAAGAGATGTGTGGATAATTTATTAGTTAATTCGTTTTTGTTATAGATTTATGTTATTTTATGTGTACAATATAAAGTATAAAGTAAAGGAAAAGTTTCTTCTGTCAGAGACTAAATAAAATCAGACTTAACCAAGGCTACTAATTTAATTAAACAAAAAAAAGGGAATTTAAACAAATGTTGTCCATTGAACTTGACACACATCTGAATAAGCTGCTTAAGCGGCCATTTTATGTAGAAAAAGTATATAATATACAAACAAAAGCAGCTATATAACAATTTTAATTAAAGTTTCAAAAGCAGTTATTTGACCGCTCTGGTAGGTTAAGTGTTAAAAATGAGATGACACTTATAGCATATATATATATAAATATATACATACATTAGCTAAGTTTCCACCAACAATAATTACACAATCATTAAAATAAACAAAACATATATAAAATCAAACAGCTAAACAAAGATTTTTTTTATAATCAAATATAATTAATTACTTAATGAAAACACAAAATTAACAAAAACAAAATATAAATGAAATCACATAGCTTAAGCATTATTTCATTGAGTAAGGCCAATAAAATGCAGTAAATAAATGATATATATATTATTTATATATTTTTTAACCAAATACAATTAAAAGGCAAGCAAGAATATGACTACAGTACAAAATTTATAACAAACCCAAATATTGAATATTAAGATGGGTTGGTACATTCATTTTATATAAATTAATACATTTAATACATTATTATTTTTATCTTATTTATGTTATTTTTGCAGTGTTTTTTTTTTTAAATATATAATATCAATATCTGAGTACACTTAATTATATATTATATGTTCGCACAGATTTACTTCTTCCTATTCATGATTATGCTGTCGCAAGCTTGATGTAGCCAAAGACCAATTGAATTAAGTTGAGAGATTACAAAATACTTTTATTCGGTTTATATTGGGATGAGGCAAATATAACCATGTTTCACAATTTTGTTCTCTTCTTTATTAGTTGCCCGTCTGACTTCGTAGGAATATGCACATCTTCTCTATTCTGTACTGTGTGTTGTTTAACCCTTTTACTCCCCCTTCATCACTTGATATTCATTAGATGATGACGGTGATGACGACGTCTCAGTGCTTTTATTTATGTGCTCCGTATTTTGTTGTTCGATCACTACTATTTTAGCTATCTCTATAACTTTCTTTAGTGACAGATCAGACCGTTGTAATAATCTTTGATGTTTGGCGAGCTACTCTAACACATATTCGCTGTAAATTTATCACTGACCAATGACTATTAATTCAACGAAATCGCATTTTAAACTGAAATTTTCTAGACTCGTAATAAAGTTGGTAATATTTTCGTGTTTGCTTTGTTTTCTCATAAAAAATACATGTCAGGCCATAGTTAAATTTTTCCTCGGTTCGAAATACTTGTTACATTTATTAATGAGGTCTTCTAAAGTAATTTCTGTTATTTTAATGTTGAATGAATTGAACATTTCGAAACCTTTTCAACCAATCGAATGTAACAAAATTGCTATGTTTCTCTATTTACACTTCTTATACATAACCAGTGGCTAATACTCCTTATATATGTATATCCAGACGCTAATAAATATAGTTCAAAATATGGTTGCCATTTTTTCCGCGTTAAATTGTTATTTATTTCATTGTTTAGAAAAACCTTCGGTAGGTAAAACGTTTGAATTTTTATCTGCCGTTTTAAAACTTTTGAAAAAAATTTACCTATTTAAAGTTTTATGAAGTGATATACCACGTTTATGTTTAAAGCAAGAACTTCTAAAACCATTTATTATTGTTATAGTTGTTTTTTAGGCTTTGTTTATACACCTATATACTATTTACGTATTAATTATTGTCACTGAGTTAACTGACTTGCTCACACGCAGTCTTAAAGCGTACTGTTTTGAAAGATATAAGATGAGATCATAAAGATACACACAATATATATGCAATATTAGTTTTTATGCAAAAACAACACACGAAGCTACTGAAAACACAAAATTGTTAACAAAACTTTTTGATTTTGACAACTAACAGGTGCGCGTACTTTTCCTACAGATAATAATTTATTGATTTTTAGTAGTGATACTAAACTTTTAATAAATAAATAAAGAGATTAAAAATTATAGGACAAAATATAGGATAAATCATAAGCAAAAATGTATATTACATGTAATATTTAATCTCTTTTCAGTTTGACCATAACCATTTTTTAATAAATGTTCTACGTGTATCTTTAAATTGACATAACTTTATTATTTATGAACCGATTGAAATAAAACAAACACTAAATGTTAAGTGAAGTTAGCCACAATACATTAGTGAAAACCGCACTCAAATCCGTTAAGCCGTTTTTAAGATTAGCGTGCACAAACGCACAGACAAACAGACAAACAGACAAACAGACAAAAATTCTATTAATCATTGTTTTGGGTTCTATTGTGTTTATAATGACCCCCGATAAAAGTTTTACTCATTTATCTTCCATGTACAGACATCGACCAGTTACAGATTTATTATATGTATAGATTATTGACTCTTATAATATAATTTATATTAGGTCCTTACATATGAAATTGGCGTTTTGTACGGGAGGAATATAAAGTAAATTTTTGTTTTTTGTAAAATATATTTAATTGAGTCGCAGACGCACCTTCGCGCGAGATAGTTGTGTGCATTTTATTATTTATAATAATTGTCATCGGGCCTATTGTGTATTGTAGCGAAGTCGTTCAACAATAATGCGATTTGTTTACTTTGAAGATGGACGATACTAATGAAGTATTAAATAATAATGATGACTATGATAAATTAAGTTTATCGGATAGAAGTATGAATGAAGAAAATATGGAGAATACAAGTATCGCGGATCAAGTACTTTTATTAAAGAGACGGAAAGAATCAGTGAGTCAGTAAGAGCGAATAAGTGCGACAGAGAAGAGAGTAAGGATAACGAAGAGGAAGAATGTGAGAGTCGGGAGGAGTGGATAACAGTTAGTAAAAGAAAAGAAAAAAAATGAAGGATGAGAAGATGGAAATATATATCTCGTATAACGATAAATTGCCTAAACGTTTCGAATTAGCACATCATCAATCATCAACAGCCAATCGTAGTCCACTGCTGAACATAGGCCTCTCCCAAAGTGCGCCAAAGCTCCCGGTCCTCCGCCTTCCGCATCCAGTCGGTGCCCGCCACCTTCATAAGGTCATCGGTCCACCTGGCTGGAGGGCGCCCTACGCTGCGTTTGCCGATTCGCGGTCTCCACTCTAGGACTCGTCTGCTCCAACGGCCATCGGTCCTACGACATACGTGACCAGCCCACTGCCACTTCAGCCTGCTAATTTTGCAAGCTATGTCGGTGACTCCGGTTCTTTTCCGGATAATCTCATTTCTGATCTTATCCTTCAAAGATACTCCGAGCATAGCTCGCTCCATAGCACGCTGAGCGACTTTGAATTTGTGGACTAGTCCCGCAGTTAGTGTCCACGTTTCGGCACCGTATGTCATGGCAGGTAAGACGCATTGGTTGAAGACTTTCGTCTTCAAACATTGCGGTATAGACGACGTGAGGACTTGACGAAGGTTGCCAAATGCTGCCCATCCTAAGCGAATTCTTCGATCGGCTTCCTTCTCGAAGTTGTTCCTACCGACTTGCATAACCTGTCCTAGGTAGGTATATTCACTAACAACTTCGAGAGGTTTCCCTTCGACGAATATTGGTCCCGGCACGACATGCCTATTGAACATGACCTTGGTCTTGTCCAAGTTCATACCGAGACCGACACGCCGGGAAGAATCGCTTAGGCTACGCAGCATTTCGGTGAGTTGTTCCAGCGACTCTGCTATGATGACGATATCATCGGCAAATCGAAGGTGTGAGATGTACTCGCCGTTTACATTGACTCCATATCCAGTCCAATTCAGCGTCTTGAAGACGTCTTCCAACGCGCTGGTGAACAGTTTCGGGGATATTACATCCCCCTGTCTCACCCCTCTGCGCAGTTGGATCGCCTTCGTCTTACAGCCTTGGATGTGGACAGTCATCGTAGCGGCGTTGTACAGACATCTCAGTACCTCGATATATCTCCAATCGATATGACATCTCTGCAATGAGTCGAGCACAGCCCAGGTTTCGATGGAGTCAAAGGCTTTCTCGTAATCCACGAAAGCCATACACAGCGGCTGATTGTACTCTTCGGTCTTCTGCACAATCTGCCGAACAGTATGGATGTGGTCTACGGTGCTGTAGCCTGATCGAAAGCCGGCTTGCTCTGGGGGCTGGAACTCGTCAAGTCGTCTGGCGAGACGGTTCGTGACGACTCTTGAGAACAGCTTATACACGTGACTCAGGAGGGAGATTGGTCTGTAGTTTTTCAAGAGGGTTTTATCACCTTTCTTGAAAAATAGTACCACCTCACTCCCGCTCCACGTTTCCGGGGTCTTGCCATGTTGGATGACGGAATTAAAGAGGCTTGCTAGCTCTTTCAGGACCGGAGTCCCGCCTGCCTTAAGCAACTCTGTTGTGATTCCGTCATCTCCCGGAGCTTTGTTGTTTTTAAGCTGTTCTAGAGCCGCCCTAATCTCGCCTAGGTCAACGACCGGGAGCTCATCGGAGTAATGGCGCGTAAGAGGGGCGCGCTGGTCATCAACACTGATTCCCACAGGTTTATCCGATCTTGAAGAGAACAGCTGCCCATAAAACCTCAATACTTCTCCGACGATCTCAGGCCTTGAGGTAACGACCCTACCATTTTCAGTTTTAAGTTTTGTCAGACGTGGCCTCCCAAACTTGCGAGCGAACACTTTCGATCCCCGATTTTGCTCAATCGCAGTCGTGATGGCACGGGTATTGGAGCATCGGAGATCGCGTCGCGTCAGCGTTTTTATAGTTCGGTTTAAGGCCTTATCTGACAAAAACGATGGTAGTTCTCGTCGTTTCCTCATGAGCTCGAGTGTCTCAGCAGAGAGTTTTGGTGCGCTGTCTCTTTTCTGTGGCGGAAAACACTTGCGGGATGTGTTTTGCAGTATTTTGACCAGCGTATCGGTTTTCTCATCAATATTGCTTACGGTTTCCAACGCGGTGAATTGATTTTGAAGCTCCATTTGGAACTTTTCGGAGCCTTGAGCAGCTTGGAGCATGGTAGGGCGGAGAGTAGACCTCATCAGTCGCGATCTTTCGGCTTTGAAGTCGATATCTAGAGTGCCTCGAACCAAGCGGTGATCACTACCGGTATTAAACCTGTTGATCACTGAGACATCTCTAAATATGTGCCTTTTATTCGAAATGATAAAGTCTATCTCGTTCCTTGTCACGTTATCGGGGCTTCGCCAGGTCCACCTCCTCTGGGGCTTCTTTTCAAAGAAGGAATTCATCAAAAAGAGCCCCTGCGCTTCGAGAAAGTTTACCAGCATTTGCCCCCTGTGATTTCTGCAGCCCAAGCCGTAAGGTCCGACTTTCGATTCACCGCTATCTTGTACTCCCACTTTAGCATTAAAGTCTCCCATAACAACATTGTAGTGGGCCTTCGAGGTGTTGTTAAGGGCCTTTGCGATGTCCTCGTACATCGCTTCTACCACATCATCAGAGTATGCCGAAGTTGGCGCATATACCTGTACGATCTTCAGGGAATACCTGTCGGAAAGTTTTAGGACAAGGTACGCTACCCGGTTCGACACACTACTGATTTCTACAATGTTGCTAATGAGATCCTTTTTGACTAGAAAACCGACACCACCCTGGGAGAGTTTATCACCTTCGCGGAAGTAGAGTAAGTTACCGGACTCTAGAGTTATCGTGTCCTCCCCCTGTCTTCGGACTTCAGATAACCCCAGTATGTGCCAGTTTATATGACTTAACTCTACTTCTAATTCGGCGAGGTGATGGTCCAGCCTTATCGAGCGTCCATTATACGTTGCCATGTGTAGTCGTCTATGGTAGCCTGCCATGAACCGGTGATTCTTCGCACCCCCTGCCCTGCCGATACCGCGACCGCTACCTTGGTCGGGCCTAGCGGGCTTGCCGGTAACTAGGGGCCTTTTTTTCTGCGCACCTACCATTTAGGAGGGTTTGCCCATACTCGCCGCGCTGGGCAGGCGTGTTGGCGAGCGCAGTAGGGCGGTAGTTGTTTACGGGGGAGACGCTGTTGCCCATCCCCCCTTTTCCTAGTCCCTTAGTCGCCTCTTACGACACCCACGGGGAAGAGATGGGGGAGTGCTATTCTAAGCCCGGCACTCCACAGGCACGAACACTTAAAATTCTTAAAATCACAGAAATTAATAAAATAAAATACTTATCTTCCTACAAGATTAAAGTAGAATGTGAAACTGAGAAATGTATGTTAAAGTTAATACATTGTCAGAAACTAATAGAAAAGGGATGGAAATTCCAGAAAGCATTCAAAGTAAACTTTTCTTATGGGGTTATTAAAAATGTAGACAGTGACTATAAGGAGGAAGAGATTATAATTAACATTGATTGTGCTGATCCTGCAATTTTAACATCTATACGTCGATTTTCACGTCTTAATGAAGATGGAAAATGGGTTCCGAGTGAAAATTCTTATTTACCACCCTTTGTGGTAGTATATGGCTTAAGAATTAAAGTAGAACCGTTTGTATTTCCGGTTTCACAATGCTCTAAGTGTTGGAAATTTGGGCACACGTCAAAAAGATGTCCAACTGATAAAGTAGTATGTCCTAAATGTTGTGAGAATCACAAAAATTGCACTACATCGGGCTTTAAATGTGTGAACTGTGGAGGTGATCATATGGCGTTAAGCAAAACTTGCAATATTTTCATGAAATAAAAAACTATGTTCGTTTCGGACCCAACACCACAAGAAACGAAAATGATAATCTTGATACTATTAATAATATTTTCAATGATGATGATAAATTTCTTAAAAGAGATATTCCTGTAGTAGAACAGCCTATGAATTCAAATTCTTGGTCTTTTGAAGAGTCTTTTGATGTGCCTTCTTATTCGAGCGTGTTAAAAAATAATAAAGCAATACATCCATCAAATAAATCAACTCCACTTAAAACCCGTAAGGGTAAAATGGCGGCTAGAGAAGATACAGTATTTGTCAAATCCGAATATTGATACTAAGTCTGACGGTGGAAAGGAGAAGAAATTTTAAAGGCGACTAGAAATGTCACTTTCTGGGAGCTTTTAATGAGATTAAAGGAAATAATATTATTGAAACAAGGATCTTTAAAGTCAAAGGTGCAGATTAAATGCTGTGTTGAATGGGTGATGTTGATTGTAGTAGAAAATATTGCGGAATAGCCAGTACTAACGAAGATTTTAGAATTTCTAAATTTAAATATATATAATGACTAACAATTCAAAAATCAATTTAAACATTGTTCAGTGGAATGCACAAAGTCTCAGACCAAAGTTGTTAACATTCGATAATTTATTAATACAAGAGAAAGTCCACATTGCTTCTATTAGTGATACTTGGTTAGAACCTGATAGTTATTTAAAAAATAAAGATTATACAATATTCCGTTGTGATCGGGACGATTCTTTTGGCGGAGTTGTAGTTCTAATTCATAAATCAGTAAAAGGTAAAAAGATAAGGGTTGAAATTAACAATACGAATATACAAATTGTACATATCGAAATGTACAATTGCGGAGTAATAAAAAACTTAATATCTGTATATTGCCCTCCGGCCGTTACTACACAACTTGAAGATTGGGAACAAATATTTTCTATTTCTCGTAAAATACGCTTATTATTGGTGATTTTAACGCGCACCATACGAATTGGTCTCGGAAAACTGATACTAGGGGGTCTCAACTGTTTATTGCATTAACTAATACCCAATTTGTTTCATTAAACGATTGTACGCCGACACGTATTAAATTGGTTCAGGGCGTGGTTTATCAGTATTCTCCGGACATTGTATTTGCATCTGCCGATATTGCGCTTACATTTGAATATAAAGTCTTAAAAGATACTTTAGGAAGTGATCATTGTATCATTAAAATTTCTACTCATATCGGAGCTATCCAAAAGCCCATAATAAAACGAAATTACAAGAAAGCGGATTGGGATTCAATTTTTAGACGACATCCCACGCCTTTAATCTTGAATAGATTAAAAGAAAGAATACGTTTTGCACAAGCCCAGTTTCGATATTCTAAGGATTTAAGTTGGCATGACTTTTGCTCATCTTTATCACACTCGACATCCTTAAACAATACATATCGCAAAATGCGTTGGATAAAAGGTATTAGTCTCCATCCACTTATATTGATAAACATACTGCTTACAAATTATTACGCTGCTTATGCCCTGACTTCGTTAAGTGGAATAAACCCATATTTAAATCTAATAATTCACATTTAGATTCTGATATAACATTATCTGAGTTAATGCATAGTAAGCGACGAAAGGATTCGACTCCAGGCCATGATAACATTTCCTACAGTATGCTACAAAACTTACCAATTAATGATAAATTAATATTATTAGATCTTTTCAACAACTTTTACCGATCAGGTTTTGTCTCTTATCAGTGGAAAGAAATAAAAGTAGTAACCATACCTAAGCCTGGTAGGGATCCTAGCAGCTTATCATCTTTTAGACCCATATCAATGCTGTCTTGTGCCTGTAAAATATTCTACATAATTTTGGGTAATAGATTGGAATGGTTTTGTGAGAAAAATCGTTTATTTTCAAATAACACTACCGGTTTTAGAAAAGCACACTCCACGTAAAACAACTTGGGAAATTTAGTAAACAACATTTTAATTGGATTTTCTAAAAAGCAGTGTACTCTTGCGTGCTTTGTTGATATCGACAATGCCTACAACAATTTAGATATCACATCGTTGCTTCGCATAATGGATCGGATGGGAGTAGGCTTGAATTTATGCTCGTACTTATGGAATGTGTTAAATGACAGAAAATTAATTATGCAGTTTGGGGATATATATATTTCTAGATATACGAGTTGTGGCACAGATCAAGGAGATCCGCTGTCACCTCTTTTATTTAATATAACAACAGCCGGTATTTGTAAAACTATTGTAGAAGTTAATATTAATCAGTATGCCGACGATTTTGAGGACGTATCTATTGCTAAGATTAAATTACAAAATTCTATAAACAAATTTAATGACATGGTAGCTCTATTGGGGCTTAAGGTTTCTACGGCTAAATCCAAAATTTGTCTATTCAAAATATATCATAAAAACGAATTGATTGAAATAAAAATAAACAATATTTTTTTACAAGTAGCAGGTTTGACAAGACTCTCAAATGGACTAGACACATAAAATAAATTAATGAGATAATTATGAAATATATTAACATATTTAAAATCTTAGTTGGACCAGGTTGGGGAATTCATCCATCTTCTATTGAGACGTTTATATATTTCACTCATACGAAGTCGATTGGATTATGCATGCTTTTTGTATAATAATTGCAGTAACACTCAACTAAAAAACTTAGATAAATATCAAAATTTATGTAAGCGTCTGATTGGTGGTGTCATAAAGTCAACCCCTATCCACGTTATGCAAAGCGTACTTAATTTACCACCATTATTTGTTTGAAGACGTTTTTTAGCTGTTTTTAAAAGTTTTGGATAAAATGTAAATCAGTTAAAAACAACAAAACTATGAATCTTTTAATTGAATTACATGCATTATATCAAAATAATAATTATTGGCGAAATAAAAAACTACCCTTTCTTGTTAATGTTCACGGTCACCTCGATGATGTTCCAATTTATACAAGTAAAGAATTAGAAATAGTTTCCTTAGAAACGTGGGTAAGCAATATGGATTTATCTCAGCACATTAAAGTTGATATAGATGGTATAGATAATCCTAAGTGAAATTGTCAGCAGTCGGAAATACTAGAAAAATGTGAAAGTTTTTTATGTAGAAATTATTCGAACTTTTATAAAATTTATACAGATAGATCTAAAGATGCTCAGGGGGTAGGTGCGGCATTGATTATCAGACAAAAAAGAGCATTTGATTAAAAATTAACTGTAAAACTATGTCTATCATGTACTTAGAGCTGATAGCCATTTTGGAGTCATTACCTTATATTAATTCTATTGACTTAAATAACTTTGTAATATTGTCTGATTCTAAAATTGCATTGCAGCATTTGGCTCGATGCACCTCGACTTATCGAGGTGCACCCATAGCCTTTGCGAAAATGGATTCTATCCTTAAATTGAAAAGTTATTGTAAGAACATAGTTTTGCAATGGATACCTGCTCATATTGGCCTACCTGGAAATGAGATTGTTGACACATTAGCCAAACAGGCATCCCCTGAAGGAATTTTGGTTGAATATAAGCCTTATTTTACAGACATTCTACATGATACTAAAGTTCTATGCAAGCATCTATGGAAAGAGTTTTTTGACGAGCGTTTTCTAACTAAAGGCATCTGGTATAAAACAATCCAACCAGAACCTTCAGGGTATGCTTGGATAGATGGAGCCAATATGAGCAGATGTGATATTGTAAAAGCCCTTCGGCTTCGGTCCGGACACATCCCGTTAAATAAGTTTCCATTCATGATGGGTAAGACAACATCATCAAATTGCGATGAATGTGGGATAGTTGAAGATGCGGCACATGTCATCAGAGAGTGTGTTCGGAACGAAGCCGAAATATTAGAATTTTTGCATAACTTCAATTTTACATATGAAGTAGGTTTTTACAATAGTGCACTTTCAGCTCCGTCTTCGGGCGCAGCTAAAGCATTGATTAAAATAGTATCTAAATGTGTTAACTATAGATAGATAACAAAATCTGTAAGATGTATATTTTATAACTCTTTATTTGTTAATTTTATAAATTTGTTAAACAATAATGAAACTGTAGAACTATGAGGGTGACATTTTCTAGTTAGAAAAAACCCTCTTTAAAATTAATAAAAGAAATAAAAAATTATATATTTAATTAATCAAAGTATGCACCGTTGTTATCTATGCATTTTTGCCATCTCATAGGTAGTTCATTGATCCCAGTGGTTTGGACTGCCGCATCCTTGTAAGAAGTTGTCCAAATTCCGAAAAAAATGGTAACGATTATCGTACAGTATCCACTTTTCATCACAAGTAATGATTCGATTTAAAATCCCTTCATTATTGTGTCGGTTGAGCAAAGTAACACAGTAGTCGACGTGTGTTTGCAAGTTCGATTCATTCAATTCATGAGGTACCCATCGTTCAAGTTTTTTTACTTTCCCGATTCGCTTCAAGTGGATTAATACAGTTTTATCACTTACCCCGAAGCCTGCAGCTATCTCTGAAGTGTTTTGAGATTTATCCGCTTCCACAATAGCCTTTAATTCTTCATTTTCCACTTTGGTCTCCGGCCATCTACGGGGTTGGTTCTGAAGGTTGAAATTTCCAGAACGAAAACCTTGAAACCAAAAACGAACCGTGCTGTCTTTTGCGATACCAGCGCCATATACATCATAAATCCTTCGAGCTGTGTCTGCAGCACTGGTGCCACGGTAAATCTTGTACTCGTAAATATACCGATATTTCATGTTTTCCATTGTGCGCTAATAAGCGACGCCAAAGAAAAAAATATGAGGAAAAAACAAATGAATGACTGTTTTCAAAACTCAAACCAGCTAAATGAATTTATAAATTTGAATTTGGAATTCTTAAGCCAAAACCAAAGATATTTCAGCTCAAAGTGGTCAGTACGACAAACGCTAATTTCATATGTAAGGACCTAATATTAACAAACAGCTTGAGGCACGAAGTATTGCAATCCTCCTAAAGAAGCACAACAATTTTGCTGGCTTGTATAACTTTATCTACCATTTTTAGGTCAGCTAAAAACCATAACAATATCTTAAAATGAGTCGATATTAGCTTACGGAAATTTTCGACACAAAACATAGTAAAAAATTGTTTTCCCTTAAAACCAGCCACGTTTACAACATAATGAATTTGGAATGTAATTTTTTTAATACCACTTATATAACCAGCCAGTTAAATGGTCAAATGATTTAAATCTATTTTGTACTAACTTTTCTTCTGAAAAAAAAAATATTTTCGATACTGTAATTGTAAAATATACAATTATTATTTAAAATGCCATAAATAAATAAAATAAAGACGTTTGACTCAATGCCAATACAAATACACATCTTATATACCTATTAGAGTCTAAGATTTTTAGACACT
Organism: Nymphalis polychloros; assembly: GCA_905220585.2. NCBI lineage: Eukaryota > Metazoa > Arthropoda > Insecta > Lepidoptera > Nymphalidae > Nymphalis > Nymphalis polychloros. The sequence continues at coordinate 4,375,939 of HG992247.1, forward strand.
CGCTCTGCAAATCCCGCTACTCGATTTTTCGATTGGATTATATTAGAGGGTACCACCTAAGTATAAAACTGAGTTTTTGTCATCCTAGACCGCGAGCGTCTAGGCGTCGTGAAAAACGACTCTTGGCAAATATCTCAGAAATTGTGAACTTTAGGTTGAAAACAGTACAGACCTTTTTTGTAGAGGATTGAATTTCCCGTCTTTTTTATTGTAAACGTTTTTCTCTATTATTAATATTTTCCGATATATAGTTACTTAAAAAAACCAATTTTGATTTTCGTAAAATATCTTAATAATTTTTGGAAATACGAAAAAAAATGCCATAATCAAAGTTGGAGAATATAAAATTTGCTATAAATTTTATATAATACATTTTCTTGTAAAATCAGTAGAACTCTAGTGTTCTAGCGCAAATTGAAACGCTGATGGCCTTGTTATGTGAACATAAATATTGTGGACGCCGCCGACTGGCGTCTTCGGTATGAAATGGGTTAACCATTACTTACCACACCTCTGAAGAATTACGTACTTGGCACCATGGGGTAGATTTATACCCCAGTGACAAAAATTGTTGTATAGGCCCGAACCGGGGAAATAATACAGGAGAACTTGGAGAACTCAGAAAACGTGTATTAACTGGACGCCGGTAACATCGCTAATCACCGTCAAACGGTGTACATAATAATTAAACTTAAAATTAACTGTTAAGTTATACAGGAGCGCTTCGTGTTGCTCTTTAAATTCATCAGGCGCTCCAACATGCCCCCGGACGTTGAAAGCTCCTCTTTCAACACGAATCAATAGAAACTGGTAGTGGGCAAATCTTGTTGAACGCTCGTCGGATTACTCCAGCAGACGTCCGGATGTCAGCCACGCGTACAACACCATCAGATCCTGGATGGACAGCAACAATTCGTCCTATTTTCCACTTTAGCGGTGGAAGATTGTCTTCCTTCACTACTACCATGGAACCCAGCTTTAATTCATCTTTAGATGAACGCCATTTGGTTCTTTGTTGCAATTCTGAAACATACTCCTTACTCCACCGAGCCCAAAAGTGCTGGCGTAGTTGCTCAATTCTTTGGAAACGAGTTAAATAATTAATAGGATCGTTTCGGTTATCTCGTTGAGGAAGTGAAGTTAGCGGCCGACCAACAATAAAATGACCCGGTGTCAGAGGTGAAAAATCTTCAGGATCAGAAGACAGCGGCGTTAAAGGGCGGGAATTCAGTATCGCCTCAATCTGAGTTAAAGCGGTGTTGAGCTCTTCAAAGGTCAGGTTACAATTTCCCAACACTCGTTTGAGATGATATTTTGTCGACTTGACACCCGCTTCCCAGATTCCGCCGAAATGAGGAGTGTACGCGGGAATAAAATGCATTTTTATTCCATCGTTAGCTAAACTTTCGCCTAGAGAATCGCAATTGGATTTTAAGAATTTAGAAATTTCGTTATACGCGCCAACAAATGAGGTACCATTGTCGGAATATATATCTAAGGGTTTTCCCCTGCGCGAAACAAATCTGAATAATGCTAGTAAAAATTTATTTGTGCTTAAGTCACCTACCAGCTCCAAGTGAATTGCCTTGGTCGTAAAACAAATAAAAATCGCGATGTACACTTTTACTAGCCTACAACCACGACCTTGTCGACTAGCGCACATGATAGGGCCGGCGTAATCAACGCCAACACTTTCAAATGGATAACCTCCTGGAAGAAGACGCTGCTTTGGCAAGTTCCCCATTAAAGGAGTAATTATATTACCTTTCATTCGACAACAACGTACACAGTTACGATAGCAAGCTTTCGCTAAATTTCGGCCACCTATAGGCCAATACGATTCCCTTATGGAAGCTAATAATAGCTGAGGATCAGCGTGCATTAATTTATTGTGTTCGTAACTAAATAATAATTTTGTAGAAATATGAGTGGACTGTAAAAGAATAGGATGCTTTTTATTATAAGAGAATGTCGAATTCTCTAAACGTCCTCCAACTCGCATTATATTATTAGAATCTAAGTAAATATTAAATTTAAGAAGAGCACTTTTCACAGGTAAATTTTGTTTATTTATAAGTAATTTATACTCTGGAAAGGACTCAATTTGACTTTTTATAATAATAGTATTTAATGCTTCTTGTAATTCATCTTGTGTTAAGAATTTATGTGAAACAGGAAGCTTTTCTACAAATTCTAATAAATCGCAGCATGTATGCAACGCATCGGACGAGTCTTAAATAATTGGAAAAACGTTTAAAATCTACTATAACTTTAATATTATCTGCGACAGCGACTGCGATTATGTAAACGCGTCGTATTTTCAATAAAATGTTCCTCATTCAACCTTCCTTCTGTTATATAATCAGATGACTGAGAGTTAATCTCCTTGAGATTCCAACATTGCATTAAATCCTTACGAATTAAATTTAAATCAGTGTCATCATGAGAAGTAGCTTGAGTAAACTTACATGATATTTTATTTAATAATTTATCATTACAATAGGTAACGGGGCCAGAAACGATCCAGCCTAGCCTGGTTTCACATAACACAGGCTTTCCAACACCTAACTTAATTTTTTCAGTACCTAGCAAGTCCCAGAAGAGATCAGCACCAAGTAAAATATCTACTTCTGACGGCTGGTAGAAAGTAGGGTCGGCTAAACAAATATTAGTAGGAATATTAAGCTTGGTCAAATCAACTTCACAACGGGGCATGTCATTTGTTATTAACGGCAATACAAAACAATATAACTTAGCGGTATAGCTGTTATCTAGTGACGTCATTTTAACCTGACATGTATTGCCTACGCGAGAATTCACGTTATTTATACCATAGATTGACCCATCTACTTGTTTAGTATATAACTTGAGTCGTTTACATAATCGCTCCGTCATAAAACATGATGTGCTACCACTGTCGAGTGTCGCACGCACTATATGTTCAACATTATTGTGATCATATAATTTAACTAAAGCGGTTGATAATAACACGCCGCGCTGCTTATTATTATTCTCGCTATTCGAAGACGAGAGGCGCGCAGATAAAGCAATACTACCAGCGCCAACGCCAGTGTGAATTGAGCGCTCAGGCGCCGCAGACGTCGATGGAGACGTTGATATATTATTATTATTATTGTTATAGCGATTACCTTTAAATTCCGAGACGTGAATTAATACATTATGCCTTCGCTTACATAATTTGCACCCTGGTTTTTTACAATTGTTAGCAAAATGACCTGAACGAAAACAGTTATAACATACTTTATAACTAGGTATTAACTTAAGACGAGCTTCATTACTTAATGCAAGGAACTGTGAACATGTAGTTAAACTGTGGTCAGCTTTACAACAGGGACAAACCTTAGTGACAGACTCAGTGCTTGGACAACCAGAACCATGTGTTGTTACCATGGATTTTATCTTGGGAACGTATTTATTAGTAACAGGAGTATTATTTCGTGATAACTCTAAAGTTTCAACTAAGTCAGCGCGCGTATGAATGAATTGAAGGAAAGCATCGAATGTGATTTTGCTATTCTTGTCTACGCGGCCCTTAAACTCCTCCCACTCACGATAAGACTTCTGATCTAACTTGCGAGTAACTAAATATATTAATAAAGTGTCCCATTGTTTAACTGGCTCACCTAAGGATTCTAACGAACGCAGATTTTTATTTAATTGGTCTATCAAACCTTTTAACGCCACAGAAGATTCCCTAGTAATAGCTTCAATATTGAATAAGGCTGACACGTGATTCTGCACTAATAATCGTTTATTATCATAACGATCACATATTAAATTCCAAGCAATTGTATAGTTGCTAGCGGAAAACTCAATCGATTGAATGACCACAGCAGCAGATCCCTCCAGAGAAGCACGCAAATAATGGAATTTATTTATTTGGTCAATTTCATCATTATTATGGATGAGGCTAGTAAAAGTGTCACGAAATTCTAGCCAATTACTGTAACACCCATTAAACCGTGGTAGCTGTATTGTAGGCAACTTAATAGGCTTATGAATACTAACACCTGTATTCCTATCACTACATATAGATTCATTGTCTTTATTGTATAATTTTAAAAATTCTTGAGATCTAGACAAGGCCTTATAATATAAAGATTCAAACTCTGAACGCTCAGACAACTGTAATTTTACATCGTCAACTAAACATTCTAAACGCAACTGTACCTCATCATATTGCACGTACAACGACTCGATCTTTTCCCTCCGCAATTGCAACTCAGTAACATCACAACTGCTTAATTTTTTATCATTCAACGCATCGAGGTAATTAATAAATGCTGTTAAGCGACCTTTGAAACTTCCACGCTTTTTTACTAACTCTCTTTCCTCGGACATACTGGGACTCGAGTGTCGTCGACCTGAAATGTATATAATAACAAGTTATATAACTAATTATCTACTATTTTAATTACAAACTTTAGGTACTACGTTCTAGAATTGATTTTATTGTATTTAACAATGTAAATAGGTAATCTTTATTGTAAATGTTAAAATATAATTATTAATTTTGAAACGGCTAATTTATATTCTTAATATATAAGTAAATAAATAATTATTTTAAGTACACTACGGCTTAATTAAGTATATTTAAAGTAAATGAATTGTAATAATATCTAACACTAATTAATACATTATAATTATTTAACAAGTACCTACGCATCAACTATAATAATTGAATGTATGTCTCTTAAACGCATTAATACAATTATAAATCGAAGTAATTACACAATAATATTTTAAGTATTGTATAATAATATTTATGCTAATCATATGAATATAATATGAAAAATGAGAACCATTCAAAATGCAAGTCGGTACTTTATTAAAATATTAAATACAGGTATAAAAACGTACTAACCTTTTATATTTCTTATATATTAAAGTTAAATACAACCTGTACGAGTGTTGGGTGACGATATTATCCACAAGAACTTAACACCGTTGAAATATGTGTACTGACTCCAAATTCACTCTGCCCACGTGTAACTCCTCAAGTTGCAGATATTTTTAATTCCGTTGTTAATTAATATTTCTGATTCATTAATTATCTTCTTTAATCCTTGAAGATATAATGCGGCTCGATATGGACCATGTATAGGCCCGAACCGGGGAAATAATACAGGAGAACTTGGAGAACTCAGAAAACGTGTATTAACTGGACGCCGGTAACATCGCTAATCACCGTCAAACGGTGTACATAATAATTAAATTTAAAATTAACTGTTAAGTTATACAGGAGCGCTTCGTGTTGCTCTTTAAATTCATCAGGCGCTCCAACAATTGTTATAAAAAATGAACTACTGAATATTTCGACTTGAAAATTGTTGCAGAATCTATTGACATATTTTTTTAAAGTTTGTATACTTTATATAGCTAAAAATAAAATTAAAGTACACTAAAAAAAAATGCTAAAGCCAACTAAAGTGGAAAAATGACTTTTTTCCTCAATAGGGTAGTTTTTTAACCCCAAGGTGACAACACCTTGGCGTAAGATATATAAACGATTATATATAAGGTCCTCCAGACCGATTTCGGCCACGGCGGCCAATCTCAAGAGAGATTAGCCAACTGCGCAGGACATATTATAGTGCACAAGTGTGTGCGCAAACACAGGTGCACTCTCTTTTCCTTAGCTCTCATAATCCGATGGGACGGCAATCCGACACGACCGGAAAGAGTTCAGGCGCAGGACCAACGGCTTAACGTGCTTTCCGAGGCACGGGAGTGTACACACTTCCAACATCCAGACTCCGGGCTGCTACTGAGAATTTTCTGACAGAAAAACCCAATAACTATTTATTGGCCCGACCTGGGAATTGAACCCAGGACCACCGGGTCTGCAGCCACTAGACCAACGAGGCAGATAAAGGATTAAAGAAAGAAGGAAAATAAAAATCAACATCGTTTTAATTTTACTTTATTATCCATAGATAAATGGACACAAAACCTCAAGCTTCAGCAATGTCTTCATAGTCGAATTAGTATAAAAACATTGGTAAAGGTACTTAAAATATCGAATAGAAAAATTATATATGAGGACCCTAAAAGGAATTACACGATAATACTAAAATCTTACATTTAGACGGTTACAATAATCTAATTCTACTAAGTGTACGTTGTTACGTTAGTGTGCATCTCCTAAACATTTCAATATCATAACTAACTTATAGGATAAAAAATCATTGATTTTGTTAAGGTGGGTATACACTTTAATATACGCAAATGAATAAAAACTTAAGATCGGATTTCGTTTGAACTAAGCCTTATATATAGAACAGTGTTGCCAGTGCAAAATTTGTAATACGATAATTCTTCTTCCATACAAATTAAGGCTTATTTCAAAAGACAACACAATTATACCATAGGTAAATAAATAGTAATCGTTTTGTTTTGGCACTAATCATCATTGGTTTTATTGTGTACACACCTTAACATCAAGAGTTCTGAATTTTACAACTAATAGATATGAAATTTTTCTATGCAAAGTATCTTATTGAAACATTGATAAATCATATTTGAATATAACAATTAAGAGACGTTATTAATATCTTTATGTATTCAATAAAAGATTAACGTCTTTCTTATCTTCATCGATCGCAAAGATCGCTTTAAATCGATCAATATTTCAATACGACACGACGTATCATTTGATATTCAATTGAATGCAAAATGGTATATCCATAAGTTGGAAAAAAATCAGGTATCTCATTCCCAAAATTTTATACCACGACTCTAGTAATTTACTGACATAAAACACGGCACTATATGAACGTCGAACTACTTCCTATTCCATTATAATTATATTGTTCAATATTTAATTAGCATCTAACTGAGAACTCATTCTCGAATACATGGTTCCTAGTTAATCGTATTTTTTTTTTAATGAAATATTAAAAAATTCTAATCCTAATCGATATGCGTCCACTTAAACACTTTATTAGATTTATTTAATTTTTACTCTCGATGAAATATGTTGCTTATAATTTTAAATCGACAAAATTATTTAATCGATATTTCGTATTTAGAATCGATTTATTTGAAGAACGAAGAACGTTTTCTATCTTATCTTTTAAGTTGATAGGCTTCTTGTAAAGTATTTAAGCGTACACGTATTCATGTAATGTCGAAATAAAAAACAAAATGGCAGTCAAGCGTGAATATAAAATACAACCCCTTACACAATCAAACAGTCTTATGCGTCATTTAAATTAAAAAAAAAGTCATTCAGCCAATAATATTATAACAAGTATAAATCGCACTACAAAATTTTTTAAATGCACGTATTAGATAAAAAAAAAAAATCAAATTACTTAAATAACGCTAGAAAATATTATTTTTAAAGCCTATTTATATCTTAAATATTAAAAGTGTACCCTATGTTCCGATTACACGCATTTCATACGTTCGCGTACAAAATTCGATATAACCAATGCAGGGCGACGTTTTGATCCGTAACAGTGTTGCCAATAAAACACGTCTCATTTGTATAACTCAAACATAGCACCCGTGTAATTTTTGACATATTTTAACATTACATTCAAATGTTACCATATCGAAACATGAAATTCAATTCATGCGTGTTCGAAAGCTGCCTTTATTGATATGTCCGATTATATTTTATCACAGAATTAAATCGTTTATATTACGTTTCATTAACGAAACCATTTTTTTGGATAACTGTATGATGTCAATGTATTAAGATCTTAAGCTTATTTGTAACAAATATTGTACATAATGTGTCGTAAAAAAAGAAAAGTTTAACAAACAATTTCAGTACGAGATAGAGACATACTATGTAATTATACGAATTATGTATTGATTTAATAAAAATTTGGTATCAATTAATCTTCTAATTCACTTAAATTGTGTTAAGATTTTCAATTGTTTGATGGTATTGCGAAAGGCTTACGTGTCGTCTCTACCCTTGAACAACAGTCGAAACGAATGCTTGTCGTGTGTCGGTCTACAGGTCGGTGTCGTACCAGGCGGCGACGTTGTTGTTGTCGTGCGGCGGCTCCGGGAAGGCGATGTCGGACGCGGTGCCGGCGCCGTCCGCCTCGCCGATGTCCATGTCCATACCGAAACCGCTACCTATCTCGAGGCCCTGCATTGAGTCTATCGGTATTTGATCGTAGCCTGGAATATGTTTATTGTATATTAAATATTGTTATACAAGCATCTGTGGAAGTAAGTAATTGGACGAAATTATATACATATCGCAGGGTTATTTATCAAAGTTATAATTGGACAAACTTGGTAATCACCTCATTTCCTGCAATATTACAAACCAGTGTCGATTCGTACTTAATTTCAATGGACGTCTGATCCTAATATTATAATGTTTGATAGTTTTAGAAGCGATGATAAATAAAATTTACGATTGATATTCCTTGATAGGCAATTAAATATAAATAAATCTTTAATGTACAATTTTAACACGATATATGTATAATAAGCTTAAACATTGCTTGCGCACTCTTATAGCATCGACAATTACGTTACCAGTAAAATTACACAACACGCATTAAGCTACAAAAACAATTAACTGCCTAATGATAAAAACTATATTTAAGCTTGTCACTGTATGATATTTGCCTTGTTGGTCGGTATTGGTCGGTATTGGTATACCGGTTTAAAGGGGGGCCAATGTAACTACGATAGCCAAGGGACATAATATCTTGGTGACCAAGGTTGGTTGCGCATTGGCGAGATAAGGGATGGTTAATATCTCTTACAATTTCAGCGGTAGTGGTGACAGCACACCATCAAGTAGCCCATTTACCAATATGCTTGCCTATTTTAAATAAATTAAACATATACAGGAGGTCCTGGGTTCAAATCCCAGGTGAGGCCTATAAAAGGTGATTGAATTTTAATGCTTGGCAACACTTTTCACCTTAGATTATATCGACTGAGAGCCCTGACAATAAACAAAATCGCCAAATGATTGATGAATATTAGAGACTGACCAACACGTGTCAAGGTACTTTGAAAGATCTAGCCCAACATTCGAGCGTTTCCCACAAACTAATTTTACATATTATCATATCATTAACATTATTCACTAAACAGGTGAATTTCTTTTATTTACCTGTTCACTGTATGAAATGTTAAGCGAAAGCTTAAATATTCTGATATAATCTGAAATCTGTGTAATAATGTAACTGACGTTTATAAGATAATTTTGTTTGTCGCAGTATAAACTGTTTAAGTACAGTTACTGGTTAAGTATTAACTGTTTAAGTGTACTTGAATTTGACAATAATGAACCAAATCGTAATGGTTTTAAAATAAAAGGTAATTTTTTATTTTACGAAAAAAAATAATTAAAATTTTTAAAGAAAATAATATCATTTGTTTTTATCGGTAGACGTAACCACTTACCATTAACTTCTACCAACTTTTAGGAACAAATTTTGAACTAAAATACGAACTTAAATACACAACGGAGAGGTTAGTTTAGGTGAAAAAAAAAAAAAAACACAAATATTAGTTATGTAGCAATAAAAGCAAAAAAAATCACAACAGAGATATAATCACAAAAGATGATTAGATTTTGTTAATTACAAATTATAAAAATAAATAAACATAAATAAATAAAAAAAAAAAAAAAACACATAACAAAAATAATAATTATATTCCCGTCACCTGTGTTTAGTGATAAATAGGTCCCGGATTAAGCTGCGTGTAAAGAAGAGAGAAAACATGTATTTATACAGAAAACTTACATTATTACGATAAAAAAAAAAAACAAAAAACATACATCAACATGGGTGCTTACATACTTCACAATGTATAATATACGTTTGAGAAATAATAAACTAATGTTAGCAACTAAATAATTAAAGACACGTGTAACAGAATTTTGTTTGAATTTTTTATTATTAATAATTAAAAAAAAAAGAAACAGTTCAATAACCGAATCTATAATAAATAAAGAAACATAAATGGAAGAATATTTGAAAAAAGAAATTGAGTATAGTTCTATGTTTGAAAAAATTAATAAATCTGTAAATGTTCCATACATTTATTTTAATTTTTTTTATTATACTTATATGTGCATGACAACATCATTACAGCTCAAAAAATGATAATAAATATTTTGTCTATGAGTGGCGTTGTTATTCATTCTAAATATATATTTTATGTAAAATTAGAATAGCCGAGTGCACTAAACTATACATACATTTAGAATGAATTATTAAATCTTTCTAATTTATCTAAGCCTAACTCAATAATTGGCCTATCTAATGTACAAAAAAAAAATCAACACAGATACTCGAGAGTAGCACGTTCAAACAACTGAACAAACAAAATCTTTAGTTTTATAATACTACTATATATAAATGAAGAAAAATAATGAAAGCTTTCTTAAGGTAATATAATTCTGTTACATGTGTCACATGTTTACATTCTACAACTGGTCGGGTTAGTTTACCAAACAGTGTGTGTCACTCATCAGATCCTTACCTTGCTGGTGGAAGGAGGGCCGCGTCCCGTACAGGCCCTCATAGCCTTGCTCTGGCCCGAGCATATCCTAGCAACGGTACTTAGTATCAAACATCGAAATAAAATAAAATTTGTAAAGCAGACGAAATTATTAAAAAAAAGGACAGATGCGACAACAATTTGCAAGGTTTGTAATTAAAATTAGAGGCGGGGTAAGAAGGTGTGGGCGGTCGGGGGGGCCTCGCGCCTCGGGAACATGTTATGCATTACTTAACGGCTTTGAAAGCGAGGAAAAATTGGACTCGTCATGAATCGAAAGGTATTATTATTAAGTGGAAGTAGGAAGAGCAATGCAGAAAAGAAAATGGTCAGCCGCATTGCTCTTCATACGGTGGAATCGTGAAAAAGCGTGTAGCAAACGCGTAAAAGAGATTTTCGAGTGAATTAAAAAAAGAGGGCCTCGCAAAATGTATCTCGCCCACATAAAATTCAGGTCTTGCCCCGCCACTGATTAAAATGCAAACAATTTTTTTCACATTGGAAGCAATTAAATTGACATCGATTAAATAAAGAAAATACACATTGCTTCACATTTAAAAACACAAAGATGCAAAAAAAAAAAAGGGAATTATTTTACATAAAATCACATCAAATAAAATATGATACGATTTGATTAACACTTAGTGACTTTGTCGCTAAAATTTCGTCCCAAATTGTTTTAGGAGATACACTTTTAACATTGTAAGCGCATTGTTTGTACACAAATGAGTAATTTGCATAATTAACGAGACTTACTTGCAAATCGGGTTGCATGGTGAGATCGTTGGGCCACATCTGATGGTCGTCACGGAACAAAGAATTAGTTAACTCCATAGAGAGTCTCTTCTTGTAGTCGTGAGGCTTATCTTCAGACATGCGGAACAGTACCGCGGCAGCATATGTCGCTACACCTGAAAAAGTTAAATACATAATTAAAAATATATATATATATTATATAATTTAAATAAGTTACATATAATCTTGTTTAATTCAAATGATATATACATCATTATTATTATTTTTGATACCATAGCATGCTGACTGCCATTGCCATGCCACCTGTACTTTTGTTCATGGGCCCAGTGGTAAGAGCGTGTGAATCTTAACCGATGATCATGGATTCAAACCCGGGCAAGCACCACTGAATTTCATGTGCTTAATTTGTGATTATAATTCATCTCGTGCTTGACGGTGAAGGAAAACATCGTGAGGAAACCTGCATGTGTCAAATTTCACTGAAATTCTGTCACATGTGTATTCCACCAATCCGCATTGGAGCAGCGTGGTGGAATAAGCTCCAAAACCTTCTTCTCAAAAGAGGAGAAGAGGCCTTAGCCCAGCAGTGGGACATTCACAGGCTGTTACTGTACTTTTGTTCATTGGTGAATTGATTTGAAGTTTAATGTTCCAGAAATTTTCTTTGCCATTAAGTTTATTTATGAAATTAATATAACTACATTTCAGATATTACTTCTTACGGTGATGAGTGATTAATTTTTTTTTTTTTTATAGTATAGGTAGGCGGGCGCGCTTATGGGCCACCTGATGGTAAGTGGTTTCCAATACCCATAGTCAACGGCATTGTAAGAAATGTTAACCATCGCATACATCACCAATGCGCCACCAACCTTGGGAACTAAGATGTTATGTCCCTTGTGCCTGTAATTACACTGGCTCACCCTTCAAACCGGAACACAACAATACAATGTTTTAATTTTTCCCGCAATTGTGACAAATACCTAAATTTGTAACTACTTCAAAAAAAATTATAAACTTACCTTCGTTACGCGAATGAAGTAACTCGGTAAGTGGCGCCGTAGCGCCTTCGGCCTCTATCATTTCAGCCCCTTCTTTGTCTGCAGCAAGTTCGCAGAGGACTCCAGCTGCTACACGCTGTATAACGAAATGGTATATTTAAATTAATTATAAAAAACACATGTTATAATTTTAAGATACAACAAAAAATTTACTATAACCAATAGCGGCTCAATGCAATTGTTTTGATAACATATATAAATAAATTTCAATGAGTTCTATATCAAACAAAAACATGCTATTTTTATAGTGTAGTGTATCTATTCACTTTGTGTATGACTATAGTTGAGATTTAAAGGGACATTTTTTTTTATAGTATAGGTTAGTGGACGAGCATGTGGGCCACCTGATGGTAAGTGGTCACCAACGCCCATAGACAGTGGTTTGTATATTTCTTAAAAAAAAACAACATCACCACTGCGCCACCAAACTTGGCAACTAAGATGTTATGTCCCTTGTGCCTGTAATTACACTGGCTCACTCACCCTTCAAACCGGAACACAACAATACAAAGTACTGCTGTTTTGCGGTAGAATATCTGATGAGTGGGTGGTACCTACCCAGACGAGCTTGCACAAAGCTCTACCACCGAGTAAGACTCGGTGATCTCCCGCAATTGACGAACGATAAGCTCATCCCAGACCTGTATGTTCTCGATCTCGTTGAAGAGCAGCTGCACGAAGATGGGGATGACGTTCTGCTGGCGGATGAGCGTGCGGTTGAGCCCCTCGCGCGCCAGGATGTGCAGCGCGCCCACCGCGCCCTCCACGATCTCCTCCATGCGCACGCCGTCCGCGTACGCGCCGCCCGCGCCGCCGCCGCCCGCCGAGCCGCGCTGCTGGAACACCACGCCCCACGTCAGCACGCATGCACATCACACCAGAGACTGGCTGACTGATTGGTCTAGTGGCTAGATTAAAGGCCGCAGGTACTGGGTACAAATCCCAGGTCGGGTTATAAAAAATTTATTGGGCGTATCCGTCGAAAATTCTCAGTAACAGCTCAGTCTGAAAGTTGTAAGCGTGTACACTGTGTGCCTCGGAAAGCACGTAAAGTCGTCGGTCGGCATCTGTACTCGTTCCAGGTCGTGTTAGATTGCTGTCATATTATATTATGAGAGTTAGGGAATAGAGAGTGTACCCGTGTTTACGCACACGCTTGTGCAAGATAATGTTCTGCGCAGTAGACTAATCTCTCCTAAGATTAGCCGCCGTGGCCGAAAACGGGATTATTTAAATTGCAGAGACATACATTTAAAATGTCAACAAAGATATACAGCAAATCTCCAGATCCCAATAAACTTTCTTTTCAACTTTGATGTACGTGAGGCACGTCAGTGAACGTGATCACAAGATTACTTAGCTCTGGAGCTATTTGTGGAAAACCTGATGAGCTTACGATGAATTTGCCAGCTTCGAAGCTTTATATAAATGACCAAATAACAGTTATCGAATTTTCAGTAGCAGTCCGTAGTGAAAGTGCAGTCGGAGGAGTGGCTCACCCGCTGCGTGTCGTTGAAGGCGCGCAGCAGCAGGCGCACGAGGTGGTGCACGGCGCCGTGCTCGCGCAGCGGCGCGTGGTTGGCGGGGCACAGCGCCAGGTTGCGCACCAGCCCCACCACGGCCTTCACCAGCGGCCAGCGCGACGGCGGCTGCAGCAGCTTCACTATCACCTGAATGGGCAACCAGCGATTTACATTTAATTATCGGAACAACCAGTGATACCTGTGATACGAAGTTTTTTTTTCGTGCATTCGTGTTCGTAACAATTCATTTCTGCCTTGGTATTGAGAAAGACGTTTGTAAGAAAATTTGCACATGTCAAATCTAATTTTGACGCCTGTAATGGAGCATTATGAATACAAGCCTTAATCCTTCTTACACAGAAGAAGTATTTGCGAAGCAAGTGTGGTATTGACAGGGTGTTATTACTAGAACATCTTTATGACAATATTTGAACATAATTTATCATTTAAAACCATTTTTTTTTTCATTAATAACCTTTAACAAAGCTTTATATATAAATGTTTATCTTACCGGCAATCCATAGTGAAGTCTAACTGCATTTTGAGCCATCTCACTCTCGACGTGACGTGAGGTGAGGTGTCGGAGAGCACAAACAGCTGGTTCAGTTATTTCCTCTCGGTCTCCGGCAGACACTACGGTGCGCACAAGCGCATCTACTCCACCGGCCTGGCAGACTGTCACCTAAAAATAGCTTTTGTTTCATACAATGTATTTAAATTAAATTATGAAGAAGCTTGCTTGTCACTAGCTTATAAAGCTGTGATATTGACACATTCTGTGTTTTTTTTTATACACTAAAGGAAATTTTACAAGATGTATGGAGTAATTTTAAATAAGATAATAATACCTTATTTCTTTGATTGTTACAAGTCAAGTTAGATAGTATGCCAGCTGCGCAAGTAACTATGTTGACATCAGTTGAAGCAAGCACTTGCACCAGGCTCTGAAGCAGAGCTTCCAATCCTTCGACCTGTAACAACAATAACATTATTAAGAAAAATGTTATCATTAAAGTATTGTTTTATCACCAATTGTTTTAAGTATATCTAACCTTAGTAGCAGCATCTGAAAGATTCCTCAAAGTCCAAAGGCAGTTTTGTACTAAACGCCCACTGGGATTACCCAGATGCATGGCAAGAGCTTGCATGCCACCAGCTTCCACAATTGCTGGTTTGTTGCTGGAGCATACTGACAGAACCTGGTAATGATGTTGTATTAGAACATTATAGGCCCATAGTTATATCATTTTAAAAATATATTATGTATTTAATGACTCGCCTTAAGAACTCTTGATGTAGTCCACAGCAACTTCTCATAGTCATAAGAGCGCATAATGCGTACTAACTCAATAGGTCCTTGAGAGGCAAGAATAATTAGCTTCGATTCCTGATTTCCATAAGCTAAAATCTGGAGACAATCCGTAACAATCGCCAGGAATTTCACATTATTTCTTTGCAATAATGCTACCATCTTTTGAAGACCTCCAGCGAGACGCACAGCCATTTTAGATCCATCTTGGTGTAATAGCAGATTATGGAGGGTGGTGATAGCGTAGAATAGAACTGACTCCACTGGAGAGCTTAGAAGTTTTACCAATGCAGGAATTCCCCCACTCTTGAAAATGGCAAGTAGACCTTGTCGATGGTGAGACAAGTTGTGCAAGGTTCCAACAGCGCCCTTAGTAGTTTCCAAATCATTGCTATTAGAGATTGCCCTAACTAAAGCAGCAACCATTTGTGGAGAGTTCATGATAGCATGACGGGATGCTTCTTTCTTAGACAACTGGTGAACCATCATCGCAGCTTGAGATACTACAACTTGATCTTCATCATTTAAGAGTTTTATCAACTCTGGGATGGCCCTAAATAAATGAAAAGAGTAAAATTGTTGAAATTGTAAGAAGTAAATTATTTAATACAAACATTATTGAAGTTTTATTGTTTTGATACTTTTTGCCATTGACCATAACTTCTATAATTTATGGTTTTCTAAGAAATGGTAGTTAAGATACCTGGTAGCCAAATCAGCATCATCTTGGTAGTTAATAAGGTTGACAA
The DNA here is from genome assembly GCA_905220585.2 of Nymphalis polychloros. Taxonomy (NCBI): domain Eukaryota; kingdom Metazoa; phylum Arthropoda; class Insecta; order Lepidoptera; family Nymphalidae; genus Nymphalis; species Nymphalis polychloros. Next base: position 4,391,852 of record HG992247.1, read on the forward strand.
CAGCATGTTTCAACATCTGAGATGGTTCAGATAATCGCTGGACTGCAGTTGGTTGAGCAGGATCCAGTTGAGTAGATGGTATCTCAATACCCTCTTCCAGGGTTTCAGGAAACATAGCAGCTCGAACACGTTGTGAACGAGTCTGCGATAGCTGCTGGTTCATATCTAAAGAAGAAAATTTACTTATTACTTACTAAGAATATTACTTTTATCACAAAATATTAGATCATTTTTATCACAAAATATTAGATCATTTTTATGTAAGAAGAATATTAGGCAAATTAGTTATATTTTTAATTTTTAGATAAATTTGAATAAGAATGAACATACCATCAACCTGCTCTTGAGTAAATCCCTGAGCAAAACCCTGGTCCAGATCAAACATGAGTTGATCACCTTCCATTTCATCATCTTCTTTGCCAGTAAGAGATGGCACCTGTAAGATTTTTATTTTATTTATATAATTCATATGTAACGCACAACATATACCAAATAACATGTAGAAAAAAATCAAATTCAATTTTTCCAAAATCATGTAGTATATAAAGAGAAGTCCATTTAAAGTCAAACTAAAATTAACTTTATTTCGTCTGGGTAGGTACCACCCACTCCAGGTTATTGTTGTGTCCCAATTTGAAGGGTGAGTGAGCCAGTGAAATTACAGGCACAAAGCACATAACATCTTAGTTCCCAAGGTTGGTGGCGCATAGGCGATATAAGCGATGGTTAACATTTTTTACACTACCAATGTCTAAGTTTGTTGGTGACCACTTACCGTCAGGTGGCTCATATAAAAAAACAACCTTTTAAACAGTACTAAAACAATTACCTTAAAGATATAATTTATTTTGCATTTAATAAAGAATGTCATACAAGATCAATATAATTCTATGATAATTTATTAATAATTAATGGGTAAAAATATGTCTGTGACAAACAAAACCGGTTACACATTCTTGCATTGTTAGTATTATACAATTTACTCATTCATAATCATTAACTTCATTCATTCGACTGTTATTCTTAAATATCTTGTAACCACTATAATGTTATATAAAATGATTAAAGACTGGTTTTGGTTTTTTCGTTTGCCTAATTTATGAGGAACATAAAATAGTGCTGAAATATGCATGTACCCTCTGATATTCTGCTACATGTATCCTTTAACTTATATTGATGTCTCAGGAACCTAGCTTCAAACCTTCTCTTTGAGAGGAAGGAGGCCTTCACCTTTCATTACGACTTATTACTTTACTATAACAAATCAACTAAATTATTGAAAGTTTTTAACTTATGCTATTTTATCTAACAGAATTAAAATACAACCTATAATATATTTAATAAACACATATTTTATACCTGAGTAGCGGCTCCGGAATTGATGCCAGAATCCACCAAATATGAATTCTGCTGCCACATAAGAGTCTGCTGTTCTTTGCTTGGAGCCATTGGCACATCAGAACCACCATAATTACTGTGAGACACTGAAAGATGTGTTTGATATAATAGTTATTAGTTATCATAATGGTTTACAATATAAACATAAGTATAAAATATCATCAAGATTAGAATATGCATATAATATATAACTGAAGTAATTGTCAAATACATGAACACAAATCAAAAACAAATTAATAGATAATGTTCATTTTATACGCAAATACAATAAATGGCTTACAATCCTATCTTAAGAACCTTACACTTGTAATGGGTAATGCCTTAACAATGAGTCACAACAACCGCAAAATCATGTTTTGTATGTTTCACATCGATTTATTTATATTTATCATGTTAATAATTCAATAAATACTTACTTGTCCTGCTCTGTGACGATGGTATCTGATAACTCATGGTTTAGCGGATGCAACGGTGCACCCTGCGCCTATAAAAAATAAACTATGAAAGAACGTTCACGACGCAGCCGTAGATATTGATTTAAAAACAATTCAATAATGTTGAAACAGATTTTTTAAAACACATAAACACTTCCATCTACACCTTTTTATACACAATCAATAAATATCATTTTATTAAAACAAAATAAACAAAGTACTTCTTTGAGATGAACTAAATACCACACCCGAGAAATATCAGAATTCAGAAATTAATTGATTGGATACTTTCATGCTAGTTATGTATAAAGATTGGTAATGCGTATGCTATAACGTTTATTACATACCTTAAGATTTTAAGCAATTCACAATATATTATAAACGTATTTTAACAACTTTAGTAAATAAAAAAGCAAGTGCTTTCACCACCTTCACCTAACCTGACATTACAATATGGCGTCGAGTTCGGTAACACTCGTATGCATTCGTCAATAACGGGACGCTTAATTCCTTTCTCGTTTCAACTTCTACAATTGTACCGGTAATCATAGACACTATCTCCCTCACATTTCGTTGGTAATGTTGGATAAACTGCAATAACAAAAAAACGTTTCTTTCCATGCAGAGTACTTAGAGATTTAAGAAGATAAATGATCAATGATAAAGCATTTTATTATTACAATACAAATTAATATAAATTTGGAAAAATTGAATGTTATTCAATTTATTGATTTTGAATAACATTCAATTATGCTATATCAAATGTAATACATAGATTAGATCGAAGAACCAAGTTGTAATTTGTAACTTTATTCTTTTATTGACATTCATAATTATTTTTATTTCCTTTCAGACTTTTGTTATTTTCACATCTTTTATGAATGAACAGCATTAAACGACGAAGGAATATTAGTATATTATTATTTTAATTTGATATTGATAAAAACATGGCATCGGGCCCTTATAATATTTCTACCTATAGCCGATTTAATTTATCGGACAATGAGTCTGATATACAGATTTTGGTCAGAGAATATGGCAATCGAGTAAATAAACAAATTGTGAGAGAAGAAGAGCACGGAAATTCAGAATTTATCTCTTATGTTGAAAAAAAAACAAAGATAATAGAGGACTCTTGGACCCAAGATAATTATGAAGGATTTTTTAAAGATACACCAAATAAGAACATTGCAGTTTTGAGTTATTTGTCTGAGTCAGGATTCATTACTTCTTTAATGTACTCTCCGAAAGGTGAATTTCTAATAGCAGGCTATTCAACAGGTTTGATTCAGGTAAATGAATACCTTCCTATTGTATAGTAGGCAAAAAATTAAACTAGTTTTTAAACTTACCTTTTGTTGTTAGTTATTTTTCTACCAATAATTGTCAATACCATTAAAAATAACCATATATAAATGTCCGAATACTTAGGAATATACTTCCATATAATCTCAGCTAATGGAGATAATTTGGAGTTTACAATAAGCAGCTCCATTAAGGGGCTGGTGGATGTCACGGTGAGAGAATCTCCACCGAAATTGGGTATTGCGCAGGATGTTTTCTTTCACCGCCATACGAGACAAATCATAATCACAATATACCGTCCGTTAATGGCACTGCACTACACGTACACGTCCGGTAACATATAAATAGTTCACATATGAATCTGCGACCTGCGGTTAATATTCCACTGAGTCACCTGGGCGCTAAAATTGAATTATGACTCTTTTAACAAAAAATAATTCTAAGCCTTAAAGTGCCATTTGGATAATATAAATAGAATGTATCCTATATATAAAGGTTTTTAGAGTAACCTGGATAATGGACAAGAATTTAAAGTCATTCGAAATTTTCGTAGCGACGTTGAAGCTTCCTCTGATTTATTATTTGCACCATTTTACATGAGCATTAATCTTTATTAAATTAAAACAATAAAATAACTAAAGCGTTAACTTCAGTTTTATCAGAATTAGTTTAAAAAAGATCAATTTCTTGGTTACCAATACGTAAAAATACCAGGCCTATTAAATTTGAAAAAAATTAAAACGAAATTGCAATCTGGTAAGTCATGAAAAATTATGGAGGAACAAAGCGAAATTTTATCGGAATATGTCAAATATATTTCATCCTATTACAAAAAGGAGGATGTTCCAAGTATTTGGTATCCTATGTTTTATCAAGGACCTAAAGAGGAACGTGATCGCTTCGCTTGGATAAAAGAAAACGATGAGAAATTCTTGCACAATACCAGGAACGAGATATTGTTCAATCGATGGTATTGTTCTGAATTGGGTGCCATAACGGCTTTGACCTACTCTCCTAACGGAGGCCATATTATCGTTGGCCACACGTCAGGGATGATACAGGTAGTTTTATCGTCGACCGATTTAATTTTAACGATATTGAAAGAAAATTAAAGAGTTTGTTTAAGAATAATTTATTCTCACTAATTACATACTTATTTTTTTAGGTATAGAATTTATTTGACCTTAAAAAATTAATACAATTTGATTTTTGTCCAGTAAAGTCCTAAGTCGTGTCGGAGTTACATAAATATTGATTCAAATTTGTAAAAATAAAAAAGTGTACTAAATTTATAAATTTGGTCTATTAATTATAAGTTATGTCTGCTTCTGAGGCTGAGGGTTAAAATCATTCTGAAAACAAAAAAAATCCATAAGACAGACATCCATTGCATTATTACCGGATGTAGTTTTGAAAATGTAAAAAAAATTAGCTGTACTAAATCATTTGCTCCTGGTTCATGGCTATCACCTAGTAGTTAAGACAAATCCAACATGCTCAATAATGACGGTGATAATATGTTGAGTAAATTAGGAGTTCCTACGGCTACCCCATGACACAATCACGAGACCACCTTCACATTACCATATTCGATTATCACCACAGTTACATATATTAAGTATATATGTTGGTATTAATAAAGATGTATGTATATATTATTAAGTACCAAATTTAAGCCCAATCGGCAGTGGGAAGTGTCAAAAAAATTCTATGTATAAAAGCTTGTTAGAATTACTTGTACCTACTTAAATATAACAATTATTCATCGGCATACTTATCTAAAATGATTTAAAAATTGTTTAACGTGAATAGACACGCACAACCAAAATGTACTTTTCTCAAATAGTAATCATAACGTAAATAAATTATTCTTTTAAAATTATTTTATCAGATGCGTCATGGGAGTACTGGCGTAGTACTCTGTACGCTGCGCAACATCCAGTATCCACCGAAACCAGTTTATGCTCTAGAATACAGTCGTTTAGAAGAAAGGGTTTGTTATGCTGCGTGCACTGACGGCGCTATCTATCGAATCGAAATACCTAACGTAAGATTATTGAAAATGTTATGATACTTAATCTATTGGATATAAAGAATCAACGTCGGATATTTCACTAGAAATATTTCTAAGGACCGTAAAGAAATCCACATTAAGGCTTTTTACATTTTAAACATGCTATACCTAAGTACGTAAATTTAACAAGACAATTTTTAAATAAATTTTGAGATCTTATGACGAAATAAAAATTGTTCTGTTATTTTTATGAGAGGATATTATTTTGGTATTTATTTTTAAATACTTACTTGTTAACGTTGCCTGGTGACTGGGTAGTTAAACAATGCTGTCTTCTTCTTTGAAATGTCCAATCAGTAATGTCTGAAAGAGACAAACAGCGTTTAACGAAAGAGCCGGTAAACAACGTTTATAAGTAAGGTTGTAACTATTTAAATAAATTCCTAAAATCTATAGATAAGGTGACATTTGCAATGAGGCAATTCTTCAGCATTTTTAACATAAATATAAAATCTAGGCCTCACAACTTCAGAGAGCGCGATAATTTTTTCCTTTACGATAAGACTTAGGTCTCTTGAACATAATGAATACATCTAGGTGTAATTATCTTTATAAGTATTTATTTACAAAAGAAAAGTAGTATATGTAAGTATACCAGTTGTCTGGTTTGCATAGTTTGTACCTACTATGAGCTTGTGCTCTGCTTACTTTGGGATCAGATGGCCTTGTGTGAATAATGTCCCAGGATATTATTATTATTATCTGTTATTATACACACATACGCATAATCATATTTGTGTAGCACTTCAAGATACTTCTATAACTGCTAAAACCACGTACAAGTTTGTATTAAATACAGCTTCAAACATCGATAGACGACCCTCCAGAATATTGCATCCGCGCGGATCCCGCGCTAGAGTGCTTTAACACACAATTTTACGGAGCTCCTGGTATATCTTCCTCCTCGACGCCGTTCATCACGCGTACGTATCCACAACACACACACACATATATATATATATATATCAGATATAATTCGAACAACAAGTCGAATGAATGTTTGCTGAGTAAATTTGAATTTATTTCTATTTCGTTGCGGATTTTAATATTTCACAATTTGTTAGCCGATTTTAAAGTGATTTAAAAGATTTTAGCGTTGCTTGTTTTTTATATTCCTCTTAAATTTCATCTTGAAAAGTATAATTATATGTATGCATTTAATTATTTTATTCGTATATACAAAATTTGTTACGCTTTCACGGATAAACCACTAAGGCGGTTTTGATGACATTTGGTATTAAACAGCTCCCCCACTCCTACCATGCAGGCGAAGCCACAGGCGAAAACTGATTTAACATAAATGAAAGCAATTAAATTCTATACGTATATATTATTAATTTTTAATTACAGTACAGAGTGCAATATTAAATATAGTTTAGTGTTGTTAATAGCGAAATACTTCGCTTAAGTTGCAACTGTAATAAAGCGTTCAATTACTTAGTAAAAGGAATTAGTTAAATATTTTAACAGAATGTTATTTACTGTAGAAAGATGCCCGGCGCTCTCCCTGGGAATAATGTCTGACCAGACGAAAATGGCCGTCGGTTACGCTGATACGTCCATAAAAATCTACGATATGGAAACCCAAGAGGTTAATTGGCGTTTAGTGTTATATAATTATTATTATAAAGGCCAAGATGGCCCAGTGGTAAGAACGCGTGAATCTTCACCGATGATCGTGGGTTCAAGCCCGGTCAAGCACCACTGAATTTCATGTGCTTAATTTGTGATTATAATTCATCTCGTGCTTGACGGTGAAGGAAAACACCGCGAGGAAACCTGCATGTGTTAAATTTCACTGAAATTCTGTCACATGTGTATTCCACTAATCCGCTTTGGAGCAGCGTGGTGGAATAAGTTTCAAACCTTCTTCTCAAAAATAATGTGGGAATTCACAGGCTGTTACTGTAGTTAAGTAATTATCATTAGTTATTTATTTATTTCCCGTCGAGTTAATATTTTAAATGTAGTTTTTTCAGTACCACTGTAAACAATATTGTTTACTTTCTCTAAATATATACTACGTCATGTTACTAAAAATATTACTGACATATTATATTTTTTTATTTCTGTTAGTCAGAAATTCTGTATAAATACTAATGCAAGGCAAAGTCTTTATCATTTTAATTAGAGATAGGTCATATTAACAACCATTTTCTTTCTGTCACAAAGCTTTAAAGTATGATTTTATCGTAGCCATTTTAAATTTAAAATTTATAATCATTGGATATTTTATTAGATAGTATATTTTGCAATCTTTGAAGTCTAAATAAAATATCCACAAGAAACGAAATAGTACGAATGAAATACGTCAGGTGTTAAATTTATTGTTATTAGCTCTAAAACATTTACATTTTCTAGTTACTGTTCACTGAATATGCATTAGAATTTACATTTATTACCGAATAGAGGAATTTAAATACATTGAATTAGAATAAAATAAATGAATATAAATAATAAAATGTTAAGCACATTGTATTACAATACTTTGAAAACTAAAACTTTGCATAATATTTATTTTAATAATTATTTAATGACTAAATAATTATTTACCCAAGATAGACCTTGTGGTCTTTTTTATGGAAATTATTTTTGTGACTTAAAGTATCTGTAACATCCCGCATACATTTTAAGACATTGATAAGTTAACTATAAGTTAACTTAACATAATTTTGGACATTTATATTATAAATAAGATTATGTATAAAGTAAAGTGAAAGAGGAATAAAATAAACAAAAAGAAAATCAAAAGAAACGGCAGGTTTCAATTTTCAAAGGGCAGGTGAATTCACAGTAGGAATAAGCACCAACGGTAGCCTCATAATAATACTACAACAGTATCATGTATCCATAAGAAATTCGATTATTTTTATAGAAACATTGAAGAGCATTGTATTAAACACGAGAAGTAAAGTATTCGATTTCGCTAATATCATTTATCTATCCTATAATAAAATCCAGTATATCATCTTATATTCACCAATTCGTAAATTTAAGGAAAATATTATTTAAGTCATATGTTATGTTCTGTGTATATATATGTATTCTGTAGCCAAGATGGCCCAGTGGTAAGAACGCGTGAATCTTAACCGATGATCGTGGGTTCAAACCGGGGCAAGCACCACTGAATTTCATGTGATTTATTTGTGATTATAATTCATCTTGTGCTGGACGGTGAATGAAAACATCGTGAGGAAACCTGCATGTTTCAAATTTCGCTGAAATTCTGTCACATGTGTATTCCACCAACCCGAATTGGAGCAGCGTGGTGGAATAAGCTCCAAAACCTTCTCTTCAAAAGAGGAGAAGAGGCCTTAGCCCAGCAGTGGGACATTCACAGGCTGTTACTGTTACTGTATATAGATACTAAACCCGTACGATTGTCTGATATCAATTTATATTCTGTATTTAGCTTCTTAATTTAAAATTGCGTATTACAGAAAGCGTTTACAATAAAGTGTAGTCCGTGTCGTAAAATGGTTCAACATAATCTCGGTTTATTGGCAATATGAGATAGCTTTTACGAGTTATTCGAAAGTCCTTAACTCATGTGAAGTAGGTCGTCGGTCAAGGATTCTGTTATCATGTTGCAGTACTGAAAATTGACGATGATAAGATTTATTTTGTAATAGCTTTTCACGCGGCGTGGCTGTCGTGTATTTTCCACTATTTGACGATTGGTATTATTCGGCTAAGAGAACCGTTAAATTAAAACATTTTTGCAAATGATGTAATGTGTGTATAACCTACAGCTCCGTTATAATAGCATGTAATGCAAATTTAACTTGAACTGGAATGATTTTTCGCTTCTTCTGGTTTGGGAAAATTGTGGTGTTATGGTGTTATTAAGACCTTTGTGTCTTAGGATCGTAGTGGGATATCAGACGTACCAAATTTAAGTCTAATTATAAATTTTAACATTTCATCATATCATCATCGCTCTTTTCGTGTGCTGCTCGATTAAATAATATATTTCCGTACCTGTAGACCAGTTACATTGTTCGCGGGTTCGTTCATTTGGACATTTTTACTTTTACTTTCTCAGAAAATATAATTTTATAATTTTCAAATATAATTTTATAATTATATTTTCCGGGAAAGGTTTTTCTTACTAAATTAATAAAACAATTTCATTGAATGGTTATCTATGTTCTCATGTGTTGAATTAAAATGTGTAACCAATCTAGTCATGTCAAATCAATTCAATATAGAGATTGTACACAGCCAATCAACGCTGTTGTCTGTATGGACTATTATTTGCTGTAATATTTTAACTTTGACCAAACATGGGAGTTATTTCATATGATACAATTATTCCGTCTGCGATTGTTACATGTTTTATTTGAGCTATTGTAATTTTTTGGTATCGATATCGATATTTATATAGTCTGGGGGCTAATTCTACTAACAAATTGCTACTTATCGCAATCGAATCGACGCGGGATCGTTGCCGTTTATCCGTTTTTCTATTCTTTAATTTAATTATCGACTATTGACATAATAGTTAAAAATTGAGTTTGGTTTAGACATAACGGTATATCTTAACATCATATAGGTTCGGTTCCGATCCAAATAAATATAGATTAGTCAAAGTTGGATCGGAATTGAATCGGAAGCGTATCGTAATCGTTATAGATTAATAGAATTCAGCCCTTGTTATGAATGTTTTTTGATATATTAAACACGAACAAGACATGTAATTATTCGTTACGATATATTTTTATTGTATCAAGCGAATTTTATTAATATCTGATAACACTTTCTCGGACCGTAATCGCGCCTACACAGACGTGATAACCATTGTATGTTGTGTACGGTCTCTGAGAGTGTTAACATATACGAAGTTTGTGAACGTAAAGGTAAATCTGTTGGCGTGTTTGTTACCTCATCATGATTAAACTATTGCACTGATAGTCATTAAATTTGGTATATAAATAATATGTGTCTTGGATATAGGTAATACTTTTGAGAATTTTTTTTTTAACAAGGACGTATTTTTGTAGTACAGTTAGAAGGAGCATATTTTGAATAATATGCTCATAGTCTTAATATTATCTTTAATTCGATATAATATTAGTCAGATACAAGCATATATTTTATCATAATATGTATCACGAGTCATCGAAAAGGTAAATATATACCAGTAACAGTACAGTAACAGTATCCTGTGAATGTCCCACTGCTGGGCTAAGGCCTACTTCTCCTCTTTTGAGGAGAAGATTTGGAACTTATTCCACCACGCTGCTCCTATGCTGTAGCTCCAAACTAGTAAATGTATTTGTATTTTATGGACTTGTATTACTTAATTTAATGACAATTTATAATTTTCTATTTATAAATTAATATTCAATTTAATTATTCAATGATTAACCCTATTTAATAACTATTTATAATGTGATGCTTTTACGAATGATGTGATAACCTGTAATTAGTAGAATTTGTCAAAAAACTTTCCAACCTCTATTATTAGTACTTTGTAAACATGTAATATATCTACTGTTGGTTGTCCAAAATAAATAAATAAATAAATGCGGGTAGGTGGAATATAAATGTGATAGAATTTCAGTGAAATTTGACACATGCAGGTTTCGTCACGATGTTTTCCTTCACCGTCAAGCACGAGATGAATTATACTCACAAATTAAGCACATGCAATTCAGTGGTGCTGGCCTGGGTTTGTACCCACGATCATCGGTTAAGATTCACGCGTTCTTTACCACTGGGCCATCTCGGCTATAAATATAGCAAAGATATATATAAAGATATATTTATATATTAAATAAATTGTGTATTCAACGCGACCATATTTCTAGTTAAAGTTATATGTATAATATGACCATATTTATTTGTCATTGCGTTTTAAATACAATGAGACAAGGTATCGATCAGGTATATTTGAAGATGTTATCTCATTAATAAAACGAAGGTCTCTTCCAAATTTCAAGTCTCCATGTCTTTTATATGTAATATAAAGATGGGCGTTGGTAGCCAGTAAGGACTTTGCCTTTTATTGAGATCATTATAATTATAGAATTATTGCTACTCATACGAATAGCAATTAAGATAAGCATGTTATAGATAAAATCTTGATGACATTCATTTAACTTACAGACAAAACTATATATATTTTTTTAACTGTATAAGCTAGCGCTTGGCTGTTATCACACCTGATGGAAAGTGATGATACAGCCTAAGGTGGAGCGCGCTTGCCTAGAAAGTGCCTATTCACTCTAGACTTGAAGGTATATGTATTCCCCACTACCTACAATATGGGTAATATTGTAGGTGGTGGGGAATACGGAGGTTGGAAGGGTATTCCAGATCTTAGCGGTGCGTATGAACGAGTAAGAAAATCGTTTCGTACGTGTTTTAAGTACATCAACTACGTACGGGTGCAGATCTTTTCGATGCCTCGAAGTTCTGTGGTAAGAAGGTGAAGGGGAAACCAAATTAAACAGTTCCTGAGCACACTCTCCGAAATATATCCTGTAGAATAACGACAGACTGGCAACCTTACAACGGTGTTCCAAGCTCTGGAGTTTTTTATTGGTCTAGTTGCCAATGTGCCTTCTAGCACGACGATTCACTGAATCCAAAGCATCAAGATGATGCTTAGCAGAGCCGTCCCATAAATGGCTGCAGTATTCCATGCACGATCTAACTTGGGCTTTATTTGGTTAGAAGCTGTTCCGGTGTGAAGTACTGTTTGACCTTATTGAGGATGCCAAGTTTTTTGCTAGCAGTTTTAGCTTTGGATTCCATACATTGCCCAAAGTCGAGTTTGGATGTTAAAGTAACACCTAGAAGCTCAATATTGTCGGTGATGGGTACAGGTACACCCCGGAAAGTCGGAGTCAGGGGGAATAGACTCCTCTTGGCGGTGAACAAAGACGCTTGAGTCTTGGTAGGATTAAATTTTACTTGGTTATCGTCGCCCCAATCCGATACCAGTTCCAATGTCAAATTAATGCGTTCTACCAAGGCCTCTTTGTGCTCAAGAGTTTCCGTTGCACTAGCACGGGGACCGGATACGTATCTCTCCGTTACAGTGCTGTCGTCTGCGTACCCAAAGATACCGGGTTTCAGCAGATCGTTAATATGGAGCAGGAAGAGTGTAGCGGAAAGAATTAATCCCTGAGGAACACCGGCATTAATCGCCATTAGATCAGACGAGAAGCCATCTAGGATAACTCGAAATGATCGTCCACTCAGGAAATCTGATATCCAGTCGCAAAGCCCAATAGGTGGCCCGTAGCTAGGAAGCTTGCTCAGAAGGCCTTCATACCAGACCCGGTCGAAAGCTTTGGACAAATCGAGTGAAACGGCTAACGCTTCACCGTACTTGTCCATCGCTTTGCCCCAGATGTGAGTAGCGTACACTAAAAGATTTCCTGTTGATCGATTCCGACGAAAGCCGTACTGTTGGTCCGATAAGAGATCGGTTTCTTCGAGGTACGACAGGAGCTTGTTATTCAATACACGCTCCAAACTTTTGCAAAGTATGGAGGTGATTGCTATGGGTCTGTAATTGGCCGGGTCGGCACGGCTACTCTTCTTAGGTACAGATTGTACGTTGGCAATCTTCCAAGCCTTAGGGACTTGAGCAGATTTAAGAGAGAGGCGATACAAGCGTGTTAGAACAGGAGAAAACTCAGGTGCACAGTTCCTCAGGACTATTGCTGGAATCCCGTCAGGGCCACTGGCCTTATTCACGTTCAAGGTGCAGAAAATCTTTAGAACCTCTCTTTGGCGAATTCGTATCTCTGGCATGGTAGAGTCGCAAGGTGGTAGGTTTGGCGATTAGGTACTTCCCGCATCAAGACGCGAATTTTCGGCAAACAGAGCCGCTAATAAGTTAGCCTTTTCTGTTGCCGTAAAGGCAAGGGAACCGTCGGGCTTTAGCAGCGGAGGCAGCGATGGATGACAGAAATTCGTCTCAACCGACTTGGACAGGGACCAAAATACTTTACTATCACGGGGATAGGAAGCTAGTTTGGCCCCAAGGCGCCTAGTTCGGCTGAAACGAGCCTTCTTGAGAACCTTCTTGTAGGACTTGGCAGCAGAGTTAAAGGCTCTCTTCTTAAATGCAATGTCCGGAGCTTTGGTGGTGCGGGCTGCAGCCCATGCTACAAACGCTGAGTTTTTACGGGCTTCAGCCTCGGCGCACTCAGCATTGTACCACCTAGGAATCTTGCCATCTAGTGATACGTCAGCATATGGAATAAATAACTCCATAGCTTGACATATCACTTCGGATATGGCTTGCTTGCAGCTCGACGGATCGTTGGAAGAGAAGCATATCCGCTGCCAAGGGTAGGATGCAAAAAAGTGTCGCATCTCATCCCAGTCTACTGACTTGTATCGCCACACCCGTCTGGTTCCAGTGGGACCAGAGTCCAGAGGATGGAAGTTGCAGACCGACTTGATCACACAATGATCAGAAGTGCCCAGGGGAGCCACAACTGACACTGAAATCCAGTCAGGGTCGGTAGTCAGCAGAAGTTCCAGACAATTAGGTGTGTGGCCGTCCACGTCTGGCACCCGAGTTGCTTCATGTACCAGCTGAGAGAGATCTAGGAATAGGGCGAATTTGAGCGCTTCTCTCCCGGCGTGGTCGGTGATCTGGTATGGGAATAGCCAATCTCGGTGGTGAGCGTTGAAATCCCCCAGAAACACCCTTTGAGCAGTCGGGTATCGTTGTTGGACGGTATCAGCCGTCACGCTGAGATACTCGAACATCCGAGTCGTCTCCTGATTACCATTGTGCGACCTATAGACGCAGTCATATATAATCTGCTCCAAACCCGTATCCGATAAGCACCATATTACCGAAAAATCGGGTACCTCCAAGTTTCGGAGACGCCAGCAGCAGACGTCATTACGAGCGTACATACAGACCCCAACACGAGGTTTGAAGTTGTGTTCAAGTGAATATCCGGGATACTGTAGGTACGCTACATCTGCTGGACTGCCAATTTGTGTCTCCGTGAGAAAGAGCAAGTGCGGCTTGGCGGTGTCAAGATGGTGGTGGACCGCAAAGAGAATGGAGTGCAAACCTCGTATATTTGAGAGATGCACTGAAAAGAGAGGTGGTGCAGCCGCTGTGAAACTTTTCTTCTTCTATTTTCACGAATCATTTGGTATGGGAGAGAATAGGTATGGGGAAATGGAAGATGTACGAGGCGTCGCATTTTGGACACCGTGACTTTCACCGCAATGACGGAGATGGTAGACTCAATTGGAGACCGCGGGGACGCCCGAACCCCCCTGGAAATCGCCACCGGGACCTCTCTCTGGTCGCCAACCAGCACGATGGAAACCATCCCAGGATTTTTCGCAAGTTGGCGGGGCAGCCTTTCGTAGATGGCGAACCTACTAATTGGGCCCCCTACTAACTGCGGTCGGCCAGCGGTGCACCGTGCCAGATTGAGCCGCCCGGCGCCACTACGACTACGGTCAGATTCTGTCACCAAATGCAGAGCACAACTGTACAGACCCAATCCCCCATGAAGAGCTACTGCGAGCATCGCACCGGAACACGACGTGCCGCGTGACAAGGTAAATCCAGCCACTCGACAAATCGCTTGGCGGCACGGCTTTGTTCGCAGGGTGGTAATCCTAGCTACGGCCGAAGCCTACCACATAGAGTATGTTGCTCAATTAGCACCACCCAGGGGCCACGTGTAGTGTAATGATGGATAAAACCTGACTTTGGTGAGACTTACGGACGCGAGCAACTTTGACCCCCAAAAATATCAAACATTGTCTACATATTAAGTTAGCTCATGTTGCCCTTAGTTAATTCTATAACTATATGTAGTACATAAACGTATAGACGTCCCCATCCGCTTATGCGTGAGAAGTCGCGGGCGGGAACTAGCAAGTTATAATCACGAACTTGTGCTTGGAGTATGTACAACAATATCCCAAGGTTAGACTACCAGGTAGGGCTGGTTTCAAACCTGTGTTATTTATCATCGCACGACGGCTCGTACCCTCGAAATTATTATATATTTACCGTCGAATATGATCGAATATGTAAATATTTATAATAACAACGGGCGAAGTATTATAACTGTAAACAGAAAGTTCTTTGATAATAAATTAATTACAAAGGGACATTACATTGTTTGCATATCAAGTAAAGACAAACAAACAACTCCGTACTCACGCTTAGTCGTCGACAAAGTTCTGTTTTGTGCTCTTTCAGGTGGATCTAACGTACAAGGTTCACAAATTACGTCTGCAGTTCATACCGAAGAAACTTCAGAGGATGCATTATGGAGCCGTGTGCGCGCTTCGGTGTCACGATCAAAAACCATTCATGTTCGCCAGTGGGGCTTGGGATAATACTTTAAGGGTGAGTGT
The DNA here is from genome assembly GCA_905220585.2 of Nymphalis polychloros. Classification (NCBI taxonomy): domain Eukaryota; kingdom Metazoa; phylum Arthropoda; class Insecta; order Lepidoptera; family Nymphalidae; genus Nymphalis; species Nymphalis polychloros. The sequence goes on from HG992247.1 coordinate 4,407,431, forward strand.
TTTGAACTGCTTATACTGTTCCCACAGTCCTACACTTTTAAAAAGTAGGTTTGGCGTTTCACCGTCTTGCTAGATTGCGTTTCGTTCAATATACATATGGCAGATTTTTTTCGTGCCTGGTATTTTTTTTCTATATAGATTATAACTAAATGATATGCCATTTTTTTATTGAACTCTGCATTAACATTTATGTCTTGCTTTGAAGTTTAGATGAAAATAATTAAATATATATAATCGATTGACATAAACTAATATGGTACATTAGGTATATATACAGAGTGTAACAAAATTCGTGTCCGACCCGTGAACTGGTTATTAGTATTTTAAAAATTATTACATAAATAGAACCGACACACGATACCTAATAACCAATAAAATAGAACGGACACGAATTTCGTTACACGCTGTATAAGGACTCGATTGCCAAAAACACTTAAATCTAAATGTAATAACATTGATCCGCAAACTGTAAATCCATTCATTGAAATATAGCTAAAATCAATTCGTCTAGTTTTATTTTGGATCACCTCAAGAGATATTTTAGCAACAGATCATGAATTCATTATCGCTGTGCAACTGTAGAGTGTTTCATCCAAAATTAATGGTGATTATGATGCAGCCCGGAAATAAAAACACGCAGGCAACACACTAATAATAATAATGTCCTCCAGACCGATTTTGGTCAAGGTGGTCAATCTCAAGAGAGGTTAGCCAACTGCGCAGGAGATATTATAGTGCACAAGGCAAACACAGATGTACTTACCATTCCCTAGCTCTTATAATCCGATGGGACGGCAATCCGACACGATGAGAAAGAGTTCAGAGGCAGGACCAACGTCTTTACGTGCTTTCCGAGGCACGGAAGTATACACACTTCCAACCTCCAGACTCCGGGCTGCTACTGAGAATTTTCGACAGAAAATCTCAATAACATTTTATTGGCCCGACCTGGGATTTGAATCCAGGACCACCGTGTCTACGGCCTTACATGTAGCCACTAGACCAACGAGGTAACACACTACCAAACTATAAACTAAAGGTACATTAAAGGCACAGGAAACACGCCTGTGCCAAATACAAGGACAAAATAAAAATGAAGTCAATGAATGAGGTTTTTCTTAAATGTGACAAACTAGCTGTGCCAAAGGTTTCACCCGCGTATAATTAATAAAAATATAATAAATAAAAATCAGCATAGAACCTTCCTCGATAAAAGGACTATGCAACACAAAAATAATTTTTAAATTCGAATATGTAGTTCCAGAGATTAGCCGGATCAAACAAAGAAACTCTTCAGCTTTATATTAGGTCCTTACATATGAAATTAGCGCTTTGTCATACTGACCACTTTGATCTGAAATATCTCCTCTTTGGTTAAGAATTCCAAATTCAAATTTATAAATTCATTTAGTTGGTACATTGGAGTTTTGAAAACAGTCATTCATTTGTTTTTTCCTCATTATTTTTTTCTTTGGCGTCACTTATTACCGCACAATGGAAAACATGAAATATCGGTATATTTACGAGTATGAGTTCTACCGTGGCACCAGTGCTGCAGAAACAGCTCGAAGGATTAATGATGTATACGGCGCTGGTGTCGCAAGAGAAAGCACAGTACGTTTTTGGTTTCACCTTTTTCGTTCTGGAAATTTTGACCTTCAAAACCAACCCCGTGGACGGCCGGAGCCCAAAGTGGAAAATGAAGAATTATAGGCTATTGTGGAAGCGGATCTATCACAAAGCACTTCAGAGATAGCTACAGGCTTCGGGGTAAGTGATAAAACTGTATTAATCCACTTGAAGCAAATCGGGAAAGTAAAAAAACTTGAACGATGGGTACCTCATGAATTGAGTGAATCGAACTTGCAAACACGCGTTGACTGCTGTGTTACTTTGCTCAACCGACACAATAATGAAGGGATTTTAAATCAAATCATTACTTGTGATGAAAAGTGGATACTGTACGATAATCGGAAGCGCTCGTCGCAATGACTGAACCCTGGAGACCCAGCCAAATCCTGCCCTAAACGAAAATTTACTCAGAAAAATTTACTTGTGAGAATTTGGTGGACTAGCGCCGGTGTCGTTCACTACAGCTTTCTAAAATCTGGCCAAACAATTACGGCAGATATCTATTGCCAGCAACTGCAAACCATGAAGGAAGAACTAGCTGCTAAACAACCGAGATTGGTCAATCGCTCTAGGCCACTGCTGCTTCACGACAACGCAAGACCACATACTGCACAACAAACAACCACTAAGTTAGATGAGCTACAATTGGAATGTCTGCGACATCCACCGTATTTTTGGACCTTGCTTCAACAGATTACCATTTTTTCCGGAATTTGGACAACTTCTTACAAGGAAAAAAATTCAACCCCGATGTGGCAGTCCAAATCGCCTTCAAAGAGTTTATTGATTCTCGCCCCCATGGTTTTTTTAGTAAAGGGATCAATGAACTACCTATGAGATGGCAAAAGTGCATAGATAACAACGGTGCATACTTTGATTAATTAAATATAATTTACAAAAAAAAAATGACTTTATATTCTTCCCGTACAAAACGCCAATTTCATATGTAAGGACCTAATATATTAGTAGGTATAGATGTTAAATAGTTACTTAGAGCAGGTGCGGCATTTTAAATAATTTGGGTATAACAAAGATAGTTTCAAATCTTTGGTTTTTAATACTCAGTAAATACATGAATCAGTTTTAAAAGCAAAATAATTGTATTCTTTATAAATTTAATATGAAAGAACTTCGCTGTGCTGTCACTCTACAGGTGTGAATGCCCTGTGCAAGTCCGTTTACATAGTTTACATAGTTCCACCCCTCACTGTATATTGTAGCGACAAGCAACAATAGCTATCAATTTGTTCTAATGTCCAAGGTGAAAGAGATGGGCGTTGACGCATCGACATAATAAAAATAAGTAAGATTTGACATTGTCTGCTCATAAGTACAATATGGAAACCTAATCCTTCTAACTTTATCTCTAACTTCTTTATAAAAATTGTTCCCTACATCTAAGTGTAATGAGTCATTTAGTTAATGTAATATCTTTTTACAATATAGCTCCTGTGTAAGAGGATTTATTACGTCATACATAAACTTTTTCTTTAGTAATGCGATAACATATTCAACATGAAACAAAAAGTAATGAAAAAGGTCTCTTTGACGCAGGTCTGTGGTCGACATGACTATTAAATTAAATGAAGCTACCTTTCTGATGCTTCGTTTAGACAATTCAAGTGGCTAAGCGAGTACATTTACATAGGACATTACCTTATAGTAACCATAAGTTTACATAATTTTTATAACAATTTTGACACGTTCCTTTACTCGTAGTTTTGTAAGATTCAAGTCACCGAACGAAGCTTGTAAACGGTCCTCGGATAAAACTTGGCGAACAACGACCGCGTACTCAAAGCGTCTCTGTTGAGATTAAAATATTTTGCTCAGCAGTTAACTGCTAGAATTATTTATTGAGCGTTCCTTTTGACCGTTCGCATTAATAAAGAATAGTATGTGTAAGTTTAAAGCTAATCTACATACTTTTAATGTTTATAATGGTCCTAAATTTGGTCTTATTTACCTAAGACAGTTTTTTTTTGTCTCCTTGATAGAACGTTATACTTTAGAAGTGCTCTGTTTTAATTTGCTACTTGGATAAATGAGCTACCAGATGGTAAGTCATCACAACCGCCCATAGACATTGGTGCTCGTAGTAAATATTAATCATTCTTTATATGTCAATTAACGCCGAGATGGTCCAGTGGTAAAGAACGCGTGAATCTTAACCGATGATCGTGGGTTCCAACCCAGGCAAGCACCACTGAATTGCATGTGCTTAATTTGTAAGTATAATTTATCTCGTGCTTGACGGCGAAGGAAAACATCGTGAGGAAACCAGCATGTGTCTAATTTCAGTGAAATTGACCTGATTGAAAATGACCATACTGCTTCAATGCGGATACAATGTGAATTATAAACACAAATTAAGCACATGAAAGTTAAGCACATGCTTCCCCGGGCTTCAAACAACGTAATCTTCATTTAAGATTCACCTGTCATACCACTTCCACTGGACTGTCTCACGATACATACTTTTCATACTCATTATTATTATTTTGGGCAGATTTGGGATGTAAGATGCAAGGTCGGATGTGTTATGACTTTCGAAGGTGTCAACATTTGCAGTGACAGCATTGATTTAAACGTAAGTAATAATAAGAATATTTTTAAAGATACTATTTACTTTTTTATGTATTAATTAAGTTAAAATTATTACTTTTTACATAGATAAAATAAAATAAACATAATAGAAATTAGTAGAATGCAGTCTTTACAGATTAAATATAATATATATAATATAACAACACAACAAACTATATAGATAGATATTAAAAAAATACATTAAAGTAAGTTTACATACGTCATATATATTTATTGTTATATATTATTTGTATTAATCATATATTGTGATTAAATGAGGTCGATGACAACAATTTCATTATATATTGTATGCAGTATCTTTTCTATTATTAACCACTACGAATTTAAAAGTGCTATAATTGCTTTTGTCGCAGTAAAAGTACCTTCAATAAACATTTACGTTGCGAAAATACTGCTAAACTAATGACCGTCGTGGATATCCAAAATCTATCTCATTCTGTCATCTGTAATTTGACATTGAAAAGAAGAAGACGAGATGCTGTGTCATAATACAACGTTTATTGTTAAGGGAAATAATACAACACATTTTAGTAGTCAGTTGTAACTCAATAATACACATCAATAAGGTACCAAAAAACTAAAATATTGCCGAAAAATACATGTCTCAACCGGTCGTAGTTTCACTCTGTATAAGTATAATAACGCTGATTGCTGTCTACTTGTCTACTTTTCTACGATCTCTTGGTTAGTAGACACATCATTACGACAAAAACATGATTCTTTTTTTGTCAGACGATCTCGCTAGATCTCTCTTTCATGCCATTTTTGGCATTATTTCAGCAGTGACCTAGAAAATATTTTTGTTCTACCTCGAATGAATTGTACTAAATTTTTATTTATGTTTGCGTATTTTTTTTTATTCGAATACATCAAATAAATTATAGGAATCTGAACGTTTTATAGAACAGTTGTTTTTTAAATAAGTATTTATATTTTCATGTCAAAATTGTCACAGATTATATAATAAAAATTAAAAATAAAAATATCATAATATGTACACTTTACAGATCACATATATACATATACAAACACACACAACTTTAACTAAATACAACTTCAATGAAGAATGTCAAATTGTTTTTTATATTAAGAAAGGCTTTTGATAGATATTAAAATTACACTTTCAGAATAAAAAGATTAATTTGCGTTTATTTAGTGTATCGTAAATATAAACAAAAAGCAATGGAAGGTTCTTCAATATCGTAATGATAAAGCCATTTTCGTTTATTTAACATATCGCGCGGATTTTGTAAGATTAATCGAAAAATATGCCGCGTTTTACTTATAACATGAAAGCGAGTGATAAATGAAGCCTGTTATGAAATTACGCCTGTGGTATTCATGTCGTGTGCTAAATTTATAGATAGGCATTTTAACGGCTATATGTAGGGCATGTTTTATTCAAAATATATCGTTTTTGTGTAAGCAAAGATAAAAGGAGAAACGGCCTTGTCACGTATGTTTTGTCATTTGACGCGTTTACAATCTCGTAAACAGGAAACGCGAAGATATATCTAAGTAATCGTTATGGTTTTATTAAATTTACTCGATATACATATCATAAGAAATGTCACCTATTGTCATAGCAGAGAAATTGGACCCTTTTTATTTAATACTATCTACCCGTCCAGGCTTTGCAATAAAAGGGTTTACGGTCTACATGAAACGTTTATATTGAAGGACAAACATACAAAGAAAATAAATATTTTCAAGCAATAGCCTTTGCTGGCATGCGCAAAATATCTCGGCAAAGTTTCATCTAAATTGTATGAATCGGAAAGCATAGAGAACATACATTCATTTTTATTAATTAACATATAGATAATATATTGAATAATCGAAGACATAGTTTTTAATGTAATTGCTGCTTTAATGCCTCGTTCTTTGTTCTTGTATAGTATCAAAATCGAAAATCAAAATTATTTACATCTTTTTTCATATATCAACACTTATATGTATTTAAGAAATGAAACATACGCCCACCTAACTCGAATCTTAAGCTCCACTCTGTCTATAGATGGTAACACTTGAGATGTTTATAGAGCTGAGACAAGGTAGTTTTAATTAAAAACTCCGCCTTTGTCGTGAAGTTGTTCTCATTCAGTTCTCTCCCTCCCTCGTTATCAACTTCGACGCTCTTTCATAGTTTGTTCAGAGCCTTTGAGGTACATTATTTTTAATACTTTTCATTAATGTGTGCTCGTAAAGAAGTTAGTCTTTGCTCTCGCTTATTTCGAATTTATAAGATGATCTTTAGAGTTTATTGTTGTTTTATAAATCATGAATGGAAAGGTCAATGACTCACGGGGCTTTAACGTCTTAAACTAAGACTAATCTTCATAATTCCGTTCTTGTCTACTACAGACTTGATTTTAAGCCTATATCAAATGGTTAAACATAAAGGCAATATAAATGTTGAATAAATTTATATTTGAATAAATAAAAATGTTCATATAACCAAGACACCTTTGTAACATGTATTACATAAAATAATTATTTACTATTTTGAACACATATGGTTTATGTAGTAAATAATATTATATAAAAGTTACAATGGTTTCTTATATTATTACAAGTGTATTTTGAATATAGCCGCCTAATGAAGAATGTCCCACTGCTGGGATAAAGCTTCCTCTACTTTTAATAAGTGACTAATAATAATAATGTGGCTTGGTTGAATAATTGCAGATTTCCTCGCAATATCTTTTCTTAACGCCGATAACCGACATAAATAAACACAAATTAAGCACATAAAAAAATCAGTGAAGCTCGCCCGAATTTGAATCTGCATTCTTCGATTATTCAGATGGTTAAACCACTGTGTCATTGGTTCAAAATTAATTAAGACTTATAATGACGATGTTAATAATGTATTGAAATATCTTGCAAGGACCAAACGAGTTGTTAAATTCTACATGTATACAATACACAACATCTACAATTGACGCATACAATGTTCAGAGGGATCACTGCATTGCCGGTAGCTGGCAGCCGATACAGGCCCTTACCGTTTGGGATTTAGTTGCCAAGAAAAGACTGCACATCATACGAGCTCAGAACAGGCGTCCGAATGTCGACGGAGAATACATTTACGCATGTCGATATTGGAAGTCGAAACAGGTATTTGTTGTTGTTTTAGTATTTTAGTATTATAAAAAATATTGTTTATGCTATAATGTGTTATAAATAATATAAAAAAGTACATACGTATATTGTATTGCTACTGCTGTGGCCGTCTTGAAGAGTCGCGCACTTTATGCTAAATCTGAATGTGTTTTTATTATTATACGTGTAAGTGTACTGTCCTTAATAAATAAATAAATAGGCATTCCATTTATTACTGACAAAAATTTTGCAAGGTTTCAAATAAAAAATAAGAGACTAAAATTAAAATCGGCGACAAAAATATTAAACTTATGAATTTTTATTATTATGGCCATGACAGCTTATAATTTAAAAGTAGGTATACGAAAAAGCCTGGCGGCGACTGTTTTATTCCCCAAGGTGTGTTATAATCGTTAAAGCCGCTCTATAATATAATCTGTCGCAAGCGACTTGCTGTGAGCTTCATTAATTAATTTTAATTTAATAACATTGTAATATCCTTTGAATATTGGATAAGCCTTTGAAGAACATATTGACTTTATTTGATTCCAGAAATCTTCTAATAGATGTCAATTTGGAGTCTCAATATAAGTAATTTAATTTGAGTATGTTGTATTTATTATAATATATTTAATAAATTTTAAAAAATAAAACCAGAAATATTTACGAAGGGAGTGCCCTGTGCACTCCCTCCTCGAGTAGAAGTCACTATTATACATAGAATTTTTTTTATATTTAGGCAGACTGGCAAATGACCCACCTGGTGGTAAATGGTCATTCAAGCATCTGCAACGTGTGTTTCTATCAACCCTTTTTGGAGCAGCCCGATGAAATAACCTAACCATCTCCTCAAAAAGGAAAGTAGGGCTAAGCCCACCAGTTGGGTATTTACAGGCTGTTCTTACCTTCCTTGCTTAAGACATTTTTACAGTGTCTACTGTATATGGGTGGCGACGCATTGCTATTAAGTATAATGGACACTTTCTTTTGTCTTCCTATTATTAACTAATATATGTATATATAATCGAATAGAAGAAAGTCGCAGACATTTCTACAGCTTGTACAAAATAAACTGTAATATTAATTTAAGTATCGTTTCGCTGATGGCCCCGAGGTTTCAGGTAGGTTGTTTTCCTTTAATTCAACGAAAATTACTAAGTACACTGTAAGCAGATATTAAAGTTTCTGCTTTGTAAGGTCGACTGCGGTTTTGTTTGAATATTATTTGGATAATTCGATTCAACTTGCGCAAGTTTTGGACGTTGAAATGTTAATTGCTTTACGTGATGTGGATTATATGCCATCTGCTAATAATTTTGTTGAAAACAATTTAAATAAGTATTAAAATTTTCCAGAGTAACTTTACTTATTTCAAGTGAAATTTTGAAAGAATTTAAATTAGTTAGTTGTTCTTAAACTCAGTATCTTAAATCTTTCTACTGTCTACGTTCAACTGATTTTTTTTTTATTTAATTTTTATAAAATTGAAAGTAACCTTTTCCCTAGAAGACTTTCACAAGCATTTTAAATCGTGTCGTTCAATCTATTATTGTTTATAGACGAAGAGTACAGCGTTATCATCATACTATACGATTATATCCATATATAATTATATTACATATAAAATTATTATATAGATTGAAGCTGCAATTATAAATTGATGATTTCCAGATGAATCAAAATTTACTACTACATAATATAATTTTATGAAATCATCGCTACAGAGTAGATATTAGTGTTTAATTATAATTTCTATTCATTTTCTAGTTCAACAGAAAAGGTAAATACGCTATCATCGGCGGTAGCGGTACAGGCTGTCTCGAAGTTATAAACCTGCACAACCGATACATAACCTGTTCTTATCCAGCTGCGGGCGCCATTTTGGCTGTCACCAGCCATGAGAATAGGATTGCATTCGCGGGCACTGCCCCCGTGTTCAACATAGTAAGTTTTCATGACCCGAAGCACGAGCCGTACAAAGTAGAGGATGAATCCCAGTGTGACTTCAACATCAAAGACCTGACGTGGTTTGACGAGATTGACCGAAGCAATTATATGGGCCTTACCGATCGTAAGTCACAGGCTACTAAAACTGGTTCTATAATGAGTCAACGTCCTGTATTGTCGATCAGTCAAAATTTAACACGATAAATAGTTTTTTTTGTATTCTATTGTAAAATTGAATTTTATTTTTTTAATTTTAATTTTTAATTATAATCCGAATAATATTTTATTGGTTTCATTATCATTTTTCCTCTATGTAATAATAACTAGCTGTGCCCCCAGCTGCTACACTTCATTTGTAAAATTTATAATAATGACTTCCAAAGTATGATACATATTATCTATTACAATGAAACTAACCTGTGGACCATTTATATTGTCTATTTGATGGTTACTGATCCGTTATGTCCGCTCGTAACGTAAATATATTTATTGGCCTACAATAACTCTTAAATAAAAAAAAAAGCTGTTCTGAAAAAAATATATATATTCTGAAAAAGATATATTTTTTGCACGTTCAAACACACAAAATCCCTAGCTTTATAACTATATATTTAGCTACTTAATAAGATTTTTATGATTGACGTTGCAATGATGACGTCATTGTTTGTGTACAAGATGAATTTCTTGAAGTTTAAAATTATCTCACTTTTCATTCAAATTACTGTTTACGCGCTGAGAATATCAAAAAATGCACATGCCTTAAACAATTGCACAAGGGCATGTGAAGTTTTACTGAAGATTTGCAACTGAAAATTCGGGCTTAGCACCACTTACATATACCACTTATATCGCTATAACCTATTCCAACCACAACAGGAATACGCCCCAATAGACAACTTTGACACCGAATGAATGCGATTGCATTGATCACCGATATCAATTGACGCGATATCATTGGTCGAGAACTTGAATAATCTATGATATTCACTATGGACCCGCAAAAAGATGGCGATTTCAATGTCCGCGAAGTTGTAATCGGAACTTCGAATGTAATTTGATGTGGCCATAACTAGTTAATTGGAATAGTGCTGGAATATTGCTGTATAATAAATGAGGGTAAATTAATCAAGAACTGTTTATAGTGCATAATACAGCAGAACGATTAGAAAATCGCATTTGTAAATCTACGGTGTGTTTACCTTTATTCATACTCCGATTGGAATGTGGTATACATGTTATGTAAGTTTGTTCATCCCTAAGGCTTTTACACCTTAGATAGAATAATAATTCATTGAATTATTTGAGATACGAATACAAACGAAGACTTTATTTTATTCCAGTTAAATAAGTAGTACGAATACAATGACGAATGTTAATCGTTATATATATATATATATAATGTATGTCTATATATTATATATATATAATGTCTGTCTGTAGTCTGTACGTACGTATGTCACTGAACTTCTTCTAAATGGCTGGACTGATTTCGATGATTTTGTGTGTGTATTTGAGCGGGGCCCCGAATGTTTTAGATTGAAGCCAGTATAGTACATCTTCATTCCTCGATAAATAACGATAAACAATTTCCTTTTATTTAATAATTATAGGAATATTTATAACTAAATATTTATACATTTGTGAAAATATAAAATACACATATTATTCACATATTTTTTTTAATAGGAGAAACAGCATTACTTACATTTATATACAGTAGGAACTATTTATAAACGTAGTATTCAAATGTTACAAATAAATGAAAGGAAAAGGCGTAATGAGGTAAGATGTATTAAAAGCATCGATTTGATTAATTCATTTATAACTTTATTTATACATAGCGCCATTGTAAAATTGTGATAGTCAGTATTTGTACTTTTGAGTATTATTCAAGACATCGTCGAATACAATGACGATTTCGTCTACTTTGAAAATGTCTAGCGAAGCATTAATAACTTCTTGTGACGTTTAATTTATGTTAGTTACAGACTATAAATTTTGTTGACATATTCAAGACAAATAATAATAATAATTATTAGCTTAAATTGGATATTATAGTACTTCTACTTAATTTATAAAAAAAAAAACATCAATTTTGTATCCAATTATATGATACTAGTTTATGTCTGCGGGTTCACTCGCTTGAGGGTTATGTCGTACGTATCCTGTGTTTATGTCCATACTTGACAACGTGTATGTGTACATTGTAACAAGTTGAGTAGTTAAAACGTGACATCAAAACAAAATAACACACTCACATTTATAATATTATTAGTTAAGATTATCACGATATACTGTTGTGCGTTAGTGTGGGTAGAAACTGTTCTAACAAAAGCTATTACAATGATGTATGATGTAGCAAATGTAACATCATTGTCGGTCCATTCACGCACGCAAAATTACGCTTGACGGAAAAAATAATCAGTATTCATTTAGTTCAATGGGATCACATATTTTTATGTCCAACTGACCAGTCGAAATATTGTTTTCATCAATGTTACAATAACGGAGGCTCGTTTAATAGAATTGCTGGATGTTGCCATAACGATAAAAACTGAACATACTAATTGAGCTAAGTCAATTTAATATTATTGGTTTAAAGTACAATGTTTGTATGATATTCTTATTTGAATTTTGCGCAATGCATATTTGAATTATGCGACATCTACTCCATAATGAAGCAGCGTGATGGAATAAGCTCTAAGCTTTCTCATCAAGAGGAGACGACACTTTACTACCATTTATTACCTTTATGTGCTTAAGGCGTGTGTATGTAATATGCAAAACTATCAAGACTTGTGAGACGTTACTTTGTTTTATTATTTATCAACTGAATATATTTTTTATAATAATGGAGTAATTACGCGCCACTTGAAGAGATTACTATTTGTCGGTGTTGTGTACTCAGTTAAAATAACAACGACGAATAAGTTGCAATGGCATTTAAATAAAGAAAGCGTTTTTCAACAGCACGAACTCGTGTGCCGGGCGTTGGTGAACTTTCAACTTTTAGTCGCTTATGTAGCGCGGGAACACAACCATTCCATCTACCTGCCTCCTCACTGGGCGGGGGGCGCTTTCCGTACTTGGAGCGAATATTTACAGCGCAACCTAAATATAGCGTGCCGCTGCTCAGCTGGCACGACCCGGGGAGGGGATAGGCGGGTAAACATTCCCCTCCGACCGCCGTACCTAACGGAAGGCCATTCTGGCAACGGCGCCGTAGATGAGCGGACGTTGCTTGTCGAATCACCAATCGCACCGCGACCATGACCGTTTGAAGTTTAAGGGTGGACGCTCGAGGTAGCAATAAAAGCTTTCTCAAGGTTACGATACTAGGATTGTTTTAGAATTATGAGTAACGCGACGTCGAGTAAAATATCGTAAATAAACAACATTATACCCTTTGTAATATGAACTATTAAAAGCAATAACATAACATCAATGAATATGCTTAAAATTTTCTATATTCTGGACTAAAAATACTTTTCATAGTGCATGCGACTGAATCGTGCCTTTGTACAAAGGCAATATTTTGCATGTTCTATCGTTGAATTCCGGGGATTATACGCTGACGCATTCCATCTTTCTATCATGCAGTATCTATCTAAATTCTATACGTACGTTCTAAATTGGAAATTTCGTAACACACCTGCACCAGTTATTGAAGGGAACATTTTCGCTTTGATTTCGTTTAAAATGTTTTTAATATTCGCGTTCGTTAAGTTTTAAATGTTTTTAAAAATGTTGTATCTTGTATATTCGTAATAATATGAACGTAATTTCCGTGCACTTGGATGAAACAGTTCTGTATAATTGTTCATGTTATTTAATTTAATCTCTTTGCCAACCGTAAAATAAAAAAAGATACAATTTTTAATGTTCATAAAACGAGTGTAAACTTTACATGAAATGGGATACATTTCTAACAAAGCAAATGACAGTTTGTTTGCTGAAAACGTATAATGTTGGCCTTGTTTTCGTTTTTTTTTTTTTTTCGTGAAACCCTTATAATTGTTTACGTTATTTCACGTACGCAGTACGCAGTACGCTTTGTCCAAAATGGACGCTGTTTCTGACAATAACTCAATTTGTTTTTTTCGTCGAGAAAGTAGCCTTTTTTACACCTCTGATACAAATTTAAATAACATCGATATGAACATCGTGTCATTTACTTAATACTTAAACTAAGAGTGATTGATATCGGTGACAAATTATTATGATGTAATTGGTTTTAAATACTACAAGAATATTAACTTATTACTATATAAAATTTAATGGTGGTTTTTATATGTATGCAAATTGTATCCATAGTATTGTTTTCCGATTGAGTTTCAACTGGGTACAGTTGTTTTTGGCATTAAGGTTTCTGGTACACTATCAACATATAATATAGACCGTGTACCACTTGCACACGATGAAATATTTCACAGTGTGCATAAATAAAATTAAGAAGGCATCGCATTCTGAACTTTGTATATATAAATATAAAATTCACTGCAATTGCCTCAGTATGACTAAGAAAAAGAAACTATAATTTAAATTCCATTTATAGTAATTAATATTAAAAGGCATATTATAGATTTTTTAAATAAAGTCACATAGATTTCTGTGCAGTTCTGGTACTACATATATCTGGTACACACTATTTGAAGAGTTTAGTACTTTTAATAGTACTTACATCGTTCGCTTTGCACTTTTACATTATTTTTGTTAATTTCAATTAGAATTAAACATAGCGTTTATTTTAAGATCATTAAAGTTGACTCATGATATATATTCCAACTTCGGTCTGTATATAATACATAAATATATGGTAACCTGGTTATTTTTATTTATTAAAATAATAAGTTATTGCTTACGAAAAATATTACGTGATCCTTTATTCGTAATGATCGTGTGTGTGTTATTTTCAATCATAATAAATTAAATGAACGAACACAGAATCAAATTGAGGCAATCTCTTGATTTAACTCACTCCAATTAAACGGTATTCTCATTTTATGTATGTCAAAATATATTCCTTGAATAGCGATGTAAGCGTCTACCTAGAAATTTATTTATATAATACATGTTTGATAGTCTGTGACAAAGGAAAGTAACTCATCAATAATTTAATGATACACACTTGAAAATAATGCATATAATAAATCAATCGATTCACTGTAAAAATATATTATTTATGTTTAATAAACTGATAATTGATTGAGGAATTGATATAGTCTCGGTTATAAAATTAAATTATATTTGTATGAATTTATATGATGTTAATAATTAAAAGTATATTTAAATTATCAAAAAACATTTTACAATAGTGAGATTATTATTCGTTTTAATTGCACTTGTATTCAACTTTAAAGTATATTCTAAATTATATAAATAAGCTAAGTACAAAAATATAAATAACATTATTATCATCTAAATGCAACGCGTAAAGAAACGTTAGTTACAGAGCGTCCGGAATGTCGTAGCAGCACGGCGTAGCGGCGTAGAGGGGACACTGGGACGGGCCGGGAGGGGAAACAGCTGCATCGATCGACGGGCCGTGACCTTGACCCGGCCGCGTTCCCGGATGTGCCCCTCGCCTAGTTGCGCCATTGTCGCTCATACTCCTAGCTTTTATTAGCCGGGGTTTTATTTCGCTTGCTTTGAATTTGAGTTCAGCAATTTCGAGTATATTGAGGATCTGGATCCAGGTAAAATTTATTGTTTAAAAACGATAAATTAAGTTTTTAATTTTCAGATTTCATTCAGCGTTGTGAAACGATAGTTTTACATGTATAATATTGACGCCAATTTGTATGTAAATATTTTTAATAAACAAGAAAAAGATTAATTTAAATAATAATAAAATGTTTAATTAATATTTTGCTACGAATATCAAATTAAATCAAGACCACTGGTCCATTCATATTAATTATATTATTATAAACATATTTAGCTATACAAGAATTGCAATGTTGTTAATCAAAACGAAAATGGTAAGTTAAAATATTTAGTATCACAGTATTTATAACGTTCATGTTCAACCTTGGCTTAGAGCTATTATAAGCATTCATCGCAGTATATTTGAATTAGATTTTACTATTTATTAGATAAAAATATATTTATTATTTATGTATATTAGGCGTAATGAAAGTACTATCAGAGAGCAGACAGCTTACGTGTGTTATCCGAATGCGACTGAAAAAACATGCTAAGCCGTATTCTGACTAATTGCTTTACACTTTCACGATATTTCACTTTTTTTCTGACATATTATGTAGTTTTTTTAAGCTTGTTCATGGTATTAACAACATTATTATTATTATTTACAATGCACCTGCAAGCCTTCGGATGTGGTAGGTGTCCATGGGCGGTGGTAGTCAGTTTCCATCAGGTGAGCCTCACGCTAGATAGACCACTCATCGATAAAAAAGAAACTGTGACCACGATAATAATTAGAGACAATTACGTTCAATATACCTGTGAGGTTCTATATTTAATTTAAAGAACACGTAACGTATTTTACAAGATTTAATGTATTTAGACCGCAATGCATTTAGGATAAAGAAAAAACTAACGCGTTCGAAGTTTCTTGAATTGAAGTTGGCTCTTCAAGTCGTTCACGCATTTCTAGTTACTAAGAAAGCAGTAAAAGGTGGATAAACCTTATTTCCTTGGTAAAAATATACTTCTTTAATTATTTCTTATTTATTAATATATAAAAGGAATACTTATTTAAAATAACGTTCCTTTATACTTAAGAAAGTTATAAAATTAAATTATTTATAATATATAAATAATACTCTATATTAATTGTCAATCTAAGATTGTACAAATAAAACAGTCATAACAAAGACAAACGAAACAATAACAGATTTAGTAACCGATTGTACCGGAGAGAGATAGTGAAACGAACGATAAACTAGTGCTAATGAGTGACTGAGAAAGCGAAAGCGAGCATCCAGTCATATTCGCTCCTAAGATTTGTTTGGGAAGCATTCCGATTTGTCGTAAACTCAATTCAATTGTAAATTTGTTATAAAAATATCTTAATACTTCGATAGTGTATTTTTACGTTTAAAAAAATAAAATAAAGGGCATACTTAATATTCTTCGGGTAAATAATCACAATGTTATTGATATCATTATCATCGGCGTCGTAAACAATTTTATTTGTTATCGGTAAATATATGTAAATATTTTTTTTATGTTTGTATAATGCAGCATGATGAAGAGTTAAAACAATGTATTCTTTATTTATTGTCGCGTCAAATGACCCATGGAAGTGCACCGAAGCATTAAAGAATCGAACGTACAGTTGAACTTACTCTTGGTTGGCGGTGGAGCTTGCACAAACAATGGAGCAAAACTTTGTAATCCATTTCGAAGGATGTGTTAGCGTTTCTCATTACAGATTCTATTATTGGCGTATAGTTACAATGAGTAAAGTGCTATGTATATTTGCGAAGGATCACAAATCATCTCCTCTCTTCGCTTCTTAATATAAATACAAAAAAAAGTCTTTGTATAACCTACGTGATATGGATGAATTTTTGATCCTTTTGATCCAAAAAATAAAACTTTACGAGTAGCTTAATGAATGAAACAAATCGCATCCAATTAGTTATTTTAAACTCTCGCGCTGCTGTTGTCATACCAACCGAAATAGATACTGACAATTTAAGCCTATTCTTAAATGAAAGCCTATTCATTCAACTTTATTAAGTAATATATAAAACCACAGACACACAAAAAATAGATTTTGATGAAACTTTGATTCATCTAAACAACTTAAATTGAACATCGCTATTTCTACAAGATTTCAGTAAATGTTTTTGTGATAAATTTTGCGGTGTCATCAGTTTAAGCATTTTTTTTAAATATACAGTACAAGTCTATAAATGGAATATTGATGTAATCTTTGATTCATTGAGTCAATAATGAAACAAAGATTTATTTTTTATATACATGACTAATTGTAACGATTGTTAACGTTGCTTATAAATTGTCGACGATTTTAAAATCTCCTAAGCCACTAAAATAAGTTTGAGAAGTCCATAAAGAGAGTGAAATTATTTACGTATGCTTGGTATATTGAAGACGATTTCTTCCTGACCAATATTGGCTAAGGCTGCTATTGACAACGGACAAGCCAACTACGCACTCGATATTATAGTGTAGTAGTTAAAATCTATTGAATACCTATCAGGAGGCCACAGATTTGTGAAGTCCAAGACTCTTCTATGTTAGGACTAATAATATTAAAAAAACATGATAGAAAATCCTAAACGATTTTATTGGCCCGACCGAGATTTCAATACATCATCATACTCGGCAACAAGCTAATTGCAACAGCATGGAGATGAAAGTTTAGGTTAGAAAGCGTCGTATATGTTGATACTATTTATCAATGTATTGAGAAATAGTTAGTCCTAGTGACACGATATAGTTACAAATACACATCACTGTAATTGAATAATCGTTGTAGTATACATTTCGGTTGATATTAAGAAGCAAGATTTGAAAGATAGCTATAACCTTCATTTGCACTTTTGCGTACCCATTCATTTATTTTACACCAATTATCTTTATATCTGATATTATAACATTTCTAATACTCAGCAATTAGCCCAATTGTAAGCTTGTGTTACATATTCAATATGACAGGAATTCTTGAACTAATTTATGGTAATAAATGCAATCTGGCCGCGGACGGGCGATGCTGGAACGACAATATGCTAATTAAGTTGCGCATGATTCGCGCATAACTCCTGGCGTATAACTGGTTGTGTAAAATATATTATCTTGTTTAATAACTCACTCACTTAACATAGATGTCATGCTGGATAGATTTGCTGCTATTTACGGTGAGTTAATTTACAATATTAAATTGTAAGTGAGTTCGTTTCAAAATTATTTTTATAACTTTATCGTAAAGTTTACATGTGTGTGTGTGACAAATCTTGCAATGGTATTTTAACCCGGTTACTCAAAGATAAATTGCCGCTTATAAAAGCTGTTTTTATATAGGTTCATAAATATATTATATATTGATTACTACATATAAAATATATGTATTCCTTATGCATAAATCCTTTTCAGTTTGATGTTGTTATAACTGTTTATTTATTTTCAAACAATCATATAATATATAAAATTCTTTATTATATGCTCTAATAGTCGTTTTAAGGATAATAGTTAATATATGCATTAAATTTGGTTATATACTACTACAATACCCAAATTAATAAACATATTTTGCTTACTAATTAATATAATGTCCAGCAAACACCCCTATTATAAGTAATATATTATTAAAAGTTAGCTGTTCCCACGACTCTGCTTACGCAAATTTCATTCGTAAATTATATCCTTATATTCTATTCAGGGCTCAGGCTATCTCAATTTGAAATTTATTTTAAATATTAGAGAAATATAGATTGTGATTTGTATTTTTAAGGATTATGGCTATTTTGATATATTTTGTGTATCTAAGTATAAATGTGAGATAAAAAAATGGAAATCTAGATAAAAAATCCTTGAAACAAGACACAAAATATAATTATGTCGCCCGGATAAAATTAAATGTACTTCATCCATGTCATTAGATGATAACAGGACTTGCTAAAAATAAAATTTGACGAAATTTCTCAATCGACAGTCGACTTTATACAGTTTACTTAGAACTCAAATTCCGTTGTTATTGAATGATCAATTTGAAGTATTTTATTGAGTCGCTGTAAGCCGCCCTTTTTCAGCTTCGGGTTAGACGGTTAGCCGCGAAAATAACCTTTGTTCCATGCTGCTGTTACCGGAGCCCTGATCGTGCCCGGCCTGCTTAATGTATTTTAAATGAACGATTCAATTATGTATAAATAGAAAAGTATATAAAATGAAAGGGTGGTTATGATGAAATTTTTATTGTTTGTTGGAATTTCGACGCGTCCTTAAATTGTTAAGTCGTAAGCGTTTGCACGTTTTAATAATAATGTGTGTTTTATCTCGTTTAATTACAGCGTTGTTACAATTTTGTATGATCTCTTATGGAAATTTAAAAAACAAAATTTAAACAAGCACTACGAGCAACATGTGTTAATTTTTTTGGTCATTGGGTTCAACATTAGGAGAATATAAATAAGCTAAATGATTGGTGGTATAGCTTTGTGTAAGCTCATCTGGGTAGGTACCACCCACTTATCAGATATTCTATCGCAAAACAGCAGTACTTGTTATTGTTGTGTTCCGGTTTGAAGGGTGAGTGAGCCAGTGTAATTACAGGAAAAGGGGACATAATATCTTAGTTTCCAAGGTTGGCGGCGCATTGGCGATATAAGCGATGGTTAACATTTCTTACAATACCAATGTCCATGGGCGTAGGTGACCACTTACCATAAAGTGGCCAAAATGCTAGATATTCAATAAAAAAATATCTTAGGAAACTATCGCAAACAGCCCAAAATTTGGACGATGGCAGGTACTAGATAGCATGGATGGACTCTCTTTCTGTGAGAGTATTGTATCGTGGAAGGAGGCCGTGGAATGGGAGCGTGAGTAGTAACGGGAGAGAGAGTTTCACCAAGTAAAACTGGGGGTCTTCTTTTTCTCTCCCCATCATAAGCGACGCCGGGATTAGAGGGGTTCTCTATACATCAGGAATGAGGGATTCTTAGGCTTACGGCTCGCTTACTCAACCAACGGGCCAAGCATCGAAATCGCTTGTGGATACTAACGTGACATTCCAAAAACGCAATGGACAACGCTGGATAAAGTATCAGCCTGTGAATATCCCACTGCTGGGCTAAGACCTCCTCTCCTTTGTTGAGGAGAAGGTTTGGAGCTTATTCCACCACGCTGCTCCAATGCGGGTTGGTGTAATACACATGTGGCAGAATTCTACATGCACGTTTTCTCGCGATGTTTTCCTTCACCGCTAAACGCGAGATGAATTATAAACACGAAATAAGCACAGAAAAAGTAGATAAAGGTATGCGGACAAATTAAAGCTCAAGATAAAATCCGATAAAAATTTAAAATATTCTTGCATTATTCACATTAAATGTCCCTTATTTTATTAATTTGAAAAGGTAGAATTAATGAAAGGAAGCCGAAACCCATTACTGAATTTACATAAAGTTATTACGTGGGTTGAAGAAGTTTCGTTTGTAATTTAAGCGTATAGAAGTGACGTACGTATTTAATGAAGATGAAAAATATTTCCAAGCAGGATATTTGAATACTTAATATTTTACTTATTTTTATATTTTATTGTGTACTAGCAAAGAAGGATCAATTCAGTCGTTTTTATTGAAAGCCAAACAGATTGGAATTAATGAAGAGTGAAGTTTGAAGGGAGAGTGAGCCACTGTAGTGATAGGCACAAATGATATAAGGACTCAGTTCAGGAGAGCATTGACTGAGTAAATAATGGTTGTGTTCATACTTCCTAATAAATTAGTGACAGGTGGTGACATCTAGGGTCGAGAAGTTCAACTAACGTCTCACCGTTGCAACGACATACCGTTTGCCGACCGCAATTGGTTAGATTTAAATTTTTAACATTATTCCCGCACCCCCTCTCCTCGATCTCTGTACATTAGCTTAACGAGATTACAAGCAAAATTTGGATTGAGAGCACAACACGTCTTTTATTTTTCGCCACTTTTAAAACTCATCATCATCAGCTATCATCATTATCAAGGGTTATTCAACCTCTCACCGCTACATTTGGTCCTTCAAGCCGGATAAATTTTGAATCCGTTCGACACATAATCGAATAAAGTCGTCGAGCGACCGTTGGACCGTGGATCATTTGCACGTGGCGGTTGAGAAGAAACGCAAATATCGAAGATAGCTAGACGAGTTCTGAAGAAATAAGTTACCTAACAGACAAACGGAGGCTAAGCGTGCATTGGAACTAAAGTTTTATTGGAGTTTCATTGAAAATTACACGCAATCGGTGGGTCCAATCCTTACTCTTTTCCTTCTGTGTGTATACTGTGTCTGTGCTCTCAATTTCAGTGAATAGCTGAATTGTATTCCCGGAACATCGCGTTTTCCAGTCAATTAGCAGTCTGGTGACGTTGCTAGCATCAGAACGGTGTGATTGATTGACGAACATAAAACCGTGAGTACTCCTCTTTTCACTTCCAAAACGCATTTTGAATCCGCTAAAACCCGTGACAAATCTCCTATTTTGCTAAGCGTAGAAAGTAGTGTTAGTTCGTGATTTGGGAAACGTGGCATTAAGGCTGGCAGGCTTACCAAATTTAATAATTATTTAGAGTCTTTAAAAGATGATCAACAGTTTACTAATAAAAAACGCATCGATTTAAAGTTGAGAATTCAGGTATGTACTAGTTTATTTTCTGAATTTAACGATATTCAAACTAAAATAGAAGAACGGATTTCTGATAGCGAGTTAGATGAAAAGTTAAATCAGCGAGAACTTTTTGAAGACAATTATTATAGTTTAATATCGCGTGCTGAATTTATGCTTAACGCAGATGAGGTCAATGACTGCTCCAAGTTATGTCATAGTCATAATAATAATCACTCTCTTAAACTACCTACCATCTCCATGCCTACGTTTGATGGATCATATGAGCACTGGCTGGAGTTCAGAGATACATTTACCTCACTCATTCATAATTCTAAAGATATTTCTAACATTCAAAAGTTCCACTATCTCAAATCGTTCTTAAAAGGTAATGCAGAACTCGTTATCTATTCCATAGAATTTTCGTCTGATAATTATCGAGTTGCATGGGACTTGTTACGTAACCGCTATAATAATTCCAGACGTTTAATTCACAATCATGTCAAAGCTTTGTTTACCGTAACCGCATTAACCAAAGAGTCACCGTCTTTGATCAGAACATTAATTGACACAATTCTAAAAAATCTACGCGCGTCTACGATCCTCGGTGAGCCAACAGACACCTGGGATACTTTGATTATTTTTATTATGGTGTCCAAGCTAGATAAAGTAACTGAAAGAGAATGGGAGACTCATAACTGCACATTGTTCCCGAACCGAATTGATAACAATTCTACGCGATTAACTGTGGATGATTTAATTAATTTTCTTCGTAACCGAATTGCAGCATTGCAGCGTTCACATAGTAAAGATGCACAAAACATTAACAATCAAAAACAACACACAAACTCACGCAACATGTTACATTGCAATGTTTCCAGCGGGCCGAGTAAAACGAACGATAAACAACAGCGCGCTAAGGTATCATGTGTAAAATGCAATGCAAATCATCCACTATATACGTATAAAAAGTTTATCGATAATGATTTAGAACTAAAATTTAAACTTTTACGCGAGCACAACTTATGTGAGAATTGTTTACAATCGGGACACTCGTTAAATAACTGTAGGTTTGGGCCGTGTAGACGCTGTAGTAAAAAACATAACTCATTATTACATAACGATTACGCTAATCGTTCAGTCGCATATCATTCGACAACGAGCACTGAGTCGACTGCTGCTACGACCGATGCGCTTGCGCCTCCCCCCGCAGCCGCACCAATCTCCTTGGAATCCGCTCTTCCTATGCAAGTTAACAAGGCACACATGCAGACGTTATCTTTTAAATCTACAAATGTGCAGTCCGTGTTTTTGTAAACAGCTGTAATTGAGGTAGCCGATGTAAACGATAAATATCATAAAGCACGAGCACTCCTTGATAATGGAAGCCGGCGCTGTTTCATTTCTAAATCATTATGTAACATATTAATTCATTTACTACGCGCATTCATTGTTATGTTATCTCTAAGGTCACCGCATCGATGCTTGCCTTATGTAATTTAAAAACAGATGTCTATATTCCGGACAACATACGGTTGGCCGATCCGGAATTTTTAAACTATAAAACCATTGACATTTTAATTGGCGCAGATAGGTTTTGGGATCTGTTAGAAGACGGAAAGATTTGTTTGTATAGTGGTCCATTTCTCCATGGCTGGATTATTTCAGGACCTCTCCTGGATTTTAGGTGTATAAATAATTATACACCTAAAATCACGCAAATTCATTGTAATATTATTAATTCATTAGATACTCAACTTCGACTGTTTTGGGAGATTGAGGAGCTGCTTAAGATCAGTGACGCGCAGACTGACAAGGAACGTCCATGCGAGGATCATTCTACTAGCACCACTACACGCAATAGTGAGGTCAGATTATCTGTGCATATTCGACTTCGTCGGTCACCTGACACTTTGGGAGATTCTTATACCCAGGCAGAACATCGTTTTTTAGCACTAGAAAAACGTCTGCAATATTCGCCAGAATATAAACGTCTTTATGTTAATTTTATGCAGTCTAGGCCATATGACACAGGTAGATTCTTATAAATTCCTTTGTTATTTAATGCCGCATCATGGTGTGTTCCGCAAGCTCAGCACCACCTCAATCCAATCAGGCTGTTTTCCACTCAGGAAATGGATATTTAGTATTAAGCGCGATGATGACAGTCATTCTTCTAGTCAATTTAAGCAGTTAAGTTTAGACGAAAATGTTAATTCTAAAACCTTGGGTACAGGCTGGCATAATGCAAGTACCAACTTTTATTTTATTTTGCATATTAATATTAATAAAAACAAACCAATTACAAAGAGGTCAATATTGTCAACTGTTTCGCAAATTTTTGACCCTCTCGGCGTATTAAATAATCCCACTATAATTATTGTCAAAGTACTTTTACAACAATTGTGGCAATTAAAAATAGGTTGGGACGACAACGTACCTGATACGTCGGTTTGTTATGTCACCGACGTATCAGACAAGCGCTCAAAACAATACTTATTCCTCGACACGCTATAGGTACACAGGCTATGTATATCGATCCACATGTTAATAGCGATGCGTCGCAAAGGGCGTACGGCGCGTGCATTTATGTTTGCACAGTTAACACTGATCTAACGGTATCAGTTAGATTATTATTTTCAAAAATAAAAGGTCGCGCCGTTGAAACCTATGAGTATTTCACGTCTCGAAGTCTGTGGGGCTTTATTAGGAGCCCGTTTATATGATAAAGTATGCAACTCATTATGTGTAAGTTTAACAACGTTGCATTCTGAACCGCAAGGATAGGGGTGCTAGGCTTATCAAAGGCTATATCTGTTTATTTATTCGCTTCATGACACGCGCGATTCACTTGGAACTAGTCAGTGATCTCTCTCGTGAAGCATCTTTATTAATTAAAATTAAAAAGATTTATTTCACGCCGCGGTAAGCCTGCAGATATTTATTCTGATAACAGTCGCAACATCGTAGGTTTCATGAATGATTTTTCAAAAATTTTAAATAAATGTAGTAATTATATTTAAGAATTCGGAACTAGCGAAAGTATTAAATTCCATTTTATTCCCCCTTATTCCCCGCATTTTGGTGGTTTCTGGGAGGCAGGAGTAAAGTCGACTAAATACCATTTTCGTCGTGTAATAGGTAACGCGCACCTTACATTCGAAGAGTACAGCACAGTACTGGCTCAAATAGAAGACGTATTAAATTCCCGACCTCTTTCTCCTCTTTCTCCCGATCCACAGGACTTCTCCCCGCTAACTCCAGGCCATTTCTTATTAGCCAACCACTGATGCACCAGCCTTGCGATGACCTGCTTGACGCTCCAGCGAGTCGCCTTCAGCGGTACCAGAGGGTGGAACAACTTCGCCAACACTTTTGGAATCGGTAGTCGAAGGAATACATCTCCGAGTTGCAGGTGCGGACAAAGTGGACGACTAATAAAGACGTGCTCAAGCCAAAATTCTTAGTGGTTATTAAGGAAAATAACCTCCTACCATTGAAGTGGCATTTAGGACGTGTCCTTCGCACGATACCAGGACAAGATGGGATATCCAGGGTGGCTGATATATAGACATCATTGGGAGTGGTGAGGCGCCCATTCGCCAAGATTTGTCCTCTATTTCAAGATGTAGTCGACACTGAAGACCAGTTAAAAAAAACCAAAGACACTTAAAAGCCACTGCTTCCAAAGCCGGGGGCATGTTCAGACTTCCTAATAAATTAGCGACGGGTGGCGACATCTAGGATCGAGAAGTTAAACTATCGTCTCACCGTTGCAACGTCATACATTTTACCGGCCGCAATTGTTTAGATTTAATTTTTTAGCATTGTTCCCGTACCCCTCCCCCTCCTCTATCTCTGTACATTTAACTTAACGACATTACAAGCAAAATTTGGATTGAGAGCACGACACGTCTTTTATTTTTCGCCACTTAAAACTCATCATCATCAGCTGTCATCATCATCAAGGGTTATTGAACCCCTCACCGCTGCCGCTACAGTTGACATAATATTTAACAGAGCCCATACCTTTGTGACAACTTACCTTTAAATATGAAAAACAAATACAAACAAATACTTTTAACGAATCTCAACATGTAATGTGCGTTACTATTTCGTTTTTTATTTTATAGGCAGTAAGAAGGGCGAATAGGCCAATGTGACACCAACCTTGGGAAATAAGATGATGTATCACTTGTGCCTGTAGTTACCCTGAATCATACACTCTCCAAACCGGAACATAATAATAAGGCTAGCAGGCTTGCACGAAGCCCTACCACCTAGTTAATATAAATTCATATAGTATATGTACTCGGTGGTAGAGCTTTGTGCAAGCTCGTCTGGGTAGGTACCACCCACTCATCAGATATTCTACCGCAAAACAGCAGTACTTTGTATTATTGTGTTCCGGTTTGAAGGGTGAGTGGGCCAGTGTAATTACAGGCACAAGGGACATAACATCTTAGTTCCCAAGGTTGGTGGCGCATTGGCAATGTAAGTGATGGTTAACATTTCTTACAATGTCATTGTCTATGGGCGTTGGTGACCACTTACCATCAGGTGGCCCATATGCTCGTCCGCCAACCTATACAATAAAAAAAAAAAAATATGACTACTAGTAGTGGTAACCTAATTATTAGTAGGTATGTTTACTGAATGATAACGTTTTTAACTGACATAATTAAAAAAGAGTTCTTAAGTGCTAAGACATAATTCTTCGACCAAAACAAAATATTAACAATAGCGTCAATGGCGCAATTGTTAACTGGCCGCTTAGCGATGTAAGAATCGCATTCTCGATCCGGAAGCCATGGGCTGTACAAAAGAGGCAATAAAATATGTTAGTATTATTTTTTATTTTATAGCATAGATAGGCGGATGTGCATATGGGCCACCTGATGGTAAGTGGTCACCAACGCCCATAGACATTGGCATGTAAGAGATGTTAAACATCGCTTACATCGCCAATACACCACCAACCTTGGGAACAAAGATGTTATGTCCCTTGCGCCTGTAATTACATTGGCTAACTCACCCTTCACACCAGAACACAACAATACCAAGTACTGCTGTTTTGCGGTAGAATATCTGATGAGTGGGTGGTACCTACCCAGACGAGCTTGCACAAAGCTCTGCCCCCAAGTAAAAGTAGTAGCAATATTATCGATAGTATTTACTTTCATTATATTTGTAATTCATGAATACTTCTATCACGAATTCACTAAAGAAAATTGAATAATATTCTGTAATTGAAAACGCGCTACGTTTCTATTATTTTCCTCGTCCCTTTTATAACATTAGGCCTACCGTCAATGAATATTTTGAAGGTTCTTTGTTTATTCTCTTGAGGGTAACGTTTTTCAATAAAGATAATATACCTGTATCTTATTTGAACTTCATTCTATATAGATAATATTTTATGTAAAAGCACACAGAGGGATATCTATACATATAATAAATCTGTAACTGGTCGATGTCTGTACATGCAAGATAAATGAGTAAAACTTTTATCGGGGGTCATTATAAACACAATAGAACCCAAAACAATGATTAATAGAATTTTTGTCTGTTTGTCTGTTTGTCTGTTTGTCTGTTTGTCTGTTTGTCTGTTTGTCTGTGCGTTTGTGCACGCTAATCTTAAAAACGGCTTAACGGATTTGAGTGCGGTTTTCACTAATGTATTGTGGCTAACTTCACTTAACATTTAGTGTTTGTTTTATTTCAATCGGTTCATAAATAATAAAGTTATGTCAATTTAAAGATACACGTAGAACGTTTATTAAAAAATGGTTATGGTCAAACTGAAAAGAGATTAAATATTACATGTAATATACACTTTTGCTTATGATTTATCCTATATTTTGTCCTATAATTTTTAATCTCTTTATTTATTTATTAAAAGTTTAGTATCACTACTAAAAATCAATAAATTATTATCTGTAGGAAAAGTACGCGCACTGTTAGTTGTCAAAATCAAAAAGTTTTGTTAACAATTTCGTGTTTTCAGTAGCTTCGTGTGTTGTTTTTGCATAAAAACTAATATTGCATATATATTGTGTGTATCTTTATGATCTCATCTTTTATCTTTCATAATAGTACGCTTTAAGACTGCGTGTGAGCAAGTCAGTTAACTCAGTGACAATAATTAATACGTAAATAGTATATAGGTGTATAAACAAAGCCTAAAAAACAACTATAACAATAATACATGGTTTTAGAAGTGCTTGCTTTAAACATCTACGTGGTATATCACTTCTTAAAACTTTAAATAGGTATATTTTTTTCGTAAATTCGTGTTTCCTGTCAAAAGTTTTAAAATGGCAGATAAAAATTCAAACGTTGTACCTACCGAAGGTTTTTCTAAACAACGAAATAAATAACAATTTAACGCGGAAAAAATGGCAACCATATTTTCAACTATATTTATTAGCCTCTGGATATATATAAGGAGTATTAGCCACTGGTTATGTATAAGAAGTGTAAATAGAGAAAAATAGCAATTTTGTTACACTCGATTGGTTGATAAGGTGTCGAAATGTTCAATTCATTCAACATTAAAATAACAGAAATTACTTTAGAAGACCTCATTAATAAATACCGAACCGATTCGATACCGGTTCGAACCGAGGAAAAATTTAACTATGGCCTGACATGTATTTTTAATGAGAAAACAATGCAAACACGAAAGTATAACCAACTTCATTACGAGTCTAGAAAATTTCAGTTTAAAATGCGATTTCGTTGAATTAATAGTCATTGGTCAGTGATAAATTTACAGCGAATATGTGTTAGAGTAGCTCGCCAAACATCAAAGATTATTACAACGGTCTGATCTGTCACTAAAGAAAGCTATAGAGCTAAAATAGTAGTGATCGAACAACAAAATACGGAGCACATAAATAAAAGCACTGAGACGTCGTCATCACCGTCATCATCTAATGAATATCAAGTGATGAAGGAGGAGTAAAAGGGTTAAACAACACACAGTACAGAATAGAGAAGATGTGCATATTCCTACGAAGTCAGACGGGCAACTAATTAAGAAGAGAACAAAATTGTGAAACGTGGTTATATTTGCCTCATCCCAATATAAACCGAATAAAAGTATTTTGTAATCTCTCAGCTTAATTCAATTGGTCTTTGGCTACATCAAGCTTGCGACAGCATAATCATCATGAATAGGAAGAAGTAGATCTGTGCGAACATATAATATATAATTAAGTGTACTCAGATATTGATATTACATATTTAAAAAAAAATCACTGCAAAAATAACATAAATAAGATAAAAATAATAATGTATTAAATGTATTAATTTATATAAAATGAATGTACCAACCCATCTTAATATTCAATATTTTAGTTTGTTATAAATTTTGTACTGTAGTCATATTCTTGCTTGCCTCTTAATTGTATTTGGTTAAAAAATATATAAATAATATATATATCATTTATTTACTGCATTTTATTGGCCATACTCAATGTAATAATGCTTAAGCTATGTGATTTCACTTATATTTTGTTTTTGTTAAATTTGTGTTTTCATTAAGTAATTAATTATATTTGATTATAAAAAAATATATATCTTACTGCACCTTTACTGATTATGATGGTTTAGCTGTTTGATTTTATATATGTTTTGTTTATTTTAATGATTGTGTAATTATTGTTGGTGGAAACGTAGCTAATGTATGTATATATTTATATATATATATGCTATAAGTGTCATCTCATTTTTAACACTTAACCTACCAGAGCGGTCAAATACCTGCTTTTGAAACTTTAATTAAAATTGTTATATAGCTTCTTTTGTTTGTATATTATATACTTTTTCTACATAAAATGGCCGCTTAAGCAGCTTATTCAGATGTGTGTCAAGTTCAATGGCCAAACATTTGTTTTAATTCCCTTTTTTTTGTTTAATTAAATTAGAAGCCTTGGTTAAGTCTGATTTTATTTAGCCTCTGACAGAAGAAACTTTTCCTTTACTTTATATTGTACACATAAAATAACATAAATCTATAACAAAAACGAATTAATTAATAAATTATCCACACATCTCTGTACATATAAATAAAATTGAAGTTTCTGTCTGTTATTTCAAAATAACTGCCTGTTTTAAAGGTTATATGGCTATTTACGATTTACCAAAACCAAAGCAATCATTTTTTTAATTTTTTTACTGTCTGCATGTCTGTATGTCCAGTCTAATCTTTCAATCGTCTAAAAATTTAAATAACCGAATTATTATAAGGACTATTTCAAGATTCCGTTTAGCCTTTATTTCATCAAAATTAGTTGAGTCTATCAAAAGTAAAAAAAAATACGTATTTTTGTTGATATCTATACACATAATATTATTACTCTTCCTAACTGATTCATTAACGCAGAGCCTAAACTGCGGGGGTTAGAAACTTGAAATTTTGTCAGTTGATACATTTTATAACACCCACTAAGGTAGGATTTTTGGAAATTCTACCCCTAAAGAGTTGAACGATTGTTTAGAAACCCGTCATTTTTAAAGTTAGAAGCATGAAATTTAATGAACAAGCTAAAAATAAATAAAAATGTATTTCAGCGTTTTTGAAAATCTAAATCTAAATAAGGTAAAAAAGGGGTTGAAAGTTTGTATGGGGATTCCGTCACTTTTGGAGTAAGAAGAATGATATTTAGTATTAAAGCTATACATACGTATTTCGTCGTTTTTAGAAATTTAACTCCAAACGGGAGAAACGGGGTAAAAGCATTAGTATAAAAATTAAAAAAAATAGAAATATACTATTTGTGTTTTTTGATTGAATTAATAAACATGAATTTCAAAGTTTTTAGAAACTTTGATTTTTGTTTGGAAGAGTTGGGTGCAAATAATGAAATTCAAAATACCCAATATCTTATATCAATATCTCTTAGGGAATATACGAACTTTACTATGTTGGAAGAAATATACGAACTTTACTATGTTAGTGATGTTTGGATAAAGAAAACATATTCCATTATTGCCATATGTGCCACTTAATTGGTATTCCCTAAGCTTATATTATTGTAAAGTTTCATTAAAACCCATTCAGTAGTTTATGCGTGAAAGAGTAACAAACGTCCATACATCCATACAAACTTTCGCGTTTATTATATTAGTAGGAAGTAGGATTATTATATGCCCTGTACTGAACACACATACACTATACTGGATGGGCGAATAAATCGATTGGTAAATGTTTATATCTTATTGATTAAAAAATGTACAAGATAAAATCCTTATTTTACCCGTACGAAGTCGGGACGGGCAGCTAATTACTCGCTGATAACGTATCTTTCTGTAGGTAAAAAAGGTTTTTAAAAACAGTACAGCAATTTTTTTAGTTTATTCGCTACAAACAAACATACAAAAAAACTATTTTTACTTATTTATAATATTAGTATAGATAAAGACCACGCGCGAGCGAAGCTGCGGGCAACAGCTAGTACTTAATATGTTTGTACAATAAAGCGACGTTATCGCATAAAACAATACATTTCAGATAATTTGATTCCAGATGATAAAAAGCAAAGACGCCGGTAACAAAGAAATACATGTCCTATAATAAAATATACATCAATCACTTAAGGTTTAATTTATGCGAGATATCTAAGATTTTAAGTTGGCTCAATCAACGAGCCTTATAAAATAACACTTTTACACACCTCTACTCTCTATTCCCTCTTATATCTCTATGAGACAATAAAGTCATAGCAAATAATCAAAGTTTCGTATGCAACAGCGACACCAACACAAATATCTTCAATTCTCTATATAAATTTGAGAGCCACTACTTTAAAGTTACGATTATACAATTTTACCCCTTAGGAATGTGTAATGATGTCCTCCTGACACGCCCGAAGAGCCCGAAATGGGGTTTGAACCCACGATCTCGGGACTTAGGGCTTTATATTTAGATCATCAAGCCACTTGTGACAAGACCAACGAGGTAGTCACACGATATGTTTACGCGTATTGTCATAAATATTACCTTAAAAGTTATGACAATACGCGTTTCAATTTAAAAGGAGGTGACCATATTGACAAATGTATTAAACAGCAAGGCTTTCAGCTTGTAATACATTTGGAGTTGCGCCAACTATGTAACTCAAATGAACGAAACGTACGCTTAATTCACATTGCCCTAGATTAATTTACATCACTGTTATTTTCTTACTAATACAAGAAATAAGTGCGTATTATTTTATTTATATAGCTTTCTTTATAGGGCTATTTGTCAAGAAATTTTAAATCAAGGTACACCAGTGAAATTAACTATACATGATTGATGTAGAAGATATACAAATAATATTTTTGGTACAATTTAATTTATCTCCTTATCTGGACCCAAGCTACTCTTCCTAATTTTTTGCAATGTTTTTAGTGACCATTTAAAGTCATTGGCACTAAATCAACTTAGTGGATCGATATTAAAAGCCCATAAAAAGAATAGTTTTTTTCCAAATGTTGGTTTTCTGATTTTCTTCTTATTTCACATTTTATTCAGTAAGAAAAGCAATCCTTATATTGTCAAGAATGATATAATAAAAGTAATTATCACAAATATAATATTAAATTTGTGCATGTTATGCATATGCAGCATGTTATGCATTTACATCTTTGTGTATCACAACTGCAAATAATCTCTAACTGCACTACAAGAAGTCGGAAATTGACAAATAAGTGTATCGTGTATTTCTTGTTGTATTTAGTTATAAATACAACACGTAAGCATTCAAAATGACACACATCAAAATGTCATTAAAAACGAATAAAACGAATCTAATAAATATAAAGTAAGTTACTTGTAATACCGTAATGGTAATGGTAAAAATCGATATTTACCAAAATATGTTACAAGGTAAGTATGTTATAATTAGACAAGGTAATATTAATCATATCCAATAACATTGCTTAAGGTAGTTTTTCGGATCGAACCATTTCCAGCACAATTAGATTTTTCTTAACTGCCCCGCTGTGAGGCCAATCGATTTGCGTACACAGGGACATTTGGAATAACGCCAAGTGTTATTGCATCGAGTACTGGGTTGGATATGCCATGCTGATTACAGGGCGTTATGAAACTACACAGAGGGACCGCAATATTTAACAGCCTCCGGAGTCCGGTTTTTAACTGATATTATTGTGGGCGAAACATTACAAATATATTATAAACCTAAGTTATTTTCAAATTTGTTTTGTTGTATGTAAGATTATATTATGATTTTATGATTCAGAGTGATTTTAGTACTTAGACACTTAAATTTATTGTTTTATCTAAATTTATTACAAAATTTAACTTTATATTAAGTTTTAGTACAAAGAGGTCTTGTGTACATAGGAGGTCATGTTGCTTTCTTTAATAATTGAATGGATAATTTTGAATCATATATGAGCCGTGTGTAATAAAACGAGGTATAAATACAAAAGCACACATGACGATGTACTTAAAAAAAATTACAATAATAACCATCAAATGTCCCACTGCTCTCACTCTCTTGAGAAGAAGGCTTGACTAATCTTATTCACACTACGACACCGCGGTTTCTTCGCGATGTTATCCTTCAACGCCGAGGAAGTATAAATTAAGTATACCCAAACTCCATTTTATTTGGATTTCAATTCGTAACATGATTCATATTTTAACCACTGCGCAATCTCGAGGCTTCTTGTTCACAGACAAATTATTCGTTTCGATATACTATATGTTAATGCCTAGATTAATTTTATCATGTGTTTTAAATTTCTACGCCAGAATTCCTAAATGATAGAGCTTTGTGCAAGCTCGTCTGGGTAGGTACCACCCACTCATTATACATTCTACCGCAAAACAGCAGTACTTGATATTGTTGTGTTCCGGTTTGAAGGGTGAGGTAGCCAGTGTAATAACAGGCCCAAGGGAGATAACATATTAGTTCCCAAGGAATTCCCATATTAGTTTGGAGGCGCATTGGCGATGTGAGCGATGGTTAACATCTCATACAATACCAATGTCTATGGGCGTTGGTGACCACTTACCATCAGGTGGCCAAAATGCTAGTTCGCCTACATATTCTAAGAAAATAAAAAAATGTCGTATTTAATATTCTGTCCAAGTTAATCAAAAGAAGTAGGAAAAAGTTCCCCCAATTTAGATGCCATAGAGCGGATAATATTAGATCGATTCTTTGTATTTTATACAACGCCAATTTTGTGAATAAGTATTATTTAGAGAGACGTGATATTTACGTAGCACTTCTTATCTTCGGGACCAATGTCGCGGAAAAAAAAGGGACGAAAAATAATAATAGCTAAGGCGGACGAATGAAAAGAGGGAGTTGTTATTCTTGGTGTGACTTAGAGTTTTATAAATTTGCTTGTAACTTACCAAACGTTATAATCAAATGTTAATCAGTGTTATGTAAAAGTTTCTAAGATATGCATATAACAAAAAGTAAATACATAGTTATGATAGTATCTTTCCATATTTTTTTCAAAGTAATATTTCGTATTTTGTTTATATATGTGGACTGATGACCAGAAGAAAGTGGTAGAGGCTTTGCGCGCTTTGGGAGATGTAATTCCAGCAGTGGATTGCTGATGATTGATCAATATTTTTAATTTATTAAATACAATATGGACTTCGTATTCAATGTTTTATGTGTTTTATATATTTATGTATCGGTCAATAATAGAATACATTTAACAAAAAAAAAACAACATATTACCTTCATATTTTAATAACAACGCCCGTGTAATTCCAGGTGATTGCCTCAATTCATTCACAGACGGGCGCCGAAGGCCGTTAGCGGCAGATGATGAACACCACAATAGTACTCGAATTCCGTATGTACTCCCAATGGAAATATACGTTAAGTTGGCTGCAAAATTCAACGCATAACCATAGATAATAATATGATTAAATATTACAGTTTTTCATGATAAAAGTGTATTAGGTACACTATAAAGAATAGTAATTGTTGATTAAGAAAGATATTGAGAACTTACCAAATATCATGTTTGTCTGCAAGAAATTATGAAAAATGATGAAAAATATTATTAGAAAGTATAGTAGTATAGAAAATATTTTGTATAGTAGTATAGGCTCATTGGCTCGTTTGCATTCTTAAAACAATAAAACGTAACTATACTGCCGTTATGTCCTGCTAGCATCTTAATACAGGGTTGTCTGGAAGAGATCACTACTTGAGTGATAAGACCACCCCTTGCATGCATCATCCTTCCTTAACTTTTTTTTATTATTATTATTTTTCTTTTTATTTATATTTGATTTGTTTTTTTTTTCTTTGTGAGTGTGCAATAAAGTTATTTATTATTATTTTTATTATTATTATTATACTGAAGGGCCAATATTAAACAAGGGAATTTTAGACCTTATACACCCTACCATGGTAACCGACTTATAATATAGCCGACCGACCTATAAGCTTGACATGTTAACCATTGTATACTTTAAATTTGTCTTTACGACAAATAAACTTAACGTAACATGGAAAATGTCTGCTGAATTTCCATTTTTTCCCAGGTGAAATATTTGAGAGTCACCTGGTTCCAGTAGGGGAGGATCAGGTTATATGGATTATAATCGACTAAAAAAGAAGAAAAGAAATCTTCTTGATATTTTATACTAAATATTAATTATAATTTATACTAAATAATCAGTTTGTAGTTCTGTATGTTATACCTAAAAAAATAGCTTTGTTGAGCAACATCTTTGGCAGCAGGAATATGGTATAACATTTCTAGATAAATTTAGAACTCGAGTCGATTCTCCTCACATTATATGTGAACAGCAGTTGAAACCTCTCGAGAGCTGTGCAGTGTATCACTGGCAAGCTGCCACAGTTAATATAAACCTCGAAGAAGCTGAAGAAGTGATGTAAGTGTACTTTGGTACTTGATAAAAAGTACATAAAAAAGAATAATATTTAACACCAAATTTCTAACACAATCTTCTGGAGACAAGGCTCTATAGTATTAGCCTTCAGATACTTTAAGATTTATATAGTATAGAGATTATTAAAAAAAAACTTTAAAAAACGAGACATATTATTAAAAATAATAAAAAGCCTTGGTAATAGTATAGGTAAGTAAGTATTATTTAATTTTAAGAATATATTTAATTCATTTTTTTAATAAAAAAATTGCTTTTTTAAATTAAAAATTTAACACGTCGTGATTGATACAATCTACAAGTCACATACTTTAGTTAATATCACTAGTAATTTTATCCTTTATTATATTATTACTTGTGCTTAAATTTTAATAGCTTTATACCTTCTTAAGTATTATAACTTTCTCTTTTGCTCTTATATTCTGTTTACGCATTACGTTCCGTTTTGTATATAGTGAATTTGTGTGTATAAAATCTTATAATTAAATAATTCACACAAGTTAACATCCGTATAAAAACTCACACACAAAAAAAAAAAAATCAGCTATAATAGTAACTCAGTAAATCAGCAGGTTTCCTTTGGTTCTCCGTAGAATCAATATTTCCAACCGATAGTAGTTTCACATACAATAATATGTAAAATTAAAATTGTTTTCACATAAAATTTATTTAGATTTTGAAACGTCTATGCGAAATAAAGTTGAAAGGGGAAATTAAATTCTGTGTGGTTAACAATATTTTAAATCTAAGACATGCATACTCTACACCCACAATAACAATAAAAAGAATTATGTCGTTGTATAAGTAGAAAAAAAACTGCTTAATGGCCCATTCACCGCCCACGAAGAAAGACTTAGTATTTTCTTTTTTTAAGTTAGCTTAACGCCGCCAGCTAATGATCCATAATCCTATTACTTGACGTTAAAAGGGAAATGAAACTTCACATTTAATATTAAATAGGTTCCAATACAATCTTTTCCCATATTTAATTCAAGTTTTAAATCATTAGTTGCAATTATTGTATACTTATAAATATAAGGTACTCACCTTATATTTAAGTTACGGAATAACGCGGTCAGCTTTCCGTGTTTATTACAAATACGTTCACACTTGGTGGTAGGGCTTTATGTGTGACGTCTCGGTAGGTACCACCCATTCATCAGACATTATACCATCAAACAGAAATACTTAGTTTTGTGTTCCGTTTTGAAAGGTGAGTCGGCTACGTAACTCTAGGCACATAGGACATAGAATCTTAGTTCCAAAGGTTGATGGTGCACTGGCGATGATAAGGACCGGTTAACATTTAACAGCGCCAATATCTATGGGCAGTGGTGACCACTTACCGTCAGATGACCCATTGGCCCGTCCACCAAACTATTTTATTAAAAAAAGATATATAATGGATTAATTTCCCCAACCGAATCTTTTGAAACGGTGTTGTCAGCATAGCTCCCTCACCTTCCTTATCCATATTATTGCATAAAATGAAAAGCACGGACAATGTAAATAACAAGCTTTAATTCACAAAACACTTTCCTTAATCCTTAATTATAAAACAATTATTAAGATTTATTTAAACACTGCGTAGAATTTTAGAATGTAAATCTAATAATCAAAATATTTTAAAAACTGCAGTCACTTAACCAATACACTAACTTTAATTAATGAAATTAAAGTTAACAATTTTGTTGCAACACATTTTAATTTAATAAATTATAAAACGACTTTTAAGAATTATTTAAAGAATTCTTAGAGTTTTAGAACATAAATCTAATAATAAGAACATTTTTAAAAGAAATGCAGTCACCAAATTAATGCACACACTTTTAAATAATGAAATTAAAGTTAACAATTTTATTAGAACACAGTTTTAATTTATTAAATTATAAAACGACTTTTAAGAATTATTTAAACAATGTTTAGAATTTTAGAACATCAAACTAATAATAAAAATATTTGAAACTGCAAACAAAGTTTGCCGGCAGAGAGTTAAAATGAAACCTATTTATTTTGATGTTATAGAAATATATAAACAAAAATAAGCATTGTTACTTATAAATTGTAAGTTTAATTTTAGCAATCTTTTTGTTAATTTAGAACATAAAATTAATAAGTGAAACATTTTTAAAAACAACTAACAGTATCAACGGAACTTGCCATTTTATGATATCTAAAATAATGCAACTTATTTACTTAAATGTAATCAAAAGAACTGAACAATAATGTGTTTTTTTTTTTATAAATCCAAATAATAATTTTACAATGGATTTTTTAATTTAAAGATAACTTCTTAACAAATGAGAAGTAATAGTTTGTTTCTTAAAAGAGGACTAAACCATTACAAATATTTTTTAATGTTACCAAGTGAAATCATAAGTTTTAAACATAACATTACTTAGTAAAATAAACTAGTAAATTAATTTAGTAATAATCAACGTAATTTAGTACTTTAGGAAAGAGTTTTATGGTTTTACGTCGACACATATAATTAACGTGTATATTACATAAAAGCAAAAATTAATTATTAAAGTAAACGAACAGCTATTTCATTATGTACGCATATATAATAAAGTAGCTGTTGGCGGCTTAAGCCGTGTTAAGCGTAATTGCTCCACCAGCTATGTGGTGACGTGACGTCATATAATCTATAACGCAAAATCTCATAAACGAACTATCTAACGCAAAAAACAACGGACTAGTAAAGCTTGAGATTAGCGCGTAAACAAATATACTCTAAGCTCTATATATTCGTATCGATGAATAGTTATTTGTATGTGAAAATACAAACAGACGAATTCTTATACAAAAACATTTATTAAAAACACTGAGAATTACGATAAATATGATTTTTATAGAATTAATAACAAAATGACACGATTAGTATTTAAATATATTATAATCAGAAAAGAAGGCGAAGCAGTTAAAAATATCTAACAGATCGTTGTATATCGTTTGTTGTCTCGTTGCCATTACAAGTTTTTAGGTTCTTAATTTTATTTATTGGTTAAATAAGTATTTATATAAAATTAAAAAAAACAGCTGTTCAAATCATGCGTGGAATTGTAGCAAGAACCCTAGAAGCATTTCATCGTTGAGTTCCGATAGTCGGGGTGAAAAATTAACCAGCCATTCTGTCAATGGAGGCAATACACGACACAAATACATAATTAGTATAAGACTACCTCGTTGGTCTAGTGGCTAGATATAAGGCCGCAGACCCGGTGATCCTGGGTTCAATTCCCAGGTTGGGCCAATAAATAGTTATTGGGTTTTTCTGTCAGAAAATTCTCAGTAACAGTCCGGAGTCTGGAAGTTGGAAGTGTGTACACTCCCGTGCCTCGGAAAGCACGTTAAGCCATTGGTCCTGCGCCTGAATTATTTCCGGTCGTGTTGAATTGCCGTCCCATCGGATTACGGGAGCTAAGGAATAGAGAGTGTACCTGTGTTTGCGCACACACTTGTGCACAATATCTCCTGCGCAGTTGGCTAATCTCTCTTGAGATTGGCCGCCGTGGCCGAAATCGAACTGGTGGACTCTTATACTTATAATAAATAAGTATAAGAGATAATGTCATTTATACATTAACACGTTGAACATTTCAACTTTACTTATATTTCTGACACTATGATGCTGTGGAGAGCAGAAACGAATGTAAACTTCTTACGACAACAATGTTACGAGGGTTACGTTGGAAGTTGGCGGTCACCCAAATTGTTGAAGTACATACTGAAAGTGGTAAACATTCCAGTGTGAATTTATATAAACCCAATTACTTTTACTTAGTAAATACACCTTTTATACTTACTTTACACATTTACCTTGTATTAAAATCGTGAGTCTTTCGAAATATAAACTAAAATATGTTTTACTTCACATTACGAATGACTAACGAAAAAAACATTAACTTGAAACAAAGTAGAAAGGTACAATTAATAAAGTATAGCTAAAGGTCAGAACGAGCATTTATCACAGGTGAATTTAGTAGCAAACTGCTTATTATACTTTTTTTTTGGTTAATGACTTTTTGTTGTTCAACAGATTATTATTTCATCAATATCACGTAGGTGGAGAAGACGCGAAGGAGATTGAAAGGTAAATTCTAGGTTCCAGAATTAATATAGCTTATTAACCCTTAATCAAAAACAACACAATCATAAATAATAAAGTAGAAAGAAACATAAGTTAGTTTAATAATTGATAATTAATAAAAATAACAAAACTCTTCATAAATAAATTTTACTATGCTCTATGGATTAACATAAAAACTGTTCAATAAATCTACTGAGTACAATTATAAAAAAAAGCTTTAACATTTAATAGCGTCCTATTAAATGGTAAACCTTTTTTAGGGAATTTAAAAAGGAATGTCGTAGATGGAATGGGAAGCTTGGGGCAGACAAACAGAATAAGGGATTCGGAACCGTCATCACGTCCACGTTCAAATAAAACGTCTATAACAAAACATAAAACATTTATTGTTATGTAATATAAATTAACTGTAAGTAATTATTTTGAGCACTATGGTTTAGTACTGTAATAACAAGATATCATAAGATTATAACTGATAGACCTAGGTAATTTTAATAGCCTGCTTTAATACTAATTAGGATACATATGTATATATTGCTTTTGAATGTGCAATAAGGTTCAGACACAACAATGGTGCACGCAGAAATAATAATACTACGCAACATATTCGGTTTATATTTAAATAATAATAATAATATCCTGGTTCATTATTCACACACGGCCATCTGATCCCAAACTAAGCAGAGCTTATATATACTATGAAAACCAGACAACTGATATACTTACATATACTACTTTTCTTTTGTAAATAAATACTTATATAGATAATTACACCCAGACTCAGGACAAACAGACATGTTCATGCAAACAAATGTCTGTCCTGGGTGGGAATCGAACACACGGCCTGCGGCGTGAAAGGCAAGTATCTTACCATCACGCCAACCGGCTTAAATATTTGTCATATTTTACCTGAATTTGTGGTAAGAACTAACTTAATTACTCACCCGTGACATGTTAACTTATGGTTATATACCGATTTTGATTCGTGTATTTTTATAATATTATTAATATTCTCAAATTCATTCTCATACTATCCCTCTATATAACTAAATCATTTCCACCGACAGATTGGTAAGAAGAAAAACTATTTCCTGTCACAAAAATACAATCATCGAGATGTTAGATGTTAGAAAATTTATGAGTGAGGGATAACGAATACTAGCATAATACGTACTACTAAGACCAAAGTTTACACTACAATTGTTAATAACACAAAAGTATAAATAAAAGGTTGATGGAGATGCAACATGAAATTACCTCTCAAACAAAAAAAATATACAAATTAAATTTGTAAATTTATTTATATATACATATAGATATAAATTTTATATAAAATTAAAACTATTTAATCTTTTATTTCAAATATTATAATTTTTATACTACAAATCTTCTATAAATAGCTTTAGTGGTTTGTTTAAGCTTGCTCAAAGGGCACTGATGAATTATTTCCCTAATTCCTATTACAAAAATAAACTAAGCTGTCATAACTTATAAGCCGAATTGACATTAAGCCGGATACCGGAATCATAGTTTTTACCCATGAATCCGGTATCCGCCGGATATTAATTAATAAAAAAAGAATAATAATTGTACCATAATTTTATATTAGTCTTAAAGATTATCAATAATCTTTCTAAAAAATAACTCCACAAGTCTATATGAGTTCATGCCTATAAATCTGAAGTCGTAAAGGTGTAATATGAAACTCATTTTCCAACAAAGGCTACCAACAGATAATAAAAATCGCTACCCGAATATTGGATGAGGTTTGAATTAAAACTGATACAAGGGTCAATCAATATTTACAGAAATGCGGGTATCAAACCGACAAATATAATAAAAGGATACTTCAATGAATTTCGTACTCAAATCGTGACAAATTGAAAGCCGTGAAAACAATGCGTGAATAAAATTGTTCGAGGCAATTTTATGCAAGCGTCATTAAGTTTTTTTAATTAGTTTTGAAGCTATACTTCATGTTTTATATAGTGGTAATAATTATGAAGAAACTTGAGTGACACGACGTACAAAATAATATGACACATTATTGTATCAAATTGATGTGATTCTGTAAAGGTACTAAACTTTATATTATTTATCAGAGATGCCGTCGCATCTGGTACGTACATCGTAATTGAGAACAGCAGTTTCCTCAAAATGTGTAAATTCTTTGTAAAGCAAAAGTATTGTATTGGTATTGTATTGTAAAGGGGTATTATGAAACTTATTTTCCAATAAAGGCTACCAACAGATAATAAAAATCGCTACCCGAATATTGGATGAGGTTTGAATTAAAACTGATACAAGGGTCAATCAATATTTACAGAAATGCGGGTATCAAACCGACAAATATAATAAAAGAATACTTCAATGAATTTCGTATTGTTGTTTTCCGGTTTGAAAGGTGAGAGTGTTCCCAAGGTTGGTGGTGCATTGGCGATATAATCGATGATTAACATTTCTCACAGAGCCAATGTATGGGTGTTGGGGACAACACCATCAGTCGTATGCTCGAGTTTCGAAAATCTCGATAACGGAATTATTAGTCTTATAATTCCTTTTATCTAAATACCTACAAAGTAAAAAGTAATTTCAACTTTATTTAAATATATGTTTATATATATGTATAAACAAATCAAACTTAAAATCATGATAGCGTAGAATGTTGGCAGAAATGCTAGCACCATTTCGAATTGTAGATAATATATATTTTTTTATTTGTTTAAACATAAATCAATCATCAATCCATATTTTAATAGTTCAATTTGAAATTTATTTGTTCAGTATAAATCATAACATTTACTTTTTGATGATCAAATACTACACACAGGCTTGAAAAAAAAAAAGAAAATACTCCGAACTTAGAAGAACCCGAAAATACAGTCTATTTCAATCAACATATTTTATTTTGATCGAAATACCAAGAAACTTTGTTAATTTTCAAAAAGAATCAAAAAGTTAAAACAACAACGGCACATTACAGGAAGCCTCGCCACGATGTTATCGTCCTGAAAAAGTTTAATCGACCTTAAAACATTATCTTTTGTTTGAGAGAAAACGTTTTCGCCGTAAGCCTACAAGACGCTTCGAACCCATAACAGTTTTACAAGTCCGATTTTTTTCATTACTTCTAAGGAATACTTAATACTCATTAAACTTTATTTATTTAAGAACGTCGAAAAAGTAATTGTAGACAATGCCGTTCTTTTAGGAGGTATTTTTATTGTTAGCAACTTGAAATGTATATCGTCTCGTCGTTTAAAATACTTTGAGTTATGGTGCTTACAACGCTTTATATCCCGAGGTATATACAAGTTTTTATAAAGAAATACTAAGCAGCTGCTTCGAGTTAGGTAAATAGATAATCAGTGTTACGATCTCTAGTGCTACGTGTCTCAGAATGGACATAAAGTCGTTGGCTGATTAGTCTTATCTCTCTCTCATCCTAAAGAAATCATCTGATTTGTATGCTTTATTAACTATTACTACAAAAATATAAAAAACAAACAAAACAAAGAAAATAATTACTTTATAAATTGATTAAATAATTTAATAAATTTAATAAATACATGTAGTAGGTATATTTGCCATGACATGTCACTAGGAAATACATAATATATTATAGCTGTCACCTATGCATTCTATGCCATTAAAACAAAAAGTAGCAACCTATAAATTTCTCAATCTTGAGTACTTTACCTTTCGAACAGGCTTGGAACTTATGTCCACCGAGCTGCTGCAGTTTGGGTTGATAAATCATAGACATGCCAGTTTCCTCATAATGATTTTCTTCACCGAATTTGAGATGAATTAGAAATTATCCACATGAAAATTCTTTGTTATTCGATTTGAAAACACTTGGTGGTACCACCCACCTTGGTGTGTGCAAGCCCATTTGGGTACCATCCACTTGTCACATATTCTACCGCTAAGCAATGGTATTGTTGTGTTCTGGCTTCAAATGTACGCGAACCAATGGAACTACAGTGATGTAAATAGTAGTTAATATTTCTTACAACGCCAATGCCTAAGGGCGCTGCTTACATATTTTAACTCTTGGATCAACTTGAGAACGTTTAACCAAAATGTAGAGTACATTGACAAGATGATTAGTAATTGGGCCTATAATTGACCTGGCGAACTCACTCGTCGGATTATATATATACAGTAGTCTAAAGTATAATTTCTTGGAGTTCAACTAAGCAACGTGTAGCCGATACTTAACCCGCAAGATTTATGCAAATTCATACTGATTCCTTGATGAAAATATAATAACGAACTTAATAAGAATTGTTAAAACCATTAATAAATCATTCTGGAATACACTTGAGATAATTTTATAATCTTAAATTTCGCTTTGGAGCGATTAGTTTGTTTACAAGGCGGCGATATTAAAGTAAGGAAATGGTTCGCGATTATGGTGTATAAAAGCTTCCTCGAGCGATGGCGAAACAAAGGCTAAGATAAATTAGACAACCGCAGCAAGTGGCCTGTTTTTCTGTAGTAATTCCAACCTTTTTTTGAGGTTTTTATATTGTTCGGTAATTTATGATAAAACCTCTAATGATTTATTTTGTTGAATAATAGTACACACAATTTTTTTTTTATAAAATCTTTAGAGTATTTTAAAACGGTACTCTGTTAATTATTTTATTTATGTCCTTTATTGAACTTTACTAGGACAAAAGTGTAGTATTATAGACAAACCGGTTGAAACTAATATGTACCGTATCTACGATCTAAAAATAGATTTATATAACGTTATTTAAAACAATGCTACAAAAAAAGGCTTGTATATGCATACATATATATAAACGAATTTCTAGTACTAGCTGTCTTTTAAAGACGTTTTTTTATTCAAAATTATTTCTATAATTTATGCGCGTATTGCAGCTGTAAAATAGAAAAATTATAAAAATAAATAACAAAACATTTTATAGTGGACAGATTATTATTTGTATCTCAAACGTTAAACAAAAACTGAATCACAAAGTGACAAAAACATATTACGGAAAAATCCAATCACTCTCCAATTAGCGTCCGAGAAACTTATTACATAATTTCCAATCGTTAAGAGCGATTTATTTGTTTACGGATTTATAACTTCGAGAGGAACTAGGACGAAGTAAGAAGAATAATTCCTACGAATATCAAATTAGAAGCGAGACAAAAGTATTAATGAAGTTCGTAGTTCTGCCGGCTTTCTCTAGCAACAGAATATCCTAATTGCAAGGGTGTTATTCTCAAAATGTATGTTGCTTTCTCAGCGAAATTGTGGTAGAATTAAATAAATGAAACTATCAAGATTCCTCACAATAGTCGCTAGTAATGCGATTATTTT
Organism: Nymphalis polychloros; assembly: GCA_905220585.2. NCBI lineage: Eukaryota > Metazoa > Arthropoda > Insecta > Lepidoptera > Nymphalidae > Nymphalis > Nymphalis polychloros. The sequence goes on from HG992247.1 coordinate 4,452,366, forward strand.
TATGATGAAACTAGCTGCTCCGCGTGGTTTCATCCGCGTAGAATAATTTATCTTTTCGTTTTCATGTCATAACGTAATGATAACGAAATCTAAACCAATATTATAAATACGAAAGTAACTCTTTGTATCCGTCTATTAAGTTGTCACGGCTAAACTGAACCGTTTTTGATGAAATTAATTCAAGGAAATATTTTAATAATTTTTTTAATTCCCATCCAACCTATCGAAGTGTTAAAATCAGGTATGAAGGATTGTATTCGAGTTGTATAATTTCAATTTTCAATTCAAAGTTATAAATATACAAAAAGGTAATTTAAATATATTACATCCTTAATTTAAAATCTGTCGCCAAAGAAAATAGTAGTACATTTTAGTAATAAACTGGAATCCACGCGCGCAAAGCCGGGTGTCAGTCAGTGATATATAAACTATTCATTTATGATGGGATGAATTTTTTTATCAAAATAAGCACCACGTTGTTCAAATTTACTACAAGTTTCGCTTGTTTGATTGTCTTTTTTTAAAACTAAGATAATCTCATAAAACTACGTAGTACTAGTAGTACTCTTAAAATTAAATATTTAAACAGGTAAGCTCTCCATTCGCCAGTCTGTGAAAATCCGAATACCTCGCAAGCGGAGCTACTAGTAGGATCTAGCCATAAATCTAATACATATATCATACTGCTATAAATGTTTGATTTGTCTGACTATAAGTAAAAAATGCTTAACCGATTTTGATAAAACTTTTTGTATTTCTATTAATAACTTCGTTATAATGACATGTAAAACTAATATAAGGTGAGCTCCGAGTTGAATTATAAACACATATACCTAGGGGGCTCAGGCAGCTCTGTAATATACTATCAATGTAAATGTGTGTCTTTTATGGACATGACCGTGACACATGCTACTTTATATTCCGACTGCGAAACGACAGCTAAAATCTATTGAGACTTAAAAAATTGCAACATATATAAACTGAAACGCTATGGATAAAATACGTAGATCATAATCGAAGTTCGTAGGTATAAATCTGGGCATGCAAAACTGAATTTTAGTGTTTGTTGTTCATCCCGTGTTTGGTGACAAAGGAAAAGATTAGGAGATTCCTTGACCCTTACAACAGCGTTGTTAAAAAAACGAATCGCGCGCTAATTTTAAAGGCTATTGCTAGTGGTCCGATAACCGGATGAATAAATTAATTAATCGTCCGCTAAAATGGGTTAAATACGAAAAAGTATTCATTACCGCTGTTTCTCTCGATTCGTCTATTACACTTAAAATTTTAGGGCAGTCATGTAGGTTAGGTTACGTTAGGTTACTTTTAAAGCACATCGATAGAACCGAATCGGCCATTGTTCTCTAGTACAAAATACTACGGACGACTAGACTTGGAATTTTAAACCGCCATTTTGTTAGTTGACAGAAAGGTAAAGTAATTAATTCATTATTGGCACGACTTGTGATTTGTTGAATGTGTTCAATTGTATTATTTGGATTTTTAAAAGTTACTGAGTTAGTAATTTACATCAATTTGTATGACTTGGTGTTCTATATTTATAAAGATTATTAATATTAGTTTAATACTGCTTAAGGTACTACACACAACTATATTAAAAATGTTAAAGTGATAAGGACTTGGAAGGAAATGCTAAAATCGACCATAAAGTGCGCTTTCTTGAATTATAAAACAAGGTTTTATTTGAGCTGGAAGTGAATTTGTCTCGCTTCCGTAAAAAAGTTATCTTAAATATTTGATAATGTTTTCTTAGCGATGTGATTTTCAGCCGTTTATTTACGTTTTTGTATTATGGCAATGACAAATTGAATAACGTTCGATTTTGTAATCTATTACGTCATTACGTTTCACTTTGTTGCTATTTTGTTGAGTAAAAATATTGAGCTTATACTTTTGTCTATTATAAACATTAAACAATTTAAATAAGTAGGTAATCAAAGCAATTTCAGAACGTTATTTTTAAAACAATATTAACGAAGAAGTATATAATAACTCAAAATGTAGCTATATTTCAGATACTTACCAATGAAGGTAAGAATATTAGTAAATTTATTCAAGTAAAATAAATTACATCTGCGGGTGATTTGAATAGCTCTCTCTCTAGCTCCCTGACATGGGTATTCGTGAATCTTATGACTTTATGATAAAGGTTATATTTGATTGAGGATTCATATTCTTAGAAGTACTCGACCGTGACAGGATTAAGGAATGGGGACGTGTCATTTGTTGAGATATCGATCAGTAATTAAGTCTAGCGGAATGTGAATTTCGGTATTGAAGAATTATGGTATTTTATCGGAATAAGGAATCCTTAAATGTTAGAAAACTAAATGGCGTAACTAATGTGTTTCTTGCCGGTTCTTCCCCGTAGAATCCACATTCCGAATCGGTCGTAGCTTAACGTTTAATATGATCCTGTAAAATGTTAAAAGTTAATGTTATTAGGCAGTTCTTAAAATGTTATTAAAGCATATACCTTATTTAAACCATCATGTTCCTAAAAGCCTAATTTTGAACTAACGCCTTCTTAGGAAGGATATCCTACATATATAAGGTAAGTATTACTAATAAGTATTAGTAATACTTTACTTTATATTATATATATATATATATATATATATATTGTTAATGTACTTGTAATAATGTTTTTTTTATCCTAAAGGAATACATTTACCAGTAAATTAAAAAAATTGTAAATAATTTGTCATGTCAATCATTACATCTTTATTGTAATGGTAATCATGGTGGGTCACATGTGATGTGATGACTCTTGATGTACAATTCACACTGTTAATGTAACCCTCATACTGAAACATGTGTTGCGTGTTGAAGCTTCCATACACACAGGCAATATTACTTGTTAATATATAATTTGTTACCGATAGTTTGTATAATAATGTTCAATAAATGTTCTCTTATATACCCCAAATTTTCTGAAATATGTACATATATTTTTATCTCTAAAACTGATACGTCACCATTAAGATTGTTATCCATTTAACGGTTATGCAATTAAAGTCAGTATTAGAAATCTTTATTTAGGCTAGGTTTATAATTAATTTAAACAGTCTGATATGACCTTTAGAAGTACAATTTAACCTGTTACCTTTACGCCTACAATGTCACGACTTGGCGACCTTTTACTAATCCCGATAACTCTAATGAAATAGCAGATTTGTCCAGTTAACGTTTATTTTTATCGATTTCTTCGTTTGAAATTTTAGTATGCAAGTCATTGTTTACGAGAATATATACTGTTATAAAGCTCAGAGCTTAAGGAAGGTTATTTAACATTAAGTTACGGCCCGCAGGAGCCCAGCAGGAGTGTTCATGTTTAACACGGACGAGAACACGATTCGTTAGTTACTAAAAACAATCTTATGTCTCTCTCCATTTAAAATTTAAACTTCTATTAGTAAGTTTAATACTTACTAAACATAGTCTAAGAGATCAAGATCATTCATGCAAATTTTAAACCGCTAAATGACCTATCATCGAACTGGCTATTTCCATCTAGCTAACTTGTACACTCGTACTTTTAAGCCTTTATCATTAATAATACACGAACGTTTTTAAATAATTATCTTGAGGAATTTCAAATTCAATTTTTGACTGCAGTTGACTATAAAATTACACTAGAAAAATTTAATTACTCAATATTTATTAAAATAAAGTTTTTATTTTGCCTCGTTTTCTTCTGGCTGATAGATCATAATAAGATTCAACACAGAACAGAACAGAAGTGTTCTATCCCACTCGCAAAATGCTGAAAGTCTACTTTCGATTTATGCTTATACGCTATTTGGTTACATGTATCCTATAATAGTGTAATTCATTTTACTATAAAAGTTACTGTCAAAGTTGCATATCAATTTCACGATCGTGTGTTAGTTTTTAGGTATATCATATATTAAGGTTTGAATGTTTTAAACGAAAATTACTAATAAGTATGAAAATAATTTGATATCAATATAGAGATCATAAAACATTCAAAACTAAAAACAATTTAGTTACACGTATAATAAGATTCCAATATTTTGCGTGCCCAGATATACATTGTTATCTTTGATATAATGTTCACTTGGTGGTAGAGCTTTGTGCAAGCTTGTCTGGGTAGGTACCATCATCCACCATCCAGATATTCTACCGCAAAATAGGAGTACTTGTCATTGTTGTGTTCCGTTTTGAAGGGTGAGTGAGCCAGTGTAATTACAGGCACGAGGGACATAACATCTCAAGTCATTTTAGTTCTCAAGGTTGGTGGCCCCTTGGCGATGTAAGCGATGGTTAACAGTTCTTACACTGCTAAAGTCTAAGGGCGTTGGTGACCACTTACCATCAGGTGGCCCACAGGATTGTCCTCCTACCTATCCTATAAAAAAAATATGTTCCCATGTTCGAGTTTATACATGATATTTTGCGTATTTAAAGTTTACACGAAAAATGTCACAGGTAAAGTATGTTACAATATGCAGTAAACATGTTGCGACTTGAGAATAAGTTACAGTACTTGTCATAACATGTGACCGTGTTTCAGCGTAACATACATTTTTATATAAATAATGAAAAGTTTTGTACGTTCTGTAAATTTATGAGTTTAATTTAAATACTTAAGTTAAAGCGCAAACAAACACATTTGATATGTTTAATGTTTAGAAGTTATCTTTTTTGTTTCGGGGGTTATTTCAATTTTTATTTTTCTTGTCTGTGTGTCCGCGCAGATACCTGAATCTACCAGTCTGATTTAAAAAATATTTCTCCACTAGATGATAGCCCATTTATAGAATACAATATAATACCACACTACGACCTACGGACAAAATAGTAACTTGCCAATTTTCCTCATAGTCGTAAGTAAGCCGATATAGTCCAGTGGTTAAACTAATGGGGTAGTATAGTACATATCTTGAATGTCCAAGTTTCTATATTGAATATAGTTTTGACTTTCTTTTATCAACTGGGAATTGTCAGTTTTATTCAAGTTTTAGATTTAAAATTTAGAAACTTTTTAAAAGTCGGATTTAAATAAAATATTCACCAAACTTCACCAGATATCTTATAGTGCGTAGGTGCACACACTATTGCACTAATTTTATCCTGACACTCAAAGTCCGATGGGACGACAATTTGAACGAATGAAGAGGGATCAGGCGCAAAACCAACGGCTTTACGTACTTCGAAGCACGCGTGTGCCTTTGTGTCTATCTTCAGTATGATTTAAAATATTTCTTGGCTGAAACACTCAATGACTTTTTATTATTCCAAGCCGCGATTTAAGCCCAGGACTCCAGATCTACAGCCAAAAGGCTAATAAATAGGCCACGAGGAAAAATCTAATTGAATAAAGAACTATATCGAAGATACCGAAAAAATTATTGCAATCAAATATTGTTTATCATCAATAAATCGCACCGATATTAAGTAGTCTGTTCCAGATTAAATGATTGATGATCGCTAGTGCTTCCCACAAGGTCAACACGTCACAATGGCTTAGCAAATAAATAAACGTGACTGCTCGTCCATTAGAGGGAATTTATTGTCCAATTGGGCACTGTGTTAGATGAATTTGGAGTTGTGAAAAGATTTATTGTATTGTTACTAGACTTTTTAGATTACTCCGATGAAATTTCCATCGAGCAACCAATCGATTGTTATTGATCTACATATTCATAGTAAGCCTTTAAGTAGGATTTAACAAGAACTTCTTATATAAGTTTATTCCCGATGTTTATGCTTTTTTTTTAGTGGCGTATATAACTACATAAGCCTAGATGACCCAATGATAAGAACGCGTGAAACTTAACGAAGCGATGTTCGTGGGTTCATTCCCGGTGAAGCACCACTGAATTTCATATGCATAATTTGTGATTATAATTCATCTTTAGCTTGATGGTGAAGGAAAACATCGTGATGATCAAATTTCACTGAAATTCTTTCACATGTGTACCAACCCGCATTGACGCAGCGCAGTGGAATAAGTTCGAAAGTTTCTCCTCAAAAAGATAGAGTCTGTTACTGTTCTACTACTCGGTAGCGATTGAATCTGCCACATTCCTCAATCGCGCTGTATAGATTCGCTATTGAGTATACATAGTGTAGGAAGTGATTATCTTAAAATTATCAAATAAATGATGATGGCCCCTCAGACCGATTTCGGTCACGGCGGCCAATCTCATGAGAGATTAGCCAACTGCGCAGGACATATTATAGTGCACAAGTGTGTGCGCAAACACAGGTGCACTCTCTATTCCCTAACCCTTATAACCCGATGGGACGGCAATCCGACACGACCGGAAAGAGTTCAGGTGCAGGACCAACGGCTTAACGGGCTTTCCGAGGCACGGGAGTGTACACACTTCCAACTTCCAGACTCCGGGCGGCTACTGATAATTTTCGACAGAAAATCTCAATAACATTTTATTGGCCCGACCTGAGATTTGAACCCAGGACCACCGTGTCCGCGGCCTTACATGTAGCCACTGGACCAACGAGGCAGATCAAATAAATATAGTTGTGTGAATTATGGAGAGATCTTCCTTAGTTTCATTTACCATTTGATCCATCCCCCGAAATTAGTTCGGTGTAAACAAGTTTACACCAAAACTCCAAGCATTTTTACGGTCATTATAATATTGTATTCAATAATATGCCTGAGTTTTAAACATATAATTTTAATTTATCAATAAGCAAAGATTATAGAAAGTTATTAGACCTTAGGTGTAGAAGTAGCGGAGTCGGAAACTTTGTGTTATAAGTTTCTCAATATCAATACCAACAACTATACACTTCTCGAACAATACTTCGTGACGATACTACTTTATTAATTTCATGACCAAATAACATTACTGCATGACACTTAAAAATTATTCAGTATTTTATTGTGATATTTGATATGATAATTAATATGTTTAATAATAATTTCTGAAATATATTAGAATTACGTATCAATGAACATATTTTCAACGATTAATTGTTCATGTAGCATATAATATTTATTTTTTATTGTATTGGAAGGCGGACGAGCATATGGGCCATCTGATGGTAAGTGGTCACCAACGCCCATAGACAATGGTATTGTAAGAAATGTTAACCATCGCTTACATCGCCAATGCGCCACCAACCTTGGGAACTAAGGTGTTATGTCCCTTGTGTCTGTAATTACACTGGCTCACTCACCCTTCAAACCAGAACACAACAATACCAAGTACTGCTGTTTTACGGTAGAATATCTGATGAGTGAGTGGTACCTACCCAGGCGAGCTTGCACAAAACTCTACCACCGAGTATGTAATATTTGGTATCTATGACATAATCTCCTTAGAATTTTGATATTTGAAACTATCTATTCTATATTATAATATCATAGGCAATTAGATTTGATGTCTTAACTGAAGACGAGGGGCATCTTAATTGTTTTGATAAATTAAATTCAATGTTGCGTTTTCCTTGCAATTAAATCGAATTAAATTAATAATTTATCAATAAATTATAATGATGCAGAAGATCTTCAAAGTCATTTGCATACTATGCTTTTTTGTAAACGAGTTAGATCAGATTTTGTATTCAGATAAGATTTTGCTTATTAAGCTTAATTAAGTAAAGAAAAATGCAATTTCTCATAGAAATTTACATTAGAACTTTTTTTTGGAAATCTTCTTAAAAGAAAGGAAGCCTTAGCCCCGCAGTGAGACATTTTACATGCTCTTACCTTTTTGACGTGAAACATCTTTAGCGCGTCAGGGGGTCCACAAACTCGTACGCCGTGACGGTAAACAGCATGACGCCCTCTTGTAATTATAATAGTAAGAAAATATATATGATTGTTTTTATTAAGGAAACTCTTTGTTTTTATTTATTTTATGACATATTTACTTTAATGTTGACTGCCTCGTTGTCCAGTGGCTACATGTAAGGCCACGGACATGGTGGTCCTGGATTCAAATCTCAGGTCGGGTCAATAAAATGTTATTGAGATTTTCTGTCGAAAGTTCTCAGTAGCCGTCCGGAGTCTGGAAGTTGGAAGTGTGTACACTCCCGTGCCTCGGAAAGCACGTTAAGCCGTTGGTGCTGCACCTGAACTCTTTCCGGTCGTGTCGAATTGCCGTCCCATCGGGTTATAAGAGTTAGGGAATAGAGAGTGCACCTGTGTTTGCGCACACACTTGCGCACTATAATATGTCATGCGCAGTTGGCTAATCTCTTATGAGATTGGCCGCCGTGACCGAAATCGGTCTGAAGGACCGTTATTATTGCTTTAATGTTTCACATCTGTAGGGTATTTTTTTATTTCATAATTCAGTTTGATAAATGCACTCTCTTCTTAAGCTTCATTTAAAATTTCATTTGTTTAAACTCAACGGAACGTATTCGTTTCTGGGACATGTTTCGTTTAAATGGAACTAATATTTTCCAAAATCAACGACAATATGACGATTCTGGTTAGTACGAAAAACCTAATCGCGATTACGAATAATATATTGATTAGCGTTCACCGTATAAAACTCATATATACAATGTATAATATACAAAGTATAATACTACATGACAATGGAGCAAAGTATCCAATAGGCAAACAAATAAATCAAATATCCAACCAATCCAATCCAATGCCACTATGTGGGGGATTTTATCCTTAATGGCTTTCAACGGACTTCCCGAATGCGCTCAGTATACGCAGACCGTTTGAGCCCTGTTGTATTTGAGCACAGTTTTGTATAGAAACGCAACGCTATGCAACGATTGTAAGCGGTTTATTTGTACATCGCTTGTGGTACAAGATATATTTTAATTTTTATTTATTACTCAATATCGTCCTCAGTTTTTTAAGTAGCTTAATTTTCTTGTCAGTCAGTTAAATTCTCCATTGGTTCCTGAAAAGATAAAGATCTCGGAACTTATCACATAAACCATTTGTTATTTTGCCCCGATTCGAACACGTTATTTTTGGCTACAATCTGTTCACTGGGACATCTCGACTCATTGTATGATGCTATATCAAACAAATAAGAAAATAAGTCGAGTAATTGTAAGTCCATTTCTTTGAACTGTATTGCCACCTCTAAGCCTAAGATCTGAACTGCTACGTGTATTTCCAATAAATACACTGATACACTATTTATATAGAAAGACAACAATGAAAGGCATATATAAGGCATCATCAACTTGTACCACGTTGCTCAATTTACGAGCATATAGGTCTTTGTATTGGTCTATCTGTTTGAGTAACTCAAGATTACCAGCAAACATCAAGACTCTGTATTGCTGAAGGGTAAGTAAGTCAGTAAACAAGCAGTGTAGAAGTTTATACTTCTTGTAGTACCAGTGTCTATAGGCGAACATTTACCAGCGGCAGTCTCATTAGAAATTAAAAATAATAATTGTCATTGTTTTTAAAAACATAAACAATGCTAGTATTATTATTAAAATCCGAAGTTTTAATTTATGTTAGATTTATATTATATAATAAATTATGGTTATCATTTCTATGTTAAAATATTGTTCTACTAAAATTTACTATTATATTTAATTTTCTTTAAAACGAATAATAATTATCAAACTAAGTTTGAAGTCGAGGTAACTTTTTCATTTTCAAGGTCACAGAACATAGATAATGTTAATTGTGTTTATAACAATAATAATCTCAGCTAAGTTTTCATAAACGTGTAATAAAAAAATCTATTATTTTATATAAATAACATTGTTAAGTTTTCATAAACGTAATATAAAAAAATCTATTATTTTATATAAATAACATTGTTAGATTCCAATAATAATGTGCCAGAAATATTTCAGCCAAGAGTTAAAAAGACGAATAAGAAGAAGTTAGTCATTGTCTGCTCTATGTGCACACAAATATGTGTCCCAGCTTAGGTACACTCGTTTTTCCCCCCGGACTGCTGCTAGAACTTCTCGATGGAAAAATCCCATAATTTATATTTTCCAGTTCTGGAAACTGATTCCGATCAGCATCTGTATGAGCTAAATATAAAATCAACGATAGAGCTTATAATAAAAATATATCTATATCGCAATATCCAATTTCAATGAAATGACGTCACGGGCATAAATCCGCGCAATTCTCCGTTCCCGCTGTCGTCTATGACATATTCGATATAGCGCGCGATCTGGCGTAGGCGGTGGCATCGATCGTAACCCCTGACATTAACTGAAGACAGCGCGTTCATGGCGAGGGCCGTGTTCTGATGTCAGTTTAATCTTATGTACCGGACAAACAATTAGCAATTATCACATGGAGGGGTAAATGCGTTAGTAATATGTTGTATGGACATATATGGTACACACAAACGAATATGCTACTATGCTTGTACTGTTTTTGCACATAGTTATATATTTTATCGAACGAATGACATTATGATTGAATCACTTTACCTGAAATAGGATTTTTATATGATTTTTTTATTTATAAGTATAAATAAGTAATATTTTTCATTGGGCGCGATGAATCGTACGTTTCAAAATCCAGTATGAATTAAAATTACCTTAAACTTTATCAAAATACGATATTATGATATTCTAAAGTAATATATTATGTTGCAAGGACGATTATGTAAGAATGATATCGAAATTACCAAAATAGTCCACTTCTGTATACACCAGCTGACTTTGGCAATACTGATGTGTGAGGAAGGCTCTTCGTAACTAGGTCACGCACACATCTACTACGTACACAAACTTAAAGCGATGCTGTACGCAGACGCGTAGCTACCTGACTCTTTTACGACGGACGTTAAAATGTAGCCGCGTAGTAAGCAAATTGGTACATTTAATAAGGTAGCTTAATAGTTCCTTGTGGTTTATAAAATTAAGGACATGGCCATTCCGTTTTAAAATAAAGTAAGGAATATTTTTATGATAATGCCAACGTCGTAAGACGTAATTATATGGTTGTTTCAGCGTCTTAATAAGCATTTTAAGTTACTTATAAAAATTAGTAGATATCAAATAAATTTAAAGCGCTTACGTTTAATTTAATTTAGAAAATTTACCTTTTTTAATCGGGGCTTTATTAAGTTCTAATCATTTATGTCAGTGAATAATAATGGACCTAAATTAAAAATATATATTGTAATTGGATTCTATAGAAAAAGTGTAGCTAATCAAATGAAAAATTTGGCCATGTTATTTTTAAAACAATATGTTTAGGCAATAACGTCAAAGATTAAAAAAAGCTTAAAATATTATCTAGAAATATAGTCTTTTATATATTTATCAACTTGTATTGACTTTTCGATTCAAAGAACATTTCACTCGAAAGGTTCCATTATAGTTATTTTGAATATCTGAATATTTTATGAGAGAGAGTAATTCATGGAAATAAAAATTATTTTCAAATGCCTCGTTGTTCTCATGATTTATTAGAATGCAAATTACAAGGTAAAGAGTTTGAATCCCGGTCGGGGCAAAAAATGTAATTAAGTTTTATCTGTGAAGGATTTTTTCTCGGCAATGCGAAAATAGAAAGTAGACCGTGTTACGCCTCACAAGGCAGCTAAATTTGTTGTTAATGCATCTCATTCGCTCTAGAAAATAGACAGTTGAAGGCAAACAAATGTATCGAAGTTTCACAAGCCACTGATTACACTTTTAAGCAAGTATTAAATTTTTGTTTTATAAAAAACGATGTTAGGTACATCTGTTGAATCAAAAATCGATTAGACATATTATTAAGACGCGAAAGCATAAGATAAACTCACTTTCACATTTATAATATTAGGTAAAATTAGCATCTATTTACTATCGATTGAATTTTTGATCGACTCCTGAAACCACTGTGACTCAATTATTAATATCCTTGTAACCATCACGTAATGACAATAGTTTGCTTAATAGTCGTCAACTATAAAACAGTAACATTATGTTAATATGAAAAATGACTTATGTTCTGTTAAAGGGCATATTTATACATAATAAATTGTACTGGGAAATAAATGGAAGGCAATCAAACGTCACTTCAACGTCACAACAAGCGCCTCGCTAACCGAGTGCTACTATTATTCCACCATCTTGAATTATTTTATTTTAATAATTTCTTTGCTATATTTTCATTTTTAAAAATTTAAGTGTTCTTTTAAAAGACTTTTAGAAGAATATTTCCGTTGCATATATAATCGAATTAGAAAAATCTAAGTCGACTTTTGTTAATTATTTAATAACAGATGAAGAAATAAGTTATGAGTGCATGTTACTACAACTGTACAGGTGAGCAATAATTATTGCATCATTTGTGGTTTCCGTTTTCTTAAAACGAAGTAATGTTTTAATTGTACATCATACATATTGCATCAATATCCAACTATTTAGCCTAGTAGGGGCGTCACGGGATTGCTTGCACATACTTTCGTAATATCCGTACCGTAGGCCTATACGGAACTACATTCCTTGGAGGGTTCCCGGGGTACAGAGAGCCCGCCAAGCCACGGCGACGCTTACATATACATATATTTATACTTTAAATATTTACATACGTAATGACTAAACTCCAAGTTCAGATTATTTTTACTTTATGCCACTATTTTAAGCTGTAACAAAAACAAGATGACTTTTCATCATATATCATCAGTAAGTTTAAGGTTTTATGACAAACAATAAATTTAACTTGTTATAATAAATTTAATTTGTTTATTATTTAGTTTGACAAAAGCATTTTTTCATTAACAAGATTTTGAATGTGAATATATTATTAAGTGCGAGTTTTCTCCAATCGAAGCTGTGATATCTCATACAGCTCACAGGACGACGGGTCGACGAGGACCCGCTTGTTACGAGTAGATTGTCTCGAGGGTGTAGACGTGACACTTATGTTGGTCTTCCGGTTGCGCGAACAGCTGCCTACGGCAAATTTATTGTTAATCCCCTGTGGCGCTTTCCATATTCTTATTTATACTCAGCTTATGACAACACCTTCAACGTAGGTGTTTGGTTTTGACAAAAAGTTTTTGCTGCGCTTTTAGTGTCCAGTGTGTGACTGTTAAAAATAAAAAATAAATAGATTAAAAATAGATAGATATGTATTTTATGAAATTTCGCGTTTGGATAAACTAGTGCCTTTCAATTATTTTGAAAATACATATGAAACTTGAAAGGCACTAGTTAGATAAATTCATAAATTACGAATGAAAAAAAACATAACTAAACTAAATCCAAACGAACAAATAGCTACATTTCTCTTATCTTGACATATGTTTATCATTGTCCCACAAACAACATTTCCAGAGTATTCGGGAAAGATAACCCATTTCGTAAATATATGCGAGACATGGCACACATTAAATGTTGTAGAGGTTGTGAAGAAATCTTTTGTGTATGAGTTTCGACACTAAGCTTTTGTTTAGCCCCCTGCCCTAATTTCTCGGCACAGTTTTCAAACGCACACGACTATGTAACAAGTTCTGATGTATGAAATCGTTAAGTTTATTTAAATGTTTGTACGTGTTTAAAGTACTTTGACAGATTGTATTATTTTTCTATATTTAACTACATAGATCCCAGTAAGTGCCTTTTATTTATTTTGGCACATTATATATAATTGTAGTGTAAGTTAAGTGCCAACAAATCCTTAATTTTATAGGTCAGGTTAAACCCATTTATGTGGTAGCAGACTACCTATCATGAAGATCACGGCTAAAAAAGTGCAAGTCTTTCAGGTAAAACCCACTAGACTAAACTAACCAATAATAATAAAATAACAAACATTCGATTTAATCCGACGAATGATACTGTTCCGAATCGGAATAAACTTCTAATTAATTTACTACAAATTTAATAAATAAAACAACATAATCCTTAAAAACAAGTTTTATTTATTTATTTATTTTTTAGAATAATTTTGAGTACTTTCTTCATTCATAATAGAGGAAACCGAATTAGAGGCGCGACTACTAACATGCGTAGAATTATTCTGTTGTCATCGATATCCGAACTGACGATATTTTACGCTCCCTCATAAAAAACTGTAATCTGTGTTCTCTGAGAGTTCTTTTATCATATTTATAAGTGAGGATGCCACTCCCTGTTTCCTTCAGCAACTGGTAACCTATGGAAGACGAATAAATTTGAGGGCCGAAAACACGTACTGGGCCCAGTCTACGTAAGCTAGTTGGCGCTGTTGACGGTAGGTGCTTAGGTTTAATTCCCTAATGTAAGTTAGAGATGCTGAGAAAGACAAAATATTAATAAAACTAAGTATTAACTTGTATAGGTTAAATTGTGGCTTAACAAAAAAAATAAAGAAGAAGGACATTAGTAGGCTAGAAAAATGTGGTACCACATTACAGGCATTTATAACAATGTAGTTAATAACACCACTCAATTTACTTTAATGAAGATAGAAAGACATACAAAAATAGAATAAAGAAAATATATTTTACATACCTAAAGGTATCCTACAAATTTAAAATATCTATATACATATATAACAGTCATTCAGAAAATTGCCTTTAATAAATTTAACACACTCTTAACTCGGATTTTTTAACTAATAAATTATTTCCGTTCCATCGAAATGCTACTGAAAAACTCATAAGTATATATGAGATGCGACCAAACTCGCATACTAAATTAACTTTTTACTTTTATTAATATGCATAGTAAATTTGACCGTGTTTCCTTTCGAGCTGAACTCAAGTTGCTTCCTTTACTACGGGGATACTCACATCCTAAGTCTACTCTATAATAACGCTAGATCATCGTTGCCTTTGAGATCGTCTTACTTTCATGCATGAATCTGATTCTCTTTGTCATCCAAAATCCAACATTTACAGGAATATAATAGTTATCTAAAAGTCGGTGGATTTAAATAAAAACGAAAATTCTTCACTCTTGATATCTATGTGACCTCTGCCTCAACCTCTGTGCTCGATTTTGCGTTTTCAAATGAATGTATGTATTTGTTATAATAAGCAACGTGAACGTTTCAAAACTTGATTACCTAATCATTGTAATATTAATTTAATTTCATGTAATTGATCAAGCGTTTAATCACAACAATTATGAACGGCACATAAAGTTTAAAAAAAGAAAGTTTCTTAGCTCGGCTCGGTGTGCGCCTGACCATACACACAGAAATTTTTTCCATGTGACCGTTGATTTCATAGCGTAGCTAAAACATTTATTTTAAGTAAGTAATAAACAAATCACTTAACATTTACAATTTTAACATTTACTTAAAAACTCAAAGAGCCGAGATGGCCCAGTGGTAAGAACGCGTGAATCTTAACCGATGATCGTGGGTTCAAACCCGGGCAAGTACCACTGAATTTCATGTGCTTAATTTGTGATTATAATTCATCTCGTGCTTGACGGTGAAGGAAAACATCGTGAGGAAACCTGCAAGTGTCAAATTTTCACTGAAATTCTGTCACATGTGTATTCCACCAATCCGCATTGGAGCAGCGTGGTGGAATAAGCTCCAAAACCTTCTTCTCAAAAAGAGGAGAAGAGGCCTTAGCCCAGCAGTGGGACATTCACAGGCTGTTACTTTTAAAAACTCAATAACTATAAGCAATTTAATAACTTTTCAGTTAACTTATACTTTTTAATTTATAGCTTCAAAAATATTCTCGCCCATCAAGTAAGGTTTGTATCAATAATTCAATGTTATAAGCTTCAATAACATTTCCTTTATATGTAAATAATATAACGGATACAGCCCATGCAGGGCAACAAAGAGGGGTGTAAAAGGGGTGTTGGGTGCGGGTGGTCGGAAAGTGCAAAGGTGCAATCAATGTTTCTATTTATAGCGAGCCCGGGCATACCTCTACTAGGTGATTTCGATTGCTTTCAATTGAATGATACGAGTTTCCGAAGTAATGAAATAAGTTTATGTAATAAGTGCTTTGTTATTATTATTTTATTATAAAATTTTATAATAAAATAATAATAATATTTTATAAATTTTAAATCCATTCAAACAAAATTTGTATAAAATACAAACAAAGCATAATTTCTTTATTATAATTAACTTTATATAAAAAAAAACGTTATTTTAAGATGAAGTATTTTAAAACACGAATTGTTTTCAAGTTTTAAGGTTATAAAGATTGATGTTTTATTGTCTAACTAATTAATTAAATTTGTTATTATTTAAAAATCTTAATCTTATCATGTATTACATTCGAATATATAGGATTTAATTAATTATAAATTAATAGACTTTATTATCAAAATGAACGTAATCAAATTTCTAAAACTTTTTGTTAAATTTGTTTAAGAGACAAATATTTATTAATGAATATAATAAGCTTTTTTGGAACGTCATTATGTTTCCTTAAATAAATTCCATTATTATAGAGATTGTATTTAAAACACCATATAACTATTAACCTTATATATTTCATTATAACTATTCAAATAGTTTAAGATGATTTAGCATCATGCTGCTTAATTAAATATAAGATTACAAATAATCAAAATTCAATATGGATGGAATCATCCATCTATTTCAAACACGAATCATTATATAGTTAGAATTCATTTCCATCGTATTTCCACTTTAAATGTTGCATATGCAATCTCGATAATTCGACACGATTTTAAAGCCCTCTAAATGTCAGAGTGCGTTCCGAGGTCGGAACCAATTTGCAAGCGAACAAACTACGTCATATCTTTACCGAGCTATCTGTCTCACTCTGCGATCCCTGGGAAACCTAGAAACCTGCACAATTTGAGGACTAAGGACCAATCGACGTTGAGCTTTATGGTGCAGGTAATAAAGCATATAAATCACGTTTTACAATATAAATCGTTATATATTATGTGACCTGTTGCATCGACGTCATCATATGGGTATATAATCAATACAAAACGTTTTCAGGAAGCTGAGAATGGACTACACAAGATCGTATCGTGATCTGGTTTTGTGTAGAATTACATTATAATATTAATTTGATTATATATTTATTTAAAGCGTTCGGATCATTTCATTATATGAAAATAATAATATTGTAGGTAATAATCTCTACGTATCTAGGTCTTAGTCGTAAAATAAAAGGAGACTCAACTTAGGCCAAGTAGTAACATTAGGATTTTCAAGATAATGAAATCCCTCGTCACGTCTGCATAAAGTAAGTTTTAGGAAAATGAACTCAGAGGTTATTGCAAAATACTTGAACAAAGCATTTTAGTTTAGATTTAGGAATAAATTAAATAATTAATTATAAAAGTTTGATTAGTTTGTCTTAAGCTGAAACTAAAGGTAGATCATTTATGTTATGCATATTGAATTCTTGATTATTGTATGTTGATTCACAAAGAATGATTGTCAACTCATCTTAGTTTTGTACAAATAAAATCTAAAAGTCAAACTAATTTAACTTGATTTCTCCTTAGTAACAACATTATAATATTACATAGTTCCTAGTATAACTGTTCTACTTTAAGGCTATTAAGAAATGAGCACAGTCTTAACTTGAATTTTAATACCTTTTGTATTTGAGGACGTAATTTTAAAAGAAGTCATGTTATGTATTTATATCTTAATTAATTACGGAATAAATTATAAATGGTAAGTTATTATATATTTTAAATTGTAAAGATGATATCCAGATTTTACGATATCTGCATGTACAGTACACCACGAGAGTTTTCTTATTTTAAAGACTTTATCCCCTTGTCAATAAGGGTTACAATGTATTTTTAGATTTCTGCGGTCCACTGTACGCGTATCTCCGCTAAGCAATAAATAACATCTGCGGGCTTAGCGGAACTTTGCCGATGCTCGTAGGACGAGTACCGGTGCCCTAAATTCAATGATTGATCGACACGAACATATTATATAAATATGTTATATCGAAATGGAACGGATTTATGCTTGGACATTTTCTGAAGAAACCTTTAAAAGTATATAAAGTATACATACATGCGCGGAATGTAAGTTGTATTGACGAATATGTTTACACTATAAGCCTATTTTCAAAAGGATAGGTAACAATGTTTTTGACGTGATAACGTCTTATAAATCGATCAACGCGGGCTGCACACACGAAAAAGCATGACTCACGTCACGTTCCGCCTGAACCGAGCGTGCAAGCGAGAGTGCGGAACAAGCGATAGAGAGGCACGATCGGCCTAAACGTTCGGCTTGTGACGCATCTATCTCTCTTCCACTCCATCGGCCGATGCGTCCGAGTATTTATCAATGTTTTCTTATGACGTTATCACGTAAAATTATCGTCCGTACACCGACTATACAGACGACCAATTTTTTTAAATAAATGTTTTTTATTATTGTTACAGAGTTACTAGAATGTATTTGTTCTTAAACTGTATATTTTTTTTAAAAGTAACGTAATGGCGTTTGTTTCCCAAGGTCAGGCTACAAACCTTCTCTCCTTTAAAGACTTGCAACTTAGCTTTAGCACTGGGTGATGGCTTTTTAATCCGTCATATGTGCTTGAATTTGACCTATCACATGAAGATGCCGAACACAAAATAAATTAGAAGCACGAATAAATTACATAAATTCTCATAAACTCAGTGATGCTTTGGCTGGACTTACACCTGTGACCGTTAACATCCACGACTTCTATCCGTTTTACCATATTCGCTCAATATAAAAATGTTAATCATATAAATACTGTAAAGTTAGACTTCTTGACGAGTTTATGAATGTATTTATTAATTGTAACCGTGTAGTTATATTCCCTATTCTAACCTAATTTACCACTCGACTGCCTCGTTGGTCTAGTGGTTACATGTAAGGCCGCAGACACGGTGGTCCTGGGTTCAATTCCCAGGTCGGGCCAATGAAACGTTATTGAGATTTTCTGTCTAAATTTCTCAGTAGCAGCCTGGAGTCTGGAAGTTGGAAGTGTGTACACTCCCGTGCCTCGGGAAGTACGTAAAGCCGTTGGTCCTGCGCTTGAACTCTTTCCGGTCGTGTCGGATTGAATTAATTATAATAACACTAACATTTAAAAAAAGTTATATACTCTTTGTATATATACTACCTAGTTACAGTTAACGTATATTTTAATATTCTCTTCTAATCTTCTAATATTTTAATCTCTATTATATCTATAAATTTAAATTGTTGTTTAATAATAAACTCTTCGTTATTCGATCATGAACCAACAAATTCTAGACATGTATTCTGGTGCGACGGAGTATTTGCGGAATTGCGGATATAACGATTAGATTTACTAGTTAGTAGTTGCACTCTATCAATAATTTTTTTTTTTTATGGTATAGATTAGTGGACGAGCATGTGGGCCACCTGATGGTAAGTGGTCACCAACGCCCATAGACAGTGGTTTGTATATTTCTTAAAAAAAAAACAACATCACCACTGCGCCACCAACCTTGGGAACTAAGATGTTATGTCCCTTGTGCCTGTAATTACACTGGCTCACTCACCCTTCAAACCGGAACACAACAACACAAAGTACTGCTGTTTTGCGGTAGATTATCTGATGAGTGGGTGGTACCTACCCAGACGAGCTTGCACAAAGCTCTACCACCGAGTAAAAATATATAAAGAATGACTAATAGCCAATAATAAGCTATCGTTTATAAACCTGCCTTCCGTTTATCACTTTAAGAACTGTTATTATTATATTTGTTTAAATTTATAATTTCACATAATATTTTATCTCTATATTATAAATCTTATATTTTATATTTCTACTAATTATTAAAAATATAATTTAAAAATACACGTACGTTTATAATATTTTAGATAAATTATTATTTATGCACTCAATAAAGGTAAACATTTAAATTTATTGACCTGTCCTCTTAAATGTTTTCAGTATCGAAAAGTAAGTATTCTAATAATTCGTTAAGGGTTAAATTGGGGTGTAATCGTGTCAAGGTTGTAGCTGAGTAGGGTGAAAGTCAAATATTTTCAAAGCGGAGAGCGCACACCCCCGAACGGTGAGTTGTCTTGACGTAAATAGCATTAAAGGCAGTTTAACAGTATTACTTTACTTTTAGAAAATTAAGCGCTGAAAGCGCTATAAATCTGTTTATTGTAGCGTAAAGATATTAAACGTGCTTTTATTTTTAGACTTTTAATAGTATAGGGTAGTAAAATTACTAGTATGATAATTTGTTTCGCGCTTATTATTGGCTGGAATACGATAGCATTTATATTGCGTCGTTCATAATAAATACAACGAGGCGGATTAAGGCGACAACTAATTATTATCAATATAGAATAATAGATTGTTATTTTGGGATTGTTTCAGTCACGTGTCAATTAATAATTGATTCATTATTACCGATGAAATTATGTGACCGTTGATGACGTCACTTATAGCCACTAATCTTGACAATTGTCACATTTTATATATTGTTTAGCCTACAGCGTTATAACAGTAAATGAATTACTACGGACAAAGAAATATGACAACGGTGGAAAAGAGCTTTCGTTATTATATTACATATAATTACGTTTTAACAAAAAACGATAAATATTATTATTGTATAGAAATAAAGTAAACAGTATATCGAAATAAATTAGTTAGTTAATATAAGACAAAAATTTAAAGATACATTAAACTTTTAATTTTAACAAATAAATTATCGTACGAATGACTTGTCACTTATTTTTTCTACTGAAGTTACACTGGTTCATCCATCCTTCTAACTGGAAAACAACAATAATAAGTATGTCGGTAGAATATCTGATGAGTGGGTGGTACCTACCAAGACGGGTTTGCATAAAGCCTTACCAACAAGTTGCAATTCAACGAATATATTATTAATCCCAACTTTTTGTTATATATACATATATTTTTTATTGAATATAAGCCTTATTTATTAGTGTTTCACTAACATATTTTAACATGATTACACTTATTTTTAAAACAAAAATAGTTGATACTTTTATAGCACATAAACGTTATGACGTAATCTTAAGTATGTAAGCTGTAATTGTATATTCACTAACCTTATATAAAGCTATAAAGACTATTAAACAAGCGCTCTTTCATTGTTGCCGGTCAGGGTTGGAATTCGGAGAATTTTTGTCTCTACGGTATAAAGCAAATTTTCATTTCTCATAATGCTTTTAATGAAGAATGTACTCTTCAAACGGGTACTAGTATGTACATATATCTTCAATGTTTTGTAGCTTATATTTATATTAAATCCGTCTGCCTTGTTGGTATCGGCTGCAAACCCCTTTTTCTTTTCATTCGTAGGCAAATCCACATGGATATCCGCTATTACTCTATTCCATAAAATGATGATAGAGGGTTATGTCGGACTTTTACCATCTAAAACCACCACGGTTAGTCTTCGCAGAGGGCGAAGATACGGGCACACTTGCTTATTCCTCCGCGCCTCCGCCAGTGGTTGTCCATTTCAAGAACCCTTCGTTCTCGAAAACTCTTACATATATGTATATAGGCACGCCTCGTCCCAGAGGACCCTATACTTTCAGGCAGTGATTGTAAACTTTCATGTCCTGGGTTCAAACCTTCGGTTCAAAAAACATTATAAAATTACTAATGAAGGTACCTCTAAGTTCGGACCTGGTGTTTCTTTTCGAAGCAGAGGGAAACAAAATATCATTTAAATTTACTTTCAAACGGATAAGTTCTTCCTCATTGTTCACCTAATTGTATTTTAATCGTCCCCCGCTTTACAGGTGTCCGACATTTTTTTTTTTCTAAAATTATTCCAAATAATAAAATAAATATTTATTAAAATATATATATGTCTGTATAGATCTATATTTCCTTTAAACAAAAATTAATTATGTTCACTTTCGTTGAACATCATTCAATAATTTGGACAAAATATCATTTGGCTTAAAAAATTAAATTTTATATTTTTTCAACAAAATGAAAATTTCGAAATTCATTTTCGCAGACATATTCGTATGTTAGAACGATTTAAATTAAAACTTCGAAACAATTTTTCAATTTTTCCCTCGAAATTTCGCCTCACATTTTTAATTTAAAGCATATAAATTTTCATATTTTGTTTTAGAAAAATTATTAAAGCGTTTAAGACCAACCCTAGGTAACTTTTGTAATAACAGTTAACGCTGAGCGCCGGTATTCTCAAACTTGACTCGACGCCGTTATTCGATGTCTCCTTGAAAGATTTTTCATGGTTTCCTTCATATCCTCAAGAATATTTTATGACTTAGTCTCTTTAATACTCCAATGGTAGAATAAAGATAATCAAACCTTACACTTACATAGTTCATGCGATTTGCTAATAGCTCTGTTATAATTCGATAAAAAACCGTTTAAAAAGCTCTTGATTAATATATATTTAATTACAAAACAACACTATCAAACCTAACTACGTATATTCACTTTAATTTTACTTCCGAAGTTCTATTTATCTATTGAGATGATATATTTTCACGAATCAGTTATGAATATTATATATTATTTCAGGTCACGGCTATTATGTCAATTTAAGGTCAAAGTTGTTAATTTATTAGTCGGTGGTAGGATTATCTGCAAGCTCGTAGGTAGGTACCACCCACTCATCAGATATTCTACCGCAAAATAGCATTACTTTGTATTGTTGTGTTCTGTTTTGAAGAGTCAGTGAACCAGTGCAATTACAGGCACAAGGGACGTAACATCTTAGTTGCCAAGTTTGGTGGCGCATTAACGATGCAATGGTTAAGATTTCTTACAACGCCATTGTCTTTTGGCGTTGGTGACCACTTAGTATCAGGTGGCCCATATGCTCATCCGCCAACCTACACAATAAAAAAAAAACTCCTGCCATTGACGTCAGTTACATATATAATATATTAATCAAATGAAGTATTACGATTCACGTTCAATGCCGATGTCACAACTATTATAGTTTCATGTAATACTTAGCGTGAATACATAATTAATTTAGAAGCTTTTAGGCATGTTTAAGATTTATAGTGTAACTATATATGTTTTGATACGTATATTAATGTAATTTAATATATTTGTCCTAAATATAATTCAATGAGGCGTTGTATCGTAAACTTATCAGACGCATTAATTATAGTGCGTAAGACAATACGTGTCTGGACTTTATATAGGCACGAAAGCTACGAGTATGTTGTTGCTGTTGTTGTATTGTGTTGTTAAGTATATAACTTAACAACATTATTGTACAACAACTGTTATATTTGTGAAGTTCCTTGGATTAATCACCTTATATATTTAATTAAAGATAAGAGCTTTAAAAACATATTATTTATCTATGGTCTATTAATAAATGCTAGAGGGTGAATAGACACAAACCGATTTCTCACTTTCTGTCGTCATTATTATTTATATATTTTGGTGTCGGTTTATAATAAGGTATATGTTAAATACGTATACTAACACATTGAACACGATTTATTTAAGGTATAGTCCCGCCTGGGTACAAACTCAGTACTGTTTCATTCCGGTTTGAAGAGTAAGTGAGCCAGTGTAGCCGGCATAAGAGACATAACGTCTTCATTCCCAAGTTTGGTGAATTCCCATTCCGAAACCTCGTTTTTATTAATAATTATTTTAAGATAAAATGCTGAACAGATTATGTGTGATATGATAAAATAATATATCATAAGATTTTTTTTACTATTTATATGAAAATATTATACAATATTTATTTAATAATATTTTCGTCCTCACATGTCACAGGCAGTTCTACATAAACATTAATTTCCTGGAAGTGGTCAAAGCGAGTAAATAAATATCTACATGTACGAAAAGAACTGTTTTTACAACATGACCAATGAAATGGCTTGGCGGCGCGGGTCGTGGACCCGTTCCACGTTTTTTAAAAGGAAAAACACAATAACTATCTTTTATTAAATCTGGTTAATATAATAAAACCATTGATTTGTAAAGTATTCATTTAACGCAATGTGCCTAGTGCGAGTGACTGCCTCGTTGGTCTAGTGGCTAGATATTAGGCTGCAGACCCGGTGGTCCTGGGTTCAATTCCCAGGTCGGGCCAATAAATAGTTATTGTGTTTTTCTGTCAGAAAAATTCTCAGTAGCAGCCCGGAGTCTGGAAGGTGGAAGTGTGAACACTCCCGTGCCTCGGAAAGCACGTTAAGCCGTTGGTCCTGCGCCTGAACTCTTTCCGGTCGTGTCGGATTGCCGTCCCATCGGATTATGAGAGCTAAGGAAAAGAGAGTGCACCTGTGTTTGCGCACACACTTGTGCACTATAATATCTCCTGCGCAGTTGGCTAATCTCTCTTGAGATTGGCCGAAATCGGTCTGGAGGACCTTATATAGTGCGAGTTTTTTAACTGATTCGATAGCGTTGTAGCGCAGTCGGGTTAGTCGAAAACAAGGACGACCCTTGCATTAATTCTAGATAGAAATTTTATTGCACCACCTTTTAGGGTGGGGGGGGGTTTCATAGGGAGTCTAAATTCAAAATGGTGATTCCATACAAATCACAGTTAAACTCGACGATACACGTACGCGGTTTTTTTTAAAGAACATTTTTTTAAATCGTGATATCACAACATATCAACATTAATATAATATATAACCCTGACTGTTCTATATATTATTTACAAAGTGATTGATATAAATTTTTCATTATTATGCTGCGTCAAATAAAGCAATTTGAGGTTATACAAATCGTTAATACTATATATTTTAGATTAAATATATCTGTTTTGATATAGCTTTAATGAAACGGTTGACATGCACCCCACCAATAAAACACTTGCTAAATATCTCAAGAATGACATAATGTCTAGTTGCATGTACTCAGCTTGATACATGACTTCATTATTGTACATTGTAGACTAGTATTAAAGATATTAATGAAACGTTACTTTAACTATGAGGTAACAACACTATTGTACTAAACATTCGTCAATTTTTCAATTTACTTCATTAATTGTACTTTATTTATTCATTTATTTTGTCTTTATGGTCCAGCCAAATGCTTATCTTTATAAAAAAGACTAGCTGTGCCCGAGGTTTCAACCGCATACAATTAATAAAAATATAATGAATAAAAATCAGCCTAGAACCTTCCTCGATAAAATGACTATACAACACAAAAATAATTTTTAAATTCGAACTAGTAGTTCCTGAGATTAGCCGGATCAAACAAACAAACTCTTCAGCTTTATATATAAATATAGATTAACAAATATAATATCGTGATTTTTAGCTATAATTTGTAACAATAAATGATTGTAAATACGCTTGCTCCGCGTGGTCCTGGTATCCACCCGTGGGTCATGTTAAGTATTGTTATTAGTACATGGGCTGTTTAAGGTAAAACGTTTATTTTTGTTAGGAAAATAGTTGAAAAAACAAAAACGTCTTAAGGTATCTGATATTAGTAAAGATGAATTTAAAATATAAATGTCATATTTAAGTATTTATTTTAAAAATAGAATTATGCCACAGACGTCTAAGAAGAAGAATGGTTAATTTCCATATAAAAAAAAAATGTAATTATTAACATATAATATTAAACATTAAAATATAAATTCTATGTGTTATGCAAAGATTATGCACATATATCTTCCTTGTTAAATTCAATCAAAAAAGAGTAAAAAAACAATTGACAAACCACAAACTTTTTTTATATACTTTAATGTACACCACAAAGGAAATAAAATATTACAAAAACATGGATACAGCCTAAATTTTACTTGGTGGTAGAGCTTTCTGCAAGCTCGCCTGGGTAGGTACCACCCACTCATCAGATATTCTACCGCAAAATAGCAGTACTTGGTACTGTTGTGTTCCGGTTTGAAGGGTGAGTGAGCCAGTAATAACAGGCACAAGGGACATAACATTTTAGTTCCTAAGGTTGGTGGCGCATTGGCAGTGTAAGCGATGGTCAAAATTTCTTACACTGCCAATGTCTATGGGCGTTGGTGACCACTTACCATCAGGTGGCCCATATGCTCGTCCGCCAAGCTATGCTATAAAAAAGAAAAAAAAGAATAATAGTAGCATACAATTATCGCTACATAGCGATCTCTTCCAGGCAACCAACAGAGTCAGGAATAACCCATAGGATATGAGGTAGGCGGAGCTGGTGGTGTAATAAACGAAATAACATTATAATAATAATCTATACCAAAAAACAAACTAATAAATACATGTCAATATAAATATAAAATAGACATACATATTTCACATTTATCTTTACGTAGCTTATATGTACAATAATACTTGAAAGAAAATAATTTCACAATAATATTGGTATTACAACGTAAAAGTAGTAGCAGGTGGCATATCTGCGTGCTTAAAATTAAAAAGATAAACTCATCTCTGTTAACGGCTGTAAATCTGTACGGATAATTTCGAAGTGGGTACGATATTTCACGAAGACCGGAATTTTATTAAGCACCTGGGCCTTCTAAATCCCTGCGGAAATCTTTATAATGGTTGGTGTAAAATTCGTCTTATATACTATTGTATTTCCATAATAGTTCTCTTTGAAAATTAATAAAAGTAATTTTATCTCGATATCGATAAACTGAAGTTCACACATATGCGCATAATAATTTTATAAAAAAATTGTCTCACTAACTTTATTTCGCCCTCGGCGCTTATTCTGCGAAATCAAACACATGGCAAATTAGAAACATTAAAATTGATAGACAATTAAATAGTTTATAATTGAAGAAATCCCATAAACAAATATGGAGTAAAATATATCTTATTATTAAGTATAATAAATAAATAATAATATCTAACAATGAAGTTTATAATAAACGCACCTTGCAACAAGGTAGTAAGAATGGGAAAAAGCCTTATATCGGTATAAGGTATCGGTAATATTAGAGCGTCATGCCGGTACACATCACGGCATACCCCAGAGGCGCGCCAATATAATTATGATACACATAAATTTCTATTGACCTGACTCAAGATTCCAGCGTATTTACACCGAGTCTGCATCCATATAACCTGAAAACTATACGAGATATATTTATTCGTAAAAAACTTATTATAAAAAAACATCTAACAAACAACAAGTTGTACAGTACAGTAATAGTAACATTAACAGCCTGTGACTGTCCCACTGCTGGGCTAACGCCTCTTCTCCTCTTTTGAGGAGAAGGTTTGGGGTTTATTCCACCACGCTGCTCCAATGCGGGTTGGTGGAATACACGTGACAGAATTTCAGTGAAATTTGACACATGCAGGTTTCCTCACGATGTTTTCCTTCACCGTCAAACACGAGATGAATTATAATCACAAATTAAACACATGAAATTCAGTGGTGCTTGCCCGGGCTTGAACCAACGATCATCGGTTAAGATTCACGCGTTCTTACTCTCTGCTTATGCGTGCAAGCAACAAGTTTATAATGTTAAATAAAAATTTCTCAAATATATAATATATCCAATCAATTTATTTTTACAGTAATAAATACTAAAATGATATCATTGCAAAAACATCGCATTTTCACTTAAAAAATCCAGATTAATTTTTTTCTTTGTAAATTACGTCATTTGTAAATATCCTTCGAATAAAATAAAAAAAACTTCTATCTTTTTTCCTTAAAACATTTTAGTGAGTACTCATTACTCTCGACTTGGAAGTTTCTTTTCTTAAACAATTCCTAAATAATATTTTAACGTTACAAATTGTAAGGCTTTTAATTAATCCCAAGTAAATTGTTTTCTTTAATTAATTTCACAGAAAACGATTTACTAAATTTACATACAAAATATTTATTTAAGATTTTGTTGTATTACATTCTTGTTTATGTACTAACAATTTAATATCATATTCACTGTTAAACTTGCGTTTTTTTAGCTAGGATTAGATTAGGATATATCGCTAAAATCAAATCTCGCTCGCTGTTTTTTTTAATATTGATTGTAACTTTACATCGTTTTAATATGTAATGTATATAAAACAACAATAAGATATATATTTAAAAATATTGTCATCGAGTCCATAAAAACACGTCTAAAAAAATCTATCTTAATTTCCTTTGTTTCATTCGCAAATCGTTATTGAAGCGTTGATAAAACAATCTTATTTTACGATTGCGGATTTCTTTTATTATCCATCCCTAGCCTTAAAGATAAAAATATGGGATAAAGTGCTGGGCTTAAGGTGTTGAAAATAACCCAGCCGAATGTGATAGTCGTTTGAATAAAGCGCCGGATTTTTAGGGTTGTGACCTATTTCTAGCTGCAGGTTCTCCCCGGCCGAGCTGGCGTTCTATTGACCCACATGTACGCAGGCTTTGACGTCAGCGCGCGGAATGACGTCACAGAGCTACAGGCTGCTCTTTGTGTCTGACTATTGTTTACTAAAAAGATTTCCATAATAACTAGATATTTAATTAAGGGACAATCTATGTGTCTTATCTGTAAAGGAAATAAATATCAAAATGTTAATGTGTAATGTTCATTCTATGTTCACATTTAGCTGTGAATGATTTGTGATCATTTTTATTTTGTTACTTAAATAAAATACACGTTAATGAATTTTCAAACTAATTTAATTGTTAATTAAATTGTAGAAATTAATAAAAGCTTATATTATTTGCAAGAGAGATTATTACTAAAGTGTTCTACGAATATTATAAGTAAAAAATAACAAATTTTTATTACATTAACTAGATTTTGGGCGAAATAATTTCCCTCAAACGCTTATATCTAATCATCTGGATCAAGCAGGCTCGAAATATTTTTAATATAAATCTCAATTTTAGCCGTTTTTTTATAAAATAATAACTGCCATCTCGGCTTCGCACGGTCGTAATAATGATTTCTATAAAACGCTTGTACTGAAGGACACAATACAAACATTATTTTTGTTATTATTTAACGTTTAAATAAATATCGTTTTTATTGTATATCACGTAACATAAAGTAAATATTTCATATAAAAATTAATGCTTATCTTTGTTCGTGTGCTATGCGTTCTAGTATTTCCGATTGAGTTAAAACTTCGTACAGTTGTTGGCAAACGTGAAGGTTGCTGGCATTGTACCATCAACGTATGATAGGTGGGGAATATCATAGTGAAAATAAAAAAACACGCATGCTTTATGCGGGGAATATGTATACAATTTGTATGTGTGTGTTTGAATTTCCTTGAAAATATTCAAATTAGAATATGTATATATACTTACCTGCACATACATATTATTTAAAACTACATAGTAAAAACAAAAAAACATATTTCATAGTATACATACATACTAATCAATCATATTATCAATCTCGCATTGAGAGACGCCTACATTCGCAAAGTATCAGTCAAACTGAATACCGCTTAACTTTTCTTATGTGGCCTTTGAAACGTCTTGTACTAATATCCTTAGAACTTCTCCTTTCCTGGTACTTTTCGGGAAAGTTTCCAGCATCTACATAATAAATTTATAAGTTGTTAAATGGGTTTAATTATGGAGATAATATATATAAATTTATCTTCTTCTTATCGAAAACATATTAAAATTTTATACAAGTTAGTTTGGTAATTTAGATTATGGCACGAATATACGCCCTCTAAATCTAGATTATATCTTTGTGCTGTTTGAATCTGGGAGTAACAGTGCACAAACATTTCTAAAACATGCCAAATACTGCCTCAACTGGCGACAGATCAGCTGGTTAATATTTCGTCATGAAAATCGAAATTGTGATTCACAAATTCACCAAAATATACTTACCAATATTTCATTCAAATGGTCCACTATTGGAATAGTTGACCGTGTATAGTAGCTATTTAATAGAAGTCCATAATGTGAAAAATACTTTGTTTTAATAATATTAAATTTACTGTTAATTTAACCTTATTTTAATAATAAAGTTTGGGTTCATTTTATTTCAGCTTGCCACCGTTAATATTGTCATTTTTGTAATACTATCCTTTTAAACATATCGGCGTTTCATGTACCTAATGTTAAAATGTTTATGCATGACTAAAATTATTATAATAGATAATGGTTTTTAAAATTTGCATAAGACTATCAAAGGAAAAAGCAATTTTGATATAAATGCACGATAAATATGCAATTATTCACGAATATAAAAGTACTGTCAAAAAAAACTATAAACAGAGCGTTGGAAAAACAATAAAAACATCACATAAAGGCATAGCTCGCACCGTTCAACTCAACATTATTCAGAATGCTTTTACATTTCACAGTTTCAAAATGAATAGACGAAAATATTAATGAACATTTTAAAAGGAGTACTTGAAGTAAAACGCGTTTAATTTACTTCTAGTTAGGTAATTGAGGCTTTATTCCTTATGTGTAGTACACACATAATTAATAATGTTAATATTCAGTAGATATATTTTTATATTTCGTTGTTTATTGTTATAGAAAAGATAAAGCCTATTCGAAGTTATATAATAAGATATTCCTACATTGTCTATAAGTTACTGTTTGTAATTGAATTATATATTAATTAAATTTCCTACTTATTATTATAATCATCGCGACGGAATCTTTATATATATAGTCTATTATAACATCCTTGTTAATATATATTATAAGAAAATCGTATAGAGAATTAATGAAAATATAATAAATATTATGTATAACAATATAATAAAATATTCTTATAAATATATCTAATGTATGCAATATTATTTCCATCCCATTATTCTACATGGGCAACATATTTATATATTTTATCTTCAGTCGAATTTATAAGAATAACAATATGACGGATGAAAAATCAATTATATCGAATATTCTTTTCCCTCGACATTATAGAAAATATATTATTTATTACAATGAGAACTAAAGACACTCGTAAAAATGTATTGTATTGAATATTTTTGAAGACACTTTTTTCGACTTTGGCAATGTCATTTTCCTTACTAATATTATAAATGCGAAAGTTTGTTTATTTATTTGTTACGCTTTCACGTCGTAACTATTCAACCAATCACGTTACAAGTTGTCTGGGGTATACAAAGGAACAAGAGTACCTAACATCTCCCCCTAACACGCAGGCGAAGCCGAGGACGGGAATTATAGTTCTAGAATTCGTTCGTATTATTATTTCTTCGTAATACTTTCAAAGCAACTCCGAGCAACAAAATAAATATAACGAATGCAACAGATTAAAAAATTCAAATTAAATTCTACGTTTCTTTAAGAGAGAAATCATTTAAAGCGTCGAATGGATTTTTATTTTCCCCTGCTACGTTCGGGAATCCATTATATAACGATGACAAAAAGAACAGAAATGCGATTGGACGTAGCGTTCGAGTCAACGGAATTTTTCTATTTATGAATTTGGTCTTGCTACTGTGCTTTAGATTAACGAGCGAAGAATTGCCGTTATTTATTTAACGTATTGTATTTTGTTAACTATGATTAGCTATTTATTATTTAAGGCTGATTTTCTTTTTATTGAATTTATTTATAACGTGCCTGCTATCAATTCAAATCGCTCTTTCAATATAAGCAAAAGAAAGAGATAGAATACTAGAAAGAGCCACTTCAATTTATTCGACGAGATTGTGAAGGGTAAAAGTTTCTTATTGATGGATATCTTATTTGATGGTGAGATGTAAATCACTATTAACAATATCAATGCGCTGCCCGCCATATAATCACTCACTATTTAAATCGGAGTATAGATTTAAATTTACATTATAATTGTAAATACATATTACGTTTTTTTTACTGTAAATAAAAAAATAAAAAACCATTACTTATCTTAAATTCCTTCTTTCAAAACTGCCTCATTCATATCATTCACACAGACGCTATACAAAGTCACTTTAATAACCACTCTAGTAAATGAAAGAAAAACTGCTCAAATCCTTTAAGACGCTAAATTTACTAATTTGCATACGCATTTACAAACTTCGCGAATGTGTGTGTACATAAATACTATAATACAAAATCACAACTACATAGGTACGTTCATACTATACATATGTATGGAATGTGGATCAATATTTAAATGTGTGTGTGTTTAAATATTAATTCCACTAGTACTCACATAATTTTTCAATCATATTCCATATAAATGTACCTCTTTTTATCTTACTTTGTAGATAAAACTCTCGTCCAGTCAACACGGGTGACTCGTATTAGGGATAAGTGCTCCAAAGACTTTGCGTCGCCTCTCATAAAATCGCTATGGCTTACTGTTTTGGCTTATGCTTCTTTATATAAGACAGATCTTTTATATCTTTATTTTGCACGCGTTTATAGTCGTCGGTAGACTCTCAGCTAATTGAATTACTTGACATTTCAAACTGATGAACTTATTAAACAAATCTTATTACTAGCCGCCCCGACTTCGCCCGGATTGAACAATCATCGTTCTTAGACCAACAATGATTTTTATAGGAAAAAAATTGATACCATGGGTTACATTATTGTAATTTTCGTAGGCATATTTTTATTTTTGAAAATAAAATATAGCCTTGTAATGGTACATTACATTACAAACATACAAAAAAAAAATCTCTTCTCTTTATATTATTATTATTAGTTTTAGGACTGATGTGTTTCATAAATTATTAAGATTAAATAAAATAATTCGACTGTAATATTTAATAGTAGATATTGATTATTTTCTGAATATACTTTCCGAACCGGTGGTAATGTAAAGCATATTTAATTTAATACGGTAAAATGGCGATTCAAAAGTGACATTTATGAGCCTACTCGAATAAACAAGATTTTAGTTTTGATTAAGTAAGTCTTTGAGTTAGGTGAGTTTTTTCTAAATAAATTTAGCGAATCGAATAAATGAAAAAAAAATTTTTTTGTTTTATTTTTTTATTTCATAGGATGGTGGACGTATGGGCCACCTGATGGTAAGTGGTCACCAACATAGACATTGGCATTGTAAGAGATGTTACTTTCTATTTTATAAAATATTTGCCTGCTTGAATGTGTTACATTTTGTGTGTATAATATTGAATGTTTCCAACCAACTATTATTTCGTATCAAATTATTTACAAAACAAAATTCATAACAAAGGGACACAAGATAGAAGAGAACAGAAAAGGTTATAAATGTTTCTCATAGCGAGTTTCTTATTTTAACTCATTTGTTTACTTATCATTGTACAACGAACATCTAACGAACGCTTCTGGGAATACGAAAAGTAAATAAAAAGCACCAACAATCCTATGAAGCCTTTTGGTTCATTATTTATAACAGATTATTATATTATATTTGTATTGTTTTGCATTGCACACAAAATTTTAAACAAACTTTTATAATAATCTACGTTGACTTTTCATTGATTTTTTTTCATATTCTTGAATAATCAATGAACCACCAAGTAATCCTTAATATTGTTGTGTTCCGGTTTGAAGAGTGATTATTATTAGTGAAATTGTACCAACTGTATTGAGCCAGTTTAACAACAGGCATTATTAGGCACAAGCATGCGACGCTTAGATAATATTCATAGGTAATTAGCCTTCGCAATGTGATCGAAAATTGACCATATAATCATTATTACTTATATATTATTTAAACTTTGAGGGTAGCACATATGAATTTTATACATAAAACATTAAAAATGTATACACTTATTACAATTTTTTTTAATTTACCCTACTAAAGCTCACTAATAGGTATAAAAAAGAAAATCTTTTGATAAATCTGATCCCAAACTAAGCAGAGCTTGTACTATGGAAACCAGACGACTGATATACTACATATTCTACTTTTCTTTTGTAAATACATACTTATATAGATAATTACACCCAAACTCAGGACAAACAGACATGTTCGTGCACACAAATGTCTGTCCTGGGTGGGAATTGAACCCACAACCTGCGGCCCGCAGCGTGAAAGGCGAGTACCTTACCAACCACGCCAACCGGCGCTCATTCATTTAGGTTTACACCTTTGCCCAAGGTTATTCGTGATTACTATGTCAAAACATTACGAAGCATTCTTTAGTCACTCTCTACTCGTATCCTCTGTAGATACATTCCAGTCAAGTATCTTAATGTTTGTTCTCGCAAAGACCTTAATTCAGGAGCCAAATATTGATAATGTTCCACGCTTTTGACAAAGGGCCCGACCCTTCCACGAAACCCTTGTTTGCACGGGACATATTTGAGGGAACTATTCAGTTGTCATGTGTTTGACTAATCGTGCATATTTGATACAAAAGGTAAATTAAACTGTAATACGATTAAATAATAAGAAAAGTCTAGTCTTCAACTGTTGGTTCGTTACTTTCAAGACCTGACCGAAAGCTAAAAATATTAGAAAGAAGCTTAATTGTTAAGGGCATGGTACAGCAAGCATTCGCAGCGTGCGCCCGGAGCGTTTTGCAGTTAGAACTCATGGTATTGTATGAAGCAAGATAAGGAAAGCGAACGGGGCTCGACCGTCGCAACGCTGACGGCGTTGTTCCAACTTGACGTGCTATTTTATGTTGACATTAAAAAAAAAATACACCCAACGAAAACTTTTGAAAATATACAATTACCGTGATGATGTAGCATCATTATTTTTATTTGCTGTGTTTAGGAAGGACGAGTGAGTCAGTAATCATAAGCGCAAGGGCCGTATCATTACAGATTCAGCACACCGACCGACTCACGTAAGAATTTGAATAAATTACGAATAAAAAAAAAAACTCATCACAGCAGCCTCCGTGGATGCCGGCAACTTGATGGTACATGAAGTGGGCTCCGTCCACGTCTACCTTTCCACGTCTACGTCCTTATTTGAAACTTTTAATAAAACTGTAATTTAAAAAAATCTTGTGATCAGCTTGCACGTGTACAAAAAAATGCATCAACTTTCGCTCGTAAAACGGGAAATGAAACAGGGTTCGAATTAATTTCTTTTTACAGTAACTTTTTATACGCGTATTTTACAGAATCATTATTTATTGTTAAAGGTTCTTTTCATATGTCTTTTTTCTTTGTTAATTTATATTATTTTGTCATACACGAATTATTGCAGCTAAGCAGAATCCTGGCGGATTCTCGTCATTGTTATTTAAAGCAGTTTTAAACCGATATAAATTTTTATAACGATTCTATCTCAAATTACAGTAGTAAAAATTATAATAATAACACACAAAGCTCTACCACCGAGTGGTATCCTTACTAAAATTATAAATGCGAATGTGAGTCTGTTTGTTTGTTTGTTACGCTTTCTCGCCTAAGCTACTAAACCAATTTTAAAAATTATTTCACCAACGGAAAGCTACATTATCAGTGAGTAACATAGGCTTGTTAAAATTTTGTCGCCGTATTCCCACGGGAACGAGAACTACCCGGATGAAACCGAGTTTCTTTGTATATTTATACTATACTAGCAAAACGCTAGTGTAATATAAATATACAAAGAAAATTTTAAAGGCACTTACGCAAAACTGTGGAGTAAGAAATTAAAAAAAAGATTATATTTTTAAAATAATAATAAAAAATTATTAACATTCAACAATCGCACGATACGTCTCAAAACCGTGAAATTGTGTGTAATTATTCTCTTATCGGCCAAGTTATGGGTTATGGTGCAATGAATTCTTATATAAGAACTTTATTACGCTGTAACGTAAGAAATGGTCACGTGGTTGAAATTTTCGATTATTCTCGATAATTACCTACTTTGAATGTTTGTTTTGACCTGTGGTATATTGAAATTTGTTTAATATGATATATCCTTGGTGTCTATTTGATTTTAATGATGTTATTTATATTATATCGTTGTGTTATCATAGTGTGAAATTTTAATTGCGTGATTTCTTTCCCTATTTTTTTTTAGCTATGTATTCGCGTAGTCCGTAAATGATTACTAAAAAGCAATGTGATATTATAAAAAAAAAAAAAACATTTTTAATTTTAGGAAATCTGCATGTGTCGAATAAAAATCTGTATGATGAAATAAGCTCAAAACATTTTTTTTTTAAAGTTGAGTCCTTTGGCCCCCTGTGGGACATTTACTTATCTAATTAAGAGACAAACATGCTTACGATATTTTCATCAACACCTTGAAATTATTATTTTTAACTATAAGCTATAAGCGGATCTAGCGTATTAAATTAAACGGACCTCTGTGGTACTGAGATTCGAACCCGGCTAAAAGGTCTCGACCCAACATGGTCACACGATGTTCTCACTTAAAAGTTCTGCTGTAAATAAAATAAATAAACGAAAAAATTATCAAAATATTATTGCCCATTTTTATTTGAACTTAACTGAAAACAATAATGTTTTAAGATTAAAACGAAACGTATGCAATCAATCAGTAGCTTCAGTGTTTGATTTATTGATTATACTTTTGTAAGAAATCACAATTCCAACGGAGAGAAAGAGAAAAAAAAAACAACAAAACGGTACAGCGTGTTTTCCTTCGCATATTGCACTGAGTCTCGTATTCCAATTTCGTGAACAAATAAAATCGCTGATTTCATTCGATGCTAGCGCTATAAAGTGTCTAGCTACTGCATGTATGAATGGCGTCCAATATATTGCTTTTTCTATAGAATTTACAGTAAATGTCATGTGTTTCGATGGATTTCATTGTTTTTTTTTTTTCAAGAACTCAATATAAGACCTATTATGTCGATCATGCCCCGGGTACCATCCCCGGGTTTTCGTCTATGGCGGCCATTTTCCAATGAGGTTACCAATTACGTAGGATATAATTATTCACTTCAACTCTCATAATACGTACGGTAAATCAGACACGACGAAAAGAGTTCAGGTAGGTGAGAGTTCCACACTCTAAGCTGGCACTGAGAATGTCTCGACAGAAAAACACGATATTTTTTTATTGTCCCGTCCTCGAAGCCAAGACCTCGAGATCTGTGGCCCTATAAACTAGAACAAAGAACAAGTCGAAATCTGCCATCACTACTATTATAAAGCAAAGTCTCTTACGGTGTCTGTCTGTCTGTCTAAAACTCAATAAATAGCAAACGGATTTTCATACGGTTTTCAAGAATGGACGGAGTGATTCATGATGAAGGTTTAGGTGTAATTAAAGGTTTTGTGAAAGTTAGCTAAATATGACAGTGATTGTTGAGCTAATATACGATAGATATTAATTAGCTTATTATGTTACTCGTCTAAGTAGGTGTCACTTTTTCATAAGTTATTCAACCGAGCAATACTTATTGTTATTATGTTTTTGTTGTAAGGTTGGGTTAGCCGGTGGAAATACACGCACGGCGGTGAGATGCTCGCTGTGGGTTGGCGACACACACGGTAAAACGAATGGCAAATATTTCTACTTTATAGAAAATTAAAAAAAAAACACTTATACATGTCTTTAGTCGTTGTAAGATTAATTTTATAATTTCCTTATTTCACAAGTCTGTTTCAAGTAAAATGTCAATTAAAAACGAACTAATAAAACACCTACTTTAGCTAAAATTTTAATAATATTCTACTTTTCATAGCTATACGGTAACTAACGATAGGTTTTTTAATATTGTTGTACAACACATGAACACTTTATCGCTAAAAACCGACACGTCAAGGCAATGTAAAGTAAAAATTAAAGGCAATGCATGTTATTATACAAGCGTTCTTGAGAAATTACCTACGCTATTATATACTAGAAAAATACATTTCGAACTAGTCGACGGAAGTTTTAAATTTATTGAGACGTGCTAGATTATATATTCGGAAATTTTGATTATTAAGCAGAGACTAAATCGTGACAAGTTTATATATATTTTTTAAATAATTAAGGAATCATCATTATTATTATCATCATCATCGTGTTCACGTCCACTACTGGACATAGGCCTCTCCAATGGCATGCAACTAAGCCCGATCTTCAGCTCTCAATTTCCATCAGGCTAACCAGCTACCTTGCGTTTATCCTCACTCCACCTAGCTGGAGTGTATCGGAATGCAAATTAAGGATCATACAATTCGTCACTCTTAGTACCAAAGGTCGTGATAGTAGTCGCGAAAATTAAGATACAATAAAAAAATACAAAATCAATTATAAAGATCTTATATAAGAAAATATATCTAACGAGTTTATTCGTTAGCATCACAATAATGAAATAAATAGATGGTCTTAATGTTCTAAATATTATTAAAATAAAATAGGAAATTGGAAGTTTTAAAGAAGTGTTTATACTTTAAATAATCGCCAAAGACTGGTGAATATATTTAAGAATAACGTCAATACGTCAATACGTCAGTAATTGTATTTTCGTATATTTAAAGTAAATATATATCAAAATTTAGCCTTTGCACAGCCGTATTACGAATGTGTCGTGAGGAATGCTATAAAACGAATGCTCTTCGCTTGAGGCTTTTCTTTGACATTGTACTGAGTGATACACAGAGCATTGTTGAGATTTTCTCTTGACATTTAATATATTGTTTACATTTTGACCTAATATGTATCAAATCTTGATACACTGAACAAAGTTTCGTGCGTTCATTATGATGGATTTGACTAAACTCTTTGATCAGTTCAGTAATTACATTAGAGAACAGGCTTAGCATCTCTATAATAACATTTGTTAAATACTGAATGTATAAAATTGTAGACATACATAAAGATTAAAAAAAACATGTGACGTATATTGGTAATACCAAAATTGTATATACGAAGTAAAGTGTTTTCAACCATTTAATAATTAGTATAAAAATAGTTTATTGTGTAACAATGAAAAATTATGAATTATTATATTATAGTTATTATTTTAATTTACCGACGGGCAGGTACATAAAAGTTATTGAATTAATTTGGTAATTTAATAAATTGATAAAAGTGACGTAAAGTTTTAATAAGTTTTTAAAGAAAGCACCCAAAGCTTCGTCGTCGTGTAGCGTATGAATGTTTTTTCATTCATCATTCATTCATCGTCATAAATAATTTGAATCTCACGCATCCACGCAAGATTTCATTTTGTTATAATTAAAGAAAGACATGTAAAGACATTTCGAATCGATGTACAAAAATGATTAATAATCATTGATTAATATGTATACTACCAATACCAAGGCAAATACAAGAAAAACATAATCAATTTAAAAAATAGTCTACTTATTATAACTAAACTTAATATTATATATTATATAAATTTAATACTGTACTTTTATATTTAATTAATCAAACCATAAATATATACATCTATAATCACTTAGATATAGAATTACAATAAGATAATTTAAAGACTATAAAATCATTTTATTGAGAACAGACACAAACTTTTTGGTAGCCTTTTGAGTTTTGGAGAATAGCATAATCACCTAACTGGCGGTAAAAATTCTTTTATATGAATTTTGTGGACAAAATTATTTCATCGCTTCGTAATTATACTATGTATTGTTATGTTCCGATTTTAAAGATTAACAGCCTATCAGTGACAAGGGATTTAATATCTTAGGTGCTATAGTTGCAGGTACAAATATGTAATGAGTGACTTACATTTATTGCATTACCAATATCAAATAAATGTTTTTTTTTTATAGCATAGCTTGGCGGACTTGCATATGGGCCACCTGATGGTAAGTGGTCACCAACGCCCATAGACATTGGCAGTGTAAGAAATGTTAACCGTCGCTTACATTGCCAATGCGCCACCAACCTTGGGAACTAAGATGTTATGTCCCTTGTGCCTGTAATTACACTGGCTCACTCACCCTTCAAACCGGAACACAACAGTACCGAGTACTGCTGTTTTGCGGTAGAATATCTGATAAGTGGGCGGTACCTACCCAGACGAGCTTGCACAAAGCTCTACCACCAAGTATATTATTTTGAACAACAAAAGGATTCCAAAATAAAAGTAAAAAATGACAAGTAAGACCATATTCCTTAAATTGGAAATACATAACAAGAAAAATACCATTATACGCTTCTAAAATTTAATCCAAAATTCAATTTCAGAACTAATATCTTCATTATTATATAAAGTTACATCAGATTGAGAAAAGAAAACATCAGTTTTATTAGTTTTCGTTCATCGAAGAAATATCGAAGGGGAATTATTTCGAAAGTGCCTGCGATACAAAATAACGTTATGCCATTTCGAGCTGGTATATAAATATTTAAGTAAAGTAATCTTTGCCTACTGCGTTACAAATGTTCATTCAAAGCGATAAACTTAT
Source organism: Nymphalis polychloros (assembly GCA_905220585.2). NCBI lineage: Eukaryota > Metazoa > Arthropoda > Insecta > Lepidoptera > Nymphalidae > Nymphalis > Nymphalis polychloros. The sequence continues at coordinate 4,492,352 of HG992247.1, forward strand.
CAGATATATTGTCTGGGTTTCAAACTATATTTCGACTGGGAGAGTCTCTAAATGATTGAAGATCAAATTGTAGAACTGTTAACATTTATTGTTTATCTTTCCTAATGAATTTATTTTCTGCAACTTTATAAATTGCAAAACCAGTTTACTGATTTTGGTCTGATATAGCCTAGTGGTCAGAATAAGTGAATCTTAGCCGATGATCGCACGTTCAAAACCAGCAATGCCTCACTGAGTTTTTATGAGCCTTATTTGTGTTTCTTTATTTATTTGTAATCAACAGCATCTTAAAATAATATATTAAAAATTAAGATTTACGTAATATCAAATAAAACAATCGAAAAATACAATTTGGAACTTTAACGGCTTAGAAGAAACTTTGCAAGGCATTATGTATGTATAGCAGCCGTTCCGTAATGGATCAGTATGATGGATTAAGCAAATCCTTCATCTTCGAAGCAGGTATTCTTAATATCGAGGATATTTCTGAATATGTTTTATCAACTGAATATTTGCACACAATTAGGCGTTAATCGTAATAATTCATGTTATATTTACCACTAGCAATTCTTTATATAAATTCTCTCTCATATCAAAAAGCGCAATTTGCTTAAATTAACATCCAACAGCTTAAAAAACAGTATCGTTTGTAAAGTTTTAATCAAGCATTATTTATTTATCGTAGTTAAATTTCAGCTATTTATTATACAGTCTGAACCGTCTAGCCGTCATTGTTTCAGACTCAATATTTTCTATGCAAATGTTTTTATGAACATTCCAATATAGCAACGGATTCAACGGCTATATTTCTTTGCATTGAGTTTTTGACACGAACATCGTATACAAAGATAAAACTTCAGCTTTTATTGCTGCCAAAATAAAGCTGTTGTTTTTATTAAAACTAGTTTCCTGTCGCGGCTTCGCCTGCTTGTTAGGGGATAGGTATATTTTAGGTACCTTATATCCATTTCTGTATACCTAAAAATTTGTGTTAAATTTCATGATGATCGGTTGAGTAGTTGATACATAAAAGCGTAACAAACAAGCGAAGTCACTTTTGCATTCATTTATACTAGCTTTTTTCTGCGGTTTCACTCGCGTAGTTCCCGTTCCCGTAGGAATACGGAGATAAATATAGCCTACGTTACTTGCTAATAATATAGCTTTCCACTAGTGAAATAATTTTTAAAATCGGTTTAGTTGCTTAGGCGTGAAAGCGTAACAAACAAACATTCACATTTATAATATAACTTAAGTTAGTATAATAATATTTAATCATATATTATCAAGGGCAAATAGTTATTTGTTTTAATTTCTATGTTATACTTACATTGCTTAAAATATGGTTTTAATTTATTCATAGACAAAGTTTATCTTTATAGAATAGAAATTATAGAACCGTGCTACAGGAAGGATGTATCTTTGCGGAGTCGGAAACTTTGTGTCATGAGTTTACCTTCACTTCTCGTGTCTATATCGTATTAATAGGCATACATGAAACACAATTTACGATTGATATTAACCATGAAATAAATTATGAACAGTATAAAGGACCTTCAAAGTTATTTAAATGCGTGACGAGGAAGTGACTGTTGAAGCGTATTGTCGTACTCCGTGTCACGCAGCCCTGGCACAGTTTTCAATATCTATAGCACAGCCAATTGTGGACATACTTCGATCAATTTATCAATACCAAGCTTAGATAATAATGAGTAATAAATTAAACTTCGTCATGAATTTTATTAATTTTCGCCGAGTAGTCGAAATTCGATCATAATAGTTACAATATTAATAAAAAAAACAGATTAGAGAATTGTACTGAACTTTTCTTTAACTATTTATAAAATGACGGCTTTCTTATCTATCTTGACTATGGCAGTCAATCTCAAGGATGACTAGCCAAGTGAGCATCTGAGATCAACTTTAGATCTCATAGTGCCTAAGTGTGGTATACTTATCTATCTAGCAGAAGCTAAAATAAGCACAACACGAAAAGTAGGTTCAGAAAGAGTTATAAGAACTTCATTTAATTCATCCTCATAAAACATATTAAATAATAAATCCATACCTATTTATTTATGTACTTAATATTATATGTATACTCGTAAATAGCTGCGCTGTGTTTTAACCGCTCTAAACGTTACTGCTCTACCACCAATGACTGAAGCGGGATCTATATCTATACAGATCTATGTTTCAAGAAACAACGCAAATGAGATTAAATTTTTTCAATCAAACTAGATTCTGATATTAGCGCTTTACAACAAACAAACTCTTCTCATTTATAATATTAATGATATATATCCCATACACGACCAAACCGTGACTGCCGCATTAAAATGGCTATACTAATCTTATAAAGAGGTAACATTTGATTTTTTGTATGTTTGTTTGTAATTGATAAACTAAAAATCTACCTAACCGATTTTAGATTTTTTTTTACCTATAAAAAGCTATATACGCAACGAGTAACATTCGATTTTGAGTTAAAGACCCTCACCAATAATAATAATTGCAATAATGTATCCCATGGTAGTATTTTTTTTCCTATGAAAGTCGTTATTGGCGTTAAAAAGATAATTGTTATACCGGGACGAAGTCGGGCCGTGTAATGTAATGCATAAAACGGAATGTTAGTAATCTGAAAGTACTTTGAGTTCATTTCATTTGCATTTCACTTAGCTCTGTCCCGATATCACACGAATGCGATGCGACGTCAGCTGTGATAAAAAATTGTAAAGTTGAGGAACGTGCCTCAGAATATCCATACGTATGTAAACTTTAACGACATTTTCAAATGTTCAATCACCTGAGAGCTAATAAAATTTTACAACATCAGTAAATGTATCCATGTATGTTTTTAAATGAATTTTAAAGAAAACAAATTGTATAAACGTTAAGCTCGTTTAATGGCGCCGTTAACTACTTAAAACTAATTAAGGGTGAACACTTAAGGCGTGTTACAAAATATGTACTGGAATTTGAGCGATATATTGTAAATACGTGCTATGATAAGAAATACTTTTTTTCTGCTTACAGTGTAATAATATTTATTTATAATATTTTGTTTTATTAATGAACATAGATACTGTTTTTTTTTTTAAAGGTTGCTTGGAATCACTAAGTAATAAGGTCGCGTTTGTATAATTTATGTACTACCAGCTATTTTATATAATGTTTGGTAATTGTGTGCATTTAAGACTTAATAAAAAAAATAGATACATTTTAAAGTACTAAGCTTTATTGTGATTATTATATGTGGGAGATAATATTTTTTTAAGCAACTTCCGGTCTTATAACACGGTTGTGCAATTGATTCAAATGACAAGCCTTATATAAGGCTCGACAGATGTCAACAGATCAGAAGTGGTTCAGTCTTGAACACGGCACTATCGGTGCTCTGAACTGTTTATTTGGTAACTACCCAGGTGAGCGCATTTTTGTATTTATTTTATTAATTATGTAGTTTAACTGAATTATTTTATGTATCGAATTCATTGTAATCGGTGTCTAGAAATAAGTATAATTATTTTAAATATACTTTGTTTACTTATAAATTGGTTTTACTATTTATTTTGTCTCCCGTTCTCTCACATCAGAAGTGGGATAATGTAACCTCAACTACGGCTAGAAATTGTTATGATTCCAGGTGCAACAAAATGAATTTCTGTGAACCTGACGCTTCGAATCACGAGATCTCCGAGCAAATTCAAGCACCGCAGGTTGCTGGTCCTTCATCTCCGATCCTGGGACTAAATACGGCGGGTTGCATAGCCTCTGGCAGTGCCAATAACGACTCTGCACGAAAAGGCCAGACTTCATCACCCAACGACGCAATAACCCGAAAGGAATCTACTTCGGCGATTAGCAGTCACGCGGTTCCGACCAATTCAACAGCAGCAAGCGACAGCTGTGAATCCAGGACAGTAGATTTTGTTCCCATTAATTTGATGCAAAGCATGATGCAGGAAATGATGACTCAATTAATTCAAACTACTGCCAAAGCTTTTAACCCACCCATTGAAAAACCTGCTCCAAGAATGCGAAGCCTTGAACTCATTTACGTACCTACTTTTGACCCTGATGACAGAACAGATACTGTACAAGTTTGGTGTAAAAATATCGATGATCTTATAAAAGAATATGAGCTTAGTAACAGGGAAATTCTCAATTTAACCAGAAAAAATTTACGTGGGCGTGCAGCCGATTGGGCACGTCGTAATTATACAAATCTATTAACCTGGAGTGAACTCAAAACTGGTCTTATTGAAACTTTCGCAGATGAAACACGATACTACGATGACTTAACGTTCTTCATTGAGTACACAAGTGAGCAGGCTGGTAGTCTTTCTGAATATGCTACACGAAAGTGGGAGTTGGCGAAGAGGGCGATCGGTGTGGAGGTGACTGAACAGCGCTTGGTAGAGGCGGTTATTTCAGGTATGATGGATGCTCGTATTCGTTCTGATTTGTTACGACTGACGCCAAAAAATTTGCCACATTTAATTCAAAGTTTAAACTCGTATAAACGCAAAAGACCTGGTAAAGAGTCTGATCATATTATTTAACCTAAACGATACAAGCCTAACATAATGCTAGATTTTAAATCAAAACGTTGCCATAAATGCCACAAGCCAGGTCATGTACAAAGAGATTGTCGTGTCATTAATAATAATCCAAATGCTCAAAATGTACCCTCATTTTCTAATGAATCTAAAAATTTAGCTCAAAAACCTGCCACTCCTATTTGTGCTCATTGCAGTAAAAAAGGCCATAGTATTGAAAACTGTTTTCAACTTTTAAATAATAAATCTAAAATTGATAAATCAACTCGTATAAATTCTCTTTCAATGACTAATAAAAGTTCAAAAATCATACAAATAGAAAATCGTAACTACTTATGTTTGATAGATAGTGGTGCTGAATGTTCTCTAATGCGTGATACGGTAGCCGATTCCATTAAGGGTAAAATAACATACGAGACTACACTTTTACAGGGGGTTGGTGATAATTCATTTAGTTCAACGCGAAAAAAAAAGTGTTTGGTTTGTGTTGATGGCCTTAGTATCGAGTTGGATTTTATCTTAGTTCCAGATAGGTTTATACAATACGACATATTGCTTGGTCAAAGTCTATTTGAAATTCCTGGACTCCAAGTCACTTTTTCAGAGTATTTTCCTACAATTTATCGTAGTTCCTACAATATAAATACTGTTCATAAAATTAATTTTGATAAGTTAAATATTACCCCTGATATTAGTTCCGAAATTAAAGAGCCTTTATGCAAACTATTAGATAATTTTTCAGATATGTTTACATCCGGTAATGCAGTTTCACAAGTAACTACAGGTTTATTGACTATACGTTTAAAAAATCCAGATAAAATAGTTCAAAGGCGACCATACCGCTTAGCCCCGTCTGAACGTGAACACGTAAAAAAATTAATTAAAGATTTAAAAGATAACAAAATTATTCGTGACAGTAATTCCCCTTTCGCGAGTCCTATTCTGCTTGTTAGAAAAAAAGATGGTACTGACAGAATTTGTGTTGACTACCGAGAGCTCAATAGCAATACTATTCGCGACCATTTTTCGCTTCCTATTATTGATGACCAAATAAGCAAACTTTCAAAAGCAAAATACTTTACAGTATTAGATATGGCAGCTGGGTTCCATCAGATACCCGTAGCTGAAGACTCTATCGAAAAAACTGCCTTTGTTACCCCTGACGGTCAGTTTGAGTTTTTGCGCATGCCTTTTGGTCTTTGCAATGCCCCTTCCGTTTTTCAAAGGGCCATCAGTACAGCACTTAAACCGTTCATAGATAAATTTGTCCTAATTTATATTGACGATGTTATTATTTATTCTGAAACACTGGAACAAGGTATAGATTATTTAAAAGAAATTCTGGATTCATTGCACAAAACCGGATTTTCACTAAATTTCAAAAAATGTAAGTTTCTACGATCAGAAATAGAGTATTTAGGAAGAATTGTCTCCAACGGCTTAGTCAAGCCTAGTCCAGGTAAAATACGAGCTCTTTTAAATTGTCCGGTACCAGCAACAGTTAAGCAAGTGCGACAATTTTGTGGGCTCGCTGGCTACTTCCGAAAATTTATACCAAACTTTTCAATGACCATGATACCGTTATATAACTTAACCCGTAATAGAGTTAAATGGAACTGGACGTTAGAACATGATACTGCTAGAAACATTATCCTTAAACATCTATCTTCTGAACCTGTATTGACGTTGTTTGACCCCACGAAACCTGTCGAACTTCATACCGATGCCAGTTCTGCAGGCTTGGGAGGTATTCTTTTTCAAAAACACGACAGTCAAATGAAAGTAGTTGAATATTTTAGCATGCGTACCACTGAAATTGAAAGTCGTTACCACTCTTACGAGTTAGAAACTTTAGCAGTGGTACGAGCGATCAAACATTTCCGCCACTATTTGTTAGGAATATCGTTTAAGGTTGTAACCGATTGTAATGCTCTTAAGGCATCCCGTAACAAAAAGGAACTTCTTCCCAGGGTCCACAGATGGTGGGCATATTTACAGTCATTTAATTTCGAAATTGAATATCGCAAAGGTGATCGTATACCTCACGTTGACTATTTAAGCCGCAATCCCACATCCATGAATATAAATTATGTTAATAATTATACTACATGGTTAGAGGTTGAACAAAATAATGATTTGAACAAATTAAAAACATCATTGAATCTATAAAAAATGGTAGTATCAACAAGGATCTAGCATCCAGTTATGAACTACAAGACGGGCTACTTTATCGTACATTTTCCACAAAAAATAATAAATTAAAAAAATGTCTTTTTATTCCTAAAAGTTATCGGTGGCATATCATACAAATTTATCATGATTCTCTTAAACATCTTGGTTGGGAAAAAACATTAGACAAGATCAGAGAAAAGTTTTGGTTCCCGAATATGTCTAAATGTACTCGCAAGTTTATTGAGAATTGTCTTACATGCAAAGTTAATAAAAGCCAATCTGGTTCACGTCAAATTTCCCTTCACCCAATTGATAAGCCTCCCGTTCCTTTTCACACAGTTCATATGGATACGACTGGCAAACTAAGTGGCAATAAACCTATAAAACAGTACGTCATTGTATTCATAGACGCTTTTACAAAATATTGTTACATGAAACCCGTCAATAACCTGACTGCCTTAGGTACTGTTAATTGTCTTAAAGAATTAATTTATACATTTGGAACCCCTAAAAGAATAGTTTGTGATCAGGCTGCTTCATATACAGGCAAAGAATTTAGAAGTTTTTGCGACCGTTGGTCAATAGAAATACATTTTATCGCTAGTGGCGTTAGTCGTGCAAATGGGCAAGTCGAGCGAATGATGAAAGTATTGACAAACTGCTTTACCATTGCTGAAAATACGTCTGCCAGGAGAGGTTGGAAGGATGTTGTAGGTGAAGTGCAGTTAGCAATTAATAGTACGTTTAGCAAAACCACTGGTCACACACCTTTCCAGCTTCTCATGGGCTGTAATCAGTCTCCTCCCGCTTTATCAGCCTTAACAGATAATGTTGAACGCTATGACCTTGATATTTGCCGTCAAGAATCGAAGCAAAGGATGGACGAGCGAGCTAATATTCAAAAGATTGACTTTGATAAGACTAAAGCTAAAATTGTGCCTTTTAAAATTGGCGATGTTGTGCTCGTGAAACAAAATTTTCGAAATATTAACAAACTAGATGGCAAATATAGAGGTCCATGCATCATTACTCAAGTTAATGACAATGACAGATATACTGTAAAAGTCTATGAGACTGGTAATGAATTGTATGTATCACATGATAATTTACGTATTGTTACCCCAGATATGGGACGAGAATTATCAGATACTTTAGATGGTTGACTTAGTAATTGTAAACATCTTGTGTGAGGAGTGGTCGCCTGGCCAACGACCACTGCTTTCACAGATGTATTTAATTAAAATACGAATATATGTATGTAATTGTAGTGGTTAAGAAACTATAGCGTGTATTGTCAAGATATCTTTGTTTTATTGTGTTGTGTAAACCCGGTTGCCACTGTGATTTGGCAGCTTGCCATGTGATTTGGCAGATATCTGATTGTCATGTGATTTGACAATTTACCATGTGAGTTGGTACATATTGGATGTTAAAAGCCATGAGATTTGGCTGAACTTTGTCACTGTGATTTGGCAAATGTGTGATTGTCATGTGATTTGACAATTTACCATGAGAGTTGGTAGATATTGAATGTTTAGAGCCATGTGATTTGGCCGAATATTGCCATGTGATTTGGCACATATCTGATTATTAAGTTAAAATTAATATATATATACGATGTAAATTATTGTATGTATGTATAAGATTTTAATCGAGGTATGTTTTCTTTTAATTCGCGAGCCACACAGGCTGCTCGTCAGAATGGCCGTGTGCGAGATAATATTTTTTTAAGCAACTTCCGGTCTTATAACACGGTTGTGCAATTGATTCAAATGACAAGCCTTATATAAGGCTCGACAGATGTCAACAGATCAGAAGTGGTTCAGTCTTGAACACGGCACTATCGGTGCTCTGAACTGTTTATTTGGTAACTACCCAGGTGAGCATTTTTGTATTTATTTTATTAATTATGTAGTTTAACTGAATTATTTTATGTATCGAATTCATTGTAATCGGTGTCTAGAAATAAGAATAATTATTTTAAATATACTTTGTTTACTTATAAATTGGTTTTACTATTTATTTTGTCTCCCGTTCTCTCACATATAATACGACAAAACCTTTTTTTTGTTTCATTCTGTCGTTTTTATTTATAAGGCATTTTTCACTTCAAAATTCTGATATAATTTAACAATCATCGAAACTCCGCGCCTCGTTCATAGTAATATCATAGTCACAAAATATAATTACTATACTATTTATAGCGCTACTACTAACTGTTTTCAAGGCTGAAAATAAATTTGGTGTCATGCGTAATTAAATTTGATTTATTAATATTACCTCATCTTTAAGGCTTACTTTAGTTAATTAATTCTATTGACTTTTTGTTAATAAATTATTACTATATAATTTCAAATTAATAGATAAGTTATTACACGGTCATATCTTGGATTAATATTTCAAATCCACTGACTCTACGGTACGCGATCGTAGGAAGGGTTGAACCGTCGCTCATGCGGGCTCCGTCAAAGTTTAGCATAGGTAGGACGCACGATATCCCTCAAACTTTCCTTTGTGTTAGTTGTTCGTTTTCGTATAAACCGTTCAAACTAAACTATGAAGATTTCCATCAAATTATACATCATAGTTCAGATATTATTCCACTTTGTGCGACCAGTGTAAGATAACTCATTCGCAATTAGTACGGAGTCAAAACTTTGAATATAACCTTTTATAAATTTTAGCTGTACGTCTTACTAAATTATAGTAGTTTTGGAACAAAGAATATAATTATTCATGCTTACTTGCCTTAGTTTTAAGTCGAATCGAAATTGTATTTTAAAGTAACAAATATAATGTTCGAAGGTATAAAAAATGGACGAGTTTCTGCAAACGCGAATACAGAAGGAACGTATCGCGATCCTTTCGAAATGAGGGTATGAATTTTAAAAGAACGAAATTGAAACAGAGCTTGTAATGTTGAAGTACTCTGCAACGTTGCGATCTATAATTTTGCATACTTGAACACATTTACAGCTATGCACCGCAAGCTTAAGCCACAGATCTGTTCTTGCGTTTATGATTATAAGCTTAATATATTTAAATAACTATGAGAATAATGTTAATTAAAAAAGATATCAATTTCATACAAGATTCGAACGTAATTAAATAAGAGCAGCAATATTTATTTATGAAACTAAATTACAAAAAAAAAAAACACCTGGTTAAAATAGCGATTAATTTTATAATATTATACAGCTACATTAAATAAAATTATAATTAATGTAATTACATCTTGACCGTTCTTCACATTAAAAAAACATGCTTCTATATTTAAAATAAATTCTACGAAATAATTTTTAATCTAAATACACTCCAAAAGTGGTAACTTGAATAAACGCAGAATTAACCTCTCTTTGCACATTTACATAGTTATCCCTCTCATGGTCCCACAAGAAAGTGATAGCATTGTTGTAGCATTGCGCCCTTTTTTGACCAATAGTGACAACAGTAATGACACGGTAGCGCGAAAACTGTAGAGCTTTGATCTTACGCATAAGTTCACCTGCTAAACGGAGCGCTAGTGCCGGAGAATCCTGTTGAAAATATTATTACTAAATGATTGCTTAGTAAGTTTTATATTAATAATATTTAAGTTGGGCATTCAATTAATATTTAAATAAAATCATTTCGTCGTCCTATAAAATTTTACAGTAAACTTTCAGAAAGTTCTGCTCGTAGTTTTTTTTTTATTTAAATTTATAGCATCAAAAATATATAACAAATTTAAAAAAATCATTACATAAGCGACTCTTTCTTTCTTTACTAGTTAAAGACTTAAATAAAATAATCGAGGTCGAATATTTGTATTTTCCATTTAACTCTCGATTGGAATAGACGATAGATATTTAAGTAGTAGAAAATTGTTTGATAAGTCACATATATTTTATATGCAGGTACGAGCATCGTGCCATTTCCATCTAACCCACGCGGATAATTTCATATTAAAATATTCAAATGTTTATGCAAAAGTGAATGAAATACACAAGAGATGTAAATAAGTAAGCAGACATGTCTGGACTATAATTGATGTGACTATATTTGATAATAAACAGAACGGGTAAAATGAAGTATACGCTAGTACATTTTACATATTAACTTACATATTTTATATATAAATATTATTTGTTAAGACTGGGATGTTAATCTTTTTTTTAATTTTTTAAAGGTAAATCTTATTTAGAGTAAAACATAAGATATTTTATGTAAAGTTACGTGTACTAACGTAAACATGTTTACGTCACCTTATATGTTTGTTTAATTTTTGAGCACGACGACGTTACAAAGTTGGTAATACTTACGCTCCATGCCATCTTTCTACAATTTACTTTTCATTGGGCTTTGCGTGAGAAAATAAAGAGACCTACTGTGTTAACTTTATATTCGTATGATACAAAGGTTTACATGAAATTACCAGACAAATTGTACATGAAACATAAAAAGAGAATAATTTAATTAATTACATACCTGTACATTATATTTATGTTCGGCGAAATGTTCATCCAATAGTTCGTCCGATATTTTTGTCACGATAGGAACGTGGAACGGGTATGAGGGGTCTAATTGATACGTAGGAAGATAAGCTAATGCTGGACGTTTAAATTCAATCGCAACCTGACAATAGTAATTCGAAAAAAAATTATGTTATCGGCTATTAAATATCTCAAGTAATCGAAAAGACAATCGTTCTGAACAGTTAACAGTAACAGCCTGTGAATGTACCACTGCTGGGCTAAAGCCTCTTCTCCTCTTTTTGAGGAAGGTTTGGAGCTTATTCCACCACGCTGCTCCAATGCGGGTTGTTGGAATACACATGTGACAGAATTTCAGTGAAATTTGAAACATGCAGGTTTCCTCACGATGTTTACCTTCACCGTCAAGCGAGATGAATTATAACCACAAATATATATTCCGTGCCTATGGTGATCATTCTAAAAGCACTTGTATAAATAATGCACAATTCTCAATTAATTTACTTGATAATAATAATTTTTTTGAGATGCATATAAATTTTTAGTGAACATGTACATATGTGTATATTACATCACGAAATGATTACTCAAAACGTACTAGCACTTGAAAAGAATTAATGGTTCTAGATATTAAATATATTAGTTAAGGTTATGAGTGTACTGTGCAACTGGATTTTTATACCTAATCTTACTATATGTGATCCTAAATGTATTCTTTATATGATATAATTGTTATTTAACCTGTGATGTTCTTTCCACAGGCCTTATTCCAGGGACTCCAGAAAAACCGTATGATTGCCTTCGAACTTTTAGTCTACTTGCTGACTTGTGCGCCAGCCCCATCTGTGACCTCACGCCAGAGTGACTCTTGATTTGTAACATTGACACTTTACTTTTTTTCCCTTCCGTCTCAGACATTTTTTTACAGTTATATCTAAAAACGATGTTTATTTTACAATAATTCCCCTCGAAGCTTGATTTATGTAACTAATTTCAAGTAAAAATAAATAAATTTATCAGAACTACTTACTAGGTTTTCATAAAGCTTAACAGAATATAACAATATGTCGTTCCTTTCTTCTAAAATTTATGAATGACATGTCATAAATGTCTTATCAAAATATTTTCCTTTTCACGCGTGATACATAAAAAGAAGGTTATGCAGGAAAATATTATGGTGCGGACGCATTATAAAAATTTACCTGCCGACCTTTTCCAACCTTCCTATATCAAAGTAGGTTGGCAGATCATCAATAATATTTAATAGATGAGATCATTGAATAGCTTTTTTTTGTTTTCAACGTTTTTGAAACGTAAGTACGTGAATAGAAAAAAAAATCTATAGTACACTTAATTATATATATGCTTAAATAATACACTTTTGAAACTCTAATTTATGAGACGCAATTGAAAAATTTACTTGGTGGTAGAGCTTTGTGCAAGCTCGTCTGGGTAGGTACCACCCACTCATCAGATATTCTACCGCAAAACAGCAGTACTTGGTATGGTTGTGTTCCGGTTTGAAGGGTGAGTGAGCCAGTGTAATTACAGGCACAAGGGACATAACATCTTAGTTCCCAAGGTTGGTGGCGCATTGGTGATGTAAGCGATGGTTAACATCTCTTACAATGCCAATGTCTACGGGCGTTGGTGACCACTTACCATCAGGTGGCCCATATGCTCGTCCGCCTACCTATGATATAAAAAAAATAAAAAAAAAAAATGAATGAGTCCAAACTCGAAAAGGTTAGCAATAATTGCAGTCATATAAATAAGGTTCTCCAGACCGATTTCGGCCACGGCGGCCAATCTCACTAGATTAGCCAACTGCGCAGGATATATTATAGTGCACAAGTGTGTGCGCAAACACAGGTGCACTCTCTTTTCCTTAGCTCTCATAATCAGATGGGACGGCAATCCGACACGACCGGAAAGAGTTTAGGCGCAGGACCAACGGCTTAACGTGCTTTCCGAGGCATGGGAGTTCACACTTCCAACTTTCAGACTCCGGGCTGCTACTGACAATTTTTTCTGACAGAAAAACTCAATAACTATTTATTGGCCCAACCTGGAATTGAATCCAGGACCACCGAGTCTGCGGCCTTATATCTAGCCACTAGACCAACGACGCAGTCATAGTGAATAGACGACTAACCGCCTCTTGGGTGCAGAGAAGATTGATGAGGTTGTCAACCAAATAACATAAAATGTATATGACAAATAGAAATATATTATAATATATAGAATTTTAGTAAAACTCCTTTTTTTAAGCGAGTAAGATATCTTCACCGATCTACTTTGTAAGATTTCAACAGAACATGCAGTCAGTATAACAAATGACGTGCAATAACGCAAAATATTGATATTTTATCCGTACTTTAAATGTAAAATTTACGATGTACTATTAGAGTATCAATTATAAATTTGTAATTGTTGTTTTTTTATTTCTAGAATATATTTATAAGCTTTTTTTTTAATTCACAAGTTTATTATATGTATGTACTGTTAATGATCCTTTTCAAATAAATTAAGAAAAAATTTATGTATTATAATATGCGTACTCGTATATAAAAATTGGAAAACATGTTTGTACATTGTATTGTATATTATATGTACACCTCAATAATTGCCTCATTCGTTTATACGACTGGATCAGATTTGCCTTTATGGAATAGAAAGTGCACTTGTGTATGCGCCAGTACTTGTGTTTATTTGCAGTTGGTTATCTCCTCTCCATTGAGAATAACTGCCATGGCGTCAATGGAACAGGAGGCCGCAGATATTCATATTACCGTAGTTGTATTTATTTAATTATCAGCTGTTTTATTTGATTTTTAGGATGCTCTAAAACTAATTAACATTTTTACTGTCATTATGATGATGGCCTCCAGACCGATTTCGGTCACGGCGGCCAATCTCATGAGAGATTAGCCAACTGCGCAGGACATATTAGAGTGCACAAGTGTGTGCGCAAACACAGGTGCTCTCTCTATTCTCTAACCTTATAACCCGATGGGACGGCAATCCGACACGACCGGAAAGAGTTCAGGCGCAGGATCAACGGCTTAGCGTGCTTTCCGAGGCACGGGAGTGTACACACTTCCAAATTCCAGACTCCGGGCTGCTATTAAGAATTTTCTGACAGAAAAACCCAATAACTACTTATTGGCCCGACCTGGGATTTGAACCCAGGACCACCGTGTCCGCGGCCTTACATGTAGCCACTGGACCAACGACGCAGGCGAGTTTTTATCATGTAATATATCATAGAATTGAAGTGTTCAAAATCTACGTCATCTATGATATCACTATACACTTCAGATAACTTTATTTTCTTAAAATTTTACCAGTATAGAGAGTATATAAAATAGTACGAGTGAACTCTTTAAATGAACATCGAATTGAAAGTTATTAATGATTCAAAAGAACTCACCGCTGCTTTGCAACAGGGGAAAAATGTACGGTCGGAAATCCGTAAAAAATTTCGTTTGCAAGCTGACAAAGGATTTTCGGATAAAAGCCTTCACATCTACGTCTTTTGAAATATACCGTCGGTCGGTAGACCACGCGTACGTTTTTTTACATCGTGTTTACTTGTTACCTGGAATGGATTTGACGCAGAGTTACATTTTATTTACACGCGGGACAGCTTTTAAGAGGATTCGCGCTTGAAGCAGTTTAAGCGTAAAATGTAAATAGGTTACCGGGAGATTACTTCCAAAAAATTTAGCTATAAAAGTAACATTGAGTAACAGGCAATATAAATATACATATATAACGTTCCACTTTTGGAAAGGCTATGCTATGCTAAAGATTTTCCAGGATAAAAGTTTTCGAGCTTATTCCGTAAGTTTGTTCTAAGGTTGGCTAGTGGAAAAACGTTCAGTAGAATTCCTCATACACGCAACTAAAATAACCTTCTTTGAATCCGCGGTATTTTTTTTCCGATCCATGACTTATTTTTTCGTGCCCTTGGTATATAGATATTTTCTTTTATCTTAATTTAGTCAATTTTCACATGAAGAATATATGATTTATTTCTAGCCTTAAAATTTTAAGGTTACTCATCATTATACAAATATGCTAAAGTATCTTCCACAAACTGTATTAGTTCAAAATGGTTCTCTAACCGAATGTGTAAATAAAATAAATTTATACAACAATTTATCTAAAGAAAAATATAATGAAATACATTGCACGTCAACTACATACAAACAGCAATCTAATTAAAGTCGATGTGGAATGTAAGCGAAACACTATGTCATTTGTCGAGCGTCAACCTCGAGGACAAGCCAACAAGTCGTACTTGTATGATCGTTGATAGAAGACTTATTTAGGTTCAGTACTCTACAACAACATGCATTCTTACTTAGAATTGCATGTTTGTATGCAAGCTGTTATGCTAAATGTCTTATTTGACTTTCAATATAGCAAGCAACGATAAATGTCAAAATGCTTGGCGAGTCAAGTTATTGTTTTTCTGACCATATATTTTTGTTCGGTCTCGTTCTTAAATTTACGGCTCATGGCGAGAGCTATAAGCACTTCAACATATAAACCTGAAATCATTAGTATAGATTTACCGACTCAATAAAGCCCACCTAGATCTCGCTAATTATTTACTTTCTCTTTTTACATGAAAATATGAAAGTTAATTTTAATAAGATTAACCAATAAAATTTGACGTATCGCCTTACTAAAAAGCTTATACATTGTTTCAGCAAGTGAAAATCATAAAACCTTTGACATATCAATCGTTCGTGTTAGCAGGTCACTTAACCAAGCGAGCGCTACGAGATGGAACTGGTATTTAAGATACTATATACCATCTATTTACATAATACACGATTATATTTACGTATCTAATTAGAATATCAAATATTATGGTCCTCTAGATCGAATTACAGCTACTGCGACCAAATTCAAAAACCAGCGAACTATGTAGGAGATATTAAAGTACACCAGTGCAGGTGCATTCTCTATTCGTCTATTCTCGTACTTTTACGAGAAGACATTCCAACACAATCTGAAGGGGATCAAGCACAAGATCCACGATCATACCTTCCTCAATAATCATTCCGATTATACTATATTCTAATGAGGCAGATTTATTTCAATAAGTCTGATCCTGATCCTGAGATTTGCGCATTCAGCAATAAGACTAGTTTTATAATATCGTAACGTGGTTCATATATAGTCTTTAACCTTGCTCAATAAGAAATCTTATTGAGCATAAATATTCTTTCAAATCGGAGTCGTAGATTATGAGCGTTGAAGCATTTTTTTTACTTGTATTGCATTACTTCAGGTATGATAACTATAATTATGAACGACAGTATTTATATAACTAATTATAAACAATAAACGAAGCTCGTTTGAAATTAATTTGTTCCATATGCTCTAAGTATTTTCATTAAACTGAACTATGTACTATACAAATGACGCATTTCAATGATACGTTAAACTCCTATAATTTAACCCAATTGTTTTAGTTAGTTAGCTGCCACGTTGTGACTAGAGCCACTAGGCTAGGATGGCTGCAAACCCTGAGTTCCTAAGTTCACACCCCGGGCCAGGCAAATAAAATTTATCGGGTGCTCTAGAAATTCTCAGGATATAAAAGTTGACAGTGGAGATTAACTCCATTGAGAGAACAGAGAGCACATTATAAAATAAAGAGGAAGAGGTACGGAGACACAAATTATTAAAAAAAGTGTCGAATTCAGTCAGAAATAAATTAATGAGCGAATTTCAAAGCAACCCGTTTCTATATAGTTTACAAAATTTTCGAACATTAACTTGATATTCTAAATATAAAATTTATATCGACTGAAATAGCATATTTCATTTTATTTCATTTTAATATTATATTCATCACATAAAATGCATAAATATTTTTCTTTGCAATCATGATGTAATCGCTTCGATCCCGAGGGCTCCGACCGTAAGAAAGTTCATTGGTCACAATATTACGTAGTATTATGAGAAGATTTAAAATAGATACACATTTTTAAATATAGAATTCCAATGTTATTTATTTTTAATTCAATTTAATGATAAATATAAATATTTCAGTTTCATGACATCCAGTAATTGTCATACTGTTACACTATTATCGATTCAAGTACAATGATAGATACTATTCCGTCATGTGATTATATTGTACATACTTATGATCTATGAACACCATATTCAGAAAGAGAAAAACATATAAAGGTATTTGAATTCGACAATTTCCTATACAGAATACAAACTCGAAAATCAATATCAAAATAAACTTTATTCAGGTAGTCTATACACTAATTGTATTGACTGCCTCGTTGGTCTAGTGGCTACATGTAAGGCCACTGACACGGTGGTCTTGGGTTCAATTCCCAGGTCGGGCCAATAATATGTTATTGAGATTTTCTGCCGAAAATTTTTAGTAGCTGCCCGGAGTCTGGAAGTTGGAAGTGTGTACACTCCCGTGCCTCGAAAAGCACGTTAAGCCGTTGGTACTGCGCCTGAACTCCTTCCGGTCGTGTCGGATTGCTGTCCCAACGGGTTATGAGAGTAAGGGAATAGAGAGTGCACCTGTGTTTGCGTACACACTTGTGCACTATAATATCTCATACGCAGTTGGCTAATCTCTCTCGAGATTGGCCGCCGTGGCCAAAATCGGTCTGGAGGACTATTATTATTATTACACTTGTATTGTCGTTTAAAATTAATGAAATGAAGCCACCACCAGTTCTTTTTCATCAATCAAAAAATATAGATGTGTAATAATCATATACAATATGAGAAAATTTATATATATATATATATATAACGTATATATGTAGTTATTTATATATTATGAAATGATTATGAAAATTTATATATATATATAGGGTTTTCCAATAGGGACGCTTGAACTTTGACAGCTGATTGCGGCCATGTTGTTTGAGTGACAGCTGTCAAATGCAGTGTGTTATATTCATTCCGTCCTCCCAAACCACCATGGCAGGTTACAGTGTCGAGCAGCACGTGCAAATCATAAAATTGTTTTATGAAAATGGGTCTTCAGTTCGAGCAACGTTCCGCGCACTTCGCCCGTTTTACGGTCGCGATGATCGTCCTGCCGAGTCGACTATCCGTCGATTGGTGGACGAATTCGAGTCAACCGGGTCAGTTAACAATCAGCCGGTTCCCGTGCGTCAACGTAACGCGAGATCTGCCGAGAATATCGCCGCTGTGCGCGACAGTGTCCTCGAAAACCCGCGGCAGTCAATTCCGCGTCGCGCACAGGAACTCGGCCTTTCGCAGACGACAACTTGGCGAATTTTGCGTTGTGACTTGAGCCTGCACCCGTACAAGATCCAGCTGACCCAAGAGCTCAAGGTTAATGACCATAGACAGCGCCGTGTGTTCGCTGACTGGGCATTAGAGCAGTTGGAAGTTGACGCCGATTTTGGCAAAAAAATCATCTTCAGCGACGAGGCGCATTTTTGGATGAATAGCTATGTCAACAAGCAAAATTGCCGTATTTGGGACGAGACCAATCCACACGAGGTTCACCAAGTGGCAATGCACCCGCAGAAAGTGACTGTTTGGTGCGGATTTTGGGCCGGAGGCGTGATTGGTCCGTATTTTTTCGAAAACGATAATGGTGTGGCCGTCACCGTCAATGGTGAGCGATACCAGTCGATGATAACCAACTTCTTTTGGCCTGAAATCGAGAATATGGATCTGGACAACATGTGGTTTCAACAGGACGGCGCTACGTGCCACACAGCACAGGCTACGATGGAAGTTCTGCACGAGCAATTTCTGGACATGGTCATCTCGCGCGGAGGCGACGTGAACTGGCCACCGAGATCGTGCGATTTGACCCCGCTGGACTTTTTCTTGTGGGGTTTTCTTAAGTCGCAGGTCTATGCCAACAAGCCGTAAACCACCGATGCCCTCAAAGTCAACATACGCCACGCCATCGATCAAATACAGCCCGATTTGTGCGCCAGAGTCATCGAAAATTGGACCTTTCGTGTGCGCGCCACCAACCGAAGCCGTGGCGGTCATTTGAATGATGTCATATTCCATACATAATGGGGTCGATAGACCTTCCAAATAAAAAAAAAAATTCGCAAATATCTCTCCTACATGTATTTTTTTTTGCATTTCAAAGATCAAGCGCCCTTAATGGAAAACCCTATATATATATATATATATATACGTTATAAGTAGTATTCATAATGGATATAATCTGAAAGGACCAAATGCTGGACACAAACCCGTTTCCTTGATAGAAATAAAAATGAAAATATTTATATAATATTACAAAGAAACAGTAAAGGCGTGGTAGTTTTTTTAACAACAAAAATGCTTTGAATTTATAAGACCTTCGACATTAAATCGCGGCCTTATTTTATTTTTTTATTGGTAAGTAATCAAGACATTTTAGTCGAAAAATTGTCATTTTTTTTTCTTTCCAGTTCTTTGCGATACACAGTTCAGAAATCAATATTTGATTGTAGTTATTGTATTTTTTTAGACCAAATTCTGACAAATGTTTTATTAAATTACGACTATTTTTTTTCGTTCGATAATAGTACATTCGTTTCTGAATTCGCATTCGACATTGACACCATTGAGTCGTTGATTATTTTGTACATTTAAAAATAGGAGCTAATCATAGAAGCTTAAGCTAAAAGAACTGCCGTGAATATTTTACATCTTACAAACTTCAGCTTGACGTAAGCGGTTCAGGGTCAATGGCTTCAACGCTCTCGGTGCAAGTGCAATGGAGTGCATTCAACTGTAGATATACTAGAAACATTCTGAGCGCTAAACTTCACTGTCGTGGAAATAACACAGCTTAATTAAAATATTATGTAAGTGAATTTGAACAGTCGGTTTGCATTGTATATTTAATTTGAAATTTCATAATAATTAACAATTTTGTGAAAAATTTCTGATACGAATATCATCATAAAAGTTGCATTTATCCTCCACATCATGAATAACTAAACTACTGCGTGCTTAATTATCATTTTAAAATAAATTTCCCATCGCTGCGCAAAGAACTTGTTTATTGGATAGAAGCAGGTCGCTCAATTGGCGGCTGTCTGATATACGTGACAGAATTTCATTAATATAAAAAAACTGTGTTGCTTGTTTAGATTCGAACTCACGATATTTATAAGATACACGTATTCTGTTCCCTGGGCCACCTCGAGTCTAATTGCTTATTTTTAAATTATACGAATAGTCAAGACCAAAATAAAAGAAAGACAATTCCATGAACAAAAAAAAATACATCAAACAAAATAATGTCTGAGTTGAACGACATATAATTACAGCAGCAATTTTAAAGACCAACCAAAACCTTAAATTAAAGCTAGTTAGATTCTGTATTTTTGTAAATAAAAGTAACAAAGTACTTCGTGGTCAAGTCCTTCGTCATTTATATTTCATTTAATAAGATGGAAATCTTAGATAGGCTTAATGTTGTTGAAAACATTTTCTTCTATGCAAAAACAATCTCGTTTCGTAACATTATTCGTATTTCATATTTATTATTATTATTTCATATTTCGGGCTTAAACAAGACACAAACTAATTACATTCAAAGCAAACAATATTTATGGAAAACGAACTACAGATTATCTCCTACCAAAACTAATAAACGACATGAAATATACGAAATAACCATTAGATCTTAAACCAAAATTAACAAAATATAATAATAAGTATAAACTCAAAAAATATTTGCTAAACGGTTAAATATCATGACTAATAATACTATTACAATAATATTTAATAATAACAATATTGAATATTGTAAGTTAATTCATATTTAGGTTTTTTTTATGCTTTATTTAGTGAAAGGTCACCTGGATATTATTTTGTTTAATTTCTCTAGAAGTTTATATTAAGCTTAGAGTTTATGTTTGTTAGATTAAGCAGCACCCAAACAAGCTGACAAGGCTTAAGCGTATCAAGAATAAAAATAAACATTAATATTTCGTTGTTAATAAATAAAGAAATTAGGTATGTTTAAACCTTCACTCAAGATGTAGTATGAACCCTGCGCGCGCTCTATAAAGGTCACTGAACATAAAAGCGAGTTTATTTTCGGACTAATGAACATTCATACCTGAGGAAAGATTGAATAATATATAAGTTACAGAGTAGATTTCATCCCAGCGGGACCATAACTCAGCGCAATGCCCGGATTTTGGACGGAAAACGTGAAATAATAATAACCACCCGATTCGCGCCGTGTTTTGCAGACGCTTGTCATTATAAACACTGTATAAAATGATAATATAATGATTACGAGCGCTGTAAACTTTCACTTCATTTATTAATTAAATATGTATTTCTTTTTGATTATAGTAAATATAACAGTACTGTGATATATGCCGGATATAAAAGCGAGACAGTAATATATTTTTTTATACAAACTCTATTCGTCTATCAATCTGTCTTGCTTTACTCATTGTCAGTCAATACTATTATGTAAAAGTACAGTAATATCACTGAACACATTTATGTCCCATTGCTGCTATCAACGCTTTGAGATCGAATCTGCTCCACAATGGATGAGTGAGTGTGTGGTAGATTTATACGAGTTCTAAATAAATTATATACATAAATTAAACTAGCAGTGTTTTAGTAAGAGCTATCGAAGTATAACATAATGTTAGTCAAGTAAGTTCAATTCAAAACGACAATGAAAAAAATAGATGTCATTTTAAAGTAAATGCTTTACAAATGACAGCTTTTGTCCTTATTGAATTTGTAATACGGTGCCATGCAAATATTCTGTATAATATTATTATTATGTGTGTTGAAATACTTATCTCTTTTATTATATAGGTCTATATCACTAGATATTAATACAATAAAATTCCCCCGCTACGTCTGTCAGTTTGTGTTGATCTGAAAGGGACTCAAAAATTACAGAACGAATTTACATATTATTCTTATAATCGGGTGAAGGGATTCATGAAGAAGTCTTAAATATATAATTCATTACGGTTTTTTGTAAATATATTTGTTGAAGAGTTTGTAAAAAAATATGCCTGCCTAACTGCAGTTTTTTTGGCGTGCGCCGCGTAAACCAGTAAGTGTTACCTACCATATAAATGTTTTATATGGACCCACATAATTATACGGGACGTATAGCTAGTTACATTTACTAACGTGAGTTTATATGTCTGTTTGTTACGCTCTCACGTCTTAACGTCATACCCATTTTCAGGGTGTACACCTGTACCAGACCCCCCTCCCTCAAACGCGATGAGGCCGTGGGCGAAAACTAGTATAATAAATATATAATAGTGAACAGAAATTATGCATGCATTTAGAAAATCAATTTCATTGATGATGAAAATTAAATTGCTTGATGTTTTGTAACGAAAATAGACCAGAATATTATTGTAAAAAAATATTCTAAATAAATAAAATAAGTAACGCAAATAAAATTACACTAATTGCGTCACAAATAGCAAAAGTTTGCAAAACGGTACCAAGAGAACATACTACAAAGGGAGCATAAAATGTTATTTTTAAATTGGACGGCGAATCGCTGACCGCTCTTCGCGACCACGTAATTAGTTTCAGTTAACTACACGGTTCTCTGTCGCGCACACAACATAATATAATCATAGTTTATTTTCATTGCAAACTCAATAAATTGTGTAATAAAATATATGTTTTTATTAATTTAAATAAGGAATAATTAATAAAATAAATTTATTATAACCTCAAATACATATAAAAATATAAGTAGCTACTGTACAAATCGTGCCCGCATGGAATGGTCACAAGACAGCTAGCAATCCAATTAATTAATTAAATTACTATACTTGATTAATAATAAACGTATTATGCAAAGCAACGTGCCGGTTCTTATGCATGCACGATATTTTATAATATTTACCTGGGGACAGGACTTTGTGCAAGCTCGTCTTTGTAGGTAATCTCTCATCAGATATTCTGCTCAAACAACGATATATAATATTGCTGGTATTCGGTTTTAAGGGTGTGTGTGCCAGTAACTATATACACAATTGACATATAATCTTAGTTCCCAAGGCTGGTGGCGCATAGGCGATGTACGGAATGGTTCATAGTTCTTACATTGCTAATATCTATGGACGATGGTGACCACTTATCACCAAATACGTTTCCTTTACTATTTAAAGATAAAATTATTATATAAATTTTGAAATGAAACATCGTTAGGTGCGGTGAGAGGATTTTTAACAATGTATGTAACGTAAGCCCGCTTTTTTAACAATTATAATTTTGTTAAATTTTACAACTGACCTATTTTAAATCAATATTAATGTGAGTAATCCTCTCATCCGTCATGCTTGTCCATAAAGTGCGATAATAGTTCAAATGTTCAAGATCAAATCCACGACATAGGTAAACATCTGTAATACTGCTGTGCTGTTGAGACTTTTCTAGACCAAAAATAATAATATAATACAATTTTCATGATATAAACATTAAAAATTATTTATATATCTAAATCGGTTAGAAACTGGATCACTAATGCGGCATACATTAACAGGATAACCAATAAATTATCTTAGGTAGCAATATTTTATGATAAATTGCTTCAATTAATTACACTGATACGGCATTACAATGACTAATCATTCGATAGGTACTCCATTTAATGTAGCCATTAAAAAGGAAATTTAGTTATATTGTCCCGACGTTTATGGGAATATAGGCGTTTATAAAAGAAATTAAAATAAAACAGCAGGATTTTTAAAATAATATAAGATTATTTTTAAAATTATTTTATGTGTGCAGACAAGCAAACGGACGGTGAGTTATCTTAAGCAGTAAACACTAGCAATGCAGTAAACACTAGCAATAAAAAAAGCCGAGATGGCCCAGTGGTAAGAACGCGTGAATCTTAACCGATGATCGTGGGTTCAAACCCGGGCAAGCACCACTGAATTTCATGTGCTTAATTTGTGATTATAATTCATCTCGTGCTTGACGGTGAAGGAAAACATCATGAGGAAACCTGCATGTGTCAAATTTCACTGAAATTCTGTCACATGTGTATTCCACCAATCCGCATTGGAGCAGCGTGGTGGAATAAGCTCCAAAACCTTCTTCTCAAAAGAGGAGAAGAGGCCTTAGCCCAGCAGTGGGACATTCACAGGCTGTTACTGTACTGTACTGTACTAGCAATGCAAGATTTTTTTATAACTCTTACTGTGAAAGGTTTATTTGAATAAAAAATATCACAAAGAGAATGGCATACAAGGGTGTCTGATGTCATAAAAGAGTGTCATATCATCCTGTCCCGTTTTATGTATCGGTCTTATTGCTAGGCGCGCCAGTAGATATTTCATATCAAATACATCCCTTCGTTAACTTTTAGTAGTAAACCTGGCCTAAAGGTTCAAGATGCCCAGGCACGATTAGAGTAAAATTATATTATTTGTGTCTGAGTCGGGCCCTCGTAATAGTGTCTTGTAGGCCTAGGCCCATCCGTAGCCTATAGAGTATCTTTGTTTGTCCGTACACCTGTACCCTAGAATCTTCCCTGTAACTTTGGCTTCTCCGCCATAGTGAATTGCCTCTAGTCACTTGAAAGAGTATATCATAAAAGAGAATCTACTTTTAAATGATTATAAATTACATTACCCTCGGTTGGCGGGGCCCTAGCCCGATGTCTTATAGGCCTAGGCACATCCGTAGCCAAGAAAGTATCTGTGTTTGTGCGCTCACTATACATTAGAATATCCCTAGTGACGATGGCTAATCCCCGTTGTAAATGACCGCCAGTCGCTTAGCAAAAATCACTTCGGAGGACATTCTCATTCCTAATAATTACTCTTTCGAATAATCATAAATGACATAATACATATAAAAGTACCATAAAAATTAGCGCGATACGGTGTTTCTCTCAACTGAATTTACGACAACATACTATATATTTTACTTTATAAATCTTAAACCTAAACCAATATACATCAAAGGTGAAGTTCATGCATAATTATTGGGCAGTATTTCTACTAGGTGGTCCTAAACATAGAACATAAATGTTGTGGAAATAGCATCGAATATTATATAAAAAAAAATTGGACCCACTAAGATACATAGTCTTGTAATGGTAATAATAGCATAATATTACTTTTAAATTTCACTAAAATTAAATAACGTCTTTCAAAAGGGTTAATTTTAAGGGCCTTTTTTTATTGTATTGGTAGGCGGACGAGCATATGGGCCACCTGATGGTAAGTGGTCCAACGCCCATAGACAATGGCATTGTAAGAGATGTTAACCATCGCTTACATCGCCAATGCGCCACCAACCTTTGGAACTAAGATGTTATGTCTCTTGTGCCTGTAATTATAGTGGCTCACTCACCCTTCAAACCGGAACACAGCAATACAAAGTACTGCTGTTTTGCGGTAGAATATCTGATGTGTGGGTGATACCTACCCAGACGCGCTTGCACAAAGCCCTACCACCAAGTAAACGCCATAAGTAAAAAATAATAAACAATTTTATAAAAACAATGTATGTTGGGTTAAACACGGCTTGCGCTCTTTCTAACATTATTAATTTGACATTCGAAAGAAGAAGACAGCATTGTTTAACTAATCACATGCTAGGCAACGTGTATGTAATGTGTTGGTATTATTTCCACTTCTATAATGTTATATGTTCTGAGGATATAACAGTCTCCGTTCTTATAATACCCGTTCATTTGCTGTAGTTCAATTAGTGACTAAGCTACATCGTTCGTTAATTAGAATCTGCCGGTATCGGCTTATAATAGGGCTGCGTCTAGCACAATTAGCTTTTATGGATCCTGACACCACTCTTGTTTACATTTATACTAATAAAATTTAATTAAACATTCCCCATATAATAAAGTTGTAACAATATTTGTCTATTACTGATTACAAATAAAACAGTTTTTGTCGTTCACACTCGTTTCTAGTGGCTAGATTTAAGGCCGCAGACGAAGAACAGTTAGTAGGGGAAAAATATGTAGACGGCAAATACTAAAATAATTTTTTTTGAATATATCTTAATTTATGGATAACGTATCTTTGTTACACGTTATTCTTACTTTACAAAATATTGTGCATCTGTGAGATATAAAAAGTATCCCAATTATATTTATGCATGTATTATTTTACGCATTATATAATAAATAAATAGTTATCGTAAACATATTTACTGTATTGTCCAATAAACAGTTCTCCGTAAAAACTAGATATAAAGCTATTTATTGGAAAATAAGACGAGAATAGCATCAAAGATTTTTGGGTTGCTGTCTCCGTAAAAACAAAAACGTCTAAGTTATTGATATCAAAAAAGATAATTAATAAAGAAAATAAGAAAAGGTACTTATAAGGTAGCTATATTCTCAAATGTTACTTTATTTCGCTTAGTTGCGTTTTTCTATCAATTCAATATCAAATGAAATACGCAATGTTTTTCGAAGCGTGTTATTGTACTATACAATTTTCACATAACAATATAAAAACTAAAAACGCTTCTATATATATATAAATATTATATATATATATAGAATATGTGGCCTGTGGAGTGCCGGGCTTGGAATAGCACTCCCCCATCTCTTCCCCGTGGGTGTCGTAAGAGGCGACTAAGGGACTAGGAAAAGGGGGGATGGGCAGCAGCGTCTCCCCCGTAAACAACTACCGCCCACCTACCTACTGCGCTCGCCAACACGCCTGCCCAGCGCGGCGAGTATGGGCAAACCCTCCCAAATGGTAGGTGCGCTAAAAAAAAGGCCCCTAGTTACCGGCAAGCCCGCTAGGCCAGACCAAGGTAGCGGTCGCGGTATCGGCAGGGCAGGGGGTGCGAAGAATCACCGGTTCATGGCAGGCTACCATAGACGACTACACATGGCAACGTATAATGGACGCTCGATAAGGCTGGACCATCACCTCGCCGAATTAGAAGTAGAGTTAAGTCATATAAACTGGCACATACTGGGGTTATCTGAAGTCCGAAGACAGGGGGAGGACACGATAACTCTAGAGTCCGGTAACTTACTCTACTTCCGCGAAGGTGATAAACTCTCCCAGGGTGGTGTCGGTTTTCTAGTCAAAAAGGATCTCATTAGCAGCATTGTAGAAATCAGTAGTGTGTCGAACCGGGTAGCGTACCTTGTCCTAAAACTTTCCGACAGGTACTCCCTGAAGGTCGTACAGGTATATGCGCCAACTTCGGCATACTCTGATGATGTGGTAGAAGCGATGTACAAGGACATCGCAAAGGCCCTTAACAACACCTCGAAGGCCCACTACAATGTTGTTATGGGAGACTTTAATGCTAAAGTGGGAGTACAAGATAGCGGTGAATCGAAAGTCGGACCTTACGGCTTGGGCTGCAGAAATCACAGGGGGCAAATGCTGGTAAACTTTCTCGAAGCGCAGGGGCTCTTTTTGATGAATTCTTTCTTTGAAAAGAAGCCCCAGAGGAGGTGGACCTGGCGAAGCCCCGATAACGTGACAAGGAACGAGATAGACTTTATCATTTCGAATAAAAGGCACATATTTAGAGATGTCTCAGTGATCAACAGGTTTAATACCGGTAGTGATCACCGCTTGGTTCGAGGCACTCTAGATATCAACTTCAAAGCCGAAAGATCGAGACTGATGAGGTCTACTCTTCGACCTACCATGCTCCAAGCTGCTCAAGGCTCCGAAAAGTTCCAAATGGAGCTTCAAAATCAATTCACCGCGTTGGAAACCGTAAGCAATATTGATGAGAAAACCGATACGCTGATCAAAATACTGCAAAACACATCCCGCAAGTGTTTTCCGCCAAAGAAAAGAGACAGTGCACCAAAACTCTCTGCTGAGACACTCGAGCTCATGAGGAAACGACGAGAACTACCATCGTTTTTGTCAGATAAGGCCTTAAACCGAACAATAAAAACGCTGACACGACGCGATCTCCGATGCTCCAATACCCGTGCCATCACGGCTGCGATTGAGCAAAATCGGGGATCGAAAGTGTTCGCTCGCAAGTTTGGGAGGCCGCGTCTGACAAAACTTAAAACTGAAAATGGTAGGGTCGTTACCTCAAGGCCTGAGATCGTCGGAGAAGTAGAGAGGTTTTATGAGCAGCTGTTCTCTTCAAGATCGGATAAACCTGTGGGAATCAGTGTTGATGACCAGCGCGCCCCTCTTGCGCGCCATTACTCCGAGGAACTCCCGGTCGTTGACCAAGGCGAAATTAGGGCGGCTCTAGAACAGCTTAAAAACAACAAAGCTCCGGGAGATGACGGAATCACAACAGAGTTGCTTAAGGCAGGCGGGACTCCGGTCCTGAAAGAGCTAGCAGAGCTAGCTTTAATTCCGTCATCCAACATGGCAAGACCCCGGAAACGTGGAGCGGGAGTGAGGTGGTACTGTTTTTCAAGAAAGGTGATAAAACCCTCTTGAAAAATTACAGACCAATCTCCCTCCTGAGTCACGTGTATAAGCTGTTCTCAAGAGTCGTCACGAACCGTCTCGCCAGACGACTTGACGAGTTCCAGCCCCCAGAGCAAGCCGGCTTTCGATCAGGCTACAGCACCGTAGACCACATCCATACTGTTCGGCAGATTGTGCAGAAGACCGAAGAGTACAATCAGCCGCTGTGTATGGCTTTCGTGGATTACGAGAAAGCCTTTGACTCCATCGAAACCTGGGCTGTGCTCGACTCATTGCAGAGATGTCATATCGATTGGAGATATATCGAGGTACTGAGATGTCTGTACAACGCCGCTACAATGACTGTCCACATCCAAGGCTGTAAGACGAAGGCGATCCAACTGCGCAGAGGGGTGAGACAGGGGGATGTAATATCCCCGAAACTGTTCACCAACGCGTTGGAAGACGTCTTCAAGACGCTGGATTGGACTGGATATGGAGTCAATGTAAACGGCGAGTGCATCTCACACCTTCGATTTGCCGATGATATCGTCATCATAGCAGAGTCGCTGGAACAACTCACCGAAATGCTGCGTAGCCTAAGCGATTCTTCCCGGCGTGTCGGTCTCGGTATGAACTTGGACAAGACCAAGGTCATGTTCAATAGGCATGTCGTGCCGAGACCAATATACGTCGAAGGGAAACCTCTCGAAGTTGTTAGTGAATATACCTACCTAGGACAGGTTATACAAGTCGGTAGGAACAACTTCGAGAAGGAAGCCGATCGAAGAATTCACTTGGGATGGGCAGCATTTGGCAACCTTCGTCAAGTCCTCACGTCGTCTATACCGCAATGTTTGAAGACGAAAGTCTTCAACCAATGCGTCTTACCTGCCATGACATACGGTGCCGAAACGTGGACACTAACTGCGGGACTAGTCCACAAATTCAAAGTCGCTCAGCGTGCTATGGAGTGAGCTATGCTCGGAGTATCTTTGAAGGATAAGATCAGAAATGAGATTATCCGGAAAAGAACCGGAGTCACCGACATAGATTGCAAAATTAGCAGGCTGAAGTGGCAGTGGGCTGGTCACGTATGTCGTAGGACCGATGGCCGTTGGAGCAGACGAGTCCTAGAGTGGAGACCGCGAATCGGTAAACGCAGCGTAGGGCGCCCTCCAGCCAGGTGGACCGATGACCTTATGAAGGTGGCGGGCACCGACTGGATGCGGAAGGCGGAGGACCGGGAGCTTTGGCGCACTTTGGGAGAGGCCTATGTTCAGCAGTGGACTACGATTGGCTGTTGATTGATTGATGATGATAGAATATATAGAATATTTATAAAAGTATTTATTTAGAAAAGAAAAGTAGTCTATGTAAGTATATGAGTGGTCTGGTTTCCATAGTACAAGCTCTGCTTAGTTTGGGATCAGATGACTTTGTGTGAATAATGTCCCAGGATATTATATATATTTCAAGTTATGTAATCTAAGAATATTTTAAACTCAAATTAAATGAATACCTATTTGTACATATGCAAGTTCGGTACAATGAAAACATCTTCTATGAACCTGGAAAATTATTTTCCGTTCTACGTAATTCGTTTTCTTCATTGAAATTTGATCTCATTTGATAAAATAATATCGGCTTTATATAAATTGTTGGAATTCGAGCAAGCGAGGGTTCAGCGACCTGAATATTTTAAGATACAGGCATCCCCTTTGCCTTCGTTCAATCGCCTATGACCCTGTTTCTCCGAAATAAAAGAATTTGTAGGCGAGACGTTATGCTTTCTTTAGGAAAACGTTTTACCTATAAGAAGCTGCTTTGTACCTTCCAATATAAACCGAAATACCGTCCTCGTCATACTTTACACGAGTAAGAAGTATCTAATTTCTATCTATCAGTAACCATTGGCAAAAATGTTTTACCATTAAGACCACACGCAGGAACATTGAACATAGGACATTTGATTTTGAAAGGTTACTTTGTGTAAGTTACAGAATAAAAAAAAAATTAACGCTAAATTTATATTTGCGTAATTATTAAGATTTCGTTACATTAATTAACATAAATATTTTCTAAGTATGTTTGAATAGATAATTATTAAAACCAGCAGTGTTATTTTGTAAGAACTTACTTCGTTACTCACCCGTGAAATGTTAACACAAACTTACGATGATTCCCTATTTTTATGCGTGTAATCTTTAAATGTCATAGTCAGTGTCGTACTGGAGTTAAACAATCTCGTTCTGCAACAAGTTTCTAGTTTGTTCTTAAAGAATACCTCAATGTATTCGCATGACTATTCTTCTGGTATCATGGAGAAGCTGGTATTTTTTTAATAATCTTTTTTTATGAAAAGTTACAGCTCGCTCCACATCCATTAGCAAAGGCTTTCTGTTTTATATATATTTCACTGCGGGATGTCAGATATAATATCTAAGGAACTGCTATGCAGGTCTCTCGTCATGTTTTCCGCTAACGCCGAACGGGATGGGATTTATTAAAACAAATTCAGTACATAAAAAGTGCTAATCCGGATTTGAACGCAAACTACCCCGATGCTATCACAAGCATTCATTTTGCTTGAAAATCTACCGTCTGCCGTAAAAATTTCAATTCGATAAAACTCGAGTAGAACATTATTGGGTCATCTTATAGGCCACTTTTGCGAAAGCAATTGGCCTTTTAAGGGATAATCAATATTCTGTAACTTGATTACAAGTCAAGGTTGATAAGAAGAGGGTACAGAATATAAAAGTTTTTTTTAGAATTAAATTACTAAGAGTAAGCCAAAGCATTTTTTTATAGTTAAAATATTGATTTGGCAGATAAAATTACTTAACTTTATAATAAGCCGAGATGGTTCAGTGACAAGCACCAGTGAATGTTCATGTGACCTGTGTCTAATTTCACTGAAATTCGGCCCCATGTGTATTCCAACAACCCGCATTGGAGCAGCGTGGTGGAATAAGCATCAAGCCTTCTCCTCAAAAAGGGAAAAGAGGCTTTAGCCCAGTAGTGGGATATTTACAGGCTGTTACTATGTATAATAAAAATAAAATTGTACTTGTTTATTCGATATACAGGGTCATTTATAACACACCAGCAACCTCGCAGGACTAGATAGCTAACATCATAAACAAAAATTTTTGTTCTACGACTTTGGACATAACGCAATACCTGAAAAAAAAATGATTTTACAAGTTTTTGTTGTACTGTCGTGACATTTGTAGGTCTATATTTCATTAATAAACGAAAGGACGACACGACGCGTCGATCTTTGCGATGCGCGTAGATTTATAAACGTTCAAGCGGGAAATTAAATTATTATTTATTTTGTATGAAAATAAAATCTAACAAATTATCAAAAGTCGTAGAACAAAAGTGTTGCTTATGGTGTTAGCTATCTAGTCCTGCAAGGTTGCTGGTGTGTTCCAAATAACACTGTATAGTATAAATAAGTATAATAATATGTGTACACTGATTTTTGCGCAATTTATACACCGTACAATAAATAAAAGTATCTATTTAATAAAACCATATTAAGGGAATGTATTGAATTTCCTAACCAAGGTTCATCATATTTTTCTCACTGGTAACATTTTCGATCTTATCTTAACTAATCGAGAAAGATTTTTCGCTTTTTTACATTAAAAATGTTGGTTACATTTTACCATCCTTATCATATGTTCAGCTGCTAAACAACAAAACTTAGTATTGTCGTGTTCCGGTTTGAAAGACGATCCCGTGTAATAACAGGCATGAGACATAACATCTTAGTTTCCAAGGTTGGCGGGGCTTTATAGATCTTAGGATTGGTTAAAATGTATAATAAACATAATTTATTATACATTTTAACTTTCATCATTTGTCGCCTGATACTTACAGGCGACAGATGATGAAATTATGAAAAAATATTAACACATAACATTAACAATATTGTTAACAGTTAACCTATATTCTGTATTTATTGCAAAGACAGCTTAGCGCAACTCTGAGCGACAATAATGGTCAGGAGCGAATTTACGACGTAGCTATAACTTTGCAGTATCCGCGATATGTTCGATTTATGGCACGCATTAGGGACGTTTCCGTTTTGATATTGTTGTATGTTCCTTTCAAATAATTCTATTCGATAGATTTTGTATAGCGTTTATATTAATATATAAAAATACATGGCACAGTGGTTAGAACATGAATCTTAACTGATGATCGCGGGTTCAAACCCTGGCATGCACCACTGAATTTTCATATGAATAATTTGTGTTTATAATTCATCTCGTACTCGGCGGTGCCGAAAATCATAGTGAGGAAAATTGCATATTTCTAGTTTCCACCAACCCAGATTGAAGTAGCGTGGTGGCATAAGTCCCAAACCTTGATGGAAGGTAGATAAGATCTTAGTCCAACAGTGAGACATTTACAGGCTATTAAATTACCTTTTATGATAACAAATAGTACAGAAATTGTTTTTTTTTTTTATATGGAATGTGATGATACAGCTTAGACTAGGCTTAGGCTTAGAAGATTATTATTATTATTATTATTGCCTAGAAGATGCCTATTCAATCTTGACTTTAAGGTCAACCTATATACTTAATAGTTTATTATTCATAGTGCGAGTGAGCCAGAATTTGCACAATTAAGCTATTTAATGCAATTATCCTACATTGAAGAAAATATATAGAGCAGCAGTTTTTGATATGGGCCTAAAGTGCCACCAACCTTGGGAACCTAAATGTTATGTCCCTTGTGCCTGTAATTACACTGGCTCACTCACCTTTCAAACCGGAACACAACAATACAAAGTACTGCTGTTTTGCGGTAGAATATTCGATGTGTGGGTGGTACCTACCCAGACGAGCTTGCACAAAATCCTACCACCAAGTAAAACATATGTATATATATGTGTGTGTGTGTGTATTTGATACATATCAATCATGCCACACTATTATCAATTACATAATTACTATTTGTATCAATGTTTATACATAAACGAAATTGTCACACATGAGTTCACCATGTAAATTATATTCAAACAGACGACGAGACGTGTTGAATATTTATTTATTTGTTCAAATTATGTAAAATTCGACACGTGAAAGGACTTTATTCGCATAAAATAGCGCACAATTAATGTCTTTACATAATATATTTATGTATACAAGCACTATACTGACGTCGACTAAAAAACCACAAACGATCACGTTTAAAATTAAAATTTGAGAAGTGTGTTCTTTAAAAAATCTCCACAGACTTTTGGGCTCTCGACTTTTTATTAAGGCACCTTTTTACGCGAGATATGGAGACCTCTAATCAGATGTACCTGAGGTCCACCACGGACTCCCCCTGCTGGAACACCTGTCGTCTGAATCTACCCCTGTTAAGTAGGGACAGGCTGGAGAGTATTCACAGCAAGAGGTTTTCACAGGCACACGATTTGGCGGTAAAATTACCGAGGACCAGTACTGGACAGATTGTGATCTGTCCTGGTAATAAACATGCAAGCACATTAAAATAACATTAATATAAATTAAAGATAACATACAACACACGGACAACACGTCTGTGGAGATACAAATACAAGGAAAAATCTATAAATAAAGACAGCTTATTTGTAATTATTACTCCTCTATGGTATTCACACTATCTCTCTCACGTTCTACTTATAGAGCTTAATAACTTAGAATTAAAAAAAAATATCTTGAACAATATATAGTCTAAATTTTTGTACTTTACTAATAACTCAATACCTTATTAATTTATTCACAAAAGTGCCTATTTATGAGCTAAAACTAAAAGGAATAATTTATATAAGTCCTTCAAAAGTATTATTGTGCCTTTTAAAAAAATGTAAATTATAAAATTGAAAACGAAATTTGAAATCACACAAACAAAACATACGCGCGCGCGCCCTCTTACACGTCACACACGCGTGTTGTTAGTTGTATTTGTGTATACAAGGTATGTACGTGTCAAAATTATTATTTATGAATTTATATATTTTATGTTTAATATAAATATTTTTTCTTAATTTTATACGATTTTTCATTACTTATAAAACTCCTCCGCTGTAAAAGGACTATTTTTAATTAACTAAATTTTAAT
This sequence comes from Nymphalis polychloros, assembly GCA_905220585.2. Classification (NCBI taxonomy): domain Eukaryota; kingdom Metazoa; phylum Arthropoda; class Insecta; order Lepidoptera; family Nymphalidae; genus Nymphalis; species Nymphalis polychloros. Next base: position 4,527,077 of record HG992247.1, read on the forward strand.
GAAAGTTGTTAAGTAACTGAAATCAATTTTGACTGAGTTGTAATAAATTTAAGTGTGTTTGACGCTATCTGAAATTCAGTTCAAGAGGTGAAGAGTTTCGTAATTTATGCAAATTGTTGGCACTCTCGGTGAAAGGTAAGTCGAAATGGAAAATAATTTTCTTAATAACATTTGAGGGAATTAGTGATACTTTGAGATTGTGTGTATACGGCTTATTGTTATGACAAGTTGAAATTTTCGAGAGGTCCCATATACCTTTAAAAAAAGACTTTAAAAAAAATCATAAGAGTGTCACAGACGAATTTGAAAAAAAAAATCTTATTAAGATTTTCAAACATCTGTTTTCTAGTCACCTATCAAACCTTATTTTATAAAATAACACACAGTCATTTCTGTATTATAAGGATAAAATTGTTTGAATAAATTACGGTCAAGAAAACAAAACTTGCTCATTTTTATCGAACTTTTTCAATTTCCACATTTACCGTCATTACTCGTACCGTAATTAATAAAATTGTTCGTCATGTCTCTTCAACTTTGAAAATTTTACAACTCACCGACGAACAGGATCGTGAAATGTCAGAAGGTGATATGCAAAATTTTCTATAGTAATTATTCTATACTAATATTATAAATAAATAGGGAAAATTTGATTTTTTGTTTGTTTGTTTGTTATTTTTTTTTTTGTGTTGTTTTAAAAATTCACCATCTTTACCGAGTAACATAGGCTTTATTATTATTTTTTTAAATAGAGACCCCTACCTAAAATGTAACTATGTAACCCAAGGTATCAAAATGTTACCCATAAAAGTAATTATTTTGCGTGCGCTACAAGAACTAGAAACGATATATAAAATAGTGTTCTATATATTAATTGTACTCAGGATTGCTCACAAAGAAGTCCACGATGGTGTATGCCTAACTATTATGGTTAAGCCACAATAACAGTTTTAGTTTAAATTATTGAGTTCAAATACGGGTAGAATCGAATAGTGGTGAAATTGGTGTCAAGGTATTAATCCTTATCCATTTGAATGGTTTGATAATTAAGGTTGATTATCTACGTGTAAAATCCACTTTAAATTAGTCGGATCGGACTGTTGGCTTAGAAGTTATTACGGGCATAAAAAAATATTTAAATAAGAAAAATAACGCGGTTTGAATAAACTGTAACTGTCCTACGTTACGTCTATTATAAAATACTAATTTACGTTATATTATAGTTTTTAAATTTTCGCGGACGAAGTCGCGGCGGAAGTGGTAGTTATAAAATATAAAGGATATACCATCGAACTAGCGTAAGCCGATTCTCAATATTTCACGACTGAGATACTAAATAAGTTCTTAAAGATTAGCACTGGTAGATTTGTCTCCACTGCATTCAATTAAAAAATCCAAAAGATATTCTCTAGGTATAAATCTGTCTGCATATTTGACGCTCGTAATCTACTTATTATGTACGATGCTCTTTTTATTGTATAGGTAGGCGGACGAGCATATGGGCCACCTGGTAAATGGTCACTAATGTCCATGGACAAAAGTATTGTGAGAAATGTTAACCATCGCTTACATCGCCAATGCGCCACCAACCTTGGGAACTCATTCACCCTTCGAACTGAAACACAACATTACAAAGTACTGCTGTTTTGCGGTACAATATCTGATGAGTGGGTGGTACCTACCCAGACGAGCTTGCACAAAGCCCCGTCATCAGTTGCACCGGTCGTAGTTACAATAAGACGCTGTATTTTTTCCCAAAATAATAAAACAATCGAATATCATTTAATTTAAACTCAATCAGACGTGCTACGCGTAATTAATTCAGTGTTGGTCATACACAATAAATTCACAAGTTTGTATGAATTAAAATTTAATTCATACGTATACAGTAACTTTTCGAAGAATAATTTTGGATAATACTATGCGACGGCGTTGCCTCCAGAGTAAACTGAAGCATGTGATTTTTTTACAAAACCAGACAATTATTTCTTTTTTTGTCTAGTCCATTCTACAAAGGTTCCTTTATTAAAGATGTATGCAAATTTTCAATACAATAGATTATGTATTAAAACAAGTTAATAAAACTATTAAACATATTTGAAATCGCTGCTCTGTAAAGTTTGTATAATATTATAATATTAGATCCGTTACTGTTCTACGATTATGACGAAATGTAGAAATGTAAAATCACCGCCGGTTCGCAATGTAGATCCTACCAAGAAGAACTTAATAGAGTTTCTCTTTACCAGCTGGAGAAATAATCTATACCACAAATTTACAAAAAAAAAAAAACAATAATACAATGAAGTTTATTGTTTATTCTGCGCGAAAATCAATTAATACCAACTCCACACATTTTATCATGTATTTAGTCTTCTATTACGTAATAAGTTTTACTTATGAATGATTTTGACATGAGGTTATTTTTCTTAGACCTATATTATGATAAGTCAAATATCTTTTACGTTCTTTTGGCTCCATATTTTTGGATCAATCTAAGTAATTTGTCTAACTCCTTTATATACGTTAATATATTTATGTATATAGGTTGGTAAATCCAATCAAACTCTGTAACGCTTGCTACGAAGTCCGTGACAAGCCGAGATCAGATCGTATAAACTTGAAAATTAATTTCGCTCTTGCTACTCCGACATTTCTTATCTATATAAGAAAATATCATTCGCGTCCAGTCTGGCATGATTATAAAGTATTAGATATCATTCGTAATCTAAAAACATACATTACTTCCTAATTTGTTAAATAAAAGTTTAGTTAGAAATTGTAAAAAAATTTAAATCAATACAAATTCGAAAACCCCACTTCTAAGTACTCAAGCCAATGATAATAGAATAAAAAGTAATAAAATAAATAGAGAAGTTATAGTACTAAGTCACAACCTTAAATATATGTATAATATGTATGTATGTATTTCAGAAATGTTTTTCTACTATTGCTCCAAGCAACTGCAATGATATAATTTGGAATTAACGATGAATATTTTTGAATGAGCCATATTATGGTCACAGTTCAGTAGAATAGAGGCACACTATAAGACAGAAAGGGAAGTTGGCTTAGAGTATCCATTAAATCAGAACATAAACACCTAATCCACTATAACGACACCCTCTTCAATGCCGGTCACGGCGGCTGTTCCTAAGAAAAAGTAGCACAGTACAAAATAACTTATGAAAAACGTCGCGAATCAAACAAAGCGACCGTGCATCAATCTCACGACAATCTTGACAATGTTTACATGATAAGCGATAAAAATTATCCATATATTTGAATATCGTTGAACGTCTGCTAACATATTACGATATTCGGAATATAAACGAGAATATTCAATGCATTCTTAATAAGTAATATTATAGTTATATATTATATGATATAGACTGCCTCGTTGGTCTAGTCCTAGATATTAGGCTGCAGATCCGGTGGTCCTGGGTTCAATTCCCAGGTCGGGCCAATAAATATATAGTTATTGGGTTTTTCTGTCAGAAAATTCTCAGTAGCAGCCCGGAGTCTCGAAGGTGGAAGTGTGTACACTCCCGTGCCTCGGAAAGCACGTTAAGCCGTTGGTCCTGCGCCTGAACTCTTTCCGGTCGTGTCGGATGGCCGTCCCATCGGATTATGAGAGCTAAGGAAAAGAGAGTGCACCTTTGTTTGCGCACACACTTGTGCACTATAATATCTCCTGCGCAGTTGGCTAATCTCTCTTGAGATTGGCCGCCGTGGCCGAAATCGGTTAGGAGGACTATTATTATTATTATTATTATATGTTATAGAAATATTATTTTTCTTAAGTTGTTTTGTTTAACTGTTTGTATATAATTGATATCGAAAATGCCAAGGTGTATAAGATGAAGCACATACTAGCAAAATAATGTTCAATTTGTTATGATGTTTGTGACTGATTGTGGTATCCTCCTATGGGATAGTCCCTGATCTATTACGGCACCAGTGACCAAACTCAACGAGATTTAACCTTGGCATCAAGCCCAACTATATCCAACTGAACTCAAAATATTAAACTCGTGACAAAACACCTTTAACCGTTAAAACTCCTTAAAACAATCTGCAGTCCAACAGAGCAGCCGTTAGTGTTAAGGTGACAGTTAAATTGTAAGTGATGTAATAACTGAATAGTAATTAAGCCTGTACTTACAACCTTAGATATATACATTGTATAAACATAAAGATGAATAATGAGAATGATACAATATTAAATTCAATATGATGCTACATGATGATGCTACACAGTTTATATAACTATAGATAATTTTCTTCATGAACAGATAAAACAAAAGTACTATTTCCTATTTACGTAGGCTCATATAAGTTGCTTTTCATGTAACAATATTCAATTTAGATGAACAAATTCAAACAGTCGTGATGCTTGCCCTAATTTTATCCAGCGTCTAAGATTTACCAGTACTACATATTATGCTGTGAATATTTTATTAAATTCGGGCCGATAACGTTACTTTAAAAAAACTATTTCTTTTATAAAATAGGAAAGCGGACAGGCTGATAGTCCATCTGGTAAATTGTCACTATTGCCTATAGAAATTGGTACTGTAAGAAATATTAATTATTCATCACATCGTCAATGTACCACCACATTGGGAACTAAGATGTAATGTCCCTTGTGCCTGTAATTACACTGGCTCACTCACCCTTCAAACTGAAACACAACAATATTAAATATTGCTGTTTGGTGCTAAGCAATATTATGATCTTTTTTTTTTTTCATTGAAACATTTTAATGTAAAAATATATTTAAAACATGTATAAAAAAATTAACGTTCCACGATACGGTAAACAATATTTTTTATAATATCGTTCTATTCTCGTTAGTTTCGACAAAAAACAACGGCAATTCATCAAGTGTCCTCGATCTATCATTGTCGCGATGTTTCGAAGCGCAGCGGCCTTGTGGACCCCGATAAGGAACCTCCATAGCTCAAAGTAGCAAGATTAATTGAGCCAACTACACTATGGGGTCTTGGGATTCTTTGTAGTTTAGCCAAACTTTCTAGATGCTTAAATTGAGAAACGATTTTCTTCAGATTTTTTTTTTATCATTTCGTAATTGCCTGCGTCATTTATTTGAGATTTTTACAAATAGTTGCTCAAAATATTTACAATAATGTTATAATGCCATTAGTAAAATAAAATTCAGTACTCTGTGATCTTTTCTAATATAAGAGAATAATTTTATTTTTTGTTTAAAAACTGACCTTTTATTTAACCTATGTAACAAAAAACCGTACCGTACCCAGACGAGCTTGCACAAAGCCACCAAGTATAAATTACGTATAAAATGTTGTCATTAAAACTATTAGGCTCCACATTTGTGGCATTAAAACTTTAATAACGAGTATTAAAAAAAATATAGGTAAGCTGAGATGACCCAGTAGTTTGAATGCGTGAATCTTAACCGATTATCGTGGGTTCAAACCCGGGAAGGCCCACTGAATTTTCATGTAATTATATTGTGTTTATAATTCATATCGTGCTTGGTGGTGAAGGAAAACATCGTGAGGAAACCTGCATGTGTCTCATTTCACTGAAATTCTGCTACATGTGTATTCCACCGGAGAGGAGGCCTTAGCCCAGCAGTGGAATATTTACAGACTTTACTATTATAAAAAATACGCTCATAGTAATAGAATAACTAGAAGTCCTTCATCATTAAATCTTAAAAACATCTACGAAGAACAAACACAATAGAGATTAAAAAACACCTTCCATAAATAGTTAACTACAAGAAAGTCCCGAGATCTCGGCTTAGAACTTTATCCACTTATTCCTGTACACGACGCGGGCACTAGAAAGCCGGCACAACAACTTAATGTTTTAATGAGCTTTATCTTTGTGTAGCTCTGTGATTTTTATACGGACTGACAGTTAAATTATATTTAACGTAATAACGAAAACCTCTTTGTTGAAAATTAACATGATTTAATCATTCCTTGTCAGTTAACGAGTTTTATTAAATTACTAGCTGTAATCCGTTTGCATTGCTGGGTAGATATAAAATCTAATAATCTAGTCTTCTTCTTCTGTCAAGCGTTTTTCTAGCCTAGGAACGCTTTCCTACATCTATCCCTCTGCTTGCCCGATCTAAAGCACCCTCCCTATTGAGATCGTGCTCAAGCTAACTCCAAGCTAGTAAGTATATCATAGATATAATATTATAAGCCTTTCATACTAGTATTAATATTTTTATGACATGTGAGTTAAATTTAATAGTAAGCAAAAATCAACTTATAAACAAAATGTCATTAATCCATTGCGCAAGAGGTATAATAATGCTCAACTTCGGATATACTGGCAACATATATATACATAAACCAGGCATTCAGTTACCTACTTTAGGAACAGACAACCGTGTGAAAAATGTAATTATTATGATAGGATTTTGTTCAAGCCTGATTGAACTGGCCGTAGCCGTTATGTGTTTAAGCAGTGCTTTGTATACCAGTAATTGAATAGGCATACAGCCATTCAGTGACATAGTAACGATTATCCAAAAATACATTGTGTCATTTATAATCATACGACACTTACATATCATATTTAATAGCGAATGAAAAATAAATAGCTAATAACAAATTTGTTTAATAAAATAAATTTATAACATTATACATATTGGAAATACATCGCCTTAATCGATTGTATACTTTGAAATACCAATAGCTTGAAACAAGTATATATAAAAGCTAATATTGCGTAAAATCATTGTCATGAAACATTGTTAAAACACCATATTAATTACGCAAATTTCTGCATCATACATACATCATACATTCGCATTAAATGATATAAATGTAGTTCACATTTATTACAGTAATGCTGTAGTGGGCTGCAAAATAGAGTGGTAGTCATTTGGACTATCTTTCAACCGCATATCAGCGTTTTGTGCGGAGCAACTGCGGCCGCGTGCCAAATTATGTGTTGGAATAGAACAATTGAAAGTGATTTAGAGGTGCTATTCGTTATAGACTGAGATATAAACTACGGAGATATCGAATTCAATAATGCTAGTATTTATTTAGTATTATCGTATATGAGTATACATTTTTCATTTAATATACGATGGCATACATGCAATTAATGGAACACCTGTTGGTAGATGTTCCATAAATAATCGTATTGTGATCAATGAATTGCCGCTATCTATGACAACTTACTCATCCTTCAATCTAGAATACAGCAATACAAAGTCACCAAGTACGAAATTATCGCATAGTATATATTCATATACCGAAGTTCAACATTATTTAGTTTTGCGAAACTTGTTTGTGCACCGTAAATGTGAAATTTATTGAAAGTTTTCTATTCGTAACATTTGAGGCTTCTAACGCAAAAAGGTTTCATCTCTGACACGAGTATTGGTGCACGCTCTTCAATTTTATTAATTAACTTTTACGATATTCGACTCAGTTTTACCCTGAAAATATATATTACTTAAAGTAAGTTAGTGGTCACTAATGCCCAATGTCCATAGATATTGACAAATCATCATCTCTTACTTCGCCAACGCGCCGCCAACCTTGGGAACTCAGATGATGACCATTGCCTTTGTCGTAATACTCACCCACCCACCCACTCACCCAAAGCGGTACACAATAATGCTGAATATTGTTGTATGGTAGAATTTATGATTATTATTTTATCCGTATTACAATTTAAATAAAATTCATACAATGATTTCTTCATTTAAGAAAACATGATCAGAATTTTTGTTATTGTTAACGGTTTCACACTCAGTGTATTTTCGTTTATATATTGAATACATACGAGTACACATAAACGCTATTCTGAAGAAAATATCTCGTGTTACCGTGAATACTTTTTAAATAAAAAAAATTTGTTTACAATTTGCCTATGTAGGCATAAATATAAATAAAATCTATATTTAATTTGAATAAGTCACGTGTAACATATCAATGTTTAATTAATTAACAATTAGCATCGTACTTGGACTGTTCAAAGTTTGACAATGACTAAAATGATCGCTCTATTGATGCATGTCAACTAATAGAGAAACCGCTCATGACGTAACTAGTCGAGCGAGGCAGGTCACAGTTGGCTATGATGCTTAATGTACCAAAACGATGAGAGAAATTCATGATAATATTATAAATTTCGAAGCTGCTCTGTCTTACTGTCTCTCCGTTACGCTATAACTGTCGCATAGATGATTAAAATTAGTAGCTACTCAAACGATTAAAAGTGACAGCTTAATGACTTATAATATTAAATGAGCAATTATTGTGTATAATTATATAAAATAATTTCATTTATCTCGGAAACGGCTCTAACGATTTGGTTTAACTTTTTTAAATAGTTTTTTCCAAAAGTTTTAGAAAAAAACTATGTAACAAATTATATTAGAACCAAGCGATGCTCGGTCTATATATAAAAAGCAAAAACTAAACATTTCAACACACCTAACTCGTCTGTTTGTCAAGCAATAATTGGGTTCGAGTTCAGTGTTTGTCAATAAAATATACATAATAGACAACTGATATACTACATATACTACTTTTCTTAATACATACTTATATAGATAATTACATACTCAGGCCAAACAGACATGTTCATGCACACAAATGTCTGTCCTGGGTAGGAATCGAACCCACGACCTGCGGCGCGAAAGGCAGGTATCTACGAACCACGCCAACCGGCTCGTCGATCTGATCTTTACTATGAGATTTTTTTTTTTTATAGCATAGGTTGGCGGACGAGCATATGGGCCACCAGATGGTAAGTGGTTACCAACGCCCATAGACCTGAATTGTCATTCGGTCTGAATTGTCGACAGAGACTGCCATTTTAAGTTTAAAGCATACAGTTAGGTACTATACTGAGAGACGCACTCCTGTGTATGCTTGTTTTTTAGACCTTTCTAGGGCTTTCGATTCGGTACCATATGATAACTTGTGGCTTAAGTTAGATAAAGCAGGGTTGCGCGGACCGGGACACTGCCCAGCACACTTTGGAGATGTGTCCCGCGTGGAGTGCGGAGAGGGAGATCCTGGTTCGCGAAGTCGGACAAGACCTGTCCCTGCGAGCAATCGTGTCGGCGATGCTCCGCAGGAAATCGGCGTGGAGGGCCGTAGCCTCCTTCTGTGAGACCGTCATGGTCCAGAAGGAGACGGCGGAGCGGGAACGGGAAAGGGCCGATCCTGCTCGGCAGAGACGACGTCGGCGTCGTCCCGGCCCTCCCACAGCCCCAACGTCCGGGGCTTTGAATATAGGGCGTAACCCTGGGGCCGTGGATGCGTGAGGTGGGGGCCTCACGTGTCCAATTTCAAACGGCCCTGAGGAGGACGGCAGCCCGAATGGCCTCGCGCTGCCGTACGCACTAGCGAGGAGTGCGGGGGGGCGGGATTACTTTCGCCCCCTGAGGAGAGCTCCGCCGAGCCACGAGCGGAGCACAGCACGGGAGGGGCCGCGGATGCGTTATATCAACACGATCCCGCAGCCTCTCCGATCCGTGCCGAGGACGGCCATCGCAGTGGTTTTAGTGGGTAAGAATCCCACATAACCCGGTCTCTCCCCCAAGAGAGTTGGGTACCTTCCTGAAGGTTTCCACTGCGTGAAAAAAAAAAAAAAAAAAAAAAGATAAAGCTGGGTTACCACCTGAGGTAAGCTCGATATTTAGATATTGGTATCTTCATCAAGAAAACCGTGTGAGGTGGGCTAATGAGCTTTCGGATAAGTATGGGCTTGAATGCGGCGTTAGGCAGGGTGGAATAAGTTCACCGCTACTCTTCAGTCTTTACATCAATGCGCTGATTGAGGAACTGGGAATGGTGCTGCTGGCTCCCTCAGTCAGCGCGTTGCGTAAGTTGATTGCGGTTTGCGAGTCATATGCAGCCTCACATGGTTAGCAATATAATGTAAAAAAGACGGAGGTATTGGTCTTCAGGGCGGGTGCCAGGGGCCCAATTTATGTATTAGTATATAGTATTAGTATATATTAGTGTATAGTATTAATGCGTTCAGGGTATTGTTGCGGCAGCCACGATTCTGTACTGCCTCCGATATGTTTGCTAAAGCACGTACAGATGGCTTTGATGCTGTCTGGCGAAAGAAAACCGCCTCTGTCCTTTCCAGAGTCCGTGGTAGCACCAACAGCATTCTGCGCATGATAGCTGGTAAGACGGATAGTCCTTTGATGGGAAAACTTCTCCAGAGGACTAAATCGCTCTTAGTTATAGAATATTAATATGTAAAAATTTTAGAGTAAGTTACTAACAAATTTAATTTAATTTTATCATTCCTACTAACATATAATGGACTACTGGTTGTCTGATTTTATAATAATAAATAAATAGAAGATGCGCCACCAACTTTGGGAACTAAGATGTTATGTCCCTTGTGCCTGTAATTACACTGGCTCACTCACCCTTCAAACCGGAACACAACAGTACCACGTACTGCTATTTTGCGGTAGAATATCTGATGAGTGGGTGGTAGCTACCCAGACGAGCTTGCACAAGGCTCCACCACCAAGAGATAAACAATTTCCGAGTTTGTTGGTGCCATAAAGTAGAGCTGACATGAAAATGTTTCTTTGTAAAAAACCTTCCGTCGGGGATTGGTTGGGGAACGTCAATTATAGTGGATGCCGTTCGATTGTAAATATTAAATGAACGAAGACGTACAAATATTTATTTTGCACAACCTAATTGGGTCCGCAATGGAATTCCATTATTGTAGGCTCCGATTAATAAATCAAGTTATCGATAAAAATTTCTTTGTTAATTTTTATGGTTTCCTTGAAACAAAGGATATTTATCTTATTTTATCTTAATGGCACAGAATTTGTAACAGTATCTTATTGTCATAAATCATAACGTTTATCAATTTCAAAATTAATATTTTATATTTCAAGATTCACTCAATAAGAATGAGGTATCATAACGAATTGATGATTTCTAATTCCCGTAAATATCCTATTGCCATTAAAAAGGAGAAGGCTTGGAGATTATTTCACCATTACATATATAATATGTTGAAAAATCTTTCAGACTTTTACACGATGTTTCATGTAACAAGGAACATGTTAATTTTTAAAGAAAAATTAAGCTCAACTCAGTAGTGATTTCTGGCTTTGAACCCACGATATATATTATATTAACTGGGACATCTCGTTCCTCAATAATTCTAATCTATCAATATTTTCACCCTAACATTTAGACCATTAAGTGTATCAACGTTCTTTCGTTGGTTATCTTTGGTTGCTATTAAGATTTCATTCAAGTTAATACACATCTGTGTACGTTTTACTATACACCCATTTAATTCGAAACTGACTTAATAATTTCCCTCGGCTAACATCGTGGTTTACAAACTCCTCCAAATCTTGTCTTTGAGGAAATCTTCCAAAGTCCGCATCGATAGACCGGGTCCTAAACTAACAATCTAGATGCAGGAATCACTGTTTCAAACAGAAAGTTTAGGGAAACTGAGGCATTTGAGGGTCACAAATTATTATTTATGACAACCAAATCCTTTATAACCGATAGCCGGCTTATTACCGATATACATATATATTGTATTGTACTATTTGGTTTGATGTAGTATTTTGAAACTTTTATTTGAAATATCTTATTCATATATATATATATATATATATATATATATATTATATCATATATATCATATATATATATATATATATATATATATATATATTACTCTTTTTTTATATTAATCTTTGAGATTAATTTCGTCTCAGTCTGTTGAAATATTTTTCTTTATCCTTAAAAGTCAATGAAGCCCTACTGTATCTAGTGACTGGCCTAACCTGTATAATGATAAATCATTTATATTATAAGTATATAATTAGTCCAGTAATAATCATATAATTCTATCCCTTACAAAAATAACCTAAGTTTGGCTGCGTAGCTCATTCATATTTATGGATTAATTAAAACGGATGGCTAAACATATTATTTTAGAGATGGTCAAATAAGTTACATTCCTAAATAAATTGCTTACGAAAATTTTACCTTTATAATAATTAAATATTCAACACAACTAAATTATATTTTTCATAAGACTTCATAAGACTATCTAAATTTACATTGAACCTTCCATTTATATAATTTAAATTTTATGTATATATAAGAGTATTTCTCTAAAATCATTTATTATTCTCTTGGACACCTATAAAGTAATTAAGGTTATCTCCTACACTTCCTAAAGATGCCTGTTAGCTAATGGTTTTAGCGTTAAGCCCGTCTTTTGTACTATACATAGTATAAGTGTTGGTGTGCTATATAAATAAATAAATCCGGGCAAGTGAAAATTTTATCCGGCTGTGCGAAGTTTTATATGATTTTCAAACTATCTCACGTTTTTCTCTACAAAGTAACCACCCATTTTTTTTATCATTACTTTATAATGACAATGATTGAAGCTTAATCCATCAGACTACATAAAGAGACACCACAGAGCATACAAAATCAACAATGCAACATTCCTATTTATATATTAACGAAGCCCTATTTTTATACTTGCGAAATTTATTCAGATAATTAAAAAGTATATTGAATTTCACGAAGTGATTTTCATATTAACAATCACATTGAAAAACAAATAAAAATTAAACATACCGAATTCAGATTACATACGATTGTAAGTAACTTTACGGTAAATTTTACGTATAAAAAACCGCGATAAAACAACTTGTTACATAGCCAGTTGATAAACCGTGCTACAGGCGAATGTAAACAGTTACGTATTCGTGGCGAGACGAAAACTTCTCGATACAAAGACGTTTGTTTTGTTCTTGTTTGAATGAAATATGTATTAAGGAAAGGCAAACCTTTTTAATAGAAATGTATAATTTGTTCTACGTAGTTTAGTAGTTGTTATAAGTAGATATTTAAAATATATGCTCTTATATATTATACAATGTAGTCAACTCTATAGATAGTCATTCGACTTTAAGAATCATCACGTACTCTTGACCGACTTCGGCCACGGTGGCCAATCTCAACTAGTCAATACGCTAGTCTCACTACGTGTTCACAGCGTGTAGGTGCACTCTCTATTCCCTCGCGCTCATAATCCGATGGGACAGCAAATCCGACACGACCGGAGTAAGTTTCAACGCAGGACTAAAGGCTTTACGTGCTTTTCGAGGCACAGGAGTACACAATTTCAACCTTTCAGAATCAGAGCTGCTATTGAGAATTATTGACAGAAAAACCCAATAACTATTCATCGGCCCGACCTAAGAGTTGAAACGAATAGAGTAATAGACTAACGAGGCAGCCAAATATACATACACAAATGCTCAATACAATGTAACAAAACACGATTACAAGGCGAAAATACCAAATGTACGGTAACAACTCCGGCTTAAATAAATCCACTCCCGAGAATCGTAGCATGGTGTTATATACCTTTCTTAATAAATCAGTGATATAACATTCAAATCGAACTTGTAGATTACATTACAATTCAAAACAAACTGTTTAGCTTAATATATATATGTATATACAACGATACATAACAAATAGTATTAAATATAACGGAGCCATGATAGATCAATATATTATACTACAGAAAGAAAACTCAAGAAGGAACGGAAGAGAAAAACTTTTAAAAAACAGAGTGCTTCCTTTTTAGGAAAATTTGTATTCACTTAGAGAATAATCATTTAATTATTTTTTTTAATAAGTAATCACCAGAATACTCTTATAAGTAAATTATATTAAGTGTAGGTTACTTTGTGCGTTATTTTTTTTTGGTATTAACATTGGATCCCGAGACATCGAGGATTACGTTCTACCAGACAGTAATGTCCCACTGCTGAGCAATTCTGGGTTTGCGGTAAGCCTAAGATAAGTCTTAGTTCTACTTTTTTAACTTTCATAGTCTTAAAATTTATATAAAAAATAAATATCTTGTTCATGTTGTTAGAACGGGAAGCAATTCGTTATTATGTTGTTTACGACCTTCATGGCCCTTCTTGTTTTTTCCGACATGATTTTGTTTTTATCTACGGAACCATGTTTAGGAACGAGGAAATGCATCTAGTGACCTCCAATTGCATTCATTTCGTTACGGATAGTTAAATACACTATTGCGCGTAACTGAGACTACAATAACAGTACTAGATATTTAAATTTACAGTAAATATCACGTTTAGGAAAAAAAAAACAATAAAAATTTATTGGTAACAATAACAGCCAACAAACAAAATTATCCCATTTCTGGGATTCGGCACATTGGACACATAGGTAGGTATCATGATATTGGTAAAATGTTTTCTCACATTTGCAGTCTTGAACAAAACTAATAAAATTGTGATATTGACTATTACGTTACTACGAGCAACGAATGTAAAAATTATATCAAATTTAACCCAGTCAATAACTCGGAATATCGATCATTCATTTTCTATATATTCATTCATTTATCATACTTGTGTTTTATGGATCGGACGGCCTTATCTGTTACTTATCAGGTTTCAACATTTCGCCTTTTCCCAATTAGTCGTGTACATCCCACTCATTTACTGCATCAATAGTTTGTATTGCTGTTTCAATATGAAAATTAAGTGTGCCAGTGTGCTTAAAAAAAATCTAGTAGAGAATATATTAAAACTCATCGTTGATGGCATATTTCCAATATGAGGAACGGTTGCTGGTTTTAATGCCACAGATCAATGTGGCTTACTAGTAATAATGTCCTCTTAATTAATTTTCGTCACGACGGCCAATCTCAACTGAGATGAGTCAACTGAAACTGGTGCAGAAGATATAAACGATTATATTTATATTTCTTATTAAGGAAATAAGTATAGGTGTATTGTAGCCAGGCTGAGTGCATTACTAGTGTCACAATCTGACAGTTTCACGTACTTAGTACAGTCAGCTTCATATATAAAGTAACAGTCAACAGTCAACATCTAAAGTGATCAATAACATCAATACAACCAAAGTCGTCAAATTAATTGAACCATCCATGTTGTTCAAATATATCGGAGCGCGAACATCGTCAAATATACGAGTACATTCAAATCGTCGTTAGAATAGTAACAATCAAAGTGCCAGTGGTTTCGAAGCATCCAAAGTGTTCAAAAATATGGAACACACTATAAAAACGAACCTTAGCGCTATACATTTTAGGTAAACTTTTACATAAATAGTTATAAACTATATGAATATTTCTGACAGCAGAAATGGAACGTTATAATAAAACGAAGGAGACAGGATTCAAGGATGCCATATGCGCGTCCGCCTAACGATTCAATAAAAAAAAACGAAAACTGCCATATTGGACTAGCGGCAAGCTTATATGGCTTCTGATCAGAAGGACCCGAGGTCGAATCTTGGATCAAACCAATTAAACTTAAAATTGTTATTGTCCTGGTGTTATCAGTTGTTTACACTCCTGTGCCTCGATAAGCACGCAAAACCATTGGGCCTGCGCCTCGTCGCTTGATCATCTCCAGTGGTTTTGGAGTATCAGGTAATTGGACTATGAGAGTATGAAAACCACCTATAACTGTGTTTGTACGTGAACAATTTATGCACCATTATATTCTATGTGCAGGTGGAAAGTCTTTGATTGATTTAATTGATTGAAAATAATACATAACGTGAAATCTACGGGTTTAATTTCAGACATAATAATGTCAAGCACCTTTAAAATAAATAAATATATGAAGACGCAAAAAAAAAAACTTTAATTCCGTATTCAAAATTTTCGTAATAAAAATTGTTTCGAGCTCAGCAACTTGTAAAACAATTAAAACCTCCTTTAACGCGTATTACATCATTTTAAATGAACCTAATAAATAGATTTTTAATTTAGTTTCATTATATAATTGCAACATATATAAATTAAATAGGTTACGACTGATTTCCTGACAGCAGACGTTGGAGGGGTTTTGATTTTCACATGTCATGGCAGTTCTATTAATCACTATCACGATATCCGCGTGACCCGACTTAGAAAATCAATAAAATGTTATTATATTTGTATAAATCGTTCTAGAATTAACCCTTGTGTTATTTACATAATAATGATATAAAGCGAACTGATGTCGTGTTATTTGAATTATGTATGTTAGAATATTTAAGCAAGCCTTAGAACAATATTTTATAGTTTGTATCTACATAATATAATTTATCGTTTTGAACGGATAATTTGAATTAATTACAACATAACGAAATAATATTGAGTAGAGCATCATTTTTAGATATTGTATAATAACATATTTTCTGAATTAGATATGATGATTTTCTGAATTAGATATCATTCGCCTGCTAAAAAAATATTAATTTATGAAATTATCATCATTTATATTTTTTAATCCTATATATCAAATGTCAAATACTGTCAAATATTTTCTTAGATTTAGTATTAAGCTATTTACTTATATTTTCTATAGTAATGTATGTTTCCAATATATTAAATAAATTTACGAAAGTCATCCCTAATGAATGCCAGTGAACCTGCTCGAAGCGACCAGTTGTTAAAATGAACATATACTTTGTATATATGTTAATATAATCTATATTGTATTTTAACCCGCACCTCATCCTTTTTCTTATTAAGCGACAGATATTTTGCAGAAATGCGAAAATGCCACTGCATGAAAAAACAAACGTGGTTTTATTCTGGCTCGTACTGTTCGTTCATGATTTAAAATTCACGCGGTTTTAAAAAAATCGGTGACTTTTTTTCCTTTACCGATATACACCGATAGTGCTTTAATTTCGCGGTCCAGCCTTTACGATTATTATCGATACCGAGTTGTGGCCAATATCCGCATCATTGGTTTACTTCGCAAATACACAATTCGTTTTACCTAAGTTAACATATCACATAAACGCATTATTTAAGTTTGATTTGATAATCTTTCAACGCATACATTTTTAATATCAAATTCACATAAAATAAGAGATTTTAAATAAGTCCGTAAGAACTAATTTTACATAATATATATTGCGCAGATTTGATTTAAATTGGTAACAGGTAATGTTGGTTAACTGAAATTGAATACAAGCTATATTAAGTAAACACGAGAATTGAGAGTAACTCAAACTATCAAAATGATATTTCTGCTTGATTAAATGATAATAGACTTATATGCATACATATATAGACTTTACACTTTCTTATAACAACATTTCTACCTCTAAAATACATTCAGTATATAATTAAGTCGTTTTCACACTCGCCTTTGGGTTATGGCAGGTATTAAGTATAACACGGCGGGCCTGGAGACAGTGGAGGCGGTACGTCCCCACTTGAGTCGCTGGGTCAGAAGGAAACGAGGCACGCTCTCGTTCAGGTTAACGCAGGTACTTACCGGACACGGATGCTTCGGTAAGTACCTGCACGAGATAGCGCGGCGGGAGGTGTCACCCTCCTACCACGAGTGTGGTGTGACATTCGTCACGGCGCATCACACCCTGACGGAGTGTGCCGCGTGGGGGCCCCAGAGGCATTCCCTGGCGGCGGTTGTAGGCGGAGACCTCTCCTTGCCGAGCATCATCAACGCGATGCTCGGAAGCAAGGGGTGCTGGTCGGATATGGTCTCCTTCTGTGAAAGTGTGATGTCGCAGAAGGAGGCCGCGGAGCGGGAGCGGGAGGAAGATGCCGCTGCAGGCCCGCTCCGCCGCAGAAGACTGGGGAGAAGAAAGAGGCGCTTTGCGCACCATCTCCCCCCGCCACAATAGGCGCCGCCGGGACTAGGGGGGTTCCCAGTACCCTCGGATTCCTCTCTAGTGAATGGAGGCCCGCATAGGCGGGCCGGCCGTCGGAGCGTCACGGTAGCATGCGCAAGCGATCCCGTGGCGCTCCCGTTAAGACGGGAAGGGTACCGCTGGGTTTTTAGTGGGTATTCCGATGACCGGGCCACACTCGGTGACCTGGACATATGGCGAGCCCCACATACGCCCCCCCCCCTACTGTTCCCGTTAGAGGAAAAGAGTAAAGCGTTTTACCAGCGTCAAAAAAAATGGTATTAAGTATAAAAAGTAGCCTTTGTAATTCCTCTGGGTTGAACCCTTGCTCCACATCAAATTTTATCAAAATCAGTTCAGTGATTTAGGTGTAAAAGCGTAACAGACAGATAGAGTTACTAACGCATTTATATTAGTGTTGATTAGTATAGATATATATGTTATGAATTAGACGTTATGTTTAGGTTTATTAATATGTAAACTTCACCTGTTAGTACTCTACTCTACTAAATTGAAAATTAATTTTAAAAGTTCTACTCAACCGATCTAGTTGAAATCTTGCACACGATTTTTGTGCTGATGAAAATACAATCTAGTATAGTAACTTTTATTTGTTAACTTGGTAACTCATATAGTTATTAATTTTCTACTCACGTTCTTTAGTTAATAGTGTAACTAGAGTAACTAGTGTTAATTCATTGTAGTTTCCATGGTTGGTAACTCATGTAAGATAGCGATGTAAGAGTTGGGTTACCTGATTGATACGGTGGTCGATTTATGACAATCAATAAGCAAGTGTAACGCTTCTACATTGAATAAAGAAATTTGAATTTGAATTTTCAATTTGATGGTAAATAGTCACCGTCTCACATTAGCGATGTAAGAAATATTAACCATTTCTAGTATAGTCAATGCGCCACCAATCTTGGGAACGAAGATGTTATGTCCATTGTGCCTCTAGTTCCACTGGCTCACTCACCCTTCAAACCGGAATGCAACAATACTAAGTATTGCTGCTTAGCGATAGAATTTCTAATGAGTGGTACCTACCCAGACGGGCCTGCACAGAGCCCCTAGTAAACATATCGAAAGAAATGCTGACACAATCGTAATTTGCTACTCTCGCATTGGAGCAGCATGGTGGAATAAATTCCAAATCTATACAAAAAGAGTTATTAGCCCAGAAATAGGATTTACAAACCATTACTTAGCAAACCAACAAATAAGGAGGGAAGTTGTACAATTTCTTAATGGATTTTATTAGGAAAAAAAAAAATACTCAAACATTTTGTAACAACTAAAGCCATTAGGTTCGAAAGTTCCCTATTTCCTTTGATACATATTTTGCCGGTAAACCGCGTTTCAACATGTCAAATTACCGTTCAGCTGTAAAATATTGCTACGAAAACTCTCTCGTATTATTTGTGTCCAGTGAATATTCTCCTAAAAGCCGTCTTAATTTTTTCACAAGAAAAATTACTTTAAGAACTCTTATTTAGAAAGTAGTATTAAAATATTTGAAGGTTTTATCTAATTTTTTTCTAAATATATAAATTCGCTAAGCCTAACAGAATCTTCATCTTAATTTAAGGCATATTTATTTAATATAACACACTTTATTTACATAGTATTTACATTTAGGACTAAATTACAAATGAAAATTAAAAATAGGTACAGTACAAATATTTCACCTATTACAGTATCCTTTGTTGAACGTAACATATGTGTGGCGTTTGCAGCGTATTGTCACAGTGTTAGTTTCTATGATCCATGGTGACCACATACCATTAAATGACACATTTAATTGCTTATTTGTCTTTTTAAAAAGGTTTTTATGCTCTGAAAGACGGAGAATACTCAACTGCGTGGAAGTTATTAACATTGAGAACGGAAGATATTACGTTCTCTCTCCTTCATAATCTGATGGGATGGCAATCGGACACGGTCTGAGATCACTTAATGAATGGTCCTCCTGATCGATTTCGGCCACGGCGGCCAATCTCAAGGAAGATTAGCCAACTGCGCAGGAGATATTATAGTGCACAAGTATGTGCGCAAACACAGGTGCACTCTCTATTCACTAACTCTCATAATCCGATGGGACGGCAATCCGACACGACCGGAAAGAGTTCAGGCGCAGGACCAACGGTTTTACGTGCTTTTCGAGGCACGGGAGTGTATACACTTCCAACTTCCAGACTGCTACTGAGAATTTTTCGACAGAAAATCTCAATAACATTATTACATACTGGCCCGAACTGGGATTTGAACCTAGGACCACCCAGTCTGCGGCCTTACATGTAGCCACTAGACCAACGAGGGCACTTAATTAACATTGCCGACTACCAAACTTCAGATTGCTATTGAGAATTTATTAACAGAAAAAACTTATTATTTTTACTGGCTCAACCCGGAGTATTAACAAAGAACCTCAAGATTTACTTTTTAAGTTAGCCACTAGACCAATCAGCACTCAACTTAATTGTATTCATAACTTAAATGAAATACCACAATCACATTACAATCGCCGTTATTTCATAATTCATATGTATTTGTGTCAAATAATACTAATAAATTATTCAACACTATAAATTACACTAAAAGGTCAAACCAGTGAGATGTTAGTATCAAGACGATAATCTCTTAATCTCATTGGTCGTAATGTATGAACTGTACTTGGACTATAATGGTACGGTCAGACAGCGAGCGGGACGAACGGCGATTGGACTTGAGCAATTCTAATGTACTAGTTAATATAGAAGACGTCACACAGCGCGTCCCGCAACTCATAGAACACGACGCACTGCCGTCATCCCTGTTTCGCGTCGCCCGACTCAAAATTTCAGATTTCATCAGTACGTCAATTACACGCCCCTCTCGCAACGCGATCTTTTTATACTTTTTCTATCTACAACGACTAGCAATATCGTATGTGACTATTATTTTTTCCGTTGCAAATATTTTAAAAATGACTTAAGAATATGGTATAGTTCCTCCAACTGTGATACGATAATTACTGCCTCGTTGGTCTAGTGGCTACAGGTAAGGCCGCAGACACGGTGGTCCTGGGTTCAAATCCCAGGTCGGGCCAACAAAATATTATTGAGATTTTCTGTCGAAAATTCTCAGTAGCAGCCCGGAGTCTGGAAATTGGAAGTGTGTACACACCCGTGCCTCGGAAAGCACGTAAAGCCGTTGGGTCTTGCGCCTGAATTATTTCCGGTCGTGTCGGATTGCCGTCCCATCGGGTTATGAGAGTTAGGGAATAGAGAGTGCAACTGTGTTTGCGCACACACTTGTACACTATAATATCTCCTACACATTTGGCTAATCTCTCTTGAGATTGGCCGCCGTGGCCGAAAAAGGTCAGAAGGACCAATACGATAATTAGTACAAAGGGCTGTCATTTTTTTTTTCCGTAGTCCTTTCATCTCGACAGCACTACAACGACTTATTTAAGAAACAAATATTTGTTTGAAATGTTATCCACATGTATATAACCTATCACAATAGGAGATGCGGTTATTCGTGTAAAGAAAATGTAGTAAGCAACAAAAGCTTTTTTTTCAAGCGTTTTACAAAAAATACCTAGCCTGCCTTTGTTAATTTGTATATGTAATTTTTGTCTCGATAAAACATAGCATTATAAGTTAAAAGAAAAAAAGAAAAATGTAAACATTTCATGACTTTTTTTCTATCAAGAAAATTTTATACTTTTATTTTTTAGCAGACAACGCTTGGTAATTTAATTTAGTTTACATACAATATTTTATATTTATCTTCGAACTAGTATTACTAAACAAAATTAAGTAAAAAATTAGCAATTTTGTTTTACGTTCCCTCTTAAGAGTATATAAAATGCTTTATTTTCATCTTATGGAGACGTACATATATAAATTTTATTATCTATTTTTATTACTTTTTCACTGGCTTTAGCCTTTCTAGGCTTTGTGCAAGCTCGTCTGGGTAGGTACCACCCAGTTTTCTTATGCGAGCCGTGGAAAATTGGTACTTTCAATCGCTACGATTCAAATAATTTCTTTTTTCATTGTTTTGCTTTTATATTTTTTATATTTTCTTTTCTGTTTGTCCCATGGGTTTCTTTGTGCCTACAGTTACACTTGGTGGTAGAGCTTTGTGCAAGCTCGTTGGGGTAGGAACCACCCACACATCAGATATTCTACCGCAAAACAGCAGCACTTGGTATTGTTGTGTTTCGATTTGAAGGGTGTGTGAGCCAATGTAATTACAGGCACAAATGACATAATATCTTAGTTCCCAAGGTTGGCGCATTGGCGATGTTAGCGATGGTTAACCTTTCTTACAATGCTAATGACTATGGACGTTTGTGACCACTGGTGGCTCATATGCTCGTCCGCCTACCTATTCAATAAAAAGAGACAAAGATATAATACAATTTACTACCATTTATCTACTCTCTTGGTCAACTGTTACTTTTTTATGCTGTTATTTTATAACATGGAAATAAGAAAAGAAAAAAATTATGTTCGACACATGCAAATCCTTTGTGTTTTCCTCGAACTTTCAATAATGATTATGGTCGAGTATCGATCACTGGTTGAAAAGTAGTCCAAATCTAACTAAATGTATCTATGTACTAAGGACACGTTTGTAATACACATAAGCCGAGATGGCCCAGTGGTAAGAACACGTGAATCTTAACTGATGATCGTGGCTTCAAATGCGGGCAAGCACTACTGAATTTCATGTGCTTTATTTATGATTATAATTCATCTCGTGCTTGCCGGAATGCTTGAATGAATGCTTGAATTTTTGCACCCTTTTTTCTCTGAGAGAAAACTGTATTTTTTAGTCAAACATTATAAGCTGCATCGTTCATCCGAAAGAGTTGTCATTCTGAAGTAATATTAACGTACCTAGTCAGTCTTATAATAATCCCTTTTTAATAACTGTCATCTCTGGCTAAAAATTTGTTTGCTACCTTTTTAAAACATATTTAAAAAAAGGTCCAATGCTAAAAAGATTATTACCAGAGTTGGTTTTAAAGCTTTTTGGAAGTAAAATATTTCATGGTTACTGAAAACATGGCGTATAACAGGTAAAGCGCGAATTGTACCGAATAATTGTTTACAAACGTGGCATACGTTTGTAAAGAGCAATACTTAGTAATTAATATATTTTAATGAAATTAATGTTTTTAAATTATAAAATAATACTAAAGTGAAAATTAGATTTATGGTAGCTCCATTTATGTTTATATATATTTGAGAAACGTTATCTACTAGGGTATATAACAAATATTAACAAAAAAGATATAGGCCTTATTAGTCCCTTAACTTAATTTATTTGTTTATAGTTTAGTAATTATATTAGTGTCGTTATAAAGACTAATCTAACTACAAATTTATATCATATGTGGAGGGCCTTAATGTTCTAAATCGCTTAAACTACAAATCAATATGCATGTACCATTCACAATAGAATTTTCTAGAATAAACGCCATATTGTTCGAATTCAATAAAAAGAAGAATTGATTCAGGATACAATTCACTCCCGAATGTAATTTGAAACGGATTCCCCGAGGACGCCCTTTTCGTTCCTATTTACATTTTTATGAAATATTAATGTTATCGAATATGTTGTTAAAAAAGAATCAATAATTATTATTATGTTTTTCAAATTGTAAAACAAAATTCAGGTAGAGCGTGCGGCAACAAAAGTAAATATAAAAGCACATACAAGCTCCTGGTGGTATGAAACGACGCGTCTTTTTTTTAACCGACTTCAAAAAAGGAGGAGGTTATTAATTCGTCTGTATGTTTTTTTTTGTGTTTGTTACCTCAGTACTTTCGACTGGGTGAACCGATTTTGATGATTTTTTTTATTTGAAAGCTGGTGCTTCTGTGTGTTCTCATTTCAATTTGGTTCAGTTCTGACAATGGCATCCATGAGAAAATCATATAAGTCTTAAATGTGCATTAAGTATGTGCGCGACAAATGGACGAATATCTCAATATCATGCCAACCGATTTCGATTATTCTTTTTTTATAGGAAAGTATGTACTTCAAGCGTAGTTTGACGATAGTTTGATTAGGTTCTGATCATGGATTCCATGACAAAGTAACGGAACTCTTCAATTCTTAGGAGCAAATTAACGACACTCGAATCTTTTATAGGCTATCCAGATATTTGAATCACCTACCGTAAAGTTATGGTCAAGTTATTGTTGTAGTCGAATATGATGATCAGTAGAACTCCTTGACGGCTTACAGTGAGGGTGCGATCTGTGGCAGAATTTCTAACTGTCTGTAATCATTGCGCATTGCAATGCGCTTACGTTCGTTTGCTGCATTGCAACATGACGTCTAACGTCAAATTAATTAGTGCACTTCAGATGCACTAAAAATCAAAAAATAAACAAAAATTTTACCAAAATAAAACCGACTTCAATAAAAAAAATTATCCAATAACAAATTAATATACACTAAAAAGTAAAAAAATAATTGGGTATTCTTCTAAAATTTAATAATCAGCTTACTTTTTCTACTCATCAATATGTAGGTACGATTGTGTTGTGTGATTGATAATGTAGTTACAATTATTGTTATTTTTGGAGTCGATGTCAGCCAAGCTAGGTTGGTAACTACATATTCAGGGTTATTTGTAACGACCCAGCAACCTGGCAGGTCAAGATAGCTAACACCATATGCAACAACTTTTGTTTTACGACTTTTGATAAAGTGGGAGTTTCGAATGTATAATGGCACAATGTTTCTCCATCTGGCGCTCCATCTGCCTTTTGTTTTATAATCTGTGACAGGTTTAATCATTTTAAATAACATAAAGCTCTATGGCATTCATATGTGGTATAAATAATGTAGCTGATATCTAACTGATATTTGTCTATTCGCGCTATTCAGTTCAAAATTTACTTTAAGAAATAAATTTAATGAAATAGAGTAATTTACTATCAATTTCACACTAAAAACGTAATGAACTACCAAACATAAATGATTTCTTTAGATATTGATATACTATTAATACCAGGAACTAGCATTAATTTCATTCATAATACATGTGTGTACGCTTTAAAAATAGAATCGTAGTTTTTATCGTACACAGCCGGGACGTAGAATTAATTAAATATATAATGTAGTATATTGGAATTGCAATTCATTAGGGAAATGTTGCTAGCATTCATGTAACATTGCTCGTGATCATGATAAGTGCAGAAGCTAATTTTAATTGTAATATATTTATAACATCTATAAATTTCCTCAATTTAATATACAATACATAATATTTTGATCTTATTCAAACGATAATTACCATTTGTACGTCACAAAATTAATAAAGAAAGAGTCTTCAAAAACGTTTAGGAGTTACAAAGTCTAAATATTATATAAACAAAAGATATAATTTCAAAAAATCTAAAAGTGAGTGTCTGTATAATATTCGCACATTACACACATTACACACATTACACACATTACACACATTACACACATTACACACTTTACACACATTACACATATTATTGCGAAGTATATAATATTTTAAAGGAGTTCCGTTCACGAAGAAAGGATGTTAGGAAATTCATTCTAAGTGCTCTGGTGGGGTCAAGACAATGTAAAGAGGAATAAAACTATGTATGGAAGTTCTTCATTATTGACTACCACCCACTCTTCAGATATTCTGCGGCTAAGCAGTAATACTTATTGTTGCGTTCCGGGTTGAAGGGTGAGTGAGCCCATAGACAATGGCATTGTAAGAAATGTTAACCATCGCTTACATCGCCAATGCGCCGCATCACATCTTTGGGAACTAAGATGTCATATCCCTTGTGCCTGTAATTACACTGGCTCACTCACCCTTCAAACCAGGATACAACAATACAAAGTACTGCTGTTTTGCGGTAGAATTTCTGAAGTGTGGGTGGTACCTACCCCGACGAGCTTGCACAAAGCTCTACCACCAAGTGTAACTGTAGGCACAAAGAAACCCATGGGACAAACAGATAGAAAAGAAAATATAAAATATATAAAAGCCAAACAATGAAAAAAGAAATTATTCGAATCGTAGCGATTGAAAGTACCAATTTTCCACGGCTCGCACGAGAAAAAAACTATCTGATGAAACCACAAACAACGTTTGTTAAACTAAGCGGATACAATTCGAATCTTGACGATAGTTTGCTCTAGTTTACTTTATACAATATCATTGTGATAAAGTACATATCAATGGCAAAGGAGGAGTTCAATAGATTTGTACGTCTATTCAAGCAATTTATTTTTTCTTTATAGTATTGAGGCTAACAAGTCGCCTCGTCTATTTAGACCTGATTTAATGTGGCCATCTCCGCCAATAAAACTGTAAGATTATAGTTATTTACAATAATTTTAAAACTAATACCTGACAAAAAATTTATATTTCAAAGAACAATAGTAATAATAATTAATTTTCGATTCAGAAACGTCCTTGAAGTGTACCTAATTTTGCTTTTTAAGAATTCACTTGTGTCCTGTCCATATCAGTAAAATTATTCAAAATTTTTTTTGTTTAATTGATATACCTTACCTTACATTAAATATATTAATTACACTATCTTACATTAAAGAAAATACATGTTAGCGCAAAGCCCTCTTTTATATTCAACGTATATAAAATAATAATATTATAATATCTGTTCTTGTTTTGTTATGAAAACTTTAAATAAAAAGTTTCTACCCTTATTAATAATCGATGTCGAGTGTAATGTCATTATAAAGTGAAATGTTGTTAATAAATGTATTAGACCCAAACGAATGGACCGATTTTGGTGTGGTTTTTTCTGTTTCATAAGTTTGGGAATCGAGATGGTTTTTAGATATAAAATATGAAGAACTATTTAAGCATTTATCATCACCTCATTTCCTACTTGATAAAAGAAACCGAACTTTGACGAATCCAATTGAATTGAAATTGCGTTCCCCCAAAGCGACGATGGTTTTCTTTGTTATTTTTTTATTTAATGGGTGGTTATTTAAATTTTTATTTTTATTTTTTGTAACGTCTCACTCGTTATATACATAGATATATATTTTATTTATCTATCTTTAAGTTTATATTAAGCAGCTAAACAGAAATAATGGACAATTTAAAACCTCTTTGAATTCAATGCAGAAATATGTAAATCTCTTACAAGTTCAGTTCAGAATAAAATAAATATGGAATTGCATAACATCTTATAAAGTGCACTGTCAATTTTATTTCTTTAAAATACATACTTAGAGTGTAATATAAAAGGAAATATTCCGGCAACCTTTTATATCGAGCTTAGAATATTCTAGGCGAACTTTTATCTATGTAAATGTGGTTTAGACTTGAAATAATACAACACACAACAACACGTAGAGTTTATATAACGATACGAGAATAATATTGTAACATATATGAGATTTATGTTATAAAAGTAATAAATAATTTGAGATTTATGATTTGTTCTAATAGAAATGTAATTCTATACAATGTGCCTAGTAGACAATTGCTTAGAGGATAAACAAAAATTATGGGTTCAGACTAACTGCAAGCACAAAAGTTTCCATGTTTTTATAATTAATTATGCTTTCTGTGGTGGAGAAATAATTGGTGACAAACAATGTTTATCAAACCACATTACCCGCGTGGAATAAGCTTCAAACGTTCTTCTCATGAGGAGAGAGAGAGATTTAATTTCATACCATGTCTGGGATATGATGCCGCGTATCTACCAAAAGAAATGGGAAGTTATGTGGGACTCACCGGCACCGAGTGCGCTTAGTGCCACCACTATTTTTCGGAGGAAATCGCTTGCGCAGCGCCGTATTACACGTAAGTTCACGGTCACGTGATGGTCATGTGATAGCAATCAATTATTATATTATATTTATGTAATGTATATGCCGCTTATCATATAATAGAAGATCGTAAATTTAATGAAAAAATAACTAATACACGGTACCAGTTGCAAAACATACCTTTGTTTCGACCTTTACTAATCATATGAGAACACAAAACAAAAATACCATTAATTTTTGTTAAGTTATACTTACGATTATAAATAAAATGTTATTATTTTTTTCTAGAAAACATGAGATAATATCTCTCCCTAAGCCACGATTTTTTTATCGTAGAGATAAAATAAACTATATCTGAAAAGGAGATAGATGGATGAACGATCATAATATTTACATTAATCTTTATAAAGGAAATAAACATCTGTGTTAAATAATTTACATGGCTTTGAAATGAGACATCAGATAGTTTGGCTGCCTGTCCCAGGATAGATGCCAAGGGTAAGTAGTAGTTCATTTTATAACATGGATTTCTACTAGAATAATCTTTGAAGCTGATGATCTTAACTTTTATACTCCATATATCAATACGCCTTAGTTCACCATTATAAAAGGCAATAAAGTTTTTTATGTGTGATCGCTAATCTCAATAACGAATGGCATGGTTTTCACATAACTTATATATTCATTTCTCTAAATCTAAGAATGTCACATCGAATAAAACTGAAAAGATAATAACGTATTGATAATAGAAAAAAAAGCCTTTGTTAGAATGCTAACAAAGGACTTTTTTCCTATTACTTTGAAGAAATGTTATTAAGGACAATATTATTATAATAAATATAAATAAAAATTTAAATGGCCGTACAAACCATGACTGTGCAATACTGGCAAGAAACGATGAATTATATTAATGATGAAATATAATTATGTTTACCAATTGTAGTTTAAATATTTGTCGATCAGATGACTCAGACGATAAATTTGCCTAATGGTAAGTGATCACCAAAGCGTACAGAAGTATAAGCCACTCCCGTATACGGTCAACAACTGTAACTGTAAGCTCACTCACCCCTAAAACTGGAACACAACATTATATTGATGCTTAACAGTAGACCAAGTGAAGAGTGAGTAAAGGCCTGCACAAACCTCTAGTCATAATTGACTTTTATCTGACTTGAGCTGTGTGTGCGGATGTGTGATTGTTTGTTTTATAGATTAAATGCAACAACAAACAAGTATATTAGTGTGTGTATGTATGTTTATTTGTATACAGATAATTTTAAAGTTAAAATGTTTTATCTATAGACCTGTCACGTCTCTAAATAGGGTCGTCTTTTACTAAAGAAACGATATTTACGAAAATATTATTCTTATATAGCAACACTTCTGACAGAATTTTCTAAGAAATTATTTTATTCCCTTATTAGATATAATATGTATCGTTACATTTATATCAGATTTCTTAGAAATTACTTACTACTGCTCTGTAAGATTTTTGGTTCAACAATATCTAAATACATATAAAGACACGTTAAATATATGTATATAAATAAAAAAAAAATAGTTTTTCATAATGGACTATCCGTATGACAGTTACAGTTTGTTCAAACCGTGACATTTTTCTTACTTAAAGATTTTTTATGCCCGTCATAACTTCTAAACAAAAAGTCCGTATTTGAACTTAACAATTTAAACAAAAACTGTTATTGTGGCTTTCGAATGTCAAATCTAGGCTTTTTTGTGATCATTCATGAGTACTATTTATTAATAGTAATCATGAATGATTTATAGGACACTTTATATATCGACAATAGTTTTCGCAGCGCATGCAAAATAATGACCTTTAATACATTGTTCCATTTTAGGTAGGTAGGGATCTCTATTTTTTTGTTTGAAAATATAATATAGCTTATGTTAGTTTTTAAAGATGTAGCATTCTAATGGTGAAAGATCTTTTAAAATCGGTCGAATCATTTTTGAGTTAAATCATAACAAACAAATATTTTCTTTTCACACATAGTAGTATAGATAATGACGTTTCGGAAGTACTTGTAGTGAATATCATTCATATAAAACACAAACGTTTGCAATAATATTAGGTAGGAAAAACAGCTATGTGTTATGTATGTGCTCCGTACACACTAAAGTTACCAACACATCGCACTAAACCGGAGATTGAACTTGTATTTGGAGGGGAAACTTCGAAACGAAATTGACAGAACAAGTCTTAACATGTCAATAACGAAAGATAATCCTAATACTCGGAAAGTTTTAAGTGAAGATGACAAATTTAGTAAATGAAAAAGTCTGCTGCAAGATTAGTTTTAAAACTTATTTAATGCAACATATGCTATACAAGTATTAGATATACATTTTAGGTCATTCAACTTTCTGCTTTTAGCTATTAAGTTCTCAGTTCTCTTAATATACATTAGTTCTTGTTCTAAGTCAAATAAAAAATATAATTTAATCAAGTAGACTTTCATAAGTGCTTTTGTGACGTCATTATACAAGATAAGATAGACCACCGATTCGAAATGTAGGTTCTTCTCTTCTTCGTTAATCTATATCTATACTACTATATAAATCTATTGGTTCTGTCTGTAAATTTTTTTTTCACCTAATTTTGTGATAAATACTCGTTTTATGATGCAGTGATTCACATCATACTATTTTTTTCATTTTTATCTGTCTGTCTGTATGTCTTCTTATAACTCAAGAACGGCTTGACTAATCTTGATGAAAATTGGTACACACAAAGAACATGTGATGGCGCAAATGTTAGGTCATATATAAGATCGGTAAACCCTACGGTATCTTATGAAAATTTATTTCATATCGTTAATTACGTATTTCTTTACAGAAGTCGTGTGTGTGAATGTATGTGTGTGCGCGCGTGTGTAATTATAGTAATAAAATAATTTATTACATTATCATTAATTATACGCGGGTGAAGTCGCGGTGCACAGCTAGTATAATAATAATATGTTACCTTCTTTTATTTAAAAATAAACCTTATTAATAAATATTTAATCGCGACCTTTACGTTTAGTCATTGTTCTTAATCTACTTCATTCAATTGCTTTAATCGGAAAATAAAATATTATAAAACAGGAATAAGCATTTCTTTTAATATGATATAAATACATATATTGTAGCTATTTTATAATATTTTTATAAATAATTATCTTTTTTTATAAAAAATTCTTCGCCTGACCTATTTGAGAGTCGTCAAAACGAGACAGGTCGACAGATAAAACATTTCAACCTTAAAATAATTTGTATACAAACAAACACAGATACACACACGTGCACACATACACATATAGACCTTTACTCTCATGCATTTAAGTTTATAGATTTATTAATATAGATTATAGATAAGCTAATTACCAATGTAAGAATTTTATCGAAAAGCGGGATCTTCCGGCATTGTATTGCACTGATATTGTTAGACTTAATAAATAAATTATTCATTTCGGCAATTAAGGCCTATTTATTAGTTGACACATAAATAAATAAATTAAAAGAAACGTAACAAGTGAATATGAACAGCAATAATAAGAAATAAAATTAATTAAACCATAAAAACCTAAAACTAAACTGATCAACATAATATCATATCAAAATTAAAATTAAAAGAAGGTTACAATAATGTTCGTCATAGCGATGAGTTGTAAGTAAATAATCTTTTTTAAAACATGTTTGCCCATGAAAAATTACTGTCAATAATAAGTTTATTTATATGTACATTTGTTTCATGTATATTTCGTAACGACACACTGACAATGACATTATGTATACTGAAGTAATAACAGAAAATTATGTTAAACAATGTTCCGACCTCACTTGTGATACGCGTGACCAGGAGCGATTCCGGTAATTAGCATGTGTCTAGGTACGAGTTTCGTAATCATTTTACTCTTGAGTTCACGTGTGACACATTTAAAATTACTACAATAATATTGAAATTCAATTCAATACTACATCGAACTAATTCGGATAACATCTATTATCTATTATATATATAAAAATCTCGTGGCACAGTTTTAGTGTTTATACTCCTCCGAAACGGCTTGACCGATTTTGATGAAGTTTTATATGTATATTCTGTAGGTCTGAGAATAGGTTTATAACTAATTTTTATACCCCTAAGTGTTAAAAGTGTTCACCCCAAAATATTTTTTTTAATTTTTTGGACAAATTCTTTTATTTTTATTATGTGGCATTAAAAAATACATATAAACCGAAATTTTCGCCCTTCTACCATCAACCCCTATTTTTTAATAGTGATATTAGTAACTCAATTATTTTCAACCTCGGTCGATAACTGGATCAATTCACACTTGATCAGTTATCCCCCCCGTCAGGGGTCTATTGGTGTCACTTCTCATCATGTAAGCAGCACGAAGTAGGGATGGGAGCGTTCTCCTGTCTCTCTTGCAATAAGCTGTATCTCATTTCTTACACAGTTTTCGGAAAAATTTCGGCCATTATTTGTACATCAATCGCTGTAGTGACGTTTACAATTATCATTTTATCATTTCCGTGTAATTCTCAACTAAATTTACTATAAATTTGTAGTGCTGTAATTATTATTAGTATTAATTATTAATATTAAGATTATTTCTACTGTATTATTCTTAAGGAAAACTATTGTGAAAGATAAGTGAAATAACAAAAATGTACTTATGTACATGCGTTAACCTATTATAATAAAAAAAAAATGTTTTTAAATGTAGATTTTTAATGATTATATTTCTGTATATTTGTCACACTCCCGTGCCACGAAAGGCACGTAAAGCCGTTGGTCCTGCCTCTTACCTGAACTTTTATCGTTCGCGTCGGTTTACCGTCCTATCGGATTATGAGAGTGCACCTGTGTTTACGCACACACTTTTGCACTATAATACGTCCTGCATAGTTGGCAAATCTTTCTTGAGATTGGTCATCGCGGTCGAAATGGGTCAGGAGAAAATTATTCTTCGGAGTGTGCTGCGTGGACCCTCAGAGGCATACCCTGGCGGCGATCTCTCGCTACCGAGCGTAATTAACGCCATGCTGCAACCAGCACCATGCATGCAGCACGCATGGTGCTGGTTGGAAATGGTCTCCTACTGCGAGAGTGTCATGTCGCAAAAGGAGGCCGCGGAGCGGCAGCGCTAAGAAAATGCCTCCGCTGATTCGATCCGTCGAAGAAGACCGGGGAGAAGGCGTAGGCGCTATGCGCACCTTAACAGCCACCGGGACTAATGGGGTTCCCTGTATCCGGGAACCCTGGGTCGTCACGGTAGCATGCGCAAGCGATCCCGTTGCGCCCCCCGACCAGACAGAGAGGATACCGCTGGTTTTTTAGTGGGTATTCCGGCACCTTCAGCGCCGGTGAGCCCCACATACCTCTCACTTCATGTGGGGGAAACGCGTAAATGCATTTTTCCAGCGAAAAAAATGGAGGAAATTGTTCTTACATTTTTATCACACCAAAAAACATTGCCCTAAGAAATCAACTTTCCCTTTCACATGTATTTTATGTTATTTTTATTGTTTTCAATGCAAAAATGTAAAGTAAGAATTAAAATTGAATAATTTAATTCAATACTTTAGGGAAATAGTAATTTATTCAAAATGAAATATAAAATAGCGAATTATAAGTTAAAAAAGAGCTCAAATTGTATTTACATTTGTATAGAATTGAGGTTATGTCATTAGCCGCACACAATCCTTATTGTCAAATCTGAAAATTTGCACACTTATACATACATACACATACAACCGCTAGAATAAAAAGAATCAGTAAGGAAGAAAGAGGGGAAAGGTCGCTTGGAGGACAACGCTTTTTTTGTTACATGACAATTTCTGCCAGGTCACTCTACTTTGCAGTAGTAAAAGAACTATGTTCCAATAGATGAAAAAATATGTAGAGCATGTTGTACTTTAATTTATGTATTATTGTTATATGTCCTGAACCGAACACACATACACTGTACTGTATGGGCGAAAGTTTATATCTTATTGATTAAAAAATGCACGGGATAAAATCCTGATTTTACCGGTACGAAGTCTGGACGGGCAGCTTGTAATAATATATATAAAATGTATTGACTAGAGGGTAATTAGTTAAACAATCTTCTATTTTTTGTTAAGAATTCTGCCCGAGTTAGAAATCACATTCTTCAGTTCATATTCACGTGTTCTTACTATTAAGCCATGTCAGCTCATTAAAATATAAAAACTCTCACTCAAATTGCGTCAAAATTATGTGAAGAACGTTATCATTAGATAAACACTGTGGATCTAAGCACGACACGACATATTGCTATTGTTATGTTTCGTACGGAGATATTAACACTAGAATTGACTTCAAATTTTGTTAGTTACCTGCACAGATTTTCGAGGTCGTTATTGACAACATTTAAAAAGTAGACGGCAACATTTAAATAATTGACGGCTCTATCTTAGAAACTTGAGATCATAATGGTTTTTTGTGCTTAAAATCCTATTATTTGCCTCAAATACTGTTATATATTTCATATCTCTGCAAGTACATTACACAAAGCCACATTTTTTCACAACCAAAACTACCAATTATAAGATGACCTCCTATCAGACCTTACATCGGATGTCATGCAAGTCGTTTTTTTATTCATCCATCGTTTACGCAATAACGGAGCAACCGATTGGTGTTCTATCTTGCATAAAAAAGAGAAGAATTATAAAAAGAAGATAAGAGGAGTATGCGAGCTAGGCATCAAATAAAAAACAATATTTAAATAAATTTTAACAAGTACCTACCACCAGTTTTGAATGTGGATTCTGCCGAAAAAAGCTTGCAAGAAGTTCAATAGCTTAATTAATAAGACTATTATTAATAAGTGATTAAGAACTGTATGAGGCAATGTATTCTAAATCACTTCTGTCCATAGATATTGGCATAGGAAGTAATATAATCTATTCCATAAATTGTCAATGCAGTCTCAATGGGATCTGAGATTTATACATCTGATCCACTCACACCGTTACCCGGAGCAATAATATTGATGTTGGTGATAAAGAAGGATATATATTTTAAGATTCAACGTTAGACCTTTGTAGACATTTATTAATTGGTAATTATTAAATTTTATGGTTTCAGTGATTTTTATTTTATTTTGTTTATGATAAGTTTTTTTTTTATTTTATGTTTTAGGCAGACAATTACGGTCAGATGAGACAGATGCCTGACGCCATCCCTTGGAATGATTTGGCTGGTGGTGTGGTCTCCGTTACCATATAATTAATTAACACAGCTACGCGATTCATTAGGAGTGCCTAACAAAAAATCACTTATTCTGCTATTATTAGACAATATGCTAAATTAAAAAAAATTAAAATAAATAATTATATGGGCTTAAGTAATTACTTGGCATCCATCATTAATCATACATGTATCCTTCTAAGCCTTGGTTTCGAGGCTTTTGTGTAATAAGCATTAGTCTATATTGCCTTGTTAATGCAAAACTATTTATGATCATTTTACCATTACGTAAATACTAAAAATGTACAGCTACGCAAATAACAGAATGTAAAACATTTTTATGTACAATATTTAAATGTAAAATCAATTTCTATATATTGTAAGACATATTTAAGAATAACTTAATTTAAAATAAATAATTATATTATAATATTTATATTTTTCCATTTCTTCGATCAGAAATTTATCCAATTAATCGTAGACTCATTATAAGGTAAATAAACTGTACTGCGATTAATTTCAGTATTGCAATAATAAAGGTCAACTAAAGAATATTTTCGAAAATGATACGAACTAATTTTTATATACAGTAATAACTAAAGGATTTTTTTTTTAAGTTAAAATTAATCATTCGAACTTAACTTGTTTTCTTCAGCCGCTTAGCTCTAACTTAATAACTTACATTAACTTATTATAAGATTATGTCGATATTGAAGGATATTATTTCGGTTATAGACGAACAATGTTTTCTAATATTTTATATCATATGTTTGTATTTACACTGGCTCACTCGTCCTTCAAACCAAAAGCAATACAAAGATTTATGGCGGTAGAATAATTGATGAGTGGGTGCCTCAAAGGGCCTTAACGGGATTATGCAATTAACAATAATAACATTAAAAGTAAACCTAATTAAAATATATATTTAGTTTGGTTAAATTAACATACCTTTGTAGTTTAATCGTTAGAATGTTCTCGAATATTGCGAATAGTTGGTAATCTTACAATCAATTCGATTTCTATAATGACATTTCAAAATTGCTACTAAAGTACTAATCAAAAAGCAGTTGTATTATAGCATTTACGTATGCTTATTTTTTATTATATTAAGATAGGCAGACTGACAAGTGGGCCCCCTGATGATAAGTGGCCATTACCGCCTATAGACATTAGCGCTATAACAAATATTAAACTATACATCGCCAACGCTCAAACATACTTGGGAACTAAGTTTGTGTAGCACAAAATGTGTTGTAATTTCATTGGCTCACTCACCCTTCTAAGTGGAACACAACAATAATGAGTAACGCTGCTTGACAATACATATATATTATGAATGGAAAGCACCGTGCCCCGGAAAGCACGTTAAGCCGTTGGTCCTGCGCCTGAACTCTTACCGGTCGTGTCGGTTTGCCGTCCCATCGGATTATGAGAGCTAAGGAAAAGGGAGTGCACCTGTGTTTGCACACACACTTGTGCACTATAATATCTCCTGCGCAGTTAGCTAATCTCTCTTGAGAGTGGCCGCCGTGGCCGAAATCGGTCTGGAGGACCTTATTATTATATGAATGGATGGTACCTACTCAGGGAGGCTTGTACTGAGCCCACCGTGTATATATGAATCAGTTGAAGTAATTTTGGTCACTAGTGGAATAATTACTGCCTCGTTGGTCCACTGGCTACATGTAAGGCCGCGGACACGGTGGTCCTGGCTTCAAATCCCAGGTCGGGCCAATAAAATGAGATTTACTGTCGAAAATTCTCAGTAGCAGACCGGAGTCTGGAAGTTGTAAGTGTGTACACTCCCGTGCCTCGGAAAGCACGTTAAGCCGTTGGTCCTGCGCCTGAATTCTTTCCGGTCGTGTCGGACTACCGTCCCATCGGATTATAAGGGTTAGGGAATAGAGAGTGCACCTGTATTTGCACTCACACTTGTGCACTATAATATGTCCTGCGCAGTTGGCTAATCTCTCATGAGACTGGCCGCCGTGACCGAAATCGGTCTAGAGGACCATCATCAATTACTAACAAATTTCGGCTTTAAATTTGATTGAGCACTTATTTAGTATTATTTCAAGGGCTGCGCCATTACGCTAAAAGCTACGTAAAACACTTAACAGTAATTTGAGTCAAGAAGACAACAGAATTTTTAATTCTCCCTCGGGTCATTTGCAAGGAATTCGTGGGTCTTTTTGAAATAATACCAAAAGAAATGTATTCTTTTATTGCATCTTGTAATTTCGTAACTTAAAAGGTTTTTTGCTTGGATATTTGTGCAAATTAAGCGAATGTAACTAAATATGTTTATATTTTGGCCTTTACTTAATGTTTAAATATCGAAATTAATGAGGCTACTATATATTAAGATGACTGACTACGTGGAATAATGGTAAGAAATGTAGCGCCTTTCTCCCGTTGGACTAATATTATTTTTATCTGGTTACAAAATGCTGACCTAGCTAATGCGCCTTTGTCTATGCGTTCGTGAACGTATTCATCCAACTATGATGAAACTTTAATAAGTCGTTCTGCGTAAGCCAGCAAAGGCTCTAGCCCAAGAAACTGAAGTAATGTGTCACATATTTAGCGTTTTATAATATTTAAATGTTATGTATTATGTTGTTATCAAAGTCTTTATGTATGGGTATAAAGCGCGTACTCGTTGAATACTTTAAACAAAAGTAATAATTGGCATTATACATTCATCCATGATCGTACATAGAAATAAATTAAAAATAACAATAATTATTCTAATTATTAATGAACAAAGTTGTTATATAAGACAATCTATTGCGTCAAGTTATCCATCATATAACAAAATAAATAAAATGACGTAAATAGCTGTTGCCTATATCCTATTCTAAGTCCGTGTTACGGTTAGTCGTTCCAATGCGATTTTATGTTAAAAATACAAAAAAAACAATGGGTTGCACTCCGGGAGAGCCGGCAGAAGTGAAAACTTGAATATTAACGTTGTGCATTTTTGATATTTTAGAATGATTAGGGAAGAATTTTGCTCGAATGGCTTTAATTATCAGTATAAAAGAACTATCATTTATGTGATAAAATACAATATTCCTTTATTGCGCTATCGTCCACAAACATGACAATTTATATTACATTAAAAATTTAACACTTCAAAATCCGTCTTACGAATTTTCAATCAGGGTCACGTGACCTGACGCGAGTTTAACATTTTTTTACCCATCCCAAAAAAGAACACAACACCGCTAAAGAAGTTTCACTTCAAAAACAAATAAGATTTCATTGATCAATATTTAACAACTGACTAGAAACTTGTCAAATCGTATGAATCTTAATCAAAGATTGCTAAAGTCGAATCAAAATTGAATCAATTTTAATTTATATGTAGGTCAAAGCTTGTAATTGAATTTTAAACCATTCCCCTTTTCCCAACACTGATTAAGTACTTACTTTAAAAGTTTGCACATTTTATTTTACATGGAATAAATTAACACAAGTTTGTATAGTTTAAACTTAGGTTCAGTGCATTCGCGTAAAGCGTCAGTTTGCATGTTTTCTATATGTCTCTAATATACGTGTCATAAAGTATTATTTATGTTTTTTTCCACCATACTCGTACAAACCCCTCTTCACAGAAGTCCCGCTCACACTTGATTGTTTTTTTTTTATAAAACTTTCTGCGAGTACTAGTAATTAATATAATTATTAAATAAGAAAATTAATATAAATAAAAAGTAATGATATGAAATATTAATATTAGATTTAATCTTAAAAAATAATAAAGTTATACTTTAACCTAAGTCCATAAGGTTTACAAAATTGATAGTCTCACTTATAAACTGCTTAGCGGCTATTTAGTTAAACACTGATCTCTCTTTCTGTCATTACTGGTTTAGCATTCGAAAGAAGAAGACACAGCATTGTTTAACTGATCACCCGCTTAACAGCTTTATAAGTAAGGCCGTTTATTTTTGCAAACGTATAGAGCTACTGGTATTATCGAAGAAATTCTAATCCTGCTGGAATATTCTACGTGGGAGTTGCGAGTTTGCTTCACCGTAAATCCTCGTTAGGTCAATTTGAGAAATAGTTTGTTTAGTTTGAAATCGTGGGCGTACTTTTACGTACCAGTAGAAACACACAAGCAAGTTTATATAATCATTACATTTATTTTAGTTAGAATGGAAACTTATTAATAAAAAATCTATAAATAATGTGTTTGTTCCTTACTTTACTTACTTACTTATATATCGCTGGAACTGTAAACTAACATATTAAATATTCATTGAATAAAAAGTCTAAGCTGAAAGTAGTTGTACGGAATCTCAGTTAAGGTTCGATTCACGCCAGTTTTTCAAATAACCGATTTTATTAAACTTTTATTAAAATTTTATCACAAATTTTAAACATCATATATCGTATAGAACTATATTTTTGATTAAAAATAGTCTTAATATCTCAATTATCTATATTAAAAAGAGTTTCTATTAAAAGTATATTACATTTTCTGAACGATACGAAATACCCATATTTAATTTAAATACATACACGATTTGCCTACAGGCATGAAAGCTTTTAACGGTGTATTATATATACATTGTGCTACACTTTATTTATAGATTTGATTAACATGAAGGCCTCAGTTAACTCTATTTACATATCTATCTGTATTTTTTTTTTTGCGGAGACTAATAATTCAATATTGTTAAAATTTTTACTATTTCGATATTATCATATTTTTATATCAATGAGACTAGTGCTACGCTTTATATATTAGCCATATGTGGTACCTACCTAAATAGCTTCAAAGCGATTTATATGTATATTTCTAAAAGGTGTATTAAAATTACTAATCATCTACGGTACACTCAATGCTACGAAAACGTAGCATACTCCTACATTTGTATGCGCCCAATCTTAATGTAACGTCCTTAAACTTGTCAAGTGTATCAGTACGGTAGAGTGGGCAAGTGCAGCCCAGTCCCCGTGACCTACATCTGACGACCCTCGCTCGGGAAGCTGCTAATTTCCACCATCGTCGAGCGACGTCACAGCGGGGGCCGGGGTGCTTCGACGGCTCGCTGGCTGCTCCGTGCTCGCTCCAACCAGTCCGCCGCTTCTATTCGATCTACAAACACGTCGGCCGTGACCAAGCGCTTTGCCGCGAACAATAAAACCTCACACTCGCCTGATCGGAGAAACATTCAGTGAGCATCAGTTTTTTTAAAGTGTAGTGAAATTTTTTTTTTTTTTCAATTGTGACAAGTCAGGCGGGCGGAGACTCGGGTGGGGCGCGTTCCGCTGACACAGTGGCTCAGTCAGCCGCCGGACGCCGAGTGGCAAGCAACATCGATTTTCTCCAAACGGCTGTACGCGAGGTACGTAACATCACGTGCTCGTATTTTCATCGTGGCTATTTCCACGCGCCGCGTATTTTCGAACGATCTGCTTAGCGTTCAAGGCCGCGTCTGTTTGCACCGAAGTTTACGTGTATAACATTTACGTTATGATCACTAATGTAAATCCTGGACAATGCGTTATCTATTATCGCGACGGACGTCGAGAAGGAAAACGAATCGCTTTCATGGTTTCACGATCTTCAAAGCGCGTTTAGAATAAGTAATGCGATAACGCTGTTACCAAGGTCGCAATTTACTTGTCCGCGGCGTCTCATATTATTCTTTCACTGTGATGTAAATACGTTACTATAACGATATCTTCATATATCTAATATTACCATAAGGATAAGACAATTTCCATCGTAATGTTATTAAATTTTAAAACACTATTGCGATGTGTAGCTCGTTCTAGTGCAGTTACTATTAATTTGATCATGACCTACAGACGTCAACGGTCTAATATTACTATAGTGATAGACAATCTGGCATTTGCTCAAATGATATTCATTCAAACAGTAATACGAAATATTGCGTTTAAAAAACGATTGTGTATTGAAAGTTATACTCAAAAATTGTAGTCGTAATAATCTTTGTACTCTCACCTTATATGTCCCCGAAAGCCTCAAAAAATAGTATCTTCTATATACTTAATAATACATAAAATATTTTCTCATAAATTATATCTTGCCTTTTAAATTACTGTATGTACATGTTTCGAACATAATAAAGCATTATTTACTTTTAATGTTAATCTATGTTAATTACGAAAGCATTAAATAGAGCTATAAGTTTACGTGTTGCGTTTAAATAAATTAAAAATAAACATTAAACACGAAAATATAGACTAGGAAGTTGCTATGCTAGAGTATTTTAATTAATGTTGTTTCATTGATATTTTTGAAAACATATATATACATATTTTGACAAAGTTGATATTTTGTGCTTATACGTAACAACACGTTCCGTTTTGTGAACATAATTTTCAGTGATTATTTGTAAAAATATTATTTCCTTTTTCATTGTTTAGAGTTTAGTATTTTAACAATGCATTTTATTTATTTGTATATAATACCAGTTTTCATTTATATCGCCATAAAGTGTTTATTGATTGCTTATCGCACAATCGTGTTGTTTTACAAACAACTCGAAGCCTTTAAAGTTTATAAGTTTCATTTCAAAACCAAGTATGATTTCAATTTGTTTCTGTATATTTATTTAAAAATATACCATTATAATAATTCAAATTCAAATTCAAAATACTTTATTCAATATTGAAGTATTACACTTTCTTATTGATAATCAATTTATTAACTACCAACGGAAATAAATGTCAGATAATTAAGTTTATTATTATTAAAGTTTTATGCCTAAGACTAATTTATCCTGATTCAAAAATTATTACTATTTATGTATAATATATGACTTAAAAATATCGAATTCCTCAATTTTATGAAGTTTTAATAAGTACATAACGATTATGAGTATAAAAATACTTGCTTGATTAATACGTGTTCATTATAATAAAAGGAAATATTTTATCATACGCGACAACCAACCGAAGCAAACATATAATTCGAAACAAACTTCGAAAAAAGAATAAAAAAATATTCATAATTCGAACGATTTCCGATAATAAATAAATAATTTTATTGACGAAGTTCAAAGCGAACACGTAAACAGTAGGAACATTAATCAACGTATCAACGTATCAAGCTTAACGGTCATGGCCCACGTCCAACTCAGAATTCAGGTCAATAGGTTTAGTTTACCGACTTTTTAATGTATCACTTAAATTCTGATTCGGAATATTATAATTTATTTGTCGAAATAATTCTGTCATTCGTCAAAATTGCTATCGAATATATGGTATCATACTACTCATTCCGTTTCATGTTTACCTCTCGTTTGACAACGAACAAAAGTAAACACTTAAACTGCCTAATTAAATGTAGAAAATAAACTTCATAAGTAAATTTTGTTGGTGCTTAAACACTGATTTTTCTCTTACTGAAATAATAGATTTTCTCAACATGGATTGTACAGTTATTTAACTTAAAGAAAACTTTATTTACGGTATATGTTATTTTTACGATTTTATGTCACACATCGTATAACGACTGTTTTATGTTTATACCAAAAAGTCAAAGTAAAAAATCTTTATTCAATATTCAAGCATTACACTTACTTATTGATTGTCACAAATCTACCACCGGTTCGGAAACAAACACCTCAGACCTGAGAAGAACCGGCGAAAGAAACTTAGCGGGAGTTTTTTTTTATATATACGAGTATACATTATATACTGATTTAGTAGCAGACGTATAAATATTGTTCTCGATTTACATTAAACAAAATAGAATAAGTACTTTATTAAATGAGATGTAGTCTATCTACCTAACCTCTATTTTACCTTTAATAAATAGCAAAGGTCGCACGTAGACATATTGTTTGACAATATAAATAGTGTTTTGATATAAAAATATATGAAAACTATTTCAATACATGAAGTATATTTAAATTATACTAACAAGCCGATCTAAGGACTTATTAGTATTAATAATGCGAAATTAACTCTTTCTGACTGTTTGTTATGCTATCATGAATAAACCACTGATTTGATTTTGATAAAATTTTGTATGA
This sequence comes from Nymphalis polychloros, assembly GCA_905220585.2. Taxonomy (NCBI): domain Eukaryota; kingdom Metazoa; phylum Arthropoda; class Insecta; order Lepidoptera; family Nymphalidae; genus Nymphalis; species Nymphalis polychloros. Next base: position 4,569,865 of record HG992247.1, read on the forward strand.
AGCAAGCTCGTACCCCAAGGAACGTCATATGTTAGTTTTTTTATACCCAATACCTTCCTACTGAACTGTATGAAAACTAATAGTCTCGATTTGATTTATTCTGCATTATTATGGGATATATTTTAATATACTTAGACAAATTTATTTCTAACACAATATATTTTACCAATAAGACTCTGTCCTAACGCACATATAAATAATTTTCTTATCAAATTTATTTATAACTCTTAATAATCATAAAGTTATTATCTTAACTAATATTATAATATGCGAAAGTGAGTTTGTTCGTGCCATTTTAAGGCATAACTACTCCACCTATTATTATAAAAAAATTCATACATGTTGTCAGGGGTACAAAAAAAGACATAAGGTATCAAAACCTACCTCCCCACTCATACGCGAAATATATTTGATCGAATACAGTTGTACTATCGCATTCAAAATTCAATGGGCATAGGTTATAAGGTGATTAGAACACGTATTCGTGTCAAGGTGTACTGTCACGGTTGCGCCCTATCGTCGATTGGTCTGTGACCGCGAATGTACACAATAAAACTAACGCAGTTCATTTGCGATCGGAAGGAAATGGTCGTTTGTACGAACAAACAGGCTTTTGCTTTATATTATTAAGTTTATTTTGTATCAGATCAGAACTTAATACCTTTTACTTCTGTATAAAATAAGTACAAAGTACAACAGGTTGATTTAATACATTTTATGTAAGATTATATTTTTTATTATATGGTAAAAATATACCACCAATACTGGTAATACTATTTTCTCTGTCAAAGACTTTATAAAACGAATGATATAAATTATTCCGAGCTATCGTTATTTCTAAGCTAACGAACCCCATTGTGACTGGCGAAAAGGGCTCCCTTTATTTTTTTTTTATTTTAAAATCGAGTACTATTAATCAATGCCTAGTCTGTTTCGTCCACTCTGACCTAATTTAACTCCCTCACCTCACGCAATCGAGTTCAGAGATTTTTTTAGTCGAGGAAAAGTTACTTTTTCCTTAATAAAAGAATCCATTCTAATTGCGTCTGAAACCATTAACGTAGCGCCATTAATTAGATTTTTTGTTGTAGAAACTCTTTTTTTATAAACTTTTTTATGGCGAATTAAAATTTTCGTCATAAAATTTATAATGATAAGAAATGGTAACTGGACCGTGGAAAACCGTCATTGAATGACGAACATATTGATATAAATATAGGTATATTGTACTCTGCGTATCTATATAAATTTTCTACTATTTACGATTTTAATGTTAATGTAATGTTGAGCATTTATCTCCATACTATATCTACATACTATATTTTTAAATTTTATTGTATATTAATAATCTGCTGCTACAAAAAAAGACAAGACTCAAACAGTTATTTTATCCGTATTCTATGCTTTTAAAAATTTAATAATAATAATAATTTTTTTCAATTTATTTCACTGGATCAATAACGCTTGAAACTGAAACAAGGCTTTAGAAGCAAGCTCTTTCATCAAACAAAATTTCTCTTATTTACAAATATTCTCGTAAAAAATACCTCGCCCACAATTCGTTTTATTATCGTCGATTACAATCAAATGTCAATGGAAATATATTTATACAAGAATATTTAGTAACTATAATTAAATAGCGATCGTTATAACAAAGTTGAAATTACAACGACGTTATTCCGAGATCGTTCGATAAGCACGCGATATAACTATTTACTCAATGAAATAACTAGACTACATCTGAAAATAACATTTACTCAGTAAATAAATGATATGTACCGTCATAACTTACCGCTATTTAAATATCATTGCCAATGCAGAATCAATAGAAACTCGGTTTCGCAAAGAGTGAGAAAGGTATTAAATCGTATACTTTTACTATATTTGTATTTCTTTCTCCTTTACATTCTCATAATTTTATATTATCTATACTTAAATATATTTACAATAATCGTATTAAGTAGTAACAAGCCCCAACCAAACAACTATCCAATCGTCATTTTTCTACCGCTTAATAGCTACCTTACAATAATATAGATTACTAGCTGTGCCAAGCGGCTTCACCCGCGTATAATTAATAAAAATATAAAAAAATATTTTATTACTATAATAACACACACGCGCGCAAACACACAAACACATACACACACACACACACACACATATATGGCTACTGGTAAAGAAATACGTCATTAACGATTTGAAATTAATTTTCATAAGATACCGTAGGGTTTACCGATCTTATATATTTGGCCTATCATTTGCGCCATCACATGTTCTTTGTGTGTACCAATTTTCATCAAGATTGGTCAAGCCGTTCTTGAGTTATAAGAAAACATACAGGCAGACAGACAAACAAAAATGAAAAAAATTGTATAATATGAATCACTGCATCATAAAACGATTATTCATCACAACATTAGGTGAAAAAAAATGTACAGACAAAGTCAATAGATTTATATAGTAGTATAGATTTTGATATTATCAGCCGCAATCATATATAGAAGCAAAGGCAAACTCATAACTCCAAGTTTCCGACCCGCAGGCAATACATCTCTGGACCAATATTTGCTTCTATAATAAGATATTTGTTTTGCCTATTAATAAATTAAAATCTTACGGTAGGAAGCGTGAAGTTCGTATCTATTCGTCCATGACATACAGATTTAACTTTATAGTTGACTACATTATTCATTTGAATAAAAGTGTAATTAATATGGATTCTACATTCGGATATAGCGGTAGCTTTACAATCAAGTTTACTATACAAATACCCTTCAATGCAAAATTTGTTATAAAATATATTGATTTTAATTTTGCTCATCACCAAAGACCATAAAACTGCTGATTGCGAGAAAACACCAAGAACACGACGTGAACATTCATTACGTATATGACATGGCCCTTCATCGCTAATATTAAAAGTTAATATTAAAAAACTGGCAATACTTTGCATGTATATAGTATATCTAATTTACTACAAACACGATTCGAAGCTTAGAATATAAATACATTTTTATAGCGTTCAAGTATGATCTTGTAAAACGCTCTGAAAATTTAAATTGTAAAAATATTCAAACGTTATGAACGACAATTTAACTTCAATATGTTTTTGGTTACATGAATATTTTACTCAACATACCGAATGTTACGATAACTATTGAGTTTCGTTTCGTATATTTTCATATGTTATAAACATACATATGGAAAAAATCTGATCGTATGTACAAGGAAAACACGACTCAAAACACAATAATTTAATTTTATACATTCAAACTTAATAAGGATTTGTAGTACCAATGAGTGTTTTTACGTTTTCTTAATTGAAATAAAAGTTAACGAGAACATTTAACTACATTGTAGTTTTAGTAAAAAAAAATATTATAAAGAAAAATAAATAAAAAAGCATTTCATATAGCGAGATAAATTAAATAAAGAGTTAACTATTTAATTAAGTTAAGTAAATTAAAGTCATGTTATGTTTGTTTTGTGTTAAAACCAAACTTTTCTCCGCAACAGAGAATAGAAAATAAAACATTATTTGTTTTTTTAAATAATTGAATGAACTAATAATAATATCATCGAATTTTATTAATTAAATGACTAAGAGAATACGAGCCAACTCTGATATAATAATAAGTAAAATTGTTTCAAAGCCAATGCCAAGATAAACTTAGCAACGTAAAACACTCGACTATTGAAGTAGAAAAATAATTTATATTTACGTTACGTCAAAATAACATTTCATTTGGTCGCTTTACTCAAGATGAGCAAAAATTTAATTATGTATATTATCTGTTATTTTTTCAACTTAAATGAAGATTGTTTTCAGATGATTTACAATTTAAATATGATTAATAATACATATTCTTAGCAGATGATACGGTTTTATCTCTTTCTGTCATCAAAAATTTGACATTCGAAAGAAAAAGACAAAAGCTTTAAGTATACTAGTACAATCAGAACGTAAAAGACGATTCTTATCGGTAGAAAACGATTTTATTTTCACGTTTAACACCTTCGTATATTCACGTTTAATCAACTAATAAAAATGCAATCCCGAAGTGTAAGAGCCAAATTGAACAAATATATTTTAATTTGATTTGATTCATCCAATCCACAATATACAATAAATTAATTTCATTCCAATAATTCTTGCAAATAACATAATATTTTTTCACTTAAAATAATAGATAGTCATAAACATGTATTACATATAAATACATAATAGTATCAATGTACAAACAATACAATGCTTGTTTACAGTTTTGATGTACATATGTGGAACAGTGGCGCAGATAATAATAACGTGAAGGTCGATAGATCTTAGCCGATTACTTTAATATTATAATGAGAAACAGTTTAATTTCAAACGTTTAATGGGACGTCGCATTATTGTATTTCAATGAGAAACTTAAGCGTATAAAACATATTACAGCTTTAGATAATGCGAAGAGTAATAATTAAGTAATTTTCGAAACCCATATCATATATTTACCTAATTTTAACACTTAATTTCGATTTTATAATTTAATATTTTGAACGTACTGTCTCGACTGTAAATATTATAACGTTACTTTCATTACTATTAGTTGTATACAATAATATAATATCAATGTTCGAATTAGTATTCGACTTTAAGCCGAAATGCCCAGTGGTAAAAACGCGTGAATCTTAATCTTTGATTGTGGATTCAAACCCTGGCAAGCACCACTGCATTTCATGTGCTTGATTTGTGATTATAATTCATCCCGTGCTTGACGGTGAAGGAAAACATCGTGAGGAAACCTACATGTGTCTAATTTTACTGAAATTCTGTCACATGTGTATTCCACCAACCTGCATTGGAGCAGCGTGGTGGAATAAGCTCCAAACCTTCTCCTCAAAAAGAGGTGAAGAGGCCTTGGCCCAGCAGTGGTACATTCACAGGCTGTTATTGTGTATGTCAAATGCAAGCGCAATCTCTATTACCTCACTTTCATACTTCGATGGGACAAGCCGACGTAACTGAACAGTGATCATGCTCAAGTCTAATTAATATAATGCATGCTGAGACGTTACACGCAACAGTTCTTAAAAGGATAGTCTTATAACTTTTAAAGGCCTGACTCGAGATTTGAGCCAGGTACCTAAAGTCAATGGATCAACGAATCAGTTATGAATACAAATATATAACCTATATTGAAATCTATACAATACAGGCATAAAATATAGCATGCCAAGATAATAATCTAATATGTATCTATAAGTAGCATCCTATCAATGTCCCACAGCTGGGCTAAAGAGTTCTCTACTCTCGCGAAGAATGTTTGGAACTTACTCCGCAGAATACGCATTTGTATCCGAAACTTGCAATTATCCTCACGATGTTTTCCTTCACCGCAGAGCACGAGACGAATTATAAACACAAATTAGCACATGAAATCTCAATCCTTGACAAAATAGCTGCAATCTTCGCTTAAAATAAACGTCTTCAAATCAAAATGTAACTGGGACACTACAAAGTCATGTTTGGAGAAATGAAAACAGCTCTAATTATTTCCACATCAAACAGAGTACACGCAAAACCACCCACATGCCATTACCTGCGAATGCGTCATATGGACATTAATTTATTCCTTTATCTCTATCAGATCCGAGATAACTGAAAACTATTCAGGGTGATACTTTGATGCCAAAACGTGAACGTTATTTCACCAATTCAACTGGCATCTATTCAAAATTGCTACCAAATTTTCTGCTGTTGCTTTGGTTCCAACTGTAAAATTATTAACTGCGCTTTTCATTCATATATAAACTTTTTTATGTGAATCTATTGACTCGACGTTGGGTAAAACGAACTCGTATGCCGTGACGGCAAACGTCATGACGCTCCCTGATGCCGTCGTGTCCCTTCTCCGCCAGCGCTCTTTATTCCCTTGTGTGTATTCCTAGCATGGCGCATATACTATATACATACTTCGTTGCTATATTTAATTTTTATATTTTTATATGACATTATTTTCGTTAAAAAAAATCAATGATATCTCATTTTTATTTCTTTCAATGACACTTCTTCATTAGGTTAACCTTGACAAACTATTTTTAAATATTTCTTTTTAAACACTTTTAGTAATAATACTTCGTTACCAATATTATCTGAAACTTATTTAAAGTACAAGTTTTTTCATCCTAACTCTCCTAACACATTAAATTACCTCTTGGAACGTCTAAAGCACTTATTATTAATTTGGCAAACATTTCATCAAGTGCAGAGCTGTCTCTTTGAAGATGAAACGTGACTTACGTTGAGTTTTCTTATTTATTATTATAATTTAATAATTAATTGACAATAGTTAAATATATTATTATAATAAAAATTATATAAATAACGAATTGTTATCCGTCTGCTTCGCTCGGCATAAACTCGATGCTAACATCGAATTAATTAGTGCTTATTATTTTTTTCGGGAGCCGCAATGGCCCCGTGGTGATATATGTTAACCTTAACAGAAGATTACGGGTTCGAATCAAAGTAAACACCACTGTGAAGGAACTCATAGCGAGGAACTGTGTAAATACCATCCATTACGATCTATTTCATTGTAGCTGCGTTTTTTAACATCTTTCAAAGATATTTATATAACGTAAAGCACAATTTGATAATAACGATACACGCGTAAGTTATATGAGTCGCGTTGTTAAAATACCTAAAGCAGAAATACTCGAAAGCACTTTTAACTTCACCTCTGTCCGTGTTTCTACGTCCGTGTATAATAAGTACATTTATATTCATTAAAACAAACACGATTCATGATAAAGAACCTAATCGACTAACAATACGGTTACAATATTATCGTAAACATTAGTTGCCCTAGAAAATGCTTTACTTTCTGATTTGTATACATTGAAAGACAAAAACTATTATAGATGCTAGTGAGTTCTTTTTTCAGACTGCGGCGCAGACGGATTAATAGGCCACCTGATGGTTTGGTCACCAGCGATAATAGACTAGGATTGTAATATTAACCACCCTTTGGAAACTAAGAAGACTCTTATACCAGGAGTTAGATGTTATATTCCATTAGAAGTTACTTTTATATTTTTGCATGCTAATGAGATTCAATTAATATTAACAATAAAAAACAATTGTTATTTATTTTGTTCATTTAGAAAGTTCTATCAAGTTTTGCGAACGAATTAAAAAACAGTGTTTTTTTAACGTCTACTGACTAATGTATAGTTTATACTCGTATTGATATTTTTAGAATAACTTTCATAGCGATGTATTTGTTACCTAAGGCGAGAACATTGGTTCCACTGGAAGGCAATCTTGTTAACTCAAATAGGTTTACTGCGCTTATTCATCACACTAAGCCTTTTCTCCGTATAAGCCTCGTTTGCTGTGTCTTATCAAATAATAACATTAGATAGACGAATACAATATTTACGACAGTGTTATTTACGTACATATTTTCGATATCACACTGAAGATTGATCCGAGTCAAATTTGAATTAAAGATACCTGATAAAAATTATTCATATACGTGATAAAATTGGCAGATTAATTGGTGTTAATTGTAAGAGTCCAAATTGTTCAGTGGTTAGGACACGTAAATAAAAACGCGGGCAATTCATTTGCTTAATTTGTACTTATGTCATCTCGCGTTCGGCGATTAAAGAAAATATTATAAGAAAACAATGCCCGTTTTTTATCTTAAGTAATTACTAATACTCTTATTTACCAAATGGGTCAGAATAAAACATGCGATTTTAATATCGCTAATTGGCCATTCAACATTGTGATATCTTTATACGTTGGATAAAATTCTGTCACATACGCCAACCTGCATTGGAGCTATGTGGTGGAATAGGAACCTCCTCGAGACGAGTGGAACCATTTACATAGTAGTGGGAAAGCTACGGGCTATTCATTTTTTTCTTATAAACTAGTTGTAATAAAATTTTGAGTAAAATATACGTATTTCATTTCATCTCATTCCTTACTCAGGAATGAGATGAAATGGAAGGAGTCATCGAACATCTACTAAGTCTTTAAAGTATTAATCATAACTTTAAATCACGTCCTCCGTCTCTTTCTTACAACTGATGTGTCGAAGTCAAATTAACGTCTAGTTTAGAACTAATGGGTGTTAAGTGTAGTCAGATGTAACCGGTTAACTGGTTACAACGAGGATATTGGATGATGAGGAGCGTGTGGCCTAAATTGCATCCATCACACCGTATCTGTCTATCGTGTGTTTATATATATGAACAATAAAGGTCAGGAATAAGATACGAATTAGACTTAGAATACCTACAATTAAAATATATTTCAATAAAGTATAAATACAAATGTAATTAATTGCTACACAAAAGTTACAATAGTTGTATTCCTTGCAGTTTATTATCGATATGATTGGTATCGAAATTGCTTCTGTGTGTATTTGTTAAAAAAAGGTTTAAAAACATGACATCACAAAGACTAATATTTCATTTGAACGAAGCTGAAATTAAAACAGATATTTATTAATAATGATTAATTAAAACAAATTAATCACTCTATAATAGGTAGGTAGGATAGGATAGGTAATGAAAATGTAGAATTAATTCAAAATAAACGTCGAAAATGGTGTGTTCATGAAGATGAATGCACGATAATTCTAACTAATGATTTTAACCTTGGTTTTGTCGCTTGGTCTGTATTAAACATAAGCTTAGTCAGCTGTTATGTAATTCGAGTCTATATTTGATTCTATCGAATTGAAATATTTGGAATTATTTTTTAAATAAGTTAACTTCGTAATTATCCTGCTACGGACGCGAGTTTCGAGTTCTTACATAACTTTTATGTAAGAACTCGAAACTCGCCGCAGAATATGTTAATGCATTGTCATCATTTGCGACATTGAGTCTAAAAAATTATAACACTTTGGTAAATAAGCATCGGAATAGCGTAGTATCGTAATTCGGTTATCAACGTTTCACGACTGAGATACGAAGACAGTTACAGAATAGCACAGCTGTTTTGTAGATCAAATCTTACAGCTGCATTTAAATCAGTTACGAACTGAAATAATTACTTTTTAAGCTTGATTTTAAAGTGTAATATGAAAAAACACAATATAATAGAAAAATCTCTATGCTAAGTATATTCTTTGTACTATACAATTGCTTGTGGTCAATGATGTTCAAATGAACAAATAACATAAAAACAGAATATATAAATTATGCTATGTATTATGAGATTAAATATAATGATATGTTCACTTATGAATATTTTATAATATATATTCAACATACAAAGCGTCACTAACTTATGTAAATTGAACAAACACAGATATATAACGTAATATGTGACACGTTACAAATTATCTAACGTAATATAATAGGCAAACATTTTCTGACGTATAACGGAGATTGAGTCAATAAAGGTTACTTAATAAAAACATATTGATTGATCGATATTTTTATAAAAGTATATTATGTACTAAAGTATATTATGTACTAAAGTCGCTTGACACGTCTGCCTGTATTGTATGTATTCAAATATCAAGAAGTATCGTGAAAATATTTTATGCAAATTAGATATTATTATTATTATATTTGTCAATTATATCGGAGTTAAATGGTAGGTAGCAACATAAGAGCTATGACGTGCGATGTGTATATCGATAATGATATGTACGGAATGCATGTCTGATTTCTTCCATTTGTAACGAAAAGTACGCGACACAACTAACAGTTATAGATGAGAGGGTGAGTGTAGTATATAAATACGAGAGTGTTTGTTGACATTTGCTTTCGCGCACCAACGGAGAAAATATACTACGTGACATCTTTAATAGCTTACAGGCTAAAAAGTATCACAGGCTATTTATACCGCGATATTTTGAAATAAGGTATAAATACAAGAATAAAGGTCGTATTGCAAATAAAAGAACATTACATTTCGAGAACATTACCACTACAGTAATCGCGTTATGCATTACGTTTTACGAAAAATAATACAAATAAAACTGGTCGCGCATCAGAGTAAGTCGTGCTAACTGCCACCTAGGGAATTTTATTGACGTTTCGCCACAATTCCGTATATCGAGATAGGAATCCTTTGCTCTGGAAATAAAATACAAATTCATTGTAACATATCAAAGATCGTTTTGTAATTATGTAATTTATACGTTTTTCTTTATAAAATCCTAGTAACGTAAACTTAAGAATAATTAATAAATAAATTTGCATCATTAAAAATATTTTATCGACAAATTAAATGTTATTTATGAATTCTCCGGATTGCAATCTCTATTAACATCACTGCCAACTTTGAATGGAGCCGTGACATTGACGGCGTGCAATGCTAGCCAACCTTGTCTTGCGATGTATACTTCATTATTATTAATTTATCCAAAATTTTGAAAGACTACACTATTTAAATGAAAAAATGAGCATGTTCTTATTTTAAATTTATGCAACGTCATGTCACTAATCAATTTATCAATTGAAGGTTTAAAAAATGAACAAGTAACATCATATGCATATTACGTGTACATATGTAGTAGCTACGTAGCGCGAAAAGCGGTTTGTTTAAAACGTAACTTCTAATCAGTTTGACCTCACATTAGATGACCTTCCGCACAAAGGTCAACTATTTACTTATATTTACCTGGCGTTTGTTTTGTATACCGCGATTTATATGAAGCCACAATGTGAATTACTTTAATTAAATTCATTTTAAGTATGGGAGAGCCTTGAGTATTACATGTTCTAACAATTTTTAATATATTTATTTATCAAACAAAATATCAATGTTTTAATTGCAAGTCGCAGTTTATTGCAGTTGTTTAACTGCAATATTTACCAATATTTTCAATGCGAAAATCTTTTTTTATGTTTGTGTTATTTTTAATACTTGGTTTTGTTGAAATCATAATGACAAATAATTTTACCAGAAAAAAACGAGAAGAAGAAAAGTTTTCAAAAAATTATTTAATCACTTAAAAGAACAGGCATTAATACATATAATACCACTACTTGTTCATTTGTTGTTCATTTAATATTTACAATACGATATATAAATCATATATATAAGTCAAGTTTTGTCATCAACGCATTCAAGAGTCAAGAAAATATTAACAAGCGTTTTACGAGTATAAAACCGTAACAGCATAATTAAATCAGCCCGCGTCCACGTGCTCCGACCTTGTGACGTCACAGCCGTGTTGCGTGACGTCCCGTCACTGTCATCGGAGTTCGACCACGATTCGAATGATGCTTTTGTCTTCCATACAATACTCGACCTCGTGAATGTCACGGGCGGGACGCTAAAACGAGACACTTTTGTTAATCGGCCAATTGTTACCTGCGGCACGTTGCATTGCAATGTATATCAGATAGTTATCTTTTGAGATATGATCAGCTTAATAGGCCACGGGTATACGTGGTTCGCATGAACTACTCCATAACTAGCATTGGGGGCTTAAATATATGTGAATCGTGAACAATTGTTTTTTATAAGAAACTTAATCTTCGAAGACCCCGTTATGTATCTAACTGGGTCTTTGTGTTTAAATATAATAAAAAGTAAACACATTGCCTCTCTCGGTTCTTAAATAAATGGTACAGTTAAAAAACCCTTATACTATTTTATTTTTATTTTATCTTAACTTTATATATGTGGACAACAGGCTGAAGAATATCCAGTTACTAATATATTAAAGGAAACTGTCGCGTTGATACGTATCATTTATATAATCTTTAACAATCTCCACAAATCATAAAATCTTTTCAAATGTTTGCTGGTAGGGTTTTTCAATCCAATCATCTGCTATTCTACAATCACACAGAACTCTTGTAACTTAGAACTGATATGTTCCGGTTTTAAGGATCAGTGGACTAGTGTACAGGCACAGGATTCTTCTGTGTGTGATAATGCCTTAAACACTATAGTCAGTGTCTAATATATATTATATATGACAGGTCTCCATTACAATATAAATAAATAAAACATTATTATTACTTTTATGTATTATATAATATTAAACTATTCTTTAACTGAGATCCAAGTCTGTTCCTTTTTTTTACCCTTAATAGGCTAGCGTTTGACCATTGTCTTGCCTGATGTTAAGCATCGACAGGGTCTACGATGTAGCACGCATGCCTAGAAGATACCTGTTTACTCTAGATTTGACACACCAACGTTGCACCTATCGGGAAATACAGACTCGAGGAAAGTCTTCCACAGCTTAGCAGTGCAAAATTTTATTAAAATATTGTTTCATGATTATTTCTCACATCATATTTTTGTTATCAAAATCTGAATAAGATACAAGCATTTATTATAATATTATACAATAAATTTTAATACACTCAACAACCTTTACATATGGATATTACTCGCTTCCCTTCCCAAGCGTATTGTAATAACCTTGCTTTTGTTTTGAAGTTATTCAAACAAACACGTACAATTACAATGGTCCAATAGAAATTAATAACTCCTATTTCATAACAAAAACTGTCATATTAAAAAATGTAAAGCGAAGATTAAGCGAATCCATATTGTGATAATTATTGTCAATTATTTCTTTTTTATCACATTATTATGTGATAAAGTAGAACTATAAAAAATTGCTTATAACGTCTTTGCATAAATATATAAATTAAAATGCTATATTGTTGTGATTGTAACTACACATTTACCCTTCAAACCAGAACACTAGAACTTGTGGATAATGTAACTGATTAGTTGTATACGCTTTCGGATTTGAGCCCCTCAATCTTCGATTAAGATACTAGTCATAACTATATGGGCTAAAAGTAATTATTAGGGTATATGAAATTCAATAAATTATACTGAAAACAAATAAATTTTTAACATAATCTCTATAATTTTAAATGGTCATCAATTCATTATGCATAAATTGTGATGCTGCTTATATAAACATGCAAGAACATTAAAATAACATGAATAAACATAAGAGATATATATACTAAAGGCACGGATAACACGTCTGTGGGGATATACATATTATAACTAAGAAAAAAATTTATAAATAGTTGATTGAGAATTATTAAAGCTAAGCAAGCTAAGCTAAGAATGTTTGGTATATATAGAAGAAAAAAATACATCAAAGTCAGTGTATTTGTTCATCATCTATACATAATAATATGAGAATATTTTCTTTCCGATTCCATCTATCAATACCAAACGAAAACATAGCAGCGGATATTTGAGTAAATATTAGGGGTGTCCTCGACTCGCATCAATCAAGTTTTTCTCGATCTCTGGGATACATACGATACGGGTTACATTAATCATTAAAGATGGACGTCCGTGCCCTACTTTATCTTGTATAAAAACTTTAACGAAAGTAAAATTACAAACTTATCCTGACAATTACGGTCTAGTAATTGAGTATGCTAAATTTGAGCTCTAGTCTAAGAGTACCAAAAAAAAAAAAACATAACATTCTTAAAGTGATATTTTCGTTAAAAAACATTTTATACAAAACAAATACAATATTAAATGTGCGAATAAACTTTAGACAAAACAATTGTATTGTAATCCGAAGAAGAAACAACGGAATAGCATTAATAAAACTATATGATAACGAGTTCCTCTACTAAATACTCCACATGAATAGTGGACTGTGTTGATCTTAACCGATAGTTACAGGCTCAAATCCACCCAAACATAAATAAATAGTCACTTGCTTAGTTTGTTCTATGATAATTACAACTCATGCGAAGCGTTAAGGAAGGAGGGAGGAGGCAGTTTGCCTCGTTGGTCTAGTGGCTAGATATAAGGCCGCAGACCCGGTGATCCTGGGTTAAGCCTCCAGGTCGGGCATATTATTTATCTTATTAAGTTTTTCTGTCAGAAAATTCTCAGTAGCAGCCCGGAGTCTGGAAGTTGGAAGTGTCTACACACCCGTGCCTCGGAAAGCACGTTAAGCCGTTGGTCCTGCGCCTGAACTCTTTCCGGTCGTGTCGGATTGCCGTCCTATCGGATTATGAGAGCCTAGGAAAAGAGAGTACACCTGTGTTTGCGCACATTAAGGAAGAAAATCGAAAGCAAACTGCATTTCTCAAACTATTTTATGCCATTCAATGGAACAGAGTTGTGCAATCAACAATAATTTCCTGAATAGAAAAGTAACTGTATCAGGACATTTACGAGCTGTAACGAATTCAACAATGTTTTAAATATAATATTCAACAAATATTATTAAAATTTATTCATGATGACGCAAATGAAACATCTCTTCAATCAATGACTTAAAGTAAATATCATTAATGTTTATGTAAAGCCTAGCGGTGAATATAAACCCGAGAACGTGGGCGTTTTCAGGAAAGATAAGAGATTAAAGTGCCTAAATCAACAAACTAATGATAAATCTATTCATAAGGGTTTAATATCCAAATATTTATTCAACAATTTTCATATAATTGAATTTCTAAAAGTAAAGTTTAAGTCTATAAATGTCCCACAGCTAACGCCTCATCTCCCTTGAGGACAAAATTTTAAACATACAGCTCCATTAAGGGATTGGTGACACATGGAGCAATAGACACATGCAGGTTTCCTTACGATGTTTTCCTTCACCGTCGAACACGAAATATATTATAAAAATAAATTAAGCACATGAAAACTCATCAGTGGTTTGAACCTACAATCATCAGTTAAGATTCACTCGTTCTAACCACTGAACTACCTGGCCTCGATTTTAATTTATGCTTTCGTTTAAATGTCGCTGGGATTGACATTTGTTTTTAAACGATCATTTGAAATCTATTTTAGGGACGTCAGAACGACATAACAAACGAAATTACTATACAGTAAAATGGTACGGTAGGTAATTATAAATGATAATTCACTTAAAATCAGTTAATGACGTGCAAAAGCATTTGCGGCAGGCGTAAAATCAGAAACGTTTTATTTTAAAACGTTACGCTCAACTTCCAACTTGAAATTTTATTCTCATCACGCAAGTACAAATTTTAACTGAGATAACTTCGGAAAGCAAGTCGGGATAACGAAATAATCTATCAGACAATGATTCGTATAAAGTTGTATCGTTTACAAAGTTATAAATTTAAACCAAAGTATATTTAAGTGGGCCAGCGTTCATTTACACTTTATATTTCCGCACTTAACATAAGACGCATAAATAATAAGTTGGTAGACAAGATTCGTTTCAATTGTTTTCAAAATACAAATATAGACCTTATATCGATGAGAAGAAGTGCGAACTCCGTATACCAAATCCAGCCTGCCTCCCTTCGACCGAGACCCACTGCCTAATGCGAAAACTTTGACGTCATCGTCCCACATAAAGTTGAGGTTTAAGAGTGGAAACATAATGAAAAACCGAGATTTAAGTTTTGCACATTTGCGTGAATCCAAATCCCATTACTGGTATTTAAAGGATTTATTAAAAGTGCGTGTATATGTAAGTTTGTTTCTTACGCATTTAAGACTTATATATTCAACAAATCATCCCCCTTTGCAAACAAGTTGTCACATTATACATAAGGCACTTAGCCCCAGACCTCACACACGTAGCCGGGGCCATAACTATGTATAAATAATATGCTAACATTAAAAGAAAAGTCTTTTTTTAAACGTTTTATGCATTTTTTTTTCTTTCTAATGAAAGTTTTTACATTACAAATATTTAAAAATTCGGAATAATTAATTTTACAATTTTTATACCTGGCCATATCATTCTTTATACCAATCACTTCATACGTGATGTAAGCGCTTCCTTACAGTTACTGCTCTATCAAACCACGAGTTTCAGTAACATATGTTACGGTTGTAGCTTTTTAATGAAAAATGAAATGCAATTTTCTCGTTACACAACGCCAACTGCTCCACCGCTTTATTTAGTGGGAATTTAACTGGTTTAACTTACAACTAATGTACTATAAGCTGTATCTCAACTCAATACTAATTTGGTTTCCTTTTTTTCGTTTTAAAAGTGTTTTTGTACGCTTTTATTTTAGTAAATGTCATCTACAACTGTATTTTAAACAAGTTTCATTCAAGCGATTTTGCTTCGTTTAAGTTTAATGGTTAATTTTAAAGAGGTTTTTTTAATGTTAATTACCTATCCTAAATAAGTTCTGAAGTAGTTCTTATGCGTAAAATATATATTATAAATGTATTATATAATAATAATAAAATTAAAATATTTATAACTTATTATAATATAAGCAAAATGTTGATAAAAAAAGTTTGTGTAAAGCCATTATATATTTCGACTTAAAATGAAAATAACTCTGATAAAATGAACATATATCATAACAAGTAATACGTCATAATACGTAAACGCTATTAAATAAGTTACGCTTTGAATGCTCACAGATAATACAGTCATATTAACAATCGCCCTCTAATCATTGCAAATTCTATATACTAATAAATGAGCAAAACCATTTTTTTTTAATACCTTACTGAAAAAACGACTAACTCATTATTAATAAAACTTATACCAGAAGATGCAGCACGTTTTAGATAAGGTTTTATTATATAAACGCTCCTCAGTTGCACCTGATTTAATTTTGACCATTGACATGACAAACGTGAATTTTATTTTCTTGTTTATCTATATGACATTTCAAAATTTAACGCTTCTGACACTTCGTAATGAATTATATTTTTAACATAGCAACACTTAAATATTACACATTCTGTTGTCATAATTTGTATCAATTAACTAAATGATGGTATTACATGACATAGATTAACCATAATCCCTCATTTAATTCATTTATTGTTTCATAATAAAATTAATATTCCAAAAAAATATAAGCTTTATAAATTTTAATGAATTCGTAAAATAATTTTAATGTTACCTGATTTTCGAACGAGTTTATATTCAATGTACTTTAAAGACATTCATTTATAGGTAATTTTATATTCAAATACGTCTAAAGTTATATCTTTAAAATATTATAATGATTGAACATAACTTCTACGAATCTACCAAAGAGGTTTGTTCTAGAACATTTTACATTAAAACTTTAAATTTCGATTTAAAGAGAAAGATTATATAAAAATACATTTTTATTTTAATAGTAGACATTTCTGAATGAGATTATACTTTAGATATATAAATATACAAAGTGACGCGGTCTTATCTAATCCTGTAAAGATTTTCGGTATCCATCAATCATTGTATCTCTAAAGAGGACGTTCAGTCTTTCTTAAGGGCGATCTATCATATGATGACATAATTGATGTTTGCACTCACATGACTTATTATGTTCTGTAAAAATACTATTATCATTAAATATTTAATTCTGGTCTATATTACTTAATGTTTGAAATCAGGTCGAGATTTTTCAATCGAATTTCAATTTTATGCGATTTATGTAGAAGAAAATACATATGTATGTATGTATTGTTAACTTAATTAACTTAATTCGTTATTTAAACTATATTTTTCAATCAATTCCCGTTATTTTAATGAAAACTTTTAATTAACTTCACCTGTTAGTGGGTCTAATCTTGCAATTGAATTTTAAGCCAATAAACCGATTGAGCTAAAACTTCGCACACCTTTCTGGTGCTACAATACAGTATTCATAAGAAATACATTGCAATGTCCCAATACTTCAATTTGGTCAATTTCTGATGTCCCTGTTCTTCTTTCGATAGAGTGAAATTATACGGATAGGAAACTGAAAAGAACAGTATTAAAAATATACCAAATTATTTTTTTATTTTTTTTATGGACAACTAAGACTATGGTGCCAAACTATGGTTTAAAAAAAAAAACTTAATGTTTCCTAAGAGAGACTATAACTGTATATTCTTAATATTTCGTGTTCCAATTTTGAAAAATACCCTATGAAAATTCTAACTATTAAAGTGTTGTCTAATTTTGTTTAAATTATGCGTTGCTAGCAACGCATTATCGTTATGCAAATTTTCTTACGGGCTTTTTTACACATGTTTTTGGATGTTCCTGATAGTGATGTAGGTTATCGGAATTTTGTAAATGTGTTTGGTGTATCATTATGACATTAAACTCTAACAATCCAATAATAAGGCCTGTTTTTAAATGAACATTATATACATATTTACTATCACCTTTATACTTAACTTGTATACCATAAGCTGTAAACATAACTAAAAGTTAAACCAAAAACATTGTTTTTTTAAATAAACCTTAATATTCATACTCTGTATTATCAAGTGAAAGAAACATTTTATATTTAATTCTAGAAATTTTATATATTTTTTCTTTATGACAATTATCCTTGCAAGGTTAAATCGAAGTCAATGTTAGTAATAATTATTTATTTATTGTTTTAAAAAAGAATATGCAACATTCATTATTTAAAAATGGCAGCTGTTATTGTTTTTTTTTTTATATAATCTGTGGCGCTGTTACTAGAGTTACGCCCACCGCCAATACAACACAAATTTGTGTTTCAAAACAATCTAGTTTATTTAAATGTAAATTACTCACTACAAAGAGCAGTTAATGATTTAATTGCAACTTAATTAGTCGACGAATTGAGAGTACAGATAATTATGTAAGTTTGGTTATTTGAAACAGAGCAACTGCTACAGATTCATTTTAATTGAAATGTGACGAATGAAGCCATTTTAAATCTATTTTATATTAGAAAAGTTTCATTTGGTACATAATTAGATTTAATTATTCTTGAAATTTAATGACAATCATTACAATTTAATTTTAAATATATTTCGTAACATTTTTTATGATTCATGTATCAATGGGAATGTTTAATTTCGTGAATACATACAAATACAATATTATAATTTTTATTAAATATTTCTGTTTAATCAACCTTACATTGCTAACGATAATATTCTTATAAAGTAACTCATGTTATGAATATAAATATTTTAATGACTGTTATTTCATACTTACCTTAGTGATTTATTTCAAAACCATATGTCTGTACAGACAGACAGACACACGATTTTATCAATTGTAACAGAACACGAAAATGCATTTTTATATATTATAATAGAACCGACTTTCACACGGACGAAGTCGCGAACACCAGCTATATTATAATTATCTATATAAGTATATATTTACAAAAGAAAACTAGTATACGTAGTATACCCGTTGTCTGGTTTCCATAGCACAAGCTCGGCTTAGTATAGGATCAGATAGTCGTGTGTGAATAATGTCCCAGGATATTATTATTGTTATATGAATATTGTATATAGTAATATGTATATCCCTAAGCCAGTATAACTTGTGCATGATTTTGTATATTTCCTTTAATTATTATAAAAACATTTCCTCGATAATAATTAATGTAATACAATTATATTTAAATTTACAAGCACTTGTTGCAATTATATATTTTTAATATCGATATAAACATGTGTATGTATATTTATTAACGTATTATAATTATACATAAAGATGTAAATAAAGCTTGGCCTAGTATTTAAACAAACAAGCTAATAATGTCACCGAGTTACCGAGGCTAACAAACAGCTTAAAATAACATCACACATAACGTATAATGTTGATTGTAGCAAAGTATTGACGTGACATGTAGATATGATAATATAAAAATAAAATCTATGTCTATTTTTATGCAAACCAATCAACAAATTGGTTTTAATAATTTAACATAAATGATAAAGGACTAAACTGAATATACGCAATTGTATACATTTTTTTTTTGTTCTAGAATGTGTATGTTGCCTTATGTTCGTTTATTGTTCATGCAATTAGCACCTATAATTGAGGTACCACTTTTTGTCTATATAATGTCAACTCTTTTTTTTTTTTTTATCGCTGGATAAACGTTTTGACTACAATATTACGTCAACTCTGCACTTTGTTGGTGATCCTATAAATAAATTAATTAAAAAATATATGTATAAAAAAAGTGTTTTTTTTTTAATTTATTATGAATAATATAAACCTAAGTTTGGATAAAAAAAATAAGCGTCACGAAACACGAATTCGAATGAAGTGTGATACTGGTAGCACTACTGTAAATACAAGGATTAATATGTTTTTATATGAAAAAATCAAAAGGCTTAACTTAAATTTGCAATAATTGGTTCGACCATTCGGTTGTAGAAACAGATATACAGATGTTTGTGATATATATCTTAAAATATCTTTGTCGAATAAAATTATCACTCAATGTTATTTGACATTTAATCATCTGTTTTCTTAAAATATCCACAATGTTCTTTATCATTACATAAATATCGTTAAACATGCTGTATAACATGGGAATCCCCAGTTAATTAACAATAATAATTGGTATAAATGTTTCTGTTAATTAAGTAACATCCCATTTCTTGTTCAAATAGCGCAACAATAACTTACACGTATTTACAAAGGGTTTACGTAACGTCAGGTCGACGTGGCTGTGAATGAACTGTTAACAGATGGCGACGCCCTATAAATTGGTAGTATCAACCCAACCCACAGACCGGAAGATGTTCGCGGCTGATTGTGGATAGATACCTCCTGAATGGCTTTCACGAGCGTAATACAGCTTTAGCGATAATATTAAACAGCAGGAAACGAAACCATTCTGGTCCTTCGAGCCGGATGGCGCTTACTTTATCGTTCAAGTTTTAAAATATAATATGGGTAATATCCAAATTATATGTTAATATTAAAATTAAAATAATCTTTTGTTAATTTTAAAATTTTTTTTTTAAATAATACGCTTAAAATAAACGTTCTATTTCAATTTCAATGAAAATAAATAAAGCTGTCATTTGTCATCCCAAGAACAGTAACTAAATGATTTAACAGCAGTAATGTCATATAATTTAGCATCCATTACGTAAGTGGCACCATTAAAACTAGTGCCTATATGTAACTGCTGACGTCCTTCACTACCTAACTTTTGTTGTCATTATTGAAATGATTTTGCGTTGATTGTTTGGGTTCCAAATCGAGAAGGCCAAAATTTGGTGCTCAATTTCTAATTAAGATCAGAAAGTTTACAGTCGAATCAACATATAAATATTATAACAATGATTTGTTTAAATATTGTTGACGTCACGCTTGTGATTGTATTTAGATTTGACACATCAAAATGATCCCAATCCTAAATTATCTGTTCGCGAATCGTCATGTCACCATTCATATTTGTCCGAGTGTTGTGCATAGATAATAGTGACAGTTATAAAATGCTTGTTAAATGATATTAATATCATTTGTTCGAATTGAATGTATTTGTAAATTATTTATTATTGCACACATACACAACAATAACTAAAAGAAATTAAAATTTCGCCATGTCACTTAATTTTTTTTTTTCGATGGCTCGCTGATGATACTGTCGTGCCTTTCATATGATAAAAATTTAATGCCCTTCCTTTTGTGTAAATATAAGACTACTAGATAGAGCTTCGTGCAAACCCGTCTGGATAGACACCACTCATCAAATACTCTAAGCCGTTAGACAAAAACGTTTCATTTTAAAACGTTACGTACTCCAATTCGACCTTAATATTTTACTTTCATCGCGCCTATAAAAGTATAACTTTAATAAATAAACGATCTTTTGTATACAGTTTATTCGTCTAAACTATTGCCTAAAACATGTCTTTTTGTATTATACAGAATTGTAAAATTTTATTTTAGTTATATATTTATTCTTATTTGGTTAATCATTAAGCGAAATTGACGAAAAAAAACATTGATTCATCATTATGTTTCCAATGAAATTACAATTTAAATTTGTTCTTTATATTGAGACAAATGAGATGTGAAATAATTCGTTGCAATCGTAATGCGAATAGTAATTATTTTGATGTCCTACTGACCGATTTCGGCCACGGCAGCCATTTGTTTTCTCTATAATCCTGCGAAATACGCTTCATTTCTCGACACAAAATAAACGATAGTACGGAATACGTAATTATAAGGCATTTTGCAAAATCCTATCAAAATCCATATTGTAATACAAAAATATCTTAATCATTAATATTAACTGCATTTATAAATAACAATGATTATGAAAATAATTCGTTTGTTGTTCTGTTTTCGATTTATCTTATACGTTTAACGTTCTCAGAGACAATAATTAAAATTTCTACTGTAAAACAACAACGTATTTATAATATTTTAACTATGCTGATACACGGCAGATAAAATTGGATTGTAAAGACACACATACACACCAACATTATCCTATAAAAACTCCATTCGAACTTCAAATCTTGGAGGAGTCAATTTCGAAAACTAACGTTATTTCGATTTCAATAATAATTCTTAACACATATTTATATCGTAAAATAAGTACAAAAGACTCTACTTATAAAGATACCGAGGCGCGACGTCGACATAACTAAATATTTCCTTCCGATCCATCTTCCTTACTCGCAGAAGTCTGAAATATGTTTAAAAGCTTTCAAAGAGCGATAAAATTGCGACGGAAGGTTTTCAACTCAATAGACGTCCACAGAAACATACCTATTAAATATAGTAATGGTTTTAAAAACATTTTAAATTTTGGCAACACTTGATTCAATACGTAGGTATATATTATTTATTGACTTAATTTTTGTCTTGTGTTTTACGGAAGTCTGATTACAAACATTTCGAGGTTAAACGCAGCAATCGCTTGTTTTCTTTTGTTTTAGAGGTCTATGTGCTCGAATAAGTGTGTACATAGACGTATGATGTGTATAATATAATGTATGATGATAGATGATAATAGATCTTGAGAATAACAAGGCAAATATTCTAAAAACTAACCTAACCGACATAAGATGCTATTTTTGTTTCTCTTCATAACCAACAAGATAATCTTGCCTAAAATATATTAAAACCAAATAGAAATTAAAAATAAATCACATTTAAAAGTTAACTTAAAATATTGGCGTAAGATTTCAATGTTTTACCAATACCAGAGAGTGGTGAGGTAAATTCTGTTTAAGCCCATAGTCTCTAACGTTGACTAATGTTAGGAGATATCGTTAGATGAGATTATTAGGCCATAACGATACATCAGTCTATTAGCTGAAGACTAGTGAAACGTAGACAAATGCAACCTATTCATATCATTGCTGTCTAACACATAAGCGCTAGCGGATTCTCTCTGACATTTTGTTTTAATGTTCAAACATTAAAACTGTTATTACTATGTACATTAAAACAGTTTCTAATTATTTCTAATGTATTGTTAAAATTAAAACTCATAGTATTTTTTCCTTGTAGCTTCTAACATATAAAGCAATTGAGATATTTTAATGAAATCTACACACTCAAGGAATATTTATATAATATACTTTAAATAAGATAAGAAATGCCTTGTTTATCAACAGAATAGTGTCATTATCGTAACAGTTTTAATATCCTATCTATCATTTACCCGTCTACTATCACGTAAGTACTATTATGTGTTATATAGAATTGTATATTAGTATATCTGATTAATATTAATGTACTTTGACACAGCCCAATCGCTATGACTATTGGTATAAAGGGTACAACAAAGTACCCGGTTTTGCTAGTATTATGTATGTACATATTATTGCTTAGTGTGTTGTTATGCGCACGCGCGAATGCTTTTGAATTAGTATTTAACGAAAGATGGCGTGCGAGTCATTTTAATTAATGGAATATCACGCGAACAAAGTAGCAAATAATAATGTTTGTATTCATCTCAACCAAAACACATACGCTAGTTCTTGTGACTTGAAACAGAGAAAACACTATTTCTCAACATTTATCTCCGTACTTTCTTTTATTTACTCTTCTGATAAAAGTCCGAGATATATGTATGTTTGCTTTAATTTCTGTTTGTTGTTATGTTTACTACTTGGTGCTGCCTTATGTTGTAAATTAACCAACAAATCTGTTAAATTTTATAATCCAGAACCTCACGCTGAACTTTTTGCTCGTCTGCCTACCTAATTTATAAAAAAATAATCCTCATTCGAAATCGATCAAATATAACTTAACGTCTTATCTTCTATTCATCACCGAGTCTTAAGTCTCTAGAAGGCTATATAGTCGTCTGGCGTTTTTGTTTCACGCCTTAAGAGATTTTTGCCCATTGTTTTTTGGTTCTCACATACATTACAAGACATAGGCCTTACAAAGTTAATCTTATTGTAAAGTACGTATAAAAATAATTTTTAATTTGTTTACGGAATTGTTTATTAATGACTAGCTTGTAAGGAAAAAATTTAGGTCCTGAGTTCGAATCCGGAGCCCATAAACAGTTATTCCTGCTAAGACATTCTCATTAGCAGTCCAGAGTTTGATAGTTGTCAGTGTTAACACGTGACTCGATAAGCACGTAAAGCCTGTTTATGGTCTTACTTGATTTGTTGTGCTATTAACATCTTCCTTGAGAAAGGACATCGTGGTCAACATAGATTAGAACATCTTCACCATCATCAACAAACGTAATTTACACCACGTATTATAAATATCCTCAATTCTATATCCACAAAACCTTATAAAGCTCAATGAATTAAAAATATTTTCATACGAATCATAATAAAAACAGATCCATTCCATAAGCATCTTTCGTAATCCTATTTTCGTCACATAAATAAGCGACGATATCAAAATAAAGTCCACACAAATAGAAAATATATTGTTAATTATGGTCAGAAGTCAATTTGTCCTGAACGTTTTAAGCGGCAGGCGGTAAGTGTGAGATGAGCGCACGAATATCTGCTTTGCTTTCATTGTTATAAGTGTTTTTATTGAATGTGCTAAGTCAGGGGTTGTCGGGCAGTGGGGCGACGGATCGATACTGGGTTACTGATATAAATAGGACAGAACTTAAAGGCCGTACGCCTCCAACGCTCGGTTTCGTTCTCGTGAATCGATTTCGAGATGAGTTGGAAGCTGTAAAAATGTCTGCGACGACAGGACGTCTTGCACGAGATTTTATAATTTAAATTTCTCGTATTATCCCTGTCTTAAACACGGGCGACGGATGTCGTAAGCATTTGATATATTTTTAATAAAGGTTCTACGAAAAAGCCTTATGAATAAATCATGGTATCTATTATTATAATGGAAAGGGTTATAATCCCAAGTTTGTTTGATGTATGCTTCTGGGGTTGTTTTATTATTTATGTTCCACGAAAAATGTATTTGTTTACTACTAAGAAAAGGGGATATGACATAATTTTCATCCTCAATTTCTTTTCTATGTCTCTATTGTATACTGTATTGCTCTACTATTTGTTTATACTTAGTGATTTGTATCAATTATCGTAATGATTATTTTTGTTGACCTTCAGATGTAAGTATTATACTTCCCTTTTGTTACTTATATTTATATTTAGTTTTGGTCCTCTTGAAAATTTAAGATTATTTATTTAATAATAAAAGAAATCAACCATTTCATATAATATATTTGTTATATAGATATCACTTCATATTTGCAACAAATCATACAAATAAATAATAATTATTATTAATAAACGTTATTATTATATAATAATTTTTAATAAGCGGAAACAATCATAATTGCAAATCTAAATTGAAAACCACAGCTTGTTTGTAGGCTTCAATCTTCAATCAATAAATTCAACCGCTTAGGTGTAACAAGGCACTTCATCCAGTTATACATTCCGAGTGAATAGGTCGTGACATTAAACCTCAATCCACTCCCGTCGGCGAGGAGGTCGTGATGAGAAACAAAACATTATATTATATCTTATTGCAATTGCAGAAGGACTAAAAATAATTAAACTTACATATCCACACGATTTGTATATTAACCACTACGAACGGTTCTTGATTTACATATATTACTTACAATACAAAATTCTTATATCCACATTAATTTTACTTCTTAACTTTTGATAACCTCATAGACTTTTAAAACGCCATTTTCAAATTCAACGTTGTTTATTTGATTTCACTCCTCATGTCGTTAGGATAATTCAAAACTCGAATTTTTGATACTAGAACTTAGCTTCATATAAATAAAGGTTACTTTTGTGTACACATTTTCAAATTAATCACGTATATATTAAAAATGACACTTTTGTTATTTTTTTTTAATTTCCAATAAATTAATACAATAAGATGTCATATAGATATACATTTTTTATTTAAATATATAACATTAAATATATTTTTATTTATATAAGTAAAATGTAGTGCAAATTAATAAAAAATATAAACGCTATCTCTTATAACTTAAGAGGTGACATTTTGAAGGTTACATCGATGCTTTAACACAAGAGCCGTGTTTTTATTTATGAAGGTCAAACTTTATTTTTTAATTAATCACGTGCCAGACATATATATTTATTATAAGCTCATTAAGTTTTAGTAATGACCTAATAATATTGACAGTTTTTATAACAGGTACCTTCCCTGTTTGCATTTGACAACGCTGAGCAAATAGACAAAGACGTGCGGCTATTGTTTTTTTTTTTAAATTAAATTTTGACAAGCAAAGGTGGTATTTCCTTGCTATTAGGAATATTAAAAATCCGTTACAATGCCAATGTGATACCAACATTGGAAAATAAAATTTGTGCTATCTGGGTTTGAATTACCCAGATAGCACAAATTTTATTTTCCAACCTAAGTAATTTCTGTTTAAAACTGTTTAAGAAGAACCATTCCGAATGAATTATAAAGAGTTTTTTTCGACTCGGTTGACAAAAACAAAGAGCATTCCCCAAAAATTAAAATTTCTATTGGTACCAACTGAAGGAAAATATACTTGGTGGTAGAGCTTTGTGCGAGCTCTGGGTAAGTACCCACTCATCAGATATTCTACCGCAAAACAGCAGTACTTGGTATTGCTGTGTTCCGGTTTGAAGGGTGAGTGAGCCAGTGTAATTACCGGCACAAGGAACATAACATCTTAGTTCCCAAGGTTGGTGGCGCATTGGCGATGTAAGCGATGATAAACATCTCTGACAATGCCAATGTCTATTGGCGTTGGTTACTCTTACCACTTAACATCAGGTGGCCCATATTAAGATATATACATAGAGACCAATCAGCTGGGAGAATTTTATTAATAGTAGATACAATTATTAAAAATGGCATTAAAAACTATTATTTAATTTTTAATAACCCAATTACCTTTGAGTTGTCTTTGACTAATATTATTGCGTAAGTCACCCTGTCTGTCTTTCTGTGACCTCATAACGACTAAACCATTGAAACGATCCTAATGAAATTTGACATTGAAGTAGATTGAGTTGAAATAAATTACGAAATTATTAGGAAATAAGGGATCATTGCGACATAAATATTTGTCGCGGTTACTCAGGTCTACCTCAGGTCAGGCCTACCTATTGTAGGCTAGACAAAATAATTTACATTTTATGGCGTTAAATTAATATTTATATTTAGAATTCAACAAATATACCCATTATAAACTTTAAAAAAATAGCTTGTGCTTACATAGCATAATGAACTATATGCAAACTAAGTTAAGAAGGTAACTTAATCGTTATCGGAATATGTAATACGTATTAACCCGGTCTAGAAACTTGAGTTTGCCGGTTGCTGATGAGATCATAAACTTAATTATAGTTAGCCCACTTTTTACTTTTATAGACAGTTTTATCATAAATAGAAACTCTTTTCTTTAATTATTTTATATAAATAAATAACATGACACGAATCAAAAATACAATATTAAAATATTCGATGAAACAAATGACATAACTATAATTATATTTTATTAGATAATCAAATTAAAATAAATAGTAAGAAAACATTTGAAAAAAAAAGTTTTTATATATATATAAAAATTCGTATCGATACTGATGACCGGTGATGTGCTCCTTCGTATGGAATTAATCCTTGGTATAGAATCAGGTCGAGCTTACCACAAAAACGCATCACCATTGAAACTTAATTAACATGTTAAATTCAACTCCGTATGATAAGAAGTAGTTCATTCAGCTTGCAAGATATGACCTAAATAAACGTACCAACATTGCAAGTTACTATATATACAGAAGCTTGTAAAAAAATTAAATCATTGTATTGACATTAGTTTTTAATGTGTGAAAAAAAAAAATACATAATATTTAATTCGAAAATTAAACATTCAAAAAGTATAAAATTATCTAAGAGATCATTCCAATTACTCCATCAGATTCCAGATGATGCCGTGACATCGAGTCAGGGTTTACCATGTTAATGTTGTGGTTGACTTTGAATCGATCGGACCACTCTTATGATTCAAATGTACAATACAAGCTTTACTTACAATATAATAGCCATATATAACATAATAAAGGGTAACCTTATCACTATGATACAAATAAGTCATCTGAGTGATGATAAAACACATAGCCAATATTTGCGTTCACACGTAATACCGTGACGTCACGAAACCGCTACGCTCCGAACTCCATTGTATATTTCACACGCGAAATTACAAACATTCGTACCTAGTCCTCTCAAATTTATTACACTCGTTGATTTATTTCGAGTGAAGGCAATAAAATAAATTGAATTTCTCAACAACTAACTGCCCGTGTTATATATCTTTTTCGTTTAAAAATCTATATAAATATTTAAACTGACGACGTAAAAGTTTATTGTTATCTATACGAATTCTTAACACGTTGACACTATTTATAAAATGATTACTTTAAACAACTAAATACATAACTATCCAATACTACCTTTATACCTTTTTGTCGTAAAAAAAGTGTATATAATCTAAAACTGATAATTATTAATTAAAATGATATATCACCGAAAAAATACCAAAAAGTTCAATCTATACGCAAATTGTCTAAAGCCTACAAGCTTAATTAAATTAAAATTTATATATAAATCAGAATCATTTTCTACTCTCTGTAGTATCTATGAAGATATAATATTATATATATAATGTTCAGCTCTCGATATTTCCAATCAATGTGGATACTTTGTGGATAATAAGCCGAGATGGCCCAGTGGTAAGAACGCGTGAATCTTACCCGATGAACGTGGGTTCAAACCCGGGCAAGCACCACTAAATTTCATGTGCTTAATTTGTTATTATAATTCATCTCGTGCTTGGCGGTGAAGGAAAACATCGTGAGAAAACCTACATGTGTCTAATTTCACTGAAATTCTGCCACATGTGTATTCTACCAACCCGCATTGGAGCAGCGTGGTGGAATAAGCTCCAAACCTCCTCATTAAAAGAGGAGAAGAGGCCTTAGCCCAGCAGTGGGACATTCACAGACTGTTTCTTTCTGTGGATACTTTAGCACCTTAGAGACATCTTAAAAAGGTAGATCAATAATATTTCGTATTGTAAAATTCCATAATTGACTATTTATGGAATTGTACAATACGAAATCCTTTTTAAAGCCCTTAGATAACATGAATCGAACTCATGAGTCTGACAAGCAAGTTACGGATCCTAAAGACAAGCTTACCAGGCCGTACATTTGTTATGTAATGTAAATAGAGATGATTAGATAATATATCAAAGTATATTTCAACTAATTATAATAAATATTAATAATTCTACAATCTTCTTTCAGATCTGACTTAAGGGCGTATAGTTTGAGTACTCATAGAAAGCACCCATTTAGCTTAAGTACTGCACTCGCCTTCACATAATCCGGTGACACTGTCAACACCACAAAGATCAAAAGCATTACAATATAAAATGAAGCTGCTTTTTTTAAACTATCCACAGACATGTTACCTTTCTTGTATGTTTTTTTCTAGTCGCGACATCTTTATTTGTCTTACTTGAAGGGCCGTTTTGATTCTTAGTGTTATTCTGGATACCTATCCCAGATCTGGATGGTTTTCGGCCAGCTTATCCATGAAAACCATAAGAGGACAGCTATGATAGATTTTGCCACCAAACTAAAGGCCTCGTAATTATCCATCGTACTACGTAAAATAATATTGCAAACAAGCACAATAATTATTTTAATTATATTTCTAGTTCTAAACGATTTTGAACATCTAAGATCGGTCTTTCTCTTTTAATGAATCGATGTGGATATAAAATAGACTATCCCTATCTGTTACGTTATTTTAATTTAAGGTTTCCTGCTACAATTTTTATTCTTCCCATTAACTCGATTTTTCTATCTCTTAAAACGGTTTTAGGTTCAATACCTCCCGCAGCGAGATTTTGTGATTTTGCAATTCATTGTCAAACACTTGCATGATTCCTATAATGATAACATTTTATGAGTGAGTTTAAAAAATACGTACCTAACTGAATTAATATCGTTAGTTAGGTATGCCTTGTGACTTTTTATGTCGATTCATGTAAAATTAATAATTAAGTCACTTTAATTGTACCTACATTATTATTTTGGTATTATTAGCTACATTGAGTACAGCAGCAATACATTTTGTGAACAGTTATATTATTTGTTTTATTTTTAGTTCCGGGAAATGGTTTTCAATTTGTATAAAGTCAATTATTTGGTGTAAATTAATTATTGTAGGTGAACCTAAATCAATACATAAATATTACCCGCAAAGCGTTTGTTGATCGATAAACTCTAATCCATGTCAATACTGAAGTCAATGTTTGATTTTGTTTGACAATTTCTATAACAAAAAAACCCCGATTTATATCTTTATCAGACAGAATCGTCACTATTTCTCGTATGATAAATATAGACTTTATATCTAAATCTTTACGTAGTACATGGTATATATTAATTCTAAATAATCATTTTTGAACATTAGCAAAAAAACTTATAAAATACTAGCGTTTTGCCGCGGTTTCACCCGTGAGTTCCTGTTTCCGTGGGAATACGGAGACAAAAATGTAGCCTATGTTACTCGTTAATAATGTAGCTTTCCATTGGTTAAAGAATTTTTAAAATCGACTTTGTGGTTTATTCGTGGAAGCATAACAAACAAATAAACCTCACTCACTTTCGATTTATAAAATTAGATATACCATATTTACAATATTGATATCGTCAATGATAAAGCGAAAAATAAATTTAATTATATTGGATCGTGTTTCAAAGGAAATTAATAACGGAAGAGCGTCTAACATTAATTTCAATTCTTATCTATTAATTTCGTCACTTTGTAATAAATTTATATTAAACATTTTCTCTAATAGTAAGTTACAAAGACTTCTATAATATCCCAAGGTAAAGTTAACGAAGATCGTTTCTCGTTCGAAATAACCATTTATATAGAACAAACTTTTTCGAAACTTCTAGAAGCAAGTAAAAGTTTCCAGGTCCGTTTTATTGCAGCATCCTCTCATCAAGCCCTTATCTAAATTGGAAATGAATAGGAGAGACAGGGTTTTTAAAAATTGTGACATTTTAGAAAAATAACATATATACATATTTTAATTATTTGTATACGTTTAAAATTATACAGCATCTGCTTATAAGCTAATCAATAAATTAGTAGGTAATTATGTGTGTGACTCGGAGTTATAATTCTTAATAAAAAAAATCATTGATTATAATATTTCGAGTTCCAAAAGAAAAGAACAATTTGATAAAATTAAAACTAGAGACTGTATATGATATTGATCCGTTAATAAACAAACAAAAACAATAAAAACAGATTTATTACGTAATCTTTAATAATGCATTTCATCACAGATTATAACACAGCTCTAAATAATACAACGTAGATAAATAGTTCAATGGAAACCACAAGTCACTCATTCATTTTCTGCATTCAGACGGATTAAAAGTTAACTTCAAAGTAAGTATTTTGTTGGCTGGCTTTATCAATGGCTTACCGAGTCGAGGCATTGTAATCTTGACTTTTGATAAAAATGATTGAAGCAACAATATCGTAATTTAAATACGTAGGTATATAAATA
This sequence comes from Nymphalis polychloros, assembly GCA_905220585.2. Classification (NCBI taxonomy): domain Eukaryota; kingdom Metazoa; phylum Arthropoda; class Insecta; order Lepidoptera; family Nymphalidae; genus Nymphalis; species Nymphalis polychloros. Next base: position 4,601,608 of record HG992247.1, read on the forward strand.
ATGTGAAAGTTATTTAACATTATTTACAATTTTAATTATAATCATTATTATTCCAAATATATATGATAAATAATAATTCGTATTACAAATACATACAAAGCAAATTATATTGGATTTTAATTATATAGATGTGTAGTTTTTCTTATTTAAATAAATATCTTAATTCTAAACGTATACTTTTATTTTTTCCGAAATATAAAAACGTATCGATATGATACGATATCGTATCGCAGCATTTATTGTTTAAGTCTATATTGATAAAATACTATATATTATGTACGTTAAAATAATTTATAAAGTAAATTTGCCGTTAAATTATTTACTTAGTATTTGAATAGTATTACAAAGCAAAATACGAGCTCAAGAATTGCATTACTTAAAGATCACGATCACGTGGATAGAAGTCACGTTGCAGATAAATTACCCATTTTAAAATGAAAAGAAAACAGAATCTTCTGTCGTCGAATAATCTGCTAGAATTCAACTTTAACTGCAAATGATAAATATACTGTTTTTCTCTTTCTTACATAACAAATGTGTATGAACTCTATTTTATTTTAAAATTATTATAACTTTTAGTATTACCTTAGACACGCTATTCATTTTATGTATTGACAGACAAGAAATAACTCCGACATATTATTATTTATACAAATTAAATTCCCGATAAGTTTAGTATCCCTTAAATCCCATTAAATTTAAACATCACTTTCTAAAGTCTTATTTATATTTCAAATCAAACAACCATTTCTCTGATTGCAGCCTTGAAGTGCTCGTTATTACATCGATTTGTTTAAAGACTGCATTAACAGCCATAGTGCCGCAAATATTACAAAGAAGCATTTTAAAAAAGTCTAGCAAGGCCTTTTTTTTCTTTTTGATATATTCGAATTACAACTTTGAAAGGTCAGAAAGGTTACAGAAGAGTGAACCGGCCGTCATCTATCCACGTGTTTGCAATCAAATAAAGGTAAAATATATTACAAGAACCAATATTATGTTGAAATTGCTGAATGAAGACAGACTCACTTGGGTTGGAAAATATATTACGTTATTAGTTTAAGAAATCCGAAAATTTATTAAATCAATTGTATAAAAATGGAATCTATGATATTGTTTTTTTCAATTAATTTCTCTTTAAGATTAATAAAGTTTCATGTTTTATTTATCTAATATTTAGTTTGTGTTATTTAAAAATAATGTTAGGATTTATTAAAAAGTTTTATTATATAACTTTCAGTACGGTCCTGTTTCGACGTCGTTTATTATTTAACAAACGGTAAAAAAATTGTAAATAGCGATACGGAAAATGTATGTGTGTACATTTTTGTAGACAGCTTTCGAACTAACGTTGAAACTAGCAATTATTTTAGCAGAAAGTTGAAAACGCACGAAACTCGACAACAGTCAAGTATTCACAGGTATGTCACGTGCACCTCCTATGTACATAGACCAATTAACTCTCAATACATATGTACACGTTAGCTACGTAGGTTTAACGAGTTCGTGTTTCTATTAATTTCTATATAAAATATTTGTAATAATTTATAAAAATAAGAAAAGGTATTAAATTTAAAATGTTTGAAGATGCTTGTTGGCAGATTCTGCATTTCGACTACCAAGTTCAATTTTTCGACTTTATTGATTTGTAAACTGACGATTTGAAATACAAAAAAAATAACATGTAAATAGAGAACATTTCGTTAGTTAATATAAAATTATATAATTCTGAAGTTGTGTTGTTTTGGTATTGTGTGTTTAAATTAAAAATGAAATTACGTTCTTTTTTTAAATTATTCTTCGACATTTCTTGTCAAAAGAGCGAATAGGCATCTTCTAGGCAAGCGCACTCCACCTTAGGCTGTATCATAACTTTCCATCAAGTGATAACAGTCAAGCGCTAGCTTATATATTTAAAAAAAAGTAATAATATTGGCAACATCATATTAATTTTAATAGAAGCCTATAATTTTAATATCACACACGGGATGTACATTCAAACATATTATGTTTTTTGTTAAGTTCGCTCCTAGGAACCTTTAATTAAAAACAGTGAAAAGTCAATTATTTTCTTGATTTATGATACATATTTCTTTACTCTAAGTAACATGTTATAGTTTAAGCATATTACAAACAAGCACGCTCGCTGAATATTAACACGTGACTAAATGTCACAATTCATACGACTTTCGTAATAAAACATTGATATCATTTAAATAACCTATTAAATACATAATATTGATTATAGAATATATTCTCAAAAACCATAGATAATTAATAAAAATGTAATCCGAAAATAATTGTTCATGTTTATTATTTAAAAAAAAAAATGTTTTCAATTATAAAAACACATTTCTTCAATTTATTTAGACATGGCTCGCTTAGCCCACTTGTAACATCTGTGAAACGTTGAAGTTAATTCGGTACGGACATAAAATATACCGAAAACACATTCTATTTTTGAATAGACCGGGTCAATAACCAGCATCATAACAAATAACTAATAATAGACTTAATTATTATTAAAACGATAAATTTTTGTTGCGTTTATTGAACTTTATTAGTAATTAAATGATGATCTTTAAGAAAATGTATATGTAATACCTGTACCAGGCATTCATTAACGATATTACGCCAACAAAGGATAGAAACATAAAATTTAAAGGCAAGTCCTTACTTAAACCTACTTAAATAATACATTAAGAAGTAGGCCGCAGTTTCGCAGAAACGAATTAATGTCATTAATAAAATCAATAGATATTAGTATTTAAACGGATGGTCTACCTTTTGTTGACAAATGTTTTATAAGTTTTAATATCTGTACAAATAATAAATGTTGAGACTAAATTCTATCGCCAATTTCTTACATAATGTGGCATATCTGAAAAAAGAGGCCATCCTTAACTCAGGTTATTCTCATAATCTAGCTAGACTGTACGCTAAAATGTCTTTTTTAACTTTAATTATTGCATAAGTTATTTCTAGTCTCATCCAACTGTAAATAGCATCTACTAATTATAATAATTAACAACATTATATACGTTTAAATAAAATCTCAAATAAATATACGGAGCGACGTCCTCGAAATTAGATCACAGCAGAAAGATTTGCAAGAAGTACCTTGCAGGAATGTATTTGCGCGAGGGAACGCGTCTGCGCGAAGGAAAGCGCAGCTTTGCGCGACATAATAGTTAATTATGGATAAATAAATAACCATTGTAGCGCATTCGCTTTCCCGAGTAAACGAACGCGGGCTCGAATGCTCGTACTCGTAAACATGCTTTCACTGCGCGTCGACAAATATGCAACATTCTTAAAAATTACGAAATATATTAGACTTCATATTTTACTTGATTAGAGCTAATTTCGATTTAAAGTTAGTACCTTCATTTTAGAAAAACTAAACGCTCTAAGTAAATATATTATCTATTTCTCAAACGGTATATTTCTAGCTAACGTGAGATTTTAAGTCGGTTCGTTCAGTTTTCAAGTAACGAATGTTATCAGTGAGATAAAAAATATCGATCTTGAGATAATACGTGATTTTGTGAGACGAATAGATCATTTTACGAAACAGTATCAATGAGTACAGCTGATCATTCTTACGAAGTAATATTTAAATAATTTATAGTAAGATAATTAACTAAACAGCAGGTAATAGTGCTTAGTATACTACTGTGTTAAATGCAATTCAAATATAACGGTTCAATTGTGACGTTAATATTACAATTATTCAAAGTGTGTTGCCACGTTGGCGATGGTTATTATCGTTGCCACAGATTATTTATGCGTACATAATGAAAGTGAAGTTAAAAAAATGTCTCTGATGTAATTCGTCTTAATTTTTTCATGATTATCAGAACAGTTAAGATGAACAAACATATTTTCTTTGTCCACAGTTAAAACCCAAGATGCATATTGAAGTACAAGTCGCACTTAACTTTGTCATATCATATCTTTACAACAAGCTACCAAGACGGCGCGTCAACATATTCGGGGAAGAATTAGAAAAAGCGCTTAAAGATAAATTCCGGGGTCACTGGTACCCGGACCGGCCATGCCGGGGGTCAGCCTTTCGATGTCTGAAAACCGGTGGTCCCTTAGACCCAGTTCTAGAGCGAGCGGCACGAGAATCTGGCGTCCCAGTCCGAGATGTACTTGAACACCTTCCACGGGATCTTGCTGTTTGGGTTGATCCAGGTATATAAATTATTATTTCATTCTTAGTCTATATCGATAACCATATTGTTTTAAGCAGTATTTTTAAAATTTATCATCATTCCAGCCAATGACACACAAGACATAATATCTTAGTTCACAAAGTTAGTGGAGCGTATGGAATGGTTAATATTTCTCACAGCGCGTCCGGCAACCTATTTCATATTTATTTGCATTCTGTAACACATTATATTATGTAATTAAAACAATATAAATGTTAAAAAATTTATATAAATCACATTTTTTTATAAAACAATAACATCTATGCTTAATAAATAAAATTAAGTAATTATTTCATGGTACGCATATTGTTTAAAAATTTGAAATGTAACATAATAAAATAAAAAGTTATGCAAAGACATACACAATATAATAAATACATTTTAATAATAATGAAACGACGTTTGTCTGGACCATTCGACATTAATGGTCGTCTTATGTATATATATCGTGTATAATAATGTTTTCATTGCACAATGAGTGATTAATATAATAATTTAACAAAATATTTTGTTTTTCAGGCGAAGTGTCATACCGCATCGGCGAGAAGGGTGCCGTAAAGGTGCTGTTTAGCAGCGACGAACGTGCTGCTGACGAAAGAACCGATAGAGAGGTACTTGTCTTAGATATAATAACGTTATCAATTTACATACTATCTGATTAATTAATATCTTTTTTAAATATTTTTTCATGTGGTAAAGTAAACGTATATATTATAATAAATAATCATTTTTCACTAACGTATTGTATTGTATTACAGGTAACCCGTGCATTTAACCCGGAAGCGCAGTGTTTCCGGCCTGTGGAGCCAGTGGCGACCCCATCACCACCCGCACCTGCGGCTTTCTCGCCCGGCCCGCCCTTCCGAGCACAGCCTCTAACCTTCACAACTGCCACATTCGCGCAAACCAAATTTGGAAGCACCAAATTGAAAACGAGCAGCAAACGCGCCAACCGCATGTCGCCCACCGAGTTCAGCAATTACATCAAGCAGCGGGCGGTGCAGCAGCAACTAGCGGCGCGCGCGTTGTCGCCGGCGACGGACCCCGCGGCGTACTTCATGGCGCGGCGCGACGCGGCGCCGAGCGGGCCGACCACGTCCTACGCGCCGCCAGCGCACTTGCTGCTAGCCAACTGAGTCGCGCCTGCGCACTAGCCGCCCCGCGCGATCCGCTCATAGAGTCTTTAATTTTTTACGAGAGAGACGCGCGCCGCGATTTATTTTTTTATTTTCCGCGGGGGCGTCCCGCGCCGCCCGCCGCTTGTGATATCCGTACGATTTTCCATAACTTTTTGTATTCTCGTTCGTTACGTCGATGTGTAAATTTATCGATAGGCAATAATCGGCCGCGCGACTCGCCGGCGATTTATTTTCGTACTATTTAAAGCCGAGTCGAATTTTTGATGTCTTCGTTCGATATCGATATAATATTCGTAGTGTTTAAGGGAGCGAAGGGCCGTGAGGCCGCGTGCGCTTACGACGACGTACCTTCTAGAGCGAGCCTGTATACATACGTCCTCCGATCTAAATAAATACTGATATTTAATTATGTATACATAAATATATATTCGTACGCGAATTATCTAATTTTTCACGTGGATACGAAATGCCAATAGAGAAATTACGTATTTTTAATATTGAGAAATAAATTGATACTTTCTAAGAATATAGCGTACTGATATGTGTTGTACTCATAATATATATTATAAATGTTTGCATATCCGGTCGGACGCGGTCGGACGGCGCGGCGGGCCGCCCGAAGGCGTCGGAGATCTCACCTAGTGTAATCATCTCTTGTACGATTGTACCCTTATAATAATTATGATATACATAAAATATTATAGGATTAGCTACGTTTCAATCTAACAGTATTTTTTTAAGAAGATATTAGTCCTTGTGTACATTGCCGGTCGAACGCATCGCGGCGGCCGGCCTTAGTCTGTATGATAAATTTATATAATATTGTTATAAAAGACATGGATGTGGATAAATGATAAAAAAAAAAATATTTCTCAATTCATAAACTAACGGGTGCATGCAAATTCATTAAAATAATAAAATACTATGTGTTATTTATCTTTTTTATATTTCACTTGGCAATTGTGTTCAGTATTTCAATCGAGGTCGACGTTAGCGATAGGTAACTGTGCTTAGGTATGCGGGTAGGCAGCTTGTCGTTGGTTGCGACACCACCTGCCGCCGGATGTTCACGTCACGCGTCATGACGTCACTCATGTCGGCTCACATGGCCGGCTTGTTTCAAAAAAATCATACATTTAATAACTGTTAGGATAACTACGTTCAAATATATTAGAATATTACAAATGTTGTGTTAATATATCGCTGCAGGCGAGCCGTGTGGACCGACAGCCCCAGATGCACAACAATGACAAGTTGTATACGGAAATTTGCAACTATTTTTTTACTATTTTTATATTTTGATTTAGATTAAGTCTAGTTGTATTATTTCAGTACCTTTAATACGTATTTTATGTCCTATTATTATTAAAATAAATTACGTAAAGTAATTATAGGAACTCGATTGAAAAACTGACCAAAAAGGTACAGTATTTTGTAGATAAAATCTATAATGTAAGATTATAATATAATAAAATTTAGTATAATGAGATTTTTTATTAATAAAAGATACTTTTTATTTTTTTCTTTCTTTTGTAAGATATATTCGATGGAAGTGTTAAAGATAGTATATTTGCATAATATAGTTAAAGCGGTTCTCCTGTCCGCGAATATAATTAGTCAATAATAATTTTTCATATTGTTGTACGACTTTTTAAGTTTATATTAAAATGTTTTGTGCAATCTACATTTTTGTCTTTTTTTTTATTTCCTTAATTATTTATATAATCTACGAAATGTAACAAAATTAATGACATATAAATATTTTATATCAAAAATCTGCCGAACTAATTTATCTTTGCTCAGTAACATCATGTGAATGGTAAGGCCTGTTCTCTTTTTGAGGAGAAGGTTTGGAGCTTATTCCACCACAGTGCTCCAATGCGGGTTGGTGGAATACACATATGACAAAATTTCAGTGAAATTTGACACATGCAGGTTTTCCTTCATCGACAAGCACGAGATGAATTATAATCACAAATTAAGCACCACCCGATCATCGGTTAAGATTCACGCATTCTTAGCATAATTATGAGTAACCAGCAAAAAATATTAATATAAAATATATATAAAGTAAATCAGCTAAACTTTCAAGAGACTAAATAAATAAATAAATTACTAAAACAGTTTGCCTCCTTTTCTTGTAGACTAATATTTATAATATATAATATTATAATTCTTTATATTATTGTTAAAATATTGCATTTATTGTGACAATAAATAAATAAAATTCGTTACAATTTATATATATAAATCATAATGAAATTGACGAACTAGTTGGCATAGTTGGTAGACTTGCCTTTCGCGCCGAAGGTCGTGAATTCGATTCCTACCCAGGACAGACATTTGTTTGCATGAACATGTCTGTTTGTCTTGAGTCTGGGTGTAATTATCTATATAAGTATGTATTTTCACAAAAAAAAGTAGTATATGTAGTATATCAGTTGTCAAGTTTCCATAGTACAAGCTCTGCTTAGTTTGGGATCAGATGGCCGTGTGTGAATAATGTCCCAGGATATTATTAGTCTTATTATTCTTAAATTGATATTTTATTTATTTATATTATGCAATAAGTAAAACTTAATTCCGTTAGAATTCTCTTAGCAACGCCACCTGTGAACAAGAGTTAAAATAATGTTTGCATTGATGGTTATGTTACGTTTCTGCATAATTGCGAAAAAATAAACTTAGTGAGTTGATTATATTAATTATAAATCAACAATAATAAATTGCTATTTTCCTAAACAATGTTAAATAAGTTTTATAAATCTAAATAGTTTCTTAACATTTTTGATATGAGATAATAATAATAAATTATTATACGCATTACGCGTTTCCCCAACGAGAACAGTGGACTCGCCGGTGTCGTCCTCGTCTATAACATTGAAAAGACGTTAATTATTTTATAATTTTTAAGCTAATAAAAGTCACCTGTTTACACGTGGCAACCAGGTAGTGGTGATAGGAAAAAGGTGGGCATCCTATGAGTAGCAAATTCCTTATATTTTATATCGTCGATCGGTGTGAGACTCGTGTGGAAAGCACGTAGGTGAAGAATTCAAAAAAAAATGAAGAAAAGAATAATAAATTTCAGATAGTCATCTCCATATTTAACTGGACAACCTAATCATGAAATATATTTTTTTTTTTATGATTTCAGTTTGCTTTTTTTGTTTACAACACTACTGATAACGTCCTATGAAGCCATGATTTTATGATGTTTGGGATTAAATTTCTAATATACATAATAAAAAAGTCTTGAATGGATAATTAGGTACTACTTTTAAAAAATGTTCAGGCCTGCTTCATTGGTTGAGAAAAAACGTGTTAAATAATTTAAAATATGGAGTTTTGAAAATAAAACACGAAATTATTATTAAGTCACTTTATTGAAACCACAAAGATGACAAAAATAAACCTCATCTATGGACAATAATACATACAGTATTAATGATACACTGTTAACGCGGTATCCGTAATTAAGATGTAAAATTTCAATTTATAATTTAAATTAACTTGACAAATTCTTTCATCATCAAAGCACATTATCATTTAAAATTTACGTCGACGTTAATTTTATACAAAAACACCTAAATTACTTTAAACTGTACACTAACAATGATCTGTAGTATAAATCCTTTTATATAAAGTCAAACTTTTCGTACTTTATTATATATTTTTACATAATTGCAAACATGGGCACTTTAGAATCAATCAGCTTATTATATTATATTTACACACACAATCGTTTCATTTATCTTGAAATCTAATTAGTAAAAATAATCACATAATGTGAGTGAGAAGTTACCATAACTTCTGTCTTAAAATGAACAATGCAAGATTTTATATGAGAATATTTAATTCATAATACCACTTATTATAATCAATACATACACAGCGCGTAACACTATCAAGCGCCATAAAGCGCTAGATTAAATAATATCCCTGAAATAAAATGGTAATAATCAGCTCAATAGCACTTATTGCGTTGGAACATCGCTTTTTGATTTATTGTATAATCACGAATCATTTAGAAGCCGAAGCAAATGCATTAAATTTATTTATACATTAATAATAACCAATGTGGATAGGTATTTATTGCTATAAATATAGATTTTGATGTCTTTTTTTCAACTGATTCATTTCTATATAGAAATTAAAGAAATGTTGCTCACATTTAAAGAAAATACTTTTTATAAAACATAATTATGTATATAGTCTGTGATTATTACAATGCTATATGTTGTTAATAATAAAATTTAAATGCATTTTATCAAGCCAGTTTTGCAACATACAATTTTTTTTATATAATTTCTCTTAAACTCAAATTTTTGGCACTATTATTAAGGTGATTATGTTATACAAAAAACATATAAAATAATAGGAAATTTTTAGACGTCTGCATATATAACGTATTGCGGTAATGGCTGGATTTCTTTTTCTTTATTTTACATCCACAGATTAAAAAATCTATACAATATGTATGAGTAATCGTAAGCAAATATTATCAAATAAAATAGTTAGGCCGCATTTAATAATGAACCATAGATGAGGAAATGTGTCCTTAGTGGTTAATTTAGTTTGTATAAAATATACATTTCAAATTACTATAAAATAATCAGTACATTTTAATTAAACTTAATCCGACCTTTGTTTCCTCAATCGAAATAATTAAAGTCGTAATTATAAGTCAATTTAAGATGTTTATTTACATACTAAGAGTAAAACCGAAAAGAAATTAAAACTAAACGATATCGACGATCTACGCAAACTATAATATTATTATAATTAATATAATATTAAGGAAACATGTCATTCTTACAAGTATAAACTTTTAACATTGTAGTGACTGATTTAAAAATTTTGGCCCAATTCCAATATTCAAAATATACGATAAGAAAAAAAAATTCACTTACATGCCAGTATTATCATTAATAAAAATCATTAAACCTATTCATTGTTTCCAATGCCAGCTCATAAGCCACAATTACTATGAATAATAACGATAATCATAAAAGTAAATTTATAAAATAAATAACAATATACGTGAGCAAAGACTTAAAATAGCAAATGAAATGGATAATTAAAATTCTACTCGCCGAATGGCATACAAAGGAATGACAACATAAATATTATTTAAAAAAAAACTTTCAGTACCATGCAACTGATATCAGATAATCGGGGCGATTACTGAATTATATACAATAAGAAAATGACACTTAATATCACTCAGTTTGACCACTGTCATAATGAAATTCCATTCAGTTAAGTCACGCATTCATGGCCTTTCATGGTCAAATTGAATATTAAAACGAGGATCAGTGCGACATTTCGATGTGCCTTTGCAAACTCTTCTTGTTCATATAGAACCGGTCGCACATAGCACACGGGAAGAATACTTTCTCGTTGTCGGAGTGTCTTGCTCGTGTGTGGGAGGACAAATCAAGAGCTCGGGCAAAATAAACCTTGCAGATATTACAAAAGAATTTAGTGGGAGTGGCGTGCATCGTTCGGTGAGCGATCAAGTCGCGTGGGGTGGCCACGCCGTCGCCGCACTGTCCGCACGTGAACTCGCCGGGGGGCGCGGGTATCACTTCGCCGTCGTCCTCGGACTCGGCGGAATCTTCGCCGTGATGCAAAGCCCGATGTGAATTTAAAGCCTTCACACTATCGAATTGGGCACCACAGACTTCGCACGCTTGTACGTCTTCCTCCATTTGTGTAGAACTTCCTTCCCCGCCCTCGTAGTGCTTCTTCATATGCACGATCAATGTAGATTTCCGCGTAAAGCTCTTGTCGCAAACGGGGCAAAACACAGAGTTCGGCTGATGAACTTCGTCCATGTGACGCTGGTATGCCGCTCGTTTTGTAAATTCTTTATCGCAAAGGTTGCAGTATCTGTCTTCGGCACCCCCTGATAAATTGTTCTGATGATCCATTTCGATAGAATCGTCCGATCTCAATTTTTTATTCGGGTTAACGACAGTCACTTCTACTTCAGGTGGCAATCTCCTTTTAGCCAACGAGGCTGGAGTCGAAGTTGATGTTTTAGGAGGAACTGGAGCAGCATCCACTACTTCGTGTTTACTCACTTTACTAGTTACTTTGTTTTGAGGCATCCAAAGTCCAGAATTATTTGCTGCGGCTTTACCATCAGGGGAACGTAGGTGCCAGCCTCGGTGGCTCTTTAAGGCAGCAATAGAAGTATAACTCTTGTGACATATTTCACAATCGAACGTTTGCGGTTGATTCTGTATCTGGTTGATACATTGATGGTTTTGTAAAGCCAACAATCCGACAAACTGTTTTCCACACGTGTCGCAGGGATAGCGCGCTTGATAATCAACGCTGGGATCGACTGAATCTTGATCACCGTCGTATTCTATATCCAATTCTTGATTCAATTCTTGTGATTTGCTTGAACTTTGATTCGCATTATAACCCAGAAGCTCTCTGGCATGTGCCGCTTTCAGATGTTCATAAAGTTCTAAGGTCGAGTTAAGCGGTTTTCCGCATATTTTACACATTTGAACGGTAGACTTGTGGACATTTTTTCTATGACGATAATACGATTTTTTATCTGAAAAAGTTATTTTACAAATAGTACAGCTCGATCTTCCTTCATTCGAAGATTGTGTTTGGGTTTCAGAAGCACCACTTGCACTGGCATTTATAATTCCATGTTTAGCGCGTTTGTGCTTCCATAAACTAGTGCGAAGCGGAAACCTTTTGTAACACAATTCACAGGAATATGGCAAAGCGTCTTGTGAGGTCTGTTGCATATTGTTTGAAAGATTTGTGAAATTAAAACTGTCAAATTGTGGAGTCGACAAAATCGCACCGTTTTCATCGACATTGTAATCATCTTCCTCGGTGGACGCTTGCATAGTGTTCTCCTCACTATCGTTCCTATCATTAAGAAGATCCGCATGCAGCACCTTTTTGTGTTTCCATATATTTTTCTTGTGCATGAATCCTTTACCGCAAATATCACAGCAATAAGGTGCGTTAGGAACATAAGGACTAAAACCAGGTTGCATTGAGAAATGACGAATTGGTTTTCCGATGATTTGAGGCCCGAAACCTTTAGTTTCTCCAGGCTTTCTATTAGTGGTAGGCACTTTGGAATGAATACGCATATGATTAGAATATGCTTGGCGACTTTTAAATGATCGTATACATAAGTCGCAGAAAAATTCAGTTTCACCACCCCGCGTGTTCGCCCCCGGATGGGATTGCTGGACATGCTCAGATAACTTTTGAGGAGTACTGTATGAGTTCGTACAGAGACTACAAGGATAGAATTTAACTCGCAAGTGTGTATTTTTATGCTCCGCAAGTTCTGATGGACGCAAGAATTTCTTCTCGCATTGGTCGCAATGATGAGCGACTTGATTGTGTTCCGCTACCTGATGATCCGTCCAAGCGTCGACAGTTTCAAATATCGCATTACATTCTGTGCAAGAATAGTGATACTCCTCAGCTTCCTCTTTTACAAGAGATATATCAGGTTCATTAGTATGCATACCTAAAGATCTATCAGAATGTTCCATATAGATGTGTTTGTTAAGATCAGCAGTTTGCTCGAATTTAGCATCACAATGTTGGCAGTGATGAGGTTTTTCCTCATTATGTATTATTTTCAAATGTTTAACCAAATTCGGGTAACTACTATTCTTCTTACCACATATAGGACAATCTGTGGGTCGACCGTCGACACACTTGCTCTGATTATCAGGATCAAAGCTGCCTGCATGTATAGCTACAGCATGGTCATTAAATTCTTGCAAGCTCAAAAATTTTTCTGAACATAACTCACAGCATATTTCGACTGTGCAATCTCCATTGCGTATGTGTCTCTTTCCTATACTTTTCTCTTTAAATCGTAAACCACAATGCACGCAAGAATGAGGGAAACGAGATTGACCGTCTTCATGTACATCAAGAACATGCTTCATAATGAACTGCTTTAATTGAAATTTCGCTGGGCACAATTTACATGCGTAAGATCTAGCATTAAGTATATCTTTGTATTGAACTTTGACGTCTTTAGGTTCAACTTCTAAAACTATATCATCAGTGATACCGTTTTCATTATATATTATTTTCCAAAGATCAGTACAAGTATTAGATCTCATGTGACTGAGCAGAGCTCCTATATGTGTAAAAGTGACCACACAATTGTAACATGTATGCTTAGGAACTTTATGTCCATTTTTCTGTAGATGTTGTATAACTGCTTTTCGACGAGGGTGTTCTTTGTTACAGCAAATGCAGCGTTTAGTATTAATTTGTTGTATAATATCACGATATTTGAGAATAAAATCTCTTTGCGTCTTCGTAATATAAACTTTATCGGGATCAATTTCTTTTTCACCTTCATCGCCATCTACGGCATCATTTGGATCTACGGTTTCATCAAGTTCTTCATTACCATCACTATTATAACAATTTGTTTGCAAATCCTCGTTAATCTCAACAACGGGTGCTATACTCATAGGTGGCAAATCGTCATCGTCCTCATTTTCTTCATGATTGATGTTTTGTTCATCATTTTCTTTTTCACCGTTTTCATCATCAATTTCTTTGGCATTATCGTCGTCTGCGTCGACTTCTTCCGCAATATTATTATCTATATCCATATTATCTTGACTCTCGCCATTATCTTCACGATTCTCTTTTTCGTTATGATCATTTGCCTCCACCATGTTATTTTCATCTTCATGAGTATTATATTCAGCATCATTAACTTCGTGATTTTCACCTTGGATGTCATTTTCTTGCTGGCGAGCTATCTCGATCTCATTTTCTGAATCCATGTCAACAGTATCATAATTCTGTCCTTGATTGTTTTCATCATCAATTTCGTCATCTTCATGTTGATTAACATAACCATCTGGCTCTGATAAAATAGCTTCCACTTGAAATGAAGCAATCTCTGGCTCCGAAATTAATGTTTCTGGACTTTCCGGTCCCGAATTAATTATTTCAGGTTCAGATACTAAGACTTCTGGCTTTGCAGTTAATAATGTCTTTAAAATTTGAGGTTCTTTTTTCTTAATTTGCAAATCTTTAAGAGCCTTTATGCGAAGGGGATATGGTAAATTGTTTTGGGAATTTTTCCCTGTTCTTATTGGTATAGGCTTTGGTGGTGCAACGATCTTCTGAGGCATCATTTTAGGGGGCATTGATTTAGAATGAAATTGCATTTTGTGGCTTATAGGATTTGGCATTAATCTAGCCTTAGGGTTAAATGGGTTCGGCCTGAATTTTGGTTGCATGTGGGCGTGAGATTTCTTTGTACCAATCTTGTTTGTGTATCTATCGAAATTATGAGCAGTAAGTTCATGTCGCCGAGCATTGTGAGAATACCTGTAGGATCGGCCGCACACTAAGCAATCCTTTGACGCAAGCTGCTGAATACCTTGACGAGCATGAAGAGTTTCTCCTGATGGGCGCATGACAGTAATCGAAACTTCAGGCATGTTAGGCATGTGTGTGAATGTTTGCTGTGGCTGCATCATTTCTTCCTCGTCTTCATATTCTTCATCTTTCTCACTCTCCATTCCCTGAAAGAATAAAAGAAAATTGGGTTAAAATTTTAATAAGAATCAAGAATATTATTAATACAATATGTTTTATATGTCTTTCTATTTAAACAATGGAGTGACTATATAAAAAAAAGAACAGTAAATAAAAACCAATATACAATAATATACACAATATATTTAAAATAATCCTTATATTACAGCTAAAAAAAATTAAGGTTGTATTCATCAGTGAATAAATTTGGTATCAGCACCAAATGTATCCAAAATCGAAATTTACGCACTTGAGAGCAACTTATTTAAAAAAACACTTGCAAGATTTGACTCACATATATTTAAGTGAATAGAATAAACAGTAATGTATGTATTAAATAGTCTTGTAGATTATTATAAGCTGTTATCATTCAAAGGTTAGTTAATTTGTAAGACATTGTTATTTATATACAACTATTACATAGATAAAAAATATATAACATAGTTCATCAAATTTCTATGATATAATAATCACATATATAATATTAATATACTATAAATTTATTATATGAAAATATAATATTTAAAAAAAAAAATTATATAAAGCCGCACGACTCTTTCTTTACCATTAATTGAAAAAAATACATAACTATAATTTTCTCAATAGAAAACATTTGTTAACCTTCTTATGAATAACATAAAAAATTTTTTTTTTTATTTTTTTAAGTTTTTAATTAGATTGTACATATTTGTAAGATACATATCTAATGTCTAAGAAAAAACCGGGTAAGAAAATTAAAAATATAATTCTTCTAAGAAGATATGCAATTAGTACATATTGAAATTGTGTGTTCCCTACATATAAAGGTTCCACATTTCTGACAAAACTGTTTGGTTCTACGATCAAGTTTACTTGAACGAAAACAAATCTTGCATCTTCTCCTGTTCTTGTAAAACTGTGTGACATGTTCGAATGTAGAAAATTTAATTCTTTTGACATCAATGTTACTAAAAGAAGGTATATGTTCCTCGTTCTCCATTAAACTCATTGCCAGTTCTCTTATAAATAAGCGCCTTTGTAAAACACTGTTTGTATTATATGAGGTCCATATAACTTGTGCATTAACAGATGCAATATTTAATAGCATGAAAAATAAAGTAAGAGTCCAGTCATTAGAGTGCTGCATGGTCGTGTAGTAATGCATTAAGACATCAATTACTTCTACTGAAGACTGATATTTTTTATACAATGAAATTACTGATGTGTTGTTACTATATCCTCTTTTATAAAAGTTCGGATCATTTGTCATAACATTGACAACTTTTGAATTATGATTCACGTATGAACATAGACACATATCTTTATCTAAGAATCCATTGATAAATGCTCTTTCTTTTCTATAATGTGATAAGAAAAATGGAGGTATAATTTCACTATTAGGATTAACTGCACCAATACTATACAATTTATACTCATTCTTCAGTCGTTTCATCAGAGAATTGGATGTGAACCAACTGTCCATTATAACGGTTCGTCCCGTGCCAGCCAAATGTTGAACCAATTTTGTGGCTATTTCATCACACCCAAAGTAAGGTTCTGTAATCACATCTAAGTTTGTCACATACAAATTGACTGGATCTATCAATAAAACAAGTTTAAGTCCACTTTTGAAACTTTTCTTCTCTATATTATATCGAAATGGGCAAGGGCCATACAGTGGTAATATGACATCATCAATAACAACTAAATTACCAACATCCAATGAAGTTCTACAGTTTAAAGCAAATATTTCAAAAACTTTCCTCATTCGCTTCATAACATCAAACTGCACAATGCTGTCATCATCCTCATTATCAAAACTCATGTTTTTCAGAAGGAATTTAAATCTGTCTAATGTCATTGCATTTCGAACACAAGGTGCTCCATACTCATTATGCCAGAGATCACTGTATTTTTGATGTGTAGGTCGCATTATACCATGATAATACAGTATTCCAATTAGTGTCCTGATTTCAATCACACTTGTAGTGTCCGATATGTTGTTATTATTTTTAATCATTTTTTCATTTGTTGAAGTAACAATCAAATCTAATAAATCATCAGTAAAAAGCAACTGCCAAGCCGCTTTAGGTTGAGGGCAATTTTTCGATGGAACAATATTACGTTTGCGTAAACCGATAACATGTTTGATCTTAGCCAAAGCTTCTACAGATGATATTTTAGGGTTCTTCGATATCATTTTCCTGTTCCTACATAAGTATCCATTTTTACAATCAATGAAGTCATCAAGCACATTGTCATTATTCAATTCCGTCTCGGAGTCAGAATCATGATCAGACTGATGAATTACATCACATTCCTCCATAGATTGAAGACAGTCAATGACCTCATCTTCTTGGACCATATCCAGTATGGCATGAACTCGATGCCAATCCAACCGAGGATCTATATTTTTCTGTGGATGAAATTAATTCAATTGAACTATTCTCACACAAGAGACCTAAATAAATACTACATAACTAATACACATTGACGATTACAAGGTTAAAGAGTGAAGAGTCATATTAATCATCAGTATAGTATGTCAACATAATACAATTGAGTTTGACTTAAAGATAAGGAACTTGGTCACTTAATCTTTACCTTATCACTTCTCGGTGTGAGCCCCAGTGAAGCCAAAATAGGTGGCCCTTCAGGTTGCAATCTACTTGATGAGGCATTCTGAAATATTATACTTAAAATTATTATCCTGTAAACAATACTTAGGTTTAGTTATAACCAAAAATATATTGGAAATTTAGAAATGTTTATCTTAAATAAAATTTAACAACAATTGTTATACTTTATCTAAATATATTATATTGTTATAACTATTTACTATATGTAAAAACTATTAGATTTTTTGAACTCTGTAGTCTGCTGACTTGGCATGTGCTATGCAGATGTCCTTGAAATATAAGTAAATTTCATTAAAATCTTAATATTACAGTCAGATTAATAACATCTGTTTAATGATTATTTATAGTAAAATTTAAACAAATCTAAACTTACCTCACTATCAGGATATGATCCATCAATAACCACTCCATCATCATAAGCTTCATCTGATAAGGGTTCACTTTTTATTTTCACCTGAAAAACACATAGCAACCACATAAATATTGTCTGACATGAGATTTAAGATTAGAATCAACATTCAGGAAAAAAACCCACCTCTTCTAGTTGGTTGCTGTCCTTATTCAAAAGAGACTCTAACTTGTTTTGTGTCCTTTCACACACAGTCTTAAATATGTGCCAGTTATTAACATTATCCATGCATTTCCTACAGACATTAGTTGGCAGGTCGTCATTTTCGTTTATCTGAAAAAATAATGCGCACCAATCATTTTACTGCAGCCAAAAAACGCGCGCGTTTCATCATCTCTCTCTATACATGAACCGAAACCGCGCCTCATGACTGTATAGATATGGCGCGAGGAGAAACTAAGTAGGCGTAGGTATATCCGCGCGTCACGAAGCGCCTGCTTCTCGACCGAATAAGTAGAAGCGAGTCGAGTGGCAACCAGCGAGCCCCTCGAGGGTTACCGCTCAATATAAGCACACACACATCTACAGCGCACTCACGCCGACACTGACGCTCGCTCGAGGGACGAGCTGCACTGGCCTGGTCGTCCGATAAATCAATACGCCCGATGTCCAACGCCATGCCTATCTAGCGATATGTAGGCCCCTCCCGAAAAAACCTCCGGGAATAAAGCCAAACCCGACCCTCCTCATATGAGCTAACCCTCGCCGGCTGCACGAAATGCGACGCGACACGGCCACGAGTCGAGCGATAGCCGGGGAACATTACAAAATGGTGGACGTTCTTACGACATCTTCACCTAGACGCAGCGTTGCCTGTCATTATACGAACAGAGCCGGATGACGAGTTCTCACGTACACCAAGGGTCTACTTTCACTAAAAACTCCATTCTGACACATATTTATTACATTACATACCTGCACTGACACGCAATCTTTAATTTTCGAGGCGAGGACAGGAGGTTCCGTGTCATCCGAACTGGTGGTAGGAAATATCGGTAGTAATTCACATCGAGATGACAAGCACAGTCTACAAACACTATTATAATTCACATCCATTGTAAATAAACAAATTTTTAATGTATTAACACCTTCTACAACATTTAAAACACAGACGCCATGTCACCACGACCACTTCAACACAAAGCACTGCATGTCGTTCTTGCTTGAGCACGATAGCGGCTGATGATGAGGATGAGAAGTCGATGTTCGGTCGGAATAGCTGGGTCGAGTCGCCGACCACCTGTCGTTCTGCGCATGTGCGCGTAATATGGCGTCAATCGTACCAACCTTCCACAGACGAAAAATGAGTATTTTCATAGAACGTAAACCATTGAATGGATCAAAATGTATGTAATGAAACTTTTAAATTATTAGTTTTCTTTTGTTATTGTTCAATTAAAAAAATACTATAGTATAATATGTATATATAAAGAAACTAAATAAAAAAATTATTATTATCATACTACTCCACTACTATAACAGAATAATCTAAATTAAATTTACTTATATTTTATAGCAATCTGCAAAGCACAAGATGCTTTAATATATCAATAAATAATAAAAAGTTTCATTTTCATTTAGAAGTTTAGTACTACCATTCGAAAATAAAAATCATCATAATTTTTTATTGCATCATTCTGATTCTATAAATTTAAAAAGCGGCCACATTATCACTAAGAAACAACTTTAATTATTAATATTTTAAATTATTAAATTGATATTTTTAAAGGTAGTGCTCTAGTTAAAAATAATCAAGTAGATCAAAACTTCTGAAAAATGAAGGTTGGCGGCATCTGGCTTGTATTGTCTATCTCTTTCTAAAGCTATATCAAATGTGGCGCCCGATTCAAACTTCGACAAACTTGTCATTTATGCACATTGAGGCGGGATATTTAAAAATTATACATAACGCTTTTTAAAAAATAAGTTCTTATGTTGAATAAAAATTAAATTTGCAGGAAAAATACAAATGTTCTTACTAACAGAATTGTACTATTATTTTGTAATGAGAACTGGATAGTATTTAATGATAATTAATATAAAAATTAATTAATTAAACATTTATATTTATTATATTGAATTTATTTTTTATTCTTTTGATTTATTTGTGATAATAATTAAGGTACCAATTACCAACTTGGCGTCAATATCAGAACTATTTAAAAACTATACAACTAATATTTTTTTTTACTTAAATATTATCTAAGATGTCTGGATTGCAATGACTGTATTTTAATTACTTCACTATATTTATTATTCGATATTATAAATTCATGTTAAAAAAATCTCGGTTAACTGCCATCTTCCGAGAAGTATAATTATATTTGCAAATTTTAACAAGGCCATTTTTAAAATCATAAGTTTCGTTAAGTTTCGACAATTTATCTATTCCGACACTGAAACATTATATTTCACGCTTAAATGATATATAATTTAATCAAAATTGCAGTACCTGAGCATTTAAACATTATAACACAATTAGTCAAACAATTAGTAGGTAAAGTAATTGTTTATACATTTATTTACGTAATATACCTTTACGTGTATACCTTTTGAAATAAATCGAATAAAATTATAAAATCTTTGGATATTAAAGGGTTCTTATAGAAAAGATAAAAAACATATTCAAATAATTTTAGTAACGTCCAGTCAAATGAACTCGTTTTTGCTTTTGTTATTTTTTAACCAAGCAAGGCTTTAAATTCCCTGAAAGTGTTTTTAATGTTTTCCAATATGGACGTCAGGACATATAAAAACTCTTGTTTTAATTCATATATTTTTATTTTTCTCGCAAGCAACATTTAATGCCACAACAAGTAGGAAATGGTTACAGAATACATTCTTAACATATTTTTTTACATGTGATAATTTCTATATATTATTAATACAAATATTTATATTATCGAACGATATATTTCATTGCATTTACATCGTAACACACAAATAAGGGCTTAGTAATCTAATTTACTATATTGGTTTTTTTTATTTGACATGATGTGTCTCGTGTTATCATTTTTACTTAGTTTAAATCTGATTACATAGATACAAAGGAACTATTAATTTATGACTACGAGAAATATTAAAAAATATTTAAAATATCACAGGAAAGTGTAAATGTATTTTTAATAATTAATCTTTCATGAAAGTCATGATAAATATAAGACATTAGGAAGATTTTTTAAAACAAACCAAATTATTTTTCTACCAACCAAAAATTAGTGAGAGGTATTAAAACATAATAAATATTTTTATGTTATATTATATAAATAACATATATATTACGTGGTTACATATATTACATAGTACAAAGGTTTATTGGTTGACGAAGAAATATCAGCATAGATTTTCTCTCGTAACTCAATCTAAAATCAATGGTCACAGTTTTATTAACTTAATAAACACGTAATTATAAATTATACATTTGCAATACATATCTCCAAACTCAATATTTTTTGAGTAGGTATCTAAGCGTCAAAAGCCATACTGCTTTTGGCATAATGTACTAGAACTTATGCCTACACCCTATTTATAATTTAAATAGGTATTTCAAATAGTACTTATAGTCTAAGATCTGAACTTAAAACGACCTTCACCGAGCTGATAATAGAATGAAACATATATTATAACAAATTTAGTATATTAGAAAATATGTCAGAAATGGGTTGGCTAAAAAAATCCTGGACAGACTATTTTCAATTATTTAAAAAAAAATGATTTTTAATTAAATGTTGCAACATCAAGATAATAAGAAAATTTTTACCCTGAGTAAAGTATCAAACGCATAGAATGTGCAGCCGTTGGGTTCTCTATTCTTTACCTGGAAAAACTACTCGGTCGTCAGGTATAAGCGGGTATGCCTATGCCAGTTACCTTCACTTGCTTGATAATAGAACATTTTTTGTATCAATATAAGCGTTGTTTTATTGCGAACACGTTGATATAGGGTTGTCTGCAAAACACTTTGTCCTAATTGGGGTTTGCAAATTTTAAAGATTAAATTTTAACGCGAGTGGAAATTTGTGTTATTTTGGAGCAACTGACATTTGAGTTGCAAAAAGAATAATTAATTAAATACATAAAAATCAAATATATTAATTATAATACTTAAATATTAAACAATATAACATCAATTAATTAAATAAATAAATATATATAAGTTAATATATATATATAATAACATTATATTTAATTAAACTCCACTGATTTGTACTTATTTTTATGACGTTATTTATATAGTAATAACGCATGTCGAATAAATACTTGACATCCTTAGTGTTGCTTGACGAACGTCGAACATTCGCTTACAAGGGACTGATGTTTGCACTTGGAACAATGGACAACATTCACGTTGTATAACGGCATCCGAGTTCCATTTTGAGAATTTCCGATACTATAGAACAATAAAGTAGCAGATTGTAACATATTTCTGAATGTTTATTGTATGAAATTTAGAATAGAAAAATATGGTAAAAATTTAAAAAAATATATCATTCCGTTTTATTCAAAACGCCCGTCACTCGCGTGTTCATCATTGTTCTCAGCAAGAACCCCTTTCAACATTGAGGCTTATTAGTATAAGTAATAATTTGATGTAAGAAAATGTTAAGCAAAGCACATTTAAATACACGTCTTACAAAGTAGGCAATAAATACAGCCAATTAAGCTGCTGTCAGTGGTTCATGTTGGTTAGTACAAGGTGGGATTAAAATCAATTGTTTCCCTCAGGTATAGAGTATAATCTGTGCTCTAAACGATTTGACTGTTTTGCTAGTAAAGTACATGAATTAGAGATGGGTGAGTGTTATGAAATTGCTATTTATTTTTTGAGATTTGAGATTTGGACGCGATAACACTAAAATATAAGAGTAACGATTGTGTATTATGCAATATTCTTTTTATATTTAAATTATGTATTACTATTCGTAATAAACAATGAATTGAATCTTCATTTATCTGAATATGCTTAGAATAAATACTGATATATTATATAAATTAATATATACTATGATTTCCCAAGCGCGCTTTAACTTCTGGTATAAATTTTATGTATTTAGTAGATTTTGTTTCAGTTAGGCATTACAGATTAAAAAGTCATTGTGTCCCATTCGACGACATAATCCTGTGGATTTCTTTTATAAGTTTCTGACCACAGATTCAAGCGTGATTGAGTTACAAATATCTTCAAACATGCAAGCATTCGCATTTTACCAATGTTTTTAATAAAATATCTAATATGAGGGAATGTCACTTTTTCATTTATGCCGTACTTTTCACATACAATCACATAAGCGATACTCGTATTTCTTACGTTTCTATAACCAACCGATTTTTAACAACAATGTTGTCATACTTTAACAGAAATTTCTATATATGTATTTATATATTATTAACTCTCTGAAATTCTTTCGGCGTTTACTTACTTGGTGGTAGAACTTTGTGCAAGCTCGGCTAGGTAGATACCACCCACTTATCAGATATTCTACCGCAAAATAGCAGTACTTCCGGTTTGAAGGCTGAGTGAGCCAGTGTAATTACAGGCAAGACATAACATCTTAGTTCCCAAGGTTGGTGGCGCATTGGCGATGTAAACGATGGTTAACATCTCTTACAATGTCAATGTCTATGGGCGTTGGTGACCACTTACCATCGGGTGGCCCATATGCTCGTCCGCCTTCCTATGCCATAAAAGAAAATTAAGTTTCTTCACAGGGCAGGGTATTTATTTTCCGAACCCGTAGTAATTTCTAATTTAACAATAAATAAGTAAGTGTAGAGTTTCTTCTATTCTAGTGAAGGATTTTGATTCGATTATAATTTATACAGTTCTGTCTTTAAGACCATGTATGTTCTGTCTTTAAGACTATATATAATATATATTATATGTCGGTATGATTTGATTACATTAAAATGCCTTAGGATTTTTTTATTAAGTAAAGTACTTACGCTGTATTCAGTGGTGCTTAGCGATATTAAGACTAAAGTGATTGCCATAAGAGCCATAAACATGACATTAATATAGCCAATAGTAACCTTACCTCATATAAGAAAATTATTCCACCAATAGTATTAGTACATAAAGCATCTAACGTTTATTTGGATTCATAAAACATTTAGATATATTGAATACATATTCTACAACACAAACGAATACCGGTAATATTATTCTTAGAGAAATGTATTAGGTAATTCCAAAGTTTACATTCATTAATTTCTTATAATATAAGTATGCTTAATAATAGGTATATCTCAATGGCGTTCTATTAACTTATTGCTATTTAATATATTAAAAATTCAACGTATTGTGCATATAAATAAAATTAATTTAATTACAAAGCAAATAGTCTGCAAATAATTAACTTTATATACAGAAAAAATATCTAAATACGTGTATCAGCCTTATTAAAAAAATATTGTGCTTTACACTATGCAACTTATACATAAATAGCCTTTGCAATCAGATACAAATTCAATAATAGAAATAACGAGCCAATTCATTTTAAAAACACGTCATTAAGACCGTTAAATTGGTCCACAAACAACCGCATTCGGTATTTGAAAAATGCGCGCCAAATCTAAGAACATGGCGGACACGAAGACCGTTGCTCTTGTGACGGTTGCGCGCGCACCGCTAGCCTGGAGGGGTCGACGGGATTCGCTTTCGCGACTAAAGCGCGTGCCACGTGAGCAAAAGCGTCTTCAACGTTGAGGCCGGTTTTCGCAGAAGTCTCCATAAAGGCGACTTGGTACTCTCTCGCTAAGCGCTGCCCCTCCTCCCGCCGCACTGCCCTCTCGAGTCCGCTGTCCGACTTGTTTCCTGGAAGAGAATTTGTGCCGCTCCGCTTGTTAGTGGATTGTCGGAGGCATTAAGGACTTGTACGTCTTGTTTTTTGAGAGATTAGAATTGATTGTATAAAAATATTAATCAATGCTGTAATTGCTAAAGTTACATTTTAACAATTTCCATTTAAATAATAAGACTTAACAATACATTGCTATTAACGTAATAAATAGTTTTATATCTCAGCGTAGGTAATTAATCGGACAAGCTGGAAAAATGGTGACGTTTTTATTTTTTTAACAAATAGATATGTATAAAGCAGTAGGAATGTTACCTAAGAGCATGATAACCACGTCGTCCTGCGCGTATTCACGGATTTCCCCAAGCCAGGCTCGTATGTTGTCGAAGCTGATCTTGTTAGTGACGTCATACAACAGGAGGAGAGCTTTCAACAAAATTAAGTAGTCCTTTTTAAGGGTGTATTAAAAAACGTAATCCAATGTTTATGCTTTGTCTATGTCTATGGCTTGGAGTACCTACCTGTGTTAGTATTGACCCTACAAGTTCACAGCGAATCTAGATAGCTTGAAGATGAGAGCTGATAGATACTCAGTTACATATAAGATCCTATTAAGGAAGTGCGATAATAATGGGAGCCCTGTGTTTATTTGTTGTCGATGTTTCAGCACGTTTAATTTACAATATACATCATGTCCTCAGAAATTCAGAAACGATCGTATTTATATAATCATAGGTATCAAATTCGAATTTCAAATTTAAAGATGTATCTGATTTATAGTATATGTTTTCTATAATCAGATTACTTACTTACTTATGAGTAGTTTTACAATTTACTAATCCAATAGGTTAATTACAAACAGGTAAGGTAGATACGGTCAAACTTATAACTTATTCTTTATTTAAAAAAATGTTTTTAATCAGCCATTTAAAAGTAGCAGTTCAGATTTTTTGTTAGAAATGATTCTCTTTCTCTTGTTGGTGGTTCCATACCAATTTGGTCAAGATCTGATTATGTGGTTCATAAGAAAGTCTTGGGCAATGGCAAGCCACAAATGCAGTTTCGGCGTTAGGGCCACTGATACCCCGTGCAAAATTTTGTGGCGCCCATTTAAGGAAATCATAATTAAGTGTTAAGTTTTTGCTGATCCAAAGAATTTAATCTTTCCTTTAGCGTAACCCTGAGCTTTTTTATGTTCTTATTTTTCAATTTAAATTTTTTTCTTAGTTTGTAATTCAAACATGTTTTTTTATTCCTTTTTGAATTTCATATTTTAATGACTTTTTATTTTGATTGAACATTTTGTTGACTTGAATAATTTTCTGACATTGTTTTTTTTTTTCATGCAGTTGTTCAGTAAAATCTTACAATTCGGGACTTTTCGTTTCGACCTCGGCACCCCCGCAAATTTACCAAAATGGCATATGGTTATTTCAATTCAACCGTCAAATATCTTTGATTATATTTGTGATGGAATCGAGACCTATTTTTGCATTTAAAAAATTGCCAACATGTAATGATGCCGGAATCTTCACTTACATATAGGGTTTTCCAATAGGGACGCTTGAACTTTGACAGCTGATTGCGGCCATGTTGTTTGAGTGACAGCTGTCAAATGCAGTGTGTTATATTCATTCCGTCCTCCCAAACCATCATGGCAGGTTACAGTGTCGAGCAGCACGTGCAAATCATAAAATTGTTTTATGAAAATGGGTCTTCAGTTCGAGCAACGTTCCGCGCACTTCGCCCGTTTTACGGTCGCGATGATCGTCCTGCCGAGTCGACTATCCGTCGATTGGTGGACAAATTCGAGTCAACCGGGTCAGTTAACAATCAGCCGGTTCCCGTGCGTCAACGTAACGCGAGATCTGCCGAGAATATCGCCGCTGTGCGCGACAGTGTCCTCGAAAACCCGCGGCAGTCAATTCCGCGTCGCGCACAGGAACTCGGCCTTTCGCAGACGACAACTTGGCGAATTTTGCGTTGTGACTTGAGCCTGCACCCGTACAAGATCCAGCTGACCCAAGAGCTCAAGGTTAATGACCATAGACAGCGCCGTGTGTTCGCTGACTGGGCATTAGAGCAGTTGGAAGTTGACGCCGATTTTGGCAAAAAAATCATCTTCAGCGACGAGGCGCATTTTTGGATGAATGGCTATGTCAACAAGCAAAATTGCCGTATTTGGGACGAGACCAATCCACACGAGGTTCAACAAGTGGCAATGCACCCGCAGAAAGTGACTGTTTGGTGCGGATTTTGGGCCGGAGGCGTGATTGGTCCGTATTTTTTCGAAAACGATAATGGTGTGGCCATCACCGTCAATGGTGAGCGATACCGGTCGATGATAACCAACTTCTTTTGGCCTGAAATCGAGAATATGGATCTGGACAACATGTGGTTTCAACAGGACGGCGCTACGTGCCACACAGCACACGCTACGATGGAAGTTCTGCACGAGCAATTTCTGGACATGGTCATCTCGCGCGGAGGCGACGTGAACTGGCCACCGAGATCGTGCGATTTGACCCCGCTGGACTTTTTCTTGTGGGGTTTTCTTAAGTCGCAGGTCTATGCCAACAAGCCGCAAACCACCGATGCCCTCAAAGTCAACATACGCCACGCCATCGATCAAATACAGCCCGATTTGTGCGCCAGAGTCATCGAAAATTGGACCTTTCGTGTGCGCGCCACCAACCGAAGCCGTGGCGGTCATTTGAATGATGTCATATTCCATACATAATGGGGTCGATAGACCTTCCAAATAAAAAAAAAATTTCGCAAATATCTCTCCTACATGTATTTTTTTTTGCATTTCAAAGATCAAGCGCCCTTAATGGAAAACCCTATACATTTTGCTCGGGTCAAATCTCTTGTCAAGCTTAGCGATGTTTGTGGTTTTCTTATGCAACTAATGACACCAGGAAAACTATTGAGGCCACATATGTACTTACACTAAAGGATAATTGGTTACGTATTGCTATTAATGTTAAATTGTTTTTAAGTAACATAATGAGCACGATTAAAGTTTCAAGGGCAACGTTGAGCGAAACGTTTCAATGTGTAACGCTGACAATAATCTAAAAACGTTACATGCATATGTACATAGTGAGTTAAATTTCTGTTATATGGAATTGAAACCTTACGTAAATTATTTAATTTTTAATGTTGTTGTTAAAAATAGCATACGTGTCAGAGAGGCGTGTATCGTATGTGCAAGTGAAATCTGAATTTTTTTTTGAGCTTTAGGATCTTAAAAAGTAATGCCCAGGTAAATTTTATTCAATTGACGCGAGGGTTCATCCTGACTGACAAAAAAACAGCGGTCGTACCTGCATCGAGGGTCTTCTTAAGCAAGACTATTTTATTCCAACGCATTACATTGTTAGAGTTTTCCGCGTTTGTCACTAGATGGCGGTAGAAGTATCAAATATAATAAGAATATTTTTTCAAATTGCGAA
Organism: Nymphalis polychloros; assembly: GCA_905220585.2. Lineage (NCBI taxonomy): Eukaryota > Metazoa > Arthropoda > Insecta > Lepidoptera > Nymphalidae > Nymphalis > Nymphalis polychloros. Next base: position 4,629,828 of record HG992247.1, read on the forward strand.
TACTTTATGAAATAAGTTAAATACGATTATATTAATTAAATAAAAACTTATATCTGTATAACATATAAGTAAATGAATATTATACCATGTGCATCTCTGTAGTAAGCGTGTGTGACGCTACGAAAGCGCTCTTGTCCAGCGGTGTCCCATATCTGAAGCTTTACCTTTATGCCGTCCACCGTCACTACCTTATTCTGAAAATAGATGGCGTTACTTGCACCTATCTTAAACATTCTTCGTCTTAATAAGTACAATTATATAATTATTATTCGTTGTATAGCTTTCATTAAATTAATTTGATAAATTAGCCTGAAAGAATATGCTATCACTAAACTCGATTTAAATAAAATGTTAAATCTATTTTCTTGTCGTTATCTTATATTTTTTATAACGTCTTAAATTAAAGATATTATTATAATTATAATTATAAAAATAAAGTTAATAAATCTTTTATTATAAAAAAATCCTGGTGCTATTTTTTTTTATTATAAAAGAAAACCAATTCTTTACCATACAAACTGTGACGGCACGAGATACCATAAATCAAAACTAAAAAAATAATTAAAAAAACACTGGGGCCGCAATAAATCACTCACTCGAGAAGTCGATTCAATCACAGCTGTCATGGCTAAGGGGCGGGAACAGAAAAAGCGCGCCAAACTTTAACACCAATAGCGTAGCGGCGGACCAGCCGCGTATCCCCGTGAGTGGCCCATTTGAACTCGGAACCCTCGGACCATTTAATTGTTTTTTTTTTGTTGAAATATAGAACGAATAAAAACTATTTGCTTGTATTGTTTTTATTGATATAAAACCTTTTTGCTATTTTATTAACAAATAAAATTAATATTAAATAACTACATAGTAAAATAATATATGGAAGCTTTGTAATGTTTGTCTTGAGAGTCAAATATACCCGGAAGTCAATTCCAACGGTGGAAATGTAATTGCCGGCGAGAAAAGTGCCATCCCGGAAGCGAACGAGCATGCACGTCTTTCCGACGCCGCTATCACCGAGCAGCATCACCTGGAAATTGAATGTAGGTAGGTACTTTAACATAATAAGATATTTCTAAAGCGGAATGGTTATAATTATCTACTTTGTTTTAATAATATGTACTTTTCTTACCTTTTACTAATGAAAACCGATTTCAAAATTTGTTTATATATACATACAAAGAAGATCACAATATATGTGATCATAATAATTGGATATTCAATACATTATAGATAGAAGTTAATCAGCATTTTACATTTTTGGATAGAGAAACTCTTATGTTTTAGCCCTAACTGCTATTATTGATGGTAAAAAAAAAACAAATAAAATCATTAACCGTTTAAAGCAACTAACCTTTCCAAATACGTCATATTTTTCATCTTGTTTCGTCTGATTCCAGGGCTCAGTCGGTGATGGTGGATCACTGTGAGGCATGACGCCAACTTCTTCGTTTTTATCTTCGTCGTCTCTCGCTTCTGGAAGGTTCCGAGCCCACGTGGGTCTGACTCTTCCGACCACAACTCTCTTCTCCATTTGTCTATTATCTACAGAGTGTGGGTTCCACATTGTTCGAGCACTTTTTTTTTGTATGTTTTTAAATCACTATTTGTTTTTTTTTAATAAAAGAATTTCATTTTATTGAAGGTCAATAGAAAAATAAAATAAATGCGACCTTAAAAAGGATAGAGACTGCAAGTTCGGTTATTATTAGGTAGGTATTTGTAGACGTATAAATCTGTGATAGGAATATCATAAATTATTATATGTGGTTCATTATTATTTATTGAATCACTTAATGAGGGAGTTATATTTACATATTAATTGGAACTTTCACGTTTAGTTGAATTATTATGTTTAACTATACACAGACATATACCTACGTACGTACGTCATGAAATTTCGTCATATGCAAAAACATTTTTAAATTACCATCTTACATTACTTATCTAATTCTTATCAGCGCTTTATGATGTACTTACTGTTCATAAATATGCTTACTGTTTCAAAAAAAAAAAGAACGCAACAAGTTAGCTTTCTTGGAATTATTTAGGTTGTGATGTTATAGAGTAAAATAAAAGTAATTTGAAGCAAGCATTTTGAATGCAGTATTATATCTAAACTGTATATATATACTAACTGAGCTGTCTGTATTTCGGAACGAAACTTCTTTGGTAACATGAAACGCGTAATATTTTATTGCCTTATTTGAATGTAAAATTTTAGATACCTACATCTTTCTGATGAAAACGTTACATTAAAATAGGTTTTTTTAATGAAAGTGACTATGTAGTTATTATTATTTGGTAATGACAACTATAAAAACTAATTTATATATTTCTTATTTGTGCTCGTATAACAAATCCACTTAATGAATTTGAACGGAACTTATGCTTGGCAATTTATAACTTATTTAAATTTACATCATTTTTTTTTACGGTGGCTAAGCTTTCTCCTTTCTTTTTTTCCGCTTTCAAGATGAGAGTGAACCGTAGTCTTTGCTCAATATTTAACTGTTATTTTATTTATTATTTATATCCTAGCGACCTCAGCTTGATTCCACGTAATCAGTTCAAATACTCGGTGGTAGAGCTTTGTGCAAGCTCGTCTGGATAGGTACCACCCACTCATCAGATATTCTACCGCAAAACAGCAGTACTTGGTATTGTTGTGTTCCGGTTTTAAGGGTGAGTGAGCCAGTGTAATTACAGGTTATTCATAACATCTTAGTGCCCAAGGTTGGTGGCACATTGGCAATATAAGCGATGGTTAACATTTCTTACAATGCCAATGTCTGTGGGCGTTGGCGACCACTTACATCAAGAGGGCAATATCCTCGTCCACCTATTCTATAAAAAAACAAAACAAAATGTAGCTAAATCTGTATAATCGGCCTAAGTGGGTACCTCCCACTATCAGTTCTACTAGCGAGCATCAGTACTTTGTATTGCTGTGTTCTGATCTGCTAGATGAGTGGGCCAGTGTAGTTACAGACTACACTGTTACTATATACTTCACTACACAGTTAAAAAAATCATTTATACTCCTTTCAGTAATATGGTTAAGTGTACACTTATCAACTGGTGGTCTATTTGAAGGTATATTCATGTGAAATTAAAAATACGTAGTAAGGAATGCCTGCTTTAGGTGGGGGGGGGGCATTATGGGGTGACGGCCCCGGGCGCCAAATTTGCGGGGGCGCCGAGGTCAAAAGAAAAAGGCCCGAATAGTAATTTTACTGATCAAAAGCATGAAAAAAAAAAATGTGAATTTTCTATGTCCATTTCGTTACGTCTAGAAAAAAAGGTCAGCTCAATTATGATTTCTTGGTGGGCGCCACAAAATTTTTGCCCGGGGTGTCAGTGGCCCTAAGGCCGGCACTGGTAGTAAGTAATAAATAATAATACAATATTATTAGACGGCATTATTATTGCTGATTCAGGTAAACGAGTTCATTTTCAGTTATTTCCTTATCTTTCATCTTAAGATTGACATCCCCTTTTACGTGTACGACCCTTATCAAACGAAAGAGATGAAACAGATCTGTCTGTTAAACGATATCTAGCGTTACACTACCTACCTAACGGGTACCTAGCTAATTTAACATCGAGAATTGATCGCAATCTTTATTGATAACTTTCTGTTGATTTTTAATTAATTATTTTTAAAAGGAAGTTACTGTCGTTTAACTTCAGCTTAACGAGACGGTTGGCGTGGTTGATAGATACTTGCCTTTCGCGCCACAGGTCGTGGGTTTGATTCCCACCCACGACAAACATTTGTGTGCATGAACATGTCTATTTATTCTGATTCTTGGTGTAAATATCTATATAACTAGGTATGTATGTATTTACAAAAGAAAATTAGCCTATTATGTAGCATATCAGTTGTCTGATTTCCATAGTACGAACTCTGGTTAGTGATCAGATGGCCTTGTGTGAATAATGTCCCAAGATATTATTATTCTTAACCTACATTTGTAATATACAAAAAGGGTCATACGTAAGGTAGGTAAACATATATTTATTTTATGTATATTCATAAAAATATAGAAGATTTTTATGAAAATTGTGAGGTATGCACATGACACAAGGAACAAGCGTAAATATGTAAATTTTAGTAGCCGTTTTCAAATAGTAACTCTTTGTTGGGACATTGTATGTGTTATCACAACAGAATCCCAGAAAACGTATAGAAATATTCTGTTGTAAAATAAAAATAAAATTATTGAGAAACTTTTGTGTTTAAGGATTTAAATAAAAACACATCTTGGGAATAAGAAAATCGCCTTCAGGCCGTTTTAAGTAAAAATGTTATGTTATTACTTTTATTATAAATCAAATTATCGATGAGATCAAAAATAAAATAGTGTGAATGTCAAGGTACTCATGAGAATTTATGTGTATATAATATATACGCTCGTCAGCCTACCTATACTATAAAAAAAAAATACGCTGACGTCATCTGACGCTCGAACACCCACATCAAAACATTTTGACGGTTCTTCCCAGCTCTGACCAAGCCGAGCAATTTCACCATTAATTATCGAGTATAAAGCTTATATTATATCCCTAGAATAAAGATATTATCTCAGACTTCGAAATTCAAAAATGTAAAGGTAAAAAAAAACACAACCAAATAAATATTCGTTACGTGTTCGTATCTAATAATACTATCATATAAATTGCACTTTGAAAGGCTTTTAAATTGACGAGTATTTATAAAAATTGAAAATAATAACTCGATTAACTTAAACATCTACACAGATAACGAATCCTGAAATATCACCATTACAAAAAGTATATCATATAAAAAAAAAAATTTACATATACACTACATGTATAACGTCGACATTGTAAAGTTTAAAAAAATATATCTATGAAAATACCGGAGAAAGAAAATTTAATATAACTGGTACAAGATGGGTAATATACTTGAAAGCTTTTACAATTTTCTTTGTAAACTTGCACGGATGAAATAATTTCGAACGAGAGTATAGCTCTCAGTTAATCAAATTTCTCTTCACAATCCCCGCCAATAACGTTGTGGCGTACCTACATACGTCATGTTTTAATCGCAATAAAGATCTTAATTAATTACAAATTCGGAATAATTATTATTTTTTAATAAAATATAAAACCTTTTTTATAAGTTTATAGAAATAACGTACTCTTACAAACCAGAAGTGAAAATTACTTATTTAAACGAAATCACAAATAAGTAAATGATTTTACAACTTTTTACAATTAAAAATACACACATAACAAAAAAAAACCATCATTAATTACTTTAAATTCTAACAAGACCAACTAATACGACAAATATTATTTGACCACGTAATTGTATGTTCGAAGCACACAAACTTCGCGCCAAAACTAATATTCCTCTTCTATGATGGGCGACGACGCGTTTTTCTTTTTTTTTAAATATATTCCGGCACAAGGGATTGATACATTCGATCGAAGATTGTTAATAGTACATCATTAAAAATGTATATTATATCAGAAGCAACATATTTTGTATCAGTTTGTATACGAATATGATAAAAGTCAATTGTGACACCCCTATACGGCTGACGGCTACCCTAAAGTAATAAAGAGGGTGAAAAACAAGTTTTAATTGATTCAATTCTTTCACTTGACTTAGAACGTTATTACATTTCTCATATTATGATGATAAAAATTCAGTCAAGCCGGGATCACCTGACGTTCAGACCGTGGATAACAGTTTTAAACAAGGAATGCAATTTTAAATCTTGAGTATGTCAGTGTATTCGTTTGTTCGGTGTAAATAATATACCAGGAAATAAAATTTTGTTTCCCAATTATATTGTATTGGCTCGACCCGATTCAACCCGTATCTTTGTATCTGCATCCCTCAAGGCAAAATATACATTTCAAATACGTAATCGGATTAAAAAAAATAAAAGTAATTTGTCTGAAACTTTTAAAGCTATTAAAAAAACGTCAATCAGTCGTTGTTTTACAAAGTTATCATGTTTAAAAACTTTCAAACAGGATAATTGACGTGATGGTTATTTAATTAAGTAATTGTTTTAAAAATTAATGTAATTGTGAATATCGAAAATGTTCGTAAAAATTATGTTTAAAATGAATGTTAATTTTAAACAAGAGACAAATTTCATTGACAAATAAAAATTAAAAATGCTTATATCCAATCATGACAAGAATTCTTGCATTTCCCCTAGAAAAATTAACCAGCTCCCCTGTCGCCAGTAGACATTTTTTTTAATAAATTATAAATTTTCAAAACAAATACAACTGAAAACAAGATTTTATTGATTTAATTCTTTCCCTTGGCTTAGAATTTTATTACATTTATCTTATTATGATAATAAAAAAATACAGTCAAGCCAGGGATCACCTGATGCTCAGAGGGTATCAGTTTTAAGCAAAGTTTGAAATTTAATTTATACGCTGTTAATTACATTAAAAATATATATATATGTCTATACTAATATTATAAATACGTTTGTTACGATTTAATTCAAAAATTACTCAACCGATTTAAAAAATTATTTAACCATTAGAAAGCTACATCCTTACCAAATAACATAGGCTATAAAATATTTAAAAAAAAAATTGAGATCCCTAAAATGGAACAATGTAACCCAAGGTATCAAAATGTTGCCTGTAAAAGTCATTTTTTTGCGTGCGCTGCGAAAACTATTGACGATATATAAAATAGTGTTCTATATATTAATAGTACTCATGATTGCTCACAAAAAAGTCCATGCTGGTATATGCCTAACTATTATAGTTAAGCCACAATGAAAGTTTTTGTTTAAATTATTAAGTTCATCACGGGTGGAGTCGAATAGTGGTGATATTGGTATATTTATATTATTAATCCTTATCCATTTAAATGGTTGCATAATTAAGGTTGACTATGTACATGTAAATTCCACTTTAAATTATTCGGATCGGACTTTTGGTTTAGAAGTTATGACGGGTATAAAAATTCTCACGGTTTGAACAAACTGTTACCGTCCTACGTTTAGCCTATTAACAAATAATGTAAATAATAGTTTTTTTTTAAATTTTAGCGAACGAAGTCGCGTGCTATGTTTTCGTATAATATAAATTTAAATTAAATTACATTATATTATAGGCTTTATTTAAGTATAACCTACAAAAGACTTCAAGGATGAGATGAAACCCGTGGTTTATGATCGAAAAACTTTTCTCATTAGACATATTATATCGGATCAGACGACATTCATTTTGAGATATAATTTCATTTGTGCCTTTGACTATATTAATAATAAAGCTATTTTTTATCTTATGTATTTTCATATACTGGTTATTGTGTACTCTATATATATATTTTTATATCATATGTAGGCGGACGGGCATATGGGCCACCTGATGGAAAGTGGTGACCAACGCCCATAGACATTAGCATTCGCCAATGCGCCACCAACCTAACTAAGATGTCATGTCCCTTGTTCCTGTTATTACACTGGCTCACTCACCCTTCAAACCGGAACACAACAATACCAAGTACTGCTGTGTTGCGGTAGAATATCTGATGAGTGGTTGGTACCTATACCAAGCTAACCACTATAATTATTACACATATACCTAATAATATTTTCAGCACAAGAGGTCAGCATTTAATTGTTATATAAAACAACTTATTAGTAATATTATAACAGAATAAGCAAATAAAACAAAATAAAAATATATGTATTTTGGGTTTCATGTATTAGATATTTCGATTCGAACATTGAAGCATTACATTTAAATATCATCTGCATAAAACGAACATAGAAAAAAAAAAAAAACATTGTATCATAAAAATATCCCACTAATGCAGGTACTAATTTGTAAGAAGTACAAGCCTGTAAAGATCCTACAACTGCTCTAGACCTACTTTTTTTAGTAGTAGGTTAATAGAGCTTACTCCACCACGCTGCTCCATTGCGCGTTGGTGGATATACGCATTCATGTATGTATGAATTGCATGCATGCATGTATGTACGATGTTTTCATTCACCGTAAGCACGAGATAATATTTTTTCATTAAATAAACGATACACTTTCGAACGATTAAATTTATCCCATTAAAATCTTCAAGCTTACTGAGCTGGATGTAACAGATAAATAAAAAGTCGAAGGAGCGAATAAGATAATAATATGAAACTCAAGATTCAAAACCATACAAAAGTTTGATGAAAATCTTCGTAAAAGTATTGCGTGTAATTTAATATTGATCTCTAATGTCGGTAAACTTACAGAGTTAATATTTCTAAGAAAATTCGCTTCGATTCAGATATCTCGTTGTTTATCGACTGGAAACTTTCCCATTTCCAATAACAATTTACTCATTATATTGTAAGGTAAATAAAGCAGATATCAAAAGGTAGATTGAAACGTCATCGAGCTTACTTTGAGTGTTTTTTTAATGAAACTTTATTATTACTAATATTATCTATTCTATCTTCTCACGGAGAGTGGATGCCTTACCCTGTGGGACGCCTAGCTGTGGGAGATTTAAATGCCGTTCATTTACTTCACTTTTTTTTAAAATAATTAAGAAAACCACACATTCACAATAAGGGCAACACTAACACGTCTGATTGCTGCCTTATTTTATGTTTCTATTTTCTGTATTCCAAATTTAAAAATTGTTTGAGAAAATAAAATATAGCATATTATACACACATATGTACATAATATATGCTCATATCCACGCACTCACACACTAACAACTCACGTGACAATCTGCTTACTATCTTTTATTTGTTTACATTTTTTGTACATTTTTAAACTGTAAATCTATACATAATAGTATAACCCCATTTGGTCATACTGTCGTGTTTATTGGTCTGTATGTAGTAATTAATTTACTGTCATAATACTGTTGTATTATCATTTACCAAAAGAAAATAATGCAAAAAAATTACAGAAACAAATGTATAATTTCTCCTTAATTAGAATAATGTTCTTCAATTAAAATAATTCTCTGTGATGTCAGGATGAATTGCTAATTTGTAATAAAAAATATACACTGATTATTTCTGTAAGATGAATTTCTCTTAATTTTATGATAATATTTCAATAAAAAAATAGCCTTATCATTTCTTCACAGAAGCAAATTGTTTATTCGTAAAGAAAATAGAAATAAGATTATGTTATCTTATAATATCAACAATTCATAAAACCTTTTTCATTCTAAGATTATGTCTGGGTATTTCATTATTTTAATAAAAACCATAATATTTATTAGACCGCAAATTCAAGGCCGAGGACATCAATGGCATTCAAAGAATTTCAATAAGTAATCTTCAAGATTAATAGCGCTCATGACGTACTATAATTACACTTGACTACCTCGTTGGTCTAGTACAGTGATACTCAACTTTTTCTTTATAGGGGCCACAAACACATGAGAGTAACGGTGTCGCGGGCCGCAAAAAAATATATTTATTAAATTAAGCAACTATTTACATATTTATCGCGTATATTTCAACATTTTTCTGACGACATGACGTTTCAAACTGCAAGCTGCAGTGTATGTATGTATGGCCACAAGTAGTTTTTTTAATTAAAATTTTGTTGGGTGTTAAAAACACACCTTCGAAATTTAAAATAGTCCAAAATAAAGTAACATCAAGTTTACAAAAGCCCGCGGGAGTTTATGTTATCTTAGCTATCTTTCCCCTGAGGAGAGTTCCGCCGAGCCACGAGCGGAGGGGCCGCGAAGCGTTATATCAAAACGATCCCGCAATCATTCCGAACCGTGCCTAGGACGGGCATCGCAGTGATTTTAGTGGGTAAGAATCCTTACCTACTAAAATCACTGCGAAAGTTGCGGTTCGCACCGCACCTTTCATCGACTCGCGGCGTTCCCACGCACCGCAACGGACATGTCTGTGTTTCCACAGACGATACTCTTCTCAAGCGTCGGTGTGGGCTAGTCGGCGTTCATCTTTATCATGGACCGTGGGAAGCCATCTTTATAAAATCGCAGGCCTAGGCCTAGGTAGAAAGTAAGTGGGTTTTTCGGTCAAGATATTCTCAGTATGATCCCGAAGTCTGGCAGTTGCCAGGGGCTCTCTCGGATTATTAATGAGGGAATAGAGAGCTCAAAGTTTTTGAACTCTCTATTCGCTCTTTCTTAATAATATGTCGGTGAACCTCCCCGATTAAGCCACCTACATACAATTAAATAACTCTTATAAAGTCTTATTATTTTAAATGGTGATTATATTTTCATTTATTTTAACATGACATACGGTCAAATTTGATTGATTAAATGAAGCAAACCCTAAAGCATAACATTGTTCCAACATTATACAGTTCACTTTGATTTATTCAATTTCACACATAGGCCACTTTTGATACTGAAAGTTATGAATTATTAAATTCAATTAACAATTCTGAAAACTAATAAAAACGTATTGATGAGATTATAAGGACTTATCCGAGAATATTGACTTCATTGATAAGCTATTATCAACATAGTATATTTATACGAACTACGGTATATAATGTCCTAAAATAGTTTAGCTCGCTAAGCCCGGCCTTTGAGCGCCCTCCATGGACGGTAATTCGATTGGGTACATGTGGCTATAGAAACGAACGAACGGTCAGCACAAACATAAATAATATATTATTTTATTTATGTCATCCACAATGGTAATAAAACACATATTATCATATTTAGTTTTCTTTTAATTTTAGATTGTTTGGAATTACACAACTAAATAGGTTGTAAGGTCGCGACGGACATTGAGTACATACGTAACACGTTAGTTGTATATTGTTAAAATGTGACTTACTATGTCAGGGGAGAAATTGTGCATAAACTATAATTAAAAAACTAATTAAATTGTTTAGCTTACCTAAACAGCTCTAATATGTATATATTTATTGATACGTCACTGTAACTACATATAGTATATGCTCAAAGGAAAAGGATAAAGATAGTCTTCGCAATATTTCTATGGCATAAAATATACGCCCCTTTCATAATCAACAATATTATAATTTTAATCATATTTCAGTCAAATATTGACACTATATTTAGATTCTCTTGTACTTTCGGAGATATTACAAGATGTAAGAATAAATACGAAAAAAGAAGAAAGGCGTATGGTAATACATTCCTTTCAGCAGTAAATATGGAATTTATGAGTACTGAGCGCGATATTCATTACTTTATAATATATTTAGTATATGTTATATATATGTCTCCGGTAAACATTTAATATAAATTGAAGAACGGGACAGAATGCCAGATTTAAAACCAGTATACGCTAGTATATAATTAACATAGTACAATTTGGTATTCAATAAAGATTAACTTTCACTTGAACCTTTTATTTTTCAATTAATTTATAATTGTAAACTATTGCTCAAATATTTTTCCGACCGTACTTCAAAGCTCGGACGCAGTCACTTTCATTGTAAAGGTCATTTGTATGGAGCTGTACATGACAGCATAGTTTTTGCCTAATGAATACCTTCGATATAGGTATTGACAGCTGTGCGTTTGAAAATTGTTTTACAAAAAATGGTTTTGACTAGAAGCGTTTTGTTTGAAAAAATGGTAAGGAGTAATAAATAAATACTTTTAGATCACTGTAAGGCTATTCTGTATGAAATCGATCAAACTCAAACATCACCGCTGAAAGTGTTTTTTTTTTGTTGTATTGGAAGGCGGTCGAGCATGTGGGCCACCTGATGGTAAGTGGTCACCAGCGCTCATAGACATTAGCATTGTAAGAGATGTTACCATCGCTTACATCGCCAATGCGCCACCAACCTTGGGAACAAAGATGTTATGTCTCTTGTGCCCGTAATTACACTGGCTCACTCACCCTTCAAACCGGAACACAGCAATATCAAGTACTGCTGTTTTGTGGTAGAATATCTGATGAGTGGGTGGTACCTACCCAGACGAGCTTGCACAAAGCTCTACCACCAAGTATGAAGTATGATATGCGAAATTCACCATAATAATCAAAACATTAAAAGAATAGTAGCAGTAACAATAAAAGCCTGTGAATGTCCCACAGCTGGGCTAAAGCCTCGTCTAATCTTGGGTCTGTAGCTTATTCCACCATGCTGTTCAAATGCGAGTTGGTGGAATACACATGTGTCAGAATTTCAGTGAAATTTGATTTGGCAGGTTTCCTCACGATTTTTTTCACCGTCAAGCACGAGATGAATTATTAAGCACATGAAATTCAGTGAAGTATATATATAGACAATTGTGGTCGTCTAATTAGAAACACTACCAACGGTCCTTGACATTATGTAAGATACTTCACCGCAATCGTTTTTATTTACGCTGTTCGCTAAGGAAACATTTGACGCTATTGACCGTGTATTTAGGGGTTATTGTCATGCTGAAAGATCCAGGTTATAGGCAAATGATCGTCCGAGTAGGGAATCATTGTGTGCTCTAAGATATTTTTGTATTACCATTGATCCATTGTACCGCCACCGTGCTTGACTAATCTCCTTGTGTATTTATAATTAAAAGCATTGTTTACAGGGCGTCTAACATAGCGTTTTCCATTGGAATTTACCATATTTATTTCTGTTTCATCTGAAAATAACACTTTTTTCCATTCCCGTACCGTCCAATTAACATATTTTTTAGCGAATAATAATCGCTTCTCTCGGTGTTGCTTGGTAAGAAGCGGTACCTTTCGAGAGATTCTTCCAAACAATTTAGCTTCCACTAATCTTTGGCGTAATAGTCTTGACGAGATGTTTCTCGGGTCATCAGGCGAAAAAACTTTATTTTTAATCTGGTTGGAGCCTTTACTAGCAACACGAACGATTAGCGGATCTTCTTTGGGAGAGAATTTTCTTGGCCGAGCCTTTCGAAGAACATTTTCAACAGTTCCATGTGTTTTATAATGATCAATTGCATTAAAAACTTTCTTAACAGATTTTTTTGACGACAATTTAAATGCTCAGCTATTCTTCTGTACGCCCATTTATGATCTATATGTAAATTAACAATGACTTGCCTGGTTGACGCGTTACGATTTTTGCCCATTTTGAACAAAATAAAATTCGGATTAAATTTTGAATTGCCGCCAAAATAATAGAAAAAGAAATGTTATTCTCCAATTTCAAAAAAAGAACCAGCTATGGATGCTTTTTTAAAATGTTTCTAATTAGGCGTCCAAGCGGCCAGTAACAGAAAATAAACTCCTACATGTGTAAGACTCATTTTGTAATTAAAAGTAAAATATGTTTTATATTTTATGCATTTAATGATTTTTTTATTTGAGTGGCTATATTATTGCATGATTATTAATTATTGAATGTGTATACTTTTTTCGAACATTTGTACGTTGATACTTTCTTTATTCATAAGAATTTTTTCTAATTATATGACCACCACTGTTACATATACAGTGTTATGTAATTTAATGTAATTATGAAAGGGATAATAGATAATATCAATACCAATCTTGCCTTTAATGGGACAAGATAACGGTATCTATTTATAACACAAAATTATAGCAACTCTAAATAGATTGAAACATTTGTATTTATAAACGAAAGTGTCTAGTGTGTGTTTCTGTCATCCCCTGTCGTCCGTGACGTCAGCGACGTTGACAGATGTGAATATGGGTTAGAAAACCATAAACAAAACTGCTAGTGGCACGTGCTAAAGAGGTACGACATTTTCAATTTAATGTTATCAGCATTACATACAAATATTTATAAACACAATTCATAATAGTATTTACATTATATACAAAATAATCGAATCTTTGTACCAAAGTATATATAAGCCTATTCTTTCTCATTCGTTGTAGGTAGGCAACGATCAAATAGGTAACTTTATGGTAAGTAGTCACTAGGGTTTGTCTCGCAGGACGTCTCGTGTCACAAAGTCCCGGGACTTTAGCAAAGGTCATAATTAGTTTATTCGCTCAATTTTATATTTTACTATTCCGTCACGGATATTTACAAAACTTTCTCTACAATATGATACATAATATAATGGGATGATGCTTTCATTAAAAATAAACCGGATTTATTGATTAGCTTTCATCTGCGTCAATCGTAACTGCTTACATTTTTAATTTTGACGATTTATAATATCTTTAGTAAAAAAGTAGGATTCTGAGAACTTAACATATTACGGATGGCATAGAATTAATATGTAAAATGTTAAAATTCGTTTGTATGTTCAATAAAATAATGTTGATTACACAACAAAAATTATTATGTAGAAAAGTCCCGAAGTCCCGAGACGGCCTTTTACTCTAGGATGTCTCCAGTACTTTGAAAATATCGAGACTTCCCAAGCCTAGCCCTAGCCACTACCAATCGTCGACAAATTTCCGCGAAACGCATTATAAGAAACATAAATTTATTGTTTTTAAAAACCTGTGACATCACTCCCGTGCGGTATAAAAGCCAACATCAATCGCAAGCTCATAAACTTTACCAAATATTTTGATAATCACCCCTTAGAACACCGAATGAAACACGAGATTTTTCAAGCCGCAATCACCAGTAAAATAACTTGCTTTATAAATAATAAAAATAAAATGAAGCCGTAAGAACTAACTTTCTAAGTAATTACTTTCATAATGTAATTGAAGTTTAATTTGGTTTTTACGTCAAAACACGTCCATAAAATCTCAAGGCTCATAGTAACAATAAACTAGTTTTTAATAGCTTTCAATCTTATGGAAATATTAAGAGTTTTTGTTTTTAAATTTTAAAATAGTTAAGTTTACAAATGGCCACCTGATGGTAAGTGGTTCCTACACCATCGCCCATTAGACATAATATTCACAACCATAATGTAATAAATATTCGTCACCAAATTTAGGAGCTAATTTTGGGTAGGTACTCTTCAAACCGGAACAATACGCACTTGCTCTATTGTGGTTTTATACGCCATCTTGGTATTTTAACAACTATTTCATTGAAATCCTGTTATTAAAGTGCGCAAATATTAATAATGGATACAGAAAACATGGTTGCTTAGTTTTAACGTATATAAAAATAATTATTAAACGGTTAATTTAAAAATGAATAATTGGCTATTTGGCTGGGATAGTCAAGTGGAGAGAGAAGGTGAATGTGAACCATAGAAAGTATGTTTAAATCTGACTTTAACTCTAGCTGGCTTAGCGGCTAACTTAATAGGCTAGGGTCAGGGTCGGGTCGATAAAATACGACTGGATGCTTACCCACAAGAAATTATCAGTGGCAGTCTGGGGCCTGCATATTTACACTCTCATGGATCGGTTACGCATGTAACCGCAGGGGTGGGCTCTGCGCCTGAACTCTCAGTGGTAGTTAGAACATAGAAAGTTCTCATGTGTTTTCATACACTCGTTACTTGTAGTGTAATATGTATAATATCTTGTGTAAAATAGCTATTCTTTGAGATTGCATGACGTAGACAGGACGAAGAAAATGATTTTGTTATGTCTATTTTTAACATGGGCTCTCGCGATGGAAAATGGCTGGCAGCCACATATTCGAAGTGAAAAGCTTTAGTCTATGAAATAGTTTTTGTCTTTTACGAGTGGCGTTATTTTGAGCTTAACCTCAGACGAACTGAAAGCCCGACCCGACCACCTGTGGCGATAATGATGGTCTGCTTACATGCCTGAAATCACGTGAACCTTCCTAAAAGCGTAGATATATGTAAAGTGGGCTTATTTGGGTTGCCTTAAAACCTTTTTTTTCGGTATATATTATTGAAATTGTTATTGAAAACGAACGAAAAAATCCTTAAAACTTGCACGTTAAGTCAGTCAATGGGACGTACACCTAAATAAATAATAATGTATAAAATAAGCGTTAAAATAATTTCAGCATATTATGTTTTAATGAATTTGTTCTTTTCGATCATGATATGTTTTACGAAAAGCTAATATAGCGTTTGTTTTTAATTCTGTTTCAGATCTTTAATTAATTAATTCTCTAAAACGAAAAAATCCTTACGAAGTTTCGTTTAATATTCAATTACACGCAGTTATCTTTCTTTAATTAAATAAAGATATATACAAAATTAAGTACCTATCTCTGTTATGATTTTTGATTAAATAAGACAATTTATTTAAAAAATGAATAAATTGTTTTTTTATTTTATTTGAGACTGTACCAATCAATTGTGTAACACCAGACACACAATCTCTTCAGTACTTAATATTTTATACACACGCAAAGATATTGAAATATTTTTATATGTAGCGCAACTGTGATTTATGTGCGCAATATGTTTTGTATTAACTGTTGTCAACTTATGTTTTCTTTTTGACATGATATAATATATTAATATTTATGTTAAATTAGTGTTCGCCCGCGGCTTCACGCACATTTCAGGTAAAGGGGGAAGAAGTTTGTATTATGGGAAGGGGTTATTATAAAGTAGCATTTGTTCTCGGATCCAAGCTTGCTTCATACAAAATTTCATAAAAATCGATTCAGTGGTCTAGCCTTGAAAGCGTATGAAGCATTTAGTATTAGTATGGATTTGTAATAAACTTCTGTTAATCGAAAACTATACTTAGAGTTTTTGTCAAAATAAGGTCCTTCAGACCGATTTCGGCCACGGCGGCCAATCTCAAGAGAGATTAGCCAACTGCGCAGGAGACATTATAGTGCAAAAGTGTGTGCGCAAACACAGATGCACTCTCTTTTCCTTAGCGCTCGTAATCCGATGGGACGGCAATCCGACACGACCGGAAAGAGTTCAGGCGCAGGACCAATGGCTTAACGTACTTTCCGAGGCACGGGAGTCTTCACACTTCCAACTTCCAGACTCCGGGCTGCTACTGAGAATTTTCTGACAGAAAAACCCAATTGAACCCAGGACCACCGGGTCTGCGGCCTTATATATAGCCACTAGACCAACGAGGTAGTCAAATAATGTACCGTTGAAAGCATTTTGCTTTATACCCACGATGCGGCCCGTGGTTACGGCAAGATAATGTAAATAAGATGGGTTTCATCGCTCAGGAGTCTATAAATGTACTCACATAGACTATTTCGCTTTAGTGCCATTAGACCAGGGCTTTCTAGCCTACATTTAACTGAATTCGATGGATTTAGCTAAAGGCATTATATAGGAGCATAATATTATACATATAACGCTTACAATTTTTATTTTATTTAATTGGTGGTAGGGTTCTGGGTAGGTACCACACACTAATCAGGTTGGTGACGCGTTGGCGATGTAAGGGATGGTTAATAGTTCAATGGCATTGCCTATGGGTGGTGGTGACCACTTACCATCAGGCTATCAGGCCCAATTGCCCGTCCGACTTTCTATTCTATATATAAAAAATAGTAAAGTATAAAATGTCATAGAAGATATGATACAAAATCTTTTCTAGAAGTGAAACAAAATTTGTTAAATGTTTTTCCTCATACTTTATAAGTAGGACCTTCGTTCTGTTTAAAAATGTCATTATTCGTATGTTTGTAATTTAATTTCAATTCTTCCAAAATATTATAAACAAAAAGAACGAAACGTATGAAACGTTTCGTTCCTTTTGTTCACAATTTATAGCTGACAATCTAACTATATATTTACTATAAATAATAACGCTTACAATATCCGTGATATATATAATATGTACCTTAGACCGCTAAACACGTTAAATCCATTTGTCGCTACTTAATTGAATTTATTTCCGTGCATCATATCATTCGATTGCTAAATCTAGTTTACTCGTAGTTATTATTAAATTTATTTTATTGATAGTAATTTATGAATTCAAGACTTGTACAGCTAAAAAGTTATTAATAGTCTTGATGCTTTATATCTTTTGCTTATAACAGTAGCAAACGCAATTGTTTTCTTTAGTTCATGTAGTTATGATTTATATATGTATATATACTGCTGGGATAAAGCCTTCTGTCCCATTAAAGAGAAGGTTTGGGGTTCACCACCCTACAGTGATGCAGGTAGATGGATAGATATGTGACAAAATTTCAGTGATATTGTACCGCTGACCTGACGTCATCGGTTAATATTCACGCGTTCTAACCACTGGGCCACCTATATTAATGTATTATTTATATATAAACATTCATTGCTCTTGTACACCTATTGCTACTAGAATATATTTCGTGTGCCAAATTGTTGACTGGAATATATCGCTCTTTTTATTTAATTTTATTTATTTATAACCTAAAATATTTCGTGTTAGTGTTTACATCAATTTATTTGTTATTATTATTCGACCATTAATTGCAAATCAATATGAATGGTTTCATAGAATATAAAATTATATAAAATATAAGGTTCTTCACTATAATTACGTCTATTTGTATGTTTAATTAAATACATAACAGCGCGTTGCACGGCACGATGATTAAAGGGAGATGTTCAGTGTGGGGTATGAATCGGGCCAATGCGTTTAGGTACGACGCTTTATTTAGCTGGACGAGGGTTGGGTTGAGTGTGGATACCATGAGAAATTGGTTTATGGGAAAATAATTTAATCAATTTTTATATAAAAGTAGCTTGCGTTTTTATTCGCCTGTAATTATACTTGTAATATATTTAATAAATACACCAGTGCTAGTAATGAAGGTTATTATTTTAATATTGTTAAACTTCTGAGATCTTTATAAATCTAATTAATTAAAATAACTTATATCTTTAATGCTATGACACTCGTTCAGTTGCTTTTTAATAAAAGCGCGGGAAAAAAACTGTTTTTTATCTTAATCACAAAGCTATACCAATTATATTCTGCAATCGTTTATATTTTTGCTAAATCGCATACAATAACAAAATATGTATTGATTAAACATATTAATGAGTAGTAGTAGTTCAGTAGGCTTTTTTCAATCGAATGTCTGTCCGATCCTTTCAGATCAGCCTAATTTCACGGCAATTGATAGTTGCGTTGCCGCGACAAGACGGAACAAAGATGTAAGCTATCTTATTATACACATTCCATCAAATATTCGTAATAGCTCAATGGATCACGACGTTAAATCTAAAAACAGGTCAGGGGTTTCTTTTTAATAAACCACCATTAAAACATATATTAATAATTATAATTATTAAATCGTTATTTAGACATACACAGTTATATTAAATTATACTTACACGATCTCATCAGCATTTCTTACGTAAAAAGAGGAATAACGTTCGTTAAGCTTCGAGCGCCTTTAAAACCATTTTATGAAATAGGTACACGAGAACATATTCGAAAATTTTCAAATCATCGTTGAGTAAACATTTCGCCAATCATATTTTTTTTTGTTTACAAATTGTGATTACGAAATGGGTTTCTTTATATACACGACATATATACGAGTATGAGACGCATTTAGTTTTAGATTTTATCTTAATTTTACATTTTCTTATATTTACGTAATATTCCGTGATGAGAATATCCTTAGCCTTTGTTAATATCCGGTGAATAAACTATCAATATACAGAGAAAAAATGCTTCTGAGTATATTTAAAATTCAATTTTGTAAATTTTTAAATAATAAAAGCATCGCGAAATTTATCGGATGAAATTTTTAATTATACAAATATATCGATTATCGACGGAGTTTATATTTGTCAGTGGATATTGAGATGTTCACAAATATAATTTTATTATGTACTTATAAAGGTGTAGGGTATCGTGTAAATATATCTTGTTTGATATGAAGGTAACTCGAGTAAGATGAAATCCACTTGAGTCGAGACCCGTTTTATATTGAAGCATAAAGATTGGGCTGAGTTAACTCAATCTATAGAACACGTAAATTTGAATCGAGGTTTCAACGCGATGAAACCTATATTGAATGTATGAATGATGGTATTGATGATGCCATATACACAAACCTGCAGTGGATTATCGTAAGAGCTCCAAGGAGAAGGAGAAAGGGAAAGGTTTTTTTCCCATCAGCAGGATTTTAACAGACAACACAGTAATCTTTTATTTAACGAACTTCACTCATGTTCGTACGTTTGTTTATTTGTGAGTTCTTACAAGAATGTGTATACACACGCACACACAAAGGATGTAAGCATGTGTCATTTTGTTTGTATATTATATATTGCATATATAATATAAATCTTTACTCAAAGTATTCAAGAATAATTTAAAAATATAAAAATTAAATAATGAAACAAAAGTTAATATATAATTCAACGAAATACTTGTCATTAATTAAAAAGTTGTTTCAGGCGAGAATTTTTAATCTGAGTTGCTTTATTAATAAAAGTGTTGGATTAACCCATTTTAGTTGATGAATTTATTAAATTTTTGTGTTTAACTGTTCCAAAGTTCAGCTCTTCGTCAACGAGTTATCGGAAATCAATGGACAAGCAAACCTTTGTGTTGAAATTTAAAACTGCCGGTGTTATTTTAATTCATTTATTTGATTGACATTAAAATGTATTATAAAATAATAAAAATAAATTTTAATTTTAATCAACAAACAGAATAGACTCGCGTTTGTACTTATGTATGTAATTGTCATTTTTAACTGTTTTAAATTCTAGTAAAAATAAAAATTTAAAATTAAAATTCACACCGAATTAAAATAAGTCTAACTGAGTACGGGTATACTTAAAGAAACAAACTTTTTTTTTGTATCCCTTTGACGATTACCGCATAAACCGAAAACACGTATCACGAACCTTTTCAACTTGAAGTAATTACAGATATATCGTCACCAACGTGTACTCACCAATTATCTTTGGCCGATTTAAATTTGCTTTTGCCTTTATAGTATCTTTTAAAAAAACCTAAACCATAGCTTTATTATTTCAACGTTCTAAACAAAGACAAAGTTTGATTACAGAATCGTTTAATGTTGTTAACCAGTATGTGGGAACAAATAGCGGCTATTCGGCTGTGTTCTATCGGAAATCGATGGGCAACGGTTTCATGTAGGAATTTAACAGGATTCGTGTATTAATTAGTTTCTCAACTAACTGTTGTGGGATTCGGGACATGATAGTTGAACAAATATTATTAGGTTGAATTTGAGTAGGCGACGAATTGATTTTATCGTTAGCAATGTTGAATAATATTAATTAAATTTATAAGCCGTTGTTATGCTGTTGTAAGGATTAGTTTTTATTTATTTGTATAAATTGTGTAAGAAACTGCATTGAGTTGATGAGAGGTGCAAATAATACAAATTATTAAACTAAAACCAGTACGTAAATATAAATTAATACACAAATATATGAGATAGTTTCGATACCAAGAAAAAATTAAACAAAATGATTGGACTCAACTCGCGGGATAAACTAAATAAGGGGAGAAATTGTGTAATTACTTCATTGCAAATTGACGGGCATCTTTATCTTAGTGTTTATTTCAATATGTGTAGATTCCCTTACGAGATATTTTATAATTTGATATAGATCACACTTGATAATAGGTTTACAAAATTCCGTCTGGGTAGGTACCAAACATTCTACCACTAAATAGCAGAAATTGTGGTGTTCTCATTTGAAAAGTTAGCAAGCCAGTGTAACCACAGGCACGAAGGACATACCACCTTAGTTCTCAAGATCGGTGGCACATTGACCATTTAAGGAACTGTTAATATTTCTTACTTTGCCAAGTCTATGGGCGATGGCTTATTTACTACCAGGTGGCAAATTTGCCAGTCCATTTTATACTAGGTCATTGAGTAATCTAAATCGCGCACGTGTCGTTTTCGCAACAAAATAGTTTATTTATACTTTAAGCATTATTTCTATATTCAGTTTGCAATGTTACTTTCGTATGTAATTTTAGGACATTACAGTTGAATGTTGGTGATTCTACCTATATATTTGGGTGACATTATAAAATCTAGAAGCTATTTCTTGTTGTCTAAAATTATTTTATAAAGGTATAAAATATATATGTTGTATTATAATTTAATATATAGTTTTTATTCTTTAACTATTCATTTTTCGCTCACGGTATCTTAGTTTCGTTTTAACGCAGTTATACCTATCGCTAATATCCTTGCTGTAATTACGGACGGCTATAATTAATATATAATAATTGTTAATATTTGTTAATATTTGTCGTTAATGTGTTTTACGACACAATATTTGTTCAATACGTTATTTAATGTACTACAAATTATTTTAGATTTTTATTACCTTTTAGTTTGACCTTAATAACTGATCACAGTTTTAACGCTATTTCAAGTTTTCTATTGGTTATATTTCTCGCTCAAATTATATTAACCATTTTTTTGATACAAATATAAAATACGAACAAACAAATACATCTTGTTGTCGTACAAATTAATAATTTACATTGAATAATTGTATCTTAGTAATAATTTTAAGTTCTCTATCCAAAATTAAGTAAATTGAGCAATTGAAGAGGGCAGAAATGGCTACTGACAGGTGTCAGTGACAATGATGTCCTCCTGACATGATTTCAGGGCGGTGGTTCCTAACGGTGAATAGAGTAACCAGGCTAGAGGTCACAAGTACACTCTCTATTCTCTCACTCTCGGGAACGGAAATCCGGCAAAACTGGAGAGAGTTCAGGTGCAGAGCTTCGAGCTGCTACTGAGTATACCTCTACAGAAAACCCCAATAACATTTATTTATTCTATTAGGGTTTTGAGCGCCGGATCTCTAGATCTGCAGTCTAATAGCTTGACCAAAGAAGCGGTATGTAGTTGCAACAAGAAATTATTAATAGAGATAAAATAATCACCTAACTTTGTTTTTTATTTAAAGCGAACTCAAAAGTATAAGCGTATAATTAACTCTATTTGAAATAACTAACTCGTACCGGAGTTACAAATTAGTTCTGCTCCAACACTTCAAACAAGCGAACTATACAGAGCCCGGCGGCAAAAAATGTAAGGTTAAAGTTACGCATGTGAAACAATTAAAGCGAATATTTGTTAGGACACAAGAATAGCAGTAGAACGAAGTATTTTTGGAATCAAACAGGTTGTCCAACATGAAAAAAATAATTGCGTCATTTGTAAGATTTTATTTTTAAATAAAATATGCGAACATGGCCCAGAGGTAAGAACGCGTGAATCTTAACCGATGATCGTAGGTTCAAACCCGGGCAAGCACCACTGAATTTCATGTGCTTAATTTGTGATTATAATTCATCTCGTGCTTGACGGTGAAGGAAAACATCGTGAGGAAACTTGCATGTGTCAAATTTCACTGAAATTCTGTCACATGTGTATTCCACCAATCCGCATTGGATCAGCGTGGTGGAATAAGCTCCAAAACCTTCTTCTCAAAAGAGAAGAAGAGGCCTTAGCCCAGCTGTGGGACAATCACAGGCTGTTACTTTTTACTTTTATTTTTATTTCTTTTTCAACATTATTATTTTGACAGCTTATATCTCGCGGTGAAAAAACCTTATTATATGGTCGTTGTAATCGAAGTTTATTTTTCATCAAATTAATTATAGACTAATAATTCAGTGTATCATTAAAAACTAATGACTGACCAGAGTTCATAATATTGCTCAAAGGAATACTTAATTATATATACCTTAAACTATTTCAATATTTTTATTTATAATTTAATTTGCATGAACTATAAGCACAAATTAAGCACCAAGAAATCATCAGCTTAGAATATCAGATTCACTTTTTTTAACCACTGAGTCATCACGGCAGATCGATTTAATTTAAATTAACTAGTAGAAACATGTTTAATTAAAGCTTATCTTATGTTCATAAAATCATCTTGTTTACTAGACTAGACACGAATAGTTTACATTCGCATAAATATATTATTACTAGCGTTTTGCACGCGGCTTCACCCGCGTAGTTCACGTTCCCGTGGGAATTCGGACACAAAATTTAGCCTATGTTTTTCGCTGATAATTGTAGCTTTTTATCGGTGAAAGAATTTTTAAAATCGGTTTAATGGTTCAGTCGTGAAAGCTTAACAAACAAAGAAACAAACTCACATTCGCATTTATAATATGTACTCGTATTATCGTATCATTTGATACTAAATCAAAAAAACAGTCAACTGCGTGCTTTCCACGACGTAATTACCTTCAATTTTGTACTAGAAGATACATATTACATACTGTGTGAGTGAGACGCCTAGACATAAACTATCACGTTCACGTTAACGAAAAATGTATATGAAAATATCTGCAGCGCCGCTGGCAGATCTATTAAATTGAATTTCAGTATACAATTTGTTTGTTCGAGCAAACGTGATAGCGTAGTATTAAATCTTGTAAAGTGTGGCGAAATGAGGACCACGATATAAGACTTTGGAGAAATTACGGATTTTAATATGGATTATTATAAAAGTAACAGCCTGGACCAACGCTTCTTTTGTGTCTGAGAGCTTACAGCATGGTTGATACTGCTCCAATGCGAGTTGGTTGTTGGATTTACACGAGGAAGATTTCCACCTGATATATGCAGGTTTCCTCACGATGATTTTCTTCAACGCTGAGCGCGAGATTTTATTGCATTTCAATTTTTTTTGTTATTAATTTTCTAAGCACAGAGCACGTTAGAGAAATTAATAATATTTCTATTTGCTATATCAACTATGTGCTCAAAAGCTTTAGCTTGTGAAAGCACTTCAAATCTGCGACTTTTATTGCTAACCGCTGTTGACGCTTAGCAGTTTACATGTAGGTAGGTTGACTACACTGAAATTGCTAACTGAGCATGTAAACCTTTTGAAGTCCGGGTCCTATGTAAAGCGCGAGATACATACGTCAGTTTTTTTTAAACCTATTCACAATTGTAAGTTGTCAGGACTTTAAATATGGGTAAAAATTGCACGACAAGGCGCAAGTGAATTGCCGCCCCGGTACAACATCGGCAGTGTGTATTGCGTGCGTGCGTGTTTATGTATTACCTTAATTACCATAAATTCCACATGTTTTTGTACCTTTATTCATAATAGGCTGTCCCGGTAGTTTCGGATTTATTATGTAAATAAAAATCTGAAGTCATAATATATATTAAAAATCTTTCGCAGGAAGCTTATACACGCTAATAATAATATAAGGTGAATTGATTATTAGTACCAAGTTAAATTGAACCTGTTTTTAATTTTCGTATCAATTTTAAGCTACAATTAATATGTTTATTTATTTCACCATCGAGCCAGAAGGCAGTAGCAGAATTCTTCAATAGCTAGTAAGCAATGTTGTTTCTTTGTTAGGAACTCGAAGAGATTTCAATATATTCACATACACTGAAAATAGCAAATTATTTAATTTATTATTAAACGATATTTTTTAATATTATTCATGATAAAGTTTAGCAAAGTGAGCGGGTAAACGGTAATCTTTAATAAATTATTAATTTCAGTGAGTTAATAAAGGGATACGAATTTATAAATATTCAGTCAAGTGTAACTGAATCTTCTCGTTAAGCCCACAATTTATTGTAAAAATTGAAGTGAATAAAGAGATTTCTTACTAACAGCATTATATTATTTGTAATAAGACACTGTTGTCAGTAGGGGCCTCTTATGATTTGGGGGTCCTAGGGGCCACATGTTCGAAACAGAACAATTATAACTAGTTGGTTTGTAATACGGCCGTATACACAGGTCTTGCAACCGAGTCCAGTTTCAGTGGTGAGAGATAGGTGCGAGTGTGTTACAACTTCTATTTCTCATTTTCGCCCGCTGTACGTCGCTGCTATCGCCTATCGAAATAATTTTACTTTACGCACAATAAAACAACTCGTGTTGTGCTTATTATATATTTATATTACATCTAATGTAAATTATAATATAATGAACACATGTTTGAATAAAACATTTTTAAAACAATATTTTGAATTAGTGTTATTGAGTGAAAGGCAGAAGAAAAAGAAATATGGTCAACCGTATTACCCTTCGCTGGAAAAGTTTGTAAAGCGAGGGCATCGGCCACATAAACGTCAAACGTGATATAATTTTGGACAAATAGTATAATTTTATCTTCCATGTACAATAATTTTTTGAGTATCCAGCACCTATCGTCATGCCTCTAGCCGCTGGCGGCCGTAAATTGAACTGAACAGCGTCATTATGTCAACGTACCGCCACTACTAAAGTTGCAAGACCTGTGTATACGACTGTGGTTTGTAATACTTTTGACATTTATAAATCACTTGATTTGATAGACAAAAAAAAATGAGGGCAACATTATAACTAAAATTTCTAAGAATACCAACTTTGGAATATGGACCCCTGTAGAAAGTGGGGGCTGGGCGACCCCTTCGGGGGTATATTTTCGAAAACCCTGAAATTAATATTTATCTATTTCCAACCATCGGCTTGTATATAAAATTTCATGCCTAACTTTACAAATGGCAGATTTCCATGCAACGGTTCACCTCTGGTTTCACCCCTTTAGGGGTGGAATTTCCAAAAATCGTTTCTTAGTACGAATTTTCATTATAAAATGCATCAACTGTCAAAAGTTCAAGTCTGTAACCCCAGTGGTTTAGGCTCTGCGTAGATGAGTCAGTCAGGACAAGTCTTTTTATATAATATATAGATTATATAAATAAAGTAAATAAAAGGATACATAGAAATACGTGCTGTATATAAAAGTACAAATACTATTTACTTGAACTATTCATATAAATAGTATGGTTCATTAATATAAATAATTAACTTTAGTTTGTATCAGCATATGACATTGGAACAAGTTAACTCGTGCAATATAGTTGATCTAATTAGATCACACTCAAAGCGTGACATTGGTAAAGCAAAATTATGTTTAATACTCGTAGTTACCGACAAGGTTAATTAAAATATAAGAATCGGTATCGAAATCGATTTTCGAGTCTTTGAATAGAACGTATGATATTTCTATTAATGTAATAAATATATTAATATAAATATTCAAATTTAAAACTTTCGCTTTTACGCTAAAAGAAAATCAATGAGACAACATTTGACAAGAATTGTACAAATAAGTGATATTATCACTAAAACGCAATTTTTCCAGATATTCAAATATAAAAACATATGTCCATTTAATGCATGTCTTGCGACATTACTTCCATTAACTAAATGAACACGAAATTAAATCAATTAAGAATATCACAAAATTAATTAAATTTGATCAATTAATTAATTATTTATTCAAGCGTATTAGGTAGGACAGTTAGGTATATAAAGCCTTGGGTTTCAAGCTTACTTCATACCAAATTTCATCAAAATTGGTTCCCACTAAACCTCATTCAGCCGGGAAAGCGTAACAAACAGACAGTCTATTAATTTCGCTTATAATATTTGTACAGATGATGAAATCGTTTGACATTTGCGTATTATAAATAGTGACAGCTTATATCAAATGTGAAGAAAATATGCGATCAAAGAACGTCTAGTATTTAATATTCATTGAAAGTAAGCGAGCTGCAGTATAAGCAGTCTACGAGTTCTGTTTACGCGAACTAATTATTATAATTTATTTTAATTTCAATGATGTATCAAAGTAAACGTAATTATAAAATTTACGTGTTATTTACGACGGGATCAATTTTAATTTAAGTTATTAAAGATTTTAAGTAAAAGTCGACAGTGTAAATATTCAGTGATGCGCTATTAACACGATCTCCATTTAAAAGCCTACGCGAGTTCATAATGGTAATTGCGATCCAGTTTGAAAGTAAATATTGGACAAAAATAACTTTGTTAAAATATAGTGCAATACAAGAGGCAATAACGCCCCTTTTTATTTAATAAGGTAAAAAGTGACTTAACGTATTTTCGATCGGACCACAAGCACGGACGGCAAGTGTTCACCACCTCCTATATAACTTAGCATTGCATCAACATATCCGTTTGTCTTGAGTCTGGGTGTAATTATCTATATAAGTATGTATTTACAAAAGAAAAGTAGTATATGTAGTATATCAGTTGTCTGATTTCCATAGTACAAGTTCTGCTAAGCTTAGGATCTGATGGCCGTGGGTGAAAAAAAATAATAAAATATTATATATATTAATGTTCATATATCACAAATTACTTTAACTATTCGTATAAATGTTATGCTTCACTAATATAAAGAATTAACACTGGCTTGTATCAGCATATGACATTAGAACAAGCAAACTCGTTTAACAGTTGATCTAATAAGATCTCTGACACTCTTCGCGTGACATCTGTAGAGCAAAATTATATTTAACTAGCAGTTACCGTCAAGGTTAATTAGAATATAAGAATAAATATGTATTCTAAATATATATGTTAGATCCATTAGAAACAATATAAGTGAGTAAGGTAAGTTTCGAGTTTGTTCTGTAAGAACTGTAAATTATAATTTTGTAATACAGGGACTATAATTAAAAACTTGAACTAAGGTTCAATTAAAATTATTTGAATATTGTACATTAATCATATATAAAACAAAATCCCTTATTGCTGCTCTGTGTCTGAGTGTGATAAACTCAAAAAATTACTGAATTTGGATTTTCATACGATTTTCACCCTTGGATTTAGGTTCACGAGGAGCCATTAAGTGTATAAATCCTTAAGGTTTCGTTATTTGAAATATGACGATGATAGTTGGAGATATCTTAAAAAATCACGCCAAATACAATAACTCGGTGGTAGAGCTTTGTGCAAGCTCGTCTGGGTAGGTACCACCCACTCATCAGATATTCTAGCGCAAAGCAGCAGTACTTTGTGTTGTTGTGTTCCGGTTTGAAAAGTGAGTGAGCCAGTGTAATTACAGGCACAAGGGACATAACATCTTAGTTCCCAAGGTTGGTGGCGCAGTGGTGATGTTGTTTTTTTTAAGAAATATACAAACCACTGTCTATGGGCGTCGTTATGATGTCGTATTATCTAGACCATTTTTCTAACCGTGCGAAGCAGGGACGGATAGTTAGTGTATAAAAAACGAATTTTATATTCATACGCTTATATGTGAAAGTATTTATGTTACGTTTAAATAAATCTTCTTTGATGTAAACGAGAAACAAATTGAAGAATTAAATAAACAAGCGAGATGTGCATTATTTTTCCACTTATGCTTGTTTGTAATTCAAACTGTTACAAAAATATGCATTCGTATTTTTTTTCACATAATTTCAACTTTCCAATTTCTAATAAACAATATGTTTATGATTTCATCCTATATATTCGGTTAAATGATATGATTCATCCTGGTCTAATCTCGGATACGGACAACGACCAATCACGCATGTTACATTATATTGCATGTTTACGAACATAGATGATCATTCTTATGATACCTTGGGATGGCAATCCGACAAGTCTGGAAAGAGGTGAAGCGTAGGAACGACGGCTTTACGTGCTTTCCGAGGCACGGGATTGTAAACCTGAGAACTCCAGGCTACTACTGAGATTTACTCGGATTTTTTTAAGAGCAAGGGAGCCGATAAGGTTTGTTAACATTATTTAACTGAGAGGTTATAAAAATAATAAATAAAAAAATATAGAGAACATCGTAAACGATGAAAATATTTTTAAATATAAAAGTTTCAAACAAAAATAAACAAAGACTACAAAGTCATCACTCTCGGGCGCTTTGATTGGATTTTTTCCTTTACTTGAGCATGAAGCGAACTTTTAAAAACTATAGACTTCAATTTAAAAGTTACGAAAGCACGACTACGGTTCACAAAATCCGGTATCCACAAAAAAATAATATTGCAGCGTTTAATCAGATCGACTTAAATAATAAAAAAATATATATATGACAAGTGGACAATTGTCATGTAAGTAATAACTTGGGAATATCCCACTTCTATAATTAATAAAATATTAAGCCAATGATGATCATATTTATATAAATATTATAGTCTTAGAACAGTTCAATATATATGTACTCGTATGCTGTATACGTGTTTTCAAACTACGTCGACACAACTAATAACAATAATAATAGTCCTCCTGACCGATTTCGGCCACGGCGGCCAATCTCAAGAGAGATTAGCCAACTGCGCAGGAGATATTATAGTGCACAAGTGTGTGCGCAAACACAGGTGCACTCTCTATTCCCTTACTCTCATAACCCGATGGGACGGCAATCCGACACGACCGGAAAGAGTTCAGGCGCAGGATTGCTTGACGTGCTTTTATTTTGTCGACACAACTATACGTATTGCAAAAATAAACTTACACAGCCTTACTTATAAGCTTTTGTTTAGCAGCTATTTAATGGGTTTTCCATTAAGGGCGCTTGATCGTGCAGAACTTCCATCGTAGCGTGTGCTGTGTGGCACGTAGCGCCGTCCTGTTGAAACCACATGTTGTCCAGATCCATATTCTCGATTTCAGGCCAAAAGAAGTTGGTTATCATCGACCGGTATCGCTCACCATTGACGGTGACGGCCACACCATTATCGTTTTCGAAAAAATACGGACCAATCACGCCTCCGGCCCAAAATCCGCACCAAACAGTCACTTTCTGCGGGTGCATTGCCACTTGGTGAACCTCGTGTGGATTGGTCTCGTCCCAAATACGGCAATTTTGCTTGTTGACATAGCCATTCATCCAAAAATGCGCCTAGTCGCTGAAGATGATTTTTTTGCCAAAATTGGCGTCAACTTCCAACTGCTCTAATGCCCAGTCAGCGAACACATGGCGCTGTCTATGGTCATTAACCTTGAGCTCTTGGGTCAGCTGGATCTTGTACGGGTGCAGGCTCAAGTCACAACGCAAAATTCGCCAAGTTGTCGTCTGCGAAAGGCCGAGTTTCTGTGCGCGACGCGGAATTGACTGCCGCGGGTTTTCGAGGACACTGTCGCGCACAGCGGCGATATTCTCGGCAGATCTCGCGTTACGTTGACGCACGGGAACCGGCTGATTGTTAACTGACCCGGTTGACTCGAATTTGTCCACCAATCGACGGATAGTCGACTCGGCAGGACGATCATCGCGACCGTAAAACGGGCGAAGTGCGCGGAACGTTGCTCGAACTGAAGACCCATTTTCATAAAACAATTTTATGATTTGCACGTGCTGCTCGACACTGTAACCTGCCATGGTGGTTTGGGAGGACGGAATGAATATAACACACTGCATTTGACAGCTGTCACTCAAACAACATGGCCGCAATCAGCTGTCAAAGTTCAAGCGTCCCTATTGGAAAACCCTATAGTTAAACACTGATCACTTGGTGGTAGAGCTTTGTGCAAGCTCGTCTGGATAGGTACCACCCACTCATCATATTCTACCGCAAAACAGTATTGTCGTGTTCCGGTTTGAAGGATAAATAAGCCAGTGTAATTACAGGCACAAGGGACATAATATCTTAGTTCCCAAGGATGGTGGCGCATTGACGATGTAAGCGATGGTTAACATTTCTTACACTGTCAATGTCTGTGTGCGTTGGTGACAACTTGCCATCAGGTGGCCGATATGCTCGTCCGCATACCTATTATAAAAAAAAACATTTTTCTCTTTCTGTCATTATTGATTTGACATTCGAAAGAAGAAGATAGCTTTGTTTAACTGATCACCTGGTTAACAACGTACATAAGTAGGTAAGGCCGATAACTATTAAATGTAAGTTCGATTTAATATTATTTGTTTATATATGTTATGACCTATCATGATGTACAAGTTACATATTAGTGTATTTGGAAACACAAATAAAATAATGTTTATTTTATAATTTGCGGCGTTGGATAATAATTATTATCAGCTTAAATATTTCAGTAGTTCAGTTAGTTTTGTATGTAAACTATTTGATTTAAAAATTGCTGTTTTGAATAATTTACATAAATTGTATAATTTTTAATCAACGTGGTTACTGATCTGACACTAATTAAAATGTAAATTAAGTTGTTTATAGCTTATTCAACATGAAACTGACTTCAAATGCAATTACTGCCATTGTTGTAATTACTTTAAAAATACTGTAGTCTTATTGTGTAAGAGCTTCATTACTCACCCGTTAAATCTTAACAACCGACTTATGTTGTTATACTATTTTGACGCGCGTATTCTTGAAATGTAACAATTATTATGATCAATTTCGCATATCACATCAGAATGTGATATGAACGACTTGTAACCACGAAAACTGTTCTGACATTTTACAACCGTTTTCTGTGTGAGTTTCGTGTTCGTGAGTGTTGTATAAATACACTAGAAATAAAATTATATTGTTTGAAATATTAATTGAAAATGATTGAATTTCTTTAATAATAATCTGAATTATTTATATAAAAATATTATAACAATGTGTTTCATATTTGTTAAAATTAATGATTAACTTTTTAAATATGCTAATTTAATAATGAAAAAAAATTAAAAGTATTTTTTTAATAATAACTTATTTGACCGAAAATGCATATTTATTTAATTCAAAATCTTTACTTTTTCTAATCAGGAATATTTGGTGCATATTTTTGTGATAGAATTGTCATTTTGGTTGGTGATTCTAAGAATTTATTTTACTGTGGTTGTTCTTGAAAGTCCGTATAAGATACTTATAAATCAAAAAATTTATACTCATTTTGGATGTTACCTCTCATTACTTACTAGACTATAACTAATGACGCTAATTTAATAATGTTCGTAACCTCTTCATCAAACCGACGATCGCTTATATAACAATGTACATAATATATCTCCCCTTCTACATATATGAATAAGTTAGCAAGCCGTTAATCTATATACTACTATATAAATCTATTGGTTCTGTCTGTAATTTTTTTTTTCACCTAATTTTGTGACAATAATCGTTTTATGATGCAGTGATTCACATAAAATTTTTTTTTTCATTTTGTCTGTCTGTCTGTATGTCTTCTTATAACTCAAGAACGGCTTGACCAATCTTGATGAAAATTGGTACACACAAAGAACATGTGATGGCGCAAATGTTAGGCCATATATAAGATCGGTAAACCCTACGGTATCTTATGAAAATTAATTTCAAATCGTTAATTACGTATTTCTTTACCAGTAGTCATATGTGTGTTATTATAGTAATAAAATAATTTATTATATTTTTATTAATTATACGCGGGTGAAGCCGTGGGGCACAGCTAGTATTAAATTAAATAATACGAAATAGGTCACAATGAAATTGGTATTTTCAAGCAAATTTGAAATGGGTGCCATTTTCACATGTAGTAATAAAATCGCTAAGTTGCGTGTTGCTAAGCGTATATGACGGGATTTCACCAACGATTTTGTTACTGTCATTCCCTTTACACATTTCTGAACCGGTGGTAGATTTTCGTCAATCAATAATCAAGTGTTACGCTTCTATGTTTAATAGAGATTATTGACTTTTGATACAGATTTTTGTTGGATTTAGATGATGGTTGGATAGTTTTGATATTCTACAGCAAAACAGTATTCTTGTGTACCGATTTGAACGGGTGAGTGAGCCAGTGTTCCCAAGGTTGGTGGCGCATTGGCGATGTAAGCGTTTGTTAACATTTCTTATAATGCCAATGTCTATGGGCGTTGGTGACCACTTACCATCCGGTGGCCCATATGCTCGTCCGCCGTATAAAAAGTATATTTTTAATCATAATAGTTTTTATAAAATTTATATGTGAATACAGTAAATAAGTCTTATATAGTCTTACTTATAAACATTGCGATTAATTGGTTATTGTTTAACCTGCTGTGCTGTCTGTTCCCTGCGTACCTTACTTAAAATAGAATTAAATGTTCATATTTTTAATATTTATATACCTACTGGAATGGCTATCTACATACATCTACACACACACTGGCTACACTACCTACGTACATTAGACGCAAATATGTGTTGCTGTGACCGGTTTTAAGAAACATTTTTATAAAAAAAAAAACAGTAGACGTCATTCTTATTTCATACATACGTTTTTCGTATGTCAATTCAATAATGACAGAACGAGAGAAATCAGTGTTTAACTAAACGGTCATACAGCACCTCTGTACTTCATTTGGCTCACTATATACACTTATGTTATTTATTTACATGTCGCATCCGGTCATTCGTACAGATACTCAATGGAACGAAAAGCGCGCCTACGGTTGCGAACTTGACTTCGTTGTGGTTCGGCAGATCTTCAGGGCGCTTTCGACAGAGTCGTGAAGGCATCGCTCGGGTCCGGGTAGAACAGTTACTGCAAGGCATCGGCCGAGTGAAGTCACGGAACTGTCTTACCGTTCCTTAAGTGCTTTGTGTGTTATTAATTTTCATTGTTATTTCTTTGTATGTAAGCCTAATTGTGAAGTGTATTAAAGTGTGATTATATTGACTAAGTGTTATTCATTTCACGATAGCCCACTGTACGCCCACACAATGTACAACAATAGTGATCGACATACATAATAATTATTTATATACAAACAAATGACTACTGTACACGTTATGACGGCATGGAATGTTGGCAAGACTTCTAAGAACAATTCTCCAGTCACCAGTGGAGACAATAAGACGATGTGATATTTGTTTTAGAAAAGTATTTACACTCTCACGCATGATAAGAGACGAGGTTAATGTGTCAACACATGTAGCTTCCATTTATTAATCCAGCATCATGATGAATTCCAAAAGGCTCAATAAGAATATATTTTTATTATTTCATTAAGAAGATCATGGCTTCAAACCCCACCTGAACTTCTTGAACAAGAAAGACCACAAGCTCTGAAAGATGAATACACCTCCTTTCCATTAATCTGTGGTCAAAAAACAGCGGTATTCACAATCGAACCACATATAATTAAAACTATTTTGTTTGTGCATTCATTCGTTATTTTTAATTATATATGTCACCGTAAAATTATATATAAATACCGTTAGATTATAATCTATCTCGCGAAATTGTAAGCTGTCGAAAGATTGTGAACCGTAACATACTGCTTACAATTTAACGCATTCGTTTTCGGTAGATTGTAATCTATCGAAGTGAAACCGTCAAATTGTGAAACGGAACGCACCTCGCGCGCCGATTTGTTGAACGGCATATTGTAACTCCAGGTGCCACAGCTCTAGTCTAAGACAGAGTAGGTATCGTTTAGATGAATATTCTTATCCTCCCAAATCAAATATTAGACTAGTGAACATGGGCCGATTCGATTCTGACACTCGCCAGCCGCTGCCGCGGCACGCTCGCTTCGCTCGCTCGGCTCGTGGGATGTGCTTTAAAAAAGTCACCTACTTTTTTTATTTATTTTTTTCGCGTTACGCCTTTCCCCAGTGGGGGGGGGGATATGTGTGTCTCGCCATATGTCCAGGGCACCGAGTGTGCCCCGGTCATCAGAATACCCACTAAAAACCCAGCGGTACCCTTCCCGTCTTAACGGTAGCGCCAAGGGATCGCTTGCGCATGCTACCGTGGCTTTAAAAGTCACCTAACCTAACCTAACCTACATGACTGCCATAGAATTTTATGTGTAATCATTCGGGTGCCCCGAACTAGATTTTGATGTATAATTATTCAGGTCCAACTTATCGGTAATCAGCCGAAGTCGTCGGAAATCCACAAAAACACGAAAAATTCGAATGTTCGACATTTTTTTTTTTTTTTTAATAGTTGAAAAGGTCATGCGCCTTCATAATAATACTAGTTATGATGTTTAGATGGCATAACTCGCATGTAAAAAAAAATATAATTGTAAGATTGTGATTTAACAATTTCACTTCGATAGATTACAATCTACCGAATAATAATACGTTAAATTGCAAGCAGTATGTTACGGTTCACAATCTTTCGACAGTTTACAATCTCGCGAGATAGATTATAATCACGACACGACACGTGGGTACCTAATTAACCATATTCGAAGCATTCGGTGTACATAATATGATTAAGCAGAAGCGAAGATTAATTAAACATTCAACAGCTTTTACCAGAAACCTAACGTATCATCGTATCCAAGTTTTTAATATTCGTCGTTTCCGAGCGTCGACGAGCTCCGTGCAACGCTTCATAATCACCATCAAAGGAAATGTTTCGCATATATTATATAGGTATATAACGTTAGTAATTACATATCCTTTAAAAGGGACCTAGATATATTTGAATAACGAGCTGTAGCCCCGTTATTTACGTCGTTCATTATGTTAATATGTTATTTTGTCTACTGTGAAACTTGATCAGAATACAACTACAAACAAATAGTTTTAACGAGGGATATGACTTCATGGTCAATAAAAAAGTACCTTAAAAATTATCTTCTATAATCTATTTCAAAGTAAAACATCAGCAAGCAATAATCAATATAGTTAAAAAGAAATCAAAACATTATTTATTAATGTGTAATGTCAAACAAAAATGGGGCACTTAATGGGCTTCGATGAAAATATACGGAATCGTGTGATATTAACGCGCGTCGACAGTGTCGCCAGATGTTCGTGAAAGTCGATAAGAATAAAAAGGGTCGTGCAATTCATTTGATTATTGTCAGACATCGTGCGATTAAGAAGTGCTTAGAAACTGTCTTTCGTTTCATTTTTATGATTAATACAATAGATTAATCGACCTTAGATTTTTATTTATGCATCTTCTTTTATGAAGAAGATTCTCACGTCCACTAAACTTAATTTATTTTTGCGCCTTGTGCAAGCCTTACCCACACGATCATTATTGCTATTGGTAGTGCCAACTCACTTATTATTCTACCGTTAAATAGCAATAATGATTGTTGTTTCCGATTTGAAGGTTGAGCTACTGTAACTACAGGCATAAAGGACATAACATCTTAGTTCCTAAGATGGGTGGAGATTTGGCGATGTGAAGTATGTCTATGCCCATTTAAACGACCGATCCAATTAATTTACCTTTTTTTACAGAAAAGTTTAAAACATATGAAATGTGCTCGGTCTAGTTATAGTTTTTAAAAGTCTTGTAGCTTGTTCAGATAAACTATAAAGTTTATCAAAAGCATTAGTTTATTACGTTAGATAAACTTCACGTTCCTAGATAGTTCTCAACTGGTGGTGAAAGTTTATAATTTACACCTAGATAAACGTAAGCCGGCCATTGAGATTTTGGTCTAGTATTTTTTTTTATATTTTGAAAAGTTATTAAATGTTTAATGGCTCTAAAATATCTCATACATTTCTTCATATGTGAATAAACTATTATTAAACTAGAAGTTATAACTTATCTATACTGAAATGCCGTCTTTGAAGAATGTATTGTTTTGTGTAAAGTTTTATTTATTTTATTTTTATTTATTATTATAAAATCAGACAACCAGTAGTCCATTATATGTTAGTAAGAATGATAAAATTAAATTAAATTTGTTAGTAACTTACTCTATAATTTTACATATTAATATTTTATAACTAAGAGCGATTTAGTCCTCTGGAGAAGTTCTCTCACTTACTTTGTTTACTTTTGTATAAAGTTTTATTTGGATCTCTTTACAATATATAGCAAAGATTTATCTTATTGTCCTTCTTCCCCTTTTCCTAATCTACTTGTATAATTATCCTTACTGGTACCTACCAGTAAGGTTAAACAGTAACTACTAAAGCATCGATCCAGCTCGTGTTACTGTATTGATAAGGATATCGCATTTACTAGTCAACGATCGAAATTCAAATCAGAACTAAATTGATATGTGATCGCTATGTTTTGGTATATATAAACATTATTTTAATTATAATGATTTAGCTATGTATATTATATGTATAAAGGTCTGGCTTCGTTGGTGTATTAGCTAGATTATAACGCTGCAGACCTCAGGGTCTTCGAATCATATAAATAAAAAAATAAAAATTAAAAATGTCTAGAAGTCACAATACCAGCTCGGAGTTTGGAAATTGGTGGTGTTTACACTCCCTTGTCTTGAAAAGACGTAATGCTGTCTTCCTGATTACTTCCGTGTCGTTGTTGACTTATCTGATTATGAGATAGGCAATAGACAGTGCAGGTGGACTATACAGATGTATAGTATGTTAGTAGGTATTCTAATATGACACAAGTTTTAATAGCCGAGCTTGAGCTGCGCGGACTTCTTTACGCTTCGACAATCTTGCTATTTATTAATTGAATATCGAGCGATTTTAGAATAATTAACATGAGTCTTCACATAAACACATTTACATACATATTTTTGTAATCACTACAAATCTATACTAATATTATACATGAGAAATTAACTCTGTTAAGATTTCTCACTTAACCACTCATCCGATTTTGACGAAATTTGGTATGCATCAAAGCGAGGCTTCGGAAACTAGTAACGAATAATTTAAAAAATACTCAATACATACTGTGTAAGTACATGGAGTATATGTGATATATTTATTATGTATATGTATTGCACACATACTTATATATACGCTGAGTATTGCGTAAAAGTTTGTAAAATAAAGATATATTATAACTAATTTCGTACTCAACTCCAATTAAAACATCAGTTCGAAACTTCTATGCTCATTA
Organism: Nymphalis polychloros; assembly: GCA_905220585.2. Classification (NCBI taxonomy): domain Eukaryota; kingdom Metazoa; phylum Arthropoda; class Insecta; order Lepidoptera; family Nymphalidae; genus Nymphalis; species Nymphalis polychloros. The sequence goes on from HG992247.1 coordinate 4,668,103, forward strand.
TATTATTTTAATTCGTTAATTACGGAAAGTTAAATTAAGTTATCACCCATAACAAAAGTTTAAATTCAATTAAAGAGTATAAAAAGTGTCACTGAGCGAAGAGAGCATTTAAAGTTTGAATTGGCGCTGTCATATACGTTTAATTCATTCAAAACAATGCCGCAAGTAGACCCAACTAAGAAAGATAAGTAGGTATATTATGGAATTGATTGATGTTGGCCCAAATGGGGAAATAGTGTCACCGGGTGGGGGGTGAGTTTGAAAATACTTAATCGTCTGTTGGGAGCCGACTTAAGGGCTCAGAATACGCATGCCCTAAGGGTGCCTCCTGTGAGGTCGAACCTCGGTTTAGGACGCCGAGGAGGTAGGACATTGTGTGCTGTATATTAAAGTCAAAGTCAAAAATCTTTATTCAATATTCAAGCATTACACTTACTTATTGATTGTCATAAATCTACCACCGGTTCGGAAATAAACACCTCAGACCTGAGAAGAACCAGCGAAAGAAACTCAGCGGGAATTTTTTTTTATCTCATCTTTACAAAACAGGCAATTTATACAATGACAGATTTTTTTTTTCATTGGAACCCTGTAAGCTGTCTTTTCATTTCCAAGGTGTGCAATCATGTAAGAAGTGATTGGTTGTGTAATATCCCTTGAAACACAAGCATTCCTTAACAAAAAAATTTCAATGTCACAATTGAATATTTTTAACGCTTTCTGGGATCCTGTTGTAAAAGCGTATACATTGTCCCATAAAAGACTTACTAACCCTGAGTAATCTAGTAACAGTGGTTGTAAGTTTATACTTGTTTCTGGTGTTAACAGTAATTACGTCACAATTCCTGGGAAAAACTTTTTCTCCCTCAATTATACCCTCATACGTCTAAAGGCGGACAGATTGTACCGAAGGGACCAGGAAGACAAGCGTACCTATTTGTTTTTTTATGTTCCCACTAAGAGCCTGTACCCGTTCGTCAACGTTATCCAAGTGTGGCTGTAGTCAGACACCAACCGAAGAAAGAATATAAAAAGTGAGATTTTGTTTTTCTTTTACGTCTTCTACGTTTTACTGGTGTCTCGAATTCCCTACATTTCTGTTACAATTTCACGGCACGTAAGCTATCACAAACCACCACAAATATACCTTCACATTATACAATATTATGTAAAAATATTTTTAAGTCCTGATCTGTAGAACAACGGAGGAGGGATCAACGACCTGCCGTGCTTTTCGGGGGCACGAAAGTGTAACACGACTCCCAGGCTTGAACTCCAAATGTAATATAATATAATTGACCTTAGGTATAAGCTTACATCAAAATTAATATATGAAGAATAAATTCAGACCTTATAAAGATTTATAATAATAAAACATTAAAATATACATAATTTTAATTAATTGACTTCTAAGAGACATTTTATTAGCAAACTGACCGGTGAATTGTAATATATATAATCATTAATATTATTGATAGATAAAGAAAGAGCATAACTAAAATTTGAACCATGACTACATAATATAATGAAATGGAAGAAGGTAACGGAAAATAAATATTGCGAATTTTGTAGTATAATTTAAATAGAATTAAACGCAATAAGGTACGCAATACTTGTTTGTATTATTGCATATACCTACATAAAGGTAATACTGACAGAAACTCGTTTGCACGTTATTAAAATACTTAAAATAAAATTGAATTGTTCGCCTGAGATTTCAAAATAAGGCACATCACTGGCTTCGTTGGGACGCGTTCGGCTCGAACTTGCCAGTCAGTCACGAGAGGATCCCAGTATAACTCCAGCATGCAATTCGCAATACTTCACCCATCATGTAAACGGCTAAGGCAAGCCAAGTAACTGACGTATGACATACGCAATGCGAGCTGTCAACTGTCTAGTCTGCAATAGCGTAAGCCAGGCTTAAGCAGTGCAACTGTTTGATAAAATCTTGTCATGTACTCATTGGCCTTGGTCGCAAAATAATATATAGGTCGTATTATATAGTTAAATTCATTATAATATAGATTCAAGAAAAGAAAGAAGCCGAGATGGCCCAGTGGTAAGAACGCGTGAATCTTAACCGATGATCGTGGGTTCAAACCCGGGCAAGCACCACTAAATTTCATGTGCTTAATTTGTGATTATAATTCATCTCGTGCTTGACGGTGAAGGAAAACATCGTGAGGAAACCTGCATGTGTCAAATTTCACTGAAATTCTGTCACATGTGTATTCCACCAATCCGCATTGGAGCAGCGTGGTGGAATAAGCTCCAAAACCTTCTTCTCAAAAAAAAGAGGAGAAGAGGCCTTAGCCCAGCAGTGGGACATTCACAGGCTGTTACTTTTTACTTTTATAGATTCAAGAGCATTGCATTTAGATTTTGAATACACTCGAATATTACATAACGCGTTTAAGAATCAAAAGTTATATTTCGATACCAAAGACGAAGTGTGTCACTATGTCATATCCTCATGTATATGTTATACCATTAATTTACATATTTAAGCATCCATCCATTCGTACTTCCAAGGTATGCTAAAGATTATTTAATACGTATGAGTGTGTTTTAGGTTACCTCGTACGTTAAAACTTAATATCTTAGATCTGTCATATGGAAATAAATTAAATGTCTAATTAGTTCGTGTTTTGACTATCATATATAAATATTACTAGCGCTTTACCCACGGCTCGCTCGTGTCATAATTCAGAATTGTTAAATAACAATTTCCATAGTTCTTTCTTTAAAAATGAAGGATTTTCTTACAAACTTTCATCACTACTTTAGGGTTTAAATTTTCAAAAATCTTAATGCTAACCTACCGAGTATTCGTATGTATACAAATTGTCGTAGTGCTAGTAATTTGCGCTGATTTTATCTAATCTTTCAGATTTTTTTATATTATAAAAAAAGTAAAAACTTTTTTTGTAAACATATATCTGCCTGAGCTCTGTAGAATTTCAGTCTGATATAATTTCACGTGAGACAAACAGAACAACAGCATATAAAACACAAACAAATTTTATGTCATTTTTTATTACATACAATTTAATTTCGTTATAAAAATAATATGTTACGTAATATCTTCTTGTACTGTTTATAATTATAAGGAGGAAATTAAAGCGATAAAGGACTTTTAAAAAAGGACAAAAGACTTACCCAGCTCGAAGTTGCTTAAAAAGTCCGAGATGTTGTGTCGCAATTGTTCAGAAATATATCAAAGGGTAGTGTTTTGAACTATATCATCTAAGAAGGTGCTAAGAAGGTATATAAATAAGCACTCGTTTCGTACTTTATTTTCATGAAATATGAAAAAACGCAATAGTTTTATTTAGGTTTATGAAATAGGTATTCGAACTGGCGAAATTAGACTATCCGATGTTAAGTGGTTGAAACCGCCCACGGACATTGGTGATGTAATCAATATTAACCATTCATAGTAGTACTCACCTGGATTTGAACCCGAAATGTCCGGTTGATATTCGCAAGTTCTATCCGCTGAGCCATTTCAGCTCTTAGCTTAAAAATCAATTGCAATTACGATTTGACGTTATTGCAATTGATTTTACCGAGCGCTCACAAGTTTTATTTGTATCTTCGCACACGTATTCGATCGACAAACGTGTTTCCGCGCTAGCGAACATGAATGAATACACAGATGGACAAATGGTCGCAAGAAACAATCAGCATTTTGAAATAAGATCTCAGAATCAAATTATTTGTATCCCATTATTATACATAGATCAATTAAATATTTACATTGAATTCTAATCTATATACATTTTACAAGTATATTACAAAACGGTACCTCATAGTCAGTACAAAATATTAAAAAAAGACTGTGTGAAGTCTATGATTTCCATAACCGCCTTTATTAAGTTAATATGTTATTTGCGGGTAGTCAAAACCAAAACATTTTTTTTATTCTACAAATTGTTATTAAAAGTATTCAAAAGTATTTTTATTTCATCAAAATCGGTTGAGTCTATCAAAAGTTATAACAACTTAAATATCATTTCTCTCGGTGGTAAGGCTTTGTGCAAGCTCGTCTGGGTACGTACCACCCACTCATCAGACATTCTACCGCAAAACAGCAGTACTTTGTATTGTTGTGTTCTGGTTTGAAGTTGAGTGAGACAGTGTAATTACAGGCACAAGGGACATAACATCTTAGTTCCCAAGTTTGGTGGCGCATTGGCAATGTAAGCGTTGGTTAACATTTCTTACAATGTCATTGTCTATGGGTGTTGGTGACCACTTACCATCAGGTGGCCCATATGCTCGTCTGCCTACAATAAAATAAATAAAAAAATACGTATCTTTGTTCTACACTATTAAAGACTTATCTATACATCTATACAAATAAATGAAATTGAAGTGTCTGTCTGTGATTTCTAAATAAGAAGGTAACCAAAGACAAAACCATTTCTTTATTTTAAACTAACTGCTCCCTAATGATATCAAAATTTTATATGTATAATTGAAATACACTATTATCGTAACAAATTAAATTCCTCGCTGGTATAGCCACGGGTTATGGTAGTATAATAATAGTAATCGTTAAAAATATTTTTTGTCGAGCAGGTATAGAATAGAGAGCTAACGAATCAACCAGCGTTATAAAATTTTACTGATTCAAATTAATCATATATATAAATAAATAAATTTGACGACTTCGTAGTAAATACGTATATAAAAAAAATCAAATCTGTGATTTTAGAATTATTGCCACTTAAAGTTGGCTAGTTATACGATACCAAAATAAAAAATGTCATATATTTTTTTGTGTTTGTCTGTTTGCATGGAGGTAGGTAATATTTAAAACGGGTAAAATCATAATTAAATTATACATACAGTGGTGGTCGTATAATTAGAAACACTACCAACGGTCCTTGAAATTATGTGATATTATGAAGATACATCACCGCAATCGTTTTTATTTTGAAATTAAAGAATAAATAGGACAATAATATGTTTCCAGGACGGAAGCGGAGGAGACCCGCCGGCTTCGCGCGGATAACGTCCGCCTCCGTAAGGAAGTAGATGACTTAAAGTCGGAGCTTAAAGCCCACCGCCGTGAGTTCACGGAGATGCGAACCACGGTGGCAGCGGCAAACGTTTCAGCGGCCAGCACCTCGCGGGATACGCAGGCACTCGAGGAGTTAAAGGCCTCCATAGTGTCTGCGGTAGGCGTTATTAACGCCCGGTTGGACGGTATCGAGGGGCGCCTGCCTCCCGTAAAGGTGCATCGCCCCCCCTTAGCGGCGGACAAGAGGCGCGAGTTGGTACAAGAAAATGGTCCGACCTATTCACAGGCGGCCCAAACGTCTTCACCGACGAATTCAGCACCGGCTCCCAAGCGTGTTGCACATGCTGCGCCTGTGCTGAAGCCGACAGCCCCAGCCGTACCACCAACACCAACAGCTGGTCCCTCGGTCGCCTCGACCGCGACGGAATCACGGGAGGCCCAGGAAATGTCCTGGTCCACCGTAGTAAAAAGGGAAAGAATGGGAAAAAGCTTTCCCCCCCGGCCGCAGTACCCAATACGTCAGCGCCAATGGCGCCGAAGGCTCCTCAGGCGACCAAACTGAGACTGGCCGCCCCTAGCACGGCTGCAGTGATCGTAACATTGCAGCCAGAGGCACAAGAAAAGGGTGTCACGTACGCCCACGTCCTAGAGCGAGCCGAGCAGGGTGTAAAGCTTCAGGACCTCGGGATCTGTGGCGGGCTTAAAGTCCGTCGCTCTGCGACGGGTGCCAGAGTACTGGAGCTGCCTAGGGCACAGTCGGGTCAAGCAGAAAAGCTTGCCGACAAGCTTCGTACGGTGTTGGATGGGGTGGCCAACGTTGTCCGCCCCATGACGAGGGTGGACTTAAGAGTGACGGGTCTTGACGATTCCGTCACTAGAGATAAATTAATCGCCGCAGTCGCTCGTGAGGGGAGTTGCCCCATTGAAGCGGTCAGGTGCGGAGAGGTGTCATGCGGACCCGGATACATGGGTATGGCCCGTGTGACATGTCCGATAGCGGCGGCGAAAAAGTTGTCCGAAGAATGTCGCTTACTGGTTGGGTGGAGCTCGGCCAAGGTGTGCTTGTTGGAACAGCGCCCTTTACGCTGTTTCAAATGCATGAGCCTCGGGCACACTAAGGCGCTCTGCCCATCCAAAGCTGAACGAGGCGGTCTGTGCTACCGATGCGGCGTCGAAGGCCACACATCGGCGAGCTGCACCGGGAAGTTGCGCTGCGCAGTTTGCGCGGACGCCGGAAAGCCCTCCGGGCACGTGATGGGGTCGCGGGAGTGCAACCCACCCATCATGAAGGGTAAGGTAGTCTTAGGCACCCAGACCACCACCAACGTCGGACGGCGTCAGGCCGAGGAGGAAGCTGCAATGTCAACATGAGCGCAGCAATCAGCTTCCTTCAGAGTAACATCAACCACTGCGCCGGGGCTCAGGACCTACTGCTGCAGTCCATGGCGGAGTGGAGCATCGACCTGGCTGTGGCCTGCGAGCCCTATTACGTCCCTCCCCTACCCCATTGGGTAGGGGATTTGGACGACACTGTGGCGGTCCTCTCTCGGTGCGGAACGGGTCCCCCTCTCTCACTCATTGAGAGAGGTTCGGGCTACGTAGTGGCGGGGTGGGGAGAGTACGTAGTTGTGGGAATCTACTTCTCCCCTAATCGCAGCCTGGCGGAGTTCGAGACGTTTCTTGGCTCCGTCAGAGCTGCGGTGGCCAGGCAGTCGCCGAGGCCAGTCCTGGTCCTCGGCGATTTCAACGCCAAATCGCGTGCCTGGGGAAACCCGGCCACGAACCCGCGAGGGAGGGCTGTCCAGGTGTGGGCCCTACTCTCCAGCTTGTCCCTACTTAACAGGGGGCAGGTTCAGACCTGCGTGCGCCAGCAGGGGGGGTCCGTGGTGGACTTATCGTTCGCCACCCCTGTAGCCGCGCGCAGGATAATAAATTGGAGAGTAGAGAAAGAAGTGGAGACTCTGTCGGACCATAGGTACATCCGATTCGAGATCTCCACGTCTCGCAGGCTGGCGGAACCTTCAAGGGTGCCAACCACGCTCCCGAGGTGGTCCCTTGGCCAGCTCGATCGCGAACTGGTCAAGGAGGCTGCCATCGTGCAGCGTTGGGGTTCCGCGGGAAGGTGGGAGGGTGCCACCGTGGATGAACTGGCGGGCCGCATGCGGAGTGCCCTGCAAGAGGTCTGCGATGCGGCCATGCCGAGAACCCGGCACAGAGTTCCGCGCCGGCATGTGTACTGGTGGTCGCCCGAAATAGCCGATCTTCGGGCGACGTGCAACCGTGCGCGAAGGGCTTACGTCCGCTGTCGAAGGCGTAATGGCCTCGACGCGGACCTGGAGGGACAGCTTTTGGCCGCTTACCGCCAGCTGAAGAAAGATCTGCAGCTGGCGATAAGTCAGGCCAAGGAGAAGGCGAGAGAGGAGTTGCTGGCGGGTCTCAATCGAGATCCATGGGGGCGGCCGTACCGAGGTGTGCGTGGAAAGTTCCGCACCCAAGCCGCCCCCGTGACGGAAACGCTGCCGCCGGAGCTCCTCCTGCGCCTGGTGGGGGAACTGTTTCCCCACCCGGGTGAGTTTGTCCCTCCGCCTATGGCCCCCCGCTCCGTGATAGAGTACGCAGTGGCTCCACCACTGATCACGGAGCGGGAAATGGAGATGGCCCTCGGTCGCCTGAGGGCCAAGAAGACAGCGCCGGGTCCGGACGGTGTTCCAGGGCGTGTTCTGTGCGATGCCCTGGAATACCTAGGTGCAAGGCTTCGGGGGCTGTTCGACGAATGTCTGATCAGCGGGCAGTTTCCGAAGCCTTGGAAGCAAGGAAAATCGGTGCTGTTGCCGAAGGAGGGTCGACCGCCCGGTTCCTCCTCGGCGTACAGGCCGATTGTGCTGCTGAACGAGACGGGCAAGTTGTTTGAGAAGATTCTTGCAGCCCGTCTCGTTCAGCACCTCGATGAGGTTGGTCCGGGTCTCTCAGAGGCTCAGTTCGGGTTCAGGGCGGGTCGCTCGACGGTCGATGCCCTGAGCGCCCTGAAGACTCGGACCACGGAAGCAGTGGCCCAGGGGCAAGTGGTCCTGGCAGTTTCGCTGGACGTGGCGAACGCCTTCAACAGTCTCCCTTTCGAGACAATCAGGGAGGCACTCCGATACCATGGGGTGCCAACCTATCTGAGGAGGCTGTTGAAGTCGTACCTCCAGGACCGAGAGGTCGTCTGGGCGGGGGGCGACGGCAGGTTGGTCCGGCGTCGGGTTGGCTGCGGCGTTCCACAGGGGTCGGTTCTCGGCCCAATTCTGTGGAACGTCGGCTTCGATTGGCTCCTGAGAGCCCCCGTCCTTCCCGGTATGGGGGTGTTGTGCTATGCAGACGACACCCTCATCACCGCGATGGGGCGTGACTTTCGGGAGGCGGCCCGCCTGGCTGAAGTCGGAACAACCCTGACCGTGGACCGGATGGAGATGCTGGGCTTGAGGGTCTCCATATCCAAAACGGAGGCCCTCCTCTTCCACGGTCCACGGAGGGGCCCCCCACGAGGGGCGAGTATCACCGTCCACGGGACGGTGATCGAGGTGCGGGCCCAGATGAAGTACCTGGGCCTGATCCTGGACGGGCGTTGGAGCTTCGGGCAGCATTTCGTGCAGCTCGGCCCGAAGCTCGTCAATGCCGCCGCCGCCTTAGGCCGCCTCCTACCAAACGTGGGAGGACCGGGATCGCTATGCCGGCGCCTCTATGCCGGCGTAGTGAAGTCGATGGCACTGTACGGTGCCCCGATTTGGGTGGACGCACTCACCGCTTCAAACCGGGCCCTCCTGCGAAAACCGCAGAGGGTGATAGCGGTGAGGGCGATAAGGGGTTATCGTACGGTGTCGTGGACAGCGGCGACCCTCCTCGCGGGCGATCCGCCCTGGGAGCTCCAGGCGGAAGTGCTCGCGGAGGTGTACCGCTTCCGGGCCGAGGCGAGGGAACGCGGTGACCGTCCAGGGTCGGCGGAAGTCGGGCGGATCAGGGCTCTAGCCCAGCAAGCTCTGATCACCCGATGGGAGGAGGACCTCGGGTCCCCCACGGCGGGCCTGGCGACAGTGGAGGCGATACGTCCCCACTTGAGTCGCTGGGTCAGAAGGAAACGAGGCACGCTCTCGTTCAGGTTAACACAGGTACTTACCGGACACGGATGCTTCGGTAAGTACCTGCACAAGATAGCGCGGCGGGAGGTGTCACCCTCCTGCCACGAGTGTGGTGCGCCATTTGATACGGCGCATCACACCCTGACGGAGTGTGCCGCGTGGGGGCCCCAGAGGCATTCCCTGGCGGCGGTTGTAGGCGGAGACCTTTCCCTGCCGAGCATCATCAACGCGATGCTCGGAAGCGAGAGGTGCTGGTCGGAGATGGTCTCCTTCTGTGAAAGTGTGATGTCGCAGAAGGAGGCCGCGGAGCGGGAGCGGGAGGAAGATGCCGCTGCGGATCCGCTCCGCCGCAGAAGACTGGGGAGAAGAAAGCGGCGCTTTGCGCACCTTCTCCCCCCGCCACAATAGGCGCCGCCGGGACTAGGGGGGTTCCCAGTACCCTGGGATTCCTCCCTAGTGAATGGAGGCCCGCATAGGCGGGCCGGCCGTCGGAGCGTCACGGTAGCATGCGCAAGCGATCCCGTGGCGCTCCCGTTAAGACGGGAAGGGTACCGCTGGGTTTTTAGTGGGTATTCCGATGACCGGGGCACACTCGGTGCCTTGGACATATGGCGAGCCCCACATACCCCCCCCCACTGTTCCCGTGGGGGGAAACGCGTCATGCGTTTTCCCAGCGTAAAAAAAAAAAAAAAAAAAAAAGGACAATAATATGTTCAACGATTTATCATTTATTAGAAAAACAATATAAATCCCATTACACAAGTGCAGTTTCAATATTATATTACGGACAAATATTTAAATCAGTTTTAAGGTATGAACAATAATGGTCAACTAATTAGAAACAACAACAAAAAATATAAAAAACATTTTTTTTAAGTATTAGTAATTAGTATTGGTATTTACGAAATAGCTACTATTCACAGCTTACCAAGAGTTATAATTAATATTTAGTGGCGTATCGCTTATTTTCAATAACAGCACTGCAACGACGTGCATGCTTCAACAAATGCTTCATATAGTTCGTTTTGACTGGTGTTACGTTTGTTTGAGACTTTCTTTTTAACAATATACCAGAGATTTCTATCGGGTTTAAAACCGGACTATTTGCTGGCCAGTCTAAAACGGATATACGCTGTTCGCTAAGGAAACAGTTGACGCTATTGGCCGTGTGTTTAGGGTCATTGTCATGCTGAAAGATCCAGGTTATAGGCAAATGATCGCTCGAGGGAATCATTGTGTGCTCTAAGATATTTTTGTATTGCCATTGATCCATTGTACCGCCACCGTGCTTGACTATACTCCTTGTTTATTTATAATTAAAAGCATTGTTTACAGGGCGTCTAACATAGCGCTTTCCATCGGAATTTACCATATTTATTTTTGTTTCATCTGAAAAAAACACTTTTTTCCATTCTCGTACCGTCCAATTAACATATATTTTAGCGAATAATAATCGCTTCCCTCGGTGTTGCTTGGTAAGAAGCGATACCTTTCGAGATATTCTTCTAAACAATTTAGCTTCCACTAATCTTCGGCGTATCAGTCTTGACGAGATGTTTCTCGGGTCATCAGGAGAAAAAACTTTATTTTTAATCTGGTTGTAGCCTTTACTTGGGGCTTTTTTAGCAACACGAACGATAAGCGTATCTTCTCTGGGAGAGGATTTTCTTGGCCGAGCCTTTCTAAGAACATTTTCAACAATTCCATGTGTTTTATAATGATCAATTGCATTAAAAACTTTCTTAACAGAACAATTTAAATGCTCAGCTATTCTTCTGTACGCCCACTTATGATTTATATGTAAATTAACAATGATTTGCCTATTTGACGCGTCACTAATTTTATTTTTGCCCATTTTGAACAAAATAAAATTCAGATTAAATTTTGAATTACCGCCAAAATAATAGAAAAAGAAATGTTATTCTCCAATTTCAAAAAAAGAACGAGCTATGAATGCTTTTTTAAAATGTTTCTAATTAGGCGTCCAAGCGGCCAGTAACAGAAAATAAACTCCTACATGTGTAAGAGTCATTTTGTAATTAAAAGTAAGATATGTTTTACATTTTACGCATTTAATGAGTTTTTTATTTGAGTGGCTATATTATTGCTTAATTATTTAATGTGTATATTTTTTACGAACATTTGTACGTTGAAGTTATACTTTCTTAATTCATAAGAAGTGTTTCTAATTATATGACCACCACTGTATATACATATTTACATTAAAACCCTACTCACCTATTTTCGAAATTATAGATATAGGAAAAAAGCTTTGGCTTTCTGTTACTGTTGTTAACTTTTGAGATTTTTTATTATTCTTTTAGAATACGCGAGTAAAACCATGGCGCATAGTTATTCTATATTTCAACACGAATATACTTACACCATATAGTAAGGTCCTCCAGACTGCTTTCGGCCACGGCGGCCTATCTCAAGAGAGATTAGCCAACTGCGCAGGACATATTATAGTGCACAATTGTGTGCGCAAACACAGGTGCACTCTCTTTTCCTTAGCTCTCATAATCCGATGGGACGGCAATCCGACACGACCGGAAAGAGTTCAGGCGCAGGACCAACGGCTTAACGTGCTTTCCGAGGCACGGGAGTGAACACACTTCCAACTTCCAGACTCCGGGCTGCTACTGAGAATTTTCTGACAGAAAAACCCAATAACTATTTATTGGCCCGACCTGGGAATTGAACCCAGGACCACCGGGTCTGCGTCCTTATATCTAGCCACTAGACCAACGAGGCAGTCATTCTGTTTTTATGTTTTACACCATATACCCCAATATTAACCCTTATTATTTTTAGGTATTAATAGTAACACAGCAGTGCACAAAAAGATTAGCAAATTTCATTCAAATACAAAAAATGAATAGAAAAAAAACGCTACTGTTATCAGGAAACATGCGCAGAAGTCACGTGACAAAGATATAACACGATTTCTTGTCAAAAGCGTTAAAAAATATAAAAAACTCTACACAATTCGACCTTAATATAAAGTCAACGCGTTTAAAAAAAGTTCAACAATCATCACAAAATAAAATCTGTTATTTGAAACCGTTTAATATGATGTTGTTTCAATTGATCAGTCTCGCGTGACATGCAGCTAAAGAAAATTAATCCGTATTATGTATCACGCGCGCACGTCGTAAAATACGAGGTGTATGCGATTTGGTATTATCTCTATTCGACACACGCTTACAGCCCGAGCCCTGTTAAATTAATTGAGGGTTAAAGTGAACGGGGAAATTCATTTATATCGGCATTCATACAAATACCAATATCCTATAACAGATTAAATTAATGTATGTACATCGCTCTTCTTTTATATAAAACAACATAAAAATACTAATTAGTGCTGTTGCCAGTAAAATATTTGATAAGTCTGTGGTATCTACCCACAAAACCCTACCATTATATAGAGCTAACCGCAAATAGAGATCTCTACTAGGGAACAATTATATTCATTCGATTCAAAAACTCATACACAACACACATTTTTATGGTAATGGAACTGATGCATTAACACCGGTTTTCCAGGAACGTAGGACGCTAAATAAATTGAACTATAACCCCCATCTCATATTAGGGAAACAATGAAAGGCTGGGCCCTCAGCGGAAGAAAGCAAACAAACGACGCATATCTACTACTTACGCATTTAAATTTGACTGCCGATTACATAGTTATAGTGCAAAAACATTTCTAATACACGTAACAGTCATTCATTTTACTTATGACTGGTGAATTTTTAAGGTAAGGTACTCGGATTTTGAAAGCAATTAAGCGAGCCTTATAGTTAAATGACAAAAAGTTCTACAAACGAGCAGCTCGGACAGAAAATGATAAATCAGAGTCTAATGATTACTGTCTGAGTAAAATATTTCTTTCTCGTTCTAGAGCGACGTCATTTTAATCTGACTGACAAAAGCCAACTAAGCGAATATCCTTCAAGCGTTTCAATAATTCTTTACACAGTTGAGCAAAATAACTGCTATTCAAAAAAAGAATTTCCATGGACATCAGTCCATTTTTTTTTTATATATGTTTGCGGACGAGCTTGCTTGGGAACTAAGAGGTTATGTCCCTTATTCACATTACACTGGCTCACTCACCCTTCAAACCGGAACACAACAATAACAAGTACTGCTGTTTTGCGGTAGAATATCTGATGAGTGGGTGGTACCTACCCAGACGAGCTTGCACAAAGCTCTACCACCGAGTAAAATTGATGTCAGTTAAACCGTAAAAGTCTACCAAAACTATTGCACCGATTCACTGAACATACAGAGTCGATCACTAATAAATAGGATACAGATAAGTAAAAAAAGATAAGGTAAAAATATTCAAACGATAATTCATATGAATGAATATATTACCCATCATTTGCAAGTTAGTCTCCGTTTGATTTTCGAGTCCGATCTTTGACGAATCGTTCCTAGAGTTATCAAGAGATGAGGTATCGTGTATTATGAGTGTACGTTATCGCCTTTTCGCTTGCCATATCTTGAATGCAAATTAGGATGTTCATTTCAAATTAATTTATTTCAAAACATAATTGTATACTACAACTGATTTCATAATCTAATTATAAATCTAGATTTTTTTTTTTATTATTGTCATTATTGTGGAATACAGAAGAATTGTAAAAGTAACAAAGGAACCTTAATATAGTGTGACAATAACAATTTTTTATCATGACTTCCTCTTAGTATTTTAATTGGCTGATAAATTATCATTACAAATTCATATGACTTACTTATTTATTGTTTTTAAAAAATATACAACAATTTATTACTTGTTAACACCGAAAACGTGGAAATTGTTTGCAACTGACGCGCCGTTAATTGCTTTCTTTAGAAGTGTAACAAAGTAGCCGAACATTACACGATGGCGTAATGCGAAAACATTAATTTTAAACTTTAAATTTAATATTAAAAAAATCCAAATGTTTTAAAAAGTTTTTTGCATATGACGAAAAATTCAAAGCAGTAAAGTCCAGTTAGAAAATAATTACCGAATCACAATCACTAAATTCGAATTTCGAACTTTTTCTAGATGCGCGAATTTCCCGCGCGATTACTCTCGAGTCCCGAGGGAGTGCGGCAACTCGCCCTATCGTCGAGCTACAACTGCTCGTAAATCCTAGATCGCTCCTGTCCTGGCTCCGGACGCCCCTCGCCCCGTCGCTGAGGCAACGACATTGAGCTATACGCTTTCAACAGTATTACAAATTTGATGCGGTTTGTTCACTTATAATTGGTGGCTAGACACAACATTTAAATTTTAACATATTTAATTGTATATGATAAAATAAGTAAATAAATAAAAATTTTGGTGATTAGTTTGGTAGTTGGTAATAAATTTATAATAAATAGATCTTAAATAAGTTAATCTGATTTCAAATATCGTATTGACCTGGAAGGTTACACTTGTGTTGTGTTGTGGACGAGAATAAGCCAAGATCAGGGTCTAACCTGCTCCTTTTACATTGTTACCAGTATAATGTGTAAACCAATAACGGACGTCCGTTGGCTGCCACGCTACCGTAAACAATAACACTCTGCTAGTATGACAACAATATTAAAAAGACGCGCCGTCATATACATACCTACTTTATATACATATAAAGTTTTAGTTTGTTAGAACACACATATCTCAGGAGCTAGGTACAAGCCTGAATTGGAAAAAAATCTGTTGCTTCACATATTTTAGACTGGTCATAGACTACGGGCATATGTATTTATTATATGTATAACATAACTCTAAGACACAAGGCGAAGCATCAACGTTTAACGCGGGTAAAACCGCGCAAAGCAGGTAGTTTAATAAAAATCAAGTTTTATTGAAATTTAATATGACATATCTATTGTAAGCGGTTAATTAAAGTATCAGTTAATTTACAAACTTCGTACAAATTAAAAGTTATCGTTAGTCCGATATCAGAAATAACAAAATTTACTTTATGGATACTTCAAAAACTAATAAAAGCCTTTGTAAAGTTTTGAAGTAAACAAAACTCTGAAAATTAACAATTCTAAATAATTATTGTAAACGGCTAGATATTAAAGCGACTTCGCCTACCTTAATTTTTTTTTTTATAAAATAGGTCAGCGGACGATCGTTTAATGGGTCACCTGATGGTAATTATCAGCGCGCTTTGCTAACCTATCCTTACATCTTCAATGCGCTACCAACCTTGGGTACTGAGATATCATGTACTTTGTACCTACACTGGCTCACGCAACCTTCACACAGGAACACAATAATACTAAGTATGCCGTTTTGCATCTTTGTTACGACTCATATATAAATATGAACCGTACCTACCCAGACGAGCTTACAATCACCGAGAGACACCTCCCTTCAAAAAGTTGAATACTCTTAAGTATTAACAATTAAACAAATGTGTTATATTTATAATGGTATGATTTTCTAATAGAATAAATTTAATAGTGACCTGTAACGTAATTTGTACCGGATCTCAACGACAAAACAAACACTCGAATAAGATTTGTCTTAGGAGAAAGGTCTACGCTTCAATAGAACCCGGAAACACTGTAAACCTCTTAAATAGATTTATGTTATTCATATCTGTTTATATAACAGTTACAGGTAACTAGCTTCCCCGACTTTAATTATTTTTAATATTATTTATTTATTTTGGAAACAAACTGTATAATATATTCCAATAGTACGTTAATACAAATATTAAAAGAAGAACATGAAAAACACAAGTGAAATTATAAAATAAATAAGAATAATATCAATAAAAGCTAAATTCCGTGATAATATACTTTAGTACAATCTGTAGTCTGGGTAAGTATATACCTACATCACCACTTACTCAATACTTGAACTATTGGCCTCTCCGCCAACCTAATAAAATAAAATAAAAAATGTATCGAGCTAAGCGATTATCCGCCTGTATCGTCATATTTAAATACACCTTAGTGCGCGCTCCACGTATTTTATTCCTGATACGTTTATTGTAACTCTCTTGTAGTATTTCCAAACTGCTTGTCTAAAGCAAAGTTTTTTTTATAAATATAAGCCGTAGTCCAGTAAAATTACTGCTTTTTTATCAGGATTATAACTGTATGACAAATAAATTAATTCGAGGTTATCGTTTATTTTTTCCTATTTCATTGAAAAAATGTGTTAAATGTACCACTTCCTGATGCGCTAAATGTATTAATTAGGTCCTTACATATGAAATTGGCGTTTTGTACGGGAGGAATATAAAGTCAATTTTTTTTTTGTAGAATATATTTAATTAATCAAAGTATGCACCGTTGTTATCTATGCACTTTTGCCATCTTATAGGAAGTTCATTGATCCCTTTACTAAAAATACCATGGGGACGAGAATCAATAAACTCTTTGAAGGCGGTTTGGACTGCCGCATCGGAGTTGAATTTTTTTCCTTGTAAGAAGTTGTCCAAATTCCGGGATAAATGGTAATCTGTTGGAGTAAGGTCCGGGAAGTACGGTGGATGTCGCAGACATTCCAATTGTAGCTCATCTAACTTAGTGGTTGTTTGTTGAGTGTTGCACTGTCGTGAAGCAGCAGTGGCCTAGAGCGATTGACCAATCTCGGTTGATTAGCAGCTAGTTCTTCCTTCATGGTTTGCAGTTACTGACAAAAGATATCTGCCGTAATCGTTTGGCCAGATTTTAGAAAGCTGTAGTGAACGACACCGGCGCTAGTCCACCAAACACTCACAAGTAACTTTTTCTGAGTAAATTTTCGTTTAGGGCAGGTTTCGGCTGGGTCTCCAGGACTCAGCCATTGCGACAAGCGCTTCCGATTATCGTACAGTATCCACTTTTCATCACAAGTAATGATTCGATTTCAAATCCCTTCATTATTGTGTTGGTTGAGCAAAGTAACACAGCAGTCGACGAGTGTTTACACTTTGCAAGTTCGATTCACTCAATTCATGAGGTACCCATCGTTCAAGTTTTTTTACTTTCTCGATTTTCTTCAAGTGGATTAATACAGTTTTATCACTTACCCCGAAGCCTGCAACTATCTCTGAAGTGCTTTGTGATGGATCCGCTTCCACAATAGCCTTTAATTCTTCATTTTCCACTTTGGTCTCCGGCCGTCCACGGGGTTGGTGCTGAAGGTCGAAATTTCCAGAACGAAAACGTTGAAACCAAAAACGTACCGTGCTTTCTTTTGCGACACCAGCGCCGTATACATCATTAATCCTTCGAGCTGTTTCGGTAGCACTGGTGCCACGGTAGAACTCGTACTCGTAAATATACCGATATTTCATGTTTTCCATTGTGCGGTAATAAGCGACGCCAAAGAAAAAAATAATGAGGAAAAAACAAATGAATGACTGTTTTCAAAACTCAAATGTAACAGCTAAATGAATTTATAAATTTGAATTTGGAATTCTTAACCAAAAAGGAGATATTTCAGATCAAAGTGCCGACGAACGACAAAACGCTTATTTCATATGTAAGGACCTAATATATGCATACTGTATTATGTCAACATATAATAATAATAATGTCCTCCAGACCGATTTTGGCAACGGCGGCCAATCTCTAGAGATATTAGCCAACTGCGCAGTAGAAGTTTGCGCATAAGTGAGTGCGCAAACACGGGTGCACTATCTATTCCTTCCTTTCTGAGGCACGGGAGTGTACACACTTCCAGCTTTCAGACTCTGGGCTGTTACTAAGAATTCTCTGTTAGGAAATCACAATAAGTTTTTATTGGGCCGACCTGGGAATTTAACCCAGGATCTTCGGGCCTGCGGCCTTACATCTACCCGCTAGACCACGCGGCAGTCAAATGTTTACTTTATATGCATACTGTATTGTTGTCACTAGACTTTACTAGACTAGTGATAATAATCATTAAATAAATAAAACAATAGTGTTTTATTTATTTAACTCTCTACTATTTAAAGGGCCTCACCGGGTTTCCATCATTCATTTTTCGACAACTAGCAAGATAATAAAGGCACCGATGTCAGAAAAGACGCCAGTGCAGATTTCTTATGGAAAACCGGTGAGGTCCTTTTACAGTTATAGGCACCGACCCATGTAGCCTTGTGGCATACTGTACATCTATCAAAGCATAGAATAATAGCATAGAAGGAGTGTAGGCCCAAGCGAATTGAAGTCATTCAAATTGTTACTAGTCTCAATACATTTGACGTCACGTCATTCGTCACGATAAAGTGTCGTAAAGTGCAGAAAACATCTCGCGCAATTTATTAAAAAATAACTTACTGTGTAGTAAACAAGTGTCACAACACTTCTCATAAAAAAATAAGGATAAGAAAATCACATTTCACACGTAACTACTATTTGGTAACTTATAATTTTAGCTAGATACATTCATAAAAACATAAAAAGAATTTGTAAACAAAAGACGCCATTACAATAAAAATGTTGCCAGCTATGGAAAATATATTTACCACGATTGCTAAATATTTTAAATAATAAAAATGTTATAATTATTTAAAATTATGATATTAACTTTTTTAAATTACATATAAAACATTAATACTGTTCAAATAATTAATTTTTTTTTCTTTATGATTATACATAAAATAAAAGCAATACTAAATAATATTACTAAATAAATAAAAAAAGAGATCATTATAATAATTAAATGCTAAAATTAAATGAATAATATTGCAATATATAATTATAATATTTACTCATTAATTTTAATCGTTTTTAGCTTTCCTTCTTTTAGTTTTTAGTATTCCATACAAATCTACTATTTATTACAATTTACTGTCAGAAAACCTTTCAGCGTTATTTAATTAATTTTAATGAAAAAATAATAATGTCCAATATTATTGTCTGACAAATTGTCACATCTGAATACAACCTACGTAATAATTCAAATTAATTAAATGCAAAAAAATATATTTCATAATTCAAATTCAAACAATATCATTTTCTTACTTTATGGGGAAAATGTGTATTCACTTGCAAAATAATTCGGTCGTATGTGGGCTTGTCGGTGTATGTAACGTACACACACATTAATTCTAGTTACTTCAATTTTGAGCGAAACTTGTGCTAAGTTGTCGATGGTCTCATCCTAATATCTTTGATACATAGAATAATAACGCTTAGAAGCATAGTTTCATACAAAATTTCGCTCAAAATTGAAGTAACTAGAATTAATGTGTGATTGAGACTAGTAACAATTAGAATGAATTCGCTTGGGCCTACACTCCTTCTAAGCGTTATTATTCTATGTATATCAGCATATTAATAACAGCGTTAGGTACATTCATCTTTATTAAAATTAAATTACAATTTTATTATAATTTAGCGGTGATCCATCGATGACGTCCAACCATGATATATGGCTGTCCGTTTGACGTTCCGCCAGAGTGACATACCAGCCAAAAAGTATGTAGTCACTCTCGTCAAAATGTAGTTAGTTATTCTCAATTGTCGGCGCAACAGTCTCGCCGTCACGGCCATACTGACAATCGCCCGTCCATAAGCTATTAATATTTAGCGCCTCAACAGCCCGCGTGGTTTTAAGAAAACACCTGGGCGCCTCCATATAAATGGTATGAGAGCAAGCGAATGAGGAATACTTATTTAATTAATAAATAAAGTGTTTTCATTTTTAATATTTTCATTAATCATGTTATTATTAATATTTAGAGTAAATATATAACTTGAAAAGTCTTCTGCATCAAGTCAATCAAGTAAATATGTTTTTTTTAAATGATATAGTCGCCGATAACCAATGATCATATTTGTAGCAAATAAATCAAATGCAAAGATTTAAGAGAAATAAAACTATAAAGATAACTTTAAGAGTGTCGTTCAGACAAGATTCACGTAATTTGTAAACATATTTGTGAGGGATCCAAAGATCAAAATAATCTACTCTTAATTATACATACCCACTTTATCAATGGTAGGTATGTTACCTACCCACTTTATCAATGGTAGGTATGTTACCTACCCACTTTATCAATGGTAGGTATGTTACCTACCCACTTTATCAATGGTAGGTATGTTACCTACCCACTTTATCAATGGTAGGTATGTTACCTACCCACTTTATCAATGGTAGGTATGTTTTTTAATTGGACAATGTAATGAAATATCTGTGGATTTGATTTTAGAATAACTTATCCCCAAAAAGAATGTATTGGTGTCGAAAACGGATTCATACATCAAAAACTCTTTATATAATGGTTATGACTGTTTTATAAAAAATATCAAAATTATTATGGAAATGTATAGTATTGTTGTAAATAAATTGTGTCGCATTTGAAAGTATTCCGTCTCGATCCCAGTGATTATAAATAGCCTGAAGTTTTACAAAGAACAAGCACACTTTCTATATCGCAATCAAATTGTTTGTTGTTATATTATTTTCATACAATTTCAACACCTCTTAATAAAATAAGACGATGTATATTTTTATTATTAATATAAGTAAGTTTTATTTAAGAATTACTTACATTAAAGCAATTTACATTTAGGACTTAAGGCGTGGATATATTTTGTGACTTTAGATTAGTTTTATGTTCAACTTTTATCTTTAGATGTTGGCTTATTGGGTTTGCATAAAACCTATTTCTCGGTAATGGTTATCGAAAAAATCAAAAAATGTATGAATGTTAATGTTCATTATTTATAGCGTTATTAAGTATTCAGAAATAATAAAATTTACAGAGTACTCTCCGTTTTCATAATTGTTCCCTTTTTGCTCCGTAGTTATCGATCACAAGATTATTTTATTGATAACAGTATAATTAATAACAAACCACCAGGGGAACCTCCGGTTTACTTTTGCAATATATTTTGCATATTATTTTTTTCGTAATAGATTTCGCAACGCGTCTGTCCCTTATTAAATGAGTGCAGTACGAGACATTGTGCTGAACAAACCCGCGACACTTTTTTCCGCACACTGTGCTCTGTACAGGGGGTGCGAGATCAGTAACGTCAGGGTAAACTCAACGACGATATAATTTGAAAATAGAAATTGGTTTGTTTGTTTGATATAAATATACTTCGACAATGTTTGACCAATTACCAGGAAACTTAGGCCGTACGTATTTTTTTATTGAGAAGCTGTCATCAACTTTTATACCGTTTAAATGATCACTATGACAATTGTGTGTGTACACAGACTGGATAACGTCTGCTAGATTTTATTAGTAAGTGCATACAAACCAAAATTGAAAATATCTAAATATCTAACGAATAAATCATTACCGCACAGAATGGTGGCGATTATAAGGAAATTCTATACTAAGTATTAAACGAGGAAACTTTACTTATGAATAAAGTTTATTTTATTATTTATTTCTATGGTATAACAAAATTTCCTGTGAATAAAAAAGCAAAATTTCATAATCAGTAATTAGTGTTCGGGCAATAAAAAATATTGATGTTTCACCTGTTTATACATATATAACGATCCAATTCTATATAATCAAAATCTCAGATAAAAATCACTTTTTCAAAACATAAACTCATATCAAGCTAGATTACAATTGATCAATATGTTTTACTTACCAGATTAGAAAGTTAGAGATGTGCCATTTCTAGCAGGGAGTAAATAGAGCGCCCATAGCCGTACGAGAGCCGGACTTAAGTAATTAACTATCTCATACAATTTGATTATGCTTTACTCAGATGTTTCCTACATCTGAGTAAAGCTTGGAAATAAAATACGTATATTATAATTTTCTTTAAGGTTACACGTATTCATTACCTTTTAATTATATTACATAGCAAGTCGTAGAGAAAATCCTATCGGAAACAATATTCAGAAAAACACGATTTTTTTTTTAAGTTATACAAATTTTTGGTGTCGCCCATTTAACCCCCTTGGGAGATGAATTTTGAAAAATCCTTGCTCACCCATATTCGATAAGCCATTTCTGTGTAAACTTCATTCTGTTAGACCCACTATAAGCTGTATATTTCAGTCAGGTATGTTAAAATTTTATTAAGTATATTTTATTTTTAAAATATTTAAAAACAGAAAAATGCCTAATCAGATGGCATATGTTAGGTAACCTATGTAATTTTCTGTGTGTGTTTGTGATATAACTACATGGATGTCAAATGAAATGATGATTCGTTGAGTAGTTAGGACGTGAAAGCGTAACAAACGAACAAATAAACGAAATCACTTTACAATCATATTTGAGAATAAATGCTTGATAACTCCGTGCTAGCCCTAACTTAAACGTATAATTTTCGGGTATGGTCGTGTCTATCTAGAGCTAAATGTTAATCCTTTATGTATATCTACGAAATAATTTTATTGAATTAATTTGCTTTTATTAATGGAAAACGAGTCCTAAGACATGATATAATCGTTTTATAAAATTCGTAATTTGTATAGTGATTCCGTTTTCATATTTCCTCGTACATCATACGTGGAAGTTTATCTTTAATATTTAAAACCTCTGAAACCATATTCTTCTTCTTGTTAAACGATATTTGTAGGCATTCGATCGATTTTTATATCATTAGCCAGTAAAATTGCTTGCTTTATACCTCATTAAAATCGGTTCAATGGTGTAGCCGTGTAAGCGTAACAGACAGATGGACAGATTTACTCTCCAATTTATAATATTTGTTTAGATAAAATGACATTATACAAACTATATTGTGCTTCTTCAAATATGGATAATCACGGGATGGACGCAAATTTATGATATTAATAAAAAATTAAGTTAGATATAAAAATCAAGAAAAACTTAAGGTTTAATAAATATTAATTTCTAGCCTCAATTATAATAAACTAGCTTTCGCCGACGGCTTCGCCTACATTTTAGGGTGTTTTGTATATTATTTTAAAAAAGCTTGATTCACATCACCTTTCGTCAAAATCAGTTGCAATGGTTTAGCCGTGAATGCTAACAGATTGATAGACTAGACTAGACTAGACTTTCGCGTTGATAATACTAGAATAGATACGTTGTTAAGATCCGAAATGGCCCAATTGCTAGAACACGAATATCTTAATCTAAGATTGAGGCTTCAAATTAATGTAAGCAATACTGAATTTTCATGTGCTTAATTTGTGTCTATAATTCATCTTGTGCTTGATGATGAAGGAAATTCTACCACATGTGTATTCCACCGTGTGATGTATGTTATTCGTGTTGCTATGGATAAGACTCTCTGTTATATTTTTTTATTTTATTAAATAGAACGACGGACGAGCATATGTGCCATCTAATGATAAGTGGTCATCAACGCCCATAGACATTGGTATTGCAAGAAATGTTAAGCTTACATCGCCAATACGCCACCAACCTTGGGAACTAAGATGTTATGTCCCTTATGCCTGTGGGCTTAAAACCGGAACACAACAATAACAAGTACTACTGTTTTGTGGTTTTGTTATACATATTATTCGGGTTATGATGGACAATTGTCTCTCTTGAATAAACTAGCTAGCAAATTAAGGAAAAAAAAACAATTATAAGCCACTTTTTAAGTCATTTCGTAATCATTTCGTAAATTGGTTTTTGTTTTTATAAAAAAAAAAAAAACGTAACTATTATTAAATTAACAAAGACACACAGATACACAAGTAAAACTTATAACACCACTTAAAGTGAAGAAAAAACTTCGGCAGAGAAAAACGAAGATCCTTAACCAAAAAATATAAAACTAAAGACCTGAAAACAAAGCTAGAGAAATGCTAGTTGTTATACTAACAACTTTGGGACAAGAAATACGCAACATTATATGTAAGTTATAAAATTAAAGCAGAATACTTAATACTATAATCCTATTAACTTGAAAGACTTCATCTGATAAATCTGAAATTACAAATAATGGACGAAGTACATTAGGACATTGAGTATTTTTCGAAGATTATTATTATTATATTTTTTATGGTATATGTTGGCGGTCGAGCATATGGGCAACCTGATGGTAAGTTGTCACCAACGCCCATAGACATTGGCAGTGTAAGAAATGTTAACCATCGCTTACATTGCCAATGCGCCACCAACCTTGGGCACTAGCTCACTCACCCTTAAAACCGAAACACAACAGTACCAAGTACAGCTGTTTTGCGGTAGAATATCTGATGAGTGGGTGGTACCTACCCAGACGAGCTTGCACAAAGCTCTACCATCAAGTAAGTATTTTCTTTAATGAATATTTTATGGAGTTTTAGTACAACATATTGTTTGTGAAACTACTGGATACTTCTGTCGAAGCATATTGATCTAAATACTACGTATTCTATGTTTTGTCATGCATTGCATTTACTAATTTTAATTTTACGAAACTTTCCTTTTCTGAATGCCGCTCGCTGCATACAAACAAAAACGGTTTGAAAAGCGCTGTACTCCTTTCAAAAACTTTTGATAAGTTCGCCGAAATTTTACTAATTAGAGGCCAACAAAGTTTTCATAATGCACTCCCCACAAACATTAAAATATAAATGTTTTGTTTTTCTAATATTTTTTTTTTATTATTTAGATACAAAACTTGTGTCAGTGATAGCATATTAAATTCGTACAAGAAGCTTGTTTAAAATCTAAAGGTAATTTACTTTAACCGTTGTACTTACAGAACAACATTTTTAAAAAGCGTTAACCATTTTTACGTTACTTTTTTTAAATATAGATCATTCAAAATTGCTTAGACTACAGCAATATACTTTGCAGCCAATATATGTTGTAGAGATTTTTCAAAAATTATAATATCCTTATTTAGAGTGTTACAAGAATGTTGTCGTGTAAATATAACGGTAAGATTAACTGACATTATTCAAATATACAAAGTGTACATTACGGAATTGTTTTTATGTACAAAATCTGTATATAATATTTGTCTATAAAAGTACTTACCGTGAAACCTATACCGACGGTTGCTGAGAAGTTTCCAGGTTGAAACTTGCCAGTTTCGAATTGTACCAACAGTGAAGTCTTCCCAACCCCACTGTCGCCCAGGAGTATCGTCTAAGAACATTAAAAAATATATTAATTCAATAAATCAATTAATATTAAGAAAGCACATGTTATATAATTATATATTACAAAAAGCACTTTATCCATCAAATTTATATAATAATTTCAGTATATTAAAGGTGAATAATTGGATCAACTGACGGTCATCGTAGACGAAAAAAATAGATCTTTAGGATGGAATACATATATAAATAGGATTATAAACAACATGAAAGATCACAAAGATCTTTAACCAAGAATGGAAAAACCTGCGACCTCCATTGGCCATAACGATCTACCCAAAGGTATGAGATAGACAATAACTTCAGGGAATTAGTTGAACTGCATGACAAGTTATAAAACCGAAATTGATCGGAAGCGGAAGTTAAAAAACTTATAATAATAATATCCTGGGACATTATTCACACACGGCCATCTGATCCCAATCTAAGCAGAGCTTATACTATGGAAATCAGATAACTGATATACTACATATACTACTTTTCTTTTGTAAATAGATACTTATATAGATAATTACAACCAGACTTAAGACAAACAATCCACGACCGCAGGCCGTGCGTTCGACTCGCACCAGGACAGGCTCACAATAATTTGATAACATCAAGGAAAATATTACTGAACATTTTATTAATATTTTCTTCATATCATTTCTGTAGTATGTGAACAAACACTAGCAGAACATAGTATTTAAAAAGTAATGTAAAGATCTCTATAAAGTCATAAAGCAAAAATCAAGCATAACTTTGTTCGTCATACGCACTAATTAACGACAAAGATTTTTTCATCTCAGTAATAATAATACCTACATATAAACATTCATATGTATTTTAATAGGAGATTTGTAGTTGGATTGTATTCATTCATATTGAGATTGGAACACACCCACTCGACCATGCGGAGCAGAAATATTTGTAAAGCTATGGCCACACCCATGCATTCAAGCGTGGTCAGTCGAAGTCTACCGTAGCGAAATCTCTTTGTTAGAGATATTTCGCTTGGTCAAACAGGTGTAGCATTAGCTTTATAAACAATGATGAATCACGGTCGCAATTCTGTTGTTATTTTGTTTAATCTGACTGTTTGTAAAACATCACTCATAGATATTACAATTATCCTGTTAGGAGGGCGAATGGCCAGTCTAAGTAGTAAGTACCCGCACAAGATATAATGTATCATCTCAAATTGGCAGCGTATTGCCAATGTGTTGTTTATATTTCTTACAATGTCACTGTCTGTAGGCAAAGGCTACTATTAACCATAGGGTGGACGAATGGACTGAGCCATTTACCATTCATTTCTAAATTAAAAAAAAAAAACACATAATGGAGATACCGTCATAAGCTTCGAAATTTGAATCTGACAAGCCTTGCTCTTAAATAAAATTTAAGTATTACCTTATGTATAGGGACATCTTCATCAATAGCGGTACGAGCCGGCGATTCGGGTCGGTAATCCCTGTAACCCGTCGGCGAGGGTGTGCAGCGTGGCGCGGGGGCACGGAGCGTGTCGTCCTCGAACACGTCGTCACTCATACTATCGTCAGTTCCCATGTACTAAGCATCAGAATTGCATTTAAATTAATATCGTCATACAAGCACTTATATTTCTTCATAAAATCGTGTAATCTTTAAATGTTTAAACTGAGTTTATACTTAATTGTATTTAGGAAAGAAATTATCTAACCAGGAAGTCAAAGATCAAATGAAGATAGTGACGTAATTTCAACACCTTAAGCCAAAGTAATGGAAATGAGAAAAGCCAGCGTAATTCTTAACAATGTTTACAAAAAATAGTATTGATTATGCTAAAAATTAATATATTTTTCATGTAAGGGTACATTTTTTAGTATGCACATCGAAAACATGTACCTTCGTAAGATGTGATTAAAAAAAATATTTTACTTCAGGCGAATTTTCTTTGATATTTTTCAAATATCATAATGTTAGCAACTCAAGTTTGTTAAATATTAATATAACTCGCTTTACGTACTACGTCTTGTACGATTTTTTCCGTTCGTATCTTAAGTTAGCTGATCTAGCCGGCAGACGATTTACTATCAAGTTTTTACTTAATAAAAAATCCCATGAAAAGATATAAGTGGTCATTACAAGTTTTTTCTAGATTTTCTATAATGATTATTTACAAATAAAGAAATCTATTATATGAATCGATTCAGTTATTCTCAAGTGATGCGATCACCAACGAGCAGCGTTTCTTTTTTTATTAATTAAAACCAAAATAAACTTTAAAATTTAACAGAAGTTGATATTTGAAAATCGTATTAATATCAATATACATGGTATTTATACAGTAAATAAATACAATAATTTAGTGTAACTTAGCTTGTTCTTAAGTAACATTACTTACGAACTAAAGTGACTCAATTGTTTTCGTATTCTTTACACGTGGATTTTAACCAAAGATCGCATGTTCGATTCCGGATAAACAGCAAGAATCTTTTCATGTGTTTACGTTGTGTTTGTTGTTAGCTCAGTTATGGGCCACCTGATGGTAAGTGGTCACCAACGCCCATAGACTTTGGCACTGTAAGAGATGTTAACCATCGTTTACATTGCCAATGCGCCACCAACATTGGGAACTAAGATGTTATGTCCCTTGTGCCTGTAATTACACTGGCTCCTTCAAACCGGAACACAACAATAGCAAGTGCTGCTGTTTTGCGGTAGAATATCTGATGCGTGAGGGGTAAGTATCCAGACGAGCTTGCATAGAGCCCTACCACCAAGTGAATAAGCTCCAAGCCTTAACCCAGCAGTGGGACATTTACGGACTGTTTATTTTATTACTAATGAAGTTCAAAATTTTAACAGTCAATACAATAAAAATATGTATTTTATCGTATTTATTATTTAGCTTTATAAAGAAATAGGTAAAGCACAAAGAAAAGTATATTTCTATAATGACTTCGGATTTATGTCTTCAAAGAATATTACGGTTATAAAGATCTTTTGTTTAGAAATAAGGATGATCTTAAATGAAAATATCTATTTTTTTCTCTTTTGTATATTTTATTTTAACAAAGAACCATGAAGGTACAAAAATATATCGACACAATTTATATTTTTACCTCATTTATATTACTTGGTATCAAAATATATATTATTTATTCATTCGTATCAACCTCATTATTAAATAGAAGTTCATAGATATATATATATATATTTAATGATATCCTTATGAGTTTGTTTGTTTGTTACAACTTCACTTCATAACTAAAAACATCAAATCGCGATCGTCATGAAATTTTAAACACACTTTGTCAAAGGTACAGATAGTACATAACACCGTACGCGGGAAAAGTCGCGAGCGGAGACTAGTATTATGTATGTTTTGTAAACAGAACGGGTTAGTCCTTGGAATGATAAAATAGTCATATTTTGTTAAGTTGATACGTTCATGACGTATAAATATCTTTTATATATCAAATTCAAGCAAATTTTTTTCTGTGCATGACAAAATACCTCTGCCTGTGTAAAATTACCCGCAAATAGGGGTTGCCTGCAGTTAAAGATTGATTAAAGTGAAAGAGAGTTAGCGCGTTACATCGGTAGTCAGACGAGGGTAGCGATATAAGCTGATATTAATTTTTGTAATTTCCTTTTTTTTTATTGAGACTATTAAATAAAATATAAAACGCATATAGTGCACTATTAAGCGCATGGGTTGACAGCTGGTGTTCTCAACTAAACAGCAACATTCTCATTCTATCCGTATTGTTTTGGAGCTCTTTTTGGAACATGTCCAAAAATATTATTTTAATTAAAAGTACTCGCGGGCAAATTTTAATTGGCAACCTGGCAAAAATATGTTCTCCCATTTATAATTATACATAAAAATTCGATTTGGACTGTGTACGCTATGAACGTAGTGATCTTGCAGCCGGATCTCGTACTATAAGAAGAATTGGCCTCCTGTCTATTGAAGCTGTTTCAGCGCGACACATTCGTGTTATCCTAGAATCGTACGTATATAACTGTATCTATTTATCCTAATTATTATTGACCCAAACCAGGGATTGCACCCAGGACCTGAGAATCTTCAGTCTTAAAGCTAACAATTAAACCAACGAGGTAGTTCCAACTTAAATATATAAATGTATGAAAGTTAGAAAACTTGCTTTAAATATTATTTTGATCCGAGGTCTTCTGATATACGTCTATATATACATATATATAAGTGATATAGCTCATTGAACTTGCTCTATTGGGCGTATAGTAAATATCGCTTCTCGGCATTTTGGCTAAGATCAAAGTGGAGTTGTATTTTTCAATATACTTATATGTTAATCAAAAGATGTTGTAGTATATAGATAGCTTACGAGCAAAATGTAAATAATTACGTAAACAGATGGTACTTTACTTATACTTGTACTATTATCTTTGAAGCGAAGAGCAAATGTTATGAATGATTACAATGGTAATTGATATTTTTTTATAACGAAAGTTAATCAACATTTCATTTTGATTCCAAATCGTTATTACATTACTAATTTTAACAAATCAAGAAATTAAATCGATCAGATTAAAATGTATTAGGTTGCTATCAGCGAATCAGGATTTCGGGAGAAATAATTAATCAGCGAATTTATTGGTCGATTCGTTAACTTTTACCGTGATCAGCGAGTGCGAGTAAATAAAAGAAAATTTGTTTTATAAAATTACTCTCTGAAAAGAATTTATCAAAATACTCTCAAGGATTTTAGTTTTTACTTGAATCTATTTTAGACAGTGGCGGCGCAAGACCTAGTTTTATGTGGGCGTGATACATTTTGCAAGGCCATCGTTTTACGCGTTTCACCCATATGAAGGGAAGTGCACCGATTGACCTTTTTTTCCGCTAGAAACATAGTTAATAAAAATATATTTACTTATGTCAATAACATCGATTCATGACGAGAATGTATAAGCCTCCGCGGCGTTAGGCGCGAGGCCCCCTGGACCGCGACGCCGTAAGCGGTTGCCGATGTCGCCCACGCCTAACGCCGCCTCTGATTTTAGCTATGATTACTGAGAAAAGTAATTTTTAACGACGTTTTATAATTAATAGTCTTTTAAATGTGGTGGAATAATGACTATTAAAAGTTTGAGGGAAAACATATATGAAATTCGTCTATAGTCACAAACAGATGATTAAAAGGTACTGGAAATGTTTAGTCCTTGCTTTAAAATACATATCTATCGTATAGTCACTATTAGCCTGAAACGATGACGCTGGTCAGCTTCAATGTAAGGGTCATAATGTACATCAATAAACACGCTCGAGCGCACTGACATTGTTCGTGATCATAGCCGTGTTTACCTCGTGCCATACAGATTAAATGATAATAGACTTTGACACACAATCAATCGGCTTACCACGTCTGTGTTCAACACATCAAAGGCATATTCCAGGGCCAATATGTAAAGTGAAGCTCACACTGCTTGTACGTTATCGTTGCGTTAAATTATTAAGACGATTGAAACGTCGCTTTTATTTTTTATTACATCAATTCCTTTGTCGCTTTAACATTGTAATGTACATGTACATAATTATAAATATTTATATTTAAGAAAATATATCGTCAAATCCTAAAATTATAAATTCAAACGTGAGTTTGTTTGTTCGTCACGTTTTTATGTTTGAAATAATTAACCGGTACAAATTATTTTAATTTTATAAGGTCAATGCGAAGTATGAACCGAGTCAATATGGAATTTAATGCAATCTACATAATTTTGTAGGCAATAATATCTAAATATAAAAATTTAAAAAAGATAGATCCTTTTCATTGATACACTACAGAAATAAACAGACGAAGACTATTAAAAAAATCATATTAAATTAATTCTCAGTGGGATTCTATTACTATATTAAGCAAATACTAATGATTTAGAACGTAATAACATTCATAAAAATAAGGTAATTGTAAGTTAATTTAAACTTTAAGTTTATTATACTTAGTTAATTTTACTAATATAAAATGGGCTGTCTTACTTTGTTTATGTAATAGGGGGCAAACGGGATGGAGGCACAGATAATAGGAAGTGACTACCACCGCCAATAGACATTTGCAACACTGGAGGGCTTGCTAGTGCGTTGCCGGTATTCAAGGAAATATTAGGTTTTTCAATGGTTACCAAATCATATCGTAGAAAACCGCCGGCGAATATTTCTTAGAAATATTTTAACAAGCCTTTCGTGCATTGATACATACATATAGAGATATATTTAAAAATAAGCTTGTCGACACATTATCAATATGTCACGTCGCGACGATAAAATCACCGATATACACCAACCTACATCATCCTACACGAGAATGTTCATCTGCCAAAGACATAAGCTTCAATTTCCCTTGCATTATTTTAAACATCGCTTCATGGATTATGTTAAATATTGATCAAGTTATATTACATGAAGTCGAAACTGATATGTGCGGTTATATATTATTTGCACGATTTATTTATTTTGTAATAACTTCTACAATATTAATTAGTCATTGAGAATTCAGATGAATCCATATTATATCGTTATAGCTCGCTTAGCCACAAGTACAACTGGTTTATTTAAGTGATAGATTCACACATCACATGATGAAATATGCGTCACGAAGAAACATGCACACGTCAAAAAATTCTGTGCTATAACCCGCAGTGTAATGAAGCCAAGCTGGCTCTTTACTTCACTGGTTCCCTGGTAACGAGGATGGGCTCTTGTGTCGGAAGTTACATTAACTTGGATAATAATAATGGAAATATATATATAATTCTTCAAAATTAATTATATTGATTATTATTATATTTATACTATTATTATTAATAACATAAATAAAATTTAGACGTTATCTAATATTACACTACCTATTTTTAATTTTCATTTGTATAATAATATTTAAAGCTTTAATGTAAATATTACCTAAATATAAATAATATATATATATTAAAAAGACTTGTCCTGACTGACTCATCAACGCAGAGCCTAACCCATTGGGGTTGCAGACTAAAAATAGTTGATGCATTTTTTAATGAAAATTCGTACTAAGAAACGATTTTTGGAAATTCTTCCCCTAAAGGGGTGAAACAAGGGATGAACCGATGTATGTAAATCCGTCATTTCTAAAGTTAGAAGCATGATATTTCATATACAAGTATCTGTTTAGAAATAAATAAGTATATAAATCAGAGTTTTCCAAAATTCACCACCAAAGAGGGTGAAATAGGGGTAGAAAGTTTATATGGGGAGTCCGTTATTTTTGATGTAAGAAGCATGAAATTTTATAAACAAGCTTTTGGTTAGAAATAAATAAATATGTAATTCAAGATTTTCAAAAATTAACCCCACAAGAGGGTGAAGTATGGGTTGAAAGTTTTCATGGGGACTCCGTCATTTTTGAAGTTAGAAGCATGAAATTTTATATACAAGCCGCTGGTTTTTTTAAAAAGATGTAAGAATGTGAAATATGGGGTTGAAAGTTTGTATGTCGAGTCCGTAACTTTACATGTAAGGAGCATGATGATGAATAAATGCATACGTATTTTGGAAATTCGACCCCAAAATGGTCTGATCTGCTTGAAATTTACTGTTTTCACAGCTAAAATAGATCATAATTAACATATTTTATTATTTTTGATTATGTCGCGGGCAAAGCCACGAGTGAACCGCTAGTAACCTATAAAAGATTGGTATACATATAGAAAGACATTCATACATACATTGGCATTTCAAGAGGAATTAATAAATAAAAGCATTGCCAACAATAACATCTAAATTATTATTTTCTTTATGTTAGTAAAAATAATAGTAATAGAGCTATAATAATTAATGCAATTAATATTGTTAAACTTTATCCAAATACAATAGTTGAACCAAAACGTTGCAGCCGTGTCGCTTTTAATAAAATTAATTTATATATTCATATAATATAAGAATTACTAAAATAATAATTAGATTTGGCTATATATCTTCAACTACTATATTATAATATGATAACATGATTAAGCATTTCTTAATAATATTTCTAATAAGTAATTTAGAGGGTAAGTAAATAATAATCATTAATTTCCCACAAAAGAATTACCGAATACATGGCATTTACGTAATTACATCATATATTTCAAAACATATTTGAATATTTTACTATTGAATTTCCAGAGACCTGTGGCCTGTAGGCTCAATTCTAGATATCGACACGAGCAAGCGTACATACTCGTACATGTGTACATGGATTTACTGAACTTGTGTCCAGTTGAGTAGAAACTAGTCCGATTAGATAAATTATTTTTGCGTTAAACAGTTTATTGAGCAAGATTAAAGGATATAAAACTTCACATTACGACCCCAAGATGCATCAAATGTCAACACAATGGAAAAGTCGACATAATGACATAAGTCCCACAGCAGTGGTTATGCGGTCTCTCCGTTTGAAAAGAAATTTTGGAGCTTAGTCCACCACGCTGACTAAGGCGGGTTGGCTGCGGAGATAAGAAAGAATTCTTACGATATTTTTCTTCACTCTCGCAAGATAAATTATAAGCACAAATACAAATGTAAGGCAGTAATATAAAAATCATATCGGCGGTGAAACGGTGACACGGCAAGTGTAAAATAAGGGTATTGACCGTATCCAAACCCTCTTAACATTTGGAATTGGTTAAAACAAAGATATGTTATTCGTTCCATTACTCTCATCAGTAAAGTTTATCTTTATTATTATTCAGGTCACTATCTGCCGGCTTCCTTTACCATAGGGACGCTCATGACTCGGTTGATATGTTGTAAATTGATCTTTATAATTGTAAAGATAAGCGTGTAAATCGCTTGTGATTTGTGTGTGAGTCATATTTTATAATTGGTTATTTGAATTTTAGGGTTTGACTTAACACGAGTTGCCCGTGACTTCATTTGGGTGAACGTTATCTATGAATATGTAACTTTTGGTCCGTATCTGGGACTATTTTAACATAATGTGACATTTCTCTTTAAAAATCTATATTGAGAGTTTTTTTATAATATAGGAAGGCAGAAAAGTATATGGGCCACCTGACAATAAGTGGTCATCGTTGGCGAAACAAAAAATATTAACCACTCCTTGCATCGCCAATACGCCACCACACTTGGGAATTATGATAATGTGCTGTGCTTTTAGTTATACTGGCTCACTCACCATTCAAACCGGAACGCAGCAGTAGATACTTAGTGGATACTTTTGGGGTAGGTACTATTTGGCGGTACAATATGTGATAAGTGGTTGTTACCTACCTAGACGGGTCCTTTTACTAAGTAAAAGTTTTGTTGAAATCTATTTAACAATAAATGCGTAATTCTTTCATAAACAGCCCATTTTTTGCATAAATATACATACGCAGCATATTTGTGTTAATTTTAGAATTTCATAATCTTTTCGGACAATCAATTATTAAAACAATCACTTGAAACATATTTTCATATATCAATTATATGGTAAAATTGAAATTCGTTTATAACTAACCCTCCTACGTTACCCTTTATTTCAATTAATGAAAAAGACTCAAAATAATATATACGGGCTCCTTTCCCGCTAAAAGCGGTGTCGATTGATTTTATTGTCGTACCTACTAAAAGTCCGGTAAATTGTTTATGATATAAGATAATTAACCTGTGATTAGTGAGATAATAATTTAAATAAAGAATATAAAAATAAGTTTTACACATATCATATGGCGGTTTTGTTAATCGACGACAAAAAAATTACGCCAAACTCTTGGTTGAACTACAAAGAATACCGCTGTGTCGTTTTTAGATCAAATTTGCCCATTTTTTTACAAGTTATTCGACTATTATTTGTGGTTTTGCGGCACAGTCGTATGTTATAATATATTTTCTTCTTCCCACTTCTTTTCGAAATAATTTAAAAAATCACATTATTTTTTTTACATTTACATTTGGAATATATTTCACTAAATTCCTCGCATATTCCATCAACCAAGTGTCTATCGTTTGATTATTATAATTAAATGACGATCGGAATTGCTGTTAGCATTCTCGCTAACATTCCGCGTGGTCATTATTGAGTAGCTATTTTTAATGTAGCTAATTATAATATACTTACATTATGTCCATAACTTAAATCATTCTTATATAACTCAAAAATTTACTTTAATAATGACAAAATATGTATAAGTATATTATGGTACTTGTGTAATCGTATCCAGTTTTGCGAACGAAATAAAATAATATATTATGATTATTTCTTCTTGGTCTTGATTGGTTGAAGCGCAAATTTTTAAGGAGATTTATTGCGTAGTTTTTGATTTAGGTACAGTACATTACCTTAGAAGAAATGACGTTATATTTCTTATCTCCTTTTCTAAAACATCTCTTTAAAATTAATTTATCTTCCTATACCATAAATTCTTGTGATCTCAACTTAAGTTTGATATGAATTTCTTAGGTAATTAGTTAACATCGATATTTAAGATGCCAACATTATTTGTGTAGTTATATTTTGCAACAACTGTAATTAAGAAGACACTTGGTTTATATAACTCTATGATTAAACACTCTTGTAATCTGTGTAGTCATTTTTGGTGTTGATATTTTAATAAATAATTAAATGTTATAAAAATATAAAGAAAAGCTTACGAAATTATTAACACTTTTGAGTTTTTAATTAAACTTAGTCACTAAACTATGCAATTAACTGAAACAAACAAGTCAACTTCATAAAATTTTATCCCTACGTTGGGTAACTTGAGAGTCTTGAGACATTTAAAAACTTTAAGCTATAGACAAAAGAAATTAAGATTTTTTTTGTCACGTTTTACTATTTTTTTTTTTTTGACAAACTTTAAGGAAAATATTTTTCGCACGGAACGAAAAAGGCGAGCTAGTTTAAAAAAAAAGTAATTTGAAGAGAAGAGGTACCACCTTTTCTCACATTACGGCCAACTTCATCGTACTTATCCAATCTGACTCTCTCTCTCTCTCTCTTATCTGCTCTCCTAGTACTCCCTTTATCTGAACGTGAAGGATATAATAAAAAAATAAATAAATAAATAAACAAAATTAATATATAAATACTAATAAAAAAATCGATAACTATTCATTTTATTTTATAAAGGAAAATACAGCTGCCTGAAAAAGTCCCACTGCTGGGCTGAGGCCGACTCTCCTTCTTTGAGAAAAAGATTTTGAATTTTTTCCACCATGCTGTTCCAATTCGTGTAGGTTGATAAAGAGCAAGTGGTAGATTTTTATCAGCATTTATTGAGATAAATAATTATATACACAACTTGCACATGAAAATTCGGCTCGATCTCGAATCTATCAATTAAGATTCTCGTCTTCTAGCCACTGGCTCATCATTATAAAAAACCTTTTAAATATGCGATTGAAATTTTTGACATTAATTTTCGTTCATCAAACGAAAATGACTTATTTACGAAATTAACATTTAGTTAATACACTTTTTCGTTTTCAGAAATATACTTTAAGTAAGAAAAAAGGGAAAAATAAAACATCATTATTCGATAACGCAATTCCAAAAGGCAAATGAGATTTCATCTACATCAGTGGGCGTGTGACCTAATCAACGAGAAATTGGGATAAGCTATGAATTACATCCAATTTATTTACACCATTTTATTTTTCCTTGAACCAAATATATATGATTAAAAGAGCGTTTCTACACTGAACTGTGTACGTTAATACATTTATTTCTTCCATACGAAAAAACTTATTTCTGATGTCTTAGAGTAACATTGACAATAGCCTTATATATCAGGCAATACAGTAAGAAAGTGGAAGAGAGCGTAGACTATGTTTAAAAAAAGAAATTCTATAGAATTATGCGAGTCGCGATCTACATCTAATTTTCTTCGAAAGACTTTTTAATTTTCTTACAAAACACAATAAATGCGTGTAGCAACACCGAAGTCAAATAATACAGTACATTATATGAAGTACTTGCTAATCTATAGATACTACTATATACTATTTTTTCATTTTTGTCTGTCTGTCTGTTTGTCTGTATGTCTTCTTATAACTCAAGAACGGCTTGACCAATTGTGATGAAAATGAGTACACACAAAGAACATGTGATGGCGCAAATGATAGGCCATATATCAGATCGGTAAACCCTACGGTATCTTATGAAAGTTAATTTCAAATCTTTAATTACCTATTTCTTTACCAGTAGCCATATGTGTGTGCGCGTGTGTGTTATTATAGTAATAAAATAATTTATTATATTTTTATTAATTATACGCGGGTGAAGCCGCGGGGCACAGCAAGTTTAGATATAAATTTGATATATGTTTGTACTTAAATATTACATCCTGATAATATAAAATACAATGTTTAATGTCGTCTCTTGCGCTGCGAAACATTCACGATCCTGTTATTTTCAATGTAAGATATATGGTCTACTGCCATAAACTCAGTGGTAGCAGGTCGAAGGTTTTAATGCCGGTTTGGGTTAATAAAAGCTATAATCAAAAAGTAAAGTTAGTAATTTTAAAGAAATAGCAGAACAAAATTAAAAAGCGGACATGTCACATTTTCTTTGTCGGGCTGTTGAGTTGCACGGACTTTGTGTCGACTGTTTGATCTATTGCACCGGAATACTGTTTCATGGGACTATAAGAGAGATGAAAAGGGGGTGCACTTCTCTAAATTTCCCTCTTAGTTGGCTTGCTTGTTAACAATGGCCGCGTGTTCGATCGCTCATGAGGAGGGGTATCGAGGATACTACAGGAAATAAATATATTCAAAATGTTGAAACATATTTAAAAAAGGGGCGATTTATGAAACAATGATATTTAATATTAAAATACATTTTGTTTACATTTTTAATCTAACAATATAATAATTTTTTAAACTTTGTATATGATTTGATATTCGATTTCCAATTTTGAACGTCTAGACGAAAAATGAATAAAACGTGTAGGTACCGTGTTTTATTGCCAATATTTATTGGTAACGGTAAGGGTACGTTGGATAAGTACGACCAGACT
This sequence comes from Nymphalis polychloros, assembly GCA_905220585.2. Lineage (NCBI taxonomy): Eukaryota > Metazoa > Arthropoda > Insecta > Lepidoptera > Nymphalidae > Nymphalis > Nymphalis polychloros. Next base: position 4,706,213 of record HG992247.1, read on the forward strand.
TCAAAATAAACGCAATGTAATAAAATAAAATAAAACAGTTTTTTTGTAGGTATCTGCAACCTGATGATGATGACGATGAAACTTCCTGACCGAGTTGGCCACGGCGGCCAATTTTGTAGAACATATTGTAGTGCACATGTGTGTGCGCAAACACTGTCTCTTTATTCCCTCACTCTCATAATCCGATGGGACAGCAATCCGACACGACCGGAAAGAGTTCAAGCGCAAATCCGGCTTTACATACTTTCCGAGGCACGGGAGTGTACACACTTTCTACTTACAGACTCCGGGCTGCTGCTGTGAATCTTTAGCAGAAAAAACCCAATAACTTTATACAGGCCGGCCTGGGGCTTGAACCAACGACCTCGGGATAGAACTTATATCTAGCAACTAGACCAACGAAGCAGTCGAATAAGCTAGACTAGACAGGCCAAACTCAAAATAAAATATGTGGATTTACATTTTAAATAAGACTTTTCATATTAGATCATTTGAATCTTTGATAGAAAATCAAAGTTAACTCAATAATATACTTCAAAAGATTACTTAAAAGTCTTTTAAAGGCTTTCCCTTTTTATTACATTAACTCTGCCTGTAAAAGCTTTTACGCATTGAATATGTATTGGTTAAAAAACGTAAAACGACGCATTGTTTATATTTAAAAGTATGTATCTATTGAATTAGTTTTTCTAAGTTAAAAAACCACCAATACGATTTCTTAAACGGCTTTTATCATTATATTGTAAAAAAAAATGAATTAATTTATAGATTCGAAATATGCATTTTTTATGTTACAACGCCATCTCTCGCATCTACTCGGAATGTCAATCTCTACAGCGACCAGACGTATTTGTAACAAAACTATTTATAATTAAAAATACTAAATAAAGTACTGCAAATACGTTTCATCGTCGAAATGATTGTTTAAACATTATATATTTATATTTTCACTTAAAAAAATCAGGCCATGCTTATTTTTTATATCTTAAAATAAGGATATTGAAAATACCTACCTAACACTTACCTAATTATTATTATTACCATATTACCATACCCTTATTAGTTATTATATAAGATATGAGATATATATTTGTAACGGAAATATAATCAAAGCTTAGAACGAGTTACTTTCGTCTTAATGGAAAGATTAAAAAAAATAGGTCAATGTCAAATGCATTCAACTGGTGGCGCTGAGCGACCCCTCGTCGTTTCGAGTTATTGTACTTCAAATATTTATATATCATTGAATTGAAATCAGTGTCTTCTTTTATTCATTGTTAACTTCGTCTGTTTTTTTTAAACTATGCGATGTGATACTAATTGTATAAAACATTTTTTTTGTAATATGAGACCTGTAGTGGGACTGGCGAACGGTCACCACCGCATAGAAATATTAGTTTTGTAAGAAATATTAACCATTCCAGACATTGCCAATGCCAAATGCCACCTTATGAAATAAGATGCCCATTCACCCACCACACCGAAACACAACGATACTAAGCATTGCTGTTTTGCGGTGAAATATCTGATGAGCGGGTGGTAGCTAACCAGGCTGGCTTGCACAAAACCCTACCACCAATTTAAATTTGTCGAAGTATCAAATAAAGGTCCTGCACCTGAACTCTTTCCGGTCGAGTCGGATTTGCCGTCCCATCGAATTATGAGAGTCAAAGAATAGAGAGTGCACCTGTGTTTACACACACACATATCCACAATATATGTTATGCACAGTTTGCTAGCCTTTGAGATAACTTTGTTTCACAATACGCTAAACGGTACGGCAACTAAGGGACATAACATCTTAGTTCCTAAGGCGCATTGGCGATGTAAGCGACGGTTAACATTTCTTTTAATACCAATGTCTATGGGCGTAGGTGACCGCTTACCATGAGGTGGCCCATATGCTCGTCCGCCTACCTTTTCAATAAATAATAAATAACTTTACAGTTTCGAAAGTAATAAATATTGTACTACAAAAAATATATGTTTCTAAGATTAGGTATATACTATATATATATATATATACATATATATCTTGATCTAAATAAGTACCTACCACAATGTACAACGTTCAAAACGTATACGCGCAATTTAATCATCTTCTCAGCCGGATGTTGCGATCGGAGACATCCGTTGTACAATAAAACTGTAAACGATAGGCGACCTATCGATCACTCATATAAAATCTAGAACAAGAAGAACTATATTTCACTCCGCGAAAAGAAGCTTTAAGGCTTAATATTTATTGTACACTACTAGTATGTATTGTTATATATAATGCTATGAAAATATGATATTAGTAACAACCTGTGAATGTCCCACTGCTGGGCTACGGCCTCTTCTCATTTTTTGAGGAGAAGGTTTGGAGCTTATTCCACCACGCTGCTCCAATGCGGGTTGGTGGAATACACATATGGCAAAATTTCAGTCAAATTAGACACAGGTTTTCTCACGATGTTTTTCTTCACCGTCATGCACGAGATTAATTACAATCAAAATATGACATCATTTGTTTTCAACTATTGAACGTTGTTGTGTGAACGGTGTTGCTGTTATCAATGACCTTCCCCCGGGATGTGGATTCGATTCTGATTCGAGTTATACGTATAAAAGTATTATATATTTATACACTTGTTTAAAATTATATATGTAAATATGTATATCAGTCGGGTATTACCTATCACACAATTAAGTTGCCTGTATCAGGAATAAATCTCCATATTGAAAAAAAAAGTTCTAAAAACATTATAGCAAGTATATAATAATATAACACTACGTATTTCAAAATAGCATATTAACCTAATATATTGTATGTATTGAACTACATATATCTTCAAGTAGGATTTTACCTAGTCCGCGGACAATTTGATTAAATGTTCCTATCTCGTACAAATTTCAAGTAAATCGGATGGATAGTTTAGGAGATCTCGTGATGAGTATTACGCTTATATATATACCTACATATACATTAATATTAGTAATGGCATTAAAGTTTAGGTAAATTTTTTCGTCGTTCGACCGAAAGTGAACCGACCTGTACCATTTTACTAATTGGAATTATTCGCCTGATTCACAATAAAGCTATTAATTAGTTGAAGCCGTTATGGGTGTTTAATAATTCATATTTAGAACGAATATTTTATAAAAATTACATGGAAATTAATTAATACTATTTATTATTTAATGAAATGAAATTTCAAATTGCCTTAAATATATTTTATCTTAAGCATTGTCCTAGATTTTTTTATTAATTATATTGAATAATAGATCGTGAAATTAAATACAGATAAAAACTTAAAATAGATGATTATCATTTTTAAAATTAAGGAAATAAAACTAATTTAAATAACTAAACTTATATTAACACAAATTTTGCGATTAAAGTAGGTATAATAAATACTGATATTGTGCTTTATATCGCATTCATTTCGGCTGCCATGACATATAGTTACTGATAAAAATGATAAAGGAATCATTTCCTACAGCCAAGTTAAGGATTTCAACAGCTGTCATTAATTCATACATTTTATAATTAAGTCGCACAGTGTAAAATAAGCTTATTATTTCCTTATTATCGCGAATGACAAATAAAATATAATTTTTTAAATATTTTTTTTTAAAAGTTTGTTTAAAAATTTAGATCTTTTTTCTCCTGAAGTTCTATTAATCAAATTAATCTTACATAAACAGAACTGTAATTATTCACTTAACTATTTAAGTCATATTAATAAACAATTAAAGCATATGGTTATAGTTAGTTACTAAGTAATTATTATTTAAAAAAAAAAAAAGCAACTTACGCTCATTTCTATTCGGTATCACAATCCTTACTCATTTATTTCACGTTATTGTCACGGGCCATACGATATCATAAATTACCGTGTAATAATATAAGTTTGACACGCCACATTCTCGCTACTCGACACGAAATACACAACTGAATACTCCACGAAAAAAACTTCAAAACACATCCGATGATAAAAAAATCATTGAACTTTAAAATATTGCAATAACTTTATAAATATATAATCACAATAAATGCACAATATCACTATTATCACTAAAAAGCATGACATGTCCCGTTCAAAATCTCATTTTTTGAGGTTATCCGCGGATCGGTAAATGTAGGGCATATAACGGAGGGTGCCAAAACTTTAAGGTTCAAAATTGCGTGACGTTTTGTGTCTGTGTGTAAGGATTTGTCTCGACGTATTCTAGTGACTGTCTACGTATCGGTTGTTTCTATGTGTTGAGGTTAGCTTTAGCCTGTGTGCGTTAGATCTGATATACTGGGTATACAATAGCCGCGATTGATCTCGAGATAACTGAACAAAAAAAAGTAAGTGACAAATGTGTTAAAAAAATATTTTGATATTGTAGAACAATAGTGAAACCAATTATTAAATTGTACAGTAATTATTTTTAATTTTTATTTATATTTATTCAAGGTTTTAATGTAATAAACTATGTATATTATATTATTAAATACATATAAATAATATTAAAATATGACATATGACATTAAAACGTAAGCTAATTTGAATGATGAAATAATTGAATTCTTATTAATGTAACAATATTTTAAAGGAAACATAATGAAAATATATCTCTAGACACATTTTTTAAGAACCCGATCGTGTACATGAATGTTTGGAAAAATCGATCGTCAACGTAGCTTGAACGGGAGTACTAACGTTTTAAAAGTCACTCATATGACGTTTAATTGAAAATATGTCGTATTGAAATGAAGTTTTATCTAAGTTTAATTGAAAATGTGTTTAAAGTGAGTTTCTTTCGAGTTTGGCAGTGTAGTAAATCTTTAAAAATAGTTTTATGTGTGTGTTAATTAAACACACATACAAAAAAGTTCAAATATTACGCTTTTGTTCCCACAAGGAACATTATAGCAAATACCACCTAATAACTGTGGTATAAAGTGCAAATTTGATATTTAAAAATTATTAAACGTGTTTAGGGTTGAATACAAATTGTTTGAAATGAATATAGTAAGCAGTAAGAGAGTGAGAAGGATAAAAATATTGTAGCAATGTTATAGATTTAAGTAACATTTGAGTGTACGTATATAATGAAAATATTAAATTTATGAAGTGTCATGAAACACTGTAACTGTAACTGTAGCGTAACATCAGAATATTGATTTTACAATTTTATTTATTTAATCTGTATAAAGATTATTGATAGATAGAAGTTAGAACAAGGATATTTATCATTGAAATTGTCTTATAAGAAATATTATTTAAAAAAACAGTAATCTAAAATACTATAAATAGAAAATACTATAAATAAAACGCCCACATTCAAATGAAATATACTTCATTACCATGGTAGCGCTTCGTTCTTGACATGCGCTGACCGGCGAATCGATGGAAACCGCTTGTTGTTGTTCCCTCTCGCTCGCACACAATGCTCTTCATCTGTCAACCTGAATGTCACTTCGACGCGCCTTTAAACGTGAACCGCGCATGCGTGCGCGATAGTTCGCATACGTTTACCTAGATGGCGTTACTAGTGACAAAATAATGAGAAGTAATGCTAAATCACTCCTACTTTTTGTTATTTACTATTATTAGTTAGATCGGACGATATCTACCGTAATCAATCATAACGTTATTCGATTACATTTATACAAAGGATGCTGAATCGTCCCGTTTTTCTTTATAAGCAAAGTAATTACAGTACTTTTCTCGTTGTATCGATCACATTTCTCTCCAATAAACTAAGCTATTATTTATGCTGAGATCAGAGCTGCGGTTCACGTGTAGGCACTAATTGAACCGAGAGTCGTTTGTAATGGATAAATAGGCCTTTAATGATTATAATAGACAACGGATGCGCGGACAAAGAATAACAAACAACGTAATTAATACTGTTCTGTCCGTTTATGATCGATTTTTAACGAATAATTTGTTGTTGTTTTTATTTTCAGTAAAGTGCTGTTAAAGTATCAAGCCGTAATTTCCCACTAACAAACAACGTAATTAATACTGTTCTGTCCGTTTATGATCGATTTTTAACGAATAATTTGTTGTTGTTTTTATTTTCAGTAAAGTACTGTTAAAGTATCAAGCCGTAATTTCCCACTAACAAACAACGTAATTAATACTGTTCTGTCCGTTTATGATCGATTTTTAACGAATAATTTGTTGTTGTTTTTATTTTCAGTAAAGTACTGTTAAAGTATCAAGCCGTAATGTCCCATGTTTGGGCAAAGGTCTCCAATCCTCTTAGGGTGAATGTTAATAACTTATTCCACCACGTTGCTCAAGTCAGTCATCCGACATATGAAGGTTTCCTCGCGATGTTTTCCTTCACCACAACACGCGGTTGATCATAAACAGAAATTTAGCACATCTAGCATTAGATAGCACTTAGTTGTTCTGGCCTAGTTTAGCACACTTGATCTACAGTTCAATTATTCTATCAACGGTGTTATCTCTACTGGAAACCAGTGCAATTAAAGGCACAAGGAACAAAACACTTTAGTGCGTAAGTGCCCACTGTGTTACTGTGGACTAAGAGCTTGATAGCTTCTAGAACTTTTCTAAATTATTCATACGGACATAAATCGTTCATAATGGTGCGACGCCACTGTCATATTTGGCACTGTCATTATTCTTTTTATAAAATACTTTCATAAGGTGTTTTTTTTAATAGATAATTAAAGTATTTTAATCTTAATTATATAAATATATATTAAGAATGATAATATTGTCCAAATCAATTAAATATTTACTTAATTATCATCTAAACAAAAGTCAAACTCAATAATATAAGTATAGATACACGAATTCCCACAAGCTGAATCAAATCGAAAGGCCTTTGATTAAAACGATTCTTGCACAAAAGCCGGAAGCACGGGCTAAATGCGGACCGAAGCCGGCTAACAAAAACACGATGAAAGATTAAAAAAAAATCCCCATGCATCCGAGCGACCGCCTACCGCAGCCAAAAATAAACCTCAACCACAAACCGCACTAACGTTTCATTTTAACACACATTTTAAACAAAACTAAATCTTATGACTGTAATTTTAACGTATAATTTATTCTATCACTTACCTGAGTGTTAAAACTATTTAACGCTCGGTCCAATACGTTGTTTACATGCTGGAAGAGGAAATTATTCAGTGAACGTCGAGTCAAGTAGCGTTGTCAGTGATCTCGAAAGATCGCTGAGGTACCAAAAGTATTCTGGCTTATTTCTAGGCCAACGTGTATGACCTTTTGCGATAAATAATGGGCAGTTATTTAGACTAGTTGTCATGGCAACGCGTATATTATTTTTAATATTCGATAAGCTGATTGTCAATAGTTTTGTAAGAAATATTAACCATAACTTACATCGCTAATGCGCCACTCTCCTTGATAACTCTGATGCCTTAATTACACTGGCTCACACCTATTATATTATATATTATCGAAATTCGTCAATTCTTTCTTTTTTTTTAATATAGAACATTTGTGATGTTCATACACAAACAAGCTCCGACTTAAGTTTTGACAAACTTAATCATTAACGTTTGAAGTTTAGATAAAAGTTTTTAGAGTTGGGAATTAAATTATTATTCGTGCTCCGAAGCTTTTAAATATTTACCTATTTGATAGAACAATATTTATATATATAAGACGATAAGATGACATTTTAATCTCATCGTCTTTATTTAACTTATTTTTTTTTTTTGGATTATATTATATATTTAAGTGTAGTTTTATCGTTGTACCAGCATTGTTCGGTTTTTCATACCAATGTTATTTTTTTGCATTTTTATTAAATCCACCGTAAACATGTAACGTGTGGTTTTTACTGCACTGTTTTTTTTAAATATTATTAATGTAATTAAAAACGTATATATAAGTAAATAGATATAATGAAAATAAATAAAAGCTATTTAAAAATGTTGTTTCTTGTTGATCTTTGTCAAGGAATAAACTTATCAAACATATTCTAATATATAATGTATATACATTGTAATACCTGAAGTATTTACTTATAATTAAATTATCTTAATAAATAAATGTTTTTTTTTTATATTGATTACAAATTATTAAGACTATAGATTACTGTAGCTTACTAATTCGTAAGTAATTAATTAAAAAAAAAAAAATAGGTAATTGGATTTTGTTTCACCATTAATGGTGTAATGGTAATTGTATTTAAAGGTCACGGACTGGCAACATTGTAGTGAATACAATGTGGGGTGTGTAGGGGGTGGTATATCCATACCTTCGTATGGATTAATCCTGTTAATCAAGAACGAGTTTCTTATAGTAAGTGAAGGTCATTTATTGATTTATAGTGGGTTTTATTTATTCCTGGCTCAATTAATGTCTCGTTTTAAACGTGAATAAGGTTCAGTTCAGTAACTGCCTAGCCTGTGAATGTCCCAATGCTTGGCTAAGGCCTCTTCTCCTCTTTTGAGGAGAAGTTTCGGAGCTTATTACACAACGTTGCTCCAGTGCGGGTTGTTCGAATTCACGTGTGACAGAATTTCAGTGAAAATTTGACACATGCAGGTTTCCTCACGGTGTTTTCCTTCACCGTCAAGCACGAGTTGAACTATAATCACAAATTAATCACATGAAATTCAGTGGTGCTTGCTCGGGTTTGAACCCACAATCATCGGTTAACATCCACGCATCCTTACCACTGGGCCATCTCGGCTTGAAAACTGTTGTGTTTACCATATTAAAAAAATGCTTAATCATTTTTACAATGCTTATAGTTGTGATTTATCTTCATGTAACTCGCTTATATGTCCGAGTTATTTATAAGATGTACAATGTAATTTTTCAGACACATTAATACCTACTGTTTCCACTCGCTCTTAATGTCCCCTGTTCACCGCGCGACGCCTCATTATGCCATGATTACTGAGGGGAGACGGTATCATTATTTTAATAGTAAATCCGTCATGGCACGAATAAAAGTCACTGACGATTACTAATCACCTATTTTTGTTTACGAATATCATTTTAAATGAATCTATTATATTGCAATTAATTTTAAACTAATATTATAAATGCGAAATAACTATGTCTGTTTGTTACGCTTACGCTAAATCACTGAACCGATTTTGATGAAATTTGGAGCAAGCTTCAATCCAGTAGGCTATTTTACATCAAAGTCAAAGTCAAAAATCTTTATTCAATATTCAAGCATTACACTTACTTATTGATTGTCATAAATCTACCACCGGTTCGGAAACAAACACCTTTGACCTGAGAAGAACCGGCGAAAGAAACTCATCGGGATTTTTTTTATTTATTTTTTCTCATCTTTACAATACAGACAATTCATACATAGACAGATATTTTTTATTTTTTTTTAAATCCCCTGGGGACATCCTTTCATTCCCGAGGTGTGCAATCCTCCAAGAAGTTATTGGTTGTGTAATATCCTTTTGCACACAAGCCTGCCCTTTCCCTCGCACGCGGATAATGCCGCGAGAAAAAACTAGTTATATATAAAGAAGTCATGTATGTATGTTCATTAAAGTTATTTGTGTATGCACTCACTCACTGGCTTCAACCACTATAATGATACAACAAGTATACATACAGTATTGCTGTATTTAGTGTAGAATATCCAACTGTTCATATGTAGGATTCAGAGTTTCAATCGACAATACTTTGTATTGTTGTGTTCCGGTTTGAAAGGGGAGTGAGCCAGTGTAAATACAGGCATGAAGGACATACCAACTTCGTTCGTTTCGTTCCCAAGGTTTGTGGCGCATTGGCAATGTAAGGAATGGTTAATATTTCTTATAGCGCTAATGTCTATATACTTTGTGTTAAATATAATGTATTACTTATTGATTCCTACCTACCTCTTGATTCGCAGATTGATATTCTTGGACTGTACGATATTGAAATCACACAAACCTTACAGCTACTGCTCGTTATTTGTTTTAACTAATTATCCCGTCAGCGTCACGTCACTATGGAAGAAATACTACATTTGCTATTAAATATCGAAAAATATATTAAGATCAATAGCGTTGTGTGTGTACTTGCATGTGTGTGTGTGTGTGCATGTGTGTGTGTGAGTGAGCTGTTTATGGTTATGAATAGGAACTGTAATGAATTGCACCATTTACGTAGACGTTTTATTCAACAATTTTAATTCGTATTTTTGTTTCACCATCGCATTGTTTCGACAGTTTCAGCTTCGTATTGTTCGCTTCGTTTTAAAACATGTAGCGGTTAACTCTAAAACGCTGAAGCTCGTATATTTTTTTCACAAAAGAAAAAAAAGCTAACGGTAGCGTTTTTTTTATACATGTATTTATTGAACGATCCGGACCATGGGCTTAATGTGCATTACATTATGTTAATTTTGAAATTTCATTATTTTTTGGGCGCATTGGTTTACATTTTCAAGTGAAGATTTTGTCAAGTGATTCTCGTAAAAAACCTATATACGCATTGGATACGGTTAAACAAGACTGGCCATCGTGGAATTCCGTAAAGGCCTTTGTCCAGCAGTGGACCTTTCAGCTAATATGATGATGATATTATGAATGTAATTTATTTCACATTGGAAACGTTGCAACTTTTCCCCATTATAATAAATATTATTTAAGTATATATTTCCGATTTATTTTACCCAAACATCCTCGTAATTGTGAACGTCGGGCACCGCTGTTTAATTTCTCTATATAAGTACATATAAGCCGTTACAGACAAAAAAATTAAGCGTAAAACGATTTATGTAGAGTATTTACATATGATACAAGATCATTCAACTATGAGTTCATTAATCATTTAAATATATTATATATAAAATGTTTGACATTATATTATATTGAATTGTGTAGACATGATTATATTTCCACCTTACACAAAAAATATTTATCCTTAAATTTGTAATATTGATTATTTCGAATACCTTTTTGCATGGCCTTATGCAAGCCCGTCTGAGTAGGTACCTGGTGGCAAAACTAATTATTGTTCTGTGTGTTCATGTTTGATGGTTGCGCCAATGAGTGAGCCAGTGTAACTACAGGCACAAGGAACATAACGTCTTAGTTCTCAAGGTTGAGTACTTATTTTCAATAAAAAAAATACATAAATCTAAAAAAATACTTCTTAAAAAAACTGTAAATTATTAGCGATAAAAGATATCACAAATTCATAAAACAAAATAAACAATATTAAAAATGTAAAAACAGATAAGTAATTTAACTTCATTTAATTTTATTTAGATATGTTTTCTAAACTAATTATAAAATCAACTCAAGCAATAACGCCTTCATTCATAGTTTACTCGATCAAAACAATAACATTTCGACATGAATTAATTAAAAAACCATCCATTTTTTATTTTAAAACTTTATCGTAGCTGTTGAAAAATTCAGACATAAATTAAAGCGTTAATCTTAAGTAATTATACCTAGTCTCAACATCGCGACGGCACCAGACCGCGACAAGGTCATTCTGTCGTACGAGGGGAGCCGGCAACGTCGCACGAGCGAGACGGAGACATCTAGACATAGAGTCTCACAAGTTAAAAAGAGACGACAGTATTCCTATTGTGCATTCAGTAAAGAACGGATGTGAAGTGTGCAACTCGTGACCCGCGAGAAAGCGGGCGCCGATACGAGCCGAATTTGTAAGTGTATAAATTAGAAAGGAGATTTTACATCGCTGCGCGTATTTTTTTTTAATTGTAAGGATGAATACATCGTATCTGTTACGGTATAACTTCTTTGCGTGAATAGCTATGCTACGACAGGAGCCGAGGTGTTAGCCGTTTAGGCCTAATGGATGCCGCAATTTTATTTACCAACGTTATTATTGTTAATCTTACTTAAATTTATGCATAACATTTTCTTTGGAACTTGTACACCTAGATTATGAATAATAATAATTAAATATAATATTGATTAATTGATTTCAAACATATAAAATCTCACATTTAAGATAATTATTTTTAATATTAATAAAAACTATATTCCCATAGTCCCCTTCTTCTTCAACTTCATTCTTGGTTATGTATCCATTTAGTTTGGTAGGTAACCTAACCCTTGGCCCTATTTGTAGGTGCTTATAGCATATTTCAATACGAAAAAAAGCGAAAAAAAATTATAAATAAAAATAACTGACACGTACTCCATTTGCTAATAGCTCTGCTATATTATATCTATATTAATAATACAATACTATTTATTCTGAACTGCTTATATCAACTTATGTAAAGGTCACCAACACCCTCGAGCCTTTACAATTGCGTCGAGAGATAGCGGCACTGAGCGCTTTATATCGACTGTATCACGGCGAGTGCTCAGAGGAATTATTCTCCCTCATGCCTGCATCCCCATTCCTTCACAAGTCTACGCGTGCTGGCTCTCGATGTCGCCGCCTAACTGTGACATCAATTCCATCGCGCACGAAGAAATTTGGCAACTCCTTTCTTTGTCGCACCTCCAAAACATGGAATTCTTTACCAGCACACGTGTTCTCCTCCTCTTATGACCTGGGTTCCTTCAAACGAGGCGTGAAGAGGCATCTTTCAGGCCGGCAAAGCGGGGGCGGCTAGTGCAAATCATTCTGACTGCACTAGCCGTCGTCGCGTTTGGACTCTACTACCACTTACCATCAGGTGGAGAAGAAGCATATCCAGGCATCCCGGGAATTACAAAAAAAAAAAACTATAATTATACTTCCAAAGCAGAACAACGACATTCGAAACGTCAGTTTTTACGAATCCATAACGGAAAACATAGATTATTGAAGATCTCGACCAATGACATCGCATCATTTCAGTGTTTTTTTGTTTATTTGTATTAACTTCTTATAGTTGGAATAGGTAATACATCAATTGATTAAAAAAGAGCATGCGTAGTCACAATCAAGTACCTACACGTCACAATAGAACAATGTTGCATTCATCAATAATCAGCACTACATTTCTAGGCGGACTATAGTTGATTACAGGGAAACCTGGTAACTGTAAAATGTCTTTATATTATTTTGGTAAGCCATCTCGCCAATTATAAACATAACGTAACGTAACATTTTGTAGTGCTTTGCTCTGGTTTGGTGAGTAAGCCAGTATAATTACAGGACCAATAGATATAATACTTTAAATCTTGTTTTTGCCACGCATTGAAGGAATATGAAGTGGTTCATAATTCTAAGGTGGCTTCCTAGTTCCCACGCTTCCTGGTTATACGGGTTTAAATCTACTCACTAACTTGGATTCCAAGGGGTACTTACAAACGAGTCAGGGCCACCTTCAGAACGCTTTTCAGATCGTCTACGAGAGCTGGCGCGTCGCGACCAATCTAATCACAGGTCTTGGAAAGCTAAATTTCAAGCGGCATTCTTTAGTTAAAGTTAACTTTACCACCAGCGGGCAATTTCTACGAATGTCTTCCAAAAATAAATAAAGGCCTAACAATAATAATAATAGCGCAAATAGGCAAACAATGCAATAGATAAAAATTTATATACTGTATAATTAAATACGTTGAACTAAGATAACAATGGCATCTGAGCTATTATATTTATACATTAAATTTTTATTCATTATTAAAAATAATAGAAAAAAGCTAATCTTTAACCTAAACAACATCTAAGAATAATAATTTTTATTACAGTAAATAATAGTTACATTTCTTGCTTACGAACAAAGCAATAGTTATAACATTCTCATATCACAATCTTATGTATACCATCTCATACCTTTACTAATGAATACTAGAAAAATAATTAAATCTAATGTTAGTGGCGAAGTTGTCAGCGTCAATATAAGGTAATGTGATTGTCAATTTTTATATTTTATTTAATTGAATTGTTTTTCTAATTTATGTTGAACAAATGATAAAATGAAAATGTGCTGTCGATTTGGAGGACGTTAGTAACTACGACACAGTGTAATACTATAGTAGTTGCTATCGTATAAGTTGTTTGTGATATGTATTAATTGTTCAAAATAAATAAATAAATAAAAAAATTACCTAATCATATCCATTGCAAAGCTCAAGCGTTTGCCGAATAAACAGTTTCTCAGATAATATTACTCTAAAATATAAATTGTATATAGATCATATTAAATGTGATTAATTCAAACACAAATATTTACATGTTTAAGCTATTTGAATATATTATATAATAAAATATATACGTAGAAACATTTTTACGTTTCTATATTTGAATTGGTGATTTTAAATAATATGTAAATCTTATTGATAATGTAAATTTATTTTGATGCTATCAAAATACAAATATTAATCCTCATTAATATATTATAATGTTGTCCCATTGATTTGACATTGAACAAACATATACCCACGGTGACAATTTGATTGTAAAGCTACTTAATAATCGATGATTCAATATATTTTATACTTATAAATATTTTTCTGGAGTATGATTTTCTGGAGAAATTTATAGATACACTAAATTCTATTAATTTTAATATTATCTTTTGTTAGTAGTAAATTACAAATCCAAATTTTATAAAATTATTTAATGTAAATTGTTGCCTTCAAATTTCCTCCTAATGAGACAGACAGTCTTTCCAAATTCAAATAGTTATAGTTATTACGAGTATAATATTTTAGCAATTAGTAATCGATTTTTTTGAACCTGCTGTGCAATTAGGTACTTGTTACAAAACTCTTTTTATAAAATGGTTACAATGTATTTATTATATAAAAAAGCTTAATGAATTTAAAACAAATTCCAACAACAAAACAGACTTTGGTGATTTTTCATTCCCCTTCTCTCTCGAATAGGTACGTTTTATCGCATCCGAGCTACCAGGAGCGCAGAAGCGAGTAAGATATACGGCTAGACGGCTACACTACAGCGGCAGGCAACACGTAGGCCTAAACGGCGCTCGGGCCGGCGCCGCTCTGTCGCGGTCTCCGCACCAAATATCTTTCTCATAAAATACTTATTAGGTAAATAAATAATAGATATAATTTATTAAACAAAGTTATAAATATGTGTAATATATTATAAATTTTAGTCGTTTTTTAAATTACTTACCCAAATCATTTTTAAAATAAATTAAAATTGAACATTATTATCAGAGCTCTTCATTATTGAATAAAAAATTTGTTAAAAGACTTTTTCATTTATCGCTTTACTAAGGAAAAATACTTTTAACTTTTTTTACTCGTTGGATAAATACATTTACGCGTTTCGCGTTATGAAATGGGGCGTATGTGGGACAACTTATAAGATTTTTACATAACACGTTATTAAACTATTAGGTAATTAATTACCTATCTTTTAAAATAGTACCCAATAAATAAATAATAAAAAATCAAACGGCGGCAAAACAAAATAAATAGCATTTTTTTAAACAAATGTCGTAACTATTTGTAGTTTATAATTAATGTGACTTCTAAGTAGAATGAAATAGGTATAAAATATTGATGTTCACAGTGGCAATTATATAAGAAAGAACTTAATAATAATGAATTTTATCCAATCGTTTAGAAACAGCTAGGTTGGAGTGCGATCAACTTCCTATGTGTAGGAAAGAGAGGTACGAAACAGAGACAAAATGATGTAGCGGTAGAAGTGGCCAGATGCATTGATGCATGCAGAAAAAAGGAAAGAACATCGCTGACTGTCGTGAAGGTGAAGCTTTGGGACCCTAGTCTCTTCCGAAACTCAAGAAGATACGGGCAGTAGGTATATAAAGATGTGGCACAAAAAATGTCCGCCCCCTAAATTTAAGGAAAAATATTTTATGTTGTTAATTATTCATTCATTATTAATTAAATAAGAATAGGTAGGTTTATAAATGTTTGCACAAGCACGTACAGATGATTTCTATGCTATCATGAGGAAAAGATCTGCTTCTTTGATACGTAGGATCAGAGACAGTCCCAATACTATCCTAATGATTATTGCGAATGATGTAAATGGTTATATGATGAGGCGGATGATCCAGAAGGCTTTGTAATACTCTGGTTTATGTGCCTCATACATGATCAATTGTATTTGGTCTCTTGTCTTGAATTTATATTATTGGTTTTTATTCTTATATATTTTATTTATTATTTTTGTGGTTGTGATTCTTATTTTAGTGCTGATTATTAATGTATATTATGTAATATTGGTAATGTGTGATTTGAATGTATTGAATGGGCCTTGATGCCTGAAGAATAAAGATATTATTATTATTATTATTATTATAAATCATATGGAGTTTTAGAGTAGGTACTTATGTGTTGTTGATAAGGGAGTTATTCCTTTAGAAAATTAAGATAAAAAATTGATAACTAATTATATAAAGGCGAACCGCCCGGAGCTCGCCACTGCACGTGGTGCACCTGCTGAGTAAAGCATTACAGTACAGAATGTGGACATCTTCAACTAGAGATATTTAATTAGGTATTACTACCAGTAATGAGAAAGCAGCGATAAGTTAGCTCAAAAACAGAAAGGATAATCTGACACGTCAGCTCCAACACCGAGTACTACCTACGAGGACTAAAAATTGTGAACAATGCCATCAATAGCTATTTGTATAATGAGTATTGAGGTGTTTTACATTCTTTTTCCTGATTTCGTCTTTAATGGACTAGGCTATTGTGAACAAATTTGAGGTTATAAGGGAAATAAAGATTTCTCATACCACCAAAATAATACGATGATTTAATCTTACAGTGCAAATAATCTATGCAATATCCTCAATGATCTCAATCCGGCTATAGCTGAAATAGGAAGTTACGGAAATAAATTGGGAAAAAATTTATATAAATTGAGTAAATGGGTAGAAAAATAATAAGTCTTGTAGGTACCTTGATACAAATATTAATATAAAAAAGTCGAAATTGTCGTTTTTATACAAAATTTAATAATAAAAAATTTAATTTATAATATGAGTGGAATTAGGGAAGTCGGGAGGTTGATTTTCAGGGAGGATAATAAATTAAGTTTTCAAAAAAGATCAACAAAAATGTTTTAGTGAAATAGGTAATTAGGTTAGGTACGGGATAATTCTCAAGGAAAACTGTCTAAGCCCGAAGACCGTAGACCGTAGTGCACAGAACAATTGTACAATAACTTACTAACTTACATGATGAGTAGGGCTTGGTGCAAGTCCGTCTGGGTAGATACCATCCACTCATAACAAATTCTACCGCCATACAGAAATATTTGTAATAATGTGTTTGGGTTTGAAGGGCTAGTGACCCATGGTAACTACAGGTTAACATAACATAACAAGGAACATGCGATGTGAGAAATTTTTAATATTTTTTACAACGCCAACGTCTATGGGATCTCCCAGTGACCACTTCATATACACTTGCATCGGAATTCGTTTTTAAGCTTGACCATTTTGAGTATTATGTGACCCTTATGTGTTTAATTATGTATTAGCAGTATGACCGTAAACAATTCATGGTTTATTTCAATTAGTTTATATATATATATCTAACTATATAATATTACATATGATGTGATGATGATGTTCTCGCAAACACAGATGCACTCTTTATTCCCTAACCCTCATAACCCGATTAGACGGCAATCCGACACGACCGGAAAGAGTTCAGGTGCAGACCCAACAGCTTTACATGCTTTTCGAGGCACGGGAGTGTACTCACTTCCATCTTCCAGGCCCCGAACTGCTATTGAGAATCTTCGACAGAAATAAATTTTAATAAAGACTTGTAGATAAGGTTAATATTAGCTTATTTTATGCTGAGATGGCCCAGTGGTAAGAACGCGTGAATCCTAACCGATGATCGTGGGTTCGAACCCGGGCAAGCACCACTGAATTTCATGTGCTTAATTTGTGATTATAATTCATCTCGTGCTTAACGGTGAAGGAAAACATCGTGAGGAATCCTGCATGTGTCAAATTTCACTGAAATTCTGTCACATGTGTATTCCACCAATCCGCATTGGAGCAGCGTGGTGGAATAAGCTCCAAAACCTTCTTCTCAAAAAGAGGAGAAGAGGCCTTAGCCCAGCAGTGGGACATTCACAGGCTGCTACTTTACTTTACTTTAGCTTATTTTTGTAAAAAAAAGCATTTTCACAAAAATGCAGATGTCCCTATCTACTTTGCTGCCATCGATATACTACATTTCTTTTGTAAATAGATACTTAAATAGATAATTACATCCAGACTCAGGACAAACAGACATGTTCATGCACACAAATGTCTGTTCTGGGTGGGAATCGAACCCACGACCTGCGGCGCGAAAGGCAAACATCTACCAACCACGTCAACCGGGTCGTCAAGTATCATAAGTAGATAGACACCTTAATAATTGATTTTCTTAACTACAGTCTAATTAAGTTAAAGGGTTTTGTAAATAAGTTTGGTACTCATACAAAAGTACATCAATATATATACAATTTCGTCTTCGCTAGTATGTCAATTTAATATAAATTAATAAATACGTCTCAATATTACATTAGTATCTATTTACTTAAATATTTTTTTCAGACATTATTTATCTTTTGATTCTAAGAAAGCATACCTTTCATTAATATGTAAAAAATATTAAAATACTTAAGAAGTATTGTTTCTTATAAACTTGAAATAAAACTTCATTAATCAAAATCAAGTCGCTTAACCATAATAAATTGAATAAACAGTTTTTTTTTTAATTACATAAATCATACCGCGTTTTAATTACGACCGAGCTTAACAAACCGGTTTCGTTTCAAGTGTATCATTGTGTTAAACTACAAAGTCCCCAGTCAAACTAATAATAAATTGACTTGTGGCTCGTGTTAGGGGCGTACGGAGGCCCCTCCCAAGGCGGGCCCGGATATCGCTCCGCCCGTGATACGCCCTATGGCCCTTCGCGCCACACCCACCGAAGGGACTGTAATACAAAAGGGATCGATATTTTGTTCATTCTTTTATTTTCAACTTGTAAACGAAACATTAACATTAATTATTAAGAAGTAGTTTAATTGAGAAATTAAAATATTTTTTTAAAGTATAATGCGTTCAGATATCCAATAGATTGGTAGACCTTTTGTATTAAACTTAAGTTCAGTTAACAAATAAATATTTCTATACCTATTAACAATAGAAGCGCTTTTTATTAACCAGTACTTTATTAACCTATTTTACAAAGCAACAAGCTACTCGGTGGTAGAGCTTTGTGCAAGCTCGTCTGGGTAGGTACCACCCACTCATCAGATATTCTACCGCAAAACAGCAGTACTTTGTATTGTCGTGTTCCGGTTTGAGCCAGTGTAATCACAGGCACAAGGGACATAACATCTTAGTTCCCAAGGTTGGTGGCGCATTGGCGATGTAAGCGATGGTTAACATTTCTTATGTCTATGGGTGTTGGTAACTTACCATCAGGTGGCCCATACGCTCGTCCGCCTACTTATACAATAAAAAAAAAACCACACTTTGTTTAATAGCACATTGAAAGCTCAGTATTTTTGCAGAGCCATTACTGGTGGCAGAGCCATTACTGGTGGAGGGCAATGTATACGGCTCTACAACAGAATCCCAGCAAGCGATCAAAATACTTCGGATGCTAAATTAAAAAAATATTGTAAAGGAACGCTTATATGCTAAAGGTTAATATACAATTGGTGATAGCACGCCTTAGGAATGAGACGATCGTAGCATGGCTATTTTTTTTCTTTTTTTTTAAACGATACATACAAAAAAATTACAAAAATTCAACCCGCTGAGTTTCCTTCGCCGGTTCTCTTCTTTTCCGAACCGGTAGTAGTTTCCAGTTTGATTATCAATAAGGAAATGTATGACATCAATATTGAATAAATTATTTTGAATTTGAATTTCGTGATCACTCATGTACAGGCCAATTAAGTACAGTAGCCTATTCTGTAAAAGCATACTCGAACTCACCGCTGAAGTCGAGAAATGTTAGAATGTGATATGCGAAATTGATCATAATAATTATAACATTTCAAGAATACACGCGTCAATATAGTATATCGCCATAAGTCGATTTTCAACAAAACAATTCACGGGTGAGTAGCGAAATGAGTTCTTACACAATAACACTGCTGGTAGGTATGTGTTTAATGGAACAAGAAACATAAAGTTAGAGAGATATAATGCACTAAGTTACAAAAATAATGTTTTACTGGTAATACAAATAATTAAAATTGAACAGTCTGTCTATAAATTTATAATAACTGTCCCTATTTTCGAGTTACCAAAACTATAACAATATGATTTAAATTTTGGCTGTTTGTCGGTTTGTATCGGGTAATTTTTTAAGCTGCAATTACATAATTACTGAATTAATAAGTATTCCAAGTTACCGTTTAGTCTTTATTTCATCAAAATCGATTGAGCCTCTCAAAAGTTATAACAACCTGAATTTCACCCACGTATTGTTGTCGAGCATTTTAGATTTATCTATACATCTGTACAGGGTTATTTGTAACACACCAGCAACCTCGCAGGACTAGATAGTTAACACCATAAGTAACAACTTTTGTTCTACGACTTTTGATAATTTGTTAGATTTTATTTTCATACAAAAATAGGTATTAATTTAATTTCCCGCTTGAACGTTTATAAATCTACGCTTATCTCAAAGATCGACGCATCGCGTGGTTGCTGGTGTGTTACAAATAATCCTTTATACAAGTACATAAAATTGAAGTGTCTGTCTGTGATTTCAAAATAATTTCCTTACTTAAATTAATGTAGCTAAGTACTTACAAATAACCAATATCAACACAACCATAGCCCATATTTTATCTTAATTCCATTTGCCTATCTGTCTGTTTGTCTGACTGCTTGGGATATCTAATATTTAAAACGGATGAAAAATTACAAATGTAAATAGTTGGATTTATAAGGATTGCCAGTTTTCGCTCTTTTTTTTTTCGCTGGAAGAACTCTTTACGCTTTTCCCCCACATAAAATGGGAGGGTATGTGGGGCTCACTGGCACTAAATGCGCCGGAATACCCATTAAAAAACCAGCGGTATCCTGTCCGTCTGGTGGGGGGCGCCACGGGATCGCTTGCGCATGCTACCATGACGCCCCGACGGTCGGCCCGCCTATGCGGGCGTCCATTTCTAAGGGGGTTCCCGGATACAGGGAACCCACTAAGTCCCAGCGGCTGTTAAGGCGGGGGGAAGAGGTGCGCATAGCGCCGACGCCTCCTCCCCGGTCTTCTTCGGCTGATTGAAACAGCGCAGGCACTTTCCTCACGCTGCCGCTCCGCGGCTTCCTTCTGCGACATAACACTCTCGCAGAAAGAGACCATTTCCAACCAGCACCTGTCGCTGTCGAGCATTGCGTTAATCACGCTCGGCAGCGAGAGATCTCCGCCGACTATTGCCGCCAGGGTATGCCTCTGAGGCCCCCACGCAGCACACTCCGTCAGCGTGTGGTGCGCCGTGTCCAGTGGCGCACCACACTCGTGGCAGGAGGGCGATACCTCCCGCCTTGCTATCCCGTGCAGGTACTTACCGAAACAGTCATGTCCGGTAAGCACCTGCGTCAGCCTATACGAAAGTGTGCCGCTTTTCCTTGCTATCCAGCGACTCAAGTGGGGGCGGATCGCCTCCACTGTCGCTAGGCCTGCTGATGGGGACTTCAGGTCTTCCTCCCATCTGCGAATCAGTGCTCGTTGGGCTAGAGCTCTGACTCGCCCCACCTCCGTGGATCCTAGACAGTTGCCGCTCGCCCTGGCTTCCACCCGAAACCGGTACACTTCCGCGAGCACCTCCGCCTGGAGTTCCCAAGGCGGATCCCCCGCAAGAAGTGTAGCCGCCTACCACGACACCGTACGGTAACCACGTATCGCCCTCACCACTATGACCCTCTGTGGCCTCCGCAGAAGGGCCTTGTTCCTAGCGGTGAGAGCGTCCACCCATATGGGTACACCGTACAGCGCCATGGAGCTCACCACACCAGTGTATAGGCACCGGCATGGTGATTCCGGCCCTCCCACGTTGGGTAGCAGGCGGCCCAAGGCAGCAGCAGCATTGATAAGCTTCGGGCTCAGTTGGACAAAGTGCTGCCCGAAGCTCCATCTTCCGTCCAGGATCAATCCCAGATACCTCCACCATTTAAACCATTTAAAACACTCTCTGGAGTACCGCAAGGGTCTCATTTAGGTCCTATATTATTTAACATATTCATTAACGACATATGCGACTGTTTTTGTAACTCTAATTATTTCTTATTTGCTGACGATCTTAAATTTCTTCGTATCATCTCCTCCCCTAACGACGTTGAATTGCTCCAATGCGATTTAAATCGATTAAGTAACTGGTGTGACAAAAATGGTATGAGTCTCAATGTTAGCAAATGTCATCTGGTCAGTTTCAGCAGATTGAAATCCAGTCCACAAAGAACATATAGACTTAAAAATGTCAGTTTACGAGAATTGACTGAGATTCGTGATCTAGGCATCATCATTGACAAAAAATTACGTTTTCACACTCATATTGATTCCATTTGTTCAAGGGGATTTAAAAGTCTTGGTTTCATTTTACGCAATTGTAGTGTTCTGAAAAATCCTGCGACTTTGATCACATTGTACAACGCTTTTGTCCGTAGTAGACTTGAGTATGGCAGTGTAGTCTGGAACCCGCACTACGATGTTTACGTCAAAAGGTTG
The DNA here is from genome assembly GCA_905220585.2 of Nymphalis polychloros. NCBI lineage: Eukaryota > Metazoa > Arthropoda > Insecta > Lepidoptera > Nymphalidae > Nymphalis > Nymphalis polychloros. The sequence goes on from HG992247.1 coordinate 4,728,801, forward strand.
GAAAGCATTCAAAAACGCTTCTTATGTCATCTCTGCTTTAAATTCGGCTTGGCAAAAAAACTCCCTAATTACAAAGATCGAATAGCCTTTTTCAAAATGAACACCCTTGCCAATCGAAGACGCTTACTGGACAACATGTTCATCTATAAACTAATTAACGGCACTTTGGATTGTCCAGACTTATTATCGCGGATACATATTTCTGCACCTTCCAAGTCATTACGCACTAGCAAACGCACGATTTTTTCGGAGCATATGTCTAAATCCAATTTGGGTCATTACTCCCCTCTCAATAGAATTATGAGAGCCTATAATTCAATAAGCGGAGACAAAGATTTAGATATTTTCGGTAATATGGAAAAATTTAAAAATAAAATATTAATTATAAATAATCAAAATTGTTTAGTTTAGATAGCTTACTTATGTTCTTATCTTTATTTTAATTTATTGTTGTTATATAACGGTTTTTAATTAGCTTTTTTTACCTTCTGTTTGTTGTCGCTTAACTTTTATTTTGAGCAAGCTGTTATCACCTATAAGTAAGATACCACTAGTCTTATTTTTTATTCATGTATCTGGAATGTTTTTAGTGTGTATTTTGTTGGTGATCTAATAAATAAATAAATAAATAAATAAATACCTCATCTGGGCCTTTACTTTTATCACCGTCCCCTGGACAGTGATACACGCCCCTCGAGGAGGGCCCCGATGAGGACCATGGAATAAGAGGGCCTCCGTTTTTGAGGTGGAGACCCTCAAGCCCAACATTCCAATGCGGTCCACAGTGAGCGATGTCCCGACCTCGGCCTGCCGAGCCCCCTCCTAGAAGTTCCGCCCTGTTGCCGTGATGAGAGTGTCGATCCCTGTGGAACGCCGCAACCTACTCTATGCCGGACAAATCGCCCATCGCCCCCCTCCCAGAGGACCACCCGGTCCTGGAGTGCCAGTTTCGCCTGAGGCTTCACTCGCGTGCGAAGAGGAGGAAGACGTGTACCTTTGAGGATATGTCTTTCCTTGTATTCCTGACAACGTATATATAAGTCAAATTTCATTATGATCGGTTGAGAAGTTAAGATGTGAAAGCGTAACATATAAACAAACTCACTTTCGAAATTGTAATATTAGTGAGGACTCCAAAGCATCGTTCATACCTAACAACTTAAAACATATTATTTACAGACCAATAAATATGTACCTATCTAATAAATAAAAACATTGTTTGTGTTGTTTTGTAGTTTACACGTACATAAATATATTACAAACAAAGATAAACATATAAAGTTTAACAAAATGAAATGAACTGCCAATTTATATATATGTAGGTACCTATTTATTATCATTTAGAAGTGTAACTGAATTTAAACAACCTCGATTTGGTCTCTTTAAAAAAATAACACCAAATCATATAAATTAACGTAAATAACTCACTCAATTACTCTTAAAAATCCAAATGACATAATTGAACACATTCAACAAGTCGAGCCAATAATGAATTAATTACTTTACCTTTCTGACCAACAAAATGGCGGTTTTAAATAAACGCACGTCTTTTTTTTTTAAGCAATGCTGTTTTATAGGTCATGGTATCTCCTAACTGTACTTACATATAATCAGGAAATTACTTGTTTTGCTTTAATTCAAATAGAATTTACAAATTTCTCACATATTTAAATCAAAATACGAAATAAAAAATATTTGCGTGTATTTAAACATATAAGTGCCCTTAACTTAAATACGACTTTAACTTATAAGTACGTTTGAAAGTATCATATTGCTTATGTAAAATACGTAAAAGAGGGAGCCCTATATCAGAAGTTACCAATTTTTTTCTATGTAAAATTAATATTAATTCAAATACTGCCTTGCATATAATAGTGTTAGAGTAGAACCTCGATTATCCGAACCCTCAATTATCCGAACGATGACAAAGTTTATCCGAACGCTCAATTATCCGAACATTGGTGCAAAAGATACATTGTTTGTTGAGACTTGGCCGATCAAAAGCGTTACAGCCGTTCGTCGATTAAAAATTGACGTTTTTATAAAAAAAATAACAAAAAGTGTTCGACTTTTTTCAGGTTTTGAAAATACACACACACACCAATATATATATATATTAATATAGGAATTTAGGAATTTACTATATATATATATATATATATATATATACTCAGTGGTAGAGCTTTGTGCAAGCTCGTCTGGGTAGGTACCACCCACTCATCAGATATTCTACCGCAAAACAGCAGTACTTTGTATTGTTGTGTTCCGGTTTGAGCCAGTGTAATCACAGGCACAAGGGACATAACATCTTAGTTGCCAAGGTTGGTGGCGCATTGGCGATGTAAGCGATGGTTAACATTTCTTACAATGCCATTGTCTATGGGCATTGGTGACCACTTACCATAAGGTGGCCCATATGCTCGTCCGCCTACCAATACAATAAAAAAAAAAAAAAATATATATATATATATTTCAACGTTAATATGCATGTCAAATTTTAATATATATATGTATGTTCTGTTTTTATGTAAACAGGTGTTGATTATGATCTCGTCCCCAAAAAACCCACGTTTCGATTATACGAACTTTTGATTATCCGAACTAGTCTCAGTCCCAATTGGTTCGGATAATCGAGGTTCTACTGTATATAATACTGATTTAGCTACCCGTCCCGGCTTTGTATGGGTAACATCAAGTTCTACATAAGAACGTTTGTTTGTATTGTAATACATATAACAATTTAGCTTATGCCGTGAACGCAAGTAAAATTCCCAGTCAGCATAATTTTTTCCGACATCTTCAACAATCACATTTCTGCTAATTTACACGAAACAATAATGAATTATATGCCTAAACATGAATTACTCCGTTTATTGGTGATAACCGTATGAAAATCCGTTCGATGGTTTTTGAGCTGAACGCGTACAGACAGACCGACTGACGCGACGGGGACCTTGTTTTATAATATGTAGTTATGTAAGTAGGTAAGTAAATAATATAGTTTCAGTAGATAACATTTGTCTTAAGAGTATATATATACCTGCTAACAAGAACCGGTCAGACATGAAAGTAACTTCCGCGTAGTTCCGTATCTTATTCATATCTCGGTAACTCAGTATGTTGCAATAAAGTATTGATCTAATACAATACAATGAATGAAATAAAGCATTCAAAGTCCTGGCCTTAACAATTGTTACATTTAAAATTCGTGCCGTTCGTAAAACTGCCGAACATAGCCGAGTGAGTACCGAACAAGTCGCGACGTTGGGGATTGGAGACGGGAAACTTTGCCGATAGATGTCGCTCTTTGTTATTGCGGTAACTTTCATTAAGAGAAATTAGTTAAGAGCTTAGTAAATTTTTTTATTTATCTGGAAATAATGTAGCTTACAAATAAAAAAAATCCTCAGAATCATATTTCAAAAATGATTAAGAATTCTTTGATTATTTTTAAATACGAATTTTGATAACATCAATGAAATAGCACAATATCGCAAATTTGGGTAGGTAGGTAGATACCTATTTTAATTTTATTGAAGACAAGCTACAGACATCACATTGTACAGTTACAGTATATTTTGAATTGGTATCTAATTTACCGTACGTAGGTATATCCCGACCCAGTGACACCTAAATTATAATCGAAGATCGTGGACTCCAACCTGGGTAAGCACCTCTGATTTTATTCATGTGGTCTAAATGTGTTTATAATTCATCGGCACTACGATGTAGGAAACTCTCAGACTTAGAGTAAACAAATTCTTATTACAAAGTATCAGATGTAACTAAATCAAATTAAGATTCACGCTTAATTAATTGATTAGTGAATTAAATGAGATGGCCCAGTAGTTACAATGCGAGAATCTTAATCGATGATCGTGCGTTCAAACCCGGGTAAGCACCGCTGAATTTTTATGTGCTTAATTTGTGTTTATAATTCATCTCGTGCTTGAAGGTAAAAGAAAACATCGTTAGGAAACCTGCATGTATGTAATTTTGCTGAAATTCTGCCACATGTGTATTCCAGCAACCCGCAATTGGAGCAGCGTGGTGGGATAAGCTCCGCAACCTTCTCCTCAAAAAGGAAAGGAGGCCTTGACCCACCAGTGGGAAATTTATAGTCTGTTACTGAAATCAAATTATTTAATTAGTTATATACCTACCCGAATGAATTTAAAAAAAATGCAGTTAGGTAAGGCGAATAATAAAAATAAAAATAAGATGATTGAGAAACGTTTAAATACAATAAATAAATAGCCTTTCTATATATAGATACCCTTGAAAGAAAAACTCTATGTAATATTCTATAAATTAAACATACACAATAAACTTGTTTCCCTACCTATTTCTAAAAAAATACAAATTACGCTTCATTATAAAACCATTAAAAGAGAATGTTCAATTAATGCAAACTTTCCAATAGAATCCCTAAGCGGAGGGGGCGTAGGGCGTGGGCGTGGCCCGATTAGCTAGTGTCTCGCTCGAGCTTGTCCGCACTTATGCTGCCCTGGTCCCGTGACGTCACGTGCGCCTACTTGGAGTCTGGAGTCGTCAGACACGTTCATAAGACCGGTTCATAAAGATTCTGACTTAAGAAGTTTTCATTAAATATCCATTTGTTATCAAAATTTATATAATTAGAAATTTGATGTTATGATGTTTGATAGACTTGATTTTTAAATAGGAGGAAAGTTTTAGATTAGATTATAAGTTATATCCGTTTTTCGCACTGTATTACAAGTAAAACCTCCGTGTACGGGCTTAAATAAAAAAATGGTTTACCGTGGGATTTTCATTTTCATATGAAATATGATTACTGTACCCGTACTGCATATTCGATAGGTTCGGGTATACCTAATTGGTTACAATGATACACGATGATTGGTGATCAGAATCCACTGTGATTTAGAATTATCATTTTAATCAGACTCGTATAACCGAACCATTTTAAGAGTAGTTTTAAGTAGCACAACAAATAAATATGGACATTTTTTTTGGATTTAATAAACGTGTCCCGCTAGAAAATCACTAATAAATTTTCTTTAACGCAGAGCAAAATGTAGATAGTAAGGTAATGTTAGTTAATATATATTCTTGCTTAGGTAGGTACCTGGTTCCTTATAGGTTAAATCTTAATTATTTGTTCATTTTTTTAATAGTATAGGTAGGCGGACGAGCTTATAGGCCACCTGATGGTAAGTGGTCACTAACGCCCATAGACATTGGCATTGTAAGAAATGTTAACCACCGCTTACATTACCAAAGCGTCACCAATCTTGGGAACTAAGATGTTATGTCCTTTGTGCCTGTAATTACACTGACTCAATCACCCTTCAAACCGGAACAAAACAATACCAAGTACAGCTGTTTTGCGGTAGAATATCTGATGAGTGGGTGGTACCTATCCAGACGAGCTTGCAGAAAGCTCTACCAAACTCTTCATTTCATTGCGTCTATTTGATGTACCTTTTTGATATCTACGTGATTTTCGAGGAACGAGAGTGTAGATACTACCTAGTTACAGACTCTGGGTAGTTACTGAGAATTTATGAACTGATATACCTTAAATCTATTTATAAGGCCGACCCGGGAGTCGACACCAATACTGCGGGTATTGCGGCGTGTATTAGTCACTAGACCAACGAGTTAGCAGCGAATAAAACATATGAACGAATATCAACATGGTTAGTTTTGTAGCAGATAAAGTTATGTTTAGGTAATTATTTACTTAATTGCATAGGTAAGTATGTTACATTGTCTTAATTATAATTTATGTTTCTGATTTCGTGTGCCCATTCCTTTAGGATTTTAGATTATGTAAAAGACCTGGACGGGTGGACGTACTTAGAAAAGACACGAGGGTACGCCATCCAAAAAAGATTAGCCTCTAAAATCTCGGTGCCCTTTATGTTAAAACGCTTCAAACCTTTATTAATGGAAGATATTATAGTAAAATCCCATCAATTAAAAAACTATTAAATACAGATCCTAACACGTGGGTTCTATTCGCACCTGCCGGCTCTTTTCATTTGTGTTTCAAGCTACCCGCGGACCAATCAACGCCGTTCCCGCGCTAAGTTGTCCTGCGCGCGCATTGAAACGAATTAATCAATGAAACCTTTGCTTTGTTTATTTAACTTTAATGTTTATACTTTATGCAGTAAACAATACCATCCAGTATAAATTATCAGGAGTTTGCTCGATAGAGAATATAGAGGATATTAAAGGAATATATTTATAACGCTATTTAAAAACTTTATTATAGAAGAAAAAATCCATAAATCCTCTCTTACAATTGTCTGACGGCATTTAAAACAATTAAGAAAAAAAAACATACTGGCATGTACTATTAATACCTTACCAATAAACGTCGTATAGCGGATCAAGAGCTACATACCGATTTATCTCTCTCTGTCCTCAGTTATTTGAGGTTCGAAAGAAGAAGACAGAGCAATGCGTAACATTTATAAGCAATTAGGTCTTAGGTATATTGATGTCTATTACGATAGAAGTTGACTTACTTGATGGTAGGGCCCGTCTATGGAGGTAACACTTAATCATCAAATATATTACCACCAAGCAACAATGCTTAGTATTGTTGTGTTCCGATTTGAAGGGTGAGTGAGCCAGTGTAACTACAGGCACAAGGAACATAGCATCTTAGTTCCTAAGGTTGGTCGCGCATTGGTGACGTAAGGGATAGGTAATATTTCTTACAATTCCGTCTATGGTGGTACAACTTAACATCAGGTGGCCTATTTCCCAGTTTGCCTATCTAATACATGAAAAAACATTTCATAACTCTACAATCGTAGATGCATAAATTCACCGCCGTATATCACTTATTCATATAACTTCTCTTGCATATGGTTTGTCAATGGTCATATACTAGTTTTACTTCGGTTAGGAACTCCAAACACGATAATAATTAATGTATAGGTTTTTCAAGCATTATGTAAATTTTCGTATGTATTTTTTGTGCCATTAAAATGAAATTATGCCTATGTCTAAAAATAGCGAGTCTGCGATAATGTGAAACGGCACGAGGGACAGCAATTTTCGAAAGTAATTCTGCGAACGAATACATTTCAGTCTCATTGAAATGAGAATTGAATCAAAACTCTTAAGCTCCATTGAATACCTACATACTTTTTATACTTATATATACATATATAGGTAATGATTATTCCAAGGCGCTTGACTCTAAAGTGTCCCTTACTAACCCACGACCACTCATTTGCGATGGGTTATATGACCAAAATGAATATTATTTTAATTCATTTTAATATGTTACTACTGTATATCTATATAAGTACATAGGCTACTGAAGGGTAACTTTGCCGCCTAATGGTATGTGATCACTATCGCCTATAGATATTGGCGATGTAATAATATTAACCATTCCGCACATCGCCGATGGGCCGCCAACCTTGGGACCTAAGATGTTACATCTCTTGTCCCTGCAGTTACACTGCAGTTATACTAAATATTGCCCTTAGTGGTATATCTGATGAGTGGGTGGAATCTAACCAAACTGGCGTAAAGCCTTACCACCAAGTTAATCCCTACCACCAAAAAGAATATTAATATTCCGATCAACGTGTCCTTAAAGTTTATGAGAAAAATAAATCGTGTCATACATATACGTTATTTGTATTTGACAAAAGAACTGCGCGTGAAACGCACTTATATACTTCTTTTTTTTATTTAGCGATTGAGAACACTATTAGTGCTTATATATGATAACAATATCATCGGTTAATTCTTATTTACCTATCTCACCTCGCTGAAGAGCCTTTTTATAAACTATTTTTAAATATCTAATAGGTAATAGTAACATAATACACATATTCTAGAATAGGCTATGTATGATTATTGACGTAACTAGCCTTTTGACGGCTCCAGATACAAAAGGCCCCTTTGCCTACCATTGGATGAGAAGTCCGCTTGTCTGATTAGCGTCTTGAGCTTGAGGAACGTTCTACGTTTCATAGAATATATGTACAACAATTAAAACCATACAATTATGACCATATACTTCGTTGTCCTTTTAAAAATTAGTATATATAGCTTAGACTTTTCTACAGTGGCAAATACCTGAGGAACAGGCTGGTTTTGTTAGAGGTCGAGGTACCAGGGAGCAAATCGTCAACGTTGGGCAACTAATAGAGAAAAGCCGCGAATTCTGCAAGCCAACACTGATGTGCTTCATTGATTACTCCAAGGCTTTGACTGCGTACGCTGGGACTTTCTCTGGAAAATCTTACTGGAGATGGGATTTCCTGAGCACCTGGCAGCGTTAATTGCTAACCTGTACAATGATGGTGAAACTGTTGTGAGAGTCAATGATGCGATATCGGGACCTTTCAAACCGAAGAAAGGGGTACGGCAAGGATGCATCCTATCTGCTGCTATCCCCATTCTTTTCAACATCTACGGAGAGTTCATCATGAGAAGGGCTTTAGATGATTGGAAGGGCGGCATCTCGATAGGCGGGACGAAGATTAGCAACCTTCGATATGCAGATGATACCACTCTAATCGCGTCATCCGAAGAAGAACTGGGCGAACTCTTCAGAAGAGTCCAATATGAAAGCGAGCAGGTTGGTCTAACAGTCAATAGATCAAAGACTAAGGTTTTAATAGTAGATAGGGCTGGTACACTAACTCGAACCGGAGAACTAAGTGATCTTGAAGTTGTCTCTGAGTTTGTATATCTCGGCTCACTGCTGACCAACCAAGGTGGTTGTGAAAAAGAGATTCTGCGACGAGCTCAAATGGCCAAGTCTGCAGTGAGCAAATTGACCCGAATATGGCAGAACAAGAAAGTATCGAATACAACGAAAAAACGGCTCGTGCAGACTCTAGTATTCTCCATTTTTCTTTACGCCTCGGAATCCTGGACAATTCGCTCACTGGAGAGGAAGAAGATCGACGCGTTCGAGATGTGGTGCTGGCGAAGGATTCTGCGCATACCGTGGACGGCCAAGAGAACCAATGCCTCGATCCTACAACAACTTCACATTAAAGAGAGACTGTCAAGTATTTGCTACCAGCGTGTCCTTCGTTATTTTGGTCACATAGCGCGAAGACAACCCGACAGCCTGGACAAGTTGATGGTGCTTGGCAAAGTGGAGGGGAAACGACCACGTGGCCGCTTGCCAACACGCTGGGCGGACCAAGTTACCAACCTCACAGGTCTCCAAGTGACCACTCCCCTGAAAAAAGCTAAGGACAGGACGGACTGGAGAAAATTCATTAAGAGCGTGACCCAGACCCAAACCCTGGAACAGAGTGGACACGACCTTCAGCAATGAAGTAAACGACCGAGAAGATATATAGCTTAAATCGCGTCTGCGCCAAATAAGGCCACTTTTTATCATGCGGTTTTTTAAACATCTATGAGGGCCCTGATATTAAAGAATCATTATTGGCTCTATGGGGCCCCTCTTAATCAGGGAACGAATGCGACCGTATTGGTTGCATAGCTATTCCACTATCCTGGGGACGCGAATGGATTAGGTGGTGACCTCACGTGACCTATTTCAGACGGCCCTGAAGAGGACGGCAGCCGGAATGACCACGTGTTGCCGTGCGCTCTAGGGGTGAGATCACATTCGTGTTCCGAGGAGAGCTTCGTCGGACCACGAGCGGAACACAGCACGGGCTGCGTTATATCGACACAATTCAGTAGCCCTTGCATCCCCATGTTTACACTGCGTTAAAAATATTATAAGGGACGTATCGAGTTAATCCATTATTACATCACGCTACAAGCAACGTGTAGAAACTTAAATTGAAGTTTGTATTTTAAGCCTTATCATTAAAACTGTTTTGTTGTATTATTTGTCAATTACCTATAATGACTTTGTACTTTATAAAATAACTTGTAATCATTTTATTTTAGTAGAAAAACAACAAACAAAACTAACACGATTTTTTTATAATTAATAGTATAAGCACGTCTTGTATTCTGCTCGTTATAAAAGTCCAATTATTCATTGTGTGTTAATTCCTAACCAAAAAAATAGGCACATGTAACATATATGTATAAACATGCAACTAAGTGAAGTGTGGTAATTTTACCGAAACCTAAAGAATTCCAGCTATTTATGGTATAACTAGTTTCCGCTCGCTGCTTCGCCCGCGTGTGTAGGCTGTGTTATTTTTCAAGAACAACAACCAAACAAACTCACTTTCCCATTTATAATATTAGTATATAAAAACTGACTTATAATAGCCTAAGTCGATATAATCAAAAGGTTAATTAATTAAACATCTTTAATTTATAATTCCAAGATGCATACGAATACGTACCGATCAGGCAACATTTGTACCATAAATGGCAGAATGTGTTAATTACGTATCGAAAGCATCCTGAATTATCAGAAATTATGTATGTTGATACGCTTTTAATGGAATATTTTTTGTTTTTGTGTTATTTATTGTTACCAAACTAGGATTAAATGCTTCATCGTTATAACAAACTACGCGTTTGCAACTTGTCTGGTTTAATCATGCGTTTAATTATATGAAAATTTAACGGTATATCGTCTATTTAATGATATTATTTCTTTGTTAATTAATTATTTATGATTTGATTAATGTATAAGATACGTCAAGCATCTTCTTACAATGTAGGTAAAATTATTATGTTTTGAGCGTAGTAATTTTACGTATAAATGTAATTATGCTTACGGATTCTAGTGTCCTCTAATTTTATGGGGTTGGTGGTGGGTCACTCATCTGATATTCTACCAAACAACTGTCCTTGGTATTGTTGTGTTCCGGTATGAACGGTGAGTTAGTCAGTGTAACTACAGGCATAAAGAACGTAACATCTTGGCTCATCTTGGTTGTTGGCGTATTGGCGGTAGTAATGGATAATATTTCTCAGAACGCCAATGTCTATGGGCGGTAGTGACCACTTTTCCTCAGGTGGCCTATTTATTAGTACGCCTACTGATTTTATAAAATGTATCGAAACAGCTCTTTCGTTTATAGATGTTTCTTTAAAGTGTTCAGATCTGATCTGGAAGAGAATGTTTATTTGAAAGTAATGGTAATTGATAGCAAACTTAAATTTGACATTTTCTACCTGCATGATCTTTCAGATACGATAAAGCGTAAGACTCAGTATGACTTCAAGAATATCGATCTTACATTTATATTGCTTAGGAAGAAGAATCTATGCAAATATTATAAAAACGTAACTATCTCTGTTTTTATGATGGTTATATCATTACAACTTAAATCGACTGTTGACATAGAGGTAGCCTGGGATCTGAAGGATGGAACTATACGGGAAGAATACAGTTACGAGAAATAGATGATGCAATAGCTGTAATAAATACAATAATGATATTAACGTAGTTTTCGAATAAAAATGTACAAACATTATTATTTATTTGATTAAATATAGTATATATATATTTCTTTTTTTTATTATCCGGGAGGGCAAGTGACTCTACTCCACCTGATGGTAAGTGGTAGTAGAGTCCAAACGCGACGACAGCTAGTACAATCGGAAAGAATATGACGACATTAGATTTATAATGATCTGCACCACCCGCCCCCGACTTGCCGACCCACAAGATGCCTTTTCACCTCGTTTGAATGAACCCAGGTCATAAGAGGAGGGGAACATTACACGTATGCTGGTAAAGAAATCCAAATATTATAAGTGCGACAAAGAAAAGCGTTGTCTAATTTCTTGCGCGCGATGACATCGTGAGCCAGCATGCTTATGTTATACTTATTAGTATTTATTTTCTGTATTATTATAAGTGAAGAGTTTAGACATTGTTATGTAGTTGTTAGTATGTCTGTGTAGGTTTAAATAAATACACCACCCACCCTGATATGATTTTCAAAGGTAACACAACGGTAGTCTCATGCCTGGAAGAAATTTCTAATAAGCAATAAGGCCGCTTTTTGTGCTATACATATTTTTGTATTTTTACTTTGTTTATTTTTAAGCTGTGTAATGTGCAGATTTATAAAAAGTTAAATAAATATAAAAAGTAGTTTTAATCATAAATAATTAATAGTAAGTAAAAATTGGTAATCAGATATCTAGTACTAATAAGGCTATAGAAGAATACAGTTAACATGCTTGGTTGAGTAGGCACGAAGCGCGTCAGAGACAATCTTGGAATAAAATAATAGGTAACGGTTTATGTAGATACCTATTATAATTTTGCTTGTTTTGGGTCCCTACAAGGAACTTTTCACAAACATAATGTGGCTTATCTAATAATCATCTCTGTTAATGATAAGAACCTCTTTTTTTTTCATGTTTAGAAGTTAAGCACCTGCCTCGATTACAGCCGAGTTTGTGTCTTCTTGAAAAGGAAAAGACGGCTGTTGTTTATGAACGAAACGATCCAACGGTCGTGTACATGAATTTATTAACCAGTCAAGGTGAGTGGATCGATGAAATCGCCCATGCGCCTTGGACTCGCAACCACGTGGCCGTCAACAGATGGCGGTGCGCGTCTCTGCGCATGCCTCATATTATCGAGCGCACACTCGCGTCACGTGTACAACGCACACAGATACATCCTGATATAAATCATACGTTTGTCGCTACTAACCATACGCTTCAAATTACCTTCGCGGCGCGTAATGACGCAAGTAGATTGCATCATTGTATTTTGCTTCTTATTATTAGTTGGTAGAGTACATATTTGATTGAGCGTTTCGTTCATTACAGAAGTGGTTGAGTGAACTAAATGGCTCGTCGCGAGCAGCCGACGTCAATTACCGACTTCATCTGGTCCACGTTTGAAGGCTATGCACGTGAATAAACGGTTACAGTAAAAATTTAATAGATTTCATGTTCGTATTTTGAATATCTATTTATTTACTAACACACCTTTTGGTAATAATAATAATATTCAATTTATACAAAAAATAATTTAACTTATGAACATGTTCTACGAAAAATAGGCAAGCTACAACATATGATATAAATCTAATGTACTAATATTTCCTACTAATTTAAAGTGGCTTTTTTTTATAAAATCTAAATTATGATTCTACTTAAAATTAAATAAGGACGTTACACAAACCTATTGGTATACAATAGAACAACAAAATGCAACGAAAACAAAATAACCAAACAAAATAAGTATGTATGTTTTCAACAAAATGAAAATCAATGGTCGACAAAAACAACTCAGCCTTCGAAAATTTTCCACTGTGGCGTACGAATATATTACGATAATAAAAAAATAACGACAACTTTACTCAACTGCGAAGCCGCTTTCCTTCTTTTCAAATAGAAATAACGTACCGATACAAGTTAATTACAGTTATAAACATCGAAACCACTGTTAACTGGCTAATAACTAACTGCTCTCCATTTACTACACCAGCTACTTTAGAAGAAGAAATAAAAATCTCCACTGGCAATTACTAAATACTTTCGACACAAACTTTGTATTTAAATGTCGTAAATATTTCGAACAATGCAAACTTTTCAGACGGGAACTTTTCTTGCCAATAAACCTCCTTTTAAATAACGACTGAAAAAAAGTTCCAGACAAAAATATTCGGCTTTGTTCGTGTATATTCGTAATGTCTCTACCATCATGTGTAACATAAAAGTGTAAATTATCTAAGATTCGTAAAGATTTATAGCGTAACAATAATTTTTTAAGTAGTTTTAATACTTTTTAAGAATGGACAAAATTGCTAATACTCGTTGTAATAATGTTTATATATATTATATATAGATATAACTGACAAAGTACTCATACAATCAATAAAAAATATATATTAACTTTCATTTCTACCAATTGAGCTAAGATTGAGAGATTGAGCATTAAAAGAAATCGACTCGTTCTTACCTCCTCTTTCCCGTTATTTTATAGTTACCTAAAACTAAATAACGTAGGGTGTACATAATAATGCCATGAATATATTGGACGATTTAGCATAGGTTCGCTTCTAAGTAAATGGATACACTTTACCAATCCAATTAATATTGGCCTGATTGTTACATACTTACTCATATTACATAAATAATTTATAAAAAAATGTAATGAAACATCGAATGATAAAAAAATGGTAATTAGTTTAATTAATTTGTGTTATTTATTTTATCAAGAAAAAAATATATATGTTTTATTTAATCCAAAAGACCAAATAAACAACAAATAATTAATTATTAATAAATAAATTTTACATTTTGAATTCATTGATAAATTGACATTTCTGATGTATAATAAATAAATACAAAAAAAACGGAACTAATTAATTAAAATCGAGGCGACAAATGCTCAATCGAAACTGGTGACAAGTACTAGGGTCACATAATGCTAGAAGAGTTCTTTCGAATTCAGCTTGACTCGTCTGTCCCACTCGTGACTTGAAAGTCGGAAATGTCACTTGGCTCAATGTTGGTTTAATTTTAACAAAGACAGAATTCGTGGCTTAAAATTGTAATTTAGGCTGTTTGAGTTATATGTTGAAACAAAATTAAAATTTTAAAAAATGCAACAGTTTTAATCTTTATATTTTTGATTTGAATATATTTATTAATATATACGTTTCATTCTCATTGGTAGATTTATTACTACCTACAAGAAATTAGTCATTTTATACTTCTTGGAATTCTCTTGAATTGTACCGAGAGGGGATTCATGGGTGGGCATTCTACATTATACTCAATGAGAGGCGGTAACTTATTGATGCATTTTATGGCTATTTACTTTCAAACCATTTCATTTTTCAGTTACTTAATAAAAAAATAATCTCCTACTTATTTACTCTAAAATTAAATTGCAAATTAAATTTTAATTGCATCATTTATTTTTAAGACCTATGAAGTTTATAATATTAGTTTTTATCGTCTTTTATTATTATTTGATGAAAATACCAAATTAAGTACCTTTAGTGAAAACACTTTTGGTTATATGTATAAACGATAACGAATTTGATTGCTTCGTTGGTCTAGTGGCAAGATATAAGCACAATCCGAGGCTTCAAACCCCAAATCGGATTGATTAAAAGTTATTGTATCTTTCTGTCGAATATTCTCAGTAGCAGTCTGTGGGGAAGTTGGACGTGTGTCCACTCCTGTGCCTTGGCAAGCACGTATTGTGACAAGCCGTATGCCCTGCGCCTGAACTCTTTCCGGTCGTGTCGGATTGCCGTTCCATCGGTTTATGAGAGGATGGAATAGAGAGTACACCGGTCTTTGTGCACTATAATATATCCTGCCCAGTTGGCTTCTGCTCAGAGCTTCTCATAAGATTCGCCGCCGTGGCCGAAATTGGTCAGGAGGCTACAGTCAATGAATATATATGTATTAACTAATAAAAGGATTCGTAGAAATTAAATGAATGGAATACAATGGAAGGCAAGTGAACGAAATATAAGACACAGTTATTATTATATCTTTTCTTACTTTAAGCAGAGTCAATGCGCGTCAACTATGAGTCGAAAGGTTTACCCTGAATTTCAAGAATCATATACGAAACAAGAAGCTTATTATATATTGTTAGATCTTTTGTATGTTCATTTTGTATCCATTAAGTATATAAATTAAAAATAATAAAACTATGTTTAATAAGTGCTTCATATCACAGACATCTGATTTCAATTAAACGTTGTGTAGTGAATCAGACAAACGATGCGTACCAGACCAGACTCGACCTTACTTTATAAATAAGGTGTTTCCCTATTCAGAACTAATCTGACTGTAGATAAACAGCAGCATTGAAGTCTGTAATAAAACTTTACTGAAGTCAGCATCACACATTTATGAAAGAAGTAATGATTAAGGTACATTAAGTACATTTAATTGGTGATAGGGCTATGTGCAAGCTCGTCTGGGTAAGTACCACCCACTCCTCAGATATCCTACCGCAAAACAGCAGTATTTACTATTGTTGTGTTCCGGTTTGAAGGGTGAGTGAGCCAGTGTAATTACAGGCACAGGGGACATAAAATCTTAGTTCCCAAGGTTGGTGGTGCATTGGCGATGTAAGCGATGGTTAACATCGCTTAGAATGCCAATGTTTAAGGGCGTTGGTGACCACTTACCATCAGGTGACGTGTGCTTGTCCGCCTTCCTAAGCCATAAAAAAATATTATACATGAAAATTTTTGTTACAAAAACCGCTAAATAGATTCGCCATAACGATTAGCCTCGCTTTTTTGTAATCAATTTAACGTCAACAGAAAACTTTTTTTACATAATATAATTTATCTTTTATATACATCTTATATTGAATACTTAGTTTTTGTATGCTTTGAGCGACTAAATCAAACGGCGCATTTGGTGTTAAAATTAGCGCAAAAAATGTTTTTAAGGTCGAAAACATTTCTTAATTGCGGTTTATAAAATTAAATATTTATTATTGCGGTATTACGGTCTGAAGAGTAAGTGAGCCAGTGTAACTACAGGCACAATGGATATAATATAACAACTTCGTTGCCAAGGTGTGTGGCGTATTGGCGACGTAAGAATGATTAATATTTCTAACATCGCCAATGTCTATGGGCGTTGGTGACCATCTACGTATTGCTTTTTAATTCATTGGTTGTCGATTTTTTTTTAATCTCAGTTAAATAATTCACAATCACCACAGTTCAATCGATATGATTCTTGTGAACCACGGTCTGATATCACCAGAATATACAACGAGCAATTCCAATTGTTTTTCGATTGAATTTTGTACCAACTACTCATTGTCAACATTTTCATAAGTATTGTGTTACTTATAATCTATGAAGTTACAGATGGTAATCATCGTTAGAGTCAAGAAGAGTAAGTTATATTAACGACCGTTTTCTGATAGTAAAAGTAGAGTTTTTAAATATTAAACTTTGGATTGGAGAAGTATTATGAGGCCTTCCTCTTTTCCTAAGGCGATGGTTAGCGGTTATTCCATTATCTTGCGTTACACTGCGTGGGTTTTCAATGGTAAAATGATAACAACGTTTTCATACTTATTCAATACTATTTGTGATTCAACGATTAGATACGGGTTTAAATGCAGAATAGCAACATTAACGATTTCGACAATAAAAGAAAATATAATGAAGAATCCTGCACACCTGGAAGATTGCCTTTTTTATTTGGAATATGTTGGCAGACTGGCAAATGAGATGATAATCTCCACCGCTCATAGACCAACGCCAATGCAGTATAACATATTTTAGCCCTTATATCTTCAAAGCGCCAACCATGCTTGGGATTTAGATGTTATATCCGTTGTGCCTGTGCACTGACTCGATCACATTTCAAACTACAATAACATAATAAGGAATACAACTTTACATAGCGTTACTGCTTGGCGCTTGTAAATTCAGCTATTCGCAGTCTAGATACTTGGTGGGATACACATATAATTCACAGAAAAGGACAGTGAGTTTATACATGGCTTTGCAAGAAACCAGTATTTCATTTTTTTTCATCTGATCATTCAAAATAGTGTAAGTAATCTTATATTGTTTCGGGTTAGTATGTCTACTTAATGGTAAATCAGTTTAATAGCCATTAAGCAAGTACATAAGTGGTTTTAACTTGTTTAAACAGAAAACAAGTTTGTTATAATCGTTTGTTATAGCTAAGGGATTGCCTATAAGCAAGTTTCTTTACTATCAATTTTTACTTGTACTGTACTATTTATTTTATAAATAGGATATTATAAAAAAATTTTTTTTTCTTGATCTAAGAAGTAATCCGTGTCGATATTTTAAGATTTAAATCCGTTAAGCCTCGATTGTCGAAGTTATCAAACTTTTAGGTAACGAAACGCAAACATTGGCGAAACTTATAACATCTGCCGATTTCTCAAGAACGTGCCGCGTCCCCTAATCTCCTTTGAAGTCACAAAAGAACCATGCGGTGGTTAGAGAGAAACAGCTATATACATACTCATTTAAAACAGAAAGAGACGGTGAAGGACCGGAACATTACACAAGAGCGTCTCGGTTGACGGGTCCCGAACAAAATGAATGGTTCGGGAGCCGATTAAAACGCGCCGTAACGCCGGAATGAATGAAAATAATAAAAAAAGGTTTAATTGCGTAAAATGAGGCCATCGGGACTTGAAAGGATGATGACAATATCAGACTCAGTATAATATGACTTGGAATACACATCTGCAACATAATTATGCTTTACAAAGTATAGACGAAAAGTCAAAGTTTGTAATAAAGTTACATTAACTTTGTTGTGTATTTGTATATAGATATTTTTAGATCAACTAATTTGAAAATAATTTTAATTGCCATAAAATTCGTCGACAGTGTAAACGAAGATTAGTCAAAGTATTTCTTTAAGCACATAACAAAATTTCTTTAAAATCACCGAAATATATGATGGTTTATCGACATTTTTTATTTACGTTTTTGTGATCTATCTTATAAGGGGTTTTCCAATAGGGACGCTTGAACTTTGACAGCTGATTGCGGCCATTTTGTTTGAGTGACAGCTGTCAAATGCAGTGTGTTATATTCATTCGGTCCTCCCAAACCACCATGGCAGGTTACAGTGTCGAGCAGCACGTGCAAATCATAAAATTGTTTTATGAAAATGGGTCTTCAGTTCGAGCAACGTTCCGCGCACTTCGCCCGTTTTACGGTCGCGATGATCGTCCTGCCGAGTCGACTATCCGTCGATTGGTAGACAAATTCGAGTCAACCGGGTCAGTTAACAATCAGCCGGTTCCCGTGCGTCAACGTAACGCGAGATCTGCCGAGAATATCGCCGCTGTGCGCGACAGTGTCCTCGAAAACCCGCGGCAGTCAATTCCGCGTCGCGCACAGGAACTCGGCCTTTCGCAGACGACAACTTGGCGAATTTTGCGTTGTGACTTGAGCCTGCACCCGTACAAGATCCAGCTGACCCAAGAGCTCAAGGTTAATGACCATAGACAGCGCCGTGTGTTCGCTGACTGGGCATTAGAGCAGTTGGAAGTTGACGCCGATATTGGCAAAAAAATCATCTTCAGCGACGAGGCGCATTTTTGGATGAATGGCTATGTCAGCAAGCAAAATTGCCGTATTTGGGACGAGACCAATCCACACGAGGTTCACCAAGTGGCAATGCACCCGCAGAAAGTGACTGTTTGGTGCGGATTTTGGGCCGGAGGCGTGATTGGTCCGTATTTTTTCGAAAACGATAATGGTGTGGCCGTCACCGTCAATGGTGAGCGATACCGGTCGATGATAACCAACTTCTTTTGGCCTGAAATCGAGAATATGGATCTGGACAACATGTGGTTTCAACAGGACGGCGCTACGTGCCACACAGCACACGCTACGATGGAAGTTCTGCACGAGCAATTTCTGGACATGGTCATCTCGCGCGGAGGCGACGTGAACTGGCCACCGAGATCGTGCGATTTGACCCCGCTGGACTTTTTCTTGTGGGGTTTTCTTAAGTCGCAGGTCTATGCCAACAAGCTGCAAACCACCGATGCCCTCAAAGTCAACATACGCCACGCCATCGATCAAATACAGCCCGATTTGTGCGCCAGAGTCATCGAAAATTGGACCTTTCGTGTGCGCGCCACCAACCGAAGCCGTGGCGGTCATTTGAATGATGTCATATTCCATACATAATGGGGTCGATAGACCTTCCAAATAAAAAAGAAATTTCGCAAATATCTCTCCTACATGTATTTTTTTTTGCATTTCAAAGATCAAGCGCCCTTAATGGAAAACCCTATATGACATACGTATAAGTTTCAACGCAGCTTATTAACAACATATATAGCATTAAGATCCCATGATGTTGGGACTATACAAAATAGTATTAAATCTTAACTACTCTGAAGTGATCATACTTATTAAAAACTATTGTTTAAGACATATTGTGTCTTTCTTTACATTTTTTGGGTGGTTTATCAAATGAAACGGTAAGTGATCATTTCCACCCATAGACGCTGGTACGGCAAGAACAAAACCGTCGCTAACGATGGAATCCAAGATGGTACACCCATTGTGCCAGTAATTACACTGGCTATGATTGCCTCGTTTATTTAGTGGTTATATATAATGCCGTGGATTCCGAGGTTCTAGGTTCAAACCCGGTCGTGTCAATAAAAAGTTATTGGGTTATTCTGTCGAAGAGTTTCAGTAGCAGTCTGGATGTTGGGAGTGTGTACACTCCTGTACCTCGAAACGCACGAAAAGTCGTTGGTCCTGTACCTGAACTCTTTCCGGTCACGTTGGATTGCCGTCCCATCAGATTATGAGAGTTAGGGAATAGAGAGTACACCAGTGTTTGCGCACACATTTGTGCGCTATAATATTTCCTGCGCATTAACACGCCCGTGCCTCAGAAAGCACGTTAATCCATTGATTTTGCGCCTGAACTCTCTCCAGTCGTGTCAGAGGCACGAAAGCTTACATACATCTAACTTACAG
Source organism: Nymphalis polychloros (assembly GCA_905220585.2). Classification (NCBI taxonomy): domain Eukaryota; kingdom Metazoa; phylum Arthropoda; class Insecta; order Lepidoptera; family Nymphalidae; genus Nymphalis; species Nymphalis polychloros. The sequence continues at coordinate 4,749,191 of HG992247.1, forward strand.
ACTCTAGACTTCTACTGAGGTTTTTACGACAGAAAAATCCAACGACGTTTTATCTTCGGCTGTATATCCACTACAACCAATGAGGCTGTCAAAAGACATAATCAAAGCTTAGAGGGCAATTTAGAGGCGCGCTATGAATGCATTTTGATTACAGGAGTGCCTTATAATATAACACTCATCCAATCCCCACATAGTTTTGGGATTAGAAAAATGTGTCACGATATAAACACTATTTGATTAATGTATTGTTTCATTTTACGATTATCGATGCGATTACGAATGGTAATCATACTAATATTGTAAGCTTTGTTTGTTCGTTTTTTTCCGGTTTCACGCATAAACTGCTAATCCTATTGCTATTTTATTTTTCCTTTCGTATCATTTTGGCTTGGAGTTTTAGGCTAAAACGTATGTTGTTACGTTGCATATTTTTTGTGAGATAATATTGTCATTTTTGAAGCGATCGCTGCATCTATAACACACCTAAATGTTTGTATCATTTTTATTGCCTTCAAGATATGTACATACCTACTAAATAATCAGATCGTTCTCATATATTGTAGGTAACTAACAACAACCATTTTTATGTTTTAAAAAAAGGAAATAATTAATTTGTATTTAAGTATTATTATTTCTTATCAAAATAAATGTTATATTAATTTTAAGCGTATATAAATAAATTACATTTCGAAATTCGAGTTAGTTTTACAAATATAATGAGATATTAAAATAAAAACGTGAACAATTACGTGAATTGTACGACGCATAAGCACAGTATGGGCGAAAATAACGGTTGGCGAATGTGCAAAGTTTAAAGGTCTAGAGATCCTGAGGCAAGAAAGAAGTCGAGGTAACTATTTTCCAAATAAATCGAACGATTTCTTTTAATCGCGTGTTTCAATAATAATTTACTACAGCATACAAAGATTATACTTAAATTTTACTATACACATCTTATATGTTTATTGTATAAGTGTATAATTTCCGAAATTAGAATAGTTTTTGCTTTAGAAATTTATATTTTGGGGTTCTTTTCTTTTTGAGGCCCTGGGGTAGTAGCCTCGAATGCCGTCACCTAATTGCGAATGTGTATATCATTGACTGACTGAAAATAGCACGGGATAAAATTGTACCTGCGCGAGGTCGGAACAAGTATTTAACATAAAAACGTATCGTTAATTACGATGTTACCGTTGCGGGTAGTTTCAAAACATCGAATAACAAAATTCGCTGTCTGTTACCCACTCGCCAAGCGTGAAATGAAACCGAGGGAATACCTTTAATTGGAGTACGTCTTAATGATAACGGTGACTTGATTTTTATAACATTGTCCATTTATATTTTAACAAGCTTTCTTTATTAAAATTTTATTAACGTTTAATATCTACTTGTGAAGGCATCTTATCTGTTTCTGTTTTCATTTCGACTATGAAGACAAAATTTTGTACTTTATTTTAGTTTAATATATTTCTTACATAAATATTTTATATACGCACACATTCTAGATTAAGTGGAGATAATATAACATTTTGCAAAGCTAATTATTTTATAGACATCAAAAACAGCCAAGGAATTCGATGTTTGTCTTATTTGTATAAAAATCTTAACAAACTACTCATACCCAATAGCTTGGGGTATTAAAAATTATGACGTATTTAAATATTTCGCTCAAATTATTTTATAAGACGAAATGTATTAAATTTTAACAATATTAAAGTCTATTTATATACATTTATTTATTCTTTAAATAATTAATATGGCAAGTTCTTTAAATAGAATCAACTGTAGATATTAGCATGTTTATCTACAAAATGAGCGTAGCAGGAAGAACACGTTGTTTATCGGCACTGCTTACTGCGTAATGCGTCTTACAAGTCACGACACTATCTACTGAGTCATGAGCTCCTAGTAATTAGAACGAGATAGTGTGGAAATAAATAGAAGCTGACTTTTGTACAAATAAATAAACTTTAACTAACTAGCTTGCTAGCTACTAACTGACTGACTGACTTATCTTACTTATTAGGACTTTGTGTAGTTTAATGAAATATTTACTTGAAATAAATCTAAATCTAGTGTTAGTCTTCACATCCATATTTTAATGAAACATATTATTGTTTATGTATTGTATATTGACAATTAATAAAATCATTAGCATTTATCAAACGGAAGGTAGGTTTTTTCTCTGTTTATCATAAATATAAAGCTTAGCGGGAGTTACCTATAATTTAGAAGTGGTTCAATAACTTAAGCATAATATCTTATTTTCTTTATAAATATTTCAAGTCTTGATTGAAGCATTCATAAAATTCCTCAATTATGATACCACAGTTATTTAAACTCATTAATAGAAGTCAATAGCAACGTCCAAACTCAATATTATTGTATGTGCGTACAGTACTGCGAGTCGTTTTGCTGGGGCCGGGTCGACGCCCGTGCAAGTGAGATACCATATACATAAAACAATTCGAATAAAAGGGATGCATTGTATAAGTACCGGCAAATACGGTCGTAAAGTAAAACTCGGTGTTTGTTTTTTGTTCGGGTTGACTCGGAGAAAATCCGCTCTGTATTTGCGATTTTTAAGGCATTTCAGTTATAGATGATTTTTTGTGCACAACGAACTCGCGAAGTAGTTTATTTTGATTTTTTATATCATTTTAGGTAAATTTAACTTAAAAAAAAACATATATTTTTTATTTGTTGTTACTTAAAACATAATTTAATTTGTTTTATTATCTGCTTACTTTTAGAAATTCAACTTTAATTTTTAACATCAAAGTTCTTCGTTATTTCGTTTTGTTTGAATAAATAAATCAATATAAATAATAGATAGATAAGCTTATTTAATAAGTAAAGGTAATTATTTCGTTTTTTCTTACATGTATTTTCTTGTCAAAACAAAAAAAAAAAAACAATTATAATATAATTTATGAAAACAAAAATCTATAATTAAATCATTGTTTGATACAAACACAGAAACTACTAATGCTAAATAAAACACGATGTATTTTCCTTTTTCCTGGACAAGAGAACTCTAATGGTTCTAACGAGTAAACAATGGGACGCGGGGGCGCCGCCCCGATACTATCGGCGACTTGTACAGACAGACTAATTGATGTCCGCTTTATTATCTCACCACTCACGGGGAACGGTGCCAACAGTTCTTTTATTATTTCTAATTAGACGCTCTCTAGATAACATTCCGTTTTACTTCTCAAAATCTTGGTCTTCTAATTAGGTAAGGGATTATTGAAAAATTAAAAAAAATCCCATCTACTATAAACATTTAATATTTTCTAATAGACATATATTGTAGAACGTGTATGATACGTACAATTGTTACATATGTAGCTTATATATTATTAAAGAACTACTACATTTATTTTCAAAAAAAAATTACGTGAAATTTGCCTAACAATACTAACGCTAAAATAATATCAATATTAGTATAATTTAACACGCAATATTATATAGCGTATAGGTTATTTCCAAAATTACACATGAGTATAATAATTAAATAGCAAGATATTTTTATATTAAGTATTACATGCAATTAATACTAGAAAATTACACATTGAATATTATTCTTAAATGACGTCTATATTTCAAACCGCATTAGCAATTAAACCACTGTAGCGAATAAACAGTCCCATTGAGATTTGTAGAGATTTTTACGCGGACACGGACTTCATAAATATAAGGAAGTGAGAGTTCAATCAAAATAATTTTACACGGATTATACCTAAATAAGATATCGTTTAGGTTACTTATCAAAATTCACATGAGAATAATAATGAAATAGCAAGATATTTTAATATACGTAAGTATTAATACGCTAGATAATACACATTGATTCTTATTATGTTTATATAATAATATACTGTTACAAACAAGTGAATCTACAGTTCCATTGAGGTTTTTAAAGATTATACGCGAACACGGACTTCATAAATACAAGGTAGTTCGAATTTAATTTCATACTTTGACCCGATTTTACATATTCTTGACACTGTTACAATAGTCGAACGTAATATGTCTTTTTTTTTAATACCAGCAATGAGTACTCTACACTTTCTACAAGAATTTGTGTACTAACACCTGCTTCGCTTAGATGCGCAAGTGAGTTCTAATCCTTAAATCAATTCGAGTCCTGACTCACAAAACACTTTCTATCTCCTTTTCTCACTTATTCTAAGAGGTCTGAAGATTCAGACGCAAGACGGTTTCGCCGCTATCCAGTGATAATGTTCACATCCTCCTCCTCTCCGATCTGGAGGATAGCCTTCTGGATAATTCTCTTCAATCTCTTGCGAGATTCATCAGATCTGAGCGTGCGGAGTTCTGAAGCGACGAAATCTCCAAATACCTGAAATTAAGACTACTTTCTAATTTGTAACATCTAAAGGAAAATTTAAAAAAGAAAAACAACGGGTAGCCCACAAACTCATTCACACAAATATGTTCGACCTCCACGGACCTCAAACCATAGAAGCTAAGACGTGTTAAATTATTAAAAATGTATATGTAAATACTTCTTTGCAGACATTTTACATATAAATAGACACTAAATCAATAAAAGAAGATAAAGTTTTGATCAATGTGTCAAAATGACATTATCTTATCCAACGTTGAAACGAGCAATAGAAATGTCACTAACAGCTTACACTTTGACAGCATTAGGAAGACATTGCTTATCTTAAAAGAGATTAAGCGCATGCTTAATTAGAAGTTCAGTAAGTGAGTGTCACTACTTGTAATAACTTGGGTTAAATATTTTGTTCATTAAGTACTTGACATACAAAAAAAGTAAAATCATTTAAGGTTGGTTTAGTGATTTTTGTTTTTTTTTACAATCCCAATACCTTATAATAAAAGTTGTATTAAGACAAAGAGAGAGAATGGTTAACTTGCCTGACATTCATCAGTGTCTATGCCAGGCCGTAGCCTTGGTCGTGGTTCTTCTGGCCACATCATGGGGTGGGCGCTTGGTGGCAGCGGCGGGGGCGCAGAAGCAGCTACCCTCAGAACTGGTTTACGCATTCTGGTAGGAGAGTTGGTGACGGACAAGTTAACCCGGGCTCCGAATTCTGCATCTTCATCCGCTTGAAACTCAGCTAGCTAGGGCATTAGAAATACTATTAAAATTATTTACTTTGAGGTTAATATAATTCAATAATATATTTAATATTTACTATGAGTAAGTAAAAGGCTCATATTTTTAGTGATATGCTCTGAATATAAATTCCATTATCAGAATCGATCGATTGAAGTTCATGCATAAAAGTAATCAAATTCGATACCAGTCACGCACTAATGACATACCATTCGTTCGTTTTTCTGAGCAAGAAATAAGATTATTAAATCTAAATGTAGTACCTTTAGTAGGTAACTCGTAAGTTACAACTGCATTTTTCCAATTAATTACGAAATTGAATTCTAATTATTTTCTCGCAATAATCCTTATCGAAAGGAAATATTCATTTCTGAATTTTGTAATTGTTCTGTCACGGTCAAATATATTAAAATATTTCGACAGGCAGCATTCACTTTTATACAATGATGCAAAACTATCAATAAAACGACAGTAACCTTTAAATGATGACGCAATGTATGTTAATATTAATGACGCAATAGCATAGTGACGTACCGCTAGGTTGACTCCGTCGACGCTGTCATTGGGGTCGACAGGGGGCTCTCGCATCAAAAACAATAGGGCGTCGAAATACTCCCACCCACTGCTCCCTGTTGCACCCTCGCCCCCCGCTTGTTTGCGCTTTATCTTTCTCAATTCGTTGTTAAACTGTGTCCTCAAATTATGTAACTTTCTACTTATCTCCTCGGCGGTCGTACCGAATACATTTGCCAGATACTCGTGCTTAGCTTGTCTCGCCGTTCTATCTTTGTTCAACGGGTGTTTATTATCCCACAATTCTTTACAATCCTTCTCGAATATTTCAATGAGTTTCATAGTGGTTTCCGAATTCCAGTACAAGCGTTCACGTTTGCTCGTATCGGTTTCGGGATCAATTTCAGTTTTCGTCCAGGTCAAATCGAACGAATTGGAGGAATTTGAATTCATCTTTGCAAGCGTGAAATAGCGTTGTATTGTGGCGGGCGCTCTAGCGAGACTGCGGGGCATGCCGGAGAGAGGCGAGAGCGGTGTCGCACGGAGCGGCAACATCGCATCACATCGCGCAAGACATACATATACACAATAAATATCAGAGCGACGTTGCCTCTTCGATTCTGTGATATCTAGCGCGTGTATCACGTTGCAATTAGGACTATATTAATTTCATTATATATATTTAAGTTCATGAAAAAATATTAGCATTAGTAATTATACCTATATTTTTCATGACTATTATTTTTACTAAATGATTTCAATATAATATCGAATAAAATTAGAAGGAAATGATTAAAAATAAGTATTGGTAGGATCGTATACTTACTATATTTTTTGTTTAACTTTATCTGTGCAAAAAATTGCACTTTATTTAGTACTTGAATATTCATTCGAGTTTCAATGAATATTTGGTACTATACGGTAATATCGAATATTTAAAAATAAACATTTATTTTCTAACACATTAAAAACATGTAACTAATAAAATTTAAACTAAGTACCTACTTACCTAAATGTAGTTTGGTTATGACTAACTAATGCTAACAATAAATTATTATTTGCTAAACATAACAAAAATTCGTGCATTAATTAAGTCGAATGGTTTTGCCGAATTATCAACTATTCAGAAACGCCAATTGCCGAATATTCGGTCAAAGGCCGAACATACTAATCGTTCCAAGTCTTAATATTCATGCGTTGCTACTTCTTGAGCAAGGAAAGGTCAATAATGTTTGACAAACAAATATCTCGTCTAAAACTGCAGGTAGCCCTCCAAGGTGTTAATCAAGCAACGAGCTGAGTAAGGAATTAGCGGCGATTAGCGGAAGCCGTAAACAAAGGAATTCGCAGTTTGTTAGGTACAGACGGCCGTCTTCAACGAAGTCGGTCGAGTGTTGAAAAATAGGAACACAATTATGAGCTTCATTATTATATTATTACAATCCAGCCGTTTATACATTGCAGATTTCTTACATCAAACACAATGACATATGTATAGATAAGCGCTACCAGTTTTTTGTTCGGCACAAATCTTGATTACAGAATAACTTGATCTCTTTACTAATCGATTGCAATAAATGCCTTTCGGCTATAGCGACTACCATTAATACAATGAATAATATCAATTTGTAAATGTCTAGGAATAAGGCTAAGGTTTTCAAAACTTTAAGCAAGGCTTGAAATATTTCCTATATTTCTTTTGACAAATAACAACAATGACAGCACAGAAGAATTAATTGGCGCATTCTAGCAAGTGTTTATACTCGAAATACCTTCACTTTTAAGATATTCAGAATGTTTTTTTCGTCAAAGGTCACAATTTAATTGCCATTTTCAATTTGTATAATTTCAAATGATAATTTGCTTACAAAAACAATGAATACGAAACAGGGAAACTTTAAGGATATTTAATACAAAAAGTATATAAATGTAAATTCGAATCACACAAATAGTAACGTATTACTTAAACCAATATTATATATACGAGTATATTGCGGTGAGAACAAATGGTAGGTGGACATGAAGTAATGGATATTGCGCAAATTAGGCCTCGAGGTATAAAACATGTATCATATATATATATATATATATATATATATATATATATATATATATATATATATATATATATAATATACGAACTTAATAAACCAATACAATAAAACAATCTGTCGGGTAAAGGAAACTGAATCTTCATGTCATCATCATCATCATTATATTCAGCCCACATTAATCCACTGCTGGACATAGGCCTCCTCACCGGCGCACCAATTCTCCCGGTCCGGTTTCAAATCTTCATGTACTTAAGTAATTTTCAGGTTTTCTATTGCGTACCGTTAAAAGACTATTTCGTGGAAGTACACTAATCCACTAACCCGCAGCGGAGCGGCATCACGGAGTAATAATTTCCTTCTCCATAAGGCTCTTCTTTGGCCCTTTTGTAGTTGTTATATATAGGTGTGTTATTATTACATATTAGTCATATTACAATACAAATAAAAATAGATATTACACGATAAGTATAAAACTTATATTATGGTACTGCCTGTACACGGACACCTCTTAGGATACAAATTATAAGAAAAAATATTTTAGATATTAAACATTTCATAAGCTGTAGTTCTTTTATATTGAACTTGAGCTACAAATACAATTTAAATTACATTACAATAACTGTATGTGTCCCCGTGTAATGATCAACACGTGCAAACCGAAACGCGATGGGATGACGAGATCGTAAACTGTGTCCTGTTTACAAAATGGAGCTCTATTCTCAGTGTTTATGTCACTATTACATTAGTTTTATATGAGTTTGTTCATTTCCTGAACTATAAACGGAAAGAGAATTGATAATACAATATAGTTTTTGTAATACTATACGTACCTATATACTACTATGTATAAAATGTATATAACACTATACGTATATACATAATTTTTTTACATTTTAGATTAAAAATGTGTCCCAATAAAACGATTTTGGCTTCTAATAAATAGTGCGATTGTTTAAGGGCTGCCTAGCGATATCAAAGTCGGAGTTCGATCGTTACCCCTATTTGGCTATTATCGTCCCAATTGTACGCTTAGTTGGAGATAAATAGGACTATTAGTAATCCCTTAAAAAAAACTTTACTAGTATTTTTATGACAAAAAACGACCGTCAACGACCAATGGAACAAGATTTGTCGCGTCAGGATATATTCCGCATGTCAATAACCTATCGATCGGTTTCGACAATGTAAATTAACTTCTTCGAATATATTTATTATTATTAACTACAGCAAATAATATCTTCTGTTAAATACAAAATGTAACAATTACAAATAAAATGTTGGATTTAATTTTAAAACAAATGAAATCATAATACAGTTTTTTTCATTGCGAACGCGTACCAAATTTTAGTGTAGTAATTTAGAAAAATATATTCTCATACTAGAATTAGAAATGAAATATCAAAATCACCACTGTCCTGAGTTTGGTAAGCAAATATTCAAGGTAATAGATCAAAAGTATCAGTTTTATGCATTTTTCTCATAAACGATGAGTTTTATCATTTATTTTAAAATTGTAATTCTTGCGATTCTCCATAATAATTGTTAATAGTTTTTTTCCATAAGCACCACCGTTCGTGAGATTTGAAACATGGAAAAAGATATATGTACTCCTACGACAGATATTATACTAGCATATAGACCGTATATCTGATAAAAAATGAATTTAGGTTTGTTCAGTCTGTGGTAGCAGTGCTCAATAATGTGAGCATAGGAAGCAAATTTTGTACTCTTTTAAGTGGCCTATATCCCATAGCAAATAACCTTCGATTAATAATGTACTAGATTACCGGTTAACGCCCGAAAAATAACAGCACAAATTCGATTGTGTGCTTATTTCAAATTAGTATGGTCCAATCATAACCAACGTTAAGACGTCAAAATTTGTGGAAATAACCACCGCAATGGCGTAAGTAAAATGTGCCTGTAATTATCTGATTAATTACTAACGAAATAAGGTTGAATTTGGAACAAAATAAATTGTACATCTCTTATATCTTTCTGTCATTCATGGCGTATGATCGTAAAGGAATCTTAATACAATCTAAACCACACTTTATTGCTCGGGAACAAAGCATTGTTTAAGTTAAAATTATTAAGCCTTTACATCGTATTCTCCATTTTATGATATAGTCAGTCGGTGCCACATTTGAGTATTGTTTTTGTTCGTGAAGCTTTACTACTAGATAACGTTGATCGAAGCATATAACAATATTCTTTTTATTTTTTTTTCTGAGCACCTAGTAGCAACGCCTCGTCAATTTGGTAGAAAGAGTAATTAAGTTTCCATAATTTCAAAACCCCCTATAATATGTTAGAGATAATTAATTTACACGGGTATACGAACTCAATTATAAGAATGACAATAATACACAACGTGATTAACGCTTTATAGGTTGTCAGTTGTAAGACGTCAAGTTGTGAAAATATAAGACGGGCACCTATTTTGTTACACAGTCGACAAATGGAAATATAAAGTTTAATGATTTGATGTTGGATTAATGGAGTATCTGTCAGTAGTGCGTTTGTCGGGTGACACACTTAGTCTCTTGGTTTTGTGACAGCGCCAGCGCCGCCGGACGTGCGTACTGACTGGTCTTATAAAATTAACATGTCGGACGACAATGATGATCATTTACATGGCTATCCATTTGAATTCGCGACATGTATAAATCGTTAATCTATACTTCTATATAAATCTGACCTAATTTTGTGATAAATAATCGTTTTATGATGCAGTGATTCACATTATACTATTTTTTTCATTTTTGTCTGTCTGTTTGTCTATATGTCTTCTTATAACTCAAGAACTGCTTGACTAATCTTGATGAAAATTGGTACACACATAGAACATGTGATGGCGCAATGTTAGGCCATATATAAGATCGGTAAACCCTACGGTATCTTATGAAAATTAATTTCAAATCGTTAATTACATATTTCTTTACCAGTAGCCATATGTGTGTGTATGTGTGTGTGTGTGCGCGTGTGTGTTATTATAGTAATAAAATAATTTATTATATTTTTATTAATTATACGCGGGTGAAGCCGCGTGGCACAGCTAGTATTAACATATAATGAATGAAAGTTATTTATCCCACTGTTTTGATATTAACGTCAAATATCGCTTATCTCGTTAATTCATGATTCATAACAGTGAACCCAGAACTAAGCGTGTTTGTTAGATTGATCAATTATATGACAAATAAACACGAGGCGATATTGCGGGATTACGAGGCCCGGGGGAGCGCACACAATGATGTGGCTTATAATCCAGGACAGTGGCGCTCAACCTTTTATTTAAAATGTTTTTTTTGGCACCTGAAGTGGTCACTGCCCGTAGTAATTGGCGCCGTAAGCTATTAACCATTCCTTAACGCCACTAACCTTGGTAACTAAGATGTAATGTAACTTCTGTTGAACTTACATTAACTTGCACTTCCTTCCAACTAAAATCCAACAATATTAAGTATTGTTGTGTAGTAGAACATGTGATGCGTGTGTGGTAGGTTAACAGAAGTGCTTGCACAAAGTTCTGCCATCAACTCCGGAAACGCAATACTTTGCTATTTCGTTTTAGCATCGTGATTTCGCTAATATTTTTCAAACAAAAAGAAAACAGATTTTGCTGATTTTTTTCAAACAAAAAGGAGATGATAATTATTTCCTTCTTCTCATTGCAAAAGACCATAACTGAAATGAAAAACTAATATTCATTTTGCAGCGCAGCCGTAAGAGTCACAGATTCCCAAAGTGTTACTTGTTATAATAAATTGAATTATATTATAATTAACGTTTAATAAGGTAATACAAAAGTGAGTTTTGTTTTCAGAAAGTAATTTCTTTGTGTACTCTATTTTCATGCGATTGAAGTATCATTATAGGGAACCAATGTACTCCAGTGGATTGAGAACCACTGCTAAGGGGTAGCTCTCTCGCTTAGTTTTAAAGGACTTATAAAAGGGGCTTCGAGATTTTTGCGATAATTTAGGTGTTTTTTTGTTGTTTCATCGTTATTTTTTTTTTTTTATGAATCTAATTTAATGAGTTGCAGTTTACTTTTCCTTAATGCAAAATTCAGCAAAAATATTATTTACCGTAAAAATGTAAAGTAACAGCTGTAAATAGCCTACGTTTTTATGGTATTGGTATACGGACGGGCAGATGTTAACTGGTAACCATCGCCCAGAGACATTGGCGATGTAAGAAACCATTACTTACATCGCCAATATGCCACCAACCTTGGGAACGACATTGGCTTGTCCGTTGTGGCTGTAGTTACACCGGTGACCTGACCCTTTAAGCCGGAACGCATCAATACCATGTATTAGCAGTAGAATATAGACTTGCACGAAGCCCTACCACCGAGTAAGCCTACTGCTGGTCTAAGGTCTCCTCTCCTCTTGGGAAAAGTTTTGTGACTTCTCCATCTACGCTGTACCAATGCGGATCGGTGGCTTCGTGTGAACGCGCGTTTCTAGCTAGTAAGCTCGTGTAAGATCCACTATTTAATGGCAACTTTATCGTAGCTCTAATAGCAATTTCATATCTCTTTACCAACATGTGAATATGAGCACGCAGCACGTGTACAATGCATTTTTCATTCGAATGACTTTATGTCTTGGCTTAGATATCTCGGCTATTGGCCTCGTGTAAAAGCAGAATATGTTTGTCGGTTTATGAGATTATTGAAAACGAATGGATACTTCGTACACAGTATCAGTTAAACTTAATGTTTGGCCGAAAACAAATCACGACAATTTCACGAATCCTGCCATTGCGCCTATAAAGTACACAGTAGTAGCAAATATGCTACAAATACCACTATATAATCGAAAATATTTAAGTTTATCCAGTTTTTTTTTTTTACATAGTAAGACTTACTTTAAACACCTCTTTGCTTTTCATGTTTTGTTGGTCATGGAATTAAAAAAAATAACATTTAAATGTTCGTGGTTTGTGAAAGACTGACAATTCGAAAACAATTCGCGTAATAATTATCCCGAACACTTTTTCAAATCCAAACAAAACAGTCAACTAACAAAACAAAAATAACAAAAAATCCGCAAAACTCAACAAAACTATATAACAATGATTTATTAACACAATACTTGGGAGAGAAAAATATCAGCTTCGATAGCAGCGATGTAGTACGTACAGTGGTATTGCGAATTAGCAGTTGTAACACGCACCTATCTCGCACCACTGAAATTGGACTCAGTGCCAAGACCTGTCTATACGACCGTGATTGATACTTTCATTGACATTCTCAAATCTGTCAAAAAAAAAATAACCAAATGATCGTTGTATAGATAGTTTCACAGTACAAGTAAAACTCCGTGCTTGGTCAAATCCAAATAAGTTACATTCATTAAAAAAAAGTTATAATTATATATTTAAAAAAATAAAAAAACAATCCGTAAATAGCATCATAAGCGATAATGATGTGCATTCATTTAAAATTTTACGTTCCTATTATTTTAGTGACCTAAAAATGTTTGCGCGGTAAGCATAAAAAGCATAAAGCGACGTAAAGCCCACAAGTGTCGTATATTAATTAAAAACGCGGCGGAACGTGACACGGCGCGAGGGAGAGGGCGAGGGACAGGGATTAATATCTAAATAATGAGGCGGACGCCCCGCCCAGGTACCGTCAGCAGAATCATTTAGTTATTTATTTATTTAATAGGGAGCGGCGTGAAGTTAAATCCGTGAAAGAGACCTTATAAAAAAAAGTATTTTGAAGTGTTGACTCTACGTCCTTAAAGAATTTCTCTTCAATTCTTATAAAACTATGTTTTATTTTAACCATAGAATCATGATGTAATACAATTCGTTCTACTTGGCTTAGAATGAGTATGAGTTAAATTTGAAATTAATTATATAAAAAATTTTTATAATGAAATTTTAAGTATATAAAAGACTTAACTTACGTTTATAAATAAGCTTCTAAGTATGTGTTTATTGGCACATGACGTTACTTTCATATAATAAGAATAATACAAAATAAAACTATACGCATTGTTTGTCTGTCCGTACACATCGCAGCGCTATCTCTCCAGACAGCACTCGACACGAACGAAGGGTGAGCTCCGAAAAATGTCTCTCGCCGTGATTTAACGTCTGCCGATATTTACAGCTATCCGCGCCGGTGCTGCTCCCGGGGAGAGATGGGGTTACCCGGACACTGGTGAACTAACAAAATGTTATCCTGGCAATAAAAACAGCTGATACGTTTATTTTTTAAGGCTTTGATGTTTTGTTTTTTTTCTAGGAAAATATCGCCTAACTCAACTTATTGCATCATATGAAAGCTTCAATCTCTTCTAATATTATAAATACGAAAACAATTATGTTTGTCTGTTACGTTTTCACAGCAAAACTACTGAATCGATTTTGTTGAAATTTGATACGCTGCTGCGTATCAAATTTCTTGCTTGAACCCCAAGAAAGGAAATCCCCCCCCCCCCTAAACATGCGAAGCAGGTGGCAACTAGTAATTTATAAGACGTATACTTTATACTTATTGCTAATCATGTCAAATGATACATTTTCTTACACTGATTTATTTTTGTCTGTAATTTATATTTCTTAGCAGTATTCTATTCTATAATATTATAATATGTTTATGTATATTTTATGGCTATATATTTGTATAATAGATGTATATAAACGTCTTGTAAAACTTGTACAATTATACCGTCATTAGACCATTTCCTCTGCCCTAAGTTTGCCTGGAAGAGATCGCTCTTTAGCGAGAAGGCCTTTGAAACCATAATTTATTATTTTAATTGTTCACTGTAATTGTCCGCCTTCATGAGCAATAAATTATTATTATATTGGAAATATCGGCCTGGGCTCAAAATTAAACCTGAAAAAGAACCTTTATTAACATCAAATCTTCCATAGACAGGCCTCTTGTCAGTTATAATATAGACAAATATTTATATATATATGTATTTGTTTTTATCTCTTAATTTATATATATTAATTATTATAGACAAAACGTAAAGTTTATTAATGTAACATTAAGAAACTTAGCCATGTAACTTTTAAAACTTGGTCGAGTACTTTCGAAGACAGTCAAAGATTTTTGTAAGAAAGCGTTAGTAAAAGCGCCGAACTCTACTTGAGTAGAGCATAAATACTGATAGAGTAGTAAACGAATATACCTTTGTTTTAGGTACAACGTTGTACATCACATATATACTAGCTACCCGTACGCCTGTTATTCATTACATCTATACTAATATTATAAAGAGGAAAGATTTGATTTTTTGTTTGGTTGTTACGATTTAACTCAAAAATTACTGGACCGATTTTAAAAATTCTTTCACCATTAGAAAGCTACATATTTACCGAGTAATATGGGCTATGTTATATATCTTTTTAAATTAGAGAATCTCACCTAAAATGGAACAATGTAGCCCAAGATATCAAAATGTTGTCTATAAAAGTCATTATTTTGCGTGCGCTGCGAAAAATATTGACGATATATAAAATAGTGTTCTATATATGAATAGTACTCATGATTTCTCACAAAAAAGTTCACGATGGTATATGCCTAACTATTATAGTTAAGCCACAATAACAGTTTTTGTTCAAATTATTAAGTTCAAATACGGTGGAATCGAATAGTGGTGATATAAGTGTCATGATATTATTAATCCTTATCCATTTAAATGGTTTAATAATGAAGGACGATTAATTACATGTAAATTCCACTTTAAATACTTTTCGTTTAGAAGTTAAGACGGGTATAAAATTATCTCAGTAAGAAAAATGTCACAGTTTGAACAAACTTTAACTGTCTTTCGTTTAGCCTTTTACCAAATATTAATTCACGTTCAATAATAGTTTTTTTTAATTTTCGCAGACAAAGTCGCAGCCAATGTGCTTGTTGTTAAATAAAAATATTAAAATACAATGAGTATCGAGCTAAGATCTTCACGCCACGTATCTGTTTTTATACTTCGTACAATATTTCAAATAACGCATAAGATATTTTAACGCAAAACAGCAGTACTTTATATTGCTCTGTTCCTGTTTGAAGGGTGAGTGAGCCAGTGTAATTACAGGCTCGAGGGACACAACATCTTAGTTCCCATCTTAGGTTGGTGGCGCATTGTCGATGTAAGCGATGGTTAACATCTCTTACAATGCCAATGTTTACGGGCGTTGGTGACAACTTACCATCAGGTGGCCCATATGCTCGTCTGCCTACCTATGCTATAAAAAATAAATAATAATAATAAATACGAATGTACTGGACGAAATTGCTCGCTTAAAATTAAACTAAATTTATCGATAGGTAGGTAGGTATATAGACTTTTCAATTTTTATTTTTTTTTGTTTTTAATTGTATAGCTAGGCCGACGAGCATATGGGCCACCTGATACTTAATATCTTGGTCAAAACAAACATAAGTGCAAACATAAGTCGCCGCGGCCCACGCAGATAAGGGAGTAACGTCATACGTCAAAATCAAATCAGGGATATAAGGTGACGTTCTAATCCAGGCATTAACCTAAATACACAGCATATACGACTTACCTGGAAGACAATATGCTTTTTTTAGACACTATAAATCCAGCCATAGCTTATCATCGTTCGTTAGAAAAGTTCTTGCAGAAATACACTTAGCGAATATGTAGGCCTAGTGAACTATACTGACATGTTACGTCCGTCGTGCCTGTAACTACACTGGCTCGCTCGCTCATCAAACCGGAACACAACAATAATAAGTATTACTGTTTGGCGGCTTAATAGGTGATAAGTGGGTGGTACCTATCCAGGCTGGCTTGCACAAAGCCCACCAAGTAAACATGGCACATACGAATGGAAAATACGATTTTTTTGAAACGAAACTTCACCATCGCACGGTTGGACACCGACATAATTATTTTTCTTAGCGCAAAAAAAAATATTTTGCGTTGTAAGTTCAGGAGGCACACGACCGTTGTATAAGCCGCGTTTTATAGTTATAAATATTAAAACAAAAATTAAAATCATAACTGTTTGCGGTTTACGGTAATAATTTTTTTTGTAGTTAAATAATAGACTAAGCGTAGCACTTCCTGTTGCTCCCGATACCCGTAGTTCACTCACACCGCGACATTTTACTTAGCAATTTATACCCATCGTAACTTCTAAACAAAAGGTATACAATACGTATAAGAAGAAATTATGAGTATAGAATCAAATTTAATTATGAAACTATTTAGTAGTATAAAGATAAATATCCTGATACGATTGTCATCATCTTTCCATTCTACCCGTGTTTTAATGGATGTGACTTAATTATAATAGTTAGATATATAACCTCTCGGACTTTTTTGTGGGATATGATGAGTACTATAAAGATGTAATACATTATTTTAGGTATCATTCATTGTTATCGAAGCGCCGCAAAACATATTTTGATATCTTGGGAAACTGCGATGTAAGGTATACTTAACAAATTAAACTATTTATTAAATCGCTCAATGCAATACATCTTATATAAATGAAAAAAGTAAGTAATTAGTTTAATGTATACAAAATTATTTATATTATTTCAATTTCACTAATGAATTAATAGTTTATTGTTCCATAAACTCTTAAGCGAACAGCGTATGTCGAATTTTTGTTTTAATCATTATTGTTTGACTTAATTAATAAAAATATATAATAATTTAAATTATTTAATAAATTAATCATATAGTAAAACATTTAAGAGCTTAAAATAATTTATTAGTACGAAGTTCTGACAATAGATGTCGCCAGTAGTCGCTTCTGTGGTCTTTACTGGTGCGTTTACAATTAACCAACAAAAATTCAGTACGGTGTTGATTGAAAGAGCCTATGTATTATATTATTATGTATAAGCGTGTAGCGTATTTTATTACTGAATATCTATAATTCTTGTGAGTCATGGTGTAGGTATAACTACCAATATATAGATTACAGAAATTCATAATTCGCATCCAAAATAAGATTTATATTTAAATTATATTGGCTCTAGAAAATACTTATGTTAAAAATGCTTTAATATTTGAAGAATTTTTTTTTATATTTAATAATTAAGATACACGCTTTAACGAAATGAAGAAACCGAGCAATTAATATAACAATTAACAAACCGTTGAGTAGACCCGATCTTAAAATACTAAATATGAAATATTTTACATTCCCAACATCGAGAATTAAATTCGAGCCGCATACTGTAGCCGGGAACGGGGCCAAGTCCCGCCGCAAAAAACACAAGCAATCTCAGAATATATTTTAATAGCTGAGCGAGCGGTGACGGCTCAAAGGTGGTTATTTATCGCACGCCCTCTCTCATTGCTTCACCGAGCCGCGCTCTAAAAACAACATACATTCACGTTCTATTTATAAAAATTAACCTTATTGCATTGTTTATACAGTTACAATTTAATTAGCTCTGCGCATGAATACGACGTTCAGAAACGAACACGCGAGACTAGTAATCATTCGATGTCCGTTTCCAGTTTGTCTTATCGAATTAAGTATTCAATTTAAAGTCGACTTTACCTTGTAACAAATAAAATATAAAATCGCAGCGAGGTGACCCCCCGGAGCGATATTCATGTTACGTGTGGAAGTCCGATAATGAATTGGCATCGGGCGAGGAACAAGTTCGGGGCAATTCGCTCAACTCGAGCGTGGCACGTACTAGATAACTAGTGACGTGCTGCGATCGATATCGCATTTTGATCGCGCATCGATTTAATATTGGAACGGATATGCGTCGTATTATTCTCATACGTATTCGGAATATAAAGAGGATTTTATTTGCTCTGCAGTTTTATGACATGCTGGTAATTGACAAATTGTCTATTTTAACTTTTACCACAATTTCGAGTAGTTAACAAAGCCTACATTGTGGCCATCTATATCAGTAATATCTATTGGAAATGAGAATTGAAAAAGTAATTAAATGTATAAGAAAAACACATTGCCGTTCTTTTGGAGCTGGTCTCAGCCGTTTCTGCGCAATATTGGCGTTAAAAGATACATATTTCATTGACCAAGTATTAGAAGATTAAAATATTAAACATAACGATGAAAACTACAAGTACATCTTAATATTGAACAGAGTTATTAAAAATAATAGGAGAAACACAGTGTAGCTCCCACGGAGCCGAATGGAGTCACCCCATCTGAATACCTGGATATCGTACTAAGAGTGTTTATGTATTATTCGCGTCCAGCAATATCAGCATCTCGACAGCCCATATGCTAGTGCAAAACCAGAAAGCGCGAAGGCTGAAAAGATTTATACAACATATAAAGATAAGACAACAATACCAAGTACTGCTGTTTTGCGGTAGAATATCTGATGAGTACCCACTACTCTGATGGGTACCTACTCAGACGAGCTTGCGCAAAGCTCCACCACCGAGTGAATTGATTTATGATGCAAATGATAGAAACAAAAAAAACGTTACCATTACTGTGTATAACTGATGTATTTCAACTACTTGCTCTCCTTATAATATTACTTTGGTTAGGATGTGTCCCAGGGCGAGCGTAACACGACAGGCGAAAGCGGCGAGTCCAACATACCCCCCACTTCGCGTGGAAAAACCCGTAACGCGTTCTATAAGATAAAAAAAATAGACACTAAAAAGTACTGTCAATGCTGTGCAAAGGCCTCCTCTCCTTTTTAGTAAAAGGTTTGAAGCTTAATCCACTATACTGCTTCAAGATACAAACGTGACATTGTCATGCAGACTTCCTCTCAATATTTCACTGCACAGCACGAGATGAATTATAAATACCAATTAAGCACACGAAAACAGCGATGTCTACCAGCACCTGCCTGGTTTGTTATATTTAAGCTAATTTTATTCTTCTAAATTGACGACTCACAATAATTCTGTGTTGTAACATTTTTGTTTTTCTCGCCCAGATTCAGAAGAGAACGAGCATTTGAAAATCGGTGTTACTATGTGATTGAATATACGTGTGTCAGCATGTGTTGTATTTTTTATTTGGTATCAGTTATCACCGTAAAATTTGTAGGTACTTAGATTTGAAATCAAAATTTATTGCCGCGACTATTTTTGCCCTCGTACCAGATACAAATCAGTTCTACCCTCCACACTAACCGCAGAGTAAACAGACTTTGTAAATTACGAGGTGCGGACATAATTTATTCATCACAAAGGAAAAGTCGGGGGCGTGTGAGGTCGCCGTGAAATTGAAAAAATAAGTAAATACGTATAAAAACATTCGACGAAGCGCTCAGAATAACTTCGTTTGTTGTTTTTTTGTATACGCGTTACTTTACAGATAAAATAGAACACAAACGTACATTATTTATTACTGCATATTCCTACTTTCATTTACAATATTGAATATTGTGTAAAAGTAATTGTTTTTATTTAATTATACTGAAAATTGTGCTCTTAATTTTAATGTAATATTTTGTAAAATAATAATATTAAGCATTAAGCAATAACTTTACAATAAAGGGGGGGGGGGGGGCACCTCTTGAAAATGCAGCATATTCGCACAAGTTCGGCTCGAGTTTGCACGCAGACGTTTTAAGAAGAGAAATGAGCGACAGTGCTTTTTGATATATATCGATACTAATATATAAATCTGAAGAGTTTGTTTGTTTGATCCGGCTAATCTCAGGAACTACTGTTTCGAATTAAAAAAATATTTTTGTGTTGGATAGTCCTTTTATCGAGGAAGGCTCTAGGCTTATTTTTATTTATTATATATATTTTATTAATTATACGCGGGCGAAACCGCGGTGCACAGCTAGTGTACTTATATACGCGCCGACGCCTCGCGAAGTACCTAGCGTTTATGTTTGCGCAGACGCACTTTTCTTTTCGATGATCATCTTTAATGCTCTTGATAAATACTTTATTAATTTTAGTTCTCGTTTCATTTAAACGGGTCGAGGATCATCAAAAGTTAGAAACTTCTTAGAGTGTGGATCAACCCTAATCTTCTAATCCAAATATATAAATCTTCCTTTCTACAAAAGTGTCACCATGACAAACGGCTTCCATCAAACACCGTATTACGTCAGCAGTTAAGGGTGAGCGTGAAAAATGACCTAAACAAAGAGATCTCGTGAAATTTCGTTCCGTTTCTGAGGTTTGTGATCTGTCCCCGAAACTCGTTAAGCCGATGAGAAAGGTCGAGTCCTTCGGGTATCGTCTATTCTGAATCCGGTTAAAACTGTCCGTGTAATGCTTCGTTCAGTAAACTAAAAGGTTTTCTTTTTATAAAATATAAATAACTAGCAGTCCGCCCCTTCATCTGGATTGAACAATTAATTATATACCTTAGTAGATATTACGTAGGTATCATTTATTTTGAAAAAGAAAGTGTTCGATAAACACGGATTTTATCTGAACTTCGTAGATCTTTTAGAATTCTGTTTACAGCTTCTATTTGTGAGCGGTGGCTCATCGTGCATTCGTCCCACAGTATGAGACAGACCTCAGATATTCATTTAAATTAAGAATATAGTGTAATAATATATTAAATAAATAAATACAATTATGTTCAAAGTGCAATAGGTACCGCGTTCTTTATATTTTTATAGTGTTTTAAAATTATAAGTAATAAAGAAAACTTGAATATTAACGTTGTGCATTTTTGATATTTTGGAATGATTAGGGAAAAATTTTGCTCGAATTGCTTTAATTATCAGTATAAAAGTACTATCATTTATGTGATAAAATACAATATTCATTTATTGCGCTATCGTACACAAACATGACAATTTATATTACATTAAAAATTTAACACTTCAATATCCGTCTTACGAATTTTCAATCAGGGTCACGTGACCTGGTGTGGTCATTTTTTACCCATCACAAAAAAGTGCACAACGCCGCTAAATAATTTTCACTTCAAAAATTAATTAAAATCACAAACATACAATAATACTATTTCTAGTTTACAAAAGTAAAATGTAGATAAATAATAGACTCATCGTCAACGTAGTGCTGTTAGCTCCCGACATCCGCGACGATCTCACACCGCGGCATTTCTCTAAATTTTAGCACTATAATTATACCCGTCCTAACTTCTAACCGAAAGGTCCTATTCGAATAATTTAAAGAGGGATTTCAATGTAAATAATCACCCTTATGAAAATAGTGGCATAAGGATTAACTTTATGATACAATTTCGTCTTTCGATTTTTATCCGTGATTTGATAAACTAATTTGAACAAAAAGCGTGATTGTGACTTAACTATAATAATTAGATATAGCCTCGCAGACTTTTTTGTTGGTTATGAAGAGTACCTATTACAAACATGTAATGTATCATTTAGGTATCATTAATAGTTTTCGCAGCACTCGCCAAATAATGACTTTTATAGAAAAAAAATTGATACCTTGGGTATCATTGCATACGGAATACCGTAAGGATCTAAATTTTTTTTTATAAATCAAATAGAACCTTTGTTACTCTCTGATAGCTTTCTGTAGGTAAATTGATTTTTAAAATCAATTTAGTATTTTCGAGTTTATCCATTACAAACAAACAAAAAGTCAAATTTTACCTCCTTATAATATTAGTATAAATAACTTTATTATATAAAATATATGTCGGACGTCACGCTTTGAATGTTTTAAATAATATATATATTTCTGTTCTGTTCTGTTACATTTATTTTGCGTGACTTGACTAAATATGAGTGAGTTGATGGTGAGTCTTCGCCCAGAGATGCTGGCACTAGAAGGATTATGATATACCTTGAACTTTTTAAACTATCAAGCCACCGCTAACATCGGCGTCATAGAAAGTTTGTCCCTTGCTGTGTTGTGTCCCATTACACTGACTGCCTCGCCCTTCAAATCTAACTACTTTTTGGCAGTAGGATAATGATAAGCGAGTGTGCCTCACTCAGACATGGCCTGTGTAAAACTCTTCTGCTGGTTAATATTTATATTAAGCCTTCTTAGCCATACATTTTATTATATTATATAAAATATTCGTTTTTATTACGGATAGTAAGTAGAATGTTCTAAGTGATATCTATTTTATATATATATATAGCAATTTTTGTTATTTGAAAACCTGTATTTTTGGAGAAATTTAAAAGAGTCCGGTGTTTTACACTGAATTGAATAAAATATACAGATTGATGTTTGTCCTGACTCCGCTACCTTCTGTTCCAGGGACGCAAGTTTGAATCGCATAGTCTTTTCGGTTGATTTTGATAACACAATAAAACAAATAATAATTTTTTTTTTCTTTTTTTTTATAAAGTCGGCGGAGAAATGAACCCCTATTAGTAAATATTAACCATCCATTACATCGTCAATTCTCCACCAACCTTGGGAGATATTTTATGTGAACAACAAACTATAAGTATTACTGTTTTGCGGCAGAACATGTGATGAGTGGATGATACCTACTCGGACGAACTTGTATTAAGCCCTACCACCAAGTAAATACACAAATGATGGTAACATGTTGGAATATGCCTAATGATGATTGAATGTATTAATATCTAATACGTATAAAACAATACGAACTACTGAGATTCTTATAAGTTCTTCTCGATGGAATATTCATTCCGAAACGGATATAATTGATTTTTAAGCTGTATATTTTACAAAAGATTATATATCTAGAATCAGTCTTAAGCACACTATAAGAATTATTTGGTAGAAATCGTTATGTAGCGATAATACCAACATAGTTGTAGGTATGCTAATTAGGTTGAATCCATGTAGCGTGCGCATATTTTTGTGATGTACAATATTCTACCTATGTTTAACCTCTCTAGTCTATTTAAATCAACATTATAAAAACATTTAACGTACGTGATTTATACATATGTGTTAATGCAACCGTATATGTCTGTATTACACGAACATATTTATGTAACCAGCCATTTGGAAATGTAGGTTTCTTATAACTTACGTATCGAGTTCTTGAGACAGGTCATGTAACGCAACATTTTGTGGTATAACTACGTTATCGGTTTTTCTTGAACGGTAAACTATATAACTTAAGATAACGGGTATTATTATTCTATTTATTTATCATATTTTAACCGAATTAATAACATTTTTATCTGACTGATGTTTGCAGGGATCTATCATGTTCATGGCACAATATATGTAAGTACATAGCGAAAGTGTATAAGTTATGTATGTAAGTGTGTCATATTTTTATTATTATTATTATTATTAGGAATGTCAGGTAAATCATTGATGTGAATGGGAAATGAAAGAGTCCTAGAACAGTGCCTTGTTGGAATATTTATTTTGTCCAAATTTCGGTTTAAATAAGTCTGTTAGTGTAGACACTAATATTTGATTTAGGTATTGAACATACACGTTCAATATCTAAATAGTAAGTAAGTATATACGAAAACTTAGATTCTATTTGAATTACTTTTTAAGTAAAACACTACACTAGCTCACTCAAACTTCGAACCAGAACGCAACAATACTAAATATTGCTGGTTGGCGGTAGAAAGAATATCTGATGAGTCAGTTGTACCAACCCAGTTGGGTTTACGACCAAGTGGACCTTAACTAATTCTCACTATCGTGTTTTATCTCAATGTCAAGTGGAAAGTCCTCGGTATTATAGAGGTTATTGGATGAAATTACGTGTAGAATAAGTGGCTTATAAGCGAAGACCGTGGGTTCACTTCCGTTCAAGTACTGTTGAATTTTCAAGTGCTCGAGTTATTTTTCTTTACTCTGATTCTCGGATGCGATGACAAATATCTTGTGGAATTGATGCTGGCGCATAAACATCCACAGATCCGCATTGAGACTTTGTCCTTCAGATGTGGCTCTTGCCCAGCTCTGGGACATTTGTAAACTGGTTACATTTCTTATTTACAAATTTGATATAGATATTTTATCTCGCCATTATATCGTTGTTACAAACGTGAATTAGGATGTTAGTTGTGATTAGTAATAATAATATAGTTATGATTTTAGAACAATCTCACTTCACTTCAGCTTACTAATCCTTTGAGCCATGTCGATGACTTTGGTTCTCTGTCGGATCATCACATTTGGGATTCGATCCTTCAGAGAAACTTCGACCATAACCCTCTCCATAGCTCGCTGAGCGACCTTAAATTAAATATATTAAATAATTAATAAATTACGTATCGTTAATTACCGCACGTATGTTCCATTTAAATATTTTATCTTTATTTAAATAAAATGAAATTAATTTTAATACGCAACAATTTTTAACGTTCTAAAGAAAAAAAAACAAGTATTTCTGTTTTAAAAATAGAATGTGTCGAGCGAGAGCTCATCAGTAATCAGCGCGCGCGCAGCTCAGCGCAAACCTTCAGCAGAACAATAACTAGTTGTTCGGCCGGTGTCGAAACACGAGGTCGTGCGAAGGTGAGCTGATTGCTAACACGTCGCTCACGGCTCACACAAACACACATACTACTCACGTTTCTTATACAATACTTTATACATCGCTTCATAATAATATACCCTACGTATACAAGTCCGCCAAAAGAGGTAATGGATAATGGCGTAGCGATACACACGCAGTGAAACGACCGCACACAATGATAGCGTTCGACACGCGAGCAAAACACGCTGTCGAAAATTTTAACGTAGGTACCTACCGTTAACAAAACAGTTGTATTGTATTTATGAACATAATAACTTTATTTTGCCTAAATATAGCATAAAACTATATATTTACATTTCATAATATTTATCAGATGATAGCTTTTTTAAAATG
This sequence comes from Nymphalis polychloros, assembly GCA_905220585.2. Taxonomy (NCBI): domain Eukaryota; kingdom Metazoa; phylum Arthropoda; class Insecta; order Lepidoptera; family Nymphalidae; genus Nymphalis; species Nymphalis polychloros. Next base: position 4,774,595 of record HG992247.1, read on the forward strand.
TATGTAATATATATCTTCTTGTTGTTTTTATTGTTATTTATTGTTAGGTAATTAATAATTAGTATTTATAAATCAGGTACATCTTGAAAGCCTGCAATAAATCAAATCAGAATCTAACTTATCAAATAGTAGCAACACAGTTCTAGAAAAATAAAACAAAAGTAAAAATAATTGTTCTGTCAACGCTCACGGAACGAGCGGCTCAATAGGCTGTCATTTGCATTGGTAATGGCCGGCGCGGTATTGGTAAACAGAATGATTCGCCTCCGGCTCGCCGTCGTCTACGATAACACGTTACACTGACACAAGTACACGAGAAATTTATTCATGGTTATTTTAAAACGTCGAAGTGGAAGCTATAAATAACATAGGACATAATCCCTTACGCTTTTGGACGTATTTTGGTGTTTTAAACTGAGAATAAAGACATACATATTTTACTTGCATATATTGTTGTTCATATATTTATTTATCAAATGTATTATTATGTTATATTGCCCCAGAAGTAACATAGATACAATGTAGATGAAAACTAAGCATGCTTTCTTTCGGCACAACCGAGAAGGTAAATCTAATTCAAACAGACAGAATCTTGTATAGTAAAAACTGAATGTTTATTTGTATTGTAATTATATAAAAGCATAATCTTTATTGTATAGGAATTTTTATGGAAGAGTAATATATGAGACAAACATTCATTTGCATTTTAAACATTTTTCATCTATAAATTTTGTTTAGGGGTAATTATTTAGAGAATTCTTTGTTCTTATTAATATCAAATGTTAATAGAAAGAGTGAAATGTGTATATGATATTTATTTAACATTTTTAATCATACTATTATAATATTATTAAAATTAAATGGTGATTTGTAGGATTTATTTGTGATTTTCTTTCGATTTACCTACTGAAACTATAATAAGATAATCTCGTTCTCGTTATATATTTCGTAATATATCCTCTCTGATATTATAAGCATTTATTTCATACTTTGCTTTGGACTTTTGCGGAAGATGTCAGATCTATAAATATATATATATGTATAATGTAATAGAGCCAATTGCTTATTTTACTTAAAAAAATGTAGGCAGGCTAACAACTAGCCATATAATGGTAGGTGTTCCCGCCCATAGACATAGGCACTGTAAAAAATATTAACTAACCCTCACATCGCTAATGTACCAACATTCACTAACTTAAAGAACTATGTTATGGTCCTTGTGCCTTTGGTTCAGCCACTACTCGAACCAGAACACAACAATACTAAGTATTGTTACTTTGTGGCAGAATATGTGGTAGTGAGTGGTACATTCGCAGGCGGGCTTGCACAACCATCTTCCACCATATCTGTAAAAACATATATAGCCGCCGACTAAGAGTTTTAGTATCCATCAATTTTATTGGCAATAAAACTCGACTGTACAAACATCTAAATGTTACTTATTTCAGAAGGCTCTTAAAGATATTTTGTAATTTTACAAAATAAATGAAATTAAGCTATCGCCTGTGATAGGCAATAGCTTAATTTCATATCGAACTGTAGATTCTACCGCAATTAACTGGAAGAACATTTCAATCTCTTTTCCATTAATTAAAATTGCATTAATCATGCACAATATCCGACTTGAAGTGAAATAATAACTCACCGTTGTCTTCCATATTTACGTGTATAGAAAGATATGCGTAATATATTTATGTAGTGCTTAATATACAAGCCCTGAGTCGCCTAAATGGGCACAATGTCTATATACAGTCTCAACTTTAATTCGCAAGCTTGTTTAGTATAATGACATACTCATTTCTTTAAGGACAATAAACATTAAAACAGCCATAAATAAAATTTGTAATAGCGGACGAGTTTCCTTTTATATCAGGCTCAGTGATGAAGGGAAACACATGTACCACAGTCACCAGATAAAAGGGAGGCCCCATAAAAGTATACGCAAAAGTATAGGAGGGCTCCCAGATGTCGGGCTAATTTTTAATCGCTGAAAAAAATAAGCCTTATATCAAGGAGTGTTACGCGTTTTCCCCACGTGAAGTCGGGGTATGTGGGACTCGCTGGGGTTCAAGACTCTTAATGCGCCCCGAATATACCCACAAAAATGGCGGGAGGAGAAGGTGCACATAGCGTCGGTCCTCCCCGGTCTTTTTCGGCGGAGCGAGTCATCTGAGGTACTCCTGTCAAGCTCCCGCTGCGTGGCCTCCTACCGCGACAAAAAAGACTAGATCCGGTTTTGTACCCCTAACAACGTGTACTTAACACCTGACCTTTCCTCTCCTCACACTCCGGCGAATCCGCGGGCGGAATCTAGTAAGAGATAATTGGATAAGGATTTCTATAATAAGAGCTGCTGGTGTTTATTTGGGGTAATCTGTGACAATTGTGAGAAATCTTTTACTGTATGTATAACACATATAAAAATATCGTAAACCCTTTATTAATTCCCTTATATCGCATATCAATTGAAACTTATGTGATACGGTTATGGATGCGATTATATGGCGTATCGATACGGTTACGATCTGATACATCATCGATACGATTTCCTTTTTTGGGCATCCCTATTTATTTCAAGCAATTGCTTGAAATTGTGTATTAACACGGCGCATACTCGACTCTGGTGAGTTTCCTCCACATACATACTTTATGTGGAGGAAAGGCGTAAATGCGTTTTGCCAGCAGTATAAAGAAGGTTGATTAAATGATTACAGCCATAAATATAAATTATTGTTAGGGTTATCCTGTTTCATTAATAATATTTGTTAATTAAACTTTAAAGCATTCTTTCATTGATAAAAAGGCACTGTTTTGAACGATTCATTTATTTATTATTATGATACCTCGCTATCTTATAAGTTTTTAATAACAATTATCCAGAACAACCATCAATTTTTTTTAATAGTATTCATAAATAATGCTTAAATAAGCACAGAATAAAGGAACAAAAATCCAGAACACAATTCAGTGTGTTTGGATATATAAGCATAATATATGTATATATAATAATTCCTTACAACTAGTAGATATTGACAAAGTTGCTTTCTGTAACAAAATATTAGAACGACAAGAATAATTTTACGATTAGATGTTATAATTTAAAGGTAGTAAAATAAATTTATGGGACGAGATGAATATAGCTTTACATAAAGCTAAAAGTGGCCGGTAGGAGTCGAGACGTCGTAATATTTATATCAAGCCCAAAACGAAGTAAAATTTGAATGTAAGGCTACCAACTGTTAGTAAATATAATTTAATAATCACTTAGAAACTGTGCATATTGTGTAACAGACTTCGTTCGTTGATCGTCGTGTGAATATAAGAACTAAGAAGAGAATAAAGACATTAAGAAATATATGGAATGATTTCTACGCATTTAAAATAATAATTGTGCGGTCGAGGGACCACCGTCAGGAACGAAGTTCTGTGCGATATTTTTTCGACTCAAACCGTGTTTGTGGCCGTAAAATGTAGATTTTAATTGATTATATTATATATAATAAGGTCCTCCAGACCGATTTCGGCCACGGCGGCCAATCTCAAGAGAGATTAGCCAACTGTGCAGGAGATATTATAGTGCACAAATGTGTGCGCAAACACAGGTGCACTTTCTTTTCCTTAGCTCTCATAATCCGATGGGACGGCAATCCGACACGACCGAAAAGAGTTCAGGCGCAGGACCAACTGCTTAACGTGCTTTCCGAGGCACGGGATTGTACACACTTCCACCTTCCAGACTCCGGGCTGCTACTGAGAATTTTCTGACAGAAAAACCCAATAACTATATATTGGCCCGACCTGGGAATTGAACCCAGGACCACCGGGTCTGCAGTCTAATATCTAGCCACTTGACCAACGAGGCAGTCGAGTTGATTATATTACTGTATTTTCGTCACACCAAAAAGCACGCATAAATTCGAACGCCCAACACATCGCATTTTGTAGCATTTGTTAGGCTCAGTATGAACGTTATTTCGTTATATGACGTGACCTTGGGCCACTGCCATTTCACTCTACTGTAAGCCGCGTAGAAGAACTTCGTTCCAAAATATTGTTCATGTTTAATAGTTATGTATTTATTTCCATAAGGATTTAAACTTACATAAATAGAGATTAATGTTTAATCTCTATGCGTTTCGAAGCAGATTATCTGGTTGTGATAACACCTTGGCGAGGTGTGTGTAAATAAAACATGAATATTTATTTGTATCTTTATATAGTATATTATGTGCCCCCTTACTTTACGCGCGCAAAATCGAGGTACCCTTCCCAGCCACAGGAACCTGTAGACTTACTATACCCCCCTATACCCTACCCTGTAGACTACAAATATAGTTAAATTTAAGAGCATCGTGTTTGTTATTTAACATCGCTTAATCTGTATTTAATTATGCAACGTAAAATGTAAGCCACATTTCGTGAGAACTCGTCAGTCGTGACGTTTGTTTCATGATTGCTAATAGAAATGTGCGCGCCTCTGCGGTTCGTGCGCGTGCGCAGACCGCAATAGAAAGCTGAGTTTCACTCGATGATTCGCTCACGAGACCGTCACAACTTTGTTGATAACGTTTCTCAGATTATCTGTGGTTTCAATTCGAAATGTAAAATAATACCGAGTTTTTTTTCGTCGTACATAAATAGTCAACTCAGATTAAATTAAAAACAAAATATTGATAACATATTTTTATTGTTTGTTTTTTTTTTCAATACATTGCGTGCATGTATGTATATGTCTAACTTTACGGCGCTGTTTAGTAAAGAGGCTAGGCTGTTGATTGAACGGCTAATTAAGCTAGTTGGCTGCGACATATATACCCCATATATAATAATAAGTTATATATGAATGTATCCAGGAGTGTTGTTTGCTAAATTTCCATTCATCATCAAACAAGCATGCAAGTATCTATTAATTCGCCGCCTCTTATGCAATATGTCGCCGACGCTGCTTAAGCCATTTGGAACTGATTTGGTTCACTTTTATGGGGGCCGTCTCACGTCTGCCTGACGTCAACACCCCTTGGAAACGCCTTAGCTCACGGTTGATTTCTTGCATCTGGTGAAGGATATGGTAACCAAACTTTTTAATAATCAGCTCAGATATTCCATTTCTGATGAAGACCATAGAGGCACTACTTTTCTGTACCACACGGCATCTGACTGTTCATTTATGTATGATATTTAACACGAAATTGTTAATTTTGTTACGGTTTTTGTCATGGTGTACGCGCGAACAAATTTAAGATTTACCGCTATTTAGTAACGGGTATAAATTTTATCTATCTCCAGTATTTCTACATTCTTGCTTTGATTAATTGTACCATGTGATCTTTATTGGTATATCACCGACGATTCGTACTTAATAAATGATCTTTGACTGTTATTATAATTAAAATCTAGCTACTGAGTTTCTTGCGTATTCTTGTCGGAAAAAATTGCCAATCCGAATCGGTGGTAGATTTACTACTCGCTTACTTGAATAAAGTATATTTTTTTTTTTTTTTTTTTTTTGTTCCCGGGATGACAAATGACTCTACTTCACCTGATGGTAAGTGATAGTAAAGTCCAAACGCGACGACTGCTAGTGCAGTCAGGAAGAATGACTTGCACTAGCCGCCCCCGCCTTGCCGGCCCGCAAGATGCCTCTTCACGCCTCGTTTGAAGGAACCCGGGTCATAAGAGGAGGGGAACACGTGTGCTGGTAACGAATTCCATGTTTTAGAGGTGCGACAAAGAAAAGAGTTGCCAAATTTCTTCGTGCGCGATGGAATTGATGTCACAGTTAGTCGGTGACATCGAGAGCCAGCACGCGTAGATTTGTGAAGGAAAGGGGAAGCAGGAATGAGGGTGAATAGCTCCTCTGAGCACTCGCCGTGATACAGTCGATAGAAAGCGCTCAGTGCCGCTATCTCTCGACGCAACTGTAAAGGCTCGAGGGTGTTGGTGACCTTTACGTCGCCAATAATGCGAACCGCACGTCGCTGCAACCGATCCAAGGCCTCCAGTAAGTACTTAGCGGAGCCATCCATATTTTGATTTAGCTGATTAGTTTGCGCCTCAAAAGTTACTCCTCCGCTTCTGTTTCTGTGTGTAACGGTACTTATGTTGCTAACAATGAAAACGATAAAGATTTTTTTTAAATCTGCTTGTGATAAGCGCGTTTAAGCGAACTGTTCAGTGTTATATGTTAGTATAGATAATGATAGAGAGAATAGGTATGTTATGGTATTCATACACGTTCTTGTTTGAAGTAAAACGCCATAATTATATTTCAGTGAGTAAATAATAATTATAGTGCAGTTATTTTACGTTTCTGACGCAAAAAGTTCAATCGCTTTTTTTATCTGACTTCAAAAAATGTCTATGTTTGTATTCAACGCGTATATATTTATTTTTTTATATTCTAACATTACATAATTATTTCCGTATATTTAGATAGTTTAAGTCTCTGTGTTGGTTTGTATACTTGTATTATTTTTTTTGTAATTTTTATGGATACGTAGAGTATTATTGCAAGAAAAGCTGATAAACCAAATGAATAATTAAAGTACTATAACGTTTTAGCAATTCTATAATTCCTGAACGTCCGTCCGGACTTTGAACGGGTGAAATAATTTATTGCATTTGGTAAAAAAAACCTGAAACCCGATCGTATTACCTAATTCGATATCAACCAGGGGAGCAGTTCTACTAAATATTTGTCACTTTTTTGCAGTCGAATCGAAGGTTGATCATTGGCGTTTATCCGTCTTCCTATTCGTTAATTCAATTATCGACTATTGACATAAAAGTTAACAAATAATTTTGGTTTTGCCATAATGATATATGTTAACATATTATCGTTACGAATAAATACCTATAGAATGTCGAAGTAGTGTGGAATAGGCTAGTGGTGTATAGCGGCTATATTCTTATGAAAATTGCAATTTCCTGATCATTATTATTCCATCAACATCAGGAAGATAAGAGTGACGTGGCGTGTGCTCTGAATACTTTAGCAGCTAATTAATCTAGATATAACGTGTCGGAAGGACGCGACCACATCATGAATATGCAATTAACTGTTCGTATATTTTAATCTATTGTCTAAGTCTTACCTTCCGTAATTGAAATTGTGGTAAATAATTATTAAGCTTATTACTATCATACTATACGTATTGATTACCGATTTGAGGAACTCAATTTGTCATAATTGTTGTTTGGTGAGTGATTATTTTAATTTTTTATAGTATAGGTAAGTGGACGAGCAAATGGGCCACCTGATGGTAAGTAGTCACCACCACAAACATTGGCAATGTAAGAAATACGCATTCCTTACATGGCCAATGCGCCACCAACATTGGGAACGAAGATTTTATTTCCCCAATAGACTTTGCAGTATAATATCTACCGCAAAACAGTTAGCGTCTTCTTCTTTCAAATATGAAATAAATAACGACAGAAAGAGATAAATAACTATTTAACTAATCGAGAGGCCGCAGCTATTTGAATATTTATTTATTATTAACATTTATCTTATTGAGTAAGTAGACTGCTCGCGATATTTACATATTAATAAAACACTGACTGCCTCGTTGGTCTAGTGGCTATATATAAGGCCGCAGACCCGATGGTCCAGGGTTCAATTCCCAGGTCGGGCCAATAAATAGTTATTGGGTTTTTCTATCTGAAAATTTTCAGTAGCAGCCCGGAGTCTGGAAGTGTGTACACTCCCTTGCCTCGGAAAGCACGTTAAGCCGTTGGTCCTGCGCCTGAACTCTTTCCGGTCGTGTCGGATTGCCGTCCCATCGGATTATAAGAGCTAAGGAAAAGAGAGTGCACCTGTGTTTGCGCACACACTTGTGCACTATAATATCTCCTGCGCAGTTGGCTAATCTCTCTTGAGATTCGCCGCCGTGACCGAAATCGGTCTGGAGGACCTTATAATAAAACACTATCAAAGTAGGCACTAAATAACAACCATAGAAACAGTTATAGACTAACTACATTTAACAGAACAATAGTAATAGCTTAAAATTTAATTCAACGCCAAAGAACTTAAATAAAACAAAAGAACAATTACCATACATTAACAGATTGAAAAAGAAGTAAGTACAATTAACTTACTTTTGTTTTAAGTATGACTTAATTGTTTTTCTTTTAGTTACAATAATGATTACTACCGTAACTTATTTAGAAATAAATCAAATAATACCACATATGTATACGTATTTTATGAGCTACTACTTTGTGGTAGGGCTTTGTGCAAGCTCGTTTGGGTAGGTACCACCCACTCATCAGATATTCTACCGCAAAACAGCAGTAGGTACTTGGTATTGTTGTGTTTCGGTTTGAAGGTTGAGTGAGCCAGTGTAATTACAGGCACAAGGGACATAACATCTTAGTTCCCAAGGTTGGTGGCGCATTGGCGATGTAAGCGATGGTTAACATTTCTTACAATGCTAATGTCTAATGGCATTGGTGACCACTTACCATCAGGTGGACCATATGCTCGTCCGCCTACCTATCCTATAAAAAAAGAGCTGCAAACTAAACATCCATAATAACGTCCGCTAACCTATCTATACTTATCTTATAAATGAGAAAGTATGCCTTCAATGAACCACTGAACCGATTCTGATGAAATTTGGTATGAAGCGAGCTTCAATCCTATGGAAGGACATAGGATACTTTTTATACCTGATACCCCACTCCCTAACATGTGCCGAACCCGGTATCGAAAACTAGTTTTATCATAATTTACAAAGAAGAATACGTTGGATCACTACACGTAATAATAAAATATATCATATAATTATGACCTCATTACCACATGTTACAATCATTTAAACGGTAATCAAGTTATATAATTAGGTTGCTAATTTTAACAATTGCTTTAATTATTATAAGTCGCTTGCAATAAACCATTTAAAAGTTATTTAGCTTAATGAGCGCGACATAACGCCGACAAAGGTGTTATGAATAAATAACAGGTAACAATGGAACAAAAAGTATAAAAAAAATCCTTTATTGATGGTGCGCCTGCGTCGTCTCGTTCTTCCGACGTATTTCTTGATGCTATCTTGTTCTCGGAACGCTGCATTTTGTCTCGCTCGTTCGTGACGGTATGCGGGTAGTGCGGTCCCGTTCTAACGTCAATCGATACCACTAGACACCCACGACAACCAGTTGTGAACAACACGTCGAAGGGCAGGATTTAGGTAGCTGTATGATTCTGATATTTTATTTCAATTATTATGAAGTATGTAAAAAAAATATATTTTTTTGTTCGAATTTTATTTTAGTTTCATGCTCTTTTAACGCTACTATTGAACTGCTTACGTTATTTTTATTCTATTTGAAATTAAATTTAATGCATTCAATGAAAAAAGTGCAGTATTGTTATAACATAGTCGTATCAGTTAAAATAATGTAAAATCTAAACGTTGCCGTCGCGTTGCGTCTATTGATTTTGAAAATCCGTCAAAATCTGCCATTTCAACGTACATAAAGCTCATTTGAATTGTAGGTATAAAATCATTAGACAGTAGAGGTAGTGCGTAAAATCTAAAAAAAAATTGCTTTTAGTAACGCAAGTAACCGTATTAAAAATAGGCAGTTATTTTGAAATAAAATTTTATAAATTTGTATAGATACGTTGCTACGTTTAACAATCACATTAGGTACAACTAATTGTAGGTATATAGTACATACATATGATTTTCGTGGTAGGTTTATATATATCTATATATTTACAAGATATAAATAGAGATTTTCATTAATAACTGTCTCCTTGCAGTATTAACTGCGTTGAATGTTATTTCTCCGTCTCCGTAGATCGTAGCGTTATACAGTCTTTTAGCTTTCGAAATAAATATGTTAAAGAATAAGAAGAATTTTACCAAATCGGTCTCGTAGATCTTGAGTTACTAATGAATCGTTGGTTCCAAGAGAAATAAATATAAGGACAACTGTTGGCTAGCATTGTTTATATACTCTTACTTAACTACTCTCTTATTTTACTCGGTGGTAGGGCTTTGTGCAAGCTCGTCTAAATAGGTAAGATGAGTGGGTCATCAGATATTCTACCGCAAAACAGCAGTTCTTTGCATTGTTGTGTTCCGGTTTGAAGGGTGAGTGAGCCATTGTAATTACAGGCACAAGAGACAATATCTTAGTTCCCAAGGTTGGTGGCGCATTGGAGATGTAAACGATGGTTAACATTTCTTACAATACTAATGTCTATGACGTTGTTGACCACTTACCATCAGGTGGCCTATATACACGTTCGAGTACCTATTCTATAAAAAAAAAATTAAGGATAACGGTTTTGTTTTTCAACAACAAATCACTTAAAATAAAAATTTGTTAACATTTTGAAATAAAACGTTTCAGGTAAAATGTCATAAATCATGTCCATTACGTGAGTTGAGAAAAGAAAGTTTCGCAAACAACAACTATAAGGGACGAAGTTGCGATCACGAGTTTCCAACTTTACTAACTTGTTATACTTTCCCCCAGTCCGAGAACTTTCTCGAACTCCTGACAGATCAAAGTGCCAAAGCTTGTTAATAAACAATAGTGACGTTTACAATAAAATATCGCGTTGGTAGAATTGGCAAATGGGCCACCTGATCACCAGGTATGAGTAGTCACCAGCGCCCATAGACGTTTGCACCATAAGAAATATTAATCATCTTTTACACCATTAATATATAATATTTATTTAAATACATAAAGATAGGTATATAAACTTACATACTACTTATCAAAATAAGTATTAGTAGCGAGTAGAGGTCCAGAGGATTACAGGAAGCAGCCAGTGGGGCAAGGTAATAGATTGAGAAACCGGTGGTCTATTCTAGCTGAATCCAACAGCATCGATTTCTGCACCTTGGCTGCCAGCAAGCTGCCGCCTCAGATGGTGAGCTAGACGGACGGGTAGAAATAACTATACGTTATTATTACTTTTATAACTCAAACTTTATATTTTCATCTCTCATCCTATTAATAAATGCTAGTCTATGAAGCGTTTATTATAAATATGCATACTTGAAGTTTTTTTGCTTCAATACCTAAATGTGTGGTAAACGGTGCTTGCCCCGACTCAAATCATCGACCTTCGATTATTGCCAAGAGTCTAACAACTCCTTAGGTAAATCTCTCTAGTATAGGAAGATTAATGCATTTATATTAAATATTCTAAATGTTATTTTAATATGAATTTGTATATAAAAAATTGGACAGTAAGCTTATATATAAGCATAGTCCGCGCTCTATGAGAATCGGTCGGAACTATGTCAAATCCTTTATATATTTTGATAGAATTAATAGATAGAATACTGAGCATCAGTCTAATATATTTAATCGAAGATCGAAGTACCGTGTCTCGGATAGCGAGTATTGCTGGTAGGTCCTCGCTTGATGTCATCGATCTTATCGAATTTGCAGTTTCAGTGCCCAGTTGCCTTATGTGCCTTGTGTGCGTTATCGGCCGCCGCGCCCCGCGCCGTGGCTGAAATCGGATAGGAGTTCATTATCACTAAATATTCGAAACATAACAAGGCATATAATATATAAGGCATCTAGAAGTGTAACTGATTTTACAAAAATCTCGAATTGATCTTTTTAAAAATAGAACATTTGGTGTTGTGTAGTAAAAAATAATTCGCTTTTGTTCTAATAAATGTATTAAAATTCAATTTATTTTGTTAATAATATTATATTTTGTAGTATACATAATTGTTTCACTTCTATTATAATATATTTCACGTTGTTGCGCGTACATAATGTTTATTTTTCAGTATTTTTTATTAAAAATTAAAAACCCTAGACCAAAATTGATAGTAACAAAAGATAATATATGCTTTTAAATTATCTCTCGTTAATGAAGCTGTGTTACCAAACCTCGAAATATTATAAATTAAAAAAAATATATTATGACTGTCAATGTAGGCACAAACAAATATGTTGAAGTTTGTCAAAATAATCATAGAATATATCCCCTACAATATTAAATAATGCGTATTATTCGTCGTATGTCTTTATCGCTTGAGTACGACGTGCCAATAGACAAGTGCGGCTGTATAGAGTTATAGACTATTGACGAAACGGCACGTGACGGCAATTTATTTGCCCCTCGAAATATTCGACTGGCGGTTCCATCATTTTGCGGTTAGGATTCTTTTTGAATGACATACTTTTGTTAGCAAATAATAATCTGCAATATTATAGAAATTTAAACTACATTATTTATTGATTATTTAATATTTTGAACAATTAATTAATTATTTGTATTACTAGAATCGAAATTTAATTCATTCGTTCATTCATTAAGTTAATCGACTTATATAAACTTCAGACCTTTTATCTTTGTTGATTTTACCACAGATATACCTATCATTGGTAGCAATTAAAATTGCAGAATTAGAATTATAAATAATCGCAATCCCTGACGCAAAGAAGGTTGAATTTTTTCACGCCAGTATAATATCTATAAGAAAAGTCGTTTTAAAATGATATATGAAGAAATCATTGTAATATTAGTTATGTATGGTTTGTCGTGTAATTAAACGTAAACACTAGCTGTTGATGCATTGGGAATAAATTACAATAATAATAATTAATAATTTAATACATTTATTTCATTAAATTTAAATTAAAACACAATTGTACCACTAAATTATGTATGTATAATGAATTAAGTTAGTATTACGAAAACGCATGAAGTTTATTTTGTATTTATTTTTTATTTATTTTTACTTTTAATTATACGTATACTTTATAATATAAAATACATTTACATATTGTGCATTGGGAACAATAGCAACAAGTACCGTACCAAAAAAATGTACCTATAAAACACTATGAAAAATGTATTAAATTATTTTTATAAGTGCAGAGTTATTGCACAGAAACAGAGTACGTCATCGTAGAACAGGATGTAAAGTAGATTAAAAGCGTGCAAATCCGGCTGATTGATACAGCAAGCGATGAATGTTGAAGAAATAAGCTTGTGGAAATAACAGCTAGACGATAACAATGTAATAAAAGAAAATTATGTAAATGTTACTTTAATTACATAGAAAAGGTGTAAACTGTTAACACAATGTAATAATTATAACATACCGGTTATATCCGGTTAATCCCACTGCTGGATTCCTTTCCCTTTGATGTGGCCTTAGCGCGGAAATTATTCAACACCATCATTTAGTAGGTTTTCGTACTTCTTTACCAACATTACCATTGCGCACGAGGTGAATAATAAAAATATATAAATCACAGAAAGGTCAGTAGTTCTTGCCCGGGTATGAACCTGTAACCTTCGGTCAAGATGGCTGACATTAAATGTACCGATACAATTCATACAATACACAATTACTTACATAATAAATAAGCGTCGAGTTAATATTTGTGGATTTTCAACGAGGATATGTAGATTTCAATGCACTCGATTAACATATCAATGTTAATTAATTGTTAGAAAAGAGTAATTACTGAGTTTCTTAACGATTCTTGTCGGCAGAACTCCGAAACGTCGTACATTCCGAACCGGTGCTTCCTTTACTTATAATATAATATTGTAAAACGATAATATATAAGTGTTTGTAAGAGCGTACTTGGTGAACAAACGATATTATTGTTTAATAACTATAGGTATATATTTAATTTTATATACATTATGTTGAGCCGTGATGGCCCAGTGGCTGGAACGCGTGAATCTTAACCAAAGATTGGGATTCAAACCCGGGTAACTCAGTGTTCGTGTGCTTAATTAGTGCTATGTAATATAGTTTGTCTTGTGTTCGTCGAGGAAAACATCGAGAGATATCCTGTATATTGTGTCGAATTTAACTTAAATTATCTCACATATATTTCCATCAACCTGCGTTGGAGCAGCATGGTGGAATAAGCTCAAACCTGTTCCTTAAAAGTAGACCGTCGCCCTGAAACCTGAAATGCTGTTACTTTCATTTTTTACTACGTTATTTACTTAAAGCAAATAAATTTTAAATAAATATCAAAATATGTTTTCGGTATCTGAAACTATACTAATACTATAAATGTAACTAACCACTGAACCGATTTTGATGAAATGTCGTATGAAGCAAGCTTGAACCTCGAGAAAGGAGATAGATAACTTTTTTATACATTAATCATGTCATCCACCCTTCTAAAATGTGGGCGAAGCCGAGGATGAGAACGAGTATTTTATAAATATAAATCTTATGAGATTTTTGGAAAATGGACGCATATAGATAGAAGTGAATTGAAAGTCTGAGTTGCTAATTGGGTACTTAACGCGGGATTGCCAATTACAGTAACGCGCCGTTTAAGCCCCGTCCCCCGTCGCCGGTTATCCGGGCATTACCGTCCCCCGGGAATACGACGCGGGATGTGACAGACACTTGTCCGATCCCTCGCCATCTATAACAAACTTTTCTTATTAAAATATTTATAAAATTTATTCTAAAGTCTACAAATCGTGGCTAAAACTTGAACCTTTTTGGGTATAGGTTCTGTTATACTAGTCATACGTCTTCAGTTTTCTCTTATTATTAGGTATATTTGCTTTCAAAAAGCTACACATGTTTTGGATTTTTTTCTACACGTGTCTATTTAAAATTCTCTCACTCTCTTCTTACGAAAAAGTTTGTACCTCAAACCTTCTTTATATAAAGAGAACAGAGTTTATTGATTGCAACGATTTAATTACACGTCACAACTTGTGAATTAAATGAGATTTTTGGAACGAAGTTCTTTTACGCGGCATACAGTAGACTGAAGTGGCAGTGGCCTTAGTTCTCCTCATATAACGAAATAGCCTTCATACTCTGCCTACCAAATGTTACAAAAGGCGATGCATTGGGCGTTCGAATTTAGGAGGTCGACGGGGGTCCCCCGACCGCACAATTTTTATTGTTTATTTCATTCAAAAGAGGAATTATTATTCAGTACATACAAAATTATCTTTATTAAAATAATGTTTATGTATGGGTCGGAAAGATTAATTTCATATTTGCTTCTAAATATTTCATAAGCTAAGCCAGACGATGCCTTATTTGGATTTTGTACCATACTTAGCCCGTCTCGACTTTGAGTAAAATTCGTACAAATTTAACCCTACCCTTTCTTCACCTTAAAATTGAAATTTCCTAAAATCCTTTCTCAGCGGATACGAATATTATGAAATAACATTATCTTCCAAAATTCGGCTTTCTAGACAAGGTATTTTTGGCTGTGCGACGATAGTCAGTCCGGACAAATAATTTTAAAAATAGTTATGGATAATTTTATATTGTGCACTATTATTTTTGACGGTACACAAAGGAAAACGTAATACTGTCCTAAGAATATAAAATTTGTTTTATTATTTATCTTCAAATTTTTACAATTCCATATCAGTTTTATATGGTTTAAAGTGTGTTTTTTACTAAGAAGTTTTATTGAGAAATAAATATTTTAAAAAAGATATTTTAAAACGGCTAGGTAGGTATGGTTTATTTCTCTAAGCAAATATTTTCGTGGCAGCTCGTTAGCACCTTGATCGCATCCGTTCAATTCACCCTCGACTCACCCTCGCAACAGGCCTGAGGGTGAGCCGGTAATCTGATTTAGTGGTAGTTACCTAGAACTAAAGTGCCTGCTAGTTGGTTCGACTTGTTCACAATTGGTTCGATTTGTAATAATCAAATGCTGTATCAGTGAAATTGATATTTTTTTTATAATTAAGTCCATCTCAAAAAAAAGGCACAAGCTATAAAAAAGAAAGTAATTACTCAACCGGGCTTTTCGTATCGAATGTTATTGTTGTCAGTGGCATGACTTAGAAGATATTTATATTTTTTTGAAAGATACATAATATAAAAATGTATATACATGTGAAAAACAAATTGTACAGAAATTACATTGTAGTTTATAGAAAAAACACGCCTTCCAAATAAAGATATGAGACTAAGACTGTCCTGTGGCATTGTACCCAGGACGCTGCCACTATCCTTCCCTTAATCTGTACTGTAATCTTAATCGCTGAACTCATTAGCATATTTACTATAACGCCTAAAACACTAAGTGGTAACTTTAGACTGCATTACAATTTTGTAATTAAGGTAGGAAATCACTGTGATGTTTAAATGGAAAGATTAAGACAACTGTAAATAAATAAAACTGTATGTCGCGATTTCGTACGGTAATATAAGCTGGGGCTAATTTTATTAATTTATAACTGTTACAATACGTTTTTTTCGATTTAAATTCAAATCTTCTATAATTATGTATGTTCCAAACCAAACCGATATGATATAACCACATACAGCAATGTCAAAACCAAACTTAATTGTTAATAGTATATAATTTAATTAAAAATTAGGAAAAGGCTGAGGAAGGTTAAACGGCAACGATAACGTTCCGTTTCTATTGCGTTGAAATGACAATGTGTTCTTAGAATTCTTCTTAGAATTGGCCTTTGTTATATTTAATGAGAGATTACTGAACAAATTTTGATTAAAAAGTATTGTGATTTTACACAAATTTCGGTAAAAATGCAGTTAAAATAACTTAAGTCGATTGCCATATTTATTTCTAAACATTTAAATATGTAATGAAGTATTTAAATATATAATATAATGAGGTAGATTACTCATACTGCCACAAATCTATAAAATTGTTCTAGAACATTAGTGTTTGATAACACTTGATATATTATATCATCACAACACCGCTTCCTGCGCCGTCCGGCGGGGTACTGATCGTGCTTATATGATAGAATGGTTATTACGTAGTAGGTTAGGTTGAAAATCAAACGAATATTTATCTATTATGTAGGTAAAAAATGCTTGTTTCTACTTACCCCTGTTACAACTAGCCCCCCGCTCCCCTACTCATAATCAAGTACCTTTGTAAATTATAATATGTTTAAACGTATGAATATTTTGTTTGTTTGTTTGTTTGTTGTATTTAGAAATAGTGCATTATAAATATCAATTTGATTTATATCGACTTTCCATTAAATTATGACTATTTATTTTGATTTAAAATGATATTGAACACGAGCACTCCGCCTGGCCTTATCCATTTTGATATTTGACCGATGCACCTCGGGCTGTCTATTGGTCTGAGGAGGTAGCGTTGCAAATACAAAAATTATGATAAGCCGGCAGATGTTGACATAGATAATTGATCTTATATAGCTGAAAAGCAAACAGACCGTCAGCTGCTCAAGGGTTTAGCTGTGGTTGTGGGTTTTTAGCCACACCCACAGCTAACCCCACTTCTACATTGCACAGCTGCCTTCAGGATCATACCATTTCTATTCCTGTAATCATTTGCTTTTGTAACTCATAGTCGTGTATTCTGGTGTTCTTGCCATCCATGTCCATATTTAGTATGGTATATTTTTTACAGAATACGACGATGACGTCGGAAAAGCAAATGGGTCACCTGATGCTAATTGGACACAACTGGCCCATAGACATTGGCATTGAAAGAAATTTTAACCATCGCTTACATCGCCAATGAGCCACCAACCTTGGGAGCTAAGATGTTATGTCTCTTGTGCCTGTAATTACACTGGCTAACTCACCCTTCAAACCGGAACACAGCAATACCAAGTACTGCTGTTTTTCGGTAGAATATCCGATGAGTGGGTGGTACCTAACCAGACGAGCTTGCACAAAGTCCTACCACCAGTAATAAGTATTTGACAATAATTTCGTTATAGTAATTATGAAGTCATAGTAATTCAAATCAAAGTAAATGTATGAATTCAAGTAAGCTTTACAATACAGCGTTTTTGAATTGCCACTATTTTCACTCTACCACCGTTTCGGAAAGTCTCTAGCGAGATGAATCAGTAGAGTAAATCAAAATAAATCGGATAGTATCAGATTTTTAATGTGGTTAGTATGCACATTTATTGTTCCTGATCAGTCCTGCGTTGAAATCCAAGCTTAAATCCGAGCAGCTTTATCCAAACAGTATTTTTTATGGGTAATAAGATTTATTGATTGGTTTTAACTTAATTTTTTATATTTATCAAATGGTAAATGAATAATATTTGCCGTTGTCAAAGTACGACGCTGCATATCGTTTAAAGATTCATATCAATTTTGGTACACGGCCCGGTCTTTCGGGACAGTCAGGTGTCTCACACGATCCACACGGGTTCCACTGAGATGTAAGTGAGACTCGCTCACCTAACCCCCTAGATATTGGAAGGGTTGAGCTTGATTCCCTTTTAGATATAGCAAGCAGTCGTGTACGGTCATATTCTGAAGTGCACTGGGAAAGATATAATTTTTTTTATGAGCATAGTTTTTTTTTCATTCATAACAAACACAAATATGCCTAACGTAAGTAATTTAACGGTTTAATTACGAAAATAAAAAAATAAAAAAATAAAAAAAATCGCACGTAAAGTCGCGCTACCTGATACAGCTAGTTCGACAACTTACTATAAATAACCCTGAACTTCCGAACAAATAGTTATTATACACGATAAAGTTATAAAGTACACTAGTGATAACTGATCTACAATCTAATTAGTAAGTATTTTACTCACATCTACATATGTACTCAATGTTGAGAACATTAAGTGTATTGAACAATGTGTTCTATTTACCGCTACCGCGGTACCGCTTTTTGTCTTTGTTTTGTCAACTCTGTACTTTCTTTTGGGTGTATTTTGTTGGTGATCTAGTAAATAAATAAAAATAAGAAATCCTTAAGCAGAACAATATTTACGGAAGCAGAATACCACCTTTTTAAATTGGAAAAGAGTACTGAAAGCTCGGAGCTATTAATAATTTTTACCGATTAAAAGAAGTGTAGCATGAAATTACGTATTTTAGAATTCAAATGAGATTTCGATATTGATATTATGTTACTATCGAATAAACAATTATAAAAGGGCTAAACGAGAATATCCCTTCTAAATGTTTAACTTAAGTAAAATAAATATTATAAATAACAAAAAAAACGTTAAAGAGTAACATTTCGATATCGATCGGCGGGGCAATTTCACGCGTCATTAGTCGAACACGCTCAGTCATTCTGCGGTCACTATTATTTATAGGAAAATCAACTTTAACTAACTGAAATAAGCATTACAATTGAATGAGATGAATTTAGAGCTGGCGTTTATAAAATTCGAAGAACTTGGAAAGGCATAAAGAGCTAATACGATCAAATGCATGAATGAAATATCTTATTAATTTCATAAATTTATCGATAGGTTCATATGTATTTTTTTTTAACATCATAAAGTGTATATATGGTACTATTAGATAGAATAAAGGTTAGACATATACGTTTAGTTCGCAATACATGTAACTCTATCGACTTCAACTAAAGGTGAAACATTACAAAACTATACAGATTTGTCGCAATGTCTTATCGGTGTAAAGGCTTTTTAGGAGATGCAGTCTATAAGAGATATTTCTTAGTTTTTGACTTTTAACAATTAAAATTACAATATTTGATACCAAGTGTATTTGACGACGAGAAGGAATGCCTCGTTTCCGCCATCTTGAACTTATACCTTTTAGTCAAATCAGCAATCATATCGTCAAGTAAACCTTTACAATATTCAAATCAACAATTATTTAAATTAATAAATTGTAAAAAGAATTGATTTCTTAATTATAAATATTAGTTTAAATACAAGTTTTAAAATCATGATAATGCTAAAAGGAGTTGATAGTTACGTTTAATATATAATAAGTATAACTTATTCATTACTATTACGCTTTTACTCAAATCACTTTTTTTCAAAATCAAAAGACCAATTTTTAAATAAAATCAAGGCGCATTATCAAGCGTTTCAGGCTGATAGAGCTTTATAATATGACCATTAAATTTATATTTTTTTTTAAATACAGAAAGAAAAAATACAATGATAAAAAATATAATTAAAATTCAATTTCAATTCAATAAAAACCATATTTATGTACAATATATCTTTCTTATTTTTACATTGCTTATATTATTGTAGAAACCTACCCATTATAACATGTGGGTGAATAAAAACTTCGAGCTCGTCTTGTTCGTTTTCGAACAAAAAGTTCTGTAATACAGAATATTATTATGTTTTACATGACTCATCGAAGCATACCAGCAATACAACTATGAAAATTGAGCTCTCAAGTTTCTACCGGTTGATACAAGAATATACACGAGTCGGAGAATTTGAAGAGGCGCGTGCGTCAACATTCGAGAGCCTTGATAACGATTGACGACTATATAACATGCAAGCGCAATAATTGGTCAATCCTACAATAACAATTAACCATACGTCTTACTTATTTACTTGTATCTTTTGTCGCGTCACAATAATTATTTAAACAAATCAAATTTAAACTTAGAAGAGCTTACTGGGTGGTACGGTTTTGTGCAGGGTAGGGTAGGGTCCGGTTAGGTACTAATATTGTTGTGTTTCGGTTTTAAGGGTGAGTGAGACAGTGTAGTTACAGGCACAAGGGACGGTCGGCCCGTTAATAGGTCGCCCTTAGGATACGCGTATTCTGAGCTCTTAAGTGAGCTCCCAATATCCGGCTGAGTATGTTAAAGATTCGCCCCCGCCCGGTGACGCTGTCGAACCCAATAGGGCCAACAGCAACAGGTCTTTTCGAAAAAAAAAATACAATGGACATAACATCTTAGCCAAAGGTTGTCGGCGCATTTGTGATGTAACGGTTCATATTTCTAACAGCGCCAATGCCTATGGGCCTTGGATACCATTTACCACGGCGCAGGCATTACATGCCTTAAAAATGACTGCAAACAATGTACACTGCTGGCTCTGTTTATGAAATAAATTTTATATTATTTTTTTTATAAAATTTATGTAAATACACACCTACAGTGATATTCGGTAAATTATCTTCGATCAATCGGACGGAGATTGTTGCTTTTAAAAATAGAACAAATGATTCTGAATCCGTTATACAAAAGACAACCTTTGGTTAAAGGACATAATAAATATTTTAGCGACTAAGCGCACGGATGTTATCTTGTCTTATTAAATGACCAATTATTGGGACATACTTTGTGTGTCAGAAACAGCTCTAACGATTTGGCTAGAATTTTGTGTTCAGATAAGGTTTTCAAATTTATTTATATCTTTAGTATCTTTATCGAAAAAATTAAATACGTTGTCACAAAAAAGAAATTAGGATAAACAATTAATTAAAGTGTTAGACGGATAAATTATTTTCGTTCTTAAATTGTTATTTCTATTATATCTTTGAACATTTTGGCTTTTCATTGTTTTACTTTTAAAAATAATTTTATCATTGTGAATATTTAATAAATATACATACTTAGATATATACTACGTGTTTATACAGTATTTTATCTGTCTGTTGTAATAAGTTACTTTTTGTATAGTCAGCTAATTTTAAAGTGAGCAATATTTTACCGCCGAAGGAGTGAGATTTGAATGATCTCTCTTAGATTTCATTTTAACTAACACTTAAATTACCAAAATTAAAATACATTTTATTCAAGTAGGCTTTAACAACTATTGAATCGTAATTTTATATATAAATTATATTAAACTAACGTTTTGCCGTTCCCGTGGGAATACGGGTACTAAATGTAGCTTATGTTAGTTGCTGGTAATATAGCTTTCCATTGAAATAATTTTTAAAATCGGTTCAGTTGTTTAAGCGTGAAAGTGTAACAAACAAACAAACTCACATTCGAATTTATAATATTAGTTAGGATTTAAGGCTACCACCGGTTCGTAACGTAGATTGTGCCGAGAAAAACCGTCAAGAAACTTGATAGTTACTCTTTTCCATTTTTATATCGAGTAAGTGACGAACACTCTAAGTATATAACATATAATACATACAATGATAAATGACACAACGAATATGGACATAACTCTTACTACGGAATAATTCTTCATATTATGTCACATATAATTTTTTTTTAATACAGTAGACAGCTCGCTAGTTGAATAAATTACTTGTAAAACATGATAGTCCAACATTTAAGTGGGTTTTAATACCATTCCACCTGCAATCGACTTAACAGTCATCACCATACCAAATAGGGGCGATGAGTGTTCAAAATAGCAGACCCGTATAAGGCTGAGTCCCAAAAGAGCTTAAATAATAATTGTGTAACCGCAAATTACGCATGTGCGGGCAATGAGCATGCTCATTATATAACAAAGGCCAAACAACACAAACTAAAATTGGAGCTCGTTTCAACAATTTTATGATTGTATATAGTAGAACTGATTCTGGTTCTGATTCTGGATTTCTGGATATTCTGGAAAAGCATATTATGTGAATACATTATTTTAATTTTAATTAATTCATAATATTGCTTTGGATAATCTTATTTGTGTGCTCTCGCTCATTAGTGAATTTACTAACATTTTTTAAAACTATTTAGTTTTAATAAAAATTGCAATCTTGTAAACAGGAAAAGATTTAACGCTCTTTTCTATTAATTTGTTTTCACTTCCAATGTATTCATGTGTACACAATAAACCCAGCAATAGCTATTCTACATAACTTTAAAACGATATTTATTATATATTAATCAGGACGATCAATAGCAGATTTACAAAATTTTAAGTATATGCTACGTCGTTTTTCCGCCCTCGCTCTATCATTTACATGGCATGAGAGTCAAGTTTGTTTCTGTAACTTACTTTAAAACTTTACAAAAATATTTAATATATCTCGAATGTACAATGAAATAAATTATCCATACAGCGTTTAACGTCACAGTAATTAATAGTAATAAAAAAAATATATACTAAATTAGCTGACTGTCAAATCTGCCGCCCTGGTCTCAAGTGTTCTCAGTCCGCTGAAAAATCCTCCACTTGCTAATTGTTGACTGACTAAAGTTTTTCAAATTTATCATATCAAAACTACGAGTTTATAGAAATAATATAATGTACTCTGTTATAGTACACAATACACATAAGTACATAAAGTATATACCTACAGAAGTACCTTAAGTACTTTTAATAAATATCTTTGTCCAATAAGTTTTCCTAATCGATTAATTATTAGATATACATCCAATTACCTACAATTATTACCTTGATAGCAATTCCTTGAATCGAGTGGCCGAGTTGAGGGATCTGGGAATTTATTTGGACTCTAAGCTTACTTATAGGTCTACCGTATGCTAGGATTTGTTTTGAGAGTAAGCAACGATTTTAAATGTAACACAACGTTCGTTCTTTTATACAATACTTTGGTTCGTTCTATTTTGGAATATGGATATATATATAATACGGAATCCACACTACAATCTATACATTGAGATGTTGGAGAAAATTCAAAGGAAATATGTAAAATACCTTAATTTTAAATGTCGTGCAACAAATGAAATTATTCCAATTACCCCACTTGCTGATCGTCGAACACTGATAGATCAATTATTTTTGTTTAAATTAATTAGGAATTATATAGATTCACCTTACCTTCTAAATTGCTTAAGATTCAGGTGTCCTAATGTACGAACACGAAATAAGGCTTTGTTTAATTTGCCCCTATTAAAATCAAATTATGCTCGAAATTCTTTTATATATAGAGTCTGTAAGGAATATAACATTAAATTTTCCAGTATTGATATATTTACAGAATCAGTCGCTCACTTTAGGAAGTGTGTGTTAGAACCATAAAACCTAATTCTTTTATTTTTAAATATCCCCTTTCATGGTTTTTATTTTTATTATTATTATATTAAGATATTCGTAATATATTGATTCTGCTCTTGTTATGTTATAGTTTTAAGAATTAATTGTACTGTTTGTTTCCCAAATAAAATAAAATAAAATAAATAAATACATATATTTAGGTATTTGATATAATACGTGTTTTATTGTTTTCATTTTAAATTGATAATAACTTTAGTTCTTCACATTCAAGTACTTATTTCCCTGTACATCATATTAATGAATCACAACAACACTTCGGAACGGAACGGGAGATATAACGAGCATGCTTGTTTTTGCGCGATACTCACTCAGCTTAACATTTTGACTAGTCGTTCAGAAACTATTTCAGATTTAGTTTCAATGTGAGTAATGTTATTAATTGTTAGAATTGAAAACATTAATAATATTTTATTACCTAACATTTAACACAATTTACTTGCGTAAATTATCACTACTATCATTTTGTACTTAAATAAACGATTTAATGTTAATTTTCACATTTTCTTCGTTTTATTAATTGCTAATTATAGCACTCTTACGACCCCACTGAAATACTTCCGTGGAGTTAAATTTTTCACACTATTTCTTTAATGGGGCCGGCTTTAATAAAATTTATAGAAAATATAACTAATAGCAAATTATTTAGAGTTCATATTCGCTTGCTCATATTTCCATAGATCGGTATCCCTTCGCTCTTTCTGAATTTTAATGACCAATAAAATTAACCTCACAAATGGGAATCGCTGTTTCTTTGTAACATTAAATAAAGTTTTACAAGTTAATATTCTTCTTTTTTATTAATCTTTATTGCATTCCTTTTTTATAAACGCTATCACACACATAAATATATAATTTATTATAGGTTAATAATTTATAAAAATATTTCTATTTTCGTTTTGTAATTTCGGTTGTTATTGTTGAATTAGTAAAGATTATTACCATTAATAAAAAAACTACGTACGCGTTTACTCTCGTTCTTAAATAATGATTTTTTGCAATGGCTAGAAATAAAACTATTTTAATTGAATCAATTATTATTAATTCATTAAAAGGAATAATTTATAATCATCCAAAACTTTTTTTCGTACTTTCTACATTTATTAACAACTGTTACTAAGTTTTTCCACTAGTAAAATTGTATTACATTCGAAATATCTACATTTTTCTTAGTATTAAAAGGAAAGATAATATAATACGAAAGGCAACTTGACATGAAAACTGAATATCGGCAATATTATACTGTTATCATTATTTTATTGTCTTTAATGAAAAACTATAAGTTATTCAAATTCAAGAACGGTACGGTCACTAGTAGACACATAAGTATAAAATTATCTGCTAGGGATTTAACCTTAAAATATCAAATGGTCTCGTATTAATACGTCAAAATGTTAAGAACGCTAGTCTCCTTACAGGCCCCAAGCGACAAATGTCACCGTCCTCAAATACGTAGGGGGCGAGCGAGACAGCAATGCCCGAACGTTGTAAGCATGAGAGAGAGGGTAGCTACCAGAGAATCCAATTAAATTGTCCCATGATTGGTTAATTATTTTATTGATACAGCTAAATACCATTGAAACAGACCCCGAATATAAATTGAGGGAAGCGGTGACGCGGTAATTTATGAGAAAACATTGTTGAAATTGTTGTACCGTAACACAATAGCATGCAGCGGGTGAGAGGCAGCTAATTGTTGTCGTGACCTCACACGAATGTTGAAATAAAATTGCAAGATCGTAAGAAATACTGATGGCCAAATAATTTGAAACATTTTAGTGTCGTATGTATTTTGATACTAGTATGCTCCCACGGAAATCTGCTATGAGGTTCATGATTTGATGTCAGGTACCTCATGTTTTTAACAGCGTGTATGCAAACTCATAATGATTAGCTTAGAAATACGTGAAAACGTAACAAACAAACAAACAAACAATTTATAATATTAGTTAAGATTCCGTACAAGTTGCTTAGGAGGTGGTTAGTGAAATAATGCTAAAAGAAGTTCAGGAAGACGATATTAGTGATGAATTAACGTCATCATCATCAGCCGATCAATTCAGACTGTTAGGCAGAGGCCAGTGCACCCCAAGCACTCAATTCTCCGCGTTCCATATCCAGTCGAATCCGACCACCTCCTTCAGGAGTCTCTTTCCGACGTTAAATAATATTCAACTAAAACTGTTGATTGCTCGTAAATCAACTTCGAACGCAATATTTTTAAGTAACTTATTAACCAGATTCGCTCGGCTATGGTGTCAAATAATATTTTATTAAAGCAGGCTCTTACAAACACTTTTCAATCAACATTTTACAGGATTAAAAGCCAGCAAAATTTTGGTAAATCGCGTTCCTTACATCCTGTTCTCGGTCCACGATCTAATTTCTAAATCGGTAATATTGTATTTCTATGTTTTTATCTTTTTGCCCATATTTCACAAATTATTACAAATAATATGGCGGTTTTCTTTTGAATATAATATAATATTGAATAAAATTGAGTTACTATTTTTTCAATATTACTCTTTTAGATGTAGTGAGCGAAAATTTATTTAAATTTAAATTAATAAACATAAATCGAAATAAATTAAAATCGCTAATGTTAATAATAGATTATGTGTAAATATAATTAAATATAAAAACATAGAACACACTTGCGTCATTTTCAATCGAGAAAATTTTATTGTACAATGTTTTTAATCAAATTCAACCCTTGAAATGTTAATGAAGTATATCATAATATACCTACTTTATTATAAGGACTTTTTTATAAGGAGATTATGATAAGGATATATGTACTTATTCAAAATAAGTCTTTGCTTTATACCTAATAGTTGCCCGCCGCGACTTCATAATTTATATATAATTATTTATGAAATATACCGAGGACGACATACATTTGATTATTAAATATATGTTTAACTTGGCCTATTAATAAATTTAAATCGCATGTAAAAATTAAATTGATAAGCTTATTAATCGGTAAAAGACTATTTGGATGATAAAATTGAGTTAGTATTGTTATTATAGTCGATGATATTCATTTAGGATATATAATAATTGTATTTAAAACATACAAAATGTATAAATTTCCAAAATACATAAAATGTAAAATAGAGGAAACGACTACGAACGACGACTAAAAAAGGGCTTTTATGAGCCTATTTGATATAATATTTTCATTTTGATTTATGTTATAAAGGTATCAAGTGTTGCTTATTTGTTAACGTTCATAACAGTTAAGCACTTAATAGCATAATCAGTTGTAGTCTAATAAGAAGCGTGATTGATGGATGGCCCCCTGTCTAGTCGCGCTATCCTCATCGGCGACCGATCGCGACATACTCCGTTACTTTTTGCATTTACAACGGTCGTTGTCCCCGAATTTGCGAACACGTATGAGTCCGATGTTTAAAGGAGCCTCCATTTTGTTTATTGCAGCATTTATTGCAGACATTTTAAATTCACTGGGCCCCTGAAATGAAGGGGCCTTTTGTTCGAGTTTTGAACGATTTTATCTTTTATTATATGTGATGTTCTTATTTAAGTTGAAATTATTTGACATAATACACATTTTAGTTGTCACGACCTTGGCAATATTTTACAAGAATGAGTTTTGTCATAATGTAGTTACGAATCGTTGTTGCCTACCATCGTTATGGCCATTGTAACTTACCTGCGGACAGTTGCGACCGCTCTCAATGTAGGGATCGTTTTATAAATATTTCAGTTAAACATTTTAATTACGGAATCAGTCTGGTATGGTATGTTATGATGTACACTTAAAAAATCGTAAAATTATGAAACGTTTCGTCAACAAGATACCCAGCGCGCACCGTTAAGGCATTCATGACGGTCGTTGTCCCCGAATTTGCGGGCAGAAATCACTAGAGATTTAACTTGATAGAATTGCCGCGTAAAAATCGATTCGTAATAAAATGTAAATGAATATAGTAATCTATTGAACACCATAACTAATACTATAAAAGCTTGAGTCAGTTTGTTTGTTTGTTACGCTTTCTCGTATTAACTTACACATGTCCTCCCCCTCATACGCGGGTGAATCCCCAGGCGAAGCTAATTAAGAATATTTTGTATAAATTAAAACTTGAAAATGACTACAAATAGACTATGAAATAATAAGAATATCAAAACATGTGTGTAAATTAATTCTAAAGTAGATATTTGAAATATATATGTAAATGGTTTAATATAGAGTTATTAATTAAAGTAAATAAACGTATTTGTACCTACATACACTGTGAGCCACTTTGACGCCGTAATTTCATTGATGCGTCGTGTATAACAACCGTGCCACACAGTCCTGCTAATGGAGCAACTGATAAAGCCACGTACACACGTCGAGACGGATAGGAATAACATTATTATAAATATATTTTAACTTGGCCTATTGACAAATCTAAATTCTCATTTCAAAAAAACATGATAATAATTAGTAAGTAATACTCCATATGGATGATAATAAGGTATCTCTGTATTGGATAATTTTCATTTAGTACAAATTATAAAAATACACGGAAATCTAAGCAGCTTACTCTAGTACATTATCGTGTTTATTAGGTTTTTTTTTAAATAATATGATGGTGCTTATAACAGACCAAGATTGCTCTGTGATGTAGCTGTGATGTGAATATTAGCCGATGATTAAAAGTTAAAACTCAGACAACACAAGCACTATTAAATTTCCATTTGCGGATTAAATCATTGTATCCTCCAACCCAAACTGAACTACTTTACATATTAGATTTATTTATTTAGTTTATTATATATTCTAAGTTAATATTTTAAAGTCACGATTTAAATGAGCTTGGACGAGACTTCTTCAATAAAATTAATTACATATTTATATCAACAACCCACACAATAAAGAAACGGGAGTAAAATAATTCACATATTTATGTAACCATCTAAATAAGTTAAATTTATTTAGGGCCTGCTCATCACGTGTGTAGGAGTCTTAAACGCAATTGCTTACAAAGAGCGACGCGGTCAATGTACCGCGCGTCACGCCACACCGCTCGCTCTAATGCGCTTAGATTGCTACCACCACCATCATATTTTGACCTCTCGCGCACAAGTCACTGTCCCCGCTACACGATTATTGACAGAACGATAGAGGGGCGAGGGAGCTCAATAGCACTGGCACTAACGCTGCATTTGCAAGTATTACGCGAACTCAGCTATTTGCTTAGGTTTCGTACGTACAATGTAAAATTACTTTTTACAATTAAATGAATAATGTAGGTTATTTCAAACTCCAACATTCATGTCAAATAAAACATAGAATTACGTACAAATAAATCTTTCGTGTCTTCTCACTTTTTCACAATTATTTTACTGTTACTCTGTTTCTGAATAATGAATTGCGTGGATTTAATGATTGCTGGATCTCGTATAAGTGTATGTAGTTTGTACAAAAATGTATTAAAAAAAGAGTAGGGCAGTAGGTAACGTGTCCTGCCGGTTCTTCTCGAATTAAATCGACCAAACCACCACCGAAACCAAAAAAAAATATTATTGAAAATATTTTGATTTGATTTGATTTGATCTGTGCTGTGTGCCGTCGCACTAAAAGCCATTAAACTAATTTATTTTTCGACACATATACCGGTAAATAGGTCTTAGTGGCTAAAACAAGTAAATCTTATTCGAACTATACACACATGTACAAGTTAACAATTGCAAGAAGCCATTCTGTAGTTACTATTTCTTATAAATTAAAGTACATAGACTAACAACTAACATAAACATCAAACAAACGACGCGTTTTTTTGTTGTCACCTATACAATCATGTATAGAATTATCCCGTCATCATTTTCATTATACATTTACACAGTGGTTACGGAAATTATCAACTATATTTAAGTATACATAGCTGAATGCAGTTGGTGTCCTTTTGTTTATAATTATAATAAAATAAGATTTAGCTTACGTTACCTGCATAATAAATTAGCCGGATCCTTTTAATTAAGTATGGGCTACGCGCGATTCTGCCAACTTTAAACGTTCCTACTCTGACCCGGTGAATCGTGGCCTGATGTTAAAATGACTAGAAAGCTTCCCCAAGAATTAAGATAACAAATGCATAAATCCGACTGATCACCACCAGCCCATATACATTGAAACTGTAAGAAATATTAATCATTCCTTACATCGCCAATTCGCCACCAACCTTGGAAACAAAGATGTTATATCCCTCGTGCCTGTAGTTAGTGGTTCGCTTACTCTTCAAACCGGAACACAATAATACAAAGTATTGCCGCGTAACAGGACAATATATGACTAGCGGGTGGTACCTACCCAGACGGGCTTGCACAAAGCCCTACCACCAATTAATGTTTTACGGTTTGTTCTTCTTTCGAGTGATGGATCGACGTGACATTCTGAAAATATATATCTAAATGTTTTATGTGCAGTCAGGTATGTGTAGCCTTGAAGTGCCTCTGCATTGCTAGCATCCAGCTTCTTTTGCTATTCCTAGTCGTTGAGAATATTTCTGTTTGACCTAATTTTTGATGAACAAAGACAAATTTCCAAACACTGCTAACCGTCTCTGAGGTTTCCATCAAAGTTTACTAACTTAATATAACAAGCTCCACTATTTGAGTACAAAATAGCGGGTTGCATTTGTGTGACCCAGCTGTCTACATTTTATCAATACGGTAATGTCCAATATTGATGAATATCAAATATTATTATAGCTACTTTGTCCTGAAATAATGTCATTTTTTCTGTCACAAAATTCTTAGGAAATTGGCAGAATTATAGAGGCTCAAAAATCCATGATCATGTCATGAAATCTTTGTTCAGGATTGGCGTCCCATCTGTCTTTGAAAGTGAAGGAATAATGATTTGGTATATCTGTGTTTGCGCACACCCTTATCAATATCTCTTGCGCCTTAGCGTAAGTCCTTAAGATTCGGAGGTTGAGGACTTCATCCACATAACACATACCCAGTGTTGTAGGAATATTTAATAATAATATTTTCGTGAAATTTCGATGCTATGAGTTCACAAAAGGAAATCGAATTATAGCCTGTTGAAACTTTTAAACTGTCATATCGTATGTTAAAAGTAATTTATACTTCCCGTTCATAGCGTAGAGTAATCAAGACGAAGACATCAAAGTTAATCCATAAAAGATATCTTGTCACGAACAAAGAGCCGACTACATCTTAACGACACCGGCACCATAAGGCCCCTTAATTAAATGTTTAAGTATGTTTCTCATCACAAATCATAAGCTGAGCTCTGGGGCTGTCAAAACATAAATAAAGGCGCCTACAGACAAGCAAACGAAATCAAATAAAGGGGCTTACAGACAGGAAGAGACCGGCGACGGCTCGCTTCGGCCTTAATGGATTTATTTAGATGTCATTTTTTATGTGGGCGGGGGCTCGCGCTGTGAGCCGCCTGCTAAAGATAATATGGATACACCATGGAATAAAAATATATTTTTTTACCAATTTTACAATTACGTAATACGCAATTGGTCGATCTATTGATTAACCGCTTTCAACACGCAAGATTACCATATAGATGATTGTCATTAAAATTGTTTTTATCAAGAAAGTCAAGCAGGTAATTCGGAAGCAGGCATTACTAGATATATACGAAAGTGTGTGGTAGAAGCTTAAGGTCGTTTTTATTGTGAGTTGATAAATACATATATAGCGTCTGTTAAGTCGACGGAGCTTGTTAGACCTGAACATTAATAACACCACTTTAACACAAATGTTCTCCGTCCCTGTTTACAAGTGCGTGACATTTAACAATTTTATATTTTAAAATTAATAAAAAGAGTACGTATAATATAATAAATATACTAAGGGTTATATACCTATAAATTAGTTTTTTAATTAATATTGAAATATGTTATGTTAAAATTAACAAAAATCATCTGACTTAAATATTAGTTTTTAAATTAATTAATTTAATAATCCGATCTTCTCTATGATTTCCTTAACAAATGTAAGCCCTCCGTTATCCCTTGAACGCGTGTTCCATCTCAGCAGGCACGGCGATTGTGTGTGTAGCCTCAACGACGCATACATAGACATTTTAATGCATTTCTCGCTCGCACACAAGCGTTCGGCTTGTAGCTACGAGGCATCTTCATTGGGTGTACACAATGCGCGCGTGTGCGTGACCCGACATTGGTATTTTGATTGGTCATGCATTTTACGTGTTTATAGCCGACGTGCGGCTTCTCCCGTGCGGGCGAGCTATAAAAGCGATAATTTATGCTGCGATCTGTTGCGGTTGGTACCTAAGGGCCTGGCTGTATTTTACTGAAGTGATAAGAAATCTAATGTAGCCCGCGTATGGCTCTTGAATAATATTACGCTTAAAAGTTAATAAGCGATAAAACTTTACAAATATTATTATAAGGTTTTTGAATATCACGCTTAAATTTCATTATTTTATTTACAAAAACAAATGTTACTTGATCTATAGTCATTTAACTTTTCTAATTGTTATTTTCACTTATATAGTAAAGCCTCTTAATAAATAGACACAATTAATATTGTATCACAGAAAAAAAACATTTTATTCATTTATTTTGTTTGTTTTGTACATTATTGTAAGAGCTGATAAACAAAATACGTAACTATAAAACTTAAAAATAAATAATACAAGCACGATTTCACAATGTAAGATGAGCACAGCATGTTTATTATTAAACGTATAGATTTAAAATATGAAAATGTTGATGTAAATTAAAAATGGCCAACAGTTATCTTCTTGTCAGTCTTGTGACATTTCAACAGTGTATCTAAATTTATATCAAACAGTGCAAAAACAACACAGTATTCCAAAGATTAACAACTGCAATGATATAGTTTCCCCATCAAAGGAGTTTTTGCATTAAAATAGTTACAAGAACGATAACAAAGCTTGTTTGTTTAGTTGTTTGTTTGTCAAATTTTATAGAAAAAAGAGGAAAGTCATTAAAACATCGTTAAGAAGAAAACATATGTGTTTTGCCAACTCGAATACTTTATAATGTTAAACGTAAAGACGAATTGTTCTAATCCAATTTTTGCATTAGTTCTGTTAGTTCATAGCAATCGCTCTCTTATTAGACAAGGTTTAGGAGATTCGAATTTAGAATGATAAAACAAAACAAATCTCTGCACATTATTTTTTATCAATTAAATTCGTGTTTATTACGACCCATTTGTCTGAGGCTAGACAGTCGGCTAACCCTTTTCAGTTTCGTTATGAAAAAAAATATTTACGAATAAAAAAAAGTAATGGTTCGGTTAAATAGCACAAATTATATACACTCCCAAGCCGTGGGTCTCGAAAGCGCCGACGTGACTACCATTTAGCGCCACAACCATCGACTTTATGCCGAAAAACCGTTACCTTAGCAGAAATCAGAATCCTTCAAAAGGATTTTCGTCAGTCAAACTATAAGACAAGCTTTTTTCTAATCTAATATCTACATACTAGCTAATACTGCGATAAATACTCAACAGGTATTTAATGATAAGGAATGTTTGCCTGCCTGTTAGAGCTCACCCAGAGCGGCATGTGTTAGTCATAAAATAGTCAAACATGCTGCGTACGAAATTTCATCAAAAATGGTTGAATAGTTTAGTCGTGAAAGAGTCACTGATAGACTGGATTACTTTTGCATTTTTAATATTAGTACAGAAGGACAGTCCTTCTGCATTCACACAGAGATAATTGATGAATGTAAGCCCAAACACACTAACATATCATGTCCTTTAAGCCAGTGTAATTAATTGCACTGGCTCACTCATCCTTCAAGCCGGAACACAACAATACCAAGTACTGCTGTTTTGCAGTAGAATATCTGGTACCTACTCAGGCGAGCTTGCACAAAGCCCTTCCACCAAGTGAATGGTCTTGTTTTGTAATTGAATAAAGAAATAAGATATAATATTATAATATTATAGAGTTATAGACTATAGAGTCAAGGTAAACAATCGATTAACCTTAGTGTTGCCAACTGCCAAGCTATTTCTTTCAGCTTGGTGGGTTGTTGGTGGAGAATCATCAAACTTCTTTAAGTATAGGGGCCCATTTCTATGTATAATCATTTAAGGGCTGTTATTTGCTGTAATTTCGATCGGTCTGTCTTGGCTAGCTCATAAGGCTGCAGATTTCGTAGGCCCAAGTTCGGATATCTGTTCGGGATATTAACAAGTAATTTGTTTTTTTTTTCTAGAATGTCTCGAATTTAGAAAGTTGACAGTAGTAGCATAAAAACTAAACATGATCTCTTTCAATTATGACAGTGAATTGCTCACCTCGTTATCTTCTGCGCAGATGGCCAGTCTTTGAGATAAGCCATTGTCGCCGAAAATATTAATGCTCACTTACAATACTCGAGTATCAATCTTGCCATTTTCATGCGCAGTAAATCTCGAAGTGGCATCCGAGATTCTCGCCTAGACATAAATTATTTTCAATAAGTAATTTTATCCTTCCTTGCGCAAATTGTTCGCTTTGATCTAAGGGCACGGTAGTGGCCCCGCCAAGACAAAACAGCGGAATCACAGGGCACTACCTACTTTTTCTTGGATCGATTCGTCGTATTTTCCTACGCTTATAGATTCGGCCTGGACATTAAAATTTCCCAGATACTTCGATTTGCTAATTAATAAATTTTAATCACAAGTGACGAAAACTTTAACTAATAAGGCGTATTACTCAATAAAGAGTTGGTTATTCACTATTTTTCATGCAGAGTAAATAGTAATTCAATTGTATTTAATTATCTACGTGATTCGATTGTTGAAAAAGAGTAACTCTCGAGCTTCTTGCCGGTTCTTCTCGGTAGAATCTCCTTTCGGAGCCGGTTGTAGCTTTAAAATTAATTTAATCTTCAAAAGTGCTCGCTCCACCTCCTGGAATAAAGTAAAAATTAATTTATTGATTGTTTATTATTGTAAATAAGTTCACTTATTACTATTTACTTTGACACTAGAACTAATTGTAATTTTTATTTTAAACAAATTATTATGTACAAATATATATTTTCAAATAATAATAAATCTATTTTTTTTTAAGAATCTTCATAACGTTAAGTGCATGTATAAATTGTCCTTACGTAAAGCTTATAACTAAATAATGAATGTTTAGTGTGTAATGTCACATCAATTACCGCGATAGTCCATATATTTGTACCAAGAACCATTCAATAGACTTTATCGTAAGCATGTATCTATTCGTATTTATTATCCCCATCTTTACCTGTCAGATACATTCCAATGATGTCTCGAACGCCCTCGCGCCAATTCGCTACACTAAGCTTACTGCTCACTCATACAAAAATACGTATTTATACACAATATTCTCTTATAATCTTAACATTTTTAAAAGCGCTTTATGTTAAATATTGTCTAATGTTACGTAATTTAAAAGAGCGCTTCAAGCGCTTACTAGCGTCATTAGAATATGTGTGTTATCCATTAGAATTCAGCGATAAAATCGCTGGAAATTATAGGGCTCGCTTTATATGAACGCTCTTAAAGCATCAGAAGCGCTCTAGGAGTTTATGCCGAGATCAATAGTAGCATTGCGCTGTTGCCGTCGTGCCCCGGCCCCCTCAGCCTGGGTCTTTGTACTCTAATGCTTATACTAAAAGGGCGGCCTTAATTCGAGGTTATCTGTGAGATTATTTTGGGCTTTTTTATAAATTTTTTTTTTATATAAAGCTTTTTTTTGTAAAAATGCAGTTAAAATAACTTAAGTCAATTGCCATATTTATTTCTAAACATTTAAATATGTAATGAAGTATTTAAATATATAATATAATGAGGTAGATTACTCATACTGCCACAAATCTATTAAATTGTTCTAGAACATTAGTGTTATCACTATGAATTACAACTTGATATATATTATACTCATAATCAAGTACCTTTGTAAATTATAATATGTTTAAACGTATGAATTGTTTGTTTGTTTGTTTGTTTGTTGTATTTAGAAATCGTGCATTTTAAATATCAATTTGATTTATATCGACTTTCCATTAAATTATGACTATTTATTTTGATTTAAAATGATATTGAACACGCTTACATCGCCAATGAGCCACCAACCTTGGGAACTAAGATGTTATGTCCCTTGTGCCTGTAATTACACTGGCTCACTCACCCTTCAAACCGGAACAACAATACCAAGTGTTGCTGTTCTTCGGTAGAATATCCGATGAGTTGGTGGTATCTAACCAGACGAGCTTGCACAAAGCCCTACCACCAGTAATAAGTATTTGACAATAATTTCGTTATAGTAATTATGAAGTCATAGTAATTCAAATCAAAGTAAATGTATGAATTCAAGTAAGCTTTACAATGCAGCGTTTTTGAATTGCCACTATTTTCACTCTACCACCGTTTCGGAAAGTCTCTAGCGAGATGAATCAGTAGAGTAACTACTCGTCTCGTTGCTCTTTTCAAAATAAATCGGATAGTATCAGATTTTTAATGTAGTTAGTATGCACATTTATTGTTCCTAATCAGTCCTGCGTTGGAATCCAAGCTTAAGAGCAGCTTTATCCAAACAGTATTTTAATGGGTAATAAGATTTATTGATTGATTGTAACTTAATTTTTTATATTTGTCAAATGGTAAATGAATAATATTCGCCGTTGTCAAGGTACGACGCTGCATATCGTTTAAAGATTCATGACAATATTGGTACACGGCCCGGTCTTTCGGGACAGTCAGGTGTCTCACACGATCCACACGTGTTCCGCTGAGATGTAAGTGAGACTCGCTCACCTAAACCCCTAGATATTGGAAGGGTTGAGCTTGATTCCCTTTCAGATATAGTAAGCAGTCGTGTACGGTCATATTCTGAGGTGCACTGGGAAAGATATTTTTTTTATGAGCATAGTTTTTTTTCGTTCATAACAATCACAAATATGCCTAACGTAATTAATTTAACGGCTTAATTACGAAAATAAAAAATAAAAAAATTCACACGTAAAGTCGCGCTACCTGATACAGCTAGTTCGAGAACTTACTATAAATAACCCTGAACTTCGACGGAATAGTTATTATACACGATTAAGTTTATAGTGAAACTGATCTAGTAAAGCTGATCTACAATCTAATTAGTATGTCTTTTACTCACATCTACATATGTACTCAAATATTACAAATATATTTTAACTAAACAAACTAACATTATTATAAATATATTTTAACTAAAAAATGTTTTATTTTAAGGATGATTTGAATTAATCTTGATTTCTAATAAATAAAAATAGGTTTGTTACCTCTGTAACTTGAATTTTTATTTATTCACCTCTACAAGTCGAATCGAAATCCGCCTGTCAAAATCCTTCGTAAGTCTAAAACTCTATAACTCGAATTTTTTGGCCCCTCGATGTTCGAGTTATAGAGGTTCTCCTGTATATAGATATTTAATATGTTATTAGTATTGGCAGTACTACTGCCGATTGAAATTGTTGCTGTAAGAAATATTAACCAATGCGTCACCAACCTACCTACCTACCTAGGTACACTAACTCTGAGTGAGTACCCTTCAAACCGAAATACGTCAATACGACAGACAGTCAGACGGGATTGCGCAAAGCTCTAACACTATGTAAAATTAAAATGTAAATGTCTGATTTTTTACAGATACAAAATGAAACAAATGAGCCGGACACGAAACGAAATGGCAAACGAACAAAACCAATTATCAAACGCCGAGAAAGAAAAGAATGACTTTATCAAATTTTTAAAGGAACTATTGACTTATTTCATAGATTTACCCTATGTATGGGACCCTAAACATGTTCTGTTCAAAAACGAACTTGCCCAATTCCAAGCTTTTATGTATTTGTCTAAAAAGCTCAACATCAAACAAACAGATGGCAATAAAAGAATCATAATGAGCGTGTTTGAGAATATAAAATTCATATATCAAACCCTGGAACGTGATATGGTACGTATCTGTTTATAATGTTCTTTCTGAGTTGGGTATGGGATTAGTAGAATTGGCAGGGAATGCCAATGCTACTAATCCATAACGATCACGATACGTTTCCGATTCAATTCCAATCCTACTTTGACTAATCTATGAATATTTATTCGGATCGGAACCGAACCGATATGATGTTAACCGTTGTGGCAAACTTAATTGTTAACTTTTATGGTAATACTTGATAATTAAACTAAAGAAGAGTTTGGGAACTGGCCATTGAAAAGGGAGGATCCTCCGACCAGACGGTTGTTTGTCTGGTGGGCTACTGCCCGACGGTTGTTGTCGGGTTCTTGTATATATGTTCAATCGCTCGGATAACTTTAATATCGCGATGTAGGGTACGTCAGTTTTTAGTTTACGTATGTGGCGAGATAGATGTCGCTACATCACTCCCCTCCGAGACCGGAGGTCGATAGCAGGTTGAGTCGTCCATATATCTTGTGATGTTTGCCGGGCCAGTGGAATGTTCCAGTGAGTCGGAACCAGATGCCGCATAGTTCACGGTGAGTCGGAACTGTCTGCGGTGATGCCCCAGTGAGTCGGGGTGATGCTGCAAATGCTCCAGTGAGTCGGAGTGGTGCAGTGCTGCGTAGTGGCTGGCTGCTGCGTCGACCAGGAGAGAAGTGCGTCTCTGCTTGCTGACCGGCCGAAGTGCAGTGTGCTGTGCCAAGGTCGCTGAGAAGACTGTGGGTGATGACCAGGAATGCGCGTCCGCTGCATGCTGGTGGTCAGGATACCCGTAGTAGTCGTGGATACTGGCTGGCTGTATGACTCGCTGCTCGAAAGCTTGAGGAAGTGATGATGACGTCACGATGACGTAGTTTTTGCGAAGGCTGCGCTGACGTTCATGCTCGGGGTCACCAGTTTGGTGTTGAGCATTGAAAAGGGAGGATCCTCCGACCAGACGGTTGTTTTGTCTGGTGGGCTACTGCCCGACGGTTGTTGTCGGGTTCTTGTATATATATTCAATCGCTCGGATAACTTTAATATCGCGATGTAGGGTACGTCAGTTTTTAGTTTTCGTATGTGGCGAGATAGATGTCGCTACATCACTCCCCTCCGAGACCGGAGGTCGATAGCAGGTTGAGTCGTCCATATGTCTTGTGATGTTTGCCGGGCCAGTGGAATGTTCCAGTGAGTCGGAACCAGATGCCGCATAGTTCACGGTGAGTCGGAACTGTCTGCGGTGATGCCCCAGTGAGTCGGGGTGATGCTGCAAATGCTCCAGTGAGTCGGAGTGGTGCAGTGCTGCGTAGTGGCTGGCTGCTGCGTCGACCAGGAGAGAAGTGCGTCTCTGCTTGCTGACCGGCCGAAGTGCAGTGTGCTGTGCCAAGATCGCTGAGAAGACTGTGGGTGATGACCAGGAATGCGCGTCCGCTGCATGCTGGTGGTCAGGATACCCGTAGTAGTCGTGGATGCTGGCTGGCTGTATGACTCGCTGCTCGAAAGCTTGAGGAAGTGATGATGACGTCACGATGACGTAGTTTTTGCGAAGGCTGCGCTGACATCACGTCGGGGTCACCAGTTTGGGAACTGGCCATTGAAAAGGGAGGATCCTCCGACCAGACGGTTGTTTGTCTGGTGGGCTACTGCCCGACGGTTGTTGTCGGGTTCTTGTATATATGTTCAATCGCTCGGATAACTTTAATATCGCGATGTAGGGTACGTCAGTTTTTAGTTTACGTATGTGGCGAGATAGATGTCGCTACAAGAGGAAAACGAATGAACGGCAACGCTACAATTCGACTGCGATAAAGTGAAAATTTGTTAGTAGAAAAGGTCCTGTTTTAAATATCGCATTTCGATTGCTGCCTGTCTTTCTTGTCCTTTTAACGTACTACTACTACTAGGAACTAGGAACTACACGACTAGGAACAACTACGATACCCTGTGTGATCACAGGATTAGTAACTCTTTTGTGGGGAAATGTATACGGTTTCATATAAGTATCCCAGAAAACGTTCAAAAATAATCAATTATAAATTTTAAAAGAATTATTAAGGAACGTTCGTGTACTAATCGATTTATTTTGCAATAAATGACTTTTTAAACGATTGCAAATGAGCTATACAAAATATAAATATTTTTTTAAGATTCTTTTATTAGTACAAGCACTTTTTTTTCTATAGCAGAGGCATAATTGCCATTAAAATACTTCGATTTGATAAAAGTATACTATAAAAAAAATACTATTCAAAACGGCAATTTCATAGTAAGGTATATAAACTAATATTTGTTATATTTACAAAGCTACTTATTCATGCCAAGGTTTGTACAATTACGATAAGATATGATTCATAAGTGCTTGAATCTATTATAAGTCCTGCCTGAGTCTATTATCACAATCCCTTGTGTTACTGCGTTAAACGCTAGTGATACTCTGAGCAAATATTTCAAGAGAACAATTAATACTCACAATTTTTCGCTTATAAACATGTTTGGGGTAAGTGTAAGATTAAAGTAAATATCGGAAAAGAATATAATCGGGAAGCGTGAACGTTTTTAATTTGTGTTAAGTAGAAAGCAAAAAATAATAGTTAATACCTGTAGCTGGGCTAGCTGGTATCCTTGAGAAGATTAGAAGCTTATTCCTCCACCACGTTATTCTAATGCGGATTGGTGTATTTGTATCCACAATGGTGGTGTGGCCGATTTTCAAACAACACTTGCGTTCTTTTATAAATTAAATATATACGGGTATTAGAAATTAAATATATACTTATTGTACGACGTCAAATAGATAGATAAGCGAATGTACATAATATATTTATTGTTTAAGCAATAGCTTCCCATTAAAAATACTTATTTTACACGCGCGAAGTCTGGTCTTATAACTTCCGATTTTTGTTGATTTTCTTCTAAACTCTTTTAAACTCAAACTCCTCAGTAATATAACAAGTAATCGAGACGATAAATATATTATATTTTTAATTGCGAAATGAATATATAATAGAAATGTTAAAATAATAGTGAATTTTGATCGGTTTTTCAATAATGCACTCATCCTTACATACCTTTGATCGTACATACCTTTATCTAGAGCTTAGACATTAGAAATTCCTATATTTTAAAACTAAGCGACTGAATAGACTCTGTCTTACAATTGTTTTTCTATCTCATCCTATTTACTAATTGAGTTCGTTTAAAAAGTATTACCTAACAATGATGCGTGGGTGACAACATTTTCTGTTTTTTTCTCTGAATCTCTTTCTTTCTTTGTCTATGTCTCAGTCTAAATTTAAAAATCAAATCATATCTATTATTTATTAACACTATTATTCACGGCAATTCCGATCAGTTATAACTACGAAAGTATGCCAATAGAAAAATAACATTGATTATTCAAAGAAATTTGCAATTCTTACATGTATTGCATTATTAAAGAATCTTATTTTTCTTAAATTATAAATTACAAATAATAACGAAAAATAATGACGTATACAAACACGTTAATTTTAAAATGCCGAATAAATCTTATAATGCACAGACATGATTATGATTCTGATAATCACCTAGATAAAAAAAGTGTTAAGATGTCGAAGTAAGAAGATGCGCTTTAACACAAATTTAATTTTTTTTTTTTTTCGCCGTCGCCGTCCATTGCTTGACGAAAGCCTCTCCCAAAGAACGCCAACCAATTATCATGTATAAATAAGTATTGTGTATGTAAAACATAAAAAAACGTGGCGCTATTTTCCCTCTATGCAGGTCAGATATACCTGTATCAACTTTTTTGTATGTAGTTGACCATGTACATATGACATTAGAGAAAAGGTTTAAAACTGTGTATATTGACGGTTTGTTATTCTACCGCAAAACAGCAGTATTTGGTATTGATGTGTTCCGGTTAGAAGGGTGAGTGAGCCAGTGTAAGCTACCATGGCAAGTTATTTAAAAGCAAATATCGAAATTCTAAAATGCTATAATTTAACTCAAGGTTTGTTAAAAAAATCAATTTACAGCCACAAGGGACATAAAATCTTAGTTCCCAAGGTTATCATCTCTAACAATGCCAATGTCTTTGGGCGTTGGTGACCACTTACCATCAGGTGGCCCATATGCTCGTCCGCCAACCTATGCTATAAAAAAAATGTAACCGGTCTAAGAGAGCTTAGATAATCATTGTTTTTTTCGCAAATAAGTAAATCAAATGTATTCATTTCAATTTATATAATCTCTAGAAAATTTTTAAAATATATTTTTATAACGCAACCGAAAATAGCCCCGTGCATGAATATAAATTATGCATAAATTGATTTCAGGAAACTTGCCCATTTGATTATACATACCCAGAACATGAAGAAAACGAATCAAAGCCGAAAAAACGTAAATTATCTGAGACAACAGCTCCAAGTCTGATAACTGACAGCGGTATTCAGAGCTTCAGTTCGAGTGATAATGGAAAAATGGCGTTTGGGTTGACTGTAGGCCACCAATTAGGAGAACTTAATTATCACCAACGAATTAGAGCGGAGAAGTTGATTTCAGATATAATATATCAGGCTAGAATTAACAAATTGACAACAGACACTACGCTTAATATATAACGTTTATGTAAGTTATGAATAACAATTTTTTCATTATATTTTGTATTTATAAAATATATATATAAAAAAAAAAATCTAAGATTCATAGAAATAATGACTGATTTTAATCGCAAATAAGTACAAACCAAGTACGCTTAATATATTTTTTGTCATTAAAATTACCACTTAATAATTATTTGCAGAACCAATGATAAACGACGGCTCGGCCGCGATCTGTTGATGCGGTCGCAACCAGTTTCATCATACGCAAGCTACCAGGAGTATAGAAAAAGCGAGGAGTCGTCGTGATCTATTTTTGATCCAACTTCATTGAACTCCGTCACGACCGAGTTTAACGCTTATACCATAAACAAATAAATCTATATATATTGCAACGAGGATCTACCTAATCTGGACATTTTAGATAATAAAACGACATAGTGTGAATAAAACGATCCGTTGAAGTTTTTCCATTGTTATTTTCGTTACAAGTACCTAAGCGATAAATTTTCTTGTTTCGATATAAAGTTGATGTAATGTTACCCATCTAATTATTCATTTTAATAATTTATGGGACATTTATGAGCTTGAATTTACGACTTTAACATAGCTAAATAAATAACAGCTACTAACATTACCAAATAATTTAACCATTTCCGAGCCGGTTGGCGTGATTGGTAGATACGTGCCTTTCGCGCCGCAGGTCTGGAGTCGATTCCCACCCAGGACAGACATTTGTGTGCATCAACATGTCTGTTTGTCCTGAGTCTGGGTGTAATTATCTATATCAGTATATGTTTACAAAAGAAAATTAGTATATGTAGTAAGTATATCAGTTGTCTGGTTTCTATAGTACAAGCTCTGCTTAGTTTCGGATCAGACAGCCGTGTGTGAATAAAGTCCCAGGATATTATAATTATTATTTTCGTTTGAAGCGACCATAATTTAATTTTTAGTGTTAAAAATATCGCTA
The DNA here is from genome assembly GCA_905220585.2 of Nymphalis polychloros. Taxonomy (NCBI): domain Eukaryota; kingdom Metazoa; phylum Arthropoda; class Insecta; order Lepidoptera; family Nymphalidae; genus Nymphalis; species Nymphalis polychloros. The sequence goes on from HG992247.1 coordinate 4,817,752, forward strand.
CCTGTGATAATTTCAATTTAAGATTTTTTTAATGTTATTGTGAAGAATTACATATATACTAAAATATTTTTCTCAATCTGTTAAGTCAATCAAATATATATATTTTTTTATAACGTTTTTAAGCGGACGAACATATGAGCTTCCATCGCCATCGGAAACCTTCGCTTACAACGCCAATGCGCCACCAACCTTGGAAACTAAGATGTTATGTCCCTTGTGCCTGTAATTACACTGGCTCACTTCAAACCGGAACACAACAATACCAAGTACTGCTGTTTTGCGGTAGAATATCTGATGAGTGGTATGAGGGTGGTACCTACCCAGACGAACTTGCACAAAGCTCTACCACCAAGTAAATGTCCTGTCTCTATTTTTTTTTATAATGATTGACTTAACAGATTGAGAAAAATAATTAAGTATATATGTAATTCTTAGTATTTAGTAGTAGTAAGTATAACTATGAGTACCACAACAAAATTTTGTATACTTTTGAATTTATATATTATATTTTTTAATTTTATAGATTCCTATTATGATAGCCATGTGTCATTAATGTTATTTACATTAGTTATAAGTTGGATTTTTAACAAATATAATAATACTGTTTTGAGTTTTTAAATTTTATTTATCCGCAGCGACGACGTATTGAATTTTTACAGCATTATTTAAAAAAAATACATTCGTCAGATACTTAAGAAATATTAACCATTACATCACCAATGAACCACCTGGGAAATACGATATTACCTCCATTGTGCCTGTAGATACACTGGCTTACTCATCTTTGACCGTAGATAAGTGGGTTGGAAGTAATCAGACGGGCTTGCACAAAGCCCTTCCACCAAGTAAACATGGTACATATTGTTGGACACGTTCAGTTATTTAAAAAAACACCTCTTACTGCGTTTTCTAGCATTTATTTCGTCACAATTACAGTCTCCGTTCGCTCCGTCTATTTTACAATTCACTCCATTTTTGTCTTAACGTCATTTCATTTAGTCATTTGAAAACAGAATGGCACTTCTTATGATAATAACTCTTTAGTAAATTTACAATACTTTATTATTGAATTACTAAACAATTGCTATTGCCTTATAAATATTCATGAAATTAATAAAATAAATATTTAGAAGTCAACAGTCAAATATCAATATCAAAATATTGATATTTGACTGTTGACTTCTAAATATTATTAGATTACAGAAATTAGATAACAATTAATAAATTAACCTAACAATATTAATGGGTCATACAAATTCTACGCCGTCCTGCCCCGTCATCACAGCGTTGAGTAGCACGACGATAGAAAAAATATATATTTGTAAGTAAATAACAAACTATCGTGAACCTCTTCGCTCATATTGCGACATTTTTCTCAATTTTTCATATGTCTGTCGCACCTTCTAAACGAAAGATCCGATTCGAAAAATTTAAAGAGAACTTTGAAGAACCCATTAAACTTTATTATGAAACTATTTAGTTGGATAAGGATTTCAATATCATAATACGAATGTGATCTTTAGTTTCTACCGTGTTTTGATTGACAAATTTCAACAAAAAGCCGTGTTATTGTAAATACTATACCTAATGGTAATACTATGCAGTTATAGCATACACTATACAAGCAGCATAGTATATACTATAAGCATTATTTTACGTATCATCAATAATTTTATAGGAATAACTTTTATAGGAAACCTTGTGCCAGAACATTGCAATGTTCGTAGGGATACCTATTTTTTTTTTTTTAAATATAATATAGACTATATCCTACTCGCTGATAATGTTACCTCTTTTTATGGCGGCGGATTATAGGAAGGCGGACGAGAATATGGGCCACCTGATGGTAAGTGGTCACCAATGCCCATAAACATTTGCACTGTAAGGGATTTTAACCTTCGCTTACATTGCCAATACGCCACCAATCTTGGGAACTAAGATGTTATGTCTTGTGCCTGTAATTACACTGGCTCACTCACCCTTCTAATCGGAACACGACAATAGCAAGTACTGCTGTTTGGCGTTAGAATATCTGATGAGTAGGTGGTACCATCCCAGACGAGCATGCACAAAACCCTACCACCAAGTAAACCTTCGATAGCAGAATGTTTTTTTAATCATACTCGTATAATAGTGGTCCAACGATATTCCAATATATCGCATATTGAGCTACTACATATATCTCACTCGTAATAGCTTGTATATTATACTTACATAAATATCGGCGCAAGTAATTGTACTCCTGTGCTTTGTCTAACGTAAACACCAAAATGGTAGCTGGCTAGGTTAATGACTTTGATTTTTCATTAAATTTCGAGGAACCCGAAAACAAGAATGATATTGTTTTATAAAATGAATGAATTCATAATTTATTGTAATTGGATTGTCATTGGGCCACTGCCATTTCAGTCCACTGTAAGACGCGTAAAAGAACTTCGTTCCAATAAGTTTCTCCATGTAAGTATATGGACCACATAACCAGTAACCACGTGTAAGCCTGAATAATAATTATACAGACGATTACTTTTTGACGCGAAACATTAGAACAAGGCGCGCCAAGAATGACTCGTATACCGTGACGGCTAGCGTCATTTATATATTATATAGGAGATCGCTCTGCGACTGCCTCGTTGGCCTTTGGCTAGATATAAGGCCGCTGGTCCGGAGGTCCTGGGTTCAATTCCCAGGTCGGCCCAATAAAAAGTTATTTGGTTTTTCTGTCAGAAAATTCTCAGTTGCATCCCGGAGTCTGGAAGTTGGAAATGTATAAACTCCCGTCCCTCGGAAAACACGTTAAGCTGCTGGTCCTGCGCCTGAACTCTTTCCGGTCGTGTCGGGTTAGGAAAGCTAGGGAAGAGAGAGTGCATCTGTGTTTGCGCACACACTTGTGCACTATAATATCTCGTGTGCAGTTGGTTAATATCCCTTGGGATTGGCCGCCATGGGCGAAATCGGTCGAAATAGGTCTGGAGGACATTATTAACAAATTAAATTTGTATTATTTCTGATTTAAAGTGAACAAATATACATCTCCGCGCTTGTGCTTTATTTATTAATGTTTTTTAACAATTTAAATGTATTAATCGGCATTTACTATCCTCGTTGTTGTTACTCACCATTATATGGCGATCACCTTTAAACTAATATATTCCGTTCAAGCGTTCAAGATATACATACATAAATTTGAATGAAACACGGAGGATATTATATATTGGAAAATAGTTTACAAATATAAAGAGGCATTGTTATGCATTACGGGTATACAAAACTGAGCTGCAAATTTAAAGTTTTTATTCTTCGTATTCGAATTCTTGATATTTAAGATGGAGTATGACGCCATTGAGTGCTAGTTTACATATGAATTCCGCGTAGCATTTGACTTTTATTCAGACTCACCCAATATTGTTTGCATAATAACCTCGCCCGACAAGATTGCCTTGTGTGTTGAATGGATCAACTAACTAACTACAAGTAAAATTATATATATAATACATACATACACGTCGTGACGTCGTATGTCTGGGGAGTTGCGCAGTGCGCGCTGTCTACCCGGCAACCATATTCATGTAGCGGTCGCTTCGTACATTCCATGCGAGCATCAATATCGTGTTCTTTCATTTCACTTTAAACTATAATATGTCGGGATAAGACTTAAAATAGGTTATTGTCGTTTACAGCTGTCTTCTTATTTGTGTAATACACATGCGCAAATGCACTGAATTGAGAAAAACGGAGCACGCTGCCTTGTTAAAACTCCGCTTTGTGTTTATGTTCTCCTGTTAGCAATGCCCGCTAAGCCGTGGCACGCGGTATTTTTACCGCATTAAAAAAACCCGTCGCCGCAGTCTTTCCAAAATGTTTTCCTCCCCCTCATTTATCTGGTAATTAATGAAGTCAACTAACTATAGCTATGTAAATAATATCTGCTTAATAATTAATTAATAATACAATCTCGAAGTACTTTAAAAAATTCAGTTTATTTTCAAAAATCTGTACAGAAACAATTTGATGTAACAATAAAACTAAAAAAAAATAATAAAACTTTCATAGTTTTTTTTTTAAATTTTTTTTTATCTAGATCATCTTCATTTAAAAAGGTTCTTAAAAGCAGTTTTGTGTTATTGAATTAAATCTAACATCGGTTCAAAATGAGAACAGAATATATATACATAAGATATTATAAGGATAATATTTTTTTTTGTATAGAACTCTAGCAAGAAACTCATAAGTCATGTTTCAGGGACTTTGCGAAGTCGGAAAAACGTGTGCTTGTACAATGTCATTGTTTCTTTAAAAAGTAAATATCTAAAATATGATTGTGATATTCATAACAATATTTTAAAGTGATACGAAGTAAAAAAATAAGTATTTTTTTATTGTATAGGTACGGACGAGTATATGTGCCACCTAATGATAAGTTGTCACCAACGCCCGTAAACAATGGCATAAGAAATGTTAACCATCGGTTACATCGCCAATGCGCCAAGAACCTTGGGAACTTAGATGTTATGCCTGTAGTTCCACAGTTTCTATGTTAATAACATTTCTAAGGTGTTCTCGAGATTACCTATAAAGTAGATCAGATAATTCTTGTTTGCAGTTTCAATATCTGTAGCGTTACCCCAAAGTAGAATGCCGTCAGACAAAACACAATGAAAATAACCGTTATTTTCTTGTTGTTTTACATATCTTTTCAAGTCCGTATGAGAGTCTTTTCTGAGTATAAATTTACTATAAAATAATTTTTTAATCGCTTTTAATTACACAAATATTATTTTTATTGATTTACTACAGGTAAATCAATAAAAATAATTTATACTGATTGCTGACAATAATTGTTGACAGTATTACGTATAAAACAAAATTCAATTGCATTCGTTGCAAATACTTCTAATTAAAATATAAGATACAGTTCAACTACATCATAAACCAAATAAAAATCAAAATTAATCTCTCTAACTAGCTCTCTCCCACATCTGTATCTTATTATCTATGATGATTATTATGTTCGAAGCGATCCACCTGAACTAAGTATCTACCACGGCAGCCATTCTCATAGGAGACCAGCCATCTGCTTGCGACATATTTTAGTGCAGAAGTGTGCAACGGCTTTACGTTCTTTCCGAGGCACGATACTAATAACACTACGCCAACTGCTAAACTCCGGGCTGTGGCTGAGAGTTTCTCAACGGACAAAACCGAGGTCTTCGAAAGCCAACGAGGCAGTTATATCATTAACCTACCTTTCTTTTGAGTTAACCTGCCTTAAGTTTTGAAAAATAACACGACGACCCTAAAATCGAAGCAGTGACCATAAACATCAACAAGAGAAGGCATATTTGAACTAAATTGAACGCGAGTGCAACCGACAACTAAGGTGAAACCGGGGGAAACAAACAAGAGCCAAATAACCCCAACCAACCCCATATTATATGAAAATTGAGGAACGTCATACAGCTGCGCTAAAATGATCCTTAAACAACGAGAGTAATAGGATAACATAACTATACAAAATATGAGTTAAATTCCTTCAGCGCTTTTAGGAAACACTCAACATTGCCAGTTTTAAACATTACGTTTGTATAGGTTTTATAGAGAGCATAATATTAGTTTATATGAAAAAAAACCATGCCACAATCAAAATAAGATAGCATATTCAATAAATATTCGAAGTAAATTTAACATCATTCTATTTCATTCGCTACCATGAAAATTAACAGTGGCTAGAGCAAGATAGCAGATACGGGACACAGAAAGGCACGCGGTATTAGTTCTTATGCGCGTATGAACTCCTGGTAGCAGAGATCGTTTGCGTGTCGGTCGAGGTGGCGCGGTGCTCGGTGGCGCTGCGTGCCTGCCTGCCTGCGCGGCGTCACCGCTATAATAACCCACATTCCTCCAACCAATCAATCACCCTTAAAACGAAATCGAAGTAAATAAAGACACTAACAGAAATAACTAAATAGGGGTAAAAATAAAATAATAATACAAAATGTTTATTTTTATAATTTCTAATTAATACATGGTTAAAGAAGTATACATATAAAGGACAGATGGAAAAAAATATGACTGTTGCAAAAAGACTTAAATGAAACGCGAATATTATGACAGTAAAGACATATTTCTCCTTAAGTAGAAAACACGTGTCATATCTTAATGATTTTAAATGTTGACGGAATGTCAAATTAAGATCTAAAAACTACAACAACATTGATAGAAATAGGTTTTTCACATCTTATTTTTATTTAATATTTTAATAAGAGACGTTTAAATTTACTAAAGAAATGTTTGTTTCTATTGCGGTTTTTTTAGTAATTTTAATTTTATTTACATTTTATAAAGAAATGAAAAAAAAACCTGTTATAAAATATTTTATACGAATTAAATTTATCTTTGTTTTTAATACGTTATTTTTACAAATAAAAAAAAAAGTAAGTACGAACCAAATTTTCAACATAATAATTTGGGCAATAAATTTTCCAAGTTTCCATTTCCATTTCCATTTTTCCGCCCAAAGCATCAACGCAACGTAATCTGCCTTTCATCACTCGCCGCGAATCCTTCATTAATCTTAAAATTACCAAAACAAGGATAAAATCATTAAAAACTATATTTTGCATCTTATCTCCTACTATTAAGACTCTAAATGAAAATTGATAACAGCAATAATAAAATTGTATTTTGATACAAAATTCTATCTTTGAAAGTCCCAACGCAGCCCGAGGCGTCGCTCGGATTTCTTCGCAGAACTCAAATCGTATTTACAAAAAGGATGGTTAATGCTCATCAACGTATGTTAGAAAGAGACGACGAATAGTAATAGAAGAGGGTTTCAATTGATTGCGAAGGGTGAGGCGCCCTTTGGTTCGTGTCTATTGAAGTCCCCGAGGCGGGTGGGGCAGGCGCTATTAAAATGAAGCGTGCCACTCACGTTTTTTTTTTGTTTCTCTCTTTATTTAATTTTGGGATGGAGGATAATTTGAATATGCAATTTACATGGCCGCCTGTTTGCACATACGGTTGAACGCATGTACGTGACATTGTAATCACCTTTGTTTCTTATGTAATTATTTAAATCATTAATATATCTTTATAAAACGAAAAAGTAAGACAAATCTTTTTAATTTGTTGAACAATATAAGAAATAATTCACACAAGTTATTTGCAATTTGCAAACATTTATACTTTTATCTACTAATTGAATATTATACTACTACTATAGGGTTTTCCATTAAGGGCGCTTGATCGTGCAGAACTTCCATCGTAGCGTGTGCTGTGTGGCACGTAGCGCCGTCCTGTTGAAACCATATGTTGTCCAGATCCATATTCTCGATTTCAGGCCAAAAGAAGTTGGTTATCATCGACCGGTATCGCTCACCATTGACGGTGACGGCCACACCATTATCGTTTTCGAAAAAATACGGACCAATCACGCCTCCGGCCCAAAATCCGCACCAAACAGTCACTTTCTGCGGGTGCATTGCCACTTGGTGAACCTCGTGTGGATTGGTCTCGTCCCAAATACGGCAATTTTGCTTGTTGACATAGCCATTCATCCAAAAATGCGCCTCGTCGCTGAAGATGATTTTTTTGCCAAAATCGGCGTCAACTTCCAACTGCTCTAATGCCCAGTCAGCGAACACACGGCGCTGTCTATGGTCATTAACCTTGAGCTCTTGGGTCAGCTGGATCTTGTACGTGTGCAGACTCAAGTCACAACGCAAAATTCGCCAAGTTGTCGTCTGCGAAAGGCCGAGTTCCTGTGCGCGACGCGGAATTGACTGCCGCGGGTTTTCGAGGACACTGTCGCGCACAGCGGCGATATTCTCGGCAGATCTCGCGTTACGTTGACGCACGGTAACCGGCTGATTGTTAACTGACCCGGTTGACTCGAATTTGTCCACCAATCGATGGATAGTCGACTCGGCAGGACGATCATCGCGACCGTAAAACGGGCGAAGTGCGCGGAACGTTGCTCGAACTGAAGACCCATTTTCATAAAACAATTTTATGATTTGCACGTGCTGCTCGACACTGTAACCTGCCATGGTGGTTTGGGAGGACGGAATGAATATAACACACTGCATTTGACAGCTGTCACTCAAACAACATGGCCGCAATCAGCTGTCAAAGTTCAAGCGTCCCTATTGGAAAACCCTATATATCTATATAAGATACACGTGCTGACACATTCAAACTCTTTTCAACATCACGAATTTACTTTTGACATTCAAAAATACATACAACCCGAACTAAAAGCTATATTAACAACTGCATGCCGATACGCACGTATAGCATAATACACTCGAAAAAGGAGAAAAGATAATCAAACCTCAGATATACTTACATATTCTAACAGCTATGTTATATTATGCATTCTTGATAAAGATTGCAAGCAGTTCTTTATTAGTAGTATTAGTATGTACATCTATCTATATTACAACACTATTCCACTTCACTACTTAAATCCATTTTAATTTTACTACCAAAGTTTCCGCTTCGGCGATTCAAGACGCCATTTTTTGGGAAACCATAATGAAAATCAAAGATTATTCAAAATCTCGACCGATGATATCGCATCAATTGAATATCAAAGTTATTTATTTGTTTAGGCTAAAGATAGATTCATTAATCGCTAAAACCGATTGTATAACTCCTTAATAACTACAACGATAAAAACAAAATACACATACACATAGCGAAACAAACACACCACCAGTAAGTGCTTTTTATTTATATTGATTTCGAATCTCGCCTTGAAGAAATGTAAATATAATTATAATAAAAATAATATAAAACTACTAATGAAATGAATATATCGATGAATTAAGTGTGAAACAAATGTGTAAAGCCGTCTATAGGATAACAAACCTAAAACCGTGTCTTAACTTTAGTTCAAGGCTAAGTGGAAGTGCGTTTCGTCTCTCTGTTCTATAATTAGTGTGTCATTATCAGTAATTACTGTTATCGGTGTAGGTAGTTGTGATAATAGCATTAGTGAGGCGTGACGTCATCGCCTCTCTGTGATAGTTACAAGCTAGAAGGCAATCATAAAATACTACAGTGTTTCAGTAGGTACTTTTATTTTTTCGAACTTTAACGTTTTATAAGGCCTTGGTATTGTGTATTTTTTTTTATATCACACTATCTGTACCGACAGTTTTGCCCGCGACAACTTCAGTTCGTAAAGAAAATCTTTCAAAATCTGCCATTGTGCTATTTTCACGTTTAAATAAGTACTATTATTTTCTAATAATTAAGGTAGCCTAATAATAAAGGTCTGACCATAGTTTTTAAGTTTAGCGATGTAATCGCAAATGATAGACATTCTGACAGACAGTGTTACTTCCACATTTATAATATTAACATAAATTTTACTATACGATATACTAGGAAAAAATCACGACGAACTTAAACAATATGCTGTGTGCGCAAAATGACTATTTTATCACCAGAACCGATAGAATTTTAGTGCAAAAATAACGCTCAGAAAACGATTCTATGAACAGTTAAAAATATATATAACAAATGTAATACCTAATCATAATTATATCATAATCATATTATACCTTATTTATAATTTAGTTGCAATTACAAAAAACTAACAGTATGGCTTATCAAATGGCGCTAATGACCCTCAAGTGTAGGTAGGTACTGAATGAAGCTCGTCACGATTTTTCCACGAAATTACACTTATCAAAATGTTTATTGACCAAAAAAACCCGAGAACCAATTTTCCTTTATATCATTATAATATGATCTGATTTTACTGCAAAATAAATTAGCTATACGAGTATTAACACAGTTCGACCGGGTCCTTGGTTATTACACGTTACTCCGTATATTTTAAGTAACAATGCTGTTATTGTTAATATGTTTAATAAGGTATTCAATTAATAATTTTAGCATTGGACATCGTGGCATGTCCGGCAGATCTGTAACATCGTAATTGATAAATATTGAAAAACACTAGTAACATCCATTAGCCTGTAAACATCCTACTTCTAAGCTAAGGCTGGGATCTCATTCAATCACGCTGCTCCAATGCGCATTCGTCGATACACATGTTAGTTTCCTCGCGATATTTCCAAGCACGAGATGAATTATAAAGATAAATTACATGATGTTCAGGGGTGTTTGCCCTGGATTAAACCCGCAATCCATCTCGGCTCAAAGAATTTATAATTAAAGAAAACATCTAATTAAACATTGAGTAACTACAATAAATAAAAACATAAAGTTCGGTTATTAAAATGAATGTTTCTTTTATTATAATAATATATAGCAACGAAGTATATAACTGATACGCGTCACACACGAGGGAGTAGATAGTGCCGGCGGAGAGGGGCCATGACGGCTGCGAGCGTCATGCCGCTTGACGTCACGGCATACGAGTAGGTTTTAACCCGAGCCGCGACAGTAAATATTTCACATTAAGACTAATCAACAATTAAAATTCTATTCTTATGTTTTTCAGTAGTTTCAAGCACACACAAATTAAAAATCATATACCTTAAGGATCCACAATGTGTGATCAAACGGGTCTTTGAAGTTTGCATTTAATGGATCTGACGAACCCTTACTGGTGACCTTCCCGCTTCCCGCATCGCGTTTGGTGCGAGCTGAGGAGATGCGGCCCAGGAAGCCATATTTACATTTATAGCATCGGTTACATCAACCATCAGGTTAGTTTAAAACATAGAGCTTATATGCAAATTGATGATTTTAATTTTAGGTATTCTGTGATGTCCAGAGGTGGTCACATATATTTGCTATGTATAACACAATTCGGTAACTAGATTGTCATCATTGTATGCTTTTTCTGAGCTGTTACGGTTTTTTGTATTAATCAATAACATGACTAGCGATTTTAAGTTTCAACCGACTTCAAAAACAGGAGGAGAATCTTAGTTCGACTGTATGTTTTTGTATGTTTGTTCCTCGATAATTCCGCCAATTACGAATTGATTTTGATGATTCTTTTATTTTTAAACGGCGTTTTGTTTTTTAATTATTAAAAATATACTGTATTGTATCGAGTAAAAAAAATATCATTTTAATTAAAAAAGCAATACTTTTCACTTGTTCACTTTCATTAATATTATAAACTGTTCTGACTGCCTCGTTGGTCTAGTGGCTAAATATAAGGCCACAAACTCGGTGGTCCTGGGTTCATTCCCAGATCAGGCCAATAAATAGTTATTGGGTTTTTCTGTCAGAAAATTCTCAGTAGTATCCCGGAGTCTGGAAGTTGGAAGTGTGTATACACATTTATTGTCACCGCCCTATAAAAGCAGCGTACTTGCGCTGCTTTTACGTTACTTTTACGTACGCCGGGCATTATTCTTCTGCAATTCGGTCGTATGCGATAGCTCTGTCTATTTACTATTGATTCGATAAGCTTACTTTATTGTTGTAAAGAGGTTCTGTTTAATCTTTTTAAGAAACCTATTTCCATCATGATTTCTAAAAATATAATAATAATTGCTGAGACTGAGAGAAAGAAGAGTAGTTTTATAAATTAAAATCTGTTTAAAAATCATTTATAAATAATTTGTTGAGTAAACAGACTCAATGAAAGATTGTAAAAATAAAAAGGCTTGGTTAGTATTCGCTGAATTAAATTCAAATTATAAAATAATTTCATAAACCTATTGCTTAATTAGTGGAAAACAATAAACCTTTGAGTTTGTTCCGATTATTCTCGGTAGAATCTACATTCCGAACCGGTAATAACTTAAATAAACAGGAAGTTATATAACATATTTACATAATATTATTTAATTATAAAAGTTAACTCTGTCTTTTTCCTTTTTCAGATAAAGCCTTTACTCTAATAACAGAGACCAGATCATCACTATGTAGTGCTCGTTGTACAGCTCGCTGCCAGCAGCGAGGTACGGCGGCTATCCTTCTATATATTCGCGGTCTCTGAATTTCATTTCGATAACTACACACATACTACATACATACGTGTTTCTGACGTGGTTCATGTAAAAGTTTGCCTAGTTGCGCGTTTCTTATTTTATTTAATTAGGTACGATTTTAGCATTAAAACAAATATAATATAAGCAACGATGCGATTCTGCATGTCAGCGCCACATTTATTGATCCACCTACCTGCACGATCTCTTTCACACTTACCGTTAGCTCGAAACTACTGGATAGACAGTCTTACAGTGTACTATTGATCAGTAATTTAATTGTTATATAATAATTATGTAACGTAATAAATATCGAAAAATAAGTAAGTTAACAAATTCAAAAGTGGTACGGTACCTCCTTTTTTTTTACTTATTTGTAATTTCACATAAATGTCCTTACTTATAAATATTGTTAAGCTGGTAATAGTTAACCAATACTGTCATCTTCTTTCGGATGTCAAGTCAATAATGACAGAAAGAGCGAAATCAGTGATTGAATAAGCTACTAAGCATCGCTTAAAATAAAACCCGTATATAGTTATTTAATTTGTAATAATAATATTAATTTTTAATCGTAGTCTTGCGTGATAAGCTATGATTATGACGTCACGATAGTTGTATATAAACATGGCACATAATAGTACATATATACTGTAAAGCAAGTATTTATTGTGATTTTAATATTCAAGATGACATTCAGGGTAGGATACGATACTTATTTTAATAATCTTATGACTTATATATGTCGAACGAAAATCCAAAAATATAAATTTAATTATAATATCTATTAAATGTAATATAATGTAGACATACGATAGACATAGATATATATTATGTATAAATCAGTTGTATACGAATGTAACATTAGACATCCCATTGATAAGGAGAGGAAAAAAGGTATGAATGGATTTTAGGAGCTCTATATATATTTTTTAATAAAGAAGGCGGACGAGCGTGGTGGTAAGTGGTCACCAACGCCCATAAACATCGGCATTGTAAGAAATGTTAACCATCGCTTACATTGCAAATGCGCCACCAACCTTGGGAACTAAGATGTTATGTCCCTTGCGCCTTTAATTACACTCAAACTTCAAACCGGAACACAAGAATACCAAGTATTGCTGTTTTGCGGTAGAATATCTGAAGAGATATGAAGATTTTTATAGAGTAATCGATAAGCAGGCAATACTCGCCCAAACGTGGAGTACAAAACCCAGCAAGCGAGTTATTGCTACTATTACATTGCATATAAATATTGAAAATTCACCAAACAAGCCACATTTACTTACGTGATATACTCGTAAGGCTATTGTTAAAAAGAAAATTTACAGAATCAAAGTCAACTCTAAGAAATGAAACTCCAAAAGACTTCATTTTTGGAAATATGTTAAAACGGTACGGTTTTAGCCGTATAAATATAGCATTAAAATCTTTCTCTGATACGTGCGAGTTAAAATTCCCTGATACTCCTCTTAACGAGGACCAGCTATCAGTTTCTTGTCAAAGGTTATCGCTCGCGCAAGTCTGTCTTATCTCTATGCCTACTCTTTGTGATGGATGACATTAGTCATACTTAGACTATCTGCTTATATAAACCGTATAAAAAAATCCTTTATATATATTTTGTTACACGTAAAAAGATAAGTTTAATAAATATATATGTAGATAAGCTAACTTTATGAACCACGAGTGTGTAAGCTAAATTTAAGGTAATGGATCCCGGGGGCACGACACGCAATTTTAACAGTTATTTATCATTTAAAACGTTCTGACTGGTTTACAAATTGTATTTCTAACTCCTAGTCTCTCTAGTCTCCGCTCGCGGCTTCGTTCGCGTGTTAAAAGGGAGGGGGGGGGGGGGCTACAATCAATTGCTAGGTACTCTTTGTAACGTTTATATCGTGAAACAGATAAAAAATATGGAATACAGGCAAAACATGCCAACTGACGAAAAATCATGTTAATATTTACAAAAATATGACCTTCACGCTTGTCACGTCAATAATTTTAAAAAGCGGGCGAATCTGCGCTTTTTTATGTATATTTTGATATTATTCTTCTGCAAACGTATACGTTTCACGTGTATTTTTTATTTATTTAAAACTTTTTGCCCACCACATTGTGTAGTTTGACAAAAGGCGGACTTAATGCCTAAAGGCATTCTCTACCAGTCAACCTTTAGGCTAAGCGGAAATTCGTGAAGGCGGTAATTGATTTTGAAAAATATAGATACATACAAATATAACGACAAAAAATAAAATAAAATACAGAGCTATTATATATATGTGAATAATATATATATATATATATACATATATATATACACATACATATATATACACATACATACATACACACATACATACATACACACATACATACATACACACATACATACATACACATACATAAATCCATACACACACACATACATACAAATATACATATAAATAATAATGCATTATAGATGTCAGAGATGAAGAGAACTAGGAGTTTTCTGACAAGATATGCTCACGGAGACGAGTCTTGAAAGTAAGTTTAGAGGTGGCTTTCCTTATATGCTCAGGTAATTTGTTCCATAATCGGACAGCTTGAACGGAGTAAGAATTAGAAACGAAACCAGAAGAATGAATAGGAACAGAAAGAAGGTAAGAATCGTTAGAGCGTAGCTGACGATTGTGATTATCACGCAAAAATTTGAACCTGTCTTTCAGATAATTAGGAGAGAGAGGGTCAAAGAGAATAGAGAAAAGAGAAGACAGTAATCGGAAGTCTCTACGTTGTCGAATAGTAAACCATTTTAATTTGTCACGATACTGAGAAATATGATCGAACTTACGAAGACAGAAGATGAAGCGCAAAGAGTTATTTAAGAGACGGTCAAGTTTATTCCGATGAATTTCGTTAAGGTCGGAATAACATACGTCTGCATAATCGATTATGGGAAAGACTAAAGCGTGCACAAGTAATATCTTAGTCTTGATGGGAAGGAAATTTCGAAGTCGATTGAGGCACCGTAGCGTGGCTGTGACTGAGCGGCTGATTTCGGAGATATGCACAGACCAGCTTAATGTGGAATCAATATGAAGACCGAGGTCTTTTACATGATGGCGGTAAGGAATAACGATGTCATTGAACAGAACGGGGGGCAAAGATGTTAAACCCAGATTAGTGACAAAGCGTGAGCTACCAATAACGATCGCCTGACATTTAGATGTATTGACCTTTATTCCAAATTTTTGAGACCAAGTATTTACACTAGCCAGATTGTTATTTATAGTTGCAACAGCATCACTTATATCATCCAGCCCGGTTTGACAATAAAGCTGCAAGTCGTCGGCGTAAAAATGATAAGAGCAGTTGATGTAAGTTGTAAGTAGGTTGATAAATAGAGAGAAAATAAGAGGAGATAAAATACCACCCTGCGGCACGCCAGTTTGAAGATCTAACCAATCAGAGAGAGATTGATCCAATCTAACTGCTTGCTTGCGGCCGCGAAGATATGAGGAAAACCACTCCAGAGCTGATGGTGAAAACTTGAGATGCTCGAGTATAGCAAGGACAATATCATGATCAACCATGTTAAAGGCGTTGGAGAAGTCAATTAAAACTAAAATGGTGACCATTCTATTCTCCATACCATCCCGAACATCCTCCGTAACCTTCAGAATGTAACCATGTAACCATGTATTGGTTTAGTAGTTCTTCTGTTAGACATTATAATAAATTCTTTGCATTTATTAGTATAGATAACACGACGATACAATGGTCTTAATTAATGTAAGATGATGAAATGATACGAAGTATTGAAAATAGAAAACTAATTCAAAACACTCTTTAAAGGTTATACAAAACTAGATACGAATCTCGAATTGTTCATATCAATATAAAAGTTACGTTATATTTGTATAATTGTAGTAATAATAACACAGCAGCGAACTCTAGTACCCATTTCAAAACTTCATTTGCTTATTAAGTATACAAGCCCGTTAGGGCCGGCCCATATTTGGCCGAAACGATACGTAGAACATACTTGAGCAGATTTTAACGGTTCGAACGCATATCTAAACTCAATAATTGTTTTTTCGAAATGACTTGTTGCTGTTCACCCAAGTTCACCTCGATAGCGTCACCGGGCGCGGGGCGAATCTTTAAGATACTCAGCCGTATATTGGGAGCCCACTTAAGGGCTCCATCTGTGAGGACATACTTCAGCTTAGGACACCGTCGACGTTGGGAACTCAATAATGCGAATGCGTGACAATATGCATTGATCATTGGTACGATCAATCAGTTGGTTGAAATACCAGTTCCTTTCAATTTATGCAAAAAAAAAACAGCAGCAACCTACGTAGGGAATACAGCAGTGACTTTAAGATAAACATTCTGAGTCTGCACATTGTTAAGGTTTTAAAAAAAGATTACTAGCGGTCTCCATACTAGTAAAACTGTATCGTGGAGACCACTATTGATAGTTAATTAACAGTAAATAATACACTGCGATACGCCAGATGTGCGCCGGCCCTAGAAGATTAGTGTCAATTTCATGGGCTTGCCCAAGGGCAGATGGATTGCTAGATGATACCTTACAGATACAAAGTTCTCTACTAGAAAATATAGCTGCGATCAAGTGTGCAAGCATATATACAAACATGTATATTTTGCTGTTTAGTTAAACGATGATTTCTCTCTTTCCGTCATTATTAATTTGACATTTGAAAGAAAAAGACACCACTATTTAACTAATCACCATCCAAATAACGTATAAAAGTGCGTGCGTGTTAAAAAATCTCGACCCTAATTATCTATAAACTATGGCAATATTGAATCTTATTAAAATTCATTCAACTATATCCAGAAGCTATAGTTTCTCCATGACTGCCTCGTTGGTCTAGTGGCTAGATATAAGGCCGCAGACCCGGTGGTCCTGGGTTCAATTCCCAGGTCGGGCCAATAACTTATTGGGTTTTTCTGTCAGAGAATTCTCAGTGGCAGCCCAGAGTCTGGAAGTTGGAAGTGTGTACACTCCCGTGCCTCGGAAAGCACGTTAAGCCGTTGGTCCTGCGCCTGAACTCTTTCCGGTCGTGTCGGATTGCCGTCCCATCGGATTATGAGAGCTAAGAAATAGAGAGTGCATCTGTGTTTGCGCACACACTTGTGCACTATAATATCTCCTGCGCAGTTGGCTAATCTCTCTTGAGAGTGGCCGCCGTGGCCGAAATCGGTCTGGAGGACCTTAATAGTTTCTCCTTACTAATGTAATAAGAAACAATTTTACTGTAAACGCGATTCAAAGTCAAAGGCTGTTTATTGGAACATTTCTTATCTATTTAGCCTCCAAATAGCACCGCTTAATTCAAGGTAAGGTTGCGCAACGACCCTGAGATGTAAATAACGTTACTCAATATATCTCCAGTCTCCCTTCATTTTTCTGTTAATACTAATGGAAGCAACACATCTGTATCACATAATATATATGGCTTGATAGAAATTGAAAAAACAAAACGATTATGCCTCTTATTAACGCCACTGGTTCATCTCCATTTAAAGCAATTTTTATACTGCTTAGTCGAATATTAAAAGCAATCAGTTTCATACTAATCATGATTAAATAGATATTGGAGGGGATATCATTAATTGTCGATATGCAAGGCGAAAGAATCATTTAAACAAACATTCAATATAAAACATAAAAAAAATTACAATATAATTACTTTGGGGACAAAAAATCGAAACTTTAAAGTCGAAAATAAAATTTTTAGAATCATCAAAACAATATATCATAATCATCATAATCATTTTTATATAGGTAACGTTACTGTAAACATTTTTATATTAAAGAAGGCCAAAAACAACGGCCTCTGCAGAAGTTAAGTTTAACTGTCACAATGTATCAATTTTAAAAATAAATAAATTATTTATTCTAAACGTTTTGCGTACATAATATGTACAATAATAATGCTTTTACACTTTGAAATTTGAACTAGTTCTTTCAGAAATATATATAACGAAATATTTACGGTCGTGTTGTTCGACGGGTGAACCGAGTACGGAAAAATAAATCCGTTACCGAATGTCATCCTTATACACTTATATAATGACTTAACGCGAATGAGTGGTACCCAACAGAACGAAACACACAACCCAACTAACGGTAACGCGTTCGGGGCGACAAGACAAACATCCAAAAATATACATTCATATTTATATTATTTACTAGATAATTTCTTATTACATAATAAAAGCAAAATATTGAAATAATCAACTGAAGTGAATTTAAGATAACCAAGACAGTACAATTACGATGCACGCAGATTTCTATCAATAAAGCCTTCACTGCTTAATATACTTACATACTTATTATATATTTTTCAGAAGGCGAACATGGTCAACGATATTTAAAGTACAACAACACTTCAGGACACTGCGTCAAAGATTAAAAATATATATAAAATAAGTCGATATTAAATGATCCGTCATTCAAAGAAACAACTTTAATCAGAATGACTTATTATATTATAATATAACTTATTAAAAACATAACACCTAGTTTACCTCTACTGGTGACTGGAAGAGCTGCTTCATTTTTCATCCAGAGGATCGAAATTGTTTCAACAAATTCATTCCACAATTCCACGCGGTCATCATTTGTAAAGTATTTTGTCTTAGTTTTTATTTGTGTTATTTAAGGATATTTCTTATGTAAATAAAGAGGTATAAAGTATTGTCGTTACATAATAATTATATACATTATCTATTTATAAAATTATATTCTATGGGATCGGTATTTTGGTTGCAAGTGCTAGAATTTTACTGATTCAGAATTTACGTTTATTTTTGTATCTTTAATTATTTGTTAATCGAAACTTCGTCCGAATGGAGCGATATACAATACAGAACAATGAATTAATTCATTAAAAAAAAAAATCGATTCAGTCGTGTACTAGACGGACAGCTTATTTTTTGCATTTATAAATTATTATCGAATTAATCACCTGCAGTTTAATGAAATATAACTTTGTGAGCTATCTTCGAGTTATGAAAAAAGATACAGCAGTAGTTTTTCTGCAGTCGACATTTACCATAAAGAATTTTTACGAGCCATTGTTAACGTTTTACGACAGGCCGACCGCGATTGACTTTTGACCATAAAATATATTTTCTATGCGGCTATTTAATGCCATTTCTTGTTTTTATTCAACGATACATTATTATTTTCAAGGCTAATGTATTACTTAAATCATAATTAAAAAAAAATATTTTATTATTATTTATTGCTCATTTGTATAGTATTTATTTGTGGCCAGTGCGTTTTTTGTTTCTTTATATATTTAAGGCTTTAATGTATTAAAGTGAATCGGTACATTTCTTCTGATTCAAAGATCCGTTTAATTTTTATAATCAAGTATTTTAAAGCATTAAAAGTTTTCGCGCAAAATCTATCCGTTTTTATACCTAAAATTATACCAATAATAATATGCATCAGTCATTAATTGAAGTAGCGTGGTGAAATAAGTTTCAAACCTCATTAAAGATGGTCTTAGCCCAGCATTGGGACAATAACAGGCTTTATTTGATTGAATTTCTCCGAAAAGCACAATGGGCGGATTGCTGAGAAGCAAACCGTTCAGTTCAGTCTTTGAATTTTTTCAGTGATTGAATGTAAATGTTATTCACATAGTCTTCCGTCTTTAATCAGAAAATTATATGCATATTTATATTTAAATAAGCGTTTAATTAATTATCTACGATTTGATTGCGTTGAAAATTTTTAATATATTTTTTTTTTTTGATAATCCTATCTTATTTGTTTATTAAGAATCTTTAACATATATAAACTAAAGTGAGAATAATATCCCGACTTACGCATACATTAGAATGATAGTTTAAAACCAACAAATACTTAAAAAAAATCTTTGTTGTTCTGCCTATAGAATTGCTGGCTGGCTGGCTGTATCGCCATATTTGCTTGGAAAAAAATATAATAAGAAGTTCATAACTCAAGTTTCAAATTAAAATTCGCAATTATTTATTCAATGTATAAATATTAAACTTATATAGTAATAGACTAAATCCGGCGATACTGTAAATAAATTACCCTGACCTGAGAAGAGCAATTGAAAGAAACTGGGCGGGTGTTTTTTGTAATTATTCATAATTGTTTTCAATATTCAAAATGGTAAAGGAATATCTAGAGAGTTAATAAAACTACATTTGTATACTAAACGGTAATATATTTTTAGCACGTCTGATTTTTCTTATGATTACCTACAATAGAGTCGTGGTTCACTGGATCGTAAATACTGACTATTGACTTATTGAATGATTAATGAAAATATTAAAAGAACTACACAATGTTCGTAAAAATCATTTATAAAATTAGGTATAATACAAAAAAAAAAAAGAGTATTGCCGATCGTTGTAGACAGAAACAGCATAATATGAGATCGCGCGCTGAGAGGGGCAAATAAGGCACGCGCAGGTGAATTTGAAAGTTTTGCAAGCTTTAGGGATCGTGCGAAAATCCCCAAGTCAGCTCCATATCCATAAACTGAACACGTAAGCATCATGTCGGGAAACCAATCTTAGCTCGGAAAGCAATCATAATACCATTAGCATTCTCAAAGCGAACGGTACCTACATCTAGATGCCTCTTGCACAAGTCTTCTAAATGAGCTCATCACCATCATTTGATGTACCAAATGATGGTGATGATGATGATCGGTTACTAAAGCTTCTAAATTATTTATAACCCACTGAGTTGTGCAATAATTAACATCGTGATATGCTTTCGTAATAAGCAGCGCAATCCTTCTGCGTATATTTACAAAAACGCTGCCAAAACTTCAATCATACATAATCTGAATTGTGCTGAAGGCCATTACCCAACAATGAACATTATTATTGCTTGTATTACTTAGGTAACTTTCATACATTACCTAAAAATTATCGTCTTTATTTATAAAAGTTGCTTGTAAACAATGACATGATGAAAAAACCCGCTGAGTTTCTTTCGCCGCTTCTTCTCAAGTCAGGCTATTTTCTGAACCGGTAGTAGCTTATAATTGCACAATCAATAAGTAAATATAATGCTTCCGAAAATAAATTACTTTGATTTGATCAATAAAATTTACGATCGTCGTTGTCTTCAAGGAGTAGTAAGCCGAGGTTCTTGGTCCTGATCTCCGATTGCCCTTTCATGAATCTATGAAGGTGAAGAAGTTGGGAGTGCATCTGCAGTCGCGCACGTAGTTACTCCAACCCTATAATATACCATGTGTACTTGGTTTTGATATCAACTAACGAACATCATTTTCTTATATATAACTTATATCATATATGTACTTTACGTTATAATGTATATTTGGAATTAAGACATTTAAAATTTTCAACTCAATTTATTTCTATTCAATATGACATGAACTAATGGCATCAAGTATAACAAGTTATAGAAAAGAAACAAATGAGTGAATCCTGACTAAGAAGTAGCATAGCGCTATCAAGAAGATTAATCAGATAATTAAGAACAAGAAAATGATCGATCATTGATTCTTTTTGAACGTTATAATTTGAGTCTTTATTTAGAATAAGTGATTGAACTCACAAGAGAGTAAGTTCATTCTGTAACTAAAAATCTAAATCTCAATCCAGTCATTGCATTTAGCGCGCTATATTTAATATATATTGAATACATAGTATACAGTAAAGTAATAGCACTATTGGTGCTAATTTCTTTTTCTATGTACATTTTAAGCAGTATTTAAATATTACTTTAACGAAGCAAACTATAATTATAAAATATCAACAAAATATGATTAAAAAAATCCGCTGCTCAAAATTTATTATTAGACGGTTTGTTTGTTTTTTTTATTATTAGACTTAGAAACATTTTTTTTAAATATATATTGTATTAGTTATAATGATATTTTTGCTAAAATAGAGGGAAAAGTAACTAAAATAATACTTATATTATTGAATGCTTATTTTGCAGCGATGACACTGCAAAACGATGATATTGGTTTAGAATTAGCATATCGTCGAAAAGAGGTTGAACAAATAAATTGGATTTGGTAAGCATATTTCGTCACAATAGCGCCAGCACCAGCTCTATCGGTCTATCTCAGCCTATTGTTGTTCATCTAATTCGCAGTAAACAAGGCCAAAAAACGGTAAAATAAAAAATCTGCCAACTGACATCGATTCTATCGCGCTCATAAAAAAACGAACACAATGCGTCGACTACGCCACGCGTCCCGCTACCCTCACACCGACTAACATTTATCTCCTAATATCATAAAGTTCCGTTAAATATATTTTTTCCAAAAATAGACTTTATTCACATCAGTATAAAATTATCTTTATCATGCCGAATGAGATTGGAACTCTATCACACTAAGCGCATCAAATTGAAGCTAGCTTGGAATCCGTCGCCGGGCGATGCGGCGTTGCCGCTCCGAACGGGCAACAACGCTGCTTTCTGCTATGTATATGTGTGTACTGCTGGCACAACTGGCGCCGAATATTTATTGTATACTAACAGAATACTGACGCACGCTTAGGGCGACAGAGTTCCATTCTTTTGAGGGAACAATAAAATGTACTTTGAGTCTTCGAAGTAGGGTTCAATTTGTTTTAGATTTAATATCAATAAGACCTTATTATAATGTACAGTTTTTCTATGTGACCGTCCAGGTGGCTATGTATAGGTCGTACGGTTCGATATGAGCTGAATAACTCGCAGTGGGCTTAATCTGAACGTAGATAACACGTAATCCAGTGACATTAATTAATAATGAAGGTATTTCAGCGAGATCTGCATAATGTGCGAATACTAATATTCACGACACTTCTATACATTTTGTCTTACATTATCCGAACTATGTCAATATATATTTTTTTTAATTTTCTTTAACCAATATTTTTATTGTTTCATATTATATTTAAGTAATATTTAATATTAAAAATAATATGATAAATAGCATCAAATAAATACTAAAATGAATTTAAAACAATCATTTATAAGTATTATCAAGTACTATCCTGAGATAATAATGCTGTCATTATTAACGCTAAATTTGATATCAATCGTATATTATTATTGGTTCATAAACAGTACATTCCAAGGCTGTTGCTATCAAGAAATAGGTAAGTATATTTCGTTACTATCATATCGCTATCATTCGTTTATATTTTATTTAGTCGTGAAACAATAAATGGAGCGCGCAATTCAAATAAACGGTAAAAATATTTTAAAGATCCGTTTCAAACGCTTGGAATTTGAGAGTTTAGCTCTCAAATTGAAACGGCGATCGAGCTCAATGGCGTGCTATTGGAGAGGCCTTTGTCCAACAGTGGACGATATAGGGCTGATGATAATGATGTCTCAATCGATTTACATCTTACTACTAGACTGCGCTCAGCTCGTGATCATGGCGAGTACATCTCATCTCAATCGAAACGTCGGACAACGTAAATAGCCCTGAAAATAATGAAATGTAGAGTAACAAGTGTCTGCACGAAGTTATTTTATTAATTACTAGATTTCCTGTTAGTGGGAGAGGCGATCAGGTGTTCGGTATAAAAAGTCTATGTCCTTTCTTGCGTTTCAAGTTTCATGCCAATCATGAAAATCGGTTCAGTGGTTTCGCTGTGAAAGCGTAACAGAAAGAGCTACTTTCGCATTTATAATATTGGTATAGATTTCCAACGATTTCGTCATTGTATTTTACAGTAACAGCCTGTAAATGTCCCATTGCTGGGCTAAGGGCCTCTTCTCTCTTTTGTGGAAAAAGTTTGGAGCGTATTCCACCACGCTACTCCAATCGGATTGGTAGAATACAAATGTGGCTGAATTTCAGTGAAATTAGACACATGCAGGTTTTCTCGCGATTTTTTCATTCACCGTAAAGCACAAGATGAATTATAAACACAAATATTAACCCATGAATTCATTAAGCACGTCATTATAACAAATCTATGTCCGAATTTAGTCAGGTAAACTGTTCGTTAAGTAATAACAAGCCAAACATTGATCGTTTGGTAACATTCAAGTAAAATGCGTTTGGTTTCGAATGTGGCTCTTGCTGAAACCACAGTCTGTACATCGTTTTTCACATGATTGTCTGAACGAACCCATCGCTTCAGAATATCCCTCCATGTTTGCTGTATCGGATTGAAGTCATCATTTTAATAGTCAGCAACAGAGCGATTATTTTGATTATATTAATCCACGCGATGAATGCGCGCGGTGACCTTATCATAATTATTTTATTTTTTTATTTATAAAAATACATATCTCAACACACCCCAATAAAATATATTCGGGGAACACTACCTACCATTCACCAAACCTCTTGAGTTAGTATCTCACAATGTTGAGAGATAGAATAGGCAGATGGCGGCCACCTTATGCTATATAAGTGATCACCACCGCCAACAGACATTGACATTGTAAGAAATATTAACTATGGATCATATTAACGATGGCCGGCCTTGGCATGGATCAAAGAGGCTGCGGAATCGTGTTGATATAAAGCATCCGCGGCGCCTACCGTGCTGTGCTCCGCTCGTGGCTCGGCGGAGTTCTCCTCGGGAGCCGAAGGTTATCTCGCACCACCGCACTCCTCGCTAGTACGTACGGCATCAGCGCGAGGCCATCCGGGTTGCCGTCCTCCTCAGGCCCCTCTGAAATAGACCACGTGAGGCAACTATCCCGTACGTAACATTATTACAAACTTATTCATGCCGCGCTAGAATTTTGGTAGTGGCTTTTATTAACTCATCCATTTTGACTGCTAACTAAAGAGACCAGGAATAAAAACATTAATTAATAATTAGACCTCAACAATAATAACCTATATTAAAAGTGACATAGTTATAAAGCTTAAGAATATCGCGCCCTAAAATATTTACTTCATTAATGGAATATAGGAATTTTCTGTTAGTGCCTTTGTAATTTGATTTTTTTTTTTATTCCAAGAGTCAGTTGTCAATATCACCCTCAAATGAATAAAACCTTTTCTGTACTGTACTTCTTTCGCCCGCGAAAATGAATTCATATAGAATTCTTATATCGCATTTACCGGATACTTTTGGTTGTAAATGTAGTTTTATTTTTATATATAAATAGATAAGCTATTTACTGAAAGATTCATCAAAATATTTATTACTGTATTTTTTTATAATAGTAAATATATTGTAAGCAATTCAAATAAACATTTTTACTCAAATATATACTCATGTTTTCCTTATTTTTAAATTCATCTGAAATACATGCGGCCTTATACATAAAATGTTGTTAACAGCATTTTTTAACTAATCACACCCACGACTAGTTAAAAAATGCTGTGTCTTCATCATTCAAACGACAAACTAATGACGATAGAAAGGAAGAAAACAGTCAACTAATCATTGCTAAATCGGCCTAACTTATAAATTTTATGATTTCGCTCTTTCTGACATTTATGATTTCACATTCGAAAGAAAGAGACGCAGCATTGTTTAACTAATCACCCGCTGAACAACGTGTATAAGGCACATAATTTTAAATATTTCATTAATATCCATCATATAATGGTGTCAGTGTGTGAATACTGAAAAATAAGTATTATATACTATATATTGAGAATTAAATATATTATATACAAAAGAAAAATACAGATAACCAGTAGATATAATTCAATATGTGAGCTTGCCTTGTTCATCCGACTGTGTTAAAAGGTACAGTTTCCATTGACACCTGCAGTTGTGAAGCTGAATACCATCACGGTTTGACAATCAATATGACATCAAGACAATGATAATATGTGACGTTGGTATATATGACGATATGTGTAAGGAAGTGATGATGATATTATTGCTTCTGATCTAATAAGCCAGGATCTGTAGTCTAAGGCCCGAGGGTTTTCATTGTGATAGGAGATTACCAGATGGTCCAGACCCTCGTCTCCCAAATCGTCGCAATTTGCATTTGCATGGTTCTGGGACCTGAACGAATGCGCG
Organism: Nymphalis polychloros; assembly: GCA_905220585.2. NCBI lineage: Eukaryota > Metazoa > Arthropoda > Insecta > Lepidoptera > Nymphalidae > Nymphalis > Nymphalis polychloros. The sequence continues at coordinate 4,843,677 of HG992247.1, forward strand.
CGCGTGACTGGTTTTAAATAATTATTTACGAAAAAAAAACACATATTTCAAACATTAATTCTTTAGAAAAATATTAATAAAAACGAATTAATAGGACAACATTCTATGTCACTTTAAGTTCAGCCGATCAATTCACGTTCATGTTTGCATTAGTAATGTAAAAAAAAAAAAAACATTTTTTAATGGAATTACAAAATGTCACACGCACCATTTTTGAACAGTTTAATTTTTTGCTCTTGTATGATTAACAAGGTAACCTTTATTTTACAGTAACACAACAAAACTTATTGCTGTTATTTAAATTTAAGGTGAGCCAGTGTATTTTCCACCACAAGACATAACATTTTAGATGCTATGTTTGGCGGAGCAAGAAAATGGTTATATTTTCAGTTGATCACTTACCGTCAGATATAAGCTACCATCATATGCCACGCGCATATTAGTAAAATGAAATAGTGATTACTTTTATCTGAAACTTCGTTTGTGTTAAATTAACACTTTAAATTCATTAAACAATAAGGAAGGGGTCCTTGTTTTTTATTTGAACTGTGTAGCTACAGGTGTTAATATATCTGACAATGCCAATTAACAACCATTGGTGGTGACCATTTAGCAACCATTTACCAGTCTGCCAACCTTTGTTAAATAAAAAAAATTACGCCTAAAGCTTTATCCTATCCGATATAATAATGAAAGAGAAAATAACCGTGAATAAATTCAATAATTACTCTTTTTACCGATGATAGTACTAAATATGTTAATTATTTTAAAGCTATTTTTAACCTATGCCATAGTCGTAAATAAATAAATGTAGAAGGTCAAATGCATCCTGACCAACCAGTGACCAGACCAAACAATTCACAGACGAATAAACCAGATAGCCGTCAGCAACAGAGCGAAATAACGTAAACAGACCTAGCAGGGGAACGTGTGTCGGAGCTATTATACCTACTATAATATTGTCTGCCTAATGTTTGACTTTTTAGTCTGGTAGCTAGTTTATACGGCTGCATAATCGGGGTAGTTGGTAAGGTCGTGCCATTAAAAAGTTCTAAGTCGCAGCCCGCAGCCTGTAATTACTTAACTTACACTCCCGTGCCTCGGAAAGCTCGTAAAGCGTGTTGTTCTTGCGTCTATCTTTCCAGTTGTGTCGAATTTACCGTCTCGGAATATAAGATTATTCCCAAGTACACACTTTTGGACTAAAATATGCCCCGCTCTGACGGCTTGTCTCTCTTGAGAAAGCCTGCCATGACCGAAATCAGCCTCCTGGCTGATGGACAACATCATCATTGCGTTATCACGTGACTATATCGACATCGTGATAGAAATATATAAATTATTGTTTAATTACTGATGATAAACTTAAACTCGATACTGGCATTAGCCTTCTTGAAACCCAGGGCGAATATTTTCTAACGATTCTTCTTAGATAAAACAAGTGTCGTATCAAAGAAAATTGTGATAATAAAATTAGTATCATGAAACTTAGGTACTTTAGCACTTGCCTATTGCCGGCTCTTATGAGTTTAATGTTCAAACTTTGCCACGGAATCTCACGCCTCATAAATGTAAAAAGTTTTCTTTGTGATATACCAATCATAACGATCAAATGACATAACGATCGAATATGGATAACAATATTATAAGCTGATTTTCAAAGCTTAACTAATGCATGCAATAACATAATATTTAGTATATTAGTCTTATTATATATTAAAATATTTAGACTAGAAATATAAATAAGAGATCAATCACACGTCAATTCTCAGAGTCCTAAGCACCATTAAGCACCAGGATACATTGAGCACCCGCTGGTTTTTTAAAATCATATAACCTTCGGGCAGATCTGTCTTTTACGACGTTGGTCCACTTCCATCTTCCCATCTGGCCAGATGTTCAGCCCATCTCCACTTTAACCTCGTGACATGCTTCCCAATATCATCGAAACTCGTCTTTCGTCCACAACAACATATTAAACAGTAGGTACAGTTTATTTGATAAAAATTAAAATTAATAACGATACATTTTTCTATTGACATCTATTAAAACGTTTGCAATCTCAGCGCCCAATTCCACTCTTAGGACTTTATTCTTCGCTTAGGACACTTGGTGGTAGAGCTTTGTGCAAGCTCGTCTGGGTAGGTACCACCCACTCATCAGATATTCTACCGCAAAACAGCAGTACTTGGTACTGTTGGGTTCCGGTTTGAAGGGTGAGTGAGCCAGTGTAATAACAGGCACAAGGGACATAACATCTTAGTTCCTAAGGTTGGTGGCGCATTGGCAATGTGAGCGATGGTTAACATTTCTTACACTGCCAATGTCTATGGGCGTTGGTGACCACTTACCATCAGGTGGCCCAAATGCTCGCCCGCCAAAAAAAAAAAATTATATACAAAATTCAGGAAGGTGAATACCACAACGAGGTGATTCTGTGCGGAAACGAAAGAAATATTTAGCTATATTTATTATAAACGTTATCGTATCTTAGTTTATTTCAGTAAATGAATAAAAATAGTGTATGTTACAAAGGCTTTTCGCTTTTGAAATATCAATGCATACTTTATTAGGAATAAACTATGTATTGATTTTTTCCTTTGAAGGTTGTGTTGTTTCATATGACCTTTGGCAAGTCGAAAGGCTTGGACGTGGTTCTATAGTAAAAATAATATGTAAACAAAACTTAAGTTCGCCAACATTTTGACAGCGACTAAAATCAATTGGGTTTTCCATAGACTAAGAATATATTTTAGTTTGTTTTCCTGCTTTTATGATTCAAAGATTTTAATTTTACAATCACATTTTATTGGAATACTTAATGATGTTTATAAATTATACATTCTATCTGAAACATCAGACTAAACGAAAAATATTAATCAAGAAAACGATGTATCTCATTACTACAACGCCAGCTAGAAACTGCATTTTAACTTGAATAAATATATAACTACACACACTACTATTATACACTACTATATACTATAATCGAAGATTTTCTATTTTATAATATACCTACATTACACTGCCTAACAAATATATATAAAACTATTTATATAATACTTGTAAAATCACAAAAACTATTATATATATATTGCAAACTCATGTATGTAGGTACATAAAACGCTGCTAAGTATTATGTTAATTCTTTCGCTAAGGATGAATACTTTTTGACAAATTTAACAAAGTTATCGTATTTATTTTTTTCTCTTAACTTAAACATAATAAAGTTATGTGTTACTTATTCAAGGTGAATATTTGCCGTCCAGCATATTTCTCAAGACATTTTTGTGATTTAACAAATCATATAACAAACTTTCCGGGGATATATCCGTTTTATTTTTAACCTCGTTGAAAAACGATCGGATAATTACGTCGAATTTAACACAATTTTCTATATTTAAAAAATAAACAAAATATATAATAAATAATTAAACACACCGTATAATCTATCGTATTATAAAAGTATTTGCGAGAGTCCGGAAAAACAAACGACAATCTTTAAAATATTGGATGACGTAAATTAATAAAAAAAAAACATAAATAGTTCAAATCAATAAAAACATATAAACAGTTATAGAAATAAAATTATCGTATTCAAAATTGTAGTATTTTAACAATAATAAGAATTATTTATCAGGATTCGCTTGCGAGTGTAAGAAACTGAGCCTCACATTTACTATTAAACATTACATTAAAATCAAATAGCCAATAAAATGTATTACTATAATGTATAATTATAATGTATTACATTCTTAGAAGAGACAATGTGATTCAACAATTACTATTAAATGAATTCGAAATTTAAATTTAAAATTAATCATAGAATAATTTCACTAATATGCAATTAGTCTTTGAAGTCTACAACCGTATGTAATAATGTCAGAGAAAAACCGGCGAAAGAAACTCAAATAAATGCTTCGTAGAATAAGTTCTACTCATATGATTGTAATTTTTGTAGTTCCTGATTTTAAATTATTTACGAAATAAGTTATCCTTTTCATACTTTATTTTCTTTATTATATTCAACCGACTTCGTCCAAGCAATTATCTATCTTAGTAGATAATTTATAACATAATAATATCATTTTGATATAATTTTAAAACTTGGTTTTGTATTATTGCAATTTTCGTAGTAATCTCCAATTTTTTTTTTAAATAAAATTCACCCTGTGTTTCTCATGATAATAAATCTTTCTGTATATAAAGGATCATTAAAATCGGTTTAGTAGTTTTTGAGTTTATCCACAAAAAATCAAATATCACATATTGGTATAGATAAGTAATATTATTGTAGAAGAATAATTCGAACAGAAATCCTTTATCATTTATTACCACAAGCATGTAAGTACTTTGACTTCCAAATAACGTAAATAGCCATGCACGTATGTATTAGTCGTATCCATACGCATTACGGTAATCAATGTGTTGACGCAACGTTTTTCCGACCGACAGTGCCAGCGGCGAGCCGGCAACGTCGCGTCCAGGCTTAGGCCGCTAGAGAAAGCAGTTTCTAATCTCGCGTCGCAGTCATTGACTCCGCCGCGGTTTCGTTTTAAAATACAACTGCATAATCTGCATTGGGTGAGTAAAACACGCTTTTAAGAATATTTTATACATTTTAAAGTGTGGATTTAATGTAAGGGTAGGCTATATATAGACTGTCACTAATTACGAACTTCGAATACAAACGTAATTGGTCGTGACTATATTACTGTTTGTTTGTAAGTATAAACATAAGACGACAATTCGTGTTTGTCAATTAGTTTTAAATAAGTACGTACTTTATTATCTATGTTCGGAAAGTTACAGGTTATCTGACGTCATTAGAATCAAATATAGCAAGTCTTAGCTAAGCATTATATTATATTACCAAGATAATATATTTTTATAAGTAAATCTTTTGATGTAATGGTATATATAAACATATACATAGATATATTGTGTCGTTATCACTTAAGTCCTAAATATATATGCGTATATTGAAATGTTTAACAATTAAGAACCAGGGCTAAGAATTCAACCTAAATGTTCATATAAAAATACAATATAGCCGTCATTTTATAATATTACCGCCTTTTCATTAGAATCATTAACGGCACATGAAAATAATATTTTTACTAAATTGAAATTTATAAACAAAACGACTGTCTAATTAATGAATTTAGTGAATGTTTTATATTCTGTAGCGAACCGAAAGATTAACAGCATAATATAACGTTAGTTATTACTAAAATAAATTAATCAATTAACAATAATGAATAATTATTAATTATTTATCATATATACTGTCGTTTATCTTGATACTACCTGCTCTGGGCATACCTCACTAGGTGGTTGGGCTTTGTTCAAGCCCAGCTGGGTTGGTACCACCCACTCATCAGATATTCTACCGCTAAACAGCAATACTTAGTATTGTTGCGTTCCGATTTGATGGATGTGTGAGCCAGTGTAACAAGCACAGAGGACATAACATCTTCGTTTCCAAGGTTTTCCATTGTAAGGAAAGGTTAACATTTCCTACATCGTCAATATATAGATAATATCTATGAGCGATGGTGACCAGTTGACACCAGGTGGCCATTTGCCCGTCCGCCTACCTATAACAAAAGAAAACCACGGGCCAGTCAATAAATAATCACACAATGAGGATAAAGATATAGTCAGAGACCAGCTACCTGCGCGGGAAATATTTGAGTGCAGAAGTGTGTGCACATACAGAAGTGTAGTAGACACGATTAGAAGGCGTTCAGGCGCAAGACGGCTTTACGTGCTTTCCGAGGTACGGGAGTATTAATTCAACCACTCCGGCCTGCGGCCGAGAAATCTCCACATACAAAACGGAGGTCTACGAGCTAACGAGGCATCTACATTTATAAATATTATAAAGGTTTAAAACGAGACAGTTGTTATCTAATTAACAATAATAATAAGATAATTAAAATTTTTATACTTACATATTTATTATATATATGTAGGTATAGACTTTTATGTTCCCCATTCGGGTACATTTCAGTCAAACATTGAGTATTCTACAGAAAATCCTTATCGTCCCTATTTAACTAACAACCAATGGACGGACGTCCATACTATTGTATATATCTGAACTAGATAATATAAGATACATAATTTCTTTATAATATATTTAAATCTTATATTCATAACTGTAACTAACACACATACAATCAACGTACTTAAAGCAATAATTCATCTTAAGTCAAAACGGACGTACAAGATCTCACCTACAGACCCTTTTATATAAAAAACATTTTTTCACTATATAAGAGCAAAATAAGAATACATTTTATTAATGTCGGCTTTCATAACTTTTAAATCATCGATTTACAGTGTTATATCTATTAACGGCCTTATTTATAAACGTTGCTTAGTTACTGTTTAGCTAAACACTGATTTGTCTCTTTCTGTTATTATTGATTTGACATACGAAAGAAGAAGACAAAATATTGTTTAACTAATCACCAGTTAAATACAGTTTATGAATAAGGCGGTAAATGTATAGCTACCACCGTTACGGAATATGATATTCTATCGAGAAGAACCGGTAAAAAACTCAATTGTTCCGCTTTTCCGACAATTATTTCAAATATATATTGTAATTAAATACTATTAAATATACATATAAACATGTGTCTGTCTGAAAATTAACAAATTCTAATTCAACTTATTTATCATGCCTTATTTATTAATGTTTTAACAAGATATTAATCGAAGGCGGCGTTAAAAACGAATACCTTGATGTTTCAAATATTAATGTTAAGTAATTTAATTGTTGTACAATCGTCGTATCAGCCCACGAATAGTGCGGAACACGCTCAACAGGTAGGAGGTATGCTTCTATATATAGCCTATTATAAGTTATAATTAGTACCTTTTTTTTTAATCTTCAGATTTTTGAGACTTTTGTCCATTAGGACATGTTAGCCTCATCATATCTTAACCTATACAATACACAGATCATTCATTAAATGTAAAGAGAGTCACTAACGAGAAGAAGCTACCAAAGTTACCGTATATGATACGGCTACCGCAGCTTCCGAAGTTGGAAAGCAGAGAATACTTTGCGCAGCACCTACATCCATACAATTATATGTTGATATTAGGGACTCCCTTTGTGCTTTATTCTTAGTACATTCCATAAGCAAATGATACACATCTTCTACCACATATCATTAGTACTTACTTGTGTTCCTTACGGCAGACGGTTCACCGTATTACGCAATTTGTGTGATTGGATACTAAAAACAGTGTTTAAATTATAATCTTTATTTCTATTACACGAACATCAGGAACAATCAACCTTAGCCTTAATCCTTATTGATCAGTCGTAACACACTATTATCAAAGCAACGTACGTGCGGCAACGGGCAATTTTAACATAATTACTCATTATAAATTAATAAGTAACTGCAACCAAGCAACTTAGGTAAATAACTGATACTACTTTATGCACACATTACCGAATAAATGTATCAATACTGACCTAGGTATACCAATATTATATATGAGAAAGTAGTTCTGTCTGTTTGTTACGGTTTCACCAATATACGGTTAAGCCAATAGCCCCGATGAAGGACAACAAAATGTACAAGGTTTCCTATATCTGTTCCGAAAAAATCACCAATTTTAATTATTGTAACATTTACTAATACTAACATCGCAAATACGGCTCATCACGCAATTATACTAAAATCATTTTTAATCATACCAATATAAAAGCAACAATGTGTATGAAGAAGCATGCGTTAAAGTAATATAATATGTGTAAAAAAAAAAAAAAAAACGTGACATAAAGTATTGAAAAAGGAATAGAATATAGTGCTGTGTTTGTGCCCACAGCCAAACTGTTTTACTAAAAATCTTCTGGGATTAATATCTCAAGGTATTGGTCGCCGTGGCCGAAATCCATCATGAGTTCACAATCGCTGTTGTAAATAGAACACGTGGTAGGGCCCTGTGTAAGTCCGACTTGGTAGGCACCTTCCACTAAACAGATATTCACAGGTAGTAGTTGTAGTACAGCAATACTACATCTCAGTTCCAAGATTGGTGTAAGATTTCTTACATCGCCAATGCCGAAATAACAATTTTCAATTACGTAGGTATATATTTTTTGTAATTTTCCCGATGCCATGGACGATGTCACAACAGTCTATACTGTATAGCTTACAATATATATGTAGTTGAATATACAATTAATAATAATAATAATGTCCTCCAAGCCAATTTGGGCTACGGCGACCAATCTCAAGAGATTAGCCAACTGCGCAGGAGATATTATAGTGCATAAGTGTTGTGTGCGCAAACACAGGTGCACTCTTTATTCCCAGGTCCAACGGCTTTACGGGCTTTTCCGAGGCACAGGAGTATACAAAGTCCCATCTCCCAACAGAAAAACCCAATTACTTTTTAATGGCCCGATCTGGGAATTGAACCCAGGACCTCCGGGTTTGCGGCCTTACTTCTAGCCACTAGACCAACGAGGCAGTCAGATATACAATTAACAAAGCAACGTCTCGACAATTCGGTGGTTGGGCCAGTTTTTTAAAAAAAATTGGTTTTTCTATATAATATCTTTAAAGTATTTATTTTAAGAAATTGCATAAATAACCATCATTTTAATCGTCATTCCGTCCGACTGTTTTTTATGAGAACTGATAAACGCCCCGTCAGTCCATCCTGTGTCACTACGTATATCGACAAATTTAATTTATTACTTTTAAGTTACATAAAATATATTTAAAGAATTTAGCGCTACAAAAGCAACTTGTTTTATTATGCACTGCGGATTAATTAATCAAAAAATTAAAACATAAGTACAATAAAGGTCCCCTTTCGTGAATGATATTTTTGAATTATCAAACTACGCGTAGGTACATCCGATTCGGTTAAAGAAGCTTTGGGTTAAATAAAGACAATGAGATTAACTTGTTTATCTTTGCATACTTCTAATGTTATTTATACAGAATGTTCTAAACAGTATTTTTGAAGTTTATGTCTGAAGTGTTTTTATATTAATTCAGTTTTTTTTTTTACAGTAATTAATTATTCTAATAACCATAGTTATTTGTGTCTTTGGAAATTATTAACTTACAATTTGTTATACTTATATATCATTTGTGGTATAATCTTTATACGCCTTACTTATGAACGTTGCTTAGTGACTGTTTAGCTAAACACAGATTTATCTATTTTTGTCATCATTAATTTTACATTCAAAAGAATAAGACGCAGCTTGTTCAACTAATCACATATAAGGCCGTAATTAACATAATAAAATATATTTATATTTTTAGTTATATAAGATAAATATTTTACAATAATTAAAAATAAATGTATGAAAGGATAGATAGATTTTATTTAATACTTCGTCCGCGTAAATTCGAAAACCATTATTTAATGCAAATACGTAAATTATTATTTTTTAATAGAGTAAACGGAGGACAGTTACAGTTTGATCAAACCGTGTCATTTTTATGACTTAGAGAATTTTTATACCCGTCATAACTTCTAAACGAAAAGTCCGATCCCAATAATTTAAATTGGAATTTACACGTTTATAATCAACCTTAATTATCAAACTATTTAAATGGATAAGGATTAATATCATGATACCAATATCACCACTATTCTATTTCATCCGTATTCGAACTTATAATTTAAACAAAAACTGTTATTGTGGCTTAACTATAATAGTTAGGCATATACCATCGCGACGTTTTTGTGAGCAATCATGAGTACTATTAATATATAGAACAATATTTTATATATCGTCAAAAGTTTTGGCTGCGCACGCAAAATAATGACTTTTATAGGCTACATTTTGTTACCTTGGAATGGAACAATGTAATTCCATTTTAGGTAGGGATCTCTAATTTTTTTTAAAATAAATATAACCTTTGTTACTCGTTAAATATATAGCTTTCTAATGGTGAAACAATTTTTAAAATAAATCGAGTAGTTTTTTAGTGAAGTCGTAACAAACAAACAAAAAAAATGAAATCTTTCCTCCTTATAATATTAGTATAGATTAGCATAGATTTTATCTCCATAGACGTGCATTATGTGCCTTTGTATAGTATAGGACATTGTATATTGTATCAGCTTAGGTATAAGTTATAACCAATAAATATTACCTACTAAAACGCATTATTATTAAGCCAAATATAAGTATATAACCAAAATAATTATATAAGTTATTCAAAACATATCAAGATAGCGTGTAAAACTAATTCATACAAATAGTAGGGCATGATACACTGCTAATGATCACAGTAAGTCATAACATAAAAAAATCCTCTCGCGTCACACTAATTTGAGTACAAAAATATAATTACAATAATAATTATCCATCGTTATTCATCGAAAACGGAAACGTAGGTACTCATAATAAATGATTTATCTTTAACTGAGAGGAAAAATTACTGTTAGACTAAAATTGATCAATCGTATTAAGTTATCTGTAGTTAATATTATTTGTAGTTAAATTTAATACAGGAACTAACATAGTGCTCGGTTTGAAGTGACGCTTAGAGGAATAATTTATATTTCCAATACCACCATTTACAACCATTAAAATACTATATATTTTGCTCTTCTAGCAAGCGAGAATTAAAAATAGTAAAAAAAAAAATAACTGGCCATTTATAAATATTATGACTAGGATATAAACAAAGTAGGTATATCTATTTTAATGTATTCATGAATGAAAAAGGAATGTGTTGAATGAGAATAAAATTTTTTCACTATAATATGTCCCGCGCAGTTAGTGTCCCTTGAGAATGGCCGCCTTGGCCGAAATCGTTCAGGAGGACATCAAGAATTATTCATATAATTCTTGATGTTGAATATTGTTTTATAATAAGATATGGACGCCGACCGAACAAAATAAAAAAAAAACATATGCAGTTATCTATATCAGTTTAATAGTTAACTAGCGCCCCGGCTTCGTACGGCTTGAACTATCTTTTATAGGAAAAACATTAATAATATCTATATGTCGTTAATAACAACTTTAAAAGAAAAAAAAATTGGTTACATTATTGCAGCTTTTGTAGGAATCTCTAGTTTAAAAAAAAAGCCTATGTTACTCGCTGATAAAGTAGCTTTCTTTTGGTGAAAGAATTTTTTAAATCGTTAAATAGATATTGAGTTTATCCATTACAAACAAACATACAAAAAATCTCTTTATAATATAAGTGTATATTATATTTAATTAAAAGTTGTACAGCTTTGAAATAACAACAGCCAAAAAAAAAACATTTTTTGAGAAATTTAAAACCAATATTTGTAATTGAAGGTGGTACCACAGCGGGTCCAGGTGGCGCTTCACGTGATAGAGCTCTCACTGATATGGTATCAGCTTATCGCTTCCGCTGCACGCAGCTGTCGGTACTGTCGGTGTCGACTCGGTTTTATCACGAATTCGCACAATTTTCGTCTAATTGATATTGACGTGTGTGAGAAAAAATATAAATACATTTAATGTTTATAATATCAAGATGCTACTTCGCAGAATATACGATCCTATAAAAAATTGTTCATATCACTCTACTGACACATAATGGCCGTGAAATGCCTTTATTTCAGACACGTTTCATTATGAAACGTAACACAACCAATATTTGCATATAAATTCAAATGTAACATTGTCTTATCACTCCCAAATGTCGTCCCTTAAAGCGAACGAAACACAAATAACAAAACTTAATCTTAATTAAATAATTTTGAAGTTATCACAAAACGCTTATCCCTCTATGGATTGGTATTCGTCAAATATTATTTTTGCCACATTTTCATTACGATGTGTCTTGCGGAGTGCCAAAGAGGAAATGTAGTGAAATTAATTGAAAAGATTGAAGCAGAATCACTTATAACTTGTCAAACACGTGTTGCACATGACCGCATTTATTAAACCCTCTGAAGTTCATCGTGATGGCTGGAGATCCGGTGGACTGTCGCTTGCTCTCTGAAAGCGAAGACGACAAATTCTCATTTAATCGTAATCGAATCAAAACGAGATCGTTGCCGTATATATGTTTTCCTATTATTTAATTTAATTATTGGCTATTGGCATAAAAGTTACCAATTAAGTTTGGTTTCGACTCAACGGTATATTATGTTAAAATCATATCGGTTCGGTTCTGTTTCGAATGAATATAGAATAATCAAAGTTGGATTGGAATTGAATCGGGAACGTATCGTAATCGTTATAGATTAGTAGAATTCAGCCCCTATTATGAGACGCAAGCGTTAACACATTGGTCCTATCTCATGTCAGGACTATTCTCCGACTACGGACTAGTGGTCTATAATATCCGCTATTAACACCGTCTGTGTTAACTGTGTATTCGAGAATTACAGAGTAGAAATATTGTTCCAATTAATTGCAAATCTATTTTGGACATTTTAGTAAATAGAAGTAATGACGACAAAAAAAGTTTTCTAAAATTTCGTTTTATTGCGTCCTTTAGCGACGGGAGGGCTAGCATACTAACCAGGCAGTCATGATTTGTACAATTGTATTTATCTGTATTAAAATATAAAATTTAGCTCTAACAATACTTTCATTCTTGAAACGGAGGTAATGAAATGTAAAGTTAAATTTAAATCAACGGAAAATAATTGCTGTTTAAAAAAATACCACAGACACTAATATTTTATTAGTTAAATATCTTTACTTGAAACCTTTCGCACACTTTTCGAAAAATGACCTTAATTTAATTTTAGAATTTAATAACATTTTAACGATGGCAATTAAATTAATTAGGGAATTAAATTAAACATTATTATAACACGGACGCTTTCATTTAACCTTTCGGAGTTAAAAACAAACGTAGCCTTGCGGCCAAGGTCTCGCTTATCAGCACGACGCGTAAGTAAATAGCAATTTAAATAACTGAACGTGATAAATATTTAAATTATGTTTCATATTAATACGTGGTGAGCGGAAACTTTGGCACATGGTTTAAATCACAAATCAAGGGAAATAGTGAAAAAAAAAACTTAATAACTTAAATATATTTACGTAAGTTTCGATGAATCATCATCATCGTCATCATCATTTACCGCCGTTTTACGGCCTGCCTCGCCGGGGTTTTCCACCACTATACGGATAGTTCAGAGCTGTCCTATTGACGGACAACAACTGACAAAAATCACCTTTGTCCAGTCCACAGATCATAAATAGTGACTCTTTTCAATCAGAACCACGAGGCGTGAATTCATCGTACATATTATAGCTGCCCGTCCTTCGTAAAAGTAAAATAATGGTGCTAGTTTTTAAGTTTTCACATATAAACCATCACCAACCGATCTATTCGACTCTACTCTGAGAATGCTTCATACAACACGCCTCGTAGTATTTATATAAGTACTACTAGTAGTATGAATTGCATTGAGTCAAACACATCATTTAACTAAATAAAACACATAAAATTTATGTTATTTATTTAGATAAGGACAAATACTTGTGATTGTGGACTATACTTTGTGCTATCAAATTAAGATTAAACTACATCATTTGTCGTCAATTTTCCCTTTTTTTTTAAACATTGTAAATGTTGCTTTTGTTTGTCTATCAAAGACTGGATAAGCTTTCGCTAAATTCTTGTCGACATTTATAAGACCTACAAATATCTCGTACAAAATTTTTGTATGTATATCTTCTATACTAATAATATTATAAATAGGAAAGATTTGATTTTTGTTTGTTTGTTTGTTACGATTTAACTCAAAAACTACTGGACCGATTTTAAAAATTCTTTCACCATTAGAAAGCTACATCTTTACCGAGTAACATAGGCTATATTATATTTTCAAAAACATTTGAAATCCCTACCTAAAATGGAACAATGTAACCCAAGGTAACAAATTGTTGTCTATAAAAGTCATTATTTGGCGTGCGCTGCGAAAACTATTGACGGTATATAAAAAAGTGTTCAATATATTAATAGTACTCATGATTGCTTACAAAAAAGTCCGCGATGGTATATGCCTAACTATTATAATTAAGCCACAATAACAGTGTTTGTTTAAATTATTAAGTTCAAATACAATGGAATCGAATAGAGGTGATATGTGTATCATGATATTATTTATCCTTATCCATTTAAATGGTTTGATAATTAAGGATGATTATGTACGTTTAAATTCCACTTTAAATGATCTGGATCGGACTTTTCGTTTAGAAGTTATGACGGGTATAAAATTCTCTCAGTGAGAAAAATGTCACAGCTTAAAAAAACTGTAACTGTCTTTCGTTTAGTCTATTACCAAATATTAATTTACGTTAAATAATAGTTTTTTAAATTTTCGCGGACGAAATCGCGGGCAAAGTGCTTGCTTATTATAGTTTTGATAGCTTACGCTTCAGTAGTCTCTGGAACGTGAGTTTTATGTCCGTTTACACATAAAGTACACAGTTAGTCTATTTGCTACATGTATAACCTGTCCATTTACACATGTATAATATAAATATGTGCGTCTGGAAATTATAAACTAAAATAATATAAAACTTCCATATCAATCAGATTAATAGTTTTTGTATGGCACCGCAAAATAAATATAATTAATTTTGTTATCCTTTTATCTACATAACTTTTGTTAATATTATCAATAGGTGGACTGGCAAATGAATCACAATTTAACACCTAACCTAACACTCCACTCTTCTCATACGCGGGCGATGCCGCGAGCGAAAACTAGTATTTTAATAAAGAATCCATACAAATGAAACATTTTGAAGTCCTCAAGTCAAGAAGCACTATCGATAATTACAACGTGACGGTACATTTAAGGACCTTTTTAACTTTTTTTTTTTCTATTGAGCGCTATATTGCGCAGTCATTGTTCCGAGAGACCAGTAGCAACTTCCATTGTTTATATTCTTTGTCTAACGCCATGCTTGTGAAGTTATTATACACTTACTCATTCACTATTGTTATTTTTTCTATTCGTTTTTCTATTATTTTAAGTCCAGACAGTTTTTATTTTTATCATACTAATACAATACAAAAAAAAATTGTATTATTATTGCTACACCATGTAGCACAAAATTAACAAAATGGAATTTTTTTATGTACCTCTAGGAATATAGATTTATATAAATATGCAGACAGACAAATGCGCAAATAATAGATAATTAATAACTATTTTAATTAGTATCACCGCGACTCCACCTCCAAACCATGGGAACCCCATGTGTAAATACTCTGTCTTAGAAATGTTCTTCTGCTTGACTTTTTATTCTTAAAAAGAGTTGGTGGTACCTCCATCCGAGCTACTTCAGACAGATTTTAATAAAGTTTAGAATACTTTTCTAACTATAAAAACCAACCATAAACTCAGCATTTACTATTTTAAACCAGCTAAATTACGCAGAAATCAAATGCTTCTTCTTCTTCCTGCCCTTATGCCACTACGTCGGGTCGGCACGACATGTATTTTTCTTCCACTTCTTTCTGTCACTCGTCATCTCAGTACTTACAATCCGATCCATCCATCCAAACTTTCTTCGGCCTCCCCCGTCCCCTATATCCATCAACATTCATACTCATCACCCTTCTAGTAACATGTTTTTCATCCCTTCTCATCACATGCCCATACCACGCTAATCTACGCAGAAATCAAATGCAATAGATTTTATATAACGTTAATAAAAAACCTACGAATAATACTAATATTCAAATAAGACCTTAAATGTATTTATTAAAACAAATGAATTGAATAAGAAAACATAAGATTTTTTGATTATAAAAGTGAATGTTACAACACGTAAAATAAACGTCAGTAAATAAATAAATTCGTCATAGATCGTTTATTGTTTATGCTTCGACACGGGCTACCGGACTCATCTCAACGTTTTATCTTCACGCTGAATGACGTCTTGTTATCTGACGCACACGACTTGATACCTATATCATTATTCAATTTACAATATTCACACGATAGCGTTATGGAGCTGCTTAAATGTGAATTTATAACAGAATTGTGTAAAATTATTTACAGCAGTATACTACACTAATTTCAAAATACTTTGATTAAAGATAAAAAATAATAATAATGTCCTCCAGACCGATTACGGTCACGGCGGCCAATCTCAAGAGAGATTAACCAACTGCGCAGGAGATATTATAGTGCACAAGTGCTTGCGCAACCACAGGTGCACTCTCTATTCCCTAGCTCTCATAATCCAATGGGACGGCAATCCGACACGACCGGAAAGAGTTCAGGCGCAGGACCAACGGCTTTACGTGCTTTCCGAGGCACAGGAGTGTACACACTTTCAAATTCCAGACTCCAGGCTGCTACTGAGAATTTTTTGACAGAAAAACCCAATAACTTTTTATTGGCCCGACCTGGGAATTGAACCCAAGAAGGTCTGCGGCCTTATATTTAGCCACTAGACCAACGAGGCAGTCAATCAAAGATAAAAAATAACATTAAGTTACAGTTTCATTTACTTAATGCTAACTAAATACGTTTTCGTATAAGCATAATTCTACTACTAAAAGGAATTAATCCTTTCAAACATGTTATGATAAAATCGATTAAAATTCCGATTGAATACCTTTCCGATAGATTATCTTATCTAATTAATTTATAATTTTGACTAAATTAATTGTGACGTAAATTCTTTCTACGGACGCACAGACTGACGAGTCACTTGGTTGATTCATAAGTGAATGAATATTATTTTTTAATATTTGTTTTCCATTCATTAACAGGATTCATATAATATAAATTATATAAAAATATTTAGTTATTGAAAAATAATAAATCAAGTAGCCTACAGTTAGTTGATTTAATCCTTCAATTCAGAATCGACTAAGTTCAAAATTAATGAAACGAATCAAACAGAGAACAAAATCAAAATTCAAAAAGAATCTTTACTCAAATAGGCTCATAAAACCACTTTTGAATCGCCATGCTACAGTTGTGAATTAAATGTAAAACTACCTTCGGTTGGGAATGTAGATTATACCTAGAAGATCCGGTAAGAAACATTATTTCACCCTTTTGATTACAGAGACAAGCAAAAACATATAAATATATGTATGTATATCCTGCTTGGAAATCAACAAATACGCTTCCACGCTTTTTTATCATTTATATAATCTGATATGTGTATTATGCCTTATTTATCAATGATTTATTTTTTTCAAATAAATTTACAACTGTAATGGAAATATAGGAACACTTTTTTAATTTTACCCGACTGTGAAAAATATGTAGGTATATGATTTCATCCGGCAGTGTTTTACTTAAGAATAAAAGTATTAGAATTAGTTTGAAATTTTTTTTTTGTTCTATATTAATATACCGAAGATACTAAATATTGTTATTAATAATTTATTAATTGCAAAGAATAGATTTAATATAAATTATCTAATGTAAAATCAAATACAACGTTTAGAAATAATTTAACTTGTTCGTTTCGGCATTATCCGCGTAAAATCAATTCGCTCCGTCATGTAATAATGTTTTTATCGCATTGTTATATATTTAGAGGGAAAAGAAAACTTAAAAATTTCTATAGAACTTGGTTGAAAATATTTCGAATATATATGTCAACGTATGAAAAAAAAAATTGTAAATCATCATTTATTTGGCGTAAAATTGGATATTTCATTGATGAATCAATAACGATGTTGTTACCTTGTCATAATAAAATCATTCACTACCATCACCAAATGCTGCAACTTTTCAGCTCAATCAGATTGAAACTAGTTTAAAATCCAAATACAAGATTTGACAGGTGAATTCAAAATATTAAATATCCTATGGATTGGCCGTCTATATACCGATACAATATCCAAAAACTACACGTAGATTTGCGGCGTACTGTTTTTGTTACACAAATAGTAATCTATTCTTTATATTAAATACACAGTAGTCAAACTTGGAGGCGAACACTTCGACCTCCACAAAACGTGCTTCGTCATTACCGCGTCTATTGAATCAATTGCGCACGCGCGGGTGGCCGCCTTAAGTAGCTATTGCTCGCTCCGAAATTCCACGTCATTCCCTCGCGTTTATTATTCAATTAAACATGTGTAAATCGGAATCATTTCATGTAAATTATATTTAATGACATTTATGAAACTAGTCGTCAATTCATCTTCATGAATTAGTAAATAAGATGCAAGAAATCGAAGATTTGCATAATTTTTGTTAGAACATACCTATATAATGAGTCAAGAAAAAACAACAGATGCGGTTTTAATTGAAAATACAGATTCTCTATTAAATATTGAAGAGTAACAATTTATATATCTATAAACACCATGGTTCTACAATTTAATCTCTAAATTAATTAAAAAATAATATTTGACATAATTAAATGTCTTTCTTGCTCTTAAGAGTTAAAAACTCTTTACATTGGAAAGAGATAGCAGTATTGTATGCTTTGTATTTATAAGCTAATACATTTTAGTTGAGAACTTGGAATAAAACGCAGCAGTATTTTTTTTTTGTGAATTTGTCGTCTTACAATTTGTTTCACTTTTTCTTAATATCATACCAATATTATGACTTCATTGTAAAGACTACTAACCAGATTAATATCGACCTTCACATTACGACAGATTGTTATTTCAGGACAAACATAAGCTGCATCAACTTTGAATGTTGCACATTTATCTAAATTACATAGCTCTCAACCTCGGAGAGCATATTGTCGGTACGGTCGCTTCCCAGGCGTATGTTGTCATAACGATGTCTATTTTATAAAGATTTACGTTCAAATTGTCTATAGAAAATTGCGGAACAGTATATATCTTTATTATTATATATCCATTTATTTACTTAACATAGTTACAATCACATTGACAAATTAAATTTAGCAGCACTTAGTGAAACATATAATACTCCAAAATATAATAAATTAAGCAAATAAAATCGCAAGAAAATGAAAGAGAAATAAGTACAAATCTAAAATTAATACGAATCGTTTTCAACTCGATAAAAAGTCATTAAGTTGCTCTCAATAAAATAAAATAAATTATATTAAATCAATTTAAAGCGAAACTTAAGTATAGACAAAATTAAATTTGAGTGTTTTATAATACTTGACTGCGTTCATACATTAAGAGAAGCGTGGTGGAATTGAGTCCCAAGCCTCCTTCTCAAAGACCGTTATAATACGTACCTTTTATTTATAACAGTTTTTAATAAAAAATATTTAATTTCTTCATTTCCAACTTATCTTTTTAAAGGAAAACGAAAATAAAAACTGGTGCTATTAATTTGCCACGCAATAAAGCTTATTAAAATAAAATCACATATTATATTTAATCGTTTTCTGTGTATCAAAATAGCGAATTATTTGCAATTTAGACCCAAAATTTAGGAGATAATACCTATATCAAGCCTACAAGATATTTAAATAAACTTACGAAAAAACGCGGGGTTGGCGTCCGGGATAATTTAAACAATGTGCGATTGAGCGTTTGGCTTGGTAGCTAATTGTATAAATAAAATAGGTGTTTATTTGTATTTTTGTGTACAAAGACGTGTTAATTAGTCATAATATAATTGCTATAAATAATACCCATATTATTCTAACACTACAGAGAATCTACTAACTTAAAAATACAACGTACAACTTGTTTAAAACCAAAACACATTCCACGTAACCTATTTATGATGCGATTATTTAAACAAGGTTCCAATTACCATATCACCGAAATGGAATAATTAATTAACACATATATCCAAAACGGATCACATTTTAAGCCCAACAGATCACCCAACATGGATACATCTTCAATGCGAAATATTTGTCATATAAGTTATAACAAATCAAACCAAACAAGGCGAAATAATGTTTATCATAAAATACGTTTTTCAAACATCATTATCCGTTCCCTTATACGAAGCGGATCAAGTGCACGTTCTTGTCTCGATGATAAAATGAGTATTGAATGGTAATGGCTTATCAACGCGCAAAACACTACAGTTTTATGAATATTTACGACACGGTCTGGACAAAGTTGAAAAAGATGTGCTAACGAGATTGAAATTGTCAATAAATGTGGCAATACAATCAACACTAAGGCGATCGGGTTGGAATCATGAAAATAATTTATAACTTTAGTGTTAATTAATGTCGTTGAAGAAATTATTTATTAGTTGTTTTATATACTCGTAGGACTGCTTGGGTCTAGTTGCTAGATGTTGAGCCATAAATCCCGAGGTTCTTGGTTCAATCCGGGCTTAGATCTGGTCGGACTGATTAACGTCATTGCGGATTTCTATCGAATAATTCTCAGCAGAGTCTGGAAGTTGGAGATGTGTATACTCCTGAGCCTCGAAAAGCACATAAAGCTGTTGAAACTACGCCTGAATCTGATACGAGCAGAAAGTATCAGATTTTCCATCTGTATTTTGAGACTGAGGAAATAGAACGTGTACATGTGTTTGCGCAGACTTTTGCCCTGTAATATGTCCTGTACATTGGGCTAGTCTCCCTTTAAATGTCATGGCCGAAATTGTTAAGGGAGACAACATCAAATCCTCGTCGCCAGTTTAATGTGTATTGTATGTGAATTCATGAAATATATTCGCTTGGCTTCATATTTTTATAATGTTAATATTCACTTTTAATAAAACGAGCTATCCGACCCAACTTTGCGCTAACGTAACAAATTAATCCCGATTTTTATCGACTATACCTATAAATGTAGTGGATGACACCATACTTTGTCTTCTTCTTTCGAAAGTCAAATCAATGGCGATAGAAAGAGTAAAATCAATGTTTAACCAAACATCCGATAAACAACACAAGGGATATAACATCTTAGTTCTCAAGGTTGGTGACGCTTTGGCGATGTCAGCCAGCATTGGTGATCACTTACCCAGGTGATACTTGATCAGGTGGCCCATAAGCTCGTCCACCTACCTATACTATAAAAAAAAATTGGTATACGTTAAATAAAACTATCTATCTGATAAATATAATCTGAGTTATGCTAATCGATAGCGTCGGTACGCTGTCAACCAATCCGTGATTGTAGCTCACCCACAGCGTAGTATTTCTGTTATATTGTTTCAAATATTTCCGTAACATCAAGTATTAATTACAAAAGCTAAAACGAAATCCCAACTAATATTATAAATGCGACTGGCAGTTTGTTTGTTTGTTACGCATTCAGACCTAAACCACTTAACCGATTTCAAAAATTCACCATCACCAATGGAAAGCTACATTATCAGAGTGTAACATAGGCTAAATTTTATCCCCGTATTCAAAGAGGAATGCGAACTATGCGCGTGAAACCGCGGGCAAAACACTAGTATCTTAATAAGGATTATTATTAAATTGAGTTTATGTTGATCTATACTAATATTATTAATGCGAATGTAACTTTGTCTGTTTGTCAATCTCTCTGTTACGCTGTCACGGCTAAACCACTAAGCCCCAAGGAAGGATATATGCTTTTTTACCCACCTGCCCCCTCCCTCTGACAGACAGGCGAAGCTGGGCGCAGAAACTAGTTTTTTAAAAGAATTAAAACCTACCGGGGTTTTTCTAAGTAGGATAATCGGCTTTATTCTGGCTTTGGAGCTAATGAAATTATTTCTTAAGGCTGTTGATCTAATCGTAAGTATTAGAGCGTGCTCAGCATTCCTTTTGCAGCCGCGATACGCATTCTCATTTTTCAATGAATATGTAGCTGAGTTAAAGGTTAGTATTGCTAGCGCTGGCTAAAATTGTCTAAATAAATTATTATTTAACATATTATTTGATTTTATATACAAATTTTAAAACTATGAATATTGAACTATAAGAAATCCTTATCAATCGCTTAAGAAAATCCTAACTAAATTAGTTACTTAGTTATAAATGCGAAAGTGAGGTTGTTTGTCTGTTACGCTTTCATGTCTAAAGTATTCAACCGATCGTCAGGAAATTTTGCATACACGTCAGGCATATAGAAAAGGACAGATTATCTATCTGACAACCCCCTCTGCCCCTCACACGCGAACGAAGCCGCGATCGAAAACTAGCTTGGAATAAATGAACAAACAAACTAACACCAGTGGTGTAGCTATCGTAGGGCCAGGTGGTGCAGTGCACCAGGGCCCCGGAGTTAAGGGGGCCCTCTCTAATCTATGCTTTAAAAAGAGAGAAGCATAAAAGAAAAAGAAGCTCGAGCCTCGAGCCTGCTCATATTTTTTTTTTAATGTTTTGAATTGAACATTTGCAATTACAGAACTCCGTAAGTTATGAGAGCCCGATTCTTTCTCTATGCTCCAGGACCCTTGTCCACCTAGCTACGCCCCTGACTAACACGCTAATACCACATACGTAACATTACTGAGAGCAGTATAATATTTATATGATATTGATTTTCAATTAGACCCTAATTGAAAATCAATATCATGTTAATTTATATTTGAATAATTAATACCTATTCGCCGTTTAAACTGTTTTTACTTTGTATGTTAATATGTTTCTATGTTATGAAAAGAACATAAAACTGCCTACATTAATCGGGAATTCCAATAAATCCACACTATGTTATTAACATAGTCTGTTATCTATACTAATATTATAAAGAGGAAAGATTTGATTTTTTGTTTGTTTGTTACGATCAAACACAAAACTACTCGACTGATTTTAAAAATTCTATCACCATTAGAAAGCTACATCTTTACCGAGTAACATAGGCTATATTATATTTTCAATAAAATTAGAGATCCCCACCTAAAATGGAACAATGTAATCCAAGGTATCAAAAACTGCTGCGAAAACTACTGACGATATATAAAGTAATGTTCTATATATTAATAGTACTCATGATTTCTCATAAAAAAGTCCGCGATGGTATATGCCTAACTATTATAGTATAGCCACAATAACAGTTTTTGTTTAAATTATTAAATTCAAATACGAGCGGAAGCGAATCGTGGCGATATAGGTATCATGATATTAATCCTTATCCATTTAAATGGTTTGATAATTAAGGTTGATTATGTACGTTTAAATTCTACTTTAATTATTCGGATCGGACTTTTCGTTTAGAAGTTATGACGGGTATAAAAATTATATTAGTAAGAACAATGTCACGGTTGGTACAAACTGTAATTGTCCTACGTTTAGTGTAAATTAACAAATACTAATTTACGTTAAATAATAATAGTTTTTAAATTTTTGCAGACGAAGTCGCGGGCGACGATCTAGTGTTTTATAACGCGCTGAAACAAATTTTGACAAACAGTATAAATATAGCTGGAATTGTAGGGAAAGGACATGGACTACTTTTCAAAACTTCCCCCGTAAGGTTTTAAAAGGAGATGGGAGGTTGTATGAACAGTATAGTTTTCTTACACATCATAACTTACAACACTAAATAATTAAACTTGAAATGTAAGAGACATCACCATTCATGTCATACCCATACATATATGTGTAACAAATAATCATTTTCGTGACAATATTTATTAGAAAATGGTGGCGCGCGCGGTAGGCAGTGAAAAGCCTTGTCTATCCTTGAACACAATAAATATGAAGTGCCACCGGCGAAGTAGCGTGTACTCTAGAGCCGAGCGTAGGGCTGACACTGAACTCGAAAACTTTCAAATCATTAGAACATAATATGTAGCTGTGTATATATGTTTATACATTATTGTATTGTCACAGTGATATACTATTACGAAACCATGTTTAGTTTATACTTAATATTATTGGAAAAAAGATATTGTATAGTTAATTTCGAATACATACCTAAGTATATAATATTGCAGCTGTAATAAATACTATAAAAAAATAACAAATATTTTCAAATAAATTAATGAAACAATTGTTGTTATTACAAATTATAACAAAAGAGAATTAAATAATAATTTTATAATTTGTTTATTTTTTTTAATTTCACGTTATATTGACGAAAACGTGAAGTTGTACATCCCTGTGTTGCTACTGTTTACGTAAAGTGTTCCGGGCGGCCGCGCTGTGTCGGCGCGCAGTGACTCATGTAACCAAACCGTAGGTATTAGTACAGTCGTGTCGTCACGCTGTTGTCGCACTGCGCTGAACCGCGGCGATGTTTGCTGTTATTAAAACTACACGCCTAGTTACTGATTTAGAAAACAGGCTCACTAATGCGTTTTAAGTAAAACATACTAACTAGCTGCACGTCCCGACTTCGTACGGATAAAATAATAATAATAAAATATCAAAAATAAACTCATACAAAGTTACTAGCCATTTCGCCCCTTTACAAACAGTAGTTTTGGCTGTGTGTTGATAGACAGTAAGAAAAAACTTTTTTTACGTACGTATAGACGATACAGAACACACAAACTTTGCACATTAAAATAATCCAAAAATATTTTCTGCTTCAAAATAAAATAATAGGTAAATATTTACAATCGTGGCCTTTGCCATAAATGGCTCCAAATTTTTATCAATAATGAATGATATTTCATGCAATATTAAGGAAGGAGAAGACATCGGACATGAAAAAAAATTAAATTCTAGGGAAAAGTCATGTATGTGTCATGTATGTTAGGTTATGTTAGGTTACTTTTAAAGCACGTCGCACGCCGGCAGCGTTTCGCAAAATTGCAAGATCATCTTCAATAATATAATTACAAAGTAATACATGAAATGAATTACCTAATGAGTTTAAAAGAAGCTTCAATGTCAGAAATAATGGAAGGAAATAATAACAACAATATCATTTTCATTATATTGATGTGATGCTGTTGTATGTCGCTCACAAAAAAGTCCAGGATAGTATACCTATGCCTAACTATGTATTATAGTTAAGTCACAATAACAGTTTTTGTTTAAATTATTCAGTTCAAATACGGGTGGAATCGAATAGTGGTGATATTGGTATCATGATATTAATCCTTATCCATTTAAATGGTTTGATAATTATAGTTGCTTATGTACGTCTAAATTCCTCTTTAAATTATTCGGATCAGACTTTTCTTTTAGAAGTTATGACGGGTATAAACATTCTGTAAGTAAGAAAAATGACACGGTTTGAACAAACTGTAACTGTCCTACGGATAGTTTATTAACAAATACTAATTTACGTGTTTACGTTAAATAATAGTTTGTAAATTTTCGCGGACGCAGTCGCGGGTGAAGTGCTAGTTAATTATATTTCAAGGGTATATCAATAAAAGTAATCTGATAGCAAGAGTTACCTGATTATTTACTAAAAGTAATACTAGTGTTATTACATTTTGTTACTATATTATATTATAATGGCAACCGGTATTAATTATAAGTTAATCCATTTTATTGAAAGTTCATTTTCAAACCAAGCAATTGCATAACTTTTGTGTGTGAATCGGTTTGTTAAGTGGTTATCCTGTAATCGAACACGACGGTAACTGTCGAGTGGGCAATTTGGTTATTGTAACACATTTCGTTAATTACAAAATTTTTGCCCAACAACTTCTTGCTTGTTTATTGAAGTGAAAACTTATTTTGGCGCACCGCACACACATTTTCGTTGGCTGTAAGTGAGGCTGATCCGTCACAATCTGAGGTGAAACGCTCGATCGGGTGAACTCGGGACCGCCGAGTGTACCCGAGCGATAAATTATGTGTGCGGTACAAACGTCATTTCTGATACGTCACCTAACTAATTATTTTAACAATTATTTGGTTTACATTGTAAGGTTATTGTATGTATTTAGTGGTTTATCGTGCTAATATTATATAGTGAAAAAACATTAAACATTTTAAAAAAATGTAACATTTTAATCATTTTTTAATGAAGTTTTCACTTCTGCCGTGCGGTCTTCGGCACACACAATTTTTTTTTTTTTTGATAAGCCAACACTATTAGTAAATAAGTACTATAGACAAAGAAATATGACAATGTGCCAAAAGAGGATTTCACAGATAACACAATAGAATTGCATATTGTGTGTACACATTGCTACGTAGTGTACAGGTGGTATACATAAGCCTGAGTTCGTGGATGTATGTTTGGTTGTGTGTATGATTTGGTTATCTTATTATCCGAGACACTTCAGTTATCGTCGGGACAACGGACAAATTCTCGCAGAAAATACTAATTAATCGCGGGATTTTTTTTAAATGAGGAGTGGAGGCCTTTGCCCAGCAGTGGGACATTCACAGGCTGTAACTATTACTACTGTTACTTGGTGGTAGGGCTTTGTACAAGCCAGGGTAGATTAACTGGTAATACAGTTGTGTATAAAAATAGTATCCGCCGGCGGCTCTTCCGCCTGCGAAAGGATCGCCTATTGTTTTCTGATGTGTATGAAAAATTTCATGATTCCGTTCTATAGTTAAGATGTGAAACCCATGTTACAAACAAACAAACCAATTGTCGCATGTATAATATTATGTTGGAGAATTAGGGTTTATAATGAATTCTTATAAATGACTTTTTATAATTATTCAAAACCAATATCAATATGTTAACTCAATTAAGTAAAATAATTTAGCGAGAATTGTTTAAAACAAAAAAATATACGTTAAGCTGACACTCCAATTAAGTCTGTTTTAATTGTTTGCGCTTAAAAGTTCAGCAGTATTAGTATATGGTAGCACTGACACAGTCAAACCAAAAAGGCTTATCTAACTTCCGATAAAAACACATAAATTCGTTTTTCTTTATTTAAATTCAACAAAGTGCAAACATAAATTCCACTTGACCTAATGTTCCACTATAAGCACAGTATCGCTTAGCGCTACCATAGACTTACGGTCGTGATATATCTCGTGCAGAAGTAGTACTGAGTAAGTTTATTCGTGTTCATTAAATATATTTTATCATATAAAACGATAACCTCCACTTTCATCAAAATAGAAATAAAAAATAAACTCAAAAATTTACAACCGATGCAAAAATATGTAAAAAAAAATTATATTAAATTAGAAACTCACTGACTGCAACACATAAAAGATTTTTAATCTAAACGGTAATTGGCGGTTGAAAGTCTATGACGCAATAGGCGACCAATCATCGTTCAGTATTCAGTTAGACAAGTAATCGCACTCGATGTCTCTACCAGTCTTTAACAGTAATTCACAAGGACTTACCATATTATCAACTCATATTTTCTCAAAGAGAAAATAGAAATAATTTTGTATCTTTAACTAAGAATAGTTTTAGTTTAATTAGTTGCCAGATTTAAAAAGAAACTAAGTTTTGGTTTTTAAAAATATATGTATGTTTCATAATTATTAATCCGTAATAATCCAAATTTAAAATTTACAAAATCACTCCTATGATGAAATAAGAAAATTCCTCAATTACTTTACAATATCTCATAATAAATTAGTAATTATGTAATTTCAAATATGAAATGCTAAATATTTAATGGACGGTAAGGTTTAATCGCGATTGCTCCTGGGCAACCGTCATTTACCTCCGAATAAGGAGGCCGTCGTAAAAATGAATTAAATCATTTACCCGAAACACTTAAGAGGTAATTTAAAAACTCTTTTAAGCACACGGCTTATGCAAGGTTATTAAAATAATGATAATGTTGATTTTTAAGTGTTCATTTTGTTTGGTTAAGTTGGAATCCGACGGATAATTTTCCGTTCATTTTGATCTTTTACACAAGGTGACACGTCTGAGCAAAAAAATTAAAAAGAGAGAAATCATTAGTTTACAGCTTGTCAGTGTTGTCTATTTTGTAAGAACAACTCTAAACTCACCGCAGAAAGCGGTCGTGAAACGCCAGTAAATTATATTCGACACTAACAATAATAACATTACAAGAATACATGCATCAAAACAGTACACCAGAAATCGATTGCTAAAATTGGAAGGGTGAGTAATGATGAGTTCTCACAGAATAGCACTGCTCATAAATATTGACATTCGGCAAAAAACTGAATATTCAATCCAGTCAACGTTCTTCAGAATTCGATGTGTCTGATAATACCTTTACTCGATATTTTAAGGGAATCTTGTAATAATACTATATCAAATTATAACGTCTCCTGGAATCTTTTTAACATATTCCTAAATTAGCAGACGTTATATGTTGTATAGATATAATATAGTCTTCATTATTGTTATTTATTGTAGACAATGGTGTTGTCATGTAGGCGTGTGAAGCATAAGAACTAAGATGTTATATTCTTCGTGTCTTTTAATTATATATACCTACATAGCTGTAATCGGTACTACTATTTGACGATAATTTGACTGGTTAGAAGTGGTACCTAAGAAGTCCTAACTATTTAACAACAAAATATTATCTTTCATACTCAAAACTCAAGCGATTGTCCTAAAATGTTAATAGCTAGCGAACCGATAGTCGCTTCATATACATATACTGTTATGGCGTATTTGTGACGTCAAAAATCTAAAGAGCTTGTTAAAGCTTACTTAAATGTAGCAGCTTTTTTATTGCTTGATATTTACAACAAAAAAAAAAACAAGAGAGCACAGGCTATTGGTTTTTATTTCAATGGAATGTACGTAGTACATTAATTTTACATAACCGTTTACGGAATTTTTTAAGGACCTACATATTACTGCCTTGTCTATTAATCGTCGAGTCTATGACTTTTGTAGGGGCTAGCTTATTATCCATCAAATTAAAATGTATTGGGTTAGTTGTATTTCTCATATGAAAGCGAGTGAACCCGACAATCTTGCGTCTGAACTCCTTCCGATCGTGTCGGATTGCCATCCCGTTGGATTATGAGAGGAAATAGAAAATAAACCGGTGTTTGTAAACACACGTGTACACTATAATATTCTGTGCAGATAACTACTATCCGTGGTGCATGGCAGCCGTGATCGTAATCTGTCGAGACATAATGTTGAAATTGAGGAATATAGTTCACTTAAAGTTTTATAAAATTCCCAATAACACAGTGCAGTTTCATTAAATTAATTGCCCCTTAGGCGCTGTTATCGAGTCCAAAAACAGTTTTATTGAAAATGTTTTGTTTGCAAAATAATTACGAGGAAAGCGTTGGATGCATTTCACTGGAACTTGGGGTATAATTTATACCCTGGGTATGTTATACAAATAACATTGAGATTGTTGTTCCAGGAACTTAAAGTTTTCGCGGAATAATGTACTACGTCCCCGACGTCCATGCGAATAATTCCATAAATTTAACTCTTAATAACGATTATTAACTCAATTAATATTTAAATTATTAAACGAGTAATAATGTGATGTTTGCGGAGTTACAAGTACACTTTTTAGATGAAAACTCATACATAGAAACATGTAATTGAACGACTTCTAAGCTTATGATGTGAAAATAATTTACCTAAATGTTTTTATCTTAGGTAAATATTTAGTGTTTCGTTCTAGTCTACCACGTTGTTGAAGTAGCTAGAGTTATGAAGTTATAGAACCCCAGGTTCCGGGTTCAAGTCCCGCGTCGGGCAAATATAAAGCTATTGGGTTTTTCTTTTTGGCAGCCCGGTGTACACATCCGTGCCTCGCAAAGTACCTAAAGCCGTTACGTAAACTCTGTTCCTTAACTATTTCCGTATGCCGTTCCACTGAGTTATGAGAATTAGATATAGAGTGCACTTCTGTTTTTGCACATTTTTGCCCTAATATATGGTTAGTCTATCTTGAGAATGGCAGCCATGGCCGAAATTAGTCAGGAAATGAACATTAAATGCTTCGCAATAACAAACAGACGCTTTATAACATAATTCTTATTTCTTATGTTTGATGTCGCATCGTCGGTACCAAATGGTTAAAATATTTATGCAACAGTACCTA
The DNA here is from genome assembly GCA_905220585.2 of Nymphalis polychloros. Classification (NCBI taxonomy): domain Eukaryota; kingdom Metazoa; phylum Arthropoda; class Insecta; order Lepidoptera; family Nymphalidae; genus Nymphalis; species Nymphalis polychloros. Next base: position 4,873,410 of record HG992247.1, read on the forward strand.
CCAGTGACCATTTACCATTGGCTTACCATCAACTTTTACACTTGCCCGCCTGCCTTCCTATTTAAAGCTAAGGGTAATCTGTATATAAATTCGTGTCTATCTTTTTCATTACCATACGCTACTATTAGGGAATGAAAATGTACAATCGGGAATGTAATCTATATTAATTTTAAATACTTAATACATTTTGATTTAATTTTAAATATGTACTGTACTGTTATAAAACTGAAAATTGACTGTTTGTTTGTGTATAATGCAAACTACTGGACCGATTTTGATTAAATTTTTGAGTTGTTTAAGATTGTACATATTTCATGTCGCTACTATCGAATCAAAAATATAACATCAAAAATACTATTATGTCGAGGCGAGGCCCCGGAAAATTGTAGTATAAAATAAAAAAATAATATCAACGAATAGAGTATTAAAACTAGCGTCATCATTAAATTAATCGAATAGACAGCAATTTTTTTTATTTTTACACTTATTATTTAATTTAATTCAAGTAGTTAATATTCTCGCCATGAAACGTCTAAATAGGCGAAGCAAGTTAACGTGATCTCGTCGGGCCTCGTGACTCGTCGCCCTTTTCCATTGTACGTCTCTAACCGTTACACAATAGACATATCTCCGTCCTTGTCATTTAAACGAAGCATACGTCTCTAGCGTTTGAATGATAATGTCATTTTTACATATTTTAATTTTCGTAGAAATATTTATGTTATAAGTAGATATAAGATAAAGGTCAGCTTATATTAAAATATCTCTAGTATTTCGGTTTTGCTTGAAATTAGTAAGCCAATGGGGATAATTTAAAAAGTATTTAATTATAATTAATTGATAATATTTGCTAATAATATTTAGTAAAATTAAACTCAATTGTAAATACGTAATATCCTATATTATAATTCCTTACCAATATACAAAATTTCCCGCTTTTCTGCTCTTTTAAAACTAACTCTGATCTGCTCTTAGTGGGGTCACACTTTTATAAATGTAACCATTATTTAAATCTATGAACAATTAATTATAATAATCGGTGCGTTTGTCAGTATTTAAATATAAAGCTTCGTCTTCATAAACGAGAAATAGTTACTTTCGCATTGTCAAGACGCGTTAATGACAGGAATATCTGGAATTACCTTAAGTTAACAACAACAATTGTTGATGATATTCCACATAATTAGAAACGTATAAATTGCTAACTGTTTCAACGACCATTTATAACAATTAATAAAATAGCATAATACGGTGGAACAAATGACGAATGTAAGACATAGACAATTATTTTATGTACGGCTAGTTTCAGCACAATATACCGTGTAAAGTTGAAAGCCTTGACGACATTCTCGGAGCGGTTAAATGGCAAATCGGTTTTTTTTCTTGATCTTCTGCGAACAACGAAACTGGTCGAACGAGCTGCGCGCGAGTTTTTTCGGACAACTACGGCGCGCGCACATTGCAACTGCTACGTTGTTTTATTAAAACGTTATTTATGTTTTAATGATAAATGATTTTATTATTCAAATAGATAATGATTTGATCAATTAAATTTTGAAGCAAACATTTTAAATATCGTACAAAGGAAACATTCATCAATTAAGATTATATAATAAGCAATTGCTTTGATTTGATAAGATGATAACATTTTATAATTATAAATTGCATATTTATTTTATGATAAAAATGAAGAACAAAAAATTTATATTTTAACTACAATTAATTTTGAATTTACTCTAGCAAATAATTAAAAACTGTATAAAAACTATAAGTAGTAAATTATAAAAGTTATCTAAATGTCATCATCAACATCAACGATAACAAAAACATCCTTATTCCATAAACAATTCCTTATCATTAACGTCATACAAATATCATGCAATTACCCGCTATCTTAATTATATACCTACGGAGGTAAATTATTGCGATAACCATTTAAAAAAATAGTTCATATCCAAGTTTTAAAATGGGCATTAGTGCTGGTTACACTTTAACTTCAGTTGAGCCGAATGAATAACTTAATTACTTTCACAAACTAAGCGTTCGTGCCTTATTAATTCATTTTTATATTTACTCTCGTACAAATATAACACAAAATTACCTATATGTGATAACAATAACAATTTTTTTCTTATATATACTCTATTTAAATAAAGTATTTCAATATATTTTCAATTACTAGTTTTCGCTCGCGGCTTTACCCGCTTGTTGGAAGTGGGGACTTGTCGGGTGTAAGGTATAAAAAAGTGGCCTACGTCTTTCCCACCCCAATGTTCAATCTTGCTTGATACTTTATAACAACTACTTACTACAATGTTTTTATCAAAATCTGTTCAATGGCTTAGGCGTGAAACAATAAGAGACAGGCAAACAGGCAGACAAAGTAAGTTTCATTTATATTATTAAACATCTGTCCCTTGATCTCTTGCATCATTTCATACATAAGGAATTTCATTAATTACTTGATATACTTTTCACAACCACGCAAATGACGATAGCCGATATTTTTAGTTTTGTCAAATTAGTATAATTTCGAACTCCAACACATAAAATAATCGACTAAATTGAATTAAACTATTTATATTTCGTAGTGAAATCTAAAAACACATTCCATATTTACTCGTGTATGTAGCTACCATTCGACTAATTGACGGTCGGCCGCCGCATACTAATGGTCCGATTAAAATTATTTTATGGCTCATAAACGTGTCGTAATGCGTACCAACCACATACATATATTCAAACTAAATAAAATATTAGCAAAGATAATATCATATGCCAAATGAAAAGATTAGTAGACCTCGCGCAGGCTTAGATGATGTTCAGTGCTCTATCATATTATATAATTTGTTTATTGTTATTTTGTGACGATATCTCATCTATATACAATACGTTTAGATAAAATTATACTATGAACGTATTTGAACATATGTACCCTAATTACATATGTTTTAATTGATAACTACAAAAACATTACAAGTCCGACTAAGAAAAAGTGGTTATAATTTCATTATATATTGTTTTAATATTGTAATCCGTTGTTATACAAAACTGTCTATTTATTTATTTATTACGTTTGCTAGCGGTTTTTACATTGGTCATTCTTACATACATACAATTATAATATATCCACAGATTATGTAAAATCATTTAAAAGCAAACACTACATGCTAATTAAGCCCATTACTTACTATTGCTTGCTACGAAAGGAAAAGTGAAAAAACAAAACAAAAACGAAGAAAGAGCAAACGAGAAAATATTTTAAATTTGTACATGCACGCGTCTTTACACTTTAAATATGAAGCTGATATCTAAACATTTCTTATAAGAGTAATAAAATTAACACAATTTAAATCTATTGTAAATATTGCTTCCTATATACTGAGTCGGTACTTATGATACAATTTCAGTTTAATAAATGACTTTTATTGTGTTCCTAGCGCAACGAGTAAGGTTTGTCTATATATTTATTCGTGGATATTTAATTAAAACCAAAAGTTAGTAGATACAATCAGTAAACACATTTGTTCTTTTATCAAGCCTCTATAAATTGATGTAGCTACAGAATCATATAAACACATTAACCAATACATAAATCTATATATAAAATATTCTCGAGCTATTTTAATAAGGTCCTTATCTCGAAAGATTACTATTGATTTCCATAATCTATAACAAATAAGATAAAAAAAAATCAGAAAGAGAACGTAAGCATAATTTAACATAATATATTTCAAAGCGCTTGACGACTAAGAATTTTTATGTAAATTAATTATTATATATCTACAAAAGTGATTGATTATATAAATTTTTAATTTGGGCATTATCGTTGTTTTTTTAAAACAGTTATATTGACAACATTTTTTATGAAAACTTAATTTAAATTGATAACATGAGATTACTACATAATATTATCGATTATTTCACTACAACTACACTACATAATAGGTAATACGAACCAATAACCCGTAACGGATGACGATGACTGTTACCATCAAGTGATCGTCACTCAGAGTGAAGTCGTCACCATTTGCCCATTGATATAGGCACCGTGAGTGGCCCGCAAGTTGGCAACGTACTGTAAACTCTACGGTTTTCCAAATGTCTTTTGAAAAATTGAACTACAGTGACCCATCCAACTTGAACAATGTATTGGTACCTACTCATATGAGTTATCCTTACTAACATTATAAATACGAGAGTTTGATTTTTTGTTTGTTACGCTTTGAGGTCTAAACTACTAGACCGATTTAAAAAATATCACCAATGGAAATCTACATTATCATCAAGTAACATAGGCTACATTTTGTGCCCGTTTTCCCATGGGAACGGGAACTAAGCGGCTGAAACCGCGGGCAAAACGCTAGTCTATAAAAATTATAAATCAGCAATATTTAAAATCTACACTCGAGTGAGAAATACCTATAACTATATGTGACAAGGCCGCCTTTGCGAGTAATCCTTTTTTTCCTTAAACCTTCATATTTTTATAATTGTGAGCAATAAAGTCTTTATTTATCGATGGATGTATCAATATACAACTATTAGGTATTTAGTAAACAGAGAATGATATACATACTATCCGAAATTTCATCAGCAAAGATTTTCAATAATCTCAGATGTTGATCTGAGCGATTGCAGAGACTAGCCAAATGCGCAGAATATATGAGTGCACAAGTGTGTGCGCAATCCGACATCCAGATCGCGTATGGCAGCCTTACTTTCCGAGGCACTAGAATGTAATCCACTAACCCCAAACTTTCAATCAAAAAACAATTTATTTTTTTTCGTGGAGACCTCGAATTTACCGAAGGTTTTGAGATCTGCAGCTTGTAAGCTAGAAACTAGAGAATGAAGTTAAGTCTGAAAATTTTGCGTGTTACTCGTACGTTTAATACTTTCACAGTCCATCACATACTAACAATGGTCCAAGGATTATAAAGTGATTAATCAATATAACGACGGACAATTTTCCTCTCCAAGACAATGCTGTTTATGTATCGGAATGCATCGAGCGATACCACAGATCACCTTGACAGATAGCAGATTACATCCGGTTGACCTTTGGAAGAGAACCGATACATCAGCCAGTTTATGGAGCAATCAAATATGCATAATAGAAACCGCTAAACCATAAAAAAGCAATAAAACATATAGATAATTTTGAATAACATGATATCATCTAAAATTAATTTTTCGTTTCCTACCAACCTAATTATTATTAACCAGTTATTTATTGTTATATTAAAAATCAATCACGTGACCATTTCTACGAAGGTAAAAAAAATAGCGGTACAATAATTACTTGACGCGTCTTGAATTCTTCTACATATATTGTTACTTATTGTAATCGTAAAAAAACTTTTAGAATATGTACAGATAGAAAACGGTAAAAACGTTATTACCGTAGTATGTCCAAGCACGTTAAGCCGTTGGTCCTGCGCCTGAACTCTTTCCGGTCGTGTCGGATTGCCGTCCCATCGGATTATGTGAGCTAAGGAAAAGAGAGTGCACCTGTGTTTGCGCACGCACTTGTGCACTATAATATCTCCTGCGCAGTTGGCTAATCTCTCTTGAGATTGGCCGCCGTGGCCGAAATCGGTCTGGAGGACCTTATGCCCAAGCGATCCCGGGGCGTCCCCTGAAAAGATGGAGTGGGTAGCGCTGGTTTTGCGTTGAAATGGGGTTTTCCAGCGAAAACAAAAGGCGTGTAATAATCAGTGCTTTTTCCACCACGCTCATCCACTGTGGGTATACTTCGTAGATATACGTACAATTCCAAAATTTAGTTTCAAGCGAATAGATTTTCGAACGAAGTTTTTCTTTAAATTGTGTTTGTTTATTTATTTATTTTTCACAAACCAATCAAAAAAGTCGTGCATACACGTTTTCAGATGTTACAGAAAAGGACATAGCGTAAATAACATTTCAACCTCCTCACACGCGGGCGAAGCCACGAGCGGGAACTAGTACACTATAAACAAGAATAAAGAATGATATAGTGCGTCTGTATGAACACACTCTTGCACTATAATATGGAGATATTATAGTGCAAGAGTGTGTTCATACGTATTGTGTAGACCTTAAAATTGGTCAAAACCGAAATTGACGAAAATAATTCGCAAACGAACAACATATTCTCGTTATTACAACTTTAAAAACATATTCACAATAAATTCAATGAATAACTTTTATATATCTCGGCATTTAAGCCACGGCTACACACACTTAGTAGTTTTGCACGACCTGTTACCATGCTATCGTCATTAATTATTTTTAGACTAGAACAAATTCTATCGCAACTATGTAAAATGAATTGGTTGTTAATTATTTTTATCATGACTTGAGACATATACAAAATGTGGTCGCCGCGGGACGCCCGACAGATGTATAGCATAAAAATTGATGGTTATTGAGAGAATATAACCTATAAATAAATATATCGGCGTATAGTTAGAGACATATTACGTAAATAAAGAGACAATAGGTAAATCCGTCTTATATTGTAATTCAAACTAAAGAATAATAAACGAAATTAAAATTAACGGCGCTCGATGACGTCCAACCACGATATACTGCTGTCCGTTTGACATTCGCCAGAATGATATAACGAAAAGTCTGCTATCACTCTCGTCTTAAATTCAATAGTCAAATTAATGACAGCACCACATTCTCACCGACAAATATAATAAGAACGTTGAGTTTCGTTAATAAAAATGAAATGTTCATTTTTTATTTCACCGGTTCCTAAAACACTCCAGTTAGTCTCCCGCGAAACAGCAACTGTTAGACTGTGTTTTGATTTAAATAATTAGTAAGCAAGTGTAATTACATGAATAAATAATAAACTGTTTTGTTAAGCACCCTCCCTATCTGTCTTTATTTATCTTTTCTTTATTTATCTTAGTCTTTATTTACATTCAAAAGAAGACGACAAAGCATTGCTTAACTAATCACCCACTAAACAAAGTAATGCCGTTAGTGGTTGGCGGCATATTAACATTGTAGGATGTGGCTTATTTACATAGATAACTACATAAATAGATAGATAACTATATACCATTAGATGGCCCATTCGCTTGTCTGCATGCCTAACGAATGCAAATAATTAAAAAAAAAAAACTACAAATCGAGGTGGTCATGAATCATAATTCAAATAAACTATTTTTACCGGGACTATATTTATAATATATTTTTTAATCTCATAGTAAGCGTCACTGTCGTTGTTTAAGCATAATTGCTGTATGTTTTTTTTATTTCCCACGACTAATCAGAAAATATTTACAATGAATGTATTACCAGCAATTCTATAAATACTATTGTTTGAGAATTGGATTTATGGATGCAATACTATTTGCCAGGACATTATAGTCAATAGGACGTGATGATCTTTAATGCTACCAAGGGAATTTCTACTAACAAATTGTCATTTTATCGCAATCAAATCGAAGCGTGATCGTTGCTTTTAATCCGTTTTCCTATTCTTTAATTTAATTATCGACAATTAACAAAAAAGTTAACAATTAAGTTTGAGTATGACACAACGGTAAAACAAATATACAAACAAATATACAAAGTAATTAATATAGTTTATTCAAAGTTGGATTGGAATTCGATCGGGAAAGTATCGTATTCCGATTAGTAGAATTGACAGCTCGAATACGCTGTCATATCGATAATAGATATTTTTATTGTGTTATTTGTATGTTATTGTGATACATTTCGTGCTCGGCGGTGCAGAAAACATTATATGGTACCAACCCGCAATCGTGCTCGCTCCACACCATCGCTTTAACAAGATATAAGCACTTTGCTCAACTATGTGAAATCAAAGGTCTGTCGCTCTCATATCATCTCATATTTCCAATTCAATTGAAAAATACAGTTTTATTTCATAGAGTTAAGAAAAAAATCGTGAGAACTTCGTCACGACACTACGCACACAATCAGCGTATTCATATATGAATATATATATAGAACACTATTACCGACCGTCATAAAACGCTGCTGTAATGTCGCTAAATTGCTGATCACGTACGGCAGTCGCAGATATCAGACAAGACAGGAAATATTAAAGAAAAAAAAAAGTATTATTGCCACTAATAATGAAAAATAATGAAACACAAACAAACTTAGTTACACTAGAGTATTCATTATATATATAATATTAATGTAATTGACATTATAATGTATAAAAAACCATTCAATGTAAGTAATAAAATTCAAGTAAATACTTCTTATAATTGTAAGCAACAGTTTCTTTATATTAAAAAACATTTCCTGCTATGACTGTGAATATTGATTAGAGTATTTTTGTATATTTATATATAATTAGAGGAATAGTTTTAATATCTAACATAGCTGGTTTAATATTGAATGAAATTGTTCCATCAACTGAAATTATTTAAATAAAATAGTTCGTGCGTAAAATTAGTATCACATGTAAATAAATAAATAGAGAATTGTATGACAATTCTCTATTTATTTATTTAGTTGTGTTTATATACATTACAATATTAAAAATTCCAAGTATGAGTTCCATTGATTGAAAGTCTAATGTCTGCACATCCCTTGATGTATCGAAGCATAGATACGAGCTGTCTTGTGTGTGAGTTGAACTGAAATATGTAATGTAAAACGGTAATGTAACGATAGACATAACGTTATAACATCACCACTGTCACCTACTCGATATCATTATTAGAAATTGTGCAAAATGTAAAGCGAATAACTGAGCCTCACAGATATGAACTTTGCATCAGAATCGTTACACTCATATGTTACTAAAAAACGTTGCGTGGATTTTTGTGGAACCATAATATGGACATTTTATGGTGGCTGAACCGTCATAATGCGTGCTATAAAACAAAATATTTTGGCAAGGACTTTGTGCAGATCCGTTTAAAATCGTACCATTCGCCTGTTATTCTACCGAGCTGATCAAACTGGTCTTAAACAATGCATTGTTGTCTGCCAATTTCAATTATGAGTGTGCAATAATATTTTAGATTCCGTGATTGACGACGCATTGACTATGAAACTTACATATCACTTGGTGGTAGGGCTTTGTGCAAGCCAGCCTGGGTGAGTACCACCCAGTCAATACATGTTCTACCGCTAAACAGCAACAGGGGCTCAATAGTACTTAGTGTAACTTTTGTGGTCCGGTTTAAAGGTGTCCGAGTCAATGTAACTACAGGAACAAGGAACATAACTTAGTTTCCAAGATTGATGACGTATTGGCGATGTATGGAATAATTAATGTTTCTTACCTTCTGCCCACAGGAACGGGCATCGCGGACGGCGTGCAACAGACAAATTGACAATGCGCGCGGCGCGGTAATCAAGCCACGGTCAGTTGCGATCGCCATCTCGACCAGTATATAGACGAAGTATATATTTCAAGGCTGTCGCGGAATTGCTGAATAGGAGTAGTCTTCTTGTTTAAGATATTAAAATTGTAGCAAATACAGAACTTCTTCAATGCATGCTTATTAAATATAATTGAAAGTTTTATTCAACATTTTGTGGATCGCTTAGCTTGTATATAGTATAGCAACAAAATTAAGGCGAAAAGAAGTAAACGATTTTTGTTCCGAAGCTATTTAACTCGACACCGTGACATACGCCGTACTGCTTCATACACATATGTATATGCTCCTATCGGGTCGCATCGCCTATCACTGATAAATACATTAAATATACATTGCTTATAGTATCTAGTCGTCGTTCGCAGCACGCAAATGTACATTCCAACGAATGTCTCGTGGCCATCGTCACAGCGATAATATTTACGAGCGGATCTACCATCAGGTGGTTTGCCCGGCCGCCGGCCTATTTTATAAAAAACAGTGCCACTTTTACCTTACCATATAGTAAACCTGCTTCTGCCTTCCTGAAATAATTGAATAATAACACGAATCCACGAATTTCTAGTTTAAGTATATACGACATTCGTCAAAATATATATAGTGGTGAAGTAATAGCGCAAACAAATATTCCAAGAGTCACGTCTTGAAGTCTCCTTCGGTCATCGAACAGTGGGCTCTTTTCACGCCTAAAGAACCGAAATTAAACTAAATAATCTATTCATAACGGAAACAGTGCTAGCATTCATGCTCGCAGCTTCTCATGGCCATGACATAGTAATATTAATTTATATAATTCAGCTAGCTTAAATGAATTTTTGAATTGAAGCAAAAACGTTCCGTATTCTACTTTGCAGAACAATAGGCATTAGGAATTACGATTTTCTTTTTTAAAGTATAGAAATGAGCAAATGGGCCATCGAATGGTAAGTAGTCACCACTGCCCATAGACATGGCACGGTAAGAAATATTGCCCATTCCTTACATCACCAATGCGCCACCAACCCCAGTAACCAAGATATTACGTCCCTTACGTTTGCACTGGCTCATTCGCCCTAGGAACCGGAACACAACGATTCTAATTATTGCTATTCAGCGGTAGAATATCCGATGAATGGGTGGTACATACCCAGACGGGCTCGCACTAAGCCCTACCAAGTAAAATACTTATTATACTTATGAAAATATTTTTAAAAGCCATTGAAATAATCATTCTTTTCCGAAGCGGTTCGTAAGTATAATGATTTTATGTTGATTAAAGTATTTGGATGTTATATAGAGGCGTACCTGCCTGTAGCCCATTGGTTAGACTTACAACCCGCGAAACTTAACCGAATATTTAAGTGAAAACCGCTTAATTTTCATGTTCCTAACTTGTTCCGATTGTGCTAAGCGGTGAAAATAAACATCCTGAGAAAACCTGCATATATCGGAAGCAAATCTGTTACATTTGTATCCACTAACCGGTATTTGAGCAGCGTGGTGGAATAAGCTCTAAACCTTTTCAATGAGAGGATAGTTTAGCCCATCAGTGGAGTAATTACAGTTACTTTGTTTTCGTTATAAACGAATGAGGAAAATTAAATACAAAAATAAATCATATATCGAACAAACAGTACTAGTTAATTCGTTTGTCTAGAAAAGTAGACTTAAAGTTGATATTCAACGGTCGAATGGGATTATTTCCAATAAGCCGTGGTAGAAGTTTGCTCGTGACAGTTTTACAACTTCACTTACACGGGTAACGCAATTTGATAGGTTTTGTGATATCGATTTATATCACAATAGAGAGCGTAGTAATTTTTTTTATAATACGCGAACAGTCACTAAGTTCAGTATTGTGCTGTATATAATACTAAACAACAGACTCGCACAATACTTTGTTAACAAATCTTAAAGAATATTTTCTTGTAATTCTGTGGCATTTGATAGTTGGTTTTGACTAATTCATATATTTATATACGAGTATTCACTGAGTTTTTTGTAAGTTTCCGCTCAGTGGCGCTGCAGCGCATCAACCGATCGCCATTATTATAATTAGTAAGTAGGTACTTATTTACATATATATAACCGAAATACCACTCATCGCGATATCTCCTGAACTATCCATCCGATTTATGGTCACTGTTACTCCTTCCCCGACGTAGACGCTCACTAAGAACGGATTTTCGCAAATCCTATACATTTTGCTTCTTATCTACCCGTGCGAAGCCGGGACCGTTAGAAAGTTATAATACAGACCGGACAACGATCTTGCCATAATGTTTTGTCGGAATCTATAGCTTTGGAAGTTTTCTTTTCAAGAGTTTTTGCTACTTGTCTATAATTCTTTACGAGTGAACTCTTCTGTATACTTTCTCGTTTCAATCCGTATGAAATGAAATTTTCGTGAGTCGATGTAAGAACGCCCGCGACATCGCCGCGACAGCTTCTGACATCGTATGTATAACGTCGTGTATAAATATATAATATTTATGTATATTAATATTCAAATCTTATATAGAAAATAGTTTACAAAATAAACAATAATATACAAATATACCGATTTAAAACAATTAAAAGCGAAAATGGTATTTATAAAAAAATTACAAGGAAATATTAAAAGGTGAATTCATTACTACGATCCTATTAACTTTTTTTGTAATATTTTATTAACATACAAACATATTTAATATATTTCACCTTCATAAGAATACTTAGTTATATAATATTATTATTATAGTACACGTTGAGTACAACTAACTACTGTGTAAGCTTGTTAATGGGGCTTAATTACAGCTCAAAACGTGATAATTACGCGTGTGTGCAATTGCAGTGCGTATAAGTCTTATTTAATTACAAAAATATTTTTCACTGTAACAACAAAACAACATTACGAAAGAACAATTGCTTGTAATCAATTTGTTATTTTATTACAAAACTAATTATAGTTTTTCCTAACATTAATATAGAGACTGCACTTCTTTCTGTCTGAGCTATTCAAACGGTGCGTCCATTAGTTTAGTAAAAAACACCGCAATCAACTAAAAGCAAAATCATTTTCCAATTTCATTTCCTCTGTCCGGGGAGCGATGTGGAAATGGAACAGAACAAAGGGGATCACAAAGGCTATCGTCGTTGCGCCCCCTCGACCCCCTGCCCCCCCCGACACCCGCTAGAGGGTGAAACGGGCGAAGTGGGTGAGCTGGGTGCCTCCCCATCCCCCTCGAGGGATTGCGTGCACTAATTGCGCGCCTAAATTGGGGTAATGCATGAATTCGTTCAGGATTTTAATAAAGTATGAGCCGGATCAGAACGGCCATTTATTTTAGTTAGTGAGGCTTACCTTTGTAATGTTATTGATACATTTGCGTAGGTATATGTTGAAACTAAAACTAAATACGACTATTATGGTCATAAATACTTTACAAGTTAACTATGTTTCCTATGAATTATTTCTTATAAAGCAAAAATAGATATAGATATAATAAAATCATAATTATTTTAAAAGATTGTTATTGATTATGAAACACAAATATTGTTAATGAGATACAAGGACCGGTCACCATCATAATCATCAATATTTAATGAACCAGTATTTATTGACAAAATATGTCAGGGCTGTCGTGTTCTATCGTCTGCCAGTCAACGCTGAGCGAACAAGCAATATCCGAAGCATAAAACATCGCACAAGTATAAGCAATACCCTCGACCTGTCACGCACACGTTGCGTCAATAACGCTGACGCACAACTAACGTACCGCACTACCGCGGAAAAGTGACATAGTATTCGATTGAAATGCCGTAAATAAAACATGCTGCAACGATCACCCTTCGAAGCATTCGCATTATTAAGTTACGCGATCCCCGAAGCGTTTTGCCGCCAAAACAACGAACATTTTGCCCCCCGGCGCGCGTAAAAACATTCAAGGCGACCGAGCCGCTAGAGTAACAGAGAGAACCCTGCGAGACGGAAAGGGATGGCTGCTTTAATATTTTATCAGTCATCTCCTCAGCAGGTCTACCTGCGCCATACCAAATTAGAATATAATGAATGTGTAACTAAGGTCGAGAATGATTTATCCAGTTTTAGGATTGCGTGTGTGCCCTTACGTCGGTGAAAGGAAATTACAACCACACCCACGTATAATGTTGCCGCAATAAAAAACGTGTGAGAAGAAATAATGAGCGGTTACTGGCGAGTCGAGAATCGAAACCGGCGATTTCATATTTTTTCGTACATCCTTTAATTGATTAGAGGAAGGTACCGTCAAAGGATGTTAGCGTAGATGTTAATAGGCTTCGACTCGAGTGGAGGTAATGAATGATGGATGAAGGGTCCTGCGAATCTGATTACAAATTTAAATGCGGGATGCAGATGAGCCGCTCGTGATCGGCGCCTGTTGAAATTCAATGAGAACGAGGCCATCGTGATCATGCGCTGATAGCAGACAGATCAATTGTCATTCTGAACATTCGTCCCTTTTACATTGTCCAACGGACTTCACCTTTCTTTACTTACGACCCTGACTCCGCTTTCGGTAGTGTACTTTTAATTGATATTTTGGCAACTTAAGTTTTGTCAGTAATTAAATTATGCTTTAAAAAGTAACGAATCCAAATTATCGATAAAAAATAAAAAATGAGCTATAATGTTCAGGATAAATTTAAAAAAAAAATCACGCCACATACTTAATTAGGTTAAAATAATGATCGGCAACAGCATTATATCTGTTAATAAATGGAATGCTAGTTTCTTCTACATGTTTTCCCAAATAAAAATGTATAAAATCTGCTGTTCTTATAGACTTTAAACCAAAGTAATAGACACTTTTTTGTATTTATTACAAAAGTAAGAAAATGGAACAAATGTAAATAAAATCTTGCTAAAGTTATGCCGTAGGTTATATATAAATGTACTATTTTATCAATAAATTCGACGCTTCGTAGAGAAATGATCATTTATATCATATCACCAAATGTATTAGCTATATAACTATTATATTTAACCATATAGGTAAAAACAAAATTGTACAACTGTTTAATAAACAAAGTTTAACGAAAGCCCTCTATAAACGTTATCGAATTCCTTTATCGTTGGAATGTAAATTGTTGAAAGCGCATCGTATCTAATGGGAAACTCAAATATTGGGTTGTTGAGTTCGATACGTCGTTCCGCGTCGAAGATTGTTTGAATTTTGAGAAATTCAAGATTACTCTAATTCATCCGATCCGATTACATATCTTACACAAGCTGCTCCACACGGTTTCAACGGCGTTCAGCGATACTTCTCCGATCCCGTTGGTTCATAGCATGATGTTGAATAACCTATTACCTTTCTTGAGAATTTGGCTATCAAGTATAACAATAACTTTTCTAATCCGACTCGTAGTTCCAGAGCTTGCAAAGAAATAAACAATCTCTTCAGCTTTATATGATATGAACGATATGATCCGCAGTTATAAACAAACACTGTATTTTACGTTGTATTTTTTTTCGGTTTTATAGTCCCAGCTCTCCCCATAGCCAGCGGAGCCGCGGGCAGAAACTAGTTAGGTATAATCATATAAACTATAATATAATGTATTAACTAAATAATTTCAAGGCATCATATTGTTTAGTAGGTATCTACTGAAAAATAGCCACTCGCACTACATTAATTGATTTCAATAAAATAACTTTTTTCGATATAGGTAATTCATTTCAAATAAGTTCATCATTAATACGAAAATATATAAAGCCACAACAAGCTAAAAACTGATCACGCAGTCGTTATCATGCAGTATGACGCTTCAGTTTCTTATCATTTATTTATAAAACATTTCAATATTTATTAGGTACTCATCGAAATAAAAACTAAGAAGGTTTATTAACAACGATGACACCTACACAAACGGGCCTGCATGAATCTACCACCACGAAAAAATATATTTTAACAACGAATAATTTTCTGCATATAAGACGCATTGGTCATATCTTTATCATAGAGGTATCTTTTTTCAGGCGTATCGGTTCACCACGATGATAAGTCATTTTAACCTGACTCCTTCTTTCCGAGGTGCACCTATTTTATCACCCACCACCTCGACCTTCTCAGCATTGAGTTAACAACCAGCTAAAGAGCCAGCTTTTATTCGGCACCACAATCAATGCAAAGGCTCAAAATGCGGCTAAAAAACTGTGTATCCCAAATAAGCTGTCAAGTCTATAAAGCTCATGCCGATCAGATATGGAGTGTTGCAATACATTGGTTGAGATAACAGCACAAAATATTAGCTTGTCATTTGTGAGTGAATTGTAGAATCGATGGAGAAGAGCTGAAAGATTAATAGGCAACGAGATAATACAATACTTATAACATAGGCGCACAGTCGCCACTTCATATGTGATCTACCGGTTGACCTTCAAAAAAAAATGTGTACCCTTGTATAACCGTACTTAGGTACTAGACGCACTGCAGTATATCTACTTATCTAGAATATGTACTTCGAAAAGTATGTGCACAAGAGCACAATGTGCTTATCCCGCTATCATCGTTCTACTAGACTCACTGCAGGATATCATCTACATTTGTTTACATTTTGTTTATATACCTGAGAGCGCTATACCTGCTCAGTGCAAACAATAATGTAGTGGAATTCGCTGCCGGCATCTGTATTTCCGGGCATTAACAACCTAAGGTTAGTTAAAGCTAGATTGAATCGGCATTTAATGTTTCGTTCCATCATCGACCACATCTTGACATAACATTCTAGATTGCGGTCAAGAGCAAATCTATAATCCATAAAAAACCTACATAGACTGTTAACACTCGACTAGCGGGCCTCGTTATATATACATTATATATACTTGAGTATAAGCGTCGCAGAGAGAAAGTTTCGCATTAATAAGTTCAATGTTTATACCAGCTTAGGTACGGATATATTACCAACGAAATATCCGTTATTGAACAAACTTATAATAACAATGAATCGTATTATGTTTTAGAATAAAGGAAGACTCAATTAATATGAAAAGAAAATGATCTCAAGAAAAACGTACCTACTGGTGACTACCTGGACATCTAAACCTAAAGTATACATTTTAAGGACGAGCATATGGGCGACCTGGTTGTAAGTGGTCACCAACGCCCATTGACATTGTAAGAAATTTTAACCATCGCTTACATCGCGAATTCACCACCAATCTTGGGAATTAAGATGTTATGTCTCTTGTGCCTGTAATTACACTGGCTCACTCACCCTTCAAACCGGAACACAACCATACCAGGTACTGCTGTTTTGCGATAAAATATATGGGGAGTGGATGTTACCTACCCAGACGAGCTTGCACAAAACCTTACCACTAGTAGAAAAAATATATATACGGTATCAGATATATATTTTCTATTATGTTTAATGACAAGGGAGTTATTGCCAACCATTTGACAAAAACACATTTACCTACGTTTTAAGCGTTTAATGTATTTATACCGTATTTTGTTTACATGTTTATCTATTTAACCAGTAGGGTAATGTATGTATGTTAAATATATATATTAAAGTATAAACGTTTTATGTAGACCTTCATTTTAACTGTGTGAAACCGGGACGGGTAGCTAGTTCAGTTGAAAGCTGGAGGCAGTTCCACAAATGTTAAACGTTAAAATTTATTAACTTTCTCGATTCGATGATACTATATACAAAAACCAAAAAAACCATGTCAAAGTCAAACTTAGTGGTTAATTTTTGACGTTCCGTCGAATTACAACTGGATAGTTGTATTAGTAGAGGAAAGAAGCTAAACGTCAACGATTATGTTAGGATTCTATTCCGATAATGTGACAATTATGTTAGTAGAATTGGCCTCCTGAGTGTAGTAATGTATTTTATATAGGTAATGATTATGGGGCACTACCACCCCGCTTTGCATTCAAAGTATCCAACATAGAAAGCCACAACCTCAAAATAAATCTACAAATAATACATTTTAATTTTAATTTTTATAACCGTAATATAGATCTGCATCACGTTCATATGAAATTATATAAATAATGGTCAGGGTAAGTATATAATATCAATATGTATTATACTTGTTGATGAACTATTAAAAATTTCGTAGCCAATATGTAAGCGATAATGTAATTCGTTCGACAAGTTATAAAAACGTTCTAAAAATTACTAATTAATTATCTTAATTGTAATTAGATTAACAAGTGACCTCTTATATCTGAATTAAAAAAATACTATATATGCGACCGTAATTATCCCACTCTGCAATTCCACTGAGTAAAGGCATTTACTCGATACTCCTTTGAGATTCACTTGATCTGAACAACTCATCTCTTATATCTTTACAATATTTTATATTATCTAATTTCAAAATGTGGATTCAAACGATATAAAAACAGATGTACGCTTATGATTTTAGCGAATTTGGACTTTATTTAATGAAAAAATAATAACTTATTTTGAAATCTAGGCCGATTTATTAGCGATACCTTTACAAGTTTTGTATGGTTAAATTCATAATATTTACTTTTTTTTTTTAAATAACAAATCGTGGCGCAATTTATGTAGTTTATAATAGGCGTGAACTATGAATTAAATATTAAATTTAATGAATATATTGTACCTACATGAATAAAATATTATCTATTAGACATAAACAGTAACAAACATCGTTGTAACACGGGTAGTGTAAATAAATTTGTTTTAACAAAGTATTAATAAATTTGTATTATAGGTATTACATAAACAATACAATATTTTAGATATAAAAGCGAAGAGTTAGTGTTATTTGATTTCCATACAAAATATATAAAATAATAAAAATTAATGTTTATAAATAATATAAACGTATATATACGTATGCTGAAAACTTTTTTATCCAATATTCCCTATAATTTAGAATTCTAAATTCCATCCTCACCACTTCGTTGTCTGGAAATCCTCCATCCAAGCACATCTTGCCTCGCACAACCACTCCGTGGAACAAGCTTTCGCCGGCGACTTTTCCGAACCGATATGGAATAGAACCTTCAAAAAAAGTGCTTACTCGTTCCTTAAAGGCCGGCAACCATAGTCATAGGTCATTTAACACGCTAATTATTTTTTATTCAAAATATATACAGCCAGTACAAAAGTTAATTTTAGATTTTGTTTTTAGTGCCCAATTGTGTTAAATAGATTAATATCATTAAAACAAATAATTATTATTTGAATAAATATTTTTTCCTCATAATTACAAAGCACAATAACTACATATTACTGTGAGAAAAACAGGAAAATTTAAACGCAATCGTTATATTTCAACATGGCCTTTAGTTAGGCTCCAAAGGATATAACGGCGACACGTATACGATAATACACATAAACAAAATTCATAACCTTATATTTTTATGTATGTTTTATCATTTCTCTGCTATATATGGGTTTTAAGTGTTCTTTTCTTTCATAAATTAGTTTTTGAATATATCAATTATAAATTACAATTACAAACATAAACAATGAGTACTTTTTGTATTACAAACGCTACGAGGGGTAATCAGAAAACTGTTATTTAATAAATAATTCATATGCAAGCGGAGGAAAAAGACTCGATGCTTAATAATTATGCTAAACATAATTTATGCAGCGTTATTGTACCTAATCACGAACCTACCTATACATTACTTAATTATATAATGTGTTTTGTAACTAACTAAATACAATTATGTAATTTAATACAACCTATCGTTATATGTATCTTCACATAATAAGTATTATTGTTTTATGTATTAGATACCTACTAGCATGACTTAGAACTACAATTTTATTACTTTAAATAATATAAAATGATCTTGACCATTATACTTACAGACAACATACGATAAGAGGTAGTGTTTTTTTTTTTAATTTATTTTAGTACGGCAGATGAACAAGTAGGCTACTTGGTCGTAAACTTATCATTAGCCAAACTATTCTGACAGTGACTGTAAAGTCAAAAATGTAACCATCTCTTGTCCCTATAATTACGCTCATGATTTATTGTGGTCGTCTTTTATAAAAACTCTCATTGTATGGGTCCCTTCTTCTTTTGATTTATTTTCTTGTTGAGGCTTTAGGGACGAAACCCCGTTTGCCATTTCCTAAATCCGGCACTGATTATTCTGGCTCATTTTCCTTACAACCAAGTATAAACGTGGTAGAGCTTTGTGCAAGCTCGTCCAGGTAGGTACCACCCACTCATCAGATATTCTACTGTACTTGTTATTGTTGTGTTCCGGTTTGAAGGGCGAGTGAGTCAGTGTAATTACAGGCATAAGGGACATAACATTTAGTTCCCAAGGTTGGAGGCGCATTGGCGATGTAAGCGATGGTTAACATCTCTTACAATGCCAATGTCTATGGGCGATGGTGACCACTTACCATCAGGTGGCCCATTTGCTCATCCGCTTAACTATACTATAAATATATATATACATATATTTACAGATAATTTCCACTACAAGAGAGGCGTGTTTGCTTTATATAGTTACTCTGTTTTAGCTTTTATTGATAATGTAATATGTTATGGTGATTATAATCGACTTTGCTATTTTATGGTTTTAATACTTATGTGGAACAGAATGATTGATAATGAAAAATGGGAACACATTACGATTGTTAGTCGAAATGGACCATTTCGTTTGCTCAATAATTATATTAAGAACGTAAAAAACATCCGCTCTTGTTTTCATACATAGATAGTCATATCTAATTGACAAATTACATTCATCAAACATACATACATATATAAAAACTGTTATGGCAAGAAGTGAGATTGAAATCATTTAAATACGCGGTTTAACTATTTTCATACATCACTGAACCATTATAATAGGTACCTACTTTATTTCTTGTTTTAAGTATCCTTTGTTCCATTTACGTATTATTACGATTTTTTAACGCAGTTCATATCTACTTTGCGTCAAATAATCAGCAATACTAAACCCGCATCGTCGGCAGAACACCTCATCAGATCTAAAAATACGCGATACAGAGGCGGGCAATGCGCAAGAAACTCCAGCGTAAGGCCGCCGCTCGGTAGTCGGTATAGACGATACGATATGAAACGAAACGAAACAAACCCGTACGAATGAACACTCGCACGCATCATCTGTGTGCGTCCGTACGCTACGCGTCGTCGTGTGCGTGTCCAACATTTGATACGTCCAAATGAGGTTGTGCCGCGCAAGTGTGCGTGAACCGTGAGAGGGTATCGTTTTGTTCGTTTTAATAATTTTATTCGGCGTCCCGGTTTCTCGTCACTGAAAGGGTCAAGTGCGTGAATACAGCTTTATAAAGACGTTGCCAGGTGACGTGGGAACAGCTTACGATGGTTATTATTTATGATTTTAGATTTAATCCTTTGATTGTTTGGTGTCAGCTCTATACTCGCATTGTAAATGACGTCTGTTTACGTCTTTGTTGAGTGACGCGTTGCGTTAATTGAAATGATTGATTGAGTTAAGCTTTATCAACTATTTTTAATATGATCTTATATACTATTTCATTCATATATATCATCCTGATACATTATGAATGGTCGACGAGCAATAACATACTAATTATACTTACTGTATTGAGAAAAGATCGACAGTTAATACATTTATGAATTACATTGATTATCAATTACCAGTTTGTGTCTTTATTGCATGTACACATGAAACATGAAGAATAATAATAAATAAAATGAACTTTTAATTTACACACTATTAGTATAATGTACTTGTAATAGCAGATATACAATGCGAACTTATCTAAAAAAGTAAGGGAAATGATAATTAGGTGTATGTTTCTCAATAAATTGATGAATTTTGATAGTTTATGATTTTGATATTAAGTCCATACAGTCAAAGATAATTTCATGGCGAAGAAGCAAGTAATGTATAAGACAAATCTTATCTGTTTATAAAATATAACAGATGGATGAATGGATTACAGTTTGTTCTTTGAACTTTGACGCAAATTATAAGTCAGAGGTTTGGAAACATTTATTTATTAGGATAGAAGTACCTTTAGCAATTGACGACCATTCAGAAACCTCATGATAAAGTAAGTTATTCACGGCGAACGTAGTGGCCGAGTCAAGAGACAGAACTGTTTCGATAATCCAATTTCTACGAATCGGTCTCGGTGCGTGTGCGCAACTCGTTAACGAGTCGCCGGAATCCTGCTCCGCTCCACAAACAACCAGTCGGTCAGCGGTCAGGCTGCGTATTTAGTTATAGCCATATGTGCAGACCAATTTAAAGATACTTGTCATATACCGCTCGACCTTCAATTGATTCAAACTCCGCCGCCACACCCGTCTTTACTTTAAATTGTCTATAAATACACCTTGACTGCGTCAAACGTCATACAAATTACATACGAAATGAGAATAAGACAACATTTATTCAGGACAAACAGGTATTGCCGACACAAAATAAAAAGTAGGTGCAATTATGCGATAAAAAAGATTGTCTTTATTACGAAACAAAATGAAGAGAATTAATAATTTCAAAAGTAACAAAAAAATAACAGAAACAGCATTTCTATAAACCTAACATATTTATATAACATTGGGTTATTTTGATAAGACATGTAACGACATTAAAGAAGAACGAATGATAGATAGATACAATCATAACTGACATGACAACCGAAAATATAATATCAAAATAATAACTTTATTATAACCAATGAAGGATGTATAACAAAACATAGGTACATCAATAGAGCCGCAGGCAAAGCTAGTTGAAGATAAAACTCCATTGCCTCCAGACAAACGCTGTTGCAGAGAACCCGGTTTGTAATAGCTAAGTACGTTGCAAAAACTGCTATTTTTGTTACTAGCTATGACACTTCGATTGATTTTAAATTACAACTAGACACGACTCTGTTTTTATTTTGGCTTTATAAGAAGCAATACTTCATAGCCGAGACGATATTCTTTGTATTTTTATAATAGCAAGAAATGTTAGTTATCTCTGAGTATTTAATATAGAATAATATTATGTTATAATTAAGTGTTTGTTCCGATCTTAACTACTAACTAATGAGGTAACCCTCAAAATACCTTTGATAAAAAACATAGAAATTCAGTAACTCATTAGCAGTATTGGGTACCTAGTTAGCTGTGCTTACATTACCATGTCTTGCAAAGCACATACATTGGTCTGACGGACCTCTGAACTCTTTTCGGTCGTATCGGGTTTGCCTTCCCAGCGGATTATGAGAATGAGGGATTGTTCTGCGCTTCGGCTAGTCCCTTGAGAATGACCGCCGTGGCTGAAATTGGTCAGAACATCACACACCAATGTTAATTTAAATTTCGAATCTATTGACATCACATTCCTGTTGTAGTCTTCTTACCGCATAAATAAACCTCCGTACAATATATTATTATGTCGTCAAATTAATCACCTGACAGTATAAGGTCTCTGTGACGTCGGCAACGAAGTATAACCATGCCTTACATTGTAAATGCGCGGCCTACCGTGGAATATAACATGTTATGTACCTCGTCTTTATAATGACATTATAACGCAATACTACTATAAAAACCGATTAATGGTAGAAGGTTCACTCGCGTTAAACGATACTGCCTCGCCCCCGTGGATCATCATGATGGTATATAGTCTATAACCTTTCTTAATAAATATATTATCTAAGAGAACTAAAACAAAAAGTTTTTTCAAATCTTAATGGTAGCTTCTGTGGTTAGCGCGTTTAACAAACAAAATTTTCACCTTCATATAATAGCATAGATTAATAAATATACAAAGCAACTAACCTTTCTTATATACTTACTATGGAATAATTGGCGTTGTCCGCTAGTAATGAAGCCTGTATGTATATGTGTATGCTTCATTATAAGCGGATTTTTAATCGGTTTTATGAATGAAAATGTACAACAAATTCCAGAGAAATCAGTAAGTGAGCCAGTTTAAATACACGCACAAGGGACGTCTTAAAACCCGTGATTGGTTGCGCATTCACTGTGTAAAAGTGATTCATATTTTTACAGTAACTATAGGTGTGCTCACGCACGCACCAACAGGTGGCCCATAAAAGCCTTCGTAAAATATATTTAAACAAAAGCGATAATATCAGTGTCATGTCACCATCAAACATCGTTATCTTCTTCCGACGGTTAATTAAAAAAAATATGGGCCATGTAATAAATGCCGCCGAAACCTTTTTTTCTAATAAACACCTAGAGACGAAAAATCGACAATGATTTAATATACTTTATCTCCGATCGCTATCAGTAGCAATCTATCTTTTCAAATGAAGCTTATCTAAATGGATCTGTCATATAAATGACATAATTAAAATAATTTATTTTAGGTAAGTAAATAAAAATGTTAATTGATTGCAACAATGTTTGTATTCTGTGACGTCACACGCGTCAAATAGTTTACGCTATGATCACGGTTCTTATCACAATGTTGTGTTACGAGATAACCTTCCAAGAAGAACAAGGTAAGAAGTTTCATCAATATATAATCCATTATACCTATAATATATACAGAGCTCTACACATTTATCTTTTATACAATACAAAATATATTTTTCTCTTTGATATTTTCTGTAATTATGTTAATTACCTTTGTCAAAAGAAACGACAATTAAACTATTATAATATCAATATATGGATAAAAAAACGTCTTATTACTCATAATTAATTTAAAACAGGTATCAATTTCCAAAACTTACTCGACACCAGTTTTCACGGTTCCTTATTCAGTACAATAGAAATTCTCCAACCACAGGCGATTAATCCGAAGCACTGGGGCATAGACAATTATTGTGGACGAATCGAATTGTTAGGCACGCGCCACATGGCCGGCATATGGTAGCTAATGCCACCGTTTATGGCGAAATAATAGCAATCAAAAACGCCACAATGACTTACTATATTTAAATTCACGTAGAATTCTTATTTTATGTTTAGGAATGTCTATCGTAATATTATACTTATTTAAGTTTTGTTATTGTTGAATTTTTATTTAAGTTTGACTTTGATTTGACCCTAATTCAAGTTCTTAAGTAGGTTACCTACCTATAATTATATTTATTAAACTTATAAATCATTATTATTTAAACGAAATACATATTGGTTGGTTTATTTATTAAATTGAATTATTGCATACACGTTGTAAGGGGTACAGCAAGGGTACCTAACACCTCCTCTCCCTAATACGCGGGGAAAGCCGGGCAACTAGTTTATTATAACAGCAGTATAAAAGAAAAAAAAAACGCCGGTTCAGTGCTTTTGTAGCAAACAATGGAAATATTGTAACATATAGGCACGCAAATACTTCATTTGCTTGAATTGTAAACATCAAAAGCCGTTACATAAAGCCAAAATGAAACCATACTTCTTAAAGAGAGAATAAGAGATATGTTTTCCATACTTTTATTTACAAAATAGGACTCCTATTAAATTAAAATTGTCCTAATTTTTCATAACATTATCATTTATAAAATAAATGAAATAACAATGAACATTAATTAAGCTGTAATAACGAGGTATAATCGAGGCCACCAACCTACGTACCTAACCTACTCGACAGTTATTCTATAAACAACAGCAGTACTTTGTACTGCTGTGTTACGATCTGAAAGCGAATGAACCGGTTTAACAAACACAAAGGACATAAGTGACAACAAATTACATCTCCTGGTTGATGGTGCAATGATGTACGGTGCTGTCTGTGTTTGTATTATGGATAATCCAGAACATATTTATTGCTGCTAATACATCCGAGTGTAAATAAATAACTGAATACAATTAATATTAGGTATAATTAAAGATAATTCTATATTTAGATAATAAAATAATAAGCACCTCAACCAGAACACATTCAAAATCACAGTGACGCCCAGCCTCTTTGACGTTTCAATGGTCTCATGATGGATCGCGACCCCTCGTCCCGGCATTGTGGACCGAATGTGGCACAATACAACCAGCGATAACATATCGTGGGTGTAACCTTCATTTATTGTTATAATAAGTATTACTGTTTAGTTAACACCGAGTTAAATAATTAATGAAAGTATGTAACGATAAAATTATTTAAGGATAATTATTGTTTAATTCTATAATAAATAAATATTAATTTTCTAAATGAGTTGGGAATTCAGCGAATTATAGCATACTCATTGGTTTTAACATTGACGTGATATAACTAATATTTAAACGAATAATATAAAAGTATCGAGCTGAGCGATATTTCCCCTGTACAGGACTGATTACATTGCACGGCTCGCCCTTCGCTTTTTCTCTTATCAAATCTCTAAAACTGACAATACAAATTGTTAGGTGTATACATATATGACTATTTTAAAGCAAATGCCTAATGTTAGTTTGATAATAATTTAGGCCTAGATTAATACTCAGAGACAAATAAATTGAAATAATGTAAAATGTTATCGTATCTATTAAAGAGAGATGTATGCTGTCAAACAATTTTCTTTAGACATTCTGTAAATCCAAAAATCTTCATACACACTGTATTCGTGTATGTATCCATATTTATCGCCGCGTTTGGTTGGAAAATGTCCATATTGACTTATTTCCAAATTTGGTTGATATAATAAACTATATCTAAAAAAATAATCTATCTAAGGACTATTGTCTACTCTGAAAAAAACTATATAAATCGGCTAAGTAGGCCCTAAGAATAAATAAATAATAACTTTTTTTTTAATATAAATTTTATATATTTAATAAAATTCATTACATATATGTGTTTTTAAAAAGCAATATATTATAATTTCTTCATATTATGACCGACATACTTTTTTTATATGTTACAGCATAATATACGAGTGTGTGTCGGCAGGCGGCTCCCTGAGCTGTCATATTTGTCGATTTATTTGATAAACTGTGACGCGGCCGAGGCGCTCCCGCAGCGTCAAGTTGTTAACCGTAAACACATAGGGATAATGACTTCTAACCTAACGATTTATTTATTTTTATAATTAAAGTGTAATTTTACTTAGAGTAAAATCTATAATTTATACTAAGTAGGTATAACATTGATTTTTGTGTTCTTAATTATATTTATAGATTAACAAGGCCGATGTCAGTTATGATTAAATTAATGTTTATTCATAAATATTCTTGTTTTTAAATAGTAAAACAAATAAAAGTTTTATAATCAGAATTGAGCCAAGCCAACTCTCCGCCCTTCTCAAGTTGCTTAAACTTTCTACCGGTCTGCACGACTCACGTGTTTTTCTCAAAAATTTCATAACAACACAGAAATTACCTGCTGCCCGAGCATAAACGGTTATTATTCTATGATAGAAAGTTACCACTTTTCTCTTTTGCCTACCTAAAAAAATTGTACCACGATTTCTAAAAGCCACGTAAGTAAAAAGAGTTCATTCCGCCGATACTAATATTATAAAGAGGGAAGATTAGATTTTTTGTTTGTCAGTTTATTACAATTTAACCCAAAAACTACTCTACCGATTTTAAAAATAATTTTATTTTTAGAAATCTACTTCTTTACCGAGAAACATAGGCTATAGTATTATATTTTCAAAATAAAATTGAGATTCCTACCTAAAATGGAACAATGTAACCCAAGGTATCAAAATTTTGCCTACAAAAGTCATTATTTTGCGTGCGCTGCTAAAACTGTTGACGATATATAAAACAGTTTTCTATATATTAATAATACTCATGATTGCTTACAAATAAGGCCACAATGGTATATGTCTAACTATTATAGTTAAGCCACAATAACAGTTTTTGTTCAAATTATTAGGTTCAAATACGGGTGGAATCGAATACTGGTGATATTGGTATCATGATTAATCCTTATCCATTTAAATGGTTTTATAATTAAGGTTAATCATGTATGTGTAAATTCCACTTTAAATTATTCGGATGAGTCTTTTGGTTTCGAAGTTATGAGTATTGAATGAGGTATTAAAAATCTCTTAGTAAGAAAAATGACACTTTTTAAACAAACTGTAACTGTCCTAGGTTTTGTCTATTAACAAATACGTTAAATAGTTAAATTACATAGGTATTTCCGTTAAATAATAGTTTAAATTTACGCGGACGAAATCGCGGGCAAAGTGCTAGTAATTTAATACTCTGACAGTAGCTTCAGCGTTTTCTCTCAGGTCGTGTCAGATTTTCGTACCATCGGACTGTGAAAGTAAGGAAATGGAATGTTTACTTGTGTTTGTGCAAATATCCAGAGCAGCTTATTAGCTCCAGAGGTTAGCCGCAGTGGCCGACATTCGATCAGGAATGAATCCTTGTGATACGTTTTATATATAAAATGTACAATATATAATGTATAGACGGACATATGTAGTAATGTATGAGCCTTAAATTATCATTATGTTGTTAAAACTAACAAATACGTATCGATAACTGTAAAGCTTTTCTATAATAACGTTGACGCTCAACGCAGAACACAAACGAGGAAGTTCAGAAACTGTTAATGATTATGGACTATTATAATACAAAGGATACATTCATAAAAATAGCATAGCACCGTTTAATTATTTCACAAGTTAGATACGAGTTGTGTTCTGCACTGCTGTTTGAAACATGAGAAAACTACGTACGGTGCACACCACGTGGTCGCCGAAATCACGTCGCCGGCCACGTCGTCGAGCATTCCTTAGGGCGTGAACACATGTGCACCGGTCACCGTGTTACAGCACGGCGCCGCTACCGAGAGACGGCGCGGCGTCCGCGTCGAGCCGCAACACGATTCCGGGTACGGTGAACCACAATATTTCGTTGTTGCTTAGTATTAGCACGTGTTTATGTGTAAAATAAAATAAACAAATAATATAAAATAAAAATGTTGACATGTTTTAAAAAATATATATGGTATGTGGAATTACAATCTAGTATTTTGAATCAACAAGTATTCTGTAGATCAAATAACAAATGTTTCGCTTTTATTCAATTATCATCACAGAAATTAAAGTAAAAAATCATAATAATATATATTTAATGATATTTACGAAATACAACATACAAAAGGTAAATAAGGTCATGAGACACTAGTCGTCACATTTCATTTGTTTCTCGCACAAAGAGCCGCCATGTTGTAGTGAAAGCGTTTTACTTTGAGCTCTATCTTATGACATAGTATTTCTTAATGTGTGGGAACAAAACATCACTTTTTTTAATGGAATGAAACTAATTCGGCTTTAAATGTCGGGGGCTCCGTAACAAATAGGCGTGTAGTCAGTTTTACACTAAACTAGTTAATATACGAGATGAGACTGACATTTCGAATATGTCTCGATGTAGCCAAAACGCTTACACGGATATGATTTTTCAACTTGTGGCACACGTAGCTTGGAAGATTCACTATGGTTCTTTGTTTCGGTCATAGTTATGGAT
This sequence comes from Nymphalis polychloros, assembly GCA_905220585.2. NCBI lineage: Eukaryota > Metazoa > Arthropoda > Insecta > Lepidoptera > Nymphalidae > Nymphalis > Nymphalis polychloros. The sequence goes on from HG992247.1 coordinate 4,902,138, forward strand.
TTCGCAAAATCTATTTCACCAGATTTATTATAAGAAAAATAAATTGTACTCGTATTAGTGTCATTATTTTTTCAAATCACTCCATTCGCTTAAATAGGTCACAAGGTTTAAATGAAATAGGCTGTATGTACATGTGCTTTCTACAAAAGAAAGTTGATGTATAACTTTTTGATGTGAAATGACTATTGGCGCGCCTTGGAGTTAAAGCCGAATCGTATGCCGTAACGGCAAACGGCATGGCGTTCTCTCACGCTGTCACGCCCCTCTCCACTCTCATGTGCGTGGCGCGTATATTATATCGATACATCGTTGCTAGTATTATAAATGCAAAATAAATGTTGTTATTTTTTTTGTTTGTTTGCGGGCGGTATCATTATCGAAATTACTATATTTTTACTCCATACTTATAATTTTCTTTAATTTTTTATTTTTTTTAAAACCTTCATGCCTACCATTCGTCTTATATTGTTTCCACAATTAAAATTCAAATCTCTTAAAGTAATAAAAATAATTTATATTTAAGTCTTCTAGTGTGTAAGTACTAAAACGAATGCTATCGAATCGTAGTTACCGACAGTTAGATCGTATTCTATGGACTATGCGTCCACGCATCGTTCATCCGATTGAGCCTTGTACATATGGCAGTTGTTATTGGAAGTTGCGGGAACGTTTCTGGCACAGTACCTACCATCAATTTATAAACGGTAACACGTTAGGTTAACTAATCATATAATAAAATGCCATAACTAATAAATTCTATTATCATTCATTCATTTCCTAATTTTTTTTATTTGAAATTAAAAATATAGTAGTGCAGCTATTAAATATCTCGTTCGCTATGTTGTGTGACAACTAAGAAAATAATAATAGTTATCATTATATTATAAGCTAGCTGTAGCCCGCGGCTTCGCTCGCGCGTAATTATACAAACATATTAATATTATAAAGAGGTCAATTTTTTTTTTGTGTTTTGTTTTTAGTACTGATTTCAAAAATTCTTTTACCTAATGAAAATTACGTTAGCAAGCAGCGTATACTAATTTTAATAAAAAAAATTATTGAGATCCCTACAAAAATTGCAATAATATAACCCAAAGCTTTTTTTTTATAAAAGTAATTATTTGGCGTGCACTGCGAAAACATTGAAGATACCTGGAATAATGTACTACATGTTTAAAGTACTCATAATTCAACCAACAAGAATGTCCGCGAGGCTATATATTATCTAACTATTATTGTTAAGTCACAATATCTGGTTTTTGTTCAAATTAGTCAATAAAGATACGGGTAGCAACGAATGATGATGACATTCGTATCATGATATTAATCCTTAGGGAATCCTTAGCTTCATAATAAAGGTCGATTATGTACCTACATGTAAATTTATCTTTAAATTATTCGCATTTGACCCTTCGTTCAGAAGTGAGGACTGGTAAAATCATGCAAAATGTAAGAAAATATTACTACCGCAGAGCTAGTGACCGACGTCTACCAAACCGTCCCGACCCCGCACATGAAGGCCCGCCGTGCACTTGATCATTATTTTGCTGCGGAATTATTTTAAAACTGAGATATCTGCAAAGATATTCATTGAAATCAAATTATGTGAAGACAATTTTTTTTCAAAATTAAATACTTCTGAAGAATAACGTGTTCATTTAGATAATAATTAATACCATATTTATGAAAACAACCTCGCCAATAATGCATTACTTTTGAAAAAAAATATTACCATAAAAAGACTATAGTGAGTCAATCTTCAAAGACAGACATATGCTATCACAGACTTTTTTTATAACTTTTTCAGAGATATAATTCCGTCATACATGATTGTTGCGTAACTTTAATTGTTTACGCAGCGCACGCACGCTTTAAAAATGTATCAATTTTCCCGTTTTTGCAACATTTTTCGTTGTTGCTCCGCTCTTATTGATATTAGCGTGACGTTTTATAGCCTAAAACCTTCTCCGATAAATGAGCTACCCAATACAAAAATGTTTTTTCAATTCGAACCCATAGTTCCTGATATTAACCGGATCAAACAAACAAATTCTTCAATTTTATATATTACTAGCTGTGCCAGCGGTTTCACCCGCGTATAATTAATAAAAATATAATGAATAAAAAATCAGCCTAGAACCTTCATCGATAAAAGGACTATACAACACAAAAATAATTTTTAAATTCGAACCAGTAGTTTCTGAGATTAGCCGGATCAATCAAACAAACTTTTCAGCTTTATATATTAGTATAGATATAGATAGTAATAGTAACAGATTATATATTAGTATAGATAATAATTACGTATAAAAATAGCTTATTCGTGATAAAATACAAATGCGTGTAAATTTTTATCATAAAATAATGCTGTATAATTAGGAATCAAGAAAAAACTATATTGGTGTTGAATAAATTAAAGATAATAACTTTATAAAATAGATAATTCATACTAACAGTCTATATTTTATTCTTTTTTAATATTTGAAAACAAAACATTATTTAATTAACACCGCGTTATACATTTTTGTTCTAAACAGTGAAAAGAAAAGTGTTCGACTAATTAATATGGAGTAGGTACCGTTTACGATCGCGTTTAATTAGCAACGTATACCAATTACGCGTTCAAACATGGAAACTCGTTGGCCATGAATCACAGCCACACTTCATTGAACCCATAAGAGTGCGTGTTTCGCAGATAAGCGAGGGTGGATTTATGAAGCCGCTGGCTTTTCAATTTCCGCTCCCTACGCCCTCTCCCCTCGCCGTTCTTCACAGGGTAATTTTATTAAAAAGACAGCCCGTGACTCGTTCTGAATTTTTATCTCTTCGTTCGAGTCCGTTGCATTCCAGTTCGAAATTTGAAAGGGGTTTGAATTTTTTTTTCTGTGTCAACTTTTGCTCACGACTCTTCATTATTAGAGCCATTTTTATATTTCATATTCAGTTTATTTTAAGCATCAAAAATGGCAACCATCATTTTTATCATTTCCCCTAAGTTATAAAAATAAAAAAGAGCATTTATCTCAGTTCTGCAGAACACTATCATTAAAATCAATTCAGTATATATTTTTCAAATTTCTTTATAACATTTCAAATCAGTGTAAAAAGTTTCAATAATATTATATAACTAGACACAACGGTTGTGCATAAAGGTAAGAATAATATGTTCTTATTTAAACGAAACAAAATCTTCAATTAATATATATAGAACAGCTTATAAGCAACATTCTAGCCGATATGGGAGCCATCTCTAATTTTGCGTCAATATTTATTATTCTGTATTGTGAAAAAAGCCAAACAATTTGAAGGTAGTAGGCATCTCTTAAAGCGGAAGTTCACGGCTTTGTCTTTAAACCTTGTCGAGACGTCAACGATAATTTAATTTTAAAACCTCAACATTACAACGTGCAAGGTCGATTTACGAATACCTTAGTAGAATAACACGAGTGCTTAGAAATCTGTATTGATATAGCGTCATGTCATGAACATGTCTAGACGATCATTAAAAGGCTGTAATCGTTGTGTGTACTTACTCATACGGATAAATAATTACATTTCCAAATCACACACACACTCACACGCACAAACACACCTACACGCGAAAAAACGCGCGCGCGCGCGCAATCCAAGGTACAAGTATGGAGTTTCTCATTTCCGCTTTTTAAGCCTATTAAATTTTATATTCTATAATTTTTTTGTCCTCATTGTTGTATCTATTAGTAGGTATACCTACAGTATAAATACTCTAATACACATTTATTATTAATTAGTATTTTTGTGAGAAGCAAATTAATAAAATTTAAAAAAATCACATATCCAATACAATTATAACTTCATAAGTATTTGATACGTCACGTGATCAAAGATTGTAGCTAGGAATAGTTTCGTTACGAAACAAATTAATTTGTCTAATTCTGCTGTTCGGCGTACGCTTTGCTCCATTTCACACCACAACTCAATTTTTACCACGTTTTTTCTTCTCATTTATCCCACATTTCTAACTCTCCTGTCTGAACCAGTCCTAATATACATATCTGATACCACGCACTCCACGGCTCCGTTTCTGATATTTTATTTAAAACATCTTTAAATATATTCGAATAGTCAATTCATAAAGACGTTGTTTTCCTTGTGAATTTTAGTTGTTCAAATATAGCTTAATCAAATTTATAACAATTTATTCTATTACAAATAAATCAAATCAAGTTACTTTTATGATCTTACTTTTTTTTACTTAAAATTATAAGATATGTATGAATGTTTATGTTATGCTATGAATGTTTTGTTAATATATTTTGGATGTACAAATTCCTTGAACAAAGTTGATATATCTCCTAAAGTTTTGGCATCGTTCGCTTGAAAAACATCCGGACTGACGACGTTCTGTTCGAATATGTTGACATAATTGGCTCTATTTCAAATTATATACAACTTACTAGCACTTCGCCCGCGACTTTGTCCGCCAAAATTTATTATGTAACGTAAATACGTAGATTAGTATTTGTTAATAGACTAAACGTAGGACAGTTAGAGTTGGTTCAAACCGTGACATTTTTCTCACTTAGAGAATTTTTATACACGTCATAACTTCTAAACTAAAAGTCCGATCCAAATAATTTAGAGTGGAATTTACACGTACATAATTTACAAGTACGTATTTTTTGTTTGAAAGTAAAAAGTAATGGTTAATATTATTTACCATTATCATTTACTGTCTATGAATAGTTAACATTACAAGTTAATTGATTGGATTTGTGTTTATTAGGTAATAAGGTGGTAGACGAAGTAATACGGACGGACATTACGGAAAGTAGTCACTTCTTCTCTCAGACATAGGTAACAGAAGTTATTCTGTAAGAACTCACTGCACTAATCACCCATTAATGTTGATAACCGACTTATGGTGATATACTATTTTGATGCGTGTATTCATGAATTGTTATAATTATTGTGTTCAATGTCGCATATCAATTTCTGACGTATATCACGTTCTGCGATATTTCGAGTCTGTTCTTACAGGATAGCCCTATAGTTATTCCCTACATCCATAAAGTTTTGGAAGATATAATATCATGGGTACCTATAATTAAAGGTTAATAAATAATAATAAAATCGACATCTTACCTAATTCGCATGACAAGCACTTTTGAATAGTCGTTTAACAAGATAAATTGTAAGCTACCACCGGTTTGGAAAAGAAAAAAGAAATATCATAGATACATAAAACAATTATTATTACCATAAAATAATTACATATTACATTCTAATTTAATCTCGAGTTTGGAGATATTTTAATAGACGCATAATTTATGAATATATTAACCACTTAAAACATGACGTTGTGACATATTGTTGTGTAACCCTTAATTCATCGACATTGGTCAATCAATGTTTCACATATCTGACCTATCGTTATATACGGATGCACAAAACCATATTTAATACCACTTTTAATAAGAGAACTTCAGATTAATTCATATTTTAAAACGCGTTATCGCCAATTATAATGTTTAACTTTACGTTATTGATAGCCTAACCTTATATTACGAATAAGTTATTTTTATTCGTATGTACATATGTACGAGTAAATAATATTTTTAAAAAAAATAGTTTATAGAGTATAACTGTCCGTTTGTGTCGTATGCCACAGTTCTTGGGGGTATTCCAAACTTAAATCTTCATGTTGCATTGAATAAAGAAAGTTACAGTAATTATAATATTAGTAATGTTTGTTACAGGACCACGAAACATACAGGAATCATATTTGGAATTAAGTAATACCGAAGCAGGCTACATATGTATATTCGACAAAAACTTGTTGCTAAACGTAATTATCTCAAACATATTAACAACTTCGCAGTGTACTCGACTCGAATATATTATCATTTTTTATTATACATTTATGGAATATCTACAAATTATAACTGGATGCATTCTACGGCGCCTCAAAACCCACATGGCAGTTTCCGACGTTGAGAAATTTGCACAGGCACTGCAAAAACCGGCTCGTTCTCAGAACGCCTATTGTCAGCATCATTACGGCGCGCAATTTTGTTCAACTCGTATCCCCTATGTAAGCCAGGCTTAATACAAAAGATATCATACATCAAACGATTTTGAACTTATGTAATATACGTTTAAGGTCCAATTTGATTTGTTTGCTAATACCATGCGGGATACTAAACCCTCGGTTATTTGCTCCGGCTCCGACAGGCTATATCAAACAAAAAAGCGCTGTAGAGTTTTAAAGCATTCGCACGTTTATTAAAAGAAATATTTCAAGCACTTTTTGCTAAATAAGAATAATAAAGAAAAGGTGCTTTTTAGTCGACAGGGTGCTTTTCAGTTTCATTGTTACTTAAACCTTTTTCCCTAGCCTTCATCATTGAAAGCGAATATTGGGTAGGTATTTAAAATTCGACACCACATTTTACATTTATCGCCCGAACTTTTTTTTTATTACAACACTTGGAGTATTGTTAGATTTTTTACGGTTTGTAAGCAATTCCATTATTTATGATCTACCATATAAATGATGATTATAGATGATGACGTATTGTCTTTGTTTTTCCTATCAATTGTGTTAGAGTTCTTTGTTTAACTTATTTAAAATAATAAGATCGGTTTATACTTTCATAATAATAGGTATATAATATATCTATATACATCATACATCACTATAATTACTTCAACGTACTTATTATAATTCTTAATTATACTAAAACTACCGTTACATAAGAATTTTAAAAGGCTAGATTACCACCCCCGGCTTTACCCTCGTGAGAGGGTAGGACAGGTGGTAGGTGCTCTATGTCTTCTGTACCCCTGACAATGTATATGCAAATTTTCATGATTGGCTTATCAGTTAGACGTGATAGCGTAACAAACAAATGAACACACTAACTCGCGTGTACAATAAAATTAAAGATATTGAGGAAAGTTAGGATATAACCATGTTATTGTGGACTTTTTCTATAAGTAATCTACAAATTTCCTATACAATAAAGGCATGTTACAATTTGGCCAGCTATTACCGAAATATCGCGCGGACACACGATCTTAGTAGGTACCTAATTAGTAGATCGAATTGTAGGTATAATTATTAATCACTTTAAAAAATTAATTACAATTCCTTGTTGTTATGAAACCTTCTTCAAAAGGAAAGGAGTGAGAAACCCGTTACGTTTACTAACTAGTAACTACAATTTCCTAATTCATTTATTTATAATTACGGCAGTGTATTTTCATACTTTTACTACTAAAAAATAGTACGCTTATTATTATCTTAGGGAAGCAGACAAGCAAATGTCGACCTTATGGTGCCTACTTAATTTCACCCAGAGACACTAACACTGTGAGAAATATAAACCGCTTCCATACTCTCAATGCTAAGATATGGCTGCCTGTAATTACACTAGCTCACCCGTCATGCCGCCATTTACGATTTATGAAACATTGAACACTAGTTTTGGCCGCAGCTTTGCTCGCGTATTACGGGAGAGGTCAGGTGATAGTTATACAAAGTAGCCTATGTGTTCTTTGGGATTCAAGCTTGCTTTATATCAAATTTCATCAAAATCGTTTCAGTGGTTTAACCGTGTAAGCGTAACAGATAGGACAGAGTTATTTTTTCATTTATAATATTAGTATAGTATAGATATCCCAAAGTAAATATTTACTAGTTCAATTTGTAAAGTGTAAACGATAGTTTTTATTAGCAGAAATAATAATAATAATTAATTAATTTGATAACGGTTAATGTGTTTAATAATTTGATCGTAGGTTATTGGAAAATCGAAGAACTCATTCTACATTCAAATATCTACATTGAAATCCATAGAAAGCAATAATTAATAACAGTTTAATAAGCATGTTTTTCTCTGCATCATCTTAAAAAATAATGTCACATCTCAAGGAAAATATATACCGATATCGGTCTAGCCGTTTTCGAGCAATAGGTACACGCGTAAAATATATATACGCAACAAATAAAGAACTATGCTTATTTTTTTAATTCAATTCGTGTAATGAGCGTGGTATAATGTTTATATGACGTGGTATAATTACGTGATATTGACACGCACAGCATCGGCACTAATTCTCGACCTCATTTGTGAACTCAGTTTGAAACGAGGTGATTATTATTGGCTACTAGTTTCCGGGGCTTCCCCCGCGTGTGTGGGGGAGGTGTTGGGTAACATATGTCCTTTTGTCACATGACAACGTGTATGAAAAACTTCATGATGATCGGTTGAGTAGTTAAGATGTGAAAGCGTAACAAACGACCAAACAGAAATCTCAGTTATGCATTACTACTATCAGCACAGAAAATGTATTATATACTAGTGTGCATGGTTAAATTATATTTAGAGAAAACAGAGCTTAAATATATAATTGCTGCGTACTTTAATCTATACAAATATATAAAATTATTTTTACATCATTATGTGTATTTGCGGGTTACCAAACACAAAATAACCTTTTTTTATCAACCGCTGCTACCTAAAAATTTAAATGTTTTATATGTGTCGACCACTTTTAATTTTATCAAAAAAAAAAAAAATCGGTAGGTAAGAAAAAACGGCTCGGAACATACGGATTCATATATGTTTACCTCAATTAATTATGGTGGAAAATCAACGAAGGAGCGAACACTAGTTAATAAAACGATTATATATTTTTTAAAACCGATAATTTAAATCCAATCTATTACAAAGTAATTGCATCTTCAATCGAATTTTCCCATTAGATTTATCAAAACAGTCGTTACAAATTTTCTAAGTCATTAATTCTCACGAATACATTAACGCGAGGGTCCGCGCCGTAAGATAACGATCTTTCTGATGAGCGGTCAGAAGGGACGCGGCCATTTTTTGTAAAAAAATTCCTTATCCAACTTTATAGCTGGCTGCTACATTATTACTTATAATTCCAACCTTCTGAAACGGCTTTTTTGCGGAGATGTTTGTCTTAGTTTATACTTAAAATACTATCAAATGCTAGATAATGACACCTTCAAGATTATCAAACCTATAAGGTATTATTTTCAAGTTGGAACTAGACTGAGGGAATAAATTATCGCCGTACCGAGTGTCATCGGAATCCACTCAGTTGTTATCACAGAAAGCGGTAACACAAACTGACATGGTTGGCTCTACATGTACAATAAGTTATTGCTCTAGATTATCAAATCTAAATACTTTATTCAAGTAGACTCATAGAATTTTTGAATAGTCATTTTTCAAGATTAAATTTGATGTAATTAAAGCTACGCACGGCTCTTGAGTGTATATTAAACCCAGACGAATCGTCATGAAACTCAGTAGATACATTTTTCATCAGAAATATATGTATCAACATGTACTTAATACATAGATCCATTGAAATTTATAATTTTAAATGAAAATCAAACAACGATTACTAATTCGAAGGAATTTTATCATCTATATAATAAACTAGCACTTCGGCCGCGACTTCGTCCGCGAAAACTTAAAAACTATTGTTTAACGTAAATACGTAAATTCGTATTTTTTGTTAATAGACTAAATGGGTTACAGTTCACGACAGGTTACAGTTTGTTCCGTCAAATGTTTCTTACTAAGAGAATTTTTATACCCATCACAACTTCTAAACGAATAGTCCGATCCGAATATTTTTAAGTGGAAATTTACACCTACATAATCAACCTTAATTATCAAACCATTGAAATGGATAAGGAATGTATCCTCATGTCATGATACCAATATCACCACTGTTCGATTCCACCTCTATTTGAACTGAATAATTTAAACAGTAACTGTTATTATGGCCTTACTATAATAGTTAGACATATACCATCGGGAACTTTTTTGTGGGTAATTATGAATGCTAATAATATATAGAACAATATTTAATATATAGTCAATAGTTTTCAAAGCACACGCACTTGACTGATTGACTTTTATACCTTGGACTACATTGTTCCATTTTATGTAAGAATCTCTATTTTTTTTTAAATATAATATACCTTATATTACTCGGTACATAGCATCTCATAGACCGGGGCTACAGCGCTTTATTATACTGTTAGCAAACAAAAGGATTATAACTTTACCTTTAGCAGTTGCTTTTGGAAGAAATATTCCTAATTATATTGAATTCACCGACAGTGTATCTATCTATCTCTATCCATATATATATATATATATATATATATATATATATATATATATATATGTGTGTATATACTAGCTGTGCCCCGCGGCTTCAATAATATAATAAATTATTTTAATAACATATATATGGCCTAACATTTGCGCCATCACGTGTTCTTTGTGTGTACCAATTTTCATCAAAATTGGTCAAGCCGTTCTTGAGTTATAAGAAGACATACAGACAGACAGACAAAAATGAAAAAATTTGTATAATGTGAATCACTGCATCATAAAACGATTATTTATCACAACATTAGGTGAAAAAGGAAATGTATAGACAGAGCCAATAGATTTAAGATTAAGCTACCGAAAAGTACCTACCGACGATGAGAGCTGTGATCTGAAATGTTGCAAATTAGCAAATTCTATAATAATGTCGCACTGATGGGTACCGACGTCCATAGGTAATACCATAGACTAGCCAACCGTGCAATATTACAGTAGATATAAAAGTGTGTGTGTGTAATTATAGCAATCTCCATTTCTTCATTCTTATCTTCCGATGGGGCGGTAATATGACATGACCAGAGAAGTATGCAAGTTACAGGGTTCTATCACAAAATTTTCATTAGCAGCTCAGAGTTGAGAGGTTGGAAGTGTTATTCTTCTGTAAATAGGATAATACGTACCTACACAAAGCCGTTGGTACGGCGCAGAGCTGACTGATGTCTCCAGTTGTATAGGATTGCCGCTCCACAAAACTATAAAAGTAAGGAAATAGAGTGTAACTGTGTTTGGGAGTAGACTAGTCCTCGTCGAATGGCCGCCACATGACGTCATCGTCATATTCGAATGATAGTATCATAAATATTGCCGTAATTAAGAGCAATTCATTAGAATCTGACCATTAGGAAGTATTCTTAATTAACGTGCCGCGAGTTTCCTTACATTATTTAAATCCTTTTAACCAGAGGATTTCAACATTCACCAAGATCTATTCGCCCATCGTAATTTTCGAAGCGACCAAAGTGATGTATGATATTCGAGTATAGGAACTCTGAACTTTAGTTGATATTTATGGTAGCGCTCTGTCAGTCAATGTTTCACTAGTCTTAAAATGATCGTGTCGTCTCACGAGCCCCTTATTTTTATCTGTGATTTTTTTATATGATATCTAATTTTTAACATAGAAACGATTACAGTGACCTATGCATAAAAGGTAGTAAGTAAGTACAAGTTGCCGCAACTTTTTTGAAGCCATTTTGCTGACCTACAAATGCTTCATATAAACTTCTAGTGTATCTGTTTTAGTTTTGGCGGCGTTCGCTTCGAAGGCGCCTGGACCGCCTTTCGCTCTCAACTACATTGGCTTATGAAGTTATGCCTAACCTTAAATATGAAACATATTGATATACTGATGACGATTGATCCTCCCAACATATTTCGGTGGCCAATCTCAAAGAACTCTAAGCAACTGCGCAGGATATAGTGTAGTATAGTTACACAAACACCGGAGAAATCTCTATTCCCTCACTCTCATAATCCAATGGGACTACAAATCCGACACGGCAGAGTTCAGGTGCAGGACCAACGGCTTTACGTGCTTTCTGAAGCAAGGCAGTGTTCACATTTCCAATTAAGCCTCCTAAGAATTAAATACAACGATCATTATTACCAGACATATTTTAATATGTAGTGCAATAACTTACCTGATGAACTCATTGTCAACCGCACTATTCCGTTACAAAGTCAATATTCTTAAATAATATCTCGCTTTTAATCCAGTCTCTGTCACTTTCCTAACTATTGCCATTTGGCTGACTCCGCTCTTTCAATAAACAGAGCGGTAGCGACTTCATTGTCATTCGCATATTACAACTCAGCATTCCTTTGAAGGGAATCACCAACAAACGCACTGCTGTTGTATCAGTGTCCAATACCTTCATTACGTGTTTGCAGATGAATAGCTTTTATACACCTTAACCGGTGCCTACTTGGAAACCCGTCCCGTAGGTATATTAGGTAGATACATCTCATATTTCTTAATATTAGGTAGATACGCAATCATAAATCTATGCAACGCATCTCGTCATTTTCATATGCAAATGTTATTCACCTTATTTATAAATGCACCTAACGTTACTTTAGTCTTTGCGTAAGTATTTCGCTGTAGCTGACCGAAACAAAGTCACAGTTAAATCTGGTTTGTTTTATAATTATAAAGTCGATAAGAAGTACCTAAATGGACGATTCAAAGACCAAATTTTACATGCGGCCAGCAAGGGCTTTATAAGAAATGTACAGTACGTATTTTTCGGAATAAGGCTGCCTTGGTCAAATGTTAGAGGCTTGAGACTGAAAAGTAATTTCTAATGGTTTTGCTTTTCGTCTATTTAAATAATTCTTCAAAATTATATGGTCAATAAGACTGAAAACAATCCTTATCCTAAAAGTAACATGATGAAAATACCCCGACTTAAAATCTGGGCGACGCGACGCACTGCAAGCTGTGTATATTTATCGTACCATATCTCCCTATAATGTTATACCGACAGAATAAATAAATGTGTGCGCCGCGCCCGCATCCGGAGACCCTTCACGTCGTACGTAATCCAAAATGTCCGTTTTATTTTTCTATGTGAGTCGCGCCGTCACAAAAAACAAAGCGCTGATCGAGCGTAGCGCTTGAATAGAGCGAGAAAGAAATACACGTCGTCCGGTCTGCCGTGGACGGGGCGCGGCTCGGCGCGTTATCATTGGCTATGGACATACGTCGCCCGCCGCCTGAGCTCACCGCCCAATCCTATTCGTTCTCTACGTTCTCCTCCCGCGCCCCGCGAACCCCAAAACACCGACCTTTCACGAATGCCGGACCGATTCGATACGACCGAAAATGCCTTAGTTACTAAACGTGCGTAGTTAGGACTGGACGTTGTTGCTGTTTTTTGTAAAAAAAAAAAATACCGGTTATTCCTGTCGTGGATTCAGTTATTGTTAACGTCACCGAATTTGTGTGTGATTTGCTTGAACAATAAAAGGAGTGACCAATTCAGGTAATAAATAAAAACCATTAAGAATAATCTATATTATCATATAAAAATAAGATACATAATAATGAACATCCAAATAACGTTTAAAACTTGAGATATATTCGAGCATTTTTAGTGCCGGATGATCGAACGTAAAAGCGGTGTCCTCGTAATCAACGTAGGCCGATCGGTTCGGCAACGCCGCGTGTAAATAATAGGGTAGGCGCTCGGTCTTTCTCTCGCAGCTGGCGCAAAGCGGCAACGCCGCATTCGCGCGCGACCGTGCCTCCACCGCGCTGCGCCACACCGCGACACCGTGGGGAATCGCCCGCCGCGCTCGACACGACGACTCGAGCGAGACGCATTCACCAACGCAATATACCTACTATACCAAAACGTAGTTCAATGACGACGTCGTTTGTCGTCTTGCCAATTAGACTAGACTATACTTAAGAAAATAATCGTAAATTGGATGACTAATTATATAGTAATTACTTAAACCGACAGACCCAATGTATCTTATATACTTACATTATATACTTGTTGTATTTTAAAAATTAAATACAATATAATAGATATATTACACAGTTACCCAATATGCAATAATATCAAATACTTAGGTACGTAGGAATGCATAATATTGTATTTGTTGAGCTCTGAAAATTCAAAACACTGATGAAAATAAAACTTGTTTACAGATATCGAGCGGGTGTTTGTGAATGCGTGGCGCACTCTATCGGGGTTTAGCAGCGTGAGGTCGCGAGACGTGCGGGGCGGGGGCTTCCTCCCCCTACTTCAGTTTCTGCTGCGAGTTTGTACAGAGTGGACGTATTGCTGCGCAAAAAGATAACAGAGCGTTCGCGCGGCAACTTTGAACAGTGACAGTGCAAGGAGAGTGAATTGTAATAGAAATGTGTGTCGGATTGCGGTGCGCTACAAATTGGATGCAGTGATCGGATCACAATAATTGGATTACAGTGCTTTTTGGATTTGGATTTCTGTTTTTAACCACCATCCAAACTGGGGATGCATAAGATGGAGCTCGGCGACAGCGTGTACGCCGCTGAGCGTATCATGAAAAAGAGAATTAGAAAGGTGAGCTTATTTCTTTTGCGAAAGCGATCACAGCAATATATTCTAAGCTTGCGAAACTCACATTCGAGATCACATATCACCCGCCTTATGTATTTGGTGCGCTTTATTGTAAGCCGCTGTTTCGCAACTAACGTTTGCCCGCTTCGCTTGCATCAAAACATTCTCGATTAATGCTTTGTAGTTAGAAAAAAATATATATGCATCGCACGTTATTTTAATTTAGATTTTGTGTATTTAATCCGAGCATTGTGATATCGGGAGCAGCTGTTTATAACTTATCGCAAGGGTTTTCGTGTTCCTTTTAGTGCGACGTTTCGTCCCTTATTATTATCATGGTTCCCCTTGCGTGCTTATATTCGGAAACTGAGGGCAGTGAGAAACGCAATGCTTCTTTTGAATGGTACCCTTCTTGAGATCATGTTCAGTTTTTACAGTAAACAAGTTATGCTCATTGATATTTGGTGTAGGGTCGGCTTGCCAATGTAATGTGAGATAATACTTTGTTACTAACCTGAAAGTTAAGAATTTTGCGCATGTTTTATCTTTGGTATTTATAAGACTTGCAGATTATCTGTTTTGCATTTGTATCAGGAGATAATAACCTCAAGAAAATTGACAAATTCTATAGAATTTAAATGGATTTGTGTATTTATAAAAACTGATAGTGTTGTTAATTTGTCAATCTTTTTTATGGTTCCGGCGTGGAAAGGTAAGTTATAGTTGTAACAAAAACTCCGTGACAAAATCAGGTACAGATCTATTACGTACATTACTAATATACGTAATATATTTTGTGAAATTTCAATAAAATAAAATAAAAATTCCAGCTACATTGAAAATAACTTAAAATAATTGAAGTATATACATATATTAATATTCTTAGACGTAATATTCTTAGACACTATACGTTTAAGAATATATTTCTTGAAAAGATATTTAAAAAAAATCTTGCCTAGCTTACTATAACATAACGTAGATAATAACCCTCGTCAAGAAATTATTTTTACGCAAAGAAAACCCCGATTAGGACAAGTCCTTACTAAATACTAAAAAGCATATGACAGATTTCCTTTAGGTAACAGCCTGTGAATGTCCCACTGCTGGGCTAAGGCCTCTTCTCCTCTTTTGTGAGGAGAAAGTTTGGAGCTTATTCCTCCTTTCCTTTCGAGATTTCCTTTAATCCCCAGATATTATAGTACCACGTGGTTCCTTTTGAAATAACATACATTTTAAGTGTAACTTCGTATACTTGCACGTTCACATAAAATGATTATTTTGTTCTTTTACTTTGTCGAATGACGTACCTTACATAATATCCTTATTAAAGAGTTTTATTGTGTGTCCCACTCCCACACTAAAATATAACAGGCTCTTAGTTAATAAATATCGTCTTGATATTAATTAAATTAATGTATAAATATTTTCTATTTTTACATTCCTAAGACACTTGTATTCATCAAAGCAAAATGGTACTTTAGATACTACTAACGCCATCTATTGAATGCAAACTGAAAAACAAAAAACGACAAATTCACAGTATGCAGCTACACACGTTATAAAAACTAAAAACGTTAATTGAATAATTAATGCATATTGCTCTTAAATATTTTTGAAGAATTTATTATCAGTTAACACATATTAGAATATTTTATAATTTTAATTCGACATGCATTCGTATTATCGAATAGATATTTTCAATAAAAAGTACTTAAGTAATGAAAATCTTTCAGTAATAACATATAATTAATGATTTCGTAAAAATGTATGAAAAATATGTAAAATTTCATCGTTCTTAAAAAAACTTCTATTATACAAATATCCTTTTTTATCGTCCCATTCATTGCTATAAGCCTATTGTAAATCTATTGCTAGTTTCCAGTGGCTTCCCTAGCGCCGTGTCAAATTTTGGAAACTACTTAATAAACGCGGGTTTATTACAACAAACCAAATTTAACCTTATCTTAACGTCTTAACAACTATTTCACAACGCTATCCAAACAGCTCGTTATCTGTCAGAATGGCTTAACATAAATGTAAGTTTAATGTTTTTTTTAATTCATTCCTTATCGGAAGGTAATACGGTTCAAAATCCAATATAGGCGTGATCCTAGTATAGAAACTCCTTCAAAGCGCTGTAGCCCTGGTATCTCGAAGTAAACGCGCCAGTATTCGGCACTGACCGAACCCACGTCGAGCGCGCATGCTCCCCGCCATTATTGTCAGCCAATGAGAGTCGAGCAGATTGTGCTAAGCGAAAATGCTCCCCAATTACACTATATTCTTATACTAACAAAGTTTACAATGTAAGAATGTTGCCTTGCATTAATTATAAATAAAAAATATGATTCATAATATAGGAAAGGCATTCATACGAGTTTTACATTTTTTTTAATTTTTGCATCTTTACTTACGAAGGCCGAATAACTGACTAAATAATTCTGTGATTGTTGGTTAGATGGCGCTATTATGCAACTTTTACCAGAAATTTTATATCAAGGATTGTTTATCTAAAAATCTTAAGTATTTGCTTGCCTCGATCCTTGAAATGAAAATTAAGAGCACCTAACGAATTACGAAGAATAGATAGTCGTAAGTTTACACCTACGCAAACGTCGATTCTATCATTTTCAGATACAACGCAATAATAAACGAGATAAAAGTAACGTCAATAACTTGTTAGAAATATTAAAAAACGATAAACTTCCCTTAAATTGAACATTTGACGCAACGGTTTTATATTTTTTATGAAGGTAGAGCAGTGACGCGTGACAGGGATATCAACAATTTGACACGAATAGCTGCACTCGGAAGCAACACAAAAGCCACCAAATTTTCTATAAATAATCGCCTGACAATACTTCGTTGTAATTTTATCCATCCTTATATCGTATTCTTTAAAAAAAGGTCGAACGGAAGAAAGAAGTTAATAGAGTAGAAATGAGCCGGTAGTTATTTTAAATATTCTATCTGTAATAAAATATCTGTTAAAGATTTTATTTCAAAATAGAGTTAAGTTTTATATATTTTTAACGTACTACCATTTATTAAGATTAAAAAACTATTCTACGTTTGTTATTGTTTTTAAGAACGTGCTTAAAAACTCTACGTAGAATAAGATAGGTACATGGCCAATAATATTAGTTAAGTAGGTAAAATGACTGGCGGGGATACTTACCACTATACTACAGAGAATGCCGAGATTATAATTCATCTCGTGCTTGACGGTGAAGGAAAACATCGTGAGAAAACCTGCATGTGTTGAATTTCACTGAAATTCTGCCACATGTGTATTGCAGTAACCAGCATTGGAGCAGAGGAATAAGCTCTAAACCCTTCTCAAAAAAAAAGGAGAGGAGGCCCAGTTAACCCAGTTGTGGGACATTCACAGGCTGTTACAGGTTAAATGAATTGGTAGAAGTTAGAACCTCTTATATGATACTTAGCCAAAAATTATTAAAAAATCGAGTTTCACTAACCAAAATAAAAATGATGACTTTAAAAATATTTATTCTATTATTATAAGTATGATTATACTCCATAGGTTTTGCTGTTCTGTACTAAACGATCAATTATAACTAGGGTCTTATATACGTTATGTACCGTTGTTCACGACCCCTCTTGACATAAAAACTTTCTATGCCTATGTGAAGGGATCCCCCTATATTTAGAAAGCATACTTAATCGCAAACACGTACGCTCCGAATAATAAAGTAGTGAATGGAGAAACGTCATATTGCAGTCCCCCACACAATAAAAGTGTAGACGGTATTGTCTGTCACGCACACCAGTACACGACACATTCCGTTACCGCGAACAGACGCCGATGAGAACTAACGATCAGATGATCGCAACTATTGTGCCAATATCGCTCTTATTATCATCGAATTAAAAAATAATTTGCAATAAAATAACATCGATGTAACGCATTTGATATATGATACCTTCATTACCGACATTGATCACGATTTTTTTCGAAACTCCTTGAATACACGTTTCATCAAAGCGTCGAACGAGTGCATCGTCATAAAAACTGAGAACACCAGGCCCGTTGCTGTGGCGTCATTACAGCGCTGCGTCTCTTCGATCACCGGCGCGGGCGGTCGTTATGCCCCATGCATTATTATGTAAATACGAAAAAGGTATATTTCGTTTTTGTATTCAGACGTATCTGATATAGATAAGGATAGTAATTAGTGGATATTGCTTGGAAGTAGTATTCCCACGTCACGCGTGTAACCCCGAATTATTTTTTAATAGTTTTTTACACTTCTTTTTATTATACATGTATATGAAGTAAAATTATTTGAAATAATCTTTTTTTTATTATTTGCGAAATGTTATATTAGGACATCGCTTTACATTAAATGACAATGGAATTTAATCAGAATGTTACGAAGGGTTGGAATTAGGGTCAGGGTATCGGGAAATATTTTGTTATAATCTCCCCCGACCCCTTGTGTCAGATCCACCCGTTCGGCATTGTGTTTTTTTTCTTATCTGTCCTGACCCGACTCCAGGACACCTCTCGCCCCGGGCTGTGATCCTCTTAATTGAGTTATTAGCGACGTATTTATATCGAGATTATACAAACATAATTACATGACGTAAGATTTAGTGAGTTTCATTTTAGTTTTTAATTTCAAAAATCGTGTTAGTTTCGAATGTTCATTCAGTCATTAAAGTCGAAATATCACCCGTAATTTGAAGAAGGAAGAACTTCTACACATCCCGAAAACGTAATTTGACTAAATACCTTCAAAAGTGGGGTCAACCTCTTGATCGTATGGATAATGGTTGTATACCAGAGCTCGAGAATTTGTAATCTTTTAAATTGAAGTAAAAAGTAATTCATACAAAATCTTATGACTCTTTAAATTTTCATATTCTCTTAATATGATAACTTCGAGGATTGGTACTAGTCTGTGTATGGGCATATTACAAATCTCGTATTTCATTATGTCTCTCATACCTTATTATAAAATCTCGTTCTTATTATTATGATGTTGTTCTTATTTATTCTATTACTATAAATCTGCCATCACCAATAAATACATTAATTAAAGGTAATATTAATGTTTGTATCAAATTAGCTATATTTTTATTTGAATTATTATTTCATAAAGTAAATCCATGTAAGTAACAGATCGAGAAGATTCTTAGAATGTAAAGATAAATCTCAGTTCAATACCGTTCCCACCAGTTCAGTAACTCAAGTAGCTATCAAGCGAGGCGCGTCGCTTGACAGTGCATTGATTTAATTGTCGTCGAGTCGATGACCGTGGACCGCTAAGTGCACTCCATCGTACCAACACGAAACTGTTACAGTTTCATCTTATTTAACCTCAACTTGGCTTTAAATCATTTTAATCCTGAAATATCATAACAGTAAAAGTATTTAACACTGAGAGTTCAATAAACTTCCATACCTAATAGAAAGAGGGTGCTGAAAAATTTCATTCAGTGTAATATATGAATAAAATTTTTCGGCACCCTAGGTTAATAAAACAATCATTAATTTTAGAAAGAATGTAGCTTAATATACGTGTTACTTAGTAATAGTTGATTAACGGCTTATTGTAAATTTAATTAATACAGTGTTCGAAACACGATAAGAATAATAATGTTTGGCACATCCTTTCCGAGCAACAGCTGGGTAACGACTGACGTGCGCGGCATGCGCCGTCTGCAAAATGCCAAGCCGTGTTTGCCTCACCGTCCCACAAACTTGCTTACCTTGTCTGACATATCAATTTTCTCTTGCACACACAGCGCGCTTGCAAATGTAACTAACCGCGCTACTCCTCAGTCGTTCTATGCTCCTAGTACTTATGTTACAAAAGAATACGCGGATATTGGGCCTTCTTCGAAAAAAAAGGATTTTCTTCTTTTTTTTTTACGCCGACGAATTAATTAAAACTGGTTTTTTTCCGTTTTGCTAACTCCACCTAATTGGTTAATAAAAAAACTGTTTGACTTCGTTGATTAATAAATGTTTTAAATATTATTTTTCGTAAGCCTATATAAGTCGAAATACAAGCTTAATAAATTTTGACCAAGGTAATTTACTCAGGTAAAATTGACTAATGCTAAGGGTAACTTATTTCGCTAGAAGACTTCTACAGAAGTTTTCTTTTATTTTCTTCGCGTTTTATGTTCACATACCTATTGTTGTAGTGAATGAAATAACATAGTTAGTGATAGACATCACGTACGTCGACGTGGAGGTCTGTACGTGCACAGAATGTGCATAGTTCAGTCTTAGTTTAAAATCAAATAAACTTAGGTACTGGAATACTGAATGTGGATTGTTATTTACCTACTTGTGATTCCATTTATTGTTTTGTTAAGTGGATTACTTGAATAACTATATCACGAATACTCTAAATTGCTTTAGTACATATAGACAATCAATGATCTTGAAGCCTTTTAGTGAGCTTAAAAGATCGCTTACTTTATTTAGCTGTTTCACATCATTCCCGAATATTCCGGAACCAAAAAATAATTCTAAACATAAGCTCTTTATATCTTTCTCAATGATGTAAAAGTGATATTGATCTTATATCATATTATATACATATGGTTACTATACAAATAAGTATTGTGCCCAGATTAGATTAGATTAGAGGTATATTATACCTACTCGTAAATTAAATGGAATATTAATCTCACGATCATTACTTCAATTGCCTCAGGACTCGGATTTATCCGTATTCCTCCTCCGTATCTCCATCCTTTTAACGCCTAAAGAGGGTTCGAAATGAAAAGCTCAAACTAAATTATGCCCACGCGAATTTATACCGTAGTATGATGGCATAACGATCAATATCGTTTGACGTGTAATCACAAGCTATCCAATATTGAACGAAGAATTTGCCTTTACATTTTTCTTTAAATGGTATTTTGAAAAAATGTAATTTATTGTCGACTCAGCCAATTTGAATATAATTTATGGTACATTAAAAAATCAAAATGTCACAAAACGAAATCCGTGTCGTTGTTTAAATAGATAATTAAATACAAACAGGACAGTCATCTTCGAAGTATTTGAAAAGGCAATAAAAATACTTAAGTGTTAATTGATGTCCGAATGTCATCAGCCGCACTGCTTTGAGCGCTATCCGACACGGTCACGTGTCTTATCAGCCACTACTCGTATTATATATATATACCGTACCTTCTTAGAGAAATTTATTATTATTTTTATAGTAAAATAAGGGTATTTTAATGTTTTCGCTGCTTTATTACGACAATTAAATATATGTAACCTAATCTACTCTTTTGTTGACGGTAAAAACATTTTTATAATGATAATTAATTTACAAAATTAAAAAAAAAATTATATTCCTTGCATTTCAAAGTTCAAAGTTGTATTCTGAGATATTATTCGAATAAGTTCAAAGTGCACTAACGTAATAACTCAATTTCGAAACCAAAACAAACACTTTCACGGACCTTTCACAGCCGTGGTTCGAGCAATTTGAGAGATTCATGTTTAAACGGCTGATCGGTCCCCGTGGGCCAGGCCGCTCCCGGGCCATTAATCTTCCTCCCCCTCCCCCATCCTCTCTCCTACCACCCTCTTTTCCCGTCACAGTTAAAGTCGGCCAGCAATTTGTGACAGACCGACGACGAAATGTTACCGTCAGACCGATGTCGGCTCAAATATTGTGGTCTAACTTTGGTTTATTAATGGAATTCGGAGTTATACGAGTATTATTTGAGTAAATATAACATTTATTTTAAAATACATAAACTTGCCCGTAATATTTATCCCGATTATAAATGCGAAAGGAATTCTGTATGTCTGTTTTTTATCAAATAACGACTAAACCATTGAACGACCTACGAATAATTTGACATTGATGTCGTCTAAGACCTAGATACACAAGCATATAAAATACGAAATTATGAGTAAAATATTAATATATTACAAACATACATTTATATACAAACGAATTGTTATTTCTACACTCAACTCACACACACTATTGTCTCACTATGCTAATTTCTTTTAAAACAAAGCAGACGAAACCAATGAAATTCCTGCAATGCGATCTCTGCAGCGAACGAACAATTTATTATCTGTCTGGCAACCGGCCAACGATGCTCTTTAACTATCTATTTTATCTATGGACTCGACACCTATATCATTTTCTCTACCGCAAAGACAAATAATAGCTTTGTTGATATTTATATAATAGGCAATCGAGCCACGATCATAATGAGGGTTCATTTACAAGACTTCTCGTTAGACAAGTTGGCACGCGGCCAACTACGCTCGTTGTCTACAAAACGTTTTCTTAATATCGACATTAACTTAATAGCATATTTCGCCTCATCAATAACTTAAATATTGATATATTTATATGGAAAATTTATTTGTTCTCATTTCAAGATATTTCGTAACTATTCATGTTTCTACGGCTATCGCTATATAAATATGAATCGCCATATAAGGAAATTTAAGTCCAAGTCTCTTTGAAGGCGTTCTAAGAGATTTAGCTTAGAATGTTTGCTGTATTTATCAATAATCTCATAATACTCGACTGATCTGTTTGCAACTTGTAACGTATATCATTTCCTCTGACGTCATTATTGCAGCGATCGTTCGGACTGAAATACTTCATAATAAAAAAGCATTCGCACTGCAACTAAGATAAATGCATCAAGTTTACGCTTTTTGAAGTTACTTTATGCCAAATCATAAACTCAATGCAAAAATATATTATATAAACTACCTAATTAAACAAACCGCGCCTATAAACAGTTTTATTTAGACAAGTTTACCTAATAAATAGACGTAACTAAATTATTAATAACACAAAAACAGATGCAATGAAATGCTTTAAATTCGTTGCGAATCATTTTTAATTTAAAACCAACAATATTGGTTTTAAAACTATTGTGTCCTTCCTGTCTAAATATAACACATATGTAGATAAATTATTTTATCATTCCTCGTTGATTTAAACATCTTATAAAGTACTTGAATGACGTAGAAAGATTGCGTAAGACAATCACTCTAAAACTAATGGCAACTGTTGTCCCCACAAAATATGGTAAAAGAGCTCTAGGGCTATTCTGTAAAAATAAACTCGAGACTCACTTCAAAAAACGGTTTTAAAATATCAAAAACTGATATGCGGCTTTGACTATTATTATAATTATACCATTTCGGTAATACAAACATAATAATAGATATATCACCGTAAGTCAGTTGTCAATATTTCATGGGTAAGTATTGAAACGTGTTGTTAAGGAATAGCACTGCCGTAGCAATTATGCAGGGGAATGCGAATGCGAGAATAGTTAGTTTAAATAATCGTAAAATTGTTTTATGTAGAACGTAGTCGATTTTATAGTCCCGCTTCGTTAAGCTTTCATTTCTATTGTGTTTGTTTCACGATCATCTTCAGCGTCTATGACAATTTAAAATCCGTCAATACGTTCGAGAGTGACTATGACAGACGAACAGAAAATGCTTACAATAACGATATATACCTATGTACAAATAAACAACAACAATTTTTTTATATATAATATATATCTGAATTGCTTTAAATTACAATTTCAATACTCTACATAGGTACAATTGAAAGTTATCGATTACAAATTACTATAATACTGTAATAAATAAAACGTAATTAAACGCAGAATCGACTCAGTAAGTCAGTAATGACTCGAAGTTTAAATTTAACAACTAACAGACATTAACTGATTTATCGATGCAATCGTTCGAAACAGATCAACTAAACGATTAAATATGCGGGCTCTCCTAACGAGCTATTTACATATCTTAAAATGATGATTTATAACAATGCCATAATATATATTGGTCCTTTCAAGATTAAATCTCTTTTTATTTAGACAATATCCATCTTCTATCAATTTTAATTTGATGGAATTTCAACAAATTTGCATCTACGAGCACTACGAGCACATCATTTTTGTTTAAATGGGAAAGTAGCAAAACTTCACTTCTCATATCAATTATATTCGTTTAAAGTACGCTTTAGGTTGAATAGTGCATTCTAACCAAATCAAAATGTCATATCACGTCTCGATCTGATTCATGATCAGATTTAGTTAACAATATGAAATATGAAAACCTAACCAGTTAACATAAGATGTTATAATAGCAAAGCAAAGATACTTACTAATAACAGACGGTCGGAAGAAAGAACGATGCTTTATTCGTTTTAATCGAGTAGATACGCTTATTTCAATTATTGTCCTATAAAAGGTGTTAATGAAAGATTAAAAATAGACTGGTATCTTATATATTGCTTTTCCTCGCCACTCTGCATCATTTTTTCCTCATACCCAAATCTTGTAATTTATATGTCTATCATCTAGGCCCAGCTACCTCTGAGTCAGAGTTCACTACGATTGGTTCAGTAATTTAGTCATGATAAGGTAATAGACAGGCCGAGTTAGGTACTATATCATTTATAATGATAAAGATAAGCTCTATAAGAATAAGCGGCATCGGCTGCATTTCAAAATAACTATTCGGAATCCGCAATCCCATTCCCGCGAGGATTCCGATCTTTACTGTCCTTGTGGATGGTGCTTAACTTTGTTAAGATTATTCTCACTAAATAATAGAAGCATTATTAACAACATTTATAAATGGAAACACTTGCTTAAACAAAAAATATAGTAACCATTTGTAGTTTTGTCTTGTATGCGATACACGAGACGTTTAAGACTTATTTGTCTAAAATATTCGTTTAGTGTCGTATTCCCATGTAGATTGAGAGATCGAACTGATTTTGACGTGACTAAACATTTTTTAAATATGAACCTAACATATAAAAATATAGCAAGCAGTATTAAAGACATGTTAAACAAAAAACCTCTGTAATAAAATATGTAACTAAATAATACGTGAGACAGTTTCCTGCATGCCATGATCAGTTTGACAAATATGTTTTCTTTGGAAATATATTTATTTATAGTATTTCTTTGTTGTCGCACTAACATGAAAAAGCTGAACAAAATATACGAGACACAGATGTATACATTTGAGATTTTATTAATATAGATAAGTATAAGTAGGTATGTATAAGTATTATACATGTTATTGGTACATTCACGACTCATTTTACACTAAATGTCAACGCAAGAATTACCCGATACAATTCCAAGAAAACTTGCCTAAGTTGTGTATCAAAGTAAAAAAGCCTTCAAGACGTATTCAAATTACAATGACGATTGTTATTGTAGTACATATAAAGCATTATAAATAACAAAACCTCTAAAGGCTTGAATATGCAATTAATTCATCACCTGAGTATCGTATTTATAATTGTTAATTAACTCATTAATTACTGCGATCGACTCTAATTGGCGTCTATGATCCCGAGATGTGGTCCGCCCATGGCAATACTACAACCATCAAAAGCGCCAGTTTATACATACGCCCAGTTTGAAGGAAAATCAACCTTATTACGTTGTATTAGAGGTAGGCGGGTCGCATAGGTACCGTGGTGGGCTCGACTCAGGCGTTGCGGGGGTGGAGGCAGATGGAGCGGGGGCGGGGCCCCTCTCCCTTCGCCCCGCCCGTCGTCCAATCGCCGCTCAGCCGTACGACTTCACCTTGCTCGTACGTCCCAATGATCCTTTTTATTTTTTCTATAATACGATGTGTTTTTGTTTAGTTTTGAATTGAAGGTTTTATTTTTGAAGAATGAATGACAGAATATTTATGGTTCTCATTTGTCTTTTTACAAATAATGCGACCTTCGTGTTTATGAACTTACATAAGTACTTACATGGTTTTATAGTTAAGACTTCGTGGACACATAATGTTAACAATAAAATGAACACAATTAAATGGTAATTCTTAACAATCAATGGTTATAATGATTATACACAAATGACAATAAAGAACTTGTATTTTAACAAACTTAGGTTTATAAGTAAATGTGGCGTGATACAGTAGAAATACTTTCTAACACTTTAACTCTAGATACTTATCTACTTAGTTTTTATGAGTAGATATTACGTAGACACCTTACCTATTATTATTTATAGATAGGTATATCATTCGTTCATAATAATCTAAATAGAAGCAAAGTTACCTTTTCCGTTCCATTTACTCAAATTCCCACATACATTTCAATCTAATTCAATTTACAAAGAACTAAGACCGTTATAGCTTTCCTTTATAGATTGATCT
The DNA here is from genome assembly GCA_905220585.2 of Nymphalis polychloros. Taxonomy (NCBI): domain Eukaryota; kingdom Metazoa; phylum Arthropoda; class Insecta; order Lepidoptera; family Nymphalidae; genus Nymphalis; species Nymphalis polychloros. The sequence goes on from HG992247.1 coordinate 4,928,579, forward strand.
TAAGTGCTATTCAAGTATCTACCTATGTGTTATAATTGTGTCAATACAAAAATTTTCGAAATATCTGATTAACAGACTTAAGAATTGATTTCGACAGATATCTACCTAAATGTAAATCGTTCATTGTAGTAATTTTTTAAATTGATACCAATGGTTTTAAAAGGTATGTGTTATGTATTAAATCGTGATGAACGTATTTCCTTGTAAAGTATACATTTAAAAGCAATATAAGTATGTAAAAAGTTACCACTTACCTATAAAGTGGTAGGTAGATACTATATATTAAGTAATAGTAAATATCTTCTAAATAATTATACTCTCGTGAGATATAGAGAGATATCTACATACTTTACAATGTGACTGACTATGGACTAACCAATAATTAAAGCACTGAATAAAACCTTTATGGAAGTATGAATGAAAAAAAACATTAAAAACTTATTTAATATTTCGTCAAAAATACGTCCGTACAAAGTCACAACGCGCTCCTATGCTCAACTCACCCTTCATTACTAAAACCAATAAGACGCGAGGGTTCACAGCATTATGAAATTCGAAAACGTAGTATGCGTATGTAGTTTCAATTGAAAATAAACTCTGATACCTGACTTTAAGGGTCAATTGCAATTATTATTCAAAAAAAGTTCAAAGAGAAAGGTCCGTAATAAACATTGGTTTTATATTGGATCGTTCGTGTAATTTGTGTCGCCACAGGTGTTCGATATAAGATCAGTTGTCTGTCAATGCTACCTAATTAATTTGTTGTGTCCATACCACACTTATACTGCTTATATTGCTAAACCTATTTTGAATTTGGATATGAAAACTTAAGTCTGTCCAATATACAATACTTTAACCTTTAAGGGGTAAATTGTTCCTTATTTTATACAAACATCATTCAACTTTAATAAGCAGATGTCCAAACTTTTTACGTAAATACACCCTCGTGTAGGTAGGAAGTGCCATATGTGGTTTCATATGTAATTAAAGAAACTGTTTTGCCCTGCGACTTTTATAGTAGGTTAGGATAATTTTAAATTTGAAGTAATACTTTATTTTTATTACTCCCTGAACACTCATTCTTCGAGATAAAAGTGTACCTATAAGCACATATTACCTATAATTCCTACATAAGTACACAAATTTTCAACGTCTCACTTATACTATATGTTGTATGTATATATGTATAAGGTATAAGTTTGATTGTCAATTATAAGCATCATACAGTTAATACTACCCACGTAACCTAATTATATAATTAATGATTTGTAAGGAAACAAAACTCATTATCATTTTATACCTATATTTTATAGGTAGGTAAGTAGGTAAATACTTACGCGCACAAGTGGACCGATCAGGAATTAGTTACGAGTGCGCAAGATTTACTTCGGAATTAAAGCGTTGTAACCGTTTTAAAAAGCGTTGTTGCGTGGGTCCTCTACCCGGGCATATATTTCGGTTACAATTACGCAAATAATCAATTATCCATATCTTCTATTGATACAAGCGAATGTGTCAGAGCTTAACTTCAAGCCGGATAATTCAGATTGTGCTTACTGAACACTGGGTGTCCAAGATCGGTATGGTTAGTCTTCTATAGGGGAGCCTTTGAGTCCAGCAGTAGACGGCAAAAGGCTGAAAAAGAAGAACACTGGTTTATGTCAGGGTTCGCCGGCGTGTTAAATGGTTAGGATCAGAAGTTAAGAAATGAAGATTGCAGGCGTTTCTTTATAGTTTTAACTTTATTATTTGATTAAAATTCATTTCAAAATTCTCGATGATTACGATAACTGATTCCAAATACGGGAGTGCGTTTTACACGTTTTTAGTGATTTTCTGGTTTTTTTTTTACACTTATCCATACACATTATCTTAAATTCGAATGTTCCAGACGTAAGTTAAATTCATTGGCATCGCTTTCTATATAATTCTTACCAAATCCCGACCTTCGATTCTCACACATTACTCTTAAGAACCCTATGTCCCTTTCTGTATCTCTAACTATGTGTAAAAATTTCACGTTTATTAGTTGAGTAGTTCAGACGGTAAGCGTAACAAACTAACACTTTCGCATTTATCATATTAATTGAACATGTGATAGTCCGGCTTTAATAATCATAAATAATAGAAAGAGCTTCGCAGTATGTTCGTCTTACGTTTATAGTTATAACGTGATAACGATTTAGATATATGGAGTATTAATTATAATATTTGTTAATATCACGTGAATGTTGACATTCATGTGTACTTATTTGTATTTAAATAACGTTATTGTCTAAAACTTCGTTCGTTTTTTTTATTGTATAGGTTGGCGGACGAGCATATGGGCCACCTGATGGTAAGTGGTCACCAACGCCCATAGACAATGGCATTGTAAGAAATGTTAACCATCACTTACATTGCCAATGCGCCACCAACCTTGGGAACTAAGATGTTATGTCCCTTGTGCCTGTAATTACACTGGCTCACTCACCCTTCAAACCGGAACACAACAATACCAAGTACTGCTGTTTTGCGGTAGAATATCTGATGAGTGGGTGGTACCTACCCAGACGAGCTTGCACAAAGCTCTACCACCGAGTAGGTACCTACTAATAAAACAAGAAAATATTCATTACGTGCTTTTGTAAATTAGGCAATATGTAAACACCACAAAACACAATAAAACGTGTCGTATTGAAAGTAGATCGTAATGTGATATGTTTAGTGTACATTATTGCATGTTATTATCATTAGTTAGATATAACGGCATGTTCTCTGTCACGGGGCACGTTTCGGGTTCGATTCCGGGGGAGATAGCCGACAGCTGTTCCGAGCAGGTGCGCCCCGAAACTGCGAACTCGGATCGACCTGTGCCTGTCTTTATCTTTTCCTTTTTCGTTTTTTATTGAAACATGATTATTTTTAATTTATTTATCGTCGTTATCGTAATACTTATTAAAAAATACATACCTAGCTGACAATAGTCATCTATTTAAGTATAATTATATATGTATATAAGGTATCATTATCAAACGTTTCTTTTCGTTCTCGACCGTAACATTTTTGAACAGATTAGGTATAATCCGTAAGTGGAGGTAACACAGATAATCTCTAAAAATTATAAAAAGTATAGTAATAAGTTGTCGTAGGTGAGTAACCTACAGGTTGCGTGGAAATAGGTAGAGATAAATTAACTGTATAAAAGTTTTTAGCCCGCTTAAAATGTAGGAATCGCGAATAATCAGCGGGGCTATGTGCAACCCTCCGGTCGGTGCACGCCACCGACCAGTCACGCCATGCCAGCGCGACGGCGCGCTCGTGTTATAATGTCCAACGAATAACCACGACCTTACTTCTATTACAGAACAAAGTGGAGTACTACGTGAAATGGAGAGGGTGGAAGCCGAAACACAACACCTGGGAGCCGGAGGAAAACATTCTCGACCCGCGGCTCATAGAGAGCTACGAACGAGGCGAAGAGTTACGACGGCAAGGTCGGAAGAGAGAGAGGGAGCATTCGCCCGTCGAACGAGTGCGAAGTGGGTCCGAGGAAAGGCATCCCCCACCCGGGAAACGCAAGGCGGAAGTCCTTTCAAAGGAATCTGGGAAAATCGGAGTAACCATTACTATGAGTCCGCCGGCAAAACGTCACGATTCCACGAAACTAAACGGTGGAAGAACGCACACGCAACCCCCACCTCCTGCAGCCCCACCCGGCGGAGCGGCAGCCCCGGCGTCTCCGGCAGTGGAAGCTGCTGCGCCCAGGACAGGCCCGCGGCGAGCGCCGCACTCACCTGAGGAGGCAGATGCACATACACCGCCAGACAGAGAACGACGAACCGATACCCAACCTGCGGTCACGGCACCGGCAGAGCCGAAAGGCGCCCGACCACCGCCACCCGCCCCCCAACCCGAGGACGAGGACTCCTGGGGCGAAGCGCCCGTAACTGTTCCAAACCCTCCCCCGCCCCCACCTCGCCGCGGAGCCACGTACTGGCTGACTCGATCTCCAGTCGCAGACCAAATCTTCATCACGGATGTGACCGTCAATCTCCAAACGGTCACGATCAGAGAGTGTCGCACGGAGAGAGGATTCTTTCGGGCGCGTGAAAACCGGTCACTCGATATAACGTAAACTCCCAAGTGTTTGTATGTACAAATTATTATTAATGGACATTGTAAAGATGATAGGTAGCTAGTATTTATTTAGTTGTTGCATTGAATGTATGGTGATTAGACCATCGAGTGATAAATTTGATTCTTCTATGCCTCATCGAATCATAATATAAAGATAAATTTTCCCTGTGCAACCTCAAGGGCAATATAACCACCAACATGTAAACAAATAGGCAAATTATTGTCAATTGTTAAACATAGAATGTCTATTATTTGTTGACTTATTGATAATAATAATGATATTGACTGGTTATTGTACCTCCCAGTATACTACTTTACTGTAATGTACATTAGTTAAATAGCTCTATTGCTTTAATGTGAATTTTTATATAATATCTGATATATCTACATATATATCTGCAGCTTAATTTTGTAAACAATTACCATAGTGTAATATAAATTTCTATTACCAATAAATAATCATTACTTATATATTTTAATGTAGGCAGTTTAGTTTGATAAATTCAAATGTTAATAATATTCAATTTCATGAACGAATCTCGTGTGACTCGACTTTATAATTATTAGTAGGAAACTGTATATAATTTGGTTTCATTTGTAATTGAAACAATGGTGAATGTGTTTAAATATTCTTTGTTTTATTTTTGTTATTGTTATTTATGTGAGCTTCATTTTAAATGTTCCATTATTCTATGTGATTCTTAGGTTATTTTAACTTTTATTATGTGAAATTGTCTATGGTACTACTTAGTTAAAAGTATTTTGAAAATAATAATTCAGTGACATAATCATCTTATAATACAATAGTGAAATAATTATTTAATTTATTAACCCAAAACTCTGTTTGTTTATGAAATGAACTGATTGTTTTGTTTGTGTAAATATGTTTTTTTTTTTTTATCATAAAATTTAATGATCAGGGTTACCATATTGCTTAGAAATGGCAAAATATTATTGGATTTGCAATACTCTATTTATTACAATATTTGCATACAGATATAAAATATGCTTAAACAGAAATAATTTATTAAATAAATACTTTACTAGTATACATTTTTTCATAATTTGAAGTCAATAGCAGCATGGGTAACTCTTTTCATATTGGCTTCATGGTCTGGAATACCATCGTGTATTCTTTATTGTCTATTGTTATAACTATTATTTGGTTCCTCTTATTTAGTAAAATGTGGAGGCATGAACTCGTATTTTTTAAGTTGTAGGTGATTACTTAATAAAACAATTTTAACGATTATATATAAAATTTTGACTTTAAAATAGTATAAGACTGGAATTTATAATATCATACATTTTCTTTAATACTACATTTTATACGTATTTTAATATATCTTTAATTATTATAAAATATTATAACCCTTTCACAGTATAATGTGACTTAATGAAACCATAAAATTGTTTTATCTAAAGTACTTTTGAGTTAAATAGTGCATTTTAATAGGAAGAGTTGTAAATATTGTAAATATTTTATGATGATAGAGCACTTGTTTTATAATGTGATAGTCCTCACACATTGTAGCCTGTAAATAAATGACAATGAAATTAGATTTTATGTCTTTTATTTAATATAAGTACATGGTTAGAATTAATAAGCATTGCTGAAATTTGCATATTACCTTAACAGACATAGGTAAATAAAACTTACCATATTGATAGTTTTCATATAATTGATAATCTAGTTTATAACATTACCCATCCCAGAAAAATAAGTATTTTTTAAAGTTACCAAGATATAAAACAGCTATTATGTGTTACATCCCGAATTGTTCTTACATGTTAATATTTTATTTTCAATTAATGTGACTTTAATACGACATTAAAAAAAGACGTGATGTGTGTTTCAATAAATTATAGGCATAACGTGGTTTAGTGATAATTTCAACGAGGCATAAACGAAAATGTTTTAGAAATAGAAAGGCCAATTTTTCATCATTTAATTCATGTGTATCCACTATCCACGGTAGTTAAAGATCTGTAAATAAAAAACTCAAAATATCCATATAAGACTCCAAATGGGTAATATTCTTATTACATCCTTGTTTTCATTTATAAAAAAAACATAATTCCATTTTATTGAAACCGAGATTGCCCAGTGGTGAAGAAAAACAGTCAGGAAATCTGCATGTGTCTTTTCACTGAAATTCTGCAAAATTGGAGCAGCATGGTAGGATAAGCTCCAAACCGTCTCATCAAAAGGAGGTTTTAGCTTAGCCCAGCTGTGAGACATTCGCAAGCTGTTATTTCCGATTTTTTCACTTTACAAATTAATTATTTTTAGGGGTGAAATAATAAGGGTTAGGAATCAAGGAATTAATAAGGGTATTATAGACATCATAATTATATTTTATAGATAAGTATAGTATAATGAAAAGAATAAATTGACTTTAGAATATTTCATACAACTCAAGTAAAAAAACCAACATTAACATTACTTACGATACATAAACAAGCCTTTCAAGTGGCAACACTGGATCGAATACTCAACTAATCAATCGACAACCGGTGCGTCGAGTGACGAGTCGGCGTCGCATACCGGATTGACAACACGTAGTTTACTGTATAATCTAACGATTGATCGTCAAATACTAGTTTCTGTTCTGCTTTAAATCCAATGTTTGTACGCAATTGTAATCCCATTGGTCGGAACGGATCTTGGATTGGGGCATGGAGTGGTCCAAGGAGTATAATAACTACGAGTGGTCGAAGGACAAGACATTGAAACTTATTGAGCTACTCCAATTAAATGCTAATTTGTGGAATCCGTCGCTCTGTGATACTCGCAGAGATAAACAAAAACGAAAAGAAGAGTTGCGTGGTATTGCCGAAATATTACGAATATCAGTTTTCGACGCGACTAAGAAAATACAACATTTACGTACACAATACAACAGAGAGTCAGCGCGAGAAGCTCGAGCTAATTCAGAAGGGCCCAACAATAGATACGTTAGCAATTGGTACGCGTACGAATATTTGCACTTTATGAAGGACTCAAACAAACCATATAGAGTGTTGCAATCGGTAAGCTATTGTATATCTTTATAAGAGCTCTATACAGACAGTTTACAATTTGATGTTTATATATGCTATTACTTATAATTTTTAAATTATTTTTGTATTAACTTACATATAAAAACTCGCACAAATTAATTTCAGGAAGAACAGTCTGAAATCAATGGGACTTTACAAGCACATGGCGATAATGTGAATGATTGCAAACTTGATAATCTGTCTCCGCCACCTAAAATTGCCCGCTCTGAACTACTGCACTCTTTTAAGCCTGAAATTGTTTATCCAACAGCCGCTATAAATAGAGACGAGTTTACAGTGTTTGGTGAATATGTTGCTAATGAACTGAGGTCACTTAAAGGTGAGAAAAATTTGTTAGTCGCTAAGAAGAAAATACAAGATGTAATATTTGAAGTGAAAATGGGCTTAATAAATGAACCCAGGGCAGAACAAGGTACTACATGTACGGTTTATACAACACCTGCGACTCAATCACATTCCTCAACTATACACAATGGAAAAATATATACAACTCCAATTATGAGCACAATAGCTAGTATTGAGCCTCTTTCAACCTCTCATACTCCCCCGACCACAGGTATAAGTGAGATAATCATCAACGGAGCCTGCCACTACTCTACCTTTAAAGTTGACGAGCAATAGCAATGTCAGCCACTTCCTGTGGAAGTGGATAAAACTGACAACTACACAATCACAAATTAAAAAGACTGTACAAGGATATTGTGATTACATATGTACAACACATGTAACATGAGTTTAATAATACTTTTGTGCCATAAATGCTATGTATAATTTGTTAATAATCATAGAACATTGATGCTTCTGTAAAATATCTTGTTGTAATTACATAATATGTCTATATGACTCAAAACTAATTCGGAACTTTAATATTGTGTACTAAAAAATGTCATAAACAAATATGCATCATTGCTCTAAGATTATTAACATTATTATTTAAATATTACGCTTAAAAATATTATCATCTTTTCTAATGTATCTAGTCAATTTAGATTAACTATATTAAGATAACCCATTTATAAAATCATATAAAATGTTTTTTGAATGTTTTAAACAAACATAATATATAAGTTAATAGAATTACATATATATGTAGATAATCAGATATGTATGTATGTTTTTTAATTTAATGACAAGAAACCTTATATGAGGTATAGGCTTTGAAGGAATTTTAAATGTTAGCTGCAATTTTATTACACTATATTGTGTAATAATGTAGCGGCAGCGGTGAGGGTTTGAATAACCCTTGATAATGATGATAGCTGGTGATGATAGTTTGAAAGGTGGCGAAAAATAAAAAATGCATTGTGCTCTCAATCAAAATTTTGCATGTAATGGTTCGCGAATGTACAAAGATCGAGAAGGGGGGGGGGGGGGGGGGAACAATATTAAAAATTTTAACCAATTGCGGTCCGTAAAAGGTATGACTTGCAACGGTGAGACGTTAGTTGTACTTCTCGATCCTAGATGTCGCCACCTGTGCCTTCTCTAGTAGGAAGTATAAAGTAATTGCACAGAAATGCATGAAATTATTGCTAGAACATGTTTGTTAAAACTTTCTTAACAAAATAGAACATACGAACGCTTGTTCGTTGAATTGCCAACTGAGGCATTGTTTATCAAAACTGTATCCATTCAAAATTTTTTCAACATTGAAAGTAAGTGATTGACATATTGTGAGATAACAATAGGCTGCTAATATATATTAAGAAATAACTGTTTATATCACAGCTGCAAAGCTATTTTTCACGACATTGTAATGACTACTTAAAATTAGGTAAAGTGTTAACTCTTTATAATGCAATTCAAAAATTACTTATCTAATATTGTTTTAGGTTAGTTAATTGTGTGACTATTACTTTTTTATTATTGTCACTAGTTACTTTATTACTTTTCATATATTTTAAAATCTGTCCAAATGTAAAATGTAAATAACAATCTTAAAGTAATGTAAGAAAGATCTCATTTAAGTATCAAGTCATTAAACAGTGTAAATATACAATTTTTATTATTATACTGCTTTTTTTTAAAGTAACCGATAAAAATACTGTGATTCTAGACTTGGGGGACGAGGTTACAAGTGCAACTCAAACTAATTAGGAAGATTTACATAAAAAAAACTTTTTTTGTATTAAAATAATCTTTAACAAATGATTATAATGACATATATGAAAAAAATATGGTTATAGTGCGTAACCTTTTTTTCATTAATAAATAAATTTAGGCGCTCTCGTATAATTCTTGTTCCATCCGAGTTGTAGCTGTGACGTCACATCACCCGTTCGTTACTGCGGGCGATTTCGCGCGTTGTTAATTTTGTATTTATGATTTTATCCCTTTTTGATATCACGCGGACCAATATAAGCTCAGAATTCCAGAACAAAAACTTGCAAAGTAAGTGTCTTATTTTATTTAATGTATATGAGCTTATTATTATTGTTTATTTTATTAATCATTGTTAATGTAGATTAGTCATACCTAACTCCGATCGGCGAAAAGTCCGTACTCTTCATGAGGATAGTAGTGCTCTCCGCTTTCGATATAAGATAATATCGATATAGGATATAATATACATTTCCTACACTTTGATTTAACATACACAGTTCGGAACGCGATAATTAAAGTGACAATATAAACTCAGCGTCAAAAAAATCGCACCTTTTGGTATTTTGACTTCAAGCAACTATAATCCCTATTTCATCTATGGTAAGGTGTGGGGCCTCATTTTAAAGGTTATTGAATCCTTTAAATAATAAAACTGTGATAGTGATTACTAAGCATATAAAAAACATTTTTCATGAAAAAAGGAAAAACACGCCAAAATTACTTAATTTAATTAATCTAAAAACATAACAAAATTAAAAAATACAGTAAAACAAATTCTTAAAACTAAACTTAGAACCTAGTGTTACCTCCCTTAGCCCTAATTACAGCCTCCATGCGATCCTTCATTGACCTCACCAACGTCACGATGCGTTCTTGAGGAATGTCACTCCACTCCTCGACGACGGTGTCCCGAAGCTGTTCAAGGGTGGCACGGGCAGTATCACGAGACCGCACCCGGCGTTTCAGATCATCCCAAAGGTGCTCTATGGGATTCAGGTCAGGACTTCTCGCTGGCCACTGCATCACGGGGATCCCAACCTGATTCAGGTAGTCCCGAACAATGATTGCCGTATGGGAGCGGGCGTTGTCGTGCATGAATGTGAATTCAGGCCCGACAAAACCAGCATAGGGGACCACATGGTCCTCCAGTATCTCTGTGATGTACCGATGAGCAGTCAGGGACCCCTGGCCACGTGCACCTCCAGTGCAGGAGACGCACACAAGGTCGGTTTTTCCTTGGATTGAAATTCCGCCCCAGAACATGCAGGATCCTCCTCTGTAGCTGACGGTTTCTTCAAAGCAGGCCTGTGAGTACCGTTCCCCCTGCCTCCTGTACACTCTTCTACGCCTATCATTGCAGAAAAGGCATACCCTAGTCTCGTCGGAGAAGAGGACAGACTTCCATTGGTCGAACGACCAATCCACGTGGTCTCGGGCAAACTGAAGTCTGACTCGCCTATGCTCTGCTGTCAATTTGGGGCCAGTAGCAGCCCTACGGGCCTGGATTTTCTTCTCTCGCAGCCTTCTTCTTACTGCGGAGACGCTCACCGACGTCCTCCGAGCTGTTCGGAGCTGCTGTTGCAGCTCAACAGCGTTGGAGAATCGGTTACGCAAAGACGTCGACACAATATAGCGGTCGTCTCTGTCGGAAGTGCAACGTCGTCTTCCGGATCCATGCTTCCTGATGTAGCCTCCAGTCTCCTGGAACCGCTGGGATACTCGTTTCACCCGGAAACGGCTTATGTTGAGTTGTCGAGCAATATCAACTTGGCGTAGTCCTGATTACAGTAGTGCTACCACTTGAGCTGCTTCTTCTGCCGTGGTATCCATTTTTCAGGGTTTTTTTCTTACTGGAGCTGTTCAGGTGACTTCTGTGATGTCTGGATAGCTAATTACCCATAATTAATTTTTACCCCCACTTTTATTCGTGTCCAAGGTGGCACAAGTAGTGAGTCCTCTAATGAGCTTTTCAGCACTTTTTTTTTAAAGACCCTAACGTTTCGTGATTATTGTTTTTACGGAAAAGAACGATACGCGTTTTTAAAGTGTATTAAAATTGTGCTTTCAAATGATATTAATTTTGGTAGGGTACAATAAATAAGTTAAGAGTATTATTCGCTTGAAGTCAAAATTTCAAAAGGTGCGATTTTTTTGACGCCCAGTGTAATAACAAACTCTAGAAGTGCTAGAAGGAGATGTCTCTTCCTGTGAAAGTCTCATGTCGCAGAAGGAGGAAGAAGAAGAAGCAGGAGCGGCAGCGTGAGGAGAGCGCCTGCGCTGAACCGATCCGCCGAAGACGACCGGAGAAAAGTCGTCGGCACTATGCGCACCTTTTCCCTCCGCCCTAAGCCCCGCCGGGGCTAGTTAGGTTCTGTGTATCCTGGGAACCCAACTAGGACTTGAGGCCCGCGTGCGCGGGCCAACCGTGGCGTCGGGGCGTCATGGTAGTATGCGCAAACGATCTCATGACGCTCCCTCGCTTTACGCCGCCTCGGAATCTGGAATGTGACGGATGTGCGGAAAGCAAAAGAGGATACAAACATACTATGGCATTGGTCCCATAGCGAAGTGAGGTGCCTGCTTGTAGTGAAATAGCCTGTTACTGAAAAAACTTATTTTTATGTAAGACCGGCAGAAGGCTGACTGAAGGCTTGCAGGTACGTTACCAGCTTTTAAGGAATGAGCTCTTTTCTTGAACATTTTTATGTCATAACGGTTTGGAAAAGTCGCCAGAAAAGCTGGTTCCCAGAGTGGTTGTGTGATACAGGAAAAACATCGAGGTGGAATAGATGGATTTTAGAATTTTGACGCCATGCCCGGTGGTGAAATTCAGCGGCCAGTATTATTCCCAACAATTCTTCAGAGTAGAAGATTCAAAGTAATCCAACATCTCTCCCGTCCAGAGATGAGAGCAGTTCTTCATGTTGAGCACACAAAACTTTTAGAGGCCAATTTGGCGTTACCTTCCAATTGACCGTGGATCTGAACGTCCCAATACTGGCTGTGAGAGTGAGTATTCTCAAAATCAGTAGATATGACCAAAGGTGACTTTAGCAGTCAAGTCTCATTGGGGTCAAACTGTACCAAGTTTAGCCCCCAGTCCAAACCTTTGGTTAGTAAAGACTCGATTTCAAAAACTAGTTGGTTCTGATACTTATTGACGTTTTCCCGACAAATATTAGTGCGGCCGGTGTATAAGCCCTTTACAGTGCTGTTGCCTGCATAACAGTGAATTTTGCTAATTTACAACATCGCACTGCTAGGCAGAAGAAGCAGAGTAGTTAATAGCACACAGCCATGTGGAACACCAGAATTAACGAATTTTAAGTCAGAGCATGCACATAATATTGTACAAATCAATTTAAATCGGTCACAGCCATTATGGAGATTTTTTACATACCATTGGTGATGGTGGTTATTCACAAATCATCTTCAAGATTGACAGTGATTTTTTTTTAAATATATTAACAATGATTTTTTTTTGCTTATATTAACCGAAATGTATGACGTCATGCGTCTATCGATCGATCCAGAAAATAATATTAGAACTTGAAACTTAAAAAAAAGATTTTTGCACTAATCGTAATATTTTTTATATTAAAAATATGGCTTATAATTAACGATTGGATCTAATTGGCTATTTTAGTGTGTCGACATTAATTTCGCGAGATAATAGCTCTCAATAAGTTGTTTATTTAGCTAGCGATTGTGTTGTATACCACTCGTATTTAGCATTCTACATTATAACAAGAGACAAGTCTAACCTTATTACTAACGAAACACGTAAGTTTTACTTAATATTAAAATTTTGATTGTATTTATTATAATTAAACTTATTGTAATTACTTTTAATTGATAGGCATCTTATTTTTAACATTATTATAGTTTAGTAGGTATATTATAATGATTATATGTAATAATATTCGTAATTCAGTTATATTAAGATGAATTTATCGATGTACTTTTTAAAGATGAAGTAAGATGATGATGATGATGAAGATGAGTAAATATTGTTTTCAATGTACATAAATATGCAGAGAATTATATGAGATATTGAACATTGAATTTACGTACATAAATAATTTTAAGTTCCGTACAAGCTAATAATATGTTTGAGTTTGTGACGATACTCGTACAAACATAATTATATAAGATTACATTTTTAAAAATCATTAAAAAACTGATAGGTTGACTGCAAGTGCAACTTTAGGTATCTATATATAAATTTAATTGAATCTTATATCAAGCCGAAAAATGACATACAGTGACCTCTATTTCTAATTGGTCTACTAATAGATAATAATATCAGTAAATATATGAGAGTACTACTTATTATTTACGTAACTATTTAATTTTTCAATTTATTTTTATATTAAAAATGTTTTTTTTAACTACAATATGTTAACTTTCTTATCTGTGGGAAATAAAAATAATAAATTATCATTGTCTGCAATCTATAGGTTTTTATAGCTATAGCTCAAATTATAGTATTTGTTTTTGGTAAATCCATTTCGCGGTTAAAAGTTTAAAACTCAAATACTCTAAAAATATTAGGTAGGTCTTAAAAAAATATAATCTTAAAATTTTGATTATGACTGTTGTCATGTTTTATTTTCAATTCAAGTAAAAGTAGTATTTTAAAGAATATTTTTGATATTTTGTAAATTATAAATATTTTAGGAGAATGAAAAATATTTTACTGTTTTCCTTATTAACAATTTATTTGACGAGCGCTGAAATAGTCATGCGGAATAATGTAGCGGAAAATGAGTTGGGCAAACCAACTAAAATAGAAAAAAGATATGAACCATCATGGAAAGATCTGGACATGCGACCCTTACCTAAATGGTACGATACAGCGAAAATTGGAATTTTCTTGCATTGGGGAGTTTTCTCAGTACCAAGCTTCGGATCAGAATGGTTTTGGAGTAACTGGATGTGTATGTAATATATTGCTAAATCAATACACTTATATTGATTAATTATTGGGGCTTATATTAAAACAATATTTTTTAGCGGGTGACAAAAAAACTGTTGAATTTATGAACAAAAATTACCCACCTGGATTTACATACCAAGAATTTGCTCCAATGTTTACAGCAGAGTTCTTTAAACCTGATGACTGGGCATCTTTGTTCCGAAAAGCTGGAGCTAAGTTAGTGGTGCCATAATTTTATTGTTGTTTACTTTTTAGTTTATAATATATATAAATCAATTCAAAATAAGATCATAATATACTTTTATTATAACTGTCTTATTTTTAGGTATGTTGTGTTAACAAGCAAACATCATGAAGGATTCACATTGTTCCCATCCCAAAGATCCTTTAGCTGGAATGCTATGGAAGTTGGTCCAAAGCGGGATTTAGTTGGTGAACTGGCCCAGGCTGTTCGTAACAAGGATATGAAGTTTGGTGTATATCACTCGCTGTATGAATGGTATAATCCCATATATTTAGAAGATAAGAAAAATCTTTTTTTAACAAAGCAGTATCCAATGACAAAATTATGGCCTGATTTAAAACAGATTGTTAATAATTACCATCCATCTGTGATATGGTCTGATGGGGACTGGGAAGCTTTGGATGCATACTGGAATTCAACAGACTTGCTTGCTTGGCTCTACAATGATAGTCCAGTGAAAGATGAAGTGGTTGTCAATGATAGATGGGGTATAGGAATACCTTGCCATCATGGGGACTTTTATAATTGTGCTGATAGGTATAACCCTGGTATGTTAAAAATGATAAGATTAACAACTAAAAAACTTTCTATCAAACAATAATGATATTTTTATAATTAGGTAAATTACAAAATCATAAATGGGAGAATGCCTTCACGATTGATTCAAAATCATGGGGTTACAGGCGAAACATGGCTTTGAATGAAATACTTTCAATCAATCAATTGCTTAAAGAAGTTGTATCAACAGTTAGTTGCGGAGGTATGTATTGTATTAATGAAAAAATATTGTAGTTCATGTTTAGTATCTGAAGAAGTGGTTCATATTTGATAATATATTTCATGACGGTTCATTTAAAAAAAATCAATTTATTATGTATTAATTTGATTACACAATAAATTATATTAATTCAAACAACAAAATATTTGTATTTGAGTACTTTTATTTTTTTAAGATAAAAATAACAAGATGGTCATTGACTTATGTTATCATACCACTTATGTTATTCAATTGTACTGCTCATTTAAAGATAATTTATTATCAGACTATTTGCTTAAACTGTATCATAGCAATTTTTTTAACAATAGCCAAACTCTATTAGAGAAAACACAATGTTTTGTAATTATTTGAATGATTCATTAATATAAAAAAAATTAAATTTAAATTAATTTTAGGTAATGCCCTTATAAATATTGGACCAACGAAAGAGGGCACAATTGCACCAATATTTCAAGAGAGATTGCTGGCCCTCGGTGATTGGCTTGCAATTAATGGAGAGGCCATTTATGGCACTTCACCCTGGAAACATCAAAATGATAGCTACAATGATGGAGTGTGGTATACTTGTACTAAAACCCAGTACCATGCATTCCGGCCGTCGTCTATTCCACACCAGTCCGATACCATAACTGCCATATATGCTATATTCCTACATTGGCCTAAAAATAATGTACTCAATGTTAGTGACCTCGCTCCTTATCTACACACTGGTACATATAAAATAACTATGCTTGGCAATCAAGGATTTTTGAATGTGAGTAATTTAGGTCAAGTGCTTGTTATAGGACAAGTTTAATTGAAGTATTTCAAATTTGTTTATGTAATTATTACATTATTATTATTACATTAAAAAGATAACTATTGGTCACTTTAGTGAAGGACATTATATAAAATATTGATGATTGATTATATTCATGTTATTAATAATAATATCTACAGCATTGTTTTTAATTGAGCAATATTTAGCTTCAAATTATAAATTGACATCTCACACTATATTTTATTTTTCAGTGGAAAATAAGCAGTGGCATTCTGTTAATCATGTTACCCGATAAAGCAACAGTAAGATCGAAAAACGCTTGGTCACTAAAGTTTAGTCATTAATGAAAAGCGCTGAAAAATTAAATATACATTTTACTTGGATAACAAAAAAAGCATATAAATTTGATTTAAATGTGTTTTATTAAAGAAGATAACATTGTGTTCAATTACAAAAAAAAAGTAATTGTGTGCGGTTATAGGGAAATAAGGGGCAGATATATGAGAAAGGAATTGCTTTGATTTCGATTAATTAGTTTTAAATTGATACAGTTACAAAACTGTATCGATAATCTTAATGGCATGTGTGAAATTTCTTTAAAATTCTCCGATGTTGATACTTAATAAATACGTATGTTTAATGATATATGTTTCATGGTGTTCATAGATCAATTATATAATTGTAATAATAAACGTTGTATTAGCAGTAATAAGATTTCACTCTTCATGTCATCAATAAAAACAGAAGGAATTGTTTATACAGCTTTAATTAGATGAAAAATAATGTAATTAAATGAAATATAAACTAACCAACTTATGGTTAGTTTATTTTTTATTTAATTACATTCAACAGATTATAATTAATGTGGTAATATAAAATATTCTAATAAAAACAGATAAAACAATACAAAATTGACTTATAACAATCATATTGCTTTCAATCTATTAAATATAAAACATTTTTTGCATAAACATCTATTTATTAGAAACTTCTATAGCATATAGTTTTAGGAGCAATATTTTAAAATTATATGTCTTTGGGAGCGACGTGTTTCACATTCCGAGGTCAAATTGGTGACATATTCCTATTCTACATTTATAGTAATTCACAACTTTTATGTGCACTTATTTTTAGTGAAAGGGTAGAGCAGTTATTATTTAAATGAGCCGATATTCTCAAATAAAAAGAGAAAAATTACATTTCTACAAATGAAAATTGTGAATCCTCTTTCATAATGCGTTTATATTTAATGGACCCGTATTCAATTTATTGAATGGCGAAGCATAGTGCAATGGATTAGTAAAACTGAAAGCAACGCGTATTGTCTCATGAAAGGTTATATTTTAGTAACAATTTACATACATTCTAAGATTAAATTTATCATTTATTTTAATTTCGATTGCTATAAGTTTGAAGCCATTATATTTCAATAACCAAGTATATAGCATCATTGTCTAACATCTAATTTATGTTTTACTAATTTTATAAAACTCCAAGCATATAAAAATATATAGAGCATACATTATACTGTGACAAGTATGCTAAAGCAATAATATTTTCAAATGATACACGATTTATATTTGAAGAAAGCCTAATTTATTGAAAAGCACCATTTCTTACGTACATGAAGCACTATTAGTAATCCGTACATTGCCATGAAAGTAAGTTCCATCCTATTGTTAACATTTTCAATAGTTATTTGTACTCAGTTTATATAATATTTTCATATTCATCTTAGTTGTTAATTTTACATAATTATACGTAATTATTGCAAATTAAAATGTAGAAAATTCATTTGGTTAATGTTTATATATTTTTACTTAAATTAACTTATACGTAATATGGCTATGCTTAACTTTATAAAGGTAATTTGGGTATTTAAACTTTTGTTAGTCTTCTCTGATAAAAAATAATAAAAATTATATGAATTTACTAAAATCAATCTTTTGGAATGTTTCATTTGGAACTTTATACTAACTATTTATAAAGTGCATTATATACTAAACTTAATGAAAGTTAACTTATAAATTAATATACACATAACATAATTAATTAATTATACATGTATGTATTCACAAATAGTTTTATTACATTTTTTTACAAATTAACATACTTATAGGTAGTACAACAACATCAAGTTATTCAAAATAAAAACACAAAATTTAGAAAATCTATAAAAATAAAACAGTACAGGATTTTTTTATAATTGTAAGCTTAAAGGTAGTGCAATTTTTTTTTTTAATTCTATAGTTAGTTTTTTTTTTACTTTGAAATACATAATATAAGAAAAGTAATCTGTTGTCTAAGCTCACTTTTAAGATTTGTATCATGAAAGATTGAAGACAAGGCTTTTGTATGTTTTCCATGTTTTTCTCCATTCGGGATTCGAAAACATTGATTAGCCATCTACTCAAACGGAAGGACAGTTATTTATATAAAGATTTCATATATACTTCACAGTACAAAAGCTTAGCTTACTATATCAATCAAGGTAGAAACTAGTATCAACTATGAAACCGAGTGCAACCTATCTCGTTGTCTAAGCGCTTCCAAATAGGGCATTAGAGGTACTTGCTTATTGAAGAATTCCTCCAACGATGCCTCAGCTAACATTGTAGCGAGAAATTGTTCTAGCGTTATGGACCATGTATCTTCGTCTGAAGGATCACTTTCCTTTGAAGGTGACGGCTGAATTTGTCTTCTTTCTGGAGGGATCTCTGTGGTGTTGCCATTAGGGTCCAGCTAAACCACAATATTATCGGTTATTTATTTATGTTTTGTTATTACAATAATTAATTTAACAGCGCAGAGTACAGGTAACTAAACATAATGTATAAAATATAGTACCGCATTAGTTATTTAATTTGAATTCTAAAATACTGACCTCAATGGTAGGTTGGGCAGCGGCGGCCAGGAACAGGCTGTCCTGGGACATTTCCCGGTCCAAGGCACGCTGATGGCCGTTAAGCTCTCCCAGTTGTAAGAGTAATGTCCCTATCAATGAGGCAAAATAATATTATTAAAGGCAATGAAAGTAAAACAAACAAAAATATTTATTTCAAAAAATCTGCACGTCCCGAGGGTTCGAAAGTCTGGCGACCCGGAGATCGGGCCTAAAAACAATCAGGTTTTCCGGCAAGAAATTCTCAGTAGGCGCCCGGTGCAATATTTAAGTAAGTCGGCAGTTTTGAATTAGATAACGTATGTGCGCGCGTTCCTCACCGGCCCTGGCGACGGCCTCGTACAGCGGTGTGGAGTGGTGCGTGAGGTCGTGCAGCGCGGCCAGCAGGCGCAGGAAGTGCGCGCGCGGCAGCGGCGGCGGCGAGCGAGCGGGCGGCGGCGTGCCCGGCGTGCCCGCGCCCGGCGACGGCAGCCCCGCCAGCGCGCACGCGCGCACGCACTCCGCGCTGAACGGGCCCTCTGCGGGCACGGGCGGCACGGCCGTATTGAGCGGAGTTTGACGCACAACACGAATATTTTATTTCTCATAGTTAATTTTTATACAATTGGGGTCCGGATGGACGGGACTCTATCGTGTAGACTACATTAATCACATATATTTTAATTCAAAATTCAAGGATAGTGTCGTATATTACTAATGAGAAACGTATTAAATTATTGTTTGAAGTAACCGACTTTTGTCGATTTGTAGCATAATTTTAATTTATAATAATCAACCGACTTACCGCTTTGACTGTAAGCGCTGTCGGTAGATTTATCCATCGGGTTCCCCTCGCCGCACACCTCGCTTATGGAGCGCTGCAACGCCGGCTCCGGGGTGGACGGATTCTCTATGCTGTATCGAGGGACGAGGGAGTTACTAACGGACGCAACGTGGAAGATGTCGCGGCGGCGACGAGGCGCACCTGTCGAAGAAGGAGAAGGCGTCGGCGGCCAGCTCCTCGCCCGTGTCGGTGTAGGCGCGCAGGTCGAGCGCGGAGAGCAGCGGCGGCGCGTGCGCGCAGTAGAGCGCGCGCAGGCGGCGCTGCGCGTCGGCGCGCGCGCTCACGCCCAGCGCCACGCTCAGCCCGCGCGCGCTCACCAGCCCGTCGTCGTCGTGGTCCATCAGCTGCAACCACCTCGACTCGTTGACATTGCTGACGTCTTCTGGCCATCGCGTGCCTCATTCGTTCGTTATCGTTGAAATGTCGTATATTATACATTAATCGAATCGAAAATTAAATTAAAAATATGGTGGTTTCGATGAGGGAGGACCTTGAACATCCGGGCGGTTATCGCCTCCGCGTAGTCTCCCTTGGCCCAGGGCGACAGGGCCGAGAACAGCGTCTTGAACTGGCCGTAGTCGAGCCTGTAGGCCTCATACGGCGCCTCGAGCCTCTCGCACGGGACGCGCTTGGCCCAGAACAGTTCTTCGCGGATCACGCTTAGGAGTTCCTGAAAGGGATGAAAAAACATTTAAAATAGTTTTTTTTTTTGTATGTCCGTATTTATTATATTATTGAAACTGATTTTTCCCAACGATCTCCGAAATATTCATCCAAAAAAAGATGCCTTGTGTCAGTACAAATTTTCATGTACTTCAGTTCTATAGTTACCTGCAGCTCGTCGGGCTCCAGCAGTCGGTCTTGCTGTAGGGCTCGCAGGGTGTTCCGCTCCAGGCTGTCCTCCAGCTGCCGTACGACCCGCAGGCGGTGTCTCAGTCGCAAGTGCTCGATGGTCTCCCCGCTGACGCTGGTGCCGTACGAGCGGTACGACTGGTACACTAGCTCTTGAATTTTTATTGTCTGGAAGTTGAAACAAATATCAATTTAACTTCGAGTTTAGCTGTCTTAATTCGTCGAAATTTAATATAAATATATTCCAAAAAACATTTTACATACAATCAATCAAGTGTCTTATGATTATATAGTCCAAGATTTTTAGACATTCGCTCTACATAAAATCCCGCTACTCGATTTTTCGATTGGATTATGTTAGTTACCTCCTAAGCATTTGAGTTTATGAGTTTTTGTCATCCCAGACCGCGAGCGTTAGCCGCCATCTTGAAAAACGTATTTTCACAAATATTTCGAAAACGGTAAATTTTACTTTACGGTAAAAATAGTGGAAATCTTTTTTGTAGATGATAAAATTTCACATCTTTTTTCTCATCAAAACACCGAGTTTTCATAAAATAGATTTATAATTTTCATAAATACCAACATATAGTTGGTATTTATCGAAAAATATTAACAATAATGAAAAAAGTTTCCACTGGTGATCCCATCTCATCATGAAAGAAGGTGTAGAGCTTATTCAACCACGCGTCTCCAACCTGGTAGATAATTCTTAGTACCAACTTGTAGTTTAATTTATATAAATGCAAAAAGTTAAATTAAGTAAAGGGATATTAATCCAATTATTGATGTATGTATGGATAAATATATAATAATGGATGTGGTTAATAATTAGTACTGCATTATTAACTATTTTAAGTCAATAAAATATACATCCAGTAGAATCTCGATTATCCGAACCCTCAATTATCCGAACGATGACTAAGTTTATCCGAACGCTCAATTATCAATTGGTGCGAAAGATACACTGTTTGTTGAGACTGGGCCGCTCGAAAACGCGTTACAGCCGTGACAATAGCGTGTAAAAGTTTATGTATATGTATGTACCGTTTTTATGTAAAAAAGTGTTGATTATGATCTCGTCCCCAATAACCCACGTTTCGATTATCCGAACTAGTCTCAGTCCCAATTGGTTCGGATAATCGAGGTTCTATTGTAATACCATATATAGACTTAAATATTTGTCACCTTTTGTGCATTTCGGGGCTCGGTGGACAAGGCCATTGCCTCTTCATTGTAAATGCCATCGAGGTAGTCAGTCAAGACCTGCATCGCTTGCCCGTCTTCTGTACACTTCAGTAGTTTCTCTCGGTTTATATCAAGAATTGTGAGGGTCACCTTAAAATAATACATTTTGATCATCCCAATTAATCATCTTATGCAATATTTATAAATTTTATATAAAAAGTAGTTTTCGCGGCTTCATCTGCATATTAGAGGAGGGGTTAGGTGTTAAATTTCATCAAAATCGGTTCAATAGTTTAATCGTGAAAGCCTAACAGAAAGACAGACAGAGTAACTTTCGCATTTATAATATTAGTATGATGGTCAATGTTACATAAATTTGAGATTAAAAGACTTCGTCACAGTTTGATCGATTAATAGGAAAGTCGGCACATATATTAGTTTTTTTTAAAATAATGTTTTATACTATACACGTTATTGTAACTCGTCACTATATAGATAGCGCTGTAACATATAAATTTATAATATACCGTTCAAGACAAAGTGAGAATATTTTAAAAGTAGTCTCGTATTAAATTTGCAAGATGTACCAATCTCACCTGGAATATGACTTTAGCGCCGTCGTAAAAGAAACAGTCCATGACGTTGACAGCACACTCGTACGGCATCACGCTGATGAAGAGCGTCAGGAACCAGGATAGCGATATCATCTTCATCATACCCAGTTCGTCTAGTTTAGCGTGAAGTTCGGGAAGATGGGCCTTCGTGAGTTCTTCCAAAACGCCTTGATCGACCTTTGTTAAAACAAAAGCAATATCAACATATACTTTATTCAAGGCGAAAGACAAGCGCTACTTAATCGTCACGTCAAGGACACATTTAATGTAAAGCTACCACCGGATCAGTTTGTAGATTCTACCGAGAACCGGTAAGGAAGGCTTCATCAATCAAAAAAATATAATACCGTAAATACTCCTTATTTAAAAATACTATTTCTTTTTTTTAAAGGCACGATCATTTTGCAAAATATTAAATAACGCTATCTCACCAGCGCCCCTACGACACTAGTGTTGTAGTAGTCCGGCAGCAAGGTCTCGCAGATGGTGGCCAGCAGCCAGAAGGCCTGCTCCTCTGGACAGTAGATGAGCAGCACGGACGCCACGATGTTCATCGCCTGGCAGTAGCCGATGGTGGGGTTCTTCAGCGCGTACGCGCACAGCACGCGACGCAACGCTGATATACCTGAGGAGTTACGTACTAAATTATATTCTTCCATTATTATCTTTTTTACTTTTCATCACAAACAATTAATTGAATTCAGTAAAACTGTTGTATATTACAGAAGGATTATTTTGATACTTTTCTTTCAATATCTTTACACACGCACAGTACACGCACAGTACCGCACGTGCTGTGTGTGAGGATGTCGTTTGGACACGACCATCGCTAATAAAACACTGCACTGTATTATTCACTACTTATTGAACTACTAGTTTTCGCCCGAGCGTTAGGGGAAGGGGGTAAGGTATTAGGTAAAAAAAAGTAGCCGATGTCCTTCCTTGGGGTTCAAACCAGCTAGCTTCATACCAGATTTCATCAGAATCAGTTCACTGGTATAGCCGTGAAGACGTAACAGACAAATAGAGTTACTCTCATTTATAATATTTGAATATATTGAACTGTAACGAATTCAACCGATATAATCTTAGAAAATACTTATGACATTAAAAGATTCATACGATAGCAATAAACGATGCATCTCGCATTGTCCTACTTACAGCACCAATTATTAGACTGCGTGAACTAATGAAAATAATAACTTTTTATTAATATAAAACATCGTGAACAGTGGTTTAAATCTTAAATATAGTCGATATGGAACGTACCGACATCGTTCTGGAAAGCGGGATGTTCAGGCAGGGAGCGATGCAGGTCCCTCTCGATTTCGTCGTTCGCTTGATTCTTCGATGACAACGCTTCGTTCACCAATCTTTCGTAGAGACCCTTGTTCTGAGCCTTTTGTAATATGGACCCCGAGAACACGGACCACAACTCGCCGCGCAGAGACTCCGGTATACCGTTGACGACCAGCTCGCTTCCCTCGGTGGTACGGTACATGCTGACTCCGCGCCCTACTTCAGCCATATGATCCTCCCACTGCTTTTCCTGCAATGGAATCATTGATTGTTCCTTCAGAAATATTTTGTTTTAATGTTGACAAGCAGACTTAATAGATCACTTGTCGGTAAGTGGTCATCACTGCCCGTGGGGATTGACATTAAGGAGTATTAATCATCACTTACATCTTTTTTTTATGGTATAGCAAGGCGGACGAGCGTATGGGCCACCTGATTGTAAGTGGTCACCAACGCCCATAGAGATTGGCATTGTAAGAGATGTTAACCATCGCTTACATCGCCAATGCGCCACCAACCTTGGGATCTAAGATGTTATGTCCCTTGTGCCTGTAATTACACTGGCTCAGTCACCCTTCAAACCGGAACACAACAATACAAAGTACTGCTGTTTTGCGGTAGAATATCTGATAAGTGGGTGGTATCTACCCAGACGAGCTTGCATAAAGCCCTACCACCAAGTAAAATCGCAAATGCACCACCAACCTCGGAAACTAAGATGCTATATCTCTTATGCCTGTAGTTACACTGGCCCACTCACTCACTCTTTTTGCTGATTGCCGTTCCAATACCTGATGAGTGGGTGGTTCCTAAGTTGTTTTAGTATACTAAAAAAATATTTCATTCAAGTAGGAATAGAAAAAAACAAAAGCATTACAGACAAACTCGCTTTGCTCTCAAATATTACTTTCTCATCTCACTTTATAATATTAGTACGCAAACTCCACCTTCTTCTGCTGGATCTGTTTGATCGTTGAGGTCTGGTGTGTCCGGAACAGTATCATCAGAGGAGGTTGCGGGGTCCACTTGTCCTCATCGCTCGTGTTCTGCGACGCAGTCTTCGGCTTCTCCCTGTACACATCACTGTTATTCACGAAAAAACATTTTGAATTAGTTTTGAAGGCTTATCATATAATTAACCAAGATTGTTAGTGGTCCTCGATGAGCATTCCGGATTAAATGATGTCATGATGCCCTGATGCAAGAAACCTGAACTAGACACAATATATTAGAAAACATTTACATTCACAAGTGACATATCGTTCAATCACGTTCGTTATGACTACAATCATTGAAATTAAAAACAAACAGCAGGCAAGCATACGATCAAACATTTAATTATTACTAATTCAAAATTGACCAAACTTTTACCCATACAAACCCATAAAACCAAATATAAATTGACAAGATTCAGTCATTCTGAAGATAAAACTCAAGGTCACCGACAATGGGCGTCACTTATGTGCTTTGTTATGTGGTCATAATGAATTTAACCGTTTGGTACTAGTGGAATTTCTTTCACGGTTTATATTCGTCAGGGTTGATTGTCTTTCGATTCATATATCTCTTTTTAAACTTCAAGTCAGCCAAGTACCATAAGGATAAATTAATCATTTATCCCAGCCGTTATTATGAACATTTAACACCAGTACATATAACTAGCTAATCGTCCCGACTTCGCACGGGTAAGATTAGTTAAGAAGAAAAATGAATTTTGGATTCGATTTGCGTAATCCGTTCTTAGTTAGCGTCTACGTAGCGGAAAGAGTAACTGTGACAAGTCTTAATTCAATCGGGCGGATAGTTTAGGAGATCTCGTGATGAATGATATTTCGCTTATATAAATATAGATAATCGTATAGCGCTGTGAGCAATCGAGTTACACATGACAGTTGCATGCATGCATGTTTGCAAGAAATAAATCAAATTTAAGGTAAAATTATAAAATATGTAAAAATCCAAATTAAATTTTTGCCATGCACGACTTAATAATGAATAAACTCACTTTGGCAACTTAGCGAGGAGCTCCGACATCTTGTGAACGAGGAAATCCCTGTCGGATATGTTCCCGAAGAGGAAGCTGGTGTGATGGGCGGTCGTGATGAGGATGTTGCCCGAATCGCCCGAACTGCCCGTACCGCCCGAGTCTGCACGCTCCACTTGGTGAACGTTACGGAGCGGTATAGTAAGGCGGACGAGGTGACGTACCTACGAACGTATGTACAAAACGCAAAATCAATAAATGAGTATTTTTTGCATATATATATCTCGGAAACAGCTCTGTTTAAGTCCAATTTTTTATTTAGATAAGGCTTTGCTTTTTAATTATTATTTTTTGTGTCTATCCAGACAAAATTTTATAAACAAAAAATTATAACTTACTAGAGCGCCCACGTACATGTATTAAAGTAGGCTTCTAAATAAGCTATATAATTATGTATGTCATTAATCGTCAAGCCTGTAACTTGATTAAATAAAATGTAAAGCTATAATAATTTTTTTTTATAGTATAGGTAGGCGGACGTGCATATGGGCCACCTGATGGTAAGTGGTCACCAACGCACATAGACAGTGGCATTGTACATTTCTTTAAAAAAAACATCGCCAATGCGCCACCAACCTTGGGAGCTAAGATGTTATGTTCCTTGTGTCTGTAATTACACTGGCTAACTCACTCTTCAAACCGGAACACAACAATACCAAGTACTGCTGTTTTGCGGTAGAATATCTGGCGAGTGGGTGGTACCTACCCAGACGAGCTTGCACAAAGCTCTACCACCAGTAAATATTACAAGAACATTGTTCATAACACACATACAACATTATATAATGGATCCCATTCTGTCTGTAATTACATTAATGTTTTTTAAACCATATTTTAATAATTAAATTGATATCACATGACAAGAATCATTAATGAAACGACGAGAAAATGATTTAATTTATTATGCTAATGATTAATCTAATAAGGTTAATGAAAATCGTTTTTTAAACGAATATTAAAAAAAAACCTACTTTAATCTATTTCAATAAAGATATATCATTAATATTTTTAAAAAAAGCCATCAGCCTTTACGGTGAATAAACAATATCTTGAATTTAATGAAATGCAAATTTCTCGTTGTTATAATTTACACGTGTTATTTAGAGG
Source organism: Nymphalis polychloros (assembly GCA_905220585.2). Classification (NCBI taxonomy): domain Eukaryota; kingdom Metazoa; phylum Arthropoda; class Insecta; order Lepidoptera; family Nymphalidae; genus Nymphalis; species Nymphalis polychloros. The sequence goes on from HG992247.1 coordinate 4,955,414, forward strand.
AGGAGTTTCGTGTCACGTTTCAACATTAGACTATGAATATAATAGAATAAGTCTGTTTTGTTTTATGACTCATTAAAACATAGTCGATAACGACATACATTATTCGCAATGTTTTGATGTATTTATATGAAATATAAAGTTGCGTTTTTTTATGTCGACCATATCATAGGGTGCTACCACACCGTTTGTTTCCTAACTTCCACAAAAACGTATCATTGCGCGTGCGTGTGTGTAGGTGCGTGCGTGCGTATGTGCGTACGTGCGTGCGTGCTTGCGTGAGTGTGTGTGTGTTCTGTTATTTAGAGAGTGATCAATCAAACGATGTTTTGTTTCACTAATTTAAGTTAGGGTCATACTTACTCGGCTGTCGAAACAGATGAAATTCTGCGACAAATACAATCTGCCCCAGTTGTGACGTTTATTGTAGGGCGTCCACAGCGTACACTCCTCAGTTCCGTCCAACTTTTCCGTGTGCGGTAAACGAAACCGCAACGTGTACAGATTTGACTGTTTCCTTGCGTCTAAATCGCGCTTCAGAAAAGACGCTTTCTTAGGTACGTTCTTACTTAACTTAGTTAGCAAGTCTTTGTCGATATTAAACGAACCTGATTTATCGTCGATTAACCTAAAAGAAAGTAGTTTTTATAAGAAACAATATTTTTTTGCTCTGAATATCCTCAAAATAGACAATTACACTAAAACCTTTTTCCGCCTGCAACTTAAACCGCTTTTTTAGGGGGGCAGGTTTAAGATACCTTATGTACATTTCTGTACCCCTGACAACGTGTATGCTAAATTTCATGATGATCGGTTGAGTAGTTAAGACGTAAGTAGCTTAAGCGCAACAAACAAACAAACCTACTTTCGCATTCATAATAATAGAATAATTGTTAGTTTATTTGCGCACGTAAAGCTGACCGATGACTGGTGCTTATTGAAAATTAACATACGAATCGTTATCACCCGATATATAGTATATTCAGGTGTAACAAAATTCGTGTCCGACCCGTGAAGTGGTTATTAGGTATCGTGTGTCAGTTCTATTTATGTAATCATTTTAAAAATACTAAGCAAAAAAATTACTTAAAAAAATATATTAATTGTGTTTAACTACACTGTTGGTGGTAAAAACGTGGACTACTGAGGTATTAGCTACCCGATAGGTAAGAGCTATCGAGCGCTATTGCCCACACCTGCGTAGCCATGTAATTTTCTTTTAATAAATTTTTTGCTTAGTATTTTAAAAATTATTACATAAATAGAACCGACACACAATATCTAACAACCACTTCACGGGTCGGACACGAGTTTTGTTACACGCTGTATAAAGAAATAAGTATATATGTATGAAATTCTATTAAAGAATACTTACTGTTTCATAGCAATATTTGCCAATTGCTGCATAAGTGCAAATGTTTCATTCTTCTTTAAAAACATTGTAAAATAATGTTCACCATCTCTGGTAACCACTTTTATCGAATCGGGGAACAATAAGCTGTTCGTTTTAGCAAGCTCAGTGACATCCGCCCAACGAATCTTAAGAGTTGTCTTACGTCCAAATATGTATGAATAGAAGCTCATGTAGTGAACGGAAAGGTACATCCAACCTTGACGAGGCATTTTACCTTTCCAATAACTGGAAAAAGATTAATGTATTTAATTAAATTTAAAAAAAAATTTAATGTATAAATAAACATGTTAAACTAAAGGAATTATAGAAAAATTTTGAATTTAAAAAATTTTTGAAGTTCAACTATGTGTTTTAAACACATTTCTAGATATTTCCTTAGAAAATATTTGTTTCTGTTTAATATTAATTAAATGAAAAATTGAAACATATATTCAAAAATAGTTTACCTGCACGAATAATAACAGACCAATTTTTCATCCTTTGGCATTGAAAATCGTTGATGAAATTCATAGACAACATTTTTATAAGTGATGGTATCTTCGTCTAAAAATAAAATTCAAATATTTAATTACAAAATTCTGTTCTCATATGTTTTTGTTTAAAAATAAATTATATACATATATATAATAAATATAAAATTACCAATTTAATATTTAAAAAAACAAAAAATATTCACCTTCAGTAAAATTTTCTTGTTCTGTCGCAATAATAGAGTTGATTTTGCAACAGACAAATTCTGTTATTTCTTCTTCAGAATCGAATGAATGCAAAGTTGCGCTTACATTATCAAAAAGCCATTGCCAATCTTGTCGTATCTCTTGTTCGGTTAATGCTGTGGCAATCACTGTGAAAATATAAAAGAAATATTAAAGAAAATCAAGGACTTTTTTTATTATGTAAAATATTGTTTAAAAAGTCTTCACATTAGCTAGTTTCATAAATTTCACAATGTATCATTATATATTTTGAAAAAGAGTAGATAATAATCTTTGAATCTATGCATTAATTAATGCACTATTTATGTAATTCAGATTTATAATTCACTACATTATGTAAGGAAAACAAAAATTAAATTATGAATATTCATAATCATAATGACCGGTGAAAAATCTAATGAACACTTTAATTAGTGTAAAGTACATACCATAGTAAATTTCAGAATTAGGTGTTTGATGTAAAATTCTGAACGGAGCTGGCTTCGTATCGCGTACACTATCTAATGTACCCACCAGAAGCGACGAAAGTCCTTTTGATTTTCCATGACCTTTTCTTCTTTGCAGAACAAAATATAGTGTAGTTTCATCGTTATCCCTATTAATAATAAAATGTACTCAATCAATATTAGAGTTATCAAAATAAAATTATAAAAAAAACACAGAACCAATCGAAATCATGATGAAAGATAAGTAAGAAATAAATAAAACGAATTACCACAAAGGGGTCTTCAGAAATACTTCTTGAGGTTTTACCCACATTTTTAATACTTTTAAATGTATAACGACCTAGCATAGCTAAGCATGCTAAGGATATTAAATTATTTTCTTCGTTACGATATATTTATAAATGAAATAAACACCAATATCAATAACTCGAAAACTCGAAGGATTGCCAAAAAGCAATAATGATAAGTTACGTTTGACAGTTAGCTTAGGATTGCCATTTGCCTGTGATTAAATTGGCTAATTACCACTTTTCGATAAAACAGCTGTTTAAATTAAACAAACATATTTTATATAAAAAGCGGGTTGTATTACTCTTATAATTCTTACCTAAACATTTTTATAGAACAAATTTCTTAAATACAATAACGCAAGACTTTTCTAACTACAATTTTTTGTTGTTTTCTGTCATCTCTAATAAGAATATCTAGGTATCACTTACTTCAACATATTTTATTATTTTTCTCTTAATAGAACTAAATGTTAAGAAAGATGATATTTGTATCGTTTTTGTTTCCAAAATGTTAACTCAGGCTAATGAAACAATTTCTATACAAGACTGTCTACTGTTTTCCTTTAAAACAATGATGTACTCCTGACTAAAATTCAAAAAAGACGATCAAATAAAACGTTCGTTTTTGCATCAATCACTGTGCTTAAAAGCCACAAAACACTAGTGCAGTATTGCCATGGTGCCCAATTTTAAATGACTGGCCTTAAGCACAGGAGAAATACAGTGGTCAGTGCACAAGTACACATAATATTATGCGCTTGAATAAAATCACTACGTTTTAAATAGGTGAAAATGAAAGCCTCATAATCCAATGGAGTTATAGCTCAAAGACCAATGAGATAGCTATACGCTAAAAAGATACCATAGTAATCAAACTAGTGATTTTTTTAAATAATATGCAACCGAATAAAACAAACCTTCTCTTAAATATTTGATAGCAATATGCATTATCTATATTATCATTATATGTATATAAGCGACATACCACTCATCACAAGATCGCCTAAGCTATGCGCCAGATTGACATGAAATTTATTATAGTTACTCCTTCTCCTAAGTAGACTGTCACAAGGTGGATTGGATTTTACGCAAATCCTATCCAAAATATTTTTTTCTTTTTATCTACCCGTTCGAAGCCGGAACGTTTAGCTAGTTTTAAAAAAAGAAAATATTTAAGCAACTGTGGGACTAATTTAAAGTAAGTGTATAGGTGATAATAATACTTAAATTATAAGGTCCTCCAGACCGATTTCGGTCACGGCGGCCAATCTCAAGGGAGATTAGCCAACTGCGCAGGACATATTATAGTGCACAAGTGTGTGCGCAAACACAGGTGCACTCTTTTCCTTAGCTCTCATAATCCGATGGGACGGCAATCCGACACAACCGGAAAGAGTTCAGGCGCAGGACCAACGGCTTAACGTGCTTTCCGAGGCACGGGAGTGTACACACTTCCAACTTCCAGACTCCGGGCTGCTACTGAGAATTTTCTGATAGAAAAACCCAATAACTATTTATTGGCCCGACCTGGGAATTGAACCCAGGACCACCGGGTCTGGGGCCTTATATCTAGCCACTAGACCAACGAGGCAGTCACTTACTTAAATTATTACTTAAATATTACTTAAATTATATAGGTAATGAAAATGTTAGAATAATGTATTTTATTTATTATAATCAAAATTTTGAATAATATATATGTTAATGAAACATAATATAATATTAGTGATGCTCTTTTTCAGCAGCTCTGCGTTGAGTTTCAGCCCAAGATCTTTTATTTTCGTCCGAGTTTACTAAATTATGAATTTTTGTTATTAGGTAAAAAGCTATTACAAATCCCATCGGGTAATACATCCAAATATTGTTATTTTTCAAGTAAAAGAAATATGGGAACTGAGCCAGTTTAGCGGACATTGTATATGGAAATTTCATATGACGTCCTGATTTTCTGAAATTAAATATACATTTACCATATAAATACTACGTTATTCGTTGATTATATTGTCGAATAGTTGTATTATTATTCCATGTATCGTCATTAATTATTTTAAAGTAAGTACATATGATTATTTCAATTGAAATTATAAGAGACTACCCTAATAATTTCGAGAACTCCAAAAATAAATTAAGATTAGAATTATTTTTAACGTTATTCATCAGCTAGTTTCATCATAATGTGTTAAGTTTCGGCGTTTCGTAAATTAATTTATATTTTCTTTACTATCTGATTATTTGCACCTTTTATAATTTAAAATGTTAACACACTTATACTAATTTTGTTTGATAGGTGTAACAAATTTAAAGAAAACACTATAATACAATTTAAAGATACCCTGCTATATATCCTTTTTCACGACATATAGTTTCAAGTTTACTATAAAGTGCTTGCATATGCTTGGGAAACACCATTTTAAAAAAATAAATTTCTTTAAGCCAGCTTTTCACATTAAAAATTCTTGCGATGAATGATGATTATTAATGTCAGTCAAAATAAAATAATTTGTTAAAACTAAAAAGTTTTTTTATAACTTTTTACTTAACACTTTTTTATCCTAGATCCTTTGTCCTAGATATTATTATATAGACTTATTTAATAAAAAATAAAGTATGATTAATGAATTAATATCAAGGTTTTTTTTTACCAAGACTCATTAAATTTGAAAAATTGGAATGAACTCTTAAAGCATTAAGGGGATTTTTTTAACATGTTTTATTTTTAGGCTTGGCAATACTATATTATAGCTATAGACAATAGGAATAGGATAAAGGATTAGACAAGACAGGCGAACACTTGGTGACGGGATTAAAGTACTTTTTAATTTAAAAAATACAAAATTTTATATTATATTACAGACTTTTCTTAAAATATTGAAATGAATGACAACGAAAAAGAAGAAGCAGCGAATTTGGTAGGAACCATTTACTTTTAAATATTATTGCTATATTCAGTGTCACGTCCTGCTGAATTATGTACTCTTACTCATTCAATACATTAATTTATTTTAGAAAGAGGAGTTTGAATGGGTTCTTCGTGAGGAAGTTCACGCTATATTACATCAGCTCCATTCAGTATTAGTGGTTAGTAAAATGGAATAATTATTATTTGCATCTTATTTATTTAATTTACGTATTCTCTATATTTTATTTTATATAAAATGAACATGATAAACAATAATAGTAGTTTGGGAATAAATATTATATATATTTTTCTTAATCTATATTTTTTGATATAATGAAAATGTTTTAATTTGGGATACAAAATTAAGTATTTGACAAAGTTTTTTTTTATTTGTTAGGAGTGTGCACACAGATTTCCAGTACCTTTATATGGAAATGAAGGTCAAAAACAAGATAAATTCATTTTAACATCACAACCTGAGCATTTAAAATGTATTGTTACTCTAACTGGTGACAGTATAACTCATGCAGTAAGTAATATAAACTTAATATATCTTCATATAATATTATATAAAGATTAATTTATAAAGGGTCAATTCTATAGATGCTTTAAGCCGAATCAAATTATCACAATCCATAGTAAATGTTTCATTTAATTTATATCATAATAATTTTCATAGGTACTTATTATTTTGACATTTTGCAAAGTGTTCATCCAAATAATATATTTTCTTAACTTAATATATTATAAAAAAAAGTAGTTTCTATGGTCTATAAAACATAATCTATTGGGATCCAGTACTTGCTTTGAAAAAAATGCAAAGTCACCATTAAAGTAATTATTAAGTATATTAAAAAAATTGCAATAACTTCAAAATTGATTTAAAAAAATAATTGATTGTATACTACTACAAAATATAGTTGTCGCAAGAATTATTTCCTTATTCTAGTGTAGTTTGGATTATAGTGACTTTTTATTGACCATTGTATTGATTATAAAGATGTGACAGTTTGCATGGATTATAATTATAAATCAGTGATAATGTGCAATTTTTTATTCTAAATATCATATAATATGTACTAGTTAATTGCACCCTTTTATAATATAATAAATATAAATATCTTATGTTTTTTTTTCTTTTATCAAGGATATTAGTTTTAAAGTACTGAGGCAGATGCACACAATATGCCGAACATCAATTAATCAGGATGGACCATGGAAATTACAACAGATCCAGGATGCTGCTAATCATCTCCAGCAGGCCATTGGCTATATTGATAATGTAGACAAACACTATGTCTTCAGGTATATTTTTCATTGACACCCCTTAATTGATGAATTTAAATATTACGTAATATATTTTGTACAGTAAAGAAAAAATATAAAATAATGAGTCATTAAATATAACAATGATTTTGTGTTTGTAAAAAATAAGGTAAAATTACAGATCTTCAGAGGAAGTGTTACACATTATACAATGCTTGCTGGGCTCCTTGCAAAGAGCCCGCACTGCACTAGTCTTACCCAAGAAGAAAGCGATTGATGAGCTAATGAAGAGTAGGAATATGGTAAGATCTTCTTCATTAACTGAACACAAATATTTTTTTAATTAAATCGATTATTTATGACACCAATATTTTTATTTTTTCAGAAGGCTCTATCACCTAATCTACCTGAAGACTTGGCAATATCATTCTACATACAGTCACATAAATTGATATTTGTAGCGTATCAGTTGAGCTCTGTGCATGGAACTATGCGTATAGACTCATGCCAAGCTGACTGTGCAGTGCCTTGGCTGAGTGATGTCCTATTCATGTTGACGGCCGCCTTGCACATGTGTCAACAACTTAAAGATAAGGTATGTATGTATAAACTGCTTAAGAAAATTCGGTCAAGTTTATATTTTAATGACCTTGATATATGCTAAATTTTTATATTATTAACAGTTTGATTTCATTATCTACATATAGATAACAGTGAAACACCATTCCGAATTTTCATTGAGAAAATAGTGTCTTTTCAATAAAATTTGGTGTTAACATTGTTTTTATTAGATCTTATGGTTTTTCTATCCATCCAAAACGTACTTGTAAGAGCTTCCTGAAATTCATGTTCACTCCTCCAATAAAGCCTAAAGCTTGTGTTAGATATGGGGACAAAAATAGCTCAAGGATCGAACGTGCGACCTTTACATTGCTACACTTACATCGGTACACAATTGCGCTGTTCACATATGTTGTTCATTAAAGGCTTAAACTTGGTCTGTAATAGTTATTATATAAGTTTCGAAATATATTTTTTTTCAATTGGGCAAAAATGACAACTTCGGCTTATAAGTTAATGTGTAAAGCTTTAATATATATTGAATAAGCGATGATAACTTTTTAAGATGAATCTTATCATTTAGCTACCATAAATAAAAATGATAGTGTTAATTGTTTACCTACAAAAGTATGTAAAATAAAATTTTGCGAATTTTCCTGGAATTCTTAATAAAGTATTGATAATAATGGAGCTGATGGCGCGTATTGATAAGATTCCAATATTTGATAAATTGATATCTAATGACATGTAACCATATCACAAAATTACACAGATAAATTGTTCTAACATAATAATTAATATGTGACGGTTTTAATGATTATTTTCTTCGTTGGTATGACGTGCCTATGTATTTGCTATTGTTTCCATGTCCGGGAACTTGTATATGATGCTATGTCCATATATAAGATGTTGTCCATTACGAAACTTATTTGCCCGTAGGCCATTTGCTGTATGTGACTTGTTATTGAAATGTTTGTCTAAGATATCACTATATTTTTTTTTATTGATTATTAGTATATATAATAGAATGTTATTAAGCTAGTCATTGCCATAAATATTATTTGGAAAAAACTTTAATTTACTGATATCAAATTTACAATTACAAGTTACTAATGCCACTGTTCATGAACTTTATTTTTTTTTTTTTCTATATCATTATTATATACATTTTCATTGCCATTTTGAATAAAGAACATGCTATAACTCGAATTAAAAAGAAAAAATCTATATTATGGAGATGATAATTGCGCATTAAAGTTTTATTATGATAAAATATATATTGTAGATGAGTCATGTAAGAAAAAATACTCTTTGAACATGGGCGTTGGCGTAGTGTAGTAGAAATTGTTCCCCTTGGGAAATCCCGCTGGCTAACTAATCGTACTTAAAATAAAAGTATTACATTCTTTCGATCAGTTTTAGTTCATTTTTATTGGCCGGATACACTGTATGTTCTTGAACATTAGCGACTTATTTAAAGCGAAAAAGTCTGTTAGAATTAGCTTAAATGTTAAAAGTGCTTCACTGAAACATTTCTATATTATTATAACCCCAATTGTAAAAGTATTGCTACAATTTAATCCATTCGTAATCTTAATAAACGTTGGATAAAATACAGCATCAAAAATCAAATAAAGCATAGTTCGGTGCGAGATAAGAGGGATAGCGATCAACTAAGGTTATCAGTCACTGAGTGGCCAGTCTAGTAGTGACCTTTTAATCAAGAACTCTTATCTAGATGCTAACAAAATATGTTAGAATTTACTGTAATAATGTATCAAAATTAAATGATTCGTTTATATTTCTAACTAGCACCTCGCCCGCGACTTCGTCCGCGAAAATTTATAAACTGTTATATAATGTAAATACGTATATTAGTATTTGTCAATAGACTAAACGTAGGAGAGTTACAGTTTGTTCAAACCGTGACATTTTTCTTACTTAGAGAATTTTTATACCCATCATAACTTCTAAACGAAAAGTGCGATCTGAATAATTTAAAGTGGAATTTGCACGTACAGAATCAACCTTAATTATCAAACTATTTGAATGGATAAGGATTAATATCATGATACCAATATCACCACTATTCGATTCAACCCGTATTTGACCTTAATAATTTAAACAAAAACTGTTGATCTCGCTTAACTATAATAGTTAGGCATATCCTATTGCGGACTTTTTTATGAGCAATCATGAGTACTATTAATACATAGAACACTTTTTTATATACCGTCATTTTTCTCAGCGCACGCAAAATAAAGACTTATAGGCGACATTTTGATACCTTGGGTTACATTGTTCCATTTTAGGTAGGGATCTCTAATTTTTCTGAAAATATGATATATCCTATGTTACTTGGTAAAGGTGCAGCTTTCTAACGGTAAAAGAATTTTTAAAATCGGATAAGTAGTTTTTGAGTTAAATCGTAAAAAACAAACAAACAAAAAATATTAGTTATTTTTTATGAAACGGTAGGTTTCTTTAGGGTTCCGTACCCAAAGGGTAAAACGGGACCCTATTACTTAGACTCCGCTATCCGTCCGTCCGTCTGTCTGTCCGTATGTCCGTCTGTCATGAGGCTGTATCTCATGTTGAAATTGTCACAGATGATGTATTTCTGTTGCCGCTATAACAACAAATATAAACTTTTTTGCCGCTTTTTATAGATACGATCGTACGGAACCCTTCGTGCGCGAGTCCGACTCGCAATTGGCCGGTTTTTTATTTTGTTAGTGTACACATATTAGAAGTGTTAGAAAAATACAGCCATGTTAGTTATTTTGCTAGTCTTTGGTTTCTATTAAATCAACAATCTTGCAGACAAATTTTGAGAAGCACTCACAAAATAAAAAAAAATTTTTTTATGAATAGTTAACGCATAATTAATTCTTGTTAGGTGTTACATTGATATTACATAAATAAATATTACAAAAATTATCCATTTCAATATCTTAATAATGTTCTTTGTAACTTTTCAGCTCTGTGTCTTCTCTCAATATAAAGATTTCACCGTTGGTTCAAGATCTGCTTCTATGATATTAAATTAAACAAAGTAAAAATCAACTCTTACACTTGTCAACATAGTTTTGTTTTATCTCTCATTAAAATTAATCTATTTCAATTCTTCGAAATTCTCACATTTATTCTAATGAAGTATTGTATAAAATAAATTAATTAAAATATGCAAAATTAAAACCATTGAATTGAATACTTTGTTGATAAGTGTAACATGCGTGTATTGCATATATAATTATTGAGTCCATTGTTGATATTCTTGTTGACTTTGTTGTAATATTTGTACCATAATGTATATTTATAATAATAATGTAACATAAGTAAATTTAGTAAACCGTGTAAAATTTTAATCAATTATGTTTTTTGTGTAAAAATGTATTGTGTCTACCACGAAATTTATATTTTTTTTTCTAATAATTTTTATAGAATTTAGTAAAATTTTATTTAGTTACCGTAACTATTTATTTTAATTTTAATCAATTATTACCAGTATTTGAAAGTTTCTGTTATAATGAAGTTTATAAAAATGGCAGATATTAACAGTTTAGTGGGTGTTTTGTTAAACATTTATTTTTCTCATTCTGTTTTCATTAATTTGACATTCGAAAGAAGAAGACAACATTATATAACTAATCACCCCTAAACAACATTTATAGGTTATTCCGTAAAACAAATCCATTATTTATCAACATTGTATAGTCGTTGTTCAATATAAAATGCTTTGTTTTCTTCTTTCAAATGTCGAATTATCAATGTCAGAAAGAGAAGATAGTGTGTATTTATGTGTTTTATCAACTGATACACAATGCATTGGTTTATCTCTACAATTGGAGGCTACTACATAAGTTATTTAATAAATCAGATTTGATGTGTATCAATAATTGCAATTATTATGGTTCTAAATGTACTGTTTATACAGATAAGATCTGAAAAAAATGTTTTTTTTTCTTTTATATATTATTTAGACAATTAAAAAGTAATTGCCAAGAAATCAATGCTACCTTTTCACATTTCATACGTTTTTGCTATTGTATTTTTACTCGAATTTAAATGATGTATATAATCATATTAATTTATTCAAGTATATTTTGCATGGTATATTTAATCTGTACTTTTATAGCATATAACATACATACACATATATATATATTATGTTGTATGCAACTGTAAATCCTTAAGATAGTTCTTCGTTGTTGTTGTTTAATGTCACAAATATTCTTCAATAATTTAGACTGCCTTTACATTACATAACAAGATGGGATATGTAACCATTGTTTAGTATTGCTCGTTAGGTTTTTTAGTTCCAATTTGCTAACGTACCACTAAGGACAACACTCGGTCAATAATCGCAGAATCAGTAAGAATAATACAGTTTTTTTTTTTAATGTACTCAGCAATATTTATATACATAGTCTATGTAAAGAATGGGACAATCTCAAAATTCGGGTAATTCAGAAAGCTAATAATGTAGATATATAATATTTTTATAGCAAAGAGCAGCTCCATAGTTTTATTTCAAGCTGAGACAGCATAATCAGAGTCATTCTTGACTAGATACTATCATAATGAAAATATAGTGAGGTAGTGGTTGTTAAGCGCTCAAGAAAGCCATACTACACAAGAAAGAGTGCTAACATTATTTACTTTTACAATTTATCTCGTGGAAAAGCTTTTTTTATGCAACAATTATTATTATTTAATATTTTTTGTAAATTGATATAATTTACATAAATCATTGAATCAATTTGTTATACACTTCATTATGAGGCTGAAATTATTATGAAATATGTATTTGAAAATACTATCAACATGTCTGTTTTTCTTCCTACATTAGTGGCTATACTTTTAATAGAACAGTTTTTAAAAAATTATATTAACATTTAGATTAAAAATAAAGTCGTTTATTTACTGTTAAAATGTTCTCATAAAATGTCAAACTGTTGTAAGTATTTATCCGATGAAAAAAAAACAACACAATTTTATTACATTTTTTTTTGTAACTTGTTCTTTGTAATAAACGCTGCCTTTGATATAGCAATAGTTCAAATATTCTAATAGATTGTAAATTAACGGTGAAATGTTGCATTTTTATAATTATTATGGTGGATAAAAATGTGATAATATCTATAAGTGATGATGTACTTCATTGTGCAATGTCCTCTATATTATTTATACATGACTAGATTTCAATATTGTTCTAAATGGTGCCGATATGGATGTCTGTCTGTCTACATGTCGATATTCAACTTTTTTTTTTAAATTAAACGTTTGTATAGTCCTGAATTAAGGTATCAAATAATGGAATTGGAAATATATTAATATTGTATTTTAAAGCACATAAAATAAATAAAATTATTCAAGCACTTTCTGACATGGTAGTGGTATAGTATGGTAATCATATTGTAGTTTTAATTTTTCATTTAATATATAATTTCAGTTCTATAATATTTTATTTTTAAATCTCCATAATCAATTGTGATAAAAATATTTTTGTTTTTTAAATTATTATGTTGAACTCGAGTCCTATAAATAACTTGTTTATGTTATTTAACAAACAACATTTGACATGTTTGACAATAAAATAATTATGTAGTATTACTAAAATAAGTAGTAAAAAAAATATACTATTGCATAACAGTTCTTGTGGTCGTGTTGTATTAAAATAAATTGAAATGCTGTTATATGTGTGTCTTATTTTTGGGTGAGGTTAGTTATTAGTCAGCCTTGAACCTATAGTGTACTATTAGTATTTATTTTATTTACACTATTGATCTCAATACATAACTATAGCTGTAAAAAGTCATCAATAAATTATGTCTCACTAGGTCCACAATTCCATAGCTCGCTGAGCGAACTTGAACTTGTGGACCAGTCCTACCCTGAGTGTCCACGCTTCGGCACCGTACGTCATTACAGGTAGGACGCACTGGTTAAAGACCCTGGTCTTAAGGGACTGAGGGATCGACGATTTAAAAATATGACGCAACCTCCCGAATGCCGCCCAGCCCAAACGTATTCTTCTTTTGGCCTCCTTCTCAAAGTTGTGCCGGCCCAGTTGAATAGTTTGGCCCAGGTAGATGTATTCGTGCACAACATCGAGTGGAGAGCCATTTACGACCACCGGTCTCGGACCGACGATTTGAGAAAGGTGGCAGGTACGGAATGGATGCGGGCTGCCCAAATATATATGTATATAATACTATGTGATATGTACATATCACATCCACAATTCCATAGCTCGCTGAGCGACCTTGAACTTGTGGACCAGTCCTACCCTGAGTGTCCACGCTTCGGCACCGTACGTCATTACAGGTAGGACGCACTGGTTAAAGACCCTGGTCTTAAGGGACTGAGGGATCGACGATTTAAAAATATGACGCAACCTCCCGAATGCCGCCCAGCCCAAACGTATTCTTCTTTTGGCCTCCTTCTCAAAGTTGTGCCGGCCCAGTTGAATAGTTTGGCCCAGGTAGATGTATTCGTGCACAACATCGAGTGGAGAGCCATTTACGACCACCGGTCTCGGACCGACGATTTGAGAAAGGTGGCAGGTACGGAATGGATGCGGGCTGCCCAAATATATATGTATATAATACTATGTGATATGTACATATCACATAGTATTATATATGATTAAAAAACTCATATGAACTGACAAACAGAATATCCTTTACTTAACATTAATCATATAATAATATTAGAAAATGTAATAAAACAAGAATGTCGATTCTGAATGCACTTTTAGGTTGTCATTTGTCAAACGTCATCTTGACATGAAACATTTGTGATTTATTTTTGTGGTGTTTATCGCTTTGTTTTAATTAATGTAAATTGATTTATTGATAATATTTTAAATTGCAGTTTATATCTGGAATCACATATGATGACATCGTTCTTTAGATTCCTGGGATGGTTTGGCCTAGTATCAATCATAACGATTGCTTTACTTGGTTTCGAGCTGTATCTTACTTTGCTTATATTTTTGGTTTCATTTCTGTTTGGGTAAGTAATCAAACTAAAATTTATTAATAGAAACGTTTATATATTTGATTTAGAATAAATATAGTAGTAAATATATAAACTATTAAATATGTGCTATGTTTACAGTGCTTTGACAATATTGTATTTGAGTTATGATAACAAGAAAGTATTCTCTGCTGATATTGATTGTTTGGACGATCCCTTGCAGCAAACAAGCTTCTCCATACAATCTTCTAAGGTAAAAAAGTGAGCTTTACTACTACTAATTAATGTAATATGTTTATTTCCTTTTTAAGAAGTAAACTTCATTGGAATATTAAGTATGAGTTAATCTTATTTGGATGTGAATTAGTTCAGTCACAATTTTAACAGATATTTAAATCACTCTTTTTTTTATTCTAGATTTTAGAGGTATTCCAGGATGAAAAACCTTTGCCTAAATTTGATAGCCGCATAACTGGGAGTGAAACTGTTGATTCATTTCTTAATGAAATTGTATCGATTATAATTAATGATTACGTAACACCTTGGTATGAACTCATTACTGATGATCAAGAATTCACATCACATGGAATAAGAAAGCTTGTGGTGGCTGCTGGTGCAAATGTGTCAAATCGGTAATTCAGTAATTTTCATATCTTAATAATATTTATAAATATAAATGGTTAAATGAAAAAATGTTACTGACATTGTTGATAATATGTAATGTTTTATTCTGAGCAAACAATCCAATTATGATAAGACTCATCTTACAATGTTGTTTCATTTTTTTTTTTTTTCATAGTAATGTAAATATAAACAGCAACAAGAGAAACCAATTCAAGTTTTAAAGTTTCATCGTTAATAATTTTTTAATTTTGAATGAAATGACAATTATGATATATTGTACACTGGAGGTTAAAATAAAATACTAAGATTTATGTATAAAATGTAGTGTTATTGTGTAAATAGCAATCTCTTATAAATAAGCTTTGGGTTGAGAGTTGAGGACTTAAGTTGAATAAACTGGTGAGGAGTTCAGCCATTAGTCCACATCTATTTTATCAACATATATAATAGTTAAGTTAGTCTACAATAAGATTTTATACATAAATAGTTGTTATATTTATTTTGTTATTAGAGTGAAAAGTGTAGATTGGATTCATATGCTGTCTACAAGATTTCCTGAAGAGTTAACGCTGCACTTAAAACTATATAAGCAATCGAGAGTGAGGTTGAAACATGTTCAATTGGTAAATGCCAAAGAGGTCAACGACACCTCAAAGTTAAGCCCCAAAAAACAGGAAGAGAAGAAAACTCATAGAAGAAACAAAAGTGAAACTGATTTGTCATGGCCACCAGGTAAAGTAACTGTAAGAGACTCTTTTGAATTATATTTGAAATAAACATCCATTGAATAATTTGACTACAGTCTTAAAATTTCAATGCGAATCAGCTGATTAACCTTCGCTGGAGACAGATTAGAATTGGCAGAATAGAAAAAGAAAATAGTGTCAGGTTAAAGGCAAATCAGTTAATTTTGTAATTAAAATTTATACATGCTTGTCATTAATATATATTGCAATGAAAGAATAATAAAATTGATTATGTACTCTCTGTTTAAAGAGACCTAGGTAGGTACTTTTATGTCAAAGACATAATAAGCTTGTAATGGTTTTGACAGAGGACAGTCCTTTAACAATGTTTGAATCATGTAAAGAAATAAATTCTGCGTGTGTATTAAAAAAATATTACCATGAATAATCTTTACTCAGTCGTGGTGCTTTGTGATTGTTAACATTTCTTACCACTTACCACTGTTGGTGACCACTTAGCGTCAGGTGGCCCATATGCTTGACACTTGCTTACCTATACAAAAAAAAAAACTTTTCTCTGAATTGTTCTAGATACACAAACTTTTGGCAAATCTAAATTCTACAGCAGTTCTGAGAGCATAAGTAGCAACAACATAAAGGACCTCTTTTTCGATTTGGAGTGTACAATGGAAAATAAACAGATATGCCGGGATATATATTGTAGTGATCCCGAGAAAGAAAATGGTAAAATTAGAAAAATAATTACTTGTGTTGAGATACTTAGTATTTTATTTGCTTAAATAAATTTATAATCTTATATTGATATTAATTTTAGCATTGCTCTGTGAGGTATCGGAAGCGATATTATACTTAATAGCACCAGAGGAGGCATGGAAATGTCATGCTTTAAAATTAATTTTAATAGATTTGATATCAGGAATTGTTTTGAGGCCATTAATAAACCTTTTAAGTGATCCCGACAATATAAATAGAACCATTATAAGATCTGTAAGTATCAAGTGGTGTACATTTAATTGATTAAAACAAAGCTGTTACAATGGACAAGTTTTGTAAACATATATTTGATATGACTCACACTTCACCTCATGTATATTAGTGGTAATGAAACATTTATATTGCCAACAATAATTGCACAATGTTCAATCTATACTAATATATAAAGAGTTTGTTTGTTTGATCCGGCTAATCTCACGAACTACTGGTTCGCACTGGTGGTGAGGAAGGCTCTTGGCTTATTTTTATTTATTATATATTTAATAATTATACGCGGGTGAAACCGCGGTGCACAGCTAGTCTATAATAAATAGAACGAATGGTGCTTAAATGTCTATAATGTGAACAAATAAGCTTTCATTTGTATTTATATGCTTAGCAATTAATCGAAATTTATTAGGAGTGATGGTTAGCGATCACTTACATTCATGAAATTGAAAATGTATCTAGTACAACAGCTTTTGAAATTTGTGTTGTTAACTGGCTAACGAATTTGAAGCCTATTGCTATTGCCGTAGAAATCAAAATGTCATGATAATTAGTTAATATTATGTTAACAGTGTTGTAGAGATTCCTGTTTGTCGTCGGAATTATTTCTATTGGTTATAAGATCATGCAGCGACGCTGAAGAGTTGGATGCCACACTTGAATTAGTTCAGAAGGATATTCAAAAATTGGTAATGATTTCAATTTTTATTTCATTAATACTGTAGTCTTGCAAATCCGATTATATAGATAATAGGTCAGGTATTTAAATTAAGTTTCCAACTGGTTTGTTTTGTTAACCCTGGTAGGGTTAGAAAAAAAAATGTTTCATAGTTCGACCTTGAGCCATACATATATTATGTAGTATGATAAATAAAACTTTGGTAAAGGTTTTTTCATGAGACGAAAACATGATAAATATTGTTTTTTTTTTTTTTTTGTAAAATGCATATTTTTTAATCCAAAGTAGGACTATATATTCTACAAACTTTTTACATAAAGTGAAATACAATTTTTTTTTTTTTTTATAACAATTGTATTACTTTTAAAGCATTCAAAAGACAGTGCCGGAGAATGGGAATTACAAGATCGTCAAAAGTTATCATCCTTGCAATATGTGTCTAGAATTATTCAAGCCAGGAGAGCCACACTCGGACCTCAGGAAGGTGAACTATTTATTACTTTTATCATTTTAGAAACAAGCTTTTATTTTATCTATGTATAAATATTAAGATAATTAAAATTTTGTAAAGGTGCTTCAAACAACAGCAGTACTGAAAAAATATCCGAGGAAGTAATGAGAACATTGAAGTTTTTAAGGGCTGTGGCTGCTTGGAAATCGAATGCACAATATTTGCTCGAGATTGAGTTAAATGAAGCAGGTATTTATAAAATTGTATTAAATTTTATATTCACATTTATTTTATTAATAAATATTAAATTTATTATTTTCGTTTAAAGTGTCCTTCTGCAATGGCCGATAAATTTTCTATAAATCAAATTCTATCATAGTATCATAATAATAGATGGATAATTTAATCAAGTAGATAGAGTACTTAGATCTTGAATCGTGAGTTAATGTTGCTAAATTAATATTTGTACCTCCCGCTTGCCGGTAAAGCTCCAAGTCTTCTTTAACGGGATTGGAGTCACTACCTAGTTTTACTTCAAAAATTTTTTTTCACTTTTTCCATTCACTCATTTCCATCTCACCATAGTCCACCGCTGGACGAAAGCCTCCATAGAACGTCAAAAACGATTTTGCCGCAGATAATCATATTATAGCATAAAATTTGGTACCATCCGAATGTGTGTCAGACGCGCCGTCGACGTCGAAGGCGGTGATCGACAACCTGCGCTCGTCGGCGCTGGAGCTGTGCGACGCGCACCTGGCGCCGGCGCGCGCGGGCGTGCTGGGCGCGCCGGCCTCGTGCCACGCCGACCTCGTGCGCAAGATCACCACCGACGGGGAGGAGTTCTCCAACAACCCCGTCGTCTGCTTCGACGACATGCAGAAGGCGGTGTGCGATGCCCTCGAGGTGAGTTTTAGAACGGAGCGTAATTCATTTTTGTGCACTTTAAAACTGGCCCTAAGCTGCGTATGCGTTACGCGCGGCAAAACCTCGAACGTTGGCTCGCGCGGCGGACGGGGTCATTCGTACCAGTATGGCGACTCTTCAGGGGTCATAGCGCTGTTACCGGCGGCCCAATCGCGTGGGCGTTAATCGAACGTGTCGGATAAATTACGAGTGTCGAACGATTTGTTCCACAGAAATTCTTGTACTTTGAATTTTTTCGTTTTTTTCAAGTTTCTGTCAAGTTAATTGAAAGACTTTAAGACGATTCGGAGGAGCTCTTCAAAATTTAGAATTCGTTTAATACTACTAACTGCGCTCTGTACCGATGATCAAAGTTAGATTAACTAATATAACTTTAATTTCAATGGTCAATAGCAGGCGACGACGCAGTGATCGATGAGCGTTCAGTATTTATGTATTAAAAAAACTGAATGTTAGCAGATAATACTATTACTCCAAGATCCCAGCCCCCCAGAACTTCCTTATTTTCTGATGGAAAAAATATGTGCAATAGTGTAGTATTCGTGTGTACAGTGAACGTACACATACCCACTAGCTTGGGTCGACGGCCATTTCCCAGGTACCAGGTGCTACTGGTAGGGAAAAATTGTGCTTACATTCTGACAACTGATTCTGACGTATGTTATAGGGAATATTGTAAACAATTTGAAATAAATATTGCCAGACACCTGTCGTCAGTATGCGTACGCTCAATATACACACTAACACTACACTATTATACATATTTTGTCCATCAGAAAATGAGGAAGGTCTTGGGGGCCTGGGATCTTACTCTATATGTTCCAATGGCATGGAGAATAGAGATAAACAAACCGTAGATCTACGTAACACTATTCAATTTTCTAATAGCTCTGCTATATTATGGACTGCAAACAGTTCTCGATTAATTTACCTTTATAATACAATTACAAATACTTCTTCCACTTAAACACTTATATCCACTTTAATTCTACTTACGAAGTTCTTTTAACAACATCCCGGACTTTTGAACGTCGGACACGAATCTATAATTGTATATAAGAGGAAATAAATGGTATATAATGTATATAAAATAATACAATAAATTACTTTTAATCAATGATGTAATTTCAAAATTAGAGGCTATTAATTTTGAAATGTGCATGGGGTTGCGGAGTGATTTGATTGTTTCTTTTATAGGACGATCCGTCTTGGCAGGCGGATTTTATGTTGGACAGTGATAGAGACATTCCAGATAAAATTAATAGGTAATATTAATATAATACGAGTTGTTATACAGTACAGTAACAGTAACAGCCTGTGAATGTCCCAGTCGAGCTAAGGCCTCTTCTCTTTTGAGGAGAAGGTTCGGAGCTTATTCCACCACGCTGCTCCAATTCGGGTTGGTGGAATACACATGTGACAGAATTTCGGTGAATTTTAATTTTACACATGTAGGTTTCCTCACGATGTTTTCCTTCACCGTCAAGCACGAGATGAATATAATCACAAATTAAGCACTGGCATGTGCTTCAGTGGTGCTTGCCCGGGTTTGAACCCACGATCGTCGGTTAAGATTCACGTGTTCTTACCACTGGGCCATCTCGACTCGACAGTTGTTATAAATGTTTATAAATCTAAAAATACATATTTCTAACGTTTTTTAGTGATTTCGGTCGAGAGAACAAATTGGATAGTCAAAGATACGGCGGTGAGTTGGATTTCTTAACATAATTTTATTTAAGCAAGATAACATCTAAATGACTCGTAATTGGTTACAAATTAATTTTATCTCAAGCAAGAATAAATTTATTTTTAATTATTTTTACGGTGATTTATATTATGAATGTTATCAACAGACAAGTGCAAGAGAATAATGAAGACATGTCTCAGCCAGTTGCCAAAATTATTTAACAAAACGAAGTATAAATATAATATATCAAACAAGTCCTCCACCTTTCCCCGCTCCTTGACCCGAAGAGTTCCGAGTAACAGGAATCATACGATACCCAAATGCACTTGTGGGTAGCAGTTCTATATATTAGTAAAACGGCTAGTTTTTACTTTTTTTTCTTCTGCACGGTATCAAGCGTGCTCGTTCGTTGTTTGCACGAAAAACAAACGACAGTTGACACGAGATTACACTCGAATTTGATTTTATTTTCCGTAGGACTACTTTCGTAGATTCCAATAATAGTTTAATCTTTTATAAGAGTGGCTTTCTATACATTTATTACATGGTTAATGCACGGTTTTCTATGTATAAGCTTTTTAAGAAATTATGTAGTTAATTGAATACATTATAATTCTTAAATGTATGGACGGCCTAAGAGTTATGGTCGTGTTTTGATTCATTCGTGATCGCCACAGGTGATTCGGTTCCACCGGTTACGGGAGCGAGGCATAATCGATCACGGTCGGATATTGTTGGCAGCTTCGCGCAGAGAATGGTCAACGAGTGTGCGGGTAAGTAATGTACATCTAATTATCGTGTTTTGCCAATTGTTTTAATATCAAGGCAAATGGTCAAAGGGCACACGCGAGTCAATACTGCCAACACTCTATGCTTTGTTAAACATGTAAAGGTTTTGGTCCCGTTTGTATTCTCTTCTGCCGTCATTATAATGTCAGTATCAACCACACCACATCGACAACCACACAACCACGACCACAGGCTTTATTAGATTTTGCCTCAAATTTTGTTGTTTGGTCAATCGTAATTGCCGCGACAAATTCATAATTATTTTATATATTATAATTATTTATATGTTATAGTACTAATTATATCTTTCTTATTTAATTGCTACGAGCAATTCAATACATTTTTTTGCCTTGTTTGATTATGGTAAGAAAAATCCGGTTTTTTAAACAATCATAGATTATAATCATATTTAGAAGAATAGTAATAAATAAATGTTACATAAACCGTGTGCAGTATCTTTAGGAGTTTTTTTTTCTAGGCCCGTCAAATCTAAAGTCGACAAACACAAGCAACCTTTCACTATCGCATTCGGCAATAAGTCAAAGTGCAAAAAATATGATGTCGCCGTTGTCCGCTTGTATTATTGAAACAGGTAAAATGTGTCCGTTTAAATGTCTCTAATTCTTAAATTTATAGCAACTTTTATATTAATTTCGTCGCATTACAGCTCTCGTTCAAGATAAAGGCAGAACATTTGGGATATACGCGATTGCAGTGACTCGATCGTCTGATAATGAAGTGTGGCACATATATCGACGATATAGCGACTTTTATGACTTACACGCTTCCATTAAAGAGAAGGTCCCGTTTTAATGTCAATACTGGTATTATTATACGTTTTCAATGCGTCAATTCACTTTTGCAGCAAAATTTAATTGATTATCAATATATATATTAAATAATTTTGTTGACACAGAAGGTAAGGCGGTAGACCAAAAAAATTACAGAAATTGCGAAGGTTTAATGATTTTCTATATTTAACAGAAACAATGACAATTAACATTCAATATGTGTAAATAATTATGTTACGATTTCAAAAATGAAATAATTAATAACTACAAAACAGTCTTTAACAACTAAAATTTTCACAATACAGATAAAATTAAAGAAAATTAACTTAAATAACAGCGTTGGATCTCAATGACTGAACTTTTGGAGAGGATATTTAAACAAAACAAATAGACTTGTTTTGATGTTCACTTTTACTTATTTTACAGTGGCCGGAACTAGCCCATCTACCGTTTCCGGCTAAGAAGACATTTCAGAATACATCTCGTAGTGTCCTAGAGAACCGGAAACGTATGCTTAACAGCTACTTACAGAGTTTAACGAGTATATCGAGGGACGCCAGGTATATGGCCCTCCTGTCGTCGCAATATTTGGGGGGTTTCCTTAGCCCGGAGATACAGACAGAGAGACATGGTAATTCGGTAAGATATACATGACGTGATGTAATCAATTTTTGTTTTTTACTCGATTACGTCGGGATCGAGAGGGTAATGATGTTAAGTAGGCTTTTGAATTTAAATATAGTTGTGTTATGTTAAAGGATAGATTAGAAGTGTGTTTTTTTACTTGAATCCATGTGATTTATCAATGTATCGTTTGTTTAAAGTAATAATTAGTTTGCTTACCTAATTGACTATTATATTAAATGGTAAGTGGTACCTTCACCCATACACAGTGCAAGAAGTTATTTTTAACAATGTAACCCTTGTGCAAATATAATAATTGTCACAAGAATTTGCAAAAGTATATTAAAAATAAAAATAAATCGAATAAAAGCAATAGATAACGTATTTCCCTACAATATGGTCT
This sequence comes from Nymphalis polychloros, assembly GCA_905220585.2. Classification (NCBI taxonomy): domain Eukaryota; kingdom Metazoa; phylum Arthropoda; class Insecta; order Lepidoptera; family Nymphalidae; genus Nymphalis; species Nymphalis polychloros. Next base: position 4,978,653 of record HG992247.1, read on the forward strand.
TTATAATGTTTTTTTTTCTGTAAGCGAAACCATCTTTTTCAAGATGGCTAACTATGACACGCTTATAAACATATGTATTTATAAAAGTAAAATAAATTATTGCATGTTTGTGTATTGTGTAAAATTACATTTCGTAATTAAAAATGTGACTCGTAATAATATATTTTTCAGATCGATGCCCTTTTAGTGAATTCAATAAAGGCTGGTATGAGAACATTGAAGAGTATGCCTGATCAATTTGCTAACACCGTGGACGGTGTAATGGATGGTAAGAACTCATATATTTAACCCTTACTTGCCACCGTGGGGTACAAAACTACCCGAGACCTATTGAGGAAAATAGTCATTATTCCACTTTTGTTGGCTTTAGCATTTTTTTAGTGTACTTAAATTTTAGTTTTGGCTATATTAAGCAAACGATATTTTAAAAAAGGCTTTCAATATCTTCTACAACAATTTTCAAGTCGAAATATACAGTAGTTCATTTTTTATAAAAAAAAAATTGTCACTGGGGTACAAATCTACCCCATGGTGGCAAGTACGTAATTCTACAGAGATGTGGCAAGTAAGGGTTAATAATATTTTATAGACGTTTCCCGCGATAAAAATGCCAATGAAAATAAGACGCTACTGTTGCTACGTCTTCTTACTGTTGAGTGAATCTCTCAACCGTTTTTTTTTGTTTGGTTCGCAATCAAAAACTAAGTGTGGAAAAAAAGTTCGAAACATTCTTTTTCTTTCAAATTTTTAATAATGATTGTGTCGAATTCGTTCCACTGAACGAACACAAGTTATGTTTAATGGTTTTATTTAGAGTGACACGATATAACTTGTGATTTCTCCTGTGCAGGCATATCAAAAGTTTTTCAAGGGAAAAGTGGTGAAAACTATGACGATGTAAGGTCTGCGAACTCAAACGATGTGCAAGATCAGGTAAGTTGATTGTGAACGGAATCGAATGTCATTATAAATAAGTTTTAGGTGAATAACTTAGTGAATAGCAGACGGCATTATCCGTTTTGAGTTCAACTTTCTTCGACAGTAGTTAACAATGGCGAAATTAGTTGTAAATTGTAGATTATCTGCTGAAGTATTTTTATAAAACCCGAATTCCTCAATTATTATTATTACTGCGTACAGCTTAAGGGTTTTTTTTCTTAATAGGACAGTGATGAAAGTGTTCCGTTACGATTGTTAGAAGAAGTTTTGGGTATCCGAGGTTTGTGGCTGCGACGGCGTCTTCTAGCGCCACTGAGGACTATAATTGCGGATCGAGTCAATAGGTATGTTTTTTTTGTTACACGATTTGGTATAAATGAATTTATGTAACATTTTTTTAGATTAAATAGCTTGTAAGTTCCTCACTGCTGGATTCGGGCTTCTCCAATTGATCTTCTTAATTACATGGCTTAGAGCTTATTGCATCATGCTGCTCCAATGCGAGTTGGTGGATACACTTGTGGCTGATTCACCGCCGAGCGCCAGATGAATTATAAACAAATATTAAGTTTTACAATCAAATAGTAAGCTTGTCTATGTGAATCCAAAATTTTCGGCTAAGATTCATACATCGGCAAAATATTTAATTTATTCTAAATAGATGAATGTCAATTTGTTTTCTGATTGGTTGCGCACGTTTTCACATATAGTGTATGCGTTAGTCATTGGATGATTTTTAATGGATTGAGTCATGGTGATACCACATGGGCCACTTGATGGTAAGTGATCATCAACATGCATAGACATTGGTATTGTAAGAGATATTAACCATCCTTTACATCGCCAACCTTGGAAACTAAGATGTTTAGTCCCGTGTGCCTGTAATGACACTGGCTCACTCACCTTTCAAACCGGAACAAAACAGTACCAAGTACTGCTGTTTTGCGGTAGAATATATGATAAGTGGGTAGTACTGGTAACAGTGGTACTGGTAATATTACTTGTTATAGCAGAATTTGAAAGATTCCCAACGAATAGTTAATTAATATTCGTCTTTTAATCATTCACACTTATTGCATTGCCTTATATTATTGAAATATGTAATTATATTGAAAATACAGTTATTTATATTTGCTCTTTATTTTCAGGAAAGTTCTAGAATTTGTATCGTCATTGACGTCTCCACGGAATGTAGTCCAGTATTTGAAAACGTTTAAGTATGTAAATTGATTTCTCCGTTACTTTTTTTTTGTACGTAATGAAAGATTATCATGTCGTTTTTTTTTTTTTTTTTAGACAATGGCTGACCAATCGGGACAACCCAAGTGCGGTGTCAAGAGATACCGCTACAAAGGCGAGGACGAGGGTAGCTACTAAAATTGCTTTATTGGCTGCCGCTTCAGGTAAGAGAGAATAGACATTTTTTTATTATATAGGTAGGTGGACGAGTGGTATATGGGCCTGATGGTAAGTGGTCACCACCGCCAATATAAATCTGATTCTGATTGTGTTGCGGTAACGAGTCTTTTGTTTCAAATAACTCTGGTTCTATTAATATTGAGGTCTGAAAGTGATCTTAATTAGTAACTAATATCATGCGACGCGAATTGTATGATACATACGCGGTTAAGATATGTATAATATAATCTTTAAATAATAATAATTTTCCTTATGTAAGGAAATAATGTACTTTTCTTTCACGTAATAAAAATATATTATTGAGATTTTAATAAAGATTTTAGATTGTAATAAAGACGTGAACTATTTTCTGGATACTTTGAATGTGAAATCGTATATTGCGTTGCATTTTTATAAACGCCACTCGCCACGCCAATGTCCATAACAGTGAGCCTTAATATTGTACTAATATCTTACTATTGTAATAATAATGTAAATATACGGTTAGGCTTAAATTTAAATAAATAACGCTATCGGTATTTCAATAAAATCGGAAAGGTGGAATAACAACCTATGCCCCACTGTTGGGCTAAGGAATCCTCTCCTATTGAGAAGGTGTCTAGTTTATTCCACCCCGCTGATCCAACGTGGATTGTTGAATCCACATGTGGTGGATTTTTATCCAACACGTGTATTTTTCCTTTTCCGAGCACGAGATGAATTATAACACACTCACGGGCCTTGAACCCGCAATCATCGATTGAGATTAATGTGCTGTCAGCATAATTCATAACTCTTTTCTTGTCCAAAAGAAAATTCGTTCACAGATAAAAGAGATCAAGTAGAAAAAACAATTTCGTTAATTCAATGAAAATTTTGAATATATAATTTTGAGGTTAAGCCATGGTTGAGTTACGCGATTCTTAATTTGGCGTATGGCCAAATGTATCGGGCTTTATCAATGCGATACGGGACACGGTATTGTGCGGTTGATACTAATTTACTATGTTTTTAAAATATTGGCTACGATAGTGGTATGTGTTGAAAATACTTTTGTAAATGTCGTATTTATAATATCGCGTCAATTAATTTGATTGAGTACCTTTATTTGTTTAAGCTAATTTAAATATTACTTTGCGTGTTTGATTTTTTGGTTTGTTTGAATTATATGATTAAGAAAAGATGGTTAAGATACTTAGTTAAGAGTAAATAATAAAATTGTTAGATGAAGGTATTTGCAGGGTAAGCGAATTTTTACAGGATTTAGGATTTAGGTTTATTTTTACGAACACCGTTTGGCATGAGTACCACAAGTTTGACATTGTCACAATCGGCACTATATAAAGAATTATGGCATACTAGCTGTGCCCCGGAGCTTCACCCGCGTATAATTAATAAAAGTATAATACATTATTTTATTACTATAATAACACAAACACACGCACGCACGCACGCACACACATGGCTACGGGTAAAGAAATACGTAATTAACGATTTGAAATTAATTTTCATAAGATACCGTAGGGTTTACCGATCTTATATATACATATAATAAATCTGTAACTGGTCGATGTCTGTACATGGAAGATAAATGAGTAAAACTTTTATCGGGGGTCTTTATAAACACAATAGAACCCAAAACAATGATTAATAGAATTTTTGTCTGTTTGTCTGTTTGTCTGTGCGTTTGTGCACGCTAATCTTAGAAACGGCTTAACGGATTTGAGTGCGGTTTTCACTAATGTATTGTGGCTAACTTCTCTTAACATTTAGTATTTGTTTTATTTCAATCGGTTTATAAATAATAAAGTTATGTCGATTTAAAGATACACGTAGAACATTTATTAAAGAGAGTAATGGTTGTGGTCAAACTGAAAAGAGATTAAATATTACATGTAATATACTCCTTTTGTATGATATATCCCATAATTTTTAATCTCTTTATTTATTCATTAAAAGTTAATACTACTAAAAATCAATAAATTATTATCTGTAGGAAAAGTACGCGCACTGTTAGTTGTCAAAATCAAAAAGTTTTGTTAACAATTTCGTGTTTTCTGTAGCTTCGTGTGCTATTTTTGTATAAAAACTAATATTGCATATATATTGTGTGTATCGTTATGATCTCATCTTATATCTTTCATAACAATACGCTTCAAGTCTGCGTGTGAGCAAGTCAGTTAACTCAGTGACAATACGTGAATAGTATATAGGTGTATAAAGGGGTATATAGGCCTAAAAAGACAACTATAACAATAATAGATGGTTTTAAAAGTGCGTGTTGTGAACATTAACGTGATATATCACTTCAAAAAACTTTAAATAGGTATAATTGTGTTGTAAGTTTGTGTTTCACGGGCTCCCGTCAAAAGTTTTAAAACGGCAGATTAAAATTTAAACGTTTTACCTAGGTACCGAAGGTTTTTCTAAACAACGAAATAAAAAACAATTTAACGTCGAAATGTTCAAATCATTCAACATTAAAATAAAAGTAATTACTTTAGAAGACCTCATTAATAAATTTTACAAGTACATATTTCGAATCGAGGAAAAATTTAACTATGGCCTGACATGCATTTTTTATAAGAAAACAAAGCAAACATGAAAATATATAAAAATTTGTGGTCATCGTGCAACAAAATACAGGCCACATTAATAAAAGCACTGAGATGTCGTCATCATCGTCATCATCTAATGAATATCAAGTGATGAAGGGGGAGTAAAAGGGTTAAACAACACACAGTACAGAATAGAGAAGATGTGCATATTCCTTCGAAGTCAGATGGGCAACTAATTAAGAAGAGAACCAAATTGTGAAACGTGGTTATATTTGCCTCATCCCAATATAAACCGAATAAAAGTATTTTGTAATCTCTCAGCTTAACTCAATTGGTCTTTGGCTACATCAAGCTTGCGACAGCATAATCATGAATAGGAAGAAGTAGTAAGTAGTAGGATCTGTGCGAGCATATAATATATAATTAAGTGTACTCAGATATTGATATTATATATTTAAAAAAAAATCACTGCAAAAATAACATAAATAAGATAAAAATAATAATGTATTAAATGTATTAATTTATATAAAATGAATGTACCAACCCATCTTAATATTCAATATTTTAGTTTGTTATAAATTTTGTACTGTAGTCATATTCTTGCTTGCCTTTTAATTGTATTTGGTTAAAAAATATATAAATAATATATATATCATTTATTTACTGCATTTTTTTGGCCTTACTCAATGTAATAATGCTTAAGCTATGTGATTTCATTTATATTTTGTTTTTGTTAAATTTGTGTTTTCATTAAGTAATTAATTATATTTGATTATAAAAAAATATATATCTTACTACACCTTTACTGATTATGATGGTTTAGCTGTTTGATTTTATGTATGTTTTGTTTATTTTAATGATTGTGTAATTATTGTTGGTGGAAACTTAGCTAATGTATGTATATATTTATATATATATATGCTATAAGTGTCATCTCATTTTTAACACTTAACCTACCAAAGCGGTCAAATAACTGCTTTTGAAACTTTAAAGAAAATTGTTATATAGCTGCTTTTGTTTGTATATTATATACTTTTTCTACATAAAATGGCCGCTTAAGCAGCTTATTCAGATGTGTGTCAAGTTCAATGGACAACATTTGTTTTAATTCCCTTTTTTTGTTTAATTAAATTAGTAGCCTTGCTTAACCAAGGTTAAGTCTGATTTTATTTAGTCTCTGACAGAAGAAACTTTTCCTTTACTTTATACTTTATATTGTACACATAAAATAACATAAATCTATAACAAAAACGTATTAATTAATAAATTATCCACACATCTCTTTACATATAAATAAAATTGAAGTTTCTGTCTGTTATTTCAAAATAACTGCCTGTTTTAAAGGTTATATGGCTATTTACGATTTACCAAAACCAAAGCAATCATTTTTTTATTTTTTTTACTGTATGCATGTCTGTATGTCCAGTCTAATCTTTCAATCGTCTAAAAATTGAAATAACCGAATTATTATAAGAACTATTTCAAGATTCCGTTTAGCCTTTATTTCATCAAAATTAGTTGAGTCTATCAAAAGTTATAAAAAATACGTATTTTTGTTGATATCTATACACATAATATTATTACTCTTCCTAACTGATTCATTAACGCAGAGCCTAAACTGCGGAGGTTAGAAACTTGAAATTTTGGCAGTTGATACATTTTATAACACCCACTAAGGTAGGATTTTTGGAAATTCTACCCCTAAAGAGTTGAACGATTGTTTAGAAACCCGTCATTTTTAAAGTTAGAAGCATGAAATTTAATGAACAAGCTTAAAAATAAATAAAAATGTATTTCAGCGTTTTTGAAAATCTAAATCTAAGAGGGTAAAAAAGGGGTTGAAAGTTTGTATGGGGATTCCGTCACTTTTGGTGTAAGAAGAATGATATTTAGTATTAAAGCTATGCATACGTATTTCGTCGTTTTTAGAAATTTAACTCCAAACGGGAGAAACGGGGTAAAAGCATTAGTATAAAAATTAAAAAAAATAGAGATATACTATTTGTGTTTTTTGATTGAATTAATAAACATGAATTTCAAAGTTTTTAGAAACCTTTATTTATGTTTGGAAGAGTTGGGTGCAAATAATGAAATTCAAAATACGCAATATCTTATATCAATATCTCTTAGGGAGAAATACAAGAACTTAACTATGTTAGTGATGTTTGGATAAAGAAAACATATTCCATTAATTGGTATTCCCTAAGCTTATATTTTTGTAAAGTTTCATTAAAATCCATTCAGTAGTTTATGCGTGAAAGAGTAACAAACGTCCATACATCCATACAAACTTTCGCGTTTATTATATTAGTAGGAAGTAGGATTATTATATGCCCTGTACTGAACACACATACACTATACTGGATGGGCGAATAAATCGATTGGTAAATGTTTATATCTTATTGATTAAAAAATGTACGAGATAAAATCCTTATTTTACCCGTACGAAGTCGGGACGGGCAGCTAATTACTCGCTGATAACGTATCTTTCTGTAGGTAAAAAAGGTTTTTAAAAACAGTACAGCAGTTTTTACTTTATTCGCTACAAACAAACATACAAAAAATCTATTTTTACTTATTTATAATATTAGTATAGATAAAGACCACGCGCGAGCGAAGCTGCGGGCAACAGCTAGTATTATATAACATTTGCGCCATCACATGTTCTTTGTGTGTACTAATTTTCATCAAGATTGGTCAAGCCGTTCTTGAGTTATAAGAAGACATACAGACAGACAGACAGACAAAAATGAAAAAAATAGTATAATGTGAATCACTGCATCACAAAAAGATGTACATTCAGAACCAATAGATTTATATAGTAGTATAGATAGATTCAAAACTTAGATTCTGTATCGTGTAATATATAAATTGAAACTGTTTCAGATGATCTCAGACACATAGTGGGGACGGACGCTGCTCGGAGAGGTCTCCTTACTGTTTTTGATATGTTCCAAACTCAAGAGATAAATAGGCGACTACTCTTCGTTTTACTTGAAGGTATGACATGATTTATATTGTAAAAAAAAGTTATTTGTATTAACGCGAGCTGTGCTGGTCACGTTGAACGTTGAAGCCGAAATGGCCCAGTGGTAAGAACGCGTGAATCTTGACCGATGATCGTGTGTGCAAGCTCGGGCAAGCACCACTGAATTTCATGTGCTTAATTTGTGATTATAATTCATCTCGTGCTTGACGGTGAAGGAAAACATCGTGAGGAAACCTGCATGTGTCTAATTTCACTGAAATTCTGCCACATGTGTATTCCACCAACCCGCATTGGAGCAGCGTGGTGGAATAAGCTCCAAACCTTCTCCTTATAAGAGGAGAAGAGGCCGTAGCCCAATATTGGGACATTCACAGGTTGTTACTGTGCTGGTTACGTGACCTTGAAATTGTAAATCTGATTTATAAAGGCTAGGCTTAAAAGGATATCATAATTTCCCAAATTGATTAATTTATTACTCAATTTTGATATACTGGCAATAATTGAGTGGATTCTATGTACATGATTATGCAGTTATTTTGCTGGCTTTGCTGTGTAACTATTAAGCTATTTGACGTCATGTTCGTCGTCATGCGTGTACGTTCGTAAATGCGTCTCGCACTGAGTGAACTCGAATCATTTTTTGTTACAGTGACATTATGCAATTTGTTTCCGGACAACAACATACAGGAGATGTTCAAGAAATTATATTCGAACTCACCCCGAGTGGCCATCGTGAAGAAATCTGTTAATATATAATATATTATTAATAATTTAGATAATTGTCAATTCGTTAAAATTTTGACCAATTTTACAAGTCAAATGTGTTCTGGTAGGTACTTACCTATGTAGTATTATTTTTATAAGCTTATTATAAATCTATAACAGCATGAAGATATACTGAAAAGAGTATCATATGGATAATATGAAGACGCAATTTTAAAGCTTAACAGCTTCGAAATAGAGCATATTTTAACTTGGAAAATTTTATAATATGTCATTTGATTATTAGCTAGTTTAACATTGAAATACTAGTTGTGATATTTTGTACCTAAATAGATTTTTTTATATATCTTGAGTGCTATATCATTACCTAATTACTAATTAGCCACGACCACGTGACCTTGGTTTGTGAAACTGTGAGCCAAAAATCGTGTCGTATTTTTGAAATGTTCGCATTGTTGGAAAATTAAAGTAATTTATATATAATAATAATACTTTTGGCTGCTACTAATTTATAAATAATATTCGGTAGAAAATGTATACAATTACTTAATATTGGATTAAATTAAGAAGGCGATGAAATTAACTGTTACATGACATTAATTGTAAAGGAAAGATAATAGAAAAAAAATATTCGTTCAAGTTTTATTTATGTTATATTGAAAAAATAAATGTCTTTTTATTTTTAATTAATTAATAAACGATACTGTTTAATTATCTGTGCAAGAGACATCATATTAATCTTCTTAAAAAGAGGTTTAATTATTTTACAGTACAGTATACTAAAATATATAAAAATATATATGGAAAAATTTAATCTGATATATGGAAGTATCTAAAGCAATAACAAGTATTTTTCTACGAGTGCCATTAATGATTAAAAGTTAAGTTTTTAATTGTATTTGGTTGCAGATAATAAATAATTGATATTAGTTAAAATTAGTACAGTGATAAAAGGTATTCTTGTTTCCTTCATATGTAATTTGAAATGTCATTTTTTTTTACAGTACTGATTTATATTTTCGTCGAAAAATTTGCAGTATAAAAAAGTCAGTCAGAGATTTTTGTTTCGAATTTAATTAAATTTAAAACCGACGGCTTAACAATTTAGTTTGAATTAATAATAAGGAATTTTGTAATCGTTCTACAGGTTGTATTTATTAGGAGTTATTCATTACTCAGAATTTACTTAGGTTTAATATTGTAAAATTAGAAATTCAAAAGGGTTTCAATAGTATACAAGTATCCGTTGTTAACTAAAATATTAGATAATTTATTACATTCCAATTGAGATTGATGATATTTATTGTGCTAAGTGTTTAATTGGTAATAAAATTAAACTAAACGAAAAAATCTTTTTTTTTTTTTGTTTTTCCTGTTCCCTTGTTAATATTTATAGCTAATATTGTCGAACATTATTGATAGCAAGGAAGACCAAGCGACTTTTGATAATTGTTTACCAATATATTAGGCTGCCAATTAATATGGTTTGAGACTTGCTAGGGTTAACATTAAGGCCAAAAGATTTACACCACTCAAGAATGATATTGAGGTCGTTATTCATCCTTGCGATAGCCAAAGGAAGGTTTTCCAAAGTCGACTGGGTGTTAATTTGGACATCGTCTGCATACATGTGGTAGAGAGAAGATAGGTTATGAGTAATCGAATTGATGAAAATTGAGAAGAATAACGGTGACAACACGCCTTCCTGCGGTACGCCAGCAGAAATATCGCACCATGATGAGTATGTATCATCAGTGCGAATACACTGCCGACGACCATGAAGGTAACTATGAAACAAATCAATAACTGCAGGGGAATACGTTAAGAGAACGCAGCTGATTAAGTAGGACATCAAAATCAACACTTAAAAGCATTGCTGTTGCATTTAAATTATTTGATAAATTCAGTTTTTTTTTGTTTATATGTTGAGTGATTTGGTGGTACAAATTATATTATTACAATAATATTAACGAATTTATGGATGATAGCGGACGTATCGTTTTATGATTGCTATTATTATTGTAAACATAATATTTGATAAAAAAATCCTATGGGTTTCTTGCGCCGGTTCTTCTCAGGTCTGAGGTGTTTCTCTCTGAATTGGTGGCAGATTTTTGACAATGAACAAACGCAATGCTACTATGTTGAAAAAAGTTTTTTAATTTTGGTAAGATATGTAAGAAATCAGATCACACCTTAACTCGATTCCTATCTAGACTAGTATGAGCAAGATATAGAGAAAATTTATCAAGTTTTATAAAATCTATGGAAAATTCAGTGTTAATTTATTTTAAAGATTAACTCCTCTCAGTATGTTAAAGGTGAACTAGGAGGAAATTCCTTCTTGGGATAAGTCCGTCTTCTTACATTTTCATTTTCTTTTATACATTAGTTAAACCTAGAGATTTACAGCAACACCAATAAGTTTTCATAGAAAAGATAGTAAAAGAATAAACACGGAAGATTGTAGAAAAGTTACAGAATTGTAGAATTTTTTCACTTTTATAATAATTTTTAATCGATTTCTTAGAAAACGGCTGCGTTATTTCTAGTTTATTTTTTTCTCTTAAAAAAGGTAACGATTTGTTGTAATTCGTAAACAAACACAATATAAGATAAATAATGAAAAGACTTTAATATAATATTAGTGCAAATATTAATAGAAAGACTAACTTGTTTTTTTTTTTATTAACATAGATAAAAAAAGAAGTTCTGAGTAATGAGTGAGCAGCTATATTTTAACTTTTTAACTATTACTATAAATTTGGAAGTGAGTTTGTACGTTTGTTAGGCTTTCACCTCTTAAAAACTCAATCGATAATTAGGAAATTTTGCACACATGTCAGTACAGAAAAGGACATAGGATTTTATATATGTTAAACTATGAAAATTAAAACAAGCAAAAATTTTTAACTGTAAGAACTGTAACAGATGTTCGGACAGACACAAGAGTGATACTGTCATGGTTCTTACATCTGAGAACCAAAAAAATCGATCGCCAATAGTTATTCTTTATTAGCTTCTCATTAGAAAAATTATACTAAATAACAGTGTATTAACATTTTTTTCTTTTCACATATAACACACTTTTACTTTAAAGAACATTAAAGCGGCACTTATAGGTTTTTATTTGAGTTTACGTGACATTCGCCAGTAAATATATGACTGTCTAATAATTCTAGTCTAGGTATTATGTTCGTTCAATTTTAAATTCATTCAGTCCAAAATTAAATAATTCAAAGGAGTTGAACGGTAAGTTGGATTGAAGGCGCATTATGCAGCAAAAGATTGCCAAATGAAGGCGGTAAACGCGCGATCACTTTGTGTCGCTCCGTTTGAAGGGTTGGGCGGTCGCCAGCGATCTACGTCTTGGTCAATACTCTTGGTAATGTCTATGACTTCAATACTCTTTTAAAAGAATTATCATGATTCCCAAATTATAATAAACAATTGTTATCTAGCAAAAATTGCCGAGAAAAAAGAACGCGGGACTCTTAAGCGATGATCGTGGGTTCAAACCCGGGCAAGCACCACTGAATTTCATGCGCTTAATTTGTGATTATAATTTATCTCATATGTAACGGTGAAGTAAAACATCGTGGGGAAACCGGCATGTGTCTAATTTCACTGAAATTCTGGTACATGTGTATTCCACCAACCCGCATTGGAGCAGCGAGGTGGAATAAGCTCCAAACCTTCTCCTCAAAAAATGAGAAGAGGCCTTAGTCCAGCAGTGGGACATTCACAGGCTGTTACTACCAAAAATTGTGATTTTTTGACACTACTGTCGGCTTATTGCAAATCAGAGGTATACATTAATTGTATTATTAAAATAAATACATATACAATGATTAGACGAGATTGAAACGTATCAGGTGTGTGTATATATATATATATCTTGAACACTTAAACGCCTGAATACTTACTTTCTATTAGTGTAGCGGTGAATGGATATCTAATTTCAATTAATATTTTGTGCACAAAAACATATACATATATACGTATTTTTCTTGGTATTTGTTTTATTATATTATACTATATTTGTAACACACCAGCAACCTCGCTAGATAGACTACTTCATACAAAAATAAGCATTAAGCTAATTTCCCGCTTGAACGTTTATAAATCTACGCGCATTGTAAAGATCGTCCTTTCGTTTATGAATGAAATGTAGACCAACAAATGTCACGACAGTACGACAAAAACTTGTAAAATCATTTTTTTTTCATGTATTGAGTTATGTCCGAAGTCGTAGAACAAAAGTTGTTGGTTATGATGTAAGCTATATAGTCCTGCGAGGTTGCTCGTGTGTTACAAATAGCCCTGTATATTTAGCATCCAGTAAGTTAAGCTGATTTTATAAAAACCTCGAAAGACCAATCTTTTAAAAAATAGACCACCAAATAATATAAATTGTTGTAAATTCCTCAATGAATTACTCTTAAAAATCCAATAACACAATTGAACTCATTAATAAATCACAAGCCTTTTTTTATTGTATAGGTAGGCGGTCGAGAATATGGACCACCTGATGGAAAATGGTCACCGACGCCCATAGACTGGCATTGTGAGAAATGTTAACCATCGCTTACATCGCCAATGCGACACCAACCTTGGGAACTGATATGTTATGTCCCTTGTGCCTGTAATTACACTAGTTTACTCACCCTTCAAACCGGAACACAACAAAACCATGTACTGCTGTTTTGCAGTAGAATATCTGATGAGTGGGTGGTACCTACCCAGACGAGCTTGCACAAAGCTCTACCAAATCGTACCAATAATTAATTACTTTTTCTTTCTGTCCACTAACAAAATGGCGGTATTATATTAGCGTGTGTCTTTTTTTTAACAACACTGTTGTATGGATCTACGAATCTCCTAACTAAATATATTAATTTTTAAATAATCAATTATTTCTTAGTCTCGTATATTATAGTTGAATTTCAACAAGTATTTAAATTACTTAATTTAAGACACTATGGAGTGTTACTAATATGTCTTTAAAAATCCAAAAATTGTCCATGTAAATATTAGCCTTAAGTGGTGGTATCACTGCGCCAATCAATCGTCAGTTGTCCAAACAATATATGTTAAGAAATATCTTAAATACAAGGTAATTCTTAAAACGTAATATTAAAATGTCAATCTTAGGTAAATAACAAAAAAAAATGCCGTAGATTAATATAACGCTCAAATATGTCTAACTCAAATAACATTAATGGGAGTACCATTGCAATTTGAACGGGTCTGCTGACGCGGTGGTAGATCTTTCCCACGGATCCTACCGCTATTGTCGTGTAACTCTGTCCGGATAACTCGAGACACACGTTTCTCGCAACTTGATAAATTATCTACCAAAAAAAAAAAAAACTTCATTTCACGAAATCGCTCTTATCGTCGGATGTAGAATAAAACGTTATTTAAAGGTAGGAGAACATTAGATTAGCATTATAAGTAGTCTATTGTTAGACGGACTATTCTCGAAGTTGTTTTTCAGAGCGGCACACTAATATTTTTTATATTCGTTTTATCGCCGGACCCAAAGGCAAGCTTTATTGAAAGCCCGGTCGACTTAATATAAAATTAAGATCACAATAAAGACATTTGTTAAACAAACTGCCGGTTTTTTAAATGAAATCACTTCTTTTTTGAAAGCCTTTACATGACATGATCAACGAATAGTAGGTACATTGAGTTTAATCACTTTATAAGTATATAAAATAAAATGGAATTCAAGAATCATATAATTTAGTCCATAGTTTTCATACATAGCAATTAAACAAGGTAAACGTAATTACGATCCGTAACTTCGTCGACGTTATTAGCAAACTGGTCGGGGCTCTTCAAATTTCTCATACAAGCATTTATTCATTGAATTCAGAAGCGCATCGAATTGAAAGTACCTACCTAAAATTAAATGAGTTCATTTTAAATATACAAATTTATATGAATTCAAAGGGTTTATAATTTATAAGGTGTAAACGATACAAAAAAAAATGTTCGTTAGTTTGTTTTATTTTTTAAATAATTGATGTTCAGTTCAAAACTATCTGAGTGAACGTAAGCTGTGTTATATATATTTTTATAATAAATCTACCAGAGTAAAAAACAAATGTTACCTAATGAAGCTAATATAATATCTAAGATTACAAAATTACTAACTAAAGATTACTATAATTAATATAATTATCGATTACTAATAACAATTTGGCCTTTGGGCAAGCACGCCTGGGTAGGTACAAGGGACATTTACAATCAGGTGGATCATTTGCCCGTCTAACTTCATATTATATACATATATGTACATATTATTTATAAACTTATTATTATGGTAGTGCTTACTTTGTTTAAATTAGACAAGAAATTTTGCAATATAATAGTAGGTACTATTACGATGCAAAATTTCTTTTCAGTTGAGATTTGTTGAGATTTTATTTTTGTTCTATAAAGTATCCTTGTCACATATAAGTGTGTCGTCATTCTATTCATTTAAACACATCTCACAAATCCTCCAAAGTAAACAAAAGACCAATTAGTACATTTAACGTTTTGTAATTTATATACATAGACACGTATATATGCATATATTTGTTTGTTTATTGTTCGTTCTTATATTTATAATAAGCGCTTATTTCAGAAATGACGGGACAACTTTTCATGGAACTAATTCCCTTAATCCCGAATGAAGCTTACAATTCATTTTATTTTTATTTTCGACCCCTAAAAGGGTGAAAAGGTGTGTAGAACTTTTGCTTGTAAAAGTTAGACAAAAAAGTATATATTTTTTTATTTTTGTTCTATATTTTGCCATCCATGTACACTGAACATTTCCTCCTATACATAATTAAAAACTATTTAGTGTATTCGTATATTTATGAATAAAATAAAATTAATGATACAGATAAAGGATTGATTTAAGAGCGTTAAATAAGTAACTGGGGCCGAATTCTACTAATCTATAACGGTTACGATATGTTCCCGATCCAACTTTGACTAATCGATATTTACTCGCAATCGACCCGATGTGATGTTAACATATACCGTTATGTCAAAACCTAACTTAATTGTAACCTATTATGCCAATAATTAAATTAAAGAATAGGAAAACGGATAGACGGCATCGATCCCACTTCGATTCGATTGCGATAAAGTGACAATTTGTTAGTAGAATTGGTTCCCTGATATGTATCTACTATCGGTTTTGGAATGCACTTTTCTCCAGTCTGTCATGGTACGGCCAGCACGTGTTTTTTAGTCCGATATAATGTATTGTTAAATATGTCAATGGACATTAACTAAAGTAGTAGCCGTATCATGCCTTCCACCATATCATTGCGATTTAAATCCAATCGAGTTAATACGCGCACGAATGCGTACATGTCGGAATTAATAATATAATATACAAAATGGTCAAAATAATGATCGAGTATACTTCGACTATCGGTGGTAAAATTAAGCTAACGTAAAAAATTTAATATTAATGTTAGAAATAAAATGATAAATTAAAATGATATTAAGGAAGTTGTTATGCTACATATATTATGTTTTCTTTTTGGAAATTCCGATTGTATTTTAGTACTTAGATTAAACTCAGTATTCATAATATGCAATTATGTTAAGCTGTCATAATTGCTAACCTGATTTGAATTGTCTTTTGCTTATACTTCAACATATCACTTTGTTTTAAAAGTAATTTGGATATAATACTGAATGATGTAGCTACGCGAACAGCGTATAATATTATAAATTCTACATTGACCTTAAAATAAATATGAATAACTTCGATAGGAATCCTTCGATATATTCGCTTGAGCTCGAAGGGTTTTAGTATAGATGTGTACAGATCATTTATTATGTAGGTAGGAATCCTATTTCGAATGGTAAATAATTTTACGGATAGTGGTTCAATTAAATTGGAGAATCACTTTTTCCATTCGGGACCAAAAACCGTCGTCAAGTGCCACATTGACAGGGAACAAATGATGCATTTGCAGATAGTGTGGAAGGGTTTTTGGATTTCTAAGATGGGAGTCGAACTTGCGACTCTTCTATACTTGTAAACATGTTATATAGGATTTAAACGATATTAGCTTGTCTTTTATCCTGTGTCTGGTTATTAATAAAACTAGTGTTTCTTTCCTGAGCATTACAACCCGGTGTCTTCAAGGCATCTTCTTATCAATTGCTTTTATCTTTTATGATATTCAAATATATTTGTTTTATATTGTTTCATTATTAAGAAATACGATTAACAAAATGATGAAACATAGCCTAGAAGTGGAGATTTTAATTTTAATTGAGGATATTAAGGCTAGCCTTGATGATATCTAATAAAACGTAACGTAGATGATGATCTTGAGTTGTCAATTGGTTGGAATAAGTGTTATTAAATTATTTATACCTCATATAATAATCGAATATTATATAGCAAATGTAATTTGTTGTTTTTGGTTTCATTATATTAAATGAATATGAAGATACGACAATATAACTTCTAAGCATGTTAGATACGTAAATATTAATTGTAAGAAGGACATAAGTTCTTAATGACAATTTTAACAAAAATATATCTTATATAAATCTTATCAGAATTCAACAATTCACAGAATCTTATAAGAAATCACAATGATCACAAAGTCAAAGTAAACTGCGTATCCTTCGAGCACGATCTCAATTCAATGTCTACGTGAAATAATTTGTAAATAAGAGCGCCCTATGCTATTTTAAAAGACAAAATTGTTTCCGCTATTAAACTGGCCTTTGCAGAGTCCCAGCGCCAATAAATGTAG
The DNA here is from genome assembly GCA_905220585.2 of Nymphalis polychloros. Taxonomy (NCBI): domain Eukaryota; kingdom Metazoa; phylum Arthropoda; class Insecta; order Lepidoptera; family Nymphalidae; genus Nymphalis; species Nymphalis polychloros. The sequence continues at coordinate 4,996,052 of HG992247.1, forward strand.
GTGGGTATTTAACAGACTATTTACTGCGCGACACTCCGCTCCCCGGCTCCACTAATGCTCTTAATTATTTTTGCCAGTGTAAGCTGTTTTTCTGACGGCGGGAATGCAATTGCAACATTTTGCATCTCGCCCTACCCTCCACGCCGAGGGTAGGGCGCCTCGCTCTCATTACGTACTCCGCTACCGTCCGCCACGGCTGAGATCTCACTATAATTACACTTTAAATCAAGTGTAGCAAAGCGGTCAACCGCTCGAATGTGGTATGAATAGTCAATCGTCATTAAATTGTTCAGCTTTGGTAGTCTAATGCGAATGATAATGGAGTGCCCTACCTGATGCACGAATATAAAGGGCTCTTCTTTTTTCACTGAATACTTCAAGGTACTTACTATAAGGTGATTTACTGAATCTACGTAACCTTCAAGTCCGTATTATATTGAATATTAAGGGAGAGTAGACATATATGATTTGTTACGGAATTGAATGGCTGTTATTATAATTTCCATGTAAATAACTTAATAATCGAATCTAATAAATGACAATGACAAACAAATGTAAATTTGTTTTTCCTTATATAATTAACTTCATTTATCTTTTATAAGTAACGTATACTTACGTATATGGTAGTAAAGTACTGTATACTTCAATAATAAAATAACATATATTTTAATAAGTTGAAGCCGAGATGGCCCAGTGGTAAGAACGCGTGACTCTTAACCGATGATCGTGGGTTTTGAACCTGGGTAAGCACCACTGAATTTCATGTGCTTAATTAGTGATTATAATTCATCTCGTGCTTGACGGTGAAGGATATCATCGTGAGGAAACTTGCATGTGTCAAATTTCACTGAAATTCTGTCATATGTGTATTTCACCAACCCGCATTGGATCAGCGTCGTGGAATAAGCTTCAAACCTTCGCCTCAAAGGAGAAGAAGAGGTCTTAGCCCAGCAGTGGGACATTCACAGGCTGTTACTGTTTAGTAAGTAAATTGTGTTAAGCTCATTTCTTAATAATTATAACTTGTAAAAAAAACTCATTCTATTTGATTTCTCAGTAACCTTTTTGCTGTGTTAAAACATAATCGTAATTTAGTTTACTTTTAGACTTATAGTACAAAGATATATTTTATTTGCGAATTACTTTTAACATTTGTCACGTATATCGTATTAATTCTCTGTTTTTTTATTCAACATAGCCGTGCGTTACAACAACAGTTAAAATTAAATTAATGCAGCCCAGTGATGTTCGTTTCAAATTTAAGCAGTGCAAGATTTAAACGAGAGTTCACGTTTCGTAGGTACGTAATTATACCGCGGCTCGCCTCGCTCCGAGCGCAATGCCAAATCGCTTACTCGCGCCTCCGTGACCTCTACCGCTGGACAACTCTCTCTAATTATATTTAATAAAAAATATATATTAATACGTTTATATGCTTATATATCAATAGATGTTGGTATATCTGTTTGAGATGTATAGACTTCGGCACCGTTTGACCGAGATATATGATATTATATATTACCTATAGATTATTATACATTATCATGAACGGATACATGTTTTAGTTTTAGTGATACTGTTGTGGCTAGAGAAGGAACAGCCCAAGGATCTGTCCTAGGGCCTCTATTTTTCTTAACATATGTGAACGACATGAGTAATTGTATAATTAATTGCTCATGCTACCAATTTGCCGATGATACGTGTCTTTTGATGGCAGGAATGGATGTTAAAAATATACATAATTTACTTCAGGAAGATTTCAATGCCCTTTCTAAATGGTGTCATGATGCCGGATTGGTACTCAATCCCGATAAAACAAAACTAATTCATATTAAGTCACCTCACATACCCCAGCAGCCTATTACAAATATAACTGCTCACGAACACAGCTGATACTCTTACGACAGGATGTAAATACCTTTCTATAGAGAATGTTAAAACGCACACGTATCTTGGCCTAATTGTAGACAATAAGTTGAACTGGAGTCAGCATATTGAATATGTATGCAATAAACTGCGTCAATTTTTTGCAATTATAAATATTATAAAATCTCGAATTCCATACAAAGTTTATGTTAATTTATGTTGTACAACTCATTTGTAGAATCATGTAAACAATATGGCCTGAGTAGTTACGGACGAACATCTAACATTTATTTGAATAAATTATATGAACTTCAATTAAAAATCCTTAAAACTATTGTGTCAAATAATATTAAAAATATGTACAAAAAAAATGATATAAACCTCTTTAAACATTGTAAAAAATTGCTGATTCACCAATTGCTTAGCTTAACATTATTAAAAGAAAAATACTTCAATCCGGAATATAATATCAAAGTAGAACATCATATACGTACGCGTACGATAACAAAAAAACAGTTACGCACGGTAAAAGCTAATAACAGCTACGGAAAGAGAACCAATCGGCACTTAGTACCGCGGTTAATAAACAATCTACCGTCGCACTTAAAAAATTCTATTGCTAATAAAAACATAAAACAAAAGTTAAAAACTTACTTTATAAATGATAGTCATGTAATACAATATTAAAATGTACCCGCGTAGTTTCTTCCTAAGATTATTAGCTTAATTGTATTGTTGTTATAGCTTTTCAATTGTTTATAGTATAATTTTTACTTTTAATTGGTTTATGGTAGAAGTAAACATCGATGCTGGCATTAATAGCATGCAATACAAACTTCAGTGGCTTTTTCTTATGCTATAATGATTGATAAATTGTATTTTTTTTTTGTAATTGTGAAAGATAAAATAAAAAAAAATGTTATCATGAACATATATGGTTGTATTTTTTCCCCAAGATTTTTTTTATACTATTCTCTTTGTGTAATTCGTCGCTAGATAGCGCTGCAGCTCATCAAACGATCACCATGACAATTCAAATAGACAATATACACAAAGTACAAAACCTGCCTGATTTTGCTGTGTAGTTTGTAAAAATAAGCGTTTATTCAAAATAAGCATTTCAACAGATATAATTCAAAACATGTGTTTAAAAGTGAAAATATTTCCATTGAGGTACAGTTCACTTGGCTTTGTGCAAGGAATCTACAACCCACTTATCAGACATTCTACCGCAAAACAGCAGTACTTTGTATTGTTGTGTTCCGGTTTGAAGGGTAAGTGAGTCAGTGTAATTACAGGCAAAAGGGACATAACATCTTAGTTCCCAAGGTTGGTGGCACATTGGCGATGTAAGCGATGCTTACATTTCTTACACTGCTGGGCTAAGGCCTCCTCTCCTCTTTTTGAAGAGGAGGTTTGCTTATTCACTTCAATACACATGCGACAGAGTTTCAGTGAAATTTGACACATGCAGGTTTCCTCACGATATTTTCCTTCACCGTCAAGTACGAGATTAATTATAATCACAAATTAAGCATATGGATTCAGTGGTGCTTGCCCGGGTTTGAACCTACGATAATCGGTTAAGATTCACGCGTTCTTACCACTGGGTCATCTCGGTCATTGAGATAATTAAACCCATTTTATATTTTAAGATAATAGAATTGTTGCCTTTCAAAATACTCTCGTTTCCTAATCTAAGCGACGCATGGAAAATCATAAACAATTTTTTTTAAAGCACAAATGAACTTTTGTCGCAAAAAAGCAATTCGTGTTCGAGTCGCATTCGAGTTCCATGATTACTGTCTTCAGTACCCTGAGTCAGCTCCGCTCACCGCGCTCGGCTGCACACCGCTTACTGTCACCTTTGCTACAGACTTTCAGTTGATTTCGTCCTTGTACGCAAACGTCATGCCTAATTTACTTATACGTAGGTACAGTTGGATTTAATCTAGTTTCATTTTGTTTTACGCTGCAACTTATATGTAGGTCAGGCACACGTGTTGTTTTGCTTTCAAAGTTGCGATAGACGTAGCTTACAATAAAATACCGAGTTCTTTTTATATATCTTTCGTATGTATAGCTTTACTTTTATTCACGAGGGATTGTTACCAAAGAGTACTTTATCTTGCAAACAATTCGAAAAAGTTCTTACATGTGTATTTTTTAAATGTGCCCTGTAAATTTTTAATTTGAATTTCGTACAACAATATTTAAAAAATATCAGAACATAATTGGTACATTACATACAATAGATTTGTTCGAAGTCCGAATACAAATCTATACCTAGTAGGTATGTATAAATGTATTTGATTCTGATCGTGATATTAAGTGGAATCACATAACATGTACGTTTACATCGCGTCTGATTAGACGTCGCCACAGAAGCGAACACAATCTAATCGCTGTCCTGATGCACAGTTTAATAAGCATACCAAGCTTGAACTAATAAATCAGACTGATTTGATTATTTACTACCGGATGCGGCACCTACGTATTTAGTATAGGATTATGTTAGATTTTCTACATTAGCGCGCTAGGATTGTACTTGTATGAGACTTAACTATTTGTCCGATGTAGGGCTGTTTATGTACTACTAATACAATGTATTATATTCTTTAAATTGAAGGCTAATTGTAAGCTCTATGTCGGCAATAATAAAGGAAATAATATATATTATCACTAATGATATTTTTTCCTGTATTATCATAATGTACGTGTTTAATTAAGACAAGTAAATGCATTTACAATATTACTGCCCGATGATAAGCTTCCTCGGGAATGCCACTCTGGTAGGTTTCTGATGCGCTAACGATAAGTGATGGTTGCATTAAAGAAGGCGCTTATATTTTATATGACCTTTATAGAAACTAAATTGGACTTCTAGATTTCATCATAAATTATCTACGCTAAGATTACTCCAATGCATCTTAGTCGGATGCCACAGCCCTGAATATAACAGACCGTTGAGTTTGCCCTAAATTCATATGATGATCCTTACTCGGCAGCGTCTGCCGTCGGCTATGACTTACTAGGGTTGTCAGTTAATTATAATCAAGAAGGAGCAATTTGACTGACCGCCTAACCGCCTCTTCGCTTACAATGTACTATTACGTATATTGCGACCGATGTCTGTATCTTGAATTAATTCTGCGAATCGATCGTGATCAATTGTAACGAAATTAATAGAATCACCGATTCTGTTTATTGATATTATGTTTTTGAATTTCAAATTAAATAGATTGACCATTATCTTCTTATCTTTTGAAAATTCGAAGCGTATTCATTTCGTGACGGATGTTGAATTCAAATTTATTTTAATTCTCGTTCTTTTTTCGCTTTGGAAACATGATGAAACATTTTTAAAATAACACAGTATATACATTTGCATTTGATATTTAGATAAAATTTTACAAGCTCGTCAAATGCGAGTTTATTTAAATCCGTTAATATTTTTTTTAAATGCTGACGTTGAATATAAAGGATTAAGTTAAAAAACTAAATCCGCTATATTTGAACCCTTATCGCAGGCGGTCATTCGTCGGATTTAATGCTGTGACACTATTAAGTACCTCCGTAGCGTACCTGCATTCCTAGTCATCCGTATAAACCCGTAAAGATCGTTTGTTTTATGGCACCGTTCCGAAAACGCTTTACTGAATTACCAGTAAAATACAAAGGAAAGAAACGAATGTTCTACACCTTTTATCCTAAAGAAATATTTCCGAATTTTATGTACCTTCGCAAATTGTTCCATATGACATTTCATTCTATTTTATATAAATATTCCTTATCTATGGTCGTTTAATATTAGTTACATTCGTATAGGATCGTTTGATGATTACATTACAATAAGTTCGATACAAAATACAAGGTTATTAAGAAATATTTATAATGAATTAATACTTGGCGGTAGGGTCTTGTTCAAACTCCTACGAGTAGGTACCACCCCCTCATCACATTTTCTACAGTGAAACAGCAATACTTGTGTTCCGGTTGGAAGGGTAATTCAGCCAGTGGCACAAGGGATATAACATCATAGTTTCCATGGTTGGTGGCATATGGTAATGTAATGATGTAAGATAAGGAATGGTGAATTTTTCATTCGGTGCCAATGTGGTGACCTCTTACCATAATTACCTCGTCCGCCTACCTATACAATAAAACTATTTATGGATTTGAAAAACGAAAGATTTTTTGTCAGAAAATATAGAAAGTTCTTGAAGATATATACAGTACTCTCAAATAATTGGAACGTTTGTGTACTGCTACTGTAACTTTATAGTAAATTTACGCGAATAATGGCACGTAATCATTACAAATTATATGTAAATTAAAAAAAAATATGTGAAAATGAAGACATTTATTAGGACACGGTTTTTTATAATTTTTTGTTATAAATTAATGAATAGTCATATTTTCATATAGTTTAATAGCTACATATGTTATCAATCGTGACTGCCTCGTTGGTCTAGTGGCTAGATATAAGGCTGCAGACCCGGTGGTCCTGGGTTCAATTCCCAGGTCGAGCCAATAAATAGTTATTGGGTTTTTCTGTCAGGAAATTCTCAGTAGCAGCCCGGAGTCTGGAAGTTGGAAGTGTGTACACTCCCGTGCCTCGGAAAGCATGTTAAGCCGTTGGTCCTGCGACTGAACTCTTTCCGGTCGTGTCGGATTGCCGTCCCATCGGATTATGAGAGCTAAGGAAAAGAGAGTGCACCTGTGTTTGCGCACACACTTGTGCACTATAATGTCTCCTGCGCAGTTGGCTAATCTCTCTTGAGATTGGCCGCCGTGGCCGAAATCGGTCTGGAGGACCTTATTTCTTATATGTTATCAATCTATACTAGTATTATAAAAAGGAAAGATTTTATTTGTTGTTTGTTTGTTTGTTTATTACGATTTAACTCAAAAACTACTTGACCGATTTTAAAAGTTCTTTTACCATTAGTAAGCTACATCTTTACCAAGCAACGTAGGCTATATTATATTTTCAAAAAATTTAAAGAACATTACCTAAAATGGACAAAGGTATCAAAATGTTGCCTATAAAAGTTTTTGCGTGCGCTGCGAAAGCTATTGAAGATATATAAAATAGAGTACTATATATTAATAGTACTCATGATTGCTCACAAAAATGTCCATGATGGTATATGCCTAACTATTATAGTTAAGCCACAATAATAGTTTATGTTAAATTATTAAGTTCAAATACGGTTGAAATCGAATAGTGTTGATATTAGTATCATGATATTATTAATCCTTATCCATTTAAATGGCTTGATAATTAAGATTGATTATTTACATATATAATTTAAATGATCCGGATCGGACTTTGCGTTTAGAAATTATGACGGGTATAAAAATTCTCCCAGTCAGAAAAATATCACAGTTTTAATAAACTGTAACTGTCCTACGTTTCGTCTATTACCAAAAACTAATTTACGTTAAATAATAGTTCTGAAATTTTTGCGGGCGAAGTCGCAGGCAAAGTGCTAGTTAAAAATAATGTTACATATGTAATATAAAAATTACAAAATATAGTCATTAAATTAAACCATCATTTTTGTATGAAAAATGTAAAAATGTAATTTTTTTCACGTTGGTAATATGAAAATATTTCGAGTGTAAAATGTTTGCAGATTGCAAAAATTTGTTCATATGATGGATACGAATTACAAAGTGCATAAAATACGTTATGAACAATCAGAATAGTGGAGTGAACGGCACTCTACAGGGGCCTGTCATAGTGTCATATCAAGTGTAGATTCCCGGCTCAGGTAGCATAATTACATATGGATTATACGCTAAATATTATAGAATATTAAATTCTGTTTATACCCAAAATAGATGTTGCAAGATGTGTAATAGGTGTAATTTGGATATAGCATTATTTCCGTGGACTTTACTTTGAGTTTTATGTTTTAATTACAATTTAGAATGTACGTAGTATTTAAAATTAAATAAACTGATAGCATACGACAAATTTAATTTGTTGATTCATTAAAAAATATTTAGCTTTAATGAAATATTTATCTTATAGTTTATATATGCTAGTTACTCAAGTCCACGTGCAATGGTGCTGTAATAAAAAATAAGTACATATGTATATATTTTATTATTGACAATCTAACCTTTTAAGAATCTGCTTAATTTTATAATAATTATATAATATAAACCTTGTACGAGATTTTAGTGTGAATTTATTAATTATGAAGTAGTAATTTTTTTTTTAAATTTTAGCTCCTAATTGAACTGAAGCAGCAATAAAACGCCAAATTATACAGAAAAGATTAGAACTAATTTTATTAAGATTCTTAGAATAATCAAGTAGAATTTTACTAAAGACATAAACGAAGTTAAAAGTGCATATCGTGGTTTGAGAATAGTAACTATATATAAAAAAAATTCGTGTCGGTCAAAGAAAACTTTTTAAAATTATATTTGTATCGAATGCAGGATTAACTTCTATTGAAGTCCAATAAAAATTAAATTAAAACCTTTAAAAGTATATAACCTACAATTAAATAGAATACCTTCAATAGAATTTATTGTCAGAAGTTATCGCGAAATGCAATATTAAAAAATATCCATAAGCAAAGTTGAGGGAAATTTTGAAAAATATGATTTAAGGGGCAAGAGGCGGGAGGTCGGCAACAACTTTGAAGAGGAATCGGTCCCTCGAGGGCCGTGATGAATCTTTCAAACGCTTTATCGCTTTGCATCGGGAATCGAATCGCCGGTCTTTACTCATCCTCGAATCGTACAATTTATAGGTGTTATCGAAATATAAATATTTTCTTGGTTGCGTAAGAGATTAAAAATACTTTCGCGGTTTAAATATCAATAGGTAAATAGTAAAATACTATGTAAGATTGTAATAACTAATAAGTGCTTATATTCGTGCCGAAGTCTGAAGCTATTTATGAACTTTTCCTTAAAATAAACTTATAAAATCTTATAAAATCAAAATTGTTCATTATATTTTATGACAAAATAAATTGCACACGGTTCGTCGTGCTACGTAAATTCTTTGTAATTTCATTGTTGAAATTGTAACGGCTCTGTTTTCCGGGAAACAAAATTACATAGTCTTTTAATTTTCATGTACACAGAAACATTCCGCGAATGGAGTTGCAACAACAACCGTGTAAAAACTAAGTGCCTACTAATACTAGTTAACTTTATGTTATGAATTCTTGGCTAAGTGGTTAAGCTGGTGATAGTCGGAGGTGAGGTTGCACCGACGAGTTGTGTAGGTCACATTACAGCCCGTGCTCTTAGCCGCTGGCACTCACACTTAACTTGGTATGTTTACACCTCTCGTTATATCACTTAATGAATATAATTGTACTTAATTTAGGAAAGTGTTTACTTATTAGTGTTTATGTTCACAATTTTAATTTTTGCTTTCTTACAACTTATTATTTCTTTAGTTAGTCTTGTTAAAATGTTGAGACTATTGTTTTCAGCTGAATTTATAATAAAAATAGATTAGTTAGAGAAACGAAAAATTAGGTATTAATCTTATAGTTTTTTTTATACAGTAGGAGCGTATGGGCCACCTGATGGTAAATGGTAACCAACGCCCATAGACATTGGTATTGTATGAATGTTAACCAACGCTTACATCGGCAATAGACCATCAACCTTGGAAACTAAGATGTTATGTCCCTTGTGCCTGTAATTACACTGGCTTATTCACCCTTCAAACCGGAACACAACAATACCAAGTACTGCTGTTTTGCTGTAGAATATCTGGTAAGTGGATGGTACCTACCCAGACGAACTTGCACAAAGCCTTACCACCTAGCGAAAGTGAAGTAAATTAATTGCTTGATTATTATTCTACATTAGATTGTTATTCTATTGGGTCCAATTGAGTTTAAACTTTTTACAGTTGCTTTTGGTTTGGCTGTAAAACATTGTATCATCAAGTTACAATCGGGTATTTTTTACAGAAAACAAATAAAAAAAACACTAGTTAGCAGCCATTGTATTTAAGTCAATTGAATTATATGAAATTTTATTAAATTCAGATTTTCGACGAAACTTTTTAATATAAGAATAGTCAAGAAGATACACGTACAATATGTTCGAGTCTATTCGAAGTTATTTCGATATTATTTTGACTAGGAAATATCCCGGAGCGACTTTAATAAATGCTGTGAAACTTTTAGCAATCTTGTTTTGCTTTATTCCTTTACGTTCGACATGTTTGCTTTTGAGATTTGGACGAACGAATTTTCTATTGTTGCTTTGTTTGAAGTCGACCCAACTATCTCCTCCTTCAACTTCTTATTTCGACTCGCACATCGCGCTGACAAATTGCGTTACCTGTTTTTATAAATTTTTATTTCATGTTTAATTTAATTTAGTTGGACTCATACTTTCGAGTGAGAAATATTTTTATGTAAAATATTAAGGTCAAGAAAAATTATTTATAGTCTGTAGTTGTAAAAAAGATTTTAAAACGAAATTATTATGGAGTTACTCGCAAACGTAAAGAATTTCAATGACTACACTTGAGCATCTTCCTTTTGAGCTCAAGTTTTGCGAAACAAGCGACATTGGACGGAATAACTTAATTCCGATTGAGAGCACTTAAAAAAAGAATGGGTCTTAAAGGCAGGCACGAAAGCTCGCGCTCTTGAAATGTGCTGATGCTGCGAAAATCTGTAAAATTATACCCGTTGCTAGTTAAGCCGGTTCCTCGCTAATACAATAAAATAAATACTCAGGGACTAAACTACAAATTACTAGAGTCCTTGTTCAGCTTAAAATAATTAAGATTCTTTGTCCGGGCGACGGTTTAACTTTGCTGCATAGTGTCTGCAATCTTGGTGAAGGGTCGGATGAATGTCTTTTCATAATATTGTTAGCGAAGCTTTGCTTTGTTAAATCCATTGCTAATATTTTTGTTGCGAAAAATGAGTAATATTTTATGACTGCACACCGAAACCATTGTCGTAATAATATTGTTACGTAACTTTCATATTTTATAGTTTATAAATGAAAATACTTTCTATTTCATTAATACATGTCGTCAAGTCTATTTAAATAAAACTTATACTTTGTAAACGACTGATCAATTTTAATGAATGTTTGAATAAAAATCCGAATTTTAGTGTTAAAAGAGCGTTGAAACCTATGGTATTTTTAAAAGAAAAATGTGTCACCATTTTCTTTTCTATTTTTCTAAAAGAAGCAAGAATTTCGCTCGAGGTAAGTTGAAGGTGCTAGAGGCTGGAGTGGCGGCGTGCAAACTATGTGTTGTCACCGTATCTGTTTATTCACGCTGTTTTAAAAACATATAAATGGAACACGCAAATTGTGCACACAACTATAGCGTGTTTATTTTCTTAGAAATTTGAAGTTATCAACGATGAAGATCAAATAAAAGAATCCATGTATGTCACATGAAAGTTTCCAGATTTTTAGAATGTAGGTTCTTTTCTACTTATCTAGTATTTATATAATATGTATAGGAATAAATAGTAACGCTTACTACACAAATTATTATGTAAATATAGTATAGGTATCGTATACATCATTTCATCCTATTTTACATCATGGCGTTCAGACATACCATGGGGTTTTAATTTGACTTAGTAGGCGTTTTTGGTGGCTAAATTAGTTTTCTATTTTAGAATTATACTTTTTTTTTCTAAAGAAGGTTTATCTGATTTATAATCTGGAAATATAAAATTTGGGAATGAAATTCATCTTTGAATGTTTGAAGCTCTTCTTCTTCTTATGTATGTATTTAAATTATTTGCCAAGAATTGGAGGTGGATTATTATGTGAAAGCAGCGGGACAGCTAGATTGGGGTAATTTTGGTATTACTGGGGTCAAATCAGCGTGAGGTCGGCCTAAAAACGTGCTGTCACAAAGAGAATCGTGCGAGTGAGCAAGAGGGCACTGCGAGGTCACGCCGGCCGCGAAGAGCCCTTCGCTTTGTTCAACTGCCAACAATGCCTGCTCGAGCACCACTACAGCATACTTGTATCGGATGCAAGCGATGTTTCAGCGACGGATTAGGGTCCGCGAGTAATTATACGATATTTATGCCCACTCCATGTAACAGCTCTACAAGAAAACCAACGTTAAGATACGGTTATGACACCGTAATCTGGATCCCGTATAATTTTTTGGCAGGAATATTAATGTAGGTGGAGCACAAGCCAAATTGTATAGATTATCGCCGATCGGAAATTTATCGTTGGCGACGGAGTGTAATGGACTTACTTAATGTTAGGGACTAATTTTGTGTAGGTACTTACTGCGAGCCAATTCAATCCTTCTAATATTTATAAATGTCAAAGCTTTCCAGTATTCATGTATTGAAAATTCGTCTTTCTAAGAGATTATATTAGAAAAAATAATGATATATTTTTAAGAAAATGATCTTATATATTACCTATCTTAAAATAGCATTAGAATAAGAATTAACTATATTATTTCGTAACACTTTCTAGAAAAAGGATAAAACAAATAAGAATGAATGTTAAAGAATGATGTGTTATACACTATCCTTTTCTAAATTTTATTGGTTTTTTTTCTCATAAGAATTTAATAATTCACTTAAAATGAAATAAAATAATAAATAAAAAATATTAAACAATTTGAAGTACTCGTATGCCCGAAGTATGCATCTCTAGTTATAAAAATAAATAGTTATAATAATAATAAATACAAATTAGTAATAATAAATAGTTCTTCAACATTACTTAAGTCCACAATTAAATATAATTTTATTCAATTACAAAAATGTTATTTATAATATATGTATGTACAAGCTAGTCGTGATTTCATTACATATTCGCTGTAGCCTTCAAACTCATAGCTCATATATATTTTGAAGGTTGAACTTGAACTTTATACGGGTGACTCTTCTGAAGCTACTAACCGAGCTAACTAAGCCACAAGGCTGTCCTGCGGAATTTGTCGCGTTGCGTCGCGCCACAAAGCCGCAGGTGCCACGCTATATGTCACTAGTTGCCCGAGACCACTTGGGTCTTTCCTGAGGCTTACGAAAATAGTTCGTCCAAAAAATCTATGGATACTCTATATAAAATTAATAGGACATTTCAGGGAATTCTGCTTTTTCATAATAATATTATGTTATGCTATTCAATAAGAGCGATGTAAAGGTTTTAAAACGTAGCTAAATTACAATAAAGCTTAAGCAAAGTCAATAGTGTGAATTGATTCGAAGTTCCATTTTCCGTTCAAGAGCGAACGAATAATACGAAGAAATCCACAAGGTGTACAAAAAGACACAGAGGTAGATGTTTAACTACAAAGTCCGGCTAAAAAGAATAATGCAAGAGTACCTTTTGCTTTGTTACACCATGCAACAATAGTAAGAAGGGAAATGATTTTCCATTCCACTTTTTCTGAGGTTCGCGAAATGGCGCGTTTTGTCACAGTAACAAACAAGTCCATTTCGACATTTTCCAGCTTTCATTTAGAGCAGGTGGCAACCGTCATGTCGTTTCTAGTGTGTTGCTGACTTTGCATCGCATAACTTTGAAAAAGTCTGTCGCAGCGCTGAAATAACAGATCATTTGTTTCGATAAATGAAGTGAAAATGTTACACCTTTGTTACGTGTTCAAGTTTCCGATGTAAAGAATAATACGTGCATACGTACCGTAAAGGCGACGTGCAATGTTGTTACCAAAATAATAACCCTTATTACAATATATAAATAACAACTCCAACTTTTATTTCAGAAAACTTTTTCACTATGTACATGTTAAATTTTCTTATTTCACAAGTGGTATTTGGTACGTACGTGTATATATTTTGTACGACCAATAATCCAAATCGAAATACTTTTTCAACATAGAAGCATTTACTTTAAGTAACAGCCCGTGAATGTCCCACTGCTGGGTTAAGGTCTCCTCTCCTTTTTTAAGGAGAAGGTTTGTAGCTCATTCCACCACGCTGCTCCAATGCGGGTTGGTGGAATACACATGTGGCAGAATTCGGAATAGAAACACCCAGCTCTGAGAAGAATCGGCGAAAGACACTCAGCGGGGGATTTTATATCACGTTTCGCTTACAAATTTTCAGTGTAAAAAAAACTTAAATTAAAAAAATATATATCCCCGGTAACTACCCCCTTCCCCCCTTCAAACAGCTAATTTTATAATACACAAATCAAATCCTTTCATTTGATACCCCGCACAAATATATTCGCTTACTATTGTTTATTCAGCCCCTCTTCTACCCCCCATAACTATTAAACGGTTGAATTAATTTTCTTCAAATAAACAGCCTAAAACACTCTCGACTAAGATATATTTCCAACAAAAGCAATGAAATGAAAATCAGTTCATCCGTTCGAGAGCTACGATCTCATGTAGACAGACAAACAGAGATATGTGTGTGTCACACGTCAAACTTATAACACACATCGTTTTGCGTCGGAGGTTAAAAAAAAATACAGGAGGCGATCGTTCCCACAATTATTGAAGTTGGTAATTGATGAGTGGGGTATATATATATATATGTATGAGGCATACATACATATATTTTTTTTCATTTATCAAACAGCCTTTAAATGAACTTTTAATGCGATACACATTATTATAGTTGGCCGTTAAAAATAATGTCATCACTAAAGTAAAGTGCGCTGTGCGACGTTGGCGGCGGACATCGTGCAATTGTGTAATTCAGGTAGCTCCATTTCAGTGCCCACATTATTTTCACTGCAGCGGGTGTACCACAAGAAATAAAGGAGACCGAAAAAAGGATACTCTTTGAATGTTTTTTTTATTTCATAGTACTGCAGCAAAGTGTGGTTTAATTGTGCAGTGGTACCATTATAGTTATTATTTTTATACCTTTATAGATTTATAAGACGCAGAAAAGAAATATAAAATCAATACAATACTTTCAGTTAAAGATTTTGTATGAAGACTTTATCTTTCACAGCTTTGTTCAGTCCGCTTTGTGCTGCGTTTGGCTCACTTAGTTATCGGGAACGAACGTGGAAATAGAAGGGTATGGGCGATATTCTTTAAGTCGGATGTGGAAGTCTGTGGAAAACGCTTGTCCACTTGTAGTGTAACGTTTGTTGTGAAAATTACACAACTTTCTAGTGGGCAGTGAGAGAAGAAACTAGAGAGGGGCGCCACCTTCCGCTACGCCTTCCCCGTACTCACCTATGCCCTCCCGAGAGACAATAGCGAGCCAATAAAAGTTTTATTGTACGCTATGATTTTGGAAACATTTTTCAAGATGACTTCTATAAAATTCGCAATTTATTCAGCTAGTTCTGAGCAATTCTCACAGTTTATATACGTCCACAGACTAAACTTTACAGCAAATTTACTTAGACGTTTCATATTTCATTTTTCTATTACACTCATACGAACTGGTTAGCTTAAAGGAATTAATAATTCATATTAAACATATATAAAATAATAAGAGATATGAGAAAATCTTTTCATCGTTTATTTTATTATACTCTGTCCACTTCGATATTCACTTTTGACATCTGCCTTAGAACATTACAGTTACAGATTACTTACATAATTGTTAAATGATTAATAACTTTAAAATGCTTACTAAAATTAATATGTAAATTGTCTAATCTAATTTATGTCTTTTTACAAACGTTATAAAACCGTAAATCTATCAGTTTTTGAAGGGATAATTGTGATGTGTAATAAATTTCATTACATTCTCAAGGATCCAATTTTTTTGCTGCAAATGAATTAATCGAATAGTAATCGTTTTATACATAGGTAATAATAAAATATATAATTTAAACAATCCTAGATATGATATAAATATATACAATTTTATTATAATAAATAAGCGTTACTTAATTATATACATATGTTATTAATATTCTTAGTAATTGTATGATTAATTATTACTAAATTGATTTTTTGTAGTCCCTTACGAAATGCTACTACTTAATTGATACGATAAATAGGTGTAATACTTTATTTAATTTTACGCTATTATTTGCTATAAATACCAACAAATTTATATTGTTTCGTAAATTAACATTTGATAATAAACACAAGGGATAGAAACCGCCAAAATCAGATATAAATTATTTTAATTCCACAGCAAAAATCGATAAAAGACTAAAAAACAACTAAAGTGTTAATTAATTATCGAATCACTAATTAAAATTTTACATTGCCGCACCTACTAGTTCCTTCTATATTACTAGGCTATAAGTGGATAAGCAAATATACAGAATAGTGACACTTTGTGTATTGTACTCATTATAAACAATGACAATTTATTATAGCCGAGTTATCATTTTAAAGCTTAGATAGCTGAAAAGGTCGGACTATAGCTATGACCATAAATAACCAAAAATTATTTTAGAAGCCTTGTAACATCTTTGTGGCGTAGGCGTTAATGTCATTAGGTTAAATTTTCAAATATAGAACGTGGAAAGGTGCCTCAACCTTTAATCCTGGCACATATTCAAAATAAGATTTAGAATTTTAGATAGACGATTTTGTTTGCGAAATGGACTTTTGCTTTACAAAGAAAACATTTTACCTGTTTGTATTTTGGATGTTTGTGAGGGCAGTAGTGGTTAGGGTGGTGGGGGGAGATAAGAATCAAATAGATGTTGTTTCGTTGCATGGCTGTGTTGTACAACATATGCAAGCGGCGACAAATGGTGTCAACATCTTGACACTTGAGCTGAGAAATTATGATTCCCGTTGAGATTACATACAATATACACAACGACACAGCGAAACAGCGTTAACTTTGTTACAATGGGTTACGAGTTATGCCAGTAAATATAAATTAACATTAACGTTTGGATCAAATATTTATTAATTTAAAAACGTACACGTATAATTATATCCATGATCATTTTAAATCTGCTATGCTAAAAAATATAAAGTAGAATAAATAATTTTTCCTTCCCAACTCTCAACGAGAACTTTAATAAAATCAAGTAAGATGAAAATGAATAATCTAGAATCCTTAAAATAAACAAGCATATTTCAAAGGACTTGGTAAAAAATATTTTAATGGCCTTAATTCGCGTGGACGTGCACAATAAAAAAACACAGCAAATTTAATTTAAGGTCAGAAATATATTTTAGTTGCTATAAAATGGCACATGTAAAACGTGTGGGAAAAGTGCAATGGGTTCGTAACAACATTAAATATTTCTGGTAATATTGCGGTTACCTGCGACAAGCAGTTGTGCGGTATTTTCAAAGAGATTTTTATAAATAATTGCTTTTGTACTGTATACCAGTTTTTAATGTGCGTGTATTCCAACGTTAAAAGAATCGTGGCGTGGTTTTTGTTCGTGAAAATTCCAAAGTAGAGGACAATTTTATTTCTACGTTAACAATTCATTTTGTTCACAATATATAATTATAGCGTTTCCGTTCTATTTACGTTTAAATTGTACACCATTGTCCTAAAGAGAGACCTAGAAATTGCGAGAATCAAAACGATTCGAGCGCGCTATAGTTTTTACCTGAAGTATGTTACGTCTGACGTGTAGTCATGAAACGTATTTTGGCAAAGCGATAAGGAAATGACACAAAGAAAACAAACTACAGTCCGCTTCGGCCGAAAATTTGCGAGGGCGAGGAATAGGAAGGGGACGCGAGATAGCACGGCCGTCGAAGTTATTGGAACGGTGTCAGAGATCGTCCGCGACGGATATCTATCTACCTTTACTTCTTACCTCCTATCACTGGTGCCAGTTAAATTATATTATTTTACAGCTAACGCAACTATCGCAAGGAAAAAGTTTGAAAAATTCAGTTCGTTCTTTTTTATGAAACTCAATTTTGTTCGCATAGATTTATGAAATTTTCTTTTTACATTCAACAAATCTCATTTTATAGTTTTAAGCATTTGTACATACATATATAAAAACGACTTTGTGTTGTAATAATATTTATATAAGATATTCTACCACCAAAAATACATTCAAAATGGATGTAACTATATTTAGGATAATGTATTCCAGTTTGAAGTGTGAGTGAGCCAGTGTAACTACGAAGGACATAACATCTTACTTCCCACGTTTGAAATACTATCTCATTAATATTCAACATATGTATGTATGTCTCTATGATTTCTTAAAGTTAGATTGGATCGATATAACAGGCATTGTAAATTCACCGACCTCTTTCGACTTGAATTGAACGAACACGCGAACACGATTGACGCGTTATCGTTTTGTCTGAAAATAGCCTTCCACGAAACGATTTCTATGGACGACCCATTTAATTTAACGGACAATGTATACAGAGAGTGCAGAGAAGCGATTTGTCAAGGGAATGAATTTCAACAAAGGGCTTATTCATTTGAATGGCAACTTGTTGTACTCGACCGTTTTAATTTCATAAGTCGTTTATCATAATCAAGCGAAGGGGTGAAGGGGGACCAACCCATGTCACTGTCTCCGCGGCTATGAAGGAAATGTCACATGCCTTCGGACAATGTGGACATTTCGTGTATTCGCGAAATGCGTTGCAGCGAAGAAAATGTAACGAAAATGGCGCTCAAGAAACAGAGTTCAGCGTTGCAAATGATACAAGATGTCATATCGTATTCCGCTTCGTAACCTTGTCGTGTAACGGTGAAACTTTATGAGATATTGCTGAATGTTATCTAAACTGAATTATCGTATCATGACATTTTTCTTCTTCCCTCTGTTGATGGAATTATATACTGGTATAGTCGAAAATTGCCAACTTTTATAATGTTGATGGTGATATATGTATGTATGTTAGAATTCCTTACAGATTACAATTACGTTTATCGTTTGCAATATCTGTGGGATCTTATAACAGATTAACAAGGTTCTGCGATAAAACATCATATCGGTAAGCAATAAAAACCTGCGTTATAATGTAATAATGCGTTTCGTTACTAAAACCCAATGTTCCCGAGTCAGATTTATAAGCATGACACGACCTAAAAGTCTCATGATAAAGGAGCACTAAAGTAATTTAATTCCATTGCAATTCATGGAAATACCGAAATTTAAACGAATATTTCAAACGTTCAATTTGCATATGCAGGTATATTAAAATGTATAGAATGAAATTTCAATAAGTTAAATGTCCGTATTTTAACCGTAGCGGTACATAGAATGATAAAACAATATGTATTTAATTTACGATTTCCTTCGGCAAATATATTCAATGTGTGTTGTGAACCTAACTCATATAAATTAATGGCTCCTTCTATTGCAGCACGGTGGATTCAAGTAGGTAGTTAGTAAATAGCTTTTGCCGGTCGACATCCCTAATCTAATACGCTCGATTCTGGATTTGATGCCCGACCGGGGACTGCAATCTTCGACCTCGAACGCCGGTAACTGTGTCGCTCCTCTATATTACTCTGATAATGGTTAACCGGACCTATGCTGACATAGACTAACTACCCGCATACGAGATTCAATATGTTCCAACAGCGATTCTGTTTTAGAATATAAATTAACTGAATTTAAATTAAACTCGCTAGATCGCCATTTCAAATGTTGTTTGGAAGTAAATGCGGGCTACTTGGTAATTCCGTTCCGCGAATGTAGTGAAGGTAACTATTGGATCAATTTTGTCAATTTGCATGGATCATTAGATTTGACATTACTAAAGATTGCACATGGCGGCCGGAGTACGGTGAACTATTTGAACGTAATTTATATTATATAATTTTCAACCCGAGTTGATTCAGTGGTTGGAAGTAGATCTTAACCGATAATTGTAGGTTTAATCGTAAGCAACTTTTAAATTTTCAAGTTCTTTTAGGTTTATATTTCATTTAGTGCTTGGCCGTGAAGGAAAACATCGCGAGGAAACCTGCATATGGAATAATTTCTTAACTGTCCCTTATCAAAAAAAAAACATCTTATTCATACTTTATATTTGTACCATTTATTTACTTTGTAAATATGATTTAAAAGGGCAGATTTTCTATTGTGTGACACGCATTCTCTCGTCGACGTCAGAACGAGCGATCGAAATCTAAATAATAAAGATCGTGAGGCAGTCCCTGTGCAGGGTAGGCTTAGTCGTACAAAATTGGAGTAATAAAAGAGGAATGCTTGCGAAAGTTTCGCAATAAAGCCAACGAGTATCGACTGTTAAGAAGTAAAGAGTTCTCGAGTATAATGGCCCATGTACATAAGTCGTGGTTATTTATACTAGTTTAAACTTCGTTCCGATTCCGCTCCTTGTATACTAGTTCGAGTAATATTTATGGATTTATTCGTAAATTTTATTGAAACGTGATCTTGTAGAATGTTTTATATTCAAAAAGAATAAATCAATTTAAAACAAGTAGTAATGAGATAATTATAAATATCGAACAGATTTTTATTTTTAGAACTGCAGATTTCTTCTCGTTAATTCTGAAAGGTGCTATTTATATATTTGTTTAATTTTTATTTTTCTTGGAACGAAGTTCCTTATGGGGCGTTACGGAGTTACGAAAAACGTCCGTAACGTTAAAAAAAAGCGTAAGGTTTTTATGTATAGTCTATGTATGATGGCTATACAGTGTCTAATGTATAGTCTACGGGATGACTGCTATTTAATATATTTAAAGCTATAGTTTCTATGATAGAACATGATTAGTCTTAATTATTATTATTCATGTAAATATCGGTGGTAGAGCTTTGTGCAAGCTCGTCAGGGTAGGTACCACCCACTCATCAGATATTCTACCGCAAAACAGCAGTACTTTGTATTGTTGTGTTCCGGTTTGACTCACCCTTCAAACCGGCCAGTGAGCCAGTGTAATTACAGGCAGAAGGGACATAACATCTTAGTTCCCAAGGTTGGTGGCGCATTGGCAATGTAGCTGATGGTTAACGTTTCTTACAATGCCATTGTCTATGGGCGTTGGTGACCACTTACCATCAGGTGGCCCATATGAACGTCCGCCAACCTATACAATAAAAAAAAAATAAAAAAAAATAGCTGTTTCATTGTATATTATTATTATATATTTTATATAAATCATTGTAAACATCAAATCAATATCCGATTAATTATTTTCTTTATAACTCGAATAGAACTTGAAATTAATATTTTTATAATAAGGAACTTCATTCCTATCTGGTGTCCCACGACACCACACGATTTTTTTTAAAATTAATTTAAGTTCTAATCTCTAATAAATTATACATTTGAATTGTGATGAAAGTTAACAATTTAGTTTAAGTTATAAAATTTAGTAGATATAACTATGTCAAGTTATAATAAATTATGAAATTGAAAATGAATTGAAAAATAAATAAAAATGAATCGCAAAAGTAAAATGGATTATATTTACGTAGCCCTAAAACATACACTTGATTGTACTGCCCCACATACTAGTCCCAAGTGCTTAAATAATATCATCACGATCGATTGAATGGAAATTATTTAGAGTGTAAGATTTGACAACACATACAAAGGTAAATAAAAACACATACTTATGTAAAATATACATATACAATGTAACTCCTTATTACTTACACTTAACATTACCATTATGTTAGTAATACAGAATATATACGATGAGAAGTGTCCGTATAGAACGTTAATGACGTTGTTGATATAGTCAACACATTACGTAATCAAATCGTTATTAAAATAATGTAAATTCTTATATAATAATACATACATTATATTTTCATATAAAAAAGCAAAGAAAATGCAGTTCAGTACCTTTTTCTATTATGTTTGTCAAACGACTTTCTTTAAAAAATAACGTTTAAATATGCAATCAATAAATGTTATTCGGTTTTCTGACAATAAATTTTCAATACTAGATCGGAGTTACGGCGACAGGGTTGCTTTCACTTCCATGCCTTGGAAAACCATTGCGTAAACGCAAAACCGTTGGTCCTGCGACTGATCTCTTTCCGGTCGTGTCGGATTACCACCCCATCGGATTATGAGAGCGGGTGAATAGAGAGTGCATCTGTATTTACACACACACTTCAGCACTATTACTTCTTCATACGATAATGTGTATATTACATATTTTAATAACCCACTGCAAATACTTATTTAACTCTTTTTCGAGTGTGCTAAGTTACGATTGTGATTTCAAGAATTGTAGTCGCTATAGATCCTCTAAGTCTAGAAAAACTAAATTCCATTAAAACTAAAGTCACATAGTCGACAGAGTTTGTTCAAACTCTTTCCTTTTACACTTGATCTATCTTTCTTTTAGTTACTATAATACGTTTCCTTTTAGTAATAAATTACCAGCTCGGCATATCATATATTAAAGTTGAAATAAACATTTTTCCTTTGACACTCAATTATCTGTGTTAATCAAAAATACAAAATGTTGTAGCAAACCTATAAAGGTTATATGGTGTAATAGTTTATCTTAATTATTTAATTTTTATACAATAATAAACGTAATAGATTTTAAGTGTTCCAATGTGAGGCTAAGTCTCCTATTCTTTTTTGGAGCATATGACACACTGCTCCAATGTGGGATACACATGTAGCAGACTTTCAGCCAACACTTACAGGTGCACTCACATTATATTCCTACAACGATATACGAGATAAATTATAAACACATATATAACATTACACGTGAAATTCAAATTGTCATTATTTGTAGTGTGTGACAATAAAAAAACTCTCTCTCATTCTTTCAAACAAGCAAATTTCGGCCGAAAATCTCAATAACATTTTATTGGCTCGACCTAGGATTTGAACCCAGGACCACCGTGTCTGCGGTCTTACATGTAGCCACTAGACCAACGAGGCAATGCATGTACAAGCTATATGTTTTGTAGTAATAATAATATATGAATAATAGACATAGCAATGTAAGCGAAATCGATATTCAATTAAAACTTCTTCATCAATATATTCGATTGGAAAGATAAGTCATGAGGTTACTTTTAGGCAAAAGAAACTAGAGTAAGGGAACTCGAAAACCAATAGACAAATTATGGGGCTGACATAAAGTAACGGATCTCGCACGGAGGTGCTTGCAGCGTAACGTTTTTGGAGTGTTTCACGTGGAAAATAATTACATGCCGGCTGTGACGTATGAGCGCTATTTAAGCGGGGCCCAAAGAGTAATCGTAGCGATAAACACTCACAATTAAACCATTGCTACGCGACGCACGCCTTTCTTTGCACTTCTCTTAATGAAGATTTGTGGTTCGACCGCTTAGTTTGGCGAGGTCTTCGGAATTCTTACGCTGAGAACTTATTATTGCGATGTACTGCAGTATATTTTTAAAACATTATACGATCCTTGATATTTCTTCTCAAGTGTTATTAAAAGCACAAACTTCTATTACACTATTGATTTTTTTATTTATAAATACTCTAAATTAGTAGATGTAAACATTTGATTGAATAATTTGAGATAAAATTAAACAGAATTGGAGAAATATATATATAGAATATCGAAAGCCTAATGTAAATTGGTAATTAATTGCAGATCGGTAGATACGGGGTATTTGTATGGCAATGTTTCGATTAGTCTAATTGATACATGTATTGTGAAAAAGGTACTCCAGGGTCGAGACCCGTACGTATATTACATATTGGTCAATTAGGTAAATAACTGTAGGGACTATAGTTCAACGTAAGTTTCTAATGGAACAGCAAAGAACGACGATTTTTAAGGATACTCTAAAATACCTACAAGCGATAATCCTTCTTAGTGTATATTTAATAAGCGATAAAATTGCGCGAATTGTTACTTATCAGTGAATTTAATATATCAAATAAGAGTTGTAGCAATCGATAGAATTAATTTGCAAAGTGTAAACAGCGATCAGTATAATAAATAAGGAATGTATAAATAAGAAACGCTTTAGTGGAATATCGAGGATTTGCATTGTAAATGTAAGTCGATAGATAAATAAACTAAGGCCGTTCGTCTATTGATGCAAATTCTGTGTACATTCACTCTACTGAATGGTCGAAGATGTATTTTCGGCTGCAATCTCAATATTCATAAATCGCACGTTGAAATCTGTAATATGCGTTTTATTTACATAAGAATTATTTATATTAAGGAAGCAAATACAAAAAAAATAGCTTTTTTACAAATTATAACGATGTAGAATGGTGGCACAAAACAGCAGCATTTCTCTGTTGAATCGCAATTCCGATTACTGGCGTGAAAAATGAACCAGCTCTCCCGTCACCAATGGAGACACCATTGGATAAAAGACAATAAGTGTTTCAACTACAAACGAAACGTAGACATCATTTGGAGATGAATATTTGCGTCGTTTGTTCGTTTTAGATTTTCAGTGGCTCTAGCCTTTAACAATGTTACCCTAAAATGAGACGTAGCAAATATGTTAACCGAACCAGTGTGAACATTGGTCTTTTGCTATCAATTATTGATGAATTCCATGGAGTTAAATAAGAGCCAGGAACGTCGATTTTGGCAAGAGCTCTTATAAGATGCTATCATTTAATTATTTTTATATCAGGATTTCTTTACATTGTTTTTTCATACTTAGCTTTTTAATCTGTAGAATTATTAATGTATAACATCGATTGGCGCCTTGGAGGTAAGAAGGAATCGTATAACGTGACGGCAGACGTCTTGATGCACTCTTATACGGTGATGGCCCCTTACTGCCGCGTGTGTTCTTAACGCGCATACTTTATACTTCGTTGCTTTATATTATAATAATATGAAATTATAAAAATATAAATGTACTTACATTTAATAATTTGGATAAAAAGAAAAAAGGTTGTAAAAGTAAGGTAAGGCAAAAACGTTGGATGTTATATGTGATATATTTAATGTTAATGGCCGGGTACAGGTGGGCGAGAAAATTTACTTGGAATCGTATTAATATGATTGATCAAAGTATTAAAAAAACTCAGAGGTACTTTTTCGTATTTGTACTCAAACATCTCGACATTTTTTTTTGTAATTTACTATAGCAAATAAAATTTAATCAAATACGTAGAAATGTTATACTAGCTGTCCGCTCCGACTTCATACGGGTAAAACGTTATTATTATAATTTCTTTTTTAAACATAAGTATGATGACACTGATTTTTCTGTAGATATTTCAAAAATCTAGAAATCTTTTGTAAACAGTTTTGGAAGCGCTCGCTTCGAAAGAGCTTGGACCGACAATTTTTCTCTTCTTCATACACGTATTAAACTAGATATCCGGAAATAAAAATATGCAACATATTAATTTACTACACTTACGTTTGTCATAAGGCTATCAACTAAAATAATATGAAGGTTCCATAGTCGAATTAGTTGATTTTGCGTGAAACCTGAAAACCAAAACAATATTCTCGATAGTAATAAGATGCGTAGCATAGGCCGCCGTTGAGATTAAAGTTTGCAATCATTATGTACACTAATAGGGTAGTAGATCTCAAATCGCCCAGTGGAAAGAAAGCCCACTTGAATCTGATCTGAATAAGGCAGGTTCAAATCAAGACAAGCAAAATTTGCATTTATATTTTATCTCGCACTCGGTGCGAGAAATATCCATACGTTGAATCAGGTCCTGACACGCGCCGCCCGCAATATAGCAATGTAGTGGCCAGTGTGGTCACTGGCTCTCTTACAAGCGCCCTTAAATCTTCTCCTTAGGACTAGAAGAGGCCCTTACCTAGCAATGAGACAATTACGAACAAGCTCTTAATAAAATTGTATAATACAATTAAGTATAAAATAGTTTAAGGTTTCATTGCAAAATGTAAGAAAAGAAAGAAAATAAAGTAAAGAAATAAATCGAATTCCTTTTAATTGCATAAATTAAAAAAAAGTTACATTTACGTCATATATATTGATTTCCAAACCAGGATAATCCGTGATTTTAGGATCAGAATCATTACATCTATTCCCATTTGACAATATTTATTTTTAAATACTTTTGCCATTTTAAATAAACATTCTAATTAATATAACTACATTGAGTTATACAAGCAACAAAACAACAAATGTAAAGACAACACAGTTATCCTAAATATTACAAGTTGTTCAATACATTTAATATTTTATGCACAAAATCTGGAAAATTTGGCATAATTTCAGTTCGGAGTTTGCATGCAATTCTATATCAAACTTATAAAGTTTTTGAAAGGTCGACCTTGTTGGGGATAAGAAATTCAAACGAGCGCATAGTTATCTTCATTTTGCGACTACGATTTCTAAGATGTAATCTTTGTATTATATGGAGTGAAAAGTGATTACTTGCATTCAATTGTAATCGTAAAGATCGGAACGAGAATCGATATTATTAAAAAATATTATGAAAAAAATAATGTTGCCGTCACGGGATGACTGAGATGTGAAACGACGAAATTGATTGTTAATGAAAGATTTTATAATGAAATAAAACCATTAAATAAAGTTGGAGTAAAATAAATAAAAACATAGACATTTTCTTAGTAAAATAAATAATATATATCAATGATATACGTGTCACCCAAATGAGTGGAGAGTAAAGGGCGCATGAGTGAACAGAGGACGGTATGACGTCATAAGAGAGCGTCATGCCGTTTGCCGTCACGAAATGTGAGTTGGTTTTACTTTCGAGGCGCTAAAATAGATGCTCCACACCAAAACATAATAGCAATTTTAGTACTTGCATTACATTTATATTTGAAATTTTTAAATTGTATTTTAAGAATTAATTCTATAATTTTAGCAACGGCAGCCAGAATAGCTGGATACATTATAGCGCACAATAGTGTGCGACAAGAGTTATGCTCCCTGTTCGTGAGCTCTCATTGTTGAATGTCGATGGAAAGGTAGTACGGTAAGACTGGACAGAGATTAGGTGTAAGACCAACTTTACTTACTATTAGGTCCTTACATATGAAATTAGCGTTTTGTCGTACTGACCACTTTGATCTGAAATATCTCCTCTTTGGTTAAGAATTCCAAATTCAAATTTATAAATTCAATTAGCTGGTACATTTGAGTTTTGAAAACAGTCATTCATTTGTTTTTCCTCATTATTTTTTCTTTGGGGTCGCTTATTACTGCACAATGGAAAACATGAAATATCGGTATATTTACGAGTACGAGTTCTACCGTGGCACCAGTGCTGCAAACAGCTCGAAGGATTAATGATGTGTACGGCGCTGGTATCGCAAAAGAAAGCACGGTACGTTTTTGGTTTCAACGTATTCGTTCTGGAAATTTCGACCTTCAAAATCAATCCCGTGGACGGCCGGAGACCAAAGTGGAAAATGAAGAATTAAAGGTGATTGTGGAAGCGGATCCATCACAAAGCACTTCAGAGATAGCTGCAGGCTTCGGGGTAAGTGATAAAACTGTATTAATCCACTTGAAGCAAATCGGGAAAGTAAAAAAACTTGAACGATACCTCATAAATACCTCATGGGTACCTCATGAATTGAGTGAATCGAACTTGCAAACACGCGTCGACTACTGTGTTACTTTGCCCAACCGACACAATAATGAAGGGATTTTAAATCGAATAACAAACTCAGAAAAAGTTACTTGTGAGTGTTTGGTGAACTAGCGCCGGTGTCGTTCACTATAGCTTTCTAAAATCTGGCCAAACGATAACGGCAGATATCTATTGTCACCAACTGCACTCATGCATCATGAAGGAAGAACTAGCTGCTAAACAACCGAGATTGGTCAATCGCTCTAGGCCACTGCTGCTTCACGACAACGCAAGACCACACACTGCACAACAAACAACCACTAAGTTAGATGAGCTACAATTGGAATGTCTGCGACATTCACCGTACCGTGCTCCAACAGATTACCATTTTTTCCGGAATTTGGACAACTTCTTACAAGGAAAAAAAATCAACTCCGATGCGGCAGTCAAAACCGCCTTCAAAGAGTTTATTGATTCTCGCCCCCATGGTTTTTTTAGTTTTTTTTTCTACCTATGAGATGGCAAAAGTGCATAGATAACAACGGTGCATACTTTGATTAATTAAATATATTTTACAAAAAAAATTTGACTTTATATTCTTCCCGTACAAAATGCCAATTTCATATGTGAGGACCTAATATTTTAGACATAGGAGTGTTTCATAACCAGCTTTCTACCTCTGCTGCTAACGAGATTTTCTTGACATAAAAACGCAATAACTATTATTTGCCCGGAGTTTCATATAGAAAATTTACAGACGATTGTTTGAGTTCGAACCTGTGATCTTCAGGCTTTTTACGCGAACTCTTTGGCTATCTCTGCTCATATAGGGTTTTCCATTAAGGGCGCTTGATCGTGCAGAACTTCCATCGTAGCGTGTGCTGTGTGGCACGTAGCGCCGTCCTGTTGAAACCACATGTTGTCCAGATCCATATTCTCGATTTCAGGCCAAAAGAAGTTGGTTATCATCGACCGGTATCGCTCACCATTGACGGTGACGGCCATACCATTATCGTTTTCGAAAAAATACGGACCAATCACGCCTCCGGCCCAAAATCCGCACCAAACAGTCACTTTCTGCGGGTGCATTGCCACTTGGTGAACCTCGTGTGGATTGGTCTCGTCCCAAATACGGCAATTTTGCTTGTTGACATAGCCATTCATCCAAAAATGCGCCTCGTCGCTGAAGATGATTTTTTTGCCAAAATCGGCGTCAACTTCCAACTGCTCTAATGCCCAGTCAGCGAACACACGGCGCTGTCTATGGTCATTAACCTTGAGCTCTTGGGTCAGCTGGATCTTGTACGGGTGCAGGCTCAAGTCACAACGCAAAATTCGCCAAGTTGTCGTCTGCGAAAGGCCGAGTTCCTGTGCGCGACGCGGAATTGACTGCCGCGGGTTTTCGAAGACACTGTCGCGCACAGCGGCGATATTCTCGGCAGATCTCGCGTTACGTTGACGCACGGGAACCGGCTGATTGTTAACTGACCCGGTTGACTCGAATTTGTCCACCAATCGACGGATAGTCGACTCGGCAGGACGATCATCGCGACCGTAAAACGGGCGAAGTGCGCGGAACGTTGCTCGAACTGAAGACCCATTTTCATAAAACAATTTTATGATTTGCACGTGCTGCTCGACACTGTAACCTGCCATGGTGGTTTGGGAGGACGGAATGAATATAACACACTGCATTTGACAGCTGTCACTCAAACAACATGGCCGCAATCAGCTGTCAAAGTTCAAGCGTCCCTGTTGGAAAACCCTATACTTGGCTCTTGTCAAGACAATGTAATTTACAAAATAAAAAAGATATTATTTAATTGTATATTAGAGTAATTGGCCATTTCAGATCTAAAATGTAATCAAGAACCATAAGACTTAAAACACATCTTACAATAGAGTTAAATAAGGATACACAACCAAATACCAACCACTAATGGCATTCATCCCATAAACAACACAAATTGAATACACAAATGATAATTGCTGTAGTTTATTTGAATTTGCGCCTTCTGCATACCCGAATGTATGGGCACTAGCCGATCGTTATTAGTCACAATATTAGATACATTGAAATGTAATTCTTAATCATCGTTGACTTCCATTTAAATTCAAGATGGCGACACAACAGTACTGTGGTAAGCATATATAATAGCAATAAATGTTATATCAACAAAGGTATGAGTCTTAGTTTTAATTATGATTAACTAGTCTTCATCCATGGCTTTGGTCGTGTTGGTGCGTCACTGGACACGGCACTCCACACCCTGACGGAGGCATTCCCTGGCGGCGATAGTTGGCGCAGACCTCTTGGCGAAATGTTGGACGGAGATGATCTCTTTGAAGACGCCGCGGAGCGTGAGCGTGAGGCGTCTGCTTCCGCTGACTCGCTCCGCCGAAGGCCAAGGAGGAGGCGTCGGCGCTATGCGCACCTTCTCGCCCCGCTGTAAGCCGACAGGGCTAGCTGGGTTCTTTGTACTCCGGGAACCCAACTAAGAAAGGAGGCCCGCGTACTCGGGCCAAGCGATCCCGTGCCGCTAAAGACGATTTAGCTACTCTGGTTTTTTAGTGAGTAATCCGGCGCCTTTAGCACTATCGTGCCCACGTCTCACTTCATGTGGGAGAAATGCGTAAATGCGATTTACCAGCAAAATAAAAAGAAAACGGCCATGGCTTTGTATTAGGGTTGTTAGGAGTTAGACATTAAAAGGCAGCCTTCTCTTGAGGATCAAGTTTACTTCATAATAAATTTCATCAAAATCATACAATTGCGGGTTCAATTACAATGGTTTATCCGTAAATAGACAGACAGATTAGTATAGATTAGTTTCCGCTCGCGGCTTCGCTCGCGTGATAGTTCGGGGAGTAGGGAGAGGTAGTCGGCAGGTTAGTATATTTAAGCCGTCATCATCGATTCAGAATTTTGATTCAAACGAGAAGAATTGGAAAGAAAATTAGTACCTAATTACTTTTTAATTACCAAGTCTGAAGAGTTCTTCGAAAATTGGTATAGATATTTAGAGTTTTATTATTATAATGAGTACATATATTAAAACTGAAAACACAACCAAACAATATATATCATATTGTACTAATGTCAGTTTGTAAAGGTTATTACGGTCGCTATAAAAACGAAGCAACGTATAATGTAGAGTTATATGCTATTACAAGTATTATATGAACGTATGTAGTTGGGATATATAGTAAAGGGTGATAAGGGCGATCAAGGAAGTCGAAGGGTAAATCCGAGGCGGATGAAAAGAGAATCCCTTAAAGATGCTTAAGGACATACAACTAGGTTACTGTTATATTATAAAGGTTTCCATAATTTTATTATAGTGAATATGCTTGAAAATAGTTTTTTTTTGTATATCTGTATCGTTTACAAAAAGCTTAATAATTTTATGTATTTAGACATGAGCATTGAAAATTATCTGATATTTAATATTTATTGTAAAAGGAAAACCCTTTAAAATTTATGAGTTTTAGTGTCATAAATGTTTTTTTAAAGAAAAAAGTAATGTAATAAAATGTCTGTTACTTAAGCTTGTATTATTTGACGCCGTGTCATAGATGTGCACAAAGAAATCAATACAATCTAAAAAACACACAAATTAAAAAATATATAAATAAATTGGACAATCTACACGCTACTTACTCGTATATACACAACTATTAACAACATAATAACGTCAATCCAATGCACCTATTTCGAAACGGTGTCAAAATAATGAACAATTATTTAAACGAGCCGATGTTATACGAATAAAAATGCAGCGTTGTTTTAAATTTACGATAATTCTTTTACACTGTTGTCGCGAGCTATTAAACTTAACAGAGGTATTTTTAAATAACGTTCGTCAGCTATCAGAATTTTATTTTCGCTCCGTCACGATACATTATACGCAGCGCTGTCAGCAAATTTAGATTAGGCGAATGCACTTGCATGGGAAATGCGTGCAGCGGTTATCAAATGCAAATTTATTCTAGTTACCGGATTAACGGTTCATCATCGAAGCACTTGCGGTAATTATGTGAGCACGGATCGAGGAACGTCGGTGTCCGAGAATATTCATTGCGGCGTTCGTTGCGGACGAACTTTCAGACGAGTGGAAGATTTATGGATATTGGGTTCGACACTGTTTTACTTCTACAACTTCTGCATATTGTCTTTGAAGAAAAATTGTACGTTGCATAAAATATATACAAAGTTTTCAAAGTAATATTGTTAGTTACATAAACGATATACTTTGTTTTAACAAAGCTTTTGAAAAATAAACGTAATCTTTATTATTAGTTGAATCGTGGTTTGTTGTAAATTGTATTATTAGGTTAAATGTATATTTTAAATTTAAATATTGCATAGGAAAACATTTTTGAAAGAAAATAGTTTGCATTTGTGGCATGTCTTGTTATGTATATTAACTAACTTAAAATATAAATACTTATACAGGAAACTCTATTGGAGGCAGTTTCCACGCGGCCTACGAAAATTATTGTGTTTGTAAGCGCTTAAATTGTAACATACTTAATACTATTTTATGAAATATTAATACATTTTAATTTTATATAAACAAACCAAACGACGTATGACTATTTGTTTAAAAATAATAAAAATATATACAGTTAATTAAAAACTTAGAAATTAAAATAAGAACCGAGAAATGCTATTATTGAAACAAAGGTCTTTTATTATATATTTTATGGAGTGAAATGGCAGTGGCCCAAGGTCGCGTGAGTAACGAAATAGCGTTCATACTGTGCCTACCAAATTCTACAAAATGCAATGCGTTCGAATTTAAGAGTTTAAGGTGCTTTTCGATGTGACAAAAATACAGTAATATAATCAGTAAAAATCTACATTTTAAAACACGGTTTGAGTTGAAAAAATATAGCGCCGAATTTCGTTCCTGACAGGGGTCCCCGATCGCACATTTTTTTTATTATTAATATAATATAAATAATTTGAATTATATATAATATATCTCTTTAGCCGAAATATAATTACCTTAATCGCGGTTCAAAAACGTTCGTTTATGTATTTATCTTACAAAAACATGCAACGGTTAAGTTCAGGTCAACGGTTGAACGTCTGTTATCCGACTGCGATTACCGTCAATATGTCGAGATTGTAAAATAAAATGTAGACTACGAAACATTTTTAAACGGATTTTCCAAATAAAATACATTTTTCATACTTTTCGATTACCTTATCTGTGGTAGCGGTTCCTTTTTTAATCTCTGAGAACCTTTACATGCTCGTGATAACTCACTTTGTAGTTGGATGTATAAAATTCTTTTATGCCTCATCGTTTTACTGCCCTTATTATAATTTTTCGTATAGCCCGTTCTGGCCACTTTAACTTTTCTAAGAGCCGCATCATAAACGGTTTAGTACCGTAACGGAGCTCAAATTACAAAGAAAGGGAATAACGCCGCCCTCCTTTTGCCCTTTATGAAGGGTTTCAATATAAAGTAATATTTCGAAATGGGTCATAATTCGAATAACATTTCTTTGACCTTTACTAGCCGTATTCATGGTTCCATCCATTTATAAACAAAGGTTGAAACAAAATACCATTATAAACATATTTGCGGTGTTAATTGAATGCGAGAGAAAAAGTTATCATCAGAAATTGGTTGCCCGGAAACGGTTATTCTGAGGCGTTAATAAAAATGGTGGAGCGTTGAAATTAAGGGCTCTATACGAGCATCGTCATTAGGGACGAAATAGGGTTGTATCCTGGCAGTAATAAGTCATGTCTGCCGCAGACCACCCCGCTAGGCGGCAGGCGGCAGGCGATGGCGGGCCATTACCCGACCTACTGGAGATCTCTAAGTATGATCAACGACCAGTTTAAAGCCGCAGTTGTCATTGCAAATGATTGAGAAAATACATATAATGCTCATTGTGCATAATAAAATATATTTATATAAATATATCTTCTAATTAGTCAATACATTTTTGTTGATGAGAAATGAATAAATAATCCTTTAAAGCTTTTAAGCACTTGTTAATCTTATTAACATATTGTTGAATTCATTGATTATTATTTTTGCACGGAAATTAATCGATTACAATAGAGCCATTTTGTGAGAAAAAAACTCACCGCAAAATATGATTGTGTTAGAAATGTTAGAAAGCGGTATATGACATTGACAATAATAATTAAATTTAAAGAATACACACATCAAAATAGCGTATAATTACATTAGCTTTTCATGAGTGAGATATAACGAATGTAGGCAATAAAACAATAAATAAACGAATTACAGTATCTCGTAACTCGCAAGAAATAAATTCTAACATTATATATAATATCAAGAGCGAAGTTCATGTAAATACCTTACAAATACAAATCCTGAACGTAAGCTCGGAACACTTTCCTGGGTCCCGGTATCAGTTCGGTCCATAAACTACGGAACCCGCCACCCCGCCTGCGTCCCGTTCCCCCGCCGGGGCCCATAAGCTCAGCCATTTTTTTAAATGCGTGCCTCGCCTGCCTCGGACCCACGAGCACGCTACATCGACGGGTTGAAGTAACTTTTATTTTCTTCGGCATAGTTTATTTTGCTTCAAGTGACAGTGATAACGAATTGTATGCTGGTTTTATTGCGCAGTTTCGGTGCTGTGTTCAATTAAGTACTTGCGCAAGAATTGGAGGTACGGTCAACGGATTGGTCAATTAAAGTTGATATAGTGCGCCGCGCCAGCG
Source organism: Nymphalis polychloros (assembly GCA_905220585.2). Taxonomy (NCBI): domain Eukaryota; kingdom Metazoa; phylum Arthropoda; class Insecta; order Lepidoptera; family Nymphalidae; genus Nymphalis; species Nymphalis polychloros. The sequence goes on from HG992247.1 coordinate 5,029,988, forward strand.
ATGTGTTTTAGAAAGACGTATTTACTAGCCTATATCTACATATAAGGCATATTTTATGAATGTTAAACTGTATTCAAACATTGGACCAATATAATATTTAACCTATTATGTTATTACGAAATAAAATAATCCAACATTGATTAATAATCCAATCCGATAAGATAATTATAATAACATCAATTTTTTATAATGTATACAAAATAGTAGTATACAAAACCGAGTATACAAAATTTATGAAATTGATGAAAATGTATGTATAAATATTAGGATTCAGAAACATGTAAAAGTAAATTGATAATATGTTTATTATGTTAAAAGGTCATGAAGTAGTTCCGATGGAGGAGAATAGATTCGCCCATTTTGAATTGACGCCTACGTAATAACTGATTCAAAGATTTTTTGTTATCTATATAAACCATTAACTGCTTAACCCGTTTGGGAAACCAAGTCAACACTTCCCAACCCACAGGACAGAAACTCTCTGGGTTGAAACCAAATACATTTGTGTGAAGAGCAAATGCATATATTGTGTTGAAGGTTCATTATATCTATGATGTTATTAATCAATCTATTGAAATTTATATCTATTTATTATTTGAATAAATTAAATTATGGTAAGAAACAACACACTTACGAAGGTGTTAAAGATGTCAAATGTAATATATAGTTTTTAATATTTAATTGAGACATTAATATATATATATATATATATATATATATATATATATATTACTTTAATATATAATTGAAAATGATTTTAAAATATGTAAGTAAATCAAGTTTTGGTATTTTACTTAAATGATTTAATAACATGTATTGTTATCATCTTTTATCTATTATGTGTTTTTAATCCATAATTTGAGCATTTGAATGATATTTGAATGAATGATGATGTCCTCCTGACCGATTCCGTTCACAGCGGCCAATTTTAATTGATTATATAACCGTGCAGGTCATATTATAGAGCACTGGTGCACTCATTCCCTCACTCTCATAATCCGATCGGACTGCAATCCGACGCGATCAGACGTAGTTAAAGCGCAGGACCAACAGGTTAATGAGCTTTCCGAGGCACGGGAGTGTACACACTTCCAAACACCGGCTTGCTACTGAAAAACTCAATAACTTTTGATCTGGCGTTTGAACTCAGGACCTCGGGACCTACTGTCTTTTATCAAGGTACTAGCTTAACGAAGTACTCCATATTACTCTTAAATCAGCTAATGAGAAATCGTAATTAGTATTTTCATACGTTCTAGTAGTGTTTAATTTGCTAATATCAGGGTAATAATGTCGACAATATCATAATCAAAGCTAACAGAGAAAGCATTGTGAGAGCGACGCCTTCATTAGACTAAATAGATGATGTGATCTCGTGAAGTGAAGCGTGGTTCGTGATATCGACATTAACAGAGCTATTCGTAGTCAGTGTGATTGAATAATGATATATATCTGACAATATTATCTATTTCTTTATATTTATTATGTTTGAATGTAGTATATATATCTTGCGTTAAGTCTAAAGCTTCTGTTAAGGTACAATATATAGTGTCAGGTATTCAGGTTGATTAGTAATACAACTCTAGTAAGTTCTTGAATCAAAATCTTTTGAATAACACAATAATTTTAATGGAAGTGTATATTTTTATAGTTATCTAGCGTAGTAGGAAATGTTTTGCTTTCTGTTAGGTGGGAGAGATAGGAGGAGGAGAGAGGACCCTATGTCTTTTTCCGTAGGTATCTCTGAAAACTAGTATGCAAAATTACATGATTATCAGTTAAGTAGTTACGACATGAAAGCGTGACAAACAAACACACTCGATTTATATTATTAGTAAGGATATCATTATACACAGTGTTATTTAACAAATTTAACGATAAATTTATAATCTAAATTCAATATAGAACCGCTAATAATACTTTATGTAAAATATCCTTAGTGTTTAACGTTACCAAAATTTTGAAGGCAAAGCTTGTGTTGTTAGAACATTTCGTTTTCCAATACATAACTTTATTAAATGTTATATTTAGATGTTTAGGTCGTGATACGTTAATAATAATATTGCATTACAATTAATTGGGTTGTTTTGTATGATATTTAATTAGTACACATATAACGTAATGCAAAAATTTCATCGTGTTACTGTTTACCGACAATTCGATGACTGTCACGCGGGGAGACACAAAGAGTTTTTGCGTTGCATGAGACCTTCATTAGGGTAACTAGACGAGGTACATAGCAACGAATAGCGTGTTTACAAGCGCTAAATGTATTCTGTAGATAGTTTTTGTGAAAGCATTAGTACTGACATAAGTCAATACAGTCTCAGTAGTTATACGTTAAATATTAACAATATCGTTCTTCGAATGCGTTTAAGCTTCATTGGACAGGTAAATTGACAACTTTTTAACATAGATTTGATGCTATAATGAGCCGAAATGTCCCATTTGGAAATTATTCTTAACCAAAGATTGCTGGATCAAACCTGGGAAAGCACCATGGTGTCTTGTATGTCATGTGTTTATAATTTTTATCGCGCGCGCAGGTGAAGGTCATATCGAGGTTTCATTGTCGGATGGGATTATCTACCGCTGCTCCCATGCGAATTGAAGTAGTGTGGTGGAATAAGCTACAAGCTCAAAAGAAGAAGATAAAAGTGGATGGGATGTTTACAGGCTGTTAATTTAGTGATCTATGCAGTAAGCCGTCTTGACTAGTGTCTGCACCCATCCTTAGTTGTCGCGGTGACGGTTGCCCACTCCGACCGCAGGAGTGGAGCTGAGTGTGGCAATTAAAACTTGCGAATGTCAAGCACGGACCTGACGAGACTGAGCGTTATTATTATTATTTTTTATTTTAAACAAACAAATAAACGACGCCGCTTAGATATGTTTGTTAATAATTATTAGTTTTACAACATTTTATGTAGGATATATAAATACTAGATACCCTTATTTAGATCTACATCTTATGTATACGATATTGTAAGCAAATATATTTTTTCTAAGTGTAACAGTAATTTTATTTTATATTAAATTAAAAAAATATATATAAGTTCATTTTCCTGTATGTTATTTTATTCAGGGTCGTAATGGGATTGGTGATGCCGCGTCCAACACGTCGCGATAAAAATAAATCTTATTCCAGTGCTTAAAATATGTTTTCTGGGTCAACCATGTTACGTAACAATGCGAAATAATTTGAGCCAACACTTTAACATTTTTGAAATGCAGCTAAATTACGTTCGAAACTATAGTACTTTTAAAACCTTGTTTACCAACTCAAGCTGTCTGTTGTTCACTTCGACAACTCGAACACTGCCGAAATTTGAGCCAATTAAACTTACAATAGGAATGAAACATTTTCAGATAATTTCGGTATATTGTTAGAAGTTACTATTTACTCATTAAACGTAGCTGTTCTTGCCAAATAGTTAAAAGTCTCGATGCAAAAGCGATAATATATCAAAATAATTCTTATTAAAATATATAAATAGTAAAGCAAATAAAATTGATAGTTAAATTTTATAAGTAAATATCAATTCAGTTATGAATAATGTAAAGTTAAATCGTTTATGTTTTATAATTCCATACCCGCAAATATCCGATTAACATCCGGACACAGACCTAAATCCAGTAATGGCCAATTCCACATAATGATTTCATCCATCCATCCGTGAAGCCGAATAATGGCTTAATCTCTAAATCGATATATTTAAACGACTCGACTCATAAGAGAATGCGAAACACTTAAAACCCCGCGAGCCATCTACAGGATCATTAACATTTTCATAAAGGGCTTATGGCCTACGTTTCCTTTACCCGCTAACATATTTTTCATGGGCGAGCCCATCTCCGAAACACCTTCAAAATGTAGGTGAAACGGATAATCTGCAACAAGTTTTTATGTTGTTGTTCGAGTGTTTTGACACGTGTAAGCCGTTATTTGCAAATTTTATGCCTCCGAAAATGGTCCCTTTGTTATTGAAAGGTTAAAGTTATTTAATAAAAGCTTGTGTTATGATATTCTGGTCGTTATGTTTGAAATAACCTTTCGATTTTCCTTATTCACATTGCAACTACTGTTTTTTTGCTAGCACACTAAAGGAATGTCAACAATAGAAACGGAATACGTTTGTTCTGCAATTGTTTTTTTTCCGCTGTTTGATTTCATAATGTAAGATTTCTGATACGATCACGGCACTATGGATCAGCAAATTTTCGATTACAATATGTCGATTACAATTTTATATTTGATAATCATTGATCGTTTTCGATTGATGATTGTCAAAATGTTCTATTTATTCAGTCTAATCGCGTTCAACTCTGACTGCTCATCAACGATTCTCGGTCTGGCTAACGGTAATTAGGTATTGTATCGTTTGTTTCGTTTGTTCTGTCTATTTGTATTGACATGTATAACTTTTCTAGCCTATGATTATACGTTACGGATATTTAATATATAGAATATCCAAAATTATTAATAAAAAACCAACAAACATAAATAGAATACGACCACATCGTTGCAGTAATAAGCAGCCGCTAATTGTTTAATATTTAATTTTATTTCATTTAATTTTTCAGCACAACATGTTCGCCAGATATATGGCTACCGTGGTTTCGAAACAAAGTTGCGTCAGACGAAACTATTTACGATTGTAATTGACACAATAAAGTATGATAATATTCCAAATGGCTTTTTATCTCTCCAAATCTTGGGTGGAAGCGTTTGAATCAATTGTTCGCACATGGTTAACGGGCCAGGAGAGGCGATAAGCGAAACTTATGGCCGGTATTCTGCTTAAAATAAAATATATGCACATATTCGAAAAGAATTGTACTGCATACTTACTTAATATAAATTTTGCTTTCGGAGTTTATCTTTTTATTTATTAGATTTACTTGATTCATCATGAAAATCATGTTGAAAATATTTTTCGAACTTCAAAAGATATTTATGAATCTCTGTCATAGATTTAATAATTATGATTTTTTTTACAAATGAATATCAGGCTCAGTGGTAAGAACGCGTGAATCTTAGCCGATGATCGTGGGTTTTAATCCGGGCAAGCACCACTGAGTTTCATTTGCTTAGTTTGTGAGTATAATTAATCTCGTGCTTGACGGTGAAGAGAAACATCGTAAGGAAACCTGCAAGTGTAGGTGTTTCATTGAAATACTGTCTCATATGTATTCCATCAACCCGCATTGGAGCAGCGTGGTTGAATAAGCTGCAGACCTTCTCAAAAGCGGAGAAGAGGCCTTAGCTCAGCAGTGGGACATTCACAGGCTGTTACTCTACAGTACCATACTGTAGTCGAGATGGCTCAATGGTAAGAACAATTCAATTCTAACCGAAGCTTGTAGCTTCAAATTTATATATATGTATTTATATAATGAGGCGACTTTGCAATTGGTACTTTGTAATTGTTTTGTATTAATATATATAACATATTTCTATTTCATATATGTAATAATAATATATGAAAATATATAAAAGCGGTCACTTTTAGTAAACGCGGTTATATATTTTTTTACAAATAGATGATCGTTATGCGGTTCCCTTAACTTTTCGACTATCCTGCGTAATGCGAGTTCTGAAAAACCTGACCTATTCGAGCGCACCCGCGGGGTACTTTTGCGGAGTCCTTTTCCGACGAGAGAGTCATTAGGCAAAAAATGAACGATTACTCTCGAGAAACGGAAAAAATTCTATGCTCACGTCACGATGATCGTACAAAGAGTGGGTGAAAAGCTAAAATTTCGGTATTATTTTTAATTCTCTCGTGAAACACATAAGCGAATCGGTATTAGATATATATTTAATATATTTCGTCTCATTTATTTAAAAAAAAAATTATACGTTGCAACTAATAAATTGGTCCGAATAATAAGTTCTTATAATTTTCAGACATAGTTATACATATACTATAAATATCTAATATAATAATACAAAGATCATATAATCATTTGGTAAACAAATTTTGACGAGCCGGTTGACGTGGTTGCTAGATACTTTTCCAGTTCGATTCTCACCCAGGACAGACATTTGTGTGCATGAACATGTCTGTTTGTCCTGAGTCTGGGTGTAATTATATATATAAGTATGTATTTACAAAAGAAAAATTGTATATGTAGTTTATCAGTTGTAAGGTTTCCATAGTACGAGTTCTACTTAGTTTGGGATCAGATGGCCTTGTGTTAATAATGTCTCAGGATATTATGTATTATATAAATAAAAATACGTAACATACGACGATTATATTGTTAATATAAGTTACTCACACACGTGTAATCTTAACTACAGCAAGAACGCAATAAAATAATAAACTTTAAAAATAAGTCACAACCAAGATGACATTGAACAATAACCCTTGCGGCATGATAAGAAACAGAATAGAGACCGAGAGCCAATTTCGCTGGCAATAAACGCCAATATAAAAAGCTCACGGTCGGAATGCGGCGTATTGGTACAAATAAAGTTCTAGTACTAAGTCCACGTCGGGGCGCATATATCATTTTTATCGCTCGCACTCGCCCGCCCGTTTATTCATTGCTCACCTATTGCACACACGCTTGTCTGATGACTCGACTATTACCACTGGTTTCAATGTTTTAGAAAATCATATGTTTATAGGTAATGTAACAGTGCATGTCCCACTGCTGGGCAATGATATTTACACTTCTTAATGTTTGTAGGTTTTAACACTATTATATTAAAAACTTTATTTTCTTATAAAAATAGGTACTTAACGAATTAATCATGACACGTATCGAATAATATTTCGCTGTAGCATTATCGTTTGTAAACAATATCAAAGTAATGTTACGGATTTAATACATGTTTTCCAAGAGGATAAGTTTTATATCAAAATGCGAACTCTATCCGGATTTCCGATAATAAGATACGCGACACGCGTGAGTGCCTCGGGCGTAACTCAACTTGTAAAAGCGAACTTTTAGAAGTCACTTTTTGTAAAACATTGAATATTGCTTGCAGCAATGTTCGCACCAGTTTATTAAAAGTATTTATTTTATTACAGTGTGATGAAAATTACTTAATAAATTAAAAAAAAAAACATATTGCGTTATAAATACAACTAATAAATGCTTTTCTTTTTCATAATACTAACTGCCAATTGCTTGGAATAAAATGCGATTATTATCAAAAAAATAGCTGGATTCTTTGACTTGGCTCAAAAATAGCTTAACACTTACAATAACCATTATACACCGTTGAAAAATTTTTATGATTGATTAAATATATGTATTTTTTGATATATGTTTATTTATATATTCAATTGCTAACAGACATTTTTTTATTATTTCTTACAAAGACTAAACCAAAGTAGTTAATTTCTTCTTCAACAATATATACATGTGTTTAAGTCATAAATTGATATACAGCCTTACTTATAGACGTTGCTTCGCGGCTGAACACGGCTGAACACTTATCTCTTTCTGTTATTATTGATTTGTCATTCGAAAGAAGAAGACGGCATTGTTTAACTAATCTCCCGCTATGCGACGTTTATAGTTAAGGCCTTTAGATTATAAATCAATCAATAAAAAAAATAAAATTACTCTGGTATATTTGAACATCCTCGCAGGTCGTAATTCAGTCACTGATTTTTTCGGAAGTCGAGATTTATTTAATCCTATAACTCATGGTAGGCGTCGTCGTTACAATCGCCTTTTTGACCGAGGCTATATTTCTTTATTAGAACACTTAGTGTACATATAATTGGTAATTTTTCTATATATATATCATCATCATCAACAGCCAATCGTAGTCCACTGCTGAACATAGGCCTCTCCCAAAGTGCGCCAAAGCTCCCGGTCCTCCGCCTTCCGCATCCAGTCGGTGCCCGCCACCTTCATAAGGTCATCGGTCCACCTGGCTGGAGGGCGCCCTACGCTGCGTTTGCCGATCCGCGGTCTCCACTCTAGGACTCGTCTGCTCCAACGGCCATCGGTCCTACGACATACGTGACCAGCCCACTGCCACTTCAGCCTGCTAATTTTGCAAGCTATGTCGGTGACTCCGGTTCTTTTCCGGATAATCTCATTTCTAATCTTATCCTTCAAAGATACTCCGAGCATAGCTCGCTCCATAGCACGCTGAGCGACTTTGAATTTGTGGACTAGTCCCGCAGTTAGTGTCCACGTTTCGGCACCGTATGTCATGGCAGGTAAGACGCATTGGTTGAAGACTTTCGTCTTCAAACATTGCGGTATAGACGACGTGAGGACTTGACGAAGGTTGCCAAATGCTGCCCATCCCAAGCGAATTCTTCGATCGGCTTCCTTCTCGAAGTTGTTCCTACCGACTTGTATAACCTGTCCTAGGTAGGTATATTCACTAACAACTTCGAGAGGTTTCCCTTCGACGTATATTGGTCCCGGCACGACATGCCTATTGAACATGACCTTGGTCTTGTCCAAGTTCATACCGAGACCGACACGCAGGGAAGAATCGCTTAGGCTACGCAGCATTTCGGTGAGTTGTTCCAGCGACTCTGCTATGATGACGATATCATCGGCAAATCGAAGGTGTGAGATGTACTCGCCGTTTACATTGACTCCATATCCAGTCCAATTCAGCGTCTTGAAGACGTCTTCCAACGCGCTGGTGAACAGTTTCGGGGATATTACATCCCCCTGTCTCACCCCTCTGCGCAGTTGGATCGCCTTCGTCTTACAGCCTTGGATGTGGACAGTCATCGTAGCGGCGTTGTACAGACATCTCAGACATCTCAGTATCTCCAATCGATATGACATCTCTGCACTGAGTCGAGCACAGCCCAGGTTTCGATGGAGTCAAAGGCTTTCTCGTAATCCACGAAAGCCATACACAGCGGCTGATTGTACTCTTCGGTCTTCTGCACAATCTGCCGAACAGTATGGATGTGGTCTACGGTGCTGTAGCCTGATCGAAAGCCGGCTTGCTCTGGGGGCTGGAACTCGTCAAGTCGTCTGGCGAGACGGTTCGTGACGACTCTTGAGAACAGCTTATACACGTGACTCAGGAAAGAGATTGGTCTGTAGTTTTTCAAGAGGGTTTTATCACCTTTCTTGAAAAACAGTACCACCTCACTCCCGCTCCACGTTTCCGGGGTCTTGCCATGTTGGATGACAGAATTAAAGAGGCTTGCTAGCTCTTTCAGGACCGGAGTCCCGCCTGCCTTAAGCAACTCTGTTGTGATTCCGTCATCTCCCGGAGCTTTGTTGTTTTTAAGCTGTTCTAGAGCCGCCCTAATCTCGCCTAGGTCAACGACCGGGAGCTCATCGGAGTAATGGCGCGTAAGAGGGGCGCGCTGGTCATCAACACTGATTCCCACAGGTTTATCCGATCTTGAAGAGAACAGCTGCCCATAAAACCTCTCTACTTCTCCGACGATCTCAGGCCTTGAGGTAACGACCCTACCATTTTCAGTTTTAAGTTTTGTCAGACGCGGCCTCCCAAACTTGCGAGCGAACACTTTCGATCCCCGATTTTGCTCAATCGCAGTCGTGATGGCACGGGTATTGGAGCATCGGAGATCGCGTCGCGTCAGCGTTTTTATAGTTCGGTTTAAGGCCTTATCTGACAAAAACGATGGTAGTTCTCGTCGTTTCCTCATGAGCTCGAGTGTCTCAGCAGAGAGTTTTGGTGCGCTGTCTCTTTTCTGTGGCGGAAAACACTTGCGGGATGTGTTTTGCAGTATTTTGACCAGCGTATCGGTTTTCTCATCAATATTGCTTACGGTTTCCAACGCGGTGAATTGATTTTGAAGCTCCATTTGGAACTTTTCGGAGCCTTGAGCAGCTTGGAGCATGGTAGGGCGGAGAGTAGACCTCATCAGTCGCGATCTTTCGGCTTTAAAGTCGATATCTAGAGTGCCTCGAACCAAGCGGTGATCACTACCGGTATTAAACCTGTTGATCACTGAGACATCTCTAAATATGTGCCTTTTATTCGAAATGATAAAGTCTATCTCGTTCCTTGTCACGTTATCGGGGCTTCGCCAGGTCCACCTCCTCTGGGGCTTCTTTTCAAAGAAAGAATTCATCGAAAAGAGCCCCTGCGCTTCGAGAAAGTTTACCAGCATTTGCCCCCTTTGATTTCTGCAGCCCAAGCCGTAAGGTCCGACTTTCGATTCACCGCTATCTTGTACTCCCACTTTAGCATTAAAGTCTCCCATAACAACATTGTAGTGGGCCTTCGAGGTGTTGTTAAGGGCCTTTGCGATGTCCTCGTACATCGCTTCTACCACATCATCAGAGTATGCCGAAGTTGGCGCATATACCTGTACGATCTTCAGGGAATACCTGTCGGAAAGTTTTAGGACAAGGTACGCTACCCGGTTCGACACACTACTGATTTCTACAATGCTGCTAATGAGATCCTTTTTGACTAGAAAACCGACACCACCCTGGGAGAGTTTATCACCTTCGCGGAAGTAGAGTAAGTTACCGGACTCTAGAGTTATCGTGTCCTCCCCCTGTCTTCGGACTTCAGATAACCCCAGTATGTGCCAGTTTATATGACTTAACTCTACTTCTAATTCGGCGAGGTGATGGTCCAGCCTTATCGAGCGTCCATTATACGTTGCCATGTGTAGTCGTCTATGGTAGCCTGCCATGAACCGGTGATTCTTCGCACCCCCTGCCCTGCCGATACCGCGACCGCTACCTTGGTCGGGCCTAGCGGGCTTGCCGGTAACTAGGGGCCTTTTTTTCTGCGCACCTACCATTTAGGAGGGTTTGCCCATACTCGCCGCGCTGGGCAGGCGTGTTGGCGAGCGCAGTAGGGCGGTAGTTGTTTACGGGGGAGACGCTGCTGCCCATCCCCCCTTTTCCTAGTCCCTTAGTCGCCTCTTACGACACCCACGGGGAAGAGATGGGGGAGTGCTATTCTAAGCCCGGCACTCCACAGGCATATATATATGTATATATTTTTCCCATTTTAATAATCTTGCACTAAAATTGTGCAATGTTATTTCCTAGAATGATTATCTATAATATCATACGTGAACCTAAACATTATCTTACATATGTTTAGTATTTTAGTATTTATTATAAAGGATGTAAAGTGTCATATTAGTTTTTGTTATTCGGCGAAATATTGCATATTCAATAAATTAATAATAGGTTTCGATTACCGATATGGATGAGTAAAGAAAAAAATGGAAAGTGTTATACGTCATTATTATCGGCTTGTTGTGCGAGAATGTGCAGAAAATCTTTTGATTAAAATTCTTCTCAGAAAATATGAAATATTAAGAGTAAATTTTAATTAGAGCAGTTGCAGTTTTAAATTTTAGGAATTTTTGTTATGTACATCCATTCAAATTGAAAACCGAGATTTCAATGAATCCCAAATGGAGAAATAACTTGAAACACGAAACCTTCCTAAAATTATTACGGAACAGAGAGGTTATCGCACGGCAAGCGGCCATATATACCGAGGTACGGCTAAATTCAAAGCGTGAACTATTTAATCAACTCATGAAATATGCATTCGCCGAAATTCTGTCTCGGCCAGTCCATCAGTAGAAGCCTTATCGACGACGGCGCTTATCATCAACAGGTTCGCTACCGGCTCGTATGCTGTTATCTCTTGCTACAAATACTAAGGGTTCGGTCAATGACGAATCGCCTTAAAGCGCATTTTACTAACAAACAATTTTATGTTTTATTTGTACGTATTAAGGTCGAAGATTAGCTAAATGAGGGCCGAGTCTAGGGCATAATCACAGATAAACGCATTGTCACAGTGTATTACGGGGCCAGTCGCCTAATGCGCCTAATTCACGACATTGTAGACAAGTCTCCCTCCTCTATTGGACTATAACTACATTATAATTGAATCACGAATTTCCTAAATGAGTTTCATAGTGCAATTACGTTGAAATAGTTTTTTTTTCATAGTATATGTTTCATTTTTGTTTAACTGAACAACACTATGTCGCGTTCATTATCGTGTGTTTACGTCTTTGATAAATGATTGTTCGATATTGCTACTGCGTCACACACAGTGTAATTGGTTTCCTCGGCGTAATGAAGAACGAAACAATTTATATTCTCATAAATCTTTTCGAACAATTGAGTTTTTTTATATTGAAGTGTAAGTTAGAGAATTAAATTGTAAACAAAGAAAATAATTATATTATATTAGATAGACTAGATATTATATAGATAAAATATAATAATATTTTATCTGGTGTTAAAGGATATTTGGAGGGTTCATCCCTACAATCTATAATATTATAATATTATAGATTGTAGGGATGTGCGTTTGACCGATTTCGATCACTTTATGTGTGTACAATCCTTCATAATTGTATAATGTACAAGTGTCTATGAACACATACAACCTAATCGTAAAGGGTTACGATCCTCATATTTGATTCTACCTGGAACCTCGAACACGTTATTTGTAACCAAATCAGCTACATACTAAATCACAAGAACAGTTAATAGTAGAAATGAAAAGAAAGTTTCCTGATGGCAAGTGGAAGCTTCTTTCAAAATACATTGTTGAAATCTACGCCCGTTTCTTTCATATTGGAACAGCTATTTTAAACTTTATTTTATGTGACTACATTGACAGATTATTTCCGTGTACGCCTTATGCAAGTCTAATTTGGTAGATCTCACCTAATTATTTATTCTACCGCAAAAACAATGAATGATATTTTATTAAGATTTATTTATTAGAACTCCATTTCCAATCTCGTGACTCATGTGGCAGTCTTATGTTTTTTTTTGTTTTCGCGCAGTGGAAACCTTCAGAAAGGTACCCGACTCTCTTGGGGGAGGAACAAGGTTATGTGGGATTCTTACCCACTAAAACCACTGCGATGGCCGTCCTCGGCACGGATCGGAGAGGCTGCGGGATCGTGTTGATATAACGCATCCGCAGCCCCTCCCGCGCTGTGCTCCGCTCGTGGCTCGGCGGAGCGCTCCTCAGGGGGCGAAGGTAAGCTCTATGCTGTAAATAAATAAAAACGAACGATTAGTGTTATAATATAATATTGAACTGTGAAGTCGAGATGGCCCAGTGGTAAGAACGCGTGAACCTTAACCGATAATCGTGGGTTGTAATTCGGGCAAGCACCACTTAATTTTCATGTGCATAATTTGTGATTATAATTCATCTCGTGCTTGACGGTGAAGGAAAACATCTTGAGGAAATCTGCATGTGTCTTATTTCACTGAAATTCTGCCACATGTGTATTCTACCAACCCGAATTAGAACAGCGTGGTGGAATAAGCTCTAAACCTTCTCCTCAAAAGAGGAAAGGAGGCCTTAGCCCAGCAGTGGGACATTCACATACTGCTACTGTACTGTACTATTGAACTGTTTGAGAATGTTTAATTGTTTAAGTATAAATTAGATACCTTCAAGAAATTCAAAACAAGCTTACCACAATTTATCGGAAAAACGTGATTGAGATTGGACCCTCGTTGATTAGTTAGAGAGGTGACACCTCGACTGTACAACGGAAACGTCGTCTCAGCGAAACGTGTGCTTGAAGCTGCAGATTTTTTTTTCAGTTCTATCAGATTAATGATAAATTTCAAAGTAGACTCCCTTAATTTGTAACACGATGGCTGCAATTAAAGCGTTTTTTTTTCTAAACATATCTGTAGGGTTGTGTTATTGAATGGGTATTTGTGTGAACATTTTTGTTCATTTAATCAACAATTTGAATGGCAGACATGCAATGTTATTTGTGCTAAAGTAGGATGCTGAATGCGGAGAGTTATTTGCTCTTGGCTAGTATGATTATTATAATTGTATCATAACTCCTCCCGCTTCCCTGTTGGAACTGTCTCCGCGTGGGTCGTAGAGTGATGGGCTATCTAACGCTTTGAGATTTAAATCGGATATTCTGATTATTGAATCACATAAAAAATTTAAAACTTTACAGCTATAACTATGCTTATACAAATAAATATGCTTTAAAATATACTGAAGTATATTTTAAAGCATATTTTCTAACATTTTCGAAGACATTAAAATTAAAACAATGTAAGGAAGCGAACACTATTGAAAAGTTGCAACATTTTATATGACTCGTAGTGGCTTTAATTACAGTCTTCCAATGACTGTTATAGCGCGTAAAACGTCTTACAACATCGCCTTTGTAAACGGCACTTTTATTATTATTTGCTCAACAGGTACATTGGGTTGCAAAGTATCTTGTAGCAGTTGTAGTAAAAATCGTAGTTACACCTTTAGTAGGTAGTTTGAAATTAAATAGAATTGAGTATAAGCTATTGTGTGAGATTTTATTTATAAACTACTAGGAGTGGTGTTTGTTACTAAATATAACAATTTAATTTAGCGAAAGATTTCATTAAAATTTAATCCCGTTATTTGTTTATATAACATTTAGGTGATTTTTGTTGTTATCGTAATCATTTAAATTAACAAAAACATACAAATTATTATAAAAATTACAATCATTTAAATAAATTATATAATGGGAGTTCCAGATAGAAGAGTACTCAGAAACAATATATTTTTAGAAATAGCCATTCAAAATAAATATGTCTCATTCAGATCACGACATTATTTTACTGCAAATATTTTTATGACTTGTTTACTCAATACATTTCTGTTTAAGAGTGAATATAAATTATTTGAGCGTGTTAAAAAATACTAAGCTTAGTTTTATAGTACTCTGTCAGTGCGAAGCGACGCCGACGTCCTGAATGACCTACACTGTCAGACGCACTTGCTCTTTCCGAACGGTCGTCTCAATTGCTCGGAACATTTCAATTTCTCTAGCCACGCTAAAAACAATCTTATGTTTAAAGACGTAAGGACTTAAGTATCGGAAAATGTAATTTAGCCACTCTACCTGGACGTTTATATTACATTGAGTAAAAATGAACTTCATCTAGTGGAAAATAAGGTTGATTTTAATATTGATTTCTTATTGGATATGTCGTAAATGTAATGTCCACTGCGTTGCGTATCGATTTCAACCCAAGACAATAAACAGCAGCGGCAGTTATTAAAGCAATTATTGCTATTCTTTCTGAATAATTCATCTGAATCTGAATTTCAAACCGTCAGTAAAACTAATTATTAAATGATATACACATTTTTTCATACTCTTTTATTACTTATTTAAGATAATCTAACTATCAAGCAGGTGTCGGATCTTAACACAATAGCCGTAAGGACTATATTACCTCGAAATAAGTGTACGTATTAGTGCTTCGTAGTACTAGTGAAGGCGGGCAATAAATGTAGCAAAGGGCGTGAGATAGGTACAATAAAAATGAATTATTAGCGCAAAACATTCGCACGAACCTAACTCAGTATTTAATTTTCATAACACTGTTCCATTTTGTGTTGCGATTTAAAAGTCTATTAGATGATATAATTGATGTAAATAACATTTTAATTATTTTGGTTTTTTACATCGTTTATTTTAATAAAATTGTATACCCACACGAAATCTAGTCGCGCGACCACATTAGATACAGCGTCGCTTAGAATTTCGATTTAACGTATTTAGTGTGATATTTGAATATGGAACGTATAATGTTAAAGTCTGTATGTATGTACGTGTTTGAGAAAACGCCCATTTTATGTCATATTTTCTGTACACATACAAAAGTCTTTTACTGCAACTAAGGGTGACTTGTAAATAATGGCTGTTTGTGTAATTTTTAAGCAGCACTTTTTGTTAATTCGTGTCACTTATTACTTGGTAAGATGAATGATTGATAATTTCAATCGATAATTTTTAGAAACATTTTCGTTAATTGTGAATACGTCTATCTCTGATCAAGGCACCTTCTCAAGTATTTTTGAAAGATTGTGTATATATTTACCTGTGTACCTGTTAGGATGTGTGACCGTTACACTAGTGTCCCATTCAACCCTCAATTACGCGAATGAAGTTGGGTTATGTCAAGGAATACGAATCAATACGAATACTTCCAATACACCCACACACAGAAAGACAAAAATACCCACACACGCACACCTATTAAAATTAATCAAACGAACAAAGTCGCGGTTACATTCGCTCGTACACAATAATTTCAGTTATAAATACATATCCATTGCAAATGTCAAATGTGTTTCATGAACTCACCTCGAAAACATGCATTTGAGTTATATAACAAGAGTGATATTGATCTGAGGTGTTACAATTGCATGCATAATAATTTTACATTATCAACGGCTAACTGACTAACTGATATTCAAATCCGATTATACAAGCTTACTGATTAGAAAGTCAAGAATATGTTGATCTTTTGTGGTGTCTATTTACTAATAGAATATATTTAAACCGTACATTCATCAAAAGCGTTTCATTGAAATATTTTGAAAACTGTATATTTGTAATGTAATTACTGTTTGTATTTCTAGACACATAATTTATTTATCATATACATAGTGATATATCAAGAATAATATATAATAGCAGAGCTAAAAGAAAAATTAATGATTTTTCCCATTGTAATTGTTTTTATTGATTAAGATGCCAACGTATAGAATAATAACGACTAATCCTTTAATAATCAACCTTCTTTCAATACAATAATATATACTAATACATTCCTACATATATTTTTTTATATTTTATTTTTGTGTCAATACAAATGACTAATATTAAAATATTGTCGATTTTGCGATTTATTTTGATTACCTACATCATAGAATAATAACGCTTAGAAGGATAGTGTCATACAAAGTTTCGCTTAAAATTGAAGTAACTAGAATTAATGTGCGTGTAAGTGCCACGTACGTTACATACACCGACACGCCCACATACGATCGAATTATGTTGCAAGTGAATACACATTTTCCGCATAAAGTGAGGAAATTGATATTGTTTGAACTTGAATTATGAAATAAATTATTTACGCATTTAATTAATTTGAATTATTACGTAGGTTGTATTCAGATGTGACAATTTGTCAGACAATAATATTGGACATTATTATTTTTTCATTAAAATTAATTAAACAACGCTGAAAGGTTTTCTGACAGTAAATTGTGATAAATAGTAGACTTGTGGATTTAATTGGCTTCCAATATTCTTCTCTTCGATTAAGCTGTATTTTATCTATCCATCGACCACCAGCAATTGAATTCGAAGGAAATCTAAAAAAGATTACAATTAATCAATAAGTATTATAATTATATATTGCAATACTATTTATTTAATTTTAGTTTTTATTATTATAATGATCTCTTTTTTCAAATTTATTTAGTAATATTATTTAGTATTGCTTTTATTTTATGTATAATCATAAAGAAAAAAAAAATTTAATTAGTTGAACAGTATTAATGTTTTATATGTAATTTAAAAAAGTTAAAATAATAATTTTCAATATTTATTTATTTTTATTATTTAAAATATTAAGCAATCGTGGTAAATATGTTTTCCATAGCTGGTAACATTTTATGTTTTGATGAATGTATTTTAGCTAAAATTATAAGTTGCCAAATAGTACTTACGTGTGAAATGTGATTTTCTTATCCTTATTTTTTTTTATGTGGAGTTTTGTGACACCCTTTTACTACACAGTAAGTCATTTTTTAATAAATTGCGCGAGATGTTTAATATGGCACTTTATCGTGACGACTGACGTGTCGTCAAATGTATTGAGACTAGTAACAATTTGAATGACTTCAATTCACTTGGGCCTACACTCCTTCTAAGCGTTATTATTCTATGACCTACATCCATTCTGCCATCTTAGGGACCGTTCGACATTTCAAAAATATTAGCCATATGACAACCTGCTCTGTCTACGTTTTTGTATGTATTTTTTTTCCCTTTGGTTGCGTCCAGGAATTAGTTCCGCGAAAACAAATAAGGACCACGGAACTTTCACGTCTCTAACTTCACCCCCATTTAAACCCCTTACCGGGATGAACTTCCGGAAATGCGAATACAACTGACTTTTATTTATAAGGAGAAGCCTAAACAATGAATGTCGTTGAAATTTTCCTATTTAAGCACTATACATGTTGAATTATCAAAACTTTTTTTTTATGCTCTCTTATATAATCACCTGTAGATAATTTCATGACACTACATCCACTGGTTTTTGCTGTGCATTGTCTTTCATACGCTTAGTAAGTGTATATGTGTTTGTTAAGATATGTCTTTGGATGTGAATTGAATATAATTTTAAGTTCAAATGTAACTTGTTTTCACGATGTTTTTGGTGTTTGATTTGCTTGTCATGTGATAAGTTCACATGACAATTTTTTTATTGTAATTCGTACTTATAGATGAAAAATATAGGTACATTTTTTAATTCTGTTACTACTTTAAATTTTATCGACAGTTTTTTGTATTTATTTTTTGCAGTAATATTTAATCTTAAGCTATTGCCATTTTTACGGTAAATGTAGTATCATATTAAGTATCATATTAGTTTCTATTTTAATATTTGTGATACTATAATAATACATAATTTCTTGCTATTCTATAAAAGAAATTATATAAGTCGAATGAACGTACATACTGTGTCTGCTTCGTTTGTCTATGGGTTAGCCTTTAATATTGCAGATTCCGACGCCCTCATACCCGAAATCCAGGTCGGTCTAGTAAAAAGGTATTGGTTTTTTGACAAAAAATCTAACTATCAGTTCGGATCTAGGAATTGGGCAGTGTTACACTCCCTTATATCGGAAAACACGATCTCTCTCTTATCGTGTTGGAGAGTGGTATAAAACATACCATATTTGTGCACTCATAATTTTCTATTTTGATATCTCCCTCGCAAGTTTCAAAAAATGATCACATAAAAAACAACCCGCTGAGTTACTTTCACCGATTCTTCTCAGGTCTGAGGTGTTTATTTCCGAACTGGTGATAGATTTATGACAATCAATAAATAAGTGTAACGCTTCTATATTGAATATGGATTTTTGACTTTGACATTGAAAATAATTAGCAATATGTATTTCAAATCTTATACGAAATCATAGTTTTTGTAATAAATATTCTTTAGTATCGCAGCACAAATATTAATTAACTATATTATTTACATGAATTCTATAAATAAGAATTCCCTAAGTATGATATATATGCTTAAAATATAAAACAATATATATTTAATATATAAAATAAAATAAAAATAAAAAAAATTATCCATTGACAAAAATAAAATATAGTGTATTTAAATATTATGATTGTTTATAAACATCCACTGCTGTGAGGGTCTTACCAGAATTGCCAACGTTATACTAATCCACAAAACGTCTGTGTCAGAGCTTTTTCGGAGACGGGATTCCTCACAATTAAATTGTTTTCCTCTGTATAATTTTGCATATTTTCAATACAATTCAATTAGAATAAATCAACGTAACAATATATAACATATTAACATATATAAATAAACGAGAACCGCATGTAAGCATTCAAAGTCATATTTTACATAATTTTTGTCACCGCTAGTTATAGGAGTGGTTCATGTTTCGAAAAGTAGCTATTTTTAATTTGGTATTTATATACTTATTTTATTCATAAATATAAACTTTAATTGACTTACTTTACTTTTACTTGACTTTGCTTGAATCCGTCCACGTCAGCTATTCTCAATTGAAACAAAGATATAATACGCAGAAGATATTAAAGTGCATAAGTGAGTGCGCTAGGTCTATATTTTCTCACTCTTATAATTTGATAGAACGGCAGTCCGGCACGAATAGAAAGAATTCAGAGAATTCAGGATCAAAGAGTTTACGCGCTTTCCAAGGAATGGCATTGTGAATACTGTCAGTTTCTAAATTCCGGGTTGCTACTAAACATTTCTTAAAAAAACTTAATCACATTTTATTTACTCGAAAGGGACTTGGGACCTCTGCATTTGTTTCCTTTATCCACTCAATCAAGTTTCTTCAGTCTCACGTCTATATTTATCTCATGTTAATAATGTAAATCTTGTTGTCTTGAAATAAAGTGTTCTTGAATAAAACACGTGTGCACTATCGGGTTAGGTTAGGGTCGTTTGAACTGCCATCTTTGCTAACGCGTGCTATTAACATGTAAATGAGCGCGGAACATGCTTTGTCTGCATTTCTAAGAACACGTTCCACATTCGAGGCAAATAATCTTCGCCGTTAATAAATATTTTAGCAGCAATTTTCTTATAATGCTATTGTTATTCATAATTAAAACCGTATCATGGATTAAATGTATATGAGATTAATGTATAGTTCATTATTAGATTTCGTTGGATTGTAATCAATTTAGTAAGGAACTTAGAATATTATAATATTTGAATAATCAGATAAATATAAGCAATATAATTTATTAATTTGCATCTTTAAAAAAAACGAAATTATGACTCAATAGTAAGTTACACCCTGTGAATATCCCACTGCTGGGCTAAGGCCTCTTCTCCTCTTTTTGATGAGAAGGTTTGGAGCTTACTCCACCACACTGCTCCAATGCTAGTTGCTGGAATACACATGTGACAGAATTTCAGTAAAATTTGACATATGCAGGTTTCCTCCCGATGTTTTCCTTCACCGTCAAGCACGAGATGAATTATAATTACAAATTAAGCACAAGAAATTCAGTGGTGCTTGCCCGGGTTGGAACCCACGATCATCGTTTAAGATTCACGCGTTCTTACCACTGCGCCATCTCGGCTTAATGGTGATTCAGGTGAAGTTTTTTTTTTAAATTATTGTATTGGTAGGTGGCCGAGCAAATGGGCTACCTGATGGTAATACGATCGGCTTATGGCTTAGTTTTATTGTGATAACAAAAAAACAAACATCATAAATGAAAAAAAAGATACGAAAATATATTCAGTATATTGGCATAATTTTGTTGTACACATGAATACTCAACTAGTATGATATCTTATTACATTTATTTTATTTATTGACTGCCTTAAACCATTAAATTGTGTTCATTACATTTTCAATGGATTTCCCCTCGTATGTCGGCATAGCCGCGTTTAGAAAATAGTTTTTAATGATAAAGCTCAATAGCTATTGGTTTATTGGTGATGTGACAACGGCAGCTAACTTAAATTCTACGCTTGACTATGCGAAGTTAAACAGGAATACCAAAATATATAATAATTACTTTATATAGAATAGTGGCCTCAAAACCTGGATTGGCTCAAATGCTTTTTTAAATTATTAATGTACACATTGTTTTTTTATTGCAATGTGACTATCTGACTAACCAATTTGTAAAACCTAAGTATTTAAAGTAGATGAATACGTAGGTTGACTTAATCGTTTTTACATTAATAATAATCAAATTCTGCTTAAATTGTTATTACTCACTCTTGTTATGTAATAAACAGTTTTATAGATCTTGAAAGTACGCATTTAATCGTTAGCTACGATTGACATCAAACTAAGTAGACAGGGTTTTAATAGAAACAATCGCCATACAAGTCCTTTGGAGCATTATTAACTAGAATGGAACGCCATTAGCTCGCTGTAATTACCATCTAGAACTTGGCCATTTCGTAACTTGTGGATTACATTAAACTTGTGACAAAGCGCGACTTTACTCGCAACATCAAACTCTACGAAGGGTAATTCGATTACAGTTCAAATGTTAATAGTATTTTTTTATAAGGGGTGAGCGAATACAACAAAATAAAAACCTTATATGGTTGAACTGTTCATATGGGTCCATACCCATATGAACACTATTTTAGCTCTACTTGGTGGTAGAGCATTGTGCAAGACCGTCTGAGTAGGTACCATCCATTAAATAGATATTCTACCGCGATGCAGCAATATTTAGTATTGTTGTGTTCCGGTTTGGAGGGTGAGTGAGCCAGTGTACATGCACAAGGGATATAACATCGTAGTTCCAAAGGGGTGTTTAATGTTTCTTACAACACCAATGTTTGTGGGTGGTGGTGACCACGTACCATCCGCCTATTAATAATAATAGCAAAAAAACTTATATTATAGCTCGCCATAAAATATTAAGACAAATTACTTCAGCAATGCATAATGATATTGGTTAAAAATATTTATAAGGTATATTTCACACATTTTGGTTCATTAACATTTGTTTTTATGATCCATATAATTTTTTTTATTGTTTTAAATATTATCATATATACACATTTTCAATATTTTATTCTTGGTTATGACCAAAAATTGAGTTATTAATTATATTTCAAAAGTTTTCTAAATTTAATAGATTAAAAGAAGAAATGTAGGTGTACAGGAAATTATATGTCAAAATAAAATAAGTAGTTGTAAGTGAGCCATACAAAGATTCATACAGATTCAGAAAAAAACAACTTTTATTTATATTGCTTATCTATCTTTGCACGCACGGAAAACTTGACACAGCTTATACCATGAGTTAAGGTATTTTTATACCATGGGTCTAAATTATTCTATTGGTATATTTTTTCATATATAACGACGAATCGCGAATTTATTTGTTTTGTTTAATGATGGCAGTATATAATATTTCAGTTGACGTATATAAATTAAAAAATAATGATTTAAATTTCGAACATGTTATGTCAGTTATGGGGTGACTTCAGACTCGTCTTCATTACTTTTGGTTTGTTGCTTGTAAGTACATCCACCCTTAATTAGTTTCACTATAAAGTCAACGGAATTTTATAGCACTGAAGCTACTAATTAAACGACATTCTGTCTAGGGGTGGCATGGCAGGGCTTTGTTGATATTTTTAAACGCAGCTCCGCTATTTACATTATTATTTCTTTGTGTATAAATAAAGTTTTAATTGAAATCTACTTGACATTCATCAAACTATGCAATATTATAGAAAGAAATAAATTGAAAATTGTTCCTCGTATAACTTTTTCTCGACGTTCATTAATGTGATATAAAAATGATTATAGTATATACGTTTTTTTGTTACATTTTTTTTAAATTTAATTAATTTTTTTGCGATGTATGATTTCGGGTGAGTAAAGTAGAGTGGTAATCATAATATATTAGTTAAGGAATTCTTGAGAATCGAGCACGTTAGTTGACCAACAACCCGAATGACGGTGGAAATACTCTTTAGCAACGTCGAGCCAATTTGAGCAGGAAGCCGACTGTAAAGATCTGGCAAAACCTATTTAATGCCTATCCCAAATAAACGAGATAAGAGTAAGTGAGTGAAGACGATTATGACGATCTTACAATGTTGTTCATATGAGTAAATGAACACTAATTATTTTTTGACAGCTTACATAAAAAAATTACTCTTCATATTATTATTTTAAACTTTATACAACTAATTTAGTTTTAGAAATGTCAACAGTCAACGCTCACAAGTAAAACAGTGTATATACGATAATAGTAGCTATATAATATTTTATATGCGATAGAGATACAATTCTAGTAGTAAAGCATCCACGTTACCTATGTTAGGTCTAGATAGGTTTCTCTTATAAGTATACTCTGGTTAATAAGATTATTTTAATTATAACAAGTTATTAGTATCAACAGGCATAACTAATATATAAATCGTCTTTGTGTATTCAAAATTAAATAAGTCTGTATAATACGATTAATATATAATACACTTTTAGAGTAGGATATTTACCCTACATTAAACATTATATAAGATACATTTTACTTTGACATATAATAAATGGCAGAACTTTCTAAAGTTGTACAATTAATCGCTAATAATAATCACCCTTAGGAATTTTCTAACAATAGCACGATATTTAGGGGAGTATCGATTCATTAATTTTATCATGACCGCACTAGAATATTGGTATTAGGAGTTCTGCGAATATGAAAACAAAATTTATTATAACGAAATGAAAAGCCGAGCAATATCGATGAAAATGCTGCGTAAATCATACCGTTACGTAATATCTCTTACAAGTCTTGAACTGCAAAGTTTTAACTATACTTCATGAAAAGTAGCTTTGGAAGGGAATTTCCGAACCGGTTATAGATCACTTAAAGTTACGTCTACAGTGATAAAGTATGGATTCCGTACATGTGTGTATTCATTCGACTACGCACAAATAATATCAATTTCACCGTAAAAACTTAAACATTACGTAACGTATAGTTTTTTATTTCAGACAAACATAACATCATTCATTTTTTTTATAATAATAAATGTCATCTTCAATGGTGTTTGCTGCCATGCCTTTTGCTTAGTTTAGTCCAGTTAACAGCGAATTGCAAAACACAACAACAAAAATAACAAATGCGTTACGATATATGTATATACATATATCTACATCTTCAACTTGTATAATGACATTGTAATGCGTTAAACGTGATAAATTTTTCACCTGATTTACGTTGTCGTCTTTGTCACCTGGATCCTGAATTGTCGAGTTTTACTCGAAGTAAGTTTAAATTAAGCAACGCTACCCTTGGTTTTATTCAACGTCTCGTAAAACACGATGTCTCTGTTCCACAGATTGCATATTATGAAACGTACTATTTTCTCTCTTGTTAATAAATTCAGAACTTTAATTACTAAGTGTATTTCAATAAAAAAAACAATACTTATTTTTACTATGGAAAAATTTAAATATTTTTGATATTTTCTTTCATTCTTGTCGGTAGAGCTTTGTGTTCGTCTGGATAGGTACCACCCACTCATCAGATATTCTACAGCAAAACAGCAGTACATGGTATTGTGTTCCGATTTGAAGGTGAGTGAGCTAGTGTGATTACAGGCACAAAGGACACAACATCTTAGTTCCCAAAGTTAGTGGCGCATTGGCGATGTAAGCGATGTTAACCACATTTCTTACAATGCCATTGTCTATGGGCGATTACTACCACTTACCAAAGCAAAAAAAAAACGACACTTAGTTGTCACGTGTGAGCATCTCATTCGATTTCACGGTTTCAAATCTCAATAATATATTAGGTCCTTACATATGAAATTGGCGTTTTGTATGGGAGGAATATATTCCTCCCGTACAAAACGGTGGTCCGAGGCGAAGTCAGGGTTGTCTCTCTGATTCTCGCGTGAATCCCCGCCCGCCGCGTAGTCGTCGCGCCCCCCGCACTTAGCGTCTTACGCTTACGTCTTAGCGGCTGCCGGCTGCTGAGCGCGCTGCGTATGATGTCGAGATTCGATTCTCGACACCCATCGTTGAAGTTTTTTTACTTTTCCGATTTGCTTCAAGTGGATTAATACAGTTTTATCACTTACTCCGAAGCCTGCAGCTATCTCTGAAGTGCTTTGTGATGGATCCGCTTCCACAATAGTCTTTAATTCTTCATTTTCCACTTTGGTCTCCGGCCGTCCACGGGGTTGGTTCTGAAGGTCGAAATGTCCAGAACGAAAACGTTGAAACCAAAAACGCACCGTGCTTAACGTACGTACGTACGTAAAACGCTAATTTCACATGTAAGGACCTAATATTTTAAATATCATCCATTTAGCTTAGAACATAATTTTTTTTTTCTTCAAATGAAACTGTGATCATTTGTAAGCTGTTGAACAAAGTCAGGAAAGTTTAACTTGGCCATAAACGTTTATTTAAACTGTACGTACGTATATATACACTAAAATAGTGACTTAAATTTGAACAAATGCCACTAGATTACAAACTTTAACCGCTGTGATCTTGTAATGTATAAATACACGTATAGCTACAATAAAACTTGGTCGTTCGCTACGTGGTCGTTATGAAGTCACTATAAACGCTAAACGGCGTTGCGGGTAATTTCTGTTATGTATAGAGAATTATGCGGTTTTCCTTTCATGTATATTTTATCTGTATTTCACAGCGTATTTGTAAAATATATTCAATTTGTAATATATATTACTATTTGTCGTGATATTAGTAAAATTTTATACGAATTATGTGGTCTATTTATTAATGTATTAAATATAGTGGAATTACTCTTACATAATGGCACATTGCATACATGGCACTATGTACGTAAATGTAACTAGAATTTAGTGTTAAATCATGCGAATGAGGAATAGATTGGTCACTTTAATATTTTAATCAATGAGTGTTTTGTAATAGGATTACCACAGAATGTAGAAGTGCTAAAGATATTCTACGTCCAGTATACTCGTATTTAAAGTAGGTTATACTAGAAACGAGAGTACGATGTTTGTTTTTTTAATCTGTGGTTCCTTTCTTTTCATTGATTAATAAAATAAATGTTTTATTTTTTAAAATATTTATTTGATAAGCCGAGATGGCCTAGTGGTAAGAACGCGTGAATCTTAACCGACGATCGTGGGTTCAAACCGGGCACCGCTGAATTTCATGTGCTTAATTTGTGATTATAATTCATCTCGTGCTTGACGGTGAAGGGAAACATCGTGAGGAAACCTGCATGTGTCAAATTTCAGTGAAATTCTGTCACATGTGTATTCCACCAACCCGCATTGGAGCAGCGTAGTGGAATAAGCTCCGATCCTTCTCCTCAAAAGACAAGAAGAGGCCTGAGCCCAGCAGTGGGATATTCACAGGCTGTTGTTGTTGTTATGTGATTAGTTTAAATTTGGAAGATAAGAGATAAATACTTAATAGGAATATAAAAAAACGAATTCGATATTCATATATCTTAACATGATTCTAACGCGTGTATCTAACTGTTGTAATATGTATGTCAAACTGTATCCACGTACAAGATGTTGTTATAGTAATTATAACAAATTACTCATTATTATTAGGTATTTCAAGTTAATGGCACATAAACAGCAACTGGGCGGAGACATTTATCACCAAAAAGTAGGCGATTGTAACGATGTATTTCTCTCCACAGTTATGACGATCGTTAATGCTCAAGTAACTTCTGATTTACAATAATTGATATTTATAATTGAATCAGTATTTAGTTCATAAATGACGTAACTAAGTATAAAAATGTTTAAACTAATATTTATACTATAAAGCAAAGTCTAGTGGTTAGAATATGACAATAATAATGGAAGCTTCCGTTTCAATTCCGTGCAAGCATCACTGATTTCATTATGTGATTATATTAATCAATGCTTATTATTTATCTAGTGTACTGAGGTAAAACATTGCGAGGAAAGTTGCGTTTGTCGGATGAAAACTTGCCAAAGTGCCAAAAACATCCAGAAGGAAAGAAAATGTCTTAGCCCAGCTGTGCGTTGTTTCAACTATCTTCATATTAACAAAACACTTTCACTAAAGTAATATTTTGGAATCAGCGTCATTCAATATCTCGTGTGTATATTATTATATAAAAAAATGTTCCAAATGAAACTGTTCAAGTGTAAGTTATCAAAGTCTTAAACAAATGACACATTGTATCAGCACGAGGTAATGCATTACTAGACATTTTTTAAATAAAAATCGATATTGCAGCAGGCAAGTTGAGCGCGAGATGAAAGGAGGCAATGCGCATATTAATCAGACAATCTCAATGGCGGTGCTAATTAGGTCTGACATTGACGGGGTCTGTTTGTGTGCATATTGTCTCCGTCGTATTGTGATAGCGCTTTGTGCACAGACTGTTCGCTACTATTGGCTGTTTAGCGGCTGGGAATGTAAACTAAAATTACGTTTGCTATTGTCGTTATAACGAAAACAGGACGAACAAAAAACTCTAATGAAAGCCATTTTAATGATAAAAGAAAGTACGTTTTTTAATATAGAATAAGTACCAATTTATTTAATAATGGAATAATAATCTTTAAGCTCGATTACAGTGTTTGTTTTTTGTTCATATTGGTTCATATTTTTAAATAAATATTTGCTTTGGATACTTAAATATCAATTCTGAAAGACATTTTCGTTAAATCAAGTATCACAAATTTATAGAGAATAGAAGAAAAAATAAGTAGTTAAAATAATACAGTAGAACATACTGTACAGTAGTACAACTGTGATATAATTAAATATGTATATTAAAACTATTAAATTGTGTATTTTATGGTATTAACTTATAAATTAATTCGTTTTACCTTTGAACCAGGAATGATTGACATGTTTCAAGAAGACTGCGGTCCTCATCGTCGGGGAATAATTACAGCCTATGGTGGAGTTTGCAAGACCGTCTGGGTGCGCACCACCCTTTAATTAATTATTTCATCGCATCAAGGCTTATGGGTGCCAAGAATAAAAATGAACGTTAATATTTTCTTGGAATGAATAAAATGAATAAATAAATAATAATCATTATTCTATATTGAGAGTTTTATTATTGAGTTCTAGTTTAAGAAACGTATTACTGAGCGAAAATTGCGATTGGACATAGAAAGTTCAGGATCTGCAGTATACGTTTGCTACTAACGAGGCATTAGGGATCATCTTGAATCCAATAATAATTACTAACGCATTGGATGTGTAAAGAGTGTTTTATACAATGCCGTGCCCCGTCGATAGCTCAAAGTTACTGGTTTGTAAGATGAATCATTAGGTCATAAAGAGGCCCATTTTCTCGTCACTTTTAAATAAAAAAGGAACGGGCGAATTGTAATTACGTCATCGATGCTCGACCTAAATGTGTCTAGTACTTCTTTATAATAAATTTACATAAGGGAAACTTAAATTATAGCAATGTTACGATCAAAACTTACATTAAGTTTTGATTTTTATTTTAATTTTCTGGAATCAGGAAGAAATAGCAATTCGATACATTACATATAATTATGATAGTTTCCAGATGAATATTATATTCATAGTATTTTTATATTTTACTTACTTCTTGAGATTTAGCTCATTATATCAACATACACGCAGAAAAATTGTCAGCAGAGGCGTTAAGTAAGCAATTAAAAACTAAAAAAAAGCATTAAATTAATAAGTCACACGATATTTATCTTTATCAAAAAAAAAAAAACATTTTACAGGGTTCAAGATATTTGAATAAACGCAATATTTGAATCAAAGGCGTTGGGTTATAGAAAGGTGCGGTACGGGCCTATCCTACATATATAATCTTTTGCGTTGATACTCATTCTGTCATTATATTTATTAATATATCACCTAAATTTATGTTTCACGAAACAAGTGGTATGTTACGGAAAGCTAACACTTGCAAACCGCCGCATAAGCATCGCTTTACAAACTCCGGCAGTACGAGGTGCAAGCGCAGCAGCAACATAACGGCATTGACCTCAATCGACGACCCAAGGTGCTTAGCTTAGTGCTTAGCAACAAACTAAATTCATTTAAATCGTACGTGACATCCGAAGTATTTAAGCAAAGCGTGAAGGCGTAATGATTACTGCTTCATCTAACATCGATCAGTAGTCATCCAATTAGGTTAATTAGTTATTATTTTAGTTCGTGATGATTATTACTTACTCATTTCATTTAATACATAAACCAATAAAGATATTTTAAATAAAGTACGAATATTAAAGCCTTGCTGTTGAAATGTTATTTGTTCGGATTCGGTATACATAGGTAACTAGTAGTTTTGTAATCATATAGTCATTTTTAAACTGTAATTGAATGTAAGGACGTCCAAAGTGCTGACAATAGCTTGATCCAAATGGCTTTTTAGTAGTAAGTAGTAGTCGTAGCTTAGAATTTCGTTCTGTTAGGTAAGTTCTTCTTCCTTTAGAGAGTCATAGCGGCGAGGGCGATACGCGGTTACCGTACGGTGTCGTGGACGGTGGCGACACTTCTTGCAGGCGATTCGCCCTGGGAATTCCAGGCGGAGGTGCTTGCGGAAGTGTACCGTTTCCGGGTGGAAGTGAGGTTGAGCGGCGACCGTCCAGGATTGGCGGATGTGGGGCGAATCAGGGCACTAGCCCAGCAAGCCTTGCTTCGCAGGTCAGAGGAAGACCTGGGGTCCCCCTCAGTAGGCGACGGTGAAGGTGGTTCGTCCCCACTTAAGTCGCTTGGTGGAACGAAGTCAAGGCATACTCATATTCCGGCTAACGCAGGTACTTACCGGGCACGGTTGCTTCGGTAGGTACCTACATCGGATAGTAAAGCGGGAGATGACACCCTCCTGCCATGAGTGTTGCGCGCTATCGGACACAGCGCATCACACCCTGAGTGAGTGTGCCGCATGGGGGCCTCAGCGCCATTCCCTGGCGGCCATCGTAGGCGGATACCTCTGCCGAACGTGATAAGTGCCATGATTGGTAGTGAGAGGTGCTGGAAAGAGATGGTGTCCTTCTGCGGACACCATCTCGGTGGTCGGATGGCGGAACGGGAGCGTGAGAATAGTGCCTCCGCTGACCCGCTTCACCGAAGAAGACCGGGGAGAAGGCTTCGGTGCTAAGCGCACCTTCTCCCCCCGTCATAAGTGTCGCTGGGGCTAGGCGGTCTCTATACCACGAGAACCCCCTAGAAAATGGATGCCCGCAGAGGCGGGTCAGCCGTCGGCGCGTCACGGTAGTATGTGCAAGCGATCTCGTGACGTCCCCCGATGAGGCGGAAAGGGTACTGCTTGTTTTTTGTGGATATTCTGGCGCATGCTCGGCGCCAGCCAGTCCCACTTATCCATACTTTACGTGGGGGAAACGCGTAAACGCGTTTTTCCAGCAAGAGAAAAAAAAAGAAGGTAAGTTCTCTTCACATAAGCTTAAACATAAATTAAGGACAGGATTCTTGGTGTCCGGCATTGAACCCGTGATCCACGTACTCTATCCACTATACCATCATAGCTCATTCAATTTTATATTTAAAAAAAAAACTTGATATTGTTCAGAACATTAAAGAACATGAGTAGATTGTAACGTTTCTAACTGATTTGATTTAGATACGAGATGAGAAAGCCGTGTTATTAATCAAATGGTATGGCGTTGAAGCTAACTAGCTAAAAGTGTCAGTTACGTTAGTAAGCCTAATGTCTTTCTGCATTATGCTTAGTACTACAAACGACTTCATTCGAATATCAACTTGATGTTTTGGAAAAAGATTTTTGCAAATGTAAGCATCGTCGAATGCACACTAAGGAAATAGTGTACAGATACTGATATTCTTATGATATTTCGTAAAATTAATTTAATACTTCAAGGACCTTTCAAGTCAAATTCACGACTTTTTTCAAAACAAAATGTAAGTTATGCGATTTGGACTTTTAGGAATTTTTGAATCATAATAACAAGGTTAAATTACTCGTAAATGTCACACCTGTTCGAAATCTAGACTCTACTGTAAAACCGTCAACAGACTCACTAATTAGTTGCTCTGTTACACCAATTAAATGACATATATCTACCATATATCACTAGTACTTAATAGACTACTTAGTACTTAATACTCGGTGGTAGAGCTTTGTGCAAGCTCGTCTGGGTAGGTACCACCCACTCATCAGATATTCAACCACAAAACAGTATTACTTTGTATTGTTGCGTTCCGGTTTGAAGGGTGAGTGAGCCAGTGTAATTACAGGCACAAGGGACATAACATCTTAGTTCCCAAGATTGGTGGCGCATTGGCAATGTAAGTGATGGTTAACATTTCTTACAATGCCATTGTCTATGGCCGTTGGTGACCACTTACCATCAGGTGGCCCATATGCTCGTTCGCCAACCTATACAATAAAAATAAATAAAAAATAAGAAACAGTATTACAGATTTTTTTAATAAGAAGAATGTTGTTGTTATGACTAAATGAACTTAATGTAATCGAGCTCTGAATAAAATATATGCAACAAATATTTTTATAAATATTTGTCTTGCTAGTATATTTTATAAAGTATACATATTGTTAGCGTTTAAATTTACTTTTAAAGTTATAAGGAAGACGTACGATCAAGTCGAGCGACGGAAGTGAAGTTATTCTGCTGTTTGCCGTGCTTTTTTATACACTCGACCATGTTGATTACTCCATGACCATGTTGATTGCAGAGATCGCTAACACGGCCTCTCCTGCGAGGCAGCGTCCTCGCGCCTTCACTCTGGTCACTGTCTGAAATTTGTGGAAACAGTACAACTTGGTTTTACAGTAAAACTACGTAAAAGCTCATCCAGACTTTCTGGCAGCTTGTGATAGAAGTTGTTGGTGTAAGTGAAGTGTCTATATGATGCCTTTATTTTTATGTCCCTACAGCGTAAAATAGTACTTTTTGTTTTTACTAGATTATATTTATCTCATACGTTAATTAAAGTTATTTATTTATTAAGGATGATTGATAACTGCGTTGATTGCCTCATTAAATTAGTGCCTAGCTTGTATGGCTGCAGATCACGAGGTATTGGGTTAAAAAAAGTATATTCTTATTGACCCAGCTCGGTTATTTTACTTGTTGGGTTTTTCTTCTGTGTATTGAATTCTACAGAACTGTCCAAAATTTATCAGAAGGACATGATCCTCATAAAAGTTGTTTAATGTTAATAATATTTGTTGATATGAAAAAACAAATTTAATAAGATTTTTTTCATAAGTATGAAAAGAAATCATAGGCAGGATCGACCTTATGTTTCAAATTTGTGTTAAAGTCTTACACATATAGCAGTAATCTGATAAACTAATTACAGGTCAATATCCCTTGGAGCAATCATCTCGAACGTGAACTATCAATAGCTGCTATTAAGTATCAAGCTCTTCGTGCAGTGCTGCGAGAATATGTAACCACCTACAAAACGCACACACGCGTGACTCTAATTCTTAACGGTGACTAGTATGATTCAAGTTTACGGGTGATATATATAATACTGCCGCTATCAATACGATATTTTGTGCTGCCGAAGAGGTATATTCGCGCAATTTATAACCTAGAAGCTAAATAATCCCATCGGACATAAAGAAAGCACTTCGTCCCAAAATAATTTTAACTACTGCTTCTTAATATCATCATCATCATCATCTTGGCACTACAGCCGCGGGTGGGCCTTGGCGTGGTCGAGAATATTCCTCCAGTCGGGTCTGTTTTTTGCTTTTTCTTTCCAGCCCCTGACGCCAATCGCTTTGAGATCCCGCTCGACGCCATCCAACCATCTAAGCTTTGGTCTTCTTGGTTTTCTGCGGCCGTCAGGTTTTCCAAAGAGAAGACGCTTCGGTGCTCTTGTGTCCTCCATTCTCTCTATATGGCCTAACCAGCGTAAGCGACCAATTTTAATAAATTTGACGACATCCGGTTCGTCGTACATGTGGTACAGCTCGTGGTTGAATCTTGATCGCCAGCAATCTCCTTCCATCACAGCTCAAAAAATACGTCTGAGGATCTTCCTTTCAAAAACTAGCAATGCATGCTCATCCTTTTTGCTCAGTACCCAGGATTCTGACCCATAAGTTAGTACTGGTCTTAATAGGGTCTTATAGAGGAGAATTTTCGTTAATCTACGCAACGTTTTGGAACAGAGATATCGTAGAAGACCGAAGTAACATCTATTGGCCGCCATTATTCTTCTGCTAATTTCTAGTGATATCTCGTTGTTCTCAGTGATCAAGGTACCCAGATAAACGAAATCCTCCACGGCAGCAAAGGTTTTATTGCCTATCGTAATTCGTTTATGAGCACTGGGTTGATCCTTCGACGCTTTGAGGTACTTCGTTTTAGCCATGTTCTGCTGCTGCTTCTTAATACGTTATGTAAATGTTTGCTCGGAAAAGTGTTAATGATTTTGTGACAAAATGTGATACAAATAACATTGGTACAAGGAAAACACACGAACTAATTACTCCTGTTACTCGGCTGCTTATTGTCAGTAGCTCTTTCGCGAGACATTATTTATTAATTAAATTTATTGAAATGTAGATTCTACCGCAAGAACCAGCTAGAAAAATTTAATCTTTTTTATTACAGAGTCAATCATATACAATATACTCGTGCATATACTCGTGCATATAAATATATATAACTTTTTTTAATCAATTAGACGCATTTATATGAAAATACAAGTTAGTTAAGACGTATTCTTAAACCGTGTAATCTAAGAATCCCTTGAACTCATTATGAGATGAACCTAGACTCCGTCTTCTCTAGTTAGCTAGGATTAACAATGGCTGCCGCCCGGGCCAATAAAGCTTAGGTAGTTGCTAGGAAATATTAATTCTCTACGAAATCAAAATAATTAAAAATAATATGATCAACGAATTTGGCTGTTCCAATTTGTTACATACAATTAGTTAGACATGTTTGTATTTAACATAAAATTTAGTGTTCGATAGTAAATTTCAATATACTTGTACAAATGATAAAGTAGCGTGTGTTGGATAGTTGTAAAATTGCCTAAAATTTCATTCCCTAAAATACGAATGTGGACATTATAATGTATATTAAAGTGAATTATATGCAAATTTGTTGTTTATTTTGAAATAATAATCGCAACAAAATGTACTTATTAATCATTCTATTTCGGGATCATTTCAAATAATTTGCTATGAAGAGTCGGGATAGCTCAGTGGCTAGAACATGTGAACCTCAATCAAAAAGTGCGGCCTCCAACCGGGCATTCATCCCCGTGTTTTTGTATTCTTAACTTGTGTTTATAACACACTTTCTTGATGTAACTTATCTTAATAAATTTATTTAAAAAAATGATCTTACAAGTTTTTGTCATACTGTCGTGACATTATATTTCATTCATAAACGAAAGGACGACGCGACGCGTCGATCTTTGCGATGCGCGTAGATTTATAAGCGTTCAAGCGGGAAATACATTAATACTTATTTTTGTATGAAAATAAAATATAAAAAATTATCAAAAGTCGTAAAACAGAAGTTGTTGCTTATGGTGTTAGCTATGTAATCCTGCGAGGTTGCTGGGTCGTTACAAATAACCCTGTATGTATATCACTTTCGATCAGGTGTGATAAAAGTCAAGCATTGCTTATATAGGGTTTTCCATTAAGGGCGCTTGATCGTGCAGAACTTCCACCGTAGCGTGTGCTGTGTGGCACGTAGCGCCGTCCTGTTGAAACCACATGTTGTCCAGATCCATATTCTCGATTTCAGGCCAAAAGAAGTTGGTTATCATCGACCGGTATCGCTCACCATTGACGGTGACGGCCACACCATTATCGTTTTCGAAAAAATACGGACCAATCACGCCTCCGGCCCAAAATCCGCACCAAACAGTCACTTTCTGCGGGTGCATTGCCACTTGGTGAACCTCGTGTGGATTGGTCTCGTCCCAAATACGGCAATTTTGCTTGTTGACATAGCCATTCATCCAAAAATGCGCCTCGTCGCTGAAGATGATTTTTTTGCCAAAATCGGCGTCAACTTCCAACTGCTCTAATGCCCAGTCAGCGAACACACGGCGCTGTCTATGGTCATTAACCTTGAGCTCTTGGGTCAGCTGGATCTTGTACGGGTGCAGGCTCAAGTCACAACGCAAAATTCGCCAAGTTGTCGTCTGCGAAAGGCCGAGTTCCTGTGCGCGACGCGGAATTGACTACCGCGGGTTTTCGAGGACACTGTCGCGCACAGCGGCGATATTCTCGGCAGATCTCGCGTTACGTTGACGCACGGGAACCGGCTGATTGTTAACTGACCCGGTTGACTCGAATTTGTCCACCAATCGACGGATAGTCGACTCGGCAGGACGATCATCGCGACCGTAAAACGGGCGAAGTGCGCGGAACGTTGCTCGAACTGAAGACCCATTTTCATAAAACAATTTTATGATTTGCACGTGCTGCTCGACACTGTAACCTGCCATGGTGGTTTGGGAGGACGGAATGAATATAACACACTGCATTTGACAGCTGTCACTCAAACAACATGGCCGCAATCAGCTGTCAAAGTTCAAGCGTCCCTATTGGAAAACCCTATATATATAAAAAAGAATCCTGTAGAACAGAACTACCAATACCTGTAACCTTATTAATCAAGATAATTGAAGATTTTTTGCTTAGATTTAAAAAAGTACCTAATTTATTATTAGTTTGCCTTTAATATAAAGTACAATCTGCACAATTAAATTGAACAAAAAAAATAGAAATTGGTAATGTATATGGATTTTTCATGAATAATATATACATATAATATTTAAATAATATATCAATGCTGTTTCAAACGTATCAGACATTTATATATTTCAGATACACGAGACCAATAGACGAGAGTAGTCGTGTATATAAAAGAGTGAATCCACTAGGGAGTATTGAGTTTGTGCACCTTTGAACTGCATTAAAATACGTACATTCTGTAGACTTTTAGGTCCCGCTAGATTCCAATACTTCCTGGGAATTCTTTGATAACTCGCCACTGTACGGGTGATTAAGCCCTTATATGATCAATTGATGGATTTGCTTAACAAACGTACGCTTATACGGCAGTTACACCTGATTGTTGATATGGGATAAGTCTGTTTAACTCTGTAGGAGACATATGCCTTGTACAGGAGATATACTATTTTTCAAGTTCTTATGATAAACATTTGTGTATACAGCAAAATTAAACAGAATTAGCGTGACGTCATTTGCCTCAGTCAAGATGCGTTTTGATCCGAATCGTGGTAACTGTTTCATCTCGTATGTAACTCCCCTTAGATATTGCGTATAATGTTCACCGTTTACTGTAACTCTGTCAGTGTCAGGCCTAATTAAAGCCATTGAAATAGCTGATTAATATGCGCAGTCTATGCCGATGTTCCATTGTGGAGCGACCGAGTGAATTATGCACATGAAGTGAAATGATGTGATTACGAGCAATGTTGTCGCAGTCAAGTATTGCAGTAGTGCCGTTTGAGAGCTCTTTAATTAAAAAAAATAAAAGTTATTTGTAATAATAAACCGAGAGATATAATTTATAGTTTTAATTGACTCGACTCGTATACGACTTTAGTATTTATTTCGTCACTAAGCTTAAGTTAGTTTTAGTTGTATAACAGATCAGGGAACATTAATGATGATAAATGGTTAAGATTGTTTTTGGGGTTGAAGTTTAGACTATAATTAATAGATATATTTATATTATGCGTCGCAGGTTTATCATCCATGCATAATAATTTTACTAATTCCAAATAACTGCAAAAAAAATAAAATTGGAAAATAATTTCAAATTGCGAAGAACGGAGATTTTTCAAGCATCTTCATTTCAGAGAATATCACGGGCCATTTAAAGCATGATGTGGACTGTTAAATTGGCACGCTCGGGAGGTAGGACCGAATAGGATGCCGTGACAGCAAACGGTATGACGCTCTCTTATGCCGTCATGTGTCTCCCTCGTATGCGTTGGGAGTACTTCGTTGTTACTTCTAGAGACTGTGTGTAGGTACTACACAGACACCTAAAATGTATTTATTTTACTAACAAAACTTTATGTTTTTACTGGATTTTTAATTATTGGTTTACGCTAATTGTAAATTATTTCATTGACTATCAATTTCGTAATTTAACATTCGCGTGTGTCGCGTGACTGCCACAGTATTTTGTACGAAGGCTAGACCAGAAGAAGATACCATATAAGGTCTGATACTATAAGATTCAGATGATGTGGATAAGAGATGTAGTGGGGTCATTTTCAGAATATTGGTCCCGTGTCAGGCCCAGCCGAAGACAGTAAAATTAAAGTCGCGGTGAATTTATAGTTAACCTAACCTATACTAAAACATAATTATCGGTTATCTATAACAGAGACTATCTGTGATTCTGTCTCCTTAAAGTCAATTCATCATGTATTCGCTTCTATAATAAAATTCCGCTTATACTTTTATCTATGCCATTAAAAATGTTTAAATCTCATATAAAAAAAAAGACGTAAAACTCGATATATGTGATAAGTGTGAAGTAAGAGTTCGTTCATGCAGGATGAATAAGAATTTAATTGTATTTAATTAGCATAGCTATGCACTTCAATTTGGCGGATAAGTGTAACTAGTGAGTTTTTTGGCGGTTATTTTCGGTGGAATATACATTTTGAAGCGGTGGTTACTTTAAAATAATTTAATTTCGTAAAATTTAAACGATTCGAACGTTCGTTAAGAGTCTACTTGAATAAAATAAATTTTGATTTCGTTGTGATTTATCGAAATCTCATGCATTGTAAAAAGTTCGTCCGTAAAAGTATCTTTCAATATTCTTCGTCGGATTACAATCTCACTAGATTAATTATAATTTAACGGTGCTTTCAAATAATTCATTGCTAGATGATAAAATCATTCGACATTTCATAAGCACATACCATCGAATCTTTAGTTTTTTTTTTCATTGATCAGCATATTCCAAATGTGATTTTTAGTAAAAAAAAGAAATATTACAGTTAAAATGTACTAAACAAATAACTTATCGTTCCATTCCATAAATTGGTTCCGATTACGTCTCGTTATCAACTCAAACAAGGGTTTTCATGGAATCCATCTGTCAACGCACATATAAACGTGAACAATGGTGACTGGTGTACAAACAAGTCTGTCGCTGGCATGGGGCTAGCGGATTGATTGTCAAACACATTACACGATGTACTGGAAATAAATGCGATAGCTAATAGTCGATAGCTAGAAATTCGTTATGTTATATGAATAAAATCACAATGTTTCAAACGTTATGAATATTTCAAGCTAACACATACTCGTGTGATTTGATGAATTGGGTAAGTTTATTAAACTATACGAATTGTGACGTATTTTTTTTCAATTTATGTTAATGTGTGTATGTGTGTCGAAATAATTTTGCACATATATTTCTGATAATCTTGTTATCTCAATTTATGTAACTACATCAATCGACAAAGATGAAATGCACACACACATCCACCCACACGTGCAAGTACATGCAAAATAGTGCGCCAAGTTTTATTTAGATTAGTGTAGAGATTAAAGTACAGCTTGTTTCAAGGTATTAAAGCGGCTTATTATTATTTTCGATGGAACAAACTTTTGAAATACTATATAAAATTTGCGTATTTTAGTACATATATTGTTTTAAATCAGGAATGAACGCGTTAAAACAATGTTGGGAAATTATTACCGTTATACATGAATGTTGTTTTACATATTCATAAGGTTATGATGTTATTTCGCTTAACACAGCCCAAAGTCCGATCATAAAGAATTTACTCGTAACGTAAAATTCCAAGCGATTCCGTACTGATTTATCACCAATTTATTTAATCCCATTTAACAAAGTTACAATAGGGCCATTAACAATTGAAGCGCACTTCTGAACTAATTAAAAATGGGCGCGTCTTCGGCACAATTTGGACTATTTAAGTGCTTACGCGGCTCGTTTCTGTCCAACTTGTTTCGAATAAAGAATTAATTATGAAGTGGAGGCCAAGTTGGCGTCGGAACGGGCGACTTGCGAGTTTGAACCGGTTACAATTTGTGGGAAAGCAGCAGGTGTGACGCGACGGGAAACTTGGACGGATCGTACACACGCTTTGTTGCCTTCTCAAATGGTAAACTTGATTTAAATCGCAGATTTTATGTGTATTAAATATGCAGACTTGCTCTATTCTAGTTCTTGTTTGGCTTGAGACAATTTTGTCTCTTTGTTTCGTGCTATTTGGAATGAAATCCTTTTTTTATGCGGTATCATTATACTTTAAGCAATTTATTGCAATGAAAAAGTTTGAAATGGGCCACCTGATGGTAAGTCGTCACCACGGCCCATCATAGACTTGGCGCTATAAAAAATATAAACAATTCCTTAAATCTCCAATGCGCCACCAATTTTGGGAACTAAGATGTTATGTGCCTGTAAGTTCACAGGCTCAATCAACCCCATTGAAAAACAAGAAAACGAAGAATTGCTGTTGGACAATAGAATATTTGACGAGTGGGTGGTACCTACTTAGCTTACACAAAGTCCTACCACCAAGTAAAACATCGAAATTGATGGTAATTGAAATTGATGGTAAATAAATATAATAAATATATAGAATTTTCATTCATAAAATATATTTTTTTTATCCATCATACTATACATTATCGAAGGTGATGGGATAGTAGTCTCTCGAGTAAGAACATGACGGCTTTAGAAAACACTATGCGTTAGCCGTCACGGCATCCGAGATGGTTTTATCCTCCAAGGAGCGTCGATAGATGCTTCAAATCAAACTTATTTAAATAATTAGTATAATTAGTAGGGCAGAATAATCGATAGTATGTGATAACTATTCTAATAAATCTGCACAGAGCCCTTCCATCGTCCAATGCCCTACTGTTCCAGTAACAAATCTATAAATTCAATATTTATAACTTGTCCAGCGCAGTATTCGTTTTGATAGTTTCTGTATATTAATGCGATATTTTAGTGATGCAGGTAAATCTAACATAACGAAGGTTCATTCATTTTACTTTAAGCCGAACAATGTTGCAAAAATACGTTAATTTTAATCTAAACTAATATTATAACTGAGAAAGTCACTCTGTGTGTCTATTACACTTTCACGCCTAAATCACTGAACCGATTTTGATGAAATTTGGTAAGAGTAAACTTGAACTATATAACTTGTTACAATAAACATTTTTAGTACTTATGGCGGTTCAATTTCTTTCTTAAAAATCAAAGGACCTCATACTGACTTACATTCTCTATCATCTACTCTAATTAAAACATTTTGAGGTTAATTTTGCATAAACTTCAAAATCTGGTTGTGTTATTTCTACTTAGAAACTTATCTGAATAAATGAATCTATACATTTTAATCACAGTGCAATTCTATTTTGGCAAATTACGGCAATCATTTGTAACCACGGATTAATATTGAGCTTTTATTAAATAGTTTTTGTCCATTTATTAATCATTACATTATATTTATAAAGATTTAAATTGACCAGGTTTGTAC
This sequence comes from Nymphalis polychloros, assembly GCA_905220585.2. NCBI lineage: Eukaryota > Metazoa > Arthropoda > Insecta > Lepidoptera > Nymphalidae > Nymphalis > Nymphalis polychloros. Next base: position 5,070,543 of record HG992247.1, read on the forward strand.
ATACACAGAACATAAATATTATATTTAGTAAATAATAATAAATACACACTGAAGCATGACAATATCAAGTTGACATTTGTTGATTATTTAGGATATATACATTTATATAAATTTTATATTATATATATATCGGTATATTTATGTTCAAAACCATGTAAAATTCTATTTGAATAAAATAATATGTTTTGATTTTGACTGGAGTAATTCCTAAAGACTTCTATGAAATATATTGTAGTGGAAGAAGTAAATTCTACCAATACTTTTTATTGCACGTTTTGATATCTACAAATATTGTTATACAATCGATGTCCCGCGCCAACCCATTTCACCGTTCATACCACGCCAGCTTATCCTATTTGATACATCACTGCACGCTACGATTTTTTAAATGATTTTATCATTTATTTTCATAAAGATTAATATTGTGTTATAGGAAATAAATGAGATAAAGTAAGTTACTGTGAAATTCTTTAAAAGGTAGATTACTGCTGGAGATTTTTTTGTTTTGGTGTACGTAACTTCGAACTTGAGCGAACATCCTTTTGGATGATATGACTGCGAATTAAAACTTCCTAGTGGTAGAGCTTTGTCCAAGCTCGTCTGGGTAGGTAACACCCACTCAGATATTCTACCGCAAAACAGCAGTACTTGTTATTGTTGTATTCCGGTTTGAAGGGACATAATATCTTAGTTCCCACAGTTGGTGGCACATTGGCGATGTAAGCGATTTCTTACAATACGAATGTCTATAGGCGTAGGTGACCACTTACCATCAGGTGGCCCATATGCACGTGCGCCTACTTATACAATTAAAAAAAAACGATTGCAGTGTCAACTTAAAATTCCTAAAACCTTTACTTACTTTGTATGTTGTTAATTTATTAAGGCGTTCTCCAAATTTCTCTCCTTTTCTTATAGTTCAAGTTGTGCGTAGGTAACTTTTGCCCAGTCAGACAGTGCATTGTCTTTTATAATACATATTATTGAATGCTTTTACTATGATTTGACGGAACTTCTAGTCTGAATAGATTTGATTTATAAATCTTATAAATCTTTAGCACTTATTCAAATATACAACAGTTTATGACGTAATATGTTTAATTTTTTAGTATACATATTATATAACTAAGCATAAAATTCGACCGAAACGGTCCACAGGTGATCTTCTTGCGTACGTAACACACCTCTGGGGTGAAGCTATCGACAAGCGTGGGGAATCGTTGGCTGTCAGCCTCGATATCTCCAAGGCTTTCGACAGGGTCTGGCACAGAAGTCTTCTCTCCAAGCTGCCGGCATACGGTCTGCCAGCTCAGCTCTGCACCTGGATTGCCAGCTTCCTACACAAGCGTAGCCTTCGCATTTTAGTTGATGGTTGCGCTTCACAATTCCATATAGTGAATGCTGGGGTCCCCCAGGGGTCTGTGCTATCCCCCACACTCTTTCTTCTGCATATCAATGATATGCTCTCTCTTGGGAACATACATTGCTATGCAGATGATAGTACAGTGCACGGGAGTTACCACGGACGCGCAATATCTGGGCGGGTGGAAGCCAAGGAGAGACGGAGGGATCTTGTTGTTGAATTCGATCGGACGTTAGAACTCATTGCCAAATGTGACTCTGACAATCTTGTTGAGATTAACGCCAAGAAAACACAGGTATGCGCTCACACAGCGAAAAAGTCACCATTTTCCCCTCCTCCCTCCCTCTGCAGCACTACGCTGGAGATGCAAAGCAAAGTCGCCATACTGGGAATTGACGTTCGGTGCGACCTCAATCCAAGGGACCACATCGAGGCTGTTATAAAAACAGCTTCACGGAAACTCGGAGTCCTGAACAAGGTGCGGTGTTTTTTCACGCCACAACAGCTGCTCCTGTTGTATAAAACACAGGTGCGGTCTTGCGTCGAATATTGCACCTCTGGGATGGCTCCACTCGACGTGCGATTCGCATTATTGGCGACGTAAAGGTCACCAACACCCTCGAGCCTTTACAATTGCGTCGAGAGATAGCGGCACTGAGCACTTTCTACCGATTGTATCACGGAGAGTGCTCAGAGGAATTATTCTCCCTCATTCCTGCTTCCCCATTCCTTCACAAGTCTACGCATGCTGGCTCTCGATGTCACCGCCTAACTGTGACATCAATTCCATCGCGAACGAAGAAATTTGGCAACTCTTTTCTTTGTCGCACCTCCAAAACATGGAATCCTTTACCAGCACACGTGTTCCCCTCCTCTTATGACCTGGGTTCCTTCAAACGAAGGCAAGAGGCATCTTGCAGGCCGGCAAGGCGGAGGCGGCTAGTGCAAGTCATTCTTCCTGACTGCACTAGCCGTCGTCGCGTTTTGACTCTACTACCACTTAACATCAGGTGGAGTAGAGTAATTTGACCGCCCGGGAATTGTAAAAAAAAAAAATGCGTGCTTATTCTTGGAAGAGATTTATTCCAGCACACCCAAGAATGGAAAGAAAGATAAATAAATAAGTTGTATACAGTACAATCATACAAAATATAAAAGAAAGTAGGATATTAAGTAATATTGTTTTATAATATATATCGCATTGTTATAAGAACTTATTTTCCTTAAATAAATATAAAATCAAGCTTTGTTATCAATCTAAGCAATTTGAAACCTTTTCAGAAACAAGGGGCCCATTGTGGGGCGACAATCATAGTTGTTTACTTGTTACGCTAATGGAAATCGTTGACATCTGCCATTATCTCAATTGCTCAGGTTAAGGGCGATAGCCCGTTATTATTTCAATAAGCGACACTTTCGCCTGTAATGATACATCCATGGTCTTTTAATTGTAAACATTCCGTGCACGTAATACCATGTCACTGTTATCTTTCGAAAACGTTTTAGAAATTATATACGGGTCGTTTACACGATTCTAAATTTGTTTTTTTTTTTTTTTGTTTAATTAAAATTCAGAATTTATGTTTTTTAAAAGTTATATATGAGACTTTACGAAGTCATCAATGGATTTGATAAAGTTGCTATTGGCTATGTACAGAATTATTATAATTGTAAATACTGTGAAATAAGCTCGTATGAAACTATTTTCTAATATAGAACTAGAACATATATTACATAGACAAGATGAAAGGATTATTTATTACTAGTCGCAAATTAGGTTGTTAGCGTGAGAGAATGCTTAGCGGTTTGAAAAGTGTTCATTTTGAGCCAGCTAGTTTCTACTTATTTAGGCTAATATGAGCATGCTAAGCGGAAATATAAACATGTTTAAAATGTTCATTTAACGTGGCCTTGTTTACAATACACGTGTAGGAATTAACAGATTTTGCGAAACGATTTCAGCTTTGACAATGACTTACTTTAAAGTTTTTTTTATAAAAATTTTAAGGAATTACATGTAGGGATATTCTTATATCTAGTAAGGTTAATTATTTTATATAAGTAATAATAATAAAGTATAATTAATAAAAATAAAATAAATTATTTTATTACTATAATAACTCACACGCGCACACACACACACACATATGGCTATTGGTAAAGAAATATGTAATTAACGATTTGAAATTAATTTTAATAAGATACCATAGGGTTTACCGATCTTATACATGGCACATGTTCTTTGTGTGTACCAATTTTCATCAAGATTGATCAAGCCGTTCTTGGGTTGTAAGAAGACATACAGACAGACAAACAGACAGACAGACAAAAATGAAAATAATAGTATAAAGTGAATCACTGCATCATAAAACGATAATTTATCACAAAATTATGTGTTAAAAAATATGTACAGACAGAACCAATAGATTTATATAATAGTATAGATATGTTGTTTATTGGTCTAAATAAAATATACCATTTGTAACAGCTGGCAATTATTTAGTTCTTAGTTATTACAATATATTAGTTATAGTTTGCCGTTAGCTAAAATTTATTACTGTTCATCCTAATTCTTTCATAACATGATTTAAAACAATGGGCAGATTTAGAATCTTGATTCAATATTTCTTTCATATTGTTCTTTTTACTAAATACTACAGACCTAAAAAAACCAGCGTTAGAAACTCAGCGAAATCGTTTTTATTGCTTTAATACCTTTATTATAAAATACTATAAAAATGTACGACAATTTTAGCTGTTATAAAGTAATAGTAATGTACATATAATATATTGATATAAATATATTCAGTTCAGTCAATTCAGGAATTATTTGTCATAATCCTTGTGATGTTCGTTCCAGGAGTTGAGCCGACTAGCACTCAATCGAGTTCTCTCATACGTCTAGCAATTAATTGAATTAATTGCTTGTCATCTGTTGATCGCGTTGCTCTTACACAAGTCATTAGTCAAAACCTATCGTATACGCACATTACCTAATTTAATTATGCACTAATAAGTCAAATCCGCAATCTAGAACGTGATTAACGCAGTTTCGCTTCGCGGCATTGATTACTTACATAATGATAATATTATTACAATAATAGCTGTTAATTTAGAGAAGAAATTATAGTATTAATAATATCAAATTGTAGTACTCATGAAAATAAAATAACATATACTAAATACTAACTGGAGTAGTCTATTCTTAAAATAGCTTGTTCTGGCTGACTATTAACGCACAATCAAAACTAGTTTTGATCAAAACTATGGTGCAAGGAACGACTATGAAATTTTTGAAAATGTCTCCTTTAAGAGTGGGAAATGAGAGAGGTGACTTGGTATAAATTTTACCCATACAGATTCGGGACGGGTAGTTAGTTATTTATATATAATTGTAACATCGATAATTGTTTTATATTGCAAATACGATTATATAGTAAATATTACGTAATATGGTTACATTAAAATATAATAAATAATATTACCTAGGCTTTGAAAATAGCTTCATCTCATGTCTGAAGAATTAAACGAGAGCAAGTTATACACGCATAGGTGTAGGATACTAAAACGAAGGACACACGATTACAGCTGACAAGGCAATTAATAAGGGCAGATGGCGATTGAGCACGAGTCACCCGCCTGACCGGTATTAATCATAGACAGGTACTCGATTACGTATCGATACGTGTTTCCTTAATTACAATCTACAAACTAACCGCTTGCCTTGTTGGTTGAATATCAATGACGTCATCGGAGGAAGAATTGCAAGGTCGAGAAGGTCACGCCTAAGCATATGATTTGATAATACATTAAATTAGAACTGTTAGTGTCGACTTAATTACTTAATTTTTTTATCTGTTATAGTATCCATTGAAACATTACAAAACGAAAGCTAGAAACTATCACAAAGCCTACTTAGTTTTCTCTTTGTCCCCGACCTGAAAGAGGACTTTTTATTCTAATGAAAATCATCTAAAAGGGGCGTAAAGGATTTTTCTCTGCTACGCTTTCATTATACAGAAGAAATCTCGTACAAAATTAACATGCATAAACTAAACACTTCTCCGCATCACTTTATAAACCATATGCCACGGTAAAATGTCGTAGCGTGAATGAAAATTTCTTCTCATTACTTTTGTCACTCCTCGCGTCTACCGCGCAAACTTATCATCAACACGATAGTATCGTTGTTGGGAATAAATTATGTGAGAATCTCAGCATGAGGAGTCGAGAGCGCTCGGTCTATCTTACATATAGCGTTTTATATAATACGTCTCAGCTAGGAGACTATTATATATTATTTAACTTTTAATATGTTTAATGCCCTGTTGCCATTATGTTAAGCTTACAGCAAATATAAACTACTATAAGAGGATAATTTTCAATGAAAAAGAAGTGACTTTATGTGTTTTGTTATAGAGATACGTATGTTAAGTACGTCAAAAAGATAATGTGGGCAAATGCCTCCTTTCCTCTTAGAGAGAAGGCTTAAAGCTTTTTCCGTCACGCTGTTCTAATACTGGTTGGTATAATAAAAATAGTTTACACATTGATAAAAATTTGACCAACAGTGATCAGATCCTGATCACGAAATGAGTTGTATACAAAAGTTAATCACGAAGACATTTTAGTGGTACTTACCTGAGTTTGAACCCGCAATCTCCAGTTACAATTCATGACATCTAATCAATGTTATTTAAGGATTCATCTCAGCACATTCTTAATTATATAACGAATAAATATTAAAAATAAATAAATAATAGTTTAATATTATTACCATACGTAATAGGGGGTCACGTATCGGTCTCCTTAATGACATTTTACTTGCGTGATTGTTGCTGTCACGATGTCAACGCGGAGGGGAGTTAATTAAAACTTCTATAAGAACTGCATTTACCTAGAGCAAGAAACGGAAGGCAATTACATCGATACGCATCATATGTAATAACCGGGATTCCCAAATTAATCCAGTAATATATTATAACGCATTGAATGACAATATTGTCTTAGTACGAACACGTATTGAACTAAGTACATGACTAAACAGATGATTAATGATTTAGGGATTATGCGAGTTAATTCCTTATTATTATAATTAATATTATAATTAATTAACACGTTCCCGTGGTTTGAAATTTTATTAATACATTAATAGAATTATTTGATCAGATCAGTCTGATATGAGTTGTGATGAAACAACAGAAAGATAAGTTTTATAAAAATGTATATGTAATAAATATATTTAGCTCTTATAATTTCTTGGTTCCTAGTTAAATACCAACCCTTAAATGTTTCACAGCTGGGGTAAGCTATTATTTCTCCTATAAAGAAAATGATGAAGATTTTGTAATTATAATATTTAGTGCATCATGTAAATCAGAAACGTTAAAGTGGAGTTAAATGCTTAAGAATAATATATTCTATGAGCTGTGCACCGCAGCTTCACCCGCGTATAATTAATAAAAATATAATAAATTATTTTATTACTATAATAACACACAAGCGCACACACTCTCTCGCACACACACACACACACACGCACACAATCACACACACACAAATGGCTACTGGTAAAGAAATACGTTTCATAAGATACCGTAGGGTTTACCGATCTTATATATAGCTTAACATTTGCACCATCACGTGTTCTTTATGTGTACCAATTTTCATCAAGATTGGCCTGGCCGTTCTTGAGTTATAAGAAGACATACAGACAGACAGACATACAGACAGACAGACAGGCAGACAAAAATGAAAAAAATAGTATAATGTGAATCACTGCATCATAAAACGATAATTTATCACAAAATTAGGTGAAAAAAAAATGTACAGATAGAACCAATAGATTTATATAGTAATATAGATAGATAGATAAAGATAAATGATAAAACTTTCAAATAAATGATATTCAAATTGAGACAACAAACGTAATCCTCGGTAGTATAGTGATATGTATGCCCGCTTGTCATGCGGGAGACCGGGATTCGATTCCCCGCCGGGGAGATCTTTTGTACATTTTACAAATAACTTTTATTTTATAAAACTCTGTAGGAAATCGGTTTATAGACAATGACACATGCATGGACATCGTAATGTGTTGTACCCACATGTATGTGTGTTTTGACTATAATATGCAAGACGACAATTTCATCAAGTGCAGAGTGATCCCGCTTATCGGGCACCTGTGGGCCGTTGAATAAAGCCGTCCATTTGAGAAATGGACTTCAACGACAGAGAACTTAAACAGATTGAATGATGATGGGTCGCGTTTATGCAGTAATTGCTATTTGAGTACAGTCTGATGGAAATTATCATAGACAAATAAGTTGCGGTCTCATTAGTGTGATAATATTCTAATTAAGGTCACAATGCACGCTGGTTTAGTGTTTAATAAATCTTCGATGTATATTGTTGTTATGTTTTTATGATAGGACGTTATTCATGTTGTACTAGTTAGCATTCGATATGATCTGGGGTAACTGCAAAACCAAATGAGTTTTGTATAAAAGTATATTAAGGAGAACGTGTCATTATTACATTAAATTTAAACATACGAGTATATAACTGTAGATTGCTGGCAATTACAGTTAAATGTACGTAGTAATTTAGTTAATTCCTTATCGAATATTGGCTTTAAGTGCGTCTGGTAAATCACAGCACAGGGGGACACCTTCTAATGTGGAATTCTTACATACTCAAACCTTTGTGTTGGTTGTCTTCCTCACGGATCGGCCGGGATCTGAGGTCGTCCCAGATGCCGTCTTCGCCAGGGCCACCTGAAGGAAGGAAGGCACCTAAACTTATTAAATATTTGATTTACAGCGAAACAACAAAATAAAGTGTTACTGTGTTCCAGAGTGAAGGTTTACGAGCCAAAATTACTCGGTGGTAGAGCTTTGTGCAAGCTCTTCTGGGTAGGTACCACCCACTCATTAGATATTCTACCGCAAAACAGCAGTATTTTGTATTGTTGTGTTCCGGTTTGAAGAGTGAGTGAGCCAGTGTAATTACAGGCACAAAGGACATAATATCTTAGTTCCCAAGGTTGGTGGCGCATTGGCGATGTAAGCGATGGTTAACATTTCTTACAATGCCATTGTCTATGTGCGTTGGTGACCACTTACCATCAGGCGGCCCATATGCTCGTCCGCTTACCTATAAAATAAAATATAAAAAAAGAATCCAGTGATTGACGAATCATTTATGGTGTACAGTGTTTGATAAAATAATTCTCTTATAAAAAAAGTCCATTTCAGTAGCCCCGCTGGACACACGATAGATCGAAGTTCAATTCACGCCTGGGAAAGTAATAGTTTCGGTAAGAACGTATCTTCATTTTCATATTCAATATTCCAGATGTAAATAAGTTTTGTTTATTATTTTAATATTACATTTTTTTTAACAAGTTCATTATGGGATTAAACATAAGAAAACTTTCCAAGATTGCTATAATTTAAATGTTGCAGTTTAAATAACCCAATTATCTAGTTGCTATGCCATTGCATAAATATATTTAATAAAGTTTTATTTTTAGCTCATTTCTATTACTATGTACTATTTCATATTAAAATTTTATTTAAAATATAATATTCAAGTATACTCTAATAAGCACTTTTGAATTGTGATATTATATAATTAAATTTGCTCCTCATCCGATATTAGATTATAATATTGTTAGCGGTCTCTGCCCCACCAGAGTAATCAACATTGCCGAGAGTATAAAAAGGCATGGCAAACAGCATATTGTAACATAATGACTTCACTTCGCTTTCGTCGCTTGACTTGATCGGACTTTTTTTTTTTTTATTGTATTGGTAGGCCGACTAGGATATGGCCCACTTGATGGTAAGTGGTCACCAACGTCCATAAACATTGATATTGTAAGAGATGTTAACCATCGCCTATATCGCCAATGTGCCACAACCTTGGGAACTAAGATGTTATGTCCCTTGTGCCTGTAACAAACCGAAACACAACAATACAAAGTACTGCTGTTTTGCGGTAGAATATCTGATGAGCGGGTGGTACCTACCCAGACGACCTTCTCCTTATAACTTCTTCTTCCTTATAACTTTAGAAGAAAACTTAAATGCTAACAGTATGTTATAATATCATGCATGGAAATTTACATGAACGATTCTCATAATTTATATAATATTGTGTTGTGTAAATAGCTTGTTATTATATATTGTGTGACAACAATTACAAGCTTGACTTTTTCTTCTCATGTTTCTGTGAGGATATTTGAAAGTTAAAGCTTCTATTAGGAATATTAGAAATACATAATGAAATGATGGAACGAGCTCACCAGCGAAGGCATTCCAAGGAGCCATACCAAGGAAGGTTGTTGTCAGATCGCCTACCGAAAAGTTCTGGAATATAATTTGGTTCTGATCCGAAAACAATGATGCAAGTGACTATGATGATGATAATGATTTTGATTGTGACTGACAACGATTTTGATTATTATCAACATTTTATAATAAAACATTCTCAATTCAAAAAAATATTTAATCATAATATGTAAGCGTTCAAAATACTATCAAGGAGTATTTTAAGCGTAAAGAGAATCTGCAAGCTATTTACATTACGTCTTGAAACATTAGTCGCCTATTACTTTACTTCTTAATAAGCGCGTAGCAATTTGTAACTGTTTCTGTAGAGTGTGTAGACCTACGTCGTAGAGGCGTATAAATGAGTGGCTGAGTGGCAGTTTTATTTCATTAAATATTTAATGAAAAATTTATTATATTTTTGTATCGAGTAGTAATGTAGTTAACAAACATTTGTTGTTGAATATATATACAAAATTTATTATATTGTATAAGTGTTAGAGATTCATTTTTAGAGATGAATATTTTATATTTTAGAATGGGGATTTTGTTCTGTTGTTTAAATAACCTATAAGATATATTCATAACATTTTATAACAGCTTTTTTATTATTATAAATATCGTACTATTTCTTCTTTTATATAAACGTAATCATTAATCATTTAAACTGTTATTCTGTGGCTTTCATTATATTGATAAATTAAACGAGGTACAAAGGATTAGTAAGCTGAAGTGGCAGTGGGCTGGACACGTATGTCGCAGAATCAACAACCGTTGGAGTAGACGTGTTCTGGAGTGGAGACCACGCCTTGGCAAGCGTAGCGTAGGACGCCCTCCGACTAGGTGGAGTGACGATATACGCAAAGTGGCTGGTAGCGGATGGTGATTGAGAGCTGAAGATCGAGCTCAGTGGCGTACCATTGGAGAGTCCTATGCTTAGCAGCGGACGACAAAGGGATGATGATGAAACGAGGTACCGGTCTGGCTTCGCATAGGTCAAATAAGAGTCTTAATAAAATGTTCATATCGCAATACACAATATAACAATTGGTTGGTATGAAAGTCCATTCCTTGGTTTTTAAGTTTATCGCATTCAGACAGACAGGTACACATACACGGTGAGAGGTGAGAGGATTTTATAACATGTAGTATGGTTATACACAAACAATAATAAGAGACTATCTTGGAAAGTATTTATGAGATATTACATAAACATAATTATAATATACTCGTAATTTTCTGTTACGTCGAACTGTAATTTGAACAGTGACAGCGCTTGATCACATATAATATTTCACTTTACACATAATACAATAATCACATGTAAGCTTTGGGAGCTATGGCCCATGAATCTGTCTCAGTCATGCGCCGGTGGCTCGACTCCTGCAAATTAATTCATGCCCATGCGACCCGGTTTTAATTTCGCTGCTACCACTGATTTACGATGTCCATATTAAAGACAAGTATGCGTACGACCTCTCAATTAAGAGTTGAAACATGGCCGCTGTTCTGTTGAGGTGAGAACGTTCCAAATAGAGTAATTTAATTCGATGTTACGTTAAGAAGAGCATTTCTCTTCTTGGAAAATTGTACAATATTTAAGGAAATATGTGATTTTTTGGTGTAATTCAAATCATGTTTTAAGAAACGCATTTAATTCGGAATGTAGGATTAACTCAAAAGTGATTTTTATATGATTATTAACTACGATATTTCTTATTTTACGGATGCGACTTAATTTCTTATATTTTCAAGCTGTTTCTTCTGTTTCCGATTTTTTTGTATGCGAGTTAGTCGCCCGTGACTTTTTAGGCAGTGACAATCAAAATAATACGGCGAGACTCATCAACAATTTTGACGCTCCTATGAGCGTACGTTTATCAAAATATTTGATACACATCTTTTTATTTTTAATTAAAAGCTATTCGTAAAAAATACGTCCAACCCCCATTATTAACCTTTACTGATAGACTTTCTAAAAAAATAATAATTAGTGGATGTTAATTTCACCCGTTGAATCGAATTTCTAAAATTAAAATCTCTAGACTTGCGATGATAAATGATGTCAACATGTTTTCGTAAAAAATCGTACATATGTTTGTTAATTTAAAAGTTTAAAACCAAAGTTTGTATGATTGATTAGTAAATCCGTAAAAACAAATCTGTCATCCATATTAAGTTACTTATATATAGGTACGAGACCTATATATTACTTATTCAACAGTATCAATAAGCGCTTCAAAGATAATTTTTAATTTTGCAATTTGTTATATTTTGTACTTCAATAATTTTGAAATAAGACATTTAACGATACAAGTTACTAAGAAATAAAACGACGAAACGCCCACTTAAAGCGCTGTCAGTATATTTCAATTTTGCTGGCGAATTTTATACAATCTCATTCTGTTAGCGTTCCACTTTATAGTCTAACTGCTGTTCAAAGAGACATTATTATTACTATTGATCGGGTATTATTTCTAGGAAAAAGAGAATGAATATATCCGAAAGTGACTTTAAAGGAAATAAAATAAGTTTCTATATAAATTCACTAAATAGTAAAATCTTTATTCCACGTATTTTTTATATCTATAAAAGAGTGAGTCGAGTGAGTTGTATTATGTTTTAGGCTATGTTGGTTTTATCGTTAGACGTTAGTTACGTTTTTAAAGAAGTGTTTATTTTAATTAGCTAATGAACAAAGCAAGATGTTGGAAATAGGATAAATGCAATTTAAAAATTGTGTCAAACATTTAGAGCGTATATATAGCTAAAGTAAATATTTACATTGTTAACATTTTTTTAAATAAAAATGAATACGGTTTTGAAAATAATACTTAGTAACATGTTAAGCTAAAGGGTATATGTCCCACCGCTGGGCTAAGGCCTCATCTCCTTTTTGAGAAGATTTGAAGCTTATTCTATCACTCTGCTCTGTGTGAATTGATGGATAAACATGTGTCAAGTTTTATCTGTCACGTGCAGTTCTTAATACAAATTAAACCCGTGAAAAATCAATTATACGCGCCTGCATTTGAACCTGCGACCTTTGGTTAAGAACCACGTATCTTGTATACTGGGTCCAAGATATTTAATGAAATGATAACTAAAAAACTACATTATATAGAGACGACGAAATTTCCTATTTCGAAACGAAGCGTAAAAACTTCTCAAGAGTAAGTTTAAGATAGCGAAATATTGCATAATGGCACACAATTCGTTAGGTCCAGTGGTGTAGAAACGGAAGATTTAAACGCAGGTGTTACTGTATTTACGTAAAATATTGAAACGGAACGCTTGCGAGCGGGTTACAAATTAAAGCACCAGGTGATCTTTGCCATTTAAACTCTATGTCGGCCACGGTCTGAATTGCGTGCCTTTAGTTCAATTTAGGTTATCCTATATAACCATAACTTTTGTTTGTTTAATATTTGGAAGGTAGACGAAGCAAAATGCTACTTGATGAATAATATTTATATTGACTGCCTCGTTGGTCTAGTGGCTAGATATTAGGCTGCAGACCCGGTGGTCCTGGGTTCAATTCCCAGGTCGGGCCAATAAATAGTTATTGGGTTTTTCTGTCAGAAAATTCTCAGTAGCAGGCCGGAGTTTGAAAGGTGGAAGTGTGTACACTCCCGTGCCTCGGAAAGCACGTTAAGCCGTTGGTCCTGCGTCTAAACTCTTTCCGGTCGTGTCGGATTGCCGTCCCATCGGGTTATAAGAGTTAGGGAATAGAGAGTGCACCTGTGTTTGCGCCCACACTTGTGCACTATGTCCTGCGCAGTTGGCCAATCTCTCTTGAGATTGGCCGCCGTGACCGAAATCGGTCTGGAGGACCATTATTATTATATGTGAATCGTTACTGACGTTCGAACAAAGAAAAAAAAATATATTCTTTTTTAAATTATAATATTGTTTGTATATCACTGAAATATTTGTTAATGACTTCGCATAAATGTAATTTAAGTTTCGTAAGGTATTTATTGAAAATATGGAATTATTTCAATATAAACGTTCTCCGCCGGAACTTATTCAGTTTTCGTTTCATAGTTCAATTTCATATTATACCGAACACTCCATGGATTTTCTTAAGACGCTTCGAAAATTTTATAACACAATTAGTGCAAATGTTTTATATATCAAACTATTTGATGTATTAATGCTTCTAAGATGACAATAATATTTATTTTGATAATGATTATAAAATCGCGTTTTCTTATTGATAGAAAAGCGGTTCAGAAGAAAGCCTATTAAACTAACGATTTTCTTTTCGAAAACTATACAACATATAACAGCTCTCAGCTAAAAGTATTACAATTATTTTTATTCGATATTATTATTTATAGTCTATCGCATTATTTCGAAAGAGAAAAGCTGTATTTATTATTAGCAATAACAAGTATTGCTAAAATATTGATCGAATTTTAAAAATGTAAATTCTAAGCAAACTTTTCGGCGAGTAAAAATTATTACTTCACATATTTTATGTAGTATTCGATACTACGCTGTACTACGAACAATACATTTCGGTTCAATGTGTAGACGATAAAATACGAGAACAGGTGCTTCATCATATTCTAAAGCCATGTGTCAGAGGGAGCGCCCGCATGATGTACAGGACCTTACAGGCTTACGTTCACCCCACGCGGGGTTTCAGAGAAATTAGTGGTACTTCTAATAGATTTTAAACTCCATTTTCAACAAAAGTATTCTTGTGGGGTTTGCGACTGGAAATTTATTATAATAATTGTTTACAAATGTATTGCGGTTTGCGTGATTACATTTTGTAATTTGATGGTATTTATTATATTTTAGAAAGTAAATCACTTTGGATAAAAGTAAAATTTTAATTCTAGATGCAACATGACGTTTCTGTATCTGCAAAATTTGCAATTGCAATTTTTTTATTTCATTATGTTCGAACTTTATGCCAAAAATGATATCTATATTCCATATAAATAATTAGGGATTAATGAAAAAAGATTATGTTAAAATAAGCATTTAACAAATACTACCTCGTTGGTCTAGTGGCTAGATATAAGGCTGCAGACCCGGTGGTCCTGGGTTCAATTCCCAGGTCGGGCCAATAAATAGTTATTGGGTTTTTCTGTCAGAAAATTCTCAGTAGCAGCCCGGAGTCTGGAAGTTGGAAGTGTGTACACTCCCGTGCCTCGGAAAGCACGTTAAGCCGTTGGTCCTGCGCCTGAACTCTTTCCGGTCGTGTCGGATTGCCGTCCCATCGGATTATGAGAGCTAAGGAAAAGAGAGTGCACCTGTGTTTGCGCACACACTTGTGCACTATAATATCTCCTGCGCAGTTGGCTAATCTCTCTTGAGATTAGCCGCCGTGGCCGAAATCGGTCTGGAGGACCTTATTAACAAATAATAGACTAAGATTTGGTTTTGTTTTTGGGAAAACTGATTAATATAATTATAATTTTACGTATATTATATACCAAAAGATAACAACATATATGTTATATGTTTTTATTAAATTACTGCAATATATAAACAATGAGATTTACGATACGTACGATATGTACGTTTATACGATATGAACCGTAAAATATTTAGTAAATTCCAGGTAGTAGTTTGCTCAGTATCGGTTTTTTGACAAATATCAAAGAATTTCCTATTGCGTCGTATTTCTATGTGGCGTTGTGGCTCGCTACATTCTGACGCATACATTTCGACACTTCGAACAGAAACGAACGAAATATTGTGCTCAGCTTGTATACATGCATCGTTTTGCATCGTATTCGAATGACGTAATCAACATAATTACTACAAAATTTTAGATATGGCTCTTCCATTTGTTGCTCATAGAGCTCGTTATATAAGATATATATGAATGAACATACTGGGAAACAGTTAAAATATTGACTTATTGACAAATTAATAGCTTGTATTATAGAAATTGCTGTTGTTTACATTCTCTTACCTCGAATAGCACACAAAACCGTGCATCTCTCGCCTGATTTTTTTCCTTTGTTTCGAATTTCTTGATCCGTGTCGAATTTATCTTAGCATCGGGTCATGAGAGTGCACCTCTCATTAGGATAGATAACGCAACTGTGTTTGTGCATACAATTGAATACTATAATATCTTTAATTCTGTGTTCTTGCTAGAATTTATTGAGAATGATCGAGGTGGCCCACATTTTTTTTAAATTTATAGATTCGAGAGGTTGATATCCTACTTAATGCAAAATTTCTGCATGAGGTTTCTCTGTATATGTAAAGTTATACAAATTTAGTTATTTTTATTTGCAAACATAAAGTCACTAAGAGAGTCACTGATATTTAAATGCGTTGATTTATTTGCATTACCCTCCGTACTGAAAAGAAAACGACGAAGCCGTTCTTAAAAGAGCATAGAGAAATTATTTTTTATTAGCTTAGTTGCATGCCAAAAAAATTAATACCGAACTTGTTGCATGGTCAGATGTATACATTATAGGTAAATTGTATACGAAAACATATAAAACTTTATAAACTTGCTTTTTTTTTTCTATAAAAATACTGAATTTCACTCATCTTGCTCCTGGTGTTAACAGTATGTACGTCACAATTTCTGGGAAAATCTTTTATATTTTTGCGTATATACATAACATTATCAAATATATATAGAGAAGCGACAGTCATTGTTTAGTATTTAAGTACTAAATACTACGAATATCAACATAAAAAATGGCATTGTTAGTTATAAATAAATACATATTGAATTTTAATACGTGGATTTAAATTTCTTAGTAATCTTAAACTCATGAAGTTGAAGTTAATGAATGATCAATATTTATTGCAATTACGTTGCTCGTTCGCTTTATAAAATTATCTGTCGATCTCGAGGTTCATAATGAGACGTGACAAAAGAGAATAGCTTATACACGATTTATTAGCTAATAGAGTTGCGGGTGTTAACAAACAAGATTAAGTTTGAATAATCAGGCTTTATAAATTTATGAAGTGAATCCCTTAATGCCCGAAACTGATGTCAGAATTTTAAGTTCGTCTCGGGAAGATGGTGAGGAAGTTCGTTAATCCAGTCGAATGCCTGCAACGCCGACCAGACACAGCCTCCGCTTGCATTGCTTTAAAATGCTGTAAAACTTGTTACTTTATTATGCAAATATAGTTTTTACAAAAGCGAAGTCTTAACAAGAGAAGCCGTAACGGTTTATAGATCGCCAATTCCGCCGTTTCGTGTGACAATTTAAAGTTAGTTCGTTTAAATTCACGGGCGAATGCAGAATAAATTGGTACCAGGATTAAACATTTAGTTGGTAAATATCTACACAATACCGCTCTAACAACTTCAACACTTATTTTAGAATTCACAGACGGTATAACTGAGTTTCCTTGCTAATTTCTCTTAAGCAACAAAAGCATTTATTCGACGTTAAGTATGTAGAAATCTTCTAACGAACCACAGGAGACCTCATTGTTACTTTCGCTTCAGTCGATATACGTTTTGTACAATACTTAAATGTACTAGGAAGGTATGTAATGTTATACACGTAAACATCCCAATGCTGGGCAATGGTCTGTTCTATTAAGGAAAGGGGTTTGGAGTTTATTCAACCACGATATATACATTTGACAGAATATCATAACAACGATTACATTGAATATCTAATGATATCGTGGTACCTACCCAGACGGTCTGGACACTAAGTAAAATATACCATATAAAGGAAAATATGCTGTTTATTTAACTTTAAATTAGAAAGACAAACTCTTAATCTGATGAAGTCTATATCTCGGCTGCTATAAAGGCATTCATAATGTTTATTGATACAAAATTATCAAGTAACTAATATGGAGTTTGCTCGTACAAGTTTGAGCGCCGAACAAGTGGTAACGAGTGATATCCAAATAAATTACGCTATTTGGCGATAGTATCGCACGTACGGCTCGCGTTAAAGTTGCCGACTCAAACTCAAATCGGAAGTTTGACTCACGTAAGTTTATACGTTTCCAGTACAATATTGCGGGATATTTGACGTATACAGAAGCGTATTTCAATCTTCTATACGTCAAAATATCCGCCATACAATATGGCGGATATTTTGATATGGCGGTATGCCTCTGAGGCCTTCATGCAGCACACTCCGTCAGGGTATGGTGCACCGTGTCCAGAGGCGCACCACACTCGTGGCAGGAGGGTGATACCTCCCGCCTCGCTATCCTATGCAGGTACTTACCGAAACAGCCACGTCCGGTAAGCACCTGCGTCAGCCTATACGTAAGTGAGCCGTGGTAGGTATCACCTAACCTGACGAGCTCTTATCAGATATTCTACCGCAAACAGCACTGCTTGGTATAGTTGTGTTCCGGTTTGAAGGGTGAGTGAGCCAGTGTAGTAACAGGCACAAGGGACATAAAATCTTAGTTCCCAAGGTTGGTGGCGCAGTGAAGATGTGAGAGTGGTTCTTTTTTTTTTTTTTTTTTTTTTTTCCCATCTGTTGGCCCATGTGCTCGTCCACTAACCTATGCTATAAAAAAAGATTTTCAAAAGTAGCTCGGAATTGGCGGTTTTTAAATTTGCAAGTAGCAGTTAAATGATTATATGAAATCGATAGCAAGTTCTATAATGTGCCACTAGATGTATTTTTTTCAAGATACGATAAGAATAACTTTAGATGTTATTATCAAAGGTTGTATGTATATTTCTCTCATCCATTTTGATAAATATAAAATTTCAAATCCGTTGTTATTGTTTCGGGGGTGTCAGTATAATATTTTTATCTATTCAATATCCCAATTTAATTTCCTTTTCCGTAAATATTAATCTTATAGGTTAAGTGTCAACTGACATATAATAATAATAATAATAATATCCTGGGACAATATTCACACATAGCCATCTGGTCCCGAACTAAGCAGAGCTTGTACTATGGAAACCAGACAACTGATATACTACATATACTACTTTTCTTTTGTAAATACATACTTATATAGATAATTTCACCCAGACTCAGAACGAACAGACATGTTCATGCACACAAATGTCTGTCCTGGGTGGGAATCGAACCCACGACCTGCGACGTGAAAGTTCTTACTAACCACGCCAACCAGCTCGTCATAAAAATTAAATATTCTTTTGAATAAGACTAAGCCGAAGTGAGAGTATTTATTAGGCTTATATTCGTTGTCTGCGATTATAAAGATTTAATTTTTAACGTTAATTTACTGAAAATAATTTATATGAAAAGTTTTAAACTTCAATTGATCAGCCTTGATTTAATATTACAAAAAAATGTCACGTTAAATAAAGTTAAAGAACTGATAGTCTGCATACATCGGTGAGTTAAGTTAAGCTTAGTTTAAATGGAGATCTTCTTACATTGCATTGCTCGGAAACGTCCTTTCAAAAGTTATCGAATCGATAGCTCTAACGAATAGATAAAGCGATGGTAAAGTGTCTTAGAAACTGGGTATTAGCCGGCTTAAGATATAATCGTACATTTTTTTTCATTTTTTCAAGAATCTGGTTCATAGGTTATTTAAAAGGTTGTGTTGTTAGTTTAATGGTAAAAGATCACAAAATCTAGTTGGTTTTATTATTCTCAATTTTTCGGAGTATGTCAGTTTGTTTTATAATTTCATAATATAAATTAAGAATCAATTAGTTCAATGTAAATAAGTTACAATTTAAAAATAACAATATAATTAATTCATATCTAATAAAAATTAAAGTTTCGTATATATAAAATGGTTCGGTTGCGATTTATCATTTTCCTCTCCAAGTCCTGAAGATTTTTAAGTACTGGCCTGGTGAGAATGTATATTATGCCTGAAACCAAAGACAATTTGTGTAAAAGACATTACAGTGTAGAAGTGTATGTTCAATCACTATATTCTATTATAATAATTCTCTCTCGTAGTCAATTAAGATGGTCATACAACAAGACCACGGTGAGGCCTTTACATGAGGCTTTCCGAGGCACGATAACTCCTCTGCTCTGCTATGCTACTGATATGCTGACTGCCTCGTTGGTCTAGTGGCTAGATATAAGGCCGCAGACCCGGTGGTCCTGGGTTCAATTCCCAGGTCGGGCCAATAAATAGTTATTGGGTTTTTCTGTCAGAAAATTCTCAGTCCGGCAGCCCGGAGTCTGGAAATTGGAAGTGTGTACACTCCCGTGCCTCGGAAAACACGTTAAGCCGTTGGTCCTGCGCCTGAACTCTTTCCGGTCGTGTCGGATTGCCGTCCCATCGGATTATGAGAGCTAAGGAAAAGAGAGTGCACCTGTGTTTATATGTGTTTATAATTTGATAGAAATACGTAATTTCTTTTATTATATGGAAGTGTAATTAAAAATATTGAATATTAGGTTTTGGTTATACTTTCTAATTAACGTTTTCACAGATAAAATAGAATAAATAATATTTAAATGAGAATATAAAAATTGCGAATAACATTGACAATGGCAACACGCTTTAACATTATCTATACCGTTGAACAAGTCTTGAACAACGCTATTTTTATATGTTTAATAAATTAATTCAATAAATGTTTCAAAATTTAAAACTGGGTGTTCTCAAATTTGTCATCTTTTTTATGCGTGACATTGGCAGAATATTTTGCGCTCAACTAGCGTTACACGCCAGAAAAGGAAAAAAGACGCTATTTTAATTGACAACGATATACAATAGATTTTCCTAAAATTCACCTCCAAAGTTTTTGGTTGGTGAGAGTTTATTCTTTACGTTTTTAATTTATTTTTATGGCTAATTTGATATATAACGTAGGTTAGTAAAAATTAAGTTAAAGCTGAAAAAAACCTTCATTGGAAATTAAACTATTAAAAATGTCTTCATATTTTATTACTTTTAAATGATGAGTAACATATTTTACACAAACACAAACACGCTTTAATGAACTATAAAAATGAAGTAATTTTAATTTGTAACATTAATTAATTATTAGTCGAAGAATAATTGACTCATAAAGTAAAACACTTAAAAAATCTTTGAAATAAAACGTATTGTTTTAAGAATAAAGTATTTCATTTAAAAAGTATTACATTTGTTTCAGCAGTGAAAAATCGGGGAAAAAATGCTAGTTTCATTAAACAATTCTTATATTGAAGTAATAAAATAAAACGAGACATGAAAGTATTAAGCGACAATATATTCAAACAATTAATATTTGTATAATGCTATATTATTATTATTTATTAAATTGTAAATTATAATGATTAAATATATAATAAATCAAATGGACTGGAATCGACCCTTTCAAATAACACCTTCAATCAATTAAAGTTATAATCTTTTAAGTCCTGTTGACTTAAAAGATTATTACTATTAACTTACTGCTGGTTGTAATTTAATTTATAAAAACATTTAATAAGTAGTTCGAAATAAACAATTCTTAAATACACCGTCTGTTTAAGGATTAAGCGAATATGAACTAAATACCCAATGCAAGCTCATTCAGTTATTATTGCAAAAGCATTTTGTTTTAACCGGATAATACAGGAGTCGACTATACAGCAAGGAGATTATCTTGGATTTAGCGAAACAATTTAGTCCGTCCAATAGATAAAAGCACAATCGATTTAACTCCCGCAAAATTATATTACCTACTTATATTAGAAAGTTCACATACATTTTGTGTACCCGTTTCCAAATCCTAACAGGTTTTAAGGGATTACACAGCGCACGTTAATATTATTTGAATCCGATTTGAAATACTAGGAGTAATTCTGTTATTCGAATAATGTTCCGTTTTAGATTTCTAATAATGATAAAATTTTGTTTTGGTATTTGGGTAAGCCTATTTTCACGTCCGATAGATTTCGATTACGGTCGCGTTTGTCCATTATTTTGTTAAACAAATGGGAACACTTATTGTTAATTTCGGAATATGTATTCAAAATATTATTAATGCATGAGGTAAATAGGGTTATTAATGTTTCATAGATGATATTTGTTGCTGATATCTGTTATATTATAATGCAGTATATTCGTTAATAATTAGAATTCTTTTGTCTGAACTTTATATGGTTTCAACTATTTGAAAGGACGATTAATAAGAAATGTTACATTAAATGAAATGATGTTAGTGCATTGGTGGGTGGGTGGCTTGAGATTTTTCATTTATTTCTATTATATATTATGGATGGAGTTATTATTATATATAATTATTATGTGTTACATAATAATACAGATATTAATAATAATATAATTTATATTGACAGTAAACAATAAACGCTATTGTAATCGCTCAATCCGTAATAGTCATTAAAAATTGATTACTATTATATTGACTACTCGGTTCTCGTTACCAAAGAAAAAATAAAGAATATTTAACTAAATTACGCTTTTGAGAATCTATTAATTTCTAAAAATGTTTCCATTTTGAGGTCATTTTTATGCATATACTAAATGCTTCGTAAATGCTATCGTCATATAAAACAATTTTTAATGACAACGATTTTTCTAACGCCTGAACTGATTGTGTTTCGTGTGTATGATTTTAAACATATTTTTCACATCGAATATTTTAAAAATAAAAATTGATATCGCATGTTAGCAAAATAAATATCCAATTAAATTTGCATTACACTGGTTCAGCATTTTTATAATAAAAATACTGCAAAAGCTTAATTGAACCATATTAAAATGATGATACCTCTTAGGGCTATGATATAACAAGCGCCTAAGGTGCGTATCGAGAGTGCTCTGACGACAAAATGAAAGTCGTTGTATGAAGCAAGTTATAGCAAGCGACCAAGCCTTCTCGTGCGTCTGATACGTTTGCGTCATATGTACGCGACTTGCTTTATTATATCCGATCAATAATATTTCAAATCGAAATGAAAAAGGCACATTTCTTATCGTAATAAAAAATTAAAATAATGACAAAAGTGACAAATGCATAAACCTTAACTGAGTAAGGAAAAAAGCTATCAATCATTTTTAGTAAAGATTAAATGATTAAATATTTTTTTTTGCAATTCGTAATTTTAAATCTGTACCGTTTTAGTAACAGGAAACAATTTGTTCGTTCGGATGTTTAGAAAATATACGAACAACAGTTTCGCGCTTCGGCTTCGCACTTCGAACGTGGGCCTCGGGCGATAGCTATAACATTGCTTTAAGTACGACAAAAGGAATGAAGATAGAGCCTATAGACAGCAAATTTTTTTTTACATCAAAAATAATTTGCACCCCATTAATAATACCAGTATTTTAAACCGACATTTATAAACCAGTATATGAGTGTTATAAATTATTTATAAAGTTATAATTATTAATAAGTATAAACGAACGTATTGTATCTATAAGCTAATGTCTGTTATATAAAATACATATGGATGGCATAAGTGTTTTGTTTATTTCATTTTACATTACTTTTGAATATTTATGTTTAAAAGGCTGTGCTCGTGGTTTCACCCGCTTATAACTTAAATAAGTAACTAAGAGCATATAAGACTTATAATATATACAACATTTTTGGTTTAATTTTACTGGGATATTAGTGTTTATTTTTTTTTCGCCACACCCGGATTTAGATAGAGAAAAAACAGCATTGCGGGGAGAAAAAACACCATTCCCAAATTCTATTTAATAGGGTTTATTTAATAGATTGATCATATAAATCTGAGCTCAACTTACATTGGAAGTGTCTAAATTTCTATAACTGTCCATTTTTCAACTTTGTTTTGTTCCTATAAAATTTCAATCATCATCATTTTACAGACAATTTGTCTACCAAATGAAATATATTTTTTCATTTTGCTTAAAACATTAATTAATAAAAACTTGCCATATAAAAACTACGAATCGTGAACTCTACATATAACATGTCCACATTAAATTCGAAGTAAAAAAAGCATTCCTTTTAATTTTTGTTTCTTAATATGTTATTTGTGTAAATTCACCGAAATAATGAGAAAATTATTGCACGAACTCACGCACCGCATATAGGTCATGGAATCGAGCCCTCGAAGCTGACAGCATTTTGTACTCACATATGCGTAGGTAAACATATTGTTAACATCAGCCTACCTTAAGCCGGGACTACACCGTCGCATTATTGTACAGTAATTGCCAAGTTATGTCGTCGAACCAATCGCTTTAATTATCCGCCTCGCCCAGTCGCGTGTGAAGATTATTTCACTGCCAAATTCAGATCACATTCGTTTTAAATAGGCGGGCACACGCCGACAATGCGATGCGCGAAATCAGATTACTTTATTCAATGCGAACAGATCATGAATGAAATTGATAAAATCGTCTGCGGTGCGAATGCGAACGGTGCAATTCACGTTATCGCTCAGCATAAAGGTAAAGCTGGTCTTGCAATAACCTAGTTTTCGATTACAAAGCTCAAACTCTTTAGGTGTTGGAAATTAATTTCCTGTCGTGCAAATACTTGCGAAATAATAATATTTTTACGTACATTCTCGCTGTGAACCTTTTCAGAAGTTAGATATTTAATCTAGATACTGCTGCTCGACAATGAATGATATTATTTTTCTATTTAGTTTATAGTTACTATCTGTTTGTCTTATCAAAAATAACACGATGATAAATAACAAAATGTATTCCCAACTAAATTGTTATTAATTACTTTTTATTATCTTATACATTTCTTTTTTGAGCAGTTATATAGTTATGTTATACTTACTTTTGATTTGACTTGATTTGGCTCTTGACTTCACATATGTCATTATTTATAAACACGATTGCGAAATGTCATAATAATTTAGTATTTCAAGGAAACACGCATTCCAATATTGTTAAACCGTTAGAAGGTAGCTCTTATAGAATATAATATGTTAGTCATAATTTGTTCCGTGTTTCATCATCATGTACAAATACAATGTCTGAATATAATATATAATAAAAACTGCCTCGTGTCTAGTGGCTAGATATAAGGCCGCAGACCCGGTGGTCCTGGGTTCAATTCCCAGGTCGAGCCAATAAGTAGTTATTGGGTTTTTTTGTCAGAAAATTCTCAATAGCTGCCCGGAGTCTGGAAGTTGGAAGTGTGTACACTCCCATGCTTCGGAAAGCACGTAAAGCCGTTGGTCCTGCGCCTGAACTCTTTCCGGTCGTGTAGGATTGCCGTCCCATCGGATTATGAGAGCTAGGGAATAGTGAGTGTGCCTGTGTTTGCGCATACACTTGTGCACTATAATATCTCCTGCGCAGTTGGCTAATCTCTCTTGAGATTAGCCGCCGTGGCCGAAATCGGTCTGGAGGACGTTTTATAATAAAAAATACTTTCAACCGTTGATGAATTATTATTCAAAAGTATATGCCAATTAATTCAAAAACTGTAGCAGTAATTGCTTAATAAAATATGTGTTTGATTTAAATGCAAAATTTTATATGATTTTATTAAATAAATTGTGTAGAACTTAGGATTTAACATCTATTTTACACTCGTATATAAAGCTCTATTGCCAGCTAGCCTAATACGCGACTGAGCATACAAAGAATTGAGAGATATGCAGCTTTATAAACATAGTTAAGGACACCTTTCATTTTAAGGAAACTGCTCCATGCTGCTTGAATATGGGTGGGTGGACTAACATGTGGCAGTTTTTCAACTAATTTAAACTTACTAATTAATAATAATAAATATAAATAACGTCCTTCGTTCGCGTACACTGGTGCACTTTTTATTCCTTTACTCTCATAATCCAAAAGGACGGCAATCCGACAGTTCAGGCGCAGGACCAACGGCTTTACGTGCTTTCCCAGGCACAGGAGTGTACACACTTCACACTTCCAGACTCCCGCCAGACGTGACCTGGGAATTGGCCCGATTATAATTATAAACACAAATTAAGCACATGAAATTTCAGTGATTGCCTGGGTTTGAACCCGCTATTATCGGTTAAGATTCACGTGAATAAATAGTATATCCAAGTAAAGGTACTAAGATATACTTAGCAATTATAAATTTTCGATGCATTGGGATTATATCTAGAGATTAATAAGCGTTTTAATTGAAACGACAATTTATGCGGAAAGGAAATTCGTTCTACTGGATGTTGGATAATGCAATCAATCAATATCCAATGTTATGTACGGGACCATTCCGTTATGAACATACTCCGGATTACAATATTATATATATGTATATCATACACCTGAATATATTAGCCGTGTATGTGAATTATCACACCGATTAATATTATCCAATTACATGTTGCCATCAAACTGGAAATTTCATTAACAAAATCCAGGTATTTTTTTTAGTGAAACTAATTTGCTTAAACGAAAAAATTAATTCCGATTGCTCATTTTCGTACCAAGTATTCGACATTGGACATAAAACGAGGGAGCTCTCAGCCAGGCAGTTAACAGACTATTATAAAATTTTATATAGGAATTTATCTCCTTTACTTAGTATCTGCGAGTACACTCGGACACCGCAATGGTCGGGCGATAATTTTAAATGACCTGCAATCTCACGAAAAATCCTCACATACATTTAGCCCTAAATACTGATCCTCATAATAGCGTATTCGGCAAAAAATGCCCATTTATTTGAAATATTACATATTTATTTTCGAATAAATACTTTCAGAACATGCCTAAAGTGAATTTGAAAACAACTTTAACAAAATACAATTAACGTAATTATGTCTTTGCAAAATGTATCCGTTAAAGGACTAAGGGTAGATGAGAAAAATTGACGGTTATTGAAAGAATTTATGATAAACCGATAAATTAAGATGGAGTATTACAAAAACACACAGATTCTTTAACAACGTAAATATATTTTCTAATTATAATAACTTATAGTATACGCAAAACGCACATACAAAGGAGTAGAAAGAGGCGGCGGAGAAATGACATAAGAAAGTATCATGTCATTTGCCGTCACGACATACGAGTGTTTTTTACCACCAAGACTCGTCAAAAAATTTTACACAACAGAAAAAATTACCCGTATATGTACCATTGCTGATGAAACGTTACCTTTTTGAGAGATTTCAAGCTCAGTCCATGCTGTTTCAGTGTGGCTTGGTACCAACTCAAGATGTAGCAAAATTTCAAACGACACATGGTTTTCTATTTAACGATGTTGCCCTTTATCGCCAAATACGAGATAAATTATGATCACAAATGAAAACAAAAAATACATGAAAATTAACAGGTTATCGTCTCTTCCACATATTAACGTCTACGTGATGATCACTTCACTACAAAATTTTGGCTTTATAAAATTGTAGATGAATATTTTTAAATTATTATGCTAAATGTATAATTTTTTTGGATTCATATCGATCTTATATTATATATGAAATTAATATTATATATGAAACCGATTTTGATGAAATTTGGTATGTAGCAAGCTTGAATCACCACATCAACCCACGGGCGAAACTAAGTACCTTACTAGATATACAAATCAATTATGTATCCATATAATATCCAGCATCGTAACCCGGTAAGTGCTCGTACGTGTCTTATGCGTACAAGTTTACCGCCACCCGGGGGAATTCTCAATTGTTAACTTGTTTCACAGGTATGAACATCGCTTTACCTGCTCTAGCACGTCCATAATATTAAACGTGTCGTTTTCATTTAAACTAAAGCGTTTCCACTTAACAAGATAGTTTGATTTATAAAGTAATAAAACTTATTCGGATAAGGGTTTATCGTATCGCGCTTTATGTTTGTGACAAATATAATTTATTGTTTTCATTTGTCTTATTAAGAGATAGAACACTATTTAAATAAACTTTTGGTTCACTCTAAAATATTTACTAGCATCGATTGGAGTTAATTTTTTTATTTTTTATAGCGTAGGTAGACGGACTTTCATATGGGCCACCTGGTGGTAAGTGGTCACCAACGCCCATAGACATTGGCATTGTAAGGGATATTAACCATTGCTTATATCGCCAATGCGCCACCAACCTTCGGAACTAAGATGTTTTGTCCATTGTGACTGTAATTACACTGGGTCACTCACCTTTCAAGCCGGAATATAACAATACCAAGTACTGCTGTTTTACGGTAGAATATCTGATGAGTGGATGGTACCTACCTAGACGAGTTTGCACAAAGCTCTACCACCAAGAATTCAATTATTATTATAATAGTAATAATAATCTAAATATATTATATTCCATTAACATTTACAAACAACCTTACATACAATGCTATATATATTGAAAGACAAAATTTAACCTCAATAGCAGAAATTTTGACAAAATCAAAGTCTCATTTGTTCCAAAAAAATATTAACATAATATGTAACTATAAACATATGCATTTAATTTTCTTTATCTTAGTTTTAAACTATTAAGTGAAATAACCAACCGATATCTCAACGCATACATAATAAAAATACTCACAAAAGAAAGGCTTTAAGGGTTGGAGCTTATTCACAGTTCTCTAATTTCGTTGTTGGATACAAATAAATAATTATGTCATATATTGTTTTTTTTTACGATGTATTCCATCACCGCCAAACATGAGATGAATTATTATATAAAAAATTAAGTACCTACATGAAAATTAATTATTGTATGTCAGGGAACCTGAAATCGGTTAAAATTCATATATTCCAACCACTGCATCGTCCAGGTTCTTTATGAATGTTATCTTTTCTAATTATTAAAACACCAAATTTTTTTATTAATTTAATCTTACCTAAAATGTAACCTTAAGAAACAGTCTACTCTCAACTAACTTATTTATAGTTGACATGAAATTAGGATAAATTTAATTAGTTTGTTTGTTAACTACTACATAGAAAAATATTTCTGATCGTTAATCTAGACTTTTGCTGTAATCTAATAGAAAAACAAATAATGACTGTTGTTTTTTTTAGATGTTCGTTATATACTTTAGATTTGTAAATTGGTTTAGTTTCCGCATTATCATTCAATTAACGCTGTAAGTATTATAATGAGTGACATATTTATAAATTTATATATGCGTTACTTTACCGACGTGAAATGAAATTGACAACTTATTTTCATTTTAAAAAACTTATAAATACGCTCTATTATTTTGAATCACAAGGAAATTGAGCTCCTTATGTAATTTTTTTATACTATGTCCTACCAGAGCATACTTTTTTCATGTACTATATCATCTATTAAATGATAATAACGAGATGATAATGAGATAAAAAGTATTACAAATATATTTTAAAATATCACCGTTCTTTATATCAATCGTTCTTTAAAATTTTGCATATATTATAACAATTTAAAATTGATTTATTTATGAGGAAATATACAAGAAAATTATAATATTTTAATTAAGAATCAACTAGATAGACGGACGCTTCTATTCATTTCTTCTTTGATGGTACGTCACGCTAACCGTTTCGTATAAATATTTCGTACTTAATTTTGAGGTTTTATAAACGAAGTATTTAAATGTTGTTTTGGTACAAAGAAAAAAAATATCAAGTTTATTTTTTAGGTTAATATATACACATCGTGATCGTAATTTCAAATTGTAAAGGTTTTACTAAATGTCACATATGTATGCAATGATTACTTCCTTTCAAATAAGAAATTGTCCGATACTTGTAACACGGTCAAGTCGAAAAGGTTTAGTGTTTCATTGTTATATCACAATGCAACAGATTTCTTTTCGAAGGTTAAGGTAAATTGTGGAAAAGAGCTCCGTAGTAGCAAATAGAGTCACGTAGCGTATAAGATGGTACCATATTATAGGTGAGGCGGCTTTCACTGCCCAACGTGGACCTAAATAAAAGTTGTAACCAAGATTGGCTCTAAGCTTGCTACATATGCTTCGGAATCTGTATGTTACGTTACCGTTTTGACGTCAAGAACTTAATGTCTCTTCAGTTATGTTTTTTACTATCGATTTGGTACAATTTATATAAGAGTTGTGATATTAGTATTCATCTTAATATATTCGTAAGCAATATCGACTTTATCCCGTATTTGTTTTCAATAGAGTCCAACTACGGGTTCCTAAAATATTGATGAATATCTATTGGTTACAAATCTTCTTAGACACATACTTAAATCAGATTTAATCATCATTGGATCAGATATAGTAACCGTAATTAATCAGTTACATTAGAAAATAAATTTCATAACTGGAATCAAAAATTATAATAAAATGTTTAATAACTAACCATAATCTACGCTTCAAAGTGCTCTATGACACCTTCATAGGTGAAGAAGTTATCTTCTTAGTAGTAATTTTCAGGAAATAATGTCTTAAGTCACGATGAAGATCATAGAATCGAAACTAATTTGACACTCAATGTTTGCTCCGATCGTAAAATATTGATTTTAATTTATAGTATTGGGCTATTTCGATGGGCTTATCCTTAAATATTTCAACCATTACAGTTAATGTCACATGACGCTGACAGCGTACGATCGGGTGGCAGATAGATTTGAAAATGTTGTTCTCACTCTTCGAAATTGACAGACTTAAATCTTTTTAATACTACATACTTATATATTATAAAGCTCAATCCATAATATTCCACTGCTGCAGCCAGCTTCGAAGCCGTCGTTGAATAAAACTCCATACCTCGTGAAGTCCCAGGAAACTCGAACACATCGTCAGGTAGAATTGTATCATTATATTTTTTTTTTATAAAATATACCACTACGAATTTTTATAACGATTAATGATTCTATCTGCACTGAGTGCACACAGACAAAATGTGTACATTTAAATAGGTACTTTATATATATTAGTAATTTATCATGAAACTTTCTGCATAATCGACGAGCCGGTTGGCGTGATTGGTAGATATGACTTTATCGTGCCTTTCGCGCCGCAGTACGTGGGTTCGATTCCCACCCAGGACAGATATTTGTGTACATGTCTGTTTGTCCTGAGTCTGGGTGTAATTATCTATAAAATTATGTATTTACAAAAGAAAAGCAGTATATGTAGTGTATCAGTTGTCTGGGTTCCATAGTACAAGCTCTGCTTAGTTTGGGATTAGATAGCCGTGTGTGAATAATGTCACAGCATATTATTATTATTATTATTATTAATTATAGTTTTATTTGTATTTGTTTTTATCATTTTCTATTTTAATTATTATCTTTTCTTTTATAGTTGTTATACACTTATATATTATGTATATACTTATATCTTATGATATATATGTTGGTATATCACTTAGATTGAAAATGAACTTTATGTGTGTAGCTATAGTGTTGAAAAAGTAAATTACTCTTACAACCGAATATTTTAACATTCATTTGTCTTCTTATAACATTTACGAGATCTTTTTAGTCATTAAAAATCAATTAATCAAACGTTAATTTTTTACAGGTTTGTTTTTCTTTTTCTATACCGCAATGTAGAAATTATTTAATAAATTTTTATGGATACTCTTTGTTCATTCTTGGAAATCAAATTTGACTCTACTTGAAGCTTTATAAATTTTCTGAATATTTCTGATATTAAAAAATGTAATGTGTTGCTGCTTAATATAAAGGTAAGGTGTTGGAAATGAAATAAAACAACTGGTTATTGTTTGAACAATGTCCATATTATATTTATTACCACATACACACGGCACGATGTGAACCTTGTCTTAAATCATTGTATTATAATAGGTATATGTACATTGCACAATGTGTATACATACATCGCCATACACGCGCGCCCCGAGAGGCTGTATGATTATATATCTCATAGTATTATGTACGTTATAATAATGTAATATTCCAATAAGTTAAAGTGCACTGGTGCACGAAATCGGGGCGACGGGCATACTCGCCGCTTTTTACAAAATGTTTGATATTATCATTATTTTAATAAAGAGATGCCATAAAAACTAATTTATTCATCAATACGATTTATATCCATATTGTATACAGATTCATGTAACATTACACGAAGAAATGACGAAAATAATGCGCCGACCCCGCGACGAGCTGCGTCGCGGATCGTTCGCCTATCGTTATCTCCTTTCACTAATATTTTAAATGTACATGACACCAAATTCGAACGTATATAAATCCAAATTTACTTTAAAATCTTAGGTAATTGATTTTTATTGCTATAGAAAATCAGTCAGCACGCGAAGCACGTAATCGAGAAGTAACCGCGAGAACGAAACCAAGCGGGCGGCGTTGCGCGGGGGCGGGAGGGATGCCGTTGATGTCGGGAGCGAGTTGCGTGAGCGCCGGCGGTCGCCCGCACCGCCGCACCACGCGGGCGCAGCGGCGGCCGCCTCAGCCCGCCTCTGATTCTCAAATGCTACTCTCACAGACACGCTCTGATGCTGCATGATACAACCGATTGGTTCAAGTCGGTTCGTGTGGAGCCAATGCGCGTCCGGTTCTACGCGAATAACTATACCTTTGGTCCTTGAAACATTAAGTTGGCCATTGCCGAATATGCAAAGCTACTGATCTAAGGCCGCCTCGGCGACTCTACGAACTTTACCAGTCTGTCACTTTATTAGATTAAAATTAATTATTATCTTTATTAACGATATAAAGTAGATAGTGTAAAGTAATGTAGAATGTTATTATACAAAATATAATAAATTATTTTTTTTAATCTTTACTTAGATAGATATTATACGATAAGTCGCAGTAATAGGATCACATAACGAATTTTTAAAATAAATTTGAGATCTCGCTTATTAAATATTATTATGTAGTCTTTATTTTGATATAGAAACATTTCTAAAATGGCGACTGAAATTAACTAATGCGTTAAACGAACAAGCGAGAATAAGGCGGCTGCGGCGGTGAGTTGTTATCTCAATACTCGATCGATTTCAATGATAAATCATGGCTTTTATTCTTGGAACTAAACTCTATGATACGCATTACTTAACAATTGACTTTTATATAATAGTGTTCGTGTATTTTCTAAAACTTTCTAAATTATCGAAT
Source organism: Nymphalis polychloros (assembly GCA_905220585.2). Classification (NCBI taxonomy): domain Eukaryota; kingdom Metazoa; phylum Arthropoda; class Insecta; order Lepidoptera; family Nymphalidae; genus Nymphalis; species Nymphalis polychloros. Next base: position 5,103,089 of record HG992247.1, read on the forward strand.
TACCTTGCCGCTTTAAAAACTGCACAAGTCATATGATTTTAAATGATTACTCAATCACGCAATATCCTCGAATAAGAACCACAAGTTATTTCAAATCGATCGCCTTTAGACAAGCTGATCAGTCAATTTTATTCCTAACACACACCGAGCCCCAAGTGACTTACACGCGGGCCATTATAGTCCACTAGCAAGTAAAACTATTAATTTTTAAAGTACTTTTTGGTCATAATTATACAGCTTTTGCTTTAAAAATTAAATAACATTTAAATTATTGCAATTTGATTGGCAATCGAATGTTTAATTATATCCTTCTTTGAAGCATATCGTATAAATTATTTAATTTTCGAAGCATCGTAACAAAATTATATATGATGACCCGCGTGAAAGTCCTAAAGAGACTAACGAAACAAGCTCAAAAACCGTATTTAACCGTATTAACAAACTATAACAACAACAGTGAAACTAATCTGTATAAAGCTAATCCTGATTGTAGCTCGAATGAGTCTAATAGAATCGATCAGATGGTCTCGAGTATCGACTAATACGTCTTTTTACATGCGGCTAACTATGTATTTACAATAGTATTTTTGTGTGTCGTCTCGGTGCAGTCGCGGCGAACCGATGGCTTCTCACGAACGAGCGAAACGAATGTCTCTCACTATATTATGTATGTATGTTTGTACTCGAACTCGCACGGGGATAAGCGGCCGTGTACGCTTTTCCTACTTTAAAAAGGTCGGTAAGAAAATATAATTATAGTGAGGATGTATGAGTGAATGAGACAGTCGACGGCGGTACGGTGCGCGCGCGTCGCTCCGCCGTCGGCCTGGGCCTAACAATTATAACATTTCATCGTAATAATTAAATATTCTAAGAAAAATGTCTTAAATACCTATAACACCGTAAATATAAAACAAATAATTACGTTAATTTGTTAGGTATGATATCGATTTTCCGACCGTCTTATATAGACTCACACCTTCGATTTTATTATCAATTTCCTAGCTAACGTTTAACAACATAATAGCGGTCGCGTCTCCTGCAGGATGTGCGCAGCGCAACCCGCGGGCGCGGCGTGGCCGAGCTCGCGAGCGCGCACGGGCTCACGTAGCGAACGATGTTTCGGCACGAATGAACAAAAAAACGCGAAGCGAGCGTACCGCCCCGCGACTGGCACGCTCCTTTTAACACTCCATTATTCAATTAACTACATACTCGTAAGTAATAAATTACCTTTAAAAAGAATATTGATTTATTTCGTATCATTTTCAATATTTTTGTAACAGGAAACATTTATATTTATAACGTATTTATATAATTATAGCATTTAAAAGATTGTTCATTATTATTACCTAAAATTTAATACCTAGATTTATAATATTAATGTTTAATTGATGTTGGTAATGAGTAATAATAATAGTAAATAACGAATGATTGCAATCGAGTGCACGTGTGTAGTGAGAGACGCAGGCTTAGCGCAGACCGCTCCGTTAGAGGCCGGCCATCACTTCGATCTCATGGACGCGCTTCACTTGCGTGTCTTACTGCTTACTGTTGCAAACTAGACAAGGTGTTCTTCAAAAATTTTTCCAGTACCTAACGAATATGATTAATGAATTGACTTTATATTTTACTCTATTACCTCAAACCTGCGCACTTTGGTGTGGCTTTTTATATATCCCTGTCTTTGGTTTATTGAAAAGTCGAATCGTGTGTTTTCACGGTCTATTCTGTATGAAAATTTTATTGTTTAAAATTATTATTTTGATTAAAACTTTAAATACGACTAAGTACTGTGTGACTCCGCGTTTCTATTGGAGCCGCAAATATATTCAACAGTGGTCTTACATTAAGGTAAATACAATCGTAAGAAACAATGAAATATTAATTACGTAATGCACAAAATTGTTATTTTATTATAATTACAATACCTACTTTCAAAGGTACAAGATAGAAACGAGTTATTATCTTAATGCGATGAGAGATATATATCCTGAAATGTTCCGACTTAGCTTTTCAAATGTCTTTGTGAATCGTAAACATGATCATGTTATCCTTAGGATAAAATTTTATACCATAATACATATAATTATAAGAAAGTATGTATACGCATAACTAACATAGTCTTATAGGGAAGTAATCCAGAAAATGTTCTCTACGGAAACAGAATAGCCGAGGTGATTTTATACAATTCGAATTAGGCGAAAATTAATTACATTCATAGGTAAAATATGCGCAATATGTATTAGTATAGTAATTATGTTAATATTTGACATTAATATTAAAAATAGATAGAATAAAATATGTGTTGGTGGACGAGCGAGATAGCGCGCGGCAAACGCGCGGTCGCAAACCGCGTTATTGTCTCCGGCCGGGTCGCCAGCGCATCCCGGCCCCTACCAACCTATACCGCTACCGACAAACTCAACTCTATACACGCGGAACACGAGGGGACAAGCTTATTGCGAATACGTCTCGGCCCGATACTCTGCTCCTACTGACGCTTAAAACTCTTAAATATAAAAGCTTACTACCGAAAAATCTTAGTACGCGAAATTGTTGAACGTCGGATGCGATTCTTGTATGCCACGGAACCGATCCCCTATCCATAACATAAAAAATAGGCGAATGGAAAAGTAGACATGCAAGTTACATCTTAAACTGTAATTTAACTATGAATAATAAAATATTTTAAGATATACCTCCCTGCAATGAAAACGTCTAGATGCATTTATATATTACGAATTGTATTTTTTTTTGTAGTTTAATTATTTAATATTGACAACACATCTACAGTACAGTCGAAGCGAGAATAATTTGAAAAAATACCTGTTTAATCAATAGACTATCTCTCGTTCACACGACAAAAAGTATTATCATTATTTACAATAGACAAGGTGTCGGGGTAAGGGGAGAGTAAGGTCGGGTCGTGGGGTTGGGAGAGTTGGGATTCGTAGTGGTGAGGGTACGGTGAGGTTGAGATGCCGCGGTCGACGGATCGGTCCGCGCGGTGGCCGGACGGATTAGACGACCGTCGCCGATGCGGCGCGTGGCGCGGCGTGCGCGGAAGTTGGATTGCGGCCGCTGAAGATGCGCAGGCGCGTGGGCGGCCAGTTGATGAAAGTTGCGCTCGAATTGTAGGGACTACGATGGTACACGCGCCGCCACGCCGCTCGCCACCTGCACGTGTGAACCGTTATATTCACCGACAAAAACAAATGTAATAATAACCCTAAATAACAAAATTAAAATAAACGTTGATTATTCTTATTTTATAAACACCTGGTAAAAGTATGTACTACAATACCTCGGATGTACGTATTTGCGACGACAATAATTACACACACCAGTGTTTTAAAACGCCATTCCACGTAATGACATTTTAATTGTGTATGGCGAGACCACACGATAAAAAATAATACTCACGTTAAATATTTGTGCTATAACACTTTCAATGATAACCGTTGGTGAAAGCCGCAGGAATCAAGGGCCCCTGTAACAGAAAAATTGTAAAATGTAATTTAGGGAAATTTTCTAAAATAATATTTTATAAATGTGTAATATAGTCATAAAGAAATCATCTTAAATCCCAAAAAGTTGGTCACATATTCATGATGTAAAGAGTCGTTTGTACATTTGCAGTCACCACTTACCATCAGGAGGCCCATTTGTTCGCCAACCTTCCAAAAAAATCGAGCGTATCGAAAATAAAAATATATTAATAAGGTTTACAATACTAGGGAAGTATAAAGTGATTAAGCATTAAATGTCTTCTAAGCCAACGGTTTTAAGTTTTGAGTTCACAGTCGATAGAGTGGTAGCAAGTTCAGTGGCCAACAAAATAAAAACAGCAAGTGGATGAGTTAGAGCGGCGCGCGACCGCTCGGCAACGGTAATTACACCGCTTGTTTTCCTTGATTTACGGTTATTGCCCGTGGGGGCATTCCCGTTACCTAATAAGACCGTTTTACACCCAGAAACCACATGAGCCACGCTCAGAATCGGCCGGCGGCTGGTCTGTTCATTTTTATCATTAATATCGTTTTGTCTCCATGATAACATTATACATGAATCACCTTATTTGTCTCAACATAAATTTTATCTAACACCTTACTGTATAGTATACACTGTACACATTTAGAGTGATATTGTATGTAAAGGAAACTAAAAGCTTTGGGAGTGGTTTGAAAAATGTCTCGAAGACACTACGACGTGAGGAGTTAAGATCTTCACGGCGATGGCGGCACTGGCGGGTGCCGACAAGCAATGAAGACTGATGGCGTCTCTGGGAAGCGGTTATGGAGCACGGTCGCAGTTTTAAAAAGCCATTACCCGCGGCAGTGCACCGCGCAGATTGCCGCCCCCATCTCCCGCCGTTCTCATATTTCGGAACACTTTATAATCGCATCTCTCACGCTTCACTTGCTCGCTAACTTATGGTGATTATGCTGTAAGAGCGACGAGGAAGATCGGTTCGGTAATGAGATTGGACCGTCTCGCTAAAATTTTAGAGTGTCGTCAACTGCTAATTGCGTCTGTGGTGCCTGTCACGTGTCGCTTCACATCGTTAGACTTAGCATTACTCGGAGCATGTATTGCTTGATAGTCTATTTAGACCCTCTTTATTAAAGTCTTATTTTGATCAAAGATATCAAAATATAGTTTAAAAATAAAGAATTAAATGAATTTCAACGTCTTAGAAGCACAAATCAAGAGGTCGGAAGAAAAACAAAACAGAACAAACATTAATTTGAATTCCGTGACAGTTGAAACTTCTCGAACAGGGACAATTTTCTGAATTGCCTTCATTTGAATCTTACTGAAATAGGCATTTTTGAGAATGACGTAACAAATGAAAAAAGTTGGAATCGAAAGTTAATAACTTTATCCCATTTATCATGAAATAAAATGAGTTGATTTTTTTTTACTTGTTCTTGCAATCAAATAGATTGTACTATTCATTATTGAAATTGATTTTGTACGGTATTAAAATTTCATATTGTTAAAACTTCTATGCGTTCTGAAATGATTTTATAAATTTATAAAAAAAAAAACTTTGAATTAATTCATTCGCTTAAAATTATTTCATGAAATGTAACATAAGTTTTTATAAGCATGGAATTGTCAACGTGCATTTCCATAATGATTTGCAATTGAACTCACTGGGGTGTAATTGAGGGGCGCACGGCTGACTGCAATGGCGGGGAATCCAGAGGGCTGAGGGCTAGCTGCCTGCACGTAGCCGACGCTGTCCGCTGCAGACCCGTATACATCAAGTGCTGGGCCCGGTGAGCTAGCAGCTGGGAACCCCGCTCGGCCACCGGCTGTATGCGGCGAGGCAGGCGGTCCGAACCCGGCGGCAGCGGCCTGATAGTTGTTCATCACTGTGGAAAACAAACCATTGATAATATTCGTTTTGCTTTGTACAGGACATAATGTATTCTTATAAAGATTAAACTTACATATCTAATTATAAAAATTACAATATCACACGTTAAGAATAAACAATATAGATAATATCGAACGTTATTGAGGAATATTTAAATCCTATTAACATTTAGATGTATAAGGAGCAAAATATGAAACATGGTTATGTAGCTTATGACAATAATGTTATGGTGTTCTGTAGTGACATTAGATGAGTTTTATAGTTTGTTATAGCACAACGGTGACAAACAAGCAAATGTATGACTGTTTGTATGGAATGAAGGCGTCCTCACCTGAGAGCGCCTGCGCGAGCAGCGGTGTGTTGTTATTCGGTGTGAGTTGGCCGTTGGTCAGGTCCACTGCAAACATACACATGGTTCGCATTCGCTCCACGTACGCGAGTGACGCGCACACTCGCATAATGTTAACACACAGATCTATGACTGAACCATCTTTTATGTTTATCTCGTATTATTACCAATCTCTATTTGTATCTATTTTATCGTAAGAGCATTAAATGTGTAAAGCTTGTATAAACAAGAGGCCCGTATACGCATGAATAGTAATGTCGTTGAAGACAGATGCCATGCTGACGGATGAGGACGACTCCCAGAGCTAAGATGATGTTGGAACAAAAAAATATAACGTATGTCACGTGCATTCAAATGAAAAAAGAGAGCTCGAAGTTTCGCGCGCATAAATCACAGAGGACGAAAAAAACTTTTACAAAATATCCAGTAAATTATCTGACGTGAGTTCTCGGTGGCACGCGGCGGTCTGCTTATTGAATAGAGAGAGGCATTAGCATACGGCGCACGTAGCAGCGGCTTGACGCCGCTCGCGCTCGGAAACTCGCTATCCGCTACGCCTTACCTCCCGTCCTAGTTACTATTTTGCACACAATTTTCAAAGCTTTTAATGTCTTCGTATTTTAAATTAGTCTCAATTGCTAGTAAAATGTAAATGAACGTAATAGCTAGTACGTCTTTTAAAATTTTTCTTATACCGTCATGGTCGAAGAAAATTAATCATAGTGGAATTATTGCTTGTAATCATTTTAAAGTGTTTTTTTTTATCTATAATAATCGTGGTACATTTTATTCGAAAGTACTTAAAAACGGATAAATATTCCTTTTTTGCGTGTTCATAATATCACCATTAGTCCTATTGGCTTGTACGACAAATTTTATTTTTGTTAGATGAGCGAGTTATGATTTAGTGTGAAAAATGAAGGTTCGCGGCCGCACCAGGTGATTACCGGCTTGCGAGTGACTTTGCAAAAAAAGTACAATATAAGTAATGGAGGATGAATGATAGATGGCGCGGCGGGCGGCCGGCCGCGCTCGTGCCCGCTCTCGTCCGCTCGCTCACCGGCCCTCACTAAAATGCTGACACATTTTAATAATATTACGCTGCGATGTGAGAGGCTATTTATTTGAGGGTTGCCGAGTAATAAATAAGAATTTGAGTAGTAGCGCAGACACGTCTACCGATCGTTAACGTGTCGATCGCACGTACCTCATTCTTTTCCCATTACACGACAGCACCAGAATTTACTGTCTATTTTGTAACGTAAAATCGAAACGTAACATTAGTTTAATATATTTTTATAAGACTATTGTATACAAATTTTAAGTAAATTATTAATATTTGTAGTTACTTGTAGGTGAGTTTAACGCATCAATCGAAACTGATGACTCGGCTTACAAACAACAGCCACAAGTCACAAACTGAGCCAATTAAACACGATCTCAAGGCGTATTTTGACCTAAAATAATTTGCAACTTAAGCAGTTCTCTTTACCGTCAAATGTTGTGAAGAACCTTCATACTTATCTACTCAGGTCATATCAGCTGTAGCGGACGTTAACTTTGCGCTTTACATTGTAACATATGTTTATATGTAATTTGAACGTAATCGTTTAACGAGGACATTGTTAGTATTATTTATTTTAATATCCTTATGCACTTTTATAATTTAGAACATTTGAAAGGACTCCGTATATCGTCCGGTTATCGATGATGTATATTCGACAAGCGTCCTAATAAGGTAATAGAAATACAAAATGACTACAAGTTAACACCAGGCAATTTCAAATTTTATTGGCTTAGCTGCGAAGTCGTAGGGACTTTATAGAGGTAAGGTGATTCGCACCCCAAGTAAGCCCCGCACCTCTCGAGAAGCACACATTCATCTATAAATTCAGAGCCCGTCTTGCGAGAGCTATTCGAACTTTCATAATTGCGAAGTTCGACGAAAGTTAATAATTCTTCTTCGGAAATAAGATGACGGCCGTGCAAAATATTCACAGGGCGTACTTCGACAAGACTTACTCTTGGAACCATAATAAGTAAGCCTTAGTTTTTATGTCTAAATATTTTTTCAAGAGTTTCAAATTATAATTAAATAACATATTTAATCAAGAGTAGCTTGATAGACGCTGTTGTTTAATACGATAAAAGTATTTCGAATTGAACGAATGCGTTTAAGTGTAAGAATGTATGTAATATATGTATCTAGTATATTATGTATGATCCACTAACCGTGTCGAAAAATAAGAAATTACCCATACTTCATCACCGACTTGGCGCGATTGAAATGTTTTATTCCAACGAACACGTAAGGTCGATTCTACACAAACCATGCCGTAAACGTATATTTAATAGCCGCCATCAATAACTCTCCGCGAAGATGATACGCTTTGCGGATTTTCGATGGTTTAGCTGGGACTTATCTCAATTGCAAATTAATGGAATTTCTATGCTATGTAGCCGGTCGCCTCGCACGCGCCACCCTTCGCCATTTGTAATTCAAAGAAGCATGCGCGTGTCCTTTCTTTAAATCTCACTCTAATAACTTTTATTGCCGCCGTTCATAATATTCACACAGCTTAAAACCTCCTTTTAAAAATGTTAGTGTATGATTGTTCAGTCATAGATTACTTAAACACGAAAAGCGATATTTAAAAGAAAAGCTAAAAATAACCGCGTAATATAAAATTCACACTTTATAAAAAATATAGAAGAAATTTTTAAAATTGTTCTACTTATACATAATTTTACGAACATCGTCTACCCTCGTTTTCAAATAATATAATACTTGCGGAAAACACCGCTTACAGCTACATTGGAGACTACAGCAGAAAATTATTACCTTCTTCTATTCTATGTTTCATATTTAAATTAGGAACATGACTACTAATAGTCTAATTGCGTTGAACATTTCTTATTTTTTAATATTCAGCCTAAAATACCATTTGCCTAAGGCACAACAGATTTAAAAAAAAAATACATTAAATACTATTCTATATCTTATACTAAATTAAACAAATACCACTATAAAATGAGTTTGCACCACCATCACATTATTATACCGACAAGTATCTACCCGATCGCTTACTTACTACCCGCTAAAAATCTTTATTATAAAGCATTTATTTATTTTCGAAATCATTATACAACTTCGGTACGGAAAACCTTTCCACGCTAATTTTTAAAGCTTCACTAATTTACAATAGGAAGGAAATCGCCCGCCATAAAATTACTAAGTCTAGACTATTCTGAAACTCCGCTAGTTAAATCTCATAATTGGCCAGATCGAGTCTACAAATTTTGCTTATATAGATTCCACTCTTGACTTTCTAATTCACCTTCTATACTATAATCTATGAATGTAAGTCTAAGCTTAACTAATATACTTGACATTTTTAAATTCTATGAGTCTACCACACGTTTTATAAAATATTTTCACAACAGAAATTCAGCTTACGCAAAATTTTGCCTACACTATTCTATATCTCCAATAAAGTAAGATACTGATCAAACTTTAGTTCAAAGTTCAAAGATAAATATTACTCGCCCTATTGCTGTTGTGGACTGCACTCTCCATTCACCAAACTGCTGTTTCTCTTGTTTTTTGTCAACACTATCGTTTTCGTTTCAGTCGATATCAATAGTATTAAAACACTATGATCTCTTTTTAGATAAATCCTTCATCCACGTTCATATGTTTAATAATGTTGTGAGTTCAATTAAATGATTTAAATTACCATTTTCATACCATATACTTCCAGAAGGGTTAAAAGGCTCACTACAGAATTTTTACTGTTTTGGTTCGATTAATGCTTTAATTAATCTAAAATATTTGGAATGGTATAAAATTTACCGTGTCGGCATTCCATTGATGACATTCTAAGATAATATATGGGCGATGAAGTTTGCTAGACTAACGCATTTATTTATGCGTAAGTAAATAATCTATTGTCATTCACGAAATAAAATCTATTTAACTATAAAATAAAAATTCTGACCCATCCAAACACAGCACTCTTTATCTATGGGCGATGATAACTCGCCAATACTATCGAGAACTATTTCTAGTATTTACAACAGAATCTAATTTATAGATATATATGAAAAGAGAGATAGAGAAAGAGTTTACATGGAGCGAGGTTACACTGCGCTCCGACCTAAACGACAAGCACTAAACATAGCAGTTACTAACACAGTTAACGGTCAAATATCTTAAATTACGGATGGAGTTGGCACATTCACGACACGCGGTCACTCGCCGCCTCAGCACTTAATTATTTCAATACAATACAATCCTCAAGAAGTTTATTTTAGTGAGATTTGTATTCTTTGTGGAGAACAAATCTACATTCTTAGCAAGTGAGAGCAGGCGAATAGCATCGAACTATGCAAAATAGTTGTGTGGGTCTGATCCGCTTGCTGCATTCTGAGGGCGAGCGTGTGGAATGCGAGTAATGTCGCAGATGCAACGGGACCGCGGTCGCACGTGCCAGGCTCCAGCGGGGTAAAAGCACACGGTCTCCCGACAGACTGTTCTACCGTTACATGGTAATGCCTCCCCGCGTGACGCACATGCATGTGCTTACCGGTCTGCTGAGGGGGGACACGCCGCGGACACCACGCTGCATGTACCGCATTGGATGAGTCAGAAAACGGAAAACCAACGTTAAAATTAATTCGAACCCCGAGCCATAAACTTCGGTCATAATAAGAAATAATCAAACTTCACCGCACGCTAGCCAACTCCACGCTACATACTATTTCTTTTAGTTTATTTCGGTCGCAATCGATAAGCGGACGAATGTTAAATAAGCGGGCTATGATCGACCTCGATTGTCAAGCAATCAGTCGGACAGTAAACGATAAACGTTTTGCTTATATAGCGGAAAATTCCTTTATTTTAAAATATATTGGCTTCACAATACCATAACCTTACGATTAAAATTAAGACGATATGTCAAAACAGTGATAAGAACAATACTAGTGACTTACATAATACATTGAATACATTATAAATTTGACACATGGGATACATTACAATTTGAAAAGGTAGTAATTTACGATACCTAAATTATTATTTATCTAAAATTTGGATAAACTTCCTGATGGAAACCGCTTTTATTTCAATATTATTTCATATCGAGCTATAGGGGCAACCTAGTCGGGCGGTCTGTTCACGTACGCATCTGCGAATTCGCGTAACCATTGTTATAATTTATAGTACGTGTTTGCGACATTGCATTCCTTAGCTGCGATTCGGGGGAGAATGGAGGGCGTGATACCAAAGAGATATTCGCTTGAGAAAAGATTTATTTGTTTTCGTAAGATATTCTGGGAGCCGTTAACGGTTGTTCCGGGTAAGAGAGTGGTTAGGTTGTAGCGTGTGGCGGGCGGGCGGCGCGGCGCGGGCGGTGGCAGCGGCCTACGAGCCCTGCCCGAGCCCACCCGGGTTTACATACTCCACACCGACCAACAGACGACTTTCCGGCGGTATAACTCCCACTACACCTGCGGCAACAAAATAAAAAAAAAGCTACAAAGCCCGCCACGGAACTGTGAAGGGCTCCGACAGAACCGCGGCGCTTAAATAAAATAAAAATTATGTCAAAAAGTAACTACGTTATCCAGAACCCAGGTATTTCTACGCTTTAAATTAATGTGACTTTTAAAATAATATAAAAGCTAATAAAATAAAATGTTAACGCGGAGTGATACCTTTATTTATCTTTATGAAAAAACTTGGGACTGACAGTTTTTGATTTGACGATTTAAGATTTCCGACACGCACAATATGAATGTTCTGTGTGTATCGTATTAAAGTAATCTCGATTTGTATCACGCACAACCAAAATGCAGGGAAGGGGATCATTATATGTTATAATATATATCGAATTGAACACCAAATATTTTCAAAACCACGGTGTTATTCACTAAATTATAATTTACTTGCTATTAGTGGACCTAAACACGCAAATAGATCAATAGCTTGGGGTAACTCAATCTGATGCCCGTGGTGTTTAATGCTGATCACAAAATACATTTTTCCATGGATATTACGTTTTTAATGTGAAGCTATTATTTTAATGACGAAATCAACGATACGATTTAGTAATGGGTGTCGCTTATAACCAGTAGTAGCCCACACATTAAATATAATATAATTACATTACACGATATATTTAAGCTTATTTTATATATTATGACTAGTTTAGAGGATGGCGATAAGGACGGTCGCACACGTAGCGATTTATGATCGAATTAACTTATATATTTTACGTAATAATTTTGATAAAAACCTTAATTTTGATAAAAATAAATTATTGCGAGGCGCGGTGATGAAGCGACGGCTTTGCCATGAAACGTCAATAATCTCATCGATTGTTCGTTACGAGGGGGAGATTTTATCATTATTTCGTATCGTTTAAAACATTGAACCGTTTATAATAACGTTAACACGAAGGAGGTTGCATAAAATACTTGCATCCAAAAATATTACACAACAACATGAATAAATATTATTATTAATAACATTATCGCTTAAGCTGTGTAAATATATAAAATATAATAGAGAAATAACTTTGAAACACAAAGTAGGTATATATCTACATTAGAATTATAGCAAATATTCAATTAGATAATAAAATAACGTTCTCCAAGCTCGATTATATTTTATATGATAAAAGAAATCTAAACTAACTATATTACGAACTACGCAAATAAAAGTCTAATGTCGAATTAATTTCCTACTCATCCTCTAAACTTAGTAATTTTTTGAAATTAACTCCTAGGCTACCTAGTTTCCTACTTGTCTTAACTGTCTCCTTATATTGTAGAAGTTACTTAGATATACAACTGTGTACTGACTGAACACAACATAGTACTAATCAAGTCATAAAACTGGTTTTATTATTAGATTCAAATTTTAACTTTCAAATAAGAGTAAACTTTATTATATTAAATTATGTATAAATAAAAATTTTATATAACGATATCAATAAAAAAATACAATTTATTATTTAATAGGTTGATAAGTTAATGATGCATTTTAATTTTACGTTCTTTTGACGAAAAGTACTCAATGACATCAGCAATAAATAACTTTAATCATTTCATTAATGCCAAATTGACGCGAGAATAATGGCATTTTATTAATCTATCGTTTCGTACACCTGAGTAATAATGTAATTAAGAACATAAAATGGTATGCATTATGCAGTATTAAAGTTAAATTTTTATAAGTGAAATAAACTTTATTACAATAACGTTTTCGACAACGTTTAAAGAATTTACAAGTTGTGTTCAGTCCTGTTTAAATTCTAGAGAAATTTAAGTTCTAACCTCTACAGCATGCTATCAAAGATAAATGCGTATAATAGTTCTACTTTTAAAACGCTATATAGATTACATCTAAAAAGATAAACAGGTCGATTCACCTACAAAGTCCAAGCACTTGCTACATGATGAATAATAATACTCTAGACTAAAATATTCAATAAATATGCAGATTACATTTATAGTTGATCCGGCAAGGTTTAATGCCTTAGCCTCGGCCGTCCGAGCCGTCTAATTGTATATGAATGTCTGCAGTATTAGTTTTTATTTCGTTCCCGGCTTACAACGGATCACAGGCTAAGAAATATTGTAGATTTATTCAGCGACGTGGTGCAAACTGTCCCAGCTGTACTACAATCTCGTAGCTCGCAATTTTTTAAGAAAATATTTACCGAGTTGCGTTTTATTCAAGTTTCAACATTATAGTGCACTGAAGTGGGTGTAAATATTAATTTTCATTTTTATATTTAATTTGAAGTTATGTATTTCAAGTGATTTTAGTTCACTTATAGGATTTTGCCTTAAGATCTGTCGTATTTCAAGACTTCTATTTACTACATTTCTTTTTAATGATTTTGTTAACATGCATAAAGTGATAATTTCTTTTAAAGCATTGAAAAGTAACTACGTAATAATTTGGTTTTTTTGTGTAAATTTTGTAAAGATTCTGATTTCAATGAAACTTGTGTTGAAATAGTTCAATTAAAATTTAATTTGATTTTTTTTTTTTTGGTGCAATGTAAATCTCCTTTTACATTTTTTTCTTTTCAAACACTCAATATTAAACATATTTTTTGATAAGTAACGAATATGTTGCGTGCAGTAAAACTGTAGCGTACAAGTAATTAGCGGCAAACTATTTGTTTCACTAATACGAAAGAAAAATGCAGTAAATCGCACTCACTACTTATTGGAAAACCAATGTGCTGAGTATATTGAGCATAATGTACATTTACTAATATTTCTGCACGTAAATTTGAAATATGTTTGTTATATTATATAAATCTGGTGGATTAGTGGTACAATTCTAGGTAAAATTACTGAATTATACGGCGTTAACCAAATAGCGACCGAGTCTATTTAAACAGCTGCGCTTATCTCCCGCACATAGCAATTAGACAGTTTACGTGACCGTAGAAGATCGGACAGCTTATTATATCGTTCAAATACGTTGTAATTGAATAATACAAAACAATTATATTGTTAAGTCTTCGTCGTTCAAAGGGATCAACCGAAACCTTGCAGTTTCTTTGTTTAATTAGCGAATGTTTTTTTCGACGGACCCGAAATTTACATACAAGTTACCACAAAAAGGACGTCACTTTTTCAGTTCGTTTGTTTGAATCTCTTTAAATCTCTTTAAAAGCTTTCGCTGTTAACGAGGAGTATACAATGGCGTAATATTAGGCGGTGACGTGGCAGGCGCGCGGCGCGAGCGGAGCGGAGGGAGGGCGAAGCTAACGCGGTATTTGCGCTGGAGTGTTTGCTTGACGCGTAGCATTTGAGAATCGTTAGGGAGAATCGTTTGTAAACATAGCACGAAGCGCTCGCATTTGGTCGGATTCTCTCGACCAAATTCTGGAGATAAACAATAAATAGCATTTCTCAAAACTTGGACGTTTTGTAATTGACGGTGTGGCAGATTTATCTAGATGGCTCAGTCATTGTTAGAGGTGTTAACTTGTTAGTAAAGTTGTTAGTGCGAGTTCACACGAACTTTTGCCGTTTTTGCGCAAGTTAGTGAAATAGTTAGGGCATGGTCACCACTATATAGATTACGAAAAGCCATATGGACCGTTAAGTTATTTAAATGGTTGACGAGTTAGGCGGTTAGCGAATAAGTGTCGATTGCGATTCGTTAGCAGTTTGTGGAATGCATTGTCGTCGGAGCGAGTTCACAGATGCATGGCGTGTACATTGTAAACCCCACTGAGCTCGAGTGGGTGGTATGGCAGGAGTGTCGCCAGGTGGTGGTAGTGATTGCCGGACAGTTGGTGGTGCAAGCTCGCCAGGGGATTACCTGCGGGGTATGGCAGCCCGAAGCTAGGATAGCCCGAATAGCTACGTCCTGCCGCGTAGGCGGCGTACGCTGCGGGGAAACCTGTACAACAAATAAACACATATTAATTGTTTAAATATAATAAAACAGTAAAAGAATCTCGTCATTATTAATTGGATAGCTTTTAATTGATGTAACCTTTATCAAACATAGGTATTGTTAGAGCTTGCACTGGTCTTTTAGTCCATATAAACTTTTGATACATAGCACATGTCCCATTGGCCCCATTCTAAAATAGACCCGTTACATAAAAGGTAGGTAAAGTATACCGTACAAGCTCGGTACGACATCGCTTTGGACATTGTCCAGCAGACGATATTTTGTAAACATCGTTAAATGTAGCGCACTGTGAGTGAACTAACGATGGTCTTGTTCAATTAACAGACGTCTTCATGGTATTTCATTAACAAAGTCATTCATTTACATACTAATGCTACACTAGACACATGAAAAGTTCTGGACTAATATGACATTACTTCTAAATGTTACATACAAAACAATATGTTTGCAATATCTGCTTTGTGAACATATAGTTCGGTATAAAAATGTAAATGATTGATGGCCGGACCGTCTACGGAGGCTGATATGATTACCACCCCGGATCGTTTATCATATTATTGCCAATCAAAATAGTGTATCTGTCAGATCACGTGATCCATTACGGCCAATGGAAGCACACCTCGACACGCTGTTTGATAATCCATTAATTAAGTTTATCGTCGTCTATTATTTTCAAGTAAAATATTTAGCCAATTATTTTATATCTGATCCGTTTTGGTATACACAAAATGTTGGTACTGGACTTTGGGGTATAGCAACATTATTAACATTGGTCATACACATTCCAACATAACAATGATCTGGAGATGCGGGTTTAAAAAGATAAGGATTGACTTTAATAATATAATGTGAATTGTAAACTTACCGTCAGGAAGAGCACCCAATGACCACATGAAATCTAGAAATGTAAAAACATTTACATAAATTGATCGATCCTTACATAATAATTTATATAATCGTGTTTTCTAATAAAAACATTAAATATTTGAAACATAAGTGTACACGTGAGACACTATTTTGCTTGGCGATGTTCATGTGGATTTTACAAACATATGTGTAATAAATGCTTATGTTAATTTTAAATTTAAACATTATTCAAAATTTCTAAAATCGACTAACATCAAATAGTTTACTAATATGAATTTAATGGGGTATATTACTTTTCTATCACCAAGATGATTATAAATTGACTTAAAACGTTAATCTATTCTACACATTGTTAGTCTATAACTAAACATGTTAAACAAACAGACGTATTTAAATATTTTAGAAATGATATTTATTAATCTAAATACTACCGTTTTTTTCCTACTTAATAAGTTAATACAATTAATACTATTTATTAGTTAATACGAGATCTACTTCAGAAAGTACATATTCGAGTGTATTGTAGTGTATTAACACATTATTATTATATGTAACATATAATAGTCTAATAATAAATAAAACCAAAACAAACTAAATAAAACTAATAATGAAAATACATACTTCTTAATAAAATATGCATTGCACAATATAAATAAAATTATTTAGTTAATGTATTCTAAAATTCTATAAGTACATAGTTGTCGTTTCGAATAATTTACCTAATCTAATAAATATATATATAATATAAAAATTAAATAAATACAATATATATTTACTAAGAATCACAAAACTCATAAATAACATCGACTGTTCATAGGTACCTCTTTTCTTCCAACGATAACATTTTTTTGAAAAGCCGACATCGAGTTGCAATGCTATTTATAGTAAAATGCTATAGAATATAATAAGATTTAAGAAAATATTAATTCCAAAAAAATTTCATCGAATCAACCGCATGTAAACATCGTATCTAGAATTTGTTTTCTAAGCTGCATTAGTTGTTTATCATGGATGGAAATGTATTCAAACTGGCAAGAGTCAACAGAACCATAGGGCCCTTATTCATTATTTCACATTAGATACTACGTAAAAATCAGAAAAATACCAGGCTTATTGCTATTTCTTCTATCTATTTATAAATCAAATGACTTTAAGCGCCTACTACCTGGTAGAAAAATATTACTCTCTATTACCCTACGTAAAATTGTTCCAGATGATTCTCTTCTACTATCTGATAAAATGTAACCTTTATATAAACCTTTGTATACAACTGTCTCTATAGTTTCTCTAATTTATGCTGGTACACATTTCGAAAATTTGCTATCTAACTGATTTTCTAATGGCAATTACTAAAATAAGACACTTTGGATATTATCTGTTTCCTTAGTTACATTAAATAATACGCTTCTAGGATACAATAGATCAGAGGAATGTAAGAGATATTGGGAAATGGACAGGACAGTTCGCCAGCGCAGCGCTATAACTCCACTAAACTTTTGAATTAATGAAAAACAATTTAGCACAACAAATTAGAAGGGTTGATGGGGGTGTTGTTGGAAGAGGATCGCGGATCAGAGGGGCAAAGGAGTCGGTAGTGTGGAGTGAGTGAGGGGAGAGTATAGGGTCGGGATGTCGAGCGCATGAGCTCCGAGGAGTTCTGATACTGAGTAGGCTAGGGGAGGTAATGTAATGGGCGCAAGAGTAGGACGTGGGGGACGCGGGGTTGGGCGCAGGGCAGCAAGCGCACGACGGTACATGGTAGCGGCGCTGGAAGACCCTGCACCCACTCCTGCACCCGTCACCAGCAGCTGCGTTGGCGCATGAATGGGGTAAGGAGCGTATCGAACGCCGCCGGCTGCCACGGCGCTACCTAGCAACTCACCGTAGGCGCCGCGTCCGGCAGCTCTCGTCTTTGCCAAGTTAGCTGGTAGCATGACTTCTTTCGGTTGTGCTTTTTTGCATTCCACCTGTAACAAATGAAAAAAAATAGTTAAATTGACAAAAGAAAATATAAAAAATTATAATAATAAAATTAGTTATTTCCTAAGTTTCTTGGTGTACTCGTTTGCTTAACGACCGCAAGAAATTAGTGGAACGACATTAATTGTTTAAGAATTAATTGCTATTATTGTACTTGACAGCACTAAGTAAATATCGTCACGAAATTGGGTGAGTCGCAAAATTAAGGAAGCAAGGGGGTGACAAAATCAGTCGACAATCCGTTATGCTTCACGGTTCGACTCACAAATTGAATTTTAATATACTTTATTAAGTCAAAGAGCTTACCATTGAATGCTTATTGTACTGGATGACAAACTTCAGAAGGTTTGAAATATTCATTTGCTATTACAATATACAACTATGATAACATGATTTTGTTTAATTGATCAATAATACAATGTCAATAGTAATAAAGAAATAACACTTATTCTAATAAAAATAATACCCACTAAGGTAAATTAATGTATCTTATAATTAAACTCTACGTTTAATCGATCCATTAAGCAATTTTAACGAACGGTATGGTTCTCTTCAGCTTGTATCTCCTTCCCCACCCAAGCGGGGAGGCTGGAGGCAAGTATAAATTACCCAATCTACGTTAACCCAAACCTCTAGCGTTAGAAATTTCGTTACCAAATGAAATCCACACAGAAAAGTATGTAGGCTTGAATTATGTTAACGACGTTGAAATAGAAAAGAAAGAAAAAGAAAAGAAAAGAACACTTTTATTTGGGACATTTTAACAAAATGACAATTAGGTACAAAATAAAAAGTAAAAAACAATAAAAAAAAAAAAAATTAACGATACAAAAAAAATATATATATAAAGAAAAAGAACAAGTACAATATAGGTATATGACGTGTCCCAAATAGGTATACCATTCAGCAATTCATAGGTGTGGACACCTAATGCTGGTTTTCAATGGTACCCTTTTTTGATACCTACTGACGGGCGGTGACCCAATTAAATTACAAATACTAAAATTTAAAATAAAAACAATAGACATTAAATATATAATTTATTTATAAGATAAATTGCATACATTAAATAATTATTTATTAATTCGATAAACTACACGCAAATATATTTATATTTTGTATAAAGCAAAACCAGTTATGGAAAAACCAGTTATGGAAAAATAGATAGCTTTGTTATATTTTCGTCTTCTTAAGAAAAAAAGTATGTACTTGAACACATTAATCTTACAATTTTGGACTATAAGTCACTGTTAAAAGAAAGACTTACAACTTCAAAACGAGTACATTTTCACAAATATACGTTGAATATCTCATGACAAATTGTTACGTTTAAAACCGCTTGGCAGACGGACTAAAACTCGGAGTAACATTTTTCATCGGCGTGCATAATCGCGACGCGTTCTCGTTGTAGGTACGGTACATAAAGTCCCGTCCACATTTGTCACGCGGACGTCACGAGCCGACAAATGAAGGCTTTGCCGCGGTGTTCGCGCACTTTGTGCACTTTGCTCAACTTTCAACACCGACATGGAACTACGTGCTTTTGCATTAACGCGGGGAAGTGAGAGTAAGGCTCCATCATGTGGAGTGTCTTTTTACCAAGTTTTATGCCTAGATAAGATTGAATAATCAACATGTGAAGTTGAACTTGAAAGTTTAGATTATGCAAGTAGTACGTATCAACAAAGGCTTTCATAAGGAATGTTTGTACAGCTCAGTGTTTTGTTTTATAATTTAACAAATAACAAATATACTTACATATATGTAAATATAATTTTAGCGCTAGGAAGTACAATTGTGTATCGCATAAAACAATGGCTTGAAAGCTTTCCGCAACACAATCGGTATTCTTTGCAACATAAAAGTAGTGAATCGCAATTTGTCACTGCCGATAAAGCTTTACAAATGAACCAGATCTACGCCAGCGTCGTGGTCGCCGCCATTTGTCCAGCAACACGCAAACTATGGGACAAATGTCACCATAACTGATAAAGTTTAAATGAGATTGAAGTTTTACTTCGACTTCGGATTTTTTTTCTATCTTTTGTGTAACAGAAAAAAATATAGTAGAGCAATTGGTTCAATTTTGAAATCAGACTTATACGTGTGTCTACGATAATAAAATCACTTCTGAAGAAAATTCAGTTCGGGTTCCAATGTTAATTGATGTCGCGTCGCTGGCGAGCGGAGTGGGAAACAAAAGGTCACAAACAATTCGCATCGGAGTTCGCAATTCCGATCAAGCGTTCGAAATCGCGACGCAGTTTAATGACACGAAAAATAACAAAGGTAAATTGTATTTAGCCCCGCTAGGTAGACGCGCCCCCGAGGTTGTATATTGATCGAATCCCATCGAGTACTATTCGACATCGACGCAAGGATCTCGGTTTAACGGAGCGGACTTAAGATCCTATAGGCTGAAGCTTACTGCCGCTTGAACTTGAGCCTTACTGCCCGCAAATTGTGCCCCTAATCCCGCCGATGTGTGCGAAATTTAATTGTTTCGCTAGAAAAGACCGCGTTTTATACTTCGCCACCTTCACTGATCACTCGCGACTCGAGACGTATTAACGCATATATAAAACCAGTCATTATATTTTTACTCGATTGATTTTGACCAATTTATTTTTCGAGGTTAAATAAATTCATATGTAAAAGTCAATAAATTTAAATGCCAGTACGGAGTAACACGTACTGACGTTGAAATGTGATTTCGTTTTATTGTTAAATATGTGTCGCAAATAGTCAAGAATATTTTGACACAATCGGAAATAATTTTTGATGCTTGTTATTTATTTCTTCATCGATATTTATATAAAAATATGCTATGCATATTTTAATTGACGCTTTAACTCGCTGAAAACAAATAGAAAATGTCTTTCCATTTATTCATTAACAGTTTTTGACATAAATTATGATGATTCATTTAACTGTGCTTCTAGAAAGATTGTATGAATAATTTATTTTTAAACATAATATGATTAATCTATAATTGTATAAATAACGTTTAAAGACAGTTTTTTATTACTGTAATAATTTTTTTATTATGTGGAAAGTTTAAGCGTTAGAATGACTGAACATACTTATGCAAGTGTCTTTCAAGCGTGGAGCCAGGTAAGAAACCACAAAATATTGCAAATTTTCGAAAGTGCAGTATATGTTTACTGAGGTAGTTTATGTATGTTGAGGTTAACTGCGTTTTATAAGATTTTGCGTTTGTTCCCTTGCACTGTATTCTTCGAAATTCTTTTGGTGGACGGCGGGCAGCCGGCCAAGGAGAAAAATTGTATAAAAATCTATAATGTATGTATATTCTTAAATAAAAATAAACTATTATAATTAACGTAAAGGTAAATAGTATGAAAATCTGGAGCAATATTTTTATACAAAAGTTTGTATCTAACATATTTTTGAATTTAGTATAATGTATATTACATCGTAGTACAGACGTCATATATGTATAGTGCTAGTGTTGTAAGAACACGTTTATGTACGTGAGAGATAAATGTAGACAAGCAAAGGGGGTAAAGGAGGGGTGTGAGATAAGTTTATCAGGCAAACCTCTCGGCTTCGTATTGACAGAACGTCGCAAGCTTGGCCCTGATTGCCGCCAAACGGAAGGCGAATCGTGGGAACCGGAGACTAGGTAAGAGCTCCACAAACACGTCCCGAAAAAAAAAAGGAATATTTGTGTCGTTTCTAATGGGGCATTGATTTTAAAATAGCAAACCATTTCATAGGTAAGCATATACAAGACCCTTATTATAATTTTATATTAAAATGCTAAAAACCTTAACCTGGCTTCTATTATGAGTTAATTTTGCAAAGAGCCTCGCTCGGATTTTTAGGATGGCTCATTGAAAAATGACTCTTTTAAGCAAAACCGCTCGAGTCCTTTCATAAAATTTTGATAACTGAAAAAATCTACTCGGGGCGGGCGATGTTACGTAAAGATGAGTAATAAATCTTGTGCTCAACAGGTCATGGATAATGAAACACTGTGCCGCAACCTGGGAACTCTTTCCATATTTACCTAAATTTTGAAGGAATAAGATAAGCAACGGTAGACGCTTTTCCGTTCAACGCTGATGCTTAAATTGTTTGAGTGTTTGCTCAAAGGGTGAGGAGGGGAGAAGGGTGCGATAATGCGCGAAATTCAAATCAGATATACGATCGAGTCTTCGCCCGTCGCCGATAAGCGGTAACGTTACCTGCAACGTTTCGTAGATAGCCTTCCAGCCACTCGTGTATTTCGCGTCGCTTTATATTGAAACGTTGAAAATAAATTCCTAGATGGTCGCGAGCGACAGCTCGTAAAATTATTCTTCGGAATATCCTTACAAAATATCACTATGATTTTTTTGTAAAATTTATCTTAAGATACATGTTTTAATATTTAATATGCATGCAACGCATTTCAAACTTTATTATGATATTCCCTTAAGTATCCCATAAGACATGACCTAAAAGGCAATGTAATCAATAATCTTTTTCGAAGGTTAACGTCTGTGACTTTGCAAAACCTTGACCGAAAGAGGTTTTTTAGAATGTAATTTACGATGGCTAATCATATTACCTTTACTATACTACACTACGCCTAACGAAACCTATTGAATAGAAATTTATATTAAACCTATATCAAAGCCTACAATTGTAGTCGCAGGAAACAGTGTTGAATTTAAAATTATCTTAGCTCAGTTACCGTTATAGAAATGTTAGTTAGGTATTAAATATTAAGAGGCAGTGTGGCGCTGCTACGTATATGCTTCTGAAATATTTATCGTGGTAGAACGCGATGTGCGCCAACAGCTATTTCTAGTAAATCGATCGAATCAGTTATGTAGTTCTTCAAATGTTTGTTTAACGTTCTTATAAGCTAGCACGTTCGTTAAATATTATAATACTTTGAACGGCAGCATGTAATCGACAAACGATCCCATTTATATTTATATTCTCATTTGAGTACTTTAGAAACAAGGTAGGTTTTGAGCAAGCCCTTCTGGGTAGGTACAACCCACTTTTCACCTTCATACGAATATTCTATCAAACAGATAGTTTATATTGTTGTGTTTTGCTTAGAAGGGTAAGTAAACCAGAGTAACCACAAGAGCCTTACCATCGTAGTTCCCAAGGTAGGTGGTGTATTGACGATGTAAATTATGATCAAAATTTCTTACAGTGGCAAAATCTATGGGTTTTGGTGACTATTTACCATTGGATAGGGCATTTGTCAGTCTACCTTACGTTTTACTTTCTTTGAAATAAAAAAAATGATACATAATACACTAGAATAATTAATAAAATTTAAAGAATGAACGGTAATTGATGGACTTGGCAAACGATATACATTTGAAACTCAATATGAATGGTTGTAGCGAGAGTAAAACAAACAAAATGCGTATTGGCAACTACTCAGCAGTGATAGCGGCCGTTTGCAATTGTAAACGAACGCGATTACCGTGGACTCGTTGCTTAACTAATTCGTATCAAGCTTAAGAGCCACTCGAATGTTCTAGAAAAGAATAAAACGGTTGTGAATGGCTAGCGGAGATGGCGACCGCATCGTTTAGTCAATTGAAATGTAATTTGTATAATATTAGGTGGGGACGCCGAGCAGAACCTCTATAAAAGTGTTTCCATGTTAGAATTAAAACGATTGAAGAATTAATTTCAAATGAAAAATCCAAAGGATGTACTGAATTTGAAAAAGTAGCATTAAAGACTACTTATGAGAGCGATTTGCATTTAAGTGTATAATTGTGGAATGTCGGCATCTGTTACGTGTGCGTTACTGCAGCTTCAATTTGCAAAATTGGATGTTTCTACGGCAGGCTATGTAGTATCTCTTTTCTCTGTCAAACGCCCTCAGCTTTCATTAGGTAATGAAAATTCATTGGTCAAGTTTACATTACGGATGAGTGCTATAAAAGCAAATCCAATCTTATTGGTTAATGTTATCATCTGGATTACCTTTTAAAACTAGCATTTTCTTTATTTCATATTCAGAAATTGTAAATAAGCGTTAAGATGATGTTTGAAATTAATAGTAGTTCGCGAGCGAGTGTATGATACAAGTATGTACATATTATAAGCTGTAGCAATTAGTAGCAATTAAGTGGGTTGCGTGGAGCGGCTGCGGCGCCTTGTCAGACCGCCACGGACTAGATTAAGGTTTGCGGCACATGGCTCCGACGCTCGTAACTTGTTTTGCATGAATCTGTACGGGACTTTCATATGACTCCCGAGAGGAAACTAAGTTCAGCACCTCTAATGTAAATGAAATTGTGCACAAGAAATAAAGCAAGACTTCTCGGCCGCTATTTATCGCAGCCAGCGCCTCTTAACTCCCCCGTAATGGGAATGTGGAGACGCACCAAGCGCAGTAATGAACAGGGCTGCTCTAACGTATGGCCTTTATTGATGATATTCGCTTTCGCTATTATTGGTTTCTTACGCAGCTACGCTTTCACAAAAACCTCCGCCTTTGAAAATACCACACTTATATCGTTTGTCGTGTGGCACATTGACATGTGGCGTAGTTCACAGGACTTACTTTTCAAAGGCGGGTAGCGTGTACTATAGAATATTTGTTACAATGGTTATGTCTATAATTTTAACTGTGCGTTTTTATTGTAGACTAAAATCAAACTTAATTATTTTGTCAAGATTATAATACCTTTCCCTGAAATCGAATAAGTATTAGTAATTAAAGTATATTCTGATTCGGTCGATAGGAGCGTGTGCGAGGTACGGGCCGTGCCTTGCCGTGCACCACCTGTGATTAATTAATTTTCTTTCACGCTTCAAATTTAAGTTTGAGTCGAAATCGTTAACGGCCGGAAGGGCCTGTTGAGTTATAATTTACGTCTTTGCGTTCGCCTCAAGTTAGTTGCGTTACTTTTGAATTGCGTGCCGTGTGTACATTATAACCATTAAATTTATATAGTGTACGTACATAGGAAATTAGGTGGTTGTTCGAATACTGATTGCTGCCAGATAATAATCGAACTTGTAGATTTTTACTTAAATCCTAAGTGATTAATCCTAATTATAATGCAAAAATATATAAGCAAATTGATATAAAAACTTTATAAATGATGTAATTTGTGATTTATTACTACTTAAAAATTTTATACTTCATACATATCGTATTCTAATTTGTATAGTAGTATAGACCTTAGATTTTTTATTAAATATTAAACCACAACAATACAATCGAATTAAATAGAAAATGAAGATCGGGTCAAGATATTAAATTTAATATAAGTTAGAAAGTTGGTTTCAATAAGATGGTGGTTTCACTAAAGTACTTGATATATAGGAGGAATAAAAATCGGCTCGGACGAATCGATAAAGCTTAAGGGAGAAGTGTCTGGATCCTGTTAAAACGGGAAGTTTATGGTAATCATGCCTGAGGAGGAACACTTGATTGATTGTTCAAAGCGAATCGAGTGGGGAGGACTGAACGGCGAAGTAACACGAACAAAGTAAAAAAAGCAAATTAATAGCCTGGCGATGTCTCACTGCTGGGCTAAGGAATCTCTTCCTTTCAAGGAGAAGGTTTCGAGTTTCTACTAGGATACATGCAGGTTTCCTCACGAAGTTTTGCTTCGCTGCCATGAATTATTATAAACACAAATAAGGCACATGAAAATTTAGTGGCCCTTGCCTGAATTTGAGCCCACAATCTTGGGTTAAAATTCACGTTATCGGTTCTCGGCTTGGTATCATTTCCAAAATGTGGAGTTGAGTTAACGGGCAACATTAATGAAACCTGCCACTAGTGCCGCAATAGTTAATGATACTCGCTCCGTTGGCCCTGCAATCTCCTTGCTTATCGAAACGGATGCGCGAAGCCTATAGGCGAGACCATTCTTTAATGGCAGTAACGACAAGGGTGCGTTATACGGTCTTACACTAGACCGTTAAGACGCTAAGAGAAATGGCGATCGAGGATCTGAAGATTTAAGTGGCAGTTTCAAATGTGCCTACTTTTAGTGTTATTTCCTAAACGGAAACCATTTGTTTGCCTCATGTACGATCGAGAAGAAAAATGTACGCAATACCTAAAATGCTTTAGCAAAACTGTTTATGCGATCGCTTGAAGGGAAGTGCACTTTTATATCATTGCACACTTCGCCACTTTTTAAAAGTGTGGTTGTATTTTTATTTTAACACCTTTAACGTAACGTCCTGTCCCCGCATTTAATATTTATTATTAATAATATAATGATGCAATGAAATCAATATAAAATATACACATTAATAATATTTTAACCATGTAACTATAACCAGGACCATATTAATGTGATAAAAAGACACCGTAAGCAAAAAAAGGAAATAACAGCAGAAGGCAATTCGATTCTGATGGTGCGTGGGTATACAACAATATGCACATCAAACTAAAAGCACGGAATACACATATATGAAGACTTCTTACTTTAAAGAGACAAAAAAAGATACACATTTTTATCACGCAAAGGACACTATTTTTATTTTTCGCTAACATTCGTTACACAGTATACATATAACTCGTATCATAAAAGGGATGACTGGGGTCCTATTATGAATTTTCGTGCGTAACAGGTAAAGAAAAGGTTCACGTGTCAGTCTCGCATGCTTAAATCCGGCAAATAGAAATTGATGTCAGGGGCGAAATCCACACTGCACTATATCTTACACATTTCGGAACATCGCGCGCTTTGTTGCTAAAATTCATAGTAAAGTGAAGCAATTAAGAGAGTAATGTATAAGGACATAATGGACTGAAGAGAATTTGTTGCAGCATTTTAATGGGGCCCGTATTTATGTTGCGAAATGAAGCTTCACGCTTCTGAATTTAAGCTTCGGATAGCTCGTTTGTTTGTATATTTTTTTATTTAATTATTCGTTTGGATAAATAAATATATACGCAGGTAAACATTAACATAGATTTTCTTTCGGCAGTTCACTATGATTTCAACAAAAAGCCCTTTCATATATTTTAATAGTTCATAGTTTTATAGCCAATATTTTTTTAGGAAAGTTGTTTTGTTGTTCTAAGTAAAGCGAGGCATCACCCTATCACTCCGTGCAGGAAGGCGGAGCAGCTATTAGCTTAACGACCATTTTAATATAAGAGATGACGTATTAAATTTACGAGGGCAGCTACTCATGGCGTAAACATCGAAGCTGACGTGACGCCTCTATCTTCTTTATTGCCTACGTAAATATAACTATTAGATGTCTTTATGATATGCTAACACAAAATTTTAATGGGTTGCATTGTTTACGAGTCATGTTTAAACTATAATATTACGTGAGTTACGGTACCATCATCCTCAATGTCAAAATATTACACATAAATTCCGCGTGACGTTTAAAACAATGTGCCTACTTTGTAACTCCATAGCAACTTTGTCCCTCAAATTGTTTACGAAAACAACGTAAAAACTGAGTTTTACTGTAACATGATCATTTGCGCTGGCACGCAACAAAAGGCAGTAAGCGATTAGTTCCCGCTCCGTCCTGTTTACGTTAAAGACATGTTTCGACTAGAACCGTCATTTATATAAATTAATACGTGAACTAAATAAAAACAAATGTTAAATTTAAATAATAAATGAAGTGGCAGGGATATGCTCGATATAAATTGTCAAGATTACGTGTGTAGGGTTTCGATTCGTTTCCTAATTAGTCATCAGGATTAGACACGATAATGAATGACTCGTTTTTATTGAAGACTGCGACGAATACATTACGCTGGCGTATCGTTCGCTCTTTACACACCTCTCGTTTCGCACGGAAGCGAACCGTAATTACTCTAAAACACTACCCATTTGTTTGATGTCTTTGTTCGTTGTTTGCTCCACTTAGGGCGAACATCACCCCCGATTCCTTCTATCCGACGCATGCAGCGAGATTCGTACAGCCATTATGGCACGAAACAATGGGGTGAGGCAAAAAACAAGCATTAATAATCAGGAATATGCATCGACAACGCGGGGATATATCTGTTCCCCAGGCTTTTCAGACTGATAGAACGGTGAAGGGAACTTTAAGTGACTATGTAGATAATGGCTCTTCTGAGTTGTAGGTATGTGACGCCAATTGAGATATTCGGATAGGGAATTCAGTGCGTGCTTTCTTTTAAGTCTATTTGTAAAGATTTTATGTATAGTGAAATGGAAAATATTCATCATACACTGTTTAGTTTGGTATATATTGTTTATACATTACTGATTAATATTTGATAAATTATAATCCTATGTTAAAAGCCCGTATGATGTCAGTGCTAATGTAAGTATGCTTTGATTTATGTAATTTAACAACACATCTATACCCGGACGACAACAATCCGACGAATTATTCCAGACATATTCCAGCATTTACGTATAAAATAACTTTACTGTACAGCTGTTTGTCACACCGAAATGTTATTTAAATTACCATTTAATTTTACTAAAATGGGCTTATAACAAATAGAGTTACTCGCAATAACCAACTTTGTAATTCTCTGTTAATTGCTGCGGCATTATATCGTATTTACTTTTATTGACGCTATCAACTGTTTTGGATGATAACAATTAAATAGGTAGATATAATATTCTAATTACAAACGATATTAGAATTATGCAATAACGTTATTATTATAACGCGAGCGCGGTATCCCGCGTATTACAGGCTTATAATGTTGTTTAAAAGTGATTATTATTTCAGGGTGGCATGATTACATTTGTTGCATTACGTAGCGTGGCGCTATCGCAAAATACCTCTGGTAATAATATGATTTTAAATGCAATACTTTTAGTTTATATTAGAATCAGTATCTGATATGTTGTTATATGATTCATATGTAAATTATTTTTAAATCAAGATTCTATGATGCAAGTTTTTTTTATCTGTGTAATATGAGTTTATGTCATACTGTGTTATAGTGATGATATTATTTTAAAATTTATTCACCCCTACATAGAAATGGTATATATGCAATTGTAATAAGTTTAATTAATTTATTTGTATAGTGTTAAGGTAATGTAAATGTATTGAACAAAGTTATAGGTATATATTTTTATTATTTTTTATTGTATATATATTAGTCGACGAGCATGTGGGTCACCTGATGGTAAGTGGTCACCAACGCCCATAGACAATGGTTTGTATATTTCTTTAAAAAAAACAACATCACCACTGCGCCACCAAACTTGGGAACTAAGATGTTAACTGTTGTGCCTGTAATTACACTGGCTCACTCACCCTTCAAACCGGAACACAACAACACAAAGTACTGCTGTTTTGCGGTAGAATATCTGATGCGTGGGTGGTACCTACCCAGACGAGCTTGCATAAAGCTCTACCACCAAGTAATATAGTCTTCATGTATGTTGACAAGTCAATATAAGGGATGGGGTAGTGGCATATGATTGTAATAGTCTCGTTTAGAGCGGCTTATAATACATATATTGCAACATATGGACACTATTACCCTATAACTTACTAGCGGTTCGACATTACTTTGTTGTGTATTTTGCTATACATAAGGAATCTCTGCATATAAACTTATTTTTTATATTTTAAGCCTCTGACTTAAGCTTCGGCAGTTTTTTATGTAATATCCTAAATATTTTTCTATGTAAGGCTTCTAATGAAAAGTCGATAGTGTTCTAGACAAAACGTAATCACAACTTTATTTTAATATGTAGGTAGACCCCTGTGCACTTTATTTTAATATGTAGGTAGAGTGATAAAGGATAAACATTAAGAAAGCCCCAATATGTATTTATATAAATAATCGGATTCTCTCATGTATTTATATAAATAATCGGATCTCTGTTTTGCGTATTCGATTAAAATTGAATTTAGAAACCTAAATAGTTTGAACAAGATAGTGATGTTTGTCTTTTAAATTTATTACCTCATATAAATAAAATCATGGCAACATTTCGAATAATCATGTCTCCAGTTTCCCCGCGGAGAAAAATCTAAACACGTAAAGGCAGCTTTAGTGGCGTTTTATTGGCCCTGTTTGGACCGACGCCAGCTCACTCCTTACTCTAATTGATATTTTGCCGATAATGTTAACATCAAAAACGTATACATTCAATTAAAAAAAAATACACCACTCACAATCAATAAAAATATTTAGTTTTCTTATTGATAATGTAAATGAAAAACTCTTATAAAGTAGCTTATAGATTTTGTCGCATTATATTGAAACTAATTTGTTCAACATATTATAAGTTGAAATGAGCTATATGTAATAAATTAATAAGTATTCGTAATTGTACTGTTGGTTTACTATCGTAATTATTGTTCTGTTTCAGTATTTAAAGTAATTTTTCATGTCATAAATAAATGCTTCATTATAAAAAGAACAATAAAATTTTAATAAAATGAAGAAGTAATAACATCACATAGTAGCATGAGAGACTACTATTTTAAAGCTCGTATAAAGTGCTACAAAATTTGTTAAAGTTCATTGTTACACTGTCACTTAAATGAAAAGCTTGCAAAACTTGTTTCGGACCTAAAAATAATTTTTAAATAAATCCTTTTTAAAATAACAATATGTTGGCCAACTTTTCAGAAAAACTGTATTCGAATGTAATTTACTTATTTAATATTCCATTTTTAAAATTATATGACGTTACATTTTTCGTAATATACTTGATTTTAAATTAAAAACCGTAAATTCGTACTCACCATTTTGTTGTTGATTTCGTGAAAATGAATTTCGCACACTTTGTCTACTATGTCTTCGCTTTGAAATGTGACGAAACCGAAACCTGAAACAAAGGAATTAAATATAAAATTGATATCAGGAAAGGAAGAGATACAAATATTATTTAATTTACATAGAATATGATAAATACATTCATCGGAATAAAATGAAGCCTAGGAAAACTTAACAAAAGTTTATTTGTCTATGACAATTGAAATTGTTTTAATAAAGCGTTACTTCAAAAATTAATTGTCGATCTTAAGAAGTTACTTCGTTAGTTTGAAACGATGTCTACGTCTTTTAATTAAAGTAAATTGTCTTCTTGTTATATTAAAGGACGCCACGATCCGGGCAAAGAACGCTATCGTCAGATTGCAGATGGAGACAAAATATATCACTTAAACATTTTTCAAAAATTTAATAATCCGGGAAGCTATTGGCGGAAATCGTAGCAATATTTCTTCCGATAAAGGTTACAAGACATTCACGTGGCCGCTGCAAGGAGCAACTTCGCCGATCCGTTCCCATTCCAACTTTAAGGCTCGCTCAAGTTTTCCACATACGATTCATGAGTAACAAATTCGAATTACGCATTTGAAACTCAGAACCGCTTTTTGATATTTCAAGTATTTCAAACAACAACTCTAAGAGCTTACAGCGTGTCACATATAAACTTTGTAATAGGTCGAAGTATTATCGGAATCACGTAATCGCCTGACGACGAAGTTTTGTTTAAAGTGACAAACAATTCAAGGCGATGTGCAAGCGTGATTCTATTCGCTAACGATTAAGATACACACGACTGACGTGACGTGTCCACCCACGACGGCAAATAACATTAGTGAGCCGTTCTGTAAACAGTAGATGCCCCGCCGCGTTTATGCTGACATTGTACACCGGGTGGCGTCCCTCGTGTTCACTTGAAAACTTTAACTAGTTCGTCTCATGTCCGGTGGCTTGTATTGTAGTTATGTAAACATTTGTTATAAATTAACACGATTCAGGTTGTTAGTATACTATGATGCTGAAAACTATGTTGAGTATAATTTTCATTGATTGGATTGTGTTTGAGAATTCTGTCGTCATTAAAATTTCTATGAATATTAGTTAATATTAAGTTCATCGTCTTCTATCTTCATGAGACTAAGCCTAAACAAACAATTCGTCCTCTTCATCAAAACTAGGGCGCACTTGGTATTTCACGCGCGGGCGGGTGGCTTTGCGTACGAATTGAGTCAAGGATAGTAACGCCCCGAAAAGGCAAATAGGAGTTTTGTTGAGTTCCATAGATCGTCGTATTTTCTTTATGCGTTATAAAGTCGCTACGGCGTGTTTAGTAAACAGGATACAACAGTTTTACTTTGTTATCGAAGAAAATATATTCCAGATCTATATTGTAAACCATTTGTAAATAATTATATCAGTTGGTAAATAAAGTTTGGAAAACTATAAGTACGAAACCGGGAAGTACAAAGTAAAACATAGATTTAAGACAGTTACGCTGTTGAAATGAGGGTAATGTCGATTTTGTCCGTTATTTATGCGGGACTGTAAACGGAATAAAGTAGGGAGCAGGCAACATCGGCGTCCGGTGAGCAAAGTTATCTGCGGGCACAACGCTTCTGCAAATATTAAATCGGACCGTCAACTCAAAACAAACTACTTCACTCGAAGTATAAGTATCTAATTGATATTACTATATAGTCATTTATACAGCATCTTAGCAACTGTAATACAATATTCGAATGTTGGAAATGAAACATTAAGAGAATAGAGAGAAATCGTATTGTCACTGACCACGTAAAAAGTTTTAGGTCTCACGTTGCTTTTGTGTATTCGCTGTAGATAAATGGGGCATTTTCGTGAAATTCGTCCGCGTCGCTTCTCGTAACAAAAGGGAAGATAAATAATCTCCGCATAAGAAAAGGATTTTGTAAACATAATTATTTAAAGTTGCAATTGTTGCTCTGGATGTTTTCTAATGAAACTTCTTCAGGGACATTTGAAGAAATTAACTTTTTTTTTTCAGTTTCAATTACGGCTCAGTCTCCATTGTTTAGACGCGATTGGATTAGAATCTTACGGATTGCTCGCCATTAAAATGTCGCCTGAGGCGGTATTACGATTAATGGGCTATACTCTTAATTATTATTTTAAGATACCTTCGATAATGTTTATCGAGATTTACTTTGGTATTTTTGAAATTTAAAATTTTTACATGAAATAATATTTATAAATGGTTGTATAATTTCATATAAAATATATAAATTACGAATTCCACCTTGGATAGGTTCGTTATTATAATATTACAACGAAAAGTTAAAGCGAAGATTATGAATGTGTCTGCCAATATCGAATATCTATCTCGACACATCTGTCGGGCGGCACGTGGGGCTGACAGGGGGCGGACCCCGCCCGAATCAGGGCAGGCAGTATAATCTGCCCCGCACTGTATGAAACACCGACCGGTGGCGTTTATGAGGCTATAATAACCGTATAAAACGCGACTTATTGTAGGCGTCGATAACTGACTTCGTACAATCCTAGACCTTCACTTCGTGACACACACCAAGTTCATTTTCATATAAATTCATCGCTACATTCTTAGTTTATACCACGTGCTTACACGAAAAGCTAACACGTATAATTGACTAAAGCAATGCGAACTATGAAGTGATTCAACGGTATTCGCTGCGACTATTTTTGCCCTTGTTTTATATGAAATAAAAAATAACGTTCTATGTTCGCGGTAACAAGCAAGTTTTCATTAGGAGTGAACTCAACAAGCACTCAGATGAGCAGCGGAGAAGTTGTCCGCTGGCCGTGCTCCGACGTTCAAACTTTTGTTATTGTTTCGCTTCATTATTGTAATACGAAATACGCAGCATTGTAATTAAGAGTTACTAGGGAGTTGTCACATCTGATGAAATAGTTTTACGAAAGTTTTATCAAAGTAGTCTCATCATAATAAAATGTTTGCTCCATAAATAATGGCCGGATTGCTTGAGCTAGATAATCTATGATAACAAGTTAATAGCAATAGTTATTAGCTCGAATGGACTTCGTATTGAAAAAATAAATAGACCACACAATCGACAGATCGGCAATGCTATTAGAAACCTATTAACTGTTTCATCCATTGTGTGTACCTACAGATAGACATACCTTTCATTCATATTGTTCATCTTACACATACTATATGTAATATATGTATATAGTACATGAGCACATTGCAAAGTAATTTCTACATTCTATCCAAGCAATTCAAATGTTTTTCTTAATATTATATAAAACTTATACGAATAAAAAATGAAACAAATGGTTTATTTACAAAATAGACTTTATTAAAATTTCCAACATGCAATAACCAAACAAACAGCATGAACTATTAAAGTTACTGCTAATATCGAATGTTTGTTTGTATTAAGATTTGCCTTAGGCTCCACTTGAGCTGGTAGTCAAATAACTACACAAAAAGTATTGAACATGTCTGGGTATATATGCAAACAGTTTATTGCCGCTCCCAAGAATAATACACACTCCTGATTCCAAGACAAATATGTGACGAGAGGCTAATGCATTCTAAGCGAGGTATTCTAAATGCAAACTTTCGGCAAGCGAAGAAAATGGCGGGTAAAAGCTGTTACAAAAAGAATTGGCTCCTCTTCATTTTCTCTATTGTGAAGTTGAATGGAACACAAACAATCAACTTTCTCGTGGAGTTGATTGTGTGGAGACACCCTTATTGTCTACGCTCAGGTAAATAAAGTAGGAACACAAGTGGCCCGTTACTTTGTGCGTCGGCTTTTTCAGCTTTTAAATTCTTCTAATTCAATCTTATTGTTTTCGTCAAGTTTAAATATCACTTTCATCGAGATATGTTTTACAAAAAAATCGCTGAAGGGCGAGAAAAAAAAAATTACGGTATAAATCAAAGCCATCGAATTTTAGAGCGATACGTCGTAAGAGTAATATTTGATAGAGTAGCTGTTAGGCCGCAACCGGTGGAGTAATTTATCAAGGGCGACGGAACCCTCGTCCAATCGTTTGATGGCAATGCCATAAATATTTGCTTTAATAAGATTCTGTCCCTTTTATTCGTGACTCTTGTTTTACGACACACTTTTGCTCGCAATTGCGACCATTGACCTAGAGCAGCGTGTGCGCATTATTTTTTTACTATCGGCATTTGCAGTAAAACGTCAGAAAAATCCATTATATCTTAAAACCTCGGGAACAAATTTTTCGTAAAATGTTTTAGAGGGCAACATTCTATAAGTAATTCTCATAAAAACTTAAATGGAAGATGATGAGATGACAGTTATAAATGAGTTTTCTGCGAAAATTAAAAGGTAAGCGAATAGAAATCCAACTGTAGCAACACCGTGAAATTTGCATATACTCCCCACAAGGGTATACTTAGAAGCGTTTACGAGCGATTATTACCCGAAAAAGAACATTAAATTAAAAATAATTTATATGTTCAGGGTATTTGTAATGCTTTATGGCGCTGTTAGTGAAAAGGGCTTTGTAGTAAAAGAAAGCGTGAATTAAGATCTTGTTAGTCTAATGTGGTACTTTCGAGTTGTTTCGCGAAGGCCGGAGAGGCTTGAACCTTCCCATGTTAGCTTAGGACCTCGTAGACCCCGTAACTTAAGCTAATGGCAACCTAACTTATTTGCTCGACTAAAATACTTCCGCCAATGCTATCTTACCGTTGTAAGTACGATATATTATATTTTAAATGACACCTCCGAAGATATATATATATATATATATATATATATATATATATATATATATATATATATATATATATATATATAGTTGTGTTATATAACGTAAGTGTTCATTTTTTATGAACTAGAAGTTACATGACCAAATTGGCAGAATACAATAAAAAAACCTTTCAAAAGTGCTTTTAGAAATAAGGTTTTATTGTTGTTTTGTTGAAGTAATATTAAGGCAGACAGATTAAAAAGGGTAATCGATTCAAAATCGTTTTTTTTTTAATCGTGCTTGTGGTAAATTGCTTATAAGTTAATACTGAAAAGTGAAATTATATATCGCAAACATTAATCAATTCTATACAGTTACACGGACGAAGGGATATGAGATGGTATCGGTTGTAACTAATTAGTGCAATTAAGCGTGTTATCGTCTCATCTCGGTAAACACGTGGGCGCCATGATTTGACGTGCTCTCATATATAGCATATAAGATTTAATATATATATATATATATTTAGTAAACAACAAAGCATTTTCGAAAATTAAGAAGATACGCATTTAACATTTCTTTATTTATTTCAATATATCAATATCATTAATATAATTGATATGAAATATATTAAAATGAAATTAGTCTTACATTACGTTTTTTTTCATACATGAGTAAAATAAATCGTAATATGGTGTATAAATGATGGAAAATACAATTTAATATTACTCTATTTTTAAATTTAGAATATTTCATAAGCTCTGTGAGAAAATGATAACAAGAAAAATTGAGGTATAACTTATTAGTACAAATTATAAAGAACCATACGAAGCTACCGCCTCATTCGTTAATGAAAATTTCTTTGAATTGTGTAATTAATATAAATTTATAGTACATAATATACCTACATAAATACATATAACCGATTTTTTACTATCAATGAAATAAGGATAATTATAAAAACAATATACATTTTGGTTGGTATTATGATATAAAATAGAAACATGGTTCGACATTTTTATGAAATAGTATGAGATTATGTCACAGTCTTTGGTCCAGCATGATTGTTGCGGTGCGACGGGATCGCCGTATCAAGCGCGTAATCCTACCGGAAAGACGTGCCCGAGAGGCGCGGGAAAGGATTTGAGGGATCATCGGACAGCATACTAGAAGACTCTTGTCGTGGTTACAACACAACTTGTTTCATCGAGTCAA
Organism: Nymphalis polychloros; assembly: GCA_905220585.2. Taxonomy (NCBI): domain Eukaryota; kingdom Metazoa; phylum Arthropoda; class Insecta; order Lepidoptera; family Nymphalidae; genus Nymphalis; species Nymphalis polychloros. Next base: position 5,139,759 of record HG992247.1, read on the forward strand.
CAACCTACAACTATTCTACAATTCACTAAGATGTATTACATCGATGTTTCAAAATCAATATCGGAAACTAACGCTCTGCTAGATATTTTAATAATAACCCCCGACCTCTATAATAGTTATTAATAACGGCCTAACGTAGTACGTACCTTCCCCAGGCGGCTATTTCATAATTCTACGATAATCTCGAAACACGAAAGCGTTTTAATAAAGATTGTTCGCTCATAAATGTTACGAGTGCCGATATTAAATTTATTCGATGTCTGGGAAAACTCTTATAATATGAAAGTTGCGGTGGAGTGCATGGTTCTGATAATATCGTTTTAATTGCGTACGGAGGGAGTGGGAGGCGAATTGTGATGCCGGCTGCGAGCCGAGGACTTGCGCAGATTGTCAATGAAGACGCCGCTCGCACGTACGCCACGGTTCACTTGTTAGGAAGACCGCAGTGAGAAACCCAAATATTTACAATTGCATTCGAAATACAAAACTTTGCACTCGAAAAAGAGCCATCTTAAAGTTTGTGAGCGTTGCGAGGTCGTATTTCGAGTTGTCCTCTGCTGAGTTCTCGAGTGACCGGTCTGCACCGGGACGGTTTATTGCGACCACGCTTATTTGCCGAGCACTGCAAAACTGTTTCGTACTGATTTGGGCAATATTGCACTTTGATTTTACGTTAGGTCTTTTAAGATATTTCCTTTTGTTTTAGAAATAAATTGTTTCGTGCATAGTCTTAACGGTATCATAAGTTACTGATCAATGTGAATTATTCAACATCTCATAATTGCAATAAATATATATTTTAGATACATTAATACGTTTAAGATATTTTAAAAGAGTATGTGATTTTTTTTATTTATATTTAAAAATATAAAAGTATGTATGAATATTTACTGGCTTTATTTTAATAAATATTCAGCTTCAGTAAAACGTCGTCAAATGCCACTATAACCTAATAAGAGGCTGTAAGAGATGTGGCCACTGAGTACACCAGCTCCCGGCTCTTAAATATGCCAACATAACGGAGTTTTATTAAAAAGCTGGAGCGGCCTTTTAAGTCGATTCTTCATACAATACCGCTCTATCCGCCGCTTTGTTCTCACACACTCGTAAGGGCTTGTGCACACAAGCACCTGATACGAGTGGCGCACAATAAGTGCAGAATGTATTTACGCAGCGCGATTACGCATCGCTCGCTAGGCGAGATCGAGCGATGAGTGATTGTACAGTATGCGACAAATCTGTCACAATACCTATAGTACGTGTTATGAGTTCCTGGTAGCATAGTTCTTTTTTTTTAATTTTAATTGGAAAATCCTTCTGTTTGGCGACATTTTTTTTCCACCTCGGGGTGAATGGAATTAAAAATGACATGTCTAACTATACTTAATCGATAGCTTGTTCTATGATAATTAAGAAAGTCTAGAAAGTTTTAAGTTAGTGAATATGCAAAACAAGAATGAAACTCTTTATAAATTAAATTCTTAAGTCGACTGGAGGCATAGACTAAAACAGTAATTCAATAAAATAAGCAATTGAATAATTTAGTTATATTCACAAGAAGAACCAGTAATCCGTTTTTCAAAAGTCTTTTAGGCTATTAAAATGGCCGGTACACGGTAATCAAGCGTTATTAATCAGATTGCATTTCTACAGGTAGTTTGCTATAAAGATTGTTATAAGAGAGAGTTAACTGCGCGAAGTAATCGTAGGCTGGGGTCGTTTTACGAGTCCGACTTTGCATATCACAACAGATGTTTGAACAATAAAACTGGAAGAGCCGCACGGGTATTGTGTCGAGTTGTTACTTGTATAAGTGTATCCCTTTGATCGCTATAATAATTATGCTCTCCTGGTACTCAGTGGTGTAAACTTAAGGATCGAGGAATATAATTTGAACATTGTTGACTAAACTAAAATAGGGTTGGCAAATTTTGTGTAAAATTTTATTTGATGACTAGTTTTTGAAGTTCCGTAGTCAACAACGATGCGAGCTTAAAACTTCGTCATATACATTAATCGCACAATCATTTTCACAGTTCGCACTGAACTAATTTGCATTCAATTTTGCAATAAATATTTTTAAGAGGTTAAAATTTAAATTAATCATTTAATAAAATAGTGCATCATAATTAAAAAGCTCTTTTTTATTTATCCTAATATTTAAAAAAATATAATTCAATAGTAATTTAAGTATATATGAATGATTTATTTAATAATATAATTGTCTGATCAACGTAATCACTTTAAAGTATATAATTATTTTTCACGGAGCATAGAATTATACACATATCACTCTTAATAGCTTAAAATATTAAACCAAAACTATTTATACTTATACGCGTGCAAATTTAACAACAGTATCACTAAAATTGTTAAATTGTTCGCGTTAGTACGGCTAACCAACGAAAATAGTAAAATAGCTTAAAATTTTCGGACACATTCGTGAAACGTAAAGCAAAACCAGTGACGTATTTCGCGTTGAGTATTTACGTGAAAACTTTTTTGAATTGAACTAAAATGTTATGTTCGAGCTTAGGTTTCGCCAGGATTTTAAAAATCTAAATAAATAATTCGCGGCGTCTGATATTATACGGTGCTTCATGTTTCGACATAACAGACATTTGTTTTTTTTTTTTTTTTCAATATTTTAAATAAGACATATTGTTTTCTTTTAGTCTACCATTTGTTTTAAGTTAAAAAAAATAAACAACGTAAATATTTTATTGTTGACGTTATTTATCTAATTAAATTTGTTGAACGAACGTCGACGTGTTTTTTTATAGTAAATAAAAACAACGATCGTTTGATCAGGTAAAGCTTATTTAAAGTTCTGAATAAAATAATAGCGAGATTGGAGCGAATGCTAAGCGTTCGATTCAAAATTATAATGCCCCTCACATTTAAATTTGAAAAGTTGTCCAGAGCATTCGACGCGATGACGTCGAAAGAGTATTACTTATGAATCAATAGTTAATGAGTATCAATGGGGCTTTCGAAACTCCGGCCTCTGTGCATCGCTGGCGCATCATTAATATTGAAAGTTACGTAGACTCCATTGTCTCTCGAGTGGTCGCCTTTGTATATTATACGTCGACTTCTCTACGGAAATGAACTACTCATTTCCTTTAGTACAACTTTTCCTTAATACTATATTGGCTCTTTGCGATATTGTTTCTTTTGGAGTTTTTTATTTTTGGTTTTTAACGAGCTCTCTTTAATCTTTGTACACGAGTAGACGTAATTAATGAGGGGTATTGATAATTATCAGAATGAAAGCGATTGGTTTCGTTACATGCTATTATTTCTTTATGATGATGTTCTTAATTAATATTCGGCTTATATATTTTAAAGATTTTTTTCAAATAAATGCGACATATGTATTTTTTTTAAATTCGTAACTGTAAATATTCACGAAAATTCATCCGAAGTAAGACGCACACTGAGTTCGAGACAGAAGTGGGAAGCTAGTACTTGAATAAATGATGTTTTTATGACTCTATTAAAATAATAGATAACAATAACTCACATGAAAGTATTTCTACGTGTTATTTATAGGTATAATTTAATAGCGTATTTCGGCAAGTCTAAGGATAACTTGCGTTTTTCTTTCTCTGGATTACAGTTCCCTAGTGGAACATAAATATAAAGAGTCTCGTGGTTCAAAGTCTGTCCAAAGTTGAGCCAAAGAAAAATAAATTAACCTAAAACGATTTCCTTTAGATGTAAGTTACACTCAAAATTGCGGAAATTGTCTAAGACCGCTATTATAACCCAAATATATTAAATCATTGCATTCCAATTGATTTTTTTAATTAGTATAGTATAGTATGCAGTCACTTTGGTTGATTGCGGAACGTGCGGACTATAACTTAATTGTAATAAAACAAATATTTCATAGTTTTGAACAACAGAACTGCAATAAACACTTTTTGATATAAAAAAAAAGATATATTTTCTATTGTTGTACATACGATGTAGATAATTTAATTTTATAATTTTAAGTAAGAATAAAGCACAAAAATCATTTGTCAAAATAAATTCTCAGCTGCGAGGTTTTCTCACGCTTTGTGATAAATTAATAATTTCGTACCTCCTAAGAAAACAACCCTGAGTAAAATCTAATTTCAAGTTTATACAAATTGTACTCCCGCCTTTTAACTAATGATCGTCGTTGAAGAGAAATCTTGTCTTGTATGAAGTGAATTTTAAAATATTTAAGATTTGAAACGGTATAGAAATATTTAAGAAACAAAAGACGTACTGGCAATTTATCTAAGTTGTTAATACTTATGTCATACAATTTATAGTTTACAGCCATAGGATGTTGATGTGTGATAATAAATCGTGATAATTTTTTTTATTCACAATTAATTTATTCTGTTCTTTTTAAGTATTTTTATCGAGGAATATTAGACGACAAATAACGTTACTAAAACTAGATTGCTTATTAACACTTATGAATCATTTATTCTTCGAGTTAATAGAGTATTCTTTGAGTTCAAATAAGACAAGAGCATGTTTTTTATTGGTTTTCAAATATATTGTAATGTATTATATTATTAAGATCACTGTCCAAGCATAATTCTTAATACGTACCATTTGAGTATTTTTTTCGATTCATTCGTTATATTTTACAAAATATGAAATATAGGAATTGTTAAAAGGAAACCACACATTTTATATCATATATCATCAGATCATTTCAATCATTAAATATATGTAAAAAAAATTCAAATCGATACGAAAAATAAGTTAAAATTCAAATTTCTAGATTTGTTTATTATATACTAAGTAAATTACGTACAGGTGAAGCTAATATAAAGCTGAAAAAATAAAATCGTGGTCACTCATGATAAAAAAGTGAACACACAATTTATCAATGAGATATTCAAATCATTCCATTTTTAAAAGTATCAGAAAAATATAGCTTTCTTTTCTATTTTGTATTCCTAAGCAGAGCAATGAGAAGCATTCAATAGGAAAATAAATGATTTCGGAACCGGTCGAGCGCCTTTGGCCTTTTACTAAAAAACAAACCTGATAATATACAGCGTTGCTTAAATAAATAACATCTTTCATATTTCGCTTTTATTAATATGAATTAATGTTTTGATTTTGAATAAAACATCATATATATATGAGTATATTATTTGCTGAATGATTCTATATGAATATTTCAATTTTAGTTAGCAGAATTTTGTTTAATTACTGACTGGAAATTGGGAAAAAGGTCGAAAGGATGATGTGCAAAAAAATGCGCATTAACAATGGATCATTAGTCTTCGAAAAAAATATTATGAAGTTAATGAAATTCTGTAAAAGATTTCCAGAAGCCAATCACAATTAGCCTTTTAAAATTACGCGATAAACATTAGGCACTGATTGGATCGGCGCCTTCTTTTGGGAAATTGCCTAAAAATTTGTAAGGTCACGTGGGTGAGATTGCTCCCTTACCATTTTTTTCCGTGAAACTATTTTAATTAAGGCCGCTCGAACGGAAGGAGTTTATAGAGGAACAAATCGATCGGGGGTGTATTGGGAATGTTCAATTTGGTGGCTCTCGATGAAGCTCCGAAGCTAGTAATTGTCGTGGTCATTAACATTTACGATAATGATCTGGCTCGGATTGACGTCCCTATCGTCTTCGACTACGGCTCGAGATATGAGGCTAATCCTGGAGAATGTGGCTGTATCGCGTTATGGCACTCTCGTTGTATGTAGATTTTGGAATTTAGAGCGCTGATGTCATTTTCGATACAGGTATCGAATATAGAGTGATAACGCTGTACGTTAAAAATCAATATTTACGTTATATTTACTCCTGATATATATAATAATCGTAGCAATTATATACTTATCGTTATCAAGATTTCATTATTAATTAAAGTGGCAGTGCATTGTCTATCCAGTTGCTTCAAATTAAACTAAACTACAAACATAATATTATATTAAATTACAAACGTTTGTTTCCAGAATATCATTAAAGCTTCGCGTCTCCGTTTTACATCTTGCAGCCTTATGGGACAGAGTTCTTGATTTGGTAATATTTATATTATAATACATAACATTCGTTCTAATTTCGAATTCTTCGTTGAAATATGAAGAGGTAAATAAACAGCTCGCGAGCGCAATAGCTCATTACATTTTAATGACTGCGAAAAAAAATATGTAATTTGTGAAAAGTTGCCATCTCCGTAATATGACTGAATTAATATTTAAAAATACATTTGTGAATTATTTAATATATTTTTCAAATGAAATATTTACAATATAAAAACTTCTCATTATCAGAGCTATACAATAAAGTATGCATATTTCATAATATCGATTATAAAAAAATATATAAACGCTGTAATCCGTAAACTACATTGTGGTTTAAAATGAAATCATTTTTCTAGACAACTGTTGCGTCAATAGCACACCCTCTGTAAAATACTCGTGAATAAATCAAAAGGCATATTATAAATCTACTTCAATATTTTCTTGACATAAAATAAGCCTTTTGAACGAGGAGGAATAAGCGAATGGCTTGTACGTGCTCTCCGTACCATTATATTAGGCTGGGTGCACACAACGTGTAGGTATAAAACGGTATTCTTTTGTACCTAACCCTTATCTCGCCCGCCTTGTACTCGCCACAACCCCTTGCTTCCATAATGATGTGTCTAGCAAAATGCAAGCCTAAATATAAGGTGTAATTTAAAGTTCTTTTGTAAATTTTTTCATGCGTGGACACGCACACTTAAAGTTACAACATCTTGTAAAAGGATGCAAAAAGTAAATATATTTTTGATAAATATTAAAATGTATTATACTTACTAATTATTGTTCTTGTTTAAATTTGGAATTAATTATTATTACTGTAGTAATTTTAGATGTATAGTAACAATAACCACAAAAGTACCTAAAATCTTACCGGAAAGAAATACTTCTTATGTAATAAAGTGCAAGGTAATATATCAAATAGTATATTTTTTAATATCAGATAAGAGTAACAGTATTTAGTAATTAAAGTTATTCATTACATGATAGGATTTTTAGTTTATTGTTGATTAGAAAATTACATTCGTCTGCGGGGTGTATTTAAATATCTATATATAAATTTTTTTTTAAATATAATAATGTCTAAACATATTATTATATCAATGTATTGAAGTCATGGAGAACAGGACCCCAAAGAATCTTCAATTACATTGAATTAGCACGTAATGAAGTACAAAGTTTGTAACTCAACTACTTTCATTATGCAGACTTGGCACTCATTTGTGTGGAAGTATTTACAATAAAACTTTTCAACTTATAGTAGTTAACTTTGACTGTGTAGTAAAGCTGTGTAAATGGTTAGGATGTTGTACAAAAATTGAAGTACACGTGTTTCAAGAAACAAGGCTCTCACGATTAATATAAACTTCTTTTTATAACGTACCCTGCTAGCTATTGTATATAATTAATTCAAACATAGATACTAATTGTGTGTCCATAATTGTTAATTTCTAGTTTTACTCGATAGTAATCTACTATTTTATGATAATTACATTAAGGTAATTAAAAAAGGAAAATAACAGCGTTTTAATATAAAAATGGTATTGTCAGGATAAAAAGTGTTGAGTTTATTGCGTCACACTGCTTTACTGCAGGTTATGGATAAAAATGTCGCATATTTTCATTTGACACATGCAGATTTTCTCACGATTGATTTCCTTTACAGGTGACATGAATGATAAATACAAATCAACCACATGAAAAGTCAATTGTCTTTAGTCGGATTTAATCCTGCAATTTTCGGCTATGTTACAAGTAATCTGTGCTCTGGGCATTCTTGACTCTTTATAATTTAAATTATTATATAAGCAAAATTTTAATATGAGGTTTACTAATAGAGATTTTGGTCAGGTTCAGTAGAATGAATACAATTATTTAATCTTGTGAAAAATATTTTAATTTTGTCGTTTAAAAGACTGATATCAAGTACACACAGGAACGTAGTTTTAATTTTTTAATATTCTAAGATCCTAAATATCACTTTTTAAGTACGACTTGGTGGTACGTATAATAACATTATATTCATCTTGAATTGTATCTTTGATAACAACGAACAGCTAACAATAATATCCCATACCTTTACCCGAAATACTTATAGTTTTGGCTCGTATTCCCCATGGTTGGAGTGACGTTGCATTATTCGTGATGGTTACCTCTAATGAAGCCCCCCGTGACCGATGAGCCCTGTCTTGTTAGAATTGTTGCTAAGAACTAAATAATTTGTGCGCGTGTGTGTGCGCTTATGTAATTATTTGAAGCAATATAGCATATATACAACTTTGAATGATATTTCTAGAATATATTACATGGAATATCTGAAACGTTTTTTAAGTATTTTTTAAATCAAATTTATTTATTTAAAAAAAAGCTTTTGTTTTATGTTTTCTGTGTTAATCTAGCAAAATATACAATTAGATAATTTTAGTGAGATAAACAATTTCAAATAATACCCAACGAGATAGGGATTAGAGGAAAATTTTTACTTAGTTAAATATTAGCATAAGGATTTATCATGAGATAAAACATGATCGCTCAAACGGTACGCAGATGCGACGAATCCTACTGATCCCTCGCCCCGAGGAGAAACAAACATCGTAAAAAGTTGTGAATATCGCTAACAATTCGCAAAGTTGTAGGTTAGTGATCACTTTTTTGTTTGAACAATTCCTTGCGCTACATGTAAATTCAAGGCTTGTTACTCGATAGCTATAGTAGATAAGGCCGAGGTAAATAAGTAATGAAGGGAAAAGGAAAAATGAGATTGGAATTCCGTGGTGTATCGGAGACCACTCAATAGATATGCTTGATACATATTTCAAAAGCTGGAGCAGAGGTATGACTCTATTTAAGTAAATTTTCATGTATCTCATTTAAATATATGGGAGTTGAATAATTTATTAATATCAATATGTTAGGGAAGTTGTAAATAGAATATAATATAGGAATCATTGGAATTTTCACCTTTTATTACATTTATCATTAAATTATGCCGAGATGGGCACGTGGGTTGCATGTGAAACTGTGATTACGGGTTCAAATCCGGGCAAGCAACTCTGAATTTATGAGCGTTATTTATGTATGTATTTCATATTATGCTTTCTGGTGAAGGAAAACATCGTAAGAAAACTTGCACGTGTCATTTGAAAATCTGTCTATGTATTAACCAATCAGCTTTACGCTTTTTAGCAGTTAAACATAAAATCCGTAATTGTCTTTATTATATTAAAGCTAAATTGCATGTTAAACGAGATTTTGCCAGATTCATGTTTGCTTCCTTTCGTTCAAAGTAAACACTGAAATGATGTAGAAACGGTGAAAAGTATGACGACGTCGAAACGTGTTTACGACATCTTGAAAAGTTTGGTTCTGAGTTCGGCGACGCTTAAAGACGAAATTCAACATTCATTTATGAATTTATTTTTTAGAATTATTCACCATTATTTTAGTTATTATTTATAAAATTTAATTTAAATTGAATTTATTAATACTTACTTGTATAAAATAATATTTTTATTTGTAATAAAAATAATATTTTTATTTATTTTTTCTTTTCTATTTCATAAATGCTCAATTATAATTCCGTTTTTAAAATAATGGATTATAATATTTTTTTGGTTCAAAATAAGACATTATTTTATACATAGTATAAAAACTTATAATTCTCTAAGACTTGTCTAGTAGGTTATTGAAACGTTAAAGTATGTACATGTCTATATTGAAGAAAGTTGAGATATTGCCGGCAACATGTGGCGGTAGCGAGGTATATAACTGACGCGGTGTCTGTACGTCACGTGTCGAGTGTCGTGATATTAATATTTAATCTACACAAGTTAATTTCACTCGCGAGATGCCTTCAGATATTTTCATAACTTAAGCTTTGCTTACTAATGTGCAGATGTGGTTTCATTGAGAACAGAAATTAATTATTGGAGATTTATAACATACAAATGTAAATAGCGCTTTGAATTTTTTTTTGATTGAAATGAGTCTGGTTAATAAAAAAAAATGTTCCGAAACTAGTGTATTTGTAAGGATGACACGGTTCGGAGTGAGTTTGAAAGGCGAAACATCAGCGTCGTAAAGGAAGAATATGTTTACAAGTCAGTCAGCAAATCTGCGGCGGTGAGCTACGACTTACAATCCGTCGCCTCACGCCCGCGGCTACGCGCTTATGAAAACTCGACTCAGGTAAAGAGAGCTTCGTAGCAAACAATTTGTACCGCTTACACACTGAATAAATATCCTTATCTTGGTAACAGATTGAAATATATTTCACTATTCGCTAGCGTCGAATACTCGAATGTTTTTTAAGCAAATCCAATTTATTTTCCTCCACTAATACTGTTTATGTTCTCATAATATTTACGAGCGACACGAATACATTGATACTATCATAAACTTTGAGATATCTATTTTATTCAACTATATTTAGATTTTTCTTATATAAATATATTAAATATATTTTATACTATAAAATTTAATAATTATCCTCCATTAATATCAGTTTATTTATAATATCTGTTGAAAATATTTTATTAATATGATACTTTGAAATAATCAAAATTCTGTTTATAATTATTTAAAGTAGTTATTATGTTCAAAGTCCCCAAGGAATCGTAATGACGATCTCAACTCAATTATTACCATCCAGTGCCGTAAAGCAATTACCGTAATGGTCCACTTAATACAAACGATGTCTTCAGTAAATATTACATGCACCGTTATCATCAATTTCTGTTTGTATTTATGTAAATAATTATTCTCCTCTAATTGCAAGGCCACGAGGCCGATTCTATTTCAAGACTAATGAACTCAAAAGAAATTGATATTATCCTACCCATATTGTTACAATTATAATTTTGTTATGTATTATCAAAACGTTATAATTTTTCTCTATTCGTATAGAAATCTAATGAATTAAATTTGATCGATCAAAATATTAGAATATTATACGAAAAATGCAGGATTCACGTAGTTTTATTTAAATACCCACATAAATATTTTGCACGCGGACAACAATATCGTATTTTAATACGAAAGGCACTTTTGCAATTAAATACAATTTTACAATGGAAAAATGTTGAATATGCTTGATGCCTTTATTACTGTGTTAATAGCTAAGCTAATAAATTTAACCGTTTCATAAATTAGTAATAGTGATGACAGGTAGATAATAGCCGCATCGATGATTTATCAAAACAACAATTATAGGCTTCGTTTTATTGTATGGATTTTTATCTTTAATCTCTGAGACTCGGAAGGGGGTAAGTGTTATTGCCATGAAACACGTACTTATAATTGCTGGTGGCGTATGAACAAAATATATGTTCACGCACGCCTTCGCAGGAGTCAAACGGAACTACGTCGTTTCAGAGTTTTATGCGTGGATTCACACTGATTCGAATGATAAATACTACCCTGATTTTAATTTTTTATAACTACAAATAATAAATTTTAGCTTACGTATGTATAACAGACGGTACATTTAGTTTGTTTTTTAATATTTATGTAAATAGTCTCAAATGCCGTTTTAATTTTATCATAATATTTCTTCGCAGTTTGAAATCTTGAAACGATAACATTTCCATATGTAACGTTTTATTTTTGTATCATATGCGCAGCGAGGAGTTTTAAAGAGGTCTTGATAGCTATCCTGTATTACTTGCAGAAGTCGTAGAATTGCTAAAAAGCACGTTCGCGGGTTTTAACTTGAGTTACGTAAATACTTCTAATCTTGCACTCGGAGCGAAGTTCTATGCAAGCTTTGTAAACAGTCCAAAGGTGACTTCGTTCTGCATCAACTAACACAACTTCGGCTTGGAATGTGATTACATCGTCAAGACCGCATGCCTTCTTTACGCCACCTTTATTCAACTTTTTCTTAACTCTTAATATTAGTAATGTTGTGTGAGTTCAAAAAAAGCAATTTTACGCTTCCACCGACTCACAGTTTATGGTAATGCTGCTCGGTCCCATCTATAGCTTTGCTTAATATTGTGCAATACTTGTTTCAAAACTGCGCTTGTGGTTTTCAGGTGCCTTACATAATGGCCGGAGGAGTTAGTGTCGGAATCTTTGTTTAGCTAGCGAAGACTGCTTGGAATTATTGGTTTTAATATACTCCGAGCTCTTGATTTCTTTTTGTTTCAAATAAAACTTAGCAGTTTCCTTATAAAATGTTAGCAAATTGTTTTACAGCAAAAAATAAAGTGTAAAATCGGAAATTTTGAAGCGAAGCGGGTATAATGAAACCCAGATATAGCCAACGGCGGCGGGCGGACGATGACGGGCTTCCGGACTGGCTTATCACTGTCGATAACGCGTCCTACATATAGCTAGCAGCTAGCAGTTTTGTACGTTGCAAGCGTATGACACACATATAAAAATAACAGTATGTCACAACTATTTTAAGAAACATTTCAATTTATAGTGCTTCCTAATTTTAGTTTTACTTGTTTCAGTATGCAAAAATCCACATCTTATAAAGTAATAACATTGAATAGCATACGCACTACACATAACATAAATCCGTTCAAGAGCCTCTGAGCTCGCTATCAAAACGCCATTTATCAGCTCGTCTCGTTAAACACTGATCCTCTTTTTATAAGGCGATCGTGCAGAAACCGAGATAACTCCGTTTATTTCCGAAATTAGTTCGAAACTACAACGTTATCGAAACTTGTACACGATTGGTCCAATCTGTGTAATATTACACAAGTTCTTGATTAAATTTAATAAAACCAAGATGGTTACCTAATTGCACACGGGAAGTTTCATTAACGACTGTTCGATTCGAAGGGAGTTTCGTTGGATCCTATCGATCTTCCCCCGTACGCTGTACGCTCCTTCGTCTGTACGCCGTCCGTGAAATTTCATCGAACAAAAGATCAGAGAATTTTAATTCTATATCACGATTTACGATTGAACCATTCGAAAGCGGGGACGGAATTGAGAACGCTAGGCGGCACTTGTTTTTTAATGAGATCTATAAAGTTATTACGCTACTGATGATTGATTCATGCGGCTCTCCTTACGGTATAATTTAAGAAATATTCTCAGCGTGTAATCAAATTGCTATTGAATGTATGAGAAACGATATATTACTGTTTTTAATGATTTCAATTAAGCCGATTACATGTTAACTGATATGGCAAGTTTTATTTTATTTTATATGCTATTATTGTAAGAGCAATGTATGTAAAATTTTACGAGTTTTCGATTCAGTTAATTACAGTTAATAACATTTTCTTTTTTTATAATACAAATAAAATACAATGTTAATGATTTTCAATACAATTTTTTTTGTAAGTTTTTATTTTCCATTACATTTTATGTATCGTGTTTAAAAAATAGAAATAAGTTTTTAAATACAGCCACTTCGACAAAAAGGTTAAATTTGAATTAAAGTAATAAAAATATCTACGGTAAACTTTTTACATTTTAAAATTCGAATTTATTATTTAACTAAGATTAAAATGAAGTGAATTGAAAAAGGGATTTTTAATAGTACAACTATTATAAATAAATGAAATTGAACATCAACTCCTAAATAAATAATATTATTAAAACTAACAGAACACACATCTTGCTTTTAAATGTCATTTACAAGTATTAAATTAACTGTAACACAATTTTTAACGTGTTGCAACACGTAAATGCAATCATGAATCAATTATCTTGTCAAACTATAAGCATTTTATTAAAGCTTGGCGCACACCAGGCTCGTTAGGTTCTCAACACGAAATCGCCTTTGCGGTCGCTGCTTATTAAACTTCATTACTGTGTAATTGTGATGATTATTTTTGATTTATTAACTATAGCTGCTATATGTATAAAATACACAGCAAAACAAAATAAGATTTAGGAGTTAAATTTTCTAATACATTTTTGTAGACTACATTTATTTGATTATTATTTATTTTAATAATATTATTAAACATCCAATAATACGCTCAATAAGAAGGAAAATTAAATATTTAATCATACTGCTGACGAAGCTTCTGGAATGATTGGAAGTAATTTACTTGAGAAGAAACGATAAATGTACAAACAGGTACAAATAAAATTAAGTCCAAATTGATAGGCTACATTTTACCAATCATCGTCCGGTGTATAGTTAGCAGACGAATCGCGATCCGAAAAAACCTTTCGCGTCGAACAGCAAATGCGAATCGAAAAAAAAACCAGTATTAATTTAATCGAAAGTTCTCTTCATTAGTTTCAGTCGTGCGGTTGAGTGGGCAAACAAATAAAAATGTTTGATCTCGCAATGGATATACAATCGAACGATATTCGAATGATCAGAATCGCTCCACCGCTTCAACGATTACGGTTTGTTTCGAGCTACTAATAAACATTTTGGCAACATCTATTTATATAAAACTGTCAAAAACATATATTGTCCCGAAGCTTGGAACTTGTTCATTGTCTTCGAACATTGATAAGTTTCGAATGGAGCTCTGACGTGTTTTGTTTCGAATAGTTTCTTAAAGCTGGATAAGTTACATTTTTGCGATGACGTCAACAGTTCTTTCCCCGTCTAACATTTAATGAGGTCAAGTGACTTTCGACGTAATTTTTTTTACATTAAATAAACACTGAAATATAATTAATTTAACTGCGCCTGTGTTTTCAAACTCCACGATATAATAATAGAATGAAATTTGTAATAATTTTTTTATATAATTTTATGAGGCTATAATATTACGGCTTCAGGTAATTTTCATAAATCGAGGCAAGTATTTACCGTAAGCGTAAAATTGCGTGAATTTTAATTGCTTTTCGTATTGTTCTACAATAGTCTTATTGTTATCGCCAGATCTCGTAATGGTTTACGATGATTGATAACAAAAGAACAAATTACAAAAACAATATTTTGTTAATGGTTTACTTAATGCTTTAGTAAATTAAACATTCAAAAGAGATGGAAGAGATAATGTTATTAATAGACTGTGACGAATAATGAAATTAGGCATTCAAATTGTACGTGTAAATCTAAATTATATTTCAATATGTAATATGTTTTCGAATTCGCATTTATGAGTCATTAGCACGTAATTTGACGTCAAAATTCGGTTTAGTTTGTGGTGGGAACGTTCGACAAAACGTGCGAGCCTACCTAACAATACTAATAAGCCGCGAAGTCGTATGCGACATGGCGTATACGTAGATAGGGCTCTCGAGCGAGTCGAGTGGCCCACCGCATTCGTTAGCGACCGCGTGACGAACACTCTCCATCCCACTCTGTCCTACTCCTCAGCTCTTTTCATTAGGAAGTAATTCAGAGTGCCGGGCACTCTTCCGCTTCATTCCTCCACGTTTGTACCTCGGAGAGTGCTCGTGGCCCCGCTGATTCAGGTAAGGCTTTTGTGACAAGATTAAAGAGACACGTTTTCTTAGTGACGCGCCTGAGCCTCTATTCTACTTGCGCTAAATTTGGAATTAAAGCCTGTATGTTGCAAGAAATGCGGCGAGTTATATGAATAAGCCATTTTACCTAATCGCTGACACTTTCTGAAACGTAGTATCGTTTTTGTTAAAATGTTTTTTTATAAAATTAAGGCTCAGAGATTTATGACCTACTCCACCTGTCTCTATACTAAATTTCTTGTTTGTTGTTACTGTTTGAATTCGATAAAAGTATACATTAAAAGAAAAAAATCTGTGTAAAAAATTATATATCTATGTATTTATTTTAAAATATGTTAGATTCTCGAGCTCGAATTCAGTGGGTGAAAATCATGATTTGCGACAGGGGTTGTAAGAGGTGGGGGCGAGGGTAGGCACCTGTGTAGCATCGACACCCTCCTTCCGATATTTCATACTCTGAAATTCTAATTTCATGAATATCTACGTATATGATAGATGGATATTATTGTATTATAAATAAGATAATGAATAACTAAATGAATAATTATATAAGTATATAAAATTTGCAAAGCACATTCTCAAATAATAATCGGATATGTTTGAACAAATTGGAATTGACGATATTCTTCTATTATTTGTCTTTGTTAGAAATGAGAAAATTTTCGAAACTTTTGACGTTCATATCTGTTGCTTAGTTTTAAAGTCTTTAAATTTGTCCTAGATTCGCCGGCGACACCGTCTTGTTACAAATCTTGTGCCAAAACTGAGGTGTCTCTATACCCTGAAATTACTCTTTCGCCTGTAAAAGCCGTTGGTGAGCAATTTGGTAATGCACTTTCGACTACACAGGTAACTGCAATTTAGTAAAGCGGCGCAAATTTATTTTAAAAATCACGGAATCAGATGGATTTACAAATTATATTCTGGCGATAATTTGGTATTTTGATATTAAATTCTTTAAGTAGGTGTTAAGTGTTTTGAATATATTTCTATTATTATTAACAAAGAATATCAACATCTTACTTGTAAATGATGTTTAGCAGGTAAATAGTTAAACAATTCTGTCTTCTTCTTTCAAATATCAAATTGATAATGACAGAAAGGGCGAAATCATCAAGTATTTAAATAATCAATTACAAACCTGTTTTTTTAATAACTCGCATTAAATATTAATTAACAAGTATAGGAAACCAATTTCGCTTTTATTTGTTCTAGTAAGGGCGTTACTATCGTATTGGTTTTTAAAATGTATACTTTAAAATTAATTTCAGTCATAAAGTACAAATATAAAAACAGGTGTGTTGACCCCTGGCCTAGCTGGGACTATTAAGTGGGGTTGGCTCAGTTTTACATCCCCGAGGGTCGCAGTCGCCGATTTACTGGACGTTGAATGAGCAATAAAGATAATAATTATGTACGTTGTTTCGCTTTAAATCAAGAGGCTAGTGAAAATAGGATTGGATTTTCTTACATTTGTACAATTAATAATGTAATGTTTCACTTTGTGAAATGTTAAATATTTTTGTTAACATAAAGGTAATTGTAGTATGTACGAAATAAGGTACGTAGTATGTGCATATATATTATGTATTATATAACTAACTTATATTGCGAAACATTTAAAAAATGTAATCTATTGTTATTATTTTTATTTTTTTATAATTCACGGGAGGGCAAATGACACTACTCCACCTGATGGTAAGTAGCAGTAGAGTCCAAATGCGAAGACGGCTAGCGCGGTCAGGAGAATGATTTGCACTAGGCGCCCCCGCCTTGCCGGCCCGCAAGATGCCTGTTTACGCCTCGTTTGAAGGAACCCAGGTCATAAGAGGGGGGGAAACGTGTGTAAGGAATTTTGGAGGTACGACAAAGAAAAGAGTAATATAAAATTTATTAATATATAAGACTAGCTGCTCATCCCGACTTCGTACGGGTGAATATTGATTCAATTTTTATAAATATAGTTCCATTACCTGTTAGTAGCACCACCGGGTTCAATCTAAGTCATCTAGGGGCACAAAACGATGATGTATGAAAATCGTTTGTTAATTTTACAATGAAATAATATTTACGATGTTTGTGGTTCTAATATATTTGTGATTTAAAATTAGCCGAGGAGGTATTTACGCAAAAAGCATATCGGGGAGATCAATCAGATTTATCGCTGGACGGAATCTATAGCGCGTGTGTAGAGCACGTACCGCGTACTATCGCACCGACGATCGCGTGGTGCGATATTAGTACCATTCGTCTTTGTCGTACCGCTTCCTAATTTGAATAATCGTAGGTGAGAATAGAACGATTTCCCACAATGCGAAAAAGGTCTCAAGGAATTCATTGGAATGCATACTGCCATAACTTTTAAAAGCTACGCGGAGGAAAAGAAATTTGAATCTTGTTCAAATTAAAAAGTAAAAATGTTAGGGGCAAGAAAAATGAATACAGTGAGAATTTTCTCATTATACAAATCAACTGTTAAAATAAATATTATAAAAGAGAAAAGAATTCGCAGACTACAAAATGTTCTTCATCCCTGGCTACTGGGAAACGTGAAATCCGATTTAATTTATTTTTATCGCGGGGCTTTATAATTTCATTTTCGCACTTTCCATTTCGAGCGAGCGCCGGCGCCGTGGCATGCCGCTCTATCCGAATGAGATCTCTACGAAATCAGGTACAAAAGAACGATAATGAACGTTCACTGCTTGCTACGTAATCTAAATTATTATACGAGTCGAAATTCTTACTTGGCAGCAAAAGAAATCTACTTTATCTCCGGCATTGCGAGATGTTTAATAAAATTAAAACGTCTGAGTTCGAGAGGAGCCCCTCGATGTTTACGGTGGCTCTGCAACAGTATTCCGATTCTAATTTTCATCTGACTCAGAAAAAAAGCGTTTTAATCGACTATTAAGATACTTTGAATGTAAAATGGAGAAGATCGTAATTTTAAAGGCAAATAAGGACAAATTTACAAAACATTATTGATAAAAGATGTATTTTTTTAAGTGAGTCACTTGTATTTTTGGTCATCATTTGCAAGACTTTATTACCTTAAATAATTGTAATATTGACTTATAGAATCATATCATATTTAATAACATACAAATATAAAAATTATTTCTTAAGAAGGATAAAATATTTAACAGAAATACTTTTCTACTGTAATAATTTAAGAGACAGTGGATTGTCTGTTCACCGATAAAAATTGAGAGTTACAAGAACCAGAGCGTTTTCTATATTTATTTCGGATAAATCGAGTCTAAAGTTTAATCTGGACATAGACATCGCACAGCTGTCTCTATAAGTTAGTAAAGAATAGTGGATACAATTTCAAAGTGCCACGAAATATCATGTTTATCAGAAGAATGCAACCGAGGGCGCGAAACTTTGCGATGTTTTCTAAAATACACAAGTCGCGATTTCCGGCCCTCACCGACTCCTTGGCGCCATTCATCGATTCTAACCGCCTCACTGCATCATTATATTCTGTGTCTACGTACTTTCTGTAAATATGACTGACATATATTAATTATAAATATGAGAGTAAGTAAAAATATATAGAGATTTGAAAGTGAACAGCATCTGCAGTATATATATTTGAGATATGACTATTCATCTTTTTTTACTTTAAGACATATCATTATGATGAAACTTTGGAAGCTATTAAGGAAGTTAGTATGAGATAAGCGTGTAATTTCACTAAAATTTTATCTAGAAGATGGTAGACGTCTCTTGAAATAACCATTCCGGTAATCAGGAATTGTCACACCAGTGAGCTGAGCTGTAATTAGGCAAATGCAGCATGTAACGTGAGTCTGCAGGAGCGAGGCCCGCATTGAGCCCGCTCCGCTGCCGTATTGTTCCCCGTAATGATTATATAACCGTACTTTTACAACACAATTAAAATTTAAGCGATCCTAAAATTGTACGGAAGATTTTGCAGTACTATTTCACCTCAACGAAGCGTAACGAACTGCCTAAATGGGCGTTCGTTAATTCAGAAAGTTAAAAGCGAGTATGATTTTTCAATTATTTGAAAGTAATTTATCATCTGTACAATTTTTTGTTTGGACAGGCGAGATATTCTTTTCAATTTCTTATAGAAAATAAAGGTGCACATATGAAGAAGTAACATATTCTCGGACGAGACCTACAAAGGTTAAAATAAAATGTTGGGAAATACAGCGGCGCACTCAGAGTTTATAAAGCACCTTATTCGAAATAACAACGAGAACCGCTGCGGATGTCTAACTTAAATAAGATTTAATATTCCTATCCGACAGCAAGTTTCTTGAAGGAGCGTGTGTAATCAAAATCTGCACTGGAAAACTTCTACGGAATCTTCTAGCAATTGCAGAACCTGGTTGCCTTTAAAAAACTGAAATGAACCTGTCGCTTAAACTAATTTCATTTCCAACTTTGTGTTAGAATAGTTTTTTCATGTTTTCGGAAGTTTTTCGAAGCAACTTGTTCCCAGTTAAAAAATCAATTCCTTAAAGCTAACAGAAAGGGTAACTCGTGAGCTGTTTACTTCTGGAAAGTGCGACATGGAAATGCAAAGAAAACTACTTGAAATTTTAATTTTCAAATGAGACGACAGTGAAAAATGCTCACATTTAAGTTTCTTTGGAATAAGTTTGTATTTCGAATTTTTAATATATTAAAATATTAGTTCGGATCTACTTTTATATTCCTTTAGTCAGAGAACCTGCTCTCGTTGTACAGCGATTAAAAAAACTCGAAGTAAGGCTTCGTTATAAGATACAAATAATTGGTATAAATCGTTGCAAGGGTAATAAAAATAGCTGAGACGGGGAGTGGAGAGCATTTCGAAGACAGAAAAACTATTAAACGTGACTAAGTAGATTTGCGACAGAGCGTAGTGGCCCTTGTCCTTCAAGAGCGCAATTAGTCCGCTTTTTGCTGCATGCTGTATTTTGACTAATGATTGGACGCAGCGGGCTGCGGTTGTTTACTTACAACAAACGCTGATTTATCGCTTCACTCTGTTCTAGTTCTTATTTTATTCGGTAGTTCATAATTTCTATTATTCAATAAAAGAGGTCATTTAAGTCTTTTGTTTGCTTTCGAAATATAAATGAAATATAACAATTACATTGACATGTCATTATTATACAAAAATATCCCTAAGATAAGCACGACGAATGGTGGTAAGCGATTTTATAGCGGTAAGTATTCAAAAACGTTCTTACAATAGTTATTTTAAAGATGTACATTAAATCGCAATAACACTAGCATCCGTTCATAACATGCAAATGTGTGGGCGTGGCGCAAGAAACTTGGCAGCAAGCAAGCGGTCGCACCATCCTGCAAATCTGCGCACTTTGCTTATCAGCTCTGATTCATACTAACGTCGTATACACAGCGACAGAACACGACCCGCACACATACATCGTAAGCGTGTGACTGTGTTACTTAGTAAATGCGCTACCAGACGTCATTTTATTTTGTGGATAAGGACGCTCGTATGGCCCAGGGATTCACCGACGCTTTGTCGAGGGAGAAAAGAATGGATCGTGATGAGAAATGTGCCGGAATAATTTATCTTCGGGTTAGTTTAGAAAGAAGCTTGTCTCCGACAGTACCGCGCGGACGAAGGCTTATTTCTAATTCAGGGATGTGTTTTCGAAGGGAAGATAAAGCGCTGCGTGTGAATAACTGAATACAAACGATGACTCGCAAAGTTGTGCGGAGCCCGGGCGAAATTATGGCGCCGCTGCTTAATCCAAACAATATCTACCTGTATCGCTTGTAACAACAAGGAAACGGATACGAGGCGTCGTTAAAAACATTTTTTTTCACTTCTGCGTCTTCGCAAAAATATTGATAACGGAGCACGTTTCGTTTATGGGTTAAGATGTTAAGAGAACAAAGATGTGCGGGTACAAAGCTGTGGAGATTTATCGCTCCCTGTAAACGTACGCAGGAGGAAGTAGGGCACTCGGGTTCGACAAATCGCAATATTTAACGTTAGACTATTTCCATCAATTCGTTCTATCGAGAGAGGAAAAACTTAAATTGAAGTGATTAAAGCGTGCGCCCTTCGTGATTGATTTCTCCGAGAGACGCTGCCCGTAGCGCCGTCCGTAGCGCCGCCCGGCGACCATTGTTCCCCTAGATTTATTTCTGTTTCCTCGTTTTTATTGCGTACTCAGATCTTATAACGAAATAGTTACGGCTGTTAAAAGGTTTTATTGGTTAACCTTCGGCGTATGCGGTCATAAAATAGATTCGTAACCAAAGAAGCGTACGCGTTGCTCTAGATTTATAACTGAATCACGTGAAAAAGAAACAAATTTGCCCCATAGAAGGATATAAAGCTGGAGATATAGCATGAATTTATTGAGAAATTGTGGAAATCTCAGTATAATAAAATATTTTCTATTGAATATTGCATGAAAAGAGTTTTACGGGTCCCACTCATTTACTTTATTTTATTGCCTACCTTTTCTATTGAACCTTATTTTGAATGTAAAGTCCATCCGAATGCTTAAAACGTAGAGTAAAATTTGATGCCTCACTTACCTGAAACAAAAGAATACATAAATGAGTGTAATGTTAAGTAAAAATCAATTAAAGTGGGTTTCGATTAAAACTGTTAATATTACGTTGATCACATTTACCGTGGAGACCTCTCCGCCCCACCCCTCAATCTTAAGAGCAAATTAACTAAATTAACCACTCGCTGAATACCCCAAAACTCTACGCATTTAATAAACTCCTAGACAAATTAAAATTCCGTCGGTTTAGTAACAATCGTGTAGAAACGCAGTAACTCTTTCCGTTCGAGTTATTAATAAGAAATCGTCTCGGTTACGCTAATTTATGTACAATTAACTTGAATTAAGTCTTGTAAATATTAACACTAAAACACTAACAAGTAGAAAGTGATTGTAATTTTTAAATTCACAAACAAAATATGAATTCGAGGTTAGAGCATTAGATGGCGTTGGCGAGTCGTGGTTTATTTAAATATGCAAATGATTTTTGAGTGTGCGATGTCGGAGTTCGGTTGCAGGTTGTTTAGCATAAACAAATCGGTGCCTCGTTGTTCTGAGCTCTGGCTGAGTGTTAGACAGGCGAAGGGAATAAATAATCTCATGGTTAGAATCCTAAAACATAAACTGCTATAGAAGGGTTCTGTCAACGGTCGGAGCAAAAATACATAAGAGTTCAGCCAATAACTACGCTTAAAAAATATTTATTAAAATTACTTGTACATGAAAAGAAATCATTCTATATTAAAATTATGCTTATATGTATATCTTGTTTGTAATATACATACTATTATATTTTAATATAAAGCGCACCATCCCATTTCTGTCTTTTTGGTCTAAGACTACGGTAGTCGAAATTCAATCGTAAATCAAGGCAAGACCGAAATTCCCGGCCAATGTGAATGTAAAATTTAGACAACGCTAGCTTTACGAACATAGTTTCAGGATCTCTTTAACAAAGTTGTGCGTATTGTTCAAATGACGCTTATCTTTTCTGCTACAACTTGTAAGGTTGCATTTGTTTAACATATACCGCATTGCACTTATGTTAACGATATTAAGGTAAGTTTCTGAAGTACTCTAGTAGTATCTTGAAAGTATATTGTATTACAGTTTTATTCATAAAATTAAATATTTCTATATAATATTCTACCTTTTCGCTAATATATTATAAAAATATTATTCTGAAGATAATTGTGGTCAATCAAGTTGATTTAATTATTAACTTATATATTTGTTACTAAGAAACTTTTGTTTATGATTTTACAACGAATGCCTTTATATAATTTTATTTAATTTGTAAAAGAAAGTTATTTTAGAAATGTTTGTCACCCACAACCAATATCCTATTAAAAACACAAGAATGTTACTATAAAACAGCTTTATCAGCATTCATTTCTTCCACTTGTTAAACGCATTTATTTTATTCGTCTAAATAACCCAGTTAAGATCTCGATTGCTTAATTAATGACAATAATAACATTTCGTATGCTCTTTTCGCTCGTATCTGGAGAGCTTTATCAGTAATTGAACACGAACTATTACATTTAGACCCGGAATTATATCGGAAACTTTGGATTCGGAACCTTCCGCTAAATAACGGTGTAATCCCAACGAAAACCCTGTCATTATTTATGTGCGATGTTAAGTGGATTTTGTAATTATAACAAATCTAGTTCTTCGTTGTAAAACTTGTGATATAATATTCTGTTATTTATTGATTGTTAAGAATTATAAATTGTTAAATATCGTAAGCCTAAAATTATTACGCCGTTACTTATGAATATTGTTTCGTTAAATATTGATTTTCAACGTCCAATAAACACAATTTGTAATTATATTGTTATTGATTGACATATGATTATAGATTTGTAGATATGAATAACGTATTTTTCGATATTATATGAATGTATAAAAATAATAATCACTTACTATAAATTTTAAGAACCATTTTAATATTTTTATTTTGCTTTATGTTTTATCGCAATAGTTATAATTTTAATTTAAAATGTAATGGTATGGTTTGGTTATTATATTTAATATTTACTGTCTCCGGTAAAGGTTCGTATTAACCGCGGCAGTTAAAGATGTTTTTGACATTAAGAGAGTCCATTAAAGTTAAAGGAAGCATCGCTGCCGAGTAAATAATAACTGTGGTCCGAGTCATCATACCGCGTTCGTGTTTTCAACCGCTGTGCAAATAATACGACGAAATTAAAAATACCTTTTAGCTTCTAAGAATTATTAACGTTTTCATAAAGTATTATCTTTAAGAAAAAATAATCGTAGTAATGAAACTAAATTTATTGCAAAATTAAAAGTTTGAACGATGTGTATAATACTCATAGTAAATTGCGATTTAAAATTAAAGTTGTGTTAACAATATGATAATGAATCCGAATTCAACTGTAATACTCATTGAAATAATATTTGTGGGCGGAATAAGCTGTGGATTACTTCTGGCTCTTAATAATATCTAAGGAGGTACTAAGACTTGTGAGTAAACCGGTTAATCCGAAGAGATTTATATCAAACCGTAGAGAACGCAGTGCGGCTTGTGCTACGGCTATGGCGCTACAGTTTGTAGCTCATAGATCCAGTTTGCTACGCCGTAGAACATATAAATAGTTTTAATAAAGCCTTGAGTATTATTAAAGTAGACTTAAATATATTGAATTTTAAATAAAAATAATGCTATTTTGTGAACATTGAATTAACTTTGTTAACAATGACAATTAAATCCAACAAGCGATAAGTTGACAGCGTAATCAATGTTTTTGTAAAGGATTTTCTATTCCTGGTAAAAACGTGTCATTGGCTCAACTATCTAATTTATCCAAGGTAATCCACTCTTTCAAATAAAATTCTAGTAATTCAACAGCTATCCCTCGAGAATACGGCTTAGTACGCTCTATTACATAGCTCTCAACTCAACGAGAATAGAAAAATAAACGCGATGTCAGGATATATACTCGACTTAATACTTTCTTCAGGGAAATTGGTACAAGATAATTATAGTTCAGTTAGTATAAATAAATTGCTAAAATAATAAACGTGGAACAATATTAATATAAAAACTTCATTAAAAATCAACGCACATATAAAATATATCTTATAACATTTCATAATCGTCGCTAAAATAATGTTGAATATATATACTAGAAGGATAAATATATACTTTATAAAGCCGAGAGCACATGTATTCGCAGTACAATTGACATAAACGGCACATTAGTGAAATCTATATCGCAAGGATTACTATAAGAGGACTTATTTCGCGATATGAGGATAAAATAAAGGCTTATTCGACGTAAACGTTGCACGGTACATTGCTTCGTATGGGGATTTTAGTATCTTCGGAGTAAACAAATAAAGTAATATAGAGGTATCATCTGACGCTCAGTTCTGTTTCCCACGCGTTTCAACGTTGCCATTCGGTGTATACGTTAATTTGCTTTTGTTCTTAAATTACGCAGCTATTTCGGTTACTAAGTCTACTTTAAATGTAATCTTCACATAGTTTGCGTACACGTACGCTTTGAGACAATGAGATTTAAAATTTTTAGAGCGAAAACTATTTATGATTTAGTAAGCGGCTTTTAATATAATAAGATTAAAATATACGTTTAATTTATCACTTAATTCTTGTTAAGTATGTATTGTTTATAACTTATAACAAATAACGTAGTCGATAAAACAATAAAAAAAATATTGTATAATATAATAATAATATCCTGGGACATTATTAACACAAAGCCATCTGATCCCAAACTAAACAGAGCTTGTACTATGGAAACCCGACAACTGATATACTTACATATACTACTTTTCTTTTGTAAATAAATACTTATATAGATAATTACACCCAGACTCAGGACAAACAGACATGTTGATGCACATAGATGTCTGTCCTGGGTGGGAATCGAACCTACGACCTGCGGCGTGAAAGGAAATTATCTTACCAACCACGACAAACAAGCTCGTCGAAACATTATATATTTGTTATTTACTTGATAGTTAAAATTAATTTGTATGGAGTACTTTTTTACATAATTTATAGAAAACGGATCTAAAAATACTTAGTATTACTGTACAATTACTTTAATGTCTGTAACATTATTATCATAAAGTACCGTTTAATGATCGATCTAGAAGTATTACTCAGAAACAACTAACTTACTAGGTTATTAAATAGAATAGTTTTACTTTTAAATATGGAATTATATTGTTATATTTGTATTATATATATGGAGTGGCTATAACTCAGCGGCTCTAAATCTTTTCCTTACAAAGAGAGAAGAACATGTCCAGTAGTGGGACATTGATTGACATTACTATTTGGTGATATTTTATATAAAATAAAATATGTCGTATTAAAAATTTAAAAAAATATCCACAAGTTAAGAAAATTACACATAATTACGCCACGTAATGAAACGCAAACTTAAAGCGTGTAATCAAAGTTGAACTAATTTCCAAAGATTAGATGTTCCGTATCGATTAAACACAACACCCAAATGAAACTTCTGCGTGGGTAATCAACAAGCACGAAAGATAAAACCGAAAGTTTAATCGTAATTCACGATATGATTACAGGAACCCTTGCCATCAAAGTTGTCGAAATGTACGTTGAGCAAGCGTGAAATCATTAAAGCTGATAATAATATGCTGGGCTAACGAACCGGCGTATCCTACGATGCTAAGATAACTCGATTCGCTTTCCTGTCTCGATTAAGTTTGATCAATTTATGATGTTTAAATTGATTAGTGAATTTCTCACTTCGCTGTCGGTATAAATTACTCAGTTCATTCTTAATTTATAAACAAATGCAAAACTAATATACGCTTAATGATACGAAATATTAGATTTCATTTATTGAAATTAATAATATTATATAAATAAATGCATCACATAGGAAAAGTTATATGATTCATTAATATAGTCTAACGTAATCGTGGTATTGTATCTCGGTAAATTAATATATAATATGTATTTTTCAAAGCATTTGTAATAACTATTTCAATGAATTTATTAGTGCAACATTCAGTGCTAGTTCATGCGTATGATTTCGTATTTTATGATTTTGAAAATTACAATGTACGTTTTTTCATGTAAAAAAAATACAAGTGTTTATGTGCCTATCACATACATATTATATTGTTTAATTTATTATGACTTGTTATTTAACTCCATAATTCAATACTCGCTTTCAAATTAAACATTTATGATTCGGTATAAATCGGTCCTTAAATCGCGTCACCGAAGTTAGTTTACGATCATCGAATTACGACGGAATCATATAAGTTTTGGTGGAAATTACGTGAATAGTTAGATATATGTTTGCGGATGAGTCCCACGATGTCTTCCGTCGCTTGCTTAGGTGGATTATACTCGCACCATTAATCGCTGAAATTGCGTTCCCGTGGTCTAGCCCACCTACCCGACTATCTTCAATTAGGAGATTTCCAATTTAAATTTTAACGTACGGATCTAACCGATTATGTGGTTTCTCGGCTAGCTTATGAAGTTTTAGAATTCAGTTTTTTTATATGATAAAATAATAAAATATTTTGATTGTAAATCTTTTCGATATTTAACTTCTAATAATCGACTAACACACAAAGATGATGACGTAATATTAAATCACTATAACAAATTTGTCACGTAAATAAGAATTGAGTAATTTTTATATAAAATAGAAGCTCGTCCAATATTTGGATGGTATGATGCGAGATGGACTTGCGGAGACGTCAGCGATCAATCAGCCGGCTGACTAATACCATCTATCAATACGTCCGGACGCGTCACAACATACGGCAGCAGCGGGAGATATTAAAATTCAATTTTCACTAACTTCTGTTAAAGCAATTTTTAAATATCTCTAATAAATTGAATGTATTTATAAAAATATCTAACATCATTTTAAGTCTGTTTTATGATAAAATGGAATTGAAGCTTAATCCCCTACTTTTCTAAAGGAGAACTGCAGAATTTTCTTCCATTTCAAGTCGAGCAACGCTATCTATTGAGTAAAAATGAAATATCTATTTGTTGCATCAACAAAATATAGCGCAATCGATTTAAAAGCTTAGTGCGGAGAAATGTGTCACGCAATATTTTGTAGCGATCATATTTCCTTCTGCAGTTTTTAAAATAATTGAAAACGATTCCATAGATAGTCACGAACATTTAGAGCACTTTTGTGTAAGCAAATAAAAAAAAGCTACGTTTCGAATTTTACCATTTTAAAAATTAACGTGTAAATTGGATAAAAGCCTTTATTTATTTTTAATACCGGTCAGAGAAACAAGTTAATCGCGAGCGTTAGCGTCCGCACACGTTGATATCCAGATCGGACACTTTTATGACGTCAGACACTTCACGTTAAATGCGGCGGCTTAAAAAGGGTTGATGGCAATAGCCTTGTCACCTCGAAAGGCTCGGGACATAACGCTACCTTCATCATAGCTTCACCGGACGTTCATTGATAATTAATGGGTGGTGCCAGTGTAACGAAAACAAACGACGGGTGGCACGCGTACGATAACGATTAATATCTTTGCAGCAAAAACAAACCTACGCTCGTAGTCTTGGTGTGATAAATCATATCTCCGAGGCGCAAAAATAAATGAGACTAATGATAAATGGCGACGATTCGCGGAGCGTCGATTGAGTCTGGTGAGTTTCAAAATTAAACCCTTCCAAGACACGTAACTGTATCTACGGTACGCTATCATATTTCTTCGTTTAAAATCTTTGAGAGGTTTAAGAGCTCTTAGTTCGTTATTATTGTTATGAGACGTTAAGTATTACTGAAATTAAAATTAGTTTTTAGTTTCTCAACTACAATGTATATAAGTTACACGTTTTAATACAATGTAAGTAAATTTGTCCAATAAAAATATTTTATTAGAAATAAAACTTAAAAAGTTATCCGTTAAATTTATCTTCAATATATACAATAATATTTGAGGGATACGAAGTCGGGTAACTTATCTATTTCTTTTAATATGACGTTGAAGATTTACAGCCTCAAATCGGCGAAACGTTTGAAAGATATTGTCAATCATTCACTGAGGAAAAATATCCCAACTGCGAACTGTCAAATATTTATCTTTTTTCTCTTACCCTGGCAATGTCAATATCAGAGTCCCAGGAATGTCGGTATGTAGGTATTGAGACTTTTTCCCTTGCAAGTTATTTTTCGAATACGATTTACTAAAATAAACATTGCTTTTTTTCCTATTATTTGATTTCCCTTTATTGAATTGCCTTGGATAAGTGTTTTGATTTAGTAACGTAGTATAACCTTATTGGAATCATGGTTTACTTTCAGTAAATAAATCGTTCAGATTCAGTTTTTAACTTTAAACTAAATTTTAATTATATTATATAATAAAATATTTTGCTTGTCTATACCATTAATCACGAAAAGTAAGAAAATTTTAATTTGAAAATTGATGAAACTTAAGCCAACTTAGGTTATGAAGTTTCATGGAATACTGGTAAACGACTTCAAGAAATATAAACATATTAATAATAACTTTTAAATATAGAAACTAGCATATAACCAGTTTGTTGAAATAAAACAATCATACTTATTTATTCGTTATTTTTTACTAGTCTGCTAACCGCTTTTTAAGCTGCTGTATAACTAAAGACTTTAAAAAAAAAACTTTTATTATATACATATTTATCTTTTATATAAAGTGTATAAATAAAATATATCATGTTTTAATTTTAACGAATGCATTAGTCTTCATATCATGCTACAAGTGACGTTTATGATTAAAGCGAAATTTCTTTCAAGGTATATATCAGGAAATTGCGTGAGCAATGTCCGAATATCAGGAAATTAGAAAAGTTAAAAAATGTTACCTAACATTCCTTGTGAGGAGACACTAAACAGTATTTTGTTACCATACAAGTTATTGTCCTGTCAAATATGATACATCTTTGAAAATCAATGGAACTCACAACACGTCTTTCGATTAAAAAATGCGTCATGTTTTCTACTTTTATGATGTGATTCTTTTAAAATGCTAAGATTAACAAGCTTTTAACATTCGATTGTTTTATGAAAACTACAATATACAAACGTTATCAAATGTATATTTCAAATAAATTAACATATATATGTATTAACACAATATACTAACAGTTTTAATGGTTTATTGAAAAAAAAAAAATGTTTGTTTTTTCTAAAGTTACGGACAAAGTTTTAAAACCATTACGTATATACACAAAACCCGACGGGTTATCACATTGACTTTAAAGGCCAACGCTATGCCGGACGTTTGATGGTACAGACAGACTATACTAATTACGTTAGCGATCCACTCCCAAAGTAAACGACTTCGCTTTCTGAACAAACAGTCACTCAAGTTTACGAGGAAAAATTCGCAAAGCCACTTATTTAGATCCCTAAGGTATAAGCGATAATATGACATTGTTGAACTTAATATTTATTTCAAGTGAAAAATTTGTACAGAGTTAGAATTACAAACAGATTTAAATAATAATATATTTTATTAAAAAATGCTTAAAATATATTTTTTATTTAACTTATCAAATTGAATAAAAGATTATATGAAATAGTGAATTCTATTCATAAAGGGTATTCAAATAATTTGTTCATATAAATCTTATAATGCATTTGAAGTTTTCTTTTATTTCCTATAAGTCAAACAAATTAGGACAACACAAAGAAATGCCAAGAGTCAAGAGGAAACTATCCAGATATAATATTTCAGAACGTATTGATCCCTCAGGATAGTGTGTTCGGTTTCGTTTCGGTGGAAGTTTTCAATCCCTCTGAGTTTTGGGAGTTGCATTGGACAATCTTATCAGGGAGGGAGAAAGATTTTCCACTGTCTGGTGCTCTTTCACCTTTAAGGATTTCCCAAGACTGCTCGGAGCCATTCTCGATTGGATTTCGAATTATTGTGCGTGCAATTTGAAGCTTTACACTTCCATTTGAGTTTCAGTTTGCGGAGAATAAACTATAAAATTGTATTGTAGCGATGTTGATGAGTTATCATAATTATACGTTACGATTTATTTGACGTTCATTATAAAGATCTCAATAAAATTTAGCATAGTAGTAGTAGAACATAAATAGTTGTTGATCTGTTCAGGTAAATAAAAATGTTCCGAAGAGGTATCCAATAAACGTACTTACATGTACGATGACTTAAGCGAAATAGTACGATGAAGCAGAATGTACGATTATAATATATACAATGTCTTCACTTCGAAGAACTTTATTAATTAAAAGTGATTGAGCGAGTAAGTATAATCATGGACTATAAATTGAGTTCTAAGATAAAAATCAAAGTTCATCTAACTTTATTTATTACATCAGTTTAATCATTTTAACAGCCTTGGAATACATAAAATTAACTTCTTATTCAAGTAAGGCTTAATTTTATGATAACGTTTAAACTAAGTGGCGTTATCTCATATACCTTCATAAATTATTTTAAAGCCATAAATGGTTCATCCAAGTAACTATGAATAGCGTAATATTTTACAAGGTTATTAGCGTGCGAGCCAGCATCGAGTTGAACAAAAACCGTTAGAGGGCCGAATGTTTAATATAATTGTCAAATTTCAAAATTTTCGATACACGGTTTAGCTTTGAAGTAGTAACTTTTATTTATAAAATAAATATACGTGATATGGAATCGATTTTTAAATTCGATAACATATACTAGTCATTGACATACGAATGTTCCATTATTACTTGCATCGATGAACTTTGAGCAATAACACGAAGAATGCACGACCGTGTATATACTAAAATGTCTTGAATATCTGTGCTCGCCCTTAGCCTCGATCGCATTAGAGACCGCGCGGGCCACGACGGAGATAATGCCATTGCAATACCGAGATCCGATTGTATTGGCAAATTGGATCAAATGCAGCGCTTACCGCACAAAAGATAAGAGCTCGGATACGGGTATAGCAGTTATATTATGTTGCGGCTATCTCTAGATCACCCCTGTGCTGGACTCATCGCGATCGAATAGATCCGTCTTAATCGCTCTATACTTATATTTGTATCTATTCGATTTACTCTTACGTTTATTTTATTAACGGGGATTTACATAATACATTTTCAAACTAGAAGTGATGCTGATAACGAGCTGTGTTCATTCATATTATTGTGCTAAGTGTAGCGTAAAACAAAGTTGGTATTGAAGCGTAAGGAACGTAATCAAGAGACTCATTTTCAGCGGCCGAAAATGAGCTAGATCGGACCATTAATAATTGGATTGAGAGTAACAGCTACTGAAATAATTATCATCATTTCTTGTTATAAAATCTACACGACTATATTTCATTAGCAATAGAATATCTCCGCTACATCGAGTGGAACTAAATATAGCACTAACTATAAATACGTCCAATAAATCAGAGAAGATAATGCAGCAAAATATAAGCGCATTGCAACAATTCCCAGAACATATCGTGTGTTTCAAAAAAATTTATTTGTAATAACGCGCCATATCAAACGCTTTCGCCAACGGCAAGCTATTCGTAGCAGTGTTTTTGCGAGGAATGAAAAAATATAGTCCATGTAAACGACAATGCAGATTACTACAGCCCGACGGGGACCCATAAAGAGGTCTATAAGAAACGTAATGGAGGACTTTCGCTCGATAAGATGCGATTTGGACGATTTACAAAACAAAGCAGCCAAAGATTTTTGTTAACATTACTACGGCATCATCTCGATGATCCCGACAACGGAGTTCATTTTACCGTCATTACGGGGTGAATTTTAAATTTGCTTTGAGGGTGTTTTACTCAACTATGTATGAAGGACCGGTCCTCTCCGTGCGAGGCGCATCCGGTCGCACGCATACTCTATGAGCCTTCATTGTCTGCCAGAACTCAAGGTAAACCGATTACGTGCTAAAAATTCATAAAGCCATTGTCATCTTCATGCAAAGCACCTAATGTTTAGTAAGTGGTCCCGGCGATTAAACGCACTCCTATTTACGTATAAATTTTGAAGAAAACGTTTTTGCTTCGGTCATCATTAAAATGTAACAGATGAATGCAAAATACGTCGAAACGAGGATGAAATATGTTAATATTTTAATAAACTCATCAAACTGCCGCTGGAAAAAAACATTCGTCGCGACGTGATAAACAGTTGGGCACGCTTAGGCTTATCTCCGCTTGACGATATCATTATTTCCTTTTTGCAAAAATTTACCGAGCAAAAACAGCCTCGCGGATAGCATACTAATGTATCTCGACCGATATATAGGAATCGACGCGGTGTCGGTCCCCTCGTAATTCAAACGGTTAAAATCTATTCACAATAAAACAGACGCAAGCAATATCAGCGTTAAATCTCATAATTCAAATTTCGCCCGTTGTTTACCGGTCGCGCTTTGGCCGCTGTATAAACTCTCAAAATCTACCCACATCCGTAACGAAAGCCTGCTCCGTTATTTATGGAAAGCCATTTCATTGTTGTTGTCGGTTTTCATTTTAACGTTTAATATTTTTTTTTCTATTTATGCTGTTTTCGTGATTGCTGAATACAAAATCATTTGTTTTTCGGTCTCCCTTCTGAGGCATCGTGTTCCGGTGATGTGATTTATGCAGAGCACACTGGGCACTCCACGTACGTTAAGATGATATAGATCACGTACTAAGGAAGACTAATGCGTACAGAAGAAATGTGGTTGTTTTGCGTTATGTAAAGAAGGATAATACCCATTCGCCACCGTTCTACCATAAACGTGATTTAGTAGATTATACCGTTTATTTGCATCTCGAATCCGTCGGTCTGTGTGAGCGTAAACGAGCAGACGTATAATCCTACGAAGTTACGTGAGATATATAAACCAATTACCGTTATTTATTAATTTTTGAGTTTCAAAACTAAATATACCCATAACCTAAACGTTAACAAAACAAACATGATAAAATGAAAATATTTATTATAGTAGTATTACACGCCCCTTTGAATAAAATGAATGATTTAAAATGACGAATGGTTTGAAATGTAGATGTTATCGAAGGACATTCTAGTAATTATTATAAATAAATATACAATACCGTATATAAGAAAGCTATTTGATATGCATAAGAAATAACTAATGACTTAAGTACATAACTATATTTCTATAGAGGTTCATCAGAACGTTTTAATAATATAGAAATTATAGAATAAAATTAAATAATTTTTTTAACGAACAGCCTGTATAATATTCTATTACTGCTATATAAACAATTTTCATATAAATAGGAGTAGAGTATAGATAGTGTACCCCGACAATATCCCTCTGAATGAGGCTTTTGGAGTCAGCAAGGGTTGCGTTGTTTTTGTATGCGCGTGCCGGAAGCGTTAGTTCGAATGAGGGCTGCCTGCCCTTCATACATACTTAAGTACCTCCGCTTTAGTATCGTAAAAATGTAATTAAAACTCACATCATCCAACGTACTGAAGGCGGAGATAACTAAGCTATTGTTTAGCGTGTTGTTTTTCACGTGAAAATTCATATAATTTTTATAATATACATTCATAAAGTTTTCACTTGTGTGTATATTAATTTGAAAAAACGTAATTACTTTTTCATATTACATGACGCTAGTAAATTTCAATTAATATTGCAAATAGCGTACTTATAATCTTTAGTATACACCGAAAACTTGTTATTTGTTATAGCCGTTCGACAAACAAAAGTTTGCGTTTGTAACTGCGATCACTCATGCAGTGCTGTCAGCGATCCTCAGTATATCACCGCCTACCTATGTTATCTTCTTAGATACATGCCTAAAATCAAAGAGAAGCTTGATAAATACACAATACGGATTACATGTAAGCATGGCACGCAAGCTATTACAACAAAAGATAACGTTCCTAAAATACAAAGTAAACATTGAAAGATTGTATAAAGTTAAGGTGTGGTATAAAATCATTTTTCACGAACACAGTCGCCTGATAGTAGCTAATGTTTTACCACTTCGTTCACCACCACGTACCACTGGGCTCGACCGCGATTCTTATAGATAGGAAATGAAGATGGATTAACCTCGCGTGGCTCGCTACCAAGTTGGTGGACGGTGACGACCGCTTCGATAAATATTGCGACGCTGACGCTTAGAAAATTACGGCTACAAATTAATTTTGAAATTGGGTTATTTAACGGTAATATATTTTTGTTTTAAATGTTTAATCGAAATACGAAAACAATTCATTATAATATCATTATTTTAAAATGTTGTTGTATAGATGTAAATATTCAAACGATGAATATATTTATAGAAATAATTACAATATTTATACGCAAAAAAAACAAATATAAATCAAAGGTGTGTTTTTACATTATGTACATGTAACGTTTTTATTTTATACTAGCTTGTAACTTATTTACTTTATACAAATTCGGAAATGTTGGAATAAGAATGAATTTCGTAGAATACCTGATATATTCCATCTCCATGAAAAGTCCATGCTTTCAATAAGTTGCATTGAGCAAAGTGGATATTCCCATCAGCGTGTATGTGAGTGCTTTAAGATAAATTTCATTTTAATAGATACCTCGTTCTAAAGCTTTATACGGAATTTAAAACGCGAAATAAATTTGCTTTATACAATGTACGATACTTTGAAAGAAAAGCGGTTTTATATATTTATAAAAAAACTTTATATAATTATTTAAAAGTCAAGAATCTTTTTCCCCCAAACAAAAACATTCAAAATAATTCTTTTTTTATCGCGAGCGTGAAATTTTATTGTTGTTCATGTTAAGTAAAAAATGTTGGCGCAGTATAATATCTTAATGGTTTTCCTGAATTGTGTGATAATTTAATGGAGTAAGCTCCGTGAATTACTGAAGGATTTTGAGGCTTACCGGTCCATTTTGCATGTATTAAAGTGTTCAAAATAGACGTAATACATATACGAAGGCAAAATTATCCTCTTACTAACTAATCAAATAAATCTTAAATTTTATGGAGCTATCGCTTTAAGTATAATACAGTCTATATAAAAAATATGTTAAAACAAGGTGAGGAAAGCTAGGCTTATTTTCGAAGATCAGGTCAAGTGCCTTCCAACTCTGACGAGAAGTGCTCTCGTGTCTTGCGGAAATCTTGCATGCGGATTATCATAAAAGTTGTAGGAGGAATTCAGGATGGTTGTAGCTGACGCTATATTTTTGCTCTGTCAAATGATAAAAATGTGTCTGCGAAAGAGATTGTTAGACTAATTGCTATCATCTGCATCGTACAGGCTTAAGGGCGGAACTAAAAATAATTGTGAAGTCATTAACTTGTAGGTGTAACAACCTTGCACTTGTGGTATTTCTGACCTACATTCGTGCCACGTTGACGTGCGTGCTAACAATCTTCTTGATGGGCTCATGTTTACACATAATACGAGTTAATTATTTTCTATGTTTGTCTGTTGAAAAGCTAAATTATTGCCCTATTAAGACTTGTTCACCGTTTGTTTTTGTATTTTACTTTCAAATCGGATACGTGTTTTGCATGCGTGCCTCATTTAATTAACCAGGACGATATATTTAAGCGTGCCTGTAATTAATTTTTTTAATTTCATTTTAAGTTACTTTTATTTTTATGATTGCCATGCCTCTTTTGTAATGCAGTAGCAATTTAAATTATTGTATAATAAGCGATATAAAATTGAAATCGTAAAATATACATTCATTTATTATCAATTAATATGCATTTTAACAAAAGTCGAAAACAAAGCAATGTCGAAAATTAATAGGAACGGAAAAATCTCGTTTAATTTTATTTTTGGTATCATTTATTTTCATCAAGCAATTAGGCAAAGCCCGCGTCGCATGCCGCGAGGTGTGGCCGCACAATTGTCGTAGGGCGATTCGTATTTTACAAAAATATTTACGCACATTTACATTGCATAATCCGATTTTGAAGTTGGCTTGGGATAACCCGCTCATGCGTCCAGTGAAACTGGGACTCAGAAGTTCGAAATGACATTTCCACGAGGCGAAGTAAAGCCAGATTTGTTTGGTAGACTGACTTTCTAATTCCGTCGGATAAGTTTGTGAAACGTATACCGTGTTCACTAGACCTGGTTGCAACCGCGAGCACCCTATTTCAATCCGTTTCGGAAACTTGTCCTGGTTACTTAACTGGTTTTATAATCACAAAACACTTTGATTAAATCGTACCGCAGAGTACTAAAGTTTTCGTATGCTAAAATGTGACTGTTGTTCAAATAGGATGATCCTAATGATGGAGTTTCATATAAAGTAGGAAGTAGTTAATCTCATCTTCGATACTCAATTTGTAAACACAATATTCATTGTCATTCGTTGATATATTTGAAACCAAGAACTTATAATCTATTAATTTAATTTATATTGTTTATAAGTAATACTATTTAATTTAAATTGATCGTATTAATTCAATAACTGTTTCAAATGGCATAAAGTTTCATTAATTATTTATATAGACTTGTACACGTAGTTTAAATATAGTATTCGATTATGCAATTATCTTTATATCGTACTTATAATTTAAATAATGTTGGGTAAAAAAGCAACGTTTTTTCTATCAAATACTTAACTCTTCATTTAATATGTTTTACAAGATTTTTAAGACGACAAATAACTAGGATAAAACGTAAGAAATCGGAGTCAATTACTCTCATAATAATATATTTGCTTTCTAATAACGATCTTGTGGAGAAAATGCAGAATATGGTACATAATGAGGGTTATTTTTATGCAAGAATTGTAGCCAAGCAGTCAATTTGGCATACTTCGCAAAAATTGGCATCACGCAATGGACAGATGGTAGCGCTTTTTATCTCTGATAATATCATGAATATTGCGGCTGAGTTGCCAGTTATTCCGATTTAATTCAATATTGCTTTTAACAAATCTTTCCTTTTGCTACTTATAGTTTAAAATCGTATTCCTTAACCTAAAATGTTTCTGTTAAATTCGAAGTAATTAGGTTGTTTTAGTAACATAATATCTAAGGTATCTTCATTATATACTAATTAGAGTTAATAAATGTGCTAGCAGGTGTAGTTGAAGTTATAATTTGAGTGTATATTCTAATGTGACGCGCAGGTGCAATATCAAGACTAAAAGATGGATCATTTCTTAACCATAATATAGTTTGTCTAATATAGAAATCTCAATTGTTTATAATTAAAGATTATTACGTAAATACTCTATATTGAAGACCGTAATACTACAGAATCATTATTACGACTTCAACATTACAATATGTTTAATAACTTGCGTTGTAAAGTGAGTCATTAATATGGAAATCCAGACAGTATGTTTCATATTGATGTATTGCGGCAATCGACTGATAGAATTCGGTGGCGTAGAATGGGTAGCTCACTAGGCAATCCGAAGGCTATAGGAGGCTTTATTAACCCGTCAGGGTAGAGCGGGCCTACCTAATCAATCGCCGCTTGCGTGTCTACCACGCTATCTGTCTTTGGACAATTGGGAAAGATAACTATAGATAGATGAGGCAAGATTACAAATGTCGGTTGCCTACTATTATGCATTAATAAAATTAGTTTTTTTTTTATAGTTATATTAATTGCTTGGTATACAATTCTATTTAAGTAAATATACTGATATTTATATTTTATAATGTATGTTTTAAGCATTCCTGTGCTCCTAGTATATCTGAGTTCGTTTTCATAAGCAAATGTTCCCTCATATATTTCTGGTGATCCATAAAGTTTTTTATCATAAATCAAAAAATTTTGATCAATGTGAACTCATATGCGTAATTTATAACATTCGCATTGCATACGTAAAATCTAAAATTGATATCTCGAATATTCGAATCTTTAAACATGACAACAAAGTTTGTTGAAGCAATGAAAAATACTTTATACACTTCAGAATTTTCTAGTTTCCATAAATCACCGAACGTTGAATAGCAGTAAGGGAGAAGTTTAAAAGTAAAATCGAGTAAACTCATAGCTGAACTTTCTATGAGATTAAAGTCATAATTTACTTGATGAGAGAGCATTATGTTGTCGAATATGAAGCTGGATACCCTATTAAAAGAGCTGAATTCACTTAATAGGAGTTTTGTAAAAATTAAAAGTAAAAATATTTCTTGCGGTCCAAGATAATTCGCTGGTAACTCGGGCGCCCTTTAAAATAACCGTACGTCATGGAGATAACGAAAGGGATCGTTTCATTAACGTCAACGCGGATCGGGGACAAGTTTATGCGAACCGATACCTTTAAGATATTTACAAAACAGCTAAGCGGGAGCAATCTACGAGAGTAGAATAATAAAGAAAAAAAACGCCTTAACCACAGTAATCCTAGCGGAATGCCCTTTAAGTGCCTCACAATTTAATGCTAAGTATCGCAATTTCAAGACGACGATGAGCCGGTTTTCTCGAGAGGGTTGAAAAAAATGATACAAAACGCGGCTAGGGACGTAAGGCGCGGGGAGGGGGGCGGCAATCACGGTTAGTTAGAGAAGCAGCTGCTTCCAGACCGCGATAACACTTAAGGTGCTCTGCAGAACTCCGCACAACCGGCGAGTTGTTGCGGTAAATTGAAACACAAGTTCAATCCGTGCAACTTTACTAGATGTTGCGCGTTCGATAACGCTTCTCTGATAGTTTACAGAATTACAAAAAACCAAAATACCGACTAGCCTGTAATTTTTAAATATTTTATTGATTCGTCTATCTCAAGTGTTCCTTATTAGTTAAATATTATACAGCTCAATTCTATAAGGTCGTATCGTATAATTGTTTACAAATCAATATGGCTTGAGATTAGCGGATTTAAACGTTTGCACGTCCAGCTTTATAAAATTAAGGTCCTCCAGATCGATTTCGGCCACGGCGGCCAATCTCAAGAGAGATTAGCCAACTGCGCAGGAGATATTATAGTTCACAAGTGTGTGCGCAAACACAGGTGCACTCACTATTCCCTAGCTCTCATAATCCGATGGGACGGCAATCCGACACGACCGGAAAGAGTTCAGGCGCAGGACCAACGGCTTTACGTGCTTTCCGAGGCACGGGAGTGTACACACTTCCACCTTCCAAACTCCGGGCTGCTACTGAGAATTTTCTGACAGAAAATCCCAATAACTTTTTATTGGCCCGACCTGGGAATTGAACCCAGGACCACAATGTATGCGGCCTTATCTAGCCACTAGCCCAACGAGGCAGTTTTATAAAATTAATATATGTATGAAAAGTAGACAGACTCAAGTGAATAATCGGTTTCTTAATCAAAATCAACGTACATAGTTTCAAGCAATTTCTTGAACAGTGTAAGCTCGTTAAGAGGATGTGCGCTAAAGCACTCCCTTTAAATTATATGCGTGTATCTCGTTTACCGCAAACGCTCTATATATTCTCATTAAATGAAACATATACTTATTAAACTACTTCCTTATGTATCAAAATTGTATTTGTTTAATCATACAATAATTACGTTATAATATAATTATACGACATCATCATCAATAAATTTATAAAGGAAAAATATATTATTGTCGCATGAATAACATATCGAGAACGACGCAATAATTGTAGATATTGGTTTTGTTGTAATGGCCTACTGAATTAATTAGCGGGCATCGTACGAAGTGGGCAGTGGCAGGTGTGCGCTAGGCTTTACAGCGCCATTACGTTGCTGAATACATGAGGTTGGAACGCTTGAGCGATTCACCACAATTCAAGTTAACATATATACAATACCATTAATACAAGACATACAAACTTATTACATAAATGCTCTACCTACACTAATGGTAATAATAAAATCTATTATAACATGCCTTTGACACAATTAGCAATATTATATTCAACCCTCGCTTAGTTGAGATATAACCGTGTCGCTACATTTAATCAAATCGCTTTCCGAATAAATGGAGCGTAGATGAATCAATATCGTGAATTCAATTTACAATTTAACGTACATCACCGACATATCAATTGTTCAATCTAAGCGAAGACAGATAAACAGTTCCGATGATCGCTTTCGATGAAAAAGACTGAGATTCATCGATAGAAGGCGCGACTTCCAAAGTGAAAAATGTACATTTGGATGGCGTTAATTCGTTTAATTTCCGGTGAGAGGCGGCGCGGGGCGGGGGAGGAGTCCACTCAGATTAATTCAGCGCTGAGGCTGTTACAGATAAGGACACTGAAATAAATTGAAAATGTTCAGAGATTGATTTGAATACTCCCGAGGATATATCGGAGGTGTCTCGCGTCAACTGAGAAACCTCATTTTATTACCCGATTTATATTGGACCCGAAAAAATTTACAACAAAGAAAAAAAAAAAAAACACTTGCATTGTAGTTCATTTATAAAGTTTAAATGTAACATTAAGTTTTTATTTGAGTGTATCAATGTCTTTATACAGTAAGAGAAAGAGAAGTAATAGTATAAATTAAATGGCGCTTTTACGTTTTCGGTGGCTTCTTAATAGCTGAATCAGATGATTGTCTATTAAATCGCTTATAAAATGGTTAAATTAATGCAATCGGCACAAGCGAGCTGAGATGGGACATCGTTCGGGGCGCTCGTGATCCGAATGTTAAATGAACTCAATGACACCCTCGCTAAGACCTTTGGGCCCGCTTGTACTGTCGAACGCTCGACCCCCAATTTACATATTGCGATTTTGTATCGATAACAATTGAAAGATGGAAATTTTTATACCTCTTGACAGCTCGAATGTTTATTCTATACTTGAAAATATTAGGACAATAAGAACCTTTTAAATAAATATTATAAAATATATTTCTATAACTACTTGGGTATTGATTTATCGAATAGGTGAACATTCAGGGAATCAAAACGTTCGAATATGCAACAAATTGATTGCGTCGAGTAGAAGCGCTCGACAAGCACCAAGCCCGACGTCCAATTGGTAATAGCGAATGCTAAACTTATTAGCCAAACGGAAAATGGTATTAGCAGACGTACTGCCGCCCATCGTCGAGTTAAACTTCATTCAACAGAGTTGACAGTGCCGTATGTAAGTGATTGTTGCAACCAATCAAAAGCTTAATTGGCGAGCTCAAAGAGATCGAATGAACTGTAAACTAGTTTAACCTAAAAAAACTAAAAGCGAAGTTTGGCTCAATCTGACGAGTAGTTTTAATTTGAAAGGATAAAACTTGTCGACGTTCAGTGAAAAGGCCGCCTCCGAAATGTTAAAACAATTTATTCAAGGTAATCCCGGAGTGTCAGACGATAATAAGACTGACATTTAGAGTGAGCCGGCGGCGGCGGTTAATACCACTGCGGCAGTGTCGACCGATTGTGATATGAGCTAAGCCCTGTTGCCACCAGTAAAACCCATCAGGTGCGACCTGCCCAATCTAATATTGTCCAGGCAGAGACTATTCGTCCGCTTAATGATATTTGTTTTATAAAAGGATTTTATTTGATTTAAACGTATATTTTTATATGTAGTTGAAGATAAAAACGTTACTGTTTGAACGGAAGATGTCTACGTTTTCAATGTGTAACTAGGTTTTTATTACAGAAAGACGGCGTCATTTTTCGAAGCCATTAGCTAAGAATACAAACTGTGCTATTCCATTAAAACAACGCGATCCATATCCCCAACAGAACGAACGCAATTATTCGCATTCAGTCAACAAAGACATAGAAGAGCACAAAGAGACCATTTCATAAGTTAAAGCGTACTGACGATAGTTATCCGAGTCCAACTAGTGATGCAGTAAATCCTATGAGTACACTTCGCAACTATCCCTTCGTATGTCTTCGAAATCTAATCTCGTACCATTGGAATTTAATCTCTTTATAGAATGAAACACAGAATAAATATGATGTAATAATATTTAGACTGGTATAGGAATAAGATAACTTCTCCGTGCATGTTTTTGCCAAAATAAGCAATTCTACCATCTTAAAATCCCGGTTATGGGTACCACAAAAAAACACCTGTGATCCGTCCATTAAAAAAATTGTCTACGGTGAATTTCAGCTATCCCACCTGAACATTTGTATCATAAAAAGAATTAAAATAATGAAACCACACGAATGATAATAACATGTCAAGTTTATCCAAATTTATCGGTTTCTTTGTAAATATATATTATAGGTTGGTACTGTCGAGTATGTAGTGAATATGAAATTCATGGTAGCGGCGATCGTAGATCTTGGCCACACAATTCCCTGTGAGGATTACGGCCGAGAGAGAAAAGTAAGACGATTAATCCCACAGGGTACTGGAAGGGAGAATTTATTATAAAACGGTTTCGTCCGAGGCTTTAAAATGCACCGGTGTATTCTGAATGTTATCGATGTGGTTGGCGCGGCGAGATATTTATGTTGTTTTCTCGTTTGTTACGCTGTGGACTTTATTGAATTGAAATTGTTCGGTTTATTAGACACTGAACGAAGTTATTTCGCGTAATTTGAATCGTTTCTTCTGTACAATTAAGTTTTGCAGTTCGCACAATTTTATTACGTCACCATTCTTTTATGTAATCATCTAATAATGTTTTATACAATTATTATTTTTTATTCATTGGTTATCATTGAAAAAAATTAGCTATATTGAAGTTATGTTTAATTTTAAAATTAAGTGTCAAATGAAATAAATATATTAAGTAAAATTTGAAAAATGTCATAAAGTTATACTTTAAATCTTGCATGCACTTTCAGTGTTTAATCTGCACGTATAGCAAATATCATTTCACGCGATATGTCAAAAAAAAATATCGCTCATGAAACACATTTTCATGAATCGCGTGAGTGAAAGAAGAATTTGTTTTTGTAGACGTTAAAGGTTAGTGTGATCGATTGATGTATTTCTTTACTAAATTCCACTATAAGGACAAAGTTAACTAAATGTCAAGACGTCAGCTGCGTAAATGTCAGTTAATAAAGCCGAAGAAGTAATAATTTTTTTGTCACGATAATACAAATATAAATTATCTATTACATGTACCTAACAGTATGCATATATATTTATGATATTTGAAGGCTCGTGTGTCATCTCCTTCAAAGCTTATATTATGTCAACCCAATATGTGTCAAATGTATGTATTTGAGAATTTAATCCGAACAGTTCGTATGCTGTACATAACCATGAATCCATTTAAACAATTTAAAATTGGATTTTTTATTAAGATTAATGTATATAAGTGTATAATTAATTACATTTTATCTTGGTTCTTATGTATAATTTAATAAAACACTGCCATTGTAACATTTGTGATTATAATTCATCTCGTGCTTAACGGTGAAGGAAAACATCGTGAGGAAGCCTGCATGTACCAAATTTCACTGAAATTCTGTCACATGTGTATTCCACCAACCCGCATTAGAGCAGCGTGGTGGAATAAGCTCAAAACCTTCTCCACAAAAAGGGTAGAAGAGGCCTTAGCCCAGCAGTGGGACATTCACAGGCTG
The DNA here is from genome assembly GCA_905220585.2 of Nymphalis polychloros. Lineage (NCBI taxonomy): Eukaryota > Metazoa > Arthropoda > Insecta > Lepidoptera > Nymphalidae > Nymphalis > Nymphalis polychloros. Next base: position 5,184,123 of record HG992247.1, read on the forward strand.
TTACTGTATTGTAACATTGAAATATTAAAGGTACTATTATTATAAATTTAAATATTATTTGAATAAAAAAAAAAAACATATGAACGATATAAAAAATAACGATCCTACACTGATAGAGAACTGACGCTTCATATTATGTCGACAATACTTCACAAAAGTGTCCTTATGTGAAGAACATTGGATGGCACTTTATTAATTTCGGCTGTCAGCAAGTGAGAACTCATATTTTAAATTTAAAATAATTCATTTTAAATTTAAAGTGATTGGAGAGCGCACGATTACCGTTAAACTGAAAATGGCTTAGTTTAAAAATAAAATAGCCAGTTAATAATAAGCGAACTGAGAAACATTCAATTCTAAACCATTTCAGTCGGCATTACATTCTAATTTAATCCTATATTTCAGTGTCAAATTAGTGACATTAAACCATAGGCATATCAGACATACTGAAATTTCTAAACACGAGGGGAACAAATAATAGGATATGATATTTAACAAACATACAAGCAACCTTGAATCCAATGTTAGGTAAGCAGAAGGGCTGTCAGTCCCATTATATATTATCAAGTCATTGTGGATAAGGGATACGACATTTCACAATCAGAAATTCGAGTGCAAAATTAATATGACAATTGATTAATATAATATTACAACCGCTCTTAAATGCTACTTCATTTAAGTTATTAATTTATTTTAACATTTTGAAGCTTAAAGGATTTACAATAGCAATTTAATATTCAATTTAAAATTATATGTATATAACAATTACAAATAAATTCAAAACTATCCAGACAACGTTACAAAAGTTTTAGTTTTAGTTTTAGTCGAGGAATCTCACACGGGGTGAACGTTAGGAAGTGACGTCACGGCTGACGGTGTAAATAATTGCTCTGTCGAATACACCTGCTGGCGAAAGAAAATTAAGCGAAACGCAATTTGACTGAGTGATAAAGCACCCAGAGCGCTGGATCAGTTTAATGAGGAGTTACGAACGAAAAATTGCTTCTGATTAATTTATAATCTCATTTCCATTATTAGTGCCTGCCATTAATTGCCCAGTAATTATCTACCTCGTAATTTTGATAATACCTTAACGTTATAAAACTTTTATAATATTGCAGACATTAATCATATATAAATTATATATAATAAACGGGTTGTATAAAAATCTTTATTCTTATTTTTGATAGGGTCACATACATGTTAGGATTTTTGTATGTTAAAAAACTACAATGTACTACGAATAAAAACTTGAAATGCCATAAAGCGGACCATCTTTTATCCACATCACAGTCCGATGTATTTTTATTTCAGTCAAGTTATAATTTGTTCCGGACAATTAGCGGAATATATAAAATTTATGTTCGTTAACAAAAAAAAACTTTGTCACAAATATTGCGGCAGCTAAATTGCTGAGGTAACAGCCCCGGCCTGGGTGTTTATTGACAAATTCATAAACATTGACTCTCTCATAAAATGGTGGCGCTTCGTGCTCCCAAACGTGAACGAGCAAACACGTTCCATATTTTCATGGGATTCAAATAAAAATAAAGTAGATGGCCGGGAGCGGTCTAATTTAATATGAAAGGTGGACATGTCGTCATAAGGATGATGTACCTATTTCAATTTTATTGCTTAGGCAAAAATGTTACACGGACGGACGGCGTTTGTCAGCTGTTAAACAGTTTTGTTATTGCCGGACGAACATCGCTCCTCCTATTTGCATAATTGAACGGCCACTTGGAAGCACCTCCATTGTTATACTCTGCCGTACCATTTGTCAGATTCGCCGTATCATTTATGCATGTAGCTCATAACGAGAGCCGCACCGTTTTTCTGGACTATTCATTATTTCGCCCTTTGTGTTTTCTGTTATCTACTGGCCACTAAACACAAGAATATATCATATAAAATGTGTAATACAAAAACAAATTTTGTTCTCGAAATATAGAACAAAAAACAATGCAAACACTTTAGTGACTAACAAAAAAAAAAGTTTTAAAAACCTAATAATAACGAAAACGTACTTTTTGTTGTTTATTTCCCGAAACATTAATATTTTGAACTAGTATTCCGTAATAGATGTATATTCAGAAAAGTTTGTAACAGCGATCAAATGTTCTAATCGGCTTTGTTTGTAAAATAACTAGGGAAGTAGACGAATTGTCTGATCAGATCGAGGAACAATAAAAGCCCCATAAAGTCTTGTAGATATAGTATACAAAAAGCAGGCGTTATCTAAAGGCGTAAATGTTTAATGGCTAAAGCCACTTGGAGTGCTTGTGCACCTCACGATCTGATTTTAAACTGATGACTTAAACCGTTACGGATATAGCTACTTGAGGTCGTGAACTGCTGAGCACTTAAAAGAAACGTTATAAAGAATTCCGGAACAGGCAAATACAGATGTATGTTAAAATGCAATTGCCCATTAAATAGACTCAACTTTTTAATTTGTTTTCGTAATCTTCAAGCGATAACCTCATTTGAGTAATGATTATAATACTGTAAACTAACTAGGTTTTTTTTACATTTCAATACGAGTGTGTGATGTGGAGTTTATTTTAGAGGCGTCAAACTGATTGCAATATTTTTTTCATTGTATCATAAAAATATTAATATGACATTGTTATATTCAAACATTTTTTATTTGTAATGGAAATTTGTTTATTCTTGATATGATGGCGGTCGAAATGCAGTAGTAATAATTTACTTGTAACATCTCTATATTATTTTGGGTACTATCAAGCAAAAAGAACGAAAATAAACGAAACGGAATTTTTGCTATTTAGAGATTGTTTGGATTACAAAATTAAAAATGTATATTTTCTTACTTAACAGGCAAAGGTATTACGCAAAATAAGAAATGGATGAAAAAGGTCGGCATACGATGGTAGAATTTTATCTTTAATGTAGAAAGAACATAATGATTGTGTGTTGTTATGCATCAAAACATCTGTTTCTTATTTAAAACTCCGAACCTTTTTCATGAATAGGCTGTCTTTGTGTGAATGTTTCCATATTTTTCTTACTTAAAATGAAATTAATCGAGAGGCCTTTGCGGACATCAATACAACCCCAGGCCATTGTTAGGAATGATTACAATAATGTTTTTTAAGGCAAATGTTAATTTTTATTACTGAAACGCCCATTCACTACTCACTTTGAAGTATTTGTTTCTTTTAAGGAAGTCTTTTACAACGCCATTAACACTTTATTTTTTTGTATTTTAATAGTCTATTTTAACGTTTAAAATAAATTCTTTTGTTTATTTTTGTGTATTTGATATAAATTTGGGAATCTAAAAAAGATCAAAAACATTCTTAATCGAAACGAAGTCGGTTTAGCAATCATGTGTTCTCAAAGCAATTAAGGCGAATATACGAGTAGTTAATAGGCGCAAATAATAGACTTGGTGATTGATCAGTAATAGCTTAGTAGCAGTTGTAGTGTTCTGATTGACGGTTTTAATTTTCCTTTAGGCTTTAGCAGGGTTGAGTCTAGGCGCCTGGCTCTGTCGCTGGTAGACAGACAACGGTCACATCCTCGGGGCTTTCATACCTCAGTTTGGTTGTTACCTTTCGCTCCATTGTAATCATAATTGTATCATATATTGTATTGTGATTTTTATGATAATAATTATATTTTGATAAATTGTATGTTAACAATGTTTCTATTATTAAATAGGCATCCGTTATATATTTAAGATTTTGAGCACGTTATGTTTCTAGTATATAAGTAATGGATTCAACTTTATTTTATATTTCTAACAAAATAGAATCTTGTTCAATCACAATGTTATAGAGAATTAAAAAAAAACAAATTAAAAATCCTATTTTTTAGATATGTGTAAGCGAGTCGACCAGGGGACACAATACAAAAATTCGTCGTAAAAATTCGTACAATACTTTTATATTTCACGCTACGAAAAGGATATTTACAAAACTATTTCTTTTTTGCAGAAAGTTCGTTCGCTATTACATTGGCAGAAATAGACGTACCCATGATTCGATTATTTTAAAATGAAATATACTTTTTTCTCAAATTTCTTAACAGAAATTTTATCAAAATAATTTCGAGATTGTAAAGTCGTTTGCTCATGACGTATTGCTGTACATATCACCAACGAGAGCCGGTAATACATCTGTCAAACAAACATCACGATAATGAAAACAAAAACGGTAAACGGTAAAATTAACGCCTCCACTCGTCACCGATATAACAATAACGTCCAACTTTACCCCGGGTTTAATTTACAAAACCATTATCATGAATGTATGACTATGTTCTCGTTCTACTATCAATAAATCCACTTACCAGTAGCTTGCCAAGGCCTGTTTTGCACCCAGGGATAATTATTTGAAATGTTAATCACGTATGTAAATTTCGTCGGTCCTAAACGATTGGCCACCTACCTCGCAAATTACTTTTGTGAAACATCCTTTAAGTGTCTGTTAGATTCGTGACGACAGAAACTAAGCACGCTAAGGAGTTTTAGATTTTGAACACTCGCCTTTGCAAACGAACTTAGTTAGTAACTGAAGCGTTTTAAAGACTATGTTTGATTGACGCTTAAGCGGTGTTTTGGTCGTTATTCGTTTGATGCCAGTCAATTATAACCTTCTATTCGATTTGATGCCCGTTTGGTCCCTAGGGCTGTACGCTGCTCACTTTGGCCAGCAAAGTTTAAATTAATTCTCGATTGATACATCATATCTCGCCAATGCTGTGATTTTTAAATACCCCCGGGGCCTATTTTATAACGTTCTACGTCAAATATACTAATCAGAACTTTGTTCGAAATTTGAAATAGGAAATGTATTCATGGTTTGCAAATATTTCCTTTATAATTCATCGAATAGCGAACAGTGTTGATTAGTCATTTATTTATTTTTGATTTGTTCTAGATTATAAAGCGATGTTCTATGTATTTACATTTATTGAAATCAGTGCAACATTTATAAAGTCACTATATGTATATACTAAACATTTGCATATTATATTTGCATACAATTTCATTTTTTCCATAATTATTTTGGCTTATACACAGGACGTCCAATGTTTGATTAACTCAATTGAACCTCGAGTGAGTTATAAAATAAAGTTAAGCTTAATTGAGCGTTTCTCACTAAAGCTTTATTTCAGTGGAAAAATTCAAGTGTATTAAAAGAGAGAGTAACATTTTTATCCCGAACCCTACACGCGACAGCGCCGCGGTAAAACTATGTGTTTTTTATGTAAATTTCATTTACTCGCTTGATATTCGCGAGCGACTCAGTAAATTCGCAACGAATCGCGTGTGACATTTAATTGACAAGTGAGTAAAAAGTGTAAATGTAGCGATATTGACGCCAAAATATTTCAATGTCCATGTTTTGATGTGGTATTTCGTGCTGCAATCATTTCGTGCATTACAATAATTGCATTTTTTCCACTCACCGTAGTTCACTTATGAAATACAATTGCTGTGATTGGCTAGAATATTTAATTAAAAACGGTTAATCAAAATGTATTGTCGCTTTTGGTAGATTGATACAATACCGTTATTGGATCAATATTTTATGAAATAAAACTGAAACGGCTTAATAAATTTCAAAGTTCAATTTTCCTGTTCAAAGTTTGCGTTGTACGAATTCTTATTATGCATTTATAAAGCAGCAGAGGTCATGATAATTACGAGTTCCGAGCGTGCTCATCCCAAGCACCTGTTGCCTGCAATGACTTTAACTAAAATTTAGTACCATACGTGTTCAGGCCCGCCTTACGCGACACTTGTGTGTAATTTTAGTCGGTTAACCAATATTAAAGCAACACAAACTTAATTAACGACTCTCTGACATGATAATATAATTCAAATGTATTTAAAATATTCGTATCAATACAATGTTCCATTTTCATTTGCTTTAAAAAAAATCTTTATCTATAATTACGGATGTTCCTCGTCATATGCAATTTCGCAAGGTATTATTCCGTCATCATTGTAAAGGACTAGTTCGAAATTGAATATGCATCGACCGATGTGATTAACTAAAAATAGACACGTGCCTCGCAGTCGACGTATACATATTGTAAGACTTGTATTGCTTTGTTGGATTGTTAGCAAAGGATATTGATTCGAAATTGCTTTTGCTATTTGAAGTCTATTTTTAGAATTTAAAAATGATATATCATCAATAAGTTACACGTTCAGTTAAAGTTTTCAGTATGAAACGAGTCGCGTCGTAAATCCTTTAAAAGTTCACCGGTCTATTCTATATAGTTTAGTGTCAAGTAGGGGTAGATGGATCTATATTACGCCGACGAATTCGTCTCAGGACGATATGCATTGCGTTAACCCTGTTACACTTTACGGTGTTCCGCTTATGAAATGACAACAGCGGTTTAATAGTAGACAGTAAAATTTTCAGTAGATTGTTACATTGGATCCAACTAAATAAAAGCTATAGGATTTCATCCAGGCGCTTTCATGTTGCCTTTATGTCGATTTTATGTTGCATGAGCAAAATACAGCTGTAATTTCCAATACGGGAAAATGTTTATTACGCGGAATCCTTAGAAGCTGACAATGCAGGGATTTCTTAAGAGAGCCTCGGGCTAGGTGAGGGTAGGCGCGATTCGAGTTTGTAACATAAAAATTCCGTCATCGCTACCAAGCTAGACAGATTACTTTCTTGTTAAGAGGATAAAAACAGAGATTGTTTTCATCAAATAACTTTATCTGTTCTTTTTATTTTATATTAAATTAATTCTCATTCATTTTTATATTTAAATTAAATCTATTGTTTTTTGGTTTGATTTTTGTTTGTTTTCGTTGCGATATTCGGTTCACATTTGAAAATAAAAGGAAATTGCACAAAAAGTACTGTTCTTGCGTAAAACAGCTCCTGTAATTATTTCGCTTAAAAGAATAACACTCCAGAGTCATTACAGAGCTGACATAAAAAATACTGAGAGAGAGACTCGCAGTTGCAGTCCGAATTATACAAGCGAGCCACCGGTGCGCAGAACAATTCACTTTATATTCCAAATTGTGCAAAAGTAATCAGTCGATTTATTCCTCTCAGCTCTGGAATGATCTCTCAGTTGTGGCGGCAAACACGCAATTTGTCGTGAGCGTTAAATCGACCGCAAACAAAACGGGCAACGGACTCACGCCACGCCATCATTCACCTGTGGTCGTCCATGGTAATGAGATGGACCTACTGTTCAACATATTAGACTGATTGCAATTGTACCGTAGGCACCGCATCGCCACCCGATCGAAGCGTCATGTAATGTTGCAATGGAATGCCAATTTAAAAGGGGTTCAATTAATTCATAACCGCAATGACAGCGGTACCCGCATTAATGCGTGTTAAATAATTCGACAAAGCAACATACAGTTGTAATACAAATTTAATCTATGTTTATTCTAAATTCAAAAATGCAAATACGGAGCGAAATATAAATAAATATACATATAATTACACGCATAACAATAGTTATAATCAATTAATTTGTATACGTAATTGCTTATATGTTTTTAGTATATATTATCTAATATGTATCTATAACTCGATATGTGTTTAGCAGATGCGCACTTGGGACTATTGCTTAGATGCGGTCAGCGCAGTAATGAGATGGGCTTGTATTCACTAGCATTTCATTGTCCAAACAACAAAACACAACATTTCTCGAGATAAACTAGAACCATGTAAACAAAAATAAAATACCATAAGTGATTTGCAATATGATTTGTACGTATCATTAAATATGTAGTAAAATTGTTTTGGGAATGTCATATATACAATTATAGCGAAAATTGATTATTGGAAAACATAATTACGAATATTAAGAACAAAAACAAATCTTCTATTCTTTTTAAAGTTATTTACATTTTATAATAATTCTTTAAGGCGTGTTATATTGCAATATTATAGCTTATATATCAGTTATTATATGCATTTAAGTTTTGCATAATTTCAAGAGATTCGATAAACTGTACAATGTGTTGCTCTCGCTGCTTGTTTGTGTTAATATTGCTTGTATTGGAAAAGAGGAAATTACGTTAATGACGTTAACTTTATAAAGCCTACTCACTGTCGGTCACAGCCGCCGCATTATCAGCGAGGTTTCCATACGGTCTTATGCGTCTTTATTAATTATATTCTATTTTTATTGAAGGCATTTACTAAAGTTAACAAGCAATTGCTTAACAAGTTAATTTGTTAGTATTAAGAGAATTATGTTTCAGTAGTAAATGCTAATGATATATATAAAAATTAACGTAAAAACAAAATTTAGCTTTATCGAGTGTAAAGTTTGATAACGCATAAATGACGAAAAATTTACTACTTACGATGTTAGTGGAGTTATGTTTTTGCCGAACATTTTTAACGTACAATTTCTATAATTTTTATATTCTGAATAAATTAAATCTGTCAAAAAAAGCAAGTCTGGATAATGTTCCCGCTACTCCACAGTTCACACGAGAGTTATGAAGTTATTCAAAGTTTCCAATAGATTATACCAAAATCCAATAAGGATGACAATATCCTTATCCCGTGTAACGACGATGCTTTTGACAGTAAAATATTAGAGCTATAAATAAAAGTAATTGTTCCAAGTAGCTGGAGATTTTTCCATAATTTTATTATGACAAAGTTAAAAGCATCGTTAGAAGTAATATTCGATTTCGACGAACAACTTTAACGATAATCCACAGGAAAAGTTGTCGCAGGCTTGATTCAGGAATGACATAAAAGGATTTTCACAACGTTGAATTTATACTAAATTAACGGATAACGCTCTTAAGGCGCTAAGTTTTACCGAGAATAATTAACTTAGCCTTAGCAATTAAGATGGTTAATAAATGGGTGTGTAGTAAGATGCTTTGAGATTATAATGCTAGGAATCCTTTAATATAAACCAAACAAGCCCGTAAGTTAATTCGAGGTGTAACTTTTAAAGGATTTATTGTTATATTTTTAATTTAGTAAAATATTTTTATATTTATGTTTTGTGTATAGCTGTTTCATTAAATTTGATCGTTCAAGTAGCAATTGTATAGTATTCACAACTAAGAGTAGTGGGATAAACTCTATACATTCTCATTAAGTCGAAAATATCTATGCCAAGCAGTCGGATAGCTACGACTTGTATAAATCTGATGATTTATTCATTTTAAAGATTTTATTTCAATTAAATGAAGTAAAATAAAAGGAAGATAACTACTTATATTTAGATACATTTATATTTATATCAAAACATTCATCGTCAACTTCTTTACATATGTTCGAGAACTTTACTATTTACGAGACAAAACATTTCATTATGTAAAATTCTCATATTGATTGCAGCGATACTGTAGTCCATTAAAAAGCATAAGCATTCTGTTCATGATGATATATTGCCTTTAAAGTAAAGTTATTGTTAATCAACAAAGTTATTATCGGGTGCACGCTTGAGCCATGTAAGTAATAACAATGAAAGAAGTCGTTAAACAGTACAAAGCTAACGCGAACCATTGCCTCCATAATTACAACACCATGGACTTATTTGTTGGGCGAGTGCTCCGTTTATTGTTCGAAAACCTGACAATGTAAAGGCTGCACTCAATATTCCCCGGTCTAAGAATGGATGACTTTTCAATTGTTGCCACTCTATTTACCGAGTAAGGAGGTCGTGAATGGATTTCTACTATGTCATTTCCAGCACTCACTATTTTTTAACCATCCTTTTTCGTGGCTAAGTCCCGTAGGAAGTGATTTGAAGAAACACACTCTTAATGTACATTGTGAAAGCGCTGGCTTCTTAATGCCTCATTGACGTTCAATTCGTGGTTCGATTTATTGCCATCCGTTCTATAGGAGACATTGTTGTTAGAGAATAGAATATTGAGGATATTAACTTATACTCAAAGTAACTGTATTTGGTTACACCCACACAGCGATTTAAGTTGTTCAAACACATAAGGCCTTGAAAAGAATTTCTTCTTAAAGTTTGTATTTTATTAGCGTTTTTATTTTGGATGAAGATATGACCGAAACAATGATGTAATATAGTCGAGAGCCCGACAAACGTTAATCTTAACAAAAGAATGCGGGCTTAAACCCGGACACAGACCAACGTACTTTTGACAACATCTCGTGCTCAGCGACGAAGGAAAATATCGCGATAAAACCTGTGTGTCGAAAGAAAAACTGCCATATGTTTAACCATTAACCCGCATTATCAACGCGGTAGAATAAGCTCCAAGCCCTCTCGTCAAGGAGAGAAAGGGCCTTTGCGACCCCCAGTGAGCCATTTACAGTTATAATTCTTCTATAGGTGATAATACATACTTAGTTAATGAAACTAAGCAATATTATTTTTCTTGATACCGTATGACAAAGATGGAACGTTTTAAAAATATCAATATAAATTCCTAGCTTGCACACTCAATACTGCGAGTACACTATCAAAGTTTTAGCATTCCACTAGTCTAAGGGTTTATAAATACAGTTCCGTACATGAAGCCCAGAGGTAATACTCATATACCAGCGGACATTTTCGTCGGAGATAGTAAAGGAAAACAGGGACGTGTTAAAACGCTTTTCTGTATTTTCTATACCACTTCTTGCCACTGCCTCCGGGGACTTGAATCTCCAACTTGTAAATAGACTTATTGCAAAACTGATATACGTCTAGTTGGTAGCCGTTATTTAAATTAAGGCAACTTTTTTTTTAAGTGACATAAAAAAAGAAGACTTTCTGTTTCCCTGTGTTTTTATGATATTGTGATTGCGTTTTCTTTTCTTTTAAAAAATTAAAACGTATACATATAAGGCTACATAAATATAGATCTAGGATAAATAAAAAAAAAATTAGTATTCTTCTGATGTATTGAATCTCATTTACGATAGGTGATTATGAGTATAGATCGCTAAAGTAAATTAAAAATAATATATATTAATTGAGTCATGCTTTAATATCCTATGAGTTTTCAGCACGAAATCAACGAAAACCCTACACTGTGCTATTAATTTGAGCTTATCGCGTCCGTTAAAAATGACAACTTTAGTATCTCTACAAATTATTTTGAATATTCGAGCTATTATTAAAAGTGTTACGGTTTTTTTATGACACGATTTTTTTAAATAATTTAAATGCATTAATAAATTTCGTTTGAAAACAAAAAAGCGTTAAATTTTTAACGATGTAATAAATAGTTTATCGTGCACTTTTTATATTAACATAATTTGATGTTGATACGGTGCAACGACATAAAATTGAACATTGTAGATAATGACGAAATTAATATTATAATGAAAACTATTGTTTTTTACAACAATTTGCGTATAATTTGCACAACAATATAGTACAATATTTATCGTTAAATTATAACTACGAGTACCTAATGATTGAAATTAATTTTAATGACGGTATTTTTATACTTTTTGATCACTTTTTCAAGGAAAATTACATATTTTGATTACATTATTCGACAAGTAACTAAGTTGTTATTCAATTATTTATACTAGTGTTCACCCCCGTGTTATTAGGCAGGTGTTAGCCTTATCCTTCTTTGGGCTTCAAGCGTGTTTCATAAGTAATTTCATCAAAATCGGTTCAGTTGTTTAGCTGTCAGAACATAACAGACATACATAGTTACTTTTAAATTTATATTTTAATTTAGATTACCAAATTATGTAAAGCTCTATTTAGGATCTACGTACTGTATAAAACAACACTGATTACAGTGTAGTCCCGTGAGTTTTTGGTTCTAGTTTATCTTATATGCATCACGCTGTTCGGTGTACACTGTACGTTGTAAGTTGCAACCACTGCGTCCCCTGAGTAACCCGCTTGAACGGAACTGGATATCGTATCGATGCAAGTAACTTTATACTCTTAGTTCCGTTACAGAAGCGTAATCGTGTCATTTCATTGCCTGTGAATATTATACTGAATGTTTTTGATTTTATTTTATAGCGTCCATTTTTTTATTTTTCTTAAATATATTATATTAGATTTATCTTTAAAATCCTGTTTTAAATATTATAATAAATCTAATAACTAATACTTCGTCTTAATTCAAGAAAAATTATATCATATGTAATTTTATAATCGTGAAAAACGAGTCGTTATTATATTGTATGTATCAAAGATTCGTATTGAATTAAAAAGAAATAGATAATTACAATGTTAATATTTCAACGTTATAGAAGTTAAAGCAGCGCACTCAAACTTAATATTGTTGTATAAACTAAATTAATAATAAGACGTAATATTAACAAGGGCTGGTTCCCCACAAGATGCATCTAAGCCCGTACTCTCAACATTCCCGAAGGAGACTGCCACGTGCTGCCACTTAGCACTCGGCGAACACATTTAGAATTTTATAAAATCCTTACAACAAAGCTTATTACAATAGAATAAAGATCAAATTCTTTTGCACCGGAAATGGAGAGATAACATCGCCCGAGTCTCTCTGGAAGCTTTAGAGTATAAAAATTGCCTCGACATGTACAAAAATAGCGAATTGAAGTGTTTTGTAGATTGAATCGTATTTTAAAATTTTAGGTCGCCTTAAAGTTTTTAAATTGTTTTTATTTGTATATATTAAACTTTAATCGAATATACAGTGATAGTATTGCATAATTCTAAAACATGAACTTTAAAAATACATAGATAATAATTTTCTATATAAAACGTAATAAAATCAAAAAAAGCTTATCATTTTGTTACGTTTGTTATCATTTTGTTTATAATACTATGAATACAATATTTATTTTGATAAAAATTCATAGCAAGATGAATGTTTGTAACGAATATTTTATGGGATCGTTGAAAACGATCGCTGATCATGAATCACGCTATGGGCGTCTTTACACATCACGAAAACGTGATGTGATATAGATAAAACTGTTATGCAACAAAAATTTACACGGCTGTAGGCACGCACGTGATATGCGTCCCACTAGTGTGCGTGACCACAAAAGGAAAAATAGGATCCACCCCACAGAGATTGGTTCCGCCAGTTTTTTTCTTTAATATTTATGAACTGTCGCACGTGTCGTTTTACCTTTGTGTAATGGCATTTACCTCAAGCCCCGTTAGCAGTTTTAGTGAAACCTATCAGAAAAACGGAGGAAAACCTTTTTTTGTTTCTCTAATACTTTTGACATTATTAGAGACAGTCTCTTCTTTTTGATTATCTGGAATAAAACCTCTATGGTGCTAAAATAAATGATTGTCGAAAAGCAGGACTTTGTTCAACAAAGCGCAGGGATTATATTAATTGTCTAGATATTTGAAATAAAAACGGACCTGTTTACGCCTGCCCTGTTAAAGAGTTATTATAATAATAAAGTACGGTGCGTTTACAGGTATTTAAAATTTTGACTGTAAAATAAATATTAAAAGCAAAACAATGGAAAACTTTGCAAGGGGACATCGTTAATTATTTTTTTCAACAGGGAAAGGTCGTAAATAAACGTAAAGCGTGCTATTAAACGCATTATTCGCGCATATTTAATGTACTGGAAAGGCTAAAAGGTTTTATATTTTTCAACAGCTTTATATAAAAATCGCCATTTAAGCCTCCATTCAATACTGCGTTTATAACGTAAGTAATATCTGATCATAATTGCCTATCAAAAATATTAGACACGAAATCATGAAGGATATATAATATGTCACTCGTTATAAACGATGAATATGAGCAGCTATATTGGAATTAGTAATAACGAGAGATTTTTCATTCATCAAATGAAATTTTAGTTATTATCATGAAATATGTACTAAAAATATAATAATATCATACAAAAATACAAACGAAAGGAAAACATGAACCAGCTAAATAGACCACAATAACATTCTACGCCTACATGATTTGATTTTCGGAATTAATAATTCAAATGGGCAGAAGTCGTCTTGGGGTCACGGAGGCAGGGGCCGCGAAAAATAGATAATAAAATGTATTGAAATGGCTGCGGGCCGGCTTATCCGGTTGAAAGTCAATGAATATTTGATTTCAATTTTTTTTTCCCGACATCGCCGTAAAGTATTCAAACCATACCTAATTTGATTTTCGCCATTCCGGCAGCTCGCCGGGCAGTTTGCATTCATATTCAGACAGAATATGCGTTTGGGTTCCCTCTATCCCGACTCTGATACAAATAAACAGGGGATATTTTTACATTACTCGCAAGGATAACCCGACCCAACTGATTACGTTCAGGGGATAATAACCCGAACTGCTATCAGAGACGAGCGGATTTTTTTTTTACTAAGCGCTCGTGAGAATAATGTTTAAGCGAAGTGTAAATATTTATTAAATATAATCGGATACATCATTAACTACAGTAAACAGTAACAGCCTGTGAATGTCCCACTTCTGGGCTAAGGCCACCTCTCCTTTTTGAGGACAAGGTTTGAAGCTTATTCAACCTCACTGCTTCAATACAGGTTGATGGGATTCACATGTGGTAGAATTTCAGTGAAATTAGACACATGCAGGTTTCCCCACGATGTTTTCCTTCACCGTCAAGTACGAGATGAATTATAATTACATATTAAGCACATGAAAATACAGTGGTGCTCGCCCGGGTTTGAACCCATGATATTCGGTTAAGATTCACGCGTTCTAACCACTGGGCTATCTCGGCTTTTCTCATAATTAATTACTTAAATTATTTTTTAAAACGGTGACGGAGGCCATTACATACTTAATTTTTAAAATTTTGTTTAATAAAAGAAGGCGGGTACCTTATAATATACGTTGTTCTTAATTATTAGCACTATAATCAATTTAAAAATATGTTAACTATTCCTTACACCGAAAATGCCTCACCCACCAAGGGAACTAAAATGTTATTTCCGTTCTCCTGTAATTACGCTGGCTCACTCACCAAGTAGCTGTTTTGGCACTAAAATAATAAAAAGTGGGCAATACCCACCCAGAATAACTCACATAAAGCCTAACCACCAAGTAAATGAATATATTTTTAACTTTATTTAGTAAAATAGTTGTTTCATATAATAATTGTGAAAATATATATGGTAGCGATTTCAAAGAGATAATCATATTAAAAGTAGGCTAACAAAGTTCATCTTTATGAAGAAACAAGTCGCTGAATTGATATAAGACACAGCGACAATAAGCAGATTCAGGATAATAGAAGTAAATATCATACATTTGAATTAAAACAAGCAAAAGTTGCTTAAATAGTACGGCATTATATTTTATATCTTTGTTTGTCTAATTACAAAGTGAAGGACCTAAACATAGTCCGAATGACACGCAAAGGGCGTAAAACTGAAAGCGGGAACAAGATGTTTCATCTCTTACTGAGACCATAACAATGTCGGTTTTGCCTTGTCTTATAATGAAGTAGGATTCGTTTTTGCGAACTTGCATAAATGACGTCGCAACGATATTTCACTGAGCCCGAATATTTAGGTCAACCTGTTTTTGTGTAATGGGGATTACAAGAGTAAATTTAACATTATATTTGCTGTAACTGCTAGGGAACCTTCGTAGCCGACAAAAGATGGCCGCCCTTGATACGAATTCGTGGATTTTAATTAAATCTTACGAGTTGTACGCATAATGAAAGCAACTGATTCTACAATATACAAGTCCTTGATTGTTGTTGTTACGCAAAATTTGTTTGTGAATAGTTACTAGAAATTTTGTTTAAATATAAAGTAAAGATTGTGTTCTTAACAAATTTTATATGGAATCTTAAATTTATGTTTTGTATTATTGTATCTTGATCTTGTTACATTTAATTAAATCCATATTTTTAGGATTTAATTTTGAATCATGTTACATTTTAAAGGAAATGTAGCATGATTCGAAATTAAATCGAATTTTTCTCGAAATTTTTCTCTATATTTCGCATTCAGTACAGTAAGAAATCTTTACAAAGAAACCATATATTTTATTCGGGCGTCGATTTGTTATTTATTAGTCGGGAATAGTCGTAACACGAGGGAGAGAATACAATATCGAAAACGGTGAACCTATTTAGTGACGACTCTGCCTACAAACTACGTTTCGCTTCGCTACACTGGAGCTGCGCCTTCACCATTTTTGCTTGAACTTCGATAACTTTTATATATCATTGGTAACTGTTGATAGAAAGGATCATGGAAAGGGCTAGACGTGCCTTCATATATTGGATAAAATTCATTGAGGCGATGGCGCCTGTATTTATCCATTGCTAGTTAACCAACATCGAATGTGGCTGAGACGGCCAGTGAAATGAGGCGGATCGTACACAAAATGATATTGTTGTTTCCTCATGTGACATGCAAACGTGAGGTTTTTCGTGTTTATAAGGAAAACAGGGTGACAAAATGTCGTTCGTACATATTCATACTAGAGAGCTCAGATCTGTAATGTATCCTATGCGTTATAGCACGCGTTCTAAATTTAAACTGTATAACGAGGTCAATGTTAGTTATGTAAATTTGAAAGTATTGCCTATCATAACGACTTTATCGTTATGATATCAGCCTATATCAGACTTAAAATAAAAAATAAAAGTTTCACTTACCTCTGTGCCTATTAGTTTGTTTGTCGAACATTAACATGGCGTCCTCGATCTGTAATAGAAAGACATAAAGTTAAGTTCAAATCCTTAAAACATTACGCGAGGAAAAATAGCGAAAAACAAGGGCGTCGTGCGCGATTTGAGCCCCGCCCTAGCAATAAAACACTCCAGCGCTGTAATAACGAATAAGCACCGGTACAGAGTAAACCACACGCTGCAAATAAACTTTGATAAGCGGGGGCGAGCAGGTAATAACGTATTCATAGAGAAATAAATGGAAAGTCGACGGTTAGGACACGAACAATACACGCGAGCAGAGATGCGCTGTCACCGCCTGGGCTCTCGAATGCC
The DNA here is from genome assembly GCA_905220585.2 of Nymphalis polychloros. Taxonomy (NCBI): domain Eukaryota; kingdom Metazoa; phylum Arthropoda; class Insecta; order Lepidoptera; family Nymphalidae; genus Nymphalis; species Nymphalis polychloros. Next base: position 5,200,997 of record HG992247.1, read on the forward strand.
ACAGCCAAATTCGCCTCATTGTTACGTTTTTAAATCTCCCTGTACGCTTACAAAACCGCGATACATTCTTTATTGTGCAAAATTGCAATCTAATATTCATAACACAAAGGTATATCTGACATATTATATCCAAATGTTAAGCCACAATTATAAATATCAAATTAAACTTTCAATGATTCGTGTCGTGGGAGTTCCCGGCGAATGTTCGAATGTATTTCATTCAAATTGTATGTTACAAACATACAATTTGAAAAAAGTGGGTAAGTTTAGTATGACAGAAGGGCTCGAGGGTTTTGTCTGGTGTCGGAGTCGCCAGTGTCGGCCGTTCCCCAGGGCGCCATTACGCAGGAGCCTCGGAACAACGCACTCCCGATGATCGATGTCGAATACCCGTAACAGGTGACCTTTTACTGAATTATTCTTACCTGTAGCAACATTTGTTTAGAGGTGATTTGTTTAACCGGGAATTGCGATGCCTTTGTTTGGTCACAAGCGACGCTGACAACCTTTTTTCGTGGTGAATAAAAAAATTTGATACTATATTGTTCGGGGTTCAATTCAGTTATAAGTTTTCATATCTATAAAATTCACGAAATATAAGAATATTTTTTTGATAATGTTTGCCTTTGTTGTTAACATTATCGTTAAGTTAATATAGTTGTTTGAACGAATTTTTAAAGTGTGAAATTATATTTTTGTACCGAAATTGTTAAATTGAAATTAATAAATAAGACATTTTGATTATTAAACTTCGATAATTTGAAAACAATTTGACTGATTAAACATAAAATTAATTTATTTGGATGTGAGTATTTCAATCACTTGTAGATCTTACTTTGATAATCACTTTCTAAAATTAATGCGGCCATTTCGAATACCAATAATTAAAGTTAAGGGACTAATATTTTATCAAAGGAGCAATTTAATTGAAAGTTAAACATTAAGAAAATAATTACTATATAAATGCGCATTTTTATTCTATTTATTGGATTTTTAAATGTTAAAGGTAGATTTACGAAATAACAAATATTATAAAGATATACGTTTAGTTTTTGTTTTTTTATTATTTCATCTGATTTATGATTCACTATAATTTTAGGAACATAGGCATATATCATAGATGTATATACATATAAATAGGTATATATTGTCTCATATTATGATGAAATATATAGCCTGTAGAGTCGAAATATTTTAAAATAAGGACGTCGAAGCGCTTTGAAACTACAACAAATATTATACTAATAATTTGTATGAAACATTAGTTGATCTGTTGATAAGCATTACGAATCATTTACCATGTTTGTTACCAATTGAATTTAATATAATTAAATCCGTCAGAACATGTTGATTCAAATTAGTTTTAATATTTTTAGTAACGAATGGTAATCCATTAAATTCGAATTGTATATTAATAAAAATATATCCCGTGTCCGTGTGAGGTTAGAATATATGGTGTATACAAAGGAAGAAATATTTTTGTTAGGTTATTACAGAGTGGGACTTGGCATTGACCGGGCGGCTGACCCCTGGGAGATGTTACGATACCGAACTTTGTACTGGTGATCAATAGACTCCCGCGGGCGTCATTAGGTGCTACTGGTTTTGTATGTGAGTTATTTTATTTAGATATACTAAAAATAACGTAAAGTTTATTATATATATACTACTGACTGCCTCGTTGGTCCAGTGGCTAAATGTAAGGCCGCGGACACGTTGGTCCTGGGTTAAAATCCCAGGTCGGGCCAATAAAATGTTATTGAGATTTTCTATCGAAAATTCTCAGTAGCAGCCCGGAGTCTGGAAGTTGGAAGTGTGTACACTCCCGTGCCTCTGAAAGCACGTTAAGCCGTTGGTCCTGCGCCTGAACTCTTTCCGGTCGTGTCGGATTGCCGTCCCATCGGGTTATAAGGGTTAGGGAATAGAGAGTGCACCTGTATTTGTGCATACACTTGTGCACTATAATATGTCCTGCGCAGTTGGCTAATCTCCCATGAGACTGGCCGCCGAGACGAAATCGGTCTGGAGGACCATCATTATCATCACTGGGAAAAATTACAACACTTTAAAATAAGGTAAATCATATTTTTTATATATTACGACCCATGTCAGTCCACTGCTGGACTGCCTGTCCTATGCCACGAAGCTCGATCTTCAGCTCTCCTTCACGCGGTCTCCACTCAAGAACCAGTCTGCTCCACCAGCCATCGGTTTAGCATATTTGACCTACCCAGAGTTTGCTAATTTTCAGAGCTATGATATGATATGATATGGTATGATAAAATAAATATACATGTAAAATATTTTGTTTTACTACGAACCAGAAAGTGGCAAGCAAATTCGATTCCTATAAACTGGTAGGCATTGACGGCATCGACCTAAATTGGAAATCCGGTGCCAGTCTTTGAACTCTTATATTAACGTCCTATATGCTTTTATATATACTAATTTACTCGCCCTTTAAGGCCGAATATATTATATTGTTTGGCAGTAGGTAAGCTGGCCAATGGATGGTATATATTTATATATAAATAAATGGACAATACCCGCAGAAAAGAACGCATTTTTAGTATATCATACTGGTTTTCAGTTCATATTATATTTCAATGTTTTTTTTAGATTTGTTTGACATCCCAAAAATTAAAATTCCTTATCACATACTTTGTCTATTATAGACGAAATTAAACGTAAATAAAAGAGAAATATTACCTTGTAATTTTCTAATTTAAAATATTTTAACGTGAGGTTATGTTTATTGTTGATACACATGAACAACTTTGCGCGTTGTTTTATTTTAACAAACGCACATTATTTTTACTTCAACTTAAGTACTTTGCGAGTTTATATTTAATCTTAGCTTTTGTTTAGTGTCGCGTCTACATTTTGCTTGGTTTATAGCGAAGTTATGAACGTCGTATGTAAGTTAAAGTGGACCGCGGTTTATTATTTGTAGCGTCTCATGTCGGAGATATAATACGACATCGAATGTATGGTCCCTCAATGCTAGTGAAAAGCTAAGTTTGAAGCGACAGGAGTCACGTATCCTCAAGTGCTTCGTAACAAGTGGACCCCTAATATGAACATTTATGAACACGTCGCGGCTTGCCCAGTCTAATTCGCCTTTTAATATTCGGGCAATGTGTGGCGTCCTCGTGTGGAATTCTCTAGAACTTTGCTAATTCCACTCTTGCTGAAATATTTTTCATAGCCCGGATGAGTGAGCGAAATTGGAGACAATGTATGGTGTATACGCTCGGAATTTTTATGACTTAGCCCGGCCATCGTATAATAAAACGAGTTTTACTTATTGTTTACAACATCATAATTTGTGTTGTCTTTTGTTAAAGTTGAATAAAATGTCATACAGCTTTATAAGATATTTTTATAACAAAAAATAATGTAATAGTTGTAACATCGTCACAATGAAGTAAGTTTGTAACAATATATATGCATTGTAATTCATCTAAATGTTACCTTAAAGGTGATATCAATGAACTCGGTCTTGTAGCAATTTCGTCTAATGTTTCTCATTCGTACTAAACTGTACCTCTATTATTAGGTATTTTATTTAAGGGGGAGACACCCGCCGTGTCCCCAGAGATACCTGTCGCATTAATTTGCGACGTAGGCACGTTTAAGAGTATCTTTAAACCTTAATTTTTTCTCCTTTGTCGCTTACGAGATTTACTACGCTCCTACAGTTTTTAGACATTTTGATATCTTTGTTTCGGATGTTTTTTTTTACATTGTTCCATGTTTAAGGACATTTTACAGAGTTTATTTCTTTTTTGTGTCAACTCGAATTTCTTTATTTTAATTTGATTTAAACATAATTATGATGCTCGTTTAAATTATAAGAATATAAAAAAATATCCTAAGGCACTAATAAGACAGTATCAAATAAATCATTGTATGTACCTAGGCTATTCAGGAAATTATTTAACAATAAAATGATAGATAGTTAGTTAAATAGAGCGAGGGATATAAAAATAATAAACTTCGTTTGCGGATACGATATTCTGAACTTGCCGCGGTATTACGAGGGCACACAACAATTGTTGAATTACGAGCATTACATTCGGCAGCGCGATTCATCAAAGCAAGCATGCGATATCGCTATTTGTGAACCTAGCATTTGTCAGAGCTAGTATCTGCACAATCACTACGGTTGTCGTATTGTTTGTTTGTGTGCATGTCTATACGAACGCGTATGGATGTTGTGACACATTGGTTTGTAAACAGCCTGCTTGTATTTATGTATAACGTATATACAGTGTGTCACCGCACCCTGGCGACTAATAAAACGTATTTAATGCATATCGAAATTAGGTCGATATCGATTCAATCTTATTAGAAACGCATTAACCTTTACGTTTATGACGTTGAGAAACGCTTATGCGATCTACACTTTGATAATATAGTTTCGTTTATATTTGAAGCTACAGTTTTTTACACTGTATAGTGTTTTCGAACTATTTGTCTATTACATTAAATACAAAGACAATATTTTTGATTATGATAAATTTTGATTTGATATTTTAATTTTTTCGTATATCCCGTAGTTAATATGCTTCTGATATTATCCAGGTTCAGGCTATGTCAAATTTTATTAAGATCTGTTCAGCGCCTTATTCGTGATGACTAACAAATACTTAATGTAATAAATGTACAGTAAGATAATGGATGCGAAAGTTTGATACGTGAGAAGCAATGCGTCAAATGATTACAATTACTCATCCTGCTAAATTAGAACTGTCGGTTGTTTCTAGAAATTCTCTAACAATTCGATTGTTTTCTCACTTTGGTCGCTTTTGCGGTTACTTTAGTAGTTTGGAAACAGTCCGTTCGTAATGGTCAGCTTTCGTCCGTCAAATACCAACAATTCCAGGAACAATGCGTCTACGAGCTTAGCCGTCTTGAATATATTGATTTTGACTTGTAAAAGTAGTTAGTTAAATAGAAGTTAGAGAAGTAGTCATTTTGGTTACATAGCTGATTTTATGTGTAAAGAACATGAGGGAGATAAAGTCGGATATTGCCTGGTTAACGAGTTTTCTTATATCGTACTAGCTTCATTCGTTGAGTTGCAAAATTTCTTTCGAAACAAGTAGATTTTCTTGTAATATTATACATTATATAATTTAATTATATTATACATTATATAAGATTTTCTTATAATGTTATACATTATAAAATTTACACATAATATAAGTGGCACGAATTTTTATAACAAATTAATCCGCTTTAAACTCGTTAGCAAAGCTAAGATTTATTATGTCCTTCTATTTTATTTTCTTTAAGGTACAGTTTACAAAAAAATATTAAGAATAGTGTCTAATTTATAAAAAAAAGACGATTTATTATATAAACCTTGAAGAATTACTAGCATCATTGCTGTAGATAAAAATAGTAATGATAGGAAACGAACGCTCTTTACTACAGATACTTGACATAATAATAAGCATTGAAATAATTAGGTAAATGTATTTGGTTAAATACTGAATTCCATAATCCATGAAAGGGCCTGCAAGAAACTTCTTTGCACTGTTTCAGTCATGTTTGTCAGAACGTATTTTAAGCTCTTTGACGTAGGTATACGAAATCAGACAAGGGATAGTTCTTGCGAACCCACAACGATAAACCTTTAGGAAAGCGGTTCACAAATAGATTTAGTGGTCGAGTTGGCAACTTTTTAATTGAATAACTTCGGATTTACGATACAAAAACACTAATTTTAATATTTAAAATCCGCTTAACTTTGTATAAGTGTATTTGTGGAAATTTAAAGTGTCATTTTTATTATTATTTCCGTTGCGCGGACGGAGTTGCTCAAGTTTGTTCATTGTTTAAAATTCTGTTATTCTCATGTTATAGCGGCGGAATCAACAGGTTGCGTTACGCTATGCTAAGAGTTGAGTTAAGAAAATCCCAATTTCCTTCTCGCTAAGAGACTAGAAGTTTACGGAGCTTAATGATTTTTATATTTTACAATATCAGTATGATTAAAAAAATTAACTTGTGAAATAGATCCATCATTAATCATTTATCTCTAGGAAGAAGTATCAAGTTTCGCTCTTATGCAAATAATGAAAACCAGTAAATAAGGCAAGCTTTGATTTGAGGGATACACGTGGACACACAACATTATACACCCAAATTAAATTATAGCCTTACTTTCGGCAAATCAGTTGAAAGTGGGAGAAAACTCAATAAAAACGAATCAGAATAAGGAGACTTCGGGAAATGGTATAAAGAAAAAGTTTTAATTTGTTTAAATATTTCCGCGGGAGGAAGTTCACAGCGGCTCCTCGAGTTTTGTGCCGGCATTAAGTCGCCCGCGGCGGCCTAATGGGACAAGCCACCTGGTCTTAAATGCGACATAACAATTAACTCGAAGAAGAAAATATTAGTTGAGCTAATAGAGCCACTCGGATACACACCGCCCTCTGCCCTCCATAAATAACACCCCTTCTCGAGGACAGGCTGTACAATTTTGTCGTATTTACGTAATGATTCTCCAAGGAGAGAACTCTCGGGAAAGGATAGCAGCATTTTATCCCTCTGTTTTTATAGGCGAATTGATTGGGAACCGGAATAATATCGAAATAGGATTAGTTTTCTTTGGAAGTTCGTGAGAAGCGTGACCTCGTCCAATCTTACCAACTTATAAATATTATATACTATATCATACCGCTAATATAATAAGTATCAATAACTGTGTTACAGTCATCGAATCATCAAATATAAGTTACACTACGGCTAACGGCTACGTATAAAATATAAATACATAAATATTTAATATAATCTATATTTAAAAGCAAAGTTAAAGAAAAATAATTTCATTAAGTATTCAATAAAATATTAATATAAAATTTAAATAATCTTTTTAAAATACAGAACGGGATGCCATCGGAATATATATTCAATCCATTCGTGTATACAGTTGAAATCTTATCAACGATTACGAGTGTCTCGAACCGTGAAGGATCGATGAATAAAATATGAAAGAAGTTTAGGAAAAGCCGAAAACGTTTTACGTATTTGAATAATCACTTTAACAAACAAAACTCGGAATCCACTTCATTACTTATTAACCTGTGCTTTAGTACGACACAAAATGAAATATTTGGGGGGAAGAAAATGATCGTCGTGGGCTCTATAGATTTGGGATTTAATAATTAGATAGAAAGTATTAAAATCATTTTTATAATAAACCCTACAATTAATGTGTGTTACCGCGAATTTTGAATCATAAGACTATTTAATTATCAAGATATATAAACTGTTTATATTATTTTAGGCTTTTAAGTTAACTACATTTGATTAAGTTTAAATTAAAAATCTAAATATTCATCCACATACATATATCAGGGGCAAGTTGGGGTGAGAACACGTTAGAATGTAATATTTAAAATAATATTTAGTTGTCAAAGCAAGCGTTTAATTTGATAAGTTGCCACCATCACGTGACCCGCATAAACTTATCACTGAAGTAAGCCTATCACTTTTAATGATTAGGGCATTTTCAAACTTTACACCACTTAAAACTTGGGACCTGCCCTGAACCGTGGCCCGATGTTAATTACCAACTTTTTAAAAACTGCAATTCATAATAGACAGCGCGGGTGAAAGATGAATGATGTGTTGGGTTTTTCATTACAATTTTTCGCCGAAAGTTTCGTTGAAAATGGACGAACAAAAACAACTTGAATTTGACAGCTGGCTTGTATAAAACATGCAAAGGGGTTCGGCCTTCCATGGATATTGTATTCCTCTCTGCGGCATTGAAAGAGACGAATCATCTAGATTGCCTATTCATTTATTTATTTTGCTTCCTTTTATACTTATCTATTTCATTTTTGCTTTAAAGCGACATTTATTTAATTAACAATACACAAAAGAACTGTTCAAAATTTCATTCATTAAATTTTCTTACAGTCGTACTAGTTTTTTCAGTGTCCATAACGAATTTAACAAAAGTCATAAGTTTACTTACGAACTCGTGCTCAAGTTGTTCATACTATACATCGCGGTATATTCAATTAATAAAATGTTAACTTTAACACTTTATCAGAGTCGAGCTACGAGGAGGAAACTCGACAGCTAAAACCTCCTTTCTTTTATCTTTAAACAATCACAAGATTGATGCGTGTTTTCAATACGATGAAACCCAGTGTAGACCGGTCATTAATAAAGCGAATGGAAATCGAATGTATAGTGAAATTCACTGCAATGTTAAATTGGCTCAGGTGCTAAACGTTCCGGCCAATATGTTTTGGTATTCGATATTGAGATAAATGAAATAGCCCGTAAAATAACCCGAGCGATTTTTTTCTATTAAATACAAGGCGGGGAAGTTATTAAGTTGAGATTTATATAACAACTTTTATTCGAACCTCGTAAGTATATATTTACTTTACTTATGTGGAGGTACATATATAACAATTTTAAAAATATTTTATTTAGTCAAAATTATTTACAATAATGGTATATCATATTAAATTGTTTCACTTTCTTATACTGATATGAACAGTATTTATAGACGTACAATGGCTCGATTATTTGTTTGTTGGCGACGAAATAGCAGTAACATAGTATAACTACGACAGGTAAGCGGATTCATTTATGTAGATCTAAAAAAATGTATTAATTATTTATTAATTTATAAAATGAATAACGGAAATAAGACCAGCATTTACATATAACTAAGATATTATATAATACAATTATATTCGTAAGGTAATGAAAGAGACGTTAGACGTTCTAGATGTCAATTCAATAACGCTCTTCAAGGTTAAGCAATCACACCAAGACTTTAACAAAGACGCTTATAACAATGTTACAAGTTCAAACCACCCCTTTCGTTGAAATTATTCAGTCATCATCTGATTTCGTAAATTATGCGACTGACGCGCTCCATCTTAGGCACTTATCATGAATAGAGTTGACATCCATTGTGATATTTTATTATTACTCTATGAAATGCAACGGGCCGCAAGATATTGTTAAATCCTTACAATAGAGACTCTGTCTTCGTTGGGTTGAGAGCGGAAAACTTGAACAAGATTCTCAGTTCCAAAAGTGACAAAGAATCTATACACATTTTACATAATAAATTCATTCTTGTTACTCTTATCCCGGGTTATCCAGAGAGGAAATAAACACCATATAAACTTTGATTTAGCTAGAATTATATATAGTTTTATAGTAACGTTATTGAATATGCATCGAAATAAGAAAGCTGTATGTGCTGGTAGACGGTGTTTTTATTATTTTGAAGTGGGCGTTGCATCTTGCAAGTGCGGTCGCCGGCGCGTGCCTGCATGCCGCCGTCGCTACTTCACTTCCAATCTGCATATAAATCGAGTATCCATAATGACATCGCTATCGCAAGCATCCCGAAATTCGTTCAAAATCCGATAAGACCTGCCGGTGAAAGCCCTAATCCAGAAGTTCCGATGACCCCGATAGTAGACAGACCTACCGTCTTCTATTATGTAAATTATCAGGCACATGAAAGTTTTAGACGGCCACTGCGGCCAAGTTTGTGGGCAAAAGTTATGATATTGATCTACGCTATCTTTTGAAGGATCACAGGTACTTAGCTGCATAGAATATCTTTACCTTGTTAAGTTTTGACAGGTTTCCAAATTAATTCGTTTAAGGATCAAAATCCATTGTTGTCGATCTATATCGTATCTATACGATAGTCTGCCTCCTAAAACTCTGAGATGGAAATGAAAATGACAGGCGTGAATGTTTCACTTATTTAACATAACTGCGACTGCACTACGGTTTTCTTTATAAGTTTGATACAAAAAGTAGAAACATAATTATTGATGAAATATCACATTTGCTGATAAAATGACATGGCAGGAAAATTATACACATCGTAAGTGACTTTTTTATCTTTGAATTTTTTCCTCGCACCATATTGAGTTATGGACTTCATTTTTCAATAACAAAGTCTTGAAATAAAGGAAAAACTTTTTGCAACTTTCGAAATTATTTCTCTATTGATAAGAATAAGACAGTGTACGGTAGTACCAAGTCGGTTGAGAGCAAGTTTTTCATCGACATATTTCTAAGGAAACTTTATAAACGGGATGACGTTAAAAGTATAAAACCTTTTAAGTGCTCATGCGATTGGAAGCACGTTACTAAAGGTATGTGAGATATTGTTCGTTTATATAGCTTAAACTTTCCAACGTAAAAGTATTTCTTTTAATATTCTTATACAAAAGTATCAAATGATCTGTTACACTTGAAAAAACGACGTATCTAGAATAATGAAGGTAAATATTTTATTCAGGGCACTCGAATTGTAGGCGAGGTAACATATTGATAACACAATGCCTCCGACGGTAGTGTGACGCTGCCTACCAAAACTGCGTTATTTTCATAAGGCACGGGCCTTGCCCTGACCCAGTTCCTTTTAATCCATCGCTTACCTATAAGGTTTTATTGGCAATGGCCCATTACGACCTACATTATCAACATCATCATCCGATTTTACTATTTCCAGTCACGTAATCTCCAACGACGAATATAAACCATACGCCCAGCATAGTTCCAGCTAAAAATAAGGGACTCGATTCAATTTGTATGAACGACAAAGCGAGATCGAAACCTATTTTCGTAAAACTTTTTCAATAGCATGTCATGACATTTTGTTTCATGAGGCTTTTTGGAAAAAAAAACTTGTTCTGACATAGTAAAGGAATCTACTTCTAAGACGAATATGAATAGGGAAACGAATTATATGGAAAGCTCCTTCTGCGTGACGTATGAGCGATTGCGTCGCTTCGCGTCGACCTCTGATTTTAACCATTCGTTTGTGCCGCGCAAAACTTGCCTCGAGGTTACATTAAGCCGATTGCCGGCGTCAATCAAAACACGCCTTTTTGCGCGATACCGTAATATACGCACAAAACCAACCAGATATTTTAGTTAATGTTTTTATTATGGGGATTTGTCACCCATAAACCGGTTTAAGCAGTTAACCGTATTTAAAATAATAAATACATAAATCGGTTTTTGTAATTTATATTACGAAATTTTAACTCGCTAACAATTGAATATACCAAAGCTATTCGAACGAGAAACATAAGATTTCTTTTAGTCGAAGAATTCAGTAATATCTGTTCCATCCCCTTTGAACATTGGCCGTTAAGAAAGTTATTGCTTGTAATAACTACGCATTAGGTGATTCATTTAATCTATTGAAGAAATTGTTAGTAGATTCTCGATGTAACGAGACAAGACAGCCCATTTTCCGTCGGGCCTACCGACCTTCGGTCTATCGTGTCGGTTGCCCCCGCTGATAAATTAGAAGTCTTAAAACTGGTGGCAGGTGATTCGACACGAATTCCAAGCTCCTTAACTCCCCCCTTAGCTTGCTAAAGTTTCAACAATTACTTCCATTTGCAATTTATGTCTTGCGATACCGGTGAAATGGAGCCAAAGTACCACATACTTTTTTTTGGTAGCTTAAATTATTTTATAATTTTTCTTTACAAAATGCAACCTAATTAGCAAGCCAAGAATGTTATAAATGAAGTAATTATTATTTATATATGTATTATTAAAATTAAAATAAGTTGAATTTATCACCGTAATTGATTAGGCCGCCTTTGCATGCTTTATATATTATTTGTTATTTTATATAATGTTTGTAAATTGTGAGCTATAAGGTCTTTATAAATAAATAAAATTGTACACTATTAAAAGCATATTTGAATGCTTTTAATGGTGTACAATTTTATTTCAAACCTCTATCAGTTTTAAAACTAAAGCTTATTGATTTTAAAATACAAGTTTTAAATGATAAAAATACGGAATGGTTACAAACCATTCCGTATTTTTTTACTTTTAGTCATACGACTAATTACTTGGATCTATGTGATGATGCATTCTAAATTCATTACGATCATTGAAGTATCGATTACCATCCATCATGAATTGAAGCAGCTTTGCATGCGATATGCGTGTGCACGCCGCATCGGTCTCTATAAACAGAGTAGGTATATGAATGATCATCATAGAATTCCCCTTTGCTTGTTAGTTTGTATGTATAGTTGATACTATTTACGTCATCTGTATTATGAAGATTTGGAATTCTCATTTCAAAAGTTTTGTTTCGAAATATAATTTATTTTTATTAAATGTTTCATTTTCAAAAATAAGACGAAAATTACGTATTTATTCTATGATCAGAAAATACGGAACAAAAAACAAAATATTACCGCATCATATGTTTATATTGTAACGATTTATCAAGACAGCAACATTAAAAATATAAATCTAATATGTATAAAAAAATCAACCATTATAAGTTACAATAACTCGAAGGAAAACGCTTACGAAACCAAATAAACTGTCGATAGCGAAAGAAGGTTTGTGAACAGTAATCCATTTATTGCGAATGAAATAAAGATGGCGAGATTGGCTCACAACGCACTTACACAAATTTCGTTCCCATGTCTTCGAAGATGAATAATAGATCGTAGTGAGTTAACATGAAAGAAGTACTCTTTAAGTTAAGTCGTTACATATTGAATAAAACAATTAGAATTCGTTGTTTGTCTTTTAGAAATAATGTATGGTTTACGGTTCCTCTTTTCTTTTTTTGTTAATAGTTTGTGTGAAGTTGGGACGACATATGCAGGGATTATTTTGGCAAGTCGCTTAACCTTATTTATGTGTAATACATTAAAGATTAATAAAATTGTATTAAAAATTAAACGAATTCTCCGATAAAAGAAATTTTATAATAATTGCAAACAATGTGATGGGTTTTCGGCAAAGTAACGAACTGTTTTTCAATTTGTATGTATTCATATTTCAGCTTAAAATATTATATTTTGGGAATCACGTAACATAAAATATCGTAGCAATCACATTATTGAAAAACATCAGTCAATTTTTTAGATATCTGAATTCAATGGGAGCGTGTTTTCAACGGAAATTTCTCGTGATAGGTAAAAAGCAATGTACGATATATAAAAACTGGGCCCACATTTCGTAGTGTTACTTTATAAGCGAGGCACATCGGGCCGAGCGCTGTTGCAAATGGCGCGAAACGACAATTTTAAAGCATTGCATTGAATATACATATTACGTATCTAGCTTTGCACGTACGCCGCGATTACTCGCCTGTTCGCTGAGAGCAAGTGTGCGCTGCTTTTAACGCATTACCATGAATAATATATACTCAAATTGAAATGTCGCTTTCGTGTCGCTCCATCTGCCTATCTGCGCTCTCCCGCCAGCCTCTTTCTGTATTCTACCGTTAGATCGCACTGCCAATGGGATTTACCTTTTATCGAAAACGGTAACATATTTTTTGGAAATATTTACTACGAATTGTTTACAAGGAAAGTGTATCAAATATTGAAATAATTTCTATGGTAAAATGCGAGCGCGTTTTTTTAAATCCCGATAATATTAAATATTTCAACAGTCAATGAACATACTCACCCAACCAATCGATCCCTTAAAGAATATAATTACTGTATAAGTTATGAATTTAATAAAACTGAATTAGAAAATAGATAGTTAATTTCGTTCAACTACAAAGATCAACAAATGTATTTAAAAAGGTCAAACAATTACATGTACACTGACACTTAAACAGTAGTAGAACAGAACAGTAACAATTATAAACACATGAAAATTCAGTGGTGCTTGCAGAACCTGCGGGTTCGAACCCACGATAATCGGTTAAGATTGTTCACGCGTTCTAACCACTAGGCCTTCTCGACTCAAAAACTTAAAATTACAAAACAAATACTCGTTAAATTAAGGCAGAGATAATTGTTACACGATCCGCAGGCGTAGTAACGATATAATTCTGATTATTACTTTCACTGAACGGACCTCCTTTACTCTAATTAGCAGAACGGAAGCACCACAAAATGTAGCTTTAAATATTTTATTTCTAAAGAAAACGGATTAACGAGTAATTGTCAAGAAATTAATACGCAAGGAACTCAGAGAGACGGCATAAATTACATTAAATGAATCCTTAATACGTTGTAGAAGTTATTCAGAAAGGTCTATAAATTGGGAATTAAACGTAATCACATGTTCATTATGCGAATTAAGGGAGATATCCTTACAGACTACTAAAAGGGACCTTACGACCCTAAGAACCGTAAAAGCGAGGGTCACCTACAGAAATCAAAGCCAGTCTTTATTTATGTCCTGGACAAGCTTGTCCTATTTGGTCCAGATAAGTCCCCGTATTATACATATATAACCTAGTTTATGCTGTTAAGGCCACCTTGCTCCATCTCGGGGCAAAGATAAGATCGCCATTAGATGTAAAACTCATTCATCGCGTGAGTCAGCTGAAGGAGGGTCCAAGGTCTATGTAATTACAATTATAAGGCCCGTACACACTCACATTTTATAAAATAAATCTCAGACTTATCTTTTACAGATTCAACGCATGATTTCATTAATTACTTTTTTATCTTGTATATAAGAGAAAAAAAAACATTCGTAATCCAAGATTTTAAATTATAATTATCAAAAATTTAATTAATAAATAATAATTATTATATATAATATACTTATTATAATACATTATGAAATAATAATTCTTTGAGGAGAATACTCATAATTTATCAAATGTTTTCCGGGTACTACGTTTTTGGGGTATCCTTTAGTTTATGCTTATCTTTGCTCATAAGCCACGGCCTATCTGGCTAATCCATAAAGCACTATACGGGACAAATAAGTTTATTTAATGTTTAGAAGTCGGCATTAGCGTGGAGTGTTGCGTTCGTGTGCGGGTCCGTCCGTAATCAGATTAATTAGATGATTTTGCGGGCGTTATTAAAAGTTGAGCCGGTTGAAACACAGTTCTGTTACCTTCGCGAAGATAGCAGGCTTATGTGCCGACTACATACTGCTTAGCGGATATTATACGTGTGCCGGGAATTCGCTTTAATGTTTTAGTATTTTCGACTGAGGTTGTGAACTCCGTGCCGTTTTGTTTGTGCGCTACAGTGGGCGGCTGGAATAATTCACTTAAGCTTAACTGGGAAAGATAATTAGGATTCTACGTCGGTTGATGCAAAATGAACGCGAAAAACAGGGTAGAAGATTTTTTGTGCTCATTCAGAAATTGAATTTTATATTTGTAGACGAAAGTTTTAACGAGATGAACACATATTTCCTTCTGCATTTAGACACAAATGAGAGCGTCTCTTTTATTTACGTAATTAGATAAATCTACGAGTAAGTATCAGTATGAAATGAAACTGAAGTGCGGAATGAAAGCTGCTTGGATATTTAGAATTTATGTGAGAAATTCAAAAAGTCAATGAATGAAAAATATTCTCACTTCATATGGATTTAGTGAATTGTAATGCAACGTGTGACAATGTGTGCACAACAGGCGGTAGATAGGTAGGTCTCTTAGCAGCGGATCACGGGCCGTTGGGCACGGAACGCGCGACCGAGCACGGCTCGTGTGCTGTCAATCATAAAACAAAAAATCGGTAAAATTCGAGTGGCTAACTCCCTGTTTAGCAAGTACAAAAGTGTGAACTTTAACAGTTATAAAGTTCGAATGATGAAATTCTGAATTCGATTGAAAAATAAAACACATCGTGTTACATAAATCTAATATTATTTTCTTTCGAATCTACCAGTAATGCTGCACGGCTCGAATTGAATAGCATTTTCAGTTTATTTTTTTCAAGTTCTCTCTTTAAAAGCCGGTCAGCGGCAGTCGCATGTGTGTTCCTGGCCCGGGGGCGATAATGTGCCGTGCACCGATTCGTCTAGTCCATTCTTTTGTTATTTCGTCTTTGTTCCCCTTGAAAGGTGGTATTGTTTTCTCGTTGGAATGGCTAGAGATTGCGCTAAGAGTCGAGATTAGCGACAACGTGACGTGCATGCGTAGACGTAAAATTGCGATAAGAAACTTGAAACTGTTCTTATTCTTTTAATTTAATATATAATAAGGCAACATTTGCAGTGTTTTAAAACGAATGCTTCTAAATGTAATAACAACTTAAACGTTTAGCTGATTACGAACGAAGCTCGGGTTATTCTGCCCAAATGTTCTAGCCTGTTGGACAAGGTATAAGCGTTTAGTTCAATGCACTACAATACGAAGCGCAGTAGGCAGTTCGTGCGAATTATGCAAGCCCTCAATTGGATTAGGCGTTCCCTTGCCAGTGTACATCTAATCGGTACAGTCTGAGCGACGTGTTGCCTACGCCACCATGACATGTCTTATGATTTCTTTTATTCATGCAACGAAAAAAGAACCATTATTTATTTTTTCATATTTTTGTTGATAAAATAAATTTTCCCTAACTGACTTTAACATTAGATTTTTTTTTATAGACCTATTAAAAATTATCTCTAATTTGTATTTTTCATTTATTTAAAAAAACGTGATCCTATAAAAAAGCACTTTCATCGAATGAACTGACTTTACTTAAATTATGGTTGTTATTTAGAAAATTTAGCTTTGCGATTTTATTACCCGTGAATACTTTCACAATTTAAAATTAAATTCCGTTGTTGCTCTAAACCAGGGAAAAAAGGAAGTGGTTGTAATGGTTTATTTAATGTATATCCTTTTCGCGTGCCATGCGGTGATCACCAACAAAATGGACAGGCCGGCCCCTTGAGGAGCCAAAAGGGTTTCGGTTTTGGTAGACATTCAATAATTGAAGTCGTTGAGATTCCAGGCGCATTGTTGCGGCCACACCTGCGACGGGAGGGACGTTTAACGGGAAACAATCACGTTAATGTTTATTATAATGTCCGATTTATCGGCAATTCTCATTTACGGTTCACGTTTGGAGTTAAACTCACAGAGGCTTATTAGGGCGCACGCGCTGCGTAGCGATTTTACTGCGTGGTTCGGCTTAACGGCCTGGAGCTTAATTAAAACTAAAACGACTCGACAAATATATTGATCAGTCTAATACCCTCTGTTATTTACGTTGATCAGGGTGCTCTCTCTAATGATTGCACTGAACGGAGGCGCAATCAAAAGAGAGCTTGGTTTGTTTGAGTCTGAGCTGACTATATTCTATGAGCGTGACATTCATAATACATATAATACAATTCGTTGTAGCTGATAAGTTGTTGGAAAAGCCGCGCATCTCTTGACCGGGTTTAGAAAGTTTATTACATTATATGTAAAAATATTGAATGTTTTTTTTTATATTTCTATTTATATATTATAACAAAAAGTTACTTTATATTAACCGAAGAAAATTATTTATATGTTAAATTATTTAAATATTATTAAATTATATGTTAAATGAAATAATGGTACATGTTGTAATGAAGGTCCTAAAAAAAACTTTTGTTTATTTAAATTGGATTTTAAGTCGAATAAATTGACGATCCCTTGTGCCTATAATTACATTATATACAGCAATACGTAACTTTAGTATTACACGCCTGTCCTGTCATATTAAATAGTATGCTATAAATACTGAATATGTGTTTATAAGTCTGTCCTTCTTTCACACACCAATGGTTCGACATTGATTTATAAATAGAGATAGTTTATGGTTGTAGACTCGTGATGTAGGATTTATTTCCGGACAAAATGTACACGAGTGAAGCCGCAAGTAAAAATGAGTTCTAGATGAATTCAACTGTAAATAAGATTTTATTTTATATTCCATTACAAACATGTAAAGACTTTAAAATAATAATGTATCAAAATGGGGGAATACGAAGAGTTGAAAATTAATGAAATCAAAATGATCAAGGGCTGGAGATAATGGCACGCGCGTAAACTTCGCAATTATTGAACTTAATTATTATAGCAATATTTTCCCTGTAATAATTGGTTCCGATTCAGGTTCGCGTAACTAATCTTCTAATACTGTATTGCTGTTATTGCTTGGAATTAAGTTGCGTTGTTTGCCCGAACTTTCTCATACTATTCGAGAAATGTTTGTTGTTATCATGTTTATTTGAATACAGATATATGAGATGAGCTCCCGTGATATAAGATTATGAGTAATATATGATTCGGGTCCTATTATTGCATAATATATTGTGGCATTTGTAGAAATTAATTGATTTACGCTACGAGAAACAATTAGTTATCCAACATAGAATGATATATAATTTTTTTGCAAGAACTTCATTTAACAAGTGTAGAAATAAAACGTAGCATAATGAATTCTCTCGGATCGTTATATCTGTTGAATCCTCTTCGATTGAAAGATCCAAGGTTTATGTCAAAGTGTAATCATTTATACGTAAGCCTCCTCAGGAGTGGGTTGCCGAATTTATGTGCAAATACGCTTCGGGACTGCCCAATGTGCTAATGAAAGGCGATACATTATTCAAACTTTGAATTATACAGTGGCATGTAAATCGATATTCGCACCGCATAGCCGCAGCAGCCTGAACCATTCGAAGAATGAGCGGAATTGTAACTAAAGGGTCTAGAAATCACCACAATTGTAATTAGTGGCCTACGGGCTATCGTCGTCGGCAGCTATGCAGAGATTTTGACGAATTTGTTATATTCCTATTATCGCTTAATCGCTTTGTTTTCGGCCTATTGTTTGCTTATTAGACATTTTTCTGGCCCAACGCTTCTTAAATACTCCAACTTCCAATTATTTTTAACCTTTATACGAAAATTGGATTTTGAAATTCGAATATCGTCTGAAAAATATTATAAATATAATTTTGAATAACATTTTAGAATATGCAATCTACTTTAAGCACTAGCATCTGGTATAGCTGGAAACCGGACCGACAATATAGGGAAACATTTTATTGAGAATCGCAAAATGGAAAATCTCACTCGAATGACCATGTACAGGCGTTGATTAGTACGGCAGAAACAAAAACTATTCCCGAACCGGGCGCAATAAACGAAGTGGAAAAAGTCGATATGGGAGGATCTGATTGTAGAACGTAAGCGGCAATCGCAGATATGCGTTTTACACTGAATGCGCATTTTTAAATGATTACTGTCCCCTCGGTCCCTAGGGCGCAGATGCGTCCCCCGGCCATCGCGTACAGACTACGAACAGAAACGAACTAGAATTTTCCGTCTAATTCAATGCAATGTTAAAACGGAAACGAAAAAAAAACATTGTAAGGCTTTTATTGGTTGCTAAAGCCTAACTTCTATAATTGTGAATATATTTTTTTATTATTATTTACTGCTTTATGCGATTCAACACGTAAATAATGTTTTATAGAAACAATGCTATTTTTCATGACAGATGAAAATATTTCTCTGTTGCATGTTCCGCTTTGTGTGTACGTTGCGTCATAACCATTGATTGCTTCTGCACAATCGGACCGCATGCACGCACTGGTCTCTCCACAAAGGACGGTGGAATCAATTAGATAAAAGAAATACGACGTTGAAGATTTTCATCAAGCTGTGAGCTTTGACCAATAATTCTTCATAACGTGATCATTGAAATATAAGAATCCGTTTTATATTCAACGTACGTTCTTTATGAGATTATTTCACGGTATCAAGTTGTTATTATTGCATATTCATAATGAAGTTTTCGTTTTGGTTAATAAATATTAACCTACATATAAAAAATAAATCTTTTTATATATAAAAACGAAATATTCATTGCTTCTCGCCCAATTAGTTTTAAAAAAATTAACCAAAAAGTAAAATCTCCGCTTTATATCCTTCGCATTCATCCGTTACCAATGCATAAAAATATTTATTATTTCTACCAATCTCCGGACGATGGTGATATTTAAAAATAAAAGGTATATACCTAGCAACACAAACATAAACGTATCAAATAACTGAATAAAATGAAAAAAAAAATATCCGTTGCGAAAACGAATTCATTCGTCGGATATGTAAAATGTTAAAATATTCATCTACCCGCAGCTCCGTACACCGGAATTCATGGGCGAATATAGAGCACACAAAACTGCCGCTACAGCAAACCTCACCGCATCAAAACAACAACTGGCACATTTAATTAAAATAAATAAAAGGAATCATATTGTGCGAGTGGCGTCACTCGACCCGCCTTTGCGTGTACTGACAACATTTTGACAAACGTATCGATGTAACTATCGCCCCTATGTATGCGATGAATTTAACGAAATGCGCTCTATTTACTCATCAAATTTAACTGTCAATTACCTAATATTGCACCAATACATATTTCATTCCGAAAGTATAGTGATGTAGGCAAATAACGCAAACTTGAACTGCAATGGTCATAAATATCAACCGAAGCATGTCGAATATGAGAAAGATACAACACTCTAAAATGGCATACCTATTCCAAACGGAAGCTAAAATAGTATCGAGTTACAAATCGTACTGAAGATCTAGACGTTCGTTGGCCGAGCTCCAATCGAGAAGTGATCATATCTGTCAATATTCTTTGAGCACACGATGCGTAAAACCCCTTTAGTAGAACGGAAACAAAGAGAAAAATTTATTTATTAAAATACCCCGAAGAAATTTTTGAGTTAACTTTCTAACCACTTTTAATCTAATTATGACAATTCACTGAGTTACCACTTTGCCGCGCCGCTAGCAATTTCTTTTAATATCTTGAAATTTTGCGGACGCCTAAACCAACTTTTTAATTGAAGATAATCAGAGTGAAACGTCAGCAGTAACCCGGTGTCACGGAGCGAAATGCTAACAGTATAATTCTGATGCGACCCTCGTTGACTTGCCATCAACGAAAACATGCTTTATTGGTAATTATGGGAAGTGGAAAACTTTGCTTCGTGGGACGTTTCGCACGAGAAAATGCGCAATTGTAGAGTTTGTAGTCGTAAAATGGTTTCTAGTTTAAAACACAAGATGTACTTCTAGCGAACATAGGTGGTATTGCACTCGTTAGACTATTGCGTTACGAGGACGGTGCACGTATAAGGAATCTGTACATGTATCACATGACTCTGTACGATATATGAAATTGAAAATCTCACGTCATATCCGATAAAAGACTACTATTATATGAATACTCGTACATTCACAATGTTTTTACAAAACTCTTTTTTCAATTTTATTATCTATTTTCAATTCATAATACTAATATTATATACATATAATATGTATTTTTTAGTAAACTATGATTATTTATATCTTATGTAGATTTGATGAATACGATTATATGCGGCAGCTAAAACAATTTAGTGTTACGATTGCTCATAAAATATTAACTCGACAATTCGCATGTTTTGGTACACTCAATGCAACGTTTCCTTATATTTACAGTGCTGTCAAGTTGTCAAGTTGTGCGGTAACATTTTGCCGACATTTACATACAATTTCATATTCATATCAGAATTAGGTACCGGTTTGAAGCGGCTTCCGTTGCGGTGATATCAGACTACATTATTAATGCGAGACTTAGAAAGATCTATCAACCAAGGTCAAAAAATAAGTAATGAAAATAATGAATCTTCACCTAAAATAATAATAATCTATATATTAATAGCCAATCAAATAATCTAAGAGAATTGTAAATTTGTAACTACAATTATTGAAAAACTCAAAACATTTACTATGAGATAAATTCCAATATTCCCGTGTATTCATAGCCTAATTTATGGTTGCTTTAAATTCGCTTACATCAATACAAACTTGAAAACACTGTTAACGTAACAAAGGATTTAAATTAAAAGGTAAACAAGAAGCTTGAAATAAAACAACCATCTCAATCGCTTTATTTAATGCTATTGCAAGTTACGATAACTAGTACGTTCTTTATGAGTAGTAGTGTATTGCTGATGCGAAAAAGACAAACGAAGGATTAAGCAGTGCAAGTTATATTGAATAAAAACTTTCCTCTTGCATACTAATGCTAAAATTTGTATTCGACTGAGTTTGCTTGACTTTTCATTAAGTTTCTCGTTTCGTTGGGCGAGAGATGGAAATCATAGTAATCATTAAGTCTGATTAAGCACCTCGCAAATCGCACTTGTAATATCTTCTTTGTTCAATCTCGCCAAGAATTACTTCAGATTTATTTAGTGGAATGTAATTTAATCTTCAATATTAAATTTTCAAGCATCATTTCAATTTAAAATTAAATTCACGGTTACTAGTATCTTGAGTAATAAACATATTGTAACTGTAGAAAGCGAAGGCTTAAAAATTTTCATCTAAAGCAAAATGTTACGTATTCAACGCGGAGCTAAAATAAACTGTCTTCACAAAAGTTGATGTGACAGTAAGCTAGCTACCAATAGGAAGCGAGTCCATAGAAAAATTGCACTCTAAGTAGGAAGAGACGAAGAGACAGAGTGTGCATTAGGCGAATTAAAAACTCTTTTCGTACAGCTCTTCATTTGTTTCTCAATTCAAAGCTAACGCTACTATAGTACTAGGAGTGAATAATGGGAAAAGAGTTGAAATCAAATGTCTAAACAGGCCATCAAAGGGCGCGAAATGAGCACGTTGAAAGTGGAACGCATTCGAACGGCCAACAAACGAATGGGACATGGACAGGTAATCGCGACGACCGATGCAGAAATAAGTTTTAATATGATGGCCACTGAACAGTGGACAGAGAGAATGTGTATTTCGAATATCCACTATTTGAAATGTAACCTACTTTTATAAAATTTGTGTTAAACATATTTAGATTACTTCCTTAAAAAATAAATTTATAGCAACGATTTTCATTTCGGTGCAAACTATTTTGCGAATAATAAAATATTTAGCTGCGTACAAAACCACAACAGACGCGAGAACCTTGCCTTTCAAAGCTAAAACTCTATACGTTTTGTGATAGAAAATCTTCGACGAGAATTACTTTGCCCAAACGTAATAAATTTTGTTTTAGTTCACAGACTTTGTGGTCAGATTTTCGGGGCACACAGCCTTTGTTTTGTCAATGGCTACTTTATTCCTTGTAATCCATTAAGACACATAACGAATAGTTGGAGGAGAGAGATTTCATTGACAGCCTCTTAACTGCGCTCGCTCTGCGGCGAAGATTTGTAATGTGTAAAGGGGTTTGCCCTTCCGAAGGACAGTTCGGGTCGGGATGCGGTTTTCTAAAGAGCTATTTGTTATGATTTCAAACAAGGCCCTGTCAGATAAAATGGCTTTGTGCCTTATTTTGTGTACACGATATTTTCTGAATAAAAGTCGAAACGTATAATATTAAAGACTATAGTAGTATTGATTACCCTAAATAAGATATTTATGTTTATTTTTCACTTGATAAATTTTATTTGAGATTTTTTAAATCTGTTTTAGGTGAACATTATTTACGGCAACATTTTCCCTCAAAACAAATTACCTTAAATTAGCTTGAAGATTTTAGTATGCACAATAAATGTTTAGTTTTCAATAGTGATGCATTATATTAGGTTGAAGTTGACTCTTTTTAATCTTTAATTATTGTTTCAAGAGACAAATCTAATTATAATATTATTTCAATGTCATGATCATTTTGTTTTCTGTTAACTTTGAGAATAAGTAAAAAAATATTAACACAATATTATCCCAAAAAGCATTAACATAAGAGCTCTTTATTATGTATCGAAAATATAAAAGAACCTTTAATTGATCCCTGAGGAAAGGCCGTTTTTATATAGGTCTTATTCCGCTCAAAGTAATATCTATTTTTTATTTTGTTATTATACTAATACGAAAATGTTTTATGTATTAAGTAATTGTATATTATTAAGATAAATCTCAAGTTGATTTAAAATATCGTTTTTGGTGAAAATGATTAAATACCTATTGTGTTTATTGCGATATTTTAACATAAAAATCATATTTCACATGATTTTGAAAATGTTCTACATTCATATTTTCAAAATACTTATATATAAAATATATGTATTAGAATTAAATTTATATAATTGTACTATTTATTAACTATATACTAAGGTTATACTTATAAGCTTCAGATTTTGTCCTGTAAACCATCTTGATCCACTATCAAATGTAGATTTAACGGAAGCAGTGTTCTTCATAAGAAAACTATTTACAGACTACGCAACGTTCTCTCGTCTTAGCAATAAATTACTCCCTCAGATCGCTTACAATTTCTTTATGTTTTTCTCGTGAAGAAAAAGAAAGTAATAACTTCCCAAGCAATTACGACACTCTAGTAACATTAATCCGACGAACCCCATTTTTAGCAAAAAGAAAAGTTTCCAAAACAAGTTACCCTCAAGAAAGAACCTGGAAGAGCATAAATATCAATGTTGAGAAGGGCTAGTCTCGTGATACTCAAGCTGTCATGCATTTTATGGTCCATAATACTCTGATTCGGATGTGATCAATAACATACTCCTTCAATAAGCTAAACTATCGCAATAAACACAATGTTGACCAAATATTTTAATTTATATAAGCTCATATTGTATGTAATTTAAAAATCATAAAACGTTCCCGTACAAGTAAAGAAAGATGTTTATTTAAAAGTAAAGCTAAAGTGAATATTTAAATCGTATTTTGTTTATGGATGACTATCAAATTACGGTTTCATTAAAGCTTGACAAAATACGAATATCACGCTGCCATTGTTTGAATAACTTCGCATTAAAAAATGACGATTCATTTAGCAGTAACCATTATGAAATCGTTAAAATTTTTCCCTCGTGTATGGTTAAACATGATTATATAATTAATGTTTATTCGCACGCACACAAAATCCGCTAAATGAAGCCTACACTTTGATATGATAATAAATTAAATAAACGTCATAAATACCGCGCTAAAATTAAATTAACGGATTATTTGCGTACGCAAATGTAAAGTAAGTGATTAAGCGTTTCCAACACGTGTTCGCTCCCAAAAGACTAATACGTTATGTAGCATAATTACTTTAGACAAAGCGGTGCGCCGTTTTAGGGAAGATGAAGAAGAATCGCAGGTGTAAATGGCCGTCTGTTGCGCCTTCCATCACCGGCCGATATATGTAGCTTAGTGCGAAAATCACACATGGGTCTTACAAAATTAGGTCCGTTTTAGCGAACACTATGCTTAAATTTCCGGACGATTACCGCGTAGCGTTTGTGGTATAACTATGTCCCAGACACGAAACATTTAGAGCCAATTCCCAACTGGCTTGTTGTATGAACAATTAAGTATACCGACTTAACCCGCACGGGAAGAAACGTAATGAATGTTTAGTGTTGGATTTCTCTAATCCATGCATCGTTATTGCATCCACGCCCAAAGTATACAAACTATTATATAATCACTCGTTGATTGATAGGTCTTTTTCTTAAAAGATACTAATCATGTAAAATGTCTCTTGTAACTAACAAATCGTTCAAAGAGTGCCTCACCCAACCGCAACTATTATAATCCAAAAAGGTCTGCAGTAACTTACCTGAAATGATAAATAAAACGTATAAAGAACATATTCTATCGAGCGTAACAATATATTTTCTAAGTCTGAACAAAGCCCATTCGCCATAATGAGCGTTGCGTGCGCTGCGTCAAACATGTAAGCAAACAATTTTGGCACGCCTGAGTAAATACAACAGGGAAATATCTTCGCCGGGGCGCCGTTAGTGCGGTATGTACATTTAGATGTTACTTGAATTTGCTGAGTATCATCTTTTCAACAAAGCTTTTGTTGATAATGAAATACAAATAGTATCCTTCAGTCAACTACGGTGCAGCGGGTTTTGTAAGGAAAATCCGCGAGTATTTACATAGGAGAGTCAAGAAAGCTCAAGGGGTTGCAGAGAAAAATAAGTGTTATTCCTATATATTGTTAGAGATACCGTATTTTACTAACGCTTAAGTAACACAATGAACTGTGTTGAAGTATAAATTTGGGACTGGGAATAAATTAATTTAAATTAACTAAGAGAAAAGGGTCTAAGAAATTACTAGGTTGTAAGGTCGGAACCGCGTTCTATTTTAATAGTATCAGGACAAAGGTGGATATAATGGGATGGGGTTTCGTTGTTTTGTTTTTGTTTAATAAATTATATTCGCTATTTATGAAATCAAATTTATTTTAATTATCTGTGTAAATATTTAATGATAAAATTAAAACTTACTCGTATAACGCTATGTTGTATGTGCAATACTTTTGTTGTAAGTTAATTAGAAAATTAGAAAATATTTTTCACTTAAATATTACTAAGACAATGGTTCATTGAATAATATTAATGCAATTAAAATGAAACTAAATCAGACTATCCATTTCAGCAAGCGACTTTTCGATCTAACGTTTTCCTTATTTTCTTCGTCATAATGTAGTTTGTCAAACGTATCACGGAAACAGAACAAACATCACTTATAACGAGGCGAAATTCACAAATCTGCAAGTTGGAAAGCATAAACAGAAACAGTCGTGGAACTCGTTGCATTAAGCAACAATACGTAGAATGCAGGGTTGCGCATATATTAGCGTCTTGTCCTTTGGCGAGGTATCTAGGAAGTTTGCCGTGGCCCACAACGATTTACACGGCTTCCGAAATAGTGAGGCTCGCCAAACCGTGAAAGCAAGTTAAGACGGCAAACGTTACTTACTTTCGAACGAATAGTTTTGCATTGCAATGTGTAAAATATTTACGTTATTGTCTATCGCCGTGAAGGCGTTCTAAATCATGGGAATTTACGGTCTTGGATAGCGAACAATAGATATTTGGGTAATATTTTATAATTCAATTTCAAGTTACCACTTTCAGTACTATTACAAATTGCGGACTACATAAAATAAATGATAATAATATAATATTCGTTTTTTAATGAGAAAGATATACTTTTTACGAATTGAAATTTTGTAGAAAGTATATACCATTTACGTTAATATGCAAAAAAGGGGAACGAAATCGTGTTAACATGAAGAGAGGTTAAAAAGGCTATTCTCATTACCCTAACGGGACCAAAGCACTATCTAATCACAGCTCAGTTGCCAAATTACACGATTTGCTTTTAAATGCGGCTTACTTTAATCTCATGCGATGTACGGGAATAATCTGGTTACTTAAAGGAAATAGTATGTATAAAAAAGTAACAGACTACTAATGGACCCACTGCTGGGCTCTTCTCATAGCAGATGACACATGAAAGATTATTGGTGCTTGTTATGGTTTTAATTCTCTACCTCCGCTCTTTATAGTATCTGGGTATATTAATTATTTCTAATAGTATGACGTTTAAAAGTGAAAATGTAATCGATTGTATATAATACAAACTTTGAAATAACATTTTATAATATGTTAGCTACTAAAGTTCAAGATGAATAGCCGTCGTAGTTAGGGGAAATAATTCCTGAGATAAGCCTACGGTCTTGAGAAATACGTATGCGCAATGTAAGGGTTGCAACCATCGTCAGGATACGTTTATCGTTTGTCGTAAACCTGTAGGATAAATCGCGTTACATGAGCTTGGAACGAACTAGGGTATAAAACGAACACTAAGGAGAATCATGGATCAAAATACCTACTATTTCAAGACTTCTATGTACTCTTTTCCTAAATTGAATGTTACATTACTTCTTAGATTGAATGATTTACGATATTTAAGATTAAATTTTAATGCATATTAAATGTTTAAACAACATGTATGTATATAGTAAGGCTTTCGGTACTTCTAAAAAAATATTATACATCATTTGACGTTTAGAAAATAAAACGTAAAAAATATGTAAAAACTTTCGCTGTATTTGGTCAGTTGAGACTCATTATTCTGATCTACAAGAGGTCAACATAACTTATCGCTTACCCTCTAATAAATTAATCCAATAAGCCGTCTAAACATTACGACGGGTCAATAATTCAAGAACTGCTTGTCCTTTTACATTATAGGCTCTGACACGACTGTAATTTATTCTGTACAGTTCTAAATTAAATATAAAACATCGTTGTGGCGTATCAGTGTTAGAGACTAAGATAAATGAAGCCATTAGTAACGCGAGCTGTACTTTTTTCGGTTCATCCGGCGGCGTCAACGGGCCCGGGGGTTGTGGCGAGCTGGGTTTGTGGACAATTTCATTAGAAAACGTTATATGTAAGTGTGTCGGCTGACGTAGTGAGGGTGAGAAGCGAGGAGCGAGGGGCTATGAGGCAGAATTACAAGCGGCACGATAAATTTCGTCGCCTCGCGACATTAGGCTCGCGGCGAAATAGGGGCGCTAGACGCGGTGCCGATGGAAAATGTGTTTATCCTTACTCGAAATTAAAACAAGGAGTGTCCATGGCATACTATAAAAACATCGGGAAACAAGTGAAAACCGACGTGTGGACGTCGCTAGTGGTGTCATTTGCGGGATAGGTGTACGTTGTATCATGTTAGATATTATAATTAATTTTAGAATAGTAATTAATGAAGGTATTTTCAAAATTATAACATTTTATTTTTAAAATTTTTACATTGAAATAGTAATTGCAAAGTATCTATTTTCCAATTTAATGAATATTTTTGAGGAATAATTTCAGATAGATATTATTTTTATTTATAAAATCGATTGTAGTTTAAAAAAATGTTTACATAGTAAAGACTTAAAATGAACTGTCAATCAATAAAACAGTGTCAATGTGTGAATATTTAAGTTAGATAAAATGGAAAACTCTTGATACATTTTTCAAAGGACATTTCTTTGAAGAGTTATTGCTTCAGTGTTTATGAACTTCGATCTTCGTCGGAAGGAGTCATATTTATTTTTTGTCTTGTCTCGACGAGTGAAATTCATTTTTGTAATAAAATAACCAACCTAAAAAGCTAAAAGGCTCTCCTTTCTGGCCTTATGGAACTGGAAGGTAAAATTTGCTTATTTTGCGGCGAGAAGTAAAATGGCCTCTCGTTTTTTGCCACTCACTGCACCCTACCCAGAGACGGCGACAGTTTAACTGTAGAGTTGTTGACATCAATTATAATGTTATATAACTATAATTATAAACAAAATTCACCTTTAACACAGTAGTAATTTACAACGTCTAACAATTAGTGCAGTTTCAAACGTGACAATTTATAACATTTTCAAGTGTTAATATATAGTTAATTCACATAAAATGTATTTTATTACTTTAATAAATTTGGCAGACATGAAGACGTAGGTAGGTAGTAGCTGATTTATATTGTTTTCTTCTAACGCATAACGAAGATATACGTCGTATCAACAGCTGCCCTGAGATTTACTTAACGTCTTTTTAAACACGACAGCATTATCTCATACCTAAGCGACGAAATACTAAGTTTGCATCGTATTTTCTTACAGTATTCTTAAAGGCGCCATCTTGGGATCTTAACTATTAAAGAAAATGTGTAAAGAATTACACATTTCTTAAACCAAAGCAAACTGAAAACTCTTTTTTAATGTTATACTTTTACTTTATGTGTTGTGCGTTTATGAGTTAAATAATGACAAAAGAAATGAGAAAACAAAGACTTGATTGTTAACTATTTTTCTGTTTTAGTTACTTATTAATTTGAAACATAAAATAACAATACAAAATACAATACTTTATAGTTTTGTTCTCATAATCTTTTTATGAAAGCTGACATTGAAATAATTTTAGTAGTAATTATTATCTTTGAAAACGAAGATATAACTCCGTATAAAAGGAAGATAAACTTTATTTAGGGTAAACGCATTAAGTTGTAAGTAAATATCAAAAGTAAATTATTGTATAAAAAATCATGATATGCCTCAAATAGGTGTTCGGTGATTGATTTTACGTTTCGAACCCAACAATACTTTTCGATGGTACCCTTTGTGACGGTCGTCAACAGACTTTATAAAATAAAAAATACACAGTACACATACACTTTAAGTTTGTATTGCAAAACTTATAATATACATAACATACGTTGTTACGTAAATAATTATCACCGGAGACTACAACGTCTCGACGTGGCTTATTACAAGCGCGCGTCGTTTCGGAAGATCATCTGAGGAAATGTCTTAAAACAAACTGGAAGTAAATAAACATTAAACACGACCACTTGCGAGTGTTTTCATTAAGAGCATTGCATGTTTGTACCGACAGCGATTACTCCGGGGGAAAAAACTAATTATGGTTGACAGAGGGCGGGAGTAAAAAGCAGAGACTGTCTGGTGAGTATTTAGAGATTTGAGCAATTAACATTGCGACGTCGTATTAAGTCTCTCATTGAAAGCATATATTACATCGTCTTCGTTCTTCCAGCTCATGAGCCTCGATGAAGCCTTATGAAGTTTTTTCACATAATATTAGGCGTTGGTATTTTTAAGTAGAAATCGTTAGCATTACAGTATTTTTCGCCAGTAAATTTTATTTATTAAAATATGATTTCGGTATTGAAGTCGTTTAACATGTATATTTATTAAATATTTTCTAATATAATAGCCACCAACCATGATTATTTAAGGAAACTAATCGATATGGACATATTGTCAATCTATGTACACCTATCTATTCAGAAGCTATCGAAAAAAAATATGAAATATATTTGCATGTGAGAGGTAAATTAAAAGAGGAAGAGAAAGTCATCAATGAAAACATAACGTCGCGTACAAAGTTACGTCCGATACGGGTTACAAGGTGTGTTCACATTTTTACCGAATATAGCCTTTATGATTAAAGACTTTAGGATTATAATGGAATGAATATATGCGTTCTGTGTTATTATATTCTGCTTTGTTACTCTTCTTTTATTAGAGCGCCTTTGATAGCTTCAGTGTCGTAGTTTTATGACAACACGGGGTCGAGTGGATAAGGATAGCTAATTTTTTTTTACTTCTACATTGTCAATGCTTTCGTAAAAATAAAGGTTAAATGTAATTGCTACAATCATCCGTAATTCCGCTGTCGAGAGTTTTACAGCAAAGATTAATTTAATTCAATTATAAATTTGCATTTACACGGGAAAATTTTTGCATGAAGGTAATAATTTTACTGAAGAATTATGTGTCAGGGAATGTCGCTTCGAGTCTATAAATTAGGGGACTAAAAAATTAAACAAGTCATGTGTATTCTAGCAATAAATAAATGACTTATTATTTCGTTGATTATCATTTTGTGACATCATTAATGTGTGAAAGTCTATAATAAAGTTAATTATTGTTTAATTAAAAATTCGTAATATATGTGCAAAGCTATTTAAGTCCATTTTATATTAATTATTAATTTCTCAGTAAAAAAATATAACAACCATAGATAATATGTTTCTCTTAGTATCCGTATTTCTTTGAACCGAACCCTCAAATGTAATATAATATCGACTATATAACTTTGAACTCTCTAATTTTGTTATACAGATGTGACCTTTATCATTCTCTGGAATGGAACGGCATTGTTTTATCGAGCGTCGACTTAGGAATATGCAAAATTAAACTATGCTGTTATAAGGATAGAGTTCATTATTTATATGCAATTATTATATTTCACTGTGATTCTGAATTTTTATTCATCTGTATTTCGTTATAATGACGTCACGTACGACACATCTCTATATAGTTGTGTATTTCGTATTAATCTGATAGATTCATACTTGGAATGATTGTCTATAGAAATAGGAAAAGTCAAGTGTATTGATTATCTCCATACTATGGTCTTACCTTGTGAATATTGAATGTAAAATAAATATTACTATCTAGTTTGTCTTGATTCATATGTTAAGTACATAAATGTAACAATTTATTCCATTAAATTAATGTAAAATAAGCCTAAGCATTTTGTTAAAACTGTAGAATCTGTGAATAATTTTAAACACGTTACCCAATTTCATTATCCGGGATCACTGTAAACCAAATTTTATTACCGAAACGCTGATGAAAGTAGACCTTTTATTGATTTTAAAGAACAAATTTAAAAGCATTTAAAGCCCGTAAGGACATAAAAAACTTTAATGGCTGGCAGTTAATTGACATAAAGTTTAGGCAGTGTTTGTAACATGCGAATTTGAGTAATATATTATATTTACTTTTAAAATCAATATATATTCTTTTATATATTAATACTTAAATTTATCTATCAATGATATATATAACTTTAAAATATTATGTAACTTTAATTTGATGTCAACGTTTTAGGTGAACATATAAATATCAAATATATAATTCTAGTGGATAAGTCAGAGATAAATAGAAATTTAATTAAAACTCACTTCAAAGAATTTCATTTCTTACTCAAGGTAAAAGATAATATTGATGATTCTTGTCAAAAAACGACACGCTCATTAAGTATGTGGATGGGGCGTTAAACATATTAGAATTGCTTTCACTTAATCAAAATAAAGTTATTTTTGTTACATTTCTAATTTAATTATTTTTTTGAATAAATAATATATATTTCATAACTTCAAATTTTATAGTGAATTTTTCAACGGTAGGATTTTTCATGTAATTAAAGTGTTTTCTATAAAAAGATAAATATTCTGGGGTGACTTTTAAATTAGTAAAACAAGATAATCCAAAGATTAA
This sequence comes from Nymphalis polychloros, assembly GCA_905220585.2. Classification (NCBI taxonomy): domain Eukaryota; kingdom Metazoa; phylum Arthropoda; class Insecta; order Lepidoptera; family Nymphalidae; genus Nymphalis; species Nymphalis polychloros. Next base: position 5,233,348 of record HG992247.1, read on the forward strand.
AAAAGCTCGCTAATATCCAAGTATTCGAAAATTTTGTACATATAAATAAATACTTTTCACTTATTATCAAGATCTCTTATAGTTATATTTTTAAATGTACAAACATAATTCAAAGCCCAATGTTAATGAAAATATTTGTAAATTCTATAAGAGTAGAATAAGCGCATTTATGAAATTTATTTAAACTTTTCAACAATTCCTATTATAGAAAATAGAAGCAACTCATGATACGACAGTCAAAATTAAGATGTTATGCCACTTACGCCGCTAATTCCACCATATCTAAGTATTAAAACTCTGCGTCAATCCTAAAACAATGTACTGGGTAACAATTGACGTTGATGATTTATGGAAATATTCATCATACCTCATCATCGCAACCATTCGCGAATCAGCAAGATAATTATATTAACTTTTGATGTTTGGTACCACAAATGAAAACAGAACACTTCTTTTTAATTTACATAAGATATATTCAATTGATTTCATTTTGCAGTTCATTCTTCCTGACAGTAGTGGTCGACTTCGCGTTCGGATTCCGCGACCACTTACCACCAGGTGGAGTGCAGTCATTTACCTACCCGGCAGATATATAAGAAAATATATGTAAACCACTCAATTAAAGCGCTGAAATAAAAGATGAGTAAAAAAAGAACTAACAATATGACTATTGCAACAGATCTCCTGGTACACAAAAATGTAATAAAAAATTCAAACGATTGGAATTGGATTCGAAAACCTATTACGACTTTTTAACACTTCTCTGAGTACGAGAGTACATTATATTCTATTTATTGTGATAATAAAATCACTACTGTGTTTCGTATTCAATCATTTATACAATATAATGTAACTTGATGTTACAAAATGTAGGGTTGAGATGATATAAAACATATAAAACATATGTTGCGCTCAGTATGAGATCCAGCGTCCAATAATTCAAAAATGAACTCAGTTTCTGCTTGATGGGATAGTTTATTGAGGTTATTTATTGGTACTTTTTTATTTGCAATCGATTTTAATATATATCAAGGAATGAATTGGTATTTAATAAAGCGTTAAATTCACATTTTAAACGAACAAATATAATGTGATTTTATCATTATCACGTAAAGTTTTACTTTTAAAGCTATTGTAAGTTTTGCTTAAATATATTTTGTATTATATACTAGCTGTGCCCGAGGTTTCACCCGCGTATGACTGATAGAAATTACTTATAATATTTCAGTATATACAATCTTTTTAGTTTTATTTTCGTGAGGTTAGTATTTATTGGTTTTCATCGCACCCGGATCTACACATCTAGATAGGGCAACAAATCATTAGCCATGAGAAAAACAGCATTTCCTTATTTCTATTCCGATATACGTAAATGTTTTTACGGGGGCACCACGGGATCGCTTGCGCATGCTAACGTGACGCCCCGACGTTCGGCCCGCATGTGCGAGCCTCCATTTCTAGGGGGGTTCCTGGATACAGAGAACCCACCTAGCCCTGGCGGTTATTAAGGCGGGGGAAGAAGGCGCGCATAACGCCAACGCCTCCTCCCCGGTCTTCTTCAGCGGATAAAATCAGCGGAGGCTGTCGCACTGCCGCTCCGCGGTATCCTTCTGTCATGACACTCTTGCAGAAGGAGGCCATTTTCAACCAGCACCTCTCGCTGTTGAGAATGGCGGCATCACACCCGGCAGCAAGAGATCTCCAACGACTATCGCCGCCAGGGTATGCCTCTGAGGCTAGTGGCCTAGCACACTTCGTCAGAGTGTGATGCGTATTGGCGTCCATCGCAGGAGGGTGATACCTCCCGCCTCGCTAACCCGGGCAGGTACTTACCGAAACAGCCATACAGCCATTGCCAGGCCTACTGAAGGGGACCTCAGGTCTTCTTCAGGTTAAAATATTTACTTTAATGAATAATTTAAGAAAATATTTAATTTAAAATATTAACAATTTTCAAAATAAAGCCTGTTAGAATTCATATCATTATTCTGAATCAAATTTAATTATTTTATGCAATAAATAAAACTTTATTCCATTTGAATTCTATTAGCAGCGCCTCTTGTGAACAGAGTTTAAATAATATTAAATTATATGTAAGTTCACTGATGAAGGAAACGCCGTAATTACACTTTTTTTAACCAGAATGACATTTCATGCTTTTTAATTTAAAATCACAGACTTTCATACAAGCATTTTTCTTTTACCTATACTTACCTGTTAATTACAGCGAAGCAGCGGGCAATAGCTAGTTAAATATGAAGAGTCGAGATGGCCCATTGGTAAAAACACGTGAATCTTAACCGATGATCGAGGGTTCAAACCCGGGCAAGCACCACTGAAATTCATGTGCTTAATTTGTGATTATAATTCATCTCGTGCTTGACGCTGAAGGAAAACATCGTGAGAAAACTTGCATGTGTCAAATTTATCTGAAATACTGTCACGTGTGTATTCCACCAACCCGCATTGGAGCAGCGTGGTGGAATAAGCTCCAAACCCTTCTCCTCGAAAGAGGAGGCCTTAGCCCAGCCGTGGGACTTTCACAGGCTGTACAGCAGGCTGTACGGCTATATATGTACAGCTTTTTTTAATAAGCTACTTCCATAATTTAAAAAAATATATAACAAACGAACACAGGCACATGTATAAGTACCAGCATAAGCTGAACCCTATTGAATATGGTTGATCATATCGATCTGAGCTCAACTTACATTGGAAGTTTCTAAATCTCTAATATAGTCCATTTTTAACATTATTTTGTTCCTTTTAAAATTCAATCATCATCATTTTACAGACTACCTACATTTTCAACAAATTCAACAGAACAGTTATTTTATAGCATTTTTATCGAATAAATTTGATTTATTTGAATTGACATAACTTTTTATTTATGAACCGATTGAAATAAATCAAACACTAAATTTCAAGTTAAGTTCGCCACAACACATTAGTGAAAACCGCATCCAAATCAGTGAAGCTGTTTCTAAGATTGGCGCGCACAAACGCACAGACAAATGCACAGACAAACTGAAAAACAGATAGCCTATGTTTTAAGTTAGACCTCTAGCAATACATCGGTGAGAACCGCATTCAATTCCGCGCAGTAGTTTTTGCGTGATGCGGGTACAAAGGTACAGACAGATAGACAAAAATTATATAAATGATTGTTTTGGCTTCTATCCCCCATATAAGTTTTTTTCCGATATCTTTAATGTCACAGACCTGTTACAATTTTATTATAAGTATAGATTAGTCATATTTATGCAACGGAAAATACTTCTCGTTGTTTTAATAAAATAAATTTAAATTAAAGCTGATACCGGTTTGGAATAACTATTTTTCATCAATATTGTCCACGTAGTAATATTATATAGTAAAATAATTAATTATATCCTGTTTATAATCAAATCAACGACTATTATCACCCAAATATTGCCACCTATATAATTTTACATAAAATAATATTATGCAGTATGTATTAAAAAAAAATTGACAAGATCTGTGGAGTAAGTAGTCTTCACAGATCTTCCTAATTGTACAATTATTTTACATGGCATTATCTCGCGATATGTTTTATTAAATACAATGATTAAGCACTATTAATCTCACCGCGAGCCAACCTTGTGCTAATCTGAATAACAAAGTTTATGTAAATATTTATTTACAGAAAACGCTAATTACTGTTTCATTTATTCTCTTAAGGATTAATATTGTGTTATAATATGAGATTCAATTATGAGATTAATATATGTTCTCTCAGTCTTATTGTAGATCCTTTTGATTAATTTTATATCGTTCTACGTCAATTAGATTAGTATTTTATATAAATTTGGAAAAATAAATAAAAAAACAAACTTATTTTTTTATCATATTAGTAGTACTAATATAATAAGCAGTCATATTCGAGTTTTAAGAGCGTAATGAAATTACTATTAACGGTGCGTTACACAATTTTTATTTGAAAATGATTGCGGCTTTTAAATATGCGTCCTATCGCTTTATAATATCCACTTTTATTGGCCTGTGATAACATATTTTATTCGATAATACGCTATTATTACACAGTATACTGTATAGATTAGTCGATGTGCAATTTAGGGTAATGTGTATCGTGAACATAAAAATGTTTAAAGAGTAAAATAATGTGTCGAGAAACGAAATGTAAATGCGCGTTATCTGAATATATGAACTGAAATCCTTCTGGAACTGAATTTACTTTTAGTTAAAAGGTAACCTCTGTTACAGTCACGACACTTCCATTTATACCCAAATTTACCCGAGTCCACCCGAACACCCAAATAATCCACTGAGGGCCATTCTACGTTCTCGTTTGTTGAAAAGCCAAATCGCAGAACATTATTCTAATTTGCTTTCACGATAGCTTTCGAAGAAGCTATTTATTTGCGCCGTAAGCTGAATCCGCGGCCCGACTTGGGGCTACGCAACTTAAATTATGGATCGAGTTGTATCTTAAATAATATTTCCGTCGTTCTACATTTAAATGTGAATAAATTTTTGACATTTAATGAAAATGTAACGAATTATTTTTAACAGCATTTATCTTTTTATTGCTTTAAGGTAGAATTAAATTGAATTTGTTATTTTGTAAATCAGCATATAAAGAGAAATGAATCACTTTATAATTTTATTATCAATGAATTATTTACGTATTACGAAGAATTGGTGAACATATTTTTGATATAAAAACACGTGCCCGATTCTAATAAAGTTGGGCAATATCGAAAAGGTATTTTGTACGAATGGTTTTTCAGAGAGCCCAGAGAAAAAGGGACATAAAACGAAAAGAAACGAAAGTGGAAATATGGCCAAGTCATATTTTATTTACTGCATACAATCGAACCTTTATCACAGTTTGTATCGAGTTAGTGTGTGCCGCTTAGAGTGCGGTCGATTTGGCCCCAGTTTGTTTTCCGTGTTTATGTTAACGGCTATAGAAAAATATTTTATTGATACACGCAGAACGAGAAGTATTAAAACGTGTTTCTTATGAATAAAAGCAAGTTAAAACTATTATATATCGTATTTTAATAGTATTAAAATAACATTTCATGTCCGAAATTCAATTTAAAACTTTAAGAGACATATAAAATAGCAATAATGTTGGTAATGCTAAATTGCATTTGAAATTACGGTGAACGTAGCAAGGAAATACAGCAATGCGTATAGCTTGGACCAAGTTGGAGCTCTCTATCGGTAAGCCTCAATAATTGGTTCCTAAGGAAAGAATTTTTAGCGAAAAAATGTTCGACAATTTATCAGTTGGCTAGGCAGCTCTCGACATGGTCGTGCTTCATCATCGTTTTTTCGTCAAAATAGCAGCTTTTACCCGCTACGTTACAGAGTTCTTATTACTCACCCACTTTGGATACATTTTGTTTATATTGTAGTGAACTTCCCTCAAAAGGAACTTTAATTCTCTTCGCCACTCTAAATAGCGGAAATCGAGCTGCTTTATTACTTCGAGCGCGTTTTCTTTTGTTTTCTTTTGCGGTATAAAACAGCACGTTACGACATTTTGTCGTGAAAAAGATTGCGGTTGACTCTTTAAAACGATGAAATTCTATATGGTGCATGCAATAAAGTATCCTATGCTTATCAGTTTGCAGTGAAGGAATTAATGATAGGAAAAATGTATTAAAAATGTTCTTTTTAAATAATAAAAGTGTCCAGAATTTTTTTTCAAACATATTTTTGATAGGAAATATCATTTTGTAAATGTAATTATTTCATATAAATCATAAAATAAGAAATATAAGGAAAAAAAGCTATTAATAAATGTTTATTGATATCGAAGCTTAACACAGAACGCGATTTAGCCGCGATACGCAGGCTCACCAGTTCCATGTGTGAAAAATACCTTTTTATCTAGGGAATTCGTGCGGAGATGCCGAACTCTTATATTTATAAGGAGGTATGGGATATAAAGAAACCGAATGGAAAAAAAGTGTAGCCTCGCTAGCACCGGCTGTAGATCTTACTGATTGTGAGATACGTCGCGCCGCACCTTGAATTATTTGACAGTTTGAATTGTCACTAGTGCTCGTTTCTGTTGTTATTTTCCCAACAAAACCTCACAGAACAATGCGTGGGTAATAAAATTAACTAGAAAAAAAAAACATTGGAGTAACACATTCGTTACCGAAACAAATATCTTTCAAAAATTTTAATTCAATCCGTTTAATCATTATTTACAAGTTTTAATGTTGTGATAAAAAAACGACGCATGATAAGCGTTTGGTATTTGACAAGAATTCCTTTTAAATTGTTTTTCTCTTCTGGTAACGTCAGCGTCTCGTTTAATCAAGGTGGCCGCTTGCCCGAACACCTAATTATGTTTACTGTGTCCTTTCTCTTCCTCTTTTCCCTTTTCTTCATTCTACTACAGCGGAGATTCATTTTGAACGCGCAATAAACCTAAAGAATCTGTAAATCTTTTCCGTAAATTTTTGCCCGAAGTCTATTATTTTTAACTAATCAAATAAACTTATTCGTTTAAATACTCATATATTATCTATAACATGTATAACATTGTTATTTATATAATACAATAATGGTTGAAAAATTCGAATTGATGTGTCAACTGTAACAAGTAATATGTAAATTTTAGTATTAGTTTCATATACTAAAGGCTAAATCTTTACGAGACAAAGTTGTCCTCATAGGGGCCACGCACGATCCATTAATTACGACCACAGCGCCGTATGAGACGTCAACTTTAGCCCCTTCTATCCGCACTAACCCCCCAGCCACCTTCCATCAATATATGAACTCTTTTTTAGAAGAATACAATTTTCGGAAAACAGTCAACGCGTAAATTCTATTAGCATACCTAATTGACCCTTGATTCTGGAAATGGAAACAAAAAACCAAAAATCTCCTAACAATATCTTGACGTCGCCGAGGCAATCAAAACTTAGGAATATTTTAGCAAACCGATCCATATGCAAAGTCGCATTCTAAAATAGGGAAAGTTAACGCAGAAATATTTAATATAAGACGGGGAATAGAAAGATTTAAATATTTTAATTAACACCAAAGAGAAAGAAGTGAGGGAAAATAATTAGCCAGTCCTAAATCAGCTTTGTAGACTTAAGTCGACTCATAGAATGTATTCACACATGCGTGAAACGAGTCCCATTCGATTTTGAAGAAGCTTTGAATAAGACGACCGGGGTTCTCTTGTGAGCTGATTCAAATGCCTCCGTTGATTTTCTCATTTCAAAGTCAATCCCCTCGTAAAATTGTAATATAAGAATAAATGTAACGTAATAAGTAATCTCAATTCGCTGTAATATACAAAAAATATTAATATGACTTATTCAATAAAGTAAATTTCTAAAAGCTATAAGTCGTCTTAATATTATATGTACATTCTTCATATTTATATTATATAGTGAATGTTATTTTAATTGTCACTTCGTTAGATAATGCACGATGAAAAAATAGCAATGTTTTTAAATGATCGGCTTATATCGTCTCGTCGATTCTATTGTAACGAGATTAACTACTCGGGGCGAATACGTGTTTATAGAATATCAATTGACTTTGTTTTTATTGAATGTCTTTCGGGGAAAATAAACGAAATATAGCTTTATTTTCTATATAAACAAGTTTTGTATTGAGAAACTTAATATTTCAGATGATTTACGACATAAGTTCAGAAATCTTTTTATTCACAAAATCATACATATTTCAAGTCTCAGATCTCACCTTACAAATGATAATAATTAATAAATGGAAATCTTTTGTTATCAATTTATAATTGTGTAAAAAAAATATCAAATGCATAACAAGATATGGAATGGAATGAATTATATAATACAAAGTATATTATATTCTTTTACGTCGATGACAAGTCGAATCGTAGCCTCGAGCATCGACAATTACGAGTATATACTACGGCTAATACAAATCGCTTGCCCCGAGGTACGTTTATCCGAAGCGCCCCCGTATTATCCAGGAAACTATTACATCATTGGTTCGATAGGTTTTTATTTTATTTTTTAAAATAAACCATAAAAGTAAAACAATAAGACTAAATATCAACTAAATTATATTCGTCAACCATTAAAATTGATTAGACTTTTATTTGAATACATTATAACATTATATTTTATGTTTCTTACTTTTTATTCTGATACAATTATTTTCCTACAAGGGAGTACTTCTTAAGAAATTGTTTCTCTACTAAAAATCAAAAGAAGTTTGTACAAATGAAATGGAAAAAGCAGTGCTTCTTGAGTAGTACTTATGTGGCCCTGTAAAACGCTTCGAGAGCGTAATTAGTTCGCCATTAGCTTAATATATTGGCACTCAAGAGTTGCCCGGACCATTCAAAAGTAAACAAAAAACGTAACTCTTAATTGGGAAAATACGAGTTGTAATTTTATTATAAACTCGATATTAGAGTTTCGAATGCTGAAAGCGCATTTAACTCCAACGTTTATTTGAGATTGCTATTAGCTAACGGAGAACGTGATCAAATTGCAATTTTCGAGATTTAAGGAAATATACTTACCGAAAATTGATAATAATGCTAAAGTATTTTTATTACGACTAATTAAAAAAAGTCAGTACTATATTAATATTATTAAAAGTTGAAGTATGAAATTGTGAGAGCACTTAGCAGTTGATTTCATGAAATAATATTTCAATATTCAAAAACTACATATACCAATATGTTCGGAAATATAATGACATGAAACTGCACAACAAAATACAGCAAAAATTTTAAACCGCAGCCGAATGGCGGCCAGCGCTTTAGGAACCTTCGATCAGTCGTCAGCGCATAACCAAATTAGAGCAATTTAAGTCAGGAAATTGGAAACGCTATCGGGAACCCGTTTCGCCGTGCAGCGGGAACGGCTTCACTGGTATTTCAGGCATCCACCGTTTCGGCAGCACTGGTTAATGTCGGAACAATGCACGAATCTGGACAGACAGATCCGAGCGGCCCCGAAGATAAACGACAATCGTGGATCGTTGTAACAACTGATTGATATACGGCCTCCGATGATACCGTATCTATAGTTTAGTTAAGCCAAATTCCGGACCGGCTTCAGTTACAGTTCGAGTGCTGCCGACAGTAAGCGATGTTTAGCTACTGATGCAAGCGCTTAAGAGTCGTTTCGCTATCGCTTGCGAATTGTTTGATGGACATTAATGGCGCTACGTATCAGTTGGCTGTTTACTGGGAAATCATAGTTGAGACAAGATATTTACTTCCAATGATATTAAAATTAGATTTCCATTGAGAGATATACGAAATTTGGTGACGAGAAAATTCATATCTATATGAATAACTGTTTACAATCAAGGCCATTGAATGATTTTTTTATTACATAAACATAATGACATATAGACATATTCGCAATACAATATTCAACATTGCAGCACTTGCGGCCGCATTTAATAGTAAATGTCGATACCCGATCCGAAGTTGAGAGCAAACACTATAATAACAAGTAATCGTGCAAGTTCGAACGGAAGGCAGCACACGTCTTGCGTACTAGTTATAAGCGGAACTGGAAACGGTCAGAGTTTGGGCTCGCTCGACGGCTAAAACAATAGCGAATCAAGCATGCAACGGAACTTTATCAAAGACACTTGTGCGTGCGGCGCTTAGCGAATACCAGCTCACTAACTTTATATTGGTTAGGAAACTTCATCGTTAGCCGTGACCATTGATTTGCGAATATCAAACGTCATGGTCCAAGACGTTTTCCATGATATATTGAAATATGCAAAATATACGTTTGAAATACTTATGTGTATTTAAGTAGAGAATGAGATTTTGTTAAAAGATATCATACAAAATTATGGCGAATAAAGTGATTAATGTATTTTTTCCCGCTCCTAAATGTTGAAATGATATTTCAGAAGAGAAATAATTCTTACACTTATACATCTCGCTTGAATTTTTTGTATATAAAATTGTCCGCTTAACATTAAATATAAGATTGTTTTAGCGAGGCAGATAGACAGATAAAGCCGGCATACATTTTCATGAGAACAGAAAAAAATAAAAAATTCTGCGATTCGCGGCGACATTGAGGGCTAACTGTATATTCTCAACAGACTTTTACCCAAATGTATCCCGTAACCAAAAGGTCATAAACGATCACGGTGAATACTTAAAATGCTACTTACTCCGTACGCAATTGAATGAATTTTAGAAAACAACAACCGCCTAATCTTTGTAGGCTTTCGAGATTACACCGGTCGTTCGGCTAATTAATTTTTAAGTCAGCATCTCGATGCCGGCACGCGACATTCGACTTTCAAGTGAATTTGACTGCGATTTACATATTAATATTTTGTACGGTATCACTTTCTACGCAGTATTAAACTGCTCTCGAAATACATTTTGTAATAGAAATACGAAATGCTGAATTTATAATCATTTTATTTAATTAACTCACTTCAATAAGTGCCACTTAAATAAGTGTATTGGCCTATCGCTTTTAAATTATATTTTTTATTTTAAAGATATTTGAATTCACTTTTGCATTTATTTTGGCATAAATTTAATTCATTAATTTGCTTTGGTTGAAGTCCTGTACAATTATAGTTCTGTTTAAGTTTTTAAAGTAGACTTAAGTACTATTACACATTACTATACTATACACGATTAGTGATCTCGGTAAATCATTAGTTGAACATTACGCTGTGCTAACATTTCAAAGTTCGCAAATAGAACGAATTCAATGGCCGAATGCTTAGGGGATGCCTCACGTATAGATTTATTCATGCGACAGGGACCGTTGTGTCGTGACGAACAAAATTTGCGCCAACCGTTCGGGCTATAAATCCGGAGTTTCCTAAATCCTTGAAAGGGCACTGTTGAGCAGCTTTCATCAGAAAATACTCCATTATCTGAAGGAAATCGTTACCGGGGTTCAACCTCGCCCACCCTTCGGCCCCGACCCGACGGGCTTTCATTTACGACGGCGTTGCGTGCACGCGTCCTCGCGGCCTTTGCTTCAGGTGGGCGTAGTCATTCTGTTCAGTATTTAAGTGGCTCATTTGATATTCCGAGACGGTTTGCATTCGGAAAGCTCGCACGTAGGGAGAGCCAGGATGGTATCGAGACATCGAAGTCACGCACACATCGCTATCGGTATCGGCTTGCGTACCTATACGATACTCACAATAGCCGAGCATGAATGTGAACGCACGTGACGCGCCGGCATCGGATATACGATTTGGTGCCGTGTACGATATCACGGGTCCTACGCACACGGACGTATCGTGGATTGCTCCGAGTTTGCGCAATGTTTATTCACAAATAAACTAATGAAGGTAGTACCTACAAAAGCGACTAGATTGTTAATTAAACTTGCTCAAAATGTGACACCCTTACGAAATGATGTCGACTCGAGAGCACAGTGCACTGCTTGAATGTTATTGAATTAATTTGTACTCAGAATTCTCGGTGTGCGCTCTAAGTAGATTCAATAATAGCCTTCATTTATTTATCTTAGTTGGAAATACACTTTAGGCTTTTATGTGCTACTACGCGTTTGATTATCCTATCAACTGTAAAATTACGGTATCTTGTTGTAATTAAATTTATAATAATAGTTTGGTTCGATCATTTTCAATATAGTGTATGCGGTTTCGAACGCTAAAGTTATTCCGTACTACATATACGGTATCTCTTAATTATAACTTCAATATTAATTATGATTTTAGATATTATATGAAATATTAAATATTTTTTATCATGTTATTTTATATATAAAGTCGCGTTTACACGACGTAACATGGACGCAAAAAGTAATTCAAAAGATTCCATCATTAGGCCGCCGACCAAAAGGAATAACCATTCCCTTAATCATTATTCTTAAAGACTCTTCATTAAATTCCTTTTATCTCTCCCGGGATATTTCCTCCGCTCGGCATCAATCACATTCACTCCGAAAAACTCGTTGGCTTTATTCTAAACTCTCATAATAGGTAATGAAGGTTTTGATCGTCGCGGGCGGCTGGCTTGGGCCGATTACTTTGAGAGCTAGTACAATGACTGCCGCCTGTAGCCAATGGTGAATTCCGAAAAGTTCCTTAGTCACAATCCATGCTAGATGCGGAGCTAATTACGGCAAAACTTTTATAGATAGACACCTGTTCTGAGTCGCGGATGCCAGACAAAGACTCGAGTTATCGCAGGCTTACAGGCGTTCATACGATGCTGTACGAATTCGAGCCTTTAGGCACGCTAATAGAAATTATTTTTGCTTAGTACTGTAAGATACTAGACGGTAGATTAATGCTAACATGATTCTTATTCAATGTCGATCGATGTGGAAATTTTCAAAAGAACATATCCGTTTATTGGGTATTGAAATATAATTAGTGATTTTTTGGTTTGTGTTTGTTTCATCATTAGAACATAAAATTAGTAAGTTATCATACTATCTAACAAAAATATGGATAATATATTTGTGTTGTTGTTGTTTGTTAGCATTATTAAAAATGTTCACTTTAAATATTGCAGTGATGCTTGATTCTTAAAACAGAAAAAATACCTATTAAAATATATTTTTTCAATGTAAATGTTTTAGGAACTATTTAAATTATTGGGATAAACGTGATGATACTAAAAGTTTATTTTAAGAACAATATATTCCTATAAAGCTAAAGTACTTACCGGTCCAAACTGTTCGAAGTAATTCTTTACATCTTCCAGCGTTGTGGGTGCTGATAGCCCTCCAACGAAGATTTTCTTTGTTCTGGTCACCATCTGAAATAGTATTATGATTTTAGAAGTTATATTACATGCATTTTTCTCTCGCTTCGCTAACTCTTCTTACATTACAAATCATCTTAAGATGATAAAGGAGAAGATCATATGAGGATTTGTAAAAATATATATCACATCATTTTCCAAAACATTAATATAAAATATATCTTTACACAGTGATAACAAGTATAATATTAAAATGCTTAGAACTACTAAAGTAATAATTATTATTATAATGACGTCAGCTTAGTTATTTATCAATCCGTGGACCATTTCATTACGCAGGCGCTTAGATGATTCCATTATTACGTCAATATTAAAGCCCCTTCTACGCTGAGGTGATTTTAAATTGAATATTCATTTTAACACGTATAAATTAAATTAATTACACAAGACGTTTTTAATGCAAATAAATATGAAACTGTGGAATCGGTTTTTCGTACAAAATATTTTACACTATTGATTCTGATTTGATTACAATAACACGTGTGATTTATGATCAAATTAATATGAATTGTCATACTACCGTCATTTGAATAATTATGATTATTAATTGTCAAAATTGACAATTTAATTGTAACTGACTTTTCAGATGAGATATATTTATAATTGTTCTTTGATCTTCGATTCTAAATTGGACAGGTAATAAGGCAAATCAAATTGTCTACATAAGATCCTTTGGAGTTGCTTTGTCTTGTCTATATTTCGGATCACTTAATGTAACGGATCAATGATATTTTAAACATGAATTGGTTATATGAAGTAGCAATAAAATCTTTGTTACTATTTAAAGAAGTCACTAACTGATTGTTAATGCTATCTTACTGTCTCGGTGGTCTCGGTGATTACCACCCATTCACCAATTATCCTACCGCAAAATACGTATTGTATTATTGGGCGCTGGTTCGCACGTAGGTGGGCTAGTGTATAGACACAAGGGACGTAACATTATAGATCCCGTGGGTAGCCAATTATTGGTGTAAAAAGTTATTTAAGTATACTTTTTTCTGCGTCAGTATATATTGGCTCATTAAATAAATAGTATTTTTTTTCGCTAGCAAATTTACATGTCGAATTATTTATTCAATTATTAATGTTACCAAACGTTCACTTTCATAGTTTTGTAATTTTTGATTTTATTTCAACATTAACTTAATTCTCGTTACAAGTAATAATAATAATTAAACTACAATAACAATGACCGTAAACTTGCCGTTTTGCATTCTGATTACAATATAATACTGTATTAAGTAAACAAATTGAATAGCACGTTTCTTTGTTCGTATATTACAAAATAATTATTAAACATAAAATCGTTTACGGTATTGTACACTTTTCATTTATAAATAATGTATTTATAAAAACCACCGACCCTCAAGCTTGCCATGTATTCTTTGAATAAATTTGAGATGTAAAAAATCTTAAAACTAATCAATCTTAATACAGTCTGTATTAAACGAAACAAAGACAATTAGTTATCAGAAGTCTATTGATATCAAAAGTGAGCCGTCAGTATTACGAGATAAAATAATTTCGTTATGCGATTGAGCCTCATTCGATTCATGTTAGAAAGTGATGATACGTTTGATATCATCAACCTCAACCTCATTCAATGAAACATACGTACTAACGTGATATGGTGAGCAAGTAGATTTTACTGTGTCAATATATTTAGTCGAATGTAGCATCTGTTTATATAAGAAATACGGTCTGAATTCGCAAGATAATATTAATATGTGTGTTTTCCGCTGAACGTGTCCAAGTGGCAGATCTTCTCCCCACAAGTTCGCCTTTTCCCTGCAAATCTTGAGTGTGACAACAACCTCCCTCCCTCAGTCACGTTGGCTCTTCATGTCAAGGTATTTTCCTTTCGTTTAATTATTCGACATCATGCATGTATGTGTAAATAAGTTTATTTAATATTACTCTGAATCAAATAACTAACATTTGCATCGTCATATAATATTTTGACTTAATAACAACGAAATTTCGATTTGAAATTATATATTTTAGTAAATCTAGTATAATAAGAATTGTTTCCTACATAAAGTTATATAAAATGGGTCAAATTTACAACCTCTTGGAATTTAAATCAATAATTAGATTAAATCGAGATGCCAATATTAAACGGGGAATAAAACGGTAAATAAAAACTGTATAAGAGGCGTTCATTAATTGGATTGTAAAGGGTGGCCTCCTGGGAGCGAGTGTCAGGTTTGCTGCTGGCCACGTCAGCTGAAACTGTTGGCAATTACCTTAAATGTGGACAACGCAGTTGATTCCATGGGGAAAATTATTATTCGCCGCATATCCAATTTTTGCTACGGCCTACATTGGAATCGGCTACTTGATTACCTATATTTATTATCGTGACGCGATTTCGAAAAATCGTTTTAGCTATTTCCGATGTGAAATGATTTTATAATGATAATGTCAGCTTATATTGATTTGGTATGAAATAATCGATTGCATTTTGTTAATATAAGTACTTTTATTGAAAATTCAAACTATAATTTGCGATACAAAATATTCGAACGTGTCTGAAAACAGCGCGACTGGCGCTCGAACAAACGAAATTACCACCCCTTCGTTAAATGGACTCGGCTACTCGTTGTCATTTTGTTGTGAAAAATACAACAATTTAATTTAGTCTAACTTGACCACGGGTAACTGCCAACACCGAACGGCCGCAGCGATGAAAAGCTACACACATCAATTACGGAATACAGCGACTGGATGTCCCTTTGCAAGCGTACAGTCGCGCAACTTGCTCTAACTCAATTCATAACATGCCTCTGACAGTGCACCGCTGAAATTTTTACATTCTCACCCACATGCCATGTACAAGTTTTCATCTAAAATAACACAACACATCAAAGTAATCTACCGCTACCAGTTTTTACATATAAATATTTTAACTATTTTTGGTAATGGCAAACTTCGTTTCCACATAGATATATCGAATTTATGAAGTTTAAAGGACTAGTTGGAAGTGATAGTTATCATTATCTATACTACTATATAAATCTATTGGTTCTGTCTGTACATTTTTTTTCACCTAATTTTGTAATAAATAATCGTTTTATGATGCAGTGATTCACATTATACTATTTTTTTAATTTTTGTCTGTCTGTCTTGTCTGTTGTCTTATCTTGATGAAAATTGGTACACACAAAGAACGTGTGATGGTGCAAATGATAGGCCATATATAAGATCGGTAAACCCTACGGTATCTTATGAAAATTAATTTCAAATCGTTAATTACGTATTTCTTTACCAGTAGCCTTATGTGTGTGTGTGCGTGTGTGTGTGTGTATGTGTGTGTGTGTGTGTGTGTGTGCAGGTGTGCGCGCGCGCGTGTGTATTATTATAATAATAAAATAATTTATTAAACTTTTATTAATTATACGCAGGTGAAGCCGCGTGGCACAGCTACTTTACAATATATTCATAAGTTTTAATTTATATTGTAATGTTTAAGTCATATAGTGATTATATAAACACTCAAATTAATACATCATCATTGTATTAAAGTATGAATATTCCATTGTACAAAAGCATTATCAGTAAGGACACGAAGTCAGTAGAAATTACGTACATATGTACATACATATACGTTCAGTGATGTTTTAACATATTCAAGTTTATCTTATTGCAATCAACGTTACATAAATACATCTATGCTCGCTCACGCGCAATAAGCATTGCACATACATAGATACGAGGATGATCCCCGTCTTCTTGTGTCGGGCACCTTATCTACTTCACAGCTCATTAGGTCTCGCACGCCGTCTGCCAACGGATCTATGCCATTTATAACAATACAGAGACCGCACAGATGGTGATTCTGAGGCTTAGGTTGCTAGTCTCGTTAGATCAGTTGGAGACTCGGAACGCGACAAGAAATAAATACCTACTCGGCTGCGGTGCTCGACATCAGACAGCAAGCGACGCAAGACAGTAACCGCGTACGTTCTAAATGGCAGACATTAACGGAACGTTATTGCTTCTCCGCTTCACCAACACTTGCACAGTATTAATCTGTCTCGTTCTGATGCTCGACGTCTGTCGTGTCGTAGACTAGATAATTCAGGGAACATCTAAACTTGGCTCCATCGGACTTTGTTGTTTAAGTTGAACGAATTTAAATAAAGAACGCATAACTATTAATGAATGATAGCCATAATAATATCGTCGTACAAAATTAACGATACGAGAGCGTAAATTGAGTTTCTTATATAAATATATTGAATTTATTGTTGAAAAATATTAAATGAAAAAAAAGTTTTGTTGTTTTTACGTTTCTGTATGTTTTCATTCAATATCCAATAAAGTAAGCACAAACAAGTAAATACGAAAGAAAAAAACGAATGCATGGAAATGAACAAACTTCTCAGTATTACAACGCGAGCTGAATAAATAACGACTGATCGATGTTTTGATAAGGGCGTGTAAAATTTTAAATTAATTTATATTATACTAACAAAAAATATTACGTAAGTATTGAATAGCAAACATTCTTCGATTATGTTATACCTCGATTTATCAAAAATTGAAATATTTTAATGTGGCAGATGTAAAAATGGAACGATAAGGGCGCACATATGCCGAGAGGTAATTTCTTTTAGCGAGAGAAAAAACGCCCAGATGCATACCAAGCCGTTCTACTTCAGAAATACTTACACGAGCGCTCACGAAACAATAGGCGCATTTAGCCACCTAAAAAGAGAAATAGCTTGGCGCACTTGTCATCGAAAGCCATTCGAAACACATCGGAGTGACTCCATATATACAAGGGTTGCATTCATATAGAATGGTACGTATACTTATTTCTTTTATGCAGCCGCGCCTAGCGAGTGGATGAAAGCGAGACGTTATGATGCCTTGTCGCTTTCCCCTTTCTTGCCAAATGCAAAAAACTATACTTATACGAAGCTTGCCATTGTCAAGATTGACTACAACGTCTTTGTCTTGAAATATGGTGAGATGTTAAAATTTTCTTACATCAAGTGCAAAAAGATACAACGGGAAAATAAAATACAAAAGGAAAGTATATTAGGAACTTTTTTCTCTCAGACAAAACTCTCAGAAAGTTATCATTATATTTCCGTGGTTGTTAGGACTTATCTCATATTTTAAGTAAAGGTCAGTATTTTTTTTTTCTATTATCCTACACATAATCAAATAAAAATGATTTTATGTTACGAGTCAAATTATAAGCTGAGGGGAGGGTGAAATAAAAAGTGAATAATGAATGCGGAGGCCGAATCCGGGACCGCGCGACCGTAGCAATTATTTTGTTTCGAGTGCCATCAACATGGTTCGTTCTTTCAAATTTTCATACATTAAGCAAATGTCGAGAATGCGTAATTAGGGCCAAAATGTTGTAAGCCGTCACAAGGTTGCTAAGAGCATTCATTTGTACTTCAAGGGGCTGGACAATCGGATATATTTTAAGCGGCATTCAACTTCAACGATATGGATAAACGATTTTTCAGTCGTTTGAATAATACAAAGGAAACTAGACGAAAATTAACTCCATTGAAAACTGCTTTACACTCGCGTTTAACATGCGTAAAAATATTTACATGACTAGTAAAATTTGAATATAGAATTAATATGGTTTGAAATTATATCGAATACATTTTGAAATTCGATACAACGAAATTTGTAAGAAAAATAAAAGCAAAGAAGTAATACCAATCCAAACCTATCAAGAAAATATATAAATCTATAAATTATTTCGTCTGAGTGAACTCTATATTATACAATCATATTTTTACCAATCCCTACTGAAAACATTGACGTCTTTACAATGAAAGACAATGTAAAATGAATCATCTTACGTCTAACTAACAGTGATATTTCGTATGACACTTGTAGCGTGGGTTGAACATTTTCGTCTCCGCATCGGTCGATAGTGTTGACGAACAAAATAAGCTCCCCTTCGGGTGGGAGTGTGGTGTCAAGAGGCTATAGGATTAAACTTAAACTGGGTTTGCCCGCAGTTTAATTATACAAAAGGTATGTACTCGCGCACCACTTGCGAAAATGTGCTGTTTCTCTGACATATAAGTTAGAAATTAGTTAATTACATCCTTTGCAGAATTGTATGGTAAATAGAATTTCAAATTAGACATGTAGAAAGTGACACCGGGCGATGATGATAATACGAGCGTGTTTAATTTATTAACGCTCGAGAAAAACGTACCTACTTAAGCCAGGTACTTAATAATAGCCGAAACGATTTTATCGGAATCGTGTAATGTTTTTGAGTTCCTTTCAACTTTCGGTGGATGGCGCATTGCAGAATTAAACTTTTCACAATATAATTACTTATACGTGAATATCTCGTATGTGTGTGTACTTTTGTTATTAAACTAGTTTGTATTCGCTAGAAATGTAGTAAATTGTGCGTTTCATGAAAAACTTTTGCACTTTTATAGCAAGGGAAGACCGGAGTCAATAAATTTTAAGCGTTCTTCTACAACGAGCTTGCTGAATGAAATAGAGAACGTTATATTTCAAGATTACCGGATCGTAATCTCCTTTGAAATTTAATAATAGGGATCATACGCGAGTAATTTTTTATATTTTCTTTTTCCATTAAAGTTAACGTCATATGATATAACATTGCTATTGCAAGTCATTTTATATTTTTTTAAATACAAATCTGGAATGATAACTTATTTAATCGTTATTGAATTATAATGAAATATATATTTTTAAATGTTAAAACATATTTAATTTATATTTCTTGCTCTAAAATAAAAGCGTTTTAAGAAAAGGTATCGGTAGCACTAATTGCTTGGCCTATAAGTCGGTTACGTGATTCAATACAATGTCGGGCGATTGAATGCATGATCTAGAGTACTTCGACCCTTCTTGTCTGATGACAGGATCACCCTCTCCCTTCGTTATGCGTTTGATGCATGATTTATATTTTATGCTGTCGCGTTCTATAAATCGAAGAATAAACAGTAGATAGCGTGTAATCAAATATTGTTTTTTGTATTACTTTAGGATATTTTAATGTATTGACAAATTTTCGATTAGTTCATTATTTTCTAATTTATTATTACTTTTTTATGAAAAACGATAACGTTCCAATTTCAAAACCTTCCAACGGTTTTATTTTATTATTTTCAAGATTATTCTGATCGGCCTTCTATAATATTATATTTCGTCTTCGAAATCAACGAAACATATGATGCGCTAATATATATTTATGTAAATATAGATACCACAAAATAAATAAAGAAAATGATTTAATTTCGCATATCAATATAATATAATAGGTTGAACTCATAGACGAACATAGTACATAAATAAAAGCAAATAATTTTCGCAATTTCAACAAAGATATGACGGAAAGAATTTAATGAGGTATAATAATCATTAGGGGAGACAAAATTAATTCTTATAGTTGAACGTAATTTAAAAATCTTGTAAATGGATAGTGGCAGACAGACACGAGTTTTATAAGTGGTGAGACGTAAAACTAGTTAAGCGGAGTACTTGAGACTGTGCATTGTCAACCATTAAACAATACACATGAAGCATTGTACTCCTAAATTGTTGGAGGGAATATCATGAAAATTATTAGTAGGTATAAAATAAAAATATATATATACCGTGAAAAATAATAGAAAAATGTTCTATAATTACTTTCTAAACGATTAAAATACGTGTAGACGTCGTGATTATGTAAAATCAATTATCGCTTTAATTAATACGAACTCCTCATCCACACAATTTGATTTTAATATGAGAGGAATTATTTTTGATTTTGTATAAAAACACAATTTCATATTCACTAAATCTGCAGCTAGTGCCAAATTGAGGCTTAAGTCAGGTTGCAGTTAATTGTAATAACCTTCTGACGAGAGGTGGAGGTGGGGGTGGGAGGTAGCAGTGCGCAGGCGCATCGGCCCGAGCACTCGAGCACGCGCCGCTAGTCGAGCGCTCTCCACCGGCCACTCGGCGCCCGCCGCGTCGAATTGAAAAGATACCTACGCCGACACCGTACTGAATATTCGCTCACGTATCAAAACCGTAAAATGCAAATCTATGCAGTGCGGCCGTCTAGTGCTTAGCGAAGCCGCGCACCGCATTTCCTCAAATGCAATCTGACTCGAATTATCATATACGAGTACTTAGTAAGGCTGCTGGCGTTGTTAATAAAATACCCACTCGGATAAATATTAAAAATTATAATAAAAGCATTTTTAATTAAAGATGTTGGCTTAGAGATTGGCCGGAGGTATTTGGCTAATCCTATTTAATCCTCTAGAGGTATAAGTTTATTTAAATACCTTTTTCTGCCCGAGTTGGTGTGAAATTGTAAAGCACCCTTTTAATTTTAATAAGTGTAGTATTTATTTACAGGTAAAAAAGTTTAATAAAGAGTTTACATAAATTGATTCAATGAGCAAAAATCGGGAAGCTTTTAAAAACTAAAATGGAAATGCATTTTAGTTTATTTTAGTTTCGGATAGTCGGGAAATAACATAAAATTTTGGCTCAGTTTGTGTACTCTGTCCGTCTCTAATTTGGCAAATGTATACAATCAAATTACAACGTCCATCTAGCCGGGCTAATAGTATCTCGGATGCGTTAATAGAAAACACAAACGAATGTGAATGATACAGACGCGGGGGTCACAGGACATTTCGCGACGCCCGCTCTGTATAAATACCATTCCAACAGACTTGCGCATGTACACATTGCGCTCCAATTTATAATGCGGACAAGCAACACTGAAATGGATTTACAGCTGCAAAACTGCTTGTCTTTGATGAGGGTCTATTTTGAGATGCGGGCCGAGCGCACCGAAACATTCCAATATTCGAACCAATATATTATTATTACGTACGAATCCAAATCGATTCCGTGTTATAAAATTTATTACTCACTCGTCTCCTCGACGTTTCTTATTTGTAAACAGGCGCTTGAGCAACTCCTACTGGGGCCCTCGATAATGTTTGATGTCTCGTTAAAAATAAAATCGCTCGTAAATTGACACGAATAAATCCGTAACGCGACTAATTTGACGAAAGACATGTTCGAGAACAGTCTAGAAATAATTTCCTGACGTCCGATACGGTAGAAAATTATGATTAAAATTTTAATGAGATTAAGAAGAATGAACGAACGTGGCGGGTTAAAAAGCGATGATTAATTTTTTTCTAGAAATATTGTTTTATAATTTTCTTCAGTTTATACGACATTCCTGTTAAGTTCTAGGGATATACTCTTATGTATTTGACGACTACCAGGGTTGACTTGTTTCGAAAAGCTTCGGCATTTATTCAACATAGTATTAAGCCTAAAAGCCGTGAGACTAATGTTTTGGTTCGTACGGTTTGTCGCAGATTAAGGTGGCATGTTTAAGTTTCGTGTAATCCGCTGTAAGCAAAGTGAAGTCCGCAGTGTCTTTTAGGCACGCCTACTCAGTATGCAAGCGTTTCCCTGCATATCCGTCGTACGCGACCACGGAAGAAGTTCCGTTTTCAAAATACTATGTTTATGTTCAGTTCTTTAAAAATTCCTCGTCGCAGACTTTTCGTGCGAACATGTTGCCTGAGAGGTCATAAATATTGCCACACTTTGAAATGTTAAGAGGCAAGATATCAAAGATATTCATATGTCTTCTCTTCTATAAAAATAACGTACTCTTAAATTTAAAGTGTTTATATTATTCGAAAGTAATCTAATAACATACACTATAAGTGTAGTAGTGGCTTAATAATTCGAGATATTCCGAGTAATCTCCATTTTAAGAACGGGCGTATCCTCGAGCCTAGGATTACGGAACTTGCGTGACACTAATTAAGTCGGAATTAGGGACAAGCCTGTATCAAGAACCGCGCTGGGAGTTATAAATGAACGGGTATTACGCATTATTATTAAAATAGATACTACAAAAATAGACAATTATTTGTTTTCAATCAGTTGCTCTTATTTTGTAACTCTTTTTATTAATACTTCTTTTCCGTGAGATACTGATTTGTAACAAAATAATGTGATCTCGTCTACTTATATCCTTAGATGAATATTTGGCAACGTAACAAATTTTTCACTTTGAGCTAACTAATGTCATTTCCAGTTTTACCGTTGCGAATTTTATATAAAACAATTGTTTTGACTTAAAAAATGTTTAACAACAAAGTAACGTAATCGCTTCTAACTTTAAGTACACGCGCCACATTAAAGTATTTAATAAAGAACAACAGTCTTGAAATAATTTTAATATGCGATAAATTTGAAACTTGAAAGGCCTTATAATTTATTTAATAATAATATATCACCAATTTGGAGCGCCTAATTACTTACGCTGAATATGTTGTCAATATGATATTTTCTATAATCCCTTTCGAGGAGCGTAAGTCTAACACAAATCCTACTTAGTAGGGAACTTTCACTAAAGTAGACAATCGCTTTTGATGGCTGCCACATTGAAGAGCTGAGAGAAGTTTATTCAAACTTTTCTACTTATTAACTTGCCTATTAACAGTTTTCTTACGGCTGTATAGAAAAAAAAACATTCAAAATAAAAATATTCAGAATTCATATAATATTTACTGAAAGAAATAGAATGGTAAATCTTTCGTGGATTGGATCGGTTGAGCATGGTATAGGTCGGCCTATCCGATGTAAGCTGTACACCTAATCCCGGGGCTTGGTAGCCGGCGGTTAGGCCCACTACGTAAATTTGTGTAATTTCGAATCTAGGCCAAGTGCCAAGGGATCTGCTTCGCGGCAATAGTGATTGATATGACGCTATAACGAACCTCTCCCCGCTTCCCCGGCCCTGTCACTCGCCCTGACTGCTCAATGCATTTGTAATAACCTCCGCCGTAAATGTACATAATATAATTAATTTATACAAAATACAAATACTCCTGTATACACACGTAATATATTATTCATTTAAAATACATACAAATATTTCTTTACTAGTCTATATTAATATAATAAAAATTAAAGATAAAATACTTCAAAATCAAATAGTTGTATTTTCTAATAAAAAGGTTAATTAAAATCCAAATTCTAAAATTCAATTTTGTTTTTTGTACTATGAAATTTATACTAATTTGTGAAACAACAAACGCTCGAATCTGCGTTCGTCGTGGACTGTGAGAAACTGAATTCAAATAGCTATGTAAAACTCTGTGGTCGTTTTCTACAACTGTGTGCTTATTCTACAATTTATGCCATTAGTGCAGCCTTTTCACTGACATTGATATATCTTTTATTATGAAATTATAATATTTGAAATGAGTTTGATTTACATAGAATGATAAATTCACTTACACTAAATCGATTAAACGATAAAAAACGCGTTTTCTCAAATGAATTATATGTTATTAATTCGAAGCACAAATCTAATCCATCCAGAAAATCTGGTACAAGATAAACGTACACAGGAACGATGGGAGTAAATCCGCCTTCAGTTTTGTAAATTACAAGAAATTGTGAAGTAGTTCGTGGGTAGAATTTGTGATGTCTCTTCATACCGCGACAATAGGCTTAGGCCGGCTGAGTTGGTTGCAGATGTGAACTATTAAGAGTGTAGTCGCTGCGATATACCCGAAAATATCTGTAGCAGATTTTGTCAGTTTCGTTCTAAAGGTAAAGAAGTTTACGATGACTATCAAAACATGGTTACATTTGAAAACATTTATACTGACGTAAAATAAAAATGTTACGTAACATAAGTGAAGTAAATAAAAAAATAGTAAAATGATTATATTCCTGAAAATATAAAAATTGTATTTTTTACGTTAACTTGTATCGATAATACTAAGTTGTATGAGACAATAAAATTGCCTTTACAACAATATATATCATGATAAAGAACAAAAGGATCGTCCCCGATTACCGCGGAATAGATCGGGGCATGATATCATCGAACAGGACGACCTTATTATTTGAAAGGTCCCATGATCTAAATTCGAATGTCACGCAACTTTCTTGGCTTACACTCGTCAAAATAAAAACTATACTATATGATATTCTATTATCCACGATCGACCCCAGTACTAAGCACGAATATAAATAAAGCTACCCGATACGATGTCTCCTGACAAGCGCTGAAGGATTAGTTTTTATCACGCACGAATTTCCCCTAAAAACCTTTCAGTATAGTACATGCGTTACATTTACTGTCTGACGTTCCGCGTTGGATGGAAATCAAACTATCTATTGATCATGAACGTGTGTTAGTTCAACGAAAGAAGGTATCTTATTTACAGACTGTGAAATTCTATTTGCTTAAAGGTCGAATGGAGGCAATATCGTGGACGTCGCGACGCTGCGGGCGGGAGATGCAATAAACGGTGCGGCCAGCGGAGCCGTCGCCAATTTAAAGAAAGCCCACTGAACCGAAAGACAAGCGCATTGGCGGCTCACGACCGCACCCGCACCCGTCTCTCTAAGGCTCTCATATAATTTTCAATCCAGCGAGCTTTAAAATCGATTGCTCTTTGTAAGTGTAAAACAAAACAAGGGTCTAGCGTTTAACGTATAAAGATAATTTAACGATATTGTAAGACAATTTTCATTGGAAGGGTTGAATTTTTTCACTCAGAAACTTAATAAATTTAATTTTTGGAAGTTTTAACACTAGCTCGCTGACCTTTCAAACCGAAATAAAACAATATTGAGACCTACTGTTTAGCGGTAGAAAAATAGATGAATGAAGTACCTACCCCGACAGGCACAAAGCACTACCACGAAGTAACATAACATATATATGACAAATAAAGACATTTCAATATTAATAACATAATATAATCTTAAAGTTTAATTTACAAATTTGTAATCCAAGTTGAATTGGATGAATCCGCGATATTTACAAATACGATTGGATAAGGTTTGGCAATTATAATTGTGCGTATAATGTTTTCATACAAAGTCCCCAAAGTTGTATGAGTAAATGTGTAATATATAGACGTATCTGTCTCCTTAATACCTGTTTAATGAAAGGGTTGATCGTAAATCTACACGTTTAAACTTCATACAGCGTCCTATTCGGCTTCGCTCCCGCCAACGGTTCGTAATTAATGTGCTACGATCATAGAGAAAGTTTACAACTGTATTGAAACTACATAAGTATGAAAGTTTGCTCTGAGGTGAGAGTGCTCGAGTTCAACTCTAATCTAATACGAGTTAAAATATGTTAATGCGATTAATTATATGTGATCAAGGAAATATTTGAATAGTGTGGTCGAGCGCCGCGCAAAGTTTTAATATGGCTACATTTTACCTTCGAATAACTTCGAATACTTAATCTGCGCTCTTAAACTTGATTTATTAGACTAACCGCATAATTTAATAGTAAAATTTTAATAAATCTGAAGATATACGGTCATTACCAGTGTATTATTGATTTTTTTTTTACTGTGAACAAAATTTCACTTTTAATATAGTGAAACGGACGCCAGTTTATTTTTCAATAAAATCATTAAAAAAAAAGCTAAATTTAAGAGACTTAATTTTATTGTCTTCAACGCCAAATATATGTTCGAAATTTCCGTTCAATTTGGTTGAATGGAACTGGTTAAAATTATTTTTTGATAAGTATTCAATTCCAAATCAATTTGAAATACTAATATTGCTATATTTAATATACAATAGCTTATTTAAACACGAACGCCAGTTCATTCCCACGAGAATATTTTATTGACCTAAACAAAATTTTATTATTTGATTGATGGGTAAATGAAAAAAAATAAATCCTTTTAATAAAATAGCTTGAAATTTTTAAAGCAAACGATGATTCAATTAAATTGTTACTTTTTGATACTTTTTAATAGTGCTTTTAAGTGAACAAACGTACTTTATGACAAAAGCGATATGACGTAAAGATTTTCAAATAGGTAATTATTTTAATAGCATTTTAATTTTTCTGCTATTGAGATTAATTTATGAAGATAAGTATATAAACAGGCAACCCTAGTTGATATCCTAAATTATATGAAGAGAATGTATCGGATTAGACTACATTGTAATCACTGAATAAGTAAAGAGAGCCGCAACCCTTTGCTCTCCAGGGAATTAGTGGCCGCTGTAATAATAAGCTTCTAAACAAACTACAAGTAATTAGAACAAGAACAACTATTACTTCGTCAAACAACTTAAGGCGATGGCGGTCTTGTTTTATATTCAATTATACAGAGCGGTCAATTAGACAGCAAATACCACGAGTGAGCCCAGTTCAAACGATCCGTTTAGTTAAAACACCATAATTATCTTATCTTTGACGGTATATTATTTTATCGTATATTTCTATTTTTGCCTTCGCTTTGAATGTAAGCATTATTTACGAATGTAGCGTACTCGCTCAAAAGTGAAATTAATTATACATATTAAAATTACTTATTTAACAAGGAATTCACATGTTTATACATGCAACGGATGGGAAATTAGATTATTTTGTTTACAAAATTTGTATTTAAGCTGTACGTCAGTTAAATAGCGAATTTTAAAATGAGTCACATTACTACGCTGCCTTGTTGAAAGGCCGGTAAAGGACATAACTTGCCGTAAGTCGTAGTACCGCCCACCTTAGTACCGATCGCTACCCAGAAATCATATCTCTATCACAACGATTATTAGATAACATAAGACGACGGAGCGATCCTTTTTAGAAATTTAGTATGCGCTTTCAACAAAAATGATTCTATTTCTATAATTGATTTCAAACTTCATTTGTTCTTTTATTTCTCAATGTTGTCTAAATAAATCCGAAACATGATAATCAATACCTGCATTCATACTTTTTCGGACATAAGTAAAATAAATAAATAAATATAATAATTATTCAAAGATAGATTAGTAATACAAACAAACATTTTTTCTTATTTCTCAGCCAAGTGCAATACCGAAATAAATGTGTATTGTAAATTTGCGGCACATTTTTGTTTGGCAATCATATGTCGAAATTCGATTTTTATATTCCAAGAATCGTCAAAAATTTTAAATCGCTTAGCACTGAAGATTTTTATTATAGTTGAACAAATATATAATTTTTTATGTCTTATAATTGAATATATTATCACATTGCGCTTTAAAATATCACGCTTGATTACTTTAAACAGATTAAATCCATAATGAAACAATTTTAGCGCCGCAAAACAACGATTCATATGAGTATGAATGGATTATACTGTAAAGTTTTGATTGTTGTATTAAACTCAAATCAGATTCAGTCATGTTATTTGATTTGATTATTATTTTTATTAAGAAAACTTATTTTATTTTTTAATCAAATCTCTATATAAGATATTAAATAATTATATTATATTCGTTTATAAAATATAAAATGCAATTAATACTTTTTAAATACAATAATATACATATTTAAAAAAAAAAATTGAAATGTTATTCAGAAAATGTTTAAATTATTTATTCCGCGAATCATTAATATGTTAAATGTAAGTTAATTAATTTGTTATTCGTACAAATATACACAAAACTTATTAAGTTATTTTATGTGATAAAAATATAAATTATTATTATACAATAAATATATCGATGTTCTAATTTATTTTATCAGTCTGTTTCTTATTTAGACAGACGAAAAGTCATGTTAGAGCTTTAAGCGCTATAGATAGAAATTTCATGATCAATATATGAAAATAGAAAAATCAAATATTTTTTCCACGTCTGACCTACATTTGGAGTGCCGTAAATGTTTTTTTTTACGAACTTCATCGAGTCGTTTATCAATGGAAACTTCTCGTAAGATTGACTTTAGATTTTTCAAATCATTTTAATTTAAACTGTACCAAGTATCTTCTTATAGTACTGTTATACTTGTAAATGCAATGTTTTGTTATCAAATGTAGCAAACAACAAGTTTTACTAATAAATATAAAGTAGAAATATTCGTAATTCGTTTTATAAAATTAACGTGATATAAAAATGCTTTTCGCTTTTCCGCTAGTAAAGTTTAAAAACCGAATCTGATCAACTGAAATTAGATCACCATCGTAACTAAGATGGGCAAGTTATACGCAACGGAAAAATAAGATATGATATGATATATCATGTTCAATCACAACTGCGTGATGTATTTAACTTTCATCTATCATCATTGTCGCCACTCGATCATTAGTGATGTTTGTTTCTTACTCGGACAGAAACATCGAATTGCTATTAGGCTTCACCGAACTTTCACCAGATATAACCAGTTTCTCTATGGCTCAAATAGACTGTGCTCCTTATTCACTCTAAACCTATATTTACACTGATAAAATTGATTAAATATTTAATATAAATAACATTTTAAAATTTGG
This sequence comes from Nymphalis polychloros, assembly GCA_905220585.2. Taxonomy (NCBI): domain Eukaryota; kingdom Metazoa; phylum Arthropoda; class Insecta; order Lepidoptera; family Nymphalidae; genus Nymphalis; species Nymphalis polychloros. Next base: position 5,262,415 of record HG992247.1, read on the forward strand.
AATACTGAAATTATTTACTTATTCAATTATATAATATGTTATTTTAAGTAAGCGGTTATTTTATACGTCCACAAATTGCATTGATTCTATATTAATGGGCGACCGGGAAAATATTATATTTAAAAGTATCAAAACTGTCATATCGCTGTCATTCTATAAAGTTTCCGTTTTATTTCGATATAGAAATGTGAAATAACGTTTTGAGCTTAAAAAGAATCGACATTAAATATTTATTTCCACTCAGCCATCTTTTTTAAAGTGAAAAATAAATCGTAATTTAAAATTTAATATTACTTCATATTTTGATGTGATTAAAATTATTTTGTAAAATTTGATATTCGGAAGTACCATCTATTGTTTTTACTTAAATAATTATATAAATCTGGGTTGTATATTTTATATGTAACAATTATTAATTTGATGTTTGGAATTATTTGTATATTATAACAATAAAATAAAGCACAAATTTGTATATACATGATGATTGCTTTGTCAAACACACAAAAACGATGACTTTGTAATTCTAAATAATAAATATTTTCCATTATATTATAATGCTTCATTCGTAGGCTCTTACAAGCACTTTTGAATCGTCATGCTACATAAATAAATTGAATGTAAGGCCACGTACTATCCAAGAGCATAGACAAAATGTTATTGTTTTATGAACAATAAAAGTATTTGGTAAAAGATTCGAGTATTTTGACTTCGTATAAAACTTTAAAAGTTTATACAGCTTTTCCGTAAGTTATTGTTCTTTGAGAGAGCACTATTTCAAAATGTTTCAGGTTTTGTTTTGTTGTTTGCAAAAGAGAACTGTTATAACGACTCCTGTAAGTAGCATTATTATTAAAGTTAAATTAAATCATTTAATATTAATAATTTGATTGCGGCATTTCCGTTATATTGCGTTGAGCTTACATTCCTGTTTTCTACTTGAGTTTTATTCACGGCTTGTATAATAGTGTGATTCAACAATATTATCCGTTTAATCCTACGTTTTCTGACACAATAGAGCTCGTGAATGATTCACAATAAATCTGATTGACAATTTACTATAAGTCACGCAAAAAAAAACATGGATTACATACATTTATGGCGTATACATTTTTTACAGTTACGCTTAAAATATTGAATAGAAATTAAATATTATTATTCATAATGGAAATAAATAAAAATAATATCGTTGAGCTGAACACTCAACTTAATGATGTTTCATAAAGAAACCTTTTGCAAAACATTTTTATGTTAAAAAAGTAAAAAGATTTTCAAGTTTCAACAAACAAACATATTTTCCGAACTGTATTTCGTATTAATTTTAAAATACAATAACTGCGTCCATTATGATGAAACACATCAGAAATGGATTGTGCATGTATTAATATTAATCGAACGCTTGTGCGATAAATCAAGAATAACACTTGGCTAAAAATATTTTCGTAACAGAAATTTCTTGGCGCGTATTTAAGTAATGCGGTTAGTATCACCAGACCGACTGTATGAGCGTGAAAGAAACAAATGCACCAGCTACAGGTGTTATTATTAATTAAATTCTATAATAAAGTGATTTAATTTTTTTTACAGGTTGCTACATCTAAAAATATGGCTAATATATAAAATATGGTAAAATAATTGAAATATTCGAGTTATATTTTTTCATATTTTACCAAAATTTGATGTAGTATTTTTACATATTTTATGAAAGGCATAAAAATACATACCTGTTTTATTAGGGAACTCATAAATCACTTTTTATTTAGATTATTTTAAACTAACTTGTATTGGAAAAATTATCGGATATAGTATGATTTTCTCAAAAATAATTTTTATTTTAGAAAAAATGTAACAGAACTTTTCACGCTCACACTGACGGAAACGTGTCAATTAATACTGTTGCCCCTAAATTTATTTTTCCATAAAACATTCGACCGACGCGTTTAAGAAAAATACAGGTAAACTTGAACTATTCACAGTTAATATCACCGTTACATGCAATCCTACAATTTCATTTCTAGCTATTAGTGTAGCAATGCTTATCTTATCGTCATTTTCGTACATTAATACAAAACATTACGGCCGTACTTCGACGAATCTGACCCGTTGAAGAAAAGTAATCGGGCGAAATTTCGCACTGAAATCTTTTGCACGGTCAGGTCGATTAATCTGTTTGTTGTTTTTATCGAGGGTCGAAAGCGGCGAACGGAGAGCGACACGACGGCGCCGCACGGCCGACGGCGGCCACTCGTGGCCCCGCGAAGTGCATCCGAGGCGCGCACTTCACTCGACAAACTTTACGTTCCCGAAATAAACTTTTCGCAACGCGCGCTATCGATCACGACGAAGAAGCAGATCACAAACGCGAAGACGCTCTGGCTTACTAACCCTGAGCGATGTGTGGTTCGGGTCCGGCTCGGAGATCGGCTGCGGGAGCACTCGCGCGGTTGCGATCGGGAGCACTGACTTGAGCACTTTGGACATGTAAAGTCGGAGCGGACACGTGATGAGAACGCGCGGCGCGGCCGGCGTCGGCGCGAGAGGAGCGGCGCGGCCGAGTGAGCGCGAGCGGAGAGTCCCCACGCGCCCCACGCGCCCCACGCGCCAGCCAGCGCGCGCACGGCCCGCCCCGCATCGACCGCCACCCCCACCCCACCGCTACGCCACCGCCCCCCCGGCCCAGCGCCGCGACGCCCGACTGTTTTTCTCTCGGCACCGACCGGGGGACGCACCTGATTTTTTCCGTGATATTTTTTCCTCCCTCTCCTCGCGACGCGATCCGTTCGCTTTCATTACGGTTTCGAGTTTGATTTATCACCGCGGCGGCTCTGAAATATTCTTGGGATGGAACCGGCTGTCGAACTCTTACCTCCAATTAGCATTGATTTATCGAAATTATAGGTTTGATAATTATGAAACTATAATTCTACAATAGATGATTAAAAATATGTACATGAAGTTTTAAATTATTTACAAGAAAAAAATAAAAACGGGCATAATATACGAAAATCAAAGTTTCATTTGCTTTTTTTCCAATAAAAACTAAATTGATAGTTATTTAAGTTTAAATTTATATGAAGATTGAAGTTTCATATTGAGTTTATGCATTTTTATTGCAGGCAATTTCTCGATGTATAAGCTTAATTTTAACATTGTTTGCGTTAAAAAAAGTAATACGTCGAACAAATAAGAAATTTTCATTTCCATTTTATTTCCATATAAATTAGTCAAGATAAAAATTCATGTGTCGAATCAGTCATTTTATACACGTAACGATCAGCATACGTTAGGCGTAGCACCTGCCTACGGCGTAGCTCGGTGCCTTCGCTGCATATCGGGCTGGCATCTCCGCTGATTGGTATGCGCCGGCCACTCGGCCGCTTGCATCTCCTCAACAACTAACATATTTGGCTACGATTCAATTTTAATGTTTTCATATTTGTGTCATAACTTTCGGTAAAGAGGAAAACAAAAAGTGGCGCGACGGGAGCAAGAAGTTATTTGTAAACGTTGACGTCTCGGTATTTTCATGCAAAGTATGAGGCACCCTTGCTCCATTTTCAAATTGTTTTGGTGGTATGTGGTTTCATTTTAGTTTTGCGAAGAGCTATGTTGTCGAGATTGTATTGTAAGTAGCTATTGCATATGTTGCAATAAAACTTTTAAGACAGTGACGAATGCAATATGGACTTGGCATAAAATTGTAAAACTTTAACAGTTTCTTAATAATTCATGCTTCTTTTCTGTATAACGGACAAGTATGTATTGTGATTCGTTTATATTTTCATAACCTTACAAAAATTAAAAGGTATTACAGTGTATATGTAAATAAACATTCATTTTAAAATGCATTTAAATAATTCAAATAATAGAGTATAGAAAGAGAATGCCATGAATTGAATATCAGTAACATCAAAATATGCAATGGCTTGCTTAATGTTTCTTAAAGAAACAGTAAAAATTACAAAAATACTAAGTTTTGTCTAAAAAAATCTATAAATCTCTGTATGCCGACAGACTGCGATTTCAGTCCGGGCTATCTTTGCAAGGTCGTTAAATTCTAAGCGAGACAAGTGACACTAAATAGAAAACTCAGTTACAGAGAAAAGCGTCTACCTGCAGTTTTCTTTATTTTATTTTTTACTACATATATACCCATTATTGTATAGATATATTTAACAGCACTGATATTGACAATGTTTTAGTAATAGTAACAGTTTGAAAACTAATGCCTTCTAAACGTTTTACGGAATTCGTGTTATGAAATAAATAGTCAATGTATACCCAATAAAAAGGGAGAAACGATTGAAAATATAAAAAAAAAACAATGACAAATATAGCACCTCAATTTTTAATTAAACAAAAATCATAAATCATCAAATAAAGAACATATTAAAAAATTTATTGGACTTATTGATAACCCAAATTAACATTTTTTTTTATAAATGAATGCCATCACACAATTATTTGAGTTGTGAGACTAAAAAGTGTTTTATTCGTGACATTTTACACAGTTTAAGAAATAAAAATACCAACTTTGAGTACAAAATATGAAAAGATATAGTATTCATAGTTTCTTTTTAAGTAACGAATATATAAAAAAAAATTAAACATTTATAAAATAACGCTCTTATGATTTTTTAAATTATGTGAATTCTATCACATACGAACGACTAAAACAAACAAGAAACATAATATAAACTGAATAAGAAAAGAATACATTTTAGTCATAATATATTCGTACATTATTTTCCTTCCTTTATGTATTTTACTAAGGTATAATTAAATAAATTCATAATTTAGAAAGTAATAATAATAATGTCCTCCAGACCGATTCCGGTCACGGCGGCTAATCTCATGCGCAGGTTAGCCAACTGCGCAAGAGATATTATAGTGCACAAGTGTGTGCGCAAGCACAAGTGCACTCTCTATTGTCTAGCTCTCATAATCCGATGGGACGGCAATCCGACACGACCGTAAAGAGTTCAGGCGCTGGACCAAAAATATTTACGTGCATTCTGAGGCACGGGAGTGTACACACTTCCAACTTCCACACTCCGGGCTGCTACTGAGAATTTTTCGACAGAAAATCTCAATAATATTTTATTGGCCCGACCTGGGATTTGAATCCAGGACCACCGGGTCTGCGGCCTTGCATGTGGCCACTAGACCAAACACGCAGTTAATTTAGAATGTGATAAATGCAAAAATGTCTAACATATTCTACTATAGGATTGGTTAAAAAATATAAGACAAGTATTAACTTTCAATCAACGGTTACTGCCACTGGTACATAATATCTATAAAACCGGTTTAACCTGAACCCAAAGGAGATATTAAAATAAATGCAAGCGGAGTCCAGTCGCGAGCTAGTAAATAAAGAAATAATAATAACATTTTTATTTGACACTGAGTGCCATAGTGGCAGTAACATACGTTGATAGCTCCAGCGTAATGTCAAAGCAAACGTCAAAGTCGTAACTTGGCGGCGTTCATTAAAAAAGCCCACAAAACGGTTTGTACAACATGCTTTCCGACAGCAGAGCGGTAGAAATTAAAAATAATCACCGGTACGCGGCACGAAAGCAGAGATATGAAAAATAAGGGTGAGCTTAGACATGAGACGGACTGGTTCCAAAAATTATTACGTTTGCATTTTAAATATTTACTTTTTTATTGTCTAAATACTAACGCATACATAGATGAGTTCTTATGTTTAACCAAATTTGGAATATAAGACCTTATGCTAGGCTGAATACATATATATTTCTATCTTTATTTATGTTTTTATTTAACACGTTTCGGAAACCATAATTCAAATTAATTATAGAAAGTCAGTTTAACAGATCGAACGTATATATTCATTAATAATATATCAGAAACAATAAATATATTTCTTTACAAATTTAAATTTCGAACTTTGTATTTCGGTAATCATTTAAAATGTACATTGTCTTAAGACTGTATTGAATGATGTGTGCACTTCTTCTAAAGGCGAATCTACCTGCGACCGGGTCAGAATATACGGGTCTGGGATTACGTAGGGCTGGAGTCTTACGTGATAGTAGTAGAAAGCTGAAACGCCTTTTGTTTGTATAGCAGCCTTGATTAATTATGCGCTGCGTGTAGTGACAACGACGATATTCCCGATGTACACGAGAACGTCAAAACTCGTCATCCTAGATATTGTGAAATTCTTATGTCAGCTGATATATGAAAAGGCTTATTTTGTAAAACCGACCACCTGATCGTATGTGGTCAACACCATCCAAACATATTGGGGCAAAGAAAAATTCTATCGGAACATAATACTACTAAGTATTGCTGTTTAGCGGTAGAATATATTATGATGAGAGATACCTACCCAAATGGGCTCGTACCAAATAAAAGTAATTTTATTAATTGCATAATTAATTATTTATGATTCAGCTGCACGTTATATGAATTCTTCTGATACGACCTACGTATTTCAATAATATTGATCTTTTTATGATTAAATTATTATTTAATATAAATAAATTATCGTTTAATATAACTGAATATTTATAATAACATATCATAATATAAATGTTTTCTATTTATTGTAACATTTAATAGCTTGAAGCTGTCCACTGTACGGTTGTTCCGACTCGTTAAGGACGTAAGCGGTCGCATAGCAATTCCTAATCGAATCACAATCCACTGACGTAACGACAGCCTTTGGCTGGCAACCCTTGGGGACAATGCATCGTACTGTCCTTTAGTCTATCTTTGAGATATTCTACACTGATGATTTGTACCGATATTGAGACTTGATTAATATGACAAAGTTATATTTTAATATGGAAAATGTTCTTTTTTCACGATAACATATAAAGGTCACCTTTCATTTAAAAAAATTGTTTAATATGATAATATCAAAAGTCAAACTTAAATTAGAAATTGTTTAAAAACATCACATAATAGTTCATAACGGATTCAGAGAACATTACTTTTTTATGATATTATATATATATTTTTATTACGTACTAGTGCATATGTACAGATACTATTAAAGTTTTAAAACCATGTAAATTCTATAGTGCTTAAGTAAATTTTAACAAAAAAATTGAAGATAAGCTTAAATAATAAAGTTTTAAATCAAATTTGAATCATATAAATTGAAACAGTGTTAAGAAAGATTAAATTTTGAAAATTGATTTAAACATATTTCCGCGAACCGCTAATCTGAATAACTTTAAAGCCTATATAATGCAAGTAATTAAACGATGCTCTAACTTAAATCGGCGTGATTAGAGGACGATCGTCGAACCTGATAGCGAGGAACAGATAAAACTCTCATCAAATACAATCAGCGGTCGCCTGGACAGGGCTTAAGCTAGGCCTCACTCGCCATTTCCTCGGGGCAAATTTCATTACCACTTGCTCCTACTATAATCCCCTGGACCAGTGCCTTAATCTACCCACTCTTGGTCCGATTCCTCTCAAAAGAGCCACTTGCTTCATTTTTACATATAATCCATTTTTAATTGCCCTCTGATATTATGAAATTTTCAAGCGAAATTAATTACAAGAACAAGTTTCGAAAACAGCAATGGAAGCTAATTTTAAAATCTTTATATTCATTTATGAACGATTTAAGATGTGTTTGGAATAATAAGTCGTTGTGTTTGTTGTAAGTGACGATTTATTTATTTATTAGATTGATTTGATTTTTTATTAGATTGTTACACTTATCTACGTGAGTATATTTTATAAGTTGATTATAAAATTTATTTTATTCTAAGTACCTAGATCTTCGTTTGTTTCAAAACATAAAAAATGAAAATTACAAACTCATGATAAGTGTTGTATCATATCATTGTAATCACTACTTATTATTAATTACCATAACTATTTTTCAACATGATTGCATATTATTATATTACCAAAGGCAATTATAGTTATAATAATTATAAAGATATAATAAGTTATATATTTACCAATCAAGCAACAAAAAATGTTTTTTTGAAAATATCTTGTTTGGGTACTGTCAAGTCAAATTCAAGAAAAAGTATTACACATATACTAATACGAAATGAGGGACTCGTAGCTCATTAATCATTATACCACCAAATGTCAATGTGAATGAGATAGTGTAATAACAGATTCATGGTTGGTATAAGGAATGGGTTATTTTTTGCGACAGCTGTGTCTATCCAGTGTGTAGTGTTAAAAATAGTAAAAAAACAAAGTAACTTAGCTAAATCACATGAGTAATATTATTTATGTATGTAACAATAGTAGTAATTTAAAAATGTCTTTAAAATTTAATAATATTTTACATTGATAAAATTAATGTATAATATGTTTACGAAAACTTTTAATATTCTTATTAAATTATTTAATAAATATTGCAATATAAATAAATTCAACCATTCCGAATTATCCGAGTGGAAATACAGTGATTAACATATTTATATATAGTTCGTGTTACACGATTTTGTGTTACGAAAAATCAACCGATTTACGTTGCGCGATTGTACAAAATTTATTAAATTGCTCTAACAATTTGACAGCATAAATGGAAAAACAAATAACTTTTCTGAAAGCTCTTAGCGTTATGGATCGTCAGTTTATCGCAAACTGGTCGTCAGTTTAATATTGACTGAAATAAAATGCCTATCGAAACGAAAAAAAAAAAAAAACCAGGTGTGAAATACTGCGAAATCACAGAATCAATAACACGTAAACGAACGTATAGGGTTAGACAAAAACGATGCACGTTCGAATCGAAGTACAAAATTCCATTTGGATCCGTCTAGAGGAAATGAAGCAATTAATTCGGCAGATGGCGCTGCTGTGCGAGTATTAATCATCAACTAATCGTCACTGCAGTCTTCGATTAATCTAGCCTCGATTCACACCGGTGACGTCGCATATCGATGTCATATGGAACTTTTTTTTTACCTTTGTTATTTTTTTAATAAAGTCGATCATAAATGCAATGCAGTTTTATATCAAAGGTGCATCTTGCGTTTGTTTTATTTCTTACTAGCTGTGCCCCGCGGTTTCACCCGCGTATAGTTAATAAAAATAAGCCTAGAGACTTCCTCAATAAAAGGAATATCCAACACAAAAATATTTTTTAAATTTGAACCAGTAGTTCCTGAGATTAGCCGGAACAAACAAACAAACTCTTCAGCTTTGTATATTAGTATAGATATAGATCTATGACATAATAAAAAAAAAATTAATAACATAATTATTACTTACAACATATTTGAAATTTCACTATACATATTACATATAACTGGTGTATTACTTATTTCTGTACTAATTATCTATCACTAGTACAACTAACTATTGTTAAATGAAGTGAAATGCGCAATATCTGAAATAACAATAATAAAAAAATTTAAATCTATTGTTAAAGAAATATATAAATAAAAAAAATAAAAAAATGTTATTTATAAGCCGAGATAAACAAGTGTATAGTGCATGTTGATCTTAAACGACTTGCATGTTTAATTCAAACCGAATGAGAAAAACAGTAATAAACATTTTATGTCCTTTATGTCATTTAATTTACTTTAGGAAATAGAGAAAATGGGTTACCAGATGGTGATTGGCTAACTTGATCCGAAGACACAAGCACTATTAAAAGTAAAATTAAGGGCTGCCAGAAGAGCCAATGTATTAAAATCCGCTGGGTCAATGTATAGAATTAAAATTACATTACATAATTAAATCTTATACAAACTGATGAAACTGTTCGGAAATATTATGACCAATAAGTTATTGATTTTTATTGATTTCTAACATTTTAAGCGATCAGTCTAGTAAATTTACGAGAGGATTGCAGTTTCAAGAGATGTTTCAAGACTCGTAAAGTGTACATTTGCAATTTTATTTGAAAATAAAATTATACAAGGCAAAATAACTATATTATACATATCTGGCAGCCCTGCATTCTTTACACCATTAAAACATCGGCCATCATACTAGTTTAGTCATCTTTCAAACAGGACTACTACATATAAAGTATTGATGTTTAGCAGTGGTTTAACTATTTTCAAAACTCTACCATCGACTTAATTTATAAATATTTTCGCCGTGGAAAAAAATATCGAGTACAATCTTACCTTAGTCCGAAGATATTCTGACACCTGTACGAGTATGCCCAACGCATAATCTTAAAAACTTGAGGGCCAACATTAGGCCCAGCTTTGGGATATTTACGGACTGATATTTTAGTTTTTTTTTTTAGTTAAGCTGTACCGAGGTCGTATATGTGCATGGAATATTTATGGATAAAACACATTTTTTTTAAATATTGTGTATCTGTCTGTTTTTGCATGCATCACGGACTGGTTTCGTGATGAATTTAAATGAAACCCGGCACACTAATAGCTTATATACTGACTTTGCATTTAGGACACTTTTTTACTCTGGAATTGAAAGGATAACCTTAAGACTAGCTATATGTATGTGGGTTTTTTTAATTTGAAATAACAACAGAATATATGTTTAAAAATATAAAAAATAACTTATTTTCCTAGACTTCCTTATCAGTAAAATCTTCATATTAAACGGATATAGATTAATCCTGTAAAATGTCTTGAATATCTTTAAATTACTTATTTTATTTTCTTTTCAGTCACTTAGTGTCGTAACGTAACTGGCTGCGTGCACAGATGGGCTTAGTTCCCACATTTATCTATTAAATTTATTATCATAAACAATTATAATAGGTAAAAAGAGTTTTTATTACAGAAGAAACAAAAATATATAAACTCTATATCGTATTAAGGCTTACTGCTATATAGTTTTATTGTCGTTGTTTGTCAGCTGTCTCGATTTACCAAATAAACCTAACATTATTTGTAAAGAACAAACAGACAATGGAAGTACATGGACAGGGACGAAATTTGAGGGCTTAAGAACGAGTTAAACTCCTTTGTAAGCCTCCAAACTTTTCACAAAAGAGGGCCCGCATGATTTGTGAATGCGTGTAATTTTTCAGCCGTCATATTTTTTGTAACGTTTTTTCCGATCCACCGAATAAACTTTGCTATTGTATCGGCGCGACTTTTTGGCGTGTTTTACCTTTTTCTTAGTTCTCGGTTAAAGGAAGTTTGATAGTGTTTGACAGAAAAGCGGAGCTGGCTTTTGATTTTCTTTATGGACTTTAGTTTACTTTGGCAATTTCTAAAGTTAATATAACATCAATAAATCTACGTTTTATATTAAAGTAGATGCTTCATTCTATTCATGGCCTTCGTTAAACTATAGTGAGATTTGTTTAACAACATAGACATAATTTCAATTTTGCTTATTACGGTTATGTAGATTTTTTACTATAAATAAAACTACGTTTAATTATAATTTATAATAATTTCAACTAGTGAATAAATATTTATAATTTATTTATAAATTCATATTTTAAGTTTTGTAAATTAAATAAGTAAATAATCTAATACACCATCGCAGCTGTTACTTGACGCAGATCTCTTTCATTAATGTTAATCTATACTACTATATAAATCTATTGGTTCTGTCTGTACATTTTTTTTTTCACCTAATTTTGTGATAAATAATCGTTTTATGATGCAGTGATTTACATTATACTATTTTTTTCATTTTTGTCTGTCTGTCTGTATGTTTTCTTATAACTCAAGAACTTGATGAGAAAATGTGATGGCGCAAATGTTAGGCCATATATAAGATCGGTGAACCCTACGGTATCTTATGAAATTTAATTTCAAATCATTAATTATATATTTCTTTACCAGTAGCCATATGTGTATGTGTCTGTGTGTGTGTGTGTGTGTCGTTGTGTGCGTGTATGTTGTTATAGTAATAAAATAATTTATTATATTTTTATTAATTATACGCGGGTGAAGCCCCACAGTTAGTCTTAAATAAAATGTGATATTGAAAAATGGTAAGCACCCTACATAGACATACTTTTGATTCTTAGCTTGCGGCGATAGGCCATCGCCGGCTATCAACGCGTCTATTCAAGACTGACAGCTCTTGTCGAACTTAACAGAATTTTACAGCCTCCGATCAAATTAGATAACATTTTAAACTTCTTCGCTTACGTTTCAAATATTTGAATATTAAACAACAAGACTTTATTTACAGAAATTATAAATTTACAACTTTTTATGATTACTCTTTAATTATTATTATTAAATAAAAGTTTTTTTATCGAATATATCAAATTTATTTTACCTTTAAGATCTTCTAAGATGTAATTATCTATATAAGTATGTATTTACAAAAAAAAAAACTCATTTGTCTAGTTTCCATAGTACGAGCTCTGCTTAGTTTGGGATCAGATGGCCTGACGTGTGGATGGGCCGTGTGTGAATAATGTCCCAGGATATTATTATTATTTATAAAATATAAATGAAAGAAAATATTTTTTCCAAGTGAAAGCAATGTTTCTAATTTGACGCTATCTTAAATAATTGTAGTTATTTCAATTTGATTGCATGATGTAGTGCGGTATGATAAATGACAAGGTAAATATTCTGTTAAAGTAGACACGAAAAATTCCTTGGCACTGTCTTGATATTAACTTTATTGATATATTCATATTAAAAAAATCACAAAGTTAAACTCAATTTTATGAACGACGTGTGAAAAAACTAGCATAAATTCTTAAATATAAGATATTATTATTACATATTTCTTAACATACTACGTCTACTGTCGTTTGTATTTCATATTATAACTGTCATATTTGTCTTTTATTCCACATGATAGCTTCTTTACAGATATGATCGTAAGTTCGCATTTTAAGCTTACCATATTAAACATAACATTAGCATGATAAATTCCTTATTGTCGAGTAATTTTAATGTCTTAAAATTCGTGGTTAATATATATTAAGTGTGAATGAACATATTCGTTCATCAATTTATTTGATATTAATCTTTATTGATTGCTACATGAATAAATTGCCCATTTTCCATCTTTGATGCTGCTGAGACTGTTCTGAGTAGAGTTTGCGCCACTTTAATCCAAGCAATCCCCGTAGATTGTATTAAACAAAGGGGAATTAAGTAGCAGACAGCACAGCGAACCGAGCCGTGACCAACTCGAGTAACACTTTGTTCCACCTCGTACAGAACACGCTTGTGTCACGTGTGATATATTTTTAGTAGCATTATAAGAAATATGATCGTCTCAGAAATCCTCGGTCAAAATATACGATTTTCAATTAAATTGATTTGAATTTATTACTAAAATATTCTTAGTATTGTTTCAAAAGTACTCTACTAATTATAATGTAAATCTTTACGTTAAAATTGTATCCAATACAAATCGGTTTACACTATATGCGCGATACAAAACAAACTGATTAGGTAAATCAACACTACAGGCGTTTTCGATTACGATTCCAACCAAAACGGCAGCTGCTTAATTAACATAATCCGGTTTGGAAATAAGCAAAGTTAATTTTGTATAAACTTTAAACATTCCGTTTTAAAATTCAGACAGTTCAGCAGTCGCGGACGCAGGCCGATCATTTCGAATTCACTCGGTCATTTTTCCGATTTGCTTCCAACTACATTCATTTACACTTAATAATTGTGTTCGGTCGCGGCTGCTGACTCATTATCATATAAATGAGAGAGAAAAAGCAACGGTCGCCCATTAATCAAGAGAATGGAGCAACAACATTGGCTAATACACTTATCAACTTTAATTCAATAATCCGATGGCGCTCGCGCCGGCCTGCCGGACTTTCGTGACGTGAAAAATAACTGGGAATTGAACGCACGACCTCACACACTAATCCCAATTAATTGCAGCGCACCTACTACTTGAAAGTTACGAGCTTACTTTTAGTATGTTTTATTTTTTATACAACCTACTTGTATTTCCAGCAAATCGAAATGAATTTACTACTCTGTATATTAAAAAAAAACATCGTATAAATGTATGATTATATTGCACTCAAGATGTTAATATTGAATTATTTATTCATGTTTATTTCAAAAAAACATTTAACTAAATATAAACTAGGGACTATTAGATACTTTATTAGACACCGGCAAAGATCGCGTATTCTGTGGAATCGAAGTGCAAACAAAATCGTCCCTTGAAGGGTTGGATCTCGATCAAAAATTAATCAAAGATAATCAAAATCGCTCAAATTTCTCATCGTCGATCATATTGTGTGTTTTTTGTCATAATCATTATTGGATCATTTGATCATTGAAGAAATGTGTAATAATGATACAATTATGCTACAAAAACGTTACATTTTATGTTATGTATCAAATATTTTAATTCCGTAAGTATAAAACTCATTTTCGAGCCATAATTTGTTTACCTAACGCCTTAACTGAAATATCTAGATAATAAATGCGCTAACAAAAACTATGCTAAATTATGCAAGCGCATAAATAAAGATGTGACTACGGCGTAGCGATGTAGCATCTAGCGTAGCTCTACGAAGGTACATCCGTAGCGTCAGTTGTTGTACCTTGTACTATAATTCGGTGCTTCTAAACTCTTTAAAACTATTATCATAATTCTACGTTCACATTTTGTCATGGCGGCACTCGCTTTTGTTTTGCTAGGCACATAATACTGTATGGTATAATTAAATTATAAGTAAATATATCATCGAGTAATTAACTATAAAAAGAGTTATTACTTACTATAAATCATGCGTTAATTTGAGTACATTTCAAAATATTTTGTTAGAATGAATCATTATCGGTGATTAATTTATAATATATTTTATAACTTCAATGTAATTGAAAATATGTATAATAATATGTATAATAAATATCTCTAATTAATATTTCCTTTATCTGTGAAATTAGATTCAGCGTTATAATATCAAAATCAAGTTCGTTCTAATTTCCAATGCGGCGAACGTTAAGGTTTCGCGATCCAATTTCATGCCTTCGTGAACCCATGCACCAATGGTCTACCCACCAGAGAAATTTCACTAATACAAAGTTATGATTAATTGAGGCAATAATATGAGGACTATACTACATTGTTCGCTGAAATCTTGTGAGACAAAGACTGACACCGAACTTAGAAGACGCACTTATTCCTTTAGAAAATTTAAGATATATTTTGTTAAGTTTTCATAATATTATTTATGTATTACCCAAATTAACAATATACGTAGTCGTTTTAATGAATTACAAATACTAAATATTGTAATAAGGATAGAAGAATAAAATGGCTTAAAAAAACTTAATAGAACTACTAAAATAACTTGGTAGAACTTTAAAATAGTTGCTATTCTTCTTATCTTCTCACATGAGAATGATACATCAATAAATATGGTGAAATATTCTATAGTAAGAAATCAACATTGATACTTTCAAAAGCATTTTACTTTTGAAAATTATAAACAACATATCTGTAATACTATCAATCTGATCATTCCTAAAAAGGAAATTATAGTCCCTCGAACATAGCTTTACCCTGCTGATCTATTTTCCAAGTTTGAGGGTAAATATTTTATTGCAGCCCCCTGCTACTTCACCTCATTAAATAACTCGTTAACAAGAAATCTAAATGGATGGTATCCCTAGCTATGACAAAAGTATTTTACCTACATTTCAAATTTATTTTCGCTTTTAACCGCTATAAATTTTACTCTGGCCTTTGCATTATTTAGACCTTTATAAAATATAATAGCGTAGGGTCACAGTTGTACTAATAATATATGCGTTACTCCTTCACAAACAAGTATAATATTTTAGTATTTGACGAGCTTAACATTCATAAGCTTTATTATCCGTATTCGACTAGTGATTAAAACTATATAACTGTAATTACACCGGTGGTATTAAAGTAGTATTTGAATAAAATTTACCCGTAATAGCTGTATGGACTTTAATCAAACAGAAATATAGCTAACGCTAAGTTTCAAATGCATAGAAAATGTACGTATGTATGCTTAGCTCATATCGAAACATACGGTAATTTATATAAATGATTTCTACAATATAAACGTGATAATAAGTTTAACAATATCATTAATCAATAAAATATTATCACAAGAAGTATGTGAATTTTGTTCTGCTTAAAAATACTATTTCAGTAAAGTGTTATTTAATTGTTAAGTGAAGAATATTGTTAACGATTTTAAAATTAAATAAAAACACAGAAAAACCTTAATTACAATAATTGAAGCAGAATTTTGATTTAATATCAAATAATATAATAAATTTACATCTTAATAAAAATACTTTACATGTAGTACTACAGGTAAAATATTTATTTTACTACCTTACAACTACTTTATAATTAAAGCCTCGATTTCATTACTTAGCGCTGCAGCCACGTGTTGCTCGAGCAGACGCGAAGCTTCATAAAAGTCTGAGTGTAGATTTTTTCTCGAAACAATGCCTACATACGAGTCTCCCGAGAGCTGGATATTCCTTACAACAGTTCTGACTTTCATAGCGAAGACAAAGGGACTTCCTACGTCCCAACAAAAACTCATCCACGCCAGATGATATGTCTATGGCGAGAAATTGCAAAAAAAGTAACTTATATCTATGTACGTAGATACGTATGCGACGAATTTAAAACGGGACGTTTTTTCCTACTTCGAGAAGAAAACTGTAGCGGATGCGAGAGAATAGACAAAAGAAGTGACTCTTAGTACGTTGTTAGATATCTGGCGTGAGTAAGAGCGAATGTAGATGAGCCTTCCCACCCCTGCTTAACTACTCGTACAAACAAAAGTCCTTATATAAATCTTATCCCGGCGAGAACTCGGGCGGCGCCGGCTCACCTCTAGAGGTGACTACGCACTCCCTGCGTCGAGAACTTCATCACAACAAACTACACTTACAAAAATAACAATATCTATCATATTCTTCACAATATCTCAAATGTTAAAAACAAGACATTATTTAATTTACATTGTTCGAAACTTGTGTATTTGTAAAATATTTGAATTTAATTAAAACAATTATGATGCATGATAATTAAATTAATAGTTATTTTTTTTATTAAAAACCTTTTTAAAATAAACTTTAAAAACAAAAATAAAGATAATTCAATGTTCAAATCTCACAAACACTGTCTAATTTACACAGTAAATTCACAGTGTAACTTTTATGGAGGTAAACTGCTTTTTACTTATCCTTCTTCATTTAATTAGCGATTTTCTACGATGTCTGCGGCAGTAACTCCGCAAGGATTAATTCAATAAACTTTCATTCTGGCGTTCTATGTGTAATGCACTAAGAACACTTAAAAATGAATCTAGATGTAATATTGAGATAAAATTTAAACCTGGAACTATAATGCCGGTATTTTGTGTAATATTTTTATTTTATAGGTACATAAAGTTTTAAGCTTAATTCTTGCTATTTTTACTCATTGTGGAAGGGACTAAATACACTTGCACGAATGGATAAAGCAGGAGAAACGAAAAATGAAACATTTGTAAAGATACGACTATACATACTTAACCAAGCAATGACGTCCTTGCTATTTTCTGTCACTGCGGCCATTTTGTGCAAGTGTGTGCAAGTTGGTGTTGTTGGTGTACTTTGTATTTCCTCATCCTTCTATCGTAACAAAAGTTTATTCGATTCTTAAAACCCATTTAAATTGTATTGAAACAATTATTTTTGTGTACAGTATATTCCGTTATATTATATGATAAATAAAAAAAAATGTTTAGTTTTCATAAAATGACATCTAACATAAACCCAGAGACGCTGTGTGTCACTCGTATGAATAATAAAACATTTGATGCATTACGTATAATATTTTCTATTTAATATTATATCAAAATTATGTTAAACGAACTATTTTTTTTTCAATAATCGAATTAAGCTGTGTAAATATTTTTCTTGGTACATTAAATAATTTATTTATACCGTGTTCTCAAGTAAATTTGTTTTCAAAAATGGCAGCGTTGATTAGTTGAGTAAGGGACTCCGGAGATTGTGCCTTTCATTCCAGGGTTGTGCATCAAATTATTCTACAAGTTTATGTCTACTAAACGTTTTCAATGAAAATGAGACTATAAAGTTTCCGGGCGACGCAGAATGATTCTATTACGAATATGAAATGTTATTACCTCGGACGGATTATAAGCAGGAGCAGGTTCTCACAAATGAAATTGCTTCCCTCCTTTGGAATCCATTTTAAGGATGAATGATATAATTCTTACGAATAAAGACTTTGTCAAGCTGGGGATGCGTTTATTAGAATGAAAGCGCCATTTTATAACAAAGAACCTATCCAACTTCAGATCAGTAAAATCTATCTAAAGCCATATAAAAACGCTTAGAGTAATTTAAATATATTATAGAAATTTACGTGAAGATAAAATATTTTCACGCCATTTGAATACAGTGGAAAGAATTCAAGATTTTTCGTATTCAACACATTTTGACGGAATGGGTAAGTCAGCAAAATTTGTTAATAGAAAGAGCGCTCAGCAAGCAAGGCGAAGGTATTTGGTTAAACAAAGTTCTATTTACATAATGTAATTGTAATGAGAATCTAACCACCATAATATGTGGCGCCTAAATATTTAAATTTCAACGTGCAGCATTAGAGTGAGATTGTACTTTAATTATGAATGAAATGGAAATTGAAGGCATTCTTGATTAAAATTAAAACAGATTAGTTGAAATCCAAAAGTTAACATAATTAATACTGTGTTAGTATTTCGTTATAATAAAATTAATATTTAAAATGAATTATTTCGTGTACTTATTCTTCCCAACCATCCAATCCATTAGAAACGTGACTTACCTGAAACAAAAAAAAATTGTATAGACTTACGTAAGATGTACAATTTGAAGGCTAAATAATATTTAACCTTCAATGTATACATTATTATATATGTATACATTATAGCATACAAATAAGATAAGAATCAGTGCTGCCTAGTTTGAATTTTTTTTTCTCTTTCTTTAAATATAATATAATGATTTATTTGAATTATCTTGTCTTGTAATATATTAAGAGGCAGATCTAAACAATTGTAGACTGCGCTCAATATACGAGTACGCCCTTAAGGCCAGTGCAGTGGCCCGGAAGGACCCGTAAAACGACCCACGACTGCTTCTGACAAGCCAGGGAACTAATCGTAACTAATACGATTTAGTTTGCATCTCTTTGTTGAATGTTACTCGCTGTCAGAATTGTATTTCTTGTGGGAATAAGTTTTGAAGAGTATTTTTTTTCTTTTTTTATTATAACATTAAATCGAATCAAATAAACATTTACTTTATTTTACAAGCATTATTGAATCGTCATTTTGCAGGGTTATATTAAATCTAAAGCTACCACTGTCCCGGAATATAGATTCGACCGAGAGGAACCGGCTAGAAACTTTATAGAATATATTTGTAATGTTGTCAATCATATAAGACAAGATCGAGTATTATGTTTTAGATAAAGAATTTTTTTAAATAAGTTTGTTGCTAGCTACTAGTAAGTGGTAACTACAGCTTATAAACTGGAAATGTAATAAATACTTTAATCTTATGTAGATCTCATCTGCGTTGTCAAAATCTGATATTTAACCGCTCTACTTTGGGCGTGATAAGTTAAATAATACTGTTTCATATTATTTCGGATAACAAATCAATGATTAAATTAAAAATGAGAGAAAAAGTTTTTAACTAAGCACGCGCTAAACGACTTGTGTAAGGTCGTTTGTATTTGTAATTACACTTGATCACTAGCAACATAGAACTAAGTATTTAAGTTTGGCAGTATAATAAAAATGATGAGCGAGTGCCTCAGATTGCAAAACTTGAATCAAACAAATTCATTATCACAAATCACTACTAAATATTATTTCTCCTTGAGAAATAATGTCATAATAAAATAAATAAACATAAAATAAAATAAATATAACGAATATGTTATTTTATCAAACAAACACAAATTCTAGATTATTACGTGGACATATTAACTGCATGTAAGTTGAAACTCGCGTCATACTTAAACAAGTCACTAATTACTGCGTCAACTTTATGTTTATTAAATTTTAAAACATTAAACGTTGTTGTTTAATTTTATGTTGATAAATATATTTTAGTTTTACGTTTAAATCATCATTTTGAAGTAATAATAATTTATATTCCAAAAAGCTAAATTTGATACTTTTAAATCTTTATCTTTAGAAAGGATCAAATTTTCTTATAGCCTACGGTTCCAGTGGCCACAATGTAATTCTTGACAAATTAGATTTTTGCTAGGTATCGCTGGCTTAGACGAAATTACAGCTGACTTTGACTCGAGTGCAGGCTTTTAAACGTGAATTAGAGGCCGCGTCGCTCAAGCGTTAATGGCGTATTATGACGGAGTGGGTGTCGCTACTAAAAATCATGGTAGCCATTTTAAAGTTTCAAAAGAGGTAATGTTTTTTAAACGTGTACAATTGATAAAGTAAAAATTAAAGGTAATAATTAAATATGCAGTTTTATTTACCGTTACCAAATCATGTCTTTAGTGGATGATGCCCAGCTTCGCCTAAATAGTTAACATGTTTGTGCCATTCGCTTTGAAGGTTGTTCAGCAAATAAGCCTTTTTAATTTTTCACATAATAACATACCAACGTTCATGTCATGGTTGTAGGGTTCAGGCGGTTGTGAAATAATCGGGTACCGCCCGCCATCTGCCGGAAGTTTTACAATGTTTATGAGCTCCATAGGGAAGCATACATAATATCCAACGAATGAATTTAAACACAATCGTTGGGCAGTTATAGCCTAGTTAATAATAAATAATAGATTTTTGGTAAAAAAATATTTTTTATCAAGTTAAATTAGAATAGACCACAGTATCGCTACGAAATGAGAACAAAAAACATTGCCGCGGCCTCTATATAAAAGTATTCATTTAAAAATATAAGCTTAGAATTTCGTTTACAAGCGCTCTTAATGCAATAGTTCCATCACTTAGTATTTCACTACGTGAAAAGACGAAACGAAATTATTTCAAATTCAGCATTAATCCACGAATCCCAAAGCAACGGTTCCATACCTTGTACGATTTCCAAAAGAAAGCTGCTTGGATAAAGTTCCGTCTGAAGTCTTCGTGTAATCTTACTTATAAAAATAAACTTTTGCATTAACTGATTTTGAATCAGGGGCGCAAAAGTTCTGAAGGTAGGCTAACCCATACCGTTCGAGTCTCCTTCGTAAAAGTTACTGAGTCAATCAGGCAGAAAATAGAAACAAATAAATATACACTTTGGTAGTTTTGACTTGATAAGCGTAAGTAGACTCAGGGCCTGAAATTTATGGAAGAGTTCGGCAGATAATGTAGAAGTTGTCAGATAAGAGAGGCTTTACTGGGCTTCGCGCTCTGCAACGAATATAAGCGAGCTTATATGAGTGTTACAGTTTAATGTTATCATAACTTCCATCCACATGTGACGGTTTGTATTATTTTGGATTTTGTTTCATTTTATTAATATTACAAGAGGAAAATTTAGAAATGTAATTATATGAGAATAGATTTTTACATATTTATATAACAATATAGCAGCAAAAAAGTAAGTTTACATTCATCTACAGAAATAAAAACAGTAGCGTCATAAAGTGCCTTTTATTTTTTTGTTTATGTACGATTATGTGTAAAATATACTTCTTACCACTTAGAAGTTTGCATATCTTTCAAAAGTATTACATTTATTATTTAAAATAGCAATACATAAAAGTGATTTATTGCTATTTAATTTTAATACAATCTGTGAGTAATTATATTTTTTATTGTTTCAATTATTATCCTCTTAGTAGCAAGCGCTGTTTTCGATTACACTCGCTATCAATTTCGATTATCTCAGGCGCTGTTGGCGTCGCTTTATCGCTTTTAAAAGTATATTTTCTTAACAATAATTTATATTACGTAATGAATTTTGCTTAAAAGTTATTGCAAATAAGAAAATAGTATATTATTTTAATTCATTACGAAGTATATACTTAAAATATTTTTTCTTATCAAATAAAATTACGTGACGGCGAAATTACAAGTCAATCAATGTTTGTGATAAAATTGAAAACCAGAATATCACACGATTCCCTTAGGGGGTACTTTAGTTACACGCGAAGAGGCTTGATCTTCAAATTTTTTCACTCCCTTTTTGGAAACAGCGATTGAGACTATACGTGTCGTACTTCTACCGAGCTGAGTGTAATTAAGGTGCAAAGATATCCGAAGTCTGCCGACTAGGGGAGCTTGGAGAGCCCTTCAGTGGTCGGCTATATACTCAAAACCGATGAGTGTTGCGTAGGCTGCTATTATTCCCCTGTTTTTTTGCGATCAAAGATTCAGTAAAATATTAATTGGGTTAATTTTATTTTTATTTTTCATCACAATGTAATAAAAAAATCCTTTAGTTATGTAGACTTTTTAAAGATTTGATCTTATAATGGAATAATTCACATGTAATTTTGGTATGATATCGACTGGTATATTTATTTATATAGTTACCTGTAGCTGACATGGCCTAGTGGTTAGAACTAGTCTACCTTAACCGATGACAACGGATTTAAACCCAAACAAGTACCACTGAATTTTCACTCGCTTAATTTGCATCATATAAATCATCTTGTGTTTGACGGTGAAGGAAAACATCGTGAAGGATGTTGCTATCCGTAGCGTTTCCCCCTGGGAATTGTAAAAATATACATTAATTTTTGCGCGACATGCATGTCTTATCTCAAAATGTATAAAGCTATAAAAATACACCATTTTCTACTAAAATAATGACTCTTTGCATCGCCTTTAAATATTAAAAAAAAATAATCCTTTTATGTTGACCTTACACTTTCCTACACAAAAGGTCTCTTTTGGACATCGATTCTCTAAGACTTATTGTATAGAATAACATATGGTATACAACACACGTTACAAAAAATGTACTGCAAACTGCAAAAAGTACTTAGTACATTTAAGCCGTACACAGCCGTACATTTAACCCTAAATTAAAATGTCTTTAAAATTAATGAATACACAAACATATACATACTGATATACTACATGAGAAACAAAGAAATATATCCAAGCATATCTAATTATAATACTTTAACTTATTTCCGATATCACATTCATTTCTCGGGAGACATTTCTCAAACTAAGCAATAGCAGCTGCCCAGTAGTCGCATGTTTATCGAGAAATTGCCTAATCTCGAAGACCTACAAAACAAAACCACATTGGAAATGTTGAACTAAAGTATTTCTTCTCTCTAAGGATACTAGTGGTGGAACCCTTGTCTGCGCTAACCGATCACACCCTTAAGGCTCCCCGAATTACTGTCCGGACTGATTACCGCCTTCGTCCTTCCCCCCGTGCCTCGGCCACCTCCACCCGCATACGTCGTCCGCCCCGAGCCCTGCGTCAACTATTATTATTTGTGTTTTCCACTTATAATTTGTGAGCTGGAAAAGTTCGACAAACACCAGTCATTTTATTAAATGTAAGAAAACTTCTAATAAACTTTCGTGTTGCGCTCTGGGATCATTCATTAATGCGATTGGATTTAGTCGATCCAAAACTTGATCAAATCAGACGTCTTTGATTGCCCGTATAATATTGTTAGATTAATTCGCAGCCAACAACCTAGAAGGTTTTTCGATTTCTGAATAATAAATTTCATTTGAATAAATTGTAAAGATCGTTTAAATTGCTGCTGAATTTAATAAGTAATAAATATTTATGCACGTGGTATGTGTGTGAGTTTATCGTTGAAATAAATTTCAATTTATGGCAACCACAGCTCGTTTTCATTAGAGCAGAAGATGAGTAACAACACGTTTTATCAGAGAACCATAACAAACGTTTCTTTATTAAACGTTATCTTTATGACTTTTAATGGCACGCAAAATGTACGCCGCTGAATGCTTTTACATTTCCAGTTTTTCCTTCAAATTGTTAAAAACGTTTGTTCGTTGGTGCGTAACAAATGTCTCCCTCAAGAACAGAGATGCGTCGACATGTGCCTTACATGTTCCTTTAACCTAATGTCTACTGCTTAAATGTTTCATCTTAAGAGAATAAGTAATGATGTACACAAAATATCGTCGTATGTATGAAAGGGTAGCGTCATCATTTAAATTCACTCAACTTTAATTTGACGTGTAAAACAAATGAACGAATAAATTGTAAAATTTTCGTTTAAAAATATAATAATTGCTTCATTTAACAGGATGTCATGTGGTCTCAATAAATTACTGTCAATTCAAGAATATAAAATTGTACACCACAGCGATATATCACGATTGTCATTAATACCGCTCCCACATAATTATCCAGTGTTCGAATTAAACTCACGTTAAAGTTATTATGGAAGCACCTATCTTCCGTTGTATAACTATCACGGTCGTTATCGTGTACGTACAGTCGCCCTCGGCGTACGTATTTGTTGCATTTCAACCTTTATGCTGTGTGCAATAAGGATCGCGACTGTAATCGCTCGCGGCCGTATGTACTTACACCGTGCTGCCTTTACTGTTTTCAAGTTGATGGTATTTACTACGGTATGATATATATAATATGCTTTGTTTATGTATGTATAAAATATATTAATAAATATGAGAAAAAAAATCCGCAGGGAAAACATTTTCGTGCAACGCATTCCTTATAATTCTATTAATCAATTTATTTTTCTATTTGTCTTTCAAAGGAGAAAAACATACCGCAGGTTGCTTCTATTTTTGATATATATATTTAACGAAATTTAAAAGAAAATAGAAATAATTTATTTAAACTAAATTGTAATCTTAGAGGACTTTGTACAAAGTTATCTTCTAAAGTTAATATTTTTTAAACATAGAAATAAAATCGATTGTATAATGAGTTAGATAGTTATGGCTGCATATTACACATTTTCTCGCTGAAATAATTTAATATTTCTTTTTTTTTCTATAATGATCTTTTTAATTTAAGAAATAGGTAAATTGTATTTCAAAATTAGCTAATGAAATTTGCTTATAATAATCTGACAGAACAATTATAATAGTGTTATGATTTTATACGACTCTACTTTTTTTCTGTCAACGTTAATTTTCTTGTAAGCTGCTTAGAAATCTCTTCAAAGGATAAGCTAGCTTTACAGAATATATCTGTATTTTTGTTTATTATTATTGTATTTGTGTTTTTTTTGGTACACAATTAATTTAACACATCGTGTGTTAAAGTAATTTACAAGGTATAACGATATTAAATTCCAACAATACACAGCATTGTGCGTGTGTGTGTTCCAATTTACATTCGATGACAGCGAGATAAGGTCATTGATCTTTTAATTTTTTAATTAATCATGTCAGCGATTACCACCGTCACGAACTCATAAAACTTTTTCACACGCTAATTATTTTATAATGTTAAAGTAACTAAGCCTAATTTATAATACTAACTATTTAAGTCTAAATTTTGTAATGAAGTAAAACAAAAATATAAGGTTAATTCATGTTGAATTATAATAATATATCTTATTTTAAGAGTCCAACGGTTTATTTTCCTACATCTGAGATGCAATAAAAATGTTTAAAAATATATATTATTTTATTATCGTATAAAGCTACGATGCTATAAAAGTCACACATTCTTAATAGAAAGAGATCGAGTTAAATGCAAACAGGTCTTAGAAGACGTTGGGCGGAGCACGTCGGACGCATTGGAAGATGGATAGCGGGAGTAATCAGTTAATGCATTATGCGGTTAACCTGCAAACCGGACGGAAACTGTGTGTGCATAAATATTGATACAAATTAAATTGCAACGCCTTGCGGTTACGTGAAAATTACAGACAATATAAATATTATATCAATAAATACGTAATTGGTCAGTTTTTTAATTATTTATTGTTTGAATTGCGTGATTTAATAATGCTATGTATTTAATTAAATGTTCATTTGCATGATAATAGTTACTGAAGTATGATTTGATATACGAGTATACATAAATAAGGTATGCGTCTAAGTATTAATCTTATATCAAGAATATTTTAAGGATGCGACTACTACTTTATAATAAAAGTTGCTGGGCTAAGGCCTCTTCTCCTCTTTTGAGAAGAAGGTTTTGGAGCTTATTCCACCACGCTGCTCCAATGCGGATTGGTGGAATACACATGTGACAGAATTTCAGTGTAATTTGACACATGCAGGTTTCCTCACGATGGTTTCCTTCACCGTCAAGCACGAGATGAATTATAATCACAAATTAAGCACAAGAAATTCAGTGGTGCTTGCCCGGGTTTGAACCCACGATCATCGGTTAAGATTCACGCGTGCTTACCACTGGGCCATCTCGGCTTATAATACCCGAATAATAAATCATTAAAATGTATATTTCATAATATAATAATAATAAGGTCCTCCAGACCGATTTCGGCCACGGCGGTCAATCTCAAGAGAGATTAGCCAACTGCGCAGGACATATTATAGTGCACAAGTGTGTGCGCAAACACAGGTGCACTCTCTTTTCCTTAGCTCTCATAATCCGATGGGACGGCAATCCGATACGACCGGAAAGAGTTCAGGCGCAGGACCAACGGCTTAACGTGCTTTCCGAGGCACGGGAGCGTACACACTTCCAATTTCCAGACTCCGGGCTGCTACTGAGAATTTTCTGACAGAAAAACCCAATAACTATTTATTGGCCCGACCTGGGAATTGAACCCAGGACCACCGGGTCTGCGGCCTTATATCTAGCCACTAGACCAACGAAGCAGTCGCATTTCATAATATAATTACTTTATAACTCAAGTTTGAACGTGATAATATCCTTTTTTTATAGCATGGGTAGGCGGACGAGCATATGGGCTACCTAATGGTAAACGGTCACCAATGCCCATAGACAATGGCTTTGTAAGAGATGTTAACCATCGTTTACATCGCCAATGCGCCACCAATTTTGGGAACTAAGATGTTATGTCCCTTGTGCCTGTAATTACACTGGCTCACTCACCCTTCAAATTGGAACACAACAATACCAAGTACTGCTGTTGTGGGTGGTACCTACCCAGACGAGCTTGCACAAAGCCCTACCACCAAGTGAAATACACAAGTGTGTACGGAAACACAAGTGCACTTTCTATTCTCTCATAGTCCGATGTAACGGACTATTAGGCTTTTTTTGACAGTACAACCTAATTACTTTTTGTTTGGATTTGAACCCCGGACCTCGTGATCTACAGCCATAAAAGCTAACCACTCGACCAACGAGGCAAATAAAACAGAACTCAAGGTTCAACATAAAGATAATACGACATATATTTTTAATAAAACCCATTGAGGATAACGTGGACATGCCACGAACAACGCATCGCGACCCGCCGTAACAAAAGTAAGGTGAACATTTAAAAGACAGATGGTCCATTCGGATAATTCCGTTATCAGCAGGGAGGGCGCCCCCGCTCGTATACTTATTCGGCCGTTTCGTACGACGTTAAGTCCTTATAAAGGTAACTGTTTTACTGAAAAACTCCTATTTTCATGACAAAGCGCCCTCTTAGCCGCCCCGAGTGAAAATTTTAGGGGATTTGCTGTTTATTTAGTTTAGTCTTTGCGGATGTAATAAAAACTTAGCGTTGAATTATTAAGTTGAGCTTAGTAAACTAGTGTCAAGGAAAATACACGAAAAGTATATTAAATTTGGATTGAAAATTGACAACGAAATAAAAATTATTACTTCGTGTTATGTTTTGCTTGTGAATTAAAATATGTGTTATTATTATCATAGATATCATTAAAATATATGTTTATATAAAAAATCTAATATCAATCAAATACATGTATAGTAAATAAAAATAGTCTGGAGATAAGATATATAAAGACAGAAAAAAATTACTTTCTTATAGTTATTGTTTATTGGCTACTAAACAGTTGGCTCAGCAGTTTTTAGCTGTCCTTAATCATATTGATATGAATCCGTACGTTGACTTAGAAAGCGAACCGAATAACTTTAATTTATCACAAATAACTTTTTTTCAAGTATATATTTATTACTTTTTCACGCAACACGTATTTACTCATTAATATATGTAATTAAGTAACCAATGATTTACTTAAATTTTTTTAATCATTTTCTTTATATAATTTAAAAAAAACACCAGAGCGATCTCCGCAAATATCTCACTGAGAAAGGCTTAATTATTATAGAATAGTATAAGTTGTCTAACTATTAAAATTATCAACTGGCAAAGACTCCATGAAAAATGTTGAATTTTTATCAACATAAAGGTATGTTTTTTATTAATTAGAAAAATATGTTGCTTTCTATGACTGTTCATTCTTTACTTGGTGGTAGGGCTTTGTGCAAGCTCGTCTGGGTAGGTACCACCCACTCATCAGATATTCTACCGCAAAACAGCAGTACATGGTATTGCTGTGTTCCGGTTTGAAGGGTGAGTGAGCCAGTGTAATTACAGGCACAAGTGACATAACATCTTAGTTCCCAAGGTTAATATTTCTTTCAAGCCATTGGCTATGGGCGTTGGTGACCACTTACCATCAGGTGGCCCATATACTCGTCCGCCTTCAAAATACAATAAAAAAAGTACATAAAATATATATTTAATCTTAGATAATTTAAAATTTATGTTTTATAAACTTTAATTGTATATTTATTATATATTGTGTGGGTCTTAACCAAAGGACATAAGCAAACCACTTAGATATTCATGTACTAAATTTGTGTTTATTTTATGTTTGTGTTCATTAAGTAACCCGGTTGTAAACAAAACTCTAATGTCCAGTGTAACCAAAATCATCCTATATTTCAATAATGTTGTAAGCTTCAAATATTTATTTTAATATTGTCAATATATCTTAGAATTCAATTTTGTATCTGTACACACATTTTAATTATCGTTTAACTTATGTCATTATTTATTGACGCCACTCCCTATGAAGCTACTAAGTCATAAACTACTAAACATCTATTACTATACAAAAAATCAATAATTGACGTCTTCGCTGGAATGATGAAGTTATAATAGCTATATTGTGGGATTTGTGTTATAATTTATCTCATGAATCTTCTCTCGCAGTGAAGGGAATCATAAAGAGGTAAAGGAGAGGAAGATTTAGCCAAGCAGTAGGAGATCAACTGGTTGTTACTTAACTTTTTATTTTACTTGTTGATTGCCTAGGCCACTCAAATCTTATAGGGTTTTCTGTCAATGAAAATATCAATGTAAAATTTTCATTAGTAGCCCGGAGTCTGGATTGTGGCAGTGCGTATAGTCCCGAGCTTCAGAAAGTATATTAAGCCGATGGTCCTAACTCTTCCCGATCAAATCGGATTTCCCGAATTCTTTAAAAATGACATTTCTTCCCAAATTATATATTTTTTCATATCTCGAATCAGTTATCTTAAATAAATTCTAAATAAGACGATGTATAGCTGCTTTATGTCATAAATAAATATCAGTCAAATTCCAGTACTAACCTATTTGAGTTAAGGATTTTGGCTTGTAATATATTATTATCATTTACCCACGAGTATATAAAATTTCAGCACGAGAGCGCTGATATTTATTTAAATGAATTACGTGCATCTGAAAATGTCACATTTATAATCTACAATGAATTGTAGCTGTCAGTTCAATTTTGTCATTCACTCCACCATGAAAATTTAAATTTGATGAACATATGCGAGCGTACTTAAGTTGAATTAAAATTATTGATATTATATTGTATGAGCGTTATTAGATGTCAATCAAAAGTTATAATTTGTAATTGAAGATCAAGCCATTTAATAGATCTGTGAAATGTCTATAAGTGTTTATATCAAATAACTTTATGACATACAAGACTAAATATATAATTACTTAAGCAACAAAACAACAAATTTTAATAATTTACTAAATTGAAATATAAAATACGTTGAAAGAGTTAATGATTAGTGAAAATTAATTTTATATTAATTTTTAATCGTTGGTATTCGTCCTTCTTCTTGATGATGGTTCTTTTTAGGGTAGTATTCAATTTTTAAAAGTAAATTTATAAAGAAAGCAATATGTACGAATGTAAGTAGCGATATTTATTTTTATTATTTGTAAATATTATATTACGTATGTAACAAAGATTTTGCTTGCGACTTTCTATCTGTTAGATAAATAATTCTTTTAATTAAGCTATTAGCTCTTTATCATGAAACTTTTTTATTTTCACAAAATGTTTAATTAAACTATTAGTTTTTATATTAGCAAGAAGTAAAGTTAATATATTTTTAAAGTATTAAAAAAATAACTTCACGATTTGTTCATTCTTTACAAAGTAGGTTTTGAAGAAACGGATTCCGTGATCCGTTAAATAAGACTTAACAAGTAAAGCTCACTTCCGCGCATGTGTGCACGTCCCACGCGTCACGTCACGTTATACTGCTTACGAAAATAAATTAAGAACAAATGAAATTGTTCAAATACCGTAAGAGCATAACGTTTTTTCCAATTTACATATTTAAATTATATTTATTTCATACAAAAATATTAAACACAATCCATGTGCGCATCAAAAGCGAAAATAGTACGAGAGATGTGGATAAAATGTGTACACATAAATATGAAGTTTGTTGCTGTTATGACGTACTGAAAGCAATATAAAATCATAGCATACGTACGATAGGGCAAGGTGAAGTCTCTCCTTGAGTGGCTAGTTACAATGACGAGGCAGATAAAGTGGGTCGATAACGTGAAATAGCAATGTGAAAACGTGGCGAGAAAATAGCATTATTAACCTCCCGGGCATAATACGCGCGCCAGTGCGCCAGATATGGTAATGATTATGTAAATCTCCTCCTCACAGGTACATCTTGGGAACGTTATATACTTATTAAAACCAAGATTGCCAGACCGAAGGGATTGTACGATGGAAAAACTTCGCCCGAACATTTGAACTTCCACTCGAGTGTTTATCGCCTTTAAATTTTTACGGCGTTAGTAATTCGAAATCTCAGGTTTCCTGAAATCGGACCATCGACATCGAAGTCACACTAGGCGACTCTCTTTTCAATTTTCTTAGTTTCTTCGCTCGAAGCAAGGAAGTATTGTATGGCTAGATTCTTATCTCTCTCAAAAGCTATTTAGCTAAATGGAATTTACAGAGCCCGCACTGCAGTTCGACGATGTACAATGTAATATTTAAAATCTTGGAAATTTGAGTCTTAGTCGTCTGTCGTATTTATTCAGTCATTCTAAGTTTAATTTCATTACTTCCAGGAAATTTCAATACTGTCATAATTTAATTAAACAATATACTGTTTATATAAAGTTTAAGGATATATTGTTTTTAGTTTGCAGTCTATTCAATAAACAATGACAAACAATTATACGGAGCAGCGTCGGAAATGTTAAACTCGAATTACCTAATTGAGCCACGTTAATCAAGAGAAGGGAGTTTTCACAAATGCTTAAATTATTTGCCTCAAACATAGAACATTGAAATTCAAAGCGTATCTCAAATATTTCAGACATCGCAGACGTCAGACTTAAGACAAAATGAATTACACGAATAGAAAATATTGAAAACGAAGAACATCAAAAATACTGACCTCGAGTCTTGTTAATGAACTTAATGAGTAAAGAAACTGGAAGTTGTATAGCGAAAGAAACTTCACGAAAGCATCTTGCAAGTTTCAATTCCAGAATGCTGTTACAACGCTGTGGCAACATTCGAACAACTTTCCGGGAAGATAATGAATGCATCGTAAAATAAATACGTCTTAATATCTTATTCATAGACTTAAGTGTTTTGTATTTTATCAAAAAAACTTTAGTAATTTAACAATGTTTTACAGTCTGGTAACCGACCTAAGGCTTTAAAGATAAGTTTATGAATATTACTTATACATATCTTATTGATATACCTCAGTTCCAATTTGTTGCGTATTATAATAATAAAAATAAGTAGAAAAGTTAATTTACGAATTCGATCCACTCTGAACAGTGACTTTATTGTCATATGGCCAGTCTTTATGTTATATCTTATAACATATACGCAATTTCAAGATATCTCTTTAAAAGTCCCGAAGTCGGACTGGACAAAAAGCCACGCTTCTCAACCAAGGGCAAAATCGTTCCATTTCGCTTGCCCATAATATTACCTTTGATTTAACTTTCATGTTTGCATAAAATAACATTTCGTGCTCTCACAGCAGCCTTAAGATTGGCTCTCTATTTTACAGTGGACCAAACTTCAGTAACATTTTCTTTGAAACTATTTTACGTCGTTTTAAACTTTTATAAGATAACTTTAAGTGGAATGGATATTTTAAAAATTATTAATGGAGCAATTACGTATTTAAAGGTTCTATTGAAAAGTTTTTTAATTTAAGATTTGGATATTTATCAAAAACAGGATGATATATTGACGACTTATTTATTTACACTTTTGGTAGTAAGTAAAAATAAAACTATTACCATAATAAAATCATGGCGTGACTTCAACTTATAACGGCTCATATTAATAAAATACTATAACTAATATTATTAAGGAACAACCAACTTTTTTGTGTGTTTAAATAATATAGCAGGCTTAATATTGTCATTTGTACTCAATAAGCTTTTTTTTATGTAAGAGGGGGCAAACGAGCTCGAGGCTCACCTGATGGAAAGTGGCTACCACCGCCCATGGACATCTGCAACATCTGAGGACTTGCAGGTGCGCTGCCGGCCTTAGAAAACGTATGCCTTGAGTGCTTAAAAGTTTATTGCATTATTTCTTAATATTCATTATTGAAAACAGGTCGAATTAAGTTGGTTTAGCTTGTCAAATCTATACAAATAATTAGCTAGAAAATTATATTTATATAAACTTTAATGCATAGCATATTAATTATTTGATTACCATAAAAAATTAAAATAGGAAGAAATAAATAAAATAACTGACACTTAACGTAATAAAAGAATTGGAAGATAATTCCAACAAAAAGCAAGTCTCCAAAACTTACGTCAGACACTCAGTAAAATGAAATACGTAGTCGGCACCGGCCTTCGGCAAATGGTTTAATATCGAAATGTGATCACTTAGCGCAATCTCCTACAAAAGAAAAAAATAACAGGAAAAGCCCCAAATGTATTTAGCTTATAGTAGTAATCAAAATATGTATGTTTCAATCTGTATGCAGTTTGTAAAAAAAATACGAAAAGAGATTGATTCCATAATACACTCAATATTTAGCCTTTCATATTTTATGCTTTTTAGCGAATCATCAGCTATTGAGTAGTTGCAACACACACGTATGTACATGATACAACACATACACACATAATCGAAATAAAATACTAAAATGAAAAATACTTTAATAAGGTAACATTGTATTTTTTTATTAATATAATAAGCTTATAATCTACAAATAAGGTTTTGTTATTAATTTTAATTTGGTTTAATTTATTTCAATAATGATATGTATAAAAAAATATGCGAAAGGAAAGAGGCGATTGATTTATTCGTCAATATAACATCTACAAATTATATAAAAACCTGCCTGAAATTATTGTTCAATTCAGTCCATCGTGTAATATAGGAGAAATCAGCAAACAAACGACACACAGAAAAAGTGACTTTATACTGTTCAAAGATATAAGCAATAAAGGTAAGTGTAAAATCTTACGGTCTTACCTTATAAGTTTTGCTTAGCAGCTGTTCACTCAAACACTGATTTTGCTCTTTCTGTCATTATTGATTTTCCAATCGAAAGAAGGAGATACAACATTGTTTAACTAATCACCCGCTGAACAACATTTATAACCGTAACTTAAGGCCATTAAAACAAACGAACTAGTTTGTTTTGTTAAAAGCGCTAATTACAGAAACTGTGAATAGATGTGAAGTGAATATGAAGTGTGATATAAATAATTATATTGCATTATAGTTTTGACCATAAGGAGTGGACAAGTAACCAAAACGGTACCGCGGGTAAGGCGGTTTTATTACACACCCCTGCTTCTTTAAATAACGATAACTTTTTTCACTGTGATCTGATATCAATGAAACAGCCTAAATGTTGATCCAAGTTGAGTTTAATATACCTGTGAAAGCCACAAGAAAATCCATTCATTAATTTTGGATATTAGCGTGTACATATAGACAAAAATATCACTTACATACTTACTATTTATTTTATACTTTTATATGTTCTTATAATCCCACAAATTTTTTAGATATATTTAATCAATGTAGTGCGTTTTATATTGCTTTATTATAAGTAAATAGTTGTTAACTTACTCATTATATATATTTTACTGTTTTTATACATAAATATACGTAAATGTATGTATGTATGAAAATAATGAAAGCGTTTTCACACTCAGCAATATTTAAATAAAGCTACTAAAGATATGAATTATACTTATCCGGAGTTCTATTAAACACAAAGAACCGACTCGCAAATGGGAATGGCAAAATACTTTAAACTGTTTGTCATTGTCGCTGCGACATATTTTTAAAAATATTTTTGTCAATTGTTGGAATATATCCAACACATACCTTTTTTGTTGTTTATCATACAACATAGTTCACTGTCAAAAGAATTGCATATATCATGATATCAAGCTGTAGCAAATAAAAAGTACTGGTATTTGAAAATTTGGTTTATAATTGAACAAACGAGTTATCTCTTATATTTTATAATTAAAAATGCACAACTGCGAAGCGTCTATTGAATTCTTCATCGCCGTTAAAGCGCCCAAGAGGAAAATATTTACGCTTTTTCGAAATGCAGAAATCAAGTAACAAGGAATCGGTTTTAGCGAAAAGCAGCGCCAGAGACCGAACTGTTGAATAAAATGGAACCATTGCACAGTAATAATGGTTACCTTACTGAAGTATGAGTAGAAATATTCGAGTGCCTACGCTACATCGCCGGCGAATAACTTGGCGAAGATGCTGAGTAATTTGTTAGCTCTTTTTAATATTTCCAAGTAGTCAACCTCGGTGAATTTTTTAAATTAGGTGGTAACCAAATATCATAGAATTTTCAGTCGACATTAAAAATGAAGAAGGATATTAATCAGGCTTATTTTTATATATGTATACAATGCTATATCAACACTGATTGTGAATTGATATAAAATTCTTATCAATTTAATAATAAAATAACTTAACTAGGTAGATTATTTTAGATTTGTTTCTGATAAGATCTATGTCTGGGTATATTTGTGATGTCTTTGAATTCTTAAGCTTAGAGATAAATTGAGGTTGAAATAACTCGTGTAAATTAAGTTTTTTAATGTTTCTTTGAATTATATTATATATTATTTTTTGTATAGTAAATAATTTTAATTTTTATATAATATTTAAGATTATGTAATATTTATAACAAAATTTACTTTAAATATACATAGTTATAAAATTGCACATTAACGCTGGAACTCTTGCACAGTTGGTCATCCTCATTTACACAGACATATTAAAGGGCAGCTGTGTGTGCAATTACACGTACTTTCTGTATTTTTACACCCTCACAGGTCAGTGGAATGACAAACTAATACAACTGGTTTTATATTATATAAATATATTGAATAAATTATATTTTGAAATTACTTCATAATGTGTTTTTCCATATTTTTTTTTAAATCCCAACCCGGGGTTGGAACCAGGCAAAGAATATAAATTAGCCACTTATTAAAATATATTTTTTTAAATACTAATATAATATTTTAAACAAAATATAAGCTTTTGCAGTGTTTTTTTTTATTTTTTATTTATCGTCTCGTATACTATTTAATATTTATTTTAAAACGAAAAATCGTGTAACGATATATCATAACATAATGCACTCAACTATTTACTAAAGAAATAGTTTATTAATTCAAAGAAACATTAAAAACCTTAATTTACACGAGTTATTTCAACCCCAATTTATCTGTAAGCTTAAGAATTCAAAGACATCACAAATATACCCAGACATAGATCTTATCAGAAACAAATCTAAAATAATCTACCTAGTTAAGTTTTACAAAGCACTTTTTAATCGACTTCTTACAAGTTGATCGTGTTAATTAAACATAAAGCTAACACAGTACGAACTGTTGATTTTATCAATAAATACGAAATTTTATAGTTACTCTTTCCTGTTTTAGAAATGTAAATACATTTCTATGTATAACGAATACCACGTTATTTATCGCGTTCATATATATAATAAAAAGAAATGGAAGTCACGAAACGCTTGTCGCGTCAATTATAGTCCAATTTTAAAGCGGGTGAAACTGCGAAGCGCAGCTGCTTATAACATAATGATATAATATATAATAAAACCTTCTCCGAAACGCGCTGCATCTTTGAGTGAGAGTTTTATGTATATTGGCTTAGAAGTTTTTTCAGTTGGGCATTACAAAAAATAACATTTTCATTTATTAGTAATAGATAGAAATAAATATTTAAAAATGAATACAGTGGTAGATTTATTCTCCGTTATAAACGAACTGTATTGTTTTACTTAAAGGTTAATAGAAGCAATCACCAATATAATATTTTTCTCGAGTATCTATTTCTGCTAGACGTTATAGCAGTCCCTGAACTAATAATGATCAGGTCCCGTGTGCCATCTGTCTACCAATCTAGATTGGTCTAATAAAACCATCAATTCTGATACAATGAATGTACATACTATTATCTATAAATTCTTCTGATATTATATATTATTTATAAATAAGTTACTCGGTCTAAAATAAATAGAAGATTTAATAAAAAATCAATCGAAAAAACAAAAGACGATACACAAATATTTAGAATGCAATTTTTTATTAAGTACATAATTCAAGTAGATGATTTGTATGATGGGTTACTGTACTAGTTAAGCAGATTGGCAAGTAGATCACCATATGGTAATTGGTCACGACCTATAGACATTGTTGTATTAACAACTGCTTACATCGCAAATGCGCCAGCAATCTTGGGAAATAAAATGTTATGTACGAGTACCTTGTGCCTGCAGTTACACTGGCTCACAAATAACAACAAAAAACTCTTAATATATTATATTTACTAAATTTTATAATTACCAAGATAGAAGTACTTCATAACAATGTTATTCTCTAGCCTCAGTCGTTTCCCCGCATCTTTCAAAATTAAACCAGCCAGGTAACATTTTGACGTTCAGTCCAAAATTTCGTTACGTGTAGTGCTATCTATTATCTACATATATACACGTTTTATCGTCTAATTCACCAAGCCGTCCAGTAGCGTCAAAATATATTATATTCAAAAAATATTTTTGAAAATTTATTCATAGCGCCTTTTCACTACGCAGAATTTAAAGAATTTGCTTCTGTCTTTTTCTTTTCCACATCGCAAAACCAGGTCGGCAGCATACTTAATGCAAGCGTAGACTTTTCCTGGATTTTTTTTCTTAAATATAGTAAATTCACTATTCAAATTAAGTTATAATTAAGTTCTTCAAAATTTGATTGGTCAAGGGAGAGAAAATTTCCGAGGCAACTCGAAGTTCATTACTGTAGTTCGAAATTGTATTTTACAAAGTGCTCGGCAATTATGTTTTTTTTTTTTATTGAAATAAAATATTTAGTTAAACTGATAAAACTTATATCGACAGTAAATTGATGAATAAAAGTAAGTAGGTAAAGCATGAATATATTTTAACCTGTAAATTAATAATATTAAATTTATTTATATATTCCAGATACTGTGTGTGTTTTTACGGCTAATTTAAAATAATGAATAATTAAAAATAAATTGAACTACATTGTAAATTTATTTTGACTTTTACTTGTTTTGAATTAAAATGCGACTATATTTAATATATATCTACATACATATATAATATATAAATATATAACCTTTCAAAACGTATCAATTGTGATTAGTAGCTTCGTTAAAGTTTCCAATGATATCTAAACAAATATAATATTATGACATCTGATGCAAAGAATAAATAAATAACAATTCATGGGGTACAACAAATAACCGTTAACCGAATAGTTTAGTCTCAATACATTAATATAGTTTTTTCCCCCCTCGGCTCAGCGGCGGGGAAGGTAATATCCTTATTTATTTCCGTTGGGTGTTCGCCCGCTAATTGCGACTCGCTACCCAGTGATTTTCCACGATCCCGTTTCTTATTGTAATTACTCACAATATTTATGCGCAGTTTTCAGTATTAATAGGTTCTGCCTTGAAAACTTTTGTAGTCCGCTTCCCTATAATAGTATAACATAAATTTTACCTCTTCATTTAAATGTCGCCGCTAAATATGCATTATTAAAAGCACCACCACTTATTTACACAGCAAATTATGATCATAATAAATTGTCGGATTCAGTGAATGCATAGTCATCACCAAATGAAAATAACGGTTTAGAGTAAACACTGAATGTTTCATTATTCAGGGCTCGTCTCATTTAATATGCTTTTAATATACTCTTCAAATGCATTTTGAGGGAATTTAATTCACAATCAGCAGCATCAAATGCGGGGAGAGATTCGCTATAATGGCGACTACAGAAATGCAAATAGAACTGATTGGCTCTCTACGTCCTCGTTGCTACACTTACCTGCCTTGTCTATGTATATTTTACTACGCTTGCACGTTCGACGCTGATTTAAAGGATTCAATAAAGTAAATCCGTTAACACTAAACGTATTTATTGTTAGAGTCAACATAAAATCATTTTGTCGAAATCACGTACATTACAAACGGAATTTATTAGGTATTTCGTAGCCGAAAATGTTTCTCGGGTCTTACAAGCGAGCCTGCACGTTACTATTTCATGTTGTTGCGATTCATTTCACTGTGGGCCGTAAGTGCGTATAGTGCGGCCCAGTCGTAATTTCGTTCTGACATACTTCTATTTACGAATTGCAAACACGTGCTCATACATAGGTCGAGAGGAGTACCGCTGTGCGCCTTTCGCTATATCGACAGTATTCAAATTATATTCAACTACCGGGGTTAAGTCCTCATTGTGAATAGATAAGATAAATGGTGGTCGGATCATCTGTCAGATAATTCATGCGATCGCTGTTTATTTTGTGATTCATAATTTACATCCTATCATTGACAAACGTCTCATGGTTTGTTTTGAAGTTGCTTCCAAGAACGAACTTCCAAGTTGATATTACTCATTTCTAATATTGGCACGAAATACCTGCAGTCATGTTAGACGCCATTTCTAGCTTAGTAAATAGGGGGGAGTGATTAGTCTTCCAACAGCCTAACTTTCGCGTGCATCAATAATTGAAGTAGCGTGTATCATAGCATTGATATTTGCGAAATACCTTGATACTTCGTTGAATGTAAACGTGTACTGAATATGAAAGACATATCAAATCGTCTGTAAACTCTCAAGACTTCCTAACAACGTACAATAGAATTTTATAGATGGAAAATGACACCATTCACGACAAGGAGCTCTATTGAACATGTTGTTAAGTTTTCTTTTTTATTTCGAATAAACAATCATATACTATATTTATACTAATATTAATTTAGTGGTAAGGATTTGTAATTTGTATAATTTTGTAGTAGGTACCACCCACTCCTCAGATATTACCACTAAACAGCAATACGTAGTATAGTTGTGTTTTATAATTTAAAAAAAGAAATGCGAAAACAATTTATTCTGTCTGTCCGATTTTGAGATTTGAAGCAAACTTGTTAGTTGATTCTCTTTGTTGTACACAAAAAAATATCATAATGCTATTTTAAATTATACTTATAGGTACAAAAACGGACTTTTTCCAAACTAGGATCATCTTCTTTTTATACCTAATATCTAACCCAGACCTCTAAAATGCGGG
Source organism: Nymphalis polychloros (assembly GCA_905220585.2). NCBI lineage: Eukaryota > Metazoa > Arthropoda > Insecta > Lepidoptera > Nymphalidae > Nymphalis > Nymphalis polychloros. Next base: position 5,302,115 of record HG992247.1, read on the forward strand.
CGAAGCCGCAAGCGAAAATTAGTCGGTTATAATTCCAGAGCAAAAATAATATTACTAAATATGATATTCATTACCGTAGCCATGTCCAATTGGTTGACTAATATGCATTTTAATAGGTGGCTGGTATTACATGTGATATTTAAAGTGCAAATTAGAATCTGCATTATCAGATGGAAAACTGATTTTACATTATACACGAATATTCCGTGACATGTCCAGTATCAATATTAACTATTGCAGTTTCGCTAATGTTGTTAATTTTACTGATAAATGCATTTATGATACACATTAATAGAGTAAAAACGTTATTATTAAACTATATATAAAATACTATAAAAATTAACATATTTGAACACGATTTTATATTCAAAGGCTCTATCTAGTAAGCACTTGTTATTAAGTATGGGTTAACTCATGCAACTGAATCTTAGACCAGTTTTTCACATTGAAACTTACTAAAATTATACAAACATTGTTTGTGCTGGTGACTACTACTTAGTATACTATTATACACACATATAAACAAAAGAATATATAAAAAAGTTCATTTCAAAAAAAGAATACGTTTCTTAATTTAATATCTGTTTATTATTTAAATGACTAAATTAATGGAGTGACAAAATTATATAAAATTAACCGCCAAATTATAAAAAGCACTGACTTGATGATTTTTGATTATAAACCAACGATTATAAATTAATGCAGCTATACCATTTGACTGTTAACCCTTTACCGCTGTTTATGCAAAGTTATTGCTTATTCGCCCCATTCATAAAATAAGCTTTAAAATAAATGGCGTCAAAAGGGTACCGAGAGGTTTGTTAAACAGGTGTATTCTCAGTATCGCGAAATCTTATTTAATTGAATGATAACAGCCGCAAGTCACTACTGTATTTATGTAAATTTCAATTTAGTTATTAAACCAGCCTCAGACGATAAGGTACAAATGTAGTTGGTTCTATTGACTTCAAAATTTCATTGTGATGTTAGTAGTTTTAACCAATAGTATTTTCGGTGAAATTATTAAAATAACAAGAAGAAGAGTCGTTACATTCCACTAATTTTAGTGACGTAGTCATAACTATACTATTATATAAGTAAGCTTAGAATGATTCACATTTCATATTCGGTTAAGCACATAAGTGAACAAATTAACATTTGATTGCACAAACATATAATTTGTTTAAGTTTATGAATGTCCGGAAAAAATATTCAATACGTTTAGCCTGCAGTTTCACCCGTGTAGTTCCCGTTCCCGCGGGAATACGGGGACAAAATTTACCCTATGCTACTCGTTGATAATGTAACTTTCCATTGGTGAAATAATTTTTAAAATTTGTTTAGTGGTTCACGCGTGAAAGCGTAACAAACAAACAAACTCACTTTCGCATTTATAATATTAGTTTCGCATTAGATTTCTCAATCACCGTACGAGGGATGTAAGAGAAGTGTCAAATCAATTGACGAAATGAAATACATGTAGAAAACACCAAAATGCTTTGCAATGGAATGCCTCTTTGATCACATGATCAAAAAGGCTGTAGAAATGGGATAAATAGGCATCTAATGGTAAAAAATTGAAAAAAAAAATTGAAATGCATGTCAAATACAAGACACTCTTATTTTGATAGAAATTTTAAACAAGATGTTTAGGATTTTAATCAAACGATCGTTGAAACGACCGAAGCCAAATTTGCATTAAATCCATTTATAGCGATTATAGATGCGGAATAATTCGATGCACACATATTCCGTTGCCAGTATCACAACGCACAATACATGTCGATTCGGATTACGCTATCGGCCCGCGTCGTACGTAAGTGGCTACGTATCCTCAAATAGGCACTTACCGACACCGCAATGAGATGCCTCACAGCTTCCTTAGCTCGATCGTGCTCACAGATTGTACTATCGCCGTCGATATGACGCGCTTTTACGCCATAATTGAATTATTACTCACTCTCGGTGAAGGTGATTGCGAAAATATTTATGACAGCGTAAAATTTTGATGATGCTGATCTTTGAAAATCACTTAAGGAAAACGGGTAACACGAGTAACAACGAGGAATAAAATTAGGGATCATTGTCACCTATTATGATACGTCAAAGCGACATTTATCGTATTCTATAACAACGAATTCTATGCACATTTTACAATAGTAATTTGCACTCCATCCTTCTTATAAACGAGTACAAACTTACGCAGCGCACGTTCGTCCGTATCAATAGTATAACAAATAGGCAGATATTTCGTCAGGAATAACCCGAATCAAGTTTCAGTGCGAAGGCTTTTGTGTATGGCAGGTGAAAAAGTGAGAGGCTTGATTTATTCGTATACTGGCGCCGCCTATCGTCGGATGATTGAACGGAGAACGTGTTTATACATCGAACAAACCGTGAAATATGACAACTGAAATACGCTCCCGAGTTTCTTTATTTTTAATAGTTGCCGTCGCTACAGGCGGCGATCTTATAAGATGCGAGACCCGCCTTGACTTGCGTTTTAATATTAGAAATATCGAGTCAGTACGAATACAAAAATTTGATTTATGTCAGTATTGCTCGTTGTATTGTTTTCTACGTTTTCTGCTAGGTTATTCTGTTTCTGTCAAACGCCTTTCTTGCTTTATGCGCGTTTACTGTCGTAGAATTTCACATAATGTTTATATGAACAAATTGAATTCCATCTGTGTTATTAAATACGTCGAGGCCTTTTCGAGCTTAGTAAAATATTTTATAAAGTTACAAAACAATTTCAATTTAGATAAATAAATAAGAATGCTTTTAAATATTTATGGCTAGCATCAAATCATCTAAACCAACAAAGTCATTTGATATACACATGCGTCTTTCATTAACTTATAATCTAGCCACGTATGTTAATTGAGCATAAATAATTTGTCCAAATCCAAACGCAAACAAAGAAGAGGAAAATGTTCCGTAACTAAGTTAAACGTCATAAATTATACGAACCATCAACCCCATAAACTCCAATCCGAATCTCGCGAACTTGGCCTACGACATTCACGCGTGTGCAAGTAATAGGTACTTGCTATAATATGTGTGGCTGGGTGTCGACAGTCGATATTGACTTTGATAAACGATCTCGTCAGTGTCGCCCTACAAGAAGCTACGTCACTTACTTTGGTGCATTGCGGTTATATCTTACCAACCCTACCCTTGTTTACACTATCCGCGTAGTTTTTATGACTACTAACGCGATATTACGTCTTACAAGAGCACTTATAGTGTTCTTTATTTGTTTGATACAGTTTATTGCACATAAGTGGAGTATTGTTCACTATGTTTCCATTCGAGGACGTATACGATCTCTTCGAATTTTTCTCTGTGCTGTCTTGAGAAATGTAAGAACTTTTCTTTGTTCATTTGTCCTCCGCAAATCCCGTGTCCTTCCATTACTCATAATAATGTCGATCTCCGCCTCTTAGTTTCAGTATGAGGAAATATTCTATATTACTCAGGACAAATGTCTATCGAAATCCAATCATTATAAATGAAACTAGTGCAGTAATCTTAATTTTCAACAAAAAATATCACACAAGCGAATGTTTCAAAACTAAGAAAACATACAAATAATAGTTTTCATGTGTTGTGTTAATTCCAAGCTATTACTTCATGATATCATCTATTTATTCTCAATATATCTTCGAGTCCTATAATCCCAATAATCGCTTTAAACATGAGACCTATCGCATTGAGAAGGCCTTTGTTCTATATTGATAACAGTGATGTTCGACAGATGCTTTCCGGCTATTGCTGATAGCATTTGCATAATACCGAAACCATTTCGATACACCTCGTCATCATCAGCAGCATGATCTCGTTACGGCATTGAATATCATCAATAATATTATTGACTTAGTATATAATATATGTCAACGGATTGGAATAATCTAGTGTAAATAATAATTAATAAAATGTAATGTAAGTGTAAATGCACCATAGATAATTATTAAAAAAAACCGTTCATAATATTTTCACACTGATAAAATGTAACCAAGGTATTGTTTATTTATTTTTAATAATATATTCGGTTAACATCTTTTGTTTCGATTCCCGAATGTATATTTTAATTGATGCGTAGGACCACCGTCCAAGAGTCGGCCTTGTCAAGTATAGTATCATAACGCGCACGCGTTGAAAGCAATAAAACAATAAAATTTAAGAAGTTATATATATAATACAATCCTTATAAAAGGAATTATTATATTGGAATATTTCTCTTTACCTGTTAAACATATAAAGTAAACTGTCTCAGTTGACATAATGTAAGCAAAAGTGACTTTATTTACTTCCAAGGAAATGTTGCTTTGAAATTATTGTAGTTATGATTTTTTATTTATTACTCTTTAAGCAGCGTTTAACTCCATAATAATCGACTACGTGCGTCTAAGCACACGAGGTAGGTTTCTTTGTACGCCAGAAACAGTCTGTTTTGAAACGTTTTATATGTAATAAAAACTTCGTCTACCGTAAAAAAAAACTCTTACAAAGCGTATTAACGCAATGTTTATGTAGTGTGTAATAAACTATATACGCATACAGCCTTTGTTATCAATTACATTTGAAAAATAAATGAAAACCTGCATTTTTGCGGGTAATCAACTATTATTTTATATTTTTACACAAATATTCCATCTCTATAAGTCTTTAGAACCTAAAGTATGTTAGAAATATGGATAAAATGTACTCAATACGAAAAACAAACGCATATTGATCATTCCATAACGAAGTTGCATCGCATACGATTGTATTCTTCCGCATGCGTACGTTCTTAACACGTATTAATTCAACCCACTTCCAACGATGTCACTGTGTGTATTTAATAACTAAAACTGTCATGTAAATAAAATATTTTAGACTACTTTCCATGACACTGTTCCGCTGACGCTTAATATATACACAGTCATAATTCCCAGAAAAAAAATGTTGAAAAGTGTGACGTAAATTCAGAAAATATTGAACCTATGACCGTCGCATTCCACGTCACCGTGAACAATAGTTTGCCAGACCATCATATTAAATCCGTCATAACAACTGAAAAAAGTGGTGTCCGTCATGGGGTGCCCGACAATCGTGTACATCAAAATTGATGGTTATTGAAACAAATAAGAATTAAAGAAAAACCCAGAAATAAATATGGAGTATCAAATTAATTTAAACGTATTTTTGTTTATAGAAATGAATATATTATTTGTTCATATTCTTATTATACGAGTAAAGAAGAGAGCATCATGCCGTTTACCGTCACGGTATACGAGTCGGTCTTAGCGCTGAGGCGCGCTAATAATTTTTTCACGTTAATAAGGTCTTTTAAATTTGATGTATAATACTATTTATTTTGGTTGTATTCGAGGTTATTCTCTTAACGGTATCGTGAAATTTCTTGTATGTGTCCGAAAACACACATAAATCGCTGAGCGAAGCAACGATGTAAAACGAAGCCTGCGCGATCGCAGTCATAGACGAAAGCTAGCACTTTATAAACATTTATTACCATATTTACTTTACAGATTTTCATTCAATTTAAAAATACCTTTAGAGGTTTATTTCGAAATGTAAGTTTGCAACGTAATCTGTAACTGGCATTCGGAGCGTTGAATTGAACTCTCACCGTTATTACTTAGAAATAATCATAAGTATTTGCATAATATTGAAACGTCAGCGATACGGATCCTCGGGGCTCATTAACGTAATTGATCGGCTTTCCGCTAGACCAGAATCAATCGCACGTCCCACCATTGATTTGCATTAATTACCGCACCGAATGTCACATATCGACAGTGTTCTCATAAAGCAAATGATTATTTTGATGGACTCGTTGTTTGATTATGAGCGATCATTGTTTATGTATTATTAAATCTAAAAGCTTTTAGCCAAGCAAACTGTTAGTGAAAGCCAAATAACCCTCTTCAGTCAAAAAAGTTATATTAATAAATAAAACGTTGATATTTGATATTTTCTTTTGCGTCTGTATGGTATATATAACGAATAAAAATATCAAGAATTAGGCGATTTTTTATAACACTATATATACAAATAAGGATTAAAAAAAATGGTTCTATTATAAAAATTGCATATCGATGTGAGCGGATGAAAGCACGACTCGCTAATTTCTACAGCTCTATTTTTCTATCAAAATCTCTGTTCGAATTGAATTGAACCAAAAATCGGTATCGAAGTGCTTGCCAACAAGATAATACGAATTCTATCTCATACGCCGCACAATATAAAACCCGCTAACGTAAATGTAGCTTCAAAAAGCGAAGACTAGCAATCTAGCGGGGAATAATTTTTCCGTGTGATTGCGATGCGATGTTTTGGCGCATCGTTCGACAAATAGCCCCCGTCGCAGTCCGCAGGGCGGTCTGCTGACGTTACAATTTTTGCCGCTCAACAAAGCACCGGTATCTAGAAAAAATGTCGAGATTGGCGAACAGGACTGCGGAACCTTGGGGTGTCGGCCGCCGATTCGCCGCGTTGCAACGTGCAGATTGTACTGTCTGTTTCGTTTGCCTCTTAGCATCTTATTTCCAACAGAAAAATTGTTTACAGACCGAATTTTGTTTGCAAATTGTTTCAAATAATACAACTATATTCTTCAAACTCCTTTATTTTCCGAGAAAATAGTATCTTAAATATTATATATACCTTTCCTGATATTATCAGTCCAATCGCATTAAAATATCTGGTGTAATATCAAACCCAATGAAAGTCAATGTAAATAACAAGATTGTAGTTAGTACTTAAATAAGTCATTTTCATTCTTGGAAACGTTTCCTAACTTAATAAACGACAAGCGCAGGAAGCTTCTCCTGAAAGTTGAGAGCGTATGCTATCTCATGCAAATTACGCCAGATTTATCATAAGACGTCTCCTTAATAGCGACGTGAGGAGATATGGTGGGAACTGAAAGCCAGCAGCTGTAGAAAAAAGGCAATTAAAGGGATAAACTAGAGCAGTTAGGTCGGGCGCTACGGATACGATAACGAGGAAGCGAGACAACCGTGTTGCGTGCTGCGTGTATGCTGCGTCGCCTTAAGACCCGCGCGACACGTAAAGGGCGTGGAGCAATATCATAGACTACAGACTAGAGACGGAGCAAGAACATCCGCTACCAACGCTATTGCACTTGAAGCTTACAAAGCTAAAAGCAATACAGTTATTTGATTTAAGTCGGGTGTGTACCACTGCCTTCCGCTGGATTGTGTTGTGCTCGTTTGGCAGATTTCGAACTCGTATATTTTGAAACAGTGCTAGAGTCTCGTCTTCGATATTTAAATTTATAAATAAGTGATACATTTTGTAAATTGTGGAATATTCCGTAGTAAAATTAACTTAAATAAAGTACGAGCAATAAAAATCTTTTTATTTATAACACAACTTACTATATACATAACCGTATATAGTAAGTTGTGTTACCTTTTTATAAATAATAATTTGTAAGGATTTACATTGGCTTTAAGTTATGGAGTTTGGCAAACAAAATAATTAGTCAGCAAAACTGTTTTTATTTTTTTATCATTTACTTTTAATAAAACAGATACACGTTGTAATTTTAACAAGTCATTTAAATTTGTTACGATGTTGGTTCAGAACTTTGTGAAAATATGAACGCAATTTGTAGAAATACCAAAATATTCTTTCAAAGCGCTTTAACCTCTACTCTTCTCTTCTCTCTCAATTCATAGCCCACTCGGAGAAGTCAGAATATTTTTATTGATTAAAATATAATTTTATGATATGTTTCATATCATAAAACTAAAACTTTCTTAAAACTGTTAAGAATATTAAATTAAATCCAGCACACGACGCCAGAACAACTTTATATACACAATCGGCCCCTTGCCAAATCTTAAAGTCTTTAACTAAATTGTGTTAAAGAAATGAAACAAAAACGCAAGGCCTTCCCGCCTTGCATTTTTATAAATTTATAAAGCAAACAATTTTTTATTAAGATATATCCTTAATAAGAAATTCTTCTTTAATTCACTTGATGTTAAATATTCTCTAAATACAGTGTAATCATATTATACAAATATATCTTAAAAAAAAGCAAAGTTTATTAACTTTAAAACAATACGAAACAAGTGTTTAATAATTTTGAAATAAAAAACAAATTTGATTAACGTTTACTCTTTATATACAGCCTTGGCCAAAAGTATGGAGCACCCCCAATATATTTCAATTTTATTATGAAGGCTCATTCGGAAGTAAATGAAACAATTTTATAAGTTTAATATGGTGTTTATTATTACAAAAAATTAGTATTTAGTTGGCCCACCCCTGGCCTTAATCACAGCAGAAATTCTTGCAGGTAGCGACGTAACTAGTTTTTTACAGTCTTCGGTGCTTATATTGTTCCACTCTTCACGTTAGCGCCTTTTCAAGTCTTCTTTGGTGGTTATTGTATGGCGCCGGACCTTACGCTTCAGTATACCCCATAAATGCTCAATGGGGTTCAGATCCGGTGACTGTGCAGGCCACTCTAGAAGCTCTATATTATTTTCCCGAAACCAAGTCATTGTGCGGGCTGACTTGTGACAAGGCGCGTTGTCTTGTTGGAATCTAACTCCATCCATGTTGGTGTCTCCAAAAAGTGTAGAAAACGAGGGTACCAATGCTGATTCCAGTACATTGATGTACTTTGTAGAGTCCATCCGACCCTCGCACACGAACATTTCACCAACTCCAGAATCAGTCATGCAGCCCCAGACCATTACGCTACCTCCACCGTGTTTTACAGTCGGTACCACGCATTGGGGGTTGAATTCTTCGCCCACGCGACGACGCACGTAGGTGATACCAGGGGTACCAAATACCTGAAATTAATCGTAAACAAGATAGTTAAGAAATTAGGAAACTTAGAATCGGTTAATTAATATTTTAATTTATTTTGTTTTATCTATATTGTATACAATATTATCTGACTTACCTCAAAGTTTGATTCGTCGGACCATATGATATTTGACCAGTCTTCTTTCGTAAAATATTGATATCTTAGGGCCCAGGCGTAGCGGGCTCTTTTGTTATTGTCCGAGAGCCATGGCTTCTTCCTGGCTTTGCAGCCTTTAAGGCCAGCTTCCTCAAGCCTTCTGCGAGTTGTTCTGGCTGATATTGTTTTATTAACTTCCGTTGATAGTTCAGCAGCAAGCTCAGAAGAAGTTTTTTTTCTATTTTTTAAAGATTCCCTTACTAACTTTCGGTCTTCTCGGTCAGTGGTGATGCGTTTGCGGCCTGATTTGGGCCTACTAAGGTGTGAGCCGGTAGCGACGAATCGTTCAAAAGCTAATTGCACAGCTCGACGCGAGCATTTCACGGTTTTAGATATTTGAACTTGTGATTTGCCTTGCTCATGCAAAACTTGAATTTGCACTCGTTGTTCCAGAGTAAGTTCATTCTTTTTAGGCATTTTGGAATAATATTAAATAATGTTAACACAAAATAACAGCAAGAGAGCACTAAGTCACAGCGTGTGTACACAACGAAAGTGATTAGCGAAGAGATTATTCCAAAGTGATTATTCCAAAAAACGTAAAATCGCAAATTACACAACAATAGGGGTTTTATTACAAGCTACCAAGTAAAACTATTGTTCATAAGACGTTTGAAGATGTCGCCCAGGTAATGTATAAACAAAAGGCTTTGTTTTATGCGGTATTTATGATGCACGTGCAACATTTATAGGGTGCTCCATACTTTTGGCCAAGGCTGTACATACAACCAAGTCCCAAAGTTAAAAAAAATAAATCAATTATTTTGTTCATAGTAAAATAATTGTAAGAAGTAATGTTATGCTATTTTATGTATAAATCCGCGTCAATAATAGTGTCGTGCGAGTCCTGATGAACAAGTAACTTGTAAGGCGACCGACCCATCATACGATGACACCCTATTAACCCACAGTCTTGTCGCTGACTTACTCTGCTAAAATGTTTTGACGGTTATTACATACACTTAAGTACAAACACTACAAGTTATGAACAAAGATTACTTTCAACTTATGTACATTGTGTTAAAGGTAAAATGTTCGCACTACTCTAAATAAGACGTCAAAAAATAACTATGAAAATACTAAACAAATTAAAACTTTTTTTTTTGTATTTTTTTAAAACATTTCATAAGCTCTGAGATTAATTTAAACGTAAGAAACCAATTTCTTTTCGCGTTTTAACCACGTCACCGTTTGCCAATTTTAGCATTAATAAAATGACAAAACGTGACCCAGGCTGTACCATCATCCATCACGACTACGTCAAGTGTTTGTCCGAACGATTAAAAAAACTGTACTGAACTGATGTGGCCCCACGGATAGGGTATTTCGGGACCGGTAAATGTTCTAGGAGAGGGTGAGATTAAATATTAAATTCGTCCGGAATTTCGACCTGGATAAGCGTGGGTCCGCATCCTATACCCGCTTCAAGCCCCTGCCCACATCCGGAATGTAAACAAATATATGTAATTTTTATTACAGCAATAATTACCCGCGCTTGATTGCGGACAGCCATTTTGGAATATTTTGTATATTTATGCATTAAAATTGTTACTTTGTAAAATGACGCTGAATAAATTACGATGCCTTCGAAATTCCGTAAAAACGAATTCCCATATAATCTTTTAATAAAAAAATTAATAATAAAATCAAAATAATACACAACAGCTCAAAATAATGTCTAATAATTATATATACATATATAGATGATACGAAAATCACGTGAACCTTATAACTTTATATAGTATTCAATGGAATCAACTGAAAATAGTGAGATAGCTTTACTAAAATACAAAATAAATAGTTTGACGTAGGGTTATTCAAAACCAGCACAAATAACACAAACAAGATACGACAAAGTTACTTGAAGGCACGTCGTGTGCGAAAGCGATAACGCTCTAATGATTGATATACTCATACATCTCTGTTCAAACTAATGACAGGGTGAGGGTGTTGACTTTCAAGTTATTAATTAATATTGCTATTATTTTAGCAAATTATACATTCCTTGTCACATGTGGCTGAGCGGACATGATGAGACGACGGTATCAATGTTCGTGATTGCGAATACTTTCAAAGGGAATGAAATAAAACAACTCATGATATGAACTGCATTCAAAGAATATCGTGGAATAGAAATACCATGCATAATCAAAGTTAATTGAATGTCAAATGATAGTTTGAAAAACAAATAGCAATATGATAAAATGTCGTGGTCTAAAATCATGATTTAAATTCAAAGCATTGTTATGAGAGTAAAAATCTGCAAATATTAACTTTGACTCCACTAATCAGATATTTCAAATATTTAAATATTATTTTAAAGCTATAGTTTAAGTTTCAATTTTTTTTTACTTTACTTATGTCTCAGCAGGGTTTGGAAGAAGCGTCGCAGGGATTAAAACACAAGCGTCTCAAATAAGGAAGTGACGTTTAGATAACAAGTGATGATACGCATACAACCAGCGAACGTATCAAGCATTATACGTCTGTGTATATTACTTGATATGAATCCCCTTACTTTCCACTTCTATTCCACCCTAGCGGGTAGTTTTTTCTTCTGCCTTATTTTGAAGTCGTCTTAAAATAAGCACTTGTATGGAGGTTTCAGGCTTGGTTAGAATCAGGTTGATAGAACCTTATTATAATATAAAATTCATTTGTAAAAATATCAAATATCAAAGTTATTGTACAAATAAAGATTATATTAGTATATTACCCGTTTGCAAATAAATCTGTATAAATAATACATTCAGCTATGTACATGCAAATAACAAGAAACTAAGTTATATGTGCTGTCTGACAGTACATATGTTTATACGTCATACGGGTACATCATTTGTATTGTCTCAAGTACATAGTCATATGGTGTGTTATTAAGCAGTCTTTAGTCGTTTGTAGAACTTTGTGCGAGCTCGTTTGGGCAGGTGCCACCCACTCATCAGATATTCTACCGCAAAACAGCAGTATTTGGTATTGTTGTGTTCCGGTTTGAAAGGTGAGTGAGCCAGTGTAATTACAGGAACAAGGGACATAATATCTTAGTTCCCAAAGTTGGTGGCGTATTGGCGATGTAAGCAATGGTTAACATTTCTTACACTGTTATTGTCTAAGGGCGTTGGTGACCACTTCCCATCAGGTGGCCCACGTGCTCGTCCGCCTGTCTATCCTATAAAAAAGTCTTTATTTCTGCTAGTTTTACAAACCATTAAATAAAAAAAAATACCATAAGGACTTGCCAAGCTATTTTCAATCTAAATATTTCTAAAGCAGCTTGAAACCTTCAAGTGAAAAAAATACATAGAGAAAATATATCATATTGATTTATAAAACCTTTTTAACCTATTCGTTGGCGTATAGAAAAGGTTTTTCTCTTTCAAATTTACGTACAAAATATTTAATGGAACCTATACCCACAGCATACATCTACTTACAAACTTCTTAGTAAATTATAAACAGAATAATTTTATTAAGTTAACAAAGGACTGGCCTGTGACTAATATCAATCGATTTATTTTGCTATAAAAATAAAATGACGAATATATGTTATGAAATACAATATTAATAAATTTAATTTACTTCTGAGATAATGAAAATCAATAGGAAACTACCAATAAAAGAAGGTTTAAACTATGTAACGGAGCGGAAATACTTGATCTGACTGTCAATGCATAGCGAGTGTACGCCAGGGAATAATATCTGTGTAGTTCCGCGATTGCATTCTGTTTTAATTTCTTTTGAACTAGAGAACTATGGAATATCGAATTAAAACAATAGTAATAAAAGTTAATAACTAAATTCCATATACAGAATACTAGTAGAACTTAATGCAAGCTTTAGTAGGCTCCGCTTGTTTGTTATTCGACTAATAAATGTCAATACTATGTACTCGTATGTATATACTATATCTCAGGTCCCATAAATGTCGGCGTATTGCTGATATAATAATCAGATACTTCAAAATGTTTTATTTAACCATAACACCGTTTATATTTTCTTATTACCTGCGGGCAACATCATCACGGGTTAGTGCGAGTTAAGACGTAATACAATATATTGAAATAACGATGATTCACGCAAAATACTACTACAGACAAACAAGCGACCAGACAATTATCTAAGAAGGTTATCTGGGCTAAAAGGTTGCCGTTAAATTATAAAAATAATTTGAGGTGTACAAAACCTTACAAGACGACGAAATTATTAAAGTAATTGTTGACAAGAAGTATGTAGGAATTCATAAAATATACGAGAGAAAGCACAAGTTATGAGGAGGTCCCAACATGATTAAATGCAATTTCTTTACAAAGTATGCTCCCCGTTGTACTCGTATGTGGAACTTTTCCTTTCAAGACCGTTTTCTAAAACTCAGTCGATGTTCGAGCGCTTGTGGAAGTAATATAAAGTAAGCATACATTTTGTTAATCCTTATCCTCGAACAATTTGAAAATGAGATGAAAGAATTTGAGGATCGATTAATGTTATCAAATTGTAACTTATCTTTGAATATAAAATACATTTTAACAAGATGAATCGTGAGAATTAATCACCTATCGCCCTTATCCAGCTTATTTGGGTCAGCGAAGTATTTTTATATCTCTTATTTATCTATCTATTCTTCTGTCTCACCGTATCTTCAGTTACTTCCTTCTTGTACTTGTCATCCCTCACATCCCCAATCCATCTATCTACTATCTTTTTCACTTATTGCCAGCCATATCCATACTTAAATCTCTTCTTTTGATTCGGCATTCATCCCTCCCTGGTCCATATGTATACTATGATAGTCGGCTGTCTTTTCAAATTTCGGATACGGGAGTTAATTTTAGTCATTTTACGTACGAATGGATACAATACTTATTAAGTTGAGTATTTACTCAATAAGTACTATATCCATTCTCATCACTACACCTAAAAATCTCAATGATGTTATCGTAACTGAATAGATTCCCCTTACATCCGTCACTTTAGTTACCCAATCCATGTAGTAATGATATAAGATCTGTTGATATTTTTATGTTACAAATACCCATGAAGCCACATTCCATAACCAGAGGTAATTCTATTCTTTAGTACTTTTATTTACTCGGTGGTAGAGCTTTGTGCAAGCTCGTCTGAGTAGGTACCACCCACTTATCAGGTATTCTATCGCAAAACAGCAGTACGTTGTATTGTTGTGTTCCGGTCTGAAGGGTGAGTGAGCCAGTGTAATTACAGGCACGAGGGACATAACATCTTAGTTCCCAAGGTGGGTGGCGCATTGGCGATGTAAGCAATGGTTGACATTTCTTACAATGCCATTGTCTATGGGCGTTGGTGAACACTTACCATCAGGTAGCCCAAATGCTCGTCTACCTACGTATATAATAAAAAAGTATATTTTACTTAGACTCATAAGACACTCACTGAACTATACATCTTAATCATGAGAATTAATATAATAAATATTTAAAAAAAAATACATATTATACTATTTGTTTTAAAAAGCCTTATAGATTTTGAAGTTGGCATAGTAATACTTATTAAAACTTTAGTTATTAACAAGCAAAAAAAAAGAAGATTTAAGCTGCTATTGTATTTTAAATAAAAGAAAGTTAATTCTACGAATATATACTATTACTGTAGACTACTAAAGTTTTGCATCGATTAAAATTAACATGATAATTAAAAACTAGCGTAATTACTAGCAATGCTAAAAGTATTCAATAATTCATAATTTCCACGTCCAATAAAAGTAAATTACAAAGTAAGCGTTTTATTTTATTTTCTGCAATATTCGATATAATATCAAACTTTTGCATGTATTGGACACAGCTGCAAGCGTCGGGCACATTTTTCTCGACCTGACTACTCAACTAGTGCACTATCGGAGTGGGAAATCATCTAAAATGCTGCTTTATAATCAAGGTAACTTCGGAGAATGATGAAACAGATGTAGCGAGTGACTTATGGGCGGGACGAAGCTCATAACTAGCGTCCAGCGGCGCATAAGTCCCGCGACCGCAGAGTGAAGCTGCAGCCGCCGCTCGCATTACTCACGGCTATGTTATATGTCGTATTTTACCTTTAATTAACGACGTTCCATCGGACTTAGATGAAGCGCCATTTTAGCGCTCTATGAGTTTTAGTACAATTTTTGTTGGACAGCCCGCTTCAGTCGCACCTGTTTCCAGCGTGTTTTTGTTAATGCAATAATTTATTTAACTTGTGCCATATGTGATATAATTATAAAATTGTGTTGAGTTGTGACCTTTAATACCATTTACTAAAGTTATCAAATTATATTTTCTTTTTGTAACAGATGAAATAATAACAACAGGCGTGTTGAAAGTTATAAAAACTACAATAAAAACGCTACGAGTGCGATTTCGTGTAACCAGACATCCAAATCACCTATTCCGCGAGGAGCTACCCTATAAAAAGCCTACAATTTCATTAAATCCACCCTAAATAGTTACAAAGAACTTTGTTATTTGGCTGTCAGTCAGCCTTTAAAACCCGACAACAAAGTTAAAACGAAGTAATTAAAAAAGAAAACACAAAATACTTACAAAGTCGGAAGCCGGGCTCTCTTCACTTAAATTACTTGCGATTACACCGACAAAACGTTTAATGAAACACGTTAAATCGCGCCAAGTGGGCCCGCCGCGGCCCGCCACGCCACACTACCCGCTCGGCGCCTTACTTCGCAATCTACGATTTCTGCGGTAGTTGCTAGTTTTTACTCAAATATCTTACCCGTAAGGAGAGTTGGAACTACTTCAGCAAAGTCCATTAAGGAATATAAACTCACGCTATGGTGATTACAAATGCTACCAATTTTCGGAGACGGTTTCGGGGTCGATTAGAGCTTTTTAATTGAAAACTCCTCGGATAAACTTTGAACGGACATCATTTTTAAATTAAGGGACCCTTCACGCCTCTATTCATTTATATGGAAATTTTCAATTATTCGTGTTATATAATATTATAACGAGATATACTTACTTTGACATATTAAGTGTCGTTTAACCTCAAATAAGTATAAAACACACGTGAAACACAGAAAACTGTTAATAATGCAACCTGTTTCATCGTGTTTAAGTAGAGGTTGAATTATAAAGTGACTTTCATTTATTTTATTTATAGTACGAACGTTAGATGGCAGATCGATCAAGAAGGCCAGGCACTAACAAACTATAATGTTACCAGTTCGAGACTGCAAAGGGTATAAGTTGGACACGCGATAACAAATAAGTGTATCGTACTACGAAATGAGTTTTATAAGCGTTCGTAATATAATTATTATTTCATTAAATTTGAGAAAATTTATGAGACCTAACAACAATTTATTTGTATAATTTTAATCGATTAATTATTAGTATATATTTTCATATGGAGATGTTTATGATTATTTTTTAAAAATATTAATAGACTTTTTTCGATGATTAATTATTCATCTTTTTATGTTATGGGCATATGAGCCACCTGGTAAGCGGTCATCACCCACATAGATATTGGCAATTACATAAATATTCACCATTCGTTATTCTCCTATCACCAATGCGCCACAAACCTTGGTAACTAATATGTTATGCCTCCTGTGTCTGGAATTACACTAGCTGACTCACCCTTTAATGAAACGCAACAATGATGAGTATGTTTTACCAACCCAGACGGGCGTGTACAAAGCCCTGCCACCTAAAATTATTCATACGTGAAGTGAATCCAAATTGTTTTATTCAATTTAACGATGTAAAAATCATTATAATAGGAACGATGATAATTAATTTTAATTATAATATGAAATTGAAAATGAAAACGTCGGGCGTACGAGTCAGCAATTGTTTCAAATAAATATGTAAGCGAAGGAAACGCTGACGTCTGTGTTCCGCCGCGTCGGTGCGGAAACCGCGTCAATTAACTTGGCCGAGATGACATATTAGTCTTTGTTCCCCGTTCGCTCCGCCCTCTATCTACAACTACCTACTGAATTTACAAGGAACTGTATTTATAAGAGTAAATCCTTATAAAACAAAAACGACATTTCAAGCGAATCAAAGCGAATGCAACGCCAAAACTATTCGAAATTTATGTTGCGTAACAGCACAAAGTAATTGATACGAATATATTCCCTCACAAATAAAGCGGAATTTTCTATTAAAAAAACTCAATATCACGTAGCATTTTCTGCCAGATGTCGAACAATTAAATTCTCTGAATCGATCCCAAATTAAATAGATCCACTACGAAAATAAAAAGTTTAGTGACTGTCAATGTCAAACAAAGAAGATGAAAAAAGTTTTTTCTCTCAATTCCATTTTCTTTCACGATTCCTCTTTCACAGTCTCTAAAAGTTTTCAAAATAAGAGGTTTTCGCGAGGAGTCTCAATTATCGATAAAGACGATATTAAAAATTCGTTTGTTTTGTTCTTAGCTTGCGCCTGGAGAGCGGTGTCCCCTTTTTTCTATTGTTTGCGTAAGAAGGGAACCAGAAGCGGCGGCAAACGATAATCAGAAATTTGAATTTCGGCCCACAAGTACTGACTGAATCATCCGATTTTGCGCATCGTTTATCATAGCGTATAATTAGGCGAAGAAAAAGTTATCTTTTCCATCCTTCAGAATACTGTTTACTTCATTCAACTGTCCGTGCAACTTCGAACAAACTTTGCATTTATTCCTCGATCGTAATTTAACTTCTGTAAAAGGTGTCTTGTCCGAGTATCTTCAGACAGCAGACGGAGTCTGTATCACATTTTACAATCGATAGCCACTTCGTTATCATCGGATAATCTATAGAACGTCTGAATTTACATAGATAGTTGCCGTTTGGTAATACTATGATAAAGGAACATGCTCTAAATTTATTCGTGAGCATTATAGTGTACCTAACATGTATGAGGCAGTGCTCCCTTAATGTATTCATGTAATTCGCATAGCCGGCATCCCCTTTGACCGGCCACGCAACACCGCATGGCTTGCTCGGATAGAGTAATATAACGTCATGTTTTAAAACCATCCATCACGTTTAATGTCCATATAAAAGAAGTTACTGGCGTGCCGTCTCTTTCCACCGTTTTATAGATTTATAACATTTCAGTAAAAGTAATTAAGCAATTTAATTTACATTACCTCTTTAATATAATTGCCTCAATAATATATGCTCGTGAATAAATGTTATGTTTCTTTTCCTTTTAAGCAACATTTGCATTGCAAACCTTTTCCGTAATGTACTCAAATTTGTTATCAATTGGCTGCACTCAATGCCAAAAATACAAAAGAGGAATATTCTAACCATACCAGTTCGAGTAAAAGCCCAAGTGCCGCTACTTGAATGTAAAAAACTAGCCGTGCTAGCGAGGCGCGTCTGAAACCGATTTACATTAAATGCGGTTGGCTCTTCTAGTGATACCTCACATTTACTTAAATCTACAAAGCCAGATTATACTTTCTTAAAACTAGCCGAGTTTTCATACAGCATACTAAAATTGAAATTATAATGTATATTATTTCACAAAAGCTATCTACTATATGTTCTATAACGTAACTCATATTTCATATAAGTGTGATAAGGCTGTTATAGTTTTTGAGTATATTTAACGTCATCTTAGTCAACTTTAAATTTATATTAAATTATATTTGAATATTGCATTCGTATAACAATTCAATATACAAATGTTCCCTCCGCGCGAAACCTAATATTGATTATTATGACGTAGGAAATTCGTCAAAACTTGATTGTCTGCAGCGGAAATTGTGCACTCCGTCGAGGAAACGCACGAATTTCGCTTTTAATGTGTTTGCAGTGTGCAAGAATAAAATGTCTAATTTATAACCAATATGGGAAAGTAACATATGTATTTACGAACGCTTTGAATAATTTTGGAAAATTTGACACGAGATACATTGATAAATGCGCCAGACTATATTAAATAGCTTATGTTAGTCATAAAGTCACGCAAAATAATAAAAAGAGCTTTTTAATAGCATATCTGATGACGGATTTATATGCATAAAATGAAGATCTACCTGCAAAAAAACTATTATCCGACTACACATTAGACGCTTGTGTTGTTAAGAAACCGAAGGATCCTTTAGAAATTGTAGTTTCTGCGATGGACTCCCCACGAAAGATGGATGACTTTGCTATTGTTCTTTGTGTCATGCTTTCCTTTTATTTTTACCAAGCAGTTTTAATCCTTGCACGTCACGATTTTTTCTTTTTTGATACTTCGATTTATATATGTATAGGTTGACAATTGTAGCGTTTTTATTTTTATTTTAGTCTTTTTAATATCATCTTAATTTTAGACAAAATAGAAAGTTTAAACCATTTGCCTGATATAACGATTAGGCTTAAGATTATTTCATATTTAATTTGTCACTAGTAACGAAGTTTGTTACCTCTTAACAGTACTCAGAGGCATCCATTAAAATCCACAGTACCATCATACAATTTATAAAATATAAGATTTGAATTTTATTAAATAAATAGAAAATTTGAAGCTTTAATCCCGTAGTCGAGAAGCCGTGCGTTTATATCAAACTTTGTCTCCATTTCTACTTTCATACATTTATTTTATTCGTTCAAGAACTGTCCGGCTTTCTATAAACTTTAAAATACTACTTCCTTGGAAAAAGAGTCTTGGAATCCGTTTCTAAACTTGTTATACTTTTATGTATTTTTTTTTTTCTAATTACAATCGAAAATTCATTTTATAGAAAATGTATTTTAAATACGAGTTTAAAATTCTTATAATATTACAGATACAATGCCTGGATTAACCGACCTTTATATAATGTGTGACTTATAAATGAATCAACGATATGACGTGTTTTTATATACGAGTAGGTAGTGTTCAATATTGGAATAAAATACGCCAACATTACTATTTGAGATTTAATATAAAGAGATGGAAACGCAAATGGACTGAATATGTAGTAACGCGATTCAATCAGAGCGCTATAGAGTACGGACGGTCTCAAGATCACAGCCTGCATACTAAATTATTAGCCCTTAGTTATTTATGCATCATGAGCCAACATCTTAATAGCGAGCGAGAGTTATGTCCAGCCTAAAATAATATTTTGTGTAAATGTTTGAAAATAAACAAGCGGCGTCCGACCACGGTGTTTTACAATCACAATATGTAGTAAGTTCACAAGTAGGGAGCCCTTGCGGCGATTTAATGTTTGAATGGACTCAATAAAGCAAGGTTTAATTTTCAATTTATGTTTGACCGCTATCTGACGGATTGTTATCAAAGGCTTACCTTTGGATGTGCTCTTCTGGGAAAGGCCACTTTGGGGTCAATCTGGAAAACAAAATATATAGTTAGAAAATGTTATATTGAAACCATAGTTGACATATTATATATAGTAAAATAAAGTATATATAATATATATTTATTATTACATACAGTTATTTATGTTTTATGCGCCTAAAAATTTAAAAAACTGATCTGTTTATGTTGTTTGCTTAATAAAATGAATAACGTCTCGGGTACAAAATTTCATGTGACTTTTTTATGTGATAGGTTAAAGAATAATTTCATATTATAATCGTTTCTAACTGTGTCATATAACAAATTACTTTAATATTCATGCGATATAGCTAATAATTATAGCAACGTAGTCTAGATCGTCGATGCCGGCAGTTCTCTGGCGAACGCTGTCAAAATGATAATAGATAATTATATCAAAACTTCGTAAAGGTTTTGCAGAATTTTTTTACATTTCTAAATTAAAAATAAAGAAAAATGTGTACATTTAGATTGTTTTATATTTAACTTAATTCTCAAAGATTCTTGATTTAAATCATTACATATTTTTCGCGTTATTACTGTCGCTAAGAAAGTTGAAATAAAAGGCATTTAGCATAGTAAAATGTATCAGTAATGTATAGGCTAGCTTAGAATTAGTACATAGGTTTAGTCATGATATATTAATATTTTTTATATATTTTTTATTATTCTTTATATTTTGTAGATAATAAATATATTATATACATTTTTACACATTAAACATAAAAACTTATGCAGAGTTATTATAACGTACAGGGTGTACTTATTTACAAAACGCTATACTATTAATAATTATAATTAATGGTAATCCATTAATCTTATCTAGAATATGTAGATAAACAAAAACGCAGATGTGGTATTCGTTGGTTCTCATGCAGTATTAATAATTTAATTAGTAGAAAATATTAACTACTGAGTTTTTCACCGATTGCTTTTGGTATAGTAAATTTATTTTCATTTAATTTTACTCTACCAAAAGTCTCATAAGAATTTACTTTAATAAAAAAGATTTTTGTTCTTAAATCACATATTTCTAATGTAACTAAATAAATAATTTGTCAAGTAGATATTTGTAACAATAATTAATGATAATTTAAACATTATATTAATAGAAAGTAAAAAAAATATGGCTGGAATTAATATTCATTTTACATTTCGATCTCCTTTGGGGTCAGATTTTGCACTGTAAAAATATAGTATTGATATATACATAAAAAATAAATTCAATAAATATTTTTTGACGTAAAAGTTTTTATAGTATTTATATTTTATCTTTAAAAAAACAACTTCATTATATTTCAAGGCGTTTCAAATAAGAAATAAGCAATGAAAATAAACCAACCACGTCAACAGCACTAAGAAGCCGGCTAGTTAATTTTAACTTAATGACTCGAGCACGAAAAAAAATCACTCAGGCGTTTCCGCCCCCAACTAATCATGGCCGCACGTCCGGGCGGGAAGAGCGCGCGATAAATTCGCATCGCCTGTGCGGCTGCACTGTCCATTCCTAAAATCCCGCCAGCAAAAAAGCATCGGACTGAAAATCCTCCACCGTGGTCCTGTCACTCGATTTCTCCTTTCGTCTTTTTCATGTAACCGAGCGCCACTATTTCATACGTGGCACTGTTTAAGCCCTCAGATTTTCTCCGGCAACGAGCGGTCGCTTTGGTCTTTTTTCTCGTATCTCGCCGCGCCGCTGACCGTTATAAACGCAAAATATAAACCCAAAGAAGCTACCTTTGACATTTTTAGAGGTAAAACGTTTCATTTCCACTCTTACTAGCCGTTTTGTCGACCGGTTTCTAAGCTTTGTTTTTTTGGCAGCTTTAATATGCAGTTCTAAAGTATTGTTTTTCACATAGAAAGCAATTTTTTTTAAGTTCGTTAAAATCATCCGTTAAAATTGATGCTATATTCATTATTATTGTCCTATTTTCTAAATTCCTTGTTAAATTTTATTATTGGTGCATATTTTACTCTTAAAAATAATCGTGTTTAAAAAATAACACAACAGATGTGAATCGTATTTTACGATAAAATATAATCGAATTGATAAAAATAAATAAATGGTAAAAAATAAAATACGAAAACGGTAAAAAGGGTAACATATTCCAGACAGAAAGGAGATTCTGATAATACTGCTTCGAAATGAGTATAAGCTTTTGCCAAGCGCAGTAGAAAGACGTATGCTTAATGATCAGTTCGTTCAAATCCAACAAAGACTGTAGATAGAACAGTTGTACATGCTCCAAGGTTTTAAGCCTCGTACATCTGTCATACATAGTTTTGGTCGACAAACGCGTGATAACGAGATTGTTGTCTAACAAGTTTTCCAAAACATTAAATCGTATCCACAATGGATGCACGAGTCTTAGACATCTGCGTAATTACGATCCAAGCGTGAGAGAATAATTTAAAAGATTTTGCCCAAGAGGATTGCATTATTACAATATCAGAGAAACGGCTTTACAGCGTCATTCATACATTCTTAATTATTTAATTATCTTTTGAGTGCGCTACGGAATAACGCAGCTGCAGAAAATCCGGTATAATTTGATTAAATTGGATTTTCACCCAGGAGAATATTCATTTTTATAACGATATTGTAATTAGGCATGAAGGAAGATAACGAACGCTTCTGTACTCGGGTCCGACGAAATAATTCTTTTATGCTCCTTTACAGTGAAGTAAAACCGTTGGTAACCTTTTAAGCGTCTCACGCAAGCAATTTTGTTAACGTTATAAAATGACCACGAAAGTATACAGAGCAAGCAGAAAAATCATAAAACCCCAGATGGTGGCGCTAAAGCGATTAAGCGGGTCGATGATAAATTTTAACGAGTTATTTTAATGGAAGCGATCGCAGTCAGTGGCTAGCCGGCAGCCTGTGTCGATAGAAAAATAAAACGAACCACCAAAAGACTGCTTCGTTCGTGATTTCAAGCATTTTTATTTTAAGATACTTTGAGAAGTTGATGGTAACGACTTTTATATTAAACAGCTTAAATTGTTTGCTGAAAAAACGGTTTAATTTGTCTTCAAATAAAAATGTTTCCTAACAACATGAAATATTAAATTAAATAATTCAAATAAACTGTCCTAAGCCAAAACATAGCACAAAATAATTTTATTTAATAAAATATACAACTTGTAAAACAGCATGAACGTGTAAACGTACAGCTTCGAGCAGTTCATTGACATTTAGTTTCTCGTAAAATATATCATATTTTCATTCAATGTAACATAAAAACCTGGTCAAAAACCACAGCCAGGCGAAATTGACAGCGAAACATCGATATCATACGAATGTGACATTTTGATATGGGACCATTTGCGTGATTACAATCGACGCAGTGGCGCACCCTCCTTAGTCGACCTCCCCCTTCCTACAACTTCCCTTGCGATAAAGATTGACATCGTCGCTTTTAAGTTTCAAATTATCCTAAGTCGAGTTTAGGACAGTAATGCAAAACGTACCTTAATTTCTACGCATTATAAACTAGTTTCCCGAAAATGCCCACAAATTTTAGCTTGTCATCGCAAGAAAAGATTGCAGGAGAAAGCACATTAGTGGGATATCACTGTTGGTTGAAAAAGAGCATGTCGGTTTATGTACTCTTGCGATGGCTCCGACGTAAAGTCGATTACGTTAACTTTATATTGAGTAAACAGTCTAATACCATGGCTTCTATAGTTTCATGCATCGTTCAAGGTATTGTTAGGATAATGATGTTTGTTCCTTGAAGTAACGTAAGGATAAATGCATAAGATGCGAAGTATTTTTGCAAAGTTATGTTTGTAAGGTTACCCACCTAAAAATCTGTTAAATGATGTCACACCAAAAATAATACTTTAAATATATTACAATTACCTGTGCATATTATAATATTAATGTGTTTTATTATAGGATGCACATATAATAAAAATACCATTAACAGCTGTAGCGCCTTCACCCAGACAGCAAAGCACACATCCTGGACCCTTTTTTCAAATCTATTTAAAATATTTTCGATACTGTAGATATCTGCTAACCCTTAAAGAATATTAGGAGCAAATTTATTTATAATAATTTCATAATTAATTTTGATATAGCTCACAGATTTTACAAATATATATATACGTATTTAAGCATAAATTCTATTGAAGAATCTATGTTATGCCAAAACTCAATTGCGTAAAGTTGAATAACGCAAGTAAGTTTGTGTTGGTACGAAGCACTAACAACGTCTCGATGTGACATAAGCAATCATTAAGATTGAAGTTAGATCCTAATTCATTCTTTATTTAATCACAGTTAATAAGAAAATAGTGTTCATCAGCTGTATATTAACTATAAATCGATATAACTATTTTGCTCGTTCGCATAAATTCTCGCTTAAATACATAATTTATACGTCAATGTCCTTATCGAGGTGTTAGACTCATTGTCAAATTTCGTGACGATCACTTCAGTGGCATAGTCGTTATGAGGTAAGATACTTACATACAGTTACTCTCACATTTATGATATTAATTTAAGTTGATATATATGTATATGGATATTGTATTAAAAGGCAGATAGAGAACAACATTAATTGCGACTCGCTTAATGAAAGATAAGAGTTAACTAGGGGAAATCGGTATTCATAAAAAGATAAATTTTATAATATATTCTCATAATACGAGAAGACAGTAGCGGTCACTAGTTCGATATATATGCGATAATGCCCATTGTAACAGCGAGTAGGATTACTATCTGAGCCCCGGTGTCGATTCAGTTGCACCTAAGCATTTGAACACGGCACAAATGGATTCAATGATCTTGTAGATACCGTGTATGGACGCCACTTGATCCCAGTATGCTCTATATAGCTTGGATTCTCAATGGAGATTCTAAGTGTCCGATTGAATAAATTCTTATTTCAAACATACAATATCGTAAGGTGATTAGATATTAATATAGTATACACAACTACTATAATAAACACGGTTGAAATATTTATACATATATACGAATAAAGGGCGAATCACATTTATTGGAAATTATTTTAATATTGCGAATGGTTGTCGTTGCGTTCATGCAGGTTCAATTAGAAGCCGTATTGTTGAAATCCCGATAATTAATTAACAAACGCCAGTGCGCGGCGCTCAGACAAGGACAAGAAAGTTTAATGACATGCACTTACTACTGTAACTGAATTTATTTACGTGCAGACGACACCTAAGTGTCGGGCCGCGTTAAGTGGGTACCGCATCATTTGCTGTTCAGTCAGCGACGCGGTCTCTAACTCTCCTAATTGGAACGAATTTGGCTGCAGGTGCACGGTGCAATACTTGAGTTGGCTCAAGATTAGGGGCGAGCTTTTGCGAGTGTATTTGGACCGTTACGTCTGAAATATTTGATGTGCAACGTGCGACTTGCGGCTCCGCTCCACTCGGCTCCGTTCCCGCCATCACCCACGTGTGCGCTCACACTAACTAGAATTAAATTAAGAACAATATTTACCCTCCGCGGCTGAGATATATGATATTGCACAGTTAAGCCAGAGTTAATATTTAGTGACGACTTATGTTTCCACATTCTTAGAATAATCTGGTATATTCTTAACGTTAGAAACAACGAAACCTTTATTTAAACGCTCCTTAAAAAGCAATTATGCTTCAAGTGCTGTGCTCGAGAGACAACTGTCAAACGGAGACAAAAAATAATAATGTACGCGAGAATACTCTTATTTTAATTGCTACAGCTTTTTGACATTCAATAAAGAAATATGCAAACAAACTGCGACGCGATCGGAAAACACTTGACATAGATTGTTTATAAAGTAGGGTTTGCTTTTACGCCCGCGGAGACATGCCATAATGAAACCTCGCTAGGGAGGCTCGACAAACGTCATTACTGGGGCACGCATAAATATGCAAGGCAGGTAACGCACATTTTCATGCGACGTCGCAAGAATTTTATCGTTCGTTTAATTCTGTGTGAAAAAATGAGATTCTAGTTGATGTAATGCGGAACAAACGACCGCGTGGGAACCGACATACTGGCCCTGCTCAGGCCTACTGCTCTCGTCTAAGTGCAGTCGGAAGATGTTTCCTTCACTTTGTAAGTATTACTTTCCCCTTAATTGTATTGCCGAATTTCCTTTCAAATAGTGGAATAAGTAAACCGTCCTAACATATGCTATAATTACAATCGATATCTATATATATATATATATAACACAATTGTAACAGGTCTGTACATTAAAGATATTGGAAAAAACTTATCTGGGTGTTCTTTATTAAGGCAACAGAAGCCAAAACAACAATTTTTAGAATTTTTGCCTGTCTGTCTGTACTTTTGTACCCGCATCACGCAAAAACTACTGCACAGAATTGAATGCGGTTTTCACCGATGTAAAGCTAGAGGTCTAACTTAAAACATAGGTTATCTGTTTTTCTGTGTAAGCGCTAATCTTAGAAATGGCTTCGCTGATTTTGATGTTCACTAATGTATTGTGGTAAACTTCAATTGAAGTGTTTATTTTATTTCAATCGGTTGATAAATAAAAATGTTATGTCAATTTAAAGAATCACGTCGATCATTTTTATTTTAATAAAAATATTATAAAATAACTGTTCAGTTTAATTACTTGAAACTTTAACTACCTATAAATGACTTGTCTGTAAAATGATGATGATTGAAAGTTAATAGGACCAAAACAACGTTAAAAAATTGTCAGTTTCAGAGATTTATAATCTTCCAATGTAAGTTGAGCTCAGGTCAATATGAGCAATTATATAAAATAGGGTTCAGCTTATTCTGGTACATTTAACAGGGACTCTGAATTCGTTTGTAATATATTTTGTTAGGTTAGGGTAGTTATTAACAAAAGTTGTACATATTACGGAAAAAAATATAACAATATAGTATGTAATACGCATTTCTTTCGGTTTCGGTACTATATATTTAACTAGCTTTTGCCCGCGGTTTCGTTGTAATTAATAGGTAAGTATAGGTAGAGGATAAATGGTTAAATGGAATTCTGTGTGTATTTTAAAGTAAGAAGCATTAATTGCCATTCTGGTTGAAAAGAAGTATATTTCGGCGTTTTCCATCAGTGAACTTACAGTGAAGAAAATAAGAAAATTGTGGGGTCTGGGGACTCCCTTCAGAAGTTCTCTACGATATTTTTTCGACTCAAAACGTTTTAAAATGTAGATTTTAATTAATTATATTACGGTACTTTTGTCACACCAAAAAGCGCCTCCACATCCTTTATTCAACTCTCTAATCACAGATTAAGGAAAGATTTAAATTTATAAAATACATATAACATTTATTAGGAAAATAGTAATTTATTTAAATTTAAATATAAAATAGCGAATTATGTATTATATATAAAAAAAAAACTTACTAAGTTTATTTATTCACAATTACCTACAACTTAACCGTAATATAACAATCAATATAAGCAAAGATTATTTTAACTCTGTTCACAGGAGGCGCTGCTAACTGAATTCAAATGGAATTAAGTTTCACTTATTGCATAAAATAATTAAATTTGATTCAGAATAATAATATAAATTATAACGGATTTTATTTTGAATATTGTCACAGTAAATTTAATATTTTAACAATATGTTAAGCATCAAAAATGTATTTAAAAGTTGCAAACAATCAAAACACTATAAACTATAAATTAAATATGAATAGCTTGATAAATAATAGTCTATTTTTTTTTTCTATTGAACTATTGAAATAAAAATGTCGTGATTTAGACATTTATAAAATAAAATTATTTAAACGATAATAAAAATTAAATCGATCATTGTAATTGCTTGGAGCGCCATCTATGAACACAGATATATAGTTATTAAGAAAGATTGTGCCATTAGAACGAACATCATCATCATCACCATTACAACGTAGTATCCATAATTGCCGCCAGAAATATTTTATACAACTTCAAAAACATTATACACTCGGCGTCAAAAAAATCGCACCTTTTGAAATATTGACTTCAAGCGAATAATTCTCTTAACTTATTTATTGTACCCTACCAAAATTAATATCATTTGAAAGCACAATTAATACACTTTAAAAACGCGTATCGTTCTTTTCTGTAAAAACAATAATCACGAAACGTTAGGGTCTTTAAAAAAAAAGTGCTGAAAAGCTCATTAGAGGACTCACTACTTGTGCCACCTTGGACACGAATAAAAGGGGGGGTAAAAATTAATTATGGGTCATTAGCTATCCAGACATCACAGAAGTCACACCTGAACAGCTCCTGTAAGAAAAAAACCCTGAAAAATGGATACCACGGCAGAAGAAGCAGCTCAAGTGGTAGCACTACTGCAATCAGGACTACGCCAAGTTGATATTGCTCGACAAATCCACATAAGCCGTTTCCGGGTGAAACGAGTATCCCGGCAGTTCCAGGAGACTGGAGGCTACATCAGAAAGCATGGATCCGGAAGACGACGTTGCACTTCCAACAGAGACGACCGCTATATTGTGTCGACGTCTTTGCGTAACCGATTCTCCAACGCTGTTGAGCTGCAACAACAGCTCCGAACAGCTCGGAGGACGTCGGTGGGCGTCTCCACAATAAGAAGAAGGCTGCGAGAGAAGAAAATCCAGGCCCGTAGGGCTGCTACTGGCCCCAAATTGACAGCAGAGCATAGGTGAAGTCTGACACTTCAGTTTGCCCGAGACCACGTGGATTGGACGTT
The DNA here is from genome assembly GCA_905220585.2 of Nymphalis polychloros. Classification (NCBI taxonomy): domain Eukaryota; kingdom Metazoa; phylum Arthropoda; class Insecta; order Lepidoptera; family Nymphalidae; genus Nymphalis; species Nymphalis polychloros. The sequence goes on from HG992247.1 coordinate 5,331,113, forward strand.
CGACCAATGGAAGTCTGTCCTCTTCTCCGACGAGACTAGGGTATGCCTTTTCTGCAATGATAGGCGTAGAAGAGTGTACAGGAGACAGGGGGAACGGTACTCACAGGCCTGCTTTGAAGAAACCGTCAGCTACAGAGGAGGATCCTGCATGTTCTGGGGCGGAATTTCAATCCAAGGAAAAACCGACCTTGTGTGCGTCTCCTGCACTGGAGGTGCACGTGGCCAGGGGTCCCTGACTGCTCATCGGTACATCACAGAGATACTGGAGGACCATGTGGTCCCGTATGCTGGTTTTGTCAGGCCTGAATTCACATTCATGCACGACAACGCCCGCTCCCATACGGCAATCGTTGTTCGGGACTACCTGAATCAGGTTGGGATCCCCGTGATGCAGTGGCCCGCGAGAAGTCCTGACCTGAATCCCATAGAGAACCTTTGGGATGATCTGAAACGCCGGGTGCGGTCTCGTGATACTGCCCGTGCCACCCTTGAACAGCTTCGGGACACCTTCGTCGAGGAGTGGAGTGATATTCCTCAAGAACGCATCGTGACGTTGGTGAGGTCAATGAAGGATCGCATGGAGGCTGTAATTAGGGCTAAGGGAGGTAACACTAGGTTCTAAGTTTAGTGTTACCATAGATGAAATAGGGTTTATAGTTGCTTGAAGTCAAAATACCAAAAGGTGCGATTTTTTTGACGCTGAGTTATCTATTATCTATGACTTCCTTGAATGAATATATGCTTTTAACATTTTTAAAGAATCACACTTTTGTTTACACATAAGATAGAAAGAGACAGGAATGAAGAAAAAAGACGGGTAGGCGTAACGCTAAATCGTTATGTGACATTTTCTGCCATTTCACTCTACTGTAATTCGTGTAAAAGAACATCGTTCCAAAAACGCCGTACTGACGTTTTTATAAGCATGTCAATAATAATAGAGAGTTTTTATAGTTTGTACTTTTACAGTACTTTTTATAGTTTTGACATATTTCAACAAGTAGTTGAGTAGGTTTTTTAAAAATACTTAGGTATTTGTTTTCGGTTTGTAGATAGCTTTGTAAGTTAAAGTTTATAGGTTAAATAGGTACTTCATTCCGTCGCGGCATATATTTTTTTCTCATTGTTTCGTTAAATTTATACTTAGTCGGTTAAGTTTTTTTTTTTAAATACACAGATTTACTTTTCGGTTTTAAAATGACACATTTTCCAATGAAGGTTTGTTTCCTATTTTCTCACAGTCACAATAAATAAAACACTGGGAAAGACATTTAAGTATATCGGAATAGATTTAAGGGAATGCTGTTTTTTCATGGCCAATGGTTTGTTGCCCTATCTATATTCCGGTGCGGCGAAAACCGATAAATACTAATCTCCACGAAAATAAAACTAAAAATGTTGTATATACTAATAATATATAAGTCTGCTTTTAGTAATTTATACGCCTGAACTCTTTCCGGTCGTGTTGGATTGCCGTCCCATCGGGTTATGAGCGTTAGGGAATAGAGAGTACACCTGTGTTTGCGCACACACTTGTGCACTATAATATCTCCTGCGCAGTTGGCTAATCTCTCTTGAGATTGGCCGCCGTGGCCAAAATCGGTCAGGAGGACCGTTATTATTATTATTATTATAGGAAAATAGCAGAGATGAATTTTAAAGACATCTTACACGATGAATTGTAACCCATGATGGTTAAATAAGATTGACGTTTTGTATCTATTTCATTTTATTTAGTAATGTGAATAATATTATATTGTTATTTCTTGTTAAAATATTCATAATGAATATTTAGAGCTTAATATCGTTCATAAAAGCAATAAACTCACTGGATAAATCAAGTTTCAAAGTTAACTATAGTGATTCTGATTGCACAAACGCTGTTGGTACATTGTGGTTAGCAATCTCATGAGGCGATGGTTACGTGCTATTTGTTTTCTATCGTCCGAGAATTAAAATGTTATTAAAGTTGCAAATAAAATTTAATATTAAAAATACGAATTTTATCAATTCACTAAAATAAAGATAAAATTTCGAACCGCGTATAATATTAATATTTAGCAAAAAAAAAACAGCGGTACGCCAAGTCGACGATAAAAACATGTATTATGTGGGTATTATACCCACATAATACATGTTAAATGAAATACTATGAACAATTTATATTATATTTTTATTTATTTATTTAGGTTTACCAATAGCTGTTTAAACTAAAAATAACACTAAATACATTAAAAAACAAAGAATAGAGTAACAACTAATTATAGGTAAACAGCGCTTGTAATTAAACATAAAAAGGAAAAAGTAACGATAGCTAATTCATGTACTATTAAATATGGTCAAGAAAAATATGTAGAACGAAATTATATTTAGTATTTTTTTTAAATTGGTTTCAATTGTTTGAGGTTCAATTGTGTGAGAAAAACTAGTCAGGATAAATCTCGTTGCAAGTTGAAGCTTATCTGATAATAGTGACAGCGCAAAATCTAAAAGCGGGTGAGGCACGTTATGGCCAGCGGTCTCATGAGACGAAGATTATGCACTGTTAGCCCTCCGTCGTCCGAGCGTTTGGCTAAAACATTCGTTATACGAAATCACTTAAACTCTAGATGAGGCTCTTATGTGTAGTATAATATAAAATAAACAATCATTTGCCAATGAATTAGAAGTAAAGACTTTCACGTATATTATGTCACATTTTAAAACGTTTTATTTTTATTAAAAGGAATTCGTTTTTTTTAACTAGTGTAGCATTCTTGTACAAGCACGCTTGTAGTTGTGGAGTAGTACCTTAAGTAAGAATAATCATTGACATGCAAAGAATGAAACAGTTGTTTAAAAAGTTTTATATTCTAACAATCATTATATTATACTCCCACATCTTGACCACTTTAAGACTCACTCGGAATTTCTCGTGTAGTTTTTTCTTAATTAAAATACTTTTATATGGATACTTTTTCAAATCAGTGATATATTTTTGATAATCGATTCATTCGAAATCCTACAGAAGATGATAAGATCATGCGCAGAACTAACGAGCTTTACGAGGCAGATGTAGTAGGTGCTCCCATAGTAGCTACTATTGAACATTACTTGAATAAGTTTAATATATAGGTCTGATCTCGAATTCGAACCCAAAACATGGAATTTTGAGTCCGTGTAACATAAGCACTAGACCCAAAGCATTTAGTAATCAATTAAAATCTGTGTATTAAAAATGTAACGTGAATTGTAACTTAGAGCAAACCTTATTTTTGTGGTTTTTATCATCATAATACTGAAATGCAAGTCGAGATAAAAAAAAAACAAACAGCATTAAGATTATAATATTTTCATTTCTAATTCGAAGTAGAATTTTATATTATACATATATCATGCACGTAAATGTTGAAATTTTTAACTTTACGTATTGCACCTAGTAAATTATATCTAAATTTAGATCAACTTCATACATATATTCATACATTTAAAATGTTGTGAATACCGTAATTTGAACAGCGGTATGTCATGCTAAACTTCCGCTATTTGTTCTTTAAACGAAATATTTAGTACAGTCACATTTGCATAAGCAGCGAATCCATGTATTCTAACCCCGCATCATGATTTTAGCATTATATTTATAAGTAAAATATATTTATTTTACTAACAAATTTCTAGGTATTTATTTACTTTACTATATCTGTTTATTAGTTTTATTCACATCCGCGGGCGTCTCGTGACGGCCCCGTTTTTTTTTTATAAATACCACAATACAATCGTTTATAATTAACTCAATGACATATTGTTTGAAAAAGAACCACACGCATATCTCATCCAGCATATATTCGTGATCTATGCCTAGGACGGTCAGACATCCGGCGCAGATATTTGCAGTCAAAACAGACTTAGGGCGCTTCGTGCACTCTGCGCATGTCACTCCGTTTCTGTATTATTTATTAACTCCAACGAGCTTCCGATGCTACTTTATTCCATTGTGCAACTGTATCCACGCCGGTTTCTGATGTCCGAGCTCGGGAACTTCGCTCCGAACTGACACGACTGCGGGAAACTTTTCGTGCATAGAATGAATACGCCTGTCAACCAAACGCAAACATTGAAGGAAAATACTTGACGCTTTGAAAGCAAAAAATCGTAATACTATACGTTATACGATGAACCATATGTGAAAATGAATTCTTAATATCGTCAGATTTAAAATTCTCTTGAATATTTTAAGACGATATTTTTAAATAAATGCACTTCATATTAGATGTAAAAGCAAGCCACAAACGAAATTTGTCTACGTTTGCAAACTCTGCGATGTTATTGGGAGACTCCTTGGTAGTAAAGGACTCTATATTAAGCATTCCTGTCCCCAATCTCTTCAGGTGGGCGCGGGACATACGCTCAACTTCAACTTATTATTTTGGGGCCGTATGCAAAGCGTTTGTTTTTCTTCTACGCCTTCTAATATACATATATTTCATTCTTTTATTAAATTTCTTACAAGCTTTTGTTACTTTTATTCGTTAAATATATTACATTTTTCAAGTTTTGAATTATTATTCAGATTTATACTTATCGCTCAATATAACTTATATATCAAGCTATCTTAGTACTCTAAAAAGCTCATTTTAAGCTCCACTTTGAATCGTCCATCATTAATGAACTCGTTATAACGTTAATTGTTGCCACAATCGGCCGAGGCGTGGCATTAAAACGACATTAAAAATGTATGTATACCATTTAAAGATTCCCATTTCGCGGTAGTCGCGTGCGGCCGATTTACGAAAGCTACTGGCCCCGTGCCCGTTAAAGCAGATTACGCCCGAAAAAAAAAAATCAACAGCTCTTGGCGTTATGAGTTAATTTTGGAAGAATAACGCGGGCGTCGGTTAGTGTTTCCCTTTATTTGGTGTTTCAGCCGCTCGGTTTATTTAAACGGGTAATCCAGTGCAAAAACACGTCGAGTCTACATTATGTAGTGGTACCGCAAATGTGTGTTGTTTGCTATGTTGCCGGGACGTAATCGTCGGACGATAAAAATCACTTAGTGTTTTCACAATAACATCTAGACTTAACCACTAACAACGGTATGTAACTTAGTAAGCACCAGATTAGTTCAGAGCCACTGATGGTGCACGTAATGTAAGACGCAGCGTACATGCAAATAATGTTTATTTGGCAACTTAAGTCCCAACTGGATATAATTTTCTTTTCATGGCACCCGCTTGAAAATTTGTTTCAAGAATAAACCCTATTCTTTACGTTTTTTGCTTTAATAGCCATTGTATAAAATAATCTTTAAGTAAGATTTTAAGATGGGGTAAGGGTTAGCATGCTTAAATATAAAACTTAGAATCTATGCTTATGTCAAGACAATCACTTTCTTTTTCGAGTTTAAGTGTTTAGTTTGTGTTTGCGATTCATATAGTGCTCTGCGTTGAAGTAAAACAGTGTTAGATAAGCTGTACGACACGATAGAAAGCATGAGATTTATAACTACATAAATATATATCGACGGTGGATAATTTAAAATCTCTAATTTGTTTTAAATATAAGACGAGAAAACTTAGCGCTCAAACATTTACTAATCACTAAAACTGTAATAGTGTAGTGTAGTCCTCATTAAATCAATAAATTGTAAGTATCGATAAGCGAAAAAAATGAAGGCATCTGCGTAGCAAGCTCGCCTGGTCTGAGACGTGTTTACAAGTTATGCAATAATTCAAATAGCGTACTACAGCAAATTTATGCAGCTGCACGGTAACATACTTCAATGGCTGCATTGAAAAGCATTTTATTTTCATGGACGACGGCGACTACCTACCTAGCTCATATTTTCGAATTCAGCCAGAGAACGCGAAACGTGTTAGGTGGCAATATGAATTTATGATCATGGCAAATTAAATGCGTTAAAGTCGAACGTGATTCGCCGAAATACGCATCGGAATTTAATTAAGCGCTTTTTACACTTGACTGGCCAATGCGGGTTTCGCCGCGTGGCTGAGTACTTACGATGTACAGTCGCTGTAGCTTTTTTTAATCACACACGAACGTGTAAATATTTAATTTTCATAAGCATTGGACCGGCGCATTTTTTATATATTTTCAAAACATAAATTGTTCTTCCTCCTTTTTATTTTTGACATATTAAATGTACCTGTAGATTTTTTTAAAGTAAATTAATCATTTTATATATAAAGAACGATTCATAATAGCATAGTAATATATTGATTATAAAGAGCTATAAAGCTTTACTAAAACATAAAAGTATATAAAATTTCAATATTTTATTAACGTAATAACATTATGAGTGACACTTAAAACATATTAAAATTATATTAACCTGTGATTAAAGGGCGGCAATTCTTGTTGCCTTGTATAAAAGTTTATAAAAAATTTAAATCATAATGCGAAACGATTTACAAAAAAAAAAAAAAAACATTTTAATTATAAAATTAAACCTTGTTTTTATAAAAGAATACGATTCATTTCAGTTACTTTTATGTTGTCTCGTTAGGTCTTACCAGATGAAATTTAAGAGTCATCTCGGAGTGACTTCTTTACAAAAGAGAGCCACGAAGACCTATGAAGAGCGGGCCAAAGGGATTTTTAATTGGCCTCGAAATAATAGTCCATACAACTAACGAATGGTAATCTTTTTTCACGACGCTGTTTGTTGCTGACTTATTAAATCTTGAGTTTTCTTTTCTAAAGTAAAACGGTATTCATAATTAGCTTTTGTAAGTATAACTTTTACCGCACGAATAACAGTCGAGTTGCAATTCGCAATATATTTTGACATGTCGACATAAGTAATTAATTTATTCAATAGTATTTAATTGTTAGTTGTTACCAAAATTATTTCTACAACTTCATTAGTTTTCGACCTCTACTGCATGTGAATGAATAGATTTATGAGTATGGCACTCATTAGTGAGATACAAATACGTTAGATTTGTATCATAATTTTTAGTTAAAAGTAACAAAACATTTCATTTCATATTTACATTATTTGGATTTGGATTTATTACATTTTATTTGGATTTAAATTTCGATTAATTTTAATGTTTCTTTTGTTTATTTATTATCGTACATATAAAAATAACAAGCCTTTGTTAGTGTAATTAACATTAATATAAGAATCGTCAGAAAAAATTGAGCCAAACATGGTTAAATTGATATATTTAACTAGCCATTAAACAGTTGCACACCATGCTAAAACATTAATTGTGTCAAATTATAGAATTGTCATTTATTTGTTACGCTTAATTTAATTAATCGATATGGCAATGAGAATGGTAAAAAAATCGACATCAAAGTTAGTTAGCTACATATAAGTAAAGCTGATATAAAATGTGTAAAATGGTTATTCAAATTTTGCCAGTCGGCGCTTTTATAATTTACCGTAACATAGTATAGTATGGTATGTCACTTTCGTAGATACTACGGTACATCGTGCTATTGAATGCTATTATAATTTACATATCGTAGACGTTTTAATGTCGTTGACGGGATGTGTCGCATTAATCGGGCGTTAATACGGTCACTATAATACGAGACAATATTGGTATCATCAGCGAAAAGTGCTAGCGGTAACAAAAATGGTATGTTAATAATTAATTGCATCCAAGAGTTTTTTAATTGAATTCAGTAAGTGTATATTCTTACAAACAGAGTGTCCGGTATATTGCGCACACATTACTCATATATATATGTATATATACAGTGGCGGTCATATAATTAAAACACTTCTTATGAATAAAGAAAGTATAACTTCAACGTACAAATGTTCGTAAAAAATATACACATTCAATAATTAATAATCATACAATAATATAGCCACTCAAATAAAAAACTCATTAAATGCATAAAATATAAAACATATCTTACTTTTAATTACAAAATGAGTCTTACACATGTAGGAGTTTATTTTCTGTTACTGGCCGCTTGGACGCCTAATTAGAAACACTTTAAAAAAGCGGCGAAATTGGAGAAAAACTTTTCTTTCTTGGCTTTTTCTGATATTTTGGTGGCAATTCAAAATTTAATCTGAATTTTATTTTGTTCAAATTGGGCAAAAATAATAATTGTGACGCATCAACTAGGCAAATAATCATTAATTTACATATAGATCATAAGTGGGCGTCCAGAAGAATAGCTGAGCATTAAAATTGTTCTGTTAAGAAAGTTTTTAATGTAATTGATCATTATAAAACACATGGAACTGTTAAACATTTTCTTAGAAAGACTCGGTCAAGAAAAACCTCTTCCAGAGAAGATACGCTAATCGTTCGTGTGGCTAAAAAAGGCCCAAGTAAAGTCTCCAACCAGATTAAAAATGAAGTTTTTTCGCCTGATGACCCGAGAAACATCTCGTCAAGACTGATACGCCGAAGATTAGTGGAAGCTAAATTGTTTGGAAGAATCTCTCGAAAGGTACCGCTTCTTACCACGCAACATCGAGAGAAGCGATTATTATTCGCTAATTGGACGGTACGAGAATGGAAGAAAGTGTTATTTTCTGATGAAACAAAAATAAATTTGGTAAATTCCGATGGAAAGTGCTATGTTAGACGTGCTGTAAACAATGCTTTTAATTATAAATACACAAGGAGTCAAGCACGGTGGCGGTAACATTAATGTTTGGGGGTGTTTTTCCGTATGTGGAGTTGAACCCGTTCGGAAGATTGAAGGTACAATGGATCAATTGCAATACAAAAATATCTTAGAGCACACGATGATTCCCTACTCGGACGATCATTTGCCTGTAACCTGGATCTTTCAGCATGACAATGACCCTAAGCACACGGCCAATAGCGGCAAACGTTTCCTTAGCGAACAGCGTATATCCGTTTTAGACTGGTCAGCAAATAGTCCGGATTTAAACCCGGTAGAAAATCTCTGGTATATTGTTTTATTTTATTTTATTTTATTTCGTTAAGGAAACAAACAGTACAAATAAACACATTTAAATAAAATACAAAGATAAAACATTGACCAATACAGTTTCCAAAATAACAGTACATAGTAACGCGAGCAAAAGAAAAAAAGAAGTGTGAAATTACAAAATAATCTAAATCAAAAATTAACAAAATGAGTGACAATTTAATTAAAATATCAACAGCGACTAGAATTCAATTAATAAAGATTAAATTATTACAAACAAATAAATAAAGAAATATAAAAATATGTACACAAAACCACAAAAATATAGAAAGGCAAAAATAATAACAAAAATTATAATATGGATTAGGATATTTCATTTATTTTATTAATAACATTTTGAATTGAACCATTTAAATAATCAATAGAATCAAAGTCTTTATTGTACTTGCTACATGATCGATAAATAAAGGTATTATGTGCATAATTAGTACGTGTAACAGGTAAATTAAATAAAGACTTGTTTCGCGAAAGTTGTTTAGGACATCGGAAATCAATGCAACCAAGGAGGAATGGAGAATCAATTACGTTTCGAAGAAATTTATGCAAAAATATCTGATCCTTCCTACTGCGACGTTTTTCCAGCGAAACTAAATCAGGAACATCTTGACCAATAGCAGAGCATTTGAACCTTAAATGCTTTAAAAACTTGTGCTGAACTTTCTCTATCTCTTGGATGTTGACTTTATAGTGGGTATTCCAAATGACCGAACCATATTCCAACACTGATCGAACGAGTGAATTAAAAAGAAGGACTAAAGTTGCTATATATTTAAAATTCTTACTGACTCTGAGCACAAAACCAAGCAAGCGATAGGCTTGTGCTGTCAAATACCTATAATGTAAATTAAAGATTAACTTAGAATCAAGGTACACACCCAAATCTCTCACCTCGGAGACCCGTTCTATACAATTATCATTTAAGATATATTTGAAGAAAGCAGTATTTTTTTTGCGGGAAAATGAAATTACTTAACATTTTTTAGCATTCAGTTGTAAGAAGTTATTATTGCAATATTCACACAACTCATCCAAATCCTACTGTAGTAAGTTGCAATCAGATGGCTTATTAATTATTTTATAAACTTTCATATCATCAGCGTAAAGAAGAATTGAAGAGTGCCTAAACACTGCAATAATATCATTGATGAATAAATTAATAAGAAGCGTTCCGAGATGAGATCCCTGGGGTAACCTGGACAAAAGTAGAGCAAAAATCCTTAACTGTTACGGCTTGGCTTCGATCCCTAAGAGAGGAAGTGAACCAGCGGAGGAGATCGCCGTGTATACCGAATTCTTCAATTTTACGAATGAGGATGTTGTGACAGATTTTATCAAAGGCTTTTGAGTAGTCGGTATACACAACGTCCACCTGGAAACCTTGATCGAGTGCATTAGTTACCTGGTGTACAAATTCAGATAAGTTGGACTCTGTAGATTTTTTGTTTATGAAACCATGCTGTTGGGGAATTATAGTGGGTCTTCTAAATATGGGAAAAACACAATCATAAATAATTTTTTCAAAGACTTTAGCAATTGTACATAATTTCGATATGGGTCTATAGTTTTTAACATTGTTCTTAATTCTCTACTTTTTTCCACCGCTGCGGCATTTCCTCCATTAGAGGCAGTAATATCATTTAGGTGCATAAGCTCAGGGATACTGGAGGAACATTTTTTTGATCTAACAAACGACCAAAAGAATTTGCTACACTTTTTAATTTTAGTTTCAGAATCAGAAATATGTAAATCATAGCATTCAATATGTAAGCATTTCTGACGTTCGCGAAAAAGACTAAATGTATCGTAGTCAGAACTCCTATTATATATTTTCCATTTCCTATGATACCTTAATTTATTTATATCCTTAATTTATAATAACCTTGATCAAAGCTCTAGAATACCAGCAAGGAAAATTGTTAAAAAGAAAGTCTCAAATAAACGTAACACTAGTCAAAACGAACTATATAAAGCATTTGTTGAAGCATGGAATTCAATCCCCCTAGAAAAATGTATGAAATTGATTGAATCAATGCCACGTCGCTGCAGTGCTGTTATTGAAAATAAGGGATACGCCACTAAATATTAATTATAACTATTGGTGGGCTGTGGATAGTAGCTATTTTGTAAATAACAATACTAATTACTAATACTTCAAAAAATATTGTTTTTTATACTTTTTTGTTGTTGTTTCTAATTAGTTGACCATTATTGTTCATACCTTAAAACTGATTTAAATGTTTGTTCGTAATGTAATATTGAAACTGCACTTATGTAATGGGATTTATATTGTTTTTCTAATAAGTGATAAATCGAACATATTGTTGTCCTTTTTATTGTTTAATTTCTAAATAAAAACGATTGCGGTGAAGTATCTTACATACCACTGTATATATATATATATATATACAGTGGTATGTTATTTTACTATAGTAGAACACAAACACACACATACACATATTCACACACCGAGAATAGTATTATTTATATGTATTCCCATGTATTGCAGAAAATTCTCAGCAGCAGCCCGGAGTCTGGTAGTTGGAAGTGTGTACACTCCCGTGCCTCGGAAAGCACGTTGAGCCGTTGGTCCTGCGCCTGAACTTCCGATCGTGTCGGATTGCCGTCCCATCGGATTATAAGAGCTGAGGAAAAGAGAGTGCACCTGTGTTTGCGGCGCACACACTTGTGCACTATAATATCTCCTGCGCAGGTAGCTAATCTCTCTTGAGATTGGCCACCGTGGCCGAAATCGGTCTGGAGGACCTTATATTAAATTATATAAAACCTTATGTATTTTCCATTTTCCACATCTACGATGTCAAATCTTAAAATTTACGATATTTGTTCTTCGAAATCTTTCGTAAATCCAAATTATTCAAATATATACACATCGTTGTATTTTTTTTAAACATTATTGTTGAAAGATTATTTTAATTAAGTAATGGCCGTCGATAAGTAAGTGGGTATGACATATGGTTGGTAAGTAGCCGTAAATGCCGAGTTCCTATTTATGCACTAATATATGTATACATAGATAGGCTTTCGTTCATCAATTAGGCCTCAATCGTGATATTTTTTAAAAAGAATCGCAAGTAATTTACTATTTATGATCAACGAAATTTTAAATTAATAACGTGTTCATTATTTATATCACATACATCTGAATCTCGCAACAGCCGGACCGTAAAGTATAAAGTACATCACATTTTTAAACAGTGCCAATATGAAACCACGTAAAATATCGAAAGTTTTCAGCGTAAAGGAAAATTTTAATTTTTCGCAAAATTCCGTCGCTACATATTTTAAAAGTCGACATGATTTATTAATGTTGGATCGTAAATGCCATTTAACCGAGATGGGAGGTATTTGTGTCACATTCAAGATACGTCAATGCCCTTTTATTGTACTATCTAATATCTATTACGTCATTCCTTTAGGATAAAAAGGATACGGCGGCTCTTTTACTCAAATCATATTATTTTTTAAAAATATGTAAAACATTTTTGTAGAACAATTTAATTAATGTGTTTAATTATTTTAAAATCGATATGTTTTACACATCTTTTATCGAATTTCATCTGTAAATCATATTCGTCATTAAGTAATTATATTTTATAAGGAACGTCTGTAGCCCGTGGCCTTAAAATTTATTATATCAATTACTGTATGTTGAATACTGTTTAAATTTACTCATATTTTTATTTTTATTTTTTTATGTAATTCGTACGTACGTAATAGAACGACAATTTATTTAAAATATAACGAATGACGTCAACGTCACGTAAGATTTACAAAACTTTAAAACAAAAAAGGATAAAACTTTCTTCTACGTTAAAATTTTTAAAATTAGAATAACAGGGATTTCAATTAAATCAAATTAGTATATTGAATCCGTCTCGAATCTACTTATGTAATAAGTACTTTTACTTTTATTTTTTATATAATAATATAGTCAAAAATAAACTTATCAATTTAATAAATGATAAACAAAATGAAATCAAATTGAGGAAATTTCAAACGCAAACTGACAAACCCAAGCATTCATTCGTTAATTTGAGTAAATAAAAGTTTCTTATGCGATAACTTAGATGTATTCGCTTGAAGCGATTTCTAGTCGATGTGTGCTGAACAAAGTTAATAGAAGAACCGAAGTTTGAGAATTTCTTAATAAAATATAGAAGAGTTTACTCATATTTAAAGATTAAATTGAAAGATGAATTATCCCATGAGAGACGTGAAAATATATGTATTAGATATGTCTGATAACAAGTTTTTATTATCGACGTTATATTTAATAAGGATAGTCAATGTTATGTATGATTTTTTATGTATTTATAAATATAATCGTAGATAATATAAATATATATTCTGTTTTTAAGTCTTAGTCCATCTAACAGAGTCGTAATATTTTAGATATTTATTATTTTAGCACCATAGATCATTTGGCTGTTTATTAATAATAATAATTATTGTAATTTAAATAAAGTATCGCTGTTGTTACTTTAATCGCTTTTTTGGGAAAAAGACTTTAATTTTCCTTTGATTACAGTTGAGAGCTCAAAGCTTATTTCCAATAATAAAAAAAATAATTAAATAATTAGACAAATCGGCTGACAAAGTTCTATTAAGAAAGTCGTAATAAATTGAATGGATGTAGAATAATGACCGAATGACTGGTGAAGCTTTTGTCAACATTTTTGCATCCACGTCCCGTGATAATGCATGCCTTTAATGTCTGTGTTATAGATTTTCTTGATTTCAAAATAATATTTATCACCAGCCACAAAGAGTGGACCAAATGCAATGTTTAAGATCACATTTAAGCTATATCAATATTATTATTCGTTTTAAAGGTGATTGCTTAATAATACATTTATATTATAGTATGCTCAAATCAAGCAATGCTCCAACAATAGCCACGGGAAGTACCGGTAGTTTATAAATTTTAAAACTACACTATATGTACAGTTCAATTTACAAATAATGTTTATAAAAACTTATAAAAAAATAAATTGGAACAAACATTGTTCTCATATCATTTTCAAATCAGTTTCTTTCTTCATTGTTGAAAGTAATATCGAAATTATAAATACATATAAATTAATATATTGAAAATATTTTATAATATTAATATTGTATGAATCGCATATCTCTATGACTTTTCAATTGAGGGACAGAGAATTGTCAGGACACAGATCAGGCGCACGACCAATCATGTGCTTATCGAGGCAAGGCAGTCTAACTAAATCTCTTAGAGTATTATGGTAGATGAAGTCGGCGCATGGTCGATACTGTTTATAAATAAAAATATATTACAACTCCCTTTCCCGCCTTTTTTAAAAGACCAAGTTGCCAACTTAAAAACTTTAAAAGACAGTTACCACTTAGCAGAAAAATATGACGTCATACTTATTTATAAATGATAATGATAATCAATGAAATATGGGAAAACAAAATAACATAAATTAAATATACTATTATTATAAAATATTTATCAATCTCCTTAATCACTAATTGTAGGTAGCTTAGATAGATTTATTACAATAGAGTAACTATTATTTTATTCTATTTCATAAACTGGTATCTCTGCGATAGCCGGCCAGTGAGTTACCCTGTAATCGTGTTGACGAAGTCGAAATCTTATAGATAGCATTACATATTATTGCTCATAATAAATGCTTCTACAAAAAGCGTCTTTTTAATTATTTAAACCACAATTAATTTAAGCACTGTCGCTATTACCAGCGTTCGTTTTATGTAAATTGAGAAAATGCTCTTCTCGCTCGATTTGCGAGGCTTCAGCTAATCTTCCACCAGTCGACTACAATTTAATCAAAGTAAACAACGACAGTACTGTAATTTGTCTAGATTATTTCGTGGCGAGCTATAGAAATTGACTTTTTTTCTCCCATCTATAAAAGTAATACGACGAGAGCTCGTAATGTGTCTCGAATTCCGAGATAAAGATGATTATTATCTACATAAATGACTAGACATTGGATAAATAACAGTCTGCCTTGTATTTTCGCTGCAGAATTGGACGAACTGTTCGGCTTATCGAAATAATAGTTTCGCTCGATAATAAAACATCCGCAACAGTTGACCTATTCGTCGGTTAACGTAATACATTTGAAACTAAGATAAATGTATAAACGATAAAATACTAACGATTTTTTGGTACATTTATTCTAACGGTTATTCTATTTTAATAACAATAATTAAAAATATGATTAAATTTGAAGTTATTTTTTTGATAAAAACGAGTCAAAAAGTCATCAAATTAGTAAATAGGCTATCTGATAATAATCGCCACATTTTATAAACAATGTCAGAATATTGTTTTTTTTTTCAATCATTTCATACACTGAAAAGCAATGTTTTGTAATAGGAAATTATGTATTCTTTCTTTTGTGCCTTAATTTATTTACTTTAACAAAATAAAAAATGTTATTTTGTGGTTAAGTAATTATTGGAGGATGTCTACCCTGACGGGTTAGTGCCAAAGAAGTACTAGAAATGAAATATTTATTAAGTCATATAAGAATCATTACATTCTAAAAATACGAAACAATTAAAATTAATTTCAAAGTCAACTAAAGTAGAAAATAACATATGTATGTAAAAAAACTCAAATAAATTTCACGTTTCGAAAAATGTAACGCAATCGTGATTTAATAGTTTATGATGGCTGCAGAGGCCATTTGCCCGAGGACATAGAATTTATGTCACTCTGAATGTGACAATAAACTCTCAAGAAATCAGAACTTATTCTCTGCAGTCATAACGCTTAGAAAATCAAGCCATTCTTTTGATATAATATTTAATTTTATAAAACCATAATTTTGTTTTTATTGTTTTTTATTTATAATTTTATTGGCTACATTAAACACTGCTATGTCATTAAATATACGAAATCCTAACACCAAATTGGTGGTGGAATAAGCTCCAAACCTGTTCTTTAACAGATGTAGAGTTAGCAAAGGCATATACAGAAACGAGTCACCTTCCGACTTACGCAGGTAATGACCGGTCACGGTTGTTTTGGAGAATACCTGTGTAAGATCGGACGCGAGTCGACGGCGATGTGTCACCACTGTGGCGCGGACCGGGACACCGCTCAGCACACGTTGGAGATATGCCCCGGGTGGATTGCGGAGAGGGAGATCCTAGTCCGTGAAGTCGGACAAGACCTGTCCCTGCAAGCAATTGTGTCGGCGATGCTCCGCAGGGAATCGGCGTGGAGGGCTGTAGCCTCCTTTTGTGAGATCGTCATGGTGCAGAAGGAGACAGCGGAGCGGGAACGGGAAAGGGCCGATCCTGCTCCCACAGCCCCAACGTCCAGGGCTTTAAATATAGGGCGAAACCCTGGGGCCGTGGATGCGTGAGGTGGGGGCCTCACGTGTCCAATTTCAAACGGCCCTGAGGAGGACGGCAGCTGGAATGGCCTCGCGCTGCCGTAGGCACTAGCGAGGAGTGCGGGGGGGCGAGAATATCTCCGCCCCCTGAGGAGAGCTCCGCCGAGCCACGAGCGGAGCACAGCACGGGATGCGTTATAACAACACGATCCCGCAGCCTCTCCGATCCGTGCCGAGGACGGCCATCGCAGTGGTTTTAGTGAGTAAGAATCCCATATAACCCAGTTCCTCCCCCAATAGAGTCGGGTACCTTTCTGAAGGATTCCACTGCGTGAAAAAAAAGAAAAAAAAATGGCATATTCAGAAAATTACTTTTTATTTTACTGTATTTTTATTATGGAATGTAAACGGGCCTCCTGATAACAAAATTTCACCTTTCCCCATAAGCTGAACACTGAAATAAACTTCACTTTCAACACCAACAATGCCTCGCCAACCACATGGCTTCAAATGTTATTGCCTGTAACATTAGCTCACTCACTTTTGATATACATACCCACTTAGCGATACAAAATATTACTGCTTAGCGTTACTACATAACTAAATAAGTCACGGTCTTAGATTTTTTTATATAACGGACGATGAGAATTTTTTAATTAAAACAAATAATGAAATTTTATATACAAATGGATTACTAGTTATAATATTCAAACTAAGTGCGATTTGAAGAAGTTTGCTAAGGTTTCTGCATTACCTTTGGGTTTTGAATTTATATTTTTCAAAATATCGTTCATACTGTGCCTACCAAACGCAATGCGTTGGGCGTTCGAATTAAGTAGGTCGATATAAAGGAGGCGGAGGAGGTGCTTTTTGGTGTGACAAAATTACAGTAATATAATCAATTAAAATCTAAATTTTAAATCACGTATGAGTCTAAATAATATCGCACAGAACTTCGTTCCTATCGAGGGTACCGCACAATTTTTTTTTTACAAAAGGTCCCGATGTCTTTTGTGCAGGCCCCGGGTCGAGCCAATGAAAAGTTATTGGGTTTTTCTGTAGAAGATTCCCAGTAGCAGCCCGCTTGACGAGTGCGTTTGAACAATGTAATATGATTTCTACTTAAAATTTAGCCCCTCAAATATATCTATGTAATGTATCAAAACTTATTTTAAGTTAGCAAAAGATTTTGTGTTAAGCGAAACAAGATATGAAAAGTTCTTACCTTTTTACCATCTAATTCGTGTGTTGCTTGCGCTAAAACTTTGTCTACGCTAGCGGGGTCGCCGAATGTGATAAACCCAAAGCCCCTGGAACAAGAAGAATTTTCAATTTCAAGTTACAGTAGTACAGAATTACATACATTTTATATAATAAGCTTCATATATTCACAAAATATGACGATTTTTTTATTATAAATATAACATTAAAAAATTGTTTTTCATTTAAATTCAAAGTCAATTATTTTAATCTTCACTCAATTACTACTTAAAATACAGTTATCAACATAATATCGTAGTGTATAAATATTAATAAAGAAATAAAAGTTATCTGTGTAAAGCATTTGCAAATTCAGTTTCCTTGATTGAAAAAAAAATCATTGAGAAAATTAAAACGTACTCGTATTCAGATCTATAATACAACTTCTTACATTAATAAAATAAAGTATATTTAAAATAGGAACTGTCACATTTTTAATTTCCATCTAAATCATGTAAAATCTTTACTTGAAAAAAAATCTGAGATGGCCCAGTGGGAAGAACGCGTGAATTTAATGTGCTTAATTTATGATTATAATTCATCTCGTGCTTGGCGGTGAAGGAAAACATCGTGAGGAAACCTGCATGTGTCAAATTTCACTGAAATTCCATCACATGTGTATGCCACCAACCCACAGTGGAGCAGCATGGTGGAAGAGGCTCCAAACCTTCTTCAAAGAAGAGGCCTTAGCCCAGCATTGGAACATTCAAAGGCTGCATACTTATATAATGAATGTTTATTGATAATTTGTTTAGAATTTTATATTTATTATTTGGGGAAATTTGTTATTTACATTCTTTGTATTTGTAAATATATTATTAGATGCGAAGGTAACAGATTATGCTAAAAAGTAGCTCTAAAAACTACGTTGTTGGTCTAGTGGCTAGCTTATTGGTTTTATTTCTTGATTTGAATCAGAAATTTTTTTATCGAGTTGTTGGGCTTTTCTGCCATGAAACTCTCAGTAGCATCCTGACGTTGGAGAGACCATAAAGACTGACCCTGAAATATTTCTTGTCAGATTTGTCATCCCATTGGATTATGAGAGTGCTTACGCACATACTTGTGTACACACATGTGCTACAACATTTTTTGCGCAGTTGACTAGTCCCTTAATCGATGTCACCATACCCGAAATCGAATACAAGGATAGCTCAAACTTATAGGTCTTTAAGCATGAAATAATGCCCACGAGTTTCTTACATGGCATATGAGTGAACTTCAACAAGGTATTTTTAGCATCCATTCTCTAAACCCCGTTAGGGGGCTAAAGGGGTTTAGAGAATCAAAGATTATAAAGTTCATCGTGTCAATCAAACTAAGCTAGTACGGAATGTAGATTCTAACAAGATAAACTGGAGATAAATTAGGTCGGAATAACTCTTTTATATCAACTTTAATACATAATTAGTCTACATAAAGCTTAATACAAAATAAACCTGTATGTAATAATACCATCACAGTGCAAAAAATAATCAACTGTATGAGAAAATTGAAAGAATATATACTTTAACATTTTAATCACATTGAGTGAGTTGTTAACGTTAATATGAGAGTTAATAAAATGGCACTGATATAAAAAATGCTCATCCTTTTCCAAAATATTTTTTTTTTCGATATAAAAGACGTGGAAGTTCTTTATAGGCTTAAAAAATGAAAACTGGCGTCAAAGTAAAACTTTAAACAAGTAAATTGAATAATAACAGCGATTTTCAGTAAGTCGACGTCGGCCACGAGCGCTTGGGCGATAAATAATAAAAAGCCTTCTCCACTTTAGGACTTGCAAAAATCACAATTTATAGAGCATTTTAATTTCACTTAGCCGATCCATATTTTACATGTGGCGGCGCGCCCGACCGGGCTCCGGACTCGAATTAATACTAAATTGAAATTGTAAAAATGGAAATACAATTTTCTCGTTGTATCCTGCCCCCGCTACCTCGCCGTAAGTGCCGTGCCGACGATACTGCCAGAAATGTGCTATAATAACACCATCTTCCATTATAAATTTAATACAACATGAAATAAAAATGAAATTTGTAACAGGATTATTGGTGTTGCTTATTACGGTTTTATATTATCCATTTCTTATGAAAATAACTCTCATTATTTTATATTGTTTATAATATTATTACAAATACAAAATCGTTCAGGATAATTCTTAAGTAAAATATAAACGCTTGAAAAATAAATAAAAAAATCCATTTTCCTAAGCATATTAAATCTATTCGAGTCTTTATAAGATTCATGGCGTAATACACCCTCATACTCATAGACGAGAACGTACTATAGTAAGGGCGTTCGTATATGGAAATTGAAAATAACGAGGACCTCCGTTCACACATCGAGCTGACTGTGTATAACACGACCACTAATAATCGACCCACCACATCCTCTTACTAACCCCTATTTCTTCCAATCTTTTGCCGATACAAGGAACGTGACAGGTCTCTTCAACTTGGTAGCACTACACAACCGTGGAGTTGAGAGGCCTTTTGCCGAATGGAGTTACGTCCTACTTATCTTTAAGGAGACGATGCCTTATTTTCTTCCTGTGAGAAACAACTAAGTTTTCTAACCGAACATTGCAAATAGCTCGTATACGTGAAAGTTATTTGACAAGGAAATGTATTTCACATTTAAAATAAATTATTTAATTAAAAATATTTTGTAATAGATACATAACTTTTTTATTGTAATTAATTGAATTCAGAACTTTTTTATAAAATCATTGAAACGTTTAATGCACTTGGGACGTGTCCTAATTGGTTAAAAAAAATATTCAAAGTGCAGTCCACGTTGGTGATCTAAAAATGCGGACATTATGCCTACCTCTTGGCTCTATACCAGCAAATTTCATGTGTTAAAATTTGTACGTGGAAGTATTCCGCTTACAACGGCTACTTTATATGGAGTTGAATAACTTGACGTAATTTTGTTTCAAAAGTTCAAGAGTTCTATAACTGAGAAGAGCACGAGATGATTTCTTTCTACAAAGACAAATTGGCACTGATTTTATAGTGTGAATATTTTGTTATATTACCGTGCACTTTATTTGAAATATATTATTTAGTTTATTTCTATTTGAATTTAGTCTATGTTAGAATTTTGATGTAGTGTCGTGCATACTTATAACAACAAAGAAGCCTTATCAAATAAGTTGTATTTACTGCATGGTAGAAATATTAAGCTTATAACTATTAAGTTTTTATGCAATTCCTACTACGAAAATAGCATTACTATTGGTAGACCCGTTTTGTAAGTAACGATAAAAAATTACATTTATATAACGGTTTAACTTTTTTGAAACGAAAGCTTATTCTGTTGAGACATGTATATTGTATGTATATACAACTTACATAATAAGATTTACACATTGATAATGTTTAATGCACTAATACTTGGCTTAAAATACTTTGAACTACTTTTTCTAATAAAATTCCAAAACATCATCTTATACATAATATGTATGTTCCTTTGCCTTGTACCATGTACTGTTTGTACTGTTTCACTTCAATTTATCGCTTTTCTTATATATTTTGATAAGTTTTGTCTTAATAGTATTAAATTATAATGAAATACCATAATATATTATTTAGGGCATATAATTAGGGCATAAAGGTTTTCGATAATCTGACAGGAACTATTGAAATCGTCCTGATAATCTATAAGGTTATTCTGTTTGGACGAAACTCGAAGAAAATAAATATAGGACGGGGGTCGAGGTACCCTAAACCGCAACGTCAGAAACAAATAGCGGTAACTCCCGTATTCATGGCTCATGGCTGCAGCCTCGGGTGGAAACCGATAGCAATTACTGGCGGAATTAATATCACGCCCCAAATGTTGCTCGCACATTTATACGTATCGAGTGCAATATTGTCTCCTTTATTAGTTGCCGAGACAAATGCTGCCGCTGTCGTAATGCTACCCTCATTTCGTTTCTTCGATTGCCATCTTTCTTATTTAATCGTGATGATGATAATTAATATTTCTTATTACTGTTATGTTCAATTTGATAGATATCGTATTCGTTTTTATCTGTGATTTGGTTTTATCGAAGTATTTCTAAGAAGAGTTATTGTTGGTTATTTTATACATATTAATTTCCATTTGATATTCTAATTACTCATTATTTGTCGTTTATATCGAATCAATCAATTTGATACAAAGAATTCGATTTTATATTTTAAGTATTTTATAAAGTATGTATTTGAATGTGTATGTATCGTTATCTGTATAAATGTAACAGTTGTCTGTCATCTCTAGAAAATAAATGACATCTACTTCAAACACACCCGACGCGTAATAGTATTATGATTGTCGGATTGTTTTCATTAAATTCAATACAGCTGAACTATATGAAACAAAAGGATTTTGTCGACTACTGAGACTTTGTTATATTCTACAATAATTTGTCAATAAACAGTAACCAATTCGTTAATTAAATTGAAACAAATGTTAAGTTGTTACAAATTTATAAAATTTGTACTCGTTTGTTCTTATTTCAATATACAAAAACAGAAATGAGCTTTTATTATCTTCTTTCACCTTAATCACTTTATTTTTTATTGTGTTATGTCCTCCACGCAAAGGGTTGCATTTTTATTTACTTTTGGAAGGTAGACGAACTTTAGGTAGGTACATGATGGGAAGTTGTCAACTTCGCCTATAGAAACGAACGCTGTAATAAATCTACACCACATCTACTATCAATGCATAGTAAAACATTTGATTTAAAATGTCCGTTCTGTCTGTTACACCGCAATATAACGTATTGCTGTTTAACGATAAAATATCTGATGAGGTATCCAGACTGGTCTGCGTAATTCCTACAACTGTTGACCGATGCGTTGATTCTACCACTTTTTTCTGTAATCTTGTATGCAATGTTCATTTAAATTTAACGATATAAACTATATAATGAAGGATTGTAAGAAACTTTTTTTATTTTCACTATATATTTCTATAAAAGTATCACTACCACAATATATATAAGTAAGTACAGTAAGATTCCTTACAAACGTATAATACATAAAAAGACAGGATATTTTTATCCTGTCATTAACGTAGCGCTTTTTGAAAGATGAAATGAATACTTCACAGTTGCAGTATATTCAATAAATTTGTCAAAAATATTTCCAAGATAAATTATCATACCAAAATAAAAACAATAAATCCAACAGTACAATATCATGACAAATAACTTAACTCTTCGTTATGTATCCTTCATACAATTTAAAAATCGAATTATAATATTTCAACGCTGTAACGTGATAAGTTAATACATAATTCACAACGAAATTAAGTAATCCTATAATTAATCTAAATGGACCGTACAGCTGAATGGTTCAAAACAATCAGCCCTGCCGCAAAATACGCGCATTAAATGAAGTGAATGGCCGCCTCCGGGGATCCCTGATAAATTAAATTGATTAGAATCCCGTTCGATGCTGGCCGTCGATGTAGCTTCGCGTAAAAATAAAGCCAAGTGAAAAATAACGCGTCTAGCTGATCGCGAATCCTGTAAATGTTTTGAAATACTTATTATTTCGTTGATTTAATAATATTAAAATTATAACGGTTTATTTCATACTTAATTTCATAATTTATAACGAATTATTAGATGAAATATTAAAACGATATAATCACATGAATGATTTTCTTTCGTGATTTAATAATTTAAGCACAGATGATATGATAAAGCCCTTCCATAATAACCCCTGGCGCGTTAGTAAGAAACTACTGCCAAAATTGCTACATAAAGCAGCGATTCAGTGTCTCCGTTAGGTAAGCCTTAAACACCGATTAAAATTTAAGCCCGAATTTAGACGGCCTAATCTCATCGTTGCCCCGCCTCACTGCATTTTGTGACCTGACGTAAACAAAAGACAATAGCCTAGTGTAATAGGGTACAATGAGTTATGGTATCTGTTACGTTCCAAGAAGTTATTATAACAAAATGTGCTGGATATATGAATTGATAATTATCAATATTTTCCATATCTTTTACGTTAAAAAAATAAGTTATATTTTATCTTTGTATAGAATGTGAAAATTTAAAATGATATCGATATGTCCGCTTTATGTAGGTATTGGTTTAATTTTTTTTTTTTAATAATTGCAACGTACCTTGTTTTTTTTAATTTGTTTATACGATTGATCAAATGGTTAATTATTAAAAGTTTTGAACTAACTAGAGATATTTATTGTCAATGTAAAATGTTAGTAAATTTTTGACGTCATATAGCAATTTTACTTTAGCTTCATTACATTTTAAAATACTTTTTAAAACAATATGAATAGACATAATTGTTATAATTGTGATTCTGTGTTTTATTTTTTAAAGGTGTAAACTTATAACGATGATAGAACACCAATTTCCCAAAAGACTCTTCAGTACTCGCTAGTTTATTGAAATATGAAGATTTAATCCTAAATATTATTACTGTTAAGACGTAAAATACAAACGAAGCTATACTGAAATGATAGGCCTAAGCATATATAACTAAAATCTAGTATGAGAAACGGAGATTCGACTGTAGTTGGATGTTGCGACAGGCTTATCGGCTTCAACACACGCCGTGTTTGTTTATTGCCAACCCACTATCCATGTATGGAAACGCAACTTGTGTCTGTATTAGATCGAAGTTGGGCACCGTCTCAGAACAGATAATCCCTTGGAAATACCATATTAATTAATTTTAATATTACACGCATAAATACCACATTATGCACCGCATCCTATACTTGGAGGGCTTTAGGAACCGCACTCGTTGCTTATTCTACAGTTAAAGAGCACTTCTCAGTGCAAAACAGCAGTACTTGGTATTGTTGTGTTCCGGTTCGAAGGGTGAGTGAGAAAGTGTAATTACAGGCACAAGGGACATAATATCTTAGTTCCCAAGGTTGGTGGCGCATTCCGTAAGCGATGGTTAAAATTTCTTACACTGCCAATGTCTAAAGGTGATAGGCCACCTTTAGACATTGGCAGTGTAAGAAATTTTGCACGTCCGCTACCTATCCTATAAAAATAAATATTGTGTTCAGGCTTGAAAAGTCAGTGAGCCAATTTTAAGTGAGATACATTTTAGTTCCTAGTTTATGATCCCAGTGTCTATGAGCGTATTCGACCAGGTGGTCCATTTGCGAATCCACCTACCTATTAGAAATCCAAGTTATTCTAACACCAAACAGAAATACCTTGTACTATTATTATTCACTTGAGGGTAAAATATACCGATACAATTTACACAAGGGAATAACTTAGGGAGACTATAAGGGATGAGTTATCTTCCTACTAAGGCAACGTGTGACAGAATAACGCTTACTATCAGGTGGCCAATTTGCTTTTCAGGATGCTCTACTTATTATGAATAGAAAACAATGAAGGCTTACTTCATTTTTTATCGAAATGTCTGACAGTAAAAAATCACATGCGACTATAGACATTGTAAAGTCTGTAAATGTGCCACTGCTGGGCAAAGAAATTCTGGCCACACTGCTACAATGAAAATTAGCAGATAGAAATGTGGGTGTCCTTCACCGTGAGCACGAAATTAATTTTAAACACAATTTGTATTGCATTTGGAAAATTAATAGTTTTACCCCGGACACAATTTTTCGTTAAGAATTAGGTTTTTTAACCTCCGGGCAATTCATATCTATTCTGGGCAATCTCAGCGCTAATGAAATATATATGTCATTCCTCATACCGCTGATGCGCCAACGGAAAATACTGAAACAATGAAATGTTGTGTTGTATCTATGATGTTCCGCTGTATCTGTAATAAACACTATCTAACTCACTATCTAACTCACCTTCCAACCAGAATACAGCCATAAAAATGTATTGATACTTGGTATGATTGGTGGTATTATTTCTTGATAGGTATGAAGAACTGCTTTGGAGAAAAAAATTGACTTGTTGATATACGCTAAAAACTTCAACTATATTCTCTGCTCCGTGGAGAGAACAGTATGATCAATGACGTCACGCTTCCTCTAACATCCCTGTCACATATGCTTCATATCGTCGGCTATAATAACGTAATATACAATTAACTTCAGAGCTAATTAGGCATATGTTCACATTTGTTAGTGTAACAAGCCCAATAATTCATCGTATATTATTTGCTTACAGTCTGCAACGGGAATTGTTTACTAAATGAGTACAAGGATACCGCGATAGAGGCCAATGTGTACTAAGTTAATAATTACATAGTTCATTTCGATATACCGTATTATTGATCATAACTGTATTATGATTATAATTTCTTTATTAAAGAAATCAATTTAATTAAAAACTTTTCAAAACTATTATGTAAATGTATTTTCAAGTTTATATATGTATAATTAAATATCTAAAAGATATCGAATAACTAATCATTACTCTAACAATAAGTTTTATAAAAATCTTAAATATACGGCATTATATGTATTTGAAGGCAACTTGAGTGCAATACATTTGAATAAATAATATCTTTAAATTATAATAATTGTCTTACTATTTGAATTTAACTAAATGTTAATTAATTTACGAACTGCATACATACAAATGACTAACATTACATAAGCTAATTATATCATAACTAAATAATTACAATAAATAGCCTAACATATAAAAGGTAAAGCTTATTGCTTATAGTTTTACTTTAGTTTTATGATGATGATGTCCCCTTGACTGATTTTGGTTATGGCGGTATTTCTTAAGAGAGTGACCAAATGCACAATATATATTATAAAGACTTAGAGACCTCGGTGGCTATTCTCAAGAGAGACTAGTCAACTGTGCGGACCATATTATAGTGCTGTGACATGCTTTCTGAGGCAATTAAAAAAATTATACTCCCGGTATTAACACTATGAGCAATCATCAAACATCGGGTGAGGGTATTGATTTGCTTGACTTCGTTAACTGTAGCCTTATAAATTAGGTACTCAATGTATATGGGCTTTGTCTCATATATTTGATCAATATAGCCCTTTATACGGTACATGACGGCAAAATTATTAAGGATATTTCAAAGAAAAAAGTTAATTCAATCTATGGTCAAGGTGAACATTGGCGCTAAGCTAGAATCATATACTTGTAATAAATAGGCCAAACGTAATAAGAAGATTTTTCTTTAAGACCTCAAAAGTATTTTATCTTGTCTCTTACCGTTCATGTCATTTTACGGACTGTTACACATGAAATATTTATTTCTTCGAATAATCTTACTTCTTAGAATAATTTACTTTTACATAATCACGGCGTATAACAATTGAATATACTTGATATAATTTAAATTTCGATTATAAATTCGTACTTTATATATAACTAATTAAGAGACACATTTTTTTTATTACATCATTTCATTTGCATTCGGATACATAATTTTAGAAACAACACAAGCTATTTGATAATATTTTGATAAAGATGTATAACCAATAAGGAATTTTAATATTGCGTGAATAAACGACACTCGACACGTATTACTGATAAATTTATAGGACCACGTACATACCATTTGAAATATCAATACTTTGTATGAAGGACTTGGTTTAAAAGACGTTTGAAGTAAGCCAGTGTATTATAGGCACACAGAACTTCAACTTAAACCTCGTCGCATTATAATTTATCATATATATTTAATTGTACCTACTTTATTTTATTGACATAACTACCTATTTAATTTAATTGCTGGTATTCAAGTATTATAATAATAATATCCTCCAGACCGATTTTGGCCACGGCGGCCAATCTCAAGAGAGATTAGCCAACTTCGCGGGAGATATTATAGTGCACACGAGTGTGCACACAGTTGCACTCTCCATTTCCTAGCTTTTATAATCTTATGGCAGCAATCCGACATGACCGGAAAAAGGACGCAGGCGCAGGACCTACTGCTTTCCGATGTACACACTTCCAACTTCTACTGAGGCTTCTACTGAGTATTTTCTGACGAAAAACCCAATAACTTTTATTAGCCCGACCTGGAACTTGAACCCAGGACCACCGA
Source organism: Nymphalis polychloros (assembly GCA_905220585.2). Classification (NCBI taxonomy): domain Eukaryota; kingdom Metazoa; phylum Arthropoda; class Insecta; order Lepidoptera; family Nymphalidae; genus Nymphalis; species Nymphalis polychloros. The sequence goes on from HG992247.1 coordinate 5,358,663, forward strand.
GTCCGCGACCTTATATCTAGCCACTAGACCAACGAGGTAATTAAGTATTATACTTGAATTTTATATTGAAAGTAAAAATAATAATGGGTTTAAAAAGGATAACTAATGAGCTTCTCACCGATTGTTCACATTCTGAACCAAACCGAAAACTTAATATACATTTAATATAATCCTGTAAAATGGCGATTAATAAGTCATTTCAAAAGCCTACTTAAATATCGTATGTTTTTCAATTTTAATATTGTAAAGTTTCCCTTCAAAAGAAAATATAATTTGAATACATTAAACATAAAACAAAAAATATAAAAGAAACGGATCTCACCGCAAATATTTCTTACAATTAATTCTCTCACGAATGCTAAAAACGTTAAATATGATTGATAATATGATTTTTTTCTTCGCTAGAACCTCATTGCTATCTCTGAATAATAGGGCAAAATATAAATTAGATTCATAAATTTCTGTCCGTCTAATTGTACCATTACTCTCTGTTTGTTATTACCTATTTAGCTTATTGCTATCACAGACAGTTTGTTATCAGTAACTCCATTATAATTGAACCGCAAAACAAATACTCTCACGTGAACCAAATGTTATTAATTGAAATACCCTCGCTGCATTACCTATTCAATATTTATGTAACTCTACGTAATTATTTCGTGACGGCCGACTCGTGACAAACAATTTTCGAAATTGTGAATGTGTTACAAATTATTGTCATCTATTCGCTGGTGCATTGTTAATTTTTGTTTTGAATACAAACGAAATCGCGTTTTGCGCTATAACAATTGCTGGTCATTTGTTATAATAGATCGTTAATAATAAATTATAAATAAACAATACAGTGTTTTGTGTTTCATGAATGTTAGTTCATGCATTAGGTTGATAATTTATCATTTCGATTACAGATTGTCTATTTATGGAATAACTTATCAATATTATTTATTTATTTGTGATTACCATCACAAGTCGATCTTTATTAAGTTTCGATTATGCTAAAATCTTCAATGGGACATATTTTCAAAAGAATGCAACAGACACTGCTTGCAATTCTTCGACGGAGTGTGACATAAATGCCCAGTGATTTAAATTCGACTGTAATATAATAATTATTATTGAAAAATTGAAGACATTTCATATGAATGTAAAACTTTAAATCTCTATGAATTGCTCTAAGCGCTGACATAAAAGACAAATAATAACATTCGGTTTTTAATTATTTTTATTGAAACATTTAATCTCTTCAATAGTTACCAAATAAAAAAAGAATATCGCTTAACAAACGAGAGGAGAAAAGGATACTTAACGTAGATAGTTGTATGCATTCTTGATTTGTTCGACCTTAAGTTAACTATAATTGCTTTAATTTGTCATTAAGAAATAAATTACGTTCAATTAAAAAAGTTTTTATAATTCTTATTCAAAATTTTTATTAAGTTAATTTTCACTGTTACATTTTATATTGTTAAGTCTATTTTTAAATATGACCATACTTACTAGCAATTTATTTTAACAATATCTTATTTCAAATGTTACTTCGACATCTATATAAAAGTCCATTAAGATAGTGTGAGAACTACAACATAAAATATAATAAGAACTATAAATTTTGTTTGTTATTACTTATGTATTTTTCATTTTCCCGACAAAGATATTATTTGATTTCCAAACTCTTAGCTTCTACTGCGAATTTCTAAACAGAAATAATACTTAATAACTTTTTACTGGTCCATTTCTCGGACTAGTCTTGAACCCACTAAACCACCGAAAGTCATCGAAAATTACACAACGTTATATGAGCTTATATCTCCAACCCAGAAGCTGTTGATGAAACAAGGTTCCCATATTCCTTTTATTGAGACACAGTCTGATATAATTAGATAGTAATTAGTATTCATCATTGCTAACAATATATCAATATTAGACATTGAAGTAGTATAAATTTAATAAAGCCGAAAATTCTCTGAATTGCATAATTACTATGCGATAAAAATGTGACTTTTTCGTCATTTAAAAAAACAATTCATGGATTTTTTGAACGAGCTGATTACTCTCATAAATAAAAAACGTTAATTCATTACATAATCTCGTAGTTGTGTAAAGTAATTAATTTGTGGTCGGTAACTGAAAGCTCTTCCGTAGTAGATTAATGGTTTGTGTATTGCAAACGCATGCCGTACTCAATTGGAGTATTTAATTTAATCACCAGCTTTGCTCGTGGCTTTGTCTAAATTATATAATATGTATAATTAGTTCACCTGTTGTCTAATTCGTTACATACTAATTTCGTCAAAACTATACATTCGAACAGAAATTAATTGATAGGAAATTATAATTTGCGACCTACAAACAAAGCTATCTTTCATTTGAATTGAATTATATTTATATTGAATAATGTGTGAATCATTTTTTTATTTTGTTACATACGCATTAAATTGCAATACATTTCTAATTGCTTATTTAATTTTTTCAATACCATTTAATTAAATATGGATCGAGGGACACCATGAAAATTAACTAAATAAATCAATACCTTCACGCTTAGAAGGAATTGAATTACATGTTTAATCATTTGCCTGATCTACTGAAACGATACACGAATGAAATAAGTAAGAAAAAAAAAAGGAGAAGCAGTGAAGACGAATTGCCAAAAGTAAATCAATACGATTACATTGAAATTGTTTAAGAGTACAGAAGCACATTGGTTGAAAAAGATACAGACCTAAGTGATCTAAGAATCGACTTAATGGGTGGGTTATCGTTGAAGCGTGACGAAGGAGTTGCTCAAGCTAAATTGGCTAAGCTTTTGCAAAATGAGAATATTAAGTATTACGACCGCTGTAGATTGAAATAAATTACTAAATGTAGGTAGTTTTTACGAATTTGAATATTCCTAGAAAAAAGATATGGTATGGAAGATATATGTTAAAGCATTGAATTGGATATATAAGAAGTCTTGCAAGTTTATGAACGTGATTGTTAAATATTTTCAGTCAAAAAACTTAAGCATATTATGAATACTTATGTAAAACAAGTAGTCTATGAAACTAAAAAAGATTTATTTTGAAGTTTCATCGTTACCAATTTTGTCTCTGAATACGAATGTAGCTTGAGTCTGCTTTCATCTTTTCATTTTTCCAATATTTGGTTGCTGGTAATTTGAAGATTGTCTTAAATATTTCCCTAACAAAAAAAAAATACGTGCCACTGTACTAGTATCGCTTTTTATCAAAATTAATATAGACAATATTTCCGGACCGGGGCGCACTCGGCGCCCTGGACATACGGCGAGCCCCACATACCCCCCCACTGTTCCCGTGGCGTAAACGCGAAATGCGTTATTCCAGCCTAAAAAAAAGAAAAAAAAAACGGGCTGTCATGTCTAAATTAAGAAAAACACAAGATTTGTTTATATTTTAATTGATTTTTGTACTAAGTTTAATCAAGTGTTTTCAGTACTATCCCAAGCGATACACGATATACAATCAACTTCATCTCATATCTAAGAATCTTAAGGACGAATATTTAAAGTTATATAATGCCTGCTATTGATCTATATTGAAGTCGAAGTACTTTTACTTTACACAGGCAACAAACACCTAAGCTACTGCACTTATACAACAAATATTTCTTGTACTTATACATTGTTTGTCGTATGACAAAAGTGCTACAGCTGCAGCTACAGTGCAGTCACAAGCGCCATCTATGATAAATAATTTTGGGTTTCGTTCACTATCAATTCACACGTCTGAGACATAATCAACACGTCTGACTCCTTAGAGTAGAAAATAATTTCAAATGATTTAAGGAGACTTTTGTAGGTAATTTTAATTAATTAGAAGGTAATTATGTAAAATTTATATGTAGTTATCAGCGGACTTTAGCGGAATGACAATTTCACCGAAAACAAACAGTTAAATAAAGATATAGATTGTACTTTTTTTATTGTAAGTAGTGTATGGAACAATCAAGAATGATGATGTCCTGAACGTTATTTACCTCGGTTGCCATTCTCAAAATAAATAAGTCAACTATGCGGACCATATTATAGAGTACGCTAAGTGTATGTTAAGCACTTGATAACTCGATTATGCTTGTCTAGATTTGAATCTACTGTCTAAGTATTTCGTCTATTGGGCGAAATATTAGTTTTTGTTGGTCTATTATATTTGTTTGACAATTTTAATTATTAAATCCTTTTTAAATTACTTTAAAAAAATCCATTCAACACTCCATTCAAATTAACATCGAAACAAATATATTTGTTTATTCGTATATAGTTCCATAATGTCGGAAATACATTCAAAATTTTTTCGACGCAGATGATATTAACGATAGTGTAATGAGTCGTACGTTGGAAGTTTTATTTAAATATTACCACCGTTAAATACAAGTTTGCGTGGAATTAAGAAATCTAATAAAGGGGTAATTTAATTATAGAATTAACATTGCTTTGATTAGATACGTCAAAATGTAGGCAGCGTATTGTAACACTGTTATTTGACAAATTGTTTGGCTGTGATAAATTATGAGAAACGTTATTATTCATTTAAATATTGTAGAAAGTTGACGAACAAATCGATAAGTTAATGATACGCGGTTTCCTTCGTACATAGACATTTCCTCTGCAAGAAATATAAGCCATTACTATTACTTTTAACATTTGCGTATGTATAATTATAATATACAGCATACAGTACTTGAATAAATTTGTCATGCGTTGACTTAATAATTGTAAAAGTAAATTAAGATAATTTAATTCAATTGCATATTTTGCTTGGTAAATTAAATAATATGCTAAGTTATGAAAGCGCATTAAGAAGTGCATAATTTGATCGAATTAAAAAGTAACTGACGAAGTGTAATATTAATATGTATGTTTTATAAATCTTAATTATACAATGAATATAAAATATATACATATATATATCATATTAAACAGACATGATATTCCTTCTCTGAACCGGAAGTCTCAGTCTTTTGGCTAAATAAGCTCAGCTCTCATCTTTTTATTTCTTTAAATAATTCTTATAAAATAAATAACTTTAAAAAAAGCAAAGTCACATTATATGATATATATTTATTGTTTAAATTAAAACAATAAATACATATTATATAATGTTAAATTAATAGAAGGCGTTAATTCCGTCAGGCGCACGATCTTAATGGTAACCTCCTTGGAACAGGAAATGGTATTCGCCAGCACTATTCCATTTAGCTAAAATACATTAGGCAATACTCAGGCATTAGGTTGTTATTATTTGACCAACCGAAGGTGGCGTGCACGATAGCAGTTTCGCCCTAACGAAATTTACACAGGCAGATAGGTGCTACTAGACAGTCTAATATTAAAACGTCTGCTTTTGTGTAGACGAATAACAGCTAACTAGAGCCATTTATGCCGTGAGCCTCAATGGCAGCGAAGATAAAAGTTTATGAGTTATACATAAAACGATTCTCAAATCATATTTATGGTTTGTCGGAACATCTGCAATGGTTAGTTCGCGAGGAAATTGAAACCGTCGGGTGCATAACGCTTTCACGAACAATTTAAGTTTGTATTGTGCTCAGGATGCCGCGAACGATGTGCTTTTTGCAATGGTCAGCAGATCCGACCAACTTCATTGTTATGTGTTTGTGCGCTGTCCTTTCAACGTCTCTTATGAACTCAAATAATTATATCGCTAAAGTTTCAACTCCCATTTGAAGTGTTATGGGTTCAGCGTAGACTCAAAAAAAACGTAATATTTATAATTATTATTTAGATATTACATTTCATTATTTACAATTGATATATTGCCTAATACGTACATTATATTTCTCTTTACAATTTTCATGATATTTCAGTACATTTATAAGCAGTATAATATATTTATATGTTGACCTTCTATTAAGATATAGCTTACTATAGCGTCGTAGTCGGAGATAATAAAATCTGACATTTGCTAAGTGAATAATTTAAAATCAATAAAATATAGCTTTCACTTCATTTATTTGTAACACCGTAATCAGTTTTCAAAACTCAAACAAATAACACAATCGTTTGAAAAAAATCTTTACATGAATATTATATTACATTATAGATTAGGGCTAATAGTTATAAAGATATAAGCAGATATTTAAAAAACTATGAGAAATAATACTTTGGAGATACAGTTTGGAGAAATGTAATAAATCAATATTTGTAATTGAAAATCCTAATCAAGCCATTCGTAGTAGGGGCTCGCTTATTGATTATTCTAACTGTGTTTTTAATTTATTTGTGTTATTATAATATAATGAATATCTTTACTTCAACTCGCACTATACTTCCAAGGCAATAAACGACAAGCGACGAGTTATCTTACCAACAGTTTAGCTAAATCAGCAAAACTTGAAAGTAATTTAATTTGCACCCAGGCTAAAATAAGGCGTCAGCGGTAAGTGAGTGCAGAATAATAACATGGGTGGACGCGTTCAATGAACACTTCTGTATAGTACGGCACTAAAGTCTTAACAATAAGTTTGGTTTAATTTATAATTCATTTAAGAAAGGCAAATGGCATTCCTTCGTCCATAGAGAATTTAAGAAGCTTCTTTTGTGAATGCACTACTAACAATGGGATCTAAGTCGTTATAACTCTTATGGAAGAATAAATCGTTCACGGTTACCACCACAAATCCTTGCTAGTTTTATGTTCATTCTAATATGGCGTATAAAAGTCAGATATATCGCTTCCTTGTATTAATTTCCGGATTTGATACCAGAAATCAATATCAACATTATAAATGTAAAGAACACATTACAAAGTTTTTCAACCATAAACAATACGATTAGGTTACAGTTGTAAAATGTCAATAACAAATGACGCATCTTCTATGCAAGTTTGTACAAGATATCTACTTAATTAAAACTTACCAAACGAAACAAGGACACTGAGTTTTTAGAACAATCATAATAATATTAACCGTAAAGTGCCGTTCTTGGAAACGAGACGCTCCTTGAATTTTCTCGAAATCGGCGACCTCCAACTCTGTTTAATTCGACAAGAGAGGCTTGCAATCAAAAGAACTAACTGCGTCTCCAACGAGGCATTTCCATACGCGAGGGGCTCTGAAAATGACGCGGTATTAGTTCTCAGCTGATTACATTCCTCGCCTCCGTCGCGAAGGACCCAAAGTAACAAGGAATAAACTTAATTACAAGTTAAGCATGGGAAATTATATGATGGAATTATCTTCGCATGGCAGAGCCACGTACGAATACGAATGATATGAACAGTTATAGCCAAGTCGAGGGAAATTCGCTTTCTCTAACGTGCCATAATATGATGTAGAACCTGGATATGTTATCCGACAGTTAATATCAAATTTCAAGTAATTTCTTAAGTTTCACGAGAATGATCGCTTCTCTTTTTTATAAATTACTTTTAACTTTTGGTGACGTCAGTTCTAATGTTTTATTCATAATATTTTAAGTAATAATAGTCCTCCAGACACGGCGGCCAATCTCATGAGAGATTAGCCAACTGCGCAGGACTTATATAGTGCACAAGTGTGTGCAAACACAGGTGCACTCTCTTCCCTAACTCTCATAATCCGATGGAACGGCAATCCGACACGACCGGAAAGAGTTCAGGTGCAGGACCAACGGCTTTACGTGCTTTCCGAGGCACGGGAGTGTACACACTTCCAACTTCCAGACTCCGGGCTGCTACTGAGATTTTTCTGATTGAAAAACCCAATAACTATTTATTGGCCCGACCTGGAATTGAACCCAGGACCACCGCGTCTGCGGCCTTATCGAGTCACTAGACCAACGAGGCAGTCAATATTTTAAGTATTTATTTATTAACCTAGCTAGTCAATATTATTAGGTACGAAAACCTTACTCAAATTATTATGAGGAATATAAAGGTCGAATTCAAGATAATTTGTGAAGATTACGATATTGATTAAATATAGTATTTTCATAAATGTATATTATCACACATTCATACATACATACGCTTAAAAAGAACCTTTTTCCGTCAGTTAAACAGGTCCAATAAAAAATTGAAGACTGAAAGAAATCTTTACACCTGTAAAGGCACCTTCATACTGCGAAAAGGATTTGGGCGCACGAACTGGAAGCGGCCCCGCGAGTAAAGTAAATAGTGGCCCGTGAAAGGGCCTCAGCCAGAGAGATCTAAATCACTCTTTGTCTCGTGTTAAACGCATCCTTTTGAGAGATTTTCTATCTTTTACGAGTTTCAAACTAGGATTGTATTGGACGTCTAAATTGAAGACTGTAGCATTCTGCAAACAATGGCTTTTGAAATTGTTATTACGTATTTCGCTGTTTCCAAACATTCGCTCTATCCATTTTAATATTACTTTAATTATAAGACAATATCATTTCATCTCTCCGTAGTTTGATATTAAAATAATTTCATATAGAATGTTCCGTAAACATTAACTAAGTTTAAGTTGGGATTACGCGTGCGAACGTTATTTGTCAACAAGGTGTCGTATTTGCGACAAAATAAGTTTTAATTAATGGATTGGTATTAAGAGACGTGAGTACTGCGTAGAGATTCGAACGTTGTTTTGGCAATATGTCATAGGATTAGATAAATGAGTAAATATAGAAAATGAATCTATTTCTGTAGATAATTTATCATACTTCCCGAGACAAATACTACCTTACTATGAAAATAAGTCAAACGGTTTAGCTGAACAATCGAAAAATGTATTGGTTTATGGGAAATGTAAGGGAAAATTAATGAAGAAATCCGAAATCAGTAACAACGACCAGTTTCCGAAGCAACATAACTAATAACAGGAAGTCACCTCGTTACTCACAAGTGAATGGTACGTCGACAATCTCGCGCGCCCTCCACTTCTCGACTTAATGAATGAGAATAATTTTGCCAAAATACTTCGGAGAGACGGGACACACGCCCTGGGAATTTTTCAATTTGCAACTGACATAATGTAATAAGAGTTACACCGAGGATGCCGGCGCTGCGTAATTAATAACCTGTGAAATATTACCTGCTACAATGAATTTAGAAGATAAAAGTTGAGTGATAAATTTAAATAACAAGGCGCGAGTATATTCCAACGTCCCCAAAATACTTGCGAATAGTTTGCGGGGTGATAAGTAGATATGTCAGGTCCGGACGCTTTACGGGAATCGCAAGTTTGTTCGTATCTAATGAACGCGTGAACGCGGAATAACTTTGAGAAAGCTTGAATAATGTATGCCGTAACGAGATGTTTTTCTTGAACGAATCTCATTAACCCACTTTCTGATTATGTGAATGTAAACTTTGAGAAGTTCTTATTCTGCGAAGGGAATCTTTTGTGCGTTTCTAACCTTCAATGAATATAAGTGCGACTAGTTTTTTAATCTCGTTTAATAAGAATAACTTACGTATGTAAATATGTATCTATATATAATGGAGGCTAAATATAATATAAAAATATATAATAATTAATAAAGAAACACACATATAGAATGTTCGTTCATAACAATTTAAAAAATATAAAATAATAAACATACAAAATCTCGTAAAAATTCTAAATAGAAAATTTCTACGAAGCTATTTACTTAAGTTTAGTACAATCATTTATCTTATAACGGAAAAATTGAACGCTATCTTAAACACTAGACTATAATTTTAGTCTGAATTAAATCTGGGCGTACAGTCGACTGGCTAAAATCGAAAATCCTTTATTGCAACCATAAAATAAACCGATATTATCTCAAGCGGCCAACTGGGCCATAAAAGGAATCCGTCTATTTTAATGGCTTCCTGCAATATGCAACTATGTGTTATTTGACTAGATTCGATAACTTAAAAAAAAATGCAAATTCGAATAGAATTGTACTCCAAGAATCTTTTGAATTTATATAACTTTTTGTTATTAAAATAGGATATTATTTTTGAGATTGTAATACTATTGTTTGTTCTTTTTATTACGTAGGCAGATCAGTTAGTGGGCCGCCTGAAAGTAAACTGCGTTAATAGCGCTTTAAGAAATATTAACCAGTCCTTACATTGCCACCAACCTTGGGAACTAAGATGTTATGTCCCTTATTTATGTAGACTGGCCCACCCCACCCTTCAAAAAACAGGAACACAACAATACTAAGTATTGTTGTTTGGCGGTAATATATAAGTGGCTGGTACCTACTCAGGTGGCTTTGCACGAAGCCTTACCTACAAGCCGTACTAACATCGTTGTATATACTTCTTTAACAATATTTTTAATCTCTGGTAGTATTGAACTTTTATTTTGCCTTAACAAATAATTGATTATTATTTGAAAAATAGTATTGCTTTTTCCTGAGAATTAGAACCGATATAGCATTTTAAATATTCACATATAATCCTTCGCCCCGCGTTGTTTAATCGGCGCGTTAAATTCGAGAAAAGTCGAGAACATATCAAATATTAACTGAGCACAAGCGTTGTGTCGGAAAATTGGATAATATCGCGCTATTGCATCAAATCTAAGCACACTCGTTTCGAGACAGAAATTAACCTACCGAAAAGCGATTTGACTTCTAATTCGTTTTCTATAGAAAATCGGGCAACCTAAAATCGTTTCTTTTTTCTCGGATCCCCCTCGAATCATCATTAATCAAGTGGAACTGAAGCTTCACGCTACCTCCCGAATCTAATTTCACAAACAAAGAAAGCGAAAACCTGTCTACCTTTATCAATCAAAACTGTTTCAAAATTCTATTCCGTTAGTTCTCACTGCGGAGGCGCGCAACGGAGACAATTGGAAAAATGTATCACGAATAAAAAGTCGTATCGAATGTAATATCGAGAGGACGTTCCAAATATTCTTGTCAAGTGAAAATAAAGGGTCGAAAAATACTGTGACAGGCTGTGAGTGGACAGTGGTCATCTGAAACGGGCAAGTTTCGAATAAATAAACTTCGAGCAAATAACGGCTTCGACTTCACGTGCGCCGACTGTCATTGAAAGGAGCCCCCTTATGACATGTTCAACGACAATCTAATATTATTTTTTGTAACTATATTATTAAAATCAATATATAAATTTTATTTTCATATTTAAAGTAGTCAAGTTGATTATTATAGACACTTTTGAATCAACATTTTAAAATATTAAATTAAATTTAAAGCCATTAGCCGTTCGGTACATAGATTTAATTGAATAGAACCGGCAAGAAGCTCAGTGGTTATGCTTTTTTGACTATTAATGACGTAGGTATATAAATTATTATTTATCTTTCATATATATCGCTATTTTCAATTTAAAATGCTAAATAAGGTCGTATTATTACCGACCCTCATTTTTTTAATATTACAGAGGCCCTGGTGGCAAGAAATCAACTATACCCATTGATATTGGCACTGCAAGAATATATATATTTTTTTACACAAATATGGAATTTATGTCACATCCCTTGTTCCTTAAATTACACTGGCTCACTCATTATTTAATTCAGAATACAGTTGATAAATCAATTTAAGGCTTACGAAACGAATCGACTAAATAATCCTTTGATTACCTAATGTGATGTTTTGAGGGCAATTACGATAGCTAACTGTGACGTCAATCTTTGCTTCATATCATATATCTTTTTGTTAATCAAAATCGCCTATAAAATATTATAGAAACGATAAGTATCTTTATGTACAAGTATGAAACTTGTCAGTAGTTTTATAAAAAATCTATACATATAATAAATCTGTAACTGGTCGATGTCTGTACATGGAAGATAAATGAGTAAAACTTTTATCGGGGGTCATTATAAACACAATAGAACCCAAAACGATGATTAATAGAATTTTTGTCTGTTTGTCTGTTTGTCTGTTTGTCTGTTTGTCTGTTTGTCTGTGCGTTTGTGCACGCTAATCTTAAAAACGGCTTAACGGATTTGAGTGCGGTTTTCACTAATGTATTGTGGCTACCTTCACTTAACATTTAGTGTTTGTTTTATTTCAATCGGTTCATAAATAATAAAGTTATGTCAATTTAAAGATACACGTAGAACATTTATTAAAAAATGGTTATGGTCAAACTGAAAAGAGATTAAATATTACATGTAATTTACACTTTTGCTTATGATTTATCCTATATTTTGTCCTATAATCTTTAATTTCTTTATTTATTTATTATAAGTTTAGTATCCCTACTAAAAATCAATAAATTATTATCTGTAGGAAAAGTACGCGCACTGTTAGTTGTCAAAATCAAAAAGTTTTGTAAACAATTTCGTGTTTTCAGTAGCTTCGTGTGTTGTTTTTGCATAAAAAATAATATTGCATATATATTGTGTGTATCTTTATGATCTCATCTTATATCTTTCATAAGTACTGTTATGAAACATTACTGCTTTAAGTCTGCGTGTGAGCAAGTCAGTAAACTCAGTGACAATAATTAATACGTAAATAGTATATAGGTGTATAAACAAAGCCTAAAAAACAACTATAACAATAATACATGGTTTTAGAAGTGCTTGCTGTAAACATCAACGTGGTATATCACTACTTAAAACTTTAAATAGGTATAATTTTTTCGTAAATTCGTGTTTCCTGTCAAAAGTTTTAAAACGGCAGATAAAAATTCAAACGTTTTACCTACCGAAGTTTTTTCTAAACAACGAAATAAATAACAATTTAACGCGGAAAAAATGGCAACCATATTTTGAACTATATTTATTAGCCTCTGGATATATATAAGGAGTATTAGCCACTGGTTATGTATAAGAAGTGTTAATAGAGAAAAATAGCAATTTTGTTCAACATTAAAATAACAGAAATTACTTTAGAAGACCTCATTAATAAATGTAACAAGTATTTCGAACCGAGGAAAAATTTAACTATGGCCTGACATGTATTTTTTATGAGAAAACAAAGCAAACACGAAAATATAACCAACTTTATTACGAGTCTAGAAAATTACAGTTTAAAATGCGATTTCGTTGAATTAATAGTCATTGGTCAGTGATAAATTTACAGCGAATATGTGTTAGAGTAGCTCGCCAAACATCAAAGATTATTACAACGGTCTTGATCTGTCACTAAAGAAAGCTATATAGATAGCTAAAATAGTAGTGATCGAACAACAAAATACGGAGCACATAAATAAAAGCACTGAGACGTCGTCATCACCGTCATCATCTAATGAATATCAAGTGATGAAGGGGGAGTAAAAGGGTTAAACAACACACAGTACAGAATAGAGAAGATGTGCATATTCCTACGAAGTCAGACGGGCAACTAATTAAGAAGAGAACGAAATTGTGAAACGTGGTTATATTTGCCTCATCCCAATATAAACCGAATAAAAGTATTTTGTAATCTCTCAGCTTAATTCAATTGGTTTTGGCTACATAATCATGAATAGGAAGAAGTAGATCTGTGCGAGCATATAATATATAATTAAGTGTACTCAGATATTGATATTATATATTTAAAAAAAAAACACTGCAAAAATAACATAAATAAGATAAAAATAATAATGTATTAAATGTATTAATTTATATAAAATGAATGTACCAACCCATCTTAATATTCAATATTTTAGTTTGTTATAAATTTTGTACTGTAGTCATATTCTTGCTTGCCTTTTAATTGTATTTGGTTAAAAAATATATAAATAATATATATCATTTATTTACTGCATTTTATTGGCCTTACTCAATCTAATAATGCTTAAGCTATGTGATTTCATTTATATTTTGTTTTTGTTAAATTTGTGTTTTCATTAAGTAATTAATTATATTTGATTATAAAAAAATATATATCTTACTACACCTTTACTGATTATGATGGTTTAGCTGTTTGATTTTATATATGTTTTGTTTATTTTAATGATTGTGTAATTATTGTTGGTGGAAACTTAGCTAATGTATGTATATATATATATGCTATAAGTGTCATCTCATTTTTAACACTTAACCTACCAGAGCGGTCAAATAACTGCTTTTGAAACTTTAATTAAAATTGTTATATAGCTGCTTTTGTTTGTATATTATATACTTTTTTTACATAAAATGGCCGCTTAAGCAGCTTATTCAGATGTGTGTCAAGTTCAATGGACAACATTTGTTTTAATTCCCTTTTTTTGTTTAATTAAATTAGTAGCCTTGGTTAAGTCTGATTTTCTTTAGTCTCTGACAGAAGAAACTTTTCCTTTACTTTATACTTTATATTGTACACATAAAATAACATAAATCTATAATAAAAACGAATTAATTAATAAATTATCCATACATATAAATAAAATTGAAGTTTCTGTCTGTTATTTCAAAATAACTGCCTGTTTTAAAGGTTATATGGCTATTTACGATTTACCAAAACCAAAGCAATAATTTTTTTAATTTTTTTACTGTCTGCATGTCTGTATCTTTCAATCGTCTAAAAATTGAAATAACCGAATTATTATAAGAACTATTTCAAGATTCCGTTTAGCCTTTATTTCATCAAAATTAGTTGAGTCTATCAAAAGTTATAAAAAATACGTATTTTTGTTGATATCTATACACATAATATTATTACTCTTCCTAACTGATTCATTAACGCAGAGCCTAAACTGCGGGGGTTAGAAACTTGAAATTTTGGCCTTTGATACATTTTATAACACCCACTAAGGTAGGATTTTTGGAAATTCTACCCCTAAAGAGTTGAACGATTGTTTAGAAACCCGTCATTTTTAAAGTTAGAAGCATGAAATTTAATGAACAAGCTTAAAAATTAATAAAAATGTATTTCAGCGTTTTTGAAAATCTAAATCTAAGAGGGTAAAAAAGGGGTTGAAAGTTTGTATGGGGATTCCGTCACTTTTGGTGTAAGAAGAATGATATTTAGTATTAAAGCTATGCATACGTATTTCGTCGATTTTAGAAATTTAACTCCAAACGGGAGAAACGGGGTAAAAGCATTAGTATAAAAATTTAAAAAAATAGAAATATACTATTTGAGTTTTTTGATTGAATTTCAAAGTTTTTAGAAACTTTTATTTTTGTTTGGAAGAGTTGGGTGCAAATAATGAAATTATAAATACGCAATATCTTATATCAATATCTCTTAGGGAGAAATATACGAACTTCACTATGTTAGTGATGTTTGGATAAAGAAAACATATTCCATTATTGCCATATGTACCACTTAATTGGTATTCCCTAAGCTTATATTATTGTAAAGTTTCATTAAAATCCATTCAGTAGTTTATGCGTGAAAGAGTAACAAACGTCCATACAAACTTTCGAGTTTATTATATTAGTAGGAAGTAGCATTATTATATGCCCTGTACTGAACACACATACACTATACTGGATGGGCGAATAAATCGATTGGTAAATGTTTATATCTTATTGATTAAAAAATGTACGAGATAAAATCCTTATTTTACCCGTACGAAGTCGGGACGGGCAGCTAATTACTCGCTGATAACGTATCTTTCTGTAGGTAAAAAAGGTTTTTAAAAACAGTACAGCAGTTTTTTAGTTTATTCGCTACAAACAAACATACAAAAAATCTATTTTTACTTATTTATAATATTAGTATAGATAAAGACCACGCGCGAGCGAAGCTGCGGGCAACAGCTAGTAAATAATACAAATGAAAATAGACTTGATATACATATATATTTAAGGACTTGTTTATTATTTATAATTATCTTATATAATTATAATATTATATTAATTATAATTATTTTATATAATTATAATTATATAAAACTAGCTGCCCGACCCGACTTCGTACGGGTAAAATAAGATTTTTTTCCTGTTCATTTTTTAATCAATAAGATATAAACATTCGCCCATACAGTACAGTCTATGTGTGTTCGTTACAGGGTATATAATAATAATGCATAAAGTAAAGTACAACATGCTCTACATATTTTTTTCATTTATTGGAACAAAGTTCTTTTACTACTGCAAAGTAGAGTGACCTGGCAAAAATTGTCATGTAACAAAAAAGCGTTGTCCTCCAAGCGACCTTTCCCCTCTTTCTTTCTTACTGATTCTTTCTATTCGGTTGTATGTATATGTATACACATACTACCGCTAGAAGTGTGCAAATTTTCAGATTTGACAATAAGGACTGTGTGCGTCCAATGAGATAACCTCAATTCTATATAATTTATTACATTTGTATGGATTACTTTTTTAACTTATAATTCGCTATTTTATATTTAATTTTGAATAAATTACTATTTTCCTAAAGTATTAAATGAAATTTATCAATTTTAATTCTTACTTAACATTTTTGGATTGAAAATATAATAAAAATAACATAAAATATACACATGTGAAAGGGAGAGTTGATTAAGAAGGGGAACGCTTTTTGGTGTGATAAAAAAGTAACAACAATTTCCTCCTGACCGATTTCGACCGCGATGGACAATCTCAAGAAAGATTTGCCAACTACGCAGGACGTATTATAGTGAAAAAGTGTGTGCGTAAATACAGGTGCACTCTCATAATCCGATAGGACGGTAAACCGACGCGAACGGTAAAAGTTCAGGTAAGAAGCAGGACCAACGGCTTTACGTGCCTTTCGTGGCACGGGAGTGTGACAAATATAAAGAAATATAATCATTAAAAATCTACATTTTAAAACACGTTTTAAGTTAAAAAACATATCGCAAAGAACTTCGTTCCTCCCGGGGGTCCCACGATCGCACATTTTTTATTATATTTTTAGGTTCTGTCTACGCTTTCTATGTGCTCATGTTCCTCGTACAATGGTCCCACACTATGATATAGACCTTTTTGAAAAAGTTGGCCCGTTATTTGTTTTTTTTTTTCTATTATAATAGGTCTAACCCTTGTATATAAGTACACACACATTTTTGTTATTTAACTTACAAATTTATAATTAATTTAATTGAGAATTACACGGAAATGATAAAATGATAATTGTAAAGGTCACTACTGCGATCGATGTACAAACAATAATAATGGCAGCTTTTTGCAAGAGAGACAGGAGAACGCTCCTATCCCTACTCCGTGCTGCTTACATGGTGAGAAGTGACACCAATAGACCCCTGACGGGGAATAACTGATCAAGTGTTAATTGATCCAGTTTTCGATCGAGGTTGAAAATGATTGAATTACTAATATCACTATTAAAAAATAGGGGTTGATGGTAGAAGAGTGAAATTTTAGGGTACAACCCTGTATTTTAATGCCACATAATAAAAAAAAAAAAAAAAGAATCTGTCCAATCATGAAAAAAAAATATTTGGGGTGAGCCACCTTTAATACTTAGGGTATAAAAATTAGTTATAAATCTATTCTCATATATACAGAATATACATATAAAATTTCATCAAAATCGGTCAAGCCTTTTAAATATATAGATAATTTATTCGTACTACTTAAATATAATTTTATAATATCTATATATATAAAAATCTCGTGTCACAGTTTTAGTGTTTATACTCCTCCGAAACGGCTTGACCGATTTTGATGAAATTTTATATTTATATTCTGTAGGTTTGAGAATAGGTTTATAACTAATTTTTATACCCCTAAGTGTTAAGGGTGGTTACGAGGAAAATTTCTCCGCTGATTCGATCCGTCGAAGAGGAACGGGGAGAAGGCGTAGGCGCTGTATAAGGTCCGCACCTTAACAACCACCGGGGCTAACAGGGAACCCCGGGGCGTCACGGTAGCATGCGCAAGCGATCCCGTGGCGCCCCCCGATAAGATGGAGAGGATACCGCTGGTTTTTTTGTGGGTATTCCGGCACCTTCAGGGCCAGTGAGCCCCACATACCCCCCACTTCATGTGGGGGAAACGCGTAAATGCATTTCCAGCGATCCAGCGAAAAAAAGGAGGAAATTGTTCTTACTTTTTTATCACACCACCAAAAAGCGTTGCCCTTCTTAATCAACTCATCATTTCACATGTGTATATTTTATGTTATTTTTATTATGTCTTCAATGCAAAAATGTAAAGTAAGAATTAAAATCGATAAATTTCATTTAATACTTTAGGAAAATAGTAATTTATTCAAAATTAAATATAAAATAGCGAATTATAAGTTAATAAAAGAGTTCAAATTATATTTACATTTGTATAGAATTGACGTTATCTCATTGGCCACACACAATCCGTATTGTAAAATCTGAAAATTTGCATACTATACAAACATACATATACAACCGCTAGAATAGAAAGAGTCAGTAAGAAAGAAAGAGGGGAACGGTCGCTTGAACGAACAACGCTTTTTTGTTACATGACACTTTCTGCCAGGGCACTCTTCTTTGCAGTAGTAAAAGAACTTTGTTCCAATAAATGAAAAAATATGTAGAGCATGTTATACTTTATGCATTATTATTACATGCCCTGTATCGAACACACATAAACTGTACTATATGGGCGAATGTTTATATCTTATTGATTAAAAATGCACGGGATAAAATCCTTATTTTACCCGTACGGAGTCGGGACGGGCAGCTAGTATTTTATAAAATTTAAAATATATTTTACATATTAAGGCAGAGTGAACGTGCCTTGTGATGTGACCTTACAACCTTTGACAATCGCACTTCAAAAAGTATAAACTTCGCCTTCGATTTGTTTATGTTCTATCCACTGCGCTGCCTCGGCTCACATCAATGTATACAATATATTAGTTACAAATACGCCAGCAAGGTATAAAAAGTAATGTTGACGTCAAGAGATTTATTGAAAAAAAAAATTGTATCCGTTTTTTCTGTTTAAATATAGAACGTATTGATTCTTTTCGTCTCATGTATGATAAAATGTTCGAATCGAATCGGATTAACTCTTTCACACAGGGTTGAGGCAAAAACGTTTCTACAAATTCAAACGCGACCATCGCTCGCATCTCGGTCTCATTCCATCACATTTGACTAGGTAAACATTCCGACCCCACTATCTACCATTGACTTAAATTCATTGACTTCCCGTACTGAGAAAAAAGCAATTTCACCTCTCCCTTCACTGTGGCATATTAAGGAAGCAATATTATGCAGATTGAATAGTGACTAGGTTGGCTTTAGATTTTTCGAAATCAAATGGCAGCGGAAAAGCTGATCGATTAATTTACTTTCTCATACAGCTAAACTATGCCTTTGAATAGTCTAAATAGCTCTTAGGTTATTAATTTTTTTATTTTTTTTCATGTAGAACACAATATTTAGAATCTTCTATTAAGCTTTGCTTACTATGTTATAAATATTTAAGGATTATTAAACAATACGAAAAAAAAAAACTATTCCAGTAGTAGTCCAATTAAAAATTCAATTTCTATTATGAATAAAGGTTTTATACTATTACATTATTTATACAAGACTTTTTTTATTTTTACATTTCACAAATGAAATACTTTACAAAAAAAAAAGTTATTAGTAACAGTACAGTTTCTTTCCGGTTATTTTCATTAGAATCCACATTCCCTATATGTTGACTTTGTATGCAATTGTATCTTATAACATGACCAACTTGAATAAATAATATTTAAATAAGTAATAGATAGATAGATTTCATAAAACCCTACCACCAAGTAAGTAGGTTTGTTTTTATTGTATAGGTAGGCGGACGAGCATTTGGGCCACCTGATGGTTAGTGGTTGCCAACGTCCATAGACAATGGCATTGTAAGAAATGTTAACCATCGCTTAAATTACCAATGCGCCGCCAACCTTGGGAACTAAGATATTATGTCCCTTGTGCCTGTTATTACTCTGGCTCACTCAGTCTTTCAACCGCAACACAATAATATAAGGTACAGTTTGTTGTTTTGTGGTAGAATATCTGATGAGTGGGTGGTATCTACCCAGACGAGTTTGCACAAAGCTCTACCACCTAGTGAATGTATAATATAATTTCAATTTCAATAAACCATTTTGTCAATCCACTTGTTAAACGTATACCTAACATATATTGTTTTAAATATTTAAGCTTTACGACAAGTCTCTAGAAGGCTAATCATAATCAATTAACCAAACGTCCAAAAACGAAATTAACGTAAATCAACATTATGTTTTCATCGTGTTGCAGAACCGTTTTTGGAGAAAAACTAGTTAATATTAATACACATGACTTATTTTTGCAATCGTTTTGATGTAAATAACATCATTTTATTATTTATATATACGACGTACTAACTTGCGCTTTATTCGAGCTCGTGTACCACCCACTCTAAATGTACTGTGATTACACATCTGATGTGTGGGTGGTGCACGAGCTGTTTCGGTTTGAAAAAATATTAACCATTAATAACTTCAAATTAAGAACCAGTGATATCTTTACTGAAATAATTTTAAATCTCGAAATTCGATTACTGTGCTACGTTTCAATTTTACATAGAATTTACATCACCTTACTCGAATCTAGGTATAAAAAATTCTACACAGCATGATACAGTACAAATGTTAAGGAAGCAATATTATGCAAATCCGAGCGTGGCTGCCGCAAATATAAAAAGCTCTCGTTCGGTTCACACTTTGCATCTCAAGGCATGCTCTGACTGATACGGAGATGCCCCCAGAGAAAAAAATGAAAAGGCTATTTGTAATTCTATGCCATTTAGTGATACCTGCGTGAGCCTCGTCTACACGTACAGGCATTCACATTTTTCCACGATGCTGAAAAATGTTATCGCTTTGCTGATTACCATTTTTATTCTACAGTTTTACTTTACTAAATTTTTGAATACATTATATCATAAATATTCATCGCTGGCTTAACAAACATTTACATTACGTATACTGAATTAAGGAACGTAGTTGAAAATAATACAAGGATATTTTATAGTAATAAGTACGTAAGCGAGAAATTCAATGGATAAATTTGGTGCAGATTCTACTTGTGAAGTAATAGAAGCAAAATTCATAGGAAATCCGAGCATGGAATGTTGACTTGATAGCTACAGCTGATGTTGGTTGTCAACGTCGCTTTGTCTTATACCAGCGTTAGCAAACCGAACCAGAGTATTTGCATAACAATAGGCCGAATTTCATTTATACCTACCTCATACAGAGAGAGTTCGTATAGACTGAGCGCAGTAGCTGCTTCATAAATTAAAATGGATGCTAACCCCTGTTGGTTTTCCGTAATTCGGGAACATAAATGGAATTTTATTGACTTACACAAGACTTCTAATATTTCATACAAATATAATCATATTATACAACCAATATTCAAAGCAAATTTATATTTAAAATTAAAATGAATACATTTGATTTAAGCAAGCGTGTGATACTTATATGGCTTTCATGATGTTTTTTTTTTTTAAATGGCACTGAAAGTCGTGAAAGATCTTTCCTCTTTTACGTCTCCCATATTCGACATTCTTCATGCAAGCTTGCCGCGGGATAAGCACTCTTGAAGCTGAAGTCGCGAGCCACTCAACCTATCTGATCTTCGAAAACAAGTATACTGCTATAACCATTTAAGTTTCGTTTGTATTTTAATATATACTGTACATGTTAATCTCGATATGTTCGTACTTATATCATTTACATTAAAACTTTTATTGATAAGAGAATTATTTGTAACCTATCTAAATAATATTTATTGAATTATTATATTATTATTATTTAATTTGATTTATCAGTTAAATACTTATTTTTTTTGCTTATTAATACTTAACTATTATTAATACTTAACTATTATAAATAATTTTAAAAAAGCATGGTGTTATTCAGCAATATACTTCCCTTGAAAGCAGATGAAGGTACTCACATAACGACCCTATTGTCGGTTAGAGATGTTATCTCGAACCGATCCGAGCTACGTTACTGACAGTAATTGATTAAATGTCTGCATTAACCATGATCATGAACTATATAGCTATCTCGTGATTTTGCGAAATGGGTATATCAATGGCAGAAAAGGAAAGTATTAAATCGTTTTACGTGTCTGTTTTATAGTGAAATGAACTTTTAAAATGTCTGTTTAGTAATATTTTTATATAATTTTCCTCCAAACAAGAGTAAACCTCTAAAAACTCTGTGCTTTCTGTCTTGTGCCTTGTAAATTTGTATCCCCGACATGAGATACATTTTATCCACTGAGTCATTTGAACTCATATTAGGTTGTAAATCGGTTACATACAATTCGATGTTTAACGAAACATAATTAAGTAACATAAAAAACTTAGGCAGGTAATTTAAATTAGAAGAACCTTTAATTTGTAATAAAATCAAAAGCATAGTATGTGCGATATTTCACAAAAAATGCAAACTTTATAAAATAAGGGATAAAAGAAGCCACAAAAATGAATTCTGACTATGAGTAACATTTTCTCCGAGATACCGTAATCTGCTAGACCAGGAAATCTTCAGCCTCCACTCCTCCTCTCCTTCCTTAATTAGCGGAATATTTTCAAAGAAAAAGAAGCAACAGGAAGCTATGGAAAGAATGATAAAAGGAAGGCTTGTGACCGTTAGTAGTACTGCGTAATAAGTTCACATTATCTATGAAAAGAAACCGTCCATCTATTTGAAAGATTAACTTTGATTATAATATGATTGATCCTTACTTAATCGTGCAATGACTATTTTTGTATTATACGTATTGCTTTTAATAAATCGCTTCATTTTGTTACTTGATAGTGTTTTATTGTTCTTTGAAAATGGAAAATAAAAATACTAAATGTGGATAGTTTTTCATATAGGTATATTTCCGCGGATGCAACAAATTTTAGCTATTGAAAATTTTCTCTTATATAAAAAGATAGATTAAAATGACATAATATACATTCATCAGTCTTTTATATTGTATTAATCTAAAAAAACATGCTCATTCGTTAATATTTATAATATATATCTATCTATATATATAAAAATCTCGTGTCACAGTTTTAGTGTTTATACTCCTCCGAAACGGCTTGACCGATTTTGATGAAATTTTATATGTATATTCTGTAGATCTGAGAATAGGTTTATAACTAATTTTCATACCCCTAAGTGTTAAGGGTAGCTTAACACCACAACTTTTTCCAGCAAAAACAAAAGGAGGAAATTGTTTCTACTTTTTTATATCACCAAAAAGCGTTGCCCTTCTTAATCAACCCTCACTTCTTAATCAAAACAGCACAAAAACTTAATAAATAAAAGGTTATCATAAGTAGTCAATTTTACTATCAAAGAGTCTACTCCGGATTCTTAATGTGTGTTAGTAATAACGAATTGCACTCAATTTTCGCTTAATGAAGTTTTATCTTAAATGACAATAAACATGTAAGCTCAATGCTTCTATTTTTAATATAGGCTTCGATACAAACGTCTATCAAAATGTACTATAATACAAAAAACTACTTTTTATATAAATATTGCCTGTTTATCATTAAAATAAACGAGATTTGTAATTAGATATGTTTCGAATTGAATGTGACATTATATAATAATAATGGCCCTCCTGACCGATTTCGGCCACGGCGATTAGCCAATTGCGAAGGAGATATTATAGTGCACAAGTGTGTGCGCAAACCACAGGTGCACTCTCTATTCCCTAACTCTTAATCAATCCGATACGACCGAAAAGAGTTCAGGCACAGGACCAACGGCTTTACGTGCTTTCCGAGGCACGGGAGTGTACACACTTCCAACTTCCAGACTTCGGGCTGCTACTGAGAATTATTATCGACAGAAAATCTCAATAACATTTTATTGGCCCGACCTGGGATTTGAAACCAGGACCATCGTGTCTGCGGCCTTACATGTAACCACTAGCCCAACGAGGCAGTCATTATATACTGTTTACACAAAAAAAATACAAGCATCAACTTGATTTGTGACTTAAGTGCCTTGCTTTGGCATTTAAGTCAACCGTAAAGACATCGAGTAAATTGTAGGTCAGAAGGGACAGATAAAGAGAGGTCTCCTTAGCTATTTTTTTTAAGGTTATTCTGCCGAATATTGACTAGAAACAAGAAACGAGATTAATTTAATTTAAATGGAATGTCTCGAATTTACGATCAGGAATTGTTTTTATGCCATTATGTTAATCCAGACGTCTTATACTCAATCTTTGTTCAAATACCTAAGACACTGAATAGCTTTATTGACTTTAAAAATACAATTATAAGATTCTATTTCTTTAGCCGTGCGTTTTTGTATCGAATTTCGATGGAATTTAATAATTGTAAGAAAGTACGAAGATAATATTCAGATAAAAATGTATGGTATAAAAAATATCGACATTTTAGAAGGAATTTTCTTGTATAGATATTTACTAATTTAAGATAATTGGGGTTATTTACTGCAGTATAATATTTTCTTAAACGACGTTTAACGAATTTTTCATTAAAACCAGACTTGTTTGGGAATGTTTATATTGGTAAAAAATACAGCCTCTAGAAGTTTACAAACCATGACGTTCGCACCAGAAATGCGGAAACCAAGCAGTTCGTATGATAAATGGCATGTCAATGGACGAGAGCTTCCGGGATATATTGACAGTAGTCTGATAATGAAACGGTGACTGAAGAAATAAATCATGTACAGAGCACAATTTGCTTTTCATTTATACCAAAACATGTACATAGGCAGCCTTTTGGCTTATAAACATTATTTTACAATTTTTTCTGATTAATTACTCGAAAACGATAAGCGGATTTGCTGATGGTTAAGCAGCTCATATTAAGGCTCACTTACTGACATCCAATCATTTACCAATAACTTAAGTTTAAATTATTCGTACAACTTTACGTATCCATAATTACCATTTACACTTGAATATACAGATAATTTATTACTTTTACGTATTTTACACGACATTTAAAAAAACGTTTGAGAAAAAAAGAAAGGAGACGTACTGTGAGATCACATATCTGGTTTGAGTTTGGTAATCCTATTGATTACTCACATATTTAAATATATAAAATATAATTTTATTATATATAGGTCAATATTTTTTTTTTTAGAAAATAATTTAATTAAAATGCAAGTAGAAAACGTGTAGACTCGAATAGCACAGTTGATACAAACTGATTGATATATTTATTTTAAGTAATTTACTTCGTTCTGAGTAACAAATTGCAATGCCGTTTAATGTTTTCACTTTACTAAGAGCATACACTTGCCAAAAACATAAACTTAACTAATAAGCTAACTTAAATTGCTATAATAATTCTGCACTTTGATTATATTACGGGTTAAATAGTTTTCTACGCCACAGTACTATTCGCTTCTATGCCTACACTAAAAATGGAAAAATAAGATTTAACTGATTTTAAAATAAACAAAAAATGATAACTATGATTTTTAGCACCGATTTCAAACATTTGTTTTTCTTTATTTTGTTAGTTTCGCTCTTAGTTCTGCTAGTAGCAACAAATAATTTTGTCAATGTCACGTAAGATGCAGAAGATGGAGATGAAGGAGATTATATAATTTTATAGAAAAAGTTCGATTGTGATTGAAGTGTGACACACATATCAGGCATGGTATTCGTTTCTATAAAATATTCTACAGCTATTTTTTAAAATCACCATAAATCAGTTTATATATTACCTGTTATCTATATACTCGTATTGATAGGCTAAGGCAAAATAAAACTGGTTTATATTTATTAACCTTATTTGTTGGATTTACACAAAACTACTTTTCCAATTGATATATATATTTCATTTTATTCGCACAGGGGCAGTAAAATAATTGCATTAAATATTCAGAAAAGTACAAATATATATTATTTAGATGACTGGCTCAATCACTAATTTTTTTTTTTTTTAATAATAGAAGCACATGGCATCTCAAGGTAAATGTATTTGTCAACCAGTTTTAGCCCTCATTAAAATTAATATCATATTAATTGTAGGCTATTTCTGTTAATTTAAATTGAATTTAACATCTTGCAATTTGAATCGGTAGTTTTAGATATATTTAAATGAACCCAATATGAGAATAAAAAGGGTGAGGCGAGCAGTAAAATATTCTATTAGCATAGAACGGGGATCGCTTGGTTCGAAATCAAAAATGTTATTCAAAATTTGCTTGAATGATAAACACAGTTGAAAGTTTGATGAAAGTTATATTATACAGTACAAATATATTTCTTATTATATATATTATGCTTAGATAAAATCTGTGACTTATAAGCATTTATATAAAAATATCCTGCATAGTTTGAATGATGATCCCGATGATCCCGATCCCGATGATGATTCCATGAATTCATTTAATTTGATTTTTATCCATGGACCCATTGTATTAAAATACACTTTCAAAGCGTTCTTCCATTAGGAATACGACTACGTTCAATAGGATACATATTATGCTAATATAGGAGATAACTAATAAAATTTAAGATACAATTTCAAATTAGCCCATAAATCTGGTGCAATTGAAGGATCGCGATCCGCGACAAAGACATCAGAACTTCATCCTCAAAATGAGTATCGGAAATTTACATCAGCTCGTAATACCGAACCGGCTGAGCCTTTATTGTAAACGCCGTAATTTGAATTTCGTCTTTGATATTCAAATGAACCTCTACTTGAGACACTGCCTTAGTTATTTGAGTTTTTGTAAAGCAATCAAGTTTGTTTATAGAAGGCCGTGTAATTGTAAATCTCGATCTGTGGTCTTAATTAATGCATAAAATCACTTTAGTACGAAACGAAATACCCTTAAAATAATTAAAGGAATAAATTATTTATCAAACACAGATTTACAAAATGGTTTTTTTTTTACAATTAATAGGAAAATAACTAGTATATAATGTTTATTTGAATAAATACTTCTCAGTTATTGACAGAAGTTAAAAACGCATCGAGTCTAAATCTCATAAAATAAATTTATTACTTAAACGTTACAAATAGAAACGTTCAAACTCAACCTTGAAAATTCGCTTTCTAACTTCAAAATGATTATAGAAAAATCTTTTAATTTAATTGAACTATTTTGTATACTGGCAACATCTCTGTTCAATCCAATTTGCCGTTAGGTTGGTAATAAAAATTTACAGGCACAATCAATAATTTAAACGTTCACAAATTATTTGCTTGATATTCTTTAACTATCCAAATTTCCATGTAAGTTCGCGTGCGTGTCGTGAACGATGCTTCCGTGTCGAAACTTTTCAGTCTGTCTGAGATATAATCGATATCGGAACGGAATTGACAAGTCACGAATTTGACTGCAACATGAATACACCCTACTTGGTAACGTGTAATGGCCCCTCGTTTACTTACGATACTTTTATTACTCACAGTAGAAATATATATTATATAAGCATGAACCATATCGTTATTTCCTAAATTCGTACATATATTTTATTGAATGTTATTATTGTATACTTTTACAAACGTATATATAAATTTACTTGTTTGTATGTGTGGGTTAATTTCACGGTTGAACTTAAAACCAGTTCCATTCCATTGTTGGATCTGGTTACAATACAATTTACCAAACTAAATTTGACTACACGGATTAAATAACAGTTTGCTTTTAAAAAGGTTTTGTTTTTTTTTTATAATAGAGGCCAAATGGGTGGGGGTTTAATCTGATGGAAAATGTATCTCCGTCCATGGACATCTGCATCTCCAACACCGGAGTGCAAGCAGGTGCGTTGCTGGCCTTTAAGGAATGAGTAAGCTTAACGACTTAACTAGCAGAAAATATAAGTTTTAATATTACAACAAGTTCGTTTAAATAAAGCCAATCTTCATTAATTATAACTTGTATTTAAATTGTAATCTGTCCTCATTAAAATTTGCAAACATTTGTCAAATTTTTAATTATCTCATTAAACAAGGGTCATTAATCCCGATGAAAAACTATAAATATTCGAAACAGCTCACTATAAATAAGGTTTTAAATTTTAAAACGCCGTTGCTGTAATTACTAGCGAAGTGAAAATATTGCAAGCTCGACAACGTGTCGACAAGGCGTCGCGTTAGCGCGTTGGCGTGCATTCTTTCCCTGCGTTCATTACCATAACAAGTAGTTTCGTTAATCAAATGTACGAAATTAATAGCGCAGTTTAGACTCAACGTTCCGCCCGGCAATCACACGGCCATTACAAATTGCCAGCAATTACCGCGACACCACCCTCCCTCGTTCATGACGTTTTTTTTTTCATACACGGTAATGGTAAATACAACATAATAGGTCGCGTATGACGCTTCGTGAAAATAAATTAAGTTTAATTTTTATTTTCATTTAATATCCAAAATTCTCATTTACAATATTTTTACAATATTTATTAATATTTTAATTGTTATTAATTAGTTGAGAATAAATTTATCAGTACATACATTACCCGGGACTCCCGGGAGGGCAAATGACTCTACTCCACCTAATGGTATCAATCGGGAAGAATGATTGGCACTAGCCGCCCCCGCCTTGCCAACCCGCAAGATGCCTTTTCACGTCTTGTTTGAAGGATACCAGGTTATAAGGCCACTACGGGGCTAAGGTCTATTATGATAAAGAAATGTTAAATGAATTTTCAAGGTCAAATTATTTCCTCAAAGTCATGTGAAAATGCATCGTAAATGTATTTTACATGTTTATATGAATAAATGTTTACTTTGCCTCGCTCAAAGATGAATAAAGCTCACAATTCTTCAGTCTTTGAATGATCTTATCGCGATTTCCCGAATGTTTTACCCTTCTTGATCTAAATTCTTTATATTTGCAATTGGCTTTTATATCTGCATATAAAGATTCCTTTGTAGAAAACCTTAGTAAAAAGTTACGCTAAAGTGCTATGTTGAAGTTTTGTCGATCGAATATTATGAAACTTATAAACAGTGTAAAAGAATGTGGCCTTAAAAATTTACTTTCAATTTCCTTCTCAATTTTACTAAAAAAGTGGTGAAAGTGTTTTATCATTAAACGCAAAATGTAAATATGTTATTATCAATTGTTTTAATGGTGTTTTTATAAAAATTTGATGTACTTACAATGAAATGTAATTCAATAAATAGTATATTATTTACACATTTTATTTATCAGACAGGAAATGTTCTGCACAAGTGTTTGTGCAAACACAAATACACTTACTAGTCCCTACCCCATGGCTTATGGGACGGAAATCCGACACAGTTTGAGAAAGATCAAGAAGAATGACATTACGATAATTTTGAGCCAGGACAGTGTAACAATGCTACCTTCTTAAATCTGAAACCTAGTAACTTTAATGAGTGAGAGCTGTGATGACTGACTCCATGATCAGTAGCCGGTTTTGCAATTCGCAACGGACAAAAGCAAATATATTGATTTCTTACGAAGATAGTCAGTTCAGGAGGCAGCTAAAAATATCATCTGATCATAAATATTTTTATTATTAAAAAGTCCAAGACTATTTAAGTATGTACCTATGAATATTAAAAAAAGTAATAGTTTTCAAAGATAATCATGATTCAGAATGTTAAAAAAATTGTTGACGGACATTGAATAATTTAAAATACAGAGCAATTTCATCCAATTTTATCTTTGAAACAATAAACTTTTTTCGTATAAAATTGAATTTTCGCCGTATTAGCGACTCAGTGGAAGTGTCAAGAAGGTAATTTTAATTAAACTTTCTGAAATCGTTATCAGATAACATTATTCATTAATTTTTAATGGTCTTAAGTCGATGTCTGATATTTTGCAGAGTTCCTAAAAGTAAGGAAATGACATAAAATTTATATCGAAGTTTTCGAAATTACTTTGTACTTACTTAGCGGAGTTATGAATTTTTTTCCAGGTTTAGAAGTTTATAACGGTTATTTTTTTCGAAATTGGAATGATTCAAGATATGCTTTGAAGAAAATAAGATAATGATGATGTTGTGATGTAACTAAACAATTAATGGTCTATGTGTAAATTTTTATTTCATGAGCCATTTATAGTGTAACCAAGGTATTTAATTTTTTTTCATAAAGTTACTTTATATTTCTTTAATATTATGTTACTCAACTGAAGGTTATAATATAAAGTTTTTCATTAATAGAAGATTATCGTGGCCCGAGAAATAGCTCCCCTTCGAAGTATTTATTGACACGAGACGGCCGACTATAACCCAAAAGGAGCATAACGCATTCAAATATCAACGAAATTTATCAACCTTCGAGCACTGGGTCCAATACGTTTGGGTCGTTTATGGCATATTACAGTCGAAGACTCGTCAGCTCTTCGCCGGAAAAGTCAATTTGACGCAGATTACGGAGCGACTGAACGAAATCTTACTAAAATACGAATATTTTCAGACAACTCGTTGATATGAACAAAATATGTAATTTTGGTTCAACTTTCGACTACTAAACTTGTTAAATTCAAGCGTGTGAGGTAGGATATAATTATGTATGTTTATTGTTGTTTAGGTGTTGCTAAATCCAACAAAGTGTAGGGTTACTGTATTTTGAGGTTATACCTTCTATTATTTCGAAGTTTGTATCCATTACATTGTTTGTTACGAGAAAAATGCTCAGGACGTTTAATATTAATTGAATAAACATCTATCTATTCAAATTTCTCAAATAAAACAATATGTTTTAATGGTTTCCATATGTTCAATGATACATTAATAGACAACAATTTTTTTTATAAGTTTATCTAGAAATTGGCATGTCATTGGCATGTGTTTTGGAAGTGTCAAAAAAATTAATATGATATTTTGGTATTTTTTGTACCAACAATATTAATTCACAATTTGCCCGGCATATTTATTCTTCTTCAACACCGACCTACAATTTAAAACGCTTTAATTCAACGTTTTTTAAGTATCTTAGATGAAAATGCTATTTACTTTTACCATCACAGGCGAATTTCATTTTCATCATTCGATGCAATGAAATTCCAATAACTTCAATTTATACATGGAAGAACTTAGTAATGAAGTTTAATTTCCCCGACGGCTATACTGTGATATATATGATGTGAATAGTACACTCACATCACTCTTATGTGCAAGAGACAGTTTCGCACGACTCATACGGCTAGCGAAGGACTTCCATTTCCTCAATACATATTATATTTTAAGCAATAAACATTTTTAAGTTGCCATTTAAATAGACAACTATAACTTTTATTGGATATATTGTGTACTTTAAAACTGCTTATAACGAATCTAGCGAAAGTGTGAAATGCACCTAAAAGGCAAATAATTTTGATAGCCTAAGATAGTTAATGTCAGTATATTTTTATTTAACTGATATAGTTTTTGATATTATAAACTGAGAACATGTTATGGTTCATTTAAAATATAATTTATTTAAATAAAAGCTTACTAATATATACAAATGTATATAACATATAATAATGTTCCCAACTACCAAGAGACAAGATATTATTATTATATATAACTTAAACCATATTTACCGTGTAACCGATATTTTATAATATATAAAAATTTGCAGGGACAATTTAATAAATATTTTAATTGAAGATTAAACCAATGAAATGTAAAAATGTTGTCAATAAGATTGCTAAAGTAGATCGTATTTATTCAGTAGTGGTGCTTTCATGAATAAAGCTGTCCGAGCCTTTCATGTCCACATCAAAATATATATTATTATGGATAAGTGCTTTTCTATAAAGGATTCATATAAAGCTTTTGATATTATATAGAAATAAAATTTTAAAGTTAAAGTGATATTTAATTTTATAAAATGCATTAAAGGTATACATTTAAAAATCAAATAACACGACGTCAAGTCTACTATGTTCTCATGTAGATTGATAGATACAAAAAAAAAAAAAAAAGTAACAGCCTGTAAATGTCCCACTGCTGGGCTAAGTCTTCTCCTCTTTTTGAGAAGAAGGTTTTGGAGCTTATTCCACCACGCTGCTCCAATGCGGATTGGTGGAATACACATGTGACAGAATTTCAGTGAAATTTGACACATGCAGGTTTCCTCACGATGTTTTCCTTCACCGTCAAGCACGAGATGAATTATAATCACGAATTAAGCACATGAAATTCAGTGGTGCTTGCCCGGGCTTGAACCCACGATCATCGGTAAAGATTCACGCGTTCTTACCACTGGGCCATCTCGGCTATACAAATATGTCATAATTTTCAAATGTTTATAATTAAAATAGGCAACCTACATCACGCTTACGATGAAAATTTGCCTTATGTGTTCACCGATTAAGACCCGCATGGTGGAATAAAATTCAAACGTTTTCCTTAAGAATGTGCAAACAATGTGCCTAGGAATCATATTTACTTCATACTTAAACATCACGCTTGAATATGTTGCCACAAGGTATTTAAATAACAGTAATCTCGATATTAATCATAAATCAATCTAAAGGACTAATTAAGTCCGTAATAACAAACGCATAAATACCCATTTTGATTTATTTAGTCATAGGCAGTCGTTTGAACTAAAAGGACTATGATATATAAAGTGATATAAACTGTATCTAAGCGTCCACTGAGTGGGTAGTGTAACTCCATGGGCGCGTTTTGCGACGATGTTCTATTACAAAAGGGAATTGGATCTTGATTCATTGGTTCGGAAAATCGGCAGCGTACCTTGATAATTTCATTTCTGTACAATTTGACCGCGTCCGTGGTCAGGCGATTCTTGGGGGCCTCCGCGGACCGAACACAATACGAAGACTCCCCTACGGATCTCACACACAATACTAAGCTTTTATTGCCTCCTTTTACAATCTCCCATTACCTCCGAGGCTTCGACGCTACTGGGAATCAGATTCGTTACAGTTTTTTATTCCTTCTCTTTGAACGATTTCTATGTCACTCGAGTAACGATAGTAACAAATGGTATTTTATTTCGCGATAAGAAATTAGATCTTGTTACTGAACGAGTATATTATATTGTAGATTGTTCAAGTTTTGTCCTGGAATCTAAAAGCTTGTATTGTGTAGAGCAATAACGGCTAGTATGAGAGCAGTTGCATCAAAAATATCGTAATAGAGGCTACCTTTATCGTCGGTCTGCGCTTGGACGACTCAGTCCAGCTTTTACACAGATTGTATCGGAGCAAATACGACATTGCAATACTGTAAATACACTTCCTAGCGAAACAAATTGAAAAATTTGTAAAATTCATGAATATGAATAAATATTCCGTTGCCGTGAATGGGACATCAATTATGCAAAATGTACTCGTATTGCATTGATCGATGCGGCGCGGTGTGGTGCGGGTTCGATCCCCGCTACGCATACAATCGATATCGCCGTTTTCATCTATGATGTATCTGTCATCCGACGATATATCAATATTGACAATCTATTAAATGTTTCACGTTGTCCCGATATAAATGTACATGTTGAGCGTACGGTATATTTTAATATTTAATTGAAATTTAAGAGGAGTGACTATATGTTTATTAAAATTGGTTTAATTTTTCCTAAAGATAATGTTATTTTATTTATTCTATAATGTTTTAAATAAATAACAGTTTATATTACATACTCTCAGTCATAGGTATCTCCTCGAAATTCTATACAAACATCATTTCTGTTTAACTTGTGAGAAGTTCGCAACAAAAATAGCGTTGGCGGCATTTCCAATAGCCGACTAAGCTCGTGACGTAACACCGAACGTTGTCAACTTGAAATTACAGGGCACAGGAATCGTGTTCGTACTTGGACCCGCACCTTCCATTCAAAGCTTTGTGAGTCTGCGGGCTGTTTTTCAGCTTAACTTGCACTCTTTGTTCGTGCGATAGGCGAATAGGATAAAAACGAACAATCGTATGCGCTCGATCTAGCCACACGGTATTTGCGGTTCTCCGCATTTTATATACATACTACAACATAATTATATATTACAATATATGAGACTCGTATGTAAGTTTAAAAGTAGAAACTATAATTAGAAAATAAAAGACCAATATATGCATATTATACGAATAATTAAATAAAAGATTATTTTCGTTGATTATTTAATTAGATAATTATGTATAGCTTTTCAAACCTAACAAGACGTATTTTTTCATAAAAATATATTATTAATTTATAGTCCTCCTGAGTAATTTCGGCCACGGCGGCCAATGTAAAGATTGACTAGCCAGCTGCGCAGGATATACTTGTATTATAGTGCACAAGTGGGAACGCAAACACAAGGGCGCTCTTTAGTCTCTTACTCTCACAATCCGATGGGACGGTAATTCTGACAGAAAAGCGTTCAGGCGCATACGCGACCAACGGCTTTAGGTTTTCGAGGCATGCTACTAACTTTCTTTTACAAGCGCGAACTGAGGTGCGTACCCATAAGGTCAGACACATTAGACCAGACATACACTATGAAAGAGTCAATATTATACTAAAATACGATCAATACCACGTCAAGCGATCTCCGCCTGAGTCCACTCAACCTATGCTAATATATTGCAAATTTTTAAAAATCTGAATTTGTTTAAATTTTTTTATTAATATCAAACATTTTATTTGGATAAAAGTTAATGTGAGGAGATCGAATAAAATAGTCAGGAAAATGAAATTCAAATAATATTTACTTTAGTATTGCCAACACCCGAACCTTGACATATTATGTAGATAATCTCATAATCCATCTATACAAATGTTCATATAAAGGATAACGATCTTACTAAAAGTTATTGGAATATGAAAGCTCTATATCAATCAAATCAGTTTTCACTTTAATTCGGAAAAAAACGAGCGAAATACTACCCACACGTAATAAATGATATTACTAGTTTCCGCACACGGCTTTGCCTGTTAGTAGGGAGAAATGTGTTGCACTGTATGCCCTTCTCGGTACCCCAGACAACGTGTATGAAAAATTCCATGACAATTGGTTCAGAAGTTATGAGCTGAGAGCGTATCAAACAAACAAACTTACTTTCGCATTTATAAGTAGAATTTCAAATAGTGTAAGCTCGGGTAAACGAAAATTGCTAACAGATGTCCTAAGGCAAGAGTCTAAACATGATTCTAATATTTAAGCATAATATTTAATAAACAAATACTTAATAGGTGAAATAAAAAATTTATGGCCTTATTTATGGAAATTCTACTATTAAGATGGACTTAGACAGAAAAGTCTCTTTTTTCATAAGAAACACGACGCTAAGTTTATATGCGAAAAACTACCCACACAAAGTTAAAAGGCTTATAAAAAATGTACGCTAATTACAAAATTCTATTTAAATCTGAGTCTTACCATCTGTTCATTATTTCACTTAGCTTATTATTTCACAACATATTTTTTTTCTATTAAAAGCAACCGTATAAATGCTAACGAACAAACGTTTAAAATAATTTACGTTAAAGGGTTGCATTTACATAAATATTAGGTAGCGATAGTATAAAACATAAACATTACACGCGATAAGGTTAATTTATGAAAATTTCATGTAGGTATTTGTATTTCATAATTTAAAAATGAAAATACTGTTATTACGGTTAAGAGTTCACGTCCACGGCGTCGTGGCATTCAAACTACGAGTATTTACATATTTTCTAAAAATATTTACGAAATGTTTATATACGAGCACGTATACCTAACCTAAATATATTTACATTTATATTGAGAGCAACAATAGTGTTTATAATAAAACATATAAAATATATACAAATTAAAATTGATACTCAATTATGTAATCACGAAAATTGTTTAAATTAGTAAACTGGAAATTTAATGAGCATATTACAATAGTATGTAAATTAAATTGTAAGCTAATAAAATAAACAGATAATTTGCATTATGCACAGAAAGGAAAAGTAATTTTAAAAGTTTCATTTTAGTGTACAGAGGAATTTGAGAGCTAATTTTGTTGACGGACGTTAAGCTAATACTTTTATCTAGCAGACCTCATTTCGTCTCTAAAATTTTAATTTCCCTAAAGCTTGGTACGAATTTAAGTAACGAGGCGCGATATAATTTTATAGTCCGCAAAAAGTGTAATTAGTAATGAGAAGATTTGACACAGAATTACTTGAATATTCACAGGGCATTAAAAGCAATTGTACAATTACCAACGAAGATTTACCCAAGGGCTTTTGTGCTGTATTCTCCCATTTTCCAGAGAACAACTCTATCCCGGCACGTTCCGTCAATAATTT
This sequence comes from Nymphalis polychloros, assembly GCA_905220585.2. Classification (NCBI taxonomy): domain Eukaryota; kingdom Metazoa; phylum Arthropoda; class Insecta; order Lepidoptera; family Nymphalidae; genus Nymphalis; species Nymphalis polychloros. The sequence continues at coordinate 5,394,594 of HG992247.1, forward strand.
TCTTTGAACATCTACAGATCTCGCCCGAGAACAAATCGAGGTGCAGTAAACATCGAATAAAGCGGCTTGTCTATATAATATCATTTCTCGCTCAACTTTTTGTTTTTCCATCGAGTCCCGTTCTACAAGTGGGCAATAATTGAAAACGAAACTCTTTTGCGCAAAGGCGAGATCACGAGACACAAAATAAAGGCGGTCCAAATAGATTGAATGTATAAAATTTTCAGTTGAAATTCGCACGAAACGCCGCCGCGGGTGGTGCTCTGCTGGTGCTATCTTTTTACTTTGTAACCTTACTTTTTATTCCATTAGCGCGCGTGTGAGGCCCCTCTAGCCAAATATCGTGGAATAATAAAAGCTGTTTAGTAATGATAATACGGGACGCAGCTCACGCCACACTAGGCTAACTGAATTAAACTTGTGCACCATGAATTTCGTGTTTATGCTTATTGCCGCAGCAAATTAGTTTGTTTTCAAACTAACGTACACTTTTCATTGAATTCATGTTAACCGCAGCCCTATATACTTTCTCTGTTAATGGGATTATAAATGTAAAGTTAGTTTTAAACGCTGTTAAGATGAATGCAAGTGCATCGTAGGAGCGAACTTTTACAATAGCCGGCTGTTACAAAAAGTTGGTCACATTTTAAGTCCTCGAAATCCAGGAACGTTTCAAATTGTGATCCTCTTTGTAGCTTCCTCTTTACTTTATATGCGCAATGTACAACGCTATTGCTCTAACACAAAACTTTTTATTTTCGTTTATACCAAGTCAATCGTCCGCGAACATTTTTCAGGCAAACTTTAACAGTGGAGGCAATCGCTCCTGAAATTCGAAAATGAAATCGTTCTGAGCGCCGCCAAGATTTATCGATGGATGTTTGAATTTACTTTCAAACTTTCAGGGCATAAAACTTATGACACGTAATCGTATATTCTACTCGAGAATTTTTTTCCACAGTTGTAGCATTTTTTTGGGAAAATTTATCATTTCTTTTATTGGATTCTTGCTACCTCGAACCTACTCTGAATTCAGTCTACGGGTAATAATTTTAAAAGGCACAATATCGTATGTCAAAAGACCATTTAAACGTAGCAAAATAATAATTAAACATATCGTTCATTAAGATAATAATCCTTGTCCAATTTTTACAAAACCTTTAAAGTTAAACGTTGAATTTATCACATTTACCGAATATAATGAAAGCCTTAAGCCTGTTTTGTTTCAGTGTTACTGATAGGGCGATACGCGTATCGTGGCGGCAAGGTGGCACGTACCTGCGCGGTGACAGCGAGTGATATATTTACGGCAATCTACCGCCCGCAGTTTTAAGAAATATCCCAACTTTTTCCAAACCTACTTTGCGATAGAAACTGTTTTTTTTTAACATTTTACGTTTGGTTTTGATACTTACTCGTTGGATTGTTCTATTTAAATTATTTTATCTTTGTATTTACATCTTTTGAATCTATTTATCGATGAGTTAGTATAATCAACTGAACTGAACTAGACACAGACAATTGTATTATATGATTTTTTTATTCTATTTGATATAGTTTGATCGCATCTCATAAGAAATGTAAGCAAATTTGAATTGAATAAGACATATCGTCGTTGGGCATATTCAAGGGATGCGCCTTGAAATTTCTAATAAAAATCAGAAAACCAGTTTGTATTGAGTCGATATTTCATTTCATATCATTCACGCCGCGTCTAGACTTCAAATAGTGGGATTGCTTATATACACTCCAATACATAATACATGAGTTGAAAATATAAGTCCGGGCTTTCATTTTGTGCGAGCCACTAGTGAAATTAACAAGTTTTTATTGGCATTTCTCCAATACACTAAGATTGTTAAAACAAAAAGGTGATTGTATAAATACAGCTAAATCAAAAGTTATCAGTAGAATTTAACCAAGTCACGTAATACTGAAGTTGAGATATAAAATAAAATTATTTTAATAAGTGCATTTGTTTCATTCGGATATATGATATTGTCCACTTCCTATTTTAATCAAATGGCTCTCAGCTACATATTGTTACGAAAATCAGTGACAAGTAGAAGCCGAATGGCGCGTTTTGACGCTAGAATCAATCAGGCACTGATGTGTAATGGTGCCTATTTGTCTGCGTCCAGAATTGCAACGGTAATCCTTGGCAAGCCGCGAACGGCATGTCCGTATAAAATAATCCCTGATCGAGGGCCTCTTGCATGCACGCACACAACTGTCACATCCAATCTTGAACTCTTGGTACCAATTAGCTTATTGATTTTGATTCTATTTGATTAAATCATTTAATTTTTCTTACAGTATTAGGTAGGAAGACACGCAAGTGATGATGATAAGTGGTGACCACTGCCTATAGACATTGGCATTGAAATATTAACCATCCCTTACATAGTCAATGCGACAGTAATCTTGGGAACTACTGTTACTAGTACATTGCGCTTACACTAGTTACACTGGATATGATATCTTAACTATCTTGATACCAGTATCAAGATTTCGAAATACCAGTACGTATCCTAAGACCAAGGCTTCCTCTCTTTCTACTTTGCTGCTCCAATGCGGGTTGGCGGATACAGATGTGACAGAAATATGACACATGTAGATGTCACGAGGTTTTCCTTCACCATCAATCACGAGATGAATTTTAAATACAAATTAAGCACATTAAAAAGTCAATTGGGATTGATCCTGGAATCGATATAGCATGGGATATCTTGCTTAATCCTTTGTTTATTGTAATAAAATGTGTAAATGTTTAATAAATCAAGCAAAATATTAGACGAAGCTAGACATTGTGGTATTACAAAATTCGTGGTTCATTACAATCCACTTACACTAGATTCGGTGGTAAATTTAGCCAAATAGGCAATAAGACTAGCGAGCTGCAACGCACGGTACACGGTCTTGTTGTACGGAACCAATCTGCAGCGCAATGCCACTATAAAGCTGCGTTTACATGCAATTAATTGACATGTAATAAAACATCTGCAATACTCAATGTTTATATTTCTAGACGTAGCTCTATGGTTTCTTTTACTGGAAAACATTGACTGAAATGTATATTATAGTAATATATGTGCAGCATAATTTTTTAACTTAAGTAATATTTTGTTTTCACTACATTTTTTTCTATTTTATCATAAAATGAATCTATTTTATCAGTGAAATGACAACTTGAATTCTTGTAAATGTATTATAATTAATAATAATATTGTAAAGTACTTCGTGGCTTATTTGTTTACACCCTAACTTTTTTCTAAATAGGCATTAATGTTAGATAACAGCTATGTACTGTATGGGTCTTGTTATATGATTCCAATCTTCAGCGGAATGTTACCATAAAGCAGTATATACATAATCAATTCGAGTTATTTCGTTTTGACAGAAGCTTATGTTCAGTGTAGGATTTATTCCAACTTCCGTCGGATATACACACACCTTTATCTACGCAAACTTATTTGTACAGTTAAACGCGATGTACTAAAATATGAAGACGGACTTGCACTTGACACTTGTCATGACTAACATATTATTTCATCATATTATTTTGCTGAGCTAATTAAAATTCAATGTAACGAGTTATTATACCATATTGGTAAACCATTTAGGCTCATAGAATCAAGAGTCAATTCAATCAAATAGACAAAGTAGTGGACTGCCACGTACGGCACATAGACGGCCTTGTTAGGCTAAGGCAATCTGCGGCACATCGCTAGACTAAAGATGCGTGCACATCAATGCGTTCGTCAATTTAAAAATGAAAATGAAAATAGCGTTTCGCATAATGTAAACACTGATGAGTGATACGACAAAAAATTGTAACTGTTAATAGAATAAATACGGACAGCGTACCAGCTCTTATATGATTCCTCGTTTAATGATTTGATAACAGAACAAGTTGAAGTTGCATTATTTAAAACAATTATTGTTATGTAAATGTATTGCGTGGATAAATCCAGAGACGGAAATGTATTCAAGATAAACTTTCGTGATTTTTGTAGTGATACAATTTATTGTAACGCTACTTTTAAATTGTTACATAATTAAATATTTTACATACATTTATTTATACATACTTTCGAACTATTTTAATAAATAATAGAAATGATATTATTTTGAATTGAAAAAAAAATAACTGTGTGTTTTGTATTTTTTTTTTGTTCATATATATTTAAGTATTTAACGCTTTCAAAAGAACGGTGCCTTTTAAAATGATTGTTACATTTTTTATATTAAACTAAATATTTATAAAAGTAACTTATTGTGAACGCAGCTTTACCGAGCAGAGCGCAGTGACGCACCAGGAACAGTATTGTTAGCTCGCCCGCCCTGATCGCTCCAACAACTTTAGCACTCATGAAGATTGCTCTCCCATCGTCTGAATGTAACTCGATCTCTCGACGTATACCAAATATTGAAATATAATTGAGAAATTTCAATTTCAGAATTCGCTTTAAAATGATAAATTTATATACAATTTCGAATATTATATTTAATGAGGTCCATAATGAGGCATGGTTATGCATGATATACATTGTTTAAGTTAAACTACTTAACAGATTTCCATTAAATATTAAGTGTTATTATGTTATAATGATTTAAATATTATTATACCAAATGGCGTAGCGGATAAAATACATGAATCTTAATCGAAGTCTGTAGTTTCAAATCTGGATGAAATTAAGTACGAGAAAACTGAGATTTGTTGCATGAATTTCCGATGCTTATTTTGTGTTTATAAATTTTCTCGTATTGCCAAATGTATCTCAATTTAACCATCGTGGACGAGTGTTGTAAAATGAATTGCAAATCAGTTTTTTAAAGAAGAAGAGGCATTTGACTAGCGGCTAGTTAATTACAGGTTGTTAACTAATGATTTGATCTTATTGGTATTATTGCATAAGAGTATATTATGTGCCTTTTTATATCTAAGGTCAATATAATACAGAATAATGTAGAAGTGAGAAAAGAAGTAGCTTCTTTATATTCAATATATAATATCATTGAATGAACAATAAATACAAAACACGATTGCTTAATCTCAATGTTACACTTAAAATTATTATTATGAAATGGAATATGTTTAATGCAATTGAATATTGGTGTTCTAAAATGTGACGTTGTAATGGCACAGAATCATTAAATGAGCAAGATAACAATTATTCTGGATAATTTGATATTTCATTTTAAATTTAATTAAAAACTTTATTTCCACTGGCGCTTACTCTCGTATACCATGTCGTATGATTCACAAAAACCATTCGACATCCACTAGCTATATTTCAAACACAGGTAGCGAACATATGCGCGAAAAAATATTACAATACAACATTCAGTCCGTCCGAAATTCAAAAATTGACAAAACAAATCACCCTCTCTTTTCATAAAATACTAACTCCTACGAAATTTATCTTACTTTATAAGCTTGATATTATTTTGAATATTACTATCTTAACTGCTCTAAGGTACTTCAAAGTTTAATATGAGTTTAAAAGGATGTATTTAAGGTCGTATGTAACGCGATACGACACGTAGCGATGCGGCCTACCGTCATATCATAATAACGTGGATAGCTTCATACGATGGCCGATTAATGAAGCCGGCGCGCTCCCCAGTACGTTGCCGTAATAGTTTTACGACTCACCCCCATCCCCACGGCCCGAGTCGACTACTTGATTATGCATCGCACACTTCCGACCGATTATCGAACTAGTAATGAACGCTACCGCATACAAAATTTAGCAACTTTTTAGAGTACTCCGATTTCACTAATTTTTATCCCTAAAGTTTTAAGCGCTTATCTTCCGTAATAGCTTTACATTCATAGCGTATTTAAACTACTTTATTTTAAACTCGGTATTAAAAAAAGGCTTTTTCGCTTTAAAATTAGACTTTATCTAAATATAAAAAAAATATATATTTGAATATTACTGTTCTGTACAGTCTATTCAGAGAGCACCTTATCTTTTGATTTTACATTAAAGTTTCGATTTTACATGTGTTAATTTCGCAATGTTCAAATCCATCGAACAAATTACATTACATACTGAATTTATTCGTTTTCGATACATGACATTCAATACCGATTTTTATATATAAAATACTCGATAATTATTCGACAAGAGTGTTATCTGTTAAGTAATTTTTTTATAAGTTAATTTGAATGATTTTGTAACGCATTCTGATGGCGAAGTCATCCTATTAGATTAGCAATATAACCGTGCAATCAGTCAGAATAATGCGCAGTTAGGCTTGGCAAATGTATTAAGCCAGTTTGCAAGCGATATTCAAACTGTTCGAGCTTACGACTGCGTAATTAATTACCAATATCGAAGATTCTACCAAAAAAAAAGTTTAATAAAATCTCAAAAGATTATTTAAATACTTATGTATTTTATTTAATAATGTAACGATAAAATTTCAACATATAAATTCATCTATTACCCGTTGAGTCGCGAGTCGTGCTCTTGAGCATGAATTAAGTACTTTAGCCGTTCTCGCATCTGTTAAGATATAACGCTGCGAGTAGGCAACGTCTGCGCGGGCTGCGGGGGACGCCGGCAATCCCTCTCATTTAACACCACTCCGCTCCTCTGTAGGTGTTTGCCGAAGCGATTCCACCGGAGGATCCTCCTTTTATGGTGCTACTTATACTCTCATAGTGATTCGCGTTTTTATTTCGGACGGCTCATGTAATGGGGCGTACATTTTTCACGCTGCGCGAAAGCGGACTCAGTAATCTTTGCATTTATACGGTGATCCTTTATTGATTTTAGATTTTTAGTGGAAAGCGAAACGAATGAAACGGGCGTGAATGGAGACGCGCTCTCTGTAAGCCGGTGTAAGCCTCAACGATGATATAAACTTCCATTCAGCCGGGCACATATCAGAAACCCTAAAGTTACATACACATTTATATGAAATAAACTTGTTCTGTAATTTGCTAATGTATGTACATTATTAGTTTAAAACTCAACGAAGAACTTAAATGAATTAGAAAAAAAATAATACAATCTATAAATCATATCATCTGTTCGACCCTCTTACAGGAAGCGGGCGTCTTAAGTTTTAAAACTTTATCCATAAAATTATGATAAAGGGTTTTGTTTTTACGAGTAAAATAATTTACCCGAAGTCACGTTTAAACACTTAACGCCTATGAAATCACGAATAATACTGTTTTGAAGAAAATTGAGTCGCGAAAATGATGTTATAACGCGAAATGTTCAAATTAATTAAGAAAGTAATTTCAGTAAGCAATCAAAACGAAACTAATTTGTCTTGTTTTCGGCTATGTATAAATTCATCGTTTATAACGATACACCCGAATTTAACACGTCTTTCTTACTGAAACCCTCGTTCCCTTTTAGCCTAAAAGAAAAGAAACAAAAGAAAGGAGACCTACCATTAAAATAAATAAAAGGAAATAAAGAACCGACCGCAAATTATTTCACTTACCTACTTCTTTTTATAAAAATGCGAACGACGCATTAAATTTTGGGGAGAAAGGAAACTCCCTTGTAAGCAATATCGAGCAGGCAAATTTTTCAGATATTGCCTTCAGGTAGCGCACATTTATTATGTACCCGAATATATTACTCTTGATTCATTGACTTTGGATATTGATTTACTTTGCTTGCATAAGCTGTAGTTGGGTATAGTCTACGACTAAACTAACGGCCTTTGACTTGAAGAATTAAGGGTAAAGTTCGTGCGTGCGGACAGTTCCGACTCCAACTTTACTAACTAGCGACACCTTGCACATTTACTATTGTTACCGGATAATCTGAAGCTATATGCTATATCGCAATTCTTTATTTATTTTTTTCGGTATATTTATTTTTCCCTTAAATATATATGACAATTTGCTTTAATCATGATTCAAAAATGTTTGTAATAAATAAAAGTATATTTTAAATTTATTAACGTGAGAATTATTTGACTATAAAGATCATATCTATTTTTACATAAAAAATATTGTAAGTAGACTGTCATTTAATATTGTTGTTTACGACGGTAACTTCTAAACTGTTATCACTTTCAGGACACCATCGGTACATCGGCTTTCACCGATGTCCACTTGATTTACGGTTACGATAAGGTGTCGACCTAAAAAGTTTCCTACAACTCCGAGACGCGGGACATTGTCTTGGAAGATTTAAAACCAAAAAAACAACACAAAATATTGCCTCTCCTTTTTTCGTTTGCACAAAATATCTCATGGTCTACCGATTCTTCGGTCTACTGATTTATAAGTTTAATTCGTTACACGAACTGTATTGTTTACATTAATTTATGGTTCAAGTTCTTATAATCACGTATAAATAATCATATATTTTTTATAACAATTTTAATTGAATTGTATCTGCGCAAGCGCAACTTGAAACAACAGGCCCTCTTGCAATATCAACCCTAAAACTAACTTGAATTGAAGACTGTTCTCCTCATAATTTAATTTAACTTGGACTAAATCAGACAATAGCTTCGAGTAAGCTAAGCCATTTAATTAACAGAGCGTTAACAGCAAACTGATACCCGATATAACAATAAACATAAACAAAAGACGTTTACATTACATTTGGCTGAAAGGCAAAGCACGTAATAGGTGGCAGGCTGCATTCAGATTCTCAGCTGAGCCGCTGCAATATCGGTGCTGGGGATATTATTTCAGGGTGGAGGGACGCGGGTAATATTGAGTTGTGAAACCGACGATTTACCTAAGAGGAGACGCTGTTAACAGAGCAACTTTACCTCGACACTTTGACAACTTATTTCTTGTCTCGACTTACTAAGCCATTCGGTTTATTTATACAGCGGTTTGATTGCTGTTAACAACGACAGAGATTGTTATTAAATTTGTTATTAGATTCCTAGATATATTTAAATATAGAATACAAATGTATTAACAATACAAGATCTTACGTTACAATGAATTATACATTTTAATATACAACGATCAATCAGAGCAGAATCTCAGTTATACGGTACGAAGTATCCAAGCGATGCCCAAAGCTACACAGATATTAAAGGAATTCAGTTTAGCAACCTGTAAAGTTGATACCGAAATCTCCTCTCATTCAACTCGTCCAAATGCTTAATTCAGTTGGAATAATTCCCAGTTCTATTGTTAAGTTACTAAATTTGGAGTCCGACATTTAACTGCTTACAATTCAAAGGTAACCGCAAATTTCGAAACGAGTATGCTTGTATAGAATGAAACTTATTTGCAAACCGATAACTTTTGACCCGGGCTGGCCAGTTCACGCCACCGTAGGTTGAGCAACCACGCTACCAAACTATGTATAAAGGCATTCCTTTTTAGATTTTGTTATGAAACATCCCATATTGGAATGGGATCATTGTTGGTTCCAAACTTTTGATCAAACAACACAATACATCATTAAACCCTTTAGGATAAATTCTAAAACCTATTGATGCATTGGAAAAATATTTTCCAATTTTTTTATATATACATATATAAATATCGTTTTGTATTTTTATGTTCGTTTTTAATAGCTACTAACAATGCTTTCACTAGCTATTTTGAAGAAATGATTACTATTGCGATACTATCTTTATATTGCTAAGTGACCCATATACTGTTGAGCGAAAGGCAACCTATTTAAAAAACCAAATAGCGCCTTTATTTATAGTAAAACATATATTTACCTCTATAAAAAGGTTAGATAACATTCGATAACCCTATTAGAACCATCAGAATTCGCTTTGCATGTAAGTGTGAAGCGAACACTTACACGGAGAGAAAATTTAAATATCTTCCTTAAAATAAGTATGATAAATTGCAAGAGTGACGTACCTCGACCGCCTCGTTGTGGGATCTTTCATAACCATAACCTCGGTGATTTCGCCGAATTTGTTAAAGTAGTCTCGAAGGCTTTCTGCAACAAATAGAAAATAATGGTTATTACACTAAGTAATTTTATAATGTAATGACTTTGTCGGTCTCTTTGTGTCTTAAATTTTTATCTGAATAGTCATATACATCTACTTCGAAGAAAATTTAATTACATGCATCTACTTTAAGTATAATTTAATTGTTCGCAAGCACTAAATGTTTTATATCTACTTATAACGACGGGTTTTACAGTTCAGATTAATAAAATTATTAATTTGGAATAGGCAGACGTCGTAACTAAGAATATACTATTTACTGATTACAATTTATTTATTAAAGATTTAAAAGTTCAATTAGTGGTGAGTTTGTTAAGAAATCTGTGATAATTTGTTTTGTAATAATAACTTTGAAACTGCAAAAATATTTCATTTATTTCAAAGATATTTTATACTTTTCATATAATATAATATAGTGTGCGAATTCAACTATTCAAGATTTAAGTCCTTCAATAACAATAGTATAATTGTTGATATTTATTCTGACTCATTATATTTTTCGAAAAAAGTTATACAAATCGTGAAGTTCATGCGTCCTACTTTATATATTTTACTAGCTTTCGTCCGCGACTTCGCCCGCCCGTTACGGGGAGGATCAGATCTTAGGTTTAAAAAATTACCTCACTAGGAGTTCAAGCTTGCTTCATACGAAATTTCATAAAAGTCGAATTAGTCGTTAAACGTGAAAGCGTAACAGATAGGTAGAGCTACCTTCGCATTCGCATCAATATTATTGTCTTAGTATTATGTCCATGTTGTGTTTACTTGAAATCAATTACTAATTCGGCTATTTTAATGTTGAATTAAAATTTTATTTATATTTATATTTTAGTGTAATGGTTGGTAAACCAAATAAATAAATAACTAATTATGAACAATATATGTTTATATAACGGTATTTGGGAGTACTCAGATATGTTTAATAACATGTTTTTGTATTAACATTACCTTGTTAAATCGTCTAGAGTATCTGCCTCAAACACACACAAGTAACGTCCAAGTTGGGATTTGCGGTCTTCGTATTACTCACTAATGGATAGGGTGGGAGGGCCTTTAAAATGAATATGCTGATTTCCCACGTTCGTGTTTTTAGGCTTATTTTACATAATTTCCGGTCAGTAACTGATGCATTATTTTGATTAAATATGTCATTGATATACAAATATGAACATCTGATAATTTCAAAATGTTCGTATTCGTATTTCGGTTTTATAAGTATTCTTATTAGAAGATCCTTTAATAAATTATGATAATCATTTTTTATCAGTAATATTATTGGATTTCAGTTGAATGTTTAAATAATTTATCTTTTTTTTTTATTATAGCCGTGGGAGTTTAAAAATTTAATTACTAGTTATGCAAATAATTTATAATGTTATATGATAAATATAATATTTATAAAACATTACACGATAATTAAGCCTTAAATATAGTGGATTAAGAATTGCATTTCCGATTTAGCAATCATTCTATATAGTTTCGATAATATTTCACAATATAAAGAGTTTATCTACACTATGAGGGTTTTCGATTAATACTAATTAAGACCAAACAGGCCAATCACAAGAGGCTTATTGTGGGATACATTCCAATTTAAACTTGCCTTCAATTTGAGAGTGCGGCGCTTCTAAAACCAAATGTTGGGCTCTGCTTTTAAAGTCGATTTTCGACTTGTTTCGTAGTGAACTTTTCTAATCTGACCAGACTCCGGCTTCAGTACCGCACTTCGGAACAGTAATGAAAAGTAACGATTGCATGTCCACTTTGCCATTAATCAGCTCCGCCATGTATGAAGAAACTGGATATTTTGCCGGTTAAATTTTTCATTTAAATTATCTTGATTATCGAATATAATATTTTAATCGTTCATTTAAGGCATGGTCGAGAAGCTAGAATACATGAATCCTAACCGTTGACATGTGTTTATATTATAATCATATCAAGATCGACGGTGAAGGATAACATTGTGTGCAGCTTGATGGAATAATCTTTAGTCTTCTTGTTCAGTAGGACATTAACTGGATGTATCGAAATTGGGTTTACGAAATAAGTATATTATAATTAACTATTCAATTAACTGATAAATTATAAAATTCAATATTTGTTTAAATGTTCGAACGCAAATCGAACACAGTCAAAATTTTATTTCATAAATTCACATTTTCTATATCTATGAATTTTTAATAATAATAATTTATTCAATTTGAAATTATAAAACATTACAAATTTGCTGTTACAAAAAGAATAAATTAACGCAATCCACTATCGAATTTGCCTGTTATACGTCGGATTACGCGTACATAGCAATACTGTGAAGGACAGTGCGGGTGGATTCGGCACAGTTGTTCAACCACCATAAAATTAGCATTTGGCTAGCATATTCATCTGAATACAAGTAGGCACCTGAATTATTCGGACTTTGTTCTTAAGGGGCGAATTTGTTATTTTACGGTATCAAGACGATATCATAGTTTTACAGATTTTATATTTCTCAATTTTGTTAAAGTTATGTTATTTAAACTTAAAGTTTTTATTTATATAACATCGATAAACATACATAAAGTAAGCCTTGAAGCCTGGTGCTTAGTCCATAAGCACATCATATTACTAATGACTACTAATTATTAAATTACATCATTAAAGGATTAAAGAGGTCAATTAGGCGATCGTGTTCTAAGTATATAATTAAGTTGTTATGCATTATGTATATTACATATTATGTCTGACATTATTAATAGAATATTATAACATCTAGTTTCCGAATTCGCTCAATCGAAAATTCAAATTCAAAATTTATGTTAAAGGTAAATGGGAAATTGGGCCACCTGATGTAAAGTGGTCACCGCCGCCCATAGACATTGGCGATGAAAGAAATATTAACCATTCCTTACATCCATTACGCCACGAACCTTGAAAATGAAAATGTTATGTGCCCGGTACCAGTCATACTGGCTCACTCACCCCTCAAACCGGATCGCAACAACGCTAAATATTGCTGTTTATTGGTACAATATCTCATGATTCTGTATGTCTTATTTAATCAAAAGCCTATTTGAATTTAGATATTTTTAAATATGAAATTGAATCGATAATAACAATGGAGAGGTCAGATAAACTTGAACATTTAGCGATTAATCATTATAGTAACTAGTTTATTAAAATGATGTTGAATTAAATATTATTTTTTAATAAGTGCTTAAAGGAATTAATTACAGTTGGTTGTACTCGGCATCATCGTAAATCGATATATATTTTTCATCTGTAATTAGCATGGCTTTTTGTTATATAAACTTATCCGGGTGTTGTATTAAATCAACGGCTTAAATATCCTGTAAAAATAAACGTATTTGATTACGCGTTTCTGTTGCAATTGGTCCAGGAAAAGCGGCAGGTTTCAATTTTATGGTGGTTTTTTTTTTTTTTTAAACTGTATAAGCTAGCGCTTGGCTGTTATCACACCTGATGGTAAGTGATGATACAGCCTAAGGTGGAGCGCGCTTGCCTAGAAGGTGCCTATTCACTTTAGACTTGAAGGTACCCATATTGTAGGTGGTGGGGAATACGGAGGTTGGAAGGGTATTCCAGATCTTAGCGGTGCGTATCAGGAACGAGGAAGAAAATCGTTTCGTACGTGTCTTAAGTACGTCAACTACGTACGGGTGCAGATCTTTTCGATGCCTCGAAGTTCTGTGGTAAAAAGGTGAAGGGGGAACCAAATTGAACAGTTCCTGAGCACACTCTCCGAAATATATCCTGTAGAATACCGACAGACAGGCAACCTTACGACGGTGTTCCAAGCTCTGAAGTTTTTTATTGACCAGTGTCTGGTCGCCAATGAGCCTTCTAGCACGACGATCCACTGAATCCAAAGCATCAAGCTGATACTTAGCAGAGCCGTCCCATAGATGGCTACAGTACTCCATGCACGATCTAACTTGGGCTTTATATAAGGTTAGAAGCTGTTCTGGTGTGAAGTACTGTTTGACCTTATTGAGGATGCCAAGTTTTTTGCTAGCAGTTTTAGCTTTGGATTCAATGCATTGCCCAAAGTTGAGTTTGGATGTTAAAGTAACGCCTAGAAGCTCAATATTGTCAGTGATGGGTACAGGTACACCCCGGAAAGTCGGAGTCAGGGGGAATGGACTCCTCTTGGCGGTGAACAAACACGCTTGAGTCTTGGTAGGATTAAATTTGACTTGGTTATCGTCGCCCCAATCTGATACTTGTTCCAATGTCAAATTAATGCGTTCTACCAAGGCCTCCCTGTGCTCAAGAGTTTCCATTGCACTAGCCCGGGGACCGGATACGTATCTCTCCGTTACAGTGCTGTCGTCTGCGTACCCAAAGATACCGGGTTTCAGCAGATCGTTTATATGCAGCAGGAAGAGTGTAGCGGAGAGAATTGATCCCTGAGGAACACCGGCATTAATCGCCATTAGATCAGAAGAGAAGCCATCTAGGACAACTCGAAATGATCGTCCACTCAGGAAATCTGATATCCAGTCGCAAAGCCCAATAGGTAGCCCGTAGCTAGGAAGCTTGCTCAGAAGGCCTTCATGCCAGACTCGGTCGAAAGCTTTGGACACATCGAGTGAAACGGCTAACGCTTCACCGTTCTTGTCCATCGCTTCGCCCCAGATGTGAGTAGCGTACACTAAAAGATCTCCTGTTGATCGATTCCGACGAAAGCCGTACTGTTGGTCCGATAGGAGATCGTTTGGGCATGACAAACGCTGTGTCGCTCTTCTTCGTCCGATATTAACTTATTATTTATAGGGAATATATAAGCGAAATAACATTTATGTTTTGAAATATAGTAATAGCCATTGTGGACAGTAATATAAGAAATATATTTGTTTTATATTAAATACATTTTGATGCTGTTTCTAATCAGAAAAATAATTATGTGATGGACGGATCGACCATTTTATTTATCATAATAGTGTCATTGCAAGTTTACTTCATTCGTTTATTTACTATAAAAATAACGAAAAATCATAATATTTCTTTTATTTTTATTACATAAAGTGAAACTTGGCATATTAATAAGTTGTCAAATATATTTAAGTTGCGTAAATATAAAACTCCTTCTTGATTTAAAAATCTTACATATTAGGAATGCTGTGTATAAATTCGACCATAAAATTGAAAACCTATGACGCTTATAGAATTCTTTAAAAAATTACGTTTTTTATACCAGAATATTTGACAAACAAACGAAAAAATAAACAATTTTTTGTTTTTTATTGTCATTGTCAAAAATATTTATGATTTGCAACTTGCTTGCTACTTACATTATTCCATTGTCGATTTATATAATAAATATAGTAAATAAGCCTCATAATAATAATTTGACTTGGTTATAGTACAAGTACGTTAAGGGTTGGGCCCTTTTTTATATTTATAGAATTTGAATTCAACTTATGATACGCTTTTCAGCAATGTTTCGTTATTATTCTTCAATAAAAAGCAATTATAAAAAATAAGTTACTTTAATTCGACGAAAAATTTATACTCGAATGTATTAAATGTTAAAACTATTTATACAATTTGTATGCAGTTTTTATTGCATACCTCAGTCGAAAAACGTACGCACGAAAGTGCTTACAACATAGTTCAGAAAGGGAGCCACACTGAAAACCAATACGTAGAAAATTCATTTTAAATGTGAGTATGAGCTCGCAACACTTTGTAAATGACATTATTTTCTAGTTGAAACATAAACTATTTTGATAAATAAATGTAAAATGTACTTTATAATATGATAGATATTTAAAGCGGTATGAAGATGTTGTCTACATTGATGCTAGTATTTGCCTAGTGCTCGAAATTGTAACCTAGATATTCTACCGCTAAACAGCAATACTTAGTATTGTTGCGTTCCAGTTTAAAGGGTGAGTGAGCCAGTGTAACAACGAGCACATGGGACATAACATCTTTGTTCCCAAGGTTGGTGCATTGGCGATGTAAAGAATGATGAATATTTCTTACATTCCCAATGTCTACGCGTAGTGGTGACCACTTTACATCATCTGGCCTATTGGCCCGTCCTACCTATATCATAAAAAAAAACGATAATCATAACTGACAATTTGCGAAAAACATATATGAATTTAGATTTTTCCTTGTTGCCAATTGTCTTTTTGGTTGATAACATTAAATCTCGTCAAAAGCTACCAAACAAAAAAGAATTTGGTTGACAAACAGAAACGAATAAGGTACTATTTCATCTTTGCCTATTTATACATAATTATATACATTATAATGACGTCTTGCAAATCTTTTAAATCAATTATAAAAGCGTCTGAATCGTAAAATACTTAATTAATATTTTTGGCACGTTTTCCTAACTAATAAGACGTATTAAATAAAAGCCGGATTGAGATAAGTAGAATGAAAGTTATTGTGAAAAAGTTCATTTAAATAAAATACTGTCAAATATTCATTCTCGTCCTTTCCGTAATTGTTCATCGAAGAATAATTACGGAAATTCTGAAACAACTTGGACTTCAAATGCTCCCTAATTGGCAGTTTTAATCTACTAACTTTTGTGCGGAATTCAGCAAAAGTAGGCACCAACTTGTCGTGGTCGGTGGTAAAACGAATCAAAACCGTCTAACTGAGAATTTATAAATGTATTTCAGCAAATTATGAGGATCGGAATGGTTATTTTAATTAAATCGTATTTCGAAACGATATTGTGCGATAATTATGTAAACAAGCATCATTTTGTTATTCTTTTGAGATTGGTTTTGAAGTTGCTTGAACACTCTTTGACATTATTTGTACATTAAAAATATAATTCTAAGTACACGGTAGATATATAAACAGTAAGTATCTCAACAAAATTACAAAATGTTTGGTTTATTTGTTGGGTATTTTAGCTTTAATTTTTTATGCTTATGTCATAAAAATAATTCAGTCATGAAGCCATATTATCTTCTAGTTCAGTTCTTCGAAGTAAAAGGAGCAAAATCAACTTTGATGTATTTCGCCGCAGGCGAGTTACTAGTCAGTTTAAAATTTTGAAACAATAGATTTTATACATTGTACCTATACGGAGCAGATGAATGGAACCTTTTGCAACGACAGTTGCTCAACCACCATAAAATTGGAAACTAGCCCGCTGAACCCGGTCGGAATAACTTGCGGCATCATAAAAAAAACAATTGTTATCACCAAATAATTTCGCAGCCATCAGTAATTTAGATACAACGCTATACAATGTACGTCACTCGAATTAATACTATAAGTATACTGTGTTAAGAACGTTTTTGTACTCCATAAATTGAAAGTGACTGAATAATTATAGAATTTTCTACGTAATTTTCTTGGAGTATAGAAATAAAAAACTTTACTATTTTATTGTCGAGCCAAGAAAATTACGAAGAAAATTGTATAGTGTAAACAATATTCCAAAGGATGTGTTACTCTAGTGAACTCGCTAGGGAACAGCGCGACGTACTCACAGTTTATGCTTTTTCATTATACGTGTAAGTTACGCGATGCAATATTGTGTAGTCGTGGAACATTTCGGAATTAAATTCAAAAACCTTCCAACACTGACGTCAATGCCATCTCTCAATCAATATCGCAGTAGTAATGAAGCAATCAATCTGCATGTAAACGAAATTCCGCATTGCATATTTTATCTTTAACAATCCTTGCCTAACCGAACCAATTAGCGGAAAACCTTTCGCAATATAGTCCAATGTTATAAATTTGGCACTTAGCCTGACGCAAATTTTCACTGCTGTCAGCAAATAAACGTGCTCCGTGAAAAAAAAAAAAATAGTTACGTCGGCGGCACTAAATTGTCACAAAATAAAAAATTTCATTTAGACACCAATATCAACGGACCGCTGCGTTTAAAAGAAGTCTCATCCTATTTCGTTTCACTTGGTTTTATGTAATACGCTTAACAGATAATGCTATTAGAGTACACAATAGATTAAATTTTATGAAATGTCTGGTGAAGTAGGCGCATTATAAGTAAATACTTATTCATCTAAACCGAATATACACACATAATTTCATATTTTAGTAATAAAATATATGTACTAATGTTAGTATTTTCTTTCTATAATATATTTTTCTGTCCAATTTTTTGACTGTGAGTCACAGTCAAAAAATCATCATTAGTCAATTTGTTCTTACTTTACTTCTTATATTTACCAATATACTTAAAGTTATTGAATTTTAAACAACCACATACACAAATTCTCCATGTATAAAAAATATATAAAAATTAGATGTAACAGTATCTATTTATTAGACGTTGCTTTAATCTAACGATTGAAAATGTTCATAGAAATTCAGTCAGCCGAAAATATAGGGGACAAAAGGATATATACTGACTTAATGATACTTTTAACGTTTATACACTACTTTAAAATTGTGTCCTGCGTATAAAATCGGGCCATTAAATGTGTATTGTGGTTGGCGAGACGCCAAACACGTACAGGCGCACGTCCGAATCTGTGAATCTCTCTCGCTCTTCGCTCATTTTGGATGATTTCGACGTATCAACACTGAATAATAGCTGTCTAAACATGGATATAGTGCTAAAACACAAATATACCAGAATGTAACAGCAAATACGCTAAAACATGTTTATGTTATCAAATGATTGTAACCTAATATTCAATGCGCGGTTATATAATGTAAATTTGATATATTATAAATGGACTCATATATATCTCGGTTTATCTTTATTCATAATAAAGAATGGACATAGTAGATGACTATTACAATTTGTTTTGTACAAAATAATTTAATTCCAATCAGGTGGGTGTAGCACTGTACTCCTCGCTAGGTTATAAAATAATCTGTATAAGGAGTAACAGTCCCGTTCCCTTTTTGTGTGTTACAAAATTATTACGTATTTTTGCTTTCAGATCAAAATGTAAAAATAGATACCTTTCTTCTCTTCACCAAAGGGAACACTTCGAATATAATAGAAAGTACTGAAATTTCCTCTAGAGTCGAAGCACGCAATAGCTCGAAACAGGACACACATCAAAGTGATTGTAAAAAGCATGGCGGCGAGGAAACATTGTAAAAATCACGACAACGTGTGAAGTGTCATCCGCCCGTCTCAGTCGAGTGGCGATCGCTTGTTTTTCCCACTTTTGATAGGCGCGAAGCGGAGTCTCGAGTGTCCTCGCTTCTGATTTCAGTCCCGCAGGCCCGCACCCGCCTGTTTTTTATGAGGTCAAGAGAACCTCCACAAAAAACACGTACCACGATAAATTACGCACTGACACATTCAGATTCGCCCATAATGTACACGAACGCTATATATTGTTTTTTTTTTACTATTTTATAAAGTCACAACATTCGTTTACGAATCGACTTAATTATTATTATTTTATACAATTTTATTTATGATAAATTATAATACATTAAACCCGGTAAGGTAGTATACTGTTCCATATTATCAAATTGCGGGTAGAAGTTCAGTGTTGTATTACAGGTGGCGTACCAAGAAATTGACGTGCGCCAAACTTTACAAATATATTCCTGGCCACAGAAGATGATGGGTAATTTATTCTCAATAACTATCAAAGCACTGCAGATGTCGTACAGTTTCAATTTAAGGGCACACAGCGCCGGAAGTTCTATCCAAGATGAACTTTGGGGAACTTTGTTCCTCCTGACATTGTCAACTAATCTTCCAACCGCCAGCGACGAGCATGTGTACGGTCGACGACACAGACTCCTATATATTACTCGTAATATTATATACAAGTGACGTCTTCACTTGCTAGTAAGATTGTCTATGAAATCTAATAATTTTCACGGATTTAACCACTATCTGTCAACGCGTGGCACAACAAAAGTAAGAACAATTGTTTATTGTATTTACAATTTAAACAAACTCGGTACACGTATTATAAAGGTTGTGTTTTGTTACCACAAGGGAATTAATTTACGGAATTACTTAGTTCAGAGGAAACGATTGCTTTGTTATTATTGTGGTAGGAAATGTTTGTCATGTTTTCATATTCTCATTTTAATTAAGTTCATATTTTGTTATAATTTTTATTAATAATCATAATTAATTACGTATACTAATTAAACGAATAATTACATAAATAGTTTGCTATGAACACACATTTAATTAAATGTATAAATTATTATTTTAACTTTGATGCTTTTATTTGGCTCTTCATTTAGTAACACAAGCAATCTGCTCCGACTTTGCACGTTTCTTACATAAGTTTTAATTTATGAACATATACAGTAATAGAACTACGATGTCCCCGTCTCTGCCTTTACCTGTTAATTTTCCTAGACAATTTAAATGAAATTACAATTTCAGAAATATTTTGCTATACTTGTTTAAATAAAGATTTGTGTTGTATTTTAATAATATATCTAATGTTACATTTTCTTATATATTGTTATAACTCATTTGTATTGAAATTATTAACCCTTATTTTTATAAGTTTTGGAAAATATCTAATATTGTTTATATTATTTACTAAATGAAATTATACTAACAAAGAATAAGCAATTTTTATGACAACGTGATAATAGCAGTTGTATGAAACAAAAACAACAAACAAAGAAAACTTGATTCATTTATAACTTTAATACAAAATGACAGTTATATAGTCAATTAATTTATACCAACTATTTCACATGTATATACTCAAAACAGATATATATCAATAATGTAATTTTATAGCATTTATGCTAATGGCAACTCTGTCCATATCATTTAACTTGACGTTTGCGATGATTAAGGAGATTGTTGCATGGGATAATATATTATCAGGTAATACGGAGTAATTGTCTTGATCTCTGTCAACAACAGTCGCTGTCTCACGTGAGATATGGGCTGGCAAGCTATACATTGCTAATTTTGGAGCATCCATTCATTTAGACATCTCGTAGCTGAATGAGAACAGACAACATTGGTAGGAAGTAGGAGCCACGGCACGCTGCATAAATTATGCTATAAATTGCATTTGAAAATAGAATGGCAATTAACCACGAATATAAATTACGCCGACCATTATCTGTTGCTATTTATTCTGGCGAATTTAAAATGCTACAATAGATCAAAGCAACAAAAGTACTATGAGTTTCGTTGTTTGTAATTTAAAATAATTATTTTGAACAGCCGGGAGCTTAACTTGTTGCTTTACTTAGAACTGTCTTTTAATATTTCACTGAACTCCCAGACTCGGAATATTAATAAGTTGTGTGAGATTTCAATTTACTTGATTACTTTTTGGCGACCAGTCTTTCATTATTTATGTATTTAATTGAAATTGTTATAATATTTTTCTATAAACGTAGCTCTGGATATAAAAATCACGCCTTCTGCTTGTAATTAAAATGTTAAGTGCTAGAAACTAAAATTCTTTGTTTTTTAATTTACGTTTAATATTATAAATATCATTTACGTGATTATTACTGTGAATCAAATAGTATTATAAATTTATTATTTTGTTGTTAATCTACACATAACGATATATAATATATAAAGGTTTATATGGGTATTTGGAAATTATATCAAAAGCTGCCACACCGCAGATTTTGAATATGCACCCCTCTGATTTTATGCCCAAGGTACTTTCCCAATTAAGAGATGCGTTGAGTGACTGCGGTGACGTAATTTTTGACGTTATGCATCTATTAAATATTAAATTACCGTAGCGACTAAAATTCAAATCACATCAGAATTAATCACGTCTTATAGCTTTTCTTATTTCCACCTTCTAATGGAACAAAATTAAACATGTATAACATTGCAAACGCTTAAAATCAGTATAAAAACATCATATATATATATTTAATATCCATTTACGTTATAAAAAGAAACATTTCATATCAAATACTAAAATCGTTTATACCCCTAGTAAATATACAATCGAATGTATTACAGTAAAAATGTATATAAATCCGCTAAAATAAAAAACACATAAACACGATCAATGTCATTCGAATCTATACACTTATCTATAGATCGTAGACATTAAGCCTACCATGGTTGGGATTTGAAGTTGTTTAAAGATTCATAAGCATAAGCTTTCCACCTCAGTTTTAGTCGTAAAGTTGAGTGTAATGTGCTCGAATATTATATATCCTGCGTATTATATTGTAACTTGAAGTGTTAGACTGTCTTCATCCACCTGGTGACACGAATAAACTGTTGATGCGGTCTATATTATTAACTTCAACTTGTTTATACGATGCCTGGGGTGGAGTTATGTCGACGGGTTTGTTCGCTTCAAGTTGGGATGTTGTTCATACATTACATATATATAGATATTAGCTAAGGCGCTGTTGGATATTGTTAATTGTCTTTGTTATAATTAATATGTAGTAAGAACTTATATATATATGACATAAAATTGTGGCGTTAGAATACATTTTTTACTTACAGGATTAGTAATGTAATTTAATTGTCAAGAAATAGTAACTAGTTACATAATTTATTCTCGGCCTAATTTAGTAAAATTTATTTTAACAGTGTGTTTTTGAAGTTGAATAAAGTAATTTTATTTCGAAACAAAAATATTTAAAACGAAATAATACTCTCATTTGCTTTCAAAACTAGTAATCCTATTTTGAACTATATTTGTATTTCAATATGTCTATATAAAGCTTGTACGACAAAAGCAAAATAAGTCAACAATCGAACCTATGACCATTCACTGAGTCTTTATTAATTTATATTGATCAATTAAGAAAATACATCAAATACTTGGTGGTTCGAATTTACGCGAAACCCATCTCAGTGCGTACCACCCACTCATTAATTAATCTACCATCAAACATCAATACCTCGTATACACGTGTTTGGGTTTCAACGGTGAGTCAGACAGGTTTACTACAGACACAAGGGACATAGCCTCTTAGATGCCATGGTAGACGGCGCATTGACATTTTTAAAGGTTATATTTCTAAAAGCCCTATTGTCTATGGATTAAGGTATATATTTGCTTGTATAGTAAATTAAAGTGACATCCTGTAAATGTTCCACTTGAAAAGTTGTGAAGGCCTTTCCATTCCTTCCACCACCGATCACGAATTATGAGCACAACGAGATGAATCATATATATACTACACATTTACTATATAATCGTTTCTAGAACATTCGTATTCTAGAACATGTTTAACTTATAGTTTCAATCATATACCAAATGCTTCACTTTATTGCCAGCTATAAATTGTAACACTAATTAAAAGATTATCTCAGGAGCAAGTGAATCGAACGCAGCACCAATAGTCAACTAGTCTGAAGTCACTTTAATTCGTCGAACGCTACGCCAGCTGGGATTACTTGAGGCTGTCTCGGATGAGACCACTGGATCTTTGATCGGGCGTTAGCTTACTTCAGGAGATAGCAAATACGTATAAGAATGAATACCGATTTAAACAGACTTTTATTATACTTAATTTTTTATTAAATGTAAATAATTTTATTAAATTCTATTCATCTGTTCAATATTATGTATTAAATGAGACACGTCAGTTCTGAAAACGATAACCAATTGTTTATAATTAAATTTACGTTTCACATCTCGTTACGACCTGCGGCTTACCGAATACATGTTCACGTCAAAAACAATTAATTGCGAGAATGTTTTGAAAACATCAAGTCGTTGCATGTCTTATGGATTTAATAGACAACGCCGGGGCCGACAGTTTCTTGTGAACTCGAGTTGAAGTTTAGTAAAGTTTCTGTGCATGCCCTTCACTTAAATTAAAATGGATACTGAAATACCGTCAATAGTTTTGTTGTTAGCTGTTGAATAAAGCTTTGTATAATATTGGCAAATAGAAGTCGTGACTTCTTAATTTATTATGTCAATGACAACCTATATTATTACAATAAACATGTATATCATTAACATACTGCACTGATATTACTTAAATATTTTCTAATAACTGTCATACTACGACAACATACTCAAACAATAACTTAAAAATAAAAAATATATTTAAATGTTTTTCTGCTCAAGTATAAGCTTTAACGAGTAATGTCACGAAATGTTACGATATGAACCGATTTTTCGTTTCTCTGAATAATTTCTAATATACAATAATGACTGCCTCGTTGGTCTAGTGGCTAGATATAAGGCCGCAGACTCGGTGGTCCTGGGTTCAATTCCCAGGTCGGGCCAATAAATAGTTGTTGGGTTTTTTGTGTCAGAAAATTCTCAGTAGCAGCCCGGAGTCTGGAAGTTGGAAGTGTGTACGCTCCCGTGCCTCGGAAAGCACGTTAAGCCGTTGGTCCTGCGCCTGAACTCTTTCCGGTCGTGTCGGATTGCCGTCCCATCGAATTATGAGAGCTAAGGAAAAGAGAGTACACCTGTGTTTGCGCACACGCTTGTGCACTATAATATCTCCTGCGCAGTTGGCTAATCTCTTGAGATTTGGCGCCGTGGTCGACTACAAACACGAATTAAATGAATATTATTCATTATTCAAGTAGACTTTATTATTAAAACCTTAATCGTGTAGTATATAAATAAACGCTTCCAATGCAAGTTATATAATATATGTAGATTCAACCAAGAAGAACCGGCCAGAACCAATCGTTGCAATAACTACAGAATCAGTGTTTTGTTTTGCATAATTACCGTTAAATAGATTCATATTAACAAGAGTTCGGTGAGAGTACATTATTAGGTACAGAATGTTCCCATATGTTAAAGTTTCCGACTCCTACTCTATAGGGATGACTTCGCCGATAATGTCGTCAATAAATTGGCAGTAGAACTTCCAATGTACCCAATCTAAAGTCTCGTAAGTTATAACGCATACGTAACACGAATGCAAACTGGGGATTTTTTGCTGCTTTACAAATCATGATAATGATGTAAGCGATGTTATAATATTTTTGTATTACTTTTGATTTAATGTGTGAATGTTAATTTACTTTTACAAGTATTTTTTTTTATTTTAATTATAATTGTCAAGTCAAAACAATCGAATTATTTATGAAACAGTTTCACTGAATTGAGTTGATTTATTTTTTTGGATCTTAAGTGAATAATGTTTTAATTTATTCAAAACTGTTGCCAATTAAAACATGTTTTAGAATAAAAAGGTTTTTGAATTATTTTATTTAATCAGATTCTAAACTTCTCAAGTTTCGACATACGTGTTGATAATACAAATAAGTCAGTTATTTGAGTTTTCTACCCCATTTTAAAATAATAATTAAATGCAAAGCTACCACCGGTTCGAAATAATGATTCCGCCGAGAATAACAGGCATGAAACTCTCGTGGTTAACCTGTTTTCTAATATTAATAGAATAATTAATTAAATTTTATCTACATATCAATTCTAATATATTTCCTTATGTATTAGTAAACAGCCAGCCAATATTTATAAGAGATTTATTTTTTGTCCGTAAAAAAATAATTTTCTACCCACTAATCTCTTCTATAAACATTTCATTATGATATGTATATGACAGGTATCCAGGCGAACCATCCTACACACGTATTATACTTTCTAAAGACTTTTTCTTTCAACTAAATAGAGGCTCATATTTTAATACTTGAATAATATGTTAATACAAGCAGAAAATAAAATACCGAGAGCCGCATGTGCAAATTTTCTATTGTTAACTTGACAAGCGTTCCACGTCAGGCGGTGGAGGTTGGTTTAAGAAAACTGAATTTTGTATAATGAAAGTAAGATTAACAAATAGCTCGGTTACTCTTTCTCAACGTACTAAGATATGGTGAGCTGTCACGCGATACCACTCCCTGGAGAAAAAATATATTTATAAAATAAATTAACGTGTAACGAGGGTGTATATTTCTTGAAGAAATAAAAATGATTTTTACTTAACTAGTTGTTTTCCGTGGTTATATTCTCACTATAAACTGGATTTTTTATTTCTTTCGCAGATCGATTACTGCTTACCTCTATAGCTTCGCATTGTGGAAACATATATATATATATATATATAAATTTACAGTTTGTTCAAACCAGGACATTTTTCTCACTTAGAGATTTTTTATACCCGTCATAACTTCTAAACCAAAAGTCCAATCCGAATAATTTAAAATTTGCACGTACATAATCAACCTTAATTATCAAAACATTTAAATGGATAAAGATTAATAACATGATACCAATATCACCACGTATATGAACTTAATAATTAAAACGAAACTGTTATTGTGGCTTAACTATGAGAGTTAAGCATATACCATCGCGGACGTTTTTGTGAGCAATCATGAGTACTATATATTGAACACTATTTTATATATCGTCAATAGTTTTGATACCTTGGGTTACATTGTCCCATTTTAGATAAATATATCTATTTTTTTAAATATGATATAGCCTATGTTACTCGGTAAAGATGTAGCTTTCTAATGGTAAATGGTCAAATAGTTTTTGATTTAAATCGTAACAAACAAACGAAAAAAAATCAAATCTTTCCTTTTTATAAAAGATAACATTCATCTATTCATATTTAAAGATAACATTCATCTATTCATTTAACACAAATATAAATTTTCAAATTGGACTATTCGTTCGTGAGTTTGACGTGTGCATCTATAAAAAATCTACAGCTTTATTGTTTATAATTTCAAAGTATTACCGACTATACTATATGCACAGTCAATACTACTGTGTATGGAAAGCTAAAATTTAGAATAGGGATTAATTTTATAACGTAGACATCCGCTAAGAAGGATTTTTGGAAATTTCAACTTAAAAGAGGAGTGTAAGGAGGGGTAACTTTGAATTGATTTTATCTGTACGAAGTCGAGGCGGACAGCTTTTTTAAGAAAAATAAAAAATAAAATGTTGCAACTGTGTATGTACGAAAAATGAATTTAATTTTACACATGTTAAGGGACCCACAGACAATACCAATATTACAAACAAAAAACGAATCCACCAAAAGGTAGGCAATTACAAAATCACATTATTTTTAAATTAACTAAATTTATTTAATAAGTATTTTAAAAACTCAGACAGAGCTTCCTCTATACTCTGGTAAGACAACTTATAAAAATTCAATAAAAGTAAAGCGAATTTTATTCAGTATTATAACAGTGTTACGTGATAATATTTTACGAAATCTAATATTTAACAAGTCCTTTATGGCGACGTAAAGCAATCTTGTCCAGCGAGCTTTGAATGTAGAGAAATATAATTTCGATCGGACGGCAATCAGGGTCCGTTGAAGAAGGCGCGTGAGGCGACTTTCTAAAATATTAAATGTACTCGAACGCTACGAGGCCCCTATATTACACGTAAATAAATCTAAACGAATATCATGTCTTTTTTTTTTTTTAAACCGACATGCCCTAATGAGCGAGAGTGTCCAATAGATAAAAGTAGGTTGAAGATATCGGGCTCAAATCCGGGCAAGACTACTAATTAATTTTGATGCTGAGTGACAACAAGCCGATTTTAGCGCAGATTCCAAATCAATACAAGTATCAGTAAGTTTTAACTTGGTTGTAGAGTTTTGTACAAGCGTAATTCTACCGCTAAACAGGAGTAATTAGTATAATTTATTAGAACAAAGTTGTTATATTCCTTGTATCTGTAATTACACTGACTCTCTCACCCTTCCAAGCGGACCAAAAACACTAAATATTGATGTTTGGCGGTAGATTATGTGATGAGTGGGTGGCACCTACCTAGGTGGGCTCACACGAAATCCAAATTAATTGAGTAGTCTTATAAAATATTATCCATAAATTATGCTTAATTAAGTAAAAAAAAGAAAACGCCCAACTAATTTAATCGTCTCTTGCGTAAGCGCTTACATAATAATGTAATATGATCTTGCACAAATACCCCGACACAATCTCATTGTTACTGCTTATTTTCTGTAGAGCCCATCTTATTTTTCAAGAAAGTCCTCCATTATTCAGGGTCAGGCTTCCAGGTCCTTCAGCGTGTATTAATATTCACAAGATCCTTAAAGTTCATCAACCTCAACTTGTAAGGATGAATATTCAATTTACACTGTATACATTATAATACACCTCGTATTATAATTAAGTTAAATACGCATAAGTCTTGTTTTTCCGTTTTTATGCAGTTTAATATACAAATATATTATTATTTATACTAAGCTGAAACTGTCACACATGTATTCACCTGCATTGGAGTTATATGATGGAATAAGTTACAAAAGCAGAATCTGATGCCCAGCAGTGGGACTTTTATAGGTAGTTAACTTACTTTACAATAAAATTATTAAAGCTAAGTTGTATATCATGGCCTAATAAGGTCCCGGTCAAAAAAAAAACAATATTCTTTGTTGTTTGTCCTTCAATATAAAAGTCGTGTGCAGATATACCCGTGAGAAACCGGGACGGTAAGCTAGTATTTACATAGAACATTCGCTAAAAACCGTTACTAAAATAGATTAAAAATATAATAAAATAAATAAAACATTGTAACTACGAATGAGTAATCTTATTCCTGAAATGTTTGCTAATTACATAAAAGTCCTATTTTATACTGGTTAGTAAAATTCAAAACAACATCGCATAAATACTATACAACGACCAAATACAAACTAGCTTTACTTGTTACTAAAACGAAATATACAATTAATACAATTGAATATGAGAGAGAACTATATAACTAAATGAGTGGCTGGTACCCACCCAGACGAGCTTGCACAAAGCTCTTGTTGGTGGTACCAAGTTAATTCTAATTACATTAAAAATGTTTTTATATTCATATAGAAACTAAAATAAATATATGATCACCTCATATTATTTGACTACTTTAAATTTATTTAAAATCTTTTTTTTTTTAAAACAGAGACGTACTATCCTGAGTATTACAGTCCCACCTTTACAAATTGACTTAGG
The DNA here is from genome assembly GCA_905220585.2 of Nymphalis polychloros. Taxonomy (NCBI): domain Eukaryota; kingdom Metazoa; phylum Arthropoda; class Insecta; order Lepidoptera; family Nymphalidae; genus Nymphalis; species Nymphalis polychloros. The sequence continues at coordinate 5,423,356 of HG992247.1, forward strand.
ACCTTAAATTAGAAATGCAAAAGTTAAAAGGTAACCCGTTTTTGCACGAGTTATATTTTAGGTTTAAAATAAGTTTTCAAAATAGTGTACTTTTAGCGGCATTGTTATTTATTATATGTTTAAAAATTAATTAAGTTTTGATAAAAAAATATACTTAGTTTTAATAATAGATATTTAAATAATTTGTATTTATGTAGCGACACTTTTTTGGTGAAGAAAACATTCATAAAATATTTTATAAACTAGCTGTTGCCCGCGGCTTCGCTCGCGCGTTGTCTATATCTATACTAATATTATAAAGAAGTAAAATTAGATTTTTTGTATTTTTGTTTGTAGTGAATAAACTAAAAAATTACTATACTGCTGGTAAAATAAGGATTTTATCCCGTACATTTTCTAATCAATAAGATATAAACATTCACCAATCGACCATACAGTTTAGTGTATGTGTGTTCAGTATAGGGCATATAATAATCCTACTAATTTAATAAACGCAAAAGTATGTATAGATGTATGAACGTTTGTTACTCTTTCACGCAAAAACAACTGAATGGATTTTAATGAAACTATACAATAATATAAGCTTAGGGACTACCAATTAAGTGGTACATATGGCATAATGGAATATGTTTTCTTTATCCAAACATCACTAACATAGTGAAGTTCGTATATTTCTGCCTAAGATATATTGATATAAGATATTGTGTATTTTGAATTTCATTATTTGCACCCAACTCATCAAAACAAAAATAAAAGTTTCTAAAAACTTTGAAATACATGTTTATTTATTCAATCAAAAAACATAAATAGTAAATTTCTATTTTGTAAATTTTTATACAAATGCTTTCACCCCATTTCTCCCGTTTGGAGTTGAACTTCTAAAAACAACGAAATACGAAGAATGACGGAATACCCATACAAACTTTCAACCCCTATTTGCTATCTTTTATATATTTTGAAAGTCTAAATATAAGATTTACCCTCTTAGATTTAGACTTCCAAAAACGCTGAAATACATTTTTATTTATTTCTAGCCAGAAGCTTGTTTATTAAATTTCATGCTTCTGACTTTAAGAATGACAGGTTTCTAAATAATCGTTCAACTCTTTAGGGGTGGTATTCCAAAAATCCTACCTTACTGGGTGTTTCCTTTATAATATGTATCAACTGCCAAAATTTCAGGTTTCTAACCCCCGTGATTTAGGCTCTGCGTTAATGAATCGGTTAGGAAGAATAATAAAATAATATTATGTGTGTAGATATCAACAAAAATACGTATTTTTTATAACTTTTGATAGACTCAACTAATTTTGATGAAATAAAGACTAAACAGAATCTTGATATAGTTCTTATAATAATTCGGTTATTTCAATTTGTAATTTTTAGACGATTGAAAGATTAGACTGGACATACAGACATGTATATAGAAGTAACTTTTCCTACAGATAATAATTTATCGATTTTTAGTAGTGATACTAAACTTTTAATAAATAAATAAAGAGATTAAAAATTATAGGACAAAATATAAGATAAATCTTAAGCAAAAGAGTATATTACATGTAATATTTAATTTCTTCTCAGTTTGACCATAATCATTACCCTTTTTAATAAATGGTCTACGTGTATCTTTAAATTGACATAACTTTATTATTTATGAACCGATTGAAATAAAACAAACACTAAATGTTAAGTGAAGTTAGCCACAATGCATTAGTGAAAACCGCACTCAAATCCATTAAGCCGTTTCTAAGATTAGCGTGCACAAACGCACAGACAAACAGACAAACAGACAAAAATTCTATTAATCATTGTTTTGGGTTCTATTGTGTTTATAAAGACCCCCGATAAAAGTTTCACTCATATATCTTCCATGTACAGACATCGACCAGTTACAGAAATATTATATGTATAGAAGATGGGAAAGTAACTATTTCTGTCTGTTAAGCTTTTTCGGCTAAATCACTGAGCTGAATTTGATGATGATTTATTTTGAAGCATATATGCGGGTGAAGTCGCAAGCGAAATCTAGTCTCACATATATCAAATAAATATATTCGTGAGCATTGAATCATTCTACAAGATCAAATTAAATTCAAATTTACTGCTAAAAATAACATAAACTAAACATTTACTGCCGGTTCGAAATATAGATTTTACTGGAACCGGCCAGAAACTCAGCAGTTATTCTTTTTCGACAATTAATTATAATTACATTGTTATTTAAATACAAGTGAATTCTATATTTATCCTTCATGGAAATCCACTAATGCTAACCACATTTTTTATCATCTATATAATATTTTATAGAGTAAAAATCCTTATTAATTAATATTTTCTTATCATAAGATTAAAAATTATTTATCAGCAAAGCTTTAAATTGAAGAATTTTATTATAGAAGCGAACAGCTAGTCCAAGGAAGGATGAATTGACTTTGTGTGGATAGGAGGCCTGGTGATATAATTTGTCTTTTACTTAATTTAAAGTTTATATTAATTATGGATGATAATAATGCCATGATAAAAATAACATTAATTTTTTCTTTCTAATTCATATTTTCACTCATTTAAAGCTAAATCGAAGCTTTATAAAGTCGTTGTTGGCTTACTTGCTTGAATGGCCCTAGTATATTATTATCCAATAGTACTTTTTATTGTTTTTTTTATTGTATAAGTAGATGAACGAGCATATGGGCCACTTGATGGTAAGTGGTTACCAACGCCCATAGGCGATGGCATTGTAAGAGATGTTAACAATCGCTTACATCGCCAATGCGCCACCAACCTTGGGAACTAAGATGTTATGTCCTTTGTGCCTGTAATTACACTGGCTCTCTCACCCTTCAAACCGGAACACAACAATACAAAGTACTGCTGTTTTGCGGTAGAATATCTGATGAGTGGGTGTTACCTACCCAGGCGAGCTTGCATAAAGCCCTACCACCGAGTAATTAAAAAAAATATATATATAATCTCAAGAGAGATTAGCCAACTGCGCAGGAGATATTATAGTGCACAAGTGTGTGCGCAAACACAGGTGCACTCACTATTCCCTAGGTCTCATAATCCGATGGGACGGTAATCCGACACGACCGGAAAGAGTTCAGGTGCAGGACCAACGGCTTTACGTGCTTTCCGAGGCACGGGAGTGTACACACTTCCAACTTCCAGACTCCGGGCTGCTACTGAGAATTTTCTGACAGAAAAACCCAATAACAATTGATTGGCCCGACCTGGGAATTGAACCCAGGACCACCGGGTCTGCGGCCTTATATCTAGCCACTAGACCAACGAGGCAGTAAATACTACTACTACTGCTATCAATTCATGATAGGACTGTATGCAAGACTATCAAATAAGAATACTAAGTTTTATGGTATATATATGAACGCACTAAAGGGCGCGTGCTAATAATGCAAGTCATAGCATCATACATAGTACTGAACAAGACCAACATTACGCCTAATTTATGTTAATTTGCTTATAATTTTAAATGTAATATTTGTATCGTTACAAAATGAATAAAAATAAAAACTTCCGACTTATATTATAGGTAGATTATTATCGATATATTTCTATATACTCGTTTATAAGGCTGCTAATGATATTATGTATTTTATTTTAATATTACTGACGGTCAGATCAGGCTCAGCTCTAAATGACAAATGCAATTTATTTTAAATTCACTGAGCAATAAGCATTCGAGGTCGCATGCATTCTTGACTTAAAGTGTTTTTTTAAATATATATATTTTCCAAACAAATAAACAATTTTAAGTCCGTTAGTTACTGTTTTCAAGTCCAGGACACGTCGAGATAAACTGTTTTTAACGTTTTGTTGTATTAACAAATATGTTTTTTCTATTTCGGGACAAAAAAAAGTCTTTTATTTTTCTTCTCTTCTTCCATTTTATTGAGAAGCAGACTCGAGTATTACCTGTAACAAAAAGAAAATACTTTTTTATTTATTATCACAAAATACCCGAATATTAAAAAATAACACATTTTATGCCACCATTCGACGCAGCTATGATTTTTACAATAGCTTTTATGATTTTTTATTTGCGTATGTTTATTTGAAAGCATTTTTATGTTATAAAATTGACACTTATATTTTATTCTGATATGGCAAAAAAATATATTTGATTTTGTTTTTATTGAAAACTAAAAATTAAGTAAATATAAATAAAATAGAAAAAAATAAACCGTTAGTAGGATTTTTATATTAACCGGGTATAAATAATTATAATACTTTAAAAAGTTAAGTTTAATACTGTATTAAAAAATCTTAGCGAGTGAGGTGTATCATCGAAGCGGTGAAATAGATCACTCCCTGTAGGGAAACGTCAATCAGACGCTGATTTATAGAGGGTACATGGACGGTGTTGGCGTCGGCGTCGGCGTCTACTAAACTGTCCCGTTTTGCTCGTATTGCAGTGCGCGAGCCACCGACAAACAAGTCACTCACCTGCCGTCTCTCCCTCATCGAAAATGCGGACCCTAGTAAATGCCTTTATAAACGAATCCATTTTAAATTCTGAATAGTACCGAAAACACCGACGGAACTTCCAGACATGACATGCGTGTTAACGAAATGTTGGCGCTTGGTCAATTTCAACGGAAATTTTACAGAGTTTACGTTGAATTTCGTAACAAATTAAATCGTACCTACCCTAATGGATCCGTCGGACAAAGTTCGACGCTTTCAAGTCGAAACGTTTCTAGTTTTCTTTTAATTAGAGAGATTCGAAAATATATAAAACAAAAATACTAACAAGGAAAATTGTTAATTTGCAAGGGGTCTTTTATGCAAACTTTCAACGCAAACTTGACCTAAGAATTCAATCAGGACTCGGTTGGCAATAATTGCACGATCCGGCAGCGCACTATTGCAAAACTTTACATCCCCTTGTTGGCGTTCTATTGAAAACATCTTAACGCTATTCGTACTTCTACACAGTGAGTAATAAATTGTTTCACAAAATTATTACCGAGCGAATTACTCGACGTATAAACTTATTTAATCTGCAAATGCAAAACGTTTTCAAATTACGACTTCCGTTACTTTTGGGGTAAAATGTGTTTTTAAAGCGTTTCCACGTCACGGCGTCTAAAATATATTCTAGAGGGACAAATAGTGCGAAACGTGTTTAAATCAAATTAATACGCGAACAATCTTATGCATTAACGCGAAGAAAATATCTGAATATAATTGAAACGTTTTAGGAGCATTGAAGAAGTTTTTAGTTCAATTTAACGGCAATCAGGACGGCCGTTGAAGATGGGGCGTGAGGCGAATACCTAAAATATTAAACGTGCCGGTATGACGGGATGCGGTGGGACAGCGAGCCACTAATTTGATATTTGCATTATACATCAAAACGGATCATGTTTTTGTAATGTACCTCCGCTAATATTTATTTATTACAGCTATTTCGTAATATAAAAATCAAGTCGTGTTTTATTATTGAATATTTTATTGTATTGTATTTCATTATATTAACAATATGCATTTTCAACTAAAAGGGACTTTAAAGAACCTAATTATATAGTATATTTCAATGTCCACTTACTATTTTTTATGAACTTTAAGCAAATAATAATAGCAATGAAATTGTGATATAAATCAATTCTTAGTTCAAATGAGAACACAACACCACGTTTACCAATAAATAATGTAAACTAACAGAACTCTGAAAGTTTGTAAAATGTCATCAGCATTATTATTTGCTCTTAAATTTTTTTTGTGTATTCCAATCAAACAATTGTGTTTACACTGCGTTGTTTGGTCACAGTGAAGGGACATCATCAATATGTGAAAATCTCATTCGACGAGCTTTAACATTGGGAATCGTGAAACATTTATGATACGAACTCGACCAGCAGAAACCAAACAATTTCACGAATGAACGTGCCCTAGCATACAATAACGTTGATTTTTAAGGTCACACTCATTTTAATTGCTCTGTAGAAGCTTAATGTTTTCGATAGTTTAAAATCGATTTCTTCTTTTCCATTTTTGAATTTATCGTCATAAAATACAGATTAAATATCAATATTGATAATTTTCAGATAAACCTTTATGCTAAAAATAAAAATTGCTTAATCCGCTTTTAAGCAATGTGAAAACCCTTTTCACTAGAGGCTTTTGTTTAGCGATTTTCTCTTTAAACAAAATAGCTAAGTCATTTACATTTTAGTAGTACTTTTTAACCCTTGCACGAGCAAGGATTTCTCCCAACCATTTGGTTAAGCTTATATAAAATTGATTCGACTGAAATTCACTTATTCCGCGTATATATTCTTAATATTAGAATATGTTTACACAGATACAAATAGATGTGTGTTTGGCTGTTAAGTTTTATTATATAAATAACATTGTTATATAATAAAATTATGTTTAAGATTATGACAATAATTTTAATTATTAGTTAAGTTTACATAATTATGATGCAATATATCATAACAAAAGTCATATACTCAATCAAAGGATGTTGGTGTATCTGTTCAAGAACCAGACTTCGATACTATTTGACTAAACACAATGAAAATTGGCTCATACTTTCATTCGTTCCAACGTGTCACTAGATTACATAGAAGCTTATAATTTTTTATACAATTCAACTGATAGCGGTGACGCTTATATACGCATTTGAACGTGGAGAAAATTTAAGTATAAGCCGTACGAGATAAAATATTATCAACAAATATTAAGAGGCATTGCAATACGTACTGGGCGGAGCTAAAATCATATAACAATAATAAAGATTTTACTCGACGAAGTTAAAACTGAGCTCCGATAATTATAAAGTATTATGTTATATACAAAGTGTTACAATATGTAAATCTCTCAGACAATTAAAATTCTACATGAAAAAATAGAATGCACAAAGATAATTCACGATAACATCATATTAAGCTACATCGTGACAATGTAAGAGAATATTCCCATGTAAACCTATTCTTATATCTATTTCACAGATAGAAGACCGGTATAACACCGGTCACGGTCGGCTTCCGATGGCCCAAAATCGATGAACTATAAATTCATTGTCTAAGTTTGCACAGACAGTGCTCTCTGGACTCAGAAGATTAATTTTCTTAGTTCAGATTGTTTCGTGACCCATTGTGCAAGTGATAATTGGATTTTCTCGACTATCGATGATTTAGGTGCTTAAGCTTAACTTTTAAGCAAAATTTATGCGGAGTATATTCTTTGATTTATTCAACGTATTTTACGTAATGAGCATATAGAAATATAAGGAAAGGAAATATATGGAAATCATAAAATTTGTCAGTTCATGTTCATATATCTATTTTTAAACTGGATTAGTTTAAAAATATATATATTTGTTCATCAACTAACAAATCGTCACACAGAATTAAACAGAATTGTTGCCCGTGCCATTGTATCTTTTTATTATTTTGATTGAGCTTAGTAGTTCCCATATACCTGCATATTTTTCTTTATTTCTAGGCAGCGTCATCAATGGAAATTTCAGAACGATTTTAATTGCCCTTTTTGGTTATGTTTTTTATCTAGTTTGATTATTGTTGTGTGCCAGTTGTTTTCTTTGAAGGAGTTATTAATGTTTTTGTTAGTCGGCTAGTCTATCCATATTCTGAATCTACATACACATAATCACTTTCTATTATGAAACCTATTGGCTATGCCACGTTTATCTGTCCGTCTGTAAGTAATAAAATTCACAACTACAAAACGAATTTTAAAACTAAATCATGAGGAAGGTTTAAGTGTATATTTTTTTGTATATTGACTGAAAAAATACGATGATTGTTATAGAAGTCAGAAAAAAATCGGGACGGATAACTAGTGTATTATCTTAATTCCATTCATAATACAGATCATATATATTGTAGTATAGAATGGAATGAGGTGATTATTATTTCACTGTTTAATCTAACGAATAATGTGTAAATAACTTGGTAGGAATTTTATATTTTAACGTTGCGGAACCCAACAAATTTACTTCAGAGCAGTAACAATCTTCCGGGTCAGGTGGATAGTAACAGCTATAAAGGAATTGTTTTATTGGTGTCGTCGTGAAACCGAACATTACCCAATGTCATGTGATTTTCCGACGATATATTATTTACTGAAAAGTGAAACGATAACATCTTCTCTCTCAATTTTATATTCGTATGATCCTAAAACATATTTTGTTACATCAAGTAGAAAGGTACACCGAAATTAATTAAATATAAGAAAATATTTCTTACAATAAGTAACCTAACTTTTAACATTTAGTGATTTTCTAACTTCGTAATATATAAAATTAATGCAGCAAAATTTGTATAATGTAAAGTTAAGGTATTAATATGTCTTAAATCGAAACGACCGATCAAATAAACTTAATACAAAATATATAAAAATAAACAAATTTGAGCAAAAATATAAATATTATTCTAGTATGTATTCATACATATATAAATTATAATGATCCTAATAACATTTCATTCACACGAATCGGAATTGAAACCCATGATCTCAGTATTTACAGACGTAACATTACCCACGAAAAAAGATGGTCTTTTAATAAACATAAAAATTATTAACAATAATTTTAAATAGTACTAATTTATCCTTAAATATATACATTATAGTTACACTTTCTTAATTTACATATGCAGCTAAGACGTTGGAACTTCACAAAGTTAAATTACAATCCTGACACGACGTATTCTGCCAGTCACATTGCACTGACACAGTTACTATAATTATACATATCGACTTCCCACAAACCTCAGGACTGTTAAATAAATAAGAGAATCGGTATTGATCTTTTCTAATTGTGTTAGAGCGAGTGTCGACCGACGGACCCCTCATTAAATATTACTTAAAAGCGGCCGTAAGTAACTTGTTTGTAAGAACGGACAGCTTTTATTGGTTCCATTTCTTTTTAGTTACCCTTAAATCTATAATTATAAACGTACAATGTGATTCAATTAAAAATGTATATAAATTTATGTTTTATTTATTGTCTGATAAAATAAATTGTTATAGGATTATTCCGAATATAAATCAATCGGATTTACATTATTTAAGTATAAATAATAATCTTCATCGACAATATTTACAAATGAAATACATTTTTTGTTTGTATACAATAGTATGTAAGTTTTTTTTTTTAATTTATGATAAATAGCAAATGGATTTCCTGATGGTAATTTCGCACAACCGCACATATATATTGGCACTATAAGAAATGTTATCTATTCCCCGCATCACAACGCGCCGACAACTATGGGAACTTAGACGTAGTCCCTTGTGCTTGTAATTACACTAGGTCACTCACCCTTCAGCCCGAAATACAGCGATACCATGTACTGTTTATTGACGTAGGATAACTAATGAATGGAATGTTTTAACCATACGATTTTGCACTAAAATCACTACCAGTAAATAAAGAAAGGAAAAGTTGGTGATCCGATAATTTTTTTCATATTTCGTTAATCTCCTGATTTATTTTGGTCAAGCCCTTGGAACGAACAGAATTCAACAAGATATAAGCCACTGTGCATGATACATTATAGAGCTCAATTATGTGCTTAAATTCAGATATATGGTGCTCTATTGTTACACTCTTATTTTAACCGAACGGCAATTCGGCAAGACCAAAATAAGTTTAGACGCAGCACCAATGGGTATGCACGCACGTTGAAAAGCACGTAATGTCAATTTACTTACTTGGATGAAGGGCTTTGTCCAAGCTCTTTTGGATCCCACTCATCAGATATTCTACTGCTAAATTGTAAAGGTACGTACGTACGTATAATTATACGTATTGTTATATGAAGGGTGAGTGAGCCCGTGTAGCTACAGGCACAGGTGACATAATATCTTAGTTCGTAAAGTTGGTGGCATATTAGCGATGTAATAATGGATTGTTAATATTTATTTCTTACATTGTCAATGTCTATGAGTAGTGGTAACCAGCGGTCCACCTATTTATTAAAAAAATAGTACTACCAAAAACCAAACTTCGAGCTGCTATTGAGATTCTCGACAGAAAATCTTAAGAAAGTTTTATGTATCGGATCCGAGCTTTGAATCCAATCAGGTAGCCAACGAGTCAATTATTACATACGGAATATAAAAACGTATTTAACCCTTAATTGGTCGCGTGGGGTGTCCTACACCCCAAAGCAAGTTTTCAGGCTCATAACTTATAAAAAATTGAATTGAGCATGCTGGTCTTCTAGGTAGCTTCGTAAGAACGTATAACATACACAATTTAGTTGCGATCGGCGCTCAGTAGTGGACGGTTGGGTGCGGAGAGCGTGTTTGGGGTGTACGACACCCCAGGTGACTGTTTGTGTGGTCTGAATTGCGGGTAAGTGGATATTTGGTAAAATTATTTCCGTATGCTTCAAGCATTGTAATTTGACAAGTTTAATGTTAAATATAAAACTCTAACACTTTTGAGGTTATGTTTTGGTATTTTTGTTTTAGATTAGCAGTAAAATGCAAGGGGAGCTATAAGTCTTACTCTGACTTATACGAAGGAATATATAACATAAGCAAAGTTGTTTCTTACGAAGAGTTACTTGCATTCTTTGGACTGCTTTGTTTGTCGGGAGTGCTTCGATCATTGCACTTGAACAATCAAGATTTATTGGCTACTGATAGCACAGGAATCGATTTTTTCTCGATTAGTGAATTTCGGTCGTGAAGTGAAAATCGATTTATGAAATTCAAGACGAAAAATCGGTTTCTGAAGCTAGCCGGTCGCAGGCATACAAAAGGTGCCATATATGTCCAAGAACTAAGGACCGGAAAACTAAGACTGAATGCTCTAAGTTCCGTAAAAATGTGTGCAATGATCATATCAAGTAGTCTGCCGAAATAGTACCGAGTAAATCTAAGATTTGTAAAATAAATTTATCATATTTAAAACAATTGTTAATTATATTAAAGAGAAGTTTAAAAGTTTATTCGTATGTAAGTTGAAATGTTCTCATTAATAAAAGCCTGATTTTGCATATATTTCGTATTTTATTTTAATTTACTAATTGGGGTGCTAAACACCCCACGCGACCACTTATGCAACTTTTTAGGCGCGCCCAATTAAGGGTTAATAATAAGTTTTTTATCTTTAAATATAAGTTCATTTACGGATACAACACGTTTAAGTTGTATCTTAATTGAGATGAAACTCGTGTTGTTACGGACTAATGTCCTAAGTAAATAAAAAATACGTTTCTTTTATCTTGAAAATTTTCAAGCGATAATTAAATAGTTGTATCGCTGAGCGTAGTTTCCATGAAAGTAAATAACGATCACAGCAAGTGTATACGCTATAAATATCAGAATAGACTACATTTTTAAACTGTATGCTTGACACGCAAACTTGCACGGATATTAATCAAACACGCGTCACATATATGGCCGAAAACGTATTTGTCACATAATAATATTATGTTTGTAGACATACGGTGTATTCGACAGTAATCGCTTAGACACACACAATTATCGCGTTACGTAAAATGTCAGGCCGTTGATTAGACGATATTCGCGTGCATCAGTTAACTGAATACATTAGCGATGCTGGACATACTCGTATTAACGCAGTATCGCTAAGGGACCAATAATTAGCGTTACCGGTTAATACGGTACCGTATTTATGACTTACAGATGTCGAATATAGCTCTTAAATATGACTAAAAAAACACGTTTTGTATTTTACTTATAACTAGATGCCGCTACATTAATCAAAGTTAGTAAGGAATTTATGTTGAAAGCAAAAATGCTTTGTCTAAGAATTTGCTACTAAAATGTTCAATCAACGAAATCTAACCTATCCATCCATCTATTCATATACTTCTAATCAAAAGGATTTTGTATGGAACTATTATTTTTATGGCGCGTTATTACTCAACAAGATCTCAGTCATACGATGACATTTAAAAGAAAAATACGTTATTATGGGTCGTAATAAAATAAAATTTACTTATCTGAACACGCACACAAACATACGCAACGTGCGTACACACAATACATTCGTATTATGATTTTCTCGCATTAATAATAAGTATAAATCCATTTTATTGTATAGATGAGTACGTATATCATTTAGTTATACCTCCTCTTTTAATTTTCTTTTCATTTTTCGTAATATAAAATTGTAATCCTATGTGGCCTTACTCTAGTACTAAGTAATAACTGTACTATAATTTCTGTTCCTTTTAAAGGTATTGTTTCCAATGCCACTTAGATAGGTATTTTAATAATTATATATTATAAATATTTATCATTGAAATATATTTAGAGCCCGTTGTATGATTGTTATTCGTTAGTACATAGTATTCTACACTTAAAATAATCTAAGTCTATATTTTTATAAAAATCCAACGAAAACTTTATAAGCTACAAAGCCACCAGGAGCGTGTTTATAGTTTATTAAAAAGTAAGATTTCAGGACGAAAAATCACGACAACCATTAAATTACAAAAGGCTGTCTCTTTAAACAATACAGTGAAAATAAAATAATTTATACAGGAAAGCTTAACTTCAAAAGAGTCTTTCACTCAAAAATAAAGCGTGTTGTAGTACCTAAACAAGGTGGAACATTGTTTTGCATAACAAAGAGAAAAAAAAAACACCTAAAGGAAAACATAAAGCCACACTTTATTCTCAGAATACTTATTCAAATGAGGCTGTCCCTTCTAAGTTTGTTTTCAATCAAAAACTCGCACAGCTTTGTGGCGCTAAACTTTATAAATGAGACGATTATCCGCAACGCGGTTTGGTCGCGATAACGTGTCCACAGTCCTGGCGGCAGAACTACGCCGGAGCACACACCAAAAATATATTAAAACATTTAATCTTAGTTGTTTGTAAACAGAAAACCTTACCATAAATTTTAAAGGAAAGATAATATTAAAATAATTGAATCAAATAAGTAATAAAAAATCCGTCAATAACGCAAAAGTTTACGGTTTACCTATGTGTGGCATATATGTGGCAGTAACAGATTCAATCCTGACCACTTGGGCTAATGTCGTTCCCACACTGTAGCGCTGTACGCTTAATTGGCAGCGTAAATAGAAATACCATTAATTGCTTCCACATAGGCCTTGCTTATTAATAAATCTTTTAAAAAAAAAAATATTGAAAACTTGAAGAAACTAATTTCAGAACATTATAACACTCGTTTACCTATGGATATTTCACAAAATTTTCGCCAAGTATCAATGTAATACCTATAATTATTATTAGATAGAGCAATCAAAATTCACTTAATTCAACAAATTGTAAATATAACGTTGAATACTTGTGCCACTTTTAAAGTTCCACCCTCTGAGGCTTGCCGTGGTCTGCGTCGTCCTGATAACCGCCGGTCACCTGCGCTGCATGAATTGCACCGCTTTTTAACTCTCATCCCCTCACACAGCTAACTTCATCCGGGTAAAGCGCTCGCACTTTATTTATGACTCCAAACTTGACAACAACGCGGACAGCTCTGTAAAGTTTGCCCGCGGAAAAAGAAAATTTAATAACGCGTAGTATGAATGACTAAGCTAGCAATTTATTATAACATTTTATTAAAAATAGGAACGTAAGTTAAATGCATGAAAATGATATACTATCCCTTTTAGTGGACCAGTTCTGATAGTTTTATCCGTTAAAGTATTAGTTATATCGTAATAACCATACTTTTGTTAAGTAATTAAATAATTAGATTCGAAAATAAAGCTAACAAAAAAGTTACATATGTTTTGCCTATGCGTAATTTTAACAATATTAATTATGCTAAAATATTATCAAAGATACATTTTCTCATTAAATTACGTACAGATAGATAGTAACGCAATCTTATAAATTATTAAATATTAAGGCTTTTTCTTTCACCAATTTAAGTTTAAAAAAAACATGCAATATTTTAAAACATTAGTTTTAGTTTCATAAATAGCATGGAAACAATTCATTAATGTGTATTTATACTCAAGTAGATAATAATGCAAACATGAAAAGAGTACAATACTACCAACATAGCGGAGTCTAGGAATAGTATATCAAGATTAGCTCGAGGCTGCAGTCTGATTACTCCGCCACGTAAAGAGAGCTCGCAGCCTCCTCCGATTCTAAGAAGAACATTTTGTAAATCCTATTTTAAATAGACTAACTTCTTCTTCCAACCTCATAAATCCAACGACTTCAATTATATGCAAATAAGGTTTCAGCCGCGGATAAATAAGAAGGGACTAATAAGCTTTTCATTTAAACTCTACGAGCTGATATAAAATCCTCACGCAATATTTCGCTTGGACGTTGTTTTTCTCCATTAAACATAAAACCAGTGTCGTTAGTGTGGCTGCGGCAAGGAAGTTGTAACAAGGTGAAGGCGCATTTGTTCCATCTCCAGTATTATAATATTATGTTCTGCCCTCGACGCTTACCCACTCGCAGATTCTAACTTTCTTTACAATTCTCTCAAAGGAGTTCTCTGTTCAATTAAATTATTTCAATTGGATTGCATAGTTTTTTTCCCTCGTTGAATTCGTTCGAAAAAAATCTCACAAAATATCGAGTTAGTAACGAATAAAAATAAATGGACTAAAAGTGGCCAATCGCCTGTTCAAAATGAATTGCAAACAATATTACATTTTGGAAACAATCTACGTTAAACCGAAAGGGAATGATGTGGCAGCTCTTTATATTGCAATTTTTGTATCCAAACAAAACGAATTTGCCGCGCAATCAAAGCGGGAATCCGATTGATGACATGGCGGAATAATTGTTTCGTGAAATTGAAAATATCACGGCTTGTGTCTGCGTAACTCCTTACAAAAACAGTTCGCGGGTCGCATTTATTTTAAATAATTAAGTTGAGTTTCAATTTATTTAAACACACACAAATATTGTTACAACAATAAATTTACATAAAGCGTAGACTGACTTGCTTAGTCAGTTTGTGCTTATGCATATATATGTATACTAGCTGTGCCCGCGGCTTCACCCGCGTATAATTAATAAAAGTATTATAAATTATTTTATTACTATAATAACACAAACTCGCGCGCACACGCACACGCACACGCACACACACACACACACACACACACACACACACACACACATGGCTACTGGTAAAGAGATACGTAATTAACGAGTTGAAATTATTTTTCATAAGATACCGTGGGGTTTACCGATCTTATTATATGCCTATCATTTGCGCCATCACATGTTCTTTGTGTGTACCAATTTTCATCAAGATTGGTCAAGCCGTTCTTGAGTTATGAGAAGACATACAGACAGACAGACAAAAATGAAAAAAACAGTATAATGTGAATCACTGCATCATAAAACGATTATTTATCACAAAATTAGATGAAAAAAAAATTACAGACAGAGCCAATAGATTTATATAGTAGTATAGATGATATTTCAAATATAACTAACTATTATTCTTCTTAAAAATCAATAACTCCATTATTCAAACTGCAGCAAATTAAAATCACCTATTTGAATATTTATTATAGAACATTAATTTTGTTAATGGAATAGATATCACTGAATAAAAAAGATTAAAATTACTGTATCCACAATAAAGAGGAAAAATAAACAATAAAACCTTTTTGTTTTTGTTTAAACAGAGGTAATATTGTTTTCTATTACTCTAACAATCTTGGAAACCACCACATCTGTGACGTGTGCTATAAAACTTTACCAATAAGCTATATTTCACAGTCAACTTCAATCTCAAATACCAATATATTATGAAGCGATTTCCTACATAAGTATAAGTTAAAGAATTGGAGGAAACTTATCGGAGTAGCTTTTCGAATATTCATTCTTTCGGACGCGAAGCCTAAGGTTTAGTCACAGGGTTGCCTCTAAACTAAATATATAAATCGAAATCCGCATATTGTTCATTAAAATAGCCCCAATCATTAAGCATGTAAAGCTACCACCGGTTCTTAATATAGATGAACCGTCACGAAACGTACGTGGTATTAATTTGAGATTATTTATCATTAGAATTTTTAAAATGTGTGCTTTGTGCAAGGCAATCTGGCTACCACCCACTCATCAGATATTCTATAGGTACACAGCAATGCCATGTAAGGAATCGTTAATAATTTTTATAGTGCCGATGTCTGACGGTGGTGACCATTTACCATCAGGTGGCCCATTTGCTAGTACTCTTACCTATTAAAAAAAAAGATAATGTGAATGTGATATTTATCACACTTTATAAATAGGATCCTTTTAGAAAAAATTGTATTATTTATTTGATATACAATATGTCTAAAGCGACCTTTCATATAGCGACAACCCTGTGATAAATGGTAACATTTTCCAAGATGTTTGTGCGTCCCAACTATATATGTAGACAAAAACTAAGTTCTTCACAAAAAGCACTTTATGAAAGAAAAATCCGTCGGATTTTTTGTCGCAAGTTGAATCTATAGATAACATATTATGTACGCGTCAAAAATAAGATGGTTAGTTTTCGAGTTTAATTTTTTTTAAAACAAACGCTTAATTGAAAACTGGATTCAATTAATATTCATCGTCATAAGTTCCAGAGCGTATTTGTCATGCGGTTGTCTCATTTCGCGTGTAGATTAGTATGTGCTGTCACGAGCTCGGCTCACCTCAGAACTAAGGATCGCACACACTGTAAAGCAACTACCAGTTTTCACACCACTTGTCGTGAGTTGTTGTGTTATTTGAATATTTATACTTAAATTTTATTTAGTCACGTGTTAGTTTAAGTTTTCACATTGTAATTGTTTTCTACGATCCATAAATCGCACGTTCACAACAGGTAGATGCTTCTTTACATTCTAATTTTACTGCAAATCCTTTCTTTGCTGTATCTCATATTATTACTTATTTGAACTCAATTTTAAGGTTCGTAAAATTTAACTGACAATTTAGATTAAATAAATACAATATAATTATTATTGCAAGTCAGTTATTTCGCTTATCATCGTTCTTTCATTATATTTAAAATTAACGGTACCAGATAAACATCAGATGCGTTAATAAAAAGCCTAGTGCTTATAATCAAACCATTATCTGCTTATCGAACTCATCGATATGAATTCATAATGAAATTTTGAATTTGAATATCATGAAACAAAATTCATTGGAATTCATTGACAGCATTATGTCTATTACAGAAACGATTGTATTGAACTACAATACCATTAATTGAATTATAAAATTCGGTATGCAATAAGCGCCCATCTAACTTTCGCTAATGCACGCACAGGGAATAATATCCGATGAATATACGTCGACTGTCCAGTGTGGGACTATCAAATTTGGCATTTATATGCATAAAGTTCGTTTATATGAAAATTTGGTGATAAAATAACACTAGTTTTACTATGAGCCTCATACTAATACGTAAATTAATTAAATATTTCCCACACTACCGTTATATTTTTTCCTCTAACATATTAGCGATAACGGTTAAACTGACTGTAAATGGAATTGAGATTTGTTTGATTCGTATTTGATTATTTAAATGACAAAATAGTTTTTTATGTATGTAATTATTATTCTTAATCAGTTAACAGGCACGCGAGGTACCTTATGATCAGTGGTTACTAATGCATAGATAGATAGTGATCTAGATAATTGTTTATTAGGTATATTAATTATATTAAAAACCCCATGCTAACCCATGCTACTGTTAAAAGACAGGCAGGTCACAAATTTCTTTTTTATACGATGCTCAGCATACTTAGCGCACATAACACAAGTACCATCAGAAAAGTTTCACTTAAACGTTACACATAGAAACGTTGCACTAAAGTTGGACTTTGAAACATGACTTATCTAAAATTCTTATATTTGAACAAACACAAACAGAAGGAAACTTCGAAATCCTCTAAGATCATCCAAGTTTAAATTTCGTCAGCACATATAACACTTCCTCGGAATAAAGCTAACACTCTCGCATTTACACAATAAAATTGTAACTTTGACGTCTCACGCCTTTCTCTCTCAAGCCCAGGCGACTTGAGTGCTGTATTACAATAATGAAACGTACATTTCACTCTAGAGCAGACGAAGCGATGCTACTAAATACATACAACGATCCCGCTCTTTCTTGTCACTTTAGCTTGCCGGACAAGTTTACATCAGGAAAATATGTAAATGACATTATTATTTTACTACAAAAGAATTTAAAATACAAACTGTTGACTCACTTTTGAAACTTTTGAAGTTCTTTCTTGACATCTCATTAAATCAAATTGTTTATTGCATTGGTTTGTATGAATTTACACTAACATCTTATTATTATAAAAAATTTCGAGTTGTATGTATTTTTTCCTTATTAGCCTTAGGTATAGGAAATACACATTTTCTCTTGAGACCAAAATCGGGCAGGAGCACATCATTTTATCATAAAATGTTTGTTTACTTATGTTGAATACTATAAAAGTCAAATAATAAAAATGTTTTTAAAATAATGTAAATTATTTACAAATAAGACTTTTTTGTTAATTGTAGTTTCGAGTATCTTTGCTATTTATTTTTAATGTATAGTTTGTTTTTATTTCAGTTTCATTATTGATTTATTATATACAATGCACTTATTCGATATGTACATGGTTAATATTAATATTACATCATTTACTCGGTGGTAGAGCTTTGTACAAGCTCGTCTGGGTCAACCACCCACTCATCAGACATTCTACTGCAAAACAGCAGTACTTGGTATTGTTATGTTCCGGTTTGAAGGGTGAGTGAGCCAGTGTAATTACAGGCACAAGGGACATAACATCTTAGTTCCGAAGGTTGATGGCGCATTGGCCTCTGTCTATGGGCGTTGGTGACCACTTACCATCAGGTGACCCATATGCTCGTCCGCCTACCTATACTATAAAAAAAAAAAAAAATGATTCAGATTTTTTTTGTAATGAGACTAAAATTATTAATGAAGACTAAAGACTGAGCCTATCAATTCAGAGAGGCAGCACCAGCTTTCTGGGCCAAAAAAGGCACAGGAAAACATGTTAAACAAAGTCTATTTGTTAAAATTTGTATATCGATTAAATTTTTATATTTTTCATTCTAAAATTAAACCTGTAGTATGTATTAAATAAATAATTTTAGAATACTTAATCATATATTTGAAATATGTTATAATTATCAATCAAATAAAATATACTCTGATAAAACTGAAGTTCCGAAACTTCATTATCAGTTACGTGTATGATGGACGGGATAATCTACAAGGAAATCGAGTTTCCCGGTAATACCGACGATATGGCCACGTATTGTCTAACTCTGCGGTACCACTGACAACATTTTGTCCAATTCCAAGTAGAAAATGATATAGATCCCTAACTGTGAAGCGATATAGTTATACGAATACATCGACCGTACGGTTGTCATTCACGTTGAGTGATTCGTTTTTTGTTAACGGTTTTCTATTCATTGCCTCGAAATGTTTATTGAAATATATCGTTTTCAGTGAGTGTTTTTTTTATTGTTTATATAATATGAATGTTCTTTTTTTTTCAGTTTCAGTTAATAATATATCATACTATAATAATACTTAATTGTATCTAAACAGTAATTGTATCTAACATGCATTTACAAAAAACCGATAAAAATATTAAACATTTCGCTGAAAACCTAACTAATATTTCCGCAATCATTTGTTTATCTCGTTCCGAAATTCGTAATCGACTTTAGATCGAGATTGCGTGGTATATAAAGCTCGCGCGGACGAGTAGCATCGTCAATAATTCATGCGGCAGGCACGTCGTGGCCGCCAGCCGTTCCTAATTGATTCCTGATGCGGCCCGTGAGCTGATCGCATCACTGCCTCCTTGTACTGCCGTCCTAGTATCCCTACGCTTCATTACGTACTTACAGTATCAGTGCGTTGAAGAAAAATTAAGAGCAGTATCGAATTATGATCCAATTGAATCTACCCAATTAGACCATATTTTATTCGATTATACTCAACTCGCGGCTCCGTAATTGTAATATCTGAAATTTAATCGTGTCGTTATAAAATTTTTCGCCATATAATCGTCTATAAAGGCTAGTTCATACATGAGGATGGAAAAGCTTAAAGAGTTTTTGTGATTGATCAATGAATGAACTTCAGTTTTAAGTTTTAAAATTTTACTAGAGAATAATTAATTATAGTAAAGTTTAAGACAATAATTCTATTAAAATTTTATTTTTTTATATTATAACGTTAATAAATAGGAAAATAACAGCCTTCAAGCTTCCTAATGCTGAGCTAAGGCCTCCTTCTCGTTGAGTTGATAACCTTATTTAATAATTAATAATTGTAGAATCCAAAGATCGTATTAATATTATATCATATATGATAGTAAATTTAACTGGATTTAAGTTACATTATTAGCAAACGCTTCACAAGTATAACTAGGTAACTGAAAACTTACACCTGACGTCGCTATGGAGTCGCCGTCGTAGACTTTATGAGTGACATTAATGAGATGTGCGGGTAAATTGTTTATGCATCGCTTGCATACATATTTACTCGGGAAACATAACAGATCATTATTTTTATTATATCGTACGATGCTAAATAAAAATGATGCCATCGAGCGCTTTGTAAATAGCTGCTATCAGTTGCGCTAGACGCTAATTAACCGTTAAAGGGTGAAAGGTTCAGCTTCAGTGTACATATTTATTTAATTAACATTATTGTGGCTTTTTTTAAATAGAACGTATGCAAGAATGAAGTATCGAAATAAAATTTTATTTATAAGAATATAAAACCGATAAAAAATTTGGTAATTTCTCTTTCGCCAGTTTGACGACTCGGTCATTTCACATCGGAAATGGTTAGATTAATTATTTCTAGACTAAATCTGATCTTACTTTTTTATTTAGCATTAAATAATATTTAATTGCAATTGATAAATTTGTCCTATCTCTTTAATATCTATTGGAATATATTTTTATCAATTTATACTTTTGTTGACACGTGAATCTTAATCGAAGGTTACGAGTTCAAATAGCATTATAAAGTATAGTAAAATCTATAGAACAAATTAAAAAAATATGCCTTATTAGAAATAAGCAATTGAATAGATGGACACAACAAGCAACTTTGATTCGCAAAGATTTTAGATAATTAGTTATGGAATGAAACACAAATACTTAATTTACATCTATTATACCGCTTTTAGCGCTTTTTTAGCGCTAAAGGTTAAATTTAAAACACAGACATTCCTTACATTTTAACATATAAATTTTGAAGGGTTTGTTTTGTTATATATTTATTTCATTTTCAACAACCCAAGTTTTAAATAAATTCAGTAATGTGACGAGCCGTTCATTATTTTTTTTTTTTTTTTTTATGGTTTAGATTAGTGGATGAGCATGTGGGCCACCTGATGGTAAGTGGTCACCAACGCCCACAGACAGTGGTTTGTATATTTCTTAAAAAAAAAACAACATCACCACTGTGCCATCAACCTTGGGAACTAAGATGTTATGTCCCTTGTGCCTGTAATTACACTGGCTAACTCACCCTTCAAACCGGAACACAACAACACAAAGTACTGCTGTTTTGCGATAGAATATCTGATGAGTGGGTGGTACCTACCCAGACGAGCTTGCACAAAGCTCTACCACCGAGTAATAATACATACATATTATAAAAGCATTGCATGTGTATTATATTTGTTTGTATAACACCTAAAGAACCTCATATATTACTAATAAATATACCCTTTTCATAATACATTACACTGTATAAAGTTTTCAGATAAGGTTAACAACTGGTGTTGGACTAGCGGCTATAATCCGTAACGGGGACAGTTTATTTAACGAGAGTGACACCTTTGTAATATTCGCTCACAATATTACAGATATTAGATGAGTTTATTGTACTAAAATGAAACTGAATGTTTTAACGGAATTGATACATTATCGAATACGTTTAACTGGAAAATTTATAAAGCAAAATGTTCAACTGTTGGTTAGAGTAACTCGAGTAGATTTATATGGATTTTATTTTGAAATATTAATTATTAATTAATATTTCAAGTTAAAAAAGTACAAAAAAATATAATAATAATATTCTGGGACATTATTCACACAGGGTTATCTGATCCCAAACTATGCAGAGCTTGTACTATGGAAACCAGACAGCTGATATTCTACATATACTACTTTTATTTTGTGAATACATACTGATATAGATAATTACAACACTCAGGACAAACAGACATGTTTATGTTCATCTACCAACCACACCAACCGGCTCGTCAATTCGTCTTTTGTTAATAAATACTTATAGAATTACACGCAGACTCAAGACAAACAGACATGTTCATGCACACTTATGTCTGTCCTGGGTGTGAATCGAACCCACGACCTGCGGCGTGAAAGGCAAGTATCTTACCAACCACGCCAACCGGCTCGTCAATTATATAAAACATTTCGGTGTGTATTCATTTTATTAATTAATCTCTACTATATCATCAAGTAAACAGAATACTTTAGTGTTAAGTAAAAAACTATAATAATTAACTCTATATTAGAAAATTATATTTGAAACCATTATTCTGAGCTCATTTGAGCTCATTTGATACTATTGTTCGCTCATTCAAAACACATCACTACTTTAATTTGTGAGCTCACTTAAATCAAAAAAGAAATGTTAAAAAGATATGAAGCAAATTGATGCGTCACTGCGGAATTAACAGCAACAAACATAATAATATGATAATTCATACAAGCTTGTATTTTAAATGTATAGACTTAATTTCAAGTTTAAATCTCAGTTCTGATCGGTTCAAATCAATCGATAATTCCTTTTGTGTTGTCCTTTAATAGGGTAAAAGGTAAAAAACGTTGTTCTACAACTAAGAAGTGAAGTAGTAACCATGTCAACCAATTTGAAAACATGTACTACTATTTAAAGAATGAACTGAACAATGTAACACGACTAAAATGAGAAGTAGGTTAATATTATAAGGCCGAAAGTGCTTGTAAAAACTCGCTTATCTCAGGTAATAAAGGTTTGATTTGGAAAATTATTTTTGCATTAAATAGCTCGGTTATTGAGGGTGGTTATAAGCTATGCACATGACGTTTTGGACCATGAGGAACGTCAAACTGTATGAAACTGGCGTGCTTAATACAAATTTATTCAAGGGACGCAGCTAGTTTTTTGTATAAATCCGATGAATATATTTGGTCATCTGTAGTGATTCTTTAAAGAACTCCAAACAACATTATTTTAGGTCACAGCTTACAAATCGACTTGCATGACATTGAGAATATCAACGTCAGTACAGCTGTAATGGAATTTAAATATATAATAGAATAACGTACGTTATGTCTAAGATGTAAAATTATCGTGTTGTTTCGTATACAAATGAAGTTTTATTACCTACCACCGGTTAGAAATGTAGATTCTACTACAAAACCGTAGCAGTAGCAATTATTTATTTACAATTTAATTTATATGTCCTTTAGGATAATCAAGGAATACGAACTTCACGCATTTTTCATTATCTGTATATTAGTTTCATCATCTGTATCTTCATGTATGACATTATAAGCCTTATTAATTCATGTTTTATTTAACTTGTGTATTCAATTTCTTAATAAGCAAAATAAAAATAAAGCATTTTTTACGAGTAAAATATTCCAAACTTTTGATATTTCATAAAAAAAATCAATACTGTACACGTGCTAAATCTACTCGTATTTGTTTTAACGTGCCACTGGTTCATGAAATTGAATTGAAAACTGCGTTTTGTAGCCGTCTGAAACCTGTTCGAGGTTGCGTAATCTTTGCACGGATCCTTTTCACTTGTTGCGTAATTTCTATCACATTTACTGTTCGCAACATGTGTATGAAAGTTCTTACCGGGCTAGAGCACATGTCAGCTTCAGTAATAATGGCATGTTCCTTCAACACCTCAGAAACTAAGTTTAATAATTATATTGCTAAATACGCTCCATTGCGTCAGGAGCGCTTAAGTTATTATAGAATAACTTACACGTGGAGGACGATGGTGTTTCCTACATTATTTAAATTAATTGTTTTGGTTTCAATTATACACAATATTTCAATGCGACATGAAACTCGAGTGTTTAAATCGAAACCAAATAACGAACTTGTATCTCATCTCAATGCAGATCATTATCTTATTTATCGGGAAATAAGCAGTATTATGCTGTAATTATCAGAACTTGAAATTTTTTAAACAATGCGTCATCGTATTCCTCCGGAACATTGTATAACAATATATTTTGGAATGCATGACGAGTCAAGCGCTCTCACTGTCGAGAAACGAGCAAACTGATTGGCAATACGACTGTCCAACAATACAATTTAAAACATGTCTACGGCCTTTATTTATCAATGTTCGCGATATAAAAGTCGTGATCTTGTACGTCGCACACAATAAATGCCCGTCGCAAAATCCAGTTATGTAGCGAGCCTCGACAATTGATAGAGAAACTGTGTGCAACGATGAAATTTAAAAAGTCATTTATTTCGAAATGCTTTTTCTCGGGTCGCCCGCGGCGGAGCGATATCAATTTTATTTTCTATCGTGGCTTCCTGGGTATGCGGTCGGGACATTCGCTTGCTGTAAATATCCAATATACGTCGGAGTGGATTAGCTACGAATGATGGACAAATTTAAAAGACTGTTGAGTACAGCCACACAAATCATTGTCACCTTAAAAAAAAATAAAGCTTAAATTTACGCCAAAAATTCATGCACAACACTATACTAATATTTTAGTCTATAATCGGTTATCGTTAAAAAAAATGTATAGCATAGTTTGGCGGACGTGTATATGGGCCACCTGATGGTAAGTGGTAACCAACGCCCATAGACATTAGAATTGGAAGAGATGTTAACCATCGCTTTCATCGCCAATGCGCCACCAGCCTTGGGAGCTAAGATGTTATGTCCCATGTGCCTGTAATTACACTGGCTCACTTACCCTTCAAACCGGAACACAACAATACAAAGTACTGCTGTTTTGCAGTAGAATATCTGGTGGTACCAACCGAGACGAACTTGCACAAAGCTCTACCATCAAGTAAAATTTCCTTTTAACCGTCAAAATTTAATTGCCATTTTTTTTTAATTCTTCTTTATTACTAAAGTCTAAAAGCATGTTTTGAAATGTCATGCTTTTAGCGTTTCATGAGGAAGCTTAAATGTGTTTATTTTTTTCAATCCATTTTCCTTGTTGTCCAAGATCACCGGACGTCCGTCGCCGAAGCGCGGTCAATGCAATTAAGCTTTGATCACCTAACGACACATTTTCTAGACGTTTGCCTCCGTCCACAATTATGTCGTAGAACATAATAGAGTAATAATAAAATTTACCACAAGATATATTACTTATAACATTGTTTCAATAACAATATAAAAACATGAACAAAACAAATTATTACTATCTTTA
Source organism: Nymphalis polychloros (assembly GCA_905220585.2). Classification (NCBI taxonomy): domain Eukaryota; kingdom Metazoa; phylum Arthropoda; class Insecta; order Lepidoptera; family Nymphalidae; genus Nymphalis; species Nymphalis polychloros. The sequence goes on from HG992247.1 coordinate 5,448,772, forward strand.
ATTATGTAAATTACGTCTACTTTTATACATACACTTATTACATATTCTAGCAAATGGATACAAATCGTATATGGTCACGATCCTCATAACGACAAAGAAGTGAAAAAATTACAAATTCGAATAAAATGACGGTCAGACCAGACCAGGACCTGGAGACACGGCGCACCACATCCTGTAGCACACTTCATCTGTACCCAGGGGTAAAGCACCTGGGTACAGCTTTAATCGTCGTTTTTAATCATAAGTCAACGAGAATACTTTTTTTTTATCACCGTCGAGCATGAGAAGATTTGTTTGAAACATACAAGTTCATAAATATCCAGTGGCTTGGACCGTCTTCTACCCACTGAGCCATCTCAGCTATATACTCTAATCCATAACGGCCTTACTTATAAACTTAGATTAACGGATGATAAGGTAAACAATGCCGTGTCTCCTTCTGTCTAATGTCAAATCAATAATGACAGAAAGAGAGAAATCAGTGTTTAACTAAATATCTTTACAAACATGGTAAATATTTATTAGTGACAAAATGGACGGTCTACGTCATTTTGCACGTGCAAATCTTGCACACAGAGGCGACTGAAAGGATATAAACAAATGTCCGTCCACGATACTGCTTTGATATTTATGATTGCTACACGATGTGTAATAAAATACAAATCTTTATACTTGACGATGACGACACGACAGCAACGACAGATCAGATAACAGATAATCGTTTTAGAAGATTTTTTGTTGTTAATCGAAATATTTCTGGGATAGTATATAGTTTTTTTGTTAATAAGTTGATTCCTGTGGTTATTTTATTAAGCTTAACCATTGCTTTTAATTGTATATTTTTATTTTTATTTCTTTACATATATTATTGGAATACTGGAAGGCCCATGGGATAGAACATAGTAACAGCCTGTCAATGTCCCACTGCTGGGCTAAGACCTCTTCTCGTCCTTTGAGGAGAAAGTTTGAAGCTTATTCCACCACGCTGGTCGAATGCGGATTGGTGGAATTCACATGTGACAGAATTTCAGTGAAATTTGACACGTGCCGGTTTCCTCGCGATGTTTTCCTTCACCGTCAAACACTGAATGATGATGAATTATAATCACAAATTAAGCACATGAAATTCAGTGGTGCTTGCCCGGGCTTGTATCTCGGTTGAGATTCACGCGTTCTTACCACTTGGCCATCTCGACATATCTCGGATAGAACATGTAGAACCGAAAATCACGTACTCAAAGCCGAGTAAACACAGATTCATGTGCTCATTACTTCATTATAATTCATTTTCTCTCGAACTTCAAGTGTTAATTTAAGTGTTAGAATAAATTCTGATTTATGTGTAATAACCCGTATTGTAGCAGAGTACGCCACACTGATCAATAAGCTCAAAGCCTTCCAAGAAATATGCTGTAAGATATTGACGGGCTTTAATTTTACCGTATATTGCTCAACAAGCTGCCCGATCTTCATACGGGCAAAATTCATATAAAGCTAGAGAGAAAGTGGGAGGGAACTTTCTCTTAAAGTTGAAGTTTAAAAAACCCTTCCATAGCGAATCAGTAGTAGTTTTGGCTATGCGTTGATAGTGAGTCAGGATAATGTATATTTGTTATGTAATTATTATATTATAGAATACCAACCCGAATGGCATTAAATATTTTATAGCCATGGGTGTGTAAAAATAAAATACGAATCAAGGTGGTACAAGGTTAACTTGTTTACATCTGTCCGATCTCATATTTTATTCCTGAATTTTAAGGTATGGAAAGTTAGTTATCAATCATCGTATGTTTTCAAACATTTACGTCATAGTTTTTTTTTTATTTAGCAGTAGGCAAGTTCAAATATATATTTGCTTAGTGCGTTTTAACAGAACGTGTTCTGTAATTTTTTTTTTTTTACTTCTTGTTATTTTTATTCGTGTATGCAATAAAAGTACAATTTAATAATTGTCCGTTCATGTATAGAGATTAATTATGATTATTTATTGCTCTTACGTATCTAAATATTATAAATATCGAGATGAATTTAATTTTTTTGATATTTGATTTTCTGATATTTATTTTATCCCAAATAAAATATATTTAAGCTGTTCCGTTACAAAAATTCGAAGCAAATAACTGTTAAGTTATATGGTTAACATCTATATTTAAAATTGTACGTTATTGTTTGTTAAGAAAAATATTTTGTCTAATATTAAAATTGTTATTGCTAAAGTGTTATAAGAACTAAATATTCATTCTGCCGTATGAAAGGTAAGGGAAACGTTTTTGTAGGCAAACGTTCCTTTTTAAATTTATAAATTTTATAAGAATTGATTATTTTTAATATCGAAATAGGAAAAAATATAAATGAATTTATTGAAAGCCAAGTTGGCCCAGTGGTTATAACTCGTGTATCTTAATGGAAGATTGCGAGTTCAAATGGCCCCCGGGCAAGCATTAAATTACCATCTTCTAAATTCATGTTTTTTAAAATTCTGTTACAAATTTATCTACAAATCCGAATTGGAATAGGCTTCAAGTTCTTCCATATAAGAAGAGAGCCCTAGCCCAGTAGTGAGACATTTACAACTAATATTTTACGTATAAAAACTTAGAATGAATTCTGATTTCCCAAAGCGGATTAAAGCAATGGTAATATTTAGTAATATTGATCTAAACCTTTTGTGCGTTTCAATGCAAAAGTGTCGCCGGTTTACTCGAATGATATTCAACAATGTGTTTTTATTCCATCTAGTTAACTAGCTTAGGAATATTTTATGATATTTGTTTTTATCACAAAATATAAATGCAGACTATATATTTTTTAACATTCTGTTATTTTATTGTTGTTCAGAGACAACACAATAAATATTGTGTTTGACGAATTTTGAATACTATGTACATTTACATTAACTACAGTTTTTCTAAGTTTATAATTCAAATGAATGCGTTCTATGCGTAACAATTAATTATATAATTTACCAAATGACAAATTATCCAACTATTATGGAAATAGAAATTACTAAAAACCTAGATACTATAAAAATTATAATTGTTAAATTATATAAATATTGAAAAATTATTGCGATAATCATCTAACATTTACGAATACGTAGTGTAATAACTAATTCAGGTATTCAAGCATGCTTAGAAACATTACAACAAATAATTTAAAAAAAAATTGTTTATAACAAACGGTATAATTAAATTTAATAAAATAATAAATATTAATAAAACTTAATTAATATTAGTTTCCAATATTCAATTTAAAACAATTGAAAGAAAAAAGACGCAAATCTCAAGTGCAATATAAAACAAACAACAATTTAAAAAAGAAAAAGATAGAGAGAAAATTAAAACATAATCCCTACTCTATATAAAATTAAATAACTAGTAAAACCAATAACAGTTACTTCTTCAATATATTAATATATATTAAATTTATTAAGACAGGCGAAATATATCATCATTTATTGTACTGGGTAAAATTAAAAAAAAATACGAAACTCGAACCGCCACCATGTACACTCAAGGAAAAACTGTGAGAAAATTCTAAAACACAAAAAAAAATAAAAACGTTAACAAAATGACTTCGTAATCCTATCAAACGCTTTACATTTTCCTCGTTATAAATTAAATTACATAATGATTTCTGAATCAAATAAATTAAAAGATTACATCTTCTCTTTATACTATGATAATATTTTCGATCGCGTTCGAAACAGTCGCCTCGTTGGCTAAGTTGACTTCATCCCGTCGGTATTAAATTCAAGGAAACAATTTCATCCGAGGCACGTTTAAACAAAAAATAATTTAGATCGCTCTTAAAATAACAATCACTAAAGACGTACCAGGAGGTTAGCGGTCTATGACATACATAATATTACCGAAAATTTGCGTAATACTAACACCGTTCGAGCCCGGAGCGCTTTTTGCGAGATATTAAAAGTAAAACGTTTATAATGCGGGCGAGAATGAAGTATGGGCGTTGGAGTTAGAAAGAGAAAAGATAAGAAAATAATGCGCCTCCATATATCATCACAATCACTAGAATTCGCAACTCGGCCGGGCTAGCCACCGACCCTCTTTAGCCACAAATTCTGGTAACATCAAACTAAACCAGGATCGTTTACACAGTAGACACATAAAACGCACTTATAATTTTATTACAAATGACTTTTAATAGGATAACGGAACAACGGATATAAAAATTGTTATATGCCTTTATAAGGTGAGTTATTTTCTATTTTTAAATATGGTGTTTAAAAAAGGAACTGCAAATATATTAGCGTGGGCAGTGATAGATGTATATTAATCGACGATTGCAGGTTTAATTCCGTGTTCATGTATTTGTTTAGTTTGTACTTATTACTAATATTTCATTTCAATATACATCAATATTTATAATCAGGAGAGAAAACATCATGAGAAAACCTGCATGAATTTCTTTATGTGTATCAGCACGGTGGATTAAACTCCAAGCCTCCACCTCAATAGGGAGAACTGTTACTTTAATAATTTAACATTAATTATGAGTCAAACAGAGCTTACAAGAAGAGTTTATTTTTTAACAAAATAAAAAAAATCAGTTTTGCTTACCAACTTTATAATCTTTTAATTATTACTTTCTCATGAAACCATAAAACTCTTAAATCCATAATAGAGTGTTCTTAAACGAGAAAATGTCATCCAGGTGTGTAATAAAAGTTTTTTAAGCATTTTATAATTTATGGTGTACTCTAGGCCAGGTGAAATATTGCTCTTCAATGGTAAGGTACTTTTTTAAGATTGTCTTCTGTTTAACATTGCTAACTGTGGATTGTATTGATAGAAGCGTGGGATACCCAGTAACACCCACCCTTGTAACCTATCCTTTGTAACAATAAAACATTAAACATCTTTCATTTTAACTTTTTTTTTCTTTAAAAATCTCTCTATGTATTATTTTTATTTATATACAAAAACATGAAATTCAGACTTGTCACGCCTATCGTCCTAATTTGACGGGTGAAACTGCAAAGCGCAGCTACTTTTATCTTAATATTATATAGGCACTCATATCTTCTCCAAAACGCGTTGCATTATCTGGAATAAGTTTTATGTATATTATGTTCATTAGATTTTTTAGTTAAGTATTACAAAAAAATCTCCTCATTTATTAATACAGATTAAAGTAATAATTTTAAAAGTTATGTTGTAAAAAATATTTACCATGTAAACGGCAGAGAGCAAAAATATAAATTTTATATGAATATAATGTAAGTAAATAATAAATCTTATTACTCTCCTGTTGTATAGTATAAAAACTAATCTCACATATGACCTTTCAAACTAACAGAAGTGACTTTAGATCTCAGCCGGCACATGAGATATTGACATTTTGCAAAATAAATCTCTTAAGAGTTATATAGACTGCCTAGTATTTAATATAATATAACATTTTTTACATTATGTATATTATACAGTATGTTTTTTTTCTCTACTTTAATTTAAAATATAGGTGAACATAAAATATTTTTGAAGTGAAAACTTCTTTAGCGGCGTTGTGCACTTTTTATGATGGGTAAAACATGTTAAACTCGTGTCAGGTCACGTGACCCTGATGGAAAATTCGTAAGACGGTTTCTGACGTGTTAAATTTTTAAGTAAAAACTTCTTTAGCGCCGCTTTGCACTTTTTGTGATGGGTAAAAAATGATAAGCTCGCGTCAGGTCATGTGACCCTGATTGAAAATTCGTAAGACGGATTTTGAAGTGAAGATAGCGCAATAAATGAATATTGTTTTTTATCACATATATGATAGTACTTTTATACTGATAATTAAAGCCAAATTTTTCTCTAATCATTCCAAAATATCAAAAATGCACGACGTTAATATTCAAGTTTTCACTTCTGCCGGCACTCCCGGAGTTGTTTTTTGTTATTAAATTCAAGTGTATTATTGTAGCCATGTATATAATTGTGTATTAATATGTTTCCCTTATTGTCCAGAAACTCACGTTTTAGCAACGTGGTGTAATAATCCACAAGCCTTCTCCACAATAGGAGAAAAAAAAATCCCAACAATAGGATATATTTTACTGGTTTTTACATTATTGGTCTTCGTAATACTAAACAATAACTTCTTTTCGATAGATTCTACTTGTGTGTCTGCAACATAATAAATCAACAGGTATTGACGCTCGGCTCAATACCAGGAGCAAAAACATGTGCATTTAAAAATCTCATATTTCCCATCGGTGGTAAATCTTTTTCTTAATTAGAAAGGTTTTTAAAGACGACGATTTTTTACTTAAGACAGCATACTATTCATACTAATTATAAAGTGACACAAAATATGTTTTTAATAACAATCATTAAGATTTATGATGTAGATTTTTTTTTGTATGCTTAAGGAGGCGAAATAGCCAAGTTAGTGAATATTAACAGAATATTGCGGGTTCATAATTCAGTGCGATTAATACTTAAAAAGTTGTCAATAATATAGTAATAATAATGTCCTCCTGGCCGATTTCGGTTACGGCGGCCAATCTCTAGAGAGATTAGCCAACTGCGAAGGAGATATAGTGCACAAGTGTGTGCGCAAACACAGGTGCACACTCTTTTCCCTAGCTTTCTTTATCCAATGGGGCAATCCACCACGACCGGAAAAAGTTCAAGCGCAGGACCAACGCCTTGACGTGCTTTCCGAGGCACGGGAGTGTACACACTTCCAACTTCCAGTGTACACAGAGTGTACACAGTTCCAGACTCCGGGTTCTTACTGAGAGTTTTCTGATAGAAAACCCTAATAACTATTTATTGGCTCGACCAGGGAATTGAACCCAGGACCACCGGGTCTGCGGCCTTATATATAGCCACTAGACCAACAAGGCAGTCTGTATACCAATAATATAGTATATATGTGTAAAATATATATTTATTTTTAATGACATTTTAAATCATTCCGATTTTATTACAAGTATTTTTTTAATCTAATAAATTTTCTTATCCAATTTTACACACCATTTGAAACTACAAAGATATTAATTATTTGAAAATACTCTATCATGTTAACGCTCGAAGTGGCAAATCAGCTGTAAGATTTATTACACTTTAAAATAATACTAAGTCAACTGGAGTCCAACTGGACGTCAGAAACTAGTGGGTTAATGAGTTCCCAGATGCTTGAGCCATTTCATTTGCTTACACATTCGGCAAACTAGACAAATTATTGCGAAGTGCGCGGAACATTCTTGGGATTAGTTAGCTCGGTCACTGCGGACATCAGTCTTACAGATATTAGCTTAACGTATTTTTTAACTACAACATTTTATATCGTTATTTTTGAAAATGGAATATTGCATTTTATGAGTTGTTTTTTAAACAAGAAGTATTACCCAATAAAAATCGATTTAACAGCTTAGCTGTGAACTAGTCGTAGACAAACATAATGACTATCACGGTTATAGAGCAAAAACTAGATCGCTACAGTTGCTCGTATTATCTTTTATCTGTTATGTGTAAAAATGTGCCATTATTGTCACATTTAAAAAAACATACTGTTTAATATGCCTAATGTGAATTTTTTGTTATATTATATTAAAACATTATCCGTAATCAAATGTAAAATGTAATGTAATGTAAAATAAAATAAGAATAGAAATAAATAAAGACAGAAAGAGAAGCAAGTAAATTTTTTCTCATCATAACGTATAATTAATTATACTATTTCATAGGAAAATACTTCTGTGAACTTTTAATGGTTAACGAACTTTTAATAAATAACATAAATGTCTCAATGAAAGATTTATTAATTGATGACTTTAATCACTTTAGTAAATGAGCAATAGTGAATGTGTTTCAAAAAACGAAAACACTCGCTAAATCCAATATTTCTTTGTCTCGACCCATGATGGCTTCCGTGTAAACTATAATTAACAACAGATAGAAGATCGGTCGGTTATAGTTGGTGTAAAATTAATGTGCGACAATAACGATCGCGCCATAAATTAGACCAAAGCCGAGCTGTTAGTCAATCAGTCTTATTGTTAAATATAGTTTAGCAATATAAATAACCAACAAGCCAATGTTAACGGTTGTTTTGACTTGACAAATAATATTGTAAATTTTACTCTGATATTGTATTTGAATCATCATATTAGTATTAAAGTATTAACTTACGATTGAGTTTTTTCAACTCATTCAAATCTATTAATCTTTATATAATTTTGGGTTGCAAAAGTGGTAAGTGGTCACCAACGCCCATAGACAATGACATTGTAAGAAATGTTAACCATCGCTTACATCGCCAATGTGCCACCAACTTTGGGAACTAAGATGTTATATCCCTTGTGCCTGTAATTACATTGGCTTACACACCCTTCAAACCGGAACGAAACAATACAAAGAAGTGCTGTTTTGCGGTAGAATATCTGATGAGTGGGTGGTACCTACCCAGACGGCTAAACTGAACTGAAATGAAACTGAAACAAATCTGAACGTGATTAACTAAAAAGTACTGAACGATATATATACTGAACGGATTTACATAAGGTCTTCACCTTTGGACAGAGTAATTCAAGTAAATTAAGGTGTATCATTTATTAAGGTTATGATAAATTGGCTGGTGGTGATTATTGATGCTATCGGAAAATATCATGCCGACTTTTGTCAAACACTCGGTACAGAATGATATGTATTTCGTTATAAGCGTTTTATTCCACCCGCGCGAAGCCGGAACGGCTAGCTAGTACTGTAAGAAAATAAGTAACAACTCGTAAATGTTCCACTAAAAGACAAAGGTCTCTCTCCTTAAAAATATTATTCCACTACGCTGCGGTAGCGAGTTTCGAATTTCACCCGGCACATACAGGTATCCTAACGATGTTTTGCGTGATCACGAAACAAGAGAAGAATTTTATTTCAAACTGAAATTGAGTACATGAAACCTAAAGCTTGCTCGGATTTGACCCCACAGGAAAGACAAAATGTGAGCGTAGAAGAATATCTTGACTAAAAAATCTACGCGAAATTACAATGTCGGAATGTTTTTACCAGTTTATTCCTGGGTATATAAATAAATAATATTCTGAGTCATTATTCACACAAGGCCATCTGATCCCAAACTAAGCAGAGCTCGTACTATGGAAACCAGACAACTGATACACTACATATACTACTTTTGTTTTGTAAATACATACTTATATCGATAATTACACCCAGACTCAGGACAAACAGACATGTTCATGCACACAAATGTACGTCCTGGGTGGGAATCGAACCCATGATCCCATGATCTGCAGCGCGAAAGGCAAATATCTACCAACCGCGCTAGCCGACTCGTCAAAGTTTATTATGTTGTTATTTTAAAAGACACACCTTTAAAATACCAAATTAATTTAAATGAATACTGGAATAATATATGCAAGCCATTAAAATATATATTATTTTAAGACTTGATGTCATTGATTAAGGGCCATTTATTAAAAATAACAACGCTTTTATGTCCGTAATTGCAGAATGACTAAGGTAAATAATAACCAAACGTATTATACATGAAGAGACTACTTAATAAAATTACATGAACGAATGACAGCGCGATATCGTAATGGCCATAGATAAATAACGGAATTTACAAAATGATTGATAGTTCGATACAAAATAGGGTTGTTATAAAATAGGCGTGGTTGCTATCAATACATTCTGAGCGTTCATTTATTATTAAAGATGTAATCTTTATTAAACAGTCAACAAACAATGATATAAAAATGATGGCTGTTTTGATGTTTGTGAGTATAACACTCGAACGGTTAGACAGCGTACTGATTACATTTGGAATATGACACTTCGTGAAATAGAAACCTTTTAAAAAAAAAACCCTTAAGTTCCTGTTTATCCCTCTAATTAAGGGTACAGCTTATGTTAGGAGTTGGGTTGACAAGGAGTCAGAACCGAACCTGCGACTTTTACATAGTTAAGCGATCCCTTAACCATTACTCTATTGACGGCTTTAAGGACATAAGGGCATTTTATACATAAATTTAATTATTAATAAATTTATTTTACGTCGATGAATAGCAGTAAAAAATTAAATTACATTACGATCATTTTATCGAATGCAAATAAATGTTTATAATAATGTTTTTTTTTTTTTTAAATTCAACTTGTCCTTATATGTGTTTATTAAAAAAATATATAGCGATGGCAGTAAAATACGATTCAAAAGTCGTTATTTATCGATATATCCAGTAAAATAAAAACGAATAACCAATATAACAAAAAGTTTTTTTTATGTTTGAGATAGCGATTAGAAAAGATTAAATATTGGTTCGACCTTTTGTTCGAAACTCCGGCTTAAAAAACGGGTCAAGCACTCAATGCTCACACATCAAGATTTTAGCTTAACAAGAGGCTTACTGATGGATATACTGATTCTAACATTTTTGAATAAATATCATAGGTTTTTGAACGCAGTGCGGCGCGCGTCGTGAGACTGCCATCCATTGTGGTCAATTTGGCGTAATGTAATCAATTGCTGAACCAATAAAATAAATCAGACGGGACAGTTTTAATTGATACCGTTCAGTATTAACTGCGAACACCCGAGCGCACTTGCTAGCTTCAAAGAAATTACACCGACAACCAGTTGCTCTACGATCTAGCAATATCTAAACGAGAAATCAATACTTCACTGACAAGGAGGAACCCTTACAAAATGGCAATATGTTTTATAAATGTTGCAATTTGAAATTAAGTGATAACAACGCATTCACACATATAATTCTTTACTTCTCTACTTATTGCGTAGTATATATTCAATATGCTATGCAAACATATTATTGTAAAATTAATCTTAATGCCAACCCGTTCCGTTACATTGGGCATTTTATTTATAAACGGTCGCAAAATATATATCCTCGAAAAAAAAAGCGTTTCAAAATAGGAGAGGCATTATTTTTACAAATCGCCCTCGAAACGCGTCAGAAATGTATCACATCGCTTTTCACGTTGAAATACCGACTAACTACGGATCTGAATATATTTTAGCGTTTAAATCTATTTGATGTATCAATATTCAAATGAAATATTCTTCTCGAATATGAAAAGCTGTCATAGTCAGACCAACAATAAATTTAAGTGGTCCGGTTTGAAATCAGCTTTTAAACGTACTCTTTACTGAATTGATAAAATACAACCCCCATCCCATCCACGTGTATCTGCTGATGTAAGATGTAATCTTTTTAAAAGTTACCGCAGCGATTTGTAAAATTTTATCGTTTGAAATTTTAACAAGTCTATTAAATTTTGCTCATGCATTTTCATTCGAACAAAATAAGTATGACACAGCCATGTTATTTTTTTTACTCCAATTGTATTTCGTAAGACAAAGTTTATATTACGAATAATATGTCTTGTATAATTTACGAAATAAAATTTACGAACTAAACAAATAAAACAATAGAGAATAAATCAGACGCTGAAACAACAGCTCACGTTAACTATATTGTTTGTAAAATTATATTGTGTATCAGCGCATCGGATAGCTAAACAGTTAATTAAGCGAAACTAGCTTTAATCAAATTGGTCACAAATTACACAGACCGTAAACAATCAGGTACAATAAAATAGACTACCCTTTGAGTCCAGGAATGATTGAACACGGCGCTTCGATACCGTCTGTTTGTTTACATATCGACTCAATTAACGAATACGCTGGTGTTCATTATCCATTCAAATCGCAATCGTAGCATACCGTTAGCCGATTTACCGCGAAAACTCAATGGAAACTTCATAACCGTGTTGACTTTACGCTCGGAAACGTATCGCGTAATGGCCTTTGTCGTGTACAAAAAGCGACTGATCCGGCCCAGATCCGCTTTGTATAGCCCGTTTGCTTTAGTCAGTTGACAACATAATTATCGAGTACTGTGCAGCGACGAAATGGGACGGTCATTGCACGATAGAAATAGACGCCGTGTTCCAAGTGTAAAAGTACATTAACAGTTTCCTTTGGACCGTTTAAATAAGTGGCTTCTGATAGCTCACTCTTTGTTTTATGCAAGTTCATAACATAGACATACGTTCATAAGTAATTAGTAGTAGCATAATTTACAACCTACAAAATTACTGGTTAACAAATCTTTCTAAGAATTAACTTTCACAATAACTGATATGACAATATGTATGTTATAGGTAATATACTTAATATACTATGAACTGTTAACATGTTTTTAATGTATAAACATTTTAATAATAAAATAATAATCTACTTGAATATTGGCTTCTTAAAAACATTGCCTTTAAAGCAGATGTTATAATTCACATTTCATTAATACCCTGCAATAAAATTATTAAGTGAAGTCTTGTATTTAAAACAATATTTATTTTATCCTAACTTATATTCTAATGTATTCGTTCAGGAAAAATTATGTTATGACATAAAAACTCATCAACTTAAATCACAGACGCTATATTTTTCATTCTCGTCATGCCGTCCTAATGGATGCACCGCAAGCCGCTGCAACTGAACAAAGTAGATTCAACTATAAATACTAGATGGCGTTTCACTAAAACTTTTCACGACAAGCGGTAGCTTGTTCTTGCTACTAGTTTACTAATAGATGTCGCTATTGAAAGCCATACTTTCCTTGATTCGAAATTTAAAATTAATGTATTATAATGCTTTAGGGTATTTCATATTTACGTTATTGTCATTGTTTATAATATAAATCAATTAATTTAAAATATAACGTTTGAAAAAAAATTTAACAATAATAATTAAGAGTGATATTAATTTTATCATCATTTTTAATTCTTCATCCTTGCAAATGTATTAATGCAGGACGTAAATAGAAACTTAACTTTGTGGTAGGGCTTTGTGCAAGCTCGTCTGGGTACCACCCACTCATATATTCTACCGCACAACAGCAGCACTTGGTATTGTTGTGTTCCGGTTTAAAGGGTGACTGAGCCAGTATAATTACAGGCACAAGGAACATAACATCTTAGTTCCTAAGGCTGGTGGCGCATTGGCGATGTAAGCGATGGTTAACAACTCTTACAATGCCAATGTCTATGGGCGTTGGTGACCACTTACCATCAGATCCATAGGCCCATAGGCTCGTCTGTCATCCTATGCCATAAAAAAAGAAAGACAGGTTTTTAAAAACTGTTACATTTATTAAATATCCTTACTAATATTACATGTGAAAGTGACTTATATGCGAAACTGAGTTTGTTTTTTGATAACGGTTTCACGTCTTACCTACTCAATTAATCATCCTTAAATTTTGTATACACTTTGTCAGGAGTATAGATAAGAAAATATAACACCTAAAACCATCCCCTATAAATATCATAAATACAACGCAATGGCTTGGAATTTTAAATCCTCCTTTTTATGTCCTCCTCCAGACCGATTTCGGCCATGGCGGCCAATTTCAAGAGAGACTAACCAACTGCGCAGGAGATATTATAGTGCACAAGTGTGTGCGCAAACACAGGTGCACTTACTATTCCCTAGCTTTCATAATCCCATGAGACGGCAACCCGACACGACCGGAAAGAGTTCAGGCGCAGGACCAACGGCTTAACGTGCTTTCCGAGGCACGGGAGTGTACACACATCCAACTTCCAGACTCCGGGCTGCTACTGAGAATTTTCTGACAGCAAAACCCAATAACTATTTATTGGCCCGACCTGGGAATTGAACCCAGGACCACCGGGTCTGCGGCCTTATATCTAGCCACTAGACCAACGAGGCTTAAACTATAAACAAAATATAAACTTAAGTATCTAAAATGTTTAGTTAAATTATAGTAGTTTAAGACTAATGATTATACGAATACGTATAGTTAATATAAACATGTGCACTACACGTGAAGCATTAGTTGTCTTAACAAACACAAAAAGGACACGTAAAAAATACTGAACGATTCATCTTTCGACAGCTGGCCCCGTTCATCTCTCGTTAGAAACATGTCAATCATCACTTCTCCGGTTAAACTTAGACCACAAACAAAATCGTATAGTAAATTAGAATTGACGTCGAAGCGCAGACAACACTGTCGTGACAAATTTTTAAATATTTATTTTTAAACTTGAAACTAAAAAATATCAACACGTTATTTAAACATAACTTTTTTTTAATTATACGCAAATCCCTTTATTAGCCACATAATAGTTAAAAAAATAACATTCGAATCAATGAATAAAACTCTTTTTCGTGAAAACATGTAACATCTATGTACCTTAAGTTAAAGTAGTATGCTAAAGTGCCATTAAAATAATGAGTAAATTGAGTGCCCTTAAAATTACAGTTTTAATTTAACAATAAGACTAATTTATAGTTAAATGAAATAGCAAAGTTGGTGGCTGTCTGGACGGGTGTCTGCTGTACTTAGTGCAACAATGTTGCAAAGAATGTGTTTTGTTCAGAATGTTATAGATACTTGCGGCAAACTGGTGTGAAATCAAAGTTCTGAATATGTTAAGGAGTGGTCCACGATGTATTTCTCTACAAAATTCAATACAAATCACGCACTTTACTTTGTTTTATCGCGAAATTTCTAGAAACTATAATTGGTATTAGTCCTAAAAACTTAATTTTCAAATGTTCTCAAAAGCATCCCGGTGTATGGCAATTGACAGTGCTTTCACGCCCGTGCCTCGGTGAGGCAAGGTGCTGAACTTTTTCCTCCCCTCGGACAGCGTTTGCGTACACATTTGTTTACTACGTAATTTCCTGCACAGATGGCACTCCATATCATATCAGTTACTTATACGAGTCTCATCTAAAATTATATTCAATAAAACTTTTCTCCATGAAAAATTGACCCGTTGTGATAAGGTCGATTGCACAAGATCTAAGCGTGCTCTCTAAAAATAAACAACATTTGACTTCATTATACTCTTGACAGTTCTTAGTTTTTGAACGCCCAAATAGGTGCTACGTTTAAAATACAACCTGTTGAATAGCTTAGTGTTTGATTTAGTATGAGCCGACTGTAAATTACTAGCTTTTGATATTATCTGTTAGTATTTTTCGGTCCGAGTTTGAAACTAATTTCAGTTAAAATCAGATTGTGCATACACTTTTAATAATATATAAGCAATATAGATTACTAATTAAAAAATATAAAACATTGATTAATATATGTAAGAGTAGATATTTTATAATTTTTATTCTATTTATAATACGTAACTTTGTAATAATACCTTTATTTGGAAAAAAATAGTGATTTGCTTTTAAGCAATTTAATTATTTGAACGAGCAATTAAAGTCCCTGTTTTAATAGTAAATCTTTGTTGATCAAATTACTTTGATAGCGGCATAAAAATTAAATTTAAATTTTCTTAAACACATTTCATGAAGCATTTGTTTCCGACAACGCACGTGCCTCAAGGAATGACTGCTTTAAAAATTTATGTAATGTTTTATTCCATTAGCAGCATTGCATTTTTTAAATTTTCATATTTCTTAAAGTAAGCTCTCTATAAAAATTAAGGAAATACAAAAATATATAATAAGTGCGTAGTCTCAGTGTTCTAATTGTGGTTTATTTTATAGGGTTTTCCAATAGGGACGCTTGAACTTTGACAGCTGATTGCGGCCATGTTGTTTGAGTGACAGCTGTCAAATGCAGTGTGTTATATTCATTCCGTCCTCCCAAACCACCATGGCAGGTTACAGTGTCGAGCAGCACGTGCAAATCATAAAATTGTTTTATGAAAATGGGTCTTCAGTTCGAGCAACGTTCCGCGCACTTCGCCCGTTTTACGGTCGCGATGATCGTCCTGCCGAGTCGACTATCCGTCGATTGTTTGAACTGTGCGCGACAGTGTCCTCGAAAACCCGCGGTAGTCAATTCCGCGTCGCGCACAGGAACTCGGCCTTTCGCAGACGACAACTTGGCGAATTTTGCGTTGTGACTTGAGCCTGCACCCGTACAAGATCCAGCTGACCCAAGAGCTCAAGGTTAATGACCATAGACAGCGCCGTGTGTTCGCTGACTGGGCATTAGAGCAGTTGGAAGTTGACGCCGATTTTGGCAAAAAAATCATCTTCAGCGACGAGGCGCATTTTTGGATGAATGGCTATGTCAACAAGCAAAATTGCCGTATTTGGGACGAGACCAATCTACACGAGGTTCACCAAGTGGCAATGCACCCGCAGAAAGTGACTGTTTGGTGCGGATTTTGGGCCGGAGGCGTGATTGGTCCGTATTTTTTCGAAAACGATAATGGTGTGGCCGTCACCGTCAATGGTGAGCGATACCGGTCGATGATAACCAACTCCTTTTGGCCTGAAATCGAGAATATGGATCTGGACAACATGTGGTTTCAACAGCACGGCGCTACGTGCCACACAGCACACGCTACGATGGAAGTTCTGCACGATCAAGCGCCCTTAATGGAAAACCCTATAGTTTGATTTATTCTAAACATAATTAATTTTCAATGGTGAATATTTTTTATGACGACATAAAAAAACTTCGTTAAAGTTTTTTTTAATTCTTAAAGGACCGATAAAACAATTACCGTTCCCACCCACCGCTAAGACCGGCAATTGTCAACAAAGTTTCTGTCGCGTTTCTCTCTAATCTTAATTGAAAATTCAATCATTTATTCATCTGATCGAAGTAGTTAAGGTCTCTAATGGTTCGCGTGCCTTTTTACCTTATTTTTACTTCGTATTAAAATGGCTCTCTAATTTTCTCTATTACGGAACGAAAGTTATCGGCGAAAAGTGCCTTAAGGGATTTTTATTCTTCGATTCCTTGTTATCGCTTAAGAAACCAATTGACTTGTAACTCGAATAAAACAACCAAGGTTGTTAACATCGAAGTTTTAATCAAATGGTTCTATAATCACTTTTAATTACTTGGTTACTCTAAATACATGGAACATGTCGGATTGCCGTCCCATCGGGATATAAGAGTTAGGGAATAGAGAGTGCACCTGTGTTTGCGCACACACTTGTGCAATATAATATGTCCTGCGCAGTTGGCTAATCTCTCTTGAGATTGGCCACCGTGACCGAAATCGATCTGGAGGACCATTATTATTTTATTAAACAATATACAAAAGCGTATAAGGAAACTTATTATATTAAGATTCCCTGATACCAAAAGAGTCATCCACGTTTATTTATTCATCCGTCAAAACAATACAACGCTTCGCGATGTTAATGTAATAAAGCATTACCGCGTATCTCAATATTTATCCAACCCCGGAATGGAATAAGAAGACAACCAGGCAGAAACCTGCCTCTGGGAATATAAGGTAAAAGAAAAAAACGTATTTATACCAGCCTTATTGAGTTTCCAATAACGAGTGATAATGAATCGGCTTTGCAATATTGTGGAGACCAAGGCTCATCTGATATTCATAGCGTTACGAGTATTTCTTAACGCTCTATCTCCACGTGTTTCAAATAAGTTATTTATCGAATGTTCTATCCAAACAATTCAGGAGAGTTTAATCAATATTTATATAATATAATATATATACAATTAATCAATATAGGTATCAAACAAGGTATGTTTATAACAGATAAAAGCAATAAACAAAATGTTAATCCATTTTCAATGCGACAACTCTAATTTTACATTTGTTGATTTTTCTCCTTTGCGTATTTATACGTTTTCGGATGCACAAACTAATACAAATTTGCCGAAAAAAATAAATGTAGATAATGGAAAACAAATGTTTGTAAACTAAACTAAAACAAAAAACATGAAAAATACGAGTGCATGAAAAAGCGAATGCTTTGCCTAAACCGTGTATTCTAGTCCAAGGACCCTATTTGCGGTGGACGAACGAACATGAGATCGATCGACCGAATCGGTCACTGGCCACCGATAAAGCAACGTCACTTGCCTACGCCATCTGACCGTACGAATAAAAAGACCTATCAACCTAAATCTATTGTTTTGTAGTGAAAAAAAAAGTCAGCTTTGTTATATATTTGCTATGTTTTAACGCGAGATTTTAAAAATACTTTTAATTATAACAAATAAAAAACGTTAAAATGAACGTTCGATCATTTTAACGATAAAATTAATGAATTAGTATAATTAAGGGCTTATCTCAACGACTATTTTTTTTTTAATAGAGATAGAAGCAAATTTAGTAACATAATCAGTATCGTGCCAAGCGATCTCGCCGCCCGAACTGAGCCCACCCAGTCCTCATCATACCGCACGCCCCACGCCTCTTTTCTTAATATGCTTTATTGAATGCCTATTTCAATATATTTTTAACTACTCGTAGTAACCGAAATTATTAAAATCAATGAGCCCAATTTTATTTTTGATTTGAATGTGTGTATTTATTATAATGTTCTGTTAATATTTAAACCTTAATTAGATACTCATATTTCTGTCTCTCTCATAAATGCTACCAGTATGTGAAAAAAATACGAAATACGAATTTCAAATAAAGAATCTGCAATCATTACAAGAAAACAATCCATATATTTTCTCAAATTTTTCAAATGTGGAACAATAACTGCTATCACGGTTTTCAAGCGAGACTAAGAGCTCAAACTTTGTGAGAATTTATTTCATTCTTATGGTACTATTATGCCGTTCTCAGCTACACAACATAAATAATAATGCGGACCGTTATAGGGTCATTACAGTTGGAACGGGCAGAGTGACGTTACAAGCCCCTCCTATCTCTCACGTACTGTGTACACTACAGTCTGAGTTATACGATGAATTAGTCTTTCGTGATCTAATTTTATATCAGTTGTAAAATCGTGAACAAATGTTGTAGAAATTCTCTTATTAAGGTGTTCTTAGCACGACTTTTTAGGTCATTTTATCGAAATGCTTAGATAACTAAAATATGACATTCCTACTTTATCTACGTGTTCTTAAATCTAATCAAAAAATAGTGTCTGTAGTAGTAGAAAATATTTTGTAGTAAATATATTGAAATTTCATTTTTATATTTAAAAATTTTGGTTGGCCAACAGACGTTAGTGAGTTGAAATCGTACCGTGTGACGGCACCATAACTTCAGCAGTAATAATATTGTTATAAGGAGTTCGACCATAAATTATTCTCTTATATACAATGTATATATGACTAATTAATAATAAGAGTTAACTAACGATATCAATCAACTATGCATGGCAAATGGGTTGGTGAATATTACTATATAATTTCAACAACCATTTAATTTAAGTAATATAAATATTTAGTTCACTCTCGATAGCCGTATATTATTTATGTATATAACTATATATGTATCAATCTTGAGACGGTCTCACGAAGACCAGTATCTGTACTCTTTGCGAGCGCCCATTGAGGCCGAGATGAAAGCCGGGTCATTACATGAGACAAAGAGGAAAAGCCGCTGAAACTGCGCATAAATCGTACCGTGCTGTTTACTCACGTCGAGGCTCCCTAGGACGTCAAAGAAAACGCAGCCTTGTTAACCGGGAGACGGGCTGAAAGAAACCGTTTTCAGTGTTCCGTACGAAAATTCCCAAAACGTTTCGCCTATTCCCTGTATACATCGGATCAATTTTATAAAATGTTAAGCCTCTGGTTCCACCTCTGTGGTGTATTCTTTAAACTTTTTTTTTCCATATTATACATCATGCAAACGTATTCATCCGACATATACATTAATAATTCGTTGTTCTCGAATGAGTTTTAAAATTCGAATTTTGTTGTTGTTTTTTAATGAATAACCATAACGGAACAGTATTAAAATAATATGCTAATTCTTAAAAATTATAATTTATACATTAACGCTTCATCAAAAACTAATAAAATACGATTTTAGTAAGCACGAATATAGTTTGTATAGATACATATCATTACATATCTTTGATATATCTACGTAGAAATATATAGTCAATGCCATTTGTCTGTAGCAGCTTGTGATACGAGATCTGCTAACAATTGAATAAAGCGGTAAATCAAGGAGATACTAAGGCTGGACTCACCCTACTACCGTATGTAAATAGCGACTTGCTTTCTTATTCTTAGGTATAAGTTAAACAAACAGCGCCTCGTATTACATGTAAAGTGTACCTTTAAAAACAAAACTTTTAAACTATATTGACATATATTTTCTTACTCATTTATAATCCTTCTTTATTTATTTTCGTATTCTGACTTTAGTTTCAAACTAAATATAAACATATAAATAAAGATAATTATTCTTATGTATGTTATGTTATCACATAGAGATAGTAAATGGTGAAAGCGGTTATTTACTTGATGCTTAGTACATTTAATGGGATATATTATGTGGATTCTTATAAGTAAAATAAAAAGCTGTGGTGTCCTGTAAATAATATAAAGGCATATAAAAAAATTTACGAAAGAGAGAATAAAATAATTTGAAAAAACAATGACAGAGTTATTTACAAAATAATGAGTATTGCTTTCAAATTGGGCCTTCTCACTTCAGCACCGCTAAGAATACATATAAAACTGAATTCAACAAATGAGTAAACTCAACTTAGAACGATACATATTATATACATTATATCATGTATATATAATTTGTTAGTTATAAAACATATTTGAAAGCGTCTTTGTAAGATTGAGAGTAAAATCTTAAGGTTGATTTTAATATCAACATCTCCACATGTCACTTTCTAATTGAATCGTTTCTGACACGAAATAATATAACTTCTATAACAAATTATATTTTTACTTTTTTTATAAAACAGGAAGCTTGACGGGCAAATGGGCAACTTGATGGTGAATGGGATCACTCATAGACATTGGCACTGTAAGGAATATTAGCCATTTCTTACATCGTAGTGTAGTTGTACTGGCTCACTCACCTTCCAAACTAAATTATAACAATATTGCTTTTAGCGGTATATATGTGACGAGTTGTTGTTTTTTTTAATCTTGCTATACCATCGAAACACATATCTTTCCATTATTTAAAATATCTTATTTACAACATTCAAAAGTTACCGTAAATATCTCGAAACTCGCTCACCAAGATTACATCTCTAATGCTTAATTAATGTGACGTATGAAACGAGCCGCCGTACAGTTGGTTGGGCACACGCCAATATGTTCTTTTTGCTCCACGAAACGTATTGTACTTATCGTCTATATATGAACCGGACATTCGCAGTAGGAATGAGACAATGAATGCAACAGCTACAACCACAAATCAGTACCGCTTTGTTCTTTAACAGTTGTCAAATCAGAGAGAACATTAGAAGTGGCTTGGGATCTCAAACGTTAGCTATAGTTTTTTTTCGTATACAATTTTACTGATTTATGTATCATATAAAGTAAAAGCCTCCCCTCACTTCGAGAAAAAGTTTTGGAGGTTATTCTACCACGCTGCTTCAATGCGGGTTGGTGGTACATATTGTATGGCAGAATTTCAGTGAAATGGGAACCTGTATGGGTCCTCACGTTGCTTTCCTTCACCGCCGAGTACGAGCTGAATTATAAACACAAATTAAACCCATGAAAATTTTGGTGCACTTGCCTGGGTCTGAACTGGGCTTGAACCGCGATCATCGATTAAGATTTTCACGATCTAACCACTGAGCCATCTCGTCTAATATTCTGCACTTAAATATTTAACAAATTAAATATGTCTTTATAAAGCTACCATATGTAGAACTATACAATTTAAATATTACTGCAAACGCAATAACATAATATGTAATGTTAATATTTCAACTGTGATGCACATTGATGATGCAGACTCATAAAAAATAAACTCAATTAAAAAAATAGAAAGACCAACAGCACGAACAATCCGTCTGCGATTTGTTAGTTTATTGCAAATAAAATTAAGTTTTTGTAAGTTTGTATATTGATTTTGTATTTAGTTATTTTCTTTATTACTAATTAATTAGATTGCAATTAATTGTACACTTTGCATTTAATTGTACAAGCAGCTTGTACACTTTAGTGTCAAACACTATCTTGCACTAATTCAAAAACATGATTTGTGTAATCATTACACAGAAAGTCTTGGACTGTTTTTTTTTTTTTTTTTTTATTGTATAGGTTGGCGGGCGAGCATATGGGCCACCTGATGGTAAGTGGTCACCAATGCCCATAGACAATGGCATTGTAAGAAATGTTAACCATCACTTACATTGCCAATGCGCCACCAACCTTGGGAACTAAGATGTTATGTCCCTTGTGCCTGTAATTACACTGGCTCACTCACCCTTCAAACCGGAACACAACAATACAAAGTACTGCTGTTTTGCGGTAGAATATCTGATGAGTGGGTGGTACCTACCCAGACGAGCTTGCACAAAGCTCTACCACCGAGTAAAGTTTGCGGCTTGCTTAGTTTTACTGACACAAAAAGCACAAAATAATTGGTGCTGTGCAGTCAATTGTCACAATTTCATTTAATCAACATTCGAATAGTGCAAAATGGATTGCGCAATTATTATTTACGTGTAACCCTTAACATTTAGCAAGCGCTCATTTAGTTTTTTTTGGAAACGAAGTTCTTTTACGCGGCTTATAGAAGAGTGAAATGGCAGCGACCTTGGGCATGTCGCATAACGAAATAGCGTTATGCCTACCTCTAAAATGCTACAAAATGCGATACGTTGGGCGTTCGAATTCAGTACTGCACGTAAAAATACAGTAATATAATAAATTAAAATCCATGTATAATATAAATAAACTTATAACAATAAAAAGTGTTCAAAGATTTTTTTTAGCGCCGAATGTAAAGCTGTGATGAAACTAATCGTGTAAGTTAAACCTTTTGTATCGGCAGTCTATATGTAACTACGGAAGTTGAATGCGATAATTACGTGTTTTGTTCAGGTCATTCGGGAATCGTTCTTTTGTTTCTGTATCGTATTATTTAGATAGAACTATCACTACGATTGGCACCATTTGATTTTACATTCCATATAAGCTCGAAATATATTTGTTGTTAAAATTATCAAAAAATTCTATATTTATACTAATATAAAAATTAAATTTCATGTAAAATATTGATTAAAATTGTTCTAATATACTCATATTATTAAATTATAAATTAAAAAGGTGTAAACATTAGTTTTAATATTTTTGTTTGTAAGTGGCAACACTGTTCTGTTTAAGATTTATTGCAATATCACAAGTGTACGCGCCTCTCATACAAAAAAAAACTAGAATTCTTACTCAATCGAATTGTAATTTAAGCCCTAATTCCAATACATATTAAACAATAAATAATATTTTAGGTGTAACAAATTTGTCGTTTACTACTTAAAAAAATAAACGTATTCGATGTCTACTACCAAAAAAAAAAATACAATTAATCATCATAACCTCTCCATAGACTAAAAGCCTTGTCATATCTTATTATCCGTTACTGAGAACATAGATGCCGGAAAATTATTTGAAAAAAAATCTTAACTTCAAATACAAACAATCAAATACATACAAAAACTATATAGAATAACTCAAATAACACTGAAGTTGTAACATGTATACAATAGAAGCATTCATATGGGGTCGCAGGTTGCTCGAATGCTGACTAAAGCGACTCTACCTCAAACCTACTCACAATACACCGCGGTTTTATTAAAGGTTGTTTTCATTTCGGGTTGACTTGAATATGTGTAATATGCATGTTTCTTGTTTGATATTCCTAGACTTATGGGGTGGGATATCAAATATTGAGTTGACTGGCTCTCCGTCGCAACTTCGTTCGTGTAACGATATTTTTTTGATATAAGGAGATATATTAATTTCTATTCGGTAATTTATATCTTACACTTCCTTTTTCTCATACGCTTAAACGCTTTTATTTGAAATTATAAAAACATTTTTTAATTACAATTCATTTCTAAAATGAATTCGTTAATTACTGTTATAAATATTATTTTTAAAAGACCAATAAATTGAACTAAAATCGTTTATATTATTTTTCGCGATAACACGGGAATAGTGTGAACTTTTTCGATATTAGATGTTATACTTTTGGCATAGTTTGCTACAAAAAGCGCCTGGACCAATAATTTTCTTTCCGACGACTTTGACATAATACGCTATATGTTAAAATATATGCAGCATAGAATGGTAATGTTTATAACAAACCAGTAACTAACATCAATTTCTAATACTACATATTATAAAATCAATTCCCGTCACCAAGTATCTGTCTGTCTGTCGGTCTGAACGCGATAAACTCAATAGAAGCCTGTGAATGTCCCACTGCTAGGCTAAGGCCTCTTCTTCTTTTTTTGAGAAGGTTTTTTAGCTTATTTCACCACGTTGCTCCAATGCGGGTTGGTGGAATATATACGTGACAGAATTTCAGTGAAATTTTACACATGCGGGTTTTACTTCACCATCAAGCACGAGATGACTTATAAATCACACATTAAGCACATGCCCGGATTTGAACTCACGATCATCGGTTAAGATTCACGCGTTCTTACCACTGAGCCATCTCGGCTTTCGGCGATAAACTCAAAATAAATAAATTTTTTCTTCATACGATTTTCTCCTATGGCCGGAGTGATTCATAAGGAAGGTTTAGGTGTAAAATATGACAGTGAATATTGAAGAGCTTCTATTTTACTGGCAATATAGTATTATTTATTAAGATAATGTATGTATTTATTCCATCGAGATGATCTTCATGCCATGCACTTTGTGACTCGCTCCAAAATGACGCTGCAGCACATCAGCTTCGACACCGTTCAACCGATCGCCAAGATAATTGGAATATTATAACATCTGACAGGTTTTGTTAGTAATATATAAAACTGTCCATGTAATGAATTATTATACTAATTATATACGAAATGTATTCTTATTAAAATACTCTTTTAAATAAAATAATTTTCATTCTAAATTGTAAAGGCTTGGCTCAATCGTAATCAGGCAGGTAAAAAACGTTAATGCAATTAGGAGAAAGCTCCAACTGCGGCAATTTTAATATGAAGATCGTTTTATATTAAAAGAAATTCAAGGCGTAGTTCGTAAGGCGTTTTAAAAGTTGTAAAAGAAGCCAGCCTTAGAACTCACAGCGGAAACTTGTACTATTCCGGGATGCAATAAATGGCACGATCAGAACTACTCTGGAACGAACACATTTTTATCACTGTTATATTTCGCAATCTGGAGCTATGTGAAATATGGATCTGATGATTTGTTTATTACATTCTTAAAGTTATTTTTTAATCGTTAACTATCAATAATTTCTTTTTGTAAGTACACGTAACGTACGAATATGCAATGTGTCACAATATAAAAGTAAAGTAACAGCCTGTAAATGTCCCACTGCTGTGGTGAGTTTCATCTTTCCGAGGAGCTTTGGTGTTTATATCACCAGACTTATCTAAAGCGGAATGGTGTATACATATGTAACAAAATATCGCAATAAATGCAGATTTCCTAACGATATTTACAAACATGATAATTCAACGGTTAAACAATCACGTGTACTCATTACAAAATATTGAACCCAAAACTCGCGATGTCTTTGTGTAATGTAACTGCAGTACTATTCTAAGGTATTTGTTTTATAATAAATGTCATAATAGTCATAACTCTGATAGTCCCACATCTAAATCTAAAACCACAGCTTAATCGTCAAGCCAAGAAATTTTGCCAAAGCAACTACAACTCCATAACTTTCAATTTTGTTTCAATTGTTCATAACAATGTATTTCTAAATAACTTTAAGAATTAAATTCTTTATACAAGCAAATTATATTACATATTAAATTTGTATTATTCAAAAAGTAGAAATGTTATAAAAGAGTTTTAGTGCCGTTTGAAAATTTAAAATCTTATATAGAAACTTCGAGACGCAATAAATGGCGATCCGTTGCACCAAAACTAGGAAACGAACCAATTTTTATTACAATTCAATAGCCCACTTTATTTATTTCTTATAAAGTATCTTATATGTATGCTTATATCTTAGTATTATATTTCAATATGAAATATACTATAATATATTTATTTCGTTAATGTATGTTGTCCTAAAGAAGCCGAGATGGCCCAGTGGTAAGAACGCGTGAAACTTAACCGATGATCGTAGGTTCAAACCCGGGCAAGTACCACTGAATTTCATGTGCTTAATTTGTGATTATAATTCATCTCGAGCTTGACGGTGAAGGAAAACATCGCAAAGAAACCTGCACGTGTCGAATTTCACTGAAATTCTGTCATGTGTATTCCACTAACCCGCATTGGAGCAGCGTAGTGGAATAAGCTCCAAACCTTCTCCTCAAAAGAGGAGAAGAGGCCTGAGCCCAGCAGTGGGATATTGACAGGCTGTTATTGTATATTGTCCTTATATAAAATTAACCCTAGTTTACATTGAACTTAGTACTCAATAACCTTCCGATTACTTAAAAGATAAATCATGAAGCTGACGTAACAATTGTAATTAATTGAAGCGAGAGCCATGAAACTGTTGATCCTCAGCAAAGCGTCTTCAATCACAGTTTATAGATTCAACTGCGAGGAAAACTAAGGAACGTCGTTTATTTTTAATTGGTGTGTTCCATTAGTATAATTTCACTTCTATGAAGAGCCAAGATGTCTAATGGTTAGAACATACTAATCTTAAACGTAATTTTTTTTGACTGGATCTCATTAAATTTTCGTGTGCTTTATTTGTGTTTAAAATTCATTTAGATCATACATATACTAATTTCGTTGCACAAAGTTGAAACGGTTTATTTATAAAGCTTGTCATAAAAAAAAACGGAGCTAGCCAGCCCTTAGCCAGTAAATACCTTAAACAATATTTTTGAATAAATGTACCAAAGCTATTTACATTACCGTTATAGGTTTCGATATTTAATAATATACATATTTTCAATACAATATCATATACTATATTCAACATAGAATTGATCGTGAAATGGTTAATTAAATAAAAGTACACAAGATTTCATAGCAAAATTATAATATCAGTTTTATTTGTATCAATTTCTTGCAAATCTCGGCCACTTCGACTCGAAATGTTAGAATGTACAAACAACCATCTGGTTAATTAAAGTATGAAACATCGTTGGATGAAAATTAAATAGGCTCAAACGAATTGCGTTTAAACAACGAGGGTTCAGATTCAAACGCTTTGTGCTAGTGGCGATACTTTGTAAGGTTCGCTATGGTCACTATTGTGTAGACGAAAATTGTTTTGGTAATCAAAGTTCGGAAATTTTACGTAATTTCCATGTTAAAATTACAATTTTCAATTAATCGAACAAATAACTGTTATTTAAATAATAGATGAAAAGTTGAAGAGTAATAGATTAGCGTGGTATGGGCATGTGATGAGAAGGGATGAAAAACATGTTACTAGAAGGGTGATGTGTATGAATGTTGATGGATATAGGGGACGGGGGAGGCCGAAGAAAGTTTGGATGGATTGCTTAAGAAAGGATATGTGTATGAAAGGTGTAAGTACTGAGATGACGAGTGAATGAAAGAAGTGGAAGAAAAATACATTTTGTGCCGACCCCACGTAGTGGGATAAGGGCAGGAAGAAGAAGAACTATTATTTAAATAAACGACATTGAACTTGGGCAATCATTTACGAATGTGTTCGAATTTTTTGAATATTATATAATAGAAAAAGAATCACCTAACCTTGAGGGCAATTAATTGACATTACATAACAAAAATACTGATGCCTAAATTATATTTTATATAATGTTATGAAATAATTACACGAACATAATTATAAAATTACTTTCAATACATATATAGCCAGTATAGTGAATATGTAATTCACGCTATCGGCATTGGCGATGCGCTCGCTCTTATTGGAGTTTGAAACAAAACGAGCGTGTCGCATGTAGGCGATGGCTCGTTGAAGCGAAATTATATACACTCAACAAATACAGCCGACTTCGGCGTCGCAACGCCAATTCACCAAATGTTGTGCACTGCATGTACCCAATAAATTTTCGCGCGCGACTCTCTTGCCAATAGCAAGCAATAAATGTTTGGAATGAACTCTGATTTAAACAAATTCATATGCTTTTTTTTTCATATGCATAAAATTTTAATGTAGCTATTTTCAAAATCATCATAATTTATTCTTTAAGATAAATAATCTAACTGTTTAAGAAATATATACTGTGTTATATAAAAGCTATTAAGAATATGACTTTTTTTTAATTTTAAATAGAAAATTCAGAATCATGAGCTGAATATTTCGCGACAATCTGTTGAGTGGTTCTCGAGATAAGACAAAGGAAAAACTTACAAAGACGCAAGTTGTAAGACCTACTTCCTATTTAGAAGGCACACTCGCTTTCACTAAATCTCTGATTTGTCGAGTAAAGATTTTACATTTGTTCCGTTCCTATGTTTAAAATATTATACAGAAACGCTACGAAGACGATTGTAATGCATGATTTCTATGACGATGCACCTGTTCCCTTCTTATTTATGATCTGAAGTAAGATCCAAGTGACATGCATACAGTAATTAATTTGGGTCAGGATTACAAAGATTTGTTTATCCATTTGCCACGCAGATAATATGCAAGAATGCCAAGTGGTATATAATAAAACAATAAAATAAATAATATTCCAAGCAGTTTATTTAATTAAATTTTAAATCACAATGTTTTGTAACATAGCTCATTTAATACAAATAATTATAACATAAAGAAAATTGAATAATTGTTACTATAATAATAAACTGTAACTATTTAATTAATTGTCTTTATTTTTAAATTTAATTATCTTTAAATAAATACACAATACGATACACATAGCAATATCGATTAAATTATATTAATGACTTATAGACTTAAAAAACATACTG
Source organism: Nymphalis polychloros (assembly GCA_905220585.2). Classification (NCBI taxonomy): domain Eukaryota; kingdom Metazoa; phylum Arthropoda; class Insecta; order Lepidoptera; family Nymphalidae; genus Nymphalis; species Nymphalis polychloros. Next base: position 5,477,513 of record HG992247.1, read on the forward strand.
TAATACAATTTACCATAATCAAATTATTAACAACATCATACACGAATAAAGGAATTATATAAATTTGTTCTTCGTGAAGAATTTATATTAAATAAAATATGCATATCCGATCAATACTCCGTCATAGTGTAAACGCGGCCATATTTCAGAGATGGCACGGAAATAATTAGTAGAGCTTTATCCAAGATCGCATTCAGTGGTATAATGAATGAAACGTCACAAATGCGTCATGACGCAAGGAATAACGTAAGCTTATACTGTTGGCATTTTATCGACAATTTTATAATAAAATATCGGTGGATTGTGTATAATATACGTATTTAGTTGTAAAAATTTTGTAACAAAGAAATATTTTAATAATCAAATTACACTAATAAGATTTTTTTTCTCTATAAATTGATGGTTTATGTGCAAGGTTGATATTTTTAACTTTATATTGACTTTTACTTAATATTGATATATTGACATTTTCCAAGACCATCTGTATAGACAATAATCCCCATTTATCAATTATTTCGCTGTCTTCCGGCTTAAATAATATATAAGTGTATAGTATAAGTCACATACGCTTTGTGTAAGGAATGGCTTATCATGCTTACAGTGTCAATATAAATGGTAAGAGGCTATTTACTTATCCAGTTATAAGTAAGAAAAAAACACACTTCTAGCTATACTTTAAAATGTATTGGGCCTTTATATATTGTCTACTGATTAAGCCCAAGTTAGTAAGTTAGTTAGTTAGTAACCCAAGGTTGGTGGCGCAGTGGTGATGTTGTTTTTTTTAAGAACTACACAAACCACTGTCCATGGGCGTTGGTGACCACTTACCATCAGGTGGCCCACATCTAATTTCCAATCAAAAACTATTTACTGAGTTACCTTAAAAATTAATTACAAAGTGTCGATGACCCAAAAATATTAAAATTTTTACTTGTTAAATTTTATAGAATTTAAGAAGCCGGTTCGAAAAGTCATTGAAAATATTTGGTTACTTGAAAATATCTTTTCTTACTTCGAAAAGCGAGTACGTCTTAAGTTCATATTTTTACAAACAATAGATTTTTAAAACAAAAGACAACATACAGATAACTATCTAGAAGTATCTTGGCAGCTCACAGTTAAGTTGCAAGCAGAAACCGGTCAAGAGGGACACGGGAGTGTCTTTCCAATTATGAAAATAATAAAAGATCGCAAGAAGTACCATCTATGCCTTTATCTAGACCTAAGAAAATCTGAACATAAAACTGAGCTCGCTTTTGTCTGAAGTCTTAATATCTGCACGTGTATCAATGACGGTATATTTTACTATTTCAAACCACATGTACATAATATATGTTAAACAATAATTAATAAACTTTCCAAACGGAAAACCATAAACCAAACAATTAATTGAGCAAAACGTTGAATCAAAAACACGATAAACGAATGCAAATACAGTTATATCTAACCGCTAGAACCGAGTCTCTCCAAAGCAAAACAACTCGTCATAAATATTGCCAAACCACAGCAGGATAGAATCGAATATGAGGGAGGAATGAAAAAAAATATTAAAATTTCGAATGGTCACAATCCAGGCTATCGCTATCAAAGCACGTCCAATCAAAACGAGACGTGACAATGAATCAAAACCTTTCCGATTCTGTGAATAGCTCGCTAACTTATTGGCGGTTCTTTATTTGTTGATTGCCGTTTGACACCTCCGCGGGAGGGTATTCGGTTGGTATTTTTATTTAATTAACTTATACCATCCGTCGCACGTTTGTGGGACGCGAGGGCCGGGAGGGACGGGGCGAAGGGGAGTAATACAATGCTGACTAATTTACACGCGGTTTCACTTGTTGTTCAGTTTAAAAAAAATCCATGCTCGGCTCTCCCGTTTAGAACGATGTTTTTAATTTAGCAAAATTCATTTCATTCAAAATTTCTGTCGTTTAACAAACTCTATATCACTAAGTATCTTTAATTGAAAGTAACTGCAGCGAACATAAATACGGGCCGAGTAGAATTCGCTTCGCAGAGAGCTGCGCGAGAGATAAGACGATAATAATTCTTCGCGAAATGTCACGAAAGTTCATAACTGATAAAAGTTTCGTCCCTTTCTTAAATTTTAATAGAGATTTAATTTTCGCGAATATCCTATCCGGCGTGATAACGGAACTAGCCGTTATAAAGTATAAACTTATTTTGGAATTTAACTAAACCATATTGCTCACGTTAACCTACCATCAAAGTCAAAAAATACTTAAACTCAGTAATTACTCTTTTGATAACATGAAATATACAATCAACTATAACAATTAAATTCAAATGTCCTACATAGACATCAACGAAGAGAAACTTTTTTGTCAATTACATATTCAAGAATTCTGTAATAATCTTTATCTATATTTTTTTTGGGATTTAATGTTATCAACAGGCAAACTTATTTTTAATGACAACAAAAAGCATTATGTGTCATAATGAGTTCATAAGTCCTTAAGATCTAAATAAACAAGGAAGAAACATTTAACTTAACATTTACTTGTTTATTCAAGAAATAAATATACTTTAAAAGAACTTCCGGTTGCGGCTTTGTCCGCTGAAATTAAGTAAAAAAGAAATATACTCTAAATACATTATATAATAATAGGTACGTTCGATTATTTTTTTACTTTTTTTTTATTTTATAGGTAGGCGGACGATCATATGGGTCACCTGAAGTTAAGTGGTCAACTACGCCACTTGCTTTCTTACAATGGCATTGTAAAAAATGTTAGCCATCGCTTTCATCGCCAATGCGCCACCAATCTTGGGAACTAAGATGTTATGTCCCTTCTGCCTGTAATTACACTGGCTCACTCACCCTTCAAACCGGAACACAACAATACAAAGTACTGCTGTTTTGCGGTAGAATATCTGATGAGTGGGTGGTATCTACCCAGACGAGCTTGCACAAAGCTCTACCACCGAGTAAAGCGATATAGCGACGCGGTTATAGCGACGTTTGTAAAAAAAACCGGAAAACATACATAACCCTTTTAGTCGTGGTGTTCTAAAAATACTGTAATCTTGAAGAGTTCCACTAGATGAACTTGAAAAGTAAGGGATGCAACCCATTTGAAATCATACTTCTGCTTTCGGCTCTATATTACTAAGCAGCTGTTTCTAAATTTCAGTTTAGATCGGGCGAGTATCAGCCGTCAATAATGAAAGCGAAATATTATTGAAAATATAAATTGTATTTGTTTTCAAAATAATTTCGAAAATGGATAGTTCTTTTAATGTATTTTTTTCGTTTTTGAATATTGTGTTATATGTCAAATAAGCCAGCATACAAGATATTATGCGCGCACCACGCAAGTTTGTAATTGAAAAAGTTCCCGTCGTTTTTAACGTAAAGCCTTTATTTGTTTTTCAATTTGTTTCACCGGTCTCGAGTGGTGTACATGTAATATCTGCGCTAAGTTTGTTTATTGAATATTTAAAAAAAAGCCTTACACTAGCTCATTGTGCCTCTGTTATTAGTAATTCTAATATATATATTTATTCGATGTTTTATTTACACACACGTATACGCACATTAACGTAGAATTCTGAGTATGTAGTATATAGTACTTAAAGTTGTATTAATTTGTTATAAAAAAACATTGATTTCTATGAAAGTCTTAGTCTTCTTTATACTTATTTTTACCGCCATAATTATTTGACCAAAATTAATGTATTTTTGTTTTCCTTTTTCTTGATTTTATTTTATTTATTTTGAACAATTAATACATATCATAAACAATTTATAGGATAGTAACTACTATAGTATTGCTCTGTGTCGTAGTGAAATTATAAATATTTTTAGTTCGTTATCTCAGTTTATAATGAAAACTTACTGAATTTCCTCAGAACATAATAACATTTCAATAAATAACAATTAATTATTATTTAATATTAAAAATAAAAGATTTAATTTTTTTTTTAATTTACATATGTAGTCAGCCTACCAAATGGACCACCTGATGGTAAGTGATCATTACTATTGCCCATAGATATACGCGCTATTAGAAATATTAATCATCCCTTACATAGCCCATGCGCCACCAACCTAATCATAAGATAATAATCTTGATCGCATTTAGTAATATATAATTTTAACTACAAATTTGATAACTGTCAGCCGAGAATACCCTGTGAGAGAGCCGACAAACCAGTGGTTAGACCACGTGAATCTTAACTAAAGGCTACAATTTCAATCTTGCACACGCAATACTAAATTTTCGTGTTTATAATTCATCTCGTAGTTAGCAGTTGAGCAAGACATCGTGAGGAAACCTAAAGGTGTCGAATTGAAAATCTACCGAAGTGAAACCCGTAACGAAGCAGGATAGTGGAATAACGTAGCGAGGCTGTGCAAACATTCACGAGCTGTTACTTTTATCTAACCAGTTAATATTTAGCCCAACCTACTTACCGAAACGAAAATTAAAATATAGCATTTTTTTATTTATACTCTATACTAATATAATAAATACGAAACTAACTGTCTGCCTGTCTGATCACTAAGCCAACTGCCTACTGGCCGGCTAAGCCACTGAAATTGATGAAATTTTGTTGATCCCCAAAGAAAGATATAGGCTTCTTTTTAATACCTAACATCTGTCCTGCCCTCCCTTCCACGCGTGTTTAGTGGGTGAGTAGTTAAACAATGCCGTCTTCTTCTTTCATATGTCAAATTAATAATGTCAGAAACAGCGAAATCAGTGTTTAACTAAACAGCTGCTAAGCAACGTTTAAAATATATAAGGTCGTAAGTGTCAAATTAGGGCTTAAAGTATAACGTAGCGTAATACAATTTGTGATTGTTTATTGATAAGCACGTAATAAAGGGCGCGTGTAATTACCGCGTTAGTTTTTACTAGCGGAATGCGGTTAGGGCTATATCGTGGCATTGATATAGGATAACCACTATTCCTTCGATGTTTGGACAATTCATTGATGTATGTATTTTTGTTCTTAATCTTTTGAGTTTTGTAACTTATTGATTTATATATTTGTAATTTACCTTTTAGTTATAACAAGGTAATTAAAGTTAATTTCTATGTAATAATGTAATACTATGAAATTAACATTAAATAAATTATAAATTTTATCGCCTTTAATGTCAATTGTGTCATAATATTTTTATGTATTTATTTTACATTTCTTCTATGTATAATAGTGAATTTAATGCTTAAAAATTGATAATCAATATGTAATAGTTAAAAACATCTTGTATTATATATAAAACATTCAACAATAATATATATAACACTTTCGGTATTGTATGTATAATGTGGCAACCCTACGTTGACAATAAATGCCACGTGTCGTGTGTAGGGAATGGGCTTACATGTGAAACAATAATGTATTTGAGTTGCCCTAATCGTGTGTAAATACGACGGGAACTCGAATGCCGCACATCGTTAGTGCTTCAATAAGCTACATCCATAAATAGTTTGTTGACTCGATGGAAACATACATCATGGTCCCGGTCTACTGATCTATGCGAACTGACGAGAACTAATCGGCTTTACAAAACATCGATACTAACAACAGTTGAAACCTAGGGCATCCAATATGTTTTCTTCCATAAATACAAATAAGGTTATATATATATATATATATATATATATATATATATATATTTTAAATTTAATAGCTACACGTTATAAGATTATTTAATAAATCCTTTTCACTAACGACAGAACCCTTTGAGTTAAGTGCTGAAGCGCACCTGAATAAATCCATTTTCCTTCTTTAAAATTCAATTTTAGATAGCAGCCTGTAAATCGGGACGTTATCGGGAATCGATATTCATAGATAGCGTATTCGTGTGCACTTGAAAGTAAAATAGCTGCGCAATCTTTCTAACTATCTCGCGTTTGGTATAAAGGTGGGAATCAGCAATCGGCGTCAGCAGAATCAGTAAAATGCATTGTCCGTCGGCCGAGCGGAACGAAGCGCGGCTGCGGCCATCCGCCGCGAAATGGCATTCGTTTTCAACCGAACTGCGTTGCCCGCCAAACTTAATTGCTCTATTGTTAATTACGTAACGTTTCAACGTTCACCGCATTTTGCATTGTGACTAATTCGCATGAGACCACTATTAATTATAAGTTTTAATATCGGCAGTTGCGGAGCAATTGCATTTGCAGCGGTCAAAGTCAGTCGGAATGCTTTGCGCTTAGTTAGCTCTATATCATAGAAATTAAACCTTTACATCCAACTTTCAGTAGCACAAAGAAGCGTTTCATTTTTCATTTACAACAAAATTATCTCTTTGATTTTGTAGCCAAATTTAAACTAACTATACTATTTAAATTAATTAAATTTATAAAACTTTATTAATGCATGAATTAGTTAGAATTTTATACGAGTTAAGTTCATAGTGTTAATCTCGTACTCATGTTAATTTGTTTATTTAAAACATTAATTCCTTATCAACTCTCACCGTACTTGTTCTTCTTATTACAGCACAATAATTCAAAGGTAAATAAATTCATGGACCATGTCGGAAGATATTCGTCTCAGTCAGTCCTCGATTGAGAAATTACAAATGCAACGATTAGCTTAAAACGAAAGCGAGCCATCATTTATCTTGGCGCGACAATTCGATTGGTTACAGGCCGAGCTCAGTTGACTGCTGTAAGATTATTTATAACGAGGTAATTACGTATAAGATCCCGCAATAGAGCACACATCCCCGTCACGAATGCGTCATTAGCGTACGTCAATTTCAAATGAATTTAAACACTATAAATGACGACTATGTATTTAGTTGTCATTTATAGGTTGTTAGTCTGCTTTATTTATTCTTTCATTTTATATTACACGAACAAACAATGACTTTATTACCATTTTTCAATAATCCGTAGAACTTTGTTTGCCGTTCGGGTTGTACCACCCACTCATCAATTATTGTATCGCCAAACAGCTATAATGTTTAACGCTGGGTTCCGGTTTGAAGGGTGAAATACCCAGTGTAATTACAAGCCTGAGTACCTACCATCTTAGTTGGTATGGTTGGCGGCACATTGGTGTATAGAATAATTAATGTTCCATACACCTCTAATGTCTATGGGCGGTGGTGACTTACCGTTTCACTGTTTACCTTACTATATTCAATATATATAGGGTTTTCCATTAAGGGCGCTTGATCTTTGAAATGCAAAAAAAAATACATGTAGGAGAGATATTTGCGAATTTTTTTTTTATTTGGAAGGTCTATCGACCCCTTTATGTATGGAATATGACATCATTCAAATGACCGCCACGGCTTCGGTTGGTGGCGCGCACACGAAAGGTCCAATTCTCGATGACTCTGGCGCACAAATCGGGCTGTATTTGATCGATGGCGTGGCGTATGTTGACTTTGAGGGCATCGGTGGTTTGGGGCTTGTTGGCATAGACCTGGGACTTAAGAAAACCCCACAAGAAAAAGTCCAGCGGGGTCAAATCGCACGATCTCGGTGGCCAGTTCACGTCGCCTCCGCGCGAGATGACCATGTCCAGAAATTGCTCGTGCAGAACTTCCATCGTAGCGTGTGCTGTGTGGCACGTAGCGCCGTCCTGTTGAAACCACATGTTGTCCAGATCCATATTCTCGATTTCAGGCCAAAAGAAGTTGGTTATCATCGACCGGTATCTCTCACCATTGACGGTGACGGCCACACCATTATCGTTTTCGAAAAAATACGGACCAATCACGCCTCCGGCCCAAAATCCGCACCAAACAGTCACTTTCTGCGGGTGCATTGCCACTTGGTGAACCTCGTGTGGATTGGTCTCGTCCCAAATACGGCAATTTTGCTTGTTGACATAGCCATTCATCCAAAAATGCGCCTCGTCGCTGAAGATGATTTTTTTGCCAAAATCGGCGTCAACTTCCAACTGCTCTAATGCCCAGTCAGCGAACACACGGCGCTGTCTATGGTCATTAACCTTGAGCTCTTGGGTCAGCTGGATCTTGTACGGGTGCAGGCTCAAGTCACAACGCAAAATTCGCCAAGTTGTCGTCTGCGAAAGGCCGAGTTCCTGTGCGCGACGCGGAATTGACTGCCGCGGGTTTTCGAGGACACTGTCGCGCACAGCGGCGATATTCTCGGCAGATCTCGCGTTACGGTGACGCACGGGAATCGGCTGATTGTTAACTGACCCGATTGACTCGAATTTGTCCACCAATCGACGGATAGTCGACTCGGCAGGACGATCATCGCGACCGTAAAACGGGCGAAGTGCGCGGAACGTTGCTCGAACTGAAGACCCATTTTCATAAAACAATTTTATGATTTGCACTTTTTTCATTCGATATTATCTACTGGTTTCCTCAGTAGTTACCATAAAAAACTTAATTTTTTGTCCATATGTAAATATTTACCCGATGGTAGAGCTTTGTGCAAGCTCGTCTGGCTAGATACCACCCACTCATCAGATATTCTACCGCAAAACAGCAGTACTTTGTATTGTTATGCTCCAGTTTGAAGGGTGACTGAGCCATTTTAATTACCGGCACAAGGGACATAACATCTTAGTTCCCAAGGTTGGTGGCGCATTGGCGGTCTAAGCGATGGTTAACATTTCTTACAATGGCATTGTTTATGGGCGTTGGTGACCACTTACTATCAGGTGGCCAATATAGAATATATATATATTTGTGTTAATAGCAAGTTATTTAACTACAATTTAATTAGTTTAGTTTGCGTCTTTGTAATGCAACCGTAAAAACCGGCGACAATGATTGCATGAAACAAGATTAATTAAAGCAACCCGAGATTTGGTCAGCTCCTCCTGTTTTTTATGATACTTATAATACATTTAAATATATACATACATACAAGTTATCGCGTGTAAAAAATCACCGAGGCCGTTTATTTTAAATTATAAGGGTCCTATCTATCTGATTTCATATCAAACGGAATTTCCTTACACGTCACGAACAGGATAATTTCACAATTTTCACATCATCATAATATATGTCGTAACGTATCATGTCAAAGGAAATAATCCTCAATAATAATATTACTTTAAAGAAGACAAATTGCTAAGGGTTTTAATATTAAGAGATATAATCTTAACATATTTGGGCACGATTTCATTATTATTATTACTTTAGTTAATTTAAAGTATTAGGGGAATTAATTTTCATATGCTATGAGAAGAAGTCCTTCTTCGAATTACGTCTATCCTGAAAATACGTTAGGTAATGAATTCGGCACGTTAATGAGAGTAACTCTATATTAAGCATGAATTTAATTATGTATATGTTATTATCCGATTTAATTAGTATTCTCTCTGCATTTTCGTATCAGTGAAATGGAATTTAAAATTATGTAACATACTATCTTAAACATATTTATAGCTAAAAACGCTTATGTTGTGAGTAATTTTAAGTATGTAGAACTTGAGGTCCTGGGTTCAAACCCAAGTCAGTAAGACAGTTGTTTATTTTAAGACATTCTCAATCCAGAAGGTAGTGGCGTTACACTGCCGTGCTTCGAAAAGTCGTTTCCCGTCACAATAGAAAGAGATCATGTGCAGGACCTGGATGATTCCTGCCCCATCAGATGTGAACTATGGAACTACTATATGAGCGAGTGAATAGAGAATGCACCTGTGTTTTATGCTCATACTTGTGTACTACAATCTTATGTTCAGATGGTCTTTGGGCTTGGCCCTTTTGGCAGAGATTCGGTTAGAATATTTTGTAAAAATGTTTTCTTTTTTTTCATTTGTAAAATTAATACCTTAATTTATGATTTCTTTTTGTTCTTTAGTGTTGTTAATTTTGATTACATAATGAGTTGAGTAATTTTTGAAATTAAAACATCAAATTCATTAATCATATTATTATTATTTAAAAATACTTTGTTCCGAATCCGAACTAACTTAGATCAAAATATAAAACCAATTATTCGAAATAAAAATTAATAATGAAAATGTACAAACGTACGTACATATTTTTGCATATGTAAAATACAACAAAATCTATTTGCTTGACTTTGATTATCTCTTCTAGTCCAAATTAGCAGTTCTGTTCAAACTATTACACACAACTTATTTTAAAACACTTTTAATTAACGAAATAAATTAAACGACTACACTCGAGATAAATTTTAAAATATCTATTTATAGAAAGTATTTGTCAAGTACAGGCACAAAAAACATCCATTAAAATTGTTGGAAGTTAAAGTTTTAATTTATAAAGTTACCAGTTATGGCGGCTGTCCATTTTAAAGTGGGCTATTTGAAAAACTCCCAAATAGAATATTTTAAAACATTTGTCGTTCATACATCATATTCTGTACCGTCGTAATGGTTTTACCGGTTAATATAATAAAGTTAGTGTGCCTCGCGGTTTTATCCGCGTTATATTATAAATATACATTGTACATAAACTTAATATAGTTTGAAAATATATAAGTTCAATTTTTTGAGCAAAAATTTAAAGGCCGGCAACGAACCCTCTAGCCCTCAGGTGTCGCAGGTGTCCATGCGCGGTGGTAGTCACTTTCCATCAGGAGAGCCTACAGCAAGTTTGACCCCTCTTTCGTAAAAAAATAAACACAAATCCCCGCTTAATATTCAAAATGGTAGCCAAGTCAATTCTACTTGATGTTAATTATGTATTTAAGCAGCAATACTTTGTACTGTTGTGTTCCGGTTTGAAGGGTGAGTGAGCCAATGCAATTACAAGCACAAGGGTCATAACATCTAAGTTTCCAAGGTTGGTGACGCATTGGCGATGTAAGCGATGGTTAACATTTCTTACAATGCCATTGTCTATGGGCGTTGGTGACCACTTACCATCAGGTGGCCAATACGCCCGTCCGCAATCCGATACAAAAAAAAAACTACCACAGGTTTTAAGGTTATAAATATAATATAAGATTTTTGTTTCAAATCATGCAAATTTAACTGGCTAACCTAGTTTGACTATTAAGTTTCAGTATACTTTTCTAAGAGATATTTCCTTCCTGAAATTAACGTTGAAACATACAAATTCTCCAGTTTAATTATTTTAAAATAAATGAATACGCAACTATAAAACTATTTAATAATACCATTACAAAAAAAAAAAAAAAACGATAAATTGTTTTTATTTTTACTACAACACAAAGTGAATAAGACTTCGAACTAATGCTTTTATAATTACACACTCGATTTCATTCTTATCTACTTTTACTTTATTTACCTTTATTCTACCACTTACACTTCATTTATTTTTAAACGTTAGTATATTTGTATTTCAATCATAATAATCATTAAAATATTAAAATGAATAACGATAATATTTTTTATTCTAGAATATAATTTATATATATTAATTATTTATAGTAGAAAAATATTTTGAACTTTCCGAATTATCTTAATTTAACTTTATAAAAATGTATATTCTTGGTTAAAATATACGAGAATGAAGGGCTATATAGGAATATTTAAAATAATTTCAACACACGTTAATGTTAAGCTTACATAAAAATGAAACAGTTCTAGCATTATCAATTAATTAATAAATCTCGCAAATGTAAAATTGCTATAATGCTTCGAAAACAATACTAATAATTATAGTGTCCTATCTCAATTGAAAGTTTATATCAAATTAAAGTTTATGATAAAAAAATTAGATCCTGATTAAAATTGCAGATCACAAGGTCCTCCAGACCGATTTCGGCCACGGCGGCCAATCTCAAGAGAGATTAGCCAACTGCGCAGGAGATATTATAGTGCACAAGTGTATGCGCAAACACAGGTGCACTCTCTTTTCCTTAGCTCTCATAATCCGATGGGACGGCAATCCGACAAGACCGGAAAGAATTCAGGCGCAGGACCAACAGCTTAACGTGCTTTCCGATGCACGGGAGTGTACACACATCCGACTTCCAGACTCCGGGCTGCTACTGAGAATTTTTTGACAGAAAAACCCAATAACTACTTATTGGCCCGACCTGGGAATTGAACTCAGGACCACAGGGTCTGCGGCCTTATATCTAGCCACTAGACCAACGAGGCATGCAGATCATATAAAATATAGAAACATACCATCGGTTAAATAAATAAAACTTCGGTAACGTAGACTCGAAGCGCTTCGGAAAATACAACCTCATGAAATAAATAACAGCCGCGCCCTTTGAACTATTACCAATATCTACCAAGAAATTGGTATATCGTGTATGCAATAAATAATAAAGCCGCATCGATTTCAGCAACGCTTTATAAATAAGTAACTACAAATGGTTGGTACTTCGATTGTATAGAATTACGTTCACTCGATATAACTAAATTGCCGAACCATGTCACTTGTTAATATCGTGTTTATTATTTGGTTTGATTTCAAGAAACATGTTCGAGATGTGATGCTTTGCTTCGCAAACATTGACGACATGAAACATTTTAGTGGATGTCAGTGTAATTACCTAAGTATTTATGTGTGCGTGACGATATATTCGTAAATATTGCCTTAATTCCAAGTAAGAGTTAATTGTAATTATGTATAATATATAGTTAGGTATCTAAAATAATAGCTAATCGTCCCTGCTTCGGACAGCTTCGTAGATAAGGGGAAAATGTATTTTAGATTGTATTTGCATTAAACCTGTTTTTATTGCGCGTCTATGTCGGACAAGGAGTGACAAGTCAGTCGGGCGGATAGTTTAGGAAATCTTGCAATGAGTGATATTCACTAGCGAGTTACACACACATATATATGTGTGTGTGTAACTAGTAGTAACTTTTAATAATAATATCTTACTGTTTTGTTGATCCAGTGGCTTTAATTATTTATATCTGCAGACCCCAACCCGAAACGGATTTCAAGTAATTATCTGTAACTGACCTGGAGTTTGTAAGTTGCTTCACCTGCACGAGAGCACGTAAAGCTGATCCTGTGTATGAAGTCTCTTCGGTTGCATGGCCATCCCTTCTTATTATAAAAATGGATCTGTGTTTGCAAACACAATTGTCCACTATCTCCTGTGCAGTTTGCGAATATTAATTCAGACCGTGACCAAAATTGGTAAGGGTATCATCATTTGACAAACGTTATATTTCAACTCATTTATCTTATTTTAATTTCTGATATTCAAAGATATGTAAATTATACATATACATAACAATATTAAGTCAAATATTTACAAACATACATTTATGTCCCAAACAACGGGACACAAACAATGCGAGTCTCTACGTTCATGTGTTTTATATCAAATGCATTATCCCCGAGCATTTAAATACAACTGCATTAAATATTCGTAACATTAATCTGTTCTATAGTTTAATATATTTAATTAACGTATTTAAAGTTGGGAATTTATTTTCAATAGAGTATTGAATGTTGATGTCACTCATGATTTTAAGTTTTTTTTTCGAGATTTATTTATTACGTTTTTTATATAGAGTGTAAAGTTTTAATCATTTTTTTTTATATTTAAGAGCGGGCAAACTAGCAGGAGGCTCATCTGATGGAAAGTGACTACCACCGCCCATGGACATCTGCAACATCTGAGGACTTGCAGGTGGGTTGCCGGCCTTTAAGGAAAGCGTACGCTCTCAATTTTGAGTATATATATATATAAGGTCCTCCAGACCGATTTCGGCCACGGCGGCCAATCTCATGAGAGATTGATTAGCCAACTGCGCAGGAGATATTATAGTGCACAAGTGTGTGCGCAAACACAGGTGCACTCTCTTTTCCTTAGCTCTCATAATCCGATGGGACGGCAATCCGACACGACCGAAAAGAGTTCAGGCGCAGGACCAACGGCTTAACGTGCTTTCCGAGGCACGAGAGTGTACACACTTCCAACTTCCAGACTCCGGGCTGCTACTGAGAATTTTCTGACAGAAAAACCCAATAACTATTTATTGGCCCGACCTGGGAATTGAACCCAGGACCACTGGGTCTGCGGCCTTATATCTAGCCACTAGACCAACGAGGCAATTTTGAGTAATTATTATATATAAATAATACTTAAATAATAATCTATTGAAAAGAAACATTCTTTAATCATATTGTAAGACTGTTTATTATATTTACTATTTAAAAAATGCATTACATATAGTAGATACGCTGTAGGCATGCATAGCTAATTTTTAGCAATTTTTTTTTACATTAGCCTTTCAAGGAAAAATAACGTTTGTTCCCAACGACCGATAACAAAACATCGCTCCCTTTTACCTGACGATGCAATCTTAAGACTGCAGCAAGTCTTCGATATTGCAAATACGTGCCTGAGATGCAAAACCGCAGCAAAGGTAGATGTATGTCTCTTACGACATGCCATCATCATAAATAATGTACTAGGTCCCACCGCACCTGAATTATTCAACGTTGACGGCCACTTTATTAAATTTGTTGTTTTATGAAAACATCTAGCGTCTTTCAAAATCTCACAAAGTCTCACAAATTAATAAAATGAAATATTATCATAAGGGAATTGAAAATTCAAAAATGGCCACGTTATTTTCGATAAGTGGCTTAACTTCGTCCAATTTATAATTTTTGTTTTTTTTTTACTCTGAATCAAATAATACTTTTTCTAAGAAAATTGAATTTCTAATACTCATATATTACAATTTAATATTTTTATAATGACATATTGGCTTTATTAAAATACCACATAAATATTTATAGATTTAATGTATAAAAAATAATGCTAGGTGTCGTATCAAATAATTATTTATATCTCGAAAGAAATATCTGTTAAGTTTTCACTGTCAAACCAATCGATTTTGTAATGTGGTATGAAGCAAGGTTGGACCCTAAGCAAGAACTTTGGCTTTACTCATACTTTATTATTATTCATTTGTTTTTCCGACCCAATGCCCCCCAATAGGCGTGTAAAGCCGCGCGAAAACTAGTGTGCAAAGAAAAATTAAAGCGACATTGCAATTTGCAACGTATAGTGATATCATCATTATCTAATATCATAATCAATATAAGCTGTTATATAAATAAAATCCAAGACGCATAAATATAAAGCATATCTTTGAATTCAAATAACTGAATAGAAAATTCAATAATATATGTACATAATTTAAAAAAAGACATAATACATAATATTATTAAATTAATACGTAAATCTTTTGAAAAATAAAATTTACTTAAAAAACTAAATCTGCTTAAAAAATTCTAATGTAAATTACACCCAGCTCATTTTAATTTATAACATTAATCTTTAAAAGAGAAAAAAAGTATGAAATTTTGAAGAGATAACACGGACTCATTCCACGATCCTCGCCGTACCAAGTGAATAATGAAGGAAACGATGACTCGAGTCTAAATCTGCTATGGGATTCAAGTAACTTTTGAATTCTGATGCTACTTTAATGAATGCATCACGAACTTCCTCGCTGACTTGTAATTTTCAATTTTCACGTAGATTTTCCGATTGGGAGCAACAACGTAGCTAATTTAATTATGAAATAATAAGTTCATTAGAAATTTTCACGTTTTAGAATTGTTTGTTTTTCTTACAATAAATACTTTCACGCCTTAAAAAAGATGTCGACTTAGTTGTAAGTTAATTTTTTAAAAACAAAATACTAAATGTATTTTGTTAAATCAGGCTCTTACAACTACGGTGTCATTAGGTCACCTAAGAAGAACAAGGCAACCAACTCATTATGAATAGGATTGTACTTCAAATAGTTCAAGCGTCAATAGATGTTATAGTCGCAAGTTCGATCCTGGCCCTCTGGAATTCTGTCCCCACTCCTTGCATGATGTACGTTAATATTAGTAATTCTTCAAAACTTGGCTTTGATTAAAAACGACAATATGACAAATTTCAGTCGCAACAGCTATTCTTAATTTAGTCAGTTTTAGGTTATTGAACAAGACATTACTATATATATTTCACGTGTGTTTCAATACAACAATATTTGTATATTTTTACGCTGAAGTAAATGCACAGTATTATTGTTTCTGTCTTAATCTTTCATTTTGCCTAAGATTGCCGGGAAGAGATCACCGTAAGAGATAATAAGGCTGCCTTTGCATACTTTATGATCTACCTGTTCTTCTTTTATATATTGTTTGTAAATTATGTACAATAAAGACTTAATAAATAAACAGCAAGGGCGTTTCTTATTCCCTTTTGTAATTTTAAAATCCGATAAATTAACAATCCAACACCTCCCGAAAAAATTTACGAACAGCACCAATAGAATTTCATCACAGAAACATCCAATAATATTTAATTCACCCAGGCCTGGATTTGAACCAAAGACCTCTAGAAAATACTCAAGAATCTTTATAAGCAATACATTCCACCATGACCATGTTAGTTATGTAAATAAACGCTAATGTCAAACAAACTTTTGTTCAAAAGAATTTATGGAAAATATATGACATGCAAGCATTTAAATTATGAATATCTATGTTAAACGTTCACGAGTAATGAGGTAAAGTTATGAATTATTACATATAGGAGTTCACCATCATGTTCGCTTGAATCCCTTAAAAACTCAATTACAAAAGGAAAGCCCATCAATTTTTAAGGTCTTCGTTTCGATTCGACCTTTTTGTTATTGCTGTTTACATATTCATAATTTGACACAAATTTGGAAAACAAGTTATGATATAACACACTTACATTTATCATTCAAAGTTCAAAGCTTTAATTAAAAATCTAAATAACATGCCAGATGATAAAATTAATAAACTAATAAAAAATAGAGTCTTGTCTATTGGTACTTTTTCATTCCCAAATCATTATAATATACAAAACTGTTGTTATTTAATAATTTTGGTGCGTTTATCTAGATTGCATATAAATTCAAAATGATTGAAACATTATATTTTTGTTATAATTAAGTCATTGTTATTTTACAAATATTTCAATTAAATATAATCGGATATGTTGAGCTATGCACACAATTAGAGGTAAGTAATCGTAGGTAAAAACGATTTGCTAGATTTGTTTATATGTTTATATACTGACTAAAGTAACTGTACTGTAAGAAAACTGATATTAAATATAGCCTAAACGATCTTTCTTTTTTTAATTATTAATTCACTTAAAAAAAAGACAAGCAACTGAAGCTAAAAATGTAAAACGTGTTAAAATGGCATACAATTATAAAGTTATGCTCATGACTTGTTTTCAATTGTCTTATCAAAAAAAACTATTGATTAATACTAAATAAATACTAAATTTCAAATAATCCTCAGGAACTTATAACCATAATTCGTACGATATAAATCACTAAGCCTATATAATATATGTATATAATAACTTACTTACCTATTTCAATTTTTCGATTCATATTTTTCACCCAAATCACAGATTAAGTATGTTATATACTCTATAAACCAATCTCCGTATGATAACATACATAAATACTATGATTCAACTATCATTATTAGTATTTGAAATTGTTCGCAAAATTAAAAAAACTAATTTCGTACATATTTTAAGAATAATAGATATAGATAAATCCTTAAGATTTGATTCCTTCATTAAAACTTCAAATTCATATTCCGAAACGGGAAAATTCGCATAGCATAAGATAAATTTATTATTTCGTAACAGCGCCATCTATCCGACAATCACTGTAACTTGTTAATGAAACCGCAGAAGGCATAGTTAATGCATTCCGTGCATTGAAAATGCGTTGCATTTTTTTTCAGACATTTGTGATAAAAAGTGGTGAATCAAAGCATAATATTTATTTGATAAGCCATGGTTAATAAAAATGATCGTACTATTTTATTATTTTTTATACAAATTGAAGTGATATTTATTTATTTACATTTATAAAGCCTAAAAAGTATTTGATACCAAATTATATTAACTAGTAGTTAGTTCTCCTGCAATAACAAAACAATTTAATACATCTAAAATAAAATTGTTTAAAAGATATATTATCATTATTAAATTGACAGATATTAATAAAAAAAATTATATAAATTGGGTAAGTTTTTAATAGCAAAAATACTATTGCAAATGGTTACAAGATTAATTTAAAATATTGAATAAATTTCAAATAACACAGTAGCGGCAAAGGTAAAAATTAAAACCAAAATAAATTCTTATCGGCGGTTATCATGTAACCTTAAAACACAATAAATAACTTGTTACTTTATGCCTATCCGTTATCTACTACTAGTCTTAAAGTCGATAAATTTTAACATACTACGCTATCGTGATGACTGATTACAGCTGTCAAACGTTTTTTTAACACTGATTTTGATAAAGCTAACCATATTTTATAAGCCGCCGCGAACATTTGTTGTAAATCATATCTCAACAATCTCTGAATAAAGAAAATAGTACAACTGTTTAAATTGAATACCTATTTATAATATACGAAAACAATAACGGTTAAAAAAAGTGAGATGAATATATATTTTTTTAATTTTAGTTTATATTAGGTCCTTACATATGAAATTAGCGTTTTGTCATACTGACCACTTTGATCTGAAATATCTCCTCTTTGGTTAAGAATTCCAAATTCAAATTTATAAATTCATTTAGCTGGTACATTTGAGTTTTGAAAACAGTCATTCATTTGTTTTTTCCTCATTATTTTTCTCTTTGGCGTCGCTTATTACCGCACAATGGAAAACATGAAATATCTGTATATTTACGAGTACGAGTTCTACCGTGGCACCAGTGCTGCAGAAACAGCTCCAACTCGATGTGTACGGTGCTGGTGTTGCAAAAGAAAGCACGGTACGTTTTTGGTTTCAACGTTTTCGTTCTGGAAATTTCGACCTTCAGAACCAACCCCGTGGACAGCCGGTGGCCAAAGTGAAAAATGAAGAATTAAAGGCTATTGTGGAAGCGGATCCATCACAAAGCACTTCAGAGATAGCTGCAGACTTCGGGGTAAGTGATAAAACTGTATTAATCCAGTTGAAGCAAATCGGGAAAGTAAAAAAACTTGAACGATGGGTACCTCATGAATTGAGTGAATCGAACTTGCAAACACGCGTCGACTGCTGTGTTACTTTGCTTAACCGACACAATAATGAAGGGATTTTGAATCGAATCATTACTTGTTATGAAAAGTGGATACTGTACGATAATCGGAAACGCTCGTCGCAATGGCTGAACCCTGAAGACCCAGCCAAATCCTGCCCTAAACGAAAATTGACTCAGAAAAAATTACTTGTGAGTGTTTGGTGGACTAGAGCCGGTGTCGTTCACTACAGCTTTCTAAAATTGGGCCAAACGATTACGGCAGATATCTATTTTCAGCACCTGCAAACCATGAAGGAAGAACTAGCTGCTAAACAACCGATATTGGTCAATCGCTCTAGGCTACTGCTGCTTCACGACATCGCAATACCACACACTGCCCAACAAACAACCACTTAGTTAGATGAGTTACAATTGGAATGTCTGCGACATCCACCGTAATCCCCGTACCTTTCTCCAACAGATTACCAATTTTTCCGGAATTTGGACAACTTCTTACAATGAAAAAAATTCAACTCCGATGCGGCAATCCAAACCGCCTTCAAAGAGTTTATTGATTCTCGCCCCCATGGTTTTTTTAGTAAAGGGATTAATGAACTACCTATGAGATGGCGAAAGTGCATAGATAACAACGGTGCATACTTCGATTAATTAAATATATTTTACAAAAAAAGTAAGGACCTAATAATATACTAAACCTTAAATAATATCAAACTATACATTATAGAAGTAGCACTGTTTAACTTATTTTCTTTTAAGAGTTTATGTTATTAAATTTAAAGCTATCACTGATTTGAATGTATGTATATTATTAGCAAGAAAAATCGTTCAAAATTAAGTCGCTCTTTTTACTACTTATAATACTTTATGCGTAATAAAATACAAATTTGTTAATATCTGTAAAAATAAAATACACAATTCTATTGAATTATAGTTGATAACACAGTTATATTGTAACATATATTGTATTTTCTTCTTTTGTTTAATCATTCATTTATCGTAATATTTTTTCGCTGCGAAACATTGATGACGCTTACGATAAAGTTTTCGTTCGTCAACTATATTGAAAAAGTAGTTTAATTTGATTCTGAACTTGCTGTTATCCGACAATTTCGTTCAGAGAGAAAATATTAAACTTTATTTAATGAAATTCCCTTTGCCAAATATTAATAATTGTTCAAGTCGCAAACATTTAAACACACAAACTGTAGCGCTTATAATATACATTTTAATAATAATAAATTTCAATGAAATAAAGTTGAACACGTAATATTTTTACACAGCATTAAACTTACAACGAATTATGTAACGTCTTATGTGATAATTCTGAATTGCTAACTCTTTCTTCAAAAATGAAGCATTTTCATACAAACATTCAATCTCTTTACTAAATTAGGTGTTAAAAGTTTCCAAAATCCTTCCTTAGTGCTAACCTAATGTATAAAAGGAACCCCCAGGTATGCGAATGCCCCAGTTGTTTGGGCTGTGCATTGATGTCAGTCAGTCGGATATTCTTTCATATATATATATAGATTAATTTTTAATGTACCTAAAACACAATAATTGTTTGTGTAATTATTATGGGTGGTTGCTAGTTTTGGAACAATTAAATGATGAATGATGGATTTAACATTAAACATTATCCATAATTATGTAATACGATCTTTAATTAAAATCATACCTAACTACTAAAACTGACTGACGACGTCACAACTCGCCTTGTGGTAAGCATATAAATTAGTTACGCAATCTAGAGCGTAAATACTCTCGACCCTGTTGTAATAGATTATGATTTAGACCCATTCGTACGATATATTTTTATTATTCTGTTTATTTAATATTTTTTAATAAAAATATAAATATAAATAGCGTGTTCATCACGCTAAAACACCAAATTAAACTATATTCGAGGGTAATGACCTTTTATCTTTATCTACGTCATGTTCTTACAAAACAAACTTCGAATCTAGAAAACATTTATAATATTTATATTTCATTGAGAGAGAAATAGATTTGATGGCTAATACATAAAATTAATTAAGAAATTTTGTACTCTTGAATTTTTGTTAAGAATGTTTTTCACGTCGAAATGTCATGTGATTATCGTATGTGTGTATTTTTTTATCAACACACACAAAAGTTTTTTTACTACTTATTTGTACAACTATTATATTAGCTAAATGGCATAGTACGATGTTCAAATTGTACAGAATACAAGCCATTGAATGTCATGGTGTAGTTTTTACACAACATGAGTAAGCGCGTTTAAATTTACGTTAACTTTTGATGTAGAGATGCAGATTCCTTTGGTGTATCATTCCATTAAAATCTCCATTTAAATATATAATATTTCTTAGATAAGCAAGATATATATTTAAGTCAGGATGATAAAAATATCAAAGAGATATATTTTGCTTAGAGATCAGGCCAAATCACAAAAGATTAATCTTTCATATTTTTTGTTATACTCGAATACTACGTGATAATATCACAATTTCCGAAAATTATACTCTATGAAAGTTTTATAAGCTATATGACGTAACAGGACAAGTATTCTATTTTGCAACTATGCATGCACTTAGGGCAACTTTTAGTTTCGAAGCGTATGACAAAAGGGGGTAAAAAATCCTTACACTTCAGTATGAGAACTGCTTCGTGTGCAAGTGGCAGCCGTGCAGCTATTCACTGTTCGAAGACACTTAAAAAATCTTTGACAGGCACTTACATAGAGCATTGGCTTTGCCACGCTCCCTGCCTCATTTGCTCACTTTGAATCTGCCTTGTTTTCTTGTACCAGTTTATTTTTAGACTCTACGTACTTAGCTTTTTGTGGCTAACAAACATTGGCCTTGATATTTCATTAACATTACTTATAGTTCTGTTTCGATGATATTATATTATTGTTTTTCTACTCTTTTATGAAATGTTATAGAAACAATAATGATAAAATACTTTTACTACGTCTTATCGTCGTGCTTAAAATTCAACATTGAAAAAACACTTGATGATTTATACACAATGGAATAACTTCTTAGGTCTCAGACATTCGAAGTTATTCTATTGTAAAAAAAAGGAAAAAGTGAAATTCTATAGTATTTAATTGTCAAACCCTAAAACATGCCATTTAGCTAATATAATGGTTGTACAAATAAGTAGAAAAAACTTTTGTGTGTGTTGATAAAAAAATACACACATACGATAATCACATGACATTTCGATGTGAAAAACATTCTTAAAAAAAATTCAAGAGTACAAAATTTCTTAATTAATTTTATGTATTAGCCATCAAATCTATTTCTCTCTCAATGAAATATAAATATTATAAATGTTTTCTAGATTCGAAGTTTGTTTTGTAAGAACATGACGTAGATAAAGATAAAAGGTCATTACCCTCGAATATAGTTTAATTTGGTGTTTTAGCGTGATGAACACGCTATTTATATTTATATTTTTATTAAAAAATATTAAATAAACAGAATAATAAAAATATATCGTACGAATGGGTCTTAATCATAATCTATTAATTATGTTACGTTGTTAGTTATTAATACAGTTCAATACACGAAGACGCGACCCACTATTACAGCTTACAGTGCAAATCAATATTAAATTTCCAATGGGATTCTTGCAAGAACTTTTAAATCAAAGTTCAATTTAAAACTATGGACAAAGAACAAGTTACTTTTTTGTAGTCTTTTTTTTAATTTCATGACTTACATTAAATTAGTTACATGAGAAATTTACATTTATTTTATCCTGAGTGCCTAGAATTTTTATCAATATATTTTTAAATAAAAATACAATATCGTTATGTATCAAGACATTGTAAAGTGTAAAACTTAGAAATTGAGTATAAACGTTTCTTAGTAAATCGAAGGAGTTGTAAAACTAGGTCGGGTCGAGTGTCACAATCCCTAGCGAAGCACTCCTTGTCACTCTAAAGCTTCCGATCGTGCGCTTCTTGACATCAGCGCGATGGGTATCGCGTTTAAAAAATATATTGACTGTAATCGTTTGCGTTGTGCGTTATGACGTTTTCATAAATGAAGCAAATTTGCCTAAAATATTTAAAACAAAATGCCGTAAAGCTAATTTAATGTATTAATTTGCTTATGGCTTAAAAACGAAAGACTTTCGAATGGCAAATATATAAGGAATAATATATATAAAAACGTCAAAGTAATTCATAAAGTATCCGTTACAATTTTTGATATTATATCGTTCAAATTTTGTTTAATATAACATTTTGTGTGTAAAAAATATTCAAAGTCATTATTCGTCATATAGATTCTAAACTAAAAGAAGGCTCGTTAGCAAACTAGAAATTACTAAGCGAATAATTTAATTGAATTGTACGGTACAGCTGGCATATGGATTGTTCACGGGTTCAAATAATTTATATATCATACTGGGACCCTTTTAGAAATATAACAAAATTCATTCCATTTCACTCATCTAGTCAATTGAAGTAGCGCAGTACACGGTAAACGTATTACGGTATAGGTGGAACCTAAAGCTATTCATAAATCTGCAAAGCATATCCTAGGTTCAATACACCAATCTCGGAAGGCAATTAAGACTAGCAGTTCGTACAGGCTGAAACGAATGGAACTCTTCAATCAACGAATCAATCTACAATCGCGAATGGTCGCCACTTGGCAGCGACAGCTCTACAAATTTATTGCTCTGACGATAGTTTTCAAATTTTGATGCCTGTTGATCACTAGTGATGTTTAAGTGATTAAAAATATTTTTTTATGATTACTTAAATCTGTTTTTTTAACCTTTAAATTATAGCGTACGCTCACAATTTGAAGCAATAGTTTGTGCTGTGTTCTTTTTTGAAAGGTGAGTGAGCCAGTGTAGTTACATATACTCATATTTGCGTATTGACGATGTAGTATTTGATTAATATTTCTTACATTTTCAATATATTATATTGTCAGTAGTAGACACATGTCAGTGCCACTTGGCCTTTCCTTATTTCATAAACAGGAAACTACAATATACCCTAAAAAATGACTTAACTCAAATTATACATTGTCAACTTCCACCTCAAACAATTTTAGAATCTAATTCAAAATTGAATCACATACAAAACCGTTTTAACGGTAAAGCTTCTAAGAATCTACATAATTAATCTGACAAAGTTTGATTAATGTGAATAAGTTTACTGATGTTATAATTAAAGCGTCACAAGATACAGCGGTCTTCGTTGTACTACACTTATATTGAGCATAAAACTTACGTTAAAACGATGTTGAAGCTCACATCGTTTCCAACTCATTATGAGTTTTGCTTGCACTTAAACCTGGTTAAGGTGTAGCGTGATTAAGTTCAGCAGACGTTGGCTCAACTGCCAAAACCACTTCAGACAACGTCGAGTGCGCGTTGTATTAGAGTTTGGCAATAGTCATTTAAAAGCCAGTATGCGTACTTGCTTTGTGGTTACAACTAGTTTTAACAGCTAAGTAATTTCAATTATTGAAGACATTTTTATTTACTTTTTGGTCGAATGAGACCACATTGCAAATGAATTAGTGAATTTTTTGTAGATTTATAATAACGTGGGGAGAAAGGAAAATAATATAAACATATTATGTTTTTTTTATTTTATAATAACATAAAGGTAGTGCTGTGTATGATGTCGTAACTAAATAGGATAAATATGCATTATTAATACATTTTTCAATATTGAATTTCTAATATTTATGAATTATGTTAATAATTAAATGTGAATAATTATAAAAAGAAGTAAAATTTCCTGTTTTAAATTTGTTATTTTAAATATTCAAAAATAGTTTTAATTGCACATTATATTCGATTAATTTAAATTGTATACTTAAAACAAATATGTCCATAAAATACAATATTTAAAATAAATCATCAAAACATTAAAAGTTTCAAAAACGTCTACATTATATTGCTATTATTTCTAGAATTGTCTGACATTTTGTAACCAAACTCTATTTCCAATTCAAATACTCATGCGGAAACAGAAATAAATTCGCCAAATAAAACATTAGATGTATCAGATGTCACGCGATGGCGAAAAGCCACCAACAAATCTCAAGGAACCGCTTGTCTCCGTATCTTTCGGCGATTTACCTGAAAATAAAAAACAATTGCGTTAATTTACGGCGCTGGACATTTGCCAAACATTTCAACCAGCCGTCTAAGTTGGTCTAGTCGCAAAATGAATGAAACGAGTCGACGTTTTAAGCCGTATTCCTGATCGGTTATCAGATGAAGCTTAGGTGCGAATAGACAATATAAAACTCATTTATAAACTGTCATCGTGACGGCAGAGGCGTGCCAAGGCGTTTTCCAATAGGCTCATTTATCAAACGCCCCGACGTAATGAGACGCATCTTAACCATTCCCCATACACCCGAAATACTTCGAATTCATTATCATTATTTTAGACCGCATAATTTCTTTTGAACGAACGAAATTAAATGTGACACAAAAATGTTTTGTAACGAAAACAAAATAGATCTTTTCAACTATTTTAAAATTTTAAGTATCACATCAATTGTAAGAATTGTTATAAGTTGCAGTTTTTCCATTATTTTTTAAATAAATGTTCGTATTATTCAGATTTAACATTGTGTTATTATATTATTCTTTAAATGAAAATAAGTTTTTTTTTTTAAATATTACTTTTAAATATAACGGTATATTATATATTTGTCAGTTAATTCATTATAGTGTGTTTATCGAGGTCATTTTAACGAGGAGTTGAACCACTAACATATGTTATGAAAACATTGAACGCAACAAGGCACGGAGCTTTTACTGCCATTTCAGCGAAATCATGTACACAACAATGGCATTTCCTACGACACAATAGGGTGCATTTCAGTTTAATAACGTAGAAATTTTCCGAAGTTAAAAAGCGGTCAGTCGAGCTTAGAAGATTGTTATTACTGGGACAGACACGTAAATACCGTGTAAGATAAATTGATGTTTACATTTGTAATTTACAACAACGCTTTTATAATAACCGTTGAAAGTACAAGCACTTAATACATAACACATGCAAGTTAATTTAAAAATAAATTCTGTACAGATCAATTTTAGACATTCGAAATAGCGGGATTTAGAACTAGTCACATGACGATTGCGTCGGTCAAGCAGGGTATTGGCCGCTGACGCATTAGTCGAGAAAAACAAGTTTAAATAAACCATAACAATACGCCATTAGTTCGAATTTCAAAAAACATCTGTAATAATATAATTACTCTCAATGTAGTGGCACATTTTTTGGTTTAAATATTTTGAAATAAATTACACGCTAAGGTCATTTGCTTAATTTCAAATATTCATTTATTAGAACCGAACTGCATTTATATATGACACGCTTTTTATATTATATAGTGGTACGAAAATAGTATCAATAAAATCATAATTAGAATGATCACTAGTGTGATAAAGGTTTGGTCACGAGGATTGTGACGATCGGACGCGGGCGCGGCAAATGCGTGCTGACGTGACGACCGTGTGATGACGGATAGACAACAACAGTTTTATATAATAAATCACTTAATATAAAATAGATTTTTTATTCGCATTTTGCACTGTCGCGTACATAACGTAATTGAACCGTTAGATCATGTATAGTTTATGTTTAAAATAATAAACGCAGACGTCTGATTGGCTCGATTATTACTGTGTTTCTATATTTACACATGTAGATTATTTGTATATTTAGACAAATTTAAACTTAAACATGTTGTTGAATGTATTTTTTTGTTAATATTATAATCTCGTACCGATAATAGATATGAAATTATTAAAAAACAAGAATACTTCTAATATCATAAATGCGATAGCGAGTTTGTTTGTTTGTTAAGGTTTCACGTCTTAACTACTCAAGCTATCGTCATGAAATTTTGCATAAACGTCATCAGGGATACAGAGAAGTGTATAAAGAAATCACCAAACCGTTATTATTTTAAATATGCACCAGATTCAATGTATTTTTATCACGGTCCCCTGAATTCAATTAATGGAAATCTTTCATCATTCTTCGAGTTAGTTCGAAACGAATTACATTTGATTGTCAGCTGTCAACGAGACGTCAGCGGAAACAGTTAAATAAATAAAACACAATCAGACTTCGTTTTAATTCACTAATTATTAAGTCTAAATCTATACTTATTACTAAACTCGTTTGCCTTAACTGACTATCGACTCATAGCTAAAACTACTGGGTATAAAAATCAGAAATTTGAAACATGAGTCTATGTTACAAGTTAAGCCGCAATGGATTTTTGAAAATGTCAACTTTAAGGAATGGAAATACAAAACCGGGACGTACGAAATCGGGATGGGCAGATTTATTGAATTATTATAGTCCAGCTCGAAGCTATTGGCGCGACTTCAAAGTTTCAAAAGTTAAAATTTTAACTTGACGTTAAAATCACATTTTAGTTTATAGAGTTTAATTATCTATATTTTAGAAAGTGTGCACATATTATTATGTATGTGTGTAATATTATTTATATGATTATGTTTTTTCAATATCAATCAATCTTTTAAATAAATTATCATACGAAATTAAAATTAACTTATTAACAGTTCACCTAAGTGTAACAAATGGGAAACAAAGGAAAACGCCCCAGGCAATTTTTTTCGTAATGTTTTTTAACTAAAAATGAACTGGCTTAAAAGTTTGAATCTACAATTTTTATTAACGGAAAAATGTTAAAAATTGTTATGGCGTTTGTTTTGATAAGGGTTAATACTCTGTTACAAATAAATCAAAATAAAGCTAATATTCATTTATTCCGCTTTATTTACTTAAGAGTATTTACAACACTTATCTATAGATGATTTTATAATTATACCATCTTTATTAATTTTGTAAGCAATACTTTTTGTATATAATTATTTATCTGCTTGGTGGTAGGGCTTTGTGCAAGCTCGTCTGGGTAGGTACCACCCACTCATCATCTACCGCAAAACAGTAGTACTTTGTATTTTTGTGTTCCAGTTTGAAGGGTGAGTGAGCCAGTGTAATTACAGGTACAAGGGACATAGCATCTTAGTTCCCAAGATTGGTGGCGCATTGGCGATGTAAGCGATGGTTAACATTTCTTACAATGCCAATGTCTATAATCGTTGGTGACCGCTTACCATCAGGTGGCCCATACGCTCGTCCACCTACATATACTATAAAAAAATTAAAAAATATATTTAAATAATAAATACTTATCATCGGCTCACTAGCTTAGTCGTGATGAGGTAACAAACAGACCGACAGAGTTACTGTTTAATTATATATTAATAAAAATAATAACTAGACTCAGTGACGCAAATCGGAAATAGAAGATTGTTAAACCAAATCGAAACAAGTAAGTTTTGTTTGCAATAAATAGCATGAAAAATATATATTTTTTATCTTATTTAATTAAGTGATTTTGTCTTTTGTCATACAGAGGCACGTCATCGTCAGTCCCATTTAAAAAAAGCATCTCAAAGTTTTGCGAAGAATATCATCGTGAGGCAACCTGCATGTGTCGGAATTTATTCTGGCACGTGTACCCTCTGTGGAGCACCATATCCTTTTCGATGTCAGTAAGGTGACCTTTTCTCTGCCCCATTTTCAGGTACAAGCGTAAGTAATATTTATAACATAATGATTACTTTCACTAGATAAAGTTTTCTGTGTAAATTGTGATTGCTCTTTAATTAAGGAATTTTAAGATACAGACTTATCAGTTACAATAACTGATATCAAATTTTTGAACTGATATCAACGCCCATAGACAATGGCATTGTAAGAAATGTTAACCATCGCTTAAATCGCCAATGCGCCACCAACCTTGGGAACTAAGATGTTATGTCCCTTGTGCCTGTAATTACACTGGCTCACTCACCCTTCAAACCGGAACACAACAATAGCAAGTACTGCTGTTTTGCGGTAGAATATCTGATGAGTGGGTGGTACCTACCCAGACGAGCTTGCACAAAGCTCTACCACCGAGTAAATAATATAAGTTTGTTATCGTTTTAATATTATATAAGTAAATGATCATGGTTTTTAATTAAAATTATAGAAAATATATTAAGGATATCTTAATTTTTTTTTTTGGCAGTAATGTTGTTTTTCACTTTGTCAGCTAATCGAAGTATTTTAAAAAAAAAATATTCTCTCAAGAACATAAAATATAAAAAATGCAAGTATCTCCACCGAAAAGGTTGTGACACGTCATGTAAAACCCACTTAAGTTATTTTTTATCTATGGACGCAGCTTCAATTACTTTGTCATAACTTGTATCCTTATTTGTTACTTTGATATCTAATAACATAAATCTACTTAACTTAACTTTATTGTAGACCAAAAAGAAAAGTTACAAAACACGAATACAACCCATGTATCTAAAACATAAAACTTGCATACAACTTTGACATCTAATATCGTTTATGATAATTTAAAATACTCAGTGAATATTTGTTCAATGAAACAGCGCTAGCCGGCCATATCTATGCAATATTTCATTAAAAAAAAAGCATACGAATTGAATATTCCATAGAAAAAGAACTGTTTGTTCCATGTATCATGTAACGAATATTTATTTCGAGTTCTCATTTATCATAAGGGCATAGGAAGCCACTACAATTATCTTTGTGAAGGCAACAAAAAGAGATTGGGATTTAATCCTATCAGAACATAATACAACCCTAAACCCCCGACAAAGCATGTCATATCTCTGAAAATATACGATTCCGTATACGGTCTCATGTATTGAGATATTCAACGATTTACACTTTGTGTTTACAATAATAATTTTATTTTAATTCAATATTTCTTATTTGGAATGACTCTTTATTATCTTGTAAAATTACGCTTTAAAAATGCCTGTAAGATCATACTTGAATAAAATATAAAATAATATTTGAATTGTGAAAGTAAATATAAAATAATATTTGATTTATAAAGCCTTTTTACAACAACCTAATTGCAAATCTGGTTTCTAAATGAAATTGTATTTTATCATATTTTTATAATTCTATTATAAATGCTTACAATATTATAGTAGTATTATTTAATGATATTTTTATTATTATTTATGTAAAGAGTTTGTTTATTTTGAAAACAACAATGCTGTATGCCAATATTTATAATTGAGTTTATTACATATAAAAGTGCCGTGTATTTTATTAACAATGTACTTTTTCCTTGAATACTTATGATACGCTAAAAAATCTTGACGGCATTAATGTTTCTAAGTTTTACCTAACATAACTCTATAAATTATTGCATAAAAAATGCTCCTCGATTTTATTAGACTAAATAATGAGTAGTATATCTATTTTTTTAATTAAAATATAGTGAAAGATATAATAATAATGTAATCCAGACCGATTTGGCCACGGCGGCCAATCTCAAGAGAGATTAGCCTACTGCGCAGGAGATATTATATTGCACAAGTGTGTGCGCAAACACAGGTGCACTCGCTATTCCCTAGCTCTCATAACCCGATAAGATGGCGATCCGACATGACCGGAAAGAGTGCAGGCGCAGGACCTTACGTGCTTTCCGAGGCACGGGAGTGTACACACTTCCAGTGAAAGAGATACATATACGTCTAACGTAGAAAATGTTGCATTTATATGTAAATTCCACATAATTTCTTATTCACTGGTTCAATCAATAGACTAATTAAATTAAGCAATCTTTCAGGAAAGTAAAAAAATGTAATATATTGTTATTAGTAGTTATCATTATATAATATTACATAAATCTTCTAAATGACTGATGATAAAAATAATTAAAAGACATAATATTATATGTCAGTGAAGATTTGCCATTAAATAAATTATAAACAATACAATTTTATGAGCCAATTTCAAAAGAAATAAAATGATTGCTCGACTAAAAGTAAACCGGACACAATGTAAATTTTATAGTCAATAATTAAACAAAATTTAAATTTGTAGTAATATTGCAACAAAGTGGCCTGTTAGAGAGATTTACTGCTGTTTTAATGAGCGCTTTTAACTTTGATGGTGGCTTGTTCGAATACTTAACTCGTATGAAAAACGCTGAGTTCCTTAACTCCTTAAAACTAAGAAATGATGTTATTGATATAATGCAACTTTATTCATAACATATACATATCAATTTATTAACAATTTTTACTTATAAACATTGTTATTTATTATTTATTGAAACATTTATCTAACTTTCTGCCATTATTGATTTGACAAACGACGAAAACGAAGACACGGCATTGTTTGACTTATCACCCCCTAAACAGCATTTATAATTAATTTAATAATTAAAAAATTTAATAAAGAAATCTCTGAATAGTTTTTTGATCAATAAATCAAAATGATTCAATCAATATAAATATAACTCCTTCAATTTTAGGCAGTACAGACTAATTTAAATTCATTTTTAAAACGAAATAAATATCAGTATATAATTGCTGAGTAAGTAAGCTACCACCAGCTAGGAAAAGAAAATACCTTCATCTGACAAGAACCGGGTAAAGAAACTCAACAGGTTTCCTTAATCAAATAATAATTATTTAATAATATAATTATAATTATAGAAAAATCACATACGAAAATAGAGATATAGTGAAAAGAAATAATTAATTACAGTACCTAGTATTGTTTTATGTTATGTTTATTATTATTTATATAAGGACTTTATTTATTTTGAAAACAACAACACGGAATATTTATATTTGCATTCAAACTTGGTATAAAGTGTCATGTATTTTTATTAGCAATGAAATATTTCCATGAAAGCTTATGATATGTTGATGATCACAATAGTTTATTGCAAATAAAAAGAAATGCCATTCATGTTTATTTATAAATCCCCAAATGAAATGAAACCCATATAACTTTATGAATCATTGTCAATCGATTGCAAAAATTTTATTTGAAAATTCAAAGTACCCATCAGCGAGAATTATATTAACATATTCTTTATAAATTTTACATGATATGTAGTTTGCCTGAATCACGCTATCAATATTTTCTGAAACGTATGCTATATATACAATCAACCGCTTCTTAAAAGTTATTTCGTCCCCAAGCTAGTTAAATTCGCTACTCCGATGTAACAAATATCGATCTGCAGAACACTTAGTGGTCCGGCTTTGAGCAAGCCCTTCTGGGTAGATATCACCCACTCATCTCATATTCTACCTCTAATTTGCAATACTTAGTATTGTTGTGTTACAGGTGAGGGGGAGTTAGCCAGTATAATCACGGGCACAAGGGAAATAACGCTGTAGGTCCCAAGGTTGACGGTGCGTTGGCGGTGGAAGGAATAGTCAAAATGCTTTTTACAGCGCCAATATCTAAGGGCTTGGTGGTTACCGCTTAACATCATGTGGTCGCTTTGGCCGTCAACCTACCTATTTAACAAAAAAACAGTTTTATCAATTGTGTAGGTAATTGTTGTTTTGCTCATGTTCTAAAGACACTAGAATGCTTCTTATTTAATTTCAATCAAATAAAATACATAACAAACACATTAGTTGTGTCGTAAAGTATTTATTTCTGCATTGTCAGTCATAACGAAAATAGCACACGATATTCATTTTTAAATTTCGCATGAAATGAGTGTCTACACTGTGCCCGCTTATTACAGTTCTTTATAAATGTAATGCCAGTTTATTGCATAGGAAAAAGTTCATTACTGTATATCCTTATCATTACTGAACCCTCTACCTTTAGTAACATTTTATACCCGTTATGCTTAGAATGACGAATTACGAATAAAATACGCTTCCAAAAATAAAGTTTTTGGTATTAAAATAAACAAGTGGTTAGCCAGGACACGTATGTATACTGTTTTAAAATTTATTCTCAATTATTCCAGGCACATAATGAGAGGGTATTAAAACTAGTTGCCTAATTCAGATCTAAGCGAAGTTTGGATCTAGTGGCCGACCTGCCGCCATTATAGGAAAGGTTAAGTCTAGTAATTAATGCAGGAACGACAGAAGTGTCAGCCTAGATGATATTGGACCCGTAAATAGATACTATCAATTTAGAATACATTTGTTTTTGCAGATTGAAGTTAACGCAAACCTATCACTCACCGTTTACCATCTAACATTGACACGTATATTGGAATATGAAACTACAGATTTTACTTATTAATATTCGAATTATTATTACACGTTTCGATGAAAAAGAGAGCCGAGATTTTGAAAATGATGAGAACATTTCATAACAAAGATCGGTGGTCAGCAGGAATTTTGCATTTCAAAAGTTTGTACAAGAGTGAAAAAGCCGTGTAATTTTTTTTTTATCTAGATTTAAAAAAAGAAATTCTATACGAATACGCTCGAAGGATAAGCCATAAAGTTCGTGGAGTCCGCGGGAAAAAATTCACGAAACTACAGTCGAGCGAAATTCATAACGCGCTTAGCAGTTAGGTTCACCTGTCTCGTTAAACTTCGGAATTTTTAAATTAAATTCTGAATACCGCCGAGTCAACAAAGTTGCGAATTCTTAAAATTCGTTATCGTAATTAATCTTTCGTTTTAATAAATACACAAAGGCGAACAAAGAAAGTGGAGTGGGCTTATACCTTATAAATAGAGGGATGACGTTAAATCTTGTAATTAATGCAGGTGCGCGATGCCGCTGAGGCGAGGACCGTCAGCAATTATCGAATACTCGCTTTCTAATACACGTTACAAGGGATATTATTTTGTTATAAATCCACTAAAAGCCCTTCAAACATTTGTATAAATATAGGAAGAGTTTTAAGAGCTTAATAATATAACTCTCTCTCGAGTAAATGAACTGCTTAGATAGTTCAATTACAAATTCAATATTTAATGTAGAACCTATTTCATCATTACATATTTCTTTTTGACAATCTCTTATTATTAAAATAATTGTTATATTTAATTTGTAGTCGTATTGTTTTACATAAACTTTTTCAATTAAATTTATTTATAAATAATAAATCTAGAAGTATATTAACAGTCATTAATTCAGTTTCAATCAATCAATTTTATTTAAATTATTTCTGAATTCTCAATTATTATAGTTTTGTCAACTATGATAAGAATTAAATAATTTATATGTAACAGATTTGAATACGTATTACAAAAAGGTAAATATTTATTTACAAAATTGCAATCAACCTATTCTCAGAACTCTAATATTAACAGCTAATAACAGGAATTATATCATCCCATCATAATTTTCCTGCATCGTGAAAGTACAATATGACTATTGACGTCACTGTTACGTCGGTCCGCGACCAACGTCAGTGTGGTAGGACACCAAACGCACTTCTGGAATACGTTATTGATTTTCACCGCCCGGTAGGCGGAGCCAAATTTGTGCGAAAGGGATCACACGATTGCCTCCTCATTAAAACAGAAGAGAAGCCTCAATTTCTCTCTGTACCTATTCTAATTAAGGACGTACCCATTAACCGACTATTTAAAATAGGTAAGGGTCTCAGAAAAAGATTCGTAAAAGAATTATCGACGTCAAAGAAGTGTTTGTTTTTAATTTTAGTAATTTTCATACTTATTTTCTAAGATTTGGTATAAAATAGTTTATAAGCGCTTATTATATTTTATTTTCTATAAAAATATTTAGAAAAAAAATCATTCTAAGGGTCTATAGAAACTAAGGAACAAGTGCAGCGGCGCCTATTAATTTTAATAGCATTAAAGCTTAGTGCACGTAAACAATTACGTAAACTTTAATAACAAAGTTCGCATTGAAAGTTTTCAATAGCGCAAGTAAGTTTCCTATTTCTTACAATTACAAAAAACAATGCCTTCTTGTTCAAGGAACAAGAAAGTTTTCCCTCACAAGTTAAACTGCACTATCAAAATAACAGGTATTTCAATTGAATTTTACAACATTTTATGCATAATATGTATTTAATTAGATACAAGATAAATTAAGCTTTATAACAGCGTACTAAAGTTTGTTTCTTTACCACATTTAAAAAGAAAATAATCTGACAGACAAACATGTCAAGATTTAATAAATTATTTATGGTGATGTTACCTTACAGCAGTTATTTTTAACGAACAAACTTTAATCTATTGTTTTTTTTTTGTAATTTCATTATGTCAGCAATGTCACGAAATAAATCCAAACATTTCGTACGCTTTGCTGATCCGCAATTGTAATCGGATTGTTTTAAATATAAAACAAAATAATATCAAACAACGAAAACTGCATTAAATTCGTCAAGACAAGTTTAAAATTACACAAATAATATATTATGTATAAAAAGCAATTAACCGATAATAAACAAAAATACAAAAAAAAAAGCATAATTAAAAACTTATGTTACATATATTTCGACGATTTTAAGAAATAAATCATGTAAGCTACTCTGTCAAAAACATGTGTTTTAAAATTCTTAGAAAAAAATAGGGGAGACGTCCTGGTGACATTTCCCGATTGAGTTCAAAGGGTCAGGGCTGGCAGACGTAATCGGGACGATCGTGCCCCGAATGACAATACTCCGGGCTAGAATC
This sequence comes from Nymphalis polychloros, assembly GCA_905220585.2. Taxonomy (NCBI): domain Eukaryota; kingdom Metazoa; phylum Arthropoda; class Insecta; order Lepidoptera; family Nymphalidae; genus Nymphalis; species Nymphalis polychloros. Next base: position 5,512,942 of record HG992247.1, read on the forward strand.
CGGTGACGAATTTGCATAATAGAATGTAATGTACCTTATGAACAACCCAACAATCTAAGCATTTTGCATGATAAATAAGTTTGTTTTGCTTCTATCAAAAATACGTTTTTCGAATAAATGTGTACCCAGCTTTACAAATAATAATTTATAGAAGATTGAAAATTGAGTTCTAAATTTAAAAACAAATAGACATACATTGCAGCCACAATGTCTCAATGTTCTTTGGTCATCTAGCGAAGTAGTTACAGGTTCAATCCGGACACGTTAGGCAAATCCCCGTTGCGTAGCGTACTCAAGCTGTACACTTAATTATAGGAAAAATGTAAAATAATTTGGAATGAAAAAACTCGAGAAAATAGAACTATAGTAACATCGTTAGCATACTAATAATATGTTATAAATAGTTAATATGCATGAGACACCCTGCAAGTAAATACATATCCTAATTAAAATGTTATCAATTTCTTATGTAGTAGTAAGTTAGTAGTAGTTTAAATATTAACGGTATCACTTAATTAACTTAAAGTAATGCCTGTTAAGAGTTTAACTAATAAACACCATACAAATTACGTATAAATAATCAGAAATATATCGTATACTATTAAACTTTAATAATATATTTAATGTCTAATTAAATAAAAATTAAATTTATAAATTACATTATTAAAGAAATTTAAAAACATGACCAAACCTTTCATTAATTTTGAAATTTCAATCTACGGCTTGTAATAAAAAATACAACATTTATACAGAAATGTAAAACAATCGCGTCTAATTTAAGAGTAAAATCGCAGTTAAAATTCGATTTAAGTTACTCCGCAGCGAGGGCGATTCGTTAAAGATTTCCAAACTCTTACAATTTTCAATTTGGTTTCGCTCGAACAATAACGATTTTAACGCGTGAAAAGATGCCTATGAAAAAAAAAATTAAAAGCGGTCAGCACAATCACGGCCCTCAAGAGCAGAAACATGAATGAAGTCATTAATTATACGCGAACTCAATTTTTTTTTCTTTTCGATGCCCACTTAGCGGTCTTTATATTATTCGTTAATTAATATTAATAAAATCAAAATGAATCTCGAAAAGTCAAAAACTAAGCGGAAAATTAGTAATGTATATTCAGATTTTTTAGGTGACTGAAAAGTAGAACTGCTGAAAACTCATCTCCTTTTGCAGAGCATTTTTTGAATTGGTTGGTGAACACTTGAGATCCAATAAAATACATAGCTAATTACTTAGTTGTAGAGCTTTGCGCAAACCTGGGCATCATACACTCATCATATATTCATCAAACAGCGATCCTTAGTATTGTTCTGGTCTGGTTTGAAGGGTGAGTGATTGAGTACAACAACAGGCGCAAGGGAAGTAATGTCTTAGTTCTCAAGGTTGGTTAATATTTCCTACAATTATGAGCCATTTATGAGTCCTACCTAATAAAAAGAAGAATAAAAACTTCAGCGGTTCATGTCCGGAATTGAACACTATTCTAAATCTACTCGAGCATATCGGTCCGAAATAGTGCTATCACAATAAGCAGTGCATTTCCAACTTATTATATAATAATATTTTTCTGCAAGACTTTTCGATGCTAGTAATAAGTAATTACAAGAAATACATTATAGACTTTGATGAATATAGCAACGTTTAAGTAAACATCTATAGCACTTAACTGCTTGTTTGCCCTTACACATCAGCACTACTTGTAACATATAAATCAAATATTAATTTCATCGTATCTAACTTTGAAGATACTCAACGTCTATATTCAGTTGAAAGCTTAGGTTTCCAAGAATAGCGCTGGCGACTTTTAGTAGTCGTTATATAGAATATCGAATGACGTCAAATGTTGTCTATGGAAACAAGATGGCGTTGCTTAGACAGCGTTTATGGACAACGTAATATCAAAATGAAGTAATTTTTATATATTATTTTAATAGATATGATACGATGTATAGTAAGAGAACCGAATTTTTACGTCTTTTATATGTGACAATATAATACGAAAAATCAGAACTTGAGCAAGCGGCTGCTATACGGCGTGTAACAAAATTCGTGTCCGACCCGTGAAGTGGTTATTAGGTATCGTTTGTCGGTTAAATAGAACCGACACATGTAAAAAAATTTAAAATACTAAGCAAAAAATTTACACCAGATTTTTTTATTTATTTAAGTGACTAAAGTTACATGGCAACACAGGTGCGGGCAATCACGCTCGATAGCTCTTACCTACCGGGTAGCTAAGACACGAGGTCATGACCTCAGTAGTCCACGTTTTTACCACCGGCAGTGTCGTTAAACACAATTAATATATTTTTTTAAGTATTTTTTTTGTATAGCTTCGCAAGCCATCAATCGTAACCTATAGGAATAAGGTGACATATTTTACACATTTGTCTGTTACGTCAAATTTCGGTGCTGCAATTTCTATACAAATTAAAAGACTTCAGTCTTAAGCGTCCGCTCTGTGACGATACCGCTTTCATAAGAAACAAGACCTTAACCAGTATGAATGTACTTCAACATGCATAGTCTGTCACTGAATGATCAAAGTTAAGTCTTTGCTCTATTTTTATTTCTAATACACTGCAGCACTAAGTATAACAATGAGAGTAACATAATAATGAAACGGCTAATTTCGTTTATTATAAATACATTCAGTAAGGTATTTAGAGCCGTGATGGCCCACTGGTTAGAAAACGAGGATCTTAACTGATGATTATGAGTTCAAACCCGGGGAAGCACAACTGAATTTTCATGTGCTTAATTTGAGATAATAATATTTCATTTCTTGCTTGGGTATGAAGGAGAACATCGCTCCACCAAGCCGCATTGGTGCAGCGTGTTGCAAAAAGTTCCATATTTTCATATTTACAGGCTGTTACTATTTTTAAAAGTATTCAATTATAAACCCTTTTAAAACATATTTAAGTAATTATATATATTACTGTATTTATTTAAATCATTTTTGTAAAGAATATTTTAATTAATTTGATTAAATTCAATTTCAAACAAACAAAATTGTATTTAATATACATGAACAGTAAATACAGTTGTACACACTCTAATTCTATTAATTTTTTTGTCCATATAAACAAAAACGTTTAAATAATCAACGTTTTATATTTTTTAAAACAAAGCAAATACCGCACTTTAGCCGAGTATAATTAAATTAAATTCTTAAAACACGATTAGTCGAGATTTTTCACGAGAGTTAAAAGGGTCGTACGTCACCTAGTGAGGCAAATAACTAGAAGGATTGACGGTTTGGCCGGCGCATTGTTTAGCACAACAATAGTCGACCTCAGCGGAGTCATTAACCTGCCGTGTCAGGCTACAATCTTCGCCCATTTCAATATGCAACCGCTTATGCAAACGATGAAATATATTGTCTGAGATAACATTTTAAGCAAACTCTTTTATGTAATTTAAATTCTAACCAAATAGATTATTATGTTTTATTAGATTTTACTTGTTTTTATAATCAAAATAGCTATATTTATCAAGAAATTTTGTTATTTGAATAACTTGTAACTTTAGCTTAAAAGTTTTTAATATTGCTCTTTAAAATTTACTTTATTATTTAAATAGAACTTTTGAAAATTCACGCAAAAAGTGCTAATCAGATTAACACGAAACTTTTACTCAGTTCTTTGACCTAGCGGTTACAACACATTAATCGTAATCGAAGATTGCAGGATCAAGCTCCTGGAAGGAAAACATCCTGACAAAACCTGCATGTCTTAGATAAAAATATTTTATTATCCACCACTCCACATTGGAGCAGCGTAATGGAATAAGCTCCAAACTATCTCCTCAAAAGGACAGGAGCCCTTAGCTCAGCAGTGAGATATTTAATGACTGTTATTGTCTTATATTCTGACATGTGGTGGTAAAATTAAATTTACTAAAAAATTAAAGTAGAGTGTTTGTTTTTTATTATAGTTAAGGACATGAAAACTTAGGTTTTCTTGCTCAGTTTGAACCAATCATCGGTTAAAATTAACATGTTGTATCCACTGAGCCATCTCCGCTCACGGACAACAAGCTGTATGAATGTGGGCAAAACACTTCGTGTGAAATATACATATGTGTATAACGATAAATTAAATTATTTTTTAAGAACATGCCTTTAAAAATACTCTATTGTTGTAAATGGGAGCATAATCTAGAGTACCTATAAATACGTGATCTGAGCTAAAATATACAACCTTAAGAAATTGAATCCTTGAATCAATAGAACAAAGTGGTAAAGCTTTAAATCCTACTCCTTAACTAAAGAAGATTTTTAACCAAGAGGGCTCAAAATAATAATGTTCTTATCATACATTTAAAAATAATTTCCTTTAAAAGAACCTTAATCTAAAATAAAAATATTAATAGAAATAATTCAACAATACAAAGTCATATGTCTCATACGGAAATGTTTATAATTTTTCAAGTAAACACATATTCAGTATTCATCATTTCTTATTCATTATCATTCTTCGTCTTTTAATAAATGACCAGGCATACTTTTAACCGAGTCATTGCCTGCTGGGAAGCGACGATATGGTTGAAGCTTTAGCTCTCATCCAGTAAGCGTTGTAAAGTTTCCACCATCAATTAATTTTGTTAGTTTTGGCATTTAACCCATGAATCAGGTCCTAAAGTTCATCCTAGTATCATTTCCAAGTCACATTTTTATTACTAAATAATATCGAACATAATATATCTTCAATTTAATATCTTCTGACATCGAGAAAATATTAAATTCGAGATCTTAGCTATATCAAAATGCATTAAATCTATTTCATAACAGCAACATTCGATATTATACTTTATTGAAGTTATGAAACTTATTTTTATGCTTAAACTTGAAAATCGTATTTTGATTGAATATCCCTGTTATAACCACATACAGATTGGTTACATACCTATTTGTCGTTCTGTCTATAAAATTAAGTACGAATATGTTAAAACTAATAAACACTTATAAACATACATTCAAATATGTATAGTAAGTCGGTGTGTTTACGTTTTTACAGCTTAACAACATCGAAATTCTTTTGAAAATTTTAAATCAAAATTTAAACCTACTTAAAATACTATTTAAATGATTAAATTACGAATTTCTATTCATTATTGCATTGAATAAAGTATTCAAATACAAAACAATAAACCGATAACTCAAATTAGTTTGATAGGAAGGGTTTCAGAAACACGTTTCGCTCAGACACGCGGGGTGCGACACGTGATCAGACGACACGTGAAACTTATCAAGCGATAAGCATTCAATAGTTTCGCATTTATAACTTAAAGTCGTACTTAAAATAGCACAATTGTATTTTAAACGCCTTCGTACTTAGTACGAGTCTCGAAAAAATCTCAATACTACAATAAAATTTACGTGTTTTCGTTGTTGTTTTATTTAATAACGATCACATTCAAATTATATGAGCTGATATAATTCCTATTGTAATGAAGAAAAGTTCGTTTTCATACAACTTTTGGAACGTAAAGTTATTTGTATGTCGCATCAACACATGTATATGAACAAATGAAAACTTACGAACAAAACAATTCTAGCTTTCATATCTATTTATATATTGATGTATGGTTAAGCTCTTACACTGCAAAAGCTGTCAGAAATAATATTTTTGTGTTCATTATATTAATTAAAGATATGAGATATATAACTTCACACTATGATTGCTAGGGCTTATAAAGGTCGAACTCATCACGTGTATGCTATATACGCCTGATGAATACATATCGCACAATACGTACTATCGACTATAGGAAATAGCTATCAGATAATACAATTTTAAATGGATAATTTTGAGGAATAACTCCTCTATATAAATAAATACTCTAATATTCCCAAAACTCGACAAAAAATGTACTTCTCACTTATTTCATTTAGAAAACTCCCCATTCGGAGTGAAAAACATTAGTCAAGCCAACATTTTAGTTCTTCACTATTCAAAGCAAATAAAATTTCGTGGACCTCCGCTTAGGAATTATGAACCCTCATTTTTTTGTCACGCCAACGTAGACCCCCTGGAGATCCACCTAGACCACTTTGGGAACTAAGGAACTAGACCATCCCAGCTGACACCTATATATCAGGCTTATTAAGTTACATAATCATTTACCGACTGGCGATATAATATCTAATCATAAGCCTTTAATTTAAACTACGAAGTTGTTCTTAACTCTTAATCCTGCACCGGATCTATTGATAAAGTGATCAAACATTTGTACGTATATTGTATTGTAGTAAATGAGTCTAAAGAAAACTCAATACATGTAAAATTAATAGCTCTTTATTTGACGTGCGTATAGGTTGAGCATTTAAATTCGTCTGCCTAATGACATGGCGAAAACGATTAACTAACAATTAAAATGTACACAACTTGAGTATTGTGTGGGTACCGTCTACCACGATGACATATGGTCACATTCGTATAAACAAGTGGTAATAAGATTGCTATGCTTTTATGACAGGCGCTAACATAGTCCCCCCTATTGAAGACGAACGATTTTGAAAGTCTTCAATCTCGTCAACGAAGATCTTCTGGTGTTGGGAGTGGACATATCCGTGTGAAAGGTCTTCGAATGCATCCTCGAATGGTTTCTATATCGGCCACACGTGATGTACCATCTGCGCCGGGAAATAAGCGCACGATTCGACCAAGGCGCCAATGAAGAGGGGCCATGTTGTCCTCTTGAAGCAAAACCAGGTCCCCGATCTTAAGACTGGCTTGGTTTGTTCGCCATTTGCAGCGTTGTTGAAGCTCGCTGACATATTCCTTCTGCCAGCGGTTCCAGAAATGCAGCCGGATTTGTTCAAGTCTTTCGTAGCGGTTTGAAGATCTGATTTCTTGTGAAGGTGAAGGCAGCGATGTCAACGGACGGCCGATCAGAAAGTGCCCTGGAGTGAGAGGAAGGAAATCATGAGGAGAGGAAGACATTGGACACAGGGGTCGGCTATTCAGTATAGCCTCGACCTGTGCAAATAGAGTCGACAACTCCTCATAAGTTAAGTTGTTATTTCCTAGGATTCTTCTTACATGGTGCTTAGCCGACTTCACACCAGCTTCCCACAGTCCACCAAAGTGAGGTGCGTATGCGGGTATAAAATTGAATTTTATGTGCTCATTGGCAGCATACTCAGACAGAGCCGAGGAATTCTGTTTAAAAAATGTACCGATTTCTTTAGCAGCAGCAACAAAATTGCGCCCGTTGTCCGAAAAGATTTCTGACGGCTTACCACGGCGAGCAATAAATCGGCGAAGAGCTAAAAGAAAGGCTTCCTTCGATAATTCGGTTACCGCTTCTAAATGTACACATTTATAGCAAAAGCAAATGAACAAACACAGATAGCATTTTGAAGTTGTAGCACCCCGACCTTTTCTGGTTAATATATTGAAAGGTCCGGCGAAATCCATGCCTACTGTTTGAAATGGGAAAGCAGGCGTGACTCGCTGAGACGGGAGAGACCCCATCACAGGTTGTAGTGTTTTTCCACTATATCGTCGGCAGGTTACACAGTTTCTTACAACCCTTCGAGCAAGGTTTCTACCGTTAATTGGCCAGATATACTCTCTAACAGAATATAGCAGAAGCTGAGGGCCGGCATGCATATTTGCAATATGTTCAAATTGAAAGATTAATTTTGTAAGGTAGTGTGATGAATGTAAAATAATTTGATGTTTTTTAGTATAATCGTAATCTGAGCAATTAATTCTTCCCCCTACGCGCATAACTTGATTGTCGTCTAAGAAAGGATTTAATGAAATTAAAGTACTTTTGCAATTAATAGATTGATTTTTAATTAATAATTTAACTTCGTTAGGAAAAGATTGTGCTTGAGACATTTTACATATAAAATAAAAGGATTTATTTAATTCATTGACTGTTAGATGACCTATTAGTTTAGATTTTGGATATTTAAAATTATGAATAGCTCTCAAAATATATGCTACAACTCTTTTTAATCTGCGAAGAGTCGAAAAATTCTCTACGTTAATCACAGATGCATCCAAACTGTTCGAAAGCACCCCTATCTCCGCCAAATTGTTGAGTATAACTTGAGATGGCAACGTAGGCCATGTTGACTCATGCTGTTGTAAAAAGATAGGTCCTGACCACCACAACTGCGAGCCTTTAAGAATCTCAGCGCTAGTACCACGAGAGATAAGGTCGGCGGGATTGACATCGGTGGGTACATATCGCCAATAAGACGAGGTAGTCAACTCTGTAATCTCAACAATCCTGTTTGCAACAAACATTTTTAAATTGCTAGGGCTAGCGTGTAGCCATCCTAAAACTACGCTAGAATCACACCAGTGAAAACTGCGAGTTATGGGAAGCCTCAAGGACTCAACAACCGTCTTATAAAGGCGAGAAGCGAGTAGCGCTCCACATAATTCGAGCCGTGGAATTGTCGTCGGCTTGACTGGCGCTACTTTTGATTTAGCACACAGCAGCCGCACGGAAACTTGTCCTTGCGAATTGGTGGATCTAACGTATAGACACGCTCCATAGGCAGCTTTAGAAGCATCACAAAATGTATGTAGTTCAACGGAACTAGGGTTGTCACATAAGATTAATCGTGGAATTTTAATAGAAGAGAGAAGAGGGAAATTGATTTTAATTTTATCCCACTCCCTATTGAGTGTATCAGGAATTGTTTCATCCCAGTCCAACTTCTTGATCCAAAGTTGTTGTATGAGTAATTTGGGTTGAAGCGTACAAGGAGTTAATAGTCCCAGCGGATCAAAAATTTTGAAAGAAGTTGACAAAATAACTCGTTTTGTAATATTGATATTATTATTGGATGGAATATTGACCGTAAAATGTAAATCATCGGTTGCTGGACTCCATCCAAGGCCTAAAGCACTTGATGATTCACTCAAGCTTAAATCGTCTTGCAAATTTATTTCTGAAGATTGAAAAATTTCAGGGACATTGGATCTAAATTTTCGTAACTTAAAACAACCGGACTGAAGAGTAGAGGAAACAGAATTTAAAATATGGAGCAGCTCTTGCTTAGAGTCCGCCCCGGTGATGAGATCATCACAATAGAGGTCCTTCTGAATGATGGTTTTGATACTATCATCAGAGGACTCTTCTCCTAGTTGCCAGAGGCAACGAGTTGTTAAATAGCTGGCACTAGCAAACCCATACGTCACTGTATTTAATCGAAAAGTTTTAATGGATTTATGTTCTTCATCACGCCATAGAATTAGCTGAAGATTCCTATCATCTTCATGTATCAGTACCTGACGATACATCTTTTCGATATCGCCGGTAAGCACAAACTTGTGTTGACGGAATCTAAGCAATATTGCATAAAGAGAGTCTTGAATGGTGGGGCCAACCATTTGTATGTCGTTGACAGAGTAGCCTGATGATGTCCGAGCTGAGCCATCAAAAACGACCCTGCACTTTGTGGACTCACTATGTTCCCTAAGTACAGCATGATGGCATAAATAATATGATGGTTCTGGTCTTATTATTTGAGACTCAGAACAGTGACCTAAGTTGATGTACTCATTAATAAATTGACAATATATATTTTTTAATTCAGGTTGTTTTCGAAATCTTTTTTCTAATTTTAAAAATCGTTGTTTCGCTAAATTGTAAGAGTCACCTAAGCAGTCTGAAGAAGAAATTAGAGGAAGCTTCACAACGAAACGACCTGACTCTAGGCGTGTGGTGTGAACAATAAAATGTTGTTCACAAGCTTTCTCTGTTTCACTGAGCAATGAAGAGCGCTTGGGTAGCTCTTCCAGCTCCCAAAACCTGGCTATTTGCTTTTCCAGGTTTATTGAACTTTGAAAGTGAGAAGCTAAAAAATTGCATCTTATTAAATTAGAGTTTGAGTTTAAAATAATAGGACCGGAAATAACCCAGCCAAACTGCGAACTCCTAAGAAATGGCTTATTGTGACCGAGAGATGTTTGCTTGTTCCCTATAATCTCCCAAAAAATATCTGCACCTATTAACATGTTAACAGGCCTAGCATCATGAAAGCTGGGATCAGCAAGCTTTATATTGATTGGTATATTGAAATGCTTGAGATCGATACTAGATTTTGGAAGATTACCAGTTAGTTCGGGTAAAACTGAACACGCCAACGTTACGCTAAAATTGTTAACCTTAGACTTCAATTGAAGCACGCAACGCTCGTTTGTATAGTGACATGTTGAGTTACCTATGCCAATTATTTTTGTAACATTTGTACTAATAGATTCGAGATTTAACTGATCTTTGAGAGATTGTGTTATGAAACTGGCCTGGCTGCCACTATCGAGAAGGGCACGCACAGTACTTACCTGCTGAGTCGAGGGATTTATGACCTCGACCAACGCCGTTGACAGCAGGACGTGATGATCAAAAGGCTGATTGGAGTAATTAACATTTAATTCGTTGGTGTTATTAGTAGAGGTTTCGACGCCAGTGGCTGCTACAAGCCTAGTATGTAAAAGAGAATTGTGTCGTCTTTTACACTCGCGACATGAACCCATCTGGCACTGATGTACTGCGTGACCTATGCGCAGACAATTAAGGCATAACTTTAATTTAATTGCCTCGGCCTTTCTCTGCTCGGGAGTCTTAGCTAAAAAGTTTGGACAGTCATAGATAAGATGACTTCCCTTACACAGAGAACATAACCGCCTTTTATGTTGCGAGTGCTCATCTGAAGATGTAACTGCAAATGATTTTGTAAATTGTTTTTCATTAAATTTGTTAATGTTGCTATGATTAGGAGTCGAATAACGTCGAAATTTGTCTGTTTTATTTTGGTTGCAAGTCTCAAGTATGTCTGCGCGGTCCCTAAGGAACGAACTCAATTGATCGAGAGTAGGCATATCGTTTAAGGTCTTACGATACTCTTCCCATTTCAGTACAGTACGGCTATCTAGCTTATTAGAAATCATATATATTAACAACGTATCCCAATAAGTCGTAGGTTGCCCTAGACTCGCCAAAGCTCTTATATTTTTATTATAAGTGTCTATTAATGAACGCAACAATGTAGCGGATTCCCTTGAAACCGGTTCAATAGTAAACAACGCGTTGAGGTGATTGTTAATCAGCTGTTGCTTATTGTCGAAGCGTTCACACAATAGACTCCACGCCTTGCTGTAGTTAGCCGCAGAAATCTCAAAATTAGAAATAACTTCAAGCGCATCCCCCTCTAAATAGGAGTTTAAATACTGAAACTTATGAATAGGCAAAATCTGATCGTTTGAATGAATAATAGATTGAAACATATCCTTAAACTCAAGCCAACGACTATAGTTGCCACTAAATTTAGCGATTTGAATTTGCGGTAATTTAAAACTCACAGGATTGTTTACCTGACCGTTAGAACTTGAATTTGAATTATTAAAATCGTGATAATGACTTAATATTTCTTTAGAGATCGCGATTAAATTGTCAAAGGATTGTTCAATACTATAACGTTCATTTAATTCGGCTTCTAAATTTTCAGAATTCATCACCTCGATCTGTTCTTGAATGCCATCAAATTCACTGGACAAAGATTCAAATTTATTACATTTCAATCTCAACTCATTAACTTGAATAGGTGTTAGAGAAGGAATATTTTTTATTAATTCGATGTAATTTTGAAATTTTGTAAGACGTCCTTTCACAGAACTACGTTTAATTTGCAAAGGTTTAAGTTCCGCCATTGTAAATACGATAAACGTATATAAAATGTAAGACGATTGCAAAAAAATAAAAATATAAAATATAAAATGTGTAACTTAGTTTAAACGATAAATTCCCGTTACTTTTTTACACGTGTTGCGATGCGTTTGAAACAAAGGAACGATCGAAGATGGCTGTGCGCCTGACCTTGACCGCTAAACGCAATCACAGCTGTGCAAGGTGAATGACCAATAATAATATAACTTAATGATAATTGTCGACGCGATTTGAACAAGTTTTTAACTATACTGATTGGATTTAGAATATAGGGAATTCGGTTTTGTTTTTTAGGTTTTATATATAGAAGGAAAATAAGGATATAGAAGGACACTTATCTGATTGGACCGGCAGTGCTGCTGATGTGCTGCACGCTGGAAATGTCCTTGCACGCCACGAAGAACTAAGTTGGATGTTTAACTGCTGCGTGGCCAACGACTTTCACGGCTAACGGCTTGAGCTTCAAATTTGCTTGTTTCGGTAGACTTCGACCTCGCAGTAGTATAATATGTAATCGCTATTTGTAAGCGATATCAGCTCGAAATTTGTCACGGTCGCCACTTTATGTATTGTAGTAAATGAGTCTAAAGAAAACTCAATACATGTAAAATTAATAGCTCTTTATTTGACGTGCGTATAGGTTGAGCATTTAAATTCGTCTGCCTAATGACATGGCGAAAACGATTAACTAACAATTAAAATGTACACAACTTGAGTATTGTGTGGGTACCGTCTACCACGATGACATATGGTCACATTCGTATAAACAAGTGGTAATAAGATTGCTATGCTTTTATGACAGGCGCTAACATATATAAAGTGATAAGTATGTTCTAATCCTTATGATCGATCGATCTGCAGGAGAGACGGTCAACAAGAAGATCAGGGTTGATCCGTCTTTTTTATCTTGCATGTAATAAATTCCGCGTTTCTTTTTAAAATGTATTTAGTTTTTAGTCTATATTTAACAATTTTTAAATAAAATGCAAATCTTATTGTTTGAAACTTTACTACATCTATTTAAAAAAAAAGTGTTCATAAAAACAAAATCGAAGTAAAAATTAAAAAGTGATGTCTTTACATCACTGTAGATGTCCCAATGCTGGGCCACTTCTACTACTTCGGCCTCTGCTTCTTTTTGAGGAGGTTTTTGAGCTTATTCCACACATGTACAAAATTTCAACCGAAACATTCAAATTTCCACAGATGTTCCGGGTTTGAACCTGCAATCTTCTATTAAGATTTACATGTTTTAACCAATGGGTTAGTGCTGAAAAAGTCTTTTTAGAAATTAGTTATGTTTACATATTGACTTATTGCCTTATTTGATTGTATTTATTTATTTGGCCTAGCCAACAGCGTTTTACAGATAAAAAATAAAACTTAAAAATCCCATAGTGTGCGAAACAATTTTAAAGACAAGTACACAATTATTTTACAAAAGTTAGTTCAACTAATTTAATTTAACTTACCAACTAAATTTAATTAATACATTATTATAGCTGGAGATATAAAAGACACGGAGAAACAAAAACAATCAAAAAAATCACAATGATTTTATTTATAAATGAATATTCATCTTGTAATCATTAAATGCTGTGAAATATGTCAACCTTAATATAAAGAATGAAGAAATATGTAAATCTTTTATAAAACCATTTACTTTAATGTAGATACGAATTTAAATTGCAAGCAAAAATAAACAAGTCGAAACACTAACGTAGGCAACGGTTTATAGTTTTCATTGTATCCAATAAAACACCTTTTCCTTGCAATGTAATATTTTCTAGGTCTTTCTCTCGTTCTTAAGCACTTTTATTAAAAAATAGTATACACGCGTGATATTGATTTCAGTACTGTATGTTTTACATCACACGAGCTATATAAACAGTATTTTTTACGATTAATCGAAACACGCAAAGAATATTTATGCGGCTGTAATATTTCGACGCACAAACGATTTGTTTGTTCGTAAATTATTTTCATGCTCTATATAATATACATGTAGTATTCATAAATACTGACTGCCTCGTTGGTCTAGTGGCTACATGTGAGGCCGCAGACCAGAGCCGCAGAGGTCCTGCGTTCAAATCCCAGGAACGGGCATATTTTTACACAGAAAAACTCAATAACTTTTTATATAAGTTATTGAGTTTTTCTGAAAAATTCTCAATAGCAGCCCGTAGTCTGGAAGTTGGAAGTGTGTCGTTCCATCGGAGTTAGGGAAAAGAGAGTGCACCTGTGTTTGTGCACACACTTGTGCACTATAATATATCCTGCGCAGTTGACTCTCAATCTCTCTTGAGATTGGCCGCCGTGGCCGACGTCTGGAGGACTATTATTATTATTATTCATAAATAGGTTTATTCTTTGTATGAATTCGTTTTCTTGGTTACTATTTAAACTCGTTCGACCGCATATAGTTGCAGATACGATCCTGGCGTTATCTTGTTGCTATTATGACTTTTAATTTATAATCATAAACAGGAACAAATTAAAGTTTCAACCAAAGGAAAATATATAGTCATTTAACATTACCACGACAATTCATAGTCGTGGGATTAATACTCAGTCGTGTAATTTACTAAATATTTTTAAAAAGTATAGTAAATGATCTATTTTAAGCCTGCATCGCAAGTAAACAAATCGCTCGCCATCTTCAACTTTCCTTTATATAAATATTGTTCCATTTTAGTTTTAAAATATCCACATGAAAAACAAACCTTATCTTGAACGTCCGTTTCTTAGTTGATAAACGCTCTGACAGCCACATTACTGTAATAATTTTCGCTCCAATTTTTATTTCGACTGCATATTGTATATAATATTTAATGGATTTCAGAGTATAGCTATAATTATTTCAATATTTAGAATTTACAAGATAGATTATTCTAGAATTATTTTTAAATAATATTCTTCTTATCTAAATACTTAGATCTAAAAGCTGTAAATATGTTATTTATAAACTTATCAAAATGCATTAAAATATTGTGTAATTATTCAGTCGAGTGCATAATGACGTTAGGCGATTGGACTTGGATAACATAAATATTTTAATTTACCATCAACAAAATCTTCACGCATTGATTCGATTAAATAATATACAAAAAAGATAAATATCATTAAGAATTAATTATGAATAAATACTTGTTTATTAAATTGAATTACTTACTCTATCGTCTATTTCAGAAAATTGATCATCGACAAAATTCATAGCACGTATCTACGCCTTCAAGTTTTCCCAGTACACTTAATTACATATAAATATCATAACTTTAATCTTCATTATTTTGAATAAATAATTAACTTATAATGAGCAATACAAGAAAGCCATTACGCATTCAGACATGCATCAAAGGTATATACTTGTAAAATTTTGTTACTCAAGTGCAGTTTTGCAACTAAACAATTTATGTTACAAAATTATAACTTAGTATGGTGAATTATTTTTTATATGTTTTCTTTATAAAATACTATGATATAGTCAAAATATTGTCCTTTTGACCTTCAGTTCCGGCATATCCTTACTAATATTATAAATGAGAATGTGAGTTTGTTTGTTTGTTTGTTACGCTTTCACGCCTAAACCAATAAGCGGATTTTAAATATTATTTCACCATTGGAAAGCTACATTATCAGCGAGTAGCATTTTGTCCCCATATTCCTACGGAAACGGGAACTACGAGGTGAAACAGCGGGCAAAACGCTAGTATTAAATAGTACTTAATTCATAAGATTTTTTTTTTATCTATAAATTTTAAATAGCAAGTATAATACTCGTACGACACATTCTCATTCTATTTCAAAATATTAATATTTTTTAATTCAATTTTAATTGCTAGCATGTCATTGTTAGTCTACATTCCTTAACGGTGGTAGATTTACATTAAATTTAACCTTTTAAAATTATTCAAAGTACTTGTAAGAGAGTACTCCAATAAAGTATATTTAGTTTTTTGTTTATACATTTTCCAATTCCAGTGTCTGTGAGCAAAGGTGACCACTTATCGTCAATTAGCCCATTTGCCTGCTATCCTAAAATAAATTAAAAACAACACATCGCAGAACACAGTATAAGTAATAAGATATTGCAACAATATTCATGAACGTTGTAATGGGTTTAAAGAATTCATAATATAAGCTGTAATAATATTATTAATATATATAATTATCCATCAAGTTGATATGAATTATTAAGCTGCTTAGCTTCTAAAACAAATGTTTTGTCTTCGAAATTCTAAGAACGAACTCTGTAAACACAACCCAACGACATTTAATAACATTATAAAGAGGTCGGTGTGACGTGACTGAGTGACTGACACGGGATGCCGTCACGGGATGCGTTACATCTGCAGCTATGCTAAGCCAGCGGTTCCCACGTGGTGGGTCGCAACCCGGCACCGGGCTACGAAGATTAAATATCGGGTCGCACTATTGTCTCATTATAGTTTTATAATCGTATTTGATAAAGGTACTTAACTACGTGTTTGTATCGATATTATGTACTTTTATGTGGATATTTAAATGTGTTTTGTAAAGTAAAACGTAAAACGAAACGTTATAAAAACAATCACTCAGAAGCAAACAATTAACAAGTGATAGAAACGCGCTAAGCCATATGTTTGAATTATTTATTTGTCTATATCGTAGAAAAATCATCAATTATTGTTCATAAGCTAGTTCTCATCGCTCGGCGACATTTGACATAATAAAACAATGTAATGTAAATACGCCTTTTATTATGAAATTTATATAACGATTTTAGACATAATAAAAGTGTGTATGAATAATATAATAGAAATATTTATCATCGGTAAGATACCTATTAAATTATTATTTATTATATATTAAAGCAAAAATTTATTTCATAAATTATAAATCTTCAGATATCTTCATCACACGTCATGAATTGACGTCAAGTAAATGTTGCGTGTTCATTGAAAACTCCGAGTGTCCGTGATATTTAAAACAAAATGTTTATATCGAGTTATACAAAGTTTATTTATTAGAAATTTTAAATTTATACACAAAAGTGATGGGTGTATAAAATGAAATCTTTATGCAGTCTCTCTCATTTACCGCTTTTCCCATAAACTTATTATTTCGACGCACAAACGATTTGTTTGTTTGTACATGAAGCCAGCAAAAAAGCATAGGTATTTGCTGTTAAAAATTCCTTACCGATATTCTAACCAATAATGCAAACGCGAAATGACTTTGTTACTCTTTCATATCTTAACTACAAACGAATCATGATTTTTTTAATTCTAATGTTGTCTGAAATACCTATTTACAGAACGACATCAATTATCTCACAGTCACCTCCTACTCCTGTGTCCACACAGTCGCGGGGAGAAACTAGTTGAACATAAAAAAGCTTCCTTTACAATATTTTCCTTATTTATTATCACAAAACTATTTAATTCATTTACTCCTTAGCATATCCCATATATAATAAGATTTCGAATAAAATAAAAATTACAATTTTATAAATCAAAAGTAATTTTAGGACAATTGTGGTAAATATTCATTACCTGGTAAAACACTGCCCGCACATTGATGCAACACTCATTTAAAACAATACTAATTACACATAAATTGCGTTACCTCAATTATTGCAATATAAACAATGCATTTACACAGACAAGCATTTAATATTAGTCCTGATTTTTATATTGCGATACAAGAGCAACATTATCTAGACATATAACAAAAGGTCACATGATATACTGTCAGAGATTTCTAAGTTATAATAATAACAGTGTATAAAGAGCTTATTATAAAATCAATCGCGTCGTTTCATTTTGAATGTTAAAATTCAGCTTAACACAAATGCGGCGTTCCAAACAACATTCAGCGACACAATGAAGAGATCGGTGTCACGTGACCGGGCGACCGGCGCCGGAAGCCGTCACGTGGGCCGCCACATCCGACGTTATCCCAATACACTGAATTAAATGCCAAGTATTGAACTGTTTTAACTGAAATTTGGTCATTGCGAACAGCGATGTTAATTAAATCCATTAACGATACGGCAGAGACGTATTGAAGACCGCACAATGACTGAGTTCACAATATTGTTCGTATTGACAAACATAATGAACATATAATATATACAATCAAAACATAATATGATTCACAATCTTCTTCATCTATATTTTATATAAAAAATAAATTTCTAAATCGCAGATTTAAAAGAATAATTATGCAATCGGTCCATCAAAAGCTTTAACCGAAATTCAAATTGTGATTCCTTGAACCGCCGGCTTGTTGCCTTATAATAAAATCCTTTGATGGGTAAAAGTCAAATTATTCAAATATCCCCCACAGATTGCTGACACCGATACCAAGAGAGAGTTCAAAGGCCAAGAAAATAAGAATTTATTAAGATTGAATATTATTTATTTCAATATCTTCTTCTATTATCTTGCGACAATATCATTCTTGGATAAATCTCATGCTAAATAAAACTACGAAGACTCCTTTAGTAAAGTATCCAGTAGTTTTTTTCTTAATCTCTGAAATTTAATAGTACTGCCCGTTCAACGTAGAAACACTATCGATAATCCACTTATCCGATACAATGTCTTTCACGCCCCTTTAAGTACGCTTTCATTTTTTTTGTAATTAGAAGAAACGATATTTATTAGGACCTATAAACCATTATAGACGCCCAAAAATATAACTTTATAATTACATTATATTGAATTGAAAATGTAATAATTAAAAGCTACAATTAAATCATTGAAACTAGTTAAACCCATGAAGAGTGACTCCGCATAGTTACTTCGTTTTATAATTACTTCGTCTCTTCAAAAGTTAATATATGAAAATGGTATAATCTAAACAATTTAAAATGCACCACAAAAGGTATCATTTAAGAAAAGCATCTGAATAAGGTCACTCATTACGGGCACAATGTATCACGCGAATGTATCACTTACCGCGTTGCGTCATACCAATGCACTGTTGAAGGCTTTTACAATAAGGCACTTGTCGCACGTGAATGCGATAATTCTCATATTTTATCCTGATTACAATCGCGGCAGTGTTGCTTTGTTTACTGGCGTACGTGTTATTAATTCGATTCTAAATATTAAATTGTAGATGTTAAATTATTCATTTTCTGTTATTAATATTCAAATATTAAATTAAAAACAAGAAAATAGGTTAAAAAGATTTACCTATTTAGTAAAAATATTAAACCAATTGACGCTAATGATGATTACTTATTATTATTTATTATGCGTCCCCAAAATATATGATTATAAAAAGTAACTCAAATATATATTGTTATCAATAACTCGACGATAACATAACCAGACAGCATCTAACTTAAACCCATTAATTTTCCCTCGAGTGAAAATAACTTCCTTAAATTCTGATTACGACATCACTGAAAAAAACAAATTTAAATTTCGAACACAATTTCTCAAAACTGACGTTTCTCTGTGGTGAGTCGTTTCTGCTTGACTGCGTCCATTTTGTGGTAATAACAAATAAATATATATTATAGCGCAATAGTAAGACACCTGCTTTATTGGAGCGAACGATATTGGGTGTTGTTATTATATGGACGCCGGGCACCAGCTTTGTTCCAGGACTTGGCAGCTTCGTGCCAGGATTTGGCATTCATGTCGATACATATAATTTGGGTCCAAGCCGAACCACTTACAAGTTACTCGATTGTCATAATTTAATATAGCATATATCTATCGTATTTCTTGCCAGGATGCATGATCGTACACAAGCCAAATACTGTAATATAATTAGATCGAACGATTCATCAAAGCATTTTAAGTCATGCCAAATTTATCCTGTACACCCAGCTCTGATATTAATTTAGTAACAATATATTGATAATCCATATACAATATAATGATTTATAATCAAAGTTACAACTGCAATTAAACTATCGCGATATTTGTTATCCATTTCATAGATTATTTATTTAGTGGTCTCGTCAACACGACAGTCCCACCAGGTGATAGAAGTTTTGATTGTCCCAAAACTTCTGTCAAACATTTTTAGCAAAAAATGCAAAATAATTAGATAAGAATACACATAATCTGCTATTTATGTTTAATAATACATAACAAGCTTCAATTAATGCAATTGCCCCGATTTATAGCTGATCAATAAATTATAAGTCAAGAAGTATTGATGTTTTATTAAAAAAACGGATTAAAAAGCAGAGAAATAGTGATGTAAGTATGTAATCGATACATGATGTTAAGTATGATTTCATTATACTTACGAGTTAAAACATATACGCATAATCTGTGTCGTAATATAAAAAAGAATCTATATAAATTTTGCCAAAGTTTAAACATCAAAATCTACTTCATAGAACTCTTTAAATTGTTATTTGACAAGATTAAATCAAAAGCTACCGATTTGAAATGCAAATTTTCCAAAGACAAATTGGCAAGAAACTTTTTTTATTCCAACATAATTATAACATTCATTTTAACTATTAATA
The DNA here is from genome assembly GCA_905220585.2 of Nymphalis polychloros. Taxonomy (NCBI): domain Eukaryota; kingdom Metazoa; phylum Arthropoda; class Insecta; order Lepidoptera; family Nymphalidae; genus Nymphalis; species Nymphalis polychloros. Next base: position 5,533,128 of record HG992247.1, read on the forward strand.
GTTCCTATAACTGTAAACTAATATTCGATGAATTCAATGATAACTTCATGTATAATAAATGTATTTTATGAGACTATCACTCGGCTGTGTATCACAGTCGACTATTTTAGTGCAATCGATATTGATTTAAAATTAGGTCTAGCTGTTGAATCATTCATTTACATCAATTTCAGCTTATAAACAACTACTAGCGTCAGAAAATTAGAATACCATTGAAAACCTTCATTATTACATTTAAGTCAATTATTTTTTATCAATATTATAGGAAATACCGTGAAGTATGATTCCAATGCATAATTTAAAAATATATTTTAAAACCAAAGCAAAAACTATTTAACAAAAGAATGTAACATTTGTAATCTAAATGAAGTAACGCCATCTAGTGACTACAAGACACATTAGCAACATAAATGTTCGTGAATATTTAAAGACAAAATTACAGGCTATTTGGCGGTAAACGTCGATCAACTTTAACGTATGTAGCAGTTATATTTAATTCTAATACTTTACGAATTAACTAAACATGAAATTAGGGTGTACTTTCTTTGACTAGGTAAATTTTCACATTAATTATTTACATAAACGATTTACGTACTATTATGTTGTGTCGTGTTTTTACTATTATTTATTATGAAACCTTGCGATATAGTGAGACAGTTGGATAGGAAACTCCAACAGGAAGTGAAAAGGGCGTGGGAATGCATGAGCATTATGCACGCAACATTATTGGCGGATGGTATAAAAAGAGGACAATACTCGTTGTCATAGGAAACACTTAGACTATTCACACGCTTTAATATGCTCATATATTTGCTTTAAACTAAATATTTAATGAAGATAATGGAAATCATAATAAGCATTTAGCCTTTCGGAATTCATATTAACACTGATTTCATAAACTACCAGCCAGATATGTTATGATTGTTTTTATAATATAATCTAATACATGTTGGTGTATCCATCAACCAGAATTTAAATGACGTGGTGGAATAAGATTCAAAAGTTCTCCTAAAGATGAGAGGGGACCCAGCCCCAACAGTGATGTTACGTGACACGTGACGTGAGTGATATTTACAGACTATTTATATACTTATAATCTTTACTTACTTAGTTTAGCCGTTGGTCCTTCGCCTGAACTCTTTCCGGTCGTGTCGGATTGCCGTTCCATCGGATTATAAGAGCTAAGGAAAAGAGAGTGGGCCTGTGTTTGCACACACACTTGTGCACTATAATATCTCCTGCGCAGTTGACTAATCTCTCTTGAGATTGGCCGCCGTGGCCGATATCGGTCTGGAGGACCGTAATAAGTAATTACAAATAATATGTTAATTTTCTAATAAATAATAATACATAAACGTTACATATAGACAGGCAAAATACCTTGACCTTAGAAAAACCGAAATAAACAAAACGGGATTTTTTGTAAAATTTTATAATTGCTTAAAATTTTCAATATCATAGAGAAAAATACCAGAGGTCGACCGTTGCTTTCACTAGGTGTAAGTGTGGTCGTTGTACTTTATAAACATAATACTTTATAAATATAACTGTATGTATGTACCACATTAATCAAAGACAAAACTTATTTTTTATAAGGGAAACAAAACTGAAACATCTTACGAGATGAAAGAACTCGTTTTGCTTCATTAAAATTATAATCCGTAACGATAGGTTATTTATAAAGCATCCACAAAATAAAGAAATTTGTATATATTAATATAATTCTGAGAAACGTTGAGCAATAACCGAGAACTGAATTATATTTTAAATAAAAATTAATTCGAACAAAAACAGTCCATAAGATTACCACACTTGGACACTGGCCAGATTTCTGTCTAGAATTCGTAGACGGGTATAAGTATATAAAAAACATCTTTTGGCATTTTTACTTTTCTTTATAATATTTTAACTACCAAACATGAGTTAAATTTATCATTTGAAATGAAGAAATGCTTGACAGGATTCGAACTTTCGGTTAAGATGCTCGCTTGCTATATATATTTATATAATTAAAAGTAACTAATTAACAAAAAATGTAAGATATATATAAAAATGATATAAAAAGTAATGCGTATCAAATGCAAGGGTGACTACAACTTACAAAACCGTTCAAAGCCATTGTAATTAATATTTTAATGTTGTAAAAAGTCTAGCTTTAGCACAAGTAATTTAATCAAAGTAATTAATTAAATAATAATGGGAAACTGTAAATTACTTTTTCATGTGTATTAATCAATGCGTTTTATAAAAAAAAACTTCTTCACTGCGTATGTTTGTCTGTCTGTACGCGTAAAACTAAAAAACTACTTACTGTTTTCACCAATGCAATGGACGGAGTAATTCATTATGGTTTTATAAAAATTGCCTGAAATATGACGATAAATGCTGAAGATGTTGAAAAAAGTCATGCCGACTGGGAGTTTTACTGACGTGTGCCGCGTAAACCATTAGATTTAAAGTTATTACGATATAAGCATTTTATGTTAGCCCTTATTCTACCCGTGCGAAGCGGGGACGGGCAGCTATTAAATTATAGCTTAAAAAACATACAGGTTGTAACAAAAACCCTATCCAACCCGTAAACTGGTTATCAGATATCGTTAGTCGGTTCTAATCATTGTATGTTGTAAGTATGTAATCATTTTTAAAATTCTAAGAAAAAAAATTGTCACCATTGTCAAAAGTTGCCATGTAATTTTCGTTATTTAAGTAAATTCAAATTAATCTACAGGGATTAATATTTTTTATATCATCTTTAATAATCAATTTAACATTCATTAACGTAACAATACCACAGTTTATATGGAATGAAATCCGCGCCGTCTAGTGACAATAATCGGAATACCATATAAATCGCAGCCAAAGTCAACGCAGTCTTAAAAACTTCCACTAGGTACACAGTATGAAAAGATTTTTTCGAAGAAGAAGATTCGGAAATGAACGTGTTTTAACGTTAATCAAATATATATTTAATGATTACATAGTAACATATTTTGATTATTCTAATTTTATTATTATTATTTTTGCATTCTAATATACCAAATTAGTCGAAAATGAATGTAGATTAAATTGCTATATACTATTACTATAATGTTACATACTGATTAAGTTAATAAAATATGTTAAAATATATGAAAACGACCTCGACAGTTCTGTATTTAAACTTGGCACCTTGTCATCATTATAACGTAAACTCCATATTTAATTTCAATATGAGGCATATTATTAAAAATATACGGAACCACACTTTTACAGTAGAATTAAAATTATTTTAAGATATATTTATAGATATTTGCTATACCTTCAACTAGGGTACAGCTAACGTAAGGTAACGTAATTTCCAGTCTTATTTTTGTATTAAGCATGCCATTTTATACAGATAACCATAAAGGTTGACCGTTGTTTCCTGCTCCGCTTCAGGATCGTAGCATGAAGTTAGATAGCCAATAACTAACCTCAATACGCCGATATAAATAACTCAAACCAAAATTAAGTTGTCAAATCGGAATAGTTGTCCCTGAGATAAACGCGTTCAACCAAACTAAAAGTAAAAAGTAAAAATAACAACCAGTAAATGTCCCACTGCTGGTCTAAGGCCTTCTCTTTTTTTTAGTGCTTACGTGGAAATAAAGTAGATTTCCTCATGATGTTTTCCTTCACCACCGAGCACGAGTTAAATAAAAAAAAAATAAGTTTATGTCAATTCAGTGACGCTTGCCTGGTTTCAATCATCAGTTAAGAATTAAATATTCACGTCTTCTAACCATTGGGCCATCACGGCTCGAAACAAATTCACTAACTTTATGATACAAAAATATGTTAAAGATTACTAAGTCACTACTTAAGGCATACGCAAAGATTTCACAAATTGTCTTCTTTAAACATGCCGTACACGTCCACGTACGAAGATTTATTGAAGAACTGAAACTGTCAGTAAAACGTTTACCTTATATCGCAAAAAATTAGCCCATACTTTCACATAAAAATAATATATCACGTATAAAAATAATTAGGTAGATATTACAGGTGCTTTTAGATATTACCATTCACTCACCATATATTTCACTGCTAAACAGTAGAACTTATCATGATTGTATTCCGGTTTGATGAGCGAGTGAGCCAGTGTTAGTAACAACAAGGGACATTGCATCTTAGTTCCCAAGTTTGGTTGAGTATTGACGATGTAAGGAAAAGTTAATATTTCTCATAGCGCTAATGTCTATGGACGGTGGTTCCGATTTAGCATCAAATGGCTCATCTGCCTGACCGCCTTACTTTTTTATAATAAAAACCGTGGCAGAAACAAAGTATCTCGTCATGAGCAAAAAAATATAATAATATCCGCCCGATATAAAAATATTTTTTTTATAACTATTGTTAAGCGCTGACACAACAACCACTGAGTCAATATTAACGACACATGTATAAGAGATTTTCAAAATACATCATTCGTTCCTCTTTATTTTTTGTAAAGTGTAAATTTTCATCCTAATATTTCGGCTGTCACTTAACGTATAGCTTAAATAACTCGTATTATTATTTATCAGAGGTTAAAATATTTCCATAATTACAAACATAATGATGGTGTATTGAAATAAGAAAGTCACAAACAGCAATTCATAAACCTTGTTCGAGCTCAAACATCCACCGCCTTTGAGGTTTAAGATCTTAGTTCTGATATGATTTGCTGGTTATTTAATCCTTTAACGGAGGCTGTACTTACCCCGGGATTGTGGAACTGTGGTTGAATTAGTCGCCCGTAGGAGTCGTTTAATAGGCACGGTAGTTGCAAAGAAAACGCGCTTTTAAATTAATGGTCATGCGGAATCGAGTCAGCCTGACTTAATGGCTGGTATACACTTAAATCCGACGCCCGTTTTCTGGATGACTTAAAGAGACATCATTTGTATGGTAATTATGCTCAGGAGATTAACTAAAAGTACAGACAGTACAGTACAGATTTGTTATCTGGTGATTTAATAATAATGTTGTCTAAGTAAATTGGAACACGTTAATATTGATCACGTAAATTTTTTTTATTTTTTTTTATTCTCGAGCAACATTTTAAGTAATGGTATAGAGTTATAGACTATGAAATATCAACGTAATGCCCTAAAATATTACTTACATTACTGACATTTTATACAACCGTTCGCAAATGTACAGTATCAAAAAACGGTATATTATATCAGAAGTACAATTATCTTTAATGGAGAGCCTCTCGTCTGCTACAAGATACGGCTTGTCGGAGACGTGACAACAGACTCGAGAAGAGGGGTTTCCTCTTAGGGAGGGAGGACCTTTTGAATTATAGCCATGGTCTGCCCCCAGCACTTATCTCTGCATAATGACACTGAAGATCGGGTTACATGATCCAGTTATTACGCAGGAAATTAGAACTGTATCCAACTTAGAGTAATTAGCATCTCGCATACATTTCATATGCTATTTTACGACATAATCGCCCTCTAATGGATGTTAAGAATAAAGTGTAACGGCCCTATACTAATATACTAATGTACTACAATTCGGAAATAGACGCAAAAGAAAACCACAGCGTAATAAAACGTGACTAGAATAATTAGTTCCTAATTAAGTTACAAAGATAAAGTGAAGCTTTGCCAAAAATTGCTTTTTAATGCAAAGGTCATAACCTGAAGAGAGTTTGTGATTAACCCAACAACGTTGAACTAATAGCTTTAATGGGATGCTGCATGGAGTAAGAGAGAGGGAGAGCGGAATCAATTTAAGTGACGGAAATTGCTTCATTTAACGTTACTGGCGACAAAGCAGACCTAGCACATACATATATACTTCCGAGAAGGGAAATATTTTAATTGTTCTAATTAATAAATGACATTGAGTATCGTTGCATTTATTCTCCTATTAATTTTATTTTAATACAATAGATTCAAAAATATTTAGACAAAAGAACGACGTTTTTGCAGCTTAGATTTACATATTAATCTGAAATTTTCAATGATATATAAATAGATTATCCGTAATAGTAATTTTAAAGAACATATTGAAAATTATAATGACATTTGAATAACAAAGATTACTTTATTTGTTTAGTTGAATGCATATCTCACTCGGGACGTGTCAAATGTCACAATGATAGCGTTTCAAAGGGAAAATATTACTGTATGAAGTGACACAAGGACAAGTAAATTAATATTGTTTTCACATTACACAGACATCATAACTCGAAATTATTTACTTGATGGCAGGACTTATAGCCCGTCTGGATAGGTTGGTGGTACCTATCAGATATTCTACTGCCGAAAAACAATAATTAATAGTTGTGTTCAGTTTTGATACTTGAATGAGCCAATGTACATAACATCTTAGTTCCCAAGGTGCGCCTTTGGCAATGTCTATGGGCCGTAGTAACCACTTACAATTTGGTTGCCCAGTTGCCAGTCCTAAATAAAATAATAATTATATAACGATATGTATGCATTGTAGAAATATGTTATTCGTTTAAAAATGAAAGCATTTGAAGCTTACTACAAGTGCTATTATTAAAAACAATTATTTGAACTGTGAACAATTTACTATGCCATATTTTTATCGTATTGAACATTCGAAATAATAAATATTATTGCAAAACATAGCCTGTACGCTAACATAGTTACAAAAATAAATAGTGGCTGACAATTATATATATAAATAAGTTATTAAAGGTCGTTTTTAATTGAAACTTTTTGTAAGGAGTTTTGTTATCCGAAACAAATATTATTCCAAATTTAAATAAATATACTAGTATCAGTATATTACTGAAGAACAAAAATATATAAACTAAGAATGGAACGAATTTGGTCATATACGCAACGCAATGGTGTATGCGTGTGTGTGTTTGTTTTATTTCGAACCAAATATTTTTCGGGTCTACATGACTTCAGTTTTTAGGGTTGTTTTACATCTATTAAAGTAACAGCTTACTGCAAGCTGAAAGACTACGTTTTTGATGAAAGGATATTTACGTTTCAACCCAGTATACTTTATAGTCGGTTGAATGTAACGTAATTCAAATTTACCATCACTTGAGACGTTTCAGATATGCTTATCTTTTTTTAATGTTCATAGATACAGCTTCGAATTCGTATGAGATAATTCCACATTTTTTCACAACAACATTTCTGAGTCTACTAATAAACCAATAAAGAAATACAAAGCAAAGGTCACTTAGACGAAATAATTAAGTTTTAAATTATTCCAACTTAGAACCTCGAATGCTTATTTGTATTTTTAATATTGAATAATTTCTTTTAATCAGAGTTTCAAAAACCCAATCATGTTAAATAGTCTTCATAAATACATTTATTTAAAGAAAATTCACTCTGAATGTAAATAAGCACAGTAATGGTATATAAAATGGTGTGATTTAAATGAATTGAAAATACTAACATAGACAAAGTGACCATACGCGTTAAAGCGTTTGGTTTGGTGGACTAGCGCCGGTGTCGTTCACTACAGCTTTCTAAAATCGAGCCAAACGATTACGGCAGATATCTATTGTCAGCAACTGCAAACCATGAAGGAAGAACTAGCTGCTAAACAACCGAGATTGGTCAATCGCTCTAGGCTACTGCCGCTTCACGACATCGCAAGACCACACACTGCCCAACAAACAACCACTTAGTTAGATGAGCTACAATTGGAATGAACGTACCGTACTCCCGGGACCTTGCTCCAACAGATCACCATTTTTTCCAGAATTTGGACAACTTCTTACAGGGAAGAGAATTCAACTCCGATGCGGCAGTCCAAACCGCCTTCAAAGACTTTATTAATTCTCGCCCCCATGGTTTTTTTAGTAAAGGGATCAATGAACTACCTATGAGATGGCAAAAGTGCATAGATAACAACGATGCATACTTTGATTAATTAAATATATTTTACAAAAAAAAATTGACTTCATATTTCTCCCGTACAAAACGAAGGACCTAATATAAATACTATAGTAAAGTTTTATGTTTCAATAAAAAAAAAATTGTCTAGCTTTAAAATAAGAACTAAAACAAAAAATGTGTACGTTATACGAGTATATCATCGTAACTACACTGCATCACGACTCGTATGTAATTCTTTCTATTTTACAATTTTCTACAATTTACGACCATGTTCAGTGAACACGATAAAAATTTTAGTGTTATTCCTTATGTATAATGCCGTAAAGTTTAAAATGCAATGTATTCCGTAACAAAGGTGACCGGATCTCTGTCTTAGTTCACGCATTCTAGTTTTTTGACTTCAGTGCCTCTGAACAAGGACAAAACAATTTGAATTATAAAGACTACCGTACATATTAAGTACATATTATTGAATAATTTATATGCATATTTTGAAATCAATTATACTCTACAATACATGTATATAATATATTCATACAAATTTCATCTAACTTATCAGTATCTCCAATTGCAATTGATCAAATTACTGATTAGTAATTATTAAAGATACATTATATTACATTTACATTTTACTCGGTGGTAGAGCTTTGTGCAAGCTCGTCTGGGTAGGTACCTCCCACTCATCAGATATTCTACCGCAAAACAGCAGTACTTTGTATTGATGTCGTCCGCCTACCTATACAATAAAAAAAAAAAAAATATTATACAGAATAAGGCAAAGCAAAAAAAATGGGCAGAGTGAGCTGAAATGAAATCTACTATTTTCATTCGTTATTTAAAAGAATATAATTCACAAAGACACGTCTACGGATATGTTATATAGCACAAGACTAGAGTCCAATGGTACGGCAATATGACAGAAGAAATATTAGGCGCAGAAAAAACGTCGTAACTAACAAGTGTCTAATTTTGGGTTATTATTTAAATTTAAGCCCCAATAACCTTTCACTAGCCATTAGACCAACGAGCGGCAGTTAATCTATTATGTATTAGTGGAATATTCGACTATTTGCATTCATTATCAGTGAAAATAATTATTCATTATACGCTTTACCCATAAATGCTATTTCGAGGACGATTAGTTGAATAATTATGTGTCTTCTTCTTTAAAATGTCAAATTATTGATGATAGAAAGAGAGAAATCTGTGTTTAACCAAACACAAGCCAAACAACGTTTATAAGTAAGGCTGCATTTGATTCAGCACTTAATAAATTGCCAGTAACACGAGATAGTTACGCTCGTAACTCAGCAGAAGCGATTTGTAACAATCAGTTTATTATTCGCATGAATTGGTCTAGAAAGGGTAATGAGAGAATAGCGTAACTTGTTTAATTCATAATGTTTATATTACGTTATTCTTCTGGTTAAATTGGTTACGGTACAGTACAGTAGCAGCCTATGAATGTCCCACTGGGCTATGGCCTCTTTTCACCACGCTGCTCCAATGCGGGTTGGTGGAATACAAATGAATTTCAGTGAAATTTGACACATGCATGTTTCCTCACGATATTTTCCTTCACCGTCAAGCATGAGATGAATTATAATCACAAATTAAGCACATGAAATTCAGTGGTGCTTGCTCGGACTTGAAGCCACGATCATCTATTAAGATTCACGCGTTCTTACCTCTGGGTCATCTCGGCTTTAAATTGGTTATAACATAGGATTATAGTTATAAACGTTGGTTAGTGTTAAGCTTTGATTTATCTTTTTTTTATATAGCATAGGGAGGCGGAATTGCATATGGACCACCTGATGGTAAGTGGTCACCAGAGCCCATATATATTGACTTTGTAAGAGATGTTAACCATTGCTTACATCGCCAATTCGCCACCAACCTTGGGAACTAAGATATTATGTCCCTTGTGCCTGTCATTACACTGGCTCACTGACCCTTCAAACCGGAACACAACAATACCAAGTACTGCTGTTTTGCGGTAGAATATCTGATGAGTTGGTGGTACCTACCCGGAATTGACATTTAAATGAAGAAAACACATTTGCTTAACTACTCGCACCAAATAACAGTTAAATATTAAAGTAAGAAAAAGTATAATTAATTTAAATATTTTTTTTTATTATGAAGTTCTTTTAAGCTGCTTACAGTAAAGTGTACGTAGTAGTTTACTCGGTGGTAGAGCTTTGTGCAAGCCCGTCTGGGTAGGTACCACCCACTCATCAGATATTCTACCGCAAAACAGCAGTACTTTGTACTGTTGTGTTCCGGTTTGAAGGGTGAGTGAGCCAGTGTAATTACAGGCACAAGGGACATAACATCTTAGTTCCCTAGGTTGGTGGCGCATTGGCGTTGTAAGCGATGGTTAAAATTTCTTACAATGCCATTGTCTATGGGCGTTGGTGACCACTTACCATCAGGTGACCCATATGCTCGTCCACGTTCCTATACAATAAAAAAAAAAAAAAAAGTGAAATGGCATTGGCCCAAGGCCACGTCATATAACGAAATAGCGTTCACACTGCACCTACCAAATGCTACAAAATGCGATGCGTTGGGCGTTCGAATTTAGGAGGTCGATATAAAGGAGGTAGAGGTGCTTTTTGGTGTGACAAAAAACAGTAATATAATCAATTAAAATCTACATTTCAAAAAAAAAACACGGTTTGAATAGCACAGAACTTCGTTCCTGACGGGGAGCGCCCGCACCTAATTTTTTTTTAAATTTAATTATGCTTGTTAAAATTAATTGTAGCATATTATCTATTAACAGGAAGACCCTGATTCTGATGGAAAATAAAATACCAAACTAAAGGCATGTTTTAGTTTACAGTATAATGTTTCGTTTTAAAATTAAAAAGCCTTCGAATGTTTGAATATATTATATACAGATATATAGTCATCCTTTGCTACAAAGTCACCCTTAGATCTAATATTCATTTTAATTGACATTAATGTGACATTTCTTTTTTTTTATTATTAATTTAAATTATATAACAAAGGAGCTCATATATAGGTCAATTGAGATATTTGAAATTGAAATGACAAATGAACAGACACACGGACGTAATGCCTGAGTCTTTCGTTATTAAATTAATTCCGTCTATGCGAGTGCCAAGTTGCATTTAGTAAGCTACTTACTTGATACTAAAATGGGATTCGTTTAAGAAATATAAAGAAAATCCTTTTGATGATGAATCCTTCCTATTGATGAATTGAATTGAATCTTATTTCCTATTAATCCTTCCTACGAACTAAATGGATTATTATGAATTACGAAGACGTTTTTCTTTCTTTTTAATAAACTAAATCCAGTTTATACCTTATCTATATATTACATTATTAACACATATCGTTGTGAAAATTTTATATAATTATATCTTCTAAATACACAGTTTGCTCATAAAAAATACTATGTAGTCTTAAAAACAATGATTAAGTTCCAAGTACAGTTCTAACTTATGAAAAAGAAAAAACAGTAAAACAAAACGTTTTATAATATAGCTCTGATTTTGATTTGATCTTTTGCTTAACTTAATATAAAATTAAGTTAACTGCGTTCATCAATTTCAGTCGATCATCAACACAACGCCACCTTTATCCGCCTTGCTTCACCACTGGTAATAAATAATTGACCTTAATACAAATTAAACAAAAACATAAAAGTTAGATAATTGTATTCACAATGACAATTTCGAAATTCAGTCGTTTTCTTAACTTACGTATCAATTACTTGTTGATCAACATATGTAATCGACCTAACTGCGTAGTAAAATTTGTATTCCTATAAGAAATAGTTATTCGTAAAGACATATTCAGAAAGATAACAACATTTTTTTAAGAATTTTTATTCCAGTTACCGGAGTACGTGGAAGTTTTTTTGTATGATGCCTTTTCGTATAGATTACTCGAAGCATTTTACTTTCGAGCGTTCTTTATTTCTTCCCTAGCCATAGTTTTTATTTCCTGAAACAAATGAGTTCTGTCCCATTTCATAGCTTGTTAGATACGCATTGTATTTTTCCCTGAAATGTTCGTATTTTTTCAATTTTCATCTACTGAAATGTACATATTACGCCCATGCTTCCATTTTTAGTACTTTGATACAGATATAACAAAATAAAAGATATTATAATTCATCAACATACAATAAGAGTTAAAATTGTTAACTTTGAATATATTTAATATGACAATTCTAATATTTATTAACTGCTTGTTTTCTTTAATAATACTTGGTAAAGTCTAACTTAAAAATAATTAATATTTTTACTACCCCGAAAAAAATCAGATTAACGCTTGTCATAGAAGTCAAGATGAACATTGCGCAAAAGAAAAATCGGAATTATTCTATTTTTAAAAATCCATAAAATATTTTTTTTTACTTTATATTTAATATTTATCACAGGTCGTATTAGGAATAAAAAATAATACACACTAACAACAACCAAAAAGTTTTTATCTCACTATTATGAAAACGTTATATTTACTAGTAAAACATAAAGCATACGTTAGACTCCCGCTTAATCATCATCGTTAATATAAAATTTAATAATACACGTGATTACCGAAAATAGCAATAGCCTTGTCATTAGGGATGTAACCTCAATCTCATTGCCAACATATGAAAGTGTTAATTAGCACTTAGCGGCACCCGGCTGAGAGCGAGCACGGAAAAAATTGTCGCGGGACGCTATTCTCGAATCACTAGACAAAATGTGACAGTGAAAGGCATGGTATTTTTAATTTCTTTAATTGTAACAAAAATATTGCCGTTAAATGACAACGCGTTGAATTTAAAGAAATAAGGGATATCTTCAAAAAAAAACGTGTGCGTCTCGGGACGCTCGACAGAAGTGATAATATTTATTATTAATTATAATATATTAAATATAATTTAAATGAGTACTTGAGAGTTGCTAAATTATTATAAGTACTATCTGTAGATGGCGTTGGGTTGGTAACTCTCAGGTAAAGCTGTCCGCGTCGGTAATAGTGGCACCGTAACGCGTTACGTTTCGAAGCGGTTTACCCTCCCATAAGAAGTTATCACTTCAAAAACTAAATTTATAATATGTAATCAAAAAGATATTCCTGAATGTACTCGGATGATGTTAATGATGCTTTCGCTTTAATTAAAATAATCTTATTATTAACGCCTATTACTATGTTTCTGAATATATATCAGACAAAAATGCACTAAGTATATGTAATTTAAACAAATTGCTATTAAAAAAAGTGTAAATGTTGTGTTTCTTGCCGAGCCTTCATAGGAGAATCGACATTCCGGACCTTGGTAGCGATTTGATTTGATGTGATGTGATTTGAATATCGATATTGAATAAGTAATTATTATAAGCTGTGTTGTTCAAATAACAAAAACTAATCTTAAAAATCATTCATAAAACTGCATGTGACTTTCTAATTCTTACGTATGAATTAAATTAAAAAATTAATCACTCAACGATCGTTTAGAAAATACATCCCAAGCTGACAATAGGTGCCGCCAATTGGCAAGTGGGACGCCTGCGCCGGCCAAACTGTATCAGCTCGGCTCAATGAGTCCAATTAACTTCATTCATATGCGTATCTCTAAGAATTCCTACCAGCGCCATTTCATTGCACTTTTAATATCACGATAACAATGTTATGATGTCTAATCAGAAACATTATTGTGATGAATGCAAATCAATCATTATCAATTACTACATGTTTAATTGAAGCGATTATATAGTATTTTTATAATTTTAAAATTTTAAATAGAATGTCTTCGCATTAGCCAATCCTTTCATTCACCGTATATTTTGTATCAATGTACAAAATATGATCATTTAATAAAAAAATTTTTATAATTTATGGATTCTATTCCCTTTCAATATATTATTACAATGATAATTCAAAAAGTATTATAATATCAAACGAACTGAATGGTTAGAATGTGTCGATACCAGCACACTGCTACCTGTGCTGGTAGCTCAAATTCATTCATATATAATCATGTGCTTAAAGTATATCTATATCTCATATTGTGCGCAGCGGTGAAGGAAAATATCGTTAGGAAACCTGCATGTGAAGGATAAACTTCTGCCACACGTATCCACCAACACACAATAGAGCACCATGGTCGAGTAAACTCCACTATTAAGGTATACGTAAGTTTATATTTTAAGGTATACAACAAAAATAAGTATAATAATAATAACAAATTGATACAACAACAATAAAACATTGATAGACAATTTTTACGATATTGTATTTAAATATTTCAGGGTCGACATTTGATGGCTACGATCGAATTATAAATAAATGTATGTGAAATAAACATTTTAATTGAAAACACATATACAGTAGTGGTCATATAATTAGAAACACTTCTTATGAATAAAGAAAGTATAACTTCAACGTACAAATGTTCGTAAAAAATATACACAATCAATAATTAATAATCATGCAATAATATAGCCACTCAAATAAAAACCTCATTAAATTCATAAAATATAAAACATATCTTACTTTTAATTACAAAATGAGTCTTAAACATGTAGGAATTTATTTTCTGTTACTGGCCGCTTGGGCGTATAATTAGAAACATTTTAAAAAAGCATCCATAGCTCGTTATTTTTTTGAAATTGGAGAATAACATTATTTCTTTTTCTATTATTTTGGCGGCAATTCAAAATTTAATCTGAATTTTATTTTATTCAAAATGGGCAAAAATAAAAGTAGTGACGCGTCGACTAGGCAAATCATTTTAATTTACATATAGATCATAAGTGGGCGTACAGAAGAATAGGTGAGCATTTAAATTGTTCTATTAAGAAAGTTTTTAATGCAATTGATCATTATAAAACACATGGAACTGTTGAAAATGTTCTTAGAAAGGCTCGGCCAAGAAAATCCTCTCCCAGAGAAGATACGCTAATCGTTCGTGTTGCTAAAAAAGACCCAAGTAAAGGTTCCAACCAGATTAAAAATAAAGTTTTTCGCCTGATGACCCGAGAAACCTCTCGTCAAGGCGCCGAAGATTAGTGGAAGCTAAATTGTTTGAAAGAATCTTTCGAAAGGTACCGCTTCTTACCAAGCAACACCGAAAGAAGCGATTATTATTCGCTAAAAAATATGTTAATTGGACGGTACGAGAATGGAAAAAAGTGTTATTTTCAGATGAAACAAAAATAAATATGGTAAATTCTGATGGAAAGCGCTATGTTAGACGCCCTGTAAACAATGATTTTAATTATAAATACACAAGGAGTATAGTCAAGCACGGCGGTACAATGGATCAATGGCAATACAAAAATATCTTAGAGCACACAATGATTCCCTACTCGGACGATCATTTGCCTATAACCTGGATCTTTCAGCATGAAATTGGTCCTAAGCACACGGCCAATAGCGTCAAATGTTTCCTTAGCGAACAGCGTATATCCGTTTTAGACTGGCCAGCAAATAGTTCGGATTTAAGCCTGATAGAAAATATCTGGTATATTGTTAAAAAGGAAGTCTCAAACAAACGTAACATCACTCAAAACGAACTATATGAAGCATTTGTTGAAGCAAGGAATTCAATCCCCCTAGAAAAATGCCACGTCGGTGCAGTGCTGTTATTGAAAATAAGGGATACGCCACTAAATATTAATTATAACTATTGGTAGGCTGTGGATAGTAGCTATTTCTTAAATAACAATACTAATTACTAATACTTAAAAAAATATTGTTTTTTATTTTTTTGTTGTTGTTTCTAATTAGTTGACCATTATTGTTCATACCTTAAAACTTATTTAAATGTTTGTTCGTAATGTAATATTGAAACTGCACTTGTGTAATGGGATTTATATTGTTTTTCTAATAAATGCTAAATCGTTGAACATATTGTTGTCCTATTTATTGATTAATTTCAAAATAAAAACGATTGCGGTGAAGTATCTTACATAATGTCAAGGACCGTTGGTAGTGTTTCTAATTATACGACCACCACTGTATATGTATAAACAATTCTATTTTTTATATAAAACATTGACGAAACATTAAGTTATGTCAATCTTTTCTGAGATAAATCATTTCTAGAAAATTCTATTAAAATTATTTTCGCTTTTTTATTACTATTACCATTACAAATGTTGTACAGTTTTACACTATAGCATTTATTATCTTTCACATTTTGTTAAAATTTGATATGATGCTTTTTTTTAAGGTCTAAAGGAGTTTTAAAAGAAATGTACGGGAAAGTTCGTTATTAAATTTATATATTATTTTAATTCCTTCATTAATCACGTAGTAGGGTGGCCACGTGGCATCAGTTGAAAATAAAATTATTGTCATTTTATTTTTTCTCTTCAAGACATTCCCAGTAACAGTGTAACGAAGACCTGACAATCCTTGCCAGATATTGCTTCATAAAATCATAAATTTATGTACATTTTCAGTATCTACATATCGTGTAAAAAGTAATAGCATAAACAATACGTTATCTATATGTTTTTCTCCATGAAGTATTTCTAGAGATTCAAATTTTTTATTAGAGAATCTAGAAATAATAACCGTCACTTACATCGCCAATGCCTGGCTCAAAGTTGGGAAACTAAAATGTTATCTCATTGTGCTTTTAATGACACTGGCTCATTCACCTGCAACACAACAATACTAACTATTGCTGTTTCGTGGTAAAATCTATAATCTTATTAGTGGGTGGTACCTACCTAGACGGTTGCAAAAAGCCACCAAGTAAATGATGTGATTATAAGTGATGTGATGAAGTTATTTTTGATGTACAGTATTTAATTGGTAAATAGAATAACCTCGAAAATTATTCAAATGTCGCATCAAGCCGTGACAACTCCATTAGCGACGAACGCTGAATGCATTTCGATTAATAATCGTATGCGCCAGTGAACTCTACTGATAATATGAGCAATTATTATTTATTTACATTCAACTGTGTCTTTAAATGGTATCGATATTATTGAGAATTAGTTGCGTTCTTTCTTTTCATCATGTCTGTCATTACTTTATTTATTTATTAGAATTGAATAATGATTCTTCAAAAAAAATAATTTATGTCTATTTAGTTGCTGTTTGGATGCAACATATCAGCTCAATTAAAAAAATCAAAGAAAATTGACACATCCATATTTAAAGATCAATAAAAGTAAGAAACGAGAAAAAATACATTATTTGAAAATTCTAGCAAATAGTTAATGGCTAAAATGTGTCATTCGTTCTAACGATAAAGAACGTATAAAGAAAAAAACCTCTCTAAATAGTTTTAAAAGTTCCAATGAAGAAAAAAAAACAAAAACTTCACACTACTTCCAAGCAGTTAGAGGAAAATTCAGAAAATTCACGTATAAAATAAGGCGGGCAGCGTAATACTTACACGTCCTCAAGACCGTAAAAGGCCCGTTTACATTTTTCACCGTGCTAATTTTATTTGACTCACCCTGAATATATTATGCCCTATTATAACGCGGCCCCTCCACAGGCGTTTAAACCTAACAATGAGATTTTTTCCCGCTTAAATCTTTAACATTAAATTTAGACGAAATGTTAAAAATCTGTTATCATGCCATTTTATTACTAATTAAAGTCGGTTTTGTTTTATTATGAAAATTACGGAACGTTTGTTTTTTTTCCCTCGTTTTTCTTGAATTCTTTTTGTATTCTGATTTTCTAGTTGCACTGTATTTGCTTTAAAGTTAAAACATTTTGCGATTTGCGGCTTTTTAACCAACACCGATATAATATACGAATTAATCTTGTTTAATATTTAAAATAGTTAATTTCGTTTCTCAAGATTGAATTTCATAACGTCTCATTAACTTACGTTTCTTCCTCATTTACATCGCGTTGAATCGAATCAAAGAACTTCTTGCAATTTATTGCATAATTCTACCTGAAACAAGAAGAAAATGTATTAGTGCAAGGCAACATACAGTATACAAGAAAAACACGTGTAAATATAAATAAATATTTATATTTTAAGATGTACCTTTTAATCAAAAGCAAATTAACAGTACAGTAACAGCCTGTGAATGTCCCACTGCTGGGCTAAGGCGTATTCTCCTCTTTTGAGAAGAAGGTTTGGAACTTATTCCAAAATTATATTCGAGTTCTAAATACACATTATAAAGTGATATTAAAATTATTATAAAATAAAAAATGAATAAGTAAAGGTTATCATTATATTCATGCATTAAGTCCATAATTCTTTAAAGTTATTGGGAGTATTGAAAAAAAAAACAAAATTATCAGATACGGATATAAAATCCTCTGCAAGAGATGATACGACATCTCACTTCAAAATTTCAACGTTATTTCACTAGAATCGAAATATCGAACGAAGTCAGTGAGAATCCGTAAACAGAAAGAGCATTAATTACTTCGCATTTAATCAACTGACGGTATGACATTATGACTCGGACAGAAAAAGGCAGTTGAATTTCCGAAGCATTCAGCCGAAACAATCCAATAATAGCACGTTTCGATCGTTCCAAGTTTAACCGACCCGGTTACGGAGTACGGAGATACCTGCCGCCAGCACTGCAACTTTAATGGACCCATCGTGTCATTTGTTTTTAAATATAAGCCTTCCGCTTTTGACCTACTAGCTGTGACAGTTCCTGTATAAACCTGTTACTTTCGTCTTATTTTAGGCACCAGTTAGTCGAATAAATTATTCCTTTATAGAACGAATTTGGGGCACAATATGCATTTGCTAAAAGGGTTTTATTTCTAGAATGATATTTTCATCGAAAATTTAACTTGCCCAAAATGTACGACTAAAATTTGCTTTTAAGTGGAACGGAGTTCTTAATACGATTTGATATTGTATATACCAGTAACCATGAAGTGCATAAAATCTGTCGTTCTATAACGAGAATGTATTAATCCAAATCGCAAACTGCCGGTAGAGTTCAAAATGGTTGGCAAGCATTATGTTGGTAATACCTGTCGCATATCTAACTTCCGTTCCAAAGCTACCACACAATGGGCTCTAAATAACATTCTGGCACTGCGAAATTCACTGAATGCCATAGTGGACGATTGAAATCGTGAAACAGCAAGACGTTCTTAAACTACAGAATAGAGGAAGTTAGAAGTTTGCGTAATAAATTTCGACGTTGAAGCACGCTTCCATTGAAATGTGACTAATTTAATAGAAGCTATTTTAAGCAAAACCATACCTAAGCAATGTCTACTGTTTGAAAGTCTCATATAATTACGTACGTTTCACACAAACGCACTCGTAGTGTTTCAGTGTTTGAATGCGTACAACGGTAGGTTTAACTTGATACTTGGTTTAATTTGATATTGCAGAAGCCGAATGCCACATAACGCAAGAAGCAGAGAGCATGCAGAGTGGATGGTGCAAGGATAGCCGGCTCAAACGCGGCATAGAGAACGAGGGCTTAGGCACTATCGCCGAGAGCAGACGGCTTCACATTCACCATTCAAGTTTTTAAATGAGCCCTGCTTTTCCGGAAGAATTGGCCTCGCATTGTTTCATGCATAAATGTGCTTTGCTAGAACATCCACTAGTTATTTAGGACATATAAACTCACGCTAAGATTTATAATAAATTCTTTTTTCTTCATTAAATTTATAAAACAGTTTAATTATATATAAGGATAAAATAAATATTGTATGACATTTTCAAGTTTTATTCATACGTAATGTTTTATTAACTTTGCAGCGTATAATATTTATCACAACAAGTAAACGTTAAAGCCGGCTGTAACTTGTTAAATAAATATCCCGGTTTTACAAGTTTTATCTTAAATAATCGCTACCTGTACCTTCGCATATTGTAACTGTAGTTTTTATATGCTTAACATAAAGACTATATTGCAATAAAACAAGATAAAGATAATGTAATCACTTATTTTATAGAAGCGTCGTAGCATAAATATAGATGACGGGATTTCTATTTTAAGTACCTTTCAAACTTTTTCTATTACAATTTTTCTTAATTTCAATACGGTATGTATTGATAGTGTGTACTTCAAACTAACCATTTTAATATTGTCATATTTCACTGCAAAATGTAATATGAACCACAGATTACATAAAAAGGATTAAAAAAGAATGAATGAGATATAAGTTTTGGGATCATAAAAATCAACTTACCAATAAAAGAACGCATTCTTTTTTTTTAACACTAAAAACGTTACGTTCTATGAATATTTTTAGAACTTCTGATTGGTCCCTAAATAACTCCAGCTTTCTAGATCTGAACTCGTGACTGCCACTAATGGTTCCGTATGTCATACTAACTGACAGCACTCGAAATAGGAATTCGATATTTTTTTTGTATAAAAATTTGTTCACATGTGAATCGTATATTTATGTTATTTTGTCTTTTCGTTCGCTAACAAATATCACAGCAACACTTACGGAATGTTCTAGATAAAACTTTGCAAATATATGGAATATTATACAAATTCCATAAGAATCTGTACTTTATATATAACTTTAAATTACTGCTTTTGAGTGAGATCTGTCACACTCAAAAGGTATTAATAAAAAATATATATATACATTTTATTAGCTAATAATCATGCAAAAATTAAATCCTCATATTAGTTAAAGTATAATTTTATACATATATAATTTTAAATAATAACCTTTCAATAATTAGATATTTTAATACAAAGAAAAATATGTCGGATTTACATTAAACAGACTGAAATTGCACTGGAGATATTGTTGTGCACGTGTGTGTGCAAACACAGGTGCGCTTTCTGTTCCATTATAATCATATAATCCGATCGGACGCAATCCAATACGATTGAAGTGAGATCAAAACAACTATATAATATCATTTATAAAAATATAACATTTGAAATATTTATTGAACGATTTTCTTAATCTTCAATTTCATAAATAAATTTTAAGTAATCAAAGAATCGAAATGTAGATTCGGTAAATGAGTTTTTGGTTGATTACAAAAAACTCATTTTATACACATATTATTAGGTTATAGTAACAAGTATATAAAATATATAATAATAAATTTTTCTTTTGTACTTGTAAGTCATTGCTTTATTATCTGTATATTCATAATCTATTAGAGTGACGTTGCTTTTTACTTTTAACTTAGTAAAAGTAAACAGATTGATACAATATTGTTTTATCTTATATAATTTTACGGCTCTCCTACTTCTTATTAATCGAAAACTCTTATAGTCGACCACTCGCTTGATAAATATCAAATTAAATTGCCAATATTATATAAGTTTATAAAATATATTTCATAGGAACGTCAGATTAATCAAACTCCACTCAAGATGTCATTAAATTAAATAAACCAAAAGCTTTATCGAAGCTCGAAGAAGTTAAAGAAAAAAACCATGATATCTATTTAACGTTCAAGTTAATCTTCTTACGTTTTCATAAAATAAAATCTAATCAGATTAATAATGAAATAAAGAGCGAAAGTAACTTTTTGCATGATATGTATTTTTCTCTCACCGTTCAAAGAAGACTGAATTATTTTATTAATTTATTTTTACAAGAGTTAACATTTTCTTAGTGCTTATACACTTTTAAGGTCACATTTTGAAATGGCGGAAAAATTTAATGTAAAATTCCGTCACCTCGCAAGGAATGTCCCATTAGACCACACGCTGCCGTACATTTTTTGTATAAAGCTCGAGATTATTACCAAGTTTAGACATTCTGTGTAAGGTATGGAATATATATTTTACTAGCAAAACCCGGCAGACGTTATCCTACCTATATATAGGTACTATATATCTACCAATTGTCATAGAGATCGATTATACGACATTCAAGTTGACGTGCTGCAGCGCTACCTAGCGGTGAGTTACAACAGCATGGATAAATAAAACTTACTCCAGGGAAAAATGCATATGTGTGTGAATATTGCGGAAATCGGTCAAAGGATGTGAATAAAATTAATCCCATACAGATATACCAATATCGATATTTTAATTTATAGAATCCCATCAACGTAAATAATTCAAGTTATAGACATATACAGCGTTTAACAAAACTCGTGTCCGACCCGTGAAGTGGTTATTAGGTATCGTGTGTCGGTTCTATATGTGTAATAATTTTTAAAATACTAAGCAAAAATTACATGGCAACACCGGTGCGGGCAATAGCGCTCGATAGCTCTTACCTATCGGGTAGCTAAGACACGAGGTCATGACCTCAGTTCCTCACGTTTTTACCACCAACAGTGTCATTAAACACAATTAATATATATTTTTAAGTATTTTTTTTGCTTAGTATTTTAAAAATTATTACATAAATAGAACCGACACACGATACGTAATAACCACTTCACGGGTCGGACACGAATTTTGTTACACGCTGTATATATACAATATACATACAATACTCAGTATTGTTGTGTTCCGATTAGAGGGATAAGTGAGGTAATGAAACTTCAGGCAAAAGGAGCATAACATCTTAACACAACCGAGTTAGACTACTTTATATACCGAGTTCGGTACTAAATAAATATTTTGTCCAAATCACTTCAGTGTCTGAAGACAAAATTATTCGAATAATGCCAGTGATGACATACGAAACTGATCGTCATTTAATAATCGACCTTAATTACAAGCTTAGGGGCGCTCAGAATGCTATGAAGACGTAGTTTCAGTAAAGATCCGCTTGTTATGATTAGGACTGAACCATCTCGGTTCTTAAATGCCTAAATAGATTTAAATAAATAATCCTCGGTATATTGTTACGCGTCTCAATTCGTACTGACGAAATTCGTGGACAATATAACAGCAGGATTACCAAGCCGATGAGTCTCCGAATGGAGACAACGACCCAGTAGAACTGGAGACATATAACATCCCCAGACCGATTTCGGCCACAGGGCCAATCTCAAGAGAGATAGAACTGCGCAGGAGATATTATAGTGCACAAGTGTGTGCGCAAATACGAGTTCACTCTCTCTTCCCTAGCTCTCATAATCCGATAGGACCGATGGGATCCGATGGGATGGGCAACACGACCGGAAAGAGTTCAGCTCCGAGGAAACTCCGGGCTGCTATTGAGAATTTCCTGATAGAAAATCCCAATATCTTTTTATTGGCCCGACCTGGGAATTGAACCCAGGACCACCGGGTCTGCCAACCAGACCGACGAGGACCAACATATAGAAGACAGGGGGATATCGCTGTATAACGAAAGAGTTGGACTGAACGTAAAGGTTAATTGACGAATATTTACAAGCACTTACAAGTCCAATTTTTTTTACACATAAACAAGTACATTACATGACATACATCGTTATAAAAACGATGATTTAAACATTTTATTTAATTCCACATTGAAATTATTTTGTAATTTGATAATTATTCACAAAAATGTCCAATGAATATTAATGACTGTTAAATAATTATAACAGATAATTACAAAATACAAATACCAAATTATGCAATGTGTTTATTTATTCAACAAAATATGTTTATTTAACGAATAAAATAATAAATGAAATATGTCAACGAAGAACAATAAATGTATTAAAAGTGGTGTATTAAAGCCTCATTCAATTTACTGTAACCAGTGAAAAGATTAAGAAAATAATTGTTTCATTATCTACGTAAATACAACAATAGGTATTCACTTGCCAGTACAGCCGGGGCCCACTACCCTATTTTCTACTATAATATCTGTCAGACTGACTACCGGACAATACATAGCTCCTTTCTATTCAATACCCAAGCTAGCTTCATGGATATTTCCAAGAAAATGTAAGATTATTTTCTCCTGAGGCTCTTCACTTAAACTATCTTAGAAACAAACTTTGCATAATTTTCTCAGCGAGCCTAAGACTCAAAATGGGGAGAAAAATATACAGCACTTGTATCTCAACGCGGGCATCTCATTTAGAACGCGGTGGCTTACGTTTTAAAAGGCGATGCTTGTATAAACATAGTATGATGTGCTTACAGAAAGATTCTGGCCGCCATCAAATGTATAGCAACATAATAACCTGGCGAATGTAACGATTCTTGAATAAAGAACACTTAAATATTTATATACAAAATAAAATATAACATGACAATATTAATGCAATTAATGAAGACATTACTGATGTTGATTGACAAAAGGTGGAAGGGTATCTATAAATCAATAATTAGTAACAGCCTGTGAATGTCCCACCGCTGGGCTAAGGCCTCCTCTCCTCTTTTGAGGAGAAGGTTTGAAGCTTATTTCACCACGCTGCTCCAATGCGGGTTGGTGCAACACACATGTGGCATAATTTCAGTGAAATTAGACACATGCAGGTTTCCTCACGATGTTTTCCTTCACCGTGAATTATAGTCACAAATTAAGCAAATGAGAATTCAATGGTGCTTGTCCGGGTAAATCAATAATACGTTATTTATATTAACCTTTATATTTCTTACAGCGATTTAATTTACGTGTACGTACAGAATACGTACGTACAGAATAGCCCTACAGTTCTTGAGTAAATAAATATAATTATTTATTTACTCAAGAACTAGGACTATTCTGTAAGAACAAACTCGGAATTCGCCGCTGAAAACGGTCGTGCAATGTCAGAAAGTGATATGCGACATCGGCCATAAAAATTATAACATTTCAAGAAGACACGCATCAAAGTAGTATATCCTCATAAGTCAGTTGTCGACATTTAACGGGTGAGTTATGAAGTGAGGTCTTACAGAACAGCACTGCTGTTTATTTTTCCAGGATGAAAAGTACTCTATATGCTAATCCATGGCGCTGAACACCTATCCATCAAATTTTATTTAAATCTATTTAGTTGTTTTAGGAACCGAGATGGTTCAGTCCTAATCATAACAAACGGATCTTTACTGAAGCTACGGATTCAAAGCCATACAAGCACAAGGGAATGTTCACGCGCTTAATTTGTATATATTCTTGTACTCGGTGGTAAGTAAAACATGGTGATGAAATCAGCGTTTTGTCAGAAGAAATTTTGTCATATGTCATCCACAGTGAAGCAGCGTGATCGTGTCTGTCGTGTGCCAAAATTCTAAAGCAGGAGAAGAAGGTTTTACCCAGCTGGTTGCCATTTAAGAGTCTTTGAGATATAGTAACAAACATGAAAAAAAAACAAAATCAATCGAGGCTATAAATACTAGACTACTTGTATATGATAATTTATTGATTTATGCGCGCTTCACAAATACTATTAAATCGAGTCTCTAAATAGCTTGTATTATACGGCTTGATCAATCCTGTGTCTTCTTTTTCCAAATGTCAAATCAATTATCATAGAAAGTGAGAAATCAGTGCTTAACTAAACATGCACTAACAACGTTTATAAGTAAGGCCGACAGCATGTCTTATGTCTAGATATAAATAGATGACAAAATATTATATAACATTCATGACTATTAGGGAGCGCTGTAATAATATTGCTTTTTACATCTTATATCTTTAAACGAGCAACTCTTGTATATATAGGGTTTTCCATTAAGGGCGCTTGATCTTTGAAATGCAAAAAAAAATACATGTAGGAGAGATATTTGCGAATTTTTTTTTTTATTTGGAATGTCTATCGACCCCATTATGTATGGAATATGACATCATTCAAATGACCGCCACGGCTTCGGTTGGTGGCGCGCACACGAAAGGTCCAATTTTCGATGACTCTGGCGCACAAATCGGGCTGTATTTGATCGATGGCGTGGCATATGTTGACTTTGAGGGCATCGGTGGTTTGCGGCTTGTTGGCATAGACCTGCGACTTAAGAAAACCCCACAAGAAAAAGTCCAGCGGGGTCAAATCGCACGATCTCGGTGGCCAGTTCACGTCGCCTCCGCGCGAGATGACCATGTCCAGAAATTGCTCGTGCAGAACTTCCATCGTAGCGTGTGCTGTGTGGCACGTAGCGCCGTCCTGTTGAAACCACATGTTGTCCAGATCCATATTCTCGATTTGAGGCCAAAAGAAGTTGGTTATCATCGACCGGTATCGCTCACCATTGACGGTGACGGCCACACCATTATCGTTTTCGAAAAAATACGGACCAATCACGCCTCCGGCCCAAAATCCGCACCAAACAGTCACTTTCTGCGGGTGCATTGCCACTTGGTGAACCTCGTGTGGATTGGTCTCGTCCCAAATACGGCAATTTTGCTTGTTGACATAGCCATTCATCCAAAAATGCGCCTCGTCGCTGAAGATGATTTTTTTGCCAAAATCGGCGTCAACTTCCAACTGCTCTAATGCCCAGTCAGCGAACACACGGCGCTGTCTATGGTCATTAACCTTGAGGTCTTGGGTCAGCTGGATCTTGTACGGGTGCAGGCTCAAGTCACAACGCAAAATTCGCCAAGTTGTCGTCTGCGAAAGGCCGAGTTCCTGTGCGCGACGC
This sequence comes from Nymphalis polychloros, assembly GCA_905220585.2. Taxonomy (NCBI): domain Eukaryota; kingdom Metazoa; phylum Arthropoda; class Insecta; order Lepidoptera; family Nymphalidae; genus Nymphalis; species Nymphalis polychloros. The sequence continues at coordinate 5,559,358 of HG992247.1, forward strand.
GGAATTGACTGCCGCGGGTTTTCGAGGACACTGTCGCGCACAGCGGCGATATTCTCGGCAGATCTCGCGTTACGTTGACGCACGGGAACCGGCTGATTGTTAACTGACCCGGTTGACTCGAATTTGTCCACCAATCGACGGATAGTCGACTCGGCAGGACGATCATCGCGACCGTAAAACGGGCGAAGTGCGCGGAACGTTGCTCGAACTGAAGACCCATTTTCATAAAACAATTTTATGATTTGCACGTGCTGCTCGACACTGTACCCTGCCATGGCGGTTTGGGAGGACGGAATGAATATAACACACTGCATTTGACAGCTGTCACTCAAACAACATGGCCGCAATCAGCTGTCAAAGTTCAAGCGTCCCTATTGGAAAACCCCTTATATATAAATATACAGTGGTGGTTGTACAATTAGAAACACTACCAACGGTCCTTGACATAATGTAAGATACTTCACCGCAATCGTTTTTATTTTGAAATTAAACAATAAATAGGACAACAATATGTTCAACGATTTATTAGAAAAACAATATAAATCCCATTACACAAGTGCAGTTTCAATATTACATTACGGACAAACATTTAAACCAGCTTTAAGGTATAAACAATAATGGCCAACTAATTAGAAGCAACAACAAAAAATATAAAAACCAATATTTTTTTTAAGTATTAGTAATTAGTATTGTTATTTACGAAATAGCTGCTATCCACAGCCTACCAATAGTTATAATTAATATTTAGTGGCGTATCCCTTATTTTCAATAACAGCACTGCAACGACGTGGCATTGATTCAATCAATTTCATAAATTTTTCTAGGGGGATTAAATTCCATGCTTCAATTCAACAACAATGCTTCAAATAGTTCGTTTTGACTGGTGTTACGTATGTTTGAGACTTTCTTTTTAACAATATACCAGAGATTTTCTATCGGGTTTAAATCCGGACTATTTGCTGGCCAGTCTAAAACGGATATACGCCGTTCGCTAAGGAAACATTTGACGCTATTGGCCGTGTGTTCATTGTCATGCTGAAAGATTTGTATTGCCATTGATCCATTGTACTGCCACCGTGCTTAACTATACTCCTTGTGTATTTATAACTAAAAGCATTGTTTACAGGGCGTAGCGCTTTCCATCGGAATTTACCATATTTATTTTTGTTTCATCTGAAAATAACACTTTTTTCCATTCGGTGGTAGAGCTTTGTGCAAGCTCGTCTGGGTAGGTACCACCCACTCATCAGATATTCTACCGCAAAACAGCAGTACTTTGTATTGTTGTGTTCCGGTTTGAAGGGTGAGTGAGCCAGTGTAATTACAGGCACAAGGGACATAACATCTTAGTTCCCAAGGTTGGTGGCGCATTGGCAATGTAAGTGATAGTTAACATTTCTTACAATGCCATTGTCTATGGGCGTTGGTGACCACTTACCATCAGGTGGCCCATACGCTCGTCCGCCAACCTATACAATAAAATAAAAATAAAAAAAAATCTCGTACCGTCCAATTAACATATTTTTTTAGCGAATAATAATCGCTTCTCTCGTTGTTGCTTGGTAAGAAGCGGTACCTTTCGAGAGATTCTTCCAAACAATTTAGCTTCCACTAATCTTCGGCGTATCAGTCTTGACGAGATGTTTCTCGGGTCATCAGGCGAAAGACTTTATTTTTAATCTGGTTGGAACCTTTACTTGGGTCTTTTTTAGTAACACGAACGATTAGCGTATCTTCTCTGGGAGAGGATTTTCTTGGCCGAGCCTTTCTAAGAACATTTTCAACAGTTCCATGTGTTTTATAATGATCAATTGCATTGAAAACTTTCTTAACAGAACAATTTAAATGCTCAGCTATTCTTCTGTACGCCCACTTATGATCTATATGTAAATTAACAATGATTTACCTAGTTGATACGTCACTACTTTTATTTTTGCCCATTTTGAACAAAATAAGATTCAGATTAAATTTTGAATTGCCGCCAAAATAATAGAAAAAGAAATGTTATTCTCCAATTTCAAAAAAAGAACGAGCTATGGCTGCTTTTTAAAATGTTTCTAATTAGGCGTCCAAGCGGCCAGTAACAGAAAATAAACTCCTACATGTGTAAGACTCATTTTGTAATTAAAAGTAAGATATATTTTATGCATTTAATGAGTTTTTTATTTGAGTGGCTATATTATTGCATGATTATTAATTATTGATTGTGTATATTTTTTACGAACATTTGTAGTTTGTACGTTGAAGTTATACTTTCTTTATTCATAAGAAGTGTTTCTAATTATACAACCACCACTGTAATCGGAATCTCGGAAACGGCTCCAACGATTTTCATGAAATTTAGTAAGCTGGGGGTTTCGGGGGCGATAAATCGATCTAGCTAGGATTCATTTTTAGAAAATGTCGTTTTATCCGTGTTTTCAATAATCAACTTTATCGATAATCAACTTAAACATAAACTTCGTAACATCTATTGGCGAGTAATAATATATTTCTTTTTTTATTGGGATCAACTAACTTCTTTAACAAAAAATACCAAGCATCATCCGGTCATCCAGGTACTATTATATAACAGTAGCAAATTATAAAATAAAAAAACTTAATAATAGTATCAAATTCAAATGTTTTTAATAATATTGAATTTGTGTAGAGGAATTACTAAAGATTTAGATACGACAACTAAGAACAGAAGTCTGAGATCTCACATCGCACAGATAACTCGGTAGCTGCCTGTTAACTTGTCGTTTATCACCTCATTACCATATTCAGTACCTAAGTGCAATGCGAACAGATATAGCATTCCTTTTAAACTTAAATTTACTTCTAGTGTATTATATAGAGAAGTTTTCTTAGAAATACTCTTGTGTTTGAATAATAAATAAGAGTAAGACGTTTGATTTTTTATTATTACAAGCTTTTATAACCTTGCACTCGTCGTGACAAAAATCGTGCACGTGCACTTTCTTTGACAAATAGAATACAATTGAATTACTTTTTTAGTAATTCAAATATAATATTTCTTTGCTTTGTTAATAGTTTACCTATTGTTATTTTGTTATTTATTTGCAAATTTTAGATACAAAAATAGCCTAAATTAAATTTTTTTTTAAAATCAAATAAAAAAAACGTGCGAGGTAAATTTGTTACCAAAGAGGGATTACGTTATCGTTACAACTACAAAACAAACTAGATAAGGAGTTGCTACGAATTACGCATGTGTGATGTTATCGTATTGTATAGTAGGTTTAGTGGTTTGCTTGTGTGTGTGAACTACGAAATGTAGTACTAAAGAGGTCAACGTTCTTTGATGATAATACAGGCGAGTACATTCCTATGACAGTGATCGATTGTTCGGAAGACCTTAGCTTATGCAAACATCTTCTGTGAAGCTGGAGTCAGAAAATCTGTGGAAAAGCGATTTACTCGTACGTCAGTTTAAGACGGATTGGAACGATAACGCTACATTTAAATCGACTATAACGGAGATGAGGAACTAATATTTCAATATTATCATTGAAAACAGATAAAACGTAATTAATTGATCAAAAGATTTTATTGAGCTGCGAAGAGAGATATTGCTTTTGAAGTACGGTTAAACGTTATGAATTTTCACATTGCAACATTATTGGCAAACCAATAAATAAGCGTTCGCAGTTCGCACATAATAACGATAAACCTTAAACTCAATAATAAATCGATTCGCTCGCGAGATAGAGTTCTGGGGCGACCGCAAGATATCGATGTGAGCGTGGGAATATGATAAACAACGATTAAAAAACATCGTCGTACGTTTTACTGCTGAGTTTCTGTCAACTCGTAACGATTTATTGGCTAATTCAAAAACCATCGTTTAGTACAACATTGTGTTCACCATCTTATGTACAAGTCGTAACTTTTATCATTTAAGAATATCGATAAATTACTTAAGACATATAAGCTAATTCACGCTGGTCAAAATTGTCATAATAAATTTAAATTATGGCTGTTTTGAAAACAAGAGATGTTATAAAACTATCAATAGACCGGGAGATGGTAACATAAAGAGTCGCCATACTGGTACAAATGGCCTCAAGTTTATCTCCCGGTCCACAATGAATTTATCAAGTTTTGCCGAATATTTTCGCACAGTTAACAAAATTTTTGATGATAGTAAAATAGTATAAGTCAAAGATATTTCATGGTATTTCAATAGTTGGTCACAAAACTCGTAAGATATTTTGTAATTTAAATATATACGTTATTTGTTATCAAAAGTATTGAGCAGGTCTATTTTAATCGTTCGCAGATTTAAATCCAGGTAAACTACAAGTAGTAGATCACGTGTTATTCTTGTGTTTTTAATCCATGACGTATTCGGCGGTGAAAGTAAAAAAAACGCTAGGTAAGGTAAGTAAATTAAAACCATCTCCTCAACAGGTGAAATTGTCTTTTTTTGGTGTGAAATATTGATAGCTTGTTATTAATATAAGTTTAATATATTCAATTAATTCGAAATCAAATAAAATTTGATTCTTCGAAAACTATAATGAGCAATACTATGTCAGAATACATGTGGGTGACATATTTACTTAACGAATTATTACAAATTATTGACATGATACTACCTACATTATACAATACATACTTATAAGGCCTCGTAATATGTATTACCATAACGACTAAATATTACGCGAACAAAGTTTAAATAAAGTTGTAAATAAAAAAAAAATTGACTCTCGTTATTTAAAACTGGTGTCATTAACCTCTGTAATAATAATAATTGAATTATTATTGGAAAATATATTTTATAGACGCCGCCCTGTTATAGTTTAAATAATATAATTATATTTCCATATTTAATTAAATTGTGAAATCTCACTTTTATATCAGCAAATATAAATAAAAGTCCTCTGTGACTAAGCAAAAAATTTAACGACCTTCGTTATACAGCAAACATGAATTTTTCGATTGAAATTGTGTAAATAAAAAACTGATAAATCAGATTTTGTTAGCAATGTAAACATTAAACAACCACGAAAACATAGCATTCCATACAAACACATTGTTTTGCCGGGATTGTCTATTTGAAACCGAAATAACGAGCCGGAGTCCTGAACAAACACTCGAAAATACATATACATTACAGTTATTATCTCGGCTGAGAATGGAACCTAATCTTTTGGTAAGTTCTTCACAAATCGTAGTGGTGTTTGTATTATCAAAGGAAAACTTGCTCTGCGAAAAAAGTACAATATTTCATACTAGCATGATAATTTGATATTCCTACTAATATTATGAAGTGTGAAAGTTTGTATGTTCTAGTTAAAGGGCTGGATGAATTTGGTTGAAGTTTATAAAATGCCTTACATATTTTAGCCGAAACAGAAACATAATTTACCTTGACTTAATTTATAATATTATAGTATATTGATAATAATACAGTATAAGTCCTTTGCCGAAAGGTTGCCTGTTTTAGCAATAAGGCCGCCTGTTGCACCTTATGCGACTTTGTACATTTATTGTACGCCTATATAATAATGTATATTATGTTAACAGGAGTAAAATAAGTTTTATTAACTGTGTCGCAAGGTTGTGTCTGTTGTTTCGTAGTTTGTACATAGTCTTTAATTTTTAAGAATTAAGATAAAACTCAATAGTCAATATTGGGTGTTCGTATGTAATAATTCTAGAACAACAATATTCCTAGAATGAAGTATTATGCATTTTATATAATAAAATCGTTTATCCTGACAGACTATCAACGCACAGCTAAAACTAGACTCCAGATAGCCGAAATTTGGAACAAAGGTTTATTTTATAACGTAAACGTCTGCCTAAAAATGATTCATTGAAAATTCAACTTTAACATTAACTCTAGTAATGCCTATTTTCTCTTTTTTCACGACTATCAAACAAATTAGCTACCTTATGTGAAACTACGGTCAACGGATTTAAAATAATTGTAGCATTTCGTAAATGTCCCCACTGCTGTTCAGCAGCCTCTTCACATATTAAGATGGAAACTTTCTATGTCACGTAACTCTCTGACGGATAAGCAAAAATACATAATGACGTGTCAAAATTTTCTTTTAACGATTAGAGGTTATTCGCGCGTTATTTTTGGAACGAAGTTCCTTATGGGGGGTTGCGGAGTTGGCTATTTACCCTATGACTAGCAAAGAAGTATATGTGGTTAATTTATAACAATTAAAAGACGAAAAGTATTAGTAAGTTTTGATACTCATATCTGTTGTCTGCTCATGTTCATACAAGAACAGTCACTTAAATGCTCATGTTCATACAAGTTTTTATTTTAGTTTTAATGCGTTCTTCGACCTCATTTATCTTCTTAGGATAGCGTTCATCTGGATAAAACGGATTATATTAATTTTAATTTCAATGTAATAAAAAAACCATCACAGTCGCTTCTCAAATTACACTACACGCTCCAATCCGATTCGAATCCGAAATTCGAATAAAAAATTGTCCCAGAAAAGTATATAAATTTTGGACTTCACAAATAATTTTAAAAAAAAGTTGGTGATATTGGATTGGATATTGAATTTTCTGTGCAGAAGACGTATTGGAAAAGTGTGTGTATATAGACAAATGCACTCTCTACTCTCTCATTCTAAATATCTCATGGGATGGCACCAACGCCCATAGACATTGGGATTGGAAGAATTTGTTTTGTCTTATATATTTTTATGTCTCTTGTGCCTGTACTCGTAGTTACACTGGTGTCTCCCTTCAAACAAGAACATAAAAATACAAGCATTGCTACTTGACCATACCGCCAAGTAAACTAACTTACTAACTCTTGGCCCTACTGAGAAATACTTGACTAAAAAAACTAATAAAAATTCCTGATGTGATTTGGAATTCGAACCTAAGATGTATAAGCAAGCCAATAGATTAACGACACCATTTTTAAAATTAGAATGAAGCTAATATACGAATGATATATTATGTATATTTTACTTTCACTATACAGTTAATTCGTGACAAAATATTTAACGCTTCCAACGGGCCAAGTTGACACGAACGTTTAATATTTGTAAAAAAGATAACGAGGGCTCCGTAAAGCTAACTTTAGTATGTAGACGATATTTGCTTTGTTGGTCACAGATTCGAACGGTTGACGCTAGAGTCGTGCCTCTCTAATCACCGAGAATCTAACATCTGATACTTTGGATAACTTGTGAAGCAGAAGCGAAATACTAACGGAAACAAATGAACTGTTGCTTACTGAAGGATATCTGGAGCTCTCGATTGCAAACGATTGCCACCCTTAAGAGGAAATAATAAAGTTTCATTTTCTGCAAAAAAACTCAGACAAGCAAACAGGTCCGGTCGATTTCAACGGTCTACATTGCATTCTATTGCAGCCACAACGAGGCGGTCGCCGACATTTGACACGTTCTCGCTGATAGTAATATGTTTGTAAATCCGGTTGAATAATATGAAAAGTAAATAATATATTCCTGATGACACACTGAGTTACTCGCCTCTTTTGCGTCTTGAAACATTAAATACTTTCACAAATCATTGAATCCATTCGAATTTCTGTTCGCTTCGTTTATTAATTACACGGGTGACTTGTCCCCATCCCGCCCAGTCTTCACTCCCTCTAAGTCCTGACAGTAACTTGCTTATCGTGCGACAGCGGAAACTAGATCCTTGCGCTGATCGGAAAATATTCTCCGAATTTCCTTCAAAACAAAGCTTTATGTAAAATGACAGATATTGTCTATTTTATTGTTCGTGTATTTTGATAATAATCGAATAATAAATTTTAAATCAATATATTTTAATAATAACTACTTAATTGTGATAATGTCATTATTAAAATATTTTTATTACTTTACTATTGCATTAATAAAATAGAAAATTATAAAAAATACCTTTATGTTAATGAACTTTGTATATCCTATATATTTTTCTAAGCATATTAATTAAAGTCACTGTTAATGTACTCAATATATTATATATTAAAAAAAAAAACATTTCCACCGTTGTTCAAACTGATTCCAGTAACTCTATAAAACATCGATTTAGTTGTCACAGGTACAACAATTGAATGTGCGATAGCGTGGGTCGGTGCGAGGTGCGAGCAGGGTTGAACGCGCCCGCGGGGTGTCAAAACTAGGGAGATTCTCTGCCACCGGAGATTGCGTCCCAGCCTCCTGCGCAAGCCGCCTAACTCAATAATCTGCGTGAAAATATCAAATAAAACTTGTTTCTGGCAGCACTTTTAAATAAACACTCGAATAAAAATCATTCGAGTAAAATATTTTTTAAACGCAAATGCCATAACACTCTCATTTTGTGCCATCATAATTACTCCGTTCGTAGCAGTGACGACGGAGTGCCTTTTAAAACAAAAAACGTAACTTCATTAACTCATGTGACCGACCGTCTCCAAGTTTCATGTTCCAAAGAAAATAGTAGTGAGCTCGTCGCTTCGCACTCCTTTTTCTTGATGGTAAAATGTCAAAAACAAGCATGCATGAAACCGGACATCAATCAATGTGAGTTGTTTTTATTTTAGGACGGTAGCCGTCGACGACGTTCGCTTAGGGTTCTCTAGTAAAGCAACGCGTTCAATAAGTAAAATATGTAAATTATTTCAATGAAAAAATGTTCACATATTAAAAATACTTTTCGATTTAAATATACGGAATTGTCGTTCAGTTGCGTTTCTATGATATTTTAAAAGCAACAGTTGCGTGGGTAACGCGGGACAGATATTTCTAGTAACCTTGTGCCTAAAACGTTTTGTACTCGTAGTAATTTAAAAGTTGAAGGTTTTTTTAATTTACAACGGTCCAACAGGGTTTGTAATTCAAATAATATTTGGAACTTAATCCCTATAGATAATATGATTTAAATTATATTCCGCATTATAAAATTTGTATCGCAATATATTTGTGGTAATTATTTTATTGAGGAAGTAGTTTCAGACTTGTGCTTAACTAAATTTCATTACAAAACAAACGCTAAACGCATAGGCGTTAACGCCTGTCATTAGTAATATTATAGTAATGACTAATATACGTACATAGAACATAAAACTAATTTACATGTGCATGTTCTTTATCTTTTAATCTTATTGACAAATTCTCAGAATAGGTTACATAAATCATCAACTTTTATTTCTAACTGGCTACCCGTCCGTCTTCGCACGGATAAAATAAAGGTCTACATAAAACATTTATACCCCAATATATATAAGTGGTTCACGTGACGATCGCTAGTACAACTCCCTGTCGGTATGATCTTTCCATTATCTTCAAGAATTATCGTCATATTCCGGTCAATTTACATACAACCCATTTGAATTATACTCAACCTTCGTCATGAACCACTCCGTCTATTGGTGAAAACCGTGTGAGAATCCGATAGTTTTGTGAGTTTATTGCGTTTAAACAGACAGACAAACGTGGCGGAGGATTTTATAGTATGTAGTGATTCATCATATATCTATGATAATACATATAATTAAAAGTTCAGGGACAATTTAATTTTTTTTGTGTAAAATCACTTTCAACAGTGCTATTCTGTAAAAAAATTCAACTCTCAAACGTGTTTGTTGAAATCCGACATACAGTGATACGCAATTTTGATGCTTGTCTATACTAATATATAAAGCTGAAGAGTTTGTTTGTTTGATCCGGCTAATCTCAGAAACTAATGGTTCAAATTTATAAAATATGTTTGTGTTGTATAGTCCTTTGTCCTGTCCTTTTATCGAGGAAGGTTCTAGGCTGATTTGTAATAATTATATTTTTATTAATCATACGCGGGTGAAACCGCGGGCACAGCTAGTATATATATACTAGTATAGTATAAAATTATTACAGTCAATGTCGTATATCATTTTCTAATATTTCGTATATGTTCTGCGGTAAGTTTCAAGTTAGCCCTTACATACCTAATTATACTTTTTCTTCTGCCTAGCGTTTTCCCGGTCTAGTAACGCCAGGGTCCACTTTCCTGCATCTATTCCTCCACTTTACCCGATCTAAAGCATCCTCCTTGGTGAGATCGTGCTCTCTCATGTCTCATGTCTCATGTCAACATCGAGCCAGCGCTTCTTGGGCCTGCCGCGGGATTTAGGGCCTTCGACAACAAAGTCCAGGCATTGGTTTCCGACATAGTCTGGCGGTCTGCGGCTAATGTGGCCAAACCAACGCAGGATTTCTTGCAACTTCTCAAAAAAAAAAAACATATAAAATCAACTTTATTGTTTTCTTTTTAGCAGTTTATTATAAGCCAAAAATTATATATGTGTATTAACTAAGTCGATTTATTGTTACAAAGTGAAGCGCTCCCACTCATCATATTTGTATTTATAAGATATAAACCAAGAATATATGTGCTTTGCCTGACGATAAAGTTCATTATTATTACTATCCTTTCTACAAAGATGGCAAACAATATCTTCTAAGGCCTGGATCTGTGCCAAAATTTGATTTTAATGACGGCTTATGCTCGCATATGTCAGCTTATACCGTATCTTTTTCTTTGCATTATTTCTATTAAATAGCTTTTATAGACGTACTGCAAAAAATACATGACAACTGCCAGTTAGCATTCTCAGCGTATTCGTTTTTTTATACTCTTTGTCTTATTAAGAGCGCGAATAAATATCTTAGATTTAAAAGATAACACGTCGTACGTTCGTTGAGTGCATTAATTTATTTTTAATAAACGGTTTTACTGTCACCCGTTTTATTCGACGTACTTTTTATTTGATAATTTAAAAAATACTCTTTATTCTATTCCAAGACAATAGATTGCTCTGCCAAGTCTTATTACAATTCGTTCAGCATTTCGAGCATCGTTGAGTATTAAACAAGCATTCAGTCAAACAAACATCGCACTTAATAAGACGAGAGTTATATTTCTTCAATCAGAAGCAACGTTAATTACGTAAATACAACAACATTTCAAGAAGGTTATACTTGAACGCAATAAATAGTCAGAATATATATTGTACTATGTTGGACATTGACAATAAACAAAAATATTTTAGGGTTAGAAGATTATCGTAAAATCGTTATATATATAGGCCACCTGATGGAATAGCCATCATCCATATACATCGACGCCGCGGCGATTAGGAAACTATGATGTAAGATCCCTTGTGCCTGTAGTTGCTCAGAGCTAAACTACAAAGACAAAGCCGAACCACCAAGGTTTTATATTCTGCGACCCCGTGAATTGGTGGAAAAAGGCATGTATATAAATTGTATCTGTCTCCCTATTAGTCAAAAAATATTTAAACAATTGCTATCTTTAATCTTTAATAAATTTGTTACGTAAATAGATGTCCAATAAAAAAGCCCCAGGCGGCTTCTTAAAACTGATTTCTTTAAGCACTTTCCTTTCACTCAAGCACTAATCATCAAAACCTATAGAGTACTTTCAGTTCACTGACGAACTAAACATTAAGATAATCTCTCTTTATTATTATTTTAGACCAAATACAGGCGATAAACCATAAATAATACTTAAAACTTTACAGAAATCCGCACTCAAATAGTTTATTTTTTTACCAAATGTGAAAAAAATGTTTGGTACATTTTTTCTCGTGTTTTCTCTTTTAGTTTTGACCCCCCTCTATATATTTACGCAATGATGATGATACCATATATTTATGCATTATTATAAATCTATTACAATCCTTTTCACAGTGATACATAACGCATTCATATAAATACATCACATTACATTACATATTCTAATACATAAAACATGTACAATTACCTAAGCACTGGTGACTGAGTCACGCGCTGAACGCAGACGTTATAGAAAACCACTCATAGTATCAAGTCACAAATGAATTTCGTGTCCGACGTCGGAATGTCAAGATATTATTTCGAGTTCATGAAAAATCGGTTTGTCTTTATTTTTGAATAAGCTGTAAATATCCTGACCTATAACTCAACGAGCTCAAATCGCCGGCAGAATATTTATAAATACGGTAGCGAACTCCGTAATGCGGCTCGACAGACAGTTGCTAAATTTCAATGTGCTCTACTTCGAATTCCTTGCTTCGGTTTCTAGCGTGACAGAGAATAAACTTGACGGTTCCTCTTTGGGACAAGTCAGTTCTGCGAGATTAAAGCCGGCTATTCATGAACAGATCGATTTTGCAATTTGACAATCTTTATCTATATAACCTTCATAGAGGATTCTCTCTTCCTGGTTCATATGAGTATGAACCATCATCATTTCATTTCACGATCAATCTAATGATTAATTTCAAGACAAGTATTAATTTTATATTATGATTTTTACCGTCTATTCTATAATATTAAGTTGAAGAGTTTGTCTCATTTGAACGTGCAATTCTTAGGATTATTAGTCAAAATATTTTTATTTAAATAACAACAGATCCCCAATTCACCATATTCGAGTTTTTAAAGTGATGTTTTTATAAGAAAACCATAATACACGTTACTTCGACAATTTAGCTAATAACAAAGACAATGCACTTTCAATTTAAATTTTATTACACTTTAGAAAAGTTAAAATGTATCCATACAACGCACGTGCTAGAATACATTATCGAAATGTTCGAACTAACAAAACTGAAAGAAGCATTGTAAACTGGCTAAAGAGCGCGAACTCACGTCGTATTTATTCTTAGAGCTTCGGAAATATCCTAAATCCGACGAACATTCTAGACCATATTACTCTGAGCACTTCCATTTGTGCCCGCTATGGACTCCTCAGCCAAATTTTTAACTTATACCCATATGAAGTGAAGACAGTTTATGATCTCATATCCTATTTTCTGAAAACGCCTTTGCGATTCCATATTGCCATACATTTGGCTGCAAGAGTTGCTTCCGGATTATTCGAAACGTGATGACTCACGAGCAACCATTACAGAATTGTAGGAACTTGAATAAAAATACTTTATAAGCTAGGAACATTTATAGAATCCTTCGATTTCAAGAGCCGATTCCAGCAATCCGATCCGACAGTCGTATGGAAAATCGATCGTCTAAAACCGGAATAGAATTATATTCAGATGAAAATATGGATAATGTGTTTGTCAAATATTGAAGGATTGGAATGAAATCTATCGATTACATCGAATAATACGGGACGAAGTTTTAAAAACTGACTTATAAGCACCCTAAACATCTAAGGGACGGCAATAAAGGCGGAAAAAATATTTATAGCTAGTAATATGTTCGTGAGGGCATGTTCGCGAACGTAATTGCGTTTCTAAGCGTTGTGACATCGTTTCGCGTCTTTATAGGGCAATTACTGCCGTTATCTGGCATTGATATTGCATCTTATTTATTCATACTCTATACATTTGTATAACATATGGCAACTGCACTGATCCCAGTGTACGTTTCTTTTTGAGACTTCGGTTACTATGAGTCTTAATAACATTAGACAAGTATTATGTCTTGGCAAAGCGAGGAAAGACTATTATTGCAAACTAAGCACATTCTGTTCAGTTCAATAGTTTGGGAATTTCAACTTGAATGGATTTTAGAATTACCCTTTTGTTAAAGTACACACAACACACAATAATATTACTTATCATAAAACTGACTGCCTCATTTGATTGCCCCGTTCATTTAGTGGCGCAGATCCTGAGACCCCGGTCATACCCAAGGTCGGGTCTATAAAAAGTTATAGAGTTTTTATGTCCAAGATTATCAGTAGCAGCCCGGAATCTGGAAGCTGGAATGCACGTAAAGCCGTTGGTCCTACCCCTGAACTCATTCCAATCGTGTCGAATTACCGGCCCATTGAATAGTGACAGTGCACCTGTGTTTGCGCGCACACTTGTGCATTGTGTGTCCTGCGCAATTTGTGCATCTCTCTTGATTACGGCCGTCGCGGCTGAAATCGGTCAAGATAACTAGTGTAACTATATTAGCTATGCGTCTATGAAAGGTTTTTTTTATAATAATTTAATTAATAATAATTTTATTTTAAATATAGAGTGATCCATCCTCCTAGACTGCGCATTAGTGCTCGCCCCACGCAGTTTTTTCTCGCGTTTTCATATGAAAGTTATTCAAATTATTTGACAAGGATTAATACGGTGGTACAAATAAATTAAACCAAAAACTGTTGAATTTTTTAATTAAAATTTTTTTGCATAAAAAAGCTTTCATACTTTTTTTGCATACCTGTTATAGTTTTGGCATCTTTTAGGACGCACCCGGGGCAAACTTGTTTTACGAATACATTGACATAATTAGCTATATAAAAAAAACAAACTATGAAACATATCCGTCATCCTAATGATCATCGAAATCGACATAGGGTAAGTAAGACCATCGCCCATTCCCCCTCAACATCAAAGCAGTAAAAATGAGTACAAATTAAAAAAAATGGTTAGACAAGAATAAAAAAATCAAACAAAACTAATCATTATAATATTATTATCAGAATAGCACGAGAAATATCTTAAATTGTTGCCAATAATTACTACAGACTTACTATTCAGACCACCCCACTTGCAAACCACCTTGCCACTTGTAAAACTTTTGATATTAGTTAATTAATTACTTCATATACATTACTGGAAACAATTAAATGAACAAGAAATTTTCCTCATATTTTCACCAAAGTTTGGGAGGCTTTATCTCGGTGAAAAATAGTCATATCGTGATAAAAAAATAGCATTTTGAAGCTTCATTCTTCTACTTTTAAGATCTCGGAAAAATCCAAAAAACCATCCCCAGGCTTACTGTGCGATAATCTGTTGCCGAAATATCGATGATTGAAAAGGAAATTATCTTTTTTCATTCAACCATCGATATCTCCGCAAAAAAAAATTGCACATAGGCACCTAAAAAATAAAATTGAATCAGCTACTCGATACTTGCATTGAATCGAGTTGAAAAAAAATTACCAAGTCCGTGCACGATCGTGAAAAAAAAATGCGAATTTGTTCCTTCGAGATGTTTCATCAATTTTCTCAATTTCCAAAATGTATAAGAGAAAACATGGATCTTAAAGGTAGAAGAATGAAGCTTCAAAATGCTATTTTTTTATCTTGAAATGAATATTTTTCATCGAGATACAGCCTTCCAAACTTTGGTGAAAAAATGAGGAAAAATTATTGTTCTTTTAATTGTTTCCAGTAGTGTATGTAGTTAAAAATATACCAATATCTTTATCCTCATTATCTAGCTTAAATCTAGAATACAAGTAAAGATTTTTTTCCACTGATAACATTTTTTTATCGCGACATCCTGATTTTTTACCCACAGATTTCGTTGAGTCGAGTCAACAGATTCTTATCTGCCACTCAAACACTATCAACAAGACGATGAACCGTGTCGTCGTTTTGACGCCAGATATATTTGGGCTCATTTTACTGGGTGTGTTGCAATTGTTGTGAAATGCAAATAATGGTAATCAGATTTTCGCACTTCACGACATTCGTTATCTATATACGAACTACATGTACATATCTTCGTAAAAAGCTTAGTATCATAATACGAATATAATCTTTTTATATCAATTATATCAAAGGACTACACTTTGATTATGGCTTATTTGATTATGATTCGCAAATAAAAGTTACTAACAAATGTTCGTTTTTCAATCATTTTTAAAAGGAATTAATAATGTAATCATATATTGCTGCAGTTTGAACTTAAATCTTGCATTTATAATTCATTTCACTATCAATAGAGAATTGTATGTTCAAATCTGAATAATTTATATTGGACTATATTTCAGTCACCCATAATTGCGTAGTTGTTCAGCAAACTCCGTCACTTTCAGTTACATCTTGAATCGAGATAACGAAGACGAATTGATATTAAGTATGACGCATTACAAATTATGCTCCGCCTGGGGGTCGTGTACAAACACAAGACAAAATTCAGGTAAAATCATACATTTTGCATTATAAAAAGGATGTTTATTTTGTTATGAGGATTTAATATCATCTCAAAATAATTTGCGTTGTAAAATATAAGTACATAATTATATTAAATTAATTATACTAATATTTGGAAGAGGTAAGTTTGTTTTTTTTTTGTTGTTGTTCCAGATTCGCAAGACAAGAAACAATAATATGTATTGTTATCAGATGTAAGCAATATGTAACAGAGCGGTACCTACAAAATAAAGGTTTATATAAAGATTGTTTGTAAGGAATAATATTACTAATCACAAATAAATTAAATCACATTATTATAAAACGATAAATAACATCTTATTTAGTAGTAAAATGTTAAGAAAATTTTAGGACATTTATTCGCCATAGGATATTTATTTCATTATGAATAGTCATAAGCTAGTCTTTTCAGTTGCAATTATACTCGAATAAAGTCGGACAAGACTCAAGAATCAATATCGTTAATATCATTGTCTTGTCTCTGCGCTTGCTTTTAAATAACATCTACGATATGCAAGTTAAGTGTTGCTATCCGGTCGGAAGTTAATGCTGAAACTCTTTAATTCAGTTGTCACCGGTTTTCGACGGTTACAGAACTTATGTGAACCGGTGTGTACCAAGACCTACCGAAAACTAGACAAATTACAATAATAGGACGTAACGAATTAGCCACTATTATTTTGTGCAATTTTATCAAACGACTTTGTTCCTGTAAAATTAGGTAAGTATCATTTTTTTTATTTAACTTAAAGATTAATTGAGAAGATTATGTATTCAGGCGTAAAAATGTTCATATAACATTATTTATTTTATATTAAAATAAATCGTAATCGTTGGTAAAATATCTCAATGTATTCATCACGCACTCACGCATACATCACAAACAATTGTATGTCTAAAAACACATACATAATTTGTACACACGCACATAAATGTCTGCGAAATATTATTTTTTTTATTCCGATAAATTTTTAACATTTGTACTTTTTCAATTTAACTCTAAAGTTATACTGTAATTCCTATTGGCCTTTTTTACACATGTATCTTCGTCCGTAGAAATTAATTTATTGCCATAACAATTATTATCAATAAACAAATAAATAAATAGCTCAATAAAATCTTTACTGTATGAAAAACTTTCCATGATGCAAGTAAAAAGATGACGTGTAACAATCTAGAACTTATACTATTGACTCTCACATTATAAAGTTAATTTATACCTTATTAATATTAACAATAAGTTTCAATTTTCAAAAAACTCAACAAGAAAACCTAAAGTACTTATTTCGTCTACTTTTCTTTTTTTAAAGATTTAACGGTTTAATCAAATATTTGAAAAGCGAATACTTTAGAAATAGAAGACACTTAGACAGACGAAACTACCGAAACGCTGATTGTATAGAAACTCAAATTCAATTGGTGCAACAGCACAAGATGTGATTACTTCACGAACTCAATCACTGCAACTTCAATTCCTTCCTTGACTCAGATTTACAGTTTAGAAATAACATTTCTTAACAGGGTTTATCTTCAACACTTTAACTATTACTATAATAGGATTTTCCATTCGAACTTTGTTTTCTGGGACAACACATTTATTTTGTTAGAATTTATTTGCTTTTTTTAAATATATCTGCTGTTATTTATTATAAATATCACGTTCATTACCTTCATATTAGGAATTATATTGCACTTTTTAAACCAAATGAAATCTACTTTATCATGTCAGGTCGTAATGCCCACCCCTTGGATGTCTGTCGCAGAAGTTTGTACTATCGATTTCAGATCCCCTAATCTGTGCCCTCACAATTTTAATTTCAGGCGTCTACTTCGATGTTAGCGTTTATATATTTGCCTAACATTAAAATGTAAAAGTTTACGTACATAATTCTCAAAAAGGAAAAAAATCATTTGTTGTTGTTTGTGTTCTTGCTTAATATTATTAATAAAACAAGTTAATTTATTTATCAATTGCCAAACTACATTTCAATTACAAAATTATTTTAATACAGATTTACATACTCTTTATTGTATTTAACATATTAGTTCAATGAACATTTTGTTTGAAATTAAAAAAAAAAGCTTTTAGTTAAATATTTTAGAAATTTATAAAAATATATAGAAATTGATCTTATGATCAATGACTGACTGAAAGTATATACATTAGGTACCGTGTGTACAAACTGTCAAAGTAAATTAAATTTAATAACACTTCAAATAATTCATTCCAATGTAAGATAAATAATGCTAACTAAACATTACTTTTAAAAAATATATAAATGTTATAAAATGTTGGAGATTCAGGAGGTCAGGAAGTGACAACATTTTGTCCCGTAATCGGATTACACGAGGACTGTGAACTTCTCTCTACATTTGGACGTAGCTTGTTTTTCCTTTTAACCAGCTTAAGCAAAAGGCAATTTTAATTTAATTTAAAAGAATATACACTTTTAAACTCCTTTAAAATGAAAGTATTTTAAAATTCATTTCTAAAATTACAAGTTTATTGTATGAAACATTGAATTATGATTTAAATATACTTGATCATATAATACAATAATTTATAAGAGTAAGAATATTTTACACTAACCGAGTCGGACGTTTTTTGAAGTGAAAACTTCTTTAGCAGCGTTGTGGACTTTTTTATGATGGGTAAAAAATGTTAAACTCGCGTCAGGTCACGTGACCCTGAATGAAAATTCGTAAGACGGATTGTGACGTGTTAAATTTTTGAAGTAAAAACTTCTTTAGCGGCTTTGTGCACTTTTTTGTGATGGGTAAAAAATGTTAAGCTCGCGTCAGGTCACGTGACCCTGATTGAAAATTCGTATGATGGATTTTGATGTATTAAATTTTTAATGTAATATAAATTGTCATGTTTGTGTACGATAGCGCAATCAATGAATATTGTATTTTATCACATAAATGATAGTACTTTTATATTGATAATTAAAGCAATTCGAGCAAATTTTTTCCCTAATCATTCCGAAATATCAAAAATACACAACGTTAATATTCAAGTTTTCACTTCTGCCGGAACTCCCGGAGTGCAACCCGTTGTTTTTTTTTTTGAAATACCAAAGTAAGTCTAATGTTGTCTAAACGACGTTAATTATAGCTAGAGAGTGTTATATTATATTTGGCTGTGTCATTAACCTTTCAATTGGTGACTCAGGCTAATATTGTTGCAATCATAATGACTGATTATTACTTTTAATGTTCACTATTGTTTAAACAACGTGACAGCTTCCTTAGTAATATTGTATAGTATAGTTTTAAAACGTATGAATTATTTACATACTAGTATATCAGGATTCGGCTTGAGCGTTAAAGATTATTATTGAAATACTTATATCCTGCTTATATTGCTTTATGATAAGTTATGATAACGAAAATCATAACGTGTCGGTCTAAGGTGCATATATACGGCTTTTTCAGAGTCGGGGCGTTGTCATACTTAACATTTTTCTTGCTTCACTGACTCGCACAAAAGTAATGCAACAAACAGTCCTTATATTAATAATAAGTTATATTCTGATATATTTTAAATCGGATTCAAATCGTAGTATGAAATAAATACACCAATAGCTATTTTAAATCTAGTATAAGAACATGAAATGTTTTATAAATCCTACAAGTCAACTTTGTAACATATACTGAACAAACTAGAGGGGTGGTTGGCGAGACTGGCCGCGGGTGCGCGTAGCATTTTGTTACACGTAATCCGATTACACCGAGTGTCGTCTGCCGGCGTATGCGCCTTGTACGACGTCCGCATATAAA
Source organism: Nymphalis polychloros (assembly GCA_905220585.2). Taxonomy (NCBI): domain Eukaryota; kingdom Metazoa; phylum Arthropoda; class Insecta; order Lepidoptera; family Nymphalidae; genus Nymphalis; species Nymphalis polychloros. The sequence goes on from HG992247.1 coordinate 5,579,018, forward strand.
TACATTTCAGTTGAATTTACTTACTACTTTTTACAAATGTATAAAAATACGACAGTGAGACTTTTACGTCATCTATTCTCATCAATTCTCCGTACATTCAAACGGATACGTCGACACGATTTTTCGTACGCCAATTCAAACGTAAAAATACACTCACGTACAAAGAAATTAGATAGAAAATTAGATCGTACTCACTCAAATATAGACGTTACCATATGCATAAAGAAAGAGGGACGAAGGAAAAAGTTGGGCCTAAATTCGCAGACTTCCATTACACGGATCAGTTGCCTTGCGCTCAGGTTCACTGGCTTAAACCCTTCCTGGATCTTCTAAGATTACATCGATAGCTTCCAACGAATTTCGCCAAAGTTTTCGCTTTAACAAAAATTCGATCAATTATCTCACTTACACTGACATCATATATTTTACGAGTATATAAAGTAATAATAACAAAAGTGTCGTAGAAATAAAAAAATATATAATATATTAAAAAAAGTGCAGTAAAATTTAAAATGTTACAAAAAGAAGTGAACTAATTAAAATACAACATTAGAAGTAAAGTAATCGTGCTCTTATCATAATCATGCATAGCGTGACATCGACAGTTAGACGCCCAACTATCTATTAAGCACTGACTAGGTCTCAAGCGGCTACTCTACGTGTGAAATATGCTTCCGGTGGTTCCCGGGAAAGAGCTATTTATGCTTGATGTCCCGCACTGATTATGTTCGTGTCAAGAGCTGTGTTAGAGCACGAGCGGTACAATCGACAAAATATTTCTCTCCGGAATCACGTCGGGCAGACTGTGTAAAAATGGAGTGCCTCACTTACCAAACTTCGGAGGATGGCAACTAAGGTGCTCCACCACAATTACCGCTTGCGTAACCCTGGGAAAAATATTTTTCCGTGAATCTAACGTGTAAGTTATTCTTATTACAGTGATTATTATAATATACGACATTGTATGTCAACAATTACTCCGTGATACATTGCTTACGGTGTATCTTACAACTAACATGCTTCATTTCGCTAGAAATTCGTGAAGAATGGGAGCTGTAACCGTTTCAAGGGTTTTACTATAGTGGATTGTAATACAGTTTAATGTCTCTTTACTTAAAGGAAAACAGCACTGGTTTATTCTACTTCAAGGTAAAAATTCAAAATAAACGTTCTAAATACCGCTAATCGGTGCTTACTAGAAAAATAAATTCTATCACTCTAATACACATTATTATAAACTATTTATGAATACATTTTCTAACACACATCTTGTTACCAGACAATGTTATATAAAACAATAAATCAATTTAAGAGACAAGTGAGAAAAATAACGAAATGATTACTCTACTAAATACAAAAAAGTGGTTTGATATCTTATATATGTATATTTGTTACCATTATTAAAATCTAAAGAAGTATGCTATACTGTATTCACCTGAAAAAAATGAGGCACATTAATATTCATTACTTAAACATTATAATTACGATAATTCACAATTAATTTACTTATTTGACCAATAATTCGACGATTCTATTTTTCATTGCCTTAAGAAAAACTCTAATCACAGATAAATTATCTACAATAAAGTTATACGAATATTTATAGGTCGCTTAGTCGCAATATTCTATTACACATTGGTACTTTATTCTCGTTTGTTTAATTTTGTCTGTCTGTATTTAAGTACTGCAGGTAGTTATAGTTTCAAGATAATAAAAATAATTATAAAAATCAATTTCAATCCTATTTAATAAGCATTAAGACACATTTTATTTTTTAAGTCATGTATGATTTTGTATAACATGTGATATTTCTTCTAAATATTATTCAAAAATGGCTCCAACTCAGTATCATCCAGCCTTTTTTATGTATAATTTTAAATAATATTGATTGTACACATAAATGTAAAATCAGAACAGTAAAACAAATACAAAGTAAAAATGCGTAAATATCTTATAGCCCAATTGGTCAACCCTTTTTCTTCTTAAGGATAAACTTTTCAAAAGTTTTACCACCGGATTACATGGAGGTTTCATCGCGTTTTTTTTGTCATGACATGATTAATTATTTATTATAAACAGAAATTAAGAATGTGAGAAGAATGTGAATGTGGCTTTGTTTTTTTGATTCCAGTATCATTATGGAAATCCATTCGTTCTATCCGTCTATCACGAATTATAAAAAAAAACAACTGTAAAATAAGAAACGCGAAACAATTTAAACACTCAATTTGTTAATTAACTCCTGGTATTTTAAGACTGTATCACTGATATTTTGTTATTAAATTAGGTAATTTACATTATCCGATGCCGCAGAATGTTATCTTTCACAATCAGAAAAATTAATTACTACGCAATGCAGAAGATAACGCGTTCTTGACTCGCGTAATAACAATGTTTGACGCGTTCAGTTTGTTTGATTTGGATACAGCGCACAAGTACATACTAATTGAATATTGATAAAGTGTGTTTACGAAATATATACATTCAATACATACCACATTGCGAGGCAAAATAATTTACCAATGAATAACGACGACTTGGGAATTTCTTTGAATATGGAACTGTGACGTCATAAATATATAATTGAGATTTATATATAGATAATTAAAGGCAAGTATGAACGAAGTCACGGACAAAAGCTAGCCACATAAGTAGCAAAAAGCATTATGAAGCAAACAAATGAGCATTGTGGGGTAACGCGCGGCGCGCGGGTGCGGTGTCCGGCGCTGGAGGCCGCTCATTGAGTCGCCAATTGAAATAATGGTCACAAATGCAGATGATTACTGACCCATTCATCGGAAACTAGCTGCTAGTCTGCGATTTATATAGTTACACTAAATACGCCAAAAGTGCACTTGCATTAAATTAAGGTAACGCTAAACATACCCGTACGTTAACGGTAATATATTGTTAGGTAAAGTTTCGCTACTATTTGTTGTTTATAAGAAACAGAAATAGGTTCATAAATAAATGTATAACATGTAAAATTACGTTTATGCGTTTTACGACTCATTATATGATATATGTATTAATAACGATATACCTAAATAATGACGACGAACATAAAATATTGCCTACAATAATATTCAACTTGCTAATATTTAATGGTATTCTAATTTAACGACAATTTAGAATTCTTGTGTCTCATATTATATTTATATTACTTACATAAATTAAATTATATTTAGACATATTTTAACTAAACAATTTTAATTTAAAATAACATATTATTTTACCAAAAATACTTATTTAATTGAAAAAAATTAAATAAAGGAAAACTGTGGTTAAGGTTTCGTAATATCGAAAAGTTTTATTACTTCATAATCTTTCATTCAAAAAGGCTCATAAAAACAGTTTTGAATCGTCATGTTATAAAAATTGAATAAAAAGTAAAGCTACCGGTGAGGAATGCAGATTCTGTCGAGAAGGACCGGTAAGAAACTCATTGGATGCTTTTTTCCACCAATTTGCATACCTAAATAAGTCATATCGAAACGGTAACATTATTTGATATTCTGCACCGTCATTTAAACATTGTTAACCATAAATAATTTCGTAATAAACAATGCAATAAAACTGAATGCATCATTTAGCGATGGTATGATCATATACCGGCTAACTTTCATCGTAACCGAGATTTACTATGTCGCACAAACATCTATTTTTGAAGTGGTTCGAATCTCTTCACACTTTAAATATAGAAACACAATATGACGAATATTATTTAAGCTGTTAGTCGCCTTGAAATATAGCTTCTAGCTTCGTCGAAATATTACTCATTTATCCAAGACACTAATTACAATTGACCACTATTGTTAATACTTATGGTCGTAATATATTAAGTTGATAAAATTTATAGAAGACGCGTTGTTCATTAAATTTTCAAAGGATTGAGGGTGGCGTTTCATGTTCGACGATAGCTATTTGATCTTGTTAGAAATGACTATAAGTTATTTGTTTTAATTAAATCAACCTTCGATTTATTCCAAAATGCCAACTATTTATTTGACTGCTCTTCAATATTGATATTTAACGAGTTCCATTTTTAAATTTTGCGATGCTCAAAGACATGTAGATAAATTACATGTTAAACTTGCATTATTAATAATCATATTACAATTCTATCATATTGTAGTTTTAAAAATGTTAGGAAATTCATATCTGTCCGAAGATAATTCGTAAAATGTTTCCCTGAATTATTGGGTAGTAGTTTTTTGATATATTGATCCAAATCGCCATAGGAAAATATATCATAAATCATATTCATACATTCAATATTAATAATTCAAAGGTAAATTCCTTATTATTATTTTCGTAAATTCCTATTATAACAAATTATACACTTATGTCCTAAAACTTAACGATACACTCACCGTCTTACTCATAAGCGTAGTTTAGAGGGTGAATAGTTAAACAATTCTATGTCTTCTTCTTTGGTATTTCGAATCAGTAATGACAGAAAGAGCGAAATAATTGTTTATCTAAACAGTCACTAAGCAACATTTATAAGTAAGGCCGTTAATGTTTTTGTGGACATTGCACGTTCTTCCATTCCACAAACGTATCATAAAAAAGTAAAGAGCTTTAAAGTAGTTAGTTACAGTATCCAGTATTTTATTAACATTTTAGATAATCATACCTCCTATTAAGATTTGAGCTCTATGAATTTGTACTCCTACTACTACTATCGATTTTTAAACAAATCACATCAAAATCGTCTCAATTATATGATAAAACAATCATAGAAACGTTTCGAATATTAAAAACAAATTACTGCGATATTTTTCACATTAATTCTGTATTAAATAATGTATAGGTATATGTACGTAATATCGAAAAGTATTTGATCTTTAAAGAAATAGAAAAATAAAATAAAAAAATATTTTTCACATTTCCGCAAGTATTACTCACATAAATGCTCTAAGGAAAAACAAACTTACTTGAAAAATAGGTCAAAACGCTCGTAGGTAACTACATAGCTCACAAAATTGCTTGTATTATTATAGTAAATTTTGTATGAGATGGTCTCAAGCACACCATTATACCGGTACGCGCCTTTTCCTACTTAATTTTATTGAGAACCATTTTATAAAAGTTTAAACGTTTATTCAGAAGGGCTCTGACCGTTTTCTGGAACTGTACGTCAGAATTTTATTCAAAAACAAGCATTCTCGCTGGAGAAGAAGAACTCGCTGAGTACATTATCTCTATTCCATATTTTGTATATTTTTTTATGAAAGTTACTCGTTTTATTAAATTTCAAAATAAAAAAATTGCCGTTACTTTCGCTTCTTGTTTCAGTCTATAGTAGATGAAGTTTAATCTTACAAATATTTCACTGAACTCATCAAAAAAAAATTGAAGACCCTATATGATATCTTATCATCAAAACTTGATTAATTTGATCATAAAATAATTCACCACAATCCGATAAGCGTTTATTAAAAGTAAAAAAATCAGGCTTCTTTTAACATTGAGAGTCGGTTATTTTAAATTCTATAATCCGTTGAGAATGACTACGTAGTAAAATTATATTTAGCTACTATATAATACTAAGCCAAAATTTCTATTGAAATGAGAGTCATAAATATTACGGATTTTATTACTTCCTTCACCCCAATTTCGTTCCAGACATGTAAATTCTTCATGAATTATTCCAATTTATCTAAGGTACAAGACTGATTCATATAATAAATTGTGCCCAACAAAACAGATATGTATCATTAGGACTCAAGTAAATCCTATACAATTGGCTAGGATTGGCACGAAACGCTTTGTGGAAATGTCAGTACGGAGTGAATGGACTCGACTTTTGTTTGTTTATTTCTGCATACGTCCGCATGTATGTGCCAACATAGGGGGGATTAGAACAACCTTATTTAACAATAAAGTATACCAGAGGACTTTGGAATATTTCACAGAGCGACTGATAATTTTATTCATTAAGTTGTTATGATCTAGCATTGGACAGTGATAAGCACAGATATGATGACAAAGTTCAATGGCGTGACTAGTAACCGTGTCGTGAGCGAGTATCGGAATATAAGTGGATTAGTGCATCGGGCTATCATAGGCCAGCGGCGCAGTGCGTGCGCGCAGCGCAAAGGTCGCCTATGCAATCGTCTTGTCTACTCACAGCTAGCTGTCATTCATTTGCGACAGAAATAGGTATTGCCCACCGACTAATGCATATCTTAAATTCATATAGCGCACTGCTTCAAATCCAGCAAAACATAAAGCTGAATGTCACACTCACGCATAATTACGTCGGTGCATTCCCGTGGAAGACTATTTTGATTTCTGTCTAGTAAATTTGATGAGCCTACGCAAATAATTTATTAAGAAATATCTCTAACCTTAGTACGTATTTGTAACGTCTACTAATGAATGTTATAGTACGCCAGCTAATTCACCACAAATGTTTTATATGAATATATAACGCGTGTACAATAACGTGAAATGACCCGCCAAAATTCAAGGACTAGCTTAATTAGTATTTATATATACTACATTGAATCTAACTTAGAAAGATAGAAACAACTTATCATATTCGTATCACCAATTATAAATATGCTTTATTGTAAATCAAAGAATAATAATAATAAATTAATACTCTCGGACATTATTCACACAAGGCCTTCTGATCCGAAACTAAGCAGCTCTTACTATGGAAACCAGACAACTTATCAGTAACAAAGGAAAAGTAATATATGTAGTATATCAACTACATATACTACTTTTCTTTTTTAAATACATACTTATATAGATAATTACACCCAGACTCAGGACAAACAGATATATCCATGCACACAAATGTCTGTCCTGGGTAGGAATCGAAACCACGACCTCCGGCGCGAAAGGCAACCAACCACGCCAGCCGGATCGTAAAATAGAAACAACGCATAATATCATACGCATATATAAATCAAAGAATAAAATAACATAGAGATAAATGTTACAAAGGTTGTCTTATCGCTTATATATAGTTATGAACACGTAGTAGCCAAGACGAGACTGATTGAAAATTACGCATGACGACGTGAATTGTTAGACGCTATCTATCATAAATTAAACTACGGTCACTTGTCAATTAGCGTGTACTTAATCATTTGAGCCGCAAAAAGCATCCGTTAATAGTTTTACGATGTTAATTTATGCCAGGCACGGATTCAGTAAACGTGTTTATTCAACTACGATCATAATGTTATCGTTGCGGTAAGACACGTGTTTTGGCATTACACCAAGTACTTTCTCTCAAATCAGAGCCCTCTCAAAATCTCCACACCTTTTTCCAGAGGATTTCATTTAAACCGCTTAAACAGCAAAGAGTAGTCGCTTAGTGGTAAACAATTACATATGTTACATTAATATGAAACATAACACTTCATTTTACGTTATAAAATAAGATGAGTGTTAATTTTTATTTGTGCACTGATGGTTTGAATCACGTCACGATATTTAATCTCACATTCGTTCTTTCAAGCCATCTGTAAATACCACAAATACACGCGCTAATAACATTGTTTGAAGATTTTATTATAAATTTAAATATAGAGTGAAAATAGTTAAGTCAGCAGCCACTGGTTGAAGTTGTAAATAAATTCCACTGTACGGGACTACGATAAATCAAGTTTGTTTATTTCTTGTGTTTTACCATTAGCTAAAATTGAACCTAATAGAAGAGACGTTATTAGTGATGTATGTGGCGTGGAATACTGACTGATCTAATGTATTTATTGACTATTGACAGACGTATGTACATTGAGTACAGTTTAATTTTACGTCAGCAACGCGACAAATAATACTTAGAAATATATTGCTAGTATTTGCAATATATCTTTGGATTAATTTAAAGGTTACGTACGGTAAAGAACATAACATACCGCATCCGCCTCATACGCGAGCGGAACTACCAGTGTAATAAATGTCTTTAAAGTGATATCAAAATTAAATTGAAACTATCATACTTATCTACTAAGTTCATAATTAAACCAAGTTTGCGCGATATTAAAATAAAAAGCCAAAACCAATCTAGGACAAATGTAATACGAACAAACTAAATAATTACCAACTTGATTATGAAAATTAGTTGTGACAGCCACCCGATACGATTCTACGCTTCGACGATATTCGTCGCTTGTAATTTAATGGAATAACTTCTAATTTACCTACGCGGGTATTCAATTATTTGTGAAACTGTAAATGTATTAGAAGTTCTCATACATGACTCAATAAATCCTTCAACAGATACAATTGGCAAGGATTAGCGGTGTTGCATTAGTGCATATTGTGATGCATATTCCAATGAAACAAATGAAGGCCGAAATAATAAACCGCTAACATAATACGGACGGACGGTCAGTACTATATTTACATGCGAATAAAACAAATTACAGCAATACGCGTAAATAAAACGCTTTTATCGTCTCTTTGTTTTTTTTTAAACATTCATTTATTTTACTTCAATAATTTAGTTACTATTTTATTACGAATCTAAAAGTGATTCTGAGGCAGATTGAAAAATAAATTTGAAGATTGAATTTGTACGTAACGTTTCGAAAAAAACGCAGTTCCATAATAATTTATATATTTTGTGTGGCAAATGTTTTATTTCTTTTTAATTTGAAAACCATCTTTGCACTCAACTTTATTCTATTTAATTTTAAAAATATTAAAATAAAGATAAATGTGTACATACTTCTTACGAATTCAATTAATAATAACATATTTGTAAACTTATATAATACAAATGTTTTTTAAAAACTTATTGTTAGGTACTATCTATATACTTAGTAATCCACGCGGATTTCTATATCACATTCTCCTTATTATACGTCGTCGTCCTACTATTGTTTCCATTACATTTAGCCTTCAGCCTTCCCTTGGCTCTAGCTCCAACGATTTCTATAGAATATAAAAAAAAATCGACTTACAATTTTTAACCCAAAATTGCGGGCAAACCCATTATTATTATCCTGTGACGTAGGAAATAAGCCGTATATTGTCACATTATTTTTCAATAAAAATTACGATATCCAAAAGATATAATACTTCCTATTACATCGAAATCGTCCACTTATCCCAGAATTTGGATAAATTCATAGAACATTGTCTGGACTTTAGTCATCGTAAGTTCTGATAGGTATATATTTTAAGACCTTTCAACACTCAAAGGTTGTTTCAGCGAAATCTTCAACGAACAGTAAATGATTGAAAACAAATCTCTATAAATCTATAATATAAAACACGTTATATGACAATTTAAAAGTAAACGATTAATTCCAAAAGCTATTTCAAATCCTCCATTATTACCGGTAACACTCAAAATTGACCTTTTTAATTTTAAATATATATTTAAAATAGAAAATTTAAAATAACGTAATACGAAAACATTACACTGATAATAAAAGTTATTGAATTGAAACGAGATTACGTCTGATAAAGTAGAAACCGTTGGGACCAGAGTATGTAGGAACATATGTACGACATATGTATGTAGTTTAATCAAAATATTATATCAATAGTAACCAAAATATGTAATAATGTTTAACTGTTCTTTATTAATGTTTTATCAGATTTATAATATATTAAAATAGACACCAATTCTAATATATTCAAGAAGATCAAATCATCAGATATTTCGTATTAAAAGTGTCCCAGATAAATGTACTTATGGTTTAAATAATAATCACTTTGCTAATATAATTAGAAAGTATCTTGTTCTCTACAATGAGACATAAACTTCAAAATAATTATGTCAAATAAAAATATTTACATATAATATATCATAAATCTAAAATGAAATAAAATATTATTTCATATAATCTAAAAAGAATTTAGTATCGACTTAAAATCACAATGATATTAAAAAGGATAAACCGTCTGATGCGTAATGCCGTCTCTCCACACACGCCACACAGACAGTCTACTCCATACAGAGGATACTCATAAAAATAAGTGTCGGTATTGCCGAGATAATTACTTTCGCCAGCATCGAATTCAATAAAATTTTAATTAATATTGCGCGACACATCAACGATCTGATGATTATTACGATTATCAAATAAAATTCAGATGCAATGTAATAAAAAGCAATATCCGTATCATCCTTTTAAAAATGATTACATTTTTAATTATTTAAATTGATTTCATACATATTACGCATATATTTCGATAATACATTTATATTATCGAAATATTAATAATGTTTTTTTTTAAAGAGATAGAATATAAATGGTAATTCCACTAATAAAAACTGTTACATGACAGATCATCCTGTATGTACTCTTAGGAGCCGTTGTAAATCAACTAGGTGTACCAAGAAAAGGATTATTCGGATAAAACTTAGAAACAAGTATGGAACGAAATATCGCTCCGATATCTTTGAATATAAATCACAAACAAGATATCAGTTGGTCTGATTCTGAATCAAGGTCGGAAACTTAAAGAAACTACGTCGGTCCATAAATAAAATAAAGACGAACAGATGCGTTAACGAAAATAATCGCTTATGATAAAGATAGTATCATATTATTTAAATATTAATAAATAAATCAGGAAAACATATTAAACAATTAAAGAAAAATAATTTATTTGATCACTAGATAAGTTCGACAAGATTTAACGTATTAAAACAATTTATTGCTCTAGAACGACTCGAGGTCGTCTCATAATCAACGTCTTTATTCTGAATAGTTCAACACGAATGAAGCGGTTGAAGAGTCAATAAAACCGCGCTTTGCATTATTCAGCTATAAACTAAGACTAAACAAAGTCTTAGTTTATATTTCGGCAGAAATACTTCTTTCCATCGAATAACTCATGAATTTATTCAGCTACACCGAGAATATTCACAAAGTCAATCATTATAAATTTTATTCCGAGTTTCGACGCACACTTGTATGTATATCTGTAGTTTTATAATGACGTATGAACTATAGACGTAGTTGAATCTAAACTATTTTCATTTCGAAGTAATCGAACAATCATTCCATTTGTTACATGATAATACGATTAATAAAATAAATCAATCACTTTGGTAACGAACTATTATTTTATCAATATTGAAATAGAATGATGTATAGGTATGACAGAACGTAAAGTAACAAACTGAATGTGTGGTCCGAACGTCCCGAAAACACAGTAGCGTCAAACCAAATAGATTGATACGCGTATAAATCATGATAATAAATTACTAGTGTATTGTACTTGATATCTATATAAGTAGTATTTACAAATACGTACCTACTTATTTGTGTGTGCGTGGATGACGTATGGTGTATCTTTGTGTGTACACTCTCTCTGTACAACTAAACGGATCAGCCTATTTACTCACAATAATAAAATTGTTGCCGATGGCATGTGCATTTCAGTCATAACATGCATAGTACACACACCATTTTGTTTTGTTTGCACAATTAAATTGAGATACTTTTTTTAAATATTCAAATAAATCTTTACATTTTTTAAAATTAAAAATGCCTTTGATATAGATATTTCATTTCGTAATTATTTAAATTCACCATCCTGGTATTCTCACCATCCTGACAACTTCGTACAATAAATAAAAACGACCCTCTTTCTGTTTTATCACTAACGACTTGAAAAAAATGATGATGAAATGAACAAATTAGAATAACTATAAAATATATATTTGTCTAGATAGTAAACGTTTATTTTTTGTGTTATAATCAAACTTTCTAGAAATTATTTCAAATGCTATAAAAAATGTGTTTACAGCTTTATAAAAACACATTATTTAGTTTTAAAATGAAAAAGTTATAGTATCATGTTTTAATTAGGAAACATTAATCATTATATATAAACATTTAAATATCACTTCAATAGAATTCTTATAACACATTCAGACGTGTCAGACGAAGACAGTACATCAATCAACGACAAATCTTATATAATTAGAAACGTTAAAACAACAGAATTTTAGTAACTGGCTAGCTGATATTTTATATTTTCTTCATAAAACCTAGTAACATTTCTATTACTTGAGAACAAACGTTACGGAGTGACTAAAAATTAAAAAATAGTCTCAGCTTTTAGTCCTCGCTTCACGCTGGCGTCAATTAGCATGTCGTTTGAAGATGCGCTGCTCTCTTTCGTCGTGATTCAGAAATGGAACAAGAGATAAACCGTTGGATTCTGAAGTATTCCCTACGTTTCGCGTTTTAAAGTTGAGTATTAGTGACAGCGCTTATGACATGTGACATTTCACGGATGCGGCAGTGGATCGGTAACGTGAAGTCGTGTGCGCGACATATGAGTAATGACAACAACGCAGTGGCGTGTGTCGTCTGAACCGAACGATCACAGATGTGCGTCTGGGTGTATATATTGGATGTTATGTAAGCCTGGAGAAATGAGAAATTAGAGAAATAATTTGTTGCGACGCGTTATGACATTCTATGGATGCTAAGCTTGCTTGTATTTCATTTTGTTGAACTATAAATATAATGAAAGGTAAATGTTTTAAAGTATTTTCTGTAATAACTAATTTCGTTACAGTTTAATCTATCTTTAATAAATATTTTATTTTTTTTTACATTTAATAGATCATGGTTGATTTTATTAGCAACAATTTCTAAAGTGAAAACATAATTCTCTCCCAATAATCTATTTTAATGATTTGATAGTTAAATTCTTAAATAAAATATGTCTTTTATTTTTATCTTTTAGAAGTTATTTCTTTACCAAATATAATTTACCCGGATAGTCAAAGAAATAAGAATTAAAAAATAACAAATACTGTTCCTTTATACTTATTATATTATGTAAAAAATATAGGCTTTCTCTAATGTTTGTATCAATCATTTATTGTACTTTAATATGAAATATTAATAAGGAAGTCGATGTACGACGAATATTTGTTTGTTTGTCTATCTGTCTCTATGTAGGTCAGTCAAAGCCTATTTTTTTTAATTCCATTGGACATAAACAGTTAAAATTAGGTGTCCGCATATTTTTGTAACCAAATTACGAATATATAGCGTAAGTACCTTACTTTTTTAATTTTGGGGGTTAAAATGAAACAAAATCTAAATAAGTATTTTTTCATGAGCTCTACCATTGAAAGCTCAATGAAAGGAGTAAAAGACTCATTATGACAAACACAATTTTTTTTTTTTTATCTTAACGGACACTTATCTCGGAAGCTAAAGGAACTAAAATGAAAAAAATAAAATAAACGTAAATAGCGGTTCAGAAGAAGTTGTGGCGAAAATACATAATTAATTTAAAAAATAATGAATCAATAAGATTAATTATTCATCTAATTGGTAATGTTATACTTATACGACGAACAAGAGTTGAATATTTTCTTTATAAACTTTTTTAGAAAGTTAAACTATTAAGCTCATACCTCACATATTGAAAAACAAACGTAGGTAATAAAATTATTATTATAGTTACATGTTTTTTTCGGGTGGTATGTTATCCAAACATAATCCGTATTCCGCTTTAAACGGTGAGCTATTAATTATACGTGGTATAACATCCTTAGATCCCAATGTAAAAAGTACTATATACTTCTTCGGTTCAAGTATATATATACGAAGGTTCAACTTACACATAGGCTCATTCGCTTGAAAGACTTCAAAACAAAAAAACTAAAACAAATAATTTGCGAAAGTTGATATAACTTTGTACGGGATGAGTGTGCTGCGTGGGGGCCTCAGAGGCATTCCCTGGCGGCGATTGTCGGCGGGGATCTCTCGCTGCCGAGCGTGATTAACACCATGCTCGACAGTGGGAGGTGCTGGTTGGCAATGGTCTCTTTCTGCGAGAGTGTCATGTCGCAGAAGGAGGCCGCGGAGCGACAGCGCGAGCAAAATGCCTCCGCTGATTCGATCTGTCGCAGAAGACCGGAGAGGAGACGTCGGCGCTATGCGCACCTTCTCCCCCTGCCTTAACAGCCGCCGGGGCTAAGTGGGTTCCCTGTATCCGGGAACCCCCTTAGACATGGAGTCCGGCGCCTTCAGCGCCGGTGAGCCCCACATACCCTCCCACGTCACGTGGGGGAAAGGCGTAAATGCGTTTTTCAGAGAAAAAAAATTATCAGTATGCGAATTAAGAGATATCTCCGGTCGTACTAATTTTTTTATATAGGGTTTTCCAATAGGGACGCTTGAACTTTGACAGCTGATTGCGGCCATGTTGTTTGAGTGACAGCTGTCAAATGCAGTGTGTTATATTCATTCCGTCCTCCCAAACCACCATGGCAGGTTACAGTGTCGAGCAGCACGTGCAAATCATAAAATTGTTTTATGAAAATGGGTCTTCAGTTCGAGCAACGTTCCGCGCACTTCGCCCGTTTTACGGTCGCGATGATCGTCCTGCCGAGTCGACTATCCGTCGATTGGTGGACAAATTCGAGTCAACCGGGTCAGTTAACAATCAGCCGGTTCCCGTGCGTCAACGTAACGCGAGATCTGCCGAGAATATCGCCGCTGTGCGCGACAGTGTCCTCGAAAACCCGCGGCAGTCAATTCCGCGTCGCGCACAGGAACTCGGCCTTTCGCAGACGACAACTTGGCGAATTTTGCGTTGTGACTTGAGCCTGCACCCGTACAAGATCCAGCTGACCCAAGAGCTCAAGGTTAATGACCAAAGACAGCGCCGTGTGTTCGCTGACTGGGCATTAGAGCAGTTGGAAGTTGACGCCGATTTTGGCAAAAAAATCATCTTCAGCGACGAGGCGCATTTTTGGATGAATGGCTATGTCAACAAGCAAAATTGCCGTATTTGGGACGAGACCAATCCACACGAGGTTCACCAAGTGGCAATGCACCCGCAGAAAGTGACTGTTTGGTGCGGATTTTGGGCCGGAGGCGTGATTGGTCCGTATTTTTTCGAAAACGATAATGGTGTGGCCGTCACCGTCAATGGTGAGCGATACCGGTCGATGATAACCAACTTCTTTTGGCCTGAAATCGAGAATATGGATCTGGACAACATGTGGTTTCAACAGGACGGCGCTACGTGCCACACAGCACACGCTACGATGGAAGTTCTGCACGATCAAGCGCCCTTAATGGAAAACCCTATATATATAATAGATAGACGGCAAATGTCACTTTAAGAAATATTAACCATTCCTTACATCGCCAATGCGTCACCTGTCACACCACTTCAATACGGAACACAGCAATACAAAGTAATACCGTTTGCCGGTAATATATAATTTGTCTGCACGCCTTATCTAATTTTTTCTTATGCGTTTTTAAACATCATATAAAAACGAAATTACTTATCCAAATAGAAATGTGTAAACAGTTTTTTTATTCAAAGAAACGTTTAAGGTTAATGCGTTATTAGCTTTAATTATGATAAATATTGAGGTGAAGAACAAATTGAATGAATTTATCTTAAATTTTGGATTTTTTGTAATTTATATGAAATGGGTACTGTGTTTTAAAATAAAAGATATACTTTCGCGAAGATTACTATAAACATTTGGATCTATGAATCTTACATATTATAAGCGCCCAGACCGTCAATTTTCTTCTCGACTGCGTTGACATATAACAAATATATAAAAAAATATGTAACGTGTAAACATATATACCTATCCTAAAACTATAAACTATCACAATATGAGAGTTTTACAATAATAATATTTTGTATGGGTAAAACCAGTTCAAAATTCAAAATAATATATTGTATGTATAAATATTTTCATGGGATTTTTTGTGTTTGATCAAAAATTAAGAAAATTATACTCGCTAGAAAAGAATCACAAATCGCTTCTTTTTTTTTATTTATACTCGTAATGCTATTGAGATAAAAACTGACTAATCAATTATGTTTACAAATAATCTAGGGCTGCCATTAGAATTTTTTTATTTTCATTTGTCATGTTGTTTTTATATATAACAATAGAAAGCTTTTGGCGCTTGTTACATTTTCTTTCCGTGAATTGATCGATAATTGTATCTGTTATCCAATGCATCTACGCCTGTTATGCGTTAGTTATTAATCATTGGAAACTATTTTGGTAATGATTTTCCAATATTTGATATTCATAAAATTTATTATGTACTGTTTGTTTCCATTAAAATAAAATAAATAAATAACCACATCTCTTGCCACATGTAACCCATACTTCAAACATATTGTAAAATATGACCAACATGAAAAATTTATATATTGACGGTAGTTGTAGATAAAAAAAGTATAGGAATGAGATCGATTACTGAGAGGGACCGATTACTGATTACGTAAAGGACGCGCGGGTGAAATCTGAAATCTTACTAAACTTAAGTGCACTCTTAACCGGATTAGGAATTTTGTATGAATCCGAAAAATAAAGAAACAAAATTGACATGCTTGTAAATATGAATATACTATAACAATATTTTGAATAATATGTTTCCACTTGTAATCTCAAAGAGGTCTTTAGAAAGCTATTCGACAGCAGTATATATAAGACTATAAGATACATAGTAGGTATATCTAACTTATTGTATACGCTTTTTGTTACTAATTGAGTATATCTACATTGTAATACACACATACGTATGTACAATACATCGTGCATTCCTCCTACGAAATTTTTAAACTTAAGGCTGTCTGTCCGACATCACTATTAGACATATGCGGATAAGTGATGTTTTAAAAAAATGGTATATAATAAACGCAGTTTAGCTCTGTTGACGGTAAACCTGAATTAATACATAATAGAACAAATGACTGTAATTTGAAGTATTTCCGGGAAGGAAAATTGCCGTTTAATATTCAATTTTTTACATAATTTCAGTAGATCTTCTAAGAACTGACTGGGAAATAATGAAGCTGTGCATTATTTGGCACTGTACTTAATAGTATTTCTTTTCAAATATTATATAATATATATCGCTTTATAACATTTACACCTAATACAAAAGAAATATTCGGTCTAACATACCTTCACGCGAATTAACAAGTGCTTAAAACCAATTTTTGAAAAAAAAACTGTTGTAAAACAGATTGTAAGTCATAAAATGATTGGGCTCATCGTCTTTGAAGCGCTATGGTCTACAAGTCGACATAACGTATTGTTGTTCACATGTAAGTACATTTCACAATCGTCTTAACTGTATGCTATTTGCCAATTATTTTAAGCGTTTGTAATATGTTTACATATTTAAATTTTCCACTTAATAACGCCATTGCTAACTTTAGTGGAAATTAAATAGAGACAATCCGTTCATCCTGCACGGCTTATTGCATTATTCAATGTATGCTAAGTCCCGGATTAATAAAAGACGATGGCAAAAGTATATCCCTTGTAATAGGTAACGGTCGTGAACCTTTTAGCCTGAAAGGAATCCAATATCTCACATTTTAGTAGAAGATTTAATGATAGAATCGTTTACTTAGTAACATCGATACCTCTGATCTTAGAAATAATTTTGAAATATAGCAATTTTTTTTAAAGATTATTTTTATCTCAATGTTATGCTTTATTAAGTGCCTTCCGTTTAATTATAGCATTAAAAACGCATATATTCTGTATACAAAACGTATCGATACCGGTCACGATATATGTATGTGGCAATGTAACTCGATAGTAAAACCTAGTTAAATAAAATAGACACTAACATTCCCGATCACGTAGTGTAAGACGATTGAATCTGTCAAGGCTCATAAACAAGTCAAAGGAATTTGTGTAACAAAACAGTTGAGTAAGTCGTCGGTAGACGCAATGCGCGCGTCGCGCGAACGCGATCCGAGCAAACAATCGTGGTAATAACCGTAACGAGTTCAGCTCGATCCCGTTCTCATCTGTATTGTGTCGAGTCCAGCCGACCACGCAACGACCCAAAGCTGCATCAGTTTACAAACAACTCGCAAAGAAAATTAGTTTTCCATTGAATGCAACTTTAACTGCTACCTTTAAGATATCTATCGAAACGTAAAAAATCATTAAAAACCAGTTCACCATTTAAAACTGTTTATTACGAGTAAGGACGTAATTGAATATTTGCCATTTTTTTTTTGTTCTGTTAATTTGTGCAAGATTTAAATTATTCTTAGTTATAACTTTTTGTTTTAATATATATTTGACGTTGTGCAATAACAGACGCGTATATAAGATACTTTATCATTTATATTTATATTAGCATTATGCAAATGCATTACTCAAATATCCTATTAATATAATGATTAAATGCTTGGACGAAGGACTCCTGTTAAACTCGCTCACCGGTATGCATTTTGTACTATGTTTATTTCTGTTAAAGTCGGACAGTGTAAATCTTTGAGTCGGCGTGTCAATGATATGTCAGGCGCGCGAAGTGAGCCAGATAATGAAACTCAACCTTTTGTCTACGAACTACCTCGGTGTGAAACGGCTTATGCTCGTAACGCTAAAATAATGAGTTTCTCCTTTACGAACAAAGTTAGAAACTAACCTTGTACTATATTGAAGAAAACCGTTTTAGATAACAAAACGGTTCTTATTAAAATATAAGTACGACAGAGATACATCAAGTTTGTCGTTTAACAACGTTGAGAAAGCGATACATAAAAATGTTTTTTTTTAAATATTTTCTTCGTAAGAATTTTTTTCGTTGTAAAATGTTTCTTTCTAGAAAATGATTTTAATGACATAAGACGTAAAACATGTAAAGTAAATACAATACTTTGTAATAAAAAGAAATCCCAATTTATCAATAAAATAAGTCAAAATATTAAATAAATGTAATCAAGTGTAAGTTTTAGTCATATCTATGTTTTGATTGAACTTTTAAATAAAAATATTAAGCCAGCTTGAACATTAACGACAAGGGAATTCACGCATAAGATTAGGTTAAGACGTCTAACATTCAATTCTTATCTAACGATAACAAGTTGTCGTGATATTAATTTTATAAAAATATATCTTATCTATGAAACTCTACCAGTACAAACAGCTTTAATCAACAAACAGCGTTAGGATGAACAAACTTACGTAAAACAAACGACTCAGTTATCTGAAGGCACATTAAGATTTTTTTAAGGCAGGTCGTTCCAAGTACTTATAAGTTCGTCTTTTATATTTCCCGAAAGCATCCACTGTCTCTCCTCAAACAGCATTTGGCATCTAGCCATAAGTTGAATACTGTAAAAAACGTCTTAATAAAATAAGCGAAAATACCTTCAAGAATTATCCTCAAGCCGTAGAAAGTAAAAGTGGGCTATGTATGTTTCTACTTTCTGAACCTAAGATAAACATTAAATTTAAAAAAAGATTCGTTATTTACGACTATTTTTGTTCTGGCGAATAGAACATAATAATGTTGAAGTGATAATTTAGAATAATCACAGATAAATCGCCCTAGATATTTCCAAAGAAGAACAAAGTTGGCATAGATATAGGGATCAAAGTGCAGCGTGGGCGATCGACCCAATACCACAAGCGGCACATCACTTGCGCACGCGCACCGGACCTTTTACAATTAGCATTCGCGCAATGAATTTGAACAATAAAATAAAACATGCTTCACTATTGACAAAAATATACGCCATGAAGAATAATTTTAGTGGAACAATGTTTTTGTTTGAACTTTACAATACAGTGCGACGTTAGTCCTTAAAATGAAAATTTAAAAAGAAAACTTATTAAGGATTGGAATAAAACAATTTTCTATTTTGTATTGTATTTGAAAAAAAAAACATTTAATTTCATTTACAGATAATTAATACTTATTGCCAATTGTTAATAGAATACAGTTTTTTTGCAAAGGGCCGGTGCCGAGCTCTACGTAATATGTATACATTACTTATTACTAAAAAATTGAGGTTATGTTGTGATAACTGTTTAGGATAAAAGCCGGCTAAAGAAAATCAACTCAAATTATACCAAAGGTTTGTTACAATAAGAACGAATTTCGCTTAAATGTGAATCAAGTCAAAAGCAACCGTGGAAGCTGCGCGCGCAACCGGCATGGCCGCCACCGCACACCTGACTGCCAATACACCTTGACATCTTAACTAAATTACTGCACCTATCTATATTAACATATTCTCAGCGCATCAATCATCTTCCGTAAGAATCTCAAGTAGAAAAAGTCACGTGCACAACATGCTTTTCACCAATAACGAAAACTTCGCAACACAACAAATCAGCTGATTACCAAACTTTGCCGATGTTTATATTTCGAATGTGAAATTCATCACTGAAATCTACTCCCGTTTCACGTAAAGTTTTTTTACAATTGATTCTATGATCTCCAGTAATCTAACTAGAGGATCAGACATCACTGTCGAGTGCATCGGATGCACTTCCGTCGGCGGCGCGCACAGGGCACGGCCGGCGTTCGACTTGCGTACCTGGACTAGTCTGCCAGCTGAGACCTCCGACGAACATCTTCCTGCAATATAAACATGAAGATTAGATCCTGTAACCGGAACGAGATGTCATCGGCACACACGTGGTACACACGTACCCCGGGTCGTTGGGCACCTCGGCGGGGCTGTGGGCCACATCCTGATTTTGGGTTTCCATGGACTTGAACGCCGGCGGCGTGGGGCGGGCCGGCGGACGCACTACGACTACGAACGAGCGACGACGCGACGGGGACGGCTCCCGGAGTCGCTCGGTTGCACTACCGACTACCGGCACGAGACTGCCGCGTCGCGGCGCACCCCTCCACGCAGCGGCCACCGCCGCCCGCCTCCCCGCCGCTCTCGCGCCGCCGCCGCATCGATTCATTCACTTCGTACACAATTATTCATACGGGCTGCACGATGGACGCGAGCGCGCTCGTCACCACCACGTGAGCGCGCGACACGTGCTCGCGCCCCCCGCCGCGACCGACGCTCCGCGCTAGCACGCAGCGCCGAGCGGCCGCCCCCGCGAGCACGCCCACCGCGCACCCACTACCGACAAGCCACCCCCACGCTACAACTCAATTTTGAAACTTTACCTTCGAAATATTTATTTTGACATAAAACAAAAAAACATTATTCGCATTAAATACCAATATTACAATTGAAATCGCAGTTTAATTATTTCGAGAAAATTGCATAATTATGTTTGCTGTAAGGTTTCTATTGCGTCAGAACGAAACGGCATATAACAGCTTGGTACAATGTTATGAAATAGGGTAGCGCGAAAATCCGATTTACTACACGGAACAAATTGCTACGTTGTAATGTAAATTACAGACATCGCTACGCACTAAACGCATTTTCAAGATAACTATGAACTTATATACTTTAAAAAGTAGTTTTAATGTATAATAAATAAATAAAATTATACAATAGTTCATAAACACACATTTTATTACTTGTTATACAAGCTCACATTTAGATAAAACATTTGGAAATAGTGTGATATAAGTGCGTAGAATCAACAATAATGATTATTAATTACAATTGGTATTTCAATATGCTTATATAGGTACAATATTATGATAATATCACTTATGGTCTAAAATCTAGTAAATGGAAATGTGAATATTTTGAATTACCATACAGAAAAACATCAATTTCTGGTTTATAAATATTTCAAAAAAACATATTCGATTACAATAAGTGTTAAATAAATCGTGACGAAAGTGTTACACGCACGGCAAAAATGGATTTTGTTTTGTTTTGTATACACATATACCTAAGGTCTACGTACGGACCCTATCGACAATGCTCATTTCTATTGCGAGCATTTCTCAATAGAAAATACCGGCAGTCAACGGATTCCGAGCAAGCATTTCGTTACGTCTGAATGACGTCATACAGATAGTTCACAGCATGCATCGGCACGACCTCTTATTAATATGTGAATTTATGTTACAAAAAATTATATATTTTATTACCAAGAAAATCAATGAAATATGAGCTCAAATTGATTTTATACGTTCATACATTCTTATATATATATGATATTTTTACAAAAGCATATATTTCGATAATCTTAACGAATATTACGATATACACTCGGTAAAAAGCATTTCATTTCAAAATCCCGATGCTACGAATATACGAGATGCATATTGAATACTATCGGCAAATCCATTCAATCCGTTTCGTAGCGAGCGTGCAATACTTCCGTATCGGGCTAGAAATACGCAATATTAAAATTAATTTAATAAACGGAAAATATAAAATAGGATAATGGTTTTTTTTTAATTTCCTTAAAATATAAACGATAATTTTGATTACCCATAAATCTTCCGCATAATAATTACATATAAGTATTATTATACTTTAGTTGTTTATGTTGCGGAAAAAATTACATAATATGAATAAATTTTATTTCAATATGAAAACATGTCTATATTAATTTTACTTTCTCTCTAGGGAATAATCGAATATTTTCACACCGTCTTATTTTCCTACGTAACATTTCATATTGGCCAACATGACACTTTTCATTTAAATTCAACGGAAGCGCAATAACTTGGGATTAAGTAATCAAAAGCTTACATATAATATTGCATATATTTCATTTTGCCGAAGATATTTTAAAATTTTGTCACAATATTTCAAGTGGTATAAAGTTGTGTTTGCACATTTATATTAACTATAACATATTTAATGAACCTGGATAGACATAGAAATAAATATATAAGGCGACGATTATTATTATGCAATCTTTTTTTATCGACGATAATTGATTTATACAAAATGATTATGGCGAAACTGTCGGAAATAGTTTTGAAACGATTAAACCATATTTTATAAAAAAAAATCTAAAAAACTTCTTCTTAAATTAAATTTCGATCAATTATAAGAACAAAAATATTTTGAAAATAAAGAAATATAACAATTCTGAAAATGTAAAGCAAAGCTATTGACGTGGGAACAAATTTGACACTCGACGCTCGACACGATCGTTAAATGTTGGAAACCGACTTCAGTCGTTACGTTATTCTATAACTATTTCAAATAAAAAAACATTATTATGTTATTGTATTAATTGCCTATAAAAAAAATGCCCGCTGTGTTTCTTTCGCCGGTTCTTCTCAGCTCTTAAGTGTTTATTTCCGAACCTTAGGTAGATTTATGATAATTAATAAGTAAGTATAACGATTCTATATTGAATAAAGATTTTTGACTTTGTGACGCGTTTTTCATGTAAATATTATAAATGATTACAGTGAACGTCGCATTTCACGTTCTGCCATTTGAAAATCGCGATCTACGTCGACATTCTACCTCGTTAATAGAATTCTTTCACAGAATTTGACTTTATTGAGGCACCAAGATGTGGATACACTATATGAACTCATTTAGCTAAAACAAACTGCAAGTGTTTTCACTTTTGTTGAGCGACCCTGCCTTCCCTTGTGAGCATTCGGTTAAATAGCCTTGCTCAAAAATTGAACAAATACGAAAATATTTTTTCAAAACCGACTGCTAGTACCAGAGATTCATCATCATCATAATAATAATCATCATCATCGATACTCATGACACACAACACCCCCTCCCCCCCTGGAGGAGGAGAGGCCTGGGTATTTCGCCAACTGATATTTTTGCTAATCTCATTGATGAATTTGATAGTTTTTAATGATTACATTATTTTTACACAAATACTTATCTTTTTAATTTTAATTTATTATTGTAATCCTCCCCTTGGATCCGCCCTTGATTGGAAGTCAACTTTAAAGGACTTTATGTTTCAATTCAAAACTTTAAAAAGATCTACCTATATGGAATTTGGATTATATTCGTACCATCAACTTCATCTGACAGTTCATCAAGCCAATGTATAAAGCTCTAAAGGCTTTTTATTTAGTATTTTAAACAATAATACAGTTGAAATTGCTAGCTTGAATACCGATAATACCATATGCAAACGTTCTGTTTATATCCCACAAACTAATAATAGATTTCATCGATGTTTAACGTGTGCTGTGTTTGTGTGTGTCAATTGGGAATTTCACTGCGCAGGTAAAATATACTCTCGACGTAATAAATACAGATATACCTACACGGTTCAAATGGAATAAACATTAAATTTAACGATGTTTCTAATATTAGTTTATTAAGTAAATTATATACACGGCACACAATAACGGTTGAACGAAACATATTTTTTTTCACTTAAAAAAAATGTTATCCTCATGTAAATAAAATAGTGGTCATGTGTAAAATGTATGGTAGAGCATAAAAAATATTATTTTCTCGTTTCACTGATACTACTTGAGTAGTTCGCTTGCGGAAGTTAAATGAAAATATATAAGCGGGCTTAGCGGGATACATTTGCCTATTCGCAAAAATATATGTGATAAAATTTATTTGACTCGTCTTGATTGTGCCTTGATCATACATATGTGTGCTTGGCATTTGGAACGAGTAAATTTGATTAAACTGAATATTGAGAGGGTGCAATGCAACACACATATTTATATAATATGCATAGATGTGCTATGCAAATTTTCGCAAAGATATTTTTAGTGTGCTTTCAATTACATACAGAAACTAGGATATTTTTCTAAATTTGAAGTCACTCGTGTAGTTTACACGTACGTAGACACTGACCAATAAGGAAAGTATAATAATAGTATTTTTTCCTTCTAATATTTCCATGGTAACTAAGGGTACCATTTCCATGGGTTCCGTTCCAAGGGTTTCCATGGTATACAGGGTTATTTGTAAGGATCCAGCTACCTTGCAGGACTAGATAGTTAACACCATAAGCAACAACTTTTGTTTTACGACTTTTGATAAATTGTTAAGTTTTATTTTCATACAAAAATAAGTATTAATTTAATTTCCCGCTTGAACGTTTATAAATATATGCGCATCGCAAAGATTAAGCACGCGAGCGTCGCGTCGCCCTTTCGTTTATGAATGAAATATAGGCCTACAAATGTCACGACAGTACGACAAAAACTTGTAAAACCATTTTTTTTTGTCATGTATTGATTTATGTCCGAAGTCGTAGAACAAAAGTTGTTGCTCATGGTGTTAGCTATCTAGTTCTGCGAGGTTGCTAGTGTGTTACAAATATTCCTGTATAACGTCGACTACCTCGTTGGTCTAATGCACCTGTGTTTACGCCACACTTGGGTACTAAAGTATGTCCTGAGTTAACTAGTCTATCCTGAGTTCGGCAGCCGTCGCCAAAGTCGGTCAGAAGGTCAGGACATAATCATCATTATCAATGAACGAAACCTTTAACGGTTACTTAAGACGCTCCTTAGTATAGGTTTTACGTGTCTTATATATACTATAGTGAAGGTGGTATCAGCCACACTCACTCTGAAGAAAGTTCACTCGAGTGAATATTTATTTATACCGACTACTAATAACCAACATTGTTGGTTTACCAGTTCACTAATTAATTAATTCATCGATGTTTTTCCTTGTCTTTTTTAGACGTATCACTTTGAGTGAAAGTTGAAAATAAACGATAAATTAATAACTAATTATGACGACATCAATAATAAAAACACAAATCTAAAAAGTAAAAATATTATAGCTAGTATCACTCGGGTTGGTGTAAACATTCTAACGATACCATACAAAGTGTATAAAAGTTATGGTAGAATAGAGAAACTCACACATTAATACATGTCATACAGTCGTGCAAAACGGACCCGTCTGGTACCAACTTAAGGTGTACATAAAATAACCGTTAAATGTTTTGAGTGTGGCAATTAAATTCGTAAATTAAAAATGCAAAAGGGAACTTCAGTTTTATAAATGAAAGTGCAAACTCTTTTATACAAAATAGGAATATGGACGGCAGACGGAAGTGCTGGGTCACCTAATAATAATGGTCATCGGCCATAGACATTAACTCTGTAAGTAATGTTAAGCATTCCTTACATCGTGAACACAGCACAAACTGAGGGAAATACCCGGAATACAACAATACTAAGTATTGCTGTTTAGCGGTTGATATGTGATGAGTGGGTGGTACCAACCCAGACGAGCTTGCACAAACCTCTATCGCCAAGTGTGATGTTTAATCGTTATATGAAGAGGAGTTATTTTGTACATTAAAGTAAATACTTAATTAATGTTTAAAACACACGATAAATTAAAACGTGCACATTTCGTTTCTTTCTCTTATAATAGCTGATCGCATTCTATCCGCTCCTATTTTGGTCACGACACCATTACGGGTGGGACTATGAGTTACGAGTTTTAATATTAATTTAACTCGCTTGTAAGTACAACCACGAATTTATCTGTTAGAACTAAACCTGATCGGAACTATATAATGCTTTTAATTCATTATTTTTATATATTTAGTTGTGCCAGTTTCGCCAAACGTTTTATTTAAAAAAAAATAAGTTTCCAGTTTAAAAATATGTAAAGTTAATAACTAGTGTTACGACTGTTAGGTTAAAAGCTTTCATAGAAATACTTCAATAACTTCAGTTTTTTTAAGGAGTTTCTAATAATTGTAAGAGTATTCTTTTGCAATTTTGTTGTTCACTTCGGTATAGTTCGGTCTGATTGCGGGTGCCGTCATTGATAGCTGATAGCGTATAAGAAGCTGAATATAAAATATATAAAAATAGATGTTGGTACATATTATATTTCCACCAACCCGCACTGGAGCAGCGTGGTGGAATAAGCTCCAAACCTTCTCCTCACAAAAGGAGAAGTGGCCTTAGCCCAGCAGTGGGACATTCACAGGCTGTTACGCCTACACACACAATTAAGACTTTTTACAGTCTATATAATAGTATTAATAATAGTCCTCCAGACCGATTTCGGCCACAGCGACCGATCTCGAGAGAAATTAGCCAACTGTGCAGGACATATTATAGTGCACAAGTGTGTGCGCAAACACAGGTGGACTCTCCATTCCCTTACTCTTATAACTTGATGGGATGGCAATCCGACACCACCGGAAAGAGTTCTGGCGCAGGACCAAAGACGTGCTTTCCAAGACGCAGGAGTGTACACACTTCCAGACTCCGGGCAGCTATTGAGAATTTTCGACAGAAAATCTCAATAACATTTTACTGGCCCGACCTGGAAATTGAACCTAGGACTACCGTGTCTGTGGCCTTACATGTCGCCACTAGACTAACGAGGCAGTCAACATAATTATAAGAGTTACATTAGTTATAGAATGATAATCAAAAACCTACATATTCATATTATCCATACAACATACAAGCGGACAAAATCACGTTAACTTCACGGCAATTTGTAACCAGAGTGAATCTTGATTTCTCTACCAATCAATGCGAAAGTCACTCTGTCTATCTGTTACGCTTTCACGGCTAAGCCATTGACCCGAATTTGATGACATTTCAATATGAAGCAAGCTTGAACCGCAAGGAAGGACATATACTACTTTTTTATACCAAATACCAGACCCCCCCCCCAACGCGCAAGCGAAACCACGGGTGACATCTAGTAAATACTTATGTCTTCCTAGGACGTTCGAAATAGGAAAATTCTATTCTATCTATATTCATTCACCAACACTTTGATTTGAAGATACCCATAAAAAGGCGTTACGTTTCGTTCTGTAACGATAAAGTTTAAAAATAAAACGCTATAAAAGTCATTTTATATTGTTTCATTACTTTTCGGGATGTTACAACTCCACCATTACTCTATTTCAATATTTATGTTCAATCAATGGAATTTCAAACAGCGGACGGACCGTGATCTTTTTGTGTATGAAGGTATTTCATATACCACACAATAAGAACCAGACTATTATCTACAAAAAAAAAGAGATATCGCGAGACTTCCCGGTTAGAACGAAATTGCTATCGCTGTATATTATGTATGTATTAAATAGCAATAACGATTTAATACATTATTAACATTTAAAAGTAAAGAATGTAAGGAACACCTTGTCAATAAATAACTTAAGTTTCACAAAATATTTTCACCAAAATTTCGTAACAGTATCCGTACCAATATTATGAGTGACTTTTTGTTTGTTTTTTTTTATCTTAACTACTCAAACGATTACCACGAAATGAGGTGGCCAAAAAAGAACATTCCACGCACACAAAGATAGTAAATATTAAAATATTGTACAATAAAAATTGCAAAAATCAATATTACTACGTAGTTTTTAACCTCTCTGAATTTGGCAGATTTTATTTCAAAATATTATGTAATGCAAGATGAATTTTAAGCACGGTCGTATACACAGGTCTTGCAAGTATGGGGTACGTTGACATAATGACGATGTTAAGTTCAATTTACGGCCGCCAGAGGCATGACAATTCGCGTAATAATTATCCCGAACACTTTTTTCAAATTAAAACAAAACAGTTAAATAACAAAACAAAAATAACAATGATTTAATATCAGCTTCGATATCAGCTTCGATAGCAGCGACGTAGTACGTAAAGCGGATGGTATTGCGAATTAGCAGTTGTAGCACACTGGCACCTATCTCACCACTGAAATTGGACTCAGTTGCAAGACCTGTGTATACGACCGTGATTTTAAGTACCGTTTGTCAACTTCCACCATAAGGGACCACAGAGCAAAATCATAATCTATAAGGTCCTCCAGACCGATTTCGGCCACGGCGGCCAATCTCAAGGGAGATTAGCCAACTGCGCAGGACATATTATAGTGCACAAGTGTGTGCGCAAACACAGGTGCACTCTCTTTTCCTTACTGCTGCTACTGAGAATTTTCTGACAGAAAAACCCAATAACTATTTATTGGCCCGACCTGGGAATTGAACCCAGGACCACCGGGTCTGCGGCCTTATATCTAGCCACTACCAACGAGGCAGTCGATCATCTATACTTATTGACAGCAATCTTATTAAAGGATTTTATGAAAATGTTTACGTCTATTCTGTTGTAATGCCGAGATTTTTGAGTTTTTTATTTATAGAAATTTAATTTCCCAATATTTATGAATATAAAACACCACAACTCAATGGTGTGAATTAAATTCGATACTTATGCAAACCGCCATACAGAAATTGGGTATGTCCTTTTGCATACAAATTATAAGAGGTTCAGAAAAGGGCATAGGACACCTAATTCCTGCCACTCTTCCCTCTAATACGCGGGTGAAGCGACAGGCGGAAATTAATTAATTATATAGACGCATTTACACATGCGCGTGAGTGATAAGACGAACGGGTCGGCGTAGACGCAATGTACATATAATCAAAATACTCATCCTTCACCTCGCAACTAAATTAAGGTCATTGCTCGTGACGCTTGACAAAGGGACTCGTATCAAAGCGACCTTTAAAGAAAAATTGCAATTTTTTTTTTTTGTATGTTTAAATTCAATTCAGAGTTAAAAAAGAGAATATTGTATGTACACTACATTATATTTTCAAGGGTTGTGTCTGATCAAAAAACATAAGGCATAAATTTTTCTCGATTTTTGTCGAAAACAAAAATGAAATGTCCTCTAAATCTTTATATTTTTCTGATTTATACTCGTAATGCTATAGGTTATTGAGACAGAGACTGGATAATTAATTATTTTTACAAATAATCTAGGGCTGTGACAAGGGTTTTTAGTACAAACCTTTCGTTTTATTTATATTAAATAAATTTTGGTATTTGTAGTCAATTTAATATTTTATTTTCGCGAAAACCCGGATGTCGAATGTATGTATGTATGTCGCGGATATTGGCGAACTTAGTACTTACAAATACGCTTACAGACGCGCATTGGTCGTATAGATAAATACATTAATGTTTTAAAAGACTGCCACTTAATATTTCAATATGGATACAGAATTAAAGTCATTCCGATCAAACCTTCACGTGATATTTTAAGCACCGCATCCTTTCTAATAATATAAACCACACGAGGGTGATGTCGCGGGCAGTACAAGTTTTTTCACAAGGAACAGACGTCTAGCGGCATCCGCTAATACGTGGACGTTTCTTAGAAGTTATAGTTGTTGTTACGAGTAGTAATGAATACGGGTAAGTGTAGCTGGTCACTTACTGTACGCTGGCTAAACTTTTGATGAGGCGAACTACGATCACGCATGTGCAAATACGATATAACGATACGAAACTAACGTAGATGTAACAAGAAACTCAAAAACCAAGAATTCATTAATTATGATTAATGATTTTGTTGTAGGTACTAGCGTGTATATTTTTAATTTAAAATAGCATATTTGAAGTCAAGGCTTAAAGGCATATAAAAGTTAAATGTTTTATCTATGCAAACAAAGGTACGCATTTCAATTATTATTCATCCGTAATGAGGTTTTTTTATAAAACACAATCAACGACTTCCGTTACACCGATATACATTATTTTATAAATGTATAATATATGTTTTAAATGGATACTATCACTACGATATAAGCGAATTACCAAGTTAATGCGTTCAAGAGGAAAAATCGATATTATCATCACTAGTTCACACCGGAATAGTCTATAAATACACATTTACGTTACTATTTCAAAGCCTCATTATTCTAAATAGGGATAATTGTGTAAGCTTTTTTTTTTAATTTAATTACATCGACTGAAGAATGACAAATATAAAAAAGAAAAAAAAAATCATTCTTTTGGAATTATATTATTATTACCGATATATAATTTTCCTTTGCAAAATTTCATATTATTTATTTTTTTCGGTTTTTTTTCGTGATTACCTAAGATTTATAATATTTCTGTTTAAAGGAGTACTCAATTAACTCAACTATGTACTATTTATTATTTTATTAAAGCGTACTTATTGTACGACAATATGCAAATTATTTATAGCCTTGTCCAACCACAAGAGGAGTTAACACAAATAAACAACATAGACATAGAATTGACGTGACATCAAAGGTCGAGATTTTCTATAATCTTTGATATTCATTATGGTTTTGCAAATAATGGCGTCTTGTCAGTTAATTTATCGGAACTTTAGATGTAAAACTAATGTAGATATAAGTGGTTATGTGGAACAGTATTATAAATCAAGATATATCAAAAATGTTATTTCTATTTATTTTAGTTTAAATTAAATTTGATATAATTAAATCAAATTTAACTAAGTCAAATTTATTTAATAATTTCATTTGTGATTCAATTTAGTTTTTATTTTATTTAAACTATTCAATCAATCTAATTTCAATTGAATATAACTTCATTTAATCTTACATAATCTGTATTTTCTAACTTAATCTAAGTAAATTGTAACTAACAATTGTACGGATGTTTTATCGAAAATAAATGATGATTATTATTACTAACCAAGGACTGTTTGTAGTGAAATATAGCAGAGCTATTAGCGCGCCGCAAGGAATATGTAAATATATTTTTTTTTAATCTTTACTCCTTCTTCGATTGGAATAGGGTATAGGTAACATATCTATGACAATAAGATTCGCTAATGATAAACAGTTTAAGATTGGATTCTCTTATAATTTATTACACAGCCACAATATTTGAAACGACTTACAGCTAAATAATAATAATAAATTAATAAAGAGCGAAAAAGTGCCAAAAATATTTATGAGAACCAATAAAATACAAGTCTTTTAAATTATAATAAGCGAATTGAATAAATTTAACTCGAGCAAGTGTGATTTATCCCGAAATTATTGAATATTATAATTCAATTCCGGCGCCTTCAGTGCCGGCGAGCCCCACGGCGAGCATCATGTGGGGGAAACGCGTAAAGCGTTTTAACAGCGAAAAAAAAAATAAAAAAAATAAGTGTGATTTATCCCGAAATTATTGAATATTATAATTCAATTTATTCGTCAAAGTCTACATTCAATAGTCAAATTAAAAAAATGTATATAAAAAAGCTTAAGGGTTTTTTTTATTCCGTACATTAATATTTTTTTAATCAATCCAAACACAGCTCAGCTCTATCGTTCGAGTGGAAAATTTAATTATGAAATTTGAATCACCCAAAAGTTTAATTAAATATAATGTACTAATAATATTGCATATATAAAAACAAGGAGTGTGCAAATTTTTAGCTCAATAGGTTGGATGGTCTTAAAATTATTTTTAATAAATTTGAATCACACACAAACATTTGCGTTGTTACCAATTTGTAAAGCTAATGTTGCAGACAAAAAAAAATGTATGCAAATTTTTCAGATAAAGTTAGTTCGCAATCTTGTACCCACACATAGTGGAAATTCAATATTATATAATCTTAACAAATTCAATAGTTATATAATCTTCGACATGAACAGTAAGAGCGTTAAAAGTTTAACAAAATACTCAAATCATAATCAAAAGACATACTTTTACATTAATATTGAGCTATTGGAGTTTAAAGTCGTTTAATATTAAAATATTTAAAACGAAACTTTTGAATTTATTGTCGATAGGTCCAAATAATTCGTCACATTTAATTTTCTATTGTTTAACATTTTCGCAATAAATACGATTTATTATATATTACTTACATTACGGGTTAAATCACCTTTGCATTTATTTGTCATACATTATAATTATTAATCCTAAACGGATAAAATTAACAAAACAAAATAAATAAACATCAAGAATGTATAAAACAAAATATTGAGCAATAATACACAGAACGAAAACGATATTATTAATAATAACATTTTCAAAATACAACTTAGAAAGTTTAAATTAAACAAAAAAAAAAAAAGGTCTTAACATTCACAACCACATTTCTGAACGAACATTTAAAGCGAACGTTCTGAAAATTCGTTTTTACTATAACGACGAATCGAAATAAACAAATACAAACTATACCCATGTTGGGTATGACTGTTTATTTTTATATTATACTGTCAAACGATAATTCAACTCTGCCACACTTAGGTACTTATCAAATATGTTGGTCAAATATTATCAATGGTATAATACGGCAAAAATGAAAAGGTAAACCTAAAAGTACATTATTTAGCCGATTGTCGTATAGTAAGAACGCCTAAAAATACACAATAAAAGCATTTTAATACGACATCAATCACATTTAACAGCCAAAACACACGATCGAAATTTATATCTATTAATGGAATAATTTTAAAGCTAAGCTAGAATTTGTACGGCGACATTAAATTATATAGACAACAAAAAATATAGATTAAAAAGCATTGTAAACATTTAAACTTATTAAAAAGCAAAATTGCACGGAAAGCTGCTGAAGCAGTTATATCACAAATAAATAAATACGCAGTCTTTTCGTTTTTGATATTAAAGCATATAAAATAATATTGCCACAAACAAAGCATATAAGCACCTTATCATAAAATAAAGAAGTAACATTGTAAAATAATTCCCGTCATAATATTTTCCGAGTAATCCATAAACATAAACTTGTCTTTTGTAAAATAAATTCATTATTATTTGTTTTTTTATAGACAGAACATAAATATGACGACAATTAATTAATAGTAAGGAGTCTTATATAATGAAATGCATTTTTCGCTAATGAAAAATATTTCCAAAAATATATTTTTAAATGTAATCGTAAAATAAAGCAATAGCATCATAACACACAGCCTTTGGAATACTTAATACTGAATAGCGCGAAATGTAAATTAGAATTATTTAATTAAATTAAAAACAAGCCATTAAATAATCAGTAATTGATATCGTGAATTTATTCAATTCCGTTTTACTTAACCATTACTCCTTCGTAAACGTATAGTTTTCACAACCTTTACCACAACGATATACGCTACAAAATATTTTATTTACTCTAGTTAAATTTTTAAACACGAAATTTGAATTATTAAATTTTCCTACAATTACGTCATTAATCTACGAGGGTTAATAACCAATGCTTGAATTAAATTATCTTAATAAAGTAAATAAGCATATTTTTATATGATCTGTGGTCAATTTGTACAATTTGTAAGCAGACACCGAAATAATCTAATTATTATATCTTGTGTCTGAATACGTACACATTAGCTTAATACTGTTTTTTTGTTGAGTGCAATTACTATATTGTGAAACTCCCTTTTATTAACTCCATTACTTGTGACGTAACCGTTTAATATTTTATTTATAAACCTGTAGGTTTAATTAAATGGACTATACAGGGTTATTTGTAACGACCCAGCAACCTCGCAGGACTAGATAGCTAACATCATAAGCAACAACTTTTGTTCTACGACTTCGGACATAACTCAATACATTAAAAAAAAAATGATTTTACAAGGTTTCATTCATAAACGAAATGACCTTTGCGATGCGCGTAGATTAATAAACGTTCAAGCGGGAAATTAAATTAATACTTATTTTTGTATGAAAATAAAATCTAACAAATTATCAAAAGTCGTAGAACTAAAGTTGTTGCTTATAATGTTAGCTATCTAGTCCTGCGAGGTTGCTGGAGTGTTACAAATAAACCTGTATAAGCTAAATAAATACTTACATATAAAGTTCAGAAGCATTTAGCGACTACAATACATCTTAAACGTCAATATATATTTGTCACATAACTATTAAACAAGATCAAACCTACGAGAGGAGAACATTAAATACATATTTAGCAATACCGATATAATGATATAACTTTGGCACAACATCCACACTACTAACTAATCATCAGGTAACTTAGGAGGTAGATAAAATTACTCACTTGAAATTTTTATCACAAACTCGAATGATCTTATAAGATCACAGTTCAACATATTTAAATTTAAAATAACCAATTAAAATCATAACCTTGCTTTGTGTAAAAACGGCACATTTGTAATAAATAAAAAAAAAAAAAAGAAACAAATCATAAACGAGATCAAGGCTCAAAGTAACACAACTTATATGGAATGTGTAGTTAATTATTTTTACCTTTAACATTTTCTGCGTTGGATGACAATAAAGCGGAGAGAGTAGCATGAGTCGCGCTTAAATTTCCGTTAGATGAAATGCCCATGTTTGAACCACCCCCTAAGTTGGGGTTATTCAACATACCCCCACTAGTACCCGAACTAACGATGGTCACATTGGGTGGCGGGGTGACGCCATTAGCGAAGCCAGTCGACAGTACCTTTTGTGTATTGTGCATCATGAAAGACTTCGTGGCCGCCGCACTGCCCAAAGTCAAAACCTTTTTCAACATAAGCGATGAGTTACAAGCATTATCGATCATGTCTTTCGTGGTGGAAATGCTATCATAGTCCGCTGATGTGCCTGTAACGACTGTGCTTTTTGGCGTGGTTGTGTGTGAAGGTCTTACTGTGGTCACGTTGAAGGATACCCCCGGGGAAGCGGCTCCCGTGTTCCGATTTATGATGTTCTTCGATACTATAGCATTGTGCAGAATGTTTCCAGTTGGGAATGATTTCGATGAGACATTCACGTACTGCGGCGTTCCTATAATCGTTGCGTTCGATGTTCGTGTCCCGAAGCCGATGATCGTACTACCCGTTCCTTGGGACACTACCGTACTAATTGTACCCGATTTTGCATTGATCGGTATTCTGTAACAAAAATTAAAAATATATATAGTTTAAGCGTCATTAAATCATGCATCCTAAAACAGGGATATTTAAATTAATGATCGTTTATTAATTATGACTTCCTCATTTGTTTAAAGTATAAAAAATAATCATTTTGTACTGCTCATTTCTGAACATTAATTAACAATTTCAAATAATATCAAGCCATACATATCAAACAAAAAAATGTCAAACTATTTTGTGGTTGATTTGCTGAACAACCAAATTCGCTAAGCCTAAGTGTATTAAATTTGATTTTAAATCTAAACTTACCCACGAATCATATGAGAATTAGATCCAGGAATGCTTTGTATAGTAACAGTGGCTTGAGGTAGATGGTGTATAGTTCTCTGACCACTGGGTTGTACACCTGAACTGGTGTAGTAGTGGACCGTACTGCCAGTGATACGAGGCGGAGCTATATGCGCTACTGGCACGCTGTGTATCATTCCACTGGTTGTTGACGCTACGGTTATGCATTTTGTACTCTGATTGCTGGTAAACTGGAATAATATTTTTTTGGTTATTTATATTAACAATCTAATGATAATAATAAACATGAAATAATTAATCTACTAATTATTTATGATGTAATTATGTGCTTACGTTCGTGTTGAGAGTAGTTCCTAAGTCGAATTCATCGCCAACTAACGTAATGGTATCGGGATTAGCTCCTGTCAATTTCTCAATAGTTTTCCTTGCATCTGCATCACTTTCTATGTTGCCCAGATTTCGGCTTAGGAATTCTATGTCAGCATCTAGAAGGCCATCTACCAAATTGCTCTGTTCATCATCAGCTTGCTTGCAAAGATCAAAAGCATCGTCAGTTTCCAACTTAATATCTTCAACTTTAATCGCATCAACATTGATATCATCTATATTCTCAACTTTAATATCGCTAACATCTAAATCTTCAACTTTAATCTCATCTACTTTCATTTCATCTAAATCCTCCATTTTTATACCATCAACTTTTATATCATCAATGTCTTCAACTTTAATATCGGCAAAATCGGTATCTTCTTTCATCATCGGCACCTCTGCAAAGGCTCTTGAATTATCGGAATTCGTCATATACTGACTTGCGTTAAAATTGGCAGAATCGAAATCATCATGAACTTCCAATTTGATGTCATCTATTTTGAATTTCTCTTCTTGGACAACACTCGTGGACGGTTGAGGGCTATCTGCGTTTAAGTCGCCGCTCAATGACCGTCTTAACACATATCCTTTTATTTTTCGTAACATAAACGGTGGTACTTTAAATCCAGTCAATTCGCCCAGCAAGGGCAGGGAGCTATGTTTATAAGTGTCACTTCTAGCAAGTTCTTCAATATCCTCCAACACCTAAATACAATATTGTCCGACTTTACAATCATCTTTAAATTATATCATGATTAAATTATAATTAGATATAAATGACTATGGTTCATACCACCCATATACATGTAACATAAATGTAAATGCAAATATTAATTTCTGATGCTGTTAATATGTCCCTAACCATAGGACATAAAATGATATACCTATAATCCATCCGTCAAACTGAAGCATAGCAATAATTTATATTGCTATAAAAAATACAGTTACTGCCTGCATATGTCCCTTTGCTGGGTTAAGACCACTTCTCCATTTAAGAAGATTACGATTAAATCCTTTGGATTTCATCAAACACAAGCCTATAAAGTTCTTTTTCATCGCTGAGCTCGCTGATGATATGGATTATAGTTATTGCTATGCCTTATGACGGACATGAATAAAGCCCTTTTTTAAATACAATGATAAAATAAAACTTTCTTACCATTATATAAGTTTTGCCTCCTACAGCATTTACCAAGTTGTGATTGGCTATCCACTCTTTGTCAACGCTGTCTGCCGGATATCTTAACAGTCCTGCGTGTCTTGTATATAAACGACCTCGAGAATTGCCAAGACCCAGTACCTGCAAATAAACACCAAAATCAAGATTCAAGAGTTACGACACAGCAAAAAAAAAATTAACTTAATAATCAGGTGTCTAGTAGAAATCGGTTTTGAGCTATAAAACCGCCTATCCACACAACTCATTAGAGATTTGTTAATACTTTTTTTATTTAATACAATCTTATTGTTCATGAAAAATCCAGTAGGTGAAGCAAGACAACGGAAGAAGTATCATTGTATGTTATTTCTACTTGTGCATACAAAATAAATCTCCATATCAGTGTTATGATTACTACTTAATGCAAAAAACATTTGGTCTTGTATGATGTTATCACATTTAAGAATCACTTTAAACTTTAAAGAAGGCTCAACAAATTCACCCCTTCAGTTGTTATTATTATTGGTATGAGGTTTATATCTCCAATTTACTTTAAAAGACAGTACAATATAGATTATTAAAATTGAACAGTTTTTAATTTGCAAGCAGTGCAGTTGAGGGAGATTTTTACTTAACACTATTGTATAAAACAAATATTTATTTAATTTATTATTTACCTTATGAGCATGAGATCCCATTATGAACAATGTATCTTGTGTAAGTCTTGCAGGATTCCACTTCTCTGGGTCCCGAATAGCTTGTGATGGCAATGGTGATGAAGAACCATCAATAATCTCTTCTTGTTTTATTTTCTTAGCTCTAAAGTCTATATCAATATCTGTGTCCTTCCTCTTGCTTTGTGGGTTCTGCAGCTATTAAAATTTTTTTTATAAATATATATTATAATTAAACAAACTTAATTATACATAAAAGCATTAAAATTATGCTTATTTAAATATATTGAATATTATTCTTACTGTTTGTTTAGTCAGTTTATTATCTGTGTCATCAGTTGTTTCATAGCCCGGTTGTGTTGTACGAGATGGTGTGGAATATAACAACCTAGTTGCATCCAACATAGCACGACAAACTGCTCGTACCTGAAAAGCAATAGTTTACAAAGGAACTTTAAGATTGATTGTTTACAAATAAATTAATTAAAGTGTCAAGCTCACCTTTCAAGCAATACAAGATTCTTTCCGTCAAATTTAATTTATTTTTTTAAACCTTTCAAAAGTTTAAAAAAGTAAGTCATTCATAATTGTCCATTTTCAAAATCTAATATATTTTGTATGTAACACTTAACTATTTAACACAGAATAGGTTAACATGACCACATTTAGTGCAATAATAGCAATTTTTTTCAGAAAATACATAATACAGTGATTTACTCACCTGATCTTCACTGACGGATTCATCTCCTAAGTTCAATCGAATGTTGTTTACAGCAGGAACGAAAAATTTCTGACAAACAAAAACTTACATAAAAATATTGTTAATATTACTATACATAATATACTGTCATTTATTAAATCAGCATTTCAAAGTAAGAATTAACTGCATAGTAATAATAGTACTTTGTGAAATTTAATTTAGTATGATATAAATAAGTAAAATTATAAAATAAGTGTTGTTAAATTTGACTTTAATTTTATGTAAAGAAAACCATGAGTTAATTGTAATCAGTGGATGTCGTTTTCTATCATCAAATCCAAGTAAATCGTACATAACCCAGTGCCGAGCATAGGTCTGCTTCTCTCAATAAGAATGTTTGATATTTTTCCACCATGCTGGCTAGATAGAGACAATTTCAAATGTACTGTAAAGTTGTAATATAAAGATTTGAATGAAAGATTGTAATGTAATGTAATGATTACTTAAACATGTTTTTCTGCATCACCAAGCACAATATTTGTTTAGATACTTGCCTAGATTAGAACCAGTAGTCTTGGTCCCACTGAGCTATCTCAGCTCTTAGATATTAAAATAATTTGTTTATGATAATTTAGTTTCCAAATAACTTAAAGGCTTTATAATATTCATTTATGTTGAATATTATGAGTGAATGTGTGAAATGCTTACTTCCAAATATTTTTTTATGACTTGATCAATTTCCCTTGTTACTGCAGATTGAATGGTTTGTCTTAACATGTCGAGGGACTTGTTAGCACTGGCACGAAATTCGGCAATTGGCCTTGAGTGGGGCTGCACAGGACCTGGCAAGCTAAATCTTCTATGCATAGCCGCCAACGTGCTTATCGCTATCTGTCGAGTGATAGGCTGTTTCTAAAAACATTAACAAAAAATATATATAATTATATTATCACATGCAACTAACACATGAAACCTTTTCTACATAAACTTATACATACCGCTTGCATAGTCGCCGCTGTATTTGTACGAATATTAATTATTTTCGTTGGCGCTTGGAAATTCCATGTACCACTAGTAGTGTTATCTATAACTGCTATGTTTTTGTTAGCGTCTATATTAGTGCTAGTCTTTTGAATCACCATTTCGATTAGAATTCTTACAATGTTTTTCCATATATTTTACATACTATCGGTATTGCAAGGAAATCATACCAAATCTCATTAAAATTTTAATTAGCTTCGATTTTAGCTTCATTGGCTGAGGCTGACTGATGTGAATATCTGTCCTGTTCGGCTGTTCCTGTCTGTAATGTCAAATCAATCGATGTTTTCAGTTCTTTTTACGCAAAACTCTTAATGCTATAAAATTTACTTAAAATAAATTAATTACGCTACGATATTATTCTCACTTTATTTATGTTGGTAATAAAAGAACATTATTGTATTTGTAACAATATTTTAAGCAACTATTCTTTCTACAGATTACGTTAAAAAATATCACGTTCGTATACACAGGTCTTGCAACTGAGTCCAATTTCAGTGGTGAGAAATGAGGTGCGAGTGTGTAACAACTGCTAATTCGCAATACCATCCGCTTGAGGTACTACGTCGCTGCTATCGAAGCTGATATTTTTCTCTCCCAAGTATTGTGTTATTTAATCATTGTTATATCGTTTTGTTGAGTTTTGCGGATTTTTTTGTTATTTTTGTTTTGTTATTTAACTGTTTTGTTTGGATTTGAAAAAATGTTCGGGATAATTATTACGCGAATTGTCATGCCTCTGGCGGCCGTAAATTGAATTTAACAGCATCAATATGTCAACGTACCCCATACTGAAGTTGCAAGACCTGTGTATACGACCGTCGATAATATCATAGTTGATAGTATGACATTGACAGTTGACAATAGACGTTGTTTATTAGCTTAGACCACGGTCTATATACCACAGGTCTTGCAACCGAGTCCAATTTCAGTGGTGAGAGATAGGTGCGAGTGTGTTACAACTTCTATTTCGCATTTTCGCCCGCTGTACGTCACTGCTATCGCCTATCGAAATAATTTTACTTTAGCGCACAATAAAACAACTCGTGTTGTGCTTATTATATATATATATATATTACATCTAATGTGCTCATTGTTTAATAAACACATGTTTGAAAACATCATTTTGAAAACAATATTTTGAATTACAGAGTTATTGCGTGAAAGGCAGAAGAAAAAAAAAGATCAACTGTGACCCTTAGCTGGAAAAGTGTGTAAAGCGAGAGCATCGGCCACATAAACGTTAAACGTGATATAATTTTGGACAAATAGTATAATTTTATCTTCCATGTACAATATTTTTTTGAGTATCTGTATCCTACACAAACTGGACAGCGTCATTTAGTCGACGTACCCCCACTACTGTTGTTGCAAGACCTGTGTATGCGACCGTGGTTCCTAATTCCTATATAGTTATATACATATAGCGATGAGACAACACAATTTTGTCAACTCGGATAACCCGAGTTGCAACTCGAGTTGATTCGACGATGTGATGTTACCAGTTAAAGTTGTTTTATTATATAGAATGTCACCGAATCAAAATGGTCTAGGTTAGTAGGTACTAGTAGTAGGAAGGTATCAGCCAAATAATCAGATATTCTTCCACTAAACAGCTGTAATTAGTATTATTACGCTCCGGTTTGAAGGGTGAGTGACCCAGTGTATCTACAGGTACAATAGACATAACATCTTAGTTCCTAAGGTGCGCCACTGGCGCATTGGCGATGTAAAGAATGGTTAATATTAGAAGGAACAAATACTTGAATTATGGGTGACAAATTACAATATGACAAATTAACGTTGCTCGAGTTTGCATTTTGAATCACACAGCCTGCCGCATCAGTTTTTACCGTCCTAGACGGATCGTGAAGACTGATGCGGCGAAGAATTATATACCTACCAATAAGTAGAAAACAGAAATAGGTATTAAATATAACTAAAAATGTAAGGTATCGACTTTATGGTTCATATTCGACTTTATGTTAGAAGCATATTAGAGTATGCTAGTTGTGTTTGAAACCCACAATATGATAAATATATTGAAGGAATTGAGGCCATACAAATAAAGTTTTTTAAGCATATCAACTTTAAAACTTACAGTAACACAAACTACAGGGATGCTTGTAATCTTTATCGCATATCTAACCTGACAGATCGACGTGAAACTTTAGATATGATATTTCTACATGATTTAGTCTCTGGTAAGTTAGACTCGACTGAGTTGCGCTCGCGCGTTCTTCTTAATGTACCTAACAAGCGAACTCGTAATGCATATTCGAATCTGTTACACGTACCTTTATCCAATACGCGTTACGCTGCAAACTTTATATTGTCGCGCATTTTTTTACTATATAATAAAAAATACTCGCACATCGACATATTTCATCGGTCGCTTAAATCATTTAAAAAAGACGTTCTCACGGTTCAAAATTCAATTTAACCATTCAAACGCACAGAATTTACATACACTTAAACACATACACACATACAATCACTTATATACGCACAAAATAACAGTGTAACTGCACTACCACACACACCCATAACATAGTCTGTGTCGCCTTATTTGTATTCACATTTTTTTTTCTTTTTTTAAGTTATTATTTTGGTTTTTTTACATTTTATCAATCAAAACTGTGTGTTGCTTCTTCTGTTAACTTATTAAGTTTGCATAATTCAATGGAAAACAATTTTATTGTCTGTATATTGTATTTTATGTTTATATTTGTATTATAAAAAAATGCTGTTGTTTTCCTTAATTAAATAAATAAATATGATTTTATATTCGAAACAATGTTTCTTTCTGTCTCACACAGCTCACTCTTACTCCATTCTCCACTTCATTCCACTTTCGAGTCAAGCGCCACGTACGGCATACATTTTGCGTATAAATTTATCGATAGAATTAACTCGTGTTAGCAAAATCAATTGGGGTCGTCGAGTTCGAAGAATAGCCCGAGTTGCCCGAATGATTTAATTCGACTCGCACATCACTTCTAGTATATACAATATACATATATAGGAACGGGCAAGGTGGCAAAAAACCACTACCACTAGCAAGTAGCAATTAATAAATATACGTCTGATACGAGTTATGAAAGTTGTTGAGTTTCCTTTCTTTCTTTAGAAATATCATTAACAAAGTTTACATTTTAACATATAAATTGATATTGTGCTCTGAACGTTACGTGCTGTTGAAAGAATAAAAATGTAAGTATTTTAAATACAATTTACTAATCGTACATAGTAAAAGAATGTCATATATGTATTACTAGTATTTGTCTAATAAACACGTTGTTCTATAAGAATACCTATAAAAAAATTCGCAACGCAACTCAACTCAGATTTATTTAGGTATCAAGTGTCATTTAATACGAATATTGGCTACATCGACTATTCACCATTCATGACCAATCAGTAATCACTGATCACCCCAACCACTGCTGAGGGCGCAGTTGTAGGCGTACGACGTTTTATTAATTTATTGTAGTTTTCAATTAAACACTGAGTTATTTTATATTACGTAAATCAGAAACTGGTAAGTGTTAAGGCAAATATTTTTTTAGTAAATTAAAATGAGAAATAGATGGTTATATTTGATTTGCCAATTCGCTTAATATTATGCATGAACTTTGTACCAAGAAAACTAGTAATCAAGGTAGGTTTTTTACAACTGTAAATTTTTGTAACTAGATGTTTTAATATTTATCAATTGGATATAAATTTATTTATACATATTTCCAAATCTCTTTACTTTGTTTCTGTATAGTTTATTAATAATATTATTATAATTTACTTATGCAAATTACTTAACCAATTTTATTTTAATGTGTACTAAATAATCTTTAAATATGACTGATTAATTGCTAAGTCATGATATTTTTTAAGGAATTTTAACCTTACC
Organism: Nymphalis polychloros; assembly: GCA_905220585.2. Classification (NCBI taxonomy): domain Eukaryota; kingdom Metazoa; phylum Arthropoda; class Insecta; order Lepidoptera; family Nymphalidae; genus Nymphalis; species Nymphalis polychloros. The sequence goes on from HG992247.1 coordinate 5,622,428, forward strand.
GGGACCTGAGTATATTTTATATCTATAGCATAGTCCTATTAGTATGCGATATATTATAATAGCATTTTATTGCTTGTATAAATAGTTATTTTTTTCTAATATGTATATTACGTATATTCCTTAGTGAGTATATCTTGAAATAGTAACAGTGAACGTAAAAATCTAATGAATTATCATAATATTGTAAATGTTGAAACAGTATTTCATATCACAGGAAAATTCTTTAACATTACATAAATAAACAATTTATTTTATGTAATATTTTTCCTCATTGTAAAAATGCTTATTCATGATTTAAATATAACTATACATTACATTTATTGCAGCTAAACACAAGCTTAATTTCAAATTTGAAGTTTGTGTTTCTTTTAAAATAAGTGTTGTAAGGTCATAGGCAATTAGATATGTATGCAAAGTATAGAGTATATATTTTATGTTTAATTCAAATTAACATTGTGTAACTATACAGGGTTATTTGTAACGACCCAGCAACCTCGCAGGACTAGATAGCTAACACCATAAGCAACAACTTTTGTTCTACGAGTTCGGAAAACTCAATACATTACAAAAAAATGATTTTACAAGTTTATGCCATACTATCGTGACATTTGTAGGTCGATATTTCATTCATAAACGAAAAGTCGATCTTTGCGATGAGCGTAGACTTATAAACGTTCAATTGGGAAATTAAATTAATACTTATTTTTTGTATGAAAATAAAATCTAACAAATTATCAAAAGTCATAGAACAAAAGTTGTTGCTTATGGTGTTACTGTATAGTAAGGTTTTTAAATATTAAAACTAAATTCATTAAGTAACACAAATTTGAATTCATTAGAAGTCATGGACAGCAAAGGTTATTATATATGACCTTATTCACTTCAAAATAAACAATAAATTATATCAATGTTACTCAAAATTAATATTGTTATTAATATAAAATTGATAGCAGTTTCAATGAAATGAATAAGAAGAAATTATATTGTATAATAACAATTTATAATGTTAGAGATAACTGTGAAAAATTAATAATATAAACATAACATATCATTCATTTTAATATTATAAAATAATTTAGATTCACTTGTTTTATTAAAAGTATGTTTCAACATTTCCGAATGACTACAGTTTTTATCATCATGGAGCTGACATGTTTAAATAATTTGATTTCTACCAATGAAAATGAATGAATTTAAATAATTTATTATAATATTTAAACACTTAGGGACTTATTTAGTATTGTAGAATCTTATAAATAATTGTATATTTTATTATAATTAAAAAAAGCATTAGAGTTGTAATATTTGGCTTAATTGTCTATCTATATTATATTTATTTCAGTAAGAGTAATCAGTGTTTTATTAAAAATTAAAGTAAGGATATTCTATAAAACAACTTTTTTGTATGTCTATGTTTTGTGTATGTTTTTTTGTGTATTTCTTGTTTTGTTCTTAATAAGTAAACATTAATGAGTTTCAATTTTTTTACAGAAATAAACAACCATGTCGAAAATAAAGGCCGGACCCGTTGTTGATATCCTTGGTGATGAAATGACCCGTATCATTTGGGATCTAATCAAGGACAAATTGATCTTACCATTTTTGGACATTGAATTACACACTTATGACTTAGGTATGGAAAACCGTGATAAGACTGACGATCAGGTTACAATTGACTGTGCTAATGCTATTAAAAAATACAATGTTGGTATTAAATGCGCTACTATTACGCCTGATGAGAAAAGAGTTGAAGAGTTTAACCTAAAAAAGATGTGGAAAAGCCCTAATGGTACAATCCGTAATATTCTCGGAGGAACTGTCTTCAGAGAGGCAATAATCTGTAAAAATATTCCACGTCTAGTTACTGGTTGGGAAAAACCAATTATTATTGGACGTCACGCTCATGCTGATCAATATAAAGCTACTGATTTCGTAGTTCCTGGAGCAGGAAAACTAGAACTTGTGTTCACTCCACAATCTGGTGAACCAATAAAGTATGTCGTAAATGAATATAAAGGTCCTGGTGTCGCTCTCGGTATGTTTAACACAGATGCCTCCATTGTTGATTTTGCTCATGCTTCCTTCAAATATGCGTTGGGAAGAAAGTACCCACTTTACTTGAGTACTAAGAACACGATTCTGAAAAAGTATGATGGCCGTTTCAAGGATATTTTCCAAGAAATTTACGAGAAAGAATATAAGTCGCAGTTTGAAGCTGCAGGTATTTGGTATGAACATCGTTTGATCGACGATATGGTTGCCTATGCCATGAAATCTGAGGGTGGCTTCGTTTGGGCTTGCAAGAATTACGATGGCGATGTTCAGTCGGACTCAGTCGCTCAAGGATACGGGTCACTTGGTCTTATGACTTCGGTTTTGATTTGTCCCGATGGAAAAACCGTAGAGGCTGAAGCAGCTCATGGAACTGTTACCAGACACTTCCGATTCTACCAACAAGGAAAGGAAACCTCCACAAATCCAATCGCCTCTATCTTTGCATGGACAAGAGGACTTCTACATCGCGCTACTTTAGACAATAACGCTGAACTCCAGAAGTTCGCGGAAACCCTTGAAAGTGTTTGTATTAACACTATTGAATCAGGAGTTATGACTAAAGATCTTGCCATATGCGTTAAGGGAATGAATAATGTAAAGAGGTCCGATTATTATGAAACTTTTGAATTCATGGACAAACTGGCGGAAAATTTAAGAAAGAATTTGGGAAAGTGACTATCGTCAATGAGAAAAATGAGTAATTTGTAATGTTTATTAAATTTTTATAATTTATATAATAACATATTTATTATTTATGGGTTCAAGGATTATATTACCGCATTTAATTTTTTTTTTTTAATTAAATTGTGAAATGTATAATTATTGTTTTATTCATAAGCAAATTTAATCAAATAAAAAAATGTTACGTACTTGTTTATCTTAGCATGCATTTTATCAGCGAATAATATATAAAGTCATATGTATGTATATGTATTAGAGATAATACAATGACACGTATAAATTATCTAACTGATAAGACTTTATGCCTACTTAGGTTGGAGTTGTGCCTATTGCAATAATATATTACAAGGACTGCTATTTTGTAATGTAATGATTGTTATCTTTGGCAGTTTTATCACAATGACATTAGAAATTGAATGTTATTTAAAAATAATATTTTTAAAAATAGATTACGTGGGAATACCTGAATGCCGCACCGAAAATATAGCAATAATAATTTAATTAGCGATATACAAATTATGGTAGTTTATTAATATCTGGACCACAATGTGTGCTGAGACAGATTTTTTCATTTTTGACCACATATTTCTAGTTTAATTTAGAATTTGGTTATAACATTACAGCGCCACCTATCAAAACAATATAGATAGGTATTAGATGAAATGTGCCACATCTAGCCGTTCAGAAAATAAACGGTCACCAGCGATTATAAAAGCTTATGAAAACAAAGATTTTGATCTGAGTACACAATTACAAATTTGTTACAGGAAAGTTCATAGGTGAAACTGGTACTTTTGTGTATATAAGTAGAATTGAACAAAGTCCACTTCATTCAGTATCTGATCATAGGAGGCAAAGTTCGGTTATTAGCTGGTAGTGTCCGGCTTATTATACGTAGATTAATTTATCGCTGTTATGCTATCGGTATTGCCTTTAGTGGTTTTATTGCTATTGCATAAAATAGCTACATAATAAAATGTTCAAGTACTGACCACACAAATTAGTCTAAGTTTAAAGGGATGATATTTTGCACAGACATTCATTTCTTAAGAGGATGAAACTTAAGGTAAAAGTTTGTATGGAACATCAACATTTCTGAAAATTAGACATAATCGGTGTTTAGGGTTATTTTTAAGAGAGAAAGAGCGGTTTGGAAATACATTACGAATGTGGGTGAATTTTGATGAAAGTTTGTATAAAATTTCGCCTTTTTTAAATGCCTAAAATGCGGTGGGTATTAATGTTTCCGATGGGATATCCCATCGGATACCTACTCGGATTAAGTTTTTTGACTTACTTGATTATAACGAATACTAATTTTGTAGTTTTGTGAATATTGTGAAATACTAGTATTGTTATTTTTTTTTAAAGGATAAACTACGTTAAATAAATTACGTCGAAAAACACACACTAACTGAAGTTACGCTTTATTAATAACTTACAAAATAATAATTTATCTGATACTAGCTATCCGTTCCAGCTCGTACGGATGGAATAAAGGTATACATAAAACGTTTAAATATCGAAATAACATGAGTACATAATATAACTAAATTGTTTTACGCGGCGCACGCCAGTAAAGTTCCCGGTATGATTTTTCCCGACTTCTTCAAGAATCATCGTCATATTTCAGCCAATTTACACAAAACCTTTATTTAATCTTGAATCACTTCGTTATCGTCTTCGTCAGAAATCAGTTTGTTATCGCGTTTAGATAGACAGAGAAAAACGCGACGGAGGACATTGTTTTATACAACACTAGTTTCCGCGTTTGGGAGTGGGAGGTGTTTGGTGCCCTGTGTCTTTTTTTGTACCCCTAACAATGTTTATGCAAAATTTCATAAAGATCAGCTGAGTAGTTTTAAGACATGAAAGCTTAACAAACAAACTAATTAACTTAATAGTAGTGTAATACGTAGTGACAATATGATTATATTTATATATGTACTGTGTATTGTGTGAGTATAATTATGGAATGTTCTTTATGCAATTAGTATGTATAAATTAACATTCGTACACATCACTGCCTTATTAATATTTCATGTCCTCTATCTTATGTCGTCTGGAAGAGATCGCTATGACCTATGAAATTGCTTCTTATACAGTTTTTGAAACATTTATATATATTTTTTGATGTTATAAAATAACTCATATTATTTATAAACATAACATAACGGAGTTATGTATTATTATATTAAAACACAGAAACATACAAAATGTGTGTGTACCTAAATGTTAAATTTGATAAAATACTTTCGGTGATTTTTGAATTTATAACTCAGAATCAAACACAATGGAACGGATGGACTTTGTTTTATAATATATACCCAGTGATGTCATAGACAACAAATTTCATGAAAATGATAACTGAAAATAAACAATCAACATTTAAATGAATAATATCTATTAACAAAAACCAATTTAAACAACAAATACCTAGCCTATGTCACCGTAATTGTACAAATATCCAAAGCAATTGAACTCTGTAACGGACGACAGCACGCTTTTCTTTTTTTATAAATATATTACACCAGAGATGAATGTCCAAGGAATTGATACATTCGATTGAAAGATTGTTATGAATAGTTTATAGTTTGAGGACAGATCAAATAAACTAACCAACACGGTTAATTTTTCGACATATTTGTTTCCTTGTAAATGTAGTACGAAACGAAATTATCAGTTCAGTTAGTTTAATCTATTCACACCCCGACATCTCGAGGTGATTTTAACATATGATATCAGTTTATATAGACAAAATATAATTTAACTATTTTTACTGCTAAGTATGATTTCCTGACAGTGACTGTGACTTGTTATATTACAAGTTGTGTACACATGAGAAAAGAAAAACCGGACATACTTACCTATGTCACATAACCATCATAGCCTAGGCAGGCCCGAACTTAAAGATCGAGGGTCTTTAGGTTTTTTGTCATTTGAGGCTCTCCTATTAGAGTTATATTATTTTTAAGTGGATGGTGACTCCTCGGCTGATGGGACCTTTACACCGGTGCCATGAAGGCCTAGGCATAAATCCGAGGTTGAATTCAAGTGCAGATAGTTTGATTCAATACTGAATACCTACTTATTATAATTATTTTGTTAATGTATATCAATAAAACAATTATTGGCTAAATTCTTAATACCAAAATAAAAAAAGTATAGTGAAGTCTTGGCGTCCCGTCCTACTAGTTATGTTACAAGTTTTATGTTTTTCTATATGCAAAAACTACTAATACAATATATTTTTAGCCCGTCTGGATGCATGACCTCTCTCACCAGTTATTTTACCGCCAAACCGCAATACTTTATATGCCGTGTTCTAGTTTGAATGGTGATTCAGCCAGTGAAATTACAGGCTCAAGAAACGTAACATCTTTGATTCGGTGGTTGGTAGGTGTATTAACTGTGTATGAAGTACTTTAATATTCGCACGATGCCAATATCTATTGGCAATCTTACCATTAGGTGAAGCCGTTGCTCGTATTACTTTATAATAAAAATAGATTTCTTGGTATAGTTTCAGGAACCACACACATAGGTATAAACTGCTAGATATACTATGGTTGTATGCTATACAATTTTTTATATATATTATATTTGCGTTATAGAAGGTAAAATAATCGAAACTGGACGTTTTGCAGGCGAACATATACGATATATATCTTAAAACCTTGTATGAATTAATATAATTGCTTATAATTCTGTCACATTTAGGTATTAACTAATGTAACTTGTGACAAAAATAGTTTATTTCGTAACGAAATTTGTATTTTATAAACAAATCTATTTTTTTACAAAAAAAGAAAGGGTTCTTTTTCTTCGTAATTCCGTTGCGTGTGGTGGTATTTGTTGTACCATTATGTAAGTGCAATACTTCTATTCAATAATTATATTTAAATTTATATAAAACGGTTAAAATAAATTTGTCAATTGTTTTCATAACGATTAATACCGAGTGAAATGAAATTGTATTAAATTTAACGATTATTTCTTCACGTGTAATTAAATATTAAACGATTACTCGAATCAAAATCAAAAATAATCTATAAATCTTATAAGTGAAATTGTAGCGAACGCTGACAAAAATATAAAAGATCCATATTAATCGAGTAGGTATATCATTAGTAGCTTTTGTCTGAATCTCTAAATTTGTATGATTGCTACGAGATCATTTTGTAATGCACTTATTCGTTAAATAAGCTCGAGGTAGGTGAAAAATATAAACTGCCAAAAAATTACATTTCAACTGTTTTTTCATATTTAAGTTTGAAATTTTAAATCCCTTAATCAACATTTAAACATTTTATTTGCATATAATTTCATTTCTTTGAAATATGTGTACTAGTAAGAAAATCTATAGTATAGCAAAAATCGTTTTCACTTTCTATAGGTATCCCGAGGACCCTTTGAGGCAATCAAAAAATAACTTTTCTTAGTGAATTACCGGAGGCGGTTGACGCGGCTTCCCCTACAAGAACGTCCCTCCCGCCATTTCTCCCTCCGTAGAGTGGGCCATTCAGAGACGGTTCGCGAAGCTCTCACGGTGCTTACTCCTTCAGTTTAGCGGGCAAGCCGTCACAATACACTCGTGTACACCCGGCTCAACCGTTTGGCGGGAACGACGATCGCGCTATTCGTACACCATAACATAAAAGAACCACTTATTTATAAGCTGCAGTGTTTCTCTAGGACAATGCATAAAAAATCTAGATTCCTTATGCTTTTGCAGTGGCTCGTCGTAATGAATATTTTGGTAAGTTATTAAAAATATCCCTATATGACAAATATGTTAAAAATATACGTCAAACATTTAGTGTAACAATTATGATATTTTAGTGGAAAATTGAGGTTTGTCAAAATTAAAATATACTATATAATAAAGTAGTCAATTGTACACTTTTTAATTCGTAAAGTTGCAAAATTAAGTTATTATATAATCTAATCATAAATTACTATAATATTCGGATTTACTAATATTGATGACGATGAATGGTTTATCGAGTTATTCATTTCTAAAAAGTAAGTATTGAAAAAATACGAAATTGCAATACATTGTTCTCTAAGAACTTACACGGCCTTCAACAAAAGAAAACAATCGTATGAAAGAAAATAAATTCTTTCAATTTTAAAGTTTTGAACTAAATTTTTTTTTCGATGAGAAATTGGCTCTTTTTCATTTGGCTCTTTTTCTTACATAGCACACAAAGATCAAAGTCTTTTCTTAAAGGTTCTTTATTTTTTTTAGGCTCTCTTTATCTTTGGACATGGCTTTTTAATACCGTAGTTACGAGTCTGTGTCTGTACGTTAATGTTGCTCGAAAAAGTTTTGGTCTATCTATCCCCGCAATTCTAATAAAGTTAAATTTTAATTAAACTGAAATAATGCATACTTTATACATACAAAACCATTGCAAAAATAAGTTATTAATAAAATTAATAACAATAGTTTACGTAAACGTAGTAGCGGGCGTAAAATATATTGGTATAATTCGAGAAAATTTACTTAACTGTATGCAATGAAGTAAAAATCGTGAAATGTACGGAGAAAAATACATACCTATTTACTTTGTTATACACTTGACGTAAAAGGTTCTGACGTAAAGATCAACCTTACTAGTTGATTTTTATTGGTCACATACTAATAGTTATGATAATGTGGCTATTTATTTGATACAGTCACACAGCTTTAATAGTTCATGTGGTCTTAGCCAGAAGCATCGAAGTCGTTTGACGTAATAATACGCCTAAAGTTTGGATCACTATATTATATGATTATATCTATATCGAAGGGCGTAGATAAATGCACACAACGCTGAAGAACCGCTAGGCTGACATATCAATTACTTGCGCCGCTCGGGTGCACCCAATTACTAGCTCTGCTTCACATGATTCCTATTCATAACCGTAAGATTACTGGAAGAATCCTCGAGCACGCGAGCGAGCTCAAGGAGTTACTTCAAACTTACATTTAGTGCTCTCTTGGAACCTGTGTTTTATCAGACGTTTGTTTGCTGCGTTTGTTCTTTTTAAAAATGTAACTTTTTGTAGTCATCATTGAGTTTTCATTATTCCGAAATAATATAAAATCATCTTTGCATACAAATATACCACATAACCATATCTATATACTCATTAAGTTCAATTATTTATTACCAGGGCGTTTGGTTCTAATAATTTAATAAGGTGTAATTTTTTTTGTGACAAGTTCCGGTTTTTTCCAAGACCAAATCTTAGTATAAATACAAAATTTGAGCTAAAGCGTTAGAACCATTTCCGAGATACACAAAATAAATATACATATATAGGTATACATACAACAATTACTCATTTGATATTATAAGATATATAAAAAGCTTAAATTATTCAGAAAACACATGGTCATATTTACAATAAGAAAATCTTTGCATACCTGAGCTGAATACGTTAAATACTGTTATAAGATAAGATTACTCCATTTTTTTACTTTTGCTAAGAACAGTTTTTCTTGTGATCAATCGCACCTGCATACCTACGTAGATATATCACTCTTATAATAAGAATATGTACACGTTAAAAAGTTTTAACTCGGCTATGCTAAAACTTTCTTTAACTAATAGAATGGTATTTTTTATCACTATTTCATTTGTCCATTCATAAAAAAATGACACCACAACGAAGCACATAAATTCCGTAAAATTTCGTATTACACCGATAGAGTATCCGACACCGCGTCGAATGGATGTAGTAATTATATTACCTTCTACGTCATTATCGATGGTGTAATAGCACATCTACTTTACAGAATTTTGATTGAAGTTATATAAGAAATGTGCTATAAGGATGGTCCATAGGCGTGGGAATTGTCGAGCGTGCAATCAGGGAATGTCGGGAGGGTGCTCAATTACCTACGCGATCTGTTTTTATTGCTACACTCTTTGATGCTGCGAAACCATCTCCATTAGATCAGCCTTTAGACACTTTCGAACTGTTTTTCTTGCACATTGAAAACGAGATCCATTGATACATTGAGTAACATCGGCCAATGATATTGTTATATTTTATCTTAAAATACAAACATATCAATACCTACTAGTCATAATTATTTTCAAACATTCATATTTATAAAAAAACGCAGGTTAAAAGTAGGTAGATATAACTTGTACATAAACACACATAGTTATATATTGTGTCTATGTACTTAGCAAATGCTGTTGTGGTTAACACCGCTCGGTATTATATTCGCTATTGAAGCTTGTGATTGTCTTACACGTAATGTTTGTTTATTGTGTGCATCTTTACCAAGAAACGTCCATTACCAAAGCCAATAGACTTTACTTAAATGATTGTTTTATTTTCAACTTCAAGCTGACAAACAGTAAAGCTCATTTCACAGAAAACGTTATTTTGACTATCCACAAATCAATGAACTGAATTTGCGTATTTTCGAAGCGATTTCGATTTCAAAATTCGCTTCCATTTATTTTAAATTATTCAATTCAATGATCAACGATGGATTGTGTTGTACTGAAATATTCTAACAGAAACACTAACTAAAATTATTAAGATTTATAAGAGAAAATCTTTTTTTAGTATTTTTATCTTCATTTTACGTTTTATTCGTGTTTCTGTAGGTTGAAACAGTTTTGCAAAACACGGTCCAATTGTTGATCACGTGATAAAACGAATTAATATATTATTTCAATACGTTTGCCATTTTGACCTTTTCCAAAGAAATTGACAATCACTATGTGGTTTCATATAGGTCCTAGGCTCATCTAATTAATTTGTCATAATAAAATATATTAGCGGAAAATAATTTTATTTGCTATTTAAATAGAATTCAGTTTTTTTTATCTTTAATTACGACTTAAAGCGATATTGTCTGTTCCTCTTAAATTGTTTGTGATATACGAATGATAGTTAACACAGTTAGAGAAGCGAACAATACCGATCTGTTCGTAAAAATTCAATATAAGGCTTGCGTCCTAGTTTTAGGTAATAAACGTGTGATAGAATTTAGAAAACAAGAAAGCAATCATAAATAATGGTCTTATTTTTTATTATAAAAAATATAGTCATAAGGCAATCTGTGGTTTTTAACTAGTAACAAATTTGACGGGAAAATATATCGATTTGAAAGACTCTTTATTTTTTATTACGTATTTGTGTAAATTAACAATATATCTATTCAAAAAAAAAAGAGAAACTTTTAAATGTTACGCCTACAATGGATTTTAAATACAGTGAAATCAAACTATCCAAGACGAAAGGTGGCTGTTACAATAAGATAAAGATGTAATTTATTGACTTTACCGAAAATGCTGCAAAATATTTACTATGAAAGTACAGATTATATGAAGGAAATCGTGACTTCTTGTCGATATTCATCTCCGAAACAATTTTTTGCATCAACCGCTTTGAATTGTTAATCACACGTTTGCATGACTTTTCATTTTAAGCTTTACAATCACCAAAAAGCAATAGAGATTAGAAATCATCCAGATAAACATTATTTGTAAAAAATCATATTTTGTTATTGAAGTTGACGAGATTAAGCTCGTGGAATTGAAGACTTCCATCTACTTCCTGGCGTCATCATAAGATTACAGACACTTAAAAAAGAAAAATCGGTACGACGAAAACAATTAGATACGTAAAAATTTCATTCTGTATTTGATTAAATAATGAGGTGTGAAAATATAAAGCGTGTACACAACTTGATACTTTTAAATAATATATTAAAATCATTCAAAAATATATCGATAGCATTTCACAGTTAAATCTTGTTGGATTGATGTTTGAATTTGACTCTTTCGATATTCGAAATCAAGGGCTCGATTTAGGCCATGTCAGATACCTAGAGCAAAGAAGGCACCTCACTCCTTAGGTTTTAACTATAGACAAGTACCTAGTTTTAATATCTCGGCAGTATTGAAGTAAATAATGTATCAAACAGTTAAATCATGAAACAGACGTTCGTGTCAAATTGTGTAATATTTAAAATTAAAACTATAACATAAATTTTTGCTTACGTTTCTCGTAAAGCTCCTTCACGGCCCGTAAGAAAAATAAGTTGAGTAATAAAAGTATTTTAAGTTCTCATAGACAGTCACCTACATTGCTTATATAGAGAATCCCGGACTACCTACGTATAATAAGTTATAGCAAAATAAGGTAAAACACTTAAAAATATTAAAAATTTTATTCCACAATTAATAACATAATTGCAATATTACATTTTCATTTACTTTTAGATTTGCAAACTCAAAACACTTTCATTTATTTAACGAACATGTTTTATTATCTTCATAATTAACAATAAATATTTATTACTTTTAGTACGTATTTTATACATTTTATAATTCAAATCTCTCATGATTTACATATAAACTTTATTACAAGAATGATTTTCTATTTTATTTCGTTTAAGCACTAAACATTTATGTAGAGAATCAATTTCGAAAACACATTATAACGGGATTATAGTAAATTTGTTAGTTGTATATGTTCATCACCGTATAAGTAAATCGTGTAAGTCGAACATAGCTATACTCGATACGCTATACAAAGATCGTTTAATTGTTGATCCAATTCCATTATAATTCAATAAAAGAAAACGTTAGAATGCCATAAAAAGATTTTCATCAAAACACAATGGAACGTTTGAATCAATTTAACTTCATTTTAACATTATCTTTTTGATTTATTCAGAATTAAGTCTTAAAAACTCGTATCTTTATGTATCTGTTATATCTACCGCTGCTTGTTATTTTTATGATGTATTTAAATTTGGAATTATTTATTGTTAATGTCGATTAAATAAAATGCATCTAATTAACTTAGAACAAAATTAAAAAGCTAATTTATGTACCTACATTTAACACATATATTTTCTGTGTTTTAAGATAGCCATTTAATTAAAACACAATACTATGTTATTGTATACGAACAGATAAAAACATTTAAAAGTAAACAAAAGTAAGTAAGTTACAAAACATCGTATAAAAAGCAGTTTCATCGCTAATAGTGCGATATCTTCCTGACGGCCTATGGATAGAGCACATGAAATTTAATAGAGCCGTGAGACGTACCAACGTTCACTCATATACTAATTGCAATCATATATATATTACAGGTATAAATACATTATCACTAACACGAAACGAAAACGAAGTATCCCGCCGCGCCTGTCTGTCTGAGCGCGATAATCTCATGAACTGCCGAATGGATTTTTTTACTAATACACAGAGTGATTCATGAGGAAAGTTTAGGTGTATACTTCAATTTGTGTAAATTGGATATGACGATGGTTGTTGAAGAAGGAAAAACTCATGCCGGCGAGTAGCTTAGTATGTTTATGTATTACGATATTTATATACGTTTTATGTAAACCCTTTTTCTATTGGGACAGGTCGCTAGATATATATAAATTTTAATATAATATAAACACAAACAAAAATTTAATTACAAACATTTAAAAGGTAAAATCAGGTTATTATATATATATATATATATATATATATATATGTGTGTGTATGTTTTATAATTTAATTTATATTCCCAACAAAGTCTCCGTTGTAAATAGTGATGATTTATGGTTTAAATGTTGAAGTGCAATATGTTCTCCTATTCAATAAATCTAGGCAACTTTATGGTTAGTTGACCTGAGGCTTGGATGCATTAAATCAAGCCTTCGTATGCTGGTGAATTGGCTGGTCTTAGCAGTACCGTTGCGTGGTCAGGTAGGTGTGCCTGCGACCCTGTTTGCCCTATCGATCCATATATGAACCACCTGGAACTTCCAACTATCGATTTGTTTTCTTTTAACTTGACGTATATGTAGCTTTATGATAATTATGTAAGTAGACACTTTTCGTATAAAACTTATGGAATCATTTGTTTTAAATAATAATATAATCAGAAGTTATATTTAATAGGGTTGTGTGCGTGTGTGTGTATTACAAATATATATTAGATTTTTCATTCTAAAAACATTTTTTATTCCATATTTCTATAACGGTTTGTCCCGAAAATATGTTCTCAATTGTGTGACAGCCTCGTATTTCGTTCCACTTATACCTGTCAAGAGGTGATCCATTATTAAGATGTTCAAATTAAAATAATAGCCAAATGTTTGCGAATGATAATTGGTACAACTCTTTTGCAATATCAGCGTTTAATTTAATTATAAAATGACAGGCGATGTCAGCATGTCGTAGATACGAGAGCGTTCGCAAAAAACTCGTTACGGTCAATCTGAGCGAGCACCTTATCCGCTTTACCATCTGACCAACACACGACCCACTTACTCCGAACAAGAGAAAAACTAATCAGGATAGCCGTCATTAATTAACACAGTTAGTTCCCACACAAAAGATGATGTTAACATGAATAAAAGCATAACGGAAAGCTTGTTATTTAATTGCACAATCACATGACAGATAACAAAGTTGCTTAGTCAAGAATAACATGAAGAGCTTTCATTATTATTAGAAAAAAAAGTGTATTTAAAAATAGAATATTTTACACATACGGTATTTTTTATCAACAGATTTTTTTTTTCAATATTCCTAAAATCTTTTGTAAGCTAACTGTAATCAAACAAAAATTTTATTTTTGTAATATTCCTTCCTCCGACCTTATATGACTGACTTGTTTTCAAAACGTGATAGACTTGCAATTAATTGGACTTACGATTTTCGGATAAACTTTTCTCGATTTCAGAAATCAATGTTTGTGATATTGCGGTGGCCAGTGCGGGCCCCTCGCGAGGGTGGCACACCCCCTTTATAAATCACTGTCCGAAATACTCGTAGAATTTCTATAACTTAGCAAATAATCCCAATGGTCGAACACGCGTTCGTTTATGGGAACAATTGTTACACTCGACATTGACATCGCAAATTAATTATTTCGACAAAATGATCTTGATTTCTATTTGTCGTTGAAAATATAATTATATAAAGTGAAAAACTAAATTTGTGCTTCAATATTTTATCATAACGAAAAAATGCATTTTTTTTTTCTTTCAAGTATTGAACACAATGTAAAAGAATGTAGAAAAATCCTTTAATTTTATCAGTTAATTAAATTTGTAATCCCATACAGTATCTTTCTCAAAACTCATTGTTTGTAAATATTAGTATAGCCCTAACAACACCCAAAATGATACAAGCCTCTAATAGAAAAGTATTAACAGTAATACTCAATTATAATGTCTACACCAAATCGTAACTCGGATCGGGACGAAGATTAGTTTCCAAAAGTAGGGAGACGAACCCCATTGATATGTTTTCATAATATTGACCGGTCAAAAGCTCCCATAATTGAATGAAATATTCGTATATGTATAAAGTAGGTACTTCTCTACCTTTGTAATCCTGTGATCTTACAAAATTTTATACTACATTGGATACTTATATTGTAAATACGATTTTAAATAAATGTGTATTAGTTTTCGAGATATGCAATATAAAGAAAAACAGATTATAAACATAATCTTCAATATAACAACAATGATTTGTACAAACTTGTTTAGTCACAGTGACAATTGTTATTTCTCATGTATTATTATTCGTAACAATAATAAATTTTTGAGGGTGAAAGTATGAAACTTTTCACATTTAAGCGTTTTTGTTAGAAATATGCATGTGAATGAAATTGTGAAAGTTAACAATTTTATATATCCTTGGAAAAATGCGTGCTCACAAATGTCAGAAACACCTCGTTTGCGAACGTTTAAAATTAGATAAGTTGATACGGATAGTCTAGACGGGGTAGTCTCGGGGAGAGGCGCGTGGGTCTCTTGGGGAACGGCGATATTGATACTACGTATATTAACTTGACATTCAATACTCTTAAGATAGAGGTTATCTTAAACGACGAATGAATACATACAAGATTATATTTTGATGGTTTAAAATAAATTAAGCAAATATGTGATTATAGCTTAAGATACGAGCGAAGAATTATGTAGATTTATATTTTATCTTAGACGTTGTTACTAAAAGTATTTATCGTATCGTACATATGTAATAAATCTTAGCAATTAATAGAATTTATAATTTTTACTTATCTCTGCTTGACAAAACACAAACGTATAATGTTTCTAAAAAAAATACGTTTTATATTGAATATTTTTTTTTTTATTGAGCACTTCTTTTTCTTACTAAATATATTATACTCTTATGGAAGTCGGTAGCAATACCTAATGAAGGTACAGTCGAGTTCTCCTATTCAATAATTTCACAAGCTATTATATTGTTATCAAAGAAAAGTGGCTGTAATTTTCGCTGCACGATCCAATCAGTTGTGTCGAGACGTACCTAATAATATAAAGAAAAAGTAAATCACTATAAATAATGGAAAAGCAATCACTGTCTAATGAAGCTCGAAAGAAAACTATATTTTATAAATCGTAATGTGTTTTTAGATAATGCTGTTTGTAGAATAATGATTTTCTAAAGGAGGATAATGATACGATGGTATCGGTTCAATGTCTTTGTCAGTGTTAAGATACGCCTAGGAATATCTACCTTTCTACTATAACCATTTATATCCAACAATATCTTTTTCTCTATAGCCGATTCAAACGACGGTGGAATAATGATAAAGAAACCCTTCTAACCTTACAGTGACATGACATAATTGGAATCTAAAATAATCTATAGTATCATATCAGTATCATATCAGAAGTAAAATTAAAGTTGATATGAGTAGTTACGTTGAATAGCTTTTAAATGAATTTAAGTAACTAACTGTAGGCTATTAACAAATCGCGAGGAACAATTAAATTTAAGATTTGTTTATATTACTCCTTCCAGTTATTGGAATATAGCAAAGACAATTAAAATAAATAGCGGAAATACAAAAAAAAAAAAAAAAAATCTTAAACTACCATAAAATGTTGGAGGTTAATGTTGCACTTTTTCTATTTCAAATCTAATACAAATGATATTGGTTTTTGTACCCGACTGACTAAAGGATACACAAATGAAACGAAGCATCTTTGTGCGTAACCGGTGAACTTATATTTTTTGTTGTGCATTCGTCATTGACACACAATTAATATGTGTTTAACCATAATTTTCCGAAACATTTTATTAATAGGAACGATGTCTTAGATTTTCTCTTCTGGGAACTTGACTGCACACCTAACGGTCAAGCTGAACTTTGACACACTAAACGAAAAAGTTCGCACCTTTCCTAACAATACCAAGTGCTGTGTCAGAGCACGAATTACATTGTTATGAATTTACGGATAAGAAACGTGTTTAATTGAGATTAGGTTTCCATTCGGATTCAATAGAGGTTTATTATGAAGTTTTTTTTTAAAGTAGTATAATGTTAAATAGGACTAAAAGTCGTATGACGTTCTATCGTAATAATTAATATTAGACTTTTATTGCGTACAAACAAAGCTTATTTTTCTAATTAATGCAAGGGTTTTATTATGAGTTTAATAAGAAGACATTCCTGCGCTATTTTATGTAACTTAATAAAGTGAATTATTAAAACGGGCTATTCGCTTATTTCTACGTAAGAAATATGTTATCGTTATCAGTTGAAGAAGACCACACTTCTTCCTAGCATAAATTCGAGGTAATGTTAGTGCAGGGCGCGTGTGCGGTCAACGACCATTTATTGCAAGCGGGAAGTCGCACGGACGCACGCGCATCGTGAGTAACGCAACTTTTCTCTATGCGTAGCTTAATCTTAGTGTCACCGACATCTTCATAAATAACAGGTCAAGGTGCACTCTTATAACTGTATACATATTTATTAAGCAAATGTTTTGAGGTATTAAACTAACAGAACGTACCTAACGCAGAACGCATTATAATACTTATATACATAACATAATATGAATACGTATCTTAAATTATTTCGGATAGTTTAATTCAATGATTTTAGATTATTAATAATTAATTGTAAAAGGGTAATACAATTATAGACATGGTATAATTTTGTGAAAAACTAAATTTACATGTTTATAATACAATACAAAACTACATTTAAATATAATATAAATATATAACCATTTTTATTTCGGATATCCGATGGCTTCGGTTACGGTTAGGGAGCTCTACAACATCCCTCATAATTACTACATATCTTAGAATAGTAGAATGATGTTATGATTTACCTTTATAAACATGCTATTTAAGTTTTTTTTCATATTGTAGTTTCTGAGATTGTGCGTTCAACCATTTAACAATCCAGTTATATAATAAAGATAATATAAATTTTACATTGTAATGAAATTATGTATGCTTGGCTCAAATAATAAATATTGCAAGTTACATATTTTAGACAAATACTATTTCAATAATGTTTTACTGGATATCTAAGTATATATATCATCAATTGCACAATATTTCTTCGACCTAGAAAATCAATTCAATAAAAAGTAATATCTTAAGCAGTGAATCTAGGCTTAAATTGTGGTTAACGTAGGGCGCGTGCGCGGTCAACGACCATTCATCGCAAGATCATAGAAGTCGCACGAGCTGTGAGCAACGCAACAGTTTTACAATCTAATCTTTACATCGCTGATAGCCATAAACGAAATAAAACACAGTCACAAAAATACCGAAGACTAATTTTCGTATAAAATATATTCTATTCAAATTTAAATTGTAATGTGAATAATTTAATTAATTTGTATGAACGTATTAACTTGAACTCGCTTGAATTACTTAAAAATCTGTATAGGTGTTTACTGTCTTGTAACTGCGAGTTGTCTTTGTAGTGTATTTATTGCCTTATGCAATCGACGGACCCTCGGGCGTTATGTTAATAACATTCCGACATCTACTACAACATCCACGCACAGTCACACTTGATGGGAAAATATTTTGAATATATTTACAATTCACAATTAGACGTTCAAAGATTATATAAGGTTACTGTTTATGATTTAGTCTCGACTTCATTTACGCCTTAAAAGTGTGTATACGTAGGTACATACCTATATTTAAATAGCACCTTTTTAATTAAGTAATTGTGAGCTCTTTTAATATTTTGGACGTCATTACAAATCGTAGCGTTAGTGCTGTGTTTTTGAGCGCATTAAGAATAGAATTTTAGTTAGGTTAGTTAAGGTAAAAATATTTATTACTTAAAACTTAATATTTAATAATATAATATTGACTTCTTTACATTTTTTATAATTGGAATAATATTGGATTATTGTCAAATTTCGCTAAATAATAAGTAGCCTAACTTACTATGCTATTTTTTTTTCGCGCAGTGGAAACCTTCAGCTGGGTACTCAGATAACTTGGGTGTGGGACCGGGTTATGTGGGATTCTTACCCACAAACACCACTGCGATGACTAACTGTACTAACTTAATCATAATATATTAACTTAAAATTTCATGCATTCAATAAAATGTATAAGTCTAATATGTATTTATATATTAAACAGTGTTTACAATAATTATCAGGTGACAATAATTATAAACATAGATTAAAAATATAGTTTCTTTATATTTGAGCTACCTTTATTATTTAATGTAAATATAAATCGCCAATTACTACAATTGTACGCGTACTGCTTAAAGCCACAGGCGCCAATGAGTGAGACAAATATTGCTTGATTCATTATTAAAGCCCGGAGCGTTCGCACGCATGTTAGTTTCCGGTCACACAGCAACAGGTTTATTCGATCAAACTAAAATATATCTTAATCCAAGCATTTAAAATACAATTTTAAATACCTTCGTATCGTTACTTGCATTGTACGCATAGCACAATATTTGAAAATACTTATCTAGAATGGCTCTTAAATATTAATTGGTCATTGCTTATAATCAAAAGATTTGCTTTGAATACTCAACAACTATTTGACGAATGTTATATTCATTTAAATATAATCTACCTATTTACTTAAAATTCTTTATTTTTCTTGAATTATTAATATATATTATATACATCTATACAATTGTCAATGGTAACTTAAAATATGTTTATAATATCTATGGTTTTGAAATAAAATCTATCGTTAATAAAACTAGCAACATTGTTTGTATTTTAATTTATTTAAAATAAAAACAACGTACAGTACGTAAAGAAAGATGCTTCCTTAAAAGTTATGAGATACAAAGTCCGTAAATGGTGGTAATGTTGTATTGTATATATTTTTCAGTAAATGTCAGTACCGAGTCCATAATTTACGCCACAGGTTTATTTATTACATCATTTTACTGTTCTCTTGTCATGTGTGAATAGATGCCGCTCCAGAGACTTTCTCAAGGCTCATAAAGATACAGTTAAGTTTTCGTCAAGATCTTATATAATATCTTTTATTTCATATATTAAAAATAGATGATTAAAGTGTAAGATTTCGTAGACTTTAATAACGTTAATGGTAATAATTAATTAATACTATAAATGTTTTTTTTCTATTATAGTGATAGAAGTACGTTCGGTAGTAACACTATCACTTAATATTAATGTTTTAAGTGAAATAATTGATCGTTTGACACGCAAACATATGTTTTTACATGCGATAAAATAATTTAAGTAGTACTAGATGTTTTGATTAATGAATAATGTTCTACAATAAAAAGTCATTCTGCGGTCCATAAACGATCCCTCGCGTCGATCCGTTGCTATATAATAAAAAAAACAAACAAACAGACAAACACTTTTGTAGTTATAAACCATCATGAAAAAGCTTTTGAAATTCGAAAATTTGAATAAACGAAAACAATAAAATTTTCAAAATATAAATAATTTGTTTCAACCTTTTTTAATAAAAGCTATATAAACGGAACCTCCAACAGTTTATTTATATGTATTACATTTTTATTTAACTTACATTAAGTAAAGAAAACGCAAAATGCAAAAAGAGTTACCAGCGTAATGATGATATCAGGATATTACTTGGAAATGTTGCTATACGTAATAAACTTTTTTGTTATCTATGAAAGTCTATCCTGACACTTGATACTTACGTCATCCTTTTCCTGGACCGAGTCATGGGAGATGCTCGAGAATTTTTTAATACCCGGTCACGCTCTCGTGGGTTCATTAATAGGAAAAATCTCATTTCATTATATCTTAAAGATATCATCGGACTGTTAGATTAATTGCATATAACAATCATACAATATACGCTTTGAATTCATTTAAAGTAATACATATATCACAGATTGGTTTACTTAGTATAAAACTTTTGAGAGATCCATCGCAAACTCGCATTTCTTAAAGTGGGTAATTTCGATAATATGTTTATAGAGTTGCGTGCTAATATGATAATTTGAATCAAAGAAAAAGGGTTCAGGCAGTGAAATTACCTTAAATAATGTAATATGAACAAATAGTGTGATTATACAATCAGTATCAAGAAAAGCTATCAAACCAACTGTAATTCATCTTACTACAGAGCCTGCAATCCTGTATATATAATACATACATACCAATTATACATACATACCAATTATACATACATATAACTAATGACTAAAAAGCAAAATGAAACTCACATGCTGCCATAAGTTAACATAACAAATTATTGTCTACTCTACTTTGTAACACATAGTTTTGAAACTGGTCTTTTAATAACAGTTCCTTTACATCTCAGAGTTACCACTCACGTAATTCCGTCCAACCCAGGCTGTTTCTCTTCAATAATACCATAAAGCCAGCGCCTGCGGGCGGCAGATCGTCCTCTTTTACCAAAACATTGTCTATTTTCGGTTCTGGGGTCTGATAGGCCCATTTGTAGCGGTTTATAACTGTTTTTTTTATTTTTAACGCTGAAAAACTCCTTGCGGCTTTCCCTCACGGGAACAGTGGAGGTGGGGGTTATGTGCCATATGTCCAGGGCGCCGAGTGCGCCCCGGTCATCGGAATACCAACTAAAAAACCAGCGGTACCCTGCCCGTCTTAACGGGGAGCGCCACGGGATCGCTTGCGCATGCTACCGTGACGAGCGGTATAACCTGTGTCAAGTATTCTTGTGCCTGCGACGCCAGACATCTTGAACCATACGTTGTGTTAGCTGCTGTCGCTTGAGACTGGTAGTTTTAGCATACTCATAATTGAATTCCGGTATGAGAATGAGAGGTTCTCCGATTAAAAAATGACCTGGTGTCAATGGTGTTTTCTACTCTAAATAAATATCTTCAGTTATGTCATAGACTTCTGTTATACTATAGTGTGACGTATTAATTGAAGTCTAATAATTGCTTCAAATTATTAATATCTACGCAGTCCAGTGCCCAATCCGGCTCGAAGGACCATGTTCTTATTCCACATTCAATGAAAATCACTTCTTTTGGTATTTAATAACGAAAACCAATACGAATCCAGACAAATGTTTTAATTTATATAAATTATTTATACTTTTATATTATATAAATAAATTTCTTTTTCTACATATTTTAACTGTCAAAAAAACCATTTCACCAAAAAAAAAAATATTTTTATTTAATTTTTTTTTACACTTTAACACCATGTAAAAAGTTTCAGTTAATTCTCAGACTCAACTTTCGTGTGCCAGACTCTAAATAGATTTATAATTGATACAGATAACTTATTTACCAGATTTCATTTTTTAATTTTTATCGTAAATAATATCGATTTAATTGTTTTGAGTTAGTCATACATCGATTTTATGAAATCGATTACATATTTAAATAGCAATAATATTATGATTGTTAAAATTAATTGTATACCGCAACTTCGTAAACCGCTATGCCATAAATGTGGTTTCATTAAATTGTAAGTACCGTGTACATATAAACACGGTACCGTGTATAGTTTTATATTAATGATTATTAAATGTTTGAAATATATGCCAAGCATATAATATTTTAAAATTATCTTTAAAAATGAACAAAATGAACGAATAAAACTTAGTAATAGTCAAATATAGTTTTAAGAAACGATTAAAGGCACTCCATTAGCAACAGTATTAGCGTTTTATTTTACTGAGCTTGGATCTGATATAATTATCCCAGTGAATATTAGTAGACATTTTTTTGTAAATCGGAGAAAACGAAACAAATAATACCTCTAATTATTATAAACATTATTATGCGTATAGTTATAACAATGCGTGTTAGATTCAAAATATCTTGCACTTATCGTTAACATCTTTAAAAATTATAGAAACGAATCTAGTCATAAAATGTCCTTTTGTTGTTCTTATTCTAAATGTACCCTCTTATTTATTCAAAGTGTAACAAATTCTTATATCAAAGACTTCATACCTTACAAAAGCAACTAACTCGTAAATTATGAAGCAGCGTAACATGTCGACCCTTCTTCCTTACTGAATAATTTCATGTTTCCGGATCTTGAATAACTTATAGATACGTTTCTGAGCCGTTCCGTTCTCCTTAAATTTAATTTTTGTCGTAAAGGAAAGTTCATGCACATTATTTATGAATACACACAACATAGATATACACACAAATTCGTCGAATAACTTGAATCTATATACTTATTTATAGTACTGGTATTTTCCACAGCGGCACATTTTCATGCGTTACTTAAAAACGGATATGTAGTGTTGTTTTACTTTTTTTTATAAATGACGCAAGTGATTGTGGAGAGAATGCCACAAACGAATAGTTTGACCAGTAAGTAATTGAGTAAGAAAATATTATTACCTTCAAGTAAATTATCGCTGAGATAATTAATTGTACACTTGATACATCATAAGCGTAGGCACGGTGGGAGGATATCCTAATATACGCGAAGACACGTTAACTAAGATTGTCACGGCAATTTAGAGGCATGATGTAACTGCAAAATGTACTGATATTGCATAATGCTAAATGTACCTACTTAATCAAAACATAATATAAAACTATATACGGTGCGCGTTCGTACAAAACATAATTTAAAAATATATTTTGAGTTTAGCTTATAAGGTTGCAGATTCAGGGGCCACGGTGTCTTATCACATGTCGGGTCAATAAAAGCTATAGGTTTTTTTGCCAAGATATTCTCAGCAGCAGCTGGGGTGTAAGAAGTTGACAGTCTCGTTCTTGGAAAGCATGTAAAATCGCTGATCTTCCTCGGTCATGCTGCATTGCCGTCATAGTGAAAAAATAGAGTGTGCATCAGTGTTTCCGCTAGTTTTCGCATTTATTTCCATCGCCTGCTGAAAAAAGTGGAAGAGACTCACCTGTGTCTTGTCTACGATATGTTTTAGAATTGTATTTATTTAGGAAGTAAATGAAAATAATGATAGCCAATTTTATAACTGAGAAAAAGCGTAATTTTATGTAGATGTAGATTAAATAAATCGACAGTAATCGCGATTTTATTTGGTCAGCTAATGCAACGTAGTATTTCAATTGGCTAGATTTTATCTTTTACGCCTTTTGGATTCCAGTCAGATAATAAACTACGATCCGGTGTCAGACTGAATAGAAAAAATTAAGCTATAAAGGTAAGATACCAGATATTTGCCGGATATTCGTTTAATAATTTTATAAATATTCAACAGCTAACAACCTATACGTTAATCTACATCAAATTATGTAAATTTCAAAGCAAATGTTACTCATACATTTTCTGTATAAATAAACAACTCTTATAAATATTTTTCTTCCGTTCTCTTTTACATACTAGTTAAATGTAGAGTTCGTTTATATTTTTCCAGAATTTTCTAAATTCTTACCTCATTAATACTTCGAATATGAGCCTATTCTTAGCTGCGTGCGTTCACTCAACTTGTGAGATTAATGCCACTTCATTACTACCAGCCATTCGCAGGACAGAGGGAGCCGCATCCCTCTCTTTATCTCAGTTTTACGATTCCCTATACGTCGTACAATTTACTACAACTTTTATGATATTTTTGCGATTGACGCTTTCGGCTATATTCTAGCTGTGATATACCATAACTTACAATAAATGTAACTTTGTAGGCAGTTAGAATGAAATAAAAACCGCTATAAGATGCTAAAGAAATAGTAAGTTTTTGTTATTTTATGAAAACATCGAAACATGTTTTTGTGAAAAAATAATATTATTTGTTTCATAAAAGGGAAATTCTACTCAGTTTTTTTTTATTTTAAAGTATATCTCTATATTTTTCTACCAAAATAAATGTGCGTGTGTTGATGAAAATTTTCATTTCAATTTCTTTCCAGGTATTACAATCTGAAGGATCATCGTTAGAATCAAGTTGCCGCTCCAATGGCGAGTGCAGCATTACGAACGCACAATGCATCAGAGGTGTATGCACATGTCGGCCGTACTATGCACAGGTTGACGACTCTACATGTCTTGAATGTGAGTAAATTTATTTTTTTGTTATCTTCATCTTATAATCTTCATTCCGAAACGGTAGTAGCTTTACATTTAATATAACCTTATAAAATAATAACTCAAAGTGCTTGTCTGTTGTTACTTAGTGCTTGTTAGTTGTTACTTGAATAGAGTTATATATATTTAATTTTAGAGTTATTTAATGAAAGATATTTTGATTTTGAAACCTTCGACTGATTAAAACAACAGGAACTCAACATATCGTTTCTCTTTATATTCAATTATTAGTAGTATAAACGAAATTATACTCAAATAAGCCTGTTATTCGGGTAATTCCCGGTAATCGAAGTCTTACAATATATTATTACAAATTTCTTTCATTTATCAAAAAATCTGAGTATGAACGTTAAACCCGTGCTCGATATAAAAATAACAACATTATTAACTTATCACTAGTTGGTAAAAAAATGGACATATTATGTCTTTTAATTATCTTTTAAATAATACATTAATATCCAGAATCTATTTATCTATCTATCCATTAAATATTTAAATAAAATACCGTAACGTTTAAAAAATCTATAAAAGAATTGTATTCAATTAATTAGTAAAAAATTAAAAGTATTTATGGCTGAATTATAAATTCATGCCTACACGCACCCTCATTGCGTCGTTCTTACTTACACGAATAAATAATTTATGTTCTAGTAAATATATATTACATTATTTGTGCAATGGAACTTGTAGTTTTGTAATAATTCATTTTGTGTACAGAGTACAGGCTTTTCTATAGTTGAGCATTTGTTGATAAGTATATTTGACCGTATATAGACTTCAAGTAAAATAAATAATAACGATTTCCTACATCACCAATGCCTCATCGACAATGGGAACTAGGATGATACCTATATTTATATTGCCTGTAATTACTTTGGCAAACTTAAATTGAAAAACAGAAATACAAAAAAAGTATTGCTGTTTGGTGATAGAATACGTTATGAATGAGTCTAACCTACCGATAAGGACTTGCACATAGCTCTACCACCAAATGAAAGAGGTTACGCCACATAGGCAGCATGGTTTGTGAATAAAACCACACATTTAATTCAGCATCATTAATTGTAATTATTAATATTAAATTACATTAAACTTACTGTAATTCGTGTTAAATTGCATTAGGCATAAGCTATTAATCTGTTTCCTTGATATATTCCTAAGACTGTATTTTCATCAACATAAACTACAAAATGATTTTGATGATAAATTTAGCTTTTGACATATAATTTGTAAAATATTATATAACATAACGTGCTGTATATTACTAAATATGATTGGGGCAAAATAATCATGTTGCTTTCACTCAAACGTGAAATGACCAATAAACTTCGGCTCTTTACCAAAGACACCCGGAAATTAACTTAGACGATGATCGCTATGGCAATTTATACTTAATAAAGTAATTCTATACTTATTAACTGTTAAATAATTTTATAACACGATACATCAAATTCTTTAGATGGACACATGATTCAAAACAGATAGAGCTCATGAGTTTTTATAGATGTTTGATTTTAATGATACTGACTGTTTTAATTAAATTGTAGAAGATGACGAACCAGTGGTAAGAACGTGTGAATCTTAACCGATGATCGTGGGTTCAAACCCGGGCAAGGCGACACTGAATTTCATGTGCTTAATTTGTGATTATAATTCATCTCCTACTTGACGGTGAAGGAAAACATCGCGAGGAAACCTGCATGTGTCAAATTTCATTGAAATTCTGTCACATGTGTATTCCACCAACCCGCATTGGAGCAGCGTGGTGAAATAAGCTCCAAATCTTCTCCTCACAAAGAGGAGAAGAGGCCTTAGCCCAGCAGTGGGACATTCACAGGCTGTTACTAGTTACTTACTAGAACTTTATGAAATATAACAGAATATAAGTGCTAAGTATTATACTCGTATAATACAAGAAATCTTCTGCAAATAATCAACTACTCAACATGCACACATTATACGCGATAAAATGTAAAATAAATAATTTGCACGTCCTTTACACACTATCCCACGCTTGCTTTATCCATCTACTCATTTCAGTTGCTTCAGACAACTTTTATGCAAAGTACAAGTAATTTATCGGAAACCATTTTATATTTATGAATGGGATAAAACAAAGTCTCTGTCTGCCTGTGTCTGTTTGTCCGCTTACTTCTTCCAAGACATGAAATAGATTTTAATATAGTTTTCACTAATAGAAAGAGCGATAAACATATAAATATTTCGTACAAAATAATTGAAGTATGGCGGCGTTTTGTCCAAACACTTTAAAAATTACCCAAAAATTATATTATATATATATATATATATATATATAATTTTTGGGCAAACTACTACCTAATCCAATTTTGATATTATTAATGTCATAAAATAAATATACTTATTTAATATTTTCTTGCTAAGCGCATTTCTTATTTTCTTTTTATTAGGAAATTGCACCCGTGCGAAACCGGAGCTTGTTAAAATTGACTAAAAAATATATTGTTAAAAAACACTACACGCTTAAAGTACCTAATAGGTGATTTTGATTTATGTTCCGTTCTGGTTTACGTTCCATTGTCTTATTATGTCTTACTGGTTTTGTCTATTTTTAGCTTTCACACACCGACTGTTTGTCATGTCTTAAGTCTAATTTTCTCTGGTGTGCCGTTTTATTTTTTTATTTAACTAGCAAACTAATATGTAGAGCCTACTTTAATTTACTATCATTTAAAAAGTTATTTTTTATGGCTTTACCTAATTTGTTCAGTGGTTGAATAAAAGAAATATACCATTATGTGTTGTGAAACAATTACATGACATCGCTGTATTATAATATTCGGAAAGATTATATTACCGATTTATTATTACTATGCCATTCGTTTAATTATGTCTTTAACATTTCACTTGTCAAGGCTTCGCGTGAAAGAGGTATTTTCCATTAAATACGTTGATATATTAATTGTTATCATTAGCATGAAAGTGTAAGTGGTGCTAAGTGGATGTTTTCGTTTTCTAATTATTGTACTTTGTAAATATGACACTGCCTCGTTGGTTTATTAGTGGTTAGCTTACTAAATGCAGATCCCGAGGTTCCGGGTTCAAATCTTGGGTTCCGCAAATTAAAATCCTTACTTTTTTTCTTTCTGCGCAAATGAAATGAAAGCTAATTGAGAAAAAATAATTTTGTTTTACTTTATATATTTTTTTTTGGATCTTATGACAGTAATCTGTTTAAAACAATAAATAAAGTGTATTATTGAAACTTCAGTTTAGAGATTCAGTTAATTTAAAATAGATTATGTACTCGCGGCATAATTTTTATTTATGCCTATGTCGTCAGGGTCAGATCGTTACACTTACCGAAATGATTGGCGAAATAAGACGTGCCCTCTTGGCAGAATTAAAAAATTAAAATTCTTTGTTTATTTGTTAATGAATTAACAATGAATTTATTAAACCACAGAAATCTATAAATTGAATTATTTATTTTAAAAAGTATTCATGTCAAAATTGTTTTTAAATTAAATAAAAATTAACGGTATTCACCGTCGATTTTATCCAAGATCTAGATAATTTAATGTTTCATATTAGCAATATCTTATAAGGTCAAATAGCATATTATACATTGATTATTATAATCAAATAAATCATTTGTTATTTATATACACCAATATCTTCTTTCAACGATGATTGATGCGATCCTATTTAGAGATATTATTTTGAATTTGCTAAGCATAAAAAGTGAACGGGACATGTCGTTTATTCAGCATTCTATTAAGTATAAAAAAACAATGCTTAAATAATATTTTATATAGGTATATATAGTAGTTTTCAATGATTGCGTTCTTTCAATTTCAGATATTATCACATTGAAAATCAAACCTTCAAACTTATCCTAGACTATAAAAAAACATTTTCTAAACTGCTTTAAAGCATAAAAGTTAAATAAATCGTTTATCGTACCACAATGAATAGATATTCATTGTCTGTATTCTACACGAAAAGTACTTTCAATTTGCAGTCATTTCTTCCCCAACCCGGCCATATCCAATATGTCGCTAATAAATCTATATTAAAAGTCGGGGTCTTAAAATCAGTTACGAGTCAGTCACTTTATACTTTTATTACTGACCTTTATTAACCGACTCGAAGATATAAAATGTTTAAAATAAAAATACAAACATGAATGTTTTTCTTTTATTATAATCCAGTGTTAAATGTCATCAATTTAATAGAATATTATTGCTTAATGTTTCACGTAGACTACCTACCTTTATTACTTCAATGTGTGAATATATAAAATACTGCTCTGCCTCGTTGGTCTAGTGGCTAGATATTAGGCTGCAGACCCGGTGGTCCTGGGTTCAATTCCCAGGTCGGGCCAATAAATAGTTATTGGGTTTTTCTGTCAGAAAATTCTCAGTAGCAGCCCGGAGTCTGGAAGGTGGAAGTGTGTACACTCCCGTGCCTCGGAAAGCACGTTAAGCCGTTGGTCCTGCGCCTGAACTCTTTCCGGTCGTGTCGGATTGCCGTCCCATCGGATTATGAGAGCTAAGGAAAAGAGAGTGCACCTGTGTTTGCGCACACACTTGTGCACTATAATATCTCCTGCGCAGTTGGCTAATCTCTCTTGAGTTTGGCCGCCGTGGCCGACATCGGTCTGGAGGACCTTATATATAAAATACTGTTATGGATCTTAGTAATTTGAAATCAATTATTAAAGTAACAAATGCAATATTACAAAAAAAAAAATTGATACAAAACTATGTCTACTTTTAAAATACGGTTTTGCGTTATATGGCAAATAAAGAGGCTATATATTTACGAAGTTTATCATAAGTTATTGTATTAAAAATCACACAAAAAACATTTATTTATAATAAACATGTACTAGTACTACTGATACGATATAAAATAGTTTGTTAATAATTTTCTTGTTAATCGATTTATGTGGCTGTAACTTTTTGTTTCTTATATAATATGTAATTTTTATGGCACATTTTTTCAACCGGTTTTTAGCAGCGTGAAATTAATCGGTCGTATTGGTAAAGAAGAAATATTAAGGATTTGTAAAATAATTTTGCTAAATACCTAATTAATGACTATTTAATATTCAGATATTTTAACATACTTGCTTAACCATGAGTTTAACCGCCTTATTCATAAACTTTATTTAACTGGTGATTAGTTAAACAATATTTTGTCTTCTTCTTTCGTATGTCAAATCAATAATAACAGAAAGAGACAAATCAGTGTTTAGCTAAACAGTAACTAAGCAACGTTTATATGTAAGGCCGTAAACGTGTAAGATTCCACCAATATAAGGCCTTTACTCAACAGTGGGACTTTAATGACATATCACTAATAAAAGGAACATACAATTGGGCTACTAATCATTACGTTAATTAATAGTAAGTAATAAATCACGTAAATCGATAAAACGAATAATACGATAGAGTCGTTAATATTGTTGACACAGCTTCAAATATGGAGATGAATTGGTTACTTTATATTAAAAATAAATTTATTCGCTAGTTATGTGAGAGCGATAACATTTAAAATCAATCGTAAAGTCATTTATTCGATGCGCGACGGGAAAGTCATGGTTTTTTGACGCATATGTAGTTATGGCGAATGATTCACATATTATTTTACTCGGTGGTAGAGCTTTGTGCAAACTCGTCTGGGTAGGTACCACCCACTCATCAGAGATTCTACCGCAAAACAGCAGTACTTTGTTTTGTTTTGTTCCGGTTTGAAGGGTGAGTGAGCCAGTGTAATTACAGGCACAAGGGACTTAACTTGGTGGCGCATTGGCAATGTAAGTGATGGTTAACATTTCTTACAAAGCCATTGTCTATGGGCGTTGGTGACCACTTACCATCAGGTGGCCCAAATGCTCGTCCGCCAAACTATACAATAAAAAAAGAAAAAATATTCTTACTAGCTACTCGTCCCGGCTTCGCACATGTAGACTAAGGGTACACAAAACGTTTATATTGTAATACATAAAACTAATGGTTTACGCGGCACACGATAATGCCGAGATAGCGCAATGGTAAGAAAGCGTGAATCTTAACCGATCATCGTAACTTACGGTGATCGGTTCGGTTTGAACCACAGAATTTCATGTCCCTAATTTTTGATTATAATTCATCTCGTACTTGACGGTGAAGGGAAACATCGTATGTCAAATTTCACTGAAATTCTGTCACATGTGTATTCCACCAACCCACAAAGGACCAACGTGGTGGAATAAGCTCCAAACCTTCTCCTCAAAAGAGCAAAAAAGGCCTTAGCCCAGCAGTGGGACCTTGACAGGCTGTTACTGCTACGCGGCACACGTTAGTAAAGCTCCCAGTTGGTATGTTTTTTTTCGACATCTTCAATATTTATCGTCATATTTCAACCAATTTTCACAAAACCATTATAAATTACACCTACGACTCGTGAATCACTTCGTCCATTGGTGAAAACCGTATAAAAATATGTTCGGTTGTTTTTGAGTTTATCGCTCAGCGGGACAGACAAACTCAGCGGGGGACTTTGTTTTATGTGTAGTGACATCTAAGTATGGTACGTAAATATTCCTGGATTTGAACCTACGATCTTCGATTAGGATCCACTAGTTTTATCTACTAGCTATCTCGGTCTAAGAGTTCATTTCGTTACTTTTTTATTTAAACTTCAAAACGAACACATTGCATTCTTCAAAACACTTAATATGACTCATACATTTTAACATCTACATTACGGTCCACAGATAAAAAATGATTGTAAATCAATGCGATTTACCGAATGAATAACACAAAATAAACGCGGTCACTGAGGCATACTGATAAATCAGGCCAGAGATTAAATCTTATGATTGGAAATCGAAAAACCACGCAAATTAAATTTTCACGCCTGTCTATCTGTGAACGATACAATAAACGCAAATTCATCTTTTTGAGCTTCGTTTTTAAGATTTATGTGTCAAACATGTTTAACTTCATCAATAAGATCTGTCTAACATGTAACAATACTGAAAATTAGTATTAACCTGGATATTTTTTTGCTTCAAGCAGCGACCTCTTCAGCGCTGAATAATAGAATGGATATATTAATGCATAATCATGAATTTATTTCTATCATATATAAGATTAAAACTTTTATATTAAATATTTTAAATTTTATTTTACATGTATAAAGTATTTTTTACTGAAATCATTATTTTAAACTAACTTATTAAGTGTGATTTTTCAAAGTAGCATTAATTACAATGTGGTTAAAATGCGGAAGGTACTTCACACCACATACTAGGTATTTTAAATGATCATAATTAACCTATTATTGAAAGGAATTAATTATACAAACATTTGAATAGCTTTATCGGCACATTCTTATGTCAAAAACACTACTGGTATGTAAAATGATTTGTTATGTGACAGACTGCTAATCGTTCGAAAGTGTCGGCTGTCTACACAAGCGGAAAGTTTCAACACTATTATAAAATCGTATTTAAGTTATTAGAAAATGTTTTCCGAATACTATAAATTACACCGTGTTGACACATGCAAACATGATTGATAAATGGAATTTTACTTCCTTACTGTTCATTTTGTTTTATTAATCACTCGACTACGGCAATATATTAAACAACAAATATTACCTATTAATATTATTTATTGTCACAAGCATTGTGACATTTCGGATACTTTCTAAATATATTATTAAATAATTTAAAGATTAACTTAATACTCAATTTAGTTATTTAGAATAAATATTTAATATTTGATTTTTCATTTTGAAATATATATTTCTATTTCTAAATCAAAATTTATATAAAACAAAGCTACATTGATACAAACATCAATACATTCATTCATTCAATTCATTTATTTGCTTTAACCATAAAATACATGTTTACTCACGATATTTATGACATGCAAATATTTTTGCTTAAATTAACTATTAAATTAAATATTACAAGGATTAACATTACATTTCATTACATTACATATAATAAGACATAATAATTCTTAATTTAGATAACACTTATAAAATTGATAAATAAATATATTTGAACATCCACCTGGTATATTTTACCAGTATTGTGTGTATTAAAGATAAAACAATATTTGTATAATAATTTATATAATAAGGTAATTAATAGATATTTATATATCAATATATATTAATATATATTAACGCTTAAACTTTTACACATTTATCATTTTTAGCAATCGAATTATTTTCATTGATTGGTGTATTATTTGATTGGGATTTGCTATAATAAGTTAAAAATATATGTACATCAAGGTTTAGGTAAGCGAATTAATTTTATTTGTCACCATGACTAACACTAGACGGTATTGGATACAAAACGTGCATAACATCATTAAAATATTACGGTTCAAATACATAAAAATAACGTCAAAAGTTATACGTCGCATGCAAATTGACGCTACAAGCCGACTGTGAACTTGAACCATAAAATAGGGTCGCATACGAGTAGAGTCGTGACCTCGTCATTCAATTTTCTGTCCACCTTCATTCATCCGCTTCGTAGAATATGTCTGTTACGCCCAGTTCTAGAACCTTTTAATATCGATGTTTAAAAATGTATAATAATATATCCGTTATCTTATAGACTTAAATTTTTTCCTTGTTCTGTTTTGATGGACATTCTAACTGCACATGACGTGCATGTCAACATTGAATTTAATTTTTTTTGTACGCTCTAATAAATAACATGAAAACATTGTGTCAGTATGTATATCCTTATAGATTTGGAGACGCTATATTAAATTCAGTCTAGTATAATATAAATGTGCAAAATTGCAATAGAAGTTGGTTTGTTTCATTAAAATAAATGTTGGATTTAAAGGAAAGTTATAATTTATTTTTAAAGTCAAAAGTTAGTATGAATAATCATGCAATTGCATTACCATGCACTTATTGATATATTGATTGTGCAATCTATCAGCGCATAATTATTTAGACCTATTTGACCTCAGACCAGATACTAAATTAACTAAATCTATTTGTTACAGCGACTCTCTTAGGTTCTGAGTGCGTGGTGTCGGAACAGTGCACTTTAAAAGTTGCCTATAGCGCCTGCTTAGATGGAGTTTGCCGATGTTCAGACGGACATTTGCAATTTAGAAAGCATACCTGTCTTTCTCGTAAGTATTTTTTATTAATAATAATCTAGTTGTCTGTATTTAAAATTACACATGTTACGAGTTACAAACCATTTATACATGATCAGTTCAGGGAGCAAATACAGATACCAGCATTGCTCAACTTAAGTCCAACATTAAATGTCCCACGTGGGACAGTAATTGTCCCGCTTTTGTTTTGTATTTTGTCTCGATTTCGATGATAAAATTATGCTTTGCTCGAAATGAAAAGGGTTACACTGCAGCAAACCCAGTGGTGGCTCATCTACATTGTCCATGCAAATATTTAACATGAGAAGGAAATAAGCCTTCGACCAATTAAACAAAAAAAAAAGAACTAATTAAAATAACCCATGTTCCAAGTACTCGTTAAATTATTCTAATATTTGTAGCCTTAATAAAAGTATTCGTAAATTTTTCTCACGGTAATTTAAGTTGTAAATTTTCTATAAGGAAAAAATATAATATATTATATCACTGCTTTCGATTTTACTACCGCTTGTCGTTTGAGAACTCACACCGATCACGTCACGGGTAATAACTTGCTGTTTTGGCTGCAGATAAGTCACTATGTCATTCTAAAACTCGGGCAGATGAAAGTCAAGATATTAATATCGATATCAACTCGATCAATTGACCGTCCAGTTGTAATAAAACAATTCATGATCGCCTTTTTAAATCGTATATTTCGCGCACACCAATTTCTATAACTAGTTGCTCACTGCGCTTAGATAGCAATCACTTCCGTAATGTTCTGTGAGAGAATAAGGCGATTGTTCTGTCAAACCGATGCGATGCCTTTAATGACATTTTATTATTTTTCATAATGCTTGTATAGTGTGAGAATTATTTCATGCCTAAAGTAGAACTCGTACATCGATTAAAATATTCTATAGAAACGATGCTATGTACATAATTTACACTCACATAGGTGTATTATGTTGATTTTGATTTTTCCCATAATCCTAAAATTTGTATACAATAAATAAATATTAAAATCTCTATATAATAGGTAATTTAATAGCTAGAAATTTCTAATCGAATACATATGTGAATTATAAGTTAGGTAAGAAGGCGATTATCAGAGCATATAGTGAGAAGTCCTTGATTTGCCATCGAGTAAATTACTAACTACGGTTCATATCACAACCACTGTATATCACTAATGATTTTCCACGGCTGACAAGTTCAATACGGTATATAGTTATACGAGTTATTAATAAATGCTAGCTGAATACTAGCTAGGTACTAACCTAGTATAGTGTTGTAAGTAAGAAGGCTACTTCTTTTGAGGGAAAGCTTTGAAGCTTATTCCACCATGCTTCTGCAATATGGAATACGTACCCACCTTATAACAGCTGCAGACTTCCTTACAATATTTCCTTACAGATGAGATGGATTATAAACATAAACTAAGCACAAATATCAATTGTACTTGCCCGGGTTTGAACCTGCAATCTTCAGTTAAGATTCACGTATTCTAATCACTTCGCCATATCAGATCTCTGCTATGTCTTATTAATACTTTTTATTTTTCATAGCTGCACCGCCGGGTCACGTTTGTTATAGCAACGAACATTGCCGTTTGTGGGATAAAGAAAGTCATTGTGAATTCGTCATACCGAATCTATTTGGAAGATGTTCTTGTAACGCGTTTTTCAAACAAACCGGGGAAAAGTGTATCGCTCAAAAACCATCTGCATATTCAACAGAGGCAGTGATACTTGAGAAAGATTTAATAACTGTAGAGTCTATTAAAGGAACGCCGTCAAATCAAGAATTATACGACAAAATATCCAAGATTCAAAAAAATTCCAAGCCAGTTGATTCAATCGGAAAGTCTAAGCTAACAGCACTTAAAGACGATATCCAACCCAGCAACTTACCTATGTTTACAAGTAAAAATGATGTACTGAGCACACAAGAAGATAGTCCTCTTATGCAAACCGTTTTGAAGGTACCCACTATAGAACCTAGTAAACTACCAGTGTCAAACCGAAAAGATGGTGAACCTAATGAATTGATTAGGGTTGATGAAATGACAGCTAATTTGCATGCCAACGATCAACCAATTTACAGAGTAGTCACTCAGCCAACAGTTGAAAAGAAATCTAACAAAAAAGGAACTATAAAGGAACAGAATAGTATTAAGTCTAACAAAACTGGCCATCAAAAAAAGTCATCTCTTAAAGGTAAGTTAAAAAAACCTTCAAGTAATATTTATGGTATTGTCGAAGAAGATCGATTTCATATAATTACATAAATATTATTTAAATTATGTTGGGTCTTTTTAATTTGGAGCAATTGTGAAATTAAAATTAATCCAATTTTATTTTTAGATAAAAATCGCATTCGTGCCGATCCTGTTTCATTCGACGTCGGACCGGCGTCTTTGGGAATGCCCTGTTTCACAGATGAACAGTGCCACACGGTGGATCCAAACACGCGATGTGTTAATAAGCGATGCGATTGCACATACCGTACAAATTCTACCTCGGCTTGTTCAGCTCGCAACAGAGGATGTTTGCCGGGCACGTTCCAAGTGAGTGAGTCAATTAGTCAGCCGTTTACGGTTAAGGGGCAACACCCTTCATGAACTTAATTAGTTGATATGAGAAAAATACATAAATATAAATATTATAATATCATTTGATTAATTTATTTCAGTGTCGATCAACTGGTACATGTATTAGCTGGTACTTCGTTTGTGACGGTCGTAAGGACTGTCCGGACGGATCTGACGAGAAATGCCAAGGTACAGGTAGAGGTAAATATCTATGCACGAGTGCCTTTCCTTGCACAACTTATTCTTATCCTATTAATTATTTTAACTTTATCACTTACCTTTAAGCGAAGCAGAGATTCTTCATTTATTAAAACCATGTTTCCAAAATATTGGTGACAGATTATAACAGCAATTTTTAAATTATCGTTCTTGTTGGTAAATTGGGTTAGGCGTCAAATGTATATAGTAACCGAAATCTTTACTAGGCTAGAGGTGATCCTTTATTTTAATTTAAAAACACAAAGGATTCAGTCAACATAAAATATGTTATGTCACTAATGTGTTCAACTACGAATAGTGTCAATATACAAGGTAATACAGTTCAGTATAGTTATATGTTTTGAAGCGATTGTGTATTTATTCTTTCTTATGTATCTGTTAGAGTGGCACCCAGTAAAGTATCTTAGAAGAGAGTTAATGATGTCAATACTCCATTACCGTTAATACAAAATATTTGAAATACATAACTTGTATGGAAAAAATATATTGTTTTTTTAGTATAGGTATGCGGATGAGCATATGGGCCACCTGATGGTAAGTGGTCATCAATGCTCATAGATATTGGCACTGTAAGAAATGTTAACCATCGCTTACACCGCCAATGCGCCACCAAACTTGGGAACTAAGATGTTCTGTCCCTTGTGCCTGTAATTACACTGGCTCACTCACCCTTCAAACCGGAGCACAACAATACCAAGTACGGGTTGCGGTAGAATATCTGATGATTGGGTGCTATCTGTCCAGACGAGCACCAAGCCTTACCACCATATTAACAATTATACAAAAGATAATATCCAACGTTATTTCAGATGGTACCGGCGAACGTTGCCCAATGCACGCGTTTCGCTGCGGAGGAGCGGGCTCGCCGTGCGTGTCGCGAGCCTCGCGGTGTGATGGCGTCGTGCAGTGTCCGGGCGGAGAGGACGAGAGGAACTGCCGAGCAACTAGGAGAAGAGGGTGAGACATTACACCTATGGCAAATATAACTTGTCGGAAGTTTTATGACCTTGAAACAAAAACAGACCAATTATTTAGTGTAATCAATCAGTGTTTAATAAAATCTTTATATTACAATTAAATGTTTTGCCTTGAGAAAATGTAGAAAAATGTAATTCAAGTTATAGACTCCGTGAATGTACGGAGCAGGTTGATGTTAGGGCTAGTTTTGTAACTTGTATAACAGTACGATCGTGTTT
Source organism: Nymphalis polychloros (assembly GCA_905220585.2). Taxonomy (NCBI): domain Eukaryota; kingdom Metazoa; phylum Arthropoda; class Insecta; order Lepidoptera; family Nymphalidae; genus Nymphalis; species Nymphalis polychloros. Next base: position 5,660,570 of record HG992247.1, read on the forward strand.
TTCCAGTTGTCCGCGACACACATTCCGCTGCGGGTCGGGTGAATGCTTACCGGAATACGAGTTCTGCAATGCCATAATCTCCTGCAAGGACGGCTCGGATGAACCTCCACATCTATGCAATGAGCAATCACGGTAAATATATGAATTGTCACAATTACATTTGACGTAAAGGATGAACCTTTTGTCGTAGTAGCCAATTTTGGTCATGAACCATACTACGATTTAATTTTTGAATATAATTTTTTTGTAGCTCCTTAACGGTAGAATTTCTGATGAGGTACGTACTCAGACCGGCTTACACAAAGCCCTAACTTATGGAATCTATTACTGAAGTATCCACAAAAGATTACATAATAGCGATATCTATACAAAATATAATTTTGTAAACAAATTTTCATCAATATTTGAGATGGCCTGGGAATCATGTGAATCTTAACTAAAGACGCAGGTTCAGACAATCACCTCCACTGCCTTATATTTATTCTTCTCGTGCTAAACAGTCGAGAAAAAAATTATGAAGAAAACTGCATGTATCATGTATCATATATAAAGAGGCTCGATATATACTTACTCGGTGGTAGAGCTTTGTGCAAGCTCGTCTGGGTAGGTACTACCCACTCATCTGTTGTGTTCCGGTTTGAAGGGTGAGTGAGCCAGTGTAATTACAGGCCCAAGGGACATAACATCTTAGTTCCCAAGGTTGGTTGGCGCATTGGCGAGCGTGGTGAAATAAGCTAAACCTTTTCATCTAACGGACAGGAGGCTTAATCCTAGCAGTGCTACGTATATTTACAGTGTTTTGCTTTATATTGAATGAATATATTATATTCTCAGTTGGCGTGCAGCGGACTTCTGTCCACTGCGGTGTGGGAACGGTCGCTGCCGCAGCACGGCGGTCGCGTGCTCGGGCCGAGACGGCTGCGGCGACAACAGCGACGAGATAGCCTGTGCCGTCTGCAGTAAGTCTACTCGTAACACATCATTATTCGATTGTCCTTTTCCATATTTATTTTGAGTTTGATATGCATGGTCACTCGACTGACGCGTTGCTAATTATTTTGTTGGTGAATTAATTCCTCGCTGTCATAAACGTGGTTCAGGTGCTTCCTTGATCGAGTAATGGATGAGTTGGCTCTTATCCGCCTAGTTTGAAATGTTATGTCTCATTACACTTTTACTTACCTACTAATATTCGTTTCACTATAACAACTGCTGTAACGAGCAATGGATGATAATAACCCACATTTCCTGTTGTAAGTGCCACATGAACTGGATAAATGCGTCATTGACATAATTTCATTCGTCGGCATTTGTAACTAAAGTGTATATAAGAGAGAAGACTAGAATTATTTTTTATATAGATCTGAATAAAATAATCAAAGTCAAAATCTTTATACGATACAGAAGCGTTACACTTATCCAATGTCAAAAACGTATATTACGTACATACATATGTACATAGACGGCTCTTACGTAATTAAATATATTGATCTTGTGATGCGACAATAAACATATATTTCTTCTATAATATATAACCAGCAGTGCTATTTTATAAACTCACTTCGACTCGTATTACGTATATCTTTAAAATGTTATTATTATTAAAATTACTATAACATATCACCTTCTGACATTTCACGATCGTGATCAGCGGTTTCGAGTTTTACAGAATAATAATGAACCCATTTCACAAAGCACAATCATATGACACATATTTAATGCCCAGTCATCTTAAAGCTATAAAAACTGTAATGATAATAACGATAAAAAAACACATTATATGTAATGTTTTTGTCTAATTTTATTACCTAGAAAGTGTGAAAAACAAACGTATTTTTAAGTCCTTAAACAATACCATCTAATTCATACATTCCAACAACAATAATCGCCGAATATCGAACATAATTTAAATAATACAAGAACAAAAAGATGTGAAACGAATGAGAACATATCCAGTATATTGCCATCGCAATTATTATATAAAATTGAATCATTTAATACTGAATATGTAACTTTAAAAAAAAAAAAAGAAATAATATTGCAACGTTCGAAAAGAGAAATCAAAACTTACTGTCCAGACACCATAAAATAGTTTTTTAGAGTCAAGTCTTTGTATATAATGTACCGTGTCAATATAAAACCAGGACGATTTTATAATCACAATGCAAAAATCAATAAAATATCAATTCATATTTATTAATCCTTCGGTTCGAAATCCGATTACATTTGATATGGTCACGAAAATACTTATAAACTATACAACCATTTATTACAGGACATAAAAAGAAATTACTTGAAAGCTTGGATTAACGAACCCGAATTGTTTCGTTTTATATTTTATAACATTCAATTTGTACACGTACGATTATCACATTATATTCTTAGTGATATTTAAACGGGTAGAGTCATATTTAAGTGCAAATTAAACAACGATATTTAAAAAAATTTTCATCGATAATTTTATATACGTTTATCAAATAGGAACATCAATTTGAATTTCGAAAACATCATAACCTTTAATAACTTTTTTCTAACAATGTTATATAGTTATTTACTAATTATAAATATTTTTGATACTTTTAATACCATCTAGGGTCATTGAATACAGCTGAAAGAAATTACAATAGTAAAATAAAACTTTTTGAATACATTACTAGGCGGTCCTAGGCTATATCCATTTAGAGAACAACTGCCACCTGCCCAAACACGTCCTAAATACCTTAGCGCACCTCAATAGCTCATTTGTCACGATGTTTGACCGTTACTTGAATGTACTTAAAAAAGTATTGTGATATTTGAGTTTTAAATTTTATTTTTTCAAATAAATCTGCAAGGTTTTAAGGATAGCAAGTTCTAACTTGCATACATACGTATTTATATCTATACTTTATTTTATAAAATGCTAATCTAATTATGTAATAATAAATTCAAGCATTAGCGAATATGACAAAATGAACATAGCAGTGCGCATACTTTGAGTTTTTATGAGTAATGTTATAACTTCACGTATTGCAGTAATCGGCCAACAGAGTGCAGAGAGTGCATCTGTGTTTGCACATACATAATTTCTCCTGCACTTGATTATTTATTTATTGCTAGATTTTTAGTAAAATATATTATAAATTCCAAACATAAATTAAGATATTTAAAAAAATACAGTATTACATGGTAGAATACAGTATTAATTAAAATAATATTTATTTCCAGAATGTTCAGCACCACCACTGCCATAAAATCACGAAGATAACTCCAAGGATAAATTATACCCGTCAAGATCTCAACTATCTAATTATCATCACAATCAATATAATGTAAAGTCTATTGAACACTTTTATATATTAAGATATGAACAATTCACTAACAATTGAGATTACATAATTATATCGTATTTATAATTGCGATGTTTTTATAAGTATTTTATCATTTAGCTTCGAAATTCTTCTTAAATTATTAAACTAACTAAATACAATAGCAAGGCAACAACAGTTGTTAATAGCAATTATAACATTATGATTATTGCCAGTCATATTTTGTTAGTAAAAACATTAAATTTATTTCAATTATAAAACAATACAGTAAGATATTTTGATTTAACGACCATAATTTTTTTTTATCTTAGTCATGGTAAAACGTTATATTTTTTACCTAATATAAACATATATCCCTTTTCTGTACGAAGGTCTAATTTTATTCAGACAGCTACAAAAGCCACTGAGAATGGCGTATTATTTATTCTTAGAAAATGCTAGTTTTCTCACATTGTTTTTTTCTTTGACAAACAAACAATAACGAAGACCGCTACATTTAGTTAAGACACACATGTTCCGTGTTATACTACAATCTATATCTACGTTTTTTGTATCCGATCCGTTCTTTGCTCAATAGAAACTAATAAATCATAATGTTACTTAATTGCCTTTTTAGGGTTATCTTAAAATATAAATAATCATTAGTCAAACGCAATAAGACTGAGATATGATTATAGGGGCAATGGTTTGCAACTGTATTCATCGAATTTATAAACACAGTAATAGTCTTCTAAAAATAGAGAAAATCAAAAAAAAAAACTCATTCCAAATATTAAATTAAACAGCTTTGGAAGTCATCACCTATTGTTGGGATAAATAATAGGCACATAATATGATTTTTCTTTACTTGAAAAACGTATGTGTTTTGTGTGAAATACAACACGTGAATAGCTAAATAATTTATATCGCTGTAGTAGTCAGTGACGCGCGACTCTTTGTTTCCACTTTCAATACTGATTTTTGTAAAATTTAAAATTATATGAGTAGTTTTACACATTATGTGTACGTACGCTCATAACTGCATCATTCGTTTATATTAAATGCTTCACTTATAAACGTTGCTTAGAGGCTGTTTAGTTAAATACTGATTTATCTTTCTGTCATTATGGATTTGACATTCGAAAGAAGAAGACAGCATGGTTTAACTAATTATCCGCTGAACATGTTTATAAGTAATGTATAGTTGTCAAGTTAAAATGTTATTTAAAACCCGCCTCTACCTTTGCACTTTTACATTTTATAAAACTTTATAGTTAATAAGATTTTAGATAACACATTACTGTACATACATATTTTTATGTCTAAATCTATTTTTACAAATTTACTCTTGAACAAATTTACTGTTCATTTTAAAATTTACATTTTATTTCAACACTACAATACAAGACTCACTATAGTACGAGATCCGGCTGCAAGATCACTACGTTCATAGCGTACACAGTCCAAATCTAATTTATGTATACTTAGGTGGTGCCCCCTAACATAATCCAATCGAAAAATTGAGTAGCGGGATTTTATGCAACGCGAACGCCTTTTTGTTGCTAAAATTCCTTGATTAGTAATAAAAGCACGTTGTGACGAGCTCCAAAACAATACGGTTAGAATGAGAATGTTGCTGTTTAATTGAGAACACCAGCTGTCAACGAATGCACTTAATAGTGAACTATATGCGTTATATATTTTATTTCACAGTATCAATTAAATTTTTTTAAGGAAAATACAATAATTAATATCAGCTTATATCGCTATCCTCGTCTCACTACCGATGTAACGTGCTAACTCTCTTTCACTTTAATCAATCTTTAACAGCAGGCAACCCCTATTTGCGGGTAATTTTACACAGGCAGAGGTATTTTGTCATGCACAGAAAAAAATTAGCTTCAATTTGATATATAAAAGATATTTATACATCATATCAACGTAACAAAATATTACCCGTTTAAACCTGGCTGCGAATAGGTTGCGGCCGACTGGGTAACAGCAACCAAACTTTTCTGAGTTATTTACATACACTGCTATGGAGTGTAATTTATTTTCATAACAAGTGAATGACATTTTTGGAAAATGTCAATAAATATTATTTTAATTAAAAGTACTCGCGGGCAAATTTTAATTGGCAACCTGGCAAAAATAGGTTCTTCCATTTATAATTATACATGAAAATTAAATTTGGACTGTGTACACTATGAACGTAGTGATCTTGCAGCTGGATCTTAGACTACAACTTTTTATGATACGAAAATATTTATTAGAACTGTTAAAGCAAGTAAGATCTTAAGCATAATTATTACCAAATTATTTATTAATCAATTAATAAATTGCTCACCCTCCACATTAGAACAACAATCTTTGACTCTTTATTTAAAATCCAAAAAAAAAAAACACAATCGAAGTTAATTTTGTAATAATTTATATTCGATAAAATAAAAAATAAAATTATTTAACATACGTCAGTCACATCCCTTGGTCACATTAGAATAATTTTATAGTCATTGGTTGTCTATGATCATAAAACTATTCGGATGGTTATACAGTTCGCCTACAATAACTTATATTTTATAAACAAAAAAAAAAACATACTAATAGTCTTTGTTTTCCCTTATTGGACCGAGGATGTCCACTTTGTTTATATACATAACTACGCTGTATTCTATTATTTTAGTGATGTGTGTAAATGAGTGTAACTTGTTGTATTATAGTGTGTTGATGTGTGTGAATGTCGAACAAGTAAATTTATAATAAATAAATTATTTAAAACCGTCTTTTATTTCGTAATATTTTAAACATTAAAAAACTTATTGCCTAGTATAAATTTAATGGGTAGCCCCAATAGTTCCTAGTTGAAATATGTATATTTTAATAATGATATCTAAAAAATACAATAAAAATTGTTGAAAATGATTAAGTTTGTAAGTTGAGTGATTAACGAGTAATATATTTTCATATTTATTTAGATAAGTACTTATTTAAGGGAATAAATCGCGCTGAGATTTTCAATTAACTACTAATATTCCCCATCTCGTGTTAGAATTGGGCATGACAATAGACAATAATTCAGGATCGCACCAGCGACTATCGTTGCGTTATTGAGATTTATCTTATAATACATTAATTATGCGTTGCATTTTTATGTATTTAATTTGTATTGATAGTTTAGTTCGAGCCTAGCAGTGAAGGTAAACATGGTGAGGAAGCCCTCACGTGTCAGATGAAAACATCTGCCACATATATCTGCCTAGTTGCATTGGATCAGCGTCGTAGAGTAAGCTCCGAACCTTCTCTACAAGGAAAAGGCGTCCTGTTTTTTAGCCCAGCCGTGGGACACAGGATCACAGGATGTTAGAATAAACTTACTACTCTACAATGTAAATGATAAAAAATGGTGAGCAAAATTTTTATATCGGAATGTTAACAAGCAATAATGAATCATTAATGGTTAATTCTCAGTATCATAATCAATTAGGCTGATGCTGAATCATTACGAAGTTTTCCTTCATCGATGAACGCATAATGAATTATAAACAAAATAAAGCTAAGGCGGTGGCGATTCAGTATAATACGGTAAGGAGTAGGCAGGACATTGCAGTTGACACACCCATTATATACGAGTTCTGCGGCCTGAGAGACACTTAAATGATACAAATTCTGATCACATCCTAGCATGTACCTAACAGGCTAGAACGTGATCTAAGAACCTGCACTTGTCCAGTTAACGAGCAAAATAAATTCAGAGTTTGATTACGAAATATGTTGACTTGTTTGTATTTTATCTATGCAACTATGTATTTTGTACATATGCACTAATGCAAAGGAACAGACGAATTAAAAAAATGCCAGATTGTTACAATTAGATTAATGTAGCACGCCAGATAAGCATGAGGTCGCCTGGTAATGGACGTTTGTTCGGCACGTTAGCTAATATTGCACCGAATACGAATACGTGTATCGAGAACTCAATATAACGAATATTTTGTGTATCTCTAGTATTTGCCACTTTAATGGTTTAAGTTACACCACGACCGGATAACAATTTCCTTTGATTATAAAAACAGATACCATATTATGTACAGAAAATCAATTTACTGACGGCCTTTTTAGTAACAGCTGGTCTTCTGACCAGTTCCGGTAACGTTAATTAAAACAGAAGTGTAACTAAGAGAGACAGATTATCTGTACGGCTAAGGTGTGAAGCTAAAAAGTTTGTTTGTTTGTCTGAACGCGCTCATTATCTGGGGACAATTTTACTAATCTATAACGTTTACTATACGTTACTGATTCAATTCCAATCCAACTACATATATTCGGATCGGAACCGAACCGATATGATGTTAAAATACACCGTTGTGTCAAACAATTGTTAACTTTTATGCCAATAGTCGATTAAAGAATAGAAAAACGGATAAACTGCAAACTGATTTGATTTGCACGGGGACCACGGGGACGTAGTAGATTAACGCAGGTGGAACCACGCGGAACAGTTAATATTTATTACCTTGAATATTACACATAGATAGATATAAAATCCAGCGTTTTCTGGTATGCGATGTTACATTATAAAACAACATACGATGATAAATATTTCAATACAAATAATGTCATAGAGTAACAATATAAAACTGACTTTTTTGTTATGACATGAACTAAAAAAACTAACCTATCCTAACGAGTATTCGGTGTCATGCCATGTCACGATATCCACTCAGTAATTGTAATATCTGTAGTCTTTAGACTTTGCTTATACACCGATATCACGGCGTATATTTAACGTATTAATTGTCACTGAGTTAATTAACATAGACCTTAGTCATACGTAGTCTTGAGGCGGACTGCCAATTATCTTATGAACCATTATAAACGATATCGGGATGAGATAGACAATTTTTGTACAATTAATAATTTTGACATATTTCAAACAAATACTGTCAGTTTTTTATGTTACTACGTTTTTAATGGCGTTGGAAATCCTCCCCTACCATACTAAAGTATTGGTTGTTAAGTAAATGCAAATAAGTAATATGCATTGACCATAACAAACATAACATTTCTGGAATACACATGTCAAAATAGTCTATCAGCATAAGTCAGTCCTCAATATTAGAACACGGACATGAAATGTCTTAATGTGATCGCTTAACGATAACTTATACAATATTTTTAAAATCTAGAAGAATCACGCATTATAATAACGTATCATAAGTCGATAACATGCACGATATTGGTTTTAGTTAAAGGATTTTAGTAGAGTATAAAACGTGTTGTACAAACCATTTTCTAAGTGTTGCCTTGAATTTTTTTGTTGTTAATGCCTTGATTTGTTTCGGAACTCCATTATGTACCTTAAACATGTTATATATCGTAAATGTATAAAACGGAAACTATTTATATATAGAAATTATAAATTAAATTTAGAAAAATAATTTTAAGGTCATTTTAAGTAAAATTACATTTATATATTGAATATTATGTCTATTCTATATCTATGTATATTTATTGTCAATATAATAAGATGTAACGTTTTTTATAATATTTTTTGTCATTTAACTTTACTTAATAGTAGTAGGTATAACTAAATAATAGTGGTTCGGTCATTTAAAGTTGCATTGATTTGAAGAAAATAAAAATAAATAAATCTATAAGACCTAAAAGCTTATTATTGAAGGAAAGTATTTGACGACTCCTCAGAAGCTATTGTGTCACAATGCTATTGTACGGTGTATTAAAAAACCATTTTCCTTATACCCTTACTCTGAGATGTCAATACAGAATCTTCGAGCATGCGCAGTAACCTTATTCCCGAACCAATAAATTCGACGTAACTCATCTGAATCCAACATCTCTGGCTCAGGGTAAGAAGAGTAGGGTAATAACATCGCTGAATATACTATAAAAATGGGATACAATGATCTTAAATACGTAAGAACTAAATAGATCTGTGCAATGGTGAAAACTTCTGGAATTAAGAGCAAAATGGGTGAGTACAGTAGGTTGGATATCAATCTAAAATTTGATTAAATACATTTCGTTTTTACACTATAATTAGATAAATCCCCGTTGAAACAGTTTAAATATATTTACTATTATCATTAGGTAATATTCTTAGATTAGTGTATTTGTCAATTCGTCATAATTATTTGCTAGTGACATACATAGTTATGAAACTATTAAATGAGCTGGTAGTGTAAGTTGTATCAATGTTTCATTTACGTAAAATAGCAATAATGTAATTTTTTACTTTGAAGTTCGAATCGCTATTATTTCGCTGTTATTTCGCTGTATTATTATTTTTTCGAGATAAAAAAAATATAATTTAAAAATGAAAGTGTAAAGGTTTTATCAATATGTCTGTCAGTTTTAATAGAGGTTGTTGAATTATTTAATTTAAAATAATTTTCTCAAAATATTGTGTGAATTTAGAACGAAATATTTAAAAAAAATTATAGACGCAAAGTATAAGAAATTACTATAATCCTATGTTTGAGTCATTTCTTTAAATATAACACGAGTAAGAATGTAACTAAGCATATATACAATTACAATTTGTTTATATAAATAGGTATTTAAAGTTCTAGTCACGAACTTCGAAGTATGAATTATTTGATAGACGTGGGATGTTAAAATACAATATTTCTCACGCATTTTACACACATCATATTCGTTTTACCTTGACAGCATCTCTATTACAATTAACAACACAATTAGTTTTAAAAAACATTGGACTTCTATCCAGAAGTGATGGCATCAGACATGCACGCGTGTATACTTAAGAATTTTTCATTCACATCAATATTAACAATCCCGATATTGTTTACAAAATATATACGAATCGTAACAATATCACATATGCCTCGCACCGGCTACTGTGTTAACGAAGTCATTGCTTAACAAACATAACTCTATGGAACGATTTAAACATAAGTCGACGGCTGCTATTAAAATTTTGACATGTTTCTTTACTCCCGGATCAAGGTTAGTGGCGTAAAATCTGTCCTTAGTTTTTATTATATCGACCTTCGAAGTTCGTGGTTACTTCGTGATTTCATCAAGTAGTTAATTCAACGTGCTAATTTTTAATAATAGTATGTCTAGTTGGAACGTCCCAGGTGAGGTAATTTAACTTAACTGCTATTTAAATGATCCCGAGATGCGAAGAAGTGGTGGAGAAGCGGATTATATATAAAATAATGTCATAAAATTATTATAATACATTACAGGGGTGAAAAATATATTGAAAGACGTATAAAAATATTTTGAAACACGTATTTTTAAAACAAACCCAAACAAGTAATGAATGACGTCAAAACTTGTCGAAAAATAGGATCGATGCATCCTGAAAGTATTGGATTGACGTCTACAACAATACTATTCTTTCAACAATACCAACACTAGCTTTACGGCCTATTTAGATCAGATGTTTTAGGATGAATCTTCTTCATAAAATAATTGAATGCTTAAATACCATAATAACAGCTCTGCTGCAAATTAAACGTTAATAGTCTGGAATAATATGCCTTGGAATTTATAACTATTTCTAAAACATAACAAACATACACTCCCTTCATGCTGATTTTGATGATGAATACATTCTTTCATCTTTTAATGTGAAAAATTTAATGCCAGACTTGTTGGCGTCATCATCATGTCGTGTGGTTTTTCAAGTACCGGATGAGACACTATTCTGTAAGGTTCAGTTTTGCGCTCCTGTTAAAAATATAGTTAATTTTGACTTGTAATTTAGTAAATAAAAAAAATAATTCGACATATTTGTGTGGGTCAAAATTATACAGTTTTTTTTTTGCTTTTCGATTCGATTTGAGTAATACCTTACTAAGGTAATGTGCAAATAATTTTATATAAAAAATATATTATATCTACATTTTTTTGCTAAAATTCTATTAAAGTTTAAAGTGTTACCATTTGTAAATCGACCATAATATGTTTGCTTTTAATGGTTTTTTAATCTTCATAAAATTATTTTTAGATGTCACTCAAACTTTGTAATGTTTTATTTGTGATAACATATTTTCCTGCTCGTAAGCTTAGAAGAACGTAAGAAGTACAATAATGGTGGTTGCAAATTGCAACGAAGTAATATTACACAGTACTGTATAAAATAACCTAAATTATTTCTGTGATAACAATTTCGTTGTGGTTATTATACCAACAAACCAAATTGCATAATATTAGTATTCATTCATGTGTTATCAAAAGGAAATAAAAATAAGGTCTATATATAAACGGCTATAAATAAGTATATCATGGACAAATAAATAAACCCAGATCAATATATTACTGATTAATCAAAAGCTTTTGTACAACATACTTACAGAATTTCCTGATTTTTGCGATTCAAAGGCACAATTCTGGATTTGTAGCAAACAAATATAATATCAAAATGCAAAACGGTATATTTGCATGACCAGTAACTACTATGTATTTGGAAATTTTGTATACTTTTTAAAAGCCGATATACCTTGATAAAACCTTTATTATACAGAATAAATAAAATTTATATAATATCGTAAAAGAAAAATCAAAATCATACTGTATTCTCTTCACAATTTAAACTTTTGGATTTATTCAATGATATTTTCATTTATATTATTAAAGGATTAAGAAATAAGTTGTAAGTAAGGAGGTTGGACGCAAAACAATTAGCGTCAACAGCAATGTGATCTGCTGTTGACGCTAATTGTTTTGAAATATACCAATCCTATAGATTATTGAATATCCATATTATTGTATACATTTTAGTTTTTTAGTGATATTACAAGAAACTTAAATAAACATGAAAAGAAAACAAGTGGCCCTTATATCATGTATTGGCATAATAAGTTAGGTTTTTACAATAAAATTTAATATTTTTTACTATAACAAAGTACCCTTTAATATTAAAGTTGATAGTGCCCTCTTCACACGAAAGGCACTAACGATTGTACCTAATGGTTGAAGAATTCGAAAATAATTTAACACCTTCTACAGTAGTTTTAGCAATTTCTATGACAATATTAAAAGCACAATGTCATAATGGCCTAATAGTGTTAGATTACAATATAAAAAAATAGAAGAGAATATTAATTAATAAGTTGTCATTAAGAAAATAAAATAAATAAATTTAGGCAAACGTAGTGTAGGACGCCCTGTAACAAGGTGAACGGACGATTTGAAAAAGGTGGCAGGTACGGGATGGATGCTGCCCAAGATCGGGATGGTTGGCGTTCTTTGGGGGAGGCTTTCGTCCAGCAGTGGACAGCGATTAGCTGAAAAAAAAAAATGTACATTTTATATAACCAGAGTCAAGTTTCATGATTCTATAATTGTATTTAATTGCAGTGGCGTAACTATACCAACTGAGGCCCGTGGCAAATCCATTGCATGGGCTATCATGTAGCTACCAAAGATACGGGGCCCTCGAACTGAGTAAGAAAAAGTTCGTAAAATGTTATTGAAAATGACAATACAAAACATTCATAAAAATGTTAAGACACTTCTGAGCTCAGGGCCTCTCGGACCGGGTGGGGCCCTGTGGCGTTTTGCCAGCCCTGCCACCCTATAGTTACGCCACTGTTTAATTGTATTATGATATATCAAAAATAAAATAAATTTTATTTTTTACGGGATTGTAATTTCTCTTCGATAAGGGAATTAAAATGTTTTTGAATAAATAACTTATGTTCCTTTTATGAATTTACTTTCCAGGTTCAAAAATCTAAGGAGAAAACTGAATATGAAATCAGTAAAAATAACGCTATGGATGGTAACAATTTGTTTGTGTTTCTTCATCCTAATATTATACCACCTTTACCATTTTTCATTTGCACGGAATCATCACAAATTAAATGATCTATCAATTTTACAACAACCATCGAGTACGATACGGAATTTTGATACACCCATGAAGCACATACCATTAAACGAGATTTACAAAGACATTTCCGACAATGACCAGGATTCGATTGAATTCGAAGAGACAAAACAAGGTGCTTATTCTTCATGTATTTTTAGAACCGAAATATATACTGTATGAAATCGGTTATGCTTCGCTCTGAATACAATATAAAATTTTCACGCGACGTATGAATACTAAATCACTTAATAATAATCATTTTAGCTGGTTATATACCTATTTTCTAAGGTTATTGCCAAAAAAATTGAGGATGAATACTTAAAATAATCTAAAGCTGTGTAAATAGTAATGTACATAATATATTTGGCTAGTTATAAAATTTAGTTTAAAGAATAACGATTTTGAATAATTTATCAATATAATTTTAATTATAACGTCATTGGACGTACGCTGCCATAATAGTTAAAACGAAGAACAAGAATCAGATTTTTATTTGTTGGTTGATGTTATTTTTTCGAAATGTAATCTTCTAGGTTTACAAAAAAATGACAATTCAGGTCTTGATAACAATTTACTTAATATTTTTAATCGTTTTTTTTTAGTTTATCCTTATTAAAAATTTCAGTTAACATGATAGACACACCAGGCTGCCGTATCCCGTTGGCAATGGTAAATTATTCATCAGTTAAAAAATGGAAGAGAGGATCGTGTGGAAATCGAGCTGTTTATTTGAAACGGGTTGAAGACTCTAAAATAAGAGTGTCGATTAAGGAAAAAAATATGAGAAAATATTTAAAAAGAACATCTAAATACAAGTGTTGCTATAGATTCTTTCAAAGATCGATAAGACCCGGCTTTGAGCACAAGAAACTCCGGTGAGTTAGCATTATATAGATAAGAAAGTAGATTGAATTTTTAGAAGGATTTACCTATTGAGGATTATGAACCTCTTACTATTTTCAAATTAGCGATTATTGTACTTTAGTTACGAATTTTGTGTCTGTGTCAATAATTTATAGAAAATGGTCGATTTTAAGAATAAATCAAAGTAGGTATATCTTAACAATGGCCTCTTTAATTGACACGTATAATAGTATGTTTAAATAAAAATAAATTTGTTTGAATTAAAATAAACCCTTGATATGAAATCAAATTCTAATTTCTTACACATTTGTATTAATCTATATTACTATATATGTAAATCTATTGGTTCTGTTTGTACATATTTTTTTTACCTAATTTTGTGATAAGTAATCGTTTTGATGCAGTGATTCACATTATACTATTTTTTTCATTTTTGTCTGTCCGTCTGTCTGTATGTCTTCTTATAACTCAAGAACGACTTGACCAATCTTGATGAAAATTGGTACACACAAAGAACATTTGATAGCGCAAATGTTACACCATATATAAGATCGGTAAACCCTACGGTATCTTATGAAAATTAATTTCAAATCGTTAATTACGTATTTCTTTACCAGTAGCCATATGTGTGTTTGTGTGTGTGTGTATGTGTGTGTGTATTATCCCTTACCTATACTCCTAGAGCATATTCTATAAACTAGACTCCTAGAGCATCAAAATTATTCAATGATATTACTTAAAACACATTTTTATTTAATTATTTTCTCTTATTGTATATACACGTTATTTAATAAAAAAACGAATCGTATAAATTTTAATAAAATACAGGTAATTTTATATGTTTACAATATTTTTTCATAACGATAAATTATTCCCAACAATAGTAGTTTACGTATGTTACAATATGCATTAGCGAGATACTTGTTTTATTTTAATTTTTTCAGATATACAGAATGTAAAGATCTAAAGGACAGCGAACTATTTTTACTAGAGAGTGATTTTATAAATGTTCAGTGCTTCGAAGTTAATGCCTATAATAAATCACACCTCATTTATCAAGACGTGTACGCGTTCTGCCGAAAAATAAATACGACAAACATAATTAAAACGACGAAACACAAACGGAAATATAACGTGCTAATATTAGGAATGGATTCAATGTCTTTGTCTCGTTTTGTTCAAACGATGACTCGAACTGTTACATTTTTAAAAAACAATTTTTGGTCAGGCTTCAGAGGCTACCATAAGGTAGAGTAAAACTAAATAGTATTTGGGTTATGTTATTAAAATTAATGCAATTTTAATGTAGGTAGATAATTCAAATTGTTCCAATAATCTATAATGAAATACTTTCATCTCAAGTTGAGAAAGACATTTTACAATAGACAAACGTATATTTAAAACATTTTACAATTTGTATTTAATTCATGAGAACAATGCATACAATACAGTAAGCTTTTTATCATGTTCCATAGAAAATAGATACGAAGTTCAATAATCAGTCTCATGTATTTTGTTTACTTTGTATGAATACGTTATCATACGTGCGGGCTGAAATCGATTTACCTACATCAAATTTTCAGTATATTTATCGTAAAATATTTTGGCATGTCGAACGAATTGAGGGGACTGCTGCTAATTTTTTAGCATTTCTAAATTCTTTATATTAAATCTATAATCCGTTACTAAGCTACTTTATAATAAGACGTATATGTATGTATATATAGCGCGCAATGTAATGTATGGTATTTTTTTTTGTATATACATATAGTGTAAACCATAGTATGTATTAAATATGTTCATAAGAAATATTGATATTTTAGGTGGGTGATAACACGTTTCCGAACTTGATGGCAGCTTTAACAGGTCAAAATTTGACGAGTATTATCAGAAAATGTTCAAAGAAGATGGACAAGTGCAATGATTTACTTATTTGGAGCATTTTCAAGAAATCTGGTTACGTGACTGCTTACGGTGAAGACTATTTGCAATTGCCTGATATTTTCAGCAGAGACTATTTATTTCGTGGCTCGCCCACCGATCACTATATGCGACCGTTTTTTCTCAAGGGGGAGTACGAGAAAAATAATCATTCCTTGTTGTGTTCTGGAAAAGTACCGTCTGGTCAGCAGCTACTAGATTATGCCTACGACTTCGTTTTAACGTACAGAGAAAGACCTTATTTTGGATTTTTCTGGATGAACTCCTTTAGTCATAACATAAACAACCATCCACAGGATGTGGACCAACTTTTAGAGGATTTCTTAAATCGTCTCACTTATACGGGTGCGTTAGACACGACATTTGTAGTATTTCTAAGCGATCACGGCATTCGTTTTGGCGAACGTCGACTCACGGTAGAATCATACTATGACGATCGTTTACCTTCTCTATTTTTGTGGATACCAGAATTGTTTAAATATCACTATCCCCAGAAGGTTAAGGCTGTTTTAATAAACCAGTTTCGACTGGTAACGCCCTACGACTTATTTGACACTCTTTACGAAATAAGTGATTTATCTAATGTTACTGAATCGCAGAGGTACGATTATTCTTCTAGACATCAAAGTATGTTCAGTATAATAAGTGCAAATCGCACTTGCCAGGACGTTGGCATTCATGATAAGTGGTGTAGTTGTCACAAATTGTATCCCCTTGACGTTGAAGACACGGAAGGAATTAAGAGTGTATACTTCGTAGTGGAACGTATAAAAAGGAAAATAAAAAATATTAAAACAAAACAATGTTGGAATTGTATGAATCTTGGTCTGCAAAATACGAGCCGAATACATTTCTATTTTGATGATAAAAAGGTAAACTTATATTATGTGGTGGCGTTTTCTATGAGACCACGAAATATTTTCTATGAAGCTACCGTTTCACGACAAAATACGAGTATGAGTGTTGTGGGTTCCATTAACATTATATCTCCATATAAAGGTTTTGGTGATTGCACAATTAACCACGAAGACAGAATTTTCTGTGTGTGCCAAAAAATATATGACTGTCGAATAAAATAGATGCTTTAAATATTTTTCTACTTTAATTTACAGGTCGTATGTTGTAAGAGTAAAAATACTAAAGTGTATTAAATCAAACTGTGATAACATTAAATTTATGTATCTTTCAGAATTTTATTGACTAAAATGACTGAGTTCTTTTTCTTAATAATAAATTATTTTTACATCTTTCATAAATTGTTTTTATTTGATAATTATTATTTTTACGTTACTTCCGCAGTTTCAGCTGCGTTTTGGGGATCAATGTTTGATATCCTATGTCCTTTTCTATAACCATGACAACATGTATGTAATATATCATAATCGGTTGAGTAGCGAAAACGGAACAAACAAACTCACTAAATAATATTAGTTAAGATATGAAGCATTCCTCAATCAATAAACTTAAGTGAAAACGGATCATTGAACAACAATTATATTTTGAATACTTACGGCTCATTTAGTAGTACAAGCACTATTCACACTCTTGAAACATTTTTTATATTAGTTTTTTTTAATGTAATTAACAATTTCCAAAACACATTTTATCAATATAGTTTTTTTTCTGATTTAGCCTTGAAATATTAACAAATATAACGTTCATTTACCTATAACATAAATATTCTATCATACGGTTTACCTATGCTTAGCCATGCTCTTGGAATGAGATAATTAATAAAAAAATATGTTTTCCTAATTTAATTCACTGCATCATATCTTCCTCGTATGATCTGCCCAGTCTATTATCATGTATCAGTAATAACGGACGTACTATTTTTATATAGTTGACGATATACAGTATATGTGTTACATTTACGAAAAAATAATTCCATATTGATGTTAAATTAAACGATTTGCGAGTATTGAATGAAAATGAATGGGTCTTTTTTGAAATGAGAAAGTGATAAAGTGCGTTTTGTGTTTTTCATTTACATCACTATTATAGTATAATGTAGTGATTTATTTTGTATATTCAATAAGTTTTCATATTATTAAAAAAGGTAAGGATATTTTTTCCAACAATTGTAATTTTCTTTTTAGAATTTTTAAGACATTGAAATAAACAAAGTTTAAATGGGATAAAAATGTGATAATTAATGTTCTGAAAAAACAAGTTTTCAGATAAATATAATTTTCAACAAATTTATTTTTGTACCTATAACTATGCTGAATGTGATGTTTAATTAGCCTTATTAAAACAATGAAATCCAATACTAATATAGGCCACACAATTTTATTTACAGTATGATAAAAAGCATATTCCTATCATATACCTACCATATTTTATCATTTAACATTCTGGATGTAAATAAATAAAACAATTATTACCTTAAACTATGTACTCGATGGTTTATGTAGCATCACCCTATAAAAAGAACAAATTTACCTAACAAAACAATTAAAATTGCAACAACAAAATAATCAAACAAATGACAATCAATTAGGTAACTATTGGCAAAAGTTATAAAAACTTTTTTTAATTATAAGGGAACATTAATTTACACACAATACAGAATAAGATACCTAATTCAGCCGATTTCCAAATGATATCCTCGTGCCTGAAATTATTGAACCTTAGAGTAATAGAGCAATCGACTTATTAACTCAATTGGCTACATGTTTATTTTACGCCTAGGTTTAAGGAATTGACGTTTAACAGACCAATAAGCAGCAAAGCATTGTTTTTTGGGTTGCGGAAACAATTTCAGTAGCTACTTTAGGAGGATGCGTAGTTAGGTATAAGTAAAACTTCAACTTCTTGGTGTCGTAATGTGAAATTACGAATGTGGAATGAATTTATTACAAAACGGAACGGGTATATATACAAAAAGTGAACTAAACATAAACCAATAGGAGTACAAGAAAACATAATAATTATAAAAAATATCGTAGCGAGCGTCTTGTTACAGAGTTTTAAATCGATTATCGAGTGTGAGTGATTTGTTTCCGATAAGCAGTTTTTAAGAACTACATAGTTGCAAATCGATTATCGAGTGTGAGTGCTTTGTTTCCAATAAGCAATTTTTAAGAACTATACATAGTTGTGGTAGCGACATACTGCTACACTACCTTTTGAATTTATATTTTTTAATTTTTATATCCAGGGAATTTCAGTACGATACGATATGTGTGTATATGAAGGAATATGTAACTCTCACGGTTGGCAGCGCATTAGCAATGTCAAGGTTTGGTCTTGAGGTGGTCTTGTATCAAGAGCATCGTTTATTATTATACGTTATTAATTTATAATCCTATAGGCATGAGGGTTGATGTACTAAGAATATTAATCATTAATTTTAAATGTTAATGAAATTAAATTAAAATGTTAAATTTTCAAAATCAATAATGACTATTAACAAATTTTAATAGCCTATTTATTTATCTGCCTTTGCCTCTGCCTTTTTATCATTCGGGGTAAAATATCGATCTATTCTAGACAACGTCTGGGCGAACCAACGACGTTATAAAAACGGTTTCGCGATGTTATCACAAATTAACACAGTACTGTGCAATCAACGGTGGTTGAGAAGGAATGTGTAAACGTCCAATTATTTATTGTGTAAATGCATGATAATTTATTGCATCGATTTGTGTATTATATTATAAAATAAAAAAACTGCAATATTGTAGTTTATAATAAACATGCTGTGCCCGCTGACTCGTTCGCATAGAGTACATACACATTGAAATCTTTGTTGATGTAATGGGGCCGATTTTGTAATCCCCAATTTTTGTTTATCTCCACTTTTCAAAATCACCAGTTTCAAAATCCAGCGTTTTTATAATGTATGTTTGTGTATGTACGTTTGTAATTATCTTTCGCCTCGATTATCTCGCTAACCAAAAATTATATAGTAAAGAACTGAAAAATGATATATTATAGAAATGACATGATAAAGAACTGAAAAACTATTCAGCAAAATCGGTCCAGCTGATATTTAATAAAAAAAAGTAAAATAAATGAGTTTGAAATCGATTTAAAAATGTATTTAATAGTTTTTTTTATTTTTCACTCTCTCTTCTGGGTTGCACTCAGTTTTTTTTTTACATATTCTTGATAAAGGAGTCACTAATGGTGAAAATAATATTAAAATACGTTTAGTAGTGCTAGAGATTATATATTCGGTATAGTCTATACTATAAATAAATACCAACATTAAATGTAAATATATGCAAATAAATATTATATACTCACTATACTTATATACAAATATAGCAGTACATCCTGATCCTTGTTATACGATAGATTACTCAACATTGCGCTAACTTTATTAATTGAATGATCTGCCATTGTAATTGATAACAATATAACATCTTACATACATAAAGCAACCATGTACTATTTAGTAATCACTCACTTATATATTACTTTTTATTGAACTGTTGAAGGTTTTCGACTCGACCATGAACACAGATTATAAATAAAAATCTATTGTGATTGGTAAATAACATCGCAGACAGCCTTCTTGTTGCAATTCTTTACAATACCTATTTATATTTCTATTTTATATTTCGTATATAAAAAAGAATAACTGAAGAAAGAGAAATTGATATCGGTATTTATGACGCGAGCGAAGCCGCGGGAAAACGCTTGTGTATTATAAGTAGTAAAAACATCTTTTATTATTATGGGATAGCGTCATTCTTTACGAATACATATTACTTTAAACAGAAACGTAGTAAATAATATTCCCTGTATAAGTGTTTAATAGATATCAATTAACGATATACAAAAGACTTAACTTTGTATTAGGTTTTATTATAGTTACTATGAGATATGAGATAAATATTCTGGAAGATATCTTATACAAGAAACAGATATATAGGTATCAGTGCAGCAAAACAGTGCGAATTTTTTTCACAAATTTTTTTTATTAGACTCAACTTATTTGGCACATAATATGTCCTTCACAAAATAAATAATCAGTTCACATTTTAATCATTCACTGTTAATATAATAACAATCATTGCTTAATGTACTGCTTATTTTATCGTAGTTTATCACGTCCGGCTTTTATATAATATGTATTCATTTCACAATAGGTACCCAGTCCTAGTGCTATGTCCTATTTGTAAATAGAGGGCACCCCATGTTTCATTAGTTCATTCATGTGGTGTAACTCTTAGGCCGTGGATCCATAACTATGGTGCAGCACATCCAGCCCTTAGAATTTAGTTAGCGTCAACTATGTAATTAAAATTCTAAAAGCAATTTTCATTTGCAACTTTTATTTAGTCTCTTAATATTGATAATACATATGAATCACTGTAATGTTCGGATACTATGTTTAAACCTTAATCATAGGTACGTAGTATTAGGGGAGTCCAGGAAACATAGGGCGCCTAGGGCAGCCGATACGACAATCAGAGATACTTCTGCGCATCGATTATGTTATGATGGTTAGGTTAAGGACATGCTGAAAAGTATGTATTTCCATAATCTGTCGAGTAAGTGAGTTGGAGAGTCTTAAACTTGTAACAAAAAACATCACATCGACATTCTTAAATGCGGAGTTTTTATTTTTTATTTTGAAGAAATTAATTCTGGGCAAAGTAACAAAAAATATTAATAAAGTTAGAGCGTTCAGTTGCAGTGAGGCATGCATTCCTCACTCCGCACTCAGCACTTACATTGCTTGCAATGCTTATGGAGACATGCACACAATTCAAAGATCGCCAACATGTCATCAACAGATTGCGGATGGACAGATGTAAATAGAAAACTAAAATTACCTGGTTTGTAAGCGATCAATTACGAGAATCGTATGAAGAAACGAATGAAGATGTAACACTAGATATTCTGCGAGATATTCCAGATTCAGGTATATTTGCTTTCCAATATTTTATATCGCCCAGTTTTTACTCTTCTATATGGACACCTCAACAATGGAAATGAGCAGATTAACATACATCTTTTTACATCAGAGACGTGTGGGATATCTAAAATAAATATCTGACGCGTTCGATTATTTCCACGAGTCCGATTACTGTAAGTCTATAGACGCTGCCTCCACCATTAAAAGATTATCACCATCATATAACCTTCTTTTCATTCTAGCACATAAGCTTCAAAATATATTTTTATAGTTCCCCCACGACTCTCGTGTAAATCGCAGCTTAGCATGGTTGGCTCACCTACTTTAGTCTTCTGGCCATCTAGTCAGAGACAATAAGATGATCAAATAGACAATTAGTATTTTTGAACTAGCTAGACATTACTTGATGGTAGGGCTTTGTGCAAGCTCGTCTGGGTAGGTACCATCCACTCATCAGATATTCTACCGCAAAACAGCAGTACTTGCTATTGTTGTGTTCCGGTTTGAAGGGTGAGTGAGCCAGTGTAATTATAGGCACAAGGGACAACATCTTAGTTCCCAAGGTTGGTGGCGCATTGGCGATGTAAGCGATGGTTAACATATCTTACAATGCCAATGTCTATGGGCGTTGGTGACCACTTATCATCAGGTGGCCCATATAACCGACCGTCTTCCTATGCCATAAAAAAAACATATTACTAACACACAACCTGAAACGTTCTTGTCCACACTTCCTTAGGTTAGCTGGTAGATTGTATTTGACTAAACTTTTATCATTTCGGCAGAAATTGTATCACATTTAATATCATAATCGCATTAAAACCCATCGTGTAGTTTAAACGTAGTAACGAACAGACACAAGCGAAAACCAACTTAATATTTTTAACTGAGCAAACCCATAAACGACTGCCAGGAGCGCCTTAAAGGGGTCGGTCGCACTTTGCGCACTCACAGCCTGAAGATCCCTGGCTTCTGGCTGCACATTAAAACATTATGCTAACTCAAATAACATTAATTTACATTCAATTGTAATAGGCACCATGGTATTATAATCGTGTCTATTTTCCTTTCTACATAATAATAAGAATTTTTAAATGTCTTCACTTTCAAAGTTATTTTGTTGTTTCCAATAACTGGGTAGCACATAATTCAAATATGGCCGGAGGCGCTCATGACCCTAACTACGAAGCTAGTAAATATTCAGGTTTTCCAAATGTAACCTTTATCCTGGAATGTGGTCTAGTTTTTACTAGATAATATTTTAAAATGATTAATTAATATATTATTTTCCTTATCTTTTTTCCTTCCTCATTTAACCTGGTGACGTATGGAAATTTCATTAAGTTGCCAAAATTTATTAAAACATCTGTCCGACATTTACTGATTAATATCTTTATACATAAACTAAAAAATGTTGGTATTTCAGTGTTACGTTGACGCCCGAAACATGCATAACGTAAAATATTTTAAAATTATATTATTGACTTCGTTAGTTGTGACTATAGTTTACACTATATATCCTAAGGTATACATTGGCACGAGTGATCCTATCAAAAAATACACACAAGAACATTTTATACAGTTTTACAATGGTAAGTTATATATGAAATTTAATAAAAGTATAGAAAGAAAAGAACTTATCTATTTTAAGTAATTATTACCAATATTTTGAAGTGTGCACTACATTTTATTTTGTTTATGTTTTGTATCCTATCCTATTGTCCCAGTGGTTAGAACGCGTGAATCTCAACCAATGATCGTGGGTTCAAACACTGAACTTCCATGTGCTTTATTTGTGTTTATAATTTATCCTATGCTTGACGGTAAAGGAAATGCATCGTGAGGAAACCTGCATGTGTCTAATTTATATTTCTTAAAAACAAAAAAAAAATTATCTTTGTTATCATTGTTAGTTGGTCATTGGTCTAGTGGCTAGTAGCAGATATCTAGATCCTGGGTTCAACCTTGGATCAGGCTAATTGAAAGTTATTGGTGTTTTCGACGAGAAATTCTCAGTAACCGCGCAGAATTTGGCAGTGTTTATACCTCGGAAACCCGTCGGAAATATACGGTCGTGTCGGATTTGCTGTCCCATCGGATTATAAGAGTAGAGTAGAGTAGATAGCGGGGCGTTGCACATTTATTGTACGCAGGCCTGTGCACTTTGATATGTGTCCTGCACAAATAACTAGTTTTCCTTGAGAACGGCCTCCGTAGTCAAAATTGGTCCAAATTTCTTCATCATCATTATCATGGTTACAACTAGTTACATTACAGGTACAGAAGACTTTTTAATCGACACACCTGGATGTTTCATACCCAATTATATGAAAACAATGAAATTCAATGAAGCGCATGATGCCAAGAAAACATGTGGCGAACGAACAATATTTATTAAGAAGATATCTAATGATGTTGTAATGTTTACAATCGACGAAATTAAAATGAGACATTATACAATGAAGAAGTATTCATGTTGCTACCAATTCGCTGGACCGTCTAATGTTTCAGGGAAGTTAGATTATACTTCATTAAGGTATGCATTTTAAATATAATAATATACTTTTTAAGAAGTTATAACAGTGAAAAATACGCTATATACATTATCATTGCACTGAAATTTAATACCTAAGTCATCAATATTAGAAAAATAAAAAAATCATATTATTTTCAATTACCCTCAATTAACAATAAAAAATAATATAAGGATAAGAAAATCTTGTTCTTAATTGACAATTTAATAATTATTGCCTTAACTTAAATATGCCTTGTATTACTAGTGTGCTACTTCTATTTAACTAAAATATTATAAATTAATATTTAAACTATAGTATTCAAATTTATTTGTTAACTAATTAAACATGTCATAAATTTGGTGTGCCCTGTACTTTCGAGGGTAGCCATCACAAAGACAATAAATATTCGAATAAGCGTATTTTAGATTTATTTTTCTTTCACAACACAATTTAATAGAATTATACTTTATTTTATATTTCTTTTTAAGATATTCCAGTTGTACAGAATTTAAAAATGGAACGGAAACAGTTTTAAAAGAGGAAGTAATAACCGTGAAGTGCACACTCAATGCAGCTAAAAAATTGACAATTTATGAAGACGCATATGCAGTACTGAAAAAAATCAATAAACCCTATGAGAAGAGGGACGACGAGAGATCTTGGAACATTTTAATATTAGGAATGGATACCATGTCAAGAGGTCGTGCTTACAGCAGTTTACCAAAAACATCGGATTATATATTAACACACCACTGGTTGGACTATAGGGGATACCTAAAGGTAACAAGGTATCTATGTAGATATATCTTATCTAAAAATAATATAAATTATTCATCATCATTCGCTTGATCATACTAATGTTGAAGCTGCTTGAAGCAATATGCCAGAACTCTACAGCAAGCTTGCTTGACGCTCTTCCTATGATGCTTTTTCAGGCAAAAATCAACTAACAAATTGTTACTTTATCGCAATCGAATCGAAATGTCGCTTAACTGTTTTCCTATTGTAAGTTAGATTCGAATACTATAAGCAGGAATATATCGTAACCATTATAAATTAGTGGAATTGGCACCACATGGAAGTAGAAACGCTAACATATGCTTTTAAGACACCCATGGTTTATATATAGATACCCTAGATACCCTAATGACGGACGAGGAAATCATTATTTTTAACTTTGATTTCACGTCTGGTTTATTATAATTAAAATATATTATGCTCTATTAGTAAGTATAAAATATTTAAATTATTTTGACAATTAAGAGTATTGCGACGTAATCACGGGACCAGATTTTATTTCATATTCGTTTATATTCAGTTAATCATCAAATTATTTTTTATATTTCCCAGATTACTTGCATGAGTTTTTAAAAAGAAAAATAGCTGCTGTATCCATTCTAAATTGTGTATATCAGAATTTGTTATTATTAAATGAAAAAGCAAAATAATAAAAAGTATTAATTAAGTAATTTCAACTGTGATAGCTTTAATTTTTCTAGAAATAAAATGTGGAAAGTTATTGAAATAAAGTTGCGGACTACTAAAAAATTAAAAAACAAAAAAGTTTAATGAATTAAGTAATATAGAGATGTAATAAGGTACCTAGATATAGGTATTTTAACTGACTAACTTTAAATATTTCCGAAATTTATTTCTTACATATTTCTTAATTACTTCCATACAAAACTATAGCTAACTTACGTTATTGAAATTCCGTTATAACCTGTATTATATTATATCTACTATTATATTTTCATCCTATAGAATATAAGATATAACAATAATTTAAATCGCAAATGTAAAAAAAAACAAAAATAATTAATTTCAAACTTTACTCAATACCAAACGAATTTGTGACTATGCATAAATTTTATTTTTCCGGCTATAATTTCATCTTTTACTACAGTTCTATTTTTAAATTTTGTTTTTTTTTTTTAATGATTTATGGACAGTCTCGACATTTTCATTTAGTTTAATCTTAAAAATTTGCATACTTATCAAAAATATTAATTCGAAAGTAATCCTGAACTTTGATGCAGTTTATGAGTCCGTCAGTGTATTTTTAAATCATTTTTTTTATCAGTTTTTCAAAATATTACATGCCTACATCCCGAAATGATTATTTTACCTTGATGATTTTCTTTAAATTATTAAAACTTTAATTAAAAATGAGATGATCATTACTTTCAGGTAGGATACAACACATTCCCGAATGTAATGTCTTTATTAACTGGCAAGAACATGTCAACAATATACAGAGCCTGCTCATCGGGTATGGATAAATGTAACGAAATGGTTATATGGTCAAAATTTCAAAAGGCAGGTTACGTAACCGCTACTGGTGAAGACTACTTAAGATTGCCGGACACTTTTGGTAAATACGGATATAAATCGCCACCGACCGATCATTACTTACGGCCGCTCTTTCTGACAGGAGAACATTCGTATGGTAATCTAGTATGCACGAAGAAGATGGCATCGCCGCATCATATGCTTGATTACGCTACAGCGTTTTCAGAAACTTATAAAGACGACAAGTTTTTTGGAATGTTTTGGTTTAATTCATACAGTCATAATCTAGAAAATAAACCTCAACTTATCGATGAAGGAATCGTTAATTATTTTAATAACCTTAACAGTTCAGGCGTCATGAACAATACATTTATATTTTTCTTAAGCGATCATGGTATGCGGTACGGGAAAATGAGAGAACAAGCCGAATCATATTATGCAGAACGTCTTCCGATGCTATTCATATGGGTGCCTGAGGATTTTCGAAAAACATATCTACAAGAATATATAAATTTAGAAATCAATCAAAATCGATTAATAACGCCATATGATTTACATCTAACACTATGGGACGTAATGATCAAGTCGAAATTGTCAACAGATAAAACTGATTCCGAAGCATGCCCAAATTGTGATAGTATTTTTAATGAAATAAGTCCATACAGAAATTGTGCAGACGCAAACGTCGACGAAAAATGGTGCACGTGTCATACAATGAACAGTGTTAATCAAACTGAAATCGACGTTAAACTTAGTATTGAATTAGTTGTAACATATTTACAAAATAAAATAAAAAATATAAAGACGACTTCGTGCATGAAATGTGTAGTGTTAAATTTAAAAACTATTTTACGAACGCACACGTACCGCGACGAATCTCTTAACAGCACTTATTTTGTATTAGCGTTAATGATGACGCCTGGAAACATCGGCTATGAAGCTACGATTGTGAAACGTAATGGAGAATTGAGTATCATGCAGCCTACTTATACGATAACAAGTTATAACACTAGAGGCAGTTGCGTTATTGAACCAAATCATCGTTCATATTGTGTCTGTGAAAAAATAGGAAAATGTAAAATTAAACACAAAAAAACTTGTATTGTTGTTTTATTTTCAACTAAATAAAAATATTTTATTACATAATATCGAAAAAATACACAAACGTATTCAGACAAGAGAAAATCATTAAATTAAATAACATACAGATAACTAATAAATATGAATGACTTAAGCACCATAATTATTTAAATCTAAAATAAACATGGCAAGAGAACTGTAATGTAAATCACATTAGATAATATATTTCTTTTCTTATTCATTATTATGGTATTGTATGTCCTTTTCCGTATCCCATACAATATGTATGCAAAATTTCATTTTGATCGATTGAATAGGTGAAGAGTGAAAGTTTAACAAACAATCAAAGTCACTTTCGCATTTATATTAGTTAGGATAGTTACAAGTCTTAAAATACTAATTTTACTTAATATAAATGTGTTAAACATTTTAAGTTTTAATAGATGGCTTTTGACTAAACTGTGCAAGACAAAATTTGACTTTGTTAAACAATTTAAACATATTTTTACAGTTGTTCAAATATTCTACGGATATCTCTGATTGAAATTATTTTTAAGAATAAATATTACTGTATTATACATATAGTTACCTACCTATGAAAATACTCATTTTTTAATGTTAATACTAGATATTTTTTTCAAATAACATTTTTAAATGCCATATAAATACTAACATGAATATAAATAATTTGAACTTGAATAATTTGAAATTTGAATTTATAATTCAATTAAACTATTATTAATGTAAACGTTTAATTATGTTTTGACATTCCACAATCTTATACATTTATAAAAGATCATATTTTTTTACAATATCAATACATTCAAACAATGTTATAACGAATATATTATGTTATGATTTAAGCAGTCATATCTATAACGCAAAAGGACGCAAATTCGAACATATTTATTAAAATTAATACTTTTCATTAATTAGACAATAACTCGTACCTTAATTTTATATAAAACAGCCATTTCAACAATTACACATTTCAAAGAATAATTAAGACTATTCTGTAATAATCGTGTAAGATGCAAGCGTCGGAAGCATAGATACGTTCAACCTTACGTGACTGTTTTGGAGACCGGACATCAGCCCGGCCAACTTAGATCGCACCGACGATAAATAAACGAGTAAATAAGGCTGAGTCTTATTTTGGTCTTAATGATGACGTTATATCGACTACGAAGCGGCAAAGTTGTGGCTGTACTTACACTGGCTTACTCACATTTCAAACAGGAACACAACAATATAAAGTATATTGTATCTACACCTAAGGCCTTGCATAAAGTTTTACCACAAAGTTACTGTACTTGTAGTATAACATAATCTCTTACACACTTTTTTACACGTCTTGACTAGTCAGCTTGTCAGAAGCATTCTCTATGGCTTATGGATTTAAGGGATGGTTGCTATTATATAATTCATCTTAATAAGGTCCTCCAGACCGATTTCGGCCACGGCGGCCAATCTCAAGGGAGATTAGCCAACTGCGCAGGACATATTATAGTGCACAAGTGCGTGCGCAAACACAGGTGCACTCTCTTTTCCTTAGCTCTCATAATCCGATGGGACGGCAATCCGACACGACCGGAAAGAGTTCAGGCGCAGGACCAACGGCTTAACGTGCTTTCCGAGGCACGGGAGTGTACACACTTCCAACTTCCAGACTCCGGGCTGCTACTGAGAATTTTCTGACAGAAAAACCCAATAACTATTTATTGGCCCGACCTGGGAATTGAACCCAGGACCACTGGGTCTGCGGCCTTATATCTAGCCACTAGACCAACGAGGCAGGCAGGATTCATCTTATACATATATGAGACCAACTCAGTGACTAATTAATCTTACAGAATAGAAAGCATACTGTTAATACTATTATTTGAACTTTCAGTGACATGACTCTTTAAAATGTATTTTAAATACTGTGTGGCCGGACCATTCGATTTTGGGCGAAGCCGGAAATTTGGCCGAAGGTATTAGTGTCTCAATTATCCAAAACTGTGCATTTTATTGACCAAATTTTACTACAATACTTAAGAGAAACTGAATTATGACTATTGTAATTGTTTTATGTGAAATTATTTTTGACAAAATGCAAGGTCATTTATACAATCTCGTTAAATTGACTACAGATATCAGACATCGTAAACTTAAAAAAAAAAATAGGTGTACAAATAAGTTTCCGCCGTTTTTTATCAACAATTGGACTTTTCTCATGAAAGATTTTAACCTTATAAACTATAAGGTTTTCCATTCCATTGCTAGTCACTATTTTTACCTATCTTTCTGGCAGCATACGGATACGCATCGGAAGAACGCTTTATACACTGGCCTCCAAAAAAATCGACCCACCTACATTTTTTGTAAAAAAGCCATCGTATGGTTTAAACTACCACATATTTATATTTTTAAGATTGATAATGAAAAAATGCAATTGTAGGATTGTACAAAAACAGAAATAGTGCGCAAAAAATAGGTTTTTAGGTAAATATGTGACAAAACACGAAAACGCAAAATTTTACGCAATTTTATTTTTTTGTGTACAAAACGATTATGCCGTTTGTTTTTAAATTTGGGTGCCTAAATCTTACTTTAATAGGGAGTGTTTCCTCCTCTTGACCTAATCACTGCCTGCATACGCCTATTAAGTGACCTGATTAGCTTTTTAATGTCTTCCTGTGGGGTCCGTTGCCATTCTTCAGTTAGGGCTGCTTCCAGTTGATTCAGGGTTTCTGGAATTGGATTTCGTGCTCGAACCGTACGTTTTAGCTGGTCCCAGAGGTGCTCTATCAGGTTTAAGTCCGGACTATTGGCTGGCCACTGCATAACTGGAATTTCGACTTCCCTGAGATAGTCTTTAACAATTCTAGCGACGTGAGGTCGTGCGTTGTCGTGCATAAGTTGGAAATTATCCCCAATATATCCAGCGTAAGGCATCACATGAGGCTCCAGAATGTCCGTTATGTAAGTTTCAGCATTAACAGCACGATTACGGAAAAAAACCAGCTCTGTGCGTCCCTCGAAATACCTCCCCAAAACATTGTAGAGCCTCCACCAAATCGGACTGTTTCTCGAATGCAACACTGAGAGTAGCGTTCTCCTGGCCTTCGAATGACGTTACGTCGTCCATCAGAGCCTACTAGAGACATTCGGCTTTCATCACTGAACAATACTGTCTCCCATTGGTCCAGTGTCCAATCGACGTGCTGCCTAGCAAATTGTAGTCTTGCTTGTCGATGGGATGCTGTGAGTTTTGGTCCTGTTGCTGGCTTGTGAGGGGTTAAGTTTTGCTCTCGAAGTCTTCTTCTTACAGTATTTTCACTCACAGACACTCGATCGAGACGACTTTCTCGGAGTCTACCTTGAACGTCAACAGCCGAAAGATGTCGGTTTCTTAAAGACGTCAAACCAATAAAACGGTCATCGGTCGGGTTCGTGACACGCCCCCTGCCAGATCCTGGTCTCCGGCGATACTCCCCAGTCTCCAAGTAGCGTTTGTACACTCTTCGCACGGCTGAACGACTTAATTTTAGTGTTCTAGCCACATTTCGCTGACTTAACCCCTCATGAATAAGAGCTACGACTTGAGCAGCTTCTGCTTCAGTAGTATCCATTTTTTTATGTTTAAACTTATTAAAATTATTGTTTCAACAAAGTTTCATACACTTAATCAATAATAAACATCGAACCGAGATGATTCCGCGTTAAGAACTGGTAATAAACTAACCATGCACTTTGTGCACAAAGTAACGTTTTCTTATCAATACTTTAAAAATATTCCAAATATCCTCAATAACACTTACAACTCCTCCAAATCAATATCAAGTGGGTAATAAAATGTTAAATGTATGTCCCATAAGTAAAACAATCCACCTAGGTCGTCGCATAGTTAAGATAACAACTTTGTAAGTAAAAAAATACGGGTGGGTCGATTTTTTTGGCGGCCAGGGGGTAGAACTTCCCATTTAAAGGTTTCCAAGTAAGTTTTCACCCGTTCTGTAACACG
Organism: Nymphalis polychloros; assembly: GCA_905220585.2. NCBI lineage: Eukaryota > Metazoa > Arthropoda > Insecta > Lepidoptera > Nymphalidae > Nymphalis > Nymphalis polychloros. The sequence continues at coordinate 5,692,299 of HG992247.1, forward strand.
TGGCCGAGTGTTGTCATGTAGCAAAATCAACGTGTTTCTGCTTGTACAGTGGCCGTTTTTCCTTCATGGCTCGGCTTAATCTCATTAATTATAGACGACAGAGTCTCAGTAATGATTTCGTTCGGTTTAAGCAACTCATAATACACGACACCAAGCTGGTCACATCAAATACACAGCAAGTTTTTTCCATGAATATTCGGTTCACCTCGACTTTGAAGCATTTCCACATGATCCCCTGGATTTCCTTTTCTTTGGGTTATCATAATGATGTACTACATCTAAAGAACCTCTAAAGAACGTATCGTAAGAACTATCTTATCATCAGTGACTATACAATGCTTTCTGTGCTAAACAGCTTCAGTTCATATGGGACCCAATTCCCATGCTTTTGGATTATTCCAAACGATTTTAAGCAATGTAAAATTGCTTGTTGAGTCACTCCTAATGTGAATGCTAGTTCTTCTTGCATTCACCTCCACCTTCCTCCAATAATGCCTCCAATTCCGTATCTTCGTACTAACAGATTACTTGCAGATTTCTTCAAATTAAAGAAGTAAATCAAAAATTCCCGCAATTTTGAGCCAAATAAGCGTATTATTGTAATGCTGATACAAATTCGCTAATACTTCGAAATCATAGTGTTACTGGTTGTCCAATCTTACGATAAGACGATTTACATTTGAACATTTCAACCAAAACTTACAGGTGGGGGCCATCTATTCTCAAACAGCAGAAACTTATTTGCACCAATAGTTTATTTACTTTTAGCAAATCTCGAAGTGAACCCTCAGACAGTCACAAATTCCTATATGATAAAGTGAAATAACCATGTATATTAAAAATAAATACATGTTTACCTAATAGATTCATTTAAGAAAAGAATTATAATATTTGAACTTATACTTAAATCCTCACGTTTTCTATTTTATACAATACATTGTATTTATTCGTTTTTTTTTTCTATTTTATGTCAACAAAATGACACCAGAAAAATATTTAGTCGTAGCTTTATTTTGAAAACTTAACATATACTAGTCATGTTTAAATTAAACATGTGTTGATAAATAATTACAATTACTAAAAGTTATTGAAAATACCGATTTACCTCACATTCTTCTTTTTTATTAATTAAGCTAAAGTTGTCTTAGATATAAGAGGCGAAGATGGTATACTAGGATATATCACAAACAATGAGAGCTGCGCCAAAGCCAAAGCACCGCCAATAAAATTTGGTACCTAAAAAAAAAAACAAAATTTACACACATCTATTATAACAAAAAATTTAATAATTAAATAGAAATTAAACAATTTACCGATAGATACATATCTTCTTCTATTACACCATAAGCAAACCAAAGACTTGACACAATTAATGACATGAATATCATTGGAAAAGGGAGACAATCTGTACATTTTGTCTTAATAACATAAAACAGCTTGATCATTGGTGCAGCAATTGTTAACAAAGTAAGAGAACATGCTGATAACCCTGCAAATAAAAGCATGGTGAGTTTAAGTGAAATACAAATTTATTTTTAATAACTTTTAATTATTTATTTTTATTGAAATAGTTACACCATTATCCACTACAAACTTAAAATGAACAACTAAATAGGTAAAGGTAATTTATTTAAAGGTTTCAATTTAGTGTTTGTATGTAGGGGTCAAATTTAGTAATTGTATTTTGAGTATGTTTCGATCAACAGATTAAGCTAAAATTTTTCAAAATAAAAAAATCTGGTAACAATACTGTCACATACACTGAGAAAGAATTTAAATGCGCTAGTTTAAATTATAGCTTGCTTAATATACTCATACAAACCTAATCTATTCAAAAGTACTTCATTATCATCCTCCACAGTCATGTAGCCAATTGTGAAGGCATATATTGTAATTGACAGTAAAAACTGCCTTAATACTGATGTTTTTTTGAAAGTGTAAATATAAAATACTATTACATATGAGACCATTAGTACTATTCCAACCGTATTAACTAAAATTATTTTATTGTCCTGTTTTGTTAATCCATACAATAGCCAGAGACCGGATCTGTAAGAATAATAAGCAATGTGATAGCAGTTAATGTTTTCCTATTTAAATAATGTTACAATATATATTTACTTACGATATAAAACCGCATATGAATGGTAGCGGCGATGATTCTGATGTTGTCCCATTAACCACATATTTTTTGCAAACGAGACTAAAAGAATAAGATAAAGATCATTTATTAATTATATTACATGAAAACTAATTTACGCATAGCCTTGGATGTAAATTAGTTATATTAGAAAAATAATTCATTAACATCATAACTAACACGTACATGCCGGATAAAAATTGTAATATCGTAGTAATGACTGCTAAGCTTGATACAAGATTTTTTAATTCTGATAGGTACATTTTCTATAATTCATAAATTATAACTTGTCATAAAAAAGAACAATACATTCGCCGATTATTTAAATACAACAAAATATTGCGCCGAATGTAACATGTAAACATTTGACGCACACGGCGCATAGTGCACGTCAGTTAGACCAACGTCAGTCGTCAAACGTTTTAACAATTAACACAGATTATGTTATCTCTATAATACAAAAAAATATTTTGACATTATATCTTTTTATTCTATTGTGAATTGAAGAACCTGTGCCGATATTTATTTCACTTCCATGCTCCAAGTTTTAATTAATCCAGGGACTCAGTAAGCTAGCTTTGTAGTCTAGGAGTAGGAATTTTATTCGCACCTCAATGACTGATCGTGAGCTCTATTTATAAACATCTCATATTTTCGATCATTTCGATAGACTTTTGTAACTATTTGTAGAATTGTCGGTAAATACGTATATTATGATCATGACGATCTTATCATTCGTCGTTAGACGTATGTTGCGTTCAACCCATGGTCTTGTATACAGATCTAGCAACGGAGGCCAATTTCAGTGGTTGATTGAGAAATTGGTGAGATTGTGTTATAACTTTTATTTCGCAACAACGCCCGCTGTACGTCGTTGCTATCGCACGTGATTGAGTGACACGCGGTGTATATTTTTTTCTCCCAAGTATTGTGTTATTTAATCATTGTTATATCGTTTTGCGGATTTGTTGTTATTTTTGTTTTGTTATTTAACTGTTTTGTTTGGATTTGAAAAAGTGTTCGGGATAATTAATACGCGAATTGTCATGCCTCTGGCGGCCGTAAGTTGAACTGAACAGCATCAAAAAGCCGACGTACCCCCACTACTGTTGTTGATAGACCTGTGTATACGACCGTGGTTCAACCTTACTTTGTTGTTTTTTTCTTTCTTTTTGACAATGTCACAAACTGTTGTAGTTGACAAATTATTGATTGTCAGTTTTGACATTTTAATATTATAATTTAAGGGTATCAAAACATTTTATTCGCTTTGATTAAAACTTCGACTTTAATCTTCTAGTACATTATTCTAATCTAAAGTCTATTTGAGAAACCATCAATTAGTAATTGCTTGTTTATTGTCATTATGATATAAATTATTGACTTAACATAATGTTATTCTTATAAAATGAAGTGTAGAAATTGACTGACAAGAATTAATAAAGTTAATTTAAGAGAAAACAATCAACGGGATTATTTTAACTTTCTTTTTTTAACAATGAAATAACTACTAAAATGAAGTCATTTAAGTTAATAGTGCATCAATCTAGTTTTAGCTGTAAGTATGATTACATTATTAAATAAAAAAATACTATTTAAAATAATGGTATACTAAAATATTTAAAAATATGTTTAGCGGAAGATCTTATAATCAATCTAAAAGATTATCCTGGATTAAAGGAGAAAGACATAATTGAAATCTATCATCCCGAAAATGATTACCCTCGACTGCTTTTACAAGTTACTAAGGTGGATGCTCCAGGCCGAGGGAGAGGTACAAAATTTTTTTTATAATGCGTGTAAAATATCGTATTCATTATTCACAGCAACTAATGATTTTATAATGTATGCACTTTTTACTGGCATTACTCACTAGCAATTCTATTAACTTTTATTGTGATGTAAGAGTGACTGAGCCAGTGTATTTGTGATGCGCATTATTTTGAACTCCTAGGCAGACAGCCTACTATCAATTACAATCTTTACTTTTTAATTACTTTCAAAATTTACTCATTTACAATGTATTATGAAAAAATTTGTTACAATATTTTATAAGTTAAATAATTGTTCAATAAATAGTAAATATTTATACATAACTTTAATACTAATATTATATGTATTGTTTTGTAAATTTTTTGAAATTACATATATTTAAAACATCCTTAGATACCATCAGTGTGGAACAAAGTATTGCCACAACATTTCAGTTGAGAACCTTTGCTGATGTTTATGTGAATGTTGTAAATGTAGCAGACGTTGCACTAGATTCAATGGAATTGACATTTAAAGATCAGTACTTGGGAAGATCGGAAATGTGGAGGCTGAAGAATCATTTAGTAAGTTTACACATTTCAATACCATAAATGGTTGTAACCCACTATTTACCAAATTATAGAAAACAATACATTACAATATAACAATTTAATATTATTTCCCCAGATGTATTGATAAGGGCATCAATAACATGGTTTTGTCATATGTAATGTTCTGCATAATAGGTAGTTATTTTGTCGAATATTATAGCAGTGCGAACATAATTAAGGGGGGCTACGCTCTGCTATCCACAATAATAGCAAATTCTTGGTGGTGATTTATACATTAAGTGTTATTTTTTTTAGGTAAGCACATGTGTCTATCTCAATAAAAAGATTGAGTACTGCGGTGGGGCAGTTAGATGTCAAGTATATGAAATGTGGTCTCAGGGTGACAGGGTTGCATGTGGAGTAATTACAGAAGACACAAAAATTGTATTCAGATCATCAACATCTATGGTTTATCTTTTCATCCAAATGTCGTCAGAAATGTGGGATTTTGACATCCACGGTGATCTGTACTTTGAGAAGGCTGTTAATGGGTTTCTTGCAGATCTTTTTACAAAATGGAAGGTATTTATAAATATAATAATTGATGTCAGTTCTGTTTTGTAATTGCATTTAATATGCAATCACTAAGGTTTGTTTTATAATATTTCATATTAGAAAAATGGCAGTAACCATGAAGTGACCATTGTATTATTTTCAAGAACATTTTATAAAGCTAAAACTTTAGAAGAATTTCCACAGCACATGAAGGAATGCCTGCAAAAAGACTATAGAGGTAGATTTTATGAAGACTTTTACAGGTAAGTTCAATTTTTTTTTCTTTAATTTTAAAATACGAAAAGGATATACCAGCCCTTTAATTACAGTATAGACTGGCCAGGCCATTAGGGTTAAAAAGTTTTGATAGTAATTTGTTTTTGTTGCGCCAATTCTGATTTTGATAACTTTTAAGGGTGGCAGTTCAAAATGAGAGATATGAAGACTGGTCAAATGTATTGCTCCAATTGAGGAGGCTTTTCACAGACTACCAAAAAATAGTGTTGCAGTATCATGAAAGGCCTAATATGGAAATCCCGACAGCTATAAATTCCACGGCGGCCCAAGGAAATTTCCTTGAAGTTCTTAACATGAGTTTAAATGGTATAATCTGAATATATACATATATAACTAATATAATTGATGGCGTTTCTCATTATGGTTACCATTTGAATTTTCAGTTTTTGAAAAACATTACTTGGATAGATGTTTCGATCGTACTGGCCAGCTCAGTGTTGTGATAACACCGGGTGTTGGTGTGTTTGAGGTGGATAGAGAATTGACAAATGTCACAAAACAGAGAATCATAGACAATGGAGTCGGAAGTGATCTTGTGTGTGTGGGTGAACAACCTTTGCATGCCGTTCCACTACTAAAATTCCACAACAAGGACAGCAATCTGAATTCTATAGATGATTATTCGATGCCACATTGGATAAACTTATCATTTTACTCCACAAATAAAAAAGTTGCATATTCAAATTTTATTCCAAGAATTAAATTACCACCGAGGAAAAGTCAAGAACCACTGAAAAAGATGTATGAAGATGAGTCGAAAGGGAAGTTAATAAAGGAGGATGATTACATGCACAATTCAATATTTGACTATGACGCGTATGACGCTCAAGTGTTTCAGTTACCACCAGCACACAGCACTTGGTAAGTTTTTGGAATAATTACTTCTATAATTAAATCATATTAATAATATAAAGCTAATCTAACTTTACTTTAACATTTCACTACATTACTTGGTGGTAGAACTTTGTGCAAGCTCGTCTGGGTAGGTACCACCCACTCATCAGATATTCTTCCGCAAAATAGCAGTACTTGGTACTGATGTGTTGCTATTTGAAGGGTGAGTGAGCCAGTGAATTACAGGCACAAGGGACATAACATCTTAGTTCCCAAGGTTTGTGGCGCATTGGCGATGTAAGCGATAGTTAGCGTCTCTTACAATGCCAATGTCTATGGTCGTTGGTGACCACTTACCATCAGGCGGCCCATATGCTCGTCCGAATATCTACGCTATAAAAAAAAAATAACTTGTTCATTTGGGATGACATATTACCATATCGCAAACTGCAAAGAATGCCTGTAAAGAGTCTCGATATTTAAGTAATGAAGTAATATTTCCAAAGGTTTTTAATATTCAATTTTTATTTTACGTTATAAAAAACATGCCATTTTAGTGTGCAGAGGATCACTCGTACTAAGAAAACATCTGTTGCTGGCTTAGAGGGTATAAGCAGACGAAGTCCACCAGCTTCTTCAATTCACCATAGGAAAATGTCCGATCCTGATATCCATCACAGTCTCGGATCGGATATTTTAACGAGTAGTAAGTTAAATGACACTCTAAATATTTATCTTAGCTTTGTTTATCTCTACTGTTAATGACAAAACCAGTTTGAGTCATCGTCCTAGATTCACTACAAACATAGATTCACGAGAAATCACCACAGGAATAGAGTTTCAAACTATTTTTCTCAAAAACACTACTAACACAGTCTGAATATCGATGCCTATAAATCCTCTAATAGCTAAATAAAAATAAAAAAACCTTTTTAATTTTAATGTGGCGATAATAAATATTTGAGATATATTTTTTTGCATATTATTTTGAGTTACCGTTTGGAATTTACGCTCAAACTTAATCGTCCGCATGTTATATATATTTTATATTTTTCAGGTAAACATGGTGTTAATGAGGCCGGCAGTGATGCAACGGATTCGCCAATTTCAATAACCCGACTTTCGCCGCGAAGTTCTGTGTCCAATAAGCCGGTGATAAGAACTGGGAGGGCTCTCATCAACCCCTTCGACCCCTCCCACGTCACCGTCAAGCTGACGAGCAATCGTCGCCGTTGGACTCATATATTTCCTAAAGGTCAGTTGTAATTTCTTAATTATATTTTATTGCATGATTTGAAAAATACGGTAAAATAATTATTCGGAGACAATCCAAGTTGTACGGATTTAAGTTTCAAGAAATATTTTGCTAACCCTATCTCAGTTGGTAATAAGGCAAGCTAGATGACGTTACGTAGTATAAAAAATATAATATCTTAGAGGAAAAGTTTATTTGTGTAAGTAATAAAACGGTAAATTGTAATCGGTTTTCCGGCTTAGCAGGACTTATCCGATACACTCTGTATAATAATTGTAATCACTCAGCTATATTTCTCTCTACAACACGCACAATGCATTTGCATAGCCACACTGACTCACACACACGAAGACACATGCCAAATAATTGTTTTAATATATGTTACACATTGCGATGGAATCATCATTATCCTTACTGTAATATTATAAGACAGTGAGTTTGTTTGTTCGTTGCGGTTTCAATTCTCAACTGCTCAGCCGATAATCATGACATTTTTCATACTCGTTCTAACACATCCCCCCTTAAACGCAGGCGAAGCCATGGGGGGGTTATTTTATTTTATATTTCTCTGATAAAAAATTCTACTTTCATAGACTATTCGTTCGTATTTTTTGCTTTGTTACATTAAAATTAAAAATAAATTAGTACATCTTGTTGCATCCGTACAGGTCCAACCGGCGTTTTAATCCAGCAGCACCATTATCAAGCGCGACCAGCTGGAGAGCCGGCTTCGCGTCCAGACGAACACCGCTCCGAGAACAACATTAGCAAGGAAACCGGTTCTACTATCAACAATAATAACCATTCTGTATACCAAGTCGATGGTAAATACGAAGCTATTTATATAATATAAAATAATGATATAAGTAACAGCCACTGCATATCCTACGGTTATGTTCTCTCGCGATACTTTCAATGATATAAGAGTATAAACACATGAAAAACTCATTGGTGACTATTAAGATTTGAACCCACGACTATCGGGAAACATCTAAGTGACCTATCCATGGGGCCATTTCAGCTCTATCATTATTATTCTAAACAAATTAGATGGAGACTATTCATTATTATTCTAAACAAATTAGATGGAGACTATTCAGTATTCATATAAGGCAATTAGCATTTAAGCCTCTGCTAGCTAGACTGTATAGATGTGACTTAGCTCTGTAAATGTCATTTGTTGATTAACAAAAGCTCTGTAAAAGAATAAATACCACGAAAATATAGTTAATTTTCATTTAATTTATGTAGTAATTGCGCATAATAAATCTTAATTACGAATGGCAGCAAATACCTAAGTTTGCCGTTCAATCTTTTTTTAATATTACATATGGCAACATTCTTTCAGGTAATGTAATTAGTCGTAAGCGTATGATAAGCGCTTCAGGAACTTTAAGCGTTCTAGGCACTGCTTTAAGCACTCCGTCCACGACAAATAACGCCTCGCTTGCGTTATTATGGGGCGCCACTGGAGAACAGGAGTGGACGCCGGCCTTAACTACTGGTGATTATTGAATATGAATTATTTTATAGTATTCACTTTACCCGAACTGTTTTAAATTTTAAATCTGTTTTCGAGAAACTTATATTAATATGTAAACATCGAAAATTATTATATAGTTTTTCAGTATATATTATTGAAGGGAATTAAACTTATTATATAATTCGAATGATACTGTGATTTATGTCTATAAACACAAAAATTGGTTGAATTTCTTTAAAAGAATTGGTGAATTTTGACCATGGTATCATTATTGATAATGATTATATTGTGATACAGTTGATGATATAACGCCTCTTCATTCATAACTTCTACTAAATGTTCATATCATTTTTGATGTTTCATGATATCGTCGCATTGAAATCTTCAAATTCGGATCGAATGCGGCCCAAAGCGAACCGAGCTATAGGTTTGATATCCTATTCATTGGATTTGCATCGAGTAGTTGCCGCAAACCCTTCATGATTAAAAATAATAATCTATTTATTTTTGGGGAACCTTTTATCACTAAATGTAATCCGCTTTTTAGAATTTTAGTAGCAAATCCAATATGCTATTCGTATGGAACGAACTAGCCTAACATAGAAAGAAAATGAGCTGGTTTGTTCGGTAGCAATAGGTCACAAGTTTAATTTTCCTTACAGTACCAAATACCAAATAAAACCTCTTTGGAAAGTACTTTTTAGTAAGATATTCATTTTAACAGAATATATTCGATTTTTAAACTGTTTTTTTTTTTTCTTATATAAACTTGTGGTCAATCGCATTTGATTAGCAAAAATGTGCTTAAAACAATGTGCCAATTAAAATAACACAAGTTATGCTTAATAAATAAATTCATTTATATTTATATTATTTATTGAAATAAAGCATGTCACATCATTATAATACTACTTATTAAATGTTTATTAATGTTACAATTAAAATATACTTTGTCTCTTTCTTTCATACGAAATGTCCTTTGACAAACTGAGACAAGTTATACAATGAAATACTTTTAATAAACTTTTTATATTTGGCCGTAACACTACGATTTTAATGATAAACGCTTTGGGCCTTTTTCGGTAGCATTCGAATATATGTTATTATTTTGTGTCATAGTTTTATTAAAATACTTCACTGCAATATCTTTATCCAAACGTCGCTCGACTTTCAGCTTATTAATTAGTAGTATTCTATTTTTAAATCATTGCTTTTTTGTACTAACATTCGCTTTAATATCCATTCGAGCTCAGCACAACTTTAATATGTAGAAATGTAACTCATAGAATAGTTAATTCTTCAAAGATATTTTGCTCTTTAGGCGTGGACTGGAAATCTCTGACTATCCCAGCGTGCCTTCCGATAACGACGGATTATTTCCCGGACAAAAGGTCGTTGCAAAACGATTACCTAGTATCAGACTATAATCTGTTGCCGGACGACGTGAATGCGGATTTCGCTAAAAACAGGGCTATATACAAAGAGCCACTTACGACTATGGAAGTTTTCAAAGAGTTGGTTTCGCAACGACTGGCGCAGGTGATTTGAATTTTTTTGATTTAATATATGTAGGAAATTAGATATTAAATTATTTTTTTATGTGTCTTTAATACTCGAAGGTGATGACGTTTTTAATCTCTAATATTTATTTCCTGTACTTTAATTTTATTTTAATATATCTATATAGCTACCCAGTACGGGTAGTTACCACCAATATACTAGTTATTCCACCGCTACTGCTGCACACTGCAATGCTGCGTTCTGTTGAGTAGGACTAGTCCTGATTCAATGTATTTATAGACATCAGAGACAAAGCATCTTCGTTCTTTGACGAGCGTCGTATTCACGGCTTGTACCGTCTGATTAATATTTCTCGCAGTGGGCAGTTATCTGGGCAGACGGTCAAATATATCCTTCGCCGTCTCGTTTTTATTTTTATATAGCATAGGCGGACGAGCATACGGGCCACCTGATGGTAAGTGGTCACCAACGCCCATAGCCATTGGCATTGTAAGAGATGTTAACCACCGCTTACATCGCCAAAGCGCCACCAGACTTGGGAACTAAGATTTTATGTCCCCAGTGCCTGTAGTTACACTGGCTCACTCACCCTTCAGACCGGAATACATCAGTACCACCTACTGCTGTTTTGCGCTAGAATATCCGACGAGTGGGTGGTACCTACCCAGACGAGCTTGCACAGAGCTCTTCCACCGAGTAAAATATATACGTATACTTGTAATATCGTATACTTCAATCTCAATAACCTCAGAATGGAACAAAACAATGGTTTCACGGTATTCGCAGGGCTTCCAGTTAATCGTCGGGGTGAACGACAACGAGGTGATCGAGTCGCACTGCCCATCCACGCACGCGCCGCCGCCGTCCAAGGTGGCGCCGCCGAGCAGTAAGCCCGCGCACGTGGCCAAGCGGTACCTGCTATCCATCGGCAGGATCTTCCACAAGCTCACGCTCGTCGGCTCCACTATAACCGTCACGAGGTACAGGCCGAGGTGAGTCCGAATTCTGTTCGAGATTATCCTGAAACACAAAAGGTTTCTTGTCAATTATCGGTTAACTTTACGGCCCGAACCGCAGTTGTGGCTCTTCGTTAGAATAATCGTGAATAATTACAATTCAAAGGCATAATTCTTGGCATTCTTGGTGTATGTCTAATTGCTATCACTAAAACCGAGTTATTAAGTCCATTCCTGAAAGAGGAAAAATTACATTTATGTGCAATTTTTCTTTATTTGTCAAAGCGCCCTAGATTATAGGTAAATCTAAATATTTGGCAATAAAATCAGTCCATTCATTTGGGAACTACGATACCACAGACATGCACAGACACAGGGTAAACTTATTAGCCATTTTTAAGGTCGGGGATTAAAAAAAAAAAAAAAAACATTTTTTGACATTTCCTCGGTGCTGGATGGATGTGATAATTGTTACTTAATTATATTTTATAAAATTTTCAGACATCCATATCCTCCGTTCAACATTCACTACAGATATCGTTTCCACGCCCCGAACCACGACACGTACGAAGTGTCCTGGGTGTCGTTCTCGACTGAAAAGCTTGAGAACTACAACTGGAACTACATGGACCACTACATATGCACACGAGGCGATACCGACTTTGCACTTGTTGAGGTTGGTTTGCAATATGTACGTATACATGACGAAAGCATAAATCCTTGTGAGCTGGCAGAATAGGATAGAACCAACTTATCTTCCAAGCCCATGGGTATAGATTGAGATTTTGTGCCATGCGTGACTCAATACAATCAATACCATCGAGTGCTTAATCAAAAATAAATTTACTTGGTGGTAGAGCTTTGTGCAAGCTCGTCTGGGTAGGTACCACCCACTCATCAGATATTCTACCGCAAAACAGCAGTACTTGGTATTGTTGTGTTCCAGTTTGAAGGGTGAGTGAGCCAGTGTAATTACAGGCACAAGGGACATAACATCTTAGTTCCCAAGGTTGGTGGCGCATTGGCGATGTAAGCGATGGTTAACATATCTTACAATGCCAATGTCTATGTGCGTTGGTGACCATTTACCGTTAGGTGGCCCATAAGTTCGTCCGCCTACCTAAATTATAAAAAAAAAATCTACCTAAAGTGGTGGGATACAACCTCGGCTTATTATTAATGAGCTCTAAAAGTGAAACGTATATTCAATATATGTAATGATTATATATGAGTAAGAGTGACCATTCCTTCTTAGGTGATTGATTATTTATTTATTAAAAGTAGATTAATATATATTATTTTATTATAAAAATAAACATCAGGGGCACATATAATAGTTGTCATTTCTAGCCTCTCAAATATTGGCGGTTCCGTACCCTTCTATTGCCGCTGATCAATCCAGCCACGAAGACGATCCTAGAAGACGAGTCGACCCACTGCGATATATACCCGACACCAACACGCCAGGACTTGGACCACCTCACGGAAGGGTTTCTTAAAATGACAGAATCATATTTTAACAAAGTTAAAAGACCGAACAAACAAAGGGTAAGTATTGAATCTAAACGCTTCAAGAAATTAAACATTAAATTGTATATAAAAAAAAAACAATATTAAATTGATAATGTAAATACTTTTGATATATTCGTAATTTATTTAGCCATCTAACAAGTTTGGGCATGAAATTTTAAATGCACCCGAATGTACACGTAGATGTCATTAAAGCACTTGCATGCGTTTTAGTAAATAAGAGCACTATTTGCAATTAATACGTACACATTTATAATTATAAACTCAAACATGAAATTTTAAGCTCGTGACGTCACAATGATTTTGTCTATGGCATGTCACAATGTTTATTTCAGACTTAGGTGCAATTGCCATTAAAATTTTCGTGTAATTTATCAGTTTTTATTCCTTCACCGCCGCAATACAACATGAAACCTTGTTTGTCTGCATGTTTATTTATTATGTATCGTGTAAATTTTTATTTTTATTTGCATACCCTTTTATCAATTTCCTGTTTGAGTAAACTTGCATGCACTTAATTATTAAAATGATCTAATACTTCTTGTTTTATGAAATCATTTATTTGAAGTAGTTATTTGTATTGATACAAGTCAGATCGTTCAAGACATCAATTTTAAACATTTGCCACTAATTCGCCTCAAAGCCCGGGCCGTCAAACGATTTGTTGAATGTCCGATCTAACGGAGGCAACAATAACCAACGCCGGCCCTACAAATTTTATTACTCACAATTGTCAAATCGAGTAATTCTATAACAGAAAAAACGCGAATTAAACACTATATTATTATTTTCTCAATATCAAACAAAATTCAGCTCAGTACGCGTGTCAGAAGTGAAACCTTTTTGGGTCAGAAACGTTTTTTATTAAAACGTTACATACTGAAACGTTGTAGTCCAATGTGACTTTATATCGCAACAAAGAAGTTTCACTTCAGAAATCGTAATTTCATTAAAAGTAGGGCCGGAGTTTATTGGGGGATAGGCTCCAAGGAGGTTAGGAATACACCTCGGCTGCCGCAGGTGGCGACGACTTGCGGCTCTTCGGAGGCGGCCCTCACGAGGCGGCGGCACTCCACCTCCAACCTCACGCGGAACGCGCAGGTACACGGAACTCTAGCCCCACCGCCGCGGTGATAACGTCTACACTCGCTCGCATCTCTGCTCCGGAAATACATTATACTCCCGATTATCCGCGGAATTCGGCAACTGATAATACGAATTAGGCTAAAGATTAAAAAACAAAACAAAAATGTAAAATATAATTCGACATTCGACAATAATAATTTAACTTTTAATGTTATTTACTTAGTCCTGTCGAAGCAACTTTTAAAATCACTACTAAAATCCATTAACAAAACAAAAAAAAACAAAAACAAATTACCTCTTAATCCTCTAAAGGGAAACCCGAGTAATCCGCCCGCAGATAGTCGAGAGTTTGCTGTATAATATAATTGATACGCTAGAACCAGTATCAGCAAGCTGAAGATTTCTCAAGTCAGGCACTTATTTCAGCTGATTTGTTAATAGGCAATAAATATCGATCGCTTCAAATTTAACTCATAAAAAATTAAGAAGCATCATTTTATTATTACCACAGATAAGACCAGAGATGCTAGAGTTGGATAATTTTTTATGATCAAAGACTAAAGAGCGTTTTAATAGATTAGGCAAGAATTCATTTGAACGCTTTATTTAGACATACACTCATAATGTAGCTATAGTAGGACGCCTACGAAGCTACAGCCTTAATATTTAAAAGAAAAAAAAATGTGTTGTACATCGAGTCTTTGTTTTTTTTTTTTTTCATTTGCACAATCACGGTTATTATTGTTTTTTTTTTTTTAAATTTATGTATTAAGAACATATTGATGTTCTTAACCTTCTACATTTTCGGTAACTCGTAAAAGATTATTATTATAGAAAACACTTATTATACATGTACATAAATCATAAATCCAATTTTTTTTTTGTTTTTGTTTTACACTTTATGTTGACAAACTACATTTAGGGTTTTAAACACACATTATAACAATCGGTTTGGAATTTGCCATATACAGCTTTAATATTAAAACTATTAATTAACAATTTTGAAGCCATAATGTGTAGTTGACAAAGTAATAGCGCATACTGAGGTCGCACCATAAAATCTTACAAATAAAAGTAGCAAGCACATTGAGTTGACACCATAATCATAGTAACCTATGGCTTTTCATACCATAATTTTTAAGTAATTCGATTGTATGTTATATGCGTACATATAGCACTGCTTATAGAATCATGTAAAGCGATGCACGGACTGCTCCATAAAAATGTAATTACGTTGGCTGGCTTCTTTTGTTTATTTAATGATTGTATTCTCTTATATCAGTATAAAAAAAAAACTGTTTTTGAGACAGTACTTTTATTGAAAATTCTTTTTTATTTAAGTGTACTGTTATAGATTCTTCATCGTCTTAAAAGCAGTTGTATTTAGTACGAGTTTGATTAGTAGGTATATATGTAAAAGTATGCTATGCAAATAGTCGTAAATATTGTGTGACATTTTTTTTTTTGTATATATAATTGGGATATTTATCTGAAAATTAACTTATGAATAAACCTTATTTATTATTTCTATTTATGGATGAAACAGATTATTAATTTTGTATCGATTTTCGGGTTATATTTTCGGATAATAATTCTGTTACGACCAGCAAATATCTTGACAATTGAGCAGGAGTGACGTCACGTTTTTGAGTCAATATTTTGTTATATGTTATTTTATGGGCAAATATTCTCATGCTACTCTGAAAAATGTTCAAGGTGTTTGCGGGGTATCTGTATATATTTGTACGTAGTGTTGTAACGTTATCGTGTGGTGCAGCAGGGCGGGGTGTCCAGCTCTCCGTTCAGAGAGCGCGTCGGCAGCACACGGCTACCCGACCGACCGCGGCTTCGGATCGAAGCCATGTCAGTATCATCTACATGAAACTCTATGTGATTCAAATGACAATGCCAGAATCTATACAGATAATACATACATTTGAAACAGTTTCAACGACAAATTTATCATTTTAATAATTCACCATAACTTTTTGGTTTGTTGAATATTGTAAAATACAAAAAAAAATCATGGTTTAGCTATCTTAAATAATAGGCACTTGTAAGGTTTCTACATTATCCAACTACACTTTTCATTTTATAACTTTAATTAATATAATTGTTTAACCAATTAAACAATAAGTAATAATTAGTAAAATTAAACTTAGTAGAATCTAACCCAAAACCGATTAGTCAATACACTGTTAAATGGCAATGTAACAATGAACAGAACTCAATCCTTTTTGTTCGATCATTTTAACAGCTTACCTTGTAACAGTTAATTCTTAAATAGTATTATTGCATTAAATTTACAATAACTATTTTATAAATATTGTATCGGGT
The DNA here is from genome assembly GCA_905220585.2 of Nymphalis polychloros. NCBI lineage: Eukaryota > Metazoa > Arthropoda > Insecta > Lepidoptera > Nymphalidae > Nymphalis > Nymphalis polychloros. Next base: position 5,708,596 of record HG992247.1, read on the forward strand.
TCTAGCATTGTCGTTGAATCATTGTATCTTAGTCGTCCATTTAAGCACATACTTCTCATTTCAACCCGTGTACCATTGAACACCAATATAAGTTGTGATCGTCTCTATTACCCGCAAAAGTTAATTTCGACCACGGGGCCGATTCTATTAATCTATAACGATTATAATACGTTCCCGATTCAATTCTAATCCATATGCAGTAATGTCAAAACAAAACTTAATTGTCAACTTTTATACCAAAAATTTGTTTATTGATTAAATTAATGATTTCGATAAAGTGAAAATTTGTTATTAGAATTGTACCTAGATCTGAATACGCGCTATCTGAACACCAAGCAAATAGTGCGATTCCGTCATCTTAGTGTCAATTTAATTCTTGCGGGTTGTATTATGTATTCGAGTTGTGTTGTCACTTGTCTATGACCAGTGAAATTGTCGATCGATCCTGTAGTAAGTACCAGGTTTGCTTGCTTATCTGCATGCCGTAGGGGTTTTAATTTGGGGTTTTTATTGATCATTTGGCTTATTCCATTTCATTACGCATTAACATTCCTTACAAATAATTAACGACATTCCTTTTAATCTGTGGCCTAGTGCTAAAAGTGCCAAAGTACAATTTTTGAATAAAATTCGAGGTAGATTTTACGATTTAGTAAATAATTTAAAAAACAATGAATTTATTCACGCTAAAACGGTGTAAGATTATCTTCACAAATACAAATAACATTACTCAAAAAGCCATATGTTGTATAAAACTATCAACATTCGTTCAATATTACTAAAAGTAAGGGTTATTGATATAAGCCCTTTTAGCACCTGCCTAAAATATTATGTTTTATGGTCATTCTTTATAATTTACACTTTACTATAAAACAAATTTGATACTTCCTTATAATTCTTAATATCTTTTAAAGGACGCTTGTTTAATTACCTTAAATGCTTGTTATTCTTATCCTTATTGACTGTTTCATTGCAGCAAGTATCACCCACTAAGTCACTAAATACTAGTCAAGGGATCAAGTAAGTAAGCTATCAGCTCTCATCATTCATCTAATTGCGGAGTAACTGAAGTTTGTTTGATCCTTAACTAAAAATGTCAGACGGTGATTGGTTAAAAGATTCTGTCTTATTCTTTCGAATGTCAAATTAATAATGACAGAAAGAGAGAGAGATAGAGCAGTGTTTAAGTAAAAAACTTCTAAATGACGTATATAAGAAAAGCTGTTAATGTATTATTATGTCAGCAATATATTTAATTCTAACGCTCGGTTTCTATATTTAAAAAATTGTTATTGTACATCAATAATCGATCGGTTTGTGTCATGTGACGCAGTAACAAAACTTCTTAAGAAAAAACGCTTTATAAAGCGATTTTATATTACGCTTCGTAGACAATTCAACCATTCGTAAGCAAAACTAATCGTTTTTTGTATATAATAACCGATCATGTAAAACTTCAGATACCCTAAAATTAACAAAATTTTCATTGTTCCTATTTTTATTTTTTCATAATAAGTTTTCTTTGCTTGAGATGCTTTAGCAAATGGTAATTTATTTATTTAAATACATTCGCGTTCATCAATACATTTTTCTTACATGTTTCTGTAACTAAATTATATTAAAACTTTCAGAGCGGCAGCAAAGACTGTTCTAGAAAGATCGCAATCCCAGTCCGGCGAATGCGATGACACATACGACGACGGGTTAGTATTATTTTGTTATAGTAGTAGTCGTAGTAACAGCCTGTGAATGTCCCACTGCTGGGCTAAGGCCTCTTCTCCTCTTTTGAGAAGCTTTTGGAGCTTATTCCACCACGCTGCTCCAATGCGGATTGGTGGAATACACATGTGACAGAATTTTCAGTGAAATTTGACACATGCAGGTTTCCTCACGATGTTTTCCTTCACCGTCAAGCACGAGATGAATTGTAATCACAAATTAAGCACATGAAATTCAGTGGTGCTTGCCCGGGTTTGAACCCACGATCATCGGTTAAGATTCACGCGTTCTTACCACTGGGCCATCTCGGCTTTCGGCATTTTGTTATAATTATTAATAATTTGCGAAAACCAAATTTTTTTTCCTGTTCCAGAGTGATAGAACCAAAGTTGAAAGCGAATGCAACATTGTTAGAAGTCGTTGATCGGATGCGTCACCCAAGTTTAGGCGTAGGGTTCCTTCAACAGACCGTTAGTTTGCCTTCGCATACGTTTGTCTCGATTTATGCAATCCACTGGCTTCAGGCCAATATGGAAAATATGACGTACGAAAAGGCGACCAGCTGTATGGAGGTAAGGATACCGATTCATACCAAATAATGTTATTTTAAAACATCATAATATAGTCTTAAGTGTATTTTCAGAGACTGCTCCGCGATAAAATGATATGCCACGCGTCCGGTGATACTCTAAAACGATATATTGTCGGTTATTACATGTACCACATACTTCCGCAAAAGAAGGAAAAGGGTGAGCCTTTAAATAAACTAGATTCGTCTCAGCATTGGTGACGATTCAGTCACTCCAATCGCGAAAACGAGATAGCAACATTCTTAGTTCTGTCAATTTACATTGGGATTTGGTAAGAAGGTATTGTTTTAATTCGGCGAGCAAGAGATGGAAATGTTTTGAATCCTATCGATTAATATTGAGATTGTTTACAATTCGTACGAATTTTTATCAATAATAGTTTTATTCGATTTAAGAACTAACGGACTACGTGAAGCCGTTGGGGGATTTGCAAAGCTTTGAGAACGAATGGATGGAGGTAGAAGTTTTAGGGCCTCGGTCGCCCTTGTTGACGTCAGAAACGGGTGCTATAGATATTTCTGGGAACAGCACTGCGACCGATGACTCTGGAATGCCTGCGTTTCTTTGCGACAATATCGACCCTAATTATATGCATATGGAGAATGATGATTGTAAGTCACATAATTGGATTTATTACAAAACAAAATATTGACCTAAATGTTGAATATAGTAGCTGTACGTTTCTAATAATGTTCATTTTCATATTTATATCAATTTTAAGTTGACGTATTTAGAAATTATTAAACATAAATCTAAATTTTTATCACAGTTTGACCTTTTATATATTCTAATTAACGAGGAGGTCAAAAAGGTCGTACGAGTGTTCAACTAACAAGTTTCTTAGTAAAATGTATTTATATTTCAATCGATACAATCTTCACTTTTTTTTGTATTGAAGTTTTACCTATGACTTCAGACTTCAAATAAAATATAAATATACCACTTTTTCGAAATTGAAGGCAAATTTTTCAATCGCCAGTGACATTAATTCAATTCAAAATAATATTAAAATTTTAATAGTATAAAAAAAATAACAAAAGTCGGTTTACGGACGATAATTTTACGTGATAACGTCATAAGAAAACATTGATGAATATTCGGACGCATCGGCCGATGGAGTGTAACAGAGATAGATGCGTCACAAGCCGAACGCTTAGGCCGATCGTGCCTCTGTATCGCTTGTTCCGCGCTCGGCTCAGGCGGAACGTGACAATGAGTCATGCTTTTTCGTGGGTGCAGCCGGTGTTCATCGATTCATAAGACGTTATAACGTCAAAAAAAATGTTGTTAAAATATGGAGTATAAAAGTAACTGGCAATTGAAAAATCGAGCCTTATAGTAATTATTGAAAAGGTGGAGACAATGAAGAAAAAATAGGTATATTTTTTCTGATGTATATTTTCTCGAATGAGTAAAAAAACTCGAACTAGGCGTGTCAAAAACTGAATAACCGAATGGACAAAATATAATTGCAATTTTTCATGAATGGTTTTAAAGGAAACTCATATGATATAGTTGTGATGTATTTAACAATATATCTACAATTTTAGTGCCATTGTATAAAAACACTCATCTCGATATAGACGTGAACAATAAGAGTGATCGGATAGAATGGGGCCACGCGCGCTATCAAGCGACCTTCAGACCGGACCAAGCGTTCGAAATGTGCATCCAATGGGCTATCGCAAGTGGGAATATAGTTGCTGAGTTGGTAAATATACCTACATATCTTTATCAAAAGATAAATATGTACGTCTATATCTTTTAATTAAATAATATTACTTTAGGTAAAAAATCGGATTTATCGAATATTGGTGAGGTATTGTAAAAAAAAATGTATTTGTATTCTTAATACAGTTGTCCCAGCTTTACAAGATCTTTACTTTATTAACAAACATAGACATGTTTAAAATATATCTTGTGTAATATAAATTGCATTCCAGTTAATGTTATATAAATAATTATTACAACATTGATAAAAATCAAACAACGGCTATGTACCCCTAGAGCGATCGCTCCTCTCTCTCTACCCCAGGGCTGGAGCTGAATATAAAATCTATATTTTCTGGCATCTTATTCACATTTCACGTGATCATATGCATTGTTCCACTATTCGGTTATTACCTTGTATTAAAATAACTTAATTATGTCATTTAGATAATTGGTTGGGCTCGCAAAGCACCAAGTTGTCGCCTGCAAATGGTCCCAATCCCAGCGGATCCTCTAGCATTGCCCTTCACTGAGAAGTCAGATCCCTTAAGGGGTCCTATATATGTGCCTTTGAATGAAGAACCACTGTTAAGGGGCAAAACGACACTTTTCGAAGGTAACGATAAATTTAATGGTTATTCTTATCATCACAATCAAATTAATAAACACGAATGGCTAAGTCACGTGACCTTAAAGTTATCGCAATGTAAGTAGACGTAGGTCAAGAGAAGTTTTAATTTGCTTTGTTTTTGTTATTATAACTTTTTAATAAGATTCTGAAACTTAGATTGTGATCTGTTTATAAACATGCATGCAAAATAAAATTACATTTAAATAAATTAAAGCCGAATACACCAAATGCACACAAAGCGCCTGTGGAGATATAAAACAATAAATTAAAATTAAATGCTCCATCAACATACGTAATATGATGGAATGATTGTGATCATCAGTTACTCTACCGTCCAACAGCAGTACTCTGTATTTCTATTGTTCGGCTTGAAGGAGGACTGAACCAGAGCAATTATATGCACATGACACAGCATTTTTTTTTATAACGTAGGGAGGTGGGCTATCATATGGGCCATCTGATGGTAAGTGGTCACCACCGCCCATAGACATTGTAAGAGATGTTAACCATCGCTTACATCGCCAACGCGCCACCAACTTTGGGAACTAAGATGTTATTCCTCTTGTGCCTGTATTACGCTGGCTCCCAAGGGTGAGTCCCTTCAAACCGGAACACAACAATACCAAGTAATACTGTTTTGCGGTAGAATATCTGAAGAGTGGATGGTACCTGCCCAGGCGAGCTTGCACAAAGCTCTTCCACCTTTAATAACCATAGTTGGCGGCGGGTTGTCTTTATAAGGATTAGATAATATTTCTCATAGTGCCAATCTTAATGAGCTACGCTGACCAACTTAACTATTCGTAATCAACGAGTGTAATTATTTTTATGACAGGTTTCCCCGAAGATACGTGGCTCGAGAGATTGTTCCTTTTCCAAGAAGCGATAGTCGGCCGTTTCGGTTTCATCAAATGCACGGTAGAGAGTACGTCGCACGCGGCGGGTGTCGGCGATCATCTCTACGTTCATGTAACTGGAAATATGTTCATACTCATCCCAACGACTGTCAAGTCGGAACAAAAGGGTCTGAAAGCGAAGCCTGTCAACAAGCCGCTCAACTCCAGTAGGTAAGTATTTAAAAACATGTCCTGAGATTTTCTCTGCCAACGCTCCTAACGTCTTATTCTACATGTATAACATTTACATACAGACTGTGTGTATGAGAGAAATACGTACAATACAGATAGTAAATCTAAGGACCTTTACTGCAAAATAATAAGGAATCGAATTATGCAAAGTTTGGAGATGAGAAAACAATCGTACACTGTCTAAGCAACTGCCCTATGAAATATTTCAATTAACACAACATACATCCGTAAAATCAATTGGAAGTTAAAGCCAAACTGACTTCCAAAAAGCTTGGAGTGCTCAACAAGGCGAGACAGTACTTCATGTCGGCCCATCGCCTAAAACTTTACAAGGCGCAAATTCGGCCCCACATGGAGTACTGCTCTCACCTCTGGGCGGGAGCTCCCCAGTACCAGCTTCTTCCTTTTGACCGCATTCAACGTAGAGCAGTTCGAATTGTCGACGATCAAGCTAGTACCGACCGGCTTGATTCTTTGGATTTGCGTAGAGATGTTGGGTCACTCTGCATCCTCTATCGCATATATCACGGGGAGTTGTTTGGTTTAGTCCCGGCCGCTGAATTTCACCATCGGACTTCACGCCAGAACTCAAAATTCCATCCTCACCACCTCGATGTCTTGAAATCCACAACAGCGCGTTTCCTAAGGCATTTCCTGCCTCGCACAATCACTCTGTGGAACCAGCTTTCGCCGGCGACATTTCCGAACCGATATGACATAAAAACCTTCAAGAAGAGAGCGTACTCTTTCCTAAAAGGCCGGCAACGCACCTGCAAGTCCTCGGATGTTGCAGGTGTCCATGGGCGGTGGTAGTCACTTTCCATCAGGTGAGCCTCCCGCTCGTTTGCCCCCTATTAAATAAAAAAAAATATATAAGTAATACGTAGCAAACATACAAACGTTTGATCTAATTGCAATTCTTAGAAATAAAAACTGACCTTCACAATAAAATACTAATGCGCGATAATGACGTTTCGTACAACCGACGGGTGACGTCAGCTGTAATCATCTAAACCAGATGTTTTCAAGGCCACAATTGACCACAGATTATATTAGAATGATAAAATGTCATGGTATTAGAATTGGAAATCAAAAATGTTGGCTGTGCTACACTCCCGTGCCAAGCAAATCACATCATATATTCACGTCTAATTTGTCTCTAATCGTGTCGAAATGTCATTTCGTCGGAATCTGAGATTGAAGGAATTGAGTTCAGTCCAGTTGGTGCAAATATTAGTGCACTATGTCTCCATCGGCGAAAATGGTCAGGACTTCGTCCATGTTACTTTACGCTCTATTATATCTGAATTAACATATCGTTGCAATTTTTATTTTAAATGAAATATATTATTATATTTAAAGGAGATAATTATAAAACCCTAACCGAATCTATATTACGAATATCCGAATTATTTAATAAACATTTCAATAGATAACAATCGTCCCGACGACGTTTGGGTGTGGGTGCGGGTGCGTGTGTGGAAAAACATGAGCGAGAAATAATTTAATTTATTTTTGGGGGTCACATTCCTATTATCACAATCTTAAAAACTTCGTTATAAGAATAACCTCACTGTTAACTTTGAAAACATGACGCAATGCAGTATACTAAGTTCATTGATCTCTTTGAAGGACTACGATCGTCCGACGATCGTCGCCGCCGTTCAATGAACTTTAAAAACGGCAATGGCCAATGCTTCGTCGTTGTAACGCTCAACAACAAACTAGATTCATCAATCAATATTAAATAAATACTGAATAAATATTGTGAAATCGACGAGCAGAAATTTAAAATACTTGATGTTTTTAATTTGCGGTTTTTAAAATGATTCACACTTCTCCGAATTTGACTAACACGCACTTTTATTTTCTAGAACAATTTATAAACCAGTTTCCGTTTGACTTAAATATTTATATTGATTTTATTTGATTAAGTAATTTTCACTACAGGTATCCTGTTCACGAGGCTGCTCCTAGTCCACACGAGGGTTACATAACTCGACACGTCAGTGGAAAAAATAAAGATGATTATGATAATAGTCGCCGGGTAAGACCTGTTATTTTTTAAAAGTTGAATTACTAATAAAATTAAATGCATACACTGAACGGTACAGGAGGGACCGAACACATAATATTTCATACCGACATATACTTACATACCGGCAATACACATGTATGGCCCTAATTGCATAACTTTTATCTTTTTATTATTATTTTTAACTACCAGAGCAGAATTATTAATCAACATTTGAAGAAAACATTATGATTTTGTTTGTTTCAAACAGTTTTTTGTACTACTTTTATTTTCAACTAACTAAAGCTCACCAAGTTTTTTTGAAAATATTATTTAACGGATTGAAATTTTCACGATTGACCTATTTTAGAAAATATTATAATAATATAATAGTACATTAAAATATATTGTGTGAACTTGTGGCGTTGAAGTTAATAACGGGTTGCTTGTTATCATTACCTTATAAGTTGTACAAGCTATAGAGTTGTGAGCTATAGAGTGGTGACCTACTTTGGTTAGCAAGTTTTTTTTTTTTTCAAGAGTTGTGTTATAAGGCAAAAATTAATCAGTTATTGAACGAAAAATAAATTAGACTTATTGTATTTAAAAAAATAATAATTTAATAATATGATATGAATCATTTGTTTAGCTTAATCTTAAAGTAATTAATAATGTTTTTTTTTTAATTTTCAGATGGGATTCTTGTGGTCTTGGAATCATATGATATCTAAAAAGTGGAAATGGTCTCAGACTCCAGCAACTGGAGACGAGTGCTTCCAGATGCGAATGTTACGTGACTTTAAGCATTTTTGTGCTAATCACGAACAGCGTTTGAGCCAATTCTGGGATCAGTGCTGGGAAGTACGGGAGAAAGCAAAAGGGATTAAGTGTTTTTAACTTTTACTAAAATTCTAATAAATTGTTGTTATATAAAACTGTTTTTTTTTTTGTATGTTTAGTGCTCAAAAATCTATTAACTTAGATATAATTAAATTAGCCTTATCGAAATTATTTAATTTTTAATGTAAATATTTTTTAACTTCTTGGAAAAAGTAAGTCTATCCACTTTCTATACATAAAATAAAAATGAAATTGGTCGCTGTCTGTACATGAAAGATATACGAGTAAAACAATTATTGGGGGCCTTTATCAACGCAATAGAACCCAAAAGAATAATTGTTAGTGTATATGACATTGATTCTACTGTATACATTTTATATGAAAATCATAGATTATGAAAAATGAACCGTACACATATAACTCACAAAAAAATAAATACTAATATCCCACGAAAATTAAACTAAAAATCTTGTATATACTAAAATATTGTAAGTCTGCTCTGATTTGAGTTGAGTGATTTCTTTAAGTTATATGCGGGTGAAGCCGTGGTCACCGCTAGTTATTCCATATATCTGTCACTTTAATTCATGCATTCATTGGTCATTATATCTTTCATATTATAAAAACATTTTGACGAAGATGTACACCAACACAAATACTTTTAAAACAAAAATCTATTACCATTACTTATCAAACAAATAACAAATGTGATTAGAGAATGTCATTGTTAGTTACAATTTAATTAAAACTTTCTATAATTAGCAAAGTTAGTTACATTGATCTAATAAACCATAGTTGACATTCAAGGCAAGTTTGACAGTGCACTTATAAGAAACCAAGATGTGTGTAAATAAAAAATATTGTTAAACTTGGAGAATTTATTGCTTTACACAAAATATAAAAATAAGGATTAACAAAATATGTCATTTTGTTGCATTTTACATCTATGAAGAGATTCATTCTGTTTTATACTTCCTGTAATAATAATTTATACTATAAAATTTGAGTGTCTTTCCAAGGCACAATTTTGAAGGGACAAATATTATAAATGATCTCCTCACAGACATTACACTTAATCTTACCGTACCCTAACATCAGTCATTACACTTATCACATCAATCCAATTTCATTGAGGTAAAGTGATTTTACTAAAATTATAGAATATATTGATATTCTGTTATGGAAATGTATCAAATTTAACTTCATAATCCTTATGAATAGCTTATTTTATATATTAGTTAAGAGTTAATTGCAAAACATAACAAATGAAAATTGCTTGAAAAATATGTATAAAAGGAAAAGTGTTTAGCCCAATGAAACAAAATTAAACTTATACTAAATGTAACAAATATTGAATATAGCACAGTATAATGAACACTCTATAGTTTTATAATAGAGGTTAACTACATGAAAAAAAATAAACACATAAATATGATTTAGTCACCATTATATAACACTGAAAATAATTTGAGCCCGGCAGTGATATGTACTTAAATGTTTACATGGTTAGAAAAATGTTTAACAATGTTATTTGTTCTTAACGTTAATATAAAAGATAGGTAATCGAAAAGTGTTTGAGATCAAACTTTTATATCAACTCCTTTTATATTTTCTAAATATATTATATTAAAATGGCAGCATTCTTAAGTACTTATTCGCAATAGTAAATTGTTAGCCTTTATTAAATATTTTTTTTTAACATTTTGTGCATGCATTATTTATGCATATTATACTTGAGCACAAGTATGTATTAAACCGACCATAAACTGTTAATAAATTGCAATTTTTATTATTGCTTAGAATTTAAATTTATTCTTAGATATCTTAATATTAATTGATAAAAATGCAACTAATAGTTTGATTATGAGCAAACACAATAAGATTAATAAAAAATGGACAATGGCAAATGTAATAAAATTACAAAAAACATCGTAATGAAGAAGAATAACATAATTAAAACCAGGGAACAATTGCAATTCACAACAATAAATTTTCGAAATAAGATAAATGCTATAAAAGTTTAATCTAATAAGTTAAAAGAGAACCATAAAGAATTCCTAAAATCACACTAATACTGGTACTAAGAAGATACAATAAAGTGCTATAATTTTTGGTAGTTTATTGTTTTTTGCCAAATACAAGTAGTCTTGTGAGCATGCTCGTGATACAAGGCACTTGTTTCTGTTGATGCATGGTTAACATATCCGGTGTGTTTGATTCAAAATCGAGTGCTACCTTTTGTGCTACAAATGTTAACAATGTCAATATATCCCTTTCAGTACCTGAATAGCGGAGTTCTTCACAGAGGGCTTGCATGAACCAAGAGCCACGAGTAGTATTTCTCCATGAATAATAACCAGGGACTGTTGAAAACACAATCAAAAAGTCAGCATGTGTTGGAATCCTGTATGATGCACTAGAGGATCCATCAGTTTCGGTTCTATTAGACAGTGTTATTCCTCCATCTAGTTTATCGCCCTGGCAAGCTTGAATGAAGAAAAGTTTTGGTTTTCCTGCCAATGTTGGACATTTATCAGCTGTGAAATAGTACCATAGGTTATCTGCTTTGTAATGAGTATCTTTTGCGTACAACATTCCCATTTCCCCATGAGTCAGCACCGAGATAAATAAGCAGTCATTGTCAGAGTGATCCATTTCAGCGGTTTGTTGTAAATATTTGTTCACATCACCAGACTTAAGATTGTGCAGTATAGTAACACGGAACCCTAAGTTTTTAAGTACTTTTGATAAGTTATCACTATCGACGTTTGTTCCTGTGCGCGACTTCAAACTGTGAATATCGAAATGCTCATGATTAAATATGATTGCCATTCCACGATTCTTATGGTTCATATTATAAAATGGTGCATTCCTGTCTACAGGCATTCTGGCGTAGCGACGTGCTGATGAAGAGTCATGACTTCCCCATGCATCGCCTTCGTCTCCACTTCCATTAGGTCTTTGTTCTGCTTCATTTTCAACCGTGCCATTATCTTGTGTGTTCAAATCAGACATTTTAACAGCCTTTTCGAAAAAAAACCACTTGATTTAAGAAACGAAGACTAACTAGAATCGTTGACCGTTGTCCGTCCGTTACTATTCCAAGAGCGCTCGTCTTTATTTGAAAGAAAAAAACGCATTACATCAGTGGTCAGACAACGAAACAATTTAAGCTTTTTGTACTGTACATAGACATGTAGTCTGTGACTGTGCTACAGATATCAGACCGATTTAACCACAAACTTGAGAATTTCTATTATTATCTTTATTGAAAGTTTTTAATATACTCTTTGGTCTAGTAGCGGTAAAAAATATAAACCACAGAGTAGACTACATTTAAACCACAGAGTAAAAAGTACATCTAACCGTGAATGTCAAAATAGAAAGGCAGCACGGTCGTATACACAGTTCTTGCAACTGAGTCCAATTTCAGTGGTGAGAGATGAGGTACGAATGTGGTACAACTGCTAATTCGCAATACCATCCGCTTGAGGTACTACGTCGCTGCTATCGAAGTCGATATTTTTCTCTCCCAAGTATTGTGCTATTTAATCATTGTTATATTGTTTTGTTGAGTTTTGCGGGTTTTTTTGTTATGTTTGTTTTGTTTAACTGTTTTGTTTGGATTTGAAAAAGTGTTCGGGATAATTATTACGTGAATTGTCATAACTCTGGCGGCCGTAAATTGAACTTAAAAGCGTCATTATGTCAGCGTACCCCATATTGAAGTTGCTAGACCTGTGTATACGACCGTGAAAGGCAGCACTATTAATATTTAAACTCTCTTTTAAACTTAAATATCAAATAAGTGAATAAATAATTTTTAATTATTATTATGAAGTTGGTGGTTATTTGTTCATTTTTAAACCTAAATATCATCATATACCAATGTTTGAAGCGTTTTAGAATCAAAAATAGTATATAGGAACTATGTTATATGTTTTTACTATATTAGATTAAAATAAGATTTTCATTGGTCTGAGAAAATAATAGTCACGTCAATATTTAAAATTATGCGTAAATTTCAATTTATATTTTGTTATAAAAGTATAAGACATTTGGCTTTTTCACATACTAAGTTTTTTTTTTCTGAAAGGCCAAAGGTATTATAGTAAATAAGATAACAAAAATTGATATATTAACGACCTGAAAATTAAGGCAAAAGAATTTCTGTCAATATTATAAATAATAAGTTTATGCAGAAAATGATGATACGATATTAAAATAAAAAACAATGAATTTAAGCTTTTAATTTATAATTTTCATGAACATTAGGAAAATATATTAAAATTATTTGAATCATATCTTTTACATGTCATTTTTCTTCAGTACATTTGAGTTTTATAGTATTAATATAAATCTATATTATAAATTTTTCCTCATTGCGTCGTGCGTCCTAGCGTTACCATGGTATATAGAGCAACAACAACATAAGATATGAATGTAACTTGTTCATGAACAAGTTGCTTCTAAAAATATCTTTAGCTTAATATAGTTTTAAAAAATGTCCCTTTTTAAAATAAAACAATGGTGGTCTAACGAAAAATCTCTAAGTGAGGCTTGCGATGAGGGTACTCAAAATGGAAAATGCATTAAAGTCGACAGATTCAACTCGCACAGCGATAGCGACTGTGTTATTGTTGGTCAAGGATCCTTAATGAAAATTTATAAGCCAAATTCCGAAAACGATGGGAGTTCACACTCAATTTTAGAGTTGCAATTAAACGATGTCGTATTACAAATCGAAACAGGAAAATTTATAGCGTAAATTTCCGTTTCTTAACATAAATATGTTTTTTCTTTTATGACCAAGTTTTGAAAAAACATATTATATTTTGCAGAGACTCATCTGATCGTCAAATTTTAATATTACATCCTAAAAGTTACGCTATATATATTTTAGAACAAAGAAGAGGTCAAAGTGATGTTGGTATGTTTTTAATTTATATATAAATTATTTGCATTATGTACTTTACATTAATAAATATTGATTTACTTCTAGGTGAGCAGAATGTATTATCTCCCGTGATAAGTCATTTATTTACAAGGCGAGCGTTTAGCACAACGTGTGGTCCATTTGGCTATTCAAAAAGAGATCTTATATGCATTCAGGCTTTAGATGGTACATTACGTTTCTTTGACCAAGACACATTTTTATTTATGTGTGTGTTCAACGACATATTGATACCAGGACCGGTACATTTTATACCAAACAGTGATCAATTTATAATTTGCAAGTCTACTTGGATTATGGAAATATATAGGTAAAGGCGAATAAAATATCTTCTAATTCTTCTATCTATCTTTCTGTAATTTAATGATCGTCTTTTAGTTATCAACAACTAGGAGAGTTAAGTGAATTGAGTACTCGACCAAACAGGAAAAACATAAACATTCCTCAATGGATCTATAATGCAGGAGAAGAAATTATGTCTATCCAAGTTATACGAGTAAGCATAGCAAAATAGCGTATGTTATTAATACAATCTGCTAACTCTTTCGAAATAGCGACATATGAATGAAGAAAATTGAAAAGTACATAAGTTTTGTTAACTGTTGGTCCTCCAGACCGATTTCGGTCACGGCGGCCAATCTCAAGAGAGATTAGCCAACTGCGCAGGACATATTATAGTGCACAAGTGTGTGCGCAAACACAGGTGCACTCTCTATTCCCTAACTCTTATAACCCGATGGGACGGCAATCCGACACGACCGGAAAGAGTTCAGGCGCAAGACCAACGGCTTAACGTGCTTCCCGAGGCACGGGAGTGTACACACTTCCAACTTCCAGACTCCGGGCTGCTACTGAGAATTTTCGAAAGAAAATCTCAATAACATTTTATTGGCCCGACCTGGAATTTGAACCCAGGACCACCGTGTCCGCGGCCTTACATGTAGCCACTGGACCAACGAGGTAGTCAAATTAATATTTATTAGTGTTAATTGTTATTCAATGCGGTTTTAACTCCCGACGCAAAACGAGGGGTGTTATAAATTTGACGTTTGCGTCTGTATCGTAGCTCTCGAACGGATAAGCCGATTTTCATTTAGTTGCTTTTGTTTGAAAGATATCTTAGTCGAGAGTATTTTAGGCGTTATGTTTGAAGAAAATTGATTCAGCCATTTAATAGTTATGTGGGGTGATAGCGGAGATAAACAAACGATATATGATATATATGATTTCATTTGTGCATTAAAAAATATTTGAATGGTTTGAGGTTTTTAAATTATTAATTTGAGTTTTATCTTTCAATTTTTAAACCAATATACCTACATTTAATTTTTCGTTTTAGACAAGTAGCAGTTTCTCCAGTATTGTAGCAGTTGGTGAGAGACATCTGTATTGCTTTCAAGATAACGGTCTAATGAAATTTATGATTCGATTTGATTATATGCCGATATGTTTTCACGCATATTTAATTGGATGGTACTATGGTACGTGCTAAATGTGCCCGCTACTATGTAACTTCTAAAACATTAATATTTCTTTACTTTTATCTTCTCTAATTAATCTTTACATTCTACATTTATACAGCAGGTATAAAATCGGTCGGTTATTTGTTATTTAAGAAAATGTAATGGTCAATGGTATGAGTCAATGCTTGCATTCCCAGTTGCTTCCACGCGTGTGATCTAAATATATTTAGTCGTCGTTATATTTGTCCCTATATTTTAGTTTTATAAATACTTCTACATTTTTCAGAGCCGAATTCCCGACTACTGATAATGGTAGCTTCTGAAGATTCAAAACTATATATTTATGAAGGCACATCACTTTTGTGGTCATGCGATTTGACGCATAGACCAATATCTATAGCACGTTGCTATCTGAACGCCTTACCAGGTGGTATTGTAACACTATCAACTAATGGTGTAGTAAATGTTAGTTTTTTGGGAACTGAACCGGATTTAAATGCAAATGGAAAACCAATGAACGATATGGTCGATCCTGATCAAATTCAAGATGAATTAGACTCCGTCGAAAGCTCATTACAGAAAATTATGGATGCTAGAAAAGGTGACCATAACAAAAACGTTAAAATTGTTAACATTTGAAAAATAAACCTTATAGTTTTTTATTTAACTTTCAGAATTCGATGACGAAGACACGGAAAGCGATCAAATAGTAAATATTAAAGTCGAAATCGGTACACCTAATGATGATCCTATTTCAAATTATCCGCCCAATAATATAGAGACTTTACAGACATGTTCAATGGTTGTAATCTTAAGTTGTGACAATCCAAGCTCCATACAAAGTATTCAAATAACTTATGACTGTGCGTCTCCTATTGCTTGTTCGGACACGACATTATGTTTCGAAAATGTAAACGGCACAGAAATTATAGAGACGCAGGTATATATATCGAATGAAGCAGATATATCCGACTGCGGTATAAATATTGTAATTAGTGTCATCGATATTAAAGGGAAGATAAAAATTATGTCAAAGCGAGTATTGCTACCGCTTATGCTTTATTGCGTACCCGTTGACAACGTGTTTGAAAGTAACTTCAAATTAAGTTTTAAAACAAATCAACCATGTTTAGATTTATCTGAAATATTTACTGGTGAGTACTACTACTCTGAATTTGGTTTGAAAATAATGTTAGCTTTTGTGTCTACTTCAACTAATCATATTTTTTATATAAAAACATCAATTAATTATGAATAGATATTAATATCCATTTATTTTCAGAGTTTACAAAAGAAGATTTAGCAAAGTACGCCACAGTTAAAAATAATTTAACATTCGAATATCGTACTTCAAACAAAACAGTTACAGTTAAAGCTGATGATGATTTGTATACAATAGAGGCGAATGAGTTTTCTATTATGTCTCCTATATTTGAATATTTTGTAAGCAATTTAAAAAGCTATTATGCCAGAGCTGGTGTA
Organism: Nymphalis polychloros; assembly: GCA_905220585.2. NCBI lineage: Eukaryota > Metazoa > Arthropoda > Insecta > Lepidoptera > Nymphalidae > Nymphalis > Nymphalis polychloros. Next base: position 5,725,087 of record HG992247.1, read on the forward strand.
ACTGACTTCAAAATAAATTTCAATTTGGATGGTGAATTAGTTAAGCTTGTTTTGCATACGTTTTTGAAAAGCATCGAAAATCATGCTAAAGAAAGAATCAAAACTAAGAGCTTAGAGGTAGGTTTGTAGTTTAGTTATAGTAAGTAGTAGTTTGTAGTGTAGTTTAGTTTAGTATAAATAATAACAGTGCGTCAACTAGGCATCTTGACAGCAAAAAAACGTGGAAACGACGAGTCAACCATTACGTTTTAGATAAGCTTGCACACCACATATAGTACAAAATCGCAGCCTTACGCAATTTTATAATAATTTAAATAATTATATATTTTTTTCGGTTTCGCATCTCTATATAATTAATCACATTAAAATATACTGCAACAGACGGACGCCACAATTATTGGTTCAGTTTTTCATCGCATGTACGAAAATCTAGAAATCATATACAGTCTTTTCTATTTATTAAATATGATAATGCAAAATTTTGAATAATTTTTTGACGTGATAACGTCTTATAAATCGATAAACACCGGCTGCATGTACGAAAAAGCATGACTCATTGTCACGTTCCGCCTAAGCCGAGCGTGCAAGCGAGAGCGCGGAACAAGCGATAGAGGGGCACGATCGGCCTAAGCGTTCGGCTTGTGACGCATCTATCTCTCTTCCACTCCATCGGCCGATGCGTAGAGAGAAAGCGGCAGCACACAACCTTCACGTGAACTGTTTTGTCAACTGTTTAAGCTCCTTCTTTGTATTATACAAAAAAATTGATAATTCAGTGATAATAATTCAATTCAATTCGTAAAATTATGCAATTTTTCATCAATGTTTTCTTATGACGTTATCACGTAAAATTATCGTCCGTAAACCGACTTTACAGACAAACAATTTTTATAACACAATTTAAACATAAAAACTTAACACTGCGACAAAGGATTTGAGTACCTATTAATGTTTATTACACAATTACTAAATAAATGTATTATCTTAAATACAGTGTGTAGCAAAAACCCTGTCCGACCCGTGAAATGGTTATTAGGTATCGTGAGTTGGTTCTATTTATGTAATCCATAAAAAACATGGTAACAATGGTGGTAAACATAAGTACAACTGAAGTCATGACCTCGTGTCTTAGCTACCCGATAGGTAAGAGCTATCGAGCGATGTAGCTAACGCTTGTTTTGCCATGTAATTTTCGACATTTGATTAAATTAAATTTATTACGGGATTAATTATTTGCTTAGTATTTTAAAAATTATTACATTAACAGAACCGACGATCACGATACCTAATAACCACTTCACGGATCGGACAGGGTTTTTGTTACATACTATATAATTTGAAAGTCATTAATATCAAATATTATTATACTTTGTAACTATTTTTTTTTTTAGAATGATCTTAATGTACTTCAAAGACAGTTCACTTTGGTGCAGAAGAAACTGTTAGTTCAATACGGATCGTTACCACCGGGTAATTGTGATGGTTTAGAATTTTTAATGAATGATACACACGAGCGAATTAAGACAGTCGCATACGGAATAATGCAGAGTAAACGATATGTATTTAGGTATGTAAAATACTAATAATATATATAAAAATCTTTTTAATTTGGCATCAATATTATATGTTGTTGTGTTCAGATATAAAGGGTTAGAGAGCTAGTCTTCCATGAAATTACATGTCTTTTTAGCGCTGGCAACATTTTAAGAAGAATTGGGAGCATTATTATTTATATACTCAAAGAAAAATCAAATGACGATTTCAAAGTTAAGCTTGTTGAGGAGATGTTGTCTTTAAATACTCTCAATGATCAATTTCAAGTGAGTACCTTCAACTTTCATTATTATTATCAAATTTTAGAGGTTTTTTTATGTGATTTTTCTATAGGAATGGGAGGAACACGTCGTACAGGGTCTATCATACATTCTTAATAAAGTATTCAAAAAATCGGAGAAGGATAAAGAGAAGCTTGCGCCCGTCACCGACCAAGATATATTATCCCAAACTAACTTGAAAAAGTTTTTAAAGCAAATACGTATAATATTTGAAAAACTCCTATTCGATTGTCAAGACACTAGCGATGTAAAGAATAACGTAACACGAACAGAGGAATTTGTTGAAGTTATATGAATAATCATTTATTATAAGTCAGTAGGAATTTACAAAAGCATATAATAAATTTAAGTCATACAAACGAGAACAAGCTTTATTTCGTTAGTTATTAGGTATATAATAATTTATTATGGTGTAAAAATGTCTTGTTATTCAAGCAACGTGTAATAATGTGTATAACGCGAGATTGAGGTACAACATATGTACTATAAGGAGAAGAAACTTGTCGCGTCATTTCTTCTTAGCGTCCTTGAGTCCAGCACCAGCGTTGAATTTGAAGAAAATGATATCACCATCCTCTACAACGTAATTACGACCTGGAAAAGGAACAAAAATATAATTTGCTTTTTTTATTTTTATTTTTGTACCACTGTGATTTATATACAGATTTTTTTAATTTTATAATTAATAATAATGTCCTCCAGACCGAATTCAGCCACGGCGGCCAATCTTAAGAGGGATTAGCCAACTGCGCAGGAGATTATTACAGTGCACAAGTATGTGCGCAGACACAGGTGCACTCTCTCTTCCTCTCATAATCTGATGAGACGGCAATCCGATGTATATATATAGTTAATATGTCATTTAATTTGAGAGAGAGAGTTACTACTGAGTTGCTTGTCAGCTTTTATCACTAATATATACATTCCGAAATGGTGGCAGTTATAAATTTTAATCATGTAACATAACAATTCAAAAGTGCTTCTATGAGCCTACTTAATTATGGTATATAATAAGATTTCTTCTAAGGTCTGTTCGGATCGAATATTCTGTAATTTTAATGCAATCTTGGAACGATTGTTAAAAATTTAGATTGTGTTTTATTGATCAAGCAAAGCAACGATCCATTTTTAAAGAATATTAAAAAAAGTATGTTGTTTATATATTTTTATTTCTACAAGATTTGTTTTCTTATATTTATTAGACGTTAATTTTTAAAAAATAATGTGTACGTACAATTGATTCTATAGCAATGAACATTGTATTTAAAACTATTATTTAACAACCAGGTCTTTTTTTTGTGACAATAACTGAAAGCTGTTAGCCGATCTGTTAATCAAATAAATAAAATTAAAAATGTACCTAACGTTAATTGTTTTTAGTACCTATATTCTATAATCAGTGCAATCCTTCAACTGTCTTCATCTTTAACCATAGACAATAATATTATGTTTAGTAACAATGTTTATTTTTTTAATTTTATCGCATTTTACATGTGATCCGTCTATAGACTCAATAATGCCATACATTTTTAAAAGCGTAGCAAAATGTAAATACCCTGTTGTCTGTATTTTCCGGCTGATTTACAGGCTGCTTCCGAGCCTTCCTCTTTGAAGTCCTTGTAATGCATAACTTCAGCCATTATAAAACCTTTCTCGAAATCCGTGTGAATCCTACCAGCGGCTTGAGGCGCTTTAGTACCTTTCTGTTAAAACAAAACATTTTAACATAGAATAATCAGTGACATAACTACATTAAAACTCTACGATAATAATTGTTTACAAATTTACCTGAATAGTCCAAGCTTTGACTTCATCTGGACCAGCAGTAAAGAAGTATTCCAATTGAAGAGCTTTGTAGCCTTGGACAATTATTTTGTCTAAAGCGCTGAAAGGTAAAGAAACATTGTTTATTAAAATTTATTAAAAATGGACAAAAATATTTGTTATATACACTATGTAGTCTCTGCACTATATAAAGTGGACAATTTTTATTTTTGCACAGTTACTTGAAATTATTTTTATATTTATTTCATAATTAAAAATAAGTTCATTAAAACTTTAATACAACAAGTAATAGGATTTATGTGTATTAATTTTTATATAGTAACATTTTTCTTTAAATTTTTTCATTGCATTTTAGTTTCTAAGTCTACACTGTATGTGTTGGTATGTTAATATTTTATATGTAAAATTAAAAATATCAATTTATTGAGTAAGTACCTTGTAATATTATTTTCCTTAAGAAACTTTTGCTTTTCTTCAGGATCCATTTCGAATAACTTGCTTTCTAACACACCGGAGAACGGTATTAGAGGTGCACCGGGGTCATTTTTATCAATCCATTCCTTAAGTTTTGGTAACCTATATTAAATACATATACAAAAAATAATAACAATTTTATCTTCTATACAAAAATTAAAATTAAACTTATTTATATTTAGCAAAATAGTGATAATTATATTTTCTAAATGTTTTCTCCAGCTATTTTAATTGCAACACCAACTCACCATTTATTCTTTTTCCTTATATAATCTTTTTCCGACAAGTTAACAAGATAAAGCGCGGGCTTCGATGTTAAAAATAGATATTTGTTCAGAACCTCGATCTGAAAAATTCAACAGTAAGAACTGATGATACGATTTACGATATGAATTAATAGTTCGTATATAAATGTCATACGTACATCCGCTGCGCTCCAATCCGCAAAACGAATATGTTTCTTTTCGTCAACTAAAACCGTTTTTACTTTTGCAAGTGTATCCTAGAAATTAAATATTTATTTTGAATATCAAGTATAATAAAGCATACTGTATATAGATAAGTTGATTTGACCCAGTAGATATATTTAATTTTTTAATAGGTATTATACCCATGTTCATAAAACTTGTGTTAGGAGTGGAGACGACAATAGGCCAAAGATCAGGTTTGCACATGGGACATTCACTTTGTGCTATTTAAGCTTATTATTAAAATTTAATTTACTATTACTATTAGGGTACCTATAAAAACTGTATTGTTTATACTTTGATTATGAAGTACTTTAATTTGAAGTAGTTTTCAGATCAAAAATATTAACTGTTGGTTATATAAAACCTTTTTTATCTACTTACATATTCGGGTTTTAGTTTTTTATCACCACCGCGGTTGACAACTCTGTCTAATTTTTCTACATGTTGAATAAGCTGCTCCGCATCCTTAAGCCGCAATTCTTCTCCAATTGTTTCCAAGTCTCGGACAGGGTTAACATCACCATCGACGTGAATGACATCTTCATCATCAAATGCTCCTGAAGTATAAATAAAAATCAATGTAGTTATCAATTTTTATATTTAAAAAAATCTTTCCAAAATTAGCATAATAGCATACTGACTGCAGAGATTGAATATAGCATCGCAAGCCTTAATATGCGACAAAAATGCATTTCCCAATCCTTGTCCTTCAGCGGCACCTCGAACGAGACCGGCTATGTCCACCACATTCAGGAATGCTGGTACTTTACTGAAATTTTAAGATATTTTTGTAATACTAGCACGATATTATTTTGATAATGGTTATTGAATGCAATTATTATTTAAATATTTTATTATTATTAGTATATTACCTGGCTGGTTTGTGATAGGTGCAAAGATAATCAAACCTCTCATCTGGGACTGGTACTCGACTTGCTGAAAAAAATACAATTGTTAACTTGGTGTGTTTTAAGTGTTTAGTAATCGAGAACTATAATAATATTTACCAGTTCACAAATCAGTGTGATATTAACGTCATTCAATAATAAATAAATTTATTTAAAATATAATTTATTAGAACAATATAAATCATAAAATATGGAAACATAATATGTATAGATAAATGGGTCGCTTTCACAAATTCGATTCTGATTCTAAACCAATACTTGTAGTAATATTAGTCGAAGATTTTCTTACAGAATCAAAATCAACTTGTTTAGCAGATTCTAATTTTAGATAATACTTTGTATAGTTAGCAAATGGATTATCTATTGTTCGTAGTCGTAAGCCTATATCTCTCACTAATTTACATCTGGCTTCAAACGTCTTGAAAACTTTTAAATAAATGGATAATTCGGATTTATTTACTAAACTATTGTGTGTTTTTAAATATAACGCTATATATAATATAGCCGACAAACTTGTGTCTAACCCTGGGTATTTCGGTCTACACACATTAACTGCGCAACAAGCCTGTGTTATTATAGTACCAACACTTTGTTCCAAGAAACCCAAATGAGGAATATTTTTTAGTGTTAGTTCAGGGAATATATTGGTTTCTTTAAAAACTTTAATATTATAATACAAATGAGGCTTAGCCAAAAACTTTTTGAGGCACTCGGCACTACAAAATAGATATATTTTTTTCTTGTAAATAGCAGCATATTCATTATTTCCATTTATTTTTATTTGACCTGGTAGTTTTTCTGCGTACGTTACTATACATATGCCATTTTCGTAAACAAGCGAAACGTTTATAGTTTTCACAATAGCTGGACATTCAGGTATAATTATTTTTTTTGCTGCTAAGATTTTTTTTGGGAATTTTAATACAATATTTAAATGTTCGGCACAAACCCAATAAAATAAATCTTGGTATTGAACAAGGCCCGTTTTGTCTGCGGGATAGCCACTATGACGTAAAATATTCTTATTAAAGCATACAGGACAAAAAATTTTAAAACACGACATTTTTTGCTGAAATGCTTCATTAGATATACCCATTATATCCGCACGAACTATATCTGATTTTGCGTTACTCAAGTAGTAATGTATCTTTGGTATTAAGTTTTTTATTGTCATATTTGCGTCAAGGTAACATTGCCATTTTGAATTATTCCCATTAATTGTATATAGATTCTGTGTGTCCTGCTTTATATAATTTCTAACTTGTGAGCATTTTTCATACCAATAATTGTATTTGTAATCTATAAAAGATCGAGCATGTGGGGGCTTTCTTTTAAGTATGTCATAATGGTATTCATGTTGTGAATTCTTCAATACATATTCTCTATCAGTATGGATATCGAAAATTATGACAGGGAATAGATCAACTTTGGACAGTTCACAAACATCATAAGGTGACTCCGGAAAGCCATCAAGAACGAACCCATTAGTCATTATTCGACTATCTATTGCAACAGTTATGATAGCTTTTATAATTAATTCGCTATGAATGCAACTTCCTTCACGTAATTCTGATAGCATTTTTAATCCCAATACGGTCCAATCCATATTCTCTAAAATGTATCTGATAGCCATTCCTTTGGATATACACAGTAATCCATATTCTTTGGCAAGTTTTGCAGCCAATTTACTTTTACCCGATTTTGGTGGTCCAATAACACCGATTCTCAAAGGATACCTTTTAAATGATTTAATAACGTCACTTTGAATATATTTCAAAGGATTAGTTCGAAACATTACCACATATTTTTCTGATGAAATAAAATATATAAAAGACCGATGAATAATTGGAAAAATCTTATTTTTACGTCTATTTAAGTTATAGGGATTGAATAGTGTACAGGGATTTTCAAAAATAAACACTGGACACATTCTGTTGAATTTGCTCAATAAAAAGAATCCTTCCATCAAAAGCATTTCGGCTATGTCACAGTTTATAATAAATGTTTGTTCTAAGAAGGATTCACATCGATTTCTCAAATCAGACAAGTTAATTAACACTTTTCGGACTACTTTATTCAAAGATTGTTTGCCATCCAGAGATATTGTTTTAATTTTCTGCTCCTCTAAAATATCTTTTAATGTCTGAATGTTTTCCTCATCTATATCAAAAATACTTTCGAGCCTACCATTTATCTTTTCGAGAACATCATCAGGATTCTCCCATTCGTTTTGATCTGTCGGTTCCGGATATTCTTGAATGAGGTCGTTATAGGCAGTGAATAGTTTGACGTCTACGTTAGATGATCCGGTAGGATCAGCATCCATTATTGTACTCTGAATAGATGAACTTTTCATGACTATTTCGGTATCTGGACATACGTTTTCTATCATTTCATCAATTATAAGCTTAATGATAATCGTTTTTGTAATAAAATCTTGCCAATTTTTTCGGTTCATTTCTAATTTTCGGAATGCTTTTGTTTTGGCTTCAATGAGTTGTAATTTCCATTGATTAAACATTTTCGATGATAATCTTTCTAATGTCGTTTCAGAACTGCTTTCTAGATGTATGACCAAATCGGGAATACAAAAACTCTCTATCATTACTTCAACATCAGTTGGCAATTTTGGTAAGCCATCAACCACAATTCCAGTATCGACAAACGGGCTTTCAAACCAAAGTTTTTTGAGCATTGTTTGGATTAACACAAAAGGTAAAGGCGATCCACGTTCCAAGTAATTATAAATAATTCGGCGTAATTCTTGCTCATTCGACACAATATCCAACAGATTAGTAGAATTTTCTTCATCCATTTGAAACTCTATAACGTCTTGCTCATCCATATTAGGATCAGTAAAACTGTTTTCGAACTGCCATCCAACTTTTTTAAAATGTTTTGGTATCAAAAATTCGTTGATAAAGTTTTGGAAATCAATATGTAACAAACCAAGTTCTTTGGCAATTATTTTAGCTATTGTAGTTTTTCCACTTCCAATGCTTCCAATTATACATATTCGAAAACGAGGTATATTTTTAAATGGTTTATTGTAAGATTGGTATTTTGTAACATCATTTAATATTATTTCCTTACACGCTTCATTAGAGGAAAAAGAAATTTTATTGTCATGTTTAAATGTAAATTCTGATTTCCCTTTCCATAATACACCATAATCATTAAAAGCAACGGGGCAATAAATATTTGTTTCTCCTAAGTAATTTGGTTCATTGTGTGTGAGATCATCTTTACTTGGCTCATTATCATCGTTTTGATTTTCAGGAATATCATCAACGTTAAGAGGTTGTTTACAATAACTTTTACGTAATTTTAAGAGAACTTCGTCTATGATTTCAATGTCGCTTTTATTTTCGAGTTCAATTTCAATGAAAGCTTTATGATTTTCTTCTAGGTTTAATTTTAATACGTCCCAATTTTCGCGAAACTTTTCTATGCTTTCTGTAAAAGATGTCAGTAAATCGTTATTGTTTTGTTTATCAGTGTCGTCTTCTTTTTCTTTATTAAATATTAAATTTAATACTTCGTTTATTAATTGCTCAACTGTAATTTTCATATCTAATTCGGTAGAATTAAAAGGTTTCTGTTGACTTAATTTTATTTTTACCATGGCATCAGTAGATAGAATATACCTTTCTTGATAATTTTTAATACTATTTTCAATTTTAACATAGTGTTCAATTAGATCAAGGTCAACTTCCCTATTTTCTATTAGTGCTATAGTGTAATCCGGTAATAAATTATTCCCAGTGAGATATTTCCAATATTCGGGATTTGAGGGAAACCCATCAATTATAAACTTTCCATAAATTTGGTCTGAGGTATTATTTTCAAGGGATTTTAAATCATTTTTTTTTAATATTTTGATAATTTCCGACATCACTTCTTCAGGTGTAGGCTCCATTTCTTTTTCTAGTTCATTTGATTTTATATAAGCTGATATGCTTTTGGTAACGTCTTCATCATTTAAGGTAGGTGTGCCAGGTTTGCTTATTTCGGTAGATAATTTAGGAGGGGCAAATTTCATTAAATTTTTATTCATCATCAAGTTTTCACATTGTTCTAAATCATCATCAGATAAATAGGGGAGTTTATTTCTAAGAATGTTAAATTTGTTTAAAAAACTTGGTGGGGCCTCTGTACTTTCATCTTCGGATAGTTTTAATTTTTCTTTGAATAATTTTACATACGAACTTAAAATGGTAGATTGGGTGTTAAACCATGTATTTAATTTAGATATTCTATCTAACTCCATACTTTCCCATTTAGTAAATCGAGCTTCTTCTATCGTTGAAATTATTTCGGAGAAAATAGTTTTAGCGTAAGTATTATATTTCTTCTGCTTTTCATTTTCCAATATGGTAGGAAAACTTAAAGTAGAAGCATCAAATATCCAGGATAAGCACTTGGCCATCATAGTCTTTCCCGATGATTTTGTGCCTATAATTATAATACGACATGTTGGTTCTAGATATTCCAATTTAAGAAAAGGACGAGGATTTCTGCAAAACTTCACCATTGCATCCAAACAAGACAACAAGTAAACATGTTTAAAAAACGTGACTGCATATTTTGGTTGTCCTAGTATTGTTCGTCGTTTTTTAAGTTCAACAGGACATCTATTATTCCAATACGAAGCATATCTATTAAATTTAACGACGCCACTTCTTACAACATTTAATTCTTCGACTAATGTCCAAAACTCTTCTAAATCTCCTGAAGGATCATCGAGATATAATGGTTCTGGTATAATTACAGGTTTTATTGGCATGAGTAGTAATTTTTCCATGGTTATATATACCATTTGATGCATTGAAGATCGCCCATCTAACTTTAAAATAGCATTTGGATCAAATTCATTTAATTTTTGTTTAAAAAATGGACCAATAGTATGTTTGTAGTTACAAAGTTGATCTACTGCATTAAAATTAAAATTTACTGGTTGCTTGGAATTATATTTGGGGTTGAAGTTAAGAATGTCATATGGTTTCTTGAAATCAGTTAGACAATAATTTGTGGGCCATCTCACTTCATGCTCCACATTAGTTGGAAACGGAAAAAAAGTAATTGAGTTGTTAGGATAATTCAAAAATTTACGGTTTCTCTTTGTTATTATGTCCATATTTGGACATGAAATAAAAATCACAATATCTGGATTTAAATCAAACAATTCTCGAATTTGCTGTAAAAGCAATATTTTCGTAGTAGTATAGTGTGGAACTATACGAAATACGCGATTGCTACAAGATTCCAACAAAAATTTCGGTAATTCAACTATTTGATCTTCATTTTCTTCACCTTCAGCTTCTTGTTCTTCATTTCCTTCTTCTTCTTCAATAGTTGTCTCATTTTCAACGCTCATAGATGAGTTTGACACAGACTGTTTGGGTTTAGATTTTTTATTTTTAAAATTATATATTAAATCAAGGAGAATATCTTCAGTTATCATAATTGACTCTTCAGTGTACAATGAACTTAATAAATATAGATCATTTTGCCTCGTAGTTACCAATGGTATTCCTGATATTATAAATCCTCTGTGCAATACAACAGGTGATTTTAATTTCTCCTTCATAATAGAAATAATTATATCAAATTTACAGACTTTATTATGCCTCATGTTAAAATCTAAACATTTTCCTGTTGGACTCTTCTGTTCAATTTCGTCAGTTAAAACATTTTTAGGGCATAGATGAATGCAATTAAGTTTTTTAGCCAAAGCTTCTCCTAGATTATAACTTCCAGCACCCTGTTTTCCCAAGATCAAAAATGTTTTTGGTTTTTGTTTTAAGTATGCCTCTTGCGCGTCCATATCAGTCCATATATTATGAAAGTCCAAATTATCAGGTAAAGGAATGCCAGTGTTATTCAAGCCCAAAATAGTAGCCGCTAAAGGTTTTTGGTGACATTCTTCTAAATCTAGCTCAGTTTTATTAAATATTGCATAATCGCCATTATACAACATATTTCGATCAACATTTATGTCTTTAAAGCCAAAAGTATCCTTATATTCAATATTTTTGAAACTTTGTTTAAAATTCCACATCATTAAACACAATAATTAAATAGGTTGTCAATTTTTTTTGACATAAGTTATAATATTTTTTATTTGTGTAGACTAAAAAGTATAAGCATTTTATAAGCATATTTATTAAGCAAATAAAATCATTTTTCATTCCATATGTAAGTATAAAAACTAAGAATGAGTAAGTTAAAAGTAAAAATCAGTACTGAATATATTTTAATCTAAGAAAAACGATTCAGCAGTAAATTAAAATAACTCTTTTGTTTTTTAAATTAATATTTAACTAGTAAATGAAAAAAAAGCCGAGATGGCCCAGTGGTAAGAACGCGTGAATCTTAACCGATGATCGTGGGTTCAAATCCGGGCAAGCACCACTGAATTTCATATGCTTAATTTGTGATTATAATTCATCTCGTGCTTATCGTTGCTCGTACAGTGAAGGAAAACATCGTGAGGAAACCTGCATGTGTCAAATTTCACTGAAATTCTGTCACATGTGTATTCCACCAATCCGCATTGGAGCAGCGTGGTGGAATAAGCTCCAAAACCTTTTTCTCAAAAGAGGAGAAGAGGCCTTAGCCCAGCAGTGGGACATTCACAGGCTGTTACTTTTAGTAAATGAACTATAGTCGCCCTATATATATATTTCAATGCAAGCCTTTCGTTTATACATTGATAATCTATTCATTTAATTTAATTATATAATTGCTATATATAGATTTACCATGCCTCACTTTCAATCATTTTTAATTAAACAAAAAAGATTATAAAAAATATATATAGATTTTTACTTCAAATAGTTATAACTTTTCTCAGTTTATGATATTTGGATAAGTAAATAATCACAAAATCTCAATATTGTGACATTAAAAGAATGCCATATGGAAAAAGATGAATTCTTTCTTTTTAAGTTATTGAATAATTATATTAAATCTCCATTTTTACTTAGTAATATATTTATCAAACATCCTCGCATGCAAATGTGTAAAAAAAATTTGTACGCTACAGCTTTATTTATAGATCATGTATAATTCATATTATTGTTATGTCATCATATTCAATAATATTGATTAATTTTTTTTTGTCATTAAGAGAAATGAAATGTAAAATTAATTTTCACTTGAAATTGATCTATTTTTTTTCTATTTTAGTTACTACTATACCAACAATCTGCTATGAAATGATTTTTGTTTACTTAATTGTAAAGACTTGATTGGTTTTTCATTTTTTGTGTACTATTTTATAACTGTTTGTCTTCCAAAAATAAATAAATAAATAAATTATGTATAACAAGTATAGTGAGGGTTTATTTTTGTTCAATTTGTATGGTAAGCATATAGATAAATAAGTCATATCCCAGATCTGAATACAATGATAACTGAAATGTTATATTCCCTATGCTGTTAATTGCACTGGCTCATAATTGAAAAGTTTGTAACAGTCTATAAATGTCTCCATTTGAAGAGAATTTTAAGAGCTTATTCAACCACACTGCTTTGATGTGAATTGGTGCATACACATGTGGCCACTACATGCTAGTTTTCTCACACTGTTTTCCTTCATCACCATGCATAAGATGAATTAGAAACACACATTAAGCACATGAATTGCAGTAGCGTAATCTGTGGTTTTTGTCGGGTTTTTAGGCCACAATTTGCAGGTCAGATTTAGGCAAGCTAACCTGGGCTAATAACGTTACTTATACATTTAATTTTTTAATTTGTTTGTTTGAATTATAATGTATAATATTGGTTGATACTTATTTTCATTAGGATCGATGGTACAAAATGGGAAATTTTCAGCAGCTGCTTGGCTTTTAGTAAGCACATTGAAAAATGTTGATTTGCCAACATTTGGAACTCCAACGATACCCACTTTCAAATTTGTACCAACTCTTCCAATAAGTGGTTTTTTTTCAGGCTCTTCTACTTTTTTAGGTGGCATTCTAAAATATAAAAATATGTTATTAATTCAAAGAAATAGTACAGAATGTCACTTACATGAAATTTCACAACATTGTGCTAATTAGATCTCTACTTAACTAGAAACATTAAAAAAATCTCAACATTGTGAAATTTTAAAATATCTATAGTATCAACTGTTTGTTTAAATATTATAGTTAAATTAAAATGCAAATTATTCAATGTTAAGAGATTTGTAAATATAGAAATTTTATATAATATTATGACTTTTGAAGGTCATACACGTGGAAAGTTATTTAATTAAAAATAATCAATATAATAAAATTTTACCAATATATTATAACCTCTATTTTTTTACCTGTTATAACTATGATAGTATGTAGTTCACAATATGAAAAAATTATAAATCGTCAATTTTTTTATTGTTTAAATGTTTACAATCTTGTTTAATAATTCAATATACTATGATAAAATACAACATGCGAATCCACGATGCAGTACTCGTATACCGCACCAACAAAAACAGATTAAATTTACAAATGTCAAAGCTGACAACTAAACAATTGTACCAACATAAATTATATTAATACGTAATATTGTACATATTTTTTCTGAAACTTTTATTTTTCTTCGTTTCACTACTTATTCCTTGATAATCTAGTAATCATTTCTTATTCGAAATTATTATAGATTAAATTTACTTAAAAATATTTTTAAATATTAGTAGAAAGAACGTCTTAGATGTCGTAATTTAACAAAGCTCTTTAAAAGTTGCTTAAAGCTTTACAGGACCCTTTTAAAATATCGATTGTCAATAATTATGTTACCCTTTTACTAGTGGCGTAACTATACCAACTGAGGCCCGTGACAAATTCATTGCATAGGGTCCCTCAGGACCGTAGCTACCAAAGATATGTGGCACCCACACCTTAGCGAGCAAAAATTCGTAAATGAAAATGACATTACGCTGAAGAAAAAAGGTTATTTACGCCAATATTTATAGTTTTTATGATATTTTGATAAAAACATGTTAAGACATTTCTGAGCTCGTGGTCTCACGGATCGGCGTCCGGTCCGGGTCCCGTGACATTTTGCCAGCCCTGCAACTCTATAGTAACGCCATAGCCTTTTACACATATAAAGAAAGACGGAAAAACTGGTAAAACTTTCAGAAATAGTTTACTTTGTGATTATCAATTAAACGCATCGGTTTTTGAGCTAGCCCGCCGAACCATTGATGTAAACCACATTTTACAGAACACATAACATGTTCACATACAAAAGTTATGTTGCTAAAAGAGTTCGTAAACTAGTTTACGTTTACAATATAAACAGCTGGGCTTTTTTTTTGGTATCGATTCAATTAGAGCGAGCTTAAAGACTAATTATAAAAATAAGTCAGTTCAAACTGAAATTATTACGAACATCAGACCTGTATAAATCGGCGGAAGTTTTATCATTTAGGCAACTATTTATTTTTGATGTTTTTCTCAGCAAGTGTTAAACAGTTGGTGCTATTTTAAGATGAAATCATGTAACTTAGAGAATCAGCTGATGTATAGAACTGCTTTCAGCGATAATTATTAGTTTTTTCAAGTTGCTGGTTTATATATAATCTAGCCAATACATTGCTAGGATAATGAAAATAATGTGTCATCATTTTCTTTAATTCCACTTAATTATATTAAAAAAATAAAATGGCAACACAAATTAGTAGATAATATATTAATATATTTTTATTTGTTTAAAGAATAATTGATCACTATGTTGCAAGAGTTGCCCAAGGTGGAGACATAGGTGCAGGATTTTGCAGATAAGACATGACTACAGCTGATATTGAAAGCATAAAAGAGCTGACTATCTGAAAAAAAAATGATTACAAAAATTAAATTATTAACAAAAAATTGTTTTGAAATGTATTTCAAAGTTTGAAGTGTCAGAAAGAGAGGTAAACAGGAAAGGTTTATGTATATAAATTGTACAGATTTTGTACAAATGACTGGACTAAATTTATTAGTCATGCTTTGTACAAAATCTTAATCTTTTACTTAAATATGTAATCCATTACTCAATATAATATAATTAATAATACCTGTTTTGTATCATCTGAAACTCTTGAGTTAGCAAAACTAATGCTTGAACAGAACACAGCTGTCCAAGCACACCATTTCAGGCGCATCATAAGGCCACACATTGAAAACACCATACCTATAACATTTAAAATTATATCCATTAATATTTTTTTGGTCAGAAACAACAAAAATATATGTGATTAATAGTAAGATGTTTAAATTAGTTGATAGTTCTTTTAAAGCTGATCTGCAGAAATCTGCTGTATTCACATTTTGATAATTGTTTTTTCTCTAGAAATTTTGCTACTTACATGGGATAGGATGGTAGGTAGATAAAGCATGTCAAACGTCAATCCAAATAAGATAATGCAATTATTATTGTTAAGTAGGTCATGGTTTCATTTAAATTATATACTGCCATAATTATTACCAAGTATATTCATGTAGTCTGTAGTAAGATCCTCAGCTGGAGCTGAAGATGCTGGTGGGGGTTTGTAACGACGTTCACGATCAGCTCGCCTTGGATCCACTGTCAGTTGCATCTGAAGCGAGTTAAATTTATATAGCCATTTTATTAATATTACTTTAAAAATTCAGTTTGGTTTAAGCAAAAATGCAGAATATAAGCAATTTACCTTTTTCGCTTTTATCACTGGCCCGCAAATAATTGAAACTTTATTGATATTCAATTCAAAAGTACGGAGCCTGAACACTGGTAGGTTGATATATGATATTGTTTCGTAATTGAATTATATACTTTTTAGGGCTAATATAACAATAGTGACGTCTGCAATTATATGGTTTACTTTTTTACTGGAGAATAGAATAAATCTTAAAAGTGATACTGTCTTACTTAACAATCAATTTGACAAATGACATGTGACATTGACAATAACTGAATAACATGATTTGTAAAAAAAAAAGCAAGAGAACAGACTATAGACTAGTACAGAGTCACCAATTCCCATTTTTGTAGTCGTGTCACTTGATTTTTTTAAGTGTTCATCATTTTCTTAATTTTTTGTGCCGACAAATTGCTGATTAATATTAAACATATATTAATTTTCTAATAGAAAATGCCTCGCAGTCACGAAGTGGTGCATATTCAGAAATAATATGTGTGAAGAAATAAAATAAATTGTTTATTTAAGAATTCCGTTCGTACTTATTACTTTTATTTATTACATATAATCATATTTAGGCATGTATGGAATAAAAAATAAAAAAAAAAACGATTTTGACAGTGTATGTATATATATATGATCGGTACACGTAGCAGATTTTTGATCCTTTACATGGATGTTGCCCGAAATTGTCTTTTAAACTTATTTTAGAATGTCGTATGTTATTATAAAAATATTTCAAGATAACCATCTAAAGAGCTCACACATTTAGATAGATCTCAATTTTGTCGGTGAATTCGCAAACCACGCTTAATGATGAAATTGGCTCCCATTTTCACATTTATCTATGTATTTTAAATGTTTTTGATGGCATATCATTAATTTTTGTAAAGATTATTTTTTAGGGGATTTTTATTAATCATTCAAAAGATTGTTTTTCAATGCAGAAACCGCTCCATACTCGACTATAGTGTCACGCAACCCTGGTTTGTTGTAAGTAGGTACCTATCTAATATACCTACGTACGAAGAATGAAAAAACTAAATTGCAATTTGCGTCTATCGGAAAGTATTGGAATAATTACCTAGGTGTAAGTAATATACCTACCTAAGTGTGATATTTAAGTACCATTAATTCTACTGTACGACTCAAAATTTCGGTAGATATTAAAATATTTAGTTAATTAAAAGAAATTCGTTCGTTCTTATAATATAATACACGGCTTCTTTGTCGCCAGTTCCATTTTCTTGCCTTGAACTTGGCTCGTCACGCGCTTCTAGATACCTACATTTTTACGATTTCAACGTTTTCACCAATTGCTCTCAATATAGCACCATTATATAGTAAATCATGTACCTATATGCAACTATTATATATATTACACCTTTGCAAAATCTCTTAGTAGAGACATAAGTATATTTTTATTTTTCTTGCAAAAGTGGAAAGTATGTTTATTAACTTTGAGGTATTTTTTGGGTTAGGCAAACATTTCTGTTCCCGCTGCGCAACCATGACTATGGAATTGGAAAAATATATCACCAAAATTGTCTTTTTCTTTTAAAGTCATCGTTGGTGCAGCTTGGCACCCTAAGCCCATTGCAACTGCTCCTTTCGCGCTACCAGGCCAGCGCGATGCCAGCGTAGCATATAATATAGAGCATGCACAATTACTTGCGACTGCTCTTTTCGCGCTACCAGGCCCGGCACGGTGCCAGCATAGCATTTATAGAGCAAGCACATCTCATGGATTCACTTATGATTTTGGTAAAAATTATATTTATTGTAATGCCCCATTTAATCGCAATTTCCCTAATTAGTATTTGTATTTACCCTAAGAGCATTATTAATTGCAGACGTATAGCCTATAGGGTATTATTTCATGTAAAAAAGTATGTTTGTCAAATTACTTGAAATTACTTATCACGTTGATTTTTATTTTTATAGATAAATAACAGAAGTTTCCTTAACCGCCACGTACATTTATATCCCCGCTCTACCCTGATATGTACAACAATGAGTCATACATGGCATTACTTTAAATACCATTAGCTTGAATCGTTTAGCCCATATACAAAATATATTTAAACTACTTGGCAGTTTTTGTTAAAATTATGCAAAATAACTCAATTAATATAAGTGGCGTAAAAATGAAAACATAGGGTTTGGGGAGGCCGCAGCGGTCCACCATTGGCCGGTCGGCGCACGCCCATCGCCCGTAGCTCTCACGCAACGCCTTGCGGCATTTATTATAATATTATATCTAAAACAAAAACAACGTTATATTCTCTAAAGAATTATGTATCATTATTTCTAATAATATCAATATTCAATATCTCTACCGGATAGTAAAATCAACTTGTCTATTGGAAAACTTATATTTACTTATTGATATTGGTATTGATATATACTTATAGGTATATAATAGGTGTACTTATTCGTATGAGCTCGTCGATCAAAATACATAGGCACAATATACTTAACCTAGATACCTAACCTACAAGTATTTATATCTTATACCCATTTTATTAATAAACCAGTGTTAGTCTTAACTCTGGTTTATGTTTTTGGAATGGGAAAGACGAACAATAATTTCTGCATCGAAAATTTAACCAAAATAAATTTGAAGAAATACCTACTTCAAATTCAAAAAACTATCAATTCACGTGATAAAATAGTTACGTTTAATACATTATTCTAGGCGAAACATTACAATATGGGATTGTAGTTCACCGGAACGCTTACGAAATAAGGATATTAGGGGCTTTAAACCTACTAATTAGCAGTAGGTTTGTATGTTTTCACGGTAAAACAATTGTATTCATTTGTAAATTTAAAAATGTAATCTTAAATATCCAGTGGATCAGTGACAGACTCTTACTAGTTCTTGTGGTATGTAGGTATCTTACTGAAAATATCCATAATAATAGCTGGAAAAACATTAAATAAGTGTAATATAACACAAATACTCATCATAATCATTGGTTTATAAAACTATAAAACCGACCTAAAATTCATTGGACTTAAATAAAGTTGATTATTCTTACTAAGATAGGTATACCTATAATCAATGATGGATTTACCAGCAGGTCGGTAGCCTTAAGAGGCAAAATAGTGGCCCCCCCCACTTGAACTTGGGGTTGAATTTAGTGATCAATTTCTTTCAAAGATTTATAGCTACATACAACAAAAGAAAAATATACTGCGCGATTGATTTCTTTGCAGAAACAAGTCTTTAAGATGTCTTACCGATATTTATTCCTGCTTTCATTGTAAATTTTTAATATATTAACAGTTTTTTATTGTTTGATGTGGTAAAAATATTTTTATAGCCTACTTGAAAATATGTAAATCCGCCACTGTATACAACAGATAATTTGTTTAGAACTACTTATTGTGGCATATTGTGTGTAGTAGATACATAGGTACTTAATATCAATTTTCAATTCACTTCAATCATAATTATTAATTTTATTTGGATCGTAGATAAAATTTAATTAAAAAATTATGTACAAACATAGCCGTCAATCTTAATGATGGCTGAAAAACAGCATAGCGGAAAGAACAGCTCCAATTATCCAACTCGAGCGAAGCGTATTGTGGGGGCAGAGGAGGGCATAATCAACTAATATGGCGGATTAATTGTTAGTTTAACCGCGCTTGTTTTGCGCACGGCCACCGACGCAATTACAAATGACTACCTATATATTTTTCTTAATTGACGTTTCAGGTTTTAAGTGACTTTTGAAATGTGTTTTCTTGTCATTATAGAACTAATTACAATTAAATCAATAGCTAGGTATATAAATGACTTATTATAGGTACTTGCTGTTAGGTTATTTCTTTTATTTTCTACTAATTATTTAGTGTACCAAGTAGAAAAAAAAAGCTATATGTTAAGATTTTGTTTCACGGTAGGTACAGTGTATCTATTTTATAATATATCTTCTACGTTTTTATAAGGATGGTAGTTTATTCAGGTATTAAGGTCCTAAATGTATATAGATAAATTTTGTTAAACACAAAATAAGACACTATGTTACAAATGGGTAATAGCGTAAAATAAAATCAGAATGTCAGACGAATAAACGATTTGAAATAAGTTTGCTTAAAAGACAACCTCAACTACAAACCTTGTTGTCTCAAATGTTTTTTGTAAATAAAGTATTCCTTTTTTTCTAACTGGAAATATTTATATGAAAAAGTTTAGCAAAAATTTATAAGAAACAGGATTCACTTTCTCTCTTTCTTTAAAATTTATTAAGCTCTATTTAATCAAGCTTTTACTTTACTTAATGGAGACTAGTCAACTGCGCGAGACATTCGATTCATACTTTCCTTATTCTCATAAACCAATGGGACGAAAATTCGATAGAGCTCTACATAATATAAGATGTTCGAAAATGTACATAATCAATATTTGAATATAAAAATAAATTAGATATTACAATACTTTTCAAATGGGCAATATATAATCTGGACATATAAATAAATATTAAATTCTAAAATACATTAATATTGTTGAAATTATTTTAATTTTATCGTATATAAGTCCTAAGTATATGAACGCCATATCTATTTTAACAATCGCAAAAAATTAAATTGGATAAAATTTGTATTAATAATTTAAGAATCTGACTCAAACATGATCGTTGTGAAATTAAGTCAAATTATGTGGCGAGCCTAATTTTATTAGCGCTTCGAGTTAATGTAAGTCATTATCATCGGTCTCGTAGAGGATAAAACAATGCTTGGGTGTTATTTAGATAAGATATTTATTATTTAAATCGTCGCGTTACGACCGGGTACGAGCATTAAGTATAGATGAGGATTTAGTAATTTGGTAATCAGTGGTTGCAAGCTTTGGGGTTGAACAAGGTCACTGATGGAATTACAACGAGATCATTTCGCTAATGTGACGATTGTTTCTTAGATATTCTGTTAAGCTATGGAGATAATTATTTCACTATCATATAATATTTAACATATATATCTTTAGCCTAGAGTTTTATCTTTTATCATGAATATATCTGGATTGTAATACTCAGGAAATACAAACGCCTGTAGGACATCCCCCAATTTAGCTATGCGCATGAGAAAATAGAAATTAAATGATTTATTCAAATGGATGCTCATGGCACCTCGTTATCTCTGTTAGAAAAAAAGTTACATACCATTATATCTCTGAAAAATAACACGTAGAAGACTGAAAAGCAGGCTACTTTGCTTCGATGTCGCAAGTGGAGTTTGGTATTTCTATTAAAAGCCATCAAACGTTCTGTGATCAAATAGTTTTAAATACATAAATTTAACGAACAATTGGTAAAAATGTGACTAACCGTTGAGTAACCCGAATCTTTTAAAATGTGTCACGCGCTGACTTGACGCGTTTAAATCTTGGAGGGCGGAGTTCTTATTTGAACAATGTGATTCCTGGAGTGTCTAAGGATTCCTAATTCCAGGGTGAGGGCTCAACTTCCGTCACCCGCTGGTCGTCAAATTGCCGAAGAAAGAGTACCCTCGCGTCGCTTTGTTAACCGATTCGAACGAATAAAACATACGTAACAACGTGTAGCCGATCGGCTCTTTGTCCAGTCGCGTACTCCTTAATTATGTTGAACAGTGAAAGGGTCATATTTTCTATTAAATTTGTAAAATATGAATACATGGTGTTCATAGTTTCATTTTGTTCGAAAAATTTCAAATCGTATTCTCAATTACTTAGCGGCTTATAATTTCCCGCTATTTGGCAAAGGCTCTTCCTTATGTTCGAATTCGGCTAATTAAAGCTAAATTTTCAGGTGCTTTATTTGTTTTTATAATTTATCTGGTGCTTGGTGGAGAATGAGACTTCAAAGAAATATTATGTATATTATATTAAATCAACTCGCATTTTCTTAATATAAAAGTATAATAATAAAATAAAAAAAATATCTTCTCCTTTAGAGTAGAGGAGACCTTTACTCATGATTTCGTAATTAAAAACAAAGATATGACACTCATAAAGAAATGTTTTTGTATGTTACATTAACATTAAGGTTTCGTTACAACATAAGATCTAGTAACGCAGGAAGCCTAACACCCTGTAGCCTGGAATGTTGGCAGGGCGAGTACAGCGCTATTGTTCCCTCATGAGCAGATTACTATAATCATTGTGCACGTAATGCGGTAAATGATAAGTTGTGCTCTAGCGTTCAAAACATATGCTTTTGTAACTCATTCGTTCCAGTAGGTCACCCTTGTACGGAACCAGCCTCGTTTGTTTAGCTGCTCTTAAATTGAGCCTTTCCTGAGCTATTTATTACAGCTGATTTAATTTACTTATAAAATAAACAATAGAGATTGTTGTATATTAAAGACATTTGGTAGTTGGATGTACATTTATAATTATCTGTGTTATGTGTATAATAATTATTGCGTCCTCCACAATTAGTGAGAATGACTAAACGAATTGGAAAAATGACAAATTCACACCAAAACATAAGTAATAATAAAAATATATTACCATACATTATATCTTCATAAGAATATTGAAGTTCAAAATCTATAAACCAAATTAAATGGAATTAATAGTTGAAACAAGTTAAAACAATTATTGTACAATGCGTGTTGCTCACTCTGTAATTTATTAGCTTAATACGCATAGTACATGTTTCGCTGTCTACATATTTAGGTACATGATAAACACCTATGTATAAACATCTATATGTGTTAGATCAATCGGTGAGGTTCGGCTCATTATGCAGCATCCATGAAGAGAGACCGCGGCCTGTTATTATGGCAAATGGAGCCAAATTGCGCACATCTAACGCACTGCCGATAATGCCAACTGCCGGTAAAAGCATGACTTGAATCGCTTCAGCATTAGCGTGTATGCTAATCAGTATTCAGAAACCTCACTCAGGTATATAGGTATATTGTTACGTAGCATAGGTACTCTTATAAACGCACCTATAAAAATGTTTTTGAAACTTAAATATTTTACTTTAGGTTATATTAAAAGCAAAGACAATTGCATAAAATTATTTCTGCCAATCTGACGCTAATATTTGAATAAATACTTAGATACATATTGCTTGTAATTTTAATATAAGTATTAGTCAAAGCGGTTGACGTTAGGCTATTTAAAAAAAATCATGGTTTCATAAAAGTGTTTCACATATTATATTAAAATCAAACAACGAATAGGTATACCTAAATGTTTAACAATGCTAACTTCCTCACCTGAGTTGCTTCTAAGAATTTCTTAATTGAACCAATTACTTCGAGGCGTAGTGACATTAATATGTCTATTTAAATGCTGGCTGATTGATAATATATATAAGTTATTAATTTTCAGAATGTATTCCTAATGTCTTGAGGAAGATGTCGAAAAATAATGTACCTCCTAAAATTATACAATATATACATTTGAGAAAATCATTTCATGAGGACCAGAATTTTTAAAACGAAACGAATTATAGGTTTTTACTATATAATTGTAACAAAATGCAGTATTAAGCATTAATTAGGTAGGTACCAATCTATTTCTGTATATATTGAGGCCTTAAACGATTAAAATCGTATTCCTTATGATTTTATGATTTGTTTTTTTTTTTAGGGATTACATACAACATTGGCTTTCGAACTTTATTAAATATTTCTTTGTATGTAAGCATTATTTGTGAGGGTTCAAGTGTAAACCAATTCAAACTACAATAGCGAATATAGTGTAGGTACATGAAAGCTTGCAACATTTTCCCGTTAAACGCAATCCCGATTCTCAGGCCGAAAAATGAACCAGCTCTCCAGTCAGAAGTGGATGCAATAAGGAGTGTTATATATTTTAGAAATATTTAAACCTTATGCTTTTTAAAAAGTATGGCTTTTATATGCTTAACTTTAATATGGTGTTTAGTGTAGGTAGTTGGTAAGAAGAATAGTCAACGACTAAGTATGCTTTTGATAAAACTCCTTAGGTAGATTTAATTTTCATTCCTGTAAAACGATGATTCAAAAGTAGCTTTAAGAAGCATTCTTCAATAAACAATATATTGATTTTAAAATGATTTCTAATTATTATCTATATCTATAAATCAGTAAAATATAATAAATAGTACATAGGTACCTAACCAATTTATTTAATAAATTAGGTTCTCTAAAATAACTTATTTCGAGAATTTTTTTTGGTTCAATTTATTGTAAGATATATATTATAATTCATAATTTTGGTTTTTAAAATTATGTTACTGATAAACTTATAATTAAATTACGATTTAATATACTTTGTTCTTTGTAAATAGATGTATAAAATAGTGAAACAAAATTATATGAAACTGTGAATTATGTGTTTCTTACATCAATCAAATATGATCACGTTACTAGCTAGCGTTGCAGAGAAATTACTCGCATCACATCCGATGCTAATAGCAACGGGAATGACATCAGAAATGGAAATTATTTTTAATCACAACCAATTTACGGGCTGCGTGACGGGGGTAACCACTAGCTAACCACTGTTGCATAGGAAGCCGAGCGTGACATTAATTAAACGCTCCGCGACCGTACTTGTAACTGATCAACTGACGTGATTTATTCATACGTAATTACCTACATAAATTTCGCAACGTAATCTATTAAATGCTTCCCTACGTATTTCGATAACTTATTATTGCTCTAGTAACAATAATGTCTTCAGACCGATTCCGGTCACAGAGCCAATCTCAAGAGAGATTAGTCAACTGCGCAGGAGATATTATAGTGCACTAGTGTGTGCGCAAACATAGGTGCAATCTTTATACCCTAATGCTCATAATCCGATGGAGCGACATTCAGACACGACTGGAAAGTGTTCAGGCGCAGGCTTTACGTGCTTTCCGAGGCACGGGAGTATACACACTTCCAACTTTCAGACTCCGGTCTAATACTGAGAATTTTTGACAGAAAAACTCAATAACGTTTTATTGACCCGACCCAGCACCCAGTTGCACCCAGCACCCCCGGGTCTGCGGCCTTACATGTAGCCACTAGACCAACGAGGCAGGCTAATTTCTCAAGTAATGTTATGTCAGAAGACGAGAGCAGCGGAAGATCAAAATTGGTATGTTTACCACCGTATAAATCAAAAACAACGATAACAACAATTTCGATAATACGAAAATCAATTGTATTGTATTCAGTTTAGTCTCAAAATAACACATAAACGTAATCCCTCATGAGTTTGTAATGATTACTACATTGGCAAGTTCCAGCTGCTACTGAGGATTTCTCGACGGAAAACCCTAATAATATTCCCTGGCCTGACCCGGGGCTTGAACCCAGAACGGGTTTCTAGTACTAGTATATGGCCTTAAAAGCTAGCCGTTAGATAAACGAAGCATCAGGTTATACATATGTTCATGTAATAAATCTGAAGAAATAGGCATTCCTTTGTAACACTGGTTTCAATATTGATTATATTTAATAACGTTACCTATACTTAAACAATAAGACAACAGTAATTGACTTCTATTAGTTATCATTATCATTTAATTTGTTACTTAATACATTAGAACCATACAATAAAAAGTTAAATAATAGAAGTAGGTACAATGTTGCGGTTTGCAAAAATTGTTGATATTATATACGTAAGTATCTACTCGAATTTGGCATGCATACCGAGTACTGACAGATGTGCATAGGTAATATAAAAGTCTTTATTTTCCTATGAGTTAATATATTTAACTGGTATCGCGTGTTTAACTACTTTTTAATAATTTGGAATAAGGATTTACCAACCGCATTTGCATTTCCGTTGATACAGGTAACCCTTCTCATGTCGTCTTTTTATTACAGTAGGTAGAGGGAGACAGATGTATTAACAATCGTCGAACTTTCTTTTCGTTCCAAACTGAATTATTATTTTGATTACATTTAATTTGCATATGGGCGGCGGGCTATTCGCCGCGGGCCAGCGCCGCCCGGCGTCGTTAAGACCCCTGTACTTTTCTGTAATGTTTTCGCCATTTTCAACAAAATTCCGCACAAATCATATAATCTCTGACATTATCATCGTTATTTCGAGGAGAACCCGCAGTCCTCGTATTATCATAATAGGTCGACCGATGCTCAAATTCTTGATAACTACGAGTAATCAACATAGAATCTGCCCCGGCGGGTTTAATGGCTCGATGTCTTCAATTATTGGTAATACCAGGTCTTTAAACGTTTTGAGGAAGCTGACTGGCGGGTTCGTAGAGATGATGAGCCCGCTTACGTGTTCTAAGGTCACAGTCTTTATGAACAATTTAACATAATTTTAGGTATGTCTTAATGTAAGAATTATGTTGGTATCATTCATGTTAAAATATGCGAAGATTGTATTTAAAGTGTGATAGCCGACTCATGGGGACTACTGTGCGGCGCACGCGCATTGGCGCCATAAGCTCCAATCGGCGGCCGCCGTCACGCCCACATCTCTATAAAGTTTATGCATGCTTGGATCATACATCTGATTTACCCCTTTTAGTAACCGTGTCATATCATGGGTGATCCATTCAATTTGACGCTAGAGAAATATACTTGTTTTATAGAAAAACAATTTAGGTTTATAACTTAGGTTATCAATTTATCATACCTACGTATATATTAATTTGGGTATTTTTTAGAAGTAAATCTCAAATATTTCCTACAAAAATATGTATAAATATAGCCCGCCTTAACAATATTGCAGATTAGCAAATTACTAGAGCGTACGCAAGTGTCAACGACATCCAAGGATAACAAAACAAAAGTCTATTTTTTCAGTTGAACAGAGAAATATGGTAAAATATATCTTGACTACAATCGTAATATATCATGCAAAGCTTAAACTATAGGCCCAACAAAGTATATATTATGCATCAAACTTGCATCAAATGTAACTTTCGGTAGACTAAGTATATTTTTTTGGACTACACAAACTTTATTTTATCTTTTAGTTGAGTTGATATTTATAGATTTTATGTTATAGATTAAAGAGTAATTATTTTGTTATATTACTACAATTCATGACAAAAATGTGATCCCCCTGATCATGCTGTTATGATTATGTAGATATTTAAAAAAACCTATTTTTATAAGAGCTTACTTTATAATTAATTACCTATATTATTAAAATGAAACTGGTATAGAATAAATATATCTGCAAAGTCGTTAACTTAAAAGTAGTTGCACTTAGTTACTTATCATTGATAAAGTAATCAATTAGAACCCGTTTTTTCGACTAGGTATAAACCTAGTATTTAACTTTTGTTTAATAGGTTTATACCTGTATAGGTGTTTTTAAAAACTTAGATCATTATTAACATATTTATAGTTGAAGCATAATAGGTACCTTCCTATATATGGTATACATACCTACATATGTACTTTTTATATGTTTCCTAAAACGTAAAGCAAAGCGAACATCGAAGACAATTGGGACGGCGCTGTCGGCTATAGCCCGACTGATATTTTCAACGGTTTCGATATGCGAGACTGTCCATCTAATGACATAATCGGAGCCCGCGGCGTGACGGTCTATGCTCTGATAACTGTGATCGGTGCTGGCGGAAAGCAGGGACCAGCCAGTGTTGCAAATCAATTCGATCCTCCGGGCACCGTCTAAGCGCACCTGACTATTTTGAATACCGTTCGATATCGATTTCGTTTTGATGTCAATAACACGCCAATTACTTAAATATAACATTTAAGAATTATCCGTTAATAGTTCAATAATGTGCCTGATCATCCACCTACTTTGGATTTTTTCATACTCAAGAGAGAAATTGAATTTTAATTTAAAATAATACTTCCTTTGGAAATAAACCGTTCACATTTCCTGTCAGCAATACTGTAATTAATCGTAATAATAAAAATCCTTCCATATATATTCAACTTTATTTCCGTTTGTAGGAAACTGTCTCGCTTGATAAATTTAATAGTTAGGTATTAAATTGTTACATAATGTATAGTCGGTACGTTTAGAATTAAGTACCATTAGTCTCCTAGACTGTATATTAATCTTTATTAGAGAATAAGGAAAAGTGTTCAGTAATAACTTAATAAAGTCTTAATATAATTATATCGCTTATTTATATGTGTTTTAAATGAACTGGAATTTTAATATATTGGTCCCTTTAAATTCGTTCATATTTTTATACGTATAGAAAAGTTAAAAGTATTTATAACTTAAAAAAAAAAAAAAATATCGTCAGAATACATGAATATAATATGATCATTCATAGGGATACACTTTGAATGTCCATAGTGTATTTCTAATTAAAAATTAATAATTAAAAAACGTGCGCAAATACAAAACGAATAATACCAGGCTACGTTTACCGTAAAAATATGTCTGTCGTGAGAATTAGCCGTAATTACCGTTACAAATTATACACTGGACATACAAATGTCACAACAGTGGTCTTTTGTTTATGAAAAATGCAATTTTTCTGTCTGTATGCATCCAACAATGCTTACTAGCGAGTGCATAGGAGCTAGCATCGTGTAATAGACTGTAATAGCGTTTGATTTTCCACGTAGCAATGGTTTGAGTTTTTATTGTCCTAACTAGTGTTTTCTATGCATAATAGACTCGGCTGAGATTACAGAGCCGGTGCTAGCTGTATCTATTTCCGTGGGACTTGTAACGGGAATGCATTAACAAAAGACGCGATTTGATTACAGTGTTCGTTGACATGCTATTTTCCTGATAGAAAAATACTTAAAGTTATATTACAAGGCATGAAATTATCTTTTATATTACAAGGAAAGAACATTGTACAAGCTATAGAGTACCTAGGTACTCTTAAATAATTACGTAATTTTTACAACGAAAATAGAACTCAAATCACATAACTAATAGGGAAATGCCTTTAATGTTATTACAATTTAAGTTTGTGTATCATAAACGGCATATTGAAGTTGTACTTTAGTAAAATAGTTTCAATATTTTGCAATATCATAAAATTGAAATCTCTCATGTTCTTTAATATGAATTCAAATTTCCTGAACTTTAACTCTAGACATAAGTATAAGGTTACGTGATTTTAGTTTACCGAAGTAAATTTTTAAGAAGAGTGAATGAAGTTGAACATAAAACTTTTTTAAAATGAGAAATCTATCTAAGTCTGCCTAAGCCATTACATTAGAAAACGAAAATTCCCCATATATCAAGCTATTATGTGCCTAACAAAGAAACTTGAAATATACTATTCATTATAAATAAGGCTCAGTTTGCATTGTCCTTTATTTTATAATGGTACCGTTATAAATTTAAATACACTCTTTAATATAAATAATATGTTTACTTTTAAAGTGTAAAGAATATTTAAAAAAAGAATGATCAAAACTCTTTATAAACAAATTCTGAGAAACGTAATTTCATAAAAGTAGCATTTCAAAGAAAAAATATACACTAATAAATATAATAGGATCGTAATAGATAGCGGGTAGGATAATAAGCCTAATGTCCTTATGAAACGAGTCCTTTTGCTGATAATTACACGTTATAGAGACCACATCCCCGTAAATGCGACATTAAACTCTATTTTATTACTCTAAATTGACACAAATTTGTCAAAAAGAGCATAATTATCGACATAGTTTTGAAATGAAATAGCCGTTTATATTGCGACTGGTATAAAATGATATAATAAGGGCATGATATGATATGATACAATCGGGACTCAGACGTAGAAAATTAAATATATTTTTATTACAGAAAAATAATACTTCTAATATTTATATTTGCTAATAAGGGTGCAGGTTATATGGTTATGATATATTGATAACGCATATTATTCCAAAAAAATATATACATACATTTGCCTACAATATAATGATGTCTTTACGGATATGGTGAGAGTAGGTACATTGATTTGGCATCTCGTCGTTCATGTTTGCGTCAAAATGACTTGTGAGAGTTTGAATAAAGCTGTACTAGAAAGACACAATAGTCAAAACGATGTCGATAATTATGCTCTTTTTGACAAATTTGTGTCAATTTAGAGTAATAAAATAGAGTTTAATGTCGCAATTACATGTATTTAAAGAGATAATGTTTTAATTTTATTTACATTAATGTTATTATAATTTATGCGATACTAACATAGTTTTTTTGTTGAGATACGAATTATAAACATTATTAATAATAGTATGCCTGAAATAAATTAATATTAATAAATAAAAAATAATAAACGGGATAAAAAGTATACAATTAGTCCAGCTCATTGATTTTCATATTACAACATCTAATTGTAACTATTGGTAATAAATAATTATTTAAATAAAAAAGAATATTTGAAACTTAACAAAATTAGTATTTAAAAATCAAAATTCAAAATAGCTAACGTAGAATGGAGGCGAGGACATTAGTAGCATTTTTTCGATTCCCTCCTAGGCAAAAAGAACCAATGTCACCAGTAGGGGCGATATGTACCTAGGGGTGCATGGTTATGAAATATTTTAGCACTATTAACTCCAAGGTCCAAGTGTTTGAGTTCTAAACGGAGCAATGCCATTATTTGGAATTAGAAACTGTGGGGACACACAGCATGATGTAACAATATATACATCTTGCACTTTAAGCTATCGATGCTCAGCGCGACTTGGCACTCGGCAGTCACTTCTCTCCCCGGTTCGAATTAACATGTCTAATTCATCATTATACCGCGCAAATAAATTTGGTTCACAATTTGATATTTTATTGTTTTATGACTTCAAACCTTCGGACATTGAACACGCATATAGTAAGGCCCAACCTTACAGAGACGAATATTTACGTCGTCTGTCCGCTAAAGCATTTTCCATGACGGCTCTGTGCTTAAAGTAAAAAGTAAAAAAGTAGCACATAAATCACACATATCATCAGTAGAAAGAATAGTATAGAAAAATTAGTAGGATAATTTCCCTATGAATAATGGGATGAATTGTAATTCCAACCACCTGAGCGGAAAAATGCGACTAGGACAATGCCTATTCAATAACAAATTTCATAAAAAAAAGCATGGTTACAGTTTTGTCTTTTTATATCTATGTAAAATAAAAAAGTGATTTAAAAATATATAGTGATTTAGTAAAGGCAATAAAATAATTATTAACTTATAGAAAAACGATAGGCAGGTAGGTAGGTAACTTGGTACTTACTTGCATATCCTTAAGTAACAGTTTCGTGAGGTCTATTTAAAATATTCGGAAATGTTCCATCATTGAACAAAGGTCTATTGTTAATTAAATTTTTAAAACTTAAAGATAGCTCTTACTCGTCTACTGCATGTTACTGCATATACCCACATATTACTACTACCGAAAAATTATAATTTTTTCTAATATTAAGACTACATTTTAGAATGGCACTTGTAATGTTAAGGTTCTCGTCATCGAATGAAACTAGCGTTTGAGATACAGGCTCGGCTTAGTTAAGGCGCTTGTGCTCATTGAATAACTACGTAATTGTAACGTATCCACAAGTTAACCAAAGAAAATTGTATAGGTATATTTAGTGCCCAAATATACCTATACAATTTTGTTTGGTTAATAAAAAAATACAAAGTTACATGCAGATTTGCTTACATATGAACAATCAGTTGTCAATATATTAACTTGCTTTATTAGGCTAATACAAGAAACCTTTTTTTTAACGCAGTGGAAACCTTCGGACAGGTACCCGGCTCCCTTGGGGCGGGACCCGGGTCATGTATGATTCTTACCCACTAAAACCACAGCGATGGTCGATGGCACGGATCGGAGAGGCAAGACTTGATATAACGTATCCCCTCCTGTGCTCTGCTCTGCTCGTGGCTCCGCGAAGCTCTCCTCAGGCGAAGGTAATCTCGCCCTCCCGCACTCCTCGTAAGTGGGTATGGCAGCGCGGGGCCATCCTGGCTGCCGTCCTCCTCAGGGCTGTTTGAAATAGAACATGTGAGGCCCCCATCTCACGCAGCCATGGCCCCAGGGTTACGCCCTTTCTTTTAAGCCCCGGATGTCGGGGCCGTGGGAGGACCGAGACGATGCTGACGTCGTCTCCACCGGATAGGAACGGCCCTTTCCCGTTCCCGCTCCGCCGTCTCCTACTGGGCCATGATAGTCTCACAGAAGGAGGCTACGGCCCTCCACGCCGATTTCCTGCGGAGCATTGCCGACGCGATTGCGCCGCCGTCGATTCACGTCCGATCTTACACAGGTATTCTCCAAAACAACCGTGATAAGTCATTACATGCGTAAGTCTAATGGAAGGTGACTAGTCGCTTTCGTCTCATCCAGGCTTCGAAGGCTGGCAGAATCGCTCCGACGACGCGTTTGCGTTCGTACCGTTCTTGGTAGAGATGTTCGCGCCATGTCGCAAGAGCCCTCCATGTTCCCGTCGCTTCAGTGCCTCGAGTGCAATCCGAGGGGGCGCGCTTTCACTGTACTGTTGATGGAACATCGTGTCCATATTCGCCCCAAGAGCGGAAAGCGCGCTAGGACGGTTGCCGTCTCGTAGGATATTGCGCGATATCGCCGCTTTTTGCGGATAGCGGCGATATCGCAATGACTCTCCGCTGCGAATTTTGGATCTTAGTTCTGCAGCGGTGGCCATCGATCGCACGACACTGGCATAGAGTCTGCGAACTTCCTCCCTCGGTCCCCGAGATTAGACAGCAGTTTTTGCTTGGCACCCGGTACCTTCTCGATCCGGGGGCACTTGTCCTATCCCTGGCCAACTCGACTAATATTTTGCAAATATTATCTTCGAACATAACATAATTAATTAATAACATAACATCATTATTATTTTTGTTTTAAATACCTACGAGGTAGGTAAAGCTTATATTTAAAAAGTGTAGAAAAATTATAATATTATTGTTATTATATAAATTTAAAACATTATACAAATGAAGATATATTCAAAATATTTTTATGTTATGAGGACTATGTTTTGTTACATTAGTATAAAGTACGGTAAAGTTTTTGCTACTCGTCGATAGATGGCGCGTGTGTAAAATCAAGTTTATATATTTATATATTTTTCGTATATTGTATCAATGGATGTTACAGTGCCCAAATATGTACGCAAACACTATTGTCGGCTTATATGAGGAATATAGCAAGCACTACTACTACAATACGAAATGATATGAGAGAAGTTACCGTCTAACACACATAAAATGGAGGCAGCCTAACACATGCACTTTTTTATTAATTCGTTTAATTAAGAATATAGTCAGTTTCAATACAATAAATACAAAAAAGTAAAATCAAAAGACAGCTTAGATTTCGACGGAAACATAACTGAAAACCTATATTAATTAATATTCAGCTTCGCCTAAATAATAATTTTCCACTAAAGTAAAATAAAACTGATGTTCCAGTTCTTCGAGGTTTCATTCAGTTTATAGCACAAATGCGGTAACAGTTTTTGTGCTGATCACGTGCTGGCTTTGCGGCAGCTGAGGGGGCGGTCAGGGCGGCACCGGCCCGCCTCGCAGATCGCTCGGGCACAGCCATGGTAAGCCCCTTAAGTATTAATTTGGTTACGCTTTTTATTATTACGGTTATTGTGTAATCCATAACGTATCCGTGTTTTCAAAATACATCATGTTTTACTTAAAGATTGACGTGTTACCACGTTTAGTTATACTTCAGATTATAGTAAGTTAAACCTATTTTATATCAGATATAAAGTCAAAAATGCAACTGATTAATACATTTTTCCATCAAATAATCGCGAATGCATTACAGGTTTGATCCAGTTTATGCTAGATATAAACTCAAAAATTCAATTGTATAATACATTTATCCATCAAAAAATCGCAAATACGTTACAGGTTTTTTTTTTTTTTTTTTTATTGTATAAGTTGGCGGACGAGCATATGGGCCACCTGATGGTAAGTGGACACCAACGCCCATAGACAATGGCATTGTAAGAAATGTTAACCATCGCTTACATTGCCCATGCGCCACCAACCTTAGGAACTAAGATGTTATGTCCCTTGTGCCTGTGATTACACTGGCTCACTCACCCTTCAAACCGGAACACAACAATACAAAGTACTGCTGTTTTGCGGTAGAATATCTGATGAGTGGGTGGTACCTACCCAGACGAGCTTGCACAAAGCTCTACCACCAAGTAAAAGCAGTGTTGCCACCATTACAGGCGGTCGTGAACTATCATTGTAGTTTTTTGTTTAATCTGTATTACTTTAGGATTTTATAATATATAGGTACGATAAATCTTGTAATATGTAAATACATCCATTACAATATTATGGTAAGTTTATTTTATATGACGTTATTGTGTATGACTGCCTCGTTGGTGTAGTGGCTAGATATAAGACCGCAGACCTGGTGGTCCTGGGTTCAATTCCCAGGTCGGGCCAATCAATTGTTATTGGGTTTTTCTGTCAGAAAATTCTTAATAGCAGCCCGGAGTCTGTAAGTTGGAAGTGTGTACATTCCCGTGCCTCGGAAAGCACGTAAAGCCGTTGGTCTTGCGCCTGAACTCTTTCCGGTCGTGTCGGATTACCGTCCCATTGGATTATGAGAGCTAGGGAATAGTGAGTGCACCTGTGTTTGCGCACACACTTGTGCACTATAATATCTCCTGCGCAGTTCGCTAATCTCTCTTGAGACTGGCCGCCGTGACCGAAATCGGTCTGGAGGACCTTAAATATGACGTCAGTAACTATTTGGTGGTAGGGCTTTATGCAATTCCGTCTGGATAGATAGGACTCACTCATAATTTTTTCTACAGCCAAAAAGCAATACTTAATATTGTTCCGGTTGGAAAGGTGAGTAAGCTAGTGTTACTACAGGCACAAGAGACAAAACATCTTGGTTACCGAGGCTAGTGCAGGATTAGTAATTTTGTCGGAGCGTCACGGTAGCATGCGCAAGCGATCCCGTGGCGCTCCCGTTAAGACGGGAAGGGTACCGCTGGTTTTTTAGTGGGTAACCTGATGACCGGGGCGCACTCGGCGCCCTGGACATACGGCGAGCCCCCCATACCTCCCCATTCCCGTGGGGGAAAAGCGTAATGCGTTTTTCCAGCATAAAAAAAAGGATTCGTAATTTAAGGACTTATTTACCTTCAGGTGGCCCATATGTCCGTTTGCTTAAATAAATTATATAAAAAAGTGAAATAGTAAGTAACATCAGATTAAAAACAACAAATACTAATATTTACTCGGTGGTAGAGCTTTGTGCATGCAACATGCAACAGTACATGCTGGGTAGGTACCACCCACTTATCAGATATTCTACCGCAAAACAGTAGTACCTACTTGTTATTGTTGTGTTCCGGTTTGTAGGGTGAGTGAGCCAGTGTAATTACAGGCACATAACATCTTAGTTCCCAAGGTTGGTGGCGAATTGGCGAGCCACTTTCTTTGGGCGTTGATGACCACTTACCATCAGGTGGCCTATTCGCTCGTCCGCTTACTTAATATAAAAAAAAAAAACTATAATGCCAATATAACGCTGTTTCCGAGATTACGACTTACTAGATCCTGTATGGATTTATATTTACAGAATAAACTAAAATCAGTCAGGTATATTTTAACAACTTAAAGCCGAGATGGTCCAATGCTTAAAAAACGGAAATCTTAAGCAATTATTGCGAGCAAACAGACTGATTGACTTTTCAGACTGGATAGAAAATAACGAAGAAATTTGCATATTATGCCGGATGAAAATCTGATACATGTGTTATCTATCCATAAACCCGTGTTGAAGCAACAACGTGGTGAACTTTCTCCTCAAAAGGAGAATATATTTTACCCATGGTACATATACAAGCTTCTACTTAGTCATATTTACAGAACAAATTAAAATAAGTTATATTTGAAACATAATTTCAAAATCTCATAACCGACCCTAAAATGTATCGTTGTTTAAAATAATATACGGTCAGTATTAAGAAAGGGAATCGACCAACAATCGGTCGTAAGATGTTCGCAACAAAGTATACGCAACGTCATCGTGTAATACACGATGTTCAATCGTTCCCGCAATAAAACCGACGAATTTTACAGCTCCATAAATAATGGTCAATATGTCGAGCAGTATTGTCGATGCTGACAAATTGATCCTCTCGCTTGCCGCCGTATTGTCGAAAATCGCCGCCAGGATCTTTTGTCATCGGCGTTCACAAAGCCGCGACATTACCCAATAACTTTTGTTTGCATCATTTTCACCTCTGGTAAGGAATGTTGCGAATAGCTTTTTATTGTGTCTCGCGGGTTAATGACAGTTTCTTTGATTTGATTAATGTGATATGTTTGACTTATAAATTTAAGGCCAGTGTAATATGAATTGTTATTTATAGGAGTTGGTTTAGTGTTCGATTTGAAAAGATCATGTTTAGTTCAAACAGAACTGAAGATAAAAGCAAATAAAACTATTGTATAACGTGTTAAAGAAATGCGTGTTTACCTAAGTGTGTGGTTTTTAGATTTGTTTGTATTTTAAACCTGGATTAAATACTATAGATAATTGTTTATTATTTTCTAAATAAAATGTATATTATGTATTTGTCGTACGTATTAAATACATATAACACATGTAGTGTAATATAAACCGATCATAAGATTTCAAGACCGTACCAAATTAACTTTATTATATTATATTCTCTTAAGTATTAAGAATATAGTTAAGTTATTATACTCTAATATCTTAATGTATCAATTATTTTATTTCGCACAGTTTCTATCGAGTTTATTTGATTGAAAATAAACTGAAGATTATTTATTTTACGTCATTTATTTGTAAGAGTTAAAGAGGGTGTGAACCGTATCCCCGGCACTCCCTCAAAACTCGCACATATTTGCTTTAAAATCGAACTGCACAATGACATTATTGTGCCTATACAAAAATAAATTACTGTGAAAATGAAATAAAAACTTCGTCCCCTACTATTAAGTGATGATGTAGCGATACTGCGTGAACGCAAACGCGAAATATTTCGATGTTAGCTGCATTCGTTGAAATATTTATTAACAAAATTGGATCTTAGCACATTGCAATTAGAGTTTTATTTTAATTGCAAATATTAGTTGTATCGGTGCAATGAAATACAATATCTATAGTAAGCGTGACGGGTGAATGGAGCATAAAAAATACATAAATCAAAGTCAAAAAGGCATAGAGAATGGGCAGAGCGGCCGCGAGATGTTTGTCACCAGCTGTTAGATGCGTAGATGCCGATCCCCATCAATAATGAGGGTAATTTTGTCGCATTAGACGATTTGACAATTGATGTTTGGAGAAATCATATTTTTCAATGTAATATTGATCACGTCGTTGACTTATTATTAGCTGTATTGTGTGATTTTTAATAATTTCATATTAAATTGTAAAAGCTTTAGTTTTATTTTTGACGAACACAACAAAGGTCTTAAGAGTAAAAGTAGGCTCAGAAACATTTAACATTATTATTTATTATTATTATTACTTATTGGATTCGAATTTAATATAAGTAAAAACGAAACGTGCCCAGTACACGACACTGAACGTCGTCTCTACGGCATGAGCCGTAACGTCTGTTTACCTCCTATAGAAAAGTTATGCTCACTGGTATCTTTAGGTGTTCTGACATGATATCAATTTTTCACCTACCATTGATCTGTGTATCTTATGCAAGAAAGCAAAAAATAAAAGAGTTTTTAACTTCATTATTAATGTGTTTTTTTTCACATGTGTTTATGTTCATTTAATGTGTTTTTTGATACATATCGAAAAATTAATTTTATTAAACTGGTAAAGTAATACCTTCTATGTATTTTTTTTGTGTCTTTTTAAGAAGAATATTGATAACTTTTATTTGTTCTGTCATTGATAGACATTCTTATACACAATATAAAAGTCTTCTTGGTTTACCTACTTGTATTTATATCTCATTTTTCGACGTAATGACTGGACTGTATTCCCAATTTTGTGTGTTGATATGAGTAAGTAAGTAGGTTTATGAAAATCGGTGTTACGAAACATTTTTGAAAATCTTCCAATTTTCGAACCAATGTTTAATTATTATAAAACAATTACAAAATTAAATGATATATTTTTAGAATGTGCTTTTTGGCTGGAATTTGTTTGTCAAAAAAGCGAGTAGTGGTAAAAATACTCTGATGGCAGCATTATAAAGTAAAACACAACTAAGGTTTATCAAATATACGAACTGTTTATCATCGTGTTATAAAATATATTTTAATACGACATATGTGAATTCAACATTGATCACCCAGTGTTGCGGTTGCGTACAACGCCATCTGCCGCCTTAATTACTTCCTACGCTTTCAAAACGCTCCTACCTCAACTACCGGCTTTTGTTAGTACACATTTAATATTTTTAAATGGCAATTACGTAATAAAGAAATAAGAAAGTACACAACACAATGACAACTGGTAGAAAGTTAGCCGTTTTAGTTCCTGTCAAAATCAAATTGCCGTAAAATTGATAGTTTGCAACTAACCGCAATACAATTTGACATCAATTAATTATATATTAGACTTCATACATAAATAAATGCAGGAACGCAAATGCTGTTTTAAATATTGCTTACTTTAATATATATATATATAATTATTAATATATATAATATAATATTATCTAATACCTATATTTAATAAACCATGTTATCAACCGAATTCATATTATGCTTTATAGAGTTTATCTTTAATAACAAAGAATAATTTTATGTGTAAGCATTAAAATTATGTTTAATAATATTTTAATAAAAATAAATACATGATTATTGTGAATATTATTAAAAAAAAATTAACCACTTCTAATATTAGTTGACGCTATTCGCCACTAGATGTCAGTCGATGCCGAACGTATGTATATTCAGATCTGGATTCGGGTGTAGATGATTTGATCGACATACTTAGAAATTATTTCTGAATTTAAGATAATTTTATTTTTTTACAACACAAGTAGCTGAGTATATAAATGAAGTTATTATATAGCAGTTAGCTATTATTATAATTTTATATACCGAACGTACGTAGCTACTTATTGTAGTTAGTAATAGTACAATCATGAATTCATTTATGTATATATATTAAGCGTGAGAACAAATATTTCTCCGTTGTATTAAATAAGCCGTGAATAATTATTTTAACATCGTACTAATTAAATCACACTCCGCGATAGAGAAACCATAATCAAGAGAAAAAAAAAACAATCACTAAGTATAATTAAATTTGAACAATTCAGTACACCTGAAAACCAATTCAAAATGTGTGTCCAAACATTTACGCAACGACGTGTTCATCTCAGTTCAAGCGATATAATTCAATTAATTTATTTCATCCACCAATTAATAGAACAACGGCAAAGCGACTGAGCGCAGAAAATCCAAAACAAAATAAGACTATTTATTAATTTCTCTTTGTGAGCTGGCTTTGGAATAAACCTGGGCGGTGCCGGGACACAATGGACGGGGACCTCTATTATATTGATAAAACAATAAGGGCATTATTAAAAAGACATTCAATAAATTATTTTATTCATATTTTATTTGCAAACCGACTGGTTCTAATAAACAAAAGTGTTCAATACAGCTTCGGTAGATAAATTTGATTATTTTTCCGATAATATTTTTAAAATTAAGCTTCAATAATATTTACTAAATGTTTTAGAATATTTTGAATTTTGTTGAACATACTTATTCCATTGAAAGAAGGGGTAAATGTAAACAAACCAATACATAATGCAAGCGATTTGTTACCGTTACTAATAACTAACACTTCTTGATTATTATGTCTTTATTTAGAGATAGACTATTCTACTTAACGACATAGTTGTATCGCTTATATAATTTTACTTCCAAAGTTCCGATAACTCAATTTCGCCGCCATTGAAAACGCCATTTTTACACAAATCCATAAATATCACATATCATGTTTTAAGATTTCGACAATGTCAATTCAAAATCAAAGTTGTATATTTAACTTTACTCCTGTCATTTTAATCGACTGTCATAGACATATACTATGTACCTACATACTTGCTCTAATTATATTTAAATCCATGATTAAAATAAATCCAGTTAATAATTTATTTATATTTAATCTTATTGTTTATTTGATTGAATCATTTGATTTCAGTTACAAATAACGAACAATACTTGGGGCAATTTGAGACCGTTTGGTTTTCAAAGCGAAAATATACACAATTAAAGGGCGTGTGCGAAACTCAAGCTAACTATTTAAAGAATGTTCTAACAATTCATGTCGCGCGCCATCTGCTGGGAGTGGATTGAGACATTTTTGCGAAATACCGCTATAATTACATATTTCCGCATCCGGAAGCGCGTGCGCAGACGTCGCCATCACGCCCATCGATCGCTGTGGAATGAAATCCAACACTTTTTTTTTACAACGTGGCATTAATTGACCTCAGATGTTCCTTTGGAAATAGCTATATGCGATATTAACCGAATTAATAGCAAGTAATCAACACCTCTGGTAATAAATTACATTAATTAATTGCACCTTATCTTTAATTTTCACTTGTCTTCAACAAGAAAATATTTACATTTTTAAAAGTTATGCCTACTTCCATGATAAACGACGTCACATTAATTGCAAATGTTATAAATAGGTAAAAAATATTATACCATTATAACGAGTTACATTATCGTCATTATCAACTTTGTTAATTCATTAATTAATTAAAATGAACATTTATTGAATTAATAAAGATACCTGACATCATCTTTATCTTCATTATAACAATTTAATTAATACTTCTTTGATGTTTTTGCTAATATTATATAAAAAGACTGAAAATATTTCATTGAAAGTAATTCAAATTATTAGTAATGTATGGATGGATGATAGCGTAACTTATGGTACCATAATATATTATAAAACGAAGTCCTCAGCCGCGTTTGTCTGAACGCGATAAACTCATAAGCTACGTAACGGATTTTCGTACGGTTTTCACCAATAGACGGAGTGATTCATGAGGAAGGTTTTGGTGTAGATATACCTTATTAAGGCTTAGTGAAAATTGGCTGAAATATGACGATCAATGTTGAAGATGTCGGAAAAAAACCATGCTCATTTTGAGCTTTACTGACGTGTGCCGTGTAAACTAATAGAGTTATACGAGTATGTACCTATTAAGATATAACAGTTCTATGTAGACCCTTATTGTCCCCGTGTGATGCTGTAACTGGTTTCGTTTCTTCACATTATTTTTCTTCACCGTCATAAATAGAATAGTGATAACATAACAGCGTGAAGTAATATCTGTCGTGTAAGAAAGGACGATGAGTTCATCATGACACTGTTACGGTTTGACGGAATACATTATTTTAAGTGTCTTCTGATATAAGAAGGTTCGCTCACGAAGTTTTTCGGTAATACACAAACAAGATAAAAAGCTCCGTCGTTCTATTATTTTGTTCTTGTTGCGGATTGTAACTCTTGATTTTGGATTAAGAGAACGTTCTTTTTACTGAGCCATTTAATTTAATACGCAATCTTATGATGCCATTATGCATGTTGGCGTGCCCATCACGCGAATTCTAGTTAATTGATTTTACGAGCACTTATTTAACTTCACCTGTTAGTACATGTTTGTCAAATCTTGGGACTTAATTTAAAACCAGTTTCACATAACCGATTTAGCTAAGCTTATTATATATTAATTCATTCCGATACATGAATGAAATTAAAGCTTTTTAAATTCGTTTTATTAAAGATTACTTCGTCGGTTTTACATAAATAATTATAGGAAAAGCTATAATCATACCATATAGAGCTTAAAAGCTCGTTTATTCATAAAGCTGTTAGGCATATAAAAGGACGGACGACAGTAAACAGATATTCATCATAATAAAATAAAGGAATGCAGCGCTCGGTGAAAGGAATTCACATGACAATTTAAAGGTCTCGCGAAACTACCACGTTGCATAACTGAAGAGATTTATTATAACAACGTGGAATGTTGGTTTTTGTTCCGACACACGACAATCATTAACATTTTGACACTAAGGGAATAAGTATAGCAGAGGCCTGCAATATATACTTTGACTAGAATAAGAATAATATTGGGTACAAGGAAAAGATAAATATATAAGTATGTTTAAATTTTTAAAAAATAGTAACTAATATTTTTAATTTTTATTTTAAATAAGTAGGCAGACTAGCTAATGGGCTACCTGATGGTTAGTGATCACAACTGCCCATAGTCATTGGTCTTCTTAGAAATGTTAACCAACCCTTACATCGCCAGTGAACTAACCAACCTTGGAAACTAAGATAATTATGTCACTTGTGCTTGTAGCTACACTGACCCACTTACTCTTCAAACCTGATCATTTCATACCAATAGTTATTGTTTGGCAATATTATATTATAAAATATATGTAGGTATTTGTAATTTAATCAAATTATAATAAATAATGTCTCAATTGGATGAAATAGAAGGATGAAAAGATGTAGTATCCCTTTCGAAACAAAAGAATTCTTACTTAGTGTGCCTGTTCAGTACGAAAAGAAGATTCTAAATTTAAATTCTCTATGTATTAGAGTTATGTACGAGATGATCAAATCATTATCATTATTTATATAGACTTAATGAAATAAGACATTTAGTTATTCAACTGTACGTTTGAGTTGTACATTGTCAGTAAAGTTTCAGCAAATAGCAAGGAAAAGCGTAACAGTATTCAGTTCATCCGTCAGTTACCTTTGATTGGCAACAGTTGCCGACAAAGGCGACATTTGCATCCACTTTGTCATTCACGTCGTACGCCAACCTCATTCCTATTCCAAACCCAATGTTGCTATGGTAATGAGTTCGGTCGCTTACCAATTTCTTATTACGTCACATGTAGACTTTCTATTATTGCGGTAACTGTATATAAAAATGCTCAAGATATTCACTGTATTATAAAAAAATGTTAGGTGAGATGGTCTAGTGAACGCGTGACTAGCACCACTGAATTTTCATGTGCTTAATTTGTGTTTATAATTCATCTCGTGTTTGACGGTGAAGGAAAACATCGTGAGGAAACCTGCATGTGTCTAATTTCATTGAATTTCAGCCACATGTGCATTCCACTAACCCGCATTTGAGCAACGTTATGGAATAAGGTCCAAAAATCTTCTCCTTAAAAAAAAAAGGAGAAGAGGTCTTAGCCCAGTAGTGGGACATTCACAGGCTATTACTGTTATAAAAAAATATTAGTTTTAGTCAAGCTATGAACATAAATAATGAAATGACTTTATTGACCGCAAACAAATACATGGTAGGCTATTAGTCTTAGCGTCGACTGTTAGCTATTCCAACTATCGGCGTATGTAAAAGAAAACACTGTAACAAATGTTAGTATATTAGGAGTAAATTACAGCAAGCATAAGTCATTAGAAAATAACGTGAATAATATAAATATTTATTTATCATATGAGCTTATAACATACTAACTGTGCCCGCGGCTTTGCCCGCGTGGGATTATGCGTGTGTCTTTAATAGTAGGTACATATTATACATAAGCATACCCGTATGAAGCAGTTCCTTAGCGCATATTCTAGATTGCTTTACAAATACTAATTTTTCCATATAAAATCAGATGATTACTGAATTAAAATGTAACCTATGTTACTTTTGGATAAAGTAGCTTCCTTATTTTGAAAGAATTATTAAAATCGGTTCAATTGTTCCAAAGTTTATCGATTACAAGAAAATCTTTTTTTACTCGGTAGTAGAGCTTTGTGCAAGCT
This sequence comes from Nymphalis polychloros, assembly GCA_905220585.2. Classification (NCBI taxonomy): domain Eukaryota; kingdom Metazoa; phylum Arthropoda; class Insecta; order Lepidoptera; family Nymphalidae; genus Nymphalis; species Nymphalis polychloros. The sequence continues at coordinate 5,768,906 of HG992247.1, forward strand.
CGTCTGGGTAGGTACCACCCCCTCATCAGATATTCTAACGCAAACCAACAGTACTTTGTATAGTTGTGTTCCGGTTTGAAGAGTGAGTGAGCCAGTGTAATTACAGGCACAAGGGACATAACATCTTAGTTCCCAAGGTTGGCGGCGCATTGGCGATGTAAGCGATGGTTAACATTTCTTACAACGCCATTGTCTATGGTCGTTGGTGACCACTTTCCCAAATGGTCGTCCGCTTACGTATACAATAAAAAAAAATCTTTCCTGTTTGTAATCTTACTATATACAATTTTTTTTAATATTAATTTAGGACAGAATGTACGACTGAAATATATAATTATACTTTAAATGGGTAACCTGAATAAAGAAAGCAAAAAGTCACAACAAAAGTATTTGTACAAAGCGACGCGATTGCTTTCAAACATCAAAAAGAGCAAAATGAAGCAGAAAGTAATAAACTGACGCAATAGGAGATTGCTTTAATGTTTAAACCCCAAACGAGGGCTGATTGAAACGCTCCCCTCGCCGTCAAATGAGCCTGGTCTTCATTTTAGTCAATAGATGCGCTAATTTGCATCGTCCTTTGACAAAATTACGGCTCAGAATTTGCTTACCATAATAAAGTCACGTTAACTGCTATAAACATATAGACTAAATGCCATTTCATTGATTATAAAGAATCAAAGGTTATTTTGTCATAATATATCATTTTACTTAGGTACGTAACAATTTTGCAACGGCAAAAATTATAAAACTAATAATATTTTTCAATCGCAGAACTTGTTCTAATGTGTAATATTATTTTTATTATATATAGTAAATGTTATTTGGGCATACTGAACTATTAGATACGTATTAGATATGTTTTTAAACATTACAATATATATCTAATTATGTAACGTCTCTTAATATGACAGACTTTGTGCTATTAGCTTTGCACAATTAAAAAAAATAAAACATATATATTTTTAAATAAAGAATAAGTTTCAAAGTTAAACAATTTATGTTATTTTTTTGTATATTGTGTATTTAAAGAAAGTAATTGAATATTAAAAAAACAGGTGTACAAAATCGAAAAATGTGTTTACATCAAAAATTCTTTATATAATTTGGCAGTCTTCAAGTTCGAGATAAGTGTTCGCGAAGGGGGACGCGTCGGCCCCAGGGCAATTTACTGTCATTATTTTATCACGTCACAAAAAGACGAGTGGGATTTGCGTCGGCGTATTTACAAATTTTAAATTTGCCAGACAGTGTGTGTGAAAACATGACGCCCCACGCTTTTATTGGAGTCGGCTCGAATTTATTAGCTAGTATTTGTTTTCGACTGGCGCACGGGATATAGATAAATTGTTTGTTTTCCTGCTAACGCTTCATCGCTTTGTAATGTTTCATTTGAATGTCACAAACGTTGAATGACAAAGAACAGCTTCTGTTTCGTTTTATTATAGCAAGAATTCTTAGGAAATTAATTCTTTTATTTAATAAATAATGAGGTTTGATATTTAAATTACGGAGATTATTTCGAGCTTATTCCACCACGCTGCTAATGCGGGTTGGTGGATACTTATTGGTAGTTTCAAATACTGTTTTTCTTCTCCGTCGAGAAGATGAATTATAAACACGAATTAAGCACATGAAAATGCAGCAGTCTGGGCTTGAACTCGCAATTATCAGTATTCTTATTACTATGCTATCTCTACTCATACTCAATATAGTATTCACGTATCGCAAGATTCACGTATTTTTATTACTATGCTATCTCTACTCATACTCAATATAGAATTTACATGTACATTTTTGGAATAGAAAACGATCAGGAAATTTTAAAAGAAGCCTTGGCTTATGTAATTAAAACAAGACAAGTCTTCTTTTAAAAAGTATTATTTTTTAAATTTTAAGAGCAAGTCAAGGAAATATTTTTGTATCAATTTAAATTAAAAATATTGATATTTATACCCGTTACGCTATGATACAATTGAAATAAAACTTAAATATAATTGAATACCATACTAAAATTTAACTCAATTTATAACAGATAATGTTAATGATCGAATTTTCTCGACGGAGATTTGTTGTGATATAATCTGTTTGTAAGTAAGGCAAAAAACTTAATGTAGAAAACAATTTACATTTGAAAGCCAACAATGCATAGCAAGACAGTGTAAAGGGTTGTTTTCATTTCCGTGATTAGTGCCGCCAAGTCGCTGCAGATTTATCATCTCTCAGAAAACGAGTGTCAAGTAGCGGTGGCGGATATGCCTTATGACGGAGCACGCCACTAAATTATAACATTTAAACATGACAGCCCGTGTCACGCTTATATAGAACGAGTTTTAACGGGGATTTCTGCTTGGAGAATATTAAAATGAATGGATCCTACATTTTAATTTATTTATCACTTTGATTTCTATTGGACTATATTTAGGTCTAATGTAATTTGTTTTTACGTCTCTCAACACGTAAGATCTTAAAGTTCAGTTGTGTTATACTTACTCCACTACTAAACTTGTTTGTTTATTGATTTGTTTGTTACGCTTTCACATCTTAACTACTCAACCGATCATCATGAAATTACATAAAAGAACATAGGTACCTAACACACCTCCTATCATGCGGACGATGCCTCGGAAGGAAACTAGTACTATAGAAAGTAAGATTTTTATGCTGGAAAATTTTGCCAGGAAGGAATTGACAGGACATATTCAAAGTATTGATTTTCATGAGTAGTCACTACGAATGGTTTATATTTAAAAACAAAAATAAATTTTGTGTTGATATCACATATAAAATATTCTTAGGGTTATTCCACAGTTTCGTTGTTCCGTCAATAGTAAAATGTCACTGTAGTGGGGAAGTTCGTAACAAGAGCTACTGTTTTATGAAGCATGGTGACAGTTGCAATGGATGTCTAGAAAAAAAATAAGATCATATGCAACTTTGAATTTTATTTTACAAAGCCTATATCATATTTAAACGCTTCAACATTATGATTACACAAAGATGATGCAAATATAAAACGTTGGAGTTCAAAATATTATTTGCTACAAAGCGAGTTCTTAAATATTTTGCATATTGTAGCTTCCTTTTGAATATTGAGGAATGGCAGATTAATGTGTGTTCGAAGAAGTCGATATTACTTCTGAAGGGGGTCTAAAACTTGTGATTTACTGCGACCGGGTTGCTGTTAAAAAGTTGTAAACTGCCTGTGTTTCCGTCGTTCCTTGCAACAATGTGTTGCCGTTTATTTTGCTATCACTCCTGCTAAGCTGTCCTAATTCCATTTCAAATGTTTTTTCGATTTATATATAATACGATTTTTTTTAATTAATAAAGTGGATTCGTTTACATTTTTATTTGGTGTATATTTTATTAAATTGTATTGCATATGGTCTTACTAAGGCAAATATATAAATAGTAATATGGAAATATAATATTTTAATAAAGGTATAATGTTCATAATCTCCGTAATGCATCCGATATAGTCCAGGTTAAAGGTTCATACACGGGCAAGATACAATTTATCTCGTGCTCCACTAAACTTCTCCACAAAAGAAGAGGACTTATCGTTAGCCCAGCAATAACCATAACTATTGGTGTGTTACAAATAGTTTATTGTCAAATATAAACAATTATAATGACGAAAGAAAGACATGCACGAATGTACTTGTCTAAGCCCACAGGTCTTAGAAAATTGTAGTTTTCAAACATATAATCTGGCTTATGATCATTGGTAAACTTATTTTAAACCCCTCATAATTATAACAAAAAATACGAAGAAGGACATTTCTTTATGGCATTTTTAATTAGCAACAATATTCAGACTGGCAATTCGGTCAAAACGTCGATAGTTCTAAGAATATCATACACACATGTTTGGCGGCGTCTCTTTACATCGAAGGCGCCAAAATTTACGATCCCTTATTAATCATTCGCCTAAATTAGTGTAATATGACACTTCTTGGTATGCTTTTAAAACTAATATCTCTGTATAAAATGACCACGTCATATTAAAATTACCATTTTTTATATTCTGATTAAAAGCAGATTTTATAAATTAATTAGATATGAATTGTATTCAAGTATTAAAAGGGATTTAAAATTATAATAACGCTAGTCAAATTGAAACTATTGTTCAGATAGGTACGAATGTCATAAAATAAAAAAAGTTTAAATATATAATAAATAAATAAGTTGACAAATAAATTAATCGCTCATTAGACACCGAACATATTTTTTAAATATCAAATTAGCTATCAACTAATTAAAGTCTCCAGAATAACTAATGAGGCTTACCGCAACATTAAAATATTGTCAAATAAAATTAAAATACCATAATGGACCACAGAGAAAGATAAAGATCTCTGCTTCTTATTTGTATTGTATATTAGTGGAAACTTGATTGCTTTATGTGTTATTTTATTGTTTTTTGTTGTATATGTGTAGCTGAACCGTTTGTTTCCCGAAAATTAAATAAATAAATAAATAAATACTCATCAAGCCATTTGACGTGTGACATTTTTAAAAATAAAATCATAATATACTTATTGACACCAATTTTATTAAAGGATTTTATGAAAAGGTTTAGGTACGTCTTTGCTGTTGTAATGCCGAGTTTTTAGAGTTTTTTATTTATAGCAATTTAATTTTTCAATATTCACGAATATAAACACCACAACTCATTGGTGTGAATTAAATTCGATACCTTTGTAAACCGCCATACAGAAATTGGCCATGTCCTTTATTAAAATGTTTTAGAAAACCCTAGTATCTACTGAGCTGTTTGTCGTATGACCTGCCGGGTTATAAACTATTGAATAAATAAATTATAATTAAATTTTGTTATTTTGACTTTTAGGTCTACAATAAATTTATCTATTTTGAAAAAAAAAAAACATTCACATGCATTCCAGCACGTGACGGAAGGGTTTTAAAATATTACGTACGACGATACTTTCAAATTCAATATCAAAATGTTGTAATAACAGTGCCCAAAGAATTTACATTTTAGAAAAATCACCAGTGTACAATACAGTTTAGTTAATCATTTTTCTGTATTGCAGAGAAATATTAAACAACATTTCCATATATAATTCTAATACATGATAAATGTCGTAAACAATTTAGCACTGTGATGTTTCTACTAACAAAATAAATATTTCTGAACAAAGTACTAAAACTCACCTGTCGTTAGATTCTTCTTTGGTGTTCATTCCTTTTGATGTTCTGTTCCATTACGTTAAGGTGCATGAAGAGCTATTGACTTTCACGCCACATGTAATACAAACCTCAAAGGCCAAAACGGATGAATCTTTAAGCTAAATGCTTGGAACATTACAATTTAGCAATAGCGAGTGCTGAACACCTGTTGAAAGAAACATAAAGTTAGGTACGTTGTTTGAATCTATACATTATTTTGTGTTCAGATAAGAGATATTTCTGAATGATTTATTTATCGTTTGCTAAATTTATATTGCGTTTCAGATAAGTATGATATACAGAAGCAATCTGAACCTTAAAGCACTTTATTTCACAATAATATTGTATTATTTTTCTCTTTCAAATGATATTAATATAATTATCAGTTCACTTTTCAATGTAAAAGCGGAAACATTGTTGGCTTGTGTAAAATCTACTTTGTTGTCAAATGTATTATGGACGTATGTTACCCAATAAATACATTTAAAAAATAGAACGTCTGTGCCGAAAAGCGCATTATTATGTAGTAGGGTAGCAGCCTGTAAAAATTCAACTGCTTGGCAAAAACTCTTCTTTTGGGATAATATTGATAAATTTATGGCAGAAAGTTATCTCATATGTCCCTATAATGTACATATATTCTACGTGTACACGATAATTTTTTGCCGCTGCCAAACATCGTCATTGAAAACTCAGTAACGCTTGCTAGTGACTTCGATGAAGATCCTAATTGGACTATCATGCTTCTTTATACTTATACACATGAAACCTATGGGCCAGATACTCTCAAAAATCTTACAATGCTCTCCGTGTTCAGTATAACAATGCTTTTAGGATTCTGATGGGGCTGCCACGCTTTTGTATTGCAGGGATGTTCGCAGAAGCGCGGGTTGATTGCTTTTTTACTATAATGCGAAAGAGATGCGGCTCCCTGGTGCGCAGGCTGCAAGGCAGTACCAACAGTAGTATCCTTAAAATGATTGCGAGTAGGCTGGACATTTCTTATGGAAGATCGCGGCAATGAATATAATATGTAATTAATTTTAATTGATAATATTAGCTTTTAATTTACTAACATAGATAATAAGTAGATGTAAACTAACAAATTGAGTCTGCGTTACTTTCAATAAATGAATTATTATTATTATTTATAATTATTTCGTATTTAAATGATAAATCAAACGAGTTACTTTAAAATTTCAGACACGTATATGGCAATTACAGTTCAATTTTTGAATCAGCGTTTATTAATCGTTCTTCTTCTTCTTCAAGTGCCTTTCTGACTAGTGTACGTTGGCAGTTCGCTTCGAATACTCCTTCTTGTTCTTCGCGAGGTGGAAAAGCTCAGTAGCGCTCGCGATTCCCGTCCATTCTCGGATGTTGTTTTTCATTATTAATTACTAGAAAAGATTATTTATTAATAATGAAAAATGATTTGATTACACAAAATTAACAAACTTACGGCACATGTTATTATAATAGCGTCTGTAACACTAACGTTAAACGAACTTTGACAGTAATATAATTATTTATACTATAAAGTAGTAACAGCCTGTGAATGTCCCACTGCTGGGCTAAGGCCTCTTCTCCTCTTTTGAGAAGAAGGTTTTGGAGCTTATTCCATCACGCTGCTCCAATGCGGATTGGTGGAATACACATGTGACAGAATTTCAGTGAAATGCAGGTTTCCTCACGATGTTTTCCTTCACCGTCAAGCACGAGATGAATTATAATCACAAATTAAGCACATGAAATTCAGTGGTGCTTGCCCGGGTTTGAACCCACGATCATCGGTTAAGATTCACGCGTTCTTACCACTGGGCCATCTCGGCTTTTTTTACTATAATGTTAACTAACACGGAGCGGCCTATTTATACTATAATGTTAACTAATTATTGTGTAGTGACGGTCTTATGGCTAATTAGCTATTTGTAGTCAACTTGTTTTCGCCCCCGGGTTTTTTTGCCAAGTGTGAGGTTTATTTTACTTGGTGTAGAGCTTTGTGCAAGCTCGTCTGGGTAGGTACCACCCACTCATCAGATATTCTACCGCAAATCAGTAGTACTTGGTACTGTTGTATTCCAGTTTGAAGGGTGAGTGATCCAGTGTTATTACAGGCACAAGGGACATAATATCTTAGTTCCCAAGGTTGGTGCCGCATTGGCGATGTAAACGATGGTTAACGTTTTTTACACTGCCAATGTATATGGGCGTGGGTGACGGCTTGCTATCAGGTGGCCCATATGCTCGTCCGCCTACCAATACTATAAAAAAATATATATATATTAGGTCCTTACATATGAAATTAGCGTTTTGTCGTACTGACCACTTTGATCTGCAATACCTCCTCTTTGGTTAAGAATTCCAAATTCAAATTTATAAATTCATTTAGCTGGTATATTTGAGTTTTGAAAACAGTCATTCATTGGTTTTTTCCTCATTATTTTTTTCTTTGGCGTCGCTTATTACCTCACAATGGAAAACATGAAATATCGGTATATTTGTGAGTGCGAGTTCTACCGTGGCACCAGTGCTGCAGAAACAGCTCGAAGGATTAATGATGTGTACGGCGCTGGTGTCGCAAAATAAAACACGGCATGTTTTTGGTTTCAACGTTTTCGTTCTGAAAATTTCGACCTTCAGAACCAAACCCGTGGACGGCCGGAGACCGAAGTGGAAAATGAAGAATTAAAGGCTATTGTGGAAGCGGATCAATCACAAAGCACTTCAGAGATAGCTACAAGCTTCGGGGTAAGTGATAAAACTGTATTAATCCACTTGAAGCGAATCGGGAAAGTAAAAAAACTTGAACGATGGGTACCTCATGAATTGAGTGAATCGAACTTGCAAATACGCGTCGACTGCTGTGTTACTTGCTCAACCGACACAATAATGAAGGGATTTTAAATCGAATCATTACTTGTGATGAAAAGTGGATGAACCCTGGAGACCCAGCCAAATCCTGCCCTAAACGAAAATTGACTCAAAAAAAGTTACTTGTGAGTGTTTGGTGGACTAGCGCCGGTGCCGTTCACTACAGCTTTCTAAAATCTGGCCAAACGATTACGGCAGATATATTTTGTCAGCAACTGCAAACCATGAAGGAAGAACTAGCTGCTAAACAACCGAGATTGGTCAATCGCTCTAGGCCACTGCTGCTTCACGACAACGCAAGACCACACACTGCACAACAAACAACCACTAAGTTAGATGAGCTACAATTGGAATGTCTGCGACATCCACCGTACTCCCCGGACCGTGCTCCAACAGATTACCATTTTTTCCGGAATTTGGACAACTTCTTACAAGGAAAAAAATTCAACTCAGATGCGGCAGTCCAAACCGCCTACAAAGAGTATATTGATTCTCGCCCCCATGGTTTTTTTAGTAAAGGGATCAATGAACTACCTATGAGATGGCAAAAGTGCATAGATAACAACGGTGCATACTTTGATTAATTAAATAGAGCTTGCTTCAAACTAAATTTGATCAAAACCGATGTATTAACGGAAAGCGTTACAGAGACAGATAGACAGGGTAACTTGCATTTATAATATTAGTAGATATATATTATAACATGAAAAGTATGCTAAATTTTATTGCAATATGTTCATTAGGTCTAGCATGTTCGAGTAACAAATATTTTAACTCTTTCATATGTAAAATATATTTTACATACGATATTTTTTTTGGCTTATCAATAAATTGGTCAAGTGATAATCTACTTATGTTATTATTTTATCAATTAAATATAATATTAATAATTCTAGATCGTTCTATATTCATAGAATACCACGTTTCCCTGGTAGAGCTGTGTACACCTACCCTACGTTGCCGCCCATGCCAGTACGGTTAGAAATTCGAAAATAACGAAAAAATATTACCTACAGGAGTAATAAATTAAATTCAAACAAGAAAAATCTAACTTATTTAAAAAGTATCTTGCGATTGAAAGACTAGAATACACTGTAAGCTTAACATAACAACAGCGATGTCTGTTCACTTGCCAAATATTCGAGGGCTGTCATGACTGGAATACGAAAGAGCCGATGGGAAGCAAAAGACACCCTCATGCTCAATCAGTTTACGAGTAATTCAGTTAGGGGTGATAAATCTGTGTTTAGTCGTGGGGAATCGGCTTTAATTTTATAACGAAACGACGTAATATCGTCCTACTTCATTTGATTACAGAGGTCAGTAAAATTATTTTGCTCTTCGATGTGTTTGTAAATTTCATTATAATAGTGATTGTTTTAATGAAATGCTTATTAAATTATGCGATTTTGATAATGATTTTATTTTACGATTTAAGTTGGCGCAAGTCGGGGCAATCGTCACTGATATTTAGTATATAGTGATAGTGAGGAAATCTGCATTTTTAGATGAAATTCTACTACATATCCACGAACTTTGCAGCAGCGTGGTGGAATAAATATATTCCTATACACGACCCTGCGTTGTAGCAGCTATTAAGCTTCATAACCTTCCCAGAGGACGGCTTATCCCAGAAGTTGGACAATTACCTTACTATACCTTTTTACTTTTACAATGTGAGGTTTTGAACATGGAAAGGATGATTAGAGGATATATACATATCTAAGTTTATTTGAATTAACATCTGTGTTCATAATAATACGGTCGATGTTCCTTTGCAATGATGAAGCATCGATAACATTCAATTTAGATTCAAACTAAACAAACACTAGATTAAATTCCGGGCAAAAACTTTACCATTCAAGTGAATAGAGATATCAATAGCGGCTGAGCGTCAGACCACCGTCGCGCGCGTCATTAATAAAGTAAGATTAAGCTAGGCCACGACACGAGCGCCGTAATGGAATCTGCGGCTTGCGGATGACTTCGGTTTTACTCAGTTTTTCAAGCACGAGGTGATGCCCACCCGCAGAGGCGACACTTCCCCTCTTCTCATTATTTGTGGTTTCAATTCGCTTTTTACGATGAACGTCGCCCTCTTTGCGGCGTTCAATAAATTAAATTCAAACGACGTAATTACTTCTCTGTGTGAAATGAAAAGCGACATTTTTCGAAAGTCATAAGGCTTATTTTTCAATGGACGTCATGAGACTTATGATTTTTCTTTTATAAGAATCCACCGAATTTTTTGATTAAAAACTGTAAGTATCAGAAGCGTGTTTGTGTTGTGATGTTTTAAGTACTTAGTTACCAAGTAAATAATTAACTGAGATCACTCTTTGACATTCAAATTAGTTGTGGTAATTAACTTAAAAGCTTTAGATATTTGAATATACTTTATTACAATTCTTTACCTATATTTTGTATAAAAACCATGATCTATAATTATTATATTTAAAAAACTGTAATTCATTGGATTATTCTAATTATTTTTTGCTTTTTGAAATACTCGAGGGTAAAACATTTGGATTTTAACCGAAAATTTTGAGATTAAAACTGAGCAATAGTGTTCCCGTGTGTAATTTGAGTTATATTTCGAATATAAACTTGAAAATCATCGGAGAACACGAGCGTGAAATGCCAGAGAGAATGTGATATGCGACAATTACTATAATAATTATATTAACATTTAAAGTATCATAATCAGTGTATTCTCGTAACTTCGTTTTTAACATTCACGAATGAGATTCGAAGTGAGTTCTTCACCAGGAAAGGGGTCTAAGTCTCATACATAATTAACGCACTTTCGAACTTTTGTCTTGCTTATTATAAATGGGATATGGTCAGCCCCGTATTTATGAATAAGTCTACAATGGACCGGCCTAGGTGCCCAGCCAGCTGAGGTAAACAAAAGCTGCTTTTTGTCAATTATATAATTGATGAAATAATTTTTGCTTTATATCTCATGCTATTATTATTAATATAACTTATAATTCCCATTTTTCTCACACTTTCGAAGTAAGTTTTCTATGTAACATCATAAACTTTTTCAGCTAATGCTAATAGCTAACATACGACTACATACATAAACGTTGACTTAGTCGCATGTGATTTCTAGTGTAACATAACTTTAGGCTCTTACGGAGTTGCTCTTTTTTCTACGCAATTATTTCAAACCATAATAAAAATGTAAGTCTGTCTAGTATTGACGTTATTATAATTTAAATGCATTTTTAAATTCATTGCAATTTAAATCATATCATTAATTCATTATCATCATCATATCATTATTGTAACGTCATGTTATGATATGATTCAAGTGTTTAGTAAGAGTTTACTTTAATAAACAATATTTAATATTGATTAATTATTATTATTAGTAATCTTATATAAAGAAGATACTTTTAGTATACTGCCTTTATTCAAAACTATAATTTTAATGTACAGTATAATAACGTGTCAGTCCAGCTTTCAAGCAATTTTTTCCCATCATCGTCAATAAAACTGTCTGCTATGACAAAACAGGCCTTCTATGACATTCAATTTAAAAAGGAAACCACAGATGATTAATCTATTACTAAAGTAAATATTAAGAAAATATTTAATACGTAATTCCTTTCATATATAAACATTTATTTTAAAATGGTTTCATGTTTCATGGAAAGTAGTTTAATGTTAGTTAAAAGTTTCATGGAAAAATATAATATGGTGATACTTTTATACCATGTTTCTATTTAATATGTTTTTGTTAGATCTTATCAATTGCATTTCTTTGTTAGATAGTTAATATATATCAAATATAAAAAAGGTACTAAGTACGTGAACATGTAATCAAACATACAATGCAAGCAATGTTACTAAATACTAAATAAAACGACTGACATTTTTTGGTAACTTTCAAAATTCAATTGCGTTACGATTGCTTTTAAAGTAGGTAATTGAAATTTAATGATTTTAAATTTTCCTTCAAGTTTAAAATTAAGGTGTAATTATAAATAAAAATGCAAATATCCACTCGGAAAATATATTCAATTTTTATAAAATCATATCAGGCAATTTTATTCGCACAATTTTGTACATATTATAACAAATATTAATTTACACATATAACTAATAAGCTATTAGAATAGCACTTTTATTACAGACCGAAGTTTTGTATTAGTTTCACATTCACAAACCAGTTACATCGTTTTGAGTCGTTGGACGTTGATTCGTAACAATATTGATTGGAAAAAATAAAGAACTAAGTACATATCATTGAATAAATCTTTCACTTTCTTCTTTATCGAAACTTATCAAACAATTAAAAATTTTCTACTATTAGGTATACAATTATCCACAAATATGAACTAACGTTATTTTAATTTGTATATTCCTGACGCATTCCATTTCTCATTCATAAAAATCTTACTGCGATATTGATATTACATATAAATTAAACTTCTACTGCATTTAAAACAAATGATAAATAAATATTGATTTTATTTTTTCTAATTTCATTTGTTGAGGTAATTATTATAGATATATCTTTACAATAAAAACAATTCATGAAATAAATTACAACTGCGATTTTGGACTAAGAGTGTGATTCTACTTAATCTATTTTACTATATAATATTTAGTTATTATGTAATAGATAATATTTAATAATATCTATACTGTACACTTTCAAGTCTCACCACAAACACATACACAGTGTTAAGGCAGCGACATACTGCCGAGTCTTTTATTTTTGTTACAAATTCACTTTAATATACATTGCTTGATATGTGCTATGTACACGTACAGACGAGAGCGGCGGCGTCATATTCTCGCGGCAGCGGTATCACAGGAGCGTTGAGGCGTGGTGCGGCACTGCGAGCGCCGCGGTCCCCCGTCACACCAGCGCCCCAGGCTTAACGTCTAACGGATGCTCGGGAGACCGACCGCCACCACCAGTCTCACCCTGACTGTTCTCTTCTGAGTCTGAACAAGATTCAGAGCTACCTTTCTTGCCACCGTTGTGCGTTTTCACGTGCTTGGCGAGATGGTCTGAACGCATAAAACGTTTATTACATACCGGACATGCGAACCTCTTTTCGCCGGTGTGCGTTCTTAGGTGTCGTTGCAGTTCATCAGAGCGTGTAAACCTTTTGCCGCAGAATAGCCAATTGCAAACGAACGGTCTCTCACCGGTATGCCAGCGTAAATGAGCTTTTAAGTGGGATGTTTTACCATAAACTTTGCCACATCCTGGTATGTGGCAACTGTGAATATTTTTCTTACGTAGATGTGCCCCCGCAGGACCGAGACGTTCGGCTTCTTGGCAGTTGGGACAGTCACATGTAGCTCGACCGGCATACCGCCTTTGTGATCGGGGTGATGGTGCTTGGGCCGGTGGTGCGGGGGAACCTGGAGCGTGAAGGCCGAATGACCCTTGTGTAGGCAACACCGACTTGTAAGCATCTTGCAGTAGATGAGGCGCGGGAGGCAATAAGTGTGCTCCACCGGACAGCGAATGTGTAAGTTGGGAATAATCCTGACCGGCATAATTAGCCATCTGTCCTCCAACGTCTAGCCATCCACTATGTACGTCCCACCATGTGCTGCCAACAGCACCGACTCCACCCATTTCTGCTGCCTTCAATGCACCACTGCTACCACCGCTTCCAACATTGAATGGCCAAGACTCATAGGGGTGTCTAGAATACATAGAACCGAGACTTGCACTTGATTCACTCTTTCCGAGCAATTGATCACCCGAGGACGGAAAGTAGAGCTCATTGCCATATGATGGTGCCGCAGCGCAGGACGTGGGCGCACGTGCGTACGGCGCACAAGACTGGGCCTGGGACCGTGGTGCGATACCAGCGCCAGGCGGCGAGTGGGTGCCAGGACTTTTCTTCCATGGATGAAAACCTTTGCCGACGGCAGCATCGGCTAAAGGTGGAGGCGATTTACTCGATAGCTTGTTACATTGAGCTGCAAGCATCGCCAGAGGCGTGCCGCGTAGACTCGGGTGCTCCTGCAAAGATAGACAATGAATAATTAATATCTTCGAATGAACATTTTATTGAGGTTTAATTAAGGAACGACTTTGAGACCGTGGGAATCGTCCGGGTCTGATTTATAGCCTAACATATATGGGAACTAATACAGTGGTGTTCAGGTCGAGCCCGAGGCGTTTAAAAACAATATAAATAAATTGTAAGGAGTTTATAGGTAGCGTATTTACAATTAGGCAGAGCGGTGACAGCTCCCGACCGCTACCGCTCGACGCCGCGGGACGTCGTAATTAATAAATGCTGTCTGCTGCGGTCGGTATTACTTCGGTCCCGATCTTATTATAATACATCGGTTTTATTTTATTCCTCTCCTAAGCCAGGGCGCCAGTACGTATAGACAGAAATGTATGCGTAAATCGCGAACAATCCTTTCGTCGGTATTCATTTCGCGTACAATAAAATGAACGGAGAAGAAACATCCGACCGGATATTTCACCCTAATATGAGACAAAGGCTCGATAAAAAAGCTTCATTGTACGCAATAATATAATCCGGGGATCACGAGTCGCCGGGACCGGGCGCGGGACCACGCCCATTACATTGTGATTGGCGCAGCTGTCGCCGCAATGTGCGCGGATTTACAACTGCTGTACTCGATCGAATTCTAGACTACACATAGGAATCGGTAACACTACAGCATAAATTTGTGAACAGACTCTTTCATAGGTAATTTTTTAAATTATATGATTTTACTCGCAGGCACATACACCTTTTAATAATTTCCAACACCTATATTTTTATCTATATATTTTTGTACATCAAACGATGCAACCATACAAGTTCAATCAATTTTATTATACCAACCATAGAGTACCGAATTAACCAGTAAGGTTAATACGGTACTCTATGGGTACCGAATTAACCAGTAAGGTTAATACGGTACTCTAGGATACAGGTCAAGAATATTAGATATATTTTTTATAACTGAAAAATGTTTGCTTCTTTTTTTAATTAGAAAAATGTGTTTGTTAATCTTAGCTAAACAATGCAGTGACACAGTTCTAAAGATTTTTTTTTATTCAGAAACAACTAGCAAGTCAAGTTTCTACATAAACCGTTCTCTAATTCTCCAGAACATAAATATTTTAAATGTGGATGCCTGCTTATTGATTTATGTATGTATTCTAAATAGCTCAATAATATGCGACGGCCTATTGATTGAATTCGCATGTTTCCACACCTACAACAACACAAAGTTTACTTGTAATTAGAAATATTACTTTTTTTAAATAATTATTGGCGTTTTATTTATTATAGCATCATAGCTAAACATCTTGTACTTAATGGCCTAATTGCCATTAAGTTGTCTTTGTCTGGAACAAATTCAAATGATACCTAGCTGTATCTATAGCTTTTTATTTACTTATTACCTTACCTTAGGTATAGCTTGCATATGTATTACATTTTTTTTTCATTTAAAAAGCAAAAATACACAAAATTAAAAAAATTTTGTCGATTATTTGATAATGGACATGAAACTTATATGTATATAACTATTTTTTTCCTTTTACGTAATAGGGGAGATCTTTATTTTGTAATGATTCAACTTAGTGATGTCATATAGATATCAAATCGTTCAAAGTATAACATATATATATATATATATATCATTATCATAACATTAATCCGTAAATGCCGCAAGTGCCTAAAGTTAAAAAAAAGTTATGTTTTAAAAGCTAGAGCCTATTTCGCCACGCTGTTTCAATGCAAGTTGGTGAATTTAGGTATAGGTATGTGAAAATTACAGAATGACATCCGATATATGTATGTAGACTTCCTCATGTAGAGTTCCCTCACCGCCGAAAGATATAATTATACACTATATAATTTATGAACGATGACCAGTGGTCTTTGCCGGGTTAGATCCCATGATCTTCAGTTAAGATCAACAAGACCTATCCACTAGACTTGCTCAACTGTGCAAATCCAAAGTAATTGATTAAAATTATTTTGTCTTAGTGAACGCAATTAATGAATGGTGTAGGTAATATATGGGTAGGCGGACGAGCATATGGGCCACCTGATGGTAAGTGATCACCAACGCCCATAGACATTGGCATTGTAAGAAATGTTAACCACCGCTTACATCGCCAATGCGCCACCAATCGTAGGAAGTAAGATGTTATGTCCCTTGTGCTTGTAATTATACTGGCTCAGTCACCCTTCAAACCGGGACACAACAATACCAAGTACTGCTGTTTTGCGGTAGAATATCTGCACAAAGCCCTACCACCAGTAAAAATTATTAATTCAGTTATTATATATTATGAGACTCACTTATAATATGGCATAAGATGGCAACATTAAAACTTCTCAAGTGAATAATATTCTATTTTAAGTAAACTAGCATATTATTGTTATATTCAGAGAAAATATGTAGCCTTGATGTACTTACATTCGCCAAGACCATTTATAACATAAAACTGACACATTCTACGCTTATATCAATACTATTTAAAACTATTTATTAACTGCTAGTACCGGTAATATTCACACTCATTACATTTATATACCTACATACTATATCATGTTAACACGATTCACATCGTTCTAGATAATATGCGTATGCGTCGAATCGATGTGAGCAGTGAGATGACTGAAGTCATAATTACGCTAGAGATTATGCTCCATTTGGGCGCCGGTCGACCAGAATGATATAGGTAATTGGTCGTCAACTGACTCAACTAACCACAGATTGGATCAAAGCGTAGATGAGGCCGAGCCGACACTCCGGCGCCATACGTCGCATTACGAACTTGATGGCCTTTTCCTTGTCAAAAATGACGGAGATCATTGTCATAAAAAACACGAGCCGGAATAAAACGAAATCATCTTACGTGAGCACGAAATTGTTGTATAACAGGTAAGCCGGTCAAATATAATGTGCCTCTCGGAGAACGATACGTGGTGGAGTCGAGTGGGTTTTTTTACTGACAGTCTTATGAATGGACCTGATTTTTTTTTTAAGTTTATTTATTAAGAAAATTAATATAGAATCTGAAATTTAAAGATCGCTATATAATTAAGATACGCGAAATGTTTTGTTGAATTTATTACACCATTTCGTCGTAACTGCTGGATGAGTTCGAATGAAAATTGGTACGTAGGTAGAGTGGACATAGGGTAACATTTTACTTTGATAGTTTTAATATCAATCAATATTATGTCATTGACTAACACAATTATAAAATATAATTCGCAGTTGTTTAATAAGAAAAATAATAAAGCAAATTATGTGGCTTGAAAGGTAGCCGGATGTTTTAAACAGGCTAATAAATCGAATTACTAAATTGCGGGCAAGCTTCGCTATTAACTAGAAACGGTAGTTATTAAGTTAATCAATGCGCACTTAATATATCCTATATCGTATTTGTATACTTCTATAACTACATAATAACAGTACTTTGAACGACCGAAGACATTTTGTTTCTATTATATTATTTTAGGTGATCGAAATAATTATTGTTTTCATTGTAATTATTTGTAATGTGTAGCGGTTTTTTTAGTTTGTGTTATATCATGCTTACATGTAGTACATATATTCAACTATCTTTGTCTATTTTACCTAATTATATTACAAAAAAAGCAACATAATTTTAACATAAAATGTTGCTGCTTCGAAATATTTTTGCTTCTTTATTTTTATTTTATAAACATACTTACAATATTTTATATAGGACTTATAGTACACCGTCAAATAATATAAAGGTAAATGAAGTTTCCATTAAAAATTGCTTTTGTTAGACTTATAAGATCAAGAATAAAAGAAAGAGATGAGATGTTCGCTTTTTTTTTATTTTGATTACTCTCATCTTAAGGAGTAGGTTTGACGCTTATTCTGACACACTATTCCACCTCGGATATGTAGCAGAATTTCAATCGATAGACACAGATTTCCACGTAAACTTTTTCCACATCGAAATAAAAACAGATATAACATATATGTGATATATCTAATCTTGATTGACATTAATAAAAAATACTGCATAGCTTTAAACTATATTTATTATTAGATTTTAATACTGCTACAAAAATATTTGAACGAAAAATTTTCGTCTTACGATTATAAATCAGTGTTTATTTATCACAAAAACATATAACAGCTTAACGCAATAAATAACTTTGAGGAAAAAAAAATATACCGGAGCACATACGACGCTGGCGCGGTCAGATTGGATAATTTTAAATTATCTACCAAAATTATGATGAACCGAAATGAATATTCAAGCGAAACGCTTAGCCCTCGACGTGTTATTAAGATGATCGTGAAGTCGTTACAGAGGAAATTGTATTTCATAAAATTCATAACTATACTTATGACCTAATATTTTTTCGACAACACGCCGTTGAATATAATGATACTAGTAATCGAGTGCTCACAGTGAACTTGAATTGGATATTTATTACACGAACAAGATGTTTAAAATATTAGTTTATATAATCTGTGTATTACATATATGGCAAATTTGAAATAATATATTCTTTCAATATAACGACACCAAGAGGTTTTATACTTTTTAATTCCATTTTCAAAATTAATGTAACAGATACCTACGGCATATTTAATACTCAATTTAAATGAATTAATTTTCCTTGAGTTTAAATAGTTGCATTTTATAATCTTGTACTAAGAACTATGACTCCTGTTCGATATCTGAACAAAATAAATTGAGTATAATTCAATGTCGATAATCCGAGAGCAAATTGCCGATGGCTAATTGCACTATTATAGTATTATCCAGTTAATTCCGGGTGAAACCGTACGCCGTGCGCTTCGGAGTTCCGCCGTCGCGACGCAGATATGAGAAAATACTGTTTTATTTTTACATTCTATGGTAAACATGTTAAAGGTTTAAAGATAATCATATCATAAACATAAGTTATTTATCTGTGATTATGTTTATACTTACTTCGAAAAGTTTGTTTTCTCTTTTTTGCCTTAATTATTAAGCTTCAATTATAAATATTTATTATATTAATGAGTTTATACTTCTTTGAAAAATTACAAAAGCTAACTAATCGTGTTAATATTAGATTTTTTATGAAAAAAAATATTTTTATATAGTGGTTGTAGAGCTTTGTGCAAGCTCGTCTGGGTAGGTACCACCCACTCATCAGATATTCTACCGCAAAACAACAGTACTTTGTATTGTTGTGTTCCGGTTTGAAGGGTGAGTGAGCCAGTGTAATTACAGGCACAAGGGACATAACATCATAGTTCCCAAGGTTCGTGGCGCAGTGGCGATGTTGTTTTTTTTTAAGAAATATACAAACCACTGTCTATGGGCGTTGGTGACCACTTACCATCAGGTAGCCCATATGCTCGTATATTTACTTATACAATAAAAAAAGATTATTAAAAGTATTATTCTGTTTTATAATAATAATGGTCCTCCAGACCGATTTCGGTTACGGCGGCCAATCTCATGAGAGATTAGCCAACTGCGCAGGATATATTATAGTGCACAAGTGTGTGCGCAAACACAGGTGCACTCTCTATTCCCTAACTCTTATAACCCGATGGGACAGCAATCCGACACGACCGGAAAGAGATCAGGCGCAGGACCAACGGCTTAACGTGCTTTCCGAGGCACGGGAGTGTACACACTTCCAACTTCCAGACTCCGGGGTGCTACTGAGAATTTTCGACAGAAAATCTCAATAACTTTTTATTGGCCCGACCTGGGATTTGAACCCAGGACCACCTTGTCCGCGGCCTTACATGTAGCAACTGGACCAACGAGGCGGTCGTAGTTTATATATACCTACTAAACAATGTTAAAGAGTTATAAGAAATGTGAAAAACGTAAAGTAATTTCTATACATGGTAGCTAAAATTAACACATTTTTAGATTAGTTAAATTGTAATAATTATATTAAAGACATATATATCTATTTATTATTCTGTTAGAATATGTTAACCCAATTAGAATAAGTCATCAAATTACGAAGTAATTCCGAGCTCTTCTATAATAAACTGCCTAATTACGAGTAAGGATGAGGCAAGGGGTGAAATTTCGTCGCCAGTAATTCGACACATAAGGGGATGTATTGATTATACCATCCAGAACGGTATAAGCATTGTTTTGTTTGCATTTTTGATGATTAGCAATGTTCAAACCATCAGAGTTCATTACACAATCTCTTACCGATTGAATATGTAGAGATTATACTAGATAGTGAATAGTGGTAGTACTTACTTCGCTACTAATATAATAAATAAGAAAGTGTGTTTGTTCTTTGTTAATTTTTCGATGTCAGCATCCCCCATGTTAACATCCCCCCAAACACGCGTGCGCTTGCTTTTTTTATGTAAGAGGAGGCAAACGAGCATGAGGCTCACCTGATGGAAAGTGACTACCACAGTGAATAGATCTGCAACACCTGAGGGCTTGCAGGTGCGTTGCCGAAACTAGTAGTCTATAAGTATCTAAGCCCTGGACAATTGTCTTTAAGTTTTTCTTATATTTTCTTTTCAACAAAGCAGCTTAAAATTTAAAAAAGAATTTATATTATCTTAACGAAAGCCTTCGTTTTTAATGTTTTTGAATGATCTTTTATAATAAATTTGGTACATACTGACCGAGAAACTAGAAGTACAAGACGCTATAAATGTTTAGATTAGTTTTGTTGTTGAAACAGAAGAATTTCGAGTTCAATTGGCAAATAATATTTTGCAACTCTATTTATAAGTCCGAATAATATATGAGACTACAAAGATAAATAATGAGCAACTTCATCGTATTTCTAATTATACTGATATAAGTATTTTCAATTGTCTTGTAAATTAGGTCAAGAAGCATTACAATCAAATATTCTCAACTCATCGTATTTAAATAAGAAAAAGAAGTAAAGAGTACTCTTTCTGTTATACTCCGACTTACTGTTATAATTAAAAAGTCTACCTAACTTAAATAGTTCATTTTAAATACAACATTACACAAGTAACTTCATGACTCATTTATACTCGGAAACGAATAAAAAAGTTTAAATAAATAGAAGACTATTTTAGTTTTATACAGGATTCGTTGTAAAACTTATAGTTGAGATTAGGTAAAAGATAATGATAGCAAGACATTATTTCCACATTAACCGACATCACACGCGAGCGCCTGTGAAATGCTATCGTTGTACCGACTTATTACGAGAATACACTCATTTGAGGGTATACAATTTATAACAATATTTAACGCTTTATATAAATATTTATTTTATTCAAATTAGTAAAAATAATAGGCTTTATTTTCAAAGGCGTAAGAACTACAAACTGCAGGCACAAGGGACATAACATCTTAGTTCCCAAGGTTGGTGGCGCATTGGCAATGTAAGCGATGGTTAACATTATTTACACTGCCAATGTCTATGGGCATTGGTGACCACTTATCATCAGGTGGCCCATATGCTCGTCCGCAAAGCTATGCTACAAAAAAAATAATAATATTAAGTTCAGTTAGATAAAATATGTATTCGATAGTTGCCTTATATCCTTAAAGAAGATATATAGGTTTCGGTTATATTTTAAGGGTTATACATTTTTGTAATACCCATGAACTAAACCAGGTAAAATGAGCAAGTCTGATTTATATTCTAACGAAAATTGAATCCTGAAAAATTTACGCAAATTAAAAAAAAGCAATAGAACAGTCAAAGTTGAACATTGTCAATAGACCGTGACATTTTCAATCCGGACACAAAAACTAGACCCTCTGACGCATATGTCGTTTGAATTAATCACACATGCGCGTGAAAAGCGGACGTCACAAGTCGATAATTTCCATTTAAATAAATAATTTGTTGCGGCACAATTCGAGACCGCCATGTGGGCGCGTGAAGCGGTCTAATGACCATTATAACTAGCGTGGCTTCACGCCTTCACTCACCAGAGTTGTTTTAACAGACGTTAAAAATTGTACTATTTATAATAAAAAAAACACCACCTATTATAACTGTCATATCTAATTTCTAATAGGATTAAGGCGATATCATAAATATATATTTGTTTTTATTTTGTTATTGATAATTATAGTTAAGTTAGATTTTTTTTAAAATCTGTATACTTGTAATATTTTGCGTGATGGAATCTGCTCCAAAATTCTAAAGTGTCGGCCGACCTTCGCCGACGGAGTGCAGATAATAGGAGCACCAATTTGATAAACCAGTTTTGACACACGGTAAAAAACGAGCGACGAAATGGAAACCAGGGATCCCCTTCCATGCTCTTTTGTTCTGTAACATCATATCACTGCTCGATACTCTGCACGTAAAGAAAATAAAAGAGTAAAAAAAGTTAAGTTGTAAAAGAATATATTATTTAAAGTTGACACTAAAAAGCGAGAGGATACAACAAGGTTGAAATAAATCTGTAACTTAAACAGTTGATTAGTTCAACAATGCTATGTCTTCTTCTTTCGAATATCAAATCAATAATGTCAGAAAGAGCGAAATATGTGTTTAACTAAACCGCCACTAAGCCACGTTTATAATTAAGGCTGTAAGAGTACATAAATGTTATATATATTTAACAAAGGTCTAAAGAATTAGTCGACATTTCTAAGTATTAATTAAAGCAAACTTGTTTTAATGTCATTTGTTGTCAATTCATATCGATGTATAAAGATATTTTATCTGTTCTCTAATAAATATATAGAATAATTAAACTTTAAAAAGGATTTATTTCAAAATTGATTAGCCTCATATTAAAAGTGAAGATAAGTTCAAGGTTGTTGCAAAATAATTCTTACAACATTGCGTGCGGTTCGACATCGCCTTCGGCCGCGTCTCTGCAGTTCCAAGAAAAGATCGTTAAACTCCATTTAAATTCACGTATTTTTTGGTAGCAAGATAATTCCAATAATTTTCACAGAAATTATAATAATTAGCTCCATTTATGATAGTAACAAACAAACAAACGAATAAAATGTTTTCGAACATCTACCCTGAGGCCATCACAGCAACTATTGTACGCTCCGACTTATTTATACGGTTAATGTCTTATACTTACACATATGCCGTTCAATTTCTGAACAAATATAACTTTGTCATCTACTTATGTAAAATGTAACGAAACCGCAATGACATGTAGGTATTTAATATGACATTTTACGCAATACAATAAAACATATGACGTCTGTGCAGATATAATTTCCTTTTAATTAAAGCAACGGTTTTTTTTTTGTACTTTGAGACAAATTACTGCGTCAAAAGCCTCAGGGTTCAAACCAAATGGCAAAGACAATGATATGTTGTATAAAGACCATCAATAGACACAATAATTGTCGTACAGTTCTGTGTTATAATTTTAAGCAATTAACTTGCTTCAAATAATAAAAATTCATGAATGCATAACTTTTTTACGCATACTTAATTATCGTATCCTTCTATTTATTGTAATGGTTTGTTGATGAAGTAGATACGTGACGGACGGACGATGTTCGAATCTGATATAATATTCTGATATCGAATATAACGTAATAAAGTCGGTTAAAAAAGAACATAGCTCTTTGTAACAATAGCAATAATTAGGCAAGTAATAAAATAAAACACTATAATTTGCCGTCACGAACAAGAGTGCAACAGAACAATTGCGGCGCGCGGGTTAGAGAAGATAGCGAGCGATTACAAGGCGCTGAGTGTTCGATCGTCACGTACTTACAGAGCGGCGCAAGAACAAAGCGGTGATATTAAACAATGAAAGGCCACAAAAAGTCCCATAATTCAATTTGCATCCCGCTAGATGAATGTAATCGTCGGCAAGAACTGTGAGTATCGGGGCTCTAGCCGCGGGCGAAGCACCATGAGAACCGCTTTCGCCACTTTTCACACTTCTGCGAATCGATTAGATGATGCCTTTCCGTGACTCAACAAGATCGCCTTAAACTATATTTTCTGGCGACTCGCTATAACAAGGTTTACATCGATGTTGCTTACACGTTATGGTGCATATTTTATTCTGTAGTCATGTATCGTTTGTATATCGGATATTGAGCATGTCGACACCGTCAAGGCGCGTCTGCGAGGTGACTCGCGCATTATTATGATAATGCGGGCGGAGTCGATGGTATCGCTCGCCGCTATCCGCTCTCATAACACAATTGAATTAGCATAGCGCAGTGTCGGCCGCAGCGGGCGGTCTAAGCCACGCGACCACCTAAGTACAACATTCGTTTCCATTCGGATATTCTTATCGCAAACGTTTTCGATTAAATCAATACCCACTAAGCTACATAAAGTTATTAATGCTAAATTTGACGCCGTTACTATTTAAATGCCCTTAAATTGTAACCACAAGTGGTTCTAAACAGCATGTAATGATTCTACTACGAGTGGCAAGTTGTGGTTCGAGTCAGTTATGAATGAGTAACATCGGACATGATGAATGAAGTGACCGCAGATACCACAATTCTAGCCATAGGTTCGTCATACTTAAAAGATAATTGTGAATAAGTGCATACGACGTAATTACTAAGAAACTGGTATCGTAAGCTCAATATTTTTAAATAGCTATCAGTTAAATAAGGACCCTTCCAGAGATCAACAATGTGAACACTGTGACCATTAATGGCAGGCGCGATTCAAAGCCCTCGAGTGAAGTGTGGAGTATTCATGGCGGTTTGTCTGCGTCGTAGAGGAGCATAAAATATTTGCGGAGGGAGCTAATGGTACCATTACGACCCTCTAGTATTAAGTATCTGGGATTTGAGATCGTTTTATTTGAAATGTCAGTTTGTTAGTTTTGTTAAATATTGTATCTCTTTACACATATTTCTTATTACTATTATAATTAAACTAATTATATATATAAATAAATGTAGGTAATATTATAACTATTTCGACTAAAACTATATAATTTAGCAAAAGTTTGTCAGTAAGATTTATGGCACAAGCAAGTTAAGTTAATAGTATCTCAAACAAAAGGAAATGCTTTTTATTTAAATCCGTCAATCTTACACAATAACAAATTGCCAACGGAAAATTTACAGTTAAAAGCCGGATGCTACAGTTGATAGTTGCAATTTCCGATAGTACTTATAATGGACATAATAGGTCGTGTGCAATGGTTTTACAGTTTGGCGTTGTTGCGGATTTATGGGATCCTTTCAATGTTATTACTTTAACATACATAAAATAAACACATGAAATAAAAATGTTTGTCTTAAATATAGCTAGCACTTTCAAAGGGGAAATGCTATTGGTACTCTTGCCACCACTACACTCGGGCGTCATTTGTGCAGTAACTGATTTTAATTTTGATTTATATTTGTTTAGTTCCGTCGGTCAATGTAAATAATTTATTGTAAGATCTAAAATAAACTAACACTCTTAAGAAATTAATCTATAAACAATATAAAACAATGTCAATTAAAGGTTTATGTATATTATTTGGAAATATTTTTTACAAAATGGCTGAAATATGATAGTGTTATGTCCAAAAAATGATTTTCGTACGCTTACATGGCTTTATTAGACCTTAGGAGATTAGAATACCAAGGAATACCTAGAGATTAGTCCGCAACAATATATATTTTTATCTATTATAGATAAAAAATATAGTTATTTTGCGAAGCAAAGGTTTTTCAAATCCAATTCATTATTATTAATCCTTATGCTGGGAATTTGGCTTACCTTGGGTGCTTAATGCAGATCAAACTTAAATTTTACAGTATATTCATGAAATATGAATAGTTGCTAAGCGCACTTCTCATTTTCTTTACTCACTAATTTCACCTAGCGGAGTCGGGGCGAACGCTAGTTATTATATACTTATTTTAATAGTCAAACAACAGCCAGGGTACTAGCGTTGCCAGCGTGACAATGCCTTTTTTTTAAGTAACAGTATCTCATACGACATACGCGCCATCTATTGTATATTCATATTCTACCAGAAACCTTCACGTAAGTGCCAGCAATAATGTACAAAGTTTCAACTCAATCAGATGACCGATGCGTGAACGCGTAAAATACGAACAAAGACAAGCATTATATTTTACAATAATATGGGTAAGTATTATATAATATAAGATTAACCACATTGCTGTTTTACTTAGTTTTGTATATTTGTTTTTCGTTTTTTGCTCGAAGATTAACTTTTTTATAATTTAACAATATGTGACAATTAAATTGGTTTATTTGTCCATGTTATATGTCATACGTAATTTTCAATTAACCGTTTTAATATTTCCCTCGAAATATAGATAAATTGAAGTGACGTAGCGGTGTAAAGGCTTGGCATACCTACCTATGTCTATTTGATAAATTAAATAATACCTACTTGGTTTGCAATACAGGTGATAAAATGAAAATTATAGTCAGTAAGAAAAACGCGTGTTTGTCTTGTACGTGGAAATCCGCTCTGAAGAAATATTTTTCATTTACAATTATTCAAAGTCAAAATATTACGACTTCTTATCAAGTGACATATATTTTTGTAATAAAAATAATGGAATGGGATTCGTAATTAATAATCGGCGTGGCGTCACGCTTCCCACCACCGCGCCACTGAAGAATATAGAGTAGATATAATCGTCAGCTGTTCTAAGCAATTTTAATCTGAAAATTTAGTTTAGTAAAGTTAATTCTAAGGCTGATATTAAATGACAAGACTTCATATTGACTATTTTTTGGAACATACATTTGTTTTTTTTTTTTAAATAAATTGAAAGTATGTCAACTAAATATTATTTATTCGCACAGATAGCGTTGCGAAATAGAACAAAGTAGGATAATATCTAAATATGCGAGTCACTGTTAGATGGTTTATATCGAATCCGTTACGGTTATTTGATAAGCCAGATTAGTTCGAGTGACGGGGACGCGGCGGGCGGCGCCTGTGGGGGGCCTCGGCCTTTCTTTTGTGAACAACGTGCTAAATTAATTGATGTCTTGACGCTGTTAGCGACATTTGAAACGGGGTTGTTGAACAAAAAATGTCTTACTCGTCATAAATTTATATTCTTTCTTTACTTGTATGATTAATATAAAGTATTTATTTTTATTTGCCTACCGGAGTTGTAATATTACTTTTCCTCGTATATGTTTCATTAGTCAAATAAATAAATTACTCTCAGCCCCTGATGAAACATCCTTGTCCATACGTCATCGGCACAAATAGGCAACCGTATTGGTAGACCGCGTCGACAGTAGAACAAAGAAGTTACCGCTCCTTCACTTTTTATAGACTAGTGGGTATTAATTAGTGGTGCGTCTTTGAAAATAACCTTCTCCGCTGTCGGGGCATCACGTATTGACAGGGCGCGATGACGGCGCGGCGCCTCTACCCCCATGACTTGCATCTTACCTTCATTACCGCTGCCCGCACCGCGCCACTAACAAGCCCGGCTAATGCAATGAGTTGCAAATACCCTACAAGCCCTGTCAAGCGAGAATCACCTCTCTAAACAACAACTATAAGTCTACTTTTCTATAGCAATGTAATTTTACCTATAAACACAGAAGCCGACTACAGTCCATTCTGATGACATTAATGATGACCGAATCAGGCACTTTAAGGATCTAAGGCGTTATCAGACTTTTTGAAATTGAAGATCTTTTAGCAGATATAATATGTATCTAAAATACATTTTCGTATTGAATTACAATGTTGAAAATAAGCTTTTATTTAAAAAAAAATTTCATAATACTGCGCTGTTTTGTGAAAGCATGTGTAAATTTTCATCTTAGTCGGTTGGGCGAAACGGGCTTAAAATTCAGTCACGAGATTTATCACAAACCCTAACAGGTGAAGTTAAATACAAGCTTATTAAAATGGTAAGTTTATTATCGATATTGAATATTTTTTTAGTTACACAAACCATTTTATTTACACCGGATGTATATTTTACGAAAGAAAATTATAATTGAAAGCAATACAATTACGGTTGTTGCATATTTCATGATATGGAGCAGTAAAAACTTAAGTTAAACATGACGGTATACCGACATGTTCAAGTAACTTTATATTTATTCGCAGACTAATGATTGACTACAGATTATGAACAGTGCATCATATTTGTGTGAAATTGACCGGCGTGGTAACACCTTGCCTCTCTGCCGTGCATTATTATGTTAGTTCGTTCACACGTACCATATATAAATAATAATAATTTTTTTTTTTGCACACCGGGAAGCCGAGGTGGCGTTTTAGTATCCATTTATCGGTATGAAATTAAAATCGCGGTTCTCTAACTTTTACATAGTTATGTTTTGTTCGTAAAAAAGCATAGGTACTCATTGAATAAGCAATCTATACCAATATTTTAAATGCGAAAGTAAATCTTATCAATCTGTTACGCTTTAACGGCTAAACCACTGAACCGAATTTGATGAAATTTGGTATGAAGCAAGTCTAAACTTTAAGGAGGATATAGGTTACTTTTTAAACCTAAAACCTGCCTTAAAACACGCGGATGAAGCCGCGAGCGAAAACTAGTAAGTAATAAGTTAGGAATGGCCAATTGAGTAATGTCTTTTTAACGATTTCCAACTTCATAATCATTGTCATTCTTTGTCACTTGTAGGTATATTTTATATTTGTTTAACTCGAGAAATTTATTACAGTGCGAGAATTGCAAGAATTTAAGTAACCTTTCGTTACAAGTCCTATGTTTAACCGATTTGCAATACGTACCACTTGTTCTGTTTATTGAAATTTGATCTTAAATCAATGGCTATTCGATTCATTTTTATTATTTATACACCAAATTTCATTTATATAAAATAAAATAAAAATTGGCCTTAATTATAAACATTTCTTAGCAGCTGTTTACTTGAACATAGATTCTCCCTTTCTGATATTATTAATTTCACATTCGAAAGAAGAAGATGGCATTGCTTAACTAATCACTCGCTAAACAACGTTTATAAGTAAGGCCGTTATATTTTTCTTTTAAACCAAATAATGATTAAAAACGCATAGATATGGGATGTCTTATTACTACGAAAAAATTACATTTGTATAAAATATTGTTACAGATTCGATGATATTGAATGACGTCACAACTCACAAATAAAGTCATCAATAGGAATACGATTGTTTCAGAATAAAAGGACACTTATTATCTAAGTACTTACGTTAAATATCATATCATTTTCTTGACGTGTGTAACAATCATTATTTAGTATGCTAATAGTGATATTATATCCAGCAAGCACCTTTCGCTGTTGAAGCAGTCAGCTGTTTCCAATCTTAATAATTATATGACACAGTTTGCCATCAATATCATCGATTCATGAGTCATTAATATGTATAACCGGGTATTTTAAAAGGTCATTTGTGGCGAACGCAGGAAACCGTAGCGTCCGTATGGTCAAGCTGTTTGAGCTGTTTTTACGCTTCAAAACCGCAATAGACATGTCCTGAATAAATTACACTATGTCCATTCTATAGCCTATACAATTACTGACATTGTCATACGTTCAAACGATATTCGCACTTAATGCAATGTAGAACAAGTCATTTCTGGGTGCGTTTTCAAATTGTTTTCTTATACTTCACATTAAAACGAAGTATGCAGACTTTTAAATAGCTTGTATATATATATATATTTTCTTTTATAGTTTTTTGTTAGTGATAGTTAAGTAAATTAAAAAAGACGCTTGTTTAAAAGAAATAATTGTGTTAAAAAAAAAATACCCATTGTAACATAATAATAACTTGGACTTGGAAGGTTCACATGTATCTAAGCAACGTGCTGACTGTATATAAACGACTATGATGGTGTGTGGTCAATGCGTTATTAATCTATTTAAATAAAAAATAATATTTATATATTAATTGTCCTCTATACATTTCTATACATTAATTCGATTGCGACTAAACTTTTGTGAAACGATTGTGAGAATGTAACAAACATTAGCGAAAGTGCAAGAAATATTGTTTTTTTAAAATATTTATCATTAAATATGTACGTTTCATGTAGAATCTTATTCTATCGATGCGAAGCCAGGACGGACTACCTAGTTATAACTACAATCGGATGTTGGTATATCTGTTCAAGATTCATAATCTTCGACACCGTTAGCCAGAGCATCATGAAAGGTGGCACTATATATTTTTAATAGAAAATTTTTATACAATTCGATTTTTAAATTCGTACCAGCACTTAAACTTTTCTACAGTTCAACCGATCGCAATGACAATGTATATAGCGTACATACACGGGCAGGACAACGTCTGCTGTATTCTGCTTGTAAGATAATTATAAGAACTAAATTTATTTGCTATTTCAATTTAAAGGATGCATTTATGTATTTTTATACGCAATAGCAAACTATGCTTTGTCTCTTTCTTTTTAACTAAATTTCTGTGTGATAAGCAAGAACAAAACATATTATAGTTTACCCTTATTAAGTTTAATATCGATATTTTACTTGTAAATGATAGAGAAGTACCTGATAGCTTCTAGTCGTATATCTGAGGTTGTTACAAGTTTTATGAAATATAAATAATTTTAGTAACTTCGTATCGTACCATGCAGATGGTAAGTGGTAATTACTAATAACCATAAAACATAGCGACTTTTATGTACGCACATATAGAGGAGTTTACATAGGTATGTACCAATATACCAGTACAATGCATGATAACTTATACCTTAAGAAATTCCACTACAATCCAGCACATTGTTTTTAAGAAAAAAAACACTCAAAGATTTAAAAGGAAAAAAATTACATTTCTTAAAATCATTTGTGTTACACTGTTTAATTCTAAGAGCTCGAGCCCGTTGTGTTGAGACTACTTAAGCAAGTTCATGTGTTTTATGGTAAATTAAAAATATATGAAAATTTGAATTTGTAGGAGGTCAGGGAAAATAAAAGAAGCGACTCCGTTTCAAAAGAGATATATTCTCCATATGTAATAAATTAATAAGACTGTAGTAGAAGGAAAACGAAATATTTAAAATTGACAGATTCTATTATTACTAGCCAGCGGCTTATAAACATAATATTATGCTTATGCAACCTTTTTGCACAAGATTATATTTTTTGCTTATATAGTTTATTTAATTATTAATTAATAATCCAACAGAATTCAATCAGAGCAGTTTAACAGAACATTAAAATGTTAATTGAATGAAATCTCAGACGAAATCGAGTGTAAAATTATTTCCACCAAGGAATTCAAGTAGCTCGATAAATTTCGTAAAACACTTCATCTTGACAGATTCGCAGATCATTATCCGATGTTTTTTCTACGTATTGTGTCTCACTCGCATTGTTTAATTTGTCGCGCGACAGACGTTTCGGTGACGGATGCTGGCATAAATAACTCTAAGAAGATTTAATTAACACTTAATTTATCTTTACTGGTTTGAAGAAAATTTTACTAACGGTTCAAATTTGTCTAGTCTACTAGTCATAACTCGAAATAAATACTTCGAAATATTTCTAATAAATTAATAATTATGAGTATTGGCTGAAAAAGCTATATGATTCGAAATAGATATGGAAATATTTATGTATACCTACCTACCTATATACATATTGATACCGCTAAGCTTAAATCGTATGAAACTGAATACTAAAACGAATATGTTCCAAGTTCAAATATTACCGACAGATCTAAAAGCGTCAAAAATCACGTGAGCATTTAACGGCTGGTCGGTATGTCGTTGAGCAGTAAATATAATTTCCTCGACAGCTTAATTTAAATACCTTTTGTCAATGAACGGGTTAAACACGTCGTTGCGACGATAAAAAAGATATATGGTGGGGTGCCGTCGCTACCGTCCTCGGAACGGATTTATTATTTTCATAATTGCTTCATGAAACAAATATTTTAATTAGATCATTCTGGATGACGTGTTAATGATTTCTGTGTCTTCTCTTCTCGTTGACTGTCAACATCTCGTTTATTTATTTAGTAACATAATCCTAGATTGAGGTAACGAGGATATTATTTATTATTTAAGGAGGGCCTTGAAAACCAGGTTTCTAATTTTGTTATAATTTAATATTTTTTTTACAATAATAGTATTTTGAGTTGTTATACTATACAAACGTGTAACAAAATTCGTGTCCGACCCGTGAAGTGGTAATTAGGTATCGTGTGTCGGTTCTATTTATGTAATAATTTTTAAAATACTAAGCAAAAAATTTATTCCGGATTTTTTTTTTTTTAAATGACGAAAGTAACTTGGCAACACAGGTGCGGGCAATAGCGCTTTTACCTATCGGGAAGCTAAGACACGAGGTCATGACCTCAGTAGTCCACCATTTTACCACCAACAGTGTCGTTAAACACAGTTAATATATTTTTTTAAGTAATTTTTTTGCTTAGTATTTTAAAAATTATTACACAAATAGAACCGACACACGATACCTAATAACCACTTCACGGGTCGGACACGAATTTTGTTACACTCTGTATATGCACCTACCTAGTTAGATATGACAATAGATTATTATTTAAAAAAAATAGTAGGTTCCTACGTAAGACCTACAATGAATTTCCTTTTGCTTACCTACTTAAAATAACTAAATAGGTATTAAGAGTTTCGTTTTAATAATCTAAGATTAGTTGATTAGCTCAACCAAAGTGTCCTGTGACTGGCCTAGTTACCGACTTCTATATAGATAATATTAATTTAAGCAGTTAATTATATTATTATACAAAACAATTCCAGGATCAATATTTACATCTACTTTAATAGGTATAAGTAAGAAAATATCGAAACGATTCTTAAAAGCAATTTTAAAGTGCATCCAACGCAAACACTCCAGATGACCGTAATCTCTATTTCAAGTGTTTAATCTCACCAACAAAAGTATCTCTCCTATCAAAAGTGACAGATCTCGTAAAACCTTTGTTCCACTTTAAGCTAATATAAAGGTAACTGTACCACATCGGATTTGTCGTTTTCTGGCACTTGGAAACGACAATGCATCAAGCACCTTAATCCCGACAACAGCCATTTAGGGGCATTACAAATAAAAGTTTGTCTGTCGGTTCGGCTCAATGCCACAATGGCCATTGACGGGGCTCCACGCTGTGAGCGCCGTGAATGGGCCAGAGCCAAAAAAATCTATTAGACACGCATAATGGATTTGATGTATCGATGTGTCCTCGATTCACGAATGTTATTCTTAGCTCTGTGTTGATTTTATTAGAGCTATTTAATGTTAGCGGCACTACTGTGACATTCTTAACACTTTGTTTGTTGTGTTCATTTTAATTAATTGATTACTCGTTGCCTTTTATCGTATTTATTTATTTGCTTGGGTTTTAGAGGTCTAGGGAACACTAACTTACTACGTCATAAAGGCGATACGAGATTGATCTGTTATTATCACTTAAATAATGATAGTAGATATGTAGGTAACAACGTCGTAGACTGTAGGTACATATAATAAAATATATTTGAGATATGTAGAGTCTTAGAATGTTAAGAAGAATTGTTTTATAAATGTTAAGGAAAATACTAAAATAAAAAGTTAGGGATAATAGAAACAATTACACACACACACACACCAACACAAGCACACATATATAAAATATAAAATTTTTAATTTAAATATCTAAAAAAAAAATAAAGTAACTATAACTTCCAAATGAAGAGTTAATTATATCAATCGAATAAATAAGCCCGTATTCACGAAAGTGATAAGACTATGAATATCGACCACGATAATAAAGCATTCATTGTTCGTGAAATTATCAAATAAATTTGTAATAATGTAATATAGAGATAACTTTGAATAGTAAATCGTTAGAACAATACCTTATTGTTCTTCGTTTCAACGCTTCATAAATCTAATAACCGCATACTGACTTTCAAATAGAAATTGATATCCAATTGGTACAGTCAGCAAAACAAGGGGTTAAAGTCCAAGCTAATATGAATAAAATATAGTTAATCATTCCACGATACGGTACAAATACTTGGCGAATGAGAGATGAATGAGAATGAAACTTTTGTTACAGTAATATGTGTTGGTACGTACTGTGTATTATCTAATAATGTAGGTCATCTAAGGAAATTAATCATATTGTTTTTTTTTCAGTTGGCTGGTTTTTTATAAATCAAATATATAATCTATAACATATTAATTAAAAAGGTAGCAACAATAATACAGAATTTATCAATTTTAACATTGGATGTTGTTGGTAGTCAATATTGTTTTCTTTTAAAAAATCCAAGTGACTAGTGTGTGTGACTCAGTAATGTGATGACGTCATAGAGAAAATAGTACAAAAATGTGATTAAGTGTCATTGTATAGATAATCTCTAAATTAGGTAAGGACTAAACGTATTGCCATCTCTTTCTAATTTGTATAGTTGAAAAGGAAGGTAAATGTGTACCAACAATAAAATCGGCAACACTAATGATGCAATGCAATGAATTGCAAATCTTATGAGAACTTACAATCTTCCTTTAATTTATAACGAACGCTGTTTGATTGATTAATGATTTATATCAATCACATTTAATCAATCACCATTCATCATTGACTTATGATGGCATGAAGGTGTACGAGACTTAGGACATTGTTTGCGAAATAGTAAAATGGATGACAAGATACCATCTAATTACAAAATTATTCATTTAAAAGTTTTATTTTTGGTTTATTTAATCAATAGAAGTGTATACCGTCCACTTATGCACTAAGCATTCACTAAGATCACGAAAAAAGTATAACGGGTAATAAATCATAAGTAGGTACAAAATATAATGAAAAGATAAAAATTCTACTCTACTTTCTATCTCTTTCTCTTTTTCCCTCATGTTTTTCTCATGGTGTTACCTTCTAATATCTAAATTAATACCTTTAGGTACACCCGGAAAACCGAAAATAGTTTTATGAGGTCCTCATAGTTTTCAAGCTCTACGCGAATATAACGAGTTCTATTAAAATAATATGGTCTGTAAGTTTGTTGCCGACTGTACTTCTCAAAGTTCTTTTAACGGTGACAAATATTTTGGCGAGGGAAGACGGATAGGGTGGGAACAATCGCTAATATGCCACTTTCTGCTGATTGACGTGTTTGATTCTATTTTCAAATTTGTTGACATTTACCTACTTATGCATCGTATGTGTCAGTTACTTTAATCATTTTGACAGCGTGTTTTTTTTAACTGATGCGTATCTGGCAATTTAATTTGGACAAGGCTGATTTATTTCAGCCTAATTGAATTATTTTATCAAAACAATTATTAAAATATATGTACACAATAAGCCTAGCTACAAACAAAGCCCTTATTTTATTTTTAATAAATTCTTCGCAAAAACAAATGAACAGATAGATACACATTGTTTTTTTGGTAGGTATGTTTTGTTAGTTACCTATGTCACTTTTTCTTTACAAAATTAACCTAGTTATCTAGGTATATGACATTTAAGTAAATTTTATAATTTAATTTATTACATTTAATTTATAATGCGAGTAAATAAAGATTAATCACTTAAAATAATACATTAAGAATACTTATTTACTGTTAGGCACAAAAACCATATCAATGTATTGCATTAGGTATGTAAACTAAACATAAATAACATAAATACCATTCTAACTGATTACGCAATATATTTTGAACAACTATTACCTACCGACGGAATAAAACTAAACTATGTATATCATGTGTAGATATAAATTTTTAAGACAATCATGATAGATTATTAATAACACAAGTAATAAACAAAAGGACAGTTGAATATTCAAGTTAAAGTACAAATGTATGTTTATAACACTATTATCAATTTCTAATATATTTTTTCAAATAACAACAAAAATCATATATGTTTTTGAAATTATGATTGTATGAAAATACGATTAAATTAAAAGAATATTAAATTCGAAAAAAACTTGTATAAGTAACTTATACACAACAAAATTTTATTTATAAATTTAATTTCTAAATTATTATTATTATTGACATTGCGGTATTGAATATTGGATGAATATAATATAATAATGTAACTTACAATATTCTTGTTCGGGGGCGCCGGCAGCGGCGCGTACATATCGGTTATCATCGTCCACTAAACGCACATATCAATAAAACCCAAACAAAAGTGTGTAGAAGCACTACACGATAACTATTGTCACTCGGAGGCGCGTCGACATGACGTCTCGTGTCGCGGCGCGCGAGCATACGTTTACGAGTGCGGGCGAGCGCGCTACGTGGGGGGCGGGGGTGGGCGGCCCGCACCAATCCCAGCCTCTTATTGAGCCCCGCCCACGACGAGCCCCGCCCACAAGGTCGCTACGTATATCGATCGCACGCGCGACTCCATTTTATTTCGGCTCCCTCGATTTGCATAAACTTTTTTGTTTCAAATTGTCGATAAGACCTCGATTATTGCCTACTTTGCTCTAAGTATAGGTATGTCTGAAGCGGTTATACCTAGGTACTTAACTTTTACATTTGTGTATATATTTTTAAGATTTCTCGATTTCAATGTGAATTTAAATCTGCCTTGTGTTTTTATAATATTGTATATTATAGAAGCTTTTCTGTATATTAAATAAAGTATTCAAAGTAAATATAAGTACCTTTTGTATTTTACCTTAATTTTTATTGAATATTGATATAATTGCTAGATTTTTGTATTGACTATTGATATACTAATGATCTACAAGGTAAAAGGTACCAAGTCTCAAATGTTTAAGTTCAAAGAAAACGGTAATATTGATTTGTTTGAATAAAAGTAAGGTACCTACTTAGGTACCTGCTTACAGATACCCACAACCTAAATACTTATACTTATGCGTTAAACGTTTTTTTTTTTTTAAAGAAATTGGAAATGTTTTTTTAATGACCAGACGTACCCACTCGCCTAGCTATATTAATAGTAGGTACTATGTGATATTTCCAGTAAAAAGACATCTGTTTTTGTTTTTCAACGTCTACCGACATTATTCCGCTTCTAACCTCATTTACCCGCCAACAAGGTGTTAAAGATAATAAAATAAAATACTCCACACAAAAAACATAAAAACACAACCAAATAATAGGTACATAATAACACAACAAAGGTAAAACTCCACCTGAATTAAAAAAAAATGGGATAGCGCCCTTCCGCACCCCAAAAAATACATCGAACCGCTAAATGTATCCAAGAGAAATGTCGACGCTTTAAGAATAGCTTAAGCGGCTAATAGTTTTATGACACGCATCACACGGGGATTTACATTCACAAATGCGGAATTATGAACCTTTTCACGTTCGTATAAGGTCTAATATCCTATTAATATTCAAACGGAAATAACAGTCGCGGAGCATTATAGCGACATTAGACAGGGGAGCCATCCAGTTCGTAAAGTAGTAAAACTCTAGGTGTCCGGGGTGTGGGGGGATAAGAAATGGGCGTGTCCGGGATAACGAAATAAAACGCCCGGGGCTCGACCGTGCGAACTCCGCTTAACGCAATAAACATTTTAATTTGAACACGAAATTCACGCTGAGATGTAAAATTACAGCGCGAGTGGGCGGCGAGGCAAAGGAAATCGAGTTATGACGATGTTTCATATGCAGAACCCTTATGAAGATAAATAGTCAATTTTTTTTTAATGAGAATTAAGTACGAATTGAACGGAATCGACTCAAATCCTACATATCAAAGTACTTTATATAGCGGGAAATAATAACTAAATATATTACCCATATTATTAAATGACTGATTGCTCTTTAAGTAATATCTACCAAGATATATTTATATACGAGTTATGTATTTTCTTATTTAGTTTCCAAATTTCTATGTTTATTAAATGGTTGATATGAAAAAACGGGATCTTCCGCGATAAATATTTTGATGTTTAACTCCCTTAATTACTTATAACTAGCTCAATAAGAACCGAAATAAAGATACACGAAGATGCCATTGTAACTTACATTGCACACTTGCATTGTAGCGATTGGGAAAAATAGAGGGGCGCGTCACCGTAGTTTGAAGTGTATATATTATTTTATGGCATAGAAAGGCTGATGGTAAGTGGTCACCAACGCCCATAGACATTTGCATTGTAAGAGATGTTAACCATCGCTTACATCGTCAATGCGCCACCAACCTTGGGAACTAAGATGTTATGTCCCTTGTGCCTGTAATTACACTGGCTCACTCATCCTTCAAACCGGAACACAACAGTAGCAAGTACCTACTGCTGTTTTGCGGTAGAATATCTGATGAGTGGGTGGTACCTACCCAGACGAGCTTGCACAAAGACCTACCACCAAGTAATGTGTATGTGTAATATGTTACAGTAATAGCATAGGCACCTACATAATACGTAAATTTCATTCGAACTATAGCCTAATACAATTGAAATCCAAATACTATTAACGATGAACTCATAAAGAAATGTAGGTCGTTGTATGTTGTAAATGAAATAGATTTCTTTTATAAGTTCAAGTTAACACGTTAATGTTACTGATAAACATTAAATTGTTTTTGTTAGCTACCCAGTGACGCGGCTCTAAACACAGATTTATATGGACAATATATATAGGAATATATTATTATACTACCGAAGTATGCTGTATTGAAACCAGAGTCAGACCCATAAAAAGTAGATGACTCTTTTGAGTTTAGAAGTCACCAAGGCAGTGCTTATGTACCAGCCTGTGCCTGAAAGCATGATTGTGTTGGATTGCCGTCCCATTGAATTATGAACATAATAATAAGTTGCACTTGTGCAATTGGCTAGTGTCCGTTAAGATTGGCCACCGTGACAGAAACCTATTAAAAGAACATCATATATCTCTAGGTCTCAAAATAACTACCTAGATATCTCTTGATAGTTTCCTTCTAGTATTAATATCTATTGCATTAAAGGAATTACATCTTAATTCCCTAATATTGATATTGAATTGACAATGTAGTGTTACAGTGCTTATTGTTTATCGGCCAAGGTTATCTTAAAAAAATATATTACATACAATTCGAATCGATAGAGACATAACATTTCACGTATCTGTGAAATGTTATCTAGATACTGTGATACAGAGAGTTTAGATTGGGCGGCGACCGGCGACACAAATGACCGGCGGAAGTAGCGGAAGTGAACGACGCCGGAGCGTATCATCGACTAACACGTATCATACTTATGATATATACGAATATATATCACACATACACGTTCAAAATACACGTTCCTAGTGAAACGACAAATGAATTGACAATCAGAATATTTCCATATAAACAAACATATTCGAAATTGACTATTGATAGATTGATGATCTTTAAGGCAAAAGGTACTAAGTCACATAATGTTTAGAAAGGAGTTACACGTCTCAAGATAATAATGTTTACGGTAAACATGCATATTATACGTTTTGGGAATTAAACGAACCGGTGGTAAATTGATGACAATCAATGGTTAAGTGTAAGGATTAGGTATATATTGAATAAAGACTTTTGACTATTATTGCAAACTAGCAGTGCCCGAGGTTTCACCCGCGTTTAATTAATAAAAATCAGCCTAGAACCTTCCTCGATAAAAGGACTATACAATCAACCTAATGAAAAATATACGTTTCTAATAAAACTTAAGATTGCCATCATAAGAAATAGCTTACGTGTCTCATACGTGTTTAGTAAATATTCATTTTCAAAGAGGCTTATAATAAACGGATCTGTAGATACTAACCGTCTTATTCATAAACTTTATTTAACTGGTGATAAATTAAACAATATTTTGTCTTCTTCTTTCGTATGTCAAATCAATAATGACAGAAAGAGACAAATCAGTGTTTAGCTAAACAGTAACTAAGCAACGTTTATAAATAAGGCCGTAAATGTCTACTTAATCAATGCACTATTAAAATTTGTTAACAAATATCCTACAACCTATCACTATACTCATAAGACATTGATGAAATAATGAATGTCTTCAAAACAATCCGTAAAGACACGGTCAAACGCCGATCGATGACGGTCGCAGATGGACAGATCACTGTTACACAATCAAAAGTCTTATTCTAATTGAGATTCATGTTGCAAATCATTTGTGATTCGACTTATTAATACCTAAATACATACATTATACAGCCAATTTGACACCAATCATAACAAGGTCATGGATTGACATAATGCTAGATTGAACGTCTAATGCTTACCAAGTAATTTTCCTTTAGATAATAACTACCTAATTCACATTAATTACGTTATAGCTTCTAATTATCTTGTAATAGTTACCTACTTGAAAAATTAAGATTTAAATACGTAAGAAGGAGAAAATGTAAGTACTTACATGAATAATATCAGTTTTGTAGTTAGGCTTAGATTTTATTATATTCTTAACATCAATGTGTTATCTTTTTAAAGTTTTTTAATAGGTGTATCGGGTTTGTTTGTTCTTATTACATTACATCTGTAATGAAACAACGTATTGTACTGTTACAATTATTATTTTAATAATATTTTATTTCGGATAATTAATCAAATTATGGTCGAATTAATTATGTGTAACATAGTTATTAAGTACTAACATAGTGTAAGCATTCGTTACTAACCTATTTTATTTATTTATTTATTATTATTTTATTTTATTCGAATTCAATGTTAATTTAATTTGAATATGGATTTTAATATGGATTGATTAATTATCCGAAATAAAATGTTATTATTATTATTGTTATTAATATTTTTACCAAAAATAGCAATTGAAAGAAAAAATGCCATTTGCACATCAAAAGAATCAGAATTAGCATTGAACATGCTCAAATGTATATATATATGTATTTAGGGCCTTACTTATAAGCGTCGCTTAGCGGCTATTTTGTTATATACCGATATCGCTCTTTCTGACATTATCTATTTGACATGCGAAAGAAGAAGACACAGCATTGTTTAACTACTAACATGTCAATAACGTTAATAACTATGGCTGTTAATATGTAGACTATTAAATGTAAAGACCATTTCATATCTAAACTTTTTGTGTATACTTATTGATTTATTCAGTACTATAATTGAAAGTAAAATTAATTCTAATAAATAATCTCCTATTCATTTCATATTTCCAAATAAATCACCAGTTTTCATTTTCATGACGTCATATTCTAACCTAACCTAAATATAGTTACAGCAGGTATTGCATTTCGTTAATATTGACTTCTACTCTGATCTAGGTAAAACAAAAATTACCGGTTTTTATTAATAAGTTTTTATTATTAAATTGGCTTAAATAAAGCTTTGTGCAATCAAATATTCCCCTTATATAATAAGCGCAACTTTTACTGTACTTATAAAATTAAATAAATCTGCAGTTCCTAGAAACAATACCTACCTAATATTATAAAATACTAGACACAATACAAAACCTAAAATAATCCAAACAACAAATTTATTTTCCATATAGTTTTATCTATGATCTTGCTGACTGCTGAACTATTGTTCTAAGTGTTTCCATTAATCAAAATGTAAAGATTAATCCAAGACAAATGTTCAAATAATTTCATTTGCATTTATAATTAAGCTAGTCAATTATACGGGACGGACATTATTTTATACAGCTTACAATCGGCTTAACAGACTAAAAATAGCAAGTGACATCACGATAGTCCATAAAAAGCAACTAAAAACTAATAGGTAAGTATGTTTTGTTATGTTTCTGACACGACAAATTACAAATTGTTTTTTTGTTTCAATGACCAAGACAAGTTTGTTTTTAACAACTTGTAGTTAGCTAATGTAAGTAACTTATCATTTAAATAAAACTAAAGCTGCTACTGAGTACGCTTTCGTGTTTTCTTTATTTTAAACATATTGTTAGTAATTTGCTGTATAATTACAGTAATGGTCGGGAGCTTACAAGTTGCAGATATTGTCTTCACTGGTCCGACCAATTAAAATTTGGTTATTTATTTTAAAACAAATTCCAATTAATAATCTGCAATTAGGAAGTAAGCAGTGAGAAGTTAACACATTCGCATTCCGGAAAGCGAGTACAACATTGGTTCGGCATTTACGATTGCTTGTGTCGGATTATTAGATTGAGAGACAGTTTTCGCACATATTTCGCCTGCGCCGAAATTCGATCTAAGCTTCATTCAAATGTACGTAATTATAGGTCTGAAGGGCCTTGTAGACAGAACACGTGAATCAGATGCAGAGCCCAAAAACAACTTCATTTAAACGTTTATTAATACGTGCTCCATGAAGGATAACACTGTGAAAATCTGTATTATGAATAATCCAATATTTAATGAAACGACGTAGATTCAGTTATGAATCATTTTTTCTTAACATGAGACAATAGGGTTTTACACTAATGAACATCACAAGATATAAAACTACCTATAGTTTCCGCCCTTTGGTTAATCCAAGTGTAATTTTTTTATGTTCATATCAGTACCCTCCGATTCAGTATGCAAATTTCAAGTCATGAAGCCAAAGTAACAAACTCACTTTCGCCTTTATTAGTTAGGATTTCAATCAAGATTAGAGTTCGGAATATAACTAAATATGATAAAATTAAAAATTGCTCTAGTATAAATCATGACTGCATAAGATGGCTAAACTTGGCCATAGTCCGGTCTATATAATTAAGAATTATGAGTATTTATTAATTAAGCTCATGATTTATGAATAGAAGTGCATTAAATTAAATTACTTATTTGTTTTTCTTACGACTTATAAAAACACACTATTAATATTAATGTATCTGTGGCAAATAAACTGGCTCGAGACTTTATCTGCGTAAAAAGTTATTGTTACATGTCGAATTCAAGTAGGTACAAAACCATTCAACTCCAACTGGTCGTATGTCATCTAGAGACGGAATTGCCAAAAATTCAGTTTTAGCAGCTGCTTACGTAATAAAAGGATAAGTTCCTTTAATGACGTAAGTAGCTTTCTTTAAATTGCATTAAGTTTACAAGTGTATGCATATATATGATATAGCTAAGGTAACTAGATATATTATCTAAGTCATAATAATCGAATTTACATAAAATTGATTGTAGGAAAACATACTACTAGTATATATGGACTAGTCCATAAAGAATTACAACAAAAAGTATGTAACAATGTTTTTTAAATATAAAATTACAGTTTGAGGTTTTCAACCAAATGTCTCTTTTTTATTTTAAGAAAGCATTATAAAAATGTCGATAAAATTACGGCAAAATAAATTACCTCTGAAATAAGTTTAATATAATATTTTATGTATTTTCCTTCTCGATATAACCTAACGACTTAAAGTGACTTCAACCTCCAACATTTCCCCCTTCCTCTTAAACCTAATCTACGAAGATTTCAGTGTAATCCTTAGTGCAATATATATAAGGTTTAAATTTGAAGTGAAAAGTATTCACTCCTTTACAGTATTGTAACATAAAAGATCCTTAAATCGATAGTGATAAAGGCGATATTGATATGGCAATTATAGTTACGTATATGTCGAGTGACTACAAGCACTCTTGAGTAAGTCAATGTGGTACCCATGAATTTTCTCAGCAT
Source organism: Nymphalis polychloros (assembly GCA_905220585.2). Classification (NCBI taxonomy): domain Eukaryota; kingdom Metazoa; phylum Arthropoda; class Insecta; order Lepidoptera; family Nymphalidae; genus Nymphalis; species Nymphalis polychloros. Next base: position 5,812,418 of record HG992247.1, read on the forward strand.
TTTGTATGTGTCATGGATGGCCACTTGATCTTCACTTAAGGAAACGTTGAATGTACTTTTAGATTTCTAAGCTAGGTGGTTGTGCTCGCTCTTTTACTTTAGCACTTTATTTTATTACCTGTATAAAGAAGTAAGAACTGAAAACCGTAAATGATTGTATGTAATTTATTTAAAGGTATTTATTTATTGATTGTATGTAATTTATTTAAAGGTATTTATTTATTGATTCTATGTAATTTATTTAAAGGTATGTCTTCTGTATTTGTACACACAAGAGATAGCAGTAAAAATGTTGTACTAATATTATAAATGTCAAGTAATTGTTTGTCTATTTGCCTGTATGTTATGCTTTCACGCATAAACAACGGAAAAAATCAAATTTAGCAAGCAAGTTTGGACTCCAAAGGAAAGACGAGAACAGACAGAAGTTAAGAACATAAATAACAAGTCTCTTTTTTGTATTTAATGAAATTATCGTTAGACATTTTTCATTTGCATATGATTGCATACATAATATGATCTATAATATCGGTATGATTACAAACATGCGTTCGTATAGAAGTTCACTCCACAGTTAATCAATTATCACATATTGTAAAACTATTGTAGAAGTGTAATAAACCCAAGCAATTTTTAAAAACGATTACGAAAACAAAAACTTATTCATTAAACTTAGTTTATATCTAACTAACATTACGTATAGTTGCGATATGAACGATTTTTTACGTTGCTTTTTAATTAATTATTCACACAAAGCTCATTACCACAATTTTATTTAAGCCGAGCGAAACGGGCCTTTGTACAAAATACGAAACAAGAATTTGTAAGTAAATTTTAATCTCTCAATTATACAATGTAAGAAGCAATATAAATATTCCACATTGAAAATTACATTTCGGCCACACGCGATCTATTGAAGCCCGCAGCGCATGCGCAATGGCGGTATGGACATTGTTCCTTAACATCCACTGCTATTCTGTTATAGCCCTTTGAATTGAATATCTTCACTTCGATTGAATTAATGTTAAAATAGCTTTCAACGCAGACGTGCTGTGGACTTATTTGTTATAAGTTTGTTTGTTTTTTAGTATATTTAAAACGTAAAGTAGGTAAATAAAAAAGTACCAAAGTGATTCAATTTAAACAATTGAATCGTTAATAACAAATTGTATAATTGAAGTAAGTAATATGGAGTAGACGTTAGAGGAAAAATTATTTAAAAATTTAATAGAAAAATTGAAAAGTGACTATCGTGTAGTGTAGAATAGAGGGATGAATTTAATATCATATATATTATTTTGTTCAAATAAAACTATTTAGGTTTATTTTTAGTATTTATTAAGTATAAGGCGAGTCAATTATAATTATGTTTTTCTTTTCCTCTTCGTACATATTGCTTGTCTACAACGTGTATGGTTTTAAAAGAAAATTATCTTCCTATATTCATAATAGAGGAGCAAATGCTAGTTTTAAATATATAGCTATAAGGCACGAGGAAGGTCATAAAATAGGCGGGAGTAGCTGATACAAGTAGGCCTTGTGATAACTGAAAGAGAAGAACATCACCGAGCCGCTAGCAAATAATTTAGGATAAGGTTGGCCGAATCATGACAATACATTTCAATTTGATCAATCTTAAGCCAATATTTTAAGCAAATGTTATTAATATGTAGCAAATAATCTTATGATATTTCCATGATTAGATTCATTACCCAGCTTACTTAATCAAGCAACTTAAGCAGACTACTCCATATTTAAATAAAACAAATGAAAGAAGCCAGTCTCATCTACACTTAAGGTGAGCATTTGCAATTTGCTTAATGATGATGCAAGGAAACATTTGCCTTGGGGTTCATATTTTTTTACCTAAATACAAAGTGGTCGAGTAAAAATAATTGAATTATTTAAATATGGAACGAATAAACGAGACGATCAATCATGAGTGAACGTGAAAAATTTTGTTTTCAGGAAAAAATATTGTCATTATAAAAATACTGGTTTTATATGACACTTTTTTATTTTATTACGTAAACCCATTTTTTTTAAATAAATCGTGGTCATTTTTGTATAATTATTGATGTAACTAATTTTTTCAAGAAGGTCCAATGTATCGAAAAAAAAAAATTAGTCTAGCAATTAATGTTACGAGTATTGAGAGTTTTTAAATAATAATATTAAAGGAATGATAGTGATAATAATTTGACTCTCCCAAGGGATACTTTATATCTTATAAATAGTGAAAGAACTGTTTCACTTGCTATAAAGTCAGTACAAACAAGTCGCAAACAAAGCTTATGAAGTAATTCACTGCATTACGTAACTGTAATAATAAACTAATTGTGTTTTATAATAAACATGAGACATTATAATTATTGCGTCAATAATAAATAATGATAAACGTAGGGTCCAGACGGTAAAGGTGATCATCGACTAAATTAGGTATAGACTAAGGTTTTAGTCTAAGATCGCCATTACTGGCGTCCCTATGGAGGGCTAGGTAAGAATAACTAAGGGTCCAGCTCTGCAGCTGGGCGACTTCAATTCTATTTACAATAGAAGCAGTTATTGCTGTAGGGCAATGATATTTAACATCTCAACTTCTGTCATTTGTTATGTCAGAGAAAACGCAACTATTGCGTGGAAATTTTGATGCCTGAAGAGTTACAAGCAGTTGTAGACGCAGACTATTTAAGTTAAAATGCACCGGTTCAACCACACCAAGCTATATCTGAGTGCTAAAATCGTGACTTGGCCATAACGTACTACGATTATAAAGTATTAAACCATCGTTTATATCCAATGATATCGCAAAAAAAACACATCAAAGGATGCGACCTAATCAAAATTTAATAACCATTTCGAAAATAAATCTATATTCAGACAATTCAAAATAATAATCGTTATTCTATCGTAGTATTCTTCATTGTCCGTGTGTCACGTGGTAATGCGGCCCGTGACGAATGAATTACTTGCACCTCAGCACAATAGCCGTTTCACAGTATCGACGTCCAATCAAAACAAATTACCGATTTCGTCATTCGATATTCGTTCCGATATAATTTCCTTCGTTCGTGCTCGAAAATCGCGATAGAATCTTGGACATATTTTATTATGACGTCAAGAAGGAAATATAATTTTGAATAAATATTTGTTTTACAAATACATATCTAAGCTTACTTTGAATTGAAGCGCAAAAACTCTACTAATTATAAGTAATACAAACAATTATTATGATCAAATAGATTACGATGCGTTTTAGTAATAGATTATAATAATTGTATTCATTCATGATTATTTATACTTATAAGTAATTATTGTTTTAATATTTGAATGATCAATTACTATCTCGCTAACGCAATTTAATAAAACGAAACGAAGATTAGTTAGTACGTACTAAAGTTAATATTACAATAATTGTAAATCGTTATAAGTTTAGTACTTACTAAGATCTTCATGTCCTTGGGATCCGCGGACACGGGGTCGATACTAACCTGAAAACAAAATTATAAGAATCAACTAATGGTAACTTAAATCGAATACTATTTAAACTTTAAATTGATATGAGTGTACACTATGCTTTTTACAAGCTTTTATCTAAGTTGCAATATTAGTTAGTTTATTTTAGTCAAATCTTGTAAACTGAATTAGAACTTCCTTAGCGGTCAAGAGCACATTCACGAAATTTTATATGCATATAAGAACTTGTTTTAATAACCTTTTGTTTTTTTTTTAAATATATCGTTAAACCAAAATCATAAAATTTTGTTCAAATTGTTCAAATTTAAATTTTTTTTAACAAAAATACATCATATAATATTCAATTCAAAGCAATGAATATGAATGAAATTATAATAGCTCCATATGCAAAAGGTTACCCGACTCTATTTCAAGCGTAGCACAAAAACAGAAACTAATTAGAAAGTCCCTAAAAAGTTATCATAAGTCCGTGGGTACACGAGCGAATTTAATTTAGAAGGTTTTTAATTATGGCTGCGGAGTCGGCCAGTTTCGGCGCCGAGCGGCGGCAGCCCTGTAATTATGGCCAGTAATTGCGAGGCAGAGGCCGAGGCCGAGGCCGTAGTCCCTACGCCGACCGTCTAGCTTTGTATTATGCCACTGAAATTAGGATGCACCCTTTTTAAAGCTCCGCTCTACTTATCTTTGAGTTTTTGATTAAAGTCGTGTTGTAATATAGAAGAGGTGCTATAAATATATTACTATTGTTATTCTAAAAGAGTCACAAAAATCAACCACAAGGGCTTTTAATAATAAAAACATATCAAAATATTGATATGTTGTATGTTTAATACGTTTTAATTAAATATTCTTGAAGCTTGATGAAAAAGATCATGAAGTTTTGATGTGACTTAATATCAAAATGTAAATTATATCCTTATCATAATTCAAACAATTGAAAGATATTTAATTAGTTTTAACATTAACTAAAAAAAAAAAACAAACTACGAAATTCTACTTTATATTACACATTTTTTATATATTAGAATAACTATTATTGAACATAAAAAATAATTCTTACATATTCGAAGTGATAATGTTATAACACGTTAAATTAAAATACCCTGGGTGAGTAATTTCTTATGGGGAATAGAAAAGTGTAATTACACCCAGGCCTACGTAATGCATTCGTCCGGCCATCTTCGTATTACAAGTGCATACTAATAACTGTAATAACACAATGACAGATGTTTGTCTGTACGTTTTAAGGAGTTCGAGTGATTTTGAATTATATATCAGAGTAATGTTTTATTTTATTTTAAATACCTATTTTATTAAATATTAAGTTAGTTAAATACTAAGTATCTGTTTAAATTATTAGAAAAAAAAAATTGATTAATTTTACTTTATCTTCATTGATTTTGACTTTGAATAAGATATTTGTATTTATATTGAAATGAATCATCAATGAGGCCGCTTAGACCTGCGTAACTGAAATATATTTTTTTCACATTCACTCATGATGTATCTCTAGATGACCGGTGTTTAAGAGAGCATACAACATACATACACAATACAAACGCATACACACATACATATACTTATGTTGAAGCATAAATGAAAATATATGTAAAATTTACTTGCATTTGTTATTAAAACTTACGTAAGTTATTACTATTCGTTATAAACTCGTAAGAAATCCAAAGAAGGTAAAAATATTTGCTATATAGGAAAGCGCGATGGTAGCCATCCCAGGAAACCTGTGTTATTACTACATATAATAAGCTATAATAGGTTATTAGCTCTCGTCTCTTGTAAAATTATAGCTAACACACGCAAAACTATTTGAACTATATGTACAAGAAGCCACGCAGGTGGATTCATAAACGGTTACTAGTCAGAGATAGGTTAAAAGGATTGCATTTAATTATGATGACTGGCTCATCGTGCACCGAAAATGTGTTTTAAGTCTACATTATAATAATTATACTCTCAGATAGTAACCACGCGAGAAAACAACATGCCTACTGTTTCTGATCTATGCTTTTTGTTAATGATTAGAATTATATTTGGTTTTATTTTTGTAACATCGAAAATACCCAGAAACAAATACATTGTGGTACCTCTTATCTTGATTATCAACACTTAAGTAATGAAGTGTAATACGATATTGAATATAGAAATGTGTTCAATATAATAGATCGTCTTATCCATCTAATTGTAACATTGGCGAAGTAATCTGTGCATTCTTAACACAACTACAAATTGTTAATCTTATATAATTGTTCTTTTTTCTGTCTTAATTTATATTATCGAATACTTTATAATAATAATTTGACATAACAAAACTAAATACAATATCTTAAATAGGTATCCTAAAATGAGATGGAATATACACATTCAATGAATTGAGCATTTAAGTATCCACACTACTTTTACTTACTTTTAAAATACAAATAAAACCTTTATACGCTAATAAAAGTATTATCGAACAAAACAATATCATTCCGTGTACACAATAGCGAGTAAAGGAACTCGAACGGCTCTTTTCGTCTAGTGTGACGAGTCGACGGGAGGTGTTTGTGCTGTAATCACTCATAATCATACCAATTAAATATTTTTATTCCCATTCGCCCCTTTGTTAACTTCGCTTTGTTGATTCGCTCTTGTGAACGTCTTTTGTTCGTATTTGGTTTCGCGTGAACTACCTAATTTATTTTTCATTCGATATTTTTTGAAGATATCGTAAATTGAATACATATTATAATACTTGTTATACCAAATACATTATGTACTCAGAACTACTCGTTTTGGTTAAAATCGTTAAAAGCTATTTTTTACTTTTGCTTTCGTGCCTTTATGAGTTTCCTTTTTTATTATAATTTCTGATATTTTATAGCTCCTTTACATTCTTAGAAATTATATTAGTTCTAGTTATGTAATATTCATGGGTTTTTATAGGTTGATTGTAAGCTACTGAAAGTTATAAATGAATTGGTTATCTTTTATACATTATTATGGAATGTAATTTACCTATTAAAATATTATTTGTCAAATGTTTCATGTAAATCTGTTTGTAATTTTGTTTATTAGACCATTTTTCGATTAACCTATTTTTCATAAATAACTTAAAGGTTACAGTCATTAGTCAATGTAAATTACCTATCGATAAAACTCGAATCGATATGTCAAGTTGACAGGAATATGTACTTAATTGGTAGGACCAAACCTTAGCATATTGAACTTTTCCTATAAAAATTGCAGTAATTAGAGAAGCTATCATTAATCAACTTTGTACGTAAGGGTTGAATTATTATTTGTTCATTTCCATCATAATCTGTATATACATATACATAATTCGAAAAATAGTTAAGTTTATTATTAATGCGAAATTAAATAAATATTTTAGTATGTAATAAATATTTTAGTATGTAATAAACAGGGAGTTAGTTCTTGGTAGCTCTCAGGCTAGTTATACGAGTATATCAAAATTGTATTTGATTAACAAAACTTTGTATTTCAAATAGAGAAAGAGAGTAACTACTGATCTTCTAAGAGTAAATAGCGCTTCTTCTGTGTATAATCTACATTCCGACCCGGTGGTAGCTTTAGGTACATTATTAATATCCCAATCCTATTAAATGATGATTCAAAAATACTTGTAAAAGCCTACTTCAATAAAGTACTTATATTTTGATTTGATTTGATTTGATTTGAATGTATTTTATTGGCACATATGAGTTAATTATTACCTATCTTTACCAATGTCTAGAAATATATTAATAAATTTAAATAAAGTTAAAATGTAATGGATGTGAAAGAAGTGTTTTAATCTGTTGTCCTTAACCATGATTTGGATAGTTCATACGTTTACAAAGTCACTTACACTAGTAAATTAAACACTGAGGAGAATTTAGAATGTTGAAATGCCAAAAATATATCTAGCTATCACGTTATTAAATTAAATTCTACAGAAAAAATGTAAAGTTTAAGTTAATCACTTATGTTACACTATATAATAATTAAATTTACCTCGTTGAAGTAATTATTGTTGACATTATGGGTAGCGGGGTGCGGGACCCCGTGTTGCTGGTAGTACGCACAATTCATATCAGCCCATCCGTTTCTTCGTAGCAAAAAGTCACGTCAACACACGCGACTTTAGATTTTTATTAAGAAATATCCACGGATTATCTCGTAACGAATCGATGCCGCGGCCGAATCTCGCCTACTAATTGTAGGTTTCGGTGGTCGACTGAACGCGGCGACGGTCTCTCTCGTACATCGTGTGTTTCATTCGCGCATTGCGCTGCCCGCGTGTTTGTTTACGCGCGGGGCGGGTCGCGCAGGGCGGCCGGTTAGGGCGGGCTCACGCAAAACTAATACAAACCGATAACGCGCTTATTACTTATTGTCGATGTAATCGAAGCTTTTCGAACTAAAGATACACTGCTATTGCTAAATAAATTATTCAACTCATATGAAAGATAATGCTTATACAAAAAGCGACTTTCTTAAAAGTAAATTTTTAAGTTCGTTATTCTTAAGTTAGAGTAATGTAAGGTACATTTAAATTATCTATATAGTTACTGTGATAAACAAAAAAGACTCAAAGTAAGCCATAAGCTGTTGTGTGCGTATTTATATATATTTAATTAGGTAGGAACTTGTCAAGTTTAATTGCATCATAAAATTAAAAAAAAGTTATTAATCCAATATCAACAAATATATAGTCTGCGCAGCAATCATAATATGTCAGCTGCCACAATTTTAATCTATGCGGAGGGTTAAGGTATAGAGTTTCATGAAAATCATTTTTTTTTTACCTCACAAAAGTAATAAATGTTTCCGGTTTATAATAAAGTACATTGAGATCGTTACCCCAGCGCTATTATAAAAATTGGTCCATTTTTTACGTCCCCAATCTGTGCGGGGGCGGATACGCCTCGTATGACAGGATGCACTTTCCTGATATCATGCGAAATCTAGTCACGTGATACCGTAACAGCTGGTCTATTCCTTTAGATATATATGTATTAATTTAATATTTAACATCTAAAGTAAGCAAATTTTAAAATACTATATTACTAGAAAACTCCATTTAATAAAAAACAATGGCTAAGAACTTTTGTAACGCAATAAACCTAAGAATTTTCGAATTGTTTTAAAGAGCTTTGATGAAATTATAATATCAAGACGAATGAAAAAAAAAAATTTGTTTTAAAATTATGTTAAATTTTTAATTATAAAAATTAACGTAAATTAAATGTACCTATATCCTATTATTCGTCCACCTTTAACGATACGAATACGATAGATAAAAATCTAGAAACAGAACATATAGATCATTTAGTACCTAAGCATAAAAATATAGAGCTGTATAGAGATGTGATGTTTTGAAATTTTTACGAACATTAACCACGAACCGTTGTTGGATCATTTCAACAACAAAGCTTAGATGTCGTCGCGATAGTACATATTTTGTGTAGAATATAGAATGTGTAACATGTGCAAATGATAGTGATTAGAGCGCGCTGGGCGCGGCGCGTGTGCGTAATTATTATAATCTGCGCCCGCGCAGGCGTCGCTCCCGCGCTCCTTGCTGTGCTGTTTCTATTATTGTTACTATTTAAAGTAAAATAAACAGCTTAAAGTTGTTAATGGGTTTATTATTTTCTGCAATTTCAGATAGTTTTATTATTATATCGTTTCTTCTTTTTTATCAACTAATTTATCTTGATATATACAGTAGGTATAACATAACGATTTGTATGTGTATAAAAGTGAGGATGATGTCTCCTTGATCGATTTTGGCCACGGCCGCCTATCTCAAGAGTAATTAGCCGACTTCGAAGGACATACTATTGTTGACATACATTGAAGTTCACAAATGTTTGCGCAAATACACTTGCGTTCTCTATTCCCTCTCTCTAATAATCTAATGGGACATCAATCCGACAGCACAACTAACCAACGAGGTAGTCACGAAGCAGTATAAAAGTACACGTGACACGTCCGGAGTACGTATATAGTTTATAAAACAATATAGCAAATTTTCAGGGTTAAGGCATAATTTTTTTTTAAATAAAAAAAGAGTCACAAGTAGTATTATACGCAGCTACTGTTTGTATTATAATTATTTCGATGCAATGTATGGAGCACGCGCTGCGCGCACGCATCTGGTGTTGCCGCCCTCGTCCCGCCCAGGACCATGAAAACTGTAGGTTTCAAATAACATTTACAAAGAGCTGAGCACATTGCCATTGTAACCTATTGTGCAGATATGTTATTATATTAAACAGTTCTATGTAATTAAAATAAAACGAAATTTTATTTTTAAATATTGTAAACTTCGGTGAAACAGTGGTCCTAAAAATATTAACTCATTTATTTCTTATAAATACAATGAATTACTTAATGTATTAACGAACAACAACAACAGAATTTTCCTTTACTAGAAATGTTACTTTTATTGTATACTAGTTCACATTTCGACTTCACACGGGGAGAATATAATAAAATGTTTATAAAACGTTTATAGTAAAAAGAAAAATTTGTTCTTTTAAGCTAACAGCTTTCACGTTCATACGCAGAGCTAATTTCATCACAATGGAATGCAGTTTAGGGATGAATAGAGGACAAGCATACAAACATTCATTTTTACATAATAATAAGGTAAGACATGCAGTGAGTACTCAGTTCGTATCTCACGTGTGAAAACCGACTTATGATAGTCAAAGTTGATTATCACTTTCTGACATTTCAGGATCGTGTACTGCGTATTTCAAGTTTAGTCTCACAGAATAGCTCGATTTTTCACAGATCTATAGGCACTAATATTCCGCGAATTGACATAAGCTGCTTCTCGCTGTGTTCATTCATAGTTTATCTGAACAAAACAATTAAATTGTTCCTTAGCAAAACAATTATGAATACATTGTGTTATTTTTATTATATTTTAAATAAATATATTTTATGTAACTTTAATTACAAAATTACATAAAACGGGTGAAACCGCGCGCACCAGTCAAAGAAATATAAAGTAAATATTCAGTGTAATTCTCGTATAAAGAACACGGTTTCTCGAAGAACACAATCAACAAATATTATAGAAACATATACTAGTATGTAACACATATGTATGTGTGCATGTAATTGTACGCGTACCTCTAAATATAATTGAAGAGACGTGTCATCTATGAATGCAAGGGGTGCGACGGATACTGTTGCAATCTTATACTTACTTCCGACACTGACACTATAATTCTCGCAAAGGGTATTAAGGACAAAGAACACTGGTGTTAATAAATCATGATTTTCTTTAATATAATTGAAATATTAAAATTTCAATCATTACGTATTCAAAATTTGGTACATAAACCAAATTTAAAAATAAGGCCAAAAGAATCGCAAGAGAACTTGATATAAAAGAGTAAAAAAATATCATGTAAAATATAAACGCACATAATACCTATTTGAATTATGCACATAAAATATTTGCCTGTCTCGTTGTATGTGACTGCCTCGTTGGTCTAATGGCTAGATATAAGGCCGCAGACTCGGTGGTCCTGGGTTCAATTCCCAGGTCGGGCCAATAAATAGTTATTGGGTTTTTCTGTCAGAAAATTCTCAGTAGCAGCCCGGAGTCTGGAAGTTGAAGTGTGTACACTCCCGTGCCTCGGAAAGCACGTTAAGCCGTTGGTCCTGCGCCTGAACTCTTTCCGGCCGTGTCGGATTGCCGTCCCATCGGATAATGAGAGCTAAGGAAAAGAGAGTGCACTTGTGTTTGCGCACACACTTGTGCACTATAATATCTCCTGCGCAGTTGGCTAATCTCTCTTGAGATTGGCCGCCGTGACCGAAATCGGTCAGGAGGACATTATTATTATTATTATAAATTATTTAAATTATTAGATTGCAGTAGTTGTCTGAAATGAAAAAAAATGGCTTTGCTCACTAGCAAATATTAACTTAAAAAGCGGCAGTGATTTAGAAATCGTAGGCAGACATTTAAATTTAATTTATTTGTATAGAGGATACAAGGAGGATAGTGAAGCTTTAAAGAGAGAAACAAGAATCTAAATCTAGTTTTTAAACTCTCTTTTAATGAAAATATATTAAAGTATACCTATACTATTTCTTCATAGATTCTCGTAGTATGTTAATTGCGTTAATAATGTTTTAGCAACTTTAAACTGATAAGTATTACAAAAAACATCTTCAGCTTCAATACTTATTCCTAGCTCGGATAATCCCTTGTTATATACCCAAAATATTGTCCAAAATTCATTCACGACACGTGTGATTTCTCCTTTTTGATACGTTCATTGTTGTCGAAGTCCGCTTAGCGCTATTCATTGGGCTTTTCAATACCTTCAATGGGGACATTTGACGACCGTTTCCTATGCAAAATTCCGTTTAATCCCGGAATAAAGGTGCGCCAGTCGAATGTTTCCGCTGAGCGATCTAAATGCAAGTGTCGACACAATGAGGTCGCGATGTAGATGTTCACTTGATGAAGATATTGAGACGTCAGTACTTGACAATGTTTGTAGACATAATAGGATTAGCAACGACGAAATTGTGTTTTGGAAATATTAATACTTTTTCGGATTATCTTTTATTTAATAACGTGAGAATATCGATATAACTATTGTACGTTTAACAGTCGTATCGCATTTATTATCTCTATATCGATATATTTTCAATAAAATTATCATTTAGTGAGAATACAATTTTCTCATAAGACTTGTTGTGTTAAAGTTATTAACTTAAAATAATGAAATTAATTGCAATGAAGTATTTACAATTTTACAAAATATATGAATGAATACTGTGGCTCTTTTTAAAAGAATATTTTTCCTTTATTGTTTTGTTGACGTATGTGTAATGAATAACGAATAATAGGCATTTATAGGTCGTAGTGAACGGCTTGACGATGAATAAGCTAATTTGTTATTTAACCTAATATAGATGATCTAATATTATAAACGTCTAATATTTTAAAATATACATATAGATTTCGACTTTTTTCAGTATAAATTAAGTAAGTAAATTAAGCAGTTATATACACAATGCACTGTTGTAAGTGTAGTGTAGTGTATTGGGTAAAAGAGATGCAACGCTCGCAACACGAGTACACCGTGACAGCCAGCGTCGAGCCGTGTCGACGCGATGCGTACAACAAAATAAACCAGCGAACCAGTGTAATAATGGTGTTTCCACCATGTAACAATAACTACATAATAGTCGAGAGCTTTTACGAGCTTTTGTGAGCTTGTCGAAGCTTCTACTTGCCGTTTTTGTGATAAATGCCGTTCGTTGCGCCTTACACCGTTTTACGATTGGGAATATTTTATTGAATACTTACTCCGCGTTTAAATATTCTTTCATTGAGTTGAAAGAGGGTCTTAAATCCCTTTACCGTTTGTGCCTTCATCGAATTGTTGGCCTCATGAAACACTTTCTCTCGTTGAAATCGAATAAAATAAATCACTGCGAGATATTGAATGTTGAATTTTCATTTAGCCAATCCAAGGGCGTTTTTATTAACAATATGCACTTCAAAGCATTCACTTAAATTAATAAAAAAAAAAACAAAATATATAATGACTTTTATGATCAAATTTCTTTAAACTTGAAAAATAACAGTCATCAAAAATTCACAGAATCAAAATAATATAGATAACATATTAAATTTGCACATACTATGTTATTGTGAATGAGATATATTATCATAATGAATGCCAGTAAGACCTTTTAGTGAGTTTTACTAGTGTTCGCAATGAAAACGGTCTGAGCTTTGTTGACGGTATGTAACCTTAGGCATTTTGAAAACCTTAGTTACCAGGGCGTGAAAGTTGTTGTTCATACTCTTTGACAGACAAAACTTTCTTCTGTGCGTTTTTGCTTTATGATTATGACTAATGCTATCTATCTGAATATAAAATAATAATTCAATAATTCCAAGAAAAGAAGCTATTACCTATTATTAATAATAAGGTAATAGCTTCCTTTCTGTTTATTTAGTTTTTAACAAGAAACTGTTACTCAAGGCATAGTTCGCTTAGAGTTAGATCGTTTTATAAGTCAAGATGCTTATTCATCATTCGTAACGTATTCAAACTTAAATAAAAAAAAATACGATCTATCGTTCCCTATTTATCATCTTTGTTTGAAATCTGCCACTCTAAAAATGCCACTTGGTTCATAAATTTCTTATGTCCACGACTAGGCTTGCACATAATACCTTTATCGGTTTAATAGCTTAACTGTGAAAACGCAAGAATTTTGTATTGATATATACCTGAGTATGGTCGACTCGATGTAGCAACATTTTAATGTAAGATACTGCACTTACACACATTAAAACACGAATTCCTTATACATTGGTTATATCTGTATATCTGCGTTCGTTATGGGTGTTCGATACAAGATAAATTACATCCATATATAGCGGAAAATGATGATCGAATACGTGACATATTCATAAAGAAATTAATTTAACTTATTGAATATTTTCATAATTATACATATATTGCAATTATTATTTAAAGCCTCAATAAGTCAACGGTATATTGGTCGCTTAGCAATGTGAAAGTTGCGGGTTCGATAACGACCTATCGGGATTATTTTGTACCCTGGCAAAAGTTTTCGTAGAAATAATAACATTATTAGAGTTAATCATTGAAATAATTAAATATACACGTGTCAGGATAGTCATTGAGATAGTAATGCGGGTTTCCTTTCTTTGCTGAACATAGTTTGAATTATCAAGATTTCAAAAAGGAATAGCCGCGATTTCTTCTAAATAAAAATAACATGATTAAAAAAATACTGCACGACTCAAGTACGCAAACTTATATCAAAACAAAATTAACATGCGACCGTCAGCAAAGTATTACCGGTAAGCATTGTGCCAACCAATTGTCAAATTCCACACACTTTCACAATAACATATCTAAGATAAATAATAATTCGGCTAATAACATTAATAATTACATAAACATAATTCCCAGCGTTTATTTCAACTAGAGATTAGATGATATCGTAACGTCGCTCGCTACGAACAGTCCGTCATCGAGATAAAATTAATAGCTGCTATTAAACTGCGAACTGTGCGGAAGACTTCATTAATTTCCCGCAACGACTACGCCTCGAAATACTCGAGATGACCGATAGATTTATTAATAATTAATCATATTAACAATTTTGTTGTGAGTTTTAAAATACGTGTCCAGATAAATCTTTGATGCAATATAATTTGAAATATGTAAAGAAAAAGAAACTTATGTATGCGTTTATATATCGTGGAACTATTTCAAAATTTTTTATGTTCTTAAACAATGATTTTAAACGTAAATTAATTGGAAGGTATTCTTTTTTAAGAAATGAGAACGGCTGAATGAAGTCAAGGGGTAGAGGGGTGGTTGATAGCCGTTATAAATCAAGATGTTATCTGCACGGGCATTGCCTCGCCGATACCAAAGGGTAAGTCGCCGCTCTTTATCGGATTCGTACGAAACTTATTATGCATCAACGAAATTACACAATTAAGCGTATACACAGGTAAGACGGCTTTTACTCGATTCATCTACCTAACATAAATCGTATGGTAACAGCGTTCCTGCAATATTAGCCACCTTACTCTCTCGTATTTCAATCTTCAATATATATAAATTCAAAATATGCCATTGTAAAAGCAATAATCAAATGCTACAAGCCTTAATTATAGACTGCGATATATAATTTTGAAGCTATTCATTAAAATTCAACTAAAGATGAAAACAACGAAGATCTGGGAGAATCACAAATCAAACGAAACTCGGCGATGGCCGGAGGCGCCATAAATCAGAGGCGCGCTTAGGCCTCTTAGCTTTTCTAGATAGAGATTTATCCCGTAATAACATGTTGCTTTTCACTAAATCAACTGCCGAATTATCCGGTAGAAACAATGATTAATCGCGTAGCTGCCGGAGTAATGACGGGACGATGGCGCGGTGCACGCCATACAATTGTTCATAGCGCAGCTCGTTGATCGATCTACTTAGTAGATTCTGCTTGATAAGCTCCTATAACAAGTCTTGACAAATCGTAAATCGATGTCCAATTTATTCACAAGCGATTTCTAGCAAGTCTAATGTATTTTTTATCTGTGTTATCTTTAAATTTATTACTATTCTTTATTACATTTATTCAAAAATATGTTATATTTAGTATCTATGTAACAAACAATTCTGAAGCATTTACATTTTGAAATATACTATATATTTTTTAATTTTTATACGTGATGCCTAAAGTACATAGTTCTACTTTAAATATTTATTTTTATCTTTTAATCTGTTAGTGAAGGTTACTTCAGACTGAGCACGTACAATCAAAATGTAATTATGATTAGCCCATGCGCCGTCCTCGCATCTCATCTGGCTATTTAACTGACCTACGATTCACTTTAATTAAACGTTAACTTTAATTAAAGCACAGACGATAATTCATAAAAATAAAATACGTTTGTAGTGCACCTAGGAAGTCTTTATTAAGATTGCGACTGCAAAGAGGCGGAGCCATTCACTTGTTCGGGAATTTGAATAATTGCATTACAACTAAACATTATTGAACAACAAAACGGTTTCGACATCTAATTATGGCTCAGTTTAATCATGAAATAAACAGAAATAACATAAATTACTTTTATAATTTAAATTTATAAGACCATTTATAGTTGAAGGGTTACGTCAAATTATCTATCATGATGACATAATAAATCGTACGAGTTCCAGAGATAAATCTAAAGGATTCTGCGAATACCGCAGTTTGCATACATCTCGCGGCTCATCGGCCATATTTCAACAATAATGATAGCGGACGAGCGTGATAATAATTGTTATTACTATGATCCACATCTGCTATTATTTTATAATTGAGGGCTTTTGGGTGAAACCCTGCAATTATAAGAAGAGCCTCGAGCCACAACAAGCAACATGCAACGAAAGCGTTTTTGCCCCGTCCATCGGCATCGGTTTCCCAAATTAGGCTTCATACGTATTATATCAAAATAATTTTTACCTCTAAGCGAAGTCGTAACCTCTCGACTCAGTAACATAAATGTTAGGAACAGTTACAATATCAAACTGTGCATTATTTCTTTATCCAACATAAAGGCCACAGCGTCTGATCCTCCATGAAATTGTACGTATGCATATTAATTGAAAAAATTCGATTCTTGAACGTTATTCATTATCTGCGAAACAAATAGCGATCATTTGATTAACACAAGGATTAATCGAGTAAAAATCTATAAGCGGTAATCTCTCGGATCGAGAGGAGAGTTCATTATTTATTATGAATATTAGTCAATTTTTATTTAGTCAAAAAAGTGGGGAGCGGCGGCGGGTCGAGCTGCAATTAACTGAGGCTACCCTGTAATTATGGTCAGTAAATTTCTGGACGCGTCCTGATCGGGGCCCCTTACATTGTTCTATCTGATACTATACGGATTAGCTTACTGCTGAAGCTCTTCATCTTGAGAGTTATGAACGCTAGGCTTATTACTATTATATTCTTGATGTAACTTTCCTGTTATTTTAAACTTCCCATTTGAAACACAACACTACTTTGTATTGTTTATTAGAACCAATTGAATTTTGCTTTGACAAATGTTTATTAATGAAAACATATTGTTTTTATTTAAGTTTTGTAATTTACTTTTTATATGTAAACTATACATTTTAATAAGTGAAATATAATTATAATTACCGTTTATTCGTTGAAATGTTTCAGCTGGAGTAAAAACGTGGCGATAAAAACTCTATTTAATTACATATCTTTTTTATATTTTTATCTTGATGTATTTGGTTTTTACGTACGTCATAAGGATTTTGGTTCTTAAGCATTAATAAATAGAAATCCAAATGAAACGAAAAATTATGATAAAAATATACGGACCCTGATGATATTGGTTTTTAAAACGCATTTAAATTATCAACGACTGAACCAAAATAATTATGAATATAATCACTAAAACTTTTATCTTTGATTAATTATATTATTATTTTTCTTCTTATAGGATTTGCTTCTTTATTATTAACAATGATAATGCCCATTATTATAAATAAAGTTGAAAAATATCTATTTTTGTCAAATTCACACATAATTGGACGGTAGGCACAGATAGATATGATTTAAAACCTGAACCTGTGTCAAAGTTTTGTCTTTTTAAGCCAGTTTACTTTTACGCATTTTAGCTTTTACGGGCTCGTATAATTACAATTAAGAGGTGTAAGAATTTTTCTTGTGAATTTCAATCCACTTTCTTTCATTTATCCCAGATCTCAATTGCAATTTGTCTATCATATATCCTGTATGATTATAAAATAATAATTTATATGTGTTTTTTTGTGTTTCAAATTTGCATAACATTATATGATATCCATAACGCGTTAGGTATAAATGCTGTAACGTGTCGATCTCTGACCCTCATTCATTCACAATCAGAATGATGTCGTGACACGTAATGCTTGTCGTTGTGTTCCGTCGTGATTTCAAGACACAATGGAATTCCCGCCATGACTCGGCAGAATGTTAGCCATTCATACTCTTTGCACCACATACGAGTGCCGTTTGACTGCCGCAACGATAAGCTTACTTCAATTTAAAAGTAAAATATTTGGATTGTGCCATTTCTTTTTGTGAAATTACAGTAAAGAGGTGAATAAAGCAGTTGAAATATGCAAATAAAATATAAATTATTAGAGAAACTTTATTTTTAACGTTTTATTTACGTACTTAATTATTGGCCTAAATATCAAAATCATTTTTTTCCTTGTAGCTTAAAACAAAAATCCGAATAAATAATGTTTTATTCGTTGTACATAATATACCAATTACGATATAGGAGATACTACAACAACCGTCATACAAAAAAAGAGAAGGACAATCAGGGACGCGAATAGCGACCTGCGACCCACAATTTGCATACAATGGACATGCGTGGGCGCATTCCGGAGCGCCCGGAGCTTGCTCTCAGCCGTCCTTTTTCATAATGCATCCTGCGCAGTGTGCACTCTTTTGACGTATGTATACAAAGAAAAAAAACAATGAATACAGTATTTACTTAACATAAAAACTATATATATTTTTATTTTTGATACGATGGATGTTTTATTATATGACTGTAAGTGAACGAGATAAACATATATATGGTACTTTATATCGTTCTTACAAATGTAGATCCAAGCAGATTTTCTCAAAATGCGCATTATGATATTATCAGTCGACGATGATGATTAGATAATTATAGTCGTCAACTGAAGCTGCCGGCCGTGACGCATTTCATTACTTGTCTGAAATCAGCAACTCCCAAAAAATATTTTAATGTATGAATTGAGGAGAGCTAAAAGCAATGATACTTCAACAATTATACTTGGTGGCCTTTGTGCGAAGGTCCATTCGGCATCGGCAGTCCGCCAACCTATTTGCAATTTAACAAAAATATATACAGATGTAACAAAATTCTTGTCCGACCCGTGAAGTGGTTATTAGGTATCGTGTGTCGGTTCTATGTATTTGTGTAATAATTTTTAAAATACTAAGCAAAAAAATTACTTAAAAAAATATATTAATTGTGTTTAACGGCACTATTGGTGGTAAAAACGTGGACTTCTGAGGTCATGACCTCGTGTCGTAGCTACCCGATAGGTAAGATCTATCGAACGCCCGCACCTGTGTTGTCATGTAACTATCAAAATAAATTTTTTGCTTAGTATTTACCACTGTATCTGGTAAAGATTTTTTGGTTGATTAAATCTATGAATATCATTTTTAATAAAATGAGTGATAAAATAGATAATTGTTAATTTTAACATCGATTGCATTTCATAAAAATAAGTAAGAAGTAAGTTTGTTATACGATTTTGACTCGAAGATTACTAAATTATTCTTCGAAAGCTTGTACAATATCAGCAACCAAAAATATAAGTAGGCGTGATCAATGTGGCATGTTTATTTCAATCGGTAATTTTTCAGCGCGTTCGTACCGCAATGCAGTCGCCGGAGATTTATCGCATCAGCTCACCCTCGTACAGTCTCGAGTCGAATCAAGCTGTGATTAATGGACTGATCTATTTGCTGCTCCATCTATTGTCGTGATATTGTAACTACTAACTTTAAAAACAATCAACCTCAAGATATACTTTTGAAGTAGTATTAAGCAATATATAAAAGCGCTGTAAAATCATTATTGTACAAGATTATGTTAAATTTAAAACCTACTGTTCGGAGTGAATCTTGAACCACTAATTAAATTAAATGCAGTATAATTACCATAATTAAAACAAATACAAAAAAAAATCAACGAAACTACCACCAAGCTTTTTTATTATTATTCCTTTATTTGTACATGAGATTTAGATTTATAATGTTATTGGTAGCTATAGTCCATTTTAATAATATGGAAATTTGTTCTGCGCTTAGAACTGTACTTGTTAACGAAAAATAATTGTATTGAGTTTCAAGTTACCACGATCAATTTGACTTAAAAGATTTATGTCAGTAAAGATAGTATTTATATTTTGCAAAAAAGGCTCTTAAACGGACAGTAATTTCACGTTATTATTTTTTATGCATAGGCATTTATATATTTTTCTTAAAATACTATTACTTGGCGATGAAATTTAACTACGTATTCATTAGTTTTACAAATAGTTGTTTCGTTTATTTAAAATCAGTAGTTAAAGTCTAAAATAGGGTAAATTTGTTCAAAAATAAACAAAGCAAGTTGTTACTACATATTACCAGAAGTACTTAGCTAAAGCGTATCAATGGGGAGGCTATAATTTCCCATAACGCACTCGAGTTCCCATCACATGGGGTACAGGGAACGCGTTGACCGCATTACGAGCGCGACAAAGCGGGGTGCAGCCCTGGGGACTATTTATCAAATGATCATTTGATTTTCTTGTGTTTGATCACTGAGCACATTAGAATTTGCAACAGCAACGAGTGAAAATAGAGATGGGCCATTTATTATCGATATCATAAAAATAAATCTATTATTTTATATCTTATCTCTACCAATACGTACGATAGATGAAGATTTCATATTTTAAGTATTTTATATTTAAATAAAAAAGATATCCAACGTAACAATATCATAAATTGTCAAATATATTGGTAATTATATGTTGATTTTTTATCGTTTATGACTGTAGGTGATGAGATCAATTTTACTAAATACGTTTTTTTAATTATTTGTTTATATTTCATCTAGAATCGAACAGCAACACATCAGTTACTTAAATGCACTGAGTTACTTCGCCTCTGCACCCTCGCCCTCTATAGAGGATACGTCTTATAAAATACGATCTGTTTTGATTGTGGCCTGGGGCACAAATCAATTAGGTCCCCCAAGCCCCCCCGCAGCGATGCGCCCGCGACATCCGAACCAGTGGCTCATTTTATGACACGTTGCTCAACGGCTCGCCTGATTAACATTTACAAAATTTATTAAGACCAATTCACGCAGACCCTTTATAACGTAATCGTCGAATTGATTAGTTATTTTATTGTGCTAATCAGCCGTAAAGGCAATAAAATATGGATAATATACCTTGACCACCAAGATACGCAACTTTTATTGGTGTAATCTAGTATTTAGAACAAGTTAAGCATCGTAAAAATGTATGTATGAATGAACTTTAAAATTATTCTATTTATATGTATAACAAGTTATAAATTTTTTTCTTTTTTGTCCATTCTCATTCTCACCAACATTTGCTTATACTAAACGTTACAAACGTATTTTAATCTTAGTATAACAATTAATAAGAAACACAATAATGTTCCCACTTGCACTAAAATAAAATAACCCGTAATCACCGTCCCACAAATGGACAAAAGTCGCCTCTTTTCACCATAAGAATAAAGTAACAGTCTTTGATCACTAATTTTACAGCTTATTTAATCACATGTCGAAATTTCCATGATAGGTTCAGGCTATGAAAACATGGAAATCGTTCGATGTGTACCTTCAATCAGAGCACGAGATAAATTATACAAACACAAACTAAGCACATGAAAACTCAGTTATGCTTGTCCGGATTTCAACCCGCGATCTTTTATTTAGATCCACTGGGCCATGCCTGGTCATTTGTATAGGGTTTTCCATTAAGGGCGCTTGATCGTGCAGAACTTCCATCGTAGCGTGTGCTGTGTGGCACGTAGCGCCGTCCTGTTGAAACCACATGTTGTCCAGATCCATATTCTCGATTTCAGGCCAAAAGAAGTTGGTTATCATCGACCGGTATCGCTCACCATTGACGGTGACGGCCACACCATTATCGTTTTCGAAAAAATACGGACCAATCACGCCTCCGGCCCAAAATCCGCACCAAACAGTCACTTTCTGCGGGTGCATTGCCACTTGGTGAACCTCGTGTGGATTGGTCTCGTCCCAAATACGGCAATTTTGCTTGTTGACATAGCCATTCATCCAAAAATGCGCCTCGTCGCTGAAGATGATTTTTTTGCCAAAATCGGCGTCAACTTCCAACTGCTCTAATGCCCAGTCAGCGAACACACGGCGCTGTCTATGGTCATTAACCTTGAGCTCTTGGGTCAGCTGGATCTTGTACGGGTGCAGGCTCAAGTCACAACGCAAAATTCGCCAAGTTGTCGTCTGCGAAAGGCCGAGTTCCTGTGCGCGACGCGGAATTGACTGCCGCGGGTTTTCAAGGACACTGTCGCGCACAGCGGCGGTATTCTCGGCAGATCTCGCGTTACGTTGACGCACGGGAACCGGCTGATTGTTAACTGACCCGGTTGACTCGAATTTGTCCACCAATCGACGGATAGTCGACTCGGCAGGACGATCATCGCGACCGTAAAACGGGCGAAGTGCGCGGAACGTTGCTCGAACTGAAGACCCATTTTCATAAAACAATTTTATGATTTGCACGTGCTGCTCGACACTGTAACCTGCCATGGTGGTTTGGGAGGACGGAATGAATATAACACACTGCATTTGACAGCTGTCACTCAAACAACATGGCCGCAATCAGCTGTCAAAGTTCAAGCGTCCCTATTGGAAAACCCTATATATAGTAACATGTAAATTAAATCAAATATAGTATCATATATTTAAATGAAGAACTTTTTAAGGTTATGTCGTGTTATGTCCCTAATTACCTACATATATTATACTTTAGACGTTGTTTAGCAGGTGGTTAGTTAAACAATGCTGTCTTCTTCTTTCAAATGTTAAATCAATAATGACAGAAAGGAATAAAAGGTACGACCATAAGTTTTTACCACTGACTTTCAAACACATTCTTTACATGTAATACATAATATTGGACGTGTTTTCATATAATAGTGTTTAAATATAATCTATAATACTCATCTTTCATGTAAAATAGAACAAGAAAATGGAAAAATCGTATTAAAGATATTGCAAATCACTTCGACATCCAGACTTTATAAAATTGAAACGATATCTATCTTGTGTAGTCTTGTTCGAACGCTCAATAAAATGTAAAATATGGCCGCGTAGCTGTATCGATTTACAATTAATCTACGTTTTAATATAAAATCTAATAGAAAATAATGACGTAATAAAGGCCGCCGGCGACAGGGTCGTTTCCCACGCCGCTACGGACAATTTTAAGTCTTTTTTTACTTCAAAATAAATTAAGTTTTGGTAATCAGGCGCCGCCCGATTCCTGGCCCGCTTCTTCGCAATATTTCTAAAACGCTATTACAAATACATTTATATTACCGCCACAAAAAATCTCTCAAGCAATTTTCGCCACATAATGAGGCCATTACGGGGAATTTTGTTTTACCAACATAATAACACCGCCTTTTATTCGGGCGATCCTGTCCGCAAGGACTCGGTTTAAAGGGACAATATTATTCCAGAGTTGATGAGATTTTCGTGCTAAAATTTTAAAACTAAATTGCCGTCATTATGTGTTTAACGTCGTGGATTAAAACCAAAAGGTTGGATAAGTCGATGACCTGAGCAGATCTTTACGTATATTTTTATTGAAATTAAGTTTTAATTTTTTTATTTGATAATTTATTTTCAAGTTGGATAATTTATGTTTAATAAAAAATATAAACTAAGAGGTTAATTTTTTTCAGTTTTCGAAGAAAATTAGCAAAGTTGTCGCAATATTGTTTGGTCTTTCACTTTTCGAATTTAGTAATTAATTAAAATAATACATTTATATGTTAAATGTATACAGTAATTATTAAAAATACTTCTTCATAAATTGTTATCGATAAGTTAAATTAAAGAAACATGTATCGTTGGCTTAAAATAATATAATACAAGCAATTAGGATGGAAGCTTGGTAGTAGAATGCAGTGAAGTTCACGCACAGCATGCGCTCGCGCAGGAACAACTGTAATGAAGCTCGTGAAACAGCTATTACACCGTCACCGAGCGCATCCGAAGCTTCCGAAAGCTCCAGACTATCCTAGATCACGACGCAATGTCATTCATCATGTGAAAATATCGTGTATTAGTTTGATGAAGTAAATATAAGGCTTTTATATATTTAATTAAAATAAAATATATTTGTAATGTACGCCCGCGACTTCAATCGCGTTTAAGGGAGTATAAGGTTAGTAAACTGTTCTTTTCTTTAATCCTTACAAGTGAGGTCGAAATTTCATAATGATCGATTGAGTAGTTAAGCCATAAAAACGTAACAAACAAACAAACTCACATTCGCATTTATAATATTAGTTATCTATTATAATATATGGGCACATAAACTTGGTCTGCAATTTGGTCTGCCCACACGATCAACTTTCGATTTAACGCTGATAGAATTAAATATCGTCACTAGAGGGCGTACATAAAGTTAAATGTGACTTTTTTCGAAAGAATAAATCATATAACTATGTAGGTATATTATATTTACATGCAATATCAAAAAGAAAGTTAGTAAGTCCTCAAGTTTGGTGGTGCAGTGGCAGTATAAGGAATAGTTAATATTTCCTTCAGTACCAGTGTGTACTGGAACTACTGGTAGTGGTGACCGCAAACCATAAGATGGCCCATTTGTCTGTCCGCATATATATTATATAAAAAAGAGCCAAGTTTTGGTCCACGAAGGAGACTAGCCCGGTAATATAAAAAGATATAAATGTTAATAGTGACTAGACATTAAGTCAACGCTGATTAAATTCAGGTTTACTAATTTGAATCCAAACTGGAGTGGTAATTGGTTAATGGCCGATAATAATAAATAATATTAAACAGCCTAATAGCGTATTTAGTAAGTTAATCACCAATCCGTAATGTGGTGAGCATCGAACAACATGGTGGAATCAGCTTCAACATTTTCTCCTCACATTCATCACAGGAAGCTTTTACCCATCGTAGGATATTTCGAGGCGTTATAAGTTTTAAGCTTTTTTTTACAATTTACATGTTATTTTACCCGTAACACATTATATCCTTTAGATCTATTGCAAGATCGTATAAGAAGTAGGTATAATGTTCACAAACGTCTATTATTTCAAAATATAATGTTCTTTGTAAGAATCCATACTAGTACAATAATTTTCTTAATATAACATTAAGCTCTATTATATATTTTCGCAGTTCGTAAGCGCTACGTCTCGTGCGATGTGCGCTCCCGACATCATCTTTGTAATTGGTGATTTTACACAATTTATGGCGATTCGCTCAATTTACGAGCAGCGGACATGTGGGCGACGAACTGTACTCGGCCTATAGCGAAATTGAGTCAGGGTTTCAATTAAAATTTTATGTTTCGCAAATTACCTGTCAATTATATTCTATTAAAACTTCGAACGATGACACGGTCTATCCTTTTTATTACTAGTTTATTGATCTGTTTATTTCTAAACCTGCTTTAATTGCTTATAGCATTGTCGATACTAGTCTTGTAAGAAGTCACCACTAATTATGAATTATGATTGTAACCCTTCGTTTTATATTAATACTAAGAAAGCACACAAGCCCCGTTCAGTTCTCGTCAAGAACATTTTCATCATATAAGCCATTTGTCGCGTCGCGTGGATATAATATACAATTATATTCCTAATATATCAATCAATGTCCGCTGCCGGAATAGATAAAGTCACAAAGCGATTTTCGATTACGTTTGTAAAAAGAAGTAAAATGTATGTAAATTTCATATACATTCGATTTAGAACAAGATCAATCATCATATTTTGAAGATAAATTTTTTTGTAAGATTAATGTCATTTTGTAACTGTAATTACACTACTTTAAAAAGTCTATTACAGATTCTTAACTATGTTTTCTCATCGAGAAGACGCAGTCAAATGACATGAGATTTTCATAAAAACAGCCATACAACAAATTATACTTATTAAAGAATTTATGAAATAATTGTTTTCATATTATTTTATGTTAATTTAATGTGGCCCTTAAGCAATAAATTGCACTTAATATAAATGAAGAGAGGTGAGTGATCTTTATGTTCATAACTGCACTGCGTCCAAGATAAATATTGCGTGTATAATGTTACCACGTTGACCAGGTTTATAAGTATAATATCAGGGCTGCGGATAAATTACATAATAATACGTATTACACACTAAACTACTTCTTATTAATACTAAATACGAAATATTTTAATTTTACACTAAATCCGGCTTAGTGCAAGAATGTTTTTATCCTGTTTTTATCTTGTAACAATTACTTACCTCAACGCGAATAAACGATAACTGAAACTAAACATTAATTTTCTATTTCAATAAACCTTACATAATACTGGTGTATACTCAAGTGAAGACAGTCACAGCCTCTGGTATCCCATAAACAAGCTGATGCTGTAGTCGCAAGTCGCGGCCGAAATAGCCCGGCAGATATCCGTTCCTATGACGCGACCGATATTTATGTCGCGCGGCCCCGCCCACCGCCGCGGCTCCATTCAGCCTGTTTGTATTTATTTCGTGCCTATTTATTTGTATTTGCCTTCGCCTTTGAATAATGCATGAGCTGTACGTTTCCGCCGTGCGTAGGCTGCGTGACGCCGAACCGAATTCTCGCTTCTTTAAGTTTTTTAACAACTCTGAACCATTAACTATAACATATCAAAATATATTCTTTTAACAGCCACAGATTAAAAAGTTTTGATTTTTATTTTAAATGAGAAAAGAAAGACCTCATAACGCCAAATACAGCTTGCTTTATGATTGATTAAAAGTTTTATATAGACAGTATCATATAATTTTGTGAAAATAATTCTGTAAAAGATAATGAATATCAGAATATTATACTGTTAATTATATTTATAACGGCATTCGTTCGTTGTGGTATTTGGTTGGTAAATCACTGCTATCGGGCGTATCGGACCCGCCCCGATACCGCGGGTTGCCTCAACCAGCCCGCGGTGATGTCACGTTGGCTCTACACAGGGACAATGAATGTTTAATAAATGCAATATTAATAATTTAGACTAAATTTTCACGCTATACACCTATAAATTAAGAAGTTACAAATTGTCATTTAAAAGTATTGAACGATTATTGAGACCTTATTTAGTATAATAAATTCACCAGGTTATTACGAAAATGAAATTAATCTATTATGTATTGTAAGTATTTATCATAAACCATAACCCATATTTGTACTTTTCAATCTTTATATACATAATTATATGTCGTAACCTTACAATATGACGGAAAACATATTGAAAGTAATGAAACCGCGACCAGCTGTGGATCCTGTATGCCACACAACTAGCGAAGTTTATATAACCCTTTAATATGTAAAAAGTTATGGTTGTTTTTGTTCGTACTTGCGTATTACTGTTTGGGTTTGCGTGGCGGGTGTGGCATATCATCATCATGTACAAGAAGGGATGCGAAACTTGTATCCCTATCGGTTGTTTCTTTGGAACGAAGTTCTTTTACGCGTCTTACAGTAGAGTGAAATGGTAGTGGCCCAAGGTCACGTCATATAAAGGAATAGCGTTCATACTGTGCCTGCAAAATGCGATGCGTTGGGCGTTCGAGTTTGGGAGGTCGATATAAAGGAGGTTGGGGTGCTTTTTGGTGTGACAAAAATACAGTAATATAATCAATTTAAATCTACATTTTAAAACACGGTTTGAGTCCGAAAACATATCACACAGAACTTCGTTCCTGACGGGGGTCCCCCGACCTCACATTTTTTTTTAATGAAAATAGCGTTGCACCGCATTTCAGGTATTAGCGAGAAGCATATAAAGTAATTGAATAACATAAGCTAATATCGAAATGAGTCTAAGAGTCTAGATTTCATATTAAGTGTTACGATTTATATAAGATTAAATCACAATAATTAGCTAGAAATATCAATGTTCGACATTTGCATATTGAGACAATAAGAATATTAATTGGTAAAGGTTAATGCTTAGATCATTAATGCAATACCTATTATGCTACAAATATTACCGCTTGATAAAAATATTATCTACATATTTAATATTTTGCTATATTAATATTAATAAATGCAAAGTCATTAAACATAAATAAGTATATATAAAGTACACTTTGTTTGACTCGTAAACAAAAATAACAAAAAAATGACCTACTACTGCACTAGGGCTTACTAACTGCTTGAGGAGGTAATTCCACCACGCTGCTCTAATGTGGATTGGTGGATATACATCTGGATTTCACACAACTCATGCAGGTTACCTTACGATGTTTTCCTTTACTGCCAAGCACAACATAAATTATAAATACAAATTAAGCACATTAAAATTGGTGGTTCCAGTATAGCTCTGCTCACAATCTTCTATACTATACTGCTATACTGAAGATTGTGGGATTGTCTGTCCCACAATCTTCAGTATAGCTCTGCTCTAACCACTGGACCATCTCGGTTCGTTTTGTCTCGTATCCATTCCTATTCCTATGTAGGTATCTATTAATCAATTG
Source organism: Nymphalis polychloros (assembly GCA_905220585.2). Taxonomy (NCBI): domain Eukaryota; kingdom Metazoa; phylum Arthropoda; class Insecta; order Lepidoptera; family Nymphalidae; genus Nymphalis; species Nymphalis polychloros. Next base: position 5,840,804 of record HG992247.1, read on the forward strand.
CACGGAATCTTTGGTAAATTATTATTTGCACGCACAAGAATGTTTCGGAATAAGAACAAATACTAGTATTATAAAATAGAACAAATTAACGACATCCTAACAAAACCACGGACAAGAACTTGTATGCTATAAATTGTCAAATTAAATTCATGATTATTTCAATGTCACGCACCATTGCATTACATAAATCACACTTCACGTAAATTAAACGTCCATTTTGTACGACTTACAATTGATACCGCCTCGGATAAGTTATCATGAGTCTGAATACCTTCAATTACATTGACAACGTGCAATCGTTCACTTATAATTGTGGCATTAGCTGATACAAGAAAAACTATTTGATAAATCATCTATCATCAGTTGTGTGTGCAATTGTTTAAAATGCATTTTTTTAAATAAGGCTATGGCTGCACTTCGGAAACACTAAGTGCGAATTTTTATTCTCGCGTTGTAAATTAGTATCACACCATTTAATTCGGATCAAACCACAGATCTTTCAAAAGCCAGGTTCTTTAATTGTGCTTGCGTGTATTTACGCATCATTATAATTTTTATATATAATGATTATATTTAAAGGTCATTCAGTATGAATGTGAATATTAGCTGTTGATAAACACTGATTTCTCTCTTTCTGGCATTATTGATTTGAAATTTAAAAGAAGAAGACGTGGCATTATTTACTTATCTATCGCTTAACAAAGTATTTTTTATTGTATAGGTAGGTGGACGAATATATGGGCCTACTGATGGTAAGTGGTCACCAACGCCCATAGACATTGGCATTGTAAGAAATGTTAACCATCGCTTACCTCGCCAATGCGCCACCAATCTTGGGAACTAAGATGTTATCCTTCCCTTGTGCCTGTAATTACACTGGCTCACTCACCGTTCAAACCGGAACACAACAATACAAATTTTTACCAATTACCAATTTAAAATAACTGATAAGTGGGTGGTACCTAACCAGACGAGCTTACACAAAGCTCTACCACCGAGTAAAAAGCTCTACCACCGAGTAAGCATATAAATAAGGCCGTAGTTATTTTATTATAGCAGGTTTTATCGTCATCGTGTGTCATGTTTTATTTGCCATAGAGCCTATGTTTTGCAATAATCAAGTCAAGTTATACAAACTGTACGGTGTATTTTTATTTGAGATAATTTTCAAAACAGAAGACGAGTTTTTAATTTTTTATAAGTAATTATATAATAGCCATATAATAGGTATACTTTTGGAATATTTATTTATATAAACTATTATAATATTACATGTTTTATGTTCATATTTTATGTGTATTACGTGTATTTTTTAGCTTGCTTATTTTTTTATACCTACTGTAAATCTTACCACCCATGTTCATTATCATGTTTATAGACTTTTTATGATACTAATCTAGTATGAAATCGCTAATTGACCATATTACCGCTTTGTACTAAAAAAATCAATCTTTACTTCTAAGCATTTTTCTCTGGTGAAAGAAAACGTCATGAGGCAACCTTCATGTGTATGAGGAGAGCCAGCCACATATGTATCCACAAAGCCGCGTTGAAACAGCGAGGTGTGCTCAGCTCTATACCTTTCCCTTAATTATTTAGAAATAAAAAAATATTTGTAATCTTAAATAGCGAATATGATGATATATTTATTAAAGAACTTAACTATTAATTATTATTTAAATGAGCAAATGATTTAATTGTTTTTAATTAAATTCATACTTCGCAACACAATATACGTTATATTCAGGTCTAAGCGGCATTCACATTCACAAGGCGGTAAGCGCCTGAGCGGCTTATTACCGCCAATAGCCCAGACAAGACAATGAACTTTAAGATCATCTGACAACATAATAACCGCAACAAAAAGCAACACGTGCTCGCATGATCCCGCTCATCAACGGTCTCTCGGCCTGATTTCGACGCCATTGATTGTTCTCAGCGAATATAGAAACTTTTCTATGACTCCTGAGAGTTATTTTGTTGCCAGTCTAACGGCTTTTTGTAACATTCAATTAGCAAATATTTAACTTTATTTATCAATATTATAGCAATATTTTTTGTACGAATAATAAAATAGAGGAGGCTGAGTAGTTAGAATCTGAAACGTTGCTATTGGCCGAAGCAATCACTACTGAATTTTCATGTGCTTAATTTTTGTTCATAATTCATCTCTTGCTCGGCAGTGAAGGAAAGCATCATGTGTCGAATGAAAATTTGGCACATGTGTAATGCATAAGCATTTGTGCCACGCTACTCCAAACCTTTTCTACAAAATAGAGTAGAGGCCTTAGCCCAAGAGTTGGACAAACATAGGTCTTATACATATACATTACTTTTTTAAAGAAGTATATACTCGGTGGTAGAGCTTTGTGCAAGCTCGTCTGGGTAGGTACCACCCACTCATCAGATATTCTACCGCAAAACAGCAGTACTTTGTATTGTTGTGTTCCGGTTTGAAGGGTGAGTGAGCCAGTGTAATTACAGGCACAAGGGAATTAACATCTTAGTTCCCAAGGTTGGTGGCGCATTGGCAATGTTTCTTACAATGCCATTGTCTATGGGCGTTGGTGACCACTTACCATCAGGTGGCCCAAACGCTCGTTCGCCAACCAATACAATAAATATATATATATATATATATATATATATATATATATATATATATGTGTACGTGGAACGCGAGATGGTTTAATATTAAGTTGCTCATTTGAGTATCATAGTACTAGAGTGACGTGATCATAGTATCATAGTAGTGAAACACCGTGACGTCTCTTGTTATTGGGACGCCGACCAGGTCACTTCTCCAAATGAAACTGTCGGTTTACCTAGCTTACTTTTAAGTGTGTTTATTGTGTGAAAAAAAAATAAAGTAAGGTTATACGAAGTGTACACTAGCATTTTCGCCACCTACGCAATGGACCCTGTACCACCTACTCAAGATGGAGACAGTATTATCGCTCAGCCATCGCTCCCGCCGACATATTTAAATATTTATTTATTATATATTATTCACAAGATAGTGAATAGCAACATTAATGTTATGAGACGTTGCCATAGAAACCCGGTATCTACGGGTTCCGTACCTTCGAAGTTTATACGTTCATTAAGTGCCCCAAGCTTATTTATTCCCCAACCGTCTATTGTTCGCTGTAGGGGAGATTAGGTAGCACTTTGTCTTTAGCTGAATTTGCACTTTTGCCGAGAACTTAACAGAGCTCCTCTTTATTGACGTCCGTACCGAGAAAATTGCACATCTACCAACACACGTACAAGTATTATTTTTGAATGTGTGACACCAAACTTGACACACATTAGTTATGCTGCGACAAGATATCACATTTCCAAGTAAAACACATTAAAAGACGGTTAAATATAATCATCATGCAGCTCAGGACAAAGAAAACAACCAAATGGCCAATTTTTACGCCTCATCCGACGACATCTCAGAGTGTATCTGTCACAAATATATGATTAACGCTTTATGCCGCTCACATTCCTCGTCGGCCGCCGCCCGTTACAAGTTCATCCCATTTAAATTTAGCGCGGCGCGTGCCGTACGCGGGACAAACGGGTGAGCGGGGTGTGGGGAGCGGCTCTATGGGCGGTACTGGCTACCATCACTCAAGTGACGAAAATTGACGGAAAATGGGCGGACACCGCTTGCCCGCGACGTCATCAATTACCGCGTCCCGACGGACACCGTGCGCTCTCGGCACTACAGACGCATACCTAATATCCTTACCAAAGTCGTTATTAGTGCGACACATTTAGCCATTCCCGTCTTCATGCGAAATGTTTCTATAAATAGATAAAATGCGCTGCTAGACAAAGCATCATAATGAGCAAATAGTAGCTAGGCGCACGCTCGCTAGCAATCTTGCACGATAGCTCGAACAAGTATTATTGAGATGCAATCTAGGAGCTATCGATCGCCCCATAATTCGCTCTACTGCGTTTGTGATAGCGCAACTACTCATCATATAAACCCAAGGAATTTTGTTTCGAAGATACCTTATTAAATGGAAGCTAAGGAAAATCCTTTTAGTCGTATATTAAATCACATGTACAAACAAACTGATCTTCGTAATGTAATTTAAAAATCCTTTTTTTATATGAGATACTCAAAGTATTATAGTAGCATATCATTACATGGATACAAACACAGAAACATTACTTAACTGTACGTGTCTTTATAGATACACTTCATCGGCTACTATTTCTCTCGAGAACGACAAAATGCAGGAAGCCACAAGCAGTGCAAAAGCTCGACGATCGATTTTGAAAATTACCCATAATTAGCATGTATCTCACTCGTCCGGACTGTGCGTTTTAAACTGGGAACTCAACCACAGGCTACATGATATTCCAGTAGCGTTTACCGAGTAACGGCAGGCGACGGACACAAATTGCCAGAGGAGCTGCAAGTTGCCACTACGCAAATTGTAGTGCGTCGGCCCATCGATTGTTCGGACATCTCAGAGAGCTCTTCAAATGCCACTGCTAAGCTGCCCGCGTCCGGACTAATTGCACTTTCTTTTGTTAGTCGCTTTTAGTTTTATTAGTAATCGCTACAGCTACTGTTGCTCAACCAAACAATTTTATTGCTGCAATTTGGATTGCAGTATATACCTGGTAGTGTAATCTCGTTCAAATTATCAAGTTATGAAAATAAAAATTAAATGTATATGATAATAAATATTCAATGAGACCGTTACTATCGTCCTTGATGCAGGCGCCTAGCGGTCGCTCATGGATAATTTGCATTGTAAGATAATGCATTTATATTGACTGCATTGGCAGTCACGTCTGAGACATTTGATCGTATAACAAGAGTGTATTTGAGGAGTGGGCCGGTAATACGACGTAATTGCGCAGGCATTATCGGGTGACCCCATATTTGCGGTCGAACGGTGCAAGTAGCCTGCGGCAAACCCAGCGGATCACTAACACAGATAAGAAATTTGCTTGTATTTATCACGATGAATTTAATTTGTTAAATTTCCAACATTTAAAAGTTAAACAAAAACATTATTATAAAGTCTACAATATTTTTCTAAATGATTCTAAAGTTTTTCGCGAGTTTATTGTAATACAAGAAGGTTAAGATTTTATAAGAAAAATTAACCTAGTTTAAATTGCCAAATAAACTAAATAAAGCATGAAGGAAAAATACTATACATTGTCTTCATTGTATTGTTTATTATTATATAACAAAGGTGGTTATTTAGTTGGAATTGTATTAATAAGTTGCATTTCAAAAGGACATAAAGTGATATCGTGAAGTGCAGCCGACGCAGTACGGACGGAGCGAAGTCTTTGATGTCTCAATTAGTAACGGGAGCGGGTAATTGTAGCGAAAATTAATTCACGCTCGGTTCGACGAGGGAATGTGTGACGTCAACAAATAAATAGATTGGGACTCAAAATGGCTTTAATATATTCTTAGTGTTTGCTAATCGGGTTCTTTGGATAAATAAATTGCAATTAAGTCTTTTATATTATAAAATAAGATTTTAAATGTTTTGATAAATATTTCATACACATTATAATATTAAGTACCTACACAAATAACAAAGACACTAGACTGTTTAGCAGCAACAAAGTTTGTATAAAATTTTAGCTCGTTTTATTGGATTCGGCTTAAGCTTCAGATGCTTGATCCAGCAATACCAGGTGAAGTTAAATTAATGTGCGTAATAAATATATGTTCATATGATCATCATTTAAATATAACAGAAACAATTGTTTTCGTCATATTCAGACCATATTGATCCACTGCTGGACATAGGGCGTTGTTATATTATAGATAAAAAATATTTTGTTCCCTGCTCGGCTCGAAGATCTCAAGTATTCTTGTGTATCGATGATTTTTTTTAAATATTTTTTTTTTTCATCAGATTTTGCATAAATTATTTTTCGTTTCGTTTTTGTATATTGATTTTATGCCAACGTTATATTCTTATAATTAATGAAATAAATGATATATATGTACATAATATATGTATTTATAAAATTACATGCCTTATTTATACTTATATGTATGTCAAACTACTTTGATATTCGAATCTGAATTCTATTTTAATTGGAATTTTCGACAGGAAGTGACTTGGCATTAGGCCGTATAATATATTTCACACTTAGAGAAGAGCCTCAATAAAGTAATTCGGTTCATTACCTAATGCAGACCGGAAAGGGAATATTACTCGCTCATCATTACGACCGCAAGCTCCCCATTTCAAATTACATTTCACATGTTAAAAAAGCGAATGCAATGAGACTGACAACGCAGAAGTGACCTAACTTACACGTTTAAAATAATCAATTTACTTAATAAGTAGGAATAGATATTTTTTATTTTTATTTTACATTTATACAAAATGTATTATATTAATCAGATATATTTTTTACAACTGAGTTACTTTTGCATTTATTATAATCTCTCTAATGTTATAAAGAAATAAGTTGCACTTATTAATGACACTTCCATATTATTTTAGTTAATACTTTCAGGATTCAATATAGTATGTTAATATGTTGTTTATTTCTAAGATATAGTTTAATATGACGACGTAGTCAGAAAGAAAATTTTTGGTCCAGGGTTTTGAAGCCAATGCCAAAACGATAACAGTTATACAAACACTTTGTATAAAAGATTTAAAGGTACACCACCGTTTTTATGTTTAAAAAATGAACAATTATAACATAACAATTTTAAATGTTTTATGTAGATAAATATTGCTTTATAAAATCCGAACCAAAAGTTATAAAACTATTGGGAGATATATAAAAAACTCCATGAAAAAATACGCTGGGCGTGTTAAAATACATTAGTACAGCACGGGTGAATTGATAAGTTTGCGAATATTCATATATCATTATCTTAAAAATATATAATAATATTATAAAAAATAAGTTTTATTAGTTTTTTCTGGTTTCTGGTTTCCGGACTTGTACGCAGTATTATCAGAGTACGGGCAAATAAATCAATGAATGGACACTCATTATCATATCATATCTCATTGTTTATAAAATAGTATGCTATAAAATACGTTTCATCCATTTGCAGCTAGTATACCATATTATATAAATGCGAAGGTGACTCAGTCTGTATTGTTGATAGCTCATTACGATTAAACCACTTATTGCCTTGAGCCTGGAAAATGACAAAGCATAAACTTCGGGATTTATTTGAAAATTTCATGATGATGAGTAATAAGGACGTGAAAGCCTAACAAAAACTTTTGCATTGAAAACACGAGTATTGTACTGTAATATTTTTTAGTACTTAGACCACTTTTGTACGAATTACAGTTTCAACTTTTTAACATTTGCCGTATCTCTTTCTTCTTTATTCTGTAAATCGCATGGTTTTTTTAAATAAAGATACTAAGTTGCTTGTGGTTGTGGTGTGATGAATGGTATGGGTCATTTGCAACAGCAATGGGGCTGTCGCATAGCATATGGCTGATTTGCCTCCATATGAACGAGGGTTCGAACATTGTAAGCGTATTGTTTACATTTCAAACTGTTTTTTTTTAACTTTAAATTCCTGAATATATATATTGTTACAGAAATATTTTATTATTTAAAAATAATAGTAATTTTAACGGTATTTGATAACTGGTTAGTAAATAATATATTTATGGTTCAATTGTTACGGTTAAATAGTAATTCATCTAAATACAACTTTATTGGTTATCGAATGTTAATTTCCTCCATTTGAAATGCGAGTAACGTTTGCATTTAAAATAAAACTGCGTTATCTTACTAGAATTTACGCATTATCAATTTTTATTATGACTATTATAGTATACGAGTCGGTGTTTAAATAAATAACAGTAATTAAGTATCGCAATCTATAGTCCGTTACACATTTTATACCTTGTAAAAGTAGTTTAATAATAATTACTAACCAATTAATTTTCTAACATATCGCAAAGAAGCTTATTTGAGGTGCTATTTGATTAGAAAATTTTAACTGCCTATTAATTAAATTTTCCACTTTTCGAAATGACCGAACTTTAGCGATCTATTATTCACTACAAACTGAATTTTAAATATAACACGGTCTATAATCAGAAACTATAATTCAGGATAAATGGGGCAAAAGGACATAATGACAGAAGTCGATTTAATTACGAGCACTTACGAAGGAAAAGGTGTTCGTTTTCACGCGTAGCACGCGATAGCTTTGAAAATCTTACAACTTTAATTGCAATTAAATTTAATTAATAGCCACACTGCGTAAATATTTAAAGGGAAAACTGATACACAGCGTATGTTAAACACGAGGCAACTTAGTAACATATGATAATAGGAGCCGTCTTGATCGTTTTTAAATTCGTAAAACTTTATTAATCAACTATATAGATAAGTGTTCGATAAATCATAAAAATGTTGGTTATAATTAAAATCACGAAGCAGTAAGATTTGGGAAGCTAGTCTGTAATTAATTTCTCTGTTTCGTTAGATGAATCGCCGATGATTAGATGAGAGAGGAAGGATGCCGTGACCGCGTGGACGCAGATGTTTAACTTATAATTACCCATTCTCAAAATTAATGATGTTTTCACGACTCGAAAAAATTAAAATAATTACATAAAATTATGATTACTAAAAATGTTTTAAGCGTGCGGCATATGCTCAAAGCGTAGCGCTATTTGAATGCAAAATGATTTAATGGCCCAAGCAATATTGAACTATCTTGAATTATTTCCATATGTAAATATGAATATGATGAATCGTTAACTTATTTTTTATATTTTTTTAAAATAAGATCTCGTAAATGTCCCATCGCAAAAGTAAGGTATGAGTAAAATATTTAAATATTCCACTAAAATAGGTCTTGGCTCATTATATATGTTAAATATAAAACAAAATGAATTATGTGCAATAACTAAATCTTCCAATAATTTCGACATTAATCTTAAACAACGTCCATAAATCAAGTGAATATGCTATAAAATTGTTTTTTCGCGCGTCCTTATGAAAGCGATTATACGAAAATTATAATAATTGTGCACGGCATAATTACGTGATGTTATGTAAGGCCATCGATATATAGCGGTCACTTTGAATTTATGTAAAATATCGCGCGATAAATTTACATTTTATAAGTCGTGAACGGAATCGGCGCTATCTGTGTTTAGAATCGAGGCCTTATCTGGTCAAATACTTTGGAATTGACCAGACACTTTATATTCAAACAAATCTAAAACTAGGATACAAAACACGTGCTACCTGTATTTATGTAGAAGCAAGCAAGCAAGGTATTAGAACCTTATATTGTGTCAGTTTCTTATCAATTGAATTGGATTAATTATTTTAAAGAGAAATTCTGTCACATGACTATTCCACCAATCCGTATTGGAGCAGCGTGGTGGAACAAGCTCTAAAACCTTCTCCTCGATAAGAGGAGAAGAGGCCTTAGCCCAGATGTGGGACATTCACAGACTACTGTTTTAAAGAGAATATATAATAGAATAATAGATGTCTTTATCGAATCTTTTTATCCTTTCTAATAATATAAACGCGAAAGTGAGTCGGTTTGTTTGTTACGTTTTCACGCCTTAACTACACAACCGATCATCATGAAATTTTGCCCGCACGTTGTCAGGGGTACAAAAAAGGACATAGGGTACTTAACAACACACAGGAAAAGCCGCGGGCGGTAACTAGCAGTCGCGTTTGACGTATTATTCTTTATTTAACTCTTGTTTGATCGTTAAAGTGTCATTAAATAAAACATTTTTTTAATATTCTAAACATACATTTTTGAATACTTACAACATTCTTAAATATACAAGCTAATACTTTCAAATGCGTTTGCGTGATACACAATATTATGTTAACGATATCGATACGATTATCGCTCCTTCGTTAAGCAACTAGGTGAACGAGCAATATTTTATCATTTCTTCACATTTAGCTGTCTTTATTTGGTTACATTTTTATTATGAATAGATTAAAATGATCGCTGGGTTTCGCTTGGATTCTTAAGGGTTTCTTAAATGATTCTTAAAGGTAAATTATAAAAGGCACATCTTGATATACGTACCTATCCAGTATTTGTTGCATGATGCGCATGCGCACACAGATACGAAGCGAGTAACGATTTTATTTATATTGACTATTAAATTACCTCCGTGTTATGGCCGTAACGCATCATCATAGTTTAAGCAACAGATAATGATATTATTATGTATAAGAAAATTAATTCAAAAACCACGAGCACACAGATTATTCACATAACTGGTATATTATTACACAATTACTTTAACTATTATACACTGACCGAATTGTTTTTTTAACGCTATTTTCCGACATGCTCTTATCATTAGCCATGAAGTCAGTCACGTTTATTCAAATCTCATGCAATCTTGGCATAGATCCCCGGATAACCAAAGTAAAATATTCCTAGTATGATAATGGTTAATTCTTGACATATTTTATGTAATGCGGGCCCGAGGCGAGTCAGCCGACACTATGTCTAATAAATTTATGGACCTTCATTTTAATGTTGATCGGCGCTCGAAATTATAATCGTCGCGCTCGGGGCGCGGCGCGTGAGTCGACATCCCTGACGTTAGGGTTACCATTGAAAATACAGGGAAAATATATATTCATCCGAGTCGAGATTGGCCACTGGATATAAATCGTGGACAGAACTAATATTTTAAAGACGGTGGAATCATCTATAACAAAACTAAACACGTTTTCTTCTAAACAACGTTTCATCTATATTTTGTATTTGTGATGTGATCTATTTTGGCCACGACTGCCATTTTTACGAGAGATATTTATACAATTTTGTTCGTAAACACAAGTGCACTGTCAATTTCATGGGACTGTTAAGCACTGCCAAACTAAGAATTACTTGATAGAATAAAAAAAATCTTGCCAAGATCTAATCTCAAGATCTCGTTATTCTAGTAGCTCTCCTCGTTGAGTCTCGAGTCTCCCTGGTCTAGTAGCTTAAGGTACACAACCTTAAGCTACTAGACCAGCGAGCCTAGGAGTTATTTTTTATACTTCTAAGCCTCGAGTCAGTTATAGCCATCAAAATATTTAATGAACATATTAATTATATATTAGATAGTAAAATGTTGATAAAAGTCGAACTACATATAAAATCAGCATTACGGAAACGATAACGCGACCAATGGAGTAGAAATATTCGGGGTGACAAGATTCATGTCGTGACAAGAGAATTAATACTGGATGGAGATGAATGAAAAATGAAATTAAATATATATTTGTAAAATAACATTATAAAATAAAAATAAGGTGATTAAAAAAACTATAACTAAACTACAATATATAGTAATACAAAATAAATATTTAAAAAAAACATTTAATTTAATGAATCCTGAACTTGCGAAATAAGTTATCTTACGGGGACTAACAATTTATTATTCCATTCATAAAATTTAATTCCGAACAACTCTGTCCACGACTTTAAAGCAAAACCCTTTTGCGTCAAAATAGTCAAACATATCTTAGAAGAAAAAAAAAATTATTGGCGTGGTGGGACGGAAAATCATGATGAAAGTTTTTAGTTAGCTTCAATGATTCAGGTTCGTTATGTAACGCGTCTCACGCAAAAGTCACGATAGAAGTATGTGAAATATAAATGCAGTGACAATTGAGGACAAATTAGATGAATAATTTCTTGATACAGTTGTGTATTCGAAACAATGTAAGTTCGAAGATATTATGAAGGGCAGCGAAACGCAAAGGTGTCGGAAACATAAAATTATACCGATAAGATGCTATCAGCGCCAAAGAATACAACCGTTTTCAGATACCACCCAAGCTGAGCTTCTTATTTTGCAGTACGTTATTTTCTACTGCTTAAGTGTAGGTCATCCTTTAATTTTGATTATTTTTTATGATCGTAATGTTTCTTTAAAATTATATTGAAATTTATTGGCGAATACAAGTTTAGGATTCCTATGTAAGAGTATTTAATCCAAATACATAAACACTCTTGATTTACTTGCACACTAATCAATTTTAAAAACTCTTTTTGTCAAGAGAGATATTAAATCGTCTTTTTGTTATAAGCATTTTATAAGATTATTTATAAGATTGTAAGTTTATAGTATGCTATGTGTCTGCAATTTCTAAATAAAATACCTATATTTCTTTTAATATTTGCGTTTGGACTCTATTACCACTTACCATCAGGTGGAGAAATTTGCCCTCCCGGGTATTATAAAAAAAAACAAACATACAACCAATATCATTAGGTTTCTTATGTTTAATATTGAAACAAAATTATAACCAAACATTTGATTCATATTTTTAATTATATAGCAAAATATTAACCAATATTTGGTACGGTTTTTATTTTAAGTTTGGTTTAAAACACCGTATGAGGTTTTTTTTATAAATTTTTAACGACAATATACATAAAAAATCAAGTCAAATGTCTAAAACATCAACATTGCAAAAAATGTCTAACTAAAGTCATAAGTCAAAGTCTGCGTTGTAAGTCAAAACTTTCCATTAAGTTCGAGAACGCCACGTGCGCCAACGCGTTGACATACACAAAAAGCGAACTGCTATTTTATGGAAATGCGTCCATTTACCCAGGGAAATAAATATGCCCAACGACAAAGCGACTTGTCCCGGAAATGATACACTCCAAAGGGTAGGGTACATCTTTTTTTATTCACTGTAACATTATTTTTTTCTGGCAACAATATATTCCCTACAAGTTTGTTCTAACATTTACTATAAATACTTTTGGCTTGAAACAGATAACACAAATTTCAGATATTGTTTGCTTTGAATAATGTTACCATTTAAAAAAAAAACATGGTTTAATTAGAATTAGGAATAAAGGTTAATTACCTTATCGGCTCTTTTTTTATTAGAACCCACCCATACAAAACTTAATTTAATTGAAAAAACAAATTAATTATTTTAGATGTGTTAAAGTTTATAGTTAAAGATCAGCAACAACTAATTTTACTTATGTATATTAATTTCAATAATGCAATGACTTAAGAATAAATTGATTGAGAATAAATTTTCTTAAAAGGCTGACTGACGAAATTAGATATGATAGGAAAATCATATGCTGTTTAGATCAAATATAACATCTTAATTATAAATTCATCACAATTAATTATTGCCGCTATTAATTAAATTAAGTACTATACTACCAAATGTAGGTACTATGAACTAATTGTATCCGTCCTTTGATAATCGGCGTTTAATTAATTTAAGGAGTAAACTTCTAAAACAATTTCAATGTTTGAAAATGATGTTTTGTAGATCTTTACAATAAGATAATATATTAATACTCTTTAATGATAACTGACTGTCAGAACCAATGATCCGAAGCAACATTCAGTTAGACTGCAAAGGCAACTTCACCAGCAGATTTAAATGGACAACATAAAATAAATCTCACATTCATTCAGACAGATACATCTGTTCCGGTCATGCGTTGAACCTGTTGGACAGGTCGTGTGAGAGTAACTGTCCATCGGAAGCGTAGCGGCCCAGAAGCGAGACTTTATATTAAGCCCACATCAGTACGATTCTAACTTTGGTTATTTATTGCATGACTAATTGTGTACAACCTATTTTGCGATCATATATCGTATTAGTTTTAAATTGAAAAAGTCGTCCACCAACACGCAGAGGAGCAGTGAAGACCTTTTCAAACTGGCTGTTTTTATTATTTGTATATTGTACCTACTAAATTTGAGTTATTGTTTTATAGTTAGGTAATTAGTTGTTCATTTAATATTAAAAAATAGGTAGATTTAAAATTAAATTATAAGATTTATATTTTTATTATATATATTTAATGTCATTTATTGTAATAGTCTAGTCTTATACATTTTAAGATCAAGCAGCGCAAAATTCATTCGTTCGGATTGATAGTTCCAAATACGATGAATGAACGAAGCGCAGCAATGCGAGCGATTTATAGCGTACATATATATCTATCCATTGGACTGTTGGTGTATTTAATCGCTTCGCATGTGACGTCAACAGACCTGTTCCGAGTTGACATCACCAATGAATGCCTGCTCCTTCACCATTGGTCAGGATCCAAGATACTATCTCCTTTGAACTGGGATCACCTTTTTATTTCATTAGATGTTCACCATGGCTTAATCTTCATCTTTTGACCATACTACTCGTATAATGAAAATATAATCGAAAGAGAGAACCCCTTATTATTATTTTTCTTGTAAATTAATCATTCGTATCCTGTTTTTTTTATCATGAAAAGAATCGTTCTAAATATAAATGTGAAAGTGTGTGTTTGGATGTTTGTTACTCAATCAAAAAAACGATTAAACGGATTTGGATGACATTTCAGCTTATTCCCTTTTTTTATCGCTCTAAAATCACTGCGGGTTCGTGACGATATAGCACACCCCGCGGCCCCTTCCGCGCTGTGCTCTGACGCGGGCGAAGCCACGGACGAAAGCTTGTTATGTATATATTTAAGATAATAATATAACATCAAATGCTCGTTCTTCGAATTTAATACATTAGTCAATTCACTATCTACATAACAATCTCAGATTAATAAGTAAATTAATTGCCTGCTGGTGGCTATTGGAGATATAATTGCTACAACGGGTCTTGTGCCTCGAATATTTCAAGTTGAATTTCTCATCTGCTATCTGTGAATTTAAAATACGTAAGTAAATATGGAGGAGTTTTATAACCAACCTAAATATATTATTATATAGTTCGGTTTACTAAGAATTCTAGCAATTGCATGTATGTAAGTAAATCTTTTCCTAGTATGTAGTTCCGAAGTTATTTAGAATATTGTGGAAGATAGTCGCTACCTACTCCTAAGAGACCAATGTGTCACAGGCTATGTGCAGTGTGCAATTTAAATTAAATATGGCGGATATATCTAACATACGTTATACGCCAATGTTTTTTACTTGAATGATACACAATTATTAAAATTAAGTTTAAGTAACAACACTAAATTATAAGATAAATAGTAGCTTAGTTGTTACTTTTGACTTATTATATTTAATGATTAAGAAAATCGGTAATAATTTCAATTAATAAATTAAAATTGTAAAATATGGAGGAGGAAACATTATATGAAAACGGTTTCCATATATTTACATTCTCCCACGTAAGTTTTATAATTATAATGTATTTCAATAAATGTGAGCATTACATCTTCAGACCAAATACCCAAAAGTTATATAGACAAAGTCTCATATAAACTCTGTAAACGACCTACTGCTGAGCAAATATCCCTATACTATGAATAATGTATTTTCAGAAGACAATAGAAGAAAGTACATATTCCTATCATATTTATTCAATAAGTAAATATACTAATAACAACTTAAACGGTAGCAAACTTTTGACGTCGACTTCAATGACTTGCATACCGACTAGATCTAAAATACTAGAGATATAAAACATGGGCACGCACTCACCGTTTACGCTATTAATGCAAAATAACAGCAATTTAGGCGACGCAGACGTTTGGCGTGTTCAGCGTTCAACCGGCCTCTGGAAAGGCGACGGAAGCCTGTCACAGGCGCAATTACAGTACCGAGAATCGGCATTAGTTCGAGCTGAACTATTTATGTAAAATAAGAGCAACCTCACGTACGGGGAAACGGCGATTGCACGCATCGCTCATTAAGCACTTTAGAGCAATTTGTGGAGAAAAAGTCGGACGAGGCACAACATCGCGTGGTCAATTAAAATGTAGCTGCGACTGCCGGCAAGTGGCCAAATCAACGGTATTCCATACGTGGCGAGTAGTAACTGGCCTTGCTTCAATTGCTCGTATCCTGCTATCTAAATAATTGTAGAAGGATATCGATCCGTCGCTACTGTCAATAACTACCACGTCGCTGTCCTAGGCAGCATCTTATTAGCGGAAGACATATTCAACTTTTCTAGAATTACATGAATTTTCAAACCGCATTAGCTGTGTTTATTTCATCAGAAATGACTGATCGGACTTATTATAACTTTTCCAATTATTTTAAATGTAATTTTATTATATCTGTTTAAATTGTTCCGTTCTTAAAATTGATTATTACTTTACTCAAAAGATTTGTAATACTTAATAATAATGGTCATTTTATATTTGTAAGTAGTCAATGTGCAACTTCATTTTATTTAAATTAGAACACTCTACGAAAAAGCTATATCCGTCCCTTCTATTGTTTAAAAGCCAGTCATTCTGGTAGCTGCCATTACTAAACAAATATTCTTCTATTCCATTACACCTGAAGCACGGAGAACATCGTGACTTGTAAAATGCAAGCGAGACCTGCGCCTACGCATCTCGTAGTCACCGATCAGTTCCGAAGAAACATGTTTCGAAGTTTGAAAACAGTAAAGTGGTAAAACAGCGTTAAACATAGCAACAATATGTGTTATTTGCGTGGTTGTAGTAATTTACATGTTATTATAAAATACTTAAAATCATTCAAACATTCGTTATATTATACCAAAATAAATATTGACTAAAGATTTATATTTTGTGCTAACAATTACGAACTTTATGATTACGTTCAAGTTAAGTTAAAGTTTTTAAGAAATATAAATGTAGTTATAAAAAAAATTGTAATTTTTAAAACGAGCCCCATATACAAATCTATGTTTTTTATAGTCATTGGTCAGCGTACATTAGTCTGTTTCAACATGATCTAATTGTGCCGTCCGACACACATCAATCACTTACGACGTAACAACGAAAACACTGTTAGTTTTGCCGCCGAATTATTAATTACATTCTCACAAAAAACTCACACACGATGCCGAAACGCATAAATTTCTTCCTTTTTCACCGCACAAAGGAGCCGAGCGCTCTACAATACAACACTAAACAGATTAGCCGCGCCCGACACGGCCGTCGCCGCATAATTTTTGGCGCCAGTAGTCCTGCCTCTAGATTAAACTAATATGAAAAGGAAATTGAGTAGAAAATGGATGAAGGTTCTATGTGTCATTAAGGATTGGTTACGGACCTCGAGCGCCGATCCAACCTTTATTTATTTGACTACGCTTAATTGAATTAGCATTTCGGTAGTTTTTACGAGCTGCTAGTAATGTTCGGAACAAACTTTAATAGGCAATTTTTAGATAATAACAATAACATATACGTCACAATTATTACTTTAAGTGTCAATAAATGTCGGTTTTATGTTTTTTATTCATTTACCTGATTTCACAAGAAATGTGAGAGTGGTGATAAAATTAATACCTTGTAAGCGGAATAATTATAGCATAATTTCAAAGACTTCAAATTTGAAGAAAATCGGAATTTTTCAAACATATGTTTTGTATATGTTAGTAACAATGACTATTTAACAGACAAATGACTATTAAATTAAAAGAAAAGGACATTACAAATAGTTCCGATAAAATGTTTCAGCACGATGACTCCGTCGGGGCCACTCGACCCGGGAGGGCCTATGAATAGTAATAGAGGTTAGGGCTCGAGGGACCGGCCTGTGCCGCTTATGGTGCGTGCTAAATCGACAATGCCCTAAAGCTCGCTGCGACTAATAAACCGTTTTATGAACTCACCCATTTTAACCGTGATTTGATCTCAATATTAAAGTCTATAAACCATGAAATCACGGCGCTAAGAGCGGTCTATTTCAATGTTATTAATTGTGATAACGTTACATTTACTGCAGGAACAACATTCTAATCATTTAGTATGTAATGGTCGCGGGTTTAGCATAGACATTAAGTCTGAGACATGACAATAACTTAAATTAACAATCAATGCTTATTAGTTAAGATACTAAAATTACGTACAATATTTTGACAGATAAGATAATAGAATTCAGTAAGGAGGTGATTTTGGTGTAGGTCGTGGTAGGTTTTAGATGTATGGGGGGCGTTTGACAGCGCGCTGAACTCACATTCATGAGCAGGTCCGGAGAGGAAGAGCCCTTGCCGCTCATGGCGCTGGAGATGGCGCATGTCACTCACTCACAGCACTCGCGAGGCGCGGCGCAGGCGGCGCGGGCGGTCTGCGTGCGCCGAGCGACCGCGACTGCCGCACACCGGCCCCCACCGCACCACGAGCCCCCACCGCTACCGGCTGCCTCATTTCTCACTATAATTTGCGTGCTGCTCGTTTTTTACCATCATTACTCCCTCGTTTTGTTTTACGTATTATCGAGTGCATCCCGCTCGCACCGGCCGCCATGCGCGCTGAGCGCCGCCCAGATAATAGCCGCGTGCAATTACGCCTTGGCCGCGCGCTGCCGTCGCGAACCTGCTCTGATCCTAGTGACTGCGATACCTAGCGACATCTCGTGACGAAAAGCCATAACATAAAACCATAATAGAGATTTAAAACTAACTTAATAAACTATATATGAAACATTAATAATATTTACTAACTGTTGTATATTATAAGTTTAACTTTATTAAACTAGCATGAAATTAAATATTATAAATTGAAAAAAAATCAAGTTACATCTCTTCACTCTACACTCCGACCATTTTTAGACACAAGCCGATATTAATAATTATTATAAAATATTTACAGTAGTACAAAAGTGTATAAGTATTACATTAAATAGTATAAATATTTTAAATAAATACTATAAATACGCCGTCTACGGTTCATCGTAGCAGTGTGTAGCTGGTTCGTAGAATCGTGCTCTTAATTACATAAAACATTTAAAATTACCAATATGTAAAACAAAACTAAATAAAAAGACAATCCATCTTTATTTAAAAATTAAGAAGGTTGACTGACGGTTAGTTATTATCTCATTCTAAACGCTCTTTGTCAAAATATTGCCTGTCTTCTTTAAAAATAAGAGCCCTCCCTTTTCCTTCGAATATATCAAGACAAAATGTTGCTCTATATGTAATATATGGAAAGCGAACTTATAAAACAATACTTGTTATATAATATAATTAAAAAGCTAATTCAGAATATGTAACAGAATTGAAACTGATCTTTGCGTCTGAAATGTTTTTTTTTTGTAAATTTATATATGTATATAGAAACGTATATCTTAAATTCGCTTCACTCGTGTTTTACTCTCATAATACCCAAAAAAGTTCAACCATCGTTCACCTTTTATTTATTTTCTTATAGCATAGGTAAGAGGACGAGCATATGGGCCACCTGATAGTAAGTGGTCACCAACGCCCATAGACATTGGCATTGTAAGAAATGTTAACCATCGCTTACATCGTCAATGCGTCACCAACCTTGGGAACTAAGATGCTATGTCCCTTATGCCTGTAATTACACTGGCTCACTCACCCTTCAAACCGGAACACAACAATACCAAGTACTGCAGTTTTGCGGTAGAATATCTGATGAATGGGTGGTACCTACCCAGACGAGCTTGCACAAAGCTCTACCACCAACTTAAAGAATAATGTCAGATTTACTTATCTGACATGTTTGTTAATCCTAGAAAATAAAAGAAAATTGACTTGCTTATTAATCTGATGTTAATTCGAACCGATACATCACAATCCAAAGACAGCAATGGTATATTGAACTTAAAAAATAAGTAATAAATTATTAAAGATAACATGAACAACGTAAATGATTTTTTTTTTTAAATAATTATTGTTACAGACAACATGTAAACAATTATATAATTTTTTTATCGCGTGTGTCGTTTTAATGTGCCAACGCCTCTGAAGAAAATCATGAATCGCTGAAAAAAAAGTAGGTATTGCTCGCATTATTGCATGTACGTAAACTTATCTTACTTATTTTAAAACTTTATTTATTCAATCAATTCTTATTAGAGGTAATATTTTGGGCAATGGGGAAATTGATAACTAGATAATAATTATAATGTTGTAATATTTTTATTGTTAAACGTTTACTTAAATATTAAGGAATATATAGTTGGTATATATACATTAAGATATTGAAAAGATATATTATTTAATAAAAAAACAAATAACATTAAACATCGCAATCGTATTTCAATAATATAAAAATGTTCTGCAAGAGAAATGTTGAATGAAATTTTCTCAGTAGGTATATTTGATGTTTGTATTTTATTGAGAAAATTTAACGAAAAGATAGGTTTAATGATAATATCAACAAGGCAATTAAGTAACCAATATAATGTAGGTATTTAATAAAAAAGCGTTGCTGATAGCTTTACATTAAATTTAATCTGAAAATAAATTAGAACAAAATAGTTTTATAAAAAATTTAACGTAGTTCAAATAGTTTTACTCTCTATATAGATATTAAGAAAGAAACATTTGTAAATATATAATATGATTTCGGCACCCCTAAAGCTTTTTATTTTTTCAAATTCTACTATTAGTATTTATAAAATATTATGGTTATTACTTTTTAATGTTAGAATTAAGTGCGCAATATAGCGCTGAATAACTAATAATAAGAAAAAAATATAAAGTATTTCTTGTGTTCATAATTATTTAAGAAGTTCTACTCCATAAAATATATAACTAGGGAAATATAAAAGACATATGTATAGTACAAATATTTTATTTAAAAAAATAAAAATATACACAAAACTAAGAAGGCACATCACATTCCAATTTACATGGTAACTTAAGACTTATAATTTAATAATTATCTGTTGTGTTTACTTATTTGACATAGTCTATAACTAAAATTACATTCATTTAGTTCATTCACTACATGCAAAAGTTTAAGGCACATGCACACAGACTGCTTAATAGGTTTACTGTCCGATAGCTACTGGAGGTTGTAAATTGTAATGTCCTTGAAAAACTGCATAATTATCCTTTGAAGCGCACTGATATGCTGCAAGTGGAGCAGTATATTGTTGGTAAAAACGTGGATCTCTCGCAGGCGGTCGAGCGTAGAGAGCATCCTGACGTACTTCCTGACACCAACCACTTCCATACATGACACTACCACTTCCAAATACACCACTGCTGTTATAACTGGTTGGAGAATTGTGCATCACGTGAGGGGCAACTGTAGCGTAGTTTAACATTTGTTTCGGTGCTATGTCCGTAACTGGCACTGTCCCATAGTTAGAACTTCCGATTGACACAGGAGGTGCAGGCGCCAACGCTATCTGATTTTCCACCTGTGGCTGCTCACTTTTATCATCACTTGGTTTTGGAGTATCAACTTTTTCTTCTTCTTTCGTTTTCTTAGATTTCCTTGACACATTTGCATGAGTCTTCACATGTTTCGCAAGGTGATCAGAACGCATGAATCGTTTTGTACAAAGTTGACAAGCGAATCGTTTTTCACCGGTATGAGTACGTAAATGTCGTTGTAATTCATCGGAGCGAGTAAAACGTTTACCGCAGAAAAGCCAATTACAAACGAACGGGCGTTCGCCAGTATGCCAGCGAAGGTGAGCTTTTAGGTGTGACGTTTTTCCATATACCTTCCCACAGCCGGGGACGTGGCAAACGTGTTCTCGCTTCGCACCGTCTTTGCCGTAATTAGGTCCAAAACCAGCCGCTTCGGTCAGGCAGTTGGGGCAACGACATTTCGCACATCTGCGTTGGAGCTCTCGAGCGTCTTCTGTTGTAGTGCTCGGCGGCCAATACGCAGGGTATTGTGGATAAGGTGGGAACTCTCGCCATGTGTTACCACACCAAGTACCCGACGACGCACTGCTGCAGGACGATAGATCTGATGCTGGCGACAGCGCGTCACTTCGCCCATATCCACACCCGTAACCACTCATTACGTTCATCATCTGTAACAACAAAAATAAATAATTAACTTTTATTTTCACTTCAGTTTATTTGATACAAACGACTCTTTTTGCGTATTCTTTTATATTTGTTTTCAAATATAAAATTAATTGTTTCAATAACAGTTATTAACGTTAAAGCGTCAAATAATAGCGGAGGGCGTAGGCGGGCGGACGGACCTGTTGTGCGGGCGGATCCACGTATTGCATTTCCGGGGACGGTGGTGACAACGTAGGGCAAAGAAACTTCAACTGGATAATTACAGGGCGGAACACCGCTCGCGCCGAGACGTTTTTAATAACTGGCTTGGGATAAACGTAACGAGCGGTTGTCACCTCGCCCCGAGCCCCCCGCTCCGGCCTGGGACCGGCGCACGCGCACCCCGGCCCCAGCCTCCGCGTCCCTCAGCGCAGCCTCTGCCACACCCCTCCCCGCCCGTGAGTTATGAGTTTATAAGATTTCATAGCGTCTTGTAATAGGAAAAACTAATAAGCATTACCTTTATGTGCGACGGCCCGCCCCGTATTAACGTAATGCCAATATGATGTGCTTTCGCCTTATTTGAAAGGCAATATAGAGATGAAATGTGTATATGATCGCAATGAAAATTGTTTGTGAGTATATCTTAGTAACGTTTTGTCTATAAATTTATTGAACTAAGTTAATTGAATCAATCAGTATTATTGATTCAAGCTATATATCTGGAAGTTGTTTAGAACGTTATGTTTTGTAATTACAAAGAACTATCTCTTAGTTAATGTCTTCTTTTTTCTTAGTCGAAATTAAAGAAACATTTCCCACGCTTGGTTAAACAGATCTCAAACCAATACCCACACAACCAACTCCAAAGTCCGAATAGTTATTATTTTTCGGTTTGTATCTCAGACGCTTAATGTTTTTAATTTTTTCTCTATTTCGGTCGGCAGTTCGCGGCAGACGCATGATTTATGCATATTCGAGCGAAGCCAAACCTTTAATTACACGTTGTTAAAATATAGCAGTTTGTTAAATCGTTTGCTTTGCTTTTGTTTTAAAGATCACCGCTCTCTTATAGATCTAAATTTTCTTTTCTTCGAGCGACCTTACCATGCTTTTTATTTAATGTCCGAAATGAACTGCTTATGTTTTATTCTACAAAAGGACATGATACATGTATCGGCTACTTTTTTCTTTATATATAAAACATACTTTTGAAAAATATAAAACCAATATTAGGTAATATTAAAAAAATAAGTTCGTTGTTCGTTTAAACAATTACGTACGAACTAAAATAACACCGATTACCTAATATATACCTATAGCACAAATTAATTAAATAACTAAAAAAAAGATAGACCCTAGAAGAAAAGCAAGTCCTAAAATACATACATATATAATCTTTACAATGTAGGTTTAAGCGTACAGTATCTGTGAACTTTTGAGTTTTAATATTTTTAGACACCAATTAATAACGATCCATTACATTTTCCCAGAAGCAAGTGGCTACTGTTACGTTGAATGTTCAAAACTTTACACCCTATGGTTACAATTACAAATGCAATAACCTGTCGACATGTTTACGACTGTATAGAACAATAGTTCGCCGATTTACGCTCAATACGCATAAAAGCGCTGCAGCAATGCCAAAATAACGTCAATGAAGCTTAAAGATTCATTCGATACTTTAAAGCGCTGCAAGTGTATATATTTAAGAACTATGACAAAACGTCTGGCATGCTACTGTCCTGCACCGCGGCAGTTCGTCAAACACAAAAGCCCCTTAGAGCGGACAATAGTGACTACTAATGCGCGATGATCGTTCTCCTCACGCCATAAATCTTGACGGCTACTGTGTTTTTGTCAACGGCAAAGGGACTCAAAAGATGCGAATAGCGAACGAGACAAGATATCTATGATTGACTAATATCAATAGATGCATAGTATAAAATATACAATTAAGCCTAGTTACTTGTGAAACATAGTAAGCTAATAATTTCAGCGTGACTATATTTATAAAAACATCTACTTAGGTACCTACATAGTATCAAACATGTGTCAATGTTCTTGCTAAAGTAACTAGCTTCTTCTACCTATTGTTAGAGACGTGTTTGTGTTTGTATTTAGATACTTTGATTTCAGAAGACCCTTAATTTATTTATGTGTTAATGGTAGGTAGGTATAGTAAATGAAGTACTATTACCTAGTATAAAATCCTTAGATACGTAATAAGAACGCAATGAATTATTGTTTAATTTTTTATATAAGAAGGCGGACTGGCAAATGGGTCCAAAAACCACCTCGTGTTAGGTGGTCACCAACGCCCATAGAAATTGGCGATGTTAGACATAATAACCATTACTTACAACGCCAATGCTCCACCAACCTTGGGAACTAAGATCGTTATGTCTCTTGTGCCTATACTAACAAAAATTTCATTATTAAGCAAAACTCATTGAATAATATGACATGATAATATATTGAATAAATACAAATGATAAATTTAATAGACAACTTTTCGACTCCACATAGATGATATTTTCGTCCTGATCAAAATATTTATTGCTGTTTTTCGATTCGAATGGTGAAACCGGATTAATTACAACCATAATAGCTTCTTGGATTAATCGGTTGACGCAATGATGATATAATAAGTCTTATTTCTGACAATTTTCGACCGCAACGTAGCCACATACCATCAAGAACCCGATATTTCTCGTCTGCCTTCAAATAAAAATAAAAATATTTTTTTAGTCTCATAAGCTAATTAAAAAAATACGTATAATACGGATACCAAGCTGAAGTAATGAAAGAATCGCGCAGGGCAGTTAGCTTCCGTTCGAAACTCGGATATTTTACACTAATTACGGGTTTCATATATCGGGGGCGGGTAATTGGTTCTATCGTGCGTTATCCTTCACTTCCTGTCTTTTGGCGGATCTTGAATACAGCTTTGTGGCAACTTGCACAAAGTACCGACATGATGTACTGGTGTCAAGTTGCATCCATTGTGGCGCGCACCCACGATACGTAGCAATGATTTCTTATTAAAAAGAATTTGGAGCTTGGACGAACGAAATTATACAGTGAAAAGTTGATAATATTTTCATAAAATGTACAATTAATATGCATATAAATATTTCAACCTTAATTAAATTAATTATTTTATAAAACAAAAAAGCTAACCTGTAGGTATTACCATGTTGGTACAACTACGTACTAAAACGTCTTTTTATCACATGTGTTTCTTTTTTATGTTATTTTGTACCTACTTTCTACTCTGCACAAACGTTGTCCCAGAGTTTGATAAGTTGATGAGCTTGCATGTTTCTACTTCCAGACAGAATCATTGTATGGTTGCATTTTTTTTGTTTCGTCCTTCTTGTTATTGTCCTTATTGTCAATTTATCTTAGTGAGCTTCTGGATTCTTAGGATAGTCTGAATGGTGTTTGGCCAGTCTGTCCATGAAAAGGTCACACATATGTACCATCAAGTATATCTCAAAACCAGAACAGAAACCATCTTCTCGAATGTGTAAAATGACACTTAAAAACGAATGAAAGTAAAAAAACGCATTTTTTAGATTTCAATGTAGGATTGTATTCCGATTTTTTATTTAGTTATTCTATCATAGCGGACGCTGCTGTTATCTGATCGGAACTTCGCTCAGCTTTACTAATCTTTAAAGGAGTAAAGATCGTTTCAACGCTATTGTCAATATGTAACAAGATCACTCGAAGTACCTGTTACACGACAATGAAGCACAGGTTCGCACCAAACGCTGCTCCCTTTTCAGTCTTAAAATGACGTTTCTATTGTAAAAAAGTCGAAAAAAACTAAAGTTTCAAATAAAAAATATGTTAAAATATCAAACAAACTTGTTGCAATATTCTCAGCTGTCGCATTTCACACGTTTAGCGTTTATCGCAATTATATTCAAGTTTTATTTTCAAATCTCAATCTCTAAATATATTTTTTTAGTTTCATATAATTATGTAGATTATTATAAACATCAATAACTATTTCGCTTATTAAATAAAAAAATTGTCAGTAACAAAATTATGTATATGATAAATATTAAAGTTTACGAATTATTACGCAAAAAAATAAAACGTAGGTAAAGAAATTCTGCAGAGCTGAGACACCCCGTGGCGTAGCGGCAGCTTCTAAAAGGCGCTCTTTCTACAGAGTGACAGCCGAAACGGCCCTACACGAGAAAAAAATCTGCCCCGAACAGTTTGTTTTATACAACAAGAAAGATAATAGATAGCAGTTAATAACACATTTGACATCGGTAAAAATTTAGTAATATATACCTATACTTATCGTTCATAACTTTGCCTAAATACTTATATTTTACTAGTAGGTAATACTAATGTTTTCTTAGCGAGTTGTCCCTGTGACAAGAAATTGCGTAGTAGCTAAGAACTAGCCAAGCACGCAAGCCATTAGAACCTTCTGCGCTTTGCAGCCTTAGTAAGCCACTGGGCTGCCTCGTTGGTCTACTGGCTAGATATAAAGCCGCAGACCCGGTGGTCCTGGGTTCCAATCCCAGGTCGGGCCAATAAATAGTTATTGGGTTTTTCTGTCAGAAAATTCTCAGTAGCAGCCCGGAGTCTGGAATTTGGAAGTGTGTACACTCCAGTGCCACGGAAAGCACGTTAAACTGTTGGTCCTGCGCCTGAACTCTTTTCGGTCGTGTCGGATTGCCGTCCCATCGGATTATGAGAGCTAAGGAAAAGAGAGTGCACCTGTGTTTGCGCACACACTTGTGCACTATAATATCCCTTGTGCAGTTGGCTCTCTTGAATCTCTCTTGAAATTGGCCTCCGTGGCCGAAATCGGTCTGGAGGACCTTAAGCCACTGGGGCATAGGCACACGTAATTCAAAATTGTTAATTATGCTAACACAAATAAATTAAATTAGCGCTCAATGAGAACAAGCCCTTAAAGATTGTAAACAGCACTCTAAGCATTGAATAATAATGTACTAACGTTATTCAATGACTCTAAATAATAGGTTTATCACATTCTAACAATGGACAAAATTCAAATCTTGCCAAAGGCGTTCATGACTACGACACTGCCAAGCTGGAACACGAAAACGAAGACCTTTCTTAACTGAAGTTCAAATCCGGTCAGCATCATTGAGTTATCATGAATTTGATTTATGTTTATAATTCGACTCGTGCTCGGTGGTGAAAGGAAACAAGACGAAAACAGCATATGTCGAATGAAATTCTGGTACATGTGAATCCAACAAATATTTCTTCACAGAAACCATCACGTGCGAACGTCAACTGTAACAACGTTTTTTTTAAGTATTTTTTTTTTAATTAAAGCTATGATTAACTAAGTACCCATCCCGATTACAGGTAAAATAAAATAATGCTAGGTAGGTAGGTAACAAATATTTTAAACAGCCATCAACATTTTTTTCCTACTAAAGGTTTAATGTGCAACCTGTAAGCGGTAATTTCTATTTACCGAATAAGGTCTATTCCCGGTAATCACCTCTAAATATTTAATTTGTATACCTATAGCCTATTCCAACCACAACAGGAATAAACCCAAATAAATAACTTTGACACCGAATTAATGCGATATCATTGGTCATCGATATCAATTGACGCGATATATTAGGTCCTTACATATGAAATTAGCGTTTTGTCGTACCTATTGACAACTTTGATCTGAAATATCTCCTCTTTGGTTAAGAATTCCAAATTCAAATTTATAAATTCATTTAGCTGGTACATTTGAGTTTTGAAAACATTGTCATTCATTTGTTTTTTCCTCGTTATTTTTTTCTTTGGTGTCGCTTATTACCGCACAATGGAAAACATGAAATGTCGGTATATTTACGAGTACGAGTTCTACCGTGGCACCAGTGCTGCAGAAACAGCTCGTAGGATTAATGATGTGTACGGCGCTGGTGTCGCAGAAGAAAGCACGATACGTTTTTGGTTTCAACGTTTTCGTTCTGGAAATTTCGACCTTCAGAACCAACCCCGTGGACGGCCGGAGACCAAAGTGGAAAATGAAGAATTAAAGGCTACTGTAGAAGCGGATCCATCACAAAGCACTTCAGAGATAGCTGCAGGCTTCGGGGTAAGTGATGAAACATGTATTAATTCACTTGAAGCATATCGGGAAAGTAAAAAATCTTGAACGATGGGTACCTCATGAATTGAGTGAATCGAACTTGCAAATACGCGTCGACTGCTGTGTTACTTGCTCAACCGACACAATAATGGAGGGATTTTAAATCGAATCATTACTTGTGATGAAAAGTGGATACTGTACGATAATCGGAAGCGCTCGTCGCAATGGCTGAAACGGTGCGTTTACCTTTATTCCTACTCCGATTGGAATAGGGTTATAATTCATTCAAGTTTGAGGCTTGGCGGTGAAGCGAAACATCGAGAGGAAATGTGTCCAATAAACTCATAACCTTTTCCTCAAAATGAGCCCAACATTGGAACCTCATGTTCCAAATGAAGGAAAAGGGCAGTTAAATTTGAATAATAGTCTTACTAAAATTTACATGCTGCTTCTTTAGTTAAAAAAATAGGATTACTATACCACTTCATACTAAGGGGAGGATAAAAAAGTAAGGATATATAAACCGACAGCTCTTACGCCTTGTTTTTTAACATTTAAAAATGTCATATATGTTCCCTACGAATATAAAAAAAAAATGATATAATATAACTAATATGCTACAATACTGCTTAGCTGTTAACAAATGGACTTATACTTGGCACACTTGGCACTATATGTAAGGTACGGCTATCTACTATTGATTGCGAGACAATTATTGAGAGTTACGTCCTTTTTATAAATCTAAACAACTTTTGTTAACGCTGAACAAAAAAACATTGCTTTAAAAATGCATAATAACTACGATGAAACGTGCTTGATACAAACAGATCTAACTTTAGCAATAGATCACAAATAACAAGTATAAAATTCACCGAAAATCAAACTCAGAAGTAATTATAGAAGCTTCATTATATTCTCGTGGCGCTCCACAAAGCAACGCACTTGGTCCTTTATTGTTTATAATCTATATATTATTTATATTATAAAACGACTTCTCCTGACTGACTCATCAATGCAGAGCCTAAACCACTGGGGTTACAGACTTGAAATTTTGATAGTTGATGCATTTTATAATGAAAACGCGTATTAAGAAAGGATTTTTAGAAATTCCACCCCTAAAGAGGTGAAACAAGGGGTGAACCGTTGTATGGAAATCCGTCATTTTCAAAGTTAGAAGCATGATATTTCATATAAAAGCATCTGGTTAGAAATAAATAACTACACAATTCAGAGTTTTCCAAAATTCACCACCTAAGAGGGTGAAATCGGAAAAATTGAAAGTTTGTATGGCGGATTCATTTTTGATGTAAGAAGCATGAAATTTAATTTTAAAGCTTCTGAGCAAAAATTAATGCATACGTATTTTGTCAGTTTTTAAACCCCAAACGGGAAAATGGGTTGGATACATTAGTATAAAAAATGGTCTGATCTGCTTGAAATTTACTTTTTCACAGTTAAAATAGATCATAATTAACATTTTTGATTATGTCGTGGGCAAAGCCGTGGGTGAACCGCTAGTATAATTATGTATATACACATGCCGAGATGGCCCAGTGGTAAGAACGCGTGAATCTTAACCGACGATCGTGGATTCAAACCCGGGCAAGCACCACTGTATTTCATGTGCTTAATTTGTGATCATAATTCATCTCGTGCTTGACGGTGAAGGAAAACATCGTGAGGAAACCTGCATGTGTCAAATTTCACTGATATTCTGTCACATGTGTATTCCAACAACCCGCATTGGAGCAGCGTGGTGGAATAAGCTCCAAACCTTCTCCTCAAAAAAAGAAGATGCCTTAGCCCAGCAGTGGGACATTCACAGTCTGTTACTGTTATATACACATGAATAATTTTCATTCTACAATACTCAATCACTGGTGAATGCACTATTCTTATATATTATTAGAGATATTTATTACTTTGTTGGGTATATTGTCGTACAAAACTAGAAAGGCAACATATTTACTTCCAACCACCAGACCAATTAAATGTTCCAAATGAAGGAAAAGGGCAGTTGAATTTGAATAATAGTCTTAATAAAATTTAAGACAATACTAGTAACATGAAAAACTATTTTTTGTGTCTTTTGTTTACCCATATCTGTATTGGGATACAGATAAAAAATAGTAATAAAAACAAACTATTACTGAGGCTCAAAAAGTTTATTACATTACCACACTTCACAAAACATACATTTTGTACATAATTTTTCCATCATACACCTTTAAAGTAAGTAAATACTAACTAAAATGTTTTCGGATGAGGAATGTTCCCACTGAAAACAAGTAAGGTTTTAATAGGAATAATCATAATTGATATTAAGCTGAACCAGGGTTAAATGATTTTAATGGATAATAAGCCAAATGAACCAGAACAGTTCACTGCAGTGTTAGCAAAGTCAAGAATGGCTACTAATTATTATATAATTTCACCAACTGAATGTTCTGTTAATTACTATTGTCCCCGTTTATATTTTTTCATATTTTTTCTTGTACATTTTATATTCAAATAATATCTAAATATATGTAATCATGCTATACGTCATTACTACGCAGTCGTACGCTTGCTAACACAGTCGTGCCATGTCTTGTACAGCCAATGGTATGGGGCCATTCATTTATTACGTAAGACGATTTATTTTTTCTTACAAGGGGTTGGAGGGAGTCTTGATAGTTCTTACGTAAGATCACAAATATACAGAAAGCTAAGATTTGAGATGGGATGCGTATAGGTAAAGTATGTATTTCCATAGCAACGTACCCGACTACTCGCACTAACTCCCCGCTTGTGATCTAGACTGTCACTAGTTTGCGTAAACGACACTCGTAACATCAAAACCAACCAAGCGTATATTCATTTTTTTCCTTTAGATTCTTACGTAATAAATCTCCCCCTGGGAGAGGGGTCGGCGTATTCTCATTTTTTTTCTTATTTAGGAGGGGGAGGGGTTCAAAAACTAGTAAAAATCGTCTTACGTAATAAATGAATGGCCTCTATTGTGGAACTACTACTGACTCGACTTCACACCGGAACAAAGTATATAACTGTTTATATAACTCGTGTGTCACCTACACACAGATCTGGCACCAGTTATATTAATAGTATACAATACTCGTGTCAATTCATATGTATTACTGAATAATTCATAATCCAATATAACAGCAATAATATTACATTATTTGAGCATGAGAATTCACTATTTTGGAAGTTACATCACATAATATTATTTAAATAATTTGATTAAGTCGTATAATAGAATTACTTTTTTTAAGTAGATCCAAGCATATTATAATAAGAACTAGCA
This sequence comes from Nymphalis polychloros, assembly GCA_905220585.2. Lineage (NCBI taxonomy): Eukaryota > Metazoa > Arthropoda > Insecta > Lepidoptera > Nymphalidae > Nymphalis > Nymphalis polychloros. Next base: position 5,871,883 of record HG992247.1, read on the forward strand.
ACAATTACTAAAATTAAATTTTTTTAAATATATTTTGTATAAATAAAATAAAACAATTCAAATTTTACACCAAAATATTACTGATTTTAAAAAATAAAAAAAAAATCAAATTTTACACCAAAATATTACTGATTATTGAATGCTAACTATTTGAATGATGAAATTTAAAACCTACTACACATGTACGTGTATTGAAATTAAAAGCTATTCTAGATATTATTACTTTAAATATCATAATGCAATAACAGAAACACATTACTCTTCGAGCACTTTAGTATTAATCTTTGAAAAAATCCTATGAATCCAATGTTTTTTCTTACTTTTAATTCTGGAATTATAATAATAAGAATTATAATTATAAAAAAAAAAAAAAATTATGTGTAATGTGCCTGTTTTTTTTTAAGTTATCCGCAAAGTATTCTGTCAATGTTGGGTGTGATGAAGAAGACATAAAGACTCGGTGACATGTGCGTTAATTGATATCTTGTCAAATGGGTAGTTGTCTAGATGGCAGACTCACGGTCGTACACACAGGTCTTGAAACTGAGTCCAATTTCAGTGGTGAGAGATGAGATGCGATTGTGTTACAACTGCTAATTCGCAATACCATCCGCTTGAGGTACTTCGTCGCTGCTATCGAAGCTGATATTTTTCTCTCCCAAGTATTGTGTTATTTAATCATTGTTATATCGTTAGGTTGAGTATTGCGGATTTTTTGTTATTTTTATTTTGTTATTTAACTGTTTTGTTTGGATTTGAAAAAAATGTTCGGGATAATTATTACGCGAATTGTCATACCTCTGGCGGCCTTAAATTGAACTTAACAGCATCAGTATGTCAACGTACCCCATACTGAAGTTGCATGACCTGTGTATACGACCGTGCACAGACTATAGCTCCAATGTCGCACGAAAACTGCAAATGTGAGCATCGTAATTTTCGACTCACTAAAGAAATATTTCCTATGTTATTAAACTATATACAAATGCTCTTGGTAAGTATTCACTTTTATAAGACAATCTTGTACGTGATATTGTATTAATCAGTAATTTATAAGAACACATATATCATATACTAGCTGTGCCCGCGGTTTCATCCGCGTATAATTAATAAAAATATAATGCATAAAAATCAGCCTAGACTATACAACACAAAAATAATTTTTAAATTCGAACCAGTAGTTCCTGAAATTAGCCGGATCAAACAAACAAACTCTTCAGCTTTACATATTAGTATAGATTCAATGAAATTCATTTATAATTATTTATTGTTATAATACATTTATCAAATACTTCCTTGTTAATAATCAAATATCTGTATACTAACTTTTGCAGTATTTAGTTAATTTCGAAAGAATATGTACAAATTATCCCATTAAAATTTGCATTTATTACAATGTTTAACCATGTATATAGAAATAATTGATACAAATTTTAGATTGTTAACGACAAACATAAAAACAGATAATAAGCTAAGACAAGAGTGTCAATTCTCTCGTACACAATATCTTAATTCAATATCTAATGACATTGTTATCTCATTCTTACCTATGTGGTTTAAAAAGGATATAAATAAAAAATTTTTCAGAGATTGTTTACTGAAACTGAATAATTAAACTGCAATTAACAAAACTGAATTTAAACAGTTACATAAAGTATCAATAAATTGCTCATTTTGTTCTTAAATAAATTAGCAACATAAAGCCTTTTAACGAACAAGTCTAATCATTTCTATTAAATTGAATTTAAAATTATTTAATATTATCATGTTAATATACAAGGGTTCATTTCAGTTATGGACACGATTCATTAAACTATAATATAATATTGAATTTAAAATATATCTAAATAATCTGTAATTTTTAAATATTCGTGTTATATGTACATTTTGCAATATAATACAAATGGTCAATGGTAACAAGATTTTTTTTTTCTGTACCAGACCACAGAATAAAAATAGAACTCGTAATAAATAGTAATAAAAGACAAAAGTGCAAATTAGTGAAACATAAAATCTAGAAAAGAAAGATTAATATGTTTTAGTGGCAAACTGATCTATGAATATAATACAATAATAGTTTTTATAACTCATCCCTAAGGAGGGTGTATCTGTTCTTAGACGGTGCTAGTTTCTTGAAGGTTGATTCCGGTGGAGTCGTCACTTTTATTTCATTTGTAACAACTTGTGGATTCTCAGGTCCATAGTGGAATTCTCTGTAAATTTAAAATATACATATCAATGTTCTGATAACCTAAGTATGACGTGACATTAACATATTTTTCGTATTACGAACAACAATAATATTTTAAAAAATTATTCTTACAACTCTCGGTTTTAAATAGTTTTATATCATATGGATGACCTAAAATTTAATTTAGTCTAATCATTGTGGTAGTGGTAGTAGTAGTAGAAAAAAATCGTAACACAAGCTAATACTCGGTGGTAGAGCTTTGTGCACGCTCGTCTGGGTAGGTACCCAGGTAGATATGAATGGGTCCATCAGATGTTCTACCGTAAAACAGCAGTACTTGGTATTGTTGTTCCAGTTTGAACGGTGAGTGAGCCAGTGTAATTACAGGCACAAGGGACATAACATCTTAGTTCCCAAGGTTGGTGGCGCAAGGTTGGTCGGTAGAACGTCATAGATAAAATCTTGGCAAACAATAGTTTTAGTATTAAATTTGTTTGTGAGCCGTAAAAGCAAGCAGACAGATAATTACTTTCGCATTTATAATATCAATAGAGACTAGTGTTGAACAATTCTGTATTAACTCAAAATAATGATTGTCTTCTATACCTATTGGAGTTCCTAATATATATATAGAGAGAATTTAATTTTAACTGTTTGAATTGCTGTCGAAAACTCAATTTTGAGAAAACATACCTGTGTAATTTGCCCGAATACAGGTCTTGTAAAAATTCTTTTAATTTTCCAGGTATTTCCATATCACTGTATTTGGGGAACAGGTACATATGTCTGAAGGAATCGATGGCAATCAAAGGTAAATCCGACACAGACTTGCCAAGGTGATGCAGAGGATGTTCAAAACGTAAACCATCAGCAGTAAGGAAGTTAATTTTTTCTGTAATTTTTTTTATTAAAATATAATTTATAATAAAATTCAAATTAAAAGTCATATAAGACACACATTTAAAAAAAAAATGCATCTCTTTTTTTACCTTTTTCATCTTGCAATTCCCTGCTAATTATGTCTTTATATTTTTTTACACTTTCCGTATCAGTGGGATGATGGAACAAGATTAGGAATGGCAATCCTTCTTCTGTCAACTCCTCAGCATTTTCAAATGTTATCTCCCTGACAACAGGGATGCATTTCTTTTGAATCCAATGGTACAATTCATCAAAGTTGAGTAAATTCCCACGGAAGGTCTCATCAGGCTCCGTGGAAGTTTTTGTGTCGGCTCTAAATACAACGACAGGTTGACCTAAAATTTTATTAATATAATTCTAAATGATTGCCTAACTTACTTCTTGCAATACACAATGATAACACTTATTAGAGATATCTAACGTAAATATAGATGAAAGAGCTTGTTTGTTTAAAATATGTTAATTTTAGGCTTTGCCAGTTGATTTAAATGGTCATGTTTGTTTAAGATAACCTTTATAGGTAATAGACACACTAGGACCCTCTAGTATAATACAATAACATTTAAACCACATAAATAGTTGTACAATTGCAAAGCTTGCTATGTTTGCTGTGAATTTGCATAAATGTGAGAAGATAAAGTTATTTTTTATTTACATGTCCTGGAAGTAGTCCAGTAGAACTATAAAAATTTCAAGTTTTATAAAAAAAAACCATTCAGTATATCTTAATTTGTTTACAAACTTTCATACAAAAATTTCGCCATATTTTATAAAAGTAGATATGAACTTTATCACAATAATTATCATAATTTTAAGGTACTATTCAAACAGAACTCAAGATTAGTCATCAACAGTAAAAACAGTCTCTCGGCCTAAATACTCTTCATAAGCAAATATTAAGCAATCCTTTGTTGTTAACTAGACAATAGATTTTTACACAATGCAGTCTAAGGAAGTCATACTTTTAATTATAAAGCCGTTGGTCCTGCGCCTGAACTCTGGAGGTGTCGGATTGCCGTCCCGTCGGATTATGAGAGCTAGGGAAGAGAGAGTGCACCTGTGTCTACACACAAACTTTTGCATTTTAATATCTCCTGTGCAGTTGTCTATTGAGATTGGCCACCGTGGCCGAGATCGATCTGGAGGACATTATTACAATTTATAATAATAGTTTTAGTATGATTTTTTTAAATAAAACTGAACCATTTCAAAATTAATTGTTTTAAAGTTCTAATTGTTTTAATTCTCAATCCTTCAGTTGTTAGGTACATATTTTTCAGAAATGCATACAATGAATGCCAACTGTAGGTGGCGATAGATATTAGTAGAAAATATATTTTATAGGCACATAAATAGTAGCCGGTGGTACTCAGATGAGCTTGCATGAATGCCCTACTACTATAAAGACAAAGCAATGATATTAAAAATATTAGTTATTTTCACAATCATACCTGGAGGATGCATTTGTTGTGATGCATCTCCAAAGCCAGCATGGAATATACACTCATCTTTAAGAGTGGCAGCAACTTTTCTAAGCATCTCATATTCAGGCTGGTCTCGTCTATCCATGTATCCAATTATGTGCCTTTTATCTTCAGTAAGTTCCTGGAGTTCCTTTAGAGATGAAAATGTAATGATGGAATCTGTTAGCTGTTTTTTTATAAAATCAGCAAATGCTTCGACAGACCGTTGACCTGAAATAATATACATTTTTGAAAAATTTGTTAATTATAATTTTAAAGATTTACCATTTAGTAAATCAGTACAGGCACCTAGTAATGAATACCATAGATAACAATTTGGTTTTTTTTCCATAGAAAATTACAATATAGATAGTTTCATACATAGAATAATAACGCTTAGGTGTGTAGGCCCGAGCGGGTTGAAGCCATTCAACTCCACCCAAATAAGTGGAATAGGTTTGACGTCATGTCAGCCGTCACGATAAAGTGTCATAGTAAACAGCTCGAACAATTTATTAAAAAATGACTTACTGTGTAGTAAAAGGGTGTTACAATGCTACTCATAAAAGGTTGTCAGGTATGGAAAAAATATTTACCATAAGTGCTTAATATTTTAAATAATAAAAATCTAATTATTATGTAAAATTAATATTTTAATTTTTTTTAATTAGATATAAAACATTAGTTATTCATATAATAATATATACAACACAAAAAATTAAAAGCTAAAATTAAATAAATAATGTTACAATTAAATAAATTAAATGCAAATAAATATATTTCATAATTCAAATATAAACAGTATCAATTTTCTCACTTTATGGGGGAAATGTATATTCACTTGTAACATAATTCGGCATATGTGCATGTCGGTGAATGTAATTACATGACAATTACGCACACATTAATTCTAAAGTTGCTTCAATTTTGAGCGAAACTTTATATGACACTATCCTTCTAAGCATTATTATTCTATGGTTACATAACATAGCAATACCAATAATAACAAATGTTATGATACATTTGCTATTAACTATGCATGTTTCATTTAATAGATAAAAATAAAAATGATCTTTGTAATATGTGAGACATTTAAAGGTAACTACGATAAGTTTTAATTAAAGCAAGATTTATAAGTCTCGAGGCCTTGGGGCAACAAAGAATTGGAGTTCACTATTTATGATTTTCCAAATAAATTGAACACTTTTTTACCATTTAAGTGTTCCATGAATAATTTATTTTAGAACAAATTGTATTCTTTTAAAAAACATAGATGTAGTAAAATGCGAAGAGTTTAGATATATATATATAATATATAAATACAAGCATTACATTTGTATTTTACTATATCTACATTAAATATATACTATCATTAAATATGTATACTCATTGGAATCTGAATGTTTTTGTCTTAGAAATTTCTATTTTGAGAGCTTCCCATCTCTTGTGAAGGTTCTAGGGCTGTAGCACCGGACGCCTTCCCCTACATCCGCCCTAATTTTTATTATACATAATTTTTAGCAGTCTTCAAGCCCCAACTGTACATATAATTTTATAAATGTATCTTTTCTATGTAGAAGCTACGTGTAGAAGTTACCTGTCATTTAAATAGAACTGAAAGTATATTTTATGAGCTTATTTAGAAAAATTCTTAATTATTAATACATTCAAAGAAATAAACAAGTTTACCTCTATATTCTTTCTTAGCTGGTAGTCCATTACGGAAAAGTTTTAGGGTAGGATATTTTGAAATATGAAATCTTGTGGCAATACTGGTTTCCTTGTCACAGTCTACTTTACCCATTACTACTTTACCAGTATCGTACCCGGCTTTAGTCACTTCCTCGGCCGCATCATCAAAAATAGGCATCAGCATATTGCTGAATTTACACCATTCGGCATAAAAATTAATAAACACTACTTCATTTGAAGCTGTGGATAAATATTCATATTGTTTTATTATAATAGAATAAATACATAACCCAATTTGATTATAAAAAAGCGAATAGTTCTTACCTAGTACCATGTCTATATTACTCTGTGTAATTTGTACAGCACCACTATCCGTTGGATTGTAAAAACTATAGCAAATCTGAAATAAAACAATTGTAAATCAATTACTTTTAACAAGTTGTTAAATTAACAAACAGTAGGTACGTGTACCGAATCTCTTTATGTATTTCATTTTATTCTTACCAAAATCATTAAAGATGCTCTTTTGTAACTGAACATATTTCCTATTATTTTATTTTTATATACGTATAATTTAAATTCGTCCCTAAAGACAGTCCTGTAGAAAGATGGGAATTTATAAATAAAAATGCAGTCTTATTTCGTTTAAGCCGAAGTATCTAGCACCGCACCACTTTTGACTCGTTTTCGTCTTTCGACGAAGTCAATGTTGCCATACCATTGCATCGCAAACATACACATTCTATACATTATCTTTTGTAAGTAAAGAAGAGTCAAAACCACGGTCTTATACACAGATCTTGCAACTTCAGTATGGGGTACGTTGACATACTGATGCTGATAAGTTCAATTTACGGCCGCCAGAGGCATGACAATTCACGTAATAATTATCCTGAACATTTTTTCAAATCCAAACAAAACAGTTAAATAACAAAACAAAAATAACAAAAAATCCGCAAAACGCAACAAAACGATATAACAATGATTAAATAACACAATACTTGGGAGAGAAAAATATCAGCTTCGATAGTAGCGACGTAGTACCTCAAGCGGATAGTATTGCGAATTAGCAGTTGTTACACACTCGCACCTATCTCTCACCACTGAAATTGGACTCAGTTGCAAGACCTGTGTATACGACCGTGGTCAAAACACCTGTCCTAACCTGACATTCTGCAAAATGTATTTTAGTATTAATTACTTCTATTTTAAATTAATGTAATTACGTAGTTTTCATAAATATAAAAAAATCAAAGATTAAAAAATCTACATTTATTGTAAAAATATGTACATAAATCAAATAATAAATTATAATCAATCAGTCTTATTTCATTGGTTTTATAATACTTAGTTCCGAAAATTAAAATCGCATCAAATAAAGAATGTGTTTTAATTTTAACTATTGAATAATAATGTACTAACGTAGTAGAACATTTGGCTTGCGGTGTCTGCAAGCCAAATGTTTGCGCCATGAGTTGTCTAATTTTCATACTCGCCTACGCTCATCGTGGCCGGAGGTAGCGATTTAGCGAAACTGTGACTAACATGATTAAAAAACGCCTTTTGCGTGTTAAAAACATGTAAAAATCAATCAACTACGAAGAAAAGACATAGTTGCATGACTTATCATAGATAAATAAACACAACATCAACTAAAACCACGGTCGTATACACAGGTCTTGCAACTGAGTCCAATTTCAGTGGTGAGAGATAGGTGCGAGGGTGTTACAACTGCTAATTCGCAATACTATCCGCTTGAGGTACTACGTCGCTGCTATCGAAGCTGATATTTTTCTCTCCCAAGTATTGTGTTATTTAATCATTGTTATTTCGTTTTGTTGAGTTTTACGGATTTTTTGTTATTTAACTGTTTTATTTGGATTTGAAAAAGTTTTCGGGATAATTATTACGCGAATTGTCATGTCTCTGGCGGTCGTAAATTGAACTTAACAGCGTCATTATGTCAACGTACCTCAAATTGAAGTTGCAAGACCTGTGTATACGACCGTGAAACTACCAAATCTTGGCGGTATGGGTTGAACTAAATATTCTGTAGCGCCATCTAGTGATAAGATATAAAAAATGCATAATATAAAGACCTTCCATGTAAAAAAAGTAAATGTGTCAAGTTTATGGTGATCAATTGATCGATCCATTTCGTATATTTTACGAGATATACTACGATTCTGGTTACTTGCAAAATTTTCGATTCTAAAGTATTTTTGTGATAATAATCGTACGTAAATGTGAAAATGCGTAAATATCTGTTCGTATTTATATGAAATTTTACTAGGTAATTAAATACAATAATGACTGTCTGGCTTAATATTACCTACTTAAACTTTATAAGAGGGCTACTAAAAGAAAAAAAAATCTTAACTAACATTGTCACAGCCTCAAATATGTATATTCTATATTGATTCTATATTGAGGATATCGTAAAAATATAGTTAAAATTATAAATTAATTTATTCGTATCGTCCTATATTTTTTATACTAATGGTGCGAAAAATACGATTTGAAAAGGTTAATTTGTAAATTAATTTAGTAACGATTTAGTTTTATGATAACTAACGTATAAAATCGACGATTTTAAAATTACTAATAACTAATAAATATTCAATAAATGAATTTAACATGATACGAACATTCTGAATGAGTTATTTGTTAAAAGCTTATTAAGTAAAATATTAAAATCCTTATTACATTATATATTATTTTGAACTAAGTACTTGGCTATAAAAATAAGTATTAGGTATAACATATGATTTCATTTATAGGTATTATAAATATTTTGAAATATTTAATTTTATAGTAAATAGTGCGAAACAATCTTTTTAAAGAGGACAGTCAAGATTAATCCATCACGCTGTTTTATTATGGTTCACCGTCGCGTACGATATATATAATAATTAGACACAAACATGAAAACTCAGTGGAACCTTCACGTGACCCTGCTACTACAAATGTTCAAATGCAGCCTCGATACTGTATGTTCTTTCCCGTAAGCTATTTCGATGTTGTTATATTTATGAGCAAACAAAAAAAGTACTAAGAAATTGTTATGCTTTATTTTCAAATCTCCACAGTTTAATAGTGACATTTAAATTTTTACTTTAATTAATTACTTTGTCAATAAAATTCTTTACGATATACTTTATTTAATAGTAATTATTTTGAATTGATTAATTGTCTCAATGGTACAAATTGATATTTTTTTTTGTCTCATTAATCTCGAGCACTGGTGGATTCGTTCGATGACGCAGAAGATGGCGGGACGTTCTCTTGGTTCTGTTGTTCGTGTATTTTTCGGAACCGTTCACGATTTCTATATAACTTTGCTTCGTCCGTACATTTCGTCGTAATCGACCTCCTGTAAATTTTTTAATACTAAAAGTCTAATCTATATAATTTACTACAAAAACACATTTTGTTTATAATTACATTATTGTTAGTACCACCAAATAACGATATTTAGTAATTAACTTTGTTGTGTTTCGCTTGGAAGGGTGAGTGAGCCAGTATAACCATAGGCAAAAGGGACATTACATCATAGTTCCCAAGGTTGGTGGCGCAATGTAAGGAAAATGTATAATGGCGCCAATGTCTATTGGCGGTAGTGACCACTTACCGTAGCCCATAAATGTCTAATATGATTATTTTTTTTTTTGTTAGATGTTAGAATACATTAGTAGGTATTGAGTATTCCATTGTTTTGTAAACAAATACTATATTAAAAAGGTAACAAAGTTAAGAGATTAAAATAAGAATACCAACCTAACAATCCTTTTAGGAACACCGCACCTTTCAGCGACAGTGTTAACGATATCGTCTACTAATTTAGGGTCCAATTGCTTTTTCGGTGGTTTGTTCGCAAATGCCGGTGACTGCTTCCCAGTTAAGGAATGAGTGGCTAAAATTCTAAAACGGTTTATTTTTAATGTAATAATTTTATTTATTTATACTGTGGATAGGAATTACAAATCGACGATCGTCTTAAATATTGTTTCAAATCACATTCAGAATCAAATTTAAAAAAAAGCATTTGATACTATTTTATACGTAAAACGGAACATAATATAAGGATAACGTAAGAAAGAATGCAGTTGATTAATTTCTGGTTAAATGTTAACCGGAATTAGTAATTACCTTCTAGGAAAGACGGCATGTAGCAGTTGTCTTGTTGCTGAAGTGTGGGAAGTCCAATCGATTTCTGCCATTAGTCTGGCAGGCACGGTGACATTGCCCTTTCCAATTGATACCTATGAAAATGAATTACTTTAATAATTATATTGATTTCATTATTAGGTAGTTGTTACATTTTTTTTATATTCTTTATTGATTTTTATTTCCTATACACAGGTAATTAATCTATTATATAGTCAGTACCCACCTCTCATTGCAGCGCCTCACACAATATACGTCATAGAATACATACATTCGGTGTGTATAATTTATTTTACACAAGTTTTGTTTACAATTTTAATACCAGCCCGAATTCCAAACTAGCTTTCACTGATAATAATCGTGTAAGATAATAATAGATTTTATATACCTCTTGGTCGGTATCGCTGTCACTGGAATAAATGTCGTCATCAGAGTGAGATATCATACTTGATGCGCTCTGACTTGGCATGGGTAATGATTGAGCAGCACCTAATAACTAATAAAAAAATTTGTTTTATGTAACTTAAAATACTTGTCTCAAAAACTAAATATAAATAAGTACTTTGTATTGTAATTCATAGGAAATAATAACATTATGGTTCAATGTATTTTAACTTTATGAGCTCTTTAATAACAATAGCTATTTATATTTATTTAATAATTTTTAAATGAAATTAGTGTAATGGAAATTTAATTATTACAGAGGATTATGAGTCCTGTGAAATATACTCAAACACATAGTTCAAAGCGGTAGATCGGGCCAATAAAAATTTTGCTGGATTTTTCGTACTAGAAATTATCATTAGTAGCTCTGAGTTCCGAAGTTAGCCCGTGCCTCGGAAAGCACTAAAGCCATTAGAACTGCGCCTGATCTCTTTCATAAATTACTTTTACCTATTGGATACCAGAGAAGTAATAGAGAGATACATTATATACTGTGTTAATGAGCAGGTCTATTTGGAACATTATTTCAGGTTACGTCAAACGTTACGGGTTAATTGAATTTAATATACTAAACTACTTATGTATAATATATGACTTATGAATTTTATACACTTAACTACATATGAATAATATATGATTTACATACCATATCACCATTGTTAACCGACAATGGCAGACTTGCGTTAGTGGTCTGCGCTGACGCTCTCCGTATCTTTAAGCCACCAGGCATCTTGACCATTTCGAGCTCGACACTTGACGTACTTTGACGAATGGTTGGCGGTTCTTCAAATTCTAAAATCTCTACGTTCTCGTCTAGTCTTCGATCTTCAGATGTCCTATCCATGATTGATTGATTTTCATTTAATAGAACATCAGGTACAAAGGAGAGGAACTGCCCGTATAAGCGTTTTAATTTCCTTTCCAATTCTTCTACCTTCTCCATTGGCACTTGATCGCAAACAGGGTCGGTCTGCGATGCTTGATCGAATGTCAGCTTAAGATTCTGAGCGTTCCTATCGGGTAGAGAAGTGCTGCTCACTAGGGATCTACGGTTACGCATTATAGATTTGTCGTTTAGTAATCGACTTATTTGTCCGTTAATCATCGTTTCTGCGCGTTTGTTTTGGTTATTATATTTAATAGTGGATAGAGTAAGATTGGGGTTCATCTGTAAAAAAAATGCTTACATAATGTACATTATTATTCAATGCTTACATACATCTTTACAGAATCAATTTCATATTCAATTTTGCATTGAATGCAAGTATTACCTCTTGGTCGGTATCGCTGTCACTGGAATTAATGTCGTCATCAGAGTGAGATATCATACTTGATGCGCTCTGACTTGGCATGGGTAATGATTGAGTAGCACCTAATAACTAATAAAAAAAATTGTTTTATGTAACTTAAAATACTTGTCTCAAAAACTAAATATAAATAAGTACAAATTTATTGCTTCTTTCTTATTTTTTATTTTCGATTTATTGCTAAAAGTGAATACGTAATATATAGCATAAAAATATTTCATAGGCAGATTTTTTAGTAAAAAATATTTTCTAGATACCGTCAAACGTGGAATCTTTACCTTCCGTGAGCATCTTTACCTAAGCATACCCTATAGGTACTAGTTTCCATTGAATATTTTTTTATATGTGGAAGTAGGCGCAATTTTAGGCATATTGGTAGATTTTATAATAAATTGTGGTATTCCAAAAAGTGTTTTAAGCTGGCAGCTATGTCAAAATATTGTACTTTTTCCTCCCATATGGTCAATTGTGTTCGCAGCGCAACCATTTTTAAGTTATCATGTTTTTTTTTAGCTTTTTTCAAAATAAGTCAAAAATGCATCATCAAACATTAATTAAAAAAAAGTATCAATTTAAATCTAATTTTTTCTTCTGATTTATAAAAACGATTAAGCACTTGTTATTTATATGTTTAAACCACTATTTAATTAATTGAGTTTTTTTCCACTAAAATGCCAAAAAAACAAAAAAAAAAACGTTATGAAACTTGGCTTGCAGATTATTTTAAAAACAACCGTTTTCTTAGCTCCTAAAAATGCATAACAACTAGGAACTTATTTCAAAGAAACTGAAAAAAAAAAATGATCACAAAGGAAGCAAGCGGAAATTCGTATTATTAGCTTAAGGTCGTTCTTTAAAATTTCTATAAAATTAATTAAAAACAATAACAAGTGTAAATAAATTGAAATTTGAAATAAAATTATCAATCAATAACAGTTCAGTAGTAATAACAATTAACAATAAGTAACAAAAGACCTTTTTTAATTTAGCCTAGTTATATAGTTCTTACTCGAAGTGACTTCCCCTATTGCGTACGCAAAGCCGCATTCTTTTTCTAAGTTGTGACTTAACTACCGAAGTAGTCAAATTATTCCGCATCGCAAAATAAAGACGTCGCCTTTATAGCGCCAGGACGATCGGTAAATTTATGTCGCGTGCTCTCTGGGGCACACAATCAATGCAAACTGTAGGGTAGGCTATTATAGCGTTTCTATGTAAGATTTAGAAGAATTCAATGGTTCAATTAAAAGAGAAACACCTATTTGTAAAAAATCATCAATAAAAACTTAAACAAGATTAACAAGATCCATGTTGAAGTAAATTGCAAAAAAGTAAAAAAATATGGTAAAGTTGCCACACTTGACGGTACCTATAAAATAAATTGTTGAGAACAACAATAATTATTTTATAAATTATTTCATATTTCATTTCATTATTTTTTTTAAGTTGGACAAGTTCCTTGAACATGATCTCATTCCCTTTCAGATTACTCATGCGGATAAGATAGCTGATAATGTAATCGACTTATTTTATGCGCCGACACATCAATAACTAATTGCATAATCGCTTAATCGTTAACGCTAATCTTGTATTCTTAATAATCTTATATCTCCAACACTTTGTCTTTTGTTAAGATTTATTTATTCCTAATAAGTATTTGTTCTATATTTGGCTATTACTTCAATTACAGTCAAACAACGAGATAACTAAAGAGTTTATAAGAATGCAAAGAACAATGATAGTAAGCTGCTTTTATTATTAAGTTGTAAGTTTCAGTTGTGAAATATTTTTTCTCTAAACAATATAAATGCAACAAATAGACGGGCGAAAGCTAACGGCCGTCTTTTGTCATGATCTTGGCTAACACCTAAAGTGGATAATTTATAGGAGCAAATACTTTAATAATTGCTGCAAATATAGACAAATTTACGGAGGGATAATAACTATCTATATAAATAACATATCTTAAGATTTATCTTACACTTACCATTGGACCCGTTTTCATCTCTTTTATAGTATTGTTACATAGTGAAAGAACATTTTTCACTTGTTGGTCTTGTCTTTCCAACATCATTTTAAATTCTTTGATATAATGTTTGTTATCTGAAAATGTACATAATTATATGATAATATAAAAATATTCATTCTATATATTTTATCTCTAGATGATTCGTTCAACGTTTCAACTTCTACTTCAAAACAGAGGGTATTGAAGTAGACGTTGAAACGTTGAACTTCCCTCTTGAAATAATATTTTTAAAAAAAGGTTCTTGGTTGCAACGGCTGTGTTAAATATAATTATTTCATAATAATTACGTAAAGAAAAATATAATGGTCTCTACATGTTTCATTGCTAGAATATGGCCTTTCTCCTATTAAGTATACTTACCTCTCTTTACCTAGTCGGTAGTTGAAAATCATATAATTTAAAATATGTTTGCACAACGATTTCTTAGTTTTTTTTTTATTTTGATGTACATTAACTACAATCTACATTTTAACAAATACAATATTTTCCATTGAAAATCAACATTTAAATAACGAAAGTGACTCACCAGAAACTCGAAGAATTTGCGCCCTGCGTGCACCATTGTTACGCTTGTCACGAAGAAAAACTACTTTCCCAGTATGAAGATTTGTCTCGTGTTTTATTAAACAGTGATTATTAACGATGCCGTAATTAGAAAATATGTTTTGTTCATCTACCCATTCGACGAGAAGCCATAACTTTTGATCCATGATCAATTAATTTTCAATCTACACAACGTAGTCAATATCTATCTAGTATAATAAAATGTAATATGAAATTTCTTCCTAACACGTTGCTGTACAAAAATTAACTGAGCATTACATGTGAGGTACGGTGCGTGTCTGTACGCAGGTAAAGATACAAATTACAATGGCTTCTATTGAACTAAAGATACCCAACTACCCGGCATTTGTCCCCCAATAAATATCAAACAAAAGATTTCGTTACACATGAGACAATACGCAACCGATGCATTTCTCAAATGTTTTAGATGTAATATTTTTTTAAAGTTACATATTTTTTAAACTGTTATAGTTTATTAAAATATTATAAAAATACTATAACAACGTTACTAGCAAAAGTTCACAATATGTATTTATTATAAGTAATAAAAAACATTAAACCATAAAACATAATTGCATTTTTTTATCTTAAAAGGCCATATATACGCTATATACGCTACCTATAATGTAGAAATGAATTATGGATATTATAGCATTTGAATACAATTTGTCTAAAAGCATTAAAGTATCAGAACCTCATACAAGATAAACTTAATATTTAAATCTCTCGTCATAAATGAGGTAAAAATAACATATCGGAATCAAAATAACATAATAATATATAATTTTTATTACCGATATACGTTTTATTGGCAACGATTTAATTAAGGTAAATGTTCGTAAAAATCTTAATAAATTAAATTAAAATTATTTATTAAACATGAAGTTAATTCTAACCCCTACTATTAATACTAATTGATAAACCAGCAGCCTTCGGTTAAGATTCACGCCCCAAAAAATTATAATTTGCAGAGATATATCTATTAAATGTTCTATTATATTATATGTCGGTATATCTATACATATAATAAATCTGTAACTGGTCGATGTCTGTACATGGAAGATATATGAGTAAAACTTTTATCGGGGGTCTTTATAAACCCAATAGAACCCAAAACAATGATTAATAGAATTTTTGTCTGTTTGTCTGCGCGTTTGTGCACGCTAATCTTAAAAACGGCTTAACGGATTTGAGTGCGGTTTCACTAATGTATTGTGGCTAACTTCACTTAACATTTAGTGTTTGTTTTATTTCAATCGGTTCATATCGAGTTATAATAAAGTTATGTCAATTTAAAAATACACGTAGAACGTTTATTAAAAAATGGTTATGGTTAAACTGAAAAGAGATTAAATATTACATGTAATATACACTTTTGCTTATGATTTATCCTATATTTTGTCCTATAATTTTTAATCTCTTTATTATTATTATCTGTAGAAAAAGTACGCGCACTCACTGTTAGTTGTCAAAATCAAAAAGTTTTGTTAACAATTTCGTGTTTTCAGTAGCTTCGTGTGATGTTTTTGCATAAAAACTAATATTGCATATATATTGTGTGTATCTTTATGATCACATCTTATGTCTTTCATAACAGTACGTTTTAAGTCTGCGTGTGAGCAAGTCAGTTAACTCAGTGACAATAATTAATACGTAAATAGTATATTGGTGTATAAACAAAGCCTAAAAAACAACTATAACAATAATACATGGTACATGCTTTAAACATCAACGTGGTATGTCACTTCTTAAAACTTTAAATAGGTATAATTTTTTCGTAAATTCGTGTTTCCTGTCAAAAGTTTTAAAACGGCAGATAAAAATTCAAACGTTTTACCTACCGAAGTTTTTTCTAAACAACGAAATAAATAACAATTTAACGTGGAAAAAATGGCAACCATATTTTGAACTATATTTATTAGCCACTGGATATATATAAGGAGTATTAGCCACTGGTTATATATAAGAAGTGTAAATAGAGAAAAATAGCAATTTTGTTACACTCGATTGGTGGAAAAGGTGTCGAAATGTTCAATTCATTCAACATTAAAATAACAGAAATTACTTTAGAAGACCTCATTAATAAATGTAACAAGTATTTCGAACCGAGGAAAAATTTAACTATGGCCTGACATGTATTTTTTATGAGAAAACAAACCAAACACGAAAATATAACCAACTTTATTACGAGTCTAGAAATTTTCAGTTTAAAATGCGATTTCATTGAATTAATAGTCATTGGTCAGTGATAAATTTACAGCGAATATGTGTTAGAGTAGCTCGCCAAACATCAGAGATTATTACAACGGTGTGATCTGTCACTTAAGAAAGCTATAGAGATAGCTAAAATAGTGATCGAACAACAAAATAAGGAGCACATAAATAAAAGGACTGGGACGCTGTCATCACCGTCATCATCTAATGAATATCAAGTGATGAAGGGGGAGTAAATGGTCTTTGGGTATGTCAAGCTTGCAACAGCATAATCATGAATAGGAAGAAGTAGATCTGTGTGATCATAATTTAAAAGACAATGTTGATGATGACCCAATCACCTCAATACGGCAAACACTCACACGGCAAGCAAAGTATATTCGAAGAAAACTCCTGGGTTTTTAATATAATCACAATAAGGGATGACAATATTATCAAACATGATATTTGGTTCCGCCTGCCAATAATTATGGCTTGAAATCTACTAGGGTTGACATTAAGAGCTAAAGATTTCTCACTCCACTCAAGAATGATATTGAAGTCATTATTCATCCTTGCGATAGCCATAGGTGACAAAATTATAATTAAGTCTACTAAGATATTGTTTTTATATATTTAAAAAAAATCAATGCAAAATTAATAATGATAGAAATATATATTAGAAATGATAAGGATAATAATGTATTAATTTATATAATATGAATGTAGCAGCCTTCTTAATATTCAATATTTTAGTTTGTTATAAATTTGCTACTGTAGTCATATTCTTACTTGCTTGCCTTTTAATTGTATTTGGTTAAAAATATATAAAATATAAATAATATATAAATCATTTATTTACTACGCTTTATTGGTCTTACTCAATGTTATGTGTTATTTTATATACATAATGCTATCTCAAATAAGTGTCATCCCATTTTTGTTTGTTAAAAATAATTAATGAACACTTAACCTACCAGAGCGGTCAAATAACTGCTTTTGAACCTTTAATCAAAATTGTTATATAGGTGCTTTTTTGTATATTATATACTTTTTCTATATGAATTGGCAGCTTAAGTAGCTCATTGAGATATGTGTGTCAAGTTCAATACACAACATTTGTTTTAAATCCCCTTATTTTTTTGTTTACTTAAATGATTATGCCTTGATTAAGTCTGATTTTATTTAGTCTCTGACAGAAGAACCTTTTCTTTTACTTTACACATAAAAGAACATAAATCTATAGCAAAAAACGAATTAATAAATAAATTATCCATACATATAAATAAAATTGAAGTTTCTGTCTGTGATTTCAAAATAAATGCCTGTTTTAAAGGTTATATGGCTATTTACGATTTACCAAAACCAAAGCAATATTTTTTTTATTTTTGTACACTGTCTGTCTGTTTGTTCAGGCTAATCTTTCAAACGTCTTAAAATTACAAATAACCGAATTATTATAACGTCCTCCAGACCGATTTCGGCCACGGCGGCCAATCTCAATAGAGATTCAGATCAACTGCGCAGGAGATATCATAGTGCAGAAGTGTGTGCGCGAACACAGGTGCACTGAATAGTGAGTGCAGCTCTCATAATCCGATGGGACGGCAATCCGACACGACCGGAAAGAGTTCAGGCGCAGGACCAACGGCTTTACGTGCTTTCCGAGGCACGGGAGTGTACACACTTCCAATTTCCAGACTCCGGGCTGCCACTGAGATTTTTCTGACAGAAAAACCCAATAACTATTTATTGGCCCGACCTGGAAATTGAACCCAGGACCACCGGGTCTGCGGCTTTATATCTAGCCACTAGACCAACGAGGCAACCGAATTATTATAACAACTATTTCATGGTTCGGTTTAGTCTTTATTTCATCAAAATCAGATGAGTCTATCAAAAGTTATAAAAAATATGTATTTTTGTTGTTATCTGTACACATAATATAATTACTTCCTGAACGATTCATTATCGCATAGCCTAATAAACCACGGGGGTTAGAAACTTGAAATTTTGGCAGTTGATACATTTTATAATGTAAGCACCCACTAAGGTAGGATTTCTGGAAATTCCACCCCTAAAGAGTTGAACGATTGTTTAGAAACCTGTAATTTTTAAAGTTACAAGCATAAAAATTAGTATACAAGCTTAATAAATAAAAATGTATTTCAAATGTGGGGTAGATTTGAAATACATTTTTATTTATTAAGAGGGTAAAGAAGGGGTTGAAAGTTTGTATGGGGATTCCGTAATTTTTGATGTAAGAAGACATTTAATATTAACGCTACGCATACGTATTTTGTCGTTTTTAGAAATTCAACTCCAAACTGGAGATATGGGGTGAAAGCATTAGTATAAAAAAAATATATATAAAATAGGAATTTACTATTTGTGTTTTTTGATTGAATTAATGAACATGTATTTCGAAGTTTTAGAAACATTTATTTTTGTTTTGAAGAGTTGGGTGCGAAATTAAAAATATACAATATCTGATATCAATATCTCCTAGGGAGATATATATTTTTTATACGAACTTCAATATGTTAGTGAAGTTTTGATAAAAAAAATATATTCCATTATTGCCATGTGTACCATTTAATTGGTAGTCCCTAAGTTTTACCTCAACCTGACCCTTAAACCCTAAAGAGTTAGTTTTGTTTAATCTAAGTTTGATAAAATAAAAAAATATATTCGTACGCTTGCTCATTTACATTAGTAACTATATCTAACGTCGTGGATAGATGACCGAAGTAATTAAGTAACAGAATCGTAGACCAGAAGACATGTTCATGCTTCTTACTTTAAAATACACATACCAATCCAAATTTCAAAGAATCGTTTATCCTTTACTTATACTTAACTTATACTAAATAATAAAGTTATGTCAATTTAAAGATACACGTAGCACATTTATTAAAGAGAGTAATGGTTATGGTCAAACTGAGAAGAGATTTAATATTATTTATTTATTTATTTATTTATTAGGTTTGCTAGCGATTTTTACATTGGTCATTCTTACATACATACAATTGTAATATACCCACAGATTACTATCGCTTGCTACGAAAAGAAAAGTGAAAAAACAAAAAAACTAAGAATGAGCAAAAGAGAAAAACATGTAATATACTCTTTTGCTTATGATTTATCCTATATTTTGTCCTATAATAATTTTTAATCTTATTTATTAAAAGTTTAGTATCACTCCTAAAAATTAATAAATTATTATCTGTAGGAAAAGTACGCGTACTGTTAGTTGTTATTGTCAAAATCAAAAGGTTTTGTTTACAATTTCGTGTTTTCACTTGTCAGTGGCTTTGTTGGTTGTTTTTGCAGAAAAAATTAAAAACTAATATTGCATACATATTGTGTGTATCTTTATGATCTCATCTTATATCTTTCATAACAGTACGCTTCAAGTCTGCGTGTGAGCAAGTCAGTTATATTGACTCATCACGATATCTCTGGAACCATAAGGCGTAGAGACTTGAAATTTGGTAGGAATATTCCTTTCGCCGAGTGGAGGTCAGCTAAGAACGGATTTTGTTCAACTCTCATCCAAAACGGAATTGCCCGCGTCTTCGCTCGCGCGTAATCTATATCTATACCGATATTATAAAGAGGTAAAATTAGATTTTTTGTATGTTTGTTTGTAGTGAATAAACTTAAAAACAGAAAGTTACGTTATCAGCGAATAACTAGCTGCCCGTCCCGACTTCGTACGGGTAAAATAAGGATTTTATCCTGTGAATTTTTTAATCAATATGAGATATAAACATTCATCAATCGATCTATTCGCCCATACAGTACAGTGTATGTGTGTTCAGTACAGGGCATATAATAATCCTACTTCCTACTAATATAATAAACGCGAATGGACGTTTGTTACTCTTTCACGCAAAAACTATAGAATGGATTTTAATGAAACTTTACAATAATATACCTCATACACCAGAATAACATATAGGCTATAATATATAAAGCGATTGAGTAAATCGGCCAAAATATAACAATAAGTGTCACGTAAGTCGGAAAATTTCTCCTATTTGCAGGCCATTCTGGCATGCGCTGCAAAAACCGTAAGAGTTACACGAATATAATTTATAGTGGAAATATATCTCTCATATAGTTCTACAAAGAAGTCCGCGACAGCATATATCTATATTTTATGTGTAAGCCATTAACGCTAAAATAGTGAATCGAAAATACAATATTTTTTTTTATTTTTTTATTGTCTGCATGTCTGTATGTCCAGTCTAATCTTTCAATCGTCTAAAATTACAAATTGAAATAACCGAATTATTATAAGAACTGTTTCAAGACTCCGTTTAATCTTTATTTCATCAAAATTAGTTGAGTCTGTCAAAAGTTAGAAAAAATACGTATTTTTGTTGATATGATTTTGTTGATACACATAATATTATTTTATTACTCTTCCTAACTGATTCATTAACGCAGAGCCTAAACCACGGGGGTTAGAAACTTGAAATTTTGGCAGTCGATACATTTTATAATTTTATATAATTTCAACCCTAAAGAGTTGAACGATTGTTTAGAAACCCGTCATTCTTAAAGCTAGAAGCATGAAATTTAATAAACAAGCTTCTGGCTAGAAATAAATAAAAATGTATTTCAGCGTTTTTGAAAATCTTAATCTAAGAGGGTAAAAAAGGGGTTGAAAGTTTGTTTGGATTCCGTAATTCTTCGTATTTTGTCGTTTTTAGAAATTCAACTCCAAACGGGAGAAATGGGGTGAAAGAATTAGTATAAAAATTTAAAAAATAGAAATTTACTATTTGTGTTTGTTTGATTGAATTAATAAACATGTATTTCAAACTTTTTAGAAACTTTTATTTTTGTTTTGAAGATTTGGGGCAAATAATGAAATTCAAAATACACAATATCTTATATCAATATCTGTTAGAGAGACATATACGAACTTCACTATGTTAGTGATGTTTGGATAAAGAAAGCCCTAAGCTTATATTATTGTAAAGTCCCTAAGCTTATATTATTGTAAAGTTTCATTAAAATCCATTCAGTAGTTTTTGCGTGAAAGGGTAACAAAAGTCCATACATTACTGAACACGCATACACTGTACTGAATGGTCGATTGGTGAATTTTTATATCTTATTGATTAAAAATGTACGGGATAAAATCCTTATTTACCCGTACAAAGTCGGGATGGGCAGCTAATTACTCGCTGATAACGTAGCTTTCTGTAGGTAAAATAGTTTTTAAAAGCAGTACAGCAGTTTTTTTTTTAGTTTATTCACTACAAAGAAACATACAAAAATCTAATTTTACTTCTTTATAATATTAGTATAGATATAGACCACGCGCGAGCGAAGCCGCGGGCAACAGCTAGTTTAAACTATAACTGAAGTAAAATATTATAAAAATACTATAACAATGTTACTAGCAAAATTTCACAATATGTATTTATTATAAGTAATAAAAAACATAAAACATAATTGCATTTTTTTATCTTGAAAGGCCATATATACGCTATATACGCTACCTATAATGTAGAAATGAATTATGGATATTATAGCATTTGAATACAATTTGTCTAAAAGCATTAACGTATCAGAACCCCACACAAGGTAAACTAATTATTTAAATCTCTCATAAATGAGGTAAAAATAACATATCGGAATCAAAATAACATAATAATATATAATTTTTGTTACCGATATACGTTTTATTGGCAACGATTTAATTAGGGTAAATGTTCGTAAAAATCTTAATAAATTAAATTAAAATTATTTATTAAACATGAAGTTAATTCTAAGCACTACTATTAATACTTATTGATAAACCGGCAGTCTTCGGTTAAGATTCACGTCCCAAAAAATTATAATAAGCGAATTTGCAGAGATATATCTATTAAATGTTCTATTATATTATATGTCGGTATACATTCACTTCGCTTTAAGAACGTTTTTTAAAACTCTTTGAAGAATGCAAATGCACTAGTACCTCGGTAGGTATATATAAGTATAAAGTGTGAGTAGTCTATTCATATATTTTATATACGAGGATATAGTAAAGACTCAAAAAAGACTATTGATCACTATGAGCGAAAAATAAATGTTTCTAAAATTAAAAAAAAATAAAATATTGCGATTCTTAATTATACTACGACACAATCCTACGATTATATTTTAAGTCTATACGATAAAAATGCACGAGATAATTATTAAAGCAAAAATCTTAATATCTATTAAGCCTAGCCTAGACACAGTTTAATAAATTTAGGTTTAGAGAATAGGTGTATATATGTACGTACGTAGGTCGTACTAAGAAGACTTTGGTAACTACGTACAAACCAGCACTTATATAATTATCCTTGTTGTTTCGCTTGACTATTTTCAAATTATTTATTACAAGTTTTCCCCCTCGTATTAAAAAGTATATTAATTTATAAATTGACGCAATTTTATTTATCAAAATATGCGTGAATATTTTTATTCGATTAGAAGACAAGTAAAAAAAAGCCTGAACGTATGTCATGTCTATAAATAATATCTACTCGGTGGTAGAGCTTTGTGCAAGCTCGTTTGGGTAGGTACCACCCACTCATCAGATATTCTACCGCAAAACAGCAGTACTTTGCATTGTTGTGTTCCGGTTTGACGGGTGAGTGAGCCAGTGTAATTACAGGCACAAGGGACATAATATCTTAGTTCCCAAGTTGGTGGCGCATTGGCGATGTAAGCGATGGTTAACATTTCTTACAATGCCATTGTCTATGGGTGTTGGTGACCGCTTACCATCAGATGGCCCATATGCTCGTCCGCCGACCTATACAATAAAAAAACAAATAGTAATGAATTGTTAACATTACTACTACACAGACCTATCAACTTACAATTATCTACCGACATTTAAGAAAACGCTACCCTCTTCAAAGACATCTTGATCAGCTGGGCTTAATAAATTGTATTGGTTATTTTTTATTCATATGGTTTGTGGAAGTGTGTGCTTGTCAGTATTTTAATAAATCTTTTTTTTGTAAAAATTAAAAAAAAGATACTATAGGTAGAGTATCTATAATCGGTGATATATAGAAATATGTATATGGTTCGTTTTTTAAAAGAATTAATCATTTAATAAGGAAACAATAGGTATCCGATTGGTAAGAAACAAATCTTTATTCAAATATAAAATACTTGAATTTGTCTAATATATAGCTAAGCCTCCTAATAATAAATTTTCGATTGTCTTCTTCTTTGTTCTGCCATACTCCCGCCATGGCTTGGCACTCTACTAACACGCCGCTCCTCGAGCTGCCCGAACAGTGGTCTACCATTGCTGCATTCTTTTCCGCCGCCTCCATGCTGCTTGCCAACTGATAAGCTTTAGCAAAGTCCAGGTTACTTTCCGCGAATAACAGTTGTCTTACAGTTTCGCTTATCTGCCCACACACCAACTGATCTAAGACTTTCCTCCAACCATGCGCCAAATTCACATGTCTTCGTTAGTCTTTTTAAATCCGCAACGTATTGTGATATAGACTCGCCTGACCTTTGTACCCGTTGACGATATTTAAATCTTTCTGCCAATACGCTCGGTTTTGGTTGCAGATGTTTTCCGAGAATTTCCGTTAACTCGTGAGATTTTTGTGAAACTGGTTTATCCGGTGTACACAAATTAACTAACAGTTCATAGCACCCCGCACCGACAACTGTTATTAATGTCAGTACATGCAATTCACGCGGTATATTGTTCACTTTAAAATACTGTTCTAGTCTTTCCACGTATAACTGCCAGTTATCAGAGTCAACTACAAACTCGGAAATTTTTCCAATTGACATTTTTAAAGAAAACAAAAATATAAAAAAATATTAATAATTAAACTATTATCACGGTTCACCACCTCGTCGCCACTGAAAAGTATAGAATAAAACACCAGTTGTTCGCACGACGTATATTGGTAGACAAAGCATAAGATATTCACATTTAGCATTTTAGCTCGGTAGTTATCAATCTACCCCCAATATGTACATACATAACAAGGCAACCTCAATAAACCTATTGTTTATTTTCCTTATCCTATTGGATGAGCTTTTCTAGATCTAATGTTTCTACCTGATTTTTTTTATCTAGTATTTTTGACAAAACATGGATACACTAAAGTTGTACTAAATAATATAATGCAAATTGAAGTCAGTGTCTGAAATTTTTGTTTGACCCTTATTAGACAAATTTCATTATTACGTAATAATGTTTAATATAAAAAAATAAGTAATAATATTATCATATTAAATCAATTAACTATGACTTTGTAAATACAAACTTTAACTAATTAAAAAATTTAATTTAAGCGGGTGTCTATAAGATCATGATTATTTTATGTTATGTGAGTAATCGGAATGGCGGAGATATTATATAAGGTATTCAGTTCAACTAGAGTGCTCCTGAAACTTTAAAGCCTATTTTTTTATTAATTTGCAAAATACACTTTCAAATAACACATTCTCATTGCACAATCTCATTGCACACGACTTGTTTGGAATCACGGTTCATATTTCTAATTTTAAAAGTAATGAATTTAATCTTAATGAAGTAAATGACTAATATAATATTAAACATAAACGAAATTTTTGATATCTAATATTAAATTCAAACGATATAAATAAATATTAAATCATCTCGCATAAGTATCGCGTGTTTGATACGGAACCTTAAAATCACATCAATATCGATTTATTATTTTTTTCTAGAATGTTTGCACCAGATGTATGTTTTTTTTAGTTTCGTATTAGATACAAATAAGTTAAACTTTTAATACATACATATGTATCTCAAAATATCCACTCTGCTATTTTGTATAAAGCACAAACAGTTATTAATTTTTCAATCTCTGTCGTAAATACTTATAAAAATAAAACCTGAAAATATTTTACTGCTACGGCTCTAACATTTGAGAGAAGTTTAAATAAATACATATGTTAAATAATACTTAAAACTACTTATATAAATAAACACTTACTGATATTTCTAAACGATGGTCACAGTTACTCTTGCAGTTGGTAATGATATGTACTTCTACAATCACTCAACGTAGACTGACGAAAATTTTGCAACCCGATCAACTTGCTAGAGGGGATGTTTCTTAAGGTCCTCCAGACCGATTTCGGCCACGGCGGCCAACCTCAAGAGAGATTAGCCAACTGCGCTGGAGATATTATAGTGCACAAGTGTTTGCGCAAACACAGGTGCACTCTCTTTTCCTTAGCTCTCATAATCCGATGGGACGGCAATCCGACACGACCGGAAAGAGTTCAGGCACAGGACCAACGGCTTAACGTGCTTTCCGAGGCACGGGAGTGTACACACTTCCATCTTCCAGACTCCGGGCTGCTACTGAGAATTTTCTGACAGAAAAACCAAATAACTATTTATTGGCCCGACCTGGGAATCGAACCCAGGACCACCGGTTCTGCGGCCTTATATCTAGCCACTAGACCAACGAGGCAGTCAAAGATGATGATGAAGATGTTTCTTAACAACCATACGACACCCATTGTTTTCAGGTAAATACGCTGTGTTTTCGGCTCCTTTCTGTTGTCTTCTTTTGTTTAATATTGAATGAAATTTTATATATAAAATAATGTTTATTATCCTACACGTAATTACCTTACTTTCTTTGTCCAGTAGGTAGTACCTATAGGAATCATAAAAATTACGACTAAGTTAATGATATTCTTTGAAACAGATGTTTAAGCGCTTTAGCGCTGAATTATCTAAGACTTTAAGAAAAAAATGAGTTTATCTTTAAGATCCTACTATCATGAATAAAATTCATTGAAGTTGTAAAATGTTACTGTTCTTATTTCAATAATATATTCTCTTCATCTTAAATCGCGTTTGTTAGTTTAAGTAGACATGGTTAGGAGGCTTAGCTATATATTAGACAAATTTAAGTATTTTATATTTGAATAAAGATTTGTTTCTTACCAATCGGATACCTATTGTTTCCTTATTAAATGATTAATTCTTTTAAAAAACGAACCATATACATATTTCTATATATCACCGATTATAGATACTCAACCTATAGTATCTTTTTTTTAATTTTAACAAAAAAAAGATTTATTAAAATACTGACAAGCACACACTTCCACAAAACATATGAATAAAAAATAAGAAACTTTTAATACCAATACAATTTATTAAGCCCAGCTGATCAAGATGTCTTTGAAGAGGGTAGCGTTTTCTTAAATGTCGGTAGATAATTGTAAGTTGATAGGTCTATGTAGTAGTAATGTTAACAATTCATTACTATTTGTTTTTTTATTGTATAGGTCGGCGGACGAGCATATGGGCCATCTGATGGTAAGCGGTCACCAACACCCATAGACAATGGCATTGTAAGAAATGTTAACCATCGCTTACATCGCCAATGCGCTACCAACCTTGGGGACTAAGATATTATGTCCCTTGTGCCTGTAATTACACTGGCTCACTCACCCGTCAAACCGGAACACAACAATGCAAAGTACTGCTGTTTTGCGGTAGAATATCTGATGAGTGGGTGGTACCTACCCAAACGAGCTTGCACAAAGCTCTACCACCGAGTAGATATTATTTATAGACATCACATACGTTCAGGCTTTTTTTTACTTGTCTTCTAATCGAATAAAAATATTCACGCATATTTTGATAAATAAAATTGCGTCAATTTATAAATTAATATACTTTTTAATACGAGGGGGAAAACTTGTAATAAATAATTTGAAAATAGTCAAGCGAAACAACAAGGATAATTATATAAGTGCTGGTTTGTACGTAGTTACCAAAGTCTTCTTAGTACGACCTACGTACGTACATATATACACCTATTCTCTAAACCTAAATTTATTAAACTGTGTCTAGGCTAGGCTTAATAGATATTAAGATTTTTGCTTTAATAATTATCTCGTGCATTTTTATCGTATAGACTTAAAATATAATCGTAGGATTGTGTCGTAGTATAATTAAGAATCGCAATATTTTATTTTTTTAAATTTTTGAATCATTTATTTTTCGCTCATAGTGATCAATAGTGTTTTTTGAGTCTTTACTATATCCTCGTATATAAAATATATGAATAGACTACTCACATTTTATACTTATATATACCTACCGAGGTACTAGTGCATTTGCATTCTTCAAAGAGTTTTAAAAAACGTTTTTAAAGCGAAGTCAATATAAATGTACCACATAAATATATATATGTACTAGCAGCTGCCCGCGGCTTCGCTCGCGCTTAAGTATAAGTAAAGGATAAACGATTATTTGAAATTTGGATTGGTATGTGTATTTTAAAGTAAGAAGCATGAACATGTCTTCTGGTCTACAATTCTGTTGCTTAAATACCTCGGTCATCTATCCACGACGTTAGATATAGTTACTAATGTAAATGAGCAAGCGTACGAATATATTTTTTTATTTTATCAAACTTAGATTAAACAAAACTAACTCTTTAGGGTTTAAGGGTCAGGTTGAGGTAAAACTTAGGGACTACCAATTAAATGGTACACATGGCAATAATGGAATATATTTTTTTTATCAAAACTTCACTAACATATTGAAGTTCGTATAAAAAATATATATCTCCCTAGGAGATATTGATATCAGATATTGTATATTTTTAATTTCGCACCCAACTCTTCAAAACAAAAATAAATGTTTCTAAAACTTCGAAATACATGTTCATTAATTCAATCAAAAAACACAAATAGTAAATTCCTATTTTATATATATTTTTTTTATACTAATGCTTTCACCCCATTTCTCCAGTTTGGAGTTGAATTACTAAAACGACATAATACGTATGCGTAGCGTTTATATTAAATGTCTTCTTACATCAAAAATTACGGAATCCCCATACAAACTTTCAACCCCTTCTTTACCCTCTTAGGGGGTAGATTTGAAATACATTTTTATTTATTAAGCTTGTATATTAATTTTTATGCTTGTAACTTTAAAAATTACAGGTTTCTAAATAATCGTCAAACTCTTTAGGGGTGGAATTTCCAGAAATCCTACCTTAGTGGGTGCTTACATTATAAAATGTATCAACTGCCAAAATTTCAAGTTTCTAACCCCCGTGGTTTATTAGGCTCTGCGATAATGAATCGTTCAGGAAAAGTCATTATTTATGTGTATAGATAACAACAAAAATACATATTTTTTATAACTTTTGATAGACTCATCTGATTTTGATGAAATAAAGACTAAACCGAACCTTGAAATAGTTGTTATAATAATTCGGTTGCCTCGTTGGTCTAGTGGCTAGATATAAGGCCGCAGACCCAGTGGTCCTGGGTTCAATTCCCAGGTCGGGCCAATAAATAGTTATTGGGTTTTTCTGTCAGAAAAATCTCAGTGGCAGCCCGGAGTCTGGAAATTGGAAGTGTGTACACTCCCGTGCCTCGGAAAGCACGTAAAGCCGTTGGTCCTGCGCCTGAACTCTTTCCGGTCGTGTCGGATTGCCGTCCCATCGGATTATGAGAGCTGCACTCACTATTCAGTGCACCTGTGTTCGCGCACACACTTCTGCACTATGATATCTCCTGCGCAGTTGATCTGAATCTCTCTTGAGATTGGCCGCCGTGGCCGAAATCGGTCTGGAGGACGTTATAATAATTCGGTTATTTGTAATTTTAAGACGTTTGAAAGATTAGCCTGAACAAACAGACAGACAGTGTACAAAAATAAAAAAGTATTGCTTTGGTTTTGGTAAATCGTAAATAGCCATATAACCTTTAAAACAGGCAGTTATTTTGAAATCACAGACAGAAACTTCAATTTTATTTATATGTATGGATAATTTATTTATTAATTCGTTTTTTGCTATAGATTTATGTTCTTTTATGTGTACAATATAAAGTAAAAGAAAAGGTTCTTCTGTCAGAGACTAAATAAAATCAGACTAAATCAAGGCTTAATCATTTAACTAAACAAAAAAATAAGGGGATTTAAAACAAATGTTGTGTATTGAACTTGACACACATATCTCAATGAGCTACTTAAGCGGCCATGTCATATAGAAAAAGTATATAATATGCAAAAAAGCACCTATATAACAATTTTGATTAAAGATTCAAAAGCAGTTATTTGACCGCTCTGGTAGGTTAAGTGTTCATTAATTATTTTTAACAAACAAAAATGGGATGACACTTATATGAGATAGCATTATGTATATAAAATAACACATAACATTGAGTAAGACCAATAAAGCGTAGTAAATAAATGATTTATATATTATTTATGTTATATATATTTTTAACCAAATACAATTAAAAGGCAAGCAATAATAACAAACTAAAATATTGAATATTAAGAAGGCTGCTACATTCATATTATATAAATTAATACATTATTATCTTTATCATTTCTAATATTTCTATCATTATTAATTTTGCATTGATTTTTTTTAAATATATAAAATCAATATCTTAGTAGACTTAATTATAATTTTGTCACCTATGGCTATCGCAAGGATGAATAATGACTTCAATATCATTCTTGAGTGGAGTGAGAAATCTTTAGCTCAATGTCAACCCTAGTAGATTTCAAGCCATAATTATTGGCAGACGGAACCAAATATCATGTTTGATAATATTGTCATCCCTTATTGTGATTATATTAAAAACCCGGGAATTTTCTTCGAATATACTTTGCTTGCCGTGTGAGTGTTTGCCGTATTGAGGTCATTGGGTCATCATCAACATTGTCTTTTAAATTATGATCACACAGATCTACTTCTTCCTATTCATGATTATGCTGTTGCAAGGTTGACATACCCAAAGACCAAATGAATTAAACTGAGAGATTTCAAAATACTTTTATTCGGTTTATATTGGGATAAGGCAAATAGAACTACGTTTCACAATTTTGTTCTCTTCTTAATTAATTGCCCGTCTGACTTCGTAGGAATATGCACATCTTCTCTATTCTGTACTGTGTGTTGTTTAACCCTTTTATTCCCCCTTCATCACTTGATATTCATTAGATGATGATGGTGATGACGACGTCCCAGTGCTTTTATTTATGTGCTCCGTATTTTGTTGTTCGATCACTACTATTTTAGCTATCTCTATAGCTTTCTTTAGTGACAGATCAGACCGTTGTAATAATCTTTGATGTTTGGCGAACCACTAACACATATTCGCTGTAAATTTATCACTGACCAATGACTATTAATTCAATGAAATCGCATTTTAAACTGAAATTTTCTAGACTCGTAATAAAGTTGGTTATATTTTCGTGTTTGCTTTGTTTTCTCATAAAAAATACATGTCAGGCCATAGTTTACTCGGTGGTAGAGCTTTGTGCAAGCTCGTCTGGGTAGGTACCACCCACTCATCAGATATTCTACCGCAAAATAGCAGTACTTGGTACTGTTGTGTTCCGGTTTGAAGGGTGAGTGAGCCAGTGTAATTACAGGCACAAGGGACATAACATCTTAGTTCCCAAGGTTGGTGGCGCATTGGCAATGTAAGCGATGGTTTACATTTCTTATTCTGCCAATGTCTATGGGCGTTGGTTACCACTTACCATCAGGTGGCCCATACGCTAGTCCGCCAAACTATACCATAAAAAAAAAAAAAAAAAAGTTAAATTTTTCCTCGGTTCGAAATACTTGTTACATTTATTAATGAGGTTTTCTAAAGTAATTTCTGTTATTTTAATGTTGAATGAATTGCACATTTCGACACCTTTTCCACCAATCGAGAGTAACAAAATTGCTATTTTTCTCTATTTACACTTCTTATATATAACCAGTGGCTAATACTCCTTATATATATCCAGTGGCTACTAAATATAGTTCAAAATATGGTTGCCATTTTTTCCACGTTAAATTGTTATTTATTTCGTTGTTTAGAAAAAACTTCGGTAGGTAAAACGTTTGAATTTTTATCTGCCGTTTTAAAACTTTTGACAGGAAACACGAATTTACGAAAAAGTTATACCTCTTTAAAGTTTTAAGAAGTGATATACCACGTTGATGTTTAAAGCAAGCACTTCTAAAACCATGTATTATTGTTATAGTTGTTTTTTAGGCTTTGTTTATACACCAATATACTATTTACGTATTAATTATTGTCACTGAGTTAACTTACTTGCTCACACGCAGACTTAAAACGTATTGTTATGAAAGACATAAGATGAGATAATAAAGATACACACAATATATATGCAATATTAGTTTTTATGCAAAAACATCACACGAAGCTACTGAAAACACGAAATTGTTAACAAAACTTTTTGATTTTGACAACTAACAGTGAGTGCGCGTACTTTTTCTACAGATAATAATAATAAAGAGATTAAAAATTATAGGACAAAATATAGGATAAATCATAAGCAAAAGTGTATATTACATGTAATATTTAATCTCTTTTCAGTTTGACCATAACCATTTTTTAATAAATGTTCTACGTGTATTTTTAAATTGACATAACTTTATTATAACTCGATATGAACCGATTGAAATAAAACAAACACTAAATGTTAAGTGAAGTTAGCCACAATACATTAGTGAAACCGCACTCAAATCCGTTAAGCCGTTTTTAAGATTAGCGTGCACAAACGCGCAGACAAACAGACAAAAATTCTATTAATCATTGTTTTGGGTTCTATTGGGTTTATAAAGACCCCCGATAAAAGTTTTACTCATATATCTTCCATGTACAGACATCGACCAGTTACAGATTTATTATATGTATAGATATACCGACATATAATATAATAGAACATTTAATAGATATATCTCTGCAAATTATAATTTTTTGGGGCGTGAATCTTAACCGAAGGCTGCTGGTTTATCAATTAGTATTAATAGTAGGGGTTAGAATTAACTTCATGTTTAATAAATAATTTTAATTTAATTTATTAAGATTTTTACGAACATTTACCTTAATTAAATCGTTGCCAATAAAACGTATATCGGTAATAAAAATTATATATTATTATGTTATTTTGATTCCGATATGTTATTTTTACCTCATTTATGACGAGAGATTTAAATATTAAGTTTATCTTGTATGGGGTTCTGATACTTTAATGCTTTTAGACAAATTGTATTCAAATGCTATAATATCCATAATTCATTTCTACATTATAGGTAGCGTATATAGCGTATATATGGCCTTTTAAGATAAAAAAATGCAATTATGTTTTATGGTTTAATGTTTTTTATTACTTATAATAAATACATATTGTGAACTTTTGCTAGTAACGTTGTTATAGTATTTTTATAATATTTTAATAAACTATAACAGTTTAAAAAA
Source organism: Nymphalis polychloros (assembly GCA_905220585.2). Classification (NCBI taxonomy): domain Eukaryota; kingdom Metazoa; phylum Arthropoda; class Insecta; order Lepidoptera; family Nymphalidae; genus Nymphalis; species Nymphalis polychloros. The sequence goes on from HG992247.1 coordinate 5,905,141, forward strand.
TATGTAACTTTAAAAAAATATTACATCTAAAACATTTGAGAAATGCATCGGTTGCGTATTGTCTCATGTGTAACGAAATCTTTTGTTTGATATTTATTGGGGGACAAATGCCGGGTAGTTGGGTATCTTTAGTTCAATAGAAGCCATTGTAATTTGTATCTTTACCTGCGTACAGACACGCACCGTACCTCACATGTAATGCTCAGTTAATTTTTGTACAGCAACGTGTTAGGAAGAAATTTCATATTACATTTTATTATACTAGATAGATATTGACTACGTTGTGTAGATTGAAAATTAATTGATCATGGATCAAAAGTTATGGCTTCTCGTCGAATGGGTAGATGAACAAAACATATTTTCTAATTACGGCATCGTTAATAATCACTGTTTAATAAAACACGAGACAAATCTTCATACTGGGAAAGTAGTTTTTCTTCGTGACAAGCGTAACAATGGTGCACGCAGGGCGCAAATTCTTCGAGTTTCTGGTGAGTCACTTTCGTTATTTAAATGTTGATTTTCAATGGAAAATATTGTATTTGTTAAAATGTAGATTGTAGTTAATGTACATCAAAATAAAAAAAAAACTAAGAAATCGTTGTGCAAACATATTTTAAATTATATGATTTTCAACTACCGACTAGGTAAAGAGAGGTAAGTATACTGAATAGGAGAAAGGCCATATTCTAGCAATGAAACATGTAGAGACCATTATATTTTTCTTTACGTAATTATTATGAAATAATTATATTTAACACAGCCGTTGCAACCAAGAACCTTTTTTTAAAAATATTATTTCAAGAGGGAAGTTCAACGTTTCAACGTCTACTTCAATACCCTCTGTTTTGAAGTAGAAGTTGAAACGTTGAACGAATCATCTAGAGATAAAATATATAGAATGAATATTTTTATATTATCATATAATTATGTACATTTTCAGATAACAAACATTATATCAAAGAATTTAAAATGATGTTGGAAAGACAAGACCAACAAGTGAAAAATGTTCTTTCACTATGTAAAAATACTATAAAAGAGATGAAAACGGGTCCAATGGTAAGTGTAAGATAAATCTTAAGATATGTTATTTATATAGATAGTTATTATCCCTCCGTAAATTTGTCTATATTTGCAGCAATTATTAAAGTATTTGCTCCTATAAATTATCCACTTTAGGTGTTAGCCAAGATCATGACAAAAGACGGCCGTTAGCTTTCGCCCGTCTATTTGTTGCATTTATATTTTTATGGGAATGCTCAGTTAGGTATAAGTAAAACTTCAACTTCTTGATGTCGTAATGTGAACTGACGAATGTGGAATGTGGAATGAATTTATTACAAAACAGATAAACCAATAGGAGTACAAGAAAACATAACAATTATAAAAAATATCGTAGCGAGCGTCGTTACAGCGTTGTAAATCAATTATCAAGTGTGAGTGCTTGGTTTCCGATAAGCAGTTTTTAAGAACTATACATAGTCGTAAATCGATTATCAAGTGTGTGCTTTGTTTCAAGTGATGACGTAATATACTGCTACAGGAGTCCCCCTCAAGTGAAACGTACCGGCAACTTGAGGCTGCGGCCTGATCGCGTTTGAAGATTTGGCTGTGACGTCATGTTGTTCGATGAATGAGTTATTCCTTCTTCGGTAATGGTTTTCTGAGGTATGGTAAGGTTTGGTTGAGTGGGTAACAGGTTGCTTCTGATATCGGTATCTTGTAAAATATATACTGGTTTTAATCGATCTATTGAAATGTTGGTTTGACGATAGGGTAATTGAATTGTAAACACTTTATCCGTTCGTTTTACAACTTGATATGGACCTTCATGTGGTTTTTGCAAGAGTGTTTTAATTGCGTCTGTTCTAATAAACACATGGCTGCATGTTTGTAGGTCTTGATAGACGAATATGTGCTTATTACTGCGATTGATGTAGTTTCTCAACATAAGTGTGATCCATAGTATTTGTTGTTGTATTAATACTGTCGAAAAACTCTCCAGGCAGGCGTAGGTTATAGCCATAGGTAAGTTCCGCGGCGCTTACGTCGGTGTCGCTGCGTAGTGCTGCGCGTAAGCCAAGTAGTACGGTCGGGAGTTCCTTTATCCACGTACTCGAGTCGGCAAGTTTCGTGCGTAAGGCGGTTTTTAAGGTCCGACGCCAGCGTTCGACTATTCCGTTGCTTTGCGGGTGATACGGCGTAGTTTGAGTTTTATTTATTCCCATTATCTTCATAAGGTTACTAAATAATTTGCTTTCGAACTGTCGGCCTTGATCGCCTGTTAATGTTGCGGGACATCCGAATCTTGTTATCCAATGATTGTATATTATTTCTGTTACTGCTTCGGCTAAGATGTTGGCAGTGTGTCGATCTATCATTGTTATTAGATAGCGATAACCTTGAGTGGTTGTAGGAAGCGGTCCGACTATGTCAATGTGTACGTGTTGAAAACGTTCGGTGTGCGGGAATGAATGAATCTTGCCGAATGTGTGACGTTGTATTTTGCTTTTCTGGCAATTAATACAAGTCTTTGTCCATTGCGAGATGTCTGTATTCATTGAAGGCCAAAAGTATTTCTTACATTTAAGCTTGCGTGTTGTTCGGGTTCCGGGATGACTGATGTTATGTATGGTATTATATACTTCGCGTCGATATTCTGTAGGTATATATGGACGTATATACGAAGTTGATGTCTCGCAGTATAATTCGATGATTTAAATAATCTGCTCCCAGTATAGGTTTTGAAACGTCGGCAACGATGAACTTCCATTTGTTTGGACGGCGTAGGCTAAGATCGAGTTCGAGTGTTCTCTCGCCATACGTAGATATAGTTGTGTTGCTTGCTGCGTATAGTTTGAATTGTAGCGGCGTAGCTTTTTGACCTGATTTTCTTGGTAGGATGGATATATTAGCCACTGTGTCTACCAAGAAAGATAGTCTCGTTTTCTTGTCAGTAACGAATAGGCGGTAAGATTTGAAATTGACGCTGGATGTTGCCTCAGCCACGTTTCGATCTGGTTTCTCGACGTTTTTATAACTGCACGGAGTAGTACAGTGTCTTGCTTGGCTTCCATATTTACGGTGGTAGTAGCAGAGTGACAATGATGATGGTGATAAACGTGTGTGAGAATGTTGACGTAACGAGCTTCGTTGATGAGATCGAAGTTGCTTACGATAGTGGCTGTGTTGAGGTCTTGCTTTGAGTTCAGCGATTTTTAGCGATAATTTTTTCAGTTCGCTAATAAGAAGTTGAGTTTTTTTTTTTTTTTTTTATTTATTTATGTACCAACAGAGTATACAGAAAATTATATAAATGAAAAATGTGTACAAAGGGATAACTTATCTCTAACAAGAGATCTCTTCCAGAAACCCTGAATCTAGTGGAGATTATTTGTAATACATATTTATGGTGTAGGTACAATATCAATTAGTTTTATATTATAAAATTCAAGTAGACTTAACGATAAATGAATATATTACACACTAAATACAAATAAATATATTAATATATACCATTATCTATAATATATATATATATACATTCAACTTACATAGATACAAAAAAAAATATTTATACATACATATAAAAATAAATAAAACTTAAGTGGAAAGAAAGTGTTGCTTAACTCTGATTTTAAACGATCTTATTGTAACATTATTATGGAAAATATTATCTGGAAGAGAGTTCCATAGGCGAGCGGCAACAACGGAAAACGAGTTACCAAAGGAGGTAGTATTAAAAAATGGTACCTCAAGAGTTTTCGACGCCACACATGCGCGTACTGGTCTTTCACGAGCAGGACAAAACAGAAAACGCTCATGTAGGTAATCAGGGCTACCATGGTTTAATATATTAAAAAGAAGCGATAATATGTGCAAGCTCCGGCGAAGTCGGATAGGAAGCCACTTTAACTGACGTCGATATTGAGAAATGTGATCAAATTTGCGCAGACCGTAAATGAAACGAATGCACAAATTTTGAAGTCTATCTAGTTTGTCAAGTAGCTCTTCATTCGCATCAAGGTAGCAAACATCAGCGTAGTCCAGGAAAGGAAGAAGAAGGGATTGTGCAAGTAAAATTTTTGTTTTGAAAGGAAGGAAATTCTGCAAACGTTTTAGAGAATGCAGAGAGAAATGGACACGTTTACTGACTTCGTTAACCTGAGCTCTCCATGATAAATTGCAATCTATGACTAACCCCAGATTACTAGCTTGGTCACTATATGCAATTTGAGTTCCATCATAGACAATTGATGGTACAATGTCCCAATTAATCTTGCTACGTAACTGTCTGGTACCTATTATCAATGCCTTCGACTTCAAGGGATTAACAAGAAGCCCAAAGGATGCAGCCCAGTTCTTAATTTTTACAAGATCATAATTGATATCATGTATGGTCGAACACAGATTTGATAAGGTGACGTGTCTATAAAGTTGTAAATCGTCTGCATAGAGATGGTAGTGAGAAGAAATAACTTTGGTAATTTCATTAATGAAGATTGAAAACAGAAGAGGAGAAAGTACGCCGCCTTGCGGAACGCCAGCAGAGAGATCAGCCCAGTCCGAGGAAGCCTCATCAGACTTTACCATCTGCCGACGACCACGAAGATAAGATTGGAACCAATCAATCACAGGCTGAGCAAAGTTAAGTGAGCGAAGGATACCAAGCAATACATCAAAGTCGACTGAATTAAAGGCATTGCTAAAATCGAGCAAAATGAGAATAGTAAACTCCCTTTTGTCCATAGCAAAGCGAATGTCTTCAGTGACTTTAAGCAGTGCGGTGGAAGTACTGTGACCGGAACGGAAACCGGATTGAAAAGGACTAAGGAGATGATTATGTGTTAGGAATTCTGACAGTTGCTTATGTACAACGTCTTCAAGGATTTTTGATAGGATAGGCAAAATAGAGATGGGACGAAATTGTGAAAATGAAGAGGGATTTGATATTTTAGGTAAAGGAATCACGTGTGCTAACTTCCAAACTGTTGGAAAGGTATTGGATTCAAAGGAAAAGTTTATAATGTGAGTAATAACAGGGTTTAAAGAGTCAAGGACAGGTATTAACATATCCCGACTAATGTTGTCATTACCAACCGCCTTGGAAGTGATAGACAGGATGCTTCTCTTGACTTCGCTCTCTGTGACTGTATGAAAATTAAAAGGAATACAATCAGGCGTGATGGGGTTCGCCATCTTTAACAATGTTTCAGCCTTCGTAGAGGCTGAAATTGTTAAAGGGGGAGTAGAAAAATGTTTATTTAGAGAATTCAGATCAAATGAATGATGAGAAGATTTTGAGGGATTACCCACGCCTAAAGATTTAAAAAATCTCCACATTTGTGAAGTAGTCAGTTTATCGATGGAGGAGTGGATGAAACGGCGTTTAGCATCTCTACACATCCTATTGCAGAGATTTCGCAATTTTTTGTACGTCGCAATATTGAGGTCAGTAGGATTCCTTTTAGAGACTCTCTTGGCTTTATCACGTTTTGCCATAATATTTTTAATAGTTTGAGTAAGCCAAGGTGCAGGTAGATGTTTTACCTTAATTTTCCTAATTGGAGCGTGCTTGTCATACAACTTTGTTAATGATTCATTAAAATAGGCCACCTTATCGTCAACATTCGTAAACGCATAAATATTATTCCAGTCAATGCCATTGGCGTCATAACATAAATTTGGAATATTTATATTTTTCATATTGCGTCTTAAAATTGTTTTGGTCTTGCGCTTTGAGAAGGAGAGTTTATAGCTAACGAAGAGTAAATCATGGAAGGAGAAAGGAGCTGTCAGCTGACCATGAGCTGACACACTGTGAGGGTTGGAGACAATAATGACATCAAGAAGAGACGGAGTACAATTAGGTGAAAAATGAGTTTCTGAGAGAGGAAGAATAGTAAAATTAAAAGAAGACACGATAGATTTTAGATTTGTCGCTCTGTGATCATTTTTCACGAGACAAGTGTTAAGATCACCCATTATGATCACATGTTCATAAGAAGGTGAAAGTTTCTCAAGAAGGTCTTCAAAGGTGTTAAAATAATTAATATTTAAGGAAGGACAATAGAGGACCCCTAAAAGGAGTTTAGTGTGATGGGAAGAAATTTCTATGAAGAGGTATTCGAGGATGTTAGGGGAAAGGTTTGAGGATTGTTGTATTAACCGAAAGGGTATATTATTTCGTAAGAAAATGCAAACACCTCCCCCTCTCTGAGAAACTCTGTCATTACGAATTAGAGTGAAATCCGGTAAAGTGTAAAGAGTCGAAGGAAGAGAAGGTTTTAACCAAGACTCAGAAACAAGGATACCGTCGACCTGCACGTTGCTAAATGATGCGAGAAAATCAGAGTAATGTGCCGGAATGCTTTGCGCATTTATATGTACAAAATTAAGACCATTAGAATTGCAGGAAAAGATAGAATTTAATTGTGAATCAACGGTCAAGCCTTCACTATCAAAAGATTGATTATGGCTAGAAACACTACGAAAATCATCAGAAGAGCATGAAAAGAAATCATCATTTATACAAGCATCACTTAAGTCAGACATATAGATATAAAATAAATATTAATATATAAATATATATACCTTAATCTAAATAAAAGACATAACAAAAACAATTAAACGAAATAAAAATACTATTAATCACAAGCGATACAAATAATCTCCCACATTATTTTTCCCTGGCTTAATAAATACATAACAAAAAGAGAAACAAAAAAAAAAAAGTCTATATCTATGCTGCATATCTACAATTATACAAGCACAATAATAAATAAAAGAAAACAACTTAGAGGACACAAATATTTTGAAATTCTAAATAGCAGCTACAAAATATAGATATTAGATAGATATCTATTTTAAAATTTAAAATACAAAGAAAAAGAAACAGCTGCTTATTCACCACAAAGATAAACATTTTTTGTTTGTGAGTTTGTGAGAGATCATCCATTTTGTAAGTAAGAGATTCCACAGTGTTGGCTGGCAGAGATTACGAGCAGTCCAGCAGGCTATGTCGGCTCTGGTGTACTTGCTGTGGGTTCTTGCTCAGGATTCCATCGGCGGCCATGGGAATGCTCAGTTAGGTATAAGTAAAACTTCAACTTCTTGATGTCGTAATGTGAACTGACGAATGTGGAATGTGGAATGAATTTATTACAAAACAGAACGGGTATATATACAAAAAGTGAACTAAGAATAAACCAATAGGAGTACAAGAAAACATAACAATTATAAAAAAATATCGTAGCGAGCGTCTTGTTACAGGGTTGTAAATCAATTATCGAGTGTGAGTGCTTGGTTTCCGATAAGCAGTTTTTAAGAACTATACATAGTCTTAAATCGATTATCAAGTGTGTGCTTTGTTTCAAGTGATGACGTAATATACTGCTACATATTGTTTAGAGAAAAAATATTTTACAACTGAAACTTACAACTTAATAATAAAAGCAGCTTACTATCATTGTTCTTTGCATTCTTATAAACTCTTAAGTTATCTCGTTGTTTGACTGTAATTGAAGTAATAGCCAAATATAGAACAAATACTTATTTATATTTCAAGCATAGGTGCAATAAAACTTGAGCAGCACTATAAACTTTTATTGTTGAAAAGTACAAATAGTTCATCTTACGTTTTTAGTTATAAGAAAGTAAAATCAGGAAACTTTGTATATAACATTTTTCATGGAAATATTCCACATAGGAATAAATAAATCTTAACAAAAGACAAAGTGTTCGAGATATAAGATTATTAAGAATACAAGATTAGCGTTAACGATTAAGCGATTGTGCAATTAGTTATTGATGTGTCGGCGCATAAAATAAGTCGATTACATTATCAGCTATCTTATCCGCATGAGTAATCTGAAAGGGAATGAGATCATGTTCAAGGAACTTGTCCAACTTAAAAAAAATAACATGAAATAATTTATAAAATAATTATTGTTGTTCTCAACAATTTATTTTATAGGTACCGTCAAGTGTGGCAACTTTACCATATTTTTTTTTACTTTTTTGCATTTTACTTCAACATGGATCTTGTTGTTTAAGTTTTAATTGATGATTTTTTACAAATAGGTGTTTCTCTGCTAATTGAATCATTGAATCCTACTAAATCTTACATAGAAACGCTATAATAACCTAGCCTACAGTTTGCATTGATAGTGTGCCCCAGAGAGCACGCGACATAAATTTACCGATCGTCCTGGCTTCGGTAGTTAAGTCACAACTTAGAAAAAGAATGCGACTTTGCGTACGCAATAGGGGAAGTCACTTCGAGCAAGAACTATATAACTAGGCTAAATTAAAAAAGGTCTTTTGTTACTTATTGTTAATTGTTATTACTACTGAACTGTTATTGATTCTTAATTTTATTTCAAATTTAAATTTATTTACACTTGTTATTGTTTTTAATTAATTTTATAGAAATTTTAAAGAACGACCTTAAGCTTAGTTCGAATACGAATTTCCGCTTGCTTCCTTTGTGATCATTCTTTTTTCAGTTTCTTTGAAATAAGTTCCTAGTTGTTATGCATTTTTAGGAGCTAAGAAAACGGTTGTTTTTAAAATAATCTGCAAGCCAAGTTTCATAACATTTTTGTTTTGTTTTTTTGGCATTTTAGTGGAAAAAAACTCAATTAGATATTGAAATAATATCGTTTTTCGTCTCGCATTTTTTAATTTGGATATTTGTGGTTTAAACATATAAATAACAAGTGCTTAATCGTTTTTATAAATCAGAAGAAAAAATTAGATTTAAATTGATACTTTTTTAAATTAATGTTTGATGATGCATTTTTGACCTATTTTGAAAAAAGCTAAAAAAAAACATGATAACTTAAAAATGGTTGCGCTGCGAACACAATTGACCATATGGGATGAAAAAGTACAATATTTTGACAATTAACATAGCTGCCAGCTTAAAACACTTTTTGGAATACCACAATTTATTATAAAATCTACCAATATGCCTAAAATTGCGCCTACTTCCACATATAAAAAAATATTCAATGGAAACTAGTACCTATAGGGTATGCTTAGGTAAAGATGCTCACGGAAGGTAAAGATTCCACGTTTGACGGTATCTAGAAAATATTTTTTACTAAAAAATCTGCCTATGAAATATTTTTATGCTATATATTACGTATTCACTTTTAGCAATAAATCGAAAATAAAAAATAAGAAAGAAGCAATAAATTTGTACTTATTTATATTTAGTTTTTGAGACAAGTGTCTTAAGTTACATAAAACAATTTTTTTTATTAGTTATTAGGTGCTACTCAATCATTACCCATGCCAAGTCAGAGCGCATCAAGTATGATATCTCAATCTGATGACGACATTAATTCCAGTGACAGCGATACCGACCAAGAGGTAATACTTGCATTCAATGCAAAATTGAATATGAAATTGATTCTGTAAAGATGTATGTAAGCATTGAATAATAATGTACATTATGTAAGCATTTTTTTTACAGATGAACCCCAATCTTACTCTATCCACTATTAAATATAATAACCAAAACAAACGCGCAGAAACGATGATTAATGGACAAATAAGTCGATTACTAAACGACAAATCTATAATGCGTAACCGTAGATCCCTAGTGAGCAGCACTCCTCTACCCGATAGGAACGCTCAGAATCTTAAGCTGACATTCGATCAAGCATCGCAGACCGACCCTGTTTTCGATCAACTGCCAATGGAGAAGATAGAAGAATTGGAAAGGGCATTAAAACGCTTATACGGGCAGTTCCTCTCCTTTGTACCTGATGTTCTAATAAATGAAAATCGATCAACCATGGATAGGACATCTGAAGATCGAAGACTAGACGAGAACGTAGAGATTTTAGAAATGGAAGAACCGCCAACCATTCGTCAAAGTACGTCAAGTGTCGAGCTCGAAATGGTCAAGATGCCTGGTGGCTTAAAGATACGGAGAGCGTCAGCGCAGACCACTAACGCAAGTCTGCCATTGTCGGTTAACAATGGTGAAATGGTATGTAAATCATATATTATTCATATGTAGTTAAGTGTATAAAATTAATAAGTCATATATTATACATAAGTAGTTAAGTATATTAAATTCAATTAACCCGTAACGTTTGACGTAACCTGAAATAATGTTCCAAATAGACCTGCTCATTAACACAGTATATAATGTATCTCTCTATTACTTCTCTGGTATCCAATAGGTAAAAGTAATTTATGAAAGAGATCAGGCGCAGTTCTAATGGCTTTAGTGCTTTCCGATGCACGGGCTAACTTCGGAACTCAGAGCTACTAATGATAATTTCTAGTACGAAAAATCCAGCAAAATTTTTATTGGCCCGATCTACCGCTTTGAACTATGTGTTTTAGTATATTTCACAGGACTCATAATCCTCTGTAATAATTAAATTTCCATTACACTAATTTCATTTAAAAATTATTAAATAAATATAAATAGCTATTGTTATTAAAGAGCTCATAAAGTTAAAATACATTGAACCATAATGTTATTATTTCCTATGAATTACAATACAAAGTACCTATTTAATAAAATCTATTATTATCTTACACGATTATTATCAGTGAAAGCTAGTTTGGAATTCGGGCTGGTATTAAAATTGTAAACAAAACTTGTGTAAAATAAATAATACACACCGAATTTATGTATTCTATGACGTATATTGTTTGAGGCGCTGCAATAAGAGGTGGGTACTGACTATATAATAGATTAATTACCTGTGTATAGGAAATAAAAATCAATAAAGAATATAAAAAAATTTAACAACTACCTAATAATGAAATCAATATAATTATTAAAGTAATTCATTTTCATAGGTATCAATTGGAAAGGGCAATGTCACCGTGCCTGCCAGACTAATGGCAGAAATCGATTGGACTTCCCACACTTCAGCGACAAGACAACTGCTACAAGCCGTCTTTCCTAGAAGGTAATTACTAATTCCGGTTAACATTTAACCAGAAATTAATCAACTGCATTCTTTCTTACGTTTTCCTTATATTATGTTCCGTTCTACGTATAAAATAGTATCAAATGCTTTTTTTTAAATTTGATTCTGAATGTGATTTGAAACAATATTTAAGACGATCGTCGATTTGTAATTGCCTATCCACAGTATAAATAAATAAAATTATTACATTAAAAATAAACCGTTTTAGAATTTTAGCCACTCATTCCTTAACTGGGAAGCAGTCACCGGCATTTGCGAACAAACCACCGAAAAAGCAATTGGACCCTAAATTAGTAGACGATATCGTTAACACTGTCGCTGAAAGGTGCGATGTTCCTAAAAGGATTGTTAGGTTGGTATTCTTATTTTAATCTCTTAACTTTGTTACCTTTTTAATATAGTATTTGTTTACAAAACAATGGAATACTCAATACCTACTAATGTATTCTAACATCTAACAAAAAAGCAAATATCATATTAGACATTTATGGGCTACGGTAAGTGGTCACTACCGCCAATAGACATTGGCGCCATTATATATTTTCCTTACATTGCGCCACCAACCTTGGGAACTATGATGTAATGTCCCTTTTGCCTATGGTTATACTGGCTCACTCACCCTTCCAAGCGAAACACAACAAAGTTAATTACTAAATATCGTTATTTGGTGGTACTAACAATAATGTAATTATAAACAAAATGTTTTTTTGTAGTAAATTATATAGATTAGACTTTTAGTATTAAAAAAATTACAGGAGCTCGATTACGACGAAATGTACGGACGAAGCAAAGTTATATAAAAATCGTCACCGGTTCAGAAAAATACACGAACAACAGAACCAAGAGAACGTCCCGCCATCTTCTGCGTCATCGAACGAATCCACCACTGCTCGAGATTAACGAGACAAAAAAAAAAAACAATTTGTACCATTGAGACAATCAATCAATTCAAAATAATTACTATTAAGATTTTTGCTTTAATAATTATCTTGTACATTTTTATCGTATAGACTTAAAATATAATCGTAGGATCGTGTCGTAGTATAATTAAGAATCGCAATATTTTATTTTTTTTAATTTTTGAAACTTTCCACTGAGTTTTCATGTTTGTGTCTAATTATTATATATATCGTACGCGACGGTGAACCATAATAAAAACAGCGTGATGGATTAATCTTGACTGTCCTCTTTAAAAAGATTGTTTCGCACTATTTACTATAAAATTAAATATTTCATAATATTTATAATACCTATAAATGAAATCATATGTTATACCTAATACTTATTTTTATAGCCAAGTACTTAGTTCAAAATAATATATAATGTAATAAAGAGGATTTTAATATTTTACTTAATAAGCTCTTAACAAATAACTCATTCAGAATGTTCGGATTTTAATATTTTACTTAATAAGCTTTTAACAAATAACTCATTCAGAATGTTCGTATCATGTTAACTTCATTTATTGAATATTTATTAGTTATTAGTAATTTTAAAATCGTCGATTTTATACGTTAGTTATCATAAAACTAAATCGTTACTAAATTAATTTACAAATTAACCTTTTCAAATCGCATTTTTCGCACCATTAGTATAAAAAATATAGGACGATACGAATAAATTAATTTATAATTTTAACTATATTTTTACGATATCCTCAATATAGAATCAATATAGAACATACATATTTGAGGCTGTGACAATGTTAGTTAAGATTTTTTTTTCTTTAAGTAGCCCTCTTATAAAGTTTAAGTAGGTAATATTAAGCCAGACAGTCATTATTCCACAGACTGCCTAAATCAATTTGTATAGCCGCCAGTCTGTCGGTGGTGCAGTCTAAGACTGCTACATTGGGAAACAATGACTTACGCCACATTAGTGCGAGTCCTCCAAACGGTCTGCCTTTCAGTGCACGCGCCAACGAGGTATCCACTGCAGACGTGGCGAAACAACTAAAATATTCACTTATTTCGTTCACAAAACCTAAATCGTGTGGTAAGAGCCAAGTCTCTTGCAGAGCTAATATATCGACACGCTTAGACAGGTCTCTTATTTATTCGACAGACCCTTTACCAGAACGGCAGTTAAACGTACTTAATGTGATATTTGTTCTGGTCGTACTACCCATATTATTTATTATTTAAAGCGTTCCTTGTGTATCGTTCTCTAAAGCGTCGGTATACTAAGCCTGCTGGCCAAAAGTTCGTATCCAAAAATTTACTCATCCTACTTGCGTGTATCTTGACCTTAAAAGAATTAAAAGCAGTGTCCTTGTGTTGTGCAAGACGTTCAACACTAAGGCACTCCTGTCCCATATCATGAATATGTTCTTTAATATCGGACTCAGTTACAGTTTTTAAAGCGCGAGAGATATAAATCGAACATTCCGGGTCGGCGACATGTATCTTGCATTGAGCGGAATACGTCCCTCTCATATTCGTAATTTGAATTTTACGTTTTTTATTCTTTACAATTTGAAATTCATCGTCCGTGGGTACTTTGACCTTAGGCGTTTCTAATAAATCGCGCGCAACCAAATGATTGGCCCTAGAAATCCCATGCGTACTTACATTTTGCATACGGGCCGATTTCGTTAGGGACCGTCATAGGTAAAATTATGGAAGGGTTATTATATCCTAGTATTCGTCATAACATAAAGCTAAATGCTGCGCAGTTTGGTTTTCGGCCAGGACTCTCGACAGATGCTGCCGTCTTCAGCCTCAAATCGATAGTTAACTACTACACAAACAGAGGAACCTCAGTTTATGCTTGCTTCTTAGACCTAAGCCGTGCCTTTGACTTAGTTAACTATCAGCATCTATGGCAGAAACTAAAACTTTCTAATGTACCATCTAAGACGGTGAATCTGTTGAGATACTGGTACGAGAACCAAACTAACTTTGTGAAGTGGGGTAACGCCGTCTCTAATGATTATACACTGGAGTGCGGCGTGCGACAAGGTGGGCTGACCTCTCCGGACCTTTTTAACGTTTACGTTAATGACCTGATTGAGGAACTTAGAATTACAAGGCTTGGTTGCTATATAGGCACAACGTGCGTTAATAATCTGAGTTACGCTGATGACATGGTCCTTCTGAGTCCCTCAATTAGAGGATTGAGGGGATTATTGAGCATCTGTGAACGGTATGCAATGGAGCATGGCCTCAGGTATAATGTAAAAAAGACGCAAATGATGGTGTTCCGCTCGGGCAGAGGACCAGAGAGGATTCCGCTAGTTTCTTTGGATGGTGTACCGATCGAAAGAGTAGATCAGTTTAGGTATTTGGGGCATATTCTTACTTCGGATCTACGCGACAACCTAGATATAGAGCGTGAACGTAGGGCTTTGGCTGTTCGGTGTAATATGGTTGCACGTCGTTTCGGGCGCTGTAGTCCTGATGCTAAGCTGACGCTTTTTCGAGCTTATTGTCAGTGTTTTTACACGTGTCAACTGTGGTGTAACGGCACAAAAGGTGCACGTAGTAGCATCAGAGTGCAGTATAATAACGCATACCGCATTCTGATAAAACTGCCTAGGTACTGCAGTGCGTCAGCCATGTTTGCCGACGCCAGAGTCCCTGACTATTTCGCGATTGTTAGGTCGCGGATTGCGGCATTTTGGTACCGTACTAGGAATTCGGACAATGAGATTCTAAGGATATGCTTTGAGTGCCCTGAAAACTCCATTGTTAAGTACTGGCATGCCGTGCATCACGACAGCAATCATAAATAGTTTAGTTTAATTATGTAATCTAACATAGTTTTAAGGATAAATTGTTACTAACAATAATATAGTAAGAAACTTGTATTTTTTGCTATATCCCATTTGTATGGACTTTTGTTGTCTGAAATAAATTATTATTATTATTTGTATCTATTTTTTTATCTCCCTTTTTACAGGGGTACCTTTAACTATCGCGCGGGCCATTACCAAGCGTGATAGCTTAGTTAAATGTTAAATTGACAATGGTGATGCGAGGAACTTTCGAGTAAGACGTGTGGTGTTTAATATGACGGCTTTCTGTAAAAGTGCGAGAGTGGACTTGGACATTTGGAGAATATTGAGATTGGTCTTGAGTGTTTTTGGGATAATGCCTGTACTGGAAAGAATGATTGGTAGAATTTTAACTGTGTTTATTGACCATTGTTTTTTAATTTCAGTAGCTAATTCTATGTATTTGATTACTTTTTCAGTGTGTGTACTGAGTAGGTTATGTGTGTTACATACTGCGATATCGATTATAAAAACAATTTTGTTATTTTTGTCTATTACTGTTATGTCTGGTCTATTATAATGAATGGTTTTGTCGGTGATAATCGTTCTATCCCAGTAAATCTTAAAGTTATTATTTTCTAGGATTTTACAGGGTTGGTATTTATAGTAAGCTACTTTATTTGCTATGAATTTATATTGATGGGCTTAGTTTTGGTGAACTATTGCTGCTACTTGGTCATGCCTGTGCTTATAATCAGCTTGGACGATTGACTTGCAAGCACCGGTTATGTGTTGAATTGTTTCTGAACTGCTGAGGCAACGTCTACATAAATCAGTCGGTAAATTAGGTGTGCGAATAATATGTTTCTGATAGTTACGGGTGTCTATTACTTGGTCTTGTATGGCTATCATAAAAGCCTCTGTCTCGGGGAATAACTCACCACGCCGCAGCCACTCGTTCGACGCATCCATGTCGACATGTGCTTGGCTCAGGTCAGCTCGATGTCTCCCGTGCAATGACTTTTGTGACCACATACACATTTTTTGTTCTTTACTAATTATTTGTTCGCTTGATTGCTTATTTCTATTATGTAGATTAAGTGGAGTGAATTTTTTATCAATCTTATTTATGTATTTATGGATTGGAGAATTTTCTGCTTTGTCGTAAAAGAACTTTCTCAGCTTAGTTATGAGACTATTGTGCAAGTTATGTATATCAATGAAACCTCTTCCTCCTTCAGCGCGTGGTAGTGTGAGTCTCTGTATACAACTTTTGGGGTGATGTTTCCTGTGTGTGGTCATATGTGTGTTTATTATTCGCTGTAGTTTTTGCAGATCAGTTTTAGACCAATTTATAATTCCAAAGGAATATGAGAGTAATGGTATTGCATAGGTATTGATGGCTTTTGTGCTGTTGCGTGAATTTAAATGTGTTTTTAATATTTTATTTAACCTTATTTTAAACTTTTGTATCAATTCTTTTTTAATTTGTTTGTGTTTTATTTGCTTAGACTGGTAAAATCCTAAATATTTATAAGTACTCATTTCATCCATTGCTTCTATTTGTTCTCCCGTTTCTAACATATATGTGTTTGTTACTGTTTTGCCCCTATTTATTGAATGCATTTTACATTTATCAACCCCAAAGTGCATTTGTATGTCTGTAGAAAAAGATTGTGTGACGTCTGTTAGTTTTATAAGTTCGGCTTTAGTGGTTCCATAGATCTTTATATCGTCCATATACATTAAGTGGGAAATAACACAGTGTGTGTCATAATGTTTTAGCTTGAAACCAGCATTAGTATTGTTAAGTAAATCGGAAAGTGGGTTGAGAGCCATACAAAACCATAAGGGACTAAGTGCATCTCCTTGAAATATTCCTCTTTGTATTTTAATCGGATCAGTAGTAATTGGTGTGTTATTCTGATAAACTTTAAGTGTAGTTTCCCATTGAGACATTATACAACTAAAAAAATTTATAAGTACCGTGTCAATCTTATAAAGTTGAAGTACATATATATAGAAGCCAACTGTGAGGTACAGAATCGAATGCCTTCTTATAGTCAACGTACATTGTGTAGATGTTTCGTTTACTGCTCAGTGCCTGTTTCATTACTATTGAATCTATTACCAATTGTTCTTTACATCCTTGACTTTTTTTTCTACAACCTTTTTGTTGTTCTGCTAAAACTTTATATGCTTCTAAGTGCTGATAAATGGTATCGCTAATACATCCTGTCATTATTTTATATACAGTTTGTAAACATGTGATTGGTCTATAATTTGCAGGATTTTTTAGATCTGAATCTTTAGGGAGCATGTATGTAATTCCAGTTGTTAAAAATTTTGGTATAGTTTCTGGTGATTTGATGAATTGACATATGTATTTATGAATGTATGGATGGATGCAAGTGATTTTCTTAAGCCAAAAATTGTGTATGTTATCAGTACCAGGAGCTTTCCAGTTATGTGTGCGTTTGATAATCTGAGTGAACGTTTCTATTGGTATGTCTTTAAAATTCATTTTCTCTATATGCGTACTATCTCCGATGTCCTGAAGCCAATTAGCGTTTGCATTATGTTGGACTGGATTTGACCAAATATCCGCCCAAAATTCATGAAGTTTTTGTGGTGTGGTGTATTCTGTGTTTTGAGTTAAAGTATTTTGATTATGTGTTACTAAGTTTCTGTAAAATGTTCTTTCATTGTTTGTGAATGTAAAATTTTGTTGTTTTCTATTAGTGCATGTTAAGTATCGTTTAAGTCTTTTAGAAACGGCAATCAGTTTTTGTTTTAATGTGTCAAGAAAATGTTCTAATTCAATATTTGGTTCCTCGTATTGACTATGCTCTTTATACTTTATTTTAATCTCTTGGACAGTTTTGATTACTCTCTGGGTTCTATTTCCTGCAATATATTGCGTTAATCTTCCGATTTCTAATCTATACTTTTCAATTCTTTTTTCAATTCTTCTCTGCCATTTCGGTTTTTTAGCGTATTTATTTTGAACTGTATCATTGTTTACTCTAAAAATTGTACCATTACAGACAGCTGCTGCATGAGCTGCTGAGTAAATGAGTGCATGTAAATATTTAAAATCTATGTTATCATTTAAATGTTTCGGAAGGATTTCATTATTCAATGTTTGTGTAATATTAGCAAATTTACGTGTAGTTTTTTGTTTTGGAATATATGGTCTTTCTTCTGGGTGCATATCTTTAAATCTATTTATTGCGTTATTAAATTCTATTTCGATATAGCTGGGTGTTAATTTACTATTTTCTACTAAAGTGCTATTGCTTTCGTTTTCAGTCAAAGAGATACTTGATGTAATTTGAGTCTTTTGACGCTATGTTTGATTCAATGGGTGTGTTGTGTTCGGATGGATTTATAGCATTTTGTAGTTTTTTGTTTATTTCCATTCTAATTTCTTCTATCTTATCTTTATTTACCAAATCATTGAAAAATATTACTCTACGCTGTTCTGCAATTCTTTGTTCTGAAAGATGGGAAAGGTGTGGATGTTTGTCTACAACGAGCTCAAATAACTTTTTTCGATAGGCTGTTTTATTTGTTTCTAAGTTTGTTGATTCAAAATAACATCGGATTATATCTTCATTAATTACATTAGACCATTTCATTCGTTTATTACTATTTGAGTTTATCTGTGGAACTAGATGTTCGGGCTGTGAAGGTTGTCTGAGTGGAAAATTTACAATTTCTCCTTCTGTCTGTATTTTATCCGCTACTTCATTTCTTATCTCATCTAAAACGTTCTGTGGTAGTAATTTACGCCTGAGTATAGCACGTCTTTGATCACCTACACGCTGCCGCGTTACTTGCATATTGGGGAATTTCTGAATGAACTGTTCGTGCAATATGTGTAGATATTTATTCATTTGTGTTGTTTCGCATTTAGTAATTAGTAAATATGTGTGCCATATAAAGCGGTTCATATCTTGAGACCATTTGTTTCGCACACGAGAAGTACCAGCACTGGGCGCAGCATTCATAGCACATGCCTCCTGCGCAACAGCTGTTGGCATTGAAATATGGGATGAACGTCGTGATGGTGGTGAAGAGCAGGGTGACTCAAAAAGAGTTGCAGCTGAAGAAGGTGATGGGAAGTTTGAAAAAAGTGAATGATTTGAAAGTGAAGAAGATGAAGTTGAGGGTGATTGATCGGCTGTAACATATTCTTCGAGGGGAACCCGCCTGTTCAGTCCCCCATCGCCAACGGATCGCATGCTGTGACATCCAGCGTCGGCTCCAGATGCGCCCCGGCGACCCCCGGGCAGTGTCCGTAAACTATATCTTTTATTACTGCGTTCCATGTTAATCTCCAATTACAAGATTGGGTCGGGTTTGGGATCGTTAGTTTAGGTAGGTGTATGCCAAGATGTATGTGGCTATGTGAAAATGTTTATTGGTCAAGATGTTAGGACCACAAGAACCAGTATCAGCTACCCGTAAGCCCCCCCACCACGGCAAGGTGATCCCCGGGGGGGTATTATTATTATTATTATTATTATTGTATTTAATTACCTAGTAAAATTTCATATAAATACGAACAGATATTTACGCATTTTCGCATTTACGTACGATTATTATCACAAAAATACTTTAGAATCGAAAATTTTGCAAATAACCAGAATCGTAGTATATCTCGTAAAATATATATCGAAATGGATCGATTAATTGATCACCATAAACTTGACACATTTAGTTTTTTTACATGGAAGGTCTCTATATTATGCATTTTTTATACCTTATCACTAGATGGCGCTACAGAATATTTAGTTCAACCCATACCGCCAAGATTAGGTAGAATCACGGTCGTATACACAGGCCTTGTAACTTCAAATTGAGGTACGTTGACATAATGACGCTGTTAAGTTCAATTTACGGCCGCCAGAGACATGAGAATTCGCGTGATAATTATCCCGAAAACTTTTTCAAATCCAAACAAAACAGTTAAATAACAAAAAATCCGCAAAACTCAACCAAACGATATAACATTGATTAAATAACACAATACTTGGGAGAGAAAAATATCAGCTTCGATAGCAGTGACGTAGTACCTCAAGCGGATAGTATTGCGAATTAGCAGTTGTAACACACTCACACCTATCTCTCACCACTGACATTTGACTCAGTTGCAAGACCTGTGTATACGACCGTGCAGCTTTACTCAGTTGACAGATAACAGATTACAAAATTGTATACCTACAGTGGTTTATCCAGCGTAAAACATAACCACTACAATTTAAGTTAGTTTTAGGCTAAGTACATTTTTTAGCTATATTTAAAATTAATACCTGTAAAAAAAAATATGCATAAAACAGTTTTGATAGAGATTTTAGTCAGATTTGTGACTACTGGGTTAAACAATTATAATAAATTGTTCCTTTACTATAAAAGCGCCTCTCCATATAACTAACTATTCGCGTAATAAGTTAATAAATAAGTTTTATAGCAGTTTTTTTATTATAATAGCGATGGAGCTCTTAATATTCGTGTAAATGAACATTTTTAAATAAAACCACACAACATGTATATTATATTAATTTTTTTTAGTAATTTTGCCGCTAATTCATCAACTACTCAAATATAATGTTTTTGGTTTTGGAAGTACTCGCTTCAATATCACGAGGTGCCTTCCTATCTCAGGAGACTGTTGAGAGCATACCGGGGCCTCCACAAAAAGGAGCCCCCACAATAGAGACTTTGGAAAAAGAATTCTTTTAAATTCCGACTAGTAAACACTAGTAAACAACTTTTGTAAACTCATTCTATTTGGAAAATAATTTGGGGCCAGGGGGCCTCCACTCCTTTGTTGTCCCGAGGCCTCCAGACCTCTAAATCCGGCCCTGCCTGCGGGCAACCGTCCGTCCCGGAATGAGGTTGTTTTGCTACGCGGATGACACCCTCATCACGGTGACGGGGTGGAATTTCCAGAAGGCAGCCCTCCGGCCCGAAGTCGGCATGTCGCGGTGGTCGCGGCGCGTCGGAGTCGCGGCTCACGGTGGACCAGATAGGAATGTTGGGCTTGAGGGTCTCCAAAATGGAGGCCCTCTTATGCCACGGTCCACGTTGGGCCCCTCACGTAGGCCGTGTATGATCGTCGAAGGGACTTGGATAGAGGGGAAGAACGAGATGAAGTATCTGGGTCTAATCTTTGATGGAAGATGGAGCTTCGGGCATCACTAAGTCCTACTAGGACATCAATGCAGCTGCCACATTGGGCCGCCTCCTACCTAATGTGGGTGGGCCGGAATCACCATGCCGTGCCGGCGCCTATACGCCGGTGGTACGGGACATGGCTGTTTCGGTAAGTACCTGAACGGGATAGCGAGGAGGGAGGTATCACTCTCCTGCTACGAATATGGTGCGTCACTGGACACGGCGCACTACACTCTGACAGAGTGTGCTGCGTGGGGGCCCCAGAGGCATTCTCTCGCTGCCGAACGAGCGAGCGAGATGTTGGATGGAGATGGTTATTTTCTGCGAGAGTGTCATGTCGCAGAAGGAGGTTGCGGTGCGGGATTGTGAGGCAAGTACCTCCACTGACCCGCCAAAAAAGGGGAGGAGGCGCCGATGCAATGTACACCTTCTCCCCCCGCCATAACCGGGGCTCGGCTTGGCCCCTAGGATTGGGTGCCCGCTTAGGCGGGTCAACCATCTAGGATACGGTAGAATGCGCAAGTGATCGTGTAACGCCCCTTCGAAGAGACGGAGTGGGTACCGCTGGTTTTGCAGTAGGTATTCCGGCTCTTTCAGCGCCCGCGAGTCTCATATACCTTATGTGAGGGAAAAGAAAAGTATCTCCGGCACACTACATGTATGTAATGCTTTGTGTAGGTGTTTCGTGTTGTGTGTAGGGTAAAACAAGTACGGCTTAAGAAATTTCTCAATTGCCCCCCTCCCCACTAGACCAAAAGCTGGGTACGCCCATGATAATGTACTAACGTACTAAAAACAGACGGTGCGAACAAAATTTGTGTAGCAGACGCAGGAGTGCGGGGCGCACGGGGCGGGGCTAAGAGTCAAAGATGCGTTGTCACTGTCATAGACACGACACTTTTTTTTCTGCCTATCGAATTGGGTATTGGTAGGTAAGTTAAATTAATTTAAATAGGCAAACTGTCGGTTTTATGTATAATTGAAGTAAACGAAGTGAAATAAACATTTCAAATTAATATAAACTTTATTTACCTTTAAACAAATTATTATATTTATTTATTTACCTTTTTTTATAAATGATCTTTGCAGCTCTACAAGTTTAGTTTTATTGATTAGGTAATTTTCCGGTTGTATATCAATTTCAAACTTACTTTTCATATCCTTTACCAGTGATTGGTAGATATATGACTTTATCGTGCCTTTCGCGCCGCAGGTCGTGGGTTCGATTCCCACCCAGGACAGACATTTGTGTGCATGAACATGTCTGTTTGTCCTGAGTCTGGGTGTAATTATCTATATAAGTATGTATTTACAAAAGAAAAGTAGTATATGTAGTATATCAGTTGTCTGGTTTCCATAGTACAAGCTCTGCTTAGTTTGGGATCAGATAGCCGTGTGTGAATAATGTCCCAGGATATTATTATTATTATTTTTATTATATAAATAGTACACTAACGCTAAGTACCTACGTGTCCAATCTATACGGTTCACTTTTCATAATCTATGATTTTCATATAAAATGTCATGTATAGTAGAAAATAAAGTACAAACATTTGTTTTGGTTGGTTTTAGTTTACTTATCTTACTTATGATAAGTCATGCAACTATCTCTTTTCTTCGTAGTTGATTGATTTTTACATGTTTTTAACACGCAAAAGGCGTTTTTTAATCATGTTAGTCACAGTTTCGCTAGTTTCGCTACGTCCGGCCACGATGAGCGTAGGCGAGTATGAAAATTAGACAACTCATCGCGCAAACATTTGGCTTGCGGTGTCTATTCTGGGTGTGTAATGTTTGATATAATAACAAATGCTCTAATTTCACTTGAAATAACGTTCATATGTTATAATTTTCATATGCTATAATATCAAATAACCTAATTTCATATGATATAATGTTTTATATGATATAATCTTCCTTTGATATAATAACATTTTGTATAAAGTGCATATGATATAATTTTCAAAATGCATAATATTCTTTTAATATAACTTTCATTTCACCTAATGTTCTTTTGACCTAATTTTCTGGTCGAGGTCGGACTTGGTCGATGGAGCCCCGCTTCGCGGGGCTCCTACTTCTGGTTGGTTTAAAAAAAAAAACCACGAAACCTTCTAACCTAACCTATCCGAGTCGGGGTGCCCTAAAGTCCAGATTGCATCCAGATCCTCCTGGTAACAATCGTTGGGTGATGTATAGGGTATAAAGGGAAGAACAAAAACTTAATACAATAGCTATATTAGTTATTTAATCTTAACACATCAATTATAAATATAACATCTTATTTCAGTTTTAAGTTAGAGCTTAGCAGGCCAGGCAGTCCAGACCAGGTTAGCAGGCGTTTAAAATCGTATCGAATATTCTAAATTATATTAAAAGTTACTTAGAGATTATGAATATTATAGTAAATAAATAATATACTAAATGAATGTTATGTCAAATGTGCATTATAAAAGGTGTTCATTATATCAAAAGAAATTAGATAAAATGAAATTATATATATCTACAGTTCAATATGACAACTGATCGTTATATTAAATAAAATTATATTAAGTGATATTATGTCAAGTGAACGTTAGATTTTTTGTTATTATATCAACCGTTACACACCCGTCTATTCTAGTACGTTAGTACATTATTAGTCAATGGTTAAAATTAAAACACATTCTTTATTTGATGCGATTTTAATTTTCGGAACTAAGTATTATATATCCAATGAAATAAGACTGATTGATTATAATTTATTATTATGATTTATGTACATATTTTTACAATAAATGTAGATTTTGTAATCTCTGATTTTTTTTATATTTATGAAAACTACGTAATTACATTAATTTAAAATAGAAGTAATGAATACTAAAATACATTTTGCAGAATGTCAGGTTAGGACTTAGGTGTTTTGACGTCAACTTTACTTACAAAAGATAATGTATAGAATGTGTATGTTTGCGATGCAATGGTATGGCAACATTGACTTCGTCGAAAGATTAAAAGAAAAGAGAAGAAAAATTATTTTGCTTTGAATATAAGAAGGAAAAAAAAACAATATAGAAGGTTCACAGGGAATAAAAGAACATCAGTTTTATCAAAAGTATTTTACTTATGTAATTGAAAATGTATAATAACTATAATATATATAGGTATAATATATATGGGTATAGGTATTATAAATATTTTGAAATATTTAATTTTATAGTAAATAGTGCGAAACAATCTTTTTAAAGAGGACAGTCAAGATTAATCCATCACGCTGTTTTTATTATGGTTCACCGTCGCGTACGATATATATAATAATTAGACACAAACATGAAAACTCAGTGGAATGTTTCAAAAATTAAAAAAAATAAAATATTGCGATTCTTAATTATACTACGACACGATCCTACGATTATATTTTAAGTCTATACGATAAAAATGTACGAGATAATTATTAACGCAAAAATCTTAATAGTAATTATTTTGAATTGATTGATTGTCTCAATGGTACAAATTGATATTTTTTTTGTCTCGTTAATCTCGAGCAGTGGTGGATTCGTTCGATGACGCAGAAGATGACGGGACGTTCTCTTGGTTCTGTTGTTCGTGTATTTTTCTGAACCGTTGACGATTTTTATATAACTTTGCTTCCTCCGTACATTTCGTCGTAATCGAGCTCCTGTAATTTTTTTAATACTAAAAGTCTAATCTATATAATTTACTACAAAAAAACATTTTGTTTATAATTACATTATTGTTAGTACCACCAAATAACGATATTTAGTAATTAACTTTCTTGTGTTTCGCTTGGAAGGGTGAGTGAGCCAGTATAACCATAGGCAAAAGGGACATTACATCATAGTTCCCAAGGTTGGTGGCGCAATGTAAGGAAAATATATAATGGCGCCAATGTCTATTGGCGGTAGTGACCACTTACCGTAGCCCATAAATGTCTAATATGATATTTGCTTTTTTGTAAGATGTTACAATACATTAGTAGGTATTGAGTATTCCATTGTTTTGTAAACAAATACTATATTAAAAAGGTAACAAAGTTAAGAGATTAAAATAAGAATACCAACCAAACAATCCTTTTAGGAACATCGCACCTTTCAGCGACAGTGTTAACGATATCGTCTACTAATTTAGGGTCCAATTGCTTTTTCGGTGGTTTGTTCGCAAATGCCGGTGACTGCTTCCGCTTTTTAGTTAAGGAATGAGTGGCTAAAATTCTAAAACGGTTTATTTTTAATGTAATAATTTTATTTATTTATACTGTGGATAGGCAATTACAAATCGACGATCGTCTTAAATATTGTTTCAAATCACATTCAGAATCAAATTTAAAAAAAAGCATTTGATACTATTTTATACGTAGAACGGAACATAATATAAGGAAAACGTAAGAAAGAATGCAGTTGATTAATTTCTGGTTAAATGTTAACCGGAATTAGTAATTACCTTCTAGGAAAGACGGCTTGTAGCAGTTGTCTTGTCGCTGAAGTGTGGGAAGTCCAATCGATTTCTGCCATTAGTCTGGCAGGCACGGTGACATTGCCCTTTCCAATTGATACCTATGAAAATGAATTACTTTAATAATTATATTGATTTCATTATTAGGTAGTTGTTAAATTTTTTTATATTCTTTATTGATTTTTATTTCCTATACACAGGTCTATTATATAGTCAGTACCCACCTCTTATTGCAGCACCTCACACAATATACGTCATAGAATACATAAATTCGGTGTGTATTATTTATTTTACACAAGTTTTGTTTACAATTTTAATACCAGCCCGAATTCCAAACTAGCTTTCACTGATAATAATCGTGTAAGATAATAATAGATTTTATTAAATAGGTACTTTGTATTGTAATTCATAGGAAATAATAACATTATGGTTCAATGTATTTTAACTTTATGAGCTCTTTAATAACAATAGCTATTTATATTTATTTAATAATTTTTAAATGAAATTAGTGTAATGGAAATTTAATTATTACAGAGGATTATGAGTCCTGTGAAATATACTAAAACACATAGTTCAAAGCGGTAGATCGGGCCTATAAAAATTTTGCTGGATTTTTCGTACTAGAAATTATCATTAGTAGCTCTGAGTTCCGAAGTTAGCCCGTGCATCGGAAAGCACTAAAGCCATTAGAACTGCGCCTGATCTCTTTCATAAATTACTTTTACCTATTGGATACCAGAGAAGTAATAGAGAGATACATTATATACTGTGTTAATGAGCAGGTCTATTTGGAACATTATTTCAGGTTACGTCAAACGTTACGGGTTAATTGAATTTAATATACTTAACTACTTATGTATAATATATGACTTATGAATTTTATACACTTAACTACATATGAATAATATATGATTTACATACCATTTCACCATTGTTAACCGACAATAGCAGACTTGCGTTAGTGGTCTGCGCTGACGCTCTCCGTATCTTTAAGCCACCAGGCATCTTGACCATTTCGAGCTCGACACTTGACGTACTTTGACGAATGGTTGGCGGTTCTTCCATTTCTAAAATCTCTACGTTCTCGTCTAGTCTTCGATCTTCAGATGTCCTATCCATGGTTGATCGATTTTCATTTATTAGAACATCAGGTACAAAGGAGAGGAACTGCCCGTATAAGCGTTTTAATTTCCTTTCCAATTCTTCTACCTTCTCCATTGGCAGTTGATCGAAAACAGGGTCGGTCTGCGATGCTTGATCGAATGTCAGCTTAAGATTCTGAGCGTTCCTATCGGGTAGAGGAGTGCTGCTCACTAGGGATCTACGGTTACGCATTATAGATTTGTCGTTTAGTAATCGACTTATTTGTCCGTTAATCATCGTTTCTGCGCGTTTGTTTTGGTTATTATATTTAATAGTGGATAGAGTAAGATTGGGGTTCATCTGTAAAAAAAATGCTTACATAATGTACATTATTATTCAATGCTTACATACATCTTTACAGAATCAATTTCATATTCAATTTTGCATTGAATGCAAGTATTACCTCTTGGTCGGTATCGCTGTCACTGGAATTAATGTCGTCATCAGAGTGAGATATCATACTTGATGCGCTCTGACTTGGCATGGGTAATGATTGAGTAGCACCTAATAACTAATAAAAAAATTGTTTTATGTAACTTAAAACACTTGTCTCAAAAACTAAATATAAATAAGTACAAATTTATTGCTTCTTTCTTATTTTTTATTTTCGATTTATTGCTAAAAGTGAATACGTAATATATAGCATAAAAATATTTCATAGGCAGATTTTTTAGTAAAAAATATTTTCTAGATACCGTCAAACGTGGAATCTTTACCTTCCGTGAGCATCTTTACCTAAGCATACCCTATAGCTACTAGTTTCCATTGAATATTTTTTTATATGTGGAAGTAGGCGCAATTTTAGGCATATTGGTAGATTTTATAATAAATTGTGGTATTCCAAAAAGTGTTTTAAGCTGGCAGCTATGTTAATTGTCAAAACATTGTACTTTTTCATCCCATATGGTAATAATATTATATTAGTCATTTACTTCATTAAGATTAAATTCATTACTTTTAAAATTAGAAATATGAACCGTGATTCCAAAAAAGTCGTCTGCAATGAGACCCCTTTATTTGAAAGTGTATTTTGCAAATTATTAAAAAAATAGGCTTTAAAGTTTCAGGAGAACTCTAGTTGAACTGACTACCTTATATAATATCTCCGCCATTCCGATTACTCACATAACATACAATAATCATGATCTTATAGACAACCGCTTAAATTAAATTTTTTAATTAGTTAAAGTTTGTATTTACAAATTCATAGTTAATTGATTTAATATGATAATATTATTACTTATTTTTTTATATTAAACATTATTACGTAATAATGAAATTTGTCTAATAAGGTTCAAACAAAAATTTCAGACACTGACTTCAATTTGTATTATATTATTTAGTACAACTTTAGTGTATCCATGTTTTGTCAAAAATACTAGATAAAAAAAAACAGGTAGAAACATTAGATCTAGAAAAGCTCATCAAATAGGATAAGGAAAATAAACAATAGGTTTATTGAGGTTGCCTTGTTATGTACAAAAACATGTACCTTATATTTTATACCTGGAAGGGATAATTGAAAAGCATGGTATTTTGAATGACTGCTGACAATTGCTATCGGAAGCTTATTTGAACTTTAACTATGTTTGTCGATAGTCGATTACTGTTTCTTTGTGAGCTATTATTAAGAAATATTTATTTATTTTAAAATTCCAGATAACTAAAGTCCAAGTCCAGTTAAAATGACTACTTTATTTGTAAACTCTGAAATGGACGCTGCGCTAGCCTTTACTTTACTGGACCTTCATAGAGGCTACCGCGGGCGTCATCATGATAATACTTGTAAGTGATTTATATATGATATTATTATATTTGAATAACAATCTGAATAAGGTTTAATTTTAATATATCATGTCGAAAATATAGACGGGACAAGAACTATAGCAAGAATTTTTATTAGTTCTACAGTAAGTAATGTTCAAGAAAAATATTTTTTTAAATAATTAAATTACTTAAATTAAA
This sequence comes from Nymphalis polychloros, assembly GCA_905220585.2. Taxonomy (NCBI): domain Eukaryota; kingdom Metazoa; phylum Arthropoda; class Insecta; order Lepidoptera; family Nymphalidae; genus Nymphalis; species Nymphalis polychloros. The sequence continues at coordinate 5,933,563 of HG992247.1, forward strand.
ATTTAATCTAATACTACGTCAATTTTGCAGCCAGCGCCTCTTCCTCATACAAGCACCCCAAAAAAACAAGTGTATTCGCCCAAACGTTGGAACGAAAACTCTAAAAAAAATCATTCAAAATATATCACACACACTGAATTTGATTTGTATTGTATATGTCTTGAATCAAAGCTGAAAACAAAGAAACCGGAAACATCCTCAATTACCGATTATTATTCTGAAAAGACATACTGTGATTCAACATTTGCTAAAGAACGCGATGACCTTACGAACAGTGACATGAGAGTTCAGAAAGAAATGAAAAGAAGTTTAAAACCAAAGAATACAAATAAGTCAAGTAACGAAATGGTATGGATTTTCACGGCCTCAATTTAATTTACATAGTATATATTTAATAATGAATATAAACTTAATACTTTTAGGTTTTAATTGGAGACGGAAATGCATCAGTTCCAGCTAGACTTCTCAAGAACATGGACTGGATGTCTTATACGTATGCCACTCGAAAACTTTTGACAGCTGTCTTTTCAAGAAAGTAGGTTTAAGTATTAAGTTATATTTATAGAAATGATCACTACTTCAAAGTCGATATATAAATTATTATGAAACAATGTTTTTTCAGGGTATTGGCAACTCATTCGCTAACAGGAAAGCCTTCATTCACCAACTTTTCCTAACCAACCTGCTAAAAAGAAACTAGACGCAGCTCTAGTAAATGATATTGTCCAAACTGTGGTAGAAAATTGTTGATGAAACTGCCACACCCGTATAACTATTATTTCTGATATTTTTTAGACAAAATAAATTTTAATTATACAAATTGCTATACCAAAAAATTTATACTTCAATATAATTACTATGTTTACCAGAAGTACATTATTTTTTTCACTTTTGTTATGTACTTATCTTATTGGAGGTAAATTTTGAAATGTTATTTTAATTATGCCTGTAAAAGAACCATAATTGTGTGTTTTTATTATGATTATTCTTTTACAGTAAGTTGTCTCGAATGCTATGTTTGTGATTCACAAGAAGATAATTCAGAAAAATGTATTAAAACTATTCAAACATGCACCAACAATGAGAGTGTTTGCCTAACTGAAATAAAATGGGGAACTGCTCCCTATTAGTCGCAAGGTGCAATAAAACAATATTATATATTGTTCATAATTGCTATCGAAGTAGACAGTTAGCGACATCTAGGGTCGAGAAGTTTAAGTAACGTCTCAACCGTTGAGACGTCATACCATTTACCGATCGCAATTGGTTAAATTTTAAATTTTAAAATATTGTTCCCACACCCCCTCTCCTCGATCTTTGTACATTCGCATACTGACCATCGTATTACACGCAATATTATTGAGAGCACAACACATCTTTCATTTTCGCCAACTTTATAACTCATCAAGTATCTTCAACATCATCGAGGGTTATTCAACCCCTCAACGCCGCCGCTACATTTTGGTCCTTCGAGCCGGATACATTTTGAACCACACATCACCGTCGACGAGCGACCGTTGGACCGTGGATCGATACCTGCACGTGGTGGTTGAGTAGAAACGCTAAATCAAAGATATCTAGACGAGTTCTAAAGATCAGCTACCTAACAGACAACGGAGGCTAAGCGCACATTGGAACTGACGTTGTTGGAGTTTCATCGAGTATTACACGCAATCGGTGGGTCCAATCCTTACTCTTTTCCATCACCTCATAGGTTCTATTGGTGCTATACTGTGTATGTGCTCTTAATTTCAGTGAATAGCTGCATTGTGTTCCCGGAACAGCACGAGTTCCAGTCAATTAGCAGTCTGGTGACGTTGCTAGCATCAGAACGGTTGACTGACAAACACAAAACCGTGAGTACTCCTCTATTCATTGACCACCAAAAATGCCTATTGAATCCATCAAATCCCGTGACAAATCTCCTACATTGCTTAGTGTAGAATGTAGTGAGTTAGTCCGTGATTTAGTTAGGAAACGTGGCATCATTAAGGGCAGGCTTACCAAATTTAATAATTATTTAGAATCATTAAAAGATGATCAATATGTTACAAATCAAAAACGCATAGATTTAAAGTTGAGAATTCAAGGTTGTGCCAGTTTATTTTCTGAATTTAACGACATTCAAACTAAAATTGAAGAGAAGGTTTCTGATAGTGAATTGGACGCACAATTAAATCAGCGAGAACTCTTTGAAGATAACTACTATACTTTAATATCACGTGCTGAATGTATGCTTAACGCAGATGAGGTCAATGACGGTTCGAAGTCGTGTCATAGCAATAATCACTCTGTTAAACTACCTACTATCTCCATGCCTACCTTTGATGGGTCATATGAGCACTGGCTGGAGTTCAGAGACACATTTACCTCACTCGTTCATAATTCTAAAGATATTTCTAACATTCAAAAGTTCCACTATCTCAAATCGTCCCTAAAGATAATGCAGAGCTAGTCATACATTCTATAGAATTTTCGTCGGATAATTATCAAGTTGCATGGGACTTGTTACGTAACCGCTATAATAATTGCAGACTTTTAATTCACAATCATGTTAAAGCTTTGTTTACCGCAACCGCATTAAAGAAAGAGTCACCGTCTTTGATCAGAACATTAATCGATACAATTTTAAAAAAATTACGCGCACTTAAGATCCTAGGTGAGCCTACAGACACCTGGGATAATTTGATTATTTTTATTATGGTGTCCAAGCTAGATAAAGTAACTGAAAGGGAATGGGAGACTCATAAATGCACATTGTTCCCGAACCCGATTGATAACAATTCTACGCGATTAACTGTGGATGATTTAATTAATTTTCTTCGTAACCGAGCGGACATGCTGGAGGCATTGCAGCGTTCACATACTAAAGACGCACAAAACACTAACAATCACAAACAACACACAATCTCTCGCAACATGTTACACTACAATGTTTCCAGCGGCCCGAGTAAAACAAACGATAACCAACGACGCGCTAAGTTATCATGTATAAAATGCAATGCAAATCATCCACTGTATACGTGCAAAAAGTTTATCGATTTAGATTTAGAACTAAAGCTTAAACTTGTACGCGAGCACAACTTATGTGAGAATTGTTTACAATCGGGACACTCGGTAAATAACTGTAGGTTTGGGCCGTGTCGACGCTGTAGTAAAAAACATAACTCATTATTACATAACGACAACGTTAATAGTTAGATCGCATATCATTCTATAACGAGCACTGAGGTGTCGACTGCGGCTGCGATCGATGCGCTTGCGTCTCCCCCCGCGGCCGTACCGACCTCCTCAGAATCCGCCCTTCCTATACAAGTAAACAAGGCACACACGCAAACCTTATCTATTCAATCTACAACTGTGAAGTCCGTGTTATTGTCAACAGCTATAATTGAGGTAGCCGATGTTAACGGTAAATATCATAAGGCGCGAGCGCTCCTTGATAATGAAAGCCAGCGCTGTTTCATATCTAAATCATTATGTAATTTATTAAAACATCCGTTATTACAGTCCACAAACGAAGTTCGAGGGATAGGTGATTCGGTGGTACATTGTTCGCAAGCTTGTAACATTGAAATCAAGTCCCGCGTTAATAATTTATTTACTACTCGCATTCATTGTTTTGTTATTTCTAAGGTCACGGCTTCGATGCCTGCCTTATGTAATTTAAAAACAGATTTCTATATTCCGGACAACATACAGTTAGCCGATCCGGAATTCTTAAATTATAAAATCATTGATATATTAATTGGCGCAGATAGGTTTTGGGATCTGTTAGAAGACGGAATGATTCGTTTGTCTAGTGGTCCATTTCTACAGAACACCAAACTAGGCTGGATTATATCAGGACCTATCATAAATAATTATACACGTAAAAACACACCAATTCATTGTAATATAGTAGTTAATTCATTAGATACTCAACTTCGACTGTTTTGGGAGATTGAGGAGCTGCCTAAGGTCAGTGACGCGCAGACTGACGAGGAGCGTGCATGCGAGAATCACTTTATTAGCACCACTACACGCAATAGTAAGGGCAGATTCTGTGTGCATATTCCACTTCGTCAGCCACCTGACACTTTGGGAGAATCTTATACCCAGGCAGAACGTCGTTTTTTAGCACTAGAAAAACGACTGCAACGTTCGCCGGAATATAAAGGTCTTTATGTTAATTTTATGCAAGAATACCTCAGTTTAGGCCATATGACTCAGGTAGATTCTTATAAATTCCCATGTTATTTTATGCCGCATCATGGTGTGTTCCGCGAGCTTAGCACCACCACCAAGTTGCGCGTGGTGTTTGATGCAAGCGCACTATCCAGCTCCGGTAAATTACTCAATGATTTGCAACTGGTGGGCCCTCCTATACAGGGTGACCTTGTTGCCATTCTTCTTCGCTTTAGGCAGCATAAATTCGTCGCATGCGCCGACGTGGAGAAGATGTACCGTCAATGCTTGGTATACGAGGGTCACCGTAGTTTGCAAATGATTCTGTGGCGTAACCATCCGTCCAAGCCGTTAGGTATTTTTAAATTAAATACGGTTACGTACGGAACCGCCTCCGCGCCTTTTCTTAGTTTTAGGTGCCTTAAACAATTAGCGTTTGAATCTACTGATCCTGATGTCGCTCGAGCCATAAACGAGGACTTTTATGTTGACGACTTCATTACGGGCTTAGATGATAAAATTAAATTATTAGAGTTATGCGATAATACCCAGAAAACGTTGCAATCTGGCTGTTTTCCACTCAGGAAATGGATATTTAATTTTAAGCGCGATGATGAAAGTCATTCTTCTAGTCTTCCATTTCTTCGGTGTGGGGTGGATTATGCTGGGCCAGTGTTCATTCTGAACCGCAAGGGTAAGGGTGCTAGGCTTATCAAAGGCTACATCTGTTTATTTGTTTGCTTCGTAACACGCGCGGTTCACTTGGAACTAGTCAGTGACCTCTCTAGTGAAGCATATTTATTAACATTAAAAAGATTTATTTCACGACGCGGTAAGCCTGCAGAAATTTATTCTGATAACGGTCGCAACTTCGTAGGTCTTATGAATGATTATTCAAAATTTTTAAATAAATGTAGTAATGATATTTTAGAATTCGCAACTAGCGAAAGTATTAAATTCAAATTTATTCCCCCTCATTCCCCGCATTTTGGTGGTCTCTGGGAAGCAGGAGTAAAGTCGACTAAATACCATCTTCGTCGTGTAATAGGTAACGCGCACCTTACATTCGAAGAGTACAGCACAGTACTGGCTCAAATAGAAGCCGTATTAAATTCCCGACCTCTGTCTCCTCTTTCTCCCGACCCACAGGACTTTTCCCCGCTTACTCCAGGTCACTTTTTAATTGGCCGACCGCTGACTGCACCAGCTTGCGATGACCTGCGTGACGCTCCAGCAAGTCGCCTTCAGCGGTACCAGAGGGTGGAACAGCTTCGCCAACACTTCTGGAACCGGTGGTCGAAGGAATACATCTCCGAGCTGCAGGTTCGGACAAAGTGGACGACGAATAAAGACGAGCTCAAGCCAAATTCCTTAGTTGTTATTAAGGAAAACAACCTCCCACCATTGAAGTGGCATTTAGGACGTGTCCTTCGCACGATACCAGGACCAGATGGGATATCCCGGGTGGCTGATATACAGACGTCATCGGGAGTGGTGAGGCGCGCATTTGCTAAGATTTGTCCTCTATTTCAAGAGGTCGACACTGAAGACAAATCAACAACTGAAGACAATTGAAAGCCACTGCTTCCAAGGCCGGGGGCATGTTCATAATTGCTATCGAAGTAGACAGTTAGCGACATCTAGGGTCGAGAAGTTTAAGTAACGTCTCAACCGTTGAGACGTCATACCATTTACCGATCGCAATTGGTTAAATTTTAAATTTTAAAATATTGTTCCCACACCCCCTCTCCTCGATCTTTGTACATTCGCATACTGACCATCGTATTACACGCAATATTATTGAGAGCACAACACATCTTTCATTTTCGCCAACTTTATAACTCATCAAGTATCTTCAACATCATCGAGGGTTATTCAACCCCTCACCGCCGCCGCTACATATATCTAAAAGATGTTCTGAGAAGGAAGAATGTATTCTTATGAGGCAGCGCAACATGCCTCTTTGTACTCATATTTGGTATCAAGACTGGGTGTGTTCAGATTGCTGCCAAGGCGACAGATGCAACTACTATATAATCGTAAGTAAAATGAACAACATACCCATACTTGTAATCAACAATTGAATAAAGAATAGTAATCCCCTTAAACAACAATTTTATATTTGCACAATATTAGGTTCTGTTTTCTTACCAGTCTTCAAAAATGAGGTTATCAGTTTAAATTTCCGTCAATTTTTATTTTGGAATAAAGTTACAAATTAAACAATGGGCTGTGTAACATGGTTTTTCTCTTACTGTTTTAATGATTTAGAGTTTCCATACAGTTTGTATAAAAAGATAAATTATATTATGTGTATTTATAATTAAAAAAATAAACTTTCATTTACAGAGGGGCAGTGAAACAATGAAACCTGCTATTAGTGTGTTATTAGGAGCACTTTTAATTATAAGAAGTAAGTTTGTTTAACAAATGATTAATATTTAAGACTCATCCATAAAATTTAAATGTAGTATGTATGAATAATTTAAATTTAATTTTACATTGATAATATTTTTTAAATTTTGAAAATTATATATAAGATTTTATTGCCTTTTATTCTCAGAAAATAATGAATTTTATATACAGTACAGTATAGTACTCACAACATATACAGATAATCTTGAATAAAATCATAATTATATAGTTTGTTGACTTTGCTTTAATGGATAACCAATGATAATGACAACAACATTTTAAACCTTTTTTTATTTCTATGTGTATTAATTTATATTAATAGAGTCTGGCGGATCAGTTTATTTTCCCTTCTGGCAGCTTCTTGGGGAAACACAGCTCCACACTTTGACCATCCCTATCGTGGCAATGCGATGCTCGCTTCACGTCTCTCCTTTCTTTTCCCATGACATGACAGCGCATAAAAGAAATAACGTTCGATCAGCAGTGCACACCCCCACCATACCTTCGCTGTTTGAGGTTGAGTTCTCTAACATCCGTGGACTCCACGCTAACCTCAATGCTGTCCACCACCATCTCGAGACAGCACGGCCAGCAATGTTGTTTCTTACGGAGACTCAAATACTCCGTCCTGCCGATACCAGCTACCTTAATTATCCCGGCTACATGCTTGAAGAATCCTTCAAAGCGAAAGCCGGAGTATGCTTGTTCGTCAGGGCGGATGTTTGTTGTCACCGTCTGCGCTGCTTGGAGGACCCTTCCCTCTCCATGTTGGTGGTACATGTGGACCTGATTCGTCAGAGTCGAGTCTACGTGTGCCTCTACAGATCCCACAATGGTGACTTGGAGACAAGCCGACTATTTGACCATCTTAGGGGGGTGGCAGATGCTGCGCAAGAGCAGTTTCCTAGCGCAGAACTGGTGTTTTTGGGGGATTTTAATGCTCACCATGAGTCATGGTTGAACTCTCCCAAAACTGACCCTGCTGGAAAGACTGCTCATGCTTTCGCTCTCACGCATGACTTGACCCAATTGGTTGATCAGCCCACCAGGATCCCAGACATTGACGGGCAAGCGCCTTCCCTACTGGACATTCTGCTGACTACTCACCCGGTGGAATATCAGGTTGAGGTTCGGGCTCCTCTTGGTTCTTCGGATCACTGCCTGATATCCACCAAAGTGCCACAGGCCAAACTGCCGCCACCAGCGGTATGCAAACGTCGCGTTTGGCACTATAAGTCGGCAGATTGGGACGGTTTGCGCGATTATTATACGTCAGTCCCTTGGAAGGAACGTTGCTTCAGGGAGAATGATCCGACAGCTAGCGCCACTGCTATTGCTGATGAGATCCTGTTAGGGATGGAATACTACATTCCTAACTCAGATCTCATCAGTAAGGGCACGCGTAACCGTTGGTTTACTCGCGAATGCCGGTGCCGATGCTGTGTCATCCAAGCAGGCGGCATATCGCGCGTGGATCAACGGCTGCGTTAGCGGGGCATCTAATATTGACTCACTGAAAGCAACCTATAACAAAAACTCCAAGTTCTGTAGGAAGGCATACACGAGAGCGGATGCACAGCGCGTTGTACGGATTGGTCATGACCTTGTTTCGCATCCTAGGGGCTCCCGTAGCTTCTGGCGTCTGACCAAGTCTGTGCAAAACAATTTTTGCCAACCTTCGCTGCCACCGCTCAGGAATCCGGACGGATCACTAGCTCACAGTCCGCAGGAGAAAGCCGATCTTCTGGCAAAACTCTTTGCGGATAACTCTGTGATCGATGATTGCAGTGCGCTACCACCTTCAATACCTTCATGTGGCCACACGATGCCTGACATCAAAATGAGGCAGCGTGATGTGCGTGCAGAGCTGCAATCACTCGATGTACGGAAAGCTAGCGGTCCCGATGGAATACCAGCCATAGTGCTGATGAAGTGTGCAGCGGAGCTGTCTCCTGTGTTGACACGCCTGTTTCAGCTGTCTCTCTCTACAGGATGTGTGCCGGATTCTTGGAGAAAAGCTAATGTGCAAGCGGTTCCCAAAAAAGGGGATCGGTCTGACCCGGCAAATTATCGGCCAATAGCTATCACCTCAGTACTTTGTAAGGTGATGGAACGGATCTTAAACAACCAACTGATCTATTACCTAGAAGATCACTGTCTAATTAATGATCGTCAGTACGGGTTTCGACCAAAGCGGTCCACAGGTGATCTTCTAGCGTACGTAACACACCTCTGGGGTGAAGCTATCGATAAGCGTGGGGAATCGTTGGCTGTCAGCCTCGATATCTCCAAGGCTTTCGACAGGGTCTGGCACAGAAGTCTTCTCTCCAAGCTGCCGGCATATGGTCTGCCAACTCAGCTCTGCACCTGGATTGCCAGCTTCCTACACAAGCGTAGCCTTCGCGTTTTAGTTGATGGTTGCGCTTCACAATTCCATGTAGTGAATGCTGGGGTCCCCCAGGGGTCTGTGCTATCCCCCACACTCTTTCTTCTGCATATCAATGATATGCTCTCTCTTGGGAACATACATTGCTATGCAGATGATAGTACAGTGCACGGGGGATACCACGGACGCGCAGTAGCTGGGCGGGCGGAAACCGAGGAGAGGCGGAGGGATCTTGTTGTTGAACTCGATAGGACGTTAGGTCTCATTGCCAAATGGGGCACTGACAATCTTGTTGAGTTTAACGCCAAGAAAACACAGGTATGTGTTCTCACAGCGAAAAAGTCACCATTTTCGCCTCCTCCCTCCCTCTGTGGCACTACGCTGGAGATGCAAAGCAAAGTCGCCATACTGGGAATTGACGTTCGGTGCGACCTCAATCCAAGGGACCACATCGAGGCTGTTATAAAAACAGCTTCACGGAAACTCGGAGTCCTGAACAAGGTGCGGCGTTTTTTCACGCCACAACAACTGCTCCTGTTGTATAAAACACAGGTGCGGTCTTGCGTCGAATATTGCTCGCACCTCTGGGATGGCTCCGCTAAGTACTTACTGGAGGCCTTGGATCGGTTGCAGCGACGTGCGATTCGCATCATTGGCGACGTAAAGGTCACTAACACCCTCGAGCCTTTACAATTGCGTCGAGAGATAGCGGCACTGAGCGCTTTCTACCGATTGTATCACGGCGAGTGCTCAGAGGAATTATTCTCCCTCATTCCTGCTTCCCCATTCCTTTACAAGTCTACGCGTGCTGGCTCTCGATGTCACCGCCTAACTGTGACATCAATTCCATCGCGCACAAAGAAATTTGGCAACTCTTTTCTTTGTCGCACCTCCAAAACATGGAATTCTTTACCAGCACACGTGTTCCCCTCCTCTTATGACCTGGGTTCCTTCAAACGAGGCGTGAAGAGGCATCTTGCGGGCCGGCAAGGCGGGGGCGGCTAGAGCAAGTCATTCGTCCTGACTGCACTAGCCGTCGTCGCGTTTGGACTCTACTACCACTTACCATCAGGTGGAGTAGAGTCATTTGCTCTCCCGGGTAATATAAAAAAAAAAAAAGAGCTTGTGAAAGACTTTTCCGTTATCTTATTGTCGTAACATGACAAGTATGTTTGTTAAAGTATTACCTGTGTCTTATTGAATTCATTTTATCTATTGGAATGCTCCGGGAATGAGGTTGTTCATTCTGCAATTTTGTGATTCGAAAAATCATTCTTGATTGGTGAAGTTATTCATTGTTTTTAAGGTATAAATGCTTTGTTCTCATTGATAATTAAATACTGATCCTAAAAGTTGACGTAATTATTATAAATTTTTAATTTGTAGGTGTTTGATGTAATAAAATAATTGCTATTAATATTTTGTATTACAATAAATTTATTTTTTTATAAATCATAACTGTAATTAGATAATTATTTAGTTAAGTACATTTAAGGGTCTTCTTTGACGTTTCGCCGCACGAAGTTTTACGTTTTTAGCGCTACTGTCGCAACTATCGAGGCTCGGGCACGGCACGCACACATATACGTATGCAGAGTGGGGTCGTCGCACTTTTTTTTCCTAAACTAAATTTTAATTTTATTGTCACTGATTTTGAAATGTTGTCAAATACATATCTATAGCGTTGAGGTGAGTAGTTTGGTATAAATAAACTTCTTGATGTCGTAATGTGGAATAATAAAAAAAAAATTGACGAAAGACGAATGTGGAATGCTTTATTAAAAAACGGAACAAGTATACATACAAAAAGTGAAATAAAAATAGATCAATAGGAATACAAGAAAAACATTATATAAACATTATTGAAACAAACATTTTATGCTAAAATAATAAAAACAATATTATTATTACTGTAAAAATAAATGTTTTATTTTTTTAATTACTCAATATAAAAAAATATGTGAATAAATACATAAAATAATTAAACTTCTAAAGAAAAATATATAATTCCTGAATCGAAATATATATTTTACAACATTTATTCTACTATGAAATTCACTTTCTCTCTTTCTAACCAATTGGAATAAAGCGGAATAAAAAGGATAGCGGGAATTTTGCAGTTCGACTTTCGGTTTCTTGGTTCTGCTACGGAAATCTATTACACAATAATCGACCTTACTGATAAAGTACCTAAAGACTATATTTGCCTGAGCACGTTAGCTAATAAAATAAAAGGATAGTTAAGTTCTCAGGCGATTTGATGAGGCTAGGCATTACCGAATTCAGATATCTAAAATCGGATTTTGAAATCGATTTGTAAGTCTGAAATCAGATAAATATCAATTTGCAAAACCAATGATGACGATGAGGCATGAAAACGTTTCGTATATCCTCACTAGATAGCGCTTTGACGTAACAAAAAACTAAAAGAAACATTTTATGCTAAAATAATAAGAACAATATTATTATTACTGTAATAATAAATGTTTTATTTCTTTAATTACTCAATATAAAAAAAATATGTGAATAAATACATAAAATAATTAAACTTCTAAAGAAAAATGTTATAAAAATGTATAATCCCTGAATCGCGGTATTGAAGTTTTTTAACGCAGCTTATTATATATACAAGCGTGGCGGTCTACCAATTGGAAGTGTGTTCTTTAGTATGATGCCACTACTGTTCTTAGATCACAATAACAAAACAAGGATTATGTACTTCGTTCTTCGCATATCCACTTGAGTACTATATTTCCCGTTGAGTTGAGTCAGTAATTTACTGACTAATGAGGGTTTGTTAGGTGGGCCATCACGCATGTTTCGTTTTACGCATAAATGGGATTTGGTCATTTTTATTATTTAGTGTTCAAAACACTATTTATAAATATACTTTGTTTAGTTTTACGTTGTCAATGAAAATAAGAATAATTTGAATTTTTACGACAATAAATTTATTGCCTCAGTTGTTGTTTTACTGACCAATATAACTAGGAAATGGACGAAATAAGTAATTATATACATAAATATTTCAAAAAATTATATTTATTTATAAAAAAATTGCAATGTATCATTATATATGAGTGTGTTATAATTATGTAAATAGTTAGAATTTCAACTCGAGTTATTTTTTGTTTTTTTATCAAACTACAAAATATACAAAATATTATCAGTAAAAATATCGTATCAAATGATAAAACACTAAAAATACCAAAAAAAAAACAGAATACATAAGCCGGTGCGCGTCCTAAAATTTATGATGAACGGTCTCGGTGACAATTAAAACGTTCAAATACATACTAAATACGCTATTTACGCACACATTGATTTTGTGTAAGTACACGGTTCGATCGCGATCTATCAATGCGGCGCAAACCGACGTGCTCTCACTTCGGAGGCGCGTGGCCGACTGGTCTGCGAGGGTTATCGGCAGCTCGCATAAGAAAACGCGTACAATTTCATTGTAATTTATTATAACAAAAAATAAGAAAATGTTTATTAAAAAATGAAGACTCCAGACGTTTCTTTATAGTTTTAACTTTATTATTTGATAAAATTCATTTCTAAATTCTCGACGATTACGATAATTTCGTCTCAATAAGGAAGTGCGATTTTACACGTTTTAGTGATTTTTCTGATTTTTTTTACACTTATCCATAAACATTATCTTAAATTCGAAAGCTCTACACGTAAGTTAAATTCATTGGCTAACTGTGTGATTTATTTCAAGGTTGTGGAGCATCGCTTTCTATATAATTCTATCGAAATCCCGACCTTCGAATTTCCACAAACGTCAAAGAAGACCCTTAAACTAATCACATTAGATAAATAAATTTTTTAGCAATAAGTTAATACATAAATGTATTTTTATATGTTGTGGCATTTTCACCATTTTATGGTATTTGTTATGTATTAGGAATAATATTAGTTTTATTGTTCTGAATCTCAAATCCGTCCAATTACAATTGTGCATTATAAGAGTTTATAGTTATTATACATTTTCAATTACATAAGTAAAATACTTTTGATAAAACTGATGTTCTTTTATTCCCTGTGAACCTTCTATATTGTTTTTTTTTCCTTCTTATATTCAAAGTAAAATAATTTTTCTTCTCTTTTCTTTTAATCTTTCGACGAAGTCAATGTTGCCATACCATTGCATCGCAAACATACACATTCTATACATTATCTTTTGTAAGTAAAGTTGACGTCAAAACACCTAAGTCCTAACCTGACATTCTGCAAAATGTATTTTAGTATTAATTACTTCTATTTTAAATTAATGTAATTACGTAGTTTTCATAAATATAAAAAAAAACAGAGATTAAAAAATCTAGATTTATTGTAAAAATATGTACATAAATCATAATAATAAATTGTAATCAATCAGTCTTATTTCATTGGATATATAATACTTAGTTCCGAAAATTAAAATCGCATCAAATAAAGAATGTGTTTTAATTTTAACCATTGACTAATAATGTACTAACGTACTAGAATAGACACCGCAAGCCAAATGTTTGCGCGATGAGTTGTCTAATTTTCATACTCGCCTACGCTCATCGTGGCCGGACGTAGCGAAACTAGCGAAACTGTGACTAACATGATTAAAAAACATGTAAAAATCAATCAACTACGAAGAAAAGAGATAGTTGCATGACTTATCATAAGTAAGATAAGTAAACTAAAACCATCAACTAAAACCAACCAAAACAAATATTTGTACTTTATTTTCTACTATACATGACATTTTATATGAAAATCATAGATTATGAAAAGTGAACCGTATAGATTGGACACGTAGGTACTTAGCGTTAGTGTACTATTTATATAATAAAAATAATAATAATAATATCCTGGGACATTAATCACACACGGCTATCTGATCCCAAACTAAGCAGAGCTTGTACTATGGAAACAAGACAACTGATATACTACATATACTACTTTTCTTTTGTAAATACATACTTATATAGATAATTACACCCAGACTCAGGACAAACAGACATGTTCATGCACACTAATGTCTGTCCTGGGTGGGAATCGAACCCACGACCTGCGGCGCGAAAGGCACGATAAAGTCATATATCTACCAATCACTGGTAAAGGATATGAAAAGTAAGTTTGAAATTGATATACAACCGGAAAATTACCTAATCAATAAAACTAAACTTGTAGAGCTGCAAAGATCATTTATAAAAAAAGGTAAATAAATAAATATAATAATTTGTTTAAAGGTAAATAAAGTTTATATTAATTTGAAATGTTTATTTCACTTCGTTTACTTCAATTATACATAAAACCGACAGTTTGCCTATTTAAATTAATTTAACTTACCTACCAATACCCAATTCGATAGGCAGAAAAAAAGTGTCGTGTCTATGACAGTGACATCGCATCTTTGACTCTTAGCCCCGCCCCGTGTGCCCCGCACTCCTGCGTCTGGTACACAAATTTTGTTCAAGCCGTCTGTTATTAGTACGTTAGTACATTATCATGGGCGTACCCAGCTTTTGGTCTAGTGGGGAGGGGGGCAATTGAGAAATTTCTTAAGCCGTACTTGTTTTACCCTATACACAACACGAAACACCTACACAAAGCATTACATACATGTAGTGTGCCGGAGATACTTTTCTTTTCCCTCACATAAGGTATATGAGACTCGCGGGCGCTGAAAGAGCCGGAATACCTACTGCAAAACCAGCGGTACCCACTCCGTCTCTTCGAAGGGGCGTTACACGATCACTTGCGCATTCTACCGTATCCTAGATGGTTGAACCGCCTAAGCGGGCTTCCAATCCTAGGGGCCAAGCCGAGCCCCGGTTATGGCGGGGGGAGAAGGTGTACATTGCATCGGCGCCTCCTCCCCTTTTTTGGCGGGTCAGTGGAGGTAGTTGCCTCACAATCCCGCACCGCAACCTACATCTGCGACATGACACTCTCGCAGAAAATAACCATCTCCATCCAACATCTCGCTCGCTCGTTCGCTCGCTCGCTCGCAGCGAGAGGTCCCGCGGACTATCGCCGCCAGAGAATGCCTCTGGGTCCCCCACGCAGCACACTCTGTCAGAGTGTAGTGCGCCGTGTCCAGTGACGCACCATACTCGTAGCAGGAGAGTGATACCTCCCTCCTCGCTATCCCGTTCAGGTACTTACCGAAACAACCATGTCCCGTACCACCGGCGTATAGGCGCCGGCACGGCATGGTGATTCCGGACCACCCACATTAGGTAGGAGGCGGCCCAATGTGGCAGCTGCATTGATGTCCTAGTAGGACTTAGTGATGCCCGAAGCTCCATCTTCCATCAAAGATTAGACCCAGATACTTCATCTCGTTCTTCCCCTCTATCCAAGTCCCTTCGACGATCATACACGGCCTACGTGGGGGGCTCAACGTGGACCGTGGCATAAGAGGGCCACCATTTTGGAGACCCTCAAGCCCAACATTCCTATCTGGTCCACCGTGAGCCGCGACTCCGACGCGCCGCGACCACCGCGACGTGCCGACTTCGGGCCGGAGGGCTGCCTTCTGGAAATTCCACCCCGTCACCGTGATGAGGGTGTCATCCGCGTAGCAAAACAACCTCATTCCTGGACGGACGGTTGCCCGCAGGCAGGGCCGGATTTAGAGGTCTGGAGGCCTCGGGACAACAAAGGAGTGGAGGCCCCCTGGCCCCAAATTATTTTCCAAATAGAATGAGTTTACAAAAGTTGTTTACTAGTGTTTACTATTCGGAATTTAAAAGAATTCTTTTGCCAAAGTCTCTATTGCGGGGACTCCTTTTTGTGGAGGCCCCGGTATACTCCCAACAGTCTCCTGGGATAGGAAGGCACCTCGTGATATTGAAGCGCGTACTTCTATACCTAACCTAACCATAATATTTTTCCAAAACCAAAAACATTATATTTGATTAGCGGCAAAATTACTAAAAAAAATTAATATAATATACATGTTGTGTGGTTTTATTAAAAAATGTTCATTTACACGAATATTAAGAGCTCCATCGCTATTATAATAAAAAAAACTGCTATAAAACTTATTTATTAACTTATTACGCGAATAGTTAGTGAAACGTATGATGTCTGATGCCTTGCTTCTATTTAGTGATGCGATAATTAAAAGACTTGGTTTGGAATATAAAAATTATAATGCGTATAGTACAATGATGTTGCGAAAATTGAAGAGTAATAATTCTAATATGGCTGCGCCGGTGGTGGTCCCCTTCCGTGGTACCACCGTGGCCCCCGGCCTTGGAAGCACTGCTTTCAATCAGCAAACAACGGTCAGATTTTGGAAAAAGACCTGTTGATTAAGCCAGATGATGTTTTAATTGTCGCCACCCTGTTGATGCCATCCTTGCCTGGGACGGTGGCAATGATTCGACCCAGCATCCATTTAAGGGGCGGCAGATTGTCTTCTTTGACTATCACCAATGTTTTGGGCTGCAGGTCTGCGGACGTTTGGCTCCATTTGCGTCTAGTTTGTAGCTCGGAGATGTATTCCTTGGCCCAGCGCGCCCAGAAGTGCTGCCGGATTTGCTCCACCCTCTGATATCTGGTGAGGCGGTGCGCAGGAACGTCAACCATGTCTGGGAATGCGGGCGCAGTTAACGGGCGGCCAACGAGGAAATGAGCAGGACTGAGGGGATGAAGGTCATGCGGATCAGTGGACATGGGGGAAAGTGGACGGGAGTTCATGATAGCTTCTACTTGAGCTAACACAGTGGTGAGCTCCTCAAAGGTCAAGTGTGCGTTGCGTACTACGCGTGTTAAATGATGCTTACACGATTTGACCCCGGCTTCCCACAAGCCACCAAAATGAGGCGAATAAGGCGGAATAAAGCTAAACTTAATATTGTTATCACTAGCGTAATTAATTACATTATTTTTAAACGTTAATTATTAATTATTAATTATTTTTAAATTAGAAAAATTGTTCATTAAACCTACAAAATTGCGACCATTGTCGGAAAATATTTCTTTAGGTTTTCCCCTACGGGAAATAAATCGCTTAAGTGTCAACAAGTATGCATCGGTAGAAAGATCACTGACCAGTTCGAGATGCACTGCGCGTGTAGTAAAACAACCAAATATACAAATATAAGCCTTAACTGTTTTAGACCCTCTTCCTTTGCGGTTGAGTATGAAAACTGGCCCTGCGTAGTCAACGCCACAGCGATAAAAGGGAAAACTCTGTGTAATTCGTTCTTCGGGTAAATTACCTATGAGAGGAGTTAAAGTTTTACCTTTAAGGCGTTTACATGTGATACAAGCGTGAACTACCTTTTTTGTGAGATCTCTGCCACCTATCAGCCACCATGTTTCACGTAAATTGAATAGTAATGCTTGAGGTGCAGCGTGAAGTAATTGCTTGTGCTCATAACGGACTAATAAAAGAGTGAAATTATGTTTAGAAGATAACAAAATTGGATGTTTCTTATTATAATCGAATTGATGCGAATATGTGAGACGGCCACCAACTCTCATTAATTTATCTTTATCAACAAACGTATTTAATTTACATAATTTGTTTTTATTATATAAAGACTTGCCATTCTTTAACAACATGTACTCATTTGGAAAAGATTCTAACTGAGACAGTCTAGCTAATGTTATCTCAGCCTTTCTCAGTTCATCGACGCTTATCGAGCCGTGCAGACGCTCGTGTCGCTTGCTGCGAATGTTTTGAATGAAACGCAGCGCGTGTGCGCAAGTTTTAAACACCGTACGTTTAGAAAAGGTGCAGAGGCAGTGCCGTAGGTGACAGTGTTCAATTGATAAACATGAATTTCGTCACAAGGATTTTCGCGCCACAGGATTAATTGCAAGTCTCGTTGATCATCTTGTACTAAGCACTGCCTGTACATCTTTTCAGTATCAGCACATGCTGTATATTTGTATTTCCTGAAGCGTAATAATATGGCAATCAAATCACCTTGAATCGGCGGTCCAACGCGAATAGCACTCGCAGTTTGGTTGTGGTGCTGTGTTCGCGAAACACTCCATGATGGGGCATAAAGTAGTGTTGGATTCCGTAGATACTAACACGAGTCATGTGACCTAATTCGATGTACTCATTGATGAAATCAATGTACATCCTTTTGTACTCAGGTGACCGCTGAAGTCTTTTTTCGAGAGCAACAAAGCGAAGCTCAGCTAACGCATACGATTCACCTAACACACTCGGCGACTCTTTGAAAGGAATTCGAACACAGAACCTTCCATCCTTATTGCGCTTCGTAGTTTGGATGAAATTATCCTCACAAGCCTTATACTCACTATGAAGAGCAGGAGCACTACGGAACTCCTCGAGCTCCCAAAACATCTGAAGCTGAATGTCTACCGACTGTAAAAAATTGCATTGTATAGATTTAGTGACACGTACATGTGTATTTATAGGTCCAGAAACGATCCAGCCTAATTTAGTGTTTAATAAGAAAGGCGCGTTTGCTAATTTTATTTTGCTATCGCATAATAAATCCCAAAACATATCGGCACCTATTAAAATATCGATTGGCTGGGATTTATAGAATTGAGGATCCGCCAGTTGTATGTGCTCAGGGATTTTGAACTGCGCGCTTTGTACACACACGCCCGGTAAGGATGACGTAATTTGAGGTAAAACAAAACATTGTATACGCGTTTTGTAGGAATTGATGCGTGATTTAATCTCAATATCACATATTTGTGAAGACTGTGTTACTGAGTTTCCTACCCCTCGTATTTCTTGAGTGGACTGTATTAAAGGTATATTTAATTTATCGCATAATGATTTAGTAGTAAAACATCTTTCGCTGCCATTGTCAAGCAGCGCGCGCGCCGTGTAAATATTGTTTTCGTTTTGTGCTATATTAATAATTGCAGTAGATAACAAAACAACCTGTGAATCTACACCTAATGACTTGCTAATTAGTGCGTTATTAGATTGTGCGCATAAAGCTTGTGTGCAATTGTCATTCACGGTCATTGATGCCGATTCTACGATTGTGTGTTTAGCGGGGGAATGTCGCGGCTCGCCTATAAAAACAGGTTTGCTTATCGGTTGCATCGCCGAATGCATCGTTGTTATTGTATTAGTTTCTTGAATCGGCTTGTCGTAATGAAGTAGTGAATTATGTTTGACATTACACTTTCGACAGGGCCCGAACCTACAACTATCTACTGAATGTCCTGAGCGCAAGCAATTTAAGCAAAGTTTATTATTAACTATGAATTGAAGCTTATATTAAATTTATATATTTATATTAAACCTTATTCAGATTGTTATCCAAATATAATAATATCATATATAAATCACTTACTTACTTGACTATAAAAATAAGTATTAGGTATAACATATGATTTCATTTATAGGTATTATAAATATTTTGAAATATTTAATTTTATAGTAAATAGTGCGAAACAATCTTTTTAAAGAGGACAGTCAAGATTAATCCATCACGCTGTTTTTATTATGGTTCACCGTCGCGTACGATATATATAATAATTAGACACAAACATGAAAACTCAATGGAACCTTCACGTGAATACAAATGTTCAAATGCAGCCTCGATACTGTATGTTCTTTCCCGTAAGCTATTTCGATGCTGTTATATTTATGAGCAAACAAAAAAAGTACTAAGAAACTGTTATGCTTTATTTTCAAATCTCCACAGTTTAATGTGTTTGTTAAATTTTTACTTTAATTAATTACTTTGTCAAAAAAAATTCTTTACGATATACTTTACTTAATAGTAATTATTTTGAATTGATTGATTGTCTCAATGGTACAAATTGATATTTTTTTTTGTCTCGTTAAGCTCGAGCAGTGGTGGATTCGTTCGATGACGCAGAAGATGGCGGGACGTTCTCTTGGTTCTGTTGTTCGTGTATTTTTCTGAACCGTTGACGATTTCTATATAACTTTGCTTCGTCCGTACATTTCGTCGTAATCGAGCTCCTGTAACTTTTTTAATACTAAAAGTCTAATCTATATAATTTACTAAAAAAACACATTTTGTTTGTACATTATTGTTAGTACCACCAAATAATATATAATTTTTATTACCGGGATACGTTTTATTGGCAACGATTTAATTAGGGTAAATGTTGGTAAAAATCTTAATAAATTAAATTAAAATTATTCATTAAACCTGAAGTTAATTCTAACCACTACTATTAATACTTATTGATAAACCAGCAGTCTTCGGTTAAGATTCACGTCCCAAAAAATTATAATAAGCGAATTTGCAGAGATATATCTATTAAATGTTCTATTATATTATATGTCGGTATACATTCACTTCGCTTTAAGAACGTTTTTTAAAACTCTTTGAAGAATGCAAATGCACTAGTACCTCGGTAGGTATATATAAGTATAAAATGTGAGTAGTCTATTCATATATTTTATATACGAGGATATAGTAAAGACTCAAAAAACACTATTGATCACTATGAGCGAAAAATAAACGTTTCAAAAATTAAAAAAAAAAAAAAAATTGCGATTCTTAATTATACTACGACACGATCCTACGATTATATTTTAAGTCTATACGATAAAAACCTCGGGTCCCCCACGGCGGGCCTGGCGACAGTGGAGGCGATACGTCCCCACTTGAGTCGCTGGGTCAGAAGGAAACGAGGCACGCTCTCGTTCAGGTTAACACAGGTACTTACCGGACACGGATGCTTCGGTAAGTACCTGCACAAGATAGCGCGGCGGGAGGTGTCACCCTCCTGCCACGAGTGTGGTGCGCCATTTGATACGGCGCATCACACCCTGACGGAGTGTGCCGCGTGGGGGCCCCAGAGGCATTCCCTGGCGGCGGTTGTAGGCGGAGACCTTTCCCTGCCGAGCATCATCAACGCGATGCTCGGAAGCGAGAGGTGCTGGTCGGAGATGGTCTCCTTCTGTGAAAGTGTGATGTCGCAGAAGGAGGCCGCGGAGCGGGAGCGGGAGGAAGATGTCGCTGCGGACCCGCTCCGCCGCAGAAGACTGGGGAGAAGAAAGCGGCGCTTTGCGCACCTTCTGCCCCCGCCACAATAGGCGCCGCCGGGACTAGGGGGGTTCCCAGTACCCTGGGATTCCTCCTTAGTGAATGGAGGCCCACATAGGCGGGCCGGCCGTCGGAGCGTCACGGTAGCATGCGCAAGCGATCCCGTGGCGCTCCCGTTAAGACGGGAAGGGTACCGCTGGGTTTTTAGTAGGTATTCCGATGACCGGGGCACACTCGGTGCCTTGGACATATGGCGAGCCCCACATACCCCCCCCCCACTGTTCCCGTGGGGGAACGCGTTTCCCCGTCATGCGATTTCCCAGCGTCAAAAAAAAAAAAAAAAGTCTATACGATAAAAATGCACGAGATAATTATTAAAGCAAAAATCTTAATATCTGTTAAGCCTAGCCTAGACACAGTTTAATAAATTTAGGTTTAGAGAATAGGTGTATATATGTACGTACGTAGGTCGTACTAAGAAGACTTTGGTAACTACGTACAAACCAGCACTTATATAATTATCCTTGTTGTTTCGCTTGACTATTTTCAAATTATTTATTACAAGTTTTCCCCTTCGTATTAAAAAGTATATTAATTTATAAATTGACGCAATTTTATTTATCAAAATATGCGTGAATATTTTTATTCGATTAGAAGACAAGTAAAAAAAAGCCTGAACGTATTTCATGTCTATAAATAATATCTACTCGGTGGTAGAGCTTTGTGCAAGCTCGTTTGGGTAGGTACCACCCACTCATCAGATATTCTACCGCAAAACAGCAGTACTTTGCATTGTTGTGTTCCGGTTTGACGGGTGAGTGAGCCAGTGTAATTACAGGCACAAGGGACATAATATCTTAGTTCCCAAGGTTGGTGGCGCATTGGCGATGTAAGCGATGGTTAACATTTCTTACAATGCCATTGTCTATGGGTGTTGGTGACCGCTTACCAGCAGATGGCCCATATGCTCGTCCGCCGACCTATACAATAAAAAAACAAATAGTAATGAATTGTTAACATTACTACTACACAGACCTATCAACTTACAATTATCTACCGACATTTAAGAAAACGCTACCCTCTTCAAAGACATCTTGATCAGCTGGGCTTAATAAATTGTATTGGTATTAAAAGTTTCTTTTTTTTTATTCATATGTTTTGTGGAAGTGTGTGCTTGTCAGTATTTTAATAAATCTTTTCTTTGTTAAAATTTAAAAAAAAGATACTATAGGTAGAGTATCTATAATCGGTGATATATAGAAATATGTATATGGTTCGTTTTTTAAAAGAATTAATCATTTAATAAGGAAACAATAGGTATCCGATTGGTAAGAAACAAATCTTTATTCAAATATAAAATACTTAAATTTGTCTAATATATAGCTAAGCCTCCTAACCATGTTTTAAGAATACCTATCTACTTAAACTAACAAACGCGATTTAAGATGAAGAGAATATATTATTGAAATAAGAACAGTAACATTTTACAACTTCAATGCATTTTATTCATGATAGTAGGATCTTAAAGATAAACTCATTTTTTTCTAAAAATGTATATATATTGAAGTCTTAGATAATTCAGCGGTAAAGCGCTTAAACATCTGTTTCAAAGAAAATCATTACAGCTAAAGTAGTCATTTTAAACATGATATATTAAAATTAAACCTTATTCAGATTTTTATCCAAATATAATAATATCATATAAAAATCACTTACAAGTATTATCCTGATGACGCCCGCGGTAGCCTCTATGAAGGTCCAGCAAGGCTAGCGCAGCGTCCATTTCAGAGTTTACATCTAAAGTAGTCATTTTAAACATGATATATTAAAATTAAACCTTATATTTTTTTCTTTTTTTTTATGTAAGAGGAGGCAAACGAGCAGGAGGCTCACCTGATGGAAAGTGACTACCACCGCCCATGGACACCTGCAACATCCGAGGACTTGCAGGTGCGTTGCCGGCCTTTGAGGTAAGAGTACGCTCTCTTCTTGAAGGTTGCAATGTCATATCGGTTCGGAAAAGTCGCCGGCGAAAGCTGGTTCCACAGAGTGATTGTGCGAGGCAGGAAATGCCTTAGGAAACGCACTGTTGTGGATTTCCAGACATCGAGGTGGTGAGGATGGAATTTTGAGTTCTGTCGCGATGTCCGGTGGTGAAATTCAGCAGCCGGGACTAAACCAAACAACTCCTCAGAACACTCCCCGTGATATATGCGATAGAGGATGCAGAGTGACCCAACATCTCTACGCAAATCCAAAGGATCAAGCCGGTCGGTAATAGCTTGATCGTCGACAATTCGAACTGCTCTACGTTGAATGCGGTCAAAAGGAAGAAGCTGGTACTGGGGAGCTCCCGCCCAGAGGTGAGAGCAGTACTCCATGTGGGGCCGAATTTGCGCCTTGTAAAGATTTAGGCGATGGGCCGACGTGAAATACTGTCTCGCCTTGTTGAGCACTCCAAGCTTTTTGGAAGCCAATTTGGCTTTAACTTCCAGTTGACCGCGGAACTGAACAGCGTTCGAAATCTCGACGCCAAGTATCCCGATACTGGCTGTGGCAGTGAGTGGAGTATTCTCGAAATTAGGAGATATGACAAAAGGAGTCTTTTTGCGGTTAACGCGCAAACTTGAGTCTTATTGGGGTTGAATTGGACCAAGTTTAGTCGGCCCCAGTCCGAGACTTTGGTTAGCAAGATCTCGACTTCAGATACAAGTTTGTTCCGACACTCGTCGACGTGTTCTCGAGGAATATTAGCATGGCCGGTGTAAAGGGCGTCTACAGTGCTGTCATCCGCATAGCAGTGAATGTTACTAATTTGTAACATATCATTGATATGCAGAAGAAACAGAGTAGGTGAAAGAACGCAGCCTTGTGGAACACCAGAATTGACGAATTTTAGGTCAGAGCATGCACCGTCGACAACGACCTTGATGCTCCGATCTGCCAAAAAGCTGATGATCCACTTGCATAATTTCTCGGGAAGCCCGTAGGAAGGAAGCTTCGAGAGAAGCGCTTTATGCCATACCCGATCGAAGGCTTTCGCTATGTCCAGACTGACTGCTAATGCCTCCCCCTTGGACTCAACCGCAGTAGCCCATCTGTGAGTAAGGTAAACTAGAAGATCACCGGCTGAGCGACCCCGACGGAAGCCGTACTGGCGGTCGCTAATCAGCTGGTGCTCCTCTAGGTACCGCAGGAGCTGGCAGTTAATGATGGACTCCATTATCTTGGAGAACAAGGAGGTGATAGCAATAGGCCTATAATTTGTTGGATCAGAGCGATTGCCTTTTTTAGGGATCGGGTGCACCAAAGCAGTCTTCCAGGAATTTGGGACTACGCCTAATGTGTAGGAGTGGCGGAAAAGACGCGTTAAGACCGGTGCCAACTCGGGAGCACAAGTACGCAGCACGATCGGAGGAATGCCATCGGGCCCACTCGACTTATGGATGTCTAAGGAAAGAAGTGCTTTACGAACTGCACTCTGCCGGAATTTAATTTCCGGCATCGTGGTATCACACCGCAAGATTGTCGGTGGTGTCTTTCCCTGATCATCAAGAGTCGAGTTGGACGCGAAGAGAGATCCCAAAAGGTCGGCTTTCTCCTTCGCAGTATGGGCCAACGAGTCATCGCTCCTGTGCAGAGATGGAAGGGAGGGCTGACAGAAATTCCCTAAGACAGCCTTAGCGAGAGACCAAAATGCGCGTGTTCCCGAAGGAAGTCGCACCAGTCTCTCACCAATTCTGCCAATGTGCTCCGATTTCGCCTTGGCAATAACACTTTTGAAAGACCTGGAGGCAGAGTTGTATTCCTTTTTCAGTGCGCTGGTATTTACATCACAAGATGCCGATGCTTCAGCCCAGGCTTGATAGCATTCTACCTTTCGGCGGGATGCCGTTTTGCAGAAGCGACCAAACCAGGGCCGGGATCTGCCGCCGATGGGTATTGCAGAGTACGGAATGAAGAGTTCCATACCCTGAAACAGTTCAGATTGTTATCCAAATATAATAATATCATATATAAATCACTTACAAGTATTATCATGATGACGCCCGCGGTAGCCTCTATGAAGGTCCAGTAAGGCTAGCGCAGCGTCCATTTCAGAGTTTACAGCTAAAGTAGTCATTTTAACTGGACTTGGACTTTAGTTATCTGGAATTTTAAAATAAATAAATATTTCTTAGTAATAGCTCACAAAGAAACCGTAATCGACTATCGACAAACATAGTTAAAGTTCAAATAAGCTTCCGATAGCAATTGTCAGCAGTCATTCAAAATACCATGCTTTTCAATTATCCCTTCCAGGTATAAAATATAAGGTACATGTTTTTGTACATAACAAGGCAACCTCAATAAACCTATTGTTTATTTTCCTTATCCTATTTGATGAGCTTTTCTAGATCTAATGTTTCTACCTGATTTTTTTTATCTAGTATTTTTGACAAAACATGGATACACTAAAGTTGTACTAAATAATATAATACAAATTGAAGTCAGTGTCTGAAATTTTTGTTTGAACCTTATAAGACAAATTTCATTATTACGTAATAATGTTTAATATAAAAAAAGAAGTAATAATATTATCATATTAAATCAATTAACTATGAATTTGTAAATACAAACTTTAACTAATTAAAAAAATTAATTTAAGCGGTTGTCTATAAGATCATGATTATTGTATGTTATGTGAGTAATCGGAATGGCGGATATATTATATAAGGTAGTCAGTTCAACTAGAGTTCTCCTGAAACTTTAAAGCCTATTTTTTAACTAATTTGCAAAATACACTTTCAAATAAAGGGGTCTCATTGCACACGACTTTTTTGGAATCACGGTTCATATTTCTAATTTTAAAAGTAATGAATTTAATCTTAATGAAGTAAATGACTAATATAATATTAAACATAAACGAATTTTTTTATATCTAATATTAAATTCAAATGATATAAATAAATATTAAATCATCTCGCACAAGTATCGCGTGTTTGATACGGAACCTTAAGATCACATCAATATCGATTTATTATTTTTTTCTAGAAAGTTTGCAACAAATGTATGTTTGTTTAGTTTCGTATTTGTATACAAATAAGTTAAACTTTTAATACATACATATGTATCTCAAAATATCCACTCTGCTATTTTGTATAAAGCACAAACAGTTATTAATTTTTCAATCTCTGTCCTAAATACTTATAAAAATAAAAACTGAATTGAAGAATATATATATATATTTATATTGAAGTCTTAGATAATTCAGTGGTAAAGCGCATAAACATCTGTTTCAAAGAAAATCATTAACTTAGTCGTAATTTTTATGATTCCTATAGGTACTACCTACTGGACAAAGAAAGTAAGGTAATTACGTGTAAGATAATAAACATTATTTTATAAATGCAAATTCTTGGTACCTTAATCCGCTGTAAAACAAAATTTCATTCAATATTAAACAAAAGAAGACAACAGAAAGGAGCCGAAAGCACAGCTTATTTACCTGGAAACAATGGGTGTTTGAAAACAATCGTTGTTAAGAAACATCCCCTCTAGCAAGTTGATCGGGTTGCAAAATTTTCGTCAGTCTACGTTGAGTAATTGTAGAAGTATCATTACCAAGATTACAAGAGTAACTGTGACCATCCTCACAGACCATCGTCACCAATTATCGGTAAGTGTTTATTTATATAAGTAGTTTTAAGTATTATTTAACATATGTATTTATTTAAACTTCTCTCAAATGTTAGAGCCGTAGCAGTAAAATATTTTCAGGTTTTATTTTTATAAGTATTTACGA
Source organism: Nymphalis polychloros (assembly GCA_905220585.2). Lineage (NCBI taxonomy): Eukaryota > Metazoa > Arthropoda > Insecta > Lepidoptera > Nymphalidae > Nymphalis > Nymphalis polychloros. The sequence goes on from HG992247.1 coordinate 5,960,288, forward strand.
CAGAGATTGAAAAATTAATAACTGTTTGTGCTTTATACAAAATAGCAGAGTGGATATTTTGAGATACATATGTATGTATTAAAAGTTTAACTTATTTGTATCCAATACGAAACTAAAAAAAACATACATCTGGTGCAAACATTCTAGAAAAAAAAAAATCGATATTGATGTGATTTTAAGGTTCCGTATCAAACACGCGATACTTATGCGAGATGGTTTAATATTTATTTATATCATTTGAATTTAATATTAGATATCAAAAATTTCGTTTATGTTTAATATTATATTAGTCATTTACTTCATTAAGATTAAATTCTTTACTTTTAAAATTAGAAATATGAACCGTGATTCCAAAAAAGTCGTGTGCAATGAGACCCCTTTATTTGAAAGTGCATTTTGCAAATTAATTAAAAAATAGGCTTTAAAGTTTCAGGAGAACTCTAGTTGAACTGACTACCTTATATAATATCTCCGCCATTCCGATTACTCACATAACATAAAATAATCATGATCTTATAGACAACCGCTTAAATTAAATTTTTTAATTAGTTAAAGTTTGTATTTACAAATTCATAGTTAATTGATTTAATATGATAATATTATTACTTATTTTTTTATATTAAACATTATTACGTAATAATGAAATTTTTCTAATAAGGTTCAAACAAAAATTTCAGACACTGACTTCAATTTGTATTGTATTATTTAGTACAACTTTAGTGTATCCATGTTTTGTCAAAAATACTAGATAAAAAAAATCAGGTAGAAACATTAGATCTAGAAAAGCTCATCCAATAGGATAAGGAAAATAAACAATAGGTTTATTGAGGTTGCCTTGTTATGTACAAAAACATGTACCTTATATTTTATACCTGGAAGGGATAATTGAAAAGCATGGTATTTTGAATGACTGCTGACAATTGCTATCGGAAGCTTATTTGAACTTTAACTATGTTTGTCGATAGTCGATTACTGTTTCTTTGTGAGCTATTATTAAGAAATATTTATTTATTTTAAAATTGCAGATAACTAAAGTCCAAGACCAGTAAAAATGACTACGTTAGCTGTAAACTCTGAAATGGACGCTGCCTTAGCGTTGATAGAGCTTAGTAGAGGCTACCGCGGGCGTCATCAGGATAATACTTGTAAGTGATTTTTATATGATATTATTATATTTGGATAAAAATCTGAATAAGGTTTAATTTTAATATATCATGTTTAAAATGACTACTTTAGCTGTAATGATTTTCTTTGAAACAGATGTTTAAGCGCTTTACCGCTGAATTATCTAAGACTTCAATATATATACATTTTTAGAAAAAAATGAGTTTATCTTTAAGATCCTACTATCATGAATAAAATTCATTGAAGTTGTAAAATGTTACTGTTCTTATTTCAATAATATATTCTCTTCATCTTAAATCGCTTTTGTTAGTTTAAGTAGATAGGTATTCTTAAAACATGGTTTAGGCTTAGCTATATATTAGACAAATTTAAGTATTTTATATTTGAATAAAGATTTGTTTCTTACCAATCGGATACCTATTGTTTCCTTATTAAATGATTAATTCTTTTAAAAAACGAACCATATACATATTTCTATATATCACCGATTATAGATACTCTACCTATAGTATCTTTTTTTTAATTTTAACAAAAAAAAGATTTATTAAAATACTGACAAGCACACACTTCCACAAAACATATGAATAAGTAAGTAAGTAGCGTTTTCTTAAATGTCGGTAGATAATTGTAAGTTGATAGGTCTGTGTAGTAGTAATGTTAACAATTCATTACTATTTGTTTTTTTATTGTATAGGTCGGCGGACGAGCGTATGGGCCGTCTGATGGTAAGCGGTCACCAACACCCATAGACAATGGCATTGTAAGAAATGTTAACCATCGCTTACATCGCCAATGCGCCACCAACCTTGGGAACTAAGATATTATGTCCCTTGTGCCTGTAATTACACTGGCTCACTCACCCGTCAAACCGGAACACAACAATGCAAAGTACTGCTGTTTTGCGGTAGAATATCTGATGAGTGGGTGGTACCTACCCAAACGAGCTTGCACAAAGCTCTACCACCGAGTAGATATTATTTATAGACATGACATACGTTCAGGCTCTTTTTTACTTGTCTTCTAATCGAATAAAAATATTCACGCATATTTTGATAAATAAAATTGCGTCAATTTATAAATTAATATACTTTTTAATACGAGGGGGAAAACTTGTAATACATAATTTGAAAATAGTCAAGCGAAACAACAAGGATAATTATATAAGTGCTGGTTTGTACGTAGTTACCAAAGTCTTCTTAGTACGACCTACGTACGTACATATATGTATACACCTATTCTCTAAACCTAAATTTATTAAACTGTGTCTAGGCTAGGCTTAATAGATATTAAGATTTTTGCTTTAATAATTATCTCGTTCATTTTTATCGTATAGACTTAAAATATAATCGTAGGATCGTGTCGTAGTATATTTAAGAATCGCAATATTTTTTTTTTTTAATTTTTGAAACATTTATTTTTCGCTCATAGTGATCAATAGTGTTTTTTGAGTCTTTACTATATCCTCGTATATAAAATATATGAATAGACTACTCACATTTTATACTTATATATACCTACCGAGGTACTAGTGCATTTGCATTCTTCAAAGAGTTTTAAAAAACGTTCTTAAAGCGAAGTGAATGTATACCGACATATAATATAATAGAACATTTAATAGATATATCTCTGCAAATTCGCTTATTATAATTTTTTGGGACGTGAATCTTAACCGAAGACTGCCGGTTTATCAATAAGTATTAATAGTAGTGCTTAGAATTAACTTCATGTTTAATAAATAATTTTAATTTAATTTATTAAGATTTTTACGAACATTTACCCTAATTAAATCGTTGCCAATAAAACGTATATCGGTAACAAAAATTATATATTATTATGTTATTTTGATTCCGATATGTTATTTTTACCTCATTTATGAGAGATTTAAATAATTAGTTTACCTTGTGTGGGGTTCTGATACGTTAATGCTTTTAGACAAATTGTATTCAAATGCTATAATATCCATAATTCATTTCTACATTATAGGTAGCGTATATAGCGTATATATGGCCTTTCAAGATAAAAAAATGCAATTATGTTTTATGTTTTTTATTACTTATAATAAATACATATTGTGAAATTTTGCTAGTATTTTTATAATATTTTACTTCAGTTATAGTTTAAATTTATGTATCTTTAAAAATATTAGATCTAAAACATTTGAGAAATGCATCGGTTACGTATTGTCTCATGTTGTTGCGATGTAATTAAAAATTAAAACTCGTATCACATTTATCGCAAATCAAACTCATTATTTTTATTTTCTCAATTTTAATTCTACATATTACAAAGATATTACACATTACATTGACACACACGCTCTTTTCTTTTAACGTCACATTCTCAAATCTAAGTTTAAAATATAATTAAAAAATATTTACATTCTAAACACATGTGTAACGAAATCTTTTGTTTGATATTTATTGGGGGACAAATGCCGGGTAGTTGGGTATCTTTAGTTCAATAGAAGCCATTGTAATTTGTATCTTTACCTGTACCTCACATGTACTGCTCAGTTAATTTTTGTACAGCAACGTGTTAGGAAGAAATTTCATATTACATTTTATTATACTAGATAGATATTGACTACGTTGTGTAGATTGAAAATTAATTGATCATGGATCAAAAGTTATGGCTTCTCGTCGAATGGGTAGATGAACAAAACATATTTTCTAATTACGGCATCGTTAATAATCACTGTTTAATAAAACACGAGACAAATCTTCATACTGGGAAAGTAGTTTTCCTTCGTGACAAGCGTAACAATGGTGCACGCAGGGCGCAAATTCTTCGAGTTTCTGTTGAGTCACTCGTTATTCAAATGTTGATTTTCAATGGAAAATATTGTAATTGTTAAAATGTAGATTGCAGTTAATGTACATCAAAATAAAAAAAAACTAAGAAATCGTTGTGCAAACATATTTTAAATTATATGATTTTCAACTACCGACTATAGGTAAAGAGAGGTAAGTATACCTAATAGGAGAAAGGCCATATTCTAGCAATGAGACATGTAGAGACCATTATATTTTTCTACACGTAATTATTATAAAATAATTATATTTAACACAGCCGTTGTAACCAAGAACCTTTTTTTTAAATATTATTTCAAGAGGGAAGTTCAACGTTTCAACGTCTACTTCAATACCCCCTGTTTTGAAGTAGAAGTTGAAACGTTGAACGAATCATCTAGAGATAAAATATATAGAATGAATATTTTTATATTATCATATAATTATGTACATTTTCAGATAACAAACATTATATCAAAGAGTCGAAAATGATGTTGGAAAGACAAGACCATCAAGTGGAAAATGTTCTTCCACTATGTAAAAATACTATAAAAGAGATGAAAACGGGTCCAATGGTAAGTGTAAGATAAATCTTAAGATATGTTATTAATATAGATAGTTATTATCCCTCCGTAAATTTGTCTATATTTGCAGCAATTATTAAAGTATTTGCTCCTATAAATTATCCACTTTAGGTGTTAGCCAAGATCATGACAAAAGACGGCCGTTAGCTTTCGCCCGTCTATTTGTTGCATTTATATTGTTTAGAGAAAAAATATTTTACAACTGAAACTTACAACTTAATAATAAAAGCAGCTTACTATCATTGTTCTTTGCATTCTTATAAACTCTTAAGTTATCTCGTTGTTTGACTGTAATTGAAGTAATAGCCAAATATAGAGCAAATACTTATTAGGAATAAATAAATCTTAACAAAAGACAAAGTGTTGGAGATATAAGATTATTAAGAATACAAGATTAGCGTTAACGATTAAGCGATTATGCAATTAGTTATTGATGTGTCGGCGCATAAAATAAGTCGATTACATTATCAGCTATCTTATCCGCATGAGTAATCTGAAAGGGAATGAGATCATGTTCAAGGAACTTGTCCAACTTAAAAAAAAATAATGAAATGAAATATGAAATAATTTATAAAATAATTATTGTTGTTCTCAACAATTTATTTTATAGGTACCGTCAAGTGTGGCAACTTTACCATATTTTTTTACTTTTTTGCAATTTACTTCAACATGGATCTTGTTGTTTAAGTTTTTATTGATGATTTTTTACAAATAGGTGTTTCTCTTTTAATTGAATCATTGAATTCTACTAAATCTTACATAGAAACGCTATAATAGCCTAGCCTACAGTTTGCATTGATTGTGTGCCCCAGAGAGCACGCGACATAAATTTACCGATCGTCCTGGCGCTATAAAGGCGACGTATTTCTTTTGCGATGCGGAATAATTTGACTAGTTCGGTAGTTAAGTCACAACTTAGAAAAAGAATGCGGCTTTGCGTACGCAATAGGGGAAGTCACTTCGAGCAAGAACTATATAACTAGGCTAAATTAAAAAAGGTCTTTTGTTACTTATTGTTAATTGTTATTACTACTGAACTGTTATTGATTCTTAATTTTATTTCAAATTTCAATTTATTTACACTTGTTATTGTTTTTAATTAATTTTATAGAAATTTTAAAGAACGACCTTAAGCTTAGTTCGAATACTAATTTCCGCTTGCTTCCTTTGTGATCATTTTTTTTCCAGTTTCTTTGATATGCATTTTTGAGAGCTAAGAAAATGGTTATGTTTTTAAAATAATCTGCAAGCCAAGTTTCATAACGTTTTTTTTTTTGGTTTTTTGGCATTTTAGTGGAAAAAAAACTCAATTAAATATTGAAATAATATCGTTTTTCGTCTCGCATTTTTTAATTTGGATATTTGTGGCTTAAACATATAAATAACAAGTGCTTGATCGTTTTTATAAATCAGAAGAAAAAATTAGATTTAAATTGATACTTTTTTTAAATTAATGTTTGATGATGCATTTTTGACTTATTTTGAAAAAAGCTAAAAAAAACATGATAACTTAAAAATGGTTGCGCTGCGAACACAATTGACCATATGGGATGAAAAAGTACAATATTTTGACAATTAACATAGCTGCCAGCTTAAAACACTTTTTGGAATACCACAATTTATTATAAAATCTACCAATATGCCTAAAATTGCGCCTACTTCCACATATAAAAAAATATTCAATGGAAACTAGTACCTATAGGGTATGCTTAGGTAAAGATGCTCACGGAAGGTAAAGATTCCACGTTTGACGGTATCTAGAAAATATTTTTTACTAAAAAATCTGCCTATGAAATATTTTTATGCTATATATTACGTATTCACTTTTAGCAATAAATCGAAAATAAAAAATAAGAAAGAAGCAATAAATTTGTACTTATTTATATTTAGTTTTTGAGACAAGTATTTTAAGTTACATAAAACAATTTTTTTTATTAGTTATTAGGTGCTGCTCAATCATTACCCATGCCAAGTCAGAGCGCATCAAGTATGATATCTCACTCTGATGACGACATTAATTCCAGTGACAGCGATACCGACCAAGAGGTAATACTTGCATTCAATGCAAAATTGAATATGAAATTGATTCTGTAAAGATGTATGTAAGCATTGAATAATAATGTACATTATGTAAGCATTTTTTTTACAGATGAACCCCAATCTTACTCTATCCACTATTAAATATAATAACCAAAACAAACGCGCAGAAACGATGATTAACGGACAAATAAGTCGATTACTAAACGACAAATCTATAATGCGTAACCGTAGATCCCTAGTGAGCAGCACTCCTCTACCCGATAGGAACGCTCAGAATCTTAAGCTGACATTCGATCAAGCATCGCAGACCGACCCTGTTTTCGATCAACTGCCACGATCACTGCTGGAGAAGGTAGAAGAATTGGAAAGGAAATTAAAACGCTTATACGGGCAGTTCCTCTCCTTTGTACCTGATGTTCTAATAAATGAAAATCGATCAACCATGGATAGGACATCTGAAGATCGAAGACTAGACGAGAACGTAGAGATTTTAGAAATGGAAGAACCGCCAACCATTCGTCAAAGTACGTCAAGTGTCGAGCTCGAAATGGTCAAGATGCCTGGTGGCTTAAAGATACGGAGAGCGTCAGCGCAGACCACTAACGCAAGTCTGCCATTGTCGGTTAACAATGGTGAAATGGTATGTAAATCATATATTATTCATATGTAGTTAAGTGTATAAAATTCATAAGTCATATATTATACATAAGTAGTTAAGTATATTAAATTCAATTAACCCGTAACGTTTGACGTAACCTAAAATAATGTTCCAAATAGACCTGCTCATTAACACAGTATATAATGTATCTCTCTATTACTTCTCTGGTATCCAATAGGTAAAAGTAATTTATGAAAGAGATCAGGCGCAGTTCTAATGGCTTTAGTGCTTTCCGAGGCACGGGCTAACTTCGGAACTCAGAGCTACTAATGATAATTTCTAGTACGAAAAATCCAGCAAAATTTTTATTGGCCCGATCTACCGCTTTGAACTATGTGTTTTAGTATATTTCACAGGACTCATAATCCTCTGTAATAATTAAATTTCCATTACACTAATTTCATTTAAAAATTATTAAATAAATATAAATAGCTATTGTTATTAAAGAGCTCATAAAGGTAAAATACATTGAACCATAATGTTATTATTTCCTATGAATTACAATACAAAGTACCTATTTAATAAAATCTATTATTATCTTACACGATTATTATCAGTGAAAGCTAGTTTGGAATTCGGGCTGGTATTAAAATTGTAAACAAAACTTGTGTAAAATAAATAATACACACCGAATTTATGTATTCTATGACGTATATTGTGTGAGGCGCTGCTATAAGAGGTGGGTACTGACTATATAATAGATTAATTACCTGTGTATAGGAAATAAAAATCAATAAAGAATATAAAAAAATGTAACATCTACCTAATAATGAAATCAATATAATTATTAAAGTAATTCATTTTCATAGGTATCAATTGGAAAGGGCAATGTCACCGTGCCTGCCAGACTAATGGCAGAAATCGATTGGACTTCCCACACTTCAGCGACAAGACAACTGCTACAAGCCGTCTTTCCTAGAAGGTAATTACTAATTCCGGTTAACATTTAACCAGAAATTAATCAACTGCATTCTTTCTTACGTTTTCCTTATATTATGTTCCGTTCTACGTATAAAATAGTATCAAATGCTTTTTTTTAAATTTGATTCTGAATGTGATTTGAAACAATATTTAAGACGATCGTCGATTTGTAATTGCCTATCCACAGTATAAATAAATAAAATTATTACATTAAAAATAAACCGTTTTAGAATTTTAGCCACTCATTCCTTAACTAAAAAGCGGAAGCAGTCACCGGCATTTGCGAACAAACCACCGAAAAAGCAATTGGACCCTAAATTAGTAGACGATATCGTTAACACTGTCGCTGAAAGGTGCGATGTTCCTAAAAGGATTGTTTGGTTGGTATTCTTATTTTAATCTCTTAACTTTGTTACCTTTTTAATATAGTATTTGTTTACAAAACAATGGAATACTCAATACCTACTAATGTATTCTAACATCTAACAAAAAAGCAAATATCATATTAGACATTTATGGGCTACGGTAAGTGGTCACTACCGCCAATAGACATTGGCGCCATTATATATTTTCCTTACATTGCGCCACCAACCTTGGGAACTATGATGTAATGTCCCTTTTGCCTATGGTTATACTGGCTCACTCACCCTTCCAAGCGAAACACAACAAAGTTAATTACTAAATATCGTTATTTGGTGGTACTAACAATAATGTAATTATAAACAAAATGTGTTTTTGTAGTAAATTATATAGATTAGACTTTTAGTATTAAAAAATTTACAGGAGGTCGATTACGACGAAATGTACGGACGAAGCAAAGTTATATAGAAATCGTCAACGGTTCAGAAAAATACACGAACAACAGAACCAAGAGAACGTCCCGCCATCTTCTGCGTCATCGAACGAATCCACCACTGCTCGAGATTAACGAGACCAAAAAAATATCAATTTGTACCATTGAGACAATCAATCAATTCAAAATAATTACTATTAAGATTTTTGCGTTAATAATTATCTCGTACATTTTTATCGTATAGACTTAAAATATAATCGTAGGATCGTGTCGTTGTATAATTAAGAATCGCAATATTTAATTTTTTTTAATTTTTGAATCATTCCACTGAGTTTTCATGTTTGTGTTTAATTATTATATATATCGTACGCGAAGGTGAACCATAATAAAAACAGCGTGATGGATTAATCTTGACTGTCCTCTTTAAAAAGATTGTTTCGCACTATTTACTATAAAATTAAATATTTCAAAATATTTATAATACCTATACCCATATATATTATACCTATATATATTATAGTTATTATACATTTTCAATTACATAAGTAAAATACTTTTGATAAAACTGATTTTCTTTTATTCCCTGTGAACCTTCTATATTGTTTTTTTTTTCCTTCTTATATTCAAAGCAAAATAATTTTTCTTCTCTTTTCTTTTAATCTTTCGACGAAGTCAATGTTGCCATACCATTGCATCGCAAACATACACATTCTATACATTATCTTTTGTAAGTAAAGTTGACGTCAAAACACCTAAGTCCTAACCTGACATTCTGCAAAATGTATTTTAGTATTAATTACTTCTATTTTAAATTAATGTAATTACGTAGTTTTCATAAATATAAAAAAACAGAGATTAAAAAATCTACATTTATTGTAAAAATATGTACATAAATCATAATAATAAATTGTAATCAATCAGTCTTATTTCATTGGATATATAATACTTAGTTCCGAAAATTAAAATCGCATCAAATAAAGAATGTGTTTTAATTTTAACCATTGACTAATAATGTACTAACGTACTAGAATAGACACCGCAAGCCAAATGTTTGCGCGATGAGTTGTCTAATTTTCATACTCGCCTACGCTCATCGTGGCCGGACGTAGCGAAACTAGCGAAACTGTGACTAACATGATTAAAAAACGCCTTTTGCGTGTTAAAAACATGTAAAAATCAATCAACTACGAAGAAAAGAGATAGTTGCATGACTTATCATAAGTAAGATAAGTAAACTAAAACCAACCAAAACAAATGTTTGTACTTTATTTTCTACTATACATGACATTTTATATGAAAATCATAGATTATGAAAAGTGAACCGTATAGATTGGACACGTAGGTACTTAGCGTTAGTGTACTATTTATATAATAAAAATAATAATAATAATATCCCGGGACATTATTCACACACGGCTATCTGATCCCAAACTAAGCAGAGCTTGTACTATGGAAACCAGACAACTGATATACTACATATACTACTTTTCTTTTGTAAATACATACTTATATAGATAATTACACCCAGACTCAGGACAAACAGACATGTTCATGCACACAAATGTCTGTCCTGGGTGGGAATCGAACCCACGACCTGCGGCGCGAAAGGCACGATAAAGTCATATATCTACCAATCACTGGTAAAGGATATGAAAAGTAAGTTTGAAATTGATATACAACCGGAAAATTACCTAATCAATAAAACTAAACTTGTAGAGCTGCAAAGATCATTTATAAAAAAAGGTAAATAAATAAATATAATAATTTGTTTAAAGGTAAATAAAGTTTATATTAATTTGAAATGTTTATTTCACTTCGTTTACTTCAATTATACATAAAACCTACAGTTTGCCTATTTAAATTAATTTAACTTACCTACCAATACCCAATTCGATAGGCAGAAAAAAAAGTGTCGTGTCTATGACGGTGACATCACATCTTTGACTCTTAGCCCCGCCCCGTGCGCCTTTTTTGGCGGGTCAGTGGAGGTACTTGCCTCACAATCCCGCACCACAACCTCCTTCTGCGACATGACACTCTCGCAGAAAATAACCATCTCCATTCAACATCTCGCTCGCTCGTTCGCTCGCTCGCTCGCAGCGAGAGGTCCCGCGGACTATCGCCGCCAGAGAATGCCTCTGGGGCCCCCACGCAGCACACTCTGTCAGAGTGTAGTGCGCCGTGTCCAGTGACGCACCATACTCGTAGCAGGAGAGTGATACCTCCCTCCTCGCTATCCCGTTCAGGTACTTACCGAAACAGCCATGTCCCGTACCACCGGCGTATAGGCGCCGGCACGGCATGGTGATTCCGGACCACCCACATTAGGTAGGAGGCGGCCCAATGTGGCAGCTGCATTGATGTCCTAGTAGGACTTAGTGATGCCCGAAGCTCCATCTTCCATCAAAGATTAGACCCAGATACTTCATCTCGTTCTTCCCCTCTATCCAAGTCCCTTCGACGATCATACACGGCCTACGTGGGGGGCCCAACGTGGACCGTGGCATAAGAGGGCCTCCATTTTGGAGACCCTCAAGCCCAACATTCCTATCTGGTCCACCGTGAGCCGCGACTCCGACGCGCCGCGACCACCGCGACGTGCCGACTTCGGGCCGGAGGGCTGCCTTCTGGAAATTCCACCCCGTCACCGTGATGAGGGTGTCATCCACGTAGCCAAACAACCTCATTCCGGGACGGACGGTTGCCCGCAGGCAGGGCCGGATTTAGAGCTCTGGAGGCCTCGGGACAACAAAGGAGTGGAGGCCCCCTGGCCCCAAATTATTTTCCAAATAGAATAAGTTTACAAAAGTTGTTTACTAGTGTTTACTAGTCGGAATTTAAAAGAATTCTTTTGCCAAAGTCTCTATTGCGGGGACTCCTTTTTGTGGAGGCCCCGGTATACTCCCAACAGTCTCCTGGGATAGGAAGGCACCTCGTGATATTGAAGCGCGTACTTCTACACCTAACCTAACCATAATATTTTTCCAAAACCAAAAACATTATATTTGATTAGCGGCAAAATTACTAAAAAAATTTAATATAATATACATGTTGTGTGGTTTTATTTAAAAATGTTCATTTACACGAATATTAAGAGCTCCATCGCTATTATAATAAAAAAAACTGCTATAAAACTTATTTATTAACTTATTACGCGAATAGTTAGTGAAACGTATGATGTCTGATGCCTTGCTTCTATTTAGTGATGCGATAATTAAAAGACTTGGTTTGGAATATAAAAATTATAATGCGTATAGTACAATGATGTTGCGAAAATTGAAGAGTAATAATTCTAATATGGCTGCGCCGGTGGTGGTCCCCTTCCGTGGTACCACCGTGGCCCCCGGCCTTGGAAGCACTGCTTTCAATCAGCAAACAACGGACAGATTTTGGAAAAAGACCTGTTGATTAAGCCAGATGATGTTTTAATTGTCGCCACCCTGTTGATGCCATCCTTGCCTGGGACGGTGGCAATGATTCGACCCAGCATCCATTTAAGGGTCTTCTTTGACGTTTGTTGAAATTCGAAGGTCGGGATTTCGATAGAATTATATAGAAAGCGATGCTCCACAACCTTGAAATAAATCACACAGTTAGCCAATGAATTTAACTTACGTGTAGAGCATTCGAATTTAAGATAATGTTTATGGATAAGTGTTAAAAAAAATCAGAAATATCACTGAAACGTGTAAAATCGCACTTCCTTATTGAGACGAAATTATCGTAATCGTCGAGAATTTAGAAATGAATTTTATCAAATAATAAAGTTAAAACTATAAAGAAACGTCTGGAGTCTTCATTTTTTAATAAACATTTTCTTATTTTTTGTTATAATAAATTACAATGAAATTGTACGCGTTTTCTTATGCGAGCCGCCAATAATCCTCGCAGACCAGTCGGCCACGCGCCTCCGAAGTGAGAGCACGTCGGTTTGCGCCGCATTGATAGATCGCGATCGAACCGTGTACTTACACAAAATCAATGTGTGCGTAAATAGCGTATTTAGTATTTATTTGAACGTTTTAGTTGTCACCGACTGTTCATCATAAATTTTAGGGCGCGCACCGGCTTATGTATTCTGTTTTTTTTTTGGTATTTTTAGTGTTTTATCATTTGATACGATATTTTTACTGATAATATTTTGTATATTTTGTAGTTTGATAAAAAAACAAAAAAAAACTCGAGTTGAAATTCTAACTAGTTACATAATTATAACACTCTCATATATAATGATACATTGCAATTTTTTTATAAATAAATATAATTTTTTGAAATATTTATATATATAATTACTTATTTCGTCCATTTCCTAGTTATATTGGCCAGTAAAACAACAACTGAGGCAATAAATTTACTGTCGTAAAAATTCAAATTATTCTTATTTTCATTGATAACGTAAAACTAAACAAAGTATTTATAAATAGTGTTTTGAACACTAAATAATAAAAATGACCAAATCCCATTTATGCATAAAACGAAACACGCGTGATGGCCCACCTAACAAACCCTCATTAGTCAGTAAATTACTGACTCTCAACTCAGCGGGCAATATAGTACTCAAGTGGAAATGAGTAGAACGAAGTACATAATCCTTGTAACTGTGATCTAAGAACAGTAGTGGCATCACACTAAAGAACACACTTCCAATTGGAAGACCGCCACGCTTGTATATATAATAAGCTGCGTTAAAAACTTTAATACCGCGATTCAGGGATTATACATTTTTATAACATTTTTCTTTAGAAGTTTAATTATTTTATTTATTTATTCACATATTTTTTTTTATATTGAGTAATTAAAGAAATAAAACATTTATTATTACAGTAATAATAATATTGTTCTTATTATTTTAGCATAAAATGTTTCTTTTAGTTTTTTGTTACGTCAAAGCACTATCTAGTGAGGATATACGAAACGTTTTCATGCCTCATCGTCATCATTGGTTTTGCAAATTGATATTTATCCGATTTCAGACTTACAAATCGATTTCAAAATCCGATTTTAGATATCTGAATTCGGTAATGCCTAGCCTCATCAAATCGCCTGAGAACTTAGCTATCCTTTTATTTTATTAGCTAACGTGCTCAGGCAAATATAGTCTTTAGGTACTTTATCAGTAAGGTCGATTATTGTGTAATAGATTTCCGTAGCAGAACCAAGAAACCGAAAGTCAAACTGCAAAATTCCCGCTATCCTTTTTATTCCGCTTTATTCCAATTGGTTAGAAAGAGAGAAAGTGAATTTCATAGTAGAATAAATGTTGTAAAATATATATTTCGATTCAGGAATTATATATTTTTCTTTAGAAGTTTAATTATTTTATGTATTTATTCACATATTTTTTTATATTGAGTAATTAAAAAAATAAAACATTTATTTTTACAGTAATAATAATATTGTTTTTATTATTTTAGCATAAAATGTTTGTTTCAATAATGTTTATATAATGTATTTCTTGTATTCCTATTGATCTATTTTTATTTCACTTTTTGTATATATACTTGTTCCGTTTTTTAATAAAGCATTCCACATTCGTCTTTCGTCAATTTTTTTTTATTATTCCACATTACGACATCAAGAAGTTTATTTATACCAAACTACTCACCTCAACGCTATAGATATGTATTTGACAACATTTCAAAATCAGTGACAATAAAGTTAAAATTTAGTTTAGGAAAAAAAAGTGCGACGACCCCACTCTGCATACGTATATGTGTGCGTGCCGTGCCCGAGCCTCGATAGTTGCGACAGTAGCGCTAAAAACGTAAAACTTCGTGCGGCGGAACGTCAAAGAAGACCCTTAAGGGGCGGCAGATTGTCTTCTTTGACTATCACCAATGTTTTGGGCTGCAGGTCTGCGGACGTTTGGCTCCATTTGCGTCTAGTTTGTAGCTCGGAGATGTATTCCTTGGCCCAGCGCGCCCAGAAGTGCTGCCGGATTTGCTCCACCCTCTGATATCTGGTGAGGCGGTGCGCAGGAACGTCAACCATGTCTGGGAATGCGGGCGCAGTTAACGGGCGGCCAACGAGGAAATGAGCAGGACTGAGGGGATGAAGGTCATGCGGATCAGTGGACATGGGGGAAAGTGGACGGGAGTTCATGATAGCTTCTACTTGAGCTAACACAGTGGTGAGCTCCTCAAAGGTCAAGTGTGCGTTGCGTACTACGCGTGTTAAATGATGCTTACACGATTTGACCCCGGCTTCCCACAAGCCACCAAAATGAGGCGAATAAGGCGGAATAAAGCTAAACTTAATATTCTTATCACTAGCGTAATTAATTACATTATTTTTAAACGTGTTATTTGTTAATAAATTAGAAAAATTGTTCATTAAACCTACAAAATTGCGACCATTGTCGGAAAATATTTCTATAGGTTTTCCCCTACGGGAAATAAATCGCTTAAGTGTCAACAAGTATGCATCGGTAGAAAGATCACTGACCAGTTCGAGATGCACTGCGCGTGTAGTAAAACAACCAAATATACAAATATAAGCCTTAACTGTTTTAGACCCTCTTCCTTTGCGGTTGAGTATGAAAACTGGCCCTGCGTAGTCAACGCCACAGCGATAAAAGGGAAAACTCTGTGTTATTCGTTCTTCGGGTAAATTACCCATGAGAGGAGTTAAAGTTTTACCTTTAAGGCGTTTCCATGTGATACAAGCGTGAACTACCTTTTTTGTGAGATCTCTGCCACCTATCAGCCACCATGTTTCACGTAAATTGAATAGTAATGCTTGAGGTGCAGCGTGAAGTAATTGCTTGTGCTCATAACGGACTAATAAAAGAGTGAAATTATGTTTAGAAGATAACAAAATTGGATGTTTCTTATTATAATCGAATTGATGCGAATATGTGAGACGGCCACCAACTCTCATTAATTTATCTTTATCAACAAACGGATTTAATTTACATAATTTGTTTTTATTATATAAAGACTTGCCATTCTTTAACAACATGTACTCATTTGGAAACGATTCTAACTGAGACAGTCTAGCTAATGTTATCTCAGCCTTTCTCAGTTCATCGACGCTTATCGAGCCGTGCAGACGCTCGTGTCGCTTGCTGCGAATGTTTTGAATGAAACGCAGCGCGTGTGCGCAAGTTTTAAACACCGTACGTTTAGAAAAGGTGCAGAGGCAGTGCCGTAGGTGACAGTGTTCAATTGATAAACATGAATTTCGTCACAAGGATTTTCGCGCCACAGGATTAATTGCAAGTCTCGTTGATCATCTTGTACTAAGCACTGCCTGTACATCTTTTCAGTATCAGCACATGCTGTATATTTGTATTGCCTGAAGCGTAATAATATGGCAATCAAATCACCTTGAATCGGCGGTCCAACGCGAATACCACTCGCAGTTTGGTTGTGGTGCTGTGTTCGCGAAACACTCCATGATGGGGCATAAAGTAGTGTTGGATTCCGTAGATACTAACACGAGTCATGTGACCTAATTCGATGTACTCATTGATGAAATCAATGTACATCCTTTTGTACTCAGGTGACCGCTGAAGTCTTTTTTCGAGAGCAACGAAGCGACGCTCAGCTAACGCATACGATTCACCTAACACACTCGGCGACTCTTTGAAAGGAATTCGAACACAGAACCTTCCATCCTTATTGCGCTTCGTAGTTTGGATGAAATGATCCTCACAAGCCTTATGCTCACTATGAAGAGCAGGAGCACTACGGAACTCCTCGAGCTCCCAAAACATCTGAAGCTGAATGTCTACCGACTGTAAAAAATTGCATTGTATAGATTTAGTGACACGTACATGTGTATTTATAGGTCCAGAAACGATCCAGCCTAATTTAGTGTTTAATAAGAAAGGGCCGTTTGCTAATTGTATTTTGCTATCGCATAATAAATCCCAAAACATATCGGCACCTATTAAAATATCGATTGGCTGGGATTTATAGAATTGAGGATCCGCCAGTTGTATGTGCTCAGGGATTTTGAACTGCGCGCTTTGTACACACACGCCGGGTAAGGATGACGTAATTTGAGGTAAAACAAAACATTGTATACGCGTTTTGTAGGAATTGATGCGTGATTTAATCTCAATATCACATATTTGTGAAGACTGTGTTACTGAGTTTCCTACCCCTCGTATTTCTTGAGTGGACTGTATTAAAGGTATATTTAATTTATCGCATAATGATTTAGTAGTAAAACATCTTTCGCTGCCATTGTCAAGCAGCGCGCGCGCCGTGTAAATATTGTTTTCGTTTTGTGCTATATTAATAATTGCAGTAGATAACAAAACAACATGTGAATCTACACCTAATGACTTGCTAATTAGTGCGTTATTAGATTGTGCGCATAAAGCTTGTGTGCAATTGTCATTCACGGTCATTGATGCCGATTCTACGATTGTGTGTTTAGCGGGGGAATGTCGCGGCTCGCCTATAAAAACAGGTTTGCTTATCGGTTGCATCGCCGAATGCATCGTTGTTATTGTATTAGTTTCTTGAATCGGCTTGTCGTAATGAAGTAGTGAATTATGTTTGACATTACACTTTCGACAGGGCCCGAACCTACAACTATCTACTGAATGTCCTGAGCGCAAGCAATTTAAGCAAAGTTTATTATTAACTATGAATTGAAGCTTAGAATCATAACTTGAATTAATAAACTTTTGACAAGCGTACAGTGGATGATTACTATTGCACATCAAACATGGCTTACGCATAACATAGTGGCGATCGAGTGGTGTGTTGCTGGAAATATTGCAGTGTAATTTATTTGTGTTATGTGAAGTATTAATTTGTTTTCGACTGACATTGTGTTCGTGATTTTTACTGTGTGATACTTGCAATGTTTCTAACACATCTGCCCTGTTTTTGAGAAAGGTTAGCAAATCATTTATTTTTAACTTCACTTCAGGATCACCGTTATGTAATAATAAAGTGTCTTTGTGTTGTTCCCACTCTCGTTCTGAAGTCTGATCGAGTTTGGTAACCACGAGATAAATTATAAGAGTATCCCAGGAGTCTGTAGGCTCACCTAAGATTTTTAAAGCGCGTAAGTTTTTTAAAATAGTGTCGATTAATTTTCTTAATAATGATGGTGACTCTTTCGTGACGTTTTGAATAGAAAAAAGTGCTTTGACGTGATTGTGTATTAGTAATCTACTGTTGTTATATCTGTTTAGAAGTAGTTCCCAGGCGACTTTGTAATTGCTAGCAGAGAATTCAAGTGAATCTATTACTAAAGCGGCAGTACCTTTTAATGTTGATTTTAAATAATGAAAGTTTTGAATGTCACTTATTTCTGTTGAATTATGTACTAATGAAAGGAATGTGTCTCTAAATTCTAGCCAGTTCTCACACGAACCGTCAAATGAAGGCATTGAAATAGTAGGTAACTTAACGGATTTGAACGTGGCATGACAGTGATCTTTACTACAGTGAACGGCTTCTCCACCTTTTAAGATGCATTCTGTTTGGGCTAGTGTACTGTAGTAATTGTCTTCAAACGATTCTCTTTGGATTAATTGTTCTTCGATATCCTCAACCATATTTTCTAGTTCACTTTGAAGGAAATTTAATTCAGTAAACAAGCTTGCGGCACCTTGTACACGAAGTTTTAAATCTATACGATTTTGGGTGGATAGTAATTCATCTAGAGAATTTAAATAGTTAGCGAATTTAGTTAGCCTACCCTTTATGATAACTTGCTTTTTAATTAACTCGCGGGCTTTCACTATGCTTTTCATCAGTAATGACTACATTGGGTGATTTATACATTTTGGTGACCGTTAAGAAGCCGTAAGTACTCACGTGTATAATGGATGAAGTATTTGCGGTAGGTAGATGTGGTATAACCTGGTTTGTTCACAACGCCCACAAGCAGCTTGAAGCACTCGAATGGATGGATGAACTGGATGATGCGTTAATTTCGTTGGCTCTCCTTGTTGGTCCGTTCTTGAGGTCGATATTGTCCAAATCCAAATTTCTTTAAATTGCCGGTTTTTGATGCGTATATATTCGGCTACGAAGGTCCATATGAAGCGTATGATGTCTGATGCCTTGCTTCTATTTAGTGATGCGATAATTAAAAGACTTGGTTTGGAATATAGAAATTATAATGCGTATAGTACAATGATGTTGCGAAAATTGAAGAGTAATAATTCTAATATGGCTGCGCCGGTGGTGGTCCCCTTCCGTGGTACCACTGCTGCGACGTCACAGCCGGTGTTGCCGCAACAGTTGGTTATATGGAAAGGCGCTTTTATAGTAAAGGAACAATTTATTATAATTGTTTAACCCAGTACTCACAAATCTGACTAAAATCTCTATCAAAACTGTTTTATGCATATTTTTTTTACAGGTAATAATTTTAAATATAGCTAAAAAATGTACTTAGCCTAAAACTAACTTAAATTGTAGTGGTTACGTTTTACGCTGGATAAACCACTGTAGGTATACAATTTTGTAATCTGTTATCTGTCAACTGAGTAAAGCTGCACGGTCGTATACACAGGTCTTGCAACTGAGTCAAATTTCAATGGTGAGAGATAGGTGTGAGTGTGTTACAACTGCGGATTTTTTGTTATTTAACTGTTTTGTTTGGATTTGAAAAAGTTTTCGGGATAATTATTACGCGAATTGTTATGCTTCTGGTGGCCGTAAATCGAACTTAACAGCGTCATTATGTCAACGTACCTCAAATTGAAGTTGCAAGACCTGTGTATACGACCGTGATACTACCTAATCTTGGCGGTATGGGTTGAACTAAATATTCTGTAGCGCCATCTAGTGATAAGGTATAAAAAATGCATAATATAAAGACCTTCCAAGTAAAAAAAGTAAATTTGTCAAGTTTATGGTGATCAATCGATCGATCCATTTCGATATATATTTTACGAGATATACTACGATTCTGGTTATTTGCAAAATTTTCGATTCTAAAGTATTTTTGTGATAATAATCGTACGTAAATGCGAAAATGCGTAAATATCTGTTCGTATTTATATGAAATTTTACTACTAGGTAATTAAATACAATAATGACTGTCTGGCTTAATATTACCTACTTAAACTTTATAAGAGGGCTACTAAAAGAAAAAAAAATCTTAACTAACATTGTCACAGTCACAAATTGTCACAAATATGTATATTCTATATTGAGGATATCGTAAAAATATAGTTAAAAGTATAAATTAATTTATTCGTATCGTCCTATATTTTTTATACTAATGGTGCGAAAAATGCGATTTTAAAAGGTTAATTTGTAAATTAATTTAGTAACGATTTAGTTTTATGATAACTAACGTATAAAATCGACGATTTTAAAATTACTAATAACTAATAAATATTCAATAAATGAAGTTAACATGATACGAACATTCTGAATGAGTTATTTGTTAAAAGCTTATTAAGTAAAATATTAAAATCCTCTTTATTACATTATATATTATTTTGAACTAAGTACTTGGCTATAAAAATAAGTATAAGGTATAACATATGATTTCATTTATAGGTATTATAAATATTTTGAAATATTTAATTTTATAGTAAATAGTGCGAAACAATCTTTTTAAAGAGGACAGTCAAGATTAATCCATCACGCTGTTTTTATTATGGTTCACCGTCGCGTACGATATATATAATAATTAGACACAAACATGAAAACTCAATGGAACCTTCACGTGACCCTGCTACTACAAATGTTCAAATGCAGCCTCGATACTGTATGTTCTTTCCCGTAAGCTATTTCGATGCTGTTATATTTATGAGCAAACAAAAAAAGTACTAAGAAACTGTTATGCTTTATTTTCAAATCTCCACAGTTTAATGGTGACATTTAAATTTATACTTTAATTAATTACTTTGTCAAAAAAAAATATTTACGATATACTTTACTTAATAGTAATTATTTTGAATTGATTGATTGTCTCAATGGTACAAATTGATTTTTTTTTTGTCTCGTTAATCTAGAGCAGTGGTGGATTCGTTCGATGACGCAGAAGATGGCGGGACGTTCTCTTGGTTCTGTTGTTCGTGTATTTTTCTGAACCGTTGACGATTTCTATATAACTTTGCTTCGTCCGTACATTTCGTCGTAATCGAGCTCCTGTAATTTTTTTAATACTAAAAGTCTAATCTATATAATTTACTAAAAAAACACATTTTGTTTATAATTACATTATTGTTAGTACCACCAAATAATATATAATTTTTATTACCGGGATACGTTTTATTGGCAACGATTTAATTAGGGTAAATGTTGGTAAAAATCTTAATAAATTAAATTAAAATTATTCATTAAACGTGAAGTTAATTCTAACCACTACTATTAATACTTATTGATAAACCAGCAGTCTTCGGTTAAGATTCACGTCCCAAAAAATTATAATAAGCGAATTTGCAGAGATATATCTATTAAATGTTCTATTATATTATATGTCGGTATAAATTCACTTCGCTTTAAGAACGTTTTTTAAAACTCTTTGAAGAATGCAAATGCACTAGTACCTCGGTAGGTATATATAAGTATAAAATGTGAGTAGTCTATTCATATATTTTATATACGAGGATATAGTAAAGACTCAAAAAACACTATTGATCACTATGAGCGAAAAATAAATGTTTCAAAAATTAAAAAAAAAAATATATTGCGATTCTTAATTATACTACGACACGATCCTACGATTATATTTTAAGTCTATACGATAAAAATGCACGAGATAATTATTAAAGCAAAAATCTTAATATCTATTAAGCCTAGCCTAGACACAGTTTAATAAATGTAGGTTTAGAGAATAGGTGTATATATGTACGTACGTAGGTCGTACTAAGAAGACTTTGGTAACTACGTACAAACCAGCACTTATATAATTATCCTTGTTGTTTCGCTTGACTATTTTCAAATTATTTATTACAAGTTTTCCCCCTCGTATTAAAAAGTATATTAATTTATAAATTGACGCAATTTTATTTATCAAAATATGCGTGAATATTTTTATTCGATTAGAAGACAAGTAAAAAAAAGCCTGAACGTATGTCATGTCTATAAATAATATCTACTCGGTGGTAGAGCTTTGTGCAAGCTCGTTTGGGTAGGTACCACCCACTCATCAGATATTCTACCGCAAAACAGCAGTACTTTGCATTGTTGTGTTCCGGTTTGACGGGTGAGTGAGCCAGTGTAATTACAGGCACAAGGGACATAATATCTTAGTTCCCAAGGTTGGTGGCGCATTGGCGATGTAAGCGATGGTTAACATTTCTTACAATGCCATTGTCTATGGGTGTTGGTGACCGCTTACCATCAGATGGCCCATATGCTCGTCCGCCGACCTATACAATAAAAAAACAAATAGTAATGAATTGTTAACATTACTACTACACAGACCTATCAACTTACAATTATCTACCGACATTTAAGAAAACGCTACCCTCTTCAAAGACATCTTGATCAGCTGGGCTTAATAAATTGTATTGGTATTAAAAGTTTCTTATTTTTTATTCATATGTTTTGTGGAAGTGTGTGCTTGTCAGTATTTTAATAAATCTTTTTTTTGTTAAAATTAAAAAAAGATACTATAGGTAGAGTATCTATAATCGGTGATATATAGAAATATGTATATGGTTCGTTTTTTAAAAGAATTAATCATTTAATAAGGAAACAATAGGTATCCGATTGGTAAGAAACAAATCTTTATTCAAATATAAAATACTTAAATTTGTCTAATATATAGCTAAGCCTCCTAACCATGTTTTAAGAATACCTATCTACTTAAACTAACAAACGCGATTTAAGATGAAGAGAATATATTATTGAAATAAGAACAGTAACATTTTACAATTTCAATGAATTTTATTCATGATAGTAGGATCTTAAAGATAAACTCATTTTTTTCTAAAAATGTATATATATTGAAGTCTTAGATAATTCAGCGGTAAAGCGCTTAAACATCTGTTTCAAAGAAAATCATTACAGCTAAAGTAGTCATTTTAAACATGATATATTAAAATTAAACCTTATTCAGATTTTTATCATATAAAAATCACTTACAAGTATTATCCTGATAACGCCCGCGGTAGCCTCTATGAAGGTCCAGCAAGGCTAGCGCAGCGTCCATTTCAGAGTTTACAGCTAAAGTAGTCATTTTAACTGGACTTGGACTTTAGTTATCTGCAATTCTAAAATAAATAAATATTTCTTAATAATAGCTCACAAAGAAACAGTAATCGACTATCGACAAACATAGTTAAAGTTCAAATAAGCTTCCGATAGCAATTGTCAGCAGTCATTCAAAATACCATGCTTTTCAATTATCCCTTCCAGGTATAAAATATAAGGTACATGTTTTTGTACATAACAAGGCAACCTCAATAAACCTATTGTTTATTTTCCTTATCCTATTGGATGAGCTTTTCTAGATCTAATGTTTCTACCTGATTTTTTTATCTAGTATTTTTGACAAAACATGGATACACTAAAGTTGTACTAAATAATATAATACAAATTGAAGTCAGTGTCTGAAATTTTTGTTTGACCCTTATTAGACTAATTTCATTATTACGTAATAATGTTTAATATAAAAAATAAGTAATAATATTATCATATTAAATCAATTAACTATGAATTTGTAAATACAAACTTTAACTAATTAAAAAATTTAATTTAAGCGGTTGTCTATAAGATCATGATTATTTTATGTTATGTGAGTAATCGGAACTTTAAAGCCTATTTTTTAATTAATTTTCAAAATACACTTTCAAATAAAGGGGTCTCAGGGGGCACACGACTTTTTTGGAATCACGGTTCATATTTCTAATTTTAAAAATAATGAATTTAATCTTAATGAAGTAAATGACTAATATAATATTAAACATAAACGAAACTTTTGATATCTAATATTAAATTCAAATGATATAAATAAATATTAAATCATCTCGCATAAGTATCGCGTGTTTGATACGGAACCTTAAGATCACATCAATATCGATTTATTATTTTTTTCTAGAAAGTTTGCAACAGATGTATGTTTTTTTTAGTTTCGTATTTGTATATGTCGGATTTCAGGCTGACATCAGAAGTAAAAGATCAAATTGTCTATACAATTTCTTTATTATAATCAAGAGTTCAATATTAATTATTAATTAATGATTTAATTGAATTAAATATCTTAAATCTTAATCAATTATTATAGTGAGATAAAACATAATATAATTAATCACTGTTCTGATAATTATAATATCATTTAAATTTAAACTATATATAATAATGGCGTGGAATGCCAAAATGGCAGTCAGGGCAGGCTACTGGGACAGTGTCCGTGCACCAAGACGCATCCAAAAGAAATGCGTGCCGGATTAATATTACGATGGTTTTTATACTAAACAGATGACGTCAGGTGCACGTGCCACTAGCGCATTGTTATCGCTGTCCGTTGTTTTTGTCGAACATCTGTTGCCGCCGTCACGGCCATTCTGACAATCGCACGTCCTCGGGCGCAGAGTGTTCTTTTTAAAAAAAAAATAAAATAAAAGACAACTTATTAAACACGGAGACAGAACAGTAATTGTGAATCATTAAAAGGCAACATTCTACAGTATTTCAAATTCCTACTGCTGGTCTAGATCGTCAACCCATAATAGTAGGTGAGATCCCTACAGCTTACTAAGGCTGCTGGTCTAGGTTTAACACAACCCCTACAGCTCAAACATGTTTAACTATCTAATCTCTAAATGAATCTGCGGACATAGTCTCTTCAGAATCAACAGAAAGAGTTTCTTCGGAATTAATTACATTATCACCAGTGTCAACATCTCTTGATACATAATTGTCTAACAATGCGCCCGAAATAGTGTTACAAGAGTCAATAGTTTCGGCTTCCGCCATCACGGGCCCTTCATCGTCATCAGAGTCATAATTTTGGGAAATCTCGATAAAACCCTGTTGGCCTTGAGGGACTTCTCTTAAATTTTCATGTGCGTACTTATAGATTCTGTTAGAGCCGTTTAATTTTTTGAGTTCGTAACGGTCGTTGTCTAAAACTGTAACAATTTTAAAAGGTCCCTTAAATTTTTTATCTAATTTTGTTTGATGTCTCTCTTCACATTTGACAAATACAAAATCTCCCACTTTAAAAGGATTTATACGAGCTTTCCCTTTATTAAATCGAACAGTATCAGCACTCGCTAATCGTCTTATATTATCTGATGCCGATAAACGAGCCGCGTCGACATTAATTCTACTTGGATTAGATGAACCAGGAGATAATCTAGCCAAGCTTAAGGAATTTCCTTGAATTCCAAACATGAGCTCAATTGGCGAAAAACCCGTAGTACGAGAGCGAGTACTATTTAAAGCTAGTTGTATTTCTCCTAGTTGATCCTGCCAAGTATTATTTGAGTTACATTCTATTACAGTAAGAATATTTTTTAGTGTTCGCATAACCCTCGCAACCTGACCATTAGCTCGACTGGTACCGGTAGCTATTAAATGAAGTTCTATGTTATTTATTTTACAAAATTCTTTAAATTCACTACAATCATAACAACGCCCACGATCAGCTATAATGCGTCTGGGAGCCCCAAAAAGATTTACAGAATTTCTAATAGTTTTTATTGCATGAGAAGAATTTAAAGTTGGTGTATATTCAAGAAGAACAAATTTTGTAAAAGCGTCTATTAATACAGAACAATATTCTTTTCGCGCACTTTTCCCACTTAATTTCCCGGTAAGATCTATATGAACAGTGTGCCATGGTATGGAATGTTTAGGAATTGGATGAAGCTGTATTTGCTGAGCGCCAGAGGGGCCTTTAGAAGTTTTGCATACAACGCATGAATTAATAAATTTCTTAACAAATTTAGACATATCTGGAAACCAGTAAAACTCGTATAATTTGTCTAAAGTTTTATCGAAACCTAAATGTTTAATTTCGTTATGGATATGACTAATAAGGGACCAAACAAGAGAGCGCGGTATAATAGGAAGCCAACTAGTTATTCCTCTACGATCGATTTTCCTAAATAAAACATTTTGTCTTAAATCATATGTATTAGGTATGGTATTTCATCCGGTAACTGGTGGTTTTGTAATTTAGTTTTTAAATCTGAAATTTCGGAATTTCGTTCTTGTTCTACAATCAACCACCTTTGTCTAACTCTAAAAAATTAACCTTTCGAGGCTCAATATTACTTGTTAATAAGTTTCGAGACAAAAATTCCGCATGGGCCATTTTTCTACCTTCTTTATAAACAATATCAAAATTGTAAGCTTGAAGTATAGCCCACCAACGGTGTACTCTAGGTGTTAAATCGCATTTGGAATGAGATGCTTTTAGAGAATTGCAATCGGTAAATACTGTAAAAGTTCGCCCGTATAGATAGTGTCTGAAGTGCTCAATTGCTTTGACTACAGCTAAAGTCTCCAGCTCATATGAGTGATATCGACTCTCAGCGCTAGTTGTTTTACGACTAAAATATGCAACAACATGAGGTCTGTCATTTAGTTTTTGAATAAGCACTGCACCGTAACCATCACAACTAGCATCAGTATGGAGCTCAATTGGTAGAGAAGGGTCAAATATTTTTAATACGGGTTCAGAGGTCAGTATATCAATGATTTTCTTGTGAATTTGATCATGATTAACTGTCCATTGAATTTTACCTTTGCCTCTAGTTAATGGATATAATGGTCTTATAAGCTGAGAGAAATTTGGGATAAATTGTCTAAAGTAAGTGGCTAAACCAATAAGTTGTCTGACTTGTGTTACAGTTTTTGGAGGAGGGACATCAATTAAAGCTTGAATTTTTTTTGGATTTGGTCTAATTTCTCCTGCTGAAACAACGTAACCAAGATATTCAGTTTGAGTTTTAAGAAAAGAACATTTCTTTATATTGAAAGAAAAACCAGAGGCTGACAAAGTTTCTAATAATTTATCTAGGCGATGTAGACCTTCATCAATTGTATTTGAAGCAGAAAGTACATCATCCATATAAACCAGAATTTTGTCATCGGACAAAGGTTTAAGAGCATTATTGATTGCTCTTTGGAAGACGGGGGGTGCGTTTTGAAGTCCAAAAGGCATAGCTAAATATTCGTATTGTCCTTTTGGAGTGACAAAAGCTGTTTTTTCTTTTGAATCCTCATGTACTGGAAGTTGATGAAAGCCAGAGGCCATGTCAATGGTAGAAAAATAATGAGCACCATGTAATTTATCTAATTGTTCACTGATTAGGGGTAAGGGGTAATTGTCTGGTTTAGTATTACTATTTAATTCTCTAAAGTCAACACACATACGTTTGCTACCATCTTTCTTTTCTACCAATATTATGGGACTTGCAAACGGGGATTTACTTTCTCTTATGATATTAGCTGTCAATAATTCCTTTATCTTATCATCAACAATCTTAGATTCATCCATAGACAATCTATAGGGGCGCCTTTGTACTATCTTATGGGGATCAACCAAGTCAATCTTTAATTCTCCCGTTTTTATACGTGTAGTTGGTAACGTTTCAATAAATTTGTGAGAGTATTTAGTTAATATTTGATTTAGTTTATCTAAATAAATGCCAGTTAAATCGGTATTAATTGAATTAGAACAAAAAGTATTACTTGTCCTAGTGCACATATTAGTTATTTTAGCGCGATTGAATTTTAAGCCAGTTTCACAAATTTCAACAGATATTTTATTTTGAAGTACATCGCGACCCAATAGGATAGTATCTTCTAAACAGTCGTCCGGAAGAATATGAAAAGTAATATTAGTCGAAATATCCCCTATTTTAACACTGCTAGTTATCTGTTCAGTACTAGTTACAATATTTTTACCTATGCCAGTCATATTGACAAGGTTATGCGATCTTTCACCATACATTAAATCTGAACAACTTTTTTTAATTAAGCTACACTCAGAACCTGAATCAAATATAAATGGTAAGCTCATACCACTAGAGTCCATAGTCCCTCGAGCCACTTTGGAGCACACGTTGACCCGCTTGTTGTCGGCAGCCGGTTGTTCTTTCTTCTGGACGTCAGATTTTGTGGGGCAGTTGGAAACCACGTGGCCGGATTCGACACATACGTAGCAAATGACTTGGCTGCCGGTGTACTTGTGGTTGAAGCGTTTGTCTGGAACACTGGAACTTGGATTAGCGTTTTTCCTTTTGTCCGACACTCTGAAGCTCGGTGTCCTGTTCTGCCACAATTGTTGCAGATTCCTCGAAAGCCCAGGGTTGTACGATCACGTTTTGGATCAACTTCATTGTGGTCGATCTCATGTCTTCTTTTTAGTGAAATGCTACGCAAGACACGAAACAGTTGTGCTTTGTCACTTGTAACCGTTGAGTTTAACTCACGTCGAATTAAGTTATCACATTGTGACAATACGGAAATAGCAAAACCTGTTACTATATTTTCAGGAAGATTAGCACCAGGTATTCCATCAATATACTGCCACAGTCGCAAACATGCTTGGGCTAGTGTCTCGTCGGATTTTATTTGGAATTTCAATATTTGATCAAAATGATCTTGAATGAGCATTGGTCGGGAAAACTGAGCTTTCAAAATTTCTTTGACCTCAGACCATTGAAATTGGTCAGGATGAATTTTCGTTAGAAAAGTCGCAGCTCGCCCTTTTAAACATTGAGTTAATGCTACTATTAGGTCTACTCCTTGTAAATTTCTATTTCGGATTATGACCTCTGATAGCTGACACCAATCTTCAATATTGGAATGAGGGTCATCTGGATCGAAAGTTACCAATGAGGTAATTGGATGTGGTGCACGGGAATTAAATTCTAATTTTTCGGCTATTTTTGAAAAAATTGCCTCCATGCCACTACTAAACAAGGACATTGGGTCTATTGCAGTGAAAGCTTCAGAAGGGGGCTGGTGTTCGGATCCCACTTCTGATGTCGGATTTGAGGCTGACATCAGAAGTAAAAGATCAAATTGTCTATACAATTTTTTTATTATAATCAAGAGTTCAGTATTAATTATTGATTTAATTGAATTAAATATCTTAAATCTTAATCAAATATTATAGTGAGATATAACATAATATAATTAATCACTATTCTGATAATTATAATATCATTTAAATTTAAACTATAATAATGGCGTGGAATGCCAAAATGGCAGTCAGGGCAGGCTACTGGGACAGTGTCCGTGCACCAAGACGCATCCAAAAGAAATGCGTGCCGGATTAATATTACGATGGTTTTTATACTAAACAGATGACGTCAGGTGCACGTGCCACTAGCGCATTGTTATCGCTGTCCGTTGTTTTTGTCGAACATCTGTTGCCGCCGTCATATACAAATAAGTTAAACTTTTAATACATACATGATAGTAGGATCTTAAAGATTAACTCATTTTTTTCTAAAAGTCGTAATAAACTTTATTTTATAAATGCAAATTCTTGGTACCTTAATCCGCTGTAAAACAAAATTTCATTCAATGTTAAACAAAAAAAGACAACAGAAACTGACCCGCCAAAAAAAAGGGGAGGAGTTGCCGATGCAATGTACACCTTCTCCCCCCGTCATAACCGAGGCTCGGCTTGGCCCCTAGGATTGGAAGCCCGCTTAGGTGGGTCAACCATCTAGGATACGGTAGAATGCGCAAGTGATCGTGTAACGCCCCTTCGAAGAGACGAAGTGGGTACCGCTGGTTTTGCAGTAGGTATTCCGGCTCTTTCAGCGCCGGCGAGTCTCATATACCTTATGTGAGGGAAAAGAAAAGTATCTCCGGCACACTACATGTATGCAATGCTTCGTGTAGGTGTTTCGTGTTGTGTGTAGGGTAAAACAAGTACGGCTTAAGAAATTTCTCAATTGCCCCCTCCCCACTAGACCAAAAGCTGGGTACGCCCATGATAATGTACTAACGTACTAAAAACAGACGGTGCGAACAAAATTTGTGTAGCAGACGCAGGAGTGCGGGGCGCACGGGGCGGGGCTAAGAGTCAAAGATGCGATGTCACTGTCATAGACACGACACTTTTTTTTCTGCCTATCGAATTGGGTATTGGTAGGTAAGTTAAATTAATTTAAATAGTGAAACTGTCGGTTTTATGTATAATTGAAGTAAACGAAGTGAAATAAACATTTCAAATTAATATAAACTTTATTTACCTTGAAACAAATTATTATATTTATTTATTTACCTTTTTTTATAAATGATCTTTGCAGCTCTACAAGTTTAGTTTTATTGATTAGGTAATTTTCCGGTTGTATATCAATTTCAAACTTACTTTTCATATCCTCTACCAGTGATTGGTAGATATATGACTTTATTGTGCCTTTCACAGACATTTGTGTGCATGAACATGTCTGTTTGTCCTGAGTCTGGGTGTAATTATCTATATAAGTATGTATTTACAAAAGAAAAGTAGTATATGTAGTATATCAGTTGTCTGGTTTCCATAGTAAAAGCTCTGCTTAGTTTGGGATCAGATAGCCGTGTGTGAATAATGTCCCAGGATATTATTATTATTATTTTTATTATATAAATAGTACACTAACGCTAAGTACCTACGTGTCCAATCTATACGGTTCACTTTTCATAATCTATGATTTTCATATAAAATGTCATGTATAGTAATAAAGTACAAACATTTGTTTTGGTTGGTTTGAGTTTACTTATCTTACTTATGATAAGTCATGCAACTATCTCTTTTCTTCGTAGTTGATTGATTTTTACATGTTTTTAACGCGCAAAAGGCGTTTTTTAATCATGTTAGTCACAGTTTCGCTAGTTTCGCTACGTCCGGCCACGATGAGCGTATGCGAGTATGAAAATTAGACAACTCATCGCGCAAACATTTGGCTTGCGGTGTCTATTCTAGTACGTTAGTACATTATTAGTCAATGGTTAAAATTAAAACACATTCTTTATTTGATGCGATTTTAATTTTCGGAACTAAGTATTATATATCCAATGAAATAAGACTGATTGATTATAATTTATCATTATGATTTATGTACATATTTTTACAATAAATGTAGATTTTTTAATCTCTGTTTTTTTTTATATTTATGAAAACTACGTAATTACATTAATTTAAAATAGAAGTAATTAATACTAAAATACATTTTGCAGAATGTCAGGTTAGGACTTAGGTGTTTTGACGTCAACTTTACTTACAAAAGATAATGTATAGAATGTGTATGTTTGCGATGCAATGGTATGGCAACATTGACTTCGTCGAAAGATTAAAAGAAAAGAGAAGAAAAAATATTTTGCTTTGAATATAAGAAGGAAAAAAAAACAATATAGAAGGTTCACAGGGAATAAAAGAAAATCAGTTTTATCAAAAGTATTTTACTTATGTAATTGAAAATGTATAATAACTATAAACTCTTATAATGCACAATTGTAATTGGACGGATTTGAGATTCAGAACAATAAAACTAATATTATTCCTAATACATAACAAATACCATAAAATGGTGAAAATGCCACAACATATAAAAAGACATTTATGTATTAACTTATTGCTAAAAAATTTATTTATCTAATGTGATCAGTTTAAATGTACTTAACTAAATAATTATCTAATTACAGTTATGATTTATAAAAAAATAAATTTATTGTAATACAAAATATTAATAGCAATTATTTTCACTTGGTTATATTCACTTGGTGGTAGAGCTTTGTGCAAGCTCGTCTGGGTAGGTACCACCCACTCATCAGATATTCTACCGCAAAACAGCAGTACTTTGTATTGTTGTGTTCCGGTTTGAAGGGTGAGTGAGCCAGTGTAATTACAGGCACAAGGGACATAACATCTTAGTTCCCAAGGTTGGTGGCGCATTGGCAATGTAAGTGATGGTTAACATTTCTTACAATGCCATTGTCTATGGGCGTTGGTGACCACTTACCATCAGGTGGCCCATATGCTCGTCCGCCAACATATACAATAAAAAAAAAAAAAAAAAAAAATTTTATTACATCAAACACCTACAAATTAAAAATTTATAATAATTACGTCAACTTTTAGGATCAGTATTTAATTATCAATGAGAACAAAGCATTTATACCTTAAAACCAATGAATAAGTTCACCAATCAAGAATGATTTTTCGAATCACAAAATTGCAGAATGAACAACCTCATTCCCGGAGCATTCCAATAGATAAAATGAATTCAATAAGACACAGGTAATACTTTAACAAACATACTTGTCATGTTACGACAATAAGGTAACGGAAAAGTCTTTCACAAGCTCTATTTATATAAATTAATACACATAGAAATAAAAAAAGGTTTAAAATGTTGTTGTCATTATCATTGGTTATCCATTAAAGCAAAGTCAACAAACTATATAATTATGATTTTATTCAAGATTATCTGTATATGTTGTGAGTACTATACTGTACTGTATATAAAATTCATTATTTTCTGAGAATAAAAGGCAATAAAATCTTATATATAATTTTCAAAATTTAAAAAATATTATCAATGTAAAATTAAATTTAAATTATTCATACATACTACATTTAAATTTTATGGATGAGTCTTAAATATTAATCATTTGTTAAACAAACTTACTTCTTATAATTAAAAGTGCTCCTAATAACACACTAATAGCAGGTTTCATTGTTTCACTGCCACTCTGTAAATGAAAGTTTATTTTTTTAATTATAAATACACATAATAAAATTTAACTTTTTATACAAACTGTATGGAAACTCTAAATCATTAAAACAGTAAGAGAAAAACCATGTTACACAGCCCATTGTTTAATTTGTAACTGTATTCCAAAATAAAAATTGACGGAAATTTAAACTGATAACCTCATTTTTGAAGACTGGTAAGAAAACAGAACCTAATATTGTGCAAATATAAAATTGTTGTTTAAGGGGATTACTATTCTTTATTCAATTGTTGATTACAAGTATGGGTATGTTGTTCATTTTACTTACGATTATATAGTAGTTGCATCTGTCGCCTTGGCAGCAATCTGAACACACCCAGTCTTGATACCAAATATGAGTACAAAGAGGCATGTTGCGCTGCCTCATAATAATACATTCTTCCTTCTCAGAATATCTTTTAGATATATAATATTGTTTTTTTGCACCTTGCGACCAATACGGAGCAGTTCCCCATTTTATTTCAGTTAGGCAAACACTCTCATTGTTGGTGCATGTTTTAATAGTTTTATGCATTTTTCTGAATTATCTTCTTGTGAATCACAAACATAGCATTCGAGACAACTTACTATAAAAGAATAATCATAATAAAACACACAATTATGGTTTTTTTACAGGCATAGTTAAAATAACATTTCAAAATTTACCTCCAATAAGATAAGTACATAATAAAAGTGAAAAAAATAATGTACTTCTGGTAAACATGGTAATTATATTGAAGTATAAATTTTTTGCTATAGCAATTTGTATAATTAAAATTTATTTTGTCTAAAAAATATCAGAAATAATAGTTATACGGGTGTGGCAGTTTCATCAACAATTTTCTACCACAGTTTGAACAATATCATTTACTAGAGCTGCGTCTAGTTTCTTTTTAGCAGGTTGGTTAGGAAAAGCTGGTGAATGAAGGCTTTCCTGTTAGCGAATGAGTTGCCAATACCCTGAAAAAACATTGTTTCATAATAATTTATATATCGACTTTGAAGTAGTGATCATTTCTATAAATATAACTTAATACTTAAACCTACTTTCTTGAAAAGACAGCTGTCAAAAGTGTTCGAGTGGCATACGTATAAGACGTCCAGTCCATGTTCTTGAGAAGTCTAGCTGGAACTGATGCATTTCCGTCTCCAATTAAAACCTAAAAGTATTAAGTTTATATTCATTATTAAATATATACTATGTAAATTAAATTGAGGCCGTGAAAATCCATACCATTTCGTTACTTGACTTATTTGTATTCTTTGGTTTTAAACTTCTTTTCATTTCTTTCTGAACTCTCATGTCACTGTTCGTAAGGTCATCGCGTTCTTTAGCTAATGTTGAATCACAGTATGTCTTTTCAGAATATTCGTCACTAGAAACGTCCGAAATTTGCTTATATGAATCGGTAATTGAGGATGTTTCCGGTTTCTTTGTTTTCAGCTTTGATTCAAGACATATACAATACAAAGCAAATTCAGTTTGTGTTCCTATGTCACACATCACTTTATTCTTGATATATTTTGAATGATTTTTTTTAGAGTTTTCGTTCCAACGTTTGGGCGAATACACTTGTTTTTTTGGGGTGCTTGTATGAGGAAGAGGCACTGGCTGCAAAATTGACGTAGTATTAGATTAAATTTTAATTTAAGTAATTTAATTATTTAAAAAAATATTTTTCTTGAACATTACTTACTGTAGAACTAATAAAAATTCTTGCTATAGTTCTTGTCCCGTCTATATTTTCGACGCCGATAGATCTTGTATCGGCTGTTAAAATTTAAACATGATATATTAAAATTAAACCTTATTCAGATTTCTATCCAAATATAATAATATCATATATAAATCACTTACAAGTATTATCATGATGAAGCCCGCGATAGTCTCTATGAAGGTCCAGTAAGGCTAGCGCAGCGTCCATTTCAGAGTTTACACCTAAAGTAGTCATTTTAAACATGATATATTAAAATTAAACCTTATTCAGATTGTTATCCAAATATAATAATATCATATATAAATCACTTACAAGTATTATCATGATGACGCCCGCGGTAGCCTCTATGAAGGTCCAGTAACGCTCGTGTGATACTTGCAATGTTTCTAACACATCTGCCCTGTTTTTGAGAAAGGTTAGCAAATCATTTATTTTTAACTTCACTTCAGGATCACCGTTATGTAATAATAAAGTGCCTTTGTGTTGTTCCCACTCTCGTTCTGAAGTCTGATCGAGTTTGGTAACCACGAGATAAATTATAAGAGTATCCCAGGAGTCTGTAGGCTCGCCTAAGATTTTTAAAGCGCGTAGGTTTTTTAAAATAGTGTCGATTAATTTTCTTAATAATGATGGTGACTCTTTCGTGACGTTTTGAATAGAAAAAAGTGCTTTGACGTGATTGTGATCTACTGTTGTTATATCTGTTTAGAAGTAGTTCCCAGGCGACTTTGTAATTGCTAGCAGAGAATTCAAGTGAATCTATTACTAAAGCGGCAGTACCTTTTAATGTTGATTTTAAATAATGAAATTTTTGAATGTCACTTATTTCTGTTGAATTATGTACTAATGAAAGGAATGTGTCTCTTAATTCTAGCCAGTTCTCACACGAACCGTCAAATGAAGGCATTGAAATAGTAGGTAACTTAACGGATTTGAACGTGGCATGACAGTGATCTTTACTACAATGAACGGCTTCTCCACCTTTTAAGATGCATTCTGTTTGGGCTAGTGTACTGTAGTAATTGTCTTCAAACGATTCTCTTTGAATTAATTGTTCTTCGATATCCTCAACCATATTTTCTAGTTCACTTTGAAGGAAATTTAATTCAGTAAACAAGCTTGCGGCACCTTGTACACGAAGTTTTAAATCTATACGATTTTGGGTGGATAGTAATTCATCTAGAGAATTTAAATAGTTAGCGAATTTAGTTAGCCTACCCTTTATGATAACGTGCTTTTTAATTAACTCGCGGGCTTTCACTATGCTTTTCATAAGTAATGACTACATTGGGTGATTTATACATTTTGGTGACCGTTAAGAAGCCGTAAGTACTCACGTGTATAATGGATGAAGTATTCGCGGTAGGTAGATGTGGTATAACCTGGTTTGTTCACAACGCCCACAAGCAGCTTGAAGCACTCGAATGGATGGATGAACTGGATGATGCGTTAATTTCGTTGGCTCTCCTTGTTGGTCCGTTCTTGAGGTCGATATTGTCCAAATCCAAATTTCTTTAAATTGCCGGTTTTTGATGCGTATATGTTCGGCTACGAAGGTCCATATGAAGCGTATGATGTCTGATGCCTTGCTTCTATTTAGTGATGCGATAATTAAAAGACTTGGTTTGGAATATAAAAATTATAATGCGTATAGTACAATGATGTTGCGAAAATTGAAGAGTAATAATTCTAATATGGCTGCGCCGGTGGTGGTCCCCTTCCGTGGTACCACTGCTGCGACGTCACAGCCGGTGTTGCCGCAACAGTTGGTTATATGGAAAGGCGCTTTTATAGTAAAGGAACAATTTATTATAATTGTTTAACCCAGTAGTCACAAATCTGACTAAAATCTCTATCAAAACTGTTTTATGCATATTTTTTTACAGGTAATAATTTTAAATATAGCTAAAAAATGTACTTAGCCTAAAACTAACTTAAATTGTAGTGGTTACGTTTTACGCTGGATAAACCACTGTAGGTATACAATTTTGTAATCGGTTATCTGTCAACTGAGTAAAGCTGCACGGTCGTATACACAGGTCTTGCAACTGAGTCAAATTTCAATGGTGAGAGATAGGTGTGAGTGTGTTACAACTGCGGATTTTTTGTTATTTAACTGTTTTGTTTGGATTTGAAAAAGTTTTCGGGATAATTATTACGCGAATTGTTATGCCTCTGGTGGCCGTAAATCGAACTTAACAGCGTCATTATATGTCAACGTACCTCAAATTGAAGTTGCAAGACCTGTGTATACGACCGTGATACTACCTAATCTTGGCGGTATGGGTTGAACTAAATATTCTGTAGCGCCATCTAGTGATAAGGTATAAAAAATGCATAATATAAAGACCTTCCAAGTAAAAAAAGTAAATTTGTCAAGTTTATGGTGATCAATCGATCGATCCATTTCGATATATATTTTACGAGATATACTACGATTCTGGTTATTTGCAAAATTTTCGATTCTAAAGTATTTTTGTGATAATAATCGTACGTAAATGCGAAAATGCGTAAATATCTGTTCGTATTTATATGAAATTTTACTACTAGGTAATTAAATACAATAATGACTGTCTGGCTTAATATTACCTACTTAAACTTTATAAGAGGGCTACTAAAAGAAAAAAAAATCTTAACTAACATTGTCACAGTCACAAATTGTCACAAATATGTATATTCTATATTGATTCTATATTGAGGATATCGTAAAAATATAGTTAAAAGTATAAATTAATTTATTCGTATCGTCCTATATTTTTTATACTAATGGTGCGAAAAATGCGATTTTAAAAGGTTAATTTGTAAATTAATTTAGTAACGATTTAGTTTTATGATAACTAACGTATAAAATCGACGATTTTAAAATTACTAATAACTAATAAATATTCAATAAATGAAGTTAACATGATACGAACATTCTGAATGAGTTATTTGTTAAAAGCTTATTAGGTAAAATATTAAAATCCTCTTTATTACATTATATATTATTTTGAACTAAGTACTTGGCTATAAAAATAAGTATTAGGTATAACATATGATTTCATTTATAGGTATTATAAATATTTTGAAATATTTAATTTTATAGTAAATAGTGCGAAACAATCTTTTTAAAGAGGACAGTCAAGATTAATCCATCACGCTGTTTTTATTATGGTTCACCGTCGCGTACGATATATATAATAATTAGACACAAACATGAAAACTCAATGGAACCTTCACGTGACCCTGCTACTACAAATGTTCAAATGCAGCCTCGATACTGTATGTTCTTTCCCGTAAGCTATTTCGAGGCTGTTATATTTATGAGCAAACAAAAAAAGTACTAAGAAACTGTTATGCTTTATTTTCAAATCTCCACAGTTTAATGGTGACATTTAAATTTTTACTTTAATTAATTACTTTGTCAAAAAAAATTATTTACGATATACTTTACTTAATAGTAATTATTTTGAATTGATTGATTGTCTCAATGGTACAAATTGATATTTTTTTTTGTCTCGTTAATCTCGAGCAGTGGTGGATTCGTTCGATGACGCAGAAGATGGCGGGACGTTCTCTTGGTTCTGTTGTTCGTGTATTTTTCTGAACCGTTGACGATTTCTATATAACTTTGCTTCGTCCGTACATTTCGTCGTAATCGAGCTCCTGTAATTTTTTTAATACTAAAAGTCTAATCTATATAATTTACTAAAAAAACACATTTTGTTTATAATTACATTATTGTTAGTACCACCAAATAATATATAATTTTTATTACCGGGATACGTTTTATTGGCAACGATTTAATTAGGGTAAATGTTGGTAAAAATCTTAATAAATTAAATTAAAATTATTCATTAAACGTGAAGTCAATTCGAACCACTACTATTAATACTTATTGATAAACCAGCAGTCTTCGGTTAAGATTCACCTCCCAAAAAATTATAATAAGCGAATTTGCAGAGATATATCTATTAAATGTTCTATTATATTATATGTCGGTATACATTCACTTTGCTTTAAGAACGTTTTTTAAAACTCTTTGAAGAATGCAAATGCACTAGTACCTCGGTAGGTATATATAAGTATAAAATGTGAGTAGTCTATTCATATATTTTATATACGAGGATATAGTAAAGACTCAAAAAACACTATTGATCACTATGAGCGAAAAATAAATGTTTCAAAAATTAAAAAAAAAAAAAATATTGCGATTCTTAATTATACTACGACACGATCCTACGATTATATTTTAAGTCTATACGATAAAAATGCACGAGATAATTATTAAAGCAAAAATCTTAATATCTGTTAAGCCTAGCCTAGACACAGTTTAATAAATTTAGGTTTAGAGAATAGGTGTATATATGTACGTACGTAGGTCGTACTAAGAAGACTTTGGTAACTACGTACAAACCAGCACTTATATAATTATCCTTGTTGTTTCGCTTGACTATTTTCAAATTATTTATTACAAGTTTTCCCCCTCGTATTAAAAAGTATATTAATTTATAAATTGACGCAATTTTATTTATCAAAATATGCGTGAATATTTTTATTCGATTAGAAGACAAGTAAAAAAAAGCCTGAACGTATTTCATGTCTATAAATAATATCTACTCGGTGGTAGAGCTTTGTGCAAGCTCGTTTGGGTAGGTACCACCCACTCATCAGATATTCTACCGCAAAACAGCAGTACTTTGCATTGTTGTGTTCCGGTTTGACGGGTGAGTGAGCCAGTGTAATTACAGGCACAAGGGACATAATATCTTAGTTCCCAAGGTTGGTGGCGCATTGGCGATGTAAGCGATGGTTAACATTTCTTACAATGCCATTGTCTATGGGTGTTGGTGACCGCTTACCATCAGATGGCCCATATGCTCGCCCGCCGACCTATACAATAAAAAAACAAATAGTAATGAATTGTTAACATTACTACTACACAGACCTATCAACTTACAATTATCTACCGACATTTAAGAAAACGCTACCCTCTTCAAAGACATCTTGATCAGCTGGGCTTAATAAATTGTATTGGTATTAAAAGTTTCTTATTTTTTATTCATATGTTTTGTGGAAGTGTGTGCTTGTCAGTATTTTAATAAATCTTTTTTTTTTGTTAAAATTAAAAAAAAGATACTATAGGTAGAGTATCTATAATCGGTGATATATAGAAATATATATATGGTTCGTTTTTTAAAAGAATTAATCATTTAATAAGGAAACAATAGGTATCCGATTGGTAAGAAACAAATCTTTATTCAAATATAAAATACTTAAATTTGTCTAATATATAGCTAAGCCTCCTAACCATGTCTACTTAAACTAACAAACGCGATTTAAGATGAAGAGAATATATTATTGAAATAAGAACAGTAACATTTTACAACTTCAATGAATTTTATTCATGATAGTAGGATCTTAAAGATAAACTCATTTTTTTCTAAAAATGTATATATATATTGAAGTCTTAGATAATTCAGCGGTAAAGCGCTTAAACATCTGTTTCAAAGAAAATCATTACAGCTAAAGTAGTCATTTTAAACATGATATATTAAAATTAAACCTTATTCAGATTTTTATCCAAATATAATAATATCATATAAAAATCACTTACAAGTATTATCCTGATGACGCCCGCGGTAGCCTCTATGAAGGTCCAGCAAGGCTAGCGCAGCGTCCATTTCAGAGTTTACATCTAAAGTAGTCATTTTAAGCATGATATATTAAAATTAAACCTTATTCAGATTGTTATCCAAATATAATAATATCATATATAAATCACTTACAAGTATTATCATGATGACGCCCGCGGTAGCCTCTATGAAGGTCCAGTAAGGCTAGCGCAGCGTCCATTTCAGAGTTTACAGCTAAAGTAGTCATTTTAACTGGACTTGGACTTTAGTTATCTGGAATTTTAAAATAAATAAATATTTCTTAATAATAGCTCACAAAGAAACAGTAATCGACTATCGACAAACATAGTTAAAGTTCAAATAAGCTTCCGATAGCAATTGTCAGCAGTCATTCAAAATACCATGCTTTTCAATTATCCCTTCCAGGTATAAAATATAAGGTACATGTTTTTGTACATAACAAGGCAACCTCAATAAACCTATTGTTTATTTTCCTTATCCTATTTGATGAGCTTTTCTAGATCTAATGTTTCTACCTGATTTTTTTTATCTAGTATTTTTGACAAAACATGGATACACTAAAGTTGTACTAAATAATATAATACAAATTGAAGTCAGTGTCTGAAATTTTTGTTTGAACCTTATAAGACAAATTTCATTATTACGTAATAATGTTTAATATAAAAAAAGAAGTAATAATATTATCATATTAAATCAATTAACTATGAATTTGTAAATACAAACTTTAACTAATTAAAAAAATTAATTTAAGCGGTTGTCTATAAGATCATGATTATTGTATGTTATGTGAGTAATCGGAATGGCGGATATATTATATAAGGTAGTCAGTTCAACTAGAGTTCTCCTGAAACTTTAAAGCCTATTTTTTAACTAATTTGCAAAATACACTTTCAAATAAAGGGGTCTCATTGCACACGACTTTTTTGGAATCACGGTTCATATTTCTAATTTTAAAAGTAATGAATTTAATCTTAATGAAGTAAATGACTAATATAATATTAAACATAAACGAATTTTTTTATATCTAATATTAAATTCAAATGATATAAATAAATATTAAATCATCTCGCACAAGTATCGCGTGTTTGATACGGAACCTTAAGATCACATCAATATCGATTTATTATTTTTTTCTAGAAAGTTTGCAACAAATGTATGTTTGTTTAGTTTCGTATTTGTATACAAATAAGTTAAACTTTTAATACATACATATGTATCTCAAAATATCCACTCTGCTATTTTGTATAAAGCACAAACAGTTATTAATTTTTCAATCTCTGTCCTAAATACTTATAAAAATAAAAACTGAATTGAAGAATATATATATATATTTATATTGAAGTCTTAGATAATTCAGTGGTAAAGCGCATAAACATCTGTTTCAAAGAAAATCATTAACTTAGTCGTAATTTTTATGATTCCTATAGGTACTACCTACTGGACAAAGAACGTAAGGTAATTACGTGTAAGATAATAAACATTATTTTATAAATGCAAATTCTTGGTACCTTAATCCGCTGTAAAACAAAATTTCATTCAATATTAAACAAAAGAAGACAACAGAAAGGAGCCGAAAGCACAGCTTATTTACCTGGAAACAATGGGTGTTTGAAAACAATCGTTGTTGAGAAACATCCCCTCTAGCAAGTTGATCGGGTTGCAAAATTTTCGTCAGTCTACGTTGAGTAATTGTAGAAGTATCATTACCAAGATTACAAGAGTAACTGTGACCATCCTCACAGACCATCGTCACCAATTATCGGTAAGTGTTTATTTATATAAGTAGTTTTAAGTATTATTTAACATATGTATTTATTTAAACTTCTCTCAAATGTTAGAGCCGTAGCAGTAAAATATTTTCAGGTTTTATTTTTATAAGTATTTACGACAGAGATTGAAAAATTAATAACTGTTTGTGCTTTATACAAAATAGCAGAGTGGATATTTTGAGATACATATGTATGTATTAAAAGTTTAACTTATTTGTATCCAATACGAAACTAAAAAAAACATACATCTGGTGCAAACATTCTAGAAAAAAAAAAAATCGATATTGATGTGATTTTAAGGTTCCGTATCAAACACGCGATACTTATGCGAGATGGTTTAATATTTATTTATATCATTTGAATTTAATATTAGATATCAAAAATTTCGTTTATGTTTAATATTATATTAGTCATTTACTTCATTAAGATTAAATTCTTTACTTTTAAAATTAGAAATATGAACCGTGATTCCAAAAAAGTCGTGTGCAATGAGACCCCTTTATTTGAAAGTGCATTTTGCAAATTAATTAAAAAATAGGCTTTAAAGTTTCAGGAGAACTCTAGTTGAACTGACTACCTTATATAATATCTCCGCCATTCCGATTACTCACATAACATAAAATAATCATGATCTTATAGACAACCGCTTAAATTAAATTTTTTAATTAGTTAAAGTTTGTATTTACAAATTCATAGTTAATTGATTTAATATGATAATATTATTACTTATTTTTTTATATTAAACATTATTACGTAATAATGAAATTTTTCTAATAAGGTTCAAACAAAAATTTCAGACACTGACTTCAATTTGTATTGTATTATTTAGTACAACTTTAGTGAATCCATGTTTTGTCAAAAATACTAGATAAAAAAAATCAGGTAGAAACATTAGATCTAGAAAAGCTCATCAAATAGGATAAGGAAAATAAACAATAGGTTTATTGAGGTTGCCTTGTTATGTACAAAAACATGTACGTTATATTTTATACCTGGAAGGGATAATTGAAAAGCATGGTATTTTGAATGACTGCTGACAATTGCTATCGGAAGCTTATTTGAACTTTAACTATGTTTGTCGATAGTCGATTACTGTTTCTTTGTGAGCTATTATTAAGAAATATTTATTTATTTTAAAATTGCAGATAACTAAAGTCCAAGACCAGTACAAATGACTACGTTAGCTGTAAACTCTGAAATGGACGCTGCGTTAGCGTTGATAGAGCTTAGTAGAGGCTACCGCGGGCGTCATCAGGATAATACTTGTAAGTGATTTTTATATGATATTATTATATTTGGATAAAAATCTGAATAAGGTTTAATTTTAATATATCATGTTTAAAATGACTACTTTAGCTGTAATGATTTTCTTTGAAACAGATGTTTAAGCGCTTTACCGCTGAATTATCTAAGACTTCAATATATATACATTTTTAGAAAAAAATGAGTTTATCTTTAAGATCCTACTATCATGAATAAAATTCATTGAAGTTGTAAAATGTTACTGTTCTTATTTCAATAATATATTCTCTTCATCTTAAATCGCGTTTGTTAGTTTAAGTAGATAGGTATTCTTAAAACATGGTTTAGGCTTAGCTATATATTAGACAAATTTAAGTATTTTATATTTGAATAAAGATTTGTTTCTTACCAATCGGATACCTATTGTTTCCTTATTCACGCATATTTTGATAAATAAAATTG
Source organism: Nymphalis polychloros (assembly GCA_905220585.2). NCBI lineage: Eukaryota > Metazoa > Arthropoda > Insecta > Lepidoptera > Nymphalidae > Nymphalis > Nymphalis polychloros. Next base: position 6,003,634 of record HG992247.1, read on the forward strand.
CGTCAATTTATAAATTAATATACTTTTTAATACGAGGGGGAAAACTTGTAATACATAATTTGAAAATAGTCAAGCGAAACAACAAGGATAATTATATAAGTGCTGGTTTGTACGTAGTTACCAAAGTCTTCTTAGTACGACCTACGTACGTACATATATGTATACACCTATTCTCTAAACCTAAATTTATTAAACTGTGTCTAGGCTAGGCTTAACAGATATTAAGATTTTTGCTTTAATAATTATCTCGTTCATTTTTATCGTATAGACTTAAAATATAATCGTAGGATCGTGTCGTAGTATATTTAAGAATCGCAATATTTTTTTTTTTTAATTTTTGAAACATTTATTTTTCGCTCATAGTGATCAATAGTGTTTTTTGAGTCTTTACTATATCCTCGTATATAAAATATATGAATAGACTACTCACATTTTATACTTATATATACCTACCGAGGTACTAGTGCATTTGCATTCTTCAAAGAGTTTTAAAAAACGTTCTTAAAGCGAAGTGAATGTATACCGACATATAATATAATAGAACATTTAATAGATATATCTCTGCAAATTCGCTTATTATAATTTTTTGGGACGAGAATCTTAACCGAAGACTGCCGGTTTATCAATAAGTATTAATAGTAGTGCTTAGAATTAACTTCATGTTTAATAAATAATTTTAATTTAATTTATTAAGATTTTTACGAACATTTACCCTAATTAAATCGTTGCCAATAAAACGTATATCGGTAACAAAAATTATATATTATTATGTTATTTTGATTCCGATATGTTATTTTTACCTCATTTATGAGAGATTTAAATAATTAGTTTACCTTGTGTGGGGTTCTGATACGTTAATGCTTTTAGACAAATTGTATTCAAATGCTATAATATCCATAATTCATTTCTACATTATAGGTAGCGTATATAGCGTATATATGGCCTTTCAAGATAAAAAAATGCAATTATGTTTTATGTTTTTTATTACTTATAATAAATACATATTGTGAAATTTTGCTAGTATTTTTATAATATTTTACTTCAGTTATAGTTTAAATTTATGTATCTTTAAAAATATTAGATCTAAAACATTTGAGAAATGCATCGGTTACGTATTGTCTCATGTTGTTGCGATGTAATTAAAAATTAAAACTCGTATCACATTTATCGCAAATCAAACTCATTATTTTTATTTTCTCAATTTTAATTCTACATATTACAAAGATATTACACATTACATTGACACACACGCTCTTTTCTTTTAACGTCACATTCTCAAATCTAAGTTTAAAATATAATTAAAAAATATTTACATTCTAAACACATGTGTAACGAAATCTTTTGTTTGATATTTATTGGGGGACAAATGCCGGGTAGTTGGGTATCTTTAGTTCAATAGAAGCCATTGTAATTTGTATCTTTACCTGTACCTCACATGTACTGCTCAGTTAATTTTTGTACAGCAACGTGTTAGGAAGAAATTTCATATTACATTTTATTATACTAGATAGATATTGACTACGTTGTGTAGATTGAAAATTAATTGATCATGGATCAAAAGTTATGGCTTCTCGTCGAATGGGTAGATGAACAAAACATATTTTCTAATTACGGCGTCGTTAATAATCACTGTTTAATAAAACACGAGACAAATCTTCATACTGGGAAAGTAGTTTTCCTTCGTGACAAGCGTAACAATGGTGCACGCAGGGCGCAAATTCTTCGAGTTTCTGTTGAGTCACTCGTTATTCAAATGTTGATTTTCAATGGAAAATATTGTAATTGTTAAAATGTAGATTGCAGTTAATGTACATCAAAATAAAAAAAAACTAAGAAATCGTTGTGCAAACATATTTTAAATTATATGATTTTCAACTACCGACTATAGGTAAAGAGAGGTAAGTATACCTAATAGGAGAAAGGCCATATTCTAGCAATGAGACATGTAGAGACCATTATATTTTTCTACACGTAATTATTATAAAATAATTATATTTAACACAGCCGTTGTAACCAAGAACCTTTTTTTTAAATATTATTTCAAGAGGGAAGTTCAACGTTTCAACGTCTACTTCAATACCCCCTGTTTTGAAGTAGAAGTTGAAACGTTGAACGAATCATCTAGAGATAAAATATATAGAATGAATATTTTTATATTATCATATAATTATGTACATTTTCAGATAACAAACATTATATCAAAGAGTCGAAAATGATGTTGGAAAGACAAGACCATCAAGTGGAAAATGTTCTTCCACTATGTAAAAATACTATAAAAGAGATGAAAACGGGTCCAATGGTAAGTGTAAGATAAATCTTAAGATATGTTATTAATATAGATAGTTATTATCCCTCCGTAAATTTGTCTATATTTGCAGCAATTATTAAAGTATTTGCTCCTATAAATTATCCACTTTAGGTGTTAGCCAAGATCATGACAAAAGACGGCCGTTAGCTTTCGCCCGTCTATTTGTTGCATTTATATTGTTTAGAGAAAAAATATTTTACAACTGAAACTTACAACTTAATAATAAAAGCAGCTTACTATCATTGTTCTTTGCATTCTTATAAACTCTTAAGTTATCTCGTTGTTTGACTGTAATTGAAGTAATAGCCAAATATAGAGCAAATACTTATTAGGAATAAATAAATCTTAACAAAAGACAAAGTGTTGGAGATATAAGATTATTAAGAATACAAGATTAGCGTTAACGATTAAGCGATTATGCAATTAGTTATTGATGTGTCGGCGCATAAAATAAGTCGATTACATTATCAGCTATCTTATCCGCATGAGTAATCTGAAAGGGAATGAGATCATGTTCAAGGAACTTGTCCAACTTAAAAAAAAATAATGAAATGAAATATGAAATAATTTATAAAATAATTATTGTTGTTCTCAACAATTTATTTTATAGGTACCGTCAAGTGTGGCAACTTTACCATATTTTTTTACTTTTTTGCAATTTACTTCAACATGGATCTTGTTGTTTAAGTTTTTATTGATGATTTTTTACAAATAGGTGTTTCTCTTTTAATTGAATCATTGAATTCTACTAAATCTTACATAGAAACGCTATAATAGCCTAGCCTACAGTTTGCATTGATTGTGTGCCCCAGAGAGCACGCGACATAAATTTACCGATCGTCCTGGCGCTATAAAGGCGACGTATTTCTTTTGCGATGCGGAATAATTTGACTAGTTCGGTAGTTAAGTCACAACTTAGAAAAAGAATGCGGCTTTGCGTACGCAATAGGGGAAGTCACTTCGAGCAAGAACTATATAACTAGGCTAAATTAAAAAAGGTCTTTTGTTACTTATTGTTAATTGTTATTACTACTGAACTGTTATTGATTCTTAATTTTATTTCAAATTTCAATTTATTTACACTTGTTATTGTTTTTAATTAATTTTATAGAAATTTTAAAGAACGACCTTAAGCTTAGTTCGAATACTAATTTCCGCTTGCTTCCTTTGTGATCATTTTTTTTCCAGTTTCTTTGATATGCATTTTTGAGAGCTAAGAAAATGGTTATGTTTTTAAAATAATCTGCAAGCCAAGTTTCATAACGTTTTTTTTTTTGGTTTTTTGGCATTTTAGTGGAAAAAAAACTCAATTAAATATTGAAATAATATCGTTTTTCGTCTCGCATTTTTTAATTTGGATATTTGTGGCTTAAACATATAAATAACAAGTGCTTGATCGTTTTTATAAATCAGAAGAAAAAATTAGATTTAAATTGATACTTTTTTTAAATTAATGTTTGATGATGCATTTTTGACTTATTTTGAAAAAAGCTAAAAAAAACATGATTATATAAAAATGGTTGCGCTGCGAACACAATTGACCATATGGGATGAAAAAGTACAATATTTTGACAATTAACATAGCTGCCAGCTTAAAACACTTTTTGGAATACCACAATTTATTATAAAATCTACCAATATGCCTAAAATTGCGCCTACTTCCACATATAAAAAAATATTCAATGGAAACTAGTACCTATAGGGTATGCTTAGGTAAAGATGCTCACGGAAGGTAAAGATTCCACGTTTGACGGTATCTAGAAAATATTTTTTACTAAAAAATCTGCCTATGAAATATTTTTATGCTATATATTACGTATTCACTTTTAGCAATAAATCGAAAATAAAAAATAAGAAAGAAGCAATAAATTTGTACTTATTTATATTTAGTTTTTGAGACAAGTATTTTAAGTTACATAAAACAATTTTTTTTATTAGTTATTAGGTGCTGCTCAATCATTACCCATGCCAAGTCAGAGCGCATCAAGTATGATATCTCACTCTGATGACGACATTAATTCCAGTGACAGCGATACCGACCAAGAGGTAATACTTGCATTCAATGCAAAATTGAATATGAAATTGATTCTGTAAAGATGTATGTAAGCATTGAATAATAATGTACATTATGTAAGCATTTTTTTTACAGATGAACCCCAATCTTACTCTATCCACTATTAAATATAATAACCAAAACAAACGCGCAGAAACGATGATTAACGGACAAATAAGTCGATTACTAAACGACAAATCTATAATGCGTAACCGTAGATCCCTAGTGAGCAGCACTCCTCTACCCGATAGGAACGCTCAGAATCTTAAGCTGACATTCGATCAAGCATCGCAGACCGACCCTGTTTTCGATCAACTGCCACGATCACTGCTGGAGAAGGTAGAAGAATTGGAAAGGAAATTAAAACGCTTATACGGGCAGTTCCTCTCCTTTGTACCTGATGTTCTAATAAATGAAAATCGATCAACCATGGATAGGACATCTGAAGATCGAAGACTAGACGAGAACGTAGAGATTTTAGAAATGGAAGAACCGCCAACCATTCGTCAAAGTACGTCAAGTGTCGAGCTCGAAATGGTCAAGATGCCTGGTGGCTTAAAGATACGGAGAGCGTCAGCGCAGACCACTAACGCAAGTCTGCCATTGTCGGTTAACAATGGTGAAATGGTATGTAAATCATATATTATTCATATGTAGTTAAGTGTATAAAATTCATAAGTCATATATTATACATAAGTAGTTAAGTATATTAAATTCAATTAACCCGTAACGTTTGACGTAACCTAAAATAATGTTCCAAATAGACCTGCTCATTAACACAGTATATAATGTATCTCTCTATTACTTCTCTGGTATCCAATAGGTAAAAGTAATTTATGAAAGAGATCAGGCGCAGTTCTAATGGCTTTAGTGCTTTCCGAGGCACGGGCTAACTTCGGAACTCAGAGCTACTAATGATAATTTCTAGTACGAAAAATCCAGCAAAATTTTTATTGGCCCGATCTACCGCTTTGAACTATGTGTTTTAGTATATTTCACAGGACTCATAATCCTCTGTAATAATTAAATTTCCATTACACTAATTTCATTTAAAAATTATTAAATAAATATAAATAGCTATTGTTATTAAAGAGCTCATAAAGGTAAAATACATTGAACCATAATGTTATTATTTCCTATGAATTACAATACAAAGTACCTATTTAATAAAATCTATTATTATCTTACACGATTATTATCAGTGAAAGCTAGTTTGGAATTCGGGCTGGTATTAAAATTGTAAACAAAACTTGTGTAAAATAAATAATACACACCGAATTTATGTATTCTATGACGTATATTGTGTGAGGCGCTGCTATAAGAGGTGGGTACTGACTATATAATAGATTAATTACCTGTGTATAGGAAATAAAAATCAATAAAGAATATAAAAAAATGTAACATCTACCTAATAATGAAATCAATATAATTATTAAAATAATTCATATTCATAGGTATCAATTGGAAAGGGCAATGTCACCGTGCCTGCCAGACTAATGGCAGAAATCGATTGGACTTCCCACACTTCAGCGACAAGACAACTGCTACAAGCCGTCTTTCCTAGAAGGTAATTACTAATTCCGGTTAACATTTAACCAGAAATTAATCAACTGCATTCTTTCTTACGTTTTCCTTATATTATGTTCCGTTCTACGTATAAAATAGTATCAAATGCTTTTTTTTAAATTTGATTCTGAATGTGATTTGAAACAATATTTAAGACGATCGTCGATTTGTAATTGCCTATCCACAGTATAAATAAATAAAATTATTACATTAAAAATAAACCGTTTTAGAATTTTAGCCACTCATTCCTTAACTAAAAAGCGGAAGCAGTCACCGGCATTTGCGAACAAACCACCGAAAAAGCAATTGGACCCTAAATTAGTAGACGATATCGTTAACACTGTCGCTGAAAGGTGCGATGTTCCTAAAAGGATTGTTTGGTTGGTATTCTTATTTTAATCTCTTAACTTTGTTACCTTTTTAATATAGTATTTGTTTACAAAACAATGGAATACTCAATACCTACTAATGTATTCTAACATCTAACAAAAAAGCAAATATCATATTAGACATTTATGGGCTACGGTAAGTGGTCACTACCGCCAATAGACATTGGCGCCATTATACATTTTCCTTACATTGCGCCACCAACCTTGGGAACTATGATGTAATGTCCCTTTTGCCTATGGTTATACTGGCTCACTCACCCTTCCAAGCGAAACACAACAAAGTTAATTACTAAATATCGTTATTTGGTGGTACTAACAATAATGTAATTATAAACAAAATGTGTTTTTGTAGTAAATTATATAGATTAGACTTTTAGTATTAAAAAATTTACAGGAGGTCGATTACGACGAAATGTACGGACGAAGCAAAGTTATATAGAAATCGTCAACGGTTCAGAAAAATACACGAACAACAGAACCAAGAGAACGTCCCGCCATCTTCTGCGTCATCGAACGAATCCACCACTGCTCGAGATTAACGAGACCAAAAAAATATCAATTTGTACCATTGAGACAATCAATCAATTCAAAATAATTACTATTAAGATTTTTGCGTTAATAATTATCTCGTACATTTTTATCGTATAGACTTAAAATATAATCGTAGGATCGTGTCGTTGTATAATTAAGAATCGCAATATTTAATTTTTTTTAATTTTTGAATCATTCCACTGAGTTTTCATGTTTGTGTCTAATTATTATATATATCGTACGCGACGGTGAACCATAATAAAAACAGCGTGATGGATTAATCTTGACTGTCCTCTTTAAAAAGATTGTTTCGCACTATTTACTATAAAATTAAATATTTCAAAATATTTATAATACCTATACCCATATATATTATACCTATATATATTATAGTTATTATACATTTTCAATTACATAAGTAAAATACTTTTGATAAAACTGATGTTCTTTTATTCCCTGTGAACCTTCTATATTGTTTTTTTTTCCTTCTTATATTCAAAGCAAAATAATTTTTCTTCTCTTTTCTTTTAATCTTTCGACGAAGTCAATGTTGCCATACCATTGCATCGCAAACATACACATTCTATACATTATCTTTTGTAAGTAAAGTTGACGTCAAAACACCTAAGTCCTAACCTGACATTCTGCAAAATGTATTTTAGTATTCATTACTTCTATTTTAAATTAATGTAATTACGTAGTTTTCATAAATATAAAAAAATCAGAGATTAAAAAATCTACATTTATTGTAAAAATATGTACATAAATCATAATAATAAATTGTAATCAATCAGTCTTATTTCATTGGATATATAATACTTAGTTCCGAAAATTAAAATCGCATCAAATAAAGAATGTGTTTTAATTTTAACCATTGACTAATAATGTACTAACGTACTAGAATAGACACCGCAAGCCAAATGTTTGCGCGATGAGTTGTCTAATTTTCATACTCGCCTACGCTCATCGTGGCCGGACGTAGCGAAACTAGCGAAACTGTGACTAACATGATTAAAAAACGCCTTTTGCGCGTTAAAAACATGAAAAATCAATCAACTACGAAGAAAAGAGATAGTTGCATGACTTATCATAAGTAAGATAAGTAAACTAAAACCAACCAAAACAAATGTTTGTACTTTATTTTCTACTATACATGACATTTTATATGAAAATCATAGATTATGAAAAGTGAACCGTATAGATTGGACACGTAGGTACATAGCGTTAGTGTACTATTTATATAATAAAAATAATAATAATAATATCCTGGGACATTATTCACACACGGCTATCTGATCCCAAACTAAGCAGAGCTTGTACTATGGAAACCAGACAACTGATATACTACATATACTACTTTTCTTTTGTAAATACATACTTATATAGATAATTACACCCAGACTCAGGACAAACAGACATGTTCATGCACACAAATGTCTGTCCTGGGTGGGAATCGAACCCACGACCTGCGGCGCGAAAGGCACGATAAAGTCATATATCTACCAATCACTGGTAAAGGATATGAAAAGTAAGTTTGAAATTGATATACAACCGGAAAATTACCTAATCAATAAAACTAAACTTGTAGAGCTGCAAAGATCATTTATAAAAAAAGGTAAATAAATAAATATAATAATTTGTTTAAAGGTAAATAAAGTTTATATTAATTTGAAATGTTTATTTCACTTCGTTTACTTCAATTATACATAAAACCTACAGTTTGCCTATTTAAATTAATTTAACTTACCTACCAATACCCAATTCGATAGGCAGAAAAAAAGTGTCGTGTCTATGACGGTGACATCGCATCTTTGACTCTTAGCCCCGCCCCGTGCGCCTTTTTTGGCGGGTCAGTGGAGGTACTTGCCTCACAATCCCGCACCACAACCTCCTTCTGCGACATGACACTCTCGCAGAAAATAACCATCTCCATCCAACATCTCGCTCGCTCGTTCGCTCGCTCGCTCGCAGCGAGAGGTCCCGCGGACTATCGCCGCCAGAGAATGCCTCTGGGGCCCCCACGCAGCACACTCTGTCAGAGTGTAGTGCGCCGTGTCCAGTGACGCACCATACTCGTAGCAGGAGAGTGATACCTCCCTCCTCGCTATCCCGTTCAGGTACTTACCGAAACAGCCATGTCCGGTACCACCGGCGTATAGGCGCCGGCACGGCATGGTGATTCCGACCCACCCACATTAGGTAGGAGGCGGCCCAATGTGGCAGCTGCATTGATGTCCTAGTAGGACTTAGTGATGCCCGAAGCTCCATCTTCCATCAAAGATTAGACCCAGATACTTCATCTCGTTCTTCCCCTCTATCCAAGTCCCTTCGACGATCATACACGGCCTACGTGGGGGGCCCAACGTGGACCGGGGCATAAGAGGGCCTCCATTTTGGAGACCCTCAAGCCCAACATTCCTATCTGGTCCACCGTGAGCCGCGACTCCGACGCGCCGCGACCACCGCGACGTGCCGACTTCGGACCGGAGGGCTGCCTTCTGGAAATTCCACCCCGTCACCGTGATGAGGGTGTCATCCACGTAGCAAAACAACCTCATTCCGGGACGGATGGTTGCCCGCAGGCAGGGCCGGATTTAGAGATCTGGAGGCCTCGGGACAACAAAGGAGTGGAGGCCCCCTGGCACCAAATTATTTTCCAAATAGAATGAGTTTACAAAAGTTGTTTACTAGTGTTTACTAGTCGGAATTTAAAAGAATTCTTTTGCCAAAGTCTCTATTGCGGGGACTCCTTTTTGTGGAGGCCCCGGTATACTCCCAACAGTCTCCTGGGATAGGAAGGCACCTCGTGATATTGAAGCGCGTACTTCTACACCTAACCTAACCATAATATTTTTCCAAAACCAAAAACATTATATTTGATTAGCGGCAAAATTACTAAAAAAATTTAATATAATATACATGTTGTGTGGTTTTATTTAAAAATGTTCATTTACACGAATATTAAGAGCTCCATCGCTATTATAATAAAAAAAACTGCTATAAAACTTATTTATTAACTTATTACGCGAATAGTTAGTGAAACGTATGATGTCTGATGCCTTGCTTCTATTTAGTGATGCGATAATTAAAAGACTTGGTTTGGAATATAAAAATTATAATGCGTATAGTACAATGATGTTGCGAAAATTGAAGAGTAATAATTCTAATATGGCTGCGCCGGTGGTGGTCCCCTTCCGTGGTACCACCGTGGCCCCCGGCCTTGGAAGCACTGCTTTCAATCAGCAAACAACGGACAGATTTTGGAAAAAGACCTGTTGATTAAGCCAGATGATGTTTTAATTGTCGCCACCCTGTTGATGCCATCCTTGCCTGGGACGGTGGCAATGATACGACCCAGCATCCATTTAAGGGGCGGCAGATTGTCTTCTTTGACTATCACCAATGTTTTGGGCTGCAGGTCTGCGGACGTTTGGCTCCATTTGCGTCTAGTTTGTAGCTCGGAGATGTATTCCTTGGCCCAGCGCGCCCAGAAGTGCTGCCGGATTTGCTCCACCCTCTGATATCTGGTGAGGCGGTGCGCAGGAACGTCAACCATGTCTGGGAATGCGGGCGCAGTTAACGGGCGGCCAACGAGGAAATGAGCAGGACTGAGGGGATGAAGGTCATGCGGATCAGTGGACATGGGGGAAAGTGGAGGGGAGTTCATGATAGCTTCTACTTGAGCTAACACAGTGGTGAGCTCCTCAAAGGTCAAGTGTGCGTTGCCAACTACGCGTGTTAAATGATGCTTACACGATTTGACCCCGGCTTCCCACAAGCCACCAAAATGAGGCGAATAAGGCGGAATAAAGCTAAACTTAATATTCTTATCACTAGCGTAATTAATTACATTATTTTTAAACGTGTTATTTGTGAATAAATTAGAAAAAATGTTCATTAAACCTACAAAATTGCGACCATTGTCGGAAAATATTTCTATAGGTTTTCCCCTACGGGAAATAAATCGCTTAAGTGTCAACAAGTATGCATCGGTAGAAAGATCACTGACCAGTTCGAGATGCACTGCGCGTGTAGTAAAACAGACAAATATACAAATATAAGCCTTAACTGTTTTAGACCCTCTTCCTTTGCGGTTGAGTATGAAAACTGGCCCTGCGTAGTCAACGCCACAGCGATAAAAGGGAAAACTCTGTGTAATTCGTTCTTCGGGTAAATTACCTATGAGAGGAGTTAAAGTTTTACCTTTAAGGCGTTTACATGTGATACAAGCGTGAACTACCTTTTTTGGGAGATCTCTGCCACCTATCAGCCACCATGTTTCACGTAAATTGAATAGTAATGCTTGAGGTGCAGCGTGAAGTAATTGCTTGTGCTCATAACGGACTAATAAAAGAGTGAAATTATGTTTAGAAGATAACAAAATTGGATGTTTCTTATTATAATCGAATTGATGCGAATATGTGAGACGGCCACCAACTCTCATTAATTTATCTTTATCAACAAACGGATTTAATTTACATAATTTGTTTTTATTATATAAAGACTTGCCATTCTTTAACAACATGTACTCATTTGGAAACGATTCTAACTGAGACAGTCTAGCTAATGTTATCTCAGCCTTTCTCAGTTCATCGACGCTTATCGAGCCGTGCAGACGCTCGTGTCGCTTGCTGCGAATGTTTTGAATGAAATGCAGCGCGTGTGCGCAAGCGCGCTTCATGCGGTTGAATTGAGAAAACCTGTGAAAGGGAAATAATGAATTATATTGAACGCTAGCTGTATGTGAATGTAATACGATGGATTTAGTTTCAGGTAGATCTTCTGGCGTACTAGGAATAGAAATATCGGCGCATTTAAAACTAAAATCAGAAAGAAAATCAGGACCGTGCCACCACAGTGACGAAACGGCTAGTTCAGTTAATTCGAAGCCACGCGAAATTAAATCGTCCGGGTTTTCTTTGCCACTCACATGATACCAGGAAATATTTTGAGCTAGTTCGTGAATTTCTGCTGTACGATTTTGTACGAACGGTTTTAGCAAGTTAGGGGCCATGCGTAGCCAACCGATTACTATGGTTGAATCGCTCCAAAATATTACATTGTCAAATGTACATTGTAACGATTCTCGAACTTTGTTGTATAGTCTGGCACCTAAAAGTGCACCGCATAATTCGAGCCTAGGTATGCTTACCGGTTTCAACGGAGCTACTTTACCTTTAGAGCACAGCGATCTTACTGACACTGATGAGTCATCGCTTATCGTGCGAACGTATATACAGGCACCGTACGCCGTTTGAGACGCATCAGAAAAGATGTGCATTTCTTTAAGTGTAGGTTTGCTTCCTATCACGTGACGCGGAACGCGAATGGTGTTGAGGATAGAAAGGGACATGACAAACCTATTCCATGCTCTCGTGACGTCAGCAGGAACTTCATCGTCCCAACCAATTTTCAACAGCCACAATTTTTGTAAAAACACTTTAGCTATTATAATCATTGGGCTCAATAAGCCAAGCGGATCAAAAATTTGTGAAGTTACTGACAAAATGATTCGTTTAGTTAGGCTTTTTACAAATATCTATTTCGGTACTAAAATAAAATTCATCAGATAAGTTATAAAAACCTAAACCTAATGTTTTTGATTGTATGTTTTCACCTAAATTAAATTGTTTTGATGCGTTAAAGGAATCTAATGAAGTATTGTACTGAAAGTTAAATAGCCATTTACGTAGCGGAAAACACCCTTTTCTTGCAAAGGTGTAATAATTCTGCTTTATTGTCATGTGAATAAATTAAATCATCAACATAAAAGTGATTATTAATAATATTTTTAACATCGTCATCGTTACATTCCAATGCACATTGTTTTAAACACCGTACGCTTAGAAAAGGTGCAGAGGCAGTGCCGTAGGTGACAGTGTTCAATTGATAAACATGAATTTCGCCACAAGGATTTTCGCGCCACAGGATTAATTGCAAGTCTCGTTGATCATCTTGTACTAAGCACTGCCTGTACATCTTTTCAGTATCAGCGCATGCTGTATATTTGTATTGCCTGAAGCGTAATAATATGGCAATCAAATCACCTTGAATCGGCGGTCCAACGCGAATACCACTCGCAGTTTGGTTGTGGTGCTGTGTTCGCGAAACACTCCATGATGGGGCATAAAGTAGTGTTGGATTCCGTAGATACTAACACGAGTCATGTGACCTAATTCGATGTACTCATTGATGAAATCAATGTACATCCTTTTGTACTCAGGTGACCGCTGAAGTCTTTTTTCGAGAGTAACGAAGCGACGCTCAGCTAACGCATACGATTCACCTAACACACTCGGCGACTCTTTGAAAGGAATTCGAACACAGAACCTTCCATCCTTATTGCGCTTCGTAGTTTGGATGAAATGATCCTCACAAGCCTTATGCTCACTATGAAGAGCAGGAGCACTACGGAACTCCTCGAGCTCCCAAAACATCTGAAGCTGAATGTCTACCGACTGTAAAAAATTACATTGTATAGATTTAGTGACACGTACATGTGTATTTATAGGGCCAGAAACGATCCAGCCTAATTTAGTGTTTAATAAGAAAGGGCCGTTTGCTAATTTTATTTTGCTATCGCATAATAAATCCCAAAACATATCGGCACCTATTAAAATATCGATTGGCTGGGATTTATAGAATTGAGGATCCGCCAGTTGTATGTGCTCAGGGATTTTGAACTGCGCGCTTTGTACACACACGCCCGGTAAGGATGACGTAATTTGAGGTAAAACAAAACATTGTATACGCGTTTTGTAGGAATTGATGCGTGATTTAATCTCAATATCACATATTTGTGAAGACTGTGTTACTGAGTTTCCTACCCCTCGTATTTCTTGAGTGGACTGTATTAAAGGTATATTTAATTTATCGCATATTGATTTAGTAGTAAAACATCTTTCGCTGCCATTGTCAAGTAGCGCGCGCGCCGTGTAAATATTGTTTTCGTTTTGTGCTATATTAATAATTGCAGTAGATAACAAAACAACCTGTGAATCTACACCTAATGACTTGCTAATTAGTGCGTTATTAGATTGTGCGCATAAAGCTTGTGTGCAATTGTCATTCACGGTCATTGATGCCGATTCTACGATTGTGTGTTTAGCGGGGGGATGTCGCGGCTCGCCTATAAAAACAGGTTTGCTTATCGGTTGCATCGCCGAATGCATCGTTGTTATTGTATTAGTTTCTTGAATCGGCTTGTCGTAATGAAGTAGTGAATTATGTTTGACATTACACTTTCGACAGGGCCCGAACCTACAACTATCTACTGAATGTCCTGAGCGCAAGCAATTTAAGCAAAGTTTATTATTAACTATGAATTGAAGCTTAGAATCATAACTTGAATTAATAAACTTTTGACAAGCGTACAGTGGATGATTACTATTGCACATCAAACATGGCTTACGCATAACATAGTGGCGATCGAGTGGTGTGTTGCTGGAAATATTGCAGTGTAATTTATTTGTGTTATGTGAAGTATTAATTTGTTTTCGACTGACATTGTGTTCGTGATTTTTACTGTGTGATACTTGCAATGTTTCTAACACATCTGCCCTGTTTTTGAGAAAGGTTAGCAAATCATTTATTTTTAACTTCACTTCAGGATCACCGTTATGTAATAATAAAGTGCCTTTCGTGTTGTTCCCACTCTCGTTCTGAAGTCTGATCGAGTTTGGTAACCACGAGATAAATTATAAGAGTATCCCAGGAGTCTGTAGGCTCACCTAAGATTTTTAAAGCGCGTAGGTTTTTTAAAATTGTGTCGATTAATTTTCTTAATAATGATGGTGACTCTTTCGTGACGTTTTGAATAGAAAAAAGTGCTTTGACGTGATTGTGTATTAGTAATCTACTGTTGTTATATCTGTTTAGAAGTAGTTCCCAGGCGACTTTGTAATTGCTAGCAGAGAATTCAAGTGAATCTATTACTAAAGCGGCAGTACCTTTTAATGTTGATTTTAAAAAATGAAATTTTTGAATGTCACTTATTTCTGTTGAATTATGTACTAATGAAAGGAATGTGTCTCTTAATTCTAGCCAGTTCTCACACGAACCGTCAAATGAAGGCATTGAAATAGTAGGTAACTTAACGGATTTGAACGTGGCATGACAGTGATCTTTACTACAATGAACGGCTTCTCCACCTTTTAAGATGCATTCTGTTTGGGCTAGTGTACTGTAGTAATTGTCTTCAAACGATTTTCTTTGGATTAATTGTTCTTCGATATCCTCAACCATATTTTCTAGTTCACTTTGAAGGAAATTTAATTCAGTAAACAAGCTTGCGGCACCTTGTACACGAAGTTTTAAATCTATACGATTTTGGGTGGATAGTAATTCATCTAGAGAATTTAAATAGTTAGCGAATTTAGTTAGCCTACCCTTTATGATAACTTGCTTTTTAATTAACTCGCGGGATTTCACTATGCTTTTCACCAGTAATGACTACATTGGGTGATTTATACATTTTGGTGACCGTTAAGAAGCCGTAAGTACTCACGTGTATAATGGATGAAGTATTCGCGGTATTTAGATGTGGTATAACCTGGTTTGTTCACAACGCCCACAAGCAGCTTGAAGCACTCGAATGGATGGATGAACTGGATGATGCGTTAATTTCGTTGGCTCTCCTTGTTGGTCCGTTCTTGAGGTCGATATTGTCCAAATCCAAATTTCTTTAAATTGCCGGTTTTTGATGCGTATATATTCGGCTACGAAGGTCCATATGAAGCGTATGATGTCTGATGCCTTGCTTCTATTTAGTGATGCGATAATTAAAAGACTTGGTTTGGAATATAAAAATTATAATGCGTATAGTACAATGATGTTGCGAAAATTGAAGAGTAATAATTCTAATATGGCTGCGCCGGTGGTGGTCCCCTTCCGTGGTACCACTGCTGCGACGTCACAGCCGGTGTTGCCGCAACAGTTGGTTATATGGAAAGGCGCTTTTATAGTAAAGGAACAATTTATTATAATTGTTTAACCCAGTAGTCACAAATCTGACTAAAATCTCTATCAAAACTGTTTTATGCATATTTTTTTACAGGTAATAATTTTAAATATAGCTAAAAAATGTACTTAGCCTAAAACTAACTTAAATTGTAGTGGTTACGTTTTACGCTGGATAAACCATTGTAGGTATACAATTTTGTAATCTGTTATCTGTCAACTAAGAAAGCTGCACGGTCGTATACACAGGTCTTGCAACTGAGTCAAATTTCAATGGTGAGAGATAGGTGTGAGTGTGTTACAACTGCTAATTCGCAATCCTATCCGCTTGAGGTACTACGTCGCTGCTATCGAAGCTGATATTTTTCTCTCCCAAGTATTGTGTTATTTAATCAATGTTATATCGTTTTGTTGAGTTTTGCGGATTTTTTGTTAATTAACTGTTTTGTTTGGATTTGAAAAAGTTTTCGGGATAATTATTACGCGAATTGTTATGCCTCTGGTGGCCGTAAATCGAACTTAACAGCGTCATTATGTCAACGTACCTCAAATTGAAGTTGCAAGACCTGTGTATACGACAGTGATAGTATCACCGCCAAGATTAGGTAGTAACCTAATCTTGGCGGTATGGGTTGAACTAAATATTCTGTAGCGCCATCTAGTGATAAGGTATAAAAAATGCATAATATAAAGACCTTCCAAGTAAAAAAAGTAAATGTGTCAAGTTTATGGTGATCAATTGATCGATCCATTTCGATATATATTTTACGAGATATACTACGATTCTGGTTATTTGCAAAATTTTCGATTCTAAAGTATTTTTGTGATAATAATCGTACGTAAATGCGAAAATGCGTAAATATCTGTTCGTATTTATATGAAATTTTACTACTAGGTAATAAAACGTATCCCGGTAATAAAAATTATATATTATTTGGTGGTACTAACAATAATGTAATTATAAACAAAATGTGTTTTTTTAGTAAATTATATAGATTAAACTTTTAGTATTAAAAAAATTACAGGAGCTCGATTACGACGAAATGTACGGACGAAGCAAAGTTATATAGAAATCGTCAACGGTTCAGAAAAATACACGAACAACAGAACCAAGAGAACGTCCCGCCATCTTCTGCGTCATCGAACGAATCCACCACTGCTCTAGATTAACGAGACAAAAAAAAAATCAATTTGTACCATTGAGACAATTAATCAATTCAAAATAATTACTATTAAGTAAAGTATATCGTAAATAATTTTTTTTGACAAAGTAATTAATTAAAGTATTAATTTAAATGTCACCATTAAACTGTGGAGATTTGAAAATAAAGCATAACAGTTTCTTAGTACTTTTTTTGTTTGCTCATAAATATAACAGCCTCGAAATAGCTTACGGGAAAGAACATACAGTATCGAGGCTGCATTTGAACATTTGTAGTAGCAGGGTCACGTGAAGGTTCCATTGAGTTTTCATGTTTGTGTCTAATTATTATATATATCGTACGCGACGGTGAACCATAATAAAAACAGCGTGATGGATTAATCTTGACTGTCCTCTTTAAAAAGATTGTTTCGCACTATTTACTATAAAATTAAATATTTCAAAATATTTATAATACCTATAAATGAAATCATATGGTATACCTAATACTTATTTTTATAGCCAAGTACTTAGTTCAAAATAATATGTAATGTAATAAAGAGGATTTTAATATTTTACTTAATAAGCTTTTAACAAATAACTCATTCAGAATGTTCGTATCATGTTAACTTCATTTATTGAATATTTATTAGTTATTAGTAATTTTAAAAACGTCGATTTTATACGTTAGTTATCATAAAACTAAATCGTTACTAAATTAATTTACAAATTAACCTTTTAAAATCGCATTTTTCGCACCATTAGTATAAAAAATATAGCACGATACGAATAAATTAATACTTTTAACTATATTTTTACGATATCCTAATACTTTTAACTATATTTTTACGATATCCTCAATATAGAATCAATATAGAATATACATATTTGTGACAATTTGTGACTGTGACAATGTTAGTTAAGATTTTTTTTTTCTTTTAGTAGCCCTCTTATAAAGTTTAAGTAGGTAATATTAAGCCAGACAGTCATTATTGTATTTAATTACCTAGTAGTAAAATTTCATATAAATACGAACAGATATTTACGCATTTTCGCATTTACGTACGATTATTATCACAAAAATACTTTAGAATCGAAAATTTTGCAAATAACCAGAATCGTAGTATATCTCGTAAAATATATATCGAAATGGATCGATCAATTGATCACCATAAACTTGACACATTTACTTTTTTTACTTGGAAGGTCTTTATATTATGCATTTTTTATACCTTATCACTAGATGGCGCTACAGAATATTTAGTTCAACCCATACCGCCAAGATTAGGTTACTACCTAATCTTGGCGGTGATACTATCACTGTCGTATACACAGGTCTTGCAACTTCAATTTGAGGTACGTTGACATAATGACGCTGTTAAGTTCGATTTACGGCCACCAGAGGCATAACAATTCGCGTAATAATTATCCCGAAAACTTTTTCAAATCCAAACAAAACAGTTAATTAACAAAAAATCCGCAAAACTCAACAAAACGATATAACATTGATTAAATAACACAATACTTGGGAGAGAAAAATATCAGCTTCGATAGCAGCGACGTAGTACCTCAAGCGGATAGGATTGCGAATTAGCAGTTGTAACACACTCACACCTATCTCTCACCATTGAAATTTGACTCAGATTTTTTTTTTGTCTCGTTAATCTAGAGCAGTGGTGGATTCGTTCGATGACGCAGAAGATGGCGGGACGTTCTCTTGGTTCTGTTGTTCGTGTATTTTTCTGAACCGTTGACGATTTCTATATAACTTTGCTTCGTCCGTACATTTCGTCGTAATCGAGCTCCTGTAATTTTTTTAATACTAAAAGTCTAATCTATATAATTTACTAAAAAAACACATTTTGTTTATAATTACATTATTGTTAGTACCACCAAATAATATATAATTTTTATTACCGGGATACGTTTTATTGGCAACGATTTAATTAGGGTAAATGTTGGTAAAAATCTTAATAAATTAAATTAAAATTATTCATTAAACGTGAAGTTAATTCTAACCACTACTATTAATACTTATTGATAAACCAGCAGTCTTCGGTTAAGATTCACGTCCCAAAAAATTATAATAAGCGAATTTGCAGAGATATATCTATTAAATGTTCTATTATATTATATGTCGGTATAAATTCACTTCGCTTTAAGAACGTTTTTTAAAACTCTTTGAAGAATGCAAATGCACTAGTACCTCGGTAGGTATATATAAGTATAAAATGTGAGTAGTCTATTCATATATTTTATATACGAGGATATAGTAAAGACTCAAAAAACACTATTGATCACTATGAGCGAAAAATAAATGTTTCAAAAATTAAAAAAAAAAATATATTGCGATTCTTAATTATACTACGACACGATCCTACGATTATATTTTAAGTCTATACGATTAAAATGCACGAGATAATTATTAAAGCAAAAATCTTAATATCTATTAAGCCTAGCCTAGACACAGTTTAATAAATTTAGGTTTAGAGAATAGGTGTATATATGTACGTACGTAGGTCGTACTAAGAAGACTTTGGTAACTACGTACAAACCAGCACTTATATAATTATCCTTGTTGTTTCGCTTGACTATTTTCAAATTATTTATTACAAGTTTTCCCCCTCGTATTAAAAAGTATATTAATTTATAAATTGACGCAATTTTATTTATCAAAATATGCGTGAATATTTTTATTCGATTAGAAGACAAGTAAAAAAAAGCCTGAACGTATGTCATGTCTATAAATAATATCTACTCGGTGGTAGAGCTTTGTGCAAGCTCGTTTGGGTAGGTACCACCCACTCATCAGATATTCTACCGCAAAACAGCAGTACTTTGCATTGTTGTGTTCCGGTTTGACGGGTGAGTGAGCCAGTGTAATTACAGGCACAAGGGACATAATATCTTAGTTCCCAAGGTTGGTGGCGCATTGGCGATGTAAGCGATGGTTAACATTTCTTACAATGCCATTGTCTATGGGTGTTGGTGACCGCTTACCATCAGATGGCCCATATGCTCGTCCGCCGACCTATACAATAAAAAAACAAATAGTAATGAATTGTTAACATTACTACTACACAGACCTATCAACTTACAATTATCTACCGACATTTAAGAAAACGCTACCCTCTTCAAAGACATCTTGATCAGCTGGGCTTAATAAATTGTATTGGTATTAAAAGTTTCTTATTTTTTATTCATATGTTTTGTGGAAGTGTGTGCTTGTCAGTATTTTAATAAATCTTTTTTTTGTTAAAATTAAAAAAAGATACTATAGGTAGAGTATCTATAATCGGTGATATATAGAAATATGTATATGGTTCGTTTTTTAAAAGAATTAATCATTTAATAAGGAAACAATAGGTATCCGATTGGTAAGAAACAAATCTTTATTCAAATATAAAATACTTAAATTTGTCTAATATATAGCTAAGCCTCCTAACCATGTTTTAAGAATACCTATCTACTTAAACTAACAAACGCGATTTAAGATGAAGAGAATATATTATTGAAATAAGAACAGTAACATTTTACAACTTCAATGAATTTTATTCATGATAGTAGGATCTTAAAGATAAACTCATTTTTTTCTAAAAATGTATATATATTGAAGTCTTAGATAATTCAGCGGTAAAGCGCTTAAACATCTGTTTCAAAGAAAATCATTACAGCTAAAGTAGTCATTTTAAGCATGATATATTAAAATTAAACCTTATTCAGATTTTTATCATATAAAAATCACTTACAAGTATTATCCTGATAACGCCCGCGGTAGCCTCTATGAAGGTCCAGCAAGGCTAGCGCAGCGTCCATTTCAGAGTTTACAGCTAACGTAGTCATTTTAACTGGACTTGGACTTTAGTTATCTGCAATTCTAAAATAAATAAATATTTCTTAATAATAGCTCACAAAGAAACAGTAATCGACTATCGACAAACATAGTTAAAGTTCAAATAAGCTTCCGATAGCAATTGTCAGCAGTCATTCAAAATACCATGCTTTTCAATTATCCCTTCCAGGTATAAAATATAAGGTACATGTTTTTGTACATAACAAGGCAACCTCAATAAACCTATTGTTTATTTTCCTTATCCTATTGGATGAGCTTTTCTAGATCTAATGTTTCTACCTGATTTTTTTATCTAGTATTTTTGACAAAACATGGATACACTAAAGTTGTACTAAATAATATAATACAAATCGAAGTCAGTGTCTGAAATTTTTGTTTGACCCTTATTAGACTAATTTCATTATTACGTAATAATGTTTAATATAAAAAATAAGTAATAATATTATCATATTAAATCAATTAACTATGAATTTGTAAATACAAACTTTAACTAATTAAAAAATTTAATTTAAGCGGTTGTCTATAAGATCATGATTATTTTATGTTATGTGAGTAATCGGAACTTTAAAGCCTATTTTTTAATTAATTTTCAAAATACACTTTCAAATAAAGGGGTCTCAGGGGGCACACGACTTTTTTGGAATCACGGTTCATATTTCTAATTTTAAAAATAATGAATTTAATCTTAATGAAGTAAATGACTAATATAATATTAAACATAAACGAAACTTTTGATATCTAATATTAAATTCAAATGATATCAATAAATATTAAATCATCTCGCATAAGTATCGCGTGTTTGATACGGAACCTTAAGATCACATCAATATCGATTTATTATTTTTTTCTAGAAAGTTTGCAACAGATGTATGTTTTTTTTAGTTTCGTATTTGTATATGTCGGATTTCAGGCTGACATCAGAAGTAAAAGATCAAATTGTCTATACAATTTCTTTATTATAATCAAGAGTTCAATATTAATTATTAATTAATGATTTAATTGAATTAAATATCTTAAATCTTAATCAATTATTATAGTGAGATAAAACATAATATAATTAATCACTGTTCTGATAATTATAATATCATTTAAATTTAAACTATATATAATAATGGCGTGGAATGCCAAAATGGCAGTCAGGGCAGGCTACTGGGACAGTGTCCGTGCACCAAGACGCATCCAAAAGAAATGCGTGCCGGATTAATATTACGATGGTTTTTTACTAAACAGATGACGTCAGGTGCACGTGCCACTAGCGCATTGTTATCGCTGTCCGTTGTTTTTGTCGAACATCTGTTGCCGCCGTCACGGCCATTCTGACAATCGCACGTCCTCGGGCGCAGAGTGTTCTTTTAAAAAAAATAAAAAAATAAAAGACAACTTATTAAACACGGAGACAGAACAGTAATTGTGAATCATTAAAAGGCAACATTCTACAGTATTTCAAATTCCTACTGCTGGTCTAGATCGTCAACCCATAATAGTAGGTGAGATCCCTACAGCTTACTAAGGCTGCTGGTCTAGGTTTAACACAACCCCTACAGCTCAAACATGTTTAACTATCTAATCTCTAAATGAATCTGCGGACATAGTCTCTTCAGAATCAACAGAAAGAGTTTCTTCGGAATTAATTACATTATCACCAGTGTCAACATCTCTTGATACATAATTGTCTAACAATGCGCCCGAAATAGTGTTACAAGAGTCAATAGTTTCGGCTTCCGCCATCACGGGCCCTTCATCGTCATCAGAGTCATAATTTTGGGAAATCTCGATAAAACCCTGTTGGCCTTGAGGGACTTCTCTTAAATTTTCATGTGCGTACTTATAGATTCTGTTAGAGCCGTTTAATTTTTTGAGTTCGTAACGGTCGTTGTCTAAAACTGTAACAATTTTACAAGGTCCCTTAAATTTTTTATCTAATTTTGTTTGATGTCTCTCTTCACATTTGACAAATACAAAATCTCCCACTTTAAAAGGATTTATACGAGCTTTCCCTTTATTAAATCGAACAGTATCAGCACTCGCTAATCGTCTTATATTATCTGATGCCGATAAACGAGCCGCGTCGACATTAATTCTACTTGGATTAGATGAACCAGGAGATAATCTAGCCAAGCTTAAGGAATTTCCTTGAATTCCAAACATGAGCTCAATTGGCGAAAAACCCGTAGTACGAGAGCAAGTACTATTTAAAGCTAGTTGTATTTCTCCTAGTTGATCCTGCCAAGTATTATTTGAGTTACATTCTATTACAGTAAGAATATTTTTTAGTGTTCGCATAACCCTCTCAACCTGACCATTAGCTCGACTGGTACCGGTAGCTATTAAATGAAGTTCTATGTTATTTATTTTACAAAATTCTTTAAATTCACTACAATCATAACAACGCCCACGATCAGCTATAATGCGTCTGGGAGCCCCAAAAAGATTTACAGAATTTCTAATAGTTTTTATTGCATGAGAATAATTTAAAGTTAGTGTATATTCAAGAAGAACAAATTTTGTAAAAGCGTATGGAATGTTTAGGAATTGGATGAAGCTGTATTTGCTGAGCGCCAGAGGGGCCTTTAGAAGTTTTGCATACAACGCATGAATTAATAAATTTTTTAACAAATTTAGACATATCTAGAAACCAGTAAAACTCGTATAATTTGTCTAAAGTTTTATCGAAACCTAAATGTTTAATTTCGTTATGGATATGACTAATAAGGGACCAAACAAGAGAGCGCGGTATAATAGGAAGCCAACTAGTTATTCCTCTACGATCGATTTTCCTAAATAAAACATTTTGTCTTAAATCATATGTATTAGGTATGGTATTTCATCCGGTAACTGGTGGTTTTGTAATTTAGTTTTTAAATCTGAAATTTCGGAATTTCGTTCTTGTTCTACAATCAACTACCCTTTGTCTAACTCTAAAAAATTAACCTTTCGAGGCTCAATATTACTTGTTAATAAGTTTCGAGACAAAAATTCCGCATGGGCCATTTTTCTACCTTCTTTATAAACAATATCAAAATTGTAAGCTTGAAGTATAGCCCACCAACGGTGTACTCTAGGTGTTAAATCGCGTTTGGAATGAGATGCTTTTAGAGAATTGCAATCGGTAAATACTGTAAAAGTTCGCCCGTATAGATAGTGTCTGAAGTGCTCAATTGCTTTGACTACAGCTAAAGTCTCCAGCTCATATGAGTGATATCGACTCTCAGCGCTAGTTGTTTTACGACTAAAATATGCAACAACATGAGGTCTGTCATTTAGTTTTTGAATAAGCACTGCACCGTAACCATCACAACTAGCATCAGTATGGAGCTCAATTGGTAGAGAAGGGTCAAATATTTTTAATACGGGTTCAGAGGTCAGTATATCAATGATTTTCTTGTGAATTTGATCATGATTAACTGTCCATTGAATTTTACCTTTGCCTCTAGTTAATGGATATAATGGTCTTATAAGCTGAGAGAAATTTGGGATAAATTGTCTAAAGTAAGTGGCTAAACCAATAAGTTGTCTGACTTGTGTTACAGTTTTTGGAGGAGGGACATCAATTAAAGCTTGAATTTTTTTTGGATTTGGTCTAATTTCTCCTGCTGAAACAACGTAACCAAGATATTCAGTTTGAGTTTTAAGAAAAGAACATTTCTTTATATTGAAAGAAAAACCAGAGGCTGACAAAGTTTCTAATAATTTATCTAGGCGATGTAGACCTTCATCAATTGTATTTGAAGCAGAAAGTACATCATCCATATAAACCAGAATTTTGTCATCGGACAAAGGTTTAAGAGCATTATTGATTGCTCTTTGGAAGACGGGGGGTGCGTTTCGAAGTCCAAAAGGCATAGCTAAATATTCGTATTGTCCTTTTGGAGTGACAAAAGCTGTTTTTTCTTTTGAATCCTCATGTACTGGAAGTTGATGAAAGCCAGAGGCCATGTCAATGGTAGAAAAATAATGAGCACCATGTAATTTATCTAATTGTTCACTGATTAGGGGTAAGGGGTAATTGTCTGGTTTAGTATTACTATTTAATTCTCTAAAGTCAACACACATACGTTTGCTACCATCTTTCTTTTCTACCAATATTATGGGACTTGCAAACGGGGATTTACTTTCTCTTATGATATTAGCTGTCAATAATTCCTTTATCTTATCATCAACAATCTTAGATTCATCCATAGACAATCTATAGGGGCGCCTTTGTACTATCTTATGGGGATCAACCAAGTCAATCTTTAATTCTCCCGTTTTTATACGTGTAGTTGGTAACGTTTCAATAAATTTGTGAGAGTATTTAGTTAATATTTGATTTAGTTTATCTAAATAAATGCCAGTTAAATCGGTATTAATTGAATTAGAACAAAAAGTATTACTTGTCCTAGTGCACATATTAGTTATTTTAGCGCGATTGAATTTTAAGCCAGTTTCACAAATTTCAACAGATATATTATTTTGAAGTACATCGCGACCCAATAGGATAGTATCTTCTAAACAGTCGTCCGGAAGAATATGAAAAGTAATATTAGTCGAAATATCCCCTATTTTAACACAGCTAGTTATCTGTTCAGTACTAGTTACAATATTTTTACCTATGCCAGTCATATTGACAAGGTTATGCGATCTTTCACCATACATTAAATCTGAACAACTTTTTTTAATTAAGCTACACTCAGAACCTGAATCAAATATAAATGGTAAGCTCATACCACTAGAGTCCATAGTCCCTCGAGCCACTTTGGAGCACACGTTGACCCGCTTGTTGTCGGCAGCCGGTTGTTCTTTATTCTGGACGTCAGATTTTGTGGGGCAGTTAGAAACCACGTGGCCGGATTCGCCACATACGTAGCAAATGACTTGGCTGCCGGTGTACTTGTGGTTGAAGCGTTTGTCTGGAACACTGGAACTTGGATTAGCGTTTTTCCTTTTGTCCGACACTCTGAAGCTCGGTGTCCTGTTCTGCCACAATTGTTGCAGATTCCTCGAAAGCCCAGGGTTGTACGATCACGTTTTGGATCAACTTCATTGTGGTCGATCTCATGTCTTCTTTTTAGTGAAATGCTACGCAAGACACGAAACAGTTGTGCTTTGTCACTTGTAACCGTTGAGTTTAACTCACGTCGAATTAAGTTATCACATTGTGACAATACGGAAATAGCAAAACCTGTTACTATATTTTCAGGAAGATTAGCACCAGGTATTCCATCAATATACTGCCACAGTCGCAAACATGCTTGGGCTAGTGTCTCGTCGGATTTTATTTGGAATTTCAATATTTGATCAAAATGATCTTGAATGAGCATTGGTCGGGAAAACTGAGCTTTCAAAATTTCTTTGACCTCAGACCATTGAAATTGGTCAGGATGAATTTTCGTTAGAAAAGTCGCAGCTCGCCCTTTTAAACATTGAGTTAATGCTACTATTAGGTCTACTCCTTGTAAATTTCTATTTCGGATTATGACCTCTGATAGCTGACACCAATCTTCAATATTGGAATGAGGGTCATCTGGATCGAAAGTTACCAATGAGGTAATTGGATGTGGTGCACGGGAATTAAATTCTAATTTTTCGGCTATTTTTGAAAAAATTGCCTCCATGCCACTACTAAACAAGGACATTGGGTCTATTGCAGTGAAAGCTTCAGAAGGGGGCTGGTGTTCGGATCCCACTTCTGATGTCGGATTTGAGGCTGACATCAGAAGTAAAAGATCAAATTGTCTATACAATTTTTTTATTATAATCAAGAGTTCAGTATTAATTATTAATTAATGATTTAATTGAATTAAATATCTTAAATCTTAATCAAATATTATAGTGAGATATAACATAATATAATTAATCACTATTCTGATAATTATAACATCATTTAAATTTAAACTATAATAATGGCGTGGAATGCCAAAATGGCAGTCAGGGCAGGCTACTGGGACAGTGTCCGTGCACCAAGACGCATCCAAAAGAAATGCGTGCCGGATTAATATTACGATGGTTTTTATACTAAACAGATGACGTCAGGTGCACGTGCCACTAGCGCATTGTTATCGCTGTCCGTTGTTTTTGTCGAACATCTGTTGCCGCCGTCATATACAAATAAGTTAAACTTTTAATACATACATGATAGTAGGATCTTAAAGATTAACTCATTTTTTTCTAAAAGTCGTAATAAACTTTATTTTATAACAGCAAATTCTTGGTACCTTAATCCGCTGTAAAACAAAATTTCATTCAATGTTAAACAAAAAAAGACAACAGAAACTGACCCGCCAAAAAAAAGGGGAGGAGTTGCCGATGCAATGTACACCTTCTCCCCCCGCCATAACCGAGGCTCGGCTTGGCCCCTAGGATTGGAAGCCCGCTTAGGTGGGTCAACCATCTAGGATACGGTAGAATGCGCAAGTGATCGTGTAACGCCCCTTCGAAGAGACGAAGTGGGTACCGCTGGTTTTGCAGTAGGTATTCCGGCTCTTTCAGCGCCGGCGAGTCTCATATACCTTATGTGAGGGAAAAGAAAAGTATCTCCGGCACACTACATGTATGCAATGCTTTGTGTAGGTGTTTCGTGTTGTGTGTAGGGTAAAACAAGTACGGCTTAAGAAATTTCTCAATTGCCCCCTCCCCACTAGACCAAAAGCTGGGTACGCCCATGATAATGTACTAACGTACTAAAAACAGACGGCGCGAACAAAATTTGTGTAGCAGACGCAGGAGTGCGGGGCGCACGGGGCGGGGCTAAGAGTCAAAGATGCGATGTCACTGTCATAGACACGACACTTTTTTTTCTGCCTATCGAATTGGGTATTGGTAGGTAAGTTAAATTAATTTAAATAGTGAAACTGTCGGTTTTATGTATAATTGAAGTAAACGAAGTGAAATAAACATTTCAAATTAATATAAACTTTATTTACCTTGAAACAAATTATTATATTTATTTATTTACCTTTTTTTATAAATGATCTTTGCAGCTCTACAAGTTTAGTTTTATTGATTAGGTAATTTTCCGGTTGTATATCAATTTCAAACTTACTTTTCATATCCTCTACCAGTGATTGGTAGATATATGACTTTATTGTGCCTTTCACAGACATTTGTGTGCATGAACATGTCTGTTTGTCCTGAGTCTGGGTGTAATTATCTATATAAGTATGTATTTACAAAAGAAAAGTAGTATATGTAGTATATCAGTTGTCTGGTTTCCATAGTAAAAGCTCTGCTTAGTTTGGGATCAGATAGCCGTGTGTGAATAATGTCCCAGGATATTATTATTATTATTTTTATTATATAAATAGTACACTAACGCTAAGTACCTACGTGTCCAATCTATACGGTTCACTTTTCATAATCTATGATTTTCATATAAAATGTCATGTATAGTAATAAAGTACAAACATTTGTTTTGGTTGGTTTGAGTTTACTTATCTTACTTATGATAAGTCATGCAACTATCTCTTTTCTTCGTAGTTGATTGATTTTTACATGTTTTTAACGCGCAAAAGGCGTTTTTTAATCATGTTAGTCACAGTTTCGCTAGTTTCGCTACGTCCGGCCACGATGAGCGTATGCGAGTATGAAAATTAGACAACTCATCGCGCAAACATTTGGCTTGCGGTGTCTATTCTAGTACGTTAGTACATTATTAGTCAATGGTTAAAATTAAAACACATTCTTTATTTGATGCGATTTTAATTTTCGGAACTAAGTATTATATATCCAATGAAATAAGACTGATTGATTATAATTTATCATTATGATTTATGTACATATTTTTACAATAAATGTAGATTTTTTAATCTCTGTTTTTTTTTATATTTATGAAAACTACGTAATTACATTAATTTAAAATAGAAGTAATTAATACTAAAATACATTTTGCAGAATGTCAGGTTAGGACTTAGGTGTTTTGACGTCAACTTTACTTACAAAAGATAATGTATAGAATGTGTATGTTTGCGATGCAATGGTATGGCAACATTGACTTCGTCGAAAGATTAAAAGAAAAGAGAAGAAAAAATATTTTGCTTTGAATATAAGAAGGAAAAAAAAACAATATAGAAGGTTCACAGGGAATAAAAGAAAATCAGTTTTATCAAAAGTATTTTACTTATGTAATTGAAAATGTATAATAACTATAAACTCTTATAATGCACAATTGTAATTGGACGGATTTGAGATTCAGAACAATAAAACTAATATTATTCCTAATACATAACAAATACCATAAAATGGTGAAAATGCCACAACATATAAAAAGACATTTATGTATTAACTTATTGCTAAAAAATTTATTTATCTAATGTGATCAGTTTAAATGTACTTAACTAAATAATTATCTAATTACAGTTATGATTTATAAAAAAATAAATTTATTGTAATACAAAATATTAATAGCAATTATTTTCACTTGGTTATATTCACTTGGTGGTAGAGCTTTGTGCAAGCTCGTCTGGGTAGGTACCACCCACTCATCAGATATTCTACCGCAAAACAGCAGTACTTTGTATTGTTGTGTTCCGGTTTGAAGGGTGAGTGAGCCAGTGTAATTACAGGCACAAGGGACATAACATCTTAGTTCCCAAGGTTGGTGGCGCATTGGCAATGTAAGTGATGGTTAACATTTCTTACAATGCCATTGTCTATGGGCGTTGGTGACCACTTACCATCAGGTGGCCCATATGCTCGTCCGCCAACATATACAATAAAAAAAAAAAAAAAAAAAATTTTATTACATCAAACACCTACAAATTAAAAATTTATAATAATTACGTCAACTTTTAGGATCAGTATTTAATTATCAATGAGAACAAAGCATTTATACCTTAAAACCAATGAATAAGTTCACCAATCAAGAATGATTTTTCGAATCACAAAATTGCAGAATGAACAACCTCATTCCCGGAGCATTCCAATAGATAAAATGAATTCAATAAGACACAGGTAATACTTTAACAAACATACTTGTCATGTTACGACAATAAGGTAACGGAAAAGTCTTTCACAAGCTCTATTTATATAAATTAATACACATAGAAATAAAAAAAGGTTTAAAATGTTGTTGTCATTATCATTGGTTATCCATTAAAGCAAAGTCAACAAACTATATAATTATGATTTTATTCAAGATTATCTGTATATGTTGTGAGTACTATACTGTACTGTATATAAAATTCATTATTTTCTGAGAATAAAAGGCAATAAAATCTTATATATAATTTTCAAAATTTAAAAAATATTATCAATGTAAAATTAAATTTAAATTATTCATACATACTACATTTAAATTTTATGGATGAGTCTTAAATATTAATCATTTGTTAAACAAACTTACTTCTTATAATTAAAAGTGCTCCTAATAACACACTAATAGCAGGTTTCATTGTTTCACTGCCACTCTGTAAATGAAAGTTTATTTTTTTAATTATAAATACACATAATAAAATTTAACTTTTTATACAAACTGTATGGAAACTCTAAATCATTAAAACAGTAAGAGAAAAACCATGTTACACAGCCCATTGTTTAATTTGTAACTGTATTCCAAAATAAAAATTGACGGAAATTTAAACTGATAACCTCATTTTTGAAGACTGGTAAGAAAACAGAACCTAATATTGTGCAAATATAAAATTGTTGTTTAAGGGGATTACTATTCTTTATTCAATTGTTGATTACAAGTATGGGTATGTTGTTCATTTTACTTACGATTATATAGTAGTTGCATCTGTCGCCTTGGCAGCAATCTGAACACACCCAGTCTTGATACCAAATATGAGTACAAAGAGGCATGTTGCGCTGCCTCATAATAATACATTCTTCCTTCTCAGAATATCTTTTAGATATATAATATTGTTTTTTTGCACCTTGCGACCAATACGGAGCAGTTCCCCATTTTATTTCAGTTAGGCAAACACTCTCATTGTTGGTGCATGTTTTAATAGTTTTATGCATTTTTCTGAATTATCTTCTTGTGAATCACAAACATAGCATTCGAGACAACTTACTATAAAAGAATAATCATAATAAAACACACAATTATGGTTTTTTTACAGGCATAGTTAAAATAACATTTCAAAATTTACCTCCAATAAGATAAGTACATAATAAAAGTGAAAAAAATAATGTACTTCTGGTAAACATGGTAATTATATTGAAGTATAAATTTCTTGGTATAGCAATTTGTATAATTAAAATTTATTTTGTCTAAAAAATATCAGAAATAATAGTTATACGGGTGTGGCAGTTTCATCAACAATTTTCTACCACAGTTTGAACAATATCATTTACTAGAGCTGCGTCTAGTTTCTTTTTAGCAGGTTGGTTAGGAAAAGCTGGTGAATGAAGGCTTTCCTGTTAGCGAATGAGTTGCCAATACCCTGAAAAAACATTGTTTCATAATAATTTATATATCGACTTTGAAGTAGTGATCATTTCTATAAATATAACTTAATACTTAAACCTACTTTCTTGAAAAGACAGCTGTCAAAAGTGTTCGAGTGGCATACGTATAAGACGTCCAGTCCATGTTCTTGAGAAGTCTAGCTGGAACTGATGCATTTCCGTCTCCAATTAAAACCTAAAAGTATTAAGTTTATATTCATTATTAAATATATACTATGTAAATTAAATTGAGGCCGTGAAAATCCATACCATTTCGTTACTTGACTTATTTGTATTCTTTGGTTTTAAACTTCTTTTCATTTCTTTCTGAACTCTCATGTCACTGTTCGTAAGGTCATCGCGTTCTTTAGCTAATGTTGAATCACAGTATGTCTTTTCAGAATAATAATCGGTAATTGAGGATGTTTCCGGTTTCTTTGTTTTCAGCTTTGATTCAAGACATATACAATACAAATCAAATTCAGTGTGTGTGATATATTTTGAATGATTTTTTTTAGAGTTTTCGTTCCAACGTTTGGGCGAATACACTTGTTTTTTTGGGGTGCTTGTATGAGGAAGAGGCGCTGGCTGCAAAATTGACGTAGTATTAGATTAAATTTTAATTTAAGTAATTTAATTATTTAAAAAAATATTTTTCTTGAACATTACTTACTGTAGAACTAATAAAAATTCTTGCTATAGTTCTTGTCCCGTCTATATTTTCGACGCCGATAGATCTTGTATCGGCTGTTAAAATTTAAACATGATATATTAAAATTAAACCTTATTCAGATTTCTATCCAAATATAATAATATCATATATAAATCACTTACAAGTATTATCATGATGACGCCCGCGATAGTCTCTATGAAGGTCCAGTAAGGCTAGCGCAGCGTCCATTTCAGAGTTTACACCTAAAGTAGTCATTTTAAACATGATATATTAAAATTAAACCTTATTCAGATTGTTATCCAAATATAATAATATCATATACACTGGCCTCCAAAAAAATCGACCCACCTACATTTTTTGTAAAAAAGCCATCGTATGGTTTTAAACTACCACATATTTATATTTTTAAGATTGATAATGAAAAAATGCAATTGTAGGATTGTACAAAAACAGAAATAGTGCGCAAAAAATAGGTTTTTAGGTAAATATGTGACAAAACACGAAAACACAAAATTTTACGCAATTTTATTTTTTTGTGTACAAAACGATTATGCCGTTTGTTTTTAAATTTGGGTGCCTAAATCTTACTTTAATAGGGAGTGTTTCCTCCTCTTGACCTAATCACTGCCTGCATACGCCTATTAAGTGACCTGATTAGCTTTTTAATGTCTTCCTGTGGGGTCCGTTACCATTCTTCAGTTAGGGCAGCTTCCAGTTGATTCAGGGTTTCTGGATCTGGATTTCGTGCTCGAACCGTACGTTTTAGCTGGTCCCAGAGGTGCTCTATCGGGTTTAAGTCCGGACTATTGGCTGGCCACTGCATAACTGGAATTTCGACTTCCCTGAGATAGTCTTTAACAATTCTAGCGACGTGAGGTCGTGCGTTGTCGTGCATAAGTTGGAAATTATCCCCAATATATCCAGCGTAAGGCATCACATGAGGCTCCAGAATGTCCGTTATGTAAGTTTCAGCATTAACAGCACGATTACGGAAAAAACCAGCTCTGTGCGTCCCGTCAAAGAAATACCTCCCCAAAACATTGTAGAGCCTCCACCAAATCGGACTGTTTCTCGAATGCAACACTGAGAGTAGCGTTCTCCTGGCCTTCGCATGACGTTACGTCGTCCATCAGAGCCTACTAAAGACATTCGGCTTTCATCACTGAACAATACTGTCTCCCATTGGTCCAGTGTCCAATCGACGTGCTGCCTAGCAAATTGTAGTCTTGCTTGTCGATGGGATGCTGTGAGTTTTGGTCCTGTTGCTGGCTTGTGAGGGGTTAAGTTTTGCTCTCGAAGTCTTCTTCTTACAGTATTTTCACTCACAGACACTCCACGACTCTCGGAGTCTACCTTGAACGTCAACAGCCGAAAGATGTCGGTTTCTTAAAGACGTCAAACCAATAAAACGGTCATCGGTCGGGTTCGTGACACGCCCCCTGCCAGATCCTGGTCTCCGGCGATACTCCCCAGTCTCCAAGTAGCGTTTGTACACTCTTCGCACCGCTGAACGACTTAATTTTAGTGTTCTAGCCACATTTCGCTGACTTAACCCCTCATGAATAAGAGCTACGACTTGAGCAGCTTCTGCTTCAGTAGTATCCATTTTTTATGTTTAAACTTATTAAAATTATTGTTTCAACAAAGTTTCTTAATCAATAATAAACATCGAACCGAGATGATTCCGCGTTAAGAACTGGTAATAAACTAACCATGCACTTTGTGCACAAAGTAACGTTTTCTTATCAATACTTTAAAAATATTCCAAATATCCTCAATAACACTTACAACTCCTCCAAATCAATATCAAGTGGGTAATAAAATGTTAAATGTATGTCCCATAAGTAAAACAATCCACCTAGGTCGTCGCATAGTTAAGATAACAACTTTGTAAGTAAAAAAATACGGGTGGGTCGATTTTTTTGGCGGCCAGTGTATAAATCACTTACAAGTATTATCATGATGACGCCCGCGGTAGCCTCTATGAAGGTCCAGTAACGCTCGTGTGATACTTGCAATGTTTCTAACACATCTGCCCTGTTTTTGAGAAAGGTTAGCAAATCATTTATTTTTAACTTCACTTCAGGATCACCGTTATGTAATAATAAAGTGCCTTTGTGTTGTTCCCACTCTCGTTCTGAAGTCTGATCGAGTTTGGTAACCACGAGATAAATTATAAGAGTATCCCAGGAGTCTGTAGGCTCGCCTAAGATTTTTAAAGCGCGTAGGTTTTTTAAAATAGTGTCGATTAATTTTCTTAATAATGATGGTGACTCTTTCGTGACGTTTTGAATAGAAAAAAGTGCTTTGACGTGATTGTGTATTAGTAATCTACTGTTGTTATATCTGTTTAGAAGTAGTTCCCAGGCGACTTTGTAATTGCTAGCAGAGAATTCAAGTGAATCTATTACTAAAGCGGCAGTACCTTTTAATGTTGATTTTAAATAATGAAATTTTTGAATGTCACTTATTTCTGTTGAATTATGTACTAATGAAAGGA
Organism: Nymphalis polychloros; assembly: GCA_905220585.2. Taxonomy (NCBI): domain Eukaryota; kingdom Metazoa; phylum Arthropoda; class Insecta; order Lepidoptera; family Nymphalidae; genus Nymphalis; species Nymphalis polychloros. The sequence goes on from HG992247.1 coordinate 6,037,974, forward strand.
ATGTGTCTCTAAATTCTAGCCAGTTCTCACACGAACCGTCAAATGAAGGCATTGAAATAGTAGGTAACTTAACGGATTTGAACGTGGCATGACAGTGATCTTTACTACAATGAACGGCTTCTCCACCTTTTAAGATGCATTCTGTTTGGGCTAGTGTACTGTAGTAATTGTCTTCAAACGATTCTCTTTGAATTAATTGTTCTTCGATATCCTCAACCATATTTTCTAGTTCACTTTGAAGGAAATTTAATTCAGTAAACAAGCTTGCGGCACCTTGTACACGAAGTTTTAAATCTATACGATTTTGGGTGGATAGTAATTCATCTAGAGAATTTAAATAGTTAGCGAATTTAGTTAGCCTACCCTTTATGATAACGTGCTTTTTAATTAACTCGCGGGCTTTCACTATGCTTTTCATCAGTAATGACTACATTGGGTGATTTATACATTTTGGTGACCGTTAAGAAGCCGTAAGTACTCACGTGTATAATGGATGAAGTATTCGCGGTAGGTAGATGTGGTATAACCTGGTTTGTTCACAACGCCCACAAGCAGCTTGAAGCACTCGAATGGATGGATGAACTGGATGATGCGTTAATTTCGTTGGCTCTCCTTGTTGGTCCGTTCTTGAGGTCGATATTGTCCAAATCCAAATTTCTTTAAATTGCCGGTTTTTGATGCGTATATGTTCGGCTACGAAGGTCCATATGAAGCGTATGATGTCTGATGCCTTGTTTTTATTTAGTGATGCGATAATTAAAAGACTTGGTTTGGAATATAAAAATTATAATGCGTATAGTACAATGATGTTGCGAAAATTGAAGAGTAATAATTCTAATATGGCTGCGCCGGTGGTGGTCCCCTTCCGTGGTACCACTGCTGCGACGTCACAGCCGGTGTTGCCGCAACAGTTGGTTATATGGAAAGGCGCTTTTATAGTAAAGGAACAATTTATTATAATTGTTTAACCCAGTAGTCACAAATCTGACTAAAATCTCTATCAAAACTGTTTTATGCATATTTTTTTTACAGGTAATAATTTTAAATATAGCTAAAAAATGTACTTAGCCTAAAACTAACTTAAATTGTAGTGGTTACGTTTTACGCTGGATAAACCACTGTAGGTATACAATTTTGTAATCTGTTATCTGTCAACTGAGTAAAGCTGCACGGTCGTATACACAGGTCTTGCAACTGAGTCAAATTTCAATGGTGAGAGATAGGTGTGAGTGTGTTACAACTGCGGATTTTTTGTTATTTAACTGTTTTGTTTGGATTTGAAAAAGTTTTCGGGATAATTATTACGCGAATTGTTATGCCTCTGGTGGCCGTAAATCGAACTTAACAGCGTCATTATGTCAACGTACCTCAAATTGAAGTTGCAAGACCTGTGTATACGACCGTGATACTACCTAATCTTGGCGGTATGGGTTGAACTAAATATTCTGTAGCGCCATCTAGTGATAAGGTATAAAAAATGCATAATATAAAGACCTTCCAAGTAAAAAAAGTAAATTTGTCAAGTTTATGGTGATCAATCGATCGATCCATTTCGATATATATTTTACGAGATATACTACGATTCTGGTTATTTGCAAAATTTTCGATTCTAAAGTATTTTTGTGATAATAATCGTACATAAATGCGAAAATGCGTAAATATCTGTTCGTATTTATATGAAATTTTACTACTAGGTAATTAAATACAATAATGACTGTCTGGCTTAATATTACCTACTTAAACTTTATAAGAGGGCTACTAAAAGAAAAAAAAATCTTAACTAACATTGTCACAGTCACAAATTGTCACAAATATGTATATTCTATATTGATTCTATATTGAGGATATCGTAAAAATATAGTTAAAAGTATTAATTAATTTATTCGTATCGTCCTATATTTTTTATACTAATGGTGCGAAAAATGCGATTTTAAAAGGTTAATTTGTAAATTAATTTAGTAACGATTTAGTTTTATGATAACTAACGTATAAAATCGACGATTTTAAAATTACTAATAACTAATAAATATTCAATAAATGAAGTTAACATGATACGAACATTCTGAATGAGTTATTTGTTAAAAGCTTATTAGGTAAAATATTAAAATCCTCTTTATTACATTATATATTATTTTGAACTAAGTACTTGGCTATAAAAAATAAGTATTATGGCGGAGATATTATATAAGGTAGTCAGTTCAACTAGAGTTCTCCTGAAACTTTAAAGCCTATTTTTTAACTAATTTGCAAAATACACTTTCAAATAAAGGGGTCTCATTGCACACGACTTTTTTGGAATCACGGTTCATATTTCTAATTTTAAAAGTAATGAATTTAATCTTAATGAAGTAAATGACTAATATAATATTAAACATAAACGAATTTTTTTATATCTAATATTAAATTCAAATGATATAAATAAATATTAAATCATCTCGCACAAGTATCGCGTGTTTGATACGGAACCTTAAGATCACATCAATATCGATTTATTATTTTTTTCTAGAAAGTTTGCAACAAATGTATGTTTGTTTAGTTTCGTATTTGTATACAAATAAGTTAAACTTTTAATACATACATATGTATCTCAAAATATCCACTCTGCTATTTTGTATAAAGCACAAACAGTTATTAATTTTTCAATCTCTGTCCTAAATACTTATAAAAATAAAAACTGAATTGAAGAATATATATATATATTTATATTGAAGTCTTAGATAATTCAGTGGTAAAGCGCATAAACATCTGTTTCAAAGAAAATCATTAACTTAGTCGTAATTTTTATGATTCCTATAGGTACTACCTACTGGACAAAGAAAGTAAGGTAATTACGTGTAAGATAATAAACATTATTTTATAAATGCAAATTCTTGGTACCTTAATCCGCTGTAAAACAAAATTTCATTCAATATTAAACAAAAGAAGACAACAGAAAGGAGCCGAAAGCACAGCTTATTTACCTGGAAACAATGGGTGTTTGAAAACAATCGTTGTTGAGAAACATCCCCTCTAGCAAGTTGATCGGGTTGCAAAATTTTCGTCAGTCTACGTTGAGTAATTGTAGAAGTATCATTACCAAGATTACAAGAGTAACTGTGACCATCCTCACAGACCATCGTCACCAATTATCGGTAAGTGTTTATTTATATAAGTAGTTTTAAGTATTATTTAACATATGTATTTATTTAAACTTCTCTCAAATGTTAGAGCCGTAGCAGTAAAATATTTTCAGGTTTTATTTTTATAAGTATTTACGACAGAGATTGAAAAATTAATAACTGTTTGTGCTTTATACAAAATAGCAGAGTGGATATTTTGAGATACATATGTATGTATTAAAAGTTTAACTTATTTGTATCCAATACGAAACTAAAAAAAACATACATCTGGTGCAAACATTCTAGAAAAAAAAAAATCGATATTGATGTGATTTTAAGGTTCCGTATCAAACATGCGATACTTATGCGAGATGGTTTAATATTTATTTATATCATTTGAATTTAATATTAGATATCAAAAATTTCGTTTATGTTTAATATTATATTAGTCATTTACTTCATTAAGATTAAATTCTTTACTTTTAAAATTAGAAATATGAACCGTGATTCCAAAAAAGTCGTGTGCAATGAGACCCCTTTATTTGAAAGTGCATTTTGCAAATTAATTAAAAAATAGGCTTTAAAGTTTCAGGAGAACTCTAGTTGAACTGACTACCTTATATAATATCTCCGCCATTCCGATTACTCACATAACATAAAATAATCATGATCTTATAGACAACCGCTTAAATTAAATTTTTTAATTAGTTAAAGTTTGTATTTACAAATTCATAGTTAATTGATTTAATATGATAATATTATTACTTATTTTTTTATATTAAACATTATTACGTAATAATGAAATTTTTCTAATAAGGTTCAAACAAAAATTTCAGACACTGACTTCAATTTGTATTGTATTATTTAGTACAACTTTAGTGTATCCATGTTTTGTCAAAAATACTAGATAAAAAAAATCAGGTAGAAACATTAGATCTAGAAAAGCTCATCCAATAGGATAAGGAAAATAAACAATAGGTTTATTGAGGTTGCCTTGTTATGTACAAAAACATGTACCTTATATTTTATACCTGGAAGGGATAATTGAAAAGCATGGTATTTTGAATGACTGCTGACAATTGCTATCGGAAGCTTATTTGAACTTTAACTATGTTTGTCGATAGTCGATTACTGTTTCTTTGTGAGCTATTATTAAGAAATATTTATTTATTTTAAAATTGCAGATAACTAAAGTCCAAGACCAGTAAAAATGACTACGTTAGCTGTAAACTCTGAAATGGACGCTGCGTTAGCGTTGATAGAGCTTAGTAGAGGCTACCGCGGGCGTCATCAGGATAATACTTGTAAGTGATTTTTATATGATATTATTATATTTGGATAAAAATCTGAATAAGGTTTAATTTTAATATATCATGTTTAAAATGACTACTTTAGCTGTAATGATTTTCTTTGAAACAGATGCTTAAGCGCTTTACCGCTGAATTATCTAAGACTTCAATATATATACATTTTTAGAAAAAAATGAGTTTATCTTTAAGATCCTACTATCATGAATAAAATTCATTGAAGTTGTAAAATGTTACTGTTCTTATTTCAATAATATATTCTCTTCATCTTAAATCGCGTTTGTTAGTTTAAGTAGATAGGTATTCTTAAAACATGGTTTAGGCTTAGCTATATATTAGACAAATTTAAGTATTTTATATTTGAATAAAGATTTGTTTCTTACCAATCGGATACCTATTGTTTCCTTATTAAATGATTAATTCTTTTAAAAAACGAACCATATACATATTTCTATATATCACCGATTATAGATACTCTACCTATAGTATCTTTTTTTTAATTTTAACAAAAAAAAGATTTATTAAAATACTGACAAGCACACACTTCCACAAAACATATGAATAAGTAAGTAAGTAGCGTTTTCTTAAATGTCGGTAGATAATTGTAAGTTGATAGGTCTGTGTAGTAGTAATGTTAACAATTCATTACTATTTGTTTTTTTATTGTATAGGTCGGCGGACGAGCGTATGGGCCGTCTGATGGTAAGCGGTCACCAACACCCATAGACAATGGCATTGTAAGAAATGTTAACCATCGCTTACATCGCCAATGCGCCACCAACCTTGGGAACTAAGATATTATGTCCCTTGTGCCTGTAATTACACTGGCTCACTCACCCGTCAAACCGGAACACAACAATGCAAAGTACTGCTGTTTTGCGGTAGAATATCTGATGAGTGGGTGGTACCTACCCAAACGAGCTTGCACAAAGCTCTACCACCGAGTAGATATTATTTATAGACATGACATACGTTCAGGCTCTTTTTTACTTGTCTTCTAATCGAATAAAAATATTCACGCATATTTTGATAAATAAAATTGCGTCAATTTATAAATTAATATACTTTTTAATACGAGGGGGAAAACTTGTAATACATAATTTGAAAATAGTCAAGCGAAACAACAAGGATAATTATATAAGTGCTGGTTTGTACGTAGTTACCAAAGTCTTCTTAGTACGACCTACGTACGTACATATATGTATACACCTATTCTCTAAACCTAAATTTATTAAACTGTGTCTAGGCTAGGCTTAATAGATATTAAGATTTTTGCTTTAATAATTATCTCGTTCATTTTTATCGTATAGACTTAAAATATAATCGTAGGATCGTGTCGTAGTATATTTAAGAATCGCAATATTTTTTTTTTTTAATTTTTGAAACATTTATTTTTCGCTCATAGTGATCAATAGTGTTTTTTGAGTCTTTACTATATCCTCGTATATAAAATATATGAATAGACTACTCACATTTTATACTTATATATACCTACCGAGGTACTAGTGCATTTGCATTCTTCAAAGAGTTTTAAAAAACGTTCTTAAAGCGAAGTGAATGTATACCGACATATAATATAATAGAACATTTAATAGATATATCTCTGCAAATTCGCTTATTATAATTTTTTGGGACGTGAATCTTAACCGAAGACTGCCGGTTTATCAATAAGTATTAATAGTAGTGCTTAGAATTAACTTCATGTTTAATAAATAATTTTAATTTAATTTATTAAGATTTTTACGAACATTTACCCTAATTAAATCGTTGCCAATAAAACGTATATCGGTAACAAAAATTATATATTATTATGTTATTTTGATTCCGATATGTTATTTTTACCTCATTTATGAGAGATTTAAATAATTAGTTTACCTTGTGTGGGGTTCTGATACGTTAATGCTTTTAGACAAATTGTATTCAAATGCTATAATATCCATAATTCATTTCTACATTATAGGTAGCGTATATAGCGTATATATGGCCTTTCAAGATAAAAAAATGCAATTATGTTTTATGTTTTTTATTACTTATAATAAATACATATTGTGAAATTTTGCTAGTATTTTTATAATATTTTACTTCAGTTATAGTTTAAATTTATGTATCTTTAAAAATATTAGATCTAAAACATTTGAGAAATGCATCGGTTACGTATTGTCTCATGTTGTTGCGATGTAATTAAAAATTAAAACTCGTATCACATTTATCGCAAATCAAACTCATTATTTTTATTTTCTCAATTTTAATTCTACATATTACAAAGATATTACACATTACATTGACACACACGCTCTTTTCTTTTAACGTCACATTCTCAAATCTAAGTTTAAAATATAATTAAAAAATATTTACATTCTAAACACATGTGTAACGAAATCTTTTGTTTGATATTTATTGGGGGACAAATGCCGGGTAGTTGGGTATCTTTAGTTCAATAGAAGCCATTGTAATTTGTATCTTTACCTGTACCTCACATGTACTGCTCAGTTAATTTTTGTACAGCAACGTGTTAGGAAGAAATTTCATATTACATTTTATTATACTAGATAGATATTGACTACGTTGTGTAGATTGAAAATTAATTGATCATGGATCAAAAGTTATGGCTTCTCGTCGAATGGGTAGATGAACAAAACATATTTTCTAATTACGGCGTCGTTAATAATCACTGTTTAATAAAACACGAGACAAATCTTCATACTGGGAAAGTAGTTTTCCTTCGTGACAAGCGTAACAATGGTGCACGCAGGGCGCAAATTCTTCGAGTTTCTGTTGAGTCACTCGTTATTCAAATGTTGATTTTCAATGGAAAATATTGTAATTGTTAAAATGTAGATTGCAGTTAATGTACATCAAAATAAAAAAAAAAACTAAGAAATCGTTGTGCAAACATATTTTAAATTATATGATTTTCAACTACCGACTATAGGTAAAGAGAGGTAAGTATACCTAATAGGAGAAAGGCCATATTCTAGCAATGAGACATGTAGAGACCATTATATTTTTCTACACGTAATTATTATAAAATAATTATATTTAACACAGCCGTTGTAACCAAGAACCTTTTTTTTAAATATTATTTCAAGAGGGAAGTTCAACGTTTCAACGTCTACTTCAATACCCCCTGTTTTGAAGTAGAAGTTGAAACGTTGAACGAATCATCTAGAGATAAAATATATAGAATGAATATTTTTATATTATCATATAATTATGTACATTTTCAGATAACAAACATTATATCAAAGAGTCGAAAATGATGTTGGAAAGACAAGACCATCAAGTGGAAAATGTTCTTCCACTATGTAAAAATACTATAAAAGAGATGAAAACGGGTCCAATGGTAAGTGTAAGATAAATCTTAAGATATGTTATTAATATAGATAGTTATTATCCCTCCGTAAATTTGTCTATATTTGCAGCAATTATTAAAGTATTTGCTCCTATAAATTATCCACTTTAGGTGTTAGCCAAGATCATGACAAAAGACGGCCGTTAGCTTTCGCCCGTCTATTTGTTGCATTTATATTGTTTAGAGAAAAAATATTTTACAACTGAAACTTACAACTTAATAATAAAAGCAGCTTACTATCATTGTTCTTTGCATTCTTATAAACTCTTAAGTTATCTCGTTGTTTGACTGTAATTGAAGTAATAGCCAAATATAGAGCAAATACTTATTAGGAATAAATAAATCTTAACAAAAGACAAAGTGTTGGAGATATAAGATTATTAAGAATACAAGATTAGCGTTAACGATTAAGCGATTATGCAATTAGTTATTGATGTGTCGGCGCATAAAATAAGTCGATTACATTATCAGCTATCTTATCCGCATGAGTAATCTGAAAGGGAATGAGATCATGTTCAAGGAACTTGTCCAACTTAAAAAAAAATAATGAAATGAAATATGAAATAATTTATAAAATAATTATTGTTGTTCTCAACAATTTATTTTATAGGTACCGTCAAGTGTGGCAACTTTACCATATTTTTTTACTTTTTTGCAATTTACTTCAACATGGATCTTGTTGTTTAAGTTTTTATTGATGATTTTTTACAAATAGGTGTTTCTCTTTTAATTGAATCATTGAATTCTACTAAATCTTACATAGAAACGCTATAATAGCCTAGCCTACAGTTTGCATTGATTGTGTGCCCCAGAGAGCACGCGACATAAATTTACCGATCGTCCTGGCGCTATAAAGGCGACGTATTTCTTTTGCGATGCGGAATAATTTGACTAGTTCGGTAGTTAAGTCACAACTTAGAAAAAGAATGCGGCTTTGCGTACGCAATAGGGGAAGTCACTTCGAGCAAGAACTATATAACTAGGCTAAATTAAAAAAGGTCTTTTGTTACTTATTGTTAATTGTTATTACTACTGAACTGTTATTGATTCTTAATTTTATTTCAAATTTCAATTTATTTACACTTGTTATTGTTTTTAATTAATTTTATAGAAATTTTAAAGAACGACCTTAAGCTTAGTTCGAATACTAATTTCCGCTTGCTTCCTTTGTGATCATTTTTTTTCCAGTTTCTTTGATATGCATTTTTGAGAGCTAAGAAAATGGTTATGTTTTTAAAATAATCTGCAAGCCAAGTTTCATAACGTTTTTTTTTTTGGTTTTTTGGCATTTTAGTGGAAAAAAAACTCAATTAAATATTGAAATAATATCGTTTTTCGTCTCGCATTTTTTAATTTGGATATTTGTGGCTTAAACATATAAATAACAAGTGCTTGATCGTTTTTATAAATCAGAAGAAAAAATTAGATTTAAATTGATACTTTTTTTAAATTAATGTTTGATGATGCATTTTTGACTTATTTTGAAAAAAGCTAAAAAAAACATGATTATATAAAAATGGTTGCGCTGCGAACACAATTGACCATATGGGATGAAAAAGTACAATATTTTGACAATTAACATAGCTGCCAGCTTAAAACACTTTTTGGAATACCACAATTTATTATAAAATCTACCAATATGCCTAAAATTGCGCCTACTTCCACATATAAAAAAATATTCAATGGAAACTAGTACCTATAGGGTATGCTTAGGTAAAGATGCTCACGGAAGGTAAAGATTCCACGTTTGACGGTATCTAGAAAATATTTTTTACTAAAAAATCTGCCTATGAAATATTTTTATGCTATATATTACGTATTCACTTTTAGCAATAAATCGAAAATAAAAAATAAGAAAGAAGCAATAAATTTGTACTTATTTATATTTAGTTTTTGAGACAAGTATTTTAAGTTACATAAAACAATTTTTTTTATTAGTTATTAGGTGCTGCTCAATCATTACCCATGCCAAGTCAGAGCGCATCAAGTATGATATCTCACTCTGATGACGACATTAATTCCAGTGACAGCGATACCGACCAAGAGGTAATACTTGCATTCAATGCAAAATTGAATATGAAATTGATTCTGTAAAGATGTATGTAAGCATTGAATAATAATGTACATTATGTAAGCATTTTTTTTACAGATGAACCCCAATCTTACTCTATCCACTATAAAATATAATAACCAAAACAAAGGCGCAGAAACGATGATTAACGGACAAATAAGTCGATTACTAAACGACAAATCTATAATGCGTAACCGTAGATCCCTAGTGAGCAGCACTCCTCTACCCGATAGGAACGCTCAGAATCTTAAGCTGACATTCGATCAAGCATCGCAGACCGACCCTGTTTTCGATCAACTGCCACGATCACTGCTGGAGAAGGTAGAAGAATTGGAAAGGAAATTAAAACGCTTATACGGGCAGTTCCTCTCCTTTGTACCTGATGTTCTAATAAATGAAAATCGATCAACCATGGATAGGACATCTGAAGATCGAAGACTAGACGAGAACGTAGAGATTTTAGAAATGGAAGAACCGCCAACCATTCGTCAAAGTACGTCAAGTGTCGAGCTCGAAATGGTCAAGATGCCTGGTGGCTTAAAGATACGGAGAGCGTCAGCGCAGACCACTAACGCAAGTCTGCCATTGTCGGTTAACAATGGTGAAATGGTATGTAAATCATATATTATTCATATGTAGTTAAGTGTATAAAATTCATAAGTCATATATTATACATAAGTAGTTAAGTATATTAAATTCAATTAACCCGTAACGTTTGACGTAACCTAAAATAATGTTCCAAATAGACCTGCTCATTAACACAGTATATAATGTATCTCTCTATTACTTCTCTGGTATCCAATAGGTAAAAGTAATTTATGAAAGAGATCAGGCGCAGTTCTAATGGCTTTAGTGCTTTCCGAGGCACGGGCTAACTTCGGAACTCAGAGCTACTAATGATAATTTCTAGTACGAAAAATCCAGCAAAATTTTTATTGGCCCGATCTACCGCTTTGAACTATGTGTTTTAGTATATTTCACAGGACTCATAATCCTCTGTAATAATTAAATTTCCATTACACTAATTTCATTTAAAAATTATTAAATAAATATAAATAGCTATTGTTATTAAAGAGCTCATAAAGGTAAAATACATTGAACCATAATGTTATTATTTCCTATGAATTACAATACAAAGTACCTATTTAATAAAATCTATTATTATCTTACACGATTATTATCAGTGAAAGCTAGTTTGGAATTCGGGCTGGTATTAAAATTGTAAACAAAACTTGTGTAAAATAAATAATACACACCGAATTTATGTATTCTATGACGTATATTGTGTGAGGCGCTGCTATAAGAGGTGGGTACTGACTATATAATAGATTAATTACCTGTGTATAGGAAATAAAAATCAATAAAGAATATAAAAAAATGTAACATCTACCTAATAATGAAATCAATATAATTATTAAAGTAATTCATTTTCATAGGTATCAATTGGAAAGGGCAATGTCACCGTGCCTGCCAGACTAATGGCAGAAATCGATTGGACTTCCCACACTTCAGCGACAAGACAACTGCTACAAGCCGTCTTTCCTAGAAGGTAATTACTAATTCCGGTTAACATTTAACCAGAAATTAATCAACTGCATTCTTTCTTACGTTTTCCTTATATTATGTTCCGTTCTACGTATAAAATAGTATCAAATGCTTTTTTTTAAATTTGATTCTGAATGTGATTTGAAACAATATTTAAGACGATCGTCGATTTGTAATTGCCTATCCACAGTATAAATAAATAAAATTATTACATTAAAAATAAACCGTTTTAGAATTTTAGCCACTCATTCCTTAACTGGGAAGCAGTCACCGGCATTTGCGAACAAACCACCGAAAAAGCAATTGGACCCTAAATTAGTAGACGATATCGTTAACACTGTCGCTGAAAGGTGCGATGTTCCTAAAAGGATTGTTAGGTTGGTATTCTTATTTTAATCTCTTAACTTTGTTACCTTTTTAATATAGTATTTGTTTACAAAACAATGGAATACTCAATACCTACTAATGTATTGTAACATCTTACAAAAAAGCAAATATCATATTAGACATTTATGGGCTACGGTAAGTGGTCACTACCGCCAATAGACATTGGCGCCATTATATATTTTCCTTACATTGCGCCACCAACCTTGGGAACTATGATGTAATGTCCCTTTTGCCTATGGTTATACTGGCTCACTCACCCTTCCAAGCGAAACACAACAAAGTTAATTACTAAATATCGTTATTTGGTGGTACTAACAATAATGTAATTATAAACAAAATGTGTTTTTGTAGTAAATTATATAGATTAGACTTTTAGTATTAAAAAATTTACAGGAGGTCGATTACGACGAAATGTACGGACGAAGCAAAGTTATATAGAAATCGTCAACGGTTCAGAAAAATACACGAACAACAGAACCAAGAGAACGTCCCGCCATCTTCTGCGTCATCGAACGAATCCACCACTGCTCGAGATTAACGAGACCAAAAAAATATCAATTTGTACCATTGAGACAATCAATCAATTCAAAATAATTACTATTAAGATTTTTGCGTTAATAATTATCTCGTACATTTTTATCGTATAGACTTAAAATATAATCGTAGGATCGTGTCGTTGTATAATTAAGAATCGCAATATTTAATTTTTTTTAATTTTTGAAACATTCCACTGAGTTTTAATGTTTGTGTCTAATTATTATATATATCGTACGCGAAGGTGAACCATAATAAAAACAGCGTGATGGATTAATCTTGACTGTCCTCTTTAAAAAGATTGTTTCGCACTATTTACTATAAAATTAAATATTTCAAAATATTTATAATACCTATACCCATATATATTATACCTATATATATTATAGTTATTATACATTTTCAATTACATAAGTAAAATACTTTTGATAAAACTGATTTTCTTTTATTCCCTGTGAACCTTCTATATTGTTTTTTTTTTTTCCTTCTTATATTCAAAGCAAAATAATTTTTCTTCTCTTTTCTTTTAATCTTTCGACGAAGTCAATGTTGCCATACCATTGCATCGCAAACATACACATTCTATACATTATCTTTTGTAAGTAAAGTTGACGTCAAAACACCTAAGTCCTAACCTGACATTCTGCAAAATGTATTTTAGTATTAATTACTTCTATTTTAAATTAATGTAATTACGTAGTTTTCATAAATATAAAAAAATCAGAGATTAAAAAATCTACATTTATTGTAAAAATATGTACATAAATCATAATAATAAATTGTAATCAATCAGTCTTATTTCATTGGATATATAATACTTAGTTCCGAAAATTAAAATCGCATCAAATAAAGAATGTGTTTTAATTTTAACCATTGACTAATAATGTACTAACGTACTAGAATAGACACCGCAAGCCAAATGTTTGCGCGATGAGTTGTCTAATTTTCATACTCGCCTACGCTCATCGTGGCCGGACGTAGCGAAACTAGCGAAACTGTGATTAACATGATTAAAAAACGCCTTTTGCGCGTTAAAAACATGAAAAATCAATCAACTACGAAGAAAAGAGATAGTTGCATGACTTATCATAAGTAAGATAAGTAAACTAAAACCAACCAAAACAAATGTTTGTACTTTATTTTCTACTATACATGACATTTTATATGAAAATCATAGATTATGAAAAGTGAACCGTATAGATTGGACACGTAGGTACTTAGCGTTAGTGTACTATTTATATAATAAAAATAATAATAATAATATCCTGGGACATTATTCACACACGGCTATCTGATCCCAAACTAAGCAGAGCTTGTACTATGGAAACCAGACAACTGATATACTACTTTTCTTTTGTAAATACATACTTATATAGATAATTACACCCAGACTCAGGACAAACAGACATGTTCATGCACACAAATGTCTGTCCTGGGTGGGAATCGAACCCACGACCTGCGGCGCGAAAGGCACGATAAAGTCATATATCTACCAATCACTGGTAAAGGATATGAAAAGTAAGTTTGAAATTGATATACAACCGGAAAATTACCTAATCAATAAAACTAAACTTGTAGAGCTGCAAAGATCATTTATAAAAAAAGGTAAATAAATAAATATAATAATTTGTTTAAAGGTAAATAAAGTTTATATTAATTTGAAATATTTATTTCACTTCGTTTACTTCAATTTTACATAAAACCTACAGTTTGCCTATTTAAATTAATTTAACTTACCTACCAATACCCAATTCGATAGGCAGAAAAAAAGTGTCGTGTCTATGACGGTGACATCGCATCTTTGACTCTTAGCCCCGCCCCGTGCGCCTTTTTTGGCGGGTCAGTGGAGGTACTTGCCTCACAATCCCGCACCACAACCTCCTTCTGCGACATGACACTCTCGCAGAAAATAACCATCTCCATCCAACATCTCGCTCGCTCGTTCGCTCGCTCTCTCGCAGCGAGAGGTCCCGCGGACTATCGCCGCCAGAGAATGCCTCTGGGGCCCCCACGCAGCACACTCTGTCAGAGTGTAGTGCGCCGTGTCCAGTGACGCACCATACTCGTAGCAGGAGAGTGATACCTCCCTCCTCGCTATCCCGTTCAGGTACTTACCGAAACAGCCATGTCCGGTACCACCGGCGTATAGGCGCCGGCACGGCATGGTGATTCCGACCCACCCACATTAGGTAGGAGGCGGCCCAATGTGGCAGCTGCATTGATGTCCTAGTAGGACTTAGTGATGCCCGAAGCTCCATCTTCCATCAAAGATTAGACCCAGATACTTCATCTCGTTCTTCCCCTCTATCCAAGTCCCTTCGACGATCATACACGGCCTACGTGGGGGGCCCAACGTGGACCGTGGCATAAGAGGGCCTCCATTTTGGAGACCCTCAAGCCCAACATTCCTATCTGGTCCACCGTGAGCCGCGACTCCGACGCGCCGCGACCACCGCGACGTGCCGACTTCGGGCCGGAGGGCTGCCTTCTGGAAATTTCACCCCGTCACCGTGATGAGGGTGTCATCCACGTAGCAAAACAACCTCATTCCGGGACGGACGGTTGCCCGCAGGCAGGGCCGGATTTAGAGGTCTGGAGGCCTCGGGACAACAAAGGAGTGGAGGCCCCCTGGCCCCAAATTATTTTCCAAATAGAATGAGTTTACAAAAGTTGTTTACTAGTGTTTACTAGTCGGAATTTAAAATAATTATTTTGCCAAAGTCTCTATTGCGGGGACTCCTTTTTGTGGAGGCCCCGGTATACTCCCAACAGTCTCCTGGGATAGGAAGGCACCTCGTGATATTGAAGCGCGTACTTCTACACCTAACCTAACCATAATATTTTTCCAAAACCAAAAACATTATATTTGATTAGCGGCAAAATTACTAAAAAAATTTAATATAATATACATGTTGTGTGGTTTTATTTAAAAATGTTCATTTACACGAATATTAAGAGCTTCATCGCTATTATTATAAAAAAAACTGCTATAAAACTTATTTATTAACTTATTACGCGAATAGTTAGTGAAACGTATGATGTCTGATGCCTTGCTTCTATTTAGTGATGCGATAATTAAAAGACTTGGTTTGGAATATAAAAATTATAATGCGTATAGTACAATGATGTTGCGAAAATTGAAGAGTAATAATTCTAATATGGCTGCGCCGGTGATGGTCCCCTTCCGTGGTACCACCGTGGCCCCCGGCCTTGGAAGCACTGCTTTCAATCAGCAAACAACGGACAGATTTTGGAAAAAGACCTGTTGATTAAGCCAGATGATGTTTTAATTGTCGCCACCCTGTTGATGCCATCCTTGCCTGGGACGGTGGCAATGATTCGACCCAGCATCAATTTAAGGGGCGGCAGATTGTCTTCTTTGACTATCACCAATGTTTTGGGCTGCAGGTCTGCGGACGTTTGGCTCCATTTGCGTCTAGTTTGTAGCTCGGAGATGTATTCCTTGGCCCAGCGCGCCCAGAAGTGCTGCCGGATTTGCTCCACCCTCTGATATCTGGTGAGGCGGTGCGCAGGAACGTCAACCATGTCTGGGAATGCGGGCGCAGTTAACGGGCGGCCAACGAGGAAATGAGCAGGACTGAGGGGATGAAGGTCATGCGGATCAGTGGACATGGGGGAAAGTGGAGGGGAGTTCATGATAGCTTCTACTTGAGCTAACACAGTGGTGAGCTCCTCAAAGGTCAAGTGTGCGTTGCCAACTACGCGTGTTAAATGATGCTTACACGATTTGACCCCGGCTTCCCACAAGCCACCAAAATGAGGCGAATAAGGCGGAATAAAGCTAAACTTAATATTCTTATCACTAGCGTAATTAATTACATTATTTTTAAACGTGTTATTTGTTAATAAATTAGAATAATTGTTCATTAAGCCTACAAAATTGCGACCATTGTCGGAAAATATTTCTATAGGTTTTCCCCTACGGGAAATAAATCGCTTAAGTGTCAACAAGTATGCATCGGTAGAAAGATCACTGACCAGTTCGAGATGCACTGCGCGTGTAGTAAAACAGACAAATATACAAATATAAGCCTTAACTGTTTTAGACCCTCTTCCTTTGCGGTTGAGTATGAAAACTGGCCCTGCGTAGTCAACGCCACAGCGATAAAAGGGAAAACTCTGTGTAATTCGTTCTTCGGGTAAATTACCCATGAGAGGAGTTAAAGTTTTACCTTTAAGGCGTTTCCGTGTGATACAAGCGTGAACTACCTTTTTTGTGAGATCTCTGCCACCTATCAGCCACCATGTTTCACGTAAATTGAATAGTAATGCTTGAGGTGCAGCGTGAAGTAATTGCTTGTGCTCATAACGGACTAATAAAAGAGTGAAATTATGTTTAGAAGATAACAAAATTGGATGTTTCTTATTATAATCGAATTGATGCGAATATGTGAGACGGCCACCAACTCTCATTAATTTATCTTTATCAACAAACGGATTTAATTTACATAATTTGTTTTTATTATATAAAGACTTGCCATTCTTTAACAACATGTACTCATTTGGAAACGATTCTAACTGAGACAGTCTAGCTAATGTTATCTCAGCCTTTCTCAGTTCATCGACGCTTATCGAGCCGTGCAGACGCTCGTGTCGCTTGCTGCGAATGTTTTGAATGAAACGCAGCGCGTGTGCGCAAGTTTTAAACACCGTACGTTTAGAAAAGGTGCAGAGGCAGTGCCGTAGGTGACAGTGTTCAATTGATAAACATGAATTTCGTCACAAGGATTTTCGCGCCACAGGATTAATTGCAAGTCTCGTTGATCATCTTGTACTAAGCACTGCCTGTACATCTTTTCAGTATCAGCACATGCTGTATATTTGTATTGCCTGAAGCGTAATAATATGGCAATCAAATCACCTTGAATCGGCGGTCCAACGCGAATAGCACTCGCAGTTTGGTTGTGGTGCTGTGTTCGCGAAACACTCCATGATGGGGCATAAAGTAGTGTTGGATTCCGTAGATACTAACACGAGTCATGTGACCTAATTCGATGTACTCATTGATGAAATCAATGTACATCCTTTTGTACTCAGGTGACCGCTGAAGTCTTTTTTCGAGAGCAACGAAGCGACGCTCAGCTAACGCATACGATTCACCTAACACACTCGGCGACTCTTTGAAAGGAATTCGTACACAGAACCTTCCATCCTTATTGCGCTTCGTAGTTTGGATGAAATGATCCTCACAAGCCTTATACTCACTATGAAGAGCAGGAGCACTACGGAACTCCTCGAGCTCCCAAAACATCTGAAGCTGAATGTCTACCGACTGTAAAAAATTGCATTGTATAGATTTAGTGACACGTACATGTGTATTTATAGGTCCAGAAACGATCCAGCCTAATTTAGTGTTTAATAAGAAAGGCGCGTTTGCTAATTTTATTTTGCTATCGCATAATAAATCCCAAAACATATCGGCACCTATTAAAATATCGATTGGCTGGGATTTATAGAATTGAGGATCCGCCAGTTGTATGTGCTCAGGGATTTTGAACTGCGCGCTTTGTACACACACGCCCGGTAAGGATGACGTAATTTGAGGTAAAACAAAACATTGTATACGCGTTTTGTAGGAATTGATGCGTGATTTAATCTCAATATCACATATTTGTGAAGACTGTGTTACTGAGTTTCCTACCCCTCGTATTTCTTGAGTGGACTGTATTAAAGGTATATTTAATTTATCGCATAATGATTTAGTAGTAAAACATCTTTCGCTGCCATTGTCAAGCAGCGCGCGCGCCGTGTAAATATTGTTTTCGTTTTGTGCTATATTAATAATAATAAGGTCCTCCAGACCGATTTCCGCCACGGCGGCCAATCTCAAGAGAGATTAGCCAACTGCGCAGGACATATTATAGTGCACAAGTGTGTGCGCAAACACAGGTGCACTCTCTTTTCCTTAGCTCTCATAATCCGATGGGACGGCAATCCGACACGACCGGAAAGAGTTCAGGCGCAGGACCAACGGCTTAACGTGCTTTCCGAGGCACGGGAGTGTACACACTTCCAACTTCCAGACTCCGGGCTGCTACTGAGAATTTTCTGACAGAAAATCCCAACAACTATTTATTGGCCCGACCTGGGAATTGAACCCAGGACCACCGGGTCTGCGGCCTTATATCTAGCCACTAGACCAACGAGGCAGTCGATTATATTAATAAATATATTATTATTAATTAGTATATTAATAATTGCAGTATATTAATAATTGCAGTAGATAACAAAACAACATGTGAATCTACACCTAATGACTTGCTAATTAGTGCGTTATTAGATTGTGCGCATAAAGCTTGTGTGCAATTGTCATTCACGGTCATTGATGCCGATTCTACGATTGTGTGTTTAGCGGGGGGATGTCGCGGCTCGCCTATAAAAACAGGTTTGCTTATCGGTTGCATCGCCGAATGCATCGTTGTTATTGTATTAGTTTCTTGAATCGGCTTGTCGTAATGAAGTAGTGAATTATGTTTGACATTACACTTTCGACAGGGCCCGAACCTACAACTATCTACTGAATGTCCTGAGCGCAAGCAATTTAAGCAAAGTTTATTATTAACTATGAATTGAAGCTTATATTAAATTTATATATTTATATTAAACCTTATTCAGATTGTTATCCAAATATAATAATATCATATATAAATCACTTACTTACTTGGCTATAAAAATAAGTATTAGGTATAACATATGATTTCATTTATAGGTATTATAAATATTTTGAAATATTTAATTTTATAGTAAATAGTGCGAAACAATCTTTTTAAAGAGGACAGTCAAGATTAATCCATCACGCTGTTTTTATTATGGTTCACCGTCGCGTACGATATATATAATAATTAGACACAAACATGAAAACTCAATGGAACCTTCACGTGACCCTGCTACTACAAATGTTCAAATGCAGCCTCGATACTGTATGTTCTTTCCCGTAAGCTATTTCGATGCTGTTATATTTATGAGCAAACAAAAAAAGTACTAAGAAACTGTTATGCTTTATTTTCAAATCTCCACAGTTTAATGGTGACATTTAAATTTATACTTTAATTAATTACTTTGTCAAAAAAATTTATTTACGATATACTTTACTTAATAGTAATTATTTTGAATTGATTGATTGTCTCAATGGTACAAATTGATATTTTTTTTTGTCTCGTTAATCTCGAGCAGTGGTGGATTCGTTCGATGACGCAGAAGATGGCGGGACGTTCTCTTGGTTCTGTTGTTCGTGTATTTTTCTGAACCGTTGACGATTTCTATATAACTTTGCTTCGTCCGTACATTTCGTCGTAATCGAGCTCCTGTAATTTTTTTAATACTAAAAGTCTAATCTATATAATTTACTAAAAAAACACATTTTGTTTATAATTACATTATTGTTAGTACCACCAAATAATATATAATTTTTATTACCGGGATACGTTTTATTGGCAACGATTTAATTAGGGTAAATGTTGGTAAAAATCTTAATAAATTAAATTAAAATTATTCATTAAACGTGAAGTTAATTCTAACCACTACTATTAATACTTATTGATAAACCAGCAGTCTTCGGTTAAGATTCACGTCCCAAAAAATTATAATAAGCGAATTTGCAGAGATATATCTATTAAATGTTCTATTATATTATATGTCGGTATACATTCACTTCGCTTTAAGAACGTTTTTTAAAACTCTTTGAAGAATGTAAATGCACTAGTACCTCGGTAGGTATATATAAGTATAAAATGTGAGTAGTCTATTCATATATTTTATATACGAGGATATAGTAAAGACTCAAAAAACACTATTGATCACTATGAGCGAAAAATAAATGTTTCAAAAATTAAAAAAAAAAAAAATATTGCGATTCTTAAATATACTACGACACGATCCTACGATTATATTTTAAGTCTATACGATAAAAATGAACGAGATAATTATTAAAGCAAAAATCTTAATATCTATTAAGCCTAGCCTAGACACAGTTTAATAAATTTAGGTTTAGAGAATAGGTGTATACATATATGTACGTACGTAGGTCGTACTAAGAAGACTTTGGTAACTACGTACAAACCAGCACTTATATAATTATCCTTGTTGTTTCGCTTGACTATTTTCAAATTATGTATTACAAGTTTTCCCCCTCGTATTAAAAAGTATATTAATTTATAAATTGACGCAATTTTATTTATCAAAATATGCGTGAATATTTTTATTCGATTAGAAGACAAGTAAAAAAAAGCCTGAACGTATGTCATGTCTATAAATAATATCTACTCGGTGGTAGAGCTTTGTGCAAGCTCGTTTGGGTAGGTACCACCCACTCATCAGATATTCTACCGCAAAACAGCAGTACTTTGCATTGTTGTGTTCCGGTTTGACGGGTGAGTGAGCCAGTGTAATTACAGACACAAGGGACATAATATCTTAGTTCCCAAGGTTGGTGGCGCATTGGCGATGTAAGCGATGGTTAACATTTCTTACAATGCCATTGTCTATGGGTGTTGGTGACCGCTTACCATCAGATGGCCCATATGCTCGTCCGCCGACCTATACAATAAAAAAACAAATAGTAATGAATTGTTAACATTACTACTACACAGACCTATCAACTTACAATTATCTACCGACATTTAAGAAAACGCTACCCTCTTCAAAGACATCTTGATCAGCTGGGCGTAATAAATTGTATTGGTTATTTGTTATTCATATGTTTTGTGGAAGTGTGTGCTTGTCAGTATTTTAATAAATCTTTTTTTTGTTAAAATTAAAAAAAGATACTATAGGTAGAGTATCTATAATCGGTGATATATAGAAATATGTATATGGTTCGTTTTTTAAAAGAATTAATCATTTAATAAGGAAACAATAGGTATCCGATTGGTAAGAAACAAATCTTTATTCAAATATAAAATACTTAAATTTGTCTAATATATAGCTAAGCCTCCTAACCATGTTTTAAGAATACCTATCTACTTAAACTAACAAACGCGATTTAAGATGAAGAGAATATATTATTGAAATAAGAACAGTAACATTTTACAACTTCAATGCATTTTATTCATGATAGTAGGATCTTAAAGATAAACTCATTTTTTTCTAAAAATGTATATATATTGAAGTCTTAGATAATTCAGCGGTAAAGCGCTTAAACATCTGTTTCAAAGAAAATCATTACAGCTAAAGTAGTCATTTTAAACATGATATATTAAAATTAAACCTTATTCAGATTTTTATCCAAATATAATAATATCATATAAAAATCACTTACAAGTATTATCCTGATGACGCCCGCGGTAGCCTCTATGAAGGTCCAGCAAGGCTAGCGCAGCGTCCATTTCAGAGTTTACATCTAAAGTAGTCATTTTAAACATGATATATTAAAATTAAACCTTATTTTTTTTTCTTTTTTTTTTTATGTAAGAGGAGGCAAACGAGCAGGAGGCTCACCTGATGGAAAGTGACTACCACCGCCCATGGACACCTGCAACATCCGAGGACTTGCAGGTGCGTTGCCGGCCTTTGAGGTAAGAGTACGCTCTCTTCTTGAAGGTTGCAATGTCATATCGGTTCGGAAAAGTCGCCGGCGAAAGCTGGTTCCACAGAGTGATTGTGCGAGGCAGGAAATGCCTTAGGAAACGCACTGTTGTGGATTTCCAGACATCGAGGTGGTGAGGATGGAATTTTGAGTTCTGTCGCGATGTCCGGTGGTGAAATTCAGCAGCCGGGACTAAACCAAACAACTCCTCAGAACACTCCCCGTGATATATGCGATAGAGGATGCAGAGTGACCCAACATCTCTACGCAAATCCAAAGGATCAAGCCGGTCGGTAATAGCTTGATCGTCGACAATTCGAACTGCTCTACGTTGAATGCGGTCAAAAGGAAGAAGCTGGTACTGGGGAGCTCCCGCCCAGAGGTGAGAGCAGTACTCCATGTGGGGCCGAATTTGCGCCTTGTAAAGATTTAGGCGATGGGCCGACGTGAAATACTGTCTCGCCTTGTTGAGCACTCCAAGCTTTTTGGAAGCCAATTTGGCTTTAACTTCCAGTTGACCGCGGAACTGAACAGCGTTCGAAATCTCGACGCCAAGTATCCCGATACTGGCTGTGGCAGTGAGTGGAGTATTCGAAATTAGGAGATATGACAAAAGGAGTCTTTTTGCGGTTAACGCGCAAACTTGAGTCTTATTGGGGTTGAATTGGACCAAGTTTAGTCGGCCCCAGTCCGAGACTTTGGTTAGCAAGATCTCGACTTCAGATACAAGTTTGTTCCGACACTCGTCGACGTGTTCTCGAGGAATATTAGCATGGCCGGTGTAAAGGGCGTCTACAGTGCTGTCATCCGCATAGCAGTGAATGTTACTAATTTGTAACATATCATTGATATGCAGAAGAAACAGAGTAGGTGAAAGAACGCAGCCTTGTGGAACACCAGAATTGACAAATTTTAGGTCAGAGCATGCACCGTCGACAACGACCTTGATGCTCCGATCTGCCAAAAAGCTGGTGATCCACTTGCATAATTTCTCGGGAAGCCCGTAGGAAGGAAGCTTCGAGAGAAGCGCTTTATGCCATACCCGATCGAAGGCTTTCGCTATGTCCAGACTGACTGCTAATGCCTCCCCCTTGGACTCAACCGCAGTAGCCCATCTGTGAGTAAGGTAAACTAGAAGATCACCGGCTGAGCGACCCCGACGGAAGCCGTACTGGCGGTCGCTAATCAGCTGGTGCTCCTCTAGGTACCGCAGGAGCTGGCAGTTAATGATGGACTCCATTATCTTGGAGAACAAGGAGGTGATAGCAATAGGCCTATAATTTGTTGGATCAGAGCGATTGCCTTTTTTAGGGATCGGGTGCACCAAAGCAGTCTTCCAGGAATTTGGGACTACGCCTAATGTGTAGGAGTGGCGGAAAAGACGCGTTAAGACCGGTGCCAACTCGGGAGCACATGTACGCAGCACGATCGGAGGAATGCCATCGGGCCCACTCGACTTATGGATGTCTAAGGAAAGAAGTGCTTTACGAACTGCACTCTGCCGGAATTTAATTTCCGGCATCGTGGTATCACACCGCAAGATTGTCGGTGGTGTCTTTCCCTGATCATCAAGAGTCGAGTTGGACGCGAAGAGAGATCCCAAAAGGTCGGCTTTCTCCTTCGCAGTATGGGCCAACGAGTCATCGCTCCTGTGCAGAGATGGAAGGGAGGGCTGACAGAAATTCCCTAAGACAGCCTTAGCGAGAGACCAAAATGCGCGTGTTCCCGAAGGAAGTCGCACCAGTCTCTCACCAATTCTGCCAATGTGCTCCGATTTCGCCTTGGCAATAACACTTTTGAAAGACCTGGAGGCAGAGTTGTATTCCTTTTTCAGTGCGCTGGTATTTACATCACAAGATGCCGATGCTTCAGCCCAGGCTTGATAGCATTCTACCTTTCGGCGGGATGCCGTTTTGCAGAAGCGACCAAACCAGGGCCGGGATCTGCCGCCGATGGGTATTGCAGAGTACGGAATGAAGAGTTCCATACCCTGAAACAGTTCAGATTGTTATCCAAATATAATAATATCATATATAAATCACTTACAAGTATTATCATGATGACGCCCGCGGTAGCCTCTATGAAGGTCCAGTAAGGCTAGCGCAGCGTCCATTTCAGAGTTTACAGCTAAAGTAGTCATTTTAACTGGACTTGGACTTTAGTTATCTGGAATTTTAAAATAAATAAATATTTCTTAATAATAATATTCTTAATAATTAAAGTTCAAATAAGCTTCCGATAGCAATTGTCAGCAGTCATTCAAAATACCATGCTTTTCAATTATCCCTTCCAGGTATAAAATATAAGGTACATGTTTTTGTACATAACAAGGCAACCTCAATAAACCTATTGTTTATTTTCCTTATCCTATTTGATGAGCTTTTCTAGATCTAATGTTTCTACCTGATTTTTTTTATCTAGTATTTTTGACAAAACATGGATACACTAAAGTTGTACTAAATAATATAATACAAATTGAAGTCAGTGTCTGAAATTTTTGTTTGAACCTTATAAGACAAATTTCATTATTACGTAATAATGTTTAATATAAAAAAATAAGTAATAATATTATCATATTAAATCAATTAACTATGAATTTGTAAATACAAACTTTAACTAATTAAAAAAAATTATTTAAGCGGTTGTCTATAAGATCATGATTATTGTATGTTATGTGAGTAATCGGAATGGCGGATATATTATATAAGGTAGTCAGTTCAACTAGAGTTCTCCTGAAACTTTAAAGCCTATTTTTTAACTAATTTGCAAAATACACTTTCAAATAAAGGGGTCTCATTGCACACGACTTTTTTGGAATCACGGTTCATATTTCTAATTTTAAAAGTAATGAATTTAATATTAATGAAGTAAATGACTAATATAATATTAAACATAAACGAATTTTTTTATATCTAATATTAAATTCAAATGATATAAATAAATATTAAATCATCTCGCACAAGTATCGCGTGTTTGATACGGAACCTTAAGATCACATCAATATCGATTTATTATTTTTTTCTAGAAAGTTTGCAACAAATGTATGTTTGTTTAGTTTCGTATTTGTATACAAATAAGTTAAACTTTTAATACATACATATGTATCTCAAAATATCCACTCTGCTATTTTGTATAAAGCACAAACAGTTATTAATTTTTCAATCTCTGTCCTAAATACTTATAAAAATAAAAACTGAATTGAAGAATATATATATATATTTATATTGAAGTCTTAGATAATTCAGTGGTAAAGCGCATAAACATCTGTTTCAAAGAAAATCATTAACTTAGTCGTAATTTTTATGATTCCTATAGGTACTACCTACTGGACAAAGAAAGTAAGGTAATTACGTGTAAGATAATAAACATTATTTTATAAATGCAAATTCTTGGTACCTTAATCCGCTGTAAAACAAAATTTCATTCAATATTAAACAAAAGAAGACAACAGAAAGGAGCCGAAAGCACAGCTTATTTACCTGGAAACAATGGGTGTTTGAAAACAATCGTTGTTGAGAAACATCCCCTCTAGCAAGTTGATCGGGTTGCAAAATTTTCGTCAGTCTACGTTGAGTAATTGTAGAAGTATCATTACCAAGATTACAAGAGTAACTGTGACCATCCTCACAGACCATCGTCACCAATTATCGGTAAGTGTTTATTTATATAAGTAGTTTTAAGTATTATTTAACATATGTATTTATTTAAACTTCTCTCAAATGTTAGAGCCGTAGCAGTAAAATATTTTCAGGTTTTATTTTTATAAGTATTTACGACAGAGATTGAAAAATTAATAACTGTTTGTGCTTTATACAAAATAGCAGAGTGGATATTTTGAGATACATATGTATGTATTTAAAGTTTAACTTATTTGTATCCAATACGAAACTAAAAAAAACATACATCTGGTGCAAACATTCTAGAAAAAAAAAAATCGATATTGATGTGATTTTAAGGTTCCGTATCAAACACGCGATACTTATGCGAGATGGTTTAATATTTATTTATATCATTTGAATTTAATATTAGATATCAAAAATTTTGTTTATGTTTAATATTATATTAGTCATTTACTTCATTAAGATTAAATTCTTTACTTTTAAAATTAGAAATATGAACCGTGACTCCAAAAAAGTCGTGTGCAATGAGACCCCTTTATTTGAAAGTGCATTTTGCAAATTAATTAAAAAATAGGCTTTAAAGTTTCAGGAGAACTCTAGTTGAACTGACTACCTTATATAATATCTCCGCCATTCCGATTACTCACATAACATAAAATAATCATGATCTTATAGACAACCGCTTAAATTAAATTTTTTAATTAGTTAAAGTTTGTATTTACAAATTCATAGTTAATTGATTTAATATGATAATATTATTACTTATTTTTTTATATTAAACATTATTACGTAATAATGAAATTTTTCTAATAAGGTTCAAACAAAAATTTCAGACACTGACTTCAATTTGTATTGTATTATTTAGTACAACTTTAGTGTATCCATGTTTTGTCAAAAATACTAGATAAAAAAAATCAGGTAGAAACATTAGATCTAGAAAAGCTCATCCAATAGGATAAGGAAAATAAACAATAGGTTTATTGAGGTTGCCTTGTTATGTACAAAAACATGTACCTTATATTTTATACCTGGAAGGGATAATTGAAAAGCATGGTATTTTGAATGACTGCTGACAATTGCTATCGGAAGCTTATTTGAACTTTAACTATGTTTGTCGATAGTCGATTACTGTTTCTTTGTGAGCTATTATTAAGAAATATTTATTTATTTTAAAATTGCAGATAACTAAAGTCCAAGACCAGTAAAAATGACTACGTTAGCTGTAAACTCTGAAATGGACGCTGCGTTAGCGTTGATAGAGCTTAGTAGAGGCTACCGCGGGCGTCATCAGGATAATACTTGTAAGTGATTTTTATATGATATTATTATATTTGGATAAAAATCTGAATAAGGTTTAATTTTAATATATCATGTTTAAAATGACTACTTTAGCTGTAATGATTTTCTTTGAAACAGATGTTTAAGCGCTTTACCGCTGAATTATCTAAGACTTCAATATATATACATTTTTAGAAAAAAATGAGTTTATCTTTAAGATCCTACTATCATGAATAAAATTCATTGAAGTTGTAAAATGTTACTGTTCTTATTTCAATAATATATTCTCTTCATCTTAAATCGCGTTTGTTAGTTTAAGTAGATAGGTATTCTTAAAACATGGTTTAGGCTTAGCTATATATTAGACAAATTTAAGTATTTTATATTTGAATAAAGATTTGTTTCTTACCAATCGGATACCTATTGTTTCCTTATTAAATGATTAATTCTTTTAAAAAACGAACCATATACATATTTCTATATATCACCGATTATAGATACTCTACCTATAGTATCTTTTTTTTAATTTTAACAAAAAAAAGATTTATTAAAATACTGACAAGCACACACTTCCACAAAACATATGAATAAGTAAGTAAGTAGCGTTTTCTTAAATGTCGGTAGATAATTGTAAGTTGATAGGTCTGTGTAGTAGTAATGTTAACAATTCATTACTATTTGTTTTTTTATTGTATAGGTCGGCGGACGAGCGTATGGGCCGTCTGATGGTAAGCGGTCACCAACACCCATAGACAATGGCATTGTAAGAAATGTTAACCATCGCTTACATCGCCAATGCGCCACCAACCTTGGGAACTAAGATATTATGTCCCTTGTGCCTGTAATTACACTGGCTCACTCACCCGTCAAACCGGAACACAACAATGCAAAGTACTGCTGTTTTGCGGTAGAATATCTGATGAGTGGGTGGTACCTACCCAAACGAGCTTGCACAAAGCTCTACCACCGAGTAGATATTATTTATAGACATGACATACGTTCAGGCTCTTTTTTACTTGTCTTCTAATCGAATAAAAATATTCACGCATATTTTGATAAATAAAATTGCGTCAATTTATAAATTAATATACTTTTTAATACGAGGGGGAAAACTTGTAATACATAATTTGAAAATAGTCAAGCGAAACAACAAGGATAATTATATAAGTGCTGGTTTGTACGTAGTTACCAAAGTCTTCTTAGTACGACCTACGTACGTACATATATGTATACACCTATTCTCTAAACCTAAATTTATTAAACTGTGTCTAGGCTAGGCTTAATAGATATTAAGATTTTTGCTTTAATAATTATCTCGTTCATTTTTATCGTATAGACTTAAAATATAATCGTAGGATCGTGTCGTAGTATATTTAAGAATCGCAATATTTTTTTTTTTTTATTTTTGTAACATTTATTTTTCGCTCATAGTGATCAATAGTGTTTTTTGAGTCTTTACTATATCCTCGTATATAAAATATATGAATAGACTACTCACATTTTATACTTATATATACCTACCGAGGTACTAGTGCATTTGCATTCTTCAAAGAGTTTTAAAAAACGTTCTTAAAGCGAAGTGAATGTATACCGACATATAATATAATAGAACATTTAATAGATATATCTCTGCAAATTCGCTTATTATAATTTTTTGGGACGTGAATCTTAACCGAAGACTGCCGGTTTATCAATAAGTATTAATAGTAGTGCTTAGAATTAACTTCATGTTTAATAAATAATTTTAATTTAATTTATTAAGATTTTTACGAACATTTACCCTAATTAAATCGTTGCCAATAAAACGTATATCGGTAACAAAAATTATATATTATTATGTTATTTTGATTCCGATATGTTATTTTTACCTCATTTATGAGAGATTTAAATAATTAGTTTACCTTGTGTGGGGTTCTGATACGTTAATGCTTTTAGACAAATTGTATTCAAATGCTATAATATCCATAATTCATTTCTACATTATAGGTAGCGTATATAGCGTATATATGGCCTTTCAAGATAAAAAAATGCAATTATGTTTTATGTTTTTTATTACTTATAATAAATACATATTGTGAAATTTTGCTAGTATTTTTATAATATTTTACTTCAGTTATAGTTTAAATTTATGTATCTTTAAAAATATTAGATCTAAAACATTTGAGAAATGCATCGGTTACGTATTGTCTCATGTTGTTGCGATGTAATTAAAAATTAAAACTCGTATCACATTTATCGCAAATCAAACTCATTATTTTTATTTTCTCAATTTTAATTCTACATATTACAAAGATATTACACATTACATTGACACACACGCTCTTTTCTTTTAACGTCACATTCTCAAATCTAAGTTTAAAATATAATTAAAAAATATTTACATTCTAAACACATGTGTAACGAAATCTTTTGTTTGATATTTATTGGGGGACAAATGCCGGGTAGTTGGGTATCTTTAGTTCAATAGAAGCCATTGTAATTTGTATCTTTACCTGTACCTCACATGTACTGCTCAGTTAATTTTTGTACAGCAACGTGTTAGGAAGAAATTTCATATTACATTTTATTATACTAGATAGATATTGACTACGTTGTGTAGATTGAAAATTAATTGATCATGGATCAAAAGTTATGGCTTCTCGTCGAATGGGTAGATGAACAAAACATATTTTCTAATTACGGCATCGTTAATAATCACTGTTTAATAAAACACGAGACAAATCTTCATACTGGGAAAGTAGTTTTCCTTCGTGACAAGCGTAACAATGGTGCACGCAGGGCGCAAATTCTTCGAGTTTCTGTTGAGTCACTCGTTATTCAAATGTTGATTTTCAATGGAAAATATTGTAATTGTTAAAATGTAGATTGCAGTTAATGTATATCAAAATAAAAAAAAAACTAAGAAATCGTTGTGCAAACATATTTTAAATTATATGATTTTCAACTACCGACTATAGGTAAAGAGAGGTAAGTATACCTAATAGGAGAAAGGCCATATTCTAGCAATGAGACATGTAGAGACTATTATATTTTTCTACACGTAATTATTATAAAATAATTATATTTAACACAGCCGTTGTAACCAAGAACCTTTTTTTTAAATATTATTTCAAGAGGGAAGTTCAACGTTTCAACGTCTACTTCAATACCCCCTGTTTTGAAGTAGAAGTTGAAACGTTGAACGAATCATCTAGAGATAAAATATATAGAATGAATATTTTTATATTATCATATAATTATGTACATTTTCAGATAACAAACATTATATCAAAGAGTCGAAAATGATGTTGGAAAGACAAGACCATCAAGTGGAAAATGTTCTTCCACTATGTAAAAATACTATAAAAGAGATGAAAACGGGTCCAATGGTAAGTGTAAGATAAATCTTAAGATATGTTATTAATATAGATAGTTATTATCCCTCCGTAAATTTGTCTATATTTGCAGCAATTATTAAAGTATTTGCTCCTATAAATTATCCACTTTAGGTGTTAGCCAAGATCATGACAAAAGACGGCCGTTAGCTTTCGCCCGTCTATTTGTTGCATTTATATTGTTTAGAGAAAAAATATTTTACAACTGAAACTTACAACTTAATAATAAAAGCAGCTTACTATCATTGTTCTTTGCATTCTTATAAACTCTTAAGTTATCTCGTTGTTTGACTGTAATTGAAGTAATAGCCAAATATAGAGCAAATACTTATTAGGAATAAATAAATCTTAACAAAAGACAAAGTGTTGGAGATATAAGATTATTAAGAATACAAGATTAGCGTTAACGATTAAGCGATTATGCAATTAGTTATTGATGTGTCGGCGCATAAAATAAGTCGATTACATTATCAGCTATCTTATCCGCATGAGTAATCTGAAAGGGAATGAGATCATGTTCAAGGAACTTGTCCAACTTAAAAAAAAATAATGAAATGAAATATGAAATAATTTATAAAATAATTATTGTTGTTCTCAACAATTTATTTTATAGGTACCGTCAAGTGTGGCAACTTTACCATATTTTTTTACTTTTTTGCAATTTACTTCAACATGGATCTTGTTGTTTAAGTTTTTATTGATGATTTTTTACAAATAGGTGTTTCTCTTTTAATTGAATCATTGAATTCTACTAAATCTTACATAGAAACGCTATAATAGCCTAGCCTACAGTTTGCATTGATTGTGTGCCCCAGAGAGCACGCGACATAAATTTACCGATCGTCCTGGCGCTATAAAGGCGACGTATTTCTTTTGCGATGCGGAATAATTTGACTAGTTCGGTAGTTAAGTCACAACTTAGAAAAAGAATGCGGCTTTGCGTACGCAATAGGGGAAGTCACTTCGAGCAAGAACTATATAACTAGGCTAAATTAAAAAAGGTCTTTTGTTACTTATTGTTAATTGTTATTACTACTGAACTGTTATTGATTCTTAATTTTATTTCAAATTTCAATTTATTTACACTTGTTATTGTTTTTAATTAATTTTATAGAAATTTTAAAGAACGACCTTAAGCTTAGTTCGAATACTAATTTCCGCTTGCTTCCTTTGTGATCATTTTTTTTCGTTTCTTTGATATGCATTTTTGAGAGCTAAGAAAATGGTTATGTTTTTAAAATAATCTGCAAGCCAAGTTTCATAACGTTTTTTTTTTTGGTTTTTTGGCATTTTAGTGGAAAAAAAACTCAATTAAATATTGAAATAATATCGTTTTTCGTCTCGCATTTTTTAATTTGGATATTTGTGGCTTAAACATATAAATAACAAGTGCTTGATCGTTTTTATAAATCAGAAGAAAAAATTAGATTTAAATTGATACTTTTTTTAAATTAATGTTTGATGATGCATTTTTGACTTATTTTGAAAAAAGCTAAAAAAAACATGATAACTTAAAAATGGTTGCGCTGCGAACACAATTGACCATATGGGATGAAAAAGTACAATATTTTGACAATTAACATAGCTGCCAGCTTAAAACACTTTTTGGAATACCACAATTTATTATAAAATCTACCAATATGCCTAAAATTGCGCCTACTTCCACATATAAAAAAATATTCAATGGAAACTAGTACCTATAGGGTATGCTTAGGTAAAGATGCTCACGGAAGGTAAAGATTCCACGTTTGACGGTATCTAGAAAATATTTTTTACTAAAAAATCTGCCTATGAAATATTTTTATGCTATATATTACGTATTCACTTTTAGCAATAAATCGAAAATAAAAAATAAGAAAGAAGCAATAAATTTGTACTTATTTATATTTAGTTTTTGAGACAAGTATTTTAAGTTACATAAAACAATTTTTTTTATTAGTTATTAGGTGCTGCTCAATCATTACCCATGCCAAGTCAGAGCGCATCAAGTATGATATCTCACTCTGATGACGACATTAATTCCAGTGACAGCGATACCGACCAAGAGGTAATACTTGCATTCAATGCAAAATTGAATATGAAATTGATTCTGTAAAGATGTATGTAAGCATTGAATAATAATGTACATTATGTAAGCATTTTTTTTACAGATGAACCCCAATCTTACTCTATCCACTATTAAATATAATAACCAAAACAAACGCGCAGAAACGATGATTAACGGACAAATAAGTCGATTACTAAACGACAAATCTATAATGCGTAACCGTAGATCCCTAGTGAGCAGCACTCCTCTACCCGATAGGAACGCTCAGAATCTTAAGCTGACATTCGATCAAGCATCGCAGACCGACCCTGTTTTCGATCAACTGCCACGATCACTGCTGGAGAAGGTAGAAGAATTGGAAAGGAAATTAAAACGCTTATACGGGCAGTTCCTCTCCTTTGTACCTGATGTTCTAATAAATGAAAATCGATCAACCATGGATAGGACATCTGAAGATCGAAGACTAGACGAGAACGTAGAGATTTTAGAAATGGAAGAACCGCCAACCATTCGTCAAAGTACGTCAAGTGTCGAGCTCGAAATGGTCAAGATGCCTGGTGGCTTAAAGATACGGAGAGCGTCAGCGCAGACCACTAACGCAAGTCTGCCATTGTCGGTTAACAATGGTGAAATGGTATGTAAATCATATATTATTCATATGTAGTTAAGTGTATAAAATTCATAAGTCATATATTATACATAAGTAGTTAAGTATATTAAATTCAATTAACCCGTAACGTTTGACGTAACCTAAAATAATGTTCCAAATAGACCTGCTCATTAACACAGTATATAATGTATCTCTCTATTACTTCTCTGGTATCCAATAGGTAAAAGTAATTTATGAAAGAGATCAGGCGCAGTTCTAATGGCTTTAGTGCTTTCCGAGGCACGGGCTAACTTCGGAACTCAGAGCTACTAATGATAATTTCTAGTACGAAAAATCCAGCAAAATTTTTATTGGCCCGATCTACCGCTTTGAACTATGTGTTTTAGTATATTTCACAGGACTCATAATCCTCTGTAATAATTAAATTTCCATTACACTAATTTCATTTAAAAATTATTAAATAAATATAAATAGCTATTGTTATTAAAGAGCTCATAAAGGTAAAATACATTGAACCATAATGTTATTATTTCCTATGAATTACAATACAAAGTACCTATTTAATAAAATCTATTATTATCTTACACGATTATTATCAGTGAAAGCTAGTTTGGAATTCGGGCTAGTATTAAAATTGTAAACAAAACTTGTGTAAAATAAATAATACACACCGAATTTATGTATTCTATGACGTATATTGTGTGAGGCGCTGCTATAAGAGGTGGGTACTGACTATATAATAGATTAATTACCTGTGTATAGGAAATAAAAATCAATAAAGAATATAAAAAAATGTAACATCTACCTAATAATGAAATCAATATAATTATTAAAGTAATTCATTTTCATAGGTATCAATTGGAAAGGGCAATGTCACCGTGCCTGCCAGACTAATGGCAGAAATCGATTGGACTTCCCACACTTCAGCGACAAGACAACTGCTACAAGCCGTCTTTCCTAGAAGGTAATTACTAATTCCGGTTAACATTTAACCAGAAATTAATCAACTGCATTCTTTCTTACGTTTTCCTTATATTATGTTCCGTTCTACGTATAAAATAGTACCAAATGCTTTTTTTTAAATTTGATTTTGAATGTGATTTGAAACAATATTTAAGACGATCGTCGATTTGTAATTGCCTATCCACAGTATAAATAAATAAAATTATTACATTAAAAATAAACCGTTTTAGAATTTTAGCCACTCATTCCTTAACTGGGAAGCAGTCACCGGCATTTGCGAACAAACCACCGAAAAAGCAATTGGACCCTAAATTAGTAGACGATATCGTTAACACTGTCGCTGAAAGGTGCGATGTTCCTAAAAGGATTGTTAGGTTGGTATTCTTATTTTAATCTCTTAACTTTGTTACCTTTTTAATATAGTATTTGTTTACAAAACAATGGAATACTCAATACCTACTAATGTATTGTAACATCTTACAAAAAAGCAAATATCATATTAGACATTTATGGGCTACGGTAAGTGGTCACTACCGCCAATAGACATTGGCGCCATTATATATTTTCCTTACATTGCGCCACCAACCTTGGGAACTATGATGTAATGTCCCTTTTGCCTATGGTTATACTGGCTCACTCACCCTTCCAAGCGAAACACAACAAAGTTAATTACTAAATATCGTTATTTGGTGGTACTAACAATAATGTAATTATAAACAAAATGTGTTTTTGTAGTAAATTATATAGATTAGACTTTTAGTATTAAAAAATTTACAGGAGGTCGATTACGACGAAATGTACGGACGAAGCAAAGTTATATAGAAATCGTCAACGGTTCAGAAAAATACACGAACAACAGAACCAAGAGAACGTCCCGCCATCTTCTGCGTCATCGAACGAATCCACCACTGCTCGAGATTAACGAGACCAAAAAAATATCAATTTGTACCATTGAGACAATCAATCAATTCAAAATAATTACTATTAAGATTTTTGCGTTAATAATTATCTCGTACATTTTTATCGTATAGACTTAAAATATAATCGTAGGATCGTGTCGTTGTATAATTAAGAATCGCAATATTTAATTTTTTTTAATTTTTGAAACATTCCACTGAGTTTTAATGTTTGTGTCTAATTATTATATATATCGTACGCGAAGGTGAACCATAATAAAAACAGCGTGATGGATTAATCTTGACTGTCCTCTTTAAAAAGATTGTTTCGCACTATTTACTATAAAATTAAATATTTCAAAATATTTATAATACCTATACCCATATATATTATACCTATATATATTATAGTTATTATACATTTTCAATTACATAAGTAAAATACTTTTGATAAAACTGATTTTCTTTTATTCCCTGTGAACCTTCTATATTGTTTTTTTTTTTTCCTTCTTATATTCAAAGCAAAATAATTTTTCTTCTCTTTTCTTTTAATCTTTCGACGAAGTCAATGTTGCCATACCATTGCATCGCAAACATACACATTCTATACATTATCTTTTGTAAGTAAAGTTGACGTCAAAACACCTAAGTCCTAACCTGACATTCTGCAAAATGTATTTTAGTATTAATTACTTCTATTTTAAATTAATGTAATTACGTAGTTTTCATAAATATAAAAAAATCAGAGATTAAAAAATCTACATTTATTGTAAAAATATGTACATAAATCATAATAATAAATTGTAATCAATCAGTCTTATTTCATTGGATATATAATACTTAGTTCCGAAAATTAAAATCGCATCAAATAAAGAATGTGTTTTAATTTTAACCATTGACTAATAATGTACTAACGTACTAGAATAGACACCGCAAGCCAAATGTTTGCGCGATGAGTTGTCTAATTTTCATACTCGCCTACGCTCATCGTGGCCGGACGTAGCGAAACTAGCGAAACTGTGATTAACATGATTAAAAAACGCCTTTTGCGCGTTAAAAACATGAAAAATCAATCAACTACGAAGAAAAGAGATAGTTGCATGACTTATCATAAGTAAGATAAGTAAACTAAAACCAACCAAAACAAATGTTTGTACTTTATTTTCTACTATACATGACATTTTATATGAAAATCATAGATTATGAAAAGTGAACCGTATAGATTGGACACGTAGGTACTTAGCGTTAGTGTACTATTTATATAATAAAAATAATAATAATAATATCCTGGGACATTATTCACACACGGCTATCTGATCCCAAACTAAGCAGAGCTTGTACTATGGAAACCAGACAACTGATATACTACTTTTCTTTTGTAAATACATACTTATATAGATAATTACACCCAGACTCAGGACAAACAGACATGTTCATGCACACAAATGTCTGTCCTGGGTGGGAATCGAACCCACGACCTGCGGCGCGAAAGGCACGATAAAGTCATATATCTACCAATCACTGGTAAAGGATATGAAAAGTAAGTTTGAAATTGATATACAACCGGAAAATTACCTAATCAATAAAACTAAACTTGTAGAGCTGCAAAGATCATTTATAAAAAAAGGTAAATAAATAAATATAATAATTTGTTTAAAGGTAAATAAAGTTTATATTAATTTGAAATATTTATTTCACTTCGTTTACTTCAATTTTACATAAAACCTACAGTTTGCCTATTTAAATTAATTTAACTTACCTACCAATACCCAATTCGATAGGCAGAAAAAAAGTGTCGTGTCTATGACGGTGACATCGCATCTTTGACTCTTAGCCCCGCCCCGTGCGCCTTTTTTGGCGGGTCAGTGGAGGTACTTGCCTCACAATCCCGCACCACAACCTCCTTCTGCGACATGACACTCTCGCAGAAAATAACCATCTCCATCCAACATCTCGCTCGCTCGTTCGCTCGCTCTCTCGCAGCGAGAGGTCCCGCGGACTATCGCCGCCAGAGAATGCCTCTGGGGCCCCCACGCAGCACACTCTGTCAGAGTGTAGTGCGCCGTGTCCAGTGACGCACCATACTCGTAGCAGGAGAGTGATACCTCCCTCCTCGCTATCCCGTTCAGGTACTTACCGAAACAGCCATGTCCGGTACCACCGGCGTATAGGCGCCGGCACGGCATGGTGATTCCGACCCACCCACATTAGGTAGGAGGCGGCCCAATGTGGCAGCTGCATTGATGTCCTAGTAGGACTTAGTGATGCCCGAAGCTCCATCTTCCATCAAAGATTAGACCCAGATACTTCATCTCGTTCTTCCCCTCTATCCAAGTCCCTTCGACGATCATACACGGCCTACGTGGGGGGCCCAACGTGGACCGTGGCATAAGAGGGCCTCCATTTTGGAGACCCTCAAGCCCAACATTCCTATCTGGTCCACCGTGAGCCGCGACTCCGACGCGCCGCGACCACCGCGACGTGCCGACTTCGGGCCGGAGGGCTGCCTTCTGGAAATTTCACCCCGTCACCGTGATGAGGGTGTCATCCACGTAGCAAAACAACCTCATTCCGGGACGGACGGTTGCCCGCAGGCAGGGCCGGATTTAGAGGTCTGGAGGCCTCGGGACAACAAAGGAGTGGAGGCCCCCTGGCCCCAAATTATTTTCCAAATAGAATGAGTTTACAAAAGTTGTTTACTAGTGTTTACTAGTCGGAATTTAAAATAATTATTTTGCC
This sequence comes from Nymphalis polychloros, assembly GCA_905220585.2. NCBI lineage: Eukaryota > Metazoa > Arthropoda > Insecta > Lepidoptera > Nymphalidae > Nymphalis > Nymphalis polychloros. Next base: position 6,075,339 of record HG992247.1, read on the forward strand.
AAAGTCTCTATTGCGGGGACTCCTTTTTGTGGAGGCCCCGGTATACTCCCAACAGTCTCCTGGGATAGGAAGGCACCTCGTGATATTGAAGCGCGTACTTCTACACCTAACCTAACCATAATATTTTTCCAAAACCAAAAACATTATATTTGATTAGCGGCAAAATTACTAAAAAAATTTAATATAATATACATGTTGTGTGGTTTTATTTAAAAATGTTCATTTACACGAATATTAAGAGCTTCATCGCTATTATTATAAAAAAAACTGCTATAAAACTTATTTATTAACTTATTACGCGAATAGTTAGTGAAACGTATGATGTCTGATGCCTTGCTTCTATTTAGTGATGCGATAATTAAAAGACTTGGTTTGGAATATAAAAATTATAATGCGTATAGTACAATGATGTTGCGAAAATTGAAGAGTAATAATTCTAATATGGCTGCGCCGGTGATGGTCCCCTTCCGTGGTACCACCGTGGCCCCCGGCCTTGGAAGCACTGCTTTCAATCAGCAAACAACGGACAGATTTTGGAAAAAGACCTGTTGATTAAGCCAGATGATGTTTTAATTGTCGCCACCCTGTTGATGCCATCCTTGCCTGGGACGGTGGCAATGATTCGACCCAGCATCAATTTAAGGGGCGGCAGATTGTCTTCTTTGACTATCACCAATGTTTTGGGCTGCAGGTCTGCGGACGTTTGGCTCCATTTGCGTCTAGTTTGTAGCTCGGAGATGTATTCCTTGGCCCAGCGCGCCCAGAAGTGCTGCCGGATTTGCTCCACCCTCTGATATCTGGTGAGGCGGTGCGCAGGAACGTCAACCATGTCTGGGAATGCGGGCGCAGTTAACGGGCGGCCAACGAGGAAATGAGCAGGACTGAGGGGATGAAGGTCATGCGGATCAGTGGACATGGGGGAAAGTGGAGGGGAGTTCATGATAGCTTCTACTTGAGCTAACACAGTGGTGAGCTCCTCAAAGGTCAAGTGTGCGTTGCCAACTACGCGTGTTAAATGATGCTTACACGATTTGACCCCGGCTTCCCACAAGCCACCAAAATGAGGCGAATAAGGCGGAATAAAGCTAAACTTAATATTCTTATCACTAGCGTAATTAATTACATTATTTTTAAACGTGTTATTTGTTAATAAATTAGAATAATTGTTCATTAAGCCTACAAAATTGCGACCATTGTCGGAAAATATTTCTATAGGTTTTCCCCTACGGGAAATAAATCGCTTAAGTGTCAACAAGTATGCATCGGTAGAAAGATCACTGACCAGTTCGAGATGCACTGCGCGTGTAGTAAAACAGACAAATATACAAATATAAGCCTTAACTGTTTTAGACCCTCTTCCTTTGCGGTTGAGTATGAAAACTGGCCCTGCGTAGTCAACGCCACAGCGATAAAAGGGAAAACTCTGTGTAATTCGTTCTTCGGGTAAATTACCCATGAGAGGAGTTAAAGTTTTACCTTTAAGGCGTTTCCGTGTGATACAAGCGTGAACTACCTTTTTTGTGAGATCTCTGCCACCTATCAGCCACCATGTTTCACGTAAATTGAATAGTAATGCTTGAGGTGCAGCGTGAAGTAATTGCTTGTGCTCATAACGGACTAATAAAAGAGTGAAATTATGTTTAGAAGATAACAAAATTGGATGTTTCTTATTATAATCGAATTGATGCGAATATGTGAGACGGCCACCAACTCTCATTAATTTATCTTTATCAACAAACGGATTTAATTTACATAATTTGTTTTTATTATATAAAGACTTGCCATTCTTTAACAACATGTACTCATTTGGAAACGATTCTAACTGAGACAGTCTAGCTAATGTTATCTCAGCCTTTCTCAGTTCATCGACGCTTATCGAGCCGTGCAGACGCTCGTGTCGCTTGCTGCGAATGTTTTGAATGAAACGCAGCGCGTGTGCGCAAGTTTTAAACACCGTACGTTTAGAAAAGGTGCAGAGGCAGTGCCGTAGGTGACAGTGTTCAATTGATAAACATGAATTTCGTCACAAGGATTTTCGCGCCACAGGATTAATTGCAAGTCTCGTTGATCATCTTGTACTAAGCACTGCCTGTACATCTTTTCAGTATCAGCACATGCTGTATATTTGTATTGCCTGAAGCGTAATAATATGGCAATCAAATCACCTTGAATCGGCGGTCCAACGCGAATAGCACTCGCAGTTTGGTTGTGGTGCTGTGTTCGCGAAACACTCCATGATGGGGCATAAAGTAGTGTTGGATTCCGTAGATACTAACACGAGTCATGTGACCTAATTCGATGTACTCATTGATGAAATCAATGTACATCCTTTTGTACTCAGGTGACCGCTGAAGTCTTTTTTCGAGAGCAACGAAGCGACGCTCAGCTAACGCATACGATTCACCTAACACACTCGGCGACTCTTTGAAAGGAATTCGTACACAGAACCTTCCATCCTTATTGCGCTTCGTAGTTTGGATGAAATGATCCTCACAAGCCTTATACTCACTATGAAGAGCAGGAGCACTACGGAACTCCTCGAGCTCCCAAAACATCTGAAGCTGAATGTCTACCGACTGTAAAAAATTGCATTGTATAGATTTAGTGACACGTACATGTGTATTTATAGGTCCAGAAACGATCCAGCCTAATTTAGTGTTTAATAAGAAAGGCGCGTTTGCTAATTTTATTTTGCTATCGCATAATAAATCCCAAAACATATCGGCACCTATTAAAATATCGATTGGCTGGGATTTATAGAATTGAGGATCCGCCAGTTGTATGTGCTCAGGGATTTTGAACTGCGCGCTTTGTACACACACGCCCGGTAAGGATGACGTAATTTGAGGTAAAACAAAACATTGTATACGCGTTTTGTAGGAATTGATGCGTGATTTAATCTCAATATCACATATTTGTGAAGACTGTGTTACTGAGTTTCCTACCCCTCGTATTTCTTGAGTGGACTGTATTAAAGGTATATTTAATTTATCGCATAATGATTTAGTAGTAAAACATCTTTCGCTGCCATTGTCAAGCAGCGCGCGCGCCGTGTAAATATTGTTTTCGTTTTGTGCTATATTAATAATAATAAGGTCCTCCAGACCGATTTCCGCCACGGCGGCCAATCTCAAGAGAGATTAGCCAACTGCGCAGGACATATTATAGTGCACAAGTGTGTGCGCAAACACAGGTGCACTCTCTTTTCCTTAGCTCTCATAATCCGATGGGACGGCAATCCGACACGACCGGAAAGAGTTCAGGCGCAGGACCAACGGCTTAACGTGCTTTCCGAGGCACGGGAGTGTACACACTTCCAACTTCCAGACTCCGGGCTGCTACTGAGAATTTTCTGACAGAAAATCCCAACAACTATTTATTGGCCCGACCTGGGAATTGAACCCAGGACCACCGGGTCTGCGGCCTTATATCTAGCCACTAGACCAACGAGGCAGTCGATTATATTAATAAATATATTATTATTAATTAGTATATTAATAATTGCAGTATATTAATAATTGCAGTAGATAACAAAACAACATGTGAATCTACACCTAATGACTTGCTAATTAGTGCGTTATTAGATTGTGCGCATAAAGCTTGTGTGCAATTGTCATTCACGGTCATTGATGCCGATTCTACGATTGTGTGTTTAGCGGGGGGATGTCGCGGCTCGCCTATAAAAACAGGTTTGCTTATCGGTTGCATCGCCGAATGCATCGTTGTTATTGTATTAGTTTCTTGAATCGGCTTGTCGTAATGAAGTAGTGAATTATGTTTGACATTACACTTTCGACAGGGCCCGAACCTACAACTATCTACTGAATGTCCTGAGCGCAAGCAATTTAAGCAAAGTTTATTATTAACTATGAATTGAAGCTTATATTAAATTTATATATTTATATTAAACCTTATTCAGATTGTTATCCAAATATAATAATATCATATATAAATCACTTACTTACTTGGCTATAAAAATAAGTATTAGGTATAACATATGATTTCATTTATAGGTATTATAAATATTTTGAAATATTTAATTTTATAGTAAATAGTGCGAAACAATCTTTTTAAAGAGGACAGTCAAGATTAATCCATCACGCTGTTTTTATTATGGTTCACCGTCGCGTACGATATATATAATAATTAGACACAAACATGAAAACTCAATGGAACCTTCACGTGACCCTGCTACTACAAATGTTCAAATGCAGCCTCGATACTGTATGTTCTTTCCCGTAAGCTATTTCGATGCTGTTATATTTATGAGCAAACAAAAAAAGTACTAAGAAACTGTTATGCTTTATTTTCAAATCTCCACAGTTTAATGGTGACATTTAAATTTATACTTTAATTAATTACTTTGTCAAAAAAATTTATTTACGATATACTTTACTTAATAGTAATTATTTTGAATTGATTGATTGTCTCAATGGTACAAATTGATATTTTTTTTTGTCTCGTTAATCTCGAGCAGTGGTGGATTCGTTCGATGACGCAGAAGATGGCGGGACGTTCTCTTGGTTCTGTTGTTCGTGTATTTTTCTGAACCGTTGACGATTTCTATATAACTTTGCTTCGTCCGTACATTTCGTCGTAATCGAGCTCCTGTAATTTTTTTAATACTAAAAGTCTAATCTATATAATTTACTAAAAAAACACATTTTGTTTATAATTACATTATTGTTAGTACCACCAAATAATATATAATTTTTATTACCGGGATACGTTTTATTGGCAACGATTTAATTAGGGTAAATGTTGGTAAAAATCTTAATAAATTAAATTAAAATTATTCATTAAACGTGAAGTTAATTCTAACCACTACTATTAATACTTATTGATAAACCAGCAGTCTTCGGTTAAGATTCACGTCCCAAAAAATTATAATAAGCGAATTTGCAGAGATATATCTATTAAATGTTCTATTATATTATATGTCGGTATACATTCACTTCGCTTTAAGAACGTTTTTTAAAACTCTTTGAAGAATGCAAATGCACTAGTACCTCGGTAGGTATATATAAGTATAAAATGTGAGTAGTCTATTCATATATTTTATATACGAGGATATAGTAAAGACTCAAAAAACACTATTGATCACTATGAGCGAAAAATAAATGTTTCAAAAATTAAAAAAAAAAAAAATATTGCGATTCTTAAATATACTACGACACGATCCTACGATTATATTTTAAGTCTATACGATAAAAATGAACGAGATAATTATTAAAGCAAAAATCTTAATATCTATTAAGCCTAGCCTAGACACAGTTTAATAAATTTAGGTTTAGAGAATAGGTGTATACATATATGTACGTACGTAGGTCGTACTAAGAAGACTTTGGTAACTACGTACAAACCAGCACTTATATAATTATCCTTGTTGTTTCGCTTGACTATTTTCAAATTATGTATTACAAGTTTTCCCCCTCGTATTAAAAAGTATATTAATTTATAAATTGACGCAATTTTATTTATCAAAATATGCGTGAATATTTTTATTCGATTAGAAGACAAGTAAAAAAAAGCCTGAACGTATGTCATGTCTATAAATAATATCTACTCGGTGGTAGAGCTTTGTGCAAGCTCGTTTGGGTAGGTACCACCCACTCATCAGATATTCTACCGCAAAACAGCAGTACTTTGCATTGTTGTGTTCCGGTTTGACGGGTGAGTGAGCCAGTGTAATTACAGACACAAGGGACATAATATCTTAGTTCCCAAGGTTGGTGGCGCATTGGCGATGTAAGCGATGGTTAACATTTCTTACAATGCCATTGTCTATGGGTGTTGGTGACCGCTTACCATCAGATGGCCCATATGCTCGTCCGCCGACCTATACAATAAAAAAACAAATAGTAATGAATTGTTAACATTACTACTACACAGACCTATCAACTTACAATTATCTACCGACATTTAAGAAAACGCTACCCTCTTCAAAGACATCTTGATCAGCTGGGCGTAATAAATTGTATTGGTTATTTGTTATTCATATGTTTTGTGGAAGTGTGTGCTTGTCAGTATTTTAATAAATCTTTTTTTTGTTAAAATTAAAAAAAGATACTATAGGTAGAGTATCTATAATCGGTGATATATAGAAATATGTATATGGTTCGTTTTTTAAAAGAATTAATCATTTAATAAGGAAACAATAGGTATCCGATTGGTAAGAAACAAATCTTTATTCAAATATAAAATACTTAAATTTGTCTAATATATAGCTAAGCCTCCTAACCATGTTTTAAGAATACCTATCTACTTAAACTAACAAACGCGATTTAAGATGAAGAGAATATATTATTGAAATAAGAACAGTAACATTTTACAACTTCAATGCATTTTATTCATGATAGTAGGATCTTAAAGATAAACTCATTTTTTTCTAAAAATGTATATATATTGAAGTCTTAGATAATTCAGCGGTAAAGCGCTTAAACATCTGTTTCAAAGAAAATCATTACAGCTAAAGTAGTCATTTTAAACATGATATATTAAAATTAAACCTTATTCAGATTTTTATCCAAATATAATAATATCATATAAAAATCACTTACAAGTATTATCCTGATGACGCCCGCGGTAGCCTCTATGAAGGTCCAGCAAGGCTAGCGCAGCGTCCATTTCAGAGTTTACATCTAAAGTAGTCATTTTAAACATGATATATTAAAATTAAACCTTATTTTTTTTTCTTTTTTTTTTTTATGTAAGAGGAGGCAAACGAGCAGGAGGCTCACCTGATGGAAAGTGACTACCACCGCCCATGGACACCTGCAACATCCGAGGACTTGCAGGTGCGTTGCCGGCCTTTGAGGTAAGAGTACGCTCTCTTCTTGAAGGTTGCAATGTCATATCGGTTCGGAAAAGTCGCCGGCGAAAGCTGGTTCCACAGAGTGATTGTGCGAGGCAGGAAATGCCTTAGGAAACGCACTGTTGTGGATTTCCAGACATCGAGGTGGTGAGGATGGAATTTTGAGTTCTGTCGCGATGTCCGGTGGTGAAATTCAGCAGCCGGGACTAAACCAAACAACTCCTCAGAACACTCCCCGTGATATATGCGATAGAGGATGCAGAGTGACCCAACATCTCTACGCAAATCCAAAGGATCAAGCCGGTCGGTAATAGCTTGATCGTCGACAATTCGAACTGCTCTACGTTGAATGCGGTCAAAAGGAAGAAGCTGGTACTGGGGAGCTCCCGCCCAGAGGTGAGAGCAGTACTCCATGTGGGGCCGAATTTGCGCCTTGTAAAGATTTAGGCGATGGGCCGACGTGAAATACTGTCTCGCCTTGTTGAGCACTCCAAGCTTTTTGGAAGCCAATTTGGCTTTAACTTCCAGTTGACCGCGGAACTGAACAGCGTTCGAAATCTCGACGCCAAGTATCCCGATACTGGCTGTGGCAGTGAGTGGAGTATTCTCGAAATTAGGAGATATGACAAAAGGAGTCTTTTTGCGGTTAACGCGCAAACTTGAGTCTTATTGGGGTTGAATTGGACCAAGTTTAGTCGGCCCCAGTCCGAGACTTTGGTTAGCAAGATCTCGACTTCAGATACAAGTTTGTTCCGACACTCGTCGACGTGTTCTCGAGGAATATTAGCATGGCCGGTGTAAAGGGCGTCTACAGTGCTGTCATCCGCATAGCAGTGAATGTTACTAATTTGTAACATATCATTGATATGCAGAAGAAACAGAGTAGGTGAAAGAACGCAGCCTTGTGGAACACCAGAATTGACGAATTTTAGGTCAGAGCATGCACCGTCGACAACGACCTTGATGCTCCGATCTGCCAAAAAGCTGATGATCCACTTGCATAATTTCTCGGGAAGCCCGTAGGAAGGAAGCTTCGAGAGAAGCGCTTTATGCCATACCCGATCGAAGGCTTTCGCTATGTCCAGACTGACTGCTAATGCCTCCCCCTTGGACTCAACCGCAGTAGCCCATCTGTGAGTAAGGTAAACTAGAAGATCACCGGCTGAGCGACCCCGACGGAAGCCGTACTGGCGGTCGCTAATCAGCTGGTGCTCCTCTAGGTACCGCAGGAGCTGGCAGTTAATGATGGACTCCATTATCTTGGAGAACAAGGAGGTGATAGCAATAGGCCTATAATTTGTTGGATCAGAGCGATTGCCTTTTTTAGGGATCGGGTGCACCAAAGCAGTCTTCCAGGAATTTGGGACTACGCCTAATGTGTAGGAGTGGCGGAAAAGACGCGTTAAGACCGGTGCCAACTCGGGAGCACATGTACGCAGCACGATCGGAGGAATGCCATCGGGCCCACTCGACTTATGGATGTCTAAGGAAAGAAGTGCTTTACGAACTGCACTCTGCCGGAATTTAATTTCCGGCATCGTGGTATCACACCGCAAGATTGTCGGTGGTGTCTTTCCCTGATCATCAAGAGTCGAGTTGGACGCGAAGAGAGATCCCAAAAGGTCGGCTTTCTCCTTCGCAGTATGGGCCAACGAGTCATCGCTCCTGTGCAGAGATGGAAGGGAGGGCTGACAGAAATTCCCTAAGACAGCCTTAGCGAGAGACCAAAATGCGCGTGTTCCCGAAGGAAGTCGCACCAGTCTCTCACCAATTCTGCCAATGTGCTCCGATTTCGCCTTGGCAATAACACTTTTGAAAGACCTGGAGGCAGAGTTGTATTCCTTTTTCAGTGCGCTGGTATTTACATCACAAGATGCCGATGCTTCAGCCCAGGCTTGATAGCATTCTACCTTTCGGCGGGATGCCGTTTTGCAGAAGCGACCAAACCAGGGCCGGGATCTGCCGCCGATGGGTATTGCAGAGTACGGAATGAAGAGTTCCATACCCTGAAACAGTTCAGATTGTTATCCAAATATAATAATATCATATATAAATCACTTACAAGTATTATCATGATGACGCCCGCGGTAGCCTCTATGAAGGTCCAGTAAGGCTAGCGCAGCGTCCATTTCAGAGTTTACAGCTAAAGTAGTCATTTTAACTGGACTTGGACTTTAGTTATCTGGAATTTTAAAATAAATAAATATTTCTTAATAATAGCTCACAAAGAAACAGTAATCGACTATCGACAAACATAGTTAAAGTTCAAATAAGCTTCCGATAGCAATTGTCAGCAGTCATTCAAAATACCATGCTTTTCAATTATCCCTTCCAGGTATAAAATATAAGGTACATGTTTTTGTACATAACAAGGCAACCTCAATAAACCTATTGTTTATTTTCCTTATCCTATTTGATGAGCTTTTCTAGATCTAATGTTTCTACCTGATTTTTTTTATCTAGTATTTTTGACAAAACATGGATACACTAAAGTTGTACTAAATAATATAATACAAATTGAAGTCAGTGTCTGAAATTTTTGTTTGAACCTTATAAGACAAATTTCATTATTACGTAATAATGTTTAATATAAAAAAATAAGTAATAATATTATCATATTAAATCAATTAACTATGAATTTGTAAATACAAACTTTAACTAATTAAAAAAAATTATTTAAGCGGTTGTCTATAAGATCATGATTATTGTATGTTATGTGAGTAATCGGAATGGCGGATATATTATATAAGGTAGTCAGTTCAACTAGAGTTCTCCTGAAACTTTAAAGCCTATTTTTTAACTAATTTGCAAAATACACTTTCAAATAAAGGGGTCTCATTGCACACGACTTTTTTGGAATCACGGTTCATATTTCTAATTTTAAAAGTAATGAATTTAATATTAATGAAGTAAATGACTAATATAATATTAAACATAAACGAATTTTTTTATATCTAATATTAAATTCAAATGATATAAATAAATATTAAATCATCTCGCACAAGTATCGCGTGTTTGATACGGAACCTTAAGATCACATCAATATCGATTTATTATTTTTTTCTAGAAAGTTTGCAACAAATGTATGTTTGTTTAGTTTCGTATTTGTATACAAATAAGTTAAACTTTTAATACATACATATGTATCTCAAAATATCCACTCTGCTATTTTGTATAAAGCACAAACAGTTATTAATTTTTCAATCTCTGTCCTAAATACTTATAAAAATAAAAACTGAATTGAAGAATATATATATATATTTATATTGAAGTCTTAGATAATTCAGTGGTAAAGCGCATAAACATCTGTTTCAAAGAAAATCATTAACTTAGTCGTAATTTTTATGATTCCTATAGGTACTACCTACTGGACAAAGAAAGTAAGGTAATTACGTGTAAGATAATAAACATTATTTTATAAATGCAAATTCTTGGTACCTTAATCCGCTGTAAAACAAAATTTCATTCAATATTAAACAAAAGAAGACAACAGAAAGGAGCCGAAAGCACAGCTTATTTACCTGGAAACAATGGGTGTTTGAAAACAATCGTTGTTGAGAAACATCCCCTCTAGCAAGTTGATCGGGTTGCAAAATTTTCGTCAGTCTACGTTGAGTAATTGTAGAAGTATCATTACCAAGATTACAAGAGTAACTGTGACCATCCTCACAGACCATCGTCACCAATTATCGGTAAGTGTTTATTTATATAAGTAGTTTTAAGTATTATTTAACATATGTATTTATTTAAACTTCTCTCAAATGTTAGAGCCGTAGCAGTAAAATATTTTCAGGTTTTATTTTTATAAGTATTTACGACAGAGATTGAAAAATTAATAACTGTTTGTGCTTTATACAAAATAGCAGAGTGGATATTTTGAGATACATATGTATGTATTAAAAGTTTAACTTATTTGTATCCAATACGAAACTAAAAAAAACATACATCTGGTGCAAACATTCTAGAAAAAAAAAAATCGATATTGATGTGATTTTAAGGTTCCGTATCAAACACGCGATACTTATGCGAGATGGTTTAATATTTATTTATATCATTTGAATTTAATATTAGATATCAAAAATTTCGTTTATGTTTAATATTATATTAGTCATTTACTTCATTAAGATTAAATTCTTTACTTTTAAAATTAGAAATATGAACCGTGATTCCAAAAAAGTCGTGTGCAATGAGACCCCTTTATTTGAAAGTGCATTTTGCAAATTAATTAAAAAATAGGCTTTAAAGTTTCAGGAGAACTCTAGTTGAACTGACTACCTTATATAATATCTCCGCCATTCCGATTACTCACATAACATAAAATAATCATGATCTTATAGACAACCGCTTAAATTAAATTTTTTAATTAGTTAAAGTTTGTATTTACAAATTCATAGTTAATTGATTTAATATGATAATATTATTACTTATTTTTTTATATTAAACATTATTACGTAATAATGAAATTTTTCTAATAAGGTTCAAACAAAAATTTCAGACACTGACTTCAATTTGTATTGTATTATTTAGTACAACTTTAGTGTATCCATGTTTTGTCAAAAATACTAGATAAAAAAAATCAGGTAGAAACATTAGATCTAGAAAAGCTCATCCAATAGGATAAGGAAAATAAACAATAGGTTTATTGAGGTTGCCTTGTTATGTACAAAAACATGTACCTTATATTTTATACCTGGAAGGGATAATTGAAAAGCATGGTATTTTGAATGACTGCTGACAATTGCTATCGGAAGCTTATTTGAACTTTAACTATGTTTGTCGATAGTCGATTACTGTTTCTTTGTGAGCTATTATTAAGAAATATTTATTTATTTTAAAATTGCAGATAACTAAAGTCCAAGACCAGTAAAAATGACTACGTTAGCTGTAAACTCTGAAATGGACGCTGCGTTAGCGTTGATAGAGCTTAGTAGAGGCTACCGCGGGCGTCATCAGGATAATACTTGTAAGTGATTTTTATATGATATTATTATATTTGGATAAAAATCTGAATAAGGTTTAATTTTAATATATCATGTTTAAAATGACTACTTTAGCTGTAATGATTTTCTTTGAAACAGATGCTTAAGCGCTTTACCGCTGAATTATCTAAGACTTCAATATATATACATTTTTAGAAAAAAATGAGTTTATCTTTAAGATCCTACTATCATGAATAAAATTCATTGAAGTTGTAAAATGTTACTGTTCTTATTTCAATAATATATTCTCTTCATCTTAAATCGCGTTTGTTAGTTTAAGTAGATAGGTATTCTTAAAACATGGTTTAGGCTTAGCTATATATTACACAAATTTAAGTATTTTATATTTGAATAAAGATTTGTTTCTTACCAATCGGATACCTATTGTTTCCTTATTAAATGATTAATTCTTTTAAAAAACGAACCATATACATATTTCTATATATCACCGATTATAGATACTCTACCTATAGTATCTTTTTTTTAATTTTAACAAAAAAAAGATTTATTAAAATACTGACAAGCACACACTTCCACAAAACATATGAATAAGTAAGTAAGTAGCGTTTTCTTAAATGTCGGTAGATAATTGTAAGTTGATAGGTCTGTGTAGTAGTAATGTTAACAATTCATTACTATTTGTTTTTTTATTGTATAGGTCGGCGGACGAGCGTATGGGCCGTCTGATGGTAAGCGGTCACCAACACCCATAGACAATGGCATTGTAAGAAATGTTAACCATCGCTTACATCGCCAATGCGCCACCAACCTTGGGAACTAAGATATTATGTCCCTTGTGCCTGTAATTACACTGGCTCACTCACCCGTCAAACCGGAACACAACAATGCAAAGTACTGCTGTTTTGCGGTAGAATATCTGATGAGTGGGTGGTACCTACCCAAACGAGCTTGCACAAAGCTCTACCACCGAGTAGATATTATTTATAGACATGACATACGTTCAGGCTCTTTTTTACTTGTCTTCTAATCGAATAAAAATATTCACGCATATTTTGATAAATAAAATTGCGTCAATTTATAAATTAATATACTTTTTAATACGAGGGGGAAAACTTGTAATACATAATTTGAAAATAGTCAAGCGAAACAACAAGGATAATTATATAAGTGCTGGTTTGTACGTAGTTACCAAAGTCTTCTTAGTACGACCTACGTACGTACATATATGTATACACCTATTCTCTAAACCTAAATTTATTAAACTGTGTCTAGGCTAGGCTTAATAGATATTAAGATTTTTGCTTTAATAATTATCTCGTTCATTTTTATCGTATAGACTTAAAATATAATCGTAGGATCGTGTCGTAGTATATTTAAGAATCGCAATATTTTTTTTTTTTAATTTTTGAAACATTTATTTTTCGCTCATAGTGATCAATAGTGTTTTTTGAGTCTTTACTATATCCTCGTATATAAAATATATGAATAGACTACTCACATTTTATACTTATATATACCTACCGAGGTACTAGTGCATTTGCATTCTTCAAAGAGTTTTAAAAAACGTTCTTAAAGCGAAGTGAATGTATACCGACATATAATATAATAGAACATTTAATAGATATATCTCTGCAAATTCGCTTATTATAATTTTTTGGGACGTGAATCTTAACCGAAGACTGCCGGTTTATCAATAAGTATTAATAGTAGTGCTTAGAATTAACTTCATGTTTAATAAATAATTTTAATTTAATTTATTAAGATTTTTACGAACATTTACCCTAATTAAATCGTTGCCAATAAAACGTATATCGGTAACAAAAATTATATATTATTATGTTATTTTGATTCCGATATGTTATTTTTACCTCATTTATGAGAGATTTAAATAATTAGTTTACCTTGTGTGGGGTTCTGATACGTTAATGCTTTTAGACAAATTGTATTCAAATGCTATAATATCCATAATTCATTTCTACATTATAGGTAGCGTATATAGCGTATATATGGCCTTTCAAGATAAAAAAATGCAATTATGTTTTATGTTTTTTATTACTTATAATAAATACATATTGTGAAATTTTGCTAGTATTTTTATAATATTTTACTTCAGTTATAGTTTAAATTTATGTATCTTTAAAAATATTAGATCTAAAACATTTGAGAAATGCATCGGTTACGTATTGTCTCATGTTGTTGCGATGTAATTAAAAATTAAAACTCGTATCACATTTATCGCAAATCAAACTCATTATTTTTATTTTCTCAATTTTAATTCTACATATTACAAAGATATTACACATTACATTGACACACACGCTCTTTTCTTTTAACGTCACATTCTCAAATCTAAGTTTAAAATATAATTAAAAAATATTTACATTCTAAACACATGTGTAACGAAATCTTTTGTTTGATATTTATTGGGGGACAAATGCCGGGTAGTTGGGTATCTTTAGTTCAATAGAAGCCATTGTAATTTGTATCTTTACCTGTACCTCACATGTACTGCTCAGTTAATTTTTGTACAGCAACGTGTTAGGAAGAAATTTCATATTACATTTTATTATACTAGATAGATATTGACTACGTTGTGTAGATTGAAAATTAATTGATCATGGATCAAAAGTTATGGCTTCTCGTCGAATGGGTAGATGAACAAAACATATTTTCTAATTACGGCATCGTTAATAATCACTGTTTAATAAAACACGAGACAAATCTTCATACTGGGAAAGTAGTTTTCCTTCGTGACAAGCGTAACAATGGTGCACGCAGGGCGCAAATTCTTCGAGTTTCTGTTGAGTCACTCGTTATTCAAATGTTGATTTTCAATGGAAAATATTGTAATTGTTAAAATGTAGATTGCAGTTAATGTATATCAAAATAAAAAAAAAACTAAGAAATCGTTGTGCAAACATATTTTAAATTATATGATTTTCAACTACCGACTATAGGTAAAGAGAGGTAAGTATACCTAATAGGAGAAAGGCCATATTCTAGCAATGAGACATGTAGAGACTATTATATTTTTCTACACGTAATTATTATAAAATAATTATATTTAACACAGCCGTTGTAACCAAGAACCTTTTTTTTAAATATTATTTCAAGAGGGAAGTTCAACGTTTCAACGTCTACTTCAATACCCCCTGTTTTGAAGTAGAAGTTGAAACGTTGAACGAATCATCTAGAGATAAAATATATAGAATGAATATTTTTATATTATCATATAATTATGTACATTTTCAGATAACAAACATTATATCAAAGAGTCGAAAATGATGTTGGAAAGACAAGACCATCAAGTGGAAAATGTTCTTCCACTATGTAAAAATACTATAAAAGAGATGAAAACGGGTCCAATGGTAAGTGTAAGATAAATCTTAAGATATGTTATTAATATAGATAGTTATTATCCCTCCGTAAATTTGTCTATATTTGCAGCAATTATTAAAGTATTTGCTCCTATAAATTATCCACTTTAGGTGTTAGCCAAGATCATGACAAAAGACGGCCGTTAGCTTTCGCCCGTCTATTTGTTGCATTTATATTGTTTAGAGAAAAAATATTTTACAACTGAAACTTACAACTTAATAATAAAAGCAGCTTACTATCATTGTTCTTTGCATTCTTATAAACTCTTAAGTTATCTCGTTGTTTGACTGTAATTGAAGTAATAGCCAAATATAGAGCAAATACTTATTAGGAATAAATAAATCTTAACAAAAGACAAAGTGTTGGAGATATAAGATTATTAAGAATACAAGATTAGCGTTAACGATTAAGCGATTATGCAATTAGTTATTGATGTGTCGGCGCATAAAATAAGTCGATTACATTATCAGCTATCTTATCCGCATGAGTAATCTGAAAGGGAATGAGATCATGTTCAAGGAACTTGTCCAACTTAAAAAAAAATAATGAAATGAAATATGAAATAATTTATAAAATAATTATTGTTGTTCTCAACAATTTATTTTATAGGTACCGTCAAGTGTGGCAACTTTACCATATTTTTTTACTTTTTTGCAATTTACTTCAACATGGATCTTGTTGTTTAAGTTTTTATTGATGATTTTTTACAAATAGGTGTTTCTCTTTTAATTGAATCATTGAATTCTACTAAATCTTACATAGAAACGCTATAATAGCCTAGCCTACAGTTTGCATTGATTGTGTGCCCCAGAGAGCACGCGACATAAATTTACCGATCGTCCTGGCGCTATAAAGGCGACGTATTTCTTTTGCGATGCGGAATAATTTGACTAGTTCGGTAGTTAAGTCACAACTTAGAAAAAGAATGCGGCTTTGCGTACGCAATAGGGGAATTCACTTCGAGCAAGAACTATATAACTAGGCTAAATTAAAAAAGGTCTTTTGTTACTTATTGTTAATTGTTATTACTACTGAACTGTTATTGATTCTTAATTTTATTTCAAATTTCAATTTATTTACACTTGTTATTGTTTTTAATTAATTTTATAGAAATTTTAAAGAACGACCTTAAGCTTAGTTCGAATACTAATTTCCGCTTGCTTCCTTTGTGATCATTTTTTTTCCAGTTTCTTTGATATGCATTTTTGAGAGCTAAGAAAATGGTTATGTTTTTAAAATAATCTGCAAGCCAAGTTTCATAACGTTTTTTTTTTTGGTTTTTTGGCATTTTAGTGGAAAAAAAACTCAATTAAATATTGAAATAATATCGTTTTTCGTCTCGCATTTTTTAATTTGGATATTTGTGGCTTAAACATATAAATAACAAGTGCTTGATCGTTTTTATAAATCAGAAGAAAAAATTAGATTTAAATTGATACTTTTTTTAAATTAATGTTTGATGATGCATTTTTGACTTATTTTGAAAAAAGCTAAAAAAAACATGATAACTTAAAAATGGTTGCGCTGCGAACACAATTGACCATATGGGATGAAAAAGTACAATATTTTGACAATTAACATAGCTGCCAGCTTAAAACACTTTTTGGAATACCACAATTTATTATAAAATCTACCAATATGCCTAAAATTGCGCCTACTTCCACATATAAAAAAATATTCAATGGAAACTAGTACCTATAGGGTATGCTTAGGTAAAGATGCTCACGGAAGGTAAAGATTCCACGTTTGACGGTATCTAGAAAATATTTTTTACTAAAAAATCTGCCTATGAAATATTTTTATGCTATATATTACGTATTCACTTTTAGCAATAAATCGAAAATAAAAAATAAGAAAGAAGCAATAAATTTGTACTTATTTATATTTAGTTTTTGAGACAAGTATTTTAAGTTACATAAAACAATTTTTTTTATTAGTTATTAGGTGCTGCTCAATCATTACCCATGCCAAGTCAGAGCGCATCAAGTATGATATCTCACTCTGATGACGACATTAATTCCAGTGACAGCGATACCGACCAAGAGGTAATACTTGCATTCAATGCAAAATTGAATATGAAATTGATTCTGTAAAGATGTATGTAAGCATTGAATAATAATGTACATTATGTAAGCATTTTTTTTACAGATGAACCCCAATCTTACTCTATCCACTATTAAATATAATAACCAAAACAAACGCGCAGAAACGATGATTAACGGACAAATAAGTCGATTACTAAACGACAAATCTATAATGCGTAACCGTAGATCCCTAGTGAGCAGCACTCCTCTACCCGATAGGAACGCTCAGAATCTTAAGCTGACATTCGATCAAGCATCGCAGACCGACCCTGTTTTCGATCAACTGCCACGATCACTGCTGGAGAAGGTAGAAGAATTGGAAAGGAAATTAAAACGCTTATACGGGCAGTTCCTCTCCTTTGTACCTGATGTTCTAATAAATGAAAATCGATCAACCATGGATAGGACATCTGAAGATCGAAGACTAGACGAGAACGTAGAGATTTTAGAAATGGAAGAACCGCCAACCATTCGTCAAAGTACGTCAAGTGTCGAGCTCGAAATGGTCAAGATGCCTGGTGGCTTAAAGATACGGAGAGCGTCAGCGCAGACCACTAACGCAAGTCTGCCATTGTCGGTTAACAATGGTGAAATGGTATGTAAATCATATATTATTCATATGTAGTTAAGTGTATAAAATTCATAAGTCATATATTATACATAAGTAGTTAAGTATATTAAATTCAATTAACCCGTAACGTTTGACGTAACCTAAAATAATGTTCCAAATAGACCTGCTCATTAACACAGTATATAATGTATCTCTCTATTACTTCTCTGGTATCCAATAGGTAAAAGTAATTTATGAAAGAGATCAGGCGCAGTTCTAATGGCTTTAGTGCTTTCCGAGGCACGGGCTAACTTCGGAACTCAGAGCTACTAATGATAATTTCTAGTACGAAAAATCCAGCAAAATTTTTATTGGCCCGATCTACCGCTTTGAACTATGTGTTTTAGTATATTTCACAGGACTCATAATCCTCTGTAATAATTAAATTTCCATTACACTAATTTCATTTAAAAATTATTAAATAAATATAAATAGCTATTGTTATTAAAGAGCTCATAAAGGTAAAATACATTGAACCATAATGTTATTATTTCCTATGAATTACAATACAAAGTACCTATTTAATAAAATCTATTATTATCTTACACGATTATTATCAGTGAAAGCTAGTTTGGAATTCGGGCTGGTATTAAAATTGTAAACAAAACTTGTGTAAAATAAATAATACACACCGAATTTATGTATTCTATGACGTATATTGTGTGAGGCGCTGCTATAAGAGGTGGGTACTGACTATATAATAGATTAATTACCTGTGTATAGGAAATAAAAATCAATAAAGAATATAAAAAAATGTAACATCTACCTAATAATGAAATCAATATAATTATTAAAGTAATTCATTTTCATAGGTATCAATTGGAAAGGGCAATGTCACCGTGCCTGCCAGACTAATGGCAGAAATCGATTGGACTTCCCACACTTCAGCGACAAGACAACTGCTACAAGCCGTCTTTCCTAGAAGGTAATTACTAATTCCGGTTAACATTTAACCAGAAATTAATCAACTGCATTCTTTCTTACGTTTTCCTTATAGTATGTTCTGTTCTACGTATAAAATAGTACCAAATGCTTTTTTTTAAATTTGATTTTGAATGTGATTTGAAACAATATTTAAGACGATCGTCGATTTGTAATTGCCTATCCACAGTATAAATAAATAAAATTATTACATTAAAAATAAACCGTTTTAGAATTTTAGCCACTCATTCCTTAACTAAAAAGCGGAAGCAGTCACCGGCATTTGCGAACAAACCACCGAAAAAGCAATTGGACCCTAAATTAGTAGACGATATCGTTAACACTGTCGCTGAAAGGTGCGATGTTCCTAAAAGGATTGTTTGGTTGGTATTCTTATTTTAATCTCTTAACTTTGTTACCTTTTTAATATAGTATTTGTTTACAAAACAATGGAATACTCAATACCTACTAATGTATTCTAACATCTAACAAAAAAGCAAATATCATATTAGACATTTATGGGCTACGGTAAGTGGTCACTACCGCCAATAGACATTGGCGCCATTATATATTTTCCTTACATTGCGCCACCAACCTTGGGAACTATGATGTAATGTCCCTTTTGCCTATGGTTATACTGGCTCACTCACCCTTCCAAGCGAAACACAACAAAGTTAATTACTAAATATCGTTATTTGGTGGTACTAACAATAATGTAATTATAAACAAAATGTGTTTTTGTAGTAAATTATATAGATTAGACTTTTAGTATTAAAAAATTTACAGGAGGTCGATTACGACGAAATGTACGGACGAAGCAAAGTTATATAGAAATCGTCAACGGTTCAGAAAAATACACGAACAACAGAACCAAGAGAACGTCCCGCCATCTTCTGCGTCATCGAACGAATCCACCACTGCTCGAGATTAACGAGACCAAAAAAATATCAATTTGTACCATTGAGACAATCAATCAATTCAAAATAATTACTATTAAGATTTTTGCGTTAATAATTATCTCGTACATTTTTATCGTATAGACTTAAAATATAATCGTAGGATCGTGTCGTTGTATAATTAAGAATCGCAATATTTAATTTTTTTTAATTTTTGAATCATTCCACTGAGTTTTCATGTTTGTGTTTAATTATTATATATATCGTACGCGAAGGTGAACCATAATAAAAACAGCGTGATGGATTAATCTTGACTGTCCTCTTTAAAAAGATTGTTTCGCACTATTTACTATAAAATTAAATATTTCAAAATATTTATAATACCTATACCCATATATATTATACCTATATATATTATAGTTATTATACATTTTCAATTACATAAGTAAAATACTTTTGATAAAACTGATTTTCTTTTATTCCCTGTGAACCTTCTATATTGTTTTTTTTTCCTTCTTATATTCAAAGCAAAATAATTTTTCTTCTCTTTTCTTTTAATCTTTCGACGAAGTCAATGTTGCCATACCATTGCATCGCAAACATACACATTCTATACATTATCTTTTGTAAGTAAAGTTGACGTCAAAACACCTAAGTCCTAACCTGACATTCTGCAAAATGTATTTTAGTATTAATTACTTCTATTTTAAATTAATGTAATTACGTAGTTTTCATAAATATAAAAAAAATCAGAGATTAAAAAATCTACATTTATTGTAAAAATATGTACATAAATCATAATAATAAATTGTAATCAATCAGTCTTATTTCATTGGATATATAATACTTAGTTCCGAAAATTAAAATCGCATCAAATAAAGAATGTGTTTTAATTTTAACCATTGACTAATAATGTACTAACGTACTAGAATAGACACCGCAAGCCAAATGTTTGCGCGATGAGTTGTCTAATTTTCATACTCGCCTACGCTCATCGTGGCCGGACGTAGCGAAACTAGCGAAACTGTGACTAACATGATTAAAAAACGCCTTTTGCGTGTTAAAAACATGTAAAAATCAATCAACTACGAAGAAAAGAGATAGTTGCATGACTTATCATAAGTAAGATAAGTAAACTAAAACCAACCAAAACAAATGTTTGTACTTTACTATACATGACATTTTATATGAAAATCATAGATTATGAAAAGTGAACCGTATAGATTGGACACGTAGGTACTTAGCGTTAGTGTACTATTTATATAATAAAAATAATAATAATAATATCCTGGGACATTATTCACACACGGCTATCTGATCCCAAACTAAGCAGAGCTTGTACTATGGAAACCAGACAACTGATATACTACATATACTACTTTTCTTTTGTAAATACATACTTATATAGATAATTACACCCAGACTCAGGACAAACAGACATGTTCATGCACACAAATGTCTGTGAAAGGCACAATAAAGTCATATATCTACCAATCACTGGTAAAGGATATGAAAAGTAAGTTTGAAATTGATATACAACCGGAAAATTACCTAATCAATAAAACTAAACTTGTAGAGCTGCAAAGATCATTTATAAAAAAAGGTAAATAAATAAATATAATAATTTGTTTAAAGGTAAATAAAGTTTATATTAATTTGAAATGTTTATTTCACTTCGTTTACTTCAATTATACATAAAACCTACAGTTTGCCTATTTAAATTAATTTAACTTACCTACCAATACCCAATTCGATAGGCAGAAAAAAAAGTGTCGTGTCTATGACGGTGACATCGCATCTTTGACTCTTAGCCCCGCCCCGTGCGCCTTTTTTGGCGGGTCAGTGGAGGTACTTGCCTCACAATCCCGCACCACAACCTCCTTCTGCGACATGACACTCTCGCAGAAAATAACCATCTCCATCCAACATCTCGCTCGCTCGTTCGCTCGCTCGCTCGCAGCGAGAGGTCCCGCGGACTATCGCCGCCAGAGAATGCCTCTGGGGCCCCCACGCAGCACACTCTGTCAGAGTGTAGTGCGCCGTGTCCAGTGACGCACCATACTCGTAGCAGGAGAGTGATACCTCCCTCCTCGCTATCCCGTTCAGGTACTTACCGAAACAGCCATGTCCGGTACCACCGGCGTATAGGCGCCGGCACGGCATGGTGATTCCGACCCACCCACATTAGGTAGGAGGCGGCCCAATGTGGCAGCTGCATTGATGTCCTAGTAGGACTTAGTGATGCCCGAAGCTCCATCTTCCATCAAAGATTAGACCCAGATACTTCATCTCGTTCTTCCCCTCTATCCAAGTCCCTTCGACGATCATACACGGCCTACGTGGGGGGCCCAACGTGGACCGTGGCATAAGAGGGCCTCCATTTTGGAGACCCTCAAGCCCAACATTCCTATCTGGTCCACCGTGAGCCGCGACTCCGACGCGCCGCGACCACCGCGACGTGCCGACTTCGGGCCGGAGGGCTGCCTTCTGGAAATTCCACCCCGTCACCGTGATGAGGGTGTCATCCACGTAGCAAAACAACCTCATTCCGGGACGGACGGTTGCCCGCAGGCAGGGCCGGATTTAGAGGTCTGGAGGCCTCGGGACAACAAAGGAGTGGAGGCCCCCTGGCCCCAAATTATTTTCCAAATAGAATAAGTTTACAAAAGTTGTTTACTAGTGTTTACTAGTCGGAATTTAAAAGAATTCTTTTGCCAAAGTCTCTATTGCGGGGACTCCTTTTTGTGGAGGCCCCGGTATACTCCCAACAGTCTCCTGGGATAGGAAGGCACCTCGTGATATTGAAGCGCGTACTTCTACACCAAACCTAACCATAATATTTTTCCAAAACCAAAAACATTATATTTGATTAGCGGCAACATTACTAAAAAAATTTAATATAATATACATGTTGTGTGGTTTTATTTAAAAATGTTCATTTACACGAATATTAAGAGCTCCATCGCTATTATAATAAAAAAAACTGCTATAAAACTTATTTATTAACTTATTACGCGAATAGTTAGTGAAACGTATGATGTCTGATGCCTTGCTTCTATTTAGTGATGCGATAATTAAAAGACTTGGTTTGGAATATAAAAATTATAATGCGTATAGTACAATGATGTTGCGAAAATTGAAGAGTAATAATTCTAATATGGCTGCGCCGGTGGTGGTCCCCTTCCGTGGTACCACCGTGGCCCCCGGCCTTGGAAGCACTGCTTTCAATCAGCAAACAACGGACAGATTTTGGAAAAAGACCTGTTGATTAAGCCAGATGATGTTTTAATTGTCGCCACCCTGTTGATGCCATCCTTGCCTGGGGCGGTGGCATCGATTCGACCCAGCATCCATTTAAGGGGCGGCAGATTGTCTTCTTTGACTATCACCAATGTTTTGGGCTGCAGGTCTGCGGACGTTTGGCTCCATTTGCGTCTAGTTTGTAGCTCGGAGATGTATT
The DNA here is from genome assembly GCA_905220585.2 of Nymphalis polychloros. Lineage (NCBI taxonomy): Eukaryota > Metazoa > Arthropoda > Insecta > Lepidoptera > Nymphalidae > Nymphalis > Nymphalis polychloros. The sequence goes on from HG992247.1 coordinate 6,098,442, forward strand.
CCTTGGCCCAGCGCGCCCAGAAGTGCTGCCGGATTTGCTCCACCCTCTGATATCTGGTGAGGCGGTGCGCAGGAACGTCAACCATGTCTGGGAATGCGGGCGCAGTTAACGGGCGGCCAACGAGGAAATGAGCAGGACTGAGGGGATGAAGGTCATGCGGATCAGTGGACATGGGGGAAAGTGGACGGGAGTTCATGATAGCTTCTACTTGAGCTAACACAGTGGTGAGCTCCTCAAAGGTCAAGTGTGCGTTGCGTACTACGCGTGTTAAATGATGCTTACACGATTTGACCCCGGCTTCCCACAAGCCACCAAAATGAGGCGAATAAGGCGGAATAAAGCTAAACTTAATATTCTTATCACTAGCGTAATTAATTACATTATTTTTAAACGTGTTATTTGTTAATAAATTAGAAAAATTGTTCATTAAACCTACAAAATTGCGACCATTGTCGGAAAATATTTCTATAGGTTTTCCCCTACGGGAAATAAATCGCTTAAGTGTCAACAAGTATGCATCGGTAGAAAGATCACTGACCAGTTCGAGATGCACTGCGCGTGTAGTAAAACAACCAAATATACAAATATAAGCCTTAACTGTTTTAGACCCTCTTCCTTTGCGGTTGAGTATGAAAACTGGCCCTGCGTAGTCAACGCCACAGCGATAAAAGGGAAAACTCTGTGTTATTCGTTCTTCGGGTAAATTACCCATGAGAGGAGTTAAAGTTTTACCTTTAAGGCGTTTCCATGTGATACAAGCGTGAACTACCTTTTTTGTGAGATCTCTGCCACCTATCAGCCACCATGTTTCACGTAAATTGAATAGTAATGCTTGAGGTGCAGCGTGAAGTAATTGCTTGTGCTCATAACGGACTAATAAAAGAGTGAAATTATGTTTAGAAGATAACAAAATTGGATGTTTCTTATTATAATCGAATTGATGCGAATATGTGAGACGGCCACCAACTCTCATTAATTTATCTTTATCAACAAACGGATTTAATTTACATAATTTGTTTTTATTATATAAAGACTTGCCATTCTTTAACAACATGTACTCATTTGGAAACGATTCTAACTGAGACAGTCTAGCTAATGTTATCTCAGCCTTTCTCAGTTCATCGACGCTTATCGAGCCGTGCAGACGCTCGTGTCGCTTGCTGCGAATGTTTTGAATGAAACGCAGCGCGTGTGCGCAAGTTTTAAACACCGTACGTTTAGAAAAGGTGCAGAGGCAGTGCCGTAGGTGACAGTGTTCAATTGATAAACATGAATTTCGTCACAAGGATTTTCGCGCCACAGGATTAATTGCAAGTCTCGTTGATCATCTTGTACTAAGCACTGCCTGTACATCTTTTCAGTATCAGCACATGCTGTATATTTGTATTGCCTGAAGCGTAATAATATGGCAATCAAATCACCTTGAATCGGCGGTCCAACGCGAATACCACTCGCAGTTTGGTTGTGGTGCTGTGTTCGCGAAACACTCCATGATGGGGCATAAAGTAGTGTTGGATTCCGTAGATACTAACACGAGTCATGTGACCTAATTCGATGTACTCATTGATGAAATCAATGTACATCCTTTTGTACTCAGGTGACCGCTGAAGTCTTTTTTCGAGAGCAACGAAGCGACGCTCAGCTAACGCATACGATTCACCTAACACACTCGGCGACTCTTTGAAAGGAATTCGAACACAGAACCTTCCATCCTTATTGCGCTTCGTAGTTTGGATGAAATGATCCTCACAAGCCTTATGCTCACTATGAAGAGCAGGAGCACTACGGAACTCCTCGAGCTCCCAAAACATCTGAAGCTGAATGTCTACCGACTGTAAAAAATTGCATTGTATAGATTTAGTGACACGTACATGTGTATTTATAGGTCCAGAAACGATCCAGCCTAATTTAGTGTTTAATAAGAAAGGGCCGTTTGCTAATTGTATTTTGCTATCGCATAATAAATCCCAAAACATATCGGCACCTATTAAAATATCGATTGGCTGGGATTTATAGAATTGAGGATCCGCCAGTTGTATGTGCTCAGGGATTTTGAACTGCGCGCTTTGTACACACACGCCGGGTAAGGATGACGTAATTTGAGGTAAAACAAAACATTGTATACGCGTTTTGTAGGAATTGATGCGTGATTTAATCTCAATATCACATATTTGTGAAGACTGTGTTACTGAGTTTCCTACCCCTCGTATTTCTTGAGTGGACTGTATTAAAGGTATATTTAATTTATCGCATAATGATTTAGTAGTAAAACATCTTTCGCTGCCATTGTCAAGCAGCGCGCGCGCCGTGTAAATATTGTTTTCGTTTTGTGCTATATTAATAATTGCAGTAGATAACAAAACAACATGTGAATCTACACCTAATGACTTGCTAATTAGTGCGTTATTAGATTGTGCGCATAAAGCTTGTGTGCAATTGTCATTCACGGTCATTGATGCCGATTCTACGATTGTGTGTTTAGCGGGGGGATGTCGCGGCTCGCCTATAAAAACAGGTTTGCTTATCGGTTGCATCGCCGAATGCATCGTTGTTATTGTATTAGTTTCTTGAATCGGCTTGTCGTAATGAAGTAGTGAATTATGTTTGACATTACACTTTCGACAGGGCCCGAACCTACAACTATCTACTGAATGTCCTGAGCGCAAGCAATTTAAGCAAAGTTTATTATTAACTATGAATTGAAGCTTAGAATCATAACTTGAATTAATAAACTTTTGACAAGCGTACAGTGGATGATTACTATTGCACATCAAACATGGCTTACGCATAACATAGTGGCGATCGAGTGGTGTGTTGCTGGAAATATTGCAGTGTAATTTATTTGTGTTATGTGAAGTATTAATTTGTTTTCGACTGACATTGTGTTCGTGATTTTTACTGTGTGATACTTGCAATGTTTCTAACACATCTGCCCTGTTTTTGAGAAAGGTTAGCAAATCATTTATTTTTAACTTCACTTCAGGATCACCGTTATGTAATAATAAAGTGTCTTTGTGTTGTTCCCACTCTCGTTCTGAAGTCTGATCGAGTTTGGTAACCACGAGATAAATTATAAGAGTATCCCAGGAGTCTGTAGGCTCACCTAAGATTTTTAAAGCGCGTAGGTTTTTTAAAATAGTGTCGATTAATTTTCTTAATAATGATGGTGACTCTTTCGTGACGTTTTGAATAGAAAAAAGTGCTTTGACGTGATTGTGTATTAGTAATCTACTGTTGTTATATCTGTTTAGAAGTAGTTCCCAGGCGACTTTGTAATTGCTAGCAGAGAATTCAAGTGAATCTATTACTAAAGCGGCAGTACCTTTTAATGTTGATTTTAAATAATGAAATTTTTGAATGTCACTTATTTCTGTTGAATTATGTACTAATGAAAGGAATGTGTCTCTAAATTCTAGCCAGTTCTCACACGAACCGTCAAATGAAGGCATTGAAATAGTAGGTAACTTAACGGATTTGAACGTGGCATGACAGTGATCTTTACTACAGTGAACGGCTTCTCCACCTTTTAAGATGCATTCTGTTTGGGCTAGTGTACTGTAGTAATTGTCTTCAAACGATTCTCTTTGGATTAATTGTTCTTCGATATCCTCAACCATATTTTCTAGTTCACTTTGAAGGAAATTTAATTCAGTAAACAAGCTTGCGGCACCTTGTACACGAAGTTTTAAATCTATACGATTTTGGGTGGATAGTAATTCATCTAGAGAATTTAAATAGTTAGCGAATTTAGTTAGCCTACCCTTTATGATAACTTGCTTTTTAATTAACTCGCGGGCTTTCACTATGCTTTTCATCAGTAATGACTACATTGGGTGATTTATACATTTTGGTGACCGTTAAGAAGCCGTAAGTACTCACGTGTATAATGGATGAAGTATTTGCGGTAGGTAGATGTGGTATAACCTGGTTTGTTCACAACGCCCACAAGCAGCTTGAAGCACTCGAATGGATGGATGAACTGGATGATGCGTTAATTTCGTTGGCTCTCCTTGTTGGTCCGTTCTTGAGGTCGATATTGTCCAAATCCAAATTTCTTTAAATTGCCGGTTTTTGATGCGTATATATTCGGCTACGAAGGTCCATATGAAGCGTATGATGTCTGATGCCTTGCTTCTATTTAGTGATGCGATAATTAAAAGACTTGGTTTGGAATATAGAAATTATAATGCGTATAGTACAATGATGTTGCGAAAATTGAAGAGTAATAATTCTAATATGGCTGCGCCGGTGGTGGTCCCCTTCCGTGGTACCACTGCTGCGACGTCACAGCCGGTGTTGCCGCAACAGTTGGTTATATGGAAAGGCGCTTTTATAGTAAAGGAACAATTTATTATAATTGTTTAACCCAGTACTCACAAATCTGACTAAAATCTCTATCAAAACTGTTTTATGCATATTTTTTTTACAGGTAATAATTTTAAATATAGCTAAAAAATGTACTTAGCCTAAAACTAACTTAAATTGTAGTGGTTACGTTTTACGCTGGATAAACCACTGTAGGTATACAATTTTGTAATCTGTTATCTGTCAACTGAGTAAAGCTGCACGGTCGTATACACAGGTCTTGCAACTGAGTCAAATTTCAATGGTGAGAGATAGGTGTGAGTGTGTTACAACTGCGGATTTTTTGTTATTTAACTGTTTTGTTTGGATTTGAAAAAGTTTTCGGGATAATTATTACGCGAATTGTTATGCTTCTGGTGGCCGTAAATCGAACTTAACAGCGTCATTATGTCAACGTACCTCAAATTGAAGTTGCAAGACCTGTGTATACGACCGTGATACTACCTAATCTTGGCGGTATGGGTTGAACTAAATATTCTGTAGCGCCATCTAGTGATAAGGTATAAAAAATGCATAATATAAAGACCTTCCAAGTAAAAAAAGTAAATTTGTCAAGTTTATGGTGATCAATCGATCGATCCATTTCGATATATATTTTACGAGATATACTACGATTCTGGTTATTTGCAAAATTTTCGATTCTAAAGTATTTTTGTGATAATAATCGTACGTAAATGCGAAAATGCGTAAATATCTGTTCGTATTTATATGAAATTTTACTACTAGGTAATTAAATACAATAATGACTGTCTGGCTTAATATTACCTACTTAAACTTTATAAGAGGGCTACTAAAAGAAAAAAAAATCTTAACTAACATTGTCACAGTCACAAATTGTCACAAATATGTATATTCTATATTGAGGATATCGTAAAAATATAGTTAAAAGTATAAATTAATTTATTCGTATCGTCCTATATTTTTTATACTAATGGTGCGAAAAATGCGATTTTAAAAGGTTAATTTGTAAATTAATTTAGTAACGATTTAGTTTTATGATAACTAACGTATAAAATCGACGATTTTAAAATTACTAATAACTAATAAATATTCAATAAATGAAGTTAACATGATACGAACATTCTGAATGAGTTATTTGTTAAAAGCTTATTAAGTAAAATATTAAAATCCTCTTTATTACATTATATATTATTTTGAACTAAGTACTTGGCTATAAAAATAAGTATAAGGTATAACATATGATTTCATTTATAGGTATTATAAATATTTTGAAATATTTAATTTTATAGTAAATAGTGCGAAACAATCTTTTTAAAGAGGACAGTCAAGATTAATCCATCACGCTGTTTTTATTATGGTTCACCGTCGCGTACGATATATATAATAATTAGACACAAACATGAAAACTCAATGGAACCTTCACGTGACCCTGCTACTACAAATGTTCAAATGCAGCCTCGATACTGTATGTTCTTTCCCGTAAGCTATTTCGATGCTGTTATATTTATGAGCAAACAAAAAAAGTACTAAGAAACTGTTATGCTTTATTTTCAAATCTCCACAGTTTAATGGTGACATTTAAATTTATACTTTAATTAATTACTTTGTCAAAAAAAAATATTTACGATATACTTTACTTAATAGTAATTATTTTGAATTGATTGATTGTCTCAATGGTACAAATTGATTTTTTTTTTGTCTCGTTAATCTAGAGCAGTGGTGGATTCGTTCGATGACGCAGAAGATGGCGGGACGTTCTCTTGGTTCTGTTGTTCGTGTATTTTTCTGAACCGTTGACGATTTCTATATAACTTTGCTTCGTCCGTACATTTCGTCGTAATCGAGCTCCTGTAATTTTTTTAATACTAAAAGTCTAATCTATATAATTTACTGAAAAAACACATTTTGTTTATAATTACATTATTGTTAGTACCACCAAATAATATATAATTTTTATTACCGGGATACGTTTTATTGGCAACGATTTAATTAGGGTAAATGTTGGTAAAAATCTTAATAAATTAAATTAAAATTATTCATTAAACGTGAAGTTAATTCTAACCACTACTATTAATACTTATTGATAAACCAGCAGTCTTCGGTTAAGATTCACGTCCCAAAAAATTATAATAAGCGAATTTGCAGAGATATATCTATTAAATGTTCTATTATATTATATGTCGGTATAAATTCACTTCGCTTTAAGAACGTTTTTTAAAACTCTTTGAAGAATGCAAATGCACTAGTACCTCGGTAGGTATATATAAGTATAAAATGTGAGTAGTCTATTCATATATTTTATATACGAGGATATAGTAAAGACTCAAAAAACACTATTGATCACTATGAGCGAAAAATAAATGTTTCAAAAATTAAAAAAAAAAATATATTGCGATTCTTAATTATACTACGACACGATCCTACGATTATATTTTAAGTCTATACGATAAAAATGCACGAGATAATTATTAAAGCAAAAATCTTAATATCTATTAAGCCTAGCCTAGACACAGTTTAATAAATGTAGGTTTAGAGAATAGGTGTATATATGTACGTACGTAGGTCGTACTAAGAAGACTTTGGTAACTACGTACAAACCAGCACTTATATAATTATCCTTGTTGTTTCGCTTGACTATTTTCAAATTATTTATTACAAGTTTTCCCCCTCGTATTAAAAAGTATATTAATTTATAAATTGACGCAATTTTATTTATCAAAATATGCGTGAATATTTTTATTCGATTAGAAGACAAGTAAAAAAAAGCCTGAACGTATGTCATGTCTATAAATAATATCTACTCGGTGGTAGAGCTTTGTGCAAGCTCGTTTGGGTAGGTACCACCCACTCATCAGATATTCTACCGCAAAACAGCAGTACTTTGCATTGTTGTGTTCCGGTTTGACGGGTGAGTGAGCCAGTGTAATTACAGGCACAAGGGACATAATATCTTAGTTCCCAAGGTTGGTGGCGCATTGGCGATGTAAGCGATGGTTAACATTTCTTACAATGCCATTGTCTATGGGTGTTGGTGACCGCTTACCATCAGATACCCATATGCTCGTCCGCCGACCTATACAATAAAAAAACAAATAGTAATGAATTGTTAACATTACTACTACACAGACCTATCAACTTACAATTATCTACCGACATTTAAGAAAACGCTACCCTCTTCAAAGACATCTTGATCAGCTGGGCTTAATAAATTGTATTGGTATTAAAAGTTTCTTATTTTTTATTCATATGTTTTGTGGAAGTGTGTGCTTGTCAGTATTTTAATAAATCTTTTTTTTGTTAAAATTAAAAAAAGATACTATAGGTAGAGTATCTATAATCGGTGATATATAGAAATATGTATATGGTTCGTTTTTTAAAAGAATTAATCATTTAATAAGGAAACAATAGGTATCCGATTGGTAAGAAACAAATCTTTATTCAAATATAAAATACTTAAATTTGTCTAATATATAGCTAAGCCTCCTAACCATGTTTTAAGAATACCTATCTACTTAAACTAACAAACGCGATTTAAGATGAAGAGAATATATTATTGAAATAAGAACAGTAACATTTTACAACTTCAATGAATTTTATTCATGATAGTAGGATCTTAAAGATAAACTCATTTTTTTCTAAAAATGTATATATATTGAAGTCTTAGATAATTCAGCGGTAAAGCGCTTAAACATCTGTTTCAAAGAAAATCATTACAGCTAAAGTAGTCATTTTAAACATGATATATTAAAATTAAACCTTATTCAGATTTTTATCATATAAAAATCACTTACAAGTATTATCCTGATAACGCCCGCGGTAGCCTCTATGAAGGTCCAGCAAGGCTAGCGCAGCGTCCATTTCAGAGTTTACAGCTAAAGTAGTCATTTTAACTGGACTTGGACTTTAGTTATCTGCAATTCTAAAATAAATAAATATTTCTTAATAATAGCTCACAAAGAAACAGTAATCGACTATCGACAAACATAGTTAAAGTTCAAATAAGCTTCCGATAGCAATTGTCAGCAGTCATTCAAAATACCATGCTTTTCAATTATCCCTTCCAGGTATAAAATATAAGGTACATGTTTTTGTACATAACAAGGCAACCTCAATAAACCTATTGTTTATTTTCCTTATCCTATTGGATGAGCTTTTCTAGATCTAATGTTTCTACCTGATTTTTTTATCTAGTATTTTTGACAAAACATGGATACACTAAAGTTGTACTAAATAATATAATACAAATTGAAGTCAGTGTCTGAAATTTTTGTTTGACCCTTATTAGACTAATTTCATTATTACGTAATAATGTTTAATATAAAAAATAAGTAATAATATTATCATATTAAATCAATTAACTATGAATTTGTAAATACAAACTTTAACTAATTAAAAAATTTAATTTAAGCGGTTGTCTATAAGATCATGATTATTTTATGTTATGTGAGTAATCGGAACTTTAAAGCCTATTTTTTAATTAATTTTCAAAATACACTTTCAAATAAAGGGGTCTCAGGGGGCACACGACTTTTTTTGGATCACGGTTCATATTTCTAATTTTAAAAATAATGAATTTAATCTTAATGAAGTAAATGACTAATATAATATTAAACATAAACGAAACTTTTGATATCTAATATTAAATTCAAATGATATAAATAAATATTAAATCATCTCGCATAAGTATCGCGTGTTTGATACGGAACCTTAAGATCACATCAATATCGATTTATTATTTTTTTCTAGAAAGTTTGCAACAGATGTATGTTTTTTTTAGTTTCGTATTTGTATATGTCGGATTTCAGGCTGACATCAGAAGTAAAAGATCAAATTGTCTATACAATTTCTTTATTATAATCAAGAGTTCAATATTAATTATTAATTAATGATTTAATTGAATTAAATATCTTAAATCTTAATCAATTATTATAGTGAGATAAAACATAATATAATTAATCACTGTTCTGATAATTATAATATCATTTAAATTTAAACTATATATAATAATGGCGTGGAATGCCAAAATGGCAGTCAGGGCAGGCTACTGGGACAGTGTCCGTGCACCAAGACGCATCCAAAAGAAATGCGTGCCGGATTAATATTACGATGGTTTTTATACTAAACAGATGACGTCAGGTGCACGTGCCACTAGCGCATTGTTATCGCTGTCCGTTGTTTTTGTCGAACATCTGTTGCCGCCGTCACGGCCATTCTGACAATCGCACGTCCTCGGGCGCAGAGTGTTCTTTTTAAAAAATAAATAAAATAAAAGACAACTTATTAAACACGGAGACAGAACAGTAATTGTGAATCATTAAAAGGCAACATTCTACAGTATTTCAAATTCCTACTGCTGGTCTAGATCGTCAACCCATAATAGTAGGTGAGATCCCTACAGCTTACTAAGGCTGCTGGTCTAGGTTTAACACAACCCCTACAGCTCAAACATGTTTAACTATCTAATCTCTAAATGAATCTGCGGACATAGTCTCTTCAGAATCAACAGAAAGAGTTTCTTCGGAATTAATTACATTATCACCAGTGTCAACATCTCTTGATACATAATTGTCTAACAATGCGCCCGAAATAGTGTTACAAGAGTCAATAGTTTCGGCTTCCGCCATCACGGGCCCTTCATCGTCATCAGAGTCATAATTTTGGGAAATTTCGATAAAACCCTGTTGGCCTTGAGGGACTTCTCTTAAATTTTCATGTGCGTACTTATAGATTCTGTTAGAGCCGTTTAATTTTTTGAGTTCGTAACGGTCGTTGTCTAAAACTGTAACAATTTTAAAAGGTCCCTTAAATTTTTTATCTAATTTTGTTTGATGTCTCTCTTCACATTTGACAAATACAAAATCTCCCACTTTAAAAGGATTTATACGAGCTTTCCCTTTATTAAATCGAACAGTATCAGCACTCGCTAATCGTCTTATATTATCTGATGCCGATAAACGAGCCGCGTCGACATTAATTCTACTTGGATTAGATGAACCAGGAGATAATCTAGCCAAGCTTAAGGAATTTCCTTGAATTCCAAACATGAGCTCAATTGGCGAAAAACCCGTAGTACGAGAGCGAGTACTATTTAAAGCTAGTTGTATTTCTCCTAGTTGATCCTGCCAAGTATTATTTGAGTTACATTCTATTACAGTAAGAATATTTTTTAGTGTTCGCATAACCCTCGCAACCTGACCATTAGCTCGACTGGTACCGGTAGCTATTAAATGAAGTTCTATGTTATTTATTTTACAAAATTCTTTAAATTCACTACAATCATAACAACGCCCACGATCAGCTATAATGCGTCTGGGAGCCCCAAAAAGATTTACAGAATTTCTAATAGTTTTTATTGCATGAGAAGAATTTAAAGTTGGTGTATATTCAAGAAGAACAAATTTTGTAAAAGCGTCTATTAATACAGAACAATATTCTTTTCGCGCACTTTTCCCACTTAATTTCCCGGTAAGATCTATATGAACAGTGTGCCATGGTATGGAATGTTTAGGAATTGGATGAAGCTGTATTTGCTGAGCGCCAGAGGGGCCTTTAGAAGTTTTGCATACAACGCATGAATTAATAAATTTCTTAACAAATTTAGACATATCTGGAAACCAGTAAAACTCGTATAATTTGTCTAAAGTTTTATCGAAACCTAAATGTTTAATTTCGTTATGGATATGACTAATAAGGGACCAAACAAGAGAGCGCGGTATAATAGGAAGCCAACTAGTTATTCCTCTACGATCGATTTTCCTAAATAAAACATTTTGTCTTAAATCATATGTATTAGGTATGGTATTTCATCCGGTAACTGGTGGTTTTGTAATTTAGTTTTTAAATCTGAAATTTCGGAATTTCGTTCTTGTTCTACAATCAACCACCTTTGTCTAACTCTAAAAAATTAACCTTTCGAGGCTCAATATTACTTGTTAATAAGTTTCGAGACAAAAATTCCGCATGGGCCATTTTTCTACCTTCTTTATAAACAATATCAAAATTGTAAGCTTGAAGTATAGCCCACCAACGGTGTACTCTAGGTGTTAAATCGCATTTGGAATGAGATGCTTTTAGAGAATTGCAATCGGTAAATACTGTAAAAGTTCGCCCGTATAGATAGTGTCTGAAGTGCTCAATTGCTTTGACTACAGCTAAAGTCTCCAGCTCATATGAGTGATATCGACTCTCAGCGCTAGTTGTTTTACGACTAAAATATGCAACAACATGAGGTCTGTCATTTAGTTTTTGAATAAGCACTGCACCGTAACCATCACAACTAGCATCAGTATGGAGCTCAATTGGTAGAGAAGGGTCAAATATTTTTAATACGGGTTCAGAGGTCAGTATATCAATGATTTTCTTGTGAATTTGATCATGATTAACTGTCCATTGAATTTTACCTTTGCCTCTAGTTAATGGATATAATGGTCTTATAAGCTGAGAGAAATTTGGGATAAATTGTCTAAAGTAAGTGGCTAAACCAATAAGTTGTCTGACTTGTGTTACAGTTTTTGGAGGAGGGACATCAATTAAAGCTTGAATTTTTTTGGATTTGGTCTAATTTCTCCTGCTGAAACAACGTAACCAAGATATTCAGTTTGAGTTTTAAGAAAAGAACATTTCTTTATATTGAAAGAAAAACCAGAGGCTGACAAAGTTTCTAATAATTTATCTAGGCGATGTAGACCTTCATCAATTGTATTTGAAGCAGAAAGTACATCATCCATATAAACCAGAATTTTGTCATCGGACAAAGGTTTAAGAGCATTATTGATTGCTCTTTGGAAGACGGGGGGTGCGTTTTGAAGTCCAAAAGGCATAGCTAAATATTCGTATTGTCCTTTTGGAGTGACAAAAGCTGTTTTTTCTTTTGAATCCTCATGTACTGGAAGTTGATGAAAGCCAGAGGCCATGTCAATGGTAGAAAAATAATGAGCACCATGTAATTTATCTAATTGTTCACTGATTAGGGGTAAGGGGTAATTGTCTGGTTTAGTATTACTATTTAATTCTCTAAAGTCAACACACATACGTTTGCTACCATCTTTCTTTTCTACCAATATTATGGGACTTGCAAACGGGGATTTACTTTCTCTTATGATATTAGCTGTCAATAATTCCTTTATCTTATCATCAACAATCTTAGATTCATCCATAGACAATCTATAGGGGCGCCTTTGTACTATCTTATGGGGATCAACCAAGTCAATCTTTAATTCTCCCGTTTTTATACGTGTAGTTGGTAACGTTTCAATAAATTTGTGAGAGTATTTAGTTAATATTTGATTTAGTTTATCTAAATAAATGCCAGTTAAATCGGTATTAATTGAATTAGAACAAAAAGTATTACTTGTCCTAGTGCACATATTAGTTATTTTAGCGCGATTGAATTTTAAGCCAGTTTCACAAATTTCAACAGATATATTATTTTGAAGTACATCGCGACCCAATAGGATAGTATCTTCTAAACAGTCGTCCGGAAGAATATGAAAAGTAATATTAGTCGAAATATCCCCTATTTTAACACAGCTAGTTATCTGTTCAGTACTAGTTACAATATTTTTACCTATGCCAGTCATATTGACAAGGTTATGCGATCTTTCACCATACATTAAATCTGAACAACTTTTTTTAATTAAGCTACACTCAGAACCTGAATCAAATATAAATGGTAAGCTCATACCACTAGAGTCCATAGTCCCTCGAGCCACTTTGGAGCACACGTTGACCCGCTTGTTGTCGGCAGCCGGTTGTTCTTTCTTCTGGACGTCAGATTTTGTGGGGCAGTTGGAAACCGAGTGGCCGGATTCGACACATACGTAGCAAATGACTTGGCTGCCGGTGTACTTGTGGTTGAAGCGTTTGTCTGGAACACTGGAACTTGGATTAGCGTTTTTCCTTTTGTCCGACACTCTGAAGCTCGGTGTCCTGTTCTGCCACAATTGTTGCAGATTCCTCGAAAGCCCAGGGTTGTACGATCACGTTTTGGATCAACTTCATTGTGGTCGATCTCATGTCTTCTTTTTAGTGAAATGCTACGCAAGACACGAAACAGTTGTGCTTTGTCACTTGTAACCGTTGAGTTTAACTCACGTCGAATTAAGTTATCACATTGTGACAATACGGAAATAGCAAAACCTGTTACTATATTTTCAGGAAGATTAGCACCAGGTATTCCATCAATATACTGCCACAGTCGCAAACATGCTTGGGCTGGTGTCTCGTCGGATTTTATTTGGAATTTCAATATTTGATCAAAATGATCTTGAATGAGCATTGGTCGGGAAAACTGAGCTTTCAAAATTTCTTTGACCTCAGACCATTGAAATTGGTCAGGATGAATTTTCGTTAGAAAAGTCGCAGCTCGCCCTTTTAAACATTGAGTTAATGCTACTATTAGGTCTACTTTTTGTAAATTTCTATTTCGGATTATGACCTCTGATAGCTGACACCAATCTTCAATATTGGAATGAGGGTCATCTGGATCGAAAGTTACCAATGAGGTAATTGGATGTGGTGCACGGGAATTAAATTCTAATTTTTCGGCTATTTTTGAAAAAATTGCCTCCATGCCACTACTAAACAAGGACATTGGGTCTATTGCAGTGAAAGCTTCAGAAGGGGGCTGGTGTTCGGATCCCACTTCTGATGTCGGATTTGAGGCTGACATCAGAAGTAAAAGATCAAATTGTCTATACAATTTTTTTATTATAATCAAGAGTTCAGTATTAATTATTAATTAATGATTTAATTGAATTAAATATCTTAAATCTTAATCAAATATTATAGTGAGATATAACATAATATAATTAATCACTATTCTGATAATTATAATATCATTTAAATTTAAACTATAATAATGGCGTGGAATGCCAAAATGGCAGTCAGGGCAGGCTACTGGGACAGTGTCCGTGCACCAAGACGCATCCAAAAGAAATGCGTGCCGGATTAATATTACGATGGTTTTTATACTAAACAGATGACGTCAGGTGCACGTGCCACTAGCGCATTGTTATCGCTGTCCGTTGTTTTTGTCGAACATCTGTTGCCGCCGTCATATACAAATAAGTTAAACTTTTAATACATACATGATAGTAGGATCTTAAAGATTAACTCATTTTTTTCTAAAAGTCGTAATAAACTTTATTTTATAACAGCAAATTCTTGGTACCTTAATCCGCTGTAAAACAAAATTTCATTCAATGTTAAACAAAAAAAGACAACAGAAACTGACCCGCCAAAAAAAAGGGGAGGAGTTGCCGATGCAATGTACACCTTCTCCCCCCGCCATAACCGAGGCTCGGCTTGGCCCCTAGGATTGGAAGCCCGCTTAGGTGGGTCAACCATCTAGGATACGGTAGAATGCGCAAGTGATCGTGTAACGCCCCTTCGAAGAGACGAAGTGGGTACCGCTGGTTTTGCAGTAGGTATTCCGGCTCTTTCAGCGCCGGCGAGTCTCATATACCTTATGTGAGGGAAAAGAAAAGTATCTCCGGCACACTACATGTATGCAATGCTTTGTGTAGGTGTTTCGTGTTGTGTGTAGGGTAAAACAAGTACGGCTTAAGAAATTTCTCAATTGCCCCCTCCCCACTAGACCAAAAGCTGGGTACGCCCATGATAATGTACTAACGTACTAAAAACAGACGGCGCGAACAAAATTTGTGTAGCAGACGCAGGAGTGCGGGGCGCACGGGGCGGGGCTAAGAGTCAAAGATGCGATGTCACTGTCATAGACACGACACTTTTTTTTCTGCCTATCGAATTGGGTATTGGTAGGTAAGTTAAATTAATTTAAATAGTCAAACTGTCGGTTTTATGTATAATTGAAGTAAACGAAGTGAAATAAACATTTCAAATTAATATAAACTTTATTTACCTTGAAACAAATTATTATATTTATTTATTTACCTTTTTTTATAAATGATCTTTGCAGCTCTACAAGTTTAGTTTTATTGATTAGGTAATTTTCCGGTTGTATATCAATTTCAAACTTACTTTTCATATCCTCTACCAGTGATTGGTAGATATATGACTTTATTGTGCCTTTCACAGACATTTGTGTGCATGAACATGTCTGTTTGTCCTGAGTCTGGGTGTAATTATCTATATAAGTATGTATTTACAAAAGAAAAGTAGTATATGTAGTATATCAGTTGTCTGGTTTCCATAGTAAAAGCTCTGCTTAGTTTGGGATCAGATAGCCGTGTGTGAATAATGTCCCAGGATATTATTATTATTATTTTTATTATATAAATAGTACACTAACGCTAAGTACCTACGTGTCCAATCTATACGGTTCACTTTTCATAATCTATGATTTTCATATAAAATGTCATGTATAGTAATAAAGTACAAACATTTGTTTTGGTTGGTTTGAGTTTACTTATCTTACTTATGATAAGTCATGCAACTATCTCTTTTCTTCGTAGTTGATTGATTTTTACATGTTTTTAACGCGCAAAAGGCGTTTTTTAATCATGTTAGTCACAGTTTCGCTAGTTTCGCTACGTCCGGCCACGATGAGCGTATGCGAGTATGAAAATTAGACAACTCATCGCGCAAACATTTGGCTTGCGGTGTCTATTCTAGTACGTTAGTACATTATTAGTCAATGGTTAAAATTAAAACACATTCTTTATTTGATGCGATTTTAATTTTCGGAACTAAGTATTATATATCCAATGAAATAAGACTGATTGATTATAATTTATCATTATGATTTATGTACATATTTTTACAATAAATGTAGATTTTTTAATCTCTGTTTTTTTTATATTTATGAAAACTACGTAATTACATTAATTTAAAATAGAAGTAATTAATACTAAAATACATTTTGCAGAATGTCAGGTTAGGACTTAGGTGTTTTGACGTCAACTTTACTTACAAAAGATAATGTATAGAATGTGTATGTTTGCGATGCAATGGTATGGCAACATTGACTTCGTCGAAAGATTAAAAGAAAAGAGAAGAAAAAATATTTTGCTTTGAATATAAGAAGGAAAAAAAAACAATATAGAAGGTTCACAGGGAATAAAAGAAAATCAGTTTTATCAAAAGTATTTTACTTATGTAATTGAAAATGTATAATAACTATAAACTCTTATAATGCACAATTGTAATTGGACGGATTTGAGATTCAGAACAATAAAACTAATATTATTCCTAATACATAAGAAATACCATAAAATGGTGAAAATGCCACAACATATAAAAATACATTTATGTATTAACTTATTGCTAAAAAATTTATTTATCTAATGTGATCAGTTTAAATGTACTTAATTAACTAAATAATTATCTAATTACAGTTATGATTTATAAAAAAATAAATTTATTGTAATACAAAATATTAATAGCAATTATTCTATTACATCAAACACCTACAAATTAAAAATTTATAATAATTACGTCAATTTTTAGGATCAGTATTTAATTATCAATGAGAACAAAGCATTTATACCTTAAAAACAATGAATAAGTTCACCAATCAAGAATGATTTTTCGAATCACAAAATTGCAGAATGAACAACCTCATTCCCGGAGCATTCCAATAGATAAAATGAATTCAATAAGACACAGGTAATACTTTAACAAACATACTTGTCATGTTACGACAATAAGGTAACGGAAGATTCTTTCACAAGCTCTATTAATATAAATTAATACACATAGAAATAAAAAAAGGTTTAAAATGTTGTTGTCATTATCATTGGTTATCCATTAAAGCAAAGTCAACAAACTATATAATTATGATTTTATTCAAGATTATCTGTATATGTTGTGAGTACTATACTGTACTGTATATAAAATTCATTATTTTCTGAGAATAAAAGGCAATAAAATCTTATATATAATTTTCAAAATTTAAAAAATATTATCAATGTAAAATTAAATTTAAATTATTCATACATACTACATTTAAATTTTATGGATGAGTCTTAAATATTAATCATTTGTTAAACAAACTTACTTCTTATAATGAAAAGTGCTCCTAATAACACACTAATAGCAGGTTTCATTGTTTCACTGCCACTCTGTAAATGAAAGTTTATTTTTTTAATTATAAATACACATAATAAAATTTAACTTTTTATACAAACTGTATGGAAACTCTAAATCATTAAAACAGTAAGAGAAAAACCATGTTACACAGCCCATTGTTTAATTTGTAACTGTATTCCAAAATGAAAATTGACGGAAATTTAAACTGATAACCTCATTTTTGAAGACTGGTAAGAAAACAGAACCTAATATTGTGCAAATATAAAATTGTTGTTTAAGGGGATTACTATTCTTTATTCAATTGTTGATTACAAGTATGGGTATGTTGTTCATTTTACTTACGATTATATAGTAGTTGCATCTGTCGCCTTGGCAGCAATCTGAACACACCCAGTCTTGATACCAAATATGAGTACAAAGAGGCATGTTGCGCTGCCTCATAATAATACATTCTTCCTTCTCAGAATATCTTTTAGATATATAATATTGTTTTTTTGCACCTTGCGACCAATACGGAGCAGTTCCCCATTTTATTTCAGTTAGGCAAACACTCTCATTGTTGGTGCATGTTTTAATAGTTTTATGCATTTTTCTGAATTATCTTCTTGTGAATCACAAACATAGCATTCGAGACAACTTACTATAAAAGAATAATCATAATAAAACACACAATTATGGTTTTTTTACAGGCATAGTTAAAATAACATTTCAAAATTTACCTCCAATAAGATAAGTACATAATAAAAGTGAAAAAAATAATGTACTTCTGGTAAACATGGTAATTATATTGAAGTATAAATTTTTTGGTATAGCAATTTGTATAATTAAAATTTATTTTGTCTAAAAAATATCAGAAATAATAGTTATACGGGTGTGGCAGTTTCATCAACAATTTTCTACCACAGTTTGAACAATATCATTTACTAGAGCTGCGTCTAGTTTCTTTTTAGCAGGTTGGTTAGGAAAAGCTGGTGAATGAAGGCTTTCCTGTTAGCGAATGAGTTGCCAATACCCTGAAAAAACTTTGTTTCATAATAATTTATATATCGACTTTGAAGTAGTGATCATTTCTATAAATATAACTTAATACTTAAACCTACTTTCTTGAAAAGACAGCTGTCAAAAGTGTTCGAGTGGCATACGTATAAGACGTCCAGTCCATGTTCTTGAGAAGTCTAGCTGGAACTGATGCATTTCCGTCTCCAATTAAAACCTAAAAGTATTAAGTTTATATTCATTATTAAATATATACTATGTAAATTAAATTGAGGCCGTGAAAATCCATACCATTTCGTTACTTGACTTATTTGTATTCTTTGGTTTTAAACTTCTTTTCATTTCTTTCTAAACTCTCATGTCACTGTTCGTAAGGTCATCGCGTTCTTTAGCTAATGTTGAATCACAGTATGTCTTTTCAGAATAATAATCGGTAATTGAGGATGTTTCCGGTTTCTTTGTTTTCAGCTTTGATTCAAGACATATACAATACAAATCAAATTCAGTGTGTGTGATATATTTTGAATGATTTTTTTTAGAGTTTTCGTTCCAACGTTTGGGCGAATACACTTGTTTTTTTGGGGTGCGTGTATGAGGAAGAGGCGCTGGCTGCAAAATTGACGTAGTATTAGATTAAATTTTAATTTAAGTAATTTAATTATTTAAAAAAATATTTTTCTTGAACATTACTTACTGTAGAACTAATAAAAATTCTTGCTATAGTTCTTGTCCCGTCTATATTTTCGACGCCGATAGATCTTGTATCGGCTGTTAAAATTTAAACATGATATATTAAAATTAAACCTTATTCAGATTTCTATCCAAATATAATAATATCATATATAAATCACTTACAAGTATTATCATGATGACGCCCGCGATAGTCTCTATGAAGGTCCAGTAAGGCTAGCGCAGCGTCCATTTCAGAGTTTACACCTAAAGTAGTCATTTTAAACATGATATATTAAAATTAAACCTTATTCAGATTGTTATCCAAATATAATAATATCATATATAAATCACTTACAAGTATTATCATGATGACGCCCGCGGTAGCCTCTATGAAGGTCCAGTAACGCTCGTGTGATACTTGCAATGTTTCTAACACATCTGCCCTGTTTTTGAGAAAGGTTAGCAAATCATTTATTTTTAACTTCACTTCAGGATCACCGTTATGTAATAATAAAGTGCCTTTGTGTTGTTCCCACTCTCGTTCTGAAGTCTGATCGAGTTTGGTAACCACGAGATAAATTATAAGAGTATCCCAGGAGTCTGTAGGCTCGCCTAAGATTTTAAAAGCGCGTAGCCTTTATGATAACTTGCTTTTTAATTAACTCGCGGGCTTTCACTATGCTTTTCATCAGTAATGACTACATTGGGTGATTTATACATTTTGGTGACCGTTAAGAAGCCGTAAGTACTCACGTGTATAATGGATGAAGTATTCGCGGTAGGTAGATGTGGTATAACCTGGTTTGTTCACAACGCCCACAAGCAGCTTGAAGCACTCGAATGGATGGATGAACTGGATGATGCGTTAATTTCGTTGGCTCTCCTTGTTGGTCCGTTCTTGAGGTCGATATTGTCCAAATCCAAATTTCTTTAAATTGCCGGTTTTTGATGCGTATATGTTCGGCTACGAAGGTCCATATGAAGCGTATGATGTCTGATGCCTTGCTTCTATTTAGTGATGCGATAATTAAAAGACTTGGTTTGGAATATAAAAATTATAATGCGTATAGTACAATGATGTTGCGAAAATTGAAGAGTAATAATTCTAATATGGCTGCGCCGGTGGTGGTCCCCTT
This sequence comes from Nymphalis polychloros, assembly GCA_905220585.2. NCBI lineage: Eukaryota > Metazoa > Arthropoda > Insecta > Lepidoptera > Nymphalidae > Nymphalis > Nymphalis polychloros. The sequence goes on from HG992247.1 coordinate 6,118,580, forward strand.
CCGTGGTACCACTGCTGCGACGTCACAGCCGGTGTTGCCGCAACAGTTGGTTATATGGAAAGGCGCTTTTATAGTAAAGGAACAATTTATTATAATTGTTTAACCCAGTAGTCACAAATCTGACTAAAATCTCTATCAAAACTGTTTTATGCATATTTTTTTTACAGGTAATAATTTTAAATATAGCTAAAAAATGTACTTAGCCTAAAACTAACTTAAATTGTAGTGGTTACGTTTTACGCTGGATAAACCACTGTAGGTATACAATTTTGTAATCTGTTATCTGTCAACTGAGTAAAGCTGCACGGTCGTATACACAGGTCTTGCAACTGAGTCAAATTTCAATGGTGAGAGATAGGTGTGAGTGTGTTACAACTGCGGATTTTTTGTTATTTAACTGTTTTGTTTGGATTTGAAAAAGTTTTCGGGATAATTATTACGCGAATTGTTATGCCTCTGGTGGCCGTAAATCGAACTTAACAGCGTCATTATGTCAACGTACCTCAAATTGAAGTTGCAAGACCTGTGTATACGACCGTGATACTACCTAATCTTGGCGGTATGGGTTGAACTAAATATTCTGTAGCGCCATCTAGTGATAAGGTATAAAAAATGCATAATATAAAGACCTTCCAAGTAAAAAAAGTAAATTTGTCAAGTTTATGGTGATCAATCGATCGATCCATTTCGATATATATTTTACGAGATATACTACGATTCTGGTTATTTGCAAAATTTTCGATTCTAAAGTATTTTTGTGATAATAATCGTACATAAATGCGAAAATGCGTAAATATCTGTTCGTATTTATATGAAATTTTACTACTAGGTAATTAAATACAATAATGACTGTCTGGCTTAATATTACCTACTTAAACTTTATAAGAGGGCTACTAAAAGAAAAAAAAATCTTAACTAACATTGTCACAGTCACAAATTGTCACAAATATGTATATTCTATATTGATTCTATATTGAGGATATCGTAAAAATATAGTTAAAAGTATTAATTAATTTATTCGTATCGTCCTATATTTTTTATACTAATGGTGCGAAAAATGCGATTTTAAAAGGTTAATTTGTAAATTAATTTAGTAACGATTTAGTTTTATGATAACTAACGTATAAAATCGACGATTTTAAAATTACTAATAACTAATAAATATTCAATAAATGAAGTTAACATGATACGAACATTCTGAATGAGTTATTTGTTAAAAGCTTATTAGGTAAAATATTAAAATCCTCTTTATTACATTATATATTATTTTGAACTAAGTACTTGGCTATAAAAAATAAGTATTATGGCGGAGATATTATATAAGGTAGTCAGTTCAACTAGAGTTCTCCTGAAACTTTAAAGCCTATTTTTTAACTAATTTGCAAAATACACTTTCAAATAAAGGGGTCTCATTGCACACGACTTTTTTGGAATCACGGTTCATATTTCTAATTTTAAAAGTAATGAATTTAATCTTAATGAAGTAAATGACTAATATAATATTAAACATAAACGAATTTTTTTATATCTAATATTAAATTCAAATGATATAAATAAATATTAAATCATCTCGCACAAGTATCGCGTGTTTGATACGGAACCTTAAGATCACATCAATATCGATTTATTATTTTTTTCTAGAAAGTTTGCAACAAATGTATGTTTGTTTAGTTTCGTATTTGTATACAAATAAGTTAAACTTTTAATACATACATATGTATCTCAAAATATCCACTCTGCTATTTTGTATAAAGCACAAACAGTTATTAATTTTTCAATCTCTGTCCTAAATACTTATAAAAATAAAAACTGAATTGAAGAATATATATATATATTTATATTGAAGTCTTAGATAATTCAGTGGTAAAGCGCATAAACATCTGTTTCAAAGAAAATCATTAACTTAGTCGTAATTTTTATGATTCCTATAGGTACTACCTACTGGACAAAGAAAGTAAGGTAATTACGTGTAAGATAATAAACATTATTTTATAAATGCAAATTCTTGGTACCTTAATCCGCTGTAAAACAAAATTTCATTCAATATTAAACAAAAGAAGACAACAGAAAGGAGCCGAAAGCACAGCTTATTTACCTGGAAACAATGGGTGTTTGAAAACAATCGTTGTTGAGAAACATCCCCTCTAGCAAGTTGATCGGGTTGCAAAATTTTCGTCAGTCTACGTTGAGTAATTGTAGAAGTATCATTACCAAGATTACAAGAGTAACTGTGACCATCCTCACAGACCATCGTCACCAATTATCGGTAAGTGTTTATTTATATAAGTAGTTTTAAGTATTATTTAACATATGTATTTATTTAAACTTCTCTCAAATGTTAGAGCCGTAGCAGTAAAATATTTTCAGGTTTTATTTTTATAAGTATTTACGACAGAGATTGAAAAATTAATAACTGTTTGTGCTTTATACAAAATAGCAGAGTGGATATTTTGAGATACATATGTATGTATTAAAAGTTTAACTTATTTGTATCCAATACGAAACTAAAAAAAACATACATCTGGTGCAAACATTCTAGAAAAAAAAAAAATCGATATTGATGTGATTTTAAGGTTCCGTATCAAACATGCGATACTTATGCGAGATGGTTTAATATTTATTTATATCATTTGAATTTAATATTAGATATCAAAAATTTCGTTTATGTTTAATATTATATTAGTCATTTACTTCATTAAGATTAAATTCTTTACTTTTAAAATTAGAAATATGAACCGTGATTCCAAAAAAGTCGTGTGCAATGAGACCCCTTTATTTGAAAGTGCATTTTGCAAATTAATTAAAAAATAGGCTTTAAAGTTTCAGGAGAACTCTAGTTGAACTGACTACCTTATATAATATCTCCGCCATTCCGATTACTCACATAACATAAAATAATCATGATCTTATAGACAACCGCTTAAATTAAATTTTTTAATTAGTTAAAGTTTGTATTTCCAAATTCATAGTTAATTGATTTAATATGATAATATTATTACTTATTTTTTTATATTAAACATTATTACGTAATAATGAAATTTTTCTAATAAGGTTCAAACAAAAATTTCAGACACTGACTTCAATTTGTATTGTATTATTTAGTACAACTTTAGTGTATCCATGTTTTGTCAAAAATACTAGATAAAAAAAATCAGGTAGAAACATTAGATCTAGAAAAGCTCATCCAATAGGATAAGGAAAATAAACAATAGGTTTATTGAGGTTGCCTTGTTATGTACAAAAACATGTACCTTATATTTTATACCTGGAAGGGATAATTGAAAAGCATGGTATTTTGAATGACTGCTGACAATTGCTATCGGAAGCTTATTTGAACTTTAACTATGTTTGTCGATAGTCGATTACTGTTTCTTTGTGAGCTATTATTAAGAAATATTTATTTATTTTAAAATTGCAGATAACTAAAGTCCAAGACCAGTAAAAATGACTACGTTAGCTGTAAACTCTGAAATTGACGCTGCGTTAGCGTTAATAGAGCTTAGTAGAGGCTACCGCGGGCGTCATCAGGATAATACTTGTAAGTGATTTTTATATGGTATTATTATATTTGGATAAAAATCTGAATAAGGTTTAATTTTAATATATCATGTTTAAAATGACTACTTTAGCTGTAATGATTTTCTTTGAAACAGATGTTTAAGCGCTTTACCGCTGAATTATCTAAGACTTCAATATATATATACATTTTTAGAAAAAAATGAGTTTATCTTTAAGATCCTACTATCATGAATAAAATTCATTGAAGTTGTAAAATGTTACTGTTCTTATTTCAATAATATATTCTCTTCATCTTAAATCGCGTTTGTTAGTTTAAGTAGATAGGTATTCTTAAAACATGGTTAGGAGGCTTAGCTATATATTAGACAAATTTAAGTATTTTATATTTGAATAAAGATTTGTTTCTTACCAATCGGATACCTATTGTTTCCTTATTCACGCATATTTTGATAAATAAAATTGCGTCAATTTATAAATTAATATACTTTTTAATACGAGGGGGAAAACTTGTAATACATAATTTGAAAATAGTCAAGCGAAACAACAAAGATAATTATATAAGTGCTGGTTTGTACGTAGTTACCAAAGTCTTCTTAGTACGACCTACGTACGTACATATATGTATACACCTATTCTCTAAACCTAAATTTATTAAACTGTGTCTAGGCTAGGCTTAATAGATTTTTGCTTTAATAATTATCTCGTTCATTTTTATCGTATAGACTTAAAATATAATCGTAGGATCGTGTCGTAGTATATTTAAGAATCGCAATATTTTTTTTTTTTAATTTTTGAAACATTTATTTTTCGCTCATAGTGATCAATAGTGTTTTTTGAGTCTTTACTATATCCTCGTATTTAAAATATATGAATAGACTACTCACATTTTATACTTATATATACCTACCGAGGTACTAGTGCATTTGCATTCTTCAAAGAGTTTTAAAAAACGTTCTTAAAGCGAAGTGAATGTATACCGACATATAATATAATAGAACATTTAATAGATATATCTCTGCAAATTCGCTTATTATAATTTTTTGGGACGTGAATCTTAACCGAAGACTGCCGGTTTATCAATAAGTATTAATAGTAGTGCTTAGAATTAACTTCATGTTTAATAAATAATTTTAATTTAATTTATTAAGATTTTTACGAACATTTACCCTAATTAAATCGTTGCCAATAAAACGTATATCGGTAACAAAAATTATATATTATTATGTTATTTTGATTCCGATATGTTATTTTTACCTCATTTATGAGAGATTTAAATAATTAGTTTACCTTGTGTGGGGTTCTGATACGTTAATGCTTTTAGACAAATTGTATTCAAATGCTATAATATCCATAATTCATTTCTACATTATAGGTAGCGTATATAGCGTATATATGGCCTTTCAAGATAAAAAAATGCAATTATGTTTTATGTTTTTTATTACTTATAATAAATACATATTGTGAAATTTTGCTAGTATTTTTATAATATTTTACTTCAGTTATAGTTTAAATTTATGTATCTTTAAAAATATTAGATCTAAAACATTTGAGAAATGCATCGGTTACGTATTGTCTCATGTTGTTGCGATGTAATTAAAAATTAAAACTCGTATCACATTTATCGCAAATCAAACTCATTATTTTTATTTTCTCAATTTTAATTCTACATATTACAAAGATATTACACATTACATTGACACACACGCTCTTTTCTTTTAACGTCACATTCTCAAATCTAAGTTTAAAATATAATTAAAAAATATTTACATTCTAAACACATGTGTAACGAAATCTTTTGTTTGATATTTATTGGGGGACAAATGCCGGGTAGTTGGGTATCTTTAGTTCAATAGAAGCCATTGTAATTTGTATCTTTACCTGTACCTCACATGTACTGCTCAGTTAATTTTTGTACAGCAACGTGTTAGGAAGAAATTTCATATTACATTTTATTATACTAGATAGATATTGACTACGTTGTGTAGATTGAAAATTAATTGATCATGGATCAAAAGTTATGGCTTCTCGTCGAATGGGTAGATGAACAAAACATATTTTCTAATTACGGCATCGTTAATAATCACTGTTTAATAAAACACGAGACAAATCTTCATACTGGGAAAGTAGTTTTCCTTCGTGACAAGCGTAACAATGGTGCACGCAGGGCGCAAATTCTTCGAGTTTCTGTTGAGTCACTCGTTATTCAAATGTTGATTTTCAATGGAAAATATTGTAATTGTTAAAATGTAGATTGCAGTTAATGTACATCAAAATAAAAAAAAAACTAAGAAATCGTTGTGCAAACATATTTTAAATTATATGATTTTCAACTACCGACTATAGGTAAAGAGAGGTAAGTATACCTAATAGGAGAAAGGCCATATTCTAGCAATGAGACATGTAGAGACCATTATATTTTTCTACACGTAATTATTATAAAATAATTATATTTAACACAGCCGTTGTAACCAAGAACCTTTTTTTTAAATATTATTTCAAGAGGGAAGTTCAACGTTTCAACGTCTACTTCAATACCCCCTGTTTTGAAGTAGAAGTTGAAACGTTGAACGAATCATCTAGAGATAAAATATATAGAATGAATATTTTTATATTATCATATAATTATGTACATTTTCAGATAACAAACATTATATCAAAGAGTCGAAAATGATGTTGGAAAGACAAGACCATCAAGTGGAAAATGTTCTTCCACTATGTAAAAATACTATAAAAGAGATGAAAACGGGTCCAATGGTAAGTGTAAGATAAATCTTAAGATATGTTATTAATATAGATAGTTATTATCCCTCCGTAAATTTGTCTATATTTGCAGCAATTATTAAAGTATTTGCTCCTATAAATTATCCACTTTAGGTGTTAGCCAAGATCATGACAAAAGACGGCCGTTAGCTTTCGCCCGTCTATTTGTTGCATTTATATTGTTTAGAGAAAAAATATTTTACAACTGAAACTTACAACTTAATAATAAAAGCAGCTTACTATCATTGTTCTTTGCATTCTTATAAACTCTTAAGTTATCTCGTTGTTTGACTGTAATTGAAGTAATAGCCAAATATAGAGCAAATACTTATTAGGAATAAATAAATCTTAACAAAAGACAAAGTGTTGGAGATATAAGATTATTAAGAATACAAGATTAGCGTTAACGATTAAGCGATTATGCAATTAGTTATTGATGTGTCGGCGCATAAAATAAGTCGATTACATTATCAGCTATCTTATCCGCATGAGTAATCTGAAAGGGAATGAGATCATGTTCAAGGAACTTGTCCAACTTAAAAAAAAATAATGAAATGAAATATGAAATAATTTATAAAATAATTATTGTTGTTCTCAACAATTTATTTTATAGGTACCGTCAAGTGTGGCAACTTTACCATATTTTTTTACTTTTTTGCAATTTACTTCAACATGGATCTTGTTGTTTAAGTTTTTATTGATGATTTTTTACAAATAGGTGTTTCTCTTTTAATTGAATCATTGAATTCTACTAAATCTTACATAGAAACGCTATAATAGCCTAGCCTACAGTTTGCATTGATTGTGTGCCCCAGAGAGCACGCGACATAAATTTACCGATCGTCCTGGCGCTATAAAGGCGACGTATTTCTTTTGCGATGCGGAATAATTTGACTAGTTCGGTAGTTAAGTCACAACTTAGAAAAAGAATGCGGCTTTGCGTACGCAATAGGGGAAGTCACTTCGAGCAAGAACTATATAACTAGGCTAAATTAAAAAAGGTCTTTTGTTACTTATTGTTAATTGTTATTACTACTGAACTGTTATTGATTCTTAATTTTATTTCAAATTTCAATTTATTTACACTTGTTATTGTTTTTAATTAATTTTATAGAAATTTTAAAGAACGACCTTAAGCTTAGTTCGAATACTAATTTCCGCTTGCTTCCTTTGTGATCATTTTTTTTCCAGTTTCTTTGATATGCATTTTTGAGAGCTAAGAAAATGGTTATGTTTTTAAAATAATCTGCAAGCCAAGTTTCATAACGTTTTTTTTTTTGGTTTTTTGGCATTTTAGTGGAAAAAAACTCAATTAAATATTGAAATAATATCGTTTTTCGTCTCGCATTTTTTAATTTGGATATTTGTGGCTTAAACATATAAATAACAAGTGCTTGATCGTTTTTATAAATCAGAAGAAAAAATTAGATTTAAATTGATACTTTTTTTAAATGAATGTTTGATGATGCATTTTTGACTTATTTTGAAAAAAGCTAAAAAAAACATGATAACTTAAAAATGGTTGCGCTGCGAACACAATTGACCATATGGGATGAAAAAGTACAATATTTTGACAATTAACATAGCTGCCAGCTTAAAACACTTTTTGGAATACCACAATTTATTATAAAATCTACCAATATGCCTAAAATTGCGCCTACTTCCACATATAAAAAAATATTCAATGGAAACTAGTACCTATAGGGTATGCTTAGGTAAAGATGCTCACGGAAGGTAAAGATTCCACGTTTGACGGTATCTAGAAAATATTTTTTACTAAAAAATCTGCCTATGAAATATTTTTATGCTATATATTACGTATTCACTTTTAGCAATAAATCGAAAATAAAAAATAAGAAAGAAGCAATAAATTTGTACTTATTTATATTTAGTTTTTGAGACAAGTATTTTAAGTTACATAAAACAATTTTTTTTATTAGTTATTAGGTGCTGCTCAATCATTACCCATGCCAAGTCAGAGCGCATCAAGTATGATATCTCACTCTGATGACGACATTAATTCCAGTGACAGCGATACCGACCAAGAGGTAATACTTGCATTCAATGCAAAATTGAATATGAAATTGATTCTGTAAAGATGTATGTAAGCATTGAATAATAATGTACATTATGTAAGCATTTTTTTTACAGATGAACCCCAATCTTACTCTATCCACTATTAAATATAATAACCAAAACAAACGCGCAGAAACGATGATTAACGGACAAATAAGTCGATTACTAAACGACAAATCTATAATGCGTAACCGTAGATCCCTAGTGAGCAGCACTCCTCTACCCGATAGGAACGCTCAGAATCTTAAGCTGACATTCGATCAAGCATCGCAGACCGACCCTGTTTTCGATCAACTGCCACGATCACTGCTGGAGAAGGTAGAAGAATTGGAAAGGAAATTAAAACGCTTATACGGGCAGTTCCTCTCCTTTGTACCTGATGTTCTAATAAATGAAAATCGATCAACCATGGATAGGACATCTGAAGATCGAAGACTAGACGAGAACGTAGAGATTTTAGAAATGGAAGAACCGCCAACCATTCGTCAAAGTACGTCAAGTGTCGAGCTCGAAATGGTCAAGATGCCTGGTGGCTTAAAGATACGGAGAGCGTCAGCGCAGACCACTAACGCAAGTCTGCCATTGTCGGTTAACAATGGTGAAATGGTATGTAAATCATATATTATTCATATGTAGTTAAGTGTATAAAATTCATAAGTCATATATTATACATAAGTAGTTAAGTATATTAAATTCAATTAACCCGTAACGTTTGACGTAACCTAAAATAATGTTCCAAATAGACCTGCTCATTAACACAGTATATAATGTATCTCTCTATTACTTCTCTGGTATCCAATAGGTAAAAGTAATTTATGAAAGAGATCAGGCGCAGTTCTAATGGCTTTAGTGCTTTCCGAGGCACGGGCTAACTTCGGAACTCAGAGCTACTAATGATAATTTCTAGTACGAAAAATCCAGCAAAATTTTTATTGGCCCGATCTACCGCTTTGAACTATGTGTTTTAGTATATTTCACAGGACTCATAATCCTCTGTAATAATTAAATTTCCATTACACTAATTTCATTTAAAAATTATTAAATAAATATAAATAGCTATTGTTATTAAAGAGCTCATAAAGGTAAAATACATTGAACCATAATGTTATTATTTCCTATGAATTACAATACAAAGTACCTATTTAATAAAATCTATTATTATCTTACACGATTATTATCAGTGAAAGCTAGTTTGGAATTCGGGCTGGTATTAAAATTGTAAACAAAACTTGTGTAAAATAAATAATACACACCGAATTTATGTATTCTATGACGTATATTGTGTGAGGCGCTGCTATAAGAGGTGGGTACTGACTATATAATAGATTAATTACCTGTGTATAGGAAATAAAAATCAATAAAGAATATAAAAAAATGTAACATCTACCTAATAATGAAATCAATATAATTATTAAAGTAATTCATTTTCATAGGTATCAATTGGAAAGGGCAATGTCACCGTGCCTGCCAGACTAATGGCAGAAATCGATTGGACTTCCCACACTTCAGCGACAAGACAACTGCTACAAGCCGTCTTTCCTAGAAGGTAATTACTAATTCCGGTTAACATTTAACCAGAAATTAATCAACTGCATTCTTTCTTACGTTTTCCTTATATTATGTTCCGTTCTACGTATAAAATAGTATCAAATGCTTTTTTTTTAAATTTGATTCTGAATGTGATTTGAAACAATATTTAAGACGATCGTCGATTTGTAATTGCCTATCCACAGTATAAATAAATAAAATTATTACATTAAAAATAAACCGTTTTAGAATTTTAGCCACTCATTCCTTAACTAAAAAGCGGAAGCAGTCACCGGCATTTGCGAACAAACCACCGAAAAAGCAATTGGACCCTAAATTAGTAGACGATATCGTTAACACTGTCGCTGAAAGGTGCGATGTTCCTAAAAGGATTGTTTGGTTGGTATTCTTATTTTAATCTCTTAACTTTGTTACCTTTTTAATATAGTATTTGTTTACAAAACAATGGAATACTCAATACCTACTAATGTATTCTAACATCTAACAAAAAAGCAAATATCATATTAGACATTTATGGGCTACGGTAAGTGGTCACTACCGCCAATAGACATTGGCGCCATTATATATTTTCCTTACATTGCGCCACCAACCTTGGGAACTATGATGTAATGTCCCTTTTGCCTATGGTTATACTGGCTCACTCACCCTTCCAAGCGAAACACAACAAAGTTAATTACTAAATATCGTTATTTGGTGGTACTAACAATAATGTAATTATAAACAAAATGTGTTTTTGTAGTAAATTATATAGATTAGACTTTTAGTATTAAAAAATTTACAGGAGGTCGATTACGACGAAATGTACGGACGAAGCAAAGTTATATAGAAATCGTCAACGGTTCAGAAAAATACACGAACAACAGAACCAAGAGAACGTCCCGCCATCTTCTGCGTCATCGAACGAATCCACCACTGCTCGAGATTAACGAGACCAAAAAAATATCAATTTGTACCATTGAGACAATCAATCAATTCAAAATAATTACTATTAAGATTTTTGCATTAATAATTATCTCGTACATTTTTATCGTATAGACTTAAAATATAATCGTAGGATCGTGTCGTTGTATAATTAAGAATCGCAATATTTAATTTTTTTTAATTTTTGAATCATTCCACTGAGTTTTCATGTTTGTGTTTAATTATTATATATATCGTACGCGAAGGTGAACCATAATAAAAACAGCGTGATGGATTAATCTTGACTGTCCTCTTTAAAAAGATTGTTTCGCACTATTTACTATAAAATTAAATATTTCAAAATATTTATAATACCTATACCCATATATATTATACCTATATATATTATAGTTATTATACATTTTCAATTACATAAGTAAAATACTTTTGATAAAACTGATTTTCTTTTATTCCCTGTGAACCTTCTATATTGTTTTTTTTTTCCTTCTTATATTCAAAGCAAAATAATTTTTCTTCTCTTTTCTTTTAATCTTTCGACGAAGTCAATGTTGCCATACCATTGCATCGCAAACATACACATTCTATACATTATCTTTTGTAAGTAAAGTTGACGTCAAAACACCTAAGTCCTAACCTGACATTCTGCAAAATGTATTTTAGTATTAATTACTTCTATTTTAAATTAATTTAATTACGTAGTTTTCATAAATATAAAAAAAATCAGAGATTAAAAAATCTACATTTATTGTAAAAATATGTACATAAATCATAATAATAAATTGTAATCAATCAGTCTTATTTCATTGGATATATAATACTTAGTTCCGAAAATTAAAATCGCATCAAATAAAGAATGTGTTTTAATTTTAACCATTGACTAATAATGTACTAACGTACTAGAATAGACACCGCAAGCCAAATGTTTGCGCGATGAGTTGTCTAATTTTCATACTCGCCTACGCTCATCGTGGCCGGACGTAGCGAAACTAGCGAAACTGTGACTAACATGATTAAAAAACGCCTTTTGCGTGTTAAAAACATGTAAAAATCAATCAACTACGAAGAAAAGAGATAGTTGCATGACTTATCATAAGTAAGATAAGTAAACTAAAACCAACCAAAACAAATGTTTGTACTTTACTATACATGACATTTTATATGAAAATCATAGATTATGAAAAGTGAACCGTATAGATTGGACACGTAGGTACTTAGCGTTAGTGTACTATTTATATAATAAAAATAATAATAATAATATCCTGGGACATTATTCACACACGGCTATCTGATCCCAAACTAAGCAGAGCTTGTACTATGGAAACCAGACAACTGATATACTACATATACTACTTTTCTTTTGTAAATACATACTTATATAGATAATTACACCCAGACTCAGGACAAACAGACATGTTCATGCACACAAATGTCTGTGAAAGGCACAATAAAGTCATAAATCTACCAATCACTGGTAAAGGATATGAAAAGTAAGTTTGAAATTGATATACAACCGGAAAATTACCTAATCAATAAAACTAAACTTGTAGAGCTGCAAAGATCATTTATAAAAAAAGGTAAATAAATAAATATAATAATTTGTTTAAAGGTAAATAAAGTTTATATTAATTTGAAATATTTATTTCACTTCGTTTACTTCAATTTTACATAAAACCTACAGTTTGCCTATTTAAATTAATTTAACTTACCTACCAATACCCAATTCGATAGGCAGAAAAAAAGTGTCGTGTCTATGACGGTGACATCGCATCTTTGACTCTTAGCCCCGCCCCGTGCGCCTTTTTTGGCGGGTCAGTGGAGGTACTTGCCTCACAATCCCGCACCACAACCTCCTTCTGCGACATGACACTCTCGCAGAAAATAACCATCTCCATCCAACATCTCGCTCGCTCGTTCGCTCGCTCGCTCGCAGCGAGAGGTCCCGCGGACTATCGCCGCCAGAGAATGCCTCTGGGGCCCCCACGCAGCACACTCTGTCAGAGTGTAGTGCGCCGTGTCCAGTGACGCACCATACTCGTAGCAGGAGAGTGATACCTCCCTCCTCTCTATCCCGTTCAGGTACTTACCGAAACAGCCATGTCCGGTACCACCGGCGTATAGGCGCCGGCACGGCATGGTGATTCCGACCCACCCACATTAGGTAGGAGGCGGCCCAATGTGGCAGCTGCATTGATGTCCTAGTAGGACTTAGTGATGCCCGAAGCTCCATCTTCCATCAAAGATTAGACCCAGATACTTCATCTCGTTCTTCCCCTCTATCCAAGTCCCTTCGACGATCATACACGGCCTACGTGGGGGGCCCAACGTGGACCGTGGCATAAGAGGGCCTCCATTTTGGAGACCCTCAAGCCCAACATTCCTATCTGGTCCACCGTGAGCCGCGACTCCGACGCGCCGCGACCACCGCGACGTGCCGACTTCGGGCCGGAGGGCTGCCTTCTGGAAATTTCACCCCGTCACCGTGATGAGGGTGTCATCCACGTAGCAAAACAACCTCATTCCGGGACGGACGGTTGCCCGCAGGCAGGGCCGGATTTAGAGGTCTGGAGGCCTCGGGACAACAAAGGAGTGGAGGCCCCCTGGCCCCAAATTATTTTCCAAATAGAATGAGTTTACAAAAGTTGTTTACTAGTGTTTACTAGTCGGAATTTAAAATAATTATTTTGCCAAAGTCTCTATTGCGGGGACTCCTTTTTGTGGAGGCCCCGGTATACTCCCAACAGTCTCCTGGGATAGGAAGGCACCTCGTGATATTGAAGCGCGTACTTCTACACCTAACCTAACCATAATATTTTTCCAAAACCAAAAACATTATATTTGATTAGCGGCAAAATTACTAAAAAAATTTAATATAATATACATGTTGTGTGGTTTTATTTAAAAATGTTCATTTACACGAATATTAAGAGCTCCATCGCTATTATTATAAAAAAAACTGCTATAAAACTTATTTATTAACTTATTACGCGAATAGTTAGTGAAACGTATGATGTCTGATGCCTTGCTTCTATTTAGTGATGCGATAATTAAAAGACTTGGTTTGGAATATAAAAATTATAATGCGTATAGTACAATGATGTTGCGAAAATTGAAGAGTAATAATTCTAATATGGCTGCGCCGGTGATGGTCCCCTTCCGTGGTACCACCGTGGCCCCCGGCCTTGGAAGCACTGCTTTCAATCAGCAAACAACGGACAGATTTTGGAAAAAGACCTGTTGATTAAGCCAGATGATGTTTTAATTGTCGCCACCCTGTTGATGCCATCCTTGCCTGGGACGGTGGCAATGATTCGACCCAGCATCCATTTAAGGGGCGGCAGATTGTCTTCTTTGACTATCACCAATGTTTTGGGCTGCAGGTCTGCGGACGTTTGGCTCCATTTGCGTCTAGTTTGTAGCTCGGAGATGTATTCCTTGGCCCAGCGCGCCCAGAAGTGCTGCCGGATTTGCTCCACCCTCTGATATCTGGTGAGGCGGTGCGCAGGAACGTCAACCATGTCTGGGAATGCGGGCGCAGTTAACGGGCGGCCAACGAGGAAATGAGCAGGACTGAGGGGATGAAGGTCATGCGGATCAGTGGACATGGGGGAAAGTGGAGGGGAGTTCATGATAGCTTCTACTTGAGCTAACACAGTGGTGAGCTCCTCAAAGGTCAAGTGTGCGTTGCCAACTACGCGTGTTAAATGATGCTTACACGATTTGACCCCGGCTTCCCACAAGCCACCAAAATGAGGCGAATAAGGCGGAATAAAGCTAAACTTAATATTCTTATCACTAGCGTAATTAATTACATTATTTTTAAACGTGTTATTTGTTAATAAATTAGAATAATTGTTCATTAAGCCTACAAAATTGCGACCATTGTCGGAAAATATTTCTATAGGTTTTCCCCTACGGGAAATAAATCGCTTAAGTGTCAACAAGTATGCATCGGTAGAAAGATCACTGATCAGTTCGAGATGCACTGCGCGTGTAGTAAAACAGACAAATATACAAATATAAGCCTTAACTGTTTTAGACCCTCTTCCTTTGCGGTTGAGTATGAAAACTGGCCCTGCGTAGTCAACGCCACAGCGATAAAAGGGAAAACTCTGTGTAATTCGTTCTTCGGGTAAATTACCCATGAGAGGAGTTAAAGTTTTACCTTTAAGGCGTTTCCATGTGATACAAGCGTGAACTACCTTTTTTGTGAGATCTCTGCCACCTATCAGCCACCATGTTTCACGTAAATTGAATAGTAATGCTTGAGGTGCAGCGTGAAGTAATTGCTTGTGCTCATAACGGACTAATAAAAGAGTGAAATTATGTTTAGAAGATAACAAAATTGGATGTTTCTTATTATAATCGAATTGATGCGAATATGTGAGACGGCCACCAACTCTCATTAATTTATCTTTATCAACAAACGGATTTAATTTACATAATTTGTTTTTATTATATAAAGACTTGCCATTCTTTAACAACATGTACTCATTTGGAAACGATTCTAACTGAGACAGTCTAGCTAATGTTATCTCAGCCTTTCTCAGTTCATCGACGCTTATCGAGCCGTGCAGACGCTCGTGTCGCTTGCTGCGAATGTTTTGAATGAAACGCAGCGCGTGTGCGCAAGTTTTAAACACCGTACGTTTAGAAAAGGTGCAGAGGCAGTGCCGTAGGTGACAGTGTTCAATTGATAAACATGAATTTCGTCACAAGGATTTTCGCGCCACAGGATTAATTGCAAGTCTCGTTGATCATCTTGTACTAAGCACTGCCTGTACATCTTTTCAGTATCAGCACATGCTGTATATTTGTATTGCCTGAAGCGTAATAATATGGCAATCAAATCACCTTGAATCGGCGGTCCAACGCGAATAGCACTCGCAGTTTGGTTGTGGTGCTGTGTTCGCGAAACACTCCATGATGGGGCATAAAGTAGTGTTGGATTCCGTAGATACTAACACGAGTCATGTGACCTAATTCGATGTACTCATTGATGAAATCAATGTACATCCTTTTGTACTCAGGTGACCGCTGAAGTCTTTTTTCGAGAGCAACGAAGCGACGCTCAGCTAACGCATACGATTCACCTAACACACTCGGCGACTCTTTGAAAGGAATTCGTACACAGAACCTTCCATCCTTATTGCGCTTCGTAGTTTGGATGAAATGATCCTCACAAGCCTTATACTCACTATGAAGAGCAGGAGCACTACGGAACTCCTCGAGCTCCCAAAACATCTGAAGCTGAATGTCTACCGACTGTAAAAAATTGCATTGTATAGATTTAGTGACACGTACATGTGTATTTATAGGTCCAGAAACGATCCAGCCTAATTTAGTGTTTAATAAGAAAGGGCCGTTTGCTAATTTTATTTTGCTATCGCATAATAAATCCCAAAACATATCGGCACCTATTAAAATATCGATTGGCTGGGATTTATAGAATTGAGGATCCGCCAGTTGTATGTGCTCAGGGATTTTGAACTGCGCGCTTTGTACACACACGCCCGGTAAGGATGACGTAATTTGAGGTAAAACAAAACATTGTATACGCGTTTTGTAGGAATTGATGCGTGATTTAATCTCAATATCACATATTTGTGAAGACTGTGTTACTGAGTTTCCTACCCCTCGTATTTCTTGAGTGGACTGTATTAAAGGTATATTTAATTTATCGCATAATGATTTAGTAGTAAAACATCTTTCGCTGCCATTGTCAAGCAGCGCGCGCGCCGTGTAAATATTGTTTTCGTTTTGTGCTATATTAATAATAATAAGGTCCTCCAGACCGATTTCGGCCACGGCGGCCAATCTCAAGAGAGATTAGCCAACTGCGCAGGACATATTATAGTGCACAAGTGTGTGCGCAAACACAGGTGCACTCTCTTTTCCTTAGCTCTCATAATCCGATGGGACGGCAATCCGACACGACCGGAAAGAGTTCAGGCGCAGGACCAACGGCTTAACGTGCTTTCCGAGGCACGGGAGTGTACACACTTCCAACTTCCAGACTCCGGGCTGCTACTGAGAATTTTCTGACAGAAAATCCCAACAACTATTTATTGGCCCGACCTGGGAATTGAACCCAGGACCACCGGGTCTGCGGCCTTATATCTAGCCACTAGACCAACGAGGCAGTCGATTATATTAATAAATATATTATTATTAATTAGTATATTAATAATTGCAGTATATTAATAATTGCAGTAGATAACAAAACAACATGTGAATCTACACCTAATGACTTGCTAATTAGTGCGTTATTAGATTGTGCGCATAAAGCTTGTGTGCAATTGTCATTCACGGTCATTGATGCCGATTCTACGATTGTGTGTTTAGCGGGGGGATGTCGCGGCTCGCCTATAAAAACAGGTTTGCTTATCGGTTGCATCGCCGAATGCATCGTTGTTATTGTATTAGTTTCTTGAATCGGCTTGTCGTAATGAAGTAGTGAATTATGTTTGACATTACACTTTCGACAGGGCCCGAACCTACAACTATCTACTGAATGTCCTGAGCGCAAGCAATTTAAGCAAAGTTTATTTATTATTAACTATGAATTGAAGCTTATATTAAATTTATATATTTATATTAAACCTTATTCAGATTGTTATCCAAATATAATAATATCATATATAAATCACTTACTTACTTGGCTATAAAAATAAGTATTAGGTATAACATATGATTTCATTTATAGGTATTATAAATATTTTGAAATATTTAATTTTATAGTAAATAGTGCGAAACAATCTTTTTAAAGAGGACAGTCAAGATTAATCCATCACGCTGTTTTTATTATGGTTCACCGTCGCGTACGATATATATAATAATTAGACACAAACATGAAAACTCAATGGAACCTTCACGTGACCCTGCTACTACAAATGTTCAAATGCAGCCTCGATACTGTATGTTCTTTCCCGTAAGCTATTTCGATGCTGTTATATTTATGAGCAAACAAAAAAAGTACTAAGAAACTGTTATGCTTTATTTTCAAATCTCCACAGTTTAATGGTGACATTTAAATTTATACTTTAATTAATTACTTTGTCAAAAAAATTTATTTACGATATACTTTACTTAATAGTAATTATTTTGAATTGATTGATTGTCTCAATGGTACAAATTGATATTTTTTTTTGTCTCGTTAATCTCGAGCAGTGGTGGATTCGTTCGATGACGCAGAAGATGGCGGGACGTTCTCTTGGTTCTGTTGTTCGTGTATTTTTCTGAACCGTTGACGATTTCTATATAACTTTGCTTCGTCCGTACATTTCGTCGTAATCGAGCTCCTGTAATTTTTTTAATACTAAAAGTCTAATCTATATAATTTACTAAAAAAACACATTTTGTTTATAATTACATTATTGTTAGTACCACCAAATAATATATAATTTTTATTACCGGGATACGTTTTATTGGCAACGATTTAATTAGGGTAAATGTTGGTAAAAATCTTAATAAATTAAATTAAAATTATTCATTAAACGTGAAGTTAATTCTAACCACTACTATTAATACTTATTGATAAACCAGCAGTCTTCGGTTAAGATTCACGTCCCAAAAAATTATAATAAGCGAATTTGCAGAGATATATCTATTAAATGTTCTATTATATTATATGTCGGTATACATTCACTTCGCTTTAAGAACGTTTTTTAAAACTCTTTGAAGAATGCAAATGCACTAGTACCTCGGTAGGTATATATAAGTATAAAATGTGAGTAGTCTATTCATATATTTTATATACGAGGATATAGTAAAGACTCAAAAAACACTATGGATCACTATGAGCGAAAAATAAATGTTTCAAAAATTAAAAAAATAAAAAATATTGCGATTCTTAATTATACTACGACACGATCCTACGATTATATTTTAAGTCTATACGATAAAAATGCACGAGATAATTATTAAAGCAAAAATCTTAATATCTGTTAAGCCTAGCCTAGACACAGTTTAATAAATTTAGGTTTAGAGAATAGGTGTATATATGTACGTACGTAGGTCGTACTAAGAAGACTTTGGTAACTACGTACAAACCAGCACTTA
Organism: Nymphalis polychloros; assembly: GCA_905220585.2. Classification (NCBI taxonomy): domain Eukaryota; kingdom Metazoa; phylum Arthropoda; class Insecta; order Lepidoptera; family Nymphalidae; genus Nymphalis; species Nymphalis polychloros. The sequence continues at coordinate 6,137,462 of HG992247.1, forward strand.
TATAATTATCCTTGTTGTTTCGCTTGACTATTTTCAAATTATTTATTACAAGTTTTCCCCTTCGTATTAAAAAGTATATTAATTTATAAATTGACGCAATTTTATTTATCAAAATATGCGTGAATATTTTTATTCGATTAGAAGACAAGTAAAAAAAAGCCTGAACGTATTTCATGTCTATAAATAATATCTACTCGGTGGTAGAGCTTTGTGCAAGCTCGTTTGGGTAGGTACCACCCACTCATCAGATATTCTACCGCAAAACAGCAGTTCTTTGCATTGTTGTGTTCCGGTTTGACGGGTGAGTGAGCCAGTGTAATTACAGGCACAAGGGACATAATATCTTAGTTCCCAAGGTTGGTGGCGCATTGGCGATGTAAGCGATGGTTAACATTTCTTACAATGCCATTGTCTATGGGTGTTGGTGACCGCTTACCATCAGATGACCCATATGCTCGTCCGCCGACCTATACAATAAAAAAACAAATAGTAATGAATTGTTAACATTACTACTACACAGACCTATCAACTTACAATTATCTACCGACATTTAAGAAAACGCTACCCTCTTCAAAGACATCTTGATCAGCTGGGCGTAATAAATTGTATTGGTTATTTTTTATTCATATGTTTTGTGGAAGTGTGTGCTTGTCAGTATTTTAATAAATCTTTTTTTTGTTAAAATTAAAAAAAGATACTATAGGTAGAGTATCTATAATCGGTGATATATAGAAATATGTATATGGTTCGTTTTTTAAAAGAATTAATCATTTAATAAGGAAACAATAGGTATCCGATTGGTAAGAAACAAATCTTTATTCAAATATAAAATACTTAAATTTGTCTAATATATAGCTAAGCCTCCTAACCATGTTTTAAGAATACCTATCTACTTAAACTAACAAACGCGATTTAAGATGAAGAGAATATATTATTGAAATAAGAACAGTAACATTTTACAACTTCAATGAATTTTATTCATGATAGTAGGATCTTAAAGATAAACTCATTTTTTTCTAAAAATGTATATATATTGAAGTCTTAGATAATTCAGCGGTAAAGCGCTTAAACATCTGTTTCAAAGAAAATCATTACAGCTAAAGTAGTCATTTTAAACATGATATATTAAAATTAAACCTTATTCAGATTTTTATCCAAATATAATAATATCATATAAAAATCACTTACAAGTATTATCCTGATGACGCCCGCGGTAGCCTCTATGAAGGTCCAGCAAGGCTAGCGCAGCGTCCATTTCAGAGTTTACATCTAAAGTAGTCATTTTAAACATGATATATTAAAATTAAACCTTATTTTTTTTTTTTTTTTTATGTAAGAGGAGGCAAACGAGCAGGAGGCTCACCTGATGGAAAGTGACTACCACCGCCCATGGACACCTGCAACATCCGAGGACTTGCAGGTGCGTTGCCGGCCTTTGAGGTAAGAGTACGCTCTCTTCTTGAAGGTTGGAATGTCATATCGGTTCGGAAAAGTCGCCGGCGAAAGCTGGTTCCACAGAGTGATTGTGCGAGGCAGGAAATGCCTTAGGAAACGCACTGTTGTGGATTTCCAGACATCGAGGTGGTGAGGATGGAATTTTGAGTTCTGTCGCGATGTCCGGTGGTGAAATTCAGCAGCCGGGACTAAACCAAACAACTCCTCAGAACACTCCCCGTGATATATGCGATAGAGGATGCAGAGTGACCCAACATCTCTACGCAAATCCAAAGGATCAAGCCGGTCGGTAATAGCTTGATCGTCGACAATTCGAACTGCTCTACGTTGAATGCGGTCAAAAGGAAGAAGCTGGTACTGGGGAGCTCCCGCCCAGAGGTGAGAGCAGTACTCCATGTGGGGCCGAATTTGCGCCTTGTAAAGATTTAGGCGATGGGCCGACGTGAAATACTGTCTCGCCTTGTTGAGCACTCCAAGCTTTTTGGAAGCCAATTTGGCTTTAACTTCCAGTTGACCGCGGAACTGAACAGCGTTCGAAATCTCGACGCCAAGTATCCCGATACTGGCTGTGGCAGTGAGTGGAGTATTCTCGAAATTAGGAGATATGACAAAAGGAGTCTTTTTGCGGTTAACGCGCAAACTTGAGTCTTATTGGGGTTGAATTGGACCAAGTTTAGTCGGCCCCAGTCCGAGACTTTGGTTAGCAAGATCTCGACTTCAGATACAAGTTTGTTCCGACACTCGTCGACGTGTTCTCGAGGAATATTAGCATGGCCGGTGTAAAGGGCGTCTACAGTGCTGTCATCCGCATAGCAGTGAATGTTACTAATTTGTAACATATCATTGATATGCAGAAGAAACAGAGTAGGTGAAAGAACGCAGCCTTGTGGAACACCAGAATTGACGAATTTTAGGTCAGAGCATGCACCGTCGACAACGACCTTGATGCTCCGATCTGCCAAAAAGCTGATGATCCACTTGCATAATTTCTCGGGAAGCCCGTAGGAAGGAAGCTTCGAGAGAAGCGCTTTATGCCATACCCGATCGAAGGCTTTCGCTATGTCCAGACTGACTGCTAATGCCTCCCCCTTGGACTCAACCGCAGTAGCCCATCTGTGAGTAAGGTAAACTAGAAGATCACCGGCTGAGCGACCCCGACGGAAGCCGTACTGGCGGTCGCTAATCAGCTGGTGCTCCTCTAGGTACCGCAGGAGCTGGCAGTTAATGATGGACTCCATTATCTTGGAGAACAAGGAGGTGATAGCAATAGGCCTATAATTTGTTGGATCAGAGCGATTGCCTTTTTTAGGGATCGGGTGCACCAAAGCAGTCTTCCAGGAATTTGGGACTACGCCTAATGTGTAGGAGTGGCGGAAAAGACGCGTTAAGACCGGTGCCAACTCGGGAGCACATGTACGCAGCACGATCGGAGGAATGCCATCGGGCCCACTCGACTTATGGATGTCTAAGGAAAGAAGTGCTTTACGAACTGCACTCTGCCGGAATTTAATTTCCGGCATCGTGGTATCACACCGCAAGATTGTCGGTGGTGTCTTTCCCTGATCATCAAGAGTCGAGTTGGACGCGAAGAGAGATCCCAAAAGGTCGGCTTTCTCCTTCGCAGTATGGGCCAACGAGTCATCGCTCCTGTGTAGAGATGGAAGGGAGGGCTGACAGAAATTCCCTAAGACAGCCTTAGCGAGAGACCAAAATGCGCGTGTTCCCGAAGGAAGTCGCACCAGTCTCTCACCAATTCTGCCAATGTGCTCCGATTTCGCCTTGGCAATAACACTTTTGAAAGACCTGGAGGCAGAGTTGTATTCCTTTTTCAGTGCGCTGGTATTTACATCACAAGATGCCGATGCTTCAGCCCAGGCTTGATAGCATTCTACCTTTCGGCGGGATGCCGTTTTGCAGAAGCGACCAAACCAGGGCCGGGATCTGCCGCCGATGGGTATTGCAGAGTACGGAATGAAGAGTTCCATACCCTGAAACAGTTCAGATTGTTATCCAAATATAATAATATCATATATAAATCACTTACAAGTATTATCATGATGACGCCCGCGGTAGCCTCTATGAAGGTCCAGTAAGGCTAGCGCAGCGTCCATTTCAGAGTTTACAGCTAAAGTTGTCATTTTAACTGGACTTGGACTTTAGTTATCTGGAATTTTAAAATAAATAAATATTTCTTAATAATAGCTCACAAAGAAACAGTAATCGACTATCGACAAACATAGTTAAAGTTCAAATAAGCTTCCGATAGCAATTGTCAGCAGTCGTTCAAAATACCATGCTTTTCAATTATCCCTTCCAGGTATAAAATATAAGGTACATGTTTTTGTACATAACAAGGCAACCTCAATAAACCTATTGTTTATTTTCCTTATCCTATTTGATGAGCTTTTCTAGATCTAATGTTTCTACCTGATTTTTTTTATCTAGTATTTTTGACAAAACATGGATACACTAAAGTTGTACTAAATAATATAATACAAATTGAAGTCAGTGTCTGAAATTTTTGTTTGAACCTTATAAGACAAATTTCATTATTACGTAATAATGTTTAATATAAAAAAAGAAGTAATAATATTATCATATTAAATCAATTAACTATGAATTTGTAAATACAAACTTTAACTAATTAAAAAAATTAATTTAAGCGGTTGTCTATAAGATCATGATTATTGTATGTTATGTGAGTAATCGGAATGGCGGATATATTATATAAGGTAGTCAGTTCAACTAGAGTTCTCCTGAAACTTTAAAGCCTATTTTTTAACTAATTTGCAAAATACACTTTCAAATAAAGGGGTCTCATTGCACACGACTTTTTTGGAATCACGGTTCATATTTCTAATTTTAAAAGTAATGAATTTAATATTAATGAAGTAAATGACTAATATAATATTAAACATAAACGATTTTTTTTATATCTAATATTAAATTCAAATGATATAAATAAATATTAAATCATCTCGCACAAGTATCGCGTGTTTGATACGGAACCTTAAGATCACATCAATATCGATTTATTATTTTTTTCTAGAAAGTTTGCAACAAATGTATCTTTGTTTAGTTTCGTATTTGTATACAAATAAGTTAAACTTTTAATACATACATATGTATCTCAAAATATCCACTCTGCTATTTTGTATAAAGCACAAACAGTTATTAATTTTTCAATCTCTGTCCTAAATACTTATAAAAATAAAAACTGAATTGAAGAATATATATATATATTTATATTGAAGTCTTAGATAATTCAGTGGTAAAGCGCATAAACATCTGTTTCAAAGAAAATCATTAACTTAGTCGTAATTTTTATGATTCCTATAGGTACTACCTACTGGACAAAGAAAGTAAGGTAATTACGTGTAAGATAATAAACATTATTTTATAAATGCAAATTCTTGGTACCTTAATCCGCTGTAAAACAAAATTTCATTCAATATTAAACAAAAGAAGACAACAGAAAGGAGCCGAAAGCACAGCTTATTTACCTGGAAACAATGGGTGTTTGAAAACAATCGTTGTTGAGAAACATCCCCTCTAGCAAGTTGATCGGGTTGCAAAATTTTCGTCAGTCTACGTTGAGTAATTGTAGAAGTATCATTACCAAGATTACAAGAGTAACTGTGACCATCCTCACAGACCATCGTCACCAATTATCGGTAAGTGTTTATTTATATAAGTAGTTTTAAGTATTATTTAACATATGTATTTATTTAAACTTCTCTCAAATGTTAGAGCCGTAGCAGTAAAATATTTTCAGGTTTTATTTTTATAAGTATTTACGACAGAGATTGAAAAATTAATAACTGTTTGTGCTTTATACAAAATAGCAGAGTGGATATTTTGAGATACATATGTATGTATTAAAAGTTTAACTTATTTGTATCCAATACGAAACTAAAAAAAACATACATCTGGTGCAAACATTCTAGAAAAAAAAAAATCGATATTGATGTGATTTTAAGGTTCCGTATCAAACACGCGATACTTATGCGAGATGGTTTAATATTTATTTATATCATTTGAATTTAATATTAGATATCAAAAATTTCGTTTATGTTTAATATTATATTAGTCATTTACTTCATTAAGATTAAATTCTTTACTTTTAAAATTAGAAATATGAACCGTGATTCCAAAAAAGTCGTGTGCAATGAGACCCCTTTATTTGAAAGTGCATTTTGCAAATTAATTAAAAAATAGGCTTTAAAGTTTCAGGAGAACTCTAGTTGAACTGACTACCTTATATAATATCTCCGCCATTCCGATTACTCACATAACATAAAATAATCATGATCTTATAGACAACCGCTTAAATTAAATTTTTTAATTAGTTAAAGTTTGTATTTCCAAATTCATAGTTAATTGATTTAATATGATAATATTATTACTTATTTTTTTATATTAAACATTATTACGTAATAATGAAATTTTTCTAATAAGGTTCAAACAAAAATTTCAGACACTGACTTCAATTTGTATTGTATTATTTAGTACAACTTAAGTGTATCCATGTTTTGTCAAAAATACTAGATAAAAAAAATCAGGTAGAAACATTAGATCTAGAAAAGCTCATCCAATAGGATAAGGAAAATAAACAATAGGTTTATTGAGGTTGCCTTGTTATGTACAAAAACATGTACCTTATATTTTATACCTGGAAGGGATAATTGAAAAGCATGGTATTTTGAATGACTGCTGACAATTGCTATCGGAAGCTTATTTGAACTTTAACTATGTTTGTCGATAGTCGATTACTGTTTCTTTGTGAGCTATTATTAAGAAATATTTATTTATTTTAAAATTGCAGATAACTAAAGTCCAAGACCAGTAAAAATGACTACGTTAGCTGTAAACTCTGAAATGGACGCTGCGTTAGCGTTGATAGAGCTTAGTAGAGGCTACCGCGGGCGTCATCAGGATAATACTTGTAAGTGATTTTTATATGATATTATTATATTTGGATAAAAATCTGAATAAGGTTTAATTTTAATATATCATGTTTAAAATGACTACTTTAGCTGTAATGATTTTCTTTGAAACAGATGTTTAAGCGCTTTACCGCTGAATTATCTAAGACTTCAATATATATACATTTTTAGAAAAAAATGAGTTTATCTTTAAGATCCTACTATCATGAATAAAATTCATTGAAGTTGTAAAATGTTACTGTTCTTATTTCAATAATATATTCTCTTCATCTTAAATCGCGTTTGTTAGTTTAAGTAAATAGGTATTCTTAAAACATGGTTTAGGCTTAGCTATATATTAGACAAATTTAAGTATTTTATATTTGAATAAAGATTTGTTTCTTACCAATCGGATACCTATTGTTTCCTTATTAAATGATTAATTCTTTTAAAAAACGAACCATATACATATTTCTATATATCACCGATTATAGATACTCTACCTATAGTATCTTTTTTTTAATTTTAACAAAAAAAAGATTTATTAAAATACTGACTAGCACACACTTCCACAAAACATATGAATAAGTAAGTAAGTAGCGTTTTCTTAAATGTCGGTAGATAATTGTAAGTTGATAGGTCTGTGTAGTAGTAATGTTAACAATTCATTACTATTTGTTTTTTTATTGTATAGGTCGGCGGACGAGCGTATGGGCCGTCTGATGGTAAGCGGTCACCAACACCCATAGACAATGGCATTGTAAGAAATGTTAACCATCGCTTACATCGCCAATGCGCCACCAACCTTGGGAACTAAGATATTATGTCCCTTGTGCCTGTAATTACACTGGCTCACTCACCCGTCAAACCGGAACACAACAATGCAAAGTACTGCTGTTTTGCGGTAGAATATCTGATGAGTGGGTGGTACCTACCCAAACGAGCTTGCACAAAGCTCTACCACCGAGTAGATATTATTTATAGACATGACATACGTTCAGGCTCTTTTTTACTTGTCTTCTAATCGAATAAAAATATTCACGCATATTTTGATAAATAAAATTGCGTCAATTTATAAATTAATATACTTTTTAATACGAGGGGGAAAACTTGTAATACATAATTTGAAAATAGTCAAGCGAAACAACAAGGATAATTATATAAGTGCTGGTTTGTACGTAGTTACCAAAGTCTTCTTAGTACGACCTACGTACGTACATATATGTATACACCTATTCTCTAAACCTAAATTTATTAAACTGTGTCTAGGCTAGGCTTAATAGATATTAAGATTTTTGCTTTAATAATTATCTCGTTCATTTTTATCGTATAGACTTAAAATATAATCGTAGGATCGTGTCGTAGTATATTTAAGAATCGCAATATTTTTTTTTTTTAATTTTTGAAACATTTATTTTTCGCTCATAGTGATCAATAGTGTTTTTTGAGTCTTTACTATATCCTCGTATATAAAATATATGAATAGACTACTCACATTTTATACTTATATATACCTACCGAGGTACTAGTGCATTTGCATTCTTCAAAGAGTTTTAAAAAACGTTCTTAAAGCGAAGTGAATGTATACCGACATATAATATAATAGAACATTTAATAGATATATCTCTGCAAATTCGCTTATTATAATTTTTTGGGACGTGAATCTTAACCGAAGACTGCCGGTTTATCAATAAGTATTAATAGTAGTGCTTAGAATTAACTTCATGTTTAATAAATAATTTTAATTTAATTTATTAAGATTTTTACGAACATTTACCCTAATTAAATCGTTGCCAATAAAACGTATATCGGTAACAAAAATTATATATTATTATGTTATTTTGATTCCGATATGTTATTTTTACCTCATTTATGAGAGATTTAAATAATTAGTTTACCTTGTGTGGGGTTCTGATACGTTAATGCTTTTAGACAAATTGTATTCAAAATTCATTATGGACTTTGCCGACATTGAAAATGACATGTTCTCGCAAGTCTAAGCTAAATGCACAGAATTATTCAAAATCTTGACCAATTACATAAAGTCAATTCAATGTTAAAAGTTGTTTATGTCTTTACCCCTGCTGTGGTTGTAATAGGTTTTTGGGTGTCAGTAGGACACATTAATAATTATATAAATCATACTTACAAATGTTAGAATCTTCACAATTGGGCTGTAATAGTCTGCATTAAATACATAATCCTCTTCTTTTGATGCCTTATGGACAGTAACACCCAGATCCACAAATTTTAACACTATTAAAAGGCATGTTATCACTAGTTTGAATATATTTAATATGTTCCATGGTATATTTCGTTCTTTACTATTAAAAATGTAATAGGCATCCAGTAGAGCTGCCACCCATAGGAAAAGACATGGTATCCATACCAATACAGTTTTTTCAAAACATGGTGTGAACTCGGGATTATCAGTATACCATGTTAAATTACTGTCCTAAAATTTTATTACAATATTAATTATATTATACACTCATATTAAATAACACTTTCAATTATTTTTATTGAATTCACCAAACCAAACCAACTTAAGCAAACATTTCTATTTTCCTCAATAATAAGTAATTGTCATATCTTACTCTCTCACTTCATTTTTCATATTAATGGCCAATAATATCTTAAAGAACATTTTTTTTTTACTTTTATTATCACAATGGCTTCTTCAAGAACAATAAATAAAATGTACCCAGTTATTCATTTTATTTAGATTACCTAATTAATAATGAATAAACTAAGAAAACTGTATTTCGAATAATTTTAAATGTAACAAACACTTATTATTTTAAAAACCTAAAAGGTATGTAGGTGTTTTAAATATTTTAAGATAAAAATACAAAAAACTGGTTATAACTGGTCCCTTGATCACAATATTAGACATCAAATGTCTGGGGTTATAGTCATTTATGGTAAACAATATAAAAAAAAGTAAAAAACGTAATAAATAACAAAAATCTTAATTAATTAATACACTTTTACTTTGACGAACAAAAGTTTTCGAGCTTTAATACTAACTATAATATCCATAATTCATTTCTACATTATAGGTAGCGTATATAGCGTATATATGGCCTTTCAAGATAAAAAAATGCAATTATGTTTTATGTTTTTTATTACTTATAATAAATACATATTGTGAAATTTTGCTAGTATTTTTATAATATTTTACTTCAGTTATAGTTTAAATTTATGTATCTTTAAAAATATTAGATCTAAAACATTTGAGAAATGCATCGGTTACGTATTGTCTCATGTTGTTGCGATGTAATTAAAAATTAAAACTCGTATCACATTTATCGCAAATCAAACTCATTATTTTTATTTTCTCAATTTTAATTCTACATATTACAAAGATATTACACATTACATTGACACACACGCTCTTTTCTTTTAACGTCACATTCTCAAATCTAAGTTTAAAATATAATTAAAAAATATTTACATTCTAAACACATGTGTAACGAAATCTTTTGTTTGATATTTATTGGGGGACAAATGCCGGGTAGTTGGGTATCTTTAGTTCAATAGAAGCCATTGTAATTTGTATCTTTACCTGTACCTCACATGTACTGCTCAGTTAATTTTTGTACAGCAACGTGTTAGGAAGAAATTTCATATTACATTTTATTATACTAGATAGATATTGACTACGTTGTGTAGATTGAAAATTAATTGATCATGGATCAAAAGTTATGGCTTCTCGTCGAATGGGTAGATGAACAAAACATATTTTCTAATTACGGCATCGTTAATAATCACTGTTTAATAAAACACGAGACAAATCTTCATACTGGGAAAGTAGTTTTCCTTCGTGACAAGCGTAACAATGGTGCACGCAGGGCGCAAATTCTTCGAGTTTCTGTTGAGTCACTCGTTATTCAAATGTTGATTTTCAATGGAAAATATTGTAATTGTTAAAATGTAGATTGCAGTTAATGTACATCAAAATAAAAAAAAAACTAAGAAATCGTTGTGCAAACATATTTTAAATTATATGATTTTCAACTACCGACTATAGGTAAAGAGAGGTAAGTATACCTAATAGGAGAAAGGCCATATTCTAGCAATGAGACATGTAGAGACCATTATATTTTTCTACACGTAATTATTATAAAATAATTATATTTAACACAGCCGTTGTAACCAAGAACCTTTTTTTTAAATATTATTTCAAGAGGGAAGTTCAACGTTTCAACGTCTACTTCAATACCCCCTGTTTTGAAGTAGAAGTTGAAACGTTGAACGAATCATCTAGAGATAAAATATATAGAATGAATATTTTTATATTATCATATAATTATGTACATTTTCAGATAACAAACATTATATCAAAGAGTCGAAAATGATGTTGGAAAGACAAGACCATCAAGTGGAAAATGTTCTTCCACTATGTAAAAATACTATAAAAGAGATGAAAACGGGTCCAATGGTAAGTGTAAGATAAATCTTAAGATATGTTATTAATATAGATAGTTATTATCCCTCCGTAAATTTGTCTATATTTGCAGCAATTATTAAAGTATTTGCTCCTATAAATTATCCACTTTAGGTGTTAGCCAAGATCATGACAAAAGACGGCCGTTAGCTTTCGCCCGTCTATTTGTTGCATTTATATTGTTTAGAGAAAAAATATTTTACAACTGAAACTTACAACTTAATAATAAAAGCAGCTTACTATCATTGTTCTTTGCATTCTTATAAACTCTTAAGTTATCTCGTTGTTTGACTGTAATTGAAGTAATAGCCAAATATAGAGCAAATACTTATTAGGAATAAATAAATCTTAACAAAAGACAAAGTGTTGGAGATATAAGATTATTAAGAATACAAGATTAGCGTTAACGATTAAGCGATTATGCAATTAGTTATTGATGTGTCGGCGCATAAAATAAGTCGATTACATTATCAGCTATCTTATCCGCATGAGTAATCTGAAAGGGAATGAGATCATGTTCAAGGAACTTGTCCAACTTAAAAAAAAATAATGAAATGAAATATGAAATAAATTATAAAATAATTATTGTTGTTCTCAACAATTTATTTTATAGGTACCGTCAAGTGTGGCAACTTTACCATATTTTTTTACTTTTTTGCAATTTACTTCAACATGGATCTTGTTGTTTAAGTTTTTATTGATGATTTTTTACAAATAGGTGTTTCTCTTTTAATTGAATCATTGAATTCTACTAAATCTTACATAGAAACGCTATAATAGCCTAGCCTACAGTTTGCATTGATTGTGTGCCCCAGAGAGCACGCGACATAAATTTACCGATCGTCCTGGCGCTATAAAGGCGACGTATTTCTTTTGCGATGCGGAATAATTTGACTAGTTCGGTAGTTAAGTCACAACTTAGAAAAAGAATGCGGCTTTGCGTACGCAATAGGGGAATTCACTTCGAGCAAGAACTATATAACTAGGCTAAATTAAAAAAGGTCTTTTGTTACTTATTGTTAATTGTTATTACTACTGAACTGTTATTGATTCTTAATTTTATTTCAAATTTCAATTTATTTACACTTGTTATTGTTTTTAATTAATTTTATAGAAATTTTAAAGAACGACCTTAAGCTTAGTTCGAATACTAATTTCCGCTTGCTTCCTTTGTGATCATTTTTTTTCCAGTTTCTTTGATATGCATTTTTGAGAGCTAAGAAAATGGTTATGTTTTTAAAATAATCTGCAAGCCAAGTTTCATAACGTTTTTTTTTTTGGTTTTTTGGCATTTTAGTGGAAAAAAAACTCAATTAAATATTGAAATAATATCGTTTTTCGTCTCGCATTTTTTAATTTGGATATTTGTGGCTTAAACATATAAATAACAAGTGCTTGATCGTTTTTATAAATCAGAAGAAAAAATTAGATTTAAATTGATACTTTTTTTAAATTAATGTTTGATGATGCATTTTTGACTTATTTTGAAAAAAGCTAAAAAAAACATGATAACTTAAAAATGGTTGCGCTGCGAACACAATTGACCATATGGGATGAAAAAGTACAATATTTTGACAATTAACATAGCTGCCAGCTTAAAACACTTTTTGGAATACCACAATTTATTATAAAATCTACCAATATGCCTAAAATTGCGCCTACTTCCACATATAAAAAAATATTCAATGGAAACTAGTACCTATAGGGTATGCTTAGGTAAAGATGCTCACGGAAGGTAAAGATTCCACGTTTGACGGTATCTAGAAAATATTTTTTACTAAAAAATCTGCCTATGAAATATTTTTATGCTATATATTACGTATTCACTTTTAGCAATAAATCGAAAATAAAAAATAAGAAAGAAGCAATAAATTTGTACTTATTTATATTTAGTTTTTGAGACAAGTATTTTAAGTTACATAAAACAATTTTTTTTATTAGTTATTAGGTGCTGCTCAATCATTACCCATGCCAAGTCAGAGCGCATCAAGTATGATATCTCACTCTGATGACGACATTAATTCCAGTGACAGCGATACCGACCAAGAGGTAATACTTGCATTCAATGCAAAATTGAATATGAAATTGATTCTGTAAAGATGTATGTAAGCATTGAATAATAATGTACATTATGTAAGCATTTTTTTTACAGATGAACCCCAATCTTACTCTATCCACTATTAAATATAATAACCAAAACAAACGCGCAGAAACGATGATTAACGGACAAATAAGTCGATTACTAAACGACAAATCTATAATGCGTAACCGTAGATCCCTAGTGAGCAGCACTCCTCTACCCGATAGGAACGCTCAGAATCTTAAGCTGACATTCGATCAAGCATCGCAGACCGACCCTGTTTTCGATCAACTGCCACGATCACTGCTGGAGAAGGTAGAAGAATTGGAAAGGAAATTAAAACGCTTATACGGGCAGTTCCTCTCCTTTGTACCTGATGTTCTAATAAATGAAAATCGATCAACCATGGATAGGACATCTGAAGATCGAAGACTAGACGAGAACGTAGAGATTTTAGAAATGGAAGAACCGCCAACCATTCGTCAAAGTACGTCAAGTGTCGAGCTCGAAATGGTCAAGATGCCTGGTGGCTTAAAGATACGGAGAGCGTCAGCGCAGACCACTAACGCAAGTCTGCCATTGTCGGTTAACAATGGTGAAATGGTATGTAAATCATATATTATTCATATGTAGTTAAGTGTATAAAATTCATAAGTCATATATTATACATAAGTAGTTAAGTATATTAAATTCAATTAACCCGTAACGTTTGACGTAACCTAAAATAATGTTCCAAATAGACCTGCTCATTAACACAGTATATAATGTATCTCTCTATTACTTCTCTGGTATCCAATAGGTAAAAGTAATTTATGAAAGAGATCAGGCGCAGTTCTAATGGCTTTAGTGCTTTCCGAGGCACGGGCTAACTTCGGAACTCAGAGCTACTAATGATAATTTCTAGTACGAAAAATCCAGCAAAATTTTTATTGGCCCGATCTACCGCTTTGAACTATGTGTTTTAGTATATTTCACAGGACTCATAATCCTCTGTAATAATTAAATTTCCATTACACTAATTTCATTTAAAAATTATTAAATAAATATAAATAGCTATTGTTATTAAAGAGCTCATAAAGGTAAAATACATTGAACCATAATGTTATTATTTCCTATGAATTACAATACAAAGTACCTATTTAATAAAATCTATTATTATCTTACACGATTATTATCAGTGAAAGCTAGTTTGGAATTCGGGCTGGTATTAAAATTGTAAACAAAACTTGTGTAAAATAAATAATACACACCGAATTTATGTATTCTATGACGTATATTGTGTGAGGCGCTGCTATAAGAGGTGGGTACTGACTATATAATAGATTAATTACCTGTGTATAGGAAATAAAAATCAATAAAGAATATAAAAAAATGTAACATCTACCTAATAATGAAATCAATATAATTATTAAAGTAATTCATTTTCATAGGTATCAATTGGAAAGGGCAATGTCACCGTGCCTGCCAGACTAATGGCAGAAATCGATTGGACTTCCCACACTTCAGCGACAAGACAACTGCTACAAGCCGTCTTTCCTAGAAGGTAATTACTAATTCCGGTTAACATTTAACCAGAAATTAATCAACTGCATTCTTTCTTACGTTTTCCTTATATTATGTTCCGTTCTACGTATAAAATAGTATCAAATGCTTTTTTTTAAATTTGATTCTGAATGTGATTTGAAACAATATTTAAGACGATCGTCGATTTGTAATTGCCTATCCACAGTATAAATAAATAAAATTATTACATTAAAAATAAACCGTTTTAGAATTTTAGCCACTCATTCCTTAACTAAAAAGCGGAAGCAGTCACCGGCATTTGCGAACAAACCACCGAAAAAGCAATTGGACCCTAAATTAGTAGACGATATCGTTAACACTGTCGCTGAAAGGTGCGATGTTCCTAAAAGGATTGTTTGGTTGGTATTCTTATTTTAATCTCTTAACTTTGTTACCTTTTTAATATAGTATTTGTTTACAAAACAATGGAATACTCAATACCTACTAATGTATTCTAACATCTAACAAAAAAGCAAATATCATATTAGACATTTATGGGCTACGGTAAGTGGTCACTACCGCCAATAGACATTGGCGCCATTATATATTTTCCTTACATTGCGCCACCAACCTTGGGAACTATGATGTAATGTCCCTTTTGCCTATGGTTATACTGGCTCACTCACCCTTCCAAGCGAAACACAACAAAGTTAATTACTAAATATCGTTATTTGGTGGTACTAACAATAATGTAATTATAAACAAAATGTGTTTTTGTAGTAAATTATATAGATTAGACTTTTAGTATTAAAAAATTTACAGGAGGTCGATTACGACGAAATGTACGGACGAAGCAAAGTTATATAGAAATCGTCAACGGTTCAGAAAAATACACGAACAACAGAACCAAGAGAACGTCCCGCCATCTTCTGCGTCATCGAACGAATCCACCACTGCTCGAGATTAACGAGACCAAAAAAATATCAATTTGTACCATTGAGACAATCAATCAATTCAAAATAATTACTATTAAGATTTTTGCGTTAATAATTATCTCGTACATTTTTATCGTATAGACTTAAAATATAATCGTAGGATCGTGTCGTTGTATAATTAAGAATCGCAATATTTAATTTTTTTTAATTTTTGAATCATTCCACTGAGTTTTCATGTTTGTGTTTAATTATTATATATATCGTACGCGAAGGTGAACCATAATAAAAACAGCGTGATGGATTAATCTTGACTGTCCTCTTTAAAAAGATTGTTTCGCACTATTTACTATAAAATTAAATATTTCAAAATATTTATAATACCTATACCCATATATATTATACCTATATATATTATAGTTATTATACATTTTCAATTACATAAGTAAAATACTTTTGATAAAACTGATTTTCTTTTATTCCCTGTGAACCTTCTATATTGTTTTTTTTTCCTTCTTATATTCAAAGCAAAATAATTTTTCTTCTCTTTTCTTTTAATCTTTCGACGAAGTCAATGTTGCCATACCATTGCATCGCAAACATACACATTCTATACATTATCTTTTGTAAGTAAAGTTGACGTCAAAACACCTAAGTCCTAACCTGACATTCTGCAAAATGTATTTTAGTATTAATTACTTCTATTTTAAATTAATGTAATTACGTAGTTTTCATAAATATAAAAAAAATCAGAGATTAAAAAATCTACATTTATTGTAAAAATATGTACATAAATCATAATAATAAATTGTAATCAATCAGTCTTATTTCATTGGATATATAATACTTAGTTCCGAAAATTAAAATCGCATCAAATAAAGAATGTGTTTTAATTTTAACCATTGACTAATAATGTACTAACGTACTAGAATAGACACCGCAAGCCAAATGTTTGCGCGATGAGTTGTCTAATTTTCATACTCGCCTACGCTCATCGTGGCCGGACGTAGCGAAACTAGCGAAACTGTGACTAACATGATTAAAAAACGCCTTTTGCGTGTTAAAAACATGTAAAAATCAATCAACTACGAAGAAAAGAGATAGTTGCATGACTTATCATAAGTAAGATAAGTAAACTAAAACCAACCAAAACAAATGTTTGTACTTTATTTTCTACTATACATGACATTTTATATGAAAATCATAGATTATGAAAAGTGAACCGTATAGATTGGACACGTAGGTACTTAGCGTTAGTGTACTATTTATATAATAAAAATAATAATAATAATATCCTGGGACATTATTCACACACGGCTATCTGATCCCAAACTAAGCAGAGCTTGTACTATGGAAACCAGACAACTGATATACTACATATACTACTTTTCTTTTGTAAATACATACTTATATAGATAATTACACCCAGACTCAGGACAAACAGACATGTTCATGCACACAAATGTCTGTGAAAGGCACAATAAAGTCATATATCTACCAATCACTGGTAAAGGATATGAAAAGTAAGTTTGAAATTGATATACAACCGGAAAATTACCTAATCAATAAAACTAAACTTGTAGAGCTGCAAAGATCATTTATAAAAAAAGGTAAATAAATAAATATAATAATTTGTTTAAAGGTAAATAAAGTTTATATTAATTTGAAATGTTTATTTCACTTCGTTTACTTCAATTATACATAAAACCTACAGTTTGCCTATTTAAATTAATTTAACTTACCTACCAATACCCAATTCGATAGGCAGAAAAAAAAGTGTCGTGTCTATGACGGTGACATCGCATCTTTGACTCTTAGCCCCGCCCCGTGCGCCATTTTTGGCGGGTCAGTGGAGGTACTTGCCTCACAATCCCGCACCACAACCTCCTTCTGCGACATGACACTCTCGCAGAAAATAACCATCTCCATCCAACATCTCGCTCGCTCGTTCGCTCGCTCGCTCGCAGCGAGAGGTCCCGCGGACTATCGCCGCCAGAGAATGCCTCTGGGGCCCCCACGCAGCACACTCTGTCAGAGTGTAGTGCGCCGTGTCCAGTGACGCACCATACTCGTAGCAGGAGAGTGATACCTCCCTCCTCGCTATCCCGTTCAGGTACTTACCGAAACAGCCATGTCCGGTACCACCGGCGTATAGGCGCCGGCACGGCATGGTGATTCCGACCCACCCACATTAGGTAGGAGGCGGCCCAATGTGGCAGCTGCATTGATGTCCTAGTAGGACTTAGTGATGCCCGAAGCTCCATCTTCCATCAAAGATTAGACCCAGATACTTCATCTCGTTCTTCCCCTCTATCCAAGTCCCTTCGACGATCATACACGGCCTACGTGGGGGGCCCAACGTGGACCGTGGCATAAGAGGGCCTCCATTTTGGAGACCCTCAAGC
This sequence comes from Nymphalis polychloros, assembly GCA_905220585.2. NCBI lineage: Eukaryota > Metazoa > Arthropoda > Insecta > Lepidoptera > Nymphalidae > Nymphalis > Nymphalis polychloros. The sequence continues at coordinate 6,155,212 of HG992247.1, forward strand.
CCAACATTCCTATCTGGTCCACCGTGAGCCGCGACTCCGACGCGCCGCGACCACCGCGACGTGCCGACTTCGGGCCGGAGGGCTGCCTTCTGGAAATTCCACCCCGTCACCGTGATGAGGGTGTCATCCACGTAGCAAAACAACCTCATTCCGGGACGGACGGTTGCCCGCAGGCAGGGCCGGATTTAGAGGTCTGGAGGCCTCGGGACAACAAAGGAGTGGAGGCCCCCTGGCCCCAAATTATTTTCCAAATAGAATAAGTTTACAAAAGTTGTTTACTAGTGTTTACTAGTCGGAATTTAAAAGAATTCTTTTGCCAAAGTCTCTATTGCGGGGACTCCTTTTTGTGGAGGCCCCGGTATACTCCCAACAGTCTCCTGGGATAGGAAGGCACCTCGTGATATTGAAGCGCGTACTTCTACACCAAACCTAACCATAATATTTTTCCAAAACCAAAAACATTATATTTGATTAGCGGCAACATTACTAAAAAAATTTAATATAATATACATGTTGTGTGGTTTTATTTAAAAATGTTCATTTACACGAATATTAAGAGCTCCATCGCTATTATAATAAAAAAAACTGCTATAAAACTTATTTATTAACTTATTACGCGAATAGTTAGTGAAACGTATGATGTCTGATGCCTTGCTTCTATTTAGTGATGCGATAATTAAAAGACTTGGTTTGGAATATAAAAATTATAATGCGTATAGTACAATGATGTTGCGAAAATTGAAGAGTAATAATTCTAATATGGCTGCGCCGGTGGTGGTCCCCTTCCGTGGTACCACCGTGGCCCCCGGCCTTGGAAGCACTGCTTTCAATCAGCAAACAACGGACAGATTTTGGAAAAGGACCTGTTGATTAAGTCAAATGATGTTTTAATTGTCGCCACCCTATTAATGCCATCCTTGCCTGGGACGGTGGCAATGATTCGACCCAGCATCCATTTAAGGGGCGGCAGATTGTCTTCTTTGACTATCACCAATGTTTTGGGCTGCAGGTCTGCGGACGTTTGGCTCCATTTGCGTCTAGTTTGTAGCTCGGAGATGTATTCCTTGGCCCAGCGCGCCCAGAAGTGCTGCCGGATTTGCTCCACCCTCTGATATCTGGTGAGGCGGTGCGCAGGAACGTCAACCATGTCTGGGAATGCGGGCGCAGTTAACGGGCGGCCAACGAGGAAATGAGCAGGACTGAGGGGATGAAGGTCATGCGGATCAGTGGACATGGGGGAAAGTGGACGGGAGTTCATGATAGCTTCTACTTGAGCTAACACAGTGGTGAGCTCCTCAAAGGTCAAGTGTGCGTTGCGTACTACGCGTGTTAAATGATGCTTACACGATTTGACCCCGGCTTCCCACAAGCCACCAAAATGAGGCGAATAAGGCGGAATAAAGCTAAACTTAATATTCTTATCACTAGCGTAATTAATTACATTATTTTTAAACGTGTTATTTGTTAATAAATTAGAATAATTGTTCATTAAACCTACAAAATTGCGACCATTGTCGGAAAATATTTCTATAGGTTTTCCCCTACGGGAAATAAATCGCTTAAGTGTCAACAAGTATGCATCGGTAGAAAGATCACTGACCAGTTCGAGATGCACTGCGCGTGTAGTAAAACAACCAAATATACAAATATAAGCCTTAACTGTTTTAGACCCTCTTCCTTTGCGGTTGAGTATGAAAACTGGCCCTGCGTAGTCAACGCCACAGCGATAAAAGGGAAAACTCTGTGTTATTCGTTCTTCGGGTAAATTACCCATGAGAGGAGTTAAAGTTTTACCTTTAAGGCGTTTCCATGTGATACAAGCGTGAACTACCTTTTTTGTGAGATCTCTGCCACCTATCAGCCACCATGTTTCACGTAAATTGAATAGTAATGCTTGAGGTGCAGCGTGAAGTAATTGCTTGTGCTCATAACGGACTAATAAAAGAGTGAAATTATGTTTAGAAGATAACAAAATTGGATGTTTCTTATTATAATCGAATTGATGCGAATATGTGAGACGGCCACCAACTCTCATTAATTTATCTTTATCAACAAACGGATTTAATTTACATAATTTGTTTTTATTATATAAAGACTTGCCATTCTTTAACAACATGTACTCATTTGGAAACGATTCTAACTGAGACAGTCTAGCTAATGTTATCTCAGCCTTTCTCAGTTCATCGACGCTTATCGAGCCGTGCAGACGCTCGTGTCGCTTGCTGCGAATGTTTTGAATGAAACGCAGCGCGTGTGCGCAAGTTTTAAACACCGTACGTTTAGAAAAGGTGCAGAGGCAGTGCCGTAGGTGACAGTGTTCAATTGATAAACATGAATTTCGTCACAAGGATTTTCGCGCCACAGGATTAATTGCAAGTCTCGTTGATCATCTTGTACTAAGCACTGCCTGTACATATTTTCAGTATCAGCACATGCTGTATATTTGTATTGCCTGAAGCGTAATAATATGGCAATCAAATCACCTTGAATCGGCGGTCCAACGCGAATACCACTCGCAATTTGGTTGTGGTGCTGTGTTCGCGAAACACTCCATGATGGGGCATAAAGTAGTGTTGGATTCCGTAGATACTAACACGAGTCATGTGACCTAATTCGATGTACTCATTGATGAAATCAATGTACATCCTTTTGTACTCAGGTGACCGCTGAAGTCTTTTTTCGAGAGCAACGAAGCGACGCTCAGCTAACGCATACGATTCACCTAACACACTCGGCGACTCTTTGAAAGGAATTCGAACACAGAACCTTCCATCCTTATTGCGCTTCGTAGTTTGGATGAAATGATCCTCACAAGCCTTATGCTCACTATGAAGAGCAGGAGCACTACGGAACTCCTCGAGCTCCCAAAACATCTGAAGCTGAATGTCTACCGACTGTAAAAAATTGCATTGTATAGATTTAGTGACACGTACATGTGTATTTATAGGTCCAGAAACGATCCAGCCTAATTTAGTGTTTAATAAGAAAGGGCCGTTTGCTAATTGTATTTTGCTATCGCATAATAAATCCCAAAACATATCGGCACCTATTAAAATATCGATTGGCTGGGATTTATAGAATTGAGGATCCGCCAGTTGTATGTGCTCAGGGATTTTGAACTGCGCGCTTTGTACACACACGCCGGGTAAGGATGACGTAATTTGAGGTAAAACAAAACATTGTATACGCGTTTTGTAGGAATTGATGCGTGATTTAATCTCAATATCACATATTTGTGAAGACTGTGTTACTGAGTTTCCTACCCCTCGTATTTCTTGAGTGGACTGTATTAAAGGTATATTTAATTTATCGCATAATGATTTAGTAGTAAAACATCTTTCGCTGCCATTGTCAAGCAGCGCGCGCGCCGTGTAAATATTGTTTTCGTTTTGTGCTATATTAATAATTGCAGTAGATAACAAAACAACATGTGAATCTACACCTAATGACTTGCTAATTAGTGCGTTATTAGATTGTGCGCATAAAGCTTGTGTGCAATTGTCATTCACGGTCATTGATGCCGATTCTACGATTGTGTGTTTAGCGGGGGGATGTCGCGGCTCGCCTATAAAAACAGGTTTGCTTATCGGTTGCATCGCCGAATGCATCGTTGTTATTGTATTAGTTTCTTGAATCGGCTTGTCGTAATGAAGTAGTGAATTATGTTTGACATTACACTTTCGACAGGGCCCGAACCTACAACTATCTACTGAATGTCCTGAGCGCAAGCAATTTAAGCAAAGTTTATTATTAACTATGAATTGAAGCTTAGAATCATAACTTGAATTAATAAACTTTTGACAAGCGTACAGTGGATGATTACTATTGCACATCAAACATGGCTTACGCATAACATAGTGGCGATCGAGTGGTGTGTTGCTGGAAATATTGCAGTGTAATTTATTTGTGTTATGTGAAGTATTAATTTGTTTTCGACTGACATTGTGTTCGTGATTTTTACTGTGTGATACTTGCAATGTTTCTAACACATCTGCCCTGTTTTTGAGAAAGGTTAGCAAATCATTTATTTTTAACTTCACTTCAGGATCACCGTTATGTAATAATAAAGTGTCTTTGTGTTGTTCCCACTCTCGTTCTGAAGTCTGATCGAGTTTGGTAACCACGAGATAAATTATAAGAGTATCCCAGGAGTCTGTAGGCTCACCTAAGATTTTTAAAGCGCGTAAGTTTTTTAAAATAGTGTCGATTAATTTTCTTAATAATGATGGTGACTCTTTCGTGACGTTTTGAATAGAAAAAAGTGCTTTGACGTGATTGTGTATTAGTAATCTACTGTTGTTATATCTGTTTAGAAGTAGTTCCCAGGCGACTTTGTAATTGCTAGCAGAGAATTCAAGTGAATCTATTACTAAAGCGGCAGTACCTTTTAATGTTGATTTTAAATAATGAAATTTTTGAATGTCACTTATTTCTGTTGAATTATGTACTAATGAAAGGAATGTGTCTCTAAATTCTAGCCAGTTCTCACACGAACCGTCAAATGAAGGCATTGAAATAGTAGGTAACTTAACGGATTTGAACGTGGCATGACAGTGATCTTTACTACAGTGAACGGCTTCTCCACCTTTTAAGATGCATTCTGTTTGGGCTAGTGTACTGTAGTAATTGTCTTCAAACGATTCTCTTTGGATTAATTGTTCTTCGATATCCTCAACCATATTTTCTAGTTCACTTTGAAGGAAATTTAATTCAGTAAACAAGCTTGCGGCACCTTGTACACGAAGTTTTAAATCTATACGATTTTGGGTGGATAGTAATTCATCTAGAGAATTTAAATAGTTAGCGAATTTAGTTAGCCTACCCTTTATGATAACTTGCTTTTTAATTAACTCGCGGGCTTTCACTATGCTTTTCATCAGTAATGACTACATTGGGTGATTTATACATTTTGGTGACCGTTAAGAAGCCGTAAGTACTCACGTGTATAATGGATGAAGTATTTGCGGTAGGTAGATGTGGTATAACCTGGTTTGTTCACAACGCCCACAAGCAGCTTGAAGCACTCGAATGGATGGATGAACTGGATGATGCGTTAATTTCGTTGGCTCTCCTTGTTGGTCCGTTCTTGAGGTCGATATTGTCCAAATCCAAATTTCTTTAAATTGCCGGTTTTTGATGCGTATATATTCGGCTACGAAGGTCCATATGAAGCGTATGATGTCTGATGCCTTGCTTCTATTTAGTGATGCGATAATTAAAAGACTTGGTTTGGAATATAGAAATTATAATGCGTATAGTACAATGATGTTGCGAAAATTGAAGAGTAATAATTCTAATATGGCTGCGCCGGTGGTGGTCCCCTTCCGTGGTACCACTGCTGCGACGTCACAGCCGGTGTTGCCGCAACAGTTGGTTATATGGAAAGGCGCTTTTATAGTAAAGGAACAATTTATTATAATTGTTTAACCCAGTACTCACAAATCTGACTAAAATCTCTATCAAAACTGTTTTATGCATATTTTTTTACAGGTAATAATTTTAAATATAGCTAAAAAATGTACTTAGCCTAAAACTAACTTAAATTGTAGTGGTTACGTTTTACGCTGGATAAACCACTGTAGGTATACAATTTTGTAATCTGTTATCTGTCAACTGAGTAAAGCTGCACGGTCGTATACACAGGTCTTGCAACTGAGTCAAATTTCAATGGTGAGAGATAGGTGTGAGTGTGTTACAACTGCGGATTTTTTGTTATTTAACTGTTTTGTTTGGATTTGAAAAAGTTTTCGGGATAATTATTACGCGAATTGTTATGCTTCTGGTGGCCGTAAATCGAACTTAACAGCGTCATTATGTCAACGTACCTCAAATTGAAGTTGCAAGACCTGTGTATACGACCGTGATACTACCTAATCTTGGCGGTATGGGTTGAACTAAATATTCTGTAGCGCCATCTAGTGATAAGGTATAAAAAATGCATAATATAAAGACCTTCCAAGTAAAAAAAGTAAATTTGTCAAGTTTATGGTGATCAATCGATCGATCCATTTCGATATATATTTTACGAGATATACTACGATTCTGGTTATTTGCAAAATTTTCGATTCTAAAGTATTTTTGTGATAATAATCGTACGTAAATGCGAAAATGCGTAAATATCTGTTCGTATTTATATGAAATTTTACTACTAGGTAATTAAATACAATAATGACTGTCTGGCTTAATATTACCTACTTAAACTTTATAAGAGGGCTACTAAAAGAAAAAAAAATCTTAACTAACATTGTCACAGTCACAAATTGTCACAAATATGTATATTCTATATTGAGGATATCGTAAAAATATAGTTAAAAGTATAAATTAATTTATTCGTATCGTCCTATATTTTTTATACTAATGGTGCGAAAAATGCGATTTTAAAAGGTTAATTTGTAAATTAATTTAGTAACGATTTAGTTTTATGATAACTAACGTATAAAATCGACGATTTTAAAATTACTAATAACTAATAAATATTCAATAAATGAAGTTAACATGATACGAACATTCTGAATGAGTTATTTGTTAAAAGCTTATTAAGTAAAATATTAAAATCCTCTTTATTACATTATATATTATTTTGAACTAAGTACTTGGCTATAAAAATAAGTATAAGGTATAACATATGATTTCATTTATAGGTATTATAAATATTTTGAAATATTTAATTTTATAGTAAATAGTGCGAAACAATCTTTTTAAAGAGGACAGTCAAGATTAATCCATCACGCTGTTTTTATTATGGTTCACCGTCGCGTACGATATATATAATAATTAGACACAAACATGAAAACTCAATGGAACCTTCACGTGACCCTGCTACTACAAATGTTCAAATGCAGCCTCGATACTGTATGTTCTTTCCCGTAAGCTATTTCGATGCTGTTATATTTATGAGCAAACAAAAAAAGTACTAAGAAACTGTTATGCTTTATTTTCAAATCTCCACAGTTTAATGGTGACATTTAAATTTATACTTTAATTAATTACTTTGTCAAAAAAAATTATTTACGATATACTTTACTTAATAGTAATTATTTTGAATTGATTGATTGTCTCAATGGTACAAATTGATTTTTTTTTTGTCTCGTTAATCTAGAGCAGTGGTGGATTCGTTCGATGACGCAGAAGATGGCGGGACGTTCTCTTGGTTCTGTTGTTCGTGTATTTTTCTGAACCGTTGACGATTTCTATATAACTTTGCTTCGTCCGTACATTTCGTCGTAATCGAGCTCCTGTAATTTTTTTAATACTAAAAGTCTAATCTATATAATTTACTAAAAAAACACATTTTGTTTATAATTACATTATTGTTAGTACCACCAAATAATATATAATTTTTATTACCGGGATACGTTTTATTGGCAACGATTTAATTAGGGTAAATGTTGGTAAAAATCTTAATAAATTAAATTAAAATTATTCATTAAACGTGAAGTTAATTCTAACCACTACTATTAATACTTATTGATAAACCAGCAGTCTTCGGTTAAGATTCACGTCCCAAAAAATTATAATAAGCGAATTTGCAGAGATATATCTATTAAATGTTCTATTATATTATATGTCGGTATAAATTCACTTCGCTTTAAGAACGTTTTTTAAAACTCTTTGAAGAATGCAAATGCACTACACTAGTACCTCGGTAGGTATATATAAGTATAAAATGTGAGTAGTCTATTCATATATTTTATATACGAGGATATAGTAAAGACTCAAAAAACACTATTGATCACTATGAGCGAAAAATAAATGATTCAAAAATTTAAAAAAATAAAATATTGCGATTCTTAATTATACTACGACAAGATCCTACGATTATATTTTAAGTCTATACGATAAAAATGCACGAGATAATTATTAAAGCAAAAATCTTAATAACTATTAAGCCTAGCCTAGACACAGTTTAATAAATTTAGGTTTAGAGAATAGGTGTATATATGTACGTACGTAGGTCGTACTAAGAAGACTTTGGTAACTACGTACAAACCAGCACTTATATAATTATCCTTGTTGTTTCGCTTGACTATTTTCAAATTATTTATTACAAGTTTTCCCCCTCGTATTAAAAAGTATATTAATTTATAAATTGACGCAATTTTATTTATCAAAATATGCGTGAATATTTTTATTCGATTAGAAGACAAGTAAAAAAAAGCCTGAACGTATGTGATGTCTATAAATAATATCTACTCGGTGGTAGAGCTTTGTGCAAGCTCGTTTGGGTAGGTACCACCCACTCATCAGATATTCTACCGCAAAACAGCAGTACTTTGCATTGTTGTGTTCCGGTTTGACGGGTGAGTGAGCCAGTGTAATTACAGGCACAAGGGACATAATATCTTAGTTCCCAAGGCTGGTGGCGCATTGGCGATGTAAGCGATGGTTAACATTTCTTACAATGCCATTGTCTATGGGTGTTGGTGACCGCTTACCATCAGATGGCCCATATGCTCGTCCGCCGACCTATACAATAAAAAAACAAATAGTAATGAATTGTTAACATTACTACTACACAGACCTATCAACTTACAATTATCTACCGACATTTAAGAAAACGCTACCCTCTTCAAAGACATCTTGATCAGCTGGGCTTAATAAATTGTATTGGTATTAAAAGTTTCTTATTTTTTATTCATATGTTTTGTGGAAGTGTGTGCTTGTCAGTATTTTAATAAATCTTTTTTTTTGTTAAAATTAAAAAAAGATACTATAGGTAGAGTATCTATAATCGGTGATATATAGAAATATGTATATGGTTCGTTTTTTAAAAGAATTAATCATTTAATAAGGAAACAATAGGTATCCGATTGGTAAGAAACAAATCTTTATTCAAATATAAAATACTTAAATTTGTCTAATATATAGCTAAGCCTCCTAACCATGTTTTAAGAATACCTATCTACTTAAACTAACAAACGCGATTTAAGATGAAGAGAATATATTATTGAAATAAGAACAGTAACATTTTACAACTTCAATGAATTTTATTCATGATAGTAGGATCTTAAAGATAAACTCATTTTTTTCTAAAAATGTATATATATTGAAGTCTTAGATAATTCAGCGGTAAAGCGCTTAAACATCTGTTTCAAAGAAAATCATTACAGCTAAAGTAGTCATTTTAAACATGATATATTAAAATTAAACCTTATTCAGATTTTTATCATATAAAAATCACTTACAAGTATTATCCTGATAACGCCCGCGGTAGCCTCTATGAAGGTCCAGCAAGGCTAGCGCAGCGTCCATTTCAGAGTTTACAGCTAAAGTAGTCATTTTAACTGGACTTGGACTTTAGTTATCTGCAATTCTAAAATAAATAAATATTTCTTAATAATAGCTCACAAAGAAACAGTAATCGACTATCGACAAACATAGTTAAAGTTCAAATAAGCTTCCGATAGCAATTGTCAGCAGTCATTCAAAATACCATGCTTTTCAATTATCCCTTCCAGGTATAAAATATAAGGTACATGTTTTTGTACATAACAAGGCAACCTCAATAAACCTATTGTTTATTTTCCTTATCCTATTGGATGAGCTTTTCTAGATCTAATGTTTCTACCTGATTTTTTTATCTAGTATTTTTGACAAAACATGGATACACTAAAGTTGTACTAAATAATATAATACAAATTGAAGTCAGTGTCTGAAATTTTTGTTTGACCCTTATTAGACTAATTTCATTATTACGTAATAATGTTTAATATAAAAAATAAGTAATAATATTATCATATTAAATCAATTAACTATGAATTTGTAAATACAAACTTTAACTAATTAAAAAATTTAATTTAAGCGGTTGTCTATAAGATCATGATTATTTTATGTTATGTGAGTAATCGGAACTTTAAAGCCTATTTTTTAATTAATTTTCAAAATACACTTTCAAATAAAGGGGTCTCAGGGGGCACACGACTTTTTTTGGATCACGGTTCATATTTCTAATTTTAAAAATAATGAATTTAATCTTAATGAAGTAAATGACTAATATAATATTAAACATAAACGAAACTTTTGATATCTAATATTAAATTCAAATGATATAAATAAATATTAAATCATCTCGCATAAGTATCGCGTGTTTGATACGGAACCTTAAGATCACATCAATATCGATTTATTATTTTTTTCTAGAAAGTTTGCAACAGATGTATGTTTTTTTTAGTTTCGTATTTGTATATGTCGGATTTCAGGCTGACATCAGAAGTAAAAGATCAAATTGTCTATACAATTTCTTTATTATAATCAAGAGTTCAATATTAATTATTAATTAATGATTTAATTGAATTAAATATCTTAAATCTTAATCAATTATTATAGTGAGATAAAACATAATATAATTAATCACTGTTCTGATAATTATAATATCATTTAAATTTAAACTATATATAATAATGGCGTGGAATGCCAGAATGGCAGTCAGGGCAGGCTACTGGGACAGTGTCCGTGCACCAAGACGCATCCAAAAGAAATGCGTGCCGGATTAATATTACGATGGTTTTTATACTAAACAGATGACGTCAGGTGCACGTGCCACTAGCGCATTGTTATCGCTGTCCGTTGTTTTTGTCGAACATCTGTTGCCGCCGTCACGGCCATTCTGACAATCGCACGTCCTCGGGCGCAGTGTTCTTTTTAAAAAAAAAATAAAAAAAAAGACAACTTATTAAACACGGAGACAGAACAGTAATTGTGAATCATTAAAAGGCAACATTCTACAGTATTTCAAATTCCTACTGCTGGTCTAGATCGTCAACCCATAATAGTAGGTGAGATCCCTACAGCTTACTAAGGCTGCTGGTCTAGGTTTAACACAACCCCTACAGCTCAAACATGTTTAACTATCTAATCTCTAAATGAATCTGCGGACATAGTCTCTTCAGAATCAACAGAAAGAGTTTCTTCGGAATTAATTACATTATCACCAGTGTCAACATCTCTTGATACATAATTGTCTAACAATGCGCCCGAAATAGTGTTACAAGAGTCAATAGTTTCGGCTTCCGCCATCACGGGCCCTTCATCGTCATCAGAGTCATAATTTTGGGAAATTTCGATAAAACCCTGTTGGCCTTGAGGGACTTCTCTTAAATTTTCATGTGCGTACTTATAGATTCTGTTAGAGCCGTTTAATTTTTTGAGTTCGTAACGGTCGTTGTCTAAAACTGTAACAATTTTAAAAGGTCCCTTAAATTTTTTATCTAATTTTGTTTGATGTCTCTCTTCACATTTGACAAATACAAAATCTCCCACTTTAAAAGGATTTATACGAGCTTTCCCTTTATTAAATCGAACAGTATCAGCACTCGCTAATCGTCTTATATTATCTGATGCCGATAAACGAGCCGCGTCGACATTAATTCTACTTGGATTAGATGAACCAGGAGATAATCTAGCCAAGCTTAAGGAATTTCCTTGAATTCCAAACATGAGCTCAATTGGCGAAAAACCCGTAGTACGAGAGCGAGTACTATTTAAAGCTAGTTGTATTTCTCCTAGTTGATCCTGCCAAGTATTATTTGAGTTACATTCTATTACAGTAAGAATATTTTTTAGTGTTCGCATAACCCTCGCAACCTGACCATTAGCTCGACTGGTACCGGTAGCTATTAAATGAAGTTCTATGTTATTTATTTTACAAAATTCTTTAAATTCACTACAATCATAACAACGCCCACGATCAGCTATAATGCGTCTGGGAGCCCCAAAAAGATTTACAGAATTTCTAATAGTTTTTATTGCATGAGAAGAATTTAAAGTTGGTGTATATTCAAGAAGAACAAATTTTGTAAAAGCGTCTATTAATACAGAACAATATTCTTTTCGCGCACTTTTCCCACTTAATTTCCCGGTAAGATCTATATGAACAGTGTGCCATGGTATGGAATGTTTAGGAATTGGATGAAGCTGTATTTGCTGAGCGCCAGAGGGGCCTTTAGAAGTTTTGCATACAACGCATGAATTAATAAATTTCTTAACAAATTTAGACATATCTGGAAACCAGTAAAACTCGTATAATTTGTCTAAAGTTTTATCGAAACCTAAATGTTTAATTTCGTTATGGATATGACTAATAAGGGACCAAACAAGAGAGCGCGGTATAATAGGAAGCCAACTAGTTATTCCTCTACGATCGATTTTCCTAAATAAAACATTTTGTCTTAAATCATATGTATTAGGTATGGTATTTCATCCGGTAACTGGTGGTTTTGTAATTTAGTTTTTAAATCTGAAATTTCGGAATTTCGTTCTTGTTCTACAATCAACCACCTTTGTCTAACTCTAAAAAATTAACCTTTCGAGGCTCAATATTACTTGTTAATAAGTTTCGAGACAAAAATTCCGCATGGGCCATTTTTCTACCTTCTTTATAAACAATATCAAAATTGTAAGCTTGAAGTATAGCCCACCAACGGTGTACTCTAGGTGTTAAATCGCATTTGGAATGAGATGCTTTTAGAGAATTGCAATCGGTAAATACTGTAAAAGTTCGCCCGTATAGATAGTGTCTGAAGTGCTCAATTGCTTTGACTACAGCTAAAGTCTCCAGCTCATATGAGTGATATCGACTCTCAGCGCTAGTTGTTTTACGACTAAAATATGCAACAACATGAGGTCTGTCATTTAGTTTTTGAATAAGCACTGCACCGTAACCATCACAACTAGCATCAGTATGGAGCTCAATTGGTAGAGAAGGGTCAAATATTTTTAATACGGGTTCAGAGGTCAGTATATCAATGATTTTCTTGTGAATTTGATCATGATTAACTGTCCATTGAATTTTACCTTTGCCTCTAGTTAATGGATATAATGGTCTTATAAGCTGAGAGAAATTTGGGATAAATTGTCTAAAGTAAGTGGCTAAACCAATAAGTTGTCTGACTTGTGTTACAGTTTTTGGAGGAGGGACATCAATTAAAGCTTGAATTTTTTTTGGATTTGGTCTAATTTCTCCTGCTGAAACAACGTAACCAAGATATTCAGTTTGAGTTTTAAGAAAAGAACATTTCTTTATATTGAAAGAAAAACCAGAGGCTGACAAAGTTTCTAATAATTTATCTAGGCGATGTAGACCTTCATCAATTGTATTTGAAGCAGAAAGTACATCATCCATATAAACCAGAATTTTGTCATCGGACAAAGGTTTAAGAGCATTATTGATTGCTCTTTGGAAGACGGGGGGTGCGTTTTGAAGTCCAAAAGGCATAGCTAAATATTCGTATTGTCCTTTTGGAGTGACAAAAGCTGTTTTTTCTTTTGAATCCTCATGTACTGGAAGTTGATGAAAGCCAGAGGCCATGTCAATGGTAGAAAAATAATGAGCACCATGTAATTTATCTAATTGTTCACTGATTAGGGGTAAGGGGTAATTGTCTGGTTTAGTATTACTATTTAATTCTCTAAAGTCAACACACATACGTTTGCTACCATCTTTCTTTTCTACCAATATTATGGGACTTGCAAACGGGGATTTACTTTCTCTTATGATATTAGCTGTCAATAATTCCTTTATCTTATCATCAACAATCTTAGATTCATCCATAGACAATCTATAGGGGCGCCTTTGTACTATCTTATGGGGATCAACCAAGTCAATCTTTAATTCTCCCGTTTTTATACGTGTAGTTGGTAACGTTTCAATAAATTTGTGAGAGTATTTAGTTAATATTTGATTTAGTTTATCTAAATAAATGCCAGTTAAATCGGTATTAATTGAATTAGAACAAAAAGTATTACTTGTCCTAGTGCACATATTAGTTATTTTAGCGCGATTGAATTTTAAGCCAGTTTCACAAATTTCAACAGATATTTTATTTTGAAGTACATCGCGACCCAATAGGATAGTATCTTCTAAACAGTCGTCCGGAAGAATATGAAAAGTAATATTAGTCGAAATATCCCCTATTTTAACACTGCTAGTTATCTGTTCAGTACTAGTTACAATATTTTTACCTATGCCAGTCATATTGACAAGGTTATGCGATCTTTCACCATACATTAAATCTGAACAACTTTTTTTAATTAAGCTACACTCAGAACCTGAATCAAATATAAATGGTAAGCTCATACCACTAGAGTCCATAGTCCCTCGAGCCACTTTGGAGCACACGTTGACCCGCTTGTTGTCGGCAGCCGGTTGTTCTTTCTTCTGGACGTCAGATTTTGTGGGGCAGTTGGAAACCACGTGGCCGGATTCGACACATACGTAGCAAATGACTTGGCTGCCGGTGTACTTGTGGTTGAAGCGTTTGTCTGGAACACTGGAACTTGGATTAGCGTTTTTCCTTTTGTCCGACACTCTGAAGCTCGGTGTCCTGTTCTGCCACAATTGTTGCAGATTCCTCGAAAGCCCAGGGTTGTACGATCACGTTTTGGATCAACTTCATTGTGGTCGATCTCATGTCTTCTTTTTAGTGAAATGCTACGCAAGACACGAAACAGTTGTGCTTTGTCACTTGTAACCGTTGAGTTTAACTCACGTCGAATTAAGTTATCACATTGTGACAATACGGAAATAGCAAAACCTGTTACTATATTTTCAGGAAGATTAGCACCAGGTATTCCATCAATATACTGCCACAGTCGCAAACATGCTTGGGCTGGTGTCTCGTCGGATTTTATTTGGAATTTCAATATTTGATCAAAATGATCTTGAATGAGCATTGGTCGGGAAAACTGAGCTTTCAAAATTTCTTTGACCTCAGACCATTGAAATTGGTCAGGATGAATTTTCGTTAGAAAAGTCGCAGCTCGCCCTTTTAAACATTGAGTTAATGCTACTATTAGGTCTACTCCTTGTAAATTTCTATTTCGGATTATGACCTCTGATAGCTGACACCAATCTTCAATATTGGAATGAGGGTCATCTGGATCGAAAGTTACCAATGAGGTAATTGGATGTGGTGCACGGGAATTAAATTCTAATTTTTCGGCTATTTTTGAAAAAATTGCCTCCATGCCACTACTAAACAAGGACATTGGGTCTATTGCAGTGAAAGCTTCAGAAGGGGGCTGGTGTTCGGATCCCACTTCTGATGTCGGATTTGAGGCTGACATCAGAAGTAAAAGATCAAATTGTCTATACAATTTTTTTATTATAATCAAGAGTTCAGTATTAATTATTGATTTAATTGAATTAAATATCTTAAATCTTAATCAAATATTATAGTGAGATATAACATAATATAATTAATCACTATTCTGATAATTATAATATCATTTAAATTTAAACTATAATAATGGCGTGGAATGCCAAAATGGCAGTCAGGGCAGGCTACTGGGACAGTGTCCGTGCACCAAGACGCATCCAAAAGAAATGCGTGCCGGATTAATATTACGATGGTTTTTATACTAAACAGATGACGTCAGGTGCACGTGCCACTAGCGCATTGTTATCGCTGTCCGTTGTTTTTGTCGAACATCTGTTGCCGCCGTCATATACAAATAAGTTAAACTTTTAATACATACATGATAGTAGGATCTTAAAGATTAACTCATTTTTTTCTAAAAGTCGTAATAAACTTTATTTTATAAATGCAAATTCTTGGTACCTTAATCCGCTGTAAAACAAAATTTCATTCAATGTTAAACAAAAAAAGACAACAGAAACTGACCCGCCAAAAAAAAGGGGAGGAGTTGCCGATGCAATGTACACCTTCTCCCCCCGCCATAACCGAGGCTCGGCTTGGCCCCTAGGATTGGAAGCCCGCTTAGGTGGGTCAACCATCTAGGATACGGTAGAATGCGCAAGTGATCGTGTAACGCCCCTTCGAAGAGACGAAGTGGGTACCGCTGGTTTTGCAGTAGGTATTCCGGCTCTTTCAGCGCCGGCGAGTCTCATATACCTTATGTGAGGGAAAAGAAAAGTATCTCCGGCACACTACATGTATGCAATGCTTCGTGTAGGTGTTTCGTGTTGTGTGTAGGGTAAAACAAGTACGGCTTAAGAAATTTCTCAATTGCCCCCTCCCCACTAGACCAAAAGCTGGGTACGCCCATGATAATGTACTAACGTACTAAAAACAGACGGTGCGAACAAAATTTGTGTAGCAGACGCAGGAGTGCGGGGCGCACGGGGCGGGGCTAAGAGTCAAAGATGCGATGTCACTGTCATAGAAACGACATTTTTTTTTCTGCCTATCGAATTGGGTATTGGTAGGTAAGTTAAATTAATTTAAATAGTCAAACTGTCGGTTTTATGTATAATTGAAGTAAACGAAGTGAAATAAACATTTCAAATTAATATAAACTTTATTTACCTTTAAACAAATTATTATATTTATTTATTTACCTTTTTTTATAAATGATCTTTGCAGCTCTACAAGTTTAGTTTTATTGATTAGGTAATTTTCCGGTTGTATATCAATTTCAAACTTACTTTTCATATCCTCTACCAGTGATTGGTAGATATATGACTTTATTGTGCCTTTCACAGACATTTGTGTGCATGAACATGTCTGTTTGTCCTGAGTCTGGGTGTAATTATCTATATAAGTATGTATTTACAAAAGAAAAGTAGTATATGTAGTATATCAGTTGTCTGGTTTCCATAGTAAAAGCTCTGCTTAGTTTGGGATCAGATAGCCGTGTGTGAATAATGTCCCAGGATATTATTATTATTATTTTTATTATATAAATAGTACACTAACGCTAAGTACCTACGTGTCCAATCTATACGGTTCACTTTTCATAATCTATGATTTTCATATAAAATGTCATGTATAGTAGAAAATAAAGTACAAACATTTGTTTTGGTTGGTTTTAGTTTACTTATCTTACTTATGATAAGTCATGCAACTATCTCTTTTCTTCGTAGTTGATTGATTTTTACATGTTTTTAACGCGCAAAAGGCGTTTTTTAATCATGTTAGTCACAGTTTCGCTAGTTTCGCTACGTCTGGCCACGATGAGCGTAGGCGAGTATGAAAATTAGACAACTCATCGCGCAAACATTTGACTTGCGGTGTCTATTCTAGTACGTTAGTACATTATTAGTCAATGGTTAAAATTAAAACACATTCTTTATTTGATGCGATTTTAATTTTCGGAACTAAGTATTATATATCCAATGAAATAAGACTGATTGATTATAATTTATCATTATGATTTATGTACATATTTTTACAATAAATGTAGATTTTTTAATCTCTGTTTTTTTTTTATATTTATGAAAACTACGTAATTACATTAATTTAAAATAGAAGTAATTAATACTAAAATACATTTTGCAGAATGTCAGGTTAGGACTTAGGTGTTTTGACGTCAACTTTACTTACAAAAGATAATGTATAGAATGTGTATGTTTGCGATGCAATGGTATGGCAACATTGACTTCGTCGAAAGATTAAAAGAAAAGAGAAGAAAAAATATTTTGCTTTGAATATAAGAAGGAAAAAAAAACAATATAGAAGGTTCACAGGGAATAAAAGAAAATCAGTTTTATCAAAAGTATTTTACTTATGTAATTGAAAATGTATAATAACTATAAACTCTTATAATGCACAATTGTAATTGGACGGATTTGAGATTCAGAACAATAAAACTAATATTATTCCTAATACATAACAAATACCATAAAATGGTGAAAATGCCACAACATATAAAAAGACATTTATGTATTAACTTATTGCTAAAAAATTTATTTATCTAATGTGATCAGTTTAAATGTACTTAACTAAATAATTATCTAATTACAGTTATGATTTATAAAAAAATAAATTTATTGTAATACAAAATATTAATAGCAATTATTTTATTACATCAAACACCTACAAATTAAAAATTTATAATAATTACGTCAACTTTTAGGATCAGTATTTAATTATCAATGAGAACAAAGCATTTATACCTTAAAACCAATGAATAAGTTCACCAATCAAGAATGATTTTTCGAATCACAAAATTGCAGAATGAACAACCTCATTCCCGGAGCATTCCAATAGATAAAATGAATTCAATAAGACACAGGTAATACTTTAACAAACATACTTGTCATGTTACGACAATAAGGTAACGGAAAAGTCTTTCACAAGCTCTATTTATATAAATTAATACACATAGAAATAAAAAAAGGTTTAAAATGTTGTTGTCATTATCATTGGTTATCCATTAAAGCAAAGTCAACAAACTATATAATTATGATTTTATTCAAGATTATCTGTATATGTTGTGAGTACTATACTGTACTGTATATAAAATTCATTATTTTCTGAGAATAAAAGGCAATAAAATCTTATATATAATTTTCAAAATTTAAAAAATATTATCAATGTAAAATTAAATTTAAATTATTCATACATACTACATTTAAATTTTATGGATGAGTCTTAAATATTAATCATTTGTTAAACAAACTTACTTCTTATAATTAAAAGTGCTCCTAATAACACACTAATAGCAGGTTTCATTGTTTCACTGCCACTCTGTAAATGAAAGTTTATTTTTTTAATTATAAATACACATAATAAAATTTAACTTTTTATACAAACTGTATGGAAACTCTAAATCATTAAAACAGTAAGAGAAAAACCATGTTACACAGCCCATTGTTTAATTTGTAACTGTATTCCAAAATAAAAATTGACGGAAATTTAAACTGATAACCTCATTTTTGAAGACTGGTAAGAAAACAGAACCTAATATTGTGCAAATATAAAATTGTTGTTTAAGGGGATTACTATTCTTTATTCAATTGTTGATTACAAGTATGGGTATGTTGCTCATTTTACTTACGATTATATAGTAGTTGCATCTGTCGCCTTGGCAGCAATCTGAACACACCCAGTCTTGATACCAAATATGAGTACAAAGAGGCATGTTGCGCTGCCTCATAATAATACATTCTTCCTTCTCAGAATATCTTTTAGATATATAATATTGTTTTTTTGCACCTTGCGACCAATACGGAGCAGTTCCCCATTTTATTTCAGTTAGGCAAACACTCTCATTGTTGGTGCATGTTTTAATAGTTTTATGCATTTTTCTGAATTATCTTCTTGTGAATCACAAACATAGCATTCGAGACAACTTACTATAAAAGAATAATCATAATAAAACACACAATTATGGTTTTTTTACAGGCATAGTTAAAATAACATTTCAAAATTTACCTCCAATAAGATAAGTACATAATAAAAGTGAAAAAAATAATGTACTTCTGGTAAACATGGTAATTATATTGAAGTATAAATTTTTTGCTATAGCAATTTGTATAATTAAAATTTATTTTGTCTAAAAAATATCAGAAATAATAGTTATACGGGTATGGCAGTTTCATCAACAATTTTCTACCACAGTTTGAACAATATCATTTACTAGAGCTGCGTCTAGTTTCTTTTTAGCAGGTTGGTTAGGAAAAGCTGGTGAATGAAGGCTTTCCTGTTAGCGAATGAGTTGCCAATACCCTGAAAAAACATTGTTTCATAATAATTTATATATCGACTTTGAAGTAGTGATCATTTCTATAAATATAACTTAATACTTAAACCTACTTTCTTGAAAAGACAGCTGTCAAAAGTGTTCGAGTGGCATACGTATAAGACGTCCAGTCCATGTTCTTGAGAAGTCTAGCTGGAACTGATGCATTTCCGTCTCCAATTAAAACCTAAAAGTATTAAGTTTATATTCATTATTAAATATATACTATGTAAATTAAATTGAGGCCGTGAAAATCCATACCATTTCGTTACTTGACTTATTTGTATTCTTTGGTTTTAAACTTCTTTTCATTTCTTTCTGAACTCTCATGTCACTGTTCGTAAGGTCATCGCGTTCTTTAGCTAATGTTGAATCACAGTATGTCTTTTCAGAATATTCGTCACTAGAAACGTCCGAAATTTGCTTATATGAATCGGTAATTGAGGATGTTTCCGGTTTCTTTGTTTTCAGCTTTGATTCAAGACATATACAATACAAATCAAATTCAGTGTGTGTGATATATTTTGAATGATTTTTTTTAGAGTTTTCGTTCCAACGTTTGGGCGAATACACTTGTTTTTTTGGGGTGCTTGTATGAGGAAGAGGCGCTGGCTGCAAAATTGACGTAGTATTAGATTAAATTTTAATTTAAGTAATTTAATTATTTAAAAAAATATTTTTCTTGAACATTACTTACTGTAGAACTAATAAAAATTCTTGCTATAGTTCTTGTCCCGTCTATATTTTCGACATGATATATTAAAATTAAACCTTATTCAGATTTCTATCCAAATATAATAATATCATATATAAATCACTTACAAGTATTATCATGATGAAGCCCGCGATAGTCTCTATGAAGGTCCAGTAAGGCTAGCGCAGCGTCCATTTCAGAGTTTACACCTAAAGTAGTCATTTTAAACATGATATATTAAAATTAAACCTTATTCAGATTGTTATCCAAATATAATAATATCATATATAAATCACTTACAAGTATTATCATGATGACGCCCGCGGTAGCCTCTATGAAGGTCCAGTAACGCTCGTGTGATACTTGCAATGTTTCTAACACATCTGCCCTGTTTTTGAGAAAGGTTAGCAAATCATTTATTTTTAACTTCACTTCAGGATCACCGTTATGTAATAATAAAGTGCCTTTGTGTTGTTCCCACTCTCGTTCTGAAGTCTGATCGAGTTTGGTAACCACGAGATAAATTATAAGAGTATCCCAGGAGTCTGTAGGCTCACCTAAGATTTTTAAAGCGCGTAGGTTTTTTAAAATAGTGTCGATTAATTTTCTTAATAATGATGGTGACTCTTTCGTGACGTTTTGAATAGAAAAAAGTGCTTTGACGTGATTGTGTATTAGTAATCTACTGTTGTTATATCTGTTTAGAAGTAGTTCCCAGGCGACTTTGTAATTGCTAGCAGAGAATTCAAGTGAATCTATTACTAAAGCGGCAGTACCTTTTAATGTTGATTTTAAATAATGAAATTTTTGAATGTCACTTATTTCTGTTGAATTATGTACTAATGAAAGGAATGTGTCTCTAAATTCTAGCCAGTTCTCACACGAACCGTCAAATGAAGGCATTGAAATAGTAGGTAACTTAACGGATTTGAACGTGGCATGACAGTGATCTTTACTACAGTGAACGGCTTCTCCACCTTTTAAGATGCATTCTGTTTGGGCTAGTGTACTGTAGTAATTGTCTTCAAACGATTTTCTTTGGATTAATTGTTCTTCGATATCCTCAACCATATTGTCTAGTTCACTTTGAAGGAAATTTAATTCAGTAAACAAGCTTGCGGCACCTTGTACACGAAGTTTTAAATCTATACGATTTTGGGTGGATAGTAATTCATCTAGAGAATTTAAATAGTTAGCGAATTTAGCCTACCCTTTATGATAACTTGCTTTTTAATTAACTCGCGGGATTTCACTATGCTTTTCACCAGTAATGACTACATTGGGTGATTTATACATTTTGGTGACCGTTAAGAAGCCGTAAGTACTCACGTGTATAATGGATGAAGTATTCGCGGTATTTAGATGTGGTATAACCTGGTTTGTTCACAACGCCCACAAGCAGCTTGAAGCACTCGAATGGATGGATGAACTGGATGATGCGTTAATTTCGTTGGCTCTCCTTGTTGGTCCGTTCTTGAGGTCGATATTGTCCAAATCCAAATTTCTTTAAATTGCCGGTTTTTGATGCGTATATATTCGGCTACGAAGGTCCATATGAAGCGTATGATGTCTGATGCCTTGCTTCTATTTAGTGATGCGATAATTAAAAGACTTGGTTTGGAATATAAAAATTATAATGCGTATAGTACAATGATGTTGCGAAAATTGAAGAGTAATAATTCTAATATGGCTGCGCCGGTGGTGGTCCCCTTCCGTGGTACCACTGCTGCGACGTCACAGCCGGTGTTGCCGCAACAGTTGGTTATATGGAAAGGCGCTTTTATAGTAAAGGAACAATTTATTATAATTGTTTAACCCAGTAGTCACAAATCTGACTAAAATCTCTATCAAAACTGTTTTATGCATATTTTTTTACAGGTAATAATTTTAAATATAGCTAAAAAATGTACTTAGCCTAAAACTAACTTAAATTGTAGTGGTTACGTTTTACGCTGGATAAACCATTGTAGGTATACAATTTTGTAATCTGTTATCTGTCAACTAAGTAAAGCTGCACGGTCGTATACACAGGTCTTGCAACTGAGTCAAATTTCAATGGTGAGAGATAGGTGTGAGTGTGTTACAACTGCTAATTCGCAATCCTATCCGCTTGAGGTACTACGTCGCTGCTATCGAAGCTGATATTTTTCTCTCCCAAGTATTGTGTTATTTAATCAATGTTATATCGTTTTGTTGAGTTTTGCGGATTTTTTGTTAATTAACTGTTTTGTTTGGATTTGAAAAAGTTTTCGGGATAATTATTACGCGAATTGTTATGCCTCTGGTGGCCGTAAATCGAACTTAACAGCGTCATTATGTCAACGTACCTCAAATTGAAGTTGCGAGACCTGTGTATACGACAGTGATAGTATCACCGCCAAGATTAGGTAGTAACCTAATCTTGGCGGTATGGGTTGAACTAAATATTCTGTAGCGCCATCTAGTGATAAGGTACAAAAAATGCATAATATAAAGACCTTCCAAGTAAAAAAAGTAAATGTGTCAAGTTTATGGTGATCAATTGATCGATCCATTTCGATATATATTTTACGAGATATACTACGATTCTGGTTATTTGCAAAATTTTCGATTCTAAAGTATTTTTGTGATAATAATAGTACGTAAATGCGAAAATGCGTAAATATCTGTTCGTATTTATATGAAATTTTACTACTAGGTAATTAAATACAATAATGACTGTCTGGCTTAATATTACCTACTTAAACTTTATAAGAGGGCTACTAAAAGAAAAAAAAATCTTAACTAACATTGTCACAGTCACAAATTGTCACAAATATGTATATTCTATATTGATTCTATATTGAGGATATCGTAAAAATATAGTTAAAAGTATTAATTTATTCGTATCGTGCTATATTTTTTATACTAATGGTGCGAAAAATGCGATTTTAAAAGGTTAATTTGTAAATTAATTTAGTAACGATTTAGTTTTATGATAACTAACGTATAAAATCGACGTTTTTAAAATTACTAATAACTAATAAATATTCAATAAATGAAGTTAACATGATACGAACATTCTGAATGAGTTATTTGTTAAAAGCTTATTAAGTAAAATATTAAAATCCTCTTTATTACATTACATATTATTTTGAACTAAGTACTTGGCTATAAAAATAAGTATTAGGTATAACATATGATTTCATTTATAGGTATTATAAATATTTTGAAATATTTAATTTTATAGTAAATAGTGCGAAACAATCTTTTTAAAGAGGACAGTCAAGATTAATCCATCACGCTGTTTTTATTATGGTTCACCGTCGCGTACGATATATATAATAATTAGACACAAACATGAAAACTCAGTGGAATGTTTCAAAAATTAAAAAAAATTAAATATTGCGATTCTTAATTATACTACGACACGATCCTACGATTATATTTTAAGTCTATACGATAAAAATGTACGAGATAATTATTAACGCAAAAATCTTAATAGTAATTATTTTGAATTGATTGATTGTCTCAATGGTACAAATTGATATTTTTTTGGTCTCGTTAATCTCGAGCAGTGATGGATTCGTTCGATGACGCAGAAGATGGCGGGACGTTCTCTTGGTTCTGTTGTTCGTGTATTTTTCTGAACCGTTGACGATTTCTATATAACTTTGCTTCGTCCGTACATTTCGTCGTAATCGACCTCCTGTAAATTTTTTAATACTAAAAGTCTAATCTATATAATTTACTACAAAAACACATTTTGTTTATAATTACATTATTGTTAGTACCACCAAATAACGATATTTAGTAATTAACTTTGTTGTGTTTCGCTTGGAAGGATGAGTGAGCCAGTATAACCATAGGCAAAAGGGACATTACATCATAGTTCCCAAGGTTGGTGGCGCAATGTAAGGAAAATATATAATGGCGCCAATGTCTATTGGCGGTAGTGACCACTTTTTTTTTTTTTTTTTTTTTTTTGTCGCTGGAAAAACACTTTACGTGTTTCCCCCACATGAAGTGGGGGGGTATGTGGGGCTCGCCGGCACTGAAGGCGCCGGAATACCCACTAAAAAACCAGCGGTATCCTCTCCGTCTGGTCGGGGGGCGCCACGGGATCGCTTGCGCATGCTACCGAGACGCCCCGACGGTCGGCCCGCCTCTGCGGGCCTCCATTTCTAGGGAGGTTCCCGGATACGGGGAGCCCACCTAGCCCAAGCGGCTATTACGGCGGGGGGAGAAGGTGCGCATAGCGCAGACGCCTTCTCCCCGGTCTTCTTCGGCGGATTGAAACAGCGGAGGCTACCTCCTCGCGCTGCCGCTCCGCGGCCTCCTTCTGCGACATGACACTCTCGCAGAAGGAGACCATTTCCAACCAGCATCTCTCGCTATCGAGCATGGCGTTAATAACGCTCGGCAGCGAGAGATCTCCGCCGATTATCGCCGCCAGGGTATGCCTCTGAGGCCCCCACGCAGCACACTCCGTTAGGGTATGGTGCGCCGTATCCTGTGGCGCACCACACTCGTGGCAGGAGGGTGATACCTCCCGCCTCGCTATCTTATGCAGGTACTTACCGAAACAGCCATGTCCAGTAAGCACCTGCGTCATCCTATACGTGAGTGTGCCGCCATTCCTTGCTACCCAGCGACTCAAGTGGGGGCGGATCGCCTCCACTGTCGCCAGGCCTGCTGATGGGGACCTCAAGTCCTCCTCCCACCTGCGAATCAGCGCTCGTTGGGCTAGAGCCCTGATTCCCTCCACCTCCGCGGATCCTGGACGGTCGCCGCTGGCCCTGGCTAGTACCCGAAACCGGTACACTTCTGCGAGCACCTCCGCCTGGAGCTCCCAGGGCGGATCGCCCGCGAGAAGCGTAGCCGCCGTCCACGACACCGTACGGTATCCACGTATCGCCCTCACCGCTATGACCCTCTGTGGTCTCCGCAGAAGGGCCTTGTTCTTAGCGGTGAGAGCGTCCACCCAAATGGGTGCACCGTACAGTGCCATGGAGCGCACCACGCCGGCGTATAGGCGCCGGCAAGGTGCTTCCGGCCCTCCCACATTGGGTAGGAGTCGGCCCAAGGCAGCAGCAGCGTTGATAAGCTTCGGACCCAGTTGGACAAAGTGCTGCCCGAAGCTCCATCTTCCGTCCAGGATCAGGCCCAGATACCTCATCTGGGCCTTTACATTTATCACCGTCCCCTGGACGGTGATACACGCCCCTCGAGGGGGTCCCCGACGAGGACCATGGAATAAGAGGGCCTCCGTTTTTGAGATGGAGACCCTCAAGCCCAACATTCCAATGCGGTCCACCGTGAGCGACGTCCCGACCTCGGCCAGGCGGGCCGCCTCCTGGAAATTTCGTCCTGTCGCCGTGATAAGAGTGTCGTCCGCGTAGCACAACACCCCCATCCCGGGAAGGACAGGTGCACGCAGGAGCCAGTCGAAGCCAACGTTCCACAGAATTGGGCCGAGAACCGACCCCTGTGGAACGCCGCAACCCACCCGAGGCGGTAGTGACCACTTACCGTAGCCCATAAATGTCTAATATGATATTTGCTTTTTTGTTAGATGTTAGAATACATTAGTAGGTATTGAGTATTCCATTGTTTTGTAAACAAATACTATATTAAAAAGGTAACAAAGTTAAGAGATTAAAATAAGAATACCAACCAAACAATCCTTTTAGGAACATCGCACCTTTCAGCGACAGTGTTAACGATATCGTCTACTAATTTAGGGTCCAATTGCTTTTTCGGTGGTTTGTTCGCAAATGCCGGTGACTGCTTCCGCTTTTTAGTTAAGGAATGAGTGGCTAAAATTCTAAAACGGTTTATTTTTAATGTAATAATTTTATTTATTTATACTGTGGATAGGCAATTACAAATCGACGATCGTCTTAAATATTGTTTCAAATCACATTCAGAATCAAATTTAAAAAAAAGCATTTGATACTATTTTATACGTAGAACGGAACATAATATAAGGAAAACGTAAGAAAGAATGCAGTTGATTAATTTCTGGTTAAATGTTAACCGGAATTAGTAATTACCTTCTAGGAAAGACGGCTTGTAGCAGTTGTCTTGTCGCTGAAGTGTGGGAAGTCCAATCGATTTCTGCCATTAGTCTGGCAGGCACGGTGACATTGCCCTTTCCAATTGATACCTATGAAAATGAATTACTTTAATAATTATATTGATTTCATTATTAGGTAGATGTTACATTTTTTTATATTCTTTATTGATTTTTATTTCCTATACACAGGTAATTAATCTATTATATAGTCAGTACCCACCTCTTATAGCAGCGCCTCACACAATATACGTCATAGAATACATAAATTCGGTGTGTATTATTTATTTTACACAAGTTTTGTTTACAATTTTAATACCAGCCCGAATTCCAAACTAGCTTTCACTGATAATAATCGTGTAAGATAATAATAGATTTTATTAAATAGGTACTTTGTATTGTAATTCATAGGAAATAATAACATTATGGTTCAATGTATTTTACCTTTATGAGCTCTTTAATAACAATAGCTATTTATATTTATTTAATAATTTTTAAATGAAATTAGTGTAATGGAAATTTAATTATTACAGAGGATTATGAGTCCTGTGAAATATACTAAAACACATAGTTCAAAGCGGTAGATCGGGCCAATAAAAATTTTGCTGGATTTTTCGTACTAGAAATTATCATTAGTAGCTCTGAGTTCCGAAGTTAGCCCGTGCCTCGGAAAGCACTAAAGCCATTAGAACTGCGCTTGATCTCTTTCATAAATTACTTTTACCTATTGGATACCAGAGAAGTAATAGAGAGATACATTATATACTGTGTTAATGAGCAGGTCTATTTGGAACATTATTTTAGGTTACGTCAAACGTTACGGGTTAATTGAATTTAATATACTTAACTACTTATGTATAATATATGACTTATGAATTTTATACACTTAACTACATATGAATAATATATGATTTACATACCATTTCACCATTGTTAACCGACAATGGCAGACTTGCGTTAGTGGTCTGCGCTGACGCTCTCCGTATCTTTAAGCCACCAGGCATCTTGACCATTTCGAGCTCGACACTTGACGTACTTTGACGAATGGTTGGCGGTTCTTCCATTTCTAAAATCTCTACGTTCTCGTCTAGTCTTCGATCTTCAGATGTCCTATCCATGGTTGATCGATTTTCATTTATTAGAACATCAGGTACAAAGGAGAGGAACTGCCCGTATAAGCGTTTTAATTTCCTTTCCAATTCTTCTACCTTCTCCATTGGCAGTTGATCGAAAACAGGGTCGGTCTGCGATGCTTGATCGAATGTCAGCTTAAGATTCTGAGCGTTCCTATCGGGTAGAGGAGTGCTGCTCACTAGGGATCTACGGTTACGCATTATAGATTTGTCGTTTAGTAATCGACTTATTTGTCCGTTAATCATCGTTTCTGCGCGTTTGTTTTGGTTATTATATTTAATAGTGGATAGAGTAAGATTGGGGTTCATCTGTAAAAAAAATGCTTACATAATGTACATTATTATTCAATGCTTACATACATCTTTACAGAATCAATTTCATATTCAATTTTGCATTGAATGCAAGTATTACCTCTTGGTCGGTATCGCTGTCACTGGAATTAATGTCGTCATCAGAGTGAGATATCATACTTGATGCGCTCTGACTTGGCATGGGTAATGATTGAGCAGCAACTTATAACTAATAAAAAAAATTGTTTTATGTAACTTAAAATACTTGTCTCAAAAACTAAATATAAATAAGTACAAATTTATTGCTTCTTTCTTATTTTTTATTTTCGATTTATTGCTAAAAGTGAATACGTAATATATAGCATAAAAATATTTCATAGGCAGATTTTTTAGTAAAAATATTTTCTAGATACCGTCAAACGTGGAATCTTTACCTTCCGTGAGCATCTTTACCTAAGCATACCCTATAGGTACTAGTTTCCATTGAATATTTTTTTATATGTGGAAGTAGGCGCAATTTTAGGCATATTGGTAGATTTTATAATAAATTGTGGTATTCCAAAAAGTGTTTTAAGCTGGCAGCTATGTTAATTGTCAAAATATTGTACTTTTTCATCCCATATGGTCAATTGTGTTCGCAGCGCAACCATTTTTAAGTTATCATGGTTTTTTTAGCTTTTTTCAAAATAAGTCAAAAATGCATCATCAAACATTAATTTAAAAAAAGTATCAATTTAAATCTAATTTTTTCTTCTGATTTATAAAAACGATTAAACACTTGTTATTTATATGTTTAAGCCACAAATATCCAAATTAAAAAATGCGAGACGAAAAACGATATTATTTCAATATTTAATTGAGTTTTTTTTCCACTAAAATGCCAAAAAACCAAAAAAAAAAACGTTATGAAACTTGGCTTGCAGATTATTTTAAAAACATAACCATTTTCTTAGCTCTCAAAAATGCATATCAAAGAAACTGGAAAAAAAATGATCACAAAGGAAGCAAGCGGAAATTAGTATTCGAACTAAGCTTAAGGTCGTTCTTTAAAATTTCTATAAAATTAATTAAAAACAATAACAAGTGTAAATAAATTGAAATTTGAAATAAAATTAAGAATCAATAACAGTTCAGTAGTAATAACAATTAACAATAAGTAACAAAAGACCTTTTTTAATTTAGCCTAGTTATATAGTTCTTGCTCGAAGTGACTTCCCCTATTGCGTACGCAAAGCCGCATTCTTTTTCTAAGTTGTGACTTAACTACCGAACTAGTCAAATTATTCCGCATCGCAAAAGAAATACGTCGCCTTTATAGCGCCAGGACGATCGGTAAATTTATGTCGCGTGCTCTCTGGGGCACACAATCAATGCAAACTGTAGGCTAGGCTATTATAGCGTTTCTATGTAAGATTTAGTAGAATTCAATGGTTCAATTAAAAGAGAAACACCTATTTGTAAAAAATCATCAATAAAAACTTAAACAACAAGATCCATGTTGAAGTAAATTGCAAAAAAGTAAAAAAATATGGTAAAGTTGCCACACTTGACGGTACCTATAAAATAAATTGTTGAGAACAACAATAATTATTTTATAAATTATTTCATATTTCATTTCATAATTTTTTTTTAAGTTGGACAAGTTCCTTGAACATGATCTCATTCCCTTTCAGATTACTCATGCGGATAAGATAGCTGATAATGTAATCGACTTATTTTATGCGCCGACACATCAATAACTAATTGCATAATCGCTTAATCGTTAACGCTAATCTTGTATTCTTAATAATCTTATATCTCCAACACTTTGTCTTTTGTTAAGATTTATTTATTCCTAATAAGTATTTGCTCTATATTTGGCTATTACTTCAATTACAGTCAAACAACGAGATAACTTAAGAGTTTATAAGAATGCAAAGAACAATGATAGTAAGCTGCTTTTATTATAAAGTTGTAAGTTTCAGTTGTAAAATATTTTTTCTCTAAACAATATAAATGCAACAAATAGACGGGCGAAAGCTAACGGCCGTCTTTTGTCATGATCTTGGCTAACACCTAAAGTGGATAATTTATAGGAGCAAATACTTTAATAATTGCTGCAAATATAGACAAATTTACGGAGGGATAATAACTATCTATATAAATAACATATCTTAAGATTTATCTTACACTTACCATTGGACCCGTTTTCATCTCTTTTATAGTATTTTTACATAGTGGAAAAACATTTTCCACTTGATGGTCTTGTCTTTCCAACATCATTTTCAACTCTTTGATATAATGTTTGTTATCTGAAAATGTACATAATTATATGATAATATAAAAATATTCATTCTATATATTTTATCTCTAGATGATTCGTTCAACGTTTCAACTTCTACTTCAAAACAGGGGGTATTGAAGTAGACGTTGAAACGTTGAACTTCCCTCTTGAAATAATATTTAAAAAAAAGGTTCTTGGTTACAACGGCTGTGTTAAATATAATTATTTTATAATAATTACGTGTAGAAAAATATAATGGTCTCTACATGTCTCATTGCTAGAATATGGCCTTTCTCCTATTAGGTATACTTACCTCTCTTTACCTATAGTCGGTAGTTGAAAATCATATAATTTAAAATATGTTTGCACAACGATTTCTTAGTTTTTTTTTTATTTTGATGTACATTAACTGCAATCTACATTTTAACAATTACAATATTTTCCATTGAAAATCAACATTTGAATAACGAGTGACTCAACAGAAACTCGAAGAATTTGCGCCCTGCGTGCACCATTGTTACGCTTGTCACGAAGGAAAACTACTTTCCCAGTATGAAGATTTGTCTCGTGTTTTATTAAACAGTGATTATTAACGATGCCGTAATTAGAAAATATGTTTTGTTCATCTACCCATTCGACGAGAAGCCATAACTTTTGATCCATGATCAATTAATTTTCAATCTACACAACGTAGTCAATATCTATCTAGTATAATAAAATGTAATATGAAATTTCTTCCTAACACGTTGCTGTACAAAAATTAACTGAGCAGTACATGTGAGGTACAGGTAAAGATACAAATTACAATGGCTTCTATTGAACTAAAGATACCCAACTACCCGACATTTGTCCCCCATTAAATATCAAACAAAAGATTTCGTTACACATGTGTTTAGAATGTAAATATTTTTTAATTATATTTTAAACTTAGATTTGAGAATTTGACGTTAAAAGAAAAGAGCGTGTGTGTCAATGTAATGTGTAATATCTTTGTAATATGTAGAATTAAAATTGAGAAAATAAAAATAATGAGTTTGATTTGCGATAAATGTGATACGAGTTTTAATTTTTAATTACATCGCAACAACATGAGACAATACGTAACCGATGCATTTCTCAAATGTTTTAGATCTAATATTTTTAAAGATACATAAATTTAAACTATAACTGAAGTAAAATATTATAAAAATACTAGCAAAATTTCACAATATGTATTTATTATAAGTAATAAAAAACATAAAACATAATTGCATTTTTTTATCTTGAAAGGCCATATATACGCTATATACGCTACCTATAATGTAGAAATGAATTATGGATATTATAGCATTTGAATACAATTTGTCTAAAAGCATTAACGTATCAGAACCCCACACAAGGTAAACTAATTATTTAAATCTCTCATAAATGAGGTAAAAATAACATATCGGAATCAAAATAACATAATAATATATAATTTTTGTTACCGATATACGTTTTATTGGCAACGATTTAATTAGGGTAAATGTTCGTAAAAATCTTAATAAATTAAATTAAAATTATTTATTAAACATGAAGTTAATTCTAAGCACTACTATTAATACTTATTGATAAACCGGCAGTCTTCGGTTAAGATTCACGTCCCAAAAAATTATAATAAGCGAATTTGCAGAGATATATCTATTAAATGTTCTATTATATTATATGTCGGTATACATTCACTTCGCTTTAAGAACGTTTTTTAAAACTCTTTGAAGAATGCAAATGCACTAGTACCTCGGTAGGTATATATAAGTATAAAATGTGAGTAGTCTATTCATATATTTTATATACGAGGATATAGTAAAGACTCAAAAAACACTATTGATCACTATGAGCGAAAAATAAATGTTTCAAAAATTAAAAAAAAAAAATATTGCGATTCTTAATTATACTACGACACGATCCTACGATTATATTTTAAGTCTATACGATAAAAATGCACGAGATAATTATTAAAGCAAAAATCTTAATATCTGATAAGCCTAGCCTAGACACAGTTTAATAAATTTAGGTTTAGAGAATAGGTGTATATATGTACGTACGTAGGTCGTACTAAGAAGACTTTGGTAACTACGTACAAACCAGCACTTATATAATTATCCTTGTTGTTTCGCTTGACTATTTTCAAATTATTTATTACAAGTTTTCCCCCTCGTATTAAAAAGTATATTAATTTATAAATTGACGCAATTTTATTTATCAAAATATGCGTGAATATTTTTATTCGATTAGAAGACAAGTAAAAAAAAGCCTGAACGTATGTCATGTCTATAAATAATATCTACTCGGTGGTAGAGCTTTGTGCAAGCTCGTTTGGGTAGGTACCACCCACTCATCAGATATTCTACCGCAAAACAGCAGTACTTTGCATTGTTGTGTTCCGGTTTGACGGGTGAGTGAGCCAGTGTAATTACAGGCACAAGGGACATAATATCTTAGTTCCCAAGGTTGGTGGCGCATTGGCGATGTAAGCGATGGTTAACATTTCTTACAATGCCATTGTCTATGGGTGTTGGTGACCGCTTACCATCAGACGGCCCATACGCTCGTCCGCCGACCTATACAATAAAAAAACAAATAGTAATGAATTGTTAACATTACTACTACACAGACCTATCAACTTACAATTATCTACCGACATTTAAGAAAACGCTACCCTCTTCAAAGACATCTTGATCAGCTGGGCTTAATAAATTGTATTGGTATTAAAAGTTTCTTATTTTTTATTCATATGTTTTGTGGAAGTGTGTGCTTGTCAGTATTTTAATAAATCTTTTCTTTGTTAAAATTTAAAAAAAAGATACTACAGGTAGAGTATCTATAATCGGTGATATATAGAAATATGTATATGGTTCGTTTTTTAAAAGAATTAATCATTTAATAAGGAAACAATAGGTATCCGATTGGTAAGAAACAAATCTTTATTCAAATATAAAATACTTAAATTTGTCTAATATATAGCTAAGCCTCCTAACCATGTCTACTTAAACTAACAAACGCGATTTAAGATGAAGAGAATATATTATTGAAATAAGAACAGTAACATTTTACAACTTCAATGAATTTTATTCATGATAGTAGGATCTTAAAGATAAACTCATTTTTTTCTAAAAATGTATATATATATTGAAGTCTTAGATAATTCAGCGGTAAAGCGCTTAAACATCTGTTTCAAAGAAAATCATTACAGCTAAAGTAGTCATTTTAAACATGATATATTAAAATTAAACCTTATTCAGATTTTTATCCAAATATAATAATATCATATAAAAATCACTTACAAGTATTATCCTGATGACGCCCGCGGTAGCCTCTACTAAGCTCTATCAACGCTAACGCAGCGTCCATTTCAGAGTTTACAGCTAACGTAGTCATTTTTACTGGTCTTGGACTTTAGTTATCTGCAATTTTAAAATAAATAAATATTTCTTAATAATAGCTCACAAAGAAACAGTAATCGACTATCGACAAACATAGTTAAAGTTCAAATAAGCTTCCGATAGCAATTGTCAGCAGTCATTCAAAATACCATGCTTTTCAATTATCCCTTCCAGGTATAAAATATAAGGTACATGTTTTTGTACATAACAAGGCAACCTCAATAAACCTATTGTTTATTTTCCTTATCCTATTGGATGAGCTTTTCTAGATCTAATGTTTCTACCTGATTTTTTTTATCTAGTATTTTTGACAAAACATGGATACACTAAAGTTGTACTAAATAATACAATACAAATTGAAGTCAGTGTCTGAAATTTTTGTTTGAACCTTATTAGAAAAATTTCATTATTACGTAATAATGTTTAATATAAAAAAATAAGTAATAATATTATCATATTAAATCAATTAACTATGAATTTGTAAATACAAACTTTAACTAATTAAAAAATTTAATTTAAGCGGTTGTCTATAAGATCATGATTATTTTATGTTATGTGAGTAATCGGAATGGCGGAGATATTATATAAGGTAGTCAGTTCAACTAGAGTTCTCCTGAAACTTTAAAGCCTATTTTTTAATTAATTTGCAAAATGCACTTTCAAATAAAGGGGTCTCATTGCACACGACTTTTTTGGAATCACGGTTCATATTTCTAATTTTAAAAGTAAAGAATTTAATCTTAATGAAGTAAATGACTAATATAATATTAAACATAAACGAAATTTTTGATATCTAATATTAAATTCAAATGATATAAATAAATATTAAACCATCTCGCATAAGTATCGCGTGTTTGATACGGAACCTTAAAATCACATCAATATCGATTTTTTTTTTTTTCTAGAATGTTTGCACCAGATGTATGTTTTTTTTAGTTTCGTATTGGATACAAATAAGTTAAACTTTTAATACATACATATGTATCTCAAAATATCCACTCTGCTATTTTGTATAAAGCACAAACAGTTATTAATTTTTCAATCTCTGTCGTAAATACTTATAAAAATAAAACCTGAAAATATTTTACTGCTACGGCTCTAACATTTGAGAGAAGTTTAAATAAATACATATGTTAAATAATACTTAAAACTACTTATATAAATAAACACTTACCGATAATTGGTGACGATGGTCTGTGAGGATGGTCACAGTTACTCTTGTAATCTTGGTAATGATACTTCTACAATTACTCAACGTAGACTGACGAAAATTTTGCAACCCGATCAACTTGCTAGAGGGGATGTTTCTCAACAACGATTGTTTTCAAACACCCATTGTTTCCAGGTAAATAAGCTGTGCTTTCGGCTCCTTTCTGTTGTCTTCTTTTGTTTAATATTGAATGAAATTTTGTTTTACAGCGGATTAAGGTACCAAGAATTTGCATTTATAAAATAATGTTTATTATCTTACACGTAATTACCTTACTTTCTTTGTCCAGTAGGTAGTACCTATAGGAATCATAAAAATTACGACTAAGTTAATGATTTTCTTTGAAACAGATGTTTATGCGCTTTACCACTGAATTATCTAAGACTTCAATATAAATATATATATATATTCTTCAATTCAGTTTTTATTTTTATAAGTATTTAGGACAGAGATTGAAAAATTAATAACTGTTTGTGCTTTATACAAAATAGCAGAGTGGATATTTTGAGATACATATGTATGTATTAAAAGTTTAACTTATTTGTATACAAATACGAAACTAAACAAACATACATTTGTTGCAAACTTTCTAGAAAAAAATAATAAATCGATATTGATGTGATCTTAAGGTTCCGTATCAAACACGCGATACTTGTGCGAGATGATTTAATATTTATTTATATCATTTGAATTTAATATTAGATATAAAAAAATTCGTTTATGTTTAATATTATATTAGTCATTTACTTCATTAAGATTAAATTCATTACTTTTAAAATTAGAAATATGAACCGTGATTCCAAAAAAGTCGTGTGCAATGAGACCCCTTTATTTGAAAGTGTATTTTGCAAATTAGTTAAAAAATAGGCTTTAAAGTTTCAGGAGAACTCTAGTTGAACTGACTACCTTATATAATATCTCCGCCATAATACTTATTTTTTATAGCCAAGTACTTAGTTCAAAATAATATATAATGTAATAAAGAGGATTTTAATATTTTACCTAATAAGCTTTTAACAAATAACTCATTCAGAATGTTCGTATCATGTTAACTTCATTTATTGAATATTTATTAGTTATTAGTAATTTTAAAATCGTCGATTTTATACGTTAGTTATCATAAAACTAAATCGTTACTAAATTAATTTACAAATTAACCTTTTAAAATCGCATTTTTCGCACCATTAGTATAAAAAATATAGGACGATACGAATAAATTAATTAATACTTTTAACTATATTTTTACGATATCCTCAATATAGAATCAATATAGAATATACATATTTGTGACAATTTGTGACTGTGACAATGTTAGTTAAGATTTTTTTTTCTTTTAGTAGCCCTCTTATAAAGTTTAAGTAGGTAATATTAAGCCAGACAGTCATTATTGTATTTAATTACCTAGTAGTAAAATTTCATATAAATACGAACAGATATTTACGCATTTTCGCATTTATGTACGATTATTATCACAAAAATACTTTAGAATCGAAAATTTTGCAAATAACCAGAATCGTAGTATATCTCGTAAAATATATATCGAAATGGATCGATCGATTGATCACCATAAACTTGACAAATTTACTTTTTTTACTTGGAAGGTCTTTATATTATGCATTTTTTATACCTTATCACTAGATGGCGCTACAGAATATTTAGTTCAACCCATACCGCCAAGATTAGGTAGTATCACGGTCGTATACACAGGTCTTGCAACTTCAATTTGAGGTACGTTGACATAATGACGCTGTTAAGTTCGATTTACGGCCACCAGAGGCATAACAATTCGCGTAATAATTATCCCGAAAACTTTTTCAAATCCAAACAAAACAGTTAAATAACAAAAAATCCGCAGTTGTAACACACTCACACCTATCTCTCACCATTGAAATTTGACTCAGTTGCAAGACCTGTGTATACGACCGTGCAGCTTTACTCAGTTGACAGATAACAGATTACAAAATTGTATACCTACAGTGGTTTATCCAGCGTAAAACGTAACCACTACAATTTAAGTTAGTTTTAGGCTAAGTACATTTTTTAGCTATATTTAAAATTATTACCTGTAAAAAAAATATGCATAAAACAGTTTTGATAGAGATTTTAGTCAGATTTGTGACTACTGGGTTAAACAATTATAATAAATTGTTCCTTTACTATAAAAGCGCCTTTCCATATAACCAACTGTTGCGGCAACACCGGCTGTGACGTCGCAGCAGTGGTACCACGGAAGGGGACCACCACCGGCGCAGCCATATTAGAATTATTACTCTTCAATTTTCGCAACATCATTGTACTATACGCATTATAATTTTTATATTCCAAACCAAGTCTTTTAATTATCGCATCACTAAATAGAAGCAAGGCATCAGACATCATACGCTTCATATGGACCTTCGTAGCCGAACATATACGCATCAAAAACCGGCAATTTAAAGAAATTTGGATTTGGACAATATCGACCTCAAGAACGGACCAACAAGGAGAGCCAACGAAATTAACGCATCATCCAGTTCATCCATCCATTCGAGTGCTTCAAGCTGCTTGTGGGCGTTGTGAACAAACCAGGTTATACCACATCTACCTACCGCGAATACTTCATCCATTATACACGTGAGTACTTACGGCTTCTTAACGGTCACCAAAATGTATAAATCACCCAATGTAGTCATTACTGATGAAAAGCATAGTGAAAGCCCGCGAGTTAATTAAAAAGCAAGTTATCATAAAGGCTACGCGCTTTTAAAATCTTAGGCGAGCCTACAGACTCCTGGGATACTCTTATAATTTATCTCGTGGTTACCAAACTCGATCAGACTTCAGAACGAGAGTGGGAACAACACAAAGGCACTTTATTATTACATAACGGTGATCCTGAAGTGAAGTTAAAAATAAATGATTTGCTAACCTTTCTCAAAAACAGGGCAGATGTGTTAGAAACATTGCAAGTATCACACGAGCGTTACTGGACCTTCATAGAGGCTACCGCGGGCGTCATCATGATAATACTTGTAAGTGATTTATATATGATATTATTATATTTGGATAACAATCTGAATAAGGTTTAATTTTAATATATCATGTTTAAAATGACTACTTTAGGTGTAAACTCTGAAATGGACGCTGCGCTAGCCTTACTGGACCTTCATAGAGACTATCGCGGGCGTCATCATGATAATACTTGTAAGTGATTTATATATGATATTATTATATTTGGATAGAAATCTGAATAAGGTTTAATTTTAATATATCATGTTTAAATTTTAACAGCCGATACAAGATCTATCGGCGTCGAAAATATAGACGGGACAAGAACTATAGCAAGAATTTTTATTAGTTCTACAGTAAGTAATGTTCAAGAAAAATATTTTTTTAAATAATTAAATTACTTAAATTAAAATTTAATCTAATACTACGTCAATTTTGCAGCCAGCGCCTCTTCCTCATACAAGCACCCCAAAAAAACAAGTGTATTCGCCCAAACGTTGGAACGAAAACTCTAAAAAAAAATCATTCAAAATATATCACACACACTGAATTTGATTTGTATTGTATATGTCTTGAATCAAAGCTGAAAACAAAGAAACCGGAAACATCCTCAATTACCGATTATTATTCTGAAAAGACATACTGTGATTCAACATTAGCTAAAGAACGCGATGACCTTACGAACAGTGACATGAGAGTTCAGAAAGAAATGAAAAGAAGTTTAAAACCAAAGAATACAAATAAGTCAAGTAACGAAATGGTATGGATTTTCACGGCCTCAATTTAATTTACATAGTATATATTTAATAATGAATATAAACTTAATACTTTTAGGTTTTAATTGGAGACGGAAATGCATCAGTTCCAGCTAGACTTCTCAAGAACATGGACTGGACGTCTTATACGTATGCCACTCGAACACTTTTGACAGCTGTCTTTTCAAGAAAGTAGGTTTAAGTATTAAGTTATATTTATAGAAATGATCACTACTTCAAAGTCGATATATAAATTATTATGAAACAATGTTTTTTCAGGGTATTGGCAACTCATTCGCTAACAGGAAAGCCTTCATTCACCAGCTTTTCCTAACCAACCTGCTAAAAAGAAACTAGACGCAGCTCTAGTAAATGATATTGTTCAAACTGTGGTAGAAAATTGTTGATGAAACTGCCACACCCGTATAACTATTATTTCTGATATTTTTTAGACAAAATAAATTTTAATTATACAAATTGCTATACCAAAAAATTTATACTTCAATATAATTACCATGTTTACCAGAAGTACATTATTTTTTTCACTTTTATTATGTACTTATCTTATTGGAGGTAAATTTTGAAATGTTATTTTAACTATGCCTGTAAAAAAACCATAATTGTGTGTTTTATTATGATTATTCTTTTATAGTAAGTTGTCTCGAATGCTATGTTTGTGATTCACAAGAAGATAATTCAGAAAAATGCATAAAACTATTAAAACATGCACCAACAATGAGAGTGTTTGCCTAACTGAAATAAAATGGGGAACTGCTCCGTATTGGTCGCAAGGTGCAAAAAAACAATATTATATATCTAAAAGATATTCTGAGAAGGAAGAATGTATTATTATGAGGCAGCGCAACATGCCTCTTTGTACTCATATTTGGTATCAAGACTGGGTGTGTTCAGATTGCTGCCAAGGCGACAGATGCAACTACTATATAATCGTAAGTAAAATGAACAACATACCCATACTTGTAATCAACAATTGAATAAAGAATAGTAATCCCCTTAAACAACAATTTTATATTTGCACAATATTAGGTTCTGTTTTCTTACCAGTCTTCAAAAATGAGGTTATCAGTTTAAATTTCCGTCAATTTTTATTTTGGAATACAGTTACAAATTAAACAATGGGCTGTGTAACATGGTTTTTCTCTTACTGTTTTAATGATTTAGAGTTTCCATACAGTTTGTATAAAAAGTTAAATTTTATTATGTGTATTTATAATTAAAAAAATAAACTTTCATTTACAGAGTGGCAGTGAAACAATGAAACCTGCTATTAGTGTGTTAT
This sequence comes from Nymphalis polychloros, assembly GCA_905220585.2. NCBI lineage: Eukaryota > Metazoa > Arthropoda > Insecta > Lepidoptera > Nymphalidae > Nymphalis > Nymphalis polychloros. The sequence goes on from HG992247.1 coordinate 6,194,703, forward strand.
TAGGAGCACTTTTAATTATAAGAAGTAAGTTTGTTTAACAAATGATTAATATTTAAGACTCATCCATAAAATTTAAATGTAGTATGTATGAATAATTTAAATTTAATTTTACATTGATAATATTTTTTAAATTTTGAAAATTATATATAAGATTTTATTGCCTTTTATTCTCAGAAAATAATGAATTTTATATACAGTACAATATAGTACTCACAACATATACAGATAATCTTGAATAAAATCATAATTATATAGTTTGTTGACTTTGCTTTAATGGATAACCAATGATAATGACAACAACATTTTAAACCTTTTTTTATTTCTATGTGTATTAATTTATATTAATAGAGCTTGTGAAAGACTTTTCCGTTACCTTATTGTCGTAACATGACAAGTATGTTTGTTAAAGTATTACCCGTGTCTTATTGAATTCATTTTATCTATTGGAATGCTCCGGGAATGAGGTTGTTCATTCTGCAATTTTGTGATTCGAAAAATCATTCTTGATTGGTGAACTTATTCATTGGTTTTAAGGTATAAATGCTTTGTTCTCATTGATAATTAAATACTGATCCTAAAAGTTGACGTAATTATTATAAATTTTTAATTTGTAGGTGTTTGATGTAATAAAATAATTGCTATTAATATTTTGTATTACAATAAATTTATTTTTTTATAAATCATAACTGTAATTAGATAATTATTTAGTTAAGTACATTTAAACTGATCACATTAGATAAATAAATTTTTTAGCAATAAGTTAATACATAAATGTATTTTTATATGTTGTGGCATTTTCACCATTTTATGGTATTTGTTATGTATTAGGAATAATATTAGTTTTATTGTTCTGAATCTCAAATCCGTCCAATTACAATTGTGCATTATAAGAGTTTATAGTTATTATACATTTTCAATTACATAAGTAAAATACTTTTGATAAAACTGATTTTCTTTTATTCCCTGTGAACCTTCTATATTGTTTTTTTTTCCTTCTTATATTCAAAGCAAAATATTTTTTCTTCTCTTTTCTTTTAATCTTTCGACGAAGTCAATGTTGCCATACCATTGCATCGCAAACATACACATTCTATACATTATCTTTTGTAAGTAAAGTTGACGTCAAAACACCTAAGTCCTAACCTGACATTCTGCAAAATGTATTTTAGTATTAATTACTTCTATTTTAAATTAATGTAATTACGTAGTTTTCATAAATATAAATAAAAACAGAGATTAAAAAATCTACATTTATTGTAAAAATATGTACATAAATCATAATGATAAATTATAATCAATCAGTCTTATTTCATTGGATATATAATACTTAGTTCCGAAAATTAAAATCGCATCAAATAAAGAATGTGTTTTAATTTTAACCATTGACTAATAATGTACTAACGTACTAGAATAGACACCGCAAGCCAAATGTTTGCGCGATGAGTTGTCTAATTTTCATACTCGCATACGCTCATCGTGGCCGGACGTAGCGAAACTAGCGAAACTGTGACTAACATGATTAAAAAACGCCTTTTGCGCGTTAAAAACATGTAAAAATCAATCAACTACGAAGAAAAGAGATAGTTGCATGACTTATCATAAGTAAGATAAGTAAACTCAAACCAACCAAAACAAATGTTTGTACTTTATTACTATACATGACATTTTATATGAAAATCATAGATTATGAAAAGTGAACCGTATAGATTGGACACGTAGGTACTTAGCGTTAGTGTACTATTTATATAATAAAAATAATAATAATAATATCCTGGGACATTATTCACACACGGCTATCTGATCCCAAACTAAGCAGAGCTTTTACTATGGAAACCAGACAACTGATATACTACATATACTACTTTTCTTTTGTAAATACATACTTATATAGATAATTACACCCAGACTCAGGACAAACAGACATGTTCATGCACACAAATGTCTGTGAAAGGCACAATAAAGTCATATATCTACCAATCACTGGTAGAGGATATGAAAAGTAAGTTTGAAATTGATATACAACCGGAAAATTACCTAATCAATAAAACTAAACTTGTAGAGCTGCAAAGATCATTTATAAAAAAAGGTAAATAAATAAATATAATAATTTGTTTCAAGGTAAATAAAGTTTATATTAATTTGAAATGTTTATTTCACTTCGTTTACTTCAATTATACATAAAACCGACAGTTTGACTATTTAAATTAATTTAACTTACCTACCAATACCCAATTCGATAGGCAGAAAAAAAAGTGTCGTGTCTATGACAGTGACATCGCATCTTTGACTCTTAGCCCCGCCCCGTGCGCCCCGCACTCCTGCGTCTGCTACACAAATTTTGTTCGCGCCGTCTGTTTTTAGTACGTTAGTACATTATCATGGGCGTACCCAGCTTTTGGTCTAGTGGGGAGGGGGCAATTGAGAAATTTCTTAAGCCGTACTTGTTTTACCCTACACACAACACGAAACACCTACACAAAGCATTGCATACATGTAGTGTGCCGGAGATACTTTTCTTTTCCCTCACATAAGGTATATGAGACTCGCCGGCGCTGAAAGAGCCGGAATACCTACTGCAAAACCAGCGGTACCCACTTCGTCTCTTCGAAGGGGCGTTACACGATCACTTGCGCATTCTACCGTATCCTAGATGGTTGACCCACCTAAGCGGGCTTCCAATCCTAGGGGCCAAGCCGAGCCTCGGTTATGGCGGGGGGAGAAGGTGTACATTGCATCGGCAACTCCTCCCCTTTTTTTTGGCGGGTCAGTTTCTGTTGTCTTTTTTTGTTTAACATTGAATGAAATTTTGTTTTACAGCGGATTAAGGTACCAAGAATTTGCTGTTATAAAATAAAGTTTATTACGACTTTTAGAAAAAAATGAGTTAATCTTTAAGATCCTACTATCATGTATGTATTAAAAGTTTAACTTATTTGTATATGACGGCGGCAACAGATGTTCGACAAAAACAACGGACAGCGATAACAATGCGCTAGTGGCACGTGCACCTGACGTCATCTGTTTAGTATAAAAACCATCGTAATATTAATCCGGCACGCATTTCTTTTGGATGCGTCTTGGTGCACGGACACTGTCCCAGTAGCCTGCCCTGACTGCCATTTTGGCATTCCACGCCATTATTATAGTTTAAATTTAAATGATGTTATAATTATCAGAATAGTGATTAATTATATTATGTTATATCTCACTATAATATTTGATTAAGATTTAAGATATTTAATTCAATTAAATCATTAATTAATAATTAATACTGAACTCTTGATTATAATAAAAAAATTGTATAGACAATTTGATCTTTTACTTCTGATGTCAGCCTCAAATCCGACATCAGAAGTGGGATCCGAACACCAGCCCCCTTCTGAAGCTTTCACTGCAATAGACCCAATGTCCTTGTTTAGTAGTGGCATGGAGGCAATTTTTTCAAAAATAGCCGAAAAATTACAATTTAATTCCCGTGCACCACATCCAATTACCTCATTGGTAACTTTCGATCCAGATGACCCTCATTCCAATATTGAAGATTGGTGTCAGCTATCAGAGGTCATAATCCGAAATAGAAATTTACAAGGAGTAGACCTAATAGTAGCATTAACTCAATGTTTAAAAGGGCGAGCTGCGACTTTTCTAACGAAAATTCATCCTGACCAATTTCAATGGTCTGAGGTCAAAGAAATTTTGAAAGCTCAGTTTTCCCGACCAATGCTCATTCAAGATCATTTTGATCAAATATTGAAATTCCAAATAAAATCCGACGAGACACCAGCCCAAGCATGTTTGCGACTGTGGCAGTATATTGATGGAATACCTGGTGCTAATCTTCCTGAAAATATAGTAACAGGTTTTGCTATTTCCGTATTGTCACAATGTGATAACTTAATTCGACGTGAGTTAAACTCAACGGTTACAAGTGACAAAGCACAACTGTTTCGTGTCTTGCGTAGCATTTCACTAAAAAGAAGACATGAGATCGACCACAATGAAGTTGATCCAAAACGTGATCGTACAACCCTGGGTTTTCGAGGAATCTGCAACAATTGTGGCAGAACAGGACACCGAGCTTCAGAGTGTCGGACAAAAGGAAAAACGCTAATCCAAGTTCCAGTGTTCCAGACAAACGCTTCAACCACAAGTACACCGGCAGCCAAGTCATTTGCTACGTATGTGGCGAATCCGGCCACGTGGTTTCTAACTGCCCCACAAAATCTGACGTCCAGAATAAAGAACAACCGGCTGCCGACAACAAGCGGGTCAACGTGTGCTCCAAAGTGGCTCGAGGGACTATGGACTCTAGTGGTATGAGCTTACCATTTATATTTGATTCAGGTTCTGAGTGTAGCTTAATTAAAAAAAGTTGTTCAGATTTAATGTATGGTGAAAGATCGCATAACCTTGTCAATATGACTGGCATAGGTAAAAATATTGTAACTAGTACTGAACAGATAACTAGCTGTGTTAAAATAGGGGATATTTCGACTAATATTACTTTTCATATTCTTCCGGACGACTGTTTAGAAGATACTATCCTATTGGGTCGCGATGTACTTCAAAATAATATATCTGTTGAAATTTGTGAAACTGGCTTAAAATTCAATCGCGCTAAAATAACTAATATGTGCACTAGGACAAGTAATACTTTTTGTTCTAATTCAATTAATACCGATTTAACTGGCATTTATTTAGATAAACTAAATCAAATATTAACTAAATACTCTCACAAATTTATTGAAACGTTACCAACTACACGTATAAAAACGGGAGAATTAAAGATTGACTTGGTTGATCCCCATAAGATAGTACAAAGGCGCCCCTATAGATTGTCTATGGATGAATCTAAGATTGTTGATGATAAGATAAAGGAATTATTGACAGCTAATATCATAAGAGAAAGTAAATCCCCGTTTGCAAGTCCCATAATATTGGTAGAAAAGAAAGATGGTAGCAAACGTATGTGTGTTGACTTTAGAGAATTAAATAGTAATACTAAACCAGACAATTACCCCTTACCCCTAATCAGTGAACAATTAGATAAATTACATGGTGCTCATTATTTTTCTACCATTGACATGGCCTCTGGCTTTCATCAACTTCCAGTACATGAGGATTCAAAAGAAAAAACAGCTTTTGTCACTCCAAAAGGACAATACGAATATTTAGCTATGCCTTTTGGACTTCGAAACGCACCCCCCGTCTTCCAAAGAGCAATCAATAATGCTCTTAAACCTTTGTCCGATGACAAAATTCTGGTTTATATGGATGATGTACTTTCTGCTTCAAATACAATTGATGAAGGTCTACATCGCCTAGATAAATTATTAGAAACTTTGTCAGCCTCTGGTTTTTCTTTCAATATAAAGAAATGTTCTTTTCTTAAAACTCAAACTGAATATCTTGGTTACGTTGTTTCAGCAGGAGAAATTAGACCAAATCCAAAAAAAATTCAAGCTTTAATTGATGTCCCTCCTCCAAAAACTGTAACACAAGTCAGACAACTTATTGGTTTAGCCACTTACTTTAGACAATTTATCCCAAATTTCTCTCAGCTTATAAGACCATTATATCCATTAACTATAGGCAAAGGTAAAATTCAATGGACAGTTAATCATGATCAAATTCACAAGAAAATCATTGATATACTGACCTCTGAACCCGTATTAAAAATATTTGACCCTTCTCTACCAATTGAGCTCCATACTGATGCTAGTTGTGATGGTTACGGTGCAGTGCTTATTCAAAAACTAAATGACAGACCTCATGTTGTTGCATATTTTAGTCGTAAAACAACTAGCGCTGAGAGTCGATATCACTCATATGAGCTGGAGACTTTAGCTGTAGTCAAAGCAATTGAGCACTTCAGACACTATCTATACGGGCGAACTTTTACAGTATTTACCGATTGCAATTCTCTAAAAGCATCTCATTCCAAACGCGATTTAACACCTAGAGTACACCGTTGGTGGGCTATACTTCAAGCTTACAATTTTGATATTGTTTATAAAGAAGGTAGAAAAATGGCCCATGCGGAATTTTTGTCTCGAAACTTATTAACAAGTAATATTGAGCCTCGAAAGGTTAATTTTTTAGTTAGACAAAGGTGGTTGATTGTAGAACAAGAACGAAATTCCGAAATTTCAGATTTAAAAACTAAATTACAAAACCACCAGTTACCGGATGAAATACCATACCTAATACATATGATTTAAGACAAAATGTTTTATTTAGGAAAATCGATCGTAGAGGAATAACTAGTTGGCTTCCTATTATACCGCGCTCTCTTGTTTGGTCCCTTATTAGTCATATCCATAACGAAATTAAACATTTAGGTTTCGATAAAACTTTAGACAAATTATACGAGTTTTACTGGTTTCTAGATATGTCTAAATTTGTTAAAAAATTTATTAATTCATGCGTTGTATGCAAAACTTCTAAAGGCCCCTCTGGCGCTCAGCAAATACAGCTTCATCCAATTCCTAAACATTCCATACCATGGCACACTGTTCATATAGATCTTACCGGGAAATTAAGTGTGAAAAGTGCGCGAAAAGAATATTGTTCTGTATTAATAGACGCTTTTACAAAATTTGTTCTTCTTGAATATACACTAACTTTAAATTCTTCTCATGCAATAAAAACTATTAGAAATTCTGTAAATCTTTTTGGGGCTCCCAGACGCATTATAGCTGATCGTGGGCGTTGTTATGATTGTAGTGAATTTAAAGAATTTTGTAAAATAAATAACATAGAACTTCATTTAATAGCTACCGGTACCAGTCGAGCTAATGGTCAGGTTGAGAGGGTTATGCGAACACTAAAAAATATTCTTACTGTAATAGAATGTAACTCAAATAATACTTGGCAGGATCAACTAGGAGAAATACAACTAGCTTTAAATAGTACTCGCTCTCGTACTACGGGTTTTTCGCCAATTGAGCTCATGTTTGGAATTCAAGGAAATTCCTTAAGCTTGGCTAGATTATCTCCTGGTTCATCTAATCCAAGTAGAATTAATGTCGACGCGGCTCGTTTATCGGCATCAGATAATATAAGACGATTAGCGAGTGCTGATACTGTTCGATTTAATAAAGGGAAAGCTCGTATAAATCCTTTTAAAGTGGGAGATTTTGTATTTGTCAAATGTGAAGAGAGACATCAAACAAAATTAGATAAAAAATTTAAGGGACCTTTTAAAATTGTTACAGTTTTAGACAACGACCGTTACGAACTCAAAAAATTAAACGGCTCTAACAGAATCTATAAGTACGCACATGAAAATTTAAGAGAAGTCCCTCAAGGCCAACAGGGTTTTATCGAGATTTCCCAAAATTATGACTCTGATGACGATGAAGGGCCCGTGATGGCGGAAGCCGAAACTATTGACTCTTGTAACACTATTTCGGGCGCATTGTTAGACAATTATGTATCAAGAGATGTTGACACTGGTGATAATGTAATTAATTCCGAAGAAACTCTTTCTGTTGATTCTGAAGAGACTATGTCCGCAGATTCATTTAGAGATTAGATAGTTAAACATGTTTGAGCTGTAGGGGTTGTGTTAAACCTAGACCAGCAGCCTTAGTAAGCTGTAGGGATCTCACCTACTATTATGGGTTGACGATCTAGACCAGCAGTAGGAATTTGAAATACTGTAGAATGTTGCCTTTTAATGATTCACAATTACTGTTCTGTCTCCGTGTTTAATAAGTTGTCTTTTATTTTATTTTTTTTTTAAAAAGAACACTCTGCGCCCGAGGACGTGCGATTGTCAGAATGGCCGTGACGGCGGCAACAGATGTTCGACAAAAACAACGGACAGCGATAACAATGCGCTAGTGGCACGTGCACCTGACGTCATCTGTTTAGTATAAAAACCATCGTAATATTAATCCGGCACGCATTTCTTTTGGATGCGTCTTGGTGCACGGACACTGTCCCAGTAGCCTGCCCTGACTGCCATTTTGGCATTCCACGCCATTATTATATATAGTTTAAATTTAAATGATATTATAATTATCAGAACAGTGATTAATTATATTATGTTTTATCTCACTATAATAATTGATTAAGATTTAAGATATTTAATTCAATTAAATCATTAATTAATAATTAATATTGAACTCTTGATTATAATAAAGAAATTGTATAGACAATTTGATCTTTTACTTCTGATGTCAGCCTGAAATCCGACATATACAAATACGAAACTAAAAAAAACATACATCTGTTGCAAACTTTCTAGAAAAAAATAATAAATCGATATTGATGTGATCTTAAGGTTCCGTATCAAACACGCGATACTTATGCGAGATGATTTAATATTTATTTATATCATTTGAATTTAATATTAGATATCAAAAGTTTCGTTTATGTTTAATATTATATTAGTCATTTACTTCATTAAGATTAAATTCATTATTTTTAAAATTAGAAATATGAACCGTGATCCAAAAAAAGTCGTGTGCCCCCTGAGACCCCTTTATTTGAAAGTGTATTTTGAAAATTAATTAAAAAATAGGCTTTAAAGTTCCGATTACTCACATAACATAAAATAATCATGATCTTATAGACAACCGCTTAAATTAAATTTTTTAATTAGTTAAAGTTTGTATTTACAAATTCATAGTTAATTGATTTAATATGATAATATTATTACTTATTTTTTATATTAAACATTATTACGTAATAATGAAATTAGTCTAATAAGGGTCAAACAAAAATTTCAGACACTGACTTCAATTTGTATTATATTATTTAGTACAACTTTAGTGTATCCATGTTTTGTCAAAAATACTAGATAAAAAAATCAGGTAGAAACATTAGATCTAGAAAAGCTCATCCAATAGGATAAGGAAAATAAACAATAGGTTTATTGAGGTTGCCTTGTTATGTACAAAAACATGTACCTTATATTTTATACCTGGAAGGGATAATTGAAAAGCATGGTATTTTGAATGACTGCTGACAATTGCTATCGGAAGCTTATTTGAACTTTAACTATGTTTGTCGATAGTCGATTACTGTTTCTTTGTGAGCTATTATTAAGAAATATTTATTTATTTTAGAATTGCAGATAACTAAAGTCCAAGTCCAGTTAAAATGACTACGTTAGCTGTAAACTCTGAAATGGACGCTGCGCTAGCCTTGCTGGACCTTCATAGAGGCTACCGCGGGCGTTATCAGGATAATACTTGTAAGTGATTTTTATATGATAAAAATCTGAATAAGGTTTAATTTTAATATATCATGTTTAAAATGACTACTTTAGCTGTAATGATTTTCTTTGAAACAGATGTTTAAGCGCTTTACCGCTGAATTATCTAAGACTTCAATATATATACATTTTTAGAAAAAAATGAGTTTATCTTTAAGATCCTACTATCATGAATAAAATTCATTGAAGTTGTAAAATGTTACTGTTCTTATTTCAATAATATATTCTCTTCATCTTAAATCGCGTTTGTTAGTTTAAGTAGATAGGTATTCTTAAAACATGGTTAGGAGGCTTAGCTATATATTAGACAAATTTAAGTATTTTATATTTGAATAAAGATTTGTTTCTTACCAATCGGATACCTATTGTTTCCTTATTAAATGATTAATTCTTTTAAAAAACGAACCATATACATATTTCTATATATCACCGATTATAGATACTCTACCTATAGTATCTTTTTTTAATTTTAACAAAAAAAAGATTTATTAAAATACTGACAAGCACACACTTCCACAAAACATATGAATAAAAAATAAGAAACTTTTAATACCAATACAATTTATTAAGCCCAGCTGATCAAGATGTCTTTGAAGAGGGTAGCGTTTTCTTAAATGTCGGTAGATAATTGTAAGTTGATAGGTCTGTGTAGTAGTAATGTTAACAATTCATTACTATTTGTTTTTTTATTGTATAGGTCGGCGGACGAGCATATGGGCCATCTGATGGTAAGCGGTCACCAACACCCATAGACAATGGCATTGTAAGAAATGTTAACCATCGCTTACATCGCCAATGCGCCACCAACCTTGGGAACTAAGATATTATGTCCCTTGTGCCTGTAATTACACTGGCTCACTCACCCGTCAAACCGGAACACAACAATGCAAAGTACTGCTGTTTTGCGGTAGAATATCTGATGAGTGGGTGGTACCTACCCAAACGAGCTTGCACAAAGCTCTACCACCGAGTAGATATTATTTATAGACATGACATACGTTCAGGCTTTTTTTTACTTGTCTTCTAATCGAATAAAAATATTCACGCATATTTTGATAAATAAAATTGCGTCAATTTATAAATTAATATACTTTTTAATACGAGGGGGAAAACTTGTAATAAATAATTTGAAAATAGTCAAGCGAAACAACAAGGATAATTATATAAGTGCTGGTTTGTACGTAGTTACCAAAGTCTTCTTAGTACGACCTACGTACGTACATATATACACCTATTCTCTAAACCTAAATTTATTAAACTGTGTCTAGGCTAGGCTTAATAGATATTAAGATTTTTGCTTTAATAATTATCTCGTGCATTTTAATCGTATAGACTTAAAATATAATCGTAGGATCGTGTCGTAGTATAATTAAGAATCGCAATATATTTTTTTTTTTAATTTTTGAAACATTTATTTTTCGCTCATAGTGATCAATAGTGTTTTTTGAGTCTTTACTATATCCTCGTATATAAAATATATGAATAGACTACTCACATTTTATACTTATATATACCTACCGAGGTACTAGTGCATTTGCATTCTTCAAAGAGTTTTAAAAAACGTTCTTAAAGCGAAGTGAATTTATACCGACATATAATATAATAGAACATTTAATAGATATATCTCTGCAAATTCGCTTATTATAATTTTTTGGGACGTGAATCTTAACCGAAGACTGCTGGTTTATCAATAAGTATTAATAGTAGTGGTTAGAATTAACTTCACGTTTAATGAATAATTTTAATTTAATTTATTAAGATTTTTACCAACATTTACCCTAATTAAATCGTTGCCAATAAAACGTATCCCGGTAATAAAAATTATATATTATTTGGTGGTACTAACAATAATGTAATTATAAACAAAATGTGTTTTTTTAGTAAATTATATAGATTAAACTTTTAGTATTAAAAAAATTACAGGAGCTCGATTACGACGAAATGTACGGACGAAGCAAAGTTATATAGAAATCGTCAACGGTTCAGAAAAATACACGAACAACAGAACCAAGAGAACGTCCCGCCATCTTCTGCGTCATCGAACGAATCCACCACTGCTCTAGATTAACGAGACAAAAAAAAAATCTGAGTCAAATTTCAATGGTGAGAGATAGGTGTGAGTGTGTTACAACTGCTAATTCGCAATCCTATCCGCTTGAGGTACTACGTCGCTGCTATCGAAGCTGATATTTTTCTCTCCCAAGTATTGTGTTATTTAATCAATGTTATATCGTTTTGTTGAGTTTTGCGGATTTTTTGTTAATTAACTGTTTTGTTTGGATTTGAAAAAGTTTTCGGGATAATTATTACGCGAATTGTTATGCCTCTGGTGGCCGTAAATCGAACTTAACAGCGTCATTATGTCAACGTACCTCAAATTGAAGTTGCAAGACCTGTGTATACGACAGTGATAGTATCACCGCCAAGATTAGGTAGTAACCTAATCTTGGCGGTATGGGTTGAACTAAATATTATGTAGCGCCATCTAGTGATAAGGTATAAAAAATGCATAATATAAAGACCTTCCAAGTAAAAAAAGTAAATGTGTCAAGTTTATGGTGATCAATTGATCGATCCATTTCGATATATATTTTACGAGATATACTACGATTCTGGTTATTTGCAAAATTTTCGATTCTAAAGTATTTTTGTGATAATAATCGTACGTAAATGCGAAAATGCGTAAATATCTGTTCGTATTTATATGAAATTTTACTACTAGGTAATTAAATACAATAATGACTGTCTGGCTTAATATTACCTACTTAAACTTTATAAGAGGGCTACTAAAAGAAAAAAAAAATCTTAACTAACATTGTCACAGTCACAAATTGTCACAAATATGTATATTCTATATTGATTCTATATTGAGGATATCGTAAAAATATAGTTAAAAGTATTAGGATATCGTAAAAATATAGTTAAAAGTATTAATTTATTCGTATCGTGCTATATTTTTTATAATGATGGTGCGAAAAATGCGATTTTAAAAGGTTAATTTGTAAATTAATTTAGTAACGATTTAGTTTTATGATAACTAACGTATAAAATCGACGTTTTTAAAATTACTAATAACTAATAAATATTCAATAAATGAAGTTAACATGATACGAACATTCTGAATGAGTTATTTGTTAAAAGCTTATTAAGTAAAATATTAAAATCCTCTTTATTACATTACATATTATTTTGAACTAAGTACTTGGCTATAAAAATAAGTATTAGGTATAACATATGATTTCATTTATAGGTATTATAAATATTTTGAAATATTTAATTTTATAGTAAATAGTGCGAAACAATCTTTTTAAAGAGGACAGTCAAGATTAATCCATCACGCTGTTTTTATTATGGTTCACCGTCGCGTACGATATATATAATAATTAGACACAAACATGAAAACTCAATGGAACCTTCACGTGACCCTGCTACTACAAATGTTCAAATGCAGCCTCGATACTGTATGTTCTTTCCCGTAAGCTATTTCGAGGCTGTTATATTTATGAGCAAACAAAAAAAGTACTAAGAAACTGTTATGCTTTATTTTCAAATCTCCACAGTTTAATGGTGACATTTAAATTTATACTTTAATTAATTACTTTGTCAAAAAAAATTATTTACGATATACTTTACTTAATAGTAATTATTTTGAATTGATTGATTATCTCAATGGTACAAATTGATATTTTTTTTTGTCTCGTTAATCTCGAGCAGTGGTGGATTCGTTCGATGACGCAGAAGATGGCGGGACGTTCTCTTGGTTCTGTTGTTCGTGTATTTTTCTGAACCGTTGACGATTTCTATATAACTTTGCTTCGTCCGTACATTTCGTCGTAATCGAGCTCCTGTAATTTTTTTAATACTAAAAGTCTAATCTATATAATTTACTAAAAAAACACATTTTGTTTATAATTACATTATTGTTAGTACCACCAAATAATATATAATTTTTATTACCGGGATACGTTTTATTACCTAGTAGTAAAATTTCATATAAATACGAACAGATATTTACGCATTTTCGCATTTACGTACGATTATTATCACAAAAATACTTTAGAATCGAAAATTTTGCAAATAACCAGAATCGTAGTATATCTCGTAAAATATATATCGAAATGGATCGATCAATTGATCACCATAAACTTGACACATTTACGTTTTTTACTTGGAAGGTCTTTATATTATGCATTTTTTATACCTTATCACTAGATGGCGCTACAGAATATTTAGTTCAACCCATACCGCCAAGATTAGGTTACTACCTAATCTTGGCGGTGATACTATCACTGTCGTATACACAGGTCTTGCAACTTCAATTTGAGGTACGTTGACATAATGACGCTGTTAAGTTCGATTTACGGCCACCAGAGGCATAACAATTCGCGTAATAATTATCCCGAAAACTTTTTCAAATCCAAACAAAACAGTTAATTAACAAAAAATCCGCAAAACTCAACAAAACGATATAACATTGATTAAATAACACAATACTTGGGAGAGAAAAATATCAGCTTCGATAGCAGCGACGTAGTACCTCAAGCGGATAGGATTGCGAATTAGCAGTTGTAACACACTCACACCTATCTCTCACCATTGAAATTTGACTCAGTTGCAAGACCTGTGTATACGACCGTGCAGCTTTACTTAGTTGACAGATAACAGATTACAAAATTGTATACCGACAATGGTTTATCCAGCGTAAAACGTAACCACTACAATTTAAGTTAGTTTTAGGCTAACTACATTTTTTAGCTATATTTAAAATTATTACCTGTAAAAAAATATGCATAAAACAGTTTTGATAGAGATTTTAGTCAGATTTGTGACTACTGGGTTAAACAATTATAATAAATTGTTCCTTTACTATAAAAGCGCCTTTCCATATAACCAACTGTTGCGGCAACACCGGCTGTGACGTCGCAGCAGTGGTACCACGGAAGGGGACCACCACCGGCGCAGCCATATTAGAATTATTACTCTTCAATTTTCGCAACATCATTGTACTATACGCATTATAATTTTTATATTCCAAACCAAGTCTTTTAATTATCGCAGGGGAAGAACGAGATGAAGTATCTGGGTCTAATCTTTGATGGAAGATGGAGCTTCGGGCATCACTAAGTCCTACTAGGACATCAATGCAGCTGCCACATTGGGCCGCCTCCTACCTAATGTGGGTGGGTCGGAATCACCATGCCGTGCCGGCGCCTATACGCCGGTGGTACCGGACATGGCTGTTTCGGTAAGTACCTGAACGGGATAGCGAGGAGGGAGGTATCACTCTCCTGCTACGAGTATGGTGCGTCACTGGACACGGCGCACTACACTCTGACAGAGTGTGCTGCGTGGGGGCCCCAGAGGCATTCTCTGGCGGCGATAGTCCGCGGGACCTCTCGCTGCGAGCGAGCGAGCGAACGAGCGAGCGAGATGTTGGATGGAGATGGTTATTTTCTGCGAGAGTGTCATGTCGCAGAAGGAGGTTGTGGTGCGGGATTGTGAGGCAAGTACCTCCACTGACCCGCCAAAAAAGGCGCACGGGGCGGGGCTAAGAGTCAAAGATGCGATGTCACCGTCATAGACACGACACTTTTTTTCTGCCTATCGAATTGGGTATTGGTAGGTAAGTTAAATTAATTTAAATAGGCAAACTGTAGGTTTTATGTAAAATTGAAGTAAACGAAGTGAAATAAACATTTCAAATTAATATAAACTTTATTTACCTTTAAACAAATTATTATATTTATTTATTTACCTTTTTTTATAAATGATCTTTGCAGCTCTACAAGTTTAGTTTTATTGATTAGGTAATTTTCCGGTTGTATATCAATTTCAAACTTACTTTTCATATCCTTTACCAGTGATTGGTAGATATATGACTTTATCGTGCCTTTCGCGCCGCAGGTCGTGGGTTCGATTCCCACCCAGGACAGACATTTGTGTGCATGAACATGTCTGTTTGTCCTGAGTCTGGGTGTAATTATCTATATAAGTATGTATTTACAAAAGAAAAGTAGTATATGTAGTATATCAGTTGTCTGGTTTCCATAGTACAAGCTCTGCTTAGTTTGGGATCAGATAGCCGTGTGTGAATAATGTCCCAGGATATTATTATTATTATTTTTATTATATAAATAGTACACTAACGCTAAGTACCTACGTGTCCAATCTATACGGTTCACTTTTCATAATCTATGATTTTCATATAAAATGTCATGTATAGTAGAAAATAAAGTACAAACATTTGTTTTGGTTGGTTTTAGTTTACTTATCTTACTTATGATAAGTCATGCAACTATCTCTTTTCTTCGTAGTTGATTGATTTTTCATGTTTTTAACGCGCAAAAGGCGTTTTTTAATCATGTTAGTCACAGTTTCGCTAGTTTCGCTACGTCCGGCCACGATGAGCGTAGGCGAGTATGAAAATTAGACAACTCATCGCGCAAACATTTGGCTTGCGGTGTCTATTCTAGTACGTTAGTACATTATTAGTCAATGGTTAAAATTAAAACACATTCTTTATTTGATGCGATTTTAATTTTCGGAACTAAGTATTATATATCCAATGAAATAAGACTGATTGATTACAATTTATTATTATGATTTATGTACATATTTTTACAATAAATGTAGATTTTTTAATCTCTGATTTTTTTATATTTATGAAAACTACGTAATTACATTAATTTAAAATAGAAGTAATGAATACTAAAATACATTTTGCAGAATGTCAGGTTAGGACTTAGGTGTTTTGACGTCAACTTTACTTACAAAAGATAATGTATAGAATGTGTATGTTTGCGATGCAATGGTATGGCAACATTGACTTCGTCGAAAGATTAAAAGAAAAGAGAAGAAAAATTATTTTGCTTTGAATATAAGAAGGAAAAAAAAACAATATAGAAGGTTCACAGGGAATAAAAGAACATCAGTTTTATCAAAAGTATTTTACTTATGTAATTGAAAATGTATAATAACTATAATATATATAGGTATAATATATATGGGTATAGGTATTATAAATATTTTGAAATATTTAATTTTATAGTAAATAGTGCGAAACAATCTTTTTAAAGAGGACAGTCAAGATTAATCCATCACGCTGTTTTTATTATGGTTCACCGTCGCGTACGATATATATAATAATTAGACACAAACATGAAAACTCAGTGGAATGTTTCAAAAATTAAAAAAAATTAAATATTGCGATTCTTAATTATACAACGACACGATCCTACGATTATATTTTAAGTCTATACGATAAAAATGTACGAGATAATTATTAACGCAAAAATCTTAATAGTAATTATTTTGAATTGATTGATTGTCTCAATGGTACAAATTGATATTTTTTTGGTCTCGTTAATCTCGAGCAGTGGTGGATTCGTTCGATGACGCAGAAGATGGCGGGACGTTCTCTTGGTTCTGTTGTTCGTGTATTTTTCTGAACCGTTGACGATTTCTATATAACTTTGCTTCGTCCGTACATTTCGTCGTAATCGACCTCCTGTAAATTTTTTAATACTAAAAGTCTAATCTATATAATTTACTACAAAAACACATTTTGTTTATAATTACATTATTGTTAGTACCACCAAATAACGATATTTAGTAATTAACTTTGTTGTGTTTCGCTTGGAAGGGTGAGTGAGCCAGTATAACCATAGGCAAAAGGGACATTACATCATAGTTCCCAAGGTTGGTGGCGCAATGTAAGGAAAATATATAATGGCGCCAATGTCTATTGGCGGTAGTGACCACTTACCGTAGCCCATAAATGTCTAATATGATATTTGCTTTTTTGTTAGATGTTAGAATACATTAGTAGGTATTGAGTATTCCATTGTTTTGTAAACAAATACTATATTAAAAAGGTAACAAAGTTAAGAGATTAAAATAAGAATACCAACCAAACAATCCTTTTAGGAACATCGCACCTTTCAGCGACAGTGTTAACGATATCGTCTACTAATTTAGGGTCCAATTGCTTTTTCGGTGGTTTGTTCGCAAATGCCGGTGACTGCTTCCGCTTTTTAGTTAAGGAATGAGTGGCTAAAATTCTAAAACGGTTTATTTTTAATGTAATAATTTTATTTATTTATACTGTGGATAGGCAATTACAAATCGACGATCGTCTTAAATATTGTTTCAAATCACATTCAAAATCAAATTTAAAAAAAAGCATTTGATACTATTTTATACGTAGAACGGAACATAATATAAGGAAAACGTAAGAAAGAATGCAGTTGATTAATTTCTGGTTAAATGTTAACCGGAATTAGTAATTACCTTCTAGGAAAGACGGCTTGTAGCAGTTGTCTTGTCGCTGAAGTGTGGGAAGTCCAATCGATTTCTGCCATTAGTCTGGCAGGCACGGTGACATTGCCCTTTCCAATTGATACCTATGAAAATGAATTACTTTAATAATTTTATTGATTTCATTATTAGGTAGATGTTACATTTTTTTATATTCTTTATTGATTTTTATTTCCTATACACAGGTAATTAATCTATTATATAGTCAGTACCCACCTCTTATAGCAGCGCCTCACACAATATACGTCATAGAATACATAAATTCGGTGTGTATTATTTATTTTACACAAGTTTTGTTTACAATTTTAATACCAGCCCGAATTCCAAACTAGCTTTCACTGATAATAATCGTGTAAGATAATAATAGATTTTATTAAATAGGTACTTTGTATTGTAATTCATAGGAAATAATAACATTATGGTTCAATGTATTTTACCTTTATGAGCTCTTTAATAACAATAGCTATTTATATTTATTTAATAATTTTTAAATGAAATTAGTGTAATGGAAATTTAATTATTACAGAGGATTATGAGTCCTGTGAAATATACTAAAACACATAGTTCAAAGCGGTAGATCGGGCCAATAAAAATTTTGCTGGATTTTTCGTACTAGAAATTATCATTAGTAGCTCTGAGTTCCGAAGTTAGCCCGTGCCTCGGAAAGCACTAAAGCCATTAGAACTGCGCCTGATCTCTTTCATAAATTACTTTTACCTATTGGATACCAGAGAAGTAATAGAGAGATACATTATATACTGTGTTAATGAGCAGGTCTATTTGGAACATTATTTTAGGTTACGTCAAACGTTACGGGTTAATTGAATTTAATATACTTAACTACTTATGTATAATATATGACTTATGAATTTTATACACTTAACTACATATGAATAATATATGATTTACATACCATTTCACCATTGTTAACCGACAATGGCAGACTTGCGTTAGTGGTCTGCGCTGACGCTCTCCGTATCTTTAAGCCACCAGGCATCTTGACCATTTCGAGCTCGACACTTG
This sequence comes from Nymphalis polychloros, assembly GCA_905220585.2. Lineage (NCBI taxonomy): Eukaryota > Metazoa > Arthropoda > Insecta > Lepidoptera > Nymphalidae > Nymphalis > Nymphalis polychloros. Next base: position 6,213,268 of record HG992247.1, read on the forward strand.
ACGTACTTTGACGAATGGTTGGCGGTTCTTCCATTTCTAAAATCTCTACGTTCTCGTCTAGTCTTCGATCTTCAGATGTCCTATCCATGGTTGATCGATTTTCATTTATTAGAACATCAGGTACAAAGGAGAGGAACTGCCCGTATAAGCGTTTTAATTTCCTTTCCAATTCTTCTACCTTCTCCATTGGCAGTTGATCGAAAACAGGGTCGGTCTGCGATGCTTGATCGAATGTCAGCTTAAGATTCTGAGCGTTCCTATCGGGTAGAGGAGTGCTGCTCACTAGGGATCTACGGTTACGCATTATAGATTTGTCGTTTAGTAATCGACTTATTTGTCCGTTAATCATCGTTTCTGCGCGTTTGTTTTGGTTATTATATTTAATAGTGGATAGAGTAAGATTGGGGTTCATCTGTAAAAAAAATGCTTACATAATGTACATTATTATTCAATGCTTACATACATCTTTACAGAATCAATTTCATATTCAATTTTGCATTGAATGCAAGTATTACCTCTTGGTCGGTATCGCTGTCACTGGAATTAATGTCGTCATCAGAGTGAGATATCATACTTGATGCGCTCTGACTTGGCATGGGTAATGATTGAGCAGCACCTAATAACTAATAAAAAAAATTGTTTTATGTAACTTAAAATACTTGTCTCAAAAACTAAATATAAATAAGTACAAATTTATTGCTTCTTTCTTATTTTTTATTTTCGATTTATTGCTAAAAGTGAATACGTAATATATAGCATAAAAATATTTCATAGGCAGATTTTTTAGTAAAAAATATTTTCTAGATACCGTCAAACGTGGAATCTTTACCTTCCGTGAGCATCTTTACCTAAGCATACCCTATAGGTACTAGTTTCCATTGAATATTTTTTTATATGTGGAAGTAGGCGCAATTTTAGGCATATTGGTAGATTTTATAATAAATTGTGGTATTCCAAAAAGTGTTTTAAGCTGGCAGCTATGTTAATTGTCAAAATATTGTACTTTTTCATCCCATATGGTCAATTGTGTTCGCAGCGCAACCATTTTTAAGTTATCATGTTTTTTTTAGCTTTTTTCAAAATAAGTCAAAAATGCATCATCAAACATTAATTTAAAAAAAGTATCAATTTAAATCTAATTTTTTCTTCTGATTTATAAAAACGATCAAGCACTTGTTATTTATATGTTTAAGCCACAAATATCCAAATTAAAAAATGCGAGACGAAAAACGATATTATTTCAATATTTAATTGAGTTTTTTTTCCACTAAAATGCCAAAAAACCAAAAAAAAAAACGTTATGAAACTTGGCTTGCAGATTATTTTAAAAACATAACCATTTTCTTAGCTCTCAAAAATGCATATCAAAGAAACTGGAAAAAAAATGATCACAAAGGAAGCAAGCGGAAATTAGTATTCGAACTAAGCTTAAGGTCGTTCTTTAAAATTTCTATAAAATTAATTAAAAACAATAACAAGTGTAAATAAATTGAAATTTGAAATAAAATTAAGAATCAATAACAGTTCAGTAGTAATAACAATTAACAATAAGTAACAAAAGACCTTTTTTAATTTAGCCTAGTTATATAGTTCTTGCTCGAAGTGACTTCCCCTATTGCGTACGCAAAGCCGCATTCTTTTTCTAAGTTGTGACTTAACTACCGAACTAGTCAAATTATTCCGCATCGCAAAAGAAATACGTCGCCTTTATAGCGCCAGGACGATCGGTAAATTTATGTCGCGTGCTCTCTGGGGCACACAATCAATGCAAACTGTAGGCTAGGCTATTATAGCGTTTCTATGTAAGATTTAGTAGAATTCAATGATTCAATTAAAAGAGAAACACCTATTTGTAAAAAATCATCAATAAAAACTTAAACAACAAGATCCATGTTGAAGTAAATTGCAAAAAAGTAAAAAAATATGGTAAAGTTGCCACACTTGACGGTACCTATAAAATAAATTGTTGAGAACAACAATAATTATTTTATAAATTATTTCATATTTCATTTCATTATTTTTTTTTAAGTTGGACAAGTTCCTTGAACATGATCTCATTCCCTTTCAGATTACTCATGCGGATAAGATAGCTGATAATGTAATCGACTTATTTTATGCGCCGACACATCAATAACTAATTGCATAATCGCTTAATCGTTAACGCTAATCTTGTATTCTTAATAATCTTATATCTCCAACACTTTGTCTTTTGTTAAGATTTATTTATTCCTAATAAGTATTTGCTCTATATTTGGCTATTACTTCAATTACAGTCAAACAACGAGATAACTTAAGAGTTTATAAGAATGCAAAGAACAATGATAGTAAGCTGCTTTTATTATTAAGTTGTAAGTTTCAGTTGTAAAATATTTTTTCTCTAAACAATATAAATGCAACAAATAGACGGGCGAAAGCTAACGGCCGTCTTTTGTCATGATCTTGGCTAACACCTAAAGTGGATAATTTATAGGAGCAAATACTTTAATAATTGCTGCAAATATAGACAAATTTACGGAGGGATAATAACTATCTATATTAATAACATATCTTAAGATTTATCTTACACTTACCATTGGACCCGTTTTCATCTCTTTTATAGTATTTTTACATAGTGGAAGAACATTTTCCACTTGATGGTCTTGTCTTTCCAACATCATTTTCGACTCTTTGATATAATGTTTGTTATCTGAAAATGTACATAATTATATGATAATATAAAAATATTCATTCTATATATTTTATCTCTAGATGATTCGTTCAACGTTTCAACTTCTACTTCAAAACAGGGGGTATTGAAGTAGACGTTGAAACGTTGAACTTCCCTCTTGAAATAATATTTAAAAAAAAGGTTCTTGGTTACAACGGCTGTGTTAAATATAATTATTTTATAATAATTACGTGTAGAAAAATATAATAGTCTCTACATGTCTCATTGCTAGAATATGGCCTTTCTCCTATTAGGTATACTTACCTCTCTTTACCTATAGTCGGTAGTTGAAAATCATATAATTTAAAATATGTTTGCACAACGATTTCTTAGTTTTTTTTTTATTTTGATGTACATTAACTGCAATCTACATTTTAACAATTACAATATTTTCCATTGAAAATCAACATTTGAATAACGAGTGACTCAACAGAAACTCGAAGAATTTGCGCCCTGCGTGCACCATTGTTACGCTTGTCACGAAGGAAAACTACTTTCCCAGTATGAAGATTTGTCTCGTGTTTTATTAAACAGTGATTATTAACGATGCCGTAATTAGAAAATATGTTTTGTTCATCTACCCATTCGACGAGAAGCCATAACTTTTGATCCATGATCAATTAATTTTCAATCTACACAACGTAGTCAATATCTATCTAGTATAATAAAATGTAATATGAAATTTCTTCCTAACACGTTGCTGTACAAAAATTAACTGAGCAGTACATGTGAGGTACAGGTAAAGATACAAATTACAATGGCTTCTATTGAACTAAAGATACCCAACTACCCGGCATTTGTCCCCCAATAAATATCAAACAAAAGATTTCGTTACACATGTGTTTAGAATGTAAATATTTTTTAATTATATTTTAAACTTAGATTTGAGAATGTGACGTTAAAAGAAAAGAGCGTGTGTGTCAATGTAATGTGTAATATCTTTGTAATATGTAGAATTAAAATTGAGAAAATAAAAATAATGAGTTTGATTTGCGATAAATGTGATACGAGTTTTAATTTTTAATTACATCGCAACAACATGAGACAATACGTAACCGATGCATTTCTCAAATGTTTTAGATCTAATATTTTTAAAGATACATAAATTTAAACTATAACTGAAGTAAAATATTATAAAAATACTAGCAAAATTTCACAATATGTATTTATTATAAGTAATAAAAAACATAAAACATAATTGCATTTTTTTATCTTGAAAGGCCATATATACGCTATATACGCTACCTATAATGTAGAAATGAATTATGGATATTATAGTTAGTATTAAAGCTCGAAAACTTTTGTTCGTCAAAGTAAAAGTGTATTAATTAATTAAGATTTTTGTTATTTATTACGTTTTTTACTTTTTTTTATATTGTTTACCATAAATGACTATAACCCCAGACATTTGATGTCTAATATTGTGATCAAGGGACCAGTTATAACCAGTTTTTTGTATTTTTATCTTAAAATATTTAAAACACCTACATACCTTTTAGGTTTTTAAAATAATAAGTGTTTGTTACATTTAAAATTATTCGAAATACAGTTTTCTTAGTTTATTCATTATTAATTAGGTAATCTAAATAAAATGAATAACTGGGTACATTTTATTTATTGTTCTTGAAGAAGCCATTGTGATAATAAAAGTAAAAAAAAAATGTTCTTTAAGATATTATTGGCCATTAATATGAAAAATGAAGTGAGAGAGTAAGATATGACAATTACTTATTATTGAGGAAAATAGAAATGTTTGCTTAAGTTGGTTTGGTTTGGTGAATTCAATAAAAATAATTGAAAGTGTTATTTAATATGAGTGTATAATATAATTAATATTGTAATAAAATTTTAGGACAGTAATTTAACATGGTATACTGATAATCCCGAGTTCACACCATGTTTTGAAAAAACTGTATTGGTATGGATACCATGTCTTTTCCTATGGGTGGCAGCTCTACTGGATGCCTATTACATTTTTAATAGTAAAGAACGAAATATACCATGGAACATATTAAATATATTCAAACTAGTGATAACATGCCTTTTAATAGTGTTAAAATTTGTGGATCTGGGTGTTACTGTCCATAAGGCATCAAAAGAAGAGGATTATGTATTTAATGCAGACTATTACAGCCCAATTGTGAAGATTCTAACATTTGTAAGTATGATTTATATAATTATTAATGTGTCCTACTGACACCCAAAAACCTATTACAACCACAGCAGGGGTAAAGACATAAACAACTTTTAACATTGAATTGACTTTATGTAATTGGTCAAGATTTTGAATAATTCTGTGCATTTAGCTTAGACTTGCGAGAACATGTCATTTTCAATGTCGGCAAAGTCCATAATGAATTTTGAATACAATTTGTCTAAAAGCATTAACGTATCAGAACCCCACACAAGGTAAACTAATTATTTAAATCTCTCATAAATGAGGTAAAAATAACATATCGGAATCAAAATAACATAATAATATATAATTTTTGTTACCGATATACGTTTTATTGGCAACGATTTAATTAGGGTAAATGTTCGTAAAAATCTTAATAAATTAAATTAAAATTATTTATTAAACATGAAGTTAATTCTAAGCACTACTATTAATACTTATTGATAAACCGGCAGTCTTCGGTTAAGATTCACGTCCCAAAAAATTATAATAAGCGAATTTGCAGAGATATATCTATTAAATGTTCTATTATATTATATGTCGGTATACATTCACTTCGCTTTAAGAACGTTTTTTAAAACTCTTTGAAGAATGCAAATGCACTAGTACCTCGGTAGGTATATATAAGTATAAAATGTGAGTAGTCTATTCATATATTTTATATACGAGGATATAGTAAAGACTCAAAAAACACTATTGATCACTATGAGCGAAAAATAAATGTTTCAAAAATTAAAAAAAAAAAATATTGCGATTCTTAAATATACTACGACACGATCCTACGATTATATTTTAAGTCTATACGATAAAAATGAACGAGATAATTATTAAAGCAAAAATCTTAATATCTATTAAGCCTAGCCTAGACACAGTTTAATAAATTTAGGTTTAGAGAATAGGTGTATACATATATGTACGTACGTAGGTCGTACTAAGAAGACTTTGGTAACTACGTACAAACCAGCACTTATATAATTATCCTTGTTGTTTCGCTTGACTATTTTCAAATTATGTATTACAAGTTTTCCCCCTCGTATTAAAAAGTATATTAATTTATAAATTGACGCAATTTTATTTATCAAAATATGCGTGAATATTTTTATTCGATTAGAAGACAAGTAAAAAAGAGCCTGAACGTATGTCATGTCTATAAATAATATCTACTCGGTGGTAGAGCTTTGTGCAAGCTCGTTTGGGTAGGTACCACCCACTCATCAGATATTCTACCGCAAAACAGCAGTACTTTGCATTGTTGTGTTCCGGTTTGACGGGTGAGTGAGCCAGTGTAATTACAGGCACAAGGGACATAATATCTTAGTTCCCAAGGTTGGTGGCGCATTGGCGATGTAAGCGATGGTTAACATTTCTTACAATGCCATTGTCTATGGGTGTTGGTGACCGCTTACCATCAGACGGCCCATACGCTCGTCCGCCGACCTATACAATAAAAAAACAAATAGTAATGAATTGTTAACATTACTACTACACAGACCTATCAACTTACAATTATCTACCGACATTTAAGAAAACGCTACTTACTTACTTATTCATATGTTTTGTGGAAGTGTGTGCTAGTCAGTATTTTAATAAATCTTTTTTTTGTTAAAATTAAAAAAAAGATACTATAGGTAGAGTATCTATAATCGGTGATATATAGAAATATGTATATGGTTCGTTTTTTAAAAGAATTAATCATTTAATAAGGAAACAATAGGTATCCGATTGGTAAGAAACAAATCTTTATTCAAATATAAAATACTTAAATTTGTCTAATATATAGCTAAGCCTAAACCATGTTTTAAGAATACCTATTTACTTAAACTAACAAACGCGATTTAAGATGAAGAGAATATATTATTGAAATAAGAACAGTAACATTTTACAACTTCAATGAATTTTATTCATGATAGTAGGATCTTAAAGATAAACTCATTTTTTTCTAAAAATGTATATATATTGAAGTCTTAGATAATTCAGCGGTAAAGCGCTTAAACATCTGTTTCAAAGAAAATCATTACAGCTAAAGTAGTCATTTTAAACATGATATATTAAAATTAAACCTTATTCAGATTTTTATCCAAATATAATAATATCATATAAAAATCACTTACAAGTATTATCCTGATGACGCCCGCGGTAGCCTCTACTAAGCTCTATCAACGCTAACGCAGCGTCCATTTCAGAGTTTACAGCTAACGTAGTCATTTTTACTGGTCTTGGACTTTAGTTATCTGCAATTTTAAAATAAATAAATATTTCTTAATAATAGCTCACAAAGAAACAGTAATCGACTATCGACAAACATAGTTAAAGTTCAAATAAGCTTCCGATAGCAATTGTCAGCAGTCATTCAAAATACCATGCTTTTCAATTATCCCTTCCAGGTATAAAATATAAGGTACATGTTTTTGTACATAACAAGGCAACCTCAATAAACCTATTGTTTATTTTCCTTATCCTATTGGATGAGCTTTTCTAGATCTAATGTTTCTACCTGATTTTTTTTATCTAGTATTTTTGACAAAACATGGATACACTAAAGTTGTACTAAATAATACAATACAAATTGAAGTGAGTGTCTGAAATTTTTGTTTGAACCTTATTAGAAAAATTTCATTATTACGTAATAATGTTTAATATAAAAAAATAAGTAATAATATTATCATATTAAATCAATTAACTATGAATTTGTAAATACAAACTTTAACTAATTAAAAAATTTAATTTAAGCGGTTGTCTATAAGATCATGATTATTTTATGTTATGTGAGTAATCGGAATGGCGGAGATATTATATAAGGTAGTCAGTTCAACTAGAGTTCTCCTGAAACTTTAAAGCCTATTTTTTAATTAATTTGCAAAATGCACTTTCAAATAAAGGGGTCTCATTGCACACGACTTTTTTGGAATCACGGTTCATATTTCTAATTTTAAAAGTAAAGAATTTAATCTTAATGAAGTAAATGACTAATATAATATTAAACATAAACGAAATTTTTGATATCTAATATTAAATTCAAATGATATAAATAAATATTAAACCATCTCGCATAAGTATCGCGTGTTTGATACGGAACCTTAAAATCACATCAATATCGATTTTTTTTTTTTCTAGAATGTTTGCACCAGATGTATGTTTTTTTTAGTTTCGTATTGGATACAAATAAGTTAAACTTTTAATACATACATATGTATCTCAAAATATCCACTCTGCTATTTTGTATAAAGCACAAACAGTTATTAATTTTTCAATCTCTGTCGTAAATACTTATAAAAATAAAACCTGAAAATATTTTACTGCTACGGCTCTAACATTTGAGAGAAGTTTAAATAAATACATATGTTAAATAATACTTAAAACTACTTATATAAATAAACACTTACCGATAATTGGTGACGATGGTCTGTGAGGATGGTCACAGTTACTCTTGTAATCTTGGTAATGATACTTCTACAATTACTCAACGTAGACTGACGAAAATTTTGCAACCCGATCAACTTGCTAGAGGGGATGTTTCTCAACAACGATTGTTTTCAAACACCCATTGTTTCCAGGTAAATAAGCTGTGCTTTCGGCTCCTTTCTGTTGTCTTCTTTTGTTTAATATTGAATGAAATTTTGTTTTACAGCGGATTAAGGTACCAAGAATTTGCATTTATAAAATAATGTTTATTATCTTACACGTAATTACCTTACTTTCTTTGTCCAGTAGGTAGTACCTATAGGAATCATAAAAATTACGACTAAGTTAATGATTTTCTTTGAAACAGATGTTTATGCGCTTTACCACTGAATTATCTAAGACTTCAATATAAATATATATATATATTCTTCAATTCAGTTTTTATTTTTATAAGTATTTAGGACAGAGATTGAAAAATTAATAACTGTTTGTGCTTTATACAAAATAGCAGAGTGGATATTTTGAGATACATATGTATGTATTAAAAGTTTAACTTATTTGTATACAAATACGAAACTAAACAAACATACATTTGTTGCAAACTTTCTAGAAAAAAATAATAAATCGATATTGATGTGATCTTAAGGTTCCGTATCAAACACGCGATACTTGTGCGAGATGATTTAATATTTATTTATATCATTTGAATTTAATATTAGATATAAAAAAATTCGTTTATGTTTAATATTATATTAGTCATTTACTTCATTAAGATTAAATTCATTACTTTTAAAATTAGAAATATGAACCGTGATTCCAAAAAAGTCGTGTGCAATGAGACCCCTTTATTTGAAAGTGTATTTTGCAAATTAGTTAAAAAATAGGCTTTAAAGTTTCAGGAGAACTCTAGTTGAACTGACTACCTTATATAATATATCCGCCATTCCGATTACTCACATAACATACAATAATCATGATCTTATAGACAACCGCTTAAATTAATTTTTTTAATTAGTTAAAGTTTATATTTACAAATTCATAGTTAATTGATTTAATATGATAATATTATTACTTATTTTTTTATATTAAACATTATTACGTAATAATGAAATTTGTCTTATAAGGTTCAAACAAAAATTTCAGACACTGACTTCAATTTGTATTATATTATTTAGTACAACTTTAGTGTATCCATGTTTTGTCAAAAATACTAGATAAAAAAAATCAGGTAGAAACATTAGATCTAGAAAAGCTCATCAAATAGGATAAGGAAAATAAACAATAGGTTTATTGAGGTTGCCTTGTTATGTACAAAAACATGTACCTTATATTTTATACCTGGAAGGGATAATTGAAAAGCATGGTATTTTGAATGACTGCTGACAATTGCTATCGGAAGCTTATTTGAACTTTAACTATGTTTGTCGATAGTCGATTACTGTTTCTTTGTGAGCTATTATTAAGAAATATTTATTTATTTTAAAATTCCAGATAACTAAAGTCCAAGTCCAGTTAAAATGACTACTTTAGCTGTAAACTCTGAAATGGACGCTGCGCTAGCCTTACTGGACCTTCATAGAGGCTACCGCGGGCGTCATCATGATAATACTTGTAAGTGATTTATATATGATATTATTATATTTGGATAACAATCTGAATAAGGTTTAATTTTAATATATCATGTTTAAAATGACTACTTTAGATGTAAACTCTGAAATGGACGCTGCGCTAGCCTTGCTGGACCTTCATAGAGGCTACCGCGGGCGTCATCAGGATAATACTTGTAAGTGATTTTTATATGATATTATTATATTTGGATAAAAATCTGAATAAGGTTTAATTTTAATATATCATGTTTAAAATGACTACTTTAGCTGTAATGATTTTCTTTGAAACAGATGTTTAAGCGCTTTACCGCTGAATTATCTAAGACTTCAATATATATATACATTTTTAGAAAAAAATGAGTTTATCTTTAAGATCCTACTATCATGAATAAAATTCATTGAAGTTGTAAAATGTTACTGTTCTTATTTCAATAATATATTCTCTTCATCTTAAATCGCGTTTGTTAGTTTAAGTAGATAGGTATTCTTAAAACATGGTTAGGAGGCTTAGCTATATATTAGACAAATTTAAGTATTTTATATTTAAATAAAGATTTGTTTCTTACCAATCGGATACCTATTGTTTCCTTATTAAATGATTAATTCTTTTAAAAAACGAACCATATACATATTTCTATATATCACCGATTATAGATACTCAACCTATATTATCTTTTTTTTTAATTTAACAAAGAAAAGATTTATTAAAATACTGACAAGCACACACTTCCACAAAACATATGAATAAAAAATAAGAAACTTTTAATACTAATACAATTTATTAAGCCCAGCTGATCAAGATGTCTTTGAAGAGGGTAGCGTTTTCTTAAATGTCGGTAGATAATTGTAAATTGATAGGTCTATGTAGTAGTAATGTTAACAATTCATTACTATTTGTTTTTTTATTGTATAGGTCGGCAGACGAGCATATGGGCCATCTGATGGTAAGCGGTCACCAACACCCATAGGCAATGGCATTGTAAGAAATGTTAACCATCGCTTACATCGCCAATGCGCCACCAACCTTGGGAACTAAGATATTATGTCCCTTGTGCCTGTAATTACACTGGCTCACTCACCCGTCAAACCGGAACACAACAATGCAAAGTACTGCTGTTTTGCGGTAGAATATCTGATGAGTGGGTGGTACCTACCCAAACGAGCTTGCACAAAGCTCTACCACCGAGTAGATATTATTTATAGACATGACATACGTTCAGGCTTTTTTTTACTTGTCTTCTAATCGAATAAAAATATTCACGCATATTTTGATAAATAAAATTGCGTCAATTTATAAATTAATATACTTTTTAATACGAGGGGGAAAACTTGTAATACATAATTTGAAAATAGTCAAGCGAAACAACAAGGAACATCTTCTGCGTCATCGAACGAATCCACCACTGCTCGAGATTAACGAGACAAAAAAAAAATCAATTTGTACCATTGAGACAATCAATCAATTCAAAATAATTACTATTAAGTAAAGTATATCGTAAAGAATTTTTTTTGACAAAGTAATTAATTAAAGTAAAAATTTAAATGTCACCATTAAACTGTGGAGATTTGAAAATAAAGCATAACAGTTTCTTAGTACTTTTTTTGTTTGCTCATAAATATAACAGCATCGAAATAGCTTACGGGAAAGAACATACAGTATCGAGGCTGCATTTGAACATTTGTAGTCACGTGAAGGTTCCATTGAGTTTTCATGTTTGTGTCTAATTATTATATATATCGTACGCGACGGTGAACCATAATAAAAACAGCGTGATGGATTAATCTTGACTGTCCTCTTTAAAAAGATTGTTTCGCACTATTTACTATAAAATTAAATATTTCAAAATATTTATAATACCTATAAATGAAATCATATGTTATACCTAATACTTATTTTTATAGCCAAGTACTTAGTTCAAAATAATATATAATGTAATAAAGAGGATTTTAATATTTTACTTAATAAGCTTTTAACAAATAACTCATTCAGAATGTTCGTATCATGTTAACTTCATTTATTGAATATGTATTAGTTATTAGTAATTTTAAAATCGTCGATTTTATACGTTAGTTATCATAAAACTAAATCGTTACTAAATTAATTTACAAATTAACCTTTTCAAATCGCATTTTTCGCACCATTAGTATAAAAAATATAGGACGATACGAATAAATTAATTTATAATTTTAACTATATTTTTACGATATCCTCAATATAGAATCAATATAGAATATACACATTTGAGGCTGTGACAATGTTAGTTAAGATTTTTTTTTCTTTTAGTAGCTCTAAAGTTTAAGTAGGTAATATTAAGCCAGACAGTCATTATTCCACAGACTGCCTAAATCAATTTGTATAGCCGCCAGTCTGTCGGTGGTGCAGTCTAAGACTGCTACATTGGGAAACAATGACTTACGCCACATTAGTGCGAGTCCTCCAAACGGTCTGCCTTTCAGTGCACGCGCCAACGAGGTATCCACTGCAGACGTGGCGAAACAACTAAAATATTCACTTATTTCGTTCACAAAACCTAAATCGTGTGGTAAGAGCCAAGTCTCTTGCAGAGCTAATATATAGACACGCTTAGACAGGTCTCTTATTTGTTTGACAGACCTTTTAACAGAACGGCAGTTAAACGTACTTAATGTGATATTTGTTCTGGTCGTACTACCCATATTATTTATTATTTAAAGCTTTCCTTGTGTATCGTTCTCTAAAGCGTCGGTATACTAAGCCTGCTGGCCAAAAGTTCGTATCCAAAAATTTACTCATCCTACTTGCGTGTATCTTGACCTTAAAAGAATTAAAAGCAGTGTCCTTGTGTTGTGCACCGTCCGTGGGTACTTTGACCTTCTTTTTTTTTTATTGTATAGGTTGGCGGACGAGCATATGGGCCACCTGATGGTAAGTGGTCACCAACGCCCATAGACAATGGCATTGTAAGAAATGTTAACCATCACATACACCGCCAATGCGCCACCAACCTTGGGAACTAAGATGTTATGTCCCTTGTGCCTGTAATTACACTGGCTCACTCACCCTTCAAACCGGAACACAACAATACAAAGTACTGCTGTTTTGCGGTAGAATATCTGATGAGTGGGTGGTACCTACCCAGACGAGCTTGCACAAAGCTCTACCACCGAGTAATTTCTTGAGCGTTGACCTTGTGCGTTTCTAATAAATCGCGCGCAACCAAATGATTGGCCCTAGAAATCCCATGCGTACTTACATTTTGCATACGGGCCGATTTCGTTAGGGACCGTCATAGGTAAAATTCTGGAAGGGTTATTATATAATAGTATTCGTCATAACATAAAGCTAAATGCTGCGCAGTTTGGTTTTCGGCCAGGACTCTCGACGGATGCTGCCGTCTTCAGCCTCAAATCGATAGTTAACTACTACACAAACAGAGGAACCTCGGTTTATGCTTGCTTCTTAGACCTAAGCCGTGCCTTTGACTTAGTTAACTATCAGCATCTATGGCAGAAACTAAAACTTTCTAATGTACCATCTAAGACGGTGAATCTGTTGAGATACTGGTACGAGAACCAAACTAACTTTGTGAAGTGGGGTAACGCCGTCTCTAATGATTATACACTGGAGTGCGGCGTGCGACAAGGTGGGCTGACCTCTCCGGACCTTTTTAACGTTTACGTTAAGGACCTGATTGAGGAACTTAGAATCACAAGGCTTGGTTGCTATATAGGCATAACGTGCGTTAATAATCTGAGTTACGCTGATGACATGGTCCTTCTGAGTCCCTCAATTAGTGAATTGAGGGGATTATTGAGCATCTGTGAACGGTATGCAATGGAGCATGGCCTCAGGTATAATGTAAAAAAGACGCAAATGATGGTGTTCCGCTCGGGCAGAGGACCAGAGAGGATTCCGCTAGTTTCTTTGGATGGTGTACCGTGATCCTAAAAGTTGACGTAATTATTATAAATTTTTAATTTGTAGGTGTATGATGTAATCCAATAATTGCTATTAATATTTTGTATTACAATAAATTTATTTTTTTATAAATCATAACTGTAATTAGATAATTATTTAGTTAAGTACATTTAAACTGATCACATTAGATAAATAAATTTTTTAGCAATAAGTTAATACATAAATGTATTTTTATATGTTGTGGCATTTTCACCATTTTATGGTATTTGTTATGTATTAGGAATAATATTAGTTTTATTGTTCTGAATCTCAAATCCGTACAATTACAATTGTGCATTATAAGAGTTTATAGTTATTATACATTTTCAATTACATAAGTAAAATACTTTTGATAAAACTGATTTTCTTTTATTCCCTGTGAACCTTCTATATTGTTTTTTTTTCCTTCTTATATTCAAAGCAAAATAATTTTTTTTCTCTTTTATTTTAATCTTTCGACGAAGTCAATGTTGCCATACCATTGCATCGCAAACATACACATTCTATACATTATCTTTTGTAAGTAAAGTTGACGTCAAAACACCTAAGTCCTAACCTGACATTCTGCAAAATGTATTTTAGTATTAATTACTTCTATTTTAAATTAATGTAATTACGTAGTTTTCATAAATATAAAAAAAATCAGAGATTAAAAAATCTACATTTATTGTAAAAATATGTACATAAATCATAATAATAAATTATAATCAATCAGTCTTATTTCATTGGATATATAATACTTAGTTCCGAAAATTAAAATCGCATCAAATAAAGAATGTGTTTTAATTTTAACCATTGACTAATAAAGTACTAACGTACTAGAATAGACACCGCATGTTTGTACTTTATTTTCTACTATACATGACATTTTATATGAAAATCATAGATTATGAAAAGTGAACCGTATAGATTGGACACGTAGGTACTTAGCGTTAGTGTACTATTTATATAATAAAAATAATAATAATAATATCCTGGGACATTATTCACACACGGCTATCTGATCCCAAACTAAGCAGAGCTTGTACTATGGAAACCAGACAACTGATATACTACATATACTACTTTTCTTTTGTAAATACATACTTATATAGATAATTACACCCAGACTCAGGACAAACAGACATGTTCATGCACACAAATGTCTGTCCTGGGTGGGAATCGAACCCACGACCTGCGGCGCGAAAGGCACGATAAAGTCATATATCTACCAATCACTGGTAAAGGATATGAAAAGTAAGTTTGAAATTGATATACAACCGGAAAATTACCTAATCAATAAAACTAAACTTGTAGAGCTGCAAAGATCATTTATAAAAAAAGGTAAATAAATAAATATAATAATTTGTTTAAAGGTAAATAAAGTTTATATTAATTTGAAATGTTTATTTCACATTTTCGTTTACTTCAATTATACATAAAACCGACAGTTTGCCTATTTAAATTAATTTAACTTACCTACCAATACCCAATTCGATAGGCAGAAAAAAAAGTGCCGTGTCTATGACAGTGACATCGCATCTTTGACTCTTAGCCCCGCCCCGTGCGCCCCGCACTCCTGCGTCTGCTACACAAATTTTGTTCGCACCGTCTGTTTTTAGTACGTTAGTACATTATCATGGGCGTACCCAGCTTTTGGTCTAGTGGGGAGGGGGGCAATTGAGAAATTTCTTAAGCCGTACTTGTTTTACCCTACACACAACACGAAACACCTACACAAAGCATTACATACATGTAGTGTGCCGGAGATACTTTTCTTTTCCCACACATAAGCTATATGAGACTCGCGGGCGCTGAAAGAGCCGGAATACCTACTGCAAAACCAGCGGTACCCACTCCGTCTCTTCGAAGGGGCGTTACACGATCACTTGCGCATTCTACCGTATCCTAGATGGTTGACCCGCCTAAGCGGGCTTCCAATCCTAGGGGCCAAGCCGAGCCCCGGTTATGGCGGGGGGAGAAGGTGTACATTGCATCGGCGCCTCCTCCCCTTTTTTGGCGGGTCAGTGGAGGTACTTGCCTCACAATCCCGCACCGCAACCTCCTTCTGCGACATGACACTCTCGCAGAAAATAACCATCTCCATCCAACATCTCGCTCGCTCGTTCGGCAGCGAGAGGTCCCGCGGACTATCGCCGCCAGAGAATGCCTCTGGGGCCCCCACGCAGCACACTCTGTCAGAGTGTAGTGCGCCGTATCCAGTGACGCACCATACTCGTAGCAGGAGAGTGATACCTCCCTCCTCGCTATCCCGTTCAGGTACTTACAGAAACAGCCATGTCCCGTACCACCGGCGTATAGGCGCCGGCACGGCATGGTGATTCCGGCCCACCCACGTTAGGTAGGAGGTGGCCCAATGTGGCAGCTGCATTGATGTCCTAGTAGGACTTAGTGATGCCCGAAGCTCCATCTTCCATCAAAGATTAGACCCAGATACTTCATCTCGTTCTTCCCCTCCCAATCCAAGTCCCTTCGACGATCATACACGGCCTACGTGGGGGGCCCAACGTGGACCGTGGCATAAGAGGGCCTCCATTTTGGAGACCCTCAAGCCCAACATTCTTATCTGGTCCACCGTGAGCCACGACTCCGACGCGCCGCGACCACCGCGACGTGCCGACTTCGGGCCGGAGGGCTGCCTTCTGGAAATTCCACCCCGTCACCGTGATGAGGGTGTCATCCGCGTAGCAAAACAATCTCATTCCGGGACGGACGGTTGCCCGCAGGCAGGGCCGGATTTAGAGGTCTGGAGGCCTCGGGACAACAAAGGAGTGGAGGCCCCCTGGCCCCAAATTATTTTCCAAATAGAATGAGTTTACAAAAGTTGTTTACTAGTGTTTACTAGTCGGAATTTAAAAGAATTATTTTTCCAACGTCTCTATTGTGGGGGCTCCTTTTTGTGGAGGCCCTGGTATGCTCCCAACAGTCTCCTGAGATAGGAAGGCACCTCGTGATATTGAAGCGCGTACTTCTACACCTAACCTAACCATAATATTTTTCCAAAACCAAAAACATTATATTTGAGTAGTTGATGAATTAGCGGCAAAATTACTAAAAAAAATTAATATAATATACATGTTGTGTGGTTTTATTTAAAAATGTTCATTTACACGAATATTAAGAGCTCCATCGCTATTATAATAAAAAAAACTGCTATAAAACTTATTTATTAACTTATTACGCGAATAGTTAGTTATATGGAAAGGCGCTTTTATAGTAAAGGAACAATTTATTATAATTGTTTAACCCAGTAGTCACAAATCTGACTAAAATCTCTATCAAAACTGTTTTATGCATATTTTTTTTACAGGTAATAATTTTAAATATAGCTAAAAAATGTACTTAGCCTAAAACTAACTTAAATTGTAGTGGTTACGTTTTACGCTGGATAAACCACTGTAGGTATACAATTTTGTAATCTGTTATCTGTCAACTGAGTAAAGCTGCACGGTCTTATACACAGGTCTTGCAACTGCGTCAAATTTCAATGGTGAGAGATAGGTGTGAGTGTGTTACAACTGCTAATTCGCAATACTATCCGCTTGAGGTACTACGTCGCTGCTATCGAAGCTGATATTTTTCTCTCCCAAGTATTGTGTTATGTAATCAATGTTATATCGTTTTGTTGAGTTTTGCGGATTTTTTGTTATTTAACTGTTTTGTTTGGATTTGAAAAAGTTTTCGGGATAATTATTACGCGAATTGTTATGCCTCTGGTGGCCGTAAATCGAACTTAACAGCGTCATTATGTCAACGTACCTCAAATTGAAGTTGCAAGACCTGTGTATACGACCGTGATACTACCTAATCTTGGCGGTATGGGTTGAACTAAATATTCTGTAGCGCCATCTAGTGATAAGGTATAAAAAATGCATAATATAAAGACCTTCCAAGTAAAAAAAGTAAATGTGTCAAGTTTATGGTGATCAATTGATCGATCCATTTCGATATATATTTTTCCGAGATATACTACGATTCTTGTTATTTGCAAAATTTTCGATTCTAAAGTATTTTTGTGATAATAATCGTACGTAAATGCGAAAATGCGTAAATATCTGTTCGTATTTATATGAAATTTTACTACTAGGTAATTAAATATAATAATAATAATAATAATAATTTATTTCAGACAACAAAAGTCCATACAAATGGGATATAGCAAAAAATACAAGTTTCTTACTATATTATTGTTAGTAACAATTTATCCTTAAAACTATGTTAGATTACATAATTAAACTAAACTATTTATGATTGCTGTCGTGATGCACGGCATGCCAGTACTTAACAATGGAGTTTTCAGGGCACTCAAAGCATATCCTTAGAATCTCATTGTCCGAATTCCTAGTACGGTACCAAAATGCCGCAATCCGCGACCTAACAATCGCGAAATAGTCAGGGACTCTGGCGTCGGCAAACATGGCTGACGCACTGCAGTACCTAGGCAGTTTCATCAGAATGCAGTATGCGTTATTATACTGCACTCTGATGCTACTACGTGCACCTTTTGTGCCGTTACACCACAGTTGACACGTGTAAAAACACTGACAATAAGCTCGAAAAAGCGTCAGCTTAGCATCAGGACTACAGCGCCCGAAACGACGTGCAACCATATTACACCGAACAGCCAAAGCCCTACGTTCACGCTCTATAGGGGCGTCCTCTACCCCGTGAGCTCCTACTGTCGCCGATCACCTGCCCCGGCGCAGGCACCGACGACGATTTGGAGGACGGAGGATAGGACGACGAAACCACCGGATGTGACAACTTATGGACCAGACAACCACCCGATAAAGAAGACCACCCGATGAAGAAGACCACCAGGCCTAACTAGGCCTTGACCTGTTAGGTCAAAACGATTGACACGGCAGTCTTGACTGCCGGTGAGGACTTGCCCGGGTAGAGGGGGAAACCCCGGGGCCCGTACCCAGACTGGCTTCATGGGCCAGTCAGGAGGAACCCTGTTGTGTGTACGCTCTATATCTAGGTTGTCGCGTAGATCCGAAGTAAGAATATGCCCCAAATACCTAAACTGATCTTCTCTTTCGATCGGTACACGGTATTATTTTAAGTTGGACAAGTTCCTTGAACATGATCTCATTCCCTTTCAGATTACTCATGCGGATAAGATAGCTGATAATGTAATCGACTTATTTTATGCGCCGACACATCAATAACTAATTGCATAATCGCTTAATCGTTAACGCTAATCTTGTATTCTTAATAATCTTATATCTCCAACACTTTGTCTTTTGTTAAGATTTATTTATTCCTAATAAGTATTTGCTCTATATTTGGCTATTACTTCAATTACAGTCAAACAACGAGATAACTTAAGAGCTTATAAGAATGCAAAGAACAATGATAGTAAGCTGCTTTTATTACTAAGTTGTAAGTTTCAGTTGTAAAATATTTTTTCTCTAAACAATATAAATGCAACAAATAGACGGGCGGAAGCTAACGGCCGTCTTTTGTCATGATCTTGGTTAACACCTAAAGTGGATAATTTATAGGAGCAAATACTTTAATAATTGCTGCAAATATAGACAAATTTACGGAGGGATAATAACTATATAAATAACATATCTTAAGATTTATCTTACACTTACCATTGGACCCGTTTTCATCTCTTTTATAGTATTTTTACATAGTGAAAGAACATTTTTCACTTGATGGTCTTGTCTTTCCAACATCATTTTCAACTCTTTGATATAATGTTTGTTATCTGAAAATGTACATAATTATATGATAATATAAAAATATTCATTCTATATATTTTATCTCTAGATGATTCGTTCAACGTTTCAACTCCTACTTCGAAACAGAGGGTATTGAAGTAGACGTTGAAACGTTGAACTTCCCTCTTGAAATAATATTTAAAAAAAAAGGTTCTTGGTTACAACGGCTGTGTTAAATATAATTATTTTATAATAATTACATGTAGAAAAATATAACATAATACACATGTGTTTAGAATGTAAATATTTTTTAATTATATTTTAAACTTAGATTTGAGAATGTGACGTTAAAAGAAAAGAGCGTGTGTGTCAATGTAATGTGTAATATCTTTGTAATATGTAGAATTAAAATTGAGAAAATAAAAATAATGAGTTTGATTTGCGATAAATGTGATACGAGTTTTAATTTTTAATTACATCGCAACAACATGAGACAATACGTAACCGATGCATTTCTCAAATGTTTTAGATCTAATATTTTTAAAGATACATAAATTTTGTGTAGCAGACGCAGGAGTGCGGGGCGCACGGGGCGGGGCTAAGAGTCAAAGATGTGATGTCACCGTCATAGACACGACACTTTTTTTTCTGCCTATCGAATTGTGTATTGGTAGGTAAGTTAAATTAATTTAAATAGGCAAACTGTCGGTTTTATGTATAATTGAAGTTAACGAAGTGAAATAAACATTTCAAATTAATATAAACTTTATTTACCTTTAAACAAATTATTATATTTATTTATTTACCTTTTTTTATAAATGATCTTTGCAGCTCTACAAGTTTAGCTTTATTGATTAGGTAATTTTCTGGTTGTATATCAATTTCAAACTTACTTTTCATATCCTTTACCAGTGATTGGTAGATATATGACTTTATCGTGCATTTCGCGCCGCAGGTCGTGGGTTCGATTCCCATCCAGGACAGACATTTGTGTGCATGAACATGTCTGTTTGTCCTGAGTCTGGGTGTAATTATCTATATAAGTATGTATTTACAAAAGAAAAGTAGTATATGTAGTATATCAGTTGTCTGGTTTCCATAGTACAAGCTCTGCTTAGTTTGGGATCAGATAACCGTGTGTGAATAATGTCCCAGGATATTATTATTATTATTTTTATTATATAAATAGTACACTAACGCTAAGTACCTAAGTGTCCAATCTATACGGTTCACTTTTCATAATCTATGATTTTCATATAAAATGTCATGTATAGTAGAAAATAAAGTACAAACATGCGGTGTCTATTCTAGTACGTTAGTACATTATTAGTCAATGGTTAAAATTAAAACACATTCTTTATTTGATGCGATTTTAATTTTCGGAACTAAGTATTATATATCCAATGAAATAAGACTGATTGATTATAATTTATTATTATGATTTATGTACATATTTTTACAATAAATGTAGATTTTTTAATCTCTGATTTTTTTATATTTATGAAAACTACGTAATTACATTAATTTAAAATAGAAGTAATTAATACTAAAATACATTTTGCAGAATGTCAGGTTAGGACTTAGGTGTTTTGACGTCAACTTTACTTACAAAAGATAATGTATAGAATGTGTATGTTTGCGATGCAATGGTATGGCAACATTGACTTCGTCGAAAGATTAAAATAAAAGAGAAAAAAAATTATTTTGCTTTGAACATAAGAAGGAAAAAAAAATCAATATAGAAGGTTCACAGGGAATAAAAGAAAATCAGTTTTATCAAAAGTATTTTACTTATGTAATTGAAAATGTATAATAACTATAAACTCTTATAATGCACAATTGTAATTGTACGGATTTGAGATTCAGAACAATAAAACTAATATTATTCCTAATACATAACAAATACCATAAAATGGTGAAAATGCCACAACATATAAAAATACATTTATGTATTAACTTATTGCTAAAAAATTTATTTATCTAATGTGATCAGTTTAAATGTACTTAACTAAATAATTATCTAATTACAGTTATGATTTATAAAAAAATAAATTTATTGTAATACAAAATATTAATAGCAATTATTGGATTACATCATACACCTACAAATTAAAAATTTATAATAATTACGTCAACTTTTAGGATCACGGTACACCATCCAAAGAAACTAGCGGAATCCTCTCTGGTCCTCTGCCCGAGCGGAACACCATCATTTGCGTCTTTTTTACATTATACCTGAGGCCATGCTCCATTGCATACCGTTCACAGATGCTCAATAATCCCCTCAATTCTCTAATTGAGGGACTCAGAAGGACCATGTCATCAGCGTAACTCAGATTATTAACGCACGTTATGCCTATATAGCAACCAAGCCTTGTGATTCTAAGTTCCTCAATCAGGTCCTTAACGTAAACGTTAAAAAGGTCCGGAGAGGTCAGCCCACCTTGTCGCACGCCGCACTCCAGTGTATAATCATTAGAGACGGCGTTACCCCACTTCACAAAGTTAGTTTGGTTCTCGTACCAGTATCTCAACAGATTCACCGTCTTAGATGGTACATTAGAAAGTTTTAGTTTCTGCCATAGATGCTGATAGTTAACTAAGTCAAAGGCACGGCTTAGGTCTAAGAAGCAAGCATAAACCGAGGTTCCTCTGTTTGTGTAGTAGTTAACTATCGATTTGAGGCTGAAGACGGCAGCATCCGTCGAGAGTCCTGGCCGAAAACCAAACTGCGCAGCATTTAGCTTTATGTTATGACGAATACTATTATATAATAACCCTTCCAGAATTTTACCTATGACGGTCCCTAACGAAATCGGCCCGTATGCAAAATGTAAGTACGCATGGGATTTCTAGGGCCAATCATTTGGTTGCGCGCGATTTATTAGAAACGCACAAGGTCATATACCCACGGACGGTGCACAACACAAGGACACTGCTTTTAATTCTTTTAAGGTCAAGATACACGCAAGTAGGATGAGTAAATTTTTGGATACGAACTTTTGGCCAGCAGGCTTAGTATACCGACGCTTTAGAGAACGATACACAAGGAACGCTTTAAATAATAAATAATATGGGTAGTACGACCAGAACAAATATTTTTTTTAATTTTTTTTTTTTTTATTTTTATTTTTTTATTAATCTTTTTTTTATTAATTTTTTTTTTTTTGGTTGTTTAATTTTCTTTTAGTAATAATTGTTCTTTTGTTAATCTTCAATGAAATCTTTTCTTTAATATTATTCCTTTTAAGATGCTAACTGGCGGGTTATGGACATGCTGCAATAATCTTATTGGCACACATATTTTATACTAATTATTTATTAATTCAGGTATTATATAATATATTTATTATTATTAGTTTATTGTTATCATTATATTACTTATAGTTTTATAGTTTAAGTTACTATTTATATATTATTATATTATTTCATAATTTATTAAAATAATGGCAGTAAACGACAGCGTCAACGACCTCTTTCTTTCTCTTTCATCCGATGACTTGAATAGTGATTGTAGTTTTCATAGTATTCCTCCTCCTCTTTGCGATTCCCTTGACTCCCAATTTTCCGCTGTTGCTAATAATTTTAACGTTATACATATAAATGCGCAGAGTATCCCAGCACATTACCCTGATATGTTATCCTCTTTTCAAATTAATAATTTACATGCAATTTTAGTTTCTGAATCTTGGCTTAAGCCGTGCTTGCCGTCGACAGCATATTCCCTTCCTGGATTTCATCTGATCCGTAATGATCGTAAGGAAAGAACTGGTGGCGGTGTCGCCATCTACCTAAGACCGCAAATACCTTTTTCCATTGTAAGTTCTTCTAATTCGAATACAGGTGGTGAGCCAGAGCACCTTTTTATTGAAGTTGTTCTCTCTCACTCAAAGTTACTACTGGGTGTATACTATTGTCCGTCGCAGAACATTGATTACTTTTTATCCTTTGAGAACTTACTAGAGACATTTACTCCTTTGTACCCTCACACTGTGGTGATGAGGGACTTTAATACTTGCCTTCTCAGAAACGACACTCGATCATTACGCTTATCCTCTATTATCAATGGAGCTAATCTAAATGTTCTGCCACTTTCTGCAACTCACTCCTTTCCACATTCCACTCCCTCTTTACTTGATCTGATTTTTGTGTCATCGCTTGCTCATGTTGAGAAACATGGGCAATGTGCTGCACTCGCTTTTTCATACCACGATCTCCTCTTCCTTTCCTATAAAATTAGACCCCCTAGAGCTAAGCCTAGAATTCTTCTGCAACGCAATTTTGGAGGAATGTGCGTGGAACAGTTGCGAGAGGATGCTGCTAAAATAGACTGGTTAGGAGCTTTGAACGGTGTAACTGTTGATGAGCAAGTTAATATTTTTAATTCTCTTCTGACTCAACTGTACGAGGTTCATGCTCCCATTAGGCGTGTACGAATCAAGCATTTGCCAGCACCTTGGATTACACCCGAAATTAAAGAACTCCAGCAGAAGAAAAATTTGGCAAAAGCGAAGTATAGGTTCAATTCATCAGATAGGAACAAATTAAATTATAAGAAAATCCGGAATCGTTGCAACTTGTTGTGTAGGGATACTCATCAAAGGCACATTTTTAAATCTGTTGTTGAAGATGACAACACTTCCAGAGTCTGGAAATTTCTCAAATCTCTTGGAGTTGGTAAGTCACATACTGACACGTCCACTAGTAACCTAGATCTCAACCAACTTAATCATACATTTGCATCTTCGACTACCATGAATAGTACAACCAAATCTAACACTTTAAATTCTCTTTCTGCTTCATCGACTCTGACTTCTTTGCCCTTTACTTTTCTTGATCCTACCGAAGGAGATGTTAAGAAGAATATCTTAGCTATAATTTCTGATGCCGTTGGTTCTGACTGCATTAGCCGTAAAATGATCCTTCCTATTATTGACTATTTAACTCCTGCTATAACAAGCATATTCAAGACTTCCATTACTTCCTGCACCTTCCCTACTTCCTGGAAAGACGCTCAAATAGTCCCTTTACCTAAAAAACACAATCCTTCGAATTATGGTGATTACCGTCCAATTTCCATCCTCCCATTTCTCTCTAAAGTCCTTGAGCGTCTTTTGTATCAACAACTTAACCTTTACCTCTTCCTACGATCTGCTAAATCCCTTTCAATCTGGTTTCAGATCTGGCCATAGTACGGTTACTGCATTAGCTAAGATTACTGACGACATCAGGCTAGCTATGGATAACCAGGAACTTACAGTTTTAACATTGCTAGATTTTAGTAATGCGTTCAATACAGTAGATTTTGACATACTCCTGGCTATTCTTAATTCTCTTAATATGTCTCCATCGCTAATCAATTGGTTTGATAGCTATCTTAATGGTCGCCGTCAGCGTATACGAGTACAGGATTCCTACTCAGACTGGCTGTCGGTAAGTGCCGGTGTCCCTCAAGGCGGTGTCTTATCTCCTCTTCTTTTCTCTATCTTCATAAGCTCTGTTACTCAAAATATCTCTTCTCCCTACCACTTGTATGCCGATGATCTCCAGATTTATGCCCATTCCAAAATTAGTGACCTACCTCAGACTATTGAATCGATTAATTCTGATTTAGATAAAATTTCAAAATGGAGTTTATCTTTTGGACTTAAAATCAATCCCGTTAAAAGCCAGGATATTATAATTGGTAGCTATAAATTATTGCCGAGGGTAGACTATTCCTTTTTGCCACCTATTATCTTAAGTAATACTGTAATTCCGTTAAGCAACAAAGTGAAAAATTTAGGTATATACATCGATCAAAACTTCTCGTGGGTGTCACAAATAAGCGAAGTGAGCAGGAAAATGTTTCATTCGATTGGATCCATCCGCAGACTACGTAATTTTCTACCAATTCCTACCAAAATTGCGTTAGCTCAAACTATTCTCCTGTCCATCCTTGATTATGCCGACACCTGCTATCTTGATCTTAGAAAGGAGCAATTAAATAAACTCGAGCGAATTCAAAATCTCTGCATTCGGTTTATATTCGGGCTTCGTAAATATGACCACATTTCTGAATTTCGCAAAAAACTCGAGTGGCTCCCAATCCGACTTCGCAGGAATACTCATATTCTTTCTCTTCTGTACTCTATACTATTTCATCCAAATTCTCCTCACTATCTTAAACAACGTTTCGAGTTTCTTAAGGACTCGCACGGCCGATCTCTGCGATCTGGTGATAATCTCGTCCTTAAAATTCCCTCTCACTGTTCTTCCTTCTATACCAATTCCTTCTCTGTACAAGCTGTTCGACTATGGAATTCCTTACCGCTCCTTTTAAGACGGTCTCAGAGTATAAGCATTTTTAAAATCCGACTCAAGGCTTATTATTTGTCTACATAGTGTGATATTGTCTTATCAGCTGACGCATTATTGCTGTTTATTATTATAATTATCTTAATTACTTATTGTTATACATTATATATTTTTATGTACGTATGTATATATATACATATATATAATTTAATTTATATTTATTTATTTATATATATATATATATATTTATTTTTATTTATTTATATATCATACTATGTATGTATATTTATTATACATATTTATTTAAACGTAAAATCAGATTCTGTGCACCTCCTTACCGCTTTATTTTTCTTGTGTCCTTTACCCAAAGGTTGTCTGGAAGAGATCGCTCTTTTAGCGATGAGACCGCCTTTTGTACATTAACACTGTTCTTAAATAGTATTTATAACTGTATGTTTCCTTGATCATGTATGTGTTGTACAATAAAGCATATTCTATTCTATTCTATTCTACGTTTAACTGCCGTTCTGTTAAAAGGTCTGTCAAACAAATAAGAGACCTGTCTAAGCGTGTCGATATATTAGCTCTGCAAGAGACTTGGCTCTTACCACACGATTTAGGTTTTGTGAACGAAATAAGTGAATATTTTAGTTGTTTCGCCACGTCTGCAGTGGATACCTCGTTGGCGCGTGCACTGAAAGGCAGACCGTTTGGAGGTGGACACTAATGTGGCGTAAGTCATTGTTTCCCAATGTAGCAGTCTTAGACTGCACCACCGACAGACTGGCGGCTATACAAATTGATTTAGGCAGTCTGTGGAATAATGACTGTCTGGCTTAATATTACCTACTTAAACTTTAGGGCTACTAAAAGAAAAAAAAATCTTAACTAACATTGTCACAGCCTCAAATATGTATATTCTATATTGATTCTATATTGAGGATATCGTAAAAATATAGTTAAAATTATAAATTAATTTATTCGTATCGTCCTATATTTTTTATACTAATGGTGCGAAAAATGCGATTTGAAAAGGTTAATTTGTAAATTAATTTAGTAACGATTTAGTTTTATGATAACTAACGTATAAAATCGACGATTTTAAAATTACTAATAACTAATAAATATTCAATAAATGAAGTTAACATGATACGAACATTCTGAATGAGTTATTTGTTAAAAGCTTATTAAGTAAAATATTAAAATCCTCTTTATTACATTATATATTATTTTGAACTAAGTACTTGGCTATAAAAATAAGTATTAGGTATAACATATGATTTCATTTAAAGGTATTATAAATATTTTGAAATATTTAATTTTATAGTAAATAGTGCGAAACAATCTTTTTAAAGAGGACAGTCAAGATTAATCCATCACGCTGTTTTTATTATGGTTCACCGTCGCGTACGATATATATAATAATTAGACACAAACATGAAAACTCAGTGGAACCTTCACGTGACCCTGCTACTACAAATGTTCAAATGCAGCCTCGATACTGTATGTTCTTTCCCGTAAGCTATTTCGATGCTGTTATATTTATGAGCAAACAAAAAAAGTACTAAGAAACTGTTATGCTTTATTTTCAAATCTCCACAGTTTAATGGTGACATTTAAATTTTTACTTTAATTAATTACTTTGTCAAAAAAAATTCTTTACGATATACTTTATTAAAAAGTAATTATTTTGAATTGATTGATTGTCTCAATGGTACAAATTGATATTTTTTTTGTCTCGTTAATCTCGATCAGTGGTGGATCCGTTCGATGACGCAGAAGATGGCGGGACGTTCTCTTGGTTCTGTTGTTCGTGTATTTTTCTGAACCGTTGACGATTTCTATATAACTTTGCTTCGTCCGTACATTTCGTCATAATCGAGCTCCTGTAATTTTTTTAATACTAAAAGTCTAATCTATATAATTTACTACAAAAAAACATTTTGTTTATAATTACATTATTGTTAGTACCACCAAATAACGATATTTAGTAATTAACTTTGTTGTGTTTCGCTTGGAAGGGTGAGTGAGCCAGTATAACCATAGGCAAAAGGGACATTACATCATAGTTCCCAAGGTTGGTGGCGCAATGTAAGGAAAATATATAATGGCGCCAATGTCTATTGGCGGTAGTGACCACTTACCGTAGCCCATAAATGTCTAATATGATATTTGCTTTTTTGTTAGATGTTAGAATACATTAGTAGGTATTGAGTATTCCATTGTTTTGTAAACAAATACTATATTAAAAAGGTAACAAAGTTAAGAGATTAAAATAAGAATACCAACCTAACAATCCTTTTAGGCACATCGCACCTTTCAGCGACAGTGTTAACGATATCGTCTACTAATTTAGGGTCCAATTGCTTTTTCGGTGGTTTGTTCGCAAATGCCGGTGACTGCTTCCCAGTTAAGGAATGAGTGGCTAAAATTCTAAAACGGTTTATTTTTAATGTAATAATTTTATTTATTTATACTGTGGATAGGCAATTACAAATCGACGATCGTCTTAAATATTGTTTCAAATCACATTCAGAATCAAATTTAAAAAAAAGCATTTGATACTATTTTATACGTAGAACGGAACATAATATAAGGAAAACGTAAGAAAGAATGCAGTTGATTAATTTCTGGTTAAATGTTAACCGGAATTAGTAATTACCTTCTAGGAAAGACGGCTTGTAGCAGTTGTCTTGTCGCTGAAGTGTGGGAAGTCCAATCGATTTCTGCCATTAGTCTGGCAGGCACGGTGACATTGCCCTTTCCAATTGATACCTATGAAAATGAATTACTTTAATAATTATATTGATTTCATTATTAGGTAGATGTTACATTTTTTTATATTCTTTATTGATTTTTATTTCCTATACACAGGTAATTAATCTATTATATAGTCAGTACCCACCTCTTATAGCAGCGCCTCACACAATATACGTCATAGAATACATAAATTCGGTGTGTATTATTTATTTTACACAAGTTTTGTTTACAATTTTAATACCAGCCCGAATTCCAAACTAGCTTTCACTGATAATAATCGTGTAAGATAATAATAGATTTTATTAAATAGGTACTTTGTATTGTAATTCATAGGAAATAATAACATTATGGTTCAATGTATTTTACCTTTATGAGCTCTTTAATAACAATAGCTATTTATATTTATTTAATAATTTTTAAATGAAATTAGTGTAATGGAAATTTAATTATTACAGAGGATTATGAGTCCTGTGAAATATACTAAAACACATAGTTCAAAGCGGTAGATCGGGCCAATAAAAATTTTGCTGGATTTTTCGTACTAGAAATTATCATTAGTAGCTCTGAGTTCCGAAGTTAGCCCGTGCCTCGGAAAGCACTAAAGCCATTAGAACTGCGCCTGATCTCTTTCATAAATTACTTTTACCTATTGGATACCAGAGAAGTAATAGAGAGATACATTATATACTGTGTTAATGAGCAGGTCTATTTGGAACATTATTTCAGGTTACGTCAAACGTTACGGGTTAATTGAATTTAATATACTTAACTACTTGTGTATAATATATGACTTATGAATTTTATACACTTAACTACATATGAATAATATATGATTTACATACCATTTCACCATTGTTAACCGACAATGGCAGACTTGCGTTAGTGGTCTGCGCTGACGCTCTCCGTATCTTTAAGCCACCAGGCATCTTGACCATTTCGAGCTCGACACTTGACGTACTTTGACGAATGGTTGGCGGTTCTTCCATTTCTAAAATCTCTACGTTCTCGTCTAGTCTTCGATCTTCAGATGTCCTATCCATGGTTGATCGATTTTCATTTATTAGAACATCAGGTACAAAGGAGAGGAACTGCCCGTATAAGCGTTTTAATTTCCTTTCCAATTCTTCTACCTTCTCCAGCAGTGATCGTGGCAGTTGATCGAAAACAGGGTCGGTCTGCGATGCTTGATCGAATGTCAGCTTAAGATTCTGAGCGTTCCTATCGGGTAGAGGAGTGCTGCTCACTAGGGATCTACGGTTACGCATTATAGATTTGTCGTTTAGTAATCGACTTATTTGTCCGTTAATCATCGTTTCTGCGCCTTTGTTTTGGTTATTATATTTTATAGTGGATAGAGTAAGATTGGGGTTCATCTGTAAAAAAAATGCTTACATAATGTACATTATTATTCAATGCTTACATACATCTTTACAGAATCAATTTCATATTCAATTTTGCATTGAATGCAAGTATTACCTCTTGGTCGGTATCGCTGTCACTGGAATTAATGTCGTCATCAGAGTGAGATATCATACTTGACGCGCTCTGACTTGGCATGGGTAATGATTGAGTAGCACCTAATAACTAATAAAAAAAATTGTTTTATGTAACTTAAAATACTTGTCTCAAAAACTAAATATAAAAAAGTACAAATTTATTGCTTCTTTCTTATTTTCGATTTATTGCTAAAAGTGAATACGTAATATAAAAATATTTCATAGGCAGATCTTTTAGTAAAAAATATTTTCTAGATACCGTCAAACGTGGAATCTTTACCTTCCGTGAGCATCTTTACCTAAGCATACCCTATAGGTACTAGTTTCCATTGAATATTTTTTTATATGTGGAAGTAGGCGCAATTTTAGGCATATTGGTAGATTTTCTAATAAATTGTGGTATTCCAAAAAGTGTTTTAAGCTGGCAGCTATGTTAATTGTCAAAATATTGTACTTTTTCATCCCATATGGTCAATTGTGTTCGCAGCGCAACCATTTTTAAGTTATCATGTTTTTTTTTAGCTTTTTACAAAATAAGTCAAAAATGCATCATCAAACATTAATTTAAAAAAAGTATCAATTTAAATCTAATTTTTTCTTCTGATTTATAAAAACGATTAAGCACTTGTTATTTATATGTTTAAACCACAAATATCCAAATTAAAAAATGCGAAACGAAAAACGATATTATTTCAATATTTAATTGAGTTTTTTTTCCACTAAAATGCCAAAAAACCAATAAAAAAACGTTATGAAACTTGGCTTGCAGATTATTTTAAAAACATAACCATTTACTTAGCTCTCAAAAATGCATAACAACTAGGAACTTATTTCAAAGAAACTGGAAAAAAAATGATCACAAAGGAAGCAAGCGGAAATTAGTATTCGAACTAAGCTTAAGGTCGTTCTTTAAAATTTCTATAAAATTAATTAAAAACAATAACAAGTGTAAATAAATTGAAATTTGAAATAAAATTAAGAATCAATAAAAGTTCAGTAGTAATAACAATTAACAATAAGTAACAAAAGACCTTTTTTAATTTAGCCTAGTTATATAGTTCTTGCTCGAAGTGACTTCCCCTATTGCGTACGCAAAGCCGCATTCTTTTTCTAAGTTGTGACTTAACTACCGAAGTAGTCAAATTATTCCGCATCGCAAAAGAAATACGTCGCCTTTATAGCGCCAGGACGATCGGTAAATTTATGTCGCGTGCTCTCTGGGGCACACAATCAATGCAAACTGTAGGCTAGGCTATTATAGCGTTTCTATGTAAGATTTAGTAGAATTCAATGGTTCAATTAAAAGAGAAACACCTATTTGTAAAAAATCATCAATAAAAACTTAAACAACAAGATCCATGTTGAAGTAAATTGCAAAAAAGTAAAAAATATGGTAAAGTTGCCACACTTGACGGTACCTATAAAATAAATTGTTGAGAACAACAATAATTATTTTATAAATTATTTCATATTTCATTTCATTATTTTTTTTTTAAGTTGTACAAGTTCCTTGAACATGTTCTCATTCCCTTTCAGATTACTCATGCGGATAAGATAGCTGATAATGTAATCGACTTATTTTATGCGCCGACACATCAATAACTAATTGCATAATCGCTTAATCGTTAACGCTAATCTTGTATTCTTAATAATCTTATATCTCCAACACTTTGTCTTTTGTTAAGATTTATTTATTCCTAATAAGTATTTGTTCTATATTTGGCTATTACTTCAATTACAGTCAAACAACGAGATAACTTAAGAGTTTATAAGAATGCAAAGAACAATGATAGTAAGCTGCTTTTATTATTAAGTTGTAAGTTTCAGTTGTAAAATATTTTTTCTCTAAACAATATAAATGCAACAAATAGTCATGATCTTGGCTAACACCTAAAGTGGATAATTTATAGGAGCAAATACTTTAATAATTGCTGCAAATATAGACAAATTTACGGAGGGATAATAACTATCTATATAAATAACATATCTTAAGATTTATCTCACACTTACCATTGGACCCGTTTTCATCTCTTTTATAGTATTGTTACATAGTGAAAGAACATTTTTCACTTGTTGGTCCTGTCTTTCCAACATCATTTTAAATTCTTTGATATAATGTTTGTTATCTGAAAATGTACATAATTATATGATAATATAAAAATATTCATTCTATATATTTTATCTCTAGATGATTCGTTCAACGTTTCAACTTCTACTTCAAAACAGAGGGTATTGAAGTAGACGTTGAAACGTTGAACTTCCCTCTTGAAATAATATTTAAAAAAAAAGGTTCTTGGTTACAACGGCTGTGTTAAATATAATTATTTTATAATAATTACGTGAAGAAAAATATAATGTTCTCTACATGTCTCATTGCTAGAATATGGCCTTTCTCCTATTAGGTATACTTACCTCTCTTTACCTATAGTCGGTAGTTGAAAATCATATAATTTAAAATATGTTTGCACAACGATTTCTTAGTTTTTTTTTTTTTAATTTTGATGTACATTAACTGCAATTTACATTTTAACAATTACAATATTTTCCATTGAAAATCAACATTTAAATAACGAGTGACTCACCAGAAACTCGAAGAATTTGCGCCCTGCGTGCACCATTGTTACGCTTGTCACGAAGGAAAACTACTTTCCCAGTATGAAGATTTGTCTCGTGTTTTATTAAACAGTGATTATTAACGATGCCGTAATTAGAAAATATGTTTTGTTCATCTACCCATTCGACAAGAAGCCATAACTTTTGATCCATGATCAATTAATTTTCAATCTACACAACGTAGTCAATATCTATCTAGTATAATAAAATGTAATATGAAATTTCTTCCTAACACGTTGCTGTACAAAAATTAACTGAGCAGTACATGTGAGGTACGGTGCGTGTCTGTACGCAGGTAAAGATACAAATTACAATGGCTTCTATTGAACTAAAGATACCCAACTACCCGGCATTTGTCCCCCAATAAATATCAAACAAAAGATTTCGTTACACATGAGACAATACGCAACCGATGCATTTCTCAAATGTTTTAGATGTAATATTTTTTTAAAGTTACATATTTTTTAAACTATAACTGAAGTAAAATATTATAAAAATACTATAACAACGTTACTAGCAAAAGTTCACAATATGTATTTATTATAAGTAATAAAAAACATTAAACCATAAAACATAATTGCATTTTTTTATCTTAAAAGGCCATATATACGCTATATACGCTACCTATAATGTAGAAATGAATTATGGATATTATAGCATTTGAATACAATTTGTCTAAAAGCATTAAAGTATCAGAACCCCATACAAGATAAACTTAATATTTAAATCTCTCGTCATAAATGAGGTAAAAATAACATATCGGAATCAAAATAACATAATAATATATAATTTTTATTACCGATATACGTTTTATTGGCAACGATTTAATTAGGGTAAAAGTTCGTAAAAATCTTAATAAATTAAATTAAAATGATTTATTAAACATGAAGTTAATTCTAAGCACTACTATTAATACTTATTGATAAACCGGCAGTCTTCGGTTAAGATTCACGTCCCAAAAAATTATAATAAGCGAATTTGCAGAGATATATCTATTAAATGTTCTATTATATTATATGTCGGTATACATTCACTTCGCTTTAAGAACGTTTTTTAAAACTCTTTGAAGAATGCAAATGCACTAGTACCTCGGTAGGTATATATAAGTATAAAATGTGAGTAGTCTATTCATATATTTTATATACGAGGATATAGTAAAGACTCAAAAAACACTATTGATCACTATGAGCGAAAAATAAATGTTTCAAAAATTAAAAAAAAAAAAAATATTGCGATTCTTAATTATACTACGACACGATCCTACGATTATATTTTAAGTCTATACGATAAAAATGCACGAGATAATTATTAAAGCAAAAATCTTAATATCTATTAAGCCTAGCCTAGACACAGTTTAATAAATTTAGGTTTAGAGAATAGGTGTGTATATGTACGTACGTAGGTCGTACTAAGAAGACTTTGGTAACTACGTACAAACCAGCACTTATATAATTATCCTTGTTGTTTCGCTTGACTATTTTCAAATTATTTATTACAAGTTTTCCCCCTCGTATTAAAAAGTATATTAATTTATAAATTGACGCAATTTTATTTATCAAAATATGCGTGAATATTTTTATTTGATTAGAAGACAAGTAAAAAAAAGCCTGAACGTATGTCATGTCTATAAATAATATCTACTCGTATAGTTAAAGACACCCGCTTAAATTAAATTTTTTAATTAGTTAAAGTTTGTATTTACAAAGTCATAGTTAATTGATTTAATATGATAATATTATTACTTATTTTTTTATATTAAACATTATTACGTAATAATGAAATTTGTCTAATAAGGTTCAAACAAAAATTTCAGACACTGACTTCAATTTGTATTATATTATTTAGTACAACTTTAGTGTATCCAGGTTTTGTCAAAAATACTAGATAAAAAAAATCAGGTAGAAACATTAGATCTAGAAAAGCTCATCGAATAGGATAAGGAAAATAAACAATAGGTTTATTGAGGTTGCCTTGTTATGTACAAAAACATGTACCTTATATTTTATACCTGGAAGGGATAATTGAAAAGCATGGTATTTTGAATGACTGCTGACAATTGCTATCGGAAGCTTATTTGAACTTTATGTTTGTCGATAGTCGATTACTGTTTCTTTCTGAGCTATTATTAAGAAATATTTATTTATTTTAGAATTGCAGATAACTAAAGTCCAAATCCAGTTAAAATTACTACTTTAGCTGTAAACTCTGAAATGGACGCTGCGCTAGCCTTACTGGACCTTCATAGAGACTACCGCGGGCGTCATCATGATAATACTTGTAAGTGATTTATATATGATATTATTATATTTGGATAAAAATCTGAATAAGGTTTAATTTTAATATATCATATTTAAATTTTAACAGCCGATACAAGATCTATCGGTGTCGAAAATATAGACGGGTCAAGAACTATAGCAAGAACTTTCATTAGTTCTACAGTAAGTAATGTTCAAGATAAATATTTTTTTAAATAATTAAATTACTTCAATTAAAATTTAATCTAATACTACGTCAATTTTGCAGCCAGCGCCTCTTCCTCATACAAGCACCCCAAAAAAACAAGTGTATTCGCCCAAACGTTGGAACGAAAACTCTAAAAAAAATCATTCAAAATATATCAAGAATAAAGTGATGTGTGACATAGGAACACAAACTGAATTTGATTTGTATTGTATATGTCTTGAATCAAAGCTGAAAACAAAGAAACCGGAAACATCCTCAATTACCGATTCATATAAGCAAATTTCGGACGTTTCTAGTGACGAATATTCTGAAAAGACATACTGTGATTCAACATTTGCTAAAGAACGCGATGACCTTACGAACAGTGACATGAGAGTTCAGAAAGAAATGAAAAGAACTATAAACCAAAGAATACAAATAAGTCAAGTAACGAAATGGTATGGATTTTCACGGCCTCAATTTAATTTACATAGTATATATTTAATAATGAATATAAACTTAATACTTTTAGGTTTTAATTGGAGACGGAAATGCATCAGTTCCAGCTAGACTTCTCAAGAACATGGACTGGACGTCTTATACGTAGGTATGCCACTCGAAAACTTTTGACAGCTGTCTTTTCAAGAAAGTAGGTTTAAGTATTAAGTTATATTTATAGAAATGATCACTACTTCAAAGTCGATATATAAATTATTATGGAACAATGTTTTTTCAGGGTATTGGCAACTCATTCGCTAACAGGAAAGCCTTCACCAGCTTTTCCTAACAAACCTGCTAAAAAGAAACTAGACGCAGCTCTAGTAAATGATATTGTTCAAACTGTGGTAGAAAACTGTTCGGTACCAGAGAATTAATTTTAAGAGATATTTATTTTATATCAGTTTGTATTCATTTTTCTTGTTTCTTGTGTTTAGGACCAGTATTACCACAAAATGTGCCGACGAAAGCAAAATGTTTAGAACACGCGAACAAAATAAGAAGAAGCGCAAAATAGCTAAGAAAGAAAATATTTCTCCCTACGACTCTGACTGCTGGTAGTCATCTAGTTAATAGTACAATAAAAATTAGGGATAGTTCTTTGGGGTCACGGGAACCAAATTTTTACAAGTTCCAAATTTTTAAGAATCTATTCCGTAGTTATTTTATTTTTATGTTTTGAACATTTAGAATAACGATGATGTCATCTAATGTTTCAGATAAATAAAAATAAATAAAATAAATAAATAAAATGCAGTATCCGCTTAATGTGGGTCGTGGTCGACTGGACGCCACGTAACTCCGCCGCTGGGTAGGTACTCCCAGTGCCAGTCATATGCCTGGAACAAGGAGGAGAGTTGGCTGCATGCAATATTGAGAACGTGTGATATAATTTTTTGAATACAAACTAATATTTATTGATGTAATTGAGTAATATTTTCACCATTCAAATATCAAAATATTTCAATAAAATATATGGATGCCGTCATTTTATTTTACTGAAACATTAATATTTACACAATACTTAACAAAATTAATCAAAACAACTGTATTTTTATATGGCAAGCATACCACATATAAATACCATAGTGTTAGTGGTGTATCATTAAAAATAGTAATGAATATTTATATGTAGGTATTTTATTAAGTTTGACTTCTTATATTACAATTACATCTACTGTATTTCCGCCAAGTAGTTAAATTGAAAATATTGACATTTAACTTGTTACAGATTATACATGAGGTTACACGTCGTAGATTGACAGCAAAAGTCGCCAGTATGTTTTAACGATTCAATGACGTTAAATGGTAGTTCAAATTAGAATTTGTTTATCTGCCAAACAAACTGCCACACCCGTATAACTATTATTTCTGATATTTTTTAGACAAAATAAATTTTAATTATACAAATTGCTATACCAAAAAATTTATACCATTACCATGTTTACCAGAAGTACATTATTTTTTTCACTTTTATTATGTACTTATCTTATTGGAGGTAAATTTTGAATGTTATTTTAACTATGCCTGTAAAAAAACCATAATTGTGTGTTTTTATTATGATTATTCTTTTACAGTAAGTTGTCTCGAATGCTATGTTTGTGATTCACAAGAAGATAATTCAGAAAAATGTATTAAAACTATTAAAACATGCACCAACAATGAGACTGTTTGCCTAACTGAAATAAAATGGGGAACTGCTCCGTATTGGTCGCAAGGTGCAAAAAAACAATATTATATATCTAAAAGATGTTCTGAGAAGGAAGAATGTATTATTATGAGGCAGCGCAACATGCCTCTTTGTACTCATATTTGGTATCAAGACTGGGTGTGTTCAGATTGCTGCCAAGGCGACAGATGCAACTACTATATAATCGTAAGTAAAATGAACAACATACCCATACTTGTAATCAACAATTGAATAAAGAATAGTAATCCCCTTAAACAACAATTTTATATTTGCACAATATTAGGTTCTGTTTTCTTACCAGTCTTCAAAAATGAGGTTATCAGTTTAAATTTCCGTCAATTTTTATTTTGTAATACAGTTACAAATTAAACAATGGGCTGTGTAACATGGTTTTTCTCTTACTGTTTTAATGATTTAGAGTTTCCATACAGTTTGTATAAAAAGTTAAATTTTATTATGTGTATTTATAATTAAAAAAATAAACTTTCATTTACAGAGTGGCAGTGAAACAATGAAACCTGCTATTAGTGTGTTATTAGGAGCACTTTTAATTATAAGAAGTAAGTTTGCTTAACAAATGATTAATATTTAAGACTCATCCATAAAATTTAAATGTAGTATGTATGAATAATTTAAATTTAATTTTACAATGATAATATTTTTTAAATTTTTAAAATTATATATAAGATTTTATTGCCTTTTATTTTCGGAAAATAATGAATTTTATATACAGTACAGTATAGTACTGACCTAAGCTACTCTCAGTAGACGGTTCACAACATATACAGATAATCTTGAATAAAATCATAATTATATAGTTTGTTGACTTTGCTTTAATGGATAACCAATGATAATGACAACAACATTTTAAACCTTTTTTTATTTCTATGTGTATTAATTTATATTAATAGAGCTTGTGAAAGACTTTTCCGTTACCTTATTGTCGTAACATGACAAGTATGTTTGTTAAAGTATTACCTGTGTCTTATTGAATTCATTTTATCTATTGGAATGCTCCGGGAATGAGGTTGTTCATTCTGCAATTTTGTGATTCGAAAAATCATTCTTGATTGGTGAACTTATTCATTGTTTTTAAGGTATAAATGCTTTGTTCTCATTGATAATTAAATACTGATCCTAAAAGTTGACGTAATTATTATAAATTTTTAATTTGTAGGTGTTTGATGTAATAGAATAATTGCTATTAATATTTTGTATTACAATAAATTTATTTTTTTATAAATCATAACTGTAATTAGATAATTATTTAGTTAAGTACATTTAAACTGATCACATTAGATAAATAAATTTTTTAGCAATAAGTTAATACATAAATGTCTTTTTATATGTTGTGGCATTTTCACCATTTTATGGTATTTCTTATGTATTAGGAATAATATTAGTTTTATTGTTCTGAATCTCAAATCCGTCCAATTACAATTGTGCATTATAAGAGTTTATAGTTATTATACATTTTCAATTACATAAGTAAAATACTTTTGATAAAACTGATTTTCTTTTATTCCCTGTTAACCTTCTATATAGTTTTTTTTTCCTTCTTATATTCAAAGCAAAATAATTTTATAAGAATTAATTATTATTATAAAACATAGTGTATTGCAATTATATATTATTCTGCACTGAAACTGTGCTAGATATAAAAAAATATATATGATTTACGTTGTAGAATTCCAACACTTTAAAATTAATTTTAATATATATTATTATGGAACAAAATATTTTTTTGTCTTTTTGGTGTTATCAGGACCAGATTTAGGTGAAGAGCTTCATCTATGTCGAAGAAATGTCCGTACAATCTAAAGTTTTAGAGTTTAGACTCCATCCCCAAAGGCAACATCGCCGTCACCTATGGCACAGCAATTTCGAGTAGGAAAAAAAGTATATATTAATTACCGACCATATTATAGGCATATATCTACTCTGCCGCTGAAGTTCAGATTCCTTTTTAAAGTGACAAAAATCGAAGAAACAGACATCCAGGTCTCTAACTTGTATTTTTCTGAATTTTCATCGTAATCGATAGGAAATCACATATTGAAATGTCTGCTAGCTCCTTCTGAGTAAAAGTTTTCTGTGGGTCACATACCCACAGAAAACCACCCGCCACCTTTACTATTTTAAAATCGTTATCACAAACGTAGTCTTGCCGTCATGAAAAACGAATAAGATGCTAAAAATAAGAAAGTATTGTAGTATTAATACTGCATGTAAGTTGTAAACATAGTTATAATAACTACAACTGTGTTGACGTATGTCAACTGTCAAATTTTCGTATAATGGGACACATACATTTTACAAATTTCGACATAGGAATTTGCAAAATTAATTAAGTTTAAGTATCAAAACATTGCGACTTTAAATTGTTCGACAGA
This sequence comes from Nymphalis polychloros, assembly GCA_905220585.2. NCBI lineage: Eukaryota > Metazoa > Arthropoda > Insecta > Lepidoptera > Nymphalidae > Nymphalis > Nymphalis polychloros. Next base: position 6,252,961 of record HG992247.1, read on the forward strand.
TCTTGGCAAACTTCCATATGGAAGGTATTTTGTGGAAATGGACAAATTACTGGAATGGTAACCATATTCAAAAGTAATATTATGATATAAGAAAGCATAATGTGTTTCATATTATGATGTAATTTCTTATTACAGGTTGGCAAACCAGATGGTTTGTTTTAGAAAATGGAATATTATCATATTACAAGTCACAGGAAGAAGTTAATCAGGGCTGTAAGGGTTCTGTAAAGGTGTCAGTCTGCCAGATTAATGGTATTTTCATTCAATAATCAGATTTAAAATAATATTTGTCATAATTTTATTCTAAATGAATATGTATTTCTTTATTTAATGTCTACTGTAAAATATTATATTTCTTATATGTAACTGTTACCATGAAGTATAAAAGATGTTTTTGTTACAGTTAACAATATTGATAACACACGGTTAGATTTAGTTATACCTGGTCAACAGCATATGTACTTGAGAGCACCATCACCGCAAGATAGGCAGAAGTGGCTTGTAGCGCTAGGCAGTGCTAAAGCTTGTGTTGACTCAGTATTAGATCTCAAAGGTATATTTTTTTTATAAAAAATTGATATACTTGAGTTGTCATGTACATATAATAAATACTATTATTCTCCACAGGATCTTATGAAGACTCTTTAACTCATAAGAAATCTGAATTACACTTATATTGTGATTTACTGATGCAACAAGTGCATGCAGTAAAAAGTGCAGCAACATCTGAGGAAGGACCACAGATTCAGGTTTTTATTTTGTATACTTTTATTTAGCTTTTTGAAACCGACTATTACTGAAACTAAAATCATATTAATTCATGACATATTTAACCGGCGAAAAAGGGAGAGGTTCTCAATTCGTCTGCTTTTTTTTTTAAATTATTTGGCAATCGTACTAGACAAAATAAGAAACGAACGTATTTGAGGTAGTTTCAAAGTCGCACCTATATCAGAGAAATTAACAGAAAGCCGCCTCCGAGACCAGGATCACGTAGTGAGAAAAGCCCGACCCGACAACCCAAGATAGATTGTCCTGGTGCCATAAAATTAGGAGAGCCGACCCCATATAAAGTGGGAATGAGCAAGGAAGAAGAAGAATTATTTGGCAATTTATGCTCACTAGAAACATATAGGGTTCTTTTTACATGTATAATATAATTGTTTATAATATTTAAATGTACATTAATATTCTTCTACATGTTTGCAGGAAATTGAAAATGCATCTAGTCTGCTTACCGCAACATGTGACACTTTTATAAGGACCCTTGAAGATATTATGAAACTCACTATTAATACTGGAATCAATTCCACTGTCTATGAAATGTCAGTTCCTAACTTAGCAATGACTAAAAATAATTTGATCAAACCAAAACCTGTAAACAGGTCTCTATCACAAGAAAACAGATGAGTGAAAAAATTTATGTTTTGTCTGTTATTGTACTTAAATATTCCTTCTTTTTGTAAAAATCTGTACATTTTTTAGGCATGTAAATAGTGAATTAATACATAATATTTAAATTTATATGCTTTGTGCAAGTAAATATCTATGTATTCATAAATAAAAATGTTATTGTTTAAAGAATTTTAATATTCAAATGTAGAAGATTAAAATAGGCATAGACTGTTCTAAACAATTTGTTTTGGTCGACTTTTTCTGTGATAAATTGTATCATTCTTTTTTTTTCTTGATTAATTTTAAATGTCAATATTATAACAACATTATAAATATATTTCCAATTAGATCTGCTGGTGGAAGTAGGCATTTAGGTCTGATAATGATATGTACACTTGTTTGTGCATTAAGGTTTAATTTAGAAATTGTAATTAAATACATTCCAATTTTATTCTCAAATATTTATTCCATTTACAGAATTTATACTTTTCTGCAAAAAATAAAGGGACTATAATTTAAAATATATTTATTTTATTTATTAAGGAAAATTAAAGATAACAATGAGACAATATGTAAGAAATGATGCTACCATATTGGCTCCCCAAACCGTAAAACAGTTTTTTCTTGGGAATCCAATTCCATTCCAACTTTTTTCCTCATATAAAAAATGGTACAATCCCTATTGGTACATAATACTTCCTCATGCAGACTTCCTTGACATCTTTGACATTCTGTCCAGAGCCTTGAGAATTTATCTTGAAGTTGTCTTACTTTAAATACTTCTGTTATATATAATTGACCTTCTTTTTCTAAACAATGATTACATAAAGCTTTTTTGGTGTTATCAGGCATTACTGTTTTACATCCAATGCATTTTTCTTTCTTTTTTGTAAAGGCAGCTAAAGCCCCAACTTTTGATGTAACCATAGCCTTTGTCCTTGTATGTTCTCCTTTAAGTAGCAGAGATTCAGCTTTCTCTCCAAGAATTGGCTCAAAAATTCTTAGTAAGGGTTTGGATAGTTGGTTTTCTAAATAATAATTAAAGTCAATAGGTACACTATTTTCTAAGACATATATAGGATCTTCTGCTTTCATGTAAGCAGGTGTATTTTTAGCTGCACCGCAAAGTACATAAGGCACTCTATCACCCAGTTTTGGTGCTGTACCTGCATCACGTTTTCTCATTTTCTTTGCCAACTCAACATGAGCCTGCTTAGCAGCATAATCATTCTTTGTAAGTTCTTTGGTGATAACAAGCTGAGATATATCAATTCGATTGCACAACAGATCTGATATTACTTGCTTCGCATAGTTTACTGCACCATCTGGATCTCTGTCTATTAGAAGTTTCTGTAAGCAAGTACTCATCATGTTTGAAACTAAAGGACAATTATCTCGCCTTACAGTTTCAATACCTTTACAATCCATTTTATCATATTTGTCTGGCTTTGTAAAATAAAGACCTGCATATCTCTTTTTGTTAATAAGTAAGTAAGGATAATAGACTTTTTCAAATTCTAGTTTAATTGGTTTAACAAACTTTGAAGTAACAAAATCAGCTGCTTCTTTGCCTAATTCCATACTTTCCTCTAGAGTCTTTACACCAAATTTAACCATAACAGAATCAGTATCACCATAAATAACAACAGCATCTTCTTTGTAACCATTAGATTTTGTATATTTTTTCTCAACCTCAGATTTTGTAAATTCTATCATAGTTCTCCCATAGGCTGTAACACTACCAGATATTTCTAGACAGGGGAGCTTGCCTACTTGAGCTCCTGTGAATCCATATACTGAATTGGCACTTATTTTTAATGCTAATTGTCTACCATCAAGAACAGAACGTTTTAAAGGATCTTTTTCTTCCTTTAAGTCAGCTTTTGCTTTCTTTCTAGCTGCGAGCAAGGATTCCAATATTTCTGGTAATAATCCTTTTCGAATACTTGATTTCACAAAGGTATGACTAGACGGTGTAATTGTATAATCATCAGAATTTAAATTAAGATCTTTTTGTAAATTTGGTGGTACTAAAGTTGTATAGCACAAATTATGGGCCATCATTATACTTGGGTACAAAGAAGCAAAATCTAAAGTGGAAATAGGATCTGCATAATAGCCTTTTCTTGGTTCAATAACTGTAGCTCCTTCAAACTGATCATCTGAACCTTGACCATGGTAAGCTGGCATTAAATAGCCTGCATCTTTAGCTTTGCGCAGCAACTGACTTACAACTTTAATTTGCTGCCCTCTTGTTAGTAAACATGATAGAGGTACACCTGTTACCCTGGCCATTTCCATATAATTTATAATGCACATTAACTTATTTAAAAGCTTGAGAGGCAGATATGCATCTTTCAAACAATACATAGCTAATCTTCTTCTAGTCTGTTCATTTTCATTTTGTAAATCAGTTATTATACTGTGATGAACATCTTCTTTTTGCTCTTGAAGAAAATGGTAACTGACAGCATTTAATGTATATGATCTCAATTTATAATCTCTAACTAATACAAGCAATAAGTCAAATGGAACTCTGCCTTCAAAATTTATACTCTTATTCTCTCTTCTACCCATTTGTTTTGATTGCAATACTGAATCTTTTATAACAGATCTAATATTTCTGATTCGGCCTAAAAAGTCAAAGTTATCTACTTTCAGATGTTTTGCCCTATTTATGAGGTAAGGCCAGTCAAAATTATTTATATTATAGCCAGTTATTATATCTGGATCTAACTCACGGAAAAAGTCTGACCATTTACTTAACATCTCTGATTCCGTTTGAAAGCTCATCACTTGTGAGCCTACTATGGGAGCACAAGTGTTCAAAGTGAAAACATTTCTCAAGTAAGGCTCGGTTTCACCTTGTTTTATTACCATTGAAGCAATTTGAATGACTGGATCTTTGTCTGGTTCTGGGAAAATACCTTTCCTACCAGCACATTCAATGTCAAAACTTAATATTCTGAAAGGAGCAACTTTAAGCCATTCTCCTTCAGGTTGATGTGCAATGAATGCATTCCAAGCAATATCTACTTCTATTTGACATCTTGTTTCTGGCTTAACGGGACTATGTTTTGATCTTATTGACCACTTTCCTATAGGAAGTTCAATCCAACTACAACCAACAACTGAAGTATCAACCATAAAACGAATGTCAAAATCAATATTGGTTTCATAAAATGAGGGATCCGTTAACCCAAAAGATGTTGGTTGTCTTTCAATTAGTCGCTTGGCTGGTGCTATTAATTTTGGCAATGCAACTGATACACGAGCAAAAGTGACCTCATTATTCCCTTTATAATACATGATAGATTTAGCTTTTACTAATTTCACTTCTAAAACAGTTTCTCTAATATTATCTTTATTTGATCGAAGATCTTCTAGAATGGCCTTATTTAAATTCATTTTAAGCTCATGGCAAGAAGACTGATTAAAATTCATAGGTACTGTGACATAAAAATATGGTGTAAAACCATGTACATAGCAGCAAACAGAATTTCCATTTAAAGTAACTCCATACATTCTCATAATGGGAACAGGACCTAACTGTGATCCAGGCATACCTTTCAAGGGTTGTCCATTGTAATGATCAATATCAATCTGTTGAAATATGAATGCATGCTCATTGGATTTCAAGTCAGGTAGATTTGGTCGTGACCATTTAATATTCGTTGTCTGGTTTTCAGGCCCGTCTCCGAAAATTTGTGGAGAGTCAAATTCACATTCCATGCCTGCAAGCTGTTCTTCGAAGCTGCAAGGGACTTCATTTTCATCGTCTTCGTCATTAGATTTAAACCTTTTTATTGGCGGACCTTTGAACTGTTTCTTTTCCATTTTAAAAAGTATAGTAGATAATTATGTATATACTTAAGTATCACCCACAAACTAAAGTTTCCCGCCAATTAATTACAGGTTTAGATGCTTCAGTTGAAAGCTAATTTATGCAATTTACTTATACACACATCTTTACTCATATTCCCTGGACAAATTTATTACCATTTATTGATTTATTTTAGGTAACAGTTTAATTTAAATCTTATTTGTATCCTTGACCTTTCCTTTAACTATTAGTAGATCGCTGCCAATGTTAGGAGTTTTGAATTTTAAAATAAAATATGGCAGTGACAGATAACTTTTTTGTTTAATTATATCCTCGTAGAGAAGGTATTGCATATTACAGCCAAAATAATAAAAGTTAACAAGCATAAAATATTTTTTAATAAGATTGTTTTATTTTACCGAATTTATTATACATTATTATAATTTTACCGAATTTATTATACATTATATATGTACTTACTTTACCGTTTTGAAAGAACAAACAAACAACAAAATTTGTATTGACATATTTTTTTAATTATATAAATATGGGCAAATAACGTATAATAATTAAAAATTCGAGCTGCATAAAATATCTCTCGGATATATAATTAGGATGTAAATAAAAAAATATACCTTTTTTGTATTAAAATAATCTTTAGATGATTATAAAAACATCTGTGAAAAGATGTTGTTTATAGCATGTACACTTTTTTTTTAATAAATAAATCCATTTAGGCACTCTCGAATAATTCTTGCTCTGTCCGAGTTAAGGCTGTGACGTCATTTCGCCCAATCTTAATTCCAGGCTACTTTTTTTCTATACACGCGTTGATAATTTTGTATTTATTTTATCCCTCTTTGTGATTTGACACCTCAAATACGTTCTTCCACTTTTTTTCTATTTTTTTATAGCATAGGTACGCGGACGAGCATGTGGGCCACCTGATGGTAAATGGTCACCAACACCAATATACGATGATGGCATTGCAAGAAATGTTAACTATCGCTTACATCGCCAATGCGCCACCAACCTTGGGAACTAAGATGTTATATCCCTTGTGCATGTCATTACACTGGCTCACTCACCCTTCAAACCGGAACGCAACAAGTAATGCTGTTTTGTGGTAGAATATCTGATGAGTGGGTGGTACCTACCCATACGAGCTTGCACAAAGTCCTACCACCAAGTAAATTTATAATTTAAAAAACTTTTAGTTACATTAGAACGATCATTAATATATTATTTTATGCTAAAAAAAGAGCAGTATTATCACGTGGAAAAACAAATAATCTCCCAAAAGTCGATCTTATGATTGCCGATTCTTTTACAAATCATGCGAAATATATAAGAGAGTTTATTATTATTGTTTATTTTAATCATTTGATAATGCAGATTGATCATAACTGTGATTGGCACACATCGCTTTCCGCTTTCGATAGAAGATAATATCGATATTGAATATAATAAACAATTCAGTCATTTTAATATATAGGGTTTTCCAATAGGGACGCTTGAACTTTGACAGCTGATTGCGGCCATGTTGTTTGAGTGACAGCTGTCAAATGCAGTGTGTTATATTCATTCCGTCCTCCCAAACCACCATGGCAGGTTACAGTGTCGAGCAGCACGTGCAAATCATAAAATTGTTTTATGAAAATGGGTCTTCAGTTCGAGCAACGTTCCGCGCACTTCGCCCGTTTTACGGTCGCGATGATCGTCCTGCCGAGTCGACTATCCGTCGATTGATGGACAAATTCGAGTCAACCGGGTCAGTTAACAATCAGCCGGTTCCCGTGCGTCAACGTAACGCGAGATCTGCCGAGAATATCGCCGCTGTGCGCGACAGTGTCCTCGAAAACCCGCGGCAGTCAATTCCGCGTCGCGCACAGGAACTCGGCATTTCGCAGACGACAACTTGGCGAATTTTGCGTTGTGACTTGAGCCTGCACCCGTACAAGATCCAGCTGACCCAAGAGCTCAAGGTTAATGACCATAGACAGCGCCGTGTGTTCGCTGACTGGGCATTAGAGCAGTTGGAAGTTGACGCCGATTTTGGCAAAAAAATCATCTTCAGCGACGAGGCGCATTTTTGGATGAATGGCTATGTCAACAAGCAAAATTGCCGTATTTGGGACGAGACCAATCCACACGAGGTTCACCAAGTGGCAATGCACCCGCAGAAAGTGACTGTTTGGTGCGGATTTTGGGCCGGAGGCGTGATTGGTCCGTATTTTTTCGAAAACGATAATGGTGTGGCCGTCACCGTCAATGGTGAGCGATACCGGTCGATGATAACCAACTTCTTTTGGCCTGAAATCGAGAATATGGATCTGGACAACATGTGGTTTCAACAGGACGGCGCTACGTGCCACACAGCACACGCTACGATGGAAGTTCTGCACGAGCAAGCGCCCTTAATGGAAAACCCTATACATATATATATAATACAGACAACATTTATGACACTATATTTCCAAGTTTATTTTGACATTTTTAAAAATTTACTGACTACTTTTTGTTACTTATAATATCAATTTTATTAGAATGACTCTGGAAGTGCTTAAGTACTTTTGTAATTGACATGCATATTATATATGCTATAATTGTTTAATAAGTTCATTTTTTCAATGCTTTATTTGTATGTTGTAGAATAGTCTCGAATATGAAAGATGGAAACATACTGTGGCATTTTTCACATAGTGATGCGAGGAGCCTACTAGTAATGAAATAAAATAATACTATTAATATTGTACATTACAATGAATGTCATTAATATTTAGATACATAAAGAGAAATATTATGCTTTCTAGAAATAGCGATGTAAGTTTAGATATTCTAACGTCAAACAGCAATATTTAGTATTGTTGTTTTCAGGTTTGAAATGTGAGTGAGCTAGTGTAACGAAAGGCACAACACATCTTAGGTCCCAAGGTTGGTGGCGCATTGGCGATGTAAGGAATGGTTAATATTTTTTACAGTGTCAATGTATAGGTGGTTGTCATTTACCATCAGGTGGCCTATTTGCCAGTCCACCTATCATTTTTATAGAAAAAAAAACAATGATAAAATTATTGTATTGCGCATGTAAGAACACAATATAGTACACATTGTATAAATTTATTATTTAACCCGCGATGTAAAATTCTAAACAATTTTTGGAGCTTCGAGTCAAAGTCTCAATAGACAATATCAAACTAATTAAAAAATTATAAAACAAGATTACAAATACATACTGATTTAAAAAATATATAGTCAGCGACTTTTAGGATAGTGTAAGGATTCTAAAGACACATCATACTTTTTAATCTGTATTGATGACATTACAAAGTGGAATAAATAAATTCACATACATACATACATATGTACGTATACATGTGTTTTTACTGCGTACGATTGAGTGCGTTGCGAAGGTGTAAGTTATGCAACCAGCAGAGGCGACTTCGATTGCAACTATCAGTGCTTAATTCCTCAATTCAGAACAATGCAGGACTCCTTGCCTAGCCTTAGCATTCATCGTCCCCTGCTTTGTTTATGCTCGCATTCATGGCAGTCCCTAGTAATATCTCGAGGCCTATCACATTTTATATTTCTAAGTACATTACCAATGAATATGTAGACACGGACCAAGGACAAGTTATTATTAGTAGTAATAAAAATATTCTTAAAGTTGATTCTTATAAGCAGTTAACACCCACATTTTCATAATAAGTATGAAAAGTTGCGCTTTGTGGTTACTGTCCGCGTCTTGGCGGAGATAATGAAGGCGCCAGTCTGGTTAAAATATACGGCTTGCGAACCACTAAGATATTGAATTAAATTTCTTGGTCATGGGACTGCTATCAGATCTTTTTGAGAAGATTAGTAGCATACATAATGAATCACAAAATTTAAAATTTTGCATTGACATTGTAAGTTGTATTAGTCAATGTTACAAATACAATTTCGTATTTTACAATTAAATATTTAATAAACAAATTTGATACATAAATTACTACAAACTTACAAACTGTGTCTCACGCTGAGGATCAGCTAAACTTTGGTTCGTTTTTATATCGCAGCATCTGATAACAATGGCCCTCCATAATATATCTATCGATAGCTTTTAAGTCTAATCTATTTTCAAATACATAATCAGCATTACGTGAATTTACTAATTAGTAACTATATAATAGCTAAGTAAATTCATAGAAATAGTGAACAACAACGATAAGAAGGCGTCGATGAGACAGCTAGTTTGATAAATTTTCAGAAATACTTTTATCTGTTTATGACTCTGCAAGTTGCGGTGAGTACCAGTCATTTTGCCTACGCAGTGTATAGATTTAAATGGTAGGTATCTTGATCGTTGTTTGTAAACCTTTGAAACCCATTTAACGATTTACAACAATAATATTGACAATTATTTTTTATAGTAATATGTAGGTATGTAATTACTATGAAGGCAGGCATTGTCTATGTATGTACTTCTATTGTATTTGTTATCTTTTAGAATGCAACCACTATTTAAGTGAAATAATACATGTATTATTTCTTAGCTCCAAAATTGCTGCTGTACTCGCACTGATATAAATCGGTCATTAGTTCTTCTTCTTCTTAAAGTGCCATCTTCTTTCGAAGGTCGGCGATCATTAAGGGAACTTGTATCTTTGATGTCGCGACTCTGAATCGGGGTTGTTGCGGATGTCAAATTTTTCACAATGCGCATGCGGATGCGGATTTTAAAGATCTTACATAGGGTTTTCCATTAAGGGCGCTTGATCGTGTAGAACTTCCATCGTAGCGTGTGCTGTGTGGCACGTAGCGCCGTCCTGTTGAAACCACATGTTGTCCAGATCCATATTCTCGATTTCAGGCCAAAAGAAGTTGGTTATCATCGACCGGTATCGCTCACCATTGACGGTGACGGCCACACCATTATCGTTTTCGAAAAAATACGGACCAATCACGCCTCCGGCCCAAAATCCGCACCAAACAGTCACTTTCTGCGGGTGCATTGCCACTTGGTGAACCTCGTGTGGATTGGTCTCGTCCCAAATACGGCAATTTTGCTTGTTGACATAGCCATTCATCCAAAAATGCGCCTCGTCGCTGAAGATGATTTTTTTGCCAAAATCGGCGTCAACTTCCAACTGCTCTAATGCCCAGTCAGCGAACACACGGCGCTGTCTATGGTCATTAACCTTGAGCTCTTGGGTCAGCTGGATCTTGTACGGGTGCAGGCTCAAGTCACAACGCAAAATTCGCCAAGTTGTCTGCGAAAGGCCGAGTTCCTGTGCACGACGCGGAATTGACTGCCGCGGGTTTTCGAGGACACTGTCGCGCACAGCGGCGATATTCTCGGCAGATCTCGCGTTACGTTGACGCACGGGAACCGGCTGATTGTTAACTGACCCGGTTGACTCGAATTTGTCCACCAATCGACGGATAGTCGACTCGGCAGGACGATCATCGCGACCGTAAAACGGGCGAAGTGCGCGGAACGTTGCTCGAACTGAAGACCCATTTTCATAAAACAATTTTATGATTTGCACGTGCTGCTCGACACTATAACCTGCCATGGTGGTTTGGGAGGACGAAATGAATATAACACACTGCATTTGACAGCTGTCACTCAAACAACATGGCCGCAATCAGCTGTCAAAGTTCAAGCGTCCCTATTGGAAAACCCTATATAAATATAGTATATGAATGAAGAATTAAAACAATGTTAAAGTAATTATTAACATTTTTATTAATGAAAATTAGTATTAAGTATAATGCTCCAATTTTTATTTAAGTACTTCACTTACTAATATGAAAATTAGTAAGTGAAGTACTTAAAAATAGGAGCATTATACTCAGTAAAGAGTAATATTGCCGCCTTTTCTGATTCAAGGCGATCAAATAATTGTTCGCTAGGAACACTGCCTGGTGGAGTGGATAAAAATCTTCGTGCTATCGGTGACAATATCTTAAATTCCTCTCGATGAACACTCCACCACTTAAGAGAATTTTCATCCACATTTACTTTTTTTTTTAGCGCGGTAACAAAGTAATTCCTTTTTGAGTACAACTTCAATGCTACCATATTCTGGTACTTCTTGACTCTCATCTTCACTTGACGAATCTAACATCATTGCAAGGTCGTTTTTTAAGCATGGCTCTCTGACGAAGCTTGATGGCCCTGGTCCTAGTTGTTCCATATTATTTTCCGTGGAATCAGTCATTCTCATTCTTCTGGCCTCTTCGGAATTGGCATTAAGAGAACCGGAATCGTCATTCTCAGTATTTGTCATTGTAATCATCAAAATGTCGTCTTTAATATTTTCCTCAGTCACCGGTGTGAAAAATTTGTGTTTATAGCGAGGATCTAAGTAGGTGGCGATGACATATAAATTGTGTTCTCCCAAGCTGGAAAACTTTGTTGAGTTCATTTTTCAGAGTCGTGACGGCCTGTCGATCTTGTTAAATATTCATCAACTTTTTTTCAAGCATTTGAATTATTGGAAATACAGATGAAATGATCTCACTATCATTGATGTAAAGACTTATGGCATCCTTTACCTTTGAAAAACGCTCGAACATGTAAAACGTACTGTTCCATCGCGTTACACAATCTTAGAACATTTTTGAGATGAGGTTGATTCAGTCGGTCTTGAATTGCTTGCAGTTGTTTCTGAGCGATAGTAGATTGAAATGAGTCGAAATTTTCTTAAATTTATGTTTGAGTATTTTTATGTTTTCTTGCGAACCTAAACAACTGCGGATAGCAAGTTGTATTTTGTGAACAGTACAACCTATGTCATTCAATGCTGCTAATCGCACGGCTCGTTTAATATTAGATCCTTCATCTGTGATTAGGCAATACACTTGTTCTTTTTTAATATTCCAATCAGAAAGTTTCGTATTAAATTTTCCGGAAATTATGTCACCAGTGTGAGTGTAACGGCCGTTGAATGTCTCGCATTTCAATATAATCGATGATCTATCAATTTTTTCTGCAATACCATGGCAAGTCAGGCTAAGCAAAGAAGCATTTGAGCTTGGAAACGATATGTAATCAAATTTTTCGATTAATTTTGTAACTTTTTAGCAACTTTGCCGTATAATTCCTTCAATACAAAATCAGTAAAAAAATTGCGTCCCCTAAAATTATATCTTGGTGCTAATTCTTGTATCAATCTGCGAAAACCCAGCCCTTCAACAAACTAAAATGGTAAATTTTGAAATGCAATCATTTCTCCAATGAGTTTATAATCATTTTTCGAATTTAAATTATTAACGTCCCACTTCTTTTCCAATTTCAATAATTCCATATCATAATTCTTTAAATAATTCCATATATTACTTTGTGTCGGTGGAGACATTGTTAATTAATTTGTTAGATAATTTAACAATAATGGGAACCTCGATGGAAAAATAAAGAATATTGTTTTAAAACGCTTTTACCTACAATAAAACGAATTACCGGTGTAACATAATGACATTTACCTGAAGATTTCCCAATAAACAATTATTTATGTTTGTACTTAACAAACAATGATCACTGTATCACAATAACATTCAAAATCTATCTATACCACAAGTAATCCACAGCGCAAACAAACACGTTATGATTGTCCACCAATTTTTTCGCTTCCATTGGCCATTTCTTTCTTGTCGCAACTTGTATTTACATTTACATTGGCCATCCGCATTGATTATTACGGAGGCGGATGCGGATGCAGATGTCAAAATATTTGCGGATGCGGATGCGAATATACGCAACATACTCCTACTCTGAATAAGGAACGAGTGCTTTTTCCAAACCATTGGCGTAGGTTCTTTAACCAAGATGTTCTTCTTCGACCCACACTTCGTTTTCCTTGGATCTTGCCCTGTATGATGAGTTGTAGTAGGTCGTATTTTCGGTTTCTCATTATGTGGCCGAGATATTCAAGCTTTCTTTTCTTTACTAAATATACAACTTCTGGTTTCTTCTTTACTCGACTTAGCACTGTTACGTTTTTTTATTTCGTCTCTCCAGGATATCCTTAACATTCTTCTGTATACCCACATTTCGAAGGCTTCAATCTTCTTACAGCTCGATTCTGTGAGGGTCCATGCTTTAACGCCATACAGGAGAATGGAGAAAACGTAACAGCGTGCTAATCGTACTCGAAGCTGGATGTTTAGCTTAGTGTTCACATAAAATACAAATTTACGACAAATAATAAAGTGTTGTTCGAAAAATATTGCACTTTGCAACTGCTACTTGAGATCACTGTATAATAAATTGCGGTTATATGTAACGTTTTTATTGAAAGGATTAACATTTTGTGTGGTAATGTATTTTACAAGACTAAGTTATGACCTAGTATGGCTTGGTAAATTATTATGTAACAGTACTCGCACGCCATCTATTATACATTGATAGTGCTATACCGTGAACGTATGAATAATGTCATTTTGACGTTTCAAGTCCATTTTTCTCTTTTATATTAATTTCTAAGCAAAACAAAAGCATTTTCATATTTATTCAACTTTTATTATATATTAACCTTATCAATAAAAATAATAACTTATAAATTTAGTTATTGATTGGTATCTAAGGTTTTGTTATAATTATGCAAATTTTAATTAAATTGTATTTATAAGAAATAAAAATACTTATATATTTATTATCCCGAGAGTAGAAAAATAGAATATTAAAAGTATTATAATCTTTGTATATTAGGTACCTATTTGTTAAAAAAAATATTTAAAATCATAATCAAATAGAGTGATCTTATAATATTGCGGTCCACAAGTATGACTTGTACTATAATCAAGTGACTAAAGTAAACTGAGATGATTCATCTCGTAGAAATAAGAGGAGACAGGGTCAATTGATTGGCGTCGAAAACTGTTCAATTAGTTTCGCTTTTGAACACGTTATAACCTATTTTCTCACAACCACAATAACATTATGTGAACAGATTATATTTTTAAGCATGACAAAGTTTTAAACTATGGTAACGTTGAGCACTAGGAAAGTAGTTAGTTGGTGTACTCAAAAATGGTCCATCTAATGGTAAGTGGTCAATTCGCCCATAGACGCAGAAAGAAATATTTATCGCTTTACACTGGCAATTCGCCACCAAAATTTGGAAGTAATACCTTATATATTTTTTGTACATACTTAGATGGTATATTTCCTTTGCATGTATTTACATGACTCACTCATCAAACCGGAGCTTAAACATACTAATTAATTATTCCTGTTTGTTGAAATATGTGATGAATGGGACTCGCGCAAAAACCTATCACTAAATAAACCATGATACGTCTTTACAGTGTCTTTAATTTTACTGTAGACAAAATGATCTAGTGATCGAGTCGATGAGGGACATGTAACAGATATATTATTTAAGATATACATTCTCTACATCTTTTTCGATGTACTTTCGCTTTCTTAATATTAGTATAGTAGATAGATTATATATTTTTTAATAAACTTCATTTTCATGTAGTATTTTTATTTCTATTCTAAATAACATATCTTATATAACAATGACATTGTTTTATTATTATTATTAATGACATTATCATTCTTTGTTGTTAACAAATTTTGTTTATTTACTATTCATTAATTCGTCACCATTTTGTATTGTTATATAAGATTTTCATTTTAACGATTTAAAACTTCTAAATATTATTAAAAACAATTAACCTTAAAACTTAATTGAATTGAAAGTTAAATTAAAACTGCGTTGGGTAATTGAGTTTTGGAAATAATAAGGCATATTTCATTAATCGATTTACTTATTCTCCTGATCGTCATAAAAATTTTAAAAGCAATTATTGCAAGTTAATTTTAAATGTCGTCAAATTTGGATATTTCGTATATTTCATAAAAATATACATATACCAGACCGTTCTCAAACATAAGTTATCTATACATATCATATATTAGCAAATTATATATGATTATACTTAGTTAATGAGTTATGTAGTGTTGTTAATTATGTTTCATATAGTTAAGGAATAATGAGCAGATCAATTTGCTACATCCAATTAAACCAACCCTGCGTTGTAAAAAACATGCTTATGTCTATGTAATTCAGGATTATACTCCCTATTATTGTGGAACCTAATTGAACTACTAAATGTAGAAACAAAAAGCTAGACCGCAAACTTTTGGAAGTCATGGAATTGAGCTTAGAACGTCTTTATGTAATCCTATGGTTATACTATTTATGTATAACCAATCTTTATATTTAATTATAATATTACAGCATACATATTTTACTAATACATATGACATGACCTATAGTATGTGACAGGTTTAAATGACAGCCTCATATTTTTTTTTTTTTTTTCGGTTTGAGTATGCTGTTGGCCCTATTGGCCTCTACAGCGTCACCGGGCGGGATGGGCCGAGATGAACTCAGGCCGGAGAATGGGAGCCGACATAAATGTGGCTCAAGGGGAACGGACGTCCTAAGGGTGCCTCCTGTGAGGCCGGACCTCGGCTTAGGAGCCTCATATTACCTATGATCTTCTTATTTATAGTAGATATTAGATCATCTTTGACTACCTCGATGGTTTCCTGTCTAGCTTATAATGCTGTAGATCTCGAGGTCATAGCTTCAAGCTACACTTCTGATAAAACGTAATTGCGTATTTCTGTCGAAAAATTCTCGGTAGCAAACAGGAGTTTGGACTTCAAGCTTTCTTTGGCCCGGCTTATTGAAATTACTTTTTTTTTAAATTTATAACAACAGAGTCGAAGAAGTATGCCTCATTGATTCGCTTTAAAATAATTTTATGCATCAATTTCAGAGGAAGAACATAAAATACCCTCTTTTAAGCGCTACTATGGTGGCAAACGCTGCCAAGATTCTCTATTTATGTTCAAATTATATTCAAATATGTGTTATCCAGAGTGGATGAGAATGGCTGGAGAAAGAGATATATGGAAAATTCTAGAGAAGGCCTATGTCGAAGGACAAACTATGGATGTAACCGATCGTCTATGATATTAAACTTATTATACTGAGTTTATAAATTTAAAACAGCAATAAAGGCTTATTTATTTATATTCACACGTTCTAATGACTTTTAATATAAAATGAAAATTACATAATTTTAATTAGTATTTAATTGTGTATAGGTAGGTAATATGCAAGCTATTAATAATAATTTAAAAAATGTTATTTGCAGCGAACAAATATGACTACGTGTATATTTGTAGGTATATCTAACTGACATCAATCATTCATCTCTGCGACATTGGTTCTTGGTATCGATAATTGAATAAAGTCATTCATTATTATAGAGTACATAATAAAACCGGCCGCACAAGCGATTCGATTGTGTCGTTTTACGAGTTCGACCAGCTGCATTACAGCTATCTTTATTAGTTGCAATGACCACAGATGTAAGATAAAAGTATCCATTGACCCGGGACTCAGTAAAGTCATCAAGGAGAAATGTCCGGATGAAGAATGTCATAAAAAGAGCTACCACTCATACGTTTAAAATAATACAACTTAGTTTTTCATTTATTAATGTCACAAGTTCAACTGCCGCTGTAGTATGATAAAGAAAAATAAAATAATAACATATGCATTTCATGACAGGATGTTAGAGGTAAACATCGCTTTGACGTAGGTGAGTGAGTCGATTGCAATGCGACTATCTTATCTGGGGAATGTGCCATCCCTCGTAGAACTCTGTGGGTTGCCACTTAGCGCGACACTACAAAGGGAAGTAAAAGAAACTTTTGTAACTCAAAATCAATATAACTTATCTTACTTGTTTTGTGTGTTTAACGGTCATGGCTCTGTCAGAAGTTTCTGAGTCATTAATCGTGTTACTTCAAAATATAACATATTATTTCGCAAGCTGATAAATTCCTCTTCGAATAAATTTCTGAACGTTTTATGTTGCTGAACTTTAAAAGATCTTATCATTTTTCATATGTTCCTAATTTACATATTCAATTCAAAAGGTTTTTATGTCGTTATGATGTATTTAATGAGATACAAATGACAAAATAAATAAAAAAGCACAAATGTGTTATTGGTATTATAGCAAACGATTTGAATGGGACAAATCTAAGTGTCTAGCGAAGATTGCGTCAACTGGCGCCACTCGCAGATGAGTTCTAACAGCCTCATTGGCAATATATGTTCTGTGAAACTAAAGATCAGAGGTCGATAAATAAAGGGAATCCTATGTTATCCTTGATACTAGAAAATTATTTCGCACTTAAGCGTAGTTATGAAATATGTTTATTGTGGAAACAACTTAATGTTCAATAATGAGTTTCTTGTATCATGGTTGTGTATTTTTATATAATCGCAAATATTTTAAATTGTTTTATATAATTATTTACAAAATATTTTTAAACGTTATTCTTTAATCGTTATAGTAAAGATATATTTTGTGAAATGATTTAATTTCAGAAGTTCAGTAACTTCACCGATTTTATTATGATATCATACGATAGACGATACTCATAGTTATATTTAAGTGACAAAGTTTAAAGTTAAATCTGTATTTTGAAAAAGAAAGGAAAAGTAACTATTGAGCTTTTTGTAGGTAGAATTAACATTCAATGGTGGTAGCTTTACATTAAATTTATTCCGATTTCAACATATCGACGTAAAATGTCGATTCAATTGTGATAATAAGAGCCTTCTTGAATAAAGGATACTTCAATTTAATTTTATAATATTTTGAACTTATTTGTTTTGAGTCAAATTTAATTAAACTAACCAACAAAAAGAGACAGTCACAAAATCTTAATAAATTAACAATATTTTATTAATATTATAATTTTGACGTAGACTATAACAATTTATGTAATTATCGTACGCGTTAACACAGCATAATTGCAATTTATGGTTATTTTAATAAAGAATGAGCTATGTTTCTTCAATTAATTTACATTAATGCGTTTTATTATACATCATCGAATGATTGATATACAAGTACAGTTGCGTCAAAAAAACAGATTATATTTAATTTTATACTTTATTGACCAGTTTAATTACTATCATATAATAAGGTGATGGTGAAATAAATACCCGTTTAGATTAAGTTCAGAACTTTAAGGTTTATTATTATTTTACAAAAAAATAAACAATTATTTAAAACTCTATTTATGTAAAAATGTGTACCTTCGTAAACAAAATCTATTTAAAAAAAAAAAAATTAACAAAAATGATATATATATAGTTGCTGAATTTATTGTAACTGTTCTTTTCAGGTCTGTATTTCTATAAGAACAAACTCAAAACTCACCGCAGAAAACGGTCGAAAATTATCAGAAATGTCAGACATTGGCCATAAAAATAATAATATTTCAGGAATACACGCATCAAAATAGTATATCAACATAAGTCGGTTGTCAACGTTTCACGGATGAATGAAGTGAGTTCTTACACAATCGCAGTGCTGAGGTATTTATTCTCGATGGTAGATTTCGAATGGTCAATATGACTGTGTTGTGGAATCTAGGCCAAAGAAAGATGTTGACGTTGATTAGAGCAACAATAAATAATAATAATAATAATAATAATATCCTGGGACATTATTCACACAAGGCCATCTGATCCCAAACTAAGCAGAGCTTGTACTATGGAAACCAGACAACTGATATATTACATATACTACTTTTCTTTTGTAAATACATACTTATATAGATAATTACACCCAGACTCAGGACAAACAGATATGTTCATGCACACAAATGTCTGTCCTGGTTGGGAATCGAACCCACGACCTGCGGCGCGAAAGGCAGGTATCTACCAACCACGCCAACCGGCCCGTCAAATAATATAAATATAGTTACATTTAGAAACACTTTTAAAGTATAAACGTTAGTTTTTAAAATTACACTATGATTTTATAAATGTTTAATTTTACAGTAACCTCATTGTTGTTTTGTGATAGTAATATTATTGCACCTTTAAGTTGAAGTATAGTTGTTATGAACATTTCATAAAACAATATACGATTGTTTTGTTACTGTATCTAATAAATAATGTTAGTCCTACTTTCATTTAGTGTTTTGAAGTAAAGATCGTAACGGTGGCAAAGGTTCCGATAAGCCGCTGTATCTGCTGATAGCTTTTGTAATTTGCCGGATGTGTCAAGATAATATGTACTAATTTGCGAAATATTATACGAATTAGTTCATCGTAACGCTTCGTTCTAATTAATGTAATATTCATTCATAAAAATACGTCACACATTCCAAATAATAATATCAGTCCATTAAAACGAACGTTGATATTACGACTCGAGACTAAGGTCATGTTTTTATACGTATTTATTTTATAATAGTTTACTTTATCACGTTTAATAGCAGAATATTATATTATATTATTAAATTAAATTATTTAATAGCACATAATAATATGGTCATCAGTACGTCAATCTAGCTTACAGGAAATACAAGCTGGATTTATAAAATAGCATCAATCATATAAATGATGATTTCTAGACTTTAGAGGTCAATTATTCGAGCAATATTAAATACTAGTAATACGTGTTGCCCGGAGACCGACTAGAGCTACAAGGACTTTGTATGAAATTTAATAGCAAAATGAAATGCGAAATTGAATAATATCAATATGTAATTAAGAATAATAAGTTCGATGGCCTTTATACCACGAAACGGATCTAAAGGAAGTGAATGATACTTAACTGACTTCTTATCGAGTCACCGAGCGGTGACAGAAAAGTCAATGCGACATATCTTCTAACATTTGGCCTCTGTATCTTTATTTGTTCATTCAAATATTAATTAAACAATAAAATCGCTCGTAAAAATTGATCGTTGATGATTTTTTTTACAGTTTCACAGTTTCTAAGCGAATAAAAATATCTCTACTCAATCTACGCTTCAAATATTTTAATAGTAAAATGTAATAATTGTTGAAAATTATCAACAATATTGCATGTAGATATGTTAATTAGAATACAAGTAAGATATTTGACTTATTTATATCGTATCAGGCAGAACTAGCAATTAGTTAAAAAAGAAATAATTACATAATATACATAATATAAAGTAATTATTTACAACGAAAATTCCTTAAGCTTACTTTTAAGTACGATTTTGTCCTAATATCGACGTAATATGATCGAATGATGTATAAAATAGGTTATTTGTATAACAGATAATGCTTTTGGAGTGTGTAATAAAAGTGCGTGGGCCGGATCGTGCGTCAATCCTTTGCAAACCTTCGTCATAGCCCTCAGCGGCTTAAAGTTGTGTTCAATTTCGAATAATTATAGACTATAAATCGTTGATTGTTCACGTGGTTAACTATATCGTTAATAAAATGGTCTTAGATAAACTGTACGAGTATATATATTTTTTAAATTAACTCTTTTCATCTTTGAATATAATACATACATATAATTATAAGTATACACATAATTATAAGTATTAGACTGTAAACATCAGTGGTACCTTAATATATTTAATAAAGTTAAGACTTCCTATTAGGAAATCAATTTATTTTTTCTTCAAATCCAGAGTAAATAGTTTCCTTCTAGGCAAGCGTGTTACATCATAGACCGTGTCGTTGCTTACCATCAGACAAGACAGCAGTCAAACGCTGGCCTATTAAAGATAAAAAAGGAGGAGACTCCTGTGAAAGAATCATAAAAATTGGTTTTGTAATTTCTGAAATAATCACGCCTATACAAGCAAACACAAAAACAGAACTTGCGAACCTTTGGTTTTATGTCTGTAATAGCCTTATTTTTAAACCTGTCTAATAATATGGCAGTGTGTTACGATGTGTAATTTCCACAATTTGTATAGTATGCGAGCTCCGAATTAAGTTTTAATTTTGATAACAGTGCGGTCTAGAAAGGTTGACATATTCGTTGAACTATTAAATTTTCTACATTTAACGTTTACCCTATTAATATTCATTAAATTTTACTTAAAGCGCGTGGCGACAGCTTGATTACTTATAATATCACTGGGGTGTCGGTTTAAATGTTTTTAGGCCTAATAAAATATCACGTTTACCTTGAAAAGTAAATAAAGATCAAATATTGAATAAAATTGTCTTCGTTTGAATTTCATTTAGTGATAAGCTGTTACTTGTGACTCTATCCGTAATATTTTTTCCAGTAAAATCTTTAATCTATTAATCTTTCTCCTTATTCAGGTCCCAGGCTATTTCTAAGTCAAATTTAATTACGATCATCGTGATAAGTTAACAAATATACAGACAGAGTTACTTTTGCATTTATAATAAGAGCCAGATTTATATAATTCAATGAATAAATAAGCATTAATTATTTTAGTTTAAAATTTTATCAAACTATAGGTATAAGTAATCAGTAATTCTACTAGTGCGGGTGTAAGCCCGCTTTTCCATTACACTTCATACATTTCTTAAGAAATAAACATTAGGAAATATTATTTAAGAAGACAATAACTTTTTGGGCATCTGATAATTACATATACAAGAGAAAACAGAAATAAATTAATATGTGTGGGTAAGTGTTGTAATGTGTTGTGTTTATGTGTCAAGAGAAATGTATATGTATGCTTAACTTTTTATTTATTTGGTTGTTAATGAATAGTTTGCCTTAGAAACTATTGCTTAGCTTATTTAGTTTTCACTGTTTCAGCATGTTTTTCAACTTTTTTAGATCGTAATGGGAAGTTGTAATCGTTTTTAATATTATACATTTCACAGCACAACTCGAATAAAGTTTTTCTTAAGGATATTTAGCATAACGCCAACAGCGCAATGATTTACGGGCAGTCTAGCGCTGTTTTGTGTGTAACCATTTAGCGAAATTAGTTATGAAGTAAAATTCAAAAGTTCGATCTCGTCGCCGCTCCTATGCTTAATTGGAGGGGTAAATAGGAATATTAGTAATTCCTTAACTTTTTTGGAACGAAGTTGTTTTTCGCGGCTTACAGTAGAGTGAAATGGCAGTGGCCCAAGGTCACGTCATATAACGAAATAGCGTTCATACATCATCCCTACCAAATGCTACAAAATGCGATGCGTTGGGCGCAAATACAGTAATATAATCAATTAAAATCTACATTTTAAAACACGGTTTGAGTTGAATAAATATCGCAAAGAACTTCGTTCCTGATGGTGAAATGCACAATTATTTCTTTTATTATTCATTTCGTCCTTTAAAAAAATCTTCAAGATTATATTATTAGAATAACTAACTAACATTATATATTAGATTATATTATTAGATAAACTAACTAGGTCATCGTCTGTGTTAAATCTCTACATGAATGCGTTAAAATACAATACTTATTGAATCTATTGTGTCTGGGACATTTCATAACTGTAACGTTATGAAGCGACGTAAAATGCCAGACAATTGAAATGTATCAAGGCTTCTCCTCAATTATTATAGGCAGACTGACAAGATCAGGGGGTTAATAAGACCAATCAGCCCTTTAGCATGGTGCGTTGATTACTAATAAGAAATTGTCTTAGTTCTTAATATTTGCTTACAATGATTCGCTTAATATTTGTAATTTATGTTAAGCTTTTATTGATCCAGTAAAAATAATTTACATATAAATATTTATCTTAAAAAACGAATACCGCTTGCTGATATATTTCTATTTAATTACACAAGGGTTAAATCTTTTAAGAGAACGACAGTATACAATCTAGGAATATTCCAGTTGAGTTAATATACAGTGGTGGTCATATAATTAGAAACACTTATTATGAATAAAGAAAGTATAACTTCAACGCACAAATCTACGTAAGAAATAAACACATTCAATAATTAATAATCATGCGATAATATAGCCACTCAAATAAAAAACTCATTAAATGCATAAAATATAAAACATATTTTACTTTTAATTACAAAATGAGTCTTACACGTGTAGGAGTTTATTTTCTGTTACTGGCCGCTTGGACGCCTAATTAGAAACATTTTAAAAAAGCCTCCATAGCTCGTTCTTTGTTTGAAATTGGAGAATAACATTTCTTTCTTGGCTTTATCTATTATTTTGGCGGCAATTCAAAATTAAATCTGAATTTTATTTTGTTCAAAATGGGCAAAAATAAAAGTTGTGACGCGTCAACTAGGCAAATAATTGTTAATTTACATATAGATCATAAGTGGGCGTACAGAAGAATAGCTGAGCATTTAAATTG
The DNA here is from genome assembly GCA_905220585.2 of Nymphalis polychloros. Taxonomy (NCBI): domain Eukaryota; kingdom Metazoa; phylum Arthropoda; class Insecta; order Lepidoptera; family Nymphalidae; genus Nymphalis; species Nymphalis polychloros. The sequence goes on from HG992247.1 coordinate 6,276,313, forward strand.
TTCTGTTAAGATAGTTTTTAACGCAATTGATCATTATAAAGCACTTGGAAGTGTCGAAAATGTTCTTAGAAAGGCTCGGCCAAGAAAAACCTCTCCCAGAGAAGATACGCTAATCGTTCGTGTTGCTAAAAAAGAACCAAGTAAAGGCTCCAACTAGATTAAAAATGAAGTTTTTTCGCCTGATGATCCGAGAAACATCTCGTCAAGACTGATACGCCGAAGATTAGTGGAAGCTAAATTGTTTGGAAGAATCTCTCGAAAGGTATCGCTTCTTACCAAGCACCACTGAGAAAAGCGATTATTATTCGCTAAAAAATATGTTAATTGAACGGTACGAGAATGGAAAAAAGTGTTATTTTCAGATGAAAAAAAAAAAAAATGGTTAATTCCGATGGAAAGCGCTATGTTAGACGTCCTTTAAACAATGCTTTTTATTATAAATACACAAGGAGTATAGTCAAGCACGGTGGCGGTAACATTAAAGTTTGGGGGTGTTTTTCGAATGTGGAGTTGGACCCGTTCGGAAGATTGAAGGTACAATGGATCAATGTCAGTACAAAAATATCTTAGAGCACACAATGATTCCCTACTCGGACGATCATTTGCCTATAACCTGGATCTTTCAGCATGACAATGACCCTAAACACACGGCCAATAGCGTCAAATGTTTCCTTAGCGAACAGCGTATATCCGTTTTAGACTGGCCAGCAAATAGCCCGAATTTAAGCCCGATAGAAAATCTCTGGTATATTGTTAAAAAGAAAGACTCAAACAAACGTAACACCAGTCAAAACGACTATATGAAGCATTTGTTGAAGCATGGAATTCAATCCCCCTAGAAAAATGTATGAAATTGATTGAATCAATGCCACGTCGTTGCAGTGCCTTTATTGAAAATACGGCATACGCCACTTAATATTAATTATAACTATTGGTAGGCTGTAGATAGTAGCTATTTCGTAAATAACAATACTAATTACTAATACTTAAAAAAATATTGTTTTTTATATTTTTTGTTGTTGTTTCTAGTTAGTTGGCCATTATTGTTCATACCTTAAAACTGATTTAAATGTTTGTCCGTAATGTAATGTTGAAACTACACTTGTGTAATGGGATTTATATTGTTTTTCTAATAAATGATAAATCGTTGAACATATTGTTGTCCTATTTATTGTTTAATTTCAAAAATAAAAACGATTGCGGTGAAGTATCTTACATAATGTTAAGGACCGTTGGTAGAGTTTCTAATTATACGACCACCACTGTATATAACAATATAGTTTATATTGTTCACAATAATACTGATAATTGTATTGATTACTATTATCAGTGATAATAATTATATAGTAAATGAGAAGTAAAGATAAACTTATAACATCAAGTTTAGTATTACGAAAGTCGATCAATCCTTCCTGAAAACTATTCGGCTGAGATCTTTTAAATTTTGCCAATTAATAGCCTAATTAAAAATGTAATAAGTACCAATGCTATACAATTACATAATTATTTTCCGCAATGATAAATTATATGTGGCATTACGACTACTGTGGGCAACAATTACCACTATTATTTATCTGTATATATACATGAAGAAAAATAGTTTATTTTTTACTATAAAATCTGAATAGGCATACCTATCACAAGTATCCGTTATCCCAAGACGTGTATTGGTAGGTCTGGAAGTCAGTAGCGGCGTTTTTCTCGATCCGCTGAGCATAAAAACTTTGATATATTGAATGTGTATTTGTCGATGTGTGACGACACGTACCTACATTAGGTACAGAGTTATTAGGCTGGTAATTACGTCTCATCCTTGTTTGAAAAGCCCTTCCACGTTTATAAATATACCTATATATTCTTATATTATAAATACAAGTAGCCTCGTGTTTGTCTGTATATATGTTCGCGCTAATCTTAGCAACTCTGGTGGGGATTTTATAAAATGTTTTAAGTATAACAATACAATTTATAAATAATTTCTGCAAATTAACTACGGTTATGATAATAGTTTTAAATTGTTTCGGAAATAATAGTGTCTCCTGAGTTTTCATATAAAAAATTTTGATTAAATTGTTCCTTTCAAACAGGCCGAGAAAAAAGTCCGTGATAAACATATGTATATCTACTCTGCTATCGACCCTGGTGTGCGTCTGGTGTGTGTCGTTAGCAAAGACAGTTTAGCCGTCTTGGCGACCTAGTACAGTAGTCTAAACTTTGAATGCAATTTATAAAACTGCAACTGCAACTACACTGCACTGCAACTGAGTGTTTCTATATTTAGTAGAAAAATGTAATCATACACGGACGAAGTCGAGGTTTATATCTTGGGTTACTGTTGTATATATTCAGGGATTAATATCTCCCTATTGCCGACGCCGCTCTGTCGCGAAGCCTCCGTCATTATAGAAGACACATCAAACAAATGAATAAAACAGAGGGACGCCCACGCTCGTCGCACACAATGAAACAAAAGCTCTTAAAACTGTGGTACATACTTCATATCCATTATGGTATTGTCGCTATAAAGAGGTACGTCAGTTCAAAAGATAAATTGCACATTTATATCCGGAAATTAAGTAAATACATAATAAAATACGACTGTTTATGGACAAAGAGATAATGAAGCTTGGGAGTGATTTACAGAGAATTTGATATATTGTGCAATGTGAACTTAAATATACCTATTCGATGTTTCATATAGTTTTATAGTTAACTTAAAATGCTAAGACGAATCTTATACTATAACTTATATTTATCAGTTATAGATTAACTGAGATTGATTTGTGGTTAGAACACCTTAATCACCCGGAGATTACGGGTTCAAACCCGATTAAGCATCGTTGAATTTTCATGTTCTAAATTTGTGCTAATAATAATTAAACCATCTCGTGCTCGGCGATAACGGAAAACATTGCAAGGAAACCTGCATGTGTCAGATCATGATAATCTTCCATATTAGTATCCACCAACCCGCCGGGGCTGCGTCGTGACGTCATATGCTCCGATTTTTCTTCAGGCATTGATTTTACGTTTTAGAATATTCTGATTCGCATCACATAAAAAGTCAAAGGAAAATATTGGGATTCTCCTAAAAAACATACTTGTATATATAAGACAATATTTTAATTAAAAAATGAGTTAATCTTTCTTATTGCAATACCCTTGGTGTTTTACTGTTATGTAGACACCATTAATTCTGACACCCGTGACCCGTTACATTGCCTTATATGATGTATAAGTATTTAATTTACGCTATGTTGAAGTTAATTAGTGTACTTATTGAATTGTTTCCTTGCCTGAGCGGGTGCTGCGAACTCGCACGTCCGCGCTATCAACTCTGTGCGTGAGTTCGTCTCTCTTGTATGTGACATGAATGTTTGACAGAAAAAAAAACAAATTTCTCTTAACTACTTCGACTTCAAGACATTAATAACAGTATGCTGTAATTCCTTAGCGATTCAATCCAGTATGTATGAGTCGTTGCCTTTACTTATTATTTATATACAAAATAAGAGTGCGTAGGTACCCAAATACTTTTTGGTTAGATGTGTTATTTAAGTGATCTTGTTTATGTTAATTACACGTAATTAAGGTCCTATAAAAAGGCATCAAAAGGAGCAGTAACTGTCTTAGTCATACACCATATAAGTATAGATCGTCAACGTTATTTTGCATTGAAAATAAATATTTAGTATACGTTGTATTTTCGTTATGTATACAGACCATTTATTTTAAAATAAATAGGTATATTTTCACTCATAGAAAACTAATAAATAAATAAATAATGTAAAAGAAAATCAACATTACTATTACATATACATAAACTATTCATGATGATTTTTTTCAATATCGATCCTGGATTGCTTTGTTATTCTTATGAAGATCTAAAACATTTCTTGAAAAGATTATCCGCTAATTGTTCTTACCACAGATAGATAACTTTTATTTCAATAAATTAAACAATATTAAAAACTCTAGGTAAACAGCTCGGTTTATATCTAAAAAAAAAATAACAGTGATCGTAATCAGTTCACAAAATATAATTTTTATGATACTTTGTCTTGTTAGCAATTGTTGTATTTTTTTATTCAAAAATCAAACTTATTTATAAATATAGAATTTATTAGCATTGCGGTGGATATATTTCACCGTATTGCTTATGCACACGTGTCGCTGTCATTACTGACGGTATGTAGTGTCATTAAAAGAAATAGATCAATAGACAAAAGTTGTAGCTGTGAACTAATGTGATCGCGGTTTATTTCGGCCCGCAATTTATTATTTGGGTCAGGTCTGCAGACAGAATACTTACTATTCTATATACTACAGAACGTTATGATGATAACCTCGATGTTTAGTTACTTAATCTGTGTGGAATTTTCCATTTTACATTTAATATTAGGAATAATTGCCAACGTTCATTAATACATGAATTAATGACTCAGTGAGATCCTAATTGAATGGCTCTAAAGAAACCTTGACATCGTATGCTAAATGCTATGTTAGAAATGTAATTTTTTAACAATTGTTGTTTAACTATTGTACGAAATATACTTAAAAATGTAATGCCATTTTTAAGTGTAATGCAATTTTTAAGTTTATTTCGTATGATAAGTAAGATATTATTAGTTATATTTTTTCTATTAGTCGCATTTAAATCCGTCTGCATTTACACTTTGCATATGTTTCTCAACAAAGTTTGAACCGGATCGTGTCCATATTTAGACATTACCTAATTATTAAATTGACTCCAACGGAAATCAGTACATTTGCATAATAGCGAGTGAAATGCTCGAGGATTTGCGTTACTAAGATGAATACGTATGTACTTAAAGATATCTGGGTTCTGTTTATTCTAACTCCTGTCATCGCGCCTGCAAGTCTCTGGCTAATATACCATCGGCGGCTCACGCTTACTCACCATTATTGGGCATTTTGTATGTGAGACACACGCTAAATTGCTACACCCACTATAACGAAGCCGCGTATGAATGCTGTATCGTGACCAGACGATCTGTTAGTCATTTGCCTACATAAACGGCGAGTCTTTTTAAATTTGCGAACTTCTGATGTTCTTATCATTTTCGTAAAATGTAATAGGCATTGACCTTCGTGATCAATGAATAAGATATTTTTGTCACTACTACTTAAAAAAATAATGAATTAGGTGATAAAAATAAGTTTATTGTATGTATATTTTATTTTATAAATAAGATAATGTTTTAAGCTGAATTCCAATAGCCTATCGATATCAAAGTCACAGGTTTGATTCAACTATCTTAAATGATAAAAAAGCCTGAGTATAGTATTTTGTGCTTTAAGGAAAATGTTTTTGAATTTTATTCCACATCATGTATGGATACACATGCAGGTTTCTTTTATTGTTTTCCTTCACCGCGGATCACGAGATGAATTATAAACAAAAGATAAGTACATGAAAAATCAGTGGTCGTTGCTCGGATTTGAAGCTGTAGTCTCTGGTTCCAGTTCCCTCGTTCTAAAAACCGGGATATCTTAGCTCATATATAATGTCTTTCTGACCGATTTTGGCCACGGCGGCCAATCTTAAGAGTGATTAGCCAACTGCGCAAGATATATTATAATGCACAAGTGTGTGCGCAAACACAGGTGTACTCTCTTTTCCCTAGATCTCATAATCCGATGGGACGGCGTTCCAACACGACCGGAAAGTTCACGTGCTTGCTTAGCGTTTACGTACACACTTTAACTTCCAGACTGCTACTAAAAATTTTCTGTCAGAAAAACCCAATAACTATTTATAGGCCCGACCTGAGAATTGAACCCAGGACCTCCGCGTTTGCGGCCTCATATCTAGCCACTAGACCAACGAGGCAGGCAACAGAGGCATATATACGAATGATGCAAAAACTTGCTCATAGATCGTTCGTAAAGAAAAGATCAATGTTTATAGTCGATACGAATTGTGGCTGTTTAGTACAAAGTCACACGCGTAATCCGATTTAATAAAAAGTATTTCTACCTGGAAAGTTAATTACTGCCGTAAAATTTAAATGAAAACACAATTTTGTTGGCAGCCTATAATTATGTAGTATTTTTCATAGTGTATTAATTTTATTACTTAAGTATCGATGTCAGTAATTACAGCATATTCAATAATTTATAAAGCTGTCGTGCGATCGAGAAATGTCTTGTTCTGTGATCGGTAGTTGGGTGATGTATTAGCATAAACGGCCTTTATGCGATGCCGACGGGCCTGGCGCCGTGTCGCGCCGGTCACATTAGATTGAACACGGGAAATTACATACCTTGTCTAGATACTTGCGAATAAATAAGTATTTGCCACATAATTTTACTAGACTATTTATAATATAAAGCATAAATAAGTTTTTTAGTCTTACCTAAGACGATTGATTGTGAATGACGGCGCACTATTTTCAGTTAAATGTAATTGTATGTTTGTGAGTGAAAAAACATAGCATGAGTATTGAGTCGGATCTACTTATGTTATACGATTGCGCCATACAGGTATCTGTCAATCTGCATACTTGTCTTTACTTTGTTTTTTTTATGTGGTACATTTCTAAACTTACTAGTAGTTTTATCCTTTAATTCCTTTTTCTCTAAATTAATGAATTACGATAGAGTATATTTTATTCAAGCAGCACTTTTACAGCGTTTTTCACTTTACAAGATTAAATGTAAAACTACTACCTACCATTTCTGAATGTAGATTAATTCAGTAATTGTTCTTTTTCTAAATTGAAGTTGTATACGTAACCTCAAATATATACATGTCACCTTATAGCTTCTCTAGACTGCATAGCTTCCTAAGAAATATATATTTAAGTATTATAGTATTAATAAGTATAGCATGGGTGCATGAATCTAAGTAGAGGATTAGTTTAATCAATACAGAATAATAAATAATAATTATTTATTGTAGACAGGAATTGCAAAGAATATTAATTATAGAATGAAATTGATACAGCTTCGGAAATGTTGGCAGAGTTATTCTATTACAGCAATGCACAATGATTACCTCATACTTAACTTAGCCTCATAGAAATGGTTCTCAATTTATAATAAATCGTCACAAAAACGAATAGGCAAAGTATCTTGCCAAACGACTATGTCCTATTTGGCGAATGCTCAATATAAAATACACAAACAATTTTGTAGACATCAATTACAACAGAAACCTTAACAGGATTTAACCTATTTAAACTGTAAATAAGAATATAACGCGATAAAGTTTTAGCGAGATTGATTAAAAGGTTAAGCGTTTTTAGAAATAAATATGAAACAAAAGAAATTTTTAACATTACTCAAGGTTAATATTACTTTTTTTTAATTTATAATAATAAGCCGTGAAAATGTAATTTCCATGATGGTACGTGATTATGTTAATTGAATACAAACTATCCTACGATATTTACATAAAACCATTACGCTTATACTAAATATAAATAACAAGTTCATTTCGACGTTCTGTTTGTATTACAAACGTAAATTAAGAAATTGTCCTGTAGGCATATCGGTCAAATATATTTGCGAAAATTGCAAAAAGCGAACCAGCACGTGCACGTCATAATGGATGCACGTGCATATTAATGTCTAGACTTTGTTGTTTTTATTCACATTATCACGCTACAATCAAAAATATATCAGATAATGCGATGATTAACTCTTCTTGCTACGTCGTTTCAGCTCTTTTTATATTGTAAATCATTTGGGGTTACTAAAATTGATGAACGCATCTCATAATTTATTTTGGTTAAAAAAAGGAACAACAGCTTACAGTTAAGCTTGGAGAGGTTTTTTCCGTTTGTAGTAGTAACACACAGTGGCTAAAACCAAAATAAACCAGTTTGCGCTAGCTACCACGTGCCTCGAACTCTAGCATAAGGTACGTTAGACGCATCGTATTGTCTATTATTATATTCTTACTTATTAATTTAAAATATAATTAATCGCAGAAATAAAAAAACTACACAGAAAAAAATGACACCTATAATATGATATTATCTGAGGAACAAATTTGATGCCATGATTATAGAGGAATGGAGAAATGTTTGTCTATGTTGTACGTACACATAGTATAGTTTTTAATATTGAGAGGAAAACTTATTTCAGGAGGAAACCTCATAAGTAAGTATGTAGAATAGAAGAGAAGAGACGAGGCCTTAAATATAATATTTGAACGAAGTATCATTAAAATAAATGATTTAACTGGTGAAAATGAGTATGAGAACGAGTACGAAATGTCTGAAGTTAAAGAAAATTATGATTAAACATTACGTTTAAGACGTATAATATAAAGTATATAAAAAAAATATTTATCTGCTAACGGTGCACTACTACAAACGCAAAAGCATCTCGAAGCTGATTTAGCTTAAATACAGTCTATGAAATTCAAATTGATATTAATAGATACCGATTTGAATATTTCAGTTGATAAAAATTGAAATTGTATTAATTCCAAAGTAGTAGACTCAATTCAATATTTATTCAGGTAATTAAAAAAAAAGGGCGTTCGGGGGACCTCCGTCAGGAACGAAGTTCTGTGCGATATTTTTTCGACTTAAACCGTGTTTTAAAATGTTGATTTTAATTGATTATATTACTGTATTTTTGTCACACCAAAAAGCACCTCAACCCTTAAAGCATATCAACCTCCTAAATTCGAACGCCCAACGCATCGCATTTTGTAGCATTTGTTAGTCACAGTATGAACGCTATTTCGTTATATGGCGTAACCTTAGGCCACTGCCATTTCACTCTACTGTAAGCCACGTAAAAGAACTTCATTCCAAAAAATATTTTCCGTTACATATGAATATGGAACAATATCTCATAAACGTGTCTGAATTCTACTTGATTTACAATTTGTCAATCGTTTATGTAATTATAAAAATATATTCAGATGTAAATAAATGGAATAATAAAAAAAATATTTAAACATAATCTTGTAAATAAATAGTTTCATTATAATATTTAAATAGTAACGGTGGTTTCTGCTTTACTTACTATAATCTAAATAAACGTTTGATAGTATGCTAATCTTTATCTATTTAAAACTAAATATTATCTTTTCACCTAAAAATATATTGAATTCCTACAAGCGTATGAAAATAGTTAAATAAATAAAGCAAAATTTCGTGTTATTTTTTTCACAAACGTCACATAAACAAGATGTTTGTTATTCTACTTGATTAATGGTCTGTGTCATTACTCATAGCTTTACAAAGTTTCTTCGTTTTCGTTAATAAATATAAGTTATTTTTATATTTAAACAAAGCGTGTGGTAGATACGTACTTATATGTATAAGTCTGTATGTGTAAAAAATATTAGTCAACTGTGAAATATAGCAACCATAGTATGACGTATTTTACCAATTGCAGGTACCTACTATTGTACAAATATTTACATTAACCAACAAAAAGCATGGCAGCAGCACCATACTTTCTCCTCAAAAGAAGATGAGGCCTTAGCTCAATGTTCCACACATTAATAGGCAGATTGTAGATGAAGACTGAAATTTCGGTAATGATGGTTACAAGCCGAATAGCCGAATACACTAAGGGAGTGCAGATCTTAAGCTCGTGGGTTAACCTCCACGTGGTTATGTATTTTAACCGATGATCGTGAGTTTTGAACTGGGCGAGCACCATTGAATTTCGTGTGCTTAATTTGTGATTTTAATTCATCTCATGCTTGACTGTGAAGGAAAACATCGTGAGGAAACCTGCGTGTGTCAAATTTCACTGAAATTGTGTCACATGTGTATTCCACCAATCCGCATTGGAGCAGCGTGATGGAATAAGCTCCAAACCTTCTCCTCAAAAGAGGAGAAGAGGCCTTATCCCAGCAGTGAGACATTCACAGGCTGTTACTGTTTACTGTACTGTATAGAAGAATAATTGGGCGTTAACTGGACGGTCTCGATTGTACCTATATAAGGTTAGCTTCTTATCATGTAATAGAAGAAATCGAAAAAATATGGGTCATAACTAATTAACTCGCACATATACTCTTATATTGTGCGTTGCAAATTGTTGCAAATTGTTGCAAATTGTTGCAAATAAGTATGCGAATATACGATAATAATTTTTAATTTTAGCACGCATGAATGTTTATTGCCGTAAGACTAAAATATATGAAATCACGTGAACGCTCTATTTTTATTTTTTGGTAAATGTATGTTAGAAAATTAAAACGAATTATTTTCCAAGGAATAAATACAAACTATAAAATAGATGCTCAAAAATCATTGCATCAGTTCGACTAAAGAACTAAATAATCCACGCCAACGTATCATTTTATTTCGACTGAAATATGTAACGAAAAGACTTTTAAAACAAGTTTGTTAAGACTCATACGGAATTCGGGAATTAATTGGCTGGTATTTAGACTAATACAATTAAACTTCATCAAATCCCCGGATTACGCCGGAAACGATTAGAGATAAAAGAACGGGGAAGAGGCACAAAGTAAGTCGAGAGATCCATATTAATATTGTTAATGCGAAAGTGAGTTTGTTTGTTTGTTACGCTTTCACGTCTTAACTACTGAACCGATCATCATGAAATTTTACATAAATGTTGTCAGACGTACAGAGAACACCTAATCCTCTCCCTCGACGCAGGTGTAGCTTGGCTTATAGTACACTAGTACCTGCGTTGTACTAGTGTACTATAAGCCAAGATTTTGCTAAATAAAAAATCTTCTTACAATGCCACGGTTTTGTTGGCTTAATTAATTCGTAAAAATTGAGAACGTCACTATTATCTCTTAATTATTGTTATTACATTCATTAAAATTTTTCTCTATTAAAAAATCGTTTATATTTAGTAAGTAATTGCATTTTGTTATTATGTTCTAAGTTATTATATGTAAATGAGATAACGATAGCATAGATATTATCGTAAGTATTTATTGTGTAATATTAAAAAAAAAGTTTATGATATCATTGTTTAGCATATATTAAGAATTAGTTTGGGAATGATTTTGCATTATTTTATGCAGAAATGCAGAAAATTGTTCAAAACAAAAGATACAAATGATTAATCAAAACTTTACGCAAGTTTATTTCTATATATAAATCTGTCTCATTTTTTTATTTTACGTTCAATTATCCTCATATAAACACGAAAACACGCTTTCACGATATAATAAATTAATTGAAAATAAAACTAAAAACGTTTTATGTCAGCAAATGCTATGCGGAGGTTCTGTTTCTTATTTTTGCTAGCCCTCTCTCATACTTATCAGTGCACGACCTCCAGAATGCACATTCTCGACAGCGATCCCAATAAAGTAGTCTAACATTATCTCGAATGCATATATTTATGAGTGTCAAAAGTGTAGTCGATAGTGGGACCTAAATTATATTGAATTGGTGTGTGGTCTGTGCGATACTCGGTGCAAGGAAGGCGAGTGGCGAGTGACGGTGTCGGTGTGCAGTGCATGCTGGTTTGAGAGTTGAGATAGTGGTGCTCGGAACAGGTCCGGCGCACGCGCGGGGCAGAGTCGCGCGGCGGCCGGCAGCGGAGACCCACCGGCCACGGCTCACCACTCACACACTCAGTGCACGCGCTGCCTCGCCGCCGCCAGCCTGCGTGGCTCTCGTTACCACGCACTCGTACGCCGTAGATCGCTGTCATATTCGTCCGATACTCGATCGAAATCTAACTTTATTTGACTTCAATTATTATTATATTAACAAAAACTATTTCACTAACGTGTTCATTTGTCGACTCTGTCTTTGTTTAAATTTGCATATGTGCCATTTTCGCCGATCTTAACGGGCTTTTCCAAGTGTACTGAAAGTGAAGTGTATAATTGAATAGCATAACTGAAGGAAAACTGCGAACTGATTTATAAGGTAATGTTTTAATTATTGTAATTGACTATTTGCAAATTATATTGTGTATTTTTTTATGGATGCTTGTCTGTAATTTTATATTAGAAAGTTGCATATGAGCAACCGACAAGTTGACTTCTCGTACACGTCGGTATTTATGAGTATGTAAGTACCTACTTATTTAAGTTGATGTTACTTCATAGCAATAGAGTAAGTATATAACACCAGAATCTACAAACGTGATACTAAAAGTACGAGGTAAAACCAATCATTTATAAATAAAGAATAAACTTTTATACATACGTAAAATTCGAGGAAGTTTTGCTCGAAGATTTGCTAATTGATTTTGCATATTTTATCTTAATGTGCGTAAATAGTGTGTATTTTATTCATAACCACGCGAACTCAGCTCGTAGTTCGAGTATCACTTCTCCGCTAATACCAATAAAGCTGTCAATGATTAAGAAATTTTTACATGATTTTCATAAATATTGCTTTAACATAATATTTAGATAAAATTAACTCGTATAATAGAAGTATATTTAAAAATATTTTATCAATTAATTAAGTTCGTAATTTAATTGCTTAAGGCTTATTTGGTATTGGCAGTTTTAAAAATATAATAAATTAAGAGTAAATAAGGAAGTAAAGAACAAACATTAAAAGTCTTAGAACGTACTTTACATATACATAATATAATATTCACGTTTAGGTATAGATATTAGTGAAGCTTAACATAAGAAATACAAAATTGTTTTAATTTTAATAGTTTGACATTAAACTTTAATATTTAATTAACTAAGTATAAATGTAAGTATTTTTATTTATTTTAATATTCTTTATAAAAAATTAGTTAATTAAAATTTTAGAGTAAATATATTACAATAATTAATCCAAGTCCCAAGAGGTAGAGGGCAAAATTAAATTTAAATACTATATTTATTTTTATGTTTAAAATGTACGATCGGAAAAGTTCAAATTAATAAAAATGCGATAAAGCTAAAAGGGCATACCTACAACATGAACACAAATTATTTTCCGAACGTTAAATGTAATTAGACAAAATATATCTTAGTCGCAATCAACTATCGATTAAAAAGAAAAAAAAAACGACTCGTACGTTCAATTAAAAAGAGCATGTTCGGCGACATACGTACGTATAACGATAATTTTAAGAGACAAAAAATGGGTTAAAACTGGCCAGATTTCATTGCCTTTATTGAGCTGAACAAAGAACACACAATCTCTTATATATAGTTAATAGATATACTTTAATCAACCAAGTATTCATCGAGTGTCAATGAACATCAACAATTGAATTACGAACTGAATAGTTAAGTAAATTACTAGTCTTATGATTCATCACCTGTTACTCGTAAACACTCGTAGCAAATACGATCTTTATCAATCATTCACGAAGTCTTGCCATATTGGAATGGAATGATTCTGTAAAACAAATCTTTGTTAACATTAATGTTCACATCAGAAGTCAATATTATAACATCACCGAATCATAGGAAAGACCAAAGACCCGACGAAAACCGTTTAAATAAAAATATATACAGTGGTGGTCGTATAATTAGAAACACTACCAACGGTCCTAGACATTATGTAAGATATTTCACCGCAATCGTTTTTATTTTGAAATTAAACAATAAATAGGACAACAATATGTTCAACGATTTATCATTTATTAGAAAAACAATATAAATCCTATTACACAAGTGCAGTTTCAGAAATTATTAAATAAATAAATAAATAAGAGCAGTTTCAATATTACATTACGGACAAACATTTAAATCGGTTTTAAGGTATGAACAATAATGGTCAACTAATTAGAAACAACAACAAAAAGTATAAAAAAACAATATTTTTTGAAGTATTAGTAATTAGTAATGATATTTACGAAATAGCTACTATCCACAGCCTACCAATAGTTATAATTAATATCGAATGGCGTATCCCTTATTTTCAATAACAGCACTGCAACTTCGTGGCATTGATTCAATCAATTTCATATATTTTTCTAGGGGGATTGAATTCCATGCTTCAACAAATGCTTCATATAGTTCGTTTTGACTGGTGTTACGTTTGTTTGAGACTTTCTTTTTAGCAATATACCAGAGATTTTCTATCGGGTTTAAATCCGGACTATTTGCTGGCCACTCTAAAACGGATATACGCTGTTCGCTAAGGAAACATTTGACGCTATTGGCTGTGTGTTTAGGGTCATTGTCATGCTGAAAGATCCAGGTTATAGACAAATGATCGTCCGAGTAGGGAATCATTGTGTGCTCTAAGATATTTTTGTATTGCCATTGATTCATTGTACCGCCACCGTGCTTGACTATACTCCTTGTGTATTTATAATTAAAAGCATTGTTTACAGAGCGTCTAACATAGCGCTTTCCATCGGAATTTACCATATTTATTTTTTTTCATCTAAAAATAACACTTTTTTCTATTCTCGTAAATCGTCGTCGTCCAATTAACATATTTTTTAGCGAATAATAATCGCTTCTCTCGGTGTTGCTTGGTAAGAAGCGGTACCTTTCGAGAGATTCTTCCAAACTATTTAGCTTCCACTAATCTTCGGGGTATCAGTCTTGACGAGATGTTTCTCACGTCATCAGGCGAAAAAACTTTATTTTTAATCTGATTGGAGCCTTTACTTGGTTCTTTTTTAGCAACACGAACGATTAGCGTATCTTCTCTGGGAGAGGATTTTCTTGGCCGAGCCTTTCTAAGAACATTTTCAACAGTTCCATGTGTTTTATAATGATCAATTGCATTAAAAACTTTTTTAACAGAACAATTTAAATGCTCAGTACGCCCACTTATGATCTATATGTAAAATAACAATGATTTGCCTAGTTGACGCTTCACTACTTTTATTTTTGCCCATTTTGAACATAATAAAATTCAGATTAAATTTTGAATTGCCGCCAAAATAATAGAAAAAGAAATGTTATTCTCCAATTTGAAAAAAAGAACGAACTATGGATGCTTTTTTTAAATGTTTCTAATTAGGCTTCGAAGCGGCCAGTAACAGACAATAAACTCCTACATGTGTAAGACTCATTTTGTAATTAAAAGTAAGATATGTTTTATATTTTATGCATTTAATGAGTTTTTTATTTGAGTGGCTATATTATTGCATGATTATTAATTATTGAATGTGTATATTTTTTACGAACATTTGTACGTTGAAGTTATACTTTCTTTATTTATAAGAAGTATTTCTAATTATATGACCACCACTATTATCAGGCACTTCTTGTACCTAAGTAATAGGTAAGTGCATAAGTTGTAATGTTTGGGGTATTGCTAATATATAATATATAATGATGTGAATATGTAGAAACTGATGAATTGAAGTTGCTTTGTATATTGTTGAGATTAATGATATATTTAATTATCATCTATAATATATATATATATATATATATATATATATATATAATATATCTATCTATTGCGCTTAAAATAAAATGTACTTTATTTGAATAACTGGGCTTGAAAAGATACTAAAACTTTTTTTATGAGGGCACTGTACCTAAATACCTACATGTCAGAAATCATTAAAAAATATGTTGGTAACTTGCCCTACAGATAATTTTAAATGGTACAATGAACTAACTAATGAATCATCCACATGTATAAAATTATGGAGAACATTATTTTAGCATTCAATAAAATGATAGCTTAAGTAACGTATGATTCAGAAACAAATCTTTTATATTACCAAGAAAAGAATCATGAAATAATTTATGATTCATAACTTTAACTATTTAGGGATAAGATATAGGACAAACATTCGAAAAGAAAATTATTCCAATTATATCAAATGTTTTGTTCTTAGCTTATTAGAGATAATATACATTTATTATTAAAAAACAAAGTATTGATTGCACAATATTTTTGTTCCAAAGAAATGTAAAGATAACAACAAATCGGAAAGTCATACATAATACGATGTTTTTGTATCTTAAATAAAGACTTGATTCATATTTCTTAATTTGTCGATAATTTGTTATGAAGAAAATGAAAATGTTCTTCCCTTTTATCATAAACTAGCTGAGCCCGCGGTTTCACCCGCGTATAATTAATAAAAATATAAAGTATAAAAATCAGCATAGAACCTTCCTCGATAAAAGGACTATACAACACAAATATAAAATAAAACGGCAAATGGACTACAACCTACAAGAACCAAGTGGTAAGTGGTAATTGCACATACACATAAGTGTTTTAAGAAATATTAAACATTCTTTACTCCACCAACCTTAGGGACTTGAAGGTCCCTTGTGCTACAGGCACGCTATATACGGTTATACTGGTTCACTCAATTATCAAACCGAAACACAACAATACTAAATATTGCTGTTTAGCGGTAGAATAAGCGATGAGTAGTTAGTACCTACACAGAGGGGATTAAACAAAGTCCTACCATCAACCTAACGAGCCAGTTGGCGTGGTTGATAGACACTTGCCTTTCGCGCTGCAGGTCGTGGGTTCGATTCCCATCCTGGACAGATATTTTTGGGCATGAACATGTCTTATTTGTCCTGAGTCTGGCTGTTATTATCTATATAAGTAAAAATAATAAATATTACAGAAGAAAATTAGTATATGTAGAATATCAGTTGTCTGGTTTCCATAGTACGAGGTCTGCTTAGTTTGGGATCAGATGGCCTTGTGTGAATAATGTCCTAGGAGATTATACATTATATATACTAAACTTGCCCCCTGTGTGAGTGAGTCAAATCTAAAAAATATAATACATGAGTGGTTGGTACGAAACGTACTCCGATGAAGACTACCAATAATATGGAGTTATAATTTAAATTGAAGTTGGAAATTCTTTTTTCGTTGCCGTAATAATTCAAAAAAAAGTTTTCCTACAATAAAAATACGTTAATACTTAAGTAATACATAACTATACATAGGTTTCACATCCATACTCGGTGGTAGAGCTTTGTGCAAGCTCGTCTGGGTAGGTACCACCCACTCGTCAGATATTCTAACGCAAAACAGCCAGTGTAATTACAGGCACAAGGGACATAACATCTTAGTTCTCAAGGTTGGTGGCGCATTGGCGATGTAAGCGATGGTTAACATTTTTTACAATGCCATTGTCTATGGGCGTTGGTGACCACTTACCATCAGGTGGCCCATATGCTCGTCTGCCTGCCTATACAATCAAAAAAATATGAATCTTTCGTTATTATTGTTTTATGTATCCAATGTAAGATGTCTTTTTTGTATAAATTTATTTTGTTATTTTTAACTGTACTATCAATGATAAATTCAATAAATTTTAATTTTTTGACTGCATAATGTCAAGATGTTGCTTCCAACGATAATTGTATGAATAATGATTTATATTTAGTCACTAAATCGATTTATTCTTAGGCCTGAGTAGGAGATCCTACTTGCTGAATATTCATCGTTTTCAGCGAAATATGACTCATAACAGCTGTTCAGGCAGGCGCACCCTTACTCATATAAAATATTAATAATACACCTACTTATTGAAAACTCCATCCGGAATTCTTGACTATTTCAATCTCTATACGTTTAGGTTACAGCTAAGGTTACAAGACCAACATTCGTTTTTAATGTGACTATTATATACGCTGAAATTTTACCGTTTGAATATGAAATCCAATCGATAATTTTAATCAATGACATGTAGATAGTAAGATTTTTGTATCGTATTTGTTGTTATCAAGTTGACCGTTCGTTT
The DNA here is from genome assembly GCA_905220585.2 of Nymphalis polychloros. Taxonomy (NCBI): domain Eukaryota; kingdom Metazoa; phylum Arthropoda; class Insecta; order Lepidoptera; family Nymphalidae; genus Nymphalis; species Nymphalis polychloros. The sequence continues at coordinate 6,293,908 of HG992247.1, forward strand.
CATTAAGGAAAACAGCTCTTTAAGTAAATTAATCGCCATCAGTTATTCAATAAGGTGGAAAAAAATATAGTAAATATTGCAATGCACTGTCTTTATTGGACTTCGTTAGTACGTCTTTATTTGATATTACAATTAGTCTTCAGAATTCTTTAGCCTTAGCCCAGCATTGGGACATTCACGAGGACATGGGCCTGCAACCTATCACCGATGGTGAGTGTAAAATTAACTAAAAAGGGACAGTCCATCTTACATTTCAAGATATTTATACCTTCTTGTTTTACATTTCATTTTGGTTACTCAAACAACGCTTCAGTCGAAATTACAAGTGACAGACAGAGGACAAATAACAATTTAATTTACATACGCATATGAACGGAAAATTGTCGGAATAGAGTAACTACTGAGTCTCTTGCTGGTTACTTTTTGGTTCAATCTACATTGCAAAAAGTCCATGCAAGAGCAAACTTAAATAATGTATATTTTGATTTTATTTTATCAAAATTTCCGCATCTATAATGGTATTCGACTCTTGGACTGTCGTATCCAGTCATGAATATGCATTTAAATGCGGACTTGTTGGATAAATGTTTTCAGGTGTTAGTCTACAGAGCGAACTGAAATGTTATTTAATATTTAATGTTAACCAAAGTTTCGTTCTCAAATAATTACATCATTATGCATGAGCCGGATGCATTAGTTTAGGAATATAAATATATATACACGTGTCGTATTTTAAAGTCAATAAGAACGTCATATTAATATTTGCATTGCATGAAAACTTATTTATATATCAAAACTTTTTAAGTAAAATTACAATTCAGTTTAATAAAACCTTTTTAGACATATGAGAATAAGAACTATGATAAATTGAAAATTATATGAAAATATTAAACATTTTCTAGATTATGTTTCTAGAACAGGACGACTTCCGTAAAAATATAAAAATACGTTTAAAAAAAGAATAATCTGAACTGAGCTCAAAGTACGAAACAGGTGAACTCCCACATCTTATAATGTCTCTGTTATTGCGAAAATGTAAATTAGCAACAATCAAATACCGCTTATCGAAAAGCTTCATCAATATGCATGACGTAATTATCACTATCGCATTGTCTATATAGGTAATAATTTAAAGAATTTGAATTTTATCAGATCCTTCTTCAAGGAAATGATTGTGTCTGTGTTATCATCTGGATTGCTCATATTATCGCGACATTCCTATAATGTTACACAATAGTGTGAAATGTATCAATTTCACTCAATTACCTCTGATGTAATGTTATATGTATGTAATTGTATTGTAAACAATAAAAATAATAATGTCCTTCAGACCGATTTCGGTCACGGCGGCCAATCTCAAGAGAGATTAGCCAACTGCGCAGGAGATATTATAGTGCACAAGTGTGTGCGCAAACACAGGTGCACTCACTATTCCCTAGCTCTCATAATCCGATGGGACGGTAATCCGATACGACCGAAAAGAGTTCAGGCGCAGGACCAACGGCTTTACGTGCTTTTCGAGTTACGGGAGTGTACACACTTCCAACTTCCAGACTCCGGGCTGCTACTGAGAATTTTCTGACAGAAAAACCCAATAACTATTTATTGGCCCGAGCTGGGAATTAAACCCAGGACCACTGGTTCTGCGGCCTTATATCTAGCCACTAGACCAACGAGGCAGTTGAAATAAAGAAAATGTAGCTATACAAGTTATAAGGTTATAAATATTTGAAACATAAAAATAATGTGTTCCTTCAGGGAGGCGTAACGGTATTATTGTTACTGGAACTATTACAAAGCCATTTCATATTATATACTGATCAAAATCATAACTTTAACTGTTTTTGAAGATAACAAATAAATTTATATTTCGTTGTATACTATTAATTAAGCTTTTTGTTATATATATTCTTTATTGATTATAAACTAAAATTAACCTCAAAAATCGTTAATTTTTAATATCATAATATAATTTTTGAAGCAATAAAGTATTTTCAATTAATAAATAATTATTATTTGACTAATTTAGACAAATCTAATTAGCACATATTCTAATTAGTATTCTTATCTGAGTTATATATTTATCGTTTTCTGTCCGTCAGAGCGGAATATTTACACGACAATATAGGTACTATTATTATATTAAACTTGGTTCAATATCACTGTATTGTTATTATCCAGTTGTTATTACGTGCTACACTGCAATAACAAAACATTAAAGTTAGTTTTAATTTTGTTTAAGCACATTGAATATGTCAAATTGGTTAATATTTAAATTAATTTGAAAAATATTTAAAGACACGGAAGAATTCGATTTCGCGTCTTTTGAAATAGTTGAATTTTTTGATAGTTGTTAAATTATATATAAATTAATACATGTAATTTTTTAATTTATTTCAAAATAATTTTATTACAATGATTATACTGTTTTTATTTGTTACGTGCGTGCTTTATCAAAATAAAATAAATAAACTAATTAAATAAGCTAATCTGCAGGGAAATCAATTTCCGCCATAATTAATGCGTAGGAAAATATAAACTATTATTTTAATACATTAATTAACATTGAAAATCATTAGTACCTAATCATAAATTATAATTATATTTAATTGAAAACGCAACAAAGTAAATAAAAACATATAATAACAAAATGAAGTGTATCCTTAAATGAATATTTAGTTTTCAATGACCGCAGGATACTATATATTATAGTCATAGTCGAATCGAGACTTCAGAGAATAATGATTCAAGTTTTGCGAATCGCTGAGACGTAAATCCATTCATTTTATTTAATTATAATGAGAATGAGTAGCCTCCGACCTTGTTATCAAGACGCTCAAGCTTTCAAACCATGCACACGGAGTGGTGCAATATCATCATGCAATGTCTACTGTTTAATACCTACGCGATTTCAATTTTGCTAATAATAGAAAAATAATAAATACTCAAATTATATAATAAGCATATGCGGATCTTTCAAAAGAGGTTGTGGTCATGACGAAAATCGGCCAAGTCTGAGTCGGACTACGGATTCACATTTTGTAGGAATACAAAAGGGATGTTTAAAAAATGTACTGCTTGGTTCAAGGCGTGTTCATGTGCACATTTTTTGTCTTCATCATCTCGTAGTCTACTCGGCGGTTAAGAAACACATCGTAAGGAAACCTCCACGTGTGAAACGTGTCAGATGAAATTCTGTTACATGTAACCTATCTCGATATTTTTATATAATATAGGACCAATTATAGCTTAACAATGTATTATAATGCAGCAGTTTTTTTTTGTGTTACAAAATTTTCGGTGAATGGCCCGTGACTCTTGGGACACATTTAGACTATATTTATATAAACAAATATACTAATTACAACAACACAATATGTTGTATAACCTAACCCAACATATATGTTATGTGCAATTTTGTAGTTATTGTCGATTCTGTTCGTACTTGTAAAATGATGATGAAATTAGTGTATTTTATTTATTCGCGATTTTACGAATTCGGACTTCATGTTACAGTTTTTTTCATACATATTCTATTATTATACCTACTTGTTTGATATATATAATCTATTTGTTTATGTTTTCACGTCTTCTTTTTGGTTATGGTAACACTATATTAAGCTCAGAATATTATTATTTTAAAATGTAAAAAGCTTTCTATAATTGTTCACCGAGGTTAACTATCACTTTGATTAGTAAAACACAAGCTGAAAGCAGATGTAGACGACAGCTGCAACATTTTTATTATATTTACAAATATTCTTTGGGCCAGTGGTTAGAGCATATGGACTTTAACCGAAGTTCGTCCGTAGAACGAACGTAAATGTCTTTTCAATAATATATATTTTTAATATTATTTAATAAAAAAATATAGACTTAATACTTAACTTATAGTAACTAAGATGTAGATTAATTTTATTTATTCTTTGTACAAATTATGTTGACATGCATCATAGGTGTGGAATGAAGTATTCCACGTACTTTAAGTATCGACGTGAGTCGGTCTTGAAGTTAAGTGAAGCGAATTATATCTGTCACGTAAACATGTTAAAATTGTGTCACTGCCTCTATGTTATGTGCAATTTTGTAGATTCATGTATGAAACTTACCTTACCGCACCAAAATATTTAAATACTTAGTTTACATTTGATTTGAAATAAATGAGAACGTAATTTGTGTGGATTAAAATATCGCAAAGAAAATAAATTGAACGCCCCAATTAAGTTCCGGAATTTCGTTTATTAAGGATTTACGGAAACTTAAATTTATGGATTTTTGTTATAGAAGAATCAGCCTTATGTGTCGGTATTTGGAACCAATGTTCATCACGGATGAATGTAAAAAAGTGTTGGTTTCGAATTGTTGGCGACAATCAGGCTGCGTGGGCACTATCGGTTGCGGCGAGGTCGCGCCGCTCACCCTGCTATCGCGGCCACGCTTCGTGCGCCTCATTCGATCTATTAATAATTCATCTCATATCAAAAAAGTTCTAAATTTATTTAAAGATAATAAACACCTATCGATTTTTGACCTATTTTTACTGGTATTTTCAAATTATTATAAGTTTAGCGTTAAGTGTGATTGTAAATATTCCGCGAGGGTATGATTTGTACATTTATTATTTGCAAAGGAGATAACAGTATAAATAGGTTAGTAATTAGATTAAGTCAGTGTTATATAACTGTGAACTTCCTGCAAATAGATGATTGTAACTCGATGACCCTGTAAAACATGTAATTTCTGTTTCGCACTTATCCTTAAATGATCATTGTTATACAAAATTTGTTCATTGTGAGTTATCATTACTAAATAATTCAAGGTCAATGACCTCAACATTTCAAAGGAGTGGGTATTTTTTTATCGGTTTATATTTACGTGTAAATTGAAAAATCCAAAAAATGTACAAATAAATGAATTGATTTTTTCAATTACATGTGTATATATCAACTGCAGATAATGGCAGATACAAAGAATTGATAATAATCTCTATTATTCGTATGTTATACAGATATGCATGAATGCAACCACATGTTGCGTATTAACGCGCTTGCAGAGTGGATTTTTTCTTTTTATAGTTTTAATCAAGACATATTGTATTTCATACATGCTATTAATAAGCGATGAGATTGAAACAATAAAGTTATCAACGGAGCGTATTATAATGCCATAAAACTCATTTTCAACGTAAATATTAGATCCTTAGTGTCCTTATATTTCTTTAAAGAGTTCGTTGAACCTCTGTTATGATAATTGAAGTCGGGTACCGATTTTAGCTTTTTAAGGTTCTTTAGCGAATCATCCGTGTTGAACTTTTCCCGAAAAAAATATTATACAAAATCTAAAAGAAACATTACATTTACAATTAAAAAAAATAATTAAATTCCGGCTTACTGTTGGCTCAACAGTTTCTAGTCAAAGTTTCCGTAATCTCAGGAAGGTCCTCCGTGTAGTTGTGGCCGACAGTAATGATCGTAGGTCACCAATACTTCAGTGGAGTTACGGAATTTATGCATCATCGTTTGCAATTCTTAAGCAAAAGTTATTCAGATCTCAAAAAACTTTAATTAATTACACTGATATATCAATTCGTATAAAATATTTAAGTTAGAAACACTTGTTGCAACTAAGCAACAAGTGTTTCTTATCATCTCCATGTATCAATTTTCATCACGATTTACACTGTAATCTATTTTGAATCCCTTCATATAAGTGTCAAATGAATGAACGAATGAATGGCCTAGTTTGTCCCATTTTCGCTGTCTTTTAGTAAGTTACAATTTGATGCAAATTAATCAGTATGGTTTTGTCGCTGTTATTAGAGGCTGTTGCTTACCCGATGTGGTTTGGGCGGAAGCTGATTTCACAATCGATTGCCATTTGTAATTATTGACTTTATAAATGATTTTTCAATTGTGCATGGTTTAGAATTCAAATCTAGTACATCGAAGTTCAAACTTGACAGTATTATAAAACGGTAATTTTAAATGTAAAGACTAAATAAATCAAATTAAATCAAATTGATCCGACTACGGTTTACCGTCTAAAATACATATTTTATACATACAACATAATATTAAGACTATATTTCATACATATAAGCGAAATTCGTTTTTACTGCTGGCTTGCAATATTTGTCAGATTTTTTTAGTCAAATCTTGCAAGCTGGATAGTAGTGGTTCTACCACTTCCTCTTATCCTACGGAGCTGAAATTTTACATGTTGGTTCAATTTTGATGACGATATATTTTTATTTTAAGCATGACATGATTATACACCCAGGTGTGGTCGAAGAGGAAGGAACTCTTCAACGATCAGCATACGCGAAATTTTGTATATGAAAGCTTGTTTAAGTTATATTTTAACTTCATATTAATTAAATTTTAAACAGTTTTTTCATAAGATATGTATATTAATATATGTTTGTAGGAACCGTAACAGGATTAGCGTTATTCTAGGAACTACGCCTTATACAATACATCCTGTGCCACGCCTAATTTACACAGTTACCAGTGTCTAACTCATGATAAGCCATTCAATTAATAATGCCACTATGCTAATATCGTTGCTGGTAAAACAGGTGCTCTATACTTATATACTTAATATTATAAATGCGAAAGTACCTATCCGTTTGTTTCTTACCTAATTGCAGCTTAATCACTGAACAGATTTAAACGAAATTTTACATTATGGTATTAGGTAAGGGCAAAGCTAAAGAAATTATAAGGAAAAAAGTAATTATGTTGACGCAATCGCGTAAAGCCTCCCTTTCTTCATGTTTTATATAGTTTACTAAGTTTGAAGTGTTGGTTTTCTAATAATCATTATTTATTTATTTGTATAAAGACCTCTAACAAATGATAAATGAATATGTGTTGCTTCTATTATAGGAAACCACAGCTTGCATATTGAACTTAGACAGAGAAAAATATTAATATATAGTATAGAAAATATTCAAAGGAAGAGTTAACAAAAAATAATTATATTGAAAAGACAATGCATCTTCTTTAATAATCTTATTTTAATAGAAATGCCTACAAGAAATTTACCATAAGGGCGTAGCACAATATGTAACAGTATTATAATTTAAACTACTATGTACATTATAAAGTTAAACTTTTTAATTTAATTATTATATTTCACACTTTTAAACTGAATAGTAATATGGTAGTTAAGATTAATTGAAATAAAGAAGGTCTACTAGCTTTAAAGCGAGTTGCTGGCTGGAAATTTATATAATATTGTTCAGGGTTCATGTAATTATGTATGTTTAATTTGGTACCAATAGTTCATTTTGAACCCTGCCCTGTGTCGCTTAAATAAAGACAATGTTTTAAAGATAAAGACATTATGGTTACAGCAATTATAAATAATCGTTCAACTGTCAACAAGTCCTGCGTTATTAACATTTTTTATTTTCCTCGTAACACAAAGACGACTTGTGTCGATACCTACATGTATGTACCACAAGTACCATAAACATTAAGCGTGATTGAGGCACATTTTTTCGCTGTTAGTAATTTTTATTTCGTACGATAACTAAACGTTTAGGCTCCTGTATTTACGAAAATGTTGATGTTAACGGAATGTACAGATAAAGGCGACATCACATTGCCCGTTTAACGCTTGGTCAATAGCTAGTTGCCCGTTTGGTGTATTGTTAATTGCGTGTATTATATTGTGGCCTTACTTTTACAAATCGTGACATTTAATAAACAATGATATGGGATTTATATCACAGCAGAACTACGATATTTTCTAACGTATTTAAGTCATTGAACAGGTCAATATTAACTGAAGATTTCTGAGTCAAATCAGGGTAAGCACCACTTAATTTTCATGTGCTTAATTTGAGTTAATAATTATTCATCTCATGCTCATTGGTAAAGGAATATAACGTAAAGAACCTGCATATTATGTCTTATTTTTTGTGGCATAGGAAAGCGGACGAGCATATGGGTCACCTGATGGTAAGTGGCGCCCATGGCATTGTAAAAGATGTTAACCATAGCTTACATTGCCAATGCGCCACCAACCTTGGGAACTAAGATGTTATATCCCTTGTGCCTGTAATTACACTGGCTCACTCACCCTTCAAACCGGAACACAGCAATACTAAGTACTGCTGTTTTGCGGTAGAATATCTGATAAGTGGGTGGTACCTACCCAGACGAGCTTGCACAAAGCTCTACCACCAAGTAATTGAGTGTCTGATGAAAACCGACATTGGAGCAACGGCTCTTCAAAAGAAAAAGAGGCTTTAACCCAGCAGTGTGACAGATACTTTACTACTGAAGTGATATAATTATTATCGGGAGAATATTTATCTTTTTCAATTATATGAACATGGCTTAATAAAATTAGTTTCATAGTGCAGTGACATTGAAGTTCAATATTTTTCCTCGTGTTTGTATAGGCTTAATGGATATGTTGTGTTCGGGACTGTTAATTCAATTACCTGTTACCAGTAGATTTTAATAAACGGTATTCATTGTTTAACACCACTTCTAAATTTTAAATTATTTGATTTAACTTCAAGAAGTTTTAAGGATGATAAATTACTCATCATTTATATCAGTTTCAAGATAATTCACTATAATTACTAAATTACGTGATATATATATATATATATATATATATATATATCATATAGTATTGCTTTATATATATATATATATATATATATATATATATATATATATATATATATATATATATATAAAGCAATAACACTCGTGCCCATTAAAATAGATAATATAATTTACATGACTGCCTCGTTGGTCTAGTGGCTAGATATAAGGCCGCAGAACCAGTGGTCCTGGGTTTAATTCCCAGGTCGGACCAATAAATAGTTATTGGGGTTTTCTGTCAGAAAATTCTCAGTAGCAGCCCGGAGTCTGGAAGTTGGAAGTGTGTACACTCCCGTGCCTCGGAAAGCACGTTAAGACGTTGGTCCAGCGCCTGAACTCCTACCGGTCGCGTCGGATTGCCGTCCCATCGGATTATGAGAGCTAAGGAAAAGAGAGTGCACCTGTGTTTGCGCACACACTTGTGCACTATAATATGTCCTGCGCAGTTGGCTAATCTCTCTTGAGATTGGCCGCCGTGGCTGAAATCGGTCTGGAGGACGTTATTATATATAATTTACATATTTATATACACCACAGACAGGATAAAAAGACACACAGGATAAACAGACTTAGTTTAAAGAGTTAGCATATCTGTTAAATATTAATATCATATATATATACATAGTCGATGTTAAAGCGGGAAATTTCAATAGAAACAACAATTTTAATAACGAATGGATGTTTCATTAATTTAATTTCAGAACGCTTCTTTAATTATCGACAATTTAAAAGGAATAGATATATATCATAAAAAATGTTCGGAAATTATAAAATTAAAGAATTATACTGCTCAATAAAAACCGTTTGTAGCAATTATAAATGTTCACGGGTAAAAAATATTAAACAGCATATTATGTTCAGTAGGAATTACCCATTTGCACCTAGATAACATAGTTCCAAATATATCTCAGCTAACAAAAGGTAATTACGGGTTTTCCTTCAATATTTGCTCATGATAATTCGTTGCACGGTAGCGTAGGATAATCGCTATGTTAATGAGGCTCTGATAACTAAGATTTATTTAGCTATCACTAGACTAATCTTAGAGATAAACTACGAAATATAATTTAAATAAAGAATTAAACAAATTTGTTATTAAGATTTAATATAATTGCACGAAATATTAAAACACAATGAAGAAATAAAATCTAAATGACTTGTTAAATTTGTATTTTTATTTAATTTGTGTCTTTATAAACGATAATTGCACATTTAATACCATACATTAAAGTTATCAAAAACAAGGAAACAGCCCGCAACACGGAACTACACCCCGAGGTGATCTCGCCCTTGCGGATCGTCGAACTTGCCGAGAAAAAACTCGATCTTGTTTCGCTGCTCGTGTACAGTTAGGTGGAGCATTAAGTAATCGGAGCCGAGAGCATCGAGATAATGTTGCGCACGCGTGAAATATATACGAGAGTTTTTATTGCGACCGCGTTCCGTTCTGGGACTGGTATGCGCGTGTCAATACGAAGATTCTGACGGCGAGTGGTTTGCCTTACCGCGACCTTGTGATGCCATCGCTCCTCCCGACCTCCGGTGCTTCTGTGAAAGTAGGTGACGATTGACAGTACGCCGTGACAACAGTCTTTTCATCCGAGCCCCATAGAAAAAGCGACTTTCTAAATATCGTAATGTTCGATCCGGGATGCATATGGAGATGATGGGTAATAAAATTATTAACGGTTATCTCACGAGTCACGCTAGCTCAGCAGGTTTACTTGAATAATTTGTTTACATTTATTAATCTAATAAATGCCGGCGAGCCACCTGCAATTGCTTAAGGTTCTCACAGTTAATATTTACTTCCCAGGTAGGTTTATTGATCAAACAACTAACAACAAAGATCTTACTCATAACGCCTTGTTATTATTAATTAAACGTATTTCGACATTCCTGATCATTATTTCTCTTGTAATTTAAGCAGCCGTAATAATTGTCATATAAAATGATGTGTACATAAAACTTTATGTGTGTAAGTACGGGGATATTTTTAATATTACGTTATAATTAATACCGATATCATTATGACCATTAATATCAACTTTCTTATTGAAATTTATGAGTGCTGTACAATAAAATTTATAAACAAATATCAATTTTTAAAAGGAGATCGAGGTCAAGTACCACGAACAGTAAAGCATACTAAATAGTTGTCGTAAAAAAGTTATGAAAAGGAAATTAAAAAAGAACTTTAACCACATCGTAAAATGAAGCTAACACAGCGTTATATCTAGCTGCAGATATGATTATCAAATCATGGTTAAAACAAAATAATGGTGGTTAAGGAACGATCCTTATGCGTACTTGATGAAACTATAACCAGTAATGTCGAAATACTTTATTTAACGAAAAATTAATTTATACAAACTGTCAAAACTACATGAAATAATATTAAATTTTATGGCCTAGAATATGCAAAAGAGATTTGTAGTCAAACTCGAGCCTAACAAAATGGTGCATCTACTTGTTTATATAAAATAAAAACTTCATATTAAATAAAGATTATTCATACTTATATAGATAATTACACCCAAATATACACAACATGTTCATGCATCAAATGTCTTTCAGGGGTGGGAATCCAACCCACGACCTGCGGCGCGAAAGGCAAGTATTTACCAACCACAACAACCGGTTCGTGTTTTTGAATAAAAAAAATTATTTTTTTATACTTCATTTTTCTTTTTTTTTTAATACATACATTTACACCACAGAAGATAATGCCAAAAAAAAATCCGTGTCGAACGAAACGAAACGAAGTTCCTTATTATAAAAATTTTAATTTTAATTTCTATTCGAGGTATAAAGAAAATAATTATTCGGGTATACATTTTTTATTATGATTTTTTTATTGATAAAAATAAAATAAAAACTACTTTAAAAAATTATCTTAACACCTTTATTTTGTTTACAATGATTTATAAAAAATATATAATAATAATATACAAAGAAACAGCTATTTACATGAATAATAATAATTAAGAATCATGATTATATGAAACTATAGCTTTATGGTAACTAAAATAAAGACTGAAAAATTTAATTTCGATTAAAAATTTAAAGTAAATCTTACCCTTTTTTTTTTAACGTTACGGACGTTTTTGGTCGGCTAGGGTAATCCTCCCCAACGCCCCATAAGTAACTTCGTTCCAAAACTTTTGTTTATATTTAATTTATCTTATTTTTTTTTTAAATACCTACAGACATATCACAGAAGATAATGCGAAGAACTATGAGAGATGATTTTGTTATACTTACGTTATTTAGTATAATATTTATTTTAAACTGAATATCTGGATTTATAAAATGCAATAGTAATAGCAATTACACATGACCCAATTATCTATGGTTTGTTTATCGTTGACCTTTGAAATTGTAATTAGTACTAATATATATTGATATAACAACAAGCTAATTGATGCATTATTTGTGTATTCATTATGTAATTGACATTGTTAATTACGATCGTTACTGAATTTTTAATCATTAAGTTCTCCTTTCAAAACCAAAAATTTATTATCCTTAGATTAGTTTATTAGACAAAAAAAAACAATAAAATCTCAAAAACGGACAACATCTCATTAAATAAATAGATATCAATAAAATAGTAAAGTAATCAGTATAAGTTTCTAAGATAAATTGATCAAGTAATTTATTTTATAGATACGTATAAATAAGTTTAAAGTACTATTAAGTTCACATTAAACGTCTTAGCATTGACCGGCCGCGATAGTTCATGTGTGTCTCATTTGAAACGGATTATGTTTTATTCAATAGCCGGTAATTTGTCGCGTAGTTAATTTTATCAATGGCTTGCTAAATGTCTTCGCGGAAGTTATGCCGTGGGCGCTAAAATGTTCCCATGTGGAAACAAAGCACATTCTTTTGAATGCTTAGCGCTGCTTTCCAGGAGACCAGCATGGTGGTCTTTAGACTTTTTATAATCTGACGACTTTTTAGTGTTTCGGTTCGTTTTGAGTGAGGTTGTTTCGTTGATAATACGGACAATGGACGCAAATGTTAGTACTTTTACTTCTTATTTTAATTAATACTACATATATAATAATAATAGTGATGTTTATTTATTCAATTAATTAGTGTGCAGAGAATTGTTACTAAAACTAACTTTGCTTATGATATTATTAAGTTTATTTTTGGAGACTTTAAATTCTATTTTGGATAAAAAAAATATATAACTGTAGCGTTTTAGTATATAAATGTATTATTTATTAAAGTCAAAATATTATATTGTGATTTTTTTTTTAATGGTAGTGGCTATAATATGTGGCTCACTTTTTATTTAAAATGTATCGACCATTTTTAGAAAAACCACAATGTAATATTTCTATTATATAGAATTAAACAATAAACGTCTAGATATTACCTGACGATGTAGCGTACTATTTGGTGATGTGAATCCATTTGTACCTAGTCATAACAAATCATTAACATAATTTGAATCAAACAGGGCTGTCAATCAATCAATCGATAAAATAATTATTAAAGATTGAATCAAACGATACCTTTATCAACATTTTTTGTTTTTGATAAAATTTTCTTTTCTATAATAAGAGTGATTGGTAACTGATTACTTTTAATTGATTGCTACTTAAAATGTCAAATTTTATCACATATTAAAATTTGCATTTATTTTATTCAATTTACAATAGGTCAGTTAGATAACACGTATAATAAATTTACCAAAATATGATAATGAATACAAAAATAATAATTAGAAATGATCTATTTTAAGGTCTATTTAATTTTCGTTTAGTTATTTTAATATTAAATATTTATTGACAGCCCGTGTTTGTGTTTCGTACAGTAAGAGCAGTAATAATATTTTTTCCTCATTTCGTATCACTACAAGTTTTTATATAACGTATTGTGTGCTCCGCATTTTTAATGACAATTAACTGATTGACATGTGGTACAAAAAAAAGTAACAATACTCGTTACCGGATGTGGCTACCGTCTTTAATTTAAGAGGCATCTTGTATCGTATCGTGTTATAAAAACTAATTATTAAACGCCGTTCTTACAATTACAAAACGTTAAAAATTCAACAAAGAAATAAGTAACATACGATCTTTATCAATTTCAGAGAAATTAAAATCTAAGTATATAACATTAATTGATACTGAATTACGATTACTTACTATTTTTACGTAGTCGTGTAATAATAATAATAATATTAATATTATCTATATTATTATTAAGTACAATAAATACAGCATTCATTATATGGCTAAAACATATAAAAATCGAATGTCGGATATTATATCCCGGGTGTTGCGTTTGATTTATTTGATGTTTATTTGCGTTATTTAATGAACTCGAGCCACGCAAATACTAATAATATAAATAGGAATGCTGTACTCGTGTTTAGCAAAAAGACTAAGTTGAGCGAATTCGTAACGAGTTTTTTTTTGCGACGTCTCAAAACGCATTACTAAGGAGGATATGAAACCGGAACTAACGTAATTAAATATCACACGGGCGAGAATTTAGCACAATCTATGAATCTATATTTAATAATGCATTACTATCAGGTCCGCGCGGTTTTGCTCGCGTTGTACGTTTCTACTCGGGTCCCGTGGGTCGTATTGCGCTAACAAACAAAAAAATAATTCTTCAAAACCGATATATTTAGTATAAAAATACAAAATCTTCAGCTTTTAGTAGGAATTACTGTGATAATAAGGGACGGGAGAATAACGTACCAAGTGCTTGTTGTTTGATTTTAAAAGTCCTTTAATTTAATTATTAGTTTTTATATTTTACGGATAAGCTATAATATTTATATAAATGTATTTTGACTTTAGATGGATTTCAAAGATTTTTTTGTAGTTTATGTTAAGATGGTTAAACGCACTTAATATGAACCATTTTTTGCTATGCTCTGTTATTAATAAATAAATTCTATAAGTCTGAATAGGTACCGATTTGAGGTCAATGTTCGTGTGGAATGTTGTAAAAAATGGTAAGGACGTTAGTTCAGTATATATCTACTTACCTACGAGTATTCTATGTATGAAGCAATGGTCAATTTGTAAAGTCATTTTTAGTTTTTTCGTTTGCTTAGTTTTTTTTAAGTACATTTCATATATTTATAAACGTTTCAGCTTAAAATTTTACTTACTTTTATATTTCTCTAGCATTTCGGGGTTTTTCGAACAAATATTAGCAATGTTTGAGTAAAAAAACATTAAATTTACACATCGCATGCGATGAAAGCTGTCGGCAACGATTTTCCTCAATTTGATCGACAAATATAATCAAAATAATAACTAATTTGCACCGTATATCCTTTCATTGTTATTCAATTTGTTTGTCTGTATTGGTGAGAATGAAATTAAAATGTTTAAGTAGTTACTGAGATTAGCTCGAACTTACATACAGAAATTCACAGCCAGAAATTTAAATTTAAAATAGGTAATGGCCATATAGTTTTAAAATATTTATTAAATTATTATCATAATTTAAAGAAATCCTGGAACCTGATCGGAACGCCACCTACCGTGCTCAATCTAAACCACTCAGGAGCTAGTAGGCGTTCAGTGACATACATACATACCGCAGAATTATATATACAAAGATTAGTGAGTAATGTTTATTGAATTAAATTTAGTTAGATAATCAGTGTATCTTTATTACAATTCATTATATCCAAACCAGGTAAATAACCAGTGTATACAAGTCATATACACATACGAATGTACATACTAGGTGGTGGTGGTAGGTCCGTCACATGGGTCCATCACAATCAGAACGAACAGACATAGGACCAATGGCTTTATGTGCTTCCGAGGCACGAGAGTGTATTTCAGATCCAGAGGACTAATAAGATTTTGTCGTCAGGAAAACCCAATAACTACCAAGTTCGTTTTGGTGTCTTATATAATCCGACTATGTTAAATTACTTCCATAATATATTTTAAAGGAGCCTAACTGCGCATGCCGATATTGAGCAAGCTTACATTTTATCAACATATAGCTTATATGTTGATATACTTTTGGTTCGTAATGTAGAGTCACACAATATCACACAAAGCCGCGTCACGCTGAAATACCAGTAATATTTGTTTTATCTTTTAACGTTATATCTATCAATCTATATTAACATCCAACCAAGATAAAAATTTTTGCTAATATATGATCAGTATAAAAGTGCGTCTTTTTACTTTTGTTACTCAAACACGGACGGACTTTAGGAAGATTTGACATTGAAATAGTCTGTGTTGTAGTTTAAGTACTCGGTACTTAATTCGGTCGGTAGAAACGATTATTCTAAACAAATTTAAGACAAGCGAAGCAGTAACTAAATATATCATTATGAATATCTTATTGTATATATTTTTACCTTTTACTCAATCCCAATGTGATTTACTTACACACAAAACTAGATGTATAACCATAAAAGGAAGCTAGTACTTGTAGTTATCTCGTAATTATGTAAATTGTAAATCGTATTCTAATTTCCAACAAAGGTTCAGACGTCAGTGGTTCTCTTTACACCGTAATACCGTAATGCATACAGACACTTGCGTCATCAGAGAAGGTTGTTTAAACTGTTAATATTATAATGTTAATCTTAATTTTACGATTATATTTCCTTTTCCTATATTAAAATATATATCAAATCGTATTAATGATTAATTAATAAATGGTTACTAATTTTGTAAAAGAACAAAGAATCGAGTTTGTTATCGTCGTCAAAGTATTACATGAAATTTACAAATGGCGAGAACAAGAACGGATAGGCATCTAAGCGTTCTATCTAAGATTACATCATTAATATGATTGTTGAAATCATACAAATATTTTTCATTTGTTATTTCGTTTCATATATATCATTTGGGTTCTCCCATCTTATTCTCGATCAATCACCGCTCTTTATCTAGGGCGGCTTTGTAAAAAAAAACGTGCTAAATAAAATACTTATCACTAGATAATTTCAAGTCCATTGACTTGTCCTCGTCATGACGTCACTGTACATTCCGATCATTTGTTATTTTGCCAAATTACATATTATTGGATTACATCAAAGCGTAGCATCACAGAGTTTCAACTTCTATTAAAAGCTTTAGTAATGTGTTGTTTAAGTTTTACTTACATAACTTTGGTTTCGGTAAGTTTTCTTGTTATGGAATTTAATTACATTTTTTTATAAATGAAATGTTTGACAAGTTTTATTTAATTTAATATATGTTAAATAATACTATTTATTGATAATGTATCCTTGTTAGTATTTAATTAGCAAACTCTTGTTTCTATTTAAATTGTAAGGTGTAAGATTAATTATTATACGAGGATAACATTGTTTTAACGATTCGAAACGAAATATGCAATAGATTACATAATACATTCATTAATTCAATGCAATGGGTGCAATGATACATACTATAATATTAAGAATGAAGTTTATCTATTCTAATTTTCTAATGAATTAATATTTCTAAATCTGTGTATATAATAAACATATAAATTCAATTTATTTATTTTCTATACTAATACATAAGTAGGTTAAAATAAATATCGCAAGATTTTTTTCCAATACTATTTTTACGGTACATATATTTAATATACAAACAATTCGAGAAATACAGCAGATTACTACCATTCACGTGTTACTATATAAATAAATAGATTAAGAATTATGTAAACCAGTGTTCGCTATCGATCTACGACGGCGATTTGGCATTCCGAGAGCATGCATGCCGTCGTGAGTGTGGTCATGAGCTAATTATGCGTAGGAGGTGATTCGAGGAGTTACGTGTGTGTGACGTTGCAGGTGTTGCGCACGAGTCGCGTGGCGCGAGGGTGTGATGCGAGGGGCGCGCAGCGGCGTGCGCCGGCGCCGCGACTAGCCGCGACCATGCCCGGCCCGCGCTCCACACATGCCGTTGCCTGTCTTCTGCTGCTTGTGATGTTCTCCGACTACATCGTTGCTGATGGTTCCATTCACGGCGTTATCAGTTAGTATCATTCTGATATATATATATATATATTTCGTACATTCCTGATTTATTAAAAAATATATTAAAAAATATATATATATAATATATATATATATATATATTTCGTACATTCCTGATTTATTAAAAAATATATTAATATGGTTATAAAACAGGGGTAATTATAGGTTTAAAAAAAAACATTATGTGAACAGCTGGATAATAAACACTAGCGCAGACTAGTGGGCACGTGTATTGCATCCATTATTTATATCGACGTCGACGTTTAATTGAAACAACTCCAGTGGCAATGTAAATGTAACTGCAACTTGTAGTGATAATTGTACAGATATCATACTGATACCGTTTTGTAAGCAACACCAAGTTGCTATTTCGATTCCAAAGCAGGCAGCTGTTAATGCAATAACCAGATAGAGATTATTTGATTTCAGTGATTCGTGAATGTGATATGCGACACGCAGTATTGGGAAACAGCCCTATATGACATTACGGTTGAATAATCCTTGCAAAAATATTAATGCGATTATGTATTTTATATTATTTTGTATATATCATTGAAACAATCATATTCATCGATTTACGCACTGATGACGTAATTACATAAAATACTTGTTAGTTAAAAACAATTTGGATAAAGCCAAGTTATGTTTCAATATGTTAATTAATGGCCCAATTAATCTGTAATAATTAATCTTCTGTATCTTAATCGCAGATAATTAAATCGAATACTAAGAAATGGAGGCATTTAAACAAGATTAAAATGTATCTACGTATTTAAATGAAATAATAGAATACTACTTCAACCTTTTCAAATTATTTGATATGTATCATAAAAGGTTAATTATTAATTATTTATCATTAAAACCTTTTTAAAATTATATAATTTACTAAAAACATAGTAGATAGGTATATAAATTTATTATTTATTTATAAATTAGATATATAGAGAATAGTGTGAGAAACTACTAGTATAATATAATACTTTTTATTCTATTTATACTTCGATCACTAGTTTTTATTTTTTGTAACTTTTGGTCAAATTTAATACAATTTTTCTATAGTTGTTTAATGTTGGTAATCCTAAATATATAAATAAATTAATTAGCCTTTGGTGTAGATATAATCTTGCAATAGAATTTTAAGCTACCACCATCTACCTGATTAATTAGAAATAAAGCACACACAGGCATAATAGTCTGTGATATTGCTGGTTTATTTTTCGCTCAGTTTATAGGAATTGATTCGGTTCAACAGGCAAATACTGTTTCCATTCTAGTCAAAATTCAATGCGTAAAAATAACAGACAAAAGAACATCTTATATATTATGGAGTATAGTCAGTGTCAAGACTGGTTTTTACTTCAACCATTATTCATAGGTAAATGTGACTTACCGTATAGAAGAAGCCCATTTGCTAGCCGACCTACCAATAATTAAAAATACAAAACACTATATCATTAAAAGAATAACAATTGATCTATTTTTTAGTTAAACAACAATAACATATCACAATGATAGTTTCACTTTTAGTCGTAATAATAATATAGATTATATGAATGTTTGTTGTGCAGAAGTCATAATATAGTAGAACGTAGGTCTTATAGCGACTATTCAGATAGTGCAATGACTCGAGAATGACTTAATGGTTAGGTCACGAACTCACAATCGAGAGGAATATTTGTTCAACTTTTCATTAAACCACGAAAAGTTAAGGTTTAAAATTTGTTTCCAATACTATAGAATTAAAAAAACATTAATAGGCAAGTCATATTTTCTATAAATAAAATTATAGTTATATGTAGGTAGATGATAAAATGCGTGGAGTTAGTATTCGTTTTATCATAGAAGATATATAAATCTAGTTACATTATATCGTTCATATATTATGTACATATAAATATGTGAAAAACGTAACTACTAAGTTACTTACCGTTGTTTCTGGGCAAAATCTGAATTCCGAACCAGTTAACTTCTACATTAAATTTAATCTTGTTATTTGGCAATCCAAATGTACTTGATAAATAACGTTGATTTTGATAACTCTTCTAGAGTATGTCTTTAGTCTTTATACCTTTAATTAGTTACTAAATGAATTTACAAATTAAATATTAACACTAAAAGAGCCTTAAATTCCTTGATTTTATATGTTAGCGTCTATTTTATGATTTTATAATATAATTCGATGCGTATTAACAATTTAGATGATAGAAACGCTCGGCGTGGTCCAGGCGGTCTCTGCAATACTTGTATACCGGTTGTTTGAGAGCAAGGTGGATTCTGTGACAATCCTTGTGTTGCGTAATGTCTAATTTATAGCACAACGAAACAACAATTTATAAAAAAAACTTGTCTAAATTCCGTTTTAGGTTATATTATTAAAAAATAATGAAGATAATTAATGAACTTTTTTAGTTTTGTATTTGACTTAGACTTATAATTTTTTTTTATGTATATAATTTTTTTTCGAGATATTACTTATAAAATTAAACCTTTTTAGATATAAAGAAAATATAATCTAATTTAGTGTAGTTTATCGTAAATTGGAGAAACTTGGAAGTATTCATTTTTAAAAGCCACGAATAAATTAAAATCTTCATGCATACTTTTGACTGTTATAGTGTAAACTAACTTATGTAATAATTATTACAGAGGTATAGTAAATCATATAAGGAGATCAAAATTGATTGAATTTTGACAGCAATATAGTGCTTGCTTAGCTTAATTTGAACCAAATGCAAACGTTTAACGACTTCTAAGACCAATAATTAATATTAAAATGAATAAGACATGACCGCAGCGAAGCATATCGAGTATAAATACAATTTTAGTACCGTACGAACCCGTAGTGTGTTTTTTTAAATTTGATAATAATTGACTTATAGCGCCACCTATCGGATCCTGGAAAACAAAAAAAAAAAAACAAAGCAAACAAACCTATTGTGTAATTATTACCTCAATCAGTCAAGTTGCTCGAAAGTTACACAATCGCTTAAAGACGCCAATGATTAAAATATACATAGGTACAGAAGAATTATATAAGTATACAAGTATTTATTTATAATTGACATTGTCTGTTTTCTCTGTTCATAATTGCAATTTATTTATTTCTTGTTTAATAATTTTTAAGCTTTATAAACGTAACGTTTTTTAATTGCATACACTGAGACTATATTGTTTTAGGTAAAACAAAAGTAATTTTGTATATTTCCACCAATTACATAAAAATAATAGAATTTTCATCGATACGTTGATAGATTTGTAGGTATTACATCTACATAACTAAATACATAGAATATTATTCTATGACTAAATATAAAATTATTGTTTCAAATTGGACACATTTTTAATAGTAAAATAGATTTACATAATTTTATATTCCAGGAAGTTATTTTACAGACAAATAGAATATATAATTATCATTCTAGATATCTTAAAAGCTCTCTGAAGAAATAACCTTAAAATATTTCGAAATGCTATAAAAAAGATTTCTAAAGGATTTCCGCTTTAAAAATCTTTATTTAATTTGTGATATTTTAGAAAAGACGAGTTTCTATTTCCTTGATATACTGAAATTTTGCGATTTCGTTAAAATATTCGTTAACCTTGACAATCGCCTGTTGCTATGAGACAACTCTTAATGTAAATAAAACTTGATCACGATACGAAAATACTTTAAATAAATAAAAAAGTAACTTATGATGAATGAAGCATATCACGCAATTAATATTTTTTATTAATTTTAATCACCAATGTCGTTACATAATAAAAAATCCGCTTAAAATCGTTGTACAACTTTTGCATTTAATGCTACACCATTAATAATACTCGGCAAATATTTCGCATATTTATCGTCTGGTGAATAATTTCGTAGTGTTTGAGTCGAGCACACATTAATTACCAAAATATTTACGTATATCTTAGTAACCGGTGGCGTCGTATTTTCGGTACGTAGCGAGAATGCGGATCCATGACTTTAATCAAGGTAAATCAACCGGCTGCGACAGCAACCATCATGGTATCATCTCCAACGAAATATTGCGCGAAACGTATTGGAAGTAATGACTAAATCACATAATAGTCTATTTAACGTGTAACCAGTTTTATATATATATACCTTAAAACCTGTATATATATTTCCTGATTCATTTAAAATTTTTACAATAATATTATATTTATTAAAATATCGTTTCGAGGCAGTTGGAAGAGTGAAACAAGTGATTTTTTTTTAAATTATTTTAGATGTTGTATTTATTTTAATAAAGGAGTTTTTATTGGAGCTGCAAAATTTCTTCTCGTTAGAACTCTAAAAATGATTGAAAAAAAATACTATTAATGACACTGATTATTGCATTGCACTGCTATTGCATTGCAGAAAAAAAACTTTTGTTGTGCTAACTATAACAAAATGTTTTATTCTTTCAGAAGGCCAACGAGCACCGTGTTCAAATGAAGGCGAGACCGTACGTCTCCAGGACGAGAGACTCGAGCAGGACTGGAGCAGCTGCTTCCGTTGTATGTGCAAAGTATGTGCCCTTTTATTATTATTTTTACTTCTCCTACGAACTTGGTCGTCGGATTGATTGACCTCCTTCCAAGCAGAATCCATAACAATGTTAAATAAACTTTGTAAAAGACTAAAAAAAATTACAATTTCACTTCTTTGTAGACGATGTCTTAATAAAAAAGTGCCTCGCCTTATTATTTATAAGATTGCCCAGAATCTAAACGATGTGAATCAAAAAATTGCAATGTTGCTTAATTTGTATTCACAATCTTGTGCTCGGCGGTGATAGAAAATATGTCAAAATGTGCACGTGTCGTACGAAATTCTGCCACATTTGTCCACCAAACACTGTAAAACAACACGATAAAACTTTGCCCTGTAATTTTCAGGCTATAAAGGACATTATTTATTTTACATAGATATATTATATTTGTAAATTCGTTACTTAGTCACTTATTCCAACATATAAAATGCAATATTACCCGATACGAATACTATTAAAACAGGTCTTATTAAATAAACACCATCGAAGAAATGTACATAATATTTAATATTATCGACGCTAGCGCAACTGACAAGTGTGTTAGTGCTTATCTTGAATTTGTCAAAGTTATATAATATTTGCAAAATTGTAAGTATAATATTGTGATTTTGTTGTTTGGTTTATAAATTTAATACTAACTGTGTCGCGTCTTTGTTTGCTTAGGATTAAGATATAGATTATTATACATATATACATACTTGTTTGACTATTATAATGAAATCTTCATTTCTTGTCTCTAAAAAATTCCATACATTAATACAAGAAAAATAAATCGATTAGTTATGTGTGAAATATTTAAATTATTAAAAATTGTGATTTTATGTTTTTGTATAATAATGTCAATATTACCTATACTATTATACAGAGCAATACATATTTCGTTTACTTGTTTGAATGGAAAATATTTTCGAATGCGCAAAATGTTAGCTCACTGAATAATATGTTTTTATTAGATAAACCATTTAGGGGGCGGAACAGTACCGTTTAACGCGGGTAAAACCGCGCGGAGCACATAGTCATCAAACATATTATCTAAGCATATTTCCGTTAAAATTCTATAATGTACAATATATTTGTATAACGATTTAGAAAATATATAAAATGCTAGTAGCTCGTGTTAATGGTTGGCAATTCAACGCACATTCCTGAAGTCCCTTGTTGTCAATGCGCAGCGTATACTGTATTAATATAGTACTGTATTACCAATGACTCAGTTACCCTTCAAACCAATACATTAAGTATAACATATATAGAGCTATTGAACATCATATATCTATGTATGTAACGTACAGATAACGCCTGCTCTAGCTTTTATAAGTGTAGAGCGAAATTGTCTTTCAACGCCCCTGTTTCCATACCGTATTGGCGACATCATCATGGCCTTTACTCGATGTATATCTAAATCATTTATCCTTATCGTATATAGAAATAAACGTCTAAGATCCTGGCTATTTAAATTATGCTATTTCGCACTATGGCGCTTCTTGCCACCGGGCTAGATTTTTTTGCTCTACCCCAAGGCCGGAAACAGGCAATGTATATAGAAATTCAAGGAAATGCTTAGTGACAGTTGACAAGCTAAATTAAAACCTGTTGTTTTGTTTCGTTCTACGGGTTCTGTTTTATGCGCTCTCAATTTAAACTTGACAACTGAGATTTCTGCTATCTCTTTCTATTGTGTGGGGTTAAAAAGTAGCGTAAGACTGAAAATTATGTACAAGGAAATCAGCTCCAGTTTATGAATGTAGAAAATTAAGAAACGATACAGACACATTGCAATAATAATAACGCGGATTTGGTTTTATAATAAATATTTTTATTCTAACATAGCTTACGTTGTTTGAGTAGCATTTAAAAAGTGCTATTGTGAATATTCTTCGCTCATAATTGTCTTTCAATTTTTGTTTAAAGACCGTTTGTATGCCTACACAACGTTTGCTGTCACTAAATAAATTTATTACACTCCTAGTATAGAATAATAATTTTAACTCACACGTGCTACATGCTAACGCATAGACAATAAGTAGTAATTTGATTAGTGACCTTCTGAGTTCCATAGAAATATATATGCTATATAATTTTAAAACGTCTTACAATTTTATATATGTATGTAACTACTGACTTGCTGACTACTCACTGGAATCCAGGCAATTCATCAAATTTCATTTCATCCAGGCATTCACAAAATTCACTCGAAAGTACCGGGTTATAAGGTTCCACCAAAAAGTAAGCAATGATTATAATGTGATAGGTAAATATATCAATATAAAAATTAGTATTGTTTATTATAATTCAATTAACTTAAAAATACCTATGTCGAATTTCCCGTTACAAATATATATATAGCTTCGTTCACACATCGCATATACGAGTATTTCACACACTTCTTTTAACATGCATGCATGGCGGGGATTTGATGAGTTTATGATGATCAGACTAAAGATAACCCTTACTACCGGAACCAACAAAAAAAATGAACAGAATAGTAATAA
Source organism: Nymphalis polychloros (assembly GCA_905220585.2). Classification (NCBI taxonomy): domain Eukaryota; kingdom Metazoa; phylum Arthropoda; class Insecta; order Lepidoptera; family Nymphalidae; genus Nymphalis; species Nymphalis polychloros. The sequence continues at coordinate 6,318,557 of HG992247.1, forward strand.
AATTACAAATAAAATAAAATTATTGTACTTTTTTTAAATTCGAACCCTGGTATTAAATATCTACTTCAATTCAAGTACATTTATAAAGTGAGTGATATCGAAATTACATAATTGCATTAAGATTAAAATAAATCCTGCGGACAGCAATAACGGCACCTGGGTGCGGATGTGAAAGTATGGCCCGCAAGACATAAACATGACGAAATGATAGCTATACCCGTGATAGTGATTGTTTAGCTGTGAGCGATTATGAACGGCATTATAAACAGGTGCAGGTGTCCAGCGTACTTAACCATATAGTAAATAATGAAGTGTGCTAAGCACGTGCGAAACGCACGGGTCCACCACTGAAATGGGCGGCTGTTTTGAAATTTGAACGAAATCATTCGACGAGGAACCACTTGGGTGTTATCATTATCTTAAGCGTTGGAATCCACAGCGTCTGTTTCTAACAGAAAATCCATTAATATTTATCTCCCAACCATTATATTAGTATTCCTTATCTTAGCGACATAGATCTTTAATATAAAGATGATTATTATTGCATTTACTTAGTATCACTCATGTTTAGTATCGATATTCGATTGACATACAAAATGTAAGTCGTAAAAATATATATGAATACGTTATCTTTACATAGTTGGCACAGACACGACATCAGTATGTATGTAAGTAAGGTTGTACACCTTGGTACGCATATGTGTGTGGTATTTCCCAGCCGATCTCACCTCGTCGGATGACTTGCGCGGAATTCGAAAGCCCATCGCGAGATTTATCGCTTATTCTGTATTAAAATATACATTTGCTTACCTAATGGGCTTTTTTGTCGCGTGCCACATAACGTCGACGGGATGCTATCCCGTTGATGGAATTTTTATGATTTATCCATCTCGTGATTTGATAGAAAACTCAAGAGCAATGTCAAAGTAAGATCGCGTGTCTCGATTATCGTTTTATTTGCGAATTGTATTTATTGAGACTGTCATTAAATATCAGAAGCTCAGCAGAGATTGTTGGCATCGCTTTGACCCGAGGGTACCATTAGCCTTTTTATGCAGCCCAGTAGCTGCTGATACTATCTCGTAACTCCCGCGTACCTCTTACTTTAATGAGTCATGTCAATTATTATCGAAGCGCGGGTTAAAGTTTTTGTCTTAAGTTGTTAAAAATATTTGTTCTTTTTTTTTTTGAAATTCAGATGTGTATTATATTTATGCAGATACGATCAACAGTTAACATTGTAACTGTACGTTAGAAATTAAAAAAAAATGGGCTGCAGCAAAGTTTGTATCTACTATTCATCTCAGCGTAATTTTGTCAACATTGTCTTATCTTTATTTGAACAGATTTTGCGTTAAATTTACATATTACATGTTTGATAGAAAATAACTAAAATAGTTAAAACGCTATTTTTGTCTCCAATGTTGCGTCTATTAATAAACCATAAATTGTACTTTACAGTCACAAGAAAATTGCTCGGTCAAGTACTTGTATTGGTCGCACTGCCTGTGACGACGAGACTATCGACTAGACATTTGAGATATTTATAAACCTAATATTATCTCAAAATAAAACAGTCTACCATGGTTATGGTGCTAACATAGATCGGAAAACCTGATTTTTAAACATAGACGCCTTTATCACATCTAGGGGATGTCACCAAGTACGATAACAGTGAGTGTGGTGTCGATGTGCGATGTCGGTGTCAGTCGAAACGTGAAAGTGGGTGAGTGGAGAGCGCGCGAGCGGCGCGGGCGCAGGTGCCAGCAAGGCCTTGCCGCGAGCGCGCGCGCGGTATGCGGTCGCACCGGTTCTTCTAGCAACGTGTATTTTTTTACACACCACACATCAAAGATATTGTTGTTATGTTTTGCTATGATGCAAAAAATCAAGTTTGATTCCGATATAAGTCATTTTAAGGGTATCTGAAACTTTAAAGTTGACTTAGTTTCAATGAGAACGATTTCCAAAAGTTCACGTCTTTGTGGAATCAAAGCAGAGAATATGTATAAAAACTATTTTCATATCCGCATAGCAATAATCAAATAATCTCAACGCGGATGTGCTCTTGACATTGCTTAATTCCTTTTTTCGTAGACTGTCTTAATTTAATTTATGCCCAAAGATATTTGGTTTTGGTTTTAAATTTTGGTTTCTTTTAGAACTTTTAAAATCAGAATAATCTCTGTGATAAAAAATATATATCTGTATCTGTCGTTTCTTTGTCTGTTCATATCTCATCAATTGCAATTGAAATCGTTATTGATTGAGAATTGTATCAAAGTGTTTTTTCATTTACACAATAATATCATATAGTTATTTATTGGTAATTCGACGTATTCCCGTTAGGAGGTGATAAGGGTGACTATTTGCGATAATTTTAACCCCTATATACATAATGCAAAAGTGAACCATTTTTAAGTTATCATGTTTTTTAGCTTTTTTCAAAATAAGTCGAAAATGCATCGTCAAACATTTATTTAAAAAAAAGTATCAATGTAATCTCAATTTTTCTTCTGATTTATAAAAACAATTAAACACTTGTTATTTTCAATTTTTAAACCACAATTATCGGTCCAAATTTAAAAATGCGAGACGAAAACCGATATTATTTCAATATTATATAACATTGTTTGACAATAACCCTGTATTTAATGTAGTACAGAGAATACGGTATATTTTTGAAAGTAATATAAAAAAGAAACAAATTTGATGTCGTGTTGCTGTAAAAAGCTATGTCTATGCAAAAATACAAATATATGATTTGATTTTCAATAATTTTATTTTATTAATATAAAATTCACAAAATGTACCTACTATAATACTTATCTTATCAAATTGCGAATCGAAAAATCTAAGTTGATTATAATTTATACGAAGGCTTACTTACACAAGAAAAATTAATAATTCTGTCATACAGTTAGTTTTAAAGAAAAATATATGAATTATTAATTCAATCCTTTTTTTCTCAGATATGCTTTACTATAAATATCGTATTAAAATTTGCCAAAGTTGTGATGTTCAATATCAGCGCCATCGTTTGAATTTGAAACAAAAGTAACAAATACGAAACTTTGTTAAGATTACTTACATGCGTCAAAAATATATACAGGCAATGCAAAGCTATAAGGTGCATAGTATTGCATTCACGAAAAATTTGAACTTATAGTTTAACTGTCTCACTTTCAACCTTGCGTTTTCTTAAACATTGTATTCAAACTTGATTCGATTTTATATATTTCATAATAAGAGAAAGTCGGTTACAATAGCTTTAATAATAATTGATTATATATAATAATATATATACATAAAAAGTATTACTTTTTTTTATAGAATACGCCTATAGACATTGGGATTGTAAGAAGTGTTAAACATCGCTTACAACGCCAATGCGCCACCAACCTTGGGAATTAAGTTATGTCTGTGACTGTAATTATTCTGGCTCATTCACCCTTCAAACCAGAACACAACAATACCAAGTACTGTTTTGCGTGGTCTGCCAAGTCTGATGAGAGGGTGGTACCTATCCAGACGAACTTGCACGGAGCCGTACCACTAGTAAACTCTTACATTGCTTCTTAGTTAATAATAATAATTCTTAGTTATTAGATGTTTAAAAATGTTAATACTAATTTTACTATGATAGAATTATTCGTGCTTAAATGTACAATTTGTTTGTAGTCTGTTCATTTTATCCTGTCTAGAAATACGCAAGTATTAAAAAACTTTAACGCTCAGTAAAAACATTTTTATAACTTCCATGTAGCAACAGTTCATCCTAACGATACATTCTTGTTGCTAATTACATCGTTCAGTAAATGAAGCGGATTACACAGAATGTAGCGCGTGTCCCGCGCAAAAAATAGTAAGCTTGAAGGCGCCATGCCGCTCGGCAGCATTACGGTGCGGTAGCCTGCGCGCGCGCAGCCCACTCTCGGCCTTGCGCTGTCGCCACTCCGGGATCATTTACTCGAATAGATACAATTACTAGTACATACTTCTGTTTAATCGTATATAATTAGCAAAGCGTTTTCATTTGAAATCCGATAGATTTGCGCTAAAATTATACATCTAGTCACCTACGACGTTAATACAATCGCATGAAGTTCGCATCGATTTCATTATCTATTCTAATTACATATTATATTATCTTTAATACCATTAATAGCATAACTTATTTACAATGATATTCGATGTTAAACGATGTGTGACATTTACATTTAATTTAAAATCTATCAAATACGCTAGTCTGAATACAACAGTGTCACTTCGTTGATGACTTGTATGGACTACACCCAATAATTTGAAATTTCGAAAATTACTGAAACTTAAAAAAAATTTATATTTTACTCGATGCTTTTTCAGATGAAAGTTGACACATTTGAAATACCTATTTATTTTTTAAGGTCCACGTTTCACGATTTTCTAAATGCGAATCAATTGCTTTTTATTATTATAATTTTGACAAAGACGAATCCAATTGCTTTAACGTATACATAATTAACTGAAAATAACATTACTAATAGTCGATTTACTGTAAAATACTCATTAATTACCTCAAGCGGGGAGTCTAATAATGTGGTCACGCCCAGAACCAATGATTGACTTAAGAAATATGACAATGTGACTTTATCTTTTTATTAAAAAAATTTAAGAAGCTCTTAAAGACGAATAAGCGAAAAACTATTCTTCGCAATAAAATTATATGACAATATATAAAATTTTATTGTAAGATAAACATAGAAAATAAAATCGGGTATCGACGTGATAACAGCAGAGTGGTATGCGTTAGTATTATTTAAGTATCCTCGTAGATATGGCAGGCGGTCCGGTATCGTCTCGTCCCCCAGCAGTCTGACTCGCTCGAATCTAATATGTAAATTGCGAGATAAAGTAAGCTTTAAAACGAATATTATGTTAACGGTCACAATTTATTCGACGCATCGAATATATTTCGCAGGTGACGCGTAAATTACAATAATTATAATGCTGCTTAAAATATTTAAGGTTCGATATTTTTTTTTTTCATATATATTTATATGAATTTATGATTTAGATTTCTTATAAAAAAAATGAAATTTTATAAATAGCATTTTAGTAAGTACCTAGTACGTTTGATTATTTGTTTTGTTAATAAATATAGTTTGACAATTTTAATCGGTCGTATTATTTTTCACTAGGTAAATAAAATTCTATATGTATCTGTTTTTATATAAGAAATACTGCTGGTATTTCTTTATAAATTATACAATATAAAATTAATAATGTTATGATAAATTTCGCATTAAAAAGTTATAAGTGTGGCAATGAAGATGTTACGCAATATGGTAAATTGCGCAAAGCCAGGAAGTGAGGAATTTCGGGTCTACTATCAGCACTACGGGATGTTATATGACGGTCACGAAACACACTGAACGATGGAATAACGTTTATATTACAATAACATCCTAGAATATTTTTTTGGAAATCATTACATTGATCGAATGATTAATTATTAGTATTTAATATTTGCTACTTTTTCGACAAATTACTGGACAGATATGGATGAAACTTGTTATGAAAAGATCGTTAATTTAAATTTTTAATGTTAATTATTGAAAGCGGTGACAAGGACTTAACATTAGTCTGTCTTCTTGGTATAAATAAAACAAAACATAATAAGTTGTTTTTTAAAAGTAATATAATGTTTCTTGAATGACAGAATCACTTTATTAAGTTAACTTGCGATTAAACTCGCATAATTATATAAATATAGATAATTTTCTTTATCTATTTAATATCCCTGGACTTCGTTTTCTTCCGATATATTGTTAGTTTGATTGATTATAAAACGAACCTAAGATATTATCAATCTGCTAAATATTTCTGCAATATTATATTTAATAGGATTTTTCTTTATTTAGCCTTATTTATCAGTCAACAATGCATTGAAATAGTTCAGCCATTATTGGTAAAATTTTGAAATATTACATAAAGTGAGAAGTAATTGTTATTCAAATAAAAAGTGATATCGAACATGTTGAAATATAATATTCTTATAACATTAAAATTAACTTTTATTGCAATAATACCATTGAATGACTTTTTATAAGAAGATATTATCATCAAATATGAATTGTTTTTAGAAATAAAATATCGAAACAGTTTTATTACTTATTTCGCGATAACATTGCAATGTTATACAGATGTTAAATTAATTAGGTCATAATGAGATTAATTAATAACATTGTTTTGTCTTTATAATGACATTATTTAATTAATTTCAATTCGCTTCGATCACCTTTGTATCTAGTTGAAGTTATCAAGAGGCATTCGTATGACAAATCAATACGAGTCAAGTCGGATAATGCTTTGATAACGAAAATTCCGTAGACAATGAGACAACCTGATAACATTTTTAATGTTTTTGTCAATATTACAGCTGTTCTTTGTTAGATAATAATCGATTCACAAGAAAACGTAGTTTTCAATTGACAAATAAAATGACCTATTTAACACAGTCATGTACGCAGTCATATTTCGAATTAATTTTTATTTATATAAATTTTGAATAATATCAATTTACTTTGAAGTTTGTTATAAACAATAGATAAAATAATAATAATATTAATTGAAGGAATCGTATTACCCGCAAAAACCACATCGCGGTCTTTACTACGGGTACAAAATTTGCTTATTTGTCGTTGCCTAAGATATTTTTAGTATGAAAATTTTTAGATTGGATGCTATGTATAAGTATAGCTATTGCGATGGAAAAAGGATCATACATATAGGATATACTTGAAAACGTGTGTATATGTTACAATCAAAACGTCTTTTGAGCGAAAATAATACTTAAAAGCTTTGAAATAAGTTTCATTTTAATTTCATTTCGTGTCATCTGACTATATCTGATAGTATAAGGATAAAACAGTCATGTAACACCCATTTCCTGGATGATACTCTTGCGGAGATAAAACCAACTGAACTTATGTCATTAGTCAAAAATAATCTAGACCAGAAAATATTTTAACTATTACATAATATGTATATATCATGATCCAGTCTTTGCAAAGAGGCCGATACAACGGCATATTAATTTTTTCTTCATATCGTTTGAACTTTAGGTCTTCGTCTTGAATATATATTTGTCTACACATTACGTACACGAGGTCACTTACTACACTTTTATGTTTATTGTATTTCAGTGCTTTAACCGAATTTCTAAAGCGGCTCTTTGATGTGAGCCTGTAATAGAGGAATATTTACGTTGGTTAAAAATAAATGTACTTAAATCTGTCGACTGGTCATTATTTATTATAATGTACCGCACATAAAACAGAGCAGATAACCTGCACTCTTTTATTAAAATAGAAGCAGAGGTGTGTCTATGAATGCTTAATATATACATACGATATACATTAGCCTAAAGTGTATCGATTTTAATAAAATAAATATAATCAATACATTATGTATTTGCAAATTCATCATGAACGTTAACAAATCGTCTTTTGAAAACACCGACGTTTAATGAATATTATTTATTTAATGATATAATGTGTTTAATTAATGATCGCGACTGATGTCGAATCTTATTTAAAGTGAATTTTATATTTATTTATCGAACTAATTCGGGTTATATTTTCGTTATAAGTCCTTAATATTTTATTTCAAGTATTTTATAATGTATTTCTGAAATATTTGCATAAGTTGTGTTAGTATTTTTCGTTCCTTATAAATAATAATTTGTGTACACTTACTTAATATAGAATCCCACGATTGTAAATATTATTATTTTAATTAAATTAATTATTACTTGTTTTTATCATAAAGAAAATACATTCAAGATTAAGCTAATTACACTGTTAATAAAAATTTAATACAAATAATATAAACTTGGAACGCAATAATCTGCATATTACACTACTAGCTGTGTCACGCGGTTTCACCCGCGTATAATTAATAAAAATATAATAAATAAAAATAAGCCTAGAGCCTTCCTCGATAAAAGGACTATCCAACAAAAGATAATTTTTAAATTCGAAGTAGTAGTTCCTGAGATTAGCCGGATGAAACAAACATCTATCTTATCTTAATAACTATATTAGCTTCTATTAATATATATATATATATATCCATATGACTAGTGTCTATGAGCTAATAAAATTATTAACCACGATGCTAGCTCTCGTTTGAAAGGCCAGACACGCGAACTTATAGAGGTCAAACGAAACTGTACGTTTATGGTATGTTTTAGGAAGACAGTTATATAGTCACGTAGATAGTTACTAGCCGAAGTCGTGGCTCCGCCGACGCGGGGCCACGGACACATACGAATTAGGACACAATGTTTGGTGTTAAAACGTTTGATAGTGTACAGATTTGTGTAAATATTGGACGTTAGTATTGATCATGTCTTACAAACACCATGTTAATAAATAAATTCCGTCGCACAGATTTAATTAAATAATCGTTTCCGTGAGAATAATGTAATCACATCGACGAAATATTATTAAATTTTATTCAGAATTCTTAAACTACGTGTTACATAATCAAAATATTTCTGAAATGTTAGCTATGAATCATTTCATTTACTTATAATAAAATCCGTTTTATAGCCTAGAACTTCTTGACTTCAGTCGTATTATGATAATATTTGATTGCCTACTACGAAACGGTTTTAGAACGATTTGGGCGATCGTTTCTTGTTTCTTTTTAAGTGAGCATTGATTGTTTATGTAATTTTGACTTTAAGATTTCTGTGATTCATTGTCACAAACATTTATAAACTATACAGTATTTAAGACTTCTTGTTCGAAATTCGATTATATTCAAACAATATTTCGATCAGCATTAATGGCATCAACGCTTTGTAAGCGCTTTAAGATATTGTTCATTAAAGCATGTTGGATTGTTTCTTTTATAAAAACGAATGAACGGTCGGTCCAACACTGGAATATGTGAATGACTGTCTTTTATCATATCTTTTTATTAATTTCATAAACATTGGAGGTATTTGAAAATAAACCATGTTTATCTTTACAGTGGTTTTAAATGAAGAGTTAAATTAATGAATATTTATTTTATAGCGTAGGTAGGCGGGACGAGCATATGGGCCACCTGATTGTAAGTTGTCATCAACGCCCATAGACATTGGCATTGTAAGAGATGTTAACCATCGCTTACATCGCCAATGCGCCACCAACCTTGGGAACTAAGATGTTATGTCCCTTGTGCCTGTAATTACACTGACTCACTCACCCTTCAAACCGGAACACAACAATACTAAGTACTGCTGCTTTGCGGTAGAATATCTGATAAATGGGTGGTACCTACCCAGACGAGCTTGCATAAAGTTCTACCGCAAAGTAAATAAATGAATAAATAAATACATTCTAATATGACTAGGATATATTTATTTATTATCTCGCATTAATAGATAATCAGTGCTTATCTCGCATTAAGCAAATATTGGAACCTCTTCGATATGTATCAATTTTTTTTTTGTTATAGAACGGCTTTGTGGAGTGTCGGAAAGGTGCAAAGGAGTGCGGGATAATGAAAGACTGCGCGGTCGAGATGCCACGCGAAGGTTGCTGTGCACGATGTAAAGGATGTTGGTATAATGGCACGGAGTATGCTTCTCACACTGAGTGGAATGAAGATGGAAGACTGTTCCGCTGCGAAGCTGGCGTGGTGACTATGTCACGACCAGAGTGCTACGCACCTTGTGACAATCCTAAGCATCAGAGGCATTCGCACTATAATTGTCCAGTTTGTGAAGGTAAATTATTGCGCTAAAAATATAATGTGAAAGAAGTAAAGTAAATACGTACTAATACTAATACACATACATATATAAAAGAAGAAATATTTTTTGTGTTAATATAAGATTATAAACATTGATGGTTAACATTTTTTGCAAAATTTTATAATTTTTCATTAGAAGAATCTTAATTAATCTTCTATATAAAAATGATATTGTTACGAGGCGTTTCTCGGCAACCAATAACATTCCTTATAACTAAGAAATAAACAAACATAATGACTTAAAAGAATGCACTCCCTATTTCACGCTGCGTTTTCCCACCACGAGTACGGAGGTACGTTATTTTCAACGAATATAATTGCCGAGCGACGCTGGCGCAGTCTTGTCTCGGAGAGCGCCCACCCAGACGCACGCGCAACAAAAAAATTATAATCCCATTGAAAAACAAATATAAACCGACATGCGAACTTAATAAAACCAAAAACTCAGGCAGTTTACGTCCCTTTCCAAACTTTAACAAGTTTATTAATTCAAAATCAAATAATAGTAATTTTCGAGATGACGGCACAGAATCGCTTTTGAAAATGGCCGACACATTCCGACCTATCGTTTTATTGCCTGTATATTTTATTCATTACCCGCTGGCTGGTCAAGAATAACGAAGGATTCTCGGACCTTGGCTTTCTTGAATTATTAAATTATTTTGCGTCTTTTTCTTCTAAATAAAACATGGCTAATTGGTCGATTTAAAAAACCTGTGGTTTTTAGACAAAAGATGATGATTGTTAATTACAATTTTTATGTTGGCACTTTGTCTTGTGTCTACGTTCACCATAATACCTTTGTTCTGAGGTGGCCGCGATTCGCCCACACGCCGAGGTTGACAATGGCATAACACACAAGACGTTGCGCAGTAGCTCAGAGTATCTTCAGACAATGGACTACTCAGTCATAATAACTCGTTCCTCTCAGCTCCATACATAACGCTTCGATGACTATTATCGGACAACAAAGTGACTTATTGATCTGTATGTTATCAATAAAAAGTCACGACCATTTGTTCCCATTATGTTCACCTTGTTTTATTGTAACCTAAGTTGTTATTATTTATAATAATAAAACGTCTTTAATTTGAAATAATTTTCAAATAGTTCTGTGTTTCTTGCAATCACTTTCTGCAATTGTTACTTTTAATAATATATTGGTTTTGTACCTTTATTTACGCGTATTTCAATGTATATGAATTTTACTGAATATTACTTTTATGCGGACCACCCAAAACATATTCGGTCGTTTGGCATGGTAAATAATTACTTAAGACAAAAGGAATGATTTCTACCTATGTCTTTACAAAATGAGATCTTATTATGTTCACGGGGGTTCGTTAAAATTACATATATTTGTAATGGTCGGGAAGTCTCCCACGGCGTTTGCGTCTCTATTATTGACCATTAATCAAAAAGTTAACAACCTACTTAAAAGGTAGAGGCGGGTGGGTTTTTGTCTGTTGCTCAAAGCGGCCGACGTCTGCATGGCTGCGGGAACGCCGAGGTGTGCCCTGTGTTTGTTTGTTTTACGATCCCAACGGTGCATTAGGCTTTTTGCTTCTTTTACGTCCTATTCCTTTATGATTACGACCTTATCAGACTTAAATTGTTTCTTTTTGTTTAGGGACAAAGCGAAATCTCGAGATGACCATAAATGGATTGTAGTTTCTGGCAAAGAATGTAAAACTTCAGAAATAACATGCGTTACGCATATATGTTATTTCTGAAGTTTTTCAATTTGTCATAAACCCTAAAATATATACGTAGATATGTATACAAATATATTTCTTCTCTTGAATACGAAACCTCTCGAGTCATTAATTATTTGTAATAATAAAACTACATGTATAATGCCTGTGAGCAATATTTCTGGCAGTGCGGATCAGTTTATGTATGTTATATTAAATTGAGACTGGACGTTTTTGCAAAAGTTATTCTTCATCTTTTTGCAGGTGAATCTGTATGTATATCTGCTTTTTGATTGTATTAATTTAAAAAATACTAAAGTGCTTAGTCATCGATAGACATAAAAATTCCGAGCAGAAATTGTATGTTCCATGTCTTTGTTGGAAATTCTAAAGCTCCACAAACCTTTTTAAACATAAACAAAAGCTTACTCATCTAAATTCTTTTAACGTTTCGAGTGCTATCGTTATTATTGGCCATGTCTGCGACGGCCCGAGAAATTAAAATAATTAGCTTGTGATATACGCATTCTGCGTGTAATGAATATTTTATAGATGTTACATAAGTATACTAAAACGTCGCTATATGTTTCGACGTCGTAATTTTTATCGTCGACATTTTTTCCATTACAATGCGTTATATAACCGACCAATTGTCATTTCATTTATGGTTGCATATTGTGTTCAATTAACTACTGCGTCCTTTAAATTGCAGTCGCGTACGATGTCAAACAAAAAATATTGAGTTTTCGCTTCATTCATGATTTCTGTTTCTCCATTAACAATCAGTATGTATGTACGTGAGATAAATAATTCTGGTTTTTACAATAAGTGTTGAATGCTCAAACATTGCGTTGGTTAAACTATATATTATATTGAATTGTATGTCTAAAAAAGGACGATGTTATTCGTTATATCGGTTTTATTTTTCTAAGGAGTCTTGAGTGCCTTTATTGTGACAATTACATTATGCATTGAGCGTTCTGTGAACAGCGTACATATAAAGTACGAGTATGACTATTCAGCTTAAACATACACATAAAGGGTTATGACCAGCGTATTCCATTATATTCAAAAGCTCTTTACTGTACTTCAGAACAACCTACCATAAAAGCTTTTTTATTGAGATTCGAGTGTATTAATAATACTTATCTTTGTGTTAGTATTGTGTTCGGAATGAAAAACATTTATATACTGTCCTTGAACATTTATAAAATATATCTAATACGCAGAAGTATTTATAGTCATTGTGGAGATTCGACGCGTGATCTGAGAATCGTGTTCTAAGGATGGGTACTTCGTGTGCGTCTAGTTTTCCCATTCATTAAATCCTGATTGATTCATCGCCCGATTGTATTAATTTATTTAGCGTGCCCCTTGTCGCTTTGTCTTTGTGATTCTTTGAGACAATGGTGAAAATATTTTGCACTTCTTTTTAAACAATTAAGATTTTTTAAGAAAATAAACCTTGACATTCCACGTATAGCTCTTTAAGAGTAACAAAGAATTCCTCGTACCGTTTTTCAGAATTTTTCCTTTATAAAATACTAATATTATAAATATTTCTATTTTTACAGAATGTGTCATAAATGGACAACGCGTGTGGGAAGGCCGAGATGTTCGTATACCAGAAGAGCCCTGCTTGTCGTGTCGCTGTATGCGGGGGACATTGTCCTGCATTAAGCGAGCCTGCCCTGTTTTACCCTGTATCATCTCGCAACAGTTCACACCACCTGGGGAATGCTGCCCCAAATGCACACACCCAACTGCGGATAAAATTCTTCCAAGTATGTAAACTCATTCATCATGTTTTAATATCATTTTATTTCATCTCAAAGGACTCCTTGAGGTTAAAGCTTATTTGAGCACGCTACTTCAATGTGGGATGGCACGTCTGACACGTGGAACTCGCATCCTTCGCAACGATATATTTTACTGTCGAGGTGAATTTTAAGCTTTTAAATGCTTGTCTGGGTTTAAATCTAATATATACAGAAGTCTTCTAACCACCCTGTGGTCGGTTATAGCATTAATTGAAAAAAAAACTATAATCATTAATGTTCATAATGTAAAAATGCTTAATACATTATAATATATTTTAAGAAATATACAACCTTAATATACTCTCTATCAGTTTCAGCACTTTCGCTACCGAAACCATGCATAATTGGCAAGGAATATCACGATCATTCGATCCCCTTTCAAGTGGATCCTTGTACACATTGCACTTGTATGAATGGCACAGCAGTATGCACGCGTCATACGTGTCCAGTGCTGACTTGCGGAGCTCGCGCACTGCCACCTCTTCCTGGTAAATGCTGCCCAGAGTGCCCGGAAATAGAAGAAGCACAGACAGCCTGTGTTATCGCCGGAAAAACTTATCAGGTGCGTTTAAAAACTTAACTTGATGATAAGTAATTGAGTTTTAAATTATTATTCTAAATAGTAATTTGCACTTATTTCAGGATGGAGAGATATGGCAGTTAGACGCGTGTAAGTCTTGTGAGTGCCACGGAGGAGAACCACGATGCGCTATGGAACGATGCCCTACGTTAAGCTGTCCGCCCGATCAGACACTCCGACAGTTACCTGGGCAATGTTGCCCTAAATGTGTAGACATTGACGGAATATGCACTGTCTTCGGTGATCCTCATTATAAAACATTTGATGGAAAATTTTACAGCTTTCAGGGTTCTTGTAAATATCAATTAGTTTCGGACTGTAAAAATCACACATTCTCTATAAGAATATCCAATGATGCTAGGAACACTTCACATTCGTCTTGGACGCGTACTGCAACACTGCGCATTGGATCCACCAAGGTCAACATGGGAAAGAAAATGCGCATAAAAGTAAACGGACAAAGAATAAGTTTTCCTTACAAAATTAAAGGAGTTGCTGAAATAAGTCGAAGTAATGGATCTGTTATTTTGAAATCTGAAATAGGGGTACAAATGTTATGGGACGGTGACGGATTTTTAGAAGTGACTGTATCCAGCTCATATAAAGGAAAGTTATGCGGATTGTGTGGAAACTTTAATTCGGTTGCTAGAGATGACATGAGAACGCGTGACGGAAGACTTTTAAATGATACTTGGAGGTTTGGAGCTTCGTGGCGGGTAGGCGGGCATCGTGCTTGCACTAGACGTCTGGAACGACCGAGCGGGATCTCACGATGTCGTAAGTCGAAGTTGACAAAAGTACAACGACTGTGCCGTGCATTTCAAGCTAATGAGGCATTTTCAAAATGTATTGGTAAAGTTAACCCTCATAACTATGCGGAAGCATGCCTTCTGGATGCATGTAGCTGTTCGGGTTTTCGATGTCATTGTGCTGCATATAGAGCGTATGCGAGAGAATGTACTCGTGTTGGTGCAGAACCTCAAGATTGGATGCGTGCCGCTTGGTGTGAGGGCCCTCCACCGCCATGGCTAAATCGCGGTCGGATGGGTGTCGGTCGCTCAGTCAAACACAGGCCGAAAGACTTATTAACTTTGGGTCCAATACCTAAACGAAATAATAGCCGTTCTCGGCCTCCACCTCCAATTCTACATTAATATACTATCATCAGCAACACAATTACTAGTCAAACCAGCTGCCATTATGGCAATTATGAGGTAAATTATTGATTTTTTTTTATTAAAGACTGAATTAGTTCAAGCTCTGATTGAGAAATTAAAGGTCGAAAATAATAAAACAACGATTAAATAGAAGACTCAATAAAAATTGTTTTAAAAGTATTTATTTACTAATTGCAAATTAGCGTATAAATTCTCCAAATTTGTTTCTACTTAATCTATTTGATACGCTTTTCAAAAAAACTCTATGTTTATTAGAACTATTACAAAACTAAGCACTATTAAATTCAAAATAAATCCGTGACACAACACAACAACTTTGGTTCAAGTACAAGCAAAAATAACAAATAGTATGACAATTAATCGAATGTATTTTTTTGTTTCAGTATGTAAACAGAAAGTGTCTAGTTGAATATTGAACTTGAGTTGTGTCTGTAAGGTGCGACAATATTAGGAACGAAGATCTATTTACATAAACAGTATTCGTAATCTACTTATATTTAAGTGAACAAGTTCTGTTATAATATTATACGATTTTAGACCACCTTTAGCTTACTAGTACCTCGCCAAATCAACCAGCATCTACATAGTTATTTAAATGTATAATCATTCCTGTATAATGGTTAATGAATGAGGTTATGGTTGAAGCTCCTCTTTTTATACTTTTTTTTATAACAAAGAGCGATAAGTATAATTGAATTTCTTATAAATTACTCGTTTCGATGTTAATGTTTGTATTTGATAATAATGTGCTGGTTTTATGTATTGGTGGACGCCTAGATCCTAGTTCCGCTTGAAGTGGTAAATGTTTTATAATTTATTGCACTTTAATTCTATACTTTTCAACAATATGTGATAATTAGCTTTGAATATGACTTCAGACAGGAGACGTTTGGTTAACATAGTTCAAAATGAGATCTCATCAGTAGTTAGTTTACGAAATCTTAGATCTAGCCGAAGCCAAGATGCTAACGAGATTGTATGGATCTTGTGTATATACTTTGAATGAAGTCTAATTCAATTTTGTCTCATATGAACGAGCTCGCTCAATTCACTGTCAAAATGTATACGCTAAGACGAGCGGCTCTGTTACCCTTTTGTTAACGAACAAATAATTTATAAACGTTATAATTGTACATATTTTGATCTATTCCACTAAACATAATATGTAACTATTAATACATAATTAGTTTTAGTATTTTAAATTAAGACTATTAAAATTTTTAGTTTTTAATGCGTTACCAATGAATTTTAATATTGACATTGATTTTTAACGTTAAATATAATGTGGTGTTGATCTGTCTCACGTTGTATGTTTATCGCATTTGTATGTCATAATGGGTTAGTTCACAAAAGTGAAATGTACTAAGTGCCATTGGAGCTTAAGGTGGCTGCGGCTGCACTGTCGGAACGAGACGAACTAAAGAATGAATTAAATAAAAGAATAATTTAGAAAAACTAAATTGTTATAATTCTATTTATTTTCGGTAAAGTTGAAGAGAGCTAAATGAGCATTAGATATATCTGTTTAAAATCGCTTCGCTGTAGATCCGATAGTAGCACGCTCAAGCCGCCATGATTGTGATATAAGTATGCCTGTAGGTATTACTCGACAAAAACACATATGTACGTATTTATCTATCTATTCAAATCTATCAAAATTTGTTATCTATTTTATCGTATTTATTTCAAATGTACTTATGTAACGGTATCAATATATATTTTGTTTATAAACATGACATAATAAAATACTAGAATAGAGAAGGATACTAAAATTTTCGATGAGATTATGCGAAATATGACTTAAAGTGAACATATGTAGAGTATTAAAATCGGTGGTTCATTTTTTTTTTTGTAAATTTTAATGGAGCTATGGAATTACAAACAATTAAAGCGGCTTTTTATTTCCATGTAAGTCAAGACTTCCTATTTCAAACATAATTCAATTAAATTTTATTAAATTCCTATTAGTAAAACCATTTTTATTCCATTATCTATATTTCTTATCATTATTTAATAATGGTCTACGTTTTATGTAGGCTTCTAAGTAAGTTATTTGAGATTGAATATTGTTTTATTATTTGATAATGCAAATTTTGTCGCCATATTAATGATATCATTTATATTTTATTGCATGGATACTATTATTAATACATTTTCCACGCAAGGCTCATTTTTCGTTAAGTAATCATTTAAATACCTACCACGTCAGCTGCTCTCTGATATTTCAATATAAACAGGATATATAATAATAAATTTCGTGGAATAATAATACTATCTATAAATAAATCATTATGCAAAGACTCCAAACAGAAAATAATAACTTAAAATTGGCCTTGAATGTTAATAGACATGCTTAATAAAATAAGTTGGACATTATGATTATATTATTTCAATATGTAATATATTTTGTTTTATTAAATAACCTATTAAAAGAACATTTTGATATAATATTATAATTTATAGTCTATATTAATACTGCCTGTATTTTTGTATAAGACCAGTTGTAAAATAACTTTTATATCACCAAGGTAATTTAGAACATTTAATGTGTCAACGCGGAAATTATTCAACTATCCAAGAATTATCTAATAATAAAGAAGTAATATTCATAGGTGTTATCATTTAATATCAAATAATATCGGAATAGAAATATTCTCCAGAGTTTATTATCAGCGGAATAGCATTTTAAATAGATCCATTACTCTCGACTGGCGGCGAGCCAAACTTCTGCATTTTATGCCATCAAAATTATCTAGGACAATTTGGCGTCCGGTATAAAAACAGTGACTTTATTATTTTTATCACGCAACATTTCTACAATGATATTTCTGGACGAACATTTCATTTGAAGTTTTCTCTCATTTCCCTCACGTTTCTTTGTGCCAAAAACTTTCATATTCAGTAATCAAAGATAATAATAGTGTTGTAAAAGATTTATTAATAAAGTATGTATATATAATCATTTCTCAGCCACACGCATCAGTTGAACGAGAACAAGGGAACATTTTTTACAATACTTACATATGTTTAGTTTTTTACAATTACTGTATGTTTAGTTCAATAATTCCAAGACTCGAAGGTTGAAGTACCAAAATGTATGAAATATATTTAACTTAAAATTAAATCATATTAAAGTATAAAAGCATTGAGATAAATTAGTTCATTCTCCAGTCATCATCTCCATAAACTCTGAAACAATGAAAATTCAACATGAAGATAAATCACTAAAAAAATATATTTCCATTGAATAAGAGAACATTTACTGAACCATAAAATTAGATCCTATTTTTAAAATCGGCATTAATTTTATATCAACTGATATTATTATTTAATTAATCTATCTACTTTTAAGAAAATATTGTATAATGTTTAAATAATTGTATAGTTATACCATCGAAGTCAACAGTGCCGCTGCCGTCCGTGTCGATTTCTTGGATGAGGCCGTCGAGTTCATCGTCCGTCAGCTGCTCGTCCAATTCACGGAGGATTTCACGCAAGCTCGATGTGGGAATGTAACCGTTGCCTGTAATTAAAGGATATTACTTTCCTAAAAAACTAATACAAAGCATGAATACGAAATATAATGTCTAAAATAATATGAAAAGTATGTTGAAAATCTAGCCCGATGAGAGAATAAAAAGTTCATATCGAATTTGTCTTTTTTATAAACGTTAACCTCGATTGGAAATGGTGCTAATAATACAATTGAACATTTAAATGTTTAATTTGTATCGATTGAAAGCATACGTAAGGAAATTATTTATAGACGGTTCGCCATCTTACCTTCCTTGTCATATAATCTGAAAGCTTCCCTAAGTTCCTTTTGCATAGCCTCAGCGTCTTCTTCAACGATGAACTTGGCAGCGAGGGTTACGAATTCAGGGAATTCCAAACGACCAGACTCTGAAATATTACAAAGCTTACTAGTTACTATAAAATAAATCATTGTTAAAATATATATTTTTGGCAATTTTAATTAAATTACTATTTACGGTAAGTTATATTAAAAAAAATGGAATCAAATTATATAATACCCTAATATTAATTTTATAATCATCTGAACTTAACTGTTAACTTTTAAAAATAGATTACTCACTATCAGCGTCAACTTCCTCGATGAGCTCTTCCAGGATCTTCTTGTTGAAGGGCTGACCCATCATACGAAGGATGTCAGCTACGAAGTCACATGGAATACTGCCCGAGCGGTTGTGGTCGAAGCCATCAAACGCTTTGCGAAGGACTGGAACAAACCACGAATTCAATCAACCCTGATTACTTGTTATATAACCTGATGTGCGTTAATCTAATAATTATGACCTGACATACCCTCAACGTTGAGTGCACTCATGGCACAATTCCGACCAATAAATAATAAATGCTTGATTATTCAAAAATGCTTGGTTCTAAAGTCAGTGTCCCAGTGTTTCGCCGGTAATTAAAACAGTCACACTGAACGTTAGGCCGGCTGTGGTAAGATTAGGATGGCAGTTCAATGCTCTTAGATGTAGTGCGAATAAGTTGTGCAATACAGTTATTTTGGTGCAGCAGTGTGGTGCATCGTTGATGCGCGTTGCGTGGAGAAGCAACGCGTATTTAGGCCAGTTAGCAAATTAAAAGATAAACCAAATACATCCTGATTATAGTTATTTCATTGATGTTAACGATATAGTAAGTATTAAAGAATAAATTATTTTAAATATATATTCAAATAAATGAAGGTGTTTGAAGAAAGTCGAATGAATACATTTTTTTAACAATGTTGGCTTTTGAATCAACTTGAATTATTTCAGTCATTTTGTGTTTATCGTATTGGTTCAATGTAATGTAATTCATCCGGTTCCGCTTTCGTATCGTACCGAGCCAATTTCTAAATTCAGCAGTTTATTTAACAATAATGTGTAAATATAACAATTAAAAATATATTGAAACATTATTTTACCTTAATTCAGTAACAGACTGTGAATGACATTCAGCCTCCTCTCCTTTTTGATGAGAAGGTTTTGGAGCTTAATCCATAGCCGAGATGGCCCAGTGATAGCCGAGATGGCCCAGTGGTTAAAAAAGCATGATTCTTAACCGATGATCGTGGGTTTAAACCCGGGCAAGCACCACTGAATTTTCATGTGTTTAATTTGTATTTATAATTAATTTCGTGCTTGACGGTGAAGGGAAACATCGTGAGGAAACCGAGGTGTAGTACAAGGAGTACAGGTGTCTTATTTCACTGAAATTCTGCCACATGTGAATTCCACCAACCTGCACTGGAGCAGCGTGGTGGAATAATACCTTAATTCAATTGATTTGAATTCCATCTATCAATCATATTTCATAATTTATTAATAGTAGTTACTACTAGTTACAGTTGCAAATCGAAATATATAAACAAATGTTATAAAAAAAAAACGTGTAAATTATAATTAAACTAACAAACAGACCAGGTAAAAATGTGTATTAAAATATTTAGTTTTTTATATTATAGTAAAAATTGAAGTAAAATAATAGAATAAATATAATTTATTGTCTTTAAAATGTTATTTTCAATTTTGTGGTATATTTGATATTTTGCTTAGATTAATTTCACTCGTACCTGCTATAGTAAATTATTTATGTCAAAGATAAGTTGTATATCTATATAAAAAGATCTAAAAGAATCGTGGGATACGAATTTATAATATGAAGGGAACATAAACTCTGTATGAAAAATGAGTTATCGTATAACCCATCAATGTTACATGACAACTTCTATGCGCTGGCGACTAACGGTGGCAATAAAATTTCATAATTATTTGCTTGCCTGCGGTATATTTCGGAACGTGCGTCATTATTTTACGTAGATATAGTATAATATCAAATATTTTTTTTCAGAAATAAACCGTTTCAAATTTATAACGTCAGAGTTGAAAGACAAATCGATGGGATCATTTTTAAAATTTTAAACATTTGACTCATTGAAATAATGACGTAAAAAGTTTAACGCACGGACATTAAATCATACCAACATGTATGTTTAACATTGTTTTATTCGAAAAGCGACAGAAATAGTGGACTGAACTACATAACACAGGTTATTATCAAAGCTTAAATAGTTCAGTTATTTCAATGTAGATGTTTTCAATGTTAAGAATAGCTTACAAACATAGCTATAAATCTTACTTACATTTAAAGTAAAGTAAATTAAAATAAAAGCTCGTAAATGTCTCATTGCAATGAAGTTCTTGCGAAACGTACTCATTAATGTTTTGACGTGATGTTTTCCTTTAGTGTTGAAACCGAGGTGAATTAAACACAACTTAAGCACACGAAAAGTCATTGTTGCTTGACCAGATTTAGACATGCAAACACATAGTTGGGATCTTACCCACTGGGTCACCACGGCATTTGGTACGTGTCTTAGTGTTGCTATATCAATATATTGTAAAATTCAATGAAATTTAAATAAAAATACTTTTTTTAACACGCACGATAGTCAAAGGTCCAGATTAAGCTATGCGCAGCTGTTTTACGATATTTTGATAATTTGGCAACTATATAGTTTTAAAAACATATTTTTATTTTCGCTAGCTACGAGTAGTTAATTTTGATCATCAAGATATCTTGGCAGTTGTCTCAAAGCCCCATGCGCTTTATCGCTTTTTTTTAGGTTTTAGCTGTTTATTAATTATTATCTACCCACTGTCGTCCCATGGTCGTTAAAAATGAGGACAGCCTGCGATAGCTGAAATTATTAACCATGATCTTTGACTCATCTAATATGTTTTTTAAAAATAATTTCAACCCACATTTTATAATAAAAATTTATTGTGGTTATTGCAATCTCAGAAAAATATTGTTTTTATAAACGACATATAAAATACAATGTTGAGGAAAACGCGCCGACCCCAAATAAATGAGATAAGGGCGAATAAATACTAAAACTTCAATTTCTCATGGACTAGTTTTGCTATAAATATTTTCTCTTGTGAGCAATGATCACAAGTGTATAATTTATATTCAATCTATAAGTGAATATATTTAACAGAATTTAATCAAAGATCTGCTGTTTCAAATTCGGGGAAGCGCCACTAAGTAGTCAAGCATTTAATTTGTTTATAATTCATCTTATGCTTAGTACTCAAGGAAAATATCGTGAATAAGCCTGTATGTTTAATGAACGACACACATGTGTACCTCTAACTCACTCTGGAGTAAAACGGATTCACCACGAACCTTTTCTTTTATAAAATCCCTAAAAGTACAGTAACTGTAACGTAGATATAAATGAAACTGTAAAACATTTATGTTGATAAGTCATAAAAAAACTAAAATAGAGGTCCTTCATACATCCATATACATACTTTAGGCAAATCCTATCCTTTTTACATTTTTACTAGGTAATTTATCTAACATTCTATTTTTTTTTTCTTTTGTCCAGTGTATAAAATAATGCGCTAATAAAATTTACGTAAATGTTGTAATCGAATTTCTTCAATGTTCGAGTATAGTACGCTTAATCTGATCCACGGTCCATTGGCATCGTTCCAAGCGTGTTACCACGCTACGGTTGCCGCCCGCCCGAACTTGCCCCTTTTTATAATAACAAACATTAGCTAATGCGCGTAACTATTAATGTAAATTAACGTTATAACAACATTTTCCTTGTAGCTATTTATTTAACAAAATAGCTGAGTGCAGAAAATAGCCTCGAATAAATATCGTTTTGGCTTAGGTAAAATTATTTCACATGGATAAGTTACAATGTGTTTATTATTTTACATATGATTGTAATGGTTATATATTATTCCTCAAAACGAGTATATATCGAAAAATATAACAAAGTTTATAGACTAATGCATATGAGATCCGTTACTATTTTTCTTTAACAGTAGATCTTTACCGTAACTGTCACTCGACAGTTGGACAGCTGTAGGTATTGCTGTTCCAACGAACAGTCAGCTTTCAACGAAGGAATTAAGTTTCACAGTTTTTCACATATCACGCTGACAAGATGTTAATGACGATATTATTGTTAGATGTTTTTTTTACTATACTAAAAGTACGGGCTCTTACGGTTTTTTTTTCACTTTGAGGTAAAACTTTGTTGAAAAAAATTATAAAATTAAGAGAATGGTTATAAAACACTATTCATACATTAAACCTTAATAAGTATTGAACTGAATGAGCATAATTATATTGTAAGTTAAAAGATATAAAAATGTACTCTGTCATCGTCAATCTAGTAAGAAACTAACGTTTGAATAAATTATATTAATTATATGAAATTTAATTCTAGTCCTGAATTTAAATAAAAATAAAAGATAAATACTGTTATCACGTTAGTAGTGATAGTCAACTAAACTACTTTAGCTTAACAATAATATCCCTTTGGTTGATTTCGGCAGCTGCAGCCAATCTTAGAGGCTAACGCACCAAGCACACTCAATTCCCACACTCTCATTTAACATACTGCCAAAATAAGAACAGGCGCAGAATCAATAGCGTTACGACATGTAAAAAAATATCTCTTTCATTAACTCGTCTCGGTATACGAAAGTATGAATCTGCACTTATACAAACTATATAATAAAACAACAGGGTTTTGCTTTTGCAAAACTAATATTTTCATAAATATCATAAAATTTTCATAAAATTTTCATAAAATTTTCATAAAATTTTCATAAAATTTTCATAAAATTTTCATAAAATTTTCATAAAATTTTCATAAAATTTTCATAAAATTTTCATAAAATACATAATCTATCTATACCATTATACAAAGCTAATGTTGTTTTAATTAAAGTATACATTGGATATATTTTTCGAAAATATAATAACCTACTAACTATTTATATGCAAAGGAAAGAAACACACATTCATACGTGATAATATATGTCTATTTTGTTATTGAGTTTATGCAGATTAAAGTTTCAGACAGGTTTTTTTTTTTAATTATACAGAGATGGTCTTCTTTGTAGCATCTTCCTTGTGCTTGAATTTTACTAATTTCATATTCGATGATAATGAACAAATATAATAAAAATATACGCATATAAATTCTTAAATGGACAACAATGCTTGAGAAAACTATTTAATAGTCTAAAGTAATTAGATATAGCCGAAATATAGTTGATTACATATGTATGTAATCAATGTATAAGATTATGCGCCAAGTAAAATGTTTTATAAATAATAATCCATGTCAGTAGTCATAATAATTTAACTTTTTACGAGACACGCCCCATTGTAGTTGTTTCAAATGTTATTTCTGTAACATTAATTAAAACCCACACATCATTTTTAAGATAGAGCCCATGTTCGTTAAATTTATGTAGTCAGGCCTCTATTGTGTTTTTGGCTTATCGCCAATATTGAGTTAGCGTTTTTTTTTTTATTCTTCAAAGTAAACATTATGATATGTAATATTTTTATACTATCTTTTTTTATTATGATAATTTAGTTTTATTATTATTAGTCAATAACTTACCGGCAATTTGTTCCGGCGGGAGCTCATCAGCCTGAAACAAATGAAATAATGTATAGACAGCAGTCGTATGTTTTTGTGGCAATTTATATTTTAGTATGAATTCAACGAAGAATAAAGTAGTAATTAAGACAATCTCTATATAGTTTGTGAGATAACGACAGACGATACTGCCAAGATCGTCATTTAGATTTTTCTTAGAAAGTGTTTTCAATGTCTTCGCGATTGTACATTCTACATTGTATTTAATTAGTCGTTCCTGTTGCCAAGAATATTCTAATAAAAAAATTACTAAAACACTTGTTTAAGGATTTCGCTTCAATCGCAAAGAACTTGCATGCTTCTCATATGAGAAAGGTTAAAGCAGAGAAAAAAAAAGTATTTGGAATGGATTTCATGAACTTGTGTTATTTTATTATAAAAAAATAGTTTTTTATAATTACAAGGCTTGGGCTATTATCGTCCACACAATGTACGCTTAATTGGAAGGTGCTTAGGAATATTAGTAATTCCTTAAGAATACGTGGGCATTAGTATTATTCTTTAAAAAAAATATATCTACTACATTGAGTTTTCTTAAAGATTTTACATAAAAACAGGTTTATTAAAAAAAAAATTATAAACCAAGTATTAAGTATGTAGGTCATAAAGGCAAGTTTTCGTGGACGCTAACGTAAGTGGGGCGTAATAAATTTATTTTACGTGCAATTGAAACTAAAATAGAATCATTGGTCTTGCGTCGGCCACTTCTATAAGCATATTCACATGTTTTAGATAAGATATAAGGTTACTAATAATATTTGATTAACTTTATTACGAATATCAGTGTTAATAAAATAAATAATATTTTAAGTGTTTTTGAGACATGACACGCCTGTTTTAAAACAGTATTACGTATTTCGGATTAAAATATCTAAACACACAACTTTTTAAATACGCTGATCCATATTCACGAATAAAAAGTGTTTTCCTGAGTCTTCTACTCAAAGAAAGATGTATATAAAATCTTTACTGAAGCAATAAAATGTTGATTTTATCTGTTTCATTCGTTTATTATAGCTGTACTTCATTTTAACTACTTTATTGTATGTTTCCAAAATACAACGATTATTACATTTAAAAAAAATGTAAAAATCTAATTGTGGCTTCGCCAGCGGAAATATAAAAGAAGACAAATCGTTATCGACAGTTTAACTAATCCCAAAAACTTATGTTTATTTATTTATCTGTGTAAAATTTAATGTATATAATAATAGTCATAATAATAATATACACTTTGGATCGATTAAATAAAATATGCATGAAGGAATAATATGAATTAATTTCTTAGTTTTTCTTTACATGTTGAAACTAAGTTCTCCTCTAAATTCCTCCTCCCCTCCTCTACTCCTCAAAATATCCCTTATGTATATGTATTGCTTATGGTGTGCTTTGATAGGAAATAAGTCAGTACAAAAACTTTTGTATAAAATACATATAAAAATTAATATTATATATTCATATTAATACGGTTAATTATTGTTATAAAATTATTTCACATATGTTGTTATTGACTCTCCCAAAAATAAATAATTACAATTATGATTGATGTTAATTTAAGAAATGGAAAAGTTTTGGTTTAACTGATGCAGTAAGATAATTGAACGGAATTCCCAATTTTTTAAAGTGATGTCTTAATAACTTTAAATAAATAAAATATGCCCCAAGTATATACTAAATATTGCTTACATGTTTTTTATTATGTCGTACTTGGTGACATGCCTAATAGAATTTTCATACTGATATTTTGTTTAAAAAAAAATGTTGAAAAAAAATGGATGGCACCAGACATGTTGAATTCATCTGGAGTTCCAGTAACATTTAAGTAAATCCCAAAAAAAATCTTTTGGAATGTCTTAAATTTCACCTACCCAGTCTTCTGTGTCCAGAACCATGTTTGATGTCACTAGTTAGCACTGTGAGACGCACAACACGACTGACCGCGAGTTTGCTGATTCCAGCGTCCAGGGTTATTTCTGCTGCTTTACGAGTTTGGCCTTTCATATACTTTCACATAAAATAAGCGGAGGTGCGGGGGTAAGGGGGAGGCGGCCGTTTCGGCAAGTCTTCCCCGGTTTCCTGCGTTTGCGCCGACCAATAGCGCGAGCCTCAAACGGCAGGATGCTATCGTATTTTTAGTCAGAAACGTGGTCAGTAAAAACGTAAACAAGCGGCGTGGCGTGTAAGCAAAACGCGCCGCCCGCCTTGTCCTCGGTACAAGCATTTTCTGTATCACTAAACGGGAGTAATGTAGGTTTTCGAGCCGTTTGCCGTGTAGCCGTTTATTATTTATACAACGTTGCTTAGTATTTTTCTGTGTGTAACTATATACTTTTGAATATTATCTGAATGAAACAACTTTAGAAATATAAATAATTCATCATTTATATCCGTAATTGACGATTAAATGAAGAGGATGTCTAATCTATTAATTTTGTAGTTAATGAATGCACTGTTGGCAGTTGTCACAAATTTTGCTGTTCATTTTCCTTTAAGCAAAATAAAAATTCAATACACATTTATATACTTATCTAATATTTCAAAAATGTGTATTAAATTTTTTGTACGCTTTGATACACAATAATAGGTAAAAGAAATTTATCGCTAAATAAGCAATTTATATAGTCGGATTTAATTCAGAATAGGCTAACTATATTATGTTTAATCAAAAAGAACATTGAATAAAAAGAACATTTTTAAATACCTGTATATGTCTCGAGGTCCAAAGCTCAAATCCCAGGTCGGACCCAATTCAGTTTTGTTTTCAAGAAATCTTTTATAGTTAGTGCGTCGAAAAGCACGTTGGCCCTGCACCTAAGCTCTCTCCTGGCACATCGGATCCCATCTTATTATAAAAGCAAGGAAACAGAAAGTGCAAATGTCTTTTTTATAATAATATAGGTAGGCGGAAGGTCAAAAGGGCCATATGTGGTCATCACAATCCACAATAGATATCGGCGCCGTAAGAAGTACGAATACTTACATCACCCATGCGCCACCACCCTCAGGAACTGAGATTTATGTCCCTGGTGTCTATAGTAACATCGGTTCACTCATCCTTGCAAACGAAACACAACAATTTACTATGTTTTGCTGTTTGTAGATATGGAATGATCTTTTTTGTTTGAGTATACTTCTCATTTGGTACCATTAAAATTTAAAGTAAAATTAAATTTAGGAGATGATTTGATTACGGACTCGAATTTTATTTGAAGTAATATTATCTATTTAAAAAATATAATATATTAGTTTGGTTTTTTAAATAGATAAATAGATTTATTTCGGTAAATCCATATATATTTATATTTTATTAGAATGTAATATGTATTTGAATTGAGTTTTGTTTGAATTGAATTTAAAAATAAAGAACTATAAACTGGCGTATTGTAAAGTAGTATATGTTTGTAAACAACAATAAAAATACAAAAGGTAAAGAGATATTTATTATTAGATGTGTATATTCAATTGACTTCAATATACACTACCAACTTTATACGATTACAGGAAAAATAAAGTGGTACGTTATTATCTAATTATCTCTTTATTTAGAGGTATGTCGAGTAAGAATAAAACATAACAAAATTGATTGAATATATCTAAAATGGTAGTAACTAATAGTAGAAACAATGACACTCGGGCCACTCAGTAGATATGACGTGACCTTTCTGACGCAAAACAAATGCGAAAGTTAAATATTTTAAGTTGCACTCAAATTAAAAAGAAGGTTACTAAAAAAAACAATGATTTTTTACTCACTACTTTTCAGTACAAAAAACTGTATGTCAAAATAATCCCCACCACATGTGGAGATAATGCGTTTTTCCATCGAAAAAAAAATAGGTAATCTTATATATAAATTAGCTGCTATGGGAACAAATATATAATAAGAAAACACAATTAGTTTCTATATATAAGATTTAGCAGTAGCGATATGTCACTGTCCATGTTTCATAAGGTCTTGGTCAAAGTTTCCATATTTCGCATGCTACAGCGTACTGGAACATAATAATAATATCTGCTTGAATCTAAATCAAAGCTTGTTAAATATATAATATTATATTGAATGATATGAAACATCTGCTCATCTGCTGCGTGCGTATGTGTGCCAAATATGGCGTAGGTAATGATACTTTGAATATTTCTTTTGTCACATCGCATCTGCGTCCGTTATATGTGTGTACAGTGTGATGAAAACTGGATGAATATTTATACAAAATAAACAAATAACGCTCTCGTTTTGCTAGGTTATTGACCTCGAAACAAATTTTCATTTTAAACTTAATTTTATATACTATAAATAGAAATAATAACAGTTTAATAATAATAATAATAATAATATAGACATTACCAATGGAGGTCACATTTTTTCTTTTGACCTTCAGTTAACCTATATCAAATTTGTAAAATATTTACAGTTTGAATAAATAATACCAAAGTAACGGATGTCAAATTATGAGAGCCAATAGAAATACTGAAATCGTAAATCAATCTCATTTTTATGAACTTTAGCAAGAAAGACAGGTTATTTTCAGCTTCAGTTATGGCCAGTGCGTAAAGCGTCGCCTCGGTAACACTGTAAATAATGAATGATTACACGCTTTTATTTAACTTCATCTGTTAGTACGTGTGGGTATAATCTTGTAATTGAAATTTAAAGCGGTTCCATCCAAACGATTGTATTACAACTTGGCACACACTTTTGGTGTTGGTTGGTTTAGATACGATACAATCTCAGATATGAAATGGGTTTCGTTTTAAAAACGTCGAAGTAAAAACTTTTTTGAAGTTTTTTTTTTTAATTTAGGTTATACTTTATTGCACACCAAGACCTAAACTAAAATAATCACTTTCATTTAAAAATTGTGTATGACTTGCAACAGGCTGCCTTGTCGCTTAAGCACCGATTTCTTCCAGGCAACCTTTGGGAAGAAGACTGATTATAAAATATCTGAGGGACAATAATTTTTTGGTATATATTTATATTATTTTAATTTATATCAGATTACATTTTATTAATTATTTTGTTTTATTTGTTTCTAAAAAAGTCATAAAATTTATGAAAATTAAGTGACACACCTATATTTTTTTAATATTAAAAATAGAAAAGCAGATGGCAAATGCGCCACCTGTTATTAAGGAGACCACCACTAGCAACACCCACACACACGGCAAATCCTAATCATTCTATATACCGCTAATAGACGACAACCGTATGAAGAAATATGATATGCCTCTTGTTCCTGGCTCACCTACCCTACAAAACAAGCAACTCGGTAATAAAGTGATTATTTTATTGGATTGATTTAAATAATTAATAAGGTACGAACCTAGACGGGCCTCACAAAGCCCGTTACGTTTTTCTTACATTCATTCATATTATAATAATTCGAATGCAAAGAAACCACATAATGATCAAGTTGTTTCAATATAAATAAAGATATAATATTACAATATTTATATGGGTTTATTTATTTAGGACAAGTTTATTTATTTATACTCGGTGGTAGAGCTTTGTGCAAGCTCGTCTGGGTAGGTACCACCCACTCATCAGATATTCTACCGCAAAACAGCAGTACTTTGTATTGTTGTGTTCCGGTTTGAAGGGTGAGTGAGCCAGTGTAATTACAGGCACAAGGGACATAACATCTTAGTTCCCAAGGTTGGTGGCGCATTGGCAATGTAAGCGATGGTTAACATTTCTTACAATGCCATTGTCTATGGGCGTTGGTGACCACTTACCATCAGGTGGCCCACATGCTCGTCCGCCAATCTATACAATAAAAAAAAAAAAAAAAAAAAAAAAAGCAATAATGATGAATCAAAGGATGATATTCAATTAGTGTACAAAGTACTTTACGACAACGTAGTAGCAAAACAAACCGATCCGGGAACATGCATGGCTGTCTAGCTCTGGCCATTTCCTCCTCACACTTAACCACTCTGTGGATTCAGCTTACGCCAAAGACATTTCCGCACCGATAAAAAAAAAAACATAATAAATAGACATAGAAACCTTCAAGAAAAAAGCATACTCATTCCTTAAAGGCCGGCAACGCATCTGCAAGCTCTTTGGTGTTGCAGGTGTCCATGAGCGCTGGTAGTCATTTTCCATCAGGTGAATCCCATGCACGTTTGCCACCTGTTATAAAAAAAAAAATACTACGGTTATTATTTTCTAATTTTTCAAAATTACTAACTATATATATAACTACTTCTATACGTATCCTAATTGCGTAGACTGATTACAAATATTCGAGCATGATACTCAATAAAAATACTAAATGGAGTGAAAATTATTTATTACTTAATTCTTAGAATATTATGAGTACATAATTAGAGATATTACGTTGAAGACTACTAGGATTAACAATGTCACAGTCAACAGCGTCTCCGCCTTGATTAATAAAAACACAATTCATTGTTTAAAGCAAAACTTTTAAAATACCAAATAGACCAACTGTCACTTATTTAGGCAATAAAACTTGTACATTTTCATGTATTACTTGTGTATGTTTATTTTCCTATCGGTTAATATATAATATAGAATTTGAATAAATCTTCTTCTCGTTCGTTCTCGTTGGTTCTTCTGGGTAGAATCGACATTCTAGAATTCGGTAGATTTACATGAAATTTGATTACGGAAAACGACATTGTGAAAGTCTTGAATAAAGTACGTAACTCTTTTTTGATTTGATATTATTAAAAGTAAAAAGTAAAAGTAAGTCTGGAAATGTCCTATTGGACATTGGCTAAGGTATTCTCTCCTTTTCGAGGAGGAGGTTGGTGCTTACTCTACCACGATCCTCCATTGCGTTGGTGGTTGGTGGATATACGTGGCAGATAATCATCTTTCACATGCAGGTTTTCTCACGATGTTTTCATTCACCGCGGAACAAGATATGGATTATAAACGAAAATTAAGCACATGAAAATGCAGTGCTTGCCTGAGTTTAAATTCGGAATCATAGGTTAAAAGGATAAGATTCACGTCTGCTAACCACTGGGCTTGCACACAGCTCTTATTATTTATATAAGTATGAATAAAGCTTCATGTACATATCAATCACCGGAAATTATTTTATTTCCAAAACTATTAGATTATTATTAAATTTATCTGCGACCCAGATTTACAATTATGTAATTTTATAGAATACGCATCTATTAATAATTAATTATAATGTTCAAATTTTCTTAAAGGAATTACTTTACTGAAGTTTATTTTTTACGAATTAATTTGTACTATTAAAAAAAAACTTTTAGCGACGTCCAAATGATAAATCATGAAAATTATTAACTGGAAGAATTTAGATTCAATATCATCATTATTATATGTTTAAATTTTACCGTGAAAATATTATAATCGACTACATTAAAGCATACGAGTGTAATTAGCATAAAATGTGTTACCGATTTTCTAATCCGCGTACATCGCCCACGCTCTGTCATCGTTTGTTTACAAAACTGTGCACGGCTTCGAAATAATATGTTTAAACGTGAAATAAATGCTTTCATCCAATGGTATAGTCCAGTTGGCGTTTTATTGTGAATGCGATTCGAAGCTTTATCTCATACAGCTGGTTGCTGGATTACAGCGTATAAATAGATTATAGACAACAAAACATTAACAAATCTCGCTCGGTAGGCGTTTAACATTTTTGTATGTCGATATTGTGGTCGGATTCTGGCTTCTTTACGAGCGTTTTAGGATGACTCAATAGTGTTATTTTGTATGAAGTAACGTTATTATATCAAAGATTTCATTTAGTCTTCACATTGTACATAATATATAACAGAAAACATTATAAGCGATAGATATATGTATGTAATCATAAGACTGTCTACACAAACGAATTACTTATTTTACTCGGTTGCATAATACTACTAACTCTTTTCTGGTGCAAAGTTTACGGTTCTAAAATAACATCCCAGAAACTATCCAAAATGCCTCTATTGCTAGATTAAAAAAAAACGTAAACAAAAGATTGATAAAAGGTTATTATACAATTATATATCTATATAAATAAGTAGGTCTAATGCTTCTATATTGAATAAGAGGTTTGATTTGATCGGATACGCTTATTTATGTCCATTGTGGTCCAACCAATTTATGGTGTAATACCAGGCTCATATAATTTTTGTTCTTTGCCTTCATCAAAACTAATATACGAATTCAATAAATTTAATCTCTTAGCTATTACACAAGTTGTTAGTGGCTGATTTGCATCAATTAATGTCCTATTCTTTATCGACTTCAACTAGCATTTAATAACACATCTTTAAAATTAAAATTACACATTAAGTAATTAGTTTCACCACTGGTGTTCGGTTAATATATTTGCTCTATACACATTTCTCTTACCTTTAAAAAAATTTGGTATATTTTAAAATTTAAAATATACCGAAATTGCTGCTTATCGCATTCCATATTTGAAAGGGTGCCAACCAAAAACTATGAAGAATCTATCTAACTTTTTCACAAACAATCCGTCAAAATATATTCGTCATTCATTTGTTTTTTCCTCATTATTTTTTTCTTTATATTACCGTACAAAAGAAAACATGAAATATCGGTATATTTACGAGTACGAGTTCTACCGTAGCACCAGTGCTGCAGAATCAGCTCGAAGGATGAATGATGTGTACGGCGCTGGTGTCGCAAAAGAAAGCACGGTACGTTTTTGGTTTCAACGTTTTCGTTCTGGAAATTTCAACCTTCAGAATCAACCCCGTGGACGGCCGGAGACCAAAGTGGAAAATGAAGAATTAAAGGCTATTGTGGAAGCGGATCCATCACAAAGCACTTCAGAGATAGCTGCAGGCTTCGGGGTAAGTGATAAAACTGTATTAATCCACTTGAAGCAATTAGGTAAAGTAAAAAAACTTGAACGATGGGTACCTTATGAATTGAGTGAATCGAACTTGCTAACACGCGTCGACTGCTGTGTTACTTTGCTCAACCGACACAATAATGAAGGGATTTTAAATCGAATCATTACTTGTGATGAAAAGTGGATACTATACGATAATCGGAAGCGCTTGTCACAATGGCTGAATCCTGGAGACCCAGCCAAATCCTGCCCTAAACGAAAAATAACTCAGAACAAGTTACTTGTGAGTGTTTAGTGGACTAGAGCAGGTGTCGTTCACTACAGCTTTCTAAAATCTGGCCAAACGATTACGGCAGATATCTATTCTCAGCAACTGTAAACCATGAAGGAAGAACTAGCTGCTAAACCACCGAGATTGGTCAATCGCTCTAGGCCACTGCTGCTTCACGACAACGCAAAACCACATACTGCCCAACAAACAACCACTAAGTTAGATGAGCTACAATTGGAATATCTGCGACATCCACCGTACTCCCCGGACCTTGCTCCAACAGATTACCATTTTTTCCGGAATTTGGACAACTTCTTACAAGGAAAAAAATTCAACTCCGATGCGGCAGTCCAAACCGCCTTCAAAGACTTTATTGATTCTCGCCCCCATGGTTTTTTTAGGTAAGGGATCAATGAACTACCTGTGAGATGGCAAAAGTGCATAGATAACAACGGTGCAGACTTTGATAAATTAAATATATTTTACAAAAAAAAAAAAATGACTTTATATTTGTCCCGTACAAAACGCCAATTTCATATGTAAGGACCTAATATAATGGTTATGCGTCTTAAGTGTGAAGTTAGCTGTGAATAAATACACCATAACTCTATGTTGGGAAAAAGCTAAATTATTTGCAGAACAAATATAAATGTATACAAGAAAACAATTGTGTATTATATACTTAACATAACTACCTCCTTGGTCAAAAAGCAGAGTGGATTGTGTGGTTTGTCGTTTGAGAACTCCTATCTCTCAATAGTCTCCATTGCCAATGGCCGTCTTGACGAATATTTGTTAAGAGGATATAATATCGCCTACATATTTGAACGCAATTGTTTTCTTTACCTAGTTTTTCTACCAAAACCATTATAAGTGGCTCTTAGCAATGCTAGTTTTGTTGTTTTGTTTTAATTTCTGTTTTTACGTGGCACATAATTTTTATGGTGACACTGTCTTATTCTTACAAATTCGACGTAGAAAACTACATTTCTAAAACTGCAAAGACCATCGAAGTTGGATTTGCCTTACGAGTTTTATGGTATAAAAAATATTAAAAATAGCGATAACAGCGAAGCAAGCAAGGATTTAAATTGGCACATCGAATAAAAATTAAAATATTATTTATTCAAGCACACTTTTATAAGCACA
Source organism: Nymphalis polychloros (assembly GCA_905220585.2). Lineage (NCBI taxonomy): Eukaryota > Metazoa > Arthropoda > Insecta > Lepidoptera > Nymphalidae > Nymphalis > Nymphalis polychloros. Next base: position 6,353,362 of record HG992247.1, read on the forward strand.
TATAATTTAGTTTGAAATACCAATAAAAAATAAACAAAATAAGTACCTAGTGATTGCCTTACATAATGAAAATTTACCATTAACTTTAAACCATAGTGATCTTAATGTAACCGGTACTAGAGAATTTTCTAGGCATCTCCTTATAAGACTCAGTGGAATTTTCATAAATTTTTATTAGCTGGAAAACTCAGTTCCTCAGCATATATGTAAAATGTTAGACCATTAATTTACACATACCTATATCTCGTTTAATATATTTTGGTTATTTTCATAATCATACGACAATTACTTTGAGGTAACGCTATAGATTTATAACGTTATTCGTTTTACAAAAAGAGCTGTCCGTTCTATTTATATTCTTAAAGCTCGAAACTCCCTTCGGGCTGTTTTTAACAAAGTAGGATTACTTTCAGTTGGGTCACAATATTCTTCCAACAATATTACGTACTATGTACGTTCGTATAATCACAACAAATATGTACATATTTATACTTTAATTTAAACTTATAAAAACCAAGTATGCGAGATTGCTAAATACATCATTCCAAGAGCAAGGTATTCGTTATATATTTTTAAAAATGTTTATAAGTAAAGCTTAATATATAATACAAGAGTATAATATGGTAAGTGATGAAAAGTGTAGAATTCATATTCATTGATTATCATACAGTAACCTATTTCATTTGAGGGAAAGTATATTTAGTTTGTTGCTTGTTTTTATCGGTAGCGTCATTAAATTCCTAACTGCTGATAGTAAATCTATTCAATTGATTTAAAGAATTGCTGTTAAGCGACGCAAAATATTTTTAATCACTGAGTCTTAGGAAAGTTTTAATCTATACTAATATTATAAGGAGGAAATATTTGATTTTTTGTTTGTTTGTTACGATTTAAATAAAAAACTACATGACCGATTTAAAAAAAAAAACTTTCACCATTAGAAAGCTATATCTTTACTGAGTAGGATTATATTATATTTATAAGGCTATATTATATTATTTTTTTAAATAGAGACCCTCACCTGTAGTAGAATAATGTAACCCAAGGTATCAAAATGTTGCCTATAAAGTGATTATTTTGCGTGCGCTGCGAAAATATATATATAATATTTTATAATAATACTCTTAACTTATTTATTGTACCCTACCAAAATTAATATCATTTGAAAGCACAATTAAGACACTTTAAAAACGCGTATCGTTCTTTTCTGTAAAAACAATAATCACGAAACGTTAGGGTCTTTAAAAAAAAAGTGCTGAAAAGCTCATTAGAGGACTCACTACTTGTGCCACCTTGGACACGAATAAATGGGGGGTTAAAAATTAATTATGGGTCATTAGCTATCCAGACATCACAGAAGTCACACCTGAACAGCTCCAGTAAGAAAAAAACCCTGAAAAATGGATACCACGGCAGAAGAAGCAGCTCAAGTGGTAGCACTACTGCAATCAGGACTACGCCAAGTTGATATTGCTCGACAACTCAACATAAGCCGTTTCCGGGTGAAACGAGTATCCCAGCGGTACCAGGAGACTGGAGGCTACATCAGGAAGCATGGATCCGGAAGACGACGTTGCACTTCCGACAGAGACGACCGCTATATTGTGTCGACGTCTTTGCGTAACCGATTCTCCAACGCTGTTGAGCTGCAACAGCAGCTCCGAACAGCTCGGAGGACGTCGGTGAGCGTCTCCACAGTAAAAAGAAGGCTGCGAGAGAAGAAAATCCAGGCCCGTAGGGCTGCTACTGGCCCCAAATTGACAGCAGAGCATAGGCGAGTCAGACTTCAGTTTGCCCGAGACCACGTGGATTGGACGTTCGACCAATGGAAGTCTGTCCTCTTCTCCGACGAGACTAGGGTATGCCTTTTCTGCAATGATAGGCGTAGAAGAGTGTACCGGAGGCAGGGGGAACGGTACTCACAGGCCTGCTTTGAAGAAACCGTCAGCTACAGAGGAGGATCCTGCATGTTCTGGGGCGGAATTTCAATCCAAGGAAAAACCGACCTTGTGTGCGTCTCCTGCACTGGAGGTGCACGTGGCCAGGGGTCCCTGACTGCTCATCGGTACATCACAGAGATACTGGAGGACCATGTGGTCCCGTATGCTGGTTTTGTCGGGCCTGAATTCACATTCATGCACGACAACGCCCGCTCCCATACGGCAATCGTTGTTCGGGACTACCTGAATCAGGTTGGGATCCCCGTGATGCAGTGGCTAGCGAGAACTCCTGACCTGAATCCCATGGAGGCCCTTTGGGATGATCTGAAACGCCGGGTGCGGTCTCGTGATACTGCCCGTGCCACCCTTGAACAGCTTCGGGACACCGTCGTCGAGGAGTGGAGTGACATTCCTCAAGAACGCATCGTGACGTTGGTGAGGTCAATGAAGGATCGCATGGAGGCTGTAATTAGGGCTAAGGGAGGTAACACTAGGTTCTAAGTTTAGTTTTAAGAATTTGTTTTACTGTATTTTTTAATTTTGTTATGTTTTTAGATTAATTAAATTAAGTAATTTTGGCGTGTTTTTCCTTTTTTCATGAAAAATGTTTTTTATATGCTTAGTAATCACTATCACAGTTTTATTATTTAAAGGATTCAATAAACTTTAAAATGAGGCCCCACACTTATACCTTACCATAGATGAAATAGGGTTTATAGTTGCTTGAAGTCAAAATACCAAAAGGTGCGATTTTATTGACGCTGAGTTTATATATAATGATATGATATATAGAATGGTTTTCTATATGTTAATAGTACTCATGATTGCACATAAAAAGTCTGCGGTGGTATATACCAAACTATTATAGTTAGCTACAATAACAGTTTTTGTTTAAATTATTAAGTTCAAATACGGGTGGAATCTAATAGGGGTGATATTGGTATCATGTTATTAATCCTTATCCATTTCAATGGTTGGATGATTATGGTTGGTAATGTACGTGTAAATTCCACTTTAAATTATTCGGATCGGACTTTTAGTTTAGAAGTTATGACGGGTATAAAAATTCTCTAAGTAAGAAAAATGTCACGGTTTGAACAAACTGTAAAGCCGGCTTTTGACTATGGGATGTAATATATATTACATCTCAGGCTATATATTACATCCCGATTGCTGTTCACACTGTAAAATATATATTTTGGAACAGTTCAGCTTCGGTCACCACTGTGGCCTATCACGTCATTTATGGTCGGTTGAACGGTTGAATTCTGAAATGGATAATAAGGAGATTGTTTTGCTTGATTCCTACGATAGTTCATCAGACGACGATGATGCAATATTCGATTAACATGTATGATTATTAAGAAAAAATATAATAAACGTCGATTTTGGATATCAAATCATATTAAACTAAGAGAAGATTATCGTGAATTTCGGCTTTTTAATTAACTCATTGAAGAAAAGTGTTTTAATTACTACCGAATGAACAAAACTATTTTTTTCGAAATTTATGCTAATTTTATTTATTTTATCCTCGTCATTGTTAGTTGCCCTAATATATCCAAGGGTATTTCCTAACATTTTCTATAAAATGTTCCATAATTTAATGCGTAGGTAAGGATTACGTACTTCAAATACCTATAGTTTACATCTATGGTTATAAAAACAAAAATTCAAAACACGTGATCAGTTGACACGACTGCACACGAACGCCAACCATTCAAACTGAGGGCGAGGCAGGGGGAAGCGCGGTGTCCGGGGACGTGAAGTAAAATATATTCCTTCAAAATATCGCTTATTTAGTCGAAAAAATATTTATAGTTTGGAATGTAATATATACATATTATAGCACAGTGTGAACGGTCTCGTACAAAATGTATGCCGAGCGATAAAATATTATATCTCAAGATGATAGATATATTAATATATTATATTACATCCCATAGTCAAAAGCCGGCTTAACTGTACCGTTTGTACCGTAACTTGTTCGTTTAGTCTATTTAATAAATACTTATTTACGTTAAATAATAGTTTTTAAACTTTCGCAGACGAAGTCACGGGTGAAATGCTCGTGGCCAATAATTGTATGTTGCCCTAGATATGGATTCGACGAAAATAAAACTAAAAATATTGTATATACTGTAATATTATAAGTCTGCTCTTGGTGATTTTTATTTATTATATTTTTATTAATTACACGCGGGTGAAACCGCGTGGCACTGCTACTTATTAATAAACTAGTTTCCGTCTATCAGCCGTTCGCGGCTTTGCCCACGAGTGGGTGAGGAGGGGGGGGTAGACGTTATTGTTAGGGGGATAACTTGTGTACAAAATTTTAAAATGGTTGTTAAGTATTATAAAATTTATATATTTGGAGCAGCGTGGTGGAATATGTAGCTTCTCTTCACAATGGGACAATTACATTTTAGATTGACATTATTGATTAATTATATTCTTTAAAAATAAAAATAAAACGTGTGCGTCTCCGGACCCTCGACAGAAGTGATAATATTTATTATTTATATTAAATATAATTTAAATGAGTACTTGAGAGTTGCTAGATTATTATAAGTACTATCTGTACACGCTAGATGGCGTTAGGTTTTTTTTATTTTTTATTACTCCAGGACTCTTCTCCACCTGATGGTAAGTAGTAGTAGAGTCCAAACGCGACGACGGCTAATGCAGTCAGGAAGAATGATTTGCACTAGCCGCCCCCGCCTTGCCGGCCCGCAAGATGCCTCGTCACGCCTCGTTTGAAGGAACCCAGGTCATAAGAGGAGGGGAACACGTGCTGGTAAAGAATTCCATGTTTTGGAGGTGCGACAAAGAAAAGAGTTGCCAAATTTCTTCGTGCGCGATGGAATTGATGTCACAGTTAGGCAGTGACATCGAGAGCCAGCATGCGTAGACTTGTGAAGGAATAGGGAAGCAGGAATGAGGGAGAATAATTCCTCTGAGCACTCGCCGTGATACATTCGATAGAAAGCGCTCAGTGCCGCTATCTCTCGACGCAATTGTAAAGGCTCGAGGGTTACCTTTACGTCGCCAATAATGGGAACCGCACGTCGTTGCAACCGATCCATGGCCTCCAGTAAGTACTTAGCGGAGCCATCCTAGTGGTGCGAGCAATATTCGACGCAAGACCGCACCTGTGTTTTATACAACAGGAGCAGTTGTTGTGGCGTGAAAAAACGCCGCACCTTGTTCAAGACTCCGAGTTTCCGTGAGGCTGTTTTTATAACAGCCTCGATGTGATCCTTGGATTGAGGTCGCACCGAACGTCAATTCCCGGTATGGCGACTTTGCTTTGTATCTCCAGAGTAGTACCACAGAGGGAGGGAGGAGGGGAAAATGGTTACTTTTTCGCTATGAGAGCGCAAACCTGTGTTTTCTTGGCGTTAAACTCAACATGATTATCAGAGCCCCATTTGGCAATGAGTCCTAACGTCAAACCCGTACTGACGATCATGGTTGGTATTGGATATTAGTTGGTTGTTTGTGATCCGTTCCATCACCTTACAAAGTACTGAGGTGATAGCTATTGGCCGATAATTTGCCGGGTGAGACCGATCCCCTTTTTTGGGAACCGCTTGCACATTAGCTTTTCTCCAAGAATCCGGCACACATCCTGTAGAGAGAGACAGCTGAAACAGGCGCGTCAACACAGGAGATAGCTCCGCTGCACACTTCTTCAGCACATCGAGTGATTGCAGCTCTGCACGCACATCACGCTGCCTGATTTTGATCCACGGCTTTCTCCTGCGGACTGTGAGCTAGTGATCCGTCCAGATTCCTAAGTGGTGGCAGAGAAGGTTGGCAAAAATTGTTTTGCACAGACTTGGTCAGACGGCAGGAGCTACGGGAGCCCCTATGATGCAAAACAAGGTCATGACCAATCCGTGCGCCTCGCTGTGCATCCGCTCTCTCATATGCCTTCCTACAGGACTTGGAGTTTTTGTTATAGGTTGTTTTCAGCGAGTCAATGTTAGATGCCCCGCTAACACAGCCATTGATCCACGCGCGATATGCCGCCTGCTTGGATGACACAGCATCGGCACATTCGCGAGTGAACCAACGGTTACGCACGCCCTTACTGATGAGATCCGAGTTAGGAATGTAGTATTCCATCCCCAACAGGACCTCATCAGCAATAGCAGCGGCTCTAGCTGTCGGGTCATTCTCACTGAAGCAACGTTCCTTCCAAGGTAATCGCATAATAATCGCACAAACCGGCACAATCTGCTGACTTATAGTGCCAAACGCGACGTATGCATACCGCTGGTGGCGGCAGCTTGGCCTGAGGCACTTTGGTGGATATCAGGCAGTGATCCGAAGAACCAAGAGGAGCCTGAACCTCAACCTGATATTCCACCGGGTGAGTAGTCAGCAGAAGGTCCAGTAGGGAAGGCGCTTGCCCGTCAATGTCTGGGATCCTGGTGGGCTGATCAACCAGTTGGGTCAAGTCATGCGTGAGAGCGAAAGCATGAGCAGTCTCTCCAGCATGGTCAGTTTTGGAAAAGTTCAAGCATGATTCATGGTGAGCATTAAAATCCCCCAAAAACACCAGTTCCGCGTTAGGAAACTGCTCTTGCGCAACATTTGCCCCCCGTCTAAGATGGTCAAATAGTCGGCTTGTCTCCAAGTCACCATTGCGGGATCTATAGAGGCACACGTAGACTCGACTCTGACGAATCAGGTCTACACATACCACCAAACTGCCTCGTTGGTCTAGTGGCTAGATATTAGGCTGCAGACCGGTGGTGTTGGGTTCAATTCCCAGGTCGGACCAATAAATAGTTATTGGGTTTTTCTGTCAGAAAATTCTCAGTAGCAGCCCGGAGTCTGGAAGGTGGAAGTGTGTACACTCCCGTGCCTCGGAAAGCACGTTAAGCCGTTGGTCCTGCGCCTGAACTCTTTCCGGTCGTGTCGGATTGCCGTCCCATCGGATTATGAGAGCTAAGGAAAAGAGAGTGCACCTGTGTTTGCGCACACACTTGTGCACTATAATATCTCCTGCGCAGTTGGCTAATCTCTCTTGAGATTGGCCACCATGGCCGAAATCGGTCTGGAGAACCTTACTCATAGGCTTACTTTTTTAATTGTTAAAATTTGGTTACACAAATACAACTTCTTTTATAATCATATTAATAGTTAATAAGTTTTAATAATAATTAAAATAAAACAAACATATTATGTAGGTACCGAAGCCATGTACGTAATTTGTTATTAACTTTATGCTGTCTCATATTGATAGTTTGTTTGTATGTAATTTGTATGTAGATCCCGCTCTATATAGTTGTTAATAATTGTAGGGATTAGTCCGTAGACAGAGAAACTAAAACATAGAACAACGGACCGTGAAACCGCGAAACGACGTTTTCCTTCTCACTTACACAAGAAAGAGAACCAAAATTACAGACAGACAGCAAAAGTATTATATATTTATTTTATCGCGTAACCAATTTTATCAAGGTCGACTACTCAAGTAGCGAAACAAACATGACAGTTGGTGCGTTCATTGTGTTTATTATTGAATTTTTGCTTATTTTTATGTTAGAAAACGATTCCAATCAAGTAAAAAGACAAAGATACAATCCTTATATCATATCGAATATTAATTATTATACAATGGTGCTTTGTCGTATTATTTCACGTATTCTAAATAAAAAATGTATGTGTTAGTATTGTAAATATTAAAAAGAAAAATTTTAAAAATCTCGTTTTGGTTTATTTTAATCCTAAAAATTACTTATCTAGCAAAGTAGGGAATGCAGTTACTATGGCAACATTAGACGCACACATTGACAAACTATTTCAATCGCGGTTTCACCCTCTTTTGGTCTATTAGTTTCTGTCTACGGTGAAAGGTCTACGGATAAGCCATATCAAATACTTCAAATACTGACACCATCATGTCAGTAATCAGTATAGACCACGTTCGTGTATATTACACAGGTCTTGCAACTTCAATATGGGGTACGTTGACATAATGACGATGTTAAGTTCAATTTACGGCCGCCAGAGGTATGACAATTCGCGTAATAATTATCCCGAACACTTTTTCAAATCCAAACAAAACAGTTAAACAACAAAACAAAAATAACAAAAAATCCGCAAAACACAACAAAACGATCTAACAATGATTAAATAACACAATACTTGGGAGAGAAAAATATCAACTTCGATAGCAGCGACGTAGTACCTCAAGCGGATGGTAATGAGAATTAGCAGTTGTAACACATTCGCACCTCATCTCTCACCACTGAAATTGGACTCAGTTGCAAGACCTGTGTATACGACCGTGGTATAGACATCAATTGATTCATTATTGATACTCGAACGTTTATATCGATAACTTATGTATTATATAGATAAAGGCTTAAGGGTCAAACATAGATAAACTGATTCTTTGATAAGTTATTTAAATTGTTGTTTTAGTTTATTAATTAATATCAGTATAATATAAATAAAGGCATATTATATTATTTTCACACTAGCAAGTATTTTCCACTAGAATTACCTTGTTTCGATATGTAGGAATCTCTAATTCTCTATCATACAGTTGTTCCTGAAGTTCTTTACTCTGTGATTGAAATTTATGTTTTTGTTTATTTTGATTGTTGATAAATGTATTCCATAAAGTAGTTTCATACATGGTTTTGTTAATAAATTTAACAAAATGGAAAGTTATATTGTTATTTCATTTGTTGGTGAGGGATCATTTGGCCGTGTTTTTAAAGCTAAACATAAAGACACTGATGCTGTTGTTGCTTTAAAAGTTATACGAAAGGTTTGCATATAGTAAAAAAATATAGTTGGTGAACTATTGAATTTATTCCATTCCTATATGAACAAAAATGTTTCCAGAAAGGCAGATCGTCAAAAGATTTGAAGAATTTGAGACAGGAATGCGACATACAAAGGCAGTTAAATCATCCAAACATAATTCGCATGATTGATAGTTTTGATACAGAATCCGAGCTAGTTGTTGTTACAGAGTATGCTGAAAAAGAACTACACGGTATACTTGCTAAAGAAGGTTGTTTGAACGAAGACCTTGTTAAAAAAATTACCTGGGATTTAGTTTCTGCATTGTATTATTTACATTCTCACAGAGTTCTACACAGGTATAACTTATAACAAAAACAATTTACGTTTATTTTTATTGTATATGAAGGCGGACGAGCATTTTTCCACCTGATGGTAAGTGGTGACCAACACCCATAGAAAATGGCATTGTAAGAAATGTTAACCATTGCTTACATCGCCAATGCGCCGCCAACCTTGGTAACTAAGATGTTATGTTCCTTGTGCTTGTAATTACACTGGCTCACTCACCACTCTTCGCTTCGCTTCACTCGCCTTCAAACCGGAACACAACAATACAAAGTACTGTTGTTTTGCGGTAGAATATCTGATGAGTGGGTGGTACCTATCCAGACGAGCTTGCACAAAGCTCTACCACCGAGTAATATTAAACTTATAATAAATATGTTATGTAAATTATATTAATTATCTTGGTAACTGTGTGAAATATAAAAATATCAGCGCCTTGTTATTAACAAGAATTATTATTTATATGTGTTTTTAGGGACTTAAAACCGCAAAATGTGTTGTTGGATGTAACAGGCCGAGCAAAGCTTTGTGATTTTGGACTTGCTCGTATAATGACTAACACAACTCATATTCTTACATCAATCAAAGGGACACCATTGTATATGGCGCCTGAATTAATAGATGAAAAACCTTACGACCACCAGGTATTAGATAATCTCAAATTACATTTAATTACTAAAATAAATGATTGCTTAAATAAAAATGCTTTCTTACCGAGAACTAAGCTTAAAAGATTAACAGCAAAATTAAATACATATTTCAGAAAGAAATAATGTACCTTATGTATAAATTAATAAGTAATACTTTTACTTATTAATTTATACATATTGAAATGGGAGTTGTATTATATAAAATATGTTTCACACATTCCAGGCAGATCTATGGTCACTTGGCTGTATAGTGTATGAACTGATGGCTGGTCAACCTCCATTCTGTACTATGTCTATCTGGCAACTAGTTAGAATGATTAGACACAAACCAGTGCAATGGCCTAGTTTCATCAGTCCTGAAGCAAGATCATTTTTACAGGTAATATTATAATTTATTATTTGTAAACAATTTTAGTCTAAGAAAGCTCTGAAAGAAAAATAGTAGGAAACTATTAAAAGAGATAACAATGCCTATATTAAGAAAATTAAAAAATGTTTTATCAATTTGCAATGCTCATTGCATTGTGTGTGCACGATCTTAGTACAAAATTTAAATTCATGTCACTGGGTATTAGGCTATTTTATAAAGACAAAACAACTTTAATCAATGAAACGTAAAACTATGCAAGCATGAGAATTTAAAATAAAATATGAAGGAAATTTAATTTAATTAAATTTGATGTCTAACAAACATATTATAATAAGATAGACCCATATTGTGTACTTTTGTTTAGGGGGATATTATATGTATCTATATATGTTTGTGTTTTTTTCCATTAAACATTTTGTTGTATCATATTATGTAATTGTGCATCTGCAGATTTCAATATCACAAAATTTATATATTACATTTACGGCTTTATTTATAAACGTTGCTTAGTTACTGTTTAGCTAAACACTGATTTGTCTCTTTCTGTCATTTTTGATTTGACATACGAAAGAAGAAGACAAAATATTGTTTAACTAATCACCAGTTAAATAAAGTTTATGAATAAGGCGGTAAATCTATACATTTTAACAATAACTAATGAATGACTAAAGATATTATTGGCTGGAGACATCTGCACTTTGTTTCTTAAAAATCAATAATTGTTTTTTTAAATTTAATTTAAAGGGCCTGTTACACAAAGATCCAGTGAAAAGAATGAGTTGGCCAGAAATATTAGAACATCCTTTCATAGCTGGACATGTACTCATTCTACCGGAAGACAAACAAAGTGACTCACCATTCACTAAACCTTTATCATGCAGCCAACAGGAAGCGAAATTCCTACAGACGGAGAAAATTTGTAAAAACACAAAACTAGCTAACAAGTATGTTTAAAGTTTAAATTGTATCTCATAAGCCAATTTATTTTTAGTAAATTACAATATGATTGTTATTTTTTATGTTCACAGAAATATGAAAACAGAAAACGAAATTAAAGCTGAAAATAGAGAACATGATTTGAGGAATGTTCGTGGGGTGATGCAAGCAATGGAGTTTGTGCCAATGTCAGATGACGACAGCATAAGGGCAACAAGCGCATTTAGTGTACGAGACAGCTTAAAAACAGACGATGAAGATCAATCACAGCCAATAACAGCAGCAAATGCTAAACTACTAAGACATGAATTTAATGTAATGAATAATTCCAACCTAGTTGTTTGTAATCTTGAAAAGAATTTGGCACAGCTTATGGCTAATCCTAAAAGCGACTTAAACAAAATGCATAAAATTGACGAAGAAAAACAAGACATTCAAAAAGATACTGTTAAGGAAGCTGAAGTTGAGCCTCACAGTGAGAATCAAGATGCAAAACAAAAGTTGAAAACATCAGACACTGCGTCACAAAGCTTAGAAAATCCAAAAAGTTCAACGAAATGCAGCAGCGAAGTTAGTTCCGGTTTAAGTAGAAGTGTTCCACCATCATACAAGCAGAAGATATTACAATTTTCAAGAGATAAATTAAGGTTTGCCAGTGGCGGTAATAGATTAACAAGAAGTATTAAAAGATCATTCCACTTTAGTAGAAGTCTAGATAAAAATAAAGATGGCCAAAGAAGGACCAGTGAACCAGCAATCGAAATACCTAGTAATGTTGAGAAGAAAACTGTTACAGATAAAATAAAATATTCCAAAGAAGATAAGGATGAGGATATAGAGAAGTGTGAAATTATTGATGACACTACTGATGATAAATTAATTGCTAATAATGATTGTATCATTAAAAAAGAGGAAAAACACGAAGGTAAGGTATCTGTTATATATAAAATAAATTTATTTTTCTTATTTCAATTTTCGAATACTCACCAAGCTATCCTGCTTAATATAAATATATAGCTGAGTGTGTCTGTGTAACCATAGTTGTCACTGTATTATTACTGTATTTGAATAATCAGCTAGTACGTACTAAAGTAATACTAAAGTGATTTTCTTAATTTTAGAAAAGGAACCATCAAGTATAGAATTGGAGGAGTGGGAGGCGTTTCTAAACTCAAACATAACTGAAGTAATGGATGGAGATGTGGAGTCACTAACTCAACTTAATATGGTAATTAGAATTTTATATTGTTATTAGGTGAATTTACAATGTTAAGCAATGTGCTATAACAAATTTATAAAGATAAACTATATAACACCAAATTTCCGTCTCTGGATAGTCAATTAATATTGTCTATGGTAATGTATTAATTTCTATAATAAATATCCACAACTATTTTTCACATTCATTTAAAAATAAATAAGGTATATCAAGTATATAGTCAATACAAGATTATATAGATGATATATTATGGGGCATGGAGTTATTATACATGATTATTTTATTTTGTTATATTATTCATTTATTTCCATTTATTGCATGCAGGATATGCATATTTAAGTATAAGTTTCTAATTAACATACTTCTGTCATCAACGACTGACTGTCAAATGACTGACTTGTTGGTCTAGTAGCTAACTATAAGGCTGCAAATCCGGAGGTCCTTAGCTCAAACCCCAAGTCGGGTCGATAATTTTTTTTGAGGTTTTTTGTCCGAGATTCTTAGTAGCAGTCCGGAGTCTGGAAGTTGGAAGTGATACACTACCGTACCTCGGAAAGCACGTAAAGCCGTTGGTCCTGTGCCTGACCACTTTCCTATCGTTTCGGATTCGGAAAAACGCAATCTTACCTAGTATGAAATATCATAATTATTATATTACGTAAAAAGAAAATAATATAATTTACATTTATGTCTATTGTAATAGTGGTTTCAATGCATGGTTTTAGGGTCCTTTTCCCTTTTTTAAGAAAGACATTTTCATCATAAGACATACTCTATAAGATATATTCTTTTTACAGCTTAAAACATCAAAGCTCCGGGAGATGACGGAATCACAGCTGAGTTGCTTAAGGCAGGCGGGACTCTGGTTCTGAAAGAGCTAGCAAGCCTCTTTAATTCCGTCATCCAACTTGGCAAGACCCCGGAAACATGGAGTGAGAGTGAGGTGGTACTGTTTTTCAAAAAAGGTGATAAACCCCTCTTGAAATAGTACAGACCAATCTCCCTCCTGAGTCACGTATATAAGCTGTTCTTAAGAGACTTGACGAGTTCCAGCACCCAGATCAAGCCGGCTTTCAATCAGGTTACAGCACCGTGAACCACATCCATACTGATCTGCCGATTGTACAGAATACCGAAGTGTATAATCAGCCGCTGTGTATGGCTTTTGTGGATTACGAGAAAGCCTTTGACTCTATCGAAACCTGAGCAGTGCTCGACTCATTGCAGAGATGGCATATCGATTGGAAATATATCGAGGTACTGAGATGTCTGTACAACGCTGCTACAATGACTGTCCACATCCAGGACTTTAAGACGAAGGCGTTCCAACTGCGCAGAGGGGTGTGAGACGGGGGGATGTAATATCCCCAAAACTGTTCACCAACGCGTTGGTAGACGTTTTCAAGATGGACACGCTGGATTGGACTGGTTATGGAGTCAATATAAACGGCGAGTACATCTCACCTTCGATTTGCCGATGATATCGTCATCATAGCAGAGTTGCTGGAACAACTCACCGAAATGCTGCGTAGCCTAAGCGAGTCTTCCCGGCGTGTCGGTCTCGGTATAAACTTGGACAAGACCAAGGTCATGTTCAATAGGCATGTCGTGCCGGGACCGATATACGTCGAAGGGAAACCTCTCGAAGTTGTTAGTGAATATACCTACCTAGGTCATACAAGTTGGTAGGAACAACTTCGAGAAGGAAGCCAATCGAAGAATTCGCTTGGAATGGGCAGCATTTGGCAACCTTCGTCGCAATGTTTGAAGACGAAAGTCTTCAGCCAATGGGTCATACCTGCCATGACATATGGTGCCGAAACGTGGACACTAACTGCGGGACTAGTCCACAAATTCAAAGTCGCTCAGTGAGCTATGCTCGGAGTATCTTTAAAGGATAAGATCAGAAATGAGATAATCCGGAAAAGAACCCGAGTCACCGACATAGCTTGCAAAATTAGCAGGCTAAAGTGGTAATGGGCTGGTCACGTATACCGTAGGACCGATGGCCGTTCGAGCAGGCGAGTCCTAGGGTGAAGACCGCGGACCGGCAAACGCAGCGTAGGGCGCCATCCAGCTAGGTGGGCCGATGACCTTAAGAAAGTGGTGGATACCGACTGGATGCGGAAGGCGGAGGACCGGGAGCTTTGGCGCACCTTGGGAGAGGCCTGTGTTCACCATTGGACAACGATTGGCTGTTGGCTGATGACGATGATGACTCTTCATTTTTCTTTTTGATATAGAACGAGTACGATTTTTTTATTCTTAAACGCTTCCCTTTTTCATTCTAAACGATTTCTCCATAATTTACTATTGCAATATTTCTTATAACAAAACATTTTATGGACGTATACGTGGAATGGATAGCAACTAATAAGACATAATTATTATAAAAGTGCATTCATTACATTGCAAAATATCTAAACGGTTTTGCCTCAATGTATTAACATAAATATTGACCTGAACAGAAATAGCTAACAAATAGTTCTTTTCTTTCCAACCTTTGATCGAAAAAAATGTAAATTCAGCATTTTCTAAACATTAAATAACTATTAAGAAACATTTTACATCTGAAGTATTGTCAAATTTAATAAATGTATAATTGCACAAAAAATTATAACTAGCAATGACGAAAAACAAATTGCTTGAGCAGGCTTTACTTTTGTTATGAAATCGATCTTGAAAATAGAAGCGGCTTTTATAAACAATGCACTTGTGGTCTTAGTCGGCTCAGAATATTCGAGAACGTGTACGAAAAATGTTCTTGACACGAATAATAATTTTGTAGTTTTCTTTTGTTACTATGCGTTGAAACCGATTGATACACTAATGTTATAAGCTGAAGAGTTTTTTGTTAGTTTGTTTTCGTAGTTTAAGGATCTACTATGTAGTTCGATTGAAAAAAATGCTCTAGAAATAAACCGTTACGCAATGCAGTGGAAGGTGTTGATTGCAGGTGAAACCGCACGGAGCAGCTTATATTTCATGAAGTTTTTTTTATATAATATAGGTAGGCGGGAGGTTAAATGGCCCACCTGATGGTAAGTGGTCACCACCGCCCATAGACATTGGCGCCATAAGAAATATTAACAATTTTTTTACATCACCAATGCGCCACTAACCTTGTGAACTAAGATGTTATGTCCTTTGTGCCCGTAGTTATATTGGCTCACTCATTCTACGTGATTAACGGTACCTACCGATTTATATCATTCAATATAATCGATTAATGTGTTCATATTAATTGTTATATAATATAATAAATGCAAGCCACTTATATGAATAGTTTAACTGGTTGGGACACCTTGGACGCGATATCCAAGAGATGCAAGGTCTTGTTTCGAAATTTTTATTATAATTTTAAAATTTACATAACGCATACCTCTTTACCGATAATATGAATTATTTATAAAACGACATAAATAATATCTATACTAAAATTATAAATGTGAAAGTAACTTTGTCTGTCTGTCACGCTTTTGCAGTTAAATTGAATTTGGTATGAAGCAAGCTTGAACCCGAAGGAAGGACAGGCCGAAGGCCTGTCAAGCCTTAGGAAGGTTTTAGGCCTTTTTTATATCTAACACCAACACAAGGGGACCCTTCGGTAACACCGACTGCCGGCGAAAACTAGTGATTTACATTTTGTAATTTACAAATGCGTATAAGATATTTTTTTTTAACTTTTCTTATAGCGGGAATAAACTTTTTGACTTTCTAATTTCAATGTGCTCGGCATTGTTTATCTTATTCATTTTGTGTTGGCGCACAATCGGCATGAAAAGAGAATTTGGCAGATTACAGAAAAGGCGAAGAACTGGCAGAGCATAGTCGCACTTGTAGGTCTTTATTCAATAATGGATTACGATTATCGATGATGAGGACTTTTTAACCAAACACCCGAGAAAAGGATAGCAATATTTGATTCCAGATTTCTCTTGTGATTATATTATACAGCAAAATTAGCACAGCAGCCATGGTGAAGATACGAGGCTTATAAAGTTTTGGGCATGCATGTAATGACTACAACGCAAGAGGAAGACTTGAGGAGTGTGAGGTGACTTATACAAAAAGGGATTACTGAGAGTATAGAGAGAGATTAATGTTAGAAAAAACAACGTCAATTACAAATGAATGGGATACGGCAATGACGATAACGAATTGGGAATTGGGAGACTTACTTTTTCATTTCCCTTAGCTCAAGTCGTGATGTGTGACCATCCCCAGGTGAGCATGGTGGTGGGCGTGGTGTGCGTGGCGGCGCGCGGCGCAGGCGGCGCGCGGGTGTGCGGCGCGGTGGCGGCGCTGCTCGCGCTGCCCGCACTCTCGCACGCGGTGCCGCGACACACGCTGCTCAACATGCAGGACGTGAGTAACCGTGCTGCACAGCCTCGTCTGCACACACGGGGAATTGTTGTATTTAGGGCCACGAGGCGAGATATATGAGATATAATGGTAGTTAGGAATACGATCTGTTTGAGTTGTGCTGTATTTGCTCGTCCGTCTTCCGAATAATGAAAACAAAATTCAACAGTGGAATCAGACTCGTGGGTGGGGCCTAATTTTGACACAAATAGCTGTTAATATTTCTAAAAATAATAGGTATAGCAAAATTTTTAGAAAAATACATTATTTGCAATTGTCAATTGCATATGTCAGCATGGGACGAGCATATTAATTAAACAATCAGTTCTGATGAAATACGTAAAGGACTTGGCTTTTAAGTATATTTATATAATAAAATGTGGAAAAATACACAAAAAGGGATGACGTGGTCGTTAATTCGACAAAAAACTGATTCCAAATATACATATTATGTTTGTATATTGTTTATTAATGGACTATACGAATGTTAAGAATTTTAAAGTTAATGAATAAAACAACACATTGTAGCCATAATATAATTTTATAAAATAAAACAAACAAGTCACATACGTCATGTGACTTGTACATAATTTCATAAATTAGAAAATCTTTTAATTGATATTAAAGCAACATATTTTATTATAATAATATTTAACAAATAAATTAATACGATAGATTATAAACGAACATAATAAAATTACATAAAATATTGTTAAGCTTTCTTCCAAATCAAATTAAAAAATATTACACGACAACAACTTTGTGTATATTTTTTAAACGAATAGGCTTCCAATTTATATCGTCCGGTTCTCGATCAATTAACGTATCAATAATATTTAGTAAATTGATAAATTCGTTGAATTATGTAACCAGGTTTACCTCGAAGCGAAAGTTGTTTATAACTTCGTGGCCGCAATAAACACGCTAATGAAAGACAGCAGAAATATCGACGAAGGAGCCGAAGAAAGGTAAGTCTTTTGTTGCTATTTATAAATTTATTTCCAGTAATATGACGGGTATAAGTGTCTGTCAGACTCTACTCGAATTAATTTGATTTGAAAATAGTAAGAGGTCATTAACGCTCTTAGACATTCTCACTAATAAATATAATTATGACATTCGTTACACCGACAATGCCCCATGAGAGAATGTTACCCTTCAAACAGGAATACAGTAATACAAAATATAGACAGTCCGTTGGAATAGCTTCTAAGTAAATGGTACTCATAAGCGATACCACCAAATGTGTGTGTGATTACGGGCTTGTACATAAGGTCTGTCGTGAAGTAAAATACGGAAGTAACGTCTTAAAGATTAGCAATTTGTATTACTGGTTTTCGGGTAAAAGAATGAGGTAGTGACTTTTACATACACGTAAGCGGTCGTGAAGTGTCAGAAAGTCGTGGTAGTGTTATGCGTCATTGACCATAATAATCATAACATATTTTCATAATAATCATAACAGAATTCACGCATCACAATAAAGTTCCTACAGAATAGGACTGCAGATGCATAATATATTATTTTCCATGATGGCTTACGAAATGGTTAACTATTCTTATATGTCTAATGTATATAAACGTAAAATATTAATAATACATTTAAAGTCTGATTAATATCCTAATCAATCTAATATTTTTCATTTAAAGATATTTTAGATTTCATTCGGAATTTTAATCTAATTATTATTAACAGCGACAGTGTTACCAACTAGAAAATTGTATTGATAAATTACCTATTATTTATAATTTAACGTAATTATTTTGTCATTATATTGTCATTAGATTGTCATATTAGTTAAGATATACGACAAGCTAATAATATAGTATTAAATACTTTATAATCAGATTGTTATTGAACAGACTTAGTAGTAAGTTTATATGAAACGTTATTTGGTGCCATAATGATGATATTTTTACATTCACGTGTACCTTTTTTTCTTTAAGGTTATATATTTTTTTCTTTATTCAGCATATTTTTAAATGGCATTTTATTATATCTAATGAACATGTCTCACTATATTTCGCTTAGCATATACATATACTCGGTGGTAGAGTTATGTGCAAGCTCGTCTGGGTAGGTACCACCCACTCATCAGATATTCTACCGCAAAACAGCAGTACTTTGTATTGTTGTGTTCCGGTTTGAAGGGTGAGTGAGCCAGTGTAATTACAGGCACAAGGGACATAGCATCTTAGTTCCCAAGGTTGGTGGCGCATTGGCGGTGTAAGTGATGGTTAATATTTCTTACAATGCCATTGTTTATGGGCGTTGGTGACCACTTACCATCAGGTGGCCCATACGCTCGTCCGCCTTCCCATACAATAAATATATATATATATATATCTGGTATATGTGATGGATTAACGGATAACAGACACCGGTCCGACTGTGATTACAGTAGACATGTCAAACATTCATAAATATATGATTATTAAAAAGTGCTAAGTAAAAATATCATATATATATACATTATTTAATATTGTATGAACATAATTTATCTTGAAATTAAATGGCATATGAATGTGTAAACTTATTAAACGTGTATTTTTAGAATGAGTTATACATGACGTCAACTAGTCAATTGGCAAATAAGTGATGTCATGTATTTTACTGATCCTGGCATAATCATAAGCCACGGCCGTTATATGCGTTACCAATTCGACCTAGGTGTAATTATTAATTTAACCTAGATAATTTTAAAATTAGTTCGAATTGGGTGGAGTTAATAATAAAAACTAAGTAATGGCTTGTAAATTGCCCACTGCTGGCCAAAAGACTTTCGGGTTTGTTGGAATACGAGTTGGTGTCTTCATGTTTATCTTCACCGCAGACGATATGCACAAATTAAGCACTTTGGAACTAATTGATGCTTGCTTAGGTTTGAACCCGCAATCTTTGATTAAGATTCACGCCACTGGTCCACCTCGGCTAATTAAAGTTAATGAAAATGTACACATTTCGTAAGTTGAAAGTGATCTTATCATACGATGGAGGTCTTCACATTAAATTGTGCCGCAATTGTTATATTGATAAGTAACCGATAAATCTATCATCTGCGTATTAAGTTCTTAAGCTATAAAGAAATAAAGACATTGTCTCATTAATTGGCTCATACAATGTCGTTGGATGTTTTACAGATGGATGCGACTACTAACCGGTGGTATCTTAAAGGTCATTGTCCTGTGAGATTGCGTTAAAATTGTACATTAAAAGGATATATAGTAATGTTATAAATTCGAAAGTTACTGTCTGTTTTTTACGCCTTCACGACTAAACTGAACCGAATTTGATGAGGTATGAATGATTTTATATTAAGTCAACAAAGCTGAGAGCATTTGTCATATTTACAAAAATCAACCAAGTACTCCACGAGTGGAGCTAGTATTTGTAAATTTGTATTCACGATATACAAGTTTAATTGTAATTAATTCACACACGTATGTTGTTAAAATGGTGGAAAAGGTAATAACTAATTAGTAAGTCTCTCGCTGGTTCTTCTGGATACAATTGAAAATTCAACCAAATCTGTAGTTGTCTTACATTTAATACAGTTTTGCTAAATGTCGTTTCGAAAGTACTTATAAGATCCTATTTGAAAAACATTACATTTATTGCAGGTTAAATCGCAGGGGTATAATAGTAGAAATATAAAAAAAAATGAAAATGGTTGTGGTCCGTTAATGATATTGTTGTGGTCCACAGAGTGCAAGGCGTGGGCCGTATGGTCGAGGTGTGCGCGTGGCTGTGCGTGCGCTCGTGCCGCGCCGTGCGACAGTTCGCGACGGCCGTCGCCGCGTACGGCGCGCACCCCGTGTTCACGGACCTACTCGCCTTGTGTAAGAATTTATTTATTAACTAATTCTCAAACCACAATCCTAGCAAGTACATTCTTCAAACCAAATTTTATACTTGGTGGTAGGGCTTTTTGCAAATCTGGGTAGGTACAACCGTCTCATCAGATATTCTACCGCAAAACAACAGTACTATGTATTGTTGTTTAGTGTGTAGCATCGTAATTTCCATGGTTAACGTCGGCCTGGCTGGAATGGAATGATTAAGAAAATATTTCATGCCTTTGTCGTTTTTTGTGAAAAGTTACGTTCGGATGGGCCGTTTGACTAGAATTAATTATAAAAAAGGCTGAAGTAGTGATTATAAGCCAACAGCTATCTATATTTTAGATCTTAGAAGACATATAATATTTTCCTTAAATAAATCTGTCAAAGACATGAACTTTTAAACTACTATTATTGTTCACAGATGCTAAAACGCCTCGAATAGGACTGAACATAATTGGCATTCTGATAACAGTGCTACAAGATCTGCCCGAACACGCGGACGTGGTAGAGAAGATATTATTCGACGATAACAACTTCAACTTCATGAAACTTCTAGAACAGTCGAGCGACGCTCTAAGGATGAGAGTCTGCATTTTAATAAGTTTGCTCTGCACGTTTTCCTGTACAGCATTTTCCGCGGCGATGGAATCAAAATGGACTAAAAAGGAAAGCGACAACCTTGAATCACTGCAATCGCATTGTAATGTAACCTTAAATAGGGCAGCTAGGTTAGCTACTAAAGAACTCGGCAATATGCCATTTTATTTGAGCTGACTTTAAGTTTATCAAGAAAAAAAAACAGCATTTTTGTTACATATATAAATATGAGACAATAATTTGAACAAATTGATATTTGCAACCAAATTAAATACCCTTGTTAATGGATTTTGTTTTAAATTTAGAATTCATAGGATGCATTATGACACTATGTTTTCATGTTTCCGGAACATATTAAAAAGCTATGAATTTAGCTAAGTGCAAAAGGTATAGAGTTCTACATATAAATATTTGGTATATAAATATTTTAATAATACATAAATACTTATAAGGCCTGAAAACCCTCCGGTATTGTCATCAGGTTATGAGAATGACGGAATAGATATTTATATTATATTTCCTTAAGAATGGCAACCATGACCACAATCCGGAGTATATAAACATCATCAGGAAAAATGGTGTATCGGAGATCTAATGTTCTTAAAGAAAATTACTGGTATACTAGAATAAAGCCAAGCATTTGCATTAAAAAAATCTAAAAAATGGTATGTATTGTAACAAGACTCAAGACCCAATTACATAAAAACGACTTTAGAATTTTTTTTTAATTAATTTAAATACAGTTTCGGCTTTATATACAAGATTTACGTATCAAGAATTTTCCGTCAAAACTGACTGCATGTGCCTAAAAAGCCGCTGCACAGAGGTTACTTTGTGATGTATAGCCGATGCTTAGCTTAAAATTGACAGAAATATATTGTTAAATTAATATAATAAAGAAATGATTAAGCATAGCGATATGTATTAAACCAATTGAAAGAATGATTTGCCGCTTGGAATCGAATTGCATACCTAAAATAACAACTCGCAATAGTTTTTTTTTTTTTTTTCGTTTTGCCAATTGGAAGCTGATGGTTTCTAATGATTCGTATAATTTAGTCTCGTTGTCAAACGCGTAAGTATAATTTCAATGTTTTTTTTTTTTCATTTGTGCCATTGGCAAGTGATTTTGACAGTTATGGTAAAAAAAATTTATGAATTTTGATGTATGTGTACTGTACTGTGTACTGTAGAGCTTCGTGCAATTGCACAGATCATTTTTGATTTTCAGATTCTGATATAGAGAAAATACGATTGTAGTGAACGACATGTAACTTTGCCGCTCTGAGCTAAACAGTTACTGCGTAGTAGTAATATTAACACCGAAAATAGCGGATGTTATTATTGTTCTGAAATTAATAATATTCTCATTAAAATAACAAAATATAGAACGGGCAGCTACTATAAAATTAATTTGAATTTGGAATTTGGAGTAGAATGAAAGATGTCGAACTAGCCAGTATTAAAAATACGCATTTTCATAGGTAAGGACCTAAAAGATCTTAATGTTTTAAGGAACCCAGGTCAAAAGAGGAGCACAGCACAGGTGCACACGTGTGCTGGTAAAAAAAAATCCATGTTTTAGAGTTGCGACAAAGAAAAGAGTTGCCAAATTTCTTCGTGCGCGATGGAATTGATGTCACAGTTAGGCGGTGACATCGAGAGCCCACACGCGTAGACTTGTGAAGGAATGGGGAAGCAGGAATGAGGGAGAATAATTCCTCTGAGCACTCGCCGTGATACATTCGATAGAAAGCGCTCAGTGCCACCATCTCTCGACGCAATTATAAAGGCTCGAGGGTGTTGGTGACCTTTACGTCGCCAATAATGCGAACCGCACGTCGGTGCAACCGATCCAAGACCTCCAGTAAGTACTTAGCGGAGCCATCCCAGAGGTGCGAGCAATATTCGACGCAGGACCGCACCTGTGTTTTATACAACAGGAGCAGTTGTTGTGGCGTGAAAAAACGCCGCACCTTGTTCAAAACTCCGAGTTTCCGTGAGGCTGTTTTTATAACAGCCTCGATGTGATCCCTTGGATTGAGGTCGCACCGAACGTCAATTCCCAGTATGGCGACTTTGCTTTGTATCTCCAGCGTAGTACCACAGAGGGAGGGAGGAGGGGAAAATTGTGACTTTTTCGCTGTGAGAGCGCATACCTGTGTTTTCTTGGCGTTAAACTCAACAAGATTATCAGAGCCCCATTTGGAAATGAGTCCTAACGTCCTATCGAGTTCAATAACAAGATCCCTCCGTCTCTCCTCAGTTTCCGCCCGCCCAGCTACTGCGTGTCCATGGTATCCTCCGTGCACTGTACTGTCATCTGCATAGCAATGTATGTTCCCGAGAGAGAGCATATCATTGATATGCAAAAGAAAGAGTGTGGGGGATAGCACAGACCCCTGGGGGACCCCAGCATTCACTACATAGAGTTGTGAAGCGCAACCATCAACTAAAACGCGAAGGCTACGCTTGTGTAGGAAGCTGGCAATCCAGGCGCAGAGCTGAGCTGGCAGACCGTATGCTGGCAGCTTGGAGAGAAGACTTCTGTGCCAGACCCTGTCGAAAGCCTTGGAGATATCGAGGCTGACAGCCAGCGATTCTCCACGCTTGTCGATAGCTTCACCCCAGAGGTGTGTTACTTACGCTAGAAGATCACCTGTGGACCGTTTTGGTCGAAACCCGTACTGACGATCATTAATTAGACAGTGATCTTCTCCGTAAGAAACAACATTACTGGCCGTGCTGTCTCGAGATGGTGGTGGACAGCGCTAAGGTTAGCGTGGAGTCCACGGATGTTAGCGAACTCAACCTCAAGCAGCGAAGGTATGGTGGGGGTATGCACCGCTGATCGACCGTTATTTCTTTTATTCTTCGTTATTTGCTATACACATACACTGTACTGTATGGACTAATGTTTATATCTTATTGATTAAAAAATGCACCTGATAAAATCCTTATTTTACCCGTACGAAGTCGGGACGGGCAGCTAGTATCATATAAAATAATTTTTCTACCGAATTGATTTCGTATATATTTGACGTCGCCTTAAATATGGTGTCCGTTTTATATTAAAAGAATCGAGTGATTCAAAAGCTACATAATTATCAAAAATATTTCGTTTCCTTGTCATTAATTTTTTTTTTTAAACAATTGTCTTTTTACCCGACTATACCTTCGTGGCCTTGCCAAACGTGGACTTCTTAGAGGCAAAGTTACAAGATACGAACTGTTTAACTTAAATCTGATGAGTGTATTCATCAGAACGGGAGTACGTTTGTCGACTAGCTTGCTGGTCTGAATGGGAACATATTGAGGTTATTAAATCTCCAAGAGCATAGTTTGTTATCTGTTTTGAGATGTGAACACGAATTGAAACATACAAACTTTCAGATTTATTGGTCATTGCACCCGTTCGAGCTGGGTCGACAGTCTTAGGGTGAAGGGTCCTACCGTACTATGCAACTTCTACGCAACAACCTCGCCGCGTATGTTTTTCTTTTGATAAAAAATTCAAAAATACAACGTCTAATGTAATTGATGACAATCTATATGTAATCGAAATTTTTACCGTGCCATGTTTTCATTACTATTTGTTGAAACTATATATCATTTTATTTTATCTTATGTTTAAAATTTATACAAAATTTATATAATTATTTATAATAATTTATATTGTGATTTTGAGAAATTATATCGTGCCATAACTTAAAATGAATACACAATAGATAAAACAATATTTTTGTTTCATTTTTAATCCACCCTAAATAAGCATGCATTATCGATAAACGATTTAAATATCTTTAAATGTGAATGGTGCAATACGTTTTAATGCTGTAGCGAAATGGTTTGAAATGAAATCAAAAACATTTCAAAATCGGAGGGATCAATGAACGCTAAATTATTTAAAACGATTACAGAAGTTTGATAACGTAATTTCGGGTTATACAGAATAAAGTGCGATAATTCGTGTAATGCATCTTGTGCAATCTTTCGGAACTTATTTACTGGCCATTGCTGGCACTGCTTTTATATCACGATCAAAGACCTACGATATAGACAAGTTTTGCCCCTTCGTTGTTTGTTTTAAATGTGGGCGTTGCACTTTATGGTAGTTCGTAGAGTTACATAAGGGAGGTGATCGGCCGGCCTCGCGCCGGTCGCTGCGCGCATTCACCGCATATAATATAATATGCATATTCAAATTTTCTAATGTGCATATAATATATTACCGCCACGCCTTAACTAAATGGTCACAATGTAGGTAAATGGCAAAATCCGCATACTGACAGATTTGTAAGGCATTTACGACTGGAATTTAAATGGAGATTTTGTTGATTCAAGTTAAGTTTATTTATGTAAAGGCACTTCTGATATAGCAGTAATTATAACTTATTTCCTGCTTCTTTTCGTTTGTTAAATTCATATTGATCTATTATATATTATAATTCCTATGCAATTGATCTATTACTAACTAAATATTTATGATTACGTAACTCTTGTATACGATTTTTTTTTCCAACCATTTGCCGACCGCTGCTGGAAAAAAGCCTAACTATACTATATAACGCCAACTATCCCGATCTTTGGCAGCCCGCATCTATCCCGTACCTGCCACCTTTTTAAATCCGTCGGGCCACCTCGCCACAGGGCGTCCTACACTACGTTTGCCTAAGCGTGGTCTTCACTCTAGCACGTGTCGGCTCCATCGGCCATCAAGGCGCTTGGAGACATAACCAGCCCACTTCCACTTCAGCGAGCTAATTCTACGCGTGATGTCGGTGACTTTAGTTCTCTGACGAATGTCCTTATTTCGGATTCTATGTGCAGAGAAACTCCAAGCATCGCGGTATACGAATATAACTAAGGAAAAATATTTTTAATTTGAAATATTTATTAATTTACTTGGTTGAGATGAAACATTTTTATTAGAAAGGTATAATTTTGTATAATAAAGTTATATAGATAATAATAGAGTACTATTATTTTTTAAATATAGTTTGCTAAAATTTAAAGTGGGAAGGTAATTGTAATTAAATGTAGAATATATCAGAATATATGAGTTACTGTTGTTTTTAACAGACGCTCTCCAAAAATTTCTCATTCAAAAACATAGTTCTTAAAAAAGTATTTAGTATTTTAAATTTTGTATTATTGGTATAATATGTTATTATAATCGCTACAAGAACGTAATTAGTACTCCAACCATAATTTTCTTTATATCTTATCACTTAAACAGCAGTGTACTTAATATAATAGCAGCGTCGGAAAATTTACTACTTAGTGACGCAGAGGAAATCTACCAAATTTATTGGGTCTTGGAATTATTATGCAGTTTTGATAACAAAACATTTTAAAGCTCAAAAGCCGTTTTACTTTGTTTCCATCGTGATTTCGATACACTAAATAAAACATTGATGGGTAAGGGTAAAATGGCGATTGTATTGTGTAATTGTTAAAAAATTATTGAGTTATATTATTAAACAGCAATAAAAATACATTTAGAGATCTCATAAATGTCACCAATTAATTACATTTTTATGTTATAAAAAGGATTTACAGAAATATAATTTACCTATAATTAAAATACACAACAAGCTAACCGCTGTACCTACACAAAAATGTCCTTGTAAAATTATTTTATCTGCAGATTCCGTATCAATAATCTTGCGATTACGGTATTTTTGTACGATAACGAATTTCGTATCGAATTTTTAGTGTGCAGGCTGATCACGTAGTTATTTGCGCGATCGCTTCGAGTTCATTGACCCAATGTATTCACTGTATCATTGGGTCACGAGTATTTTGACAACGCAGCGCGGAAATTATCTAATCGGCACGCGGCCGCGAGGACGTGGGGCCAACGACACGGGGACCGTTTGCAGCGGCTTTTGGAGCGACACAACGAAAGTGAAATGAGAAATGACTACGGCGCTACTAATACCGAACAGGCGAATTAAATTTTGATGATCGTTAGATTTGGTTGCTAAGCGGGATACGAACAGCTGATTTACTCCTGATTTCGGACGAATTTCAAACGAATTATAGGCGTTAATTACAAAATAATTACATTTTTTACTCAAGACACAACAGGCTGCCTAATAAGTGTGTATTTTAAAATATATTTTCACATAAAATATTCATCAAATTAACCAATAAATAAGATTAAGGTACATATCCAATTAGTTTTTACATTTAAGTAAGACGAAGGTAAGTCCTTATTAAACGGTTTTTTTTACTCAGATTGATTTCCCCTTTCTATTTTGGGTCATTTTTAAAAGTATGCATTCGGTTTATTCACACGGTATTAGTGTGTTATATACGGAAGAAACCAAGATAAAATACTGTTTATACGTCAGTCCTACCGCAATGTTTGTTTTTTTTTTTTTAATTTTATTTAAAGCGAACAAAGAACGGCCAGTGGCATTCTCTGATTTGTAAGGTCGTTGACCGCTCAATATTCAACCAAGAGATTGCATATCATATTGGAATCATACACTTCGTAACCTACATTTCAATGTAGGCGTGATAGATTAAATTTGGAGACAAATGTTGCAATAACCACTTCATTAAGCTTTACATCTTTTTTACTAATTGGAACTAATAATTTTTCGGCTCTTTATCTTACGTAATCGAGATAAATTTTACTAACAAAAAAACCATAAAATGTTTAAGAAATATATATTCTTTGAAGACTATTCCAGTGTAATATAATTATTACACTGGAATATAATTATTACATATTGGAATATATTTATAGTTATTTAAATGCTTAATCTATTGACAGAATTTTATGCGTAATACTAGCTTCTTGTATTTCTACTTCGTCTTAAATAGTAATTGGATTAACTTTAAACAGGGCCGGATTTAGAGGTCTGAAGGCCTCGGGGCAACAAAGGAGTGGAGGCCCCTGGCCCCAAATTATTTTCCAAATAAAATGAAAAAAAAAATCAGTCGAGTTTTTCAATAAATAATTTCTGTGAAACGAAAAGTAGATTCTTTTAGAAAAATTGTTTACTAGTGTTTACTAGTCAGAATTTAAAAGGAGTCCCTAAATCCGGTCCTGACTATAAATATTTAATGCACACATCCAATGGCGTATTTTAACATTCTGCGCCACGGGAACAAAAATCTCAAATTTAAGGAGAAACATGTATTATTAATTATTATTTATGGTTTAATTAAGAGTAGTCAGCCAATATAGAATTTAAGAGTACTTGTGTGTTAGTGAATAGGTAGGTTCCACAAATTCCTTTAGAAAACGAACTGAAAGGCGCCTAGACTGCCGCCTCTACTAGTCTTGGCACCCCGTGCTCATGCCAACTTAACTATAGAGCATGCATCTATGTATGACGTGACAAGTATTATGCCGAATATTATTCTATATAAACTCTAAACAGAAATGAAGACCCAAGATAGCGCATAAAGCATAATCGTGTTAATTACAAAGGGAACTACATAAGTATCGATTTTACTCATCGCACCCACATGTACCTGCATGTAGGTACAATAAATGTATCAGAAGTATGATGGTAAAAAAGATACTAAATTCTTACGCATGAAAAATAAATAACAAGGAACTTAGTACGTGGACGTTCCTGAAGATCGCCTAAGGACGTTAGCACTGTAAGAAATAAGACCCATCCCTTACATCGCAAATGCGCCACAAATTTTGGGTACTCATTTGTTGAATACAAAATTTTGCCGCTTGGCTTTAGAATATAATATTCAAATAAAATGTTTGACGTACATGGACAAATTAAAGTTTTTATTTCTATGGGTATATTTTTAATTTTTACGCGAATGTCGCTTATATATGGCATGGCATGACTTCCTGCTCTTTCAATAATGTAAGTAAAATAAAAAAAACTTTTATTTACTTAAGTACTTAGTACGTTATTATGAAATAAAAAATACGTAACCTCATATTTTAAAGTATTTAATTCCATATAGGTATGTGAAATATTATAAATACAATGCACGACTTACAGTCGTTTTGAGAAATACGATACTTCGGCGATATTATAATAGAATTTATTGTATTTCGATATTATTTAACGGTCAATGACCCACAACGTAACTTTAATTACTTAGTAGTAATTAAACTGTTTGTGTAGCGTATTAAAACTGCTGCTCTAACAAACATTGCCTCAAGTGACGTAGAAACAATTTCACAGAAACGTGGGCGATAGGATATTGTTATTAAGCTTAGATTGCTTTGAATATGTTTAAAAACAAGATACACGTGGTTATTATGCTGAGCGAAATATATTAGTCAATCAGCAGTTAATGAACGCCCTTGTAAGATTAATGAACCCGGAACACTCGAGCTGTCATTGCGATAATACTAGAAATTATCCGCCTCTTATGTAAGTCCTTGATTCATGATAATGTGACCTTCGCGGGCAATGCCCTATTGAAATGAAGTTAATGGCATATATCTAGTTTATGTTACGCTTCTATGTACGTTCAAGAGCAATGCACTCTTACGTAAAACAAACATTGCACTTAATATCTTTCTTTCATTATAAAGGTACCTGATATAACAAATCTTAAAATATTCTGCATATGTATATTTATATATATAATTTTAATATATCTATTATAAGTGATTAAAAGAAGGGTCAAAATTATTAAACAATGGGCGATGTTTTTAAAACATTCATAAAAAATAAACCAGATAATGCAGTGCGTTTCGGAAATATATATTCGGAATATCGGATTTTAGTTTATTTTAGTTATGGTTTGTAATTACACCAGCTTTTAATTTTAAAATAAGAAATTCATGTTTCTATTTACGCTACAAAGATAACATTTTTATTGTGTTTATTATTGTCTTCAAGTAAGCATTTAAAGACGTGATCACCTTTATTGAGGGTGATTGATAATGTCTTATCCCACATTGCAAACGCGCTACCAATCGTGTGATCTTCGCTGTCTTGATAATTTTACTCGTAATTAGAATGGTACTTTTTTTTTTATAGTATATGTTAGTGGACGAGCGTGTGGGCCACCTGATGGTAAGTGGTCACCCACGCCCATACACAGTGGTTTGTATACTTCTTAAAAAAAAAACAACATCACCACTGCGCCACCAACCTTGGGAACTAAGATGTTATGTCCCTTGTGCCTGTAATTACACTGGCTCACTCACCCTTCAAACCGGAACACAACAACACAAGGTACTGTTGATTTGCGGTAGAATATCTGATGAGTGGGTGGTACCTACCCAGACGAGCTTGCACAAAGCTCTACCACCGAGTATCACTCACCCATCACTCCGGAAACAAAAACCAACAAAACAAAACAAGGAATTACTGCGTAGTTGTTGAGTGAAAACTGTTAATTTTGACAACAATGCATTTCTTCTATATAATATTAACCTTACTAATAACATTTCTATAAGCGAAAATAGTTGTTGTTTTGTAGTATAAGTACTGATAATTATCATATTTATGTACAATTTTAAACATAGTGACTCAGACATGAGTGTGATGGCCCAGTGACTAGAATACGTGAATATTAGAAGAAGATTGCAGGCTTAAGTCCGAACAAGCACCTGTAACCGTTCATGTGCTTATTTTGATATTACAGCTGGGCGGTAAAGGAAAACTTTGTAAGGAAACCTGCATATGTCGGGTGAAATTTTGGCAGATTTTTGAACCCGCGACCTTTATTTGAAATTCATTTCTGTTTATGGGCCAATTTTGACAATTACAAGACATTAAGCTTATAAAAAAATATTATTTTCATATTTTACATTCATGCAATAAATTCCTGTAATCCTTTGCCAGGAGTATAGTTTTAATTTATTTTATCAAATTATATAGTAATATTTACAGCTGGTTTGTATTTTGACTTCTAACCATAACATGCTGATGTAAGTAGTATAATGTTAATGTAAATTAATGTATATATTACGCAATTAAGATAAATTAAATATAAAGTTTTTGGTTTTGCGCAAAGCAGAGGCGCTGTGTGTGACTTACAAATTGCAAAATATATTGTTACGTTTTAATTGCAATTGTTTTGTTTGAAATAAAATCATTTACAAACATTTGCGAATATATAATTACACCATCGCATCTTGTTCTGTCTGTTAGCAATCCAAAACGAAAAAAATGTTTTCGTTTAACTAATCCTTTATAAAGTAACTTGCCTTCAGGTTCGCTCCATAAACCTACTTAGCTTCTCGATCAGCGATTATTAGTACTTTTAGAGTATTTAGCGTCAATTATGTTGTTAGTGCAAATATCTGTGTAGGAGTTGAAGTCACGCAAACAGCGATATAGTTTACGATTTTTTTATCAATTCAAACGTTTAAGTATTTTTGTAAACATAGAAAAAAATGACACAGACATATAAAATGGTCGTTTTTAGCCTATAAAACTTTATAGACTGATTTTTATAGAATGTCTATAATTATAAAGTTGAGGTACTACGAATATTTGACTGTTCCGCAGTACTGTACCGTACTGATTCCACTTGTCAATTTTTTTTTCTTGTTTTTCATTTATAACTCACGTACGAATAAAAATTAATCTAAATAGATATGTTTGTAAATAATTTAACTTTATTTTTCAAACTTTTTATTCGTTTATATGGAGTTTTAAATGATTCTACTATGATATATAACACAAAAAGGGTCATACGAATGTAATGTTTAAATATTTTTAATTGTCTTAAGACAACTCTACTCTTAGCATTATATTCTTATTCGATAATGTAATTATATTTCTTAAGCGATGCTTGTATTTTTGTTATTTTTAAATTAATATAAGTACTTTTATTATGTACCTTTGCCTAGAATGATTTATTCTGGTCTATTTATAAATGTTTAAGATAAGAATTAGAAGCTAATCATCATATATCGACCCGATATCGTATGTCTTTACCGGTGAATATGTTCATTACACACATAGTAAAATATTACGCAATGGTAATTATTATTTGGTCACTGTTAAATACGTCTCGTAATGCTTCTAATAATTAATCGTAATTCTTCGATGTTAAATATCCATTAATTCTAACCACAACTGAAATATTTTTCCGCGCAAGATCTAAGGAATTTGTTTTATTTAAATTTTATTATAGGTTATTTTTATCGGCTAGTCATTAGATCAACGAGGCAGTCATATCAACTACTACTAAGTGGTGTTACATATCTATGTCTTTACTAACCAATACCAGTAAGGGTATAACGGCTGCTCTAGAGTCTAGACAATTACAACCAATTATAGATTGTAGGTCAAAAAATCCATATTGACCTGAAAGTTACTGTTACTTTAGTTACTCATCTCAGCTCCATATTTACAGCCAGAATCAAACACAGTGATAAGTACGTCGACGGTTGAAGCTTTCCATAAACATAAGTATTATTGAAGGTAACAAGAAAACTAGACAAGTCCTTAGACTTCATTATGTAAAATTAATACAGGAACTAAAACCACCTTGCCACAGGCGGAAATAGTTACCATGCAATCCTTACTTTACTCTATTAAAAACACGAATCATAAAAAGAGTGTCATCAGAAAAAGAGCTACTTAAAAACTGGAAAAAAGTCTTGAACAATGAGACAAGGTTAAAAATTAACGACCGATAAAGGACAAAAACATGAGTGAAATTTATGAATAAATAATAGATAAATGGCAATAAAGACAATAAAAATCTGAGGTAGTTAAAGAAACTCGAGTTTCAAGAACTAAAAAATTGAATGTTGTGTAAGTATAAACTTCTATGCTTGATTATACAAAACCAATTTTACGAAAGGGATACAGCTGAAAATATTACGGACACAGCACTACAAGTTTTAAAAAAGGTGTAAATATTCAACTCTGGTACAAGTAGATACAACTTGCTCATAAAAATGCTTCTGGCGTTTAAAATTTCCATTTTTTCGTGGAAAAGTTTACCAATATTGGCAAAAGATAAAAATTGGCACAGTTTAAGTCGAAAGTTGTTAAACAAAAAAACAAGAAAAAACAGTTAGAATGTAGGACGAAGTACTAATATATGTTTACATTCTCCGCCGTGACCCATGATGGCTCAGCGGTATGAACACGCGAGCTGTACCAAAGATAGCGGGTTCAAATCCGCAAACGACACTGAATTTTCATGTTCACAATTTGTTTTTATAATATTAAGTAATTTTCCACGTTCGTCGATTGTCAGCCTGCATTGAAGCAGCGTCATGGAATAAGCTAGAAATATTTAGCCTTAAAAAGGGAGTAGAAGACCTTAACCTAAATTAAACAAATCTTAGCATAGCCAGGTCAACCTGCCAGTATTTCAGAAGAAACAGACTATTTATAAAAAAAAAAAACAAAAAAGCAGTTTTTTTACGTTTAGGAATAATAACGATTCGTACAATGTGCCTAAATAGTCAGCTGCAAATCAAAAACTTTATCATTGTATCTTGCTTTTTTATTTCACATTTAAAAAGGGACTGTGTAGAGTATTCAAGCGGGAAGCACATATTAAACCTATTATATAATACCCATGAATGAAATAAAATCTCGATTTTTTTATAGCATCGACCTTGTAATTTATAAGAATTCAAAGGGCAGAAGGGAGGCATTCAATGTTATTTAATCAACTTGACCCTAAGCGGCAAGTTCAAGGTTTTAAGTAGTCGTTTATTTCAAGAAAATAAATAATAATATCACGTATAAAATTACTTGGTCATGTTTTACTATGAAATGACTATCAAATCATACTATCGAACATTTGTGTATTGTGAAACATACGAGTCATAAGATTGTCTCCATATAACCACGTGGCATAGCATGTGAGAATGGAAATGCATAGCACGTTCTTGTAGTAATTAGAATTCTTCGAGTAACTTCTTAAGACAAACAAGATAATTTACCATTATAATTAGCATACGAAGCAAAAACAAGCCGTGTATAATATGTTTGTTTGTTCCATAATATAATTACGGAAGTAAATTTAAACATCCTTCAAACATAAATAATAAATAACAGAGACCGCACCTTAAGCTGGCACGTGTAAGCCGGCATCTGAACCAGAACGCCAAGGTCGAAAGGGATGTATAGACTATGCTCTGCTCCCTGCGTTTGCGCATGATTGACGTCAATTCATTTCGACCTCGAAATTCCGTTAACACAAACTTAAGTAATTTTACCCGCCTATTCCAATTTAACGCCTCACTGCACATTTCATTTTATTTTATGTTCGCCTCTAATTGTGGTCACATGATTAGGTACCTGTACTTGTATAATTAAAAAAATAAATCTGACGTTATTTTAATATTTTTGAATAATAAACAAACAACATAATTTATAATGTTTCATGAACGGAATCAATGAAATTATCCGTTGCATTTACGCAATCGTACACACGAAAGCTTTTTCTAAATATGTTATTAATTCTACAAAGAAATACATCTCGTGTGTTTTGTGACAAATGTTTTTGATTTATTTTATTATAATATTCAAACAGAGTAAATTGAGACGACAAAGGAAAGTTCTATGAGAATAGTTTCCTCAAGTTTGAAGATATGTAAAACAAAAATTAACAATTCCTATTTCTTAATAGCTTTAGTTATAAATTATTTTATATTTTTGTATTTCTAAGACTTAAGAAACATACAGAAATACCACATCGCTGCTACTAGAGCACAGACTATAGAGATTTCTTGGAAAGATCCGTTCGGAAACTTTCAATTACTCTCCAGACTAGTCAGGGACTCCCGGCCATCGACATTAAAAATAGATAACCGGTAAGCTGTCTAGACTACATAAATACAAAACTCTATATTTAGAATCGTGTAGATATTATCTATACTTAAATTCTCATGCAATTCTTATTTTGTATTTTTGTGTTTGATTAACTTATTTGATAAAATTAATTAATACTAATAACAAATGATATGAACATAAAGTAACATTGCAAAATATTATGGTTTTATTATAATCTAGTAATTATACTCTGATAGTATTTAAATGAATTCAAACGAAATTATTACGCAAATTGACAAACGTGTATTTAATAGTCTTAAAACATAATATAATTTCAAAAGAGTTTAAATAATGATTTTAACAAAGCGAATATCTTATAGGAATTCATTTCAAAAGTAAAAAATACGATCAATGTTATCATACAGATTTTTTTAGACCCTAATTATGATTACTTTATTTCCAAGGTATTATCTATTTTACTTTTCTTCATTTGTTAATAATTACGATTTGACGGCCCTCAATGAAAAAACAGTTTGATCTTTAAAGATCGTAACAGAACAAAATTGACATCAAATGACATCCTATTATGTAGTATTTGTAGTAATAATATACACACATATTTACTAATTTTAGTATTACCAGATACACACACAGACTGAAACAAAGTGTATTTGTTTATTTATTTGTTTGTTCCTTATAATTATTAGGGATTGTGCTTAGACGGAATGTCTCTTGTGCGTTGTGCGTCTTGACATGAATTAATCAAGTAAAATTATTAAAATGGTGGAGGTCATTTACATCAAATGAGTATTATGAAAGCGTGCAAAATTAAATGACGATAGTGACCTTACGCACCGTCTGTTTCGCAAGGGCTCGACTCGGTTACACAACTTATCAATGTTCTTATTCTTCATTGTAATTGGGCAGCGTAAACTCTGACATCTCTATTCACAGTGCGTTTTCATGTTTTGTGTTATGTAACGATTAGACCCTTCGTAACTTTTTTTCGTTTACAAATTTGGAAACTGAGACATTATTGGAGCGTTTTATGTACCAAATTTAGGCAGTGATCACATTTTTATTTATTTGTATATTACCACATGTACATCCTTTCGAATTTTAAACTCAGGGTCGTTTTAATCGCCTCAAATCTAAATTTTAATTATTAAATATTTTGAGTCATATTTTCATTTTCATTTGAGGGTTATTCGATTTTATGTGTTTAAATATTGCAGTCGCATCGATGTTCCCACTAGGTACATAATAATAACAAATACATTAACAAAAAAAAAATAGGTATCTAGACGAGTTTCGAACGCGGCAGCCCGTTATAAGAACTAATCAAATTCGCAGTTTATTATTAATGCACAAATGTAAATTCGATATGATTAGAGATATCAGGCTTTACGCGTTTTCGGATGTACACACTGCCTCCATACTTCGGGCTGCTATTGAGATGATGAGAACAACATATTACCT
Source organism: Nymphalis polychloros (assembly GCA_905220585.2). Taxonomy (NCBI): domain Eukaryota; kingdom Metazoa; phylum Arthropoda; class Insecta; order Lepidoptera; family Nymphalidae; genus Nymphalis; species Nymphalis polychloros. The sequence goes on from HG992247.1 coordinate 6,389,579, forward strand.
TTGAACCTTTGCAGTCTTGTAAGCACTAGATCAACGAGGCAGACAGCATGAACGTAACAACCATTTTATAAATTGCTGGAGATGCGCACAAGGCGACCCCGGCATTGACATGTTGATAAGGAAAACAGAGTCATAATTGAAATAAATCAATGAAGAAACATTAGTAGAATTGCATTCATGGTGCCTTGGATAATAAGTACACATAAATACCTACGTATGTTATGTTTATATTTTGTTTTTACTTATTGTCATATAAATGACCCGTGTATCAATGTTAATAAATAAATGGAATTTTTCATTTAATAAAGTAATAAATATCAATAAAATCTACAATAACAATTCATTAATAACGTGTCATTAACTGGCGCCAAGCTAATCGCAACGACGATAACAACTTTTTTTTAAATTTCCATTCGAATTTGTTAATGAATACCATGATATTATTGAATGGTTTATTAATTATCTAAAGATCTTATTACATTTTTATGCTCACTTTTTCATCAACTATTCGAAGTGGAAGATATGTCCCAAGAGATATTCGCCACGCTACGCTATGCAAAGTAATTAAAAAAATATCTTCTAAAAAAATTGCTTCTAACTTGATGGATTCTCATTAATAGCTGAATGGAATTAGGTCAGGCTTCTCGTTAGTAAGTGACACCAAGTTTAACAGCAACCTTCTAACTTAAATTTCAAATTAATTTCATCTGCAGACAAAAAGCGACGCATAATATATGTCATGTTAGTAATGTTGAAATAACTCTATTCGTCATATAGATAAATTAATAGAGACATGATAATTAGAGGTAAAGTATAAACTTTGTCGGTATCTCTGTCGGTATAGTCTGAACTCTAAACAACGTGGTATAATTTCCTACGCGAATGTAAACAATTGCAATAAAAAGGGTATATTTTTTAGTTATCTTAAAAAACTTCCATGTAAAATAAAAGTTTTTCAAAATTATATATGTACGTCAAAGATTAAACATCAGATAACATATATAATACATCTACGTAGCTTAGTACCTATACCAAGGTCCGTGTAGGTTCCGCTTAGTTCGATTTGACTAAACGATAATTGACTATATAAAGAGTAAAAATTCTGATTAACATAAAATCATTCACATAAATACTTTAACAAAGTCGTATTGTCTTATATTACATAATAAACATTTATATAGGTCGCCTACATATACAAGGCTTTGATATCACATAACCTAATGTAACCGCGAAGTAATTTATTTTTCCGAGTTTTATATGATTATTAATTATTAATTACTTAGATTAATCAATTAAGATAAGTAAAAAAATATGTTAAAAGTATTCTAACAAGCCCAACTCCCAAACTCCCAAAACCAATAAGTATATCCAGTTCATATCCTTGAAGGTTTGGGCTGTTATTAAAAACATATGATAATAAATATTTCTTTATCATAACATAAATTTAATTAGATTATTTGACGTAAGTATTCATTCATTTCGACCGTTGTGCTTATAACATTGTTAGTCATTTATATCAATAGAATAATGTATATAATATAAACAAAAACGTCCTTTTGGATGTCAACATTCAAGAAGATGTTACGTACTCGTTGGATAGGAGTGATTGCAGCTATTTTGTTTATGTATCCAGCTCACAATGAGGTCAATGGCGCATGTTTGTCATTACTGAGGTTCCATTGTCGCTCTCATTCAGGGTTTCTATCTAATAGGTTTGTCTTTACAAATTCATATTAAGCTTTTGATGTATTGTTAAATTATCGAATATTTTTTTTATAAATTACGTGTCTTATGAAATGAATAAAGTAATAGACTGTTATGCCCCAATGTTAGGCCAAGGTAAACTCTCCTTTTGAGGAGCACGTTATTCTCCAATGTAAGGTAATAAATACAAATGGTGCAGATTTGCATACGACACATGAAATTATTACCAACAAAACAACTCAAATTAGGCACATGACAATTCAGTAGTACTTCCATGGATTTGAATCTTTAGTTATTAGTTAAGTTTCACTTGTTCGAACCAATGTTCCATATCGGCACAATGAACATAAAGAAAGAAGAATTTCTATGAATATAATTAAAGAACAATAAAATAATAAAGCTATGTTTTACTCTGAACAACGTAACGTATACGTACATATAAGTAATTACATTTACTTGTACGTGTTACGTGCCTGAACATGTGATTTTTAATAGAAGTACGTTGCACGCTTCTACCTGCCCGTGCTATAACCATTTTAATTGTAGGTGGTAAAAATATCACGTAGCGAATAGTAACGCTAACTTTCTCTTGTTAATCTGTTTTAATATGTATTGCGTAACTATAGAAATAGATAAAACATATAACAACTATAATCTATGCTCTATGGTGAATAAAAATTCGTTGCAATGTCGAAAACGTACGACGTAAACAAGTTAATATTATGTTATTAATTTAAAAATTATTTTTATGCGTCTATAACTTAAATCATTTTTTTTTTGTTTTTATAACAATTAAATAGCAGACAATTATTTTTGTGAAATATATCCTTATTTCTTTCAAATTTTTGGAATTAAATTTCATTTTATATAAGCTTAAGGTGAAAATATTTTTATAAATATTTGAAAACATCAAATAAATAAGTTGGTACAAAATCGGAATATGTTGTTTTATAGCAAACTATTATCGTAAGAATTATTTAAGATCAATAACAAAACAAGGTTGGAAAATTCGTAAATATCTATTTATTGTCATAATAGTGATAAGTGCAGTAAGTTGCGCAATCGCATGACGTCAGAAGGATAATATTGTCGCCTTGACCTTAGGCTAATGTCAGCATGGCGCCGGCCGGCGTCTGCGTGCGCCTGCGTTATGCAATACATTCGCCAATGACACTCTCACAGGAAATGTAATGTGCAACATAAAGTAATAATATTATCTTGTTTTAGTAGGAACATTTTTAATTAGAATAATGGATCTATAATTAACAAAGCAATTAATCGAACCGTCGTGACTAAATCGATAACGCATATCAATGTATAAAATTAATAACAATTATAGAAAATATTCAAAAAAAATTTAATTAAAAAAATACCGTTATAGAACGTTTGTATGCTAAATGTTATTATAAAATTAACGACTAAAGATACACTCTTTGCGAATGTAAGGATCGCCTCCAAAGATAAATATTATCATTGTAAGCACACTTTCTGGTAAAAAAGTCGCTAATTTTCTTTCGCCGACTTTTCTCAAGTCTGAGGTGTTTCTTTCCGAACCATTGGTAGATTTTTGCTTCCAGCATTGCACTTTCTTATTGAGCGTTGAATAAAGTGATTTTATTTCATTAAAATAAATGTCTCACTTTATCAGGTGATAAATTACAATGAACCGTAAGTTTTATTATGGGAATCTTGGACTTTCTTATTCATTGTTTAAAATCTACCGCTAATTTTAAAGCAAAATCTTCTGATTCTTAAAATTTGATTGTATTTAATATTGATATGTTTTTGCAATTTAATATATTTTATCAATACCACTAAGGTGGTTCGACCCGAGATCTTTGATCTTATTAGCTTAGTAGCTTGTGTATAATGCAGCTGATGCCGAGGTCCCGCTTTCGAATCTCGATCTCTATTTTATTAAAAAATCTTTTTCTATCAAGAACTTCTTAGTAGCTGTACGAATTTAGACAGTTAGCAGCTTATACATCCGTTCCTCGGAAAGCACGGTCTCTCTTTAGTCGTGTGGGATGGCCATCCACTTTTATTATATTAGGCAATGATACTGACGGAATAGAAAATGCACCAGTCTTAGAGCATACACTTGTGCACTACAATATTACATGTACAGATCGTCTTTAATTATGCCGCCGTGAGCAAAATTCGATCAAGATCACATTATTGTTATTAATACTTAGTAATTCTCAATAAAAAGTAAACATCAGTTTAAAAAAACAAAGTTTTTCTTGTAAATACTAACAAACAGATACGTAATTGTAACAAAAACCGTCATTACAAACATGTGTACAAATAAATTACACGTTTTATACAGCAATGTCATCAATGTAACTCATGCAATGATATAGCATTACGAAGATGTCAAGGTGACCTTGCATCTCGACAAGGAAGCCTAGCCTGGTTCGTATATCATCTTTCATTTACGTTGACAAGTGGAAATTAGATACATAAATCATAGTTTCAATTGCTTAAAAGTAGTTTAGGAAGGATTGAGTTTGTATGATTTAGTCAGTGCAACATTTGGTAAAGGAAAATTTAACAAGCTAGTTTCATAATGTAAATTAGAAACAAATCCATATTTTGACTTTAACAACTTCAGTAAAATAAGCTCTTAAAATATATGTTTTTTCAAATTCCTTAAATCTATGTGTTTCTTTGTATAACTCGATTGATTCTGTATTGGTTTCGTCTATTTTTTTATAAATATTTGTTATTGAAATCGATTATAAAAACATTGGATAAAATCAGCATAAAACTGTTCTTTAAGATTATAAAAAATGTTAGCAAATCAAATATAAGTAATAATCGGAAATTTGTATAAGGCGCTAGCTAGTGTTTGGCAAACAAGTCATTTTCTCAGTTAATTTGTTTGTTTTTCTGCCAACTTCATTCCAAGGATGGAAAAAATTGCCTCATTGACATTCAAGACAAACAAGTTTAATTAACTATACTGTTAAGAAAGTCGTATTTGATATATTTCGAAAAAATATACCATTATTATCGAGACTAAAATGCCTATATCCTTATTACGGATTAGGTTTATTATTGATAAAAAATATAACTAATACAAATCATTATATTCACTTACTTAACTGGAGTAAAACATAGATAAGACATTGACTGTATATTCTATTATAATATATCATACACATATATTGAAAATGACAAGGTACCTATTCAGACTACATTAAATAAAGCCATCTATCTAGCCGTCTGTAATATGCTAATACACTAACCGCCTTATTCATAAACTTTATTTAACTGGTGATTAGTTAAGCAATATTTTGTCTTCTTCTTTCGTATGTCAAATCAATAATGACAGAAAGAGACAAATCAGTGTTTAGCTAACCAGTAACTAAGTAACGTTTATAAATAAGGCCGTAAGATGTAAACATATATACATTATTTTGTTACTTTTATAGATATTACGTATAAGTAATCAATCATTTGATTGATATTATTCCACAAACAAAAGTTCAATTTATTTGATACTATGTGCATTAATACTTCAAGCATAAATAACATAATATTCTTAGTTTAAACTTTTCTCGTAATTATTCAATTGCGTTAGAGATATTAAAGATATTTCGATAACATGAGAAATACAGAACCAGCAAAAAAATCACTAGTCTCCATCTCATACATATCTTATTGTAATATTTGTACATATGTATATTATTACGTAATAAATAAATAAATAATAAATAATAGATATATAAGAATAAAGTAATTAAAATGTTGGTGTAAAACTCTCATTGATACCTCGATGGCGAAGCGGAGTGGTAGTGTTCAACTATCGCCAGAAAAATACCTCATTATATCATTAGTTTTATATGCAACTCTATATTTTTATACCTCTCACTTAAGTAATAAATAAACATAGAAAGCAATAAAAAGTAAATATTAAAACAAACAAACAAACAAACTATCTAAATCCGTGTTATCGATCGAGAAACTATAATATAGTATTAACTATGGGAAAATATAATATTCATAAAACAAAGATAGGAAATATGAAATCATCGACTAATATACATGAATTCTAAAAGCAGAATAAATTAAAAAAAAATAACTATGTACAATGATGATTCACAAAATTCTAAGGACTTTTTTTGTAAGTCTTCAATTTATTTTTAATAAGCGCCAAATAAAATAATTGATTCATGTATAATAGTTATTACTACATTACGTAAAAAAAAACATAAGAAATTGCCACTGAGTATATAAATTACAAATATTTTATCGCGAGTTCGTTTTTAAAAGACACATATGGCTTAGGGAAAGATATCATTGGTTTGATATAAAATATAATTCCTTAGCTATGACGTTTTGTATGATTGGGTCACTTGTATGGCGAAAGCTTTTACTTTTAGTGCCGTAGCAAGTTTGGCAGTGGCAGGCAGGTCAAGGCCACACCGCGTGAGCCTCACAAAAAGTGGTTTGGTGGCCCGAGCACATTCTTATCACCCGGCGACATTAATAAATTGTCTGCATCCATAATGTCACGACATAAGTTAATTATCTCTAATATCAGCGTCGTTTAAAAACAGGTCTAATTTATTAACTCGTTAGAGAGATACTTAATGGTATAGAACGCACAGGTGTCTAGTTGTTTACGAATTTTATGTCTGGACCTTCTGCGAGTCCGTCACTTCCAAGAGGCGATTGACATTACGTTCCGTTTCACGTGTTACCTTATCTTGTATTGATAATAATAAAGGCTATTCTAACGCTATACTTGAATAGATCGCCGGTGACGTAAACTATTATTTTAATCTTGTGTTGGTATGTATTCGAATCACGTTGAGGATAATTTACATTGTATATGTGTTGGAAATTTTTTATCGCCAAAATTGAGGGCGGCGCCTTCCCACCCTTGACCTGGTGTTGCGCAATTTCCCGGCCACTCCGACTGCAAACTGCCAAGGTTGCCTGAACTGGCCATCTTTATCCTTACAAAAATAATACAAATATTGCTGATTTTATTTGTATACATAATTCGATTTATTGTAAGGTCAACGTATATATCTTTTTCGATACACAGGTTATTTTTAAAACGGCAATATAAAGAGCTGAGCTTTTATAAGGTGGAATAGAAGACGACAACGTTTTTAAAATTAATATTTTACGAAAAAAAATTGTTAATTATTTATACATTAACATTGTATTGCTTATATTTAAATATTAATCACACATATTATTTTATAATAAATAGTACATAGATATACTGAAATGACGGTACATGTGTATCGACCAAACCGCATTGGAGCGTGGTGGAATAAGCTTCAAATCTCCTTACTTTACTTTTTCTTTTTATTATTTACAAAATAATTTAAACATTCAATCTTCTTAATTATTTGAAATAATTTTTAATTACCACTAAAAGTAGGTTTTTTTTTTCGAATAACTTATATTATTTAAAAATTATTTTATGTGGCAATTATTTGATTCCACTTCTGTGTGTTCATGTGTACTTGACCGCTTTTTTAATATTCGCTTGCTTTGGTATTATAATTTGAACAATATATTTTTAAATTTATTTGATATTGGTTAATAAATAAAATTAGAATGGTTATACTCATGAACAAATTTTAACTTATTTATATATATATGCACTTATAAATCCGAACGTGTAGTCGATATTAGCTAAAGTAAGGCAAGACAAATATAGTATCTAATAAAATCTATTAGATATATTTATTATATTTGAAGACTGTAAAAGTAACTGTTTTTCTAATTTAATTATATAGCTAGTCTTCAATGGTTAAATTAAAGCGCGCTTAAATCTAGTAATTAAGCCCCTATTTATTTAAAGAAACAGTGTAAAAATCAGTTAAAAATATATATTTGAGTATACACACATACACGTCCCGACTTCACGCGATAAACTTAATATTTTACCACAGTAACTATGAAACAAGATGAACATTATAAAAAAACCAATGATATTATTTTTTTCTTTTTCGTCAAATGTTTAAAATAAGAACTCGTAGATATTAAAGTAATCCGATACCTTATTCGCTTTTTTAAAACAAAAAAATGTTGGCTGTATATTCTCTTTATGAGTCACGTATTTTAGAGTGTTGGCAATGTTCGTTTGGACCGACAACATCGCAGTTCAGCTTTTTCCTATTGATTCAAATTGATCGAAAGTTGTATGTAATACGAAACTATAAACACTACTGAATAAAATTTATCAATAATTTTATGTGACACGAAATATTCACGAACATACTCTAATTATTTACATGAAAATCTCTTCTAGAAATAAAGGACAAACTTAAGGAGGAGGAAGGAGTATAAAACTTAATGTAATTAAATTACGATATTCAGAAATCGGGCTCACTTCCAAGCGGAATTAATTTAATATAACAACAATTTTAGAGACAAAATATAATTAAGATTAAACATTTAATAATGTTATTTCATTTACCTAACTCTATTTGTTCCTACTGATAAATGTCATTCAATTTAACAATTAATAAAAAACACGCACACAAACACAAAATTCAATTCGAGGTCTTCAATTTACCGGATTTACGTAATATGACTATTGTTCCGTGTTATTGCATTTGCTGACGATACCGGGTTCAAACGCCGACCGTGAATCGTTAAAAACATACTCAAACGAATGATAAAACAACACGCCCTTGTATATTGTATAACATAGATATTATTGTACATTGTCGATGGTTACATAACAAAGTGATTAGTTACGCTGTCCGCTACAACGTTGATCCCCGGCCAAGGATTTCTGTCGAATAAAAATATAAATCTCTTTACACGTACATAAACATGTTTACTTTTATCAGTAACATTGAAACTGAAGCTTGAGTTTTATAGCACTTACTGTTACAACAATAATTGTAATTAATAAAATTGGATTAGAATTTAATTGATTGCATAGAACCGCTTCGAATTTATTAATATTAAAAATGTATTTAGAAATATTTAAACCTGCGGTTAAGGTGAAAATATAAGCTATAGACAATTACTTTAGAGGCTTAAGACCTCGCCTTTTACCATTACACTGGTAGAATGCGATAATAGGTTACACAGATGTTTTCACTCACTATGTTTTCGTTCACCGCCAAGCACGAGATGAGTAAATTATAAGCACAAATTAAGCATCAAAATTTTGAAATGCTTTCCCGGGTTTGGACCCACAATATTCACAAACGCAATCGCTTAAGATTCACGAGTCATCATAGTTCATTTATCTAATAACGAAGATGATTTTTGTATTATATGATATACCTACAATATTTTGACATTAAAAAAAGCTTAAAAAACAATCAATATTTACCCAATGTTATATTATTTTTGTATAGAATTATTTACTCTGCCTATTAGGATCCACATTCAAATAAGACGGGCTCTTTGATGTGACCACGTCAATGTTATTATTATTAGTACTGCGAATCTGTTATCTTAAATTACTTCACAGGCTCCAGGGTTGCTAACATGAAAATGAATGAGACCGTGGGAATATAAAGTATCATTTGAATGAAAAGTCCTTGTTAAGAATACAGATAAAACAAAAAAATATATGATAAATACTTGCTTAATACAATAATTGTATGAATGTACATAGTTTAATAATCTGTATTGATATGAAGTACTTTATCTGCACACATTTCAAAAGTCGCATCACGTATTTATGAAAATATCTTGTCTGGGGTTATAGCATTTGGATTCGAAGAAAAATTAAACTGAAAACTAAAAAAAACATAGAATTTACTTAATTTACCTGCGAGTTTATTGAAATGCTTATTTACCTTAATAGTTACAGAGTTTAAATTTATTTATTGAAATAATAAAGCATATTATAAATAATATAGATAGATAATTGTTGTGTGAAGTTTGAATTCATTGATTTTCATTATATAAATATATTTGATGAAAAAAAACGACTGAGATTCTTGCTGGATGTTCTCAACAGAATCTACTTTCCGAGACGGAGGTTCAGTTAACATAAATTTGAAAAGGAGCCAACTTGAAATATTTTTTTTTCAAATATTTAATAGGCAAAGCTTTTTTTTACAAATATTATGTAGATAGGCAGACTGGCAAATGTGTCATCTGGTAAGCGATAACGAATGAACGGTGGAAATCCCACTCACCAATAACTGTGTTGCTATGTTCCGGTTTAAGTGATATGACAGGCACAAGTAACACAACATCTTAGATCCCGATGCTGGGCGAAAATTGACGATGTCTATAAGCGAAGAAGATCACATACTATCGAGTATAGCGCATTTACATTACAGTAGGAATAATGACAGATAAACAACGTTAACATTGAACTGACATGACATTGAATTTTTTTTTTATCTGTATTTTTTTGTCGTATTTTTGAGTCTTCGTAATTTTAATATCCTAGTTGACGGTTCGTCATACGTCTATTTACACTTAATACTTATATCATCAGTACTTAGTTAATAAATTTGCTTTATATACGTTCACCTTTAATCACGTAGTTATAATGTGATAAGCTGATTTTGTACTATAATAATAATGTATAATTTAAAACGCGATCGGATGACGTGTTTTAGTCAAATTCTTTATAAATCGGTATAAACAAGATGGTGTTGACCGTGAACCCTACTGACCTCTTGACTACCGTTTATTATTAAATACTACATTGTGACTGTCGACATTTATTCCTAGAAATATAGATAGGTACAAATATAATGCGTATCTCAATCTACAATGCACTTCCTAGTAACGATACTGCGCAGTCACTCATAGTTTCAAGTTTCAAGACACAAACACAACAAAACATTGTCGCACTATTGTTTGATTAAACACAAGTACCTATATAATGTGAACAATTCCTTATTGACTAACGCTAACCCAACATGATCGACACGTCAAATTGTAATTAGTGTGGTTTCAGACTAACTACAAAATAACAATGACATACTTTGTTAAATTTACGACACGATGACATAAATATTAAGTTTATGAGTAAAATTATAAAGATACAGGTATCTTAAACATAAATATACAATATAAGTTTGCTTCTTGAAAGTATATAATGATTAAAAATATAAAAGCGTGTTAGAATATAAAAGTATTATTACAAGAACAGTTTTTTTTATTATATTAATTATGTAGTACGTTCAATTCAAATAATTACTACGTAAATAAATTACGCGAATACTATTTCATTCAGTAAATACGATAATCAGCTTATAAATTAGAGGTTGCTGAACTTTCATTCATTCTAACAAATAGGAAAAAACCTCGGTTTTGCAGTGACGTTACGACATAAATTTTTAATCATTCGTTATATGTCAATAAACTTCGCTCGCATTTCAAATTGAATTATTTATGCGGCGTGCAATGGTTGGTTGTAAAATATGATTCATTATGAAACATTGCGTAAATCCCATCGCTTGCGAAAAATGAAACGAATTGTTTTGAATCATATCCTGTAGAAAAAAGTAAAGTTTCATTCGATGAATTCATATTATTTTTCAAAAATATTTATTTGTTTATTTTTTTTAGGAAATATTTGGCAAAGGCGCGTTGGATTCATTCGACGTGTTTTCTTTTAAAATTCTGATTTAAAACAATTTGGTCATTTCATTTTTTTATAAAAGGATAAGAAACAAAGATCATATTTAAGCATTTACACATATGACGTAAAATAAAAAAAAAATCATTGGAATAAATCCTTGAGGCCACCGTTAAAAGTATTAATAAATGCATTATACGTAATAATAAGCAAAATAATTGTGTAAATATTATATTATAATAATATAATAAAATATCATGTATTTGTACATAGTATGCAGTTATGCAAAAAGCCGAGATGGCCCAGTGGCTAGAACGCGTGAAGCTTAACCGATGATCGTGGGTTCAAACCCGGGCAGGCACCACTGAATTATCATGTGCTTAATTAGTGTTGACGGTCTCATCTCGTGCTTGACGGTGAAGGAAATCATCGTGAGGAAACCTGCATATGTCAAATTTCAATCAAATTCTGCCACATGTGTATTCCACCAACCCGCATTGGAACAGCGCGGTGGAGTAAGCAACAAACCATCTCCTCAAAAAAAAACAGGAGGAGAGGCCTTTGCTCAGCAGTGGGACATTCACAGGCTGTTACTTTACTTTTTTTACTTTTATGCAGTTAAAAGCATTTAAAGTAAGATTTAACTTATTTTCTCGCATCTTAATTTGTTGTTATGATAGAATTTTTATTACTTACATATGTATTACAATTGTGTAGATTTTTCAATACTTGCCTTATCATTTGTTTCGTGAACTCCATATTATTCTTGTTTAGTATTATTTTGTTGTATTACGTACAATTACATTACATACTAAAGTGGCAGTCATTTAGATAATACAGTAAATTCAGACATTTAGCCTAAACAGATAAAAATAATTTGCAATAAGCCATTTATTTTTATATAAAGAAAATATCTTACATTTTTTTACATGGAATTATTTTTGCGTATTTATTACGAAAATTATAGGTTATCAATTATGGTAAGCATAGCGAGTCCTAGAAGTTCGCCAACTGGATAAAGGTCCATGTGGGTAAAGTGCAGCAGGCGCCTATTACAACCACTGTAAAAAAGTGTACACGTACGTTACGTGTACACTTTTTTGGAACCTATTCCATTTCGCTTCTCATTGCGGTATTGTTTTTATGTGATAAAAAATTAACCAATACATGGAAGTTTTTTCACGATGTTTTTCATCACCTGAGTACATGATTAATTTTATTTTAAGTGATGTCTCTCTAAGAGGGATACCGCTGTGTTTCACATGCGTTTTCCAGTGAGAACAAAAAAAGGAGTGGGCCATTTCGTGGTTGATACTTTTACTGTATAAGATAAAACATTATATCCTCCTCATCAAAAAGAAACCGAACAGTTATTTACTGTAATCCATTATATATAAATCTGTATTGCTATTAATAATAATACCTACATATTATTGCATATATACATATGCAATAATATGTACACACAATTTCTAATAATTTGTTACACACACTAATTAAAATTATCAGTCCTTTATTATTATATATAAATTGGTTTTTATAATTTCCGTAAATTTTTCCTAATATTTAACTCAATCGCTTAATATTAAAACACGCCATATTTACTTTCAGAAACGATCAGAGTTAGACGAGATAAAATAATGCAATGATTATAAAAATTTGGAAAATAAAAAGTACCTAATGGTAGAAAAAGATAGGCGTGTTAACTTTTACAAAAATGTTTTTTTTTTTAATATAAACATATGCATACATAACTGCCATGTGATTTCTTGTTTGGGGGAACTATAAATAATATTGTATTATCTTAATAATAAATACAACTCAACACAAGATTAAAACCTTAGTATTTTTTTTTTGAAAGTAGTAGCATTAGTATTAGTTGATATCCGTAAATTATATTTGATTACGTTATTTCATTTGAGCAAGTTTTAGTAGAATCTACATTCCAAGCCGGTAGTAGCTTCGTATTCATTCTATGTATAAAGGATTCCGTAACCGTCAAAAAAAGATAACTTAAATGATTGAATAAAACCACTGTCACTTCCTTGTGAAATATTCAATTAACTATTTCAGCATATTCATTCGACATGTAAAGTTTGAAAATCGGAGAATAGTATCTATTAATCTGTTCCGGTTTTGAATCATAATATCAAAATGGGTCTTAACAGCACAGACGTTGTGGAATTTGGGGAACTGCATAAAATTGACAAATGTGGTGCTTAATTCGATCTAATTCCTTGTAAACCTCCTTGCACTCCAAGGAGGTTTACAAGTACAAGGCTGTATCACAAAGTCGTAAAAGTGAAAAATATATTACACATATATCAAATATAATCTGTAGAGATTATTAAATACATATAGATATGATATGATAAAAATATGTGACTCAATAGTAATTTCAAATTCGAGAGAAAATGAAAAAGCATCGCATAACTAGACAACGCTTTGTCAAACGTTTGTTTGTAATATATTTTTTACAGTAAACGATATTTTTTTAATCATATAAATAGTTAACATTGCTTTACATACAATGTTTAACAAGATATGCTGTTGCGTGCTTTTATTAATCGTAAGAGAGAGAGAGAGAGAGAGATCTAAATATTTCTATTTACATGTCTGTCATAGTCAGTTATTGGATTTTAGGTGTTGGATTATAGAAACGGATGACGCGAAATGACTCATTAATAAAATTGTAAATTAACATTCAGTTTTAAAACGATGAAATCTTTACAGTACATTCTAAATCGAGACGGAACTATATTAATTTAAAATTATTTAACAATAACCAAGCAAAATGAAAACACAAACTGTTTTATTCTAAAGACTATAAATACGAATAAAAACGTAATACTTGTAAAAAAAAACTTGTATAAATAAATTAAACGAATACAATAGTAGTACGATTGGAATGAATCAAATTATCAACTTTATCAACAAGGTGACCCGACTTAAATGCCATCCAATTTATCTAAAAGGTGCCCCCTGTTTTTTAATGACTGATTTGTATCATACTATCCATTCATTGGCTGCATTTTTGCTTTCATACGTGTAATATTCGTATCAAAAACATTTTTATATGATTATCTAATGCGTCTTTTCTCACGCTTTGCAAGATTTCCATATTTTAAAATGAAATATATTGTATATAAAATTTATATTACCACTATAACAATTTGTCTTTTTTTTAATAAGTCAGTGACTTTTTTATTTGTATGTGTTGAGTATATACGTGTTAATATAAATTATATGAAAAAATAATAAATGAATTTGTTCATAGTAGTTTTTTTATCATTTATATAAGAAACTGTTGGCAAATTCCCAAATGAATAATAAAGTTAAAAAAGAATATACAGTGTACCGACTGGTAATCATAATATTTTGATCAAAGACCAATGACACCCCTTAACGAAGACAACGGTTACACATACCTGGTCAACAGAGAAATCGCCATCGTAGAGTGTAGGTAATTATCATTTTTAGTGTCATCAATTATACTAAAATTTTGTACTTAAATTAACGCAAATAAAAATAATAGAAACGACACACCCAAGGCATAGGAGAACATATCTGTATAGGATTATTATATGAAAAAAAATATCAATGCTATTTACAGAACGAATGTACATAAAAGTGTGTACTGTCCTTTATAGTATCGAATATTAATATATTAAGATTTTATTACATTTTTAGAGCGTCATAATTAAAGGAAATTAGGTTATCGCTACACTGGCGAATTGCGTCGTTAGATGTGAGATGACGTCACAGGTCATTAGAATCTGTGAAACTGTTGCAAAGTTGAATTTGCAGGCGATAGATAAGCTTCATTTGATATATCAATTAACATGACACGTGATGAAATATACAAATATGTATATACATACATAACGTAAATAAGACGCTCCACGAATCAAATAACCAACGACTACGGACACCGAATAATACCAGACAATGAATAATAATATCATCTTTATTAATGTAACAATCAATAATCATAAACAAGTACTGTACATGAATTAATACAGCGCGCTCTTCGATGCTCAATTCACTATAAAAACTGTAACCCTGAAAACATTCCTTAGATTTCAATCAATTAAGTATATATTTCAGAAATAAAACCTATATCTCTAGGAAAACCATACAAATGTAAATGTTAAAATGTTGATCATACACTATATGTATATTATATAGTGACCACATTAGTTTAATGTTAATCGATGAAAGGTATACAAAGCATCTTTTAGTCAAATATACATCAAGGAGCTCCAAGGTTCTTTGTTATATTTTTCTAATATTTATATATACATTTTATCATGTCCATCTTTTTATCAGTCTGTTGCTAAGAAATTCCTTTCTTCCTGTAGAACTATTCCGTAACAAACTCTAAACTCACCGTAGAACAAGATCGTGGTATTTCAGATCGTACTATGCGACATCGGCTACAATTATTATAAATTTTAAAGGATACACGAATCAAAATAGCGTATCACAGTAAGTCGGTTTTCACGTTTTAAATTTTCAGGACTGCCATACGAAGTGAGTTCTTATGGAATAGCGCTGCTTTTGCTGTCTAGTCTAGATGCAGATCGAATTCTTTTTCGTTTCGAGATACCTTGCAATTTAAATGCCCAGACAGTTTGTTTTTCTGAAACACAAGAACATTTAAAAGATTTCATCACAATAGGTCGTAAATTTTGTTTTCAAATTCGTAGACGAGACGAATAATTTGGCAAAATTCTTTGTAAGGACCAAGGCGACCATGGACACTGGTCAATGAACCTTACAAGATTTCTGTCGCTGATTGCAATATAACTTTGTCACTGATATGCCGAATCAAATAAATATTATTTATATAGTATATTATATATATTACTACTATTGTTTAGAAGGGTTTCAAAGGCAAATGAGATTTATTTTTTAACATACACATGTTAAATTATAATGGTATTTTGATTAATTCCGAAGATCATTCTCAATGGAGACTAGACAAATGCAAAAACGTATTTATACCTTATTTTGGGTAGTAAAATAAACTGCAGATCGATAATACAATGCGTCTATTTACCGGCTGTGCTGCTGAACGGCAGATTTTTTCAATTTTAACATTACTAAATTGACATAGATACAAATGTTGTTCCAAAATAGGAAAGGGTACAATTACATAAAGGACTCTCCATTGTGGTCGGGAATACCTTTATGATCATATCCATTAAAATTATGATCAGTCACAAGTCTATCCCGTATTCCAAAGCGCAGGAGTTTAAAAACAGCCATATTTCAAACTCTGTACTGCTACTTAGAATTTCTAGATCGAAAAACCCAATAAATTTAACTGTCCACCCTGAGATTCGAACCCAGGACCTCGAAATTCGCAGTCTTACCTAGCCAATAGACAAACCAGGCACTTAGCAAAGTGTCATAAGCTTTCGCCATTTTATAGGAAAAAACATCCTGACTGTCCGAAAAAAAATTGCTTATCATTTAAAAAGATCAATAGTCGAACCGGTTGTTCATACTATTTTACTATATTCGTTTATATAATATTTGTTTTAACATATAAATCTATAAGGAATAAATACGATTGCGCAAGAAGGCATTCCGATTGGATATGCCTGCGTAATACTATTTTGCATAGCACAGTTCAACAACCCTTTGCTATATCACATAACTGTTTAGATTCCAAAACCATTATCATGTTTGCAGCTGCATCTTAATTTAATTATATAACTTACTAGTGCGTGTTAGAAATTTTAATGCCTTCGCAAGCATATGAGGACGACGGCCTCTGAACTTTAAAATATTAAAACATACTTACGTGTTATCGAAAATTAGAATTCTTAATGCAATAATTAATAGTAATTTTCCTAAACGATCAAGTCCATAGTATTATTTCGTTCTATTGTGTAGTAAGTCAATTCGAAGAATTCGAAGGCGATAGTCCATATGCTCTTTTTATTCTAAATAGTTTTATTTGCTTTGTTAGTATTTAACAATTCCAACTTCATTTGATATTCATGCATATTATGAAGGTACATTTCCAATAATTTATTTCGTATCTTTAAAACTAACATCGTCTGGGCTTCGGTCACGTAAAGTAAAAACAGAAGCCTTAATCATCAACTCTTAAAGATGTACAAATATATTCTGATCATATTTGTCTGTCTTTGAGATTTGAACATTACGGTGCAGAGCTCTAAATCAAAATTTTCCCAAATAACTTCTCAATGCGCCGCCTAATTACGAAACAATGGTCCCTGCAAAACTTCAATTTTATCACTTGGTATTATCATATTGTTTTTTTTTTCTTCATTTTTGTTTACAATTTCTTACATAACAAGCGCATGCAGTAAGATCGTTGACTACGTAACGCGAGCAGCGTTTCAGGTTACGCTGTAATCCCGGGAAGGCATTACAGTTTCGACACGCCTCTGATCGGACGACCGCTCGATTCCTTGTAACGATATTCGAAACCTCTGAACCAGCAGTTACATTGAATTACTTATCGTTCTTTTTTATCTATAAATCATACGTATTATCACATTCATATCAATTATTATACAACGTGTAAATTATAGATTGTATTTACAGAGGTTATATTAATAAAGATAATATAAATCCGATAGAAACATTCCCATCACATAAAAATGTGAACATATTTGATACGAGATAACGATTAATTCAAGCTTGAGCTATATACGTGTAATTCAATCGCGTTAAATATAAAGATTTTACAATAAATTAAATTACATCAGTTGTTTACTACTCATAACTAAATACGACTGATAAGTATAAAAACTATAACCGTTATCTGCTCTTGCACTCGTGGATTTATCTGGTCCGTACCTAACTGTTTATAAATGAAGATAAATAATTATTATGTTACGCTATTTTCTTTAAATAATCTAGAGATTACTTAAAGAAAATATTTAATAATTGAAGCCACAAAATTACCATTTATAAAAAAAGCGACAAAAAATATCAACGAATTTATGAGTTTTGTACAAAGAATAGGTGATAGGTAAGTTAATTGTAAATTCAGTTGCATTTATATATAACTAACGTTCGTGACTAACATGTAATTACTGTTGTTATTATTTTGCAGAGTTAATTAATAAAGATAATAAAGGTACGAAAGTTTAAACACAGGGCATGCGCTCATTGATTGCTGGGCCCGGTTTATCACAGTGTTATCATCCCCGCTCGGTGAGGTAAAGCAAAATATGTGTCACCTACTTTTTGCATATTGAAGGTCACTGATAGCGATTTTTTTCAGATTTTATGCCGATCGAATTCATATTATTATAACGATAGGGCACATGTCACGGACAGATTGATAATTTTTGTCCGCGACATAATTTATAAATTAAAAATTTCTGAACGTAAAAATCTATTATTATCAAACTCTTTTTATTTAAGTCGAATAACATATATATATTTTTATTATCGTCTGTAAAATAATTTTGATTATGATTTTGTCCCGTGCCCAATCGATGTTTGAACTCAATATTAAAATTATGTCAATCTGCTAAATACAAATTAATATTATTTATTTTATGATTCACTGCAATTTTGAATCTCTTTGTATTCTTGCGAATTGCGTTAAAATGCGTATAATATTTGCAACGTTAACAATATATAATCTTGAGTCATATACATCGGTAAGCGAAGACAAAATGCTTATATGATAAATGTTAAAGCTAAGTACACATATCCAAAGATAAAAAAAATCGGAAGTTTATGAATAATTACATTTTGTTATAAAATAATATACACTGTCAAATTTAATATTATTATAAAATTGTTTGCATCAATATGTGATTTTAAATTATTATTTTTTTCTACCTAATAACGTTCAACTCACTAATGGTCAGTAAAGATATTCCCTTATAACATGATCACAATCTATAATACATCTTATCTTAAAATTTAAAATAAAACATTTAATAATTAAAATATTTAAGAATATTGAAATACAATACAACTACTACTTGACTTGTATATGTTATTCAGACGATGATTAGTTAAACAATGCTGTGTTCTTCTTGTTAATGTTAAACTAATGATGACAGAAGGAGAGATATAAGTGTTTAGCAAAATAACGTTTTTGTCTAAAGCCGTTATTCTTTATTACATTATTTAAATATTTTAGGTGGCATACTCTATTCAATTCGAATAGAGTATGAGTTTTATTTAAATATAGAACATTATTTCAATACGTGTATAAATCGTTCCAAAAAATCAAAAACTGCTAATTCTATATGTAGTCTCCATCGTTTTTTTTCGTTTCGTTTCATTTTCAATATTTTTGTGTAGGTACATTGAAAACAGCTAATTCCAGGTGGAGTAGTAAGATAATACTAGTACATATATTATACGTACACGTGCCGTATGACTCTTACCTCTTTGCAATGTTTGTTTTACCGCATTCGACGCTTCGGCGCCGCTAACAAGTGATGATCAATTGCTTTTCGCAATCGAGATCACGTACAGACTTAGGAGTTCTGCTGTAACTAAGTGGGGCACTCACGCTTTTTGACTAATCTCACTTTTATTGTAAGCAACGCACTATTTAACGAGACGACGGCTCAGTAACGATCGATCTTCATTGCTTACAATCAATATTTTTGATATATATTTTTAAACAAAACTACGTACAGATAAATCGCCGTACGGCAATTTTTTGCTTGTTACAAATTATTCATTGCATTGTTAGTAAATCTATTGTAGGCCTAGCATATATTATAAATTAAAAATTGTAAAAGTGTTTATTTTTATTGCTTATATCAGATGTGACAATAGGTCACGTAACAGCAAATTGTCACTTATATCTGTGTACATAAAAGAATGAAGCTATAAGAAATAAGGTCCTCGGCCACGGCGGCCAATCACAAGAGAGATTAGCCAACTGCGCAGGAGATATTATAGTGCACTTGTGCACTATAATGCCTGTTCTGTGCCCAAACACAGATGCACTCTCTTTTCCCTAGCTCTCATAATCCGATGGGACGGCAATCCGACACGACCGGAAAGAGGTCCAACGGCTTAACGTGCTTTTCGAGGCACGGGAGTGTACACACTTCCAACTTCTAGACTCCGGGCTGCTACTGAGAATTTTCAGACAGAAACCCAATAACTATTTATTGGCCCGACCTGGGAATTGAACCCAGGACCACTGGGTCTGCGGCCTTATATCTAGCCACTAGACCAACGGGGCGTCTATAATAAATATTAGGTGGCTATTTCTTACGTAGTTAATATTCGTACGCCGTCAACTATGGGAGCTAATATGTAACCCTTGTGCTATGGGTAACACTGGTTCACTCGCCCTTCAAACCGAAACCCATCTCGAAACAAAGTATGCCGTTTGACGGCAGAGTAATTGGGACCTTACTATTTCATTTTAATATTAAAAAACGAAGTCGGCTACTTTAAAGATAAATAATTTTATGTAGATTTAAAAGCTATACCAAGTCGGTAAAAGATGCAAAATAAATTATATTTCTGATAGTAGATGCACCGCAAAAACGACACACCAATAGGGACTTAACATCTACATAAAAAGCAATGCTTCCGCTTTTTATAGCGACACTTTTATTATTTAGTCGGCAGAAGTCTTTTTTTTACACCTAGATTCGAATGCCATTTTTTACATATGTTTTCATATATTTATAGTTAGCCTAAAGGTTGACGAGCTGAAAATGTCACTAAATAATTCTCTTTTGCCTCGTATTATTGAATAAGCAATAAATATATAAATATTATTACAAGAAATGATTACTTTAATTAAATATGGTATTCATATTTACAAATAATTATATGCATAGTGTATTTAATTTAATGTACAATCGGGGATTTTTCCTAAAACATTTTATGTATTCTAAATCGCTTCTGCACTTGATCTGCTTTAAAAATACATTAAATATTTATGTCAAGGCGTCATTAAACAAGGATAAGCGAAGTATACCCTTGCACATTTGTGTTGATGTCCGCGGAACACAAGACCATTGACCTAAGGTGAAAATAATTTGAAGAAAGAAAGCTGATATTCAACTATAAAATTTTACAAAATTCGATTTAAAATTCACAGAAATAAATAATGTTATTGTACAAATTTGTAATAATTATATATTTTTATTAATAGAAAAGTTATTTTGTATCTACATACACATTATCTTATTTATAAAAATGAATGCTTGTTTCATATGATTCGTATTGAATACGCGCATTGTCCATTGAGTTTGTAAATTAGTACCGTTGTTGGCACTCGCGTGAAGGTTTATAACATAGTGTCATCAACGTTCAAAAGGTGGCACTCGAGTCGTTTTTGGTAATTACAATTTATAAAGTTTTATATATAATGTATAATATATCATTATACAACACATTAATCTAGTTTTTCATAGTATTTTTAGAACTTAAACTTTTACATTAGTAAAAGTTTTCTGTCACGGACCGCTTGGACGCCTAATTAGAAATATTTTAAAAAAGCGTCCATAACTCGTTCTTTTTTTGAAATTGGAGAATAACATTTCTTTTTCTGTTATTTTGGCGGCAATTCAAAATTTAATCTGAATTTTATTTTATTCAAAATGGGCAAAAATAAAAGTAGTGACGCGTCAACTAGGCAAATCATTGTTAATTTACATATAGATCATAAGTGGGCGTACAGAAGAATAACTGAGCATTTAAATTATTCTGTTAAGAAAGTTTTTAATGCAATTGATCATTATAAAACACATGGAACTGTCGAAAATGTTCTTAGAAAGGCTCGGCCAAGAAAATCCTCAATAAATACACAAGGAATATAGTCAAGCACGGTGGCGGTACAATGGATCAATGGCAATACAAAAATATCTTAGAGCACACAATGATTCCCTACTCGGACGATCATTTGCCTGAAACCTGGATCTTTCAGCATGCCAATGACCCTAAGCACACGACCAATAGCGTCAAATGTTTCCTTAGCGAACAGCGTATATCCGTTTTAGACTGGCCAGCAAATAGCCCGGATTTAAAACCGATAGAAAATCTCTGGTATATTGTTAAAAAGAAAGTCTCTAACAAACGTAACATCAGTCAAAACGAACTATATGAAGCATTTGTTGAAGCATGGAATTCAATCCCCCTAGAAAAATGTACGAAATTTATTTAATTAATGCCACGTCGTTGCAGTGCTGTTATTGAAAACAAGGGTAGGCTGTGGATAGAAGCTATTTCGTAAATAACAATACTAATTACTAATACTTAAAAAAATATTGTGTTTTATATTTGTTGTTGTTGTTTCTAAGTAGTTGACCATTATTGTGTGTGACCATACCTTAAAACTGATTTAAATGTTTGTCCGTAATATAATATTGAAACTGCACTTGTGTAATGGGATTTAAATTGTTTTTCTAATAAATGATAAATCGTTGAACATATTGTTGTCCTATTTATTGTTTAATTTCAAAATAAAAACGATTGCGGTGTAGTATCTTACATAATGTCAAGGACCGTTGGTAGTGTTTCTAATTATACGACCACCACTGTACATATGTATCTAGGTTTAATAAACTTCGGATAAATATCGGGAAAATTCTAGGAAGAACAAACCGTTGAGATAATTAAGCAAGTGGGCCCTGGACTCACGCGACTGTCATTAAAATTGACAGTTTACGATAACATTGACCAGCTGCGTACGCTAAACGTAAGGTTCATGTCACATTGCTGTAAGCAAACATAGAAAGCGCGAAAAGATTTGTATGGACGCCACGTCTACTTTTTTGATTGGTCTCTCAGCGTAGCGTACTTATAACATGTGTATGTTGAAATCCTAATAATAATTGTATATATAAGGTTGTTTTAACTAATCTAATCATTTGCTTCATAAAATAAAACATAAATTAAATTACAATAACAAAATTAACACGTTATTTAAATAAATGTAAATTAAAATGTATTTACGCATATCATGTTATAACCTATCTTATGAATCTTACGAGTTAAACTAAAATATTAAATTATTTTAACTAAGTAGACTATTTTCTATAAATGGTGATATTGAAATATATCGGCATTGTATAACTTCTAATGCTTTCTAGGCCACAGAGGTGAAAGCAAGAAAATTGTGACTTGTGCATACTAGACCTTTAATGTAACATAATATAAAAAAAACTACTCAGAATAAGATTATTTAAAAATTTTACTAAAACCTTATTTTATATTATCTGTTGACTTAACAATTCATTAAACACTTAACACAATTATTTATATAATTATATTTTTTGTACCATCGTCTACACCCATAGTCGATTCGAGTTTGAAAACAAACATTAGGCCGAATTTGGCCTATATTAACATTGTACTAATATAACAACTAATATCAATCAGACACATTCACAATAATAGCAGAAGATTCAGCTCGTTGTAGATTAATATTTTGCATATTGTTATAAAAATTTCCCTAAGTAAAAATATTTTAATTTATAGTTATATCAGGTACACAGATATTAATATTTTTGACATCTTTATCTGTAACTTATAACAACCAATAAAGGTTTTATTATTTATTTTTCGACCGTTCCGTCTCGTAAGACATTTGAGAATAGAATATGCACACGCCCTAATTGATAGTGTACCTACGACGGAGTACAATGATAGATCGAAAGGGACGGTCGTTGCTCCTTTGGCCGAGTACTCGCCCGCTACGTGATTGAACTTAATCTAGTTATGTCGAAAATCGTAATAAAACACTTACTGCGTTTTAAAAATTGACGTTAAAATATTTTTATTTATTTATCACGCAAATTATACAAACTATTATATTATATTGCAAACATCGATATAACGCGCATATCATTTGTTAATGTTAATATATTCAAATGAGGTGTTTATATT
Source organism: Nymphalis polychloros (assembly GCA_905220585.2). Lineage (NCBI taxonomy): Eukaryota > Metazoa > Arthropoda > Insecta > Lepidoptera > Nymphalidae > Nymphalis > Nymphalis polychloros. The sequence continues at coordinate 6,413,694 of HG992247.1, forward strand.
ATCATTATCCTAATTAGTAGTAGGCTGAGACCAGATGTATAAATTACTAAAGCACTATTATAAAATGATATGCTATTACAATTATATAATGACATTACGTCACATTCAACTTATTCATGCAAATACTATCTATGCATTTAGGTAGTTTGAGGATTTTTAGATATTTTAGATTTCATGACAACAAAAAATTTAAACATATATAAATTATGAGATACTAAAATAATTTATAAGTAATAAAAAAAGATACAAACTCAAATATTAATAACATTACACAATTATAATATCATTAATTGACGCATAAATAATTGTTAATTAATTACCTTAATTATTATCAATTGAAAGATTTATATAAAAATAATTCGATATTAATAGCAACCAATAACAATTATAGCTATTAAATGAGAAACATATGATAAAGCTTTTATTAAAAACTTGTAAATTATTTTATACGAAGTACAAATATTTTTTTCTTTTTAATCAAGAAATCTTTGCATATCTCTCAAAGGTTAATCTATTTTTTTTTTGTTTTATTAATTCTATATATTGAGCCGTAAACCTGTTTTAAATTGTAGTTGCACACTTGTACGTACCAGCTACGCTCTTTAACAATTTTATACAATTCAATATTATTTGATTCGACTGTATTATTTTAAATATATTAAAAATATGAAGCAATCGCTTGTAATTACATCGACCGAGTGAATTTTTATGTATATTTATTTATTTTATAGAGTATGCAACAATGTTTTTTCTCCTTTTCTTTTATGAAATACAGGTAACATGAATAATGAAAAAAAATATACTTCTCTTACGTTATAGGTAATATTATAATATCACTCATAATAAATATAATTAAGTTATTACTAAAAATTGCGGGACAAAACAGAACATTGAATATATTTACACACTAAGACAAAATATAGCTCCATAAATACAATATTATATTATGATCGCCTTGAACACGTTCAACCTTAATTAAGTAAAAGACTTGCTTGCATCTTTTAAATTCATACCTCTAAAAATGTATACTGAAGATAGATCATAGATTACTTTGAATATTAATTCAATGATCATTGTTGTGTTGTTTCAATTAGATGCTTATAACAATATAGTAATAATATTTTGTTGTTATGCTTTATGTCTAAATTGTAAATTTTTTCTTTATTTTTTGTAGATATGTGTATTTTATTTACGTTTAAGTATCTATTTACAAAAGAAAAGTAGTATATGTAGTATATCAGTTGTCTGATTTCCATAGTACAAGTTCTGCTTAGTTTGGGATCAGATGGCCATGTGTGAATAATGTCCCAGGATATTATATTATAAATATACACAAATGACCAAATCAAGGATAAATATAAATTTTGTACGTGATATTTTGTCACTTAGAGGTCGAACCGCGTAGAACTTGGCCCAAGGCTTTTTAGCGTGAGTCGTCGACCCGCCATCACCTTGTTTCGCACCAACTTACGCAATTCGTTAATCTTATCATCTGCATGCACACCCGAACGACCTCGATAGCCCCTCTCACCCCTCGCCAAATTTGACGCCTGCTTATATTTTATAACTTTACATAAATTTTGGCTTTCGTACTAGTATCAGTGAGTAGAATCACGCTGTATTTTTATACAACAATAATTTAATTTAAAAAAAAAAATGCCGTCGTATGTTATAAAAAGGTTAAAAATATATACTGATGAAAAAGCATTTCTACTATATTTTAAACCAAAAGTACGTCTACGGCATAAGTGCTACGCATTTCGTAGCAAACCGGCCATCGGAAAAGCCGCGGAGAGAGGAGTGCCGGTGGGACGAACCTGCGCGCGCGCCACCCGCGCGTATTTATTCGCAAGGCCACGCCAGCGCCGCGCCAGTGCGCAGACAACAGTCGCACGCGGTATACGATTATAGTGTCCAGGACACCGCACCGCCGCGATTAATACTCCGCGCACTAATGTTATGCTTAGTTGATTATAAATAAAATAAAATTGTTACGAGAATACAAAACGCGTTTCATAATGATAACAATGCTGTCAAACTCTAAATTGTTGTGGGGTCTGTGGCAAGTGGTGAGCTACTGTTCTTCGCGTACAACACTGCCGCTGTTGCTGACCGTTGGCGCGACATTTTTGGCTATGCGACTAATACATTTGGTGCGTGAAATCCGTAAACTGCCGCCCGGGCCATGGAGTCCACCCGTCGTCGGTTACTTGCCCTTTCTTGGTGTTCGTCATAAAACGTTTTTGGAACTTGCTAGAAACTATGGTGCACTGTTCTCCGCTCGCCTCGGGAATCAGCTAATGGTTGTGTTGAGTGACTACAAGTTAATTAGAGAAGCATTTCGTCGAGAGGAGTTCACTGGCCGCCCTAGTACTCCATTAATGCACATATTAGATGGATTAGGTAATTTTTTTATTTTTTTATTAATATATTTAGAAGAGCACTTATAGACATTGTAAAAAGTATAAACCCCTTCTTACACCGTAAATCCGCCGCCAACCATTTGATCCAAAATACTGCTTTTCTTGTGTTTGTTCTTACTCTATTGAAACCGGAACACAACAATACAAAGTATTAATGTTTGGTTGTAGAATAATTGTTCAGTTGATGATACGCAATCATATATGCCCCTACGGGCACAACGTTCCACCGGTGATAATAACTTATACTAGTAATATTTTGTTTGAAAAAAATGGGAACCTATGAATTTAAAAAGTCTTAAATAGTAGAAAATTATTTCATATCATATATTAAACAAAAAAATAAAAAATAAAATATTATAAAAGTATAAATGACCATTTTAAAGTAGTTAGTATAAATATAATTTTATATGGTTTATAAGCACACGCGCATGGGGACGTCCCGTTAGCCCGCCCGCAGCCGTAAGGCACCGCCCACATACATACGTTCTCACTTCCTACCTATGTACAGGTATCATCAATAGCGAGGGCCGCCTCTGGAAAAGCCAACGTCGATTCTTACATGAAAAACTGCGTGAGTTTGGCATGACTTACATGGGCAATGGCAAAAAAATTATGGAAGCGAGAATTAAGGTAGGTACTCATATATATTCAAATAAAATCAAATTTGTCCCATTAATATATTTGATATACTAACAACATATTTTTATCATCAGAATGAAGTTAATGAGCTAATAGCGAACCTACAACGCGCAGACGGCGAGCCGCTAGATGCAAACCCGCTACTGGCTCTAGGCATATCTAATGTGATCTGCGGCATTACTATGTCAGTTCGCTTTAGCCACGGAGATGCTCGCTTTGCAAGACTTAATCATTTAATTGAAGAAGGCATGAGACTGTTTGGAGAAATTCATTACGGAGAATATATCCCATTGTATAATGTAAGAAAAAAAACTGACTTTATTTATTAATAATATAAATAAACTTTTTTTTAATATAAAAGTTATAATTTTCCCAAATTGTTACAGTATCTTCCTGGTAAAGCTTTAATTCAAGAAAAGGTAGCGAAAAACCGTGAAGAAATGTTTGCTTTTTATCAAACATTGATTGATGAACATCGCAGTACTCTTGACATCAATAATGTCAGAGATCTGATTGATGTTTATTTAGTTGAAATAGAAAAAGCTAAAATTGAAGGAAAAGAAGGCGAATTATTTGAGGGAAGAGATAATGGTAAGTGTTTTGTTTCCAATGTTAATTTTTATTGCTATAATAATACGAAAAAACAACGTTACAAAGAAAAATATTTCTTTTCAGAATTACAACTTAAACAAATTCTTGGGGATCTATTTTCTGCGGGCATGGAAACAATTAAATCATCATTACTATGGATGATTGTTTTTATGCTAAGAAACCCTGATGTAAAGAGGCGTGTCCAAGAAGAGCTAGACTTAGTCATCGGTCGCGAACGCTTGCCTACTATCGAAGACATGCCTAATCTTCCTTACACAGAAACAACTATACTTGAGACATTACGAATGTCGAGTATTGTCCCACTGGCCACTACACATTCTCCTACAAAGTGAGTAATTGAAAATTATTGTTCTATCTTTAAGTATATTGGAAATTATTTATTATATTAACTATCATAATTTATTACTAACTATAAATGCAGAAATAACTAACGACCAATATTTTTTACAGAGATGTTAATCTTAATGGCTATCGAATTCCGGCGGGTTCCCAGGTCGTCCCACTTATTAACTGTGTTCACATGGACCCAAACTTGTGGGAAGAACCGAATAAGTTTAACCCGAGCAGATTCATAGATGAGAGCGGCAAAATTAAACGGCCTGAATTTTTCATGCCTTTTGGAGTTGGACGGCGAATGTGTTTGGGTGATGTTTTAGCTCGTATGGAAATGTTCATGTTCTTCGCGAGTATGATGCATCAGTTCGATGTGCAAACAGAGGATGGTGCTGCGCCACCGTCTCTTGAAGGAACCGTCGGTGCCACGATCGCCCCGGAAAATTTCCGCGTGAAGTTCATACCACGCGCGCCTCCCGCTCCACCCGCTGTAGTCCTGCACGACCACCCGCACTTGCGCCATGTCGGCGCGCACTAAGCTCATCGCTTACATTGCCACAATATACCCACCAGTATTCCATGATCACTCGTTTTAGAGCGCATCGATGACAAATTAATTTAGTTATTAGTAAGTAACGATATCGCTACGGCGAATATCGAGGCTGTGCATAAAGTGTTCAATAAAATATTAAACCGAACTTTAACTTTAGGTCTACTGAAATTCCCATCGTTGAGATTGTAAATTGTTATCTTATAACTTCAGTATTATGTATAGATTTTCGATCTATGAGATCGTTGTGAATCGTATACATCGATTGAAGCAGTTTCGTATTAAAATGTAGTTAGTTCATTGACATCTTAAGCTCTAGTTTCCTATACCAAAATATATGTATATTGTAATACGTTATTTATTCGTAGGTACCACTTGCGAGTGTTTTTTGTTGAGTGTGATCTCATGTGTGAGTAAAGTAGTATTTCTTTAAGGTATGTAAGTGTTCATTTTTACATTTCTAGTTAAATATGTACCTATCATGAGTAATATACTAAGTAACATTCCATGGTAGAGTAGAAACCAGCAACTAGTCTAAGAGCGGTAAGATTTGTCGCTATAAGTGTATTCTTAAATTACATAACTTAATGACAATTATTGAAATAATGTTTTTTATATATTTCAAAAGACATTGTTAGCAACAAAGTTGCCTTTCATAGCATATAAACGATGAATTGTACCATCTTTGACCCTCGCTTTGTAAATATTGCATTATTTTTAATGAATTACAAATTGTATTTTGAAATAAACGATAATAATTTCTTAAATACACCACTTTTATTTTATAATTATCATCGTCGTGCCTTCGTCTTTTTCTAATACAAAAATCAAACACAGTCCCTTCAAAAGTAATTAACTATAATCCTAATAAACTGTGGCAAAGTGTTGTTACAATATTTTTACTAACTACAAAAAATGCAAATATGGCCCGATTTTAAATCTATAGAAGTATAAGGAACTTTTAAATAAGTTCACAAATGAATAATGTATGGGGAGCTGATAGAGTGACACCAACAGTTCCCTGCATTTCCTCATCCGTTGGAGGTTTAGATGCTAATTTTATGCGAAATGAACGCAGCAGACGAGCGATCAATCCAGCAGATAGCATACGAGAAAGTTCATCCCCAGGGCACATTCTTTTACCTAAAAGGAAAATTTGATACAGCTATTAAGAATTTATTCATTCTCAAGGAATTAGAATGTACGATATAATTAGATAATATTAAGTAAGACTTCTATATCAAATTAGCTAGTTTACTTATACTTAGTATAATACGAGTATTAACATTATCACAAAGAGAAAATAGTGCACCATTATCAATCCTACACACTTTTATTGTGTAGGGTTGATAATGGTGCTAATTGTAATAAAAATAGAATTTAAAGATAATAAATAAATAAAATTCCTTCTAAATATTACAATATTTACCTGTTTGAAAAGGTATAAATTCCTGAGGCTTTAGTAAATTTCCATCTACATCAATCCATCGGCCGGGGTTGAAATCATTAGGATTATCCCAAATGTTAGGGTCCATGTGAATAGCCCACTGAAGTGGAACCACCATCGTACCTTTTGGAATTCGATAATTTCCTAAATACGTGTCCTGAAAAATAATCATTTGTAAGAAAACGTTAACCAATTAATAAAAAAGACTGTATGCATGCAAATCATAAGGTCCCGGTTGCTAATCCTGGGTCGTGCCTAATTTTTACCAAGGTTTCCGAATTAGATTTGAAAATCACCAGTATATACTCCTGTGCTTCGGAAACCACGCAAAGCTATTAATAGCTGTACTTGATATTTCACTGGTTCTGTATGCAACTATTTCTGTGTACGTTTGTTCCCAGTAATATATCCTGTAAGGCCACTTTCGTCGAAACCAATCAAGAGGATATCAGAACTTTAGTGATTACTTACTTGTAAGCATCCATGAGGAATACCCACGGGTACAATGGATCGTATGCGTTGGGTTTCGCAAATCGTAGCCATGAGATAAGGTAACTTTGAACAATCCACATGACATTCTTCCGGATAGACAGATAAAATTTCTTTGCGAACGCATTCCTGGAATAATCACATATAATTTATTTACTACCTTTAACAAACATTATTTAAGAAAAACACTAATACATACTTGTTCCAGTTGATACAGTGCCATATATAATAAATACCACGTAAGTGTGGTCGAAGTTGTATCAAGACCAGCTCCAAACATATCAGCTAAAAGATAATGCAGCTGTTCTTCAGTCATAAAATTGGCATTATCATCGCCATTTTCATATCTTCTCTTTTGTTCTATCAAAAAGTTATCTAAAATGCATTCTTCCTCAGAAGCTATAAGGACCTTTGGGTCAAAATAGTGAGTCTCAGTATTAGATGCATGTTTACTATATTTGACACACTTGATAAAACCCTCGGGATGTTCCGTAAATAAATCAGCATGTTCCGAATATTCAGCTTTTTTAGGCATCTCCAAACCTAACATTTGCCGACGCCTGGATATGATACTAGCATAGAGTCTGTGCGTTTGCGCTTGCCCATGAACTAATACTTTAATTGTTTTCTGAATTGATGGATATATAAACCTGTAAATAATCCACATGGTGAAACTCAAATTTCGAACTTAAAAGACTCTAAAATGACTAAGTATTTACCGAATAAATGGCAAAAAGTTAACAACACCGGCTACACCCATTTCATGACATCCTTCTTCTTGTATTTTCCTAAACCAATACCAAGTTTTATCTTCTAATGGAAATTTAAATCCAAATATAATATCATTGATAACATTCCCAAGCGAATGTGTGATCATATTAGATAGATCAACCGTGGATCCAGAAGATTGTTTGATATTCTAAAAGAACAATTTTATTTAAATAAAACTGACTTTACTAGTATAAATAAATGTATATTTCATGCAAATAGGACTTAAATAAGTTATGAATGGTAAGCGCGTAACAAAAAACATAACTCGTGTTTTTTGCTAGAATCTCGGTAACATTTGTCAGTGCCATTAAAAGGTCACTTTCAAGAATTAATGACGGTTTTTGTTTCCTTTAAAAATATTAACTTTTAAGGTTCTGTTGGAGTAAATTGGACAGATCATTAATTATATAAACTATCTATTCAATCGATTACCTTGATTAATAGAATCGATATAAATTTTAGGCTCAGCGTAGGTAACATAAATGAGCTTTAGTTGTATATTGTTTTTTTTTTTTGTAATATTAGCGCTTTTTATTCCATTATGTGACTTATAGTACAAAATCTAATTTAAACACAATTTTTTTTTCTATTAAGATACAATATCTAACCGAACCAACAACACTAAAGCCTGACTAGTGCTTGACAGGTTTTGTTTTTACATAAATTAAACCTTCAAAGGAAATAAGTATGCTGCAGAATTTATTATGTACTAGTTTCAACCGTGGTTTCACCTTCAAATATTTTTATCAACAATAAATGACCGTTAGTACATTTTTTTATCAGCCAGCTGTAGAATACTGCGAAGGCTTCGGTTATCATCATTATTAAAAGTTTCATAGGTATGACAGAATATTAGGTATAGTCGACTCTCGTTAATTCAAACCTGCGATAATTTGAACCTCGTTATAATTCAAAGTTATCACGAGTTCCTTAGAAAATCTCTTTTTATTTCGAAACAAATCAATACCTACTTTGTCAATTTTTTTGGAGATCTTTGATTTTATATAAAGCTACTTTATAAATAATTACTGTTGTGAAAGGTAAAAATACTTTCATATATAAAGCACATTAATCTTAAATAAAAAATACAGTCTATGCAAAATGACCACTTAACATGAAGTGGTCAACAATATGTGCTCGTTTGACCTAAATTGAAATTTCAAAAAAAGTAGTAGATACTTGTATTAGTTCATGAACTCCAAAAGCAATCCGTGTTTCCAGTTTGTCACGTGCCATACTGTGTTTGCTCATTCCAAAACTTTTAAGCCAAGATGTTATCAGTTTCCTTTGATCCTTCCAAAGAGCTCCTTCAGCACAAATAATTCCTGTCATCATATTTCTTATTAAACTTTACTTTTTAGATTCTTATAAATGCACTATATTTTTAAGTAGAATAAATTTACCGTTTCCTTTCATAATCCCATGCGTTAGATATAACGGTGCACGTCCCGAAAATACATCTTTGGAAAAAGCTTCTCTTATTAATTTATGATCAGAAATTACAACAGCATAGACGCTGCCCATTTGTATTCCATACACAGGACCATACTGCTTGGCAAGATTTGTGAGAGTCAAATGTGGTTGTTTACGGTCTAAGAAAGGCAAATACCCGACGACCGGAAGGCTCCAGGGACCAGGTGGTAGATTTTTCCATTGGTTTATCTTCTTAAATATCCAAAATCCTAGTACGAATGTAACAAGCCACAAGAAGATAAAATCCATATCTAAAATAAACACTATGATTATTTTTATTAAATGTGTAATTAGACTACAGGACGCAATAAAATAATAAGGTCCTCCAGACCGATTTCGGCCACGGCGACCAATCTCAAGAGATAAGCCAAATGCGCAGCAGATATTATAGTGCACAAGTGTGTGCGCAAATACAGGTGCACTCTTTTTTCCTTAGCTCTCATAATCCGATGGGACGGCAATCTGACACGACCGGAAAGAGTTCGGCGCAGGACCAACGGCTTAACGTGCTTCCCGATGCACGGGAGTGTACACACTTCCAACTTCCAGACTCCGAGCTGCTACTGAGAATTTTGTGACAGAAAAACCCAATAACTATTTATTGGCCCGACCTGGGAATTGAACCCAGGACCACCGGGTCTGCGGCCTAATATCTGGCCACTAGACTATTATTCACATATCTTGAGTAAAGAAAAAAATATTGGGATGGCTTACAATACATTTAATTTAAAATACGACGGCAAATAATGCCTAAATGGCTAGAAGCTGCTGTAAAAAATAATACTTACATTACTAGATGTCAACTTAAACTGCTATACTTTGATAAGTACAGTTTAGGTTAAAAAAATAAACGTGTATTTATTCAATCAACAGTTAAATATTACTCAATACATATCAATACAATATATAGATCAGTCAATTATTTTTTTATTTAACATTAACCTTTAAAAGACTTTCTCATTAATAATCAATTACGTTGCACGTTTCATTAATATTCTTAAAGATGTTAAAATTTATTAAATTACCAAAAGTTATCGACTGTTATCTATACTGGTATAAACTTAGTATTTCCGAAATATTTTGTTGTATATTTACATGATATCTTAGTAATATAAAATAATTAAACTGTGAAGACGTGATATCAGATTTAAAATATATCTACAATGTATAATTTGAAATATAAAGTATACAGTACAGATCGGGAAGAGATTGTAGTTATGACAAAAAAGACGAATAAAACATATCTATCTTCAGTAAATTAATATCAAAAAAACCTTTTTATAAGGACATTTGATACAGTCGAAACGTATCAAATTTTATCAACATTCGTATCAACAGTTCGATAACATTTGATCTATGCAATCTTCAATGTCATTAAGCGTAACCTTTCAAATCTTGTTCGTAAGGAACAGTACTGCCAACTTAAAGGAACATGTTCGCACGTGAACGTGACGCATAGTTCGGTATGCATTCTATAAATATATCGGCTTTATAAACATGGAGTAAAGTTGTTCATTAAATACATAAATAGACTAACCTTACTTCTCAGCTATACTTAATAGGTGTTCTTGACAAGATGATGTCACAAAATGGACAATACTCGACTACTGATCCAACGCAATTATTCTACAAACTCCACTCACGTCACGTGGCTCGACGACTATCGACTGACTATGCGTTCATGCGTTAAGCTAAACGGAATTTATTTGGTATTCAATTGGATCATATCAGATATTAAAATATATGTAAAAAATCTTTCCAGAATGTTCCCTTAATTTTAGATTCTGTATCTTGAAAGACTTCAGGTAGATACGCTTTGAATGTTGAATACATGATAGAGGATATATTGATTATACGAGACGACCTTTCATCGGTGATGTTTGTAATAGCAAATGAGTTCAACTGAATATTATGTGAGCGTCATTTCATTAGCACTATGGTCTTATTATTTGGTACATTTAATATATAAATTATAAAATATTCTTGTATAAATAGATTATAGAAGTCGGTCCACTTGTAACTAAATACACAAACATTTTTCACAATACATCAAGTATATCGAATTACACCGATCATATAACGGCTTGCTCACTCTTCAGTGGAATACAATAAAACAAACATTGTTTTAGATATAGTTACGTAAAAAACAATAGCATGTCTAAATTATAATATGATGTAACGCAGCCACAGATTCATAATTAATTTAAAATAAATATAATATCAATATAATGTAATCTACAATTAATTGATCGTTATTTATCATTTACTTTATAGAGATACGCAGCTCATGATGACGTCATTCACTCGAAAGGTTAGGTCATGGTGATTTCTAAATAATTATTTAACTTTGTTATTATTGGTATTAAGTAAAGAAATATGTTTCTATATTATTATTGTTTATAGTAGGGGTTCGTCTACTTGATTTTAAATCGTCCACGTTCCCAAAAAGTTATTGCATTACTACAATTACACAGATAAGTTTGAGTTATAAATAGGAGAATCGTATTCAATTTTTTTGTAATAAAAACATTACATGTAATAAAGTCCATAAGTAAAGCTTCTTTGGTACGGGCGGTAGCGTGAATATATATTCTCGTATATATCTTATAGATGGCGCAAAACTTTACAATATGCAGCCTTCGGCTTAACATTCCTAAGCAACAAGAATAACTTATAATAAATATTAAGAAACGCTTAAGGAACTTACACCAATTTTATACGACCATTGTTTATGCCGTTGACTGATTAAGGCTAAACTACTTTATTCTTTTCAAACATATTGCTGTAAAATTCTCCATTTATAAATTTCATAATTAATATAATTTCTATAATTATTTTCACTCCATGGCACTAAAATTTGTACTATGTACTTTAAAGGAAAATGCATTTCTTTCGGTATCATAATATTTTATCATACTCAAAGTATTTAGGATGTTCATGAAGCAAAGACTCATTTTAAATCTCATATCGCCTCATTAATACAATCAGTCAACTTTACCGCGATATGTTTATCCATCATTCTCAAAGCCCCATTACACGAGGCGATATTCAGACTGTCTAACCCTCATTAAGAGTATTCTAATAACACTTATCCTGTCTAATTCTAAATTTAGAATCACCAAACGTACTCGGCACAGAGGCCATTTGATTTATTCGTGTTTAAGCGCATCCATGTTGACTCTTATTTTACACAGAATTTATATTAAAATTTAATTATTAGTTATGTTCAATGATAGCTGAATGTTACGAGTAGGTCGAACTTTAATTGAGTAAATTTTTAGAATTTCGTATCTTAGATTAAAACTAGCGATAACATTTTGACGATTACATTTGTTATACTACTATTGATATCAATTTGGTATAGAGACAAACATGTTGTTTGATTATGAAATTTATTTAAGAACCGTACTTTTGTGAACAGAACAGTTTTCGTCAATCCAGGGCATTTCTTTATCAATTCAATACAATATCAAAACTAGGAGGTTTGGTCCAAATTACGACATTGAAAGGAATGTTATTTAACAAGATCGTAATAAAAGATTATTTCTTCTGCCATATTAGATCTGACATGAAATTATAATTTTATTTAAATGCTTAAAATTGAAAGTAAATGAAAACAAATAAAATACAGTTCTTTATTTAGATTAATATATTTTTGTAAAGTAAATGGGTATTATGAACACTATTGTATGACTTATAAAATTAAGTTACAAGATTATAGCGTACATGCTGTAGCGGAAGACTATATGGCAATAAAAAGCTAGTTTATATTAATGCATAAGATAGGTTGAACAGCGTGAGACGGACAGCGAGGTCGCGTACAGCTCAGGCGCAAGCGGCGAGAAGTGTGAAGGTCGGTCAGCGGCCGAGCTACTGTTATCGGACCAATCATAACGATCAACAGACTCATAGCTCTTGCACTACAGACTTATGCATACACGTCTGTCCACGTGCCGCTAGCTTCATCGATCATTATTAAATGAATCCTGTCTATAAATGACAAACGCGCACTCGCATTCAAATTAAGCTGATCGTGAACATACTTTTGCTCAAGAGATTGTACCCTCTTACTATTAACTGGCTCGCGTACTTCAGAATGTGAGCCAAGTATTTATCGAATAATTGTTTTTCACTATTGAAGTAACCTTATAAATACACTTAGTTAACTAATAACAATGATTATATGAGACAAGGAAAGACATTTTATATTATATAACAAATTTATCATCTACTTTTACCTTCTACACCGATGCTCTTTATTTACTTTTATGTATTCATTGCAGTTTTAACATTATTATAATACATTTTTAATTTTATTTGCAGATATGCAATTATCATATACATCACTCAATTATTCAAATGATATTATACTAGTAGCTGACGGGCCGTCTCGAAAGCTCTCAGCTCAGGAGGTCCAGAACCATCGAGGGCCTACTTTTTGCTATTCTCATTCAACCACCGTACAGTTATCCAGCGACCAGTGTTACTGACACAATGCAAGGTTAACATGAGGTAGACGCCCGCACAACTTGCCTCCGAACACTTAAAAGGACATACACGCATTAACGACACGAACGAATCAAACAGGACAAGCTACGGACCAAATTAATTTCGATGTTACTATGCTGGAAAAATGGGTTTTTTCAACTTTTAACTAGTTCCTAGTTGATATTGATACACATTCAGGGCTTATCCTCATACTTACAACTTTAATCTTCTCTCTGTATCAATAAAGCAAGGAATGTGACGGGCAAGTTGTGATCCTTGAAAGTTCTCAATTCTTTAGAACATTTTATTTGTTTGCATTCATAATACTTTATAATATTATTTTTACACATATCTCAGTTTAATGCTTATATTTTTAAACAGCCGGAGTAACGTATCACACTACATATTTTATACAAAGGGCTAATGAGTCTTTAAAAGACTACCAAGTTTCTCAAGTGTCAATATGAGAATATTATGATTCAGTTCTTTGCTTGATGCTGCCGAAAGCTCGTTTCAATAAAAGTGTATTCTGATTAAAGTGTGCGACGCATTCGCAACACTCTGTATCAATAGGATCTAATGAGCTCTCTTGTCAATGGGCGCAACGAAGCGATCACAATCGAACCTATTCTCCGTCCTCTTTTACTTTCGACCGCACGTCAACTTGGGCTTAGTCGGTGGCCGTCGACTTCGGTCGTCCACTTCACCTGGGGCCACTGAACGGACTACATCCTTTTATTCCTTTTTCCTCCACGGCAGTGTAGAATGCTCGCATCCTATGCACCTTTCTTCTTTTATTTTTTGTTTCATTGAAAAAGACAGTCGTAGTGGTGAGGGCAATGTATTCTAGGCTTTTACCCTTACGTCGGGGCAGGTGTTGCACAATATTCGCGAAGATTCCTAGAATTCCTAACGCACGCGTGGATCACTACGCTATTTATAGAAACAGAGACATTATAGTATGCTTACAGATGTTTTTAATTAATTAATTGTTTGCGATAAAGTAAAACTTCAATGTAACGAAATAAAAATTAAACCATATTTTAAGCCTGAATATGATTAATTGTTACCTAATACCTATATAGTTATAGGAGCTATTTTTAACCATGTGAAGCTGAACGGTAAAGATATTGCATTAAACTAGAAAACGAATTAGAGTACGTTATATCTATTAGTTTTGCACAAATGCCTAAATAAGTCTAAAAGGTTATGTCCCAATGTTTGTTTTTGGAGGCAAACATCACGCAAGCAATATTTGCCGGCGGCATGTCGGCACAACAACTATACCTAAGACAAGCCAATAAACCACCTAAGAATAAGATGCGAAAATCCATAAACAGCACATATTTTGATTCCAATTTTTAACCCGATATCTATCTAACGTCATTTAAATAGAATGAAACTATTTATAACGAAACGGTTCATTATTTACCTGTAAGTGTTCATTGAATATCTGACAAGTTATATCAGCTACGTCGTGAGCATAAATAGTAAAGTATTGAGGTCAAATCTCGCGGACGACTTATATACGCACGAAGTGTTATGATGTTAAAACAATGTAATTTAGTATTTGGCCAATGAGACCTGATAAATTTACCATAGACAAAAAATGTATTGACCGCTGTTCACATAGCGAATTGTAGCGAGGTTATATATCAAAATCGACCAATTAGTTGTGCTTCTTACTAAAATAAAAATTTAAACTTTGAATAAGTTGAGCGAAGTATTTATTTAAATAAAGAATTAACATTGTTCTATAACTTCTCAAACGGATATTGTCCGTTGTCGGTCCTGACATTTCGAAGTGGTTTATAAAACTAAACTAACTGAGGGCTGAGCTGACAAAGCTCGTCACATATCAAGGTTAACGGTACACTTTGTTTTATTTTATTTAACAAATAACGAGACTATTGACATTTAGTATTATTCCACTTACATATTCAAGTGTTTTATTAATTCCCTCTAAGTTCGTAGATTTAAAGATAATATCCTTAAGTGTAAACACAGTAATTTAAAGCCATTCATTTATTTTGAATTATTTATCTTTAGTCACTTTAAACACAGTTCGTTTACTTCAATTACTGCCTTTTACTCGTAATTTTCGTGTCTCAAACGTGAAGTATTTTTAGTTCCACCTAACCGTACATTGTTTCTTTAATAATGTAAAAACTTAAAAAAGAAATGAAATTTTGAAAGAAATTAAAGTTTATCTAGTAAAAATAAGAACTTTTAAAAGTTGTAATACACATTTTCTCAAATGAATGTTCCAACAATTTAATATACTGACTCGTATTAAATAATTTAAGAGATATTTAGATGTTTGATTTAAATAGCTTTACGCTAAATGAGTATGTGTAAGTGATTAAAATGGAAATTTGGTGCGGTTAAAGTTGTAGAGGACGGCGGCAGCGACGGCGACGCCATGTTTACAAACAAAGAGATCAATGCACGCCAAGTAGGTTAGCACAGCAGCGCCCGCGTGCGCTCGCACTTCACCGGGCCGTATTGCGCGGGTCGTGGTTCGACCACCTCCGAAACTCAACTACCTACAACCAGTTGGTCATCCACATATTGCTTTAACCTAACTGCATAAAACATAAAGCTATTAAATTTTGCAATTGGACCGGCTTTCACGTGATAAGAATTGATTATTGCAACCGTAACTGTCACTTAAAAGCTTTTAGGTGATATCAAAATTGGTTTCCTTCCATTACTTGTTCAGTTGCAAAGGAATGAGAAATAAGTAACTACGAGATTATTATAAGTTGCACGAATTCTGTAGCCACGGTATAATCTAAACGATATTAAAAATATATGAAACGGACTATACAATAAAAAACATACAACTCAACCATTTACTTTTACATTAGTTTCGGGTTCACGATTATGATCTCTTGCGCCGGTGAAATCGATACAACGACCGCGAGGCAGTCATCGCCGCTGCGGAAGAAAGTTCCTACCGATTTGCATAGTGTTCTATAGGTGTGCTAACGATCAGTGTACGACTATCCCGCGTCCGCGACTCTTGGCGATGACCCACATAGACATGTTTTATAGTTTATTGTCGCGAACCCATTTCCGTGGGTGCACGACCACGAATCGCCGGGTCCGCGGCCCGACACACTTAACTCGAACCGAAAGTTTCTCCGATAGAGAAACTTACAATATCTAATAGCACCGACATCCGTCTATGCAGATTTCCAGAGCAAGTCTTCATATAGATTGCGACCTAAATACGAAGGTTACAAAGCGAAATAATAGATAGAGGCGATAGAGAGAGGCGGTTCACTTTGCATGTCGGCGATATCATACATCTCCCTTAACCGCGTCGAGTTCGAATTATCTATTATAGTCGTTTTATTGTTGATTCGTGAAGAAGTGGAGTACGAATACGAATATGAGGACTAAGCGACATGGATTAATAATCATCTCGTTTTCATTGCAAATAGCAGAAAGAAAAACTTGCACTAATGCTACGTTAGAAAGCGTAGACATTTCACAATAAAGCCTAGAAAGTATACATAGGAAGAAAGTGAAGAAGTAGGGAAAAAATGTGATACGAGTACATCAAGTGGCGAGAGCCGAGGCGGCATGGGAGACAATACTCGCTCCAAAACCGAAGTTTCCAGTCGGATTGCAATCACTTTTTCTCCCTAGAAGAGGTGAATCGCTGCGTTCGCTTGCACACGTTTCTCGAAGCAGCACACGTTAGCTTACTTCTTATTTATATCATTGTGCTCAATTTTACTTTCTTTTTCGTTCGCTCTTGTTCGTTATCAATACATATTTCAAATTTTTTACTGAAGTGTGTACATTCAATTAACTAAGAAAAGGAATATTTTCTAAATTGTACAAAATGACAAAGTATTTTATCATATATGCTTATCAAAATTATATAATAATAATCGTTTAATAAACTAGCTAGGAAGGGTAAGTCTAATAACTTGGCTTATTTATTAGAGAAAAATGAAGATCAATTTAAGCCATTAAAATTTAAGAGAATAAAACGTTTATTATTGATCCATATATAAAAGAAAGCCATATGGTTATTGGGTAAAAAAAAATGGTTTATTTCTTAATTTATATCAAAAATTAAAGGAGGCAAACGTTAATCAATGGTAAGTATTTAGTATCTTAACCCAATTGAAATTAATATAAATACTTTGAGTTTCCTACATATATTTAAATATAATAAAGAATATTAATCAAAATTTAAAAAAATATTTCATATAATATAACGTTATTATTTCTAATTAAAAGCTTTAGCTTATATCAATTCGATTTTATAAACTAAAGGTTATTAGCGTAAATAACTCAGTATCAAATCAAACATTAACATTATTGCCACTATTAAAATAAAAAAATAAAAAAAATATCGCATTTGCTTAATAAAATTCATCCTGAGTAATTTATTTTATTTTCCTTTTTTTAAAGTAAAAACACTTAAATATTTTCAAAAATATATTGATTTACATGTCTAGCGATGTTTATTTTTTACTGCTACTATAAGTATCTGATGCTGATTTTTATCTTTATGTTCTTAATTAATGTTAAATGATAAAAACTCGATTTAATTCGATCACTACATTAATTTTGAAATAAAAAATGTTTTGTGATGTTTTTACATTTTAAATTTAAGTAAATAGATAAATTCGGACGTCATATGGACATATAAAATATACATTTTCATAGTCCATTTACCTGAAAGTGAAAAGGAAACAATTCATGTTCGCTATTCTTACGTGCATCACGCATAACTCTTCACGATCTACAGCGCACAGCCGTGCACAACACAGCATTCGTTTCTGATTAATCTCCAGTTCTCGCATCTGTCTCCTTGCATTAAATACCAATAAGTACCTATGACAAAAACTTGCCTCGTATTATTTGATATTTTAATGACAGTTTCATATGTGTCATTTCCGTTAAATAGTTCGGATGGTAACATGCAATCGGTATACCTGAGAGAAATTATATATATTGACAATCTAGCACGGCATCTGTTCATGACATTCACTTAAGGTATTTTACAAACATATTGTATGATATATTATTAGCAGTTTTTCATTACATGTGTGTGCTTCTCATTTCGAAAGTTTTTATGACACCAAAACTATTCAAATATAATGTTATGATTTTCTTATTGTATTATTAAAATAGTCAAACAAAAATATGTAAATGAAAACCATATTACAAGTTACAAGGTTACTATTTTAATATGAATTCCCGACAGAGCAAGCAAGCACTGGAGAGTCGACAAGTCGATGGGAAAGCCGTCGCTAAGTGGCGACGTTGAGAGAAAGAGTGTAAAGGAGAAAGATGGGCATTTCACCGCGCGGGGTCAACGCGCTCGCTGTACTGTCGCTGATTGTGCCCCAATTGCAGTATGTGGGTCTAGGCCGGCGTTCGTCGACCTGCGTGACATACTTAGCGACGCCTGCACACGATCGCAGTGCTTTCACGCCCCACGCCGGGGGTGGGGAGCACGCTATGCTCGCAGAAAGCTAAGAAACTACACACAACGCATGGGCGGGCTCACGTTTCATAAACAAATACATTTCTTCGTGTAATGAATGCATCGTTAGTGTCACTTTCGACATTTGTAACGCGCTTGTATGACTGCACACGTATATGTATATTTCGTAACCGGACAGATATTTTTTCCTAAAGCAAAATAAACAATTAAAATTACTCACGAAATATTACATGTACTTTTTTGTTATGTCGTATACCCTCATTTATATAATCCTTTCAAATGAATCTTAACAAGAATGAAGTTCTTTAAAAAACGAATCAGTACAGCATGAATGATCAGTTCATTTATAATTATAGTAATGTGCAGCGGTAATATAAAACTCGTCATATTATTGCATGTAATTTTGATTAATCACACGCTAAAGTTTTTAGCAAATAAATTTTTAATATTACTTCGATTGAGGGAAGTTTCATGTTAGACTATGAAATAAAATAAATGAAATCGCACAAATTATTGTTTTGTTAAGTAAAGTTTATTGTAAGGCGGTTTGAGTTACCAGCAGATATGTATTATATATCCATTTGATATTTATATATCCATTGTTAAGTTATCCGCGTGGTCTTAACCGCGTTGAACGTTACTGCTCCGCCCCGTAGATTATATCTTGATGTTACGAGTAATAGACTTTTACTTATCTCAATAAATGCACTATCTAATGCAACAAAAAGCATAAAAATTATTGATATCGGACTGGTAGATTAACACGTTCAAACAAGCTCTTCTGCTATATAGTATATAATAACTAGTTTTTTTCTCGAGGCTTCGGTCGCTTCATAATTCAGAATTACTAAATATCCATAGAAAGAGTTAAGAAAGAAAAAGTCTTAAAAAAGAAAGAATTTTCATAAAAAATTTCATTCCTAGTACACCTACGTTAAAGATTTAAATTTGAAAAATCCTTCCGTAGTTCTAACTTACTGTGTAAGGAACCCGTATGCAAATTTTGCTATGGTGCTAGCCCCAGTAGCTTGGGCTGGGCGTTGATGTCAGTCAGATATTATCTTATATATATATAGGTATATACATTCATAATGACAATATTAGCAAGATCTTTTATGTATGTTTAAAAAAACCATCACCCTACACTATTTTTTCATTCAATTAAAGAAGATATAAAGGTATATTCAAAGGGTTGAATAAGAGACTGTCGGGCTTATAGAATATTTTATAGTAAAACTTATATATTAAATTTAACACCAACTAAGCTTTACGGCTTACCAGTACAAATCGACCTTGAAAAATTCCACATGCGATGTTTTTTTGTTCAAAAAAATGCAGTGTAATAAATATCTGAACCTCTTTAATGATTATGTTACCGAACATATCATGTCCGTCCAAATTAAAGTTTCCCAGCATGACTTCAATGGCGGGGTGACTTTTGCCATTTATAAAATTTGTTATGATTCTATTTAAAGCGTGTATATAACTACACGCTGACACTTGTCACGAATAAAAGCTATTAAAATATTTATATATGTGTATATTTGAAAATATAGTCAATAAAACCTTGAACTCGTTATTCATATTAAAAACTGAATAATGAATATGCATGTTCAATAAATATTTTACATATGAATTAAATATGTAAATGTAAATGTAAAAAACGAAATGTAAATTCTTTCACACATAACAAAACTTTCACAGAACCGTCAGTGGTGGTAGCTTTTGTAAAAGTCAATAACATTGTTAAAAATCATATATGTAACATTGTACATGGACCCAAATGAGACAATTGGATGGATTTTGAGAAATTATGCTCGTGGTTGGTACATTGAATTTAGTGTAAGTTGACATTGCCACGGAAAGAAAAAAAAATAAAAAAAATGTATTGCCTTCTACAACTACGCTAACGAATTCGCGTAAGAATAGCTCATAAACCCTCACCTGCTAGTGTAGTCTGACTTATCTGTAATGGCACTCGTCGCTAATTGTTTTGTATATCCAAAAGCATTTTCGGTATTGGTGGTAACGAGAGGGAATGCCGTTTAATTAAGCACAGTGGGCCGACCATTGTAAACTAATGCATAGCTACACAAGATAAGCGGTGCTCGTTAGCTTGGGGAGAACAAGGTCAAGTGATCTAGAGCAAGGTCAGAGCGGGCACTCTTCGAGTGATAGCACGACCTTTGAATTCATTATCGCCGATCGCAAACTGCTGCACACTCGTGCGTTTCTATCGACAATGGCGCCTGCGCCTGTGTGCGCACCTACGCAATTTAATTAATGGACGTGTACTTGGATAAAGAACTGAACAAGTTGCTTTACTAATGGTAATGACAGTAGAAGATATCAAATTGAACGATACAAATAACAAGTCAATTTATAGACCCAGACCCTAAGCTTAATAGCAACATTTATGTATATTTAGGTAATTGTATTAAGTATTTTTTACATATAATATCAGTTAAACTAAGGAACTGCTTGCTTCTACAACCAAAATGGTATGTACCTAGTAGTCAATTAATTTTTGCCAAAAGATCAAAGAGAAGCAAAGTTAATTTTATCATTTAAGTTAGTAAGTTATGATGATAATTTTGTAATTTGTATTGTAATCGTAATTATTAGTATAACAATAAAGCCATTTGTGAAATTATAATATTTGGATACAATATGTGTAAGGAAGACGAAAACCAGCTCAAAACGTTTCTTGTTAATTTTGCAGCATAAACTCAATATTTATCAACTCAAAACCGAAAAATTAATATAATAAAAGCTTCGTTTAAAATTTCAATTATTTTCTTTAGACCTTCATAAAGTAATTTTTTTATGACATTCTCATAGTCTTATATAACATAAATATATACATCGTATATATATTTATTTATTTTGTTCATCGATTTTATGTTATCAATAGCAATATACTTATGTCTCTTATACCCGTAGTTAAATTGGCTTACTCACCCTTCAAACCGGAACAATAATACATAAAGAATACTAGTATACAAGAGATGATAGTCCCCCAGACTTGCACACAGCCACCAAGTAATTAAGTTACAATCCGTACACTACCTAGCCGCATAAATATTAATTTTAATGATGTCCTTTAACCAAAGGTTGCCTGTTTGAGATTGCGGTTTAGCAATAAGACCGCACTTTTTTTACGATATGTGACTCAAACATTTTTTAAAGCTTCAACAATCACCTATGATATAAGTAAAAACGTGAATAAATAATTATTCTAAGAACATAAGATGGAACTCCAATGTTAATGAACACAAAGGCTAATTATTAATAATTAATGCACCGAAATTCACTTGTTCCGTTTATTTGAAAAAATTGCAAAATGCAATGTAATAAACATCCATAATTAGTTTCTATACTAATCTCTCAAGAACAGAAACTTTATACAGAATTATTCAACGCTAACAGTTATTCTATGTAAAAAATATAAAAACATTTTCAACATTAAACACAACGAGAAGGTTTAGCCGGTGCGCTTTGCAGTCATTACTCACATACGAGTCGAGTGAAGACAAAAATAAACTGTCATGATAATTGATAGCTGCATTCGCAACACGCTCACAATTAAATGGGGAGGACCGAATAAGAGCAGGTGCTTAACAGATATATTTCATGGAAACGTGAGAGCATTCTGAGAACCAGTTCAGCATCCTTAGATAGCGAAGTGAATCTGCTTGCGCATGACGTCATGCAGGATGCTTACAAAATATACGCGAATTGTCCGGGACGCTATCTCCGGTACCTATTCATTTTGACTTTTTCTTTGTCTCATATTATTGAATTTACATTTATATTTTTTTATTTATATAAATATGATGTTGATATAAAAGCAATTATTAATGTATGAATTCCCTAAGCGACGTTATTATTTAATTTATTTTAAAAATATTTCGTGTTCTTGTTGAAAAAATTAAAGCCTTTAGTTAACGATATATACGTAATGATTGCATCTTAAACTTTCGCATGATATTGACTTACCGCTGTTAACTTAGCAAACTCCATTGTTTGTGTCAAACAAAGGGTTTTGTAGAGTTTACTAACATAACTATACCATAAGTATATTTCTATCGGACATGTTTCATCACTATGTATCTTAACTTTGTAGTTGTTCAAATATTTGTATGTCAGAAAAATAAAAAGATACATTTTTATTTAACCAAATTAAATTTGTGTTACTTTTTACATTTATATAAAATGATATTGATTTACAAAAAATCCAAACACTAAATAAAAATAAATCATATGATTCACAACTAATATGGTTATTTAAATTAAAAAATATATTTAAAAAAATCAAATCGATTATGTGTGAATTATTAATTATTTTTTATTAAATACGACCACTAGTAATATTCCATTGTAATTTTAAAATACACGGAGGCGGAAAATCCGCTCTTTTACAACGAAGAATTTTGCGTCATTCTACGAAGGCAATTATACCACAGGCGCCATTTATCCATTCAACCCCTGCATTGCTCCGTCATCGGCCTTACGCTTGTGAATCACATTTTATTTTAATCGTAATCGTCATCGAACAGCCGCGTAGCAACCATATTATTCCTGGCCCTTATATGAAACGTATTTCTTATCGATGTGAAACATAAAACTTTGCAGCTTCTTTTATTACTATAAAAGATGTTTTTATTAGTGAATAAATACAACCGGACTATTACGGGTTGCATTTATTCTCTGTTCTTTACTGATAAAAATGTATGAAACTTATCCCAGCACGCTTCTCCAATATTGCTTGGTTGTTATACTAAGCAAGAAATGAATTGCAACTCAATGGTTCTATTGTTATTGAAGACATGATTTATAAGTAGATTATATGAAAATACCTACAACGCTGACAGTATACATTTTTAAGAGACCCTAAATCCTTGTATTTGACACTAATAGCAGAAAGAAGGCTCTTAAATAATTAATTTAGGAGTAAAGGCAATGATGTCCAACTAATCTAGTTTGGTATCTAGAAACGAAAAATATCTCAGCTCTTTACATTTTATTTTATATTCCAATTTTACAATATGAATAGAACACTATCGTAATACGAAATCAATTAAAAACCGTTTTCAACCTGGTAATAATTATTATCACTCAGAATGAAACTGCATCAAGAATTCTATATTCATAGGTACATAATACGATTCTTTCTAACGGTGGTATTTTACACAAATCTTTTTTCCGATGTCTATATAAACACTGTTGTATTTTATTATTATAATATTTATAATCGAGAATCGGAAGAGTTGTAAAAGTTAAGCCTTGAGTCATTAAATTCAGAAATTTTATCCCGTATATTGCCCGATCATTACAGGTACATTAAAGTGGTTGGAAAGCCAGAATTAAAACGCCGGTGGACGATAGAAGCTAACACTCGTGGAAACTGTGCCGCGGCGCACGTCTCCGAGTAAAAGTACTTTCTTCCAGCCGCTTTCGGAAAGTAGTCTAGAACTAATTTCCTCGCTATAGTAACCTTGTGCGAAGTGACATAAGGCGTTTGCCTCGGTACGCATTATGATTAGAACTCTCCGACGTATTATGATTGCCGTTCTTGGAAACGGCAATCAATATAGCCGCGCCTTTACTCACCGTGAGAAACAGCATCAACGTTAAGACGATCGCTTCGATGTCACGATGATAACGATGGATCTTGACGCGTTTTTGTTATCTTGACATTCTAACGTACTAAATTTTTCTTGTAATTTGAGACTTTAATTAAATGGAATTGACTATATTTTAATATTAAATAAACGCTAGATATACATACATATATAATTATATAATTCAATATGAATGATTTTAAATTTTTCAATTATTAATCGGCCATTACTGGTTTTTGTGGTAGATATGGATAAAGTCGACATTTCGACACAATGGCGAATAAGTTACGAGGCTGTGAGTCGCTTACGAGTCTCTCCTGTCGTATCAGGCGGAAATCACGGAATGTGTCACGAGCTCGGTCATTACTGATCCAAGTTCTGTTAGAGTTGTATGCTAATATCGTAAGAAGGCCTACAGGATAGGGGAATGCTTGTCAAAGCTTCAAACGTAAGCTCTTTTAAATAAACCTGTCGTATGAAAAAAAGAAAACGTAGTTATACCAAAAATATAATACAGACAAAATTTGACAACGAAAATTTGAGAGTACTCACATTAAACATATATTATTTTATGTATAAGCATTTTATGATAAAAAAATCTTGGTTTGTACGCATGTATAACAGAAAGAATTGACGAAAACCAAGATTAAATTGAAAAATAAACAAATTAAGATCAAAGATTACGACAATCGTTAATTGCGAAAATAACTGTTACCTTGTTTTATTAAACTAACTAGCCCAGCCATGTAATTTAACTTTACCTATTTGTGTATATGTAAAAGTTTTAGATTTGGCATTTCTTATCTGGACTTCAAGTCTCCTACCGTTCCTGCAGACAACAAAGAAACCGTTAGCCGCCAACAATAAAACGGAGCCTTCGAAAATTTGGTGCTTTTATGTCTGGAAGTCAACAAAGAGTCGTTTAACTGTTAAACAAAATGGGTTTTCATTATTTTCTACATATCCTTCCGCACACGTGTTCAATAAGGTTAAAAGCTTTTTCGGCGAATCATTAAAATAAATGTTATTTAAATGATTATGACGATTTCTTGTCTAGATTAATTATACTGTTGTATATTGAAGTTATAAATGAATCGCAACAGTTGATAGATATAAAAATAAATATACTATAATTTGAATGGCACGTGTTAGATACCGTTTGTTCTTTACTGTAACCCTGACACCGACAAAATTTCACGGGTTGAGTAGTTAAGACGTGAAAGCGCATAAAACAAACTATTAAACACGTTAGTTTACTAGTATACACTAGTTAGTTTGTGTTATTATGAATCAGGAAAACTAAAACAGTATTTTTAAACCAATCATGACTATTGCTGGGATGATAAAATATTGCTGGGATGATAAAAGTTAATATAAATTGAAAGATTGTGTCAAGAATCACTTGGCTTCGATTCAGGAGTTAGTTCTGCATAGGTCAAGTGCGGGAGTCATACTCATATGTCACAAGTATTAAATCTATCTAGTTTGTCAAATCCATGCATTTAGAAAAAGCTCAACTCCGTGCTAAAGAAGCTCTTACTAACTGTAATTAACACGTTTATAAAAAAACGATGTACATTCTATAAATAAACCTCATTTATAACGACTTATTTGTAATACAATTTAATAGCGATTAAATAATTGCTTTAACATTTGACGCGTTTTGTATAAAGAATTTGACGTGGAGATTGTCCCGAGATGTAATATAATATTTTTAAAGGGAAATTGATAAATACAATGTAAATAAAACTGATGATGTGTAAAATAAATCTTACGTTGATGAAATCATAGCTCATACACGAATATGCATTTAAACTTAAAAGGTTAATTAATATTGTCGCTGCAATTATTGATTTGATACTTTATTAAATTCAAAATGTTACATACATAAGCATCTCTGTGTTGATATTTGTACTCGTATATATTAAGAAGTAATGACGAATCCAAACTTAATTGTAGGTAGGTTCACAATGGGCCGGCGCGCGCGGCGCGGGCGCATACGTACGCGATGGCTGTTCCGTACGCAGACTCTCGACTCCGCGGCAAATTTCGCCGCTCTCGCCCACTGATCTACATTTCACCTCCAATATGGGTCAATAACTGCCCACGCTCAGCCCCTCCGAGCGCGGCCATTCACCTCGCCACTCCAAATCATTGTTCGCCAAATGTAAAGCGTAGCTCGAGGTCGATGACCTCTCCAATGGTACGAACTACGGCTGCTGTCTATGTGAGATTCTTCTTCGAATGACACTCGAACCGGTACTGCTGACAACATTAACACAAACATTATATGCGTTTTTATTGGTATATAAATAGATCAGAATGTTGTACTCAAATATATAACTACATATTTAGTATCTTATCCAATTTCGCACACACAATAAATTATTGGGTGCTATTTTTAGTTTTGTGATATAATATATTCGAATACATATTTTTTATTCTATATTTTTATAAATAATGCTGAGAGACACATTAAAAACAAAAAAAAACTAACTTCTTATAGCTGCTTAAAAAACAAGTCTGAAATTAAAGTTCGAGCCAGTCGAGGTCAAAACTAGTTTAGACACACTCATTAAATAATTGGAAAGACGTTAGTGGTTTGCAACAAAATTCGCTGGTGACCTACCAAATTGACTCTTTCTATTGACTTCTGTTTAACGTTTCATATTCCAATCGACTAGAATGCCTACATCTTATTTAAGCCCGCAGACAAATTACGTTGTTATTTTGTAGATTACAATAGCCTAATTCACCTATGCATTCTTTACCACACCATGGATATTCTTCATTCGACGGTTATCACGTAAATGAATTATTAGTATATTATTTCGGCTTTAATATCCAAGTACTTACAAATACCTAATAGTAATGGTTTGTAAAAAGTGGGTTAATGGAAGAAAATATAATGTGAAATTAAAAACCAAAATGTACTAACCAACTATAAATCAAAACTGGCTTTATTCAAGACTCTTCTGGTATTTTATTGTTGTTCTTTAAATTTTGTAGTTACTGATCAATAATGTAAAACATTTAATTTTATGTTTTAAATTTCAAACAATAGTATCTCTTTTTGAGATAATATGTCACATTTCTTTATGATTAAAAATATTTTTAAACTTTCACATTTGTTAGTAGACTACGAATACAAGTATAATTTTATAAAAAGAGAGTTATTAGTGTAGCCTAGGTCATGGCAACATTCTAAATAAATGTCGCGAAAAAGTAAATTCAAGCGTCACTAAATAAAAAATTGAGTATTGATTAATTCGAAACTTGTTTTATGCTTTCTACTATTTCCGTATAAATTGTAAAACTTATTTTGTTATTATCAAACAAGACTTAATCTTGTCAATTGGTTTACTAAAATATATATACTTATATACACCAGAATAATAACCTAGAAATTATCTTAGAAATATATTTGCGACTTTATATTTTGCAACTATGTAAGCCCTAAGATGGCCTACAGATCGAAAACTTGCACTGAGGATTTAATATACAAATTTATTTAAATTTATGTTTCTACACGTTCCGCTTTAAACCATAAAAAAATAAAGTAAACGCTTAACTAAATTTTATTTTTTCAAATTACTGTAGCTCGTAGTGTATTAATGGTGGGGTAATTTACTACAAATTGACAATAATAAACGTGTATTGATACCGCACGGCTTGTAATACATAGATATATACAGCGTTAAGCAAATATTTGGCTGAAGGAAAGTGGCGCGCTGAACGGACTCACGGCGCATCACGCGAAGTGTCACGTTGAACTCTTACATAAGGATACGAGGTGCTTTCGAAATTGTAATCTGCTATTTTGTAAATTTTTTTTGCTACTCAAGCTTTTATGGAAATATATCTAATATATAGCGACATAAATATAAAATAGTATGCCTGTTGCAGTTGATCTTATATTATGCTTATATATTTTGCTTGGTAAGATTTAATGAGATTTTTTGGAAGGTATTCGTTGTGAAGAATATACCAATAACATCCAAGAACCACCTCGGAGGTTGGCCCGGGGCAATCATAGCACATGGCGGACAGGTTACTCCATAGCCCAAGGAGAAACAATTCGCTTGCTCCACATTCAGAGAGTTTGGAGGCGATGACTCTTCGTGACCGTGTCCCCTTTAGCGAGTGCTGCTTTATCTCGCCAAATTTCTCTCTTCTGTTTCGCAGCATCATGAACATAAAGTCGAGACCCGTTCGCCTGAATTGCGGCCGATTTACATCAATAAAGCCTACCGCAATTTGAGATGTTAAACTTAGAAGTTAATATACAATGCATGTATAATTTGTCGCGCTACAATATGGTATTGAAAATATGGACTACAGCAGTCTGGATATTATTCCATCCCCTGGTAAATTCGCTTAAAATGTTGCGTTGTGAATACTGAATCTTCGCGTAAATGTTATCAGGGAATACGATTATTCCCTATAGTATAGAATACATATTTTAATTTTGGTACTCATGCAGAGTTCCGTGCCTCAGTAAAATTCTTACAAAATATAATAGTTTCTTTCAAAAATAAAGAACAATATCAATTGGTCTTGTCATCTAATAGGTAGTCGCAATTGAAACTATTTGGTCGTAAACGACCAAATAGTTTTAATTTTGTGCATAAGTTGCTGTACTTTTTTTTAAAATGATTAGTGCTCCTAACTATACATGTTTAAAAAATTTGACAATGTTTTAATTGTTTAAATCAGAGCCTGTTTTTTGGAACAAAGACTTATTTTTGTATTTATGCATTAAGCATAAGTTTGTTTATAAAGTTTACATTTTTTTCATTTATATTATTTTTTATTTTAGTATTATAAGCCTGTTACTAAAACGTAATGACGTTTTTTCTATCGCAACATTACGAATTAGATACTAAAATAATTATTCTCTTCATATTTTCTAGCGTGATAGAACGAAACCCTCTCAGCTCGAGTTCGACTCAAACTTGACCCATTTTATTGTTATAAATATATTTTAGTTCGAAATATAAGCAATAGAATATAATTAAGTAAACTATATAAAATATGGCTAATCTATGTCAATACAAAACGATAATTATCAAAACGAAGATTGCTATCTAAATTCTCCTATCATTTAAGTAGCCTAGTATTAAAAATATATATTTATTAGATATACTATTGATGACCTAGACCTAAATTGTCAGGGATACAAATTGTTTTATTCTTAACAATAATAAAACAATTTGTATTACAACCGTTATCGTAATGTTATCTGTTCAATTACTTCTAGAAATAAATAATAAAACAGAGTTAGAGAACATTTCCCCGAGATAAGCAATATAGATTAACATAAATAACTAAGACCTTATTAGTTGTTAACAAATCAAATTTTAATAACATAGCAATTTAGAATTTATTTTCATTAATTCTTTTTGGTCGCCGCTCTCTCTTTTCTTCTCATTCATATACATAACATAGCATAGGTACTCAACAAATTCAATATGTTATTCAAGTAGGCATTTACGCACTTTGAAATCTTTACACATTTTATCAGTTAAACGACAAATAAAGACCAGCAATAAATTTAATACCTACTCTTATTGAGTAAACACAAACCAAGACTTGCTTTCAGTATTCAATATAATCTTGTACGTGTCAAAGGACAGCTTTTCTAAATTGTCTCAAAAAGAGGGTGATACGTGATATTGGCAGAACGTTGCTCTTAACTAACATAGGTACACATACACACAGATACTCGACAGGAAAGCAGTATTTTACATAGGTATGTTAATTAAATACCATCATTATTATCCTACGCGAAAATCAATGAATACTAACTTTCGTTTTTATATCTTTTATTGAGTAATAATCCTTATTTGTCAATACTGTTTGATAGGAGATTTAAATTTATATGGGCAACTTAAAAGTTTTAAAAACTTAGAAAACATATCTAATATATCTAATTATCTGATGTTCCGAGTTGCGTCCATTTGATTTGATTCATCGAACTAGATTCAAGGTAATTGACATACACTTATTTAAAAATGTTGAGACTTATCTGAATGATTTATATAATTTTCAGTGCTCGACGCTGAGTCGTAAAAGGCGACTAAAGAGGTGACCACCATACAATAGCGGCAGTTGTTGTTTTCCCAACTAAAAGTAGTACTCTCGAGGAGGGATGAAGCCAAGCTAATGGCTAATAAAAATGTACAGTATGGCTGATGTGAGACGGATAATGAAGACAGGCTGCACCGACCCCAAGTAAATTATAAAAGGTTAAGAGAATGAAGACGATTTAAACCATAAAATAATACTATTCAGAAATGGTAACTTTACCTAGATACCAAAAAGTGATACCCAAAATGTATGTAACAATTAATATAAAGATTAGTCGTTAGTACGTTTATGCTATTGTGATAATGTTTACTAACAAAATGTATCTGTTGACAATTATAGTAATTTGTTATGTAGTAAAATAGCAAGTTCGTTGTACGAATTCATAAAGGTTTAATTGCTTAACGTATACGCAATCTCAGTGTAGCCGGTCCGATTAACTCGATTTTGGATTGTATAAATTTAATTATGATTATTTTAAGCTAAATAAAATTTTAAATTAAAAAATGTACGTAAAATAATTTTTTCAAATTTTACGTTTCAACAAAGTATTTCATTTATAAGATTTGGGATCATATGAAACAATAACAACCAGTATATTTCTAGTATCGCAGCATTACAAAGTTTCACGATAGATATCCGCCAAATCAGTAGATCTGTGTGTTAATACGCAGTTCTGCCGAAGAAAGTTGTACAATTCCACGAGAAAGTATAAACATTTCTCCTTTCTCGTTAACAAATTTATGTATCACAGAGTGAAGAGCATATTGTTCAATAAATCGACTGTCATAAAATATATTTAACTAACTTTTTCATGTGGTTTTGTTTGTTTATATTTACTATTATCACAACTAAATCTAAAATCATTCTTATCTAAATAAGAATTTTTACTGATGTGGTTACGGCTAGCCTTATGTATTTTTTTTACATACATAGTGTAATGTCTTATGGTATTCTAATTTGGCGTCATGCAGCCATCAAAACATAAACAAATTCAAAATATCATAAATAAAGCCATTCGAAACCATATTTATCCTAACCAAAGCCTAACCTGGAATCTAATGTATATTTTAAAAATATATTTAAATAATTAAATAAAAAATTTGTTTTATACTTTATAGTGTAATGTATGTTCGTAAAAACATAACATATTTTCCTACAAATTGTGATTTGTTACGTTCATTACTACTACGTGGGGCTGGTACCTAATTATTCCGTGGCAAAATGTTCAAATCAGTTGTAAAATAAAAATATGAATATTGAGAAAGATTTGTACTCCAAAATTTTATTTTGGTAATATCTATAGATATTCTAATCTTGAAACATACTACGAGTTTTAGAGATCTATTTGATGCTACTAATTGTTTTAAACAATGATTGTATTCAAATGAATTAACGCATACTATAAATTTACTAATTTTAATTAAATTTAAATATTTTAAGAAGATAAAGTAAGTTAATTACGGACATTAACTAACATCTGCGTGTGAAACAGATTTTCCAATGTCGATTAGAATACTTTTGTCGAAGGTCAATACAAATTTCGCTTTTAATAATAAGCTTCGATAATAAAATGACTTTATTGCATATCATGTGCAATACCGGCGCGGGCGCAGACGCGGGCTGAATGGGCAGGCTAGGCGGGTGCGTCCAGCAGCAAGGAGCTAAATGTCGCGCACACGGCCTCCGCACTCACAAACGGCCTTTGCAGTTCAGTGCGGTCGATGACCCGCTCGGGGTCGATGACCAAGCCCACATTTAGTTTTCACTTTCGTTCACTAAGGATAACTGTACCATACCTATACGTCACTTGCATACTCACAATTCTGTCCGAGGCCAGAGCCAATTGGCAATTCCGGCAGTTCGCTCAGGATTCACGATCAAAATTTATTGCTTTAGATATTAAGATAACGTAAACGGTTTATTCATCTACGAAAGTTTCGTTTCCGACGTTATCAAAGTAGGTAGTACTGTAGTATTGTTTAAAAAGGAAATTTCAATAAAATATTAATTAAATTAAACCCCACAGTTACACGCAGAATTGAAATCGATATGAATGCACACTAATAATGTTTGAGCTATGTTTGTCCTTAGCGGAGGTTGTTGCTCTAAAGATTGCCAGTTTCGTAAGTTGAGCGCTTAACTAGTGTCCTTTAGCTGCATTTTTGGTACAATTAGGTAATTTGATTGGTAGTGGGGAAGGAGATGAGAAGGTGCGGTGCGTGGGGTTGCGGGTTTGACGATAGTTGCGCAAGAGCGGTCGTCGACTCGGTTATGTCAGCGCTTTACGTAAGCGTCACCTCGCAACGCTCTCGGGCAGGCGCCAATTGTAACCCCGCCACTGTTTCGCACTTCTCGCGGACTATTTGCGGACGCGGACCGAACGCCTTGTTAGCACTTCGACTATTGTCGAACTATTTATTGCATTACTATTGATTTCAAGTGAAACATAATAAATATAAAATCGTGATAGAGTGAAGAATATGTTTATCGAATCTCACACGTAGGTATAAAAAAATCTTAACAACACAATATATTTATATTTCAAACCTATTAACTGTACCTATTGCGTAAGCGCACCACTACGTCTACTATTAAGTTCAACCTTTCATGAATCGATTAGTATCCGCATCAAAATCATTACTTGTAGCCGCTAAAGAATGGATCTGCCCTAAAGCAGTAATTATATGATTGGTTGAAGAGGAGAAGGGGCTGAAGCAGTTGCGTCAGCACACGGAGAGCGGCCGGGCTCAACGCACAAGGTTGCAGAGGTTCAATGCTCTAGAAATACGACACTCGACCCCGAGCAACCGCACGCCTGCGCCCGCGCCGCCGCATGCCGGACCTGCGTACTACGTTGCTCTGCATATCTACATGCTACCGCTTACTATTGCGCCCTACCCTCTAACTTTTATGCGTAGGCGATGCGACTACGTCGCGTAGAGCTTACCGATCACAGTCTTTCATCTTTTTAAAATAAGTTTTCAAAGATTAAATTTATTCATTTTATGAAAACAATCGCGGATAGAAAAGAAACGATAGAATAACTGGAATACAAAACAATTTTATTTCAAAATGACGCGGCTGTCCATTAAAAGTTTCGCACTAACAAACAAGTGGGACTGTAACTGATCAACTTCTAGTTACAGTTACATAGTTTTATTAAACTAGGTCTTCCAAATTATGACAGTTCTGTTTTAACGGTACATACACGCACAACTCTGCCGCATAACCTTCAAAAGAGAGAACGTAGTGCCGTAAGCACGTCCAATGTGCCAACTCTTTTTATGTAGACATTTCGCAATTTTTTATAAATTATTTTGCCTTCGACCTTTGTAAGCCGCCCAATTCAGCCCGATTGGTATTCCCGTGGCGCCAGTGTTGCTTTTCGTAACCCGTGCTTCGGCGCAATAAGTCATTGTGACGTGACAGACATACACTCAAGCGATCAAATCATAAGCAGGCTACAAATAGTTCTTAAGTCATTTTTGAACTACATATTATATATCTATGTGTGACGTAGCTGTTGTTTATTACATAATCGTTGAGTACACAATTTCATATTCATTTAATACTTTCAACCAGCTTAATGTCATATGAAATAGTTTGCCTTATCAAGAAAAATAGATTATTTTGATGTCTAAAAGTAGAAGATTAAAAATATAATTAGCTAAATATGCAATTGAATTAAAGTATTATAGTAGATTTAAATTATATATTATACTTTTAGATTATTATCTCATTTCATGACACAAGACTTACATATTGTTATATAGTTATTGATATGTATGTGCAGATTAAAATAAATAAATACCATAAATACCAACATCAGTCCGTTTTAATTTTCAAATCTCCTAATCCAAACATGTAAAAGGAATCGCTAGAAAGCGATAAGACCACCCTTTGTGTTTCTAATTACGAAAGTATTGTTTGTAAAGTTTATTTTTGTATGACATATATTAATGACGATGGCTATTCCATAACGATTCAAACTAATGACAGATAATGAAGAATTTAATTATTACATCACCTGCTCCGTAATTATTATTTACCGAATTAAAGAGAAAAAGTAGGTAATTGTTATTTCACAGTATCTGTTCTTGTTTTATTGTTTCCTTTTTTAGTGGATTGTACCGTTATACGTTGACAATTTCTCCGTTCACTTCTTTGCTTATTCTGATTATAAGTCGTAGAAAGCGTCAAAGTGCTTATACAACTCTTTAACAGCACGTGATCGACAGCCCCTAGGCTCGAGTTACCAAAACTGTCTGTCTATCGTCGTCGTGTTATTCTCGATCGCTATTACTTCGGACAGAGTTCACCGACCTCGCTGTGGCTGACGAAGAAACCCTTTACCTGCTCCGGCACCTAAGCTCCACATATATTAAGCCTCATATACACTGGAATGTCATTACTAAGTGCAACGTCCAATCGTCGTATATTTATTTAAAGTTGACTTCTCAATACTTACCTAATGACACTCGTAGTACAATACTCTCTGACGATAGCTACATGTCTACCTGACCAAAGGAACGACTACACAGCCTTTCACGTACTTATTTTGGCAGGACCCCCTTCTCGTCCCACTTCCCGCGCTCCGCCTCGCCCCAGCACCAAGAGAAAGTAGCTAGCCTACGCAATTCTAGGGTCAACGACCGAACTCGAAAATGCTCACTTCTGACAAAAAGTGACACATTAAACTGCGTGCATTTCATATTCAGTATGTGTGGTCAGTTTCTTGAACGGATGTTGAATGGGCGATGCGATTAGGTCAGGTAGTGAAGTAGCTATTGTTACTGTGAACTGCTTCAAGCACTCGCATAGAAATTTGCTTTACATCTATATCAGCTATACTGAGTATCTTTCTCTCTTTATACATTAACTGGTAACGCGTAACCTACGACTACAATATTTATTTTAATATTGTTATTTCTACTCTATATCTAATATATTATAAAAAATAATTAAGTCTAACGACATTAAACATAATACTGAACAATGAAGGGCTCTCAAATTTAAAACGGCATCAGCAAAGAATAAACCGTATATATAAATCTAACAGATTGGCGTTCTACTGCTCCACAAAGAGCATAGCAACGGAACAGCCTCGAGGCTGTGTCGAATTATTATAAGTAAATTGGACTAGCAACCAGTCTTTTCGGGTCGAAAACTTAAGTCATAAAACACATATGATGATTTAAAGTCGACGGAAAAATTTATAATCGTTTCCTTTTACTGTTATTGCAAAATATGAATTGTATATTAAAATTATATTCCCTTTCTTTAATGATTACTACCTGAATGTAAACTTGTACATAAATGATATATAGAAATACATATTTCCTGATAATCAATATACAATTTATTGAAATAACAGCCTTGCTAATACGCACCGGTTATTGACATCATCGTAATTATACATTTGCGTCTAAACTAAGTGTTTAGAGTTAAAGAGCAAAAGGTTGCGTTATCGTGTGCATTCATAAGCTATCTATATTAGAAGATATTCGGTGAATTAGCAATTAAATTAACTAATTATAAAATTTAATTATATAAATGAATATACTAATTACATAATGATAAAACTTATTTTTAAAGTATAAATGTTATGTGTATGATAATAACAAAGAGATGATTTTCTGGAAACTGCTTATTACGTGCAATGTAATTAATGTACTGTAATTTTTTTATCAACCCCTTTAGACACTTACCGCCTTATTCATAAACTATATTTAACTGGTGATTAGTTAAACAACATTTTGTCTTCTTCTTTCGTATGTCAAATCAATAATGACAGAAAGAGACAAATCAGTGTTTAGCTAATCAGTAACTAAGCAACGTTTATAAATAAGGCCGTTAGTGTTTCTGTTTCAGTTCAAAAAATTTCGAAGGGAAATTAACAATTATTAGTATCGATACCGGCAAAAAACACATCGTTTAAAGAATGAACTGTTTATCTGTACTCGAATTACACAGAAATATTTGTGTGCATTATTACAAAAAAATCGATTATCATGAAATAATCGAAAAGTCATGGTCACAGTAGCTTGATTATATTGTTAGGAAATAAGAAGCAGGATTAGTTTTTTTCAAAAAAAAGCAAGGATTTACTAACAATAAACTAAAACTAATTTAAACTTACACAATTACAATTAATAATTCTAATATAGGTAAACACAACAAAAATACGTCCGTTCAGCTCAAAATCTCGACTAACAGTGTCCGATGCGATGCGGGTAGTTTTATAAAAAAATATTTAGCCAACAAACAATATTATTATGATCGATACAAAAATAAAAAATCGATTCTATGTTTTCACACTCGTGATTTTATCGGTTTGGTATAACCGTATTAGTATTGCAGTAGCGTTAACTGTCCTAACAAATTAAATTAGTAGTGGTGTACAAACATACGTGTGTGTTAAAATTTTTTGATTACAATTTAACGGAATGAACGGAAACTTACGTTTTCTTCATTTTAAAACGATACGGTGACAATAATGTCTTCTAGACCGATCTTATTTATATTTTGCTCAATAATTGGGATCTTTGATTTGACCTTATAGAACTTACATACCTTATTTATGGCTGGAAAGGAGCGTTTGCTGTAATTGGAATTACGATATTGTTTTCGCAGTCACACACAATGTTGGTAGACGATACATTCTTAAGGTTATTGATTATCAAACCAATGTCGTGTCATCTGTCTGCCTGAAAGATTTTGGACCTGTCATTTGCAACAGTCTCCACACTGAATGATTTTCAAAAATAATATTGTATCATTATAAATGCCGTCTTACTCTTATATAATTGGCGACAGTATTGTTTTCTCAATATAATTAAAATTATTAGAAGTTATGATATTAAACTCCCGCGACATCGCACGTGCCGCGGCACCTCGCCATGGAAAATCACAGAAAACAAGGACACGATGCAATGGTTCATTCAACCGGACGTTATTATTCAACGAGCGCACTGTGATGAAACTACGCAGATCTTCATTATTATTAACAAAGCCCAGCGTTTCGAAATTGGACACGTAAATACCTACGCGAGCCCTAAGGCATAGCCGAAATATGTCGTCCTACAATAGAAACTATTGAACATTAAATTTTACTGGTGTCCAGTTTAATAGATGCCAGCTATGATAACCTACTTGTTGAATAACGTGATCGAATGACAAAATATCGAAAGGTCATTATCGAAATTTGTCGAAGTTTTAAATAAAACGTAATATAATTTTATTCGCGTATATTATTAAAGTGTATATTATTTAAAAAAAATGCAGTAAACTATTTGTATTCGAACCAATTACTCGGGGAACTACAACTGACTACTTAAAGCAGTAAATAATATATGAATAGTGGGTAATTCCGTCCGTACAGAAACGAAAAATCAATTGCAACGAGCGGTCGATAACATGGAAAATGCAACGTTGAAGAAAACTTCAAACACAACTATGCCTTCCATTACGTTAATAAATCAGTTTTGATTCATTTGTTTTTCACTTTTACGTTACAACGAATTCTGGTCGTTTTTTTCTAAATTTAAGTTATCTTTTTTTAAATTAGTGATATGATTTTCAGAAAATATAGAAAAACCATAGAAAAATAATTATAAAAAATTGGATAACTGCTATTAAGCTTGACAATATCATACAAATAAGACATAAAAGAGTTTATATATTTTTTCAATACTTAAAATATTATTTTATTATTTAAATATAGGAAGCATATAATAGTAAAATACAATTAATAAACATAGCACATACATAAACCAAAAAGTTATTTGTATACTATTACCACAGAGCAATTTTAATATTATAATTAATTTAAGCTACTGTTTTTTGACGATGTTACACTAAAATTGGTGTCATTTTAAAGTTGAGATAAAACAATAAATCAATCAAATATTTTTTCGTAATTTCTCAGTTCTGGTAATAAATTAGTATCAGTTTCGAAATTCAAGTCGTTTTGTATTATGAAATTTGGAATATTTTAAAAGTGCGCGCAAATATTAGGTTATGAAATATTGTTGCCTATAGTTATTTTAATCCTTACATAAAAACTTACCGTTTATTTAACGCTATATGATTTGTTAAACTCGACTTCTTTGTGCATAATTCATTATTACAGCGTTTCTATGTGTTCTAATTAGACTAGAAAAAAAATAGTGAAATCTATGTTTTAGAAATAACCGCCAGTTTCGGAAATAATAAATAGAGTCGGATTAACTAATCTGGCTAAATACTGAACGTTGATTGGTCGTCTATTACGTCATTGTCTACTGTCGATCAGTGACTATTAAGATTAAATAATATAAATAATCTAACTTGAATGATCAACACTTCAAAAACTGAGAATAAGAGTAATCATTTTAAAACTTATTAAAGGTTTTTTTTAAATTTATATACAGTGAGAATTTCAGAATGCCATAACTTAGCGACTAGCGTCTGTAATTTTAAAACGTATAAACCAGCATCATAAAAAATACATATGGTATTTCAAAGTTGGCACTCAAATGATAAAATTTATGACTACAGTTCAACTAATATATTATTTAAATACAATTTGGCTTGGAAATGCGCTGTACATCGATTCTGTTTAGAAAAATGTTATATTAACTGCTAGCTTATTCAAGGCAGGCTTATAAAAAATAACCTTCAGCAGCATATACCTAGTCAGTATAAAGTCACAATCACCAGTACATACATACGTATTAGCAGATAAAATCGCTAGAAAAGTCATTGATATAAAATATATATTAGAGGGAAAAAATCTTAAACCTAATTAATTCAGTGAAATTTAAGTGAAGAATTCAAATCAGCAACCTTAATCGCTGAGGTTTTTAACATCGTCCCAAGTGGTCGGTTGCTTCGCTCTGCAATAAAATAAAAAGCTGAACTCTCATTTGTCATAAATTTTAGATAGAAATATATTATATATGTATGTATAATTAACATTGCTTCTTATAAGTTAAGGATACAAATAGTAAAGGGATTACTCTATCGATTTTAAGCTGGTTACGGCCCACAAATCAATGTCTTGCAGTGCTGCCAATGTATAAATAACTTGATTATTTCAATAAAAATCAAAATCTTTAATTTTTGGCCTGTAACTTAAACCTGTAACCTGTAACTCTTGACTAAAAGTTTATTAAACATCATAAGTTATTAACGATATGTATACATAAAATCTATTCTTTTAATAAATTGTTACATAAGAATCTCCGCAATGTCTCTATTAATTGAAAAAAAAAACTAAGGAATTTCGTGAGTAACGCTTCGTTACTTGCCAAAATAGTTCTAGGAACGTATTCCTTGTGACTGCATTGCAGCAAGGTAATGCAGGAGCAAAGGTTTCTTCGGACAAGTCGAAACTAATCTTTTAAAATTAAATTGTTACACTTTAATAATTATACGCGAATGAAGTCGCAGATTTCATCCATTATATAACTCACAATTTATTAAAAATACGGTTGTAATGCTTCCGACGAAACCACTATTTCGAATAATAATTTTTGAAAAACTT
Source organism: Nymphalis polychloros (assembly GCA_905220585.2). Lineage (NCBI taxonomy): Eukaryota > Metazoa > Arthropoda > Insecta > Lepidoptera > Nymphalidae > Nymphalis > Nymphalis polychloros. The sequence continues at coordinate 6,453,635 of HG992247.1, forward strand.
ACGAAAATTTAACACTACTAATAATGTTCTCGGAGTACATTATAAAATATGTTATTACATATTTATTTATAAATTTGAATGCTACTCAATTTTTACTGACAATATTTTATCTTATTATAACTCAAATGTATAAACAATACGATAGGAACTAATATTAATAAATAGATGTGTGACAACAATATAGCGTAGAGAAATCTAAACACCACCACCCTAAAAGAATCGAGATTAGTATGCATGCCGAGGCGACAAACGCACCAAAACCGACCAGCTGCGCGATGGTGTAACCGCGTGAGCGCGGTAGTAATGGGCCGGGTTCGTTCGCCGATAAAAGCGAAAGTGCTGCGTTCACTGGGACAACGACCGGCTCCTGCGAACAGTCCTCCACTTCCTGTACCCGACTCATCATCACACGTCAGTCATACGAGTGTAGATCAAATGGCAGCAATAAGCTTTCTTAAAATGTAAAATTTCATTTCCAACTCATAAACGTGGTGATAAAACATGTGGTCCGACATTAAGTTTAGTAATAAAAAAGTACAAAAAACATTTGACTTCTATTTCTAACTACCTCATTGCTGCAATTACGTATGATCCTTCTACGAATATAATAAAATTATTTTATTATAATTAACCATAATCTTTATAGTTTTTCGTTGTTTTAATATACCGCACTACTTCAAACCACTACAAAATAGAAGTTTTGCTATACTAGAAACTGTAATTTTATTTTCGGAAAACATCCAACAGCTTTATGAGCCAAAAGAACAAGTTGAAAAAGAATTTACACTGCAATACGAGAATCGCCGACTAAGCTTAATCCTTTAGCGTATAAATAAACTATACTCCATAAGACACATCGTAGGTCTTCTTTAAGAAATTGGAGAGGCTTAGATCAAATTGCCACGTAGCTTACGCACACTTTGTAGACCGTTGCTCTGGTTGGTAGCTTGTTTGGCTGTAAAATTCGAGATCTTGGATTAAAAGCCTGGATTTGGGCAATAAATATTTTTTGTTGTAACGGTTTGAAACAGTTTCGTTTATTCAGATGTTGTATATTTTATCGAGGAAGGTTCTAGGCTGATTTTTATTAATTATACGCGGGTGAAACCGCGGTCACAGCTAGTAAAATATATCTTACTTGGTGATAGAGCTTTGTGCAAGCTCGTCTGGGTAGGTACCACCCACTCATCAGATATTCTACGGCTTGTCTGCGCGCCGGTCGTAATCGTGCGCCTGCAACGAACACATCCACACTCCATGTAAACGATGTACGAGTATTGACTCAACAATCTTCTTGAATGTATTCTTAAGACCACTTTACGGTGCAGGCGGTACGGTTCTACTGGTAGTAGAGCTTTGTGCAAGCTCGTCTGTGTAGGTACCACCCACTCATCAGATATTCCACCGCAAAACAGCAGTACTTTGTATTGTTGTGTTCCGGTTTGAAGGATGAGTGAGCCAGTGTAATTACAGACACAAGGGACATAACATCTTAGTTCCCAAGGTTTTTGGCGCATTTGCGATGTAAGCGATGGTTAACATTTCTTACAATGCCATTGTCTATGGGCGTCGGTGACCACTTACCATCAGGTGGCCCATAGGCTCGTCCGCCTACCTATACAATAAAAAAAAACATAAATAATAATTAAATAAATATAATAAGTTCTTCCAGACCGATTTCGGCCACAGTGACCAATCTCAAGAGAGATGAGCCAACTGTGCAGGAGATATTTTGTGCACAAGTGTGTGCGCAAACACAGGTGCAGTCTCTTTTCCTTAGCTCTCATAATCCGAAGGGACAGCATTCCGACACGACTGGAAAGAGTTCAGGCGCAGGATCAATAGCTTAACGTGCTTTCCGAGGTACGGGAGTGTACACACTTCCAACTTCCAGATTCCGGGCTGCTACTGAGAATTTTCTGACAGAAAAATCCAATAACTATTTATTGGCCCGACCCGGGAATTGAACCCAGGCCCACCGTGTCTGCGGCCTTATATCTGGCCACTAGACCAACGAGGCAGGTATAAAATATATACATTATCCATACCAGAGCTATCTTTCAAAAAACTGTAGAATTATTAGAGACAATTTAAAAAACGTTTTCATATGGGCATATAGAGATCATATTTGAAATATTGCTTAAATAAGTAAAAAAGTAATCAATTCTTTCTGGGTGCGATTATCTGTTCACATTATCAACAAAGAATTTGATGAATGCAATATTCATGTTATTATAATCCATTTTTTCTTAAAAACAAAAAAACCCTTTAATAAAAACTTCACTTGTTTTTATTGTGGTTCAAATTAATACCGGATGATATTAGTTGGTATTCGAATCATAGTTTTGCTCGCAATATATACCAGGCAACACATACAGAATTAATCTTAAGTACCCACATCAAAACGTGATGATGTCAATTTTTTGACTTTCTAAAATCTAATTGTAACATATGAATTCCATAACTAAACATTTATTAAGTCATCATTATAAAAAATATACCATGTAAGTTTAATATTGTCACTGTCAGTAACAGTAATACTCTTATTTATAATTATAATGGTCATAAAACAATATTCTAACATTAAATGAGCCAGTGTAACATCAGGCACAAGTTAATTAGGCAGTATGTTTTAGTTCCAATGGTTGGTAGCGCATTGGCGATGTACGGAATGCTTTATATTTCTTGCATCGCCAATGTCTATGGGCGGTGATGACCAGTAACAATCTTTCCGCCTATTTCGTAAAAAAAAAAGTTGCTCGTATTATATGAATTGTAGAACGATTTAAAAAAAAACTATTTATTATGATGTAGACTCTTGTGTATTATATATATAGCTTAAGCAACTTTAAACACAAAATACGAGTTTATGGTTCGGTATGTTATGCAAAAAGGTGTAACAATTCTGGATATTGACATAGGATCCTAGGTGAAATCAAGTATCTCTAAAGCGTAAGAAGTAATCATAGAGAATCGTTTACGTATTTCTTTCTTTTCTCGTTTTGTTTGAGGACTTATTGTTACTATACTACTTATTTCTTATATTTTATATTTATATTGACATGTATTTATTAGTTTATTTTTGGTACAGATTATTATCATAATTTTATTTTATTTATTATTACAGTGCCACCTACCTCATATCCTATGGGTTATTCCTTACTCTGCTGGTTGCCTGGAAGAGATCCCTATGTAGCGATAAGGTAGCCAAAATTGTATGCTACTATTATTTCGACTGTATCCATGTTTTTGTATATATTTTTTTCCTTTGTGATGTACAATAAAGTATAAATAAATATTTCTTTAGTATATACATGCTACTGTAAAAACTAAACTCAATGAAAATCGCAAAGTACTTAATCAAACTAGCAATATTTTGTATTGTCGTTTTAAATTCCGTTATGAAGGGTGGGTGAGCGAATGTTATTATATTGCATAACATGTCATGTGTGTCGGTAGTCAAAATCCTTACTTTCCGATCAACTCGTGATATTTCTGACTAAGGTTTTTTTTTAAAAAAAAGCAGTTTATATAAAAATCGTGGTCCAGGAAATTGACCTGAGAATATTTGTGACTATGTAAAAATGTTTATACCATGTATTTAAAAAATATTTCCATTAAGACATGATTAAAATAAAATCCTGAAATTGTACGAATATTCTCTTCATCAATGGAAAAAAAATAAAGATAATATAACACCTATTAATATTATATGTGACAAAAAATACATAATATTCATAAAATATAATTCGTGCCTATAATATTTTGTATACTATTTTCATGCAATGAAACTTAATAGCCGAGAATTTAACAGGCGCATTTGAAAAAAAAAATGTATTATAAATGTACAATGGTAATTATTAAAAAAATATGCAGACAAGTCAGTAATGCTTTTAAATATTTTTTCTTAGTAATATCATATAAGTCGTAGAAGACTTATTGCAACTTATTATTCTTAAACCTACTTAATCGATCCTCGCATATCAACAGTTTCACAGCGTTAACAATAACATCTATCTCTCATCGGACGTAAATGTGAAACAAACAAAGAAGTACATTATTAACTGTAGTGACGCATTCACGTTTGTATTTGCTGCATCGCATCGTTTAAATTTCCCTCTTGGCGCCGGAGACAGCAAGTCTATACCTCCGGCGGGCATCGCAATCGTTACAAAGCGTCGGTCTGCATCGTTGGGCATGCGCACTCTAACAAACCGTTCAATCGGCTCAGAAGGAAGTGAGGAGATTCGACGCTGCACACTGGCGAGTAGCTGCCGTTCCGCCGTCTCGCCGCACCGCCCGCACCCGCAGTCCTCCCGCCGCGCCGGTTCTGCGCGCTCCACGTTAACCGCATCATGGTGAGTCACTGTTCAGTGCGAAACTATTCATTTACGACAACCTTAGTGCAAATATTATATAAATAAAATATGACACGTGAAAACAAACATGCACATAAGTCATTAAAATAACAATTGAAGCATATACTTTTAAATCTATATAGGAGTATCGTCAAACCAAAAGATCACAATATTACATGTTTAACCTAATTATATGATGAGAGATATAACATTGAGAAGCCTGCACTAGTACGAAATAATAACAAGGTCAATAAACAAAAAACTACCAACACTGGTTATATTAGTTTGAAATATATGTATGAAAATTTCAGGTAATGGACAACCGAACAAATGAAGAAAATAAAAACGAACAAGACTCGGCTATATTTATTACAAACTTTCAAAATGGAGAGACAGTAAACTATTCTCTTATTCTAATTAAGGGATTAATAACCACAGGAGCTTGTAACAATAATGAAAAGATTAAATGTACCGTTACCAATAACGGAAATGAGAGTGATTCGCTTTGGGAGATTTACAATAGAGAATTTAAAGTAATAATCGAACTCAAACGAGGTGAAAATGTTATTAATTTGAATTATGCTGACCAAAGAAAAGCATTATTTTTAGGATATGAACCCAGGAGAACTAATCTTAAAGTAACTCCAGTGTACATAATCTGTCAAGGCCATGATGGATGTTTTCAAAGTCCTTCTGATATCGATAACTCTATTGAAAGCGCCTGCTCTCGTATTTCAATAGGAGCTAAATTAATCCAATCTATCACTGCTGAGAAACTTTACGAAAGTGGATATGGTAGAAAAACATTTCAGCTTGAGCACGAAGTTAACCCAAGAAAACCAGAATGCATTGTATTTAGAAGTAATCTAAACGTAAACAAAGCAAGAAAAATGAGACAGGGAGAACTATGGTCACAATTCGGAAGGGAATTAATGCTGTCCGATTTAGGAAGTAATGAAAGAAAGTTTCTTGGGTTTATTTCGTGCACTAGATATAAAGGTACAGATATAGATAAACAAATGACACACGACGAGATAGTTTCTTTAACTGAGGCATATGCAGCTTTAGGCGGAGGTGGCTTGGCATTGTTTGGCACCGCTTGTTTATATACTTGGCCTACATCTGTAGAAGATATAGTTCCAAAACTTGTGGATGCTTCTCCGGTTAATTTTCGTCGTTTCATGGATGACAGTGGCTATAGAGGAACTTTGGGTGGATGCTATGCTACGACTTTAGGCTCTGTCTTACATGAACTTGGACATACATTTGATCTTGGCCATACAAAAGATGGTATTATGGGTCGAGGCTTCGATAATATTGATCGCGTATTTCTGGTTGGGGAAAGAAAATCAACTCTAGTCAAAGATAATATGAATAACTATAATGGTAAACCAGTACAACATTCTACAGTATCTCTTCAACGTAATATCAGTGTAACAATGAACGTGGCCGAACCATTAAGAATCTTAGGCCCACGAAGTAAAACTACATTGGGTAACTTTGCTTCAATGTCAAAATCTGATATTGTAAGGCGAAGTCCAAACGTTACTCCAATTACAAGGCCATCAAGTGTTTACTCGACTATTACAAATAGACTTTCAGAATCTAAAAAAAATCTCAATCGGGCTAATGGAAACGATTCAACATTTTGGACCAGAAATTGTGCAGTTCTTTTATCCTACCATCGTTGGTTCAATAATGAATACGGAAGAGAAAGACAAGCTATAACAAGATATTTAAAATTTGATAAAAATAAAATGATGATTATATCCACAGCTGGGATACGTATAGTTGAAGTAAGGGATGATTCAAACGGTATGGTTTTAGATTCATATGAATTCACAAATCTACTACCAGAAAAGCGATTTTTACTACCATTTACCTTTTCACCAAAAACTAAAGTACTAACTATTGTGGTAGAAGACGACCTAGGAAATGTATTAAAACAAACATTCTCCTATTGAAACTTTAAAGTGAAATATACTAAGACGTTAATTTAAAGAAAGACATTTACTGTCGTTGATTTTAAAGTGTTTTTTTAAATTAAATTACTCTCTTAATAAAAGTGCTAAAAAGTGATTAGAGATAAAATTTGGTGTTTTTAACAATAATTTCATGCTGAAATAGTTAAAAGACTGATTCGACTACGTGTCTGGTAGATTTTTTTGTGATGGACTTTACTAACAATTATTTAAGCCAGATATTTCTGCACACATCTACCATATAAAAGGTACATATGACTAAAAAAAATAAGGATAAACTTTACAAGTATTTTCTTTACTATTTTTACTATAGTACATATTCATTACAATATTCTTTAAGTCAAAGTAAAAATAATCGCCGAAAATATGTAATATTAAAAATAAGCTGATTATTGTTAGGAATAAGTCAAAACTATATATAGAGTACTAAAAATTGTCTATAATCTCATTACATGAAAGATATCGAGATGAGTAGATAGTGAGAAGGTCTATAATGGTCTATGTCACGGTCGTATACACATTATACAGTTCTTGCAACCTCAGTATGGGGTACGTTGACATAATGACGCTGTTAAGTTCAATTTAAGGCCGCCATAAGCATGACAATTCGCGTAATAATTATCCCGAACACTTTTTCAAATCCAAACAAAACAGTTAAATAACAAAACAAAAATAACAAAAAATCCGCAAAACTCAACAAAACGATATAACAATGATTTAATAACACAATACTTGGGAGAGAAAAATATCAGCTTCGATAGCAGCGACGTAGTACCTCAAGCGGATGGTATTGCGAATTAGCAATTGTAACACAATCGCACCTATCTCTCACCACTGAAATTGGACTCAGTTGTAAGACCTGTGTATACGACCGTGGTCTATGTCAATTAACTCAGTGACAATTAAATCATTAATAGTATATAGTCATATATCTAAAATTAAAATATGTATAAAATTATATTCTTGTGATATTCTGAAATCTATTCAAATTAAACTAAAACCATAACATGTATAAAAATACAATAATAAAATATATTTTTTATTACTTATATATACAATGATGTGACACACATATTATCTATATTTTTTAATTTTATTTTAAAAATAATCTCGATTCATATAGATTTTTCTTACAAATTATCTGATGAAATTTGCACTATAAATTTACATTTTAGATAAAAAAAATTATTAAGTCAATATTAATAAATATTTAAAACTAAATAGTGGTGCTGTCAATTAAAACATAGAAATAAAGTTTTCAAAACCTAAGTGCTTTATAACCATCCCGATAATATATTTATTTCTTAACAATAGATATACCATTCCAGAATAGATATACAAAGAAATAAATATACTTCTATAAAGCAGTATATTTAATTTCTATTGCATGTTATATAATTATGTGTATCTCATTATATTAATTACCTATAAAGAATGAGTTACATATAATATCTTGCTAGTGTAAAATTATCCTTTAAAACTAACAATAAGCCAAAGATTATATTTTTTTTTTTACAATATACTTAATGAGTTTATATTGTTACATGTAGTGTTGTTAAATTTAAGTCTGTAAATATAATTTATCATAAAATGAAACACAAACAGCATTTACATTAGGTATTATTTTTATGCAAAATTTTATAATTAATACTTAATTTTAAACACTTATTTATATTGTTATTTCAAAAAACATCATATTTATTCATCACAGCTTCAAAATAAAAATAATAAGTTACTATACTATAATTTAATTAATATCATTTATCGTGTCAAAAACTTAATACTCATCAAATTTTTGACGTTTCTTAAAACTGACACATGTTTGTTTTTGTTTACTTTTTGCAAGATCCTTTGGAATTATAAATTTAATTTATTACTTGACAATGTGAAACACAAAAATACATAATTTCAACTTTAATATGATTATAATTTTAATGAAGCTATTTAAAAATAACACTATTTTATACATTTTCAGATTACTTCATATGTACTGCATTGCCTATCAAGTGATAAGAGTAAACTTATGATTGGCGATAAGAATCGATAATGTAGCTTCGTGTTTATCTTATAATTCATGTTATTACTAATTTTGTGTAAGAAGTGTTTCCTGTTGAGACGAAAATGAATAGTACTTTTACAGCTACTAAAAATGATTCTAACTTTCAAGACTTAATACCATTTCCTTATGTTAATGGAAAAATAAACGTTATAGAATTTCTGGAGGCAACCAAAAATTTAATTACATTAGTAGGTATGTACAGTGACGGATGACTAATAAAATGGCATCATGGTTGTTTAAAAATTATAAAATATTATTGTAATTACAGATCGTCTTGGAAAAGTATTTGCACCAATTAAATATGATATGGAAGGAAATGTTGAGGTAAATATAAAATTACAGTAGAACTGGAGCAAAATAATGAAAAGGCATTGAATTATAGCTTTCAGATATACAGCGTGTAACAAAATTCGTGTTCGACCCGTAAGAGCTATCGAGTGCTATTGCCCGCACCTGCCAAGTAATTTTCATCAATTAATTAAAAAAAAAAAATTATGGGATACATTTTTTGCTTAGTATTTTAAAAATTATTATATAAATAGAACCGACACACGATACCTAATAACCACTTCACGGGTCGGACACGAATTTTGTTACACGCTGTATATATTGATATTTATTTGGCTTTTAATATTTAGTTTTAGTATTTTTTATTATTTCTGAATTTATGAATATGAAACTTTTTATTACATAATGATTATAACATTGTTTTTTAGAAAATTAAGAAATATGAATATAGTGAAGATTCATGTTTGGTGGAATTGATGGCTCAAGAACATTCTAAAGGAGAATCTAAATCCGCTGAAGGTGTTTTGTGGCTAAACAGGTGAGCACATATTGTATAATTTACTATATATTACTATTACATTTCAATAGAATTTTATTTTTCACAATTACTAAATAGTCAAGTTCGTTTCGGTAAAGAAATAACTTGGATATTTTAAGTATATTAAGTATATATAAATAGTTTACAACATTACCCTCCTGGGATGAAAGCACACCATTATTACAACAAAATAAAAATCCTTATTCAGTTAGCATTCATTTTTAAATATTTATAATTACAGAGCATTGCTTTTCTTTGAATTGCTATTTCAAGAAATAATAGTATGTCTACAATCAAACAATTATGATGTAAACATGAAAGATATATATACTATTGCATATGAAGGCTCAGTCAAGAAGTACCACAACTGGGTTGCTCAACAACTATTTGCAGTAAGTATATAATACAATTTAGAATAATAATATAAATTGGAAGAAACTTTATTCATAGTATTCATAGTAATGATGTATTATTTTGATGTTACAATTGATACTGTTAAGTGACACTTGAAGTAGTTTATTAATTTTGAATTAGTCATAAAAATGATATAAACATTTCTACAGGATATTAATTATTACACATGTTAACATTTACTTCACAATTGCTAACACACACTTTAAAATTTGTTTCATTTCTTTTATTTTAATTATATTGAACTTATTACTATCACTAGATCCATTATGTACTCACATTAGCTACACCATAAGAGAAAAATTAAATTTTAAGATAGTTTCTGTATTTAAATTTTTCTAGTTAAGATATTTTTTCTTTTAGAATATGTCTTGAAAATAATCCAAACTCAAAAATTATCCACAAGCTACTAAACATAGATCAAAATGTCTATATGACTGAATATCTATTGAATATTCAAACATTAAAACTTTTGCATTTCAGCTCATCTGCAAAATGTCACCGACTCTCCCTCAAATTTTGAAATCATTTGAAGTTGAAAATGATCTTAGTGGTTTTGAGACGAGACTAACAACTTTCAATAAAACATTACACATAGTTAGATTGAAAATTGACGATTTCTTTAAAGATCGAAATATGTTTGTAGAATCAAAGTGACTTTATTCTGTAATTAAATTTTATAATAGAATTTATTACAATGTTTAAATATTACCAATCATGTACAAAAAATAATGAGGCTAAGAAATTTTGGTATATTTTTTTTTGTTTTTCATTTGTTACTAGTATATTTTAAACTTTTAGCATAAGCTATACCAAAGTTTTTTTTACAGTAGGTTTTTATATCAATAGAAAATCAAACCCATCAATATGTATTTACAATAAATATAATTATATATTTACAATATCACTATTGTAGATATTGACAAGTAATATAATTTAAGGTGTGACAAAATGTAAATAAATTATAAGATTCGTAAGTAGCAGTAAAAGTAACTGGATTGAAAAATGAAATAAATGTTTTGTATGTATTAATTACAGACAAATATGTTGAAACTATAACGGGGACTAACTTATTAAGTTATAGTAATTAATAGCATATGTTAGTAGTCATTTGTTAGCAAAGCTTATTTGACCGATCATTTATTTAATTTATAAAAGCTAGTAAAATATTAATCATAATAATAATTGCAAATGAACAAATTAAAGCGGCTTATGCAAGTTGTCGGATTAAATAGAAATGCCTTAAAATATAAATACTACAACTATTTGGATATTACTAAATTACTAATTTTTATACTTACACTTTTTGTTTTTAATTTCTGACACCAAGTCTAAGACAATTTTGTATGATGTACAACATCAATAATATTGGTATGTGTGGAATGAAATGGAAAGTTATACTTATTAAGTAAACATAGTATTTTAATACTTAAAGTATTATTATTAACATTAAGTGAGAATTGGCAATAGATACGTTGGTGCTCTCAAATTTATTTCACTCGAGTCCTGAACACCAGCTGTCCTATGATAAATTATTATTTTATAATGGTGTTAGTAGTAAATTTAAGAATATGAAGTGCTTTTATTTCACTTAATAAATTCAATTATCAAATATTTTTGTATCATCGTATAAAATGACCATATTTTTAAATGATAGAAAGTCGAAAAAAAATTATGTCAAAAATTATTGCATATTCAATTTACACAGATAAAAGATGAGCCATGTATAAACATTATGTTAATTTTACCAATGTGAAAAAGCTTTAATAAAAATCTTTAAAATGGTTTTATTATTTTAATTTGATAACACTTAATAATAATTATGCTAGAAATACTGCCGACGTTGTACGGACAAAATTAAGAGTTTACCTCAAGAAATTATATAAAAATTTTGAGATGATAACGAATAATATAATACAATCAAGATTGATCCAAGCGATACCACTGCTCTTACTGTGCTGATCCATCGTACCGCATATTCGACTTGTTATATTGTAATAAGTATTTTTAAAAAAGTGATCCAAATTAGAAAGCATAAACGGTAATTTTTATTCGCAGTGCTATCAGCTATTTTGATACTATTAAATAAAAATATGAATGTGTAGTAAGTACTAATATTAAAAGGATTTTAAAATAGTTTCTATTTTTATAAATTACATCAAAATCCTTTTAATATTAGACACTATGTGTACTTTCGATATTAATGAACAAACCGACAGACGTGAAAAGTCATTTTGCTCTTAACGAAAAAAAAAGAAATATTAATTGAAACCGAGGTCTTTGGAGTGAGATAAATAAATTGTTTTTGCTACAGAAGACGCTTGCTTCAAAGCCAAGAAACTGTATACTGTTTCTACGATTATGATGCCCCACAGTCCAGCATGCAGAATAACTTCAATTGGAGTACTATCTAAATATGAATTGAATAAGAAAAAAGAGACAAGCGGCATTTGCATCAATACTGTTAACATCAAAAAACCACCAAGCTCTGGAACCTGCAAATAAAAATTAATTAATTAAGGCAACACAAAATACGCACATACATGTTACCTAAATACCTACTAACAAAACACATTCGGAGGAGTATAATAAATTGGTCTAGCTACGATTTAGTTTACCCACTCTATCAACTTCTCATTTGCTCTTACACAAAAATTTCACCCAATTAGATTTTTTTTTAAGTATCAAAGGGATTTATACATTTCGATAATATATAGTTGAAGTCAAAATCATAATTTGTCCTAGATATTTAAGGCATGCAAAGAAGAATCATTCATGATTTTCAATAAATTCAAACAAACAGGTAGACAATCTTTTAAAAATAAGTCTAGTCCTAAACATTGGGAGTTGTAACTTAATGGAATCGCGAAAATACGGCTTACTATTACATAGGACAAATGAGAATTTAGATTAAAAAAAAAAAAAAAAACATTTCTTATAAGTTACAAGTACTCACTCTGCATGATAAATTTCCATAATGACCAAGGTAGAGCCGTATAATTTCTAATACAGTTACCAATATAAATACTGTAACTGATAAGTATTTTGAAAGATGTCCAAGCCTTTCAATCTAAAATTCAACGTAAATAATATAAATATTGGTTGTTATTTTATAGCGGTTGATAAAAACTTGAAAGATCAAGATAAGAGATTTAGACATGAAGGTTAAGACTTAAGAGTTGTACAGCCTGTGAAAATGACATCATTTATATCTCATATCGTAGCAGGGTAGCAAGTGACTAACAACGAAAAATATGTATATAATCACCACCAAAGTTAGCGGTGTGGGCAGTATGATGTGAAATATATACAGCGTGTAACAAAATTCGTGTCCGACCCGTGAAGTGGTTATTAGGTATCGTGTGTCGGTTCTATTTATGTAATAATTTTTAAAATACTATGCAAAAAATTTATGCCGTTTTTTTTTTAAATTAAATGTCTAAAATTAAATGGCAACACAGGTGCGGGCAATAGTGCTCGATAGCTCTTACCTATCGGGTAGCTAAGACACGAGGTCATGACTTCAGTAGTCCACATTTTTACCACCAACAGTGTCGTTAAACACTATTAATATATTTTTTTAAGTAATTTTAAAAATTATTACATAAATAGAACCGACACACGATACCTAATAACCACTTCACGGGTGGGACACGAATTTTGTTACATTCTGTATAATACAATAAGACTAAAAAATACTTGTATTTACGTTTTCAAAGAGTTAACCAGCCACCAGTTTTTACACGTCTTGACAAAAGTGGACGTTTCTCATAGAAACTTCGTGAAAGAAAAAATTTTTTAGCGAATCTTTAGCATTTAAAAAAAGTTTATTAGAAAAATGTATGCTAATATGTATTATTTAGTTAAAATACATATGTTAATAAATAGAGGTAAGTAGTTAATAGGAGCCGTGATAGCCCAGTACATCATGCATTGGAGCAGTGTGGTGAACTCTGCTCGAGGCCTTAGCCCAACAGTGGAACATGTAAAGGCTATTTCTTTAAGTAATAAGTAACTGCTGGTTGCAACTTATAATTTTACGTGTTACGTATTACGTAAACGTATTTTTATCGGTCCAGTATATAATCGAAATATTAACAAAAAATAACACTACTTACTAAATTACCTAGCTACCGAAGAAAAAATACTCGTACAAAACAATATATAATTATATTACTTGTTCAGCTAGTTTAGTCACATCAAATTTCACATTACAGAACACTTGCTTCTAGCGGAGCTTCAAAAAACACAGGAAAACTCCAGAAAAGGGTTTAATTAAATAAAATTAGGTTAAAGGTATAATGTACTGCTACTTTTTAAAAGAATATTAAGAATTATACTTACTTCTGAAGTCAGTACTCACCTTCATATATAAGAAATAACCATTAATAATAACCCAAGTGAAGTAAAGATATAGATTAATAAATAAACATTTTTGTAAACGTAACATAATTGTGTATTCCATTTAATATTTTGAAATTAGTAGGATTTATGTACATTAGTCTAATATTTGTATTCATTTTGTTGTCATAGTAATTTGTATAATCACATATCTATTAAATGCAATGCCTCTGGCGGCCGTAAATTGAACTTAACAGCATCAGTATGTCAACGTACCCACGGTCTTATACACAGGTCTTGCAACTTCAATATGGGGTACGTTGACATAATGACGCTGTTAAGTTCAATTTACGGCCGCCAGAGGTATGGCAATTCGTGTTATAATTATCCCGAACACTTTTTCAAATCCAAACAAAACAGTTAAATAACAAAACAAAAATAACAAAAAAACCGCAAAACTCAAAAAAACGATAAACAATGATTAAATAACACACAATACTTGGGAGAGAAAAATATCAGCTTCGATAGCAGCGACGTAGTACCTCAAGCGGATGGTGTTGCGAATTAGCAGTTGTAACACATTCGCACCTCATCTCTCACCACTGAAATTGGACTCAGTTGCATGACCTGTGTATATGACCGTGAACGTACCCCATACTGAAGTTGCAAGACCTGTGTATACGAATGTGATTAAATGTCATACTTACAGTTTCAATATTATAATGAATATCACGCAAGTAAAATAGAGTTAACATTTTTAGTTAAATTCATTCTGACATAAAAGAGTCTAAAATTAATTTTAAAAAATGTAGGTTATATTTAAAAAGACCGCGTCTTTTATTGCCGCCATAGCTTATATATAAGCCACGGTCGTATACACAGGTCTTGGTGAGAGATAGGTGCGAATGTGTTACAACTTGTATTTCGCATTTTCGCCCGCTGTACATCGCTGCTATCGCCTATCGAAATAATTTTACTTTAGCGCACAATAAAACAACTCGTTTTGTGCTTATTATACATCTAATTATGTGCTCTAATGTGCTCATTATATAATAAACACATGTTTGAATACAACATTTTGAATTATTGTGTTATTGAGTGAAAGGCAGAAGAAAAAATATGATCAACGGTATTACCCTTCGCTGGAAAAGTGTGTAAAGCGAGGACATTGGCCACATAAACGTCAAACGTGATATAATTAACGTAGTAAATTACGTAGTACAATAATTTTTTGAGTATCTATATCCAGCACGAACCTATCGTCATGCCTCTGGCCGCTGGCGGCCGTAAATTGAACTGAACAGCGTCATTTACTCGACGTACACCCACTACTGTTGTTGCAAGACCAGTGTATACGACCGTGATATAAGCACTACATCTATCGCCGACCGCCGCGTTCAAAGATTTTAGTATTAGTACTGTAATTGATGATGTAAAGACATCTTACTGTCATCCTTCGATCCTATACATTAGAATATTATTTATTTAGAGAAGAAATATTTACATGAAGGTATTAAATATATAAATCTGAAAACAAAAAAATAGCTACTGTTCACACTTTGAAGAAATTGAAGAAGTGTTGAACGTAGACATTGAATTAGAAAGATATCTCAAAAGATAAATCTTTGTTGCATCGATTTTAATAGTGTTTATTTAAACATATTTAAAAAAACCATAGTGAACTGAAAAAGCAACAACAACGATATTATTTTTTATTTCATTGCAAAATGATTAACTTTACCATTTTATTCTGTACGAGTAAGGTTCATTCGGTTGCCGTTGTTGTCATTTTGACAACTACTTACTCAATCAATTCCCATAACCAACAAATCTTTTATTAAGTTTGTGGATTGGAAAAGATAATTTTTATAATAAAAATATAATATTCACATATTTTCAGAATGATGCCCAATACAATAAAATTGTGCTTAGGTACGCAATTTATACGCGGTATTAATAAAATTTAAAATAATAATAATTTTATATCATTTATTTATTCCTTATTCTTATTTTCTAGGAATACTCCGGCCAGAGAAATTACAATTAACACTAACTTCGGGCATAAAGTACTTTGCACCACCAAAAAATTACGATGGTAATAAGTTATTAATGTTTTGACCATCTGCAGAAAAATACAAATAAATTTATTATCAAATATTATTTTTTTAGCTGTGATTAAAATCCTTTAGGCATCAATATATTAATTATATATGATCTAATAAATAAACTAGTTAAGCATTTTTCTTAAATCTGATAGTTCTAAGGCTCAATATATTTAATTTGATTAATTTTAAAACAGATATTGTACTACCTGAACGGCAGAGACTTCGAATATATGACAAAGTTCCACTGTATCCATCTAACTTGAAACCACCTAAAATGCAAAAACGTCTGCGGTATATGAGAGGACCAGAAACTTTGCATAACACATTGCAATTCAAACAGTATGGTGTAATGGTAAGTATGATAGAAAAATATTTAATTTTGTTCTTTGTATATATAATTCTGTATTGTAAAACTAATATTTAAATGTATTCATTTCTATTTCAGTTATGCAACTGATTAATGAATTTGTTATTGTTTATTTCAACAGTGCAAACAAACAATGCCAATGTTTGTTACAAAAAAAACTTTAAATATTGGTTGGTTGATTGAAATCAAGTCAAGAACTATTGAAATATTGAATTGAATAACTAACCAAAACTCTATTTATATTGACAATGTATTTTTTCATTTTGAAATAATTCATATTATAAATGCATAGATTACAATCTCAAGAGAGATTAGCCAACTGCGCAGGACATATTATAGTGCACAAGTGTGTGCGCAAACACAGGTGCACTCTCTTTTCCTTAGCTCTCATAATCCGATGGGACGGCAATCCGACACGACCGGAAAGAGTTCAGGCGCAGGACCAACGGCTTAACGTGCTTTCCGAGGCACGGGAGTGTACACACTTCCACCTTCCAGACTCCGGGCTGCTACTGAGAATTTTCTGACAGAAAAACCCAATAACTATTTATTGGCCCGACCTGGGAATTGAACCCAGAACCACCGGGTCTGCGGCCTTATATCTAACCACTAGACCAACGAGGCAGTCAAGATTAACTTATAGCTACAATATAATACTACATTTACTAAAAGTAACCCGATTGTTAAAACACAGTATATTTGTAGGCCACAGGTGGAGGTAGAATGCGTCATGAACATTTTGAAATGGCACGTCTTCAAGTTGCAAGGAGGTTAGATATGAAGAGAATGTATGCTATATGGAGAGTTGACCCACCATGGCAGCCGGTTACTAAAAAGGGCCAAGGTCAACGTATGGGTGGAGGAAAAGGTGCTATTGATCATTATGTCACACCTATCAAAGCTGGAAGAATAATTTTCGAAGTTGCTGGTAAATGTGAATATGCAGAGGTAAGGGTATTACCAATGAACTTTTTAAATTAATTATTCATCATGAAGAACTTTATTTTACAATGTTGATGCAATTTCTAATATTTGTCAGGTACATGATATGTTAAGAATTGTGGCAGAGAGATTACCCTTCAAGGCTGTGCCAGTTTCTCAAGAAATTATGGAGAAAATGGAGGCAGATGAGAAGTGGAAGGAAGAAAATAACCAAAATAAATATACATTAAAATATATTATTCAAAATAACATGGGAGGATGTCATAGGTTTATCTCTAAATATGATCATAAATGGTATGGCAAATATGTATAACTTTAATATTTAATTTTAATAGAATAAATAAGTAGATGTTTAATTTTATTGAGTATAATTATTTTACCTTTGTCATCAATTAAAAAGTATTATTATATACTTTATAAGTATTCACTTTAATTTTATTTTTAATTTATGATATGATATGAAAGTAGAGTGTCAGAAATGTTATTTAACACATAATATTATAACCTCATATGGGACGTTAATCATAAAATCTAAGGTGTTATATCCCTTTTGCCTACATAGGCAGTGAGTGAGCAAGTGTAATTACAGTAGCTCACTTATCTTCGAACCAGAGTGCAGCAATACTAATAATTTCCGTAGGGTACATACCAATAATGCAAATGATCATGCCCAAAGCCTACCATTGGATTTTTGCAATGATCGTAAAAATAGCTCAAATGATTGTGAAAACCTTCCTTAGATTCCAATTATACAGTTCTTTGTAACCAACCTAGAATTTTCTCAATAAACAGATTAGTTCGATTATCTTACGACATATCGATTATTAAAAGCCTTGTTATTATTGTTAACTTTATATAACTCACAATATTTTGGTACTGAAATTAAATAACTTAAATTTGTTCGCGTCCAAAATCAAATAATAATTTCTTGTGATCAAGAAAAGCTATTACGATATGAAGGTCCTAACAATCACTAATATTTTTCACAACATTACAATTTTCAAGTAATCAACGAATATGAGCAAATAAGAATTATTAAAATGAGTAATAACATCGTTTAGAAAGATATTAAATTCTTTTTAATTTAATATCTTTCGTTTTAATTTTCTGTGCCACACTTGGAGTCTTGTGGAACAGCCGATGCTATCGGTACAAATGTTGAGCCAAAGCCCTTCACTGTCAATCAATGTGATTAATATTTGCACCTTGCGGGATAACTCTGTGACACCTATAAACCGTAGAGAATGGTGCTTTAATAAAGCTGAAAATACAAGTATTTTTTATACTGTGTACGTATCATTGATTAATTATATTAATGTGGTCGACTCACAATCAGGGTACTTATTTCCAGAGAGTATTTCTGGATGAATTTGGTTGGATCAGGTATAGACAGCAATAAAAGATCAAAATATTTAATAATGTTTTATTATATTTGACATCTTATGAAAGGATTTTCGTGACAAGCCTCAGTTTGCATACATGTATAATTTTTGTAGCATTTATTAATTATTATAAACTCCTCTTTTATATAATACGGCAAAACTCAACAAAAACAAAAGATACAATAACAAATACTACAGCAGTACATAGTTTCCTGTGACTCGTCTAAAAAGTACAACCTTACGACGAAAGCCAAACAACATCCTAATTGTATGTGATCGAATATCAAGTTTTAAAATAGTTTGCTAGATCAAGCCCAAACAGTTAAGATTCAATATCCTGGAAACATATATTATATAGCGACATTAAATTCCACTGCCAAACTTACTTCCTAATAAATAATTACATTTGCCGATAGAACGTCTATTTAATAATATCCAGGGTCACAATTATACAATTACAAGATTAAAACATTTACTATTCAGTGTACATTATGTAACAGACACGAAATATTTCGTTATAATTGAGTGCAACTACTCTGTCGATAGTATGTCAAGCAACTCTACCACATTTATTAACTATATCCACCATTCCATCTCCACAAGTAACTATAAATTATATAACGTCATAACAATATTTACAAAGCCTAAAAAACTAACTTACAAGTAAATGCAATGTACATTTTTCAATAAATTAATAAGTGTTTACATATTATTATATAATACAAGCGCTATATTTCATAATTTGATATGGCTTTTTATTTATTAAGATGACTGCAATAAATAAATCGTAGCAGTCAGATATCACATAATTATATTTGAATCTAAATATTACTGATTACAAACATTTTTTATTGAACCATTATGTTGTATACTGAAACGATTAAAGATTTATTTAACATTTCAGCAAACTTGATATTACTTATTAAATTAGGCCAAGTAGGCAATAAAATATGTTTAAACTAAAGAATTTTAACATCGATTTTAAATAGCGGTGGTATGTTACAAGGAACGTAAAGAAAAATAAATATATTCACAATCTGTCATTATTTCAAACAGTATTATATTGAGCAAATAATTAGCCCTTTATTTAAATTATTTGACTAGTTCTGCCTTACGTTATAATGTTACTAAGCTACCATTATTTCTAAACACTGGCATTTTATAGTCTTAAAATCTATGTTTTTGAATGGGACGAAAGGAGAAAATGAATTTTAATAACGCTTGGAGTCCAAGGTCAAAATTTATAAAATAGATACCAGTACAAATTGTACATTTTGCTTGCGATACAGATATTGGCTAAGCTAAGACATATGTAAGTGAGGTAGCGTTTTTACTGTCTCTAGTGGAAAATATTTACATATCTAGAATAAAATATGCAAGGGTTATTAGGTTTTAATTGGAATAATAATATATTGAAGATTAAATAATCTTAGACTTATGTATAGGTAGGTATAATATAGCTCTGATAAATAGATTAGACCGTGAATAGAAGTAACTAAGAATATCAATTTACATATAAAATCAACGCGCGTAATTTATTATCTACAATATTATAATCATTGACATATGAGTATTAATTAACCACACGCACACGGTAACCGTGGTTATTTGAATGTGTGCAACTTTGTAGATGACTAGAGTAAATACGTTTAACGCTAAATAAGTATAAAAGTTACATAATAATTGTTTATACTTCGTTTTCGATCACTGCAAGGATCCACTTTTGGACACATATTGTATGGAGGATAATACGTTGACTTTATTCGTACGATTCGCTCAAATGCTCTAACAAGAATTTCAATTGTCTTTTCATGAAAGTGTTTTTGTGAGCAATCGAGTCGCATAGCATTTTAGTCGGTGCGACATTGTTACCGTTATAAACGTTTTCGTAAATGTGCGCATCAAAACTTGTGTGCGATTCGATGTTAGGAGCGTCAACGGTACTATCCTCGAGCCCGGCTGCCCCGGCTGAGCCGGTGGGGGCATTGAATACGTCGATTGGAGCTTTGATGATATGCTGATATTTAAACGTAGACAATATCTGCCGGATCTTTGCAATGATCTGCTCTACTCAGGCGTTTGATTCCTGCGAAAGATTTCAAAATAGACATAAGTCAGAATTTAAGCTGAATTTTTAAAACGTAGTGAGTTTATGTTGTGAAAATCTATTCGATCTAAAAAACTAGTGAGAAAGATATGCTTGCTAGCTTTCTACTAGATGAAAAACATATATATGATATTAAGTAAAAACGCGAAAGTGAATTGTGTCTTTAGGCGTTGCATCCATGTCTCTGAGCGTCGCGCTACACTATGTTCGAGAAGTATAATAGGATGACTTATAGGTATACCTACCTATATAACTATAATACTGCATGACTTTAGGTATATATTATATAATAATTGTATAAAACGTATTTATATAAAATACTATTCTAAACATCGTATTAAATGCATCAAAATTCAGGCTCTATCATTCATAAGAGAGTACATCAAACATCGAAATACGACAAAGGATATGATAAGTTCGCGCCGTGGTCGGTGCTCGAGCACGTATCGATGCAAGCGACACAGCAACGCTACGCTAGAAGCATGTGGGACGGTGGGTGGCATTTATACCTTGAGGTTGTGGAAATAGTGCATGATCTGATCGTAGTCCATGTGCAGGTCGTCGAGACCGAGGGACTCCACGGGGGCGTCAGCTCGCAGCTCGTCTTCTCCGCGAGAGTACATGGGGTTCCCCACTATAGTAGCGCGCTTCACTTCTGGGGATCTGCCACCTGGTTGATGACGATATTTTCAAATGAATTATTTGTCAAAATAATACTTTAAACTGATTAAATATTTTTTTTAAACAGTTCACTTTATTTATTTAATTGATGAAATAATTAGCGAAATTTGTTGTTTTTTTTATACCTTTAGTCTGATTTGTAGGATCGACGAAGTCAGATTTAGCATTCGATTCCTTGTTCTTGGACTTATGTCTCATTTGTACTTCAGGTAGGCCTGTAACGATATTTGTTTTGTTTACCACACGTAAATTTGATAAATTAAAAAATAAAACGAATAATATTTACCAATTCCAGAGTCATGCATATAGTCGGGGCTTTCGGGTTTTACAAAAGTACGTCGGGAATCATCCGTTCCTCTGTTGAGTCCCACGATCTCTCTATAATCTTTGTTTTCCATAATGAGTGGAGCGTCATTATCGAATTCGAATAGTTTAGCGCAGTCGTCTTTGTTAGTAAGTTTTTCTACGGGGTTATCGTCAAATTCGTTTCGTAATTGCAAGGGGTATGAGTCGCGTTTGTATTGATCTTTAATATCTCGGCTTGACATATACGGAGCATCCATTCTGTTTAAATCAATAATTCTGTAAAAAACAACAATAAAAATGTTTATATATGTTTAAATTTAAACTCATCTGAAGTCGATTGATACTGTGTATCCATTTTCTGTAATAGAAATGTGAGATAATATGTTTAAAGGTTATAGTAATAATAAATTACCGGTCCGAGCGACGGCCATTTTCCGGAGAGCGTTTGGTATCATATTCGCGGTCGTGTTTTTTGTGGTGATTTCTGGAATGGCTTCGGCGAGTTGGTGGCATGACGGTATCTGGCAAAATCTGTAAAATAATATTTTTGGTTCATTGAATTTAATCAACAATATATAAACAACAATAAATATTAATGTAAATGTAACACTACTACCGATTTTGATTAATTAAATACTTAAAATTTGTACAATATGACAGTCATGTATATAAAATTGCAGATAATATTTACTTTGTTGGAATTTCGGGGCGGCACTGGGACTTGAGGTTGTGGCGTTGAAGAGTTCCTGTGGGGAGGAACGGGGGGCCGGTAATCGTCTTCGTTGTTCGTATCCATCCTGAATTCACAAATACGTAAATAAGACTAAAACACAATTAACATTTGTTTAATTAATATTTCAATGTTCGTATGGCTGTTGTGAAACATGCAACTAATGATGACAATGATAATCTTACTGCCAATGACCGTCTCCGGAGTTTTGACGATTGTGTCTGGAAGGTTTCTTGCAGTACGTCGTCGAGTCGATGACCCGCTCGCGTCTCTCGCTCTGCGACGGCAGCTCGATCGAATTCGGGTTGTCGAAACTAGTCACCATGACGTTTCCATTTTCACGTATCGCGTCATCCGGATCCACGTAGTTGTAGTTGAGAGGGTTCGCCGTGATTCTCATCTCTCGGTTGTTGTTGCCCTTCTCGATGAGGTGTGTCGAATTGCGATCGACGTTGGCAGGTTGACGGTTTCCATTTCTTTCGATAGTCGCACGACCTACAATAGGAATCGATCAAATCTCTTAAAAGATCGCACAACAGAAAACGAACTGACGAAATTGGTAGAATTTAACCAGATCCTCAAAGTCGGAAGGATCTCTCAAATTTAACAGGCCAGTGGCGTGGTCGAGGAAAATGCCTCCGCTGATTCAATCCCTCAAAGAAGACCGCTTAATAGCCACCGGGGTTAAGGGGCCCTTAGAATGGAGGAATCGCTTGCCCATGCTACCGTGACGCCCCGACCGTCGGGGCGTCACGGTAGCATGCGCAAGCGATCCCGTGGCGCCCCCCGACCAGACGGAGAGGATACCGCTGGTTTTTTAGTAGGTATTCCGGCGCCTTCAGTGCCGGTGAGCCCCACATACCCCCCCACTTTATGTGGGGGAAACGCGTCAAGGCGTTTTTCCAGCGAAAAAAAAAAAAGGCCAGTGGCGTGGTCATTAGGTACTGGCCTTTTGCGCCGCAGATCGTGGGTTCGATTCCCACCCAGGATAGACATTTGTGTGTATGAACATGTCTGTTTGTCCTGAGTCTGGATGTAATTATCTATATAAATATGTATTTACAAAAGTAAAGTAGTATAGTATATCCGTTGTCTGGTTTCCGTAGTACGAGCTCTGCTCAGTTTAAGATCAGATGGCCTTGCGTGAATAATGTTCCAGAATATTATAAGAGAAACACAGAGAAACACAGGAAACTAATAAATAAATTGGTGTTTAGCTTTCAGGTTCAAATTACGATATGTACCGACTTACCGAGCCAAACCCAATCATGCGCGTTGGTAGTGGAGTCCCTCGCGGGCTTGTCCCTCGTGAGCGCGAGTGACGTCAGCGGCGCCGCGCGCGCGCTCTCCGCGCAGCCCGCGCTCGCGCCCGCCGCGCCCTCCGCGCCCGCCGGCTTCAGCCGGTACGCGTACACCACGCACGACACCACGAACACCTGTGCAGCCCCGACCGACTTATAGCTTGCTAATATACTTTTATGTCTAATTCAAATTACAAGGCCAATGACTCCAAGTATTTTGATAAATGAGGTGGTCAAAAAAGTATATACCACGCACACATAGATAGTAAAGATATTGTACAATAAAAATTGCAAAAATGAATTACTACGTAGTTTTTGACCTCTCTGAACTTGGGAGTTTTTATTTCAAAATATTATGTAATACAAGATGAATATTAAGAATCGTTTGTCAACTTTCACAATGATGGAATACAGAGAAAGATAAATACCTATCAAGCCATGTGCCATAGCAAAATCATAATCTACTCTTATTGCAGCAATCTTATTAAAGAATTTTATGAAAACTTCTATTCTGTTGTAATGCCGAGTTTTTTGAGTGTTTTATGTATAGCAATTTAATTTCCCAATATACACGAATATAAAACACCACAACTCATTAGTGAAATTTAAATTCGATACCTATGCAAACCGCCATACAGAACACTGGCCATGTCCTTTAAAGCTATATTACAGAAGCGACAGCGTTACCGATGCCGTCGGTTTAAATAAATAAAATAATGAGAATCTGAATACAAAAGCTGAAATGAATTTATATTTTAATTAAAAACATTGCAGGAAGACATTATTTTTTAACAACAAAAAAAGCTAAAAAGAACGATTTTGTAGTCCTTTTACTTCTGTATTTACTGAGTTACAAATTGATTTAGACAATTAATTCAAAAACAAACTTACCACAATTGCAAAGCAGAATGCTCCCAGTAAAACGAACATGCCTGAAAAATATATAAAATTACATCAGAGTATAGAAATACATTATTGGAATGTAGTATAACATCAGAGCATTGTTTATATTCTTATATCCGAATAATATTTTGTTATAATATAAAACTAACCGATTTCAACTTGCGACATATTACTTTGTGGGGGATGCCTTGGATGGAGTGCAGTGTTGCTTCTAAAGATTGACCCGTATTGTTGCGCTTGTACTGTAGGTTCGTGATTGTTTTCATCTTTGAAAGGCGAAAATCCTGAAAAAAACATACCATTGATAGATGAGTGTATATATGTTCTTTATTATTATTATAACTATAGATCTGAATGTAGATTGGACTTCGTTGATATAAATCTTTGACAAGATTATAATGAGCTCAGCGATTTGTTTGAGTTTTATCCGTTTTTATATATATTATTTAATTTTAGTGGAACAGGATGTACCTTTTTTACATAGTTGTAACCTTTGACCCGAAAAGTCTAGACCGGCTAACTTAGATCGCGTGTATTTTGTACAAAAATATAACGATTTTTTTAATTAATTCATCGTCAAACGCAATATCAACTCGGTCACAAATACCTTTTAGGACGTCGCTCAGGTCCGACATGCCGGTGCGGACGCCGCCCCGCGCCATGATGTCGTCGTTCTGCGGCGTGTCGGGGCGCTGCGGGGCGTCCCCGCCGCTGAAGTCCACGTCGACGCCGGCCGCCGCGCTGGCGAGCGCTCCCGGGATGTTCTTTATGTTGGCGGGAGTCTTGGCGTCGCCCTTCCCGGGCAGCGCCACTCGACGCAGCGGACCAGACCGACATTGTTCCGGGGTGAGGAGGGTGACTCGTAAGAGTTCACCGCTGCCTGTAAGGTGTTTTTCTTTTACTAGTAAATTCATTTACAATTTAAACTTTTTGTTAAAATAATTTGGTTTAGTACCAAAACAATTTAGTGACCATGTTAAAAAAAAAAAGTCATACTTCCGACGTGATTCCATCGCTTCAGTACTATTATTTATCTAACATGACTGCCTCGTGATCTCGTGGCTAGATATAAGGCCGCAGACACGGTGGTCCTGGGTTCAATTCCCAGGTCGAGCCAATAAATAGTTATTGGGTTTTTCTGTCAGAAATTTTTCTGTAGCAGCCCGGAGTCTGGAAGTTGGAAGTGTGTACACTCCCATGCCTCGGAAAGCACGTTAAGCCGTTGGTCCTGCGCCTGAACTTTTTCCGGTCGTGTCGGATTGCCGTCCCATCGGTTTATGAGAGCTAAGGAAAAGAGAGTGCACCTGTGTTTGCGCACACACTTGTGCACTATAATATCTTCTGCGCAGTTGGATAATCTCTCTTGAGATTGGCCGCCGTGACCGAAATCGGTCTGGAGGACATCATTGTTATTATCTAACATGATTATTGTAAATAAAAGTTTGTTTATAAGAATGGTAATTTAAATAATTTATGTTCTATATTGCATAGGTGTAGATTAACCCAACAAAAGAATCATAAAAACCAGTCGTGTTGTTACTGAAAAATCACGCATATGGGGGTGGGGTCAATAAAAATCTTTCTTTTAAAATTAATTTATGAACGAAACATACCTTCACCAACAGCAATAACACGGGGATGACGCGAGGCTAACATTGGCGCAAAAGCTACGACTTCGGTGTCCAAGCTCTCCACTAACAGGTAATAGTCCGACACTGCAACGTCCCGCAGAGCTGTGTGACTTCCATCAGAAAATTCAATGTCTATATCCAACAAGCCTTCCTGAAATAGTTATTATTTTCCTTAATGACTCATGTCGCCCGTTTAACCTTTAGAACCTTAACGTTCGAACCATTTCGAGGCCGATTAATGTTCATAGGTCAGAGGTCACATTAGTTATTACTTGATTTACGAATGTTTGTTCAGGACTAATAAATCATAACATTGAGTATTAACTTAATACCGTTGCCTTTTTGGAGTACCAGATGTGTTTTAATGTAAATGTGTTTATAACGCTATATGAATATATATAATAATATGTTTGCGTGTGGGTGTGTTTGTTTGTGTGTATGGGTGTATGTGAGTATGTGTGTGTATGTTACGATACAAAATAAACACTATACCTGATACTGTGCTGTTAAACGCCTGGTAACAGTAGTTTCAGAAACGTATCCATTTTCAATTGCCGTATCCGGAGATATGTTTAGTTGTAAGCCCGAGATGACACGAACAAGCAGACGAGAGATCGAGACTTTATCGTTGACCACGCGAACTTCGCGAAGACCAATGACTCGTCCTGTGCCCGAGACATACAATACATTAAAAAAAACGAACAGTATGAGCCGAGAGGCGCAGTGGCTCGAACATGAGATTCTTAACCTAATATAATTACAAGATTATCTTTAATCAGCCTTTTAATACATAAATACGAAATAAAGACGGTTAATGTTTTTAAAACCAGATCCAATTATAATATATTGTTTTAAAATATTATTAATACTAGCTTTACCCCCTTGCTTCGTTAATTACAATTAATATGATATAAATTTTACCCATGTCTTAATCATGACTTAATCGAATATACCGGCGATTTGATAACAAACATTTATCTACACGTATCTAAATATTTCACTTTTTATGACATTAGATAGACAACGTAAATAATTTCAAGTTATCTCAACTTGTTTAGGTGGCTTGGTTAAGTGGAAAATACTTAAAGTTTGCTTCAAGAAGCGTCTCCATTTCGGTAAATTTATGAGAACGACAATGAGTGAGTGAGCGATCTATTTTATAGCAAGAGAGAAGGGGATAGAATATATTGTAAATGTAGAAGACTTTTATACAATGATATAAATTCTATATATAAGCTTACCAGTAATGGGTGATAGAACTTGCACTTCCGTCCGTCCGGTGCTGCGGCCTTGCAGTACGCGGTCACGCAGCGACGCAATGCGCGGGTCCGACACGCGCATCAGGGACAACACCAGCTCCGTCACCTTGAGCCACGTGCGTCGCGACACGAAGTACGACACGCGACCAGAGTCGTGATCCTTTGCGAGGAACCGCGCGTACACCTAACGATTAAATCATTTCACTTTAATTATTTAAACAGATGCATAAATATATAAATCTTTATTTTAGAATTAAGTACTAAATTAATAAAGATTAAATTTTTTAATGTGTCGAAAATGTTTTTTACGAAAGGATATTGCTTTCAGCTTTATCAGTAACAATATTAAATTACAATTCGCTGATGACGGCGGTATCCTAACTTTAAAAGCAGTCAGTAGTGCAACTACAGGTACAAGAGACATTACAACTTACTTCCCAAAGTTGGTGGCGCATTGCCGATGTATACAGGGGTTATTTGTAACACACCAGCAACCCCGCAGGACTAGATAGCTAACACCATAAGCAACAACTTTTGTTCAACGACTTTTGATAATTTGTTAGATTTTATATTCATACTAAAATAAGTATGACTTTAATTTCCCGTTTGAACGTTTATAAATCTACGCGCATCGCAAAGATCAACGCGTCGCGTCGTCCTTTCGTTTATGAATGAAATATAGACCTAGAAATGTCACGACAGTACGACAAAAACTTGTAAGTTTTTTTATTTTTTTTCATATATTGAGTTATGTCCGAAGTCGTAGAACAAAAGTTGTTGGTTATGATGTTAGCTATATAGTCCTGCGAGGTTGCTGGTGTGTTACAAATAATCCTGTATATAGTGAATATTTCTTACAGTGCCAATGTCTATGGGCGTTGGTGACCACTTACCATCAGGTGGCCCATTTTCACGTCCGCCCTACAAATTCAAAAACAAAACAGATAAGTATAATGATTAACCAGTGTATCGTGTATTTAATAAATATACATTTGTATTTATAATTGTATAAATGTCACGTGGTACCTATGTTACATCGGCAAATTATAGATCTCGTGATTTGGCGTAACTCCAGGCGTAAGTCGGTAGCATGTTTAATTAATTAATGGTTAACTTCCTAAACTAAGAGCACTAAAACTTTAGCAGACTGGACTAGCTTCAAAATCTTTCATTACATAAATCATTATATTTGTCAAGAAATTTTATAATATATTTAGTTAATTAATAACATATTAATTTTCAAAGTCTCTAGGAATGAATTATTAGTATATTTTAAACCTAGTAGTTGTAGAAGTAGTAGTAAGATAGGATATTTAATTGGAAAAACGCATGTAACAGTATTTAAAAAAAAACTTTCGTATTATATCGAACATGTAACTACTTTTTTCCGTTAAAGTTGTAGAAGCTGCATCACAGTATACATCTATACAATTTTACTTTACTTACAAAGAAACCAATCTCTATACAAACCTCAACGTTGCTTTGTTGGTATCTGAGTCTGCAAGAGCGCTGATCCGTCAGAGAGTTGGGGGCGTCGGGTCTCGATCCGCCCCACCCTCGCGACGACAAAGACCGTCTTAATCTGTCTTTAGCATTCGCCTCGTCTGATACTTTCCAGCCTTTTAAAAGAACATATGTGGGTCAATACAAGAACAAAGTAGATAGAGCTCTTACACTCAATCCTGTATACAAATACATAATTGAAAGAAATAAAACGTAAGTACAGATACATTCGCATACATGTAGTATTGTTACGTTACGTTTCTAATAAAAATCAATTTATAAAACTATAGATACACTATTAATATAACTTATTTTAACCAAGTTACAAACTGATTGTGCATAATTTTAACACATAATGTTTATAAAGACAACATAAAAAGGCTATCCTTTGTTCTTCGAGCTGCTTAGTCATTTGATCCTTTAATTAAGAGGGTTAATTGTTATCTAGTAAAGGTTTCCCGCTTAAGTCATTAGCTGGAATCAGATGTATCATATAACTTGTTCAAATTAACTGAAATAATTAATATAATTTTAATCGTATTCAAATTACCTTTAATTTGTGATAGCCGATTATCGTCAACATCAATTTCGAGGGGATATTCCGGCATCCATACTGTAAATCTCGCCAAGCCAGTGTATGTACCATATTTAACGATCACGGAAGCATTTGACGAGCCACGGATTTCCGATCCATCTACATACACGGAACTGCACGATGATGAGACCTGTACGTGTGACACATATAATGAGAAGCTTGTGTTTAGTAAAGAATATTAAAGTTTATGTAAACTATAATTATATTATATAAATTATAATACGCAGTGGCGGGGCAAGACCTAAATTTTATGTGGGTGAGATACATTTTGCGAGGCCCTCTTCTTTTAATCTCGCTCGAAAATCTCTTTTACGCGTTTACCCCACATGAAAAGTATGCGGCTGTCATTTTTTTTTCCTTAATATTAATATATTTCGATTCATGACGGGTCCAATTTTTCCTCGCTTTCAAAGCTTTTAAGTAATGCGTAACATGATTTCGAGGCGCGAGGCCCCCGATCCGTAAGGCCCCCCGGACCGCGTGGCCGTGGGCTGTTGCCCACACCGCCCACGGCTTGCCCCGCCTCTGATAATACGACTTTTTTATTAAGTGTAAATAAAAAAGTATGCTCCATTCTTTTCACAAAATCGATTTCTATGCCCAACATTTGTTACGTTCTAGTTTGATTAAATAACAAATGTTCAAACACATAAGTAGATTTTATTATTTTTTCATATTTCAAGTAAAGCCTATCTGGCAGAGCATATCCGGACTGAATATTCCCACAGGATAATCTCGTTCAGTGTCACAATTTTTGATACAAATTTTAATTTAAACATTACTTTTATACCTATAAACATATATCTTATCTATTCTAGATATTAGACTAGATATTACTACTAGGTATACTAACTGAAATATGTATAAAAAATATATTTTATAGAACACGATCAGCATAATCATAATCAAAATTGTAAAATTGTGATATGTATTTAGCTAAATACGACATAAATATCAGTAGTAATCCTTCTATTTATTTTTATTTCGCATTTACAGTAATTACTGTGGAAATTACTGTCGTTACGCAAACATTGGTCCTAAAAGGTTTTTAATTCGATGCCAAGTACCCTTAATTTGTAATAACGACCGTAGCGTTCCCTCTTTAAGGTTACCTATACCTTACAAATTCCCTAGGGTTATTTTGTGTTTTTTCTAAATAGTAATGGTTAACCTTTTGTCGGATTCAAGATACCTCTTAAATTCGGAGTGATACTTGAGTTAAACAATTTAAACTTAAATCTGATATTCCTTAAGAAGTTTTCATTTTAGTTGTTCGCTCTGAAACTAGTACTACTAACTCGTTATTTCCCTTTTTGACGCCCTCCCAAATTTTTCATGCAAAATAAAGGTTGAGCTATAACATTTTTTAGGATGTCTAGCCAAGCGGTACCCACCAGTACTGGTGCTTATACTTCTTTCTGATCGCTCCACGTCTTTTTACTCACGCTTTTCCGATTTAAATAATTATATCATCTCCATAAATATGTATATTTTATTTCAATTAGTATTTTTTATATAAAGATAGAAAAAATATTTTTTTCAACACAAAATGGTTACTGTGTCTTATAAAAGATAGATATTTACTCTCACCGACTTATTACAAGAGATGTATAAGATCTACAAATCTATAATACAAGGTTTCATACATCTCTTATTGGTTTAATAGGAATGTGTATAAACCAAAATTTTTTCTCTCCGACTATGGTAACATATAAAGCTCAAACCACATAAAACATATACATATATTATAAAGCCTATCTCTACTTTGCATTCTGTTAATAAACTAAGAAAGATTCATATCAATAATAAGTAGATAGATTTTTGCGTAAATCCGAATGAAACAATAGAACAAAACTTACGTCTTTACTTCAGCCATTTATAAAGCCTAAGACTAACCTTAAGAACGCTCTCATCTTCCGAATGGCAAGAGCTCTGCAAAGTCACATCAGCCACCTGGCCGGCTTGAGATACTATCAACACCTTCATAGCTTGCGACACTTGTCTTCCAGTCAGCACAGCTGTATTCAGCACTTCCCAGTTCTAAATATATGTAAAATTGTATTTATATTGATGCAGCCAATAACAAAACATTAAAAACAAATATTCGAACTTTTATGAACTTCGAAAGTACGGTTTAGATTTTTGCACGAACTTGTACCGCCAATTTCATTAATGTGGAGGGTTGATGTTGAAATTTTCGATTATCGTCTAGAAACCTTTAACAGCAGAATGATATCGAATTAAAACCCACTCATTATTTTTGAAGTATCCACAACTTATTTGGTAATTACGCTTTTATATATTGTTAGTTAAATATATTACGAAACGTTTTATACAACAAATTGATAACATGAGTTTTCTTGTGGCAGCAATATATTAAAACGATTTTGTTGATCTAAAAGCTGCCAAACTGCTGTTCCCGATGCCTTGGGTTAAAATACTGGGTCAGGGCAGTAAAATGTTAATTAAATTTTGACAAAGTAATTTTTATTATTTCATGTAAGCATAACTTGTATAAATTGTAGCACATATTTTATTGAATGATCTCAACAAGCAAGTGACACAATATAAAAGTGTATTTAAAACATGACATCATGAATACACTCACAAGATAACATAAATAATTTTCAATTGAACTAAATTGCTTAGAATTCGTTCCCAATGAATAATTTGTCCGAATGACAATTCCTGGCACTATAACAACGTAAGCACACAGTTAATAACCACAATATTAATGGCGTCTTTCATTGTGAACACGCTATGGAAACAGTTATTCGTATCTCAATCAATTGCTTAGAATAAGCGCTCATCCATCAACGAACTAATATGAAAATGCCGTTCCCTATCTAAGCTTAACGCTCACTTAAATAAAATACAAACTGCTTCTCCGTGAATTAAATGATTAAGAAAATGATATCATATAATGGAATGCGAGTGAACTCAATTTTATCTAGTTTTTATCTATTTCTCGCATACATAAATGAATTCTTGATCGTATTATGTATTCACTTAAATATTTCCATATTATACAGACTACGAAACTTGTAAGCTTGTATTAATACATTTAGAGAAGTTTCCTTTCATTAGTTGTTAGTTATACTGGAACTATTCTTAACGCATGAATATTTGATCTGTAATGTCGTCTACAGCCGGTAGCTGATTTCTAAATACGCTAGCTAAGCTTATACACTACGGCAGCAAATTTCCAGAAGACAGTTTTTTCGCTGTAATTGATTTCGAAATGGCTCAATGCATATACTTTAAAAAAAAATAAGGAATTAAAAAAGAAAAGATAGCTTGTGAGAATTTGTGAAATTTGTGATATTTTATCACATAAGGATATTTGGTTCAGCTTGTCGGCGGTAGGTATATTTGTTGTTTTCCAGTCGTTTAAACAATTTATTGCATTACTAAGAATGTATTAGGAATATTTTGGGATCAGATTATACATAGCGTCTCCCCGTGTTGACAGTTCCCTATGTCCTATTTTCGTAAGTTGTTAACGACATTTAAACATCAAAAGTATAGAATTAGCTTTCAATTCCAAAACATACGGGCGGTGTCACTTTGCTTTTAACTAACTTGTGACTAACACAGACGTGTTATTCGGAAACTTAAATAGCTCTTCAGTGAGAGTTTCATAGATTACTGTAACCGCATATAACTTATGTACGTACTTTAGTTTTCTTATTTATATTAAATAAAATATTAACTGTAACATTTTACATTTAGTAATAAACAAACGATATATTATATTTATTTAATAAAATAAAATTTTAAATGTCTTTGTTAACTTGTATGTTATAAAATGCAAAGACTATATATTATATATAGACATATATATAAGAAACTATTATTAAACATAATTATATTATTATTATATATATTGAGAAATTTAGCATACCTTAGAAATAGGAAGCACAGCTTGTATGTCATCCTTTTCAATATCGAGTCTTGTGTTAACTCGGTGTTCATGAGGTGTTTCTTCAGTGGTCGATATAGAACTTGGTGTGGAAGATACCTTCGCTGACCAGCTGATGCGGGCTGTACCGCGACCAGATTCCCCCTCGGAACCTTCTGCGTCTCCTTCGCCTTCTGATCCAACTTCAACCAACCATGTCAGAATCTCTTCCCAACCAGGTCCACCAGCTCCAGTACTCTCGTCAACATCTCTGTACGTTATAGTAGAACAATTTTTATTGTATATTAATCAAATGAAAGCAAGTGCTTAAGAATGTGACCGTTTGTTAAATTATTTGAAACTTTTGAATTCAATTCTCAAATGGTAACAAATGAATTCGCTTCGTTAGTAATTTTTGATATCTAGCCAAGAACAACTTGACCGATGCTCACTTTAAAATTCAAAAGGTTAGTTCCATTTTAGTGCTACAGGCGTTTTGCCAATTCACAGCACTATAAGGGCCGCGTCACTATACCAAGAGAATTATTGAATTCCGAATGTTGGTAATCACGTAAATACTATAAGTTACATAAACTTTTTTACTTCAAGAACATTTTTAACGAAGGATTTCACGTATTTTTAGTTTACATAATTAAGCTTTTCGTTTTGTTAAGACAGTTGACCCACTTTTAAGCGTTGTAGAACGCGAATAGCTTGAAGGCAATAGTTGACAAAATTGAAATGGAATAGAATCCTATAAATCTGAACCGCAATCCCGACGATCATCCCGAGCAGCTTGCGGAAAAGATACCGAAATAGGATGTTGAATTTTAAGCTTGTCTCTACCTAAATTATTAATAAAATGTTTGTAATGAATATATTTTGTAATTATAGATATATACCAAGATTTACACATAAGTTTTGAACCTGATTTCGTATTTTGACGCTGAAAATAAAATTATAGTTTTTTTATTAAACTAATATTTTTAACGACTTTCACATTTATAAACTTACGTTTCAAGATTGTCGTCATCACGCAAAGGTTGTTCAAGGCGTGTGGCAGTAACGGTGGCAGCGCGTGGCTTGACTTCTGCAGTTACCGCCCATTGAGAGTTCGCTGTTGTTACACTCACTAACCTCAGACCAGACTTCACTTTCATTCTATTAAAAAAAATATATATTTTAGTTGTAAGATTAAAAGATTTTCAAATATTGCTATTATGTAAAACTAGAATGGTTATAAATTTTCGTTTCAGCGCAGCGGTATTCCCGTGCGACCCTACGCCTCATAACTCAAAAGAACCGATATATTTGCTGAAGTTTCGAAGCAGGTGCTCGTTTTACTTAGAAATAAGGTTTTTATGAATCTGCTAAGCATACGAATAGCTATTAATAAAACTATTAAGGTATAAAATGTATATAGAGTGCTATAAATTTTTGTAAATTTAATGTAAAGTTGACGTTACTTTTATGCCATAATTTATTCATTTAAAAATTGTATCCACTTAATTAGTACGAAGTATTCTCAGTTGCACGCAATGGCTTGCAAAGTGCAATTTAATTTATAGCTACGCTTGACGCATTTCATACACATGTGGCAAAATTGTTTATTCATAAGATACGACCCGGTCCGACTTTCATATTTAAGATATACTTTGACGAATGATCTGTACATACATATATCAACTACTCAATCATATTAATCGATTAAATTAAACGTTTTTAAGAGATCCTTAAATTCTACCTTCCCTTACAAAAAAAATATACTCATAATCTTATTAATAGTTGCTGTGTAATTGCATAAAAACCTTTTTATAATATTAAGAAGTTAAAACTAATAAGATCCAATTTCTTGTATAAAGAAAATAAGTTATTTTTTAATATGCAATAAAATATTCAAAATATCTTTTGTTCGTTACTCCTTACTAAGAACGTAATACATTTGGAAATATTCATAGCATTTAAATATATGTATTAATCATGAAATAGTTATTGTTTAAAATGTAACTGACCTGATAACAACATGTCCTATCGAATGACTGGTATCACGTCGAATAACAAAAGGCAAATGTAGCCTAAAGTGAGGGTATAAAGGCGCTCGTGGTAACAACAGTGCTGTGTCTCCCGCACGCGCTTCTCTATAACCAGCTCGAGCTCCCGACAATGTCACTGTGCCTAATGGCCAGGCTGGTTGCACAGATACTTTGCCACACACTCCTTCGCCAGATTCACCACCACTTGCTTCTGCTGCACTGTACGCTAGTTTCATGGTTCTCGGTGGACGTTTTCCTTTACCATCTACTGGCCACCACGCAGCTGGGACTGTAAGTTCTGCTAAACATGCTCCTTCTTCACCTTCAGGTCCACATGTAGCGGTCAAAGTTTTTGTTCCGAGGCTAGCATGAAGAGTTATGCATACACGACGAGGTCTCGCAGCTGCCCTCCGAGCACCGCCTTCACCACCAGTGTGGAATAGCACTCTGAGTACAGGTGCATCTTTGGGTAGTTCTCGGAAGACAAGATGGGCTGATACGTCAAGCCTATGCGCTGTTGCATCTTGCAATTCGACTAGCGTTGCATTTCTTCGTGGCGGTTCAAGTGGGTCGGGTACAGCGTAACGAGCTGGAACGGTTTGTTTTGTAGAAAATGGTCCGTATGTTGCCCGAACAGAAGCTGGGGCGGAACCTTGAAGAACTGTAAATCGGTCGAGCGAAAGAAGGGCACCGGGAAGTGCTGTCCCCATCGGTTCAGGTGGTGGACCCGATCCACTCCATCGTGCTGTATGTTTTAAGAAAAACCCACTATCCTTATTTTCAAAGTGGACTTCCACGGCAAAAACGACGCCTGCGAACAAAACAGAACAGTTACAGAATATGAAATTATATGTGACATATACTTTGGAAAATAAAATCATCATTCAATGTTGGCGTAAACTAAGACGCACGCATTTAATGTTTAGTAATTACTTAACTAAATTAAGATATTTTCTTCGCATTAAAGTTATTAAAACGTTACAAAGAAAGTTAATTAAAAGAGCGGCTGAATATTCTTTTTGACGAACTCATAGGAAAGCGTTAGACGCGATCTCGTTATTCGTCTCGGTTATTGCGGGGATTCATGTCACATTCCCTCTGTATGAGTGTTAAGCCCTCTTCATGGAATTCATTACGTTTCTGTCACTGTAATAAGCGTTTATTTTTTATGTATATGTAAGACTAAATTACATTACGTTATATTTAATCAACGTTATTATTTAAAGAAAAAGACGTTAGTGTTTCGTAATTGTCTCGTTAGTCTAGTGGTTAGCTTATAAGGCTCGCAGATACCGAGGTCGTGGATTCAGACCCCGGGTTGGGCCAATAAAAATCATTTGATGCAGTACTGTGTGCTAAATCGAATAAAGAAAAAACCAGACGTTGTATATTTAGTAAAGAAAAGAAAGCTTGAATATCTCGGCCGCGTAATGAGAAACCGAAAATAAGACCTACTACAACTCATCATATAGGGCAAGATCCAAGGAAAACGAAGTGTGGGTTGAAGAAGAACATCTTTACTGAAAAACCTACGCCAATGGTTTGGAAAAAGCACTCGTTCCTTATTCAGAGTCGCGGCATCAAAGATACAAGTTGCCTTAATGATCGCCGACCTTCGAAAGAAGATGGCACCTTAAGAAGAAGAAGATGCAATATTTGAAATATTATTACGGACATAATTTACAGGATTATTTAAGATTCCCCGAGATAGAATCAGAGGCGTCGACTTGTTGTTACTATTAGGATTTAGGATTTATGTCGTGTATAAAAAAAGGTTTTTATCGCGGCTTAAGCAGAATATAGCCAGTTATGTATATAAACCAGTTTTATTCAACGAAATTTAAACAAGGTAATTTAATTGTAATAATAGGTATGTAGTTAATGTTGAATTTCCCGAGTACTGCAATAAGCTGCTTCATTTACAAGGAAACGACTTTTCAGAGCACGCGTCTCGCCCACGGAATAGAGCAGGATAATAAAAAGCTTCAGCACGTGACGCACTTAGAACAAAGAACACTTGCAGAGCTTTCAATCCCTCCGCGAGATATGATACCTTTATACGAGTACTGTTATGAAGAAAATCCTTCAAGTACACGTTTCATTTCACTTTTGTGCTACACTTTTTTTTTATTATTCATACTATTTCTACAGTGTTTCGCGAAATAACTATTTTTTTTATGAAACGGATATGTATGATTGGACTGAGATAGCATGCAAAAATTACAATAATGTAATATTACTTGAGATATTATTTTACTAGTATACTTTTTTTGCAGATAATATAAGAATTCTATTATTAAAATTATTTCAGAAAATATGGTGCAAATATCGAATGTTTTGTACATAGCTCCAGAATGTAATTACAAAAATTGGGTATAATAATAGAATAATTTATTTTCTATTCCAAACTATTAACAAACTACACAGTAGTCGCCATACTTAAACTTCGTAAGCATTTCACTTCATAACACTTTTAGAGTCTGCAATTAATGAATGAAATCAAACAGATTTACTTAAACATATTATTTATTTAATTACGTAATTTTTTTCTGTTAATTCGCAATTCAGAAAAGTATTACTAAACAAATATTAACTAAAATATATTCCGCAGTTTTATTGATTAATTTTTGTAATTATTATTTTGAGTATATGGCAACACATGAGCGAAGTTTGGATTTACATAAGTTAAACAACAATAACGAAATTACATGTGTACAAGCTGACGTCAAAGCGGCTCTATGACAACCTACCGTGACAAATTAACAAATATTTACCCGTTAATGGAGTCCACCAGAGTATCACATTTATTTTATTCCCCTCTATTGAAACACTACCAATTGTATATATATATATATATATGTGTACTTCATACCATCCAAAATCAATGTGTTGAAAGCTTTTATCAAATGAAGGAACTTAATGGAGAGTGACATAATTAGTAGGTACGTTCTGAAATAAAAATCCGGACTATGTACGTTTTTAATGCGGATAGAATATATCGATGCCCTCCAAAGGTCAGCAAGATAAAGACGGGTGATATCGAATTACGGCCACGCCTGCCTATCTTGGATTAGTCGTGAGGCAGTTATTAGAGGGGCTTAGCTTCACCCTGTCGCCCTCTGTGTTTGCATTCTACCGAACAATCAATATGAATGTAAAAACAATTTCATTTGGAACTTTTCATGTTGGTCCGACGTTAAGACGTAGTATTGAATTCGTAGGTACTCGTTTAAATAATTAAGCCCAAACTACATACGCGATTTCGGCGTTGGACCTATTCTATAATAGACAATCGATATCTATTCTCGTACAGTTACAAATACCGTATCTATCAGCAAAAAGGAATAGGTTTTTTGTGGATTTGCTATTTCACAAGAATTTAAAAAGTTTTTAAAAATCTATTTTTTTCAAATTTTTTTTTTTACATCATTAAAAGAGTTAAAATATTACTTTAAAATTTGAATAAATAGCTTACATTTTTATCGGTATATAAACTTTAAATTAGGTAATACATAAATTTTATTATGATCATGTTAAAATAACTGGACTGTAGGCTATAAAATCGTTCCAACTCCAAATAAAACTAAATTGTTTAGGTAAAAGAATAGAACATTAAAAATAATGCCTATCTGTCGCGGATCGGGCGAGGCAAGGGCGGGCTACTAAATAAATTGTTTGCCTTTTTCAATTTCAGACAACGAAACCACAGGCCGTCTGCGTATACAGTACAACAAATTGAAATAATTTAATATTAATGGTTAGGGAGCATATTTTTTATATATTTTGCTCATGTGGACATAACTTATTAATCGTAATAATTATACTACTACGAAGATAAAGCATTGCGGCTACACCATGATAGCGTTGTGTTATTTAAATATAATATATTTTGGAACCATCTACCAACCCGTATAAGAACAGCGTAGTGAAGCTTCAATTACAAATCTGCTCTTTAAGAGGAAAAGAAGCGTCTGCCCAACAGTAGGACATTTACGTGCTGTCACACAACGTGACGTAACGGATCGATTACGTTTAAGCATTTACGGCCCTGACTTTATAAAACTGTTTAGCGGGTGATTTAAGAAATGCTTCCTTCTTTTGAATGTCAAATCAATAATGACAGAGAGAAATGAACGTTTAACTAAAAAGTCGCTAAGCAAAGTTTATAAGTTCGTAAACATAATTCGTCGATTTGGTAACAATGTACAACTTACAGTCAGTGAGTAAAATGTCTGCCTCAAATGTTTTTTTCGTATTTAGAGTTATAAGAGTCAAATGGACGCAACCGACCGCACGGGCCATGACAATACAGAGACCAGAAATCTACTTCACGGGTTGTCTTCATTTTAAGAAGATTTTGACTTTCAGCTCCAGAAGCAGATATGAACAAAAATTAAATATGTGTGCTTGTTTTTATTTACCACATTCACGTGGGACCTCAGCCAAATGATTTATTGGACCAAAATAACCCGTATTTTTCTGAAGTTCAATCCCAATCGTTATGAAGCGTGAGTAAATCGTATACCGAAATGCACTTCAGCTCCCTTAATCATAAGAAATGTTTACAGTAAATCAAATTTTAAAAATTTCGGCTTATATTAAAAAATATGTATTAACAACTTACTAAAAAATAACATGTTATATGCATCTTATAAGCTAAGTATACAATGCCCAATTATTTGTTTTAATTTAGAAAAAGTATTTCGTTAATATACATGTTACTTTATCTTATGTGCCAATAAACCTCTCATACACATGAAAGTAAGACATAGACATACTCTGCAGTTTAACTCTTTGAACTCTTTCAATGGTCTGCCAATTATTTCGTCCATACTGTTATTTTCTTGTGCCGTGTTAACACTGGCCCAGTCACCCTTCAAACGGAAACAAATCAATACAATGTATTGATGTTTAGCAGTAGTTTAGTTATAAAACCAATATTTTTTATATTTCAGCCAATTTTTTTTTTATATTATATCGATAAAGAAAATAAATATATTTTACTTTGTATAGCAAAATATTTGCTAAGTGTAACCAGATTGCCATACTGGTTTGCGGTAAAAAGCTGAGATCAAAGCTTTGGCCATCGTCACGAGTTAATTGATTGTAATCACCAATTGTCCCTTTCTTTTATATCGAGCAGAAACAGGACAGCTGCACATTCTTCAGTTAGGAAATTAAACCATGTGGTTATCGATACGGAGCAGTCGGTGATTCTTGGAACAATGTTGGCATGACTCATGATTCCAGACAGTTCAAAGTCATGATAATTTATAATAATAAAATTATAATATAAACATATATTTTTAAATAAACAATATTTAAGACCAAGTCTGTGATACAAAAATTGCAATTAATTTGTTAATTTTAATACACTTTCATTAAATCGTGAATTTAATATACAGTAAAAAAAATCATTAACTAGGTACGTAATTGATGTTTTAACGTCGTGCTTTATGCATGATATTAAATATATGATTAAATAAATAATCACTACTGTTTGGAATATGTCTGTACTGTACTGTACTTGTAGCATAGGGATGGGCTAGGCACAGTAATGTCACCGGCGTCAGCTCTCGAATCTCGCTTTAGACGTTAACCTCTCGTGCACTCTACTTAAGAGCACTTCTATGAAGTTTCGTTACGCAATACATTTCTCATAGTTGATTTATGTATCACAATTCTTCAAGGCACCATGAACATTCAATGACTCGTATAAGTGCATCTACAATTGCGCGAATAAAAATTATGAATAATAAAATATAACTCAAATCAGGTTGCTTATAACTTTAGAAATGATAAACAGCAATTAATTATTATTTTCAAAATTTGCATTGTAAACTTTTTCATATTTTCGAATCACAGCGTGTCTCTAAGGTTTGATAATATAAGGTATATAAATAGTAGTTAAAACGTGTAAGTACAAAAAACCTTGTTCTTCAATATTTTATTCTAATTGGCATGTAATCAGTATCCGTTCCTTTTAGAAATGTCGCCCCCGCACATTCCTTACTTATTCACACATCTACGAATCCGTCTTAGAACTCCGTGAGAGTATTCGATGTTCGATGCATTCGCTTTCCTTTGCATTGTTAATACATGCGTAGGCCCTTGTCCAAGTTGATTCGCTGCCGGTACGTAACGGTACGCCTTTATCTGGTGTGTGATGACAAAGATTTACTACTCTATGTATGTATAAACATCTGTTAATATATGATGTGTTACATCTACTTTGTTTGCTCATTTTTCGAGCGTTGTGAAAGTATACTTGATATGTTAATCGTAGTTTCGTTTCAGTTGATTTAAATTATGCAATTAATGAAGATAATTAGGCGAGCTCGAGAGCCTTCGTGAGGCGAGTAGTTTTCATTGCGGCGAAAATTTCTGGCAGATTGTTAGTGTTCGTAATTAGTCGGGAAGGTGAAGGGTGATTGTGTGGCGACAAGAGCGCTTCCTCCCTGCGAATTGTCGTGCTCAACAATATCTTGTCTCGCTCATCTAAATGCAAATGGACTAAAACGCCCCTTGATCTTTGTATTCACACCCTCATTTGTCTAGTTGCGGTGTAAGGATTTGCAAGACTTTACTTACAATGTTCATAGCTAGCAACAAAGAGCTCTAAGCGAATTTATTAATTATATTTTTAATTAATTGAGAATACGTACACCTAAATATAATAAAAGTACGTAAAGTAAGGAAGTTTTTATATATAATGCTTATGACATTTTGCTAGTTTTATATGAACGCTTAAATGTCAATCGAAACTCATTTATGTCTTTTCCATTCTGAGAGACATTGGCTAAATAATATTACCGTTTGGCACAATTAAAAACTATTATGTTTTAATAAGCAGTTACATATAGTTCAATCAATTAGTTAAAAGTAAACTAGAAAATGAGACATTAATGGTACCAACACATGAAAATTACTAAAAGAGGCAATGACACATTGATAACTTAAACGGTTGTGCGTCATCAATGTATTGATAAAATTTTAACAATGGTTAATACAATAATTGGTATCTAAACGATCCTTTCCTTTATGTCTTAAATTATACTATAATTTTTACTCACTCGTTTTTACCCAAGGAAAACTCTTGGAATCGAACAAATCGATATAAAATATTGCTATTTGATGTCAGGATGATTGAAAAGTCGGCAGCTCCAGTGGCACTGAGTCCTATCACTGCTACCATTATATTGGTATTATTATACCTATACAGTACAAGCTAGTTTGCAAAGTGTACGGTGTTCGTTTAACGGTTATACGAGGAAATATGTCTACATATTCGTACAAGTTTAGATGTCACGCAGCTAGTGTGCAGTGTTCCAAATAATAGCTGTCGTTGATGTATTAATATCGATAATTACGTATTTCATTTGAACATGAAATATTTAATGATAGCTTCGTAATAAACAAAAGTATCAAATTGATTTTTATTATAGTAAGCCTAGAAGAACTATTTTTATAACGTAA
Organism: Nymphalis polychloros; assembly: GCA_905220585.2. Classification (NCBI taxonomy): domain Eukaryota; kingdom Metazoa; phylum Arthropoda; class Insecta; order Lepidoptera; family Nymphalidae; genus Nymphalis; species Nymphalis polychloros. Next base: position 6,496,834 of record HG992247.1, read on the forward strand.
ATAGTGCTATGTATTAGTTTATCCGAAATATAAATATGTACATTTTTTGAATCGGCCAGAAACCAGTAAAATCGATTCGCTATAACGAGGTTCTCTCGTAAGGGATGGAAATAAGATTAGGCAGGATATGGAGATGTTGAACCCGACCTCCCTGAACCTTCGTTGGTATAAAATGTAAATGAAATTTGAGGTCTCGTAGGTTACTTATTGCTTCACATTTAAAAAATAAAAGGAAAGAAGGGATCAGGAAAGGGGTTGATATTTTGACTATTTAGAGTCCACATAGTATATCTTAAAACACTATTTTTTAAACATCTACCCAACGCTAGAGCGTTGTACGGGGGTAGCACTAAGTAGAACGACATGTGGTGTCGCGAACTTTTGTATAGAAGTGGTCGAGTGGAGCGATTCTACTATACATAAGTTTTATATAACTTTATTGATTTACAGAATATTAGCCATTTTTTTATTGTATAAGAAGGTGGACGTGCATATGGGTCACCTGATGGTAAGTGGTCACCAACGCCTATAGACAATGACATTGTAAGAAATTTTAACCATCGCTTACATCGCCAATGCACCACCAATCTTGGGAACTAAGATGTTAGGTCCCTTGTGCCTGTAATTACACTGGCTCACTCACCCTTCAAACCGGATCACAACAGTACAAAATACTGCTGTTTTGCGGTAGAATATCTGATGAGTGGGTGGTACCTACCCAGACGACCTTGTAAAAAGCTATACCACCGAGTAACAGCTCTCAGTCTATACGACAAGCCATGACAGCTATAAGTCTATACGAAATGTCATAAAAATGTTAGCTAATTTGCATTATATTATTTCCATACGAAGTTTCGTTTATTAATTTCGTTATATTAGGAAGGTATCAAGTGAATAATAAAAATATACGAATTTCATATATTCGATTACAGGTTAAATAGAATTCTACATTATAACACAGTCAACACATTATTGACAATAAATCAATACTCGTTCATCGCGATACACGTTTATTTAATTGAAATAGTATTTATCTTCGGTAAATGTGCATCGAACACGTAACCTTTAAGCAAATACAGATGGCCTGTAATTGTGAAAACAGTAAATAAAACTTTTGTTATAATTCACTGCGGTTTTCGACTGTTACATTGAAATGATGCTGCTACACGTATCAATTGAAATTATTTATTGACATATACATTCTAATGCAGTAATATAGTCTAATTATAAAGCAAAATATATGATGTGATTTTTAAAATCATTTACCAATTAAATAAATCTACTGTCTCGACAACTCGATTGAGGATGTGCAAGATCTTAGCAATTAGAATTTTATTGAGCAACTTAGTTTTAGCCGTTTGTACGATTAAACATAGCCGTGTCTGACGATAAATATATTCGTCGGAGACGCATAAAAAACATTTTTAAATTGAAATTACTTAAAACATTTTTTTAATCAATAAATGAATATAAAAATCAACGAACTTTGTTTAGCGCGCGTGCCTCAAAATACCAATCGATTGACGAGACTTTGTCGTGTTGTGCATGATGTCTGATAAATTACCAATATCATATAACAATATATGGATTTTGAGCCGTACGGATAGCCGATATGTACGTAATTACATACAAAATTAAAGAGACTTGTATCGTATAAATCTAAAGAATTATATTTTCTAGTTGGGCTAGTAACGAGTATCTCACTAATATTTTCCGGCGATATGATATATAATATTCCAAAATAGGTGTTAACTAATACCTTGACTATTTTCAATGAAATCAATGTTTTCAAATACTCACCTATCTTAGTATTCACAACGATTGGTCTTAAATGCATTAAAATAAATAATAAAGATGAAACATATCGCCATACCATTCAGAATTAATAAATATTATTTGTTTCGAAAAACTGTAATCGTGACCAATTGCAGTAAGTAACGTGGAACCCTGCCGCGCACGCGCCGTTGTCCCAGCGGGGTATCAAAATCGAAAGTACAGATGGCAACGCGTAGACCTTTATAAGTAGGTCTTATACAACTCCTCATAAAGGTTATTATCAAATAAATTAATTAAACATAGCCACGGCTGACTGTACACGAGAGCACAACAAAACAGGTTGATATGAATAAGGACATGATAATTCAAAAACGTTTGCTGCGATAACATGCCGAACTATAAAACGGTACTAAATTATTCAAAAGAGCACTCATTGTTCATATAAACTTGATGTAGTGTTATGAGTATGAAATATTTAAAAATAACACTGATCTAATTAATCTGTTTTATAATATATTACTTAATACAATTTCAAATTAAAGCGATTAAAATACAAACATTTAAGATTATTAAATTAATTTTCACAAAAAAAAAAAAGAATCCGACTACAAATGTCTGCATGTCAGAGTCGGATTTTAAATATAATATTTGCAATGACGTTGAAGTAAGCTTTTCTATACATTGTCTATAGGATCTTGCGTTCACACATGCCTACAAAGTAAAAGTGGGGGAAATATGAGACTCCTGGACTAGAGCCAGACTACACACTAAAAACTAGTGGTACTCTCTCTGATAAGTAGGTCCTAATGCTCGCTACATATAGTTTTAGGATCTATTTATAATAAAGCAATTATTTTTATTTACACATTTAGAGTTAGGTATTTTTTAAGCTAGGCTATTAATACCATTTCAGTTTTCATTTTTACAAACTTTAATAGACTTGCAAAATTTATTTGTTACTTTGTATAGGTCAAATCTTGCAAGGTTATTTAGAACTACTTCCTTATCCTATTGAAATTTGACATATTGGTTCCAATGATAAAGCATTTTTATAGTAAGCATGACTTAGTTATACATTTACTTCCAGTATTGGCTGAAAAAAACTCTTTAACAGTTAATAGCATTGACAAGAAAGGTGTATATAAAAGCTTATTTTAAAACTGTTTTATAATATAATATTACTTTTGTTAAGTATAATTTCATTAGTGACCGGCCGTGGAATATGCAATATAGTCTATCAAGTTATCAACAATATGATAAACCAGACGCCACAAACGAGAACATGTGTTTGTTTTGATCTTTCCGCTCTGGAAACTTCGATCTCCATAACTAGCCATATAAACAAACAGAAACAAAAGTCCTAGAGTCTACACTATCATATTGATATTATTGATAGTAATCAAGTCACGTATTACCTAAATTTTACGGCACATAATATACGACAAAAAGATAATTTTGTTTCGCATTCATTAAAGTTGTCACAGTTGTTACATCCACCAACAGAAGCCGAACAGACTACAAAATGTTAATTACGAGTTTTGTATCATCTGTGGTAAAAACAATTTTCTATTAAACTATTTTCAAAAGTTAAAAAACAAAACGTTTGTTCAAGTTTTATATTTTTACTAAAATTTATTTTAAAATACTAGTCAAATATATTTAAAAAACAACATTCCAATTATTTTAGCCGCTCTTATAAAGCTCAAGAAATCGACTAAAACAATAGTCGTCTAAATACTGCAGATGGACAGAGACAAAGCAAAGTTACAGTAGCTTCTATTACATAATCTTCGCCATCTACCGATTTCACGAGGTCCTACTTAATTCCATATCCGCTTGGATAACTTTTAATGAGAGAAAAATTAAGCTCCAAGAACGCATTAAATTTGCCTTCGAAGAATCGATCGATTCCCTCTTCTCATCCCAGTTCAGTAGGACAAATGTTAATCAACTTGAATTAATGATAATACTTTGTAATATCCAACTGTAATCTTATTAGGTTATTAGTTCTTAAATTCCTTATGCATTTGAAATTCTACATATTATATTAAAATTGACTTATGATTCCAAATTCAAATTAAAGTCAGTGATAAAATTACTTAACAAAAACAGTTGCCTTCGCTTTATGATTTTTATATCATATGGCTGTACATTGTAAAATTGAGTTCAGTTCCGTCAAGGCACCAATGCTGCACATACAGCCTTCAATATCGAATTTATTGACCAGTTAATAACGTAAACGACCCCACGGAGCGTAATAGGTGGGAGATGTGTTTTGTTGAAGGGCTGAATCTAAAGTCAATGATAACGATATTTTTTTGATTGCCAATCAGTAGATCTCATTAGAATTCTCAATACTTTCCTTTTTTTTTTTCTTAAAAAAATATTGTAATGCAACACGCGTTAATATCACATATATATAAAAATAAATTAGTTACACAAATAATCAAGATAAAAGTAATCAATCAATCAAACATTGTGAGTTCGCAGGTCTTACATTTTTACTTTTAGTTTTTTTGCAAGTATACGAAACTTAAAGAGCAAGGTCGCACAAAAGTAACTACGGTGAGGGATCACAGCTTATTGTGATCGCTGCGCTAAGAAATCGTACTCTGATTTATGTTAAGGTAACAACAGAGCTGCAGGAAACATGTAACAATTAACACCAAAAGTATTATAAGGTCCCCCCTTATAATAGCTTTGGTGACTGCCGGAGGACTTTTACTTACGACTGGTCATTGATTAGTGGGAAAGAATGCCGTCTCTGAAGAATTTTACAGTTATCTTAAGCCAGGCGATGGAAAGGTCGAAGTGTAGAGACGGCCAACGTATGATGAGAGGATACTCTCATCATACGTTGGCCGTAAAAGGTAGCATTATTAGAAGGAAATGTTATGGTGGAAGGGAGGAATTATGTATAGAACCATTTTCGTGGCTTACACACTCTTATCATCTTCAAAAATTGGTCTTGACTACAGTTTTATTACGCACCCATTGGAAGTATTTTTCTCTGAATAAATGGTAATTTTCGGCGCCTAAGTTCTGATAATCTGAAAATATAACATATTATATATTATATATTATACCATATCATGGTTGGTACAAACTTTGTACCGGGTCCAAGATCAGCGGAGGTGGGGCGAATCAGGTCTCTAGCTCAACAAGCCCTGATTCGCAGATGGGAGGAGGATCTGGGGTCTCCATCAGCAGGCCTGGCGACAGTGAAGAAAATCCGCCCCCATTTGAGTTGCTGGGTAACAAGAAGAAGCGGCAAACTCACGTTTAGGCTGACACAGATACTTAACGGATATCGCTGTTTCGGAACAACCTTCATGAGATAGCGAGGCAGGAGGTAGCACCCTTCTGTCACGAGTGTGGTGCGCCACTGGACACGGCACACCACACCCTGACGGAATGTGCTGCGTGGGGGCCCCAGAGGCATTCCCTGGCGGCGCTAGCTGGCGCAGACCTCTTGCTGCCGTGCGTGATTAACGCCATGCTTGGCAGCGAGAAATGCTGCTCTTTCTGCGAGAGTGTCATGTCGCACAAAGAGGCCGCGGGGCATGAGCGTGAAGCGTCTGCCATTTTTTTTCTTTTCTTTTTTGACTCTGGGTAAACGCATTACTCGTTTCCCCCCACGGGAACAGTGAGTAGGGTATGTGGGGCTCGCCATGTGTCCAGGACACCGAGTGTGCCCCGGTCATCGGAATACCCACTAAAAACCCAGCGGTACCCTTCCCGTCTTAACGGGAGCGCCACGGGATCGCTTGCGCATGCTACCGTGAGTGAAGCGTCTGCCTCCGCTAACCCGCTCCGCCGAAGAAGACCGGGGAGGAGACGTCGGCGTTATGCGCACCTTCTCGCCCCGCCGTAAGCGTCGCCGGGGCTAGTTGGGTTCTTTGTATGCCGGGAACCCAACTAAGAAAGGAGGCCCGCATAATCGGGCCAACCGTCGGGGCGTCGCGGTAGTATGCACAAGCGATCCCGTGCCGCTCCACCGAAGAGACGATAAAGGTACGCTGGTTTGTTAGTGGGTATTCCGGCGCCTTCAGCACCGGCGAGTCTCACATACCCCCTACCTCATGTGCCCGTAAATGCGTTTTTCCAGCAAAAAACAAAAAAAAAAAGTACAAAGCTTGTCTCCATTATTTGTAGCCGTGGGTATTTTTATACAGGAATATTTAGTGAAGAAAATATGTTTTTGTAATAAAACCTATGTAAGATTTTTTTTTTATTGTATAGGAAGGCGGATGAGCATTTGGGCCACCTGATGGTAAGTGGTTACCAACGCCCATAGAAAATGGCATTGTAAGAAATGTTAACCATCGCTTACATCGCCAATGCGCCGCCAACCTTGGGAACTAAGATATTATGTCCCTTGTGCCTGTAATTACACTGGCTCACTCACCCTTCAAACCGGAACACAACAATACAAATTACTGTTGTTTTGCGGTAGAATATCTGATGAGTAGGTGGTACCTACCCAGACGAGCTCTACCACCGAGCAAAGTGTGCGTTTCAAGATAAAACTGACGCAATTTATAAAATATTTTCGAATTAAACAGGACCTGAATCCTCACGAGAGCGACGTTCTTATGTTATTATAGTAAAGTGGAATTATTATTAGGTCTTATATGAAAAGAGCAGGTAAAATACTTACCACCGGGGACTTAGTTATCTGTATTGCGAATAATGTAAGGAGTAATTTATTCATTTCATCAAAATCTCGTTTTATTTCTGAGTTGAGGTCACATTCTTACATATACCGTTACGGCAGACCGACTCGTATGCCGTGACGGCAAACGGCTTGACGCTCTTTTACGATGTCATGGCTCCTCTTCACTGCCGCACTCGCGGTTACATATATTATATACATATATATTTCTGAACTGAACAGTGAACTGCAAATCTTAAGCCGATATAACTTACAATTAACTTAATATGTATAGCTGGTTTAAAAAATATATTGGCAGATATTTTAAATAAGTGATAGCAAAACAGTTAGCTATCATCATCATCATCATCAGTAAGAAGACCGGTGATGCCTTTTTCACAGTAATTTGTGCATATTATAAAAACATTACAGTCACAATAAATGTATATGTACATTAAAATTTAACTTGTATCCAGTTTAATTTTTTGACTGTAACTACAGAAAAAAATTATTTACGCTTAATATATGTTCTTTTATTTTTGTAGTGATATTTTATTCACATCTTATATATTTTCCTCCTACTCTGAGGTTTTAATGGAATTATATAGTCTATTGTATCTAATTTTTACTGATTTATTATTTATAGATATAACATAACGTATTATTTTAATTTCACTTTAGTCATCATTAAATCAGGACTGGTTTTACCTTATATAATGCTTTTTTCCTGGTTATACGTGTATTAACTTTTTCCAGGTTATAGTTCAATATGTATGCTCAAAATAATTAACAATTATGATTACGCGGGTAAATATGGAAAAAAAATTGGGACAATATGTGTGATAATCTTATATGGTTTTAATCGCGCAAAATCGGTAAAATCAGTATTTTCATTCTGCAAGATAAATTGCTCTATTGATTAACTTTTTATTTTATTTAAATTATATAACGTAACGTTTTTAATACTTAAACATATTGAATGAACAAATCTTTAATAAATAAATAATATATAAATTAATTTCGTGTATCTTGAAAACAGCTCTAACGACAGCACAAATTTTGTATTTAGATAATTTTGCTTTTTAAGTTTAACTATTTAAGCTTTTTTTCATGAAAAGCCGCAATTTATCAAAAAAAACAAAAGAAATCTAATTATTAGTTCTTAGCGTAGTTCTACCACCCAGGTACTAAGCCAATTATATATTTGTGCCAAATATTGTTAGGTTAGGACTTTTTTTAACGGAGTGCCGTATAGCGTCAAAGACGAACGTCTGAAAGTAGCGTTAGCAAAAATGTTGAGGAAATTTAATTTTGCATTGTTTAATTAATCGTACGTTTTTACCAAAATGAGAGCTAAAACACTGAGTGCTGTGCTGAGTCAAAAGTTGGTTATGAGAGCAAAATGGTGCACCAACGGATCTAGAGGAGCACCTAGAATTTAATGAATCCCACTCCATGCCTTGGTTACTAGTAAAGTAAACATTTTCATATATTTGCTATTTAGTACAGGTGATTGTTACCCTTATACTTGTTATATGAAGTATCGTATATTTTTTATATTTCAGACATATTGTAAATTTAAAATAAATTATAATAATAATAGTTTTTCTGACAATACACGTATGTGGTAATATTATTACTGCGAGACAAAACAGAAGGTCTAAAGGTCCTATTATAAAAGCCTTTAGAACACATAATATAAAACAGAATAATATATCTCGTGATTTGAATCGATATACATATTTATTACTTCTGAAATCAAGTAATTATAAAATATTAATAATTATTTACATTACTTACGAATTACATAATGCATGTACATATATCTATCTATCGATACCATAAAATATATTTCCACAATCACGTTAAATTCAACCAATATCTAATAAGCTCATAATTGATATATAAATAATAGGGCGATAGTTCAAAAATGTTTGTTCAATATAAGAAATGTCAAATATTTTTCAGATGGCACATAAAGGTCGGAAATCGAAGCAACAAAAGAGTGACGGGAGGGCTCCATCAGCAAGATTGCTGATTCGCTCGTTACGTGGTTGCAACGCGACGGATACAAAGCCTTTACAAATGCACGTGTGACTCTCCCCTGCTTTTAGACTGAATACCTACAGGCCGCAAGGGAAACATAGAATAAAAATTTGGGTTTTTCCCAAAATAAATTTACGTCATATATACAATTTACGTACAAAACAAAATCGTACGTACAAAAAACGAAATGAAAATAGTTCTGTGTTTTGATAACAAAGATAGCTATTGTTGTTGTCATTTCTCGTTTAAAATATAATAAAATTACATTCCATGTATCTTAGAAGAAAACAGGCAGACTTTAATTTTAGCCTCCATCAGCTTCATTTACCATCAGGTGTGATGCGTTAAAGCTTAAGCCTAATGTTACAATATATGTATAATAAGCCTATTTTCTTAATATATGTAATATGTACATGTCTAACAAGAAAATAAGCTAATTTTTATATGTATTCATAAAATTAGTAAAGATGTAAGTTTAATTAGCAAATAAATCGAGCTGATAATTTAATTTAATTTAGTTATGATATTATAGTGAACTGAGTACTAATCATAGTCATATATCGAATTTATTTTATTACGCAAGAATGTAACTATTAATATAATAATTGTTACATACATAATCTATCTTTGTATGAAACAATTAAACGTTATATAAATGAAAACATGTCTTATGTTTTAAACATCTCCTGTTTCACTAAATATGATTAAAATATTTTTTCGTTAAAAGAATATCTCAAAGATTAAACTCAGCATGTAGCCTGCACTTCTCGATTGCTCGTGCAGTAATTTAATTAAGCTGAGAGAGTATTAAAGATGCCGATGAGGTAAACGGGAACTTCGTTTTGCTATTCCGTTCGTCCTCTTAGGAATTTGCTTTTATTTGTTCAAAAGAATACTCGAGTGTTTTCGCCTGGCTTTGAAATGATGCACTAATAATGTTAAAGAATTCTCAATTCAGTGTTCGTGAGAAGCACAAATTTTGTTGTTTTAAAGCTTTTGGTCTGAACGAAAATCTCAGAGCTGTTCCGAATTATTACATAAATCTTTTAAATATTAATAACGATGGAATTCTGCTAGAATTTTTATCATTCAATCAATTATTAAAAAATACAGTGTAATATTAATTTGATTGTAATACGTATCGTGCTTCTATTGTATTTGCCTCTTCCACGTGTCGCTGCCGTTGAGTTAACACCAACAATTACGAAATTTAATCCACGTCAATGCATTATTTGCACATTCTATTCGCTTTGGTAAATATGTATACATAGCAGATTGTTACTTCACATCCACTATCTATGAATTTGTACTTCATAGGGTACGTTGAAAGCTGCCGCCGCCGCTGTCATTAGACCAATTAACATCATTTACGGCTACAAAGTCATTATTTACTATGCGTACACTGCAAGTTTGAACACGTTATGTATGGCTTACTTATGTAAACAATTTTGTTCGTACAAATTACGTACCCAATTTTGTGCAAATTGCTGGATGAGTTTGATGGAGTAACGAGTTAAACTCAATGCACACTCAGCGTCATCTACTATAGTATATAATCTCGGTGTTTGTTTAATTTATTTTAAGAAGTTAGACCAAATGGACCTTCTTATGGTAAGTAGTTACATATAATAGTTACCTCTGCCTATATACTGTAAGTAGTGTCATATTACTTTCAGCGTCTAAGATGTTATGCCCTTTGCACCCGTAATTAGGTACCTGGTATTATATACGAACCCTTCAAACTAGGACAGTGCAACTTTAAGATATTTATGTTTAACTTTCGAATAAGCCTAAAGTGAATGGTACCTCCCAGATGCACGTTACCATTGATTTAAGAATTTACATCTTAAATAGCACAGAAAATATAATTGACTATTATTATTATTGACCGAATTTTTAAATTGACTTTTTCGCAAATATTGATATTAAAAACATGTTCACCAAATGTGGATTAACAAAATTATTTCAATTTATTATTTTATTTGAAAAAAGAATTGTATATCGGTGGTAATGATGTAGCGTGTGAACCCACAGGCGCCGACACTAGGTAAAGACCTTATTTACATAACTGGACGTGTCACGAATAAAATGGAAATGACCCCGACGCTTACTGGGGGTGGAACGGTACAGGCGCTAAACGTGAACTCGTCAATATTGGTTCGATTTACAGCCAGAATTCAATCTCGTGCTGGTGATGCATATGCGCACATCACAAACGAAGCTTATTAACGTTTCAACAAATAATTGCATCGCGTCGCATATGGCGCTAAGCTATCAAAATATGCCAAATATACTCGAATGAATATGAATATCTGAATCACTTTTGTGTGTCGATTCCAAAATATTTCACGGCATTTCCTTTTGAAGTTAGTACCTACACCATATGGTGTAATGTCTTTTAAAAAGTTTTTAATGGTAAAAGTTCGTGAGTTTTAAGACTCTTATTGCTTATTATCATATACGTGTAGTTTAAGTGGTAAGGTAATTTCAATTAATTATTGTGATAATGATAAATGAGCCTCAAGGGCGCCGTCCCGGCTGAAAACTTGGCGACACATTCCGCACTCAACTTGAATTCCCAACTCTTGAATTATGTAACAACATCCTTTTTACTTTTATTAAATTCTTGGAATTTTAAATAAATTCAAGACGAATGAAGAAACCTCTAACATTTTGCTATTGTATTAAACCAACTTTTGTTTCACAAATGTCATGAATAGAAAGATAAATGAAAAGAATTAAAATTGATGTCAATAATTTTATATGTAGGTACTTATATTTTACTATAAGTCGAAAATAATTTTCTGACGTAAGTAGAAGTAGGATAGCAGTATAGTAGACGGTGCCGTGATATGTAGGTCGGAATGACATTTACTTCCCGAGACGAACAATGACTTCAGAGGCGGGTCGAACTCAATTTCACGCGTGATTTGTACACTTTTATTTCATTTCCACGCGGAATTGGCGCACCGTCGAAAAAAGCCTTATACAAGATTTACACTTAAATGAAGTGGAAAAATGAGATTATTTCTACTTATTCATAATTATGTACTTCAAGTTCGTATCATAGTTTAATCATATCCGACTGTCTTTCATACCTTCATTTAGTCTACAAAATCTAAAAGACAATTACTATAATTTCTAGGCTAGTTTTTAACAATACAGTGACATTACTCATGTACTTTTTTCTGGTTAAAAAGTAATTTATGTCAGTCTTCGGTCCATAAATTATCTCTAAGCAAAAATACTTCAATTTGTGGCTCCGTTATTGCATAAATAAGGACGAACAAACTAACATACTTTCGCATTTATAAATATATCATATATAAATATAGGGTGTTATCGTCTTATGTTCGTTGTATGTTAATTTGCATTGCTTTATTGAACATTTTGGTTATATGTATTTATGTATGTACTTTCTTATGTAGAAAAACCAGGAGTAAATCAATCTTTAAAATGATTGATTTACAAATCTATTATATTTAAAAATAATTAATTATTTATCAAACATTTTATTTAGCCATATTGAACATACGATTGACACACCCAAACAAGAATATTTAGGAATCAATTAATAGGACAATATTATTGAACCTGTTTTGGGTTTAAAAAATATTACAATATAATTTTTTAATTGAATTGTTTTAATGATTTTAGTTTTATGTGTGTTTGGAATAAAGGCACGAATTTCATGTCAGCAATTCCATAATAATGGCGTCGTGTTACGTGACAAACAACGTTTCGGGTAACATCTTGCGACTTAAGTAAAGTCGACTCGACAACTTGATATATTGAGTTGCTTTGTTAAGACGAGCGGGAAAACAGGCCCAAATATAGTGGTTTATATGTGAAAATAATACTTGCTCTTGCATTCAAGCCTCTATGCGCGTCACCTTTAGGGCTATAGCTTGACTTGCTTAGGACATGGCAAATATAACTGATAATATTCTTCAGGAGAACCAGTAAATTATTCTTATCTTCTCGCATGAGACCAGCGTTTTTATTCACAAAAGCCCATTCACATTTGATAGTTGTCCTACTTGTAATGTTAGTGAAATTATGATGACAAACATAACTATGAATTCAGTTGGGCGTTGAGTAAATTCTATTACAATAAAGAATAACCAAAACCTTAGTTCTAAATTATTAGGTATTTTTATAATGTTTATTGTATTTATGTTTATATATACTTATACAGTGATATTTCATAGGCAATTATTCAAATGAAACGGAGCGTTATTTTAATAAAACAGTTTTACACGTTCATAACAAAATAACAATAAAAGTTCCGTTTACACTGTTCCGTATGAAACAATAAAATTGGTGAGACTCGACTTAACTAGGTAGGGCTTTCATTCGTTGAGATGTTTTGACTGCCAAACAACATTGTGTGCGAGATTAAGGATGTCGAACAACAATGTTTTAGTAAAGAGAGGTTTTTCTAATCTCGAGATAAAACTTAACACAACATACCTATGTATATACCTGATGTAGATGAAGCAGTAATTCAGTTGACAATAAACTACCGTAGATTTAAATTTACTGATAAAGTCTCTAAATTATAGTCCGAACTAGTAAAACTTGAGGTTATAAATACTTTTGTTTTACTAAAAAATATAGCTAATAAAATTAATATTTAATTCTGTTCTCTATCACATTTTTAATCACCATAAATCCAGCGCTTTTTTAATATAATCTTATATTACCATTTCGTTGATAATTTGGTCTTCTTTCTAAGGTAATTATAGCTGCTTATGTTGTATTAAATACATTACCTGAAACAAAAGATTATAAATTTTAAATAAAATAAAAAAACATTTATGATAAAGAACACTAAGTTTATTGAAATAGATCTCTGATTGAAGCTTTTCGGTGTTGCTGCAAAATAATTTCAGCTCACAAATTGGATGTTGAAATTTCAAAATAACCATAAATCCACTACAAAAAAGCGTGTGGTTATGATATTGTGAGATGATATGTTTATTTTAAACGTCAAAATAAGGAAGACTAATACGTCCGTAACGTTTAAAAACATTGCAATGCTTAAATAAACACTAACCGCGCCTTTGTGTTAACGGGCATTTGTAAAGTAGGTTGGTTCCAAATCGGTCAATCATTTGCGTGACTCCATATAGGTATGCAATGGTTGTTCGTGTTTTTGAGAACATTTTATCAGATGTTGAAATGTTTCAGTTTAGCTGGATACTATTTTTAAATGTTAAATTGTTTCGTTTACCGATTCGTCTTTTCATCCACAACGATCCATGAATTGTTTTGCAGCAGGTTTTGTAGGAAGATCGTTGTCTATATCCATTATGCAAATGGGAGGCTCCGACAGTGTACGCATTTAGTCGATCTATTCACAGAGCTTGTTCGAAAGGACGACAGGATTATATTGCGATTTGCGAGTGTTTTCGACACTGCCTCGACAAGATAAATTAACAAAGATTTGTTTTCCTATTAAGGATGCCCGATAGGGGCTTTAACTAGTCCTTGTTTAAATGAATAATTATTAATGAGTGGTTTCGTTCGGAGTTCGTTGAACATACTGATATTTGAGGGAAGTTATATTTTAAATTAGAAATTAAACTTTACATACTTAGACATCACTATATGTCATAAAAAGAAGGCCTTCCGCTGCGTCTCTTTGTCTGTCTGAACGCGAAAAACTGAAAAGTCCAAAACGGATTTCTATACGTTTTTCATCAATAGACGAAATAATTCATTTAAAATTATAATAAATATAATATGTGCTATATAAAACATATCGATCTATTTTTAACATGGTAATATCGCTCACAAGTACTTTCATATTTAAAAGGTCTGAAATTATAATATTTCGTAATCATATGTTCGTTGTTCATATATATGATAATACCCAATTTTCGTATAAGGACGTGACTAAATGTATTTTTAGGGACCCACCGCGCCGTCCCCCATCCTTGCATAGTCATAGCGATAGAGGTAACATTCTGAACATTTCAGATGATATCGCGCTAACTTGTCTCGCCATAATCGATATTGCCGTAACTGGAATTTTCCATATCTTTTTATTATTGTACTGAAGATGTACATTTCTTCTAAAATATCTACTGTTCCTCTAAATATTTTCTTGTAATTTATATTACATTCTTTTGTAATTTGTATTAACCTTAATATTCCGAACGTCTATAAATACTTTACTTATATTACAGATTCGTTCATGAACACATTGGTTATACCGTTCAATTATTAAAAACTAGATATGTGACCTTATCTTGCAAAATAACTATTCGGTCGCTAGTTGTCTGGGTATAGTGATTGAATACTTGACAGTTGCAATCCGAGTTATTCAAATTAAAAATTAAAATAGACGACGGACAGATTAATATCCGTTCCGGTCTTTACACAGTCTATCTTGCTGCTTAGCCTTAAACATACAATTAAATATTATGTTGATCGTGATATGCTATGTACATACTTAGTGAATCGTGTACTATTTTAAACAAACTAGGATACAAGTTCCGTATAAGATGATTTGCCTCTTAAAATCTTGTTAATACACAAATGATGTGAGATGGGGCGACGCCGAAATTTCGCGATTGTAATTGCGACGTTCGTCAAGGCGGGATCACTTCTCCGAACCTTTTCAATATCTATGTCAATGATCTTGTGAAGCAGATGAGAGGCACTAGTATAGGGTGTCACCTTAGTGATGTCTGCGTAAACATAAGCTATAGACGAGTAACGTTATGTTGTTACTTTGTTCTATTGGTGGATTGGAAAAGTTTCTTGGAATCTGTGAATGACATTTTTTCAACGCCAATTATTTATCAAAGGTAGGCAGATACAAAGTTTATTAATCGGAAATTATAATATTCCGCTGTAAAAAGGTCCGGTGAGTGTATATGTATTTGAATGATGTGGTAGTTGGTATTGCAAAATGTTTCAAGTACTTAGGTCCAACCTCACCAGTGACCTTAAGACTGACGGAGATATAGAAAGACAGAGCTTCTTGTGAGCACATACATATACCGCTAAGTGTCAAAAATATCAAAAATATATTATTAAAAGCATATTTCAATTATTCTATATTATCTTTTTGTCAATTACTGTTAAAGATTAAAATATCTTATTTGTTAGACATATTGTCATATTGATATAGCTTTTATGACGACATATTTTTTATTAGAATGAAAGTATTTTTTTTTATTAAAACGATATATTAAACACGCGCGACATATATCTATCCTATGTATATCGATAAATATATATCATATAACTATTTGCCCACTTGTTTAATAAACAACGCTTAATCTGCCTGGTCAAAATGATTTGGGCTGGGCTCTTTCAAATGCGCGTCAAACTATAAGATCGAAGTTGTTATGTCTTTGTAATTAATCTTAATCTTTATAACGGAACACAAGAATTCAATTGATCGCTTAGGGTCTACCAATTGGTTGGTTGGCAGTAGTAGTTAATTAATTGATAATGTCATAGTACTGTCAACCTACTATAAACTTATTTAAATTATAGCTCGTCAGTTGATACAACTTATTAAATAATGTAATGATTTTATTATTAAACTTTTCTTTTTCCCAATTTTTGTTTTTTGCTTTGAAACTAAACCAAAAAAATAGTAAGATATAATAACACACAGCGTCTAACTTACAAATTATATTATTTATTTTTTTATTAAAGACCAAGAATTTTCTATTTTTTTTATTGTATAGGTAGGCGGACGAGCATATGGGACACCTGATGGTAAGTGGTCACCAACGCCCATAGACAATGGCGTTGTAAGAAATGTTAACCATCGTTAACCAAAGCATTGTCTACCACCGAGTAAAATACGAACATAAAAAAAATTAAAACTTCACTATCGTAAGGTGAATATTATTTGTTTAATAAAACGGTTAGTAGGATTACGCTACAATATGTACTTTATATGTAGTCTTTTTTAATTTTTATATTCTTTTTCGGGAACAAGCAATTAACAGCAATACTAAGATTACGGAAGTATTTTGTTTTTATTCTTCAACTCTTTTTTCAAATTTTTCATTACTTGTTCATTAAAATCCAGTAAATAATATATTTCACTATTTAATTTCTTAAAATAAAATAACAAACACTGTTAAGGACTAATTTAAAGCTTTTAATATTCTGTGTTACTTTAATTTAATCACGCGAAATTACGTCAGTTTATAAAATTGCTTTACGTATAAATATTACGCTCTGCTCTCGCGTACTTCATATCAAAATTAATTATTACGACATTTTCGTTGATTAATACGTACGGGTATACGAAAACTGAGCGTGGTAATTATCCAATATTATGGTAAAAGCGTTGTATTTAGTAATTGTCATATATTAAGGTAGTGATTTGTGTTCAAAATTATATATTTTAAATTGTAACATTTATAATATACTAGTTGATACTCTGCATGCGTTGCAATTACTCTATGTTTTTTTACTATGCCAGAAACCTTCAAGGAAACGTCAACGATAAATATGCAAAGTTTTATCTTAATCGAATAAATGGTATAGAAGACGAGGCAAACAGAAACATTAATTTATATAAATTGCATTTAAGAATATTATATAGTAAAATAAAGCTTATATAAAGCGCATATTATACAACATAGTGGCTAAGCCCACATCTTGATGATCGTCGTCAGCTTCCCACACCGAAAACTTCATGAGAAAACTTTAATTGGAAAATGTTCTGCGTACCTCGTCATACCTTCGTTTTCTGAGTAATTATTGCTACATAGTTGCCAATTTAATTTTGCTTTTTGAGTCTAAGATAGCAGAAAAAATTCTCTAACACTTTTAAATTGAGTAAATATGTTAAAAATATTCCTTTTTAACTCATATTATTGAATAAGAACCATATCAAGAGACTAAAACCTATGAAAATACCATATGAAATACATTTTCTACGTATAACACTGAATTTTTCTACAAAAAATTCTAATTAAGCGTGGCTAAACAATAAACTATACAACGGTGCTTGTATTCATAGAAAACAATGTGTTCACATGAACTCTCGTGGAATAATGGAAAATGTAAACAAGCAAAAAAAATTAAGTGTCTCTCTGAAAAAAAAACACCTCTAGAGTGCATCTTGCTATAATGAGAGCGCACAATGGTACGACCAGTCTCGAAATTAATTTACAACGTGAAACTTCATTTAATTAAAACGTATCCGAATTGTAAGAACAAAGGACATTGTTAAACATGCCTGTAAATCCCACAACTGGACAAAGATCCGTACTTAAGGAGTAAATTTGTAGCTTATTATACCCCTGTTCTATTATGGGTTGCTATATATGCACGTGGTAGAATTTTATCTGACATAATACAACTATGTAGATTTCCTCAGGATATTTACCTCTAAAGACAGATATTAAACCACGATCTTCAGTGAGATAAGTTAAGTTCTACTTACTTTATCCACTGGCTCATGACCGCTCACTCGTATCAGTTAAATATATAAAGATACATAACAGTTATATCCACATTAACTAGTTTACACTTTGATATTACTTTAAGCGTAATTAAAAACGTGTTATATGCTTTCCAATGATTAATTTTATACTTTTAATGAAATTATATCAATCTGAAAACGGCATTATTTAACTGCTGCACGACATTATTGATATTCAGTAATAACGTATAAGTTCAATGGATTAGGAAATGTTTAAATTATTAAAGGAAGTAATATCGTGTGTTTGAATTTTTTTTTTGATTTTATATTAAGTATTACTGTATTACTATAATGGTCTGAAATCATTTGGTATTATGGAATATTTATTGATGTAATAAATGATTATAGTCTTTACTGCATTTATTTATGTCATAAATATTAAAGATAATGTGATACATTATCTGGTTTTAATAGTTTAAAACAACATAAATTATATGTGTATAATCAAGTTCATAGTTTCAGATATAACAACGAACTAACTTTTGTTAGTCCGAGTGAGGCGAAAATAATTTAAGTAGCGTAATATTCTTAATAAAGTTAAATTCAATCAGATTTGAAATTAGTTTAGGAAATAACGAAAATGAACCATCTGCTTTTGCATTTGCATATCGTACACCTCGAAGGCGGAGCGGAGCATAGAGGTAGTGATCTAATATAACCAGGAAATATATCGCGATCCACTCAGATTAAATTATTTCCGCGAAGTTGGATCGTTGGTTTAGAGGCTAGTTTATAGAGCTGTAGATCCCAAAGTCCTGGACTCGAGACCCGGGTCGAGGCATTTGTGTCATTGAGTTTTGCTGTTAATAAAGTTTCAGTAACCGCCCTGTGTTTGCATCTTAGTAGTGTTTACAATCATGTGCCTCGGAAACTACGTTGCGAACTTTTTTTTTTCCTACCCTACCAGATTTCCATCCCGTTAGATTACGAGAGTGAGGGACTAGAAACTGCATATGTGTTGTGTTTCTGTACATACTTTTGGATCGATCTGGATGATATTATCATTTTTATTAAAGTTATTATAATATACATATTCTATTAATAATTTCATAATAATACTTAATTGTAAAAGTAAAATAGTAAAACAAATAGTAGACTGGACAGAACATCATGAAGAAAAGTTTGAAATTAGTAACAGTGAGCAACAAAAGTAGATTTAAAGGTACTTATATTAAAAGTAGATTTAAAGATATTTAAAGAGCGCCGGACTGTCTCTCCTATCCTTGTGGTCGATATTCAGTTTACTTTGTAAACTATACTTTTCATAATAATGCATTTTGTTATTTATGAAGTGCTAGAACAAAATCGCTTTATTAAGCTTTTAAGTTAAGGTGAATTTCTCTTTTCGTCCGCAAAAGTAAATTGAATTCAATAATTCATTCCTAATATAAAGTGACAGTCGTATAATTTTCACATTTCTATTCACATCCCGTATTGTTTGAACTGGGAGAACGGTACCATTTACATTCTTGAATCATATTTTGCTACCGCGCTAATTAACTCGACAATTTTCTCTTGAAGCAATTTTAACATAAGCTTACTTCCTAGTTCCTTCCTTTTTTGCTTTTTACATAATAAAATATAACTGAAAACCACGACGTTAATAAAAATGTAATTTCTAGTGTACGTAATATATGAAAAATATAATCTAAAGAAACATAGAATTGAGATAAATGAACAACTTAATATACATGGTAATGCGCAAAGTTCTTAGTAGGAAGTCCCATACTATAGGGTTTTCCAATAGGGACGCTTGAACTTTGACAGCTGATTGCGGCCATGTTGTTTGAGTGACAGCTGTCAAATGCAGTGTGTTATATTCATTCCGTCCTCCCAAACCACCATGGCAGGTTACAGTGTCGAGCAGCACGTGCAAATCATAAAATTGTTTTATGAAAATGGGTCTTCAGTTCGAGCAACGTTCCGCGCACTTCGCCCGTTTTACGGTCGCGATGATCGTCCTGCCGAGTCGACTATCCGTCGATTGGTGGACAAATTCGAGTCAACCGGGTCAGTTAACAATCAGCCGGTTCCCGTGCGTCAACGTAACGCGAGATCTGCCGAGAATATCGCCGCTGTGCGCGACAGTGTCCTCGAAAACCCGCGGCAGTCAATTCCGCGTCGCGCACAGGAACTCGGCCTTTCGCAGACGACAACTTGGCGAATTTTGCGTTGTGACTTGAGCCTGCACCCGTACAAGATCCAGCTGACCCAAGAGCTCAAGGTTAATGACCATAGACAGCGCCGTGTGTTCGCTGACTGGGCATTAGAGCAGTTGGAAGTTGACGCCGATTTTGGCAAAAAAATCATCTTCAGCGACGAGGCGCATTTTTGGATGAATGGCTATGTCAACAAGCAAAATTGCCGTATTTGGGACGAGACCAATCCACACGAGGTTCACCAAGTGGCAATGCACCCGCAGAAAGTGACTGTTTGGTGCGGATTTTGGGCCGGAGGCGTGATTGGTCCGTATTTTTTCGAAAACGATAATGGTGTGGCCGTCACCGTCAATGGTGAGCGATACCGGTCGATGAAACTTGTTTTGGCCTGAAATCGAGAATATGGATCTGGACAACATGTGGTTTCAACAGGACGGCGCTACGTGCCACACAGCACACGCTACGATGGAAGATCTGCACGAGCAATTTCTGGACATGGTCATCTCGCGCGGAGGCGACGTGAACTGGCCATCGAGATCGTGCGATTTGACCCCGCTGGACTTTTTCTTGTGGGGTTTTCTTAAGTCGCAGGTCTATGCCAACAAGCCGCAAACCACCGATGCCCTCAAAGTCAACATACGCCACGCCATCGATCAAATACAGCCCGATTTGTGCGCCAGAGTCATCGAAAATTGGACCTTTCGTGTGCGCGCCACCAACCGAAGCCGTGGCGGTCATTTGAATGATGTCATATTCCATACATAATGGGGTCGATAGACCTTCCAAATAAAAAAATAAATTCGCAAATATCTCTCCTACATGTATTTTTTTTGCGTTTCAAAGATCAAGCGCCCTTAATGGAAAACCCTATACTAGGCATTTATAATATAAAAAAACCTTGACCTATATTACGATTAAATATTTAACATATCAATATATGTTAAATATAATTATTTTATCCGCAATAGCAGTTCCATTCATTTATAAATAAAATATAAAGTAATAAAAAGATAGTTATAGTCAGAATCTTTTTGTCTTCGAATAGTACAATTTCTTTGTTTAGGTATTTTTTTAATTTTGACGGCGTTGTATACGGTATACACGTGAACCGCATGTTCTCCCTCTAGCTCAATTCTCATTATTACTTATATTTCAGAAAATACACCAGACCATAAGACTTGTAATGTTTATAATAACCTTGAACTTATACGCGACATAATAGTAGTGTATGAGTGAAATGCGACAGATCTTGTTTTTCGCGAAACGAAAATGTTGTAAGCGCCAAAAGCTTTTTATTGTTATAAAAATAAAACTAAAGGGTTTTACAAAAATCCCGAGAGGCAGTCCTGGATTATTTTGTAAATATAATTCATTATCCGTTTTTTGTCTCACTACCCAAAATCATTCCGAGTACAAATCAAAGAAATGTAAAGATTAGACGATATTTCGTTTTTTTTTTTTTTGTGTCGAAATAATTTTATATTTCTGATCTCACACAACCCATGAGAACATAAAGAACATACAATATGACATTTTAACTTCAAACTGGATTTATTCATGCAAAATATTGGCAACTTACCTCTTTGCCTCTAAAATAATATATATATAATATAAAAAATAAAAATAGCTACTGTACAAATCATGACCGCTTCGAATGGTGGAAAGAATGCTAGCAGCATTTCACTGTTGAATTGCAATTCCGATTCTCCGGGCGAAATATAAACCCTCTTATCGCCAGTGGAGGCAAAAAGATGGGGTGTTTGTTTAATAAAATCTTTACTATTGGTTTAAGAAGCTAGTTTTGTGTTGTTTTTATTTAAAAAGTATCAATTTAAAAAATGTACATTATATGAGACGAAGGGACATGTGAGAGGTGGGGTTGAGTTTCACGTACTCTATGTCCTTTTTTGTAGGTACCTCTGACAAAGTGTATATTATTATGGGTTGAGTAGTTAAGACATTAAAGCGTTACAAACAAACAAATAAACAAACTCAATTTCGCATTTATAATATCAGTTATAATTATATAAAAAAAATATCTTATAAATTACTACATAAATTCTCCTTTTTTTATAATTAAATCTTAAAAATATTTATCTACGGGTAAGGGAAGATAAAGCTCGAAGGCTTATCACAAAGTTTAATTTGAAATGTCTACGAAAATTGATAGGTTTAACTTGCAAAGTTAAGACCGTTTCATTTAAGTTATTTATTTTTAAATCTAAGTATTGTTTTACATTCACTTTTAAAATACCATAATATACTTTAATATAATATTTTCTACCCATTACTTGTTAACCGTTCTTGCTCATGACGTTCAATTAGATGGGCAATTTGCCTATTACATTAAATAACTTACAACGAACATAGTACGGCATGATGGGTCTGCCTTAGATACATACATATATATTATAACATAGATGTATTTTCAATGAAACATACTTTCTCTTATGGTCAAAATATCGAGATTTTGAAGTAAAATTCATTTACTGTTAAAGTAAAATGAATACATATAAACAAATAAATATTATTTTTAGTGTAATAAACCGGAGATTGCGAGTTTGAACCAGGACAAAAATTACAGAATCATCATGTGCGTAATCTATGTTTATAATTCATCTTGTGCGCGGCGGTGAAGGAAAATATCGTGAGGAAACCTGAATGTGTCGAACGATATTCTGCCACAAGTGTGTAAATCCATCGCATTGGAGCAGCTTGATGGAATAAACTCCACAAAAACCTTCGCGTAAGAGGAGAGAAGACAACATATAAATAGAAAGTGTATGACTAATAAATAAACCTTCTAAAATGGTTAATAATTATCTTAGCAAAAATATTATCGATGTATGTATTAATGAAAAAGGTTGGAGTTTAATGAGCTCTCCAATGTTACTTGATAAATACTCCGACAAAACAAGACGAATATTAAAAGTGGAAATCGAATGAGCACTATACTTCGCACTAATCAAATTCTTATATATATTAAAACTTATTCTTTGTGTGTACAAAAAACAAAAATTACAGACAGAGCCAATAGATTTATATGTATAGTAGTATAGGTGAGGTAATTAAAACTCAGTTAATAAAAAAAATCCTATAGCAAATCGTAATCGTTAAGTTAAGTTCTGGATCTTTCTCTTTAAAAATGCCGTGCTCACGTTGAACGAAATTATAGTGAGGAAATCTGCATGTGTTAAAGGAAAATGTTGTCCTGTACATTCCATTTCAGTTCCAAGGCGCAGCGGAACAGCTTAGTGACATTTTAAATCCTAAATATTTTTAATAAGCACTGAACGATCTTTTATATAAATAATTTTACTACATTAAATATACATATGTGCATTAATATTTGTAAGTGCTAAAAATAATTATATAAAAGAAACCACAAACCAATATGTGCAAAATTCACATCATGCAGTTACTGTTAATATTTATAGTAAAATTATTTCCTAGTGGTTAATGTGTATAAAGGCGCAATTAGTGCTTCGACCGCAGGTGGCAAAATTTAATGTAGTAGCATTATAGTTTTAATATATTAAAACGAGGTCAAAGCACGTCCTCTATTGTTCGTGGCGATAAGCGATTGTAAAAGATAATTCTTTTGCTCATGAAAGGATAAAAACTATACAATGAGTGTACGTGAGCGGTCATATGTTACTTTCTAGTTATTTCCAATGACAATACTCTATTATAAGAACAATGTGTTTGAATCGAATTACGTCACAGTCGGAATCAACGAGCGAAGAGCAAGATATTACATTCGTTTGAGGAGTAATCTCCAGTGCATTCCTATTGGAATGCATACCCGTGTCTGCCAATTTATTATATTATCATCTGTATTCATCTTACGCCGTATTTATCGTCACATCACATTATGCAAAACGACTAGATTATTTTCCATTCTTACACCTTGAGTCAGAGTTTCCTGGAGAAAACGAGTTATGAAGGCCATATGTGCGAATTATTATTGTAGTCTTTTTTAATTATTTATAAAATAAGTTATAGCTTTTACCTTTTTTGATATTGGTATTAAAGTACGATAGCGGAATAATATCTAAGTGTAATGTACATATGTATGATTAAAATGTATTTACCTAAGGAGTTGGTTTGTTGGTTTATGCGCACTCATCTCAGGACTTTGTGTTATTATAGCACACTTGGGTGGGGGGGAGGTTGTGAGAAGAAACTTTCAACGCGAGTTAAGCCACGCGAAGCAGAATACCTGCATTAAGCTACTGACCCGCTAGAACATCACAGGAACTAGCAGTGCGATATGAAGACACATTCCTTTAACGTTAGACAGGAAGGCGATAAGCTATACAAAGTCAGACAAAACCATGCATGTCAACCAATATGGTATTAAAAAGTACGTATGATACAAATTTAATGAGGGTAACACTGAAGGAATGTATGTCGAAAAAAATCGAAAAAATGAAATCGATCAGAAAAATGTATATCGAAAAAGAAACTGTTTTAAAATTGAATATATAATAGATAAAATAGAAAACATATTTTAAAATGGTTACCAATCAAATTTAATTTTAAAACTTAAAGCACAATTGTTGCTCGTGAAAAAGTCCATTAATACTTAAGAAAAAAATCATTAAAACAATATTTTGACCCGCAACAAAATTCAGTATTCAAAGGTCTTCAACTCTATTATTACCCTCGTGTAAACTTTATAAAGCTTTTTAATCTTATTTCTTTGTTTAAAAAAGTACCAGTACTATATAAGTTAACTATATTTTCAATGTATTTATCATTATTTCATTTATGTTTTCATGATTTTTATCATTTTTACTTTAATTGGGTATCATAGTCACAGATGTAACTCCACAATATTATTTGTTTTTATTGAAAATAAATAAATAATAAATATTGTGTTTAAAAAGTTCTAAAAACTGCGCATTGCTTATTTTTACAAGCACTTCGACCCAAAATCTTTACCATAAACATTTCAACGTAGATGCCAGACACTTCATAATCAATTTGCTAAGCATATACATATATTAAGTGTTGAAATTCAAATATTTATCTTCAGTTCCCAGGCGCAAGCGCAACCGACCGTTGACCTGCGCCCGCGCGCTCATGGGTGAGAATGCGTCTGCTTTCTGTACAAAGTCGAGCGCAGACAACAATCAAGACAGGTTTTAGTTATTTATAAATAATAGTTAGCCTACTACCATTCTTTTTTTTTAAATGGCTAATTTTACATAACTAATTTATATTCATATATGATGTGAATATGATGTTTATACTAAATTATTTCGGAATATTATTATCGATATAAACTTGTTGAATTTAGACGAAACTGTCTTGATGCTGCGTTTTAACGTGTGTACCGCGGCCGGTCCTGGCTGCGGGCTCGCTGACAACTACAAGTTCTACACGTACCAATGTTAATGTGTGTAAACCATCAGAATGAGGAAGTCGTACATTTATTTAATGACTTCGTAAGTAATAGTTTATCAATATCTATAATTAACCGTACCACGGCCTCCAGCAAAGTAAAATTGAAACATGAATATTTTTAGTTTCTTTGTTGTTATCGAACTTCTGACATTCAAAATAATATATAAAAATAAAAGGTCACTACAGTTTTCAAAGATATTACAAAATATGTCAATAAAATGAAAAAAAATACGCGAAGCGAACGATATGTGCTCATATAGAGAGATCGCTTGTCTCCGTGCGTACTTACTTCTTATAATACTTGTTTATGTATCAATATTTAAAAAATATTACGGTAAAAAATAAGTTAGTTACAATATATCTTTTCTTTTTAAAGTATTTAACGTCATGTGTGCGAATGTATTAATTAAGTGAAATGTATCGATAAAACGTAATTAATGCGTAGGTTATTTTTAATTCTTTTTCCATTTTATCTTAACCATTGCAGGAATAATTTTACCATTTAGTTTTGTTTTACGCGAACGTAATTGCTGCCCTTTACTTTATTACTCTTATCTCGACAGAAAATACAAACGCTTTTAAAATACTTATTAACAATTTAAATCTGTTTTGATTATCTCTCTAGTAGAAAATTCAATGTAAGACAAAATTTTAGTTTTTAAATTACTTTTGATATAAATAGAAACTGTATATATTTGCTTTATAAATTTATATCATATAACCTAAAAACAAGGATCTAATCTACATATCTTGTGTTAAAACTACTCTCAAACAAGAACTTTAACAAAACTTCAAATACAGACAAAGAGCTGTAGGCATCTTATTTTAGTGGAGCACTTTCGTACCGCTTGGAGGTTCGTTTGTGAAAAATATCTCTAAAACATGTGTTTTACATTACAAATACATAGCAAAATATGTAAGAAACAAATTCTTCAAGTTATAAAGAACGATTATTAAGTTTATTATTTAAAAATTGTGTTGGAATTATCGTGTATAATAATATCCTGGGACATTATTCATAAAAGGCTATCTGATCCCAAGCTAAGCAGAGCTTGTACTATGGAAACCAGACAAATGATATACTACATATACTACTTTTCTTTTGTAAATACATACTTATATAGAATTACACCGAGACTCAGGACAAACAGACATGTTCATGCACGCAAATGTCTGTTTTGGATGGGAATCGAACCCACGACCTGCGGCGTGAAGGCGACGACCTTTACTCTAGTTCGAGGGTATTTCTTTCCGAACCGTTGGTAGATATGTATTTTAACAATAAATAAGTAAATGTAATGCTGTATAGAATAAAGATTTTTGACTATGAATTTGACTTTAATTATTCCATTTTTAACAAACAACAATGATAAATAAACAACGTACATCGACATCGTTCAAAATCATACAATTCTAACGGTGCGCTACGCTGTTACTGTACGACTAAGAACTTTAATGTCGCTACAATTTACAGTAATTTATTGAAACGAGCATTTTATAAGCTATTTATTTCGTAAAGCCGTATAAATGACTCCACGACGTAATAGTAAAAACCGAATGGAATTGTATTCCATCAGGAGCTCGAGACGGGTCAGCGATTCGCGGACACGAGTCAATTTAATTAAATGTCAACGCGGCCAATGCACCTAAAGCGAATGCAACGAATTAATACCACTATTCATTCGGACAGACGTCATACCTACAATCTACGATTCGTTATCGAATACTTTTCAATAGCAATTGATTTTATTATGTAAAAGTATTTTTAAATTGTGAGTTTTACTCTCGGAGTTCAATTGAATTCAATTTATTATAATACATATTATCTCTGTGAATACTGTGAGTATTTCCCAATACAATTAAGAGTACAATGTGAAAGAAATCTACGTAACCTAAAATATTTGAAAATAATTATAATATAATAATAATTTAGATATGGTGTTTTAATTATTGATTTGTAAAATATATATTCTATTTTTTATTAAAAATCTCAATAACCAGTATTTGTTTTGTATCGTTAATTTTACGCAAAATTAATATATGTAATACTAAATGATGCGATACTTCAAACATTAATTTTACATATATCAAGTAAACATTATGAAGATACAAATTTATTATAATAGAATACGATTACTGTAAACGATCTAACAGGAAAATGAAATCCCTTTATTTAAGAGCACGTAGCCAATTTAATAAATATGCTATTTCTGGAAGAGAGAAATTCATAGAATTTCTTCAACATGGAATTATCGCAAGATAATTTATTGCGTATCGATATTTTACGGTGAAGCATGAATTATGCAAGCAATATTTTCCAATTTTATTTAGCTTTTCATTAAAAATATTCTAATATCATAACATAACAACATTAACTGTGTAGGTACTATACATTTCAAATGTATAATTACTAGACTATATACATTTCAAATGTACATTATAAATACCTGACCCGTAATTAGTTATGACTTTCATGATTAATACACCACATGCGTATGCGCACAGTACCTAATCATATTATCCGAAAAAAAAATAACCCGAAGAACTATAATAGTAAATTCTTAGAAGAAGAATATTATAATATGAATAATTCATATATTTCTGCATCATAAAACTTTTGTCGTCAAAATATTTCATAATTAGATATGGCTTCAACGTTCTCAGCGCCAATGAGACAAAAGGCGACAGAAATAATAGAGACAAAAGAGCAGTAATGGTAATTAGGTTATATTACGGACGAGTCCAATAATGTCGTCTACATTACGCTTTATGAAAGGATCCTGCAGAAAATAATCTTCTATTAGCTGTTGGAATCGGTGAAAGATATCAAATTGATATTGTTATTAAGTAATACTGAAACAATATTTAGAAGTGGCACAGTTGATAAAAAAACATAAATACAAATAATTATTAGTAATTTCGAATCAGTGTTTTGAACCGAAATGCTATTCAACGCGAATACGGCTGAATTAATTGTATATTCATAAATTATTAATTATTTTTATATTTTAAATTTTCGTATAACTTAATTTAAACTCATATTAAAAAATATTAAATTTGCTGTACAGGATCAAATAAATAATAATAATAATAATATCCTGGGACAGTTATTAAGTATGAAAAATATTTCCGGCTCTTCTAAGTATATATTCATACCGAACCGGTGGTAGCTTTATGTTAAAATCAATAAATCTTATAAAATGATGATTCAAAAACTCTTGTAAAAGCTTTTTTGAAGTGTATTTTGATTTTAATCAAATTAACATATATCTACGATACATATAATACATAATATGTCTTACATATGATAATTATTGTTTGCAAAAACATTTTTTTTCACAGAAAATTTGCACAGAAAACGAAATACGAATAAATTGCGCAGATGAGAACAAAAGTTCTATACTGAAACTCTTAAAATGGAATCAAGTTACGTAAGATAAATTGAATCTAGTCTAATAGGATTAACAAGGGTTTCCTTGTAAACCACTTGATTGAATTTACACACTACTGTCCCTCTCAAGATCGGGCTGTGATGATTATATAGATAGAGTACGGCCATATTTACTTAGCCCACTCCAGGACCAATTACGTTTCGAACATTTTATATATGAATGTATAAAATTTTATGGAATATAATTACTTTAATAATTAGTGGGTAATAAATAAAGTAGCAAGCGAAGTAAGACACCAATTATACGTTTATGATGAGCACACGACTATATTCGATGAAAATGTAATAAATAATACGGGAACAAGAAAATAAACTAAGTTTCCTCGAATTGAAACATTTTTAGCTGTGGATTAAAGTATATCAATAT
The DNA here is from genome assembly GCA_905220585.2 of Nymphalis polychloros. Taxonomy (NCBI): domain Eukaryota; kingdom Metazoa; phylum Arthropoda; class Insecta; order Lepidoptera; family Nymphalidae; genus Nymphalis; species Nymphalis polychloros. Next base: position 6,526,168 of record HG992247.1, read on the forward strand.
ACGGTTTGATATAACACAAAAATATAAAAGAGATAATTTACTTAATAGTACAACAATTCGTTAATGTAAATATTGTAATGAGTTGTATAAACAAAAATCATTTTTAATTCGTTATATTTAAAATTATGAATAAACAAGTAACTAACAAACCAGCAACAGCTATGAATTCTAATCAACAAAGAAAATTTTATACGTCATGAAGTTCATCGTAAAAAAGTAACATTTTATGAACTCTGGCTGACATTTCGTTTTATTTATTTTTCCCAAATAAAAACATGAAATTATATTTTCGCTTTTCCGGCATAATAATTAAAAAATATGAAAGCAAACATTGCAACATTCCCTAACATATATTTTTTCTAAAAATAAATATGTACTCGTATATTCGAACTCGAATATTTCCGTAATTCAAGCTGGTCGAGTTTATCGAACTTATAGCGAAAATCGAATGAATGAATATGAATGAATTAACGATAAACGAAATTATGGCAATAACGTTTAATCACCTCATCATGTAATAATCATATTCAATGATAACTATCTTGTTATGTAAACTAAATTTGATCTGTAATGAATTACATAGTTGTATTTCATTAAATCGAGCAATGTGATATGGCTTAAATCAACATTAGCGTTAATTAACAGCTATTAGAGGTTGTGTATTCCGAGCCCGTCTGCTGATATCAGCTCTGTCTGATTTAGAATTGCTGAAAGGCGAAACTTAATCACCTTTGAACATTACATCTCATTATTATCCCACGGTTAATTTACTTAGAGTCAGTCGATTTCATCGATTAAGCGTTTATAATAAACCTTTTTAGAATATTATATATTCAAATATTAACATTTAAAAAATATATCTAAGTAATATATTTCAATATTTTTTTTATTTTTCATGTGTTAATTTAATAAGTTGTAAGAAGTTTTGTATAGAAAAATATGGATACATTTCTTATATTCTTTCTTGGGCGGCGTTATATCTCGTTTAGAGACTAATAATAATCTTTTTTCACTACGGAAGTTCTCAATTTGTATTAATAATGATTATTCATCTAGACCTCGACTAACGTAGTCGACTTTCATATGAGACTTGGAAGCTTTCGACCTAATCAGATGCAAAGTTTTCTCAAAATACTGTCAAAACTTTAGCTGCAAGCGGCAACGCTGTGAAAATCTGCTTCTGAAGTGAAACGCAAAACTTTGCAAAATAACTATGACGAAAAAGCTTGAATTTGTAAACGCAAATCATAAAAATATATAGACATTTTAAAAATAGTAGTGGTAGTCGTTTGTTTTTTGTTCTATTTGTAAGTACATATGCATACTCTTTGTATAATTTAAAATGTAATATTTACTTAAACCTATATTTTTATGTTATATCTATTTACAGAAATTTGTAGATTTTTAAAGACTTAGTTAGTTTTAAAATACCGGTTTAATTTGTTTTGGAATGTATGAGAGTGAAATTATATTTTTAACATATTTTTAATATATTTTTAACTGTAACAATTTTTACAACAATTGCAACAGAAGCATGATTGGGCCGAGATATTTAACCTGGTTGACATTAAGTTGACATTAGCTCATAGAATTTACACACATAAGACTTATGTGTACCAAGTAGATACAATATTATTAAAATCCAAAATATACAAAATGAAACAATTGCCTTGTTAGTCTATAAGCTAATTTATAAGGGTGGAATTACCAAGATCGATCAAAGCTCATGTCAGATTGATTATCAGCAGCAGCACAGTCTCCCACGCTTTGGAGAGTACGTAAAGTGCGCTTGCGTTTACACTAACCGCCTTATTCATAAACTTTATTTAACGGGTGATTAGTTAAACAATATTTTGTCTTCTTCTTTCGTATGTCAAATCAATAATGACAGAAAGAGACAAATCAGTGTTTAGCTAAACAGTAACTAAGCAACGTTTATGAATAAGGCCGTTAGACTATCTCTTGCGCAGCTGGTTATATAATATTGGCTGCCATAGCCAAAACTTTATCAGGATTTATTTTGTTATACGATCAATAACACCAGTGTTTTTAAACTCTTTTATAGTGTAATAATATTTTTATGTATACAATTTAAAACAAATGCTTATCGGCTATATTGAAAGATATTGAAAAAAAAAACAACGGGTTGCACTCCGGAAGTGCCGGCAGAAGTGAACTTGAATATTAACGTTGTGCATTTTTGATATTTTGGAATGATTAGGGAAAAAATTTGCTCGAATTGCTTTAATTATCAGTATAAAAGTACTATCATTTATGTGATAAAATACAATATTCATTTATTGCGCTATCGTACACAAACATGACAATTTATATTACATTAAAAATTTAACACTTCAAAATCCGTCTTACGAATTTTCAATCAGGGTCACGTGACCTGACACGAGTTTAAATTTTTTTTACCCATCACAAAAAAGTGCACAACGCCGCTAAAGAAGTTTTTACTTCAAAAATTTAACACGTCAGAATCCGTCTTACGAATTTTCAATCAGGGTCACGTGACCTGACGCGAGTTTAACATTTTTTACCCCTCATAAAAAAGTGCACAACGCCGCTAAAGAAGTTTTCACTTCAAAAATAAAATGCTTAGATACATCTTACGATATAATTTCAAACAAAGATAAAACACGCACAATAATCCGTACTGAATAAATTTTACTATTTATATGTAAAACTATATACAAGATTAAACTTTTCTTGGTTTTTAAATAGACACCGAAACATAAATTATAACTTCGTTTACATAATAAATATATGTATGTAAGATTAACTTTACAACACAGGCGTAAATTGTAGTACCTCCCATCTCGGTAATGACGATATTTTTAGAATCTATAAATAACGCTATCTACTTTAATGTGATATATATGCCAATACGCCTTCGGGTAAGACCGAATAGTATACCGTGACGGCGAACGACATGACACTCTCTTGTACCATCTACATAATTATGCTCTAAGCCGCTGCTACCAATCGTTCCCTTGTGTGTGCGGATTGCGTACACTATTTGTAAACTTAGTTACTATATTTATAATAAAATAATAAGAAAAATAAATTTATTTTATTAACGAAAGTCTATGTTAATTTATTATTACTGCATATTTATTAAATTGACTTCTTTTTTCATCCCACATTTCGTATTTATTATAATCAGAAGCCTATGGAAGTTATTAATTTCGAAAAATACCCATTTGTAGAAACAAAATTTTAAAAAAGAGCGAATTTCGAAAACACGGGTAGTTATAAAGTAATGTTTGTTAAGCAACCTACAGCAATGAATATGAAAGATACTTGAGCTGTATAAGTTCACGCATACAGCTTCGTCTATGTAACATGTCTCGCCGCGGCGCGCGTCGGAAATGTGAATGGCTAGACCGCGCGGCACCGTGTTTTACCGTATTGCTTCGTTACCCAAACGAGTTCCACGTCATTCTTTAAAATCTATCTTCTTTTGTTTATAGTTTCCTACAATCTGTATACGTAATTTACGTCTAAACAAATAAAAATGTTACTGTTGTTTAAACTAAAACTTTTTTTGACAACTTTCTATACATTTTCATTTTTATACTGATATCCTAACCAGTTATATTACTTTTAAAATAAAATCAAAACTTGAAACGTACCTTATATTCAATTATGGTATGTATGGAATTATAACGGCTAATTATTATAGCCTTACCAACCTACATATAACATAGTAGTTAACTACAGACCCATTGTACCCATATCGCAAACATAATCTATACTGCAGCGCTCCGGCCATAAACTTAAGCTCAGTAATGACGTTAAGGGAGAGAAATAGGGAGGGCCGCTTTTATCATTAGGGATACTTTACTTAAAACTTTCCATATTCATATAAGACATATACATATTCACATAATGTTGTCCGTGTAATTTGAAAGACGTTCTTGTAACAGTTTATTTAGTTGTGAGTTGACTGACGAATGTCTAAACGAGTTGTCGTATAAACTTCTACTCTCATCTCGTTGAAAAGTTTCGAGTATTGGCTGCTAGTTGCTACAAATTACTTAATCTGTGTTAAAACGCTTAAAGTGAAGTTCTGAAAAGTTAAGAGCAAAAAAATGGTAGCGGCACAAAATATTAAAAATTAAAGTAGAATTTAAGAGAAGAACGTAATGAGTGAACCTACTTCCTTTTTTCTAGGTCGTTTACTGAGAATAAAGTGAGTGTCTTCAGAGCAGTCGAGTTGCTATTAATCGCGCTCGGCTTTGCGGGAACAATCCTAGGTAGCGGTCACAATGGCTGCCATTTGAGTTAATCGTTGAACGTTTAACCGACAAAAGAAACTATTTAATTCTAAGGCACGCGTACTCACGTTTACTTCACATTGGAAACGTTTTATAGTCGTTTCGTGCAAAGAAACATTTGTATACGTAGGTATTTTAAAGAAATGCCGTCGTTAAAGAAATAATATTGATTATGACGTCAGCAAGCGGTTTTGTTGTTTACGAGTACCTAAGAACGGTTTATTCGTGAATTTTTAAGCTTATCAAACTTTTTCATTTAGACTTAGCAACTTTTTGGGCTTTAGTGATTAAACGAGAAAGTTTACAAGCTTCCATAATCCTAAAATGCAATTTTAATCTTTGTTAACATTTCATCGTGACATGACTTAGCTTTAATATTGCATTTACTTATTAATAAATAAACTAATAATCTGAAACTCTATGCTACATAAGTACCAGTATCATATAGGCATTTATTTGAATGCGTGCATTTACTTTAATCGCTATAAAGTTTGAAGCAATTTAAGACGAGAAGGGATTAATAGCAAGAATATTCTTCGACGAAAATCAGTTTCAATTCAATTATTTGTTCAAGTAAGAATTTCAAGTCTCAATAAAGTTCTTAGAAGTTTGAATCTACTTTTCGCCTTCAGTAATAACTGTCAGTGCGTGTCCCAGATGGCAACTAATCGTTAACTTTAGCGCAGTTATAAATCAGTTGGATAGTCCACTTTATCGGCTTTCACTAGCCTCCCACTGAAACACTTCAAAGCGACGTCAGAAGATTTTTTGATTGCACTCTCGACCAACGTTTACAAATTTTTAACTTTAATATTAACATTTATTGTGGTTATAAACTGTGTGTGTACATTTAAGACTGAAATGTGAAGCAAATGTTATCTGCTATAAACATTTACTTCACTGACAGGATTCAAAAATCCCTTTGCTTTATTTTGCGATCCGTCGTGTGCCAAAACTGCGAAGGGACTAAATCCCTTGACAGGTCTTAATAGCGAGGGAATAACATGCACTCTAGAATTAACCAATTCTTAAATGTCACCAAAGATTTATACGTATTTTAAATTTTAAATTAAAGCTTTTCACATATATCCATTTAGATAATATAAAACATAAATGCAAATAAATAAGACATACATATATGGGTAGTAAAAGCGTATTTCTATATATAAATTAATATTTATTATAAAAATACGAAATACAAAAGTCACGTTATATTTAATTCATAGTTCCATTTGCTACTTTGCGAGTGAAGTTGTGGAAATTGCAAAAGGTATTTAAAGGCGAAGGTTGGGAACGAAACACCGAAACAGCAGAGAAGATTAATGGACTCAAAATTGCATCGTAGCTAAATGCAATAAAGCCGGTAGACATGGAGGCAAGCAGTGTTTTATTGCTTAGACATGTGACTGCACCCTGTGACCCGATTTTATTCCGCAGGAATTAAATGGAACTGAATTCGAAACTGTGATATAATGCCGAGTTACCTGAGGTTTTAAACGCTGATGTGAAAGCGATAAAATGATTTTTGAAAAAGTATAATTTGCATCAGTAGGAAATGTTTCATGAGTTCTCAGTTCGACTAGTAGATTATATTTTTTTAAATTTTGTATACTTATTATTAATTCAGTATTTTTTAGATTTTACAGTTTTATCTTATCCCAAAGTGTAGGCTTAATGGCTTTAGCGATAAACATTGGCGTTATGGTTGCAATTTTGGAAACGCTCGACGCACTAATCATGTTACACCGATGTTATCAACTAAGCTTTAATGGTTATACGAGTGTGCTCTATATTGTAAGCTAATATTGTATTATAAACTAAATTAAGCGTTGCACCAACAAAAAAGAACAAAAAATAACCTCTATCGTATTTTTTTACTATAAGTCTTTTTGATACCGAATTGGATGTCATTTAAAACGAGTTCTAATTAACTTTAAATATTTATCTAAGGTTTATTAAATTCATTGCAATATTAGGAACAAGATTCATCCATCAAATTACTTAACGTAAAAGGTTGTTATTGTCCCACGGCTGGGAAAACTCCTCTTGTTTAAGAATATGGCTTTGAGTTTTTTCTACCACTCTACTTCGAGTGAATAAGCGTGTGGTAGGTATCTGACATATGCAAGTTACCGCACGATATTTTTCTTCGCAGCGGAGCACGAGATGAATTATAAACACATAGGGAAAAGAAAACTCAGGTGCCTCTTTTGGAATTTGAAACCGACTAAAATTCACATATTCAATCCACCTCAGTTCACATATTAGCTTAGGTAGTATTTCCTTTTAACTGATATTCAGAATAAGTAATGTGACTTTTATTTTATTTTATTTCTTGGTTTTCTAGGAAACATTTTTAAAGTTAAAGCTTCTTCAGACAGTTAGAAACATCTTATATTTATGAGTACATAATGGTAATGTTTAAAAAAAAATGGGAAACTACTTGACGCAAGATGTCCTCAAGAGAATTATTCTTTTACAGTTAGGAAAAACATTTTTCTTCAGAATGAATCAAGATTTTATTCCTATTCAAGTAAAAGAAATAACAAACTGAAAAGGGCTCCTTGCAATGGAAAATTATTTGGAAGAGTTAATTATTTCATATTTATTCCGAAACTTGTCGCGGTACCAGGCGAAGACAAAAAGATTTATTTTAATTTTGACAGAATTTACAAAATTATTTTAAAGCGTTTTTGTTTACGGTATTCGTTGTGATTCTATTGAAACGCCGTGAAAATGAAGAAACTACTTACAGAATTTAACGTTACATAAGGTTTTTAAGAGTGACATCACAACATAATTTATAACAACATTTAAACAATCAAAATATATCCTAATATAAAGAAATGTTGCACTTTAGTTTAATAAATATTAAATATGACAGAAATAGTAATTAGTGGCAATAATAATCATAACTTTTATAAATATGTAATTGAATTGTTAATAAGGTAGCTGTAACACGATATTAATAACTGAATGTTCTTAGTCCTTAGTAGTATTCCGGCGCCTTCAGAACCGGCGAGCCCCACATTCCTCCCCCCCTCATGTTGGGGAAACATGCAAATGCAATTTCCAGCGAAATAAAAAAAAAAGTCAATAATTTATGTTCAAGGTTGAATATTTTTGATAGAATCTCGAGTGTATTTCGAAATTAATGAAAATACTTATTAATCTAAATAAGTAACCATCATTTAAAATTAACTATTTAACTTTGTTATTTAATAATTTTTTTAAACATCTAAATAGCTATTTTTTAAACCTTGATTCGATACTTTTTAAGGGTCTCGACGTAAATAATTCCTTAATATATACATAGATAATATATAAAATAACAAAAGTAATTCTAAGTGAGAATCATTAATTTAATGTTACGTTAATAAATTATTTGTGTTTGTATATTATCTAAATACGCACAATAATATGTCATTCATGAACAAATATAAATGTGAACTCGATGACATCAATTACGTTTATAACATTATCTGTATTTCACTCTAGATATGGCGCACAATTGAGATAATAACTACAAAATACTTCTTTGTAATTTACCGACAATCCTTATTCTTAAAACTACATAGATTTCACATCGCTTAAAACCTTTTTGTTCAACCATTCGTCTTTTACGGAAACTATCGTTCTGCAAAGGGCGATAAAAAAACAAATTATACAAGTTCGTAATGACTTTGGGGAGTCGATAACAAAATAAATAGTTAAGGGTGGAGAAGTCGCCCCTTCTTCGATGTCTAAGGTCGCAGATGTTCACGTAAGCAAAAACATCATTTGGATTACTTTCAATGTCTTCTTTCTATTGAAATAAACGGAATATTTAATACGAACGATGTTCAAAGATTATCGAATTATATATAACTGCTAAGCTCTGCACTTCGACTCATATGATAACGATTTAATTTAGAGCTACACGTTTTATACATAATTTGTTTATGAATAGTTAACATTTATATAAATATGATATAGCCAAGTGATCTTTCTGACCGTTTCCAGCCAATGTACCCAATGCAAATATCTCTCACCTCAAGACGTATTTTTATATATTATATGTATATAGGTACATAGATGTATTTTTATACATATATTAATTTTTTCATACATCATTCATATAACATCTTCGAAACAAGAATGAACGATGTTGAATTATAAATAAATATATACTATATATAGAATTATTGAATTTGTTCATTTTAAATAATCCAACATAGATAGCTAAGCTATTTTTAACTTTTCTGGTAGCATGATATGCAAAGATTTTAACATAAAAGGCTGATTCATGAAAGCTATTTCATGTATAAAATATTCAAAATAAATAATTTTAATACATATAAACTAATATAATATGGAAGAGATATAAAAAAGCGATTTAATTTTGCATTAAATAAAAAAACAAAATGAATCTTTGCAAGTCATTCAGATTATGTCCACATGGAAGTATATATACGTTAAGTTACTTATAACACCCAGTCCACTGTATAAGTAACTTAACACATATAGACAATATTTGAATTGAATTAAATAAACTGATTCGTTTTATATATACAGCATTCTTCGAATCAATTTATACGGGCTACATGTCGTAAAATCTGGAAAAAATAAAACACACAATCCAGTATATTTGTTATGTGGGGTGAAGTTAGGATAATCCCCCTGCAGTGTGGCGCCGGCCGGGGCGACAATGTGAACCAAATACCGGCACTGCTGTCTCGCAGATCTCGTACTCAGACTCACAGCTCAAACACGATAATCATGCTCGTATAGAAGTAAATTTGAATTTAGAAAACGGGTAAAAACTCATATCATATATTAAATAAATAAGACCTGTTAATACTACAAGATTTATGAAGATAATTTTAATTGTCGATTGGAAGTTAAAGTCTATTCCTTTTTGAATAAAGTAAAGATTTTATGAGTATATAACATAAATTTAATATACATATGATTATTTGGTGATTTCAGACGTACCTAAAACTAAGCTTTTGCTTGAAAACCTTACCCAATTGCCTTTGATATTTAATTAAAAACTAAAGCAGTGACGCGACACAATTTCTTACAATATCCTCCTTTAAAATAATCAATATGGTTTGAGTAAATATTTCTGTACGCAAATTATAGCGAAGTTAGCTCGATATAGAAATACTCTATGAAGTGTTAGAAGGAAAAATATTTTAAAGGTAAAGAAAATAAATGGTAAAAGTGCTTCTGTATTGATAAACAATATACACGTTCTTAAACTATCGAACCCTAAATGAGCTTCGTGTTTCATTTGAGATTTGTATCAGGTTGCTACTGAGCTACCCACATTATGGGGCTTCGTGCGCATCATAGGGCTGTCGAACATTTTCCCTTTATTTTTCATTTATATGTTTTTCATTGATTTTTCAGGTAATAAATTAAACAAAAGGGATGATACCGTGGATAGAATATGTCCATCTAAACCGAAGACCGCGGGTGAGTGAGTTTTCATGAGCTTTTTTTGTTTACATCGTGAGGAAACTTGCATATGTCGAATGATATGTGTGAAAAGATCTCTCGTACAAGGCGAATAACTCAGCAGTGGATTATTTCGGATAGCTTACGTTATTGTTATTTGTAAGAAGGAATTACATAATGTTTAACATAGATTTTTTAAAAAAACTTGTTAAGATACTATAGATTGAATAAACTATTTTTTTGTTTTAGTTTTTATGTAATGTCAAATAGTAACCAAGTAGGATACCTATAGGGTTTTCCAATAGGGACGCTTGAACTTTGACAGCTGATTGCGGCCATTTTGTTTGAGTGACAGCTGTCAAATGCAGTGTGTTATATTCATTCCGTCCTCCCAAACCACCATGGCAGGTTACAGTGTCGAGCAGCACGTGCAAATCATAAAATTGTTTTATGAAAATGGGTCTTCAGTTCGAGCAACGTTCCGCGCACTTCGCCCGTTTTACGGTCGCGATGATCGTCCTGCCGAGTCGACTATCCGTCGATTGGTGGACAAATTCGAGTCAACCGGGTCAGTTAACAATCAGCCGGTTCCCGTGCGTCAACGTAACGCGAGATCTGCCGAGAATATCGCCGCTGTGCGCGACAGTGTCCTCGAAAACCCGCGGCAGTCAATTCCGCGTCGCGCACAGGAACTCGGCCTTTCGCAGACGACAACTTGGCGAATTTTGCGTTGTGACTTGAGCCTGCACCCGTACAAGATCCAGCTGACCCAAGAGCTCAAGGTTAATGACCATAGACAGCGCCGTGTGTTCGCTGACTGGGCATTAGAGCAGTTGGAAGTTGACGCCGATTTTGGCAAAAAAATCATCTTCAGCGACGAGGCGCATTTTTGGATGAATGGCTATGTCAACAAGCAAAATTGCCGTATTTGGGACGAGACCAATCCACACGAGGTTCACCAAGTGGCAATGCACCCGCAGAAAGTGACTGTTTGGTGCGGATTTTGGGCCGGAGGCGTGATTGGTCCGTATTTTTTCGAAAACGATAATGGTGTGGCCGTCACCGTCAATGGTGAGCGATACCGGTCGATGATAACCAACTTCTTTTGGCCTGAAATCGAGAATATGGATCTGGACAACATGTGGTTTCAACAGGACGGCGCTACGTGCCACACAGCACACGCTACGATGGAAGTTCTGCACGAGCAATTTCTGGACATGGTCACCGAGATCGTGCGATTTGACTCCGCTGGACTTTTTCTTGTGGGGTTTTCTTAAGTCGCAGGTCTATGCCAACAAGCCGCAAACCACCGATGCCCTCAAAGTCAACATACGCCACGCCATCGATCAAATACAGCCCGATTTGTGCGCCAGAGTCATCGAAAATTGGACCTTTCGTGTGCGCGCCACCAACCGAAGCCGTGGCGGTCATTTGAATGACGTCATATTCCATACATAATGGGGTCGATAGACCTTCCAAATAAAAAAAAAAATTCGCAAATATCTCTCCTACATGTATTTTTTTTGCATTTCAAAGATCAAGCGCCCTTAATGGAAAACCCTATATAACAATATAATATTTTTTTTTATATAATATGCCTAACTTAGATAGAATCTGACAACCCTAACTTTGTTACTTAGTGAAGGTTCTGTGAGCTATATACAATTATATATTCCAACAATATAATCCAAATACAATCACAATTACCTGGAGAAATGGCATGCAAAGTAATTACAAATGTTATATTCTAAGTTACTTATAAAACTAATCATATAGACTAACATCATCATTATTTATAAGCATTAAACATATTTATAAGATATTAAATAACGTGAGATGTGCAATAGATTAACCTCAAACATTTATCATGAAACCATTTATAGTCACAATGCGATCATAAAGGCTTTTTACCAAGTCAGGAACTATAACGACCCAATATAAACGGTGCTTTGATATTGCGGAGGATCAATAGGTCGGGCTCAAAATAAATGGAACAATGGACGAGACGGTATCAGTGCTTAAAATGCTTTCCATGTTCGGACGCGTCCGGCGACGGACGATCCGCCCGGAAGTAACACATGGATGTATAATCACTTCATATTATCTGACCCCGACCAAATATTTTACTTGTATGAAATATAAATGCCATTTCGAAAATCATTAATTTCACTTACAGGCAGGAAGTAAGCGTTTGCCTTTAAGATTGTAGCTACGATAAGTGGCTTGGTTTTAATGTTAAAGTATAATATTTAACAAGGTCTCTCGGTTCGTAAACGAAACATTTTATTTTTATGTGTTTTATTTTAAATATAGAATTACATTTATTTATTTAAAAAAAGAACGTTACTTTATTTTATTTGAGAAGTAATAATATAAAGTTTGAAGGGGTGTGTCATAAATAATCTTTATATGATAAAAAGTCATTTAGATGAAACGATAAATCTTTAGCTTTACAAACACACTTACATTACATAGCAGTTTAATGTGAGGGTGCCCCCACGCTTATCGTTACTCAGCAAATTGCAGGTCTAATGCATCTCCCCAAAGAAGTCTGGACCCCCGCATGTAGCAATAAATAAGGAATAGTTTTATTAAACAAAGGTTTGTGTTTGTAGACTCTAACAATATTTAAACGTTAAATCAAATTCAATTTAAAATAAAATTAAACAAATGCAAAATTTTAATACAATAGATACATTTCATACAAAATAACGAGCTTTAAATATTGAATTTTAATCTCTAACTAAATATCGAACTTGACTCATCGAAGTATGGTTAAAATTATTGCAACCTAATAGGTATTAATTGTTCTAAATTACTGAATTCAATGAGCGTGGGACTGATCGTACTAATTAACAATCAGCATGGTTAGTTACGTAACGGTAACCGTAATTAGAAATATAACCTTTATACTTTAACTTTAATTAATATAGATTTTGATAGCGAATTTGATTACAAAAAAGTAATACAAGAAATAAATGTTACAAATATTAATATGTAATTTAAAGTATAATTAAAGTTCTAATAACCTGTTGTATTTAACACATGGATTTCCGTTGCATAAAAGCAATCCAATCTCCTGAGCACATATGGTACTTCATAAATCTTATGTCACATCGGTAGAGACGCGCCGTGTGTCATAAATACGGTGGGTATGTATGTCAAAACATGGGGATTTAGGCGCTGTCTCTCGCGCCAGAGACTGGGCCAACGACGCCAAGTGAGATAATGAAAAAAAAGATTTATGATGAAGTGTAATCAAATTTTATTACTGTCCATCCCGCCCCTCCTAATGTTATAATATTAACCGCATACACATTTTATCGTTTATTTTTATTATTTTTTTAGTTCACTGTGTCAACTATAAAATAAATTAAATTGATAGTACATTCCACGCCAAGTCATGGCAGGATTCCATTTTGATCGATAGTACTAAAGTGGGTTTGTTTAAATATCTTAATAATAAAATATACATCAGTAGATGAGAAAGCAAAATGTAGCCAAGTTTCTTTTGCCAAAGGGGTCGCGATCGTAAGTCACATTTCCATAAAGTTTTTAGCACAAAGTGTGGTGTTGTAATATCGTGGGCTGGGATACAACCAATTCTAACGCACTGTGGAACAACACCCTCCCCATCCCACCAAGTCTTCGTCCTTCGCCTCTTTGACCCAATTACACGCAACATATTACATTTTTAAGCTCTTATATATATCTGCTGGCCTATTACATCAAAAAACGTTGAGAAAAAATGACATAAGCTTATACAAAAATTATAATATCCATATTATCAAAGATATAGTATCGAGTTTAATTTACATTGCATAAACATAAAATGTACTTTTAAATGACCAATACTCTTAAGCAAATTAATAGCTTGTTTTAGAAATGACCTTTCAAAATATTTTAATAAAAACAATCTCGAAATAACCCTAGAACATTATGTAAGGACAATAGAGCTTAGGGTGCCGCAAAAAGGGCTTCTGCGCGACGTAAAGTGCAATAGCTTGAATTAGTTATTCAGTTCATTATGAATCCCCTACAGCTACTCTATCATTATCGTTTTACTGAGCGCACGTGCCGACTGTGCAAAGCAGCCCTCGGCCCGTCAAGGTCGATAATTATGATCTACGCAGTCTTTTGTCCTTTCTTATCGACATATTTTGTTACATAAAAACAATTTTGCCTTCTACTTTATTTGAACGGTTTTTTAGCGAGATATTTGAGCTATTCAGTCATTTACGTATTGTTATCATCTGGTTAATTATATCAGCCTTTTAAGAAGTAAGTAATAATATAAGCCTATAAATCTGACCTCTTCTCTGTTTGAGGAGAAAGATAAAAGCTTATTCCACCGCGCTGCTCTAACGATAGTTGGTGGATACATACTTAGTGGACTTTTATACGATACGTTACATCTACGTTTCTTCATACGTTTTCCTTCACGGCCAAGCACGATGAATATTATCAACACAAATAAAACTTATTTGCGTGCTTGCCAGTATTTGTATCCGCAATATTTGATTAAAACTGACGTATTATATCCACTGATTACAATTCTTAGTGTATTTTACAAGAAATAAAGGATAATCCGAAGCTATATTCTCTTTATTTCGAATAAAAAACTAATTAACTTAAAGGACTCATAAAAAATTATGGACCTATGAGAATTAATTGTAAGCTTAAACTTTTCACATTTGAATCGTCTCGTAATTGAACAAAGACTTGCTCGGAAGTTAAACTTGAGCGTAAAAAGCAATCTTACAACTAGAAACCAATTATAAAATAAGAAATAGTTAGTATTTAAATATTTTTAGGTTTTTTTTTAACAATTCAAATTATACCGCAATTATTATTAAAATGGTAATTTTCCTGCACTTGTTTTCCGGAGTGACCCAAAAACTACTTTCTCGTTTTACAAACAGTAAAATGGTGATTGAGAACGATTGTAAGCATACTTGAATTATAGTTTACTACTACCAACTACTATTACATTATATTTTACTTTATTTTCTATTACGAAACAGCAATACTTAATATTGTTGAGTAATAATTTAGTAAGGGCAAGGGAACCAGTGTAACGACAGGCACGAGGAGCATATCATTTTAGTTCCCATGGTTGGTGGCGCATTGGCAATGTAAGGAATAATTAGTATTTCTTAGGATTAACGTCTATGGACGATGGTGACAACTTACCATGATATACCTTATTACTATTGGCCCGTTCACCTACATATTCTATAAAAAAGCTTATTTTAATGAAAGATAGCCTTAATTTTATGTCTATGTTCCATTCCGGGATATAACTCAAATATTAGCCGTAGCTAATGCCAATCTAGTCGGAGAGGAAATAGTCACTCCGGCCTTTATTCCGGCAAACGGTGACATAACTACAACAGATACAACAAAAATTTTGATTGGAAAATAGTCCGGAAAATCTCACTTGTTCTGTTAAGGAATAGGTATAGGAGCTTTATGTTCCAAGCTGTCCCTGTGCGAGCTTTTAGATAATTCAATTTTAAGCAGCTTAAAATTTTATGAATAGATGCGGGTCTTTTTTGCTGTTGAGAAAAAGGAAAGAGTAACTACTGATTTCCTTGTCGGTTAGTTTCTATAGAAACCGAATCGTTAACTAGAGAATTTAAATAATCTTGTAAAATGTCAATGCTTGCAAAATAAGCTCTTATTGTTTAAAAATTTTAATTGTGTTTTTAGTATGCCACCAATTCATAGGACGATATTCCTTTCGACACTCTTAAAGATAATATTTATCTATAATAATCTATTCTATCCATTTATTTATATTATAAAAACATCTAAATAAAATTTAATCAAAACTTAATCAAGTATCCTTTATGCTATTACTCATTAGATGAAATTGGTTAACAGTAGACATCAAGGTACCATACAAATATACATATGAGCATGCATGTATCTTATTGAAATACAAAGAATAAAGCTCCTAGAAAGTACATTGAGATTTTTTATGTATTTTTTTACGGTAAAGTCAATCAATATTTTATTTTATAATGTATTAATAGTATTATGCGGGTACTTAAGAAAAACATTATAAACAAAATAACAGATTACACAATACAAACGAATTACAGCTGAAATATTAAAAAAAGCTTTTGCAAAATATGCAGAGAGTACCGTCAGTAGTGATACTACGAGCCTCTTCAGCAAATGGAGCATTTACGTAAGCGTTTTTTTTTCAGGCTGTCAAAGGCAGATTATTTTGTATTTAAATGTTACACACTAATAAATATACGTAAAATAGTGTTTTTTATGTGCGTCTGTGTGTATTTAGTAATATTTCCTCATATTGAGAAGTAGAATACTGCATTTAATCCACATGCTGCTATAGTGATATATATAAATTGTTATATTTAGCCACGTGTTTCCTTTAAATCAGCGAGAAAATAGCTTTTTTTATCTAGCACGAAACTAGCAGGAATATCTAGCAAGAAGTATATACGGTCCGTTACTGTCAGGTAGAAAGTTGGTATGTCCTGGAATAGGAGATAGATTTTTTGAATTTTCATCCAAAACTAGCGGTCGTGTCTTATCAAGTAAGCTGTGGTTATCATAGTGAACAGGTGATAAGAGATCAGGGGCTTTGCGTGATTTTCGAGCCACTTGATTGTATATCTCCGAGCTGCAACTGATAATATTTAATAGAAAATCATAGTAACGTTTTCTTATTATAATTAGTATATTATTTAATTGTCTGTGGTTAATTTGGTTTCTAATTAATCTTCTAATCGTAAGGCGTTGTATTAGTGATAAATCAAATTGGCGAGAATATTTTTCCAGAAATTTCAATTCCTAAAACTATTAATCTACAGTTTCCGACACACCAATATACAAAATTTTATATATAATATACAAAATATATTGTAACTAATATTGAAACAAATAATTAGAAAGCAAAATGTTAAGGATAAATCCAGATAATATTATGCTTGCAAATAAAATTAAAATTAATGTGATTTACTTTTGTTTTAACAGGGGGTTGTACAAATATATACAAGAAAAGAGGGAACTTATGTAATATGTAACATAAGCCGGATTGTTTCGGGCTCCCGGGGAGAATTAAATAAGATACATTTGCACCTGGGAAATCTCGTTTGCGTAGAATATTTTGTACTAGTTAATTTATTGAGTTACACTAGATAATTAGGTACAACGTATCTTCGTAAAAAATATGTATATACGAAAAACATAGCAGCTACGTAAATAACTGTTACGTAATCACGATGACATAGTTTATTAATTATTATTCCTTAAATAGTCAGTCGAAATTGATAAATGTGGGTTACATCCATAAATTATGCACATTTACCGATATTCACGAGAAGGGCAATAAATAAATAGGTTATCTTTGAAGATAATGGCATCCAGCCGTCATGTCAACCGTGAATGAAAGAGAGCAAGAATGAAGCAGTAAACGTCACTGCCATTTGCGACCAAGACCCTTGATCTGTTTGGGTAATGTATACATATAATAAAAAAGGGACGGGAAACTCACTTGACTTAATTAAAGAAAAAACCTTTTCTTTATTATACTCTATGAAATGTGTGTTTTGTTTTTTTTAATTATCAACTAATATTTTTTATTATTTCCAATTTGATAGTTAATAGAGTATAATAAGCATATTACCATAGTAATCATTTCATTTGATTAATATTTTAATTAATAAATATAATATACATGATAAACGATTATGCTTTGTACCACCTATCTGTACACTGCTTAATATGCGCTGGCGCAACCCGACGAGTGTAAACACACACTACGGCACAGATGAAAGCTGGCGCCCCGACTACTTATCGGTTCCTTGCAACCATTCGGTATGCTTACTGTCAGCACCCCAAAATAGACTAACTGACGAAAATAACGGAATACCAATAGATCCAAGGTCGTAAATCGTGAGACACATTTTTCAAAATATTTAAGAATTTATACAAACACTTTTAAGGAAATCTCTACTTGCAAAGTTTCTCTAAATACGTTAAATATTAATTATATTACTCTATTAGTACAAACAGTTAGAGCAACTGGTATTTAAAGTTAAATTTATTATAATATCTATTAATTTAGCTCCAACAAGTCGATGGAAATTTAATGAGCCCGGTTGTGGGAACATAAGATATTATCGTTTTTATTAAGCCGTTATCAATCTCGTTATACCTATTAATTACGAAGATAAAACTCTAAAGTACGAGTGAAACGAAATCTGTGCAAGAATTTAAAAGTAAAATTTGTACTAAGATTCTGCGTACAAGTAAAAAAAAAATTAAGAGGCCAGGTGCGTTAAGCATCCGTCTTTTAAGTATAGAAAAAAGTGGCAGTTGCAACTCGGAATGTATTCTCTCTATAACGCGCGGTTACGAGCAATGAATACCTTTTATAGCATATATATTATGTAACATATGCTTCTTATTCCCTATCCATAACAGATAGTTTCTGATTCGCTTCCATAAAAAATGCACAAGTACGTTTATTTTAGCCAATTAATAAATATAAATCTTATTTTAAAAAAAACAGAGTTAGTGTCCGTTTATATCTGTAAGTTTATTTTTTCTCCTCGTCCTTATACTCATACAAAGATTATCACTGATCCTATCAAAATATTATTGTGAATATACATAAAAGAGTAATCTAAACATAATATTTACTTCACTTCCATATCACTACAGTATCGAGCAATGAGAAGTAGATATAGCAATCCTATAAAGCCATCGAAGATTGCTCAAGCCATTGAAATTATGATAGATTCTAGCGTTTCGAATTACTTCTGGTGTTTTACAAAACCGCAGTATGCATATGTACGTACTTATGTACGTACATATACTCAAGTTTCGTCTTGGACTTAAAGCGATGTCAAAATATAAAAATGATTGATGAGGACCCTAACCAAGAGGGAATTTTTTCTTAACTTTTTCAAGAAAAAACTTTGTGACTTAACAAAATGTTCTTTGAAACAGAGTTTTTCCAGATAACTGCTAAAGAAATAAGAAAATATATTTTTTATTGAATACTAAGTATGGAAGAATTACAATACAACTGACCTATATATTTTACGGATCAGACATGCATACTCTTTTGAATCATTGTTTTACAGAATCTTATAATATTAAACGAGCAAATTTCGTGTATATTGTACCTATTTGTATATTTAGTATATCTCGAAGATGCTTCTATGGATTTGACTCAAAATTGATTAAAATAAGGTTTTACTACTAATTAATTTTAACTATATAGGTGTATTTCGTTTCGTTCACACAATAAAATCTTAACTTATTATTATTAAAGCTGAGCGAAGTTCAGTCGTCAAAGAACTAACATATATTAAGCTACCGGTTCAAAATCTAGATTCTACCGAGAAGAACCGGCAAAAAAGAGTACTGGGTAAATTTTTTATTAATTTTATATCTATTTAATAATTTATTAATTATAATTTCAATTAAGATTAATAAATAGATATTTTTGTTGTTTGCCTTAATTTTATCTTAATACGATTTTGAAAATCTTATATAGTTTCATTCATTCAATTTTGTAGCTAGTATAAGTATTTTTAGATTTAATAAAATAATCAATATGTTGCGAAGAACATCGGGCTTATGGAAGAATTTTATTCAACATATTAGCATGTTTCTCTCCTAAGAGCTTTAGAAATGTTTACAGCTTCGAGCCATATGGTCAAGGCATTTTTTTTTTTTTTTGCTTTCGGCCAAACAATCCTCTCTAGTCTACCTGCACTCAGCACCTGTCGTTGAAATTAGAATGAGCTTTTTTATGTTTTATCTTGAATTGTTGATTTTAAACTGAATTACTTAACGTTGCAATAAATATATTTTAATTTTGGTTATATATTTGGTTATACAAAATCAAAATGAAATTCATTCAAGTAGGCTCTTAAAAGCACTTTTACAGTTACGAGTAATCCTCAATATTCTTATCGAATTATCGTTTTATCGAAGTTGCGTTTGATTTCAAAACCTTGTGTGGAATAAACACTTTAATCTCTTAATATGAAAAATTTTAATCGACTTATTTTAGTGTCAGTGTAAATAATGTAGTTCTTATAAGTGGTTCTTATAAATCTTTATTTTATTCCTTATTATACGAGCCTCACTTATACGGGTCAACTTGTAATAAAGGCTAGTGAAATAATATAACACATTATTTACAAAGTTTTACGAACAGAATTTTGATTTAAATTAAGGTTGTAGAGATTAAGTAGATGCTTTATCTCGAAGCTTTTCAAATTAGGAACAGTCTCTTACCCAGTAAGTACCAGGTTCGAAGGCATTTAATACTATGTATTTTACATGCATTTAAAAAAATACATCATAGATATATACATATATATAATAATTAAACGATTTATGGCAATGTTATAAAAAATACTCTTACCTGTCAATAACAGCAAAACGAGGCGCCGCATATTGATATCCTTCTCAAAATGGATAAGTTTTTAGTTGGAAAAATTACGATAGAGGCAAAGCCATGATCTCGTCAGTTAAACTTGGTCAGGCTAATGTTTACGCGACTCAGCTGACGTCCTCGTATTACGCTCGCTAATCAACCACACACTTGCACACTGCGGGACCCGTACGCTGCAGTGTCAACGGCCACAAGCTTACGAGAAAAACTAGTCACTTGGCGAAAGCTGTCCTCCCTTGGTACGAGCGCGATGCGTAAGCACGTACCGTTGTATTGGAATAATTTATTCATTCATGATACGAGATTTCGACTCGGAAAACTAACTGACAGATCCCCTCTGTGATGAAAACATTACACATGGCTCAAGCGGCTACGAAAGCTTCGTCGCGCGCGATCACAGCGCACGGCGGCTGACTCGCGAGTTGCGTGAGTGGGCCGGCGGCGGGGACAGAGGGCCGGGGGCCACGCCTGCGCGCCGCGCCCGCACCGCGCCACCTACAGTATTGACCGACGACGCCTCCTTTCCACATCGAACATCCTTAACTAGGTACTAAGAATTCTCCTTTGAAGATTCCCTTAATTCCTTTGCCCAGATCTAGATACGCCAAGTGTAAATTTCATGCAGCTTAATTAAAATTGAACTTTTGGTATCCATAGAAACCCAAACTATAATAAAATTATATATTTTTATGAATTCATGGGTAAAAATTATCATAAATTAATATAAAAAAAATTAGGACTAACGACATATTTGTTTTCATTTGTAACTTGTTAATTAATTGCTAAATACACATGACTCCGCCTAAATAATAAATAACCGTTTATTTAAATAGGCTGAAAATAATATTTTAGATTAAAAGCATAACTCTTACATAACTACAGCCTTAATACATATTATATGCACCATTCAGTCATAACAATAATTGCTAGAATTGGCGCCGGGCTACATGGACTAGTGATCTAGTGCCTTTGGGTGAAATGCGCATTTCATGACGTCATTTGATATTGATGCTCATTCTATGTTAGCTAAGAAAGCAAATACAGGAGCTTATGTTATAACTCATAATTCTAATTATGCTTCCATGTTCTTATTTATAAGCTAAGCCTATTATTATTTTCTTCGTCAAAATATTATTAATAAATGGTGTTATAATTATAAATTATATTCATTTTGTTTTAAAATTTACAATTATTAAATAAAATAAGTAAGTTAAAATGTTAGTATCACAATGAAAGTAGTATTGTAATCATCAAATTAATATTTAACGATTATTCAAGGAAAAAAAAGCTCATGGCTCCATCTAGGCAAAATGTTACTTTACAAAGTACCTCCATCGCCACAGAATACTAGATATTCGTAACAAAAATGCACTTTGACTAATACAGATGGCGCATTCAAATCGTTGTAAAATTAATAGTACTTAAATGTTTTAATAAAAATATATTTGTTAATTTTATTTTATAGAAAAATGTTATATTTTGTACTTTCACTATTTATCTGCAAATTAAACAAGTTGAACACGCTTTAAAGTAATTTTAATATCATATTAATTTAATTTGTTAATTCCAGTTCACATTCACAATTCTTAAATAAATACGTTTAATAATTTTACGCAATGAGTCCGACACTGTTGTATCAAATTTTAACTGCCTCGTTGGTCTAATGGCTAGTTTGTACGGCTGCAGAACATAAAGGGTTCAAATACATAGCTGGACAATAATTTTCAAGAGAACTCCCATCTTCAGGGATCGTATTGCAGTCACATAAGATAAGAAGAGCGAGGAAACAAAGTGCACCTATTTGCACTAAGAAATACCCGTAACGAAATGGATATAGGTAATACTGTAGACTTTAATTTACTATGAACTATATCAAGCGTAGCTTTTATGGTAGGTATCTTCAGCTATACCACCTAGTACCACCCACCCATCACATATTCTTCTGCAATACTGCACAGCAATAATTAGTATTGTTGAGTTTTGAATCGTGAGGCAACCAGTGTAACTACAGGCACAAGGCAAACAAAACAATTTAGTTCCAATGGTTAGTGGCTTATTGACGATGTCACGGATGGTCAATATTTTAATATTTCTTACAGTGTCAATGTCTGTGGGCGGTGGAGTCCACTTACCATCAGGAAGGGCATTTGCCGGTCTGCCTTACTATTAAAAAAAAAACTACTATAACAATAATTACATCTAAAAGCAATCGAGAACCAACTTTAATAAGAAAATAATTATATGTAGTATTATTTTTTAATATATGCGTATGTAAAAAAAGACACATAAGCCTTCATTTTTTTATTCAGAAATTCAACTCTTTTTGTATTTCTATAAAAAATTATGTTAATATATTTTATTATATATTCTTTTTAAATTCTATGCAAAATCGAATACTTATTCAACTAACTTTATTTTGTCTATATGTAAACTTCATTGTTTCCGAACGAAGATTACATAACATCACTCTTAAAAGAATTGTAATGAAATAATAAAAAACCCAAAACAATGTACAAGTAAAAGTTTTATTTTCAGTTTCTACTATGTAAATAGAACATATCTACCTATTATGACTTATAATTTATGAATACACCTAAGTTACAGTATTCTCTATATAATTCAATTTACGTTTTGACCATGCTTGAATGAATTGTTTCTTGATTTCGAAAGCTATAACAGCTGCTGCCATTCCAGTATTTAAGCTGTCAACCCCTTTCTGCAGCGGTATATTTAACCGAAGTCCATTCTTGTTTGCAGCTAATCTGTTAACATAATTATCTATTCATATAAACTGTAATTGTTTTTGAGGGATAATCAAATAACACTAATTAAGACACTGTCCCTACACCAAACTAACTTACTCGAATCATAGATGGCACAATAAATCTAAATTACATGCAAATCCTTATTAAAATATATAATATATGTTTTGAGAATCGGCATGTGGTTCTGGCCATGTAGAATATAGCTACTCTATCTCAAACTGTGAAAATTGTAAGCAGATTATATGGTATTTTTTGTTAAGTCACACAGATTTTTCATTTTATTTTTATTTGAGATCTATATCATAGGGCACTGAATGTGTTAACCAGCACAATTAGCACCACTAAGGCAGCCAGCCACAAAAGTCTCCTAAATCCTTTTTCATGCAGTTATAAATAAAACGAGATTTTAACCGAGAGCAAAATCTATTCTAGTTTCAACTAAAACAAATAATGAAACTTTATAAACATGTTCAAATTTTAATTATACATTGAAATCCATGATTTTTATAACTTTTGACCAAAAACCAAACTGTCTGCTACCATAACTTCAGTAGATTAGACACACTGACTTGACCATTAAATTAAATGGATGATAGTGTAAACAAGTGAAAGATGATAACATATAGAAAAAAATAAAGACCATTACCTATAGCTGTTTTCACTTATTCCTTCAGTTTCTCCTCCTATTATTAATGTTACATGTTTCATATTGGCATAATCAATGCCGTAATATGGCAATACCGGTATATTGTTCCTGGTCACATTCTCTGTTTCTGTTGTTTCTGATATATTAGTGTTATTATCAGCTATAAATATTGATGTATCTTGGTCCAATAAATTAGGCAATTCTTCCCAATCAACTGAAGTATGGATTGGTTGTCTGAAATGAGCTCCTGATGCACTTCTTATTACTTTTGGATCCCAAAGGTCAACACAGCCTACAAGGTAATAAATACTTTTAATATTAAAAACAATTAATTACTTTTTATCATAAACTATAATTTTGTAAATCTTGGTATATTATACAGAGTGTAACAAAATTTGTGTCCGACCCGTGAAGTGGTTATTAGGTATCGTGTCGGTTCTATTTGTTATAATTTTTAAAATACTAAGCAGAAAAATCACTTAAAGAAATATATTAATTGTGTTTAACGACACTGTTGGTGGTAAAAACGTGGACTACTGAGGTCATGACCTCGTGTCTTAGCTACCCGATAGGTAAGAGCCAACTGTATTATAATTATTGGTTAGTAATAAAATGGATTATTTATATCAATGATATTTTTTAACTATCTCTAAAAATAAAAAATAAAGAGTTTTAACATATAGACTAGAATACCTTTTGTAAGCAAAATCTTTTCTGTTCCAACTCCTACAGCAGCCCTCAGAATGGCACCTAAATTCCCTGGTGTGCGTATATTATCACAAATAAATTGCAGTGGTATGGGATTAGTGTACCTCTTAATATTGTCAACATTAGGAATTTCAAAAACACCTGAAAAAAAATCATTTTAATTAGTCATTCATATTATATCATAATTTAAATTTTTAATGTAAAGAATTCTTAAAGATTGTGCTAAATAAACATTTATTATTTATTTATTTATTTACAGCCTTCTTAACCTTTTTCTTTCTTCTTAATCTTAACCTTTTATTATAAATTTTATTATTTTTAGTAACGTACCAAAGATTCCAGGTGATGTCTCTACATCAGACCATAATTCTATTTCTTTATATGGAATTTTATAAAATTGTACTCCAGTTTTAGGCAGGAATGGTCTTAAACTATTTAAATCTTCTATGCGGCTGAATATTACATATTTTAGAATACAATTTGCTTCTAAGCCATCAACAATCAATCTCCAGCCTTCGACTAACATTTGACCCTCTCTTAACCTTTCCTTTCTAGACTTTAGTTTAACAAGAAGATTACTGAAATATATATTCAAAATATATTATTAATTATTATTGAATAAACTATGTTACTGTGTTAACTTTTTTTTTGTGTTGTATCTTGTATATAAGTTATAAATTTCATTTGAAAGTTGTAAGTTTAACTTGTTTAACATCAAAAGGGATGAATGTGGTTGCTATAAATCTTAAACTGAAAAATGTATGTTTAATCTTATTTTTACAACACTATCTTTGCCACTTCATTCTTGTGATTTTATTAACTTCTATGTAAAAATTAAATATCAGAACTAACCTTATTCTTCCATCATTTTCCTTTAACTTTTCATAAATAATTTCACCTTTATCATCAAATACTTTTTTTTGACTCAAATAGAACTTCTTTTTTTTCAATGCAATATTCTTCTTTTCCTTTAATTGCTTAAAGTTATCTTGATTTGCTCCCAGCACGAGTGGCTTGATTGGTTCATTTTTATTCCGTTTGAAACCGTCAGTTTTGGTTTCGTTTGTTTCATTTTTGTTCTGTTTGAAACCGTCAGTACCGATGTCAATAACTTGCTCTTTTTTTAAGTTCACCTGGGAATCGGGTTCGAATGGTAATAAAACTTTAGCTGGTTTCCTATGCATCCATCTTCCATATAACCTAGTAGAAGATATTTTTTGTATTTGTGAGAGAAAAGATTTAGAAAAACAATAAACATTCCTACTCATTGTTAAGATTGAGCTTATCTTTGTTTTATAAGAAGAAATATCTGAATAGTTATTGATATTAATCAATTATTATTTTATTAAAAATTACAATACAAAACATTTTCCCAAATAAGAACTAAATTAAAAGTCAAAATTGAAATGACAGCTAGATTTTCAGAGACAACTACATTTTTTAAATGTAATAGGTACCTTCCTAATAGTATTTTTAATGGATGTTCAACTTCAAAGTATTTAACATATAGCATTTAGCTAGAAACTGCTAGAAATATTTGCCAATAACAGACGTTCTTTTCTTATTTTTGTTTAGATACTTGAGTTTAAATTGAATACCTATAGAATATAAAATATGGGCTACAATTTAAGAAAAATTGTTAGAAGCAATATGAATATAAAATTACCAAAGATTACAATGAATACATAAAAGACAAAGCTAAAACAATTACAATTTATCTCTTTTAAAATAATATATTAAGTATCGAAATTCTGATAAAAATAACGAAACTTCTAGATTTTACATAAATTTTTCTATTCATATAAAAAATGTAAAATATGAAGTAGCCAAGAATTTTCTTGATGATAAACTATTTTGTAGTAGTTTGTTTTTTAATTACCATTGGGTATACTGCTTGGAAAATTTCAATTGATTGTGGTAAACAAAACGATAAGTTATAATCTGTAGTGTAAACATTGACAATTGACAACTGGAAAATAACCAAGAATCGACCAATCAAATTGCGCTACGAAAAAATCTTTTGAATAACTACGTCCTACTCTTCATATGCGAACTCTGTGGTCGTCAGCTGAAAATTATCCTGTTCGGTGTTTATGCGTATTAAATGTGTTTATTTATAAATTGCTAGAAAGAGAAAATATTGCTGGGAAGACAAAATGGCAACGGGAGTAAAACCTCGTGATGAAGAATCATCTCTCACTAGAGCCGACTTAGAGGCGATACAAGATGCAATGAAAAATAAGAAGTTTCGAGATCTGCTATCCGAGTACTGTGATGAAGTACGTGACCCGGCGAATCAAGCAATCTATCAAAAAGAAATGACCCAACTAGAGAAGGAACGTGGTTACGACGTAACATTTATTAATCCAAAGGGTGGTTATGTCATTAAAACAAGTGTAGCAGGAGACAGAAAAGCTTTTATCAATATTTGCAGCAATGAAAATGTGGACAAACCGTCTTGTATCGTACAAGAACGAAATGGCCAAAAAGGTATGAACTGGCAACTTCCGTATACAATAATTCCACCGAGAGAAGATTTTAATCAAAAAAGAGAACGCTGTATTATTTACGATGTAGTATTTCATCCAGATACAT
Organism: Nymphalis polychloros; assembly: GCA_905220585.2. Taxonomy (NCBI): domain Eukaryota; kingdom Metazoa; phylum Arthropoda; class Insecta; order Lepidoptera; family Nymphalidae; genus Nymphalis; species Nymphalis polychloros. The sequence continues at coordinate 6,553,060 of HG992247.1, forward strand.
TGCGCATGGCTGAGGTAAACAAGCGATTCCGTGAGTTAGTAAACAATACTGCGTTTGAAGGGCTGCAGAAAACCTATGTTATTCATTTCGATAGTAACAATTGTCGTTTTCCAAAGGCCTGTTATAAAGGTATGACTACACCGGCCGTTATAAGGAAAGAAGATCCAAATTATAAACCACCAACTGACGAAGAAAATCAAGAATTTACACCGGAAGTCTTAGAAAAACTTTACCCACAACATATATACCAAGAAAAAGATCCCCTACAAGAAAATGTCACAAAAGAAGAACAACATAGAAAAAAAGCAAAAAATAGTAAAAGAGAATTTACTCATTCATCTGATAAAGGCTATACAGTACCTAAATATTTAATTAAACAGCAACAAAATGTAGATTTTCAAGACTTTACTTACCACAAAGATAGTAAGCAGTATTCTGCAATTCCAAGTAATTTAACTATTGAAATTAATTTACCACTTTTATCATCAACCAAGGACTGTGTATTAGATGTTCGGAAAAAGAGTCTCACACTGATTTCGGAAAAACCAGCAAAGTATAAACTTAATCTTGATCTCCCTTATTCTGTCGATGATGAATGTGGAAATGCAAAATTTGATAAATCCAAGCATATGTTAATCGTATCGCTACCAGTGATTAGAAAGAATTTATCGTCTAGTAAAATAACTTGTCAGAAGAGCGACAGCGGTGTAGAGAGTGAAGAAAATTCAAATGGTGAAGAAGAATCTTCAAGTAAAGTTAACCTTATAGAAGAAATAACATTAACTAGTGAAAAACCAGATTTATCTTCCACCCAAGAAAAAGAAACGTCTCCTATAGTTGATGAAGAATTTTTACTTTCCGATATTGGGTATACATTTCCATCATATACTTATAACGCACTAGATGATATAGTGGCATTCACCTTTCATGTTAAAAATACAGAAACAGATTCTGTTCAGGTTAAAAATGTTGAAAACAAAGTATATATTAAATTTACTTCTATTGGATCAGGATTCGTACCTATACATTATGCAGCCCTCATTGTGTTCGATCATGATATCAATTTTGAAAATGCAGTAGGTGAAGCCTGGGATAACAATGTTATTTTACAACTTGAAACAGGTGGAAATATTCCTGAAAAATTCCAAATAGGATTAAAAGAAGATGATTTGAAAACGGAATATTTTGATGTATCTAAACTTAAGAAAGCTTTAAAAGATGACACAGCAGAAAATTATATTCAAGCTTCGGAAGAAGCTACTTCAAGTCCTGTTGTTGAAGTAACTAACTTAGGAAGTGAAACTAACATTGTTGTTTCATCAACATCTCATAATGTTGATAAAGAAGATGAAAATGAAAAAGATATTGTATGGACTGAAAATGGTACTTTAGAAAATGGAGCCAAGAGTATTCTACGCAAACCTATTGCAATGATGAGAAGTTTTTCTGAATCAAGTTGTGGAGATGTTGCATCATCAATGGACTACATTAGTTCTGATTGTATTCCTGAAGAATCGAGCTTGAAAAAAACTGTTAGATTTAGTGATGTCATTGCAAGACAGTTTTACAGGTGAGTTAATTTTTTTTAATTTTTTATTATTATCTTTATAATAATATTTCAAACGTAATGTAAAAATACCTTGTTTTATTTGTTCAGATACAATTCTTCAATTGAAGGCCAAAAAAGAAAAAACCAACGTAAGAAGAGTAAAAAACGTAATTTGGAAAGGCGTAGAAGTGAGAGTGAAGCTGAAGAAGACTCTGTAAATGCACATCAGGTATACTCGTTTCTGGCATATTTTGATGCAATTAATGTTATGATGCTAATACTAATGCTATAAATGGTAGTCTATTGTCGTTTGATTTATTGTTAATGAGACATACATTTAATATTTTGCAGAGTTCTAGATCCAGGCTGAAATCGGCTCTTAAACAGAGACACGATAGTGGAGTAGCAGACAGTTCAGATGCAGAAGAATGCAAGTATGTCATGTCTGATTGCGATTTTCAGTATGACAGCAATACAGATGAGAATGCAAATAAGAATGATGAGACTAATATAAACAAAGATTCATCTATTTTGAAAATAATTGATAGAAATGGTAACACAAAAGAGAACCAACCTGAAATATGGAAATCAGCACCTATTCCACACAGTACAAAAATGGATAATAATATACAAGATAACCAAAGAAAAGTTACTTGTAGCACTATTAAACATAAAACAGACCTTTATAATCCAGACAGATTAAATAAAGGAAAATATTTAGAGATTAAATTTAAAAATGATCTTATATTCGATCTCGACATGTGAGATCCTCGCAGGATTGTATTATTTTGTTCATAACAGGCAATTGAGTGTTTTGAAATAATTATAGTATTTAGATTTTTAAACACTAGTAACCAGTGTTTTAGTTATTTTTAAAGGCATGAGTTTTTTCTTTTCCTTAAAACTTTCCATTTAAACGATGTTCCTTTTTATTGTAGAAGTGATGTTAATTGATTAGCTAAGTTTATGGCAATGGCCTATATTATTCTGCATGTTTGTCAATTATTTATAAAAAAAAATAAAATACATATTTGTAATTGTATTGATTAAATTTGGAATAGTGGTTAGTTCACACAAATTGATTTTAATTAATCGAAGGCAATTTAGTCCGCCTGAACAGACTTAATCAAATTGAATATAAATCGATTATTCAGTCTTAAAACATTGATTGCTTCGGTTTTACATTTTTGTTGTCAATATGTTGTAAATTATATACATGGAGATCATATAAAATTGAACAGTGTGAACTTGCAATAAGAGTTTCAATGTCAATAATTTGGATATTTGAGTTCTTTCGTGTTGCTCATTTTAGACAATATATTTGTATAGTTAAATACATTGAATGGTACAAATTAGATATAGTCACATACAAATTTTAATATCTGACACAAATTATATTATTAAATTGATGATAAACAATACACTTTTATACAATAGATATTAGACGACCTACATATTAAAAGATATATAAAATATTTTAGTGTTTGGTACTGTGTGTGTTTTAAGTCTACAGAAGAGTCTACAATTATAAATCAATTATTGTAATAATGTTTTTCATGAAATTAACCAATAAAAATGTTGGGTATAAGTTTTTATATGTGTTAATGATTTTCTATTAATATTGTATTGTATACTTTTTAGTACTCATGAGAATTATGTAAAAAACTTGCATTCAATTGTTGTCAGTGCCTTTGTACAAAAATTCATAACACTAAACAAAGCAGAGCACAATAACTTAAGCTGTTGTCATGAACACATTGCATTTACTTAGTTATGAAATTAATGTTTAGGTAATGATTGTGCTTGTTTTAAATCAAGTTTTAGGATGGAAATATTGTGATGTTTCGAATATTAATTTAATAGACGTTTAAAAGTAACAACATTCTTTTTTTTAAATACACACTACCCTGTAAGACAGACTGCAACAATTTTTTTAAATTTAAATATATTATTAGGGCTGTGTGTATGTAAATACATATATTTATGAATTTGAATGACATTTGTATTTAACGACGTATTATATTGTACTACCTAAATCTTTATTTGTTGGAGAAGACTGAACATTTTTATAACTCGAAAATACACTTACAACACGAAAATACACAATATAGATAGCGCTTCACTGCTATTAATTTATTATCTGTTTTTTCAGCAAACAGTGTGTTTAATATAACTAGGTAAAAGGTAATTTTTTAAAAATCTTGTTATTTATGTGTGTCGAATAAAATCCCAAGATTCTCTAGAGGAGAGATAACCGAACATTTGAAATATGTACTAAATCTATTTAATGTATTTACAGGATGTTAACATTGTTTAAGTCGAGATAATAGTAACGTGAACTGAGAAATAACAGATTAGGCGACGGCTATGTCACATGTACTGGTACAAACAGATTAGGTCAATGTCTTTCTGATTTTTTTGAATCATTTACTAGCGTATCGCAAGGTGACATATTTTTTAATAATTATCTTATTTCCCACATCGACGTTGTTATCTTGCAGTTTTCGTCATACTTATAAAGAGGTAAATTTTGTTTGTTAGTTTACGTTTTACAACCAAAAACTACTAATCCGGTTGATATGTAATACGAGACGTATTATAGTTTTTATTTTAGGACAAATATAAGCTACGGTCACATAAAACGATTAGATTGGAGGACAAACATAGCAAGAAAAAAACAAGCAAGATTTTTTTTGACCCAGGCCCTTCCTTGGCTTACGCAGATGAACTTATCAAAATTGCCATAGAGGACAAACAAAAACTTTAATTTCTATTTATTCAGAAGAACGAGACTAGTATAATTATATTATGTTTATGATTCTCACATATTTATTTGATTCGTAATTTATGGTTTTTACGAAATTATTTATTTCTAATTAACTTGAAAATCAATTTCGATGATTTAAGCTGCGTTATATTAAATTAAACTTAAGACAAAATCATTAAGTAATTTTTTTAATTGAATTACTTATATTTATTCAACCATTTACCGATAACTCTACTATAATTTTATTGGATTCACAATATTAATCGTTTAAATTATTATTATTAGAGAGCCGTGATTGTCTAGTGTCTAGAAGACGTGAGTCCTTAATTCTTAACCAATGATTCCGAGTTCAAACTCTGGCAAAGCCCACTGAATCTTCATGTGCTTAATTAGCATTTATAATTACTCGGCGGTGAAGAAAAACATCGCGACCAACCCGCAATTGAGCAGTGTGGTGGAGTAAGCTCTAGACCTCATAAAGGAAAGGAGGCTTTAGCCCAGTAGTGAGACATTAACAGGCTGTACATTTTTGCTTTCAGTACTCGTAAAAAAAAAACCAATTTGTAAATTGAGTTTTATTGTTGTTTAAAGTTGAGTGATACCAAAGGTCAAGTTAATAAGGTTCTTTTAAAATTAACACTCTTCATCAAAATAAACTTATACAGTAACAGTACAGTAACAGCCTGTGAATGTCCCACTGCTGGGCTACGGCCTCTTCTCCTCTTTTGAGGAGAAGGTTTTGGAGCTTATTCCACCACGCTGCTCCAATGCGGGTTGGTGGAATATACGTGACAGAATTTCAGTGAAATTTGACACATGCAAGTTTCCTCACGATGTTTTCCTTCACCGTCAAGCACGAGATGAATTATAATCACAAATTAAGCACATGAAATTCGGTGGTGCTTGCCCGGGTTTGAACCCACGATCATCGGTTAAGATTCACGCGTTCTTACCACTGGGCCATCTCGGCATTAAATACGTATACAATTAAATGTTTCAAAATATACTTCAAATTTCCTATAAACGTAAGCTAATATTCCTGTTAGTGTAAGGGATCAATTGATGAAATGCTCCACTGAAGCTGAATCTAAAGTTATCTCGAGAAAAAACTATGTAATCACAGTAATAGTAAGATTTTTAGTGTCCAACTTAATATGGTGTTACTTTACATTTTAACCGCCGGACGGAAAGGCGGGGGCGGCTAGTGCAGAACACTCTTCCCGACTGTACTAGCCGTCGCGTCGTCGCGTTTGGGTTCTACTACCACTTACCATCAGGTGGAGAAGACAATTGCTTTCCCTGCATACAAAAATATGAGCACCTACCTAGATAAGATAAAGACACCTCATCACAGTTATCAATATGGTAATATTGTCCAATTGAAAAGCAAAAACCAATTACAGGAGAATCCCGATTATCCGAATTAATTAAAACCAGGGGTATTCCGTATAATCGAAAATCCGGATAATCGATTTCAGAGTCAAATCAAACAGTAATTAAATTTAAATAACTTTTTATTATAAAATGGGTTTTACATAGATCATTTAGGCAATACGATATAAAAAAAAATGAGTTATAAAGGTAAATAAAAACACAATACCTATGTAATTTAAGATTTTGATTGGAAATAACTTGTAATTTATCTTTTGACGTAATGAACCACATCTTTCATTGCGGCCAAGTTCCTGATGCGCTTCAGCTGTAATAACTGTATGGGATTCGATACGTCCTGTCTTTGTCTTTGAGGCGGGAATAAACTCGTCGTAGCATGTCTCGTTGCGCCGTCAAAACATTCCTAAATCGGTAATTAGAGCCGTGAAGAATGAGTCCGGATATTCGGATAATCGAGATTCTACTGTATATGTAAATACATGTATTTGGTTCAAAGCAAGGTGTTCGTGTTATCAATATTCTTAAGCCGATGTCGCGTGATAACTTTCGAATGGTTTAATTTTCATAGAACGAATACTGTAGGATAAAAAGAAGATAAGAAAGGCGAATGCTTCAGGCTGTAATTAGCCGTATGTGTACATATTATCAACGAAAGATAACGTGGGCTGGACATAAATTAAGATTAGAGCTGACTATTGAATTTCTAAGCCGTTTATTGCGTAAATCATTTTTATTAGATAATAATTAAAGTCACTCATTATAAACTAATATAAAAGTTAAGCATCATATCAGCTGGAAAACGTCCACTGCTGGACAAAGACCTCCCCCAAAGATTGGCCTTTGGAGGAGGCCTTCGTCCAAGTTAAGCCTTGACCTGTCAAGAAATTCCATGTTTCGAAATAATTTATATAAAAAAATACATTATATAGGGTTTTCCATTAAGGGCGCTTGATCGTGCAGAACTTCCATCGTAGCGTGTGCTGTGTGGCACGTAGCGCCGTCCTGTTGAAACCACATGTTGTCCAGATCCATATTCTCGATTTCGTATCGCTCACCATTGACGGTGACGGCCACACCATTATCGTTTTCGAAAAAATACGGACCAATCACGCCTCCGGCCCAAAATCCGCACCAAACAGTCACTTTCTGCGGGTGCATTGCCACTTGGTGAACCTCGTGTGGATTGGTCTCGTCCCAAATACGGCAATTTTGCTTGTTGACATAGCCATTCATCCAAAAATGCGCCTCGTCGCTGAAGATGATTTTTTTGCCAAAATCGGCGTCAACTTCCAACTGCTCTAATGCCCAGTCAGCGAACACACGGCGCTGTCTATGGTCATTAACCTTGAGCTCTTGGGTCAGCTGGATCTTGTACGGGTGCAGGCTCAAGTCACAACGCAAAATTCGCCAAGTTGTCGTCTGCGAAAGGCCGAGTTCCTGTGCGCGACGCGGAATTGACTGCCGCGGGTTTTCGAGGACACTGTCGCGCACAGCGGCGATATTCTCGGGAGATCTCGCGTTACGTTGACGCACGGGAACCGGCTGATTGTTAACTGACCCGGTTGACTCGAATTTGTCCACCAATCGACGGATAGTCGACTCGGCAGGACGATCATCGCGACCGTAAAACGGGCGAAGTGCGCGGAACGTTGCTCGAACTGAAGACCCATTTTCATAAAACAATTTTATGATTTGCACGTGCTGCTCGACACTGTAACCTGCCATGGTGGCAACACACTGCATTTGACAGCTGTCACTCAAACAACATGGCCGCAATCAGCTGTCAAAGTTCAAGCGTCCCTATTGAAAAACCCTATAGAAGCAACCTATAGAGTGATATATATGTGTATCACCGTCTTATCGCCTCTACAAGTGATAGGAGGGCTGATTCATTTTTCGCCCAGAGAATCGGAATTTCGGTTCAAAGGGGAAATTCTTGCCACTTTTCCACGCGATTTGTACAGTAACTATTTTAAATTTTTATCAATTATTTCATTCATTTTCAAAGCGTGATAGCAGATGACACAACAAATAATGTAATTTAAGAATATGTTGGATGCTAGAATATACATAGATATATGATTATTATTAATTTTTGGACTGTACTACCCCTTTCATCAGGTGGAGTAGAGTCTTTGCCTTCCCGTTGATATGTATATAAATAAGTACTCATTCTCAAGGTAATACTTATTAATTAACATACGCAACTACCTACATATAATTAGTAAACGTGTAGATCTATTGCTCTCATGATGTAAATATTTAGGTAATACTTAACTTATGTAAAGGAAATAGCTATAGGCACTATTATCACATTCTAAAGATTTCATACGCGTTATTTGTCTTTGAGGTCGATGTTTGTACTTACTTTATCTAAAACAGTTTGAAGGATGTATTCATAGTACGCAGTTTGAGCTATTTAGATAAGTTAGTACCTAAGCGCAAATTCTTGATATATGATATCATTTGACTATTTATGTTTATTTACCATCAGTACAAGTGCTTTCCATGATCCAGTTATTTATAAGCAACTGGTAAATATACTTTTTGTATGTACCTATTTAATTTTCAATGAACTTATCATTTTACCCATAGTTTCTAGTTTAAAATGATATTTTAATCAACAGAATGATACTTCTGCAACGGGGACCGACCGCCGGCCTTCGACGCTGTACCTTCATGTCGATGGTAAGCTCGGTGCAAAATCTTACTCTACCTTTACTCGGTCGTAAAAATCTTACTCTAGCTTTACTCGGTGGTAGAGCTTTGTGCAAGCTCGTCTAGGTAAGTACCACCCATTGATCAGATATTCTACCGCAAAACAGCAGTACTTTGTACTGTTGTGTTCCGGTTTGAAGGTGAGTGAGCCCGTGTAATTACAGGCACAAGGAACATAACATCTTTGTTTCCAAGATTGGTGGCACATTGGCGATGTAAGCAATGGTTAAAATTTCTTACAATGCCATTATCTATGGGCGTTGGTGACCATTTACCGTCAGGTGACTCATATGCTCTTCCACCTTCCTATACAATAAAAAAAAAGCTAAGTCCGTAATATCTTTCATATAAAGTTTGTTAGGAATAAGTCAAAACTATGAAAGTACTAAAAATTGGTATTGGTTCATCTTGATAGATTTCATGTGTCCGACTCAAGGCTACATGTGAGCAGGGTCTATGTCAGTCAACTCAGTGACAAGTAATAATAATAATAATAATAATTTATTGAGAAAAAGAGCATAGCCTTACAGATAAAGATACAGTTTTTATAATACTAAATAAAAGAAAAACAAAAGAAATATTAATAATAAAATTAAAATAATAAAAATAATTAAATAAATAAAGACACAATTATGATATAAAAACTAGGTAGGTACATGAAATGTGCCACACCAAATGTGACCACATAGCCCGTGTGCATGACTATCTTAGGATATATATTAGCGTTACAATATATTATTGTGTGTGTGTGTATGTGATTGTGTGTGCGTGTGTGTGTGTGTGTGTGTGTGTGTATGTGTGTGTGAGAAAGAGAGCGTGTGTATTAACAAAGGAGTTTTTCTGTGTCAACATAATCCAGTGTCATCAACCATTTTTTTAATTTTATTTTACAATCTCTTCTATTTAACTTGTGTATTTTTATAATGTTATTAATTTTGTTGTATAGTCTAAGGCCCGCAAAACGCGCTTGTTGCGTGCGAATTTGGTATTTTGTACCTCCGTAGGAAAGACAACATCTTTGCGGCGCTTATTAGTAGTAATGAGTAGAGAGCGATGCTTTCTCAGAACACGTTGCAGTACGTATTGTTGCCTAACCGTTAAAACTTCGCTGTCCTTAAACAATAAATTTGTTGGATATCTAAAGGGTTTGCAGTACATAACTTTGAGGACTGCTCGCTGAGCTCTTTTTAGTTTCAGCATACTAGTTTTGTCGGCTCCTCTCCACCAAACAACACAATAAGACAAAAGCGACTGGCAAAGAGTACAATAAATCATTTTGAGTGTGTCTATACTTGCTGAAAATCTGAGAAGTTTCACAAAATAGACAAGTTTACGAAGTCGGGACATTAAGTTACCTATATGAGTATGCCACTTAAGGTTACAATCTATATCAACACCGAGGTATCGGGTGCTGAGTACCACACAAAGCGGCAAACATGAACAGTGGGACGTGGTTCTGTCACAGGAATGGGCTCTTATGTTGATAGGGATTCTTGGTTGTGTCACAGATGATATAGAAAACGTCATTATTTTGGTTTTATCTGCATTTAGTGTTAGGAGATTGTCGGATAACCAATCTGTGACAATTCCAAGACTCGCTTAAGCAAACTGCACTGTACTATTCCAGTCCTTAACATGAATTAGTAAGGCAGTATCATCTGCATAAGTGAAAATTGAGCAATTCTTCAGAGCAAATGAGCAAAGATCGTTTACATATATCAGGAACAATGTTGGTCCCAGTATGCTACCCTGAGGAACACCGTACTCTACACTAAGGTTTGTGCTGATATAGGGTTTTCCATTAAGGGCGCTTGATCGTGCAGAACTTCCATCGTAGCGTGTGCTGTGTGGCACGTAGCGCCGTCCTGTTGAAACCACATGTTGTCCAGATCCATATTCTCGATTTCAGGCCAAAAGAAGTTGGTTATCATCGACCGGTATCGCTCACCATTGACGGTGACGGCCACACCATTATCGTTTTCGAAAAAATACGGACCAATCACGCCTCCGGCCCAAAATCCGCACCAAACAGTCACTTTCTGCGGGTGCATTGCCACTTGGTGAACCTCGTGTGGATTGGTCTCGTCCCAAATACGGCAATTTTGCTTGTTGACATAGCCATTCATCCAAAAATGCGCCTCGTCGCTGAAGATGATTTTTTTGCCAAAATCGGCGTCAACTTCCAACTGCTCTAATGCCCAGTCAGCGAACACACGGCGCTGTCTATGGTCATTAACCTTGAGCTCTTGGGTCAGCTGGATCTTGTACGGGTGCAGGCTCAAGTCACAACGCAAAATTCGCCAAGTTGTCGTCTGCGAAAGGCCGAGTTCCTGTGCGCGACGCGGAATTGACTGCCGCGGGTTTTCGAGGACACTGTCGCGCACAGCGGCGATATTCTCGGCAGATCTCGCGTTACTTTGACGCACGGGAACCGGCTGATTGTTAACTGACCCGGTTGACTCGAATTTGTCCACCAATCGACGGATAGTCGACTCGGCAGGACAATCATCGCGACCGTAAAACGGGCGAAGTGCGCGGAACGTTGCTCGAACTGAAGACCCATTTTCATAAAACAATTTTATGATTTGCACGTGCTGCTCGACACTGTAACCTGCCATGGTGGTTTGGGAGGACGGAATGAATATAACACACTGCATTTGACAGCTGTCACTCAAACAACATGGCCGCAATCAGCTGTCAAAGTTCAAGCGTCCCTATTGGAAAACCCTATATTATCCTCAATCTTGACACACTGAGAGCGATTTTTAAGGTAGCTCTCGAAGAGATGCTACCTTAAAAATGATGATGACGATGATGCATGACCTCGGATGCCTATGTTGTGCAGTTTCTTAAGGAGGATGGGGACAGAAACTGTGTCAAATGCTTTAAATATGTCTAAGAATATAACAAAGCACTTATTTTTGCAGTTAAGATGTTCAGTTACTGTATCTGTTAGGGCTAGGACAGCAAAAATGTTAAAAGTAAAACGTTTATAGTAGGTATATAGGTGTATAAACAAGGAACCATAAGAACAATAATACAAAGACTTCCAAACCCACTCAGCTCATTTCACTTGGTAATTAATGGTGTTAGGAATATGTAAAACTAATTAATAAAAAGTAGTAATTGCCTCTATATATGGTATATATTTATTTGACAATACGCCAGAAGGCTTTGTTTGAGTAGGGTAGACACCGGATGCTCTGATAACAAATACATACAAATAAAGAGTATTAAGAGATATATAAGACTAGTGACATAATGTCATTATAATACAAATTGCACTTCCTATATTGTCTTTACTGTCGCACTCACATTACATTTTAATATATTTGCGTACCTAGTTAATTAGTCTCTATAAATAATGGGTGCTGCGGGGTCAAAATCAGTCAGGAGGATACCATTGTAATAAGTTAATTATGTGGAATTTGATTGATGATGTATTTAGCCTATCATTATACCTACATTCAATTCATTAGATAGTGTAAGTAGTGTGCTTTGGATTAAAGGCAAGACAAAATAATCGACTTGAAGAATCAGTTGGTAAAATACTATATTGTATTCTCATCATCTTCAGTTAAATTAAGATTTTATTGTTATTCTGTTATTCATTGAGTCGTGAATGCTTGCTACAATTATTGTGTATATTTTTTTTTTAAATTTGCCAACGGCTGTTCGTACTCGCCCACGAAGGGTTCCGTACCATTATCTATAAAAACGGTAAAAAAATCATGTATGTTGTATGGGAGTCCTTAAATATTTATTTTATTCTGTTTTTAGTTATAGCGGCAACAGAAATACATCATCTGCGAAAATTTCAACTGTCTTACTATCACGGTTCACGAGATACAGCCTGGCGACAGACGGATAGACGGACGGATGGACAGCGGAGTCTTAGTAATAGGGTTCCAGTCTTACCCTTTGGGTACGGAGCCCTTAAAACGAAGATTGTTTTTGAGCGATCCTATAATTTCCTTTAAATGAAACTAAAAAAAAATCTTTTTATTTTTGCCCTTATTTTAACTGTTGCATTTCCTCTAAAATTTATTTACGTGTATTAGGTAACAGTTAGTTTTTGCATCCCGAATTAAATTTTCAGCACATATCCTGGTGTTCAGCATGTATATTATTAATATGAACGAGTCTATAAATAAACTGACCGATACAACCCGCAATGAATTTATATATAGCTTGAAGACATCTTATGGGTTTATATTTGGCTGAGTTTGTGGGGTCGTTTCGGTGTTTTAGAAGCATATTAGTAATTCCGGCTGTTACATATTTAGATATTGACTGCGGTCTGTGGATTATGAATAAATTTCTTCAAATAATTGTGGATTAGGGTTATCGTGTACCACCCGACTTTTTTTAATACCCGGGTATCGGGTACTAAAAAAAGAGAGAAAGAGACATTTTTCTTTTCTAAACGAATAATAGTGTGAAACTTATCATTGCGATTTGAGTGTTTTATAATACAACGACTACTAAAATAGAATGTAATTGCCTCGCTGTTTTAGTTGATATCTCGCTTATAAGATTGCATAAACTGAGATCCTAGGGTCGAATTCGACATATACCTATAAAAAGATTGATTTCTTTTGGTTGTTTTGATGTAAATCTTTATTACCCGGATATTTTAGGTTCCTAAAAACCCAATACCATTCTGGCTTCCATCAACGTCATTTAGTTTAGGAAAGGATTGCCGAGATGCGGGTGCAGGGTGTATAAGTATATACTAGCTAGTTATAAGCCTCGTTGGTCTAGTGGCTAGATATAAGGCCGCAGACCCGGTGGGCCTGCGTTCAATTCCCAGGTCGGGCCAATAAATCGTTATTGGGTTTTTCTGTCAAAAAATTCTCAGTAGTAGCCCGGAGTCTGGAAGTTGGAAGTGTGTACACTCCCGTGCCTCGGAAAGCACGTCCTGCGCCTGAACTCTTTCCGGTCGTGTCAGATTGCCGCCCCATCGGATTATGAGAGCTAAGGAAAAGAGAATGCACCTGTGTTTGCGCACACACTTGTGCACTATAATTTCTCTTGCGCAGTTGGCTAATCTCTCTTGAGATTGGCCGCCGTGGCCGAAATCGGTCTGGAGGAGGGTAAGTAGCTGATGTTGGGAAAAGTGTATACACACAGGATAGGAGATCTGGTTCTTTTAACTTGTTCGTGTTATTATAAATTAATATCTGACCATTTACGTAATTAGCCAACTTAAACTAAATTGTCTCAAGGCAACTATCTTTGCGTGTAAAATGTTTTTTTTATAATAAAACGCATAATTGTTATATTTACCAAACATAGATGATCGATCATGCTCCCACTAAATTTGAAACAACGTTTAAACGTAAAAATAAATTTGAAATTGTTTCATTCTTAAAATGCCGACAAACCTAAATAAAAAAATAACAACTGTGTATAAAAAAATAATAACATTTATTACGAGAGAACGATTTTTGAGAAACCAAAACAAGCGTACAAAGTATAGCTCTTGCTCGTTCGTTTTTTTACCCCTGACGTTTATTTCTTTTTTTTTCTATCTATTGTTTGTCTACGTATGAGATCGTAGCTCTCGAACGGATAAACCAAATTTGATTTAGTTACTTTTGTTTGAAAGATATCGAGAAAGTTTTGAGGCTATGTTTGAAAAATATTATTCAGCCGTTTAATAGTTATCTGAGTGGGGTATCAAATGTAAGGAATTCATTTGTGTATTAAAAAATGGCTGTTTGAAGGAAAGCTGAATTATTATACTTTATCCATTCTCACACTCTTCAGACTTTTATAGGGAGAGAGGGGGAATGGCGTTCACTTAAGGAAAATACGCTGTATTTTTTAAAATATTAATTTTACTTTAAAATTTTCAAACATAACATGTTCTTTAACTATTCAGTAATCAACATTTTAACACCAAACGTATTTAACGTTGACTTATAAGTATTAGGAAAGTGTTTAAAAAAAATCAAGTTTGAGCGCCATTGCCCCTGACTGTGGGTAATGCCGCTCAGGCTAAGGGGTAATGACGCTCAAACATGTTTTTGGAAAAATATCTACTAAGATCAATTTTCATTACACTACTAAGTGTTCGATAAACCTTAAATAATTAAAGTAAAGTCTACAATCATAAATAAGCATCACTTATACCTATTTGTACGTGAGGTAAGCTCTATATAATTTAAAAAATATATAGTTGTTATCTTTAATATCAAATTAACTTCAATTATTATCATTAGAGGTAATCACAATAAGAAATAGTAAGATTCTATCGTTGGGTACATAAATCACAGATGTAACATGAGACCACAGTCCGCAGATGGTACAGCCATACCACATCTCGTTATTTTTTCCGAATTCTTCGCAAATAATGCATTTGTTGTAATCTTCATCACCCACATTCACTTCGTCATCACTGTTATCGTCGCAAAGGTGCTCTTCATCTTCATTCTCCTAAGAACTTTCTTGTAGAATCTTTCGTTTGTATAATTTCTGATTTTTATTCTTCTTTCCTCTATCTAGGTTTTTTGTCTTGATTTTTCAGTGTTCAGTTTCGCAATCTTTTTATTTTCTTTATCTTGTAAAATACTTTTCATAGGAGTCGCAGTTAATATAGTAGCATGTTGTTTCCTCTTTCTTTGGACTGGCTTAGAAGATGGTGCCTGATGGTGATGTGATGGTGATAGTTAGGGTCCTTGCTATAGCAGCAAAAGATACAGGAGTTCCTCTTTGTTCGTCAAGATGTTTTTGGTTAAAATGAACTACCAAATCGGATTCGAAGCATTGGTCCTTATTTGATGGACCTGCCAAAGGAAATGTATGTCTTGAAGTTATGGCCGTGCTACAAGACTGCGTATTTCCAAGATGCTGGAAACTTTGGTCTTCATTTTGAGCGATTGGTTCCAATTCGTGTGCTACAGTTTAGCAAATTGAAGGTCTTCTTCGCTCCAAGCCGCTTTAGCAGTGGTTCGTGGACGATTTCTGGGCATGTCTATAAGAAAAAAAAAGTGATTATGGGATAATGGCGCTCAGGTGAGCGGTATAACCCCAAACGGTTGATTTGTAATTAACTTGAAATTTCTAAACATTCATATAAAATTGTACATTATCATAAAATAGTTTTATGAGGTGGTTTAAGTGTCCCCAATCCCCGCGCTTCAGGCGCCGCGGTATGTTGTTATGTTCGATTTTAACAAAGTTACAGAGGTGAGCGCCATTAGCCAGTGAGCACTATTGCCCCTGCTCCCCTACATATAATTTATCAATTGTAAAGTGACATCTAAAGGTCCTGATACAAAGCATGACAAATGATTGTAAGCGTTTTCAAAGCGAGATGGACACAATTATTTGAAAATATTGCAGCAGAAAATATAAGCAGGTGACATTTAAAGGTAAATATGTATCTAATACCAATTAACTAAAACTAAACATTTCTCACAGAATATCTTAATGTTATCTTACGATATATATATTCCTACTTTTATTCATTGAATTGTTGTAACTCATAATTTTTTTAAGGGTTTCGTTCACTCGATAAAAAGCAAAACTTTTATCTCTGAACTGGACTGAGAAGTTCAAATTTTGGTACTCCAACCATGAACAAAAGTAAAGTTCCAGCATGTAAATGTCTCACTGCTGGGCTAAGGCCCCTTTCCCCTAACATGTGTCGAAATATGAATTTAAAAAAAGTTCTAAAACTGTAATAACCATTTATTTATATCCCATTATAAAAACCCTCATTTGCTTGTGCGATGTCGGGTATAGTATAGATAATTTGAGATAAGAAATAAGTTGTTCTAGTGTTGTTGGTCAGTTGATCTATTTTTATACAATAAAATTATCATCGTAGATAGTTCTTAAAATAATTATATAACCACGAATATTCATCAAGCAATAAATATATAATCTATTAATATAACGTTATAACGGATTAATATCCGAATGTCAACCGAATGTCCCACTGCCGGGCTAAGGCCTTCTCTCCTTTTTTTTGAGGAGAAGTTTATTCCACCACGCTGCTCGAATGCTGGTTGGTGGAATACACATGTGGCAGTATTTCAGTAAAATTAGACACATGCAGGATTTCTCACGATGTTTTCTTCACCGTCAAGCACGAGATGAATTACAAATACAACTTAAGCACATGAGAATTCAGTGGTGCTTGCCCAGGTATGAACCCAGCCCATGATCATCGGTTAAGATTCACGCGTTTGATAAATAGATAAATATAACAATATATGTATTAATTTAGTTAACTGAATAAGCAGGTAAATACTATGTAATATTAATATATTAAATAACCTCAAATAACTCTGAACTATTTCCGGTCGTGTCGGATTGTCGTCCCATCGGATTATGAGAGCTAAGGAAAAGAGAGTGCACCTGTATTTGCGCACACACTTGTGCACTATAATATGTCCTGCGCAGTTGGCTAATCTCTCTTGAGATTGGCCGCCGTGGCCGAAATCGGTCTGGAGGACCTTCATCATCATCATCATCATCAGCCTTTCGTCGTCCACTGTTGGACATAGGCCTCTCCAATGGCACGCCACTGAGCTCGATCTTCAGCTCTCAAAATCCATCCGCTGCCAGCCACTTTGCGTATATCGTCACTCCACCTAGCCGAAGGGCGCCCTACGCTACGTTTGCCGAAAAGTGGTCTCCACTCTAGAACACGTCTACACCAACGGTTGTCGGTTCTGCGACACATGTGTCCAGCCCACTACCATTTCAGCTTGCTAATTCTTTGGGCTATGTCGATAACTTTGGTTCTCTGTCGGATCACCGCGTTTGGGATTCGATCCTTCAGAGAAACCCCGAGCATAGCCCTTTCCATCGCTCGCTGAGTGACCTTAAAATGGTGAACCAAACTCACGGTCAGTGTCCATGTCTCGGCTCCGTAGGTCATAACTGGTAGGACGCACTCGTTGAAGACTTTTGTCTTTAAGCATTGTGGTATCCGTGACGAAAAGACTTGACCAAGTTTCCTATACGCTGCCCAGCCCAACTGTACTCTTCTGCGTGACTCCTTCTCGAAGTTGTTTCGACCCAACAGCAAAGTTTGCCCAAGGTACACATATTCCTGAACAACTTCGAGAGGAACTCCGTTAAGAACTATTGGTTCCGGATCAACGTGTCCATTGAACATTATCTTGGTTTTGTCCAAGTTCTTCCGGAGACCAACTCGAGCAGAAGAATCAGCCAGGCTGCTCAGCATATACTGCATGTCCTGCACGGTTTCTGCCACGATGACAATATCGTCCGCAAATCTCAAGTGTGAAAGGTACTCGCCGTTTATGTTTATGCCCCGCCCTTCCCAGTGCAGCGTCTTGAACATATCCTCTAATGCATTAGTGAACAATTTCGGGGATATGACATCCCCTTGTCTCACTCCTCGATCCAAGAGGATGGGGTCAGACTGCTGATTCTGTACTTGGACGGTCATAATAGCAGCATCATGCAGACCTTTCAGCACTTGGATATATCGCCAATCGATTTGGCACCATTGTAAGGACTCCAGAACAGACCAGGTCTCAATAGAGTCAAAAGCCTTCTCATAGTCCACAAATGCTAAGCACAGGGGCTGATTATACTCCTCCGTCTTCTGTATAATCTGCCGCACTGTGTGAATGTGGTCTATGGTTCCGTATCCTCTTCGAAACCCGGCCTGTTCTGGGGGCTGAAACTCGTCAAGTCTACGCGCGAGACGATTTGTGATGACACTGGAAAACAGCTTATAGACATGGCTCAAGAGGGAAATAGGTCGGTAGTTCTTCAATAAGGTTTTGTCACCTTTTTTGAAGAACAACACGACAATACTCTTGCTCCATGCCTTTGGAGTTCTCCCCGAAGAGATGACAGCGTTGAATATGCGTTGGAGCTGCGCTAGTAGAGGTTTTCCAGCTGCTTTTAACAGCTCCGTCGTAATTCCATCTTCCCCAGGGGCTTTTCCATTTTTTAGCTGTCCCAAAGCCATCACGATTTCGTCTTGTCTGACTTCTGGCAGCTCTTCTGTGAAGTAGGTTGGGGTGGCTCTAGGATCTTTAGGGTCGGGTTGAGGACGAGACGCTTCTGATGTGTAAAGTTTACCGTAGAAGTCCTGCACTTCCTTCAAAATCTCGAGCTTAGAAGCGACGACTTTTCCCTTTGAAGTGGTCAACTTCGTCAGATGGCTTCGGCCTAGCTGTTGGACGAAGACTTTTGACCCCCGGTTTCGCTCGATCGCTTCTTTTATAGAGCGCGTATTGGAGTTTCGGAGGTCACGTCTTATCAGCTTATATATTTGCTTATTCAGATCTGACGAAGGACCTTACTTAACCTCAAATATACGATGACGTTAAATATAAATAAATGATATGATTTTACAACTTATTTATACTAATATTAATAAAACACTAATTTGACTCATCCGTCATTCGATATAAAAGAGTGGGAACAAGTGTAACAGTAGAGTTGTTCCCTGGCAAGCGGCGAGTATTTCTAAGGTACGATATTCTTTTTTATATTGTATAATATTGTTGTATGGCTGTTATATTGTCTTACTATAGTGTTATTTGTATGTAAAATGTAACTAGTAGCAATATGAAGTAAATATACTAAAGATTATATTGTGTGAGGGTAATGTATGATATAATCAAAATAGATAAATGTACAACATAATGAATAATGAATTATTTAATCTCCTAAAGCAAGGTTGATCTTCATAATCTCTATAGTAATAAAAACAATAATTAGCAATAATTGGTTCAGAAATAATATAGTTAACGTTAATTTAACCTTTCATATTTGACAATATTACTATTATATATTAATTCTTACTATAAAAAATATCTGACACGTTCTTACCACTAGAGCATCTCGGATTAATATACTTTTAACTAATTTTATTATAAAAATAGCATTTCGTTTTCACAATTTAAAACTTTATATTTGTATTGAAAATCCAATAATTATATTATATGTGAAGAATAGAAACTGAAAAAATCGATAGTTTTTTATTTTTATTTATTGAAATAAAAAAAAGAAAATGAGACTAATGAAATGAGATTCTCAATTGTGTATACATGTTTACCGTTCTCGCATTCCGGTCCATTACTCTGTTTTCCAAGTGAAAATCAATAGTCAATACTCTTAATACAATATGGTGGCTTAATAGAAATGGCTTTATGTAATCGTAAAATATAAAGCGGTAAAATATATGCATTGCTATATATGTAGATAGATTTTCTTAACTATATAAATTATTTATATGAAATGCAGTTAGCATTTAAAATTATTATATTGAATTGAGGTTGGCCGTAAAAATGTTCAAAATAGATTTTTAAAATATCAGTACATTCCTCCTATATTTATAGATATTTCGATAATAATGAAACAAAGACAAAGTGGGCTAATGTTGATGGTGTGATGTGATTTTTTTAAATTAAATTTATAATAGCACAATATTTATGGTATTATTATGTACATTATTTACATAATATACTATCTTATATCATTTAATTTTATTTGCATCGATACTACAAACGTGTGGAACTGCTCTAAACTGAATCATTCAATTCATTTGATAGAGTGAATACATTAACAGATGAAATAAATCTTTGTATCAATCAGATTTCCAATTTGTCCACGCCAAACATGAAAACCATCGGTTTGATATCGCCTAGAGATTTACAGTGACATTAAATAACATTAAAAGTCTTTTTACTACGCTCTCACTACGCTACTTATCACGATTAATTCATAATGAATCGTCGCTATTGAGAGCTTTCATCGCGACCTGTTGTAAATTCTGAAAAGATGAATTTATGACGAATTTTATTCCTGCAGTAAATTATGTAATTTATCTCTATATATAAAACGCAACGTTCAGACTGACTAGTGTAAGTACAGATTAAACTACAAGACAGGGACTTGAAATTTGAAGTAGCCCATCGTTTTGTGTTGTCGAGATACTCTAAGAACGGATTATATGAAAATTTGAAAGATTTTACCGTTTAGCTATGGCGGTTAACCGTTTAGATAAGGCAACGATATATCGTAGCGATATCCCTCAGTTCATGAGACTTGCTGTATTGGGTACAAGTTATACGCAAGTCGTGGCTTGTCGAAGCGGACACCGTGTATAATTGGAGGATTTCATAATATTTCGTTATTCCTGATGTAACGCTCGAGCATCTGCGGAGAACTGACGATCGACGCATGGTTTAGCACTTAGATAGATTGATTTAGGTTAGTGTAGCACGTTGAGAACATAGGGTTGTCCGATGTAACTGTGCAGACTTGACTCTTGAAACTAGAATCTTGAAATTTAGAAATCATACCTTTAGAAAGCCTTTGGAAGTCTCCTTTATGTGCGGTTCATTTGTAAAAGAACACTATAACTTTATGGAATTATTCAATGCGTGGGAAATCGTTTAGGAATTATAATTCCTAATAATGTAACACTGAGCTTATAAATAAATATTTGTTTGTTTATTGAACTAGTCGATTAATTCCGTCTTAATATTTAATTTTAGCGCAGCGCAATAAATATGTCAAATACGGTTTAGTGATTAAAGAAACGTGTTGAACTGAAACGGCAATGTAGACACACATATGAGTGGTCTAAGAACTTATCTGAAAGAGTTACTATTTTTTTCTACTTTGTTTTTAATATATAGTAACCACGTCCCGTGACAGCGTCTTAAATTCAAATTTATTAAATATAATATTTTTTACCTGTACGCTTATAAAAAAAATTAATAAATTATTTTCTACTTAATTTCATGAACAACTGTTACATAACATTCTAAGTGCATATTTTAAATTTATTACAACAAGGCATACATAGCAAACAAGCCTTAACCTACTACGTAAATGATTTCAAAGTATATTTATCTTATTGTTACAGAAGAAGCTTTAAAAAGTAGCCTATAAATCTTGTATTCCAAAGGTCTGGACAATGGGTATTAGGCGAATCACGTTTTCAGTGAATTATATTGCTTTCTTGAAAGCGTTATGCTGTTATTACAATTTCCATGGATACGGGACAGTCTCTTTTCTAAGTAAAAAATAACTAGGTGTAGAGAAAATTACCTACTATTAAGCATAAACTACTCTAGGATTAATATAATATATTATCTTCTTATTTCACGTAATATACCTAATGTACCTTATTAATATAAAAAATAAACATAAAGTCTAACAAGACTAATTTATTGTTCAATTATAATAAAGTAGCTGCACAGTTTCACCCGCGTTATATGTTACTGCTTCTCTGTGTCGTGGCTATTATGTTAAATAGTCTACAACCTTTATCAATAATAGGCTATCGGCCGGGATCCTGTAATTAGCGCGTTCAATAAAACAAATAATTTAATCAGCTTTATAATATTAGTATACATCAGTGGTTCTAAACCTTTTCAATCTTGTCAGCGCTATGACATCAAGTGAAAGAACTTTATTACCCATAAAGAATCGCGCAGTTCACTTGTGCAATGAGCAATACATATTAAGTAATATACATAATTAGTTTAAGTGGCAATCTGTGGCAGTACAATGACCCAAAAAAAGTAAATATATAAATAATATAAATATACATACTAACTTAATTACTTAGCTAAGGTAAGTAATTAATAGCATATATATATATGCTATACTATGACATGATTACACAGTTAGGACTATAAATGCAAGGCTGAGCTAGATTTGATCTTATTTGTCTAAACTTTGTTATACTATTACCAGCTCATTACCGCCGCAGAATCACAGTTTAATCCCCGCAGGGACAATTACCCTCAGGATAGGAACCGTGGTTATAGATTTTTTAAATAAATTAAATTCAAATCGTATTGTGTACCTGTTTATGTATTTGTATGTAACAGTATTATAAAAAAAAAATGGAAGTGCACTAATTTTAACCGCCGCCATTTTGTAAGTGTAGTGTGTTGTAGTGCACATAAAGGTAAAGTAACTAATTCATTATTGGCGCGACTTGTAATGTGTTCAAATGTGTCGTTTGGATTTAAAGAGTAATTGAGTGAGTAATTTACATCAATTTATATGATTTGGTGTTCTATTTATGTATATACCAATTCGAGGTTCTTATAAAATCAGTTTTTAACTGCTGGATACTAAATTCAGAATTGGGATAAAGATACCTTTCCAAGCCCTTCAGGCCATTTATCCTGTACAATTCGAATAGTTGAAATGTAATAAAGAAACGTTAATTGGTGTAGCGCTTATAACGCTGTAATTTTTGTTAATTACTCTGAGTAATGAACAGCGTAGTTCTCAATCGCGTCAATATGAGACCGGTGATATGTCGCGGGTTGAGGTTCGAGCATAATGTCGTTCTCATCATTGAGTCGGTTCTCGCACATACCGACCTACATGTCTTAATTGAAAAGCGACTAACGTCGTTGGAGGAATAAACCTCTCACCTCCACGCGGGACGCGGGGTAGTGATTGTGACTATGGTGGAGCATCGCAACTCTACGGCACTGTCTCTGCAATGGATGGCGTTCCGTGAGTGCAGCTATGAACCACGATGCTGGGGCGACCGATTGTATCAATACTATGGTGAGATCAAACCAATATTTTTAATCGTCATATAATTTTTAAAGCCAATGGAGTGATACTTATTATCACATGTTTGTCTCGCATTTGTAAATGTTTGAAGTGATGTTTGGGCCTGGCGCAATGAGTGGTATCTCAAAGCATGTACTGCGCTAATCGATTGAAAGTAAAAGACTGTGCTGGCCATACTAGTCAGTCTTTAGCGCTGACGGTTTGTCAAGTCGCTGTTAGTGCAAGATATTCATTAGCCACTACAAACAAATGCGTGGATTTTGTGTTCCAAGTCACTCCAGACTTTGATAGATGCGGGTTTCTCTATTAATATAAAGAAGTGTTTTTTTAGAAACCAATATAGAACTCTTAAGTTGCACTATCATTCAAGGTCAGGTATAGCCGAGCGCGGAGCTTCGTGTTCAGACCGCCAGTCTGCTCACCAATGGTGCTGCGGGCTGACCATCGTCACTGCCTAGCCTGCCAAACGTGAAGCTTCGTGTTCAGACCGCTGATCTGCACACAACTGGTACTGCTGCTGCTCTGTCCAGCCTGCTGGACGTGGTGCTGGTGACCGAGCGTCACAAGCGCGTGGACGTGGTCATCTGTCAAGAGTGCACGTGTGACGCGTGTTGCTGGCGCTAATGGCCGAGCGTCATGTGCGCACGCGTGTCACCTGTTCGAGTCTGCGTGTGGCGCATTGAACGTCACGAGCGCGCACGCGTGTCACCTGTTCGAGTCTGCGCGTGGCGCGTTGAGCGTACATCAGCCTGCGCACAACTGGTGCTGCTGGCTAATTCCATCACCAGGAAGCTCTCTCCTGCCTGACAGACGTAGTGCTGGTGGCCGAGCGTGACGAACGCGCAGGTGTATCCAACTGCTTGAATCTGTGTGTGGCACATGGCGCGTGGTGCTGGTGGCCGAGTGACGAACACGCAGGCGTGCTTATGTCGGTATGGTCTCTGTACGAACTATCCCTGTGTGATGAGCACGCAGGAGAAGATGACACGTGATATGCGTACTAGCTTGGTACCTCAGGGGTATCAACTGACATGACTGATGGATGTGAACTGACGAGATGCTGGATGTGATCATGGTGATCCAGCTGAATAGACTGCAGAAATTCTGTTGTATTATCATGTAGGAAGTTATGATTACATACAGTGGTGGTCGTATAATTAGAAACACTACCAACGGTCCTTGACATTATGTAGCATACTTCACCGCAATCGCCGCAAATTTTTATTTTGAAATTAAACAATAAATAGGACAACAATATGTTCAACGATTTATCATTTATTAGAAAAACAATATAAGTCTTATTACACAAGTGCAGTTTCAATATTACATTAAAAAGACTTGTTTAAAATCCCATCAGTAAAGTCGGAAAAGACCTGTATTAGTCTCACTGAGCGTCACAGTAACCGCTGTTGGGACATCAAAATAAAGGCTTTTACTCGGTGGTAGAGCTTTGTGCAAGCTCGTCTGGGTAGGTACCACCCACTCATCAGATATTCTACCGCAAAACAGCAGTACTTTGTATTGTTGTGTTCCGGTTTGAAGGGTGAGTGAGCCAGTGTAATTACAGGCACAAGGGACATAACATCTTAGTTCCCAAGGTTGGTGGCGCATTGGCAATGTAAGTGATGGTTAACATTTCTTACAATGCCATTGTCTATGGGCATTGGTGACCACTTACCATCAGGTGGCCCACATGCTCGTCCGCCAACCTATACAATAAAAAAAAAAAAAAAAAAAAAGGCATCATAAAGAAACTTCACTTACACCGACAACTTCTGTCACAAGCTGCCAGAAAGTCTGGATGAGCTTTTACGTATTTTTACTGTAAAACCAAGTTGTACTGTTTCCACAAATTTCAGACAGTGACCAGGGTGAAGGCGCCTCATCAGGAGAGGCCGTGTTAGCGGTCTCTTCCCCACCAGAGTAACCAACATGGTCGAGTGTATAAAAAAGCACGGCAAACAGCAGAATCACTTCACTTCGCCGCTGTCGCTCGACTTGATCGTACGTCTTCCTTATAACTTTAAAAGTAAACTTAAATGCTAACACTATTGTATTTGATTATCAATGTTACTTGGTTGTCGAAAAAGAGTAACTACTGAGTTTCTTGTTTAGAAATTAGGTAGTAGTTAGCTCCTTGATGACAAGAGCCGACTTGAATAAAATATATTTTGACTTGTTTTTGATATTATTAATAATTACATTCGTTCAGTATCTTAAACTCAGAATATAGGTATGCACCTTTTAAAATTGAAATGTTCGAGATTGATTCTTCCGTGAATTGTCACTGCTTACATTAAAATATGACATAATATTTGCTTTATTTGCCAAGAATAATAATAGCGATGCCTGTTTCTTAAGGAACAACTATTATTTCTATTCACCGCTCTAATTAATCATAAATCTTGTGACAGTATTAGGGACGACAATAGCCAAAGAGGTCAGGAACGAACCTGCGACTTTTCCATGGAAAGGTGGTCCGTATATCATTGCACTATTGATGCTTGAAGGGCAATGAGCATTATTATGGAAATAACTTAAATAAGCTCATTTTTCTTCTTTATTAATCAAGTTTTCATTATTTAAATTGAAATTACATTACCAGCCTAAAAGCGCAGTCCGCACTGTGAAGTTACATTGCAGGATTTTAATTTTAGCGGTTTAAATCAACACCGCATCGCGACATGAGATTAAGCCACAAATTTTATGACTCTATTCATGCAAGTGTCTATTATTTAGATATTATTTGCAGAAAACAAAATAGAAACAATAAAAAATAATCTTATTTAATTGTATTACCACCTAATGTAACTTATTAATTATTTTAGTCAATATTTTAAATGATTTTATTTTCAAGTCCTGTTTTATCTTCTGTATGCGTAATGCTTATCGAAATCAGATAAGGTCTTGAAATACCTATTTGATAAATATAAAATGGCATTGCATTTTCTTGAAATATATACATAATCAATTTTGTTTATTTGCTTTTAACTTTATTTTTTTTTGAATTGGCTAATTGAATATAGTGCAATAGGAAAGTTGCGAAGACGCTTGATGTTGAGACGTCAATCGTTACCACGTTTGGATACGACTCTGCAGACTTATAATGAGGATGTAAATTGGCGTATAGGGAGTAAGGGGACCGGGGGGAGGAGAGGTGGCCCGGGTAACCTGTGGCGTATCTGTTGCGCCCGCCCTCCCGGCCTGCCGCTCCCGGCCGCAGGCAGTCTGTCTCCCCGCGCCGGCAAGCCGCGCCGTTCGCGAAATAACGCGCGTACTTCCGTACAAAAGCACGTGTTTGTTAAAACCTTTGTGTTTAAAAAATGCACAATGTACACCGAAAGTTTATACGTACTTAATAAATTGAGTCCACTCAATCTGTAACTTTATTCTCAAGATTTCACGTTAAGGTAATTGTATTGTGAGTTATTTCATAACGAAATATTTTTAACAATAAATATTCTCGGCCTTACTTTAAAATTTCATAATTATTTTAAAATAAGAATCATTATTATTTAAAAAAAAAATTAATTAAAAAAAGTTATGTACTGATAGTACCGTAACATTTTAAATATTAATTATGAAATAATAATTATTTTCCATTGATCTAGTGATTACATATTTTTGTAGGTACTTATTAATAAAATAGCAGGTATTGGTATTAGTTGTGCTATTTATAATATAAATTTATTTCCAATTTTCGTCTAGTACACAATTAGAAGGAAATAATTTACTCTTATCTAATTAAATAACCATACAACCCTTTTAATTTATTTTTTGTATTCCACATATAAAATGTACGAAATTTAATTTAAACAACAAGCTTAGACGTAAGTATAATACAATATAATCGAAAAAGATGTTACATTTTTAATAGCAATACTTTTTTTATATATATTGTTGCCTATAACTTAATTTATACCTCGCTCTATGTAAAACTGTACGTATGAATAAATATTATGATATTAAATATTTATCTTGAAATTTAAATCGCTTAGAATAACTGCAAATATAAATAGTCACGTGTATATTTGTCATACGATAAAACATATTTTCATTTAGTATGAAAAAATAATAATAGGAGCCAAAAAACTTTTTTTAATTAGACTTACTAAGCAGGTATGGGTTTATTGTATCAAGAGATACAATAAATTTTCTATATAGCATTTGCGCGCTATCGTCGCAATATAGATGTTGATATAGACTTTTTTATGAGTAAATTCGAAGCTCAGAATATTATTTTCAGGCTAATAAACAATCATTGCAGGGAGCTAGCCACGAAACAAACCCCGGTCGTTAGAGAACTAAACTTATCGCATATATTCTGTCCATTATCTTTATCTGCTATCTGGGATCGATACAGATATATTAGTGCTAGTACAGTCCAACATATCGCATAACCTTGGACTTAAATGGTTCTTAACAGATTGATACATATATCATAAAAATATTAAAAAAATATTTTATTGGTGAAAAAATCCTAATTTCAATGTATACAGTTAAAGTCAAGCGCGGTTAAAGTTATAAAATGACTGAAGAGTTAAGTGTCCAGTGAAGTGATTTTGCGTTAGCTGTCGGCATGGGTCCGATGGCCGACCGGGCCGCTAGATCGATCCTTGCCGCCACGCCGCGCACCCGTTGAGTGCATCCTACGTGTGCAGCCTCAGCTATGCCAGTTTTGATTTCCTGCAACGACAGAACAAGTAATCTCCTGGCGCCACGCTGAATAAACGTTTCACGTAAACTTACGACCTTACATACAGATAACTAGGTCAGAAAATATAATCTATTATACAATTCATATTCATACAAAGCGCTTGCAATTTGTTTATAAAAACTTGGATACACTAAGAGGAGAACAAAGACATACACTTTGACTTATGTATATGTCCAGCGAAATTCATCTGTTTTAGTCTTCCTAAAAATTAAACTGAATATTATTGTCCTTTTTTTAAATCATAAATTCAAATCTTTTTAAAATATTAAATAATGAGGTAGTTGTTTAAAATGTGACAGAACAGCGAAAAACGAAAACTCAAAAAACTACTTTTACGATCATCTTTTCATCATTTTAATTGTCGTAATTATCAGTATCTGATAAATGCGTCACTTAACAAAATAATGATAACATTTTTCTTATAAATATTATATGATAAGAAAAAAAAAGAGAATATCGTAATTAAAAACTTATGTATGTATTGGATAATTACACTAATTGAGCTGTTATATTCTATACTTTTACTACTTATTCTTAGAATCTACCTAAACTTTTCTCGAAATAATAAGGCTATCGCTATATGAGATTTATCAATCTCGTATTGATTACAATTCAAATAATTATTTATAAAACATTTAGATGAGCTATTGTCAGATCGCGCAGATTGAAGCGTTCCGTAGTATTCTTAATACAAACAACACGTAACAATGTTATCTCTGTTATACGATTCTGTTATACGATTTGTAGACGTGCAATATAAATCAGTACACCATATTCTCGATCTCATACTTAAACTTGAAAGAGTAAATCTAAATAAAATGAACGATTTTTTTTTAAAGATATTTTCATTATTTGAACTAACGTGTTGCAAATTAAAGTTGTGACAGATAAACAAGAACTTATAACACGACTATAAGTATTTCTTCATTAATTAATATTCCTCAATGATCCTTTAAGTTATTAAATTAATCAAGCAAATGTAGTACGGTGTTTGAACACAAGCTGCCGACACGAAAATACTTTCACCGAAATACCACAATCATAAACCAGCGTGGTAGGCGGCAAATATTTATTTACATTACACTACACGCTCCGAAAAAATATTTACGATAGGGTTGGTAGGTGAAACAAGTAAATCATTATTTCCTAGGCTTAGGACAGTGGAAATAGCCACAGGGTCAACTGATGAGATTTACGGTCATCGTAATTCTATTTTTAATTTTAGGTTTATTGTATCAAGTTTATCTGTTTTATTTTTAATGACTTCGATTTTTCAAATGCAATTTATGTTTTTACAAGGTTTTTACTAAAACCTTTACATTTTTATTGATAAATATTTCTATTATTTCGTAACATAGATATTAATTTGTTTTATAAATCTCGACTCAATTTAATACAAAAACCTCATTATCTTCTCTGAATAAGCATTTTATAAATGTTTACAAAATTATAAGCAAAAAAAACGAGAAATTTTCAAGCGTTTTCAAATTTTTACTAAAACGAACTAATTTAGCAAATTGCGAGCAGTGATTGCACGTTAATTGAAGATATCTTGATTAATAAAGTTGCAGTCATCTAACTAGATGGTAGACAAAACAATCGAATATACAATCATGTTAAATATGCATGGAATTGCAATCTATACTTATATTGTTCAAATTTACATTTATTTTTATTTTTATTGTATAGTTTGGCGGATCAGCATATGGGCCACCTGATGGTATGTGGTCACCAACGCCCATAGACAATGGCATTGTAAGAAATTTTAAAAATCACTTACATTGCTAATGCGCTACCAACCTTGGGAACTAAGATGTTATGTCCCTTGTGCCTGTAATTACACTGGCTCACTCACCCTTCAAACCGAAACACAACAATACAAAGTACTGCTGTTTTGCGGTAGAATATCCATACGAGCTACCCAGACGAGCTCGCACAAAGCTCTACCACCGAATTTCTTATGTAGGTGTACCAGCTAATTAACCTTTCATATTCTAATAAAACTATGTTTGTTAATTTCTTTTTAATATGGAACATATACTTATCCATCAATTTTTATCACAAAATTCCATTTCTTTTTTGGAAAACGTATGTGCCTTTTTTCGATGATCAATTTATTTTCTTCCCTTTAAACTAAATTTAAAAATGATACAATATTTTTTATGTTCATGTATTAGTATATAATGACAAAAATAATAACATTAAATAACAAGACACGTTTTATATAAGAGTTAATAATGTCTTTAAAATTTTATATAAACTTTAGTATAAACATTTTTTCTGCCTGTTTATGTCACAATATGTAGTTACTACATACTCACGTATTTTGTAACTACAGCCAATGTAG
The DNA here is from genome assembly GCA_905220585.2 of Nymphalis polychloros. Lineage (NCBI taxonomy): Eukaryota > Metazoa > Arthropoda > Insecta > Lepidoptera > Nymphalidae > Nymphalis > Nymphalis polychloros. The sequence goes on from HG992247.1 coordinate 6,583,106, forward strand.
GCACGTGTAATGGACAAGATAATCTACCTTCGTGTAAACAGAGAACTACTACGCTTCACAAAGGACAACGAGTTAATTAGGTCGTTTGATAATGTTGAATGAGGTTCCTTTAATCCCGTCTATCATATAGTCAGCTTTCAACAAAATCCATAAGGTGTACTGTACTGCACAGCCCACATGGCTTAATGTTAAATTATAAAATAAAAGCTCCTCATTTAAATCTTCACAAATAATAAGCGAACAAAACTTGCATGAGAATATCTTTATACAATTACAAGCATGGTGTAGCGTTTGCCCACATCCTGTTTATACCACGGTTGAATCACTTTTTTACTTTCAACAGAACTTTATAATGCCACGTTATTGGTCAACAAAACTAGTAAAAACATATTTAAAAGTCAAAACTATAATTAACTGCGACATATTTTGGATATTTTCTAATATTTTTCAATACTATTTAACCGAACTTATAAATGAACAATTTAATAAGGCCGCGTTGATCAAAGTTTTCATCGTAAATTTCATTGAAACTTAGGAGTAAAATTTGAGTGTTAACCTTATTTGATTCCATTAAATATTTTTATGTATAACTGTGTAAATAATGACCATTTAATGCATGCATTACATATATAATGTTAATAAAGTCCAAAAAAGTGGCCATTCGCCTACACAATACAAACATGTATAGTATTTACAAGGAATTTCATTCCTACAACGATGTGATATTTACGTATAAAAAAAATAACACAACCAGTAGGTACACTACGTACTATATACTTTATATGTATATTTATTTTTGTTTAGTCATAGTTTAACAATAATGTTTATGTTTGAAGTGGCGGGCTTACAGTTGATCGTACTTGATATTGTACAGTTGCGTTTAATACATCCGAATTACGAATCACGATCTAGTTATAATGAAGCTAAAAAGTTTAAAAAATTATAAAGTGTCCTCATTGCTGCATAAATCACACCAACGAATAATGCCTACGACTCATAGTTTATGTTAAAACGTGTATCTCGGTGCATTAACGCCACATTGAAGCTTTCACTTCAAAAAGGTTTTGCTTTTGCATTCATTTGTGACACGGATTGAATGAATTGGATTGATGTTATTTAAACCATGTGTATTTACATATGTTAAAATAAACGTAGATTAAAACGTTTGAAGTTAATACATGAGTAGATAACATAAATACCCACTGTCGTCTTCTACGTTCATTACTTTGTTGCAGCGTAATGGCAACATTGTCATTATAAAATATAAAATTAAATACAGAAAACTTAAATAAAAATAAACACAGAAAACAAATTGCTCGCTACATGCTGCGATCTCTGGTTTACTTTTGAATGCAATCATTCTGGTAAAAATACACGGCGCTGGAGCAGTGCGCCAGAAGATCGCCAGCAGTGCTGGCGCTGGTCAGGCACGGTTTCGGTGCAGTTATATTTTTAATATACTAGCTTCCCGTTCCGACTTCACTCGGATAGAAGAAGGGTGTACATAAAACGTTTATATCGTCATGCATATTACGCGGCGAACACCAGTAAAACTCCCAGTCGGCATGAAATTTTCCTAAATTTTCAACAATCATGATCATATTTCGTTCAATTACGCAAAACCATAATAGATTATACACCAGCTGGTCCAGTTGCGGCGCCATGTACACACCAACCGAAATTGTCCAGGTGCGAATATGTAATTACGCATACGAAACCAAATACATCTTAACATACTAAAACACCACAATTATTATACAATAACTATACAATAATATATATATAAAACAAAAAATAATAACTTTTTGTTTTAGTACAGAATCCCTGTAATCTTTATAATATTAATAAGATAAATAAATGTAATGTTAAACATAATATTATTAAAATAAAAAAAATCAACTTTGTAAACATTTTCCATTAATTTATTAGCGGTTGAAGTCTATCGAATAGTTTATATCGAATAGGCATTTTAGTTTGGTCTGTGTTTCACGAGAATTGAGATAGACAGCAACAACGAAGGTTCCTGACTTTTAAATATTCATAAACGATCTTTTATTTTTGCCTTGGACCCGTTTTATACTGTCCTCGAAAATTCGTCACAAAAAGATAGTCACTCGATTCACACTATCAACATGTACTTATAAAAAATAAAATCTGTCATTTAATAGTTTTTACGAGTTTTCTGTTTTTGTTTTATTAAGAATGTCTTCAAAAGAGAACCAGCCAACTTAATTGCCCAGATTTAAAATCGCAATCTTTAGTTAATTTTTTTTTTAAATAGCACTTACATGTTAATGCATTTAAAATATATATTTTGTCGATATAATGTCCTCAATACATATAAAAGTATCTAAGAATCTTAATTAATAATCAACGTTAAATTCAATATTTGATACTTTTCTTTGAAAATTCATTAAAATGAACCGGTTTTTTTTTGGAAATGAGCATTCTCTACTTTTAAAAGTAAAGTAAAGTAACAGCCTGTGAATGTCCCACTGCTGGGCTAAGGCCTCTTCTCCTCTTTTGAGAAGAAGGTTTTGTAGCTTATTCCACCACGCTGCTCCAATGCGGATTGGTGGAATACACATGTGACAGAATTTCAGTGAAATTTCACACATGCAGGTTTCCTCACGATGTTTTCCTTCACCGCCAAGCACGAGATGAATTATAATCACAAATTAAGCGCATGAAATTCAGTAGTGCTTGCCCGGGTTTGAACCCACGATCATCGGTTAAGATTCACGCGTTCTTACCACTGGGCCATCTCGGCATTCTCGTCTTTGACCGCTATGATAGAGCTTTTCTAAAAAGTAAAAAATAAATAAACTATTTCAAAAACAGAAAATTCATTAAAATAATCCGGATTTTTTTTTTGGAAATGAAAATTCTCCTCTTTTAAGTCTTATGAAAAAAGATACAATGAGTATTGGTTGGTTCCGAAACTCGCATTTATAATACTCGTGGGAATTTAAAATTTAGCGACTCCATATCATAAAAATGAATGAAAGAATAAAATTTAAATAATCCAACTCGGTCAAGCCGCTTACGGCAAATCGGTGAACACGTATAAAATGAACAGCAAATACAAACATTATTTTATTAAAATATTCTACTCTATAATTATACTACTTTTTGTATTATATTCAAATTCATTTTGTTAAAAGGGTTAACAAAATGATTGACAGTCAAAGACTTAGCAAAATTCGTACGCCATCCCTCTATATCTATACTAATATTATAAATTTTAAAGTTAGTCTGTTTGTCTGTTACGCTTTGAACGCTAAACCTATTAAATATTTCAACAATATTTCAATAAATAAGCGAGGATTATTTATATTGATTTGATTAATAATGATTATTTATATTGAAATGCTGTAATTTTTCTACGGTGTTATTAAAACGATTTCTTAATACGTTAATGTTGAGTGTAATAAATTTTGAGCTGACGACGTAATATATATTGATCAAAGGAACGTCTCAAGTGAAGATTTTATTTATTCTTTTCCAATATAAATCGAAAATTTTCATTTATTTGAAGAACCTTTTTCTATACTAATATTATAAAGAGGAAAGATTTGATTTTTTGTTTGTTTGTTACGATTTAACATTAAAACTTCGTGACCGATTTTAAAAATGCTGTGACCATTAGAAAGCTACATCTTTACCGAGTACGAATATCATAGGCTATCAGAAAAATTAGAGATCCGTACTTAAAATGGAACAATGTAACCCAAGGTATCAAAATGTTGCCTATTATAATAATTAACTTTTTGTTACTTAAACTCTTATGTTATTATTTATTTTATAAGTTTTCTTTAAATATAATCAATCAATTACGACGTTCCACATCTGTTCAGCATTCCGTGGTGGTAAAATTTTTGCACAAGTCAAGCGGAATAAACAAAAGCAAAAAAATCATTAATTTTTTTAACATATTTTAAATTTATAAAAGGTATATTTGCTAATTAACAAAGATCATGCAACGCTTACGCATAATTTAAAAGATGGCAAAGATACCACTAAAATTCAATCTTAACTTGAGCAACCGCATCTTTAAACCTTACTCCAGCTCCTTGTGTTCGGTCGTGCTCAACCCTTTGTAGAAAGATTAAGTTAAATCTTAGAATTTGATTAGAATCTCGGTAAATCTCGGTTAGTTTTAGTTTCAAAGTTATTATTTGGTTATTTACGCGAATGAACTAATTTATGCAGGTATTATAAAAGAAATATAGTAGCAGTATAGCATAATAATCTTGCTGTGTATTTAAATATATCTTTTGAGGTTGTTTGAATACTTCTTCGTAAAAATATTACGCTGATGAGAAAATAATTTCATTAATTATCAATCTATTTCTTATCATTGCGTCATTAACTGTATATTTTTGACACATAAACTTCAATTTAATATATTAGGTCCTTACATATGAAATAAGCGTTTTGTCGTACTGACCACTTTGATCTGAAATATCTCCTCTATGGTTAAGAATTCCAAATTCATTTAGCTGGTACATTTGAGTTTTGAAAACAGTCATTCATATGTTTTTTCCTCATTATTTTTTTCTTTGGCGTCGCTTATTACCGCACGATGAAAACATGAAATATCGGTATATGTACGAGTACGAGTTCTACCGTGGCACCAGTGCTGCAGAAACAGCTCGAAGGATTAATAATGTGTACGGCGCTGGTGTCGCAAGAGAAAGCACGGTACGTTTTTGGTTTTAACGTTTTCGTTCTGGAAATTTCGACCATTAGAACCAACCCCGTGGACGGCCGGAGACCAAAGTGGAAAATGAAGAATTAAAGGCTATTGTGGAAGCAGATCTATCACAAAGCACTTTAGAGATAGTTGCAGGCTTCGGGGTAAGTGATAAAACTGTATTAATCCATTTGAAGCAAATCGGGAAGTAAAAAAACTTAAACGATGGGTACCTCATGAATTGAGTGAATCGAACTTGCAAACACGCGTTGACTGCTGTGTAACTTTGCTCAACCGACACAATAACGAAGGGATTTTAAATCGAATCATTACTTGTGATGAAAAGTGGATACTGTACGATAATCGGAAGTGCTCGTCGTAATGGCTGAACCCTGGAGACCCAGCCAAATCCTGCCCTAAACGAAAATTGAGTCAGAAAAAGTTACTTGTGAGTGTTTGGTCGACTAGCGCCGGTGTCATTCACTACAGCTTTCTAAAATCTGGCCAAACGATTACGGCAGATATCTATTGTCAGCAACTGCAAACCATGAAGGAAGAACTAGCTGCTAAACAACCGAGATTGGTCAATCGCTCTGGCCACTGCTGCTTCACGACAACGCAAGACCACACACTGCACAATAAACAACCACTAAGTTAGATGAGCTACAATTGGAATGTTTGCGACATCCACCGTACTCCCCGGACCTTGCTCCAACAGATTACTCTTTTTTTCGGAATTTAGACAATTTCTTACAAGGAAAAAAATTCAACTCCGATGCGGCAGTCCAAACCGCCTTCAAAGAGTTTAGTTTATGTAAGGACCTAATACATATTTAGGTATAAGTAGTACGTGCCATAAAATGTATGACAAAAATGTTTTATTTTATTTCTTGCAACAAAGTTTCTCGTACAAAAATCCCTGTCTTTTATGCTAAACGTATTACCTACCGAGACTTTGTTGAATACGCTAGCAAAAATATACCAGATACACCAGAACTTTGTATGAGTGAATGGTAAATTTCTAAAAGTATAACAGAAACTGCCAAGATATAAATTTATCAAAAACACTTTGAATCATTTAAATAAACTTATCACATAGCTGATCGGAGTAAACGATAGACGATGTTTTTAGATGACATATACATGATACAAAATATACAATAAATAGCAACACCATTTACACGTAATCGTGAAATATTCTTTCGCATATCAAAGCTAAGATTGAATATATTACAATTATTATAAAATATACAAATGTAGTCATTAACTCTTTGGTCTAGTTCAAAGGTAGTTATTGTTCTTGTTTCTACATTTTTATTGCTCGCGAGAAGTAAACCAATTAATGAAGAATGAGGCAAGGCAAGCGGCGGTATTTTCCAGATTTTGGCACATGGCCAAACCACGTCGACCAGAAACTAATTGATAGGAATCGGTTAAAAATATTGGCGTTATCTTACAATCTGTGTCAAAAATGTTGCTTATGAAAGATATATATGTTTATATTATTTTAAATGAAACTAACGCGAATATCTCGCTATAAATCTTAACTCTAATCATCGCATTGCGGTTTAATAATAACTTTCTAGAAACATTTGCTTAAAATATTTCAAATCGAACAATAAAAACTTTTGATTTTTATGGTAAAAATACTTTTCGATTACGTTAATTTGAACTTTGAGGCATTTAACTATTTGCTACAGGCGCCTAATTTTAGTCGTCAATACATTCGTTGACTCGGAAACCATGCATTCAAAATCTGTATTATATTATATTAAAAAATAATCTATTGTAAAATCTGCGATGAAAGCCATAATTACACAAAAATGGTCAGCTAGCGAATTTGTTTGTCCACAAAAGGTACTAGACATTCTATTAATATATATATATCAACTCGTTTACAGTTATTTTTATCAAAAACAAATTAAAATATATTCAAGGAGGCTTATGCAAACACTTTTGGTATCTTCAATTAACAAAATTAAATGTCAAGCTACCATATCACAAAATGAAACGGCTTAGTAGAAATTTTATTCATTATGCTATTGTGCGTGGAATAAATTGAGTTGGAGTTTATATAATCTTATTCGATATACGCTACGAAAGAACAATTCCTTATCATAATTAAGTACAAACATACACTATCTATATGAGTCTATAATGGGTATAACTATAATACATTATATATTCAAGGCTCGTGTCAGATCAAAAACAAAAATGAAAGAAATTTTCTCGATAGAAACATTTCAGGAAATTTGTTTATTTCTTTGATGAAGACTCGAAAAACTAAATAAAGAATTATTTTTATAAAAATTCGAGGACTGCCCCTGGAGATTATTTTGTAAAACTTAGTTATATTTTTATAACAATAAAAAGCTTTTGGCGCTTACTACATTTTCTTTTCGGCGCTGTTGAGATAAGAGGACTACGGGTTTTTTTCTGTGTTTATTATCATGTAACCGTTAAAATAACTATACCATATCTATAAGAATATGTGGAATAATATGTGCAACACGAAAAAATAAAGTACAACACTGCCGGTCGTTTTAGACAGTAAATGTAAGAGACGTGCGGGTGAAATCTGAAATTTCGCTACCTTTCGGCGCGCTCTAAAATAAACACAGCATAGGGTAGGGTATGTGGGGTTCGCCATATGTCCAAGGCACCGAGTGTGCCCCGGTCATCGGAATACCCACTAAAAACCCAGCGGTACCCTTCCCGTCTTAACGGGAGCGCCACGGGATCGCTTGCGCATGCTACCGTGACGCTCCGACGGCCGGCCCGCCTATGCGGGCCTCCATTCACTAGGGAAGGATCCCAGGGTACTGGGGACCCCCCTAGTCCCGGCGGCGCCTATTGTGGCGGGGGGAGAAGGTGCGCAAAGCGCCGCTTTCTTCTCCCCAGTCTTTTGCGGCGGAGCGGGTCTGCAGCGGCAAAAAAATCGTAGCGGCCTTAAAAATTCATATTGGTTAATATATGTTATAAAATATTGGGTTACCTTTAACGAAATTAGTTTACATCCAATTATGTAATGATATCAGTGGACTTCTCTTGAATATATTACGTATGAGACTGTCATAGATTCATCTAAGTCTTATGGGATATAGACACATTTGAACAATATAGTGATAATATAAAATATGCAATTATGCATACATATCAATTGCTTAACTCGTCATAAAACTTCTTAGCCGGTTTCCTCACGATGTTTTTCTTCACTGCCAAGCACGAAATGAATCGGTGACCCAAACTAAGTACTTGATTTAGTCGTACTTACTCGGGCTTGAACCTATATAAGATTGATGCGTTCTAACAACTGGGTTATCTTGGCTCTTAAAACTTACTAATTTAAACGTATAAGTTACGGATGCCGGTTTTCTGTAAACATAGGGATGAGTTCTCGTTATCAAAACATTTGAGTGAAGCGCTTTCGAATGTCGTTATTTTTCTCTACATTCTAACTTTTATCATTATTATTTAAAAATCTGGCAAAGAAAAATTACACGTTAGGAACATTTTACGAATACATATTTATGCACTAGTGCAAATCCTGTGCAAATAATGAGTATAAAATAATTATTTGTTAGATAAGTGAATATGGTAATTAATCTATCCGTTTACCTCGTAACATTATTGTATTATGGTAAAACTTAGAATTCAATTAAATCCTACAAACAATATAAAGAGATAACTTTCATTGTTTCAATTAACATGGAATTTTCTATTTATGACAATAATAACTGCTTTTAATAGCTTGTTTGTATATATTATATTTTGTGAGATTTAACTAATTATATGTAATAATCGTAGTTACGGAAAAATCCGGCGCTTTATAACCGCCGTCAAAATATTTTTTATATTCTAGCGTCAAATAGCAAGTTACTATTATTTTGTTCCGGTCCAAAAGACGAGTGAGTCAGTGCAACTAATGGCACAAGGAAATTAACATCTTAGTTCCGAAGGTTGATGGCAAGTTTACGATGTAAGGAATGCTTAATATTTCTTACAGTGACAAAGTCTATGGGTGCTGACGATCACTCCATCGGGTCACCCATTTGGCAGTCTGCATACATATTTTAAACTTAATAAAAATCTCTTTATTAAATTATTATATACCTCAAAAGGAAGCTTCATGTTTATAAAAATGGCTGTCATCAGAGTTCGACGGTGTTTATTATTATTAGTCTATTCACAATCTAAAAATACACATAATTACGTATATTTTAGTAGGTTACAGAGCTATAAACATCATGGGCTACTGTGTAAGGTTAGCGCCCAGGCAATAATTTCCGTTAGTAATAAATTTTGTAAGAAGTAGGTAAGCCAACAGTATTCACCAATACACCTTCGAGCTATTTTATTCTATACAGATTCATGTATATCGTGAAAAATGGCATGAAAAACAATAAAAAAAATTGCACTTTCCTTCTTTAGAAATACTCAATCTGATTTTAAACAAGTCCGAATTTTTACAAATCTTTATCAATGTACTGTTATTGTTTATAATTACATTGTATGGATGTAGGTACCTGTCTTGATTTCAATTTCCAGACAAAGATTATTGTTATTTTTTGTATTAAGAAATTTTCTGTAGCAACCCGGAGTTCATTTATTTATTTATTAAGATCCTCCAGGAGTAATTACATCAATACAATATCAAAGATACAAAAACAACTTATAGCTTAAAATTTAATGCATTACCTATAAAGAAGAATACTTCATGCAATGATAATGGAGATAAAATGGAGGTTACACCATAAAAATTAGTAGGTACAGCTTACACAATAAGAGTTAGAACATTGTTAGTTTCTCATTGCATTATAATATATAATGCACAGTTTTCTTGGCTTTTAAAATTACGACGACATTATAATAACCTGAGCTCGATTATATCGATTTTAAGAAAAATCGGTTTTCATATCTTGGTAGGTATGAAACTTTTTTCTCATCTCGCCTATCTTAAAAATAAATTGCGATAACGAATCCAAAACCAATTTGATCTGACGCGTAAAAGGATAATTATTACACCTGACTAAGTTTTCATTAATTATATTGATTCGACAGTTTTTTTATAACAAAAAAAATACTCATAAAGTCAGTGTAAAGTATAAGAATCTTTAGTTTTTTACTATCCCTGATTCCATCGTCAGAATCAGCTCGATGGGACTAACTTATTATATTGTCATCTAGATCACATACACATGCACAGATTCAAATCGTTAAGACAGTTAGAAGTATTATATATTAAAATCGATATCCTAGAGTTGTTTTAAGATATCAATCCTGATCATTTCAAATAAAGGTAGTTTTTCCTCTGAACGATTATAATTGATATTATTTTTCTTATTAAAGATAACCTTATTACTTTTGCTCGGTAAAAAAATATCAAGATTCACTGTTAATTACAATCGCAGAAATGATAAAGTATATTATTAAACAATAAAATATTAACGATGCCTATAAATCTGGTTCTGCGTACATTTTACTTCGTATGTTTTTTCCTTCCGTATTTGATATTTCAATAAGATATTTAATTTATTTTTGTTCATTTATTACTTCAGTTCTTGGAATCTATTATATACTTGTCGTCTTCGAAATTCAGTTTGACTAACATTATTGATCCCAAAACCTTTAGTTAGATGACAGCTGGCATACGCTCACTATACAGTATACATACATAATATGTATATCGTGGTATTGATACGTGTTATCGATGGACGTGTCTGACTCGTCATAATGCAATAATAATTAAATCGTGATAGAACGTCCAGTAGAAGTGTCTTGGCCGTATCGGATCCCACTAATGTGAATAGGTATATTGGAATACATAAATCAATATAGATTCGACACAATTACCGGGCGATAAAAATTGGTTGTGTCGGTCCAACCTAATGTAAACTAACTAAGGTTTAATTTTATTCTTCTTGCTAGCAAATATGTATCGCTCACAGGATATGGATCATATTTAAATTATAATTATTAACAGTAGCAACACTAGAATGCGAGCGACACTAGCCAATAATAACAATATGAGGAGACCGTGCGCGTTTTAATTGCATTTCCAAGTGTCATAAGCTCGTCTGGGGCTAGGTACCACCCACTCATCCGATATTCTACCGCAAAACAGCAGTTCTTTGTATTATTGTGTTCTAATTTGAAGGGTGAATGAGCCAGTATAATTACAGGCACAATCTCATCTTAGTTCCCAAGGTTTGTGGCGCATTGGCGATGTAAGCGATACAATGCCAATGTCTGTGGGCGTTGGTGACCCCGTACCATTAGGTGGCCCATATGCTCGTCCGCCTACCTATGCAATAATAAAAAAAAATCTCCTGATTTCAAAAATAATTGAATAAATTGTTAATGTGTTTTATACTTTTGTATTTTTTATGCTGTTATTGTTTCAGTGAATTTCAATTCCATGTTAATACCAGTCGCTTTGCACGATTGTATTATGTAACATATCCGTTGTTCAATTATGTGTTTAACAATATATTTTTTTATAATTCTAAAATAAGTCATAATTTTCTAAGCCCCCAATACTACCACTTAGAGAATTTCCGTAATCGTTCTTAGTGAATGCTTATGTACTATGACAACCTGATAAATTTCAAATTATAGTTTCATAATAAGGTGGTACCTACTAAACACCCTAATCCGTTCCTTTTCATCCCTTTTGGGAATTGATTTCTGTAAAATCCGTTCTGAGAAAATGTTTATGTATTTCGTTTGAACCTGGTAACGTATAAACATTTTTTTTTATACAATCACCTTGTACACAAGTTATTGTTTTGTGTATGAAAATCACCCTTAAATACCACATATTATTGTTAAGATAAGAACATTTCTTTTTGGCTGTGGCATTTCTTCAAGCTCTATCTTCTATGTGTATCTATCTAATCACTCATTAATGCTTATAATAACCGCAACAACAATTACTTAACTATATTAGACCATTGCAAAACATATTATCGAATACATATTTGTGTGGGTACACAAATTTTAATGAATACTTATAAAAAAACTAAAAATTAACAAAAAAGGTGAGAGAAATTATAATTAAAATTTCGATAGTAAATAATATATTAAGTGTCTATTAAATCAATCAACTAATTGACAGAATTGAAAAAACTTATTAAAACTGTAATTAAAAATATGAATATTCTCTCTTTGCTCCTCCGTATTAAATATGAGTGACCTTGTTGAGTGTTCGTTTATCTGTATTTTTTATTACACGCTTTCCCGTCTTAAGAACTCAATCCTTCATCATGCAATTCTGGATACACGTTGTCCAGAAAAGAGATACAGAAACTATACTACCTAGGGTACCTAACACCTGTCCCGTCCCCCCTCACGCGGGCTAAACCGCGATCGAAAAAAGGAATAATACCCCATTCCAATCGGTGTAGGAATAAAGGCAAACACACCGTAAATTTACAAAGTGCATGCGATTTTCTAATCGTTCCGCTGTATTATGCACAATAATCAGTTCTTGATTAATTTACCATTTTTAATAATATTCCAATTAACTAGTTACAATCACATTAATTTAACTTTTGAAGTTCCGATTACGACTTCGTAGACTTTGAAAATGTCGGTTTCACGAGTCCATAGTGAATATCATAGATTATTCAACCAATGATATCGAGATAATTGATATCGATGGCCAATGTTATCGCAATAATTCGGTGTCAAAGTTGTTTATTTGGGTTTATTCATTCATTATTTACCTACACTACTACTTACTAACTAACACCTGTCCCTCACGTGGACGAAGCCGTGGGCAAAAAAAGTAATAATATGTAATAACATGTCGTTTGTTGGGTTCAGATACATTTTATGATATATCTAGCAGAATATAATTTATATATCCACAATGGCTTTATACACACACAACGCCCGAGCTCTGCACAGGCTGTTTTAATACGCAGTTTGTTCAACAGAGTGTCTCTTTACGCCCTTACGTTCTTTACTTTACAAAGTTTTCTAGATAATATCAACGAGCTACAGCGTAACGCTTTTTCACTGCTGAAAATAATAGTCACCTTGTGACTATTAAGGTAAACATGAATTATTTATTTTTAACCAACGTTCTATGTTTTTTTAAATTCACAATAGGTAGACAAGACTAGCTGATAGGCTATCTGTCCATAGACATACTGGCATATATATATATATATATATGATTTATGAATTGTAAATAAAATAAAATTATGGAAATAAGTCTTATTAGGGAATCCCTACATTAACTTTTTTTGTAATTAGTATTTTATACATTTTAATGCATTTAAAATGTTTCATTATTTACAAAGAATAAATGCCGAATTCTTCTCTTTGTTTTACTTGATTATTTTAAAATATTTTTAATGCAAATTTTATCATACTGTTTTATTTTATGGGCCATACGAAAAAGACGGATATCCGATAGCAATTAGCGTTTTGCAATAAAAAAATGGCAACAATTCAAGTTTAGCATATTATAAAAAACTTCATAACTACGACTATATAATTATATACGTGAATATTAGAAACGTATAGATTTTAATTTACTTATAGGAATTGCGATCAAACTTACTAAATAGTATAAATTACAGAAATGTGCATAATTTTTTTACAACCCATGTATTCAAAGGATTCAACCGATTCTCCGACAAAAATAATAATTAAAATGGCCATTTTGATCGGAGGTGGATAGCTCTATTTAAATTAGCAATGTGTGACGGGTTGGAAAATTAAGAAAATAAGTTTCTTAATTTTCGTTCGGTCACAGACTAAAAGCTTTAAGTTTTCCAATTATCGAATTTAAACTAGTAGGTGTTAGATAATTTAGACCATGCGTTCCATTGCAATATTAACAGCTATGGACCATGGATTACCTAATATTGTTTATGAATATTTATATTGTTTAACGCTTTGTCTAGTCTAATAAATAACGTATTTTATGTATGTGAAGCTAGAACGACCTGTCACAGGTGTGTAAAATGTTAAAGCTTGTTGAATCATTTATTACTATTATGCAATTTTGCACGTTAGAGAAATGCGACATACATATTTATTTACTTTATCAGGTATATATTTTAACTAATAATTAGAAAAAATATAAACAAGAATTTATACTTGTGTACCTGGATTTATACAATATTACTCGGTTACTTTCTATATTAACATACACGATAATATATGCTAATATCCAACAACAGTTTATATGGAGTTTGTAGATGTAGCAATTATTCTCAGAAAAGACCATATCGTAATATTTCTTCTTAAAATTTGTCATTAAGCTAAATGATTTATATTTCACCCCAGATAATATTTTACGAGGCCGTTTTCAAATCAAAATTGGTTGTTAATGTTTAATAATCTTTTTTTATTTTTTATTTTTTTTTATTTTTTTATTATTTGGATAACCAACAAAAGAAAACATTATTACATTCATTTCATTATCAAACTATTAACAATAACTTAAATGTCCTTTTAATTATAGGCTATCACATCATGCAAAATATAATAATTGTAGTATATCAAGATTTAAATTAAAAAACAATAATAATAAATTCAACAAAACATTACATAATAATCAATAACATTGACATAACTAATAACATTATTACAGAAAATACAATTTAACAAATTAACAATTATCTTAAATAAACATGACACAGTTTTGATTTTATTTACTTTATATATATGTACTTTATTAAAAAAATAGTATTACGTAAGTTTATATTTTCAAATATACGTTCAGAAAAATATTTATAAGTTTGCGAGAAAATTTATCCGTTTAACATTAGTACTCGGTAACTATTACACCTATATTTATGATTTTCTATTAGCATTCCATTAAATATTCAAAATAACTCTGTATAGCAAATAGATAAATTAAAAGAAAAAGTAAAGCGAACTTTGTGTTCAATAAGGTTACATCTCTACTGATACTGTCTTATAAAAAGTTATACATGAAACTTTTTACACTTTTAAAATCATACGTCGGGATCATACTTTCACAAGGATGTCTCTAAATTTACACATGACACTATAACCTGAATAGAGACCAAGCGAGGCGAAAGTGATTGATCGAATATAATATTTGAAGCTTAAAACCCTACAAAGGATAATCTTTTTTCTGTAACATGAGTTTCAAAAAGGTTTTGTATGCTGCTGCTGTATAAGCATTAATTAAACGAAACAAAATGAGACGAAGATATTGTCATTCATGACTCGTGTTTCAGAGAGTTTTACTTTTACTTTGACAAGTTCACACAAGAAAACAGGTCAAACAAAAATCTTACAGTTAACGAATTTCGTTATCAAAAATGTTTCTTGTGATCCTATTTTAGGATATGTTACGATGATGTGACACGAGTATACAAGACTAAATAAGACTTATTTCCATAGAGTAATTTTATTTAATTTACAATTCAATCATTTATTGAATATTTTTTCAATTTGAAATTGAATAAAACAGTCTATCTTCAAATTGACTTGCTTTATATTAACTGTTATTTTTGTTGTTGCTTAAAATATAGGGTCGTTTTATACTGTTTTAGGAGTCAGTAACTAAGCGCGAAGTCAGTGTGATGGATCAATATTATGTTAAAAGCGTTGCAAAACATTGAGGCTTATAGTAAGCTATATTTGTTCTAGACTCAAATCCATTAAAAATAAACTTTTATAAAAAGCTCATTCAATTCTTTTGCTTGCATTCTCTTAAGGATTGATATTTGATAATATTTATTATCGGTTTTCCGATTGTTGCTACTATGTTCAGTTTAAAATGAAAGTTAAAGAAGTTAAGGAATATTAGTAATCCGCAAGAATGTGTCTTATAACCTTTTGTTACATTTGACCCTTTGCCAAATGTAACAAAAGTATAGGAGAATTTAGAACACCAAGTTTGCCAATGGCATGGGGAGCGTATTAATAAGTAAGCTAGTCAGTCCGAGTTTAATTTATTATATAAATTATTAAAAAAGGTATATTGATGCGTGCTTGCTTGCGCATATCGTGGTTATATGGTCATTATAATAATAATATTTTATTTCAGATAATTAGTCAATCCATATTAAAATCTATATTAAAATTAAATTAACATTGAATTCGAATTAAATTAAATAATAATAAATAAATAAATAAATAAATTATGATTGATCATTTATTATAGTATATTGCCGAAATAAGACAAACAACAAGAACGATTTTAATGAATAAAAATATGCAGTATATTAATGATATGGTCATGTTTAATTCATATTTTTGTTGTTGTAACATAACCTAACTAATATTATTATTAGAAAATGATTATTTGTTACATGAGAATGTATTTTTTGAATTAATATATTATGTCAGACAATTTTATAAGCGCCTATTTCGCATTAAACGCAGTGCCTAATTCTATTCAGCGGCTTCAGTATTTATTTACTTTCTTAAAATAGTATTATTTCGTAATTTTAGAAGACCATTTTAATTTTTTTTAAGTGCTGATTCGTTGTAGAGTGTCTTTTCATTAGTTATTTTTTTATTCAAAAAATTAATAATATTTTTTTATATGTATAACATTAGTTCAACCTAGTGTAAAGTTATTTATCTTTAATGAAAAAAGGAAAACATTTTAAGCACATCTGAACCTGTTTTCTTAAAAAGCTGCAGCATCTTTTGCAGCAAAGCTTATAATAAAATTTACTTAAAATTTAATTTAGGCAAACAGCTTTAAACTTTAAACAATTTCTCGAGTTTGAAAAGTTGGTTAAATATGTAAAACGAGTTTGAATTATATATTAAACGTTAAAATAATGCTATTTTGTTAAAACAAATTAGAACTTCCTTAATTTAGATTTAAATGTCACGAGTAAAACCGATTTTTAATTTTGATACACACTACATACTGTCAAAGTCCGAGATTGCTTAGCTATAAAGAATAGAAAACGCGATAATGGAAGATTTTGAAATAAAATCTGAGCAAGCATTACTTATATTTATGGTTTTAATTTGTCTTGTGTTCGATGCTACTATTTTTTTTATTTGATTATACTAAATTTTTGTATTCAGTATCAACTTCGTTTCCTTTTGAGATTCATTGACTAATTCCGAATTCTGCCAAAATGGCGGTAATGGACCATGGTAATTATCCTCTGAGGACAAATAGCTGTTCCAAATAAAATTGGTTGTACCGTTATTGAAACCGTGGTGCACAAAACTCTTCCATAGTTTCCTTGCTGTATTAAATTATAATATAATCTTCAAATACACTTTTTAGAACCCACGTCTTTGAATTTATAATAATTTCATTTGCACATAATTGACTAAACTATTACAAATGTGCAGCGATAATATTTACAAGCAAGATTAAAAGACCAAGACATTTAATTGGACTTTTATTATTTTTAAAATACTACTAGCTGCCCGTCCCGACTTCGTACGGGTAAAATAAGGATTTTATCCCGTGCATTTTTTAATCAATAAGATATAAACATTCGCCCATACAGTACAGTGTATGTGTGTTGGGTACAGGGCATATAATAATAATAATGCATAAAGTACAACATGCTCTACAAGTTTTACATTTATTGGAACAAAGTTATTTTACTACTGCAAAGTAGAATGTACATCGATCGCAGGAGTGACGTTTACAATTATCATTTTATCAATTTGCAGTGCTGTAATTATTAATATTAAGAGTATTTCTACTGTATTATTCTTTAGGAAAAATATTGTGAAAGGTGAGTTAAATAACAAACATGTGTGTGTACTTATATACATGCGTTAGACATATTATAATAAAAAAAAAAAACAAATAACGAGCCAACTTTTTCAAAAAGGTCTATATCATAGTGTGGGACTATTGTACGATCTATCCAAGCAGTGACAGAGTAAGAATACAATTCAGTGTCGTAAGAGGCGACTAAGAGATATCTGAGCGACCATCTGCTCATCTGGTGGTAGGATGTCTCTCATCCGCCTGGTTTGTTACCACCGTACGCATAGTGAAAAACTCATGAAGTGGCTGCTTGCAGTCGCGTTTCGAGATCAGCCAGCGTACAGCCAGTGCACGAGCGCGCATTGCCTCGATATGTGGTGGTCCGGTGGAAATTGCTGTTGAACCAATGCGGGGGGGTATTGACCTGCCGAACAGGGAGACCCGTACAAGTGGTTGTTCCGCTGGCCGCCCGTGTCGGAGTACAGGGGCCCAAGCGTTTTTAACCAGCTCGCGAGGCTGCCCCACCAGGCCACGCATAATCTCGTTATGGACCGTCGTGCCGGCTGGTGACCGGACGGTAGTGTCCTGCGGCCACTACCGGGAGGGCTCGGGGGCCCTTCCGTCCGGCGGATCAGTTTATTTTCCCTTCTGGCAGCTTCTTGGGGAAACACAGTTCCACACTTTGACCATCCTAATCGTGGCAATGCGTCGCTCGCTTCACCTCTCGTCCTTTCCTTTCCCAAATGATAGCGCATACAATAAGAAATAACGGTCGATCAGCGGTGCACACTCCCACCATACCTTCGCTGTTTGAGGTCGAGTTCTCTAACATCCGTGGACTCCATGCTAACCTCAATGCTGTCCACCACCATCTCGAGACAGCACAGCCAGCAATGTTGTTTCTTACGGAAACTCAAATACTCCGTCCTATTGATACCAGCTACCTTAATTATCCCTGCTACATGCTTGAAGAATCCTTCAAAGCGAAAGCCGGAGTATGCTTGTTTGTTAGGGCGGATGCTTGAAGGACCCTTCCTTCTCCATGTTGGTGGTACGTGTGGACCTGATTCGTTGGAGTCGAGTCTACGTGTGCCTTTACAAATCCCACAATGGTGACTTGGAGACAAGCTAACTATTTGACCATCTTAGTCGGGTGGCAGATGCTGCGCAAGAGCAGTTTCCTAACGCGGAACTAGTGTTTTTTTGGGGGGCTTTAATGCTCACCACGAGTCATGGTTGAAGTCCCCCAAAACTCACCATGCTGGAAGGACTGCTCATGCTCTCGCTCTTTTTTTTTTTTAACACAGTGGAAACTTTCGAAAGGTACTCGGCTTCCTTCGGGGGAGGAACCGGGTTATGTGGGATTTTTACCAACTAAAACCACTGCGATGACCGTCCTCGGCACGGATCGGAGAGGCTGCGGGATCGTGTTGATATAACGCATCCACGGCCCCTCCCGTGCTCTGCTCCGCTCGTGGCTTGGCGGAGCTCTCCTCAGGGAGCGAAGGTAATTTCGCCCCCCCGCACTCCTCGCTAGTGCGTACGGCAGCTCGAGGCCATCCCGGCTGCCGTCCTCCTCAGGGCCGTCTTAAATATGACCCGTGAGGCCCCCACCTCACGCATCCACGGCCCCAGGGTTACGCCCTATCTATTAAGCCCCGGGCATCGGGGCTGTGGGAGGGCCGAGAGGATCGGCCCTTTCCCGTCAGTCCCTTGGAAGGAACGTTGCTTCAGTGAGAATGAGCCGACAGCTAGCGCCGCTGCTATTGCTAATGAGATCCTGTTGGGGATGGAATACTACATTCCTAACTCAGACCTCATCAGTAAGGGTACGCGTAACCATTGGTTCACTCGCGAATGTGCCGATGCTGTGTCATCTAAGCAGGCGGCATATCGCGCATGGATCAATGGCTGCGTTAGTGGGGCATTTAACATTGACTCACTGAAAGCAACCAACAACAAAAGCTCCAAGTCCTGTAGGAAGGCATACACGAGAAAGCGGAAGCACAGCGCATTAAACAGATTGGTCATGACCTTGTTTCGCATCCTAGGGGCTCCCGTAGCTTCTGGCGTTTGACCAAGTCTGTGCAAAACAATTTCTGCCAACCTTCGCTGCCACCGCTCAGGAATCCGGACGGATTGCTAGCTAACAGTTCGCAGGAGAAAGCCGATCTTCTGGCAAAACTGTTTGCGGATAACTCTGTGATCGATGATTGCAGTGCGCTGCCACCTTCAATACCTTCATGTGGCCACACGATGCCTGACATCAAAATCAGACAGCGTGATGTGCGTGCAGAGCTGCAATCACTCGATGTACGGAAAGCTAGTGGTCCCGATGGAATACCAGCCATAGTGCTGAAGAAGTGTGCAGCGGAGCTGTCTCCTGTGTTGACGCGCCTGTTCCAGCTGTCTCTCTCTACAGGACGTGTGCCGGGTTCTTGGAGATAGGCTAATGTGCAAGCGGTTCCCAAAAAAGGGGATCGGTCTGACCCGGCAAATTATCGGCCAATAGCTATTACTTCAGTACTTTGTAAGGTGATGGAACGGATCCTAAATAACCAACTGATCCACTACCTAGAAGATCACTGTCTGATTAATGATCGTCAGTACGGGTTTCGACCGAAAAGGTCCACAGGTGATCTAGCGTACGTAACACACATCTGGGGTGAAGCTATCGACAAGCGTGGGGAATCATTGACTGTCATTCTCGATATCTCCAAGGCATTCGACAGGGTCTGGCACAGAAGTCTTCTCTCCAAGCTACCGGCATACGGTCTGCCAGCTCAGCTCTGCACCTGGATTGCCAGCTTCCTACACAAGCGTAGGCTTCACGTTTTAGTTGATGGTTGCGCTTCACAATTCCATGTAGTGAATGCTGGGGTCCCCCAGGGGTCTGTGCTATCCCCCACACTCTTTCTTCTGCATATCAATGATATGCTCTCTCTCGTTAACATACATTGCTATGCAGATGATAGTACAGTGCACGGGGGATACCACGGACGCGCAGGAGCTGGTCGGCGGAAACTGAGGAGAGACGGAGGGATCTTGTTGTTGATCTCGATAGGACGTTAAGACTCATTGCCAAATGGTGCTCTCATAATCTTGTTGAGTTTAACGCCAAGAAAACACAGGTATGCGCTCTCACAGCGAAAATGTCACCATTTTGCCCTCCTCCTTCCCTCTGTGGCACTACGCTGGAGATACAAGGCAAAGTCGCCATACTGGGAATTGACGTTCGGTGCGACCTCAATCCAAAGGATCACATCGAGGCTGTTATATAAAAACAGCCTCATGAAAACTTGGAGTCCTGAACAAGGTGCGGCGTTTTTTACGCCACAACAACTGCTCCTGTTGTATAAAACACAGGTGCGGTCTTGCGTCGAATATTGCTCGCACCTTTGGGATGGCTCTGCTAAGTACTTACTGGAGGCCTTGGATCGGATGCATCGACGAGCGGTTCGCATTATTGGCGACGTAAAGGTCACCAACACCCTCGAGCCTTTACAATTGCGTCGAGAGATAGCGGCACTGAGTGCTTTCTATCGACTGTATCACGGCGAGTGCTCAGAGGAGTTATTCTCCCTCATTCCTGCTTCCCCTTTCCTTCACAAATCTACGCGTGCTGGCTCTCGATGTTATCACCTAACTGTGACATCAATTCCATCGCGCACGAAGAAATTTGCCAACTCCTTTCTTTGTCGCACCTCTAAAACATGGAATTCGTTACCATCACACGTGTTCCCTTCCTCTTACGACCTAGGTTCCTTCAAACGAGGCGTGAAGAGGCATCTTGCGGGCCGGCAAGGCGGGGGCGGCTAGTGCAAGTCATTCTTCCTGACTGCACAAGCCGTCGTCGCGTTCGGACTCTACTATCACTTACGGTCCTCCTCCAGACCGGCACGGGAGTGTACACACTTCCAACTTCCAGACTCCGGGCTGCTACTGAGAATATTCTGACAGAAAAACCCAATAACTATTTATTGGCCCGACATTGGAATTGAACCCAGGACCACCGGGTCTGCGGCCTTATATCTAGCCACTAGACCAACGAGGCAGTCTACCTTTACTACCACTTACCTATCTACTCGGTGGTAGAGCTTTGTGCAAGCTCGTCTGGGTAGGTACCACCCACTCATCAGATATTCTACCGCAAAACAGCAGTACTTTGTGTTGTTGTGTTCCGGTTTGAAGGGTGAGTGAGCCAGTGTAATTACAGGCACAAGGGACATAACATCTTAGTTCCCAAGGTTGGTGGCGCAGTGGTGATGTTGTTTTTTTTTTTAAGAAATATATAAACCACTGTCTATGGGCTTTGGTGACCACTTACCATCAGGTGGCCCACATGCTCGTCCACTAATCTATAACATAAAAAAAAAAAATTGATCCAGTATCATTATATATAATTACTAAAATCACTTTTAAAAAATAGGGGTTGATGATATATAGAAGGGTGAAAATTTAGGGTTATTGTATTTTTAATGCCACATAATAAAAAAATAAAAATAAAAGAATTTGTCCAAAAAATTAAAAAAAATTTTTGGGGTGAGCTACTCTTAACACTTAGGTGTTAATAAAAATTAGTTATAAGCCTATTCTCAGACCCACAGAATATACATATAAAATTCCATCAAAATCGGTTAAGCCGTTTCGGAGGAGTAGAAACACTAAAACTGTGACACGAGATTTTTATATATATAGATTTAGACTAATTCTACTATTTTGTTGTTCTTGCATATTGTCAATAGTAATGTTTTTTAAAAAAGTTTCAAATATTTATATAGGACTCGTTAGTATCTTATAAATAATTATATATGTCATATATTTGTTTTGGAGACTCACATATTTTAAATTTGTAAAGATCATAATTTTATAAAGGTCTTGAGTTTTATGCAATCTATGTTATAATCACTTTAAAAGTAAATTATAAAATTTATTACAAGAAAATATGCCACAAAAATATCAAATAACAAATACTTCTTTTACAACAATATAACTGCAAAAGTATTTTAACAGTATAGACGTAACAACAAATAATGGAAGAACCCTTGGTCCCGTTGGAAAGCACATGACCGGAATTCGGATTTTATTCCGTCTAGGCAAATTTACTTGAACGTCGATGTAAATAGTATCAGATCGGCGTATCGTGCATCAACGTCTGAGTGAATTAGAATTGAGAATGTACGTACAAAGTCAGTATCTGGATATTTGAAACGGTACAATTTGATTTTATATCTAAAGTATAATAATAATAATGCCTATTCATTTTAAAATAATATTTTATAATAAGCTCAGTTTTCGGATTTTGGCTTAGCAGGGTTAGATTGTTTCAAAAATAGTATATATTTGACTTAAATTAAATTTTCAAGTACTCTTTGCAAGCACTTCTGAATAGTTATTTAAGTAGATAAAAATAAATTTAAAGCTACCGCCGATACGTTATGTGGATTCTTCAGATCTTGCAAATTCTGTAGTTACTCTTTTCATATATATGTATCATAGACAATTAAACTCACAACTATCTGAGAGTAATGCTCAGATCAATTCGAATCTTTTTATAATCTAATCTATAATATAATTATATAATAGCTCATTCATGTTATTTATATTATAATATTTGGTCCCGTATAAACCAAATTATAATGGGTTTCATAAATTATTTACTTTTATGTGTACAGCGCTTAAATAAATTAAAATAATCAAGTGTACTCAGGGCCGGATTTAGGAGAAGGCTACTGGGGTTACAGCCCCGGGGCCTCCACAAAAGAGAGGCCCCCACAATAGAGACTTCGGAAAAAAAATCTTTAAAATTCCGATTTGTAAACAACTTTTCCTTATCCCAATGGCTCAATGGCTGAGTGGGGTGGTACCAAAAAGAAAAAGCTTAGCGACTGCACATCAGCAAAAAATTATGATTTCCTTCCACAACATTTTTGCCCGGGGTGCGATAGGCCCTCAGGCCGGCACTGCGTTGCCAAAAATCTGCCGTTTTTTTTTCTTTTCTTTAGAATCTACTTGGTTACACAATAAATTATTTATTGAAAACTCAATTGACAAAATTTGTTAATTTTATTTGGAAAATTATTTGGGACCAGGGGGGCTCCACTCCTTTGTTGCCCCGAGGCCTCCACGCCTCTAAATCCTACCCTGGGTGTATTGATTAATTTGCTAAATCTAAACATGGTTCCAAGAGGCAGCTATAGGAAAATGATGTAGCACACAATTTTTATTAATTTTAAGGCGCTGTGAATAGAAATCGCAGAAGTGAAATGCTGGCAGTCTGTAGTTTTTCAAATTATCGTTCATCCAGGTATGCTTGCCAGCAATTCTTGTATTTATATATTTATTTCGTGTATCTCGGAAACGGCTCTAATGATTTAGCTCAATTTGTTATTAAAAATGATTTCGCTTTTTAGTTTATCTAAGTGGGTGTGTTTTCTGAAAAGCAAAAAATTAACTTATCATAAGAGTCGAGCGATGCTCGGTTGCCATGGTACTTGTTCTTAGAGAACAACTATCGCTGTTAATTGTCTGTCATGACATGAACTATTATATATATAAAAACTTTTTATTCCTCCATAACCCTTTGTAATATAAGCATGTTTTTTTTTGTATATACATACTTATTAATAATTCATTTTAAAGTTTACGAATGAGTGGACCAAAAAATCTATACTGTTTAAAATATAAATCAATAATATACAAAACAATTATGTATTATATGAATTAACATTGTAAGGTAATAGTATTTTTGGGAAACATGTATCTAATGAACAAATATCACGTTGTTGATAAATATGTTGCGTAAAACGATACCAACACACGTACTTTACACTGTACACCGTTCATAGATTGTTCGTGGCTTTAGCACACAATCCGAGCAGCTCGTACATATAGTTGTGTGGTTTGCATAAATGTGGACATTTAGAACTGTACTGTTTATTCAGATTGCTATTTCAGTCAATTTCAAGGTTGAATTGCAATAATCGGGAAAATAGATTGGCAAGTGTACAAAGAAAGAATATTTATGTGCATTTAAAACTTCTCGATATTTACGATGTTTTTTAATAAATTAAGTACATCAGTACATTATATATTACAACGTTGGAAGACGAATGCCTAAAGTTATATTAAATATTATGTGATAATGGGTTCTTTTTCGAGCCAAACGGGTTACAATATTTTTGTTAATGAGTAAACATACATATAAATAAGATTTATATGTTTTACACTGTCACAATAAAAACTGTACATATTGCATTTTGAGGGGGATCAAACCTGGTTTTTATTCATTTATAAAATATTATAGTCAATGTCAAACTATAGTTTATTCAAATAGTCTCTCACAAGCACTTTTAATAGTCATTTTATAATTTTGATATAAGCTTACCGCCGCCGCCGGTTCGGAGTGTAGATTATAAATAGAGGGACTGGAATAATATAAGTAAAAAATATATCATCATCATATACATAATATTATAATAATAAGGTTATAAATTATTATTTTATTTTTAAAAGAGTTATATAAAAATATAAATTTAGTTGTTACTCTAGGCTTAACTGCGATATCATTTTTTTCGACGTTTTGACATAGTTGCATCTGCAATTGTCACGAGCTGACTCGGGGCGGTATCTCCCCGTAGTATATAATTATATATGTATATGCAAAATGTACATCGTGAATGTACAAAGGATATTCAATTTTAACATGCATTTTTTTAACATAACTGCTGACTTTATTAAGGTTTTTTTTAATAGTACCATCTTATGCGTACATAGTATAAACCTAACCAGGTATTTCATTATACTCGCTAATTAGTAGATATATTCTCGCCAATGAATATGTACTAATTAGAGAATATATGCAGATATCTCTATATATAGCTACATTAGCTAGTACTTTGTCAACAACAGAAAGAAGAGTAGTCAAAAGATAGCTTCAAGTTTTCAGTTGGGTATTTCTACTCCTAATCTCAGGTTTTAACGAGATCCCCAGAGTTTATTGTAGTTACTAAGTGGAGGATACGCTTCTGAAATTTCAGTCAAAGTCAACTAAACTCAATGGTTATGTTTAGCAGGGATAGGCGAGTCATTCAGACTCTTAAATTATATTATATTAGTAATATTTTCCGATGCAGCTTCGCCCGCTTGTGAGGGACTTTTATACCCGTGACAACACGTATGCAATATTTCATGTTGATAGAGTTAGTTAAAACGTCAAAACGTAACAAACAAACAAAAAACTCACATTCTTATTTGCTTTGTGCAAGTTCGTCTGTGTAGGTACCACCCTCTCATCAGATATTCTACCGCAAACAAGCAGTACTTTGTATTATTGTGTTCTGGTTTGAAGGGTGAGTGAACCAGTGTAATTACAGGCACAAATATAATAAATGTATAATATATGTCTACACAATAAAAAAAACAATGATAATCTTGCATTGATGAAATTTTTAATTGTTATCAAATGAAGGTAGTTGTTGGTAGATCTGTAATTTGATACTTAATACATTATTAATTTACCTTTACCGTGTTCATAGGCTGAATTGATAATCGCGGATGATAATCAAAGTGATACCGATTAAATTAATATCGACCTTGTGTTTACGTTACGGCTTATCGAATTATTATTTTCGTAACGGCACTTTATAATTGTATTTTTTCACTTGGATATCGAATACCTTAATACTGTTTATGGATAGATTTTATGAATCTGCATTACATAAACTGAGAAACATTTTCAAGTCTAACTAGCATTTATCTTTCGAGATCAAAATTTTTATATTTATCATCACAACGTTACGAATTTAGTTATGAAAGTAATAACAGAGCAATAAAATACGTCATCGATAAAACAAATTGTGTAAAATGAGCACCTGTAACCAGTCTAGACTAAACGTAATCCTTAATCGCAACTAGACGACGTTTTTAAGTAAATGGCTGTTAGAGATAGCAGAAACACACCTGTTCGGAGAAAAGATGTGGTGTTCTCATCGACTTAACATATATGTAAATATATTATTAACAGTTCAATCAAAGTAAGTAACTTCTGTTTTTCTTCTCGATTGTTCGAGACAAAAACAGTATGCGTAAAACCCTAGATGAATAAATTTTTCAACCCAAGTTGAAAAGATTTTTGATAAAATAAAGTTAAAAATCGGAAGGTTCTTTATTTAAATGGGATCTGTTAACCATTTTTAATCGACATGCAACATGATCAAAATGTATCAAAAGTTACCACCCTTTCGCAATGTCGATACTACCGATAAGAAGCGCCCATAAATTTTGTATAGGTTAATTAAATTATTACTTACCTTCCATGAAAATCAAAAAATACTCCCAGCTTTTTATACTTATTTTAACGAGTGATAAGCTTTACTTATTAATATTCACTAACACGTGAATTTAATTTATTATTAGGCAAAGGCAAAATCTTTAATTGAATAAGAACTACTCAACACGTAATTTTTAAAGTTAATTCTAGCCTTGATTAACGGTGTTATTTGTATGAACGTATTTAAAACGTAAAACTACATTTCAATTACCTTATTTTCATGTATGAAATAAACAAAATAGGACAATTTACTTTCAATACGCTTAATCTTAATTGACTGAACAAATACAAGGGGTATTTGTTCAGTCAATTAAGATTAAGTTCGCCGGTTCGTTTCCTCTTAAGCATTAAGTGGTATCTGGGGGCTTACTTCACAAGGCTAAAACTTAAGTTCCCAGCATTTAGATTTGTTATTAGATTATTATTTTTGTCTTAGAAATAAATTAACAATAAGACAGTAATTTGTAGACTAAAAGACTATCTATGAACATGATTTAAGAAGAAGTTAGTTTGATGACAATTTGATCTCATGTATGTTGTTTAAATCCATAATAAAATAAAAGTACGAACAAAAACCAAGTATGCAATAAATAGATACATACTAAACTATGCCAATATAGATCGTACCGTAGCTCGTACCATAGTAGTAGTTAAAGTTGAGTAAATAGTTATTATTTAACAAATACCATTCATAGTTCAAACCAGTACAGTACCAGTACTAACCAGTAGTACTAGCAACTCTGTTCAGGACACAGTTTCAAACATTTATAATATCGAAATAACTCAGAGAAGCATACTGGACTCCATAAAATGTCTTAAATTTTTTCTAACTATATCTGTGACCCGAGATAACCCGAGAAACCCGAGTAAACATTGGAGACGTTCTAATAAGCTACAATCGTTCTCTCCAGAAAAGAGGATGCCAGCAGGGAGATAGTTACTAGCTCCAAAGTTAGAGGTCTTGACTTTATCTTATAAAATGTTTAGAAAGTGGAATATATTGGACTTAACAATTTGTTTTTATATTTTAACAATTGTACTTTAACGGGACTCAACTTGATGAGTAGGATGGATTTTTATCCTTCTCTAAGATGTTAAAATATGTCCGTGCGAGAAAATAGTGTAAAATTTTATATTATGTTAGTGTCAAATTAGAAAGAAAACTAAAGAAAAAATAAATTTAATAACGCTTACGGCCGAATTCGACCACTAAGCGAACACTCGTTAGAATAAATCTGAAATTTTTCAGAATATATCCGTCTTCTGCTATTATTTTCACGGTTAACGGAAGTTGTATATATTTATGACCGTACACTTAAGATAGACGTCATAATAATCAATTTAACAAATTTACGAGACGACGAAAATGTTTTAATTTATTTCATAATAACTCGTGACGTAATTGCGTAATTTTTCACTTTCCGCTAGCCATAAATTATGAAAATAGTGAAATTTAATTGTTGATCCGAGCGTAATGATGAAATTACCAACTAAGGCGTACAATTTTAATTTAAGCTTAATGTTTTTAGTATATTAATTTGGTGGAGTTCGCCTGTTACGACTTATATTTTATACATATTTAAACCCATCTACATTTACTAGTATATCAAAATTTAAAAACACAACAATCTTATATTTATTACTGTGCTACTTTGTCATCTACAGTTTAATTTTTTTTTTTTTAATGGACAATATTTTTACACAAAATATATTTAATACACACACAATATTTAAAAAAAAACAATCTGGAAATAGTTTTTTTTCAATATTGTAGCATTATACTTACTTATTGAAAACTAAAGTAAAAACTAATACAAGTTAGCTAAAGAAAAATGTGTATGTTTACAATTTTCAATAATAGAAGGAAAGGTTAACTTTGTAGACATCCGTTTATTAAATTTCTTTTTAAATTAAGTTTTTATGGTTATAACATATTATACATTTGAATTTGTATCTCTAATTTACGATCCAGTAATTTAACAGTCAATAAATACTACGATTGACCATTATATATATGTATTGCTCAATATTAACTTCATTATTATGTTAGAAAACCTTTGTAGCTTTGTACCGCGAGTCGGTATAATTGACAGTGATTTGTATGCAGTTCTTCTATACTTATAATAAAATTGTAACAGGTCGATATCTGTACATTAAAGATATCGGAAAAAAAACTTATATGGGGGTCTTTATTAAAGCAAGAGAAGCCAAAACAATAATTTATAGAATTTTGTCTTAATTTATTATCTGTTTTTCTGTTTGTCTGTGCGTTTGTACGCGCTAATCTTAGAAACAGCGTCACAGATTTGGGTGTGGTTTTCACTAATGTATTGTGGCAAACTTAACTTGAAATTTAGTGTTTAATTTATTTCAATCGGTTATAATTAAAAAAGTTACATCAATTTAAAAAAATAATTGTTCGGTACATATGCTATAAAATAACTGTTCAGTTGAATTGGTTGAAAATGTAGGTACCTTTAAATGATAGTCTGTAAAATGATGATGACTGAAATTTTATAGGAACAAAAGAACGTTAAAAAATGGACCATATTAGAGATTTAGATACTTCCAATGTAAGTTGAGCTCAGATCGATATGATCAACCATATTAAATAGGTTTCAGCTAGCAGGTAATTATACATGTGTCTGTATTCGTTTGTTATATATTTTTTTTAAATTACGATATTAGCCTATTAAAAAAGCTGTACATATTACAGTAACAGCCTGTGAAAGTCCCACTTCTGGGCTAAGGCCTCCTCGCCTCTTTTCGAGGAGAAGGGTTTGGAGCTTATTCCACCACGCTGTTCCAATGCGGGTTGGTGTAATACACACGTGTCAGTATTTCAGATATTTTTGAGATGAATTATAATCACAAATTAAGCACATGAATTTCAGTGGTGCTTGCCCGGGCTTAAGCCCTCGATCATCGGTTAAGATTCACGCGTTCTTACCACTGGGCCATCTCGACTTTTCATATTTAACTAGCTATTGCCCGCGGCTTCGCTGTAATTAATAGGTAAGTATAGGTAAAGGAAAAACGGTTGTATGGAATTTTAAATTATTAATTAAATTAATTAATAATAATTGTCTGTGATTTTAAAGTAAAAAGCATGACATGTCATCTGGTTAAAAAAGTGTAATTACGGCGTTTTCTTCATCAGTGAACTTACATATAATTTAATATTATTTAAACTCTGTTCACAAAAGGCGCTGCTAATAAAATTCAAATGGGATAAAGTTTTACTTATTGCATAAAATAATTAAATTTGATTCAGAATAATGATATCAATTCTAACAGGCTTTATTTTGAAAATTGTTAATATTTTGAATTAAATATTTTCTTAAATTATTTATTAAATTAAATGTTTTAACCTGAAGCAGACTTGAGGTCCCCATCAGTAGACCTGGCAATAGTGGAGGCGATCCGCCTCCAATTGAGTCGCTGTGTAGCAAAGAAAAGCGGCACACTTACGTTTCTGTAAGTACCTGCACGGGATAGCGAGGCGGGATGTATCATCCTACTGAGGTGGACGCCAATAGACACGGGGCACCACATTCTGACGAAATGTGCTAGGCTACTAGCCTCACAGGCATACCATGGCGGCGATAGTCGGCGGAGATCTCTTGCTACTGGATGTGATTAACGCCATTCTCAACAGCGAGAGGTGCTGGTTGAAAATGGCCTCCTTCTGCAAGAGTGTCATGACAGAAGGATACCGCGGAGCGGCAGTGCGACAGCCTCCGCTGACGCGATCCGCCGAAGAAGACCGGGGAGGAGGCGTCGGCGCTATGCGCGCCTTCTCCCCCCGCCTTAATAGCCGCGGGGGCTAGGTGGGTTCCCTGTATCCGGGAACCCCCCTACTACACGTTAGCATGCGCGAGCGATCCCGTGGTGCCCGCGTAAAGACATTTACGTATATCGGAATAGATATAAGCGAATGCTGTTTTTCTCATGGCTCATGATTTGTTGCCCTATCTAAATGTGTAGATCTGGGTGCGGTGAAAACCAATAAAAACTAACCCCACGAAAATAAAACTAAAAGGTTGTATATACTGAAATATTATAAGTCTGCTCTAAGTAATTTCTATCAGTTATAAGCGGGTAAAACCGCGGGCACAGCTAGTTATGAAATAAAACTGTACGTAATTTGTTAATGTGCAAGCATAATTTTATTTAAAGTCTGACAAATTACAAAGCCATGTCTTCAAATCAACTATAAAGTTTGGTTGTTTTTCCTTTGACTATTAATAAGTAAGCATAATGCTTCTACATTTCTAAATATTAGATTAATAAGAAATCGAATTAAGACTCAGGTATGTAGAGTGAGTAAACATAATTTATTGAGCATTTTTTCAATGCAGCTTATAGACGCTCGTAGACGACGCAATTTTGTCCTCTTAAAGCGATGATCCAGCGCTTATTTCACTACATAATGCGCTACTGTAATGGCTAATATTAAATATACCAGTTTCACAAAATGTAAAGTACTTTTTATAATAAGCTTACCCCAATGACTCAAAGTGCACAGAAACCAGTTTCCTAGGAAACTGATACCCTCAACAAACCTTATCCTTAGTTTTTTTAAGTGGTTTAATTATAACACCTGAGGCTTACACAGTTGGGCTTAATAATCGATTAAAAAAAGAATGCTCCGGAGGTCAAAGCATGACGCGACATCTGGTGATATGAGCTATCACCAAACTATAGTTTTCAAAACGTCTTGCAATGTTTATTATTCACAACGTCATTTTAAAAACTATATTATTTCCAAATTGTTATCAAACTTATAGTATTAAAAAAAAAGTGCATTTTTTTAGTTTTATTAACCTTTCAAATATCAAAGGTATTTACGGATCATTTTACACTTGAGTAACAGCAACGAATAATTTGAGTGGGTGCAGCAATAATTCAAACGGTATTTTTATTATACTACTATAGGAACATTTCTATAAATTCTTGAGCATACTGAGAAATTGAATATACCTAACGAATTTCAATGAATGTACCGGCAAATAATTGACTTATTTTATTACGCTGTTGATTTTCTGACAGATCAAAATGAAAAATGTGTCGTACTCGACTGATAGAATTTAACGTAATTAGATGAATTGGTACATATATAGTGAAACTCACACAGTTACTAGGCATTGAGTAATTTTTCTTAAAATAAATTCTTATGTACATTAGAGCATTTTGCTTGTTTACGACTAAGTATTATATAAACTTTTATATCTTTACCGTTTATATCTTTATCCAGAGCTAGGGAAGGGGACTTATCCTCAGCGGAGGTTATTAAAAATAACCTACTTTGTGAGATAAATATAAGTTTTATCCTAAAGTTCTTTGACTACATTTATTATTTATTTATTTTAATTATGTAGAATGTTAGTTAGTAAGAAATAATGCCTTATTGAACGTGTATATATATATATATATATGTGTAGATCCGGGTGCGGTGAAAACCAATAAGTACTAACCCCACGAAAATAAAACTAAAAAGGTTGTATATACTGAAATATTATAAGTCTGCTCTAAGTAATTTCTATCAGTTATACGCGGGTAAAACCGCGGGCACAGCTAGTTATTAAATAAAACTGTACGTAATTTGTTAATGCGCAAGCATAATTTTATTTAAAGTCTGACAAATTACAGCCATGTCTTCAAATTAACTATAAAGTTTGGTAGTTTTTCCTTTCACGTTCAATAAGGCATTATTTCTACTATGTACAAAATCACGCGTCTCATTGTTATCTCTATTTATGTAATCGTAGTAATTATGATAATGTGAAGTTAGTATAATATTTCTATGGGGTTGGGATATACGTATAATATGTAAATCGTAAGTCGATAAATAAAATATTTCATTTTATTATTCAGTGTTCATAACATTTAATAGAAACAATATTGTCAGCTTGTGTATTATATCTGTACATAAAGAAAATTTTACACAATGCATTTGAATATAAAACATTTTGTATCAAACGAGAAAGAAACTTCCTTTACTTTTTTCTATAGCTTTTAAAAAATATTTTAGATTTTACATTTGACAAGAAAATGTTTTGAATAGGAGTATTAAAAATTCTTCATTTAAGTAACACAAAAAGTTATGATAAAGTTAGCAGTTTCTGTTATCATACTAATATTATAAAAAGGTAAGTTTTATTAGATTGCTTTTTCCGGTTTTACGCAAAAATTACTATTTTGATGAATATGGAATTCTC
Organism: Nymphalis polychloros; assembly: GCA_905220585.2. NCBI lineage: Eukaryota > Metazoa > Arthropoda > Insecta > Lepidoptera > Nymphalidae > Nymphalis > Nymphalis polychloros. The sequence continues at coordinate 6,616,045 of HG992247.1, forward strand.
CAAAACATGTATAGATAAGTCAGCAATACCATGTGCGAGGTACTTTTTCTATTCACAGTAATAATTTTTATGTATAAATAAATAGGAAAAAATTAACGACATATTAACTTTCATTTAATTGTCACAAAATAATAATCCTTGTCAAAATAAATAGCTTATTAATTTTGATAAATATTTCCTTATTCGAAACTTACTGCTACTAGTAAAACATTCTCCTCGAAAAGGATAGGCGGGCTTAACCCAGCAATGGGACATTCACAGAAATTTAAATAAACACATGAAGCAATACAAGGGACGTCTAATACGACTCATTAGCACAGTGTAGACAAATATATAGATCAGTTGGGGAATGTTTATGTCTCATTAGTTAAATAAAATAGCACAGTATTAAATCCTCATTTCATCCGTACGAAGTCAGGATGGGTAGCTCGTTCGTAATATATCACTAGGTGACCCGAATCGGCAAATTATTTAATCTAACATAACAGTATTTACTTTTAAAATGTTTTGTATAAGCTTACGAGAATAAAAAAGTACTTTAAATGCAAATGATTTATTAAAAATAAATGATTTAAAATCTCTGAAAAACTCTGCTTTCAAAATATACAAAATGGAATGTAGACAAAATGTTTAGATTGGCAGCGCAATATATTAGTAACAAAAATATACGAATTTTCTTTATAAAAATAAATGTGTTAACTGGCCTTTTAAATAAACTTCTACCGTTTTAATTACTAAATATTTTTTGCGTACACTGAAAAACAAAATAATAGACGTTTCTAACATTAACTGGCCGATAAATCCGCTATGAAAATTTATTATCAAAATGTAATAAACACAATATAGCCACATAGTACATTTCCAATTCACATTTAATTGGTACTTATTAAATAATGATCTCAATTTTACATTAATTCATTCATTAATTCAATTTTATATAGTGGAATTATAATTTAAAATAAACATAAGTTAGATTAAAATTATTGTAGGTCAAAATCAAAATATTTCAAAATTATCAGTACAATTTCATCATTAGATTATTAAAATTTCAAAAGTCAAATAGAGAATAGAAGTTTTTATCAATAAGCCAAGTGTGTTGTTTCGTCTAAAAATGGCGGATATTTAACATTTTTAAGAAATCTGGAATTTTATTATACATTTACTAAGAGCCAAAATGTAAACCGAAACATTCTTAATTCAAGTAGTTCTATTAGGTTCATCTATGTTTATTTTCATCAATACTTATGAAAAGATAAGGAATAAGATAATAAATTAAGCGTAAAGCTACCGCATTAGATTCCTACCAAGTAGAACTTGCAAGAAAATTAATAGCTTATTTACTAGTGAGAAAAGTCGCTAAGTATAGCGACACGCTAAAATAAGGAATGAATTTTAAAAACACTGCTGCAATGTAAAATCCATTTTAGATTGTTTTAGGCTTTTTATCATTGAGCTTCACCCTCTAAAATGAATCCCAAAATCATTTGAGTAAAGCGAAACTGTCGCGTAAAAGCTTTCAGTGTTCAACAGAGGAAAGCGAAAATGTAGCGATCCGAACCGTACACTTGAGTTTTATTACAAAATATCCGGTGTAACATGAAATACCACCATTAAAGCACTTCATATATACGGTTATTCCATTGTAAAATAGTAGTCAATTTTCTACTTGTAAAAAGCTTTGGAATATTATATAGTAGGTACGCTATTTTCCTACGTTTAAATTGTTGTCCCAATACTTGCGATAAGTATAATAAATTATTGTGCCCACCAGCAGCGTCTTAACATGAATTTCTACTTTGTTTGCTTCAAAAAATCGTTGTTATTACAGCTTTCGTTTCCAGGGTTTTGTAAATAAAACTAAGCAACAATAAACCCCGCAATGTCATGAGAGTTAAATGAAATATTTAATATTTAAATGTATTATAGTAACGTGTGAATCGCGAAAGTCTTGGGTTCATGTATTCAATTTGTGTTTATTATTAATCTTATACTCTGTAATAAAAACAAAAGGTCGCAGCCAACCTGAGCTGGAGCGTGTTAGATTAAGCTCAAATATTCTCCGCGTAGTGGGATATTTACGGGCTGCTACGTTAATTTTAATAAAACTAAAATTTGTCAATTGAAAAGTGCTCAACACCGAATTAAATACTTGAACTCAAAAACTGACGATGACAATCAAAACAATCCCGCATTTTTAAGTTTATGCGATTTTTATTACACGCTGGTGCTGACTTTAAAGAAATAAATTCAGTAAACCGTAGTTTTACATGCGTACAAAGAATTTAATCAAAATAGCTGAGTTAAGAAATTTTATGGAAATTCCATTCAGGAAATTTTAACTTCTTCAACAACATAATATTGTCTTGTAACTAATTACTACAATTTCATTTCTACTTTGTGTATTGTTGTATATTGTTATATCATAGATTAATTTAAAAAAATCTTTAATTAGTGTGAAAATGGTGTATTATAACATTTTCTCGTACACTAATGAAATATTTTTTTTATTTTAAGTCCAACGTTAATATCTCCAGGTTTTCAAACATCTGTAATCCCATTTCGAATGCCCTCGTGACCTTTTTTATGTGTGTGTTTGTGTGTGTGTGTTTATGTATATGTTAATGTTACGAAATTTAATATTAAAAACTTGATTAAACATTAAGTAGATTATTCTATCTAGTAGTAGTAAATAGTATAAAACGTATAAACAATACATAATATATTAAAAACGTGTCAAAACAGCGCGTAGACGGAGAAAATTACATAATATATCAAAACAAATACCATTTCGTTTACCCTTGTTTGGAATATTCTACTAACAGCGCTGATAGATTTATAGTCGAGCTTAATGGTTGCAGCTTTCCTACGAGATCAAATACATCGGAAAGAATATGGCAAAAGGACGTACCTCAAAAACACATTAATTCATATTTATTACCTGCGCATTTATGAAACATAAAAAGTTTACGAGAAGCTAGAAAGGCTGCAGGCATATTCTTACGCCTCCGTTTATGGGTCAACTCAAATAGAGCTTTAATTACACAAGAAGATTTATAGAGAAGGCTAATGAAAACGCAGATGCTGAGTACTAACCGCTATTAATTATTATTTTATCAAATCGTTATGAGATATTAATTTTCACGTATTTCGTTTAATATATTCTGCTACTAAAAATTAACAGCTTCTCTCTTAAATCTTATCATATTGTATTATATATTGTACAATGTTAATTGAAAACGTAATACATAATTACATAGTAAAGCAAGTACATTCATAGAATATTTTTATCTATCTCTATGGTCGGGTATTGTTGTGGAACTATTATTATTTAAATATTTAATCGGTATACGAAACGGACATTTTGATGGAATGAATAACAAAAAACCCATAAAGTACTGGCGTTCTCTGAGGGAGGCTTCCGTCAAGCTGTGGACGGCGATAAGCTGAAAAAAAATCTGGCGTTGGTACTGCGCCCGAGTTTTCCGGTAGTGTTGAATCCAACTCGCAATATTAATGAAGGCAATCGCCTTCCCATCTGACTATGAGTGAAGATATAGTGCACAATAATTAAAACACATATGTACATGTTGTCGGTAAAATCTCCTCCGCGCATAGTTAACTGCTAAGTTTTCCTGCTGTGAAAGAAATCGGTTTAAGCGACATTATAATGAAAAACCCTTTTTTTTAGGTTTGCGTACCCAAAGGGGTAAAACGGGACCCTATTACTAAGACTCCGTCCGTCCGTCTGTCACCAGGCTGTATCTCATGAACTATGATAGTTAGACAGATGAAATTTTCACAGATGATGTATTTCTGTTGTCGTTATAACAACAAATACTAAAAACAGAATAAAATAAATATTTAAGGGGGGCTCCCATACAAATAACATGATATTTTTGCCATTTTTATAGATAATGGTACGCAACCCTTCGTGCGCGAGTCCGACTCGCACTTGGCCGGTTTTTTTTATGAACATTTTATATAAATGTATGCGCCTAATACATGTAGTATCTACTACATGAGATTAGAAATATCGAACTGGGAATTTTAATAGTCAGTTTCATCGTTATAAATAGTTTGTAAAAAGCTACCGTTGTAGGTTTTATAATATGAATTATCATTTTGATATTTTGCCTGCGGTTTCATTACTCGTCACTGATTTGCAGAAATTATATTTATTTTGATCCAAGTAAATTGCTCTCGTATCATATTCAGCATTCCTACTCACACAATACAACTTTTGAAGCTGGTGACAGTATAATCTTATGTAATATGAAATATATATTTTTAATTGTACTTATTATATTATATTCTTGACTTAAATGTATGCGAGGAGAATTAAGCACTGGCATTCAGGCAGCTTTAACAATACGATACAATACAAAATACCTTTACTGTATTCATGGAACGCAATACTTTTTTAGATATAAACAAGGATTCGTTCATAAATATAATTAGGTATATATTAGTAAATAATTTAAATAACGAATACTTATAATTTATAAAAAAAATATTTTTTAATTTAGTTAACAACTAATTTAAGTAAATATTTATTAAAATAGTAATAAAAATATAATAGTTTTTTAATAAATTAAATATAATGCTTACGTTCGTTCTACGACCAATTTTGTATTTTAACAACTAATAAGCATACCAAAGCGATACACATGCAAAATAAGGTACAAGTCAAAGGTCACGAATATTTGTTCCTTTGATTTGGTTTGGTTCAGTACAAGACGTTGTGTTTGAATAAGAACGATATGTTACGGGTGTTTGCTTAGGCTATGTTATGATTGCAGGTGGAGGGCGGTGAGCGCAAAGCGCGCGGCGCGGGGTGATGCCGGTGCGCAAGGGGCTGCTCGCGCCCCAGAACACATTCCTCGATACCATCGCCACACGCTTCGATGGCACACGTGAGTATAAACCAATATCTACAAATATGATTGCTTTAATATGATAAATACATCAAGTACAATAATTGACAAGCATTGCATTTCATATAACTTCCTTTTTATAGGTAAAAGTATGAGTACATAAAAGGTATTTTTTTAAATATCACAGTACTCTGGGTTAAAATAGCAAAAAATTGTGTTGATTAGGATTGTATGTAAATACGTATCTCATAAAAGTTACGCATATCATTATGAAAAGTTACAAACATATGTTACATCCACATACTTTGTGTTACATGAACTATGTTGGTACACAAATATTTTGTAGAAAACGACCAAATAAAATCACGTTAGTGTAGGTTTGTATACTATATCATTTATAATATATAGGTATAAATAACATATTACAAAAATAATATATTCATTATTACTGTTTCTTTGTTTAAGATGGTATTCAAAAATAAATAGTCAATCTAAAAAGTTAAATTAATATAAAACAGTGTTTAATTACTCAATACCTTTACAAATAAGTAGTTGGAAACTAATTTATGAACTTTAATATCTAAAGCCGTAACGATAAGCACTTTCATTAAATAATTTAACAAGGTACTCTAAAGAAAATACGAGAACCAATGGCTATTTATTTGAAGTTAAGAGTCTATAAGGAAGTTTTCTTGCAAATTAATTGGAGATATCCGATATCTAATTCAAACATACTATTGGATTCAAGATACTGAAGTTATTCATGCAGATCCTATGGATTATAATTTATTTGCTCCGTAATTCTTTTAGATATATCTTTAATGATATTCGTACTAAAATATTCAAAATAAAAATCATAGACTGCAATATATTATTGAATAAATAGGCTTTGCCAAGGGTTTTATATTTTGTGTCACGTGATCCTGGAAGTCAAACTATGACGTCTGAAGACTTGACTTGACTGGATTCATATTGAAAAATCTCACGATTAATCGAACTGAAGACCTGGACTTATTGAATCTGTTGTCTGTACTGATATATCTATACATATAATAAATCTGTAACTGGTCGATGTCTGTACATGGAAGATAAATGAGTAAAACTTTTATCGGGGGTCATTATAAACACAATAGAACCTAAAACAATGATTAATAGAATTTTTGTCTGTTTGTCTATTTGTCTGTTTGTCTGTGCGTTTGTGCACGCTAATCTTAAAAACGGCTTAACGGATTTGAGTGCGGTTTTCACTAATGTATTGTGGCTAACTTCACTTAACATTTAGTGTTTGTTTTATTTCAATCGGTTCATAAATAATAAAGTTATGTCAATTTAAAGATACACGTAGAACATTTAATAAAAAATGGTTATGGTCAAACTGAAAAGAGATTAAATATTACATGTAATTTACACTTTTGCTTATGATTTATCCTATATTTTGTCCTATAATTTTTAATCTCTTTATTAATTTATTATAAGTTTAGTATCCCTACTAAAAATCAATAAATTATTATCTGTAGGAAAAGTACGCGCACCTGTTAGTTGTCAAAATCAAAAAGTTTTGTTAACAATTTCGTGTTTTCAGTAGCTTCGTGTGTAGTTTTTGCATAAAAACTAATATTGCATATATATTGTGTGTATCTTTATGATCTCATCTTATATCTTTCATAACAGTACGCTTTAAGACTGCGTGTGAGCAAGTCAGTTAACTCAGTGACAATAATTAATACGTAATTAGTATATAGGTGTATAAACAAAGCCTAAAAAACAACTATAACAATAATACATGGTTTTAGAAGTGCTTGCTTTAAACATAAACGGTATATCACTTCTTAAAACTTTAAATAGGTATAATTATAAGGAGGATATATATAAGGAGTATTAGCCACTGGTTATGTATAAGAAGTGTAAATAGAGAAAAATAGCAATTTTGTTCAACATTAAAATAACAGAAATTACTTTAGAAGACCTCATTAATAAATGTAACAAGTATTTCGAACCGAGGAAAAATTTAACTATGGCCTGACATGTATTTTTTATGAGAAAACAAAGCAAACACGAAAATATAACCAACTTTATTACGAGTCTAGAAAATTACAGTTTAAAATGCGATTTCGTTGAATTAATAGTCATTGGTCAGTGATAAATTTACAGCGAATATGTGTTAGAGTAGCTCGCCAAACATCAAAGATTATTACAACAGTCTGATCTGTCACTAAAGAAAGCTATAGAGATAGCTAAAATAGTAGTGATCGAACAACAAAATACGGAGCACATAAATAAAAGCACTGAGACGTTGTCATCACCGTCATCATCTAATGAATATCAAGTGATGAAGGGGGAGTAAAAGGGTTAAACAACACACAGTACAGAATAGAGAAGATGTGCATATTCCTATGAAGTCAGACGGGCAACTAATTAAGAAGAGAACAAAATTGTGAAACGTGGTTATATTTGCCTCATCCCAATATAAACCGAATAAAAGTATTTTGTAATCTCTCAGCTTAATTCAATTGGTCTTTGGCTACATCAAGCTTGCGACAGCATAATCATGAATAGGAAGAAGTAGATCTGTGCGAGCATATAATATATAATTAAGTGTACTCAGATATTGATATTATATATTTAAAAAAAAAAACACTGCAAAAATAACATAAATAAGTTAAAAATAATAATGTATTAAATGTATTAATTTATATAAAATGAATGTACCAACCCATCTTAATATTCAATATTTAAGTTTGTTATAAATTTTGTACTGTAGTCATATTCTTGCTTGCCTTTTAATTGTATTTGGTTATAATATATAAATAATATATATATCATTTATTTATTGCATTTTATTGGCCTTACTCAATGTAATAATGCTTAAGCTATGTGATTTCATTTATATTTTGTTTTTGTTAAATTTGTGTTTTCATTAAGTAATTAAGTATATTTGATTATAAAAAAATATATATCTTACTACACCTTTACTGATTATGATGGTTTAGCTGTTTTATTTAATATATGTTTTGATTATTTTAATGATTGTGTAATTATTGTTGGTGGAAACTTAGCTAATGTATGTATATATTTATATATATATATGCTTTAAGTGTCATCTCATTTTTAACACTTAACCTACCAGAGCGGTCAAATAACTGCTTTTGAAACTTTAATTAAAATTGTTATATAGCTGCTTTTGTTTGTATATTATATATTTTTTCTACATAAAATGGCCGCTTAAGCAGCTTATTCAGATATATCAAGTTCAATGGAAAACATTTGTTTTAATTCCCTTTTTTTGTTTAATTAAATTAGTAGCCTTGGTTAAGTCTGATTTTATTTAGTCTCTGACAGAAGAAACTTTTCCTTTATACTTTACATTGTACACATAAAATAACATAAATCTATAACAAAAACGAATTAATTAATAAATTATCCATACATATAAATAAAATTGAAGTTTCTGTCTGTTATTTCAAAATAACTGCCTGTTTTAAAGGTTATATGGCTATTTACGATTTACCAAAACCAAAGCAATCATTTTTTTAATTTTTTTACTGTCTGCATGTCTGTATCTTTTAATCGTCTAAAAATTGAAAAAACCGAATTATTATAAGAACTATTTCAAGATTCCGTTTAGCCTTTATTTCATCAAAATTAGTTGAGTCTATTAAATGTTATAAAAATACGTATTTTTGTTGATATCTATTCACATAATAGTATTACTCTTCCTAACTGATTCATTAACGCAGAGCCTAAACTGCGGGGGTTAGAAACTTGAAATTTTGGCAGTTGATATATTTTATAACACCCACTAAGATAGGATTTTTGGAAATTCTACCCCTAAAGAGTTGAACGATTGTTTAGAAACCAGTCATTTTTAAAGTTAGAAGCATGAAATTTAATGAACAAGCTTAAAAATAAATAAAAATGTATTTCAGCGTTTTTGAAAATCTAAATCTGAGAGGGTAAAAAAGGGGTTGAAAGTTTGTATGGGGATTCCTGCACTTTTGGTGTAAGAAGAATGATATTTAGTATTAAAGCTATGCATACGTATTTCGTCGTTTTTAGAAATTTAACTCCAAACGGGAGCAACGGGGTAAAAGCATTAGTATAAAAATTTAAAAAAATAGAAATATACTATTTGAGTTTTTTGATTGAATTAATAAACATGAATTTCAAAGTTTTTAGAAACTTTTATTTTTGTTTGGAAGAGTTGGGTGCAAATAATGAAATTCAAAATACGCAATATCTTATATCAATATCTCTTAGGGAGAAATATACGAACTTCACTATGTTGGTGATGTTTGGATAAAAAAAACATATTCCATTATTGCCATATGTACCACTTAATTGGTATTCCCTAAGCTTATATTATTGTAAAGTTTCATTAAAATCCATTCAGTACTTTATGCGTGAGAGAGTAACAAACGTCCATACATCCATACAAACTTTCGAGTTTATTATATTAGTAAGAAGTAGGATTATTATATGCCCTATACTGAACACACATACACTATACTGGATGGGCGAATAAATCGATTGGTAAATGTTTATATCTTATTGATTAAAAAATGTACGAGATAAAATCCTTATTTTACCCGTACGAAGTCGGGACGGGCAGCTAATTACTCGCTGATAACGTATCTTTCTGTAGGTAAAAAGGTTTTTAAAGACAGTACAGCAGTTTTTTTGTTTATTCGCTACAAACAAACATACAAAAAATCTATTTTTACTTATTTATAATATTAGTATAGATAAAGACCACGCGCGAGCGAAGCTGCGGGCAACAGCTAGTAGCTAATATATTGAAATTTCTACTCAGCAACAGTTATTCGACGGATGTCCTTGCAAATAATATATGAAATATTTAATTTATAGGGACCGTCCTGGCTTCGCATAAATATATTATGTATATGACATGACGTGGACATGTTTTTTCAATTAATATTATATATCTTAACCTTCCTCATGAACCACTCTCCATTGGCGAAAACCGTATTAACGTTCGGTAGTTTTTGACAAGTTCGTTAATGAATATAAAATTTATATGCTTATGTATGCCTGGAACAAGGCTTGGAGCTCATATTACTCCACCGTCGAGTACAAAATAAACGCAACGTAAGAACATGAAACTGCTGAGATTGTCGGAACCCGTGATGTTCGGGATCCATGTATTCTTGTTCAACTTGGCGTTTATGATATATCGAAATGAAATTTCTTCATTCTCTAATATTACACAATTAAAATTAATTAAATGTAATAACTACATTATGTTTTCAACTAACACACAGACACACAGATGAACATAACATTACATAACGTATATTATTAACAAATAATAAAGTTAAAAAAAATAAAACCATGAAGAGTTTTTACGAGAGGCAATAGAGAAACCAACTTGCAAGTCGAAATATTCATGTAAAGTCATAATAAATAATAATTAGATCACGCTTAAGATCTAGTCATATTTTAATTTACAAATAAAATGTAATGTTTTGAAGATAAAAAACCTTAGGCTTGTGTGAGATACAATTTTATGTGAATACAAATCTTAATTAATATTTTAATTAAATACAAAATGGAAATTTCGTAATCCTACCTCTCTCTCGAAATCATCTAAGACATTTAGATAAATGAAATATATCCAGTCACTATGAACTTAACTTCTAATGAACTGGTGCTCTATTAGTGATATCGTTATAGCTTATCTTACGTTGATACGATTATTCAAATCCTATAACGCAAAAACAGTATAAAAGTTTAACTGATTAACTTGCCTTTATCATGAAATCTCTAATACAAATTGCCACGAAAGAGTCTACGCTGTGTCTACAACCTTTATAAAAAATAGGGCGTTCCCTGTCAAACGATGGCGAGGGTGCGGCTCTCTTCAAAAGAAATAATATTTTTTTAAGCTCAATCGCAAATCTGATGAAAGGGAAGATTGATACCTCGGCTTCATTTTAGAAGGATATAAGCGAATTCAAAAAAAGAACGAATTTCTCGTTTAGGAACGGCATTATGCCTATGTATCATTTCATGCAAACTTTTCCTTAACAATTTATCTGTATACATAATATTAAAATATAATATTTTCATTAATTATACTACCTTGTCGTAAAAAAGTTATGCGTTCTTATTTCACACTTTTTATGAGAGACCCGTCGAAACCAATTTCCTAATTGCAAGCACTTTCAATATTGAAACCAATTATTGAGCTACATAACTGCTAAATTGATAATTAAAGTTGAGAAAATAGCGTTGTATATTTATATATGCATTATATAAGGTTTCTGACATTATTTCTATGTTACACCTTGCATCGATTTTTTAAGTTATACATATTTAAATAACAAAAACAAAATATGAATAATTATAACATCACACGCCCAAACTTGCACACGAATACGTTATTGAAGCATTACACATTATGCCGTGACATGTAGTCATACATACGTCAAGAACGTAGACGAGCAGGAGACGTACCGTGTAATAAAATAATGTTAAATACGTTAAACAGCTTAGAGTGTAATGCACAATCTCATTGAAGTAGTTCGATTGCACATAATACGCAGTGCAATCGGCGCCAGTTTCAATTAACGGCCTGTTATTTCGATTCAACCGGCGCATTGACCGTATCATCTGTATTTAGCATTTCACAGACGTATACATTAGTGTACATACTACGTACTGCACCTCACGACTACGTCTAAATTATTCAAACATTGTTTCAATCTTTACTTTACCCAAACTATGTTTGACATAATCCTATCAATTTTTTACAACAATTATATTGTAATTCGAATTTCGTAATTTGTGGATTCAAAGGTAACTTAACGTTTGATCGACTGATTAAAACTAATCTTTAAATTTATTTTGAATACTGAGAAACTAAACGCCCGTCACAAGAATTTCGACGGTTCACTTATAATAAATGTTGTCGTGTCGTAGATCATATCGACTTTGTATTTAAAGAGTTGTTCAATAACTTTAAACAAATCTTTATTTTTAAATATGGTAATGTAAAACGTAAACTACAGTTATATTTCATAAGCAACAGGTATTAATACCAAAACATTTTGTCATGAATGAAAAAAAAACTGTACAAAGTAAAAATATGTTGAACAAACTCTTTGTATGGCTTTCAGAGACAATCATTTTAATATTTCTGTATCACATATGTTTTTATAAGTACACTTTTATTATGTTTACCAAATTTTATGAAATTGATGCAAGATTAAAGTGATAATGAACTATAATCATTAATTTTTAAATTATTGTCTGTACAAATAAATAAGCGATTCTTAAAGAGCTTTAGATATGAACGAGCCTATATCTGTATCTAATGTACCTAAGAGTATTTTATAAGTACCTAATGAGTATTTTATAAACCATCAAAAAATTTTTTATTAAATTATAATATTTTTGTAACTCGGAAAAAATAAATATAATATTTATATTCAGAATAACACATTTCTATCGTTTAAAATGAAAATTTTAAATTATCTTTTGAAAATCGGTTACAGTTGTGGGTAGATTGTCAATAAATCACAAACAGCCCGAAATTTTAAAGTTAACAGTGTTTGTGTGAAGAAAAAGATGTGAAGGCCCTACGGGTTGATCCTACGTCCCGTCGAATTGTGAGAGCGTAGGAATAGTTTGTGAGTGCAATCTTGCTCTATAATTTGTCCTGCGTAATTTGTTACTCTCCCTTGAGAATGGCCCCCGTGACCAAAGTAAGCCAAGCCACAAGCATTATTGAGTTATGCAACTTAGGTTCATGCAGATAACACGTCAAATTTATTATTTTATCATAAATTATAAATAATATTTAATTAGAAACATTTTTATGAAAAGATTTAAAATATTTACTTTGAGTATTATATAAACGGGCTTCAAAAAACTTGTTATTTAAGTATTTACAATACCTACATCAGCTATTTCTGAATTCGGTGCCTGCCAAAGCAAGGCAAAGCAAATCTTTTTAGTAATAAATACATCACATAGATACGTCATGTTTTCCTTGGCTTGCTTTGAAATAATAACCTCCATCATTTCTGAAGCTAAAAAAACAAATGACCCACGGCGTATGTTACTGATATTAGCTAATAATATAATAGAATATGATATTCATTCGAACTTCCAGGCTTGATTCATTTTTTACTAACCCGGAAATAAAAACAATCTCTATTTATCTTTAAAGTACTTATTTTGCTTTTGTTTAATTGTGTTATGGCTATTCAAATTTGTATCTTTTATAAATTTTTTGTTTCCTTAATTAGCATTTTTCAAAGTAATCAAATAACGAACCGAGAATACATTCTGTAGGTTTTAGCTTCAAAAACCTATAGATTTAAGATCGAAAATTGTATCCAGAATTCTATTTCAGAATTGCAGACACGAATAGAATCTATTTCGTTCAATATTTTTTAATTACATTAATATGCTCTTTATTAGTTTTCATTATATTATTATCCTCTTTGTATGAAATAGACAATATAACAATATAACTGATTTTAGAATTAATGATGTAATTTTTAGAATAATCCTACTTTTCACATCACATCAAAGGAACGCTTAAATGAAAAATGATTTACATGTGTCTGTAGTTTAGTAATAAAGAGATTCAATTTCACTCTGTTCAATTTCATTCACTCTGTTCAATTTCATTCACTCTGTTCAATTTCATTCAGTGCTTACATTGAAGGTTGATATATCGATTGAAACATGTATCTAAGATAGAAATCTCAAATTGTAGATTTAATTTCATCCGAAAAGCTGGTCATAAGTAAGCTAGTCATTAAGATTATTAAGTGTACTAAATTCATATAAATAACATTACATTCAAGACTTTATTGGTAAATTCATTTGTCATCTCTTGCGAGAAGTTCTAGCTCAATAAGTTACGAGGTCAGCAACGTTAGACAAATATCTGGTATTAAATTCAAAGTTTCTCCTGTTTGTTTGTAAAAACTTAAAGCATTAAAGTCGCCTTCCTATTATTTTTATACTTATTTTAATTCTTGATCATTGATATTTTATAAAATATTAACATCACAATCTTTAACCATGTAACTCTTAAGCAAATTTTGTAATTTATACAAATTTCTATAAAAGTAAAGTAAAGTAACAGCCTGTGAATTTCCCACTGCTGGGCTAAGGCCTCTTCTCCTCTTTTGAGAAGAAGGTTTTGGAGCTTATTCCACCACGCTGCTCCAATGCAGATTGGTGGAATTCACATGTGACAGAATTTCAGTGAAATTTGACACATGCAGGTTTCCTCACGATGTTTTCCTTCACCGTCAAGCACGAGATGAATTATAATCACAAATTAAGCACATGAAATTCATTGGTGCTTGCCCGGGTTTGAACCCACGATCATCGGTTAAGATTCACGCGTTCTTACCACTGGGCCATCTCGGCACAAAAATTAACAAATTTCTATAAAATTTGTTAATTTTTGTCATCCTAAATACATTTTTGAATGTCACTTTGTAAATTGAATTTGTTCTTGTAAACGGTATTGAATACTTTGTTAATACTTTGTCACGATTCAAATGTGAATAAAAGTGAATACTGTATAAATGTTCAGTTTATATCGCTTGAAAACGACACAGGCAGGTGAAATTGTGCCGTTTGTGTTTAACGTCTCCATCGCTTTTGAAATAAAAATTGAATGCGTATTTATTCTGGTCGATTTAAAATGTGATATATAAATTCGTATTATCTGACTATCTGTAGTGCAGCAGCTATATGTGTGTCAAATTCACATACAGACCTGACTATTATATATCAATAATGGGTCTTTACAATTTTATCACAATTTATCTTCTAGGTAAAGGTAACACAGTACATATGGCTTTCAATCACTTTAGTAAATTCTTCTAACTTTCTAAAGTTTTCCTCACCCTCACTGAGGAGGTAGGTTTTTCCAGAGTTATAAATAATTGTAATATATGTTACTTAAACAAATTTTATATTATTATAAAAATATCTGTTATATGCAAATAGTAATACAATACAGATATATTGTATATTGAACAAGATGAGGTATAAAATATGTTTTCATATTAATGCAAACTCAACTATACTGTAAATTCCAGAACAGTCATCGAATGAGTTAAATTTTAATTGAGAGCATTTCCTAATCTGTATGTTTGGTACCATTTTCCAATTAGGTCGAGCGCTAACGCTAATGTTTTTGAATGCATTTAAATCCGCGTTATACAAAACATTAGACAATTTATAGATAATTGAATCACGACAACCGCAAATGTTTGTTTAATAACTGGACGTACAGCAATTCACCTATTTAGTAGTATTAGGACTTTTTTTATGTTAACAAACACTATATCTAAATTAAGTAGTTTTTTATTACTAAACTGTTTTAATAATTATGTTGTAAGAGCTGAATTATTATTTTTTAAATATTACTTAATAAAATGTATTGCAATATTAATTCGCAATTTGTGATCACATAGTTTTGGATTATAACTTAGTCAATTTGTATTGCTTAATCATTCGATGTTTTAACTTTAGTTATAATCTGTTTTGCGAATAAATAAATTGTATTTGTTGGACTTGTTCGATTAAAATCAACTTGCAAGATTGGAATCAAACACACTATCAAGTGAAATTATTTTCTTAATAAAATATATTTGATTGATGTTACGATGATCCAAATTTATTTACATGTTTAGAAACAATATTCAATAAGTTTTATCCAGTTTTTTAGGTTTTTTTTATAAGAAATTACGTATTAAATAAAATTGCCTTAAGTCAGTAACATTATTTGTACTTAAGACGTCTTAAAAGGAAAACGTAATGTAAGCTATAGTGGTGCTATTTTTGGAAATTCGTGTTAAGATGTCATGTGACGACCGCTGGGAGGAGACACTGAAGAAGGAAACACCGTATTAAATACTTTTACAAAAGTATACTTAGAATAATAGGAAACAGGTTCATTTTATCAAGACATGGTCTGACGGATCAGGAGCAGACACAAAAGGATATTGTGTTTTTATTTTCTTTATCTTAGTATTCCGACGTTTTGTAAGCTCTCGGATAGATTTAGATTAGATATTTCAATTTATAACTATTTGAAAAAGAGACGAGAAGGCCTTAGATTAATCTTGTTCGAAATATGGGCAAACATCACCGAGTTTTTATTTATTATATCGTGTTTATCGTTGAAGAAAAAATCGCGAGGAAGCCTGTCCGTGTCGGGTTATATTCAGCTAGATGTGTATCGACGCATAAGAACTTTGCTTTGTAACTATTCAAATTTACATAATAATGCTATTCAATAGTTCATATTTATATCAAAATTGGTTATTTTGTTATATAAGTTAAAGATGTTTTGTTTTTGCGTCGATTCGTTTTTTTTAACATGTTAAATTAGCCTATTACTGATATATATTTTCTTACAATATTTTTATACAAGCAAAAATACATGTTTTTCTCAAGATATAACGTTTGCTTCCTTTTTAATAAAATAAAATAATATTTTTTTAATAACACTGTGTAATTTAGCTGAAGAAGTATTTCCTGACATTCAATACAGAATTATTTACAGTGAATACTATTAAGTTAAATATAATATTCGTTCATTTGAGACCCTTAAACGTGTTAAGCAAATATTAAACAGAGGAACAGATATGATACAATTATAATTTCATCTCGGGTTAAATCTGGGAGTAAACACAGTTTATGTACAAATTTATACAAATCTTATCTAAATTTAGCAAACTTGATTATATTTAAAGCGGCCCTTTGAAAATATAATTTGCAGTCCGTGAACTGTCGTACAGATTTATGGAGCAGATGTTCCCGAGAACATCAAAAACTTTGTTGGAACAGTAATATAAACATTGAAAAACAAAATACACATTATTTACGGTCAAACCAATAAAAAAACAAGGCATTAATAGTATCGTGAATCGTATCTCACACAGAGTGCATCAACATTCGTAAAAGCTTTTGCTCTTTAAAAGTTATTTCATTGAAGACAATATTTATTTTATCACCAAATCTAAAAACGGATGACGTTTCATGGCATCACTGTATGTATTTATTGATCGCGGTTGTCCGTATCTTGTTACTAATTCGTTCATATAAAATACACATATTATTTATGATTCTGTTTTTTTATAACGTCAGAAACAGCTTTACACGAAATATAAAATATTGACATCTGTTCTTTCTTATTTATTATCCGAATAGAGCTTTTTGTTTTTCACATTTAAACTTTATCTTTTTCTCAGTCTTATACACAAACAGTAACCATGATAAGAAACCTACGTCACACATCTGCTATATTCAGAATTTTCCATTCTCATCATTTTCATCTTCAACTTTGAAGTGAAAAGTCTATGCGAGGTGTGCCATATGTTACTACCCTATTTTCCAATGTGGAAAAGCCCACTTTTCTTGCATAACGTAAGATACGTATCGTCGTATATCGTTAAAAGCTTTCTAAATGAAAATATTTGCTCATGTTTAATTAACTAGAGCGATGTTAATGATTAAGTTTTAAACAAATATACGAGTTCGTACTTTTCGGTAGATCCATAAACGAGAAGTAGTTTGGGTTATTTACTAAATGGTTCAAATTTACTATGCGTTAGGTAAATGCCTCACTGCGGTCGTCTACATTCCTCTCCCACTTCAAACTAGTTTTACTATCTAATTTTAATATATTACTATTCATCGACGTTTCGCATGCTAAATTGAGATTGAGGGCAAAGTGTTAAATTATTCTCGTCAAAGTTTGAATGTCTAAATGTACTGTGTTCAATGTACACATTGTTTATGAGTACGATTTGTAGATTGATTTGTTTTTACTAGCATCATGTAGAACAATAATATAACCATTGCACCTACGACAACGGACAACGACAAAGTAGCGGTTTTTTTTTCGCCTGGGGAAATCTTCGAAAGACAACAGCGCTCTGGTTTAACTTTGCATCGCATATTTATAATCCATATATTTATGTTTAATTTTATGTTATCATTATTATTATAAAAATAACAATTTTCACAGTAATTTAAAATAAAATTCGCATTAATTTGATATAGCTTCGCGGAATCCCGTCAGCCCGTCTGGGTAGGTACCACACACTTATCAGATATTCTGCCGCTAACCAGCAATACTTAGTATTGTTGCGCTCCGGTTTGAAAGGTGAGTGAGCCAGCTTAACTACAAGCACGAAGGACATTCCGAGGTGGATGGCGCGTTGGCGATATAAAGAATGGTTAATATTTCTTTCATTGCCAATATCTATGGGCGGTGGTGACTACTTAATATCAGATAGATCATTTTTCTGTCTTTTTTTTATGTAAGAGGGGGAAAACGAGTAGGAGGGTCACCTAACAAGTGACTACCACCGCCTGGAAAGTGACTACCACCGCCCATGGACATATGCAACACCCAAGGGTTTGCAAGTGCGTTGCCGGCCTTTAAGGAAAGAGTACACTCTTTTCTTGAAGGTTATTATGTCAAATCGGTTCGGAAAAGTCGGCGAAAGATGGTTCCACAGAGTGGTTGTACGAGACAGAAAATGCTGTCTTCCTTTCTGAATCTTAGCTTCTAATGCAAATACATCTAAAATCACTACTTATTAAATTCTTATTTTTATGTAATAGACAGGCGGACGGGCAAATGGGCCACCTGATGTTATGTACTAGTTATAAACATTATATTATAATTACTTTATTATCTAAGATTAATATATAAAAATATTGAATTATTATTTTAAAGATAAATGAAATAAAAAAATAAAAGAAACCATTTAAAATTTATTTTGTTATGCTTTTATGAATATTACCTGCTATAGATCAAGCTTTTATTATGATACCACCTACCAGTCTCAATTACGCATTCTAATGTTGTCATTTTTAATATTTATTATATTATAATTAACACGTTAATCGCCACGATAATATCAGAAAAATTTTCACATGGGCCATGGTAACTTTATTAGATAATTTAGTTAAAAATGTATCAAGGAAACTTAATGTATCAAAGAACTTTTTTTTTGCCTCGGACATGCCTGTGATTTACGTAGCCTTCTACCAAATCGCGTACGTCAGACATATATATCTGACATGGCTCATGTAGAACTTCTTAGCGTCAGACACATATGACTGACATGGCGATTAACGTGTTAATTGTTGGCATTACTTATAAGCGTTCTTTAGCGGGTGATTATTGAAATAATGATGCTGTCTCCTTCTTTCGAGTGTCAAATCAATAATGTCAGACAGAGCAAAATCAGTGTTAAACTGAACAGCCGCTAAGCAACGCTTATCCAGTGCGTGCCCGGCATTGAACCTGAAATCTATGGTTAAGTCACAGAGCACCTTGGCTCAATATAGGATAAACCGGGAATCGGATCGCGGAGACTACACGATCGTTACAATATTATGCACCTGCGGCCTCTCTCGAAATGTGCTCCGTCATTTTCCAATCTCCGTCTGTAACTCGGAGACGATCTCCTAAGGGAAGATACTACACTAACGTGGCAGTTGCCTCTCTGTTATATTAGTAGGACTATATAAACATGACATGTTTCGTCATTTTATATAAAACTAGCTGTGCCCCGAGGCTTCACCCGCGTATAATTAATAGATATATAATAAATTATTTTATTACTATAATAACACACACGCACACATAGACACACACATGGCTACTGGTAAAAAAATACGTAATTAACGATTTGAAATTAATTTTGATAAGATACCGTAGGGATTACCGATCTTATATATGGCCCAACATTTGCGCCATCACATGTTCTTTGTGTGTACCAATTTTCATCAAGATTCAAGGTCAAGCCGTCCTTGAGGTATAAGAAGACATACAGACAGACAGACAAAAATGAAAAAAAAAGTATAATGATTATTTATAACAAAATTAGGTGAAAAAACCAAATGTACAGACAGAACCAAAAGATTTATATAGTAGTATAGATATATGTTAGATATAATACTGAATGGACATGATGCACTTGATAAAATGTATTTTAATTCATTAAAAGCATTTGTTTTGACGTCGTCCTGTCTGGAGTGCAGTAGAGTAGAGTATCTGTCGTTTGATTTCACAAAAGAAAACTAAATTGAAAATTGAAATGTTAATATTAATTATAATAAAACCATCCGATTAAAAAAATAGATTTATCGATAAATTTTCTTGGAAGCAATCATATATATTTTTATTAAGCTTTGATTGCCGAATGTTTCGTTAACTTCAAAAAATGTTCTCTCGAGGTTTTTATCCAAAATCGATATTTAATGATGAGTTCATAACGGTTGACCTGAAATGTGATTGAATATAGGCTCATGTTTCAACAAAAAGGCACGTAAGGGAAAGAACGGAACCGCCCGCGCTAGGACGCGCCCGCTCTCATCAATTATCCGTTTTTGCTAAGAGTTCGTTTTCAGCGGGCGTCTGATTGAAAATATTTGTCGACTATATTTATACGATATTAAGTACAACGGGACCCCGAACGAAATTAGAAGATTCTCATTATACTTGAAATTGATTATATAATTAATAATAAATATACAGTGTTCCAGTTTGAAGGGTAAGTGAGCCAGTAATAACAGGTAATTACAGGCACAAGAGACATATCATCTTAGGTCACAAGGTTGGTGGCGCATTGGCGTTGTAAGCGATGGTTAATATCTCTTACAATGCCAATGTCTATGGGCGTTGGTGACCACTTACGATCAGGTGGCCCATATGCTTATTCGCCTACCTATGCTATATATATAATGATTAGGTACTATGTAGATGTCATTATTTTTTACGCGTGTAATCATAGAGAGCATAAAGAATAAAATTTTATTAGGTCTCTTGCATTCACGCTACGCCTAGTAATCAGGTTCTCATAGAACATTCACAATATTATAGGTTTTAGGTGGATAACGTTAGTTAATTAAATTTTTAAATGGATTTTTTTATATTTAATATTAAAATGTTGTATTACGCACAATAAAAATGACTAATGAGTTATAGAAGTATATATTGAATACATAATAGTAATAACATTAATCCATCTACCATTTTTTTACATTTGTATAATATGCATTATACACTTATATTAAAAAAGCTATAAATGCTATATATGAGTATATAAAACTTATAATGAAGATAATTTTATATGCATTAAAACGACGTACGGGACATATATTATGTTAACTCGGACTTAGATGGAATAGTTAAGAACGGATCGCTTGGCAAAAATATTGTGTCTTTGATATTAAGATTATTAAGAGCGTTAAGTATATATGATTTAATTTAGACACTAGGATATGTTGCTTAGTGTAGGTATACTTCTAAATAATATAAACAATATATTCTACGTAATCCTATTCAAACTAAACATTGCTTAGAGAAATCTCACCAAGTTTGAGACTGACGCTCGTAATTTTCCTTTGTCACCGTTAATATCTCTGTCCTTAAATGAATCTCTGAACTGCTGGACGAGTAGTTTTAAAGCTTCGTTAACACAAATTTCAGACAGAAGAAATTATTTTTACGCCGTTTCAGAACACTTATTTAACATGACAGACTTGGATAATTAAATAAAATGATTTTTACGCTGACGATTTATAATATTTAATTAAAAACGTTACAATATTACATTAATTAATAAAATATTAACCTTAACGTACATAAAATATAATAATTCATGTTTTTCTATATAATTATGTATATATATATATTATTACAAAATTATTAAGAATATTTATAGCTATTTTAAAAAGATTTTTGCTTTTTATATAATGTTATATTAAATACTTCAATATATAATATATAAATATATATTGACAAAATTTAATAGAAAGTTATTTGTATATCACAACTGCTGTTTATGTATAAAAATAAGGTCTTATGCGTGAAGTTATTTATAAGCAATTTAAACTTCCGTATTTTCAAAGCGTGAAAATAAAACCTAGGTCACTGCACATGTGTAGTTATAACTTTAAAATGCTACATGTTGCACAAATTACTCTGAGAAAAGTTTGCAGAAAACACATAATAGGTAGCGAGGGGATGAGAAGCAAAGGCAAGAAGCAATAATGAAAACTTAGCGACCTTTCACCTTCCCTTTGCTTTTCTAATGTCTTTAAGAGACATTCTAACTAATGTTCTAAATGTGCGAGTGAATTTGTTTATTTATTATGCTTTCTCGTCAGAACTACTAAGCCGATCATCATCAAATTTTGCATACAAGTTGTCAGATCAGGACATAGGGAACGTAATACCTCCGCCGCCCTTTTCATTCGCAAGCGAAACCGCGATCAGAAACTAGTAGTTTTGTAATCAAATTTAAAGTAGGACAAATACTCGAACAATTGAAATCATACTAGGTTATTAAATTTTAAATAGTGCATTCATGTACTTGCGGATACACAATTCAGTTGTTTCAAACAACCACACGATTCACGTTGCGTGCTCTAATTGGGTTTCGCGTACTATCTGCTTGTATTACAATTTCAAGTACAAACTATTGTTAATAATAGCCACGCAAGAATAGATTTTATATTTTGTTTTGTTAATTATTATATATTTGTATTACTCGTCAATATAATTATGTAAGAATATTTAATACATGTTCTAACTAATTTCATATTGAAGTTGTTGTTGTTGTTTATATATTCAACGTTTACGCAAAAGATAACATTTTTCATAAATTCTTCGTTACAATATATTTTACAACAATATGTTTTATTTGTATTTTATATACAAAATAAATCTTTATTAAGCATTATTTATATTAGAGCCTTAAATTTATAAAAGTTAAAATTAAAAATAGCAACTGTATGACAAAAAACGATCGCGTAGAATGGTGGCAAATACCTATGCTATATTTAACTAATTATGTCAGAAGACACGTCGTATATTATGTATTATTACGTAGCCAGAGAAAAAAATAACTTTAAACATATTATAACGAATTTACATAGATATTCATAGCATTAAATAAGCTTCACACATAGCAGAACAGTCTACAAGAACACCTTTTTTAATATATAGAATATATACCAACGATTTTTACAGATTATAGTTACAAGGGAAATTAATAATAAATGCATCCAAATGTTTACTTCGAAATCGGCTAAAGTATTTTTTTTATTATTTATTTATTTATTTATTTATTTAAAACTTTTTTGCCCACCACATTGTGTAGTTTGACAAAAGGCGGACTTAATGCCTAAAGGCATTCTCTACCAGTCAACCTTTAGGCTAAGCGGAAATTCGTGAAGGCGGTAATTGATTTATTTACTAATATACCTCTCAACATTTTAATTATTAACCTGGCGAAGATTTAATTACAAACGATAAGAAATATATGTTATAAATACCACGTTAGCTTAGTATTTTTTTTTTATTCCGAACATGTAATGTTTGAATATTAAATTGATGCCGAAAGATCTATTTTTTGAAAAGTTTGATATTGTTTTGCTTTTTGATAAATCATTAACATTAAATGTCGAGTAACAAAATTATGACAATGTATTAAATAAATTACCAAATCATATATATATATATATATATATATATATATATATATATATATATATATATATATACATGATTGTTAGTTTACTGATAATAGTTTATTATAAGTAAGTTACCAGGTAAGGCTAAAAAATATATGTGTAAATTTTTCTCAAATGTTAAAAATGGCTTACATTACAAAATGAATAATGTTGACCTTAATATTGTTAACCTTGGATTCAAAGCTTCAGTAAAGCTCCCATATCTCTTCTTTAGCTTGGGCTTACCTCCGTTTTTGCTATAAGAAATATTAGGCATTTGACTTCAAAATAGTAATTTCATTTTACTTTTTGACAAAGTTGCTGATATTAAAATGACTTTAATTTACGTATTAGATATTTATATGGACTATTTATAATTTACAATATGAATATTGAATATAATTACATAAATAAGTTGAAGAGCGTAAGGTTGAGATTGTTTTATTATTATATTTAAAAAAAAAACAAGATTGTATTTAAAAAGTTAAAAGATCGCCTGAATGAACGCTTTTGATACAAATAAATTATATATTTTCACAAAAATATAAACGTGAATTATTAATTTGAGTATATTTAATATAAAGTAATGTTGTCCGCTCTTAACATAACATGGATACGCATTATTCACATTGATTAAACTAACTTGTGTTGGTTGGATGACCCTTTTAGTATTTGAGCTCAGAGCTCTTTTGATAAACGAAGGTGGTTCACTCAACCGAGATGAAAATGCTGGGTGATTACATAGTTTAAAATTTATTTTCCATTAGTGGTTTTTGGTTTTGCATTTTTAGTAGGCAGCATAATGAAGTATCGATATCAATGTAAAGTTATATTTAGTATTATTTATTTTATTTATCCCAAAATAAAAAAAACAAACTCAAAACCAAAATCCCAAATCCTTAATGGACATAATAATAGGATATTGGTCTAGAATAATTCTCCATCCTGCAATTGTCATCTCGAGGGTTATTAATTTAACTATACGAAGTTTACGACAGTCGATGTCTTTTAATCTCAAACATGTATACTTTATATATATAGATATATATAAAATAGATATAAGGCCGCAGACCCGGTGGTCCTGGGTTCAATTCCTAGGTCGGGTCAATAAATATTTATTGGGTTTTTCTGTCAGAAATTTCTCAGTAGCAGCCCGGAGTTTGAAAGTTGGAAGTGTGTACACTCCCGTGCCTCGGAAAGCACGTTAAGCCGTTGGTCCTGCGCGTGAACTCTTTCCGGTCGTGTCAGATTGCCGTCCCATCGGATTATGAGAGCTAAGGAAAAGAGAGTGCACCTGTGTTTGCGCACACACTTATGCACTACAATATGTCCTGTGCAGTTGTCTGCTATCTTGAGATTGGCCGCCGTGGCTGAAATCGGTCTGGAAGACCTTATATATATATATATAAGGTATATATATAAGGTATATATATATATATATATCATATATAGATATATATTATGTAGCCAGAGAAAAAAATAACTTTAGACGTATTATAACGAATTTACATAGATATTCATAGCATTAAATAAGCTTCACACATAGCAGAACAGTCTACAAGAACACCTATGTATATATAGCAATATCTTCCTTCTTCTATTCTAGCGATTCTTTATATATATATATATATATATATATATATATATATATATATATATATATATATAGATCATCATGATATCCATGTCCTTTCAACTAAATGTAAACATATAAATTTAAGCAACATTTTCAAGCCTTTAACCAAAAAAAAAAGCAATAATTCATTTTCATAAACTAAGGATAAATAACCAATTATTATCGTGCATATTTTATAAAATCCCAGTAAAGAGTCAATATTACCAAAGAGATTGAAGTTGTTTCGTATTTGGACTGACTGTTTGCCGTAGACACGAGAGGATCTTGAATAGAATCTTGAAATCCAAATATTTTACGTTCCGTTTTCGTTTCGGTAACTAGCTATCTATCTAACAAATGTGGTATATTTATAGTATAACAAACTAAAGCTGATAGCATCAAATTAAAAATAATTAATTGATACGCAATGAAACGAAAACATAATATTAAGTCTCTCGCAGTCGCAAACAACACGGATTTATCATAGATTTTTTTAATTAAAAAAAAAATAACCTTCCTTATAATAACCGGTCCAGTATATATGTATAACAGAGATTCGCATGTATAACATTAGTATGTACTTAAAAATATTCATATTTTATATAAGCTGTACATAACTTGAAAAGTATTATAAAATAAAGAAAAGAATAAAAATATTAAATCTGGTTGTTACATAAATCCGAATTAACCGTCACATCTTTAAAATTAACATCTATCGGGGATTCAATCAAAGTGGTAACCGCAATTAACGAAGTTAAACAGTCATGAATAATACTATTTGTCTTTATTTCATTAACTTAAATATTGTTCTTTGATATTTACTAAGTTTCCTAATTAAACTGATTGATTCATTGGCAACGTAAGCGAAGGTTAAGATTTGACTAAGTATTTTTAATTTATATAAAAAGAGGAAACTGTGCATTCTCACAAAAGTTATTTTATTGTAATATTTTCATGAATTATAAGCATTGTTACAAAAATAATTGAAAGCGTGAAGAAGTAAATTACATTTGGCCATGACAATATATTGTAAAGTGTTTCTCGTTATTGAATAGTAGTCAACGAAATCCACTTATGGATTATAATAATATTCACACCTTCTTAAGCTGTGAATATTTATTTTATTACTAGCTGTTCCCCACGACTCTGATCTCGTAATTTTTTCATTTTCATAATCAGTTCAATTGTTTATTTATAATGAGTTCATGGGCGTACCCAGCTTTTGATCCAACTGAGAAATTTCTTGAGCGTGTCCCCCGCGCTTGTTTTGCCTTTCACAAAACAATAGGTATATAGTGTGGAGTAGAAATATAAAACCAGAGGAGATCCTTTATTTGATCTCGCTGGAACAACCCGTTTACGCGTTTACCTCACATGAAATGGGGTGTTATGTATATCGCCGGTGCCTGGTACTCCAGAGCACCGTAATTCCCAATAAAAACCAACGGTAGCCTCACCTCTCTTCGGGGGGCTAGGGATCGCTTGTGCATACTACCATGACGCCCCGTCTATGTGGGCCTCCTTTCCTAGTGCGGGGATATCGCACGATGTCCTACGAGAACAGTGAAAGCACGCCTCCTCCGAGTGCGCTCGAGGCGTTGAAGCGGCGGAAACACTGGAGGGCTCTTGCAATGTGGCGCGACCGTCTCTGCGAAGAACGATACGAGCGCAAACGCGTCATCAGAGCGATCCTGCCAACCTTCGAAGCTTGGATGAAACGAAAGCGACGAGTCACCTTCCGACTTACACCGGTAATGACCGGTCACGGTTGTTTTGGAGAATACCTGTGTAAGATCGGACACGAGTTGACGGCGGTGTGTCACCACTGTGGCGCGGACCGTATCACAGCTCAGCACACGTTAGAGGTGTGTCCCGCGTGGAGTGTGGAGAGGGAGATACTGGTCAGTGAAGTCGGACAAGTCCTGTCCCTGCGAGCAATCGTGTCGGCGATGCAGGGAATCGGCGTGGAGGGCCGTAGCCCGTAGCGGTGGTAGCCTTCTTCTGTGACACCGTCAAGGTCCAGAAGGAGACGGCGGAGCGGGAACAAGAAAGGGCCGATCCTGCTCGGCAGAGATGACGTCGGCGTCGTCCCGCCCCTCCCACAGCCACAACTTCCAGGGCTTTAAATATAGGGCGTAACCCTGGGGCCGTGTATGCGTGAGGTGGGGGCTTCACGTGTCCAATTTCAAATGGCCCTGAGAAGGACGGCAGCTGGAATGGCCTTTTTTTTAATTTTTTATTTTTTATTTTATAGGTTGGCGGGCGAGCATTTGGGCCACCTGATGGTAAGTGGTCACCAACGCCCATAGACATTGGCAGTGTAAGAAATGTTAACCATCGCTCACATTGCCAATGCGCCACCAACCTTAGGAACTAAGATGTTATGTCCCTTGTGCCTGTAATTACACTGGCTCACTCACCCTTCAAACCGGAACACAACAGTACCAAGTACTGCTGTTTTGCGGTAGAATATCTGATGAGTGGGTGGTACCTACCCAGACGAGCTTGCACAAAGCTCTACCACCAAGTAACAAAGCTCTACCACCAAGTAACAAAGCTCTACCTCGCGCTACCGTACGCACTAGCGACTAGTGCCTCAGGGGGCGAAATTTCCTTCACCCCCTGAGGAGAGCTCCGCCGAACCACGAGCGGAGCACAGCACGGGAGGGATCGCGGATGCGTTATATCAACACGATCCCTCAGCCTCTTTTAAATCCGTGCCGAGGACGGCCACCGCAGTGGTTTTAGTGGGTAAGAATCCCACATAACCCGGTTCCACCCCCAAGAGTCGAGTACCTGTCTGAAGGTTTACACTGCGTGGAAAAAAATTAAAGAATTTTGCATGATACCGCCGCCTCCCTATCCCGTTCAGGTACTTACCGAAACAGTCATGTCCGGTAAGCACCTGCGTCAGCCTAAACGTAAGTGTGGCGCTTCTTCTTGCTACCCAGCGACTCAAGTGGAGGCGGATCACCCCTCCTACTTTGGCTCACTCGCCCTTCAAACCGGAACACAACGATACTAAATACTGCTGTTTTGCGTTAGAATATCTGATGAGTGGGTGGTACCTACCCAGGCAAGCTTGCACAAAGCCCTACCACCAAGGAAACTTCCAGTGCTTTAAAAAAAGAGACCTTATTCGCCCCAACTCCGCTGATCCTGGACAGTCGCCATTCGCCTTGGCTACCACCTGGATACCACCGGCATACTTCCGCGAGCACGTCGATATGGAGTTCCCAGAGCGGTAACCTTGTATCGCTCTCACTGCTATGGCATCAAATTTGATTTTGGTCAGGCATACCGCCTCCTGGAAATTCCGCCCTGTCGCCGTGATGAGAGTGTGTTCCGCATTACATCCAAATCCCGGGAAGGACGGGTGCTCGCTGGAGCCAGTCGAAAACGACGTTCTACAGGATTGGGCCGAGAACAGACTCCTGTGGAACGCCAAAGCCTACCCGATGCCAGACACGTCGCCCATCGCCCTTCTTCCAGAGTACCACCTGGTATGACCCTCACAGCCTTCTAATATAGGAAGGCACCCCGTGGTATCGGAGTGCTTCGCTTATAGTCTCGAAAGGAAGACTGTTGAAGGCATGTGCTACGTCCAGCGAAACCGCCAAGACCACGTCCCGTCGGGCCACCGCTTCCGTGGTCCAGGGCGATTTATCGATCCACCCGTAACCCGTACTGAGCCCTTGAGCCGGCCCCACCTCTTCGAGTGAATAAGACGGGCAGCGAGAATCAACTCGAAGAGTTTGTCCATCTTATTCTGCAGCACAATTGGGCAATTGGAAGGGGAAGTCAAAAGAACGTCCCCCCTTCGGCAGCAGGACCAACTTGCCCTCCTTCCACGGCTGCGCGAACTGCCCGCTGGAAAGATACTGGTCAAACAGTTCCCGCAGCCACCCGTCTAGGTCATCGCGCAAAACAAGCCCTAAAACCCCGTCTGGATATATGGCTGTGGTTCTGGCCCTCAATCGAGCACCATCTCCATCTCTCTAATAATATGCATTTATTTATTTTAAATTGTTTATTTAAATTAATTGTTTATCTATTTTAAAAGTAATTTTCGAGGATCTTCAGAAAAACGTTTATACGACATAAAGCGTTTTGCTGAAGATCCTGAAAGAATCGCCCATATCGTTTAGAAGTTTTTTGTTTACACTGAGCATACAACGTCCATTTAAGCTACCATAACTTTCGTCGACAACAGTAGTTACATAGGCATTCAAAATCCAGGGGGGCGGTACGCCCATGAATAAGTTAATTAAATTGAACAAGCCCTTTAAACACATTAAATTGATATGAAGTTGTAGACAAACGGTGTGTGCTTTATGTCCTTAACGAAAATAGTAGTTGTTACGTAGTATCTACTCATCACGTATTCTACCGCCAAACAGCAATACTTAGTATTACTTATTCAAGTTAAAATACAGTAATTAGGTTAGCTCTCTAAGTTGGTGGCGCATTCACATAAAGGATAGTTAATATTTATTTCAGTGAAAAAAACACGTACCATCAGGTGGTCCAATCGTCAGTCGGGTTGGCTCATTTAAAAAAAAAGAAAGAAGATTGTTTCGCTAAAAAATCGGCTTCTTTTGGTTTTGTATCATTTTCTGTTTCATTTTAAATGAACAGTAATATTTTATTTCAAAGTTATAGCAGACAACTAAATAGCCCCTAGATACATAAATATAACTGAATTATATGTATTTCCCTTTATTATACAATTGTAAACAATTCAAAGGAACAATATTGCAATAGCTCATTCGAGAAAGTGGAGTTGAGATTCCCTTTGGTGTAATTTAAACTTGCTCTGGGACCCTAACTGTAACTCAAAAATTAGCATCTACACGAACAAAGCTCTATTGGGTTATAAATTCAATTTGCTGGTAGTTTAACGTTATGTTCGGCCTAAAACAGCGTGTGGAGATAATTCCTCTGAAGTCCACATTTAGTGTGAGACGAAACGAGAAATAATCAAATTAATTCAATGCTATGAAATCTGCTAACTACAGCTGTTTGACCTTACGTGTAAAATTATCTTTAAACGTTGTAATGAACACATTTGATACTATACCTACTCTACTTTATTAAACAAGTACTTTTATTTTCGCTTACGATTTAAATTTAATACAAACTATATATGATTATAATTTATTTAAAAAAAACTTTATAAGAAAATGTAATAACATTATATTGTCTCTATTGATTAAGTATTGTTGTTGCTATTAATACATATTTTATAGATAAATTATAACAGTTCTCAGAATTTCGTTTATAACTGAAACTAAATAAATTTAGTTGGTTCACTTAAGTCAATAAAATTTCAATAGAAGGACCTAATAAACTTCTATAGAAAGAGTTTGACGTTTATATTTCTGTGTTAATATTAGTTATGAAATTGTATTGTACTTTATTGCAATAATATAATCTGATGACAAAAGAAATGCAAATAATGTGAATAAATATGGCGACGATGTAAAATACCTAAAATATTATATAAATACATTCGAGAAAATTTACTTAAAATGTGAATTATAATTAATGAGCTTAACAAAACTTTACCTGTAATGATGTAACCAAACTTTACAACACTATTTTTTATTATTCATGCTCTATAGTGTAGAACTATAGAGTATACGTGATACAATAATAATAAAGGCACAAAACTTGTATCCAGAATTATTATAGTCTTCATATAAAAATAAACTTACATTGTGTTACTGTTTTTGTTTTCAATGTCACAATATTTTTTCCACCACACAATATGACCCCATTAATTACGTAAATATAAAAATTTAAATTAAAAAAATAATAATAACTCTATTTAGATAATGGTAAACTCGATATTGTCCAAACCCCAAACAGGCTCTTGTGGCTCTTAACAAATGATCACAGGTTCAAATTCCCAGTTTTCATTTGCGCTATAAAGAGGAGCCCGGCATTGGATTTTCATTGGACATATCTTATAAGTAAAAAAAAATATGTCAGATTTATTTTATTTACTTTTGGAATGTCAGGAAAATACGTCTCATTATACTTGGCACTGCTTATACTACAAGTATACTTGTTGAAGCTAGCGTACTTCTTAAAGTATAAGCTCCTTACACGAGCCTGTAAATACACTACACACACTACAAACCGAAGCAGCAATAAAGAGCATGGATTTTTGGCATGGAGCATTGGCAATAGAATTGTTGTAAACATTCTAAGTAGGTATTACCGACCCAAGCTGCTGCATTAAACTCTACCAAAGATGGAATACTAATGGATCTCAGATTTGGTTAAAGCTAAATAATTGGTATTTTTTTAATGATTAATTTCTAATTCAAGTAAGACCGTTGTTGAGGTTTATGTAAAAGTGAACGTAAAACATTGTAATAATAATAATAATAATAATATCCTGGGACTTTATTCACACAAAGCCATCTGATCCCAAACTAAGCAGAGTTTGTACTATGGAAACCAGACAACTGATATACTTACATAGACTACTTTTCTTTTGTAAATAAATACTTATATAGATAACTACACCCAGACTCAGGACAAACAGACATGTTCATGGACACAAATGTCTGTCCTGGGTGTGAAACGAACCCACGACCTGCAGCGTGAAAGGCAAGTATCTTACCAACCACACCAACAGGCTAGTTAATTGAGTCAATTGTGAAATATAATTGACATTGTATGTAATATATTAAAAAGTTACGGAAAATTTGTTTGTTTAAATATTA
Organism: Nymphalis polychloros; assembly: GCA_905220585.2. Taxonomy (NCBI): domain Eukaryota; kingdom Metazoa; phylum Arthropoda; class Insecta; order Lepidoptera; family Nymphalidae; genus Nymphalis; species Nymphalis polychloros. The sequence goes on from HG992247.1 coordinate 6,647,808, forward strand.
TTTGTATTTTCTATGTAATCAGAATAAGAGACTTTTTCGATTTAAGATTCAAATATGTACTTGAAAAACAATAAAGAAATTTAAACAGTATTAGTTTGTACAGCTGCCGATCATAAAGACCCAAGCTTACCAATAAACGCTATTTGAGAGTTACTGTCAAAACAAATACTAGTAGCAGTCCAGCCCAGAGCTGGGCAGTTGGTACACACAGGGCAGTAAATATTATCTGCGTTGTTTGCTTAGTCTCAGTTGATGGTCGCGACGCATGAAGTCAGATAATCAGAATATAGAAATAATATGAAAGAGAAACACACAATTAATCAAATGTGTCTTAATAAAGTATTATCAATTTTATAAAAAAATATATGTTATATTACCATCTATTAATAAAAAATGTTAAATTTAAACGTTTGTTCTTTTAGATAGCAATTTCGTGCTCGGCAACGCGCAAGTTCCATCTTACCCCATCGTGTACTGCTCCGATGGGTTTTGCGAGCTGACAGGGTGGGCGAGAGCACACATCATGCAGAAGGGCTGCGCCTGCAAGTTTCTCCACGGGCCCGACACGCGCGAAGAGCACCGCCATGAAATCGACACCGCTCTTGATTCGAAGCATGAACTTAAACTGGAACTCATTTTTTATAAAAAGAACGGTAATATCCTTTTATTGTTATATTTAGATAAAGGACATGGCCAATTTCTGGAGCGTTTGCACAGGTATCGAATTTAATGCTGACCAATAAGTTGGGTGTTTTATATTCGTGAATTTAAAACAAACCTCAACGAACTTCGCATTACAACAAACTAGACATAAACAGTTTCATAATTTCATTGAACCTTTTAAGCTCATAATGCTTCACAAATCAAATCCTAAACACAATGCAAATCAGAGTCCAGTCACCAGAGTTAAAAGCAACTTAATCAAGTGGTAGGAGGTGTCAGTTTGTAGAGATAAGCGGGATAATGTTAAATTTTTATTATATAAGATATTTACTTTTTTGGCCACCTCATTTATCATTCATTTTTCATCTTTAAATTTATGTAAAATAGTCATCACAGTATTAACTACCGACAGTTAATCCAAAGACAGATAGCTTAAAATAATCATTCATTTCATAAATGGTCATTTCTTTACCTAGGTAAGATAAACATCCATTAACTTTCATTTGGCCTACACGGTTCGGTTTTGCATGAAGTTTATAAGTGACTGTCTATCGTCATATATGTTTTGATTAAAGAAAGTGCATTCTCAGTCGTCACAAATTCACATATAATGCAATATGTTAATGCAGTTATTGCGAGCGAACAGCTTTAAATTATATATCATATAATAAATAAATGCGAGGAAATACCATTGTTTATATTATTGTAAATGTATACATACATTCACAAACGTTTATATAAATGAGCAAAATAATTCATTTATATTTTATTTACTTTTTTCTTAATTCTAATTTAAAAACACCTTCAGTTTCCGTGGAAAATGAGTTTAAAAATAAATAAGTGTAGGAACCTAATTAATTCGGTAGTCAAAGCGACGAAAGACGTGGCACGTCCAATTAAAATACTTTATTATTTTTTATTTTAAGATATACAAGTATTTTAAATGAATCAAAATGCTAATATTACATATATTCAGGACACTTATGCATCGAAGCAAACGTAAACTTTTACTTAATTTTCCGTCTGTGTTGCGTACCGTGAAAAACTTTCACAGTAACAAATATGACTCAAGTTGTTAGAATGTGAAAACCAGTAATATACTTCCGACTGCTTTTTTATTCATTTATTTTTGGTAATGCAGTTTCTATACATAAAAATTCCGCTAATATTCTCAGGTCATTCATAGGAGAGATGACACATTTGGTATGGGATTATTCGGTTTCAAATTTTGAAGTGTTAATGATGATGAATGAAGAAACTAGGTAATACTACAGTAGATATCCAAAATAATATTATAACTAAATGAAATAATTAATTGAAAACTACATATAATTAACATATAAACACAATAATTATTATAAGTTTAATTTTTTCTTACAATAAATTTAATTAAATATTTAATAAATGGTGAGTCAGATTTTATATTATTTTACATATTTAGTTTATTATATGACAGTCGCTGTCATTGCCATTCTTCTTGCCAAAATGCCAAACGTATTGGTTATGTGAAAATGTCATATTTAACAATAGGAGAATTTAAAAATTTCCAGCATATTTTCTAATATTATAAGTATTTTTTTCTACAAAGTAAATAGTATTTTTATTAATAATTTTTTTATTTATCAAATTCATGTGTATTTTTTAATTATTTTATATTAAATTAGTTCATACCACAAACTTTAACGTAATCCAGTAAGCCATTTCCTATTATGTTTGATAGAATGTAACTGTATTTATTGCTTTATGTATGGTATTGACAACCAAATATAAGTAGAAAAATTGCATTTATTGGAAATCACCGTTACAAGTGATATGAATTTATATAATACATAAATAATTCGACTTTAAATTTTAGCTCGATTAAATCCTCCATATATTTCTATGATTATAATTTTAACTATAAATTAACTTTTGATTTAAAAGAGTCGAACACATAAAATGTTATATAATTATTATTTAACATAAAAAGTCCTTTAATTTTTACTCAATAACATTTGAGATATATAAAAGCACATCTTTTTTTTTATTGTATAGGAAGGCAGACGATCATATGGTCCACCTAATGGTAAGTGGTCACCAACGCCCATAGATACTGGCATTGTAAGAAACGTTAACCATCGCTTACATCGCAAATTACATCGATGCTAAAATTAATAATTTAAGATTTACGATAACCTTTTAGTTACCGGTATTTTTGCATATTTTAATTAACAAACGGTATTATTGGTTTTTGCATAATTAACGTTATTGTGTTTTGCAGGTACACCGTTTTGGTGCTTACTCGATATCGTTCCAATTAAAAATGAAAAACGAGAAGTCGTTTTATTCCTTGCCTCATTCAAGAATATCACCAACACCAAGATGGCCGCCATGAACACTAATGAGGAGTTCGACAGCGGTAAGTACTCCAAAAAAGCCATACTGATTTTTTTGTAAGAAAAATGTAAATTGCGTCAAATTAAGACCTTTTGTAGCCCTCTTTAGAGGCCGTTCCTTTTACTAAGAATGTTTCACAGTTTTATTATTGTAATAACGTGTACTGGGCTCGATGCTCTAGTGCTTTAGGTTTTATAAGATCATTACAATAGCTCCAATAGATCCCAGTTCGTCGTAGCGAGTTTCGCGCATCATGGCACGGTAACGTTTGTTAAAAATTTTATTAGAATGTGATAGTTTAATTTCATGTTTATCGAAAATACGAACGCTAAACTTACGTAGAACAAATAGATAATTGTTGTAATATTGTATAGAAAAACTTCGTTTGTGTATCAGACGTTTCTATCTTCTCTAAATGTTATACACTACAAACAAATAAACAGTTGCCTACAAACACATTAACAGAATAAATGTTATTGATTTTTTAATATTTTTACAGTTGATTAGTTTAAGATGACGGAAAAACCACCCTGTCCTGTATAGATTTAATTGGTCTACTCTTGCGAACATTATATACTTACATAATAATATGTAGTAGGTACCTGCCAATTAAATATCACTATTAAATATTTTTAAATACGTAAAATTATTTCATTATTCAATCTTGCTTTTTTTTCATTTTCACTGTCATTTGTTCCATGTTACTCTTTCGAAATGCTTTTATTTTATTGAAAGTTTTAAATACAGTCCTATCATTTATCATTCGTCGAAAACCGCATGACTTACACAAAACAATTTTTTAAATGTATTATTTATACACGAATCATATAATTAATTATGTTAATCAAATATACAAAACTCATATTACTTAAACCTATTTTTTCTCGGTAGAACTTTATGGTGCATGTAATTAGAATGTTTATATCCATTTGTCTGCAGGTTAATGATCATATTATTCTTGTATTTTTTTATTATTTCAGCAAGCGTTTAATTAACCTCAATGTCATGTATTTACATCAAAGTAGCTATATTCAGTTAATTATTATTTACAAAAGTATACGTTATTCCAACGTCGTTTGATCAATAAACGAACAAATTAAAGCGGAATGCTTTAATTTTCCTTTCGCTTAGTATGCGCTTTAAAAGCAAAGTTATTAAAGCGACAACAAATAGTACCAATCTGACATATTGAACTTTAAGAGAAACGTCTACATAAATGTATGTTGTATTTGTTGTCCCTTCTTCTAAAGTCTGTTTCTATACATGTAGGTGCCAGATTTTCTTCAAGCCGTAATATTTTATTTCCATTGAACTCTTACGAGTACACATGTCTATTCATAAATATTAATTACGTACCCATATCCCTGCATTCATTAAATTATTTCTTTGAGACGTCTTTTAATGCTCTCAATGCTCGTAAAGCGGAGAAAATCTTGTACTAAACATTTTTATAAGTGGAATTTACTATGTAGAAATAAAGAAGACATGGGTGCTATCATACGATATGCTTCTTAAAATCGCCTTTGCTAAAATTAATTACAACCACTTATTGTGTTTTGTCCACATTCCAGCCTCTTATCTTATTAGGCGAATTATTTCAAAAAACAAGTACCTACTACACAAAAACAAACAAGCATCGCGTATGAAAGAGCCCTCAGTAGGCGTCGTTTTGATAGTAACAGGGTGGTTTGTGCATACAGGAGCCGCTGTGCAGCCTTCGGCTGGCGTCGTCACTCTAGCGTTATCCCCATTTGTACCCGCAGCGGCACTTTTGGGCGCCCGGTTCCGAGCTGAATCTAGTTGCCTACTTCCAGACCCGAATGGCAATCTTGACCCCGAAGCGCCCTCGCCCGCGAACATGGGTAGGCGGCGCTCCAGGGCAGTACTTTACCAGCTTTCAGGACATTATAAACCAGATAAAACGAAGAGTAAACTTAAACTCAACAATGTCAGCAAGGTAATCGTATAGTGTATTAGGTAACTACGACGTTATAATTGCAAACATACCGGAATACTTTTGTGCTAAGAAAGTGAAATTTTATTTCAGTTTAGTTTCATATGTTTGTAACACATTTGTCATTTTAGAACCTCCTACATTCATCTGACCCTCCGTTGCCTGAATACAAAACGTCAGCCATAAAAAAATCAAGATTTATTATTTCACATTACGGAATTTTTAAAACCTTCTGGGACTGGCTTATACTTATAGCCACATTTTATGTTGCTGTTGTGGTACCTTATAATGCAAGTTTTGTTGATGAGGGCCATCCAAGAATTAGCGTGACCAGTGACGTTGTCGTAGAAGCACTTTTCATTATAGGTATGTAAAACCTTACCGCTTTGTGCTAATGTCAATTAATAAATTTGCGTACTGGTATGCATTTTGTTTTACAGACATTGTACTTAATTTCCGAACGACATTCGTGAGCAAAAAAGGAGAAGTAGTATCAGATTCAAAAGCAATAGCTCTGAATTATATCCGATCCTGGTTTGTCGTGGACCTCCTGGCCGCACTTCCGTTTGACCTACTTTACGCTTCGGATGTATACAGCGGGGCGGTAAGTTGAGCTAATTCGCAACTAACTAATTAAATTAAATGCCTAGTTGCTTAAATTATAATTGCTTTAATTTAAAACTGTTAAAGGTCTGTTGTTTGGAAACAAGTGAAACTATTCAACAAAAAATATTTCATAACTTTCAAAATAATTTACATTTATATATATACGATACCAAATTTAAGTAGGTTATTGTTATGATCTATACAAAAATATGATTTCCACGTGCAGGAGTCAACACACGGAAATGTTCATCTCGTTAAACTAACTCGGTTATTACGCCTTGCTCGACTGCTCCAAAAGATGGACCGATACTCTCAATACTCCGCTCTTATTCTGACTCTTTCAATGTTATCATTTACCTTAGTCGCGCATTGGTTGGCTTGTATATGGTTCATTATTGCGGAAAAGGAAATGGAACATCATAAGAATGAAAGTTGGGATTTGGGTAAGTCATTTTATTTAAGAAAACGCTCGCTATATTACTATATTCGACTAGCCGGTTGGTGTGATTGGTAGATATATGACTTTATCGTGCCTTTCGCGCCGCAGGTGGTGGGTTCGATTCCCACCCAGGACAGACATTTGTGTGCATGAACATGTCTGTTTGTCCTGAGTCTGGGTGTAATTATCTATATAAGTATGTATTTACAAAAGAAAAGTAGTATATGTAGTATATCAGTTGTCTGGTTTCCATAGTACAAGCTCTGCTTAGTTTGGGATCAGATAGCCGTGTGTGAATAATGTCCCAGGATATTATTATTATTATTATTACGATGTGGTAAGTATAATCGCATTCTACCAGCCTTCCTAACATTTATCAATGCCCTTTGTTTCTTTCATCTCGTAACATTATTTATACAACAAAGCGATTCTTAATGCTGAGGGTTTCGGAAATTTATTTATAAGAGTATAGTAAAGTAACAGCCTGTGAATGTCCCACTGCTGGGCTAAGGCCTCTTCTCCTCCTTTGAGAAGAAGGTTTTTGGAGCTTATTCCACCACGCTGCTCTTGCTCTGCAATTATAATCACAAATTAAGCACATGAAATTCAGTGGTGCTTGCCCGGGTTTGAACCCACGATCATCGGTTAAGATTCACGCGTTCTTACCACTGGGCCATCTCGGCTTTTTATAAGAGTATGTATAAGTTAATTAAAAATGAAACATAAATATTATGTGGAAACTTAAACAGGAACAGGAACGAATTTATGTTTTTTCTGTTATTTTTGGGATGTTTAATTCTTACTGACCTTTTACTGACATATAAATTTATGACAAATATTGCAAAGAATATAATTACTACATTCAATAATATTGTTTGTAATTCTAAGCGGCAATTAGTACAATTATTATTTTTCGCATTCAACAAAATTTTATAATAAAGTAAAGAAGTTTGCCGTAGCGACAGAGTTGTTTATTATAAGACTTTCGCGAGATTGAAGTAAAAAAAAAGTAAACAAAGTTCCTTAAATAATAAACACAATAAATTAACAATATTTCAATAAATAAAAGCATTACCTCTCTTTTAACCTGTCTTTAATTTATTCTGTATTTTTAATACACAAAAATGATCAAAAGTTATACTTAACCTTTTTAAATTTAATTTTATATCTTTAGGATGGCTTAACAACCTAGCGGAACGCCTGAAGGTGCCAATACTGAACATTTCCCATAGCGAGAGCTACGTCACAGCACTCTACTTTACATGTTCCTCGCTCACAAGCGTGGGTTTCGGAAACGTATCCGCTAACACATTGCCTGAAAAAGTCTTCAGTATACTGACAATGCTTGTCGGAGGTTAGAAATTAAATAATATTACTTCAAGTTTCTTACGATTTTTTTTTTTTATCTTAAGCATTATATCGACTATTTTTAGCACTTATGTACTTACTAGTATTATCACAGTAAAAAAAATACAGTTTATATGTATACATTAAATACATAATATGAAGGGTTTTTCGAAATTAAAAATATGCAATAATATAATATGTAGATCATATTCTTATGACTTACCTGTACAGTAAGAACATAAATAATTTTATCCATGCAGATTATTTCGGAATATGGACTTAAAATGTACCGAATAGGTATTTAATAATGTACTACGTAATTAACTGTAACTTAATTAATTTCACATATCAGATATGTGTCCACATAAGGTTCACATATCTAAATTGGAATATAAATTATAAACATTCATGTGTGTATTTTTGTATGATGAAATAGACGATCTGTTTTAAAAAAAATTATCGATATTTTAAATAATTATCAACACATTACAGTTTACTTAAGGCTTAAACAAATTTTTTACTTTCTATATATTTAACAGCCCTCATGCACGCCGTGGTTTTTGGTAACGTAACGGCTATCATACAGAGGATGTACTCCCGTAGATCGATGTATCAGAGCAAGTGGCGTGATCTTAAAGATTTCCTTACAATTACCCAAGTACCGAAGGAGCTCAAGCAACGTATGCAAGACTACTTCCAGACAATGTGGTCGCTCAACCATGGCATTGATATTCACGAGGTACGTAATTGAGCTACGTCAAAACATTTGAAATGGATCACTGAGCTTCAATTTCATTATAACGTTAACATGTACAGAAATTATACTACGCTGAATAAAACGTTCCTTGAATAAATTGGATTTGAATTTCGGCCTTTCTTTGTAGCTTTGAATTTATAAACATATTTTTTTCATAAACACTCAACATAAAAAATAATTGTTTTCTCCTTTACTTCGTTTCATAATAATTGAGACCAGTTTCTACTGATCAGTTATTAAGAAATCAAGATCAAAACATTTTTTATTCAAATAGACTTACAAGTACTTAAGAATATACTACAAAGTCTTTCATTTATGAAAATATTACAAGTAATTTAAAAAACGTAGTTTAAAATGAAAAAGTCAAAGAATGTTTTTAACGATACCTCTGACGCCATAGAGTTAACGAACTTTATCTTTTTAACCGACTTCAAAAAAGGAGGAGGTTCTCAATTCGTCTGTATTTTTTTTTATACAAATAATGATGATAGAAATATTTTATCCGAAACATAATATGTACAAAATATAAATTCAAAATAATAAGTACGTTCGTTAGGCAAACAACATCCCTGCCGATAATTTTGTAACACTACATGGCGACCACGACCGCTCTGACAAAAGTGCCACGAAGAAGAAGAAGAAGAAATTAAGTAATAACAAAATCACGAGTATTTTGTGTAGCATTTGTGTTTATAACTGATATTTGAATTACTAAAATAATTTATATTAAAAAATCAATTTTATCTGTCTTTGAGAAAACAAAAACATTGTATAGAAAATATTATAAAGATGAAAGACGTAAAAAATTTGATTTTCTGAAAAACATCGTCGAATCGCTCCACTAATGAAACAGTTTCTTACTCGTGTATAATTGCAGACTCTTAAAGAATTCCCGGAGGAGCTGAGAGGAGACGTTTCGTTACATTTACACCGGGAGATATTATCGCTTCCGATATTCGAGTCAGCTTCGCAGGGCTGCCTCAAGCTGCTCTCACTGCACATTCGTAACAATTTTTGCGCCCCGGGGGAATATCTCGTTCACAAAGGAGATGCTCTCACTTATATTTATTATATTTGCAACGGTTCTATGGAGGTCATGCAAAACGATATGGTTGTCGCTATCCTCGGTAACGTTTTTTTTTAATCGTTTAGAAACAATATTTCTTACACAGGATTTTGAAGATTTAATTTTTTTGTTCTGTAACAGGCAAGGGTGATTTAGTGGGTTGCGATATGAATACCCACCTACAGGCTTACAATGGAACGGGCCCTGCACAGCCTACTAATCCCGACGTGGTCGTCAAATCAAGCAGTGACGTAAAGGTTAGCTTAAAATATTACTTAACATGTAATAATCAAAATGTGTATATTTGCATGCTAACCACAAAAACCTTTAATTTTATCAGGCCTTAACTTACTGTGATTTAAAATGCATAAATATGGGAGGGCTGGCAGAAGTGTTGCGGCTTTATCCAGAATATCAGCAAGAGTTCATTCATGATATACAGCACGACCTCACATATAATTTACGCGAAGGCTATGAGGCTGAACAGGAATCTGACGCAAATGGACATCCCTCATTGACACTTCCCTCAATTTCCGAAGACGATGAAAATGCCGCTGAAGAACATGCTCTTTCACCCAAAAAAACAATATTGAGTTCTAATAGTCCACGTCATAACAAATTTAGGTAAAACACATATTTATAGCCTTCATTCTTCATTGACTCGATTGCATATGAATGAAGCGAGATATTTGTTATTTTAGATCAGACGGACAACAGCGCCTTTCGCACAGAGAATTGCGAGAGAGAATTGAAAGACAGCGGTCTGTAGCAACGCCAAAGATTACGCGAGCTGATTCTTTGGAAGGTTTAAATTTAGAACGACATAACACTCGCTCGTCAGTCGAGAGGCTCGACACACAAGTATCCAGTTTGCACCATGATGTTGCTGCACTTAGTATGGAGGCTAGTAGTATTTATTACACAATCCAATTGATGGAAATGTTTGCATCTTAATTTTTTAAAGCCTTTGATTAACAAAAACTTAAATTTGTTGAACTATTGGCTAAAATAAAAGCCTTTTTTGTTCCATATCTAATATTATAATAAATAATATAACACGGTTAATATTTGTCTTACATAAATTAAATGAAATATATATAGTATGTACCTAAAACGTAATTGTAATTGCATGTTTCTTAGGGTTAAAGGAATTGCCTTGTAGACAGACTCTCATATGTTTTATAATTTATAATTTATTTTTAGGTTAGAAATGCAATTCAAGCTTTACAAGAAATGGCAGGACCGGTGTGGCATGCGGCTCATTCAAATCCTAACCTACAATGGAACACTCCGCCGAATCAATTGGCTCGGAGCTGTAGTCATCCTCCTGATGTTTTCTGTTGGGATCAGGTATTTTTATCAGGATATATCATTAAGTCAACATTTGAAGCTTCTTGTAAATTAAATTTTCAATACTACTTATTCATTTATATTTATATGATGTTTGAATGTTATGCATTATCTGCAGCAAGAGCGGCCGCTTAGTCCTGAACGACCGAAAATAAATCGGGGCACTCAGACGGAATCATTCTTACACAGCGTAACACAGTATATAATGGAACATCCAGCAACAGTGATGATGCTCCTGGGCTTGGACCCAATGGCGAATTTGACACCCGTCATGGCACCAACGGTTGAGTACTACGATCCACGGAGCCGCCGTCCGAGCGGTCTGGAACAGATAATCGAATCGGAAAATGGAAGTCAAACTCCGTCCAGTGCGGCCAGTGATAAAGCCGAATCAATACGGAGTCCGAGCGGAAGTATACAGGAACTAGACTTACAACCAGAAGTGAAAAGATTGATAGATAAAGACAAATGTCCGACATTAAAACGAAACAGGTACTCTACAAGTGATCTTTGTGAAGTGACCGAACGATTGCTACCAGCGAAATCGACGCATCCGAGCACGTACAGTCTTAAAAATAATTTTAACAGTAAGTGATTATAATTCCAATCTGCTCATTAGTCAATAGTCTCGAGTGGACTCTCTGTGTTAGTAATGTTACTTTTAAATCCAATAGGGTACATGTTTGCTGCTTACATTCTGTTAATAAAATGTTCGACGGAAAACTTCTTACACTATCAACGAAGTATTATTTAATTGTTGTAATTCTTCGCATCTTACTTCGCATTTTGTACATATCAAATTACTTATATGTAATGACTTTATTGTTAGTTGGGTATTAGTAAGTCATTGTTTCTCTAGTCACGGAGTAGAATATAAGAAATATAAGAAACCATTGCATATCTTCAAAAGATAACTGACATTTATCAGGCTGAATGTCTTGTATCATTCATATTATACGGCTACAATGGCTCCATTAATGAGAAATAAAAACTATTTTTTTAGATAAGTATTTTCGAAAATATAACCAAAGTCATGTTATTTTTGCCATAATTTTTTTTACCGAACTTTAAATCCTAATCTAGTCTAAGTTATGAAGTCATTTAATTCAGAAATAATGTTGTCTATCATCAATATGAGCCCGTTGGCGTGGTTGGTAGATACCTGCCTTTCGCGCCACAGGTCGTAGGCTCGATTCCCACCCAGGACAGACATTTGTGTGCATGAACATATCTGTTTGTCTTGAGTCTGGGTGTAATTATCTATATAAGTATCTATTTACAAAAGAAAAGTAGTATATGTAGTATATCAGTTGTCTGGTTTCCATAGTACAAGTTCTGCTTAGTTTGGGATCAGATGGCCGCGTGTGAATAATGTCCCAGGATATTATTATTATTATATATGTATAATATATTTTTATATAATACAAGTAAAGAATATTAACTTCGTATGACATGTTTATTAAATAAGACAAGACAATAAGTTTTGACTTATTTATAAATTGGCTTATTCGGAAATATATTCCATAAATATACTTTTAATAACTTGTGCCAAAGTAAATATTTGTAATTGAAGGATAAAAATTTAAACGTTTGATGTATTTACCTATTCGCTAGGATAATAAAGATATGATCTCTATCTAATGAATGTGACAATTCATTCTTCTTTCATAAAGAAACCATTAATTTCTTACGTCCTTATATTTTTATAGTCAGTAGCAATAGCATTTTAAAAAATGTTACAGCAATCTTTGCAATTTTGCTGTGAAATAAAAGTTGAACTTACTTTTTGTTAAATTTATTTAATAATTAAAATAATGTATAAGCAATATTAAGATACGTTTTATTGTAAATGATAAAATACTATTTTCCAGAGATGTAACAGAGTATTATAACACATTTATTAATTAATTATCTGTTAATGTACTTTCATATTATAGTGTTTAAACTTTATACCTACTCTTTTTCACGTGAATTAGAACAAGTAAGGTTAGTCGAAATATACGTCCAATTTTTTTCGACATAATATGTATTGAAAAAGACCTGCGCATTTTAATTTTATTGGTGGATTTATGTTTTTCTGTTCGTTCAAAATTTAATTAAAACAACGTAGAGAACAACGTGAGTCTTATTACATCATGAGTTTTATAATAACTGGCCATGAATAAAATCGGACGTATTTTTCTAAAATATATATTGAAATATGTCAAAGTTGATCTCTATCTTAAAGGTTAAAAAAAATCAACATCTATTAAGAATTTATTTTTTAATAAACGTCAGTATGCTAAAAATATTTTGAATGATATTGATGTACGATCCATGTTTTCAATTTAAATTCTAACATTAGCTTGAATGGTTATCAATAAATTGCATGTGTTTTTCATGTAAAAGAATGATATGTTTAATGATAATAATTCTTATAAAAGTACGGAGACGCTTACTAGAATAAATTAATTACTCTTGATAGAGCCCATGAATGTGATATGAGGGAAAGTAACACGTGCAGTGCCTAAATTCTATTTTATTTACATATAATTCTTGAGATTTTATCATGTAATCGTAAAATCAATAGAAAGCACATTTAGTTTGTGCGCACCAAACATATTTTTTGTACATAGATGATTATTATTGATCTTTCTCTTTGTAGTACAAAATTAATTATAATATTAAATAAAGACAATTTGATGTTGCGAATAAATATATATTTGTTTTAATGAAAATTTTGCTAAGCCCGTATCCACTAATCCTGTTTTCAATATTTTTGTGACTATAGTTTTCTCTGTATCAGCCATATGTGATTGTTGTATGGTGTACTGAATCAATTATTTTTTTAATAGTTCGATCGTAATAAACATACTTCAGGTTATTTTTTACTCAGTTTTATAAAAGTTCAATCAATATTTAACTTTATTTATTTTCGGATATCATTGGTAGATCTTAATTGAAGATTGCAGATTAAAAAGCAGGCAGCTCACTACGGAATTATCATAATATGCTTAATTTGTTTTGTTTATTATTCATCTCGTACTCCGTGGTAAAGAAGATCATCGTGTTGAACGCATGGCTGAAATTCGTTTTAAATTTCAGCGCACCGGAGATATTTAGTAAACTAAATATATTTAGTTTTTTTTGTAAAACGATAGATATTCATGTAAACTAATGTGTTTATTGATTTTAAAATTCAGACGGCATAACGATGACGAAAAAAAAATCTCCGATATATTCCACTTGATGGTAGGAGGAGACATTGATTGTGTAATAAATATAAATTATTACTTACATGTCAAGCGCTATCAACAGGGCTCTAAGATATTATATTCCTTGTGCCTATAATAATTTACATAATTCAAATATTAAATCTAGGTATCGAAATCACAATTGCTTGTCCAAAACAATCTTGCAGAAATAGTATTTCACCGAGAACTCACAAGTTTTCTAATAAAAATTGCGTACCCCATCTTCTTCTTCTTCTTCTTGTGCCTCTCCACTACTGGAGAATTTTTCGCGGTCTTGCAAAATATATAGTTCTTCCACGCTGGCCATCTTCGTCCATTCGCAGATATTGCGCAACCAATACATTTTTCTTCTTCCAACGCGTCGTTAGCCTACTATAGGGTTTTCCAATAGGGACGCTTGAACTTTGACAGCTGATTGCGGCCATGTTGTTTGAGTGACAGCTGTCAAATGCAGTGTGTTATATTCATTCCGTCCTCCCAAACCACCATGGCAGGTTACAGTGTCGAGCAGCACGTGCAAATCATAAAATTGTTTTATGAAAATGGGTCTTCAGTTCGAGCAACGTTCCGCGCACTTCGCCCGTTTTACGGTCGCGATGATCGTCCTGCCGAGTCGACTATCCGTCGATTGGTGGACAAATTCGAGTCAACCGGGTCAGTTAACAATCAGCCGGTTCCCGTGCGTCAACGTAACGGGAGATCTGCCGAGAATATCGCCGCTGTGCGCGACAGTGTCCTCGAAAACCCGCGGCACGCACAGGAACTCGGCCTTTCGCAGACGACAACTTGGCGAATTTTGCGTTGTGACTTGAGCCTGCACCCGTACAAGATCCAGCTGACCCAAGAGCTCAAGGTTAATGACCATAGACAGCGCCGTGTGTTCGCTGACTGGGCATTAGAGCAGTTGGAAGTTGACGCCGATTTTGGCAAAAAAATCATCTTCAGCGACGAGGCGCATTTTTGGATGAATGGCTATGTCAACAAGCAAAATTGCTGTATTTGGGACGAGACCAATCCACACGAGGTTCACCAAGTGGCAATGCACCCGCAGAAAGTGACTGTTTGGTGCGGATTTTGGGCCGGAGGCGTGATTGGTCCGTATTTTTTCGAAAACGATAATGGTGTGGCCGTCACCGTCAATGGTGAGCGATACCGGTCGATGATAACCAACTTCTTTTGGCCTGAAATCGAGAATATGGATCTGGACAACATGTGGTTTCAACAGGACGGCGCTACGTGCCACACAGCACACGCTACGATGGAAGTTCTGCACGAGCAATTTCTGGACATGGTCATCTCGCGCGGAGGCGACGTGAACTGGCCACCGAGATCGTGCGATTTGACCCCGCTGGACTTTTTCTTGTGGGGTTTTCTTAAGTCGCAGGTCTATGCCAACAAGCCGCAAACCACCGATGCCCTCAAAGTCAACATACGCCACGCCATCGATCAAATACAGCCCGATTTGTGCGCCAGAGTCATCGAAAATTGGACCTTTCGTGTGCGCGCCACCAACCGAAGCCGTGGCGGTCATTTGAATGATGTCATATTCCATACATAATGGGGTCGACAGACCTTCCAAATAAAAAAAAAATTCGCAAATATCTCTCATACATGTATTTTTTTTGCATTTCAAAGATCAAGCGCCCTTAATGGAAAACCCTATACTTTGCCCAATACTCGACCTTTCTCTTCTTGACGGTTTGCAGTAATTCCTGGCTACAGGCGAAGCGCTGGGGTATTCTCACGTTCGAAACTTTCTGTGTCCAGCTAATACAGAGCATTCTGCGGTAACACCACATCTCAAAGGCTTCGAGACGTTTCTGGGTGTCAGGTTTCAAAGTCCATGCCTCACTATCGTATAACACTGCTGGCCAGACATAGCAGTGGAGTATTCTTAGTGTGAGCCTTTTAAGGCTTGCTCGATTAATTTCAATCCGGGTTCGAATTTCTTGCCCATAGTCCCATTCTTCATTTACCCAAGCCCCGACGTATTTGTAAATAGGCACCCGCTCTTTTGTGAAAATAAAATGGTATTTTTTTCAAATTCAGGGTGGATACCCAGTTATACTATGATTTCAAATTAAGAAACGAATATAGTTACCGGCCTGATTTTTATTGTTAAATTTAAAAAGTTCACTAAACGCTTAAGTATAATCTGATTAAGATTAGTGAACGTTTAGTGAATCAATAGAAATTAACGGCAATGGACTGTACGTAACTATAGTCAACCTAGCTACATTTATCTAGTTTAGATCGAACAGTTTTAACGAGTGAGCTTGTTCGCTACACGCGGCACGGGTTTCGCCAAGCGAGGCGTGAAATGCAATTTTCCTCGGATGCAACGACCGAGCTTTCTCGCTAGGTCACTAAATTACGACGTCGATATTAAATAATCTTTGTTCAAAACATTAAACAGATATTAATTATTTATCTAAACGTTAAACATACTTTATACACGTCTGTCTTACTCGATTTCTAAATATTTTTACTGATGTTTGTGTATTTGTATATGTCCATATATTTATACGTCTTGAAAATAAATAATAATTATTATCGTATTGTACGCAACTGTTAAATATATAAAACATTATTAAAAATTAACCAAACTTTTCCAAAAATACAAACTTTTTGTTTCCCAGACTTTGTAACTTCCTGTCTTATACATTGATGCAACAGGAGTCAAATTTTAAAACAAAGAAGAAAGTGACTACTCACTACACAACTTTAACATTTATCTACCTGAGCTTGTAATGCAGTTGGAAGTTTTATTCATACAAAGTTCGTTTGTCTCTGATTTAAATATTCTGAAATGCTGATATATATTTTGGGGAGGGGATGATGTGTTTTTTGACCTTTAATCAACCGAACAAGCTTTCGGAATTGTTGTTACAAGATACTTTTATTTTCCTATGTTAAAAACATTTTAATAAATAAACATATTTATTATTACTAAGGTATGTGTAATTTATGTATTAAAAAAACTAGGTTTTACTACGAAGTAAGAAAGATTGAAAATACTATTTCTACTTATGTTGCCCTAGGTTACATGATATTTCGAATGATAGATAGCTGAATCGTATCACGTCCTTAATCGGCGATAAACTTAACAAGCTACTCTCGGAATCCATGTATCTAAATTATTGTTTCTGATGTTGTCTGATATTTATTTTTATATAAATTATTTATCCATTAACCCGCAGCATAAAGAGTAAGTAGTATTAGTACTACTACTGTAGGAAAAAACTAATAATAAATTATTTTATATATGTTTTCCGTGTGAACTTTAAATTTTAAGAAACTAACCGTACTAACCAACACACACAGGTACATACATAGGTGGTCTGAGCAATCTAGGATATTCTTGATATGTAAACAAGAGATTTCACATACAATTCTAGGGCAAAGTCATGTAGGTTACTTTTAAAGCACATCTCCGGCAGAACCGAATCGGTCCATGTTCACTAGTCTAATACAATAACGATGTGTATGAAATTATAATAATATTTTAAATAAAAGAAAATATCAAATTATTATAACAAAAATAAATAAATATAAATAAATAATGTAAATATAAATATTTATATATAGATAAATATTTTTAATTTTTATTTGTATTTATGTAAGGTCTGTATTTATAACAAATAAAATAATCGATTTCATTTAACTTTTTTATAATTATTCATTTGTTCAAAATAAGTTTATACCTAGCCCAATATCTTTATTGGTATAAATAAAAGTTTAAATATAAGACGGAAGTATTTGATTACATGGAGACATACATTTTACTACAAAGATTTGAATTTTAGGAATACATTCTATTATTTTGCATAGAACATAACATTTTGAATTGTTTCCATTTTCATTGCTCCTATACAACTAATCCTGTGACAAATGTGCTCTGAGCTGCGGCTTTTCGCCGGCATCTCTAAATTAAATAAATAAGTAGGGCGTAGTCCTTACAAAGGACAATAAATAACTTATAGAGTAACAGTAAGAACAAACATTTCATAAGGTGATATATATTTTTTTATTTATATATACTCTATTTATATAGATATACCTGCTGTACTCATGTCAAACTACTAATATCTACCGTTAATATTTTTCTTATAAAATCTTACTTTTTTTAATTAATAGGCTATACATCAATTACGTATACAAATACAATATAAAATATATTGTTATTCAATCACTTTAACTTTGGTTTTGTCAAATGTTATAGTTTAAATACAATAATTGTCCTCTGCTATTGGCAAAACACTTCGGTCATCCATCTATCTGTGAGTGATAAATAAAAAAATGTGACAGAGACGAATCGATCACACATCTGGTGTTATCTCTCTCTTCATTATTTTTTAATGCCCCTCGACTCCTGCTCCTTTCTCACTGGCTTAAGAATCGTGCTTTTATGAGTCATAGCTCATTCGCTATATTTTTCACAAAAAGGATACTGATTGGGATAGAACCTATAAATTCTATCCCAATCAGTAAGCTGAAGTTTTTTTTTAAAGCTCAAGAAGTTAAAACTAAATTATTAAAACTCTAGATGATCAACACTTATCATATGTAAATATTCAAATTTATTAGGATATTAACACCAATTTCACATATGTGGTAGAGTAAATAGAAGAGAACGAAAATTGCCCACGAATACATATTCTAATCGTACGATTTCCGCAATCGGTAATAAAACGAGCTTGGATTGAATATCGATCGTGAGGTAGTAGAACAAAGGTTCCCGAACTGGAAGAACATCGCCATTAATACGATTTCATTATAGGTCAAAGGAAGCTTAGCGAAATTCGTAAGCTTATCAATGATACATTATAAAAGAAGAAACTGGCTTACCTCAGTATTGTGTTTCATGACGACAGCGCGTTAATAAGTCACTGCTCATCGAATACTATATACTAATAATGTTAAGCGATTTTTTGACGTTGGCAAATGCATTTACCCATACCTTCAGGTTAAAGTGGGTTTGTGAGACTTCTGGCATATTGTCAACTGCCATCAGGGACGCAACGGAACACTTAAGGGTCCCATACACACGGCCCATTGGCCACAACCACAAAATGCCGCCACCATTTTCATACATTTTATATGGACTCGCGCCGCACACGGTTGACGCCTGTGGCCGCCATACGCTACAAATCGTCGCTGCGGTATTTCGTATTCTGTATTTATTAGTGTTCATCTTTCTGCGCTTCCTACCTCCCTACCTCTCTTGCACTTCTGTGGCCCTGTTGTTTATGAGCACCGAAAAGCTGTAATGGATGTAAGGGGAGTCGACAACGATCTTAGGCTCCCTACAGTCAACCTCACCTGCCCGTGGTGCATCCTGCTGTTTAACAAACGAGGCTCTGGCGACCGAAATCGTGGCGGTATAACCACTCGAATGCTGGAATCCAAAAATGCAAATCCTGATCGCGGGCAGCAGCGCTATCAGCGAAAGATTTTCAGCCACTGCGGTCACCAACCCGCCTGCCAAGCGTGTTGACTAAGGCAATTACCCTATGAGCGACAACACAAGTTCATGGCCCCCAATTCCCGGTAATCGCATTATTCCTGGCCACGGTACCGGCCATGGTAACGGTGCTAAGAATCCCCGGGCTACGGCAGGGTACCTCAAACGGCGACTGTTTCTGGCCACGTATATTGGACGCTCTCTAAGGCTGGACGAATATATAACAGAATTGGAAGTAGAGTTAAGTCGTATTAACTGGGATGTAGTAGGTCTATCGGAAATCCGAAGACAAGGCGAGGATACGATGAGACTAGATTCCAGACACTTACTCTACTTCCGAGAAAGACATCCACCATCCCAAGGTGGCGTCGGCTTTTTGATCCACAAGTCACTCCGAAGCAATGTGGTGGAGGTTGGCAGTGTGTCGGCGAGGGTGGCATACCTTGTCTTAAAGATAACCGAGAGGTATGCCTTGAAGGTTATACAAGTGTATGCCCCAACGTCTACATACACTGACGAAGAGGTCGAAGCCATGTACAAAGACATAGTGAAAGCTATGTCTCGTACCAGTACCTTCTACACAATTGTTATGGGTAACTTCAATGCCAAAGTGGGAGTAAAAGAAGATGGTGAATTGAAGGTAGGAAAATTGGGCTATGGGCGCAGGAATCATCATGGACAAATGCTGGTAAACTTCCTCGAGGCTCAGGGATTGTTTCTGATGAATTCATTTTTACAGAAAAAGCTCCAAAGGACCTGGCGAAGCCTCGATGACGTTACGATGAATCAGATCGACTTCATTTTATCCAATAAGCGCCAAATATTCAGGGATATCTCCGTGATCAACAGGGTAAACACTGGAAGTGATCACCGCCTGGTAAGAGGCACCCTGAATATTAACACTAAAATCGAACGATCGCGGTTAATGAAGTCGACTCTTAGACCAACTCTGCCCCAGGTCGAAGCTGGTTGCGAAAGCTTCCAGCTGGAACTACAGAACCGATTCGCCATGTTGGAAACCAAGCAGGATATCGAAGACGCCACCAACAGTCTGGTGCGTGTCATCCGCGAGGTGGGACAAAAGAGCAATGGACGTAAGTCGAAGCTCTCAGGCGAGACTCTGGACGAGATGACAAGGAGAAGAGAACAACATAATATGACGCCATCTGAGTGTCAGGTACTTAACAGGAGGATCAAAAAACGAATAAGGCGTGACACAAGACGAGCGAATACCCGGCATATTGAAGATACCATATCACTCAATAGGGGCTCAAAGGTTCTTGCAAAGTCACTGACCTCCTGTTGTCACCTGACAAAACTCAGAACGATACAAGGCACAACCGTCACCTCAAAGCCAGAGATTCTAGCTGAAGTCGAAAAGTTCTACGGCGATTTATACTCATCACGAGTACCTCCACCTGAGTCCCACAGAGCGGATGAGCCACGAGCTAGACTGACACGCCACCTATCAGACGAGCTCCCCGACATAGACTTGGGCGAGGTTAGGATTGATCTTGGACAACTTGGAAACAATAAGGCTCCAGGAGATGACGTAATTACCTTAGAGCTTCTTAAAGCAGGAGGAACACCAGTTCTCAGAGAGCTGGCAAAAATTTTCAATTCCGTCCTCCACGATGGTATTACACCGAAGACATGGAGCAGAGGTGTGGTGGTGTTGTTTTTCAAGAAGGGTGATAAAGCTCTTCTGAAAAACTACCGCCCCATTTCTCTTTTAAGCCACGTTTACAAGTTTTTTTCGAGGGTAATCACGAACCGTCTTGCCCAAAAATTTGATGACTTCCAACCCGTTGAACAGGCTAGGTTTCGAAAAGGCTTCAGTACCGTAGACCCACATACACATACTTAGGCAAATAATACAAAAGACCGAGGAATATAATCAGCCTCTATGCCTAGCGTTTGTGGACTACGAAAAAGCCTTCGATACCATTGAGACCTGGGCTGTTCTGGAATCCATTCAGAGATGCCTAATTGACTGTCGGTACAGCCAGGTGTTGAAGTGTTTGTACGAAGCCGCAACCATGACCGTCCAAGTAAAAGATCAGAGCACAAGACCAATCCAATTGCATCGTGGGGTAAGACAGGGGGATGTAGGCTCCCTGAAACTTTTTACCAATGCATTGGAGGACGTCTTCAAGACGCTCGATTGGAACGGACGCGGTATTAAAATGAATGGACAACACATTACACATCTGCGATTTGCCGACGACATTGTCATCATGGCGGAGACTCTGCAGGAAGAGATGCTAAACAGCCTGAGCAATTCTCCAAGACAGAAGGTCTCGGAATTAACATAGAAAAGACCAAAATTATGGTCAACTATCATATATCCCGGAGACCGGTGTTCGTAAATGGCTCTCCACTCGAAGTTGTGCAGGAATGCATCTACCTGGGCCAAATAATACAACTAGGCCGGCACAATTTTGAGAAGGAGGCCAAAAGAAGAATACGTTTGGGCTGGGCGGCATTCGGGAGGTTGTGTCATATTTTTGAATCGTCGATTCCACAATCCCTTAAGACCAGGGTCTTTAACCAGTGCGTCCTACCTGTAATGACTTACGGTGCCGAAACGTGGACACTCACCGTAGGACTGGTCCACAACTTTCAGGTCGCTCAGCGAGATATGGAATACGCGATGCTTGGGGTTTCTCTGGCAGATATAATCCGAAATGAGGACATTCGCCAGAGAACTGAAGTCACCGACATCGCGCGTAGAATTAGCACGTTGAAGTGGAAGCGGGCTGGTCATGTCTCCAGACGCATTGATGGCCGATGGAGCCGACACGTGTTAGAGTGGAGACCACGCTTAGGCAAATGTAGTGTAGGATGCCCTGCAACAAGGTGGACGGACGATTTGAAAAAGGTGGCAGGTACGGGATGGATGCGGGCTGCCCAAGATCGGGATGGTTGGCGTTCTTTGGGGGAGGCTTTTGTCCAGGAGTGAACGGCGAAAAGCTGAAAAAAAAACTGAAACGCTATATAACGCTGCGTATACCAAAGAAATCGAACGCCGTGTCCAAAATATGTTAAATCGTGGGTGACGCTGTTGACATACACGACGAACTCTCTGAGTTCAAAAATGCAATTAAAGATATGCTATCCTCGTTGATGTCTCAGCAAAATAGTGAAAGAGCTCAAATTGCTTCTTCTTTAAGACCTATAGAATAGAAGAATAATTATCTAACATTCTCTGTATGTAATATGAAGATATTATTTTACTCGGTGGTAGAGCTTTGTGCAAGCTCGTCTGGGTAGGTACCACCCACTCATCAGATATTCTACCGCAAAACAGCAGTACTTTGTGTTGTTGTGTTCCGGTTTGAAGGGTGAGTGAGCCAGTGTAATTACAGGCACAAGGGACATAACATCTTAGTTCCCAAGGTTGGTGGCGCAGTGGTGATGTTGTTTTTTTTTTAGGAAATATACAAACCACTGTCTATGGGCGTTGGTGACCACTTACCATCAGGTGGCCCACATGCTCGTCCACTAATCTATACCATAAAAAAAAAAAAAAAAAAAAAAAAAAAAAAAAATTATGATAAAAAAATAAAGTAATGTAAAAAAGTTAATGTAAAATGAAAAATAAATACAAAGCGGAGGCGCTTACTGATAAAATAAAATAATTTAATACATATTCATCTCCCTCGTTCATATCAGGCATTATTAAACAGGAATATTCATTACTTATCAAGTTTTATTCAAATACGACGAAAAACATAACTTCATAATTAATATCTATATCATTCCCATGACATGACAGCGCATAAAAGAAATAACGGTCGATCAGCGGTGCACACCCCCACCATACCTTCGCTGTTTGAGGTTGAGTTCTCTAACATCCGTGGACTCCACGCTAACCTCAATGCTGTCCACCACCATCTCGAGACAGCACGGCAAGTAATGTTGTTCTTACGGAGACCCAAATACTCCGTCCTGCCAATACCAGCTACCTTAATTATCCCGGCTACATGCTTGAAGAATCCTTCAAAGCGAAAGCCGGAGTAAGCTTGTTCGTCAGGAGTCAGGACGGATGTTTGTTGTCACCGTCTGCGCTGCTTGGAGGACCCTTCCCTCTCCATGTTCGTGGTACGTGTTGACCTGATTCGTCAAAGTCGAGTCTACGTGTGCCTCTACAGATCCCACAATGACTTGGAGACAAGCTGACTATTTGACCATCTTAGTCGGGTGGCAGATGCTGCGCAAGAGCAGTTTCCTAGCTCGGAACTGATGTTTTTGGGGGATTTTAGTGCTCACCATGAATCATGGTTGAACTCTCTCAAAACAAAAACCATGCTGGAAAGACTTCTTTCGCTCTCACGCATGACTTGACCCAATTGGTTGATCGGCCTACCAGGATCCCAGATATTGACGGGCAAGCGCCTTACCTACTGGACCTTCTGCTGACTACTCACCCAGTGGAATATCAGGTTGAGGTTCAGGCTCCTCTTGGTTCTTCGGATCACTGCCTGATATCTACTAAAGTGCCACAGGCCAAGCTGCTGCCACCAGCGGTATGCAAACGTCGCGTTTGGCACTATAAGTCGGCAGATTGGGACGATTTGCGCGATTACTATGGGTCAGTCCCTTGGAAGGAACGTTGCTTCAGGGAGAATGACCCGACAGCTAGCGCCGCTACTATTGCTGATGGGATCCTGTTGGGGATGGAATACTACATTCCTAACTCAGATCTCATCAGTAAGGGTACGCGTAACCGTTGGTTCACTCGCGAATGTGCCGATGCTGTGTCATCCAAGCAGGCGGCGTATCGCGCTTGGATCAATGGCTGCGTTAGCGGGGCATCTAACATTGACTCACTGAAAGCAACCTATAACAAAAACTCCAAGTCCTGTAGGAAGGCATACACGAGAGCGGATGCACAGCGCGTTGTAAATTGGTCATGACCTTGTTTCGCATCCTAGGGGCTCCCGTAGCTTCTGGCGTCTGACTAAATCTGTCCAAAACAATTTTTGCCAACCTTCGCTGCCACCGCTCAGGAATCCGGACGGATCACTAGCTCACAGTCAGCAGGAGAAAGCCGATCTTCTGGCAAAACTCTTTGCGGATAATTCTGTGATCGATGATTGCAGTGCGCTGCCACCTTCAATACCTTATGTGGCCACACGATGCCTGACATCAAAATCAGGCAGCGTGATGTGCGTGCAGAGCTACAATCTCTCGATGTACGGAAAGCTAGCGGTCCCGATGGAATACCAGCCATAGTGCTGATGAAGTGTGCAGCGGAGCTGTCTCCTGTGTTGACGCGCCTATTTCAGCTGTCTCTCTCTACAGGATGTGTGCCGGATCTTAGAGAGAAGCTAATGTGCAAGCGGTTCCCGAAAAAGGGAATCGGTCTGACCCGGCAAATTATCGGCCAGTAGCTATCACCTCAATACTTTATAAGGTGATGGAACGGATCTTAAACAACCAACTGATCCATTACCTAGAAGATCACTGTCTAATTAATGATCGTCAGTACGGGTTTCGACCGAAACGGTCCACAGGTGATCTTCTAGCGTACGTAACACACCTCTGGAGTGAAGCTATCGACAAGCGTGGGGAATCGTTGGATGTCAGCCTCGATATCTCCAAGGCTTTCGACAGGGTCTGGCACAGAAGTCTTCTCTCCAAGCTGCCGGCATACGGTCTGCCAGCTCAGCTCTGCACCTGGATTGCCAGCTTCCTACACAAGCGTATCCTTCGCGTTTTAGTTGATGGTTACGCTTCCCAATTCCATGTAGTGAATGCTGGGGTCCCCCAGGGGTCTGTGCTATCCCCCACACTCTTTCTTCTGCATATCAATGATATGCTCTCTCTTAGGAACATACATTGCTATGCAGATGATAGTACAGTGCACGGGGGATACCAGGGACGCGCGGTAGCTGGGCGGGCGGAAACCGAGGAGAGACGGAGGGATCTTGTTGTTGAACTCGATAGGACGTTAGGACTCATTGCCAAATGGGGCTCTGACAATCTTGTTGAGTTTAACGCCAAGAAAACATAGGTATGCGTTCTCACAGCGAAAAAGTCACCATTTTCCCCTCCTGCCTCCCTCTGTGGCACTACGCTGGAGATGCAAAGCAAAGTCGCCATACTGGGAATTGACGTTCGGTGCGACCTCAATCCAAGGGACCACATCGAGGCTGTTATAAAAACAGCTTCTCGGAAACACAAAGTCCTGAACAGGGTGCGGCGTTTTTTCACGCCACAACAACTGCTCCTATTGTATAAAACACAGGTGCGGTCTTGCGTCGAATATTGCTCGCACCTCTGGGATGGCTCCGCTAAGCACTTACTGGAGGCCTTGGAACGGTTGCAGCGACGTGCGGTTCGCATTATTGGCGACGTAAAGGTCACCAACACCCTCGAGCCTTTACAATAGCGTCAAGAGATAGCGGCACTGAGCGCTTTCTACCGATCGTATCACGGCGAGTGCTC
Organism: Nymphalis polychloros; assembly: GCA_905220585.2. Lineage (NCBI taxonomy): Eukaryota > Metazoa > Arthropoda > Insecta > Lepidoptera > Nymphalidae > Nymphalis > Nymphalis polychloros. Next base: position 6,673,516 of record HG992247.1, read on the forward strand.
AGAGGAATTATTCTCCCTCATTCCTGCTTCTCCATTCCTTCAGAAGTCACCGCCTAACTGTGACATAAATTCCATCGCGCATGCAGAAATTTGGCAACTCTTTTCTTTGTCGCACCTCCAAAACATGGAATTCTTTACCAGAACACGTGTTCCCCTCCTCTTATGACCTGGGTTCCTTCAAACGAGGCGTGAAGAGGCATCTTGCGGGCCGGCAAGTCGGGGGCGGCTAGTGCAAGTTATTCTTCCTGACTGCACTAGCCGTCGTCGCGTTTGGACTCTACTACCACTTACCATCAGGTGGAGTAGAGTCATATGTCCTCCATGCCTTTGGGTATTATAAAAATATATATATATATATATATCTCACTAATTATACGTAACCTAACCGCTTTATTATTAGAGATATAGCGAGCATTTCAATATATTTTAGTATTCATACAGATTAGGATTTAAGTTCAATTCGATACCAATCGATGTGGTAAACGTAAAACAATTCCTTAAATAAAGAAATATTTGCCGTTATGGTGTAACGTATAAATAAGTATGTGCAGAATTATATATTCTTTATAATTTGCGAAATATCCTATCCAAACCATCCGGTTCGTCCGAGTATTCATTTATAATTAATGGGTGAAAACGATTACAACGTCCTTTTTGCGTCAAAGGGTTTCTATTTATTTTTAGCCAAAAGATAACATTAAAACGTATAATGATATAGAAATTAGTATTCAATTATCTAGCACAAAATTGTGTATTGTAAATTGTTAAATTATATGAGATAATGAGACTATTTTAAGACTTAATTACAATACTTTGAATACCAAAAGTAGAAACGAACAAAATAACATTATTTCATTTCTAAAGTGCGCCTGAACTGGCACATTCCCGTCGTAATGTGAAACTCATGAAATACTTTATATTGTTTTCATGTGGTTTTATTTTTACAGGTTCTACAAAGTGTATTTTTTTACGTTATTTGTTGTTATTCTTCGTCTTACGTAATAAATGAATAGCCCCTTTTCCATTTACATAGTTCTTTCTTACAATCTAGTGCTACATTAATATCCTAACTTAGTTGTAATTATAGAGGGCAGTGACCATAACCAAAGGATACATAAATAGTAAAGTATTGACCAAGGGATACATAAATGGTAAAATTAATTGCTTGTAAATTGCAGTTCAACAGGAGAGCTGAGGTCTGAGAAAAATAATCACTATTAGGGTCAGCTAAATTATCAAATAATATTTCCAAGTGTTAGTTTAGCGTCGGTAAATTTAAATAATAAAATAAAATATTCCGCCAATGTCACATATAAAAGAGATAATACATAAGATCAGTTGCTTTCAAATTTTAAAATATGTAATGATGATGAATTGACACTATGTAACACATCAGTAGTTATCTAGAAAAACAATATATTACCAACACAATGTGTATCCACAACAATGTATATTGTTATGGAAGACACAGCGATAAACATTTTATAAAAACAAAAGTAAAGATAAAGTTGTAACGGGTTTCTGCCTTTGCAAAGTTATCCTTCTTGGGGCGCGATATTCAATTTTTAATAAACAAGTATATAATAAAATATGTAGATGATAAAAATTGCGTGACTACTATTTGTTTATTTAATATACCGTCAAGTGTGGTAACATTACCATATTTTTTAATTTTTTTGCAATTTATTTCAACATGGAGCTTGTTGTTTAAATTTTTATTGATGATTTTTTACAAATAAGTGTTTATATTTTTTTTGAACAATTGAATTCTACTAAATCTCACATAGAAACGCTATAATAACCAAAAGTATGAGCGAGGTAAAATTGACTGTGTGTTCCAGAGAGCACGCGACGCAAATTTACCGATCGTCCTGACACTATAAAAGCGACGTATTTATTTTCGAAGCTGTTATGTTTGTTTAAATAAGCACTGCCAATACATAGGTAAAGTTGACCTAAGAATTTCAAAACTTTCATAGAAACATGTGAACGTCGGTAGGGTTGTAAAAAAAAAAATAAAACATTATTTTTTTTTATTTTACTTTTTGGAGGCTTCTTGAATATATCTGAAAGGTAATCAAGCAAATTAGTTACCTACGTACATATGTAGTTATTTAACATCAAAATATTTCATCAAAAAAATCTATATACAGGATTACTGGTAATTCGACGTATTCCCGTTAGGATGTGATAAGGGTGACTATTTGTGATTGTTTGTAAGGCATTTTAGTGGGAAAAATCACCTCGAATACGCCGAATTACCAATAACCCTGTATATTGTATTTAAAGTTACTCTTTTGGATGAATGAAATCCAGAATACTACTCGGGCAAAATTTGACAGCCCTAGCCACAGGTAAAGTTGCCATTCGTGCTTGTGAGGTAACTTTACCTAAGCTCAAGCAACATTACCTTTTCTAGCCACTCAAGAAATGACAGTTTAATAGGATTGTATCATTTCGATACACCTCAATAACAATATATCAAATACTATTTAATATAAGTCACTTATCTACACTATGCTACGAAGCTGCGAACACAATTGACCATATGGGATGAAAAGGTACAATATTTTGACAATTAACAAAGCTGGCAGCTTTGCTTGAAACACTTTTTGGGATACTACAATTTATTATAAAATCTATCAATGTGACTAAAGTTGCGCCTACTTCCACCTATAAAAAAATATTCAATGTAAACTAGCATAGGGTATGCTTAGGTAATGATGCTCACGGAAGGTAAAGATGCCACGTTTGACGGAACTTAAGAAATTTGCCGATTCGTCCCAGAAAAAATCTACATTCCAGAAAATAAAAAAATGAATTAAAAAGTAAATGAATTTAAAATTATGTCTACAGAATTAAAGTTTCTTCTTCTTATAATTTTAGTGATTGTATAAAATTATTACAACAATAAAATAGGAGATATGGATGCAATATTTATATTCGAGTAAAAACTAAAGTGTTTATATGTTTGAGGTGTATAATTATACTATATACAATGGTGGTCATATAATTAGAAACACTTCTTATAAATAAAGAAAGTGTAACTTTAACGTATAAATGTTCGTAAAAAATATACACATTCAATAATTAATAATCATGCAATAATATAGCCATTCAATTAAAAAACCCATTAAATGCATAAAATATAAAACATATCTTACTTTTAATTACAAAATGAGTCTTACACATTTAGGAGTTTATTTTCTGTTACTGGCCGCTTGGAAGCCTAATTATAAACATTTTAAAAAAGCATCCATAGCTAGTTGGAGAATAACATTTCTTTTTGTATTATTTTGGCAATTCAAAATTTAATCTGAATATTATTTTGTTCAAAATGGGCAAAAATAAAAGTAGTGACGCGTCAACTAGGCAAATCATTGTTAATTTACATATAGATCATAAGTGGGCCTACAGAAGAATAGCTGAGCATTGAAATTGTTCTGTTAAGAAAGTTTTTAATGCAATTGATCATTATTAAGCACATGGAACTGTTGAAAATGTTCTTAGAAAGGCTCGGCCAAGAAAATCCTCTCCTAGAGAAGATACGCTAATCGTTCGTGTTACTAAAAAAGACCAAAGTAAAGGCTCCAACCAGATTAAACATAAAGTTTTTTCGCCTGATGACCCGAGAAACATCTCGTCAAGACTGATACGCCGAAGGTTAGTGGAATCTAAATTGTTTGGAAGAATCTCTCGAAAGGTACCGCTTCTTATCAAGCAACACCGAGAGAAGCGATTATTATTCGCTAAAAAATACCTACGAGAATGGAAAAAAGTGTTATTTTCAAATGAAACAAAAATAAATATGGTAAATTCCGATGGAAAGCGCTATGTTAGACGCCCTGTAAACAATGCTTTTAATTATAAATACTCAAGGGCTATAGTCAAGCACGGTGGCGGTACAATGGATCAATGGCAATACAAAAATATCTTAGAGCACACAATGATTCCCTACTCGGACGATCATTTGCCTGTAACCTGGATCTTTCAGCATGACAATGACCCTAAATACGCAGCCAATAGCGTCAAATGTTTCCTTAGCGAACGGCGTATATCCGTTTGCGACTGGCCAGCAAATAGTCCGGATTTAAACCCGATAGAAAATCTCTGGTATATTGTTAAAACGAAAGTCTCAAACAAACGTAACACCAGTCAAAACGAACTATATGAAGCATGGAATTCAATCCCCCTAGAAAAATGTATGAAATTGATTGAATCAATGCCACGTCGTTGCAGTGCTGTTATTGAAAATAAGGGATACGCCACTAAATATTAATTATAACTATTGGTAGGCTGTGGATAGTAGCTATTTCGTAAATAACAATACTAATTACTAATACTTAAAAAAAATATTGTTTTTTATATTTTTTGTTGTTGTTTCTAATTAGTTGACCATTATTGTTCATACCTTAAAACTGATTTAATTGTTTGTCCGTAATGTAATATTGAAACTGCACTTGCGTCTTGGGATTTATATTGTTTTTCTTATAAATGATCAATCGTTGAACATATTGTTGTCCTATTTATTGTTTAATTTCAAAATAAAAACGATTGCAGTGAAGTATCTTACATAATGTCAATGACCGTATGTATTTCATGTTATAGAATTCTGCTACAGAAAATAAAACAACGTAAATAGCTACTACTCTGATTTATTACATTTGTACATGTTTCAAACAGAACGCCAAAACAGATCTATTTTTAATACAAAAAATAACATTTGTACAACATCACACGTCTATCACTTAATAAACTATTTACATAGAGCTTGTCTATGACATGCAGAATTTTAACAACATTGAATAACAATAAAGTGTAGAGCCATTATTTTATCTATAACTACAGTATTTATCGATAAATAAGTGTAACATTATACTACTTAAATGTTTCAACATGTACAGATATTGATGATAATAATTATATTATCATTTGAAATTCAAAACTGGTATACATTTTATTATATTAACCTAGTGTTTAAATTAAATTAAATAATCTAAAATAACATAAATCAAAATCAATGAAAGCTACCTTGAAACCGATATTATAGAGATATAGTATTTTAAATACAGAATTATTAATATAGTCTTTACGTTATTTTAATTTGTAATAACAAATAAATTATATATCAATTTGAGCTATACATCTAAAAAAACATAATTTAAATAAGCATTATGCTGAATTTTCAATTGTTTAGTAAATGTTATAGAAATTTAGGTATTTTTAGGTTGTATTTTATATGCATTCATACATAGTTCATTTGAATGAGTTAAAACTTTACTTGTGTGTAAATGATTCTCTCCAGATACCATATATGGCACGCGAGTCATATCGGATATTTTTCACAAAAAAAGTAATCGCTTATAAAAAACACCTAACTGACATATATGTTAAGATCATACAAACAATAAAATATAAAGTTAAGTATTAGTCCTCAGCGAAATATTCTGATCTAACTCTGTATAATGTGCAGCTTCATAATAATTATTAATTATATTGTAAACAAAAAAGGATCAGGAATGTTAGTATGTACCAATAATATGAAAAAAAAATTGTTGTTTTATTAGTTTCAATCAAGCTACTTTAGATTAATACATTTTTCATGTAACCTAATAATAATTTTATTAAAATTATATGATAATAAGCTACTCCAAATGGGCAAGTCAGAAAATCTAAATACAACATAAATATTTTCGGTTACTATAAATTGTATCCAAAACTGGATTGACACAAATGTAAAATGATACTGTTTTTTTTAAATATAATTCAAACTATTTAAATTTAAACATAACATATTAATTAAGAAGGCAGTTTCCAGCATCTTAAGTTCAAATAAATACTTTAGAATAATGCTTCATGTGTTAATACATTACAAGCTTATCATATGGTTAAGTTTTAGTTAACTCATGTTATAATTAAATAGCTTTTCCGTTATAATGTTCATGAACTCATTTTCATACGATTTTTTTTATTCATTTAACATAATCTAGTGAAGAAAACATGTGATGGATATGTCGTAAATCATTTAAGTAAGTTTCATAAGTATTGTGCATTGCACTTGCTTAATATAGACATGAGTTTCATATTTTTACAATTAAAACTGCACCCAATTCTGCTGGTTTGCTGGAGTTGTGGGTTTTGCGGGCTGACTGGCAGAGCTAGAAATAAATTCACATATTACATTAATCTTGGTCAATGCGATAAAATAATGTAGGTATAAATTTATTGTAATTTCTAACTGCATAATATAAAATTTTTGTAAGAATATAAGTATTACTCTTTGTTATAGAACTTACAGTATTTTTATTTTAATGAGATATAGGCCAAAGCTTATTATGTCAAAGAATAATAAAAAAACATTTCTTCCTATATGGAAAAATATTCAGAGTTTATAATTTGATAATAATACAGCCAGTAGTTCTATGCTGGCCAATATTAGTCAGACAATATCAGTGATTAAAATTTTGACACATGAAGACCATTACTGATGACTTTATTTTTTTAAGGATAATACCTGGCTGAATTGAAGTCCCCCCATTCAGTATTGGGTACAGCTGGAGCTCCAAAAGGATTTGGCACATGTTGCGGGGAAGGTGGAGGAGGCAGCTTCGATCCTCCTGGTGGTGGTGGTAGCAAACCTCCAACACTAGGAGCACCAGCACGACGAGGTCTACTCCCTTCACTACCATCCTTCTTCTAATAAAGAAAAATATACATACCACTTATATATATCTCTTGTATGATAACTTACATATTAACAGTATAATATAATCGATTTTAGCAACTGGAATGCTATTAACTATCTGGTAAGCAAAAATAACTTCTTTTTACATGTGAAGGTGAAGTGAAGGTACTGTAAACTAATATTTACTTTGACATTAATTTAACATATGATGGAAATTCAATAATAGTAATTTTGTTTTGTTTATCCTTACTGTTATTTTCATGTTTATTTTAATAGTTTCTCCTTCCTTGAAACTTAGGTCAAGCTGTTGTTGCTGTCCTTGTTCACCTTCTTGTTCTTTTCTCAGATATTTAAAATGATCTTGGAGAGCTACATTAAGATCAAACGAGTCTGATCTATCGCCAAAACCCAGGCCAATATAAGCACTTCTTCCTATAACATACAAATAAATTATTTTATTAAATCATATTTTATAAAATTTAACAAAAAGAAAATCAAATATATTTAAAAGTAACAAAATAAAAGATAAATTTCTCACCATACTATTCAACATGTTACAAAGACATCTTATAAAGACAATAAATGTAATTAGTCTGTACTGAACATTATAAAAAAAAACAATACTACTAAAAGCAGGAAGCTATTATTTTGTACATACCATTGTCATCCTGTATTCTTACAACAAAATAGCGTGAACTATCAGTAACAGATTCAAGTGCTACTCCTGGGTATTTGTCGATAGGGCATTTCGCAAACAATTCACCACTAGTTTTATCCTCCAACTTCATTATCAACTCATCGCCTTTTGCAACGAGACGCATACGCCCCGTCCATTGCGGCTCTTGTAAGTTCCAATCCGCTGCCCTATAAATTTATATTTTATGTCATATTCGTGATGCGAAATCATATTCAATTAAAAACTTTTCTTACCTATATCCCCTATTAGTTGTTTTTGGAGGTATTTTAAAAACGAACACTTCATTTTTAACAAGTATAACGCTTTCGTACGCTTCCATGACTTAACACTTTCAGTATATATTCATATATTTACGTATTTAATGCTATTATCGAACTTATTAATAACAACACACTAAGTTTATTTTGTGATCGAGCTTAAATGCAAGATTTCAAAATATCAATACTTAAGTCACACAATCAACACTTGACTCAAACCTTGACGATAGAAACTATTGACAACAGAAAAATGACATGACGTGTTGACGTGACGTGACGTTTTTTATCAGTTTTTTTTTTATTCAAAAAAACATTTATGATCTGCTCTACCAAGAAATAATGACAAATATATAAATTTCAATAATATGAAGAAAGAAAACAATTAGTTATTTAAACAAAGCAAAAAAATTCAAGCTCAAACTAATTATTTATACTGGATAAATTATGATGTATGGTGATAGGTATTATGGTGCATATTTTAAACCGATTATTAATATTAATTTAAGGCTGTTCTGAAAGGAACATATGTAAAGAATATTATTTAATTTATTATTTTTAATATTTTAATAAAATTATGGATGTTGTTTCAGTAAAATTATGATGTGCAAAATGATGTTACTACAACAACTAAAAAAAATTGCATCCACCTGTTTATTTTCATAGAAAATGTATATTATATTATGATCTTATATACTAAAGTGTGATAAATTTTATACAAGTTTCAGAAAACATAGTTAAATGAATACTAAATTAACAGTGAAGACTTTTATGGGAAAAAATGACCAAAGTAGTGGAGATTACGCAAAAAGAAACATTGTTGTTTCTAATTTAGATGTAATTCCGATAGATAATCTTTTGCTTCATTTAAAAGCAGTTTTATGTACACAGGGCTTAACTTTACATTAACACATTCGCGCAAGTGACAAGGCGTTCATGGTGAGACAAGTCATACAATCATCGTGTAAATGGGGGGTCGTCGATTTACTTCGTTTTTTGAATTCGTTTTGAATTCGCTTTCGGTTTTATAACACGAGCCTAAGGCAATTGAATAGCGAGGAGAACTAGTGATTACCCATTCGCTTTCTCGTTCATTTTGTACCAAACGTCCCATGATGCAACATAAGAATTTATACTTATCAATTTATTTATATTATAATAACATAATCATAATTATAGTTGCGATGCATAAGCCGATATTTTTAATTTATTTAAGTTGAAGTAGTAATATATAATTATATATATGCGAATGTGTAAATGGGGCATCATTAGATGTGTAATTGTATTACTGTACCATCACCGCTGTCACTTGTCAAATAACGTCAATCAATGTCATTGGTCAATGGTCACTGCGCCCATGACTTCAAAACAAGAGTTAAAACTTTTAAAATCGTGAGCTAATTTTGTAATTCTGATTTACAGCGAGTAATTGAAGCATAATAAAATATTTTTAAAGCTTAAAGAATATAAATAAAAGGTACAACTACCTATAAAAACGGAATCTCTTGGTAAGTTAAACTTTTCGGAAATACATAGATTTTTCATTAGTTTGCAACGTTAATTACATACTATTATATTTATTTACAGAATATTTCAATAAGATGGACTACAACGTGAGTATTAAAAACTTTTAATGTTGAAATAACTTATTTTCAAATATATGTTTTTTCGTTTATTCTTGATCTAAGTAACTGTTTTCTTTTGATTCTAAAAAAAAGAAAATTTGTTTATCATATGCTGCTCCGTCATAAGCTTTTTAGGAGAAATCTATTTGTTACTATTACTTAATTCGAAAATCAATAATATTTTTAATACATAATTATATTAAAACTATACAATATTCGATATAAGGTAATAAAACAAATTCAAACGAACCCTAAACTATGGTTACTTATAAACCAAACTTTATTTTATATGTTGTACCTTTGAACATGCCACATTTGAACATTGCAATATATTTATATTTGAAAATCATATTTATCTTGAAAGTTGGTAGGCGTTTAAGTGAAAGGAATAACTTTTTTGTTAAACTTTCACTATCTTTAATTACCTTATAACTACAAACATCAGAGTTATTTAAACATTTGGTTTAAAGTTGCTTGTTGCTAAGATTTGTGCAGTATCTATAACTAAGAACAGAATCCTTATTATTATTAAATAAATAAAAGCCTGAGTCTATATTATTGTAAAGTAACGGCCTGTGAATGCACATCGCTGGGCTATGGCCTCCTCTCCTTTTTGAGAAAGTTTGGAGCTTTTTCCAGAATTTCAGTGAAAATGAGACACAGGCAGGTTTCCCTCATGATGTTTTTGTTCACCGCCAAGCATGAGATGAATTATAAATACAAATTAAGCACATGGAAATTCAATGGTGCTTGCCCGGGTTTGAACCCACGGTCATTGATTAAGATTCACGTGTACTAACCACTGGGCCATCTCGGCTTGTTATATTATTGAATTGAATAGTATTAGCAATCTGTAACAATATTATAACTGAAGGATTGCCAATTTCCTGAACATCATTATTGCCTAATGTATTTAAGAAATATTTCTACAATTTGTTTTTAGTATCTTAAGTTCCCTTAGTATTTTAAATTTTATACTTATTTAAAGAAAAATCACACTTAAGCTTCCTTAAACATAAATATTCTTAGTTTACATGGTTTTATGGGTATGGTATTATGGGTTTACCAATTTTTATTGGAAATTTGGAAATGATTTCTCTCCAGCAATATATTGTATTATGTATGAGTAATATAATTAATTATATTTTTCTATGAAAACCAGAAATTAAATTAATATTCTTTTAGTCTTGTTCAGACTTCAGATTATTCTAAATGAATCAGGGTTGTAAACATGATTGAACATAGTCTTAAAAAAATTCAAGTGGATTCATTTGGAGAGCTATTATGAGCTTAAGAAGGCCTCAACTTTAGAGGGACAATGTAGTTGTGGAGTGTGGGTAGAGTAAGTTTTCTACAACAATGGGGGGAATGAAAGTTTTAAAGTCTTAAAAAAATTTGTAACCAAAGTACTCAGTATTCATATTCATAACTTATCATATAATAAAAGTTTTACAATAAAATTATTCTAGATAAAAGGTTAATAATAAAGGATAAAAGATTTTATCTCTGGTGATTATAATTAAGGATACTAACAAATTTTTGAATAACTTAAAAATATACCTAAAGAAAACTGTTGTACATAATATATCGTATCCATTAATAAACTAGAAATTTTATTAACACAATAATTTAGTGGATAGTTTGTAATGTGCTTTTTTTTTAAATCTTTATTTCTTTTACTAGCTACCCCGGCTTTGTATGTGTAGCATAAGAGCCAACATAAAACGTTCATATCGTAATACATATAACTTCGTTTACGTGAGGCATCCCAGTAAAGTTCTCAGACGGTCTTCTTTCAGCAAAAATTATTGTTAAATTTTTCAACCAAATTGCACAAAACTGTAACTTAAACCGTCCTCATGAATCATACCGTCCATTAGTGAAAACCGCATGAAAATCCTTTCGGTAGTATTTGAATCACGGTCGTATACACAGTTCTTGCAACTGAGTCCAATTTCAGTGGTGAGAGATGAGGTGCGAATGTGTTACAACTGCTAATTCGCAATACCATCCGCTTGAGGTACTACGTCGCTGCTATCGAAGCTGATATTTTTCTCTCCCAAGTATTGTGTTATTTAATCATTGTTATGTCGTTTTGATGAGTTTTGCGGATTTTTTGTTATTTAACTGTTTTGTTTGGATTTGAAAAAGTGTTCGGGATAATTATTACACGAATTGTCATACCTCTGGCGGCCGTAAATTGAATTTAACAGCGTCATTATATCAATTATCAACGTACCCCATATTGTAGTTGCAAGACCTGTGTATACGACCGTGGTTTGAATATATCGCGTTTAGGCAGACAGACACACGCGGCGGAAATACTGATATTTTTTACAAAATATGTAGTAATAATATTTTAGCAGAAAACAACTATTTCTCAATCAAATCTAATTTAAATTTACATCGAATCAACCTTTTCATTGAATCAACAATTGAGCTGACCACTTCCTACTATGGAAGATGGAATACTGTCCAGCTTACAAGTTTTTGGAATACTTCTTTAACGGTCGAAATTAATAATACCTAATCAATCTGAAATCTTCGAAATAAATATTTGCTCATTTTTATTTTTTAAGATCACAATAATATGCTGAATTTATTTTATTTTTTTAATCTATGACCATAGAATAATCTATGACAAATAAAATATCAAACGAATGAAGCTTGGCCTTGATATAAAATAAATAAAAAGTTGTCGTTGTCATTTCGTAAAGCTATATGAATGAAAAAAAGAATTGGTAGAAATATCTACCAATTCTTTCTTTCATTACACATTCGTATAGATTATTTATTTGTTATTGAAATATTCAAGCGCCAATCAAATTTATGGTGGGCGCTAACAACGGGAATGTTTCTCATACTATGGATTATACTGAACATATAGACATAGCATATAATTTTTGGAACTGGAAATAAATGCTTAGTTAAGAAAAGTATCGAGACGTATATTAAATTATTGAATTATTGATATTACTCAACATATTGTCCATTGTTTTGTTGAAGAAATTGAAATATATGTTTTCGATATAACGTACGAATAATAAACATGAAACGTTAAACTGTATTTTATATTTTAAAAAAGACAAAAATAAATAAATTATTTTGCTTTCCAAAAAAAACTAAACTGCAAAACGAGCAAATTGACAAGTAGTCAAGGCAGAACCGGTCTACCAATGAATTGTTCGGGATCAAACTAAAGATTGATTAAAGAAAATGGCGGTCGAGTCTATATCAGTAAATAATATGCGAAGTTGTATTTATATTTCTTCTTTTTCATGAATGACAAAATGTAGTGATTCAAACTAGTGAGTTTAAGTGAACTGGAACTCATTTCGAACATTCAATGTGCGTTTTTGGCGACAAGAATTATGTAAGAATAAAGACGCAAAACGTTCATGTTAAACGACTAAAGCATCTAAACAAATGAATCAAAATGGGAAACTTCTTGTTTTTCACGATTATTACGATCATGATTTTGATACGAATATCGATGCAAAATGAAAATAATGAATGCCCAAAAAAATGTGACTGTTTAGAACAGTATGTGGATTGTTCGAAAAAAAATTTGGTGTCAGTGCCAAGAATTCCAAAGTGGGTGGAACAATTAGACTTAAGTTACAATAAATTGAGTAAAGATGTTACCGAAGGCTTCGAGGAGTTATTATCGTTAAAAAGTTTAAAATTAGATAAAAACAATCTGTTACATATTCCTACTTTTTTTCATCCTAACCAAATACAAGAAGTAAGTCTGAATAGAAATAGTATTAGTTCTATCAACAGAGATCATTTTCCAGTAAATAGTTCAATCAAGATATTAAGCTTAAACAGTAACCACATTAAATTGATCCAAGAAGGCGCTCTCAATAATTTAACAAATTTGATGACATTGAAATTAAATAGAAATGAACTTGTTTCTTTGCCTAACCATTTGTTTATGCATCAATCTAATCTGAGAGTCTTAGAACTTAATCATAATAGACTTCATGTTATCAGTGGACTGCTTTTCCAAGGATTATCAAGTTTGACTACTCTCAAGATTAAATACAATAACATTGAAAACATTTTAGATGGAGCATTTTTTGGTTTTAAGTCAGTTAACTTATTACAATTGGATCACAACAGAATCAAAAGTATATCTAAAGGATGGATGTATGGCTTGGAGTCATTGATGACATTATCAATGTCCAATAATTTAATATCACAAATTGATTTTGGCAGTTGGGAGCTATGCACTAATTTAGAAAATTTAGATTTGTCTCATAACTACTTAATAGAGGTAGAAGGGCGTACTTTTCAGCATTTAACTAATCTACACATCCTTAATTTGAGCAACAACAATATATCAGCTATATCACAAGAAGCCTTCAGTCATATGGTTGAATTACAAACATTGTTTTTAAATAACAATAAAATATCATGGACAGTTGAAGATATGTCTGGACCATTTTCAAAGCTGCAAAATCTTATAATTTTTAACTTATCAACAAATCACATAAAATCAATTAATTCACGCGCTTTTGAAGGCTTATCAAGTGTGGTTGAATTGGACTTAAGATCTAATAATATCACCTCAATACAGCAACATGCTTTTGATTCAATGTCTAAAATAAGAAAAATATATTTGAACTCCACGTCGTTACTTTGTGATTGCAACTCACTGTGGATGGTGAAATGGATAAGAGACAAAGTGGAACATAAATTTGTAACAGCAACGTGTGCTTATCCTGCTGAAGTTAGAGGTGTATCCATAGTAAGGCTTAAGGAAGATAATTGTGGGGACTCTCCTAAACCGAAAATTATTGAGCATCCAAAATCTCATTTAGCAATAAAAAGCAGATCTGCCAATTTAATATGTTCCGCTACATCAAATCCCTTTAGTAATATGACATTCTTGTGGAGAAAAAATAATGGCAATGTCAGCAATCCAGCAGTGTATGAAAATGTTACCTTATCTGAAAATGGCAAGCCCCATGCAACTTCTGTTCTGGTTATACCAGATGTATCCCATTCAGATTCTGGCAAATATCAATGTGTCGTAAGCAATAAATTTGGAACAACATACTCATCAAAAGCTAAGGTAAATATTGTAACATTTCCACGTTTTATCAAAACACCAACTAATGTCACAGTCAAAACAGGTGAAACAGTTACTCTCAACTGTGCTGCAACTGGTGATCCGCCACCAGAGATCTCATGGAAAAAAGATGGTGGAAATGATTTCCCAGCAGCGAGGGAGAGGCGAATGAATGTAATGCCAACTGATCATCTATTCTTCATTGTTAATGCTAAAACTACTGATATGGGAATTTATAGCTGTGCTGCCAAAAATCCAGCAGGTACCATTATAGCCAATGCTACTTTGACAGTGTTACAAGAACCATCTTTTATTAGAGTCATGGAAAACAAAGAAGTAATCACTGGTGAATCTGTTGTATTACAATGTATGATAACAGGTTCACCAAAGCCAGTTCTAAAATGGTTAAAGAATGGAACTCCTATAGTACCTACGGAACGCCATTTCTATACTGCTGATGATCAGCTACTCGTCATTATTGGGGCTGAAGCCAATGATGCTGGTCAATATGAATGTGAAATAACAAATGAACTAGGTACGAAAAAAGATATGATTGAGTTAAAAGTACTACCTCCAGTAGCCATAATGGTTAAGGAAGAGGATATGACAGGAATAATAATAATAACTGTTGTGTGTTGTGCTGTAGGAACTTCTATTATATGGGTAGTAATCATTTATCACACTCGACGACGCATGGCAGGTGCAGTGCATATGTATCCTTCAGAAAGTGTTAAAATGACGCAGGTAGTTCACAGTGATAGTGATTCACCACAAATGTTTCCGGACAATCTGTCGGAGCATTCTTCATGCAAAGACAGCGGGACAGGTGATTCTGCAAAGCAAACAAGCTTTGATGGTGTGCCCTCGGACAGAAGTGAGCCAGTGCATTTCGAAGCGGCAGTTTGTCAAAGCTATTCACCAGTGCCAGAAGCACACAAGCTTCTACCATCATCTTTTAAACCGTCTATACAAGTTTGTGTAAATACATGTGTTACACCTGCTACTTATAGTTTCTCTAGTCACAGTGGTAATATTTAAGTCTATAAACTCATACTTGTTAAGGATAAAATTTTATTATCAGGTGCATTTTACTAACTACACAAGTTAATTGCAAAAATACCACATACATTTATGTGTTTATTCAGAGTGAAAAAATTTTTTGTAACAGCTAAGTTATTAGTTAGTGAAGGAGCATTGTTTTAGGCATTTTAATCTTAATAGCTTAGTACAAAACATAACAAACTTGCCAGTATTGGTTTGATGTAAAAGACTGAATGTCATTTATATGTATGTATGAACATTGTTATTTTCTAATATACCTAGGCAATAATATTAAATTAAAAAAAAAATACAAATAAATATTCCTTAATTTATATTTAGTATACATTGTGATTTAATGAATAACTTTATATTAACTATTATAAAGAGATTCTGTGTAGCTCTAACAAGTCAGTTTCTTATAATCCCTTTAAAATAAAATGGGATAATACTATGTATTTAATCATAATTATTTATAAATTAACCTAGTATGGATTACTAGTAACTTTGAAACAATAATTTATAGACTTCCTATGTGGTAAGAAATATTAGCTAAATAATATTATGTAAATGGCTTAAGTTTTAGTGTTATTATGTTGCATAGGTAGAGTGAGATTAGAAGTTATGGGCACAAAGTTGATTCTGATTTTAGCAAATTGGCTAAGAGCTATTGGCTACCCAAACAGAATGTTTCGTGTGAAATGAAAAACATAGACTAAAGCGTATATAATATTATAATACATATATGTATAAATAGATAAACAAATACCTCTAATTAAAAAGTGTTTCCCACCAACTTCAAATTCTAGCCTAGTACACTAAAAACTATAGTAGACTTAGACTATATTCCTACTAAATTTTTTAAGAATTTGTTCCATAGCAACATCTTATTATTTTATGTCATTACAGAACATAGATGTCTCAATATTCTTGACCTATGTAATTATAGTAATGTGTACATAGTTAAAATAAATAAGGTTAATAACATATTATTTTGTTTAAGTAGCCAGTGTTGTAAATTTTTTTTGTAAAAGCTATTAATAAAATTTATTTCGACAATTTGTAACAACTGCAATGTTTGTAATTCCTCTTCCATTTTTGTCAATAATTTTCTGATCTCAATATTTTAAACTAAACAGTGTTATTGTATATAATTTCAATTGAACCGCCATCCAAATTTTATCTATAATTTTCAATGGCTAAAGTTTGACTTGTTGTGTAACAAAGATTTTTCTAGTGTGATAGCTTATTAAAATTATAAGAAATGGTAATTTTAAGATATAACTAACAATGTGCTTTTTGAGCTAAATTTTATAAATAATAATAGTTTCACATATTTCAATAACTTATATTTGAAATATTTCAGATATGTAAAGAAATCTTATACTCATATAGACTGGATTGTGCCTACCTAATTACAGCTTTCAGTAATTTATTATAAACATTGGTAGCTTACTGAATACATTTTTTGTAGTAAAATATTACTAAATAAATAAAAATAGATTACATTTATTGTTTAGTTAAACTTAATATTCTTAATATAAATTAATTAACCACTACTCAAAGTGTAATATATAATATGTTATATGCTGGTAGTGTGCAGTTCAATATATTCTATAGAAAGCCTAAACTGTGTTGTGACGCTAATTTTAAAATTTAAAGACTTGTTAACATTTTCTAATTTAACACTTGTATTAAAATTTAAACCATATACGAAATACATGTAACGCAGTTAAAAACTCCTGAATAAGCAATTTTGCTTTAAAATTAAGTATAAAGTTTTATGTTAATACTTACTTCTTGCTTTAATTCTTATTTTGGCATCTTTTACAACTGTTCTATTGTTTTTATGCTACGATGTATATAAGGTAATCACTATTTATACTTTATAGAATAAATTCGTTTTAAAGAAATTACTTTAATGAGTTTTTTTCATTACTACTTCTACTATCTTTACTTAATAAGAATCTCACGAGTTTGAGAAAACCTCAGTTTGTTCATTATGAATATTAATTCATTTCCCAAAGAAATCATTTATCACGATGATGCTCTTAATTATGTTAATATTCTTTAGATAGTGAGTAAGATAGGTTGTATCAGTTTTGTGGTAATCTAAATTTGAAAAAGAAGACATCGGTTCTTACAGACGAAAATGAACTGATGAATTTCTTGTTTTTTTTCAAAAAGTAGTATGTAAAGTAACAGCCTGTGAATGTCCCACTGCTGGGCTATGGCCTCTTCTCTTTTGAGAAGAAGGTTTTGGAGCTTATTCCACCACGCTGCTCCAATGCGGATTGGTGGAATACACATGTGACAGAATTTCAGTGAAATTTGACACATGTAGGTTTCCTCACGATGTTTTCCTTCACAGTCAAGCACGAGATGAATTATAATCACAAATTAAGCACATGAAATTCAGTGGTGCTTGCCCGGGTTTGAACCCATGATCATCGGTTAAGATTCACGCGTTCTTACAACTGGGCCATCTCGGCTTTTTTAGTAGTATGTAGATTTTTGTATTTATACATATAATAATAATATATAATTCCACCGAAATAATGCCCGTTCTGCCCGACTGTACCGGGTCTGAAACAAAAAGGAAGTATATTGTTTCTCTAAATAAATACATTTAATGAAAATTACGATAAGTACGATCGTTCGAAAGCATATATATGATTATAATATATGCATCGTTTATATATTTTTAGGATTAGAACTTCTAAGTGCATAAATTATACGATGATAAAAATAACATAATATATAATGTCTGAAGAGTGCTTCACAATTCTAAAACCGGGCCAACATTTTGTTGTTACAATGTAATCTAAAGTTTTTTTACAATCTCAACTGTTTTCGTTTTCTTTCCAGTCAGGTTACAATCAACCAGCCTATGGCGGACAAGCCGGTCAGCTGGAAATAGGCCATGGACCATACCCATCTATAGGAGCTGGAGGAACAATATCACCTCAAGTTCAACAATGGTTCCGCGCTGTGGACAAAGACCAATCCGGTTTTATTACAGCATTGGAATTAAAATCTGCCTTAGTAAATGCCCAAGGACAAACTTTCTCGGAGACTGCATGTAACTTAATGATTGGTAAGATACCATTTGACTAATAGGTATAAATATAATGACAATCTTAAAATAGGGACACGAGTGAGCAACTAAAACCGTGTCGCGATCTCTAAAGGAAGCGTTCCCAGGTGAGAATTCAGCGAACTTTACACTTTCGACCGCAACCTCTTGGACGTTTTTAATCGAACAATAAAAATTGAAAGTGATTAACGGCCGAATACTGAAACGTCCATTAAATATTAAATGCAACTTAATTATTTGAGACGCCGTTAATTTACAATTTTCCATACTAATTTAGGAGCTTCTCAATGTTAAGTAGCGTTTAATTTGGGGGACGTTTCAGTATTCGGCCGTAAGAATCTAGTTTAAGTAAACAGTTACGTAGCTCATGTTTAAATAAAACATGGAAATAAATGTTACTCGTTTATATATATATTTCTCTATAAGAGCCTGTGGAGTACAGGTAGGTACTTATAGTGCTTATTACTTTCGGTACCACTTACAAGACGTTTCACGTGATTCACTGCGGCTACGTCGCTGTTACAGCCTATCTGATGTTTTTAGAAAAATATTGCTATATAGGTATAGTTAAGTTCAATCGACGAAGACGCGCTTCACGATTACAGCTTATATTGCACTGTAGCGATTAGAAAAAAATTGGAACACGTAATCGTAGATTGAATTATCTATATTAAACAATCAGAACAACTTAATTTTGTTAAAATATTGGTTTAAAGTGTAATTGTATATGTTTTTTTAGGTATGTTTGACAAAGATCGTTCAGGCCACATTAATTTAGAAGAATTTGACAAACTATATACTTATATTAATCAGTGGCTTGCGGTATTCAAAACCTATGACTCTGACCAATCTGGACACATCGACGAGCCAGAGTTATCTAAAGGTTTGCTTATTATTCATGATATAAAATATATTCCCGGTAGCTTATTTAGTACATAATTTTTACTTGTATAAAATAAGAAATGAATAAGATAAGTAAAATTTATAATAAAATTTAAAATAGATATTTCACATTAACGAAAAAGTTAGTTTCTATTAAATGTTCAATGTATTTTTACTGTTTCAATTTGCCCTTTCCAAAAGTAATATAGCATGTAAAATCTTTAAAAGTGTATATTATGTATCCAATGATTTAATTATTTTTCAGCTTTGACACAAATGGGATTCCGATTTTCCCCTGAATTTATTAACTTTTTAATCAAAAGATGCGATCCTAAAGAGGGAAAAATAACAGTGGACAATTTCATAGTTCTCTGTGTTCAAGTACAACGTTTTACTGAAGCGTTTCGAGTAAGAGATACTCAACAGAATGGAACAGTAACTATTGGATTTGAAGACTTCCTCAATATTGCTCTCAGCTGCTCCATATAACCGACGAAATCATATAAGCTAAGCTTCTGTGCAATATTCCAATATGCTATGGATACCTGAAGAACATACTTCATAATTTTAAAGCTATTTGAAGACATTCAATTTTATTTTTGTTTTTACACTTGCAAAAGCCTTACTGCATACAATGATGAAATAAAAAATAAAGCACTGATTTTTAGATCTGATTTGACTTACGCAGATATATCACAAAGTGTGGAATAATAAAATGATTACACAAAATATTTTTAATAAAAAAATATTTACAATGTGAATGGGTTTTATTTTTGAGTATCATTTCTTGTTTAAAATTCCAAAGATGAATCTGAAACAAAAAAAATCATCATAGTTTAACTTAATTTAGAAATGGCCAGTTATTCTGACATCAAGATGACCGGCCATTTATGATTTCCACATAAGGGCAATCATTTAGTTCCTATTTGTAACTGATCAACTAATCTTGCCTAAACACACATTTTTACTAGATCACTAAGTCAAAAAATAAAGATTATATTAGTTCAAAGGTCAGTTTAAGAGAACACAAGTTGAGATAAGTTGAGTTTGAGAAGATTCTCGCAGCCCGTCTCGTTCAGCACCTCGATGAGGTTGGTCCGGGTCTCTCAGAGGCTCAGTTCGGGTTCAGGGCGGGTCGCTCGACGGTCGACGCCCTGAGCGCCCTGAAGACTCGGACCACGGAAGCGGTGGCCCGGGGACAAGTGGTCCTGGCGGTGTCGCTGGACGTGGCGAACGCCTTCAACAGTCTCCCATTCGAGACGATTCGAGAGGCACTCCGATACCATGGAGTGCCGACCTATCTGAGGAGGCTGTTGGAGGCGTACCTCCAGGACCGAGAGGTCGTCTGGGCGGGGGGCGATGGGAGGTTGGTCCGGCATCGGGTTGGCTGCGGCGTTCCACAGGGGTCGGTTCTCGGCCCAATTCTGTGGAACGTCGGCTTCGATTGGCTCCTGAGAGCTCCCGTTCTTCCCGGTATGGGGGTGTTGTGCTATGCAGACGACACCCTCATCACTGCGACGGGGCGGGACTTTCGGGAGGCGGCCCGCCTGGCCGAAGTCGGAACAACCCTGACCGTGGACCGGATGGAGATGCTGGGCTTGAGGGTCTCCATATCCAAAACGGAGGCCCTCCTCTTCCACGGTCCACGGAGGGGCCCCCCACGAGGGGCGAGTATCACCGTCCACGGGACGGTGATCGAGGTGCGGGCCCAGATGAAGTATCTGGGCCTGATCCTGGACGGGCGTTGGAGCTTCGGGCAGCATTTCGTGCAACTCGGCCCGAAGCTCGTCAATGCCGCCGCCGCCTTAGGCCGCCTCCTACCAAACGTGGGAGGACCGGAATCGCTATGCCGGCGCCTCTATGCTGGCGTAGTGAGGTCGATGGCACTGTACGGTGCCCCGATTTGGGTGGACGCACTCACCGCTTCAAACCGGGCCCTCCTGCGAAAACCGCAGAGGGTCATAGCGGTGAGGGCGATTAGGGGTTATCGTACGGTGTCGTGGACAGCGGCGACCCTCCTCGCGGGCGATCCGCCCTGGGAGCTCCAGGCGGAAGTGCTCGCGAAGGTGTACCGCTTTCGGGCCGAGGCGAGGGAACGCGGCGACCGTCCAGGGTCGGCGGAAATCGGGCGGATCAGGGCTCTAGCCCAGCAAGCCCTGATCACCCGATGGGAGGAGGACCTCAGGTCCCCCACGGCGGGCCTGGCGACAGTGGAGGCGGTACGTCCCCACTTGAGTCGCTGGGTCCGAAGGAAACGAGGCACGCTCTCGTTCAGGCTGACGCAGGTGCTTACCGGACATGGATGCTTCGGTAAGTACCTGCACGTGATAGCGCGGCGGGAGGTGTCACCCTCCTGCCACGAGTGTGGTGCGCCATTCGACACGGCGCATCACACTCTGACGGAGTGTGCCGCGTGGGGGCCCCAGAGGCATTCCCTGGCGGCGGTTGTTGGCGGAGACCTCTCCTTGCCGAGCATCATCAATGCGATGCTCGGAAGCGAGGGGTGCTGGTCAGAGATGGTCTCCTTCTGCGAAAGTGTGATGTCGCAGAAGGAGGCCGCGGAGCGGGAGCGGGAGGAAGATGCCGCTGCAGACCCGCTCCGCCGCAAAAGACCGGGGAGAAGAAAGCGGCGCTTTGCGCACCTTCTCCCCCCGCCACAATAGGCGCCGCCGGGACTAGGGGGGTTCCCAGTACCCTGGGATCCCTCCCTAGTGAATGGAGGCCCGCATAGGCGGGCCGGCCGTCGGAGCGTCACGGTAGCATGCGCAAGCGATCCCGTGGCGCTCCCGTTAAGACGGGAAGGGTACCGCTGGGTTTTTAGTGGGTATTCCGATGACCGGGGCACACTCGGTGCCTTGGACATATGGCGAGCCCCACATACCCCCCCACTATTCCCGTGGGGGGAAACGCGTCATGCGTTTTCCCAGCGTCAAAAAAAAAAAAAAAAAAGTCTTAATTTTAAATAAAAATTTACTAACTTGCTTCGGTTTTCCTCCTTACTGCCTCTGCCTTCTCTAGTGAAAAAACTAATTCTTGAAAATTTTTAACAGCTGTTCTCATATTTGTTTGATGTTGTACATTGTCCGAAGAGCTATCATCAAGCAGAGTGTAAATTGTTGGTATTTCATCCAATTTTATGTCTTTAGCATTATCCGGCTTAAAAACTACAGATACTTTTCCTGTTTTTGGATGTATACTGAAGGGTGATTTTAATAAATGATTGAAACCTTTTGTGACATTTACATCCAATCGTGGATAACAATATTGGATTTTTATTTCTTCTATTAAATACTTCATTTTTCGCATTCCATTTATATTCTATAAAAAAAAAACAGAACAACAAGATGTAAGTTAAGGTTTTTTAAATAGCCCATACAATATTTGTTCATTAATTGACTATTATTATATCAGGTGTTGTAACACAAGGATTGAAATGGAGTCATTACATTCTATTCTACCGGAACCATATGCCTGTTTCCCCCTGTGGCACTTTAGTTTTACACATTGAAAATTAGTATTATGTGCCACAAAATATTAGGTTGCTAAAACTTGAAAAATATTAATTCTGCAAGTGTGATAATTAAACAGTAGTATCACTTTGACTACCTCGTTGGTCTAGTGGCTAGATATAAGGCCGCAGACCCGATGGTCCTGGGTTCAATTCCCAGGTTGGGCCAATAAATAGTTATTGGGTTTTTCTGTCAGAAAATTCTCAGTAGCAGCCCGGAGTCTGGAAGTAGGAAGTGTGTACACTCCCGTGCCTTGGAAAGCACGTTAAGCCGTTGGTCCAGCGCCTGAACTCTTTCCGTCCGTGTCGGATTGCCGTCCCATCGGATTATGAGAGCTAGGGAATAGTGTGTGCACTTGTGTTTGCGCACACACTTGTGCACTATAATATCTCCTGCGCAGTTGGCTAATCTCTCTTGAGATTGGCCGCCGTGGCAGAAATCGGTCTGGAGGACCTTACTTACTAGTATCACTTACTAGGCTAAATGGGTTTGCACAAAGCCCTACCACATAGATCTCCATCTAACACATAGATCTCCATCTATGTGGTAGGGCTTTGTGCAAACCTATCTGGGTAGGACTGAATCGAAAATGGGTGGGCATCTTAGTTCCCAAGGATAGTGGCAGTGGCCTATTTACTTTCCAACTATATATAAATAGTAATATATATGTATATGTATAAATAAATAGTATACAATATATAGTATATAAGTAGCCCATACCATTAAATGTTACTACCATAACATTTAATAAACTATTAATTTTGCTTACCTCTTTGCAAAATTGATTGTAATTATTGACAAAAGATCTCCATCTATCAACAGAAGATGACGGCATTCTTTCTAAATTCTCTTGAACCTGTTTTCTTAATGTTTCATCAGGAATCATCTTTAAGAAACTTTTTAATCTATCTGATGTAGACAAAAATTCTTGATCTTGAACGATGTCTTCGAAGTATTTATCTATTATTATTAAAGCTCTCCTGAAAGTAATCATTTGTTAGTTACATTTTTAATAGTAGAGAGTACACATATTTAAATTTATTCTTTCCAGTTTATGTTGGTAGCAAATGAATGGACTTAATTAAGTTATGAAACTGAATAAAACATATTTAATTTTCGAGGCTCCAAAGAAGGTGCAATTATTGCAGAAATATGTGAATGTAAAACATAACTGAATTCTATATTGAGATAAGATGATTAACATCCTTAAACACATTTACTGCTGTCTCAATTTAATTGTCTTTTAGCAATGACACCTGCTACGTGGATTATCAACAATGCAAGGTGAAATACATGGACCCGCCAAGCAAGTCGACTTTCCTGTATAAAGATAACTTACATATTTTATAATTTTTTGCTTATTTAAACATTGCCTTGATAAATTCTGGCTGTCCTCAAAATATAAACAAATATTAAGTACTTAATATTTGTTTATGTTTTATGTATATGGACATGACATTTTTAAAATAATATTTTTAAACTCGCCTACCTAAGTTAAGTGGGTTAAAGCCTCCCCTCTCATTTTTTTTAAGGAGAAGGCTTGGAGCTTATTCCTCCACGCTACTCCAATGCAACCTACATTGGAGCAGCATGGTGGAATAAGGTGGAAAACGTGGCAGAATTTCAATATTTAAATAATTCCAAACCTTATACTAGAATGTAAGTTGTCACTTCCCAAATGGACTTTTTTACTCTGGTTTTCGCCGCCCATAATAAGGCACAGGTAATCTGCTACAGCAGCTCGTCCTGGGCTGTCTAATGTTCTAGCTTCATAATCAGATATCCAGCAATGTATTCCACGTCTACCAGAAAAAACCCAGAGAATAGAATGAAATCCAAAATCATCTGCAAATTGATAAATATACTTAGTTTTCCTTGAATTACATTAATAAAGTTAATAATGTATTTTCAAAACAAAGAGCTTACAAACCACCCATAAAACCAAACCTATATATCAAATACTTTAGTACATACACAATTGTGTTTTTCCTTTTTACAAAGAAAACAGTATTAAAGTCGTTTATGTTAGTGTTGTTGTGATGCAATAGTGTTTTAAAACAAAATATATTTATAATAGATTTTCAAACAAATTTACTAATTTGATTCAAGTTGTAGTGTGTGTTGGATGTCTATCATATTTTAACATAGTAGTAATTACCTTTTAAAGCTGCATTTATGATTTCACATGCCACTACCATGAATTTCCAGCATTTATCACAGACTTTAGCTTCTTGGCAACAAGTTCGAACTTCATCATAATCTGTAAGATCAATGTCAAATACCAACTCCCTGGCCAAAATAACTGCATCGTGACGGCCAACAGAAGGTCTGGAATATATAAAAAAATTTTTATCAATAATGTAGCAATATGAGAACTTCGTTAAGGATCCAATTAGATTTATTATTAAGAAAGAAAAATAAAGGATCTTTGTATAGAAATTGTTTGTAGGATAAACTTACTTCGTATTATAAACTGCACCAATGTCAAGTTTGTGTGGACATTTCTTTTGTAATAAAGTTAAAAATTCTTTTTGATTATTTATAGATAGATATCTCAAGTAAACATCGTCAGCTAAAGTGAAAGATAATTCTCTATTTGAAAGTGGCTGGGGACTGTTCCCACACGAAAGCCACCTACAAAACAAGTTTTGGGGAAACAGTCTCGTGTAGTACACAGGCAACATATCGGGTAACACATTTTCATCATATTGACCGACCTGTAAGTAAATGCTGTTAAGGACAATGTATTATATTATATCTATTCAGATAATGTTAAACTTATTACCATTTTTATATTCTCAAGATTGCTCGTTTAATTTGTTAGCTTTGCTTTTGCTACTTCAAAAATTTTGGCGCCTATTTAGTATTTACATTCGGAAATATAGATAATTGAATAGTAATAGATATAAAATAAAACAGATTATAATAAACTATTAATTAAATAGGCTACATCCTCACTATCAATTTATATTATCTACAAAATGACTTCTAACCTTAAATAATATGTATTATTTGATTATACCATGTAATTTAGTCTTATATTTGAAGCAAAATTACAGTACAATAGTATATTACGTGTAATACGATGCACTTTACTTAAATTACTAAATGCACATTATAAAAAAACATGTTTTTATAGTAAAAGTGTTAGATTTCAAATTTATAAGTTTAATCAAGTCTGTCATTTCATGTTTAAATTGAAAAAAACTGTACATTTTGAGCACGGTCGTATACACACCTCTTGCAACTTCAGTATGGGGTACGTTGACATAATGACGCTGTTAAGTTCAAATTACGGCCGCCAGAGGCATGACAATTCGTGTAATAATTATCTCGAACACTTTTTCAAATCCAAACAAAAGAGTTAAATAACAAAACAAAAAAAACAAAAAATCCGCAAAACAACAAAATGTTATATCGATAACAATGATTAAATAACACTATACTTGGAGAGAAAAATATCAGCTTCGATAGCAGCGACGTAGTACGTAAAGCGGAAGGTATTGCGAATTAGCAGTTGTAACACACTCGCACTTATCTCTTACCACTGAAATTGGACTCAGTTGCAAGACCTGTGTATACGACCGTGATTTTAAGCATTCTTGATTTATTGTATACTTAATACATGGCATTGATTCATAGACGCTTAATTTTAGAGGGTATTCAAAATTGTTTTGTTGTAGGGTACATATACCCTTCATTAAATAATATAAAGTAAATTAAAAAAATACTTAAGTTTATAAAAATAATAATATCAGTAAATAATGAAATATGGAAGTAACGTTAAAAAATGCATTTTACCTTAGCGTAAAATATTCAATTCGTGAGTATGTTTTAAGATTATTGTGTATAACATCAAAACTATCAATTCAAGATTTTAGTAAAAAAGTAATGAATTAAAATACAAAGTTATTGAAGATTGAATAATACACTGGTTTGTCTTATTTTCAGACCCATATGTCGCTGTATATACATTTTTTTGTGAAGTAGTTCAGCAAAAAAGCTATGAAATAGCTAATTGCTTATTACAGAAACCAACACTTACGATTTCCTTATTTTTGGTTGTCTTGATATTTATAATGATAGCATTAACAGCATCTGTTATTTTCATGGCTGGAATAATTTGTTTAGTAATTTTCTTTATTATGGTTGAAAGTATGCGTATAATATTTAATCAATTGTTATATATTATTATAAATAATTAGTATTTTTAACATGTTAATTATTATTTGTTTCAGGTCTATTTGCTTTAATCTGGGTATTTTTGTTGGCCAACGTTCTAGCTATTGCAGTATTAACATTGATGATAACTGATTTCATTCGAATAAATTCTTAGATAAAATAAAAGGACTAATGTAGTTCAACTTACAAAAAGCTAATTTCTAATTTTATTAAGAACATAAAATTATTGTAATTAGTTTTTATTATATTATATTCAGCAATAATATATAAACATGTACCTGGCATTAATTTTATTAATTACTTTATATTTTGATTAGATTAAATTTAATAATGACTTAAAATTAAGTTACATGATATTAATATCTTTCTAGTTACTACCGAAAAGTTATTTATATACTTTATTTTTCTGTTAATCCTACAAACCTCTCATAGAATGTACTTATAATTTTATTATTTTGTATGCGATTCAAGAATATTTATTTATTATTAAAACAATAAATCCTTTACTTATCCATAAGGTTTTAAATACTATTTTTCAAAATCGTGGTCCGAAATATTGCCCGTATGGATATAGTTTATCACAATCATGTTAATTCATATAAATATTTAAGAAAGTTCTATTTTCTAGTCATAATTTTTGTGACATATATAGATAAAAAATCTATAAAAAATATTTTTCATATTCTTCAGTATATTTTAGTGATTATTGGCATTATTCAATACATTCTATTCGTTATATTGATTTAAAGAGCTTATATCTGTAATTATAACCTAAATTAATTTAAATTTATATTAAAAATGAAATGTTAATTTACTTGAGCAGTGGCGTTAGATGTATATTCATTTTAGAAAAAAATCAAAGCGTGAAAAGGTACTCTTATTGTGGGTTAAGTGTTACGAGTTAGAATAATTACGGGATCTGATTCAAAAACTACAGTATAAAAATCAAAACGTAGTGTAGTGAGTAGTGGCTTGAGTGTGAGTTGAGTACTCTGTGCTACAGTCTATAGCAACTAGACAAGATTAGTCTACAGTTTTTGGCTTTTGCTGCATAGTCTATGGGTATCAAAATTTAGGATTGAGAACGACCTTATTGTAAAATTTTTGCTCGTGAAATAAATAGTTCTGAAAATTATGTCGGTTTAACCTTAAACGTTTATTAAACAAGATAATACATAATTGTGTTGTGGTTGTGATACAATGGATTTTTTTAAACAAGGTCAGGGTTCCTAGCATCTTCGATGATGTAAAAATGAGTGTAAGTTCCCTGAAATTATTATTAAAAATGTAAGTGGTGATTAATCTTCATATATTATCAATAAGATTACCATTTTTTTATATTTATTTATTCCAATGTCTAATACACTGTAGGAACTAAAACAGTTATGTAAACATTATAAGCATAGCTTAATTGTTAAGAGTAATAACAAATGCTTTAACAGTTTATTTAATTTTTGAAATTGAATGAATATCTTAAGATAAGATACACAATATCACAAAGATGATAAAAGTTGGGGTTGAAGTATCTGTCGAATGTATAAATGTGTGTGCAATATTACTGAATTTTTAACTATTTTGAAAAAAGTATAAAAAATTGGTACGTTTGGAACCAGATTGTGCCGTTCTTTTGTAGTTAATATCTATTTATTAATAAACACTTGTATTTTACAGGATATGAATCTTCATACCAGTCATCCTTATAAATAAGATTGTAAGTCTAAAATGTTCAGTTTCAATCTGTTAATTAATCAAATAGTTAATTTTTCCTTTTTGTTCTTATCTTTGTTAATTCCTTTGGATTTGAACAAGAAACACAGATACATTTGGGTTGCCAAATAAATTATGATAAGAAAAGAAGAAGAGATTATATTATTTGTGTCTCAATACATTGTTCAGCATAAGTATTATTGCATCTGTTCGTTATCGGGTATTGGGAGTTTTTAGTTACTGAAATAATAGATATATGTACATGTTTTATATAATTATTCTCATCTTATGTAAATAATATATTTCTTAGCAAAAAAACCCTATTGAATTGTATCTTACTTGGTGGTAGAGCTTTGTGCAAGCTTGTCTGGGTACCACTCACTCATCAGATATTCTACCGCAAAACAGCAGTACTAGGTATTGTTGTGTTACGGTTTGAAGGGTGAGTGAGCCAGTGTAATTACAGGCACAGGGGACATAACATCTTAGTTCCAAAGGTTGGTGGCGCATTGGCGATTTATGGTGTTAACATCTCTTACAACGCCGATGTCTATTTGGCATTGGTCACAACTTACCATTAGGTAGCCCATATGTTCATCTGCCTACCTATGCTATAAAAAAAATGTATGCAGTAAAATAACAATTATAAGAAATTAAAAGAACCAAATAATCATCTTTGGTTCTTTATAGGTCAGTTCGGCAAGCTGGCGGCCCTCCAGGATGCGGCTCGCGCGCCCTCGCTAACTCCGCGCACAACACGAAACGTTGCTACGATTACAGGTAATTTATTAAGTATTCATAAAAATGAATATATCCAGTACAATAATAATTAATATTATTTCAAATCCAGTCTATCCAAGAAAGAAAATGTCTGCACACTATTTTAATATGCAAAGAAATCCACTAGCTTATACATAAATCATTTATCTACAAGATACTCAATTGGAGCAGCCAGAATGATGCCAAATATTTATTCATTTAAAGCTCAGACGTCATATATTTGATAATGCCTATAAATATGACCTTAGTTGTACTACTTTTTTTAAATAAGACTTGTTTATATAGTAATTTTTTATGCATTATAATAATGTGTAATTTAAACTATAAAAGTAAAATGTGGTACAAACAAATGTTAAATGCTTTTCTTTCTTTTTATTGTGAATATAATACTAGTATAATGCAGTAATTTTAAAAGCACACTTAAATATTTTTTGTGTATAGATAAATTAAGAATGTTGAAAAAATATATTTGTTGTTTGTTATGAAAAAAAATTAAGGACTTTTCAGAATGGAGGAGTAGCAGAAATAATAGATTGCTTAAAATTATTAGTCCTTCCATATGCAAAGGTTGTAGATGGCTTTAATCTCTCTATCCTTATGTATATTTGTTTGATAATGATTTGTAACAGCCAATGAATATCGTATTTTTGCTTATACTTCGGTTTAAGGAGCAATGTGTGGCTGAATCAGTGAATAAATTATGTGATACAGATGATAAGCACCATTGTGCTTATAAAGTGCTTAATTTAGCTCTTGAATGAAAGTCAAGTTGCATTATAATGTTGTGGGATAGTTAAATATTCAAAACTCGGAGCCAATCAATTTGTCACTAGGCATTATTGTATTTTAAACACCCAGTATCTAATCCAACGCGCCGGCCTTGAAAACGGTTACAAAATTGTACGTGAAACTACGTTTAAATACCTATTGTATATAAATATTTAAAAAAAATCATATGTTTTATTCTACACTTTGACAGTAATTAAGTTATTGTACTGAATTTATAATTGTTCTGTCGTCATACGTATGCTTATAGTCTTCGTTCGTGTTAGCGAGCATGACTCATAATATGAGTAATTTGTAAAATTGAGCTCATTCCCACATTTGAGTTGACCGTTTAAGTAATTTTGATCTCGGGTTTATATAAAGTTTATCCTTGTGAAATTATAATGGCGTTAAGTAAATACTATATAATTTTTATAACTTGAAATGCTTGATATATTTTTTTCGTAATATTTCCGTAAACCGTATCAAACAGGCAAAAAGGTTGAATATAAAGGTCGTTTGTATTTTCTACAATGTGCTATCGTTTTGTGTGTACAAACTTTAAGTATTTTAGAAATATGTACAGTTCTTGTCTATTTTATAATATTATAAATAGTTATTTATCACGGGCTGCAAACATGCTTTCTATCTATTTATGTTTTCTTAATTGAATGTTCAGTTGTTAAACTAAAACTTTAGGAATAATCTAAGCAACTCAGCTATCACGTAAAATGTTAAATGACGTAATAAGATATATTTTAAAAATGTTTCTAAACGTAATCATTTTTATAAAGCTTCATATAAAGATATAACCCTTAACTTTGTAATTAGTATAATCGTTTATATACAATTAATATTTTTATTTGCTGTATAGTTAAATGGTAATGATCTCAAAATAATTAATTTATAAATAGTATTAGTCGGTCTTTTAAGTATGTACGTACGATAACGACCTCCTAACTTGTTTGCTATTATATAAAAAGGTCATGTTCTAGATGTCTTACAAATCGGAATTATCACCAACGTGTAAATCTTGAGCCATATGTATTATATTTTATAAACGATATGGTTTGCTTATATACAAAATAATGGCAGCTATTTGATTTATTCGTTTCCGACTGATCGAAACGACGAATCGTTAGTTTATATCTATACCGTTTAAGATTTACTTAATCGAAGACGATATCAGAAATTACAAAAACCTATTCAACCTTGAATATCGTAACGATTAATCGACAGTGTATTCCTTATGGCGGTTACATATGGCAACGATATATCGCAGCGATTCGAGTTTGAATCGGAAGGCCCTATTTTCTCTACACGCGCAATAGCTGCGTTGACCGTCAGTTCTCCGTAGAAGTTCGCGCATGTATAATGTCGTCGTCTTCTGTTTACTTATTAAAGTGGCGTCTGGCATGAATATTCGATGTGTGTATGTTACAAGTCGAATATTTGGAATGTCAGTACAGTGAGCCGAGCAGCTCGATGATGAGCGCCAAGCACACAAGCAAGCGCCAACCGGCTATCGGTTTTTTGGCGAATTCTTGTGAATGTTATATTGCAAGTCGAACAAATAAATTCTCTGACGCGAATATTCACATCTAGCAAATGGTCATGTCAGTCGCCACCTTTACGATCTGCGAACGATGCGTCTGCGTCTGTATACAATATACGGAACTTGCTGTCAATTCCACACTTTACGATAAAACGGTGCAAACGCAATCGACAGACTTATCGAATAGAAAATTCAACTGCCGTCAATAAATTCTGTATACGAAATAATATGCAATGATATATCATATAGAAGTTCGACAAAACTGCGCGAACGCATTGCATTGATAATTCGGTACAAAATATCATTGCCGGTTCGTTTTATATTTCTTAAGATATAGCACTTACTAAATCTATTTTGGTATCTGTCCATAATTTCAAACAAATAAATGATCGATCGCAACGATTTTCTTTAGGTTGATCGAGGCGACAAATCGTACCGTAATCGTATCGTATATTAAAGTTGCCTAACCCTTAAAATGTTATATTGCTGGAGCATGTATTGCACTCTGTATTTTATTGTTTGCTGCTGTTACGCTCCTGACGACATCTGACGATAAATCGTTACTACTCGTTGTGAGAGACCTGAGATAGACGAATTCTCTTACTGATTCGAAGGTGTTATCATCACCGAAATAAATTCACTCAGCTTATGAATGTATTAGATACTTAGTACGTATAGTCATCATACTTCTAAAATGCGATTCTTTAGATTACCTACACTATCAACCCAAATTGCTTCGTGTTGGTATTGTTATTTTTTTTTTTTTGAATTAAGAATGTTGTTTTGTTTTTAATGCACTAATTTACTTTTAAAATAAAATAACATGAAACGATCAGGTTTTCAGGTCACATACTATCGTTATGCTTTTTAGTGACCTAGTGTTGTGCTATTTTCACAGATTTGCTTTTATTTATGTCAATCTGAAAAGTCTGCCAATTGAGATTTTTTTTTTCAAACAACTGCATGTAGAATTTGTTCAAGACAGGCATACATTGTAATAAATATAACGTTAACAATAAGTAATAATTTAAACAAACGGTGACCATAATTACTATTATGCTGCGAGATCCGGCTGCAAGATCACTACGTTCATAGCGTACACAGTCCAAATCTAATTTTCATGTATAAATGGTAGAAACTATTTTTGCCAGGTTGCCAATTAAAATTTGCCCGCGAGTACTTTTAATTAAAATAATATTTATTGACATTTTCCAAAAAATTTCATTCACTTGTTATGAAAATAAACTACAATCCACTCCGTAGTAGTGTATGTAAATAACTCGGAAAGGTATAGTTGCTGTTACCCAGTCGGCCGCAACCTATTCGCAGCCAGGTTTAACCAGGTAATATTTTGTTACGTTGGTATATACGTTCATGACGTATAAATATATTTTTTATATATCTAATTTTTTTCTGTGCATGACAAAATACCTCTGCCTTTGTAAAATTACCCGCAAATAGGGGTTGCCTGCTGTTAAAGATTGATTAAAGTGAGAGAGAGTTAGCGTGTTACATCAGTAGTCAGACGAGGATAGCGATATAAGCTCATATTAATTATTGTACTTTCCTTATTTTTTTTTTATGATGACAAACTCGGGTTTGTACTTAGGTGGAGCCGCCTAACATAACCCAATCGAAAAATCGAGTAGCGGGATTTTATGCAGAGCGAACGCCTTTTTGTTCCTAAAATTCCTGGATTAGTAATAAAACCAAAACAATACGGTTAGAATGAAAATGTTGCTGTTTAATTGAGAACACCAGCTGTCAACAAATGCACTTAATAGTGCACTCTATGCGTTATATAATTTATTTCATAGTATCAATTTAAATTTAATTTGGTTTTCCTTTTGACGTTGATTATTATTGTGACGACATTCAAATTCATGTTTTAGCTTAGTACTATATAATAATAATAATTAATAATATTAATAAAAATTGGTATATAAATCCATGTTTCATCGCGAGAGAAGTTTCATAAAAAATGATCTGTAGTTTTATTCAATCTTTTCATGGAATTAACCTCGTTTATTTTAACTATAAAATACTACAAAGTGCTACAATAGTTGGACTTTAAGGTGGAGCTTATGAATGGGGGAATAGCATATAAAAGTTTTGCGATTGGCAAGGTGCCAGCTGTTATTCCGGGAGGGCGGGCGCCCGCGCAGGCCCAGTCTCACGCCGCGATTCCGCCGATAATGAGCCCATCGTCTCACGCCTCACGCCCGCGTTAACAATAATTAAATTTATACTGAACTGTCGGCTGAGAACTGACTCCACTTCATACACTTCACTTCAACTTGTATCTTTAAACGATTTACAACAATTAGAAATACTGTTTTTCATATTCGTTTTGTTAATACTTTAAAAACAAGTTTTCGAAAATATTCATAAATATCAAGTAGTTTTCGTTTAAGGTATTTAATTGTACAATTCGTAGGCTCTTCATGTAAATTGTAGGTGTGTTATTACTTTTTAATCATCAATGACAAAAATCGAAGAAAACACTACGAAAGGTACTAACATATTGTTGGGTAACTTCGCTTTATATTATCACATTAAATAACAATATATATTGAAATTTTTATTAAATGAATTTTAAGTTAACTTAATAATTGTTAATTAATACTAGAGTAACTACACCGAATCATTTAATTAGTAATGCAGCATTATATAAAATGCCGGTGTTTGGTTTGGGTGCTGCCAGTTGACGTAACGAAGGAAAAGTGCTATAAATGATTATTCAATAATGAACCATAACATCTAGATTATTTACGAAATGTCTTATAAAAATTCGCTCAGTAATTTTGTGAACTCGGTTACATTACACTAGAATTACTGGTAAGGCAAATATAATCTTGTTACTGTCGATGCAAGCGTAAGTACAACTGGGTTACATAACAGAAAAGTGGTATCGGGCAGTGTCATACTTACCATCTTTGCTTCAGGTGTATACAACTTTATAAGAAAACAGGTTGAAATAGTTATAACTTATCAATCAGTTGTATCTTATTATGATCATTTACAATAATGGACCAACCTTTGTCATCTTCGCAGCTCGCGTATTTTAACTAATTTGTAATTGCTTAATAAGGCGTAATATAACTATTATTACGCCCTTTGTTTCCAATTAAGTCGCAAGGTCAAAGCTATACGAAATAATTGTACACGGGACGACAACGAGAGGTGACTCGTCTATGGTATTGATGCCAGCATATTGACGACATCCTTATTTTTATTAGCGCTTTGCCGAGTGCGTCGACCGTGCCGCCTCCACAGCTGAACAGTGCGTGTGGCCTCGGTATCATTTCTATTTCTATAGAACTTTGGCAGTAAATGCGTTTATTATTTATGTCTTTTGATTAAAACCTACGTTTGTTGTGCATTCGTTCGATTATTCTGAAGGATTGATTGTTATAATTAATGTAAAATAATCATTAAAGTATATATCTTAAAATTAGTACGTAATATGAAAATGCATTTAAAGTGTGAAAATAGTTGGGGTTGAACTACATGCAAAAGCAAAACAAAACAATACAATTGCTTTCTCAGCTGTAGTTGCCGATATCCTCGCCGACTGTATTCATTATCGATTTTATGACGTTCTTTCCATTATCTAGTATCTAGATTATAACATGAATGATTATTAGGGAAACAGTTTTGAGTGCACGTACACAGACTTGGCGGTGGTTGTGAATTTTTTTTTTTTGCTTTATGTGCCCGTCCAAACTTTTGTCTTGTGTGTCCACCGGCAGTGGTTGTGCATGTGTTAATATGAGCGAGAGGCGATCTCGGCCGCGACCGCGCAGGCGCAACGATTTGCACGACAAGCAACAGGATTTACTATTTGCTTGGAGTGACGGTGAGTTTGTTATATGTCAAGGAAAAGTTTTGATGTTATCTGATAAATGGCGGGTATTATTGTATTTAAAACAATACGTAACTGATTACATTATAGCTAGATTATTAAAAAGAACGTTGAAATTAAATTAACAATATTAAAACTGTGTATTTTTATTATATATTTTTGAAATTATAATTCATAAAATAAACAAACTATATTATTATAAAACAATGTCTGCTACTAGTCTATCATGTGATATTCAAATGCGGTAAACTTGACTGATAAACAATTAAAGATTATAAAGTAGGAAATTTTGTGTTTCAAGACGTTTAATTTTATTTGAGTACCTTTAAAATTTATCTTTTTTATTTTATGTAAACGATTCTTAGTAACTTTATGTAGGTGCGTAATATGTGGTCGACCTAAATTTTTCAGGGAAGCCTCAATAGTTTAACATAACAGCCAGTTAATTTCTCGTTATTCTATGTAACAGGACTAGGATATTTCTTGAATTTTATTTAACCTGACTCCATTGACTTACAAACCACGAATGCTGGTTTATTTTAATTATTAATCGCTCGTTTACTCTTTGTTGGCTACGCTAATGACACAAATGATTTTGATATTTAGCTTGTGATTATTAAAAAAAAATTAAACTCATAATTTTGTATGCTAGCGCCGGTCTCGTGCCGGACGACGAACTTATTCAAAAGAACGCAAATAGAATTCAAATATTATTTTACCGTTTTAATTATTCCGCTATATCGTGTATGTGTTGTGTATCACATATTTTAGCAATTTTCGGTTTCACTAATTCATAATAATAAATAATCGTATACTCGCACATCGCGAAGGTT
Source organism: Nymphalis polychloros (assembly GCA_905220585.2). Lineage (NCBI taxonomy): Eukaryota > Metazoa > Arthropoda > Insecta > Lepidoptera > Nymphalidae > Nymphalis > Nymphalis polychloros. Next base: position 6,710,067 of record HG992247.1, read on the forward strand.
ATAATGAAAAATAATATTATAATAAGAAAAACTCAGCGTTTTGTATACTCTAACTAGTACAAAATAAGACTATTATGAAGAAAATTGAAGAATTGCAGAGGTACAATTTGGAAGAGTCATAACTATCGCGTTTTTTTTAAACATTTAAGAAACCTTATACAATGAGGAACCTTTTGTATTCTCTTATATATATTTATAGACGTTACGATATCATCTACGAAACCTGAGTTAGTTTACAAAATATCATAAAAAATGATCCATTACTATTTCTTTTATTTTTTATGTTTTCGTGAGGTATGTACTCAATTAACGCTATTTAAATTCGACCTTACGACTTTCAACTAAAAGTGAAATAGTAGTTTAACTTTGATAAATATTTGTTAAATATAAATAAATATTCGTGTGTTTATCATTTAAGACACAATGCTTTCGTCGACACGTAGCATCACGTTGTATATATGTATGTATAATGAGTATATCTGTTTAGCACGATACAAATTGTGTGAACATGTTTTCAAAGTCAAATGAAATGAATATGCACAATTGCATAATTTACTTGATTTTACGTAAATTACATAGGAACAAAAGCATCAGTTCTATCCGCTTGGTTAGTTATATAAAAGAAGTTGGGATGTAAGTTCCCTCGGACGGCGCGGTTAGTCGCTTGCTCCGAGAGCGCTCACTATTGATTCTGTCTGCTCCATACTGGATGCAGTCTGTAGACTCCCGTGCAACGTACATACATAGATATACACAGTAATGTAGACATCGCATTCCGCTAACTTCGATATTCTAGACACCGCATCATAATTAAGCCACGTAGTACTTTCTATTTATTTGTTATGTTACTCAAAATGTATCTTTGTTGTAGTTAACAGATTTTATAAATTTGATTATATCGGGTAAACATTATTATAAGTCAATTGAAGATTATGCATTTATTAAATAAAATATTAATGATGTGAAAAATATTTCTAATGGACTTAATACGGAAAAAACGTGAAATTGTTCTGATTAAACCGAAATCATGATCTTTTGTTAAACGCGAAGAGTTGATTACAATTTAACCTCCATCTAATACCTATAACGATTCTCCGATTTATATTTGTAACTTAGCATATTGTTTTTAAGTGATTATTGTTAGTAATGTTGAGAGTAATATTTTTGTTAATTCAATTATTTTTTTTGCCTACAGAACTGTGCAATAGCGAGGAGGTGCCTGAGGTAGAGATTGTCAGCCTTCTTCAAGAACATATTCCAAAGTATCGCTTGAGAGCCGACAGTCTCACACAATTTGGAGGTAAATATCAATAACAGACTATCTATATGTATAAGCGAATAACACTCATCACGAGAACTCGTAAACTATCCGCCCGATTGACTTAAAATTTGTCGCTGTTACTCCTTACGTATCACGCTCACTAAGAGCGGGTTTTACGCAAATCCTATCCAAAATACATTTTTCTTATCTACGATACTGCGAAACCAGCACGATCAGCTAGTCATTTATATATATAAATAAAATGTAATATTTTTTTTTTAATATAAAAAGGGTTCATTCTGATAGTTATATAGTATAATCCGTATATGTATTTTAATTCGATATTTTCTCATAATTTACAAAATAAATCGAGGCGTCTGACGTTTAAATAATACGAAAAACATTTGATTGATTCTAATTAAGCCCGCATGATGCCAATTAATATCTTTTGTTAACGTGGAGTATTTTTAATACAGTTGAATCAAGTTATAGTAATCATTAAGTGTATCGTTTAAAGCACACATATTATATGAAATTGTATGCCTAGCACGCTTACAATATTTACATTAAACTTTACCTTATTTTGTCTCATTGGGATTCCTCATTTTGGGAAATCGGTCAGTGGCAAACCTTATGACGGACAAAAGAATAAGGACAAAAGGGAAAAGTTTTTTTTTAACATCCTATATTAAGCGCCATTTTTTTATTTTGTAAATTGTACGACGCTTTGCATTTTAAAGCTCGATTCTGTGTTTTTAGAAGGATTTTGCGAGAACTTTGCGATAACTTTAATACCACTCTATTACTATAACCAAATTCTGTAACTCCTATTTGTTTTTAAAAATTGTCAAATCCAATTGGAAAATTAATAAATTTCACGTTGAGAACACATTATCATAAATAATTATTAACATATTATATATTGTCTGATTCTGAAGAATTGCAAACACAGATAATGCCAACTATTTCAATGGAAGCGCACCATAAAGGGTCGATAGCGAAGTTGATGTGTATGAAGATCAAATCGCGCCTCGACTATTTTTTTAATTATATAATGCTGTATTATCGCTATGAAACAGCCACGTCCTATCTAAAAACGAATCTTGTTCAATTTAACAAAAGACGATTGCGAAGAATCCTTTCTCCTGTAACGTCAGCCAAGTAAATCCATTCATATGGTTTATTTATAAATATATAAAACGATATTTTCTTATAGTGTTTATGTATTAAAATGTTTTTTGAATGTCAAAGCTGGCGAGTTGAGTAAGTAAAAATAATTTATATTTGGGTTTTAAAGGTCTACGAGTCAGGTGTTTTGTAGTCGCTTTGTAAATTCTAGCACACGACACTGTAATATTTCTACTCTTAGCTATTTTAATACTAGTCTATTTTTGGAAGTGTGCACCTGATCATTTTAATAACTATTTAACGCACAATTTAAATTACATGACATTATTTTAAGTATTTGTAATATTCTTCCCTTGTTCACCTCAGTTATTATAAGACGAAATTCATTAATCACAAATATAAACGGTACACCACGTATATTTTGATTCTTCAGATTTGATCTTTCAGTTATTATTCTTCGGTATTTCCATTTATTTATTTTGTATTTGACAAAAGTATAATTATCGAAATATTTTAGTTTTAATATCGTGACGTTCAATAAATGCAGTAAATGGTTTGTAAATAAAAGATAATCAATATATATCATGACGAAATGTTTTTGTATAGAGGTATTGTTTTTCACATTTGTATTAAAACAATTGGTTGCTAACAATAATATATCTTCTCGAGCTCGACACGTAAAGTTCTTTGGTAATGAATTTCAAATCGTGCATTTATTTTGTAGAAACATATTTTTGACTTATATTTTTTTCATATTATAATCTCTTATACAATATTCTAGGATTTGTTTACTAGATTAATATACAATTACATACGAATGACATCAAGTAGCAATATGATTCTTATTTCAAAGATGATTTACTCTGTAATTTACCATTTCAATCGACACGACCTTCAACACAGTCGGCACTCGAGAAGTTTTTATGCGAATTAATTCGATTCACAAACGTAAGCCCAGAAAAAAAGTGAGATAAAGAACAGTATACACAATAATTTATAAAATTCATAATTCTTATAACTTTAATAGAATTAAAATTAAAATAAATTATTTATTTAAACTCCAAGGTATAAACGACGTTTTTACCTAATGTTAATCATGTCGTGTATTTGCGTATACGAGTATAGAATTATAATTTCGTACTAAAAGATGCGCTTTCTCGTGTTTTCACTTTGTGTATCGTTATATTCATTAACTCTTAACTTTCTTGTCTATTTAACGTTAATATATGAATATATGAATTAACGGCCTAATTTATAATTTTGCATAAGCCACAGAAATAATCGCATAATTTTTTTTTACGTTCATTTAAATTAATTTTTGTGACGAATTGAGAGATAAACACGATTATTATAATAAGTTTTATTATTTTCGCTTTTACTATAATGAAAGTCTAGTTATTCAGTTTTTCCGATTGGACTCGAAAAATTGGAAGAATAAGCATGAATGATAACCACGTTTCAAGTTAGTGTGACAAGATCACAATACAACTAATAAAATGGTCATTCTATTATAATTTTGCGGCAGTTTTTACTGGTGCAATAAAAAATAAATTTACTTTATTATTCATTAGAAATAACTGTACGGCTTTTTTAGTCATAAAATAATTGGAGATGTTAATTAATGCTGGAGTGATCGGGATTCTCAAAGCTGTTCCGTCCCAGTAAGTGTAAGGCGCGGTTTCCGGCGCCAGCGTTGTGTCGCCCGATGACGCTATAAATAATGGTGTCTCATCGTAAGAGTCATCGTCCGCTGACCAGAGCGCATTCCCAACCGGTCTCATGCTTGCCATCTGTCAACTGGCTGCAAGTACTAGCGTGCCATTAGCAGGCCTATGGCATCACAGGCATCCCATAATGACTACTCAGTATTCAGCCTCCAGTACAGTAAAGTCGATTCTTAGCTTTTATTTACGAAAATCCTTCGTGCGTTAGTAACAAAACATTAAAAGCGAATGTCGATGCGATAGTAAGTGTATCAAATTATATGAATTATTTTACCGTTTACATAGTAAATGAAGAAAAACAAAAAACAATAACAATACAAGTTCTGCGAATACAAATAAGTTAGAATGAACTGCACGACTCTGCCGGTTTACTATTACCGTAGAATGTCGTAGATTAAGTCACGTGATATCAAAAACAGGAACAAACTGGATTGAAAGTGGACGGGGAATGTTGTAGGTGTGATTCAGCGTTCCTCTAACGTAGCCGTTTCTGTTTGTAACTGTTTGATAGTGGAAGTGTTACTAGTTGGTTTTTCAGCTACTATGTTATGGATTTGAATAATTGCTATTTAACAAATAAATGGATAAAGGTAGATACAGTATTGATTATTAGGAACGCTTGACAGCTGTAATGTCTACGTGTTTTTTTTTTTCATTATTGAAATTAGAGCTGCTACAGATTGTGAATTTATTAGTTATTTATACTCTTTTGTTTAAATTACATTGTTTAGGGTACACGTGCAATGTGTTTTATGTATTGTATTTGTTTACAGGGTACGAAAATCAAGATTGGTTCATACCATCGCCGGCGCTGCCAGTCAGCCCGGAAGACCTCGCACTCACGCCTGACCAGATCAGGGAGACGCTTAATTATTTTCGTGAGTAAATACTGATATCATTTACTAGCTTATTATATGTATATGATATTCATAGATTTTATTATGTATATAATAAATTTGTTGTGACTGCAGCAAATTGAGCGTTATTAATGACGATTATGTTGTACAAAAACGTTGACTAAACTATTTAAAAAAGGGCTTATATCATTTCTGGCTCACGTTACAATGAAGATGATTTTAAATATGCTTTAGCCTTTTCGAACCCCTGAGCGAAGGTCTCCTCTTGAGGAGATTTTAGTGTTTATTCAACCAACCTGGTTTTATGCGGGTTGCTGATGATCACGAGGCAGAATAACATCCGGCACATGCAGCTTTCCTCACGATGTATTCTTTCACCGAGTACTAAATTATAAACACAAAGGAAAATTAAGTTGTGGTTATCGGGTTTGAATTCACAATTTCCAGCATTTTTACCCGGCTCTGGCTCTAGGCCACCTGGCCCTGGCCCATGTGGTAGATTAAAAAGAATTAGCAAAAATGTGTGTGTGTTTATATAGTTAGACGTAATAACTATTTGTCTAATAATATTGCCTTCCTGTGTGTCGAAGCTTAACGATTCATTATGTATGTATTTGTAAGTTATTTATTATGAAGCTACAGAAAATTAAAAGAATCGATTCTTTTTTGTCGAAAGTATATTTTTACTGAGATAAAAAATATAGATTATTTGGCTTATTAATGTTATTTTACGTAAATCACAAGAAATGTTTGATTAACCTGAATTTGGTTATCACTGTTTTATGTTTGTTTCTTTTTCATTTTGTTTTATGGCAGGTTTGTGAAACGCTTTGTTTCAAGAAACTTGAGTTCAGCCGATTAAATGTTTCAGTCAAATTTAAAGCATTGGTACCCATATATATATAAATCTTACATATATTATATTGATAGAATTCCAAACCCTTATAAATCCTAGTTTCTACGACTTCTTTATTTTTTTTCTTCAATTTTTCCAAGTATTAAGCTGACAATTATTCTTGCATAATTGATTTAATTAATGAATTCGTCAAAAAGACAATTTAATACTATAGGATTCATGATGACTGCTGGTGGGTTAAAGTGAGGAAGTTTGCGAAGCTCCTATGATTTCGTGTAAAATCTGTTGTCTCTACATCTTAATAATTACACGGAGAATTTAATTTTTAAATCTAAACTGGTTAAATATTTGTAAACGTAATGCCTTTATTTGATTTTTTTTAAATAAAAGTATAAAATACTGTGTGCTGTGTTACGTGTTGGATAAGGTAACTTTATTTTAGCGTAACTAAAATATAAGTCTAAACATTATTTTGACATTATGTCACGTTTATTATAAGCGAAAATCGCTTGTTTTTCTGAAGTCATAAAATGTTCAAATTAATTTTCGAGAAAAAGTCATAAGTAACTATTTTAAAAGTTATTGAAACCTTGACCATACTGCAAATTTTACTTGAAAATTGGTGCGTAATTTAAGTAATTATACATAGCGTATCGGTAAAAGCGTGTAGAGATCGTTCAATAGATAAGAACATTGTTCTTTGTAATGTAATGGACGTTGCGGCAAGCGACATGCCAGTCTCGCCAATGCGGTCAGAGCGCATGCGCGGCGCCTCGGCACGAGTACCAGTGCCGGTCGCGCCGGTAGCCACGCGACACGCGTGCTCACCCTTCCGGCGATCGATACCGCGGTACCGCGCCGCCGCGCCGCCTCCTTTTGTGCACCGCTTCGAACGAGCTGCGTCGAACATCTCTATGTTTAGCGCGGACAACGGTGCACCGTTGCATTGCTTACTGATTTACCGCAACCGTCCTTCTATCCTGGTTATCCAGCGTTCCTGAAAAGTTCCGTCGCGGCCGTGACCTCATTCTTTTTAAAAATTGATTTGTGATAAAACTCTTATTCTCCTTATATGTGATACATAACTTAAGCATTTGCAACGTTTGTCGGAATAATCGTCTCTCGAACTACCGCTGGTTAGTGTTTTGTGAAGGGCGCACTTGAATACGGTATATATATATGTATAATTTCGGAGTTGGCGTGCAATCGATTAAGGCGTGTTCGGGATTGGGAAAAACGCGTCGCGACGGCGATCACGGCGCCCCGCACCCCGCAACAGCTGTGGGCCACCGCCAGACTATCCGTTATATTGACCGTGAGAGCATAATTAATATGTTCATTGCTATTTATTAACGTACTTAATATTTTAATTAAATTATTCTTTGGTTGGTTATTTAAAACTTAATCGTATATCATAGGTTATGCCTAGTTATCTATCTGTATCTATATAAACATATATTTTAAAAGACGATGACGGGTTCTGATGTCATTATGTTTGTTTTATCAACATGTGCAATTTAATTTAAAAAAAAACCAAAGTAACCAATACGTAAAAGAAATAAGAACAATTATATGAATTTTATCTATTTCTTTGTACTCAAATAATACGCCAGGAATTAATTTCGATACAGTGCATATTATTTTGGTAAGAGCACATATTATGTTTTCCTTGGCTACACTCATAAGAAAATTACTTGCATATTACACAAGTCTAAGTAGCGGAGAAAATAAAGAGCGTTACGTTAGAATAGAGAATAATTAACATAAAGACCTGTATCTTATTATGCCGATACTTGTATAAAGATAATTTCGTATTGATTACAATATCGCTTACATTCTCTAGGTTAGGATGTTAAAAATCCCTTAAAATATTCTTTTAACTCGGTTTTAACGTTATATTTAAAGAATATAAGAGAAAGCTAATTATATTTACCCAATCGAATGTAAATATCGAATGTAATTATTTTAATTGCTTCCCTTCTTTTTTTGTAACAAGACTTTCATCGTTCTCGAGCATCAGTCAAACGTTATTAATAAATAATATTCATAATAAAATACCCCGGGGTGCGTACATAAAAAAATTGATACTGGTACATCTGTTTACGATCAATACACTGACCATGATTGATCACCACGATAATTTGCATATACATAATATATTATATATGTATATTTTCGTGGCGAAGCATTTTTTGCTATTCACTTTGTTGCAATTCTATGGTGCCTTGTCGTTATTTATAATATATACAAAAACATAAATGAGATAGCTTAAATATATACATAAATACTTTATATTTTATATGTAAATTAATTGCAATGACTTTCAATTTGTGATGAAACTACGATATGATTTGAGCTAAAATATTCTCCGTACTCTCAAATGTGTATACCTATTGTCATGGCTATCGATTGAACGGTACGGAACTTGATGTGCCGCAGCGCCATCTAGCGGCGAGTTATTACGAAGCGGATGGTATTAAAACATTCCCCATGGAAAATAAATTTACACAATTGCCAACATTAATATACAAAGGGTGTCGAAGTCTATATTACTCTTAAAGAGATGTGACAAATATTTACATGTTTATATATTAGTAGTGTACATGGTAATATTACATAGCCGTGTGGTTTCTGCAGAGTCGAATATGCACCCATCTCCCCACAACATTTCTAAATGTTTTTTTTTTTTTGGTAGCGCATCCGTACGTAATCGGTTCAACCACACCTATGTTTGCGTGGAAGTAATTCTATGAAAAGCAATCGCGACAAAGTCTGCACTTTCTTTTTAGCTTACACTATGTCGATCCCTAACACAACAAATGGGTTTGGAGCAAGATAAATAATCTATACATATAATAAAATTGTAACAGAAAAAAGGTAGTTGAATAGGTTGGAAAATAATACTTAAGTATTTGTTTTCGGTTTCTAAATAGTTTTGTAAATTAAAGTATTTTGGTTAAATCGGTATTTCGTTCCGTCGTTGCATATATTTTTTTCGCATTGTTTTATTAAATTAATAATTAATTAATGGTTAGTTGATAATAAGTACTTTTTTTAAATGCACAGATTTACTTTCCAGTTTTAAAAAGACACAGTTTTCTATGAAAATATCGCTTGCCGTTACCAAAATAAAGCACAGGGAATTTTAAGTTAATCGGAATAAATTTAAGGGAATACTGTTTTTCTCATGGCCAATGATTTGTTGCCCTATCTAGATCCGGGTGCGGTGAAAGCCAATAAATACTTATATATCACGAAAATAAAACTAAAAATATTGTATACACCGAAATATTATAAGTCTGCTCTAAGTAATTTCTTTAAGTAATACGCGGGTTAAACCGCGGGCACAGTTAGTTACATATAATGTTTTCGTTCACCAACTCTCAATCGTGTAGGGTGGTGGAATAAGCTCCACTACTCTTATCTTTAACGTAAGAGGATGCCTATGCGCAGCAAGTGGCACATTTACTTTGCTTTTAATAAAAATAAATTAACACACCTGTACTTATTTTTTATTGTAATTGTGTAACATAACGTGTGAATTTTTAATTATATATTTTTATCGTCGTGATACGGTGTGCTTTTATATTCAAAAGTGATGACTAATACATTATTATTCAAGATGTTCATCTATAAGTAACTACTTTGCAGTCTCATTGCAAAGTAACAGTGATGTCGACCCAATCCTAGTTCTAATTTTATAGTATAATACTGTTGGTATTGACCATTGAGTTCATTGCGCATTCGTTTAAAATGCAGTAGCAGTAAGTATGCGCGTCTTAGAAGCTCAATGACTTAACGAGCAAAAGTCAATTTAATAGTTAATAGTCTAAGAGTCAGATTACTTTGTGGCTACATTTGCAAAAAGTAGTAAGTAGCAGTGTACTATAAATTTTTTAGTGATTGCTCGGCTGCGGACGGAAGTGGACGTTGTCGTATTCGTTCCGCGATACCCCACGTATGTGACTGAATTGCGTGTCTCTCTAAAAGTGCTTGCATTTGATCGTGAAAGTTTATTAACGTCGGCCTCAAATGCTGAAACCGTTAGTAAAAAGAAATCGCATAAGTTAAAAAAATCTGTATAAGTGCAATAGTGCTAATTTATTATTATATTGTTTTTTTCCCAGTTAATAGCAGATTAATTCATTATTAACTTGATCATCACTTCACTTATGGTGATGACTGTTCATCAGTTCTTCATCAATCCTTTGATAAAAATAGAGAACTGTTCTTAATTTTGCTATTAATTAAAATGAGGCATTGAAATTGTTTAGGTATAAATTTTATCTTATGGTTATTCGTTATCATAAGAAATTAAAAATGTTGTCCTCAATGAATATTTCTTGTGATAAGAATACAATGTTTATTTTAAATTTAAATTAAATTTTAATTTAAAATAAACTACAATAGGTGTAAAATTAATTAAAATAATTATGCGCTAGCAAATTAGCACGGGGTTAAATTTTTTATTGTACATATCAATTTTTTTTAAAGTATTATTAAAATCGAAGGAATGCACAATATGACGTATTGTCATTCAACGTTTTCGCACATCTGTGATATTCCTTTTACACTACCCACATAGAAAAAAGTATTTTTATCGTGATAAACTATATTGCGAAATAATTTTTAGACTTTGAATTTACAATTTTTTATTTCGTCGTAATTTTTATTTAGATAGTCACTTAAAGCAATTACATTCGCAACGAATAATAATTTGAATAAGTTATCCGTGTCAAAAACTTGCCATACACGACTGACACAAGGTTATTTTACGTCATTACTGAATCACGTGCAAAGCGACCTTTAAGAACTCCCTCATTCGCGCGATAGTAGTTTTCAACTCGGTCTGGTTATAAATTGTAGAATATCCATCGACAATATCACACAAAGTAAAATTATTTAATCAACAGTATTCTAAGAGGCTCTTAACTAGTTTCTCGTATCGTAATCTATATTCAATTGTTTTATACGGAGGACTAGTGATTATGACGTTCCTAAGTTATATCGATCGGGCTAAATGTTCAATTAAAATTTTAAAACTGTTGAATTAACGTTTTCCGCATTGAATCTATACCTAGTTTACTATTTACGTTATAATGTCTCCTCTCTAAGCACTAAAACAAACATGTTTTTTGTATGACAATTTTTTTTGTTATTTTAGTAGTCGGACGCATTGTTTAAGTTTCACCGATGGACGGTCATTATATAAATAGAACGTTCATAGATTTTCATCGTAGAAATAATCATCAATATATTTACTTTACGGCCGTAAAACACGTTTATGATTAAATAAGACTTAAGCGTTAAGAGGTATTTTGTATAAATACGAACCATTACATCACCATAATTGCAATGAAGTGCTGTTACATGTAAGATTTTCATGTAAATATTATAAATGAAAAGCACTAATTTAATTCTATTGTTTTTTTCTATTGAATACATTATAGGATAATGGTGTGTTTATATTGAAACGTAGGACTTTATTTGTTTGAATTTAGTACAATTAAATTTATATATTTACTTTAAAATATTGTTATTGTAACATAAATAATATAACATATTATAGCATATTGTAGTAAATCTAGCAGCGCTAAATAATACAATTATTATTAGAAAAGTACTTGGGTTTCAATAGAGTTTTGGTTATAATTAAATAAAAATAAGACCAAATGTTAAAAACGATCGAAGTAAACAATTAATAATAAATAGAAATAAATGTAGTGAAAAAAAAAAAAACAAACGTCAAAGAAGACACAAAATAGTAAGGTTAATATTAAGGATGGAACATAATATTTTTTTCTTGAGAATTGTTTGATGAATTAAAATACAATTTGTTATCAATAATATCACATAACATCTTATTCAGCCGATTAAAAGGGTTCTGCAAAGACACAGAGTAGATAACAGAGAAACTCGTGTACCTATGAATTTAATCATAAAATATATATAAATAGATATATCTTTTGAAACACTTTGAAGTGTGGTAGTTCGTATAATGTTTATTCTGTTGTTATAATAGTTTGTTGGCTTTATTAGTGGTTTTTTTTATTCGTTCTAACGAGTGTAACACGATTTTCATATATTGAATATCGTCAAAGTAAATAGTTATTTTAGCGCTGTGTAACTATGATATCACGGTCTAGCAAGAGAAGACTACAAAATCGGACAGATTAAAAATAAAATTTGTGCTATATTACAAAGAAGTGAGCAAGTTAAGTGATACACAAGTGAGAGGGGTCGGAGGAGAATCATCGCCGGCGTAAGGCGGGCGGAGCCGATGTTCGCGGCTCGGGCGCGTCACGGCGGAGGGTGGTGCGGGCTCGGGCGCGGGGTGCGCGGGGGGCTCGCGCGCCTCGCCGCCGCCCGGCTTCGATCGCGAGCTCTTCCAAGAGCTGAGCTTCCTACCAGACGCGGAACTCCGAGAGTGTCTCGGCGAGTACCCAGACTTCCTGTACCATTTGGCGCGGGATAGGTTCGGCCGACTCTACTTTCGCGTTATACGAACCTTGCTCCTTGATCGAGGTACAGTTACTATCCGACGCCGAAATAGTCTCTAGACACCTCATCTCATCGCCTGCATCAGTTTCTACGTATCGTCTAAGTTTCTGCATCATGCTTTCTTTCGCTGTAAAGTCTAAATGTTTTCTTTATGTTAAATCCTTTGTTCTTTTAATACAATTACTGATCTCACAAAAAAACTTCTACAAACCATTTTTCTTAATCTTATTTGAATTTACCTTTCTTTTAAAATTTCCTCTATTCATCTTCACTATTTTCAATAGATGTAAGTGACTAAGCAATTTATTTAATTCCTCGGTGTATTTAAGTAGAAAGAAATTAAAATTCAACAGGTATTTTTACAATTGAACAGTAGGTTAATTATTGGTAACTTAGAGCCCAACACACATAAAACTTGATCGGGTCGTACACAGGGCCGTTTACTTTCACTTGATCACATACAGTGAATAAGAACCGTTGTGCTACACTCAAACAGAGCGCAGCTTGACTAAGTATTGATAATATTATGATCAGATAGCATGCACTCCAAGAGTGGGAGTACAATGAAATGTGTAGAAATTGTTACATAAAAGAAAACAAAAAAACGATTCTTTTAGCTCTGAGAGAGACGTAACCCATACACAATCAATATCCGTTGTATCCCAGCTCCCAGCTCTGTTAGGTAAAACTGAGAAAAAAATATGTTCGCATCGAACATACTATTAACGACTTGTTCCCACTGACGAGTTTTTGCTTCAATAGAAAGCAGTATCATTAGATGCAACACATTTTAATTATCGTAATATGTTCTCTTATAAAATATATAATATAATCAAATCTATTGTTATGTTAAACCTGTACTTTTAGACTGTAATTCGGAGTAAGTAATAAGTTAGTTTTATTAGATAAATACAATTAATCGATATGTGTGTAACTAACAGCGTTTTAATTACTATAATGAAAGTAAAGTTGGAACGCAGTTGCTTTAAAAAGATCAGTTTATGTAATATGACTGCTATTGGTTCTGGTAATTATGTGAAGGCTTAACACACTTCAGTAATCACCCATTGTTTACACTGTGTTACACATAGCACTTCGGTTTCTAAATACAGAATCATGGTGATGGTTTTTAACCTTTGATTGATTCAAAATTCAAATATACATGTATCGTAAGGAATTAAAGCGCTTTTTCAAAACTCAATACAATGCACCAAGTATTGTAAAAACAATTGTTTGTTATATCTGTACTCTAGTTTTCCCATGTTGCACAATGGAATACATAGTTTGTTTTGCACTCCGAGCCGGCGCTCGGTTGTTGAATACGCAGTCACTAACTCGTACGGTCGGCGCTCGGTTCATGACAGTGTTAAAATCACTCGCTTTAGTTGATGTGACACTGATCTCTATTATTCAATTCCTCGACAACGTATCGTAACCACTACAAGCCTGTATTTTATAAATTCGGACGATTCCATGAACGGTTTTACTTCAAACATTGATGATATTTTTGCGGGTCAGTATCAATTAAATTACTATGTGGATATCAATAATTAAATATGATGTCCTGTATTTTACGATATCTTATCGACGCTTGAATCATTTGAACATTCGAGTACACTTTATTAAGTCTGACTTATGTTTCACGTTGATTTGTTTATTTGATCGAGTACTTACTGAATTGTCTCCTCGATATGTCGTGTGTTGAATTGTTTGGCTGTGTTGTGAATACTTTAGATATATGTGGTAATTTCTTAACGTTTATAATACTTAAAACTTTGTGCATACCAGTGTGTGTTTTACACTTAATTAAGTTACCATAATATATAATTTATGAAAATTGTTTTCTTCTTAGTAAATAAATCTGTATTAGCGTTTTGTATGTATTCAAAAATATAAAATTAAGTTAGAAAGAACAAAAATTTTTAAAAGCTCGAACCCTTTCTGATAAAACTTCCACAAGAAACAACCTTACACAACCTACCTTAAAAAAAATTAATAAGCCAAATTAAAATGATTTTTAGGTAGAAATAAAATAAATATGTATACATATAAATGTGTTCAATGTTTTGTATATACATATTAATATTATAAACGAAATATTTATTTATTTACTTTATATGTGTGTGTACTTAAGTAATTGTAGCCATTAACAAGCATTACTGTTTACTTGTTATCTATCTTATCAGATAGTTTTGTTTTGTGTATATATTTCGATAACAGCACTCGAGTTGGACATTATATAAGCGAAGTCCTCTTTTTGCAGTTCTATGCAGCAACAGGGTGAGCCAAATGACAAAAACCTACAATGACATTGAAGCGGTAACACGGCTCCTAGAAGAAGTAAGTTTGTTTCAGTCATACTTCAACCATTCAGAATATTGACATCTATATGTAAATATATTATGGACATTTAAGAAATTTTTAATAGCTAATATGAACATAATTTTATCATTCTTATTATAGTGTTCAATCATAATCTTACTGGTATAATTAACGGTTAGATTTAAAAAAAAATTCGAGATAATTGTATATTAGTTTCATAATGTGTTCGCGTTAGATTGTTACGGCCTTATTCATAAACGTTGCTTAGTTACTGTTTAGCTAAACACTGATTTGTCTCTTTCTGTCATTATTGATTTGACATACGAAAGAAGAAGACAAAATATTGTTTAACTAATCACGAGTTAAATAAAGTTTATGAAGGCGGTTAGTGTTTAAGCAACTGTTAGTGTTAAATATATACTTGAAACTAACTTTACAATTCCAATCGGAGTAGGAATAAACATAAACACACCGTAGATTTACAAATTGCATGCGATTTTCTAATCTTTGCTGTATTATGGATTAGAAACAGTTCTTGATTATTTTACCCTTGTTTATAATACAGTACTATTCCAATTGATTAGTTATAACCACATTAATTTAACTTTCAAAGTTCCGATTACAACTTCGCTTACATTGAAAACGCCATCTTTTCGCGAGTCCACAGTGAATATCATAAGATTATTCAAGATCTCGACCAATGATATCGCATTAATTCGGTGTCAAAGTTATTTATTTGGGTTTATTCCTGTTGTGGTTGGAATAGGCTATAAACATATCGGTCCAGCAACACAAATTACAAGCAAACAAACACTTAAGCAGGCTTATGTAATTTATACAAACTTCGAAAAAGCTTTTGTTTTTGTAGATCACATCAACTTGCTGTTTAAACTACAGACATTACGACATACGTATGTGAAAAAAAAATGTGTACTACCATTGCCTCTGTCTGTCATCACACTCATAAAGACTTCAATTATGGGTAGTGTGTAGTAATTTTCATAATATTAAATCAGTGGACTCTTTAGGGCTTTAAAAATTCAGTCTTTTAGGACCACGTCTTTATAATGCTTCTATACCACGTGGTATACGATATACGTCTATGATACGTCTATGCATATTTAAAAACTGTAAAAGAAACATGAATGAGATAAATTTGATAGACCAATATTTTTATACTAAATCTATTGAAAACAGCCAATCAATGTAAAATTACTAAGTATAAACTGTCCTAACACTAATGTAATGTTGTGTCTAATAGTTAAACTAATAAAATTACAGTAAAAAATAGAACAAAATTAGTTTAAGCGGAAAATAAATATTATACACACAATTACTGATATTCCAAATCAATTATTTCAATTCGTTCAAGTTCTTGTATTCTGGAGTTTATCTTGAAAGTAAATTATTTTTAACGCACGGGTGATTTTGTTAGCCATAAATCGTTCAAACACTTATTATTAAATTTTGTTATGAGAAAAAACATTGTCAGACAACGCTGTACGGTAAAATAAATATGTATGTACAATATCAAGAAAAAAATGTATTGTTTTAATAGAAAGAGAAAGATTTAGAGCTGACGGCGCGTATCGGCAAAGAGCTGCTGGCGGCCAACGGTCGGCTCGAAGCTCGCGTGACCGCGCTCGAAGGAGAGTTGCGAGGAGCTCGCGACCACATCACTCAGCTCAGGCACGAGGTTAGCGCCAAGAGTGACCTCCTACAGGTAATATTGAATTTTCCAACTGACATTTAAAAAGAAGGTTTCATAAAAAAAATTCTACATTGCTTACTACCAATAACCGACAAGTAAGAAGATGTCTTTAAATTACGAATATTTCATTAAAAGTTCCGAACGCTATACACTTGCTATCTTTACGCTCTCTCAGAAGGCGCGCTTCATTGGAATGGGTTGAGAAATCCAGATTTAGATTGATAGGTGTAGATACATTGTTAAAAATAGGATTTCTTATAAGTTGATTGTAGATTATTTTGTCAATACAAGATTAATTCAATTGATCTTTATAAAGTTATTCTTGTTATAAAAATGAAAAAAAAAACCAAAAATTAGAGAAGTTTAACTTTTTTATTTAAAATGTGACGATATAAATATAATGCTGTAGGTACGTAAATATGTATATTTATTTTTATATTCTCAGCTTATATTCTAATTCAAAATTAGGAAACTTCTGAAAATAATATTTTTATACAGTCACTCTGTATAGTCGATTGATTAATACAAGAAGGCGTTATAATAAGATATAGATTTCTGGAAATATATTTATTCCAATTTATAATCTAATGATATCCCCTAGTTTTGCAATTATAAGAAACGTAAAGGTCTCTTTTTGGAGAGTCAAATCATACTTATTTTAATCTAAAGCAAGCATGAATCTTGCTCTTAAATTATTATAAATTTGTTATTTGTTTGTTTCATGTTTTCTGGATTCAGGAAAAAAAATACTTAAACGCTTGACGTGGAACTTTCTCGTTCCTATCATAGGTTTTTCTATGAGGTCCATCATATAGTATCTATATATTAATATTATCTTCTATGTTTCTTAAGAGATTCGTATAGCTTATCCGCCTTATTCATAAACTTTATTTAACTGGTGTTTAGTTAAACAATATTTTGTCTTCTTCTTTCGTATGTCAAATCAATAATGACAGAAAGAGACAAATCAGTGTTTAGCTAAACAGTAACTAAGCAACGTTTATAAATAAGGCCGTATAACGTTAACGAAGTGTGAGGTAATGTTACCATTGTTCTTAGGTAGCTGGTAAGTTTAATAAAATAATACATAATGAAACGGGCTATTAGATTTTAGGTAATGTGGATGTTAGACATTGTTTCATTATTCAGTTTAAGATATTACTATCAATATTTCTTATCTAAATATTTCAAAATATAATTTTATAGGCTAATATAATATCTTTGTGATTAATAGCTTTATGAATGATAAAGTAGAATTATTTTAAAAAACACATCGGCATATTCTATCATTATCTATTGAGGAATGTCGATCAAGCCATGATAATGTTAAATCCTTCTAATTATAATTGTCTGTCGTTATGACCTAATCACTGCGGCATCTGTTAAGATCTTTATTTATGTAGACATCAAAACTATTTTTAGAGACTTAACAAAGTTATTCAAGAAAAAAAAAAAATTGTAACTTTATTTTGTAGTACTACTACTAGTAATTTGCGTAATAATAGAATAAATGTATAGAATATGAAATAGACAAACTTATTTGGTATTGTTGCCAAAAATTAGAGAGGTTATTAAAAATATCGCAGCACCTTTCACCGGCCGTTTTTGTGGGAGACAAATTTAAAATAAGTATATAATAATTTTAAACTTTTGATAAAATTAATGGTATTAATAAAACCAGGTCTATAAAAAAGAAAATAACATTTATAAAAGTCTTTATCGGTTTCTAATAAAACATAAAACCTTATTTTTATAATTATTGTAGGGTTTACTGTTTACTAAAATTTCCATTTATTATGTTTCAATTGGATCTCGGTGCATAAAAAATGGGTAAAACGATTATTTGTGTGAACTTTCTTTCGTATTTTTATATTTGGTGTTTGTTCGTAGATTTTAACAAATGACACAGAGGAAAGCTCACCTACAGAGGATCAAGAAGCGGCGACGGCGGCCCTGCTGAAGCGCCGAACAGGAGCGCTGGAGCGAGAGAACCGCTCGCTCAGGGAGGAGGCCGCGCGCCTCGCCGCCGGCGCCGACTCCGCCGAGCTGGCCGAGCGGCAGCTGCTCAGGGATATCGCCGCGCAGCTCTGTAAGTTGCCGTTATTCATAAATTAATATTATGGAATAATTATAAAATTAAGTGTTTTTTGCCTTTATCTATCTCTTAGAATCGCTGTAATGTTGGTAGTGGAGAAGTTAAGCCAGCGTAATAACATACATAAAATGACTTATCATATGAGATGTGTATATTGTTAAATGCCAGTATGCGTAAAGTGTATTGATAGCGTAAGGCATAGAATAATAACGCTTAGAAGTATAGTTTCATACAAAGTTTCGCTCAAAATTGAAGTAACTAGAATGAATGTGTGTGTAAGTGTCACGTACGTTACATACACCGACACGCCCACATACGACCGAATTATGTTGCAAGTGAATACACATTTTCCTCATAAACTGAGGAAATTGATATTGTTTGAGCTTGAATTATGAAATATATTTTTTTGCATTTAATTAATTTGAATTATTACGTAGGTTGTATTCAGATGTGACAATTTGTCAGACAATAATATTGGACACTATTATTTTTTTATTAAAATTAATTAAACACCTCTGAAAGGTTTCCTGACAATAAATAGTAGATTTTTAGATTTAGTTGGCTCTCAATATCCTTCTCTTCGATTAAGTTGTATTTTATCTATCCATCGAGCAGCAGCAATTGAATTCGAAGGAAAGCTAAAAATGATCTCTTTTTTTAAATTTATTTCGTAATATTATTTAGTATTGCTTTTATTTTATGTATCATAAAGAACAAAATATTATAATTAGTTGAACAGTATTGATGTTCTATACGTAATTTAAAAAAGTTAAAATAATAATTTTAAATATTTATTTATTTTTATTATTTAAAATATTAAGCAATCTAGGTAAATATATTTTCTATAGCTGGTAACATTAATGGCGTCTTTTGGTTACAAATTCTTTTTATGTTTTGATGAATGTATTTTAGCTAAAATTATAAGTTGCCAAGTAGTACTTACGTCTGAAATGTGATTTTCTTATGCTTATTTTTATATGTGGTGTTGTGACACCCTTTTACTACACAGTAAGTCATTTTTTTATAAATTGCGCGAGATGTTTGCTATGACACTTTATCGTGACGACTGACGTGACGTAAAATGTATTGAGACTAGTAACAATTTGAATGACTTCAATTCGCTTGGGCCTACACTCCTTCTAAGCGTTATTATTTTATGGCGTAAGGAATATTTTATCAACAGCGGTGCCCACTAACTGCGTCGCGATGTTTGTCGGACGTGTTTCTACGATAACAATAAAGATTTCTACGTTGAGATGTATGTTCGATTTTGACATGATCATGTTGTAATTAATTGATGTACTCTATCGGTTATCAGTCCACGTCAGGCAAGTATATAATTATATTGAATTGTTGACGTCATACGAAAAACATGTTTCCGTTGTCTCTTAATTTAAAATTTTATCGTTGATACATTGATTAATATATTATACTTATCAGCTTTACTAAAAAAAATATTTAATTAAGTTGGATGACATTACTCTGTTAAGTTTATTCTAATAACTTTTTAAATTTCATCTATCATTGTTATTTAATTACCATTTTTTAATATAGCGCAGTTAATATTAATTGTATATATTTACTTTTGTAAATATGTAGTTTTTACTTAAGGGTATTATTATTTATGAGACATTAAATAAAAAAAAAAAGTTTTATAAATGTATTATGTTTGATGAAGACGTAATTGTTTTTTTTCTTAATTTTATTGAATAAATTGCGTTTGTATTTTATATAATATAATTGTTCGTCACACAATGAAGAATTCAAGATATGGAAGGAAAAATATTTGGTTTGGTGGCACAAGGTGGCCTAGCAGCGTGTTTTCTCTTTAAGGCTTGCACCCTGTCAGACCATACTTGTTCTAACATTCCAGCTTTCGTCGTTAATGAGAACCAAAGAAGATTCGGAAGACTTATGAATCGTGGAAACAACTGGATCTATCATTAAAGTGGACTAATTTGACTTTAATTGAATGGGTCAAACATGCATTTAAATTGTGATGAACGAAAATCTTTTTGTATTCTGCAGCAAGTGCAAATTCTGAGACGAGTGTTCTGAGCTCGGAGTTGGCTGAGGAGCGACAGCGCTCGGCCGACCTCCAGCAGCAGCTCGACAGCACCAACGCCAGACTCGCTGTCAATGAGAGAAACTTGCAGCAGGTAACTGTGATTGTAATCTCCCTGTTGTTTGATATGAAAATAAATATACATTGATAAGACGGAACTAAGATTAATCTTACTCTATTAAAATTATACGTCCGAAAAGTTTTTATATTTATTTATTGAGCCTGATTGATATTAATTGAGGGCAATTAATTTTAAGGTATCGTTTGTATAAATAAATTAACACAGTTTGTATGTACATTATCTCGTTATAATGGATTATTTGTTTTCACAATTTTAGTATACAACTTTCTTTTATGCCCTAGTCTTATTAAATGCGAAAGGTGAACAGAAGGAGAAGGGCATTATGTAATTCGAATCCGTTTCTAATAGATTTACTTTAGTCTACATAATATCCTCGAGGCAAAAATGTCCTAAATAAACACCGGACAACATCTTGTGCCAACACTACAATGGCCTAAAATATATTTACGCTTGTCAGTCCAAAACGTTGACAGCGCATTCATCACCGAAAGCGTATTTTGTCGTCGTTCTATTTCTAATAGTCGTGTGTTAATCACGTTGTCTTTATTTTGCAGTTAACCGCCGAACACGAACAATCGCTTCGAATCTTAGAAATAACGAGAGAAAACCAAAATGCTCTCGCTTCAGAATTGGCGGACACAAAGGTATGATTATTGCGAATTGTTATTATATATATATACGTATATATAGATGGTGGTAAATACATAATATATATTAATTACTGCTAAGACTCAGTACTGTAGATCACACTTGTATATAAATATTCAAGGTTTTAGATATATTATCTTTATTTATCTTTAAAGCATATTTTCCTCAACGGATATTTGTTGCAAGAATTGTGGCCTCGATTTTTTTTTCTTGCAATGGGGAAGTTATTTACATACAAAGAAATAATATTCCTCCTCCAACGTCCAGTCCTTTCCACCTCGATCGTTTCTATATTACGAAACTTTATAATTTTATGATCGTGGCAGATTTAAATGAATAAAATAAATCGCTTGACTAATTTTTATCGCGGACAAAATGAAATTGAACGTACGTATACGATAAGTCCAAATAAGGAAATCGCCAAGAGTCTAGAGCATATTCCTTTAGTACAGTGAGGGCGCGCGTGTGCACAGGAGCGGTACGCGGAGGTGTCGGCGCTGCTGGCGGAGGCGCAGGAGCAGCTGCGCGCGGCGCGGCGGCGCGGCGAGGCCACGCGCGGCCTCATGCCGTCCGTGGCGGCCGCCGCCGGCCTGCTGCCCGCCAGCCTGCACCGCGAGATGCACTCCTCCGTCTACTCCGAGCTCAGCCTCGACTCCGGCATCGGGGATCCTCTCGCGCAGTCAGTCTCATTTCATATTTTCACGGCATCCTCTAATTATTATTTATAATTAAATTTCAGGTTGTTGGCAGATAGGCCACTGTTGAATTCTGGTAAGTGGCCGCCTCGACCGCGAGAGGCCTATTATCAGTGAGATTTTAAAATAATGTTATAATAGAGCAAAACAGAAACACTCCGGGGCTGTCATATAATGTGCAAAGGTTCATTTATATTAAACCTAACGCTAAACTTGTATGACAAGTTATGGGTAGGCTGACAAGAGCAGTTAAATAAAATCACTTGATATTAGGTTTATAGGACTTTTTTTTTTAATTTATAGATCGAGCATGCAGAAGGTGTTTGAGACGGTGCAGTGCGCCTCCCGTTGGTCGGGTGCATCGTTATCCGGCTCCGACGCGGAGACGCAATCCGCCTACAAGCCACCCAACAAACCGACGTTCTCGGACTCCTTCTTCGAAGATACATCCGACGCCGAGTCGGAAGATTTGTATCCGTAAGTATACCACGGCGACACCCCCGCATCTGTAAAAATTAAACTTCGCTTCGAGTGCTACTCGCACATGCTCGCTGCCATTACATTATCACTGCGTAGCCCGTACACAAATATTAACTCTATAATGATAAATTTAGTTCTTATTTTATTTAATATAATATGACGGCAAGTGCAGACGACATAAACTTTTCGTAAAATATTACGCTTCATGACATCGAACGATAATAATTAGATGAAGCGTGTAAAGGATTTTTGAAATAAAAGTGTTTGTGGTCGCCAGCGGCACCACGGCGGTGGGCGTGCCCGGCGCGCCCGGCGCGGCCGAGCTGGCGGCCGCGCTGCGCCGCCTCACGCCGCACGAGATCAACTCGCGCCGCGCCTCGCTCGCCGCCTCGCACGTGTTGAGGCAGCGCAGGCGGAACGGTACGTCACCGCGCCCGATATGGCGGCTGTTAAAACTTTTATAATTCATACTATTATCATCATTATTTATCCTTATTTTTTATTCACAAAAAAAAACTATTAAAATGTACATAGTACATATGCGCGGAGCGGCGTCTTTTTACATTTGTTATTTATGAATGTTGTAGATAGGGACTTAAGTGAGGAGAGTGCAGTGTGGGGCGCGGGTGCCGCGGGCGGCCTGACGCGCTTCAGAACACCACACAAGCTTCAAATCGTTAAACCGATGGAAGGTTCTCTCACGCTGCATACTTGGGCTCAGCTAGCTAAGCCAACCATGTCGGGTATGTGTTTATTTTCCTAATTGGAATTGTATAGACAAAATATATTGTAAATCATTCTTTTGCTATTTAACACGAGTCAAATACTTTTATTTACATTTAATATTTTGTAGGTTTACTAGAAGAACAAGAAGGCGTTGGAGTGAGAGGGTCGAGATCAGCACAAGCACTCGGTATGAGAATATACAGATTGTCGGATGTGGAAGAGGATGACGATATGCCCAGATTGCCGCATTCCAGTCATATATATACCTTTACTAACAGGTACTTATGATGAGTATAACGCGCAAATTATTTTATTATTGATTGGTTTTAACATTAATGCTTAAGCATATAACCTGTAATGAAGCTTTACTCAGTGAATATATTCTTAGAATCATTTATTATGTGCATAGTAAAAATATCATATTTTATGTATTTAATCATTGCTTAAGCTTTTCTTTATTTTCCTTTCGCTACAGTACGGTCTTACATCCAAACGATGGCAGCCTCATAGGTAGCAACGTGAGCAGCGTATGCAACAGCGCTATGAGCAGCCTGTCTAGCAGCGTGCTCGGCAGCGCGTGGAGCTCACGCCTCACTTCTCGCCGCTCCTCGGCCGCTGTCTCGCCCGTGCTGTCCCGACGCGACTCATTCTGTACTCCTCCCTCCCGTCCACACTTTACGCCCACGGCCACTCCCGCCAACAGCCCTCTCCTCGGTTCGCCGGATTCCTCTCCTCCTCCGACGCCTCGACCCGGTGACCCCCCACCTTCTCTTCATGCACTTATTGCGAGCGGGACTTCGATACTCCGAAGGCGCTACCTAACGTCGCCGGCCTCCGACGGCTCGCCGGCGCCTCTGGCTCTGCAGACTCCTGGATCTCTCTACACCGGTTTAGTCCATCGCAGTCCAATGGAACAGTTAACTTGCCTCAAGCGGACGCTTAGATCGCCGGCAGCGGCGCCGCCCGATCGGAGTGACGCAGCATACTTACCACTGGGTGTACCGGCGCATCCCGGTGAAGGTGCGCTAGACGCGGCCACATCGTCGGGATGCGTGTCCGGCGCGAGTGTGAGCGGCAGACGGGTGCGTGTGCGGGCGCCGCGCCCTCGCACTGACTTAGGAACGGTGGGAGTGACGCCTACGACATGTCCGCCCACCCAATCGACTCCCTTAGGCACCCTCAGTACCTTTCTTTTCGGACGAAAGGGTGGTTTGCTGTGAGAGTGCTGAACGGCTCCTCCGGCTGGTATCAGAGGTGCTATTGCGATCCGACGCGATAGTCGCTCGGACGCTGCTCATTAAATCGAACCGCGGGTCGCGGATCGAGCCGCGTCATCTGAAGTGATAATATCGTTTGTTTTCGGTGCGCAGTTATTTTATCGATTTTCGGTACTTGTGATTTAGATGTAGAGAAACGATTTTTTTAAGGTTACTGTGTGAGGTACCTTTTATAGATTTAGTTATAAGCGCCCAATTATCATCGATGCTAATGATAGTATTTTATGTTTTGAAAGATTTATGTTTGTGAATCTGTGTTTTTAAATCATTTTGACGTTGTTCGTTTCGTAATCACTTTTTGTTTTTAGGAAATTGTTTTTTTGCATTTATATGGTTGACTTACTATGAATCTGAATTGATCTTTACTAAAAATGTAAAAACGTATGCTCACTATAATAAAGGTGTCATTAACCTTGAAATCTCTCTTATCACATTCCTTTTGAAAAAAAATAGTATTAATTTAAAATGCGGGGAGAGAAATTAAGATTACCAAGGTGCATTGTGGATGAGTCGCAATTTGTGACCGAAACATAAAAACATAATTCAAAAGTATTCAATAGCCATATTTACTAGTGAAACATCACACTTGAGTTATTCATAAATATCAATTTTTAATAATTGAGCAACTATTAATCTATGACTTGATTGCAAATATATTCGTCTTTTTTTTGTCGTTTGGTAATTAATCGTAGTTTGAATTTAAATATCATTGACATTTTGATTAAAATAATGTTATCATTGTATTTCCTGTAGAATATGATTCATGTATTATTGTAAATAATTAAATTTCCATTAATTTAGAAGAGTACAAATTACTTATGTTTTTGTATAAATAAAAAATAGCAATAATTGTAATGAATGATAGAATTATTGTTAAATTAGTATATTACAATTTATAATGATGCTATTGAATCAATAATTAACACATCATTGAAATATGATATGATCATTTTCCAAACCCGTACACATTTATGTGCATTTTTTAATTTAATTTTGTTTTACTTAACAAGGCCAGGGTTTAAATGATAAATGGTGCATACCATAGCTTAAGAAGTTATCAATGGGAGTTAATAAAATATTAAACCCAATGCTAAATATGAGAATGGCAGTCGTATTGAAGAAACTTTTGTTAAATCCTAATTTTATTTGTACTTTTGATAGCTTTATTATTTATTTATGATATGTTTAAGTTTAAATGAGTTGGAGAAGTGATTATATTAAGAACAATTAGTGTGTTTTACTAAATCATTAGGTATTATTAACAATGAAATATTTGATTCCTAGAAGTTCTAGTTTTTTTTTTTTTGTCTTAATTAACATCACATTAATTTATGTGGCTTAAACTTCTCCAACTCTATCGGTGCTAGATACAATGCCAGTGCGGTTTCCTTATTGAGCGATTTTATATAATCGCACGAAATTAGTTTTAGTTTATTAATCTGCAAAATCATTTAGAAATATAGGGTATAAATCCATTTTTGTTCTGTCTCAGTGCTCATTTATAGTAAATCAATTTAATGGTTACTGATGGGAGTAGTCAGAATGGCTGTGAGGCGATATATTTTGATTTCGATTGTGTTGTAAGATTCTGAGGTTCTACTTATGAAAACAAGGGTTAGGCACAAACTGTACAGTATAGGAGTAAATTGTTGAGATGTGACGGTAACGACAGGAAGATATGATTGTATTATAATAGAAATATAAATTATTCCAAGATATTAATGTTTTTTATTTATTTTTTCTAAATGCAAACAAAACGTATGTTATGGTTTATATTGCCAAATAAAACCATGATAAATATGTTAATGCTGTGTAAAATAAATTTGATTTTTATAAAGCGTTTTATGGACAGTATTATGAAGTTAAAGAAATTAGAATAATTTATCTGGTTAAAATGTTTAATTTAAGGTTACAATAGAAATATCGAAATACGGGAATGTACCGAATAACTAATGATAATTTTCCGAGATCTTGATCTTTCCCTTTTGCACAATATATGCAATATTTTGGCTTAGTTACCAAGAATATCTATCAAATTTATCAAACATCAGGGCTGTAGACCACATTGACAATTATAGATGGCGTCATTGTACATACCACTGCAGGATTACCTTGAAGCCCTTTATTAAGGAAATTTTCGATGATTCTATGAGTGGGATGATAATAAATCAATTAAAGATAATAGAAAATGTAAATGATAAATTATTATTTATCTTCATGAACCATATATAGAGCAAGTACTTGATATTAAGTCAAGCTGTTGGCTTAGAAAGTTGTTGAGATCAGCCACTATCAACTTACTACTGTTTTGACATCGAACAGTTTTTAAATGATTAATTAGAATCTAATGCTCAATAATTTGGTATCCTTCATAACTCGTAAGTAATGAATTCTCATCACAAAACTTGAATGATTTTTTGAAAGAAGGACTAGTCATTAAAAAGAATATTATAATACAAACTTAAAATTTTGTTTTTAAAATATAGTGCACATTTTTTAATTCCTATCAGTTTTACTCAATAGAAATTAGAACTAAATCTTTCAACGTCAAGAATATACATTAACTGAAATAATTAATTTTCCGTTAATTTATGTGGGTTTTTAATAGTTTGAGCCGATAATTTAATAGTTTTTTAAATCAACGTGTTCTCGTCAGTAATGCGGACTGTAAGTCGCACCGGAAAAGTATAAGCATTACGCTACCGGCTACTTCTTTTTACATCGACTATCGGAAAATACAATAATTTTTGTGGAACAAATCGTTCGACATTCGTAATTTATCTATGACCATCATTTTCCTTTTCTTCATTACGTAATTAGACCCGTGAAGAGTCGCCACTCGCCATATTGGTACAAATAACCTGGAATTTTGTGTCACCATTTCTCGGTCTATTTGTAATAATGTACTAGTTCTAGCTATAGGCTAACAATTACTATATGGCTTTGTGTACAAAGTGTCACACGTCAATCACGCCGATGCCTGACAGATATTCTGTGTAGATAATATATATTTAGAAGATTCCTCGATCCCTACAACAGCGTCGTTAAAAAAAAGACGCGCTCTAATTTAAAACCGCCATTTTGTTGTTGGGCAGAAAGTTAAAGTAATAATGTAATAATAATTAACGACTTGTGAATTGTTGAATGTGTTCAAATGTGCTATTTGGGTTTTTAAGAGTAATTTTGAGTGAGTTATTTACATCAATTTGTATGACTTGGTATTCTATACTTAAAAAGATCAATTTGTGGATTTTTTTAAATCAGTTGCAAGTGGATGCTATATATATTATAATATAAAAACCGTGTCGTTGAATATATATATTTATATTCAAATGCCTACTTAGTAAATTAGAAATAATATTGGTAGGTGTTTCTAACAAATAACCGATGACAATTTTATTATATATTAATCTTAATAATTCTTATCTACGTACGAAAATATTGGTATATAAAA
Source organism: Nymphalis polychloros (assembly GCA_905220585.2). Taxonomy (NCBI): domain Eukaryota; kingdom Metazoa; phylum Arthropoda; class Insecta; order Lepidoptera; family Nymphalidae; genus Nymphalis; species Nymphalis polychloros. Next base: position 6,737,949 of record HG992247.1, read on the forward strand.
TCTAAAACATGACAATTTGAAAAGGCTGGTTTGGCTTTATAATTTTATTTGTCGTTTTTTGTATAAAAATTGAAGCAAAACGACAGGTCTGATACAGCCTGAGCACGATTTTGGAATCCTTTTTTTATTAATTTTATATAAATTTATGATCCTTTATACGCTTGCAGCACTATGTACACGAAACCATATGCTTCAACAGGGCCGGATTCAGAGCTCTGGAGAGCTCGGGGCAACAAATTATTTTCTAAAACAATTTTTTTCAAAAATTGTTTACTAGTTGGAATTTGAAAGATATTTTTTTCCAAAGTCTCTATTGTTGGCTTTGTGGGGGGCCCTCTTTTGTGAAGGCCCCTGGGCTGTAGCCCCGGTTGCCCTCCCCTAAATTTGGCCCTGTGCTTCAAGTGGGCTGTTGTTGTTATATAGGTTGCTAAGGCAACGCAAGCCACAACGAAAGCAGTCTGTCAAGAATGTACTACGTAAAATTACTATCAAGAAAATAAAAAATTAATATCTTGAGATGACTGAACAGATGAAGTATGTGGTAAAAGAATTGAATACTACATTGGGTCGAAATTATGACCTCATAAAATTTGATGCATTAGATGAAAAACAGTTACTGCAGGTGCTCGTGGACTTGCTTGTTCATTTTAATGCTGGGGACAAGGTAGTATACATTAAGTTTTTTAATAATTCTGTAAATCATTATTTATACAGTTAAAGGGGTAGTCCTTACTTGATAAAAATCAATCAGATGATTGATTGATGATGTCCTTCACTAGTGTAGTTTAATTAGTGGTGGTAGTATTAGGATTCAACTGTGGATGTTATAAATAACATAAAATAATCTCCACAGCTAGGCCTAGCTCATGAGATTGGCTGCCGTGGGTAAAATTCTGCTAATGGGGATATAATAGCTATCACGATAATATACAATGTAAATATAAATTAAAATGAATTCTATTTTTCGAAATAGCTAAATATTCGCGAAGAAGATCCAGAAACTGTAACAGTGAGGCTGTTAGAAATGTTGGGGAACGTTAAATATCGGCCTCCAGCTGGTATCGAACCGGCTTCATTCAGGTCGCAATTACTTGCTGGTGATACGCGAACTATACATCACGCTTTGTACTGGCTCCTATCTAACAAAGTGCAAGTTAAAAATACGGCATATCTAGCCAAGTAAGTATTTATTGCATTAGGTAATCTGTGTCTGTCTGTCGGCCTATCTGAACGCCCGCCTACCGTTTTTATATTAAGCTACCGAACAGCTTTTCATACGATTTTCACCAATAGACGGAGTGATCTATAAGGAAGGTTTCTTGTAAATTTTCTGAAGTATGACGATGTTTAAATATAGCTTTAAGAAACTAGTTATTCAATTTTTTTATGTTAGTTCTGAAATCCAATCAAGCGTTAGTTGTATGTCGGAGTCAGAGGATTGCTGAAGATGTCGGAAAACATGCCGAATGGGCCTGTTGGCAAACACCGGGTAAAATAATATTCATGAATTATTGAGTCCTTTGTTACCCTTGTTCGTTATTATAGTTTCTTCAAGATACTTACGCGGCCGTCTGGTGTTCACTGAAAGTAACTAACTAAAGTTAAAAATAGATTCGCTCTCATTTTCGATTCTGGTCTGTTAATAATATTTTTTTCTATTCAATATTGTTAATAACTACTAACACTAATACTATAAAGAGGAAAGATTTGATTTTTGTTTGTTTGATTGTTACGATTAAACTCAAAAACTACTCAACCAATTTTAAAAATTCTTTCACCATTAGAAATCTACATCTTTACCTAGTAACATAGGCTGTATTATATTTTCAAAAAAATTAGAAATCCCTACTTAAAATGGAACAATGTCAATCAAAATGTTGCCTATAAAAGTCATTATTTTGCGTGCGCTGCTTAACTTTTGACGATATATAAAATGGTGTTCTATATATTAATAGTACTTACTATTGCTCATAAAAAAGTCCGCGATTATAGTTTAGCCACAATAACAGTTTTTGTTTAAAAATATATTGTAATTTGTTATATATATATATTTTCACAAAATAAAATGTACAGTAGATACATATAAGGTTTTCTTCTAAGTTGGGAATATACTTTGTAATAAGACAACGGTTAAAGATGAATAAATATAATCCAAAATTTCGTCAATACTATATGAGTATAAAAGTTTATATTTATATTGGTTAATACATTATTTATTTGTTCGTTGGTCTAATGTAACCACTATGATGATTATAAGGATGCAGATCTCGAAGTCTTGGGTTCATGCACATTGTCGGGAAAATTAAGATTTATTGGGTTTGTCCGTCAAGATATTCTCAGTAGCATCACACAATTTGGAAGTTAGCAGTGCTTACACTCCCGTGCCTCGTAAAACACTTAACCTCGTAAAACACTTAACCTCGTAAAAGCTTTGGATTGCACCTGAAATCGCCGGTCGTATCGAATTTTCTGTCCCATATGTAAGATTGAACTTATAGATTCGAAATTAGCGCAAACACAGTGCACTCGGACTAGCTTGTTTGTGCACACACTGGTGCCCTATAATATTAAGCGTATTACATACTTGCCAAGTCTTTTTTTTATTGGCTAAAATGGTCTCGACATCGTAACAGAGAGGGGATCGAATTTTAAAATAGATGAGGCTGAACTTCGGCTTGAGACGCCGAAGTTGGAAGGGAGGAAAGTCCCCCTTCCCAACTGCGCCGTGGCTGAAATCAACCATCATCTATACATATAATAAATCTGTAACTGGTCGATGTCTGTACATGGAAGATAAATGAGTAAAACTTTTATCGGGGGTCATTATAAACACAATAGAACCCAAAACAATGATTAATAGAATTTTTGTCTGTTTGTCTGTTTGTCTATTTGTCTGTTTGTCTGTTTGTCTGTGCGTTTGTGCACGCTAATCTTAAAAACGGCTTAACGGATTTGAGTGCGGTTTTCACTAATGTATTGTGGCTAACTTCACTTAACATTTAGTGTTTGTTTTATTTCAATCGGTTCATAAATAATAAAGTTATGTCAATTTAAAGATACACGTAGAACATTTATTAAAAAATGGTTATGGTCAAACTGAAAAGAGATTAAATATTACATGTAATATACACTTTTGCTTATGATTTATCCTATATTTTGTCCTATAATTTTTAATCTCTTTATTTATTTATTAAAAGTTTAGTATCACTACTAAAAATCAATAAATTATTATCTGTAGGAAAAGTACGCACACCTGTTAGTTGTCAAAATCAAAAAGTTTTGTTAACAATTTCGTGTTTTTAGTAGCTTCGTGTGTTGTTTTTGCATAAAAACTAATATTGCATATATATTGTGTGTATCTTTATGATCTCATCTTATATCTTTCATAACAGTACGCTTTAAGACTGCGTGTGAGCAAGTCAGTTAACTCAGTGACAATAATTAATACGTAAATAGTATATAGGTGTATAAACAAAGCCTAAAAAACAAGTATATTAATAATACATGGTTTTAGAAGTGCTTGCTTTAAACATCAACGTGGTATATCACTTCTTAAAACTTTAAATAGGTATAATTTTTTCATAAATTCGTGTTTCCTGTCAAAAGTTTTAAAATGGTAGATAAAAATTCAAACGTTTTACCTACCGAAGTTTTTTCTAAACAACGCCACTAAACTATTGCCTGACATCTATTTTTTATGAGAAAACAAAGCAAACACGAAAATATAACCAACTTTATTACGAGTCTAGAAAATTTCAGTTTAAAATGCGATTTCGTTGAATTAATGATTGGTCAGTGATAAATTTACAGCGAATATGTGTTAGAGTAGCTCGCCAAACATCAAAGATTATTACAACGGTCTGATCTGTCACTAAAGAAAGCTATAGAGATAGCTAAAATAGTAGTGATCGAACAACAAAATACAGAGCACATCAATAAAAGCACTGAGACGTTGTCATCACCGTCATCATCTGATGAATATCAAGTGATGAAGGGGGAGTAAAAGGGTTAAACAACACACAGTACAGAATAGAGAAGATGTGCATATTCCTACGAAGTCAGACGGGCAACTAATTAAGAAGAGAACAAAATTGTGAAACGTGGTTATATTTGCCTCATCCCAATATAAACCGAATAAAAGTATTTTGTAATCTCTCAGCTTAATTCAATTGGTCTTTGGCTACATCAAGCTTGCGACAGCATAATTATGAATAGGAAGAAGTAGATCTGTGCGAACATAAAATATATAATTAAGTGTACTCAGATATTGATGTTATATATTTAAAAAAAAATCACTGCACAAATAACATAAATAAGATAAAAATAATAATGTATTAAATGTATTAATTTATATAAAATGAATGTACCAACCCATCTTAATATTCAATATTTTAGTTTGTTATAAATTTTGTACTGTAGTCATATTCTTGCTTGCCTTTTAATTGTATTTGGTTAAAAAATATATAAATAATATATATATCATTTATTTACTGCATTTTATTGGCCTTACTCAATGTAATAATGCTTAAGCTATGTGATTTCATTTATATTTTGTTTTTGTTAAATTTGTGTTTTCATTAAGTAATTAATTATATTTGATTATAAAAAAATATATATCTTACTACACCTTTACTGATTATGATGGTTTAGCTGTTTGATTTTATATATGTTTTGTTTATTTTAATGATTGTGTAATTATTGTTGGTGGAAACTTAGCTAATGTATGTATATATTTATATATATATATGCTATAAGTGTATCAAGTTCAATGGACAACATTTGTTTTAATTCCCTTTTTTTTGTTTAATTAAATTAGTAGCCTTGGTTAAATCTAATTTTATTTAGTCTCTGACAGAAGAAACTTTTCCTTTACTTTATATTGTACACATAAAATAACATAAATCTATAACAAAAACGAATTAATTAATAAATTATCCACACATCTCTTTACATCTAAATAAAATTGAAGTTTCTGTCTGTTATTTCAAAATAACTGCCTGTTTTAAAGGTTATATGGCTATTTACGATTTACCAAAACCAAAGCAATCATTTTTTTTATTTTTTTACTGTCTGCATGTCTGTATGTCCAGTCTAATCTTTCAATCGTCTAAAAATTGAAATAACCGAATTATTATAAGAACTATTTCAAGATTCCGTTTAGCCCTTATTTCATCAAAGTTAGTTGAGTCTATCAAAAGTTAAAAAAAATACGTATTTTTGTTGATATCTATACACATAATATTATTACTCTTCCTAACTGATTCATTAACGCAGAGCCTAAACTGCGGGGGTTAGAAACTTGAAATTTTGGCAGTTGATACATTTTATAACACCCACTAAGGTAGGATTTTTGGAAATTCTACCCCTAAAGAGTTGAACGATTGTTTAGAAACCCGTCATTTTTAAAGTTAGAAGCATGAAATTTAATGAACAAGCTTAAAAATAAATAAAAATGTATTTCAGCGTTTTTGAAAATTTAAATCTAAGAGGGTAAAAAAGGGGTTGAAATTTTGTATGGGTATTAAAGCTATGCTATACGTATTTCGTCGTTTTTAGAAATTTAACTCCAAACGGGAGAAACGGGGTAAAAGCATTAGTATAAAAATTAAAAAAAATAGAAATATACTATTTGAGTTTTTTGATTGAATTAATAAACATGAATTTCAAAGTTTTTAGAAACTTTTATTTTTGTTTGGAAGAGTTGGGTGCAAATAATGAAATTCAAAATACGCAATATCTTATATCAATATCTCTTAGGGAGAAATATACGAACTTCACTATGTTAGTGATGTTTGGATAAAGAAAACATATTCCATTATTGCCATATATACCACTTAATTGGTATTCCCTAAGCTTATATTATTGTAAAGTGTAGCGACATCTATCTCGCCACATACGAAAACTAAAAAAAACTGACGTACCCTACATCGCGTTATTAAAGTTATCCGAGCGATTGAAGATATATACAAGAACCCGACAACAACCGTCGGGCGGTAGCCCACCAGACCAACACCCGTCTGGTCGGAGGATCCTCCCTTTTCAATGCTCAACACCAAACTGGTGACCCCGAGCATGAACGTCAGCGCAGCCTTCGCAAAAACTACGTCATCGTGACGTCATCATCACTTCCTCAAGCTTTCGAGCAGCGAGTCATACAGCCAGCCAGCATCCACGACTACTACGGGTATCCTGACCACCAGCATGCAGCGGACGCGCATTCCTGGTCATCACCCACAGTCTTCTCAGCGACCTTGGCACAGCACACTGCACTTCGGCCGGTTAGCAAGCAGAGACGCACTTCTCTCCTGGTCGACGCAGCAGCCAGCCACTACGCAGCACTGCACCACTCCGACTCACTGGAGCATTTGCAGCATCACCCCGACTCACTGGGGCATCACCGCAGACAGTTCCGACTCACCGTAAAGTATGCGGCATCAGGTTCCGACTCACTGGAACATTTCACTGGTCTGGCAAGTATCAAAAGATGTATGGACGACTCAACCTGCTATCGACCTCCGGTCTCGGAGGGGAGTGATGTAGCGACATCTATCTCGCCACATACGAAAACTAAAAAAAAAGTGACGTACCCTACATCGCGATATTAAAGTTATCCGAGCGATTGAAGATATATACAAGAACCCGACAACAACCGTCGGGCGGTAGCCCACCAGACCAATACCCGTCTGGTCGGAGGATCCTCCCTTTTCAACGGTCAACACCAAACTCATTCAGTAGTTTATGCGTGAAAGAGTAACAAACGTCCATACATCCATACAAACTTTCGCGTTTATTATATTAGTAGGAAGTAGGATTATTATATGCCCTGTACTGAACACACATACACTATACTGGATGGGCGAATGAATTGATTGGTAAATGTTTATATCTTATTGATTAAAAAATGTACGAGATAAAATCCTTATTTTACCCGTACGAAGTCGGGACGGGCAGCTAATTACTCGCTGATAACGTATCTTTCTGTAGGTAAAAAAGGTTTTTAAAAACAGTACAGCAGTTTTATAGTTTATTTGCTACAAACAAACATACAAAAAATCTATTTTTACTTATTTATAATATTAGTATAGATAAAGACAACGCGCGAGCGAAGCTGCGGGCAACAGCTAGTCAATAATAAAATTGACTTTTTTAAATAGCATCCTCCAAAATTTAAATTAAGTTTCAATAACGAATAAAATTAAGTAAAAAATATCATAATATAAACTCGGGTAATTATGAAGTAAGCTGATAGCACTGTTAATTATTGTTTTACATTTTGTCATTAACGGGCTTGTAAAATATTTTGTAATTAAATACACGTACTAATTTCATTATCCAAGTTCGTTTTATGAGAAATGCAATGCAAATGTAAGTGATAGTAAATAGAAGTATGTAAGTAAATAAATAAATAATAAGGATATTATTTTTCAGATATTTGAAAATCCCTGATATACCAGCTGATGTCGCGAGAAACAGTTCGGTACAAGATTTACTAGACTTGTATCAAAATTTAATTGATGAATTTAAAGATGTCCATAAAAGAACTAGGATGCTGCAAAAAGAAAATGCTTCTGAAATCATCAATGATATAAAAGAAATGGCTGTCGAGAGAGACATTGGTAATATATTATACTAAATGTACTTGGATGTAGTCTGGTAGGGCTTTCCACCAGCCTGTCGGGCTAGGTATCACCCATTCAACCCATTCTGCCACCAGAATGAGTGAGCCAGTTTAACTACAAGCACAAGGGATGTCATATGTTACATTCTAAGTTTGGTGGCGCATTATTGATGTAAGGGAGGGTTAATATTTCTGACAGTGCCAATGTCCCAGGTGGCCCATTTCCCAGTCTGGGAAAAATGGTTGGCCTTTTTTAAATATGTACATACTACGTATCTGTCTTTGTAGTTTGTAGTAATTATGTATGAATAGTTCTAATTACAGTCCGTTGTTAGCCTTGTAGAGCATATTGTATTATGCAATAAGCAGGTACAAGGTTACTACGAGGTCACAGTTCTCAATCTGGGGTAATGTATTATTTATATTCATTCAGGCACACACTATGTCTGCCAACTATTGCTGGAAAATGTAATTTTACTTATAACTTTTACATTTGTCACATTTTTATCGTAAATAATAAAATACGATCATAAAAAATATCTTTTATGCAGTGAATAAAAAGTCCACTCGTTAAATGTAATTTTAACGGGACCTACACTGAAAACTATATAAGATATATTTTGATGAAAATCCGATGTTATGTAAACGAAGAAAATAAAAATTGTTTGGAGAGGCTTAAAATTTAAGCTTATTTTATTGTAAACATTATATTAGCAATAAAATATTATAAATTTTATATTTAATGTGCTCAGTTAGTGTTTATAATTTGTGTTGTGCTTGACGGTAAACTTACCCTTAAGGGGTGAGATATATTATCATTACTTATCAAACGAAAAATTTTCAATACAATTAGTGATAAAACGACTGGAAAACGTTCAAGTTCACTTGATGGATGTGAGAGACAAGGAGGATTTGTTAAATGTAAGCAAACTTCTACGACTACAACAAGAAAAGGCAAAGGAGTTTGAAAATCAGGTAATAAAAAAATATACATAATATTATGTACATTACTTTGTAATACTAAGTTTCATACCGGAATGAAGTTTTGATTTTAATTTTGCAGTACGATATGCAGCAGTTGCAGCTAAAAACTGCGTCGGAACAGCTTAAACGATATTTAAACGTCATTCACGGCCAGAGCGCGACTCCCAAGAGTGCATCCGACGTGATCAAACATTTACAAGAAGAAATACAGGTTGCTTTAGCATTTCTTGTTTATTTTCTTCAAATTAGGACGTAAGCAGTATTTTGAAATGTAATAGAAAGCTTAAATCTGTTGGATACGAGATAATATTCAGTCTGTGCTATAAAAAACTGAATTTTTTTCATTAACTTAGTTACGTAGCTATTATTAAAATAATATATTCTTCAAAGCTCTATTTATATTTTTAGTTGAACAGCTACCTGATGAAAGAAAAACTGCCCCAGGAAAATGCGAATTTACAGAGAGAACTGAATATTATGCAGACTATCGCTTTGGAGCAGCACCCGACAAGGTCGGATTTAATTACCGTTCAAGATAAGGTAGAGAGATTTAACTTTTCTTGATTTTATAACTACGATTCAAAGACGCGGAGTAAAATTTGAAATCCACCAATGAAATTGGTTGAAAGTTTTTATTACTATATCTTCGCAACCTTGTACAAGTGAGCGAACATTTTGAAACCTTTTCACTATACTATTCTTAGTAAATCTACTGAAGCACTCGGTGGTAGAGCTTTGTGCGAGCTCGTCTGGGTAGGTATCACCCACTCATCAGATATTCTACCGCAAAACAGCAGTACTTGGTATTGTTGTGTTCCGGTTTGAAGGGTGAGTGAGCCAGTGTAATTACAGGCACAAGGGGCATAACATCTTAGTTCCCACGGTTGGTTGGCGCATTGGCTATGTAAGCGATGGTTATCATTTTTTACAGTGCCATTGTCTATGGGCGTTGGTGAACACTTATCATCAGGTGGCCCATATGCTCGTCCGCCTACCAAAAAAATAAAAAAAAGTGTTCTATGTAATAGTTAGGCTTTGTGCGAGTGGCGTCGTAATCGCATAAGCCCCGGAACGCAATATTTTTGCATTCATATGAAAATCGCACCCAGGCTGCTCCGGTGCTGCATATAAGCCGGAAACTCCCTCATATATGACATAACATTAAATATAATAATTAATTGCATGAATAATGTACTTATGTAACGTAGTAGATGTTATTGGGTTTCGGTTTAACCAGCCGGAGCACAGCCCGTGGTCTTGTAGAATAATTAAGATTTTTCTAGAATACAGTGGTGGTCGTATAATTAGAAACACTACCAACGGTCCTTGACATTATGTAAGATACTTCACCGCAATCGTTTTTATTTTGAAATGAAACAATAAATAGGACAACAATATGTTCAACGATTTATCATTTATTAGAAAAACAATATAAATCCCATTACACAAGTGCAGTTTCAATATTACATTACGGACAAACAGTTAAATCAGTTTTAAGGTATGAACAATAATGGTCAACTAATTAGAAACAACAACAAAAAATATAAAAAACATTTTTTTTTAAGTATTAGTAATTAGTATTGTTATTTACGAAATAGTTATTATCCACTGCCTACCAATAGTAATAATTAATATTTAGTGGCGTATCCCTTATTTTCAATAACAGCACTGCAACGACGTGGCATTGATTCAATCAATTTCATACATTTTTCTAGGGGGATTGAATTCCATGCTTCATATAGTTCGTTTTGACTGGTGTTACGTTTATTTGAGACTTTCTTTTTAACAATATACCAGAGATTTTCTGTCGGGTTTAAATCCGGACTATTTGCTGGCCAGTCTAAAACGGATATACGCTGTTCGCTAAGGAAACATTTGACGCTATTGGTTTTGTGTTTAGGGTCATTGTCATGCTGAAAGATCCAGGTTATAGGCAAATGATCGTCCGAGTAGGTAATCATTGTGTGCTCTAAGATATTTTTGTATTGCCATTGATCCATTGTACCGCCACCGTGCTTGACTATACTCCTTGTGTATTTATAATTAAAAGCATTGTTTATAGGCCGTCTAACTTAGCGCCTTCCATCGGAATTTTCCATATTTATTTTTGTTTCATCTGAAAATAACACTTTTTTCCATTCTCGTACCGTCCAATTAACATATTTTTTAGCGAATAATAATCGCTTCTCTCGGTGTTGCTTGGTAAGAAGCGGTACCTTTCGAGAGATTTTTCCAAACAATTTAGCTTCCACTAATCTTCGGCGTATCAGTCTTGACGAGATGTTTCTCGGGTCATCAGGCGAAAAAACTTTATGTTTAATCTGGTTGGAGCCTTTACTTGGGTCTTTTTTAGCAACACGAACGATTAGCGTATCTTCTCTGGGAGAGGATTATCTTGGCTGAGCCTTCCTAAGAACATTTTCAACAGTTCCATGTGTTTTATAATGATCAATTGCAAAAACTTTCTAAACAGAACAATTTAAATGCTCAGCTATTCTTCTGTACTGTATATAGATCATAAGTGGGCTTATGATCTATTTGTAAATTTACAATGATTTGCCTAGTTGACGCGTCAATACTTTTATTTCTGCCGATTTTGAACAAAATAAAATTCAGATTAAATTTTGAATGACTGCCAAAATAATAGAAAAAGAAATGTTTTTCTCCAATTTCAAAAAAAGATCGAGCTATGGATGCTTTTTTAAAATGTTTCTAATTAGGCGTCCAAGCGGCCAGTAACTAAGTAATAAACTCCTACATGTGTAAGACTCTTTTTGTAATTAAAAGTAAGATATGTTTTATATTATATGCATTTAATGAGTTTTTTATTTGAGTGGCTATATTATCAAATGATTATTAATTATTGAATGTGTATATTTTTTTGTACGAACATCTGTACGTTGAAGTTATACTTTCTTTATTCATAAGAAGTGTTTCTAATTATATGACCACCACTGTATGTATAAATGGAGGTGCTACCGCGACGCCATGTTAATTGTACAAAAATTGTAAACGGCCATACGGTCCCTATGCGGTCTGCGATGGGGTTTTACATATAATTATTATATATATTCGTTGATCTTCACGCAGGATAAATATATATTTTTATAAATAAAATACCAAACGTGTAACTTAGGAGTTAGGACTGCTCACCTAAGGCCGCCCCTTTCGTTTGGAGGAGAAGGCTTGGAGCGTATTCTACCACGCTGCTGTAATGAGGCTCCGTGGACACACGTTTCTCCGAAACATGTACTTTTCCTCACGATGTTTTTTCTTCACCGCCAAGCACGAGAATTATAAATGTAAATTTTACACATGAAAAATGTTTCAGCCTGGTTTTGAACCCGCAATCATCGATTAATAACTTACTGAGCTATCTTACATTTATAATAGACTGTCCATGAATAAAGAATATTTTGGGTTATCTTTTGAAAATTTGTAAGTACAATAATCTATCCTATAGATAGCATCAGTGAATAGCGAGATAGAACAATTGGTTCAACGTCGGCTGGCCGCGTCTGACCCTCACGAAGACAAGCTCGCACCGTTTCGGCAGCAAGCTACGGTCATCAGGCGCAATAAAGAGCTGAGTGCCACCCGCGTTCACGAGCTTACGGCCTCGTTGAAAGAACACGAAGCTACGCTTGCTGATCTACGGTCACAGGTCTGTATGAAACGATACAATAAATACACAGGATGTTTTTGGCTATTTGCTGAAAACATAAATTATCAGACATCGTTTTTAAAGGATTGATTAATATAATTACTCATCGTCACTGAATATCCTGTCCTGAATTTTTAGTGTTAATAAATCATAATTTTAACGTCTTCAAGGACCTTTTTTACCTTCAAAACATATTATTGATAAATATTATTGTGAATGACATATGATTCGTAATAAACCTAATTAACGAATCGATAAGATGTTTGTTTTTTTATTATTTCAACTCGATGTTATTAAAAAAACAATTTATTTCAAACCTAAATAAAATTTATATGTTTACGTTCGTAGTAGTAATAATTAATACAGTGTATGAAATCATTTTCATTAAAATATTTATCTTGAATGTAAAGTTTTTTTTCCGTTTAGAAATACTGTTTACAATTTATAGACATGTTTCTATTTTAGACACAGCTTTGACTTTGAAACTTGACCCAGTTTAGTCAAGTCGGTGGAACCATTTATGTGGTATTGTTATTTTCCCATTAATAGTTTGCTTGGTTCGGGTCGATAAATGAAGTCTGTATTCATTCTCAAAATTCAGGTAGACAAGTCCAATTCGTATAAATTTACCTATCTTTTTTGTTTAGAATTTTATTCTATTTAAAAGTTTATACGATATTTGTGAGACATTTTTATGTTTATCGTATGTATAAAAATATTACAATATTATATTATACGAGAGATTTATTTTGGAAACCTTAAAAGTATTTGTAATAAAATAATCTATTAATAAATAAAATTGTGATAAGCAGCGAGAATACCTAACTTGGAATACAATAAAACGTAAATATGTAAATTGGAGTACAATTAAATGAGACTTATACATAAGTAACAGCCTGTGAATGTCCCACTGCTGGGCTAAGGCCTCTTCTACTCTTTTGAGAAGAAGGTTTTAGAGCTTATTCCACCACGCTGCTCCAATGCGGATTGGTGGAATTCACATGTGACAGAATTTCAGTGAAATTTGACACATGCAGGTTTCCTCACGATGTTTTCCTTCACCGTCAAGCACGAGATGAATTATAATCACAAATTAAGCACATGAAATTCAGTGGTGCTTGCCCGGGTTTGAACCCACGATCATCGGTTAAGATTCACGCGTTCTTACCACTGGGCCATCTCGGCTTTTTACATATGTATATTGAAATAAAAATAAGTAAAATATCTTTTGATTATACAAATGTTTTATTATCTTAATATCACTAAAGCGATATTTTATGTTCGTTTATTAAAATTATTTCAGAAATAATCGGTTAAGCCACGTCGATCAGATACTGGGGTATTTTTTCCATTTCAAGTAATCGGTCATTATGTCGAAGCGTCGAAAGATTCGGCTCAGATAATTTCTGTGCTATTTTTTTTTTCTAAATGATGTTGGAAGAAGTCTTTGATCGGGATTAGGTATTAAGATAACTCTGTATAAGTAATCCATCTTTCTTGTATTTCTGCTTTTTCTTATCTATTGAAATGAACTTGATCGAATCAAGTATTTCGTAATGATAAAAGTAGTCTGAGAATTATTAAAGAAATTAAATTGTTTTAAAAAATAATATCTACTTTCTAGGTGAAACAACTTCTTGGGGATATGGTTCTTAGAGGCGAGGAGTTGAAGAAGTATGTTAATTCACTTCGTATCAAGAGTAATCTCTATAAAAGACAGAGAGCTAATCTCTCAACTTTTAAGGTAAAATTCTAGTTTACCCGTACCATTTACCGTTTTCCATTTTGTTTTATTTTTATTTATAAAATAATATCTTTACTTTAGGTGGAAGCAGGTATTCTAACGAGGACATTACATATTTTAAGTACTAATGATCCTACAGTTGAAATGGCTCTCGTGAATCATAAGAAAATGAAAATTGACGACGATGATATCGTAGAAAAAGGCAATGAGAAATTGACGGATTTGACAAAGAAGTCATTGCATGATTTATCCCAGGTACATATTGGAAAATTGGAAATTGTTTCATGTTTGAGACAGAATTGAATATTTTTCAATATTCGAACATGTCTTAGTAATTTTCAATGTTCGATCAATCTTATAAAATTATACGAAACTAAATACATTATTTTACGTTTCAGCTTGTGGCACAAACGGCTCAAAAATTATCGCAGGTGCGTCAAGAAATACAGCCGTTGGGTGATAAAGTGAAACCTATCAAACAAGAATTCCAAGAAGTTCAACAGCAATACGAACAGAAGAAGAGAATTTATGAAGCCACATCAATCAATATTTCTTCACAAATGGATCCTTTGAAGAATCAAGTTAAAGAGTTGACCGACCAACTGAATAGCAAGGAAAATGAATGGAAAAATTTGAGGCAAAAAATTACGAAAGCGGAAAGTTTGCAAGAAGTTGTCATGTTCGAAATGAAAAATTCCATGCAGTCTCCAAGGAAACCCTCAAAAATGGAAGCTTTGAAAAAAAAAGTTGCTGATATGGAAGAGGCCGTCAAGACTTTAGAAGAGGTTTATTGTATTCGTTTTTTATAAATGTCAACGCAGCAATGAACTTATCATTGTTTTATAAAACTAGAATACACGCAACATAAGATGAATAAAGATTCTTCATGGTATAGGTTAAAAGCATAGTTCAACTATTGCATTAATCTACGAGACAAAAAGTAATTTATTTAGTGACGCTTACAGCATGCAAATTTCGCAATCGTCGGGTTGTAGAGAGTCACTAACTCTCTTTACAAAATTCCCGAGGGTGCTCCAGTTTCGTGCGACACGTGTGACGAGTGCATAGTAGATAATCTGAATTGTGATGTGTCCCACGCATTGCTCTTGCTCACAAAATTCTTGGTATTATAAATGCGTCAGGACAGAGATAGATGGCCTCTTTTCTCGCTAGTTTGTAAATAGTAAGTTCGTTCAAAGGAATAAATTGTAAATACGAAAGTTGAATTCCACATTTACTATAAAATATTTTTAGATTAAGAGTGTTATATATATTTGTTTTTTTTTTAATTTAACGTTAAATGTTTTAGGAACAAAGGGCAATAAGTTCTCGTCAAGGAACAGTGCAGGAGCAGACTCGACTGTGGGAGAATACATTACAGCTGTTGCGTTGCAAGATGAAGGCGCGCAACGAGCCCGCCGCGCGACAAGGGCGCATGCACATCACACAACACTCGCAAATGTTGACCCTTACATAAAATTGCTTTAAAATATTAATTATAATTAAATTGAAAACACTAATTATTCTATTCGTTGTTTAGATTACTTTAACACACAAGTATTCACTTTTATAATTTTAATGGTGACCAACATACATTTGCTAGTAAGAAAGTAAAATAAATAACATGTATTACAATATATATGAAATAATAAGTATTTACATTGTGTTTCATTCCGTTACACTGAACTGTACAGATATGTATAACCCCTCCTTTATTTTAAAAATGTTTATAATTATAGGGTTTATATCGATTCATTTCATATACGATCACACATATCTAGTATGTGTATTAGATTTGTGTAACAAGAGCGACAATCAATTTTTAGTGACGTTACTTTTTTTTTTTTTATGTAAGAAGGGGCAAATGAGCAGGAGGCTCACCTGATGTAAAGTGACTACCACCGCCCATGGACATCCGCAACATCTGAGGACTTGCAGGTGCGTTGCCGGCCTTTAAAACTTGTTAGTGATTTTTATTACCAATTATAAAAACAAAATCAGAGCAACTCCATGCCTACAATTTGTGAGATCAAATTCGATCAAATTGATAATTCGGTACAAAAAATCCTTCGTTAATATAACTTGCCCCAAAGGCAGACTAAGTTAAGCAAGATGTCTTATTTAACAGTATAACCAAGACCTACAAAGAGATGGAGCTACTAGATAAATTATTTACGACATTAATAAGAAAATAGCCACAATATTCTTAATTTGGATTTTGATAATTTAATTATTATTAAATTATGTTACATGTTTTATAGTTTCATAGTATTAAGAAAGTGAAAGGACTAGAAAGGTTTCGACTACTTCTTATTTTTTCTCCTTCATAAATACAATCTGGATTGAAATTTAATCACACTTCTAGTCTAAGAACTTTTCTCCTTTTGAGGTGAAGGAGTTACACCATGCTACTCAAATGCAGATCGGTGGATATACATGTGACAGACTTTAACTAGACATATTATGCACAATCACATGAAAAATCAGTGGCGCTTGCCCGAGCTTGGACCCTCGGTCCTCGGTGTTCTAACCACTGGATAGTTTCGACTTAATAAACATAAAAATAATATTGAAATAATTTGTGAATTTTATCTTTGACAATATTTTATTGACATCGTTATATAACTTTTTGTAGTTTATAAATATACCTTCTACGATATAAATGGCACAGGCATTGTAGGTGATAAACTTACGTTAATTTGCAATGCAAATTACTTTTCCCGGCGACGCGTGACTCACGTATCATTCCCGACTGTGTTCTATTTCGATCAAAATTAAATTGGATTTCTCTATGCAAAAGAGTATATGCAAAATGTATCTTAACATCGTTTCATGATATTTATAGTTATAAATCCCTCCTTTATATATATTTCGTCAAAATACTCGGTTTATACTCGGTAGACGGTACTTATACGGTAGAGCTTTGGGCAAGCTCGTCTGGGTAGGCACCACCCACTCATCAGATATTCTACCGTAAAACAGCAGTACCTGTTATTGTTGTGTTCCAGTTTGAAGGGTGAGTGAGCCAGTGTAATTACAGGCACAAGGGACATAACATCTTAGTTCCCAAGGTTGGTGGCGCATTGGCGATGTAAGCGATGGTTAACATTTCTTACAATGACAATGTCTATGGGCGTTGGTGACCACTTACGATCAGGTCCATACGCTCGTCCGCCTACCTATACAATAAAAAAAAACTATCAGAAATTTAATAAGTTTAATCTTTGAAAGTTATCATAAATTGGTTTTAGTACTTTTATGAATATTATTTTATTAAATCATGTTATATGTATGTATTTTTGTTGTCGAGTCATTATACAGATTAAGTGGTTCAGTTTTTATAGGGTTCTACAAGGTCATGTGCCGGTAGTTTTTTAGAAGTGTTTAATATATACATAATCTCAGTATATGTGTATATTATTGTAACTGAGTTGGTGGTCTCGTTTTCATAAAAGCCTCTTCTAAATTATGAAATTAAGTAAAACTATTATTAACTATTATCCATTGAGTAATAGTGCAAAAACTCTCATCAAAAATATTACACCCCGTTTTATTGCCTCTATTGTGACAGGCTGGTTCATTTTTCGCCCAGAGAATCGGAATTGCGATTCAGAAGGGACATGCTGTTAGCATTCTTGCCACAATTCCATGCGGTCACTATTTGCACATTAACTATTTTTAATTTTTATTTGTATTTATTTAAGGCTTTCAGGTAAAACTTCATCATAGAGCATGAGATGAATTGTTATTATTAACCACATGAAAATTTAGTGGTGCTTGCATAGCCATGAATCCACAATTTTCGATACTTTAGTCAAAATAAAAATATTCTATTTAAAAATCGTGATGTTAAATAATTAAATTAACTTTATTTTTACACACTAACGAATACTTACAATTTAAATTTCATGAACGTATTGCTAAAGCGGCCAGTTACAATTTTCAACTATTAAATTACAAGCCTGTGCGCACAGGCGTGCTTTTTATTCGTCGAAAGCCGACCTACGAGGTTATTAAAAAAAAATACGAAAATATAGTCTATAAACTATCATAATTTGTAGTTTTTATTGTTACGCTTTTCATAGGGTGAGATATATTTTAATAAATTACAAAGAGTATGTAAACTTCCTACGTGATACAATAACTGTCAAGCCAAGCGATCTCCCCGTCCGTACTTAATGCTAATACTCCCTTACTGTACGCCCCACGTATTTTCTCTAATACATTTTTTCAAACATCGTATAATATCACCGTTCTGGTTCAAATTGGCAGGAAACAGACATTTCATTTACAGAAAACGTTACTTACGTTTAAAATTAAAATATAATTTATAAATATTAATGCTAAATTTGTATTTAAAATTTTCTTTTAGAGTTATAACTGTACTAAAAGTTTGATAGTTGTAGTGCTGTTTCATAGTTAAGAAAATGTTTTTTAAAAGATAACACGTGAAAATAGTTTAGGTCGTTAGGCGATGTATTAGGTCTTTAGGCGTTTATCAGCTACGTACAGAGTTTCGTTACGAACAGGAACCGATAGCACTTACAGGATAATTGTATTTTTTGAAAGGTTTCGTTGGTATAAGGTTTTATACGTTAAAAAAATGCTAAGAATTACTTTGAATAAAATGGTACGCATTGACAAAACGAACTTCTCTTGGTAGCTAATTAATCTTTGATACCGTAAAATTAGATTCCTTTTTTTTAATAAATGGAGATAATTAATTAATAATTAAATGGTTTATATAAATAGAACGAGAAACATGACGAAAACTGATTTAGTCTAGAATTGAATATTAAATTAATTTTCTTTTAATCTAAAATATAGTCACCTCACTCATAATTATGAACTAATTTATAAATATTGATTTAGAAAAAAAACGATAGTATTTTTCTACAAACATTAATTCTGCTCATTTCTTAATTTTATTCATATAATTATTAAAGCACTTATATATATAACGAAGCGAGACAATATCCAATAGTGAAAATTAGTTAATTTTGAGAATTATAATTAATTTTGTTAATTTAATATCGTTGGTAAATTATTTTGTTTAGTTTATTAGAGCGGATAACACCGAATGGATTTGTGTTTGTCACGGCAAACGTCATGTCAATGATGGACTTGTTGACAGTCGTTGTGCGCTGTGATCATTCGTAAACCCATTGGCCCTAAATCGCTAATTATTAGTGTAATCCCTAATTGTTCAAGCAATAAGTGTTTGTATAATTAAGATTGTAATAAAAGTCAACATTGCTATCCACTTATTTTAACGTTTCCTGATGTATAACGCCCACCATGGATTCCCGTACTAACTAATTCACGAATCAGCTATTAGATTCGAGCCCGGCTTTCCCGACGTCACGTTAAATATATTTTTATATGGTGATTTTAATCAATTGAAACCAAATAAAAGCAGAACTATCTCTGCCAAACATGCTCATTATACATACGTCATTTACATAGACATAAATATTACGGCTGTTATGATGAACTGTACGGAAATATGTGTTGTTTTGGACTGTTATGTAATAAACGTTTTTTTTTATTAAAAAGACTACACATCCTTTGTAAAAATATGTTGGTATATATTGGTTTATATTTGTTGTTCTATATCAAAGCTTGGCGTTTCTGATGTTATTTTAGTAAAAGTACGTTCATCGTGTTTGTAAATAGGTCTGTGAGGTCAGTTTTACTATACCAGTTCATCCATTGAATTATGTGAATAATTCTAAGTTTATATTGGAAATTCCACCCCTAAAGAGATGAAATAAGGGATGAACCGTTGTATGGAAATCCGTCATTTTCAAAGTTAAAAGCATGATATTTCGTATACAAGCTTCTGGTTGGAAATAAATAAGTTCGCAAATCAGAGTTTTACAAAATTCACCACCTAAGAGGGTGAAATAGGGGTTGAAAGTTTATATGGGGAGTTTGTCATTTTTGATGTAAGAGGCATGAAATGTTATATACAAGTTTTTGGTTAGATATAAATAAATATGTTATTCAAGATTTTTGAAAACTCACCCCCCAAGAGCGTGAAATAGGGGTTGAAAATTTGCATGGGAACTCTGTCATTTTTGAAGTAAGAAGTATGAAATTTTGTATACAAGCCTCTGGTTGGAAATAAATAAATATCTATTTGAGAGTTTTTGAAAATCTACCTTCCAAGAGGGTGAAATAGGGGTTGAAAGTTTGCATGAGGACTCCGTAATTTTTCATGTAAGAAGCATGAAATTTTATATGGTAGCTTCTGTTTAGAAATAGATAAATACGTATTTCAGGGTTTTTGAAAACCTTCCCTCCAAGTGGGTGAAATGGGGGTTGAAAGTTTGTATCGCGGGTCCGTCATTTTTGATGTAAGAAGCATGAAATTTTATATACTAGCTTCTGGTTAGAAATAAATAAATAAATATTTGAGTGTTATAAGAACTTTCCTTCAAGGGAGTTTTTAAAGCTTCTGAGCAAAAATATAAGCATACGTAATTTGTCATTTTTAAAAATTCAACCCCAAACGAGAGAAATGGGTTGAAACATTCGTATAAAAAAATTGGTCTGATCTGCTTGATATGTACTGTTTTCACAGCTTAAATAGACCATAATTAACATATTTTATTATTTTTGATTATGTCGCGGGCAAATCCGTGAACCGCTAGTATAAACATAAGTACGACGTTACATTATAGATTATAGTTATACACTTAAAGCTATGAATACAGCTACCCCGAAAAAAATATTCAAAAAGGCTGTCAATTATTTAAAAAGGCTGTCAATTTTAGCTTTTTACTCGGTTTTATTTAAAAGTCTCGTGACCAAAATTATATAAAAGTAAAATTATTTTATCACTTTGAGTGCTTTTTTATTAACTTCATAGTACATATGTGTTATCCTTTATCACGATTAAGATTAAATATTATCATAAACCGTCATTCATGCGAAGCTTTTAAAGGTAACGTAGCTCGTAGCTACGAGAATCCTCCATAAAGTATACTCAACCCATTCTTTATGTATTATGACAACAAACTATGGTGAAAATGCATGTACTTGTTGTACACGGTAATATAGATGTTATTATTTATGTCTTATTATTATTAGTATCTGCATTCTGTTTTATAATTATATTAATTATACATCACCTAAGCCTAGGATGTATACATTAATATAACTAGTGAATAAACAACTAGTGATCGCATGTGAATAATTTCAATAATTAATTATTGAAATTATGTGTTGGCTCTTCTTTTTACTCTAAGTTCAATTTTTTACTGATAACACTAATGATCGTCATGACAAACAGAGGAGAAAGAGTTAGTGAACTGTTTTGTTTTTGCCTATAGATAAATACATATATACTTGTGGAATCTATGAGTTTCAAATATAAAGTAATGCCTTGGTAATGAGTCGAGATGTCTTAGTAGTTAGAACAAGTGAATATTAACCTTTCGTCGGAGCGTCACGGTAGCATGCGCAAGCGATCCCGTGGCGCTCCCGTTAAGACGGGAAGGGTACCGCTGGGTTTTTAGTGGGTATTCCGATGACCGGGGCACACTCGGTGCCTTGGACATATGGCGAGCCCCACATACCCCCCCCACTGTTCCCGTGGGGGGAAACGCGTCACGAGTTTTCCCAGCGTCAAAAAAAAAAAAAAAGTGGATATTAACCTAAGATTGATCAAATTCAGCCAAGGACTACTGAGTTTTCATGTTATTTTTTTTGTTAATCATTTTGTGCTTGGTCTTGTGCTCTACCATAGCCTTCGCAACGGCTGGTAGCGAAAGGTCTCGTCCGACAGCAGCGACAAGCCGACTTCGCGGTTCCACCCATGCTGGACACTCCGATAAGGTGTGCTGTGCCGTGTCTTCGTCATGGCCACACTCGTGACACACTTGCATTGGCTCTCTCCGAGTCACTCTGCACAGATACCTGCCAAAACATCCGTGTCCCGTAAGGATCTGTACAAGGTGGAACGTGAGTGCTCCCCACTTCCTTGAGACCCACTGCTGAAGTATGGGCCTTATCGCCGAAATAGTCATAGCACCATACATAGGCACCTCGAGTCGTTCTCTCCACTTCTCGAGAAGCGTTTCTTGGGCGGACTCTCTCCAGCGTCTTATTTGCTCTGGAGGCGGATGACCCGTTGTCCTTTTCGCTTCTGAAACCCTCCAGTACACCGATGACAGCACTTCAGCTTCTAAATCCCAGGGTGGGGTCCCAGCTAGTACGCACGCCGCCTCATATGCAATGGTGCGATAGCCTCTAATGAGTCTGACCGTTATGGCTCGTTGCGGTCTGCGAAGAGATGCCTTATTCTGGGCCGTGAGAGCATTGACCCATATCGGAGCTCCATATAGAGCCATAGATTTTACCACACCAGCATACAAACGACGACAGCCTGCATTTGGTCCACCCACATTGGGTAGCAATCGGTTCAATGCCGCGGCTGCTCCGACTAGCTTAGGAGCGAGACGCTTAAAATGCTCTTTAAAGTTCCATCGACTGTCGAGGACAAGCCCTAGGTATTTCATTGTCGACTCAACGCCAATGGAGACCCCGCCTATCGATAGCCTAGAGCGTGGAGGTGGCGATTTCCGAGGGCCGTGGAAGCACATTGCCTCAGACTTTTGCAGAGTGCATGTGTAGACCTAACCTAACCTGAGCCACGTGGAACGTTTATTGGCTGTTATTTTACTTTAAGAAAGTGGTTGGATTTTTAACATTCTTCAATGTTATGTATATTATTCGAGATAATCTGATTCTCTAACAGTTTAACTGTATTTTCTAGATATTAAAAATTATTTTAAGTAGTATAACATCATCAATATATTCTTTACATTTGAAACGATCTGGAAGGTCAATCTGTTGTTTACCAGTAATAATACATTTTTATTTGTGATTACTTTAAAAACATAAAACCATAAAACCACACATTCTTTCACCATAGACGTTAAAGTGATCTTTAACTAACGTTCGTGTCGTGCCTATTTGTATTAATTAATTTAAGACGTGGCTGCGGTTTCACTTTGTGAACTCATTAATGAACTTTTAGTAGTTCAACGTCGCAGTTCGAATTAGTTATAACTAATGACTGACAGGCGGCGAAAGTTCCTGATGGCGTCGGTCGTTCACCACGGCACACCACGGTGCAAAATCGACTTGCGGTTAACCGCTGAATTTCATACCGCTTCATCAGTAAACATTACTTCATATATGTATGTATGTATGTATGTATGTATGTAGCGTGCATATAAAGTATAATTATATTTCAATCAAAATTGGATATGAATGTTCCGTTTTGATCACATGAAACATAAATATATAATATAACAAAATATAAATTGTTATATTAAAAAAATAGCAACCTAATTGATTAGGATCTGTTTTAAATATATTGTGTTGATTTTATTTCATTAGAAAAATTAAGAAATGTAAATGACGATTTAATTAAATATTCGTCTTTAAAAAAGCACCCTTATTATTTACATACAGGTAGAGTACCTCCTGTCTTGAAGGTTATTATACAAATCTATCCGATAACTCTCATTAGCACGGTAATAGCTTTCGCTAAAATTAGTCAGGACATCTGCCGTTTCTAATTACTTCAGTTGTCGGGGTAATATCCCTAACCCGAGAAGCAACAGTTTGTGTTGATTGATCCACAACCCACTGGAAAGGTCATCAATCACGGCAACGGACCTCTGACGCCGTAAAAAGCCACTTGACATTTCTAAGACTATTTGCATGATAAATGGAATCTCTCTTGACTTCCTTCAACTTTTCTACTATTTGGTTATGCATTAGAAATTATTAAGTTGAATCGAGTCAAAATAACTACTTTAATAAATAGAATTGTTACATAAAATATCTTCAATTTTTGATTCAAAGTTTTTTGTAAAACGCTTAATATTAAATATTAAGAGCTTTAATGTTGTAGAAATATACTTGTTATTAAAATTAGCATATGCAAATGCCGGGCTTTTTTGTATATATAAGTTGAACTAACAATAAGAGATGTAAATGCGCGTTATGTTAAGCCGAGCTGGAAAGGCAGTGTTTGCATAGCGCTATTACGGTCACCCATTAGTTAATGGATACCTCGACGTGCTAATGGTGACTAAGGTAGCACTTAATTCGAATACCTGACTTAGCATTGACCCACACCTTAAGATTGTTTCCATCTTGACATAATAGACATATTCCTCTGTTTCTACGTAACATATTTTATATTGTAATTGACGGTAAAGATCCGTATGGTAACTTTATGGAACAATGTTGTACGCATTTTGGGATTGAAAAGTAAGTACTGTAATTAAGCTCTTAATCTTATTTAACAGTTGTTTTAAAATTGATATTTTCTTGACAAATAAAATACACCCAGTTTGTAGAATAGCTAATTCCTTTGCTCATTCAAAGTTATAACACCACCTTCGTATTTTGTCTCTTAACCTTGACTTTACGGCATAATGGGCAATCATTCATTCCTGAACAAAGAATAAGTATTCAAATGAGGCCTGCTAAATTAACTCGCATCCTGGTGCGGACGCAATAATAACATAATTTTCATAGTATTTTTATCATGTTAAATTTAGAATAAAGTATGATAAAATGAAAAGTGGTACAAGATTTTTACTATTTTACAAGTTCTAAAATCATCTATACGAGCAATAATTCTATTTGTTTCAATTGTGCGACTACATGTAAGACGTAATATTTTCCTGACCGGAAATTTAATTTCTTGACGAAATACATTTTTGGTTATCTGGAAAATGTTATAATTTATGACTTTATATCTAATGTATTTTACGAATATTGTCTATGGCACATTTTCTAACTTTTTGTATAAATTATTAAAAAATATGCCTACCCAATAAAATAAAAGAAACATGTACCTAATAAGTTCTATATTATAATCTATATATAATATTTATTTTATTTTTAAGCGGGTTTGCTTACTGTTCTCATCTATTCTTTATACGTTGTACAAAAAATATAAATAAATAAAGAAAATACGAGTTTTAACCGCAATAATACAATTCTGTAACTCTGTTGAAACTTCTAGTAAAATAATTCAAAAAGCGTACGTATCTCGGATGTAACATACAAATGGATAATATACATTGCGAAAATGTACAATCCTTATGCAAAAAATAACTTTATATTAAGTATTATGTTTTCTGTTAAATTTTATTTACTTTAATTGCTGAGAGCTTTGGAGTTTTATCAAATTGTCCCCTTTGTAAAACCGGTTCTAGCCTTTTTTATTGTTTTCCATGCTATTTAAAAATTTACATTTTCTTATGCGGATCTCATTTTATAAAATAATATAATAATGCAATATTTTGTTTTATTGAATTTTCAATTATTTTTCATCATATTAATTCATTCTCTGACATGATAAACGTCCAGATTCTTATCAGTTTGATGATATTTTAATATTTGGAAGGATCAATAGCTATCTGGTTTTTACCAACCTGGCTTTAACTACGTCTATCCAGACTATCCAGTATCACTTATGAGACTCGAGGCCAACGCCTAGACGATCGTACATATTTGTATAGCCAATAGACGTTCCATCTGAGGGATAATCGAACCAACGATTACCGTTGGAATTTGTGTCTGCCATTGCCGTATTCTGCGATTAATGATTTGTGCTCTAATTGTAATGAATAAAATTTGTCAAATAAAATCAATTTGTTGAATAAAGATTACCTTTTATATATTAAAGGTACTCTACTATGTATGTATATACAAATATATGATTAATAGTATAAAACTCTATAACGTATAGTGTTTCCACTCCTATATAAACTTCGAAAAGAAAGAAATTAGGTCGACAAATACAAAGACCAATTGCTTATGAACGTGACAAGTAAGTTAAGTTGTTTACCACAAATAAATCGGAACAGCAGTTAGAATATGTAAAAGTAATAAAGAAAAAAAAAGGTTCGGTCTTCTACGATATCTCTGATCCAAAATGTTGCAGAAAAACGAAAATTCTCCTCTATAAGACCCTATTAAGACCAGTACTAAATTATGGGTCAGAATCCTGGGTACTGAGCAAAAAGGATGAGCATGCTTTGCTAGTTTTTGAAAGGAAGATCCTCAGACGTATTTTTGGAGCTGTGCTGGAAAGAAATTGCGAGCGACCAGCGATTCAACCACGAGCTGTACCACATGTACGATGAACCGGATGTCGTCAAATTTATTAAAATTGGTCGCTTACGCTGGTTAGGCCATATAGAGAGAATGGAGGACACAAGAACACCGAAGCGTCTTGTCTTTGGAAAATCTGACTGCCGCAGAAAACCAGGAAGACCAAATCTTTGATGGTTGGATGGCGTCGAGCGGGATCTCAAAGTGATTGGCGTCAGGGGCTGGAAAGAATAAGCAAAAAATAGACCCATCTGGAGGAATATTCTCGACCAGGCCAAGGCCCACCCGCGGCTGTAGTGCCAAGATGATGATGATGATGAATAAAGAAAAAGAAAAAAAACATTATATTATTTTGCTCGTATAAGAACTTAGGTTGCAATAAGATATGGTGTAATTGAATAAATCGTGTTTTTACATCTTTATGTCATTTTTAGGAAGGTACAATTTGTAACGGTTATTTTTTCTCATGGGCAGTTGTTCAGGAAAACTCATTTGAGTGGGGATTATTAATATATACATTATACATACTTACAGGTTATTCACACTTTTTCTGTGCTTAGGCTCAATTCCTTATTGAAAGCTACAAATTCACTTCATTTGAAATCCCTAAATCGAACTCGGACTTCATAATTGTAACAAAATGGCTTGGGATTCCTAGGTCTTTTTCAGTCAACATTTGTAGACATTAACTACGTATTTGATATACGATTGACTGCCTCGTTGGTCTAGTGGCTAGATATAAGGCCGCAGACCCGGTGGTCCTGGGTTCAATTCCCAGGTCGGGCCAATAAATAGTTATTGGGATTTTCTGTCAGAAAATTCTCTGTAGCAGCCCGGAGTCTGGAAGTTGGAAGTGTTTACACTCCCGTGCCTCGGAAAGCACGTAAAGCCGTTGGTCCTGCGCCTGAAATCTTTCCGGTCGTGTCGGATTACCGTCCCATCGGATTATGAGAGCTAGGAAATAGTGAGTGCACCTGTGTTTGCGCACACACTTGTGCACTATAATATCTCCTGCGCAGTTGGCTAATCTCTCTTGAGACTGGCCGCCGTGACCGAAATCGGTCTGGAGGACCTTATTATTTGATATACAATACTGTTCTTATTTTAGTTAAGATTTAATCAAATTGCTCTTTTAATTACATTACGGGATTGCTATAAAGATAAGTTGTTTCATTCATATTGCAATATTTATAAGTGTGCTTAGTAAACTATCGCGTATTTTAACCAATAATTTTAATTTTTACTGTAATTGTTATGTATAAAAATACCTATGCTCGAATTATAGCAATCACTGGAAAACGCGCCCTTAATCTTGTATATAGCGGACATGTCTTGTAATAAAACATATTGCAATATATTTTAATTAATTTATAATAATTATTGTAATATATGTGTCTGCATAAGGTAAGTAAGTTGCCCTTAAGTGTTATTCATATACTACTACGGGTTTGAGTTGCGAGTTATAATTTAATATTCACCTCGCGAATATCCAAGTTAAAAGCGAGTTTGTTTCCTACATCTGGCATATAGGATTGGATGGACGTTTGTGATTTAAATACGAATGCTTTTATAAATATTAAGAAAGTTTCTTTGTCTGATGTCAATGCTTAGTTTCAGATACTTTAATTATAAAGATGTAGTGAACGACACCGGCGCTAGTCCACCAAACACTCACAAGTAACTTTTTCTGAGTTAATTTTCGTTTAGGGTAGGATTTGGCTGGGTCTCCAGGGTTCAGCCATTGTGAAGAGCGCTTCCGATTATCGTATAGTATCCACTTTTCATCACAAGTAATGAGTCGATATAAAATCCCTTCATTATTGTGTCGGTTGAGCAAAGTAACACAGCAGTCGACGCGTGTTTGCAAGTTCGATTCACTCAATTCATGAGGTACCCATCGTTCAAGTTTTCGTACTTTCCCGGTTTGCTTCAAGTGGATTAATACAGTTTTATCACTTACCCACTTTATCACTTAGTCTGCAGCTATCTCTGAAGTGCTTTGTGATGGCGGATTCCACAATATCCTTTAATTCTTCATTTTCCACTTTGGAGTCCGGCCGTCCACGAGGTTGGTTCTGAAGGTCGATGTTTCCAGAACGAAAACGTTGAAACCAAAAACGTACCGTGCTTTCTTTTCCGACACCAGCGCTGTACACATTAATCCTTCGAGCTGTTTCTGCAGCACTGGTGCCACAGTAGAACTCGTACTCGTAAATATACCGATATTTCATGTTTTCCATTATGCGATAATAAGCGACGCCAAAGAAAACAATAATGAGGAAAAAACAAATGAATGATTGTTTTCAAAACTCAAATGCACCAGCTAAATGAATTTATAAATTTGAATTTGGAATTCTTAACCAAAGAGGAGATATTCCAGATCAAAGTGGTCAGTACGACAAAACGCTAATTTCATATGTAAGGACCTAATATTATAAGATTGATAAACTTTTATTTATTACATTAATTAGATTGCCGCGACTTACATATGAAAACACTCATTGATACACACACATATACATGCACACACATAAACACAAATACACGCACACTCTTTCTCTCTTTCAATAATTATACTCTATAGTATATTTCAATAGTTTATATTAAATAAATCGGTCAATTGTAACCAATATCGCATGGTAATGGTCTAAATGGGTTTTCTATTCCACCAAAATAATTTAAGCAATTTTTGCTCTTCGTTTTTTGTTTGACATTTAGCATTTAAATAAATGTCTGTGAATAGATGCGAAATTTCAAAAGATAAGCTGTCGTAAAAAAGATATTTGTTAATGTCACTGCGTGTTATCAATTCTTTTCATAGATAAAATTATTATAAATAGATTATTTTTGTGATTGTTATTAATGTGAAAGTAAATGCAAACAATACTTGGATATAAATATATTATATATTTTATCGTTTTCTTTTGAATAGTGTAAATATTACAGAATATAGTATTTGTTTAAAACAAAGTAATGTAGGTACCATATTCCTAAAAAATAAAAAATGGACACAAACCAAACACGTACGAACCATCCTAATGCCGAATAATGTCTTTCTCTTAATCCAGCCATAATTCCGTCACCAAACATCCTGTCACAAAAACGTCATCAAACGTGACGCGCGTTCTTTATATGTTTTTCGCGCTTATGCTGCTCCGAGTTTCTTCTTATTACTGTGGTCGTATTATCTATACTAATATTATAAATGCGATAGTATCTCGGCCTGTCATCTGTTTGTTATGCTCTCACTAAACTACCAAATCAAAATGAAATTTGGTATGAAGACAACTTGAAATCCAACGTAGAGCACTGGATACTTTTTATACCTAACACCTGATAGCGACTGTGCAAAATACTAAATGAATATAAGCTGGCTTTAAATTTAAACAGTAAATAACTGTAATTCGTGTGTTTTGTTTGATTAGTATTTTTTGTTTGATATTCCTGTACCATATTGTCATCCGAACTACAAGCAGAGTAGCAGACGGAGCTTACATCTTGGCCTTATTTCTCCGAATCGTCAAAATAGCTACTAAACATCTGCAGAACTTTAAGCGTTCATATTTTAAAAATATACTTTGTTGAAAAGTAACAATTGTTTAGTATATTTTATTACTTCGCTATACAAAATCCGTTAAAAATAACTGCGATTTCTAAAAGTTTTCGACCTAAAGCAGATCATAACTAGTACAATGGCCAGTATTTATTATATGTATGTTAAAATCAAGCATAATATAAAAATATCATCGTACTTTAATAATCATTTAACATATAAATCAAACGATGTAAGACTTAAAATAAAATATACCTAACTGGAGTATCAGCGAATCCTATAAACGAAAAAAACTCTATAATATTGTAATGTTAAAGTATTTTGAAGTTAAAAGCATACATATCTTATGTTTGATTTTGCGAGAAAAAAGTGAATAGAGTTTTCCTTAAAGTTAATATTTGCAAAATTTTCATAAGTTTAAATAAAGTCTGTAATCTGCCATAAAATAAAATTAAAAAAAAAACAAAACTAACTTTATAGCAAACTCAATCATACTAAAAACATATGTACACAGACATGTGTGTATTGCCTTGATTATAATATTTATTTAATCAGATATACGATAAATCTTAATTGAATTGACATAAAAAAAAGATGATGTTTTGGTTGGTTATAAATTATCGATTATTACGAATCTGTTTATAAATTATCAAAATTTTATGAAAGTTATTTGTTTTTCTCTATTAAGTTAAAACATTACAATAACGAATTTCTTTTATTTATTTACAAGGTAGCATTGAAGCATTAATGTAGCTCACTGTTATGTTAAGCTTTTACTACTGTCCATACATATGAGCACTACGTGCACCGGAACATGGCAATACAAATATTGTGATTTAACGGTAGAATAATTGTTGAGTGGGCATATCAACTTTTTTTTTTTTTCTTGGTGAGCTCCTCTTCTGATACTTCCCCGCCCGGAGAGGCGAAGGAGTTATGTCGGACTGTTACCGAATAAAACCCCAAGGTGTCTCTCTCGTTGCTATACGGCGAAGCCACGGGAACGCTTTCGCACACATCCGCAACTCCGTCAGCAATCGTCTGAATACAGACCCCCCCTTTGGTTGGACTGGAACACTTGGTACATCTCCAGCTAATGTAAGGTCTATTAACGGGCATATCAACCTAGACTAACTTTTACGAACCTATCAAAATAAATACAATCTAAACTGGTATTATAAATGCGAAAATAACTAAGTCTGTCTGTTACGCTATCATGGCTAAACCACAGAACCAATTTTGGGAAAAATTCGTATGAAGCAATCTCAAGCCGTGAGGAACATAGGCTAGTTTTTTATACTTAAATCCTGTCACTCACCCTCCTAAAACATGGGCGAAGCCACGGCCGAAAACTAGAATTTTTATAAAGATATCAAAACAATATTTTAAATTTTTTTTTGCGATGCGAACTTGTTATTCAAATGTAATATGACTATTACAATATATTTTAATAGCGCATTTGAAAGAAAAGGACACATAGAATATTATCAGCAAGAGCGAGCGAGTTTGCGTCGCACGATATTGATTGTATAATATACAATCAATAATATTTATTTAATGTAAAATACGAATCTATGTAATCTTGATTTTACCCCTCCGAAATCGAGCTAACATAAATATAATTACACTTTAGCTCTTTTACCTTAGTAACAGCCTGTGAATGTCCCACTGCTGGGCTAAGGCCACTTCTCCTCTTTTATGAAGAAGGTTTTGGAGCTTATTCCACCACGCTACTCCAATGCGGATTGGTGGAATACACATGTGACAGAATTTCAGTGAAATTTGACACATGCAGGTTTCCTCACGATGTTTTCCTTCACCGTCAAGCACGAGATGAATTATAATCACAAATTAAGCACATGAAATGCAGTGGTGCTTGCCCGGGTTTGTACCTACGATCATCGGTTAAGATTCACGCGTTCTTACCACTGGGCCATCTCGGCTTATTGCCTTATTGATTATTTATTAGAAACCGTGTTGAAACCCTTATAATATTTTATAAACCTTTTCAATGTTTCAATTAATTATTTGAGTTATGACGGTTGTTACTTCAGGATTCCACTCTGTAATGATAGATGAATCATCTTTCAATATCTTGAAGTATTTGTACCTGTCAAGTGTTTCAGATTTAAGATCTGTAACTTGCTACACATGTTGGTAGCAATTAAAATCAAAGCTGTTATGCAACATTCGTAAATTCCTTTTCTGGAATTACTTTATTCGTGTTATTATTGTGGGTACTTCATTTAAGAACAAAAAATAATTTACAATTTTTTTTTACATATTTTAACATTGAAGCTGATTTAGTCATTTATTTTATTACCTACTGTTATTGTTTGATGGCAGCCATGTTATTATATAATACTCTGTGTAAATGTTGGGATGATGTAAGCTAGTACAGATACTTATTTTAAGGTAGTTCGGCATTTTGAAATATTGAAGAATATTCTATTCACGTAAGCAATCTCTTTTACGACCGAGAGTATCGACGGTAACGTCCTAATGCTTCTTTTTCTTATCCACTAAGAATGATATACTGATTTAAGGATCGAATACTAAATTGTCTGCACTAAAAAGTAAAAATTAAACCGTAATTTCTTATAGTATTTATTTTATAAATTACTGTTTTATTAAATACTCGTAAAATTTAAAACAATTACTAAATCCCGCCAAGTAATTTTATTTTTATTTATTTATTTATGATCACCAATATGACAATACAACAACAGTTACAAATTAAAAGTACAAGTTAATGGGTCTAAGGGTAAGTGTTGCCATACTTATAGGTGACCATGACAAAAATGACACTAAGCATTTAAAGTAGTAATGAAAGAAAATAACAATTAATTTAACACAATTTGGTATAAAAAGTAAAAAAAAGGGTATAAAATGAAATTTAAGTGGTATTAATATTACAATATTACTAAAAAAAAAAAACTATAATAAATAAACAAAGATCAGCTGTCATGAGCCAACAACGTACACCTTAAATAGTTCAACATAAGAGTCTTAAATTTAGCAAGCCTATTTGAAAATATATCGACATCTGACTTATTGTGTAATGAGTTGTACTGTCTGACTAATCTATTAATGGGGGAGTATAAACCTAAGACTTGGCCATGTTAGCGCAAAATGGAATGTACTTATCAACACGAGGGGACTTTAATGGGACGTTTATTCTAAATGTAGAAATTAATTGTGGGCAATCTATTTTAGCGTTAACTACACCATGGAGAAAAGACATATCCAATAAACTTCTACGTATCGCCAGTGTGTCCAATTTATAGTGCTTTATACGGTCATTGTAGCTCGGTAGTTGCTTAGTAAGTTTTTCACTGTAGCAAAGATGCCAAAGAAATCTTTTCTGGATTCGTTCAATGTTTGTCTTGTAAATTTCATAATGGGGGTTTCAGACAATACTACAATATTCAAGGCAGCTCCTTACTAAGGTTTTGTATATATAATTTTTTTATTTGTGTTTAAAGCTTAAAA
Organism: Nymphalis polychloros; assembly: GCA_905220585.2. Lineage (NCBI taxonomy): Eukaryota > Metazoa > Arthropoda > Insecta > Lepidoptera > Nymphalidae > Nymphalis > Nymphalis polychloros. The sequence continues at coordinate 6,771,154 of HG992247.1, forward strand.
AAAAAAAATATTTAGACAAATTATTCCATACAAGAGTTAAGATTATATTGATGTTAAAATAAATATATATTTAGTTTTCATGTAAGATAGAAAGATTTAATTGTATGAGATGAGAGAGTAACGGCTGGGTTTCTTCCCGGTTCTTCTCAGAAGAATTAATATTCCAAACTGGAGACAATTTTACACTAATTTTAAATTTGTTTAATTAAATATAATAAAATTAATTTCAGTTTAAATCTCAACAATAGAACTTAAAAATATAAAGGAGATAACGTTACATAAAGTACAAAAAGATACTTCTAAAATTGTGAAACTTAATTTCAAAATCACTTGGAGATAATTTCGCAAAGCCTCGCCGTGAATGCAATGCCTAAAAAGCTAAAAGCTTGTTGAAATTACTCTTGGCGATTTAAGTACACAATATAACGTTGGAGAGCAATTCCATCTTAAACATCCTTTTTGTTCAAATTACAAAACGCCCTGGGCTGTACCACTAACAAGGTTCGATATGAAATGATAAGGGTAGGAAAATGTCAAACGTCTTATATTAATACAGAATACAAGAAAGCCTTAGATATGCGTGTCATGTAGCAAACCCTCGTTAACAGCGTGATGGATGGTGCACACGAGACGCACATACGTCACTGTGTTCTCTGTCACGCTACCGAAATTGGTCAATAACGCACCCATTTTGTCTCTACTCAATAAAGAATAAGTAGTGATAGCTCGCTTTTGAAATCTAAGACGGTTTCTATACCTGCCTATTAATAAATGTCACAAAAGGATCGAAGCATTCTGTCAAGATTCCACATGTCTTTCATGGCTGAGGACAGCCCTACTTGATTAGGAAAACTAAATTCGCATTGTTGTTGAATTGCTTTTTATAAAATATACAGAAGCATAACAGAAATATATTTTAAGACGAGGTGTTCTTCGAACTTGAAACAGAAATGATGAGATAAATTAAAGAAGTTCGATTTTTTAGTAAGTAATACAGTATCATTATAATGTTGTTCTTAGCATAATATCTAAAAAATCTACTTTGATTTTAAGGTACGCTTTCTTGGCCAAAAGTGGATTTATCAAGTAAATATATTTCAAAGTTACAATCGCATTACTTTATATCCAAGCAGATTAGGGCAGCGCCGTTTCTTTTTTATCCTTATTGTTGTCTAATACGGGCTTAAAAAGTTATATCGACGTTCTCTTGACCGTCTCTTGTGTAATTTTATGTTTTCTATTACACGTTTATTGAATTAATTGCAATTTAATTATTCATCGCACACTATTTGATTTTTAAAAAAACACCAATTTTATTAGTTATGTGTTGGAACAGTGGACTTTGAATAGTTAGTATTTAGTAAAGCAGTTTGTATATAGTTAGGAGACTCCTTGGTCCATACAACAGCGTGGTTAAAAAAAAAGAAGGGCGCTAATTTAAAACCGCCGCCAACGTGTTAGTGCAGATAAAGTTAAAGTAATGAATTCATTATTGGCGCGACTTGTGATTTGTTATGTGTTCAAATGTGTTATTTACATCAATTTAAATGATTTGGTGTTCTATTTAAAAAAAGACTATTTCGAGGTACCACCTGTATAAAAAAAAAAGAAGCGCACTAATTTAAAACCGCCGCCTTCTTGTTAGTGCATATAAAGGTGAAGTAATTAATTCATTATTGGCGCGACTTGTGATTTGTTATATGTTCAAATGTGTTATTTGGATTTAAAGAGTAATTGAGTGAGTAATTTACATCAATTTATATGATTTGGTGTTCTATTTAAAAAAAAGACCAGTTAAAGGTTAATTTCAATAAAATCAGTTTTCACTTCTGTATGCTAAATATTTATATTTACTTATTTGGTAATCCAACAGCTAACATGCATAACTTATTATATTAAGTTATGCATGCGTGTATGACATGTATAATTACAGGATACAACTAAAATGACATAACAATTTAGACCCCATGGTTGGCGTCTTAATTATGATGTAAGAAATGGTTTTTCTGTATTTGTGTTTTCTTGCTCATTATTGCTCATTTCCGGCTTTGCTATCATGCCATTATAAATAATTAAAAAAAATATATTTGTAAGTAATACTTATGGGTCAAATTTAAATCATATACAATTTCATATTAAAAATTTGATGCCGAATATTGCTGAGGCACCGATGTCATTCTCAATTCATGAACTTGACATTGAGTAATAAATAATGTGTAGTAGTCGATAGTGATAGCGAAGGTCAGCTCTTGAAATTTACTCATAATAAACTTTATCGGCCTTCCCGTATCACATAAGGCGAGGTCCATTGCGGAAATAATAGTCACACACGCGAACCTCGCATTAGCGTTATGTATATTTTATCTTAAATATTTTTTTCTCTTTTCAGTGTCTTTCACTCAACTAAACATACATTAACATCAAAATATAAATGTTATTAAACGAGCAATATTCGCTACTTTGTTTGTATAATCTTTTTACAATGGGTTTTTCATATATTTATTATCATTTTTTGTCTCTTTGGCCTATGAGCTACATATATAAAGTTATAGGCAACATATTAATAAAAATAAGAAATTACGATTGCCATAGCCATCGCAGTAAGATAAAGGAGGAAGTTCGAATACATAAGTTTATAATCATATTCAACAACAATTATTGCATGTAAGCAGCCTGTAAATGTCCCATTGCTGGAACAAGGCCTCATCTTCTTTTTAAATAGAAAAAAATAGTGCTTATTGCACCACACTACTACATATCTACATAAAAGTTTAGCAGAATGTGACTCGACGTATGCAAGTTTCTTCACAATGTATTTTTTCACCACCGCGCACGACAATTCCGTACGATCGGGTACGGAATATTCTCGTAATCATCGGTTAAGATTCTCGTCTTCAAACGACTGAGCCATAACGGCTCACAGGTTTATATAAAAAAAATATAATTAACCCGCCGTGTGTATACTGGACACTGTCACTATGTAGGAAGTACAGAAATCAAATAGATTTCATCACAATTAAGTCGAGGTGGCGTTCATCAGTCACTAATTGCAAAACATTACCAGGAGCAGACTGTGGGAGTGACCATCAGCTTATGATTGCTGACCTGCACGTACGTCTCAAGGCAATCCACCCTAAGCCCAGGAAGACCATACCTCTCACTAAGCCCGTTCTGGATCTCTTCAAGAAAACAATTGAACCAAAGCTGGCAATTTTGGAAACGGACCCCTTTGATGCTAGTGAAGAGGACTGGAATAAATTAAAACGAGAAGTAATTGCTACCACAGAGGAAATAAATAATACCCTCAACATTGCCAAAGGAAAAAAAGAATGGATTAGTGAGTCCTGGAAAATTATAGAAGAAAGAAGAGCTTTAAAATGTGGTGATGTCTCATCGGATGACAGGGGAGAGAAATACAGGGTTTTACACGCGACGATTCAGAGGATGTTAAGAAAGGACAAAGAAACTTTCAAAAATGGCGTATATGAAGAAATTGAACAGCATGCTCTTCAAAAAAGTTAAACAACTGTCAAAGCCTAACAAACCAAAGAACTGGATCATCGACGACAGTAAAGGTAACACTTTGACAAATCTAGAACTGGTTCTGGAAAGATGGAGAACTTACTGTCAAGACTTATATAAAGATAATTCACAGAAGAACAATGCTATTGGTCCGGACGGGATAGCGGCCGCCATGCTACAGAATATCGGTAGTAATGGTATTGTAATCTTACACCAGATATGCAACAAAATATGGAAGACTGCACAATGGCCGGAAGACTGGACACAATCAGCAATAATTCCTTTTCATAAAAAGGGATCGACGCGAAAGTGCGAGAACTACAGTACGATATCTCTAATGCCTCACGCCAGTAAAGTATTGCTTCGAATAATCATTAACCGACTAGCTGCGTTCGTAGACAAACAAATACCTAGTGAACAAGCAGGCTTTGTCTCAGGAAAAAGCACTCGCGAACAAATCCTGAACATCAGGCTATTGATAGAGAAATATAGAGAATTTAACATCCATATGGCTTTATGTTTTATTGATTACGCTAAGGCTTTTGATTGTGTCCAATGGAGCACCATGTTTGAAATACTGAGGGAAATGGGTACTCCAGAACATCTCATTATTCTCATACAGAATCTCTATCTGGCGAACAAGTATTTTGTTAGATTAGAAGATTAAAAATCTGAACTCTTCTCCACAGAAAGAGGCGTTCGACAGGGATGCATTCTGTCACCAAAAATGTTTAACTTATATGGAGAATACATTATGACAAGAGCACTCGAGGGCTGGGAAGGAGGAATTGTTGTAGGTGGACGTAAAATAAACAACTTGAGATATGCAGATGACACAACCATAATTGCATCTAGTGAAGAGGAGTTAGCTTCCCTCCTTACAAGGTTAGAAAAAGAAAGCGCGAGACTCGGCCTCAAAATAAACATTTCAAAAACCAAAATTATGTTAATACATCGGGGACAAAAACTTCATCCTTCAATAGCCCTCCAAGACTACGAAAAGGTAGAACAATTCGTTTACCTAGGTAAACCCCTAATTACAAATGACGGCGATTGTATCAATGAGCTGAGCCGTCGTATAGGAATGTCCAAAAGTGCAATGACTAGCTTTGAGAAAATTTGGAGGAACAAGGGTATACGTCGAACTACCAAAATACGTCTAATGCATTCTTTGGTATTCTCTATTTTTCTCTACGGAGCTGAAACCTGGTGCCTCAAAAGTCGAGACATTAACAAAATAAGCGCTTTTGAGATGTGGTGCTGGAGGCAAATGTTAAGGATACCATGTAGAAAACATTGACAAAAAAATATAAGCAACATTCAATAAATGATCACTGTATAAAGGATGTTTACTATATTAAAAAATATTACCAAGAATAGCTGAAAAAATATTACTAAAAAAAACTGATTTTGGGGCCACATCCTATGTTGTTCATTATATTATTGGCATGCGGTAGTCAATTTCTTCAGTCATGATTTACAAATGACCGATAGCATCAACATTAAGCTGTCAATCCGACTGATCGTTAGTGACGTGCAATTTTACAGAAAAGACATGCTATCGTTGAAGATAACATGGATATTTATAAAAGACAATGCAGAAAACGGGTGTCAAACGCTGCGTAAAAGATTGGTTGTTAAAAATGGATTACAATGGATATATATATATATATATATATCCATTGTAATCCATTTTTTATCCAATAAGTAGTATATATATATATATATATATATATATATATATATATATATATATATGTATATATATATATAAGTAGTATATATGTATAATATATACAACTACAATACAACAATACAACTGTATATATATACTACTTGTTTTGTTTCCAAGATTTTCTCTCTGATTCGCTTCGTGTCCAATTTACTTTTTCTTAAATCTTGGAATAACGAATACATATATCGGAACTCTTTTCGTTCTCTTTATAAAAGAGGTACAAAGTGGAAAATATTTTGAGGCAAATAATTAAAAATTATTTCAAAACACTTCTCTCACACTCTTTAGGCAATTCTACTTAGATCTTGACTGTTTTAATACAACAGTGATCAATTGATTTGTTAAGTATTCTTTAAAGTTTTTTAATTAGTATTTAGGTCCACGTAATTCTGATATTACAGATATCGCTCAAAGCTATCAAATAAGCTAAGAAGTGCTAAACTGTTATTTAAATTCTCTTAGGTTAGTTGGGTTCCCACACTCTCATTATCAAATTCTGAAAATTCTTGAAAATTGAAATGTACTTTTCGACCTTACTTAGTTCTTGACGAGGTTCTTGTAAATTACCCCAAAGTTTTGACTAGTAAATCCACTCTTTCAAATAAATAAAACCAATTTTTGTATTAATAAATGATTCGTCGTCCGTCTATATACCGTCCTATCGATCCCAATAACACAAGTCTTGAGGTAAATGTCAATAACACGATTTTCATAAACTATTAGCTGTAACTAACGTAACGAGAATCGGTTTCATAATTTATATTGCATTTCACACTAATGAATCTTTAAGTAAAACTATAAGATAATTCGAACATTAAAATTTGTCTCAATTTAATTGCACATTTGACATTCAATTTCCGCCCAACATATATAGCCTATCGTTTCAAAATTAGGAAGAAATATTCTTTTCATATCTGGTACCAAATAACTTATCTTCTATAATACTATTATAATTCGAAAGTCACTTACTTTACTTAACCGATTTTGATAAAATTTGGTATGAAGCGTGCTTGTCATAGCTAACATAGGCTATTTATTCCTGTCGGAGCGTCACGGTAGCATGCGCAAGCGATCCCGTGGCGCTCCCGTTAAGACGGGAAGGGTACCGCTGGGTTTTTAGTGGGTATTCCGATGACCGGGGCACACTCGGTGCCTTGGACATACGGCGAGTCCCACATACCCCCCCCACTGTTCCCGTGGGGGGAAACGCGTCATGCGTTTTCCCAGCGCCAAAAAAAAAAAAAAAAAAGGCTATTTATTCCTATATTTTAATTCCTAACACCTGCAAAATACGTGGGCGTAGCCGAGGGTGAAAACTAGTTCTTCAATAAAGGTGCCGTGTCGTGGTGAATTAGACAACGATTATCAATTGTTGGTTTCAATTGCCGGACTTTATATTAACGAAAATATAATATTAATGATTAGTATAATAGTTGAGAGTAACTCGTATGTCGTGACGGCAAACGGCATGACTTTCTTTTGCTATCAATAGTCTTGCTCCCATCTCTACTTGGGAGTGCCTGATGTAAAGTATATTTATTTTATTAACGAAACTTTATGTTATTATGTATTTATTTGCTTCGATCGTTATTTAAATTCTTTCAATAACGATCAATTTTGATGTTTTAATAATGTAAAGCATACAACTTCATATTAATAATATACAGTGGTAGTCATATAATTAGAAACACTTCTTATGAATAAGGAAAGTATAACTTCAACGTACAAATGTTCGTAAAAAATATACACATTCACTAATTAATAATCATGCAATAATATAGCCACTCAAATAAAAAACTCATTAAATGCATAAAATATAAAACATATCTTACTTTTAATTACAAAATGAGTCTTACACATGTAGGAGCTTATTTTCTGTTACTGGCCGCTTGGACGCCTAATTAGAAACATTTTAAAACAGCATCCATAACTCGTTCTTTTTTTGAAATTGGAGAATAACATTTCTTTTTCTATTATTTTGGCAGCAATTCAAAATTTAATCGGAATTTTATTTTGTTCAAAATCGGCAAAAATAAAAGTAGTGACGCGTCAACTAGGCAAATCATTGTTAATTTATATAAAGATAATAAGTGGGCGTACAGAAGAATAGCTAAGCATAAATAAAATTAAATTGTTCTGTTAAGAAAGTTTTTAATGCAATTGATCATTATAAAACACATGGAACTGTTGAAAATGTTCTTAGAAATCGTTCGTGTTGCTAAAAAGACCCAAGTAAAGGCTCCAACCAGATTAAAAATAAAGTTTTTCACCTGATGACCCAAGAAACATCTCGTCAAGACTGATACGCCGAAGATTAGTGGAAGCTAAATTGTTTGGAAGAATCTCTCGAAAGGTGCCGCTTCTTACCAAGCAACACCGAGAGAAGCGATGATTATTCGCTAAAAAATATGTTAATTGGACTGTACGAGAATGGAAAAAAAGTGTTATTTTCAGATGAAACAAAAATAAATATGGTAAATTCCGATGGAAAGCGCTAAGTTAGACGCCCTGTAAACAATGCTTTTAATTATAAATACACAAGGAGTATAGCACGGCCATGTGTAAGACTCATCTTGTAATTAAAAGTAAGATATGTTTTATATTTTATGCATTTAATGATTTTTTTATTTGAGTGGCTATATTATTGCATGATTATTAATTAGTGAATGTGTATATTTTTTACGAACATTTGTACGTTGATGTTATACTTTCTTTATACATAAGAAGTGTTTCTAATTATATGACCACCACTGTATATATGTAGTTTGGTAATAAGCAAATTACAAGAAGTATTTCAGCATACAACTTCAAATGACCCAGTTAGAGAACTACCATTACTAATAATATAAGTAAACTCTCAAGTTATATCTTTGCTTATCGCAATCACGTATTCAAGTCATTTTGTGAAGTCAAATCGCATATGTATTAAATAAAAAGTAAATGGATAAAACCTGCACATGAATGAATTAAAGTAATGGTATAGAAAGGACCTAAATATAATAATTTATTCTCCTGTAATTTTTTTTATTTTATTTCCCCCTTTGATGTACATACAGGCATACAGGGCATACAGTTTAACATATAATAATACACTAATACTAATAAAAGACATTAAAATTAATGCTACTGGCCATAATATGAAAGATTAAATATATTGTGTAATAAAACACGGAACTCTAAATATATGTATGTACGGATTAGATTTGAAAATGTTAAACTCGTCTGTTACTGAATCTGAAATTGAAAATCGAATAGGTCGTAACAGTTTTAATATGCGATTTTTTTTCTCTGGTTTTTTATTATTTTTATGTACTAAATACATAAAAATAATAAAAAACACAACTAATGAAACTTCAGTAGGTTTGTGTGTTATACTGCAAAATAATAGTTGTATGTATTAAACAAAAGGTGACAGTATTTCTTACGGTTTTACAATAAAATGCTTCAGCAACGTGAGTTTCAGAAGCAAAAAGTTATCATCTAAATGGAATTTTGTTGTAAACAACTTCGTAATGGTGTTCATGAAAGTATCTTAAATGTTTCATATAATGCGTTTTTCTCATTGCTGTAAAATATCCCAACGTATGGATATACAAATATCTATAGCACAACATATGATAAATTTATACATATGAATTCAGTGTTATCAATGTAGACATAATGTATATTGTTCTAGTAAAATACATAAAAAATAATAATCACATACACGTATATATACACTAATGACGTATATATCTATATATATCTGACTAAAAATCTTAACTATCTGATTTATTAAAGTATCATAATACATAAAAAACAGTAATTAATTATATCAAATATATAATAAAAGAAATTCAAATCAATGTAATAAAGCGAAACATCCCTTACGTACACATACATTCTTAACGGCCATATAAACAAAGGCAGGGCTATACAAATATTGACATCGGAAAAACTTGATTGTTTACTGTTCTTTCCTAATTTCATTCCACGAAAATATTCGTACACTCCTAGGAGTGAATATTGTTGCTGCCCGAAACCGTTATGTAATGTTTTCGATTTATTTTTTGTCTCGCGAAAATATTTCAAGGAAATATTATGTATAAGAACAATATGTTATGTGTTATGACAGAGAATTGGTGGAGAATGGTCGCTACATGAACACAAACCATATCCAGTGAGCATTCCATTTATTATAAAACTATATAAAATAAGTTTGTAAGGTTCTAAATTCTGTCATATTATTAATACATTTTCTCAAAAATAAAGATACGATTAATTATTTATGTAATAGTAGTTTGTAAGAACGCCAACGTGTCTTCGTACCTACTAAGTTAATGCTGGATTAATTTTATTGCTGATCATTAAATAGGTTGGTAGTACATTAAAGTTGATTTCTGGTAATAAACTTCACCTTAATATTTAAGGTTATTGTTTTTTATCTTTGTATTTATCTTTTATCTAACTTTGTTTGAATTTTAATGGTAATCAAATCATCACAAATCAACATATACTACATATGTAATAGTAATAGTTATTAAGACTTCACTGCTAAAAAAACATGATTGACTAATATTTATACATTAATATGTAGAGAACTGAAATAATTCTGCGCGGGTGACATTTGTATAAATGTTTTATGATGCGATTAACAAATACATACGCATAACAATGTCATGCGCCCTTTTGCGTTAACTATTTTTAAAAACTTGGCGCATAAAGGGTAGTGTTATGATAAAGAGTCTTATATAAAAACTACTGATATCATATTGTATATGTTTTGGTGATAGGGCTTTGTGCAAGTATATAATTATACAAAGGTATAATTCCCTTATCAGTTATTCTACCACCAAATACTCGTAGCAACATTTTATGTTGCAGTGTAGCGTGAGAGTAAGCGAACCTGTCTTATTACAGGCAGAAAAGACACACCACCTAGTTCCGTACTTGGCGGCATGTTGGTGGAATTTAAGAATCAGTAGTTATTTTATACAGTGTATGTGGGTGGTAATGCCCCCCCACCATCGGTCGGTGTTAGCCGGTGTCCAATTTCGAATAAATAAAAAAGTTATTGCGACTTTTCACCTAAAGTATACTCGTATCTGAAATATGCTTCGCTTTCATATTTTCATTTCCATTCTCACGTTCGAAAAAGCTGTTTGCGTTTAATAGCATCCTCAACGATGAGCTTCTGTGTTTTAAAGTGCGCCGATATTTTAAAAACGTAATTTACATTTTAAAACTTATTTTTCAGATTAGTGATTTTAGTGTTTATTTTCGCCAATATTATTTTCACAATATTTAATATTAATTTAATAATAAAATCAACGAAATGCATTTCATAGTAAGCTTTATTAAAAGGCTTTTCTCGTACCAGTCACTGAATCCTGTAACATTATGCCAGAACATGAAATCTATGTATATAACAATCAAACGTACTTACGTTCATTTATAAAATATTAGTTAGGAAAAATGTAATAATTTTCTTATTATATTGTAATAATTCTACCACGTTTATAATACCGAAGAGATTAATATTCCATAATCAAATATCATGTCTTCGTAGCTGCACTTTAATAAGCCAAAATTATGAAGGTAATTAATTATACAGTTTAACTACTGAAGCAATAAGCAATCTTAAAGAGCCGAGTAGCAGCTTGAAATAAAATATCGTGAGAGAGTGTAATTTATTTATTTTAAAAAAATAGTTCTTTTTTTAAACTGTGCTTGTTCTTTCAATCTGCATTAAATGTTCAGGAATCTTTTTTAATAATATTTTAATTTAAAAAAGGAACGTTATCATAATTATTTTGTTCAAATTAATTAAGGGAATTAAAGTGAAATTAAAAGTTTATTATAATAAATATCGTTTCGTACATCTTCGTGCAAGCCCACCTGGGTAGGTACCGTGTTCAACGTTTTAACGTTTAAACTTCATTAATGAGGTTTTTTATAATTATCTTTTATTAATACGGAAAAAATGGACTTTAGGCTTGATTATTATCTTAGTTTTTGTTTTAAACATGCAACTATCAATGCTGTATGTATCATTTATTTGTCAATATATTATATATTTAATTTAATAAGAATTGACTAGTATGATATTATTGTGGTATAAATCATACGACAGCAATAATTAACGTTAACATTTTCGTCCGTTGATTGTCTAATGCCAATGGTTTGATTAATGACCTCGCGAAGGGTGCGACCGAGGTTTAACACGTCAACTTGTTGCTTCACTATTCAAACACTGATATTGATCACGCCGCAGTTATCGCTAATCATAATTAATCGTTTGCTTAATTAATTTGTCGATACAGACACGGAACACGGAACGGACAGTCGCTACGGAATTCTCATGTAGTCGATTTTCATCCGACGTTGGTTTCATCAAAGTATCAATTATAAATACAAAAAATGCAAATAAACTTAGTGGTGGGTCTGGATTTGAACCCGTTTTGAATCCTAGTCTAAACACTAGCTTCACCCAATCGACTCACTATCTCCGCTCTTGTATAACTAATTAATGACTTATAATTTCCTCGCAATTTAATTTATTTGTTTATTACATACCTCCATTGGTTGTAATATACTATTAATGGATTTGAAATATTAAATTTAGAAATAGTTACTGTGACTTAAAAAATAAACAAATAAATAATAAATAAGTTTTTACCTAAATGAGTCCTATACAACTTCCGTTGCAACTTCCGTTGCAACTTGAAATAGTTTAGAAGGATAAACTATTTCAAGTTGCAACGTATAGGACTCATTTAGGTAAAAACTCACCAATACCCAGAATGGCGACGTTATATAATAACACTTCTAAAGAAATAAATGATTTAGACATATGCCACGACAAGTTGGTACAATTTAGGCAAAAAATTTTGGCCTTTTTAAAATAATATATTAATAATGCATGCACTATTAAAATTATAATTTAAATTAAACTTGGATCTGTTTGTCATGAATTAACTAATGATATTTTTTATAGACATTTATGAATATTCATATATGTACATATAATATATATTTTCTTCTTGATTAATTTTAGTATTACACATAATGCATTTTTTTTTAAATAACTATAATCAAATAAAATATTTTTTTAAATTTAATTTTGTGATATTTTAAAACTTTGTGTTATATTGAAATGTTAAATTGTATTTTCTGTAATAATGTTATTAGTTATGTCAATGTTATTGATTATTATGTAATGTTTTGTTGAATTTATTATTATTGTTTTTTAATTTAAATCTTGATATACTACAATTATTATATTTTGCATGATGTGATAGCCTATAATTAAAAGGACATTTAAGTTATTGTTAATAGTTTGATAATGAAATTAATGTAATAATGTTTTCTTTTGTTGGTTATCCAAATAATAAAAATAAAATAAAAAAATAAACTAAATATTACAAACTAGGTAGGCGCAGAAATATTTAATTTGTGCATCGGTTATGATTCGCATAGCATTTGCTTGAAAAGTGTACGGTCCGCAATTTTTCCCTAAATCGTTTGCATAATATCTAACAAAATGTATCTAAGAAGCAATTTATAAACATACTGTGAGTCTCTAATTTATTACCAAAAATAATAATAAGAAATTTAGATTTCAGTCAAAGTATTCACTTATTTTAAAGAAATGATTACCGCTATAAAATACTAGTATGATAATAATAATGTTCTCCAGACCGATTTCGGCCACGGCGGCCAATCTTAAGAGAGATAAGCCAATTGCGCAAGAGATATTATAGTGCATAAGTGTGTGCGCAAACACAGGTGCACTCTCTGTTTCCTAGCTCTTATAATCCGATGGGACGGCAATCTGACACGGCCGGAAACAGTTCAGGCGCAGGACCAATGGCTTTACGTGCTTTCCGTGGCACGGGAGTTTACACACTTCCAACTTCCAGACTCCGGGCGGCTACTGAGAATTTTCTGACAGAAAAACCCAATATCATTTTACTGGCCCAACCTGGGAATTGAATCCAGGACCTCCGGGTCTGCGGCCTTACATCTATGATCTAGCCACTAGACCAACGAGGCAGTCAACAGTCTACTATGATAAATAATTGTAAAACTGTCTCGTTAGTCTAATTCCTATCTTATAAGGCTGCATACACCGAAGTTTTATGTTGAATTTAGTTTTTTTTATATTACTACCGCCCATAGTCATTGGCGATGTAAGTAATAATAACATTTAGTGACTATAATGCGGCATCAACCTTGGGATCGAAGGCTGGCCCACTCACCTTCAAAACGAAACGCAACAATACTAATTGTATTGTTGTTTAGCAAAAGAATATAAATTCCCGAATAAACAAACTCCAGTCGGGCCAGTAAAAGTTATTGGGACGTTTTATCAAGACATTATCTTTAGCAGGCCATAGTTTGCAGGCAATGTTTACTTTCTCCTTAAAACACTGTTCGTCCTAAACACTCCCCAGTCGTGTCGAATTGCTGACCCATCGGATTATAAGAGTGAGGGGCTTAGGAGGTAGCACGATTAGTAACTAATTAAATTCTATTATGTACTTTTAATACTAAAAGTCAACGAAAACGACAATCAGTCGAAATGATTCGTTCATTGTGGCAAAAAATATATTTTTTTTTTTTTAAGAAAATCAATTTTCCTAACAATACTCAGCAAAACAATTTTGACAACTGTCAAGGCTTCACTCCCTTTCTGTACGCTCTGCAACACTCCTCCCTGTTCCCCATCGACTGTTTAATATCCCATTGCTATCCATCTCAAATTTCATAATTGCAATATATAAGATCATTTTATTATTTCCTTGTGCTGACTGCCTCGTTGGTCTAGTGGCTAGATATAAGGCCCCAGACCCGGTGGTCCTGGGTTCAATTCCCAGGTCGAGCCAGTAAGTAATTATTGGGTTTTTCTGTCAGAAAATTCTCAATAGCAGCCCGGAGTCTGGAAGTTGGAAGTGTGTACACTCCCGTGCCTCGGAAAGCACGTAAAGCCGTTGGTCATGCGCCTGAACTCTTTCCGGTCGTGTCGGATTGCCGTCCTATCCTAGCCGTCGTTCGGGTTATGAGAGCTAGGGAATAGTGAGTTCACCTGTGTTTGCGCATACACTTGTGCACTATAATATCTCCTGCGCAGTTGGCTAATCTCTCTTCAGATTGGCCGCCGTGGCCGAAATTGGTCTGGAGGACGTTACGTTATTATTTCCTTGTTTAAAGAGGATTATATGTATACTGCCGTCCTAAGGAAAAAATACGCATCTAACACTTTTTTTTAAATGGAGTTTTTTTCCATATTTAGAATTAGTAAGAAAAAAATGCATCTGCCAGTATTTTTTATATTATTCTTAGACTTATACAAACTGAGTTATCAGTGCATAAATCAAACGTATTTGCAAATAATTTATAATATTTTACCGCAAAACAGCAGTACTTGGTATAGTTGTAATCCGGTTTGTGAGGTGAGTGAGTCAGTGTAATTACAAGCACAAGGGACATCTTAGTTCCCAAGGTTGGTTGCGCATTGGTGATGTAAGCGATGGTTAATATTTCTTACAACGCTAATGTCTAGGAGCATTGGTGATCACTTACCATCAGGTGGCCCATTTGCTCATCGGTCTACCTGTACTATAAAAAAGTTAAATGTATAATGCATAGCCACACACAAAAAAATACATTCATTTTAATTTTCCTTCTACAACAATTTTAAAATTACAAATCACTTATTTTCTCCATATATAACTTTTTGTAGATGCGTCATTTTTCTACATTTCGGTTATGATCGGCGGTATACTCGTATTAAATTAAGTCGAATGCCACAAAGCCGATATTTACGAGTATAGTTTTCTAAAAAGTGCTTTTTTGTTTCTCATTGTTATTTGCTTATTTGAATTCTTAACATTATATACATACATGTACAACACACAACTAATGTTATATTCTTAAGCATAAATACTATTATAAAATTTCGCATTTAATTTTTGTTTTGCTACTTTTTATTATCCGTTGTTTTTATTAGCTGTGGATTCCACGCCGCGGATTAACATTAATTTAAGTTACGCGGGCTCCGTTCCAGTCAGTTTGTCGAAAACCATAAGTTCTCATATTCAAACGTATGGGAATGGATGCTATGAATAACATAAATGTCAAATAAATGTATTCGTATAAAATGATGACTCTAGATACTACTAGAGACTCTAGTAAGTTTAAAAAATATTATATCACATTCCTATTAATGAGCTTATTTATTATTATTAATAATAATAATAATAAAATCATTTATTTCGACCAAACAAGGATCATATATACAAGACAATAAATAATAAAAAGACAAAAATGACAATAACAATATTTTACAGATTTTACATATTATAAATTAGATTAAATTAATTCGAATTAAATCATAATACCAAATTAAATTAAATATATTTGAATTAAATCAAATCAATTCAAATGCAGTCAAATCAAAAACAAATCAATCACATTAAATTATATTAAATTAAATCAATCTAAATTAAATCACATTACATTAAAATTAAACAATGTCATGAATGTAATTGATGTCAATTAAATTAAATGTCAACACATTAATATTCATTATTAGACATGAATCATATTACAATGATTCAAGTACTGACAGTCAAACGTGCATGAGAACATTTTTAGGATGGTGTTAGCTGTCCTGCACCCTGCGCAAAAGAGATGTACATCGCTTACGCATGGTTGCATAAAAACAATCGATTCGCGAGTCCGAGTACCGCGGCAGCCCCATCATCACGCTGAGGTAATGCCGATATTTATATACCTATTGTTGGATATCGCGTCTGTATAATTAAACAATATACAATAATTATTATAGTAAAGATGCAGAATATTTTCATGATTATTGTCGTAAACATTCACGTCCTTTACACGGCAAATAAACAGAAAAAAAATCAATAATCTTCGTTTTCCGTCTGGAACAATGCGTTTTGAAAATTATGTAGTAATAATAACTAAAATATTTTTTTATAGAGCAGAAATGAATGGACTACGTTATATGTATACATTGTATATCTTGAGAGGTCAAACTGCACTCGTTATATATTTTTTGAAGTATTATTTCAATGTATAGCTCAGAATTAAGCTGGTAGCAACTGACGAATATATGACTATTTAACTACAGGAATTATTTTGTAATAATAGGAATTATATTTATTGTTTTAATTTCAAGGTTAAAACATAAAAGATAGTTAAGCAGCTTAAACAGTTAAAGCGGTAATTGAAAAAAAAAGAAATATAAGCTCATTCTGTAGGTTGAAAGAGATGAAGCATAAAGTATTAATCAGACGAAAAGCGTCTGTTTAAGTCTGCGCAGATGAAACTTTGTATTTCTTTATTTGAGATTTTTATTTGTAGATGATTAAATTCCATTGTATTAGATAAAATAAAGTAAAAATTATTTATAAATAGGATTTGATAAAAATCTATTAGACTATTAATGAATTTACGGCATAAATTTTGTCATGCTATCATAAAATCTAGATAAGATATGATAAGATAGGGATGCAAGGGAGCACAACTACATCTAAGTGCTCCCAGCCAACCTCACCTGCACGTGGTGCATCCTGCCGATTAACAAACGAGGCTCTGGCGACCGACAAATGGCGGTATAACCATTCCATGAAGGCGTAGCTAAATCACAGACCGGTGACGGGCAGCAGCGTCATCTGTGCGACGAGCTACGCTCTGCGATCACCAACCCGCCTGCCCAGCGTGGTGATTATGGGCAAAAACCTTAAATGGCACACGACGATACGCGACGGCCCCCTAGTTCCCGGTCGCCCCGCTGTTCCTGGCCAAGGCGGCGGCCATGGTAAGGGTGGGGCAAGGGGTGCTAAGAATACCCGGGTTACGGTAGGCCGCCAACACCGACTGACTCTGGCTACGTACAACGGACGCACGTTACGGCTCGACGAACACCTGGCACAGCTCGAAGAAGAGCTGAGGAACATAAGATGGCATATTTTGGGGTTGTGTGAAATCCGAAGAAAGGGGGAGGATACCATAAACTTAGAATCAGGCCATCTTATGTACTTCAGAGAGGGAGACCAACTATCCCTTGGTGGCGTCGGTTTCTTGGTCCATAAGGCTCTCTCTGACAACATTCTGGAAATCTCCAGTGTGTCGGCAAGGGTAGCGTATCTTGTGATCAGACTTACCAAGAGGTATAGCCTCAAGGTTATCCAAGTGTATGCACCGACTTCGACACACTCGGATGATGAAGTGGAAGAAATATACGAAGACATTTCTAAGGCATTGCATAGCACCCAAAATGCCCACTTCAATGTTGTGATGGGAGATTTTAACGCTAAAGTGGGAGTACATACTAGCAGCGAATCGGTGGTAGGACAACACGGATTTGGAAGCAGAAATCATAGGGGGCAAATGCTTGTCAACTTCCTTGAGAAAGAGGGACTGTTCTTGATGAACTCCTTCTTCAAGAAACAGCCTCAACGGAAGTGGACGTGGCGAAGCCCAGACGCTATGATTAAAAACGAGATTGACTTCATTATGACGGACAAGAGGCGAATATTTAGAGATGTCTCCGTGATCACAAGGTTCAATACGGGTAGTGATCACCGACTTGTACGAGGCACTCTAAATATTGACTACAAGCTCGAGCGCGTTCGTCTAATGAGGTCTACACTCCGGCCAAAACTGCTCCAAGCTGTGGAGTCTAGTACGTTTCAGTTAAAACTGGAGAACCGGTTCGCTGCCTTGGAAACCAACATCGACGTTAACATCGACCAGAAACTGGAACAAGTGATGGGTATCCTTAGGGACGAGGGGACGAAATTCTATCAAGCTTATAACACCGGCAAGAGGTCCAAGCTTTCGAAAGAGTCTCTAGAGCTAATGCGAAAACGACGTGAAAACCCAATAGTCACTTCGTCAGATCTAAATAAGCAAATATCTAAGCTGGTAAGACGTGACCTCCGAAATTCCAATACGCGCTCTATAAAAGAAGCGATCGAGCGAAATCTGGGGTCAAAAGTCTTCGTTCAACAGCTAGGCCGAAGCCATCTGACGAAGTTGACCACTTCAAAGGGAAAAGTCGTCGCTTCTAAGCACGAGATTCTTAAGGAAGTGCAGGACTTCTACGGTAAATTATACACATCAGAAGCGCCTCGTCCCCAACCCGACCCTGAGGATCCTAGAGCCACTTTAACCCACTTTACTGAAGAGCTACCAGAAGTCAGCCAAGACGAAATTGTGATGGCTTTGGGGCAGCTTAAAAATGGAAAAGCCCCCGGGGAAGATGGCATTACGACCGAGCTACTAAAGGCAGCTGGTAAACCTTTACTAGCGCAGCTCCAACAGATATTCAATTCTGTCATTTTTTCGGGGAGAACTCCAAAGGCATGGAGCAAGAGTGTTGTCGTAATGTTCTTCAAAAAAGGAGATAAAACTTTGTTGAAGAACTACCGACCTATTTCTCTCTTGAGCCATGTCTATAAGCTGTTTTCAAGGGTCATTACGAATCGTCTCGCGCGTAGACTTGACGAGTTTCAGCCACCGGAACAGGCTGGGTTTCGAAGAGGTGACGGAACCATAGACCACATTCACACAGTACGGCAGATTATACAAGGGGATGTCATTTCCCCGAAATTGTTCAATAATGCATTAGAGGATATGTTCAAGACGCTGCACTGGGAAGGGCGGGGCATAAACGTAAACGGCGAGTACCTTTCACACTTGAGATTTGCAGACGATATTGTCATCATGGCAGAAACCGTTCAGGATATGCAGTATATGCTGAGCAGCTTGGCTGATTCTTCTGCTCGAATTGGTCTCCGGATGAACTTGGAAAAACCAAGATAATGTTCAATGAACACATCAATCCGGAGCCGATAGCTCTCAACGGAGTTCCTCTTGAAGTTGTTCAGGAATATGTGTACCTTGGGCAAACTTTGCAGTTAGGTCGAAACAACTTCGAGAAGGAGGCACGCAGAAGAGTACAGCTGGGCTGGGCAGCGTATAGGAAACTTGGTCAAGTCTTTTCGTCACGCATACCGCAATGCTTGAAGACAAAAGTCTTCAACGAGTGCGTCCTACCAGTTATGACCTACGGAGCCGAGACGTGGACACTGACAGTGCGTTTGGTCCACCATTTCAAAGTCGCTCAGCGAGCTATGGAGAGGGCTATGCTTGGAGTTTCTCTGAAGGATCGAATCCCAAATGTGGTGATCCGACAGAGAACCAAAGTTATCGACATAGTACAAAGGATTAGTAAGCTGAAGTGGCAGTGGGCTGGTCACACATGTCGCAGAACCGACAATCGCTGGAGTAGACGTATTCTGGAGTGGAGACCACGCCTTGGCAAACGTAGCGTAGGGCGCCCTCCTGCTAGGTGGAGTGACGATATACGCAAAGTGGCTGGCAGCGGATGGAAATCGAGAGCTGAAGATCGAGCTCAGTGGCGTGCCATTGGAGAGACCTATGTTCAACAGTGGACAAAAAATGGTTGATAATGATGATAATGATGAAGATATGATAACATAATTTATGTGTTCAAAAACATAAAATTTATATAAATTTTTAGGACTCGGAACATTACAGAAATTATATTATAACAAAGAAAATATGAAAGTAATCCATATAATATGAAGTAATTCACTTAGCTTTAAAATTGAAATATCCGTATCCATGGCAGCAATTAAAACTTTTCAAAGTTATTATTAATATAAGTTTTCTTATATTCAGTTAAAAAGAGTCAGCTCGAAGAACGATCCTGAAGTTTAGTTGATTGAGGTAATGCCGATAGGACCCAAGGGACAGGATGGAACCTTTTCTAGAACTGTCGAAAGTTGATACGCTCGGTCGCTTCTGGGTCACAGCGGTCTGAAAGCCTTTCGAGTTAAGTATTGAGCCGTCATTTGTATTATGGAGTTTTGTTATACAAAGTCTATATATTCTCAGAGCCAAATTATTTTGTACCAAAATATTGTATAAATATATATTTTCCAAAGCCTGTGTAAAAATATTGTTCACGAAACGAGTATAACATAATTTGAGTATGAAACGCTTTCGTTTTTATTTTATACAAACATGTCATATTTGCTTTAAGATTTTAAGGTAACGTGTATTTGTAGACAATATTATATTTTACTGTTTTAGCTTTCCCGTTTCAATTATATTTCGTACAAGGTAGTGAAGCTTATACGTTTCGCGGATTCATTTCATTTCACTCTTATCTTATTTCTGAGGCACAGAACTGAACTCACTTCCAACTACCAGACTCCGGGAGACTTTCCGGGACTGAGAATTTCGACAGAAAAATCCAAATATTTTTTATATTGGCACGACCTGGGGCTTGAATCCAGGACTTCGGAATATGTGGCCTTGTATCTAGCCACTAGACCACGAGGCATAGCTATAAGTAATCAGTAAGGCATTGTACTACATAAATAAAGATGTTATTGATATGGGATTTAACAAAGGATTATCCATTCAATAATTTATTATATTCATACTTATTGTTGTAATACCATCATCACATCATCACATCATCATGGTGATGATGGTATTACAGCTGAGCTTCTGAAGGCAGGTGGTACACCAATCCTCAGGGCTCTTTAGAGGCTATTTAACACCGTCATAGCCAAGGGTCAAACGCCAAAGGCATGGCGCAGAAGTGTGGTGGTGCTTTTCTTTAAAAAGGGTGATAACACCCTTTTGATGAATTACAGACCCATCTCATTGCTGAGCCATGTCTACAAGTTGTTTTCGAGAGTCATTACGAATCGTCTCGAGCGAAGGCTCGACGACTTCCAGCCACCCGAACAAGCCGGTTTCCGAAAAGGCTTTAGCACCATAGACCACATACATACGCTGCGGCAAGTTATACAGAAGTCTGAGGAGTATAACCAGCCACTTTGCTCAGCGTTTGTGGACTATGAGAAAGCCTTCGATTCGATCGAAACCTGGGCCGTGCTAAAGTCTCTCCAAAGGTGCCAAATCGATTATAGGTATATCAAGGTGTTAAAGTGCTTGTACGAGAACGCCACTATGTCAGTCCGACTCCAGAATCAGAACTCAAAACCTATCCAACTGCAGAGAGGCGTAAGACAGGGAGACGTGATATCTCCGAAACTGTTTACCGCTGCATTGGAAGATGTTTTCAAGCTTCTGGACTGGAAGGGATTTGGCATCAACATCAATGGCCAGTACATCACTCATCTTCGATTTGCCGACAACATAGTGATTATGGCTGAGACCTTGGAAGACCTCGGCGCTATGCTCGATGACCTCAGCAGGGTATCTCAACAAGTGGGTCTACAAATGAACATGGGCAAGACGAAAATCATGTCGAACATCCATGTTGCACCCACTCAAGTAAAGGTTGGAAATTCTGCACTCGAAGTTGTGGACAATTATGTTTATCTAGGTCAGAACATCCAACTAGGTAGGTCCAACTTCGAGAAGGAGGTCAATCGTCGAATCCAACTCGGCTGGGCAGCGTTCGGGAGGCTACACGATATCTTCTCATCCAAAATACCGCAGTGTCTTAAGTCGAAAGTCTTCGACCAGTGTGTGTTGCCAGTGATGACTTATGGATCAGAGACGTGGTCGCTCACTATGGGCCTCATAAGAAGGCTCAAGGTCACCCAACGAGCAATGGAGAGGGCTATGCTCGGAGTTTCCCTGCGAGATCGAATCAGGAATGATGAAATCCGCAGGCGAACCAATGTCACCGACATAGCCCGAAGAATTGCTAAGTTGAAGTGGCAGTGGGCGGGGCACATCGCTTGCAGAACTGACGGCCGCTGGGGCAGAAAGGTTCTCGAGTGGCAACCACGAACCGGAAGACGCAGCGTGGGCAGGCCCCCTACAAGGTGGACCGACGATGTCGTGAGGATCGCGGGAAGCCGTTGGATGCGGGTAGCGCAGGACCGACTATCGTGGAAATCCTTGGAGGAGGCCTTTGTCCAGCAGTCGACGTTTTCCGGCTGAAATGATGATGATGATGATACTTATTGTTTGAACAAATCTTGTTAAATATTTAATATAACCACAAGGTAGGTTTTAATTAGTATTTATGATCTAAATTTTGATTTAAACCAAACATTTGATTAACATTTTATGACTCATGCACATACAATATACAGCCTTAATTGTGTCTTCGTTAACTCTATTTAATGGAATAAGTTAGTAGGTATTCTACTTACCTGCTCGGCTGTGCAGTAAAACGAGAGTATTTAAATAGCCCAGCTGATTAAATAATTTAAACCGACACTTTTGCTTTATACGGAAGAATTGAGCTTAAAATTTTTATAAAATCTCTTTGTTTTAGGTGTCGCGTAACTGTGCATATTAAGGGTAATGTATACTTTATTCATTGTGCCAGTTCAAATAAGAACCTAGTATTTAATATCTATTTAGGTAAAAATTAATAATAATCGAGATTTTTTTGAAAAATTCTGTCCTCTTGTTAAGAAGATATATATCAAATATTAAATATAAATAGTCTTCCGGAATCAATATTCTATATATTTTTATTACACATCCGTAATTGCGTCAGACTTTGTATGACTACCATTTTTTTAATTTTTTATTCAGAGTCAGACGACCAGAAAGAGACGAAATTAGAGCTGTCCCATAAATACATAAACACAGTGAAAAAACATAATAATAGATTAATATAGTTTTTGAAACAAATCGTGTCGTGGGTAAAAAGGTAAAATGAATAAAAAATGTATTGAAAATAGACAAAATAAAAAATTACTTGAGAATGAAGACAATCTTACATTAGAATAACTCTAATAAATTTATAGCAATTCTTGATTACACCACAGCTCGGAAATTTCAGAAACCGTAATAAAAGTATAATAATAAATACGCGCGTTCATTTAGCTATGTACAATAAATTACAGCCTTACTTATCTTTTCGTGTAATAATAATAAATGCGATACTGCCCAGACGTATACAGGACAAGAAGATCTAATAGCACATTAAAACGTGAATGCCGTTAAATACCATCGTTTATATTTGATATTATATTATGGTTTATGAACAGCAATGGTTCAGGTTAGTGCCTTTCGTTCACCAGAATTCCTTCTTTATTTTACTACACAAAGCCTTGGGGGAAATCCGGCAGCGATTCTTGCCTATTAAAACCCCTGCAGGGCAAGTGTGGACCAGTGCAAGTCGCACAGATCGGATTGGCTACGGAAACTTACGTGTCACAAAGTTTTCGTCTTTTCCACCCCGAATAAAAAGCACTTAGGCTAGGCTACAGCTATTTTCGGATTATTTTTTTCATTAATTCCTGGCAGTTTTAGTCGTATTGGAGCTATTTGGAGTTATTGTAGTGAAACGCGCGCTTGAATATTATAATATAGCAATTACGGTTTCATTATATAAGGTTCAAACACAAAAGATTAAGAACGAGGAAAAGGCGGAATAGTTTGATTAAAAAATAAATATTTTAATAACAAAATAAGGGACATTATAAAAAATATTTCATTGAATTAAAAAATTAAATAATATGTCCCACAGACGGGATTCAATACACGAGTATGAAGCTCGAGGATGAAGATGAGGATGGGGCTTCTAATCGTGTAGAAATCTATTTTAATAACATTAAGTTCCTCGATTACTTTAACGGAGATACATACGTTAGTTCCAAATTCCCAATGGCTCTTGCTCGGATATGACAAACTTTTCAATTAAAATCGATGCAACTCTGTATACTGCGCCATCTTGTTTTTTGAGGGCAATTTATTGTTACGATATAAAAACGGTAAAGATTGAGGTTTATGAAGGCTGTTGATATTTTTTTTTATGTTAGAAATTAAAACAATATCTTCTCGTTTTCTATTTGTATGTGTGTATCTGTGTCACTGTTCGTTGAATTAGACATATTTATAAAAAGTAAAGTAACAGCGTATAGATGTCTCACTACTGGACTAAGAATCCTCTAATTTTGAGGAGAAGGTTTGGAGTATATCCCACCACCCTGCTGCAATGCTCCATCGCTTTTCCGTCGAGCACTAGATAAATTATTAGCATCAATTAAACACATGACAATTCAGTGTTACTTGCCCGTGTTTGAACCTACTGGAGTATCTCGGCTCATACAATTAGAGAATATAAATCGGCATCGTAATTGAATGAGAATAAATATGATACGATTCTTAGCTTTTATTCGTTCGTTGTCACGTGTTTGTTTTGTGTATTTTCGGTGTTTATATGAATAGTGAATTTGCGTGAATAATTTTTGTATAACGAAATTTACATTATTTAATTATATCAAAATGTTGATATTTCATATTGAATTTGTAAGTTTGAAATTGAATGCAATTTAGACGAAAGCTAAATAAGCAAATGTTAGGTTTATTTTTCGTTAGTAGGATATCTTAATTCTAAGTTATATTGATTAAAACACAGTTTTAATAATAATTGGTATTATATTTTAAACAAAAGTTTGAGATACCACAGGTAATTTAAAAGAAACACGTCGTCATAAGTTCCTTAATGATATTTCACTCCTAAAATATTTAGTACCTCTCTTATTTTCTACAATCATGGATCACAGTAAGTTCTATTGTATCTAAGTTTTGATCATATTATAAGTAATATACATCACTAACTTATGAAAACTTAGTTTTAGCATAATTATTATAAAAGATTATTTGGTTTAATAGCTATATAATTATTCACTACCACATTCATCACTTACAAAAAATAATAGGATGTAAATATATCTCTGAAAATGTAACAATGTAACAAACACAATATTTATCGAGATAGAACGTTGAGGTCAGTCGGGTTGGGGTAAAGGCTCATGAAACCGAAGAGCGGGGGGGGGGGGACGCGACAAAACTAGGGCGGAGCGCGGCGACGGCGCGCGCGGCGTCCACAGAGCAATCGCTGAAACGCATGCCGAAATTCCGGGCTGAACACAGTGTATATCACTGGGTTTAACGTTGAATTGAAATAACCTAACCATAATGACAGAGACGTCAGTACCGGACTAACCTCACAATTACATGTCGGTACTAAAATTGCTAATACGAAAAAAGGAAGCCAGCACGCTACGAACGCGCCGGTAATTATTGCTAATGTCTTTGCCGCTTTCCTTTCCCTTTTAGAATCGGCGGCCTCTTTGGGCTTGCGTCGAACCAAACTCGGATAATAAGCTGCGGCAACGGCTCCATATCCTGTAGTTGGTGGGTCTGCTTCAAGTCCGTTGATGCAAGACTGTTTTTCAGGACTTGTGTTGTTAGAGGAAACATTTGTTATTCCTGTCGTTGTAGTTTCCGATATGGTCGGCAATGGGCGCCCAATAACAGCGACTACAGCAGCAGCTATACCTCCGCTACCACCAGCAGCAACTAAAGCTCCTCCAGCCGGAACAGGCGGTGGTCCCACTCCTCTTGTAGTAGTACCGTGTCGTCTTCTTATTCTCTTCCTAGCAGTTTGGTATATCCGCCAATACAATATTAATATAACGAGTACCGGTACGTAGAACGAAGAAGCTGTTGCAAATATTTGGTAACCTACATCCTGGCTGACAACGCATCGCAGATCTTCGGAAACGCGACGATTCCAATCAGGATCCTTCCATCCCAGCAATGGGGCGATACAAACAAAAAAGCTCGCTATCCAGACACATGCGATCATGTAACCCACTCGTCGCGCCGTTCGTGCGTGGATGTAATCTATATTCGTTACAGCCCAGTACCTTTAAATAAAAGAGACACTATGAGCACATTTACAAATATTATTGGAAATTAATTGCACTATATTTCAATGTTATTTGTCATCACTAAATGTTTTACTATAATTTTAGAGGCCGGTATAATTAAGCAATTATATTTGTATAAAATAAAAAGTAAAATATATTTACCTATCAAGAGCAATGGCAACTAGGTGTAATATTGAGGCAGTGCAACAGAGCACATCACCCGAGGTCCACATATCACACAGTTCTGGGCCCAAAGTCCACTTTTGCGCAACTTCATATACTGCACCTAGCGGCATGACCAAACAAGCCACAAGTAGGTCTGCTACCGCCAGTGACAGAATAAGTTGATTGGCAGCACTCCGCAAATGCCTTTCAAGCAATATTGCTGCTATGACAAATACATTACCTGCGAATAATAAATGGCACAATATTAATATTGCATTTCATTAGTAAAACGAAATATATTTAAAGCGAAATATTTTGTCCCTGCATCTGTTTGTATTTAACTCACATCGTTAGTATATTTATATCTGAGTAGATATCAACAAATCGCAATGTGCGAAAGTAAAAACACGTGTTACACTAACACTAAGCTGAAATTCCTCATGACTTCCTGTTTATGTATAACGAGAACTCGAATAGAAATTAGAGAATTAAATATAAATATCGTACCAACTACAGTTGCCAAAATGAGTAATCCTAGAAGAACAGCTTTAGCTGCGGCCCGCAAAAGAGCAGCAGGCGAGTCAAAGGGCGCGGCCGCCTCCCACCATGTAGTATTGGCCACTGTAACATTCCATCCGAGGGGTACCCAATCTGTAGTATTATATGAAGTATTCTGCACCGGCAGATGGTAAAGGGTCTCCCAATCCAACAGGTCATCACTCCCGTCCGCGCCCTCCATACTCTTTCACCGCGACATTCCACCACCAACTATTATAATGACCATATATAATTAGTAAATTTTATTATAATGACCATAATACACATTAGCATGGAAAATATATAAAATTGATTTTTCAATAGCCTTACCGTCTGTGTTGTAAATTCGAAAGAAAAAAAATAAGGTAGCGCTTGCCATTTTCTTCAAATTATTTCTGCTTCGATGTGACCACAGATGTTATCTGTAATATGAAACTTGATTAATTTATATATTCTTATTCATTTTTAATGTAGAAAATATGTGGGTATCGAAATAAAGTTAAGGTATGAGTATATTGATTTTAATTTGAAAGATATATGACACACAAGCGAGTCTTTTTCGTAAAATCTGCGAAGTATTAATGCGTCATTGTACTTGGAGATGATAATGTTTTCTCAAATAATGCGATCAAAATCTCAATTTTTGTGCCAACCTTTCTCTTGGAATAAGGCTTAGTACGTGACAAGGGTACGTGAGACGCCTTACCCCTTCAAAATAGGAAATAAAGCAAATGCCTTTCGGTTATCTTATTTGCCCAGACTACAGTATTAATACAACTAACGTGGACGATGACTTTGGAATAGGTAACGTGACGCATTAATTAGGTAAATATTAGGTTTTGAAGGTCTCTATTGTTTGTAAATTTTACAGGCAAATAAGAAAACTTCGCTCATCACAATATATCGATTTTCATACTTTCTGAATTAATAATGAACTAAAAATTATTATCAACAAAGCGTAAGGATTTAATTCAATTTGAAGAGTCGAATATTTAATATTATTCAAACAGACGTTGCATATTGATTAAAATATAAAAGTAAAGTAAAATTATTGTACTTTTCTAATAATATTATTTGTTTGGTATAAATTAATCACGTTAGTATTCATTTCTGTGATTAACTGTTTTTCTTTTTAAATTTATTTTATTTAGGTTAAGGGGTCACCACCATCGATAATAATTAGCATTGTTATAATATTACCTTTTCCTTGCACCGTCAATATGCTACCAACGATAGGACTGTTATGTCCTTACGAGTATGAGATGAATTATAAAAACAAATGAAGGTATGAAAATTTAGTTTATAGGTTAAATTACACGTATTCTAACCGCAGAACTACCTTATTAATCACAGCTTTTATACAAATTATTGTAGTAGTATCTACTTTAGTACTTTGCGATTATCACGTCTATCATACTCACTTACCGGGCTTACAAAATTTTATACTTAAGTTGTACAAGACTAAGTTAGTCTTAACTCATCTTTATGAGACCGAGTAGAAGGCGTCGGCGCTATGCGCACCTTCTCCCCTGTAAGCGTCGCCAGGGTTAGTTGGGTTCTTTGTACCCCGGGAACCCAAATGAATTATTACGTAGGTTGTATTCAGATGTGACAATTTGTCAGATAATAATATTGGACATTATTATTTTTTCATTAAAATTAATTAAACAACTCTGAAAGGTTTTCTGACAGTAAATTGTGATAAATAGTAGATTTGTATGGAATAAGGACGGGATATGTAAGAAGAAGCAATCAGATTCGAAGGAAAGCTAAAAACGATTACAATTAGTGAATAAGTATTATTATTATATATTGCAATATTATTTATTTAATTTTACCTTTTATTATTATAATGATCTCTTTTTTTAAATTTATTTAGTAATATTATTTAGTATTGCTTTTATTTTATGTATAATCATAAAGAAAAATATATAATTATTTGAACAGTATTAATGTTTTATATGTAATTTAAAAAAGTTAAAATAATAATTTTAAATAATTATTAGATTTTTATTATTTAAAATATTAAGCAATCGTGGTAAATATATTTTCCATAGCTGGCAACATTTTTATTGTAATGGCGTCTTTTGTTTACAAATTCTTTTTATGTTTTGATGAATATATTTTAGCTAAAATTATAAGTTGCCAAATAGTAGTTACGTGTGAAATGTGATTTTCTTATCCTTATTTTTTTACACCCTTTGTGAGACCCTTTTACTACACAGTAAGTCATTTTTTATAGGCCTGTAGTTTTCGATGATGTTCCTATCTCCTTTTTTTTTGTGTAATAGTATAATTGTGCTCTTGGTCCATTGAAATGAAATGGACTAAAATTATAACAGAATGGCAACCACGTGATGGCAAAAGAAAAAGAGGCAGACAAGCTAAAAGATGGACAGATGATATCAAATTGATTGGAGGGACAATCTGGTCTAGAAAAGCTACCAATAGAGAAGAATGGAAGCAGCTGGAAGAGGCCTATGTGTCAATGGACACGCTGACCACTAAACCGGGAAACCCGATGTATTAGATTTAAGTTAAAAACAATGTGTATGTATGTGTAAAAATCATTGTTTAGTATCAGCAATAAAGGCTTATATTTATATATAAGTCATTTTTTAATAAATTGCGCGAGATGTTTACTATGACACTTTATCGTCAGACGTCAAATGTATTGAGACTAGTAACAATTTGAATGACTTCAATTTGCTTGGGCCTACACTCCTTCTAAGCGTTATTCTATGTTGAGAATATAAATTGTAAAAGACTGAATATATATAAATTGTAAAACCATTTTACAAGTTGTTATACTGAAAATTGCACATAACCAACAATAAGGAACAGCATTTATTTGTATTTTTATGTAGTATTTATGTTGTGATAATATTTATTCTATTGTTGGGCCTTTATAAATAAATACATTTTCACAAAAAATATACATCACCTCAAGCGATCCCTTACCGGTACATATATTCTGTAATACCTACGACATTGCACATTATTCTTCTGTTATATTTTTGTCAGTGATCGCCAGTAAACTAACTGCCTAGACTAATGATTTTAATGAAAACTAGTATTAGATTAGTATTGCAGTTTTAGATTAGTTAGGACTAGGAAAAGATTAAATAAAGAGACGGAGCGTGGTTACAAATGACAGACGTATTCTTTTATTGTAGAGAGAGTGACACTAAAGAGGTTTAGCTATAATAAGTTCGGACTACGTTCATATTTTCAACATCCTCCCTTGAACGTAGACCCATGCCAATCAGGAACTGGTGATGCTTCGGCTTCGCCAGGGCTTTGGTCAGGCAATCAGCAAGCATCGAAGAGGTAGGAATGTACTCGATGCGAATGTCACCAGATTTAACCTTGTCACGAATGTAATGGTGACGAACATCGATGTGTTTGCTTCTAGCATGATAAGCAGAATTACCTGTAAGTTTGATAGCACTTTGATTATCACAAAACAAAGTTATAATGGGAGCCTTAGTTGCAGGCCACAATTCACAATGTAATTGTCTCAGCCACAGGGCTTCTTGAGTAGCTGCTGAGATCCCCATATATTCTGCTTCAGTTGTTGATAATGCAATAGTTTGTTGCCTTCTAGAGTTCCATGATATGGCACCATCTTGGAACATGAAAACATATCCCGTGCAAGACCTTCTTTCTTCAGTACATGATGCCCAATCAGAATCACAATATCCTGTAATTTCTTGGCTCACATTGGCTTTATATAAAATTTGAAGATCTTTAGTCCCCTGCAAATATCGTAAGATCCTCTTTACAGCTATCCAATGTTCTGATGTTGGAGTTTTATTATAACGACTAAGTGTATTCACTGCATAGCAGATATCTGGACGTGTACCCTGTGAGATATATAACAAACAGCCGATTGCTTCTTGGTAGGGTATTCCAGTCAATATTTTATTATCAGAGGGTTTAGAAAATTTCAGATCTGTTTCCATTGGTGTTCCCACAGCTTTGCAGTCCTGCATTCCAAATCGTCTCAATGTACTCTCTATGTATTTTGTTTGATCTATATAAATTCCCTTTTTATTATACGTAATCCGTAACCCTATGTAATAATTAGCTTTTCCCAACTCCTTCATTTTAAGTTTTTGTACTATTTTACTTTTCATATCCTTTACATATTCTATATTATTATAAAACAATAACAAATCATCAACATAGAGGCATAAATACAATATACTTTCTTTACTATGAATATAATACACACATGGGTCCAATTGTGACTTCTTAAATCCAATTTCAAATAGATAACTATCTAGTTTTTGATTCCATGTTCTGCTCGCCTGTTTCAAACCGTATATACTTTTATTAAGCTTACAGACTCTGTCTACTCCATTTTCGTAGTGTGGCGGTTGTGACATATACAACTCCACATCTATATCGCCTTGTAAGAAAGCTGTTATGGCATCCAATTGCTCAATCTGTAACTGATGTTTAGCTGCCATTCCAAGTAAATATCTTATAGAAGTAAGACGTACCACAGGGGCGTAGACATCATTATAATCAATGCCATAAATCTGTTCATATCCCTTGATAACTAATCTTGCTTTATATTTAGCTATGTTTCCATTAGCATCTAGTTTGGTTTTAAAAACCCACTTACACGGAATGGCCTTTTTACCAGGTGGTAGCTCAGAGAGAGTCCAAGTATTATTTTCTATTAATGAATTATATTCACAATCCATTGCATTTCTCCACTCTTGTGCATTTTCACTGTCTAAGGCTTCCTTCACAGTCGGAGGATCAAGCATCAAACCACTATTCCTTGACACATTTTGACACAGGTAGGTAGGCATTTTCCCATTCTTTCTGGGTCTCAAGTTTCGAGTGGTAGTGAGTGGTGGACTCAGGTTGACATTACCTTTAGGAACATAATCTTCATCATCAATATCATCATCACTGATTTGTAAGCTATCATTTCCCTTTACTGTGCTAATACTTTCATATGAGCTTGCTTCACTGTCTACAGTTTCATTTATGCTTACATTGTTTTCTTCTTCATTAATAGATCTATTTAGTGGCATCAGTGCGAAATTCTTCTTAATATCTTCTTCTAAAAATATAACATCTCTACTTCTAACTATTTTTCCTTCTTTTTTATCAAATAATCTATATCCTTTCGATTCTGGGCAATATCCAACAAATATAAGCTCTTTTGATTTACAATCCCACTTTAAACGCTTCTCTTTGGGTATATGCATCATGGCTGAACAGCCAAAGATTCTCATATGTTGTAAATTAGGCTTCACACCTGTCCACATTTCCTCAGGAGTTTTAAAATTTATAGATTTGGTTGGTGAGCAGTTTATTACATAAGCAGCAGTAGAAACTGCCTCTGCCCAAAATTTCTTTGGTAATTTGGCATCAATAAGCATACATTTAGCACGTTCTACGAGAGTTCGATTCATTCGCTCACTCAAACCATTTTGCTCTGGAGAATAAGGAATAGTAAATTGACGTTTGATACCAGATTCTTTACAAAATTTATCAAAAGCTTCATTGACATACTCCTTACCATTATCACTTCGTAATATTTTTATTTTAGTTTGTAACTGATTTTCAACAAGTTTCTTAAATTCTCTAAAACAGTTCAAAACTTGAGACTTAAAATGCATAAAATAAACAAATACCTTTCTTGAGTAGTCGTCAATAAATGTGACATAATATCTGGCACCACCCAGTGACTTTTCTTCCATCGGACCGCATACATCTGAATGTATTATCTCTAGAAGACCGGAAGCCCTTGTGCCAACATGTTTGAACGGTTGCCTAGTTTGTTTTCCCTGTAGACAAGTATTGCATGTCACATTCTTCTCTTGATTAATTTTCACATCTATTCCTTCTGCAGCCTCATTAAGTTTCTGTAGACTGTTGTAGTTCAGATGACCCATTCTTTGATGCCACAGGTGAGCTGAAGATAATAATGCATACGTCTCATCATTAATCACATATAAGCTGTTTTGTATATATCCTGTCATAATTAGTTTTGAGTTGTGATAAATTCTGCAGTAATTCTCATCAAATTTTACTTTACAATTATTTTTGGTGATTTGATGTATTGATAGCAAGTTAACAGCCAATTCTGGCACATACAAAACATTTTTCACCTGTACAGTGCCAATTAACCTATTGCTCTCACAGTCATAGCTTTGTATATTTACTTTACCACTGCCCCTTACAGGTAACCTTTTATTATCAGCCACGGTTATGTTATTTATTGGCGCAGGTTCAAAATCATAAAGTAAATTTTTATTATTAGTCATGTGCATCGCAGCTCCAGAGTCAAGGTACCAACAGCTTTTTTCCAGTGCAGGAGAAGCAGGAAAAGCAGCCACAAAACCAGAAGTTCCATCAGATTTATCCGGTTTGTTATATTCAGCATTATGACTTGAGCCTTTGTTTGTGCGACAAAATTTACCAATATGACCATATCTATTGCACTTAAAACATCGGGGGCCTTTGCCTGAAGGTTTGTTAGCCTTTGCATTATTTTTGTGGTAATTTGAATAAAAAACCGCTGAGTCATTATCATTTTTAACATCCTGAAGAATTTTTGTTTTTACTAAGTCTGTACTTATGGTCACACCTGAGCTTTCCATAGCCATAATCATTGGTTTGTATGATTCTGGTAGCCCTGCGAGGAGGAGCGTACCCAGCCACTCATCATCAACATGAAAACCAATGTTCCTGAGCTTGTGTGCACAAGTAATTACCTTACTTACATAATTTTCTATATTTCCACAGCTCTCTAGGTCTGTAGTTATCAATTCACGTAGTAAACCTACCTTCCTTGTCAAGCCGGAGTCATCAAAAGCTTTGCGCAGGTTATTCCATACCTGATTAGAAGTTTTTGCTTCTTGAATATGTATATAGTTGATAGGATCAACCAGTAGTACGATTTTCGTCCTAGCTTTTGTGTCGTCGCTTTTAGTGTAGGTGCTCTCTTCATCGTGTTCCACGCATTTCCATAGATCCTCGTGTTCCAGATACGTCTTTACAGCAAAACTCCATGTGGTATAATTTTCACGGCCTTTTAATTTTTCTATATTGATAAAGTTACCATTTGACGTCATTGCTGATGATCAACAATAATTATTTTGCTGAAAAATTAATCTGAAAAATTTGCGACCGAGCCGGATTGAAGTTAGTGAACCTCAAATTACTTTTTCGCAAAAAATACTTTCCCTAATAGAACCTGATCGGGCGTCTGGGCCCATAACCTAATGAAAACTAGTATTAGATTAGTATTGCAGTTTTAGATTAGTTAGGACTAGGAAAAGATTAAATAAAGAGACGGAGCGTGGTTACAAATGACAGACGTATTCTTTTATTGTAGAGAGAGTGACACTAAAGAGGTTTAGCTATAATAAGTTCGGACTACGTTCATATTTTCAACAGATTTTCTCGCCGAATGAAACATATTTAGCGCACAAACAATAATATTTAATCAGTACTATATAATTGAATCCATTGTATACGAATGCACTATACCGTTAAAATGTTATTTATGTAGCCCAAATGTCAATTTAATACTTCTGTAACTCAACTGACCTCTCCAAGATTTACATTTTAAAGGAAAATCGTAAAAACGGTAATAATGAAATAAATTTATTTCAGAACTGTTTCCCTATACCCTTTATTATAACAGTTCTTTATAATATCAAAAAACAAAGCCTTTCAACTGATATTTATTACAGACTGTTTTCTGTTTTTCTCAAGGCCTTATTTGCGGCATTGTTTTAACTTTAAATAAGTCTCTAAAATGGTATTGGTTTCTGCTGTTTAACCCTGCAAATTAATTAAACTTTACTCTAAAATAACCCTTATCAACACTACCGAAATTTTGTTAATGATTTGCTATAGAAATTTTCTACACTATGTTATAAAATGTATCGTGCAATAAAGCAAACTTAATCACATTTTTTCCTTTCACACACAGTTTAACCTTTAAACGTCCTTTTTACATATTAGTAACAAATTAGTAAATTTGTAATTACTCATATCAGCAAATTACATTAGCAAGTAATTTGCATACATAACATACTCAGAGTTATTATCAGCAGTACCTTAATTAATTTTAATTTTACTTTTAAAAGAAAGACAAATCATTTCTCTACAACGTATAATTTGAATTGCCGTTTATTTAGTTTAAACAAAAGTTAAAATAAAATAAAAAAACTACAGAATTAATGGATTGAGTCACTTAATTGGTATTGACTTATACGCACGTTATTTGTACTAACAGCTGAACGAGAGCTCGGTTCTGAAAGTTGGTTCACTTGCAAAATATTTAAAGCATAAATGTTGATTTTCTTTGTAGCTATTCCTTCAAACAAATTTCATTGTCATAATTACCTTTATTTATTTACCATCGATCGATGGATAATTAAGGTAATTAATAGTTAATTAGTTCAGTGATTTTCATCAAGAATATTTAAGAAGTTTTTTTCATTGGGAATGCATATTATATTCGAGTCAATGTTGTGAGATAGCCTGTCAATACTGCCAATATGACGCCTGTCCCGTTTTCGCCGAGTACAAATTTGATACAACACAAGCTTTTTGTGTATATTACGAAATAAACAAAAATTATATCTTAGATAAATGACATAAATGACAAGAGGGGGGTAGTACACTTCTTTAATGAATTACATATTATTGTATAGCTGGTTTTCTATCTTAATATTAAGCATTTATCTGATTTATAAGGTTACTTTAAGTTATTTACTTCTAAGACTTTCAGCTTCATTACTTCAAATATCCTTAACCGATTTCAATAAAAGTCTACGCGTGGAAAACACTTTTAACAATGGTGAAATCAACATCAAAAGCCCTTGAGTGGCCATCAAGGGCGAGGGGGATAAATGACGTAATATTTACAAAAAGGGAATATGAGTCAACTAAGCCCTTATTTGGAAAATATTTATGTATTTTATCAGTATGGTAAAGATTTATTTTTATTTTCTATGTATTTTCTTTGCCTGACCATATCTGTACTTTTTTAGTGTGCAATATTAATGCTAGTTAAAAAAATTATACACTTATTAAATCGTCGGTTCTCAAAACAATAGGATCTAAATAAATAGTTGCAACGATTAAAATATTTATTTTTATCATTTACTGTTGTTGCAAATCATGTTGCAAGTCTGAATATTACACTAGTACAAGTATTAGCATTACTCTAACGAGAGGGATGGGTCTTAATATTCATATATTCACATCCTCTGTGACACGGAGAGTGGAATACGATGTCGCTCCTGGCTATCGTCACTTCAGTAACCAGCATTCAATTGAAAGTAAAAATAAAAATAACTAAAAAATACGATGCTCTTGAATATTGGATAGTATGTGATTATAATTCATCTCTCGTGCTCAGCCTCGTGTGTAGTAGGCCACCGACCGGCACAATCACAATCGTTTTTTTTTATTTATTTAGTTTCAAAGACACGATATCTGAGAGACTGGTGTTATTTTCTTAGTATACCTATATAGGTTCTATCTTAATTCTAAAAATTTAGTGCCAAAAGTGGCACAAAGATTCGTCTCTAAATTCAAGATATGACCTTGTTGTTGTATCCTTGTATCCTAAATTTCGCAGTAGAATAACGTTGGGTTTATAGTTAAACATACTTTACTGGTTACTGCCTGCCTCTGTTTCGAGCAAATAATGAGAAATGCGATTTATATTTAATTGAGAATGCTTAATAAAGCCTAATATATAATTCAGGCTTGGGTGGTTTTTTTCGGTATTTCAATATTTTAACTTTCTTAAATACTTCATTTTTGCACATAAATATATGCAAACAGTTGAACTAAACGAATTCGATTTGCATGTTTGTTCAAAGTGAAAGCTTTAATGTAGAAGTGTTAGTTTTACGCAGGCAGTATTGAAAGTGAATTATAGGGAGCGCAGGCGTGTCCGGTAAGCACGGAAGCCTGCCTGTTTCCGTAAATGACACCCGCTTCCTATTACACGGAGAGATTTTCTGCGAAACTCTATAAAGCGGGAATTTAGAATACTCACTTATATTGCTGACACGGATGAACGGTGCAGCGTTATTTGAAATTTATAATACGATCTTGTTACATCGTATTAAAAATAAAAAATTTAAACGTCATTTATATTTTAATAAGTAAAAAATGCTAAGTTTTATAGAAAATATTTTAATACATCGAAAATAAGTGACATTATTAAATAAGTGTAAGCCCAAAAAGGCATAGCTTAAAAAATAATATTAGAAATTCTTGAGGACAAAATTGCGACGAATTGTGCTTGTGTAGTGTAAAGTTTGGATGAATAGATGAAATTAACCTATATATTAAACACGATATTTTTTTAACCATTGTAGCTTATAGTCACGCAAAAATGCTTATTTTTAATTCTAACAACACCTTACGGCCTTCAGTGTAAGCACTATGAAAAACTTGAATAAAACATTACAATAATGAAGCGATAACATTTTTATTTCTTCTTATATATTTTTAATCCTAAGAAAGTAATGAGTAACTAAAAATAGGTCTTATTTATATCAGCAATTTGATATTAAATAAATTGTATACAAAGGCGTATATATTATAAATGGCGTTCATAAATGGCTTTAATTGAAGTTTAATGAATTCAATAAAAATAGTTTTAAATATGTTAGATAACTATTAGTTAAAAATAACATCATTGTTATGTTGCTAATTTCACGACAAATAGTTGACATTTTGGTAGTTTTGTTGTTGCAATTTTATTAACGATATTTATATTATTTTCAATAGTATAGTGTGTGCAATATATATTATCTTTAGGTGCTGGTTGGAAATGGTCTCCTTCTGCGAGAGTCTGTCGCCGAAGGATTGAAGGAGGCCGCGGAGCGGCAGCGTGAGGAAAGTGCCTCCGCTGTTTCGATCCGCCGAAGAAGAC
This sequence comes from Nymphalis polychloros, assembly GCA_905220585.2. Taxonomy (NCBI): domain Eukaryota; kingdom Metazoa; phylum Arthropoda; class Insecta; order Lepidoptera; family Nymphalidae; genus Nymphalis; species Nymphalis polychloros. The sequence continues at coordinate 6,808,757 of HG992247.1, forward strand.
CCCTGTATCCGGGAACCCCCTTAGAAATGGAGGCCCGCATAGGCAGGCACGGGATCGCTTGCGTATGCTACCGTGGAGCCCCCAAACAGACAGAGAGGATACCGCTGGTTTTTTGTGGGTTTCTGGCGCCTTCAGTGCCGGTGAGCCCCACATACGCCTCACCCCCCACTTCTTGTGGGGGAAACGCGTAAATGCCATTTACCAGAGAGAAAAAAGGCCCGTATTTTAGTTAATTGCATACGTACAAATGTGACCTAAATAATTTAGCTGCTTACGTGTCATGGTTCTCATTATTTTCTGTAAAACTATTTCTGTGATTAGTTTCGTTGTACGGTCTCAATATTATTTTGATATTATTTTAGGAGATATAAAATATCATAACTCTAAACGGGATTGCATTGCAATTTTTCATACATCAAAAACCTTTTACTAGATATCAATTTGAAAGTTTACTCCATCCATTAAAATTTGATCTATAAAATGCATCTGTAAACGAGTGAGACATTGCCAAAAATATAACCTTAGAGTAGTCGATATTTATGAATTTCCGTACTAAGAAGGTAGTATACGACCACTAGAGATTTAACTTTCGCGAAACATTGGTAAGATTTATGAGACGAAGTATTAAATAAGGAGAATATCTACATAGCACGGACTCTCATTAAAAGTTTGAAGTGAATCTAAAGTTTAATATGCTTTCTATATCTATTGTCATTGAATTGTAATCCATAATAATGAAATATTATTATCACTAGAAACTAAACTTCACATGAATACATCTGTGCTCATATATTTCCAACTAAAATCCTTTCCAACTAAATTTGAACAGTTTTAGTTTCACTGTAGGCTAATATTAAGAAATTTATATTAATTTAGTTTTTTCAATAAACCATATTTACTATTACTTCTTTTTTATGAATAGTCGGTATTTATTTTGAAATTGACTTGAATTGACGAAATGTATTAGTATACATTTCGTCTATGTTCTCGTCTCTCCTAGCCTTCGGCCCTGGAAGTGACTTGTATCGCGACTCCGTGAGGCCGTACGCATCGTTGCGCTACCGCGCACTCAAGTAGGAATTGCCTGATTGCATACCGTCTTACTACCGTCTACACTTCGACCGCACTGAAATCTTATACCACTGGCGATAGTATATTCTATGCAATAAAATCAATCGTTCCTATACCTTTACATTTCATTCAGAATATTAAAAATATTCGCTCTAATGTATTTGGCCAATGTCATCCCGTATTCTGCTATCCGATTATGCGAAGTAATAAATTTTTTACAGTTCATATATCATGAATCGTGTGTCTTGCGAAATCCAAATGTTACATTTCCAACCTTATCTCACAAGCGTTGGTTTATTTTATCTATATCAAGGTTGCAAAAATACGTCCTTTATTTTTTTTATATAAAACTAAAATAAGCTAAAGTACTAATAAAATGATTAGAATAAAAATGTGAGTTTGTACGTCTTGAACCTGACATTATTAAAATAAAACTGTATGAAAATGTTACTAAATATAAATGCCATTCAACTACAAAAATTGATACAAAAAATATATTTTGCTGATGGATTTTTTTTTAAATTTGAAATTAAGTTCAACGGCGAACGTTGATCTTAATTATTTATAAAAATGAGAAAACCTCAACGAGCGGAGCACAGCTTGGGTCGCGGATGCGTTATATCGCAACGATACCGTAGCCTCTCTGATCCAAGCCAAACATAATCATCACGTGGGTACGAAAACCTGGTCCTTCCCAGAGGTATCTCACAGAGATTACAGTCACAGGTTTCACTTGCGAGAAAGAAAAGGCCAGCTGACGCAACGAAATCTCACTATAAGAAAGCGATAGTATATAGTAAGTTGGCACTTGGCCATTTCAGGAGCCCAGCAGTTCTATTATTGTTTACTGTTACTGGACATATTAATTAAAAATAAATATATTTACCGTGAATTTATACGTTGTAACCATTCTGCAATCTTAGTTATTTTATTGTCCATTTTTTTCCACTTCATTTCCAGTTGTTTCACACAGCAATGTGTTTAAGCTACTACAGTGAACGACTTTGATTTCGAGTCTTTAATACAGTTCGATTGACAAGAACTTTGATTGTGGTACAGAGAAAATACTCAATAGTTTTATGTGTCTTCCTATGCAATTTCGACAGTATTTTAGCGTTATTCATGTTTTTTTTATTATTTCGGTTAATATAAAAAAAAGTTGGGATGTAAGGGGAGTCGACAACGACCTTAGGCTCCCTACCGTCAACCTCACCTGCTCGTGGTGCATCCTGCTGATTAACAAACGAGGCTCTGGCGACCGAAATCGTGGCGGTATAACCACTCAAATGCTGGAATCCAAAAATGCAAATCCTGATAGCGGGCAGCAGCGCTATCAGCGAAAGATTTACAGCTACTGCGGTCACCAACCCGCCTGCCAAGCGTGGTGACTAAGGCAATTACCCCCCTATGAGCGACAACACAAGTTCACGGCCCCCAATTCCCGGTAATCGCATTATTCCTGGCCACGGTACCGGCCATGGTAACGGTGCGATGGGGGGTGCTAAGAATCCCCGGGCTACGGCAGGGTACCACAAGCGGCGACTGTTTCTGGCCACGTATAATGGACGCTCTCTAAGGCTGGACGAACATGTAACGGAATTGGAAGTAGAGTTAAGTCGTATTAACTGGGATATAGTAGGTCTATCGGAAATCCGAAGACAGGGCGAGGATACGATGACACTAGATTCCGGTCACTTACTCTACTTCCGAGAAGGACATCAACCATCCCAAGGTGGCGTCGGCTTTTTGATCCACAAGTCACTCAGAAGCAATGTTGTAGAGGTTGGCAGTGTGTCGGCAAGGGTGGCATACCTTGTCTTAAAGATAACCGAGAGGTATGCCTTGAAGGTTATACAAGTGTATGCCCCAACGTCTACATACACTGACGAAGAGGTCGAAGCCATGTACGAAGACATAGTGAAAGCTATGTCTCGTACCAGTACCTTCTACACAATTGTTATGGGTGACTTCAATGCCAAAGTGGGAGTACAAGAAGATGGTGAATCGAGGGTAGGAAAATTCGGTTATGGGCGCAGGAATCATCGTGGACAAATGCTGGTAAACTTCCTCGAGGCTCAGGGATTGTTTCTGATGAATTCATTTTTCCAGAAAAAGCCCCAAAGGAAGTGGACCTGGCGAAGCCCCAGTGACATAACGATGAATGAGATCGACTTCATTTTGTCCAATAAGCGCCAAATATTCAGGGATGTCTCCGTGATCAACAGGGTAAACACCGGAAGTGATCACCGCCTGGTAAGAGGCACCCTGAATATTAACACTAAAATCGAACGATCGCGGTTAATGAAGTCGACTCTTAGACCAACTCTGCCCCAGGTCGAAGCTGGTTGCGAAAGCTTCCAACTGGAACTACAGAACCGATTCGCCATGTTGGAAACCAAGCAGGATATCGACGACGCCACCAACAGTCTGGTGCGTGTCATCCGTGAGGTGGGACAAAATCACTTTCGACAAAAGAGCAATGGACGTAAGTCGAAGCTCTCAGGCGAGACACTGGACGAGATGACGAGGAGACGAGAACAACAGAATATGACGCCATCTGAGTGTCAGGTACTTAACAGGAGGATCAAAAAACTAATAAGGCGTGACACAAGACGAGCGAATACCCGGCATATTGAAGATACCATAGCACTCAATAGGGGCTCAAAGGTTCTTGCAAAGTCATTGACCTCCTGTTGTCACCTGACAAAACTTAGAACGACACAAGGCACAACCGTCACCTCAAAGCCAGAGATTCTAGCTGAAGTCGAAAAGTTCTACGGCGATTTATACTCATCACGAGTACCTCCACCTGAGTCCCACAGAGTGGATGACCCACGAGCTAGACTGACACGCCACCTATCAGACGAGCTCCCCGACATCGACTTGGGCGAGATTAGGATTGCTCTTGGACAACTTGGAAACAATAAGGCTCCAGGAGATGACGGAATTACCTCAGAGCTTCTTAAAGCTGGAGGAACACCAGTTCTCAGAGAGCTGGCAAAGATCTTCAATTCCGTCCTCCACAATGGTATTACACCGAAGACATGGAGCAGAGGTGTGGTGGTGCTGTTTTTCAAGAAGGGTGATAAAGCTCTTCTGAAAAACTATCGCCCCATTTCTCTTTTAAGCCACGTTTACAAGTTGTTTTCGAGGGTAATCACGAACCGTCTTGCACAAAAATTCGATGACTTCCAACCCGTTGAGCAGGCTGGGTTTCGAAAAGGCTTCAGTACCGTAGACCACATACACACACTTAGGCAAATAATACAAAAGACCGAGGAATACAATCAGCCTCTATGCCTAGCGTTTGTGGACTACGAAAAAGCCTTCGATACCATCGAGACCTGGGCTGTTCTGGAATCCATGCAGAGATGCCTAATTGACTGTCGGTATATCCAGGTGTTGAAGTGTTTGTACGAAGCCGCAACCATGACCGTCCAAGTACAAGATCGGAGCACAAGACCAATCCAATTGCATCGTGGGGTAAGACAGGGGGATGTAATCTCCCCGAAACTTTTTACCAATGCATTGGAGGACGTCTTCAAGACGCTCGATTGGAACGGACGCGGTATTAACGTGAATGGCCAACACATTACACATCTGCGATTTGCCGACGACATTGTCATCATGGCGGAGACTCTGCAGGATTTGGAAGAGATGCTAAACAGCCTGAGCGATTCTTCAAGACAAGTAGGTCTCGGAATGAACATAGAAAAGACCAAAATTATGGTCAACAATCATATATCCCCGAGACCGGTGGTCGTAAATGGCTCTCCACTCGAAGTTGTGCAGGAATACATCTACCTGGGCCAAACAATACAACTGGGCCGGCACAACTTTGAGAAGGAGGCCAAAAGAAGAGTACGCTTGGGCTGGGCGGCATACGGGAGGTTGCGTCATATTTTTGAATCGTCGATTCCACAATCCCTTAAGACCAGGGTCTTTAACCAGTGCGTTCTACCTGTAATGACTTACGGTGCCGAAACGTGGAGACTCACCGTAGGACTGGTCCACAACTTTAAGGTCGCTCAGCGAGCTATGGAACGCGGGATGCTTGGGGTTTCTCTGGCAGATAGAATCCGAAATGAGGACATTCGCCAGAGAACTAAAGTCACCGACATCGCGCGTAGAATTAGCACGTTGAAGTGGAAGTGGGCTGGTCATGTCTCCAGACGTATTGATGGCCGATGGAGCCGACACGTGTTAGAGTGGAGACCACGTTTAGGCAAACGTAGTGTAGGACGCCCTGCAACAAGGTGGACCGACGATTTGAAAAAGGTGGCAGGTACGGGATGGATGCGGGCTGCCCAAGATCGGGATGGTTGGCGTTCTTTGGGGGAGGCTTTCGTCCAGCAGTGGACGGCGATAAGCTGAAAAAAAAAAAAAAAAAAAAAAAAGTCATATATTTATTAAACAGTACCATTGCATAAGGTCCTCCAGACCGATTTCGGCCACGGCGGCCAATCTCAAGAGAGATATTTATTGGCCCGACCTGGGAATTCAACCCAGGACCACCGGGTCTGCAGCCTAATATCTAGCCACTAGGCCAACGAGGCAGTCACCATTGCATACTAAATCATCAAACAGAGCTCAGGAAAAATACTTTTTCCGTATAAAAACAAGTAGATATTGTTGTGATGAGCATTTTAATGTGAGTACCTTAGTCGTAAAATTTGTTGTATTTATAAGTTTTTATATCCTAGTTATAGGTATTCGTTTAATATAAACATAATGTAAAATGTTCGTAATAATGGCCTTGATACGAAAAATCTTAAATGACTGTGGCCTATTGAAATTTTGATTTGTACCATATTATATTTATTTGAAAGTCAAATACGTAGTCTAATACAGAACGTATGATATAAATGAAATCATATAATTCTTTATTCTAATAGACTTGGAACGGTACTTTTGAATCGCCAGTTACAGTTGTTACAGTATTGAATTAAATGTAAAGCTACCACCGGTGATCTTCTAGTTTACCTAACCGATGGGCTGAAGAAGTTGAGCCCAAGAGGCCCCCTCTTGAACTCAACAAAATTAGCTGTTAGTCTGGACATAGAAAGGGCTTCCCAGGAAATAAGGCAACTGGATCACCAGTTTTGCCAGATCGGACCATCAATTTCGCTGTCGACGGTGCATGCTCTGACTTAAAATTCGTCAATTCTGGTGTTCCACAAGGCTGCGTGTTATCACCTACTCCGCCTCTTCTGCATATTAATGACATGTGCAAATTAGCAACATTCAATATTGGCAGACAACAGCACTGTAGACGCCTTATACACTGGCTGCAGTCATATTTGTCGAGAACACGTCGATGAGTATAGACTTGTGTCTGAAATCGAGTGTTTATTAACCAAAATCTCGGATTGGGGCCAACCAAACTTGGAACAACTCAACCCCAATACGTCTCTCGTCTAAGTTTGCGCGATGACTGTTAGAATGTCACCTTTTAACACATCCCCTCATTTTGAGAATACCGCCTCGCTGGCATATCCAGTATCGGGATGTACACTTCCGCGGTCAATTGGAAGGTGAAGCCAAATTGGCTCTAAAAGCTTTGTGCGCTCAAAAACGCAAGACAGTACTTCACATCAGCTCATCGCCTAAAATTCTACAAGGCGAAAATGCAGCCCCGCATGGAGTGCTGCTCTCATCTCTGGGCGGGAGAGATGTTGGATCACTCTGGATCTTCTATCGCATCTTTTATCAGGAATGCTCTGTCTTGAATAATCTGTCGTTGAATTTCACACCGGACATCGCGTCTTAATTCTATCCATACCATCTCGATGTCTGGAAATCCACTACAGCGCCTAAAGAATTTAACACAGTCACTCTGCGGAACCATATTTGCCGGCAACTTTTCCGAACCGTAATGACATAGAAACCTTCGAGAAAAGAGCCTACACATTCCTTAAAGGCCGGCAACGCACCTGCAATCACTCCGGTGTTGCAGGTGTCCTTGGACAGTGGTAATGACTTTTCATCGGGTGAACCTCTTGTTTGCCCCCGTTTCACATAAAAAGATTTCTCCCATTAAAATTTTATTTTATTACTAGTTTTAGGCTCCTCACACCACTATGTGATCAATGCCTCAGTATTGTTATTGTGTCAGAGATTTTAAATTTTATTTGCGCTTTCATCACAAGCAAATGTACAATAATATGCCGTGGCTCTGTATTTATTTATTTGTAAAAGTAAACTTTCAACATAAATATAAAGCATTCAAAAAAATAACTTATAAAATATAATATAAAACAATAATAGTATATCTAATATGCATTTCAATTACAAATGTACATAGCATTTCCAGAGTCATTCTAATCAAATTCAAATTAAAAGTACTAAAAAGTCATAAGTAAATTTAAAAGAAATTCATAATTAAATTGGAAATTTATGTCATTATATGTCATAATATTGTCTGTATTGTAACTATCGCGCTGTGCATTGAATATAAAGTTTCGGTCAAAATTGAAGCAACTTTAGAATTAATGTGTGCGTAAGAGTACAGACTTATATCAAATGATTAAAATAAACAATAATAATAGCTCACTAATAAATTTTACGTGATTTGTAAAAGAATCCGCAAACCGGTCCCGAAACCGCCTCCCAAAAGCCGATCATAAGATCGACTTTCGGTAGATTATTTGTTGTGTGAAATTACTGGTCTTTTTTAGCATAAAATAATATATTAATGATCGTTGTAATATAATTATAAGTGAAAGAACGTATTTGAGTCAAATCACAAAGAGGGATAAAATAAATACAAAATTATCAATGCGTGTAAAGCAAAAGAGTCGCCCGCAATAACGATTGGGCGAAATGACGTCACAGCCTTAAATCTGACGGAGCAAGAATTATTCGAGAGCGCCTAAATTGATTTATTTATAAAAAAAAGTACACATGATATAAACAATATTTTTTCACTGATGTTTTTATCATCACCTTACGATTATTTTTCCTCATTGGCACAGAACTATTCGGGCATTGAATTCCCTATTTTCAATGCCTAAAGGTAGGCTTCACGGAGGCAGGAAGTCCCCAAAAGGTGAGCATAGCTTTCGAAGACTTTTCACTGCCAACCATGGACTTCACTACGGCTGGCAATGGTAGGTCTCTACCGTCTGCTGCGATCAACCTTTGCCGCGGCTCTTCCCATGCTGAACATTCCTGTAGAGTGTGTCCTTATTTGCTTTACAGGTGTGACAAATTGGCATCGATTCCCTCTCAGCAATTTTCCACAGATATCGTCCGAAGCACCCGTGCCCGGAGAGCATTTGCACAAGACGAAATGTCAACGGTGGGCGTTATCGTTCCATCCATTTCTTCAGTATTGGCCGAATTGTTTCTATTGTATTGTGACCCGCCGTTAGCTCCATCAGTCTGTCTTGCCATTTGCGAAGAAGCAACGACTGCTCGGTGGCTCTCCATTCTCTTTCCTATAGCCCTTAGTTATCTCCTTGAATTATAGTCACAGAGTACATTTATTAACTAAATCCGAATATTATTTTAAGCTTGATTTGTTTAAAAATTATGCACAATATAGAAATATATTCTGCTATGATATCCAGTTTTTCAATATAATAATTTTCTAAACTTGCTAGTTTTGTGCGTTTGTTTTTTGGCTTAATGGCCAACGTGGTAACGACTGACTTAAAACTATTACACTATGACATAAAACTATAAATATAGCTTGGAGTTAAGTTGTACAAAAGTATATAATTGTATATACCTACTGATTTTGATTTAATTTAATTTATATCGAAGGAATTTTTGAAGTGATAACTTCTTATGGGAGGGTAAACCGCTTCGTAACGTAACGCGTTACTGTGCCACTCTGTCTGGCTTCCCTTTCTCTCACGCATACGGCAGCAGTATGCAGGCTCCTCCTCTCTCACTTTATTATTTATTTTTACTGTTTTATTACCGACGCGGACTGCTTTATCTTAAAGTTACCAACCTAACACCATCTAGCGTATAGAGATAGTACTTATAATAATTTAGCAACTCTCAAGTACTAATTTAAATTATATTTGTTATATTATAATTAATTATTAATATTATCACTTCTATCGAGCGTCCTGTGACGCACACATTTTTTTTTATACAATAAGACGGACGGGCAGCAGGGTTGCCTGATGGTAAAAAGTCACCACCGCCCATACACATACAATGTCATGTAGAAAAAATGAACCATCCATTGCATCTCCAATGCACCACCTACCTTCAGAATTAAGATGTTATGCTCCTTGCGCCTGTAGTGTAACTATTATCGACCGGCTCATTCGACGTTTCAAACTGGAACCCAACAATACTAAGTACTGCTTATTTGCGGTAGAATATCTGATGAGTGTGTGGTGCTTGCCCAGGCGAGTTTGCCCAAAACCCTACCATCAAGTAAAACATAAACTACCTATAGAAATATACCATTGTAAATAAAAACAATTAAGGATTTCGTTTGTAATAGCTATGCACGTGCTCGTAACATTCGACTTGGCTATAAAACCCGTCGGCATTATATACTCAAGTTTTCCGTTAAGCGCCCATTTCGTGAAAGCGTGCCGAGCAATATTTCTGCCGTCTTTACCGAATGTATGAAACTGATATCATAACATTGTGAAACTTGGAAACTTTAAAGGGAACTTTAAATGAATAAGAATTGCCTAAAAGTTTGAACGCAAAATAGAGAATATAATGCTGTCTAAGTTATACTTAAACGCTTAATATTTGCGATATAGATATGAATAGATTATTTTCATAATTTCAATTTATTATTCGCAGATACGGTTTAACAACTTATACTTATTTTACGTATACACAGTGACTTTTGATAGTGATAATGATAATTACCGGACGCAATTTCTACGATTTGTCGGTAAAACAGATTTTCTTTTCATAAAAAACCTAGAGTTAAATATAGAATTAGTAAATTATATTTTATCTTGGCATATTTCAGCAAATGACAGCTTTCAAATGTTTCTCCGTAATGTATTCCGTTATTATTAATTACGATTGTATGTAACTGTACCTAATGTTGTGATATAAGCGCTACATTTATAACTAATTCTACTTTTTGATTAAAATGAATAAAGTCTTTTGCGCTTACAGACGGTTAATTTTCAAAAGAGATACTCGATATAAAATATGAGTTTTAATATCATATTTAATGAACTTCAACGTTTAAGGCTAAGAACTCATGAAGCGGTTTTCTGCCTTCTGTAGAATGCATATATGTATATAAAAAACTGTTATAAGATTGCCTACTTCCTTGATCTAAATTATTATCGTTGGCGTATCGTATCAATTATTATCGTACGTATATTTTAACATTTACTAAAAATAACGAAACATATTTAATCATACAATGCTTTATTACCACACGTATTTTCCTACTGACTGTTTTTATAAGACATTTATAGATAATCCAATCCGGATCGATCCGATCCATGAATATCTTAAGATTTTGTAATAATTAATTGGAATAGACGGGATTTTATTTACTTTCAATGTAATGGGTATTTAAAATGAGAGCGTTTGTTGTTGGAACTTGAAATCATCATGAAACATTTGGTCGGTTTACTTCAAACGGATATTTATAAATTTCCTTCAATGTGTCAGATGATGAGAAATGGCAGTTGCGGTCACTTGGAGCTACTCCTATCATTTATTTTAAACGCTAATGTTTTTTGTATCTTACGCTTTTTTGCATTCGAATAAACGTGAATAAACAATTTTAAATGTACTAGTACTATCTAACAAATATGCTTACTTATTTACATGGTTATGTGAGTTCAAAAAAGCAATTGCAATGTTTTTTCCGCATTCAGATAACAGATCTTGTTTTTGGCTTCATATGAATATATATAAACATATAGGTATAGGTAAACGAGAGAAATGGATGCGCATGAAAACTACACAAATTTAAATTATACTAATGTATAATTAAAATTAAACGAAATTGACGTGGCTGACGTTTTATCGTAATATTTGTGCTAATATACAAAATTAATAATTAACAACATTAATAAGCACAATATTCATTGAACGAATAAAATTTATAATATTGAAAGTCAAAATTGCTCTTTATGATTGACCAACTTATAAATAAATAATAATAAGAATGTTATTTTTTATTTATTTATTTAATACTTATCGCACAACAAAAAAATCATATAAGTAATAGGAAACAATCAAACTACATTTTTTTTTTGGGTAAAAATGCTTGGAATACTATCGTAGCGCCACCTACGGGGTCCAATCTAAACCTTCCAGGGACAGATTCAAACACACAAATAAACCATCAAAATTTGTCCAGTCATTAAGAAGCTCAGTGACAGCACGTACAAAAGAATTATTGTATAAATAATGATTAAACAATATAAGTACATAATATATATTATGACGGCTTCATAATCTCAGAAAATAACGTGTCCAGAGGCAAAGTATCATTGCATTTCATTTGGGGGTAAAACAGTTCAACAAAGTCATAAATCAAAACTTAGATACATTTACGTATTAATAATAAGTGATGGTACTTTTTCTGTTTTGATGGTAAAAGTTTTTGTGGATGACTTGTTACCTTTAAAACATGTGACGCAAATATGACTTTGAATTTTTACGACAAATTGTTATAAAAATTTTTTTGAGGAAATATAATGAAGAAACTAATCACAAGTTTTAAAATCGAACAAAAGCATTTGAAGCCAAATATATAATTAATTTTATAACACTGTTGAAGGAAAAACAAGATAATTCTTACTGAAAGATGCATAAACTGTCTGTTAACATTTCACGACAGGCCTTGAAAACGGTTCAAAAACAAAAGTTAGATAAAACTATAATCAGACTTCCTAGAAAATATTTCGTTGTTAGTTGTCATTTTTGTGTTTTGTTTGGAAAATACTAACTTGAGGCTCAACATTAAATAGTTGACCTGAGATGACAAAGTTGGAACAAAGAGAGGTTAGAACAACAAAAGAATAATGAAATTTACAACAACCTTGTGTTCAACAAACAACTTAATTAACCATTATCATAATAATATCATAAAGAATTAAGTTTTCTTTGCGTGTGTTTTTTTTTAGTTATATGCAAAATTTCTAATCCAATTAATAGAGAACTTCCATTTTTGTTTATAGTTTCAGAGCGGACCTCAGCTAGAAAATTGATTTACATTTTGTACATTTTTGTAAAATAATATGCAATATGTAGTCGGGAGCATATCTTGTTTATAGGTATTTCACATGAACCACTTGTCGATTATCGAATGTTTATATCTCATAAGATAAAAAAATCCTCAATCAAGTAATTATTTTATCCATATGAAGTAGGTATGGGTATTCTATTATACCTATCATATAACAAATACTAGCTGCTCAGTAGCTTATTTTATAAAATATTTATTTATTGAAGATTTAAGCTAAATATCGGCTACGTTTAATGAAAATTATATGAAAGCAATGTTTATGTGATGCTTCTAAAATAATAAGCTACAAATTAGTAGCTGTAGATACAAGTACAAGTCGTACCTGACGTGAAGCAATGAAATCCTCGAGAGGCGAAACAAATGGGCAACTGCGATCATAAATCATCGCCGGCAACGTTATTAGAATTGGTATCCCGTTGGATTAATTAACATTATTATGAGAAAGGAAAAAAATACTAATATCATAATTTGGTAACATTAAAATTTAAATCGTTACTAAACAACAAAGAAAGCAGTGAAAACTCATTTCTATAATTACCATATAGCGTGTAGTGCTTTGAAACACAAATCACTTTTATGTTATGGCTACAGATGTTTATAATTCGTTTGACTAATAATAATTTGTTAGTAAAACGAAAATAGCCTAATGCCGTTTTTTATGAAAACATTGGTTTGTTAAAGTAGATCGTAAAACAGCATGAAACGGTTTTGGCTAAGTGTCCGACTGCTCAATGGCAGCTTAAACTTCAATCATGATGGTTTAAATAAAATCCTATTATTTTTAAACAAATTACAAAAGACTAATTTGATTATCTTAACTGACTGACTGACTGACTTACGAAAATTTCCTAAAAAAAGCTCTTAATTCTTCGGATTTGAGTTATTAAAAGATTTAAAAAACACAGCTATTCACAGGTGTACACTATTTCCTCTCTTATAATCCAATGGTAAGGAAAATCCGAAAATGGGAAATAAATCAAGCGCAGGACCAACGGCGATGCGTAGTTTTTGACACAAGATTTTTGCCAATATAATGGCAATATAAAAAAATAGCCATCTAATGGTAAGTAATCAGCACCTCCCGTAGACATTAGTAATGTCAGCTATTATAATCTGCCTAACATTGCCTTGGGAACGAATATGTTTTATCTCTGCTTGTAGATACGCTGCCTCACACGCCCTTTAAAACGGGCCAACACAGTAATGCGATGAATGTTTGAACCTACCCGGCTGGGCTTACACAAAACCATGTTCACTGTCGATTACCAACTGTCAACTCTGTGCTGCTACTGAGAATATCTGAGGTGAAACCCCAATAACTTTTTTTATTTTTATTTTTTATTGTATAGGTAGGCGGACGAGCAAATGGGCCACCTGATGTTAAGTGGTCACCAACGCCCTTGGACATTGACATTGTAGGAAATGTTAACCATCGCTTACATTGTCAATGCGCCACCAACTTTGGGAACTAAGATGTTATGTCCCTTGTGCCTGTAATTACACTGGCACTCACCCTTCAAACCGGAACACAACAATAACAAGTACTGCTGTTTTGCGGTAGAATATCTGATGAGTGGGTGGTACCTACATAACTTTGACCTAACCTCGGCTTTATAGGGTAGCCCCTAGAGCGACGATGCAACCACATTATAATATATTTTATATACACAAATATAATATACACAAAAATACCATATTCAATTAACTAGCTAAGAGATCCGCCGTACTCCAGATTACTCAATTTTCTTTTTTTATATGCGTTCGGCCACGCCTCTTTTATTATTTGAAACCAAACTAATATTTTCCATGCCTCAACATATTTATCAATTTTCGTTAAATGAAAGTTAAGGTTATCGTTTAAAAAAAAATTAACATAAATATTTGTTACTTATTTGTATCTATGACAGGTATAATTTTTGAATATTATTGAGATATTTAAATAATTAATCTATAGAAAAATAATAAAAACAGATTTTTGTGTATAAATACTTTTCAAGTGGACCATAACTGTTTTGTTGTTAACTTTGTGCGAATGACACTGGCGTTAGTAAGTTAAATCGGCGTTAAAGTTATAAAACTACAACATATATTACTTCCTTAGATTCACTAATTTTGACGGTCAGAAAGAACAATAGAAAAATGGCGGGAAACCGTTTTTCATTTTTATTTTTCTGCTTATAAATTGGTATCAAAACTAGCCAGATACAAACAGAACAACCAAAGAGATTTTCTGCAACTTTTTACTAATCAAATATAAAAAAATAACAACATTTTCTCGAGCTTATTTAAACTGGGAAGAATTATATTAAGTTGCCATGGAAATTTAATGATAGTTTTAGGTAAATGTTGAAAAACAGACTAAAACTATAATAAGTACTTTTTGTACATTACAATAATTTAATTAATTATTAATAATGAAATTAATAATAAATATGAAATAGATATAGTATCTATTTCACTGCAGTAAAACATTAAGCTTGATTAAAATACATAAAGAAATAGTTATTTTCTATATATTTCTATTTTTTTCGTGTATATGTTATTCGATGTCCTCGCCAATTGTAAAGTTATAGCAAGGATTATTTTGTATTAAGTATATATTTATAGTATCGGTGTTTACGTACAAACTTGTCGAATAATATATTTTATTTAAATTTTAGACTTTTTAAATATCAGTAGAAAAACATAAAATCGCACTTGCAATAAAATAAAATTACTTGCTAAAAAAAAGTAAGTAGATCACACCTGAAGGTTACGGGTTCAAATCCGGGCAAGAACAGCTGAGTTTTCACGTGGTTATCTTAAATGTATAATTTATATTGTCAAGCTCTCACAAGCGTTTTGAATCGCCATTTTATACGATTAAATTATATGTAAAGCTTTTCGAAAATAGGATTCTACCGAGAAAGTTCAGAAAAAATTCCGGTGGTTATTCCTTGACGTAAATTTATTAATTAGCATTGCTTTCTAATAAATTAAGGTTTATTTTTAAACTTGAAAGGCTATACAATTCTATGTTAGAAATGGTAAATTTCAAGAACGATTTGTCAACGACTGCTTGATATAATTAATTAGACATAATGCAATAAGGGTTACTGTTTTTATGTAATCTATACTACTATATAAATCTATTGGTTCTGTCTGTACATTTTTTTTTCACCTAATTTTGTGATAAATAATCGTTTTATGATGCAGTGATTCACATTACACAATTTTTGTCTGTCTGACTGTCTGTATGTCTTCTTATAACTCAAGAACGGCTTGACCAATCTTGATGAAAATTGGTACATACAAAGAACATGTGATGACGCAAATGTTAGGCCATATATGAGATCCTTAAAATAACCCCGGAAATTAATTTCAAATGGTTAATTACGTATTTCTTTACCAGTAGACATATGTGTGTGTGTGTCATTATAGTAATAAAATAATTTATTATATTTTTATTAATCATACGCGGATGAAGCCGCGGGGCACAGCTACTATATAATAAGATCACAATCTTCAAATTGCGTTTCGTGTAACGTGTCGTACTAAATGATAGATTAACTTAAGTGTATTCTAAAAATATTCAATTTAATTTTTAGGCTGAGAATTGATTTCGTCAATCATTTCTATTTTAGCAATTATTTTTTAGGTTTTGATGCTTTTATTATAAATGTATAAGTTTATGAATTATATTAATTACTTGATGTAAAAGAAAGAATGTATGCCTATTAAAAGATAAAAGATCTTAAGCCCGTCACGTTTTCGTTTATTTCAAATATAGTTTCTACGTAGCATGTTGATTTTTTAACAATTTTAATATTTATTTCAAACCATAGAAGTATAAAATCAAAGTTGACGATACTTAAAGCCTTCGCTAGATAACATTTACAATATTACTGTAGAAGATAAATGAGGATGGTTGCAATTACGATTGAACGGCATCGATTGCGTCGCTTCGATAGTTTTATTGGCAGGATTTGTATTAAACGTATCGCTCGCCTCACCGACGTTGCCTTCATTGCACAGACACTAACTCATGTCACCGTATACCACAGATCACATTGCCTGTTACGTTATGTTCATGTTCTTTATTTGAAATTATGTTTTCTACATTGAAAAAACTTAATTTGGCTTTTGGTTTAGTTATTTTACACGTAGAGCTTTGTGCTGGCCGGTCTTGGTATAACCTACTCAACCAGAATATTCTTTATTGTTTAGTATTGTGTATTTCGTGAGAGGGCGCTGCAAGCAAAGACCATAGTAGTCGATCCGTAAAGAATATATTATTTTAAATTATTTAAGTGCGAAATAGTGTATGTTGCTGTGTTTAAACTGCATATCAATAAATAATTCGTGCGCAGAAACGTTATCCAAACGGAATATTCGGATAAAGTAAAGAAAAGGACTTTTGATCATATGTGACAAACAAAATCAAAAAATCGAACAAATTAAATTGTTATAACCTGTGACCTTTAAAATAATACGGACAAACTATCAAAACACTGGTGAGAGTGAAATGAAGTGAAAACAATATAAAACAAATAACTATAATAATTAAAATCGGAGTTGATAAAAGTAGTGTTATAAAAGTGAAGGTGGTCAAAAATGAATCCTGAATGAACTACCTTCAAAGTTACTAAAACCGAGTAGATTGAGATCAAAAATTTCATTGCTAAAGCTATCGCTTCGTTGGTCTAAAGGTCAGAAAGACTGTTAATATCCGACTGAACTGAGATCGATTCCGACCGAAAACAGAATTTACTAATTTCTAATCTCAAATTTCGTTTTATTTATGTACTGACATACAACTAACAAAAACGCTTCAAGTCGGTGAATAATAAAGCAACGAAGTCAATAAAACTAAGATTGAGTAAAGTAACATATAAGTACAATTTGAGATCACCGGCCATTAATGACTTGTCATTATTGACGCAGAAAAGTGAAGATCTTGACAGATATATACATATTACCAACCAACCAATTTATCAATTTTCACGTTCCGTTCCACACACTAATACCATCATGGAGAATGCACAACTCATTCAAGACTTGTTTGAAAAAATAAAAATAGAAATGGCAAACCAAACAAAAGAACTTGTATCAAAGATGGATGATAAGCTTCTACCATTAATAAGCGAAATAAAAGAACTTAAAGCAGAAAACAATAATTTGAAAGAAAAATTGGCAAATGTTGAAAAATTCAAACGAAAAAATAATATTATTATACATGGCCTAAGAGAAAATGAGAAGTCGTTAACTGAGCTTATGACATCCACCATTGAAAAAATTAAAAATGATCTCAACATTTCACTTGAGAGTAGAGATATCGACGTTATATACAGAATAGGAAAAAAACAAGAAAAAGCAAGACCGATTCTCATATCTTTCATTAACGGCTGGAAAAAGAATGAATTAATGTTAAATAAAAAGAAATTTAAAGATGGATATATTTCCGAAGATTACCCTAAGGAAGTTTTATTGAAAAGAAGGGAACTACAAGCAAAACTGGTACAAGAAAGGAATAAAGGCAACTTTGCTGTCATAAAGTACGATAAGCTTATTGTTAAAGAAGGTGAAGGTACATCAAGCATAGAAAAACGTAAAAGACATGAATCTAACTCACCAAATCTACAACAGCCCAGAAAACAGATTGCAACCTCAAAAATAAATAGAGTTAATGCGTTTGATGTAATGCGTGGAAGAAGTAACTCTCGGTCATCCTTTACCCCATCATCTGAAGACACAATATAGCAACCACAGACAGGCCCTTCTCATTCTTATCTCCCGGTACGGCCGGTCACCGCGGGAGAGATAGACCATGACCCTCCAAAGAAAAACAGACACAAGAACAGACCCATATATATATGCTCTTACAATGTTAGAACTTTATCTTCTACAGAAAAATTTCTTGAATTAAAAGCAGCTCTACAACAAATCAAATGTGATGTGCTCGGACTATGCGAAGTGCGACGCTTAGGGGAAAAAATTATAGAAGATAATGACTACATTATGTACTATATAGGACAAACGAAAGGTTTACATGGTGTGGGATTCCTAGTGAAAAAAGAACACAAAGATAAAATTATAAACTTTACAGGCATATCAGAAAGAGTTTGCATATTAGAAATCGAATTTGACAAGAAACCCTTTGCTATTATACAAGCATATTCTCCAACAGAGAGCTCTACGCAGGAAGACCTAGACAACTTCTACAAAGACCTAACGATAGCCCACCAAACGACCCCCAATAAATATGTTATTTCAATGGGCGACTTCAATGCGCAGATTGGAATACCAAAGACCTATGAAAACAAAGTGGCTGGAAAATATGGCTATGGAAATAGAAGCAAACGAGGAGAGACATTGATCCAATATGCACACCAAAACAACTTGAAAATATTGAATACTATGTTTCATGTAAAAAAGAAGAACAGGTGGACTTGGGTCTCTCCAGATAAAAATACGAGAAACGAACTGGACTACATACTGACAACCACACCACACCTATTCTCCAAATTTGAAGTGTTAACATCTTTTAACTTTGGATCTGATCACAGACCAATCAGAGCAACTCTAAACCTACTAATAAGAAGAAGAAGTAGAAGACACTTCAGTAAGCAACAAACTACTTTGAAAACAATAGAAGAACAAACAACTTATCTCGCACACCTAAACGACCATCTGCAAAGTTTACCAACAGCACACGAAGAATTCACAATCAACCAATACAGCCAAATGATTGAGTGCACGATAAAAGACAGCTTAAAAAATATAAAAGGAAAACCAAGACAAAATATTTTGAGCGAAAAGGCTAAGGTACTTATAAAAGAAAGGAGCTTATTACAAAACAAACCTAAATTATCCAAAAACGACAAAGATGATTTGAAAAAACTATACAAACAGACAAACAAAGAAATTAAGAAATGCTACGATACTTATAGATCAAATACAATACGCAGACATCTTGAAACTTCTAGAAGCTGTAACAAAGCATTTAGAGAATTAGATAGCTCAAAGAGTTGGATTCCATCACTGCAATCCGGCTCAAATAAAAGCAAATCCCGCGTGGAAGTTATCAATATAGCAACTGATTTTTATGCAAACCTGTACAGTGATCCGAACTCAAAACAAGAGGTAGCGACATGCAGTCAGGTAACCACAACACAATCTAACGTTAAAATGTTTGATGGTTTTGAAATACTTAATAACATACAAAAGTTAAAACTAGAAAAATCTCCTGGTCCGGATGGCATCAGAAACGAGTACATCAAATATGCTAAAAAACTACTACTCAATCCATTGACACATCTATTTAATAAAATCCTCACTGAAGAACAAGTACCAGAAAGTTGGACTAAGTCTGAAATTGTTCTGCTTTACAAAAAGGGAGATCCAACCGACATTGGAAATTACAGACCAATAAGCCTCATGTCATGTATGTATAAGCTGTTTGCTTCATGTCTATTAAACAGAATATCCTCAGCCATTGATAGTCACCAACCTTACGAACAAGCCGGCTTCAGATCAGGATTTAGTACAGTTGATCACATCCATGTAATGGAACAGACAATAGAAAAATATCTAGAATTTCATAGACCGCTATATTTAGCCTTCATAGATTATAAAAAGGCTTTTGATTCTATTTCTCACAACAGTATCTGGGAGGCTCTGACCTGTCAAAATGTAGATGCCAAATATATAAATATCCTGAAAGATATTTACAGTAAAAGTACAAGCAAGGTTAGGCTTGAAAAAACAGGTAAATGCATTAACATTAACAGAGGGGTAAGACAAGGTGACCCATTATCACCTAAATTGTTTATAGCGGTACTACAGCATATAATTAAGGATCTACCTTGGTCAACACAAGGAATTAATGTGGATGGAAGGTTATTGAGTCACTTAAGGTTTGCAGACGATATTGTCCTGTTATCAGAAAATCCTGAAAAACTAAGTGTGATGATAAATGATCTACAGGCTGCAAGCAATCGTGTCGGTTTGGAAATGAACCTTAGCAAAACAAAAATCATGACGAATGACAAAATGATACCTATCTTAACAAACAATGAGCCACTTGAATATGTGCAGGAATATATTTATCTAGGGAAACAATTATCATTTAATACGAAAAGAAATTTAGAAGAAATAAATAGAAGAATAGCCTCAACCTGGAAGAAGTTTTGGGCCCACAAAGAGATTTTAAAATCACAGCTCCCAATGAAATTAAAGAAAATTGTTTTAGATTCAGCGATACTACCGTGTCTAGTCTACGGATGCCAAACATGGTCATTCGATACCAAATCTAAGACAAAAATTCAAGCCACACAAAGAGCAATGGAGAGAAGCTGTCTAGGAATCACCTTAAGAGATAGAGTGAAAGCAGCGGACATTCGCAACAAAACTAAGGTGACTGACGCCATACTCTTTGCTAAAACACTAAAATGGAAATGGGCTGGCCATCTAGCAAGATACACCGATGAAAGATGGACACTTACAATAACAACATGGAAAGGACCAAAAGGAAGTAGAGGTAGAGGTCGACCATGCACCAGGTGGCAAGATGAAATAGTGTCAGTTGCTGGCAGAAACTGGATTGAGACAGCAAAAGACAGAGGCGTTTGGAATTCTTTGGAGGAGGCTTATACCCGAAAGGGGTCCATACATGGAAAATTTACAACTAAATAATTCATCTTAATATTTAATAATTGATTTTAATATTCAATAGTTGATTCTAATAATTAAATGCATGGAAAATATACAATGAATTTAAATATTTAATAATTGATTTTAGTGTTCGATAATTAATTTTGATAATTGATAATTAATTTTAATATTTTATCATTTATTTTAATGTTTAATAGTTGAATTTGATAATTGATAATTAATCTTAATATTTGATAATGATTTTATTGTTCAATGATTAATTTTAATGTTTAACAATTAATTTTAATAGATGATAGATACTAATCGATAATAATTGAATGAGAAAAAAAAAAAATGAGAACCAAATGTCTAATTTATGCACTACAACTATTATTATATTGTATTTAAACTTACTTTACCACTAATGATCTATTTGTTAATTCCTGTTATTTTTATTTTCTTAAAATGTAGCATGTATGGAATAAATAAAGCTTTATTATTATTATTATTATTATTATTATTATTGTGTATTTCGGCTTGAAGGGTGAGTAAAGTATAAATAAGTGAGTAATTTAAAATTACGTGATAGGCGGAACATTGACGGTGTAAAATTGTTTATACTTCTTACATTACCAGTATTCATTCTCGAAGGTGTCCATCAAAATATGGCAAATTTACTATGTGACTTCCTAAAATAAATTTAAAAAAGTTCCATTGATAGGGCGTTACTACAAAACTTTAAAATGAAAGCAAAAAAGATAAATAAAAACGGGCCAATTGCGAGTCGGACTCGCGCACGAATGGTTCCGTACCATTATTTATAAAAACGGAAAAAAAATTATGTCTGTTGTATGGGAGCCCCCTTAAATATTTGTTTTATTTTAATTTAATTATTTATTTTGAAAGTGAATATATAACTAAATATTTTGTGCATATTTCAAGCATCTACCTGTTGCCTTGATCAATATCGAGCAAAAACAAGCAAAGAAAACACGTTTGTTGTATAGGAGTCCCCTTAAATATTTATTTTATTCTGTTTTTTAGTATTTATTGTCATAGCAGCAACAGAAATTCATCATCTGTTAAAATTTCAATAGTCTAACTATCACGGTTCATGAGATACAGCCTGGTGACAGACGGATGGATGGACGGACGGACAGCGGAGTCTTAGTAATAGGGTTCCCGTTTTACCCTTTGGGTACGGAACAATAAAAACTAACTTGCAAACTGTCTTGCAACTGTCTCTGTATTGAAATTTCAAAAGCTAGTTAAAATATTTCTAGTCCACGTCATATCTCACATATTCAATTTCAGATTCGACGGACGCGATATATTTCAAAACATAACTTTATCCGAATTTATTACGTTGTTGCAGGCATTCTGACGATGACACGTTCCTACGTTCTACTCAAATGTTTGTTTTAGAAAAACTGTTCACAAAAATGAATTTCCGAGAAATCTCTACAGTGTCGTACTTCGTCTCAACTGTATATGTTTAAAATTTCTTGTTTATTTCTAAGTATAATTTTAATAATAATCTTTAATAACATATACACTATTATTGTTGTTTTTACGGTAACATAAGTATATTGTGTTTTTGTTATTTTTAGTTGTTGTCTGATACAAATCTTTGATATCTAATTTATTAGAGGACTGTTTAATTTCTGTTATAAAACGACTTTTGACATAATGTTGGTTACAATTTATTGTTCGCTTATAACAATTCCATGGTAATAATATATTTTCAGAGCGATTCATAAATTGGTGCCAAACGTTTTACATAGCAACAGTATAAATATGGTTTTTTTTATAAAATAATTAATTATAGAATAGTAAGGCGGATGCGTAGATGAGGAGCGTATGGGCCACCTGATGGTAAGTGGTCACCAACGCCCATAGACATTGGCATTGTAAGACATATTAACCATCGCTTATATCGCCAATGCGCCTCCAACCTTGGGAACTAAAATATTATGTCCCTTGTGCCTGTAATTACACTGCCTCACTTACCCTTCAAACCGGAGCACAATAATACCAAGTACTTTTTTTTGGGGTGGAATATCTGATGAGTGGGTGGTACTACCCAGACGGGCTTGCACAAAGCCCTACCACTACCACCAAGTAAATTTGCACCTATGTGTATGGGTCTATTTAAATGCTCAAACATTAATTTTCATGAATGTTTTTATTTCAACTTAACTTTTTTTTTAATAAACAGGAATAAAATAGTGAGCTCACAAGTGCACGGCATATGGTTGTAAACCTAGAACACTATATTGAAAAGGACAATTTACTATGTTATTAAGCTATATCTAAAATGTTAATCGTAGTCATGTCATATTATAATTTTTTATTCGTTTGTCAATATATAATTATTCAAGTCAATATATGTTATATAATTCAAACGCACGCAGTATCAATGATTTTATAATGAATACACGACAATAAAGAGCTTATTGTCGTGTGAGTTTCAAACTAATAACTCATATATTAATATTAAAACAAAAATGGCCGTAGATAATATAATATTATATTATAACGTGTCTTCAATAACTGTCGTAATAAATCATATTAGCATATGTTTTTAGTGTAAAGATTTATATGTTTAAATTGAAATATTACATTAATTCCGACCTGTTTGTTTGATTATCGTACTCTGTTTGTATGATCAAAAAGGTATAAATTAGAAGCACATATGTTAGTTATGACTAGTAAGAAATATACAACGATATGTATCAAAGAAATCTAAATTATTATCATAATTATAACATATTTCGGAACACTCAATACAGTAATGTATTGTGCATATCAGCCATCTTATGGAAGCATTTTCGAACAATAAACACAGAATAATTAAAAATAAATGTTAAAAAATTAAAATACATTATATGACAAGATGATGAATGTTTTGAATTTATGAGAAAACGAACAATGATAAATTTAATATACAAAAATTATAATTTGTATAAATGGACTTGCGTACCTATTGGGCGCCAGTATTCGGTGTATACCCTGGTGGGTACGACTGTGATACGGTCACTACTGTTACTATAGTCCGTGGGCGGCCGACGGGCCGTTTACCCCAGTCTGGGTTGTACTACTACTGCACAACTTAATAGCTTAAAACACATAAACTTCAACTTGGGTTTCTGTACTATGCACTGTGGCCTTGTCCGTCATGAGCAGTGGGGTCGCGTAGTTTAGTTTTTAGTTTTGTTTACGAACGATGTGAGTAAGGCGGGCGGCGTAGTGGTAGCGCGATCGTGAAGCGACCTTCGCGTTCGGCGCGCAACAGATCAACAGATAGGTACGCGGGTGTACGGCGCGGCCGGGGCGACCGGGGTAAAGCTGTCGCCGGCGCGCGCCACATTCGCGCCGCGCCCCTCACCTCCCCTTCTGACGTCACCGCTGGAAGCCTCCGAATTTTTCTCACGGGTGATCATTTTATCGTAAAAGCTACACTTTCTGATCTTACGAACGAAATCCAATAGTGTTCACATTCGAAGACTTAGTGTAAGTAAAAAATGTATTTCGAAGGTGTTACGTAGGATTTTACTATAATATGTTTCTAGTCACGTTTTACTGCGGATATCTAATATTGATAAGATAGTTATATCATATAAAATTAGCGATATATGAGTATATCGAATTAATTTTTCAGGTAATCTAAAACTACAAAAAATATCATGATTTTCGATAACTAAAACCGCAACATTCGATTTTTTTGAATTTGTTTTCGTGAACAAAAACTACCCCGTAATCAGAAAAGCTGATTTTAGACAAACTATAATTTTATAATTTTATTGTAAAGGTAGGTGGACGAGCATATGGGCCACCTGATGGTAAGTGGTCACCAACGCCCATAGACAATGGTATTGTAAGAAATGTTAACCATCGCTTACATCGCCAATGCGCCACCTTGGGAACTAATATGTTATGTCCCTTGTGCCTGTAATTACACTGGCTCACTCACCCTTCAAACCGGAACACAACAATAACAAGTACTGCTGTTTTGCGGTAGAATATCTGATGAGTGGGTGGTACCTACCCAGACGAGCTTGCACAAAGCCTTACCACAGAGTAAAATAAATATTTTAAAACTACACATATCGTAGCTATATAAATTATTCGACTCGAGGTTAAATTTGGATTTAGGAGACACGTCTAGACTCTACGTTTATTCCTACTTACATTATATATTGACAACATCATTAATTAAACTCATATTGTTACCTTTATTCTGAAATGTGTTTGCTGTTGTCCCTATTGGCCTTGACAGCAGCACCAAGGTGGGCGAGAGTGAGACTCAAGCCATATGTTGGAGTCTACTCAAGGGCGAACGATTCGTGGGTTTTTCGTAAAACGCATAACAAAATAAAGTTTTTTGTTAAGATTTAAAGTGACACAAATATTTATTTTTTATTCAACATCTCGTATAATATTACTGTTTGGGTACGTTTCATATTTTCTTTAACATATTATAACAATTACTTACACAATGTTACTTCTTCTAATTTATTGTACTTCTTCTAATTTATAAGTATATGTATATTTATCATAACGAAAATATAGGTATTATATATCCAAGTAAGCTTCTTATGAGTAATTTTGAATCGTCATAAGGTATTCAAGATACATTTAATGTGAAACTACCATCGGTCCGGGATGTAGCTTTTATTTAACTTAATTATACTTGTTTATTACACAATATTACTTAAGTTAAACATATGACTAACATTAGAAAAACGGAAATATGTGGAGCACGAAAGCGATCTTATCAGTGATTTATTTCAGAGAACCTTTGACTAAAGAGATTTGATAACAGAAATTTGTCTGGATAGTCTATTTATTTATAATGGTGGTTTTTTATTTTACAGATAGGAGGGCAAAGGAGGCACCTATTATTAAGTGGTCAACTCTGCCCATAGATATTGGCGATTCAAGAAATATTAACCATCGCTTACATAGTCAATGCGCCACCAACCTCGGGAACAAAGATGTTATGACCCTTGTGCCTGTGGTTAAACTGGCTCACTCATGCTTCAAACTGGAACGCAACAATACTAAGTATTGCTGTTTAGCGGTAGAATATGTGATGAGTGAACTCTACCACCTAGAAAAATAATAGATAAACTTACACTAACATATTTAACTAACCGCTCGTTAAGCTATGTTGTAATTTTCCGAAGCCAAGAAAAACCGTATTGCAACATCTATATAATTTGTTAGAGGGATAAGAGCTGTTAAGAGCTAGTCCCTAGATTTTTACAAAAGGTATAAGTGTAGATTAAATTTAATCTAGAATCGACAAAAGTCAACAAGGCTCTCCGGTGATATTACAAACGTAATGATAAAATATATAAGGTTACCGAAATGTGAAAGGTGAGGAGGTCGACACAATTTCGCCCGGATTGTGAGCAAACATGCTTAAATCTCAACTCGTAGCAAACTAAACTAATAAAAATAGTTACTAAAATTGTTGGCTGAATCACTAGTGATCGAAATTCGACAATAATTTATTTAAATTTTAATTTTTAATGTTATTAAGGTCAAAATCTCTATAAAATCACAGACTTCGCCAAGACTTTTTTTTCTTTTTTTTATAGAATAGGTAGGCAAATGGGCCACCTGATGGTGAGTGGTCACCATCAGTGAAAACCATTTTTTTATCTGCTTTCTTAAAAGTATATTTAACTGCATGTATATTTATAGTTTTCATTAAAATGACCTACATTTTAATCTCGCCGTAAAACCGCTTGTTTCCAATGTTTTCAAGCGACATTAATATTTCAAGAGCAACTCGGGAACCATAAACATTTTGAAACTCACTATAAATATATAACCTGCCTCATGTTTAAATGACTGTTTGTGTTTACTTTTATACCATAAAGCCTTGATCATCAATTAAAATATTCGTCATGCGTCACAGAGCAGAAAGAATAACAAAATATGCGAAAGTATTATCAACTTTAACTGAAAATGTGAAGCTTTATTGTACTGCGTACAAATATACTTTGTGTGAGGAAGAAAAAAACGTCCTTTATAACTTTTAACTAAACATGGGTGGCAGTTATTATTCGAACTGATTAATATAGTCTATATAATAGTGAATGATATTATATAATATATAAGCCGAGATGGCCCAATGGCAAGAACGCGTGAATCTTAACCGATGATCGGGGGTCTAAGGACGGGCAAGCACCACTGGATTTCATGTGCTTATTTTGTGATTATAATTCATATAGTGCTTTACGAAGGAAAACATCGTGAGGAAACCTGCATGAGTCTAATTTCACTGAAATTCTGCCACATGTGTATTCCACCAACCCGCATTGGATCAGCGTGGTGGAATAAGCTCTATACCTTCTCCTCGAAAAAGAGGAGGAGGCCTTAGCCCAGCAGTGGGACATTCACAGGCTGTTACTGTGCTGCTGCTGTACTGATAAACTATATAATGTAATGTAATGAAATGCAAAGTATAATGATATATATGCTTTTAAAACATATATTTGTCAATTTCGATTAACATAAATGTTAAGTTGACGTTGCTAGAGATTAAATTAATACAGTGGTGTCCACGATAAGTGTATTGAACGATAACGCTCGGTTAAAACGGTGCTAATATTGCAATGGATTTCACGCATTGAATGACCTATAAACTTGATTTACTCAGCACGAATGATGATCGATTTATAGCACATGGTAACTTTTTATAAAAACAAATACTCGCTGTAAGAATTTATTGTTTATATTGCAATAACGTTGTTTAATTATATTTAAACCGAGGAATATAATATTATAAAAAAGGTTATGCGATTAATGTTTTTTTTAAAGTTAAAGCTTCTAATTATAAAGCAAAAACATTTTTTTTCTTTATTTTATAAATTCTGTTTGTTAAAAAAAAAATAATAACATTATATTTTCAGCTACATCGGAAATTGGAAGGACGACAGAAAAAAATATACCATTTTTTTTTTTATAAAATTTGGAACGCGTGAATAAGCGACCTTTGGCATTTACACTTGGATACAAACAGGAGCCTTTCTAAGTAACGGTGGTTGTTCCCCATTCCTCAGACACCGCTCTCTTTTCAATAATTAAATACTTCTATATGTCTTTTCACGATGCTATTAGTTTTTTTAATTTTAGACAGTTATTTCTTAAGAAACGGACTTTAATCAAAAATATACGCTTACTACTAAAGCTAAGCTGCCTTTGCTTTATGGAAATCGTTTATTGAATGTTTGCATAATGCTATACACTTTTTTTTCATTAAAAACGCGCTTCGAAGAAATGTTTGCTTAACGAAAAAGAAAAGAGCTGATATAGCATCGTACGTTATTACGAATATATGTTTCCACTTAGGGTATAACCATAAGAGGAAACATATACTCTGCTTAGAACCTTTCTTTAAATGTCAAAGATCTTCGTTACAATGTAACAATGAGCGAAATGTGCCCGTTGTTATTGATATTGTTATAAGACTCCTATTAAATACATGTTTTTAAAATAAAAACTGTTAAAGTTGGTTCTGTCTGTACATTATTTTTTCACCTAATTTTGTGATAAATAATCGTTTTATGATGCAGTGACTCACATTATACTATTTTTTTCATTTTTGTCTGTCTGTCTGTTTGTATGTCTTCTTATAACTCACGGTGTTTACTGAAATTACTCTACTCTACGGTGTTTTATGAAAATTAATTTCAAATAGTTAATTACGTATTTCTTTACCAGTAGCCGTATGTGTTTGTGTCTGTGTGTGTGTGTGTGTGTGTATGTGTGTGTGTGCGCGCGTGTGTGTTATTATAGTAATAAAATAATTCATTATATTTTTATTAATTCTACGCGGGTGAAGCCCCGGGGCACAGCTAGTTTTAAATAAGAATATCTCATTTGTTTAAGTATTTAGTATCTAATAGTCCTCTGTACTATTCACAACAATAAGGTGACAAATATTCGACTGGCAACCCTTATCTTTATTGTGCCTGAAATAACAGTATCGGCATACTATGTGAGTCTATCAACTAATTGCAACCAGTGATATCGCTTTGTTCCCAATCGACCGACGAGAACAGATACTCAGACCTTACAATATACTCGTTATCTTATACAATAAGCAATATAATATAGTGTATTCCCATAAAACATAAAATAATTGTTAAAAATAATATTCTAGATTATTTTAAACTATCATATTGATTTTTTTATGTATGTACTAGCTACCCGTATTATCTCTCCCATTCCTCCCCAGCCTTGTCGAAAATTTTGTATTATCAAAAAAAATTTAGCGAATGCTTATAAACGATTGGTCCATATTTCAGCTATTTAGACTTTAGTTTTGGCTCTGCCTTGATAGGCAGCCAGGAAATTTTGTAGGTATATATTGATTCATAATTATTCTATTGTGTTATCATTTCTCATCCATTCTATGCTATGCGAGTTTCATTTCTTTTTTACTACATTACTACATTTTATAAAACACTATTTTTTTTTAAATATAATTACTTAAGTTTGTACCTCAAAGGTCGCTATAGCGATTAAAACCCTTGTATGCCTTTAACCTGCCATATCTCCTATATAATATTATAATTATGGATTTGTGTGTAAAGCTTATGAATATTTTTTAAGTGAATGGATGTATCAAATGTAAATAAATTCATAATAATAATTATTATCATTATTTCCAATCAAGTGGATGTAGTACTGTCATCCTCGCTAGGTTATAAAATAATATATATAAATATAAATAAATGTACAATTTTAAGCAATGCAGCAAACAATTTAAACCTAAACACAACACGAAACATTTATCTTATTTAAAAAGTTTAGCTTGTGTTGCAGCACGCTCAAACTTTTATAATGTCTAATGCATTTCTCATATTTTATGACATTATAATTTAAATTTTCCAGAAAATACAACGTGTAAGATAATGAAATTTTATTACTTTTTTCCTTATTTCCTTAGAATATGCCTTTGGTAATTTGTTATTTAGCAGGTTTTATTAAATGTTGAAGTAAAACTATCTCAGTACCTACTCGAGATCTTTTTTCTCTGAAACAATATCAGAACTGAAATTCTTCGTTTAATTTTTTTCTCGTATATTTTCTTCATTATCAGTATACTTCTTATACTCTTTACTAGATTTTCAATTTATTATTCTTATAATTTTTACTGTTTCTTAATGGGATTTTTAATTTGAGACTTTATAAAGTTTTGCTATAAAAAGGTACAGGTTCGAGTTTTATATAAAACATGTTTGTAAAAACATCAAAGTGAAAATTTGTCAACATATTATCGTTTTATGTAGATTTAGCAAGAGAAATAATATTAGTAATCATATAATAATATCAGAAATTATGGCACTACTATGGGAGAGGTGATATACTAGAGTGTGTAACTGGTCAGAGACAAACTGAATAAATATAAGGCAGTTGCTAAATTTATGAGCATTTTCTATGAACTTTTTACAGATATATACATCTGAACATGTTCTTAATCACGGAAAATCACAATTTTGCTTTACGTAGAAGTAGTACTAGTAGTAACTAGCCTGTGAAAGTCCCACTGCATGCTGGGCTAAAAACTTTTGCTTTATAAAGCCTTACAAAATCATCATAAAAATCAATATATTATCTATCGCAAACTATCTTTATAAAAATATTATAATTAAAGAGTATAAAAAATTAATTTTTAATCAATCTTTTGTTTACTTACCTGGATTACCTTTAGGCCATATTATTTAATAGTTTGAAGAGTCGGGATCGGCAAAGTTCGAAAAATAATTCGGAAGGTTAGTTTCCAAGGATATAATGTTCATTTGTTACGATATCGAATCTTCTAATGCTTCTCGTAAAGTGTTCACTCGAGCGAGTTCTACTTCGTCTCATATAACGTTCGACTTGTAAAAACCTTCCATTTAGCAGTGAAAACGTTTCTAAGAAATATTGCTTTGCCTCACACGACGCTATATCTCAGAGAGGCAAATCATGTCGTAAATGATATAAGTTATACAGTTTCTTTATAAAAAAGAGATCTGTCCAAGTTTTGATAGACACGTGTATAATTAGAAAGCTTCAATTTTGTTTGTTTAGATTAGTTAAAAAACATTTAAAAAGTTTAATGTGGGGATCTTTATAGAGAATAGCAACTTGAAAAAATCAGTACCATTACGCATACATACATATGAAGGAAGATGATCTGAGATATGATAATAATGAAAATAATAAAGATATGATGATAACTGAAGTCAGTACTCAGTAATGAACGGATACTAGTACTAGTGCAATTTTATTACTCATTTGATTATATTTTGCAAATCAGCTGAGCTACAATAACAAATACTAAATATGCTAGCACTGCTTCATTACTCTCATGAGATCATCATTATCATCCTCATCTTCTGTGCATCAAAAAGATAATTGTCAGACTCCTACCCGCGCCGGCTGCCTGCCTATCGTAAACACTCCGTAGCAATGCTTTTGTTAGTAGGTTAATTCCACGCCACAATGCTGGTGGTTGGTTTACGAGCTCGATCAATGTAAGCGTTTAACAAAAATTCCGCTCGTGTGCTCTTATGACATTCACGTGTCGAGTCTATATAGTACATACATATAACATACATTCTATATAAAACGGAAGTCTTACTATAAATTAAATATATTTTTAAGTACCTAAATATATTAATATAATGCAATTGCTATGTTAAGAGTTGTTATATTAAATAAAACAATTTAATAATTTTGTCTAAGTACCAAATAACTGAAACTTTTTATTAAAAACATTCCAAATTTTCTTCATTTCGTAATTCATTATTATTAAGTGCAGCTGAAGTAATAAGCAATTTAATTAAAAATGTTTCCATTAAATTAACGTGAATAAATCTTTTATAGTGAACGAGATGTGAGTGAGATTTATAGTGAGGTACTCGATTCTTTTTTAAATAAATGTAATGAAAATAAAAGAATGGCCATTTATACTTTGGATGCGAATGGAGTGCACAGCAAATGTAGAGAGCTATTTTAATATGACTGAAACTTCCTAGTTATTTCCAAGAGAAATTTTAAGAGCAATGAATAAACCACCGTGAATTTCAAACAATAGTTTCATTTATAACAGCAAATACAAAAATCAATTGTTGCCATGAATTTTCAATGTATACACACAATGAATTATAAATTAATATTAGTTTTCAACTATGTTCTTTTAGTAATCGTATTGAATATTCGATCTTTTCATATTCAAATACGGGTTTTCTTATTAAAAGCTCGATATTGATTTTATAAATTAACTTATATGAAAAATAAAATACGAATTAAGGAGCTGTCTTAGACTTAAAGAAAGCGAGATTTGTGCTGTCAGTAATCAGGAAACAAAGGGAATTAACCGCTCAAACAAATCGCAATCTTTCGTCATTGTGCAAAGACTAAGCGCCTCTTAGATAAGGATATACTGCCGTTGTCATCTCTGTGCCCTTTTAAAAGAACAATTACTCCGTATTCTACTGAAAGTAATTTTTTTTTATGTGGAACTTATTTTTGGAATTTTTCCTCCTTTAAATCTTTTGTATGAATCGTGACCCGAACCCGACATTGTGAATCGTACAATGTTAATAATCTAAGCAATTATTCTAATATTATATTTTACTCACATTCAATGTGAACTAAAAAAATTATATATTGTACTAAAATAATCTAAATACAAATAATTCATTATTTGTATAAGCATGAAATAAATATATAAGATAGGTATAAATATTGTTTATTTAGATATAAAACATAGCAATAGAATTGTAAAGATAATACTTAATATTTCTGGAATTAAATCAAAATAATATTTGAAGTATATAAGAATAATATTTTACGGCTTTGCAAAATAGGAAGCTAAGATAACATCAAATGATTGTCATTATTAAGAACAATTGTACTTAACGATACCTGCCTGAGATTGTTTAGATCATTTTAGCGGTATAATGTTAAATTTTAGCACAATGTTACTTTATTGTTCATATTACTTCAACGATTATTTCGATAAGCTAGTGCTGAAAAGTTCGAAATTCGAGTCGAGATTGAGTTCGAAATTGTATATTACAACTGTGTCCATCCACGAGTAGGCGTCACTTGCTCATCGGTTATTCTACCGCCAAACGGTTATGTATACTAACCTTTACTTGCCACACCTCTGTAGAATTACGTACTTGCCACATGGGGTAGATTTGTACCCCAGTGACAAAAATTGTTATAAAAAATTAACTGCTGAATATTTCGTCTTGAAAATTGTTGTAGAACATATTGAAAGCTTTTTTTAAAAGATTGTTTACTTTATATAAAATTTAAGTACAATAAAAAAAATGCTAAAGCCAACAAAAGTGGAAAAATGATTATTTTCCTCAATAGGCCTGGGGTAGTTTTGTACCAAGGTGGCAAGTAAGGGCTTATATTATTATGAAGATTTTATATTTGATTTTTTATTTGTTTGTTACGATTTAATTAAAAAACTACTCGCCCGATTTTAAAAATTCTTTCAACATTAGATAGCTACATCTTTACCGAGTAAAATAGGTATATTTTCAATAATTAGAGATTCTTACCTAAAATGGAACAATGTAACCCAAGGTATCAAAATGTACCCTATAAAAGTCATTATTTTGGTGATATTGGTCCTTAATATCATGATATTAATCCTTATCCATTTAAATGGTTTGATAACTAAGTTTAATGATGATGTACGTTTAAATTACTCTTTAAATTATTCAGATAGGACTTTTGTTTTAGAAGTTATGACGGGTATAATAATTCTCTAAATAAGAAAAATGTCACGGTTTGAACAAACTGTAATTGTCCTACGTTTAGTCTATTAACAAATATTAATTTACGTAAAATAATAGTTTATAAATTTTCGAAGTCGAAGTGCTTGTGCTTAATAATTTTGCACTGTAGTTAAATGTATGATTGGGCTAAGGCAATAACAGGTATATGGTACATTACATCTTGAAAGAGAGTTCTTTGCCATTCATATCAATACAAATTGTCAGCAAGTTACACAATTGCTTAATTTTATTTTGGACTTTGGAAATGCTTGTTTTTAGTCAATTAAATACATACAACAAATAACCTAGATCTAAAGAAGCACAAAAACTAAACGACAGCTGTTCGTTGCTCGTCATGTAGGCTATTGTTTCTGTCTAAGACTTTGAGCTTATGGGACTTATAAGTTCAGAGTCTAAATTATAACAAAGTTCAAGCTAATGGACATTCTGAGCGGAAAACCGTTACAGTTTAGGACAATCGTTCATTCCACGGGTCGGCCGTCGTATTAGTGCTTGTTTTAGTTTCATTTTCAAAACTGCGCCAACTGTGTTGAATAAATACATGGTAAATGGTGGACTAGTGGTTAGTATATAAATACATACAAAGTCAGATTTGGAGACCGTTACTATAAAAAAAAATGGTAATAACAGTCGATCGGGAATTAATGATCTAACAATACCATTTGCTGAGCTGCATTATGGTTTAATAGTAGTAAACACACGGCAGGTGTACTCCTGTGTGTCTTGCTGTATCTACGGACAAAGATACCTCTATAAAATATCACAAGGCACACACACCGGACATACAAAGAAGAACATTCTCTTCTCGATAGTCTCTCAGAAGAATCTGTACCGAATGCGGCAACAGTGCACAGTTAAAATAATATATATGGGTATATCAAGTCAAGATCAAGATATAATTAAGCTCCTAAACCAGCTCGTGAGGACATAAGGGGACTGACTGTAAGCGTTATTTTCACCACGTAATCTCCTGATGGGTCAGCAATCTGGATCTCCCCTCTATTTGGTGGGATCAATCGTCCGTCATTGTCTGTAGTCTGTGACAACTTTTACCCAGATCCAGTGAAAGCTGCGCATTATGAACGCCGAGAGCAATAATCGACTAAAAAAAAAACATAAAAGAAAAGTGACTTTAACCTTCTCGCGGCATACGTAAACGAATACTAAAGCATTTCTTTTTTATTATTAAAGTGAACATTACAAACGAACTAAAGACTCGGTTGCTTGAAAAGATAATCCACATAATGGCCTTAAAAGGATAATCTCGTCAATGTTAAGTTTGGTTGGTCTACATAAATGGCTTTTATGATCCCTTCATTATGTTTCTTATGTTAGAAGTTTTTATCTGAACTAACGATAGGGCCTCGACAGATATTAAAAGACTTAATACTTTGAATTTACGTGTTATATAAAGAATAAAATAAGATTATTCACCAATATTTCAGTGATTGTTGGTTGTGCATACAAATAATTAATTATTTTAAAATTATCGCCACTTATCTTCTTACTAAGTAGCGATGAGTTTAAAATAATTAATCTTAATCTTTTACAACTAGATCTTGAAACTCCCTCTTTGCCAAACGGTATCTAACGCTTTTTTATTTAGACAAAATGTACGAGTTGCATACTAACCTGCATTTATAGTCTATTTAATAAAAAAAAACAAATTTTTTCAAGTAGTTTAGTTTAGTACTTACAATTAGTTACTAAATAGTTAAAATATAGGAGATCGGATTTAGATTGCATTTTATACATAAGTACTTATATAATTTAGACGGAATTTGATGTATAACTGCAAATAATGCCCGGTGTAGTTTAAATTCTAAAGTAACACTGCCAACTTCTTAACTCCGTGTCACAACTGAGAACTTCTCGACGGGACAAACACAATAATCTTTTATCGACCAGACCGAGATTAATTGATTCCGGGACCTCGAATCTGCAAGTAAGTTATACTAACGAGGCAGTTGTTTTGAAAATATAAAATAACAAAAAGTTAAAAATATTATTTCAAATAATAATTATTAATTTATTAATGTAAAATAATTATCGTATCAATTATTTTATAGCTGTATAATAATAACCTATAACCGTCTCCGAATTGCGCTGCGTCTTCTGATATCAGTTTTATATATCGGTTTAGTGGATTTTTCAGTTCAGGTATAACAAAATGATGGTATCCACATTTAAAAGTCTAGGCTATATTTATTTACTAATAACATTTTTTGTCGGAAAAAAATACAATATTTAAAAATATCACTATAATTCTATAGTATTATAATAATATCGTCCGCAACATGGGATTGGAATTATAATATTCCTGAAACATGTTCATCATAACATATATTTATAATTACTGTATTAAATATTCTGGTTTCACTTACGTTATTTATCGAGGTATACAGATCATATTTCTGGAATATTCGTCGAAATTCAATCAGTCGTTAATTTGATTTCGATAACATGAGATCAGAATTGTAATTTTCCTGAAACATGTCGATCATTCCGCGATAAATAACGTGAAACCTTAACATTTAATAATAATAATATTAATATATAAAGCCAGAAGACCTTATGATTGCATCATTTTATTAGTAGGGAGAGATGTTATTAGATAAACAGCATATTAACCACCCCTCACATCGCCAGTGCGCCACCAACCTTGGGTACTAAGGTATGCTATGCCCCTTGTACTTGTAGTTAAATAAGCTCACTCATATTTTAAGCCGCAACGCAGCAATGCTATGTATTGCTGATTAAGTATGGCAGTAGAATATAGACCCCGGCCGGCCCAACAAACATACGACAATGCCATTCAAAAAATATTTAAAAAAATTAAGTTTGTAATAGCGTCACCGACTTTTTTATACAAAAGCTAAACTTAACGATGTTAAGCATCATCACTATCCCTCAATTTCATCAGAAAACTGTAAATAAATTCCTTGTGACATTAATTTATTAATTAAATTGGGCCAATTAGTTAATTAATACAAAGTATCTAGGTACAACAGCCATTGGTCCATTGCTCAATTAAATTAAATTTATAAATATTTCAATTTTGTCCTTTGTTCCTGTTTCGAAACAATTCTTATTGTCTATAAATTATTGTCTATAAATTAGGGTGATCTGATCCAATGAAATAAATTAGGCCAATGATACTTCATTTAATACCATCCAACATTAATTAAAACCAACAGGGCTGTTCATTGTTACACGGACAAATTCATTGACGATCAATGTTTATATTTACAAAAGAATTAAACGAATATTCACTTTAATTTATTCAAGTACAAACAACCGTATTCGGTTTTGCTGGAATTGGTACGCTTACAAGTGTTACTTACTTTTTCCTAGTGGTAGTGCCACGCTGCATACCTTCAGGTTGTAGCAGAGTGGGCCGGCACGCCTGGGGAAGTACCACTCTCTCACTTAAAATCGGCGTAAAGTGGTAGCCATGCTACCGCGTTTCGTTCGGTATGTGAGAGTCCTGGAGGCCCAATTCGCCCCCCCCCCCAACAAAATGAGTGCGCAGAATTCAAGTAAACTACCCCAGGAGGATACCATCTGCGACCGCTGTGGACAATCCCTCTCTGGACATCCATGCTCAGGACATACACCACCTGAGCAAGGATGCCCAGGCTGCCCTTCGAAATCTGGGGGGGGCAATTTTGCTCTCAAAAATGGACGGCGCAAACGGAGCAGGCATCTTAAGGCAACCCCTTCTACCCTCGCTGTGGACTTCTGCAACATTAGGGGACTGAATTCCAACTTAAACGCCGTCCACTACCATCTTTAGACGGCGAAGCCAGCCTTTCTCTTTCTAACCGAGACCCAGATATCATCTCCGGCGGACACCTCATTCCTCTCCTACCCGGGGAACAAGTTGGTTGTTGGTGTTTACGTCAGAGAGAATATCTTTCGCTCTCGTCGCCTCGCCTATCTTGAAGGGAGGGACCTATCCATTCTCTGGCTGCGCGTAGAATGCGATGATCATCCGCGAATCTATGCGTGCCTTTATAGGTCCCATAGCGGTAATACCGAAACTGACCGGCTCGTTGAGCACATCCAACGGGCTACAGATTCCGTGCTGCAGCAGATCCCATCCGCAGAGATCCGCAGATTGTGATTCTTGGCGATTTCAACGCCCACCACGCCGAATGGCTAGGATCACGTACCACCGATCATGCGGGGAGATCTGTGGTCGATTTTGCCTTGGCATATGATCTGACACAGTAAGTCCTCCAGACCGATTTCGGCCACGGCGGCCAATCTCAAGAGAGATTAGCTAACTGCGCAGGACATATTATAGTGCACAAGTGTGTGCGAAAAAACAGGTGCACTCTCTTTTCCTTAGCTCTCATAATCCGATGGGACGGCAATCTGACACGATCGGAAAGAGTTCAGGCGCAGGGCCAACGGCTTAATGTGCTTTCCGAGGCACGGGAGTGTACACACTTCCAACTTCCAGACTCCGGGCTGCTACTGAGAATTTTCTGACAGAAAAACCCAATAACTATTTATTGGCCCGACCTGGGAATTGAAACCAGGACCACCGGGTCTGCGGCCTTATATCTAGCCACTAGACCACCGAGGCAGTAATCTGACACAACTGGTTACCTCGCCAATGCGAATCCCAGATGTGGAGAATCATACACCTTCCCTGTTAGATCTTCTGCTGACCTCTCATCCGTCCGGATATCATATTTCCGTAGAGCCTCCTCTTGGCTCGTCGAACCAGAGTCTTGTCCGGAGTACAGTGCCGATTACACGCACCTCACGGCCTCGGTTCGTGGGATGTCGCCGTGTGTGGTACTACAGGTAAGCGGACTGGGATGGGATGCGGTCCTTCTTTGCATTCTACCCATGGGGCCGGATTTGTTTCTCGCCGGATGATCCAGATGTCGTTGCTGACTCGGTCGCTGATGTGGTGTTTCAGGGTATGGAACTCTTCATTCCGTACTCTGCAATACCCATTGGCGGCAGATCCCGGCCCTGGTTTGGTCACTTCTGCAAAACGGCATCACGCCGAAAGGTAGAATGCTATCAAGCCTGGGCTGAAGCATCGGCATCTCGTGATTTAAATATCAGCGCACTTAAAAATACAACTCTGCCCCCAGGTCTTTCAAAAGCGTTATTGCCAAGGCGAAATCGGAGCATATTGGTAGGATTGGCGAGAGATTGGTGCGTCGTCCTTCGGGAACACGCGCATTTTGGTCTCTCGCTAAGGCTGTCTTAGGGAATTCTCGTCTTAGACGAGAGTATTCTAGACTTACACCGGTCGTGCTAATATTACTCGGGAACACGTCGACGAGTGTCAGAATAAGCTTGTGTCTAAAGTCGAGACCTTGTTAACCAAAGTCTCGGACTGGGGCCGACTAAACTTGGTCCAATTCAACCCCAATAAGACTCAAGTTTGCGCGTTAACCGCTAAAAAGTCTCCTTTTGTCATATCCCCTCATTTCGACAATACTCCCCTACCTCCCACAGCCAGTATCGGGATAACTGGCGTTGAGATTTCGAACGTTGTTCAGTTCCGCGGTTAATTGGTAGTTAAAGCTAAACTGGCTTCCAAAAAGCTTGGAGTGCTCAACAAGGCGAGACAGTACTTCACGTCGGCTCATCGCCTAAAACTTTACATGGCGCAAATTCGGCCCCACACGGAGTACTGCTCTCCTCTCTAGGCGGGAGCTCCCCAGTACCAGCTTCTTCCTTTTGACCGCAATTGTAGAGCAATTCCAACTGTCGACGTTCAAGCTATTACCGACCTGATTATTTGGATTTGCGTAGAGATGTTGGGTCACTCTGCATACTCTATCGCATATATTACGGGGAGTTGTTTGGTTTAGTCCCGGCCGCTGAATTTCACCATCGGACATCACGCCAGAACTCAAAACTCCATCCTTGCCACCCCGATGTCTGGAAATCCACAACAGCGCGTTTCCTAAGGCATTTCCTGCCTCGCACAATCACTCAGTGGAACCAGCTTTCGCCGGCGACTTTTCCGAACCGATATGACATGAAAACCTTCAAGAAGAGAGCGTACTCTTTCCTCAAAGGCCGGCAACGCACCTGCAAGTCCTCAGATGTTGCGGATGTCCATGGGCGGTGGTAGTCACTTTCCATTAGGTGAGCCTCCTGCTCGTTTGCCTTCTCTTACATAAAAAAAAATTATAAAAAATAAATAAAACAATGTGGTCGATAAAAGAAAATTTCTTGCAAATGAGACTACACCAACGAGTAGTATATTATGTTTTAAATATTTTTTTCTATAAAATTGGTAAGCAAACTGGCAAGTGGGCCATCTGACGGTAAATGGTCACCATCGCCCATAGACATTGTCATTGCAAGAAATATTAACCATCCCTTACATCCCCAATGCGCCACCAAAACGGGAACTTTGTCACTCACCCTTCAAATCAGAATTCTTGCTTGGCGGTAAAATATATGATGAATAGGTGATGGTGCCTAACCAGAGCCCTACCGAAGCGCTGAAAGCCCTACCGAAACAGATAGTATTATGGCATATAATTTGTATTTATTGATATGATGTTCTTATTAATACTGGTTTATTCAGAATTTGCTTTATAACGTTGATATTTTGTTTTAATAATAATCTACGTAACGTATGTTAAGTTTAAAATAAATTGGTAAATAATTCCATATGAAAGCAGGCTGAATAAATAGTGGCTTTGTCACTACAATGCCAATTATTATATCTGGATGAACAAATATGTATATTTGCATGAAGTGGACACCTTTACGAGCAATTGAGCCGTAACGACCTATTTTATTTCACCTTGCTCAAGTGTGGTTAATACGGAGGGCCGACAAACATGCCATGCTTGAATAGACTTGCGACTTTAATGAAATTATGTAATTTTTTAATTACAATATAATATTTTGTAAATTATTCATTGTTAACTTCATAACACTAATTATTATAATATTTTTGTTATTTTGTAATACGACATAATGAAACCATATAAGTTAGGTATTTAAATCAATTTAATGATTAATATATACTAAGTGTATCTTAAAGTTGTTAAATGCAGCTAAATTAAATAAATAGTTTCGATGGAGATATCTGATTAATTTTATTGTTCCCTTTAGTTAGATATTTTTAAAGAGTAAGTACACGATACCGTAATGAAAGATCAAAATATGTATTTCTCAAGAGATACTAATACATAGTAAGTAGAAAGTGAATTAGATATTTCTATATTTTGTTCCAAATTTTAAAGGTTCAAGAAAAGTTAAAAATATATATGTATACGCTGCGCGATACTAATGAATATTAAGTAAAAAAAAAAATCAGTATCCGTTTAAGTTAATCATCTCAGTGAATTGTATAATTAAAGTACCTTTATATTCTAATTACACCAGACAATCGCACTCATGTAGCGACTCTAAGCCAACATAATGCGAAGGGTGTGGAACTGTGGACGACATCGCGGTGACCAAGCGAGCGTACCAGCTGAACACGTTAGGTCAACATTTACAGAGATTACGGCTCTTAATTAATTGCAAACCCGCACCGGTACTTTCATGTTGCTAAAATTTACACATTAAAAAATACGATTTTGTACAAAATCGTTTTTTTACGCTACTTACATATTTGTAGTATAACGTAATTAGGATAAATTATAATATACTTGAATACGAGAAACTTTATTTAATGAATATAAGTTTTGGTTATATTATAAAAAATGTCGCATCATTATGTCAATATTTTTGTTCAATCTATCTTGGCGGTCTTGGGATACG
This sequence comes from Nymphalis polychloros, assembly GCA_905220585.2. Taxonomy (NCBI): domain Eukaryota; kingdom Metazoa; phylum Arthropoda; class Insecta; order Lepidoptera; family Nymphalidae; genus Nymphalis; species Nymphalis polychloros. The sequence goes on from HG992247.1 coordinate 6,850,259, forward strand.
GTTTCAATAAATAGACAAACTTCCTATATATGTAACACTTCATTAAAATATGTATTTGTCAAGTCACAGTAATAGTACTAAAAACCATTTAATACGAAACTCGTCAGTTCGTAGGAAAGTAGTGTATCACCCAGACGCATAACGCCACTCTCGTGTTTCGCTTTCGGAATATATTCATAGTTTAAAATGATTACAGAGAAAAACTGATAATGTTCCTATAAATGACAATGAATGCGACAAATATATAAATATTTATTAACAAATTTTATAAAGGTTTTATATTTAATAAAGATGGTAATACAATCAAGATTCAACACAAAAATAAGAGGTTTTATGAAAAAATCATAGACTTGAGAGCTTACGAAAATAGATAAAAATAACAATTCGTTTTATACCGTCATATTATTATGTTCGTATTTCGTTCGCAGGGTAATTTCACAAGAAAACATATGTAGCATATAGTCATAATATTTTCCCGTAATTTATAATTTTTCAATCAAGTGTCATTCTATTCGCTTTCAGAATTATTTTTGTGATGTCGGAAAAGACAGTGGCAGGAAAATCGAACAATAAACAAAAAGGGGAAAATCAATGTCACGGAATAACGTTTGACTATATATATTAACGGATATTTCCCCGATACGAAATCAGCTGTAAACATATTTTATCTTTGAAGTTTCATTTATTGCGCAGTTTGATTGACATATACACATATCCAATGCGTTGAAATTATCGAAAATAAATTTATTATAACAGATACTTTTATACATGTACAAATCTTTCATTCCAGATTAAATTAAATTTTCGAGAATATTTATACATGTCTAGCTATCTATACAGGTGTGTAGTATGTGTAGTGTATCTAGTATTGACTTGAGTTTTGTTATTAGCCCGACTAGGTTACAAAGGAAAATTGGAGTATCTTGTGTAATGTATTATCACGGACAATGATATTATAAACGTATCTGCAATAGCCTAGTAAGCGAAGCATACTCTATCTCAAAGAATTCAGCAATTGCGCCAAATATTTTGTTAAGCTTTTACAATCGATAAAGTTGAAACAAAACTACGAGAACCGATCTCTGTTACCATTTTCGTAACGAATAAAAACGTAAAAAAGTACAACCAATTGTTACGAGTATACGCGTTTGTCTAACATAGTTTTTTTATCCAGAATTTTAACAAACTAAAACGTTCTCAATGTTTACAGTTTTAGATATCGCTTAGCAATTTGTGGTAGAAAATGTCTTTAATGACGTTTACCGTACCGTAGAATCGTAGGCGTAGATGACGCTATATGATACGTCATGACGTGATATGATATTGGCACTCAGTTGAGGTACAGACCCGAATTTTATTATAAGATACATAAAAGTCCATTAAGGTCTGAGGTTTCGTAGACGCAAATGTCAAAGGTTACTAACACGAATACGTTACGTTTACCTAGTCGTCCAGACTTTACACGTGCAATAAATATTACGGTAATATCTCGTGATATTATTTTATACTTTTTTGTTCTTCTTTCCTCATTTCTATTTAATCGAGCGACTCCCTTCTATCTTAAAGAGTCATCGAAGTTTCTGAAATTCATAAACGGGCTCGCTGCTCGGATGAGAATTAAATTTTTCTATTCCTTCCAACACTTCTACTTTCTACTGCTTTTCTTTCTTTCTTTTTACTGTTTAAGATTTTGGATAATTTTTGGATAGTGGATAATTGGTAAGACTTTGGATTTTATTACTTTTGTCTATTCTATGTATCTCAATCACAGGCATAAATAAACTTTACATGGATATTTGAATCTTTGAATACCAGGAGATTTAAAAAATAAAATAAAAATAGTATTTAGTGAAGCGATTTATCCGTTTGTAATATGAGTGAAATTATAGTTCTATATTAAAAGGATTAATAGTTATTGCGTGAATCCGAAAAAATAAGAAAGAAAACCGTACCCTTTCTAACCTAATGTTTATAAATTGCTGTATAACAAATAAAACAACGAAGTCCTTTCCGATATTTTTACGACTCAATACTTGTTATAAAATGTACATTTTAATTGATGATATTACTGTATGTCTGTCATACTAAAAAGCGCCTTAACTCTCTGTTTGTATAACGTGATACGTTGGACGTTCGAATTGCTTCAGAATTCGAACGCCATTTGTAGCATTTTAGAGGTAAACATAACGCTATTTCATCATTCAACATTTCCTACCATTTCATCCTATTGTAAGCCGCGTAAAAGAACTTCGTTCCAAAAATAAAATATTAATATCAAATTGTTTTCATTGTAAAGAATACAAATATTTAAGTTTCAAACTCTATAGAAAATTAATACGGCCCGCGCCACCACCGCACGCTAACGTGGTAACGTGAAAGCGGCGGCGTTGGATAAACTTTCCATCCGTGAACGACTGAACGTGTTGAACTTTACGATTTATTCCGAAATATATTTTATTTAGCTGATATTTTTGTTGTTGTGCAAAATAACCGCAATATTTTATTCAATGAGTTTTTCTGAATATATAATATGGTAATTTATATTAAAAAAATACTCAAACCACTAACATTTTAAATGTATAACTAATATTAATATTAGTCTTTGGAGAAATTGTTACTAACATTCAATGTCTTTGGCTTAGTTGAATACGCCTTAAAATACGTTAAAGTCGAATTTAACTAGATTAAACTGTAAGTGTATGTATTGACATTTATAAAGCCCTCATCTATGGATAGACCTACCAAAGCTCTAATGTTTGAACTTTGAACTAAGGGAATCAATCCTTGTAATTAAAGACACTAATTTACTTTTATGGCATAAACCTGCTTAATTATTTTTATCTAGAGCTTTTATAGTAAAAATAGAAATTCCGACGTTATATTATATTTTTCAAAGACAAATATTCGTTATTGAATAAAGGTTCGCATAGAGGTTGTGAAGAACAAATTTAGAATAATAAATATCTACACCAAAAAACTTAACGCAAGTTTCAAAACAATCGTTCAAAGGTCAATCGGATGCATGGTAAAGGCATATAATTTCGTTTTGAAGGGTGAGTCATTGTAACTACAGGCACAAGAGGCATAATATCCCAAGGCCTGTGGCGCATTGACGTGTAAGGGTTGATTAAATATTACTTACAGTGTCTGGTGGTAGTGCAAATTTACCATCAGTAGCTTGCTAGTATAATTCAAACACGTATTATACGTTTTAATAGTCAACGAGGGAATAACATAAGCCGGGCCCTTCGGGACAGCTACTTTTATTTCATTAAGCCATATTACTAAAATATGGTTTTCCGTTACATTTAACGTTATATTTTACTTAATAAATGTTATTTAAATATAAATAACAATAATAGCTGATGGCATTGCTAGCACCATTCATGTTAACTCGATCCATTACTAAACTGTCAAATAAACTGAGTAAAGTATACATACAAAAGTGTAATGTCGTATGGATAAACATATTTTCCGTTACATACGTATTTTTAATTTTAGAATATAATGATTATACTAGTGACAGATACACAATTCGCGTGGGTAACTCCATGATTTCTTTATTTATTTACTAAACATTACGAATGTTCGATTACAAAGATAAGAAGTATATTTATTGATATACGCAACTATGTATGTACTATATACCTATATCCTTCCTGAACAGTATTGTACAACTGCATATAATGTTCTATATCAATCTGATTAGTAGTTTTTTCCGGTCCTAGTAGACCGTAGTAGAACAAAAACTATCAATACATCTTTGTTATTCAAATTCAAAATACTTTATTCAACATTGAAGTATTACACTTTCTTATTGATTGTCAAACTAGAAACTACCACCGGTTCGGAAAAGAAACACCCAGCCCTGAGAAGAACCGGCAAAAGAAACTCAGGGGTTTGATTTTTAATTATTTTTTTTGTATTTATCGTTTACACATAAAAAAGTAACCATGTGGCGATCGTCTCAGTCCCAAGGTGCACTATCATCCGTAAATTCATTAATTGTATAATAACCGTTAGCACACAAGGCCTTTACATTTTTTTTATATTTAGGAACTGAGGCATTTTTGACGCTTTCTGGGATCCTGTTGTAACTGTATACATTGTCCCACAAAAGAGTTACTTACTATACAGTCGAGTAACGGGAGTAATTAGTTTGTGTTTGTTTCTTGTACCAATGTTATGAGTATCACATTTTCTCACAAAATCAGTAATATTTACATACATAATATGTATTGAGAAGTAACATTTATATTTTTTTAAATTTCTGTCTTTGTGATTTTTTAGCTCCTAGATTATAGATTGCGCGAATAACCCTCTCTTGCAGCACAAATATCAGCCGCATTATAATGCCGTAATATATAAAACTGTGAAAATAACTAAATATACAAGGGCCTTATCAACATCGTTAAATAATATTATTTTCTTAACCACAAGATCCGCTAAGCTTAGTCTACTCACCAATCCGTCAATATTGGGGGCCCACTGCAACTTGGCAACAACAATAAGGCCAATAAATGCAGTAGACTCAACTGGATCTATCAACTCCCAGTTGATAAGCACATCAGTTTTTACACCTTTAACATTTGGTGCGCTAAATCTTACAACTTTTGATTACCTATTATTTAACAAAAGATTATTGACACTAAACCAGTGTACTATATCTGAGATTGCATACATCGTTATACTGTACTAGTTTTCTTTTAATTTTAAAAACTTATGAGCTATCATCAGCAAACATGTCATGTTTGTTTCCTACAAGGAAGGGCAGGCTGTTTATGTATATGAGGAATTGAAAAGGACCGAGAATTGATTGATTGAGAGATTGTTGGTATGGGGAGACATCAGGAGTTCTTTTCCCATTAACGTCGACCTTCTGAATTCTATTATTAAGATAAGAAGTCAAAAGCTCGAGCCACAGTAATTTAATTTTAATTAAGGCATGATACATTGAAAACGTAACATATAAAAATGTAATATATGTAAATGGAACATAATTTAATTAAAAAATATCGCGGTTTGATACCTCGCAGATCGCAACTTAATGTAATATTATATTGATATTTATTCATCATTCAGCCAATATAAATCCACTCCTGGGCAGACGAAGCTAACGGATCTCTGCTTTTCACATTCAGTTGGGTCCCGCAACCTTAGAGTCATCAGTCGACCTGGTTGCAAAGCGCCCTACGCTGCGTTTGTGATTTGCGTTCCATTCTTGGACTCGTCTGCTTCAACGGACGTCGGGCCTTTGCCATACATAATCCGCTCTCGGCCATTGAGTCAAATCGGATAATATTGAGTCAATTCAATCAACTATTGAGAATTGAGAATTCACTCGAATGACAGAATTTGCAAATTGAAATATTTGGCTCAGCAACTGTAATCAAGAACACATTGACCTTTTTCGTTATAGCGCTTCTATCATTTTTAATTCCTTTAAGAAATATAACATAAAAAACATTAAAGAATGAATAACAAACCATTGTCCATGTTTATGAAAACTATCTATTGAAAAATATTTTTACGATATATAGTCATTTATATAATATAGTTTATTATATACTTTATATAATACGCTACAGTATATAATTGTCAAAACATTATAAGTGTGAAGATTATCAGCATATATTTATCAGCATTGTCTATGTGAACATTGCAGAAGTGTCAACGAGAAACACAGCTTGATCTCTCTCCGGTAGCAATTCGCAAAAGCAATTCGCCCAAGGGAGCTTTGTTTTAAGACTGAGGTGATAAAAATATATACACTTTGTTGAAAAGTCACTAAAATGGTGTCGAAACAGACAAAGTAAAATTTACATTATTTTAGTATTATTTTTGTTAACGAAATTGGCAGGCGGACAGGCAAATGAACCACCTGATTATAGGTGGTCACCATTGTCATTCCGTTCATCGCCAATTCACCACCAACCTTGGGAAATAAATGTTGTGTGCCTTTAGTTACAGTGGCTCACACGCCTTTCATAAAGAAGCCTTTTAACAGAATTTGAACAGTGGGGGGGGGGTATGAACCTGCCGTCGAGGTGCTGAACGAGACGGGCTGCGAGAATCTTCTCAAACAACTTGCCCGTCTCGTTCAGCAGTACAATTGGCCTGTACTCCGAGGAGGAACCGGGCGATCAACCCTCCTTCTTCAACAGCACGAACTTCCCTTGTTTCCAAGACTTCGGAAACTGCTCGCTTTTCAGACATTCGTCGAACAGCCCCCGAAGCCTTGCACCTAGGTATTCCAGGGTGTCGCACAGAACACGCCCTGGAACACCGTCCGGAGCCGGCACCGTCTTCTTGGCCCTCAGGCGACCGAGGGCCATCTCCATTTCCCGCTCCGTGATCAGTGGTGGAGCCACTGCGTCCTCTATCACGGAGCGGGGGGCCATAGGCGGAGGGACAAACTCGCCAGGGTGGGGAAACAGTTCACCCACCAGGCGCAGGAGGAGCTCCGGCGGCAGCGTTACCGTCACGGGGGCGGCTTGGGTGCGGAACTTTCCATGCACACCTCGATACGGCCGCCCCCATGGGTCCCGGTTGAGGCCCGCCAGCAACTCCTCTCTCGCCTTCTCCTTGGCCTGACTTATCGCCAGCTGCAGATCTTTATTCAGCTGGCGGTAAGCGGCCAAGAGCTGCCCCTCTAGGTCCTCTCTGGGGTTCCGCTGGCCTGCGAGAGGTGGAGATCTTAAATCGGATATATCGGTGATTAGACAGAGTCTCCACCTCTTCCTCTACTCTCCAGTTTGACACTCTCAGGCGCAGGTGTGAACCTGCCCTTTGTTGAGTAGGGACAGGCTAGAGAGTAGCGGCCACACTTAGACGGACCTCCCGCGACTTCGCATTTAAGTCGCCGAGAACCAGAGTAGGTTTCGGCGACTGCCTGGCCACCGCAGCTCTGACCGAGTCGAGATACTTCTCGAACTCAGCGAGGCTGCGGTTGGGGGAGACGTAAGTTCCGACAAACGCGTACTGACCTGAGCGTGACCCTCGCCGAGCTCCACCCGACGAGAAGGCGGCCGGCATTGGCCAACTTCTTTGCCACAGCCTAACCTTACATTTATTTTATTTTTTTTTCTTGGGGAAATCCTCTTCGGATACTTCCCCGCCCGGGGAGGCGAGGGAGTTATGTCGGACTCTTACCGACTAAAACCCCAAGGTGTCCCTCTCGTTGCTATACGGCGAAGCCACGGGAACGCTTTCGCACACATCCGCAACTCCGTCAGCAATCGTCCGAATAAAGACCCCCCTATGGTTTACTCCTCTGCAGGTGCACTGGAACACTTGGTGCACCTCCAGCGAATGTAGGGCCTATTGACTAAAGCCTAACCTTACCTAACCTAACCATACTAATAAATATTTCTATTTGGCGGGAGGATATCTGAAGAGTGGGCTACACCTACCCAGACTTACTCAAAGCCTATATACCTTCCACCGAGCGACTTTAAAGGCTGAAACAGTAACAGCCTGTGAATGTCCCGCTACTGGGCTAAGGCCTCTTCTCGTTTTTTGAGGAGAAGATTTGGAGCTTATTTCACCACGCTGCTCTAATACGGGTTGGTAGAATACACATGTTATAGAATTTCAATGAAATTTGACACATGCAGGTTTCCTCACGATGAATTATTCATCTCATCAACATCGAAAACACAAATTAAGCAGATGAAATTCAGTGGTGCTTGCTCGGGTTTGAAAGCACGATCATCGGTCAAGATTCACGCGTTCTTCACTGGGCCACTGGGTCCACAGAACCATCTCGGCTTTTTTTAAAGGCTGACGATATTGGCAGCTGAAATGACTCAATGAACATTTAGATCAGTACCGAAAATTATTTCTTCAATCCCACGCATCGATGGCTTTTTTAATTAGTTAATGCATATAATTCATCTCGAGCTCGGCGGTGAAGAAAAATCTGGTAAGGTTGTATGTGTCAGATGAAGTTCTGCATCATGGGTATCCAATCAGCATTGGAGCAGCCATAGAAAGCTTTTTCTATGTTTTTAATTAATTATTATTATGTGAGCAATAAATTAAAACTTTTTGATTAGCAAATCGCTAATAAAAAGTAAAAACGCTAAACCATTGATTGCAAGTGATATTGCTTATATTGAAAGGATGATATTAACACTATCATACCACATGATTTGACGAGACGTTTGCTACTATTGTGCACTGCAACTTCAACTACATTAGTTAAACCCAATTGTGATTTTTTAATGATTGTGGTATTATTGTGTTCTGTTTAGAAGCTTAATGCACAAGGAACATAATGTCCTAATTGCTATAGTTGAGAGCGCATTAGAGTAAGGAAAATGTTATATTTCGTATATTGCCAATTGATATGACAAATACATATCTATCTATTCAATAAAAAAACTAACATATTCAAATACATATTTCTTATATTACATTGATAAAATACTTCAAGTAAATAACAAGTTTCGTGAAGTAATTTCTTAATAATTGTAAGATAAAAGATATAACGGGTTCGTGACATCGAGCTAACATAAACATTCATTGGGGTTATCTGCAGTTATTCGTATAATTGCTGTACTGCGCTTTCGCCTTGCCATTTAATTTGGAAACCTCTGTGCCGGTAACACGAAAAATTTAACTCACAAGCAAGTAAGTTATAATATTATTTGAAAAAAATAAACAACAATCACAATTATAGATTTTTCTTTTTAAATTAATTTATTTAGATCTGTAACGTTTATAGTGCAAATAAAAATGGTTGTCTTTATTTTATGGTTGAATTTATTTAATGTATAAATTATTTTAAAAACATATTTTAAGTACTACTAATAATATCTTATATTATCACATTTTGATTGATTATAATTATAACCTATTTATTTAAATTGTTTTCGGGATTATTGTTAATAAAATTGATATTTTTAGTGGTATTCGTATGTGGCTAGCTTATACAAGTTTATATTATACGGTCTTGGGTTTGAATATCGTATCCGGGCCAATATAAAAGTATTTGTGTTTTTATATTTGTAATATTAAGTTTGATCACGAGTTTGGAAGTTCACAGTGTTGTAACTCTTTGATGGTTTAGAAAGCACGCAAAGAGGCATGTATTCTTCACAGTTGGGTAATCTTTAAAATTAAAAACTTTTTTTAGGGTATACTTATTTTATAAGATACCGACATCTAAAAATATCACTAGAATATGAAATAATAATAGAATCTAGTCGCCAAAGCAAAGAAAAAAATACATTTTATCTTGAAAAATAATATCTATTATTTTTTACAGTATGAAGGCTGTTTTAATGTTAGCGGTTCTTGCGTGCGCCTTAGCTCTGGCTCACGGCGATTTGGTCTGCGGTTCAAACTACTGTAAACAGCACCCGTGTACTGCCCGGGTTGCGTCCGCTAGTTGTCGTCCGCCTTCCACCTACCGTGAAAACCATGCCGGCAAGTGTGCCTGCTGCCCAGCCTGTGTTACCATGTTATGTAAGGCATTATTTATATATTTAGCCAATAAAATATCAGCTTAACGCTACTGCATTCTCTCCAGCCAACCTCAATACGAAACGTTGTTTGTTGGCATTGCATAAATTTTTATTTGGTATGCTCTCGTGGAAATTTATAAAATTGTTCAGCAATATGACATTACAACCTTGTAAAAAGTCTCCTCTAATATTGAGGATAAATTTTGGAGCTAATTCAACTACACTACTCAATATAGGATGGTAGATTCTCACGAGGCAGAGTATGTAGACTGCTATGACGATGTTTTCACTGTCGAGCAAAATGAATTATAAATACAAAGTACATACATGAAAACTCGATTCTGACTGACCAATGCTGATTGGGTGAGAACCCGCAATCTTCGGATAAGGTTAACGTGTTCTAAGTACTGGGCTATACCATCTAACCCATCTCTATTATGTAATAAATCAAATTTACTTCGTAGCGATAGGAGAGAGGAGATTGTGATCATTATTGGGCAATTTATCACCTTAACAGTTAATTACTATTAATAATATCCACTAAACAAATGAAAACTGATAGTGGTTAGATATTAATGATTAACACCTGTTATTTAATCTTATCAGTTCTCAAAAAGATTACTGTTGAAATAATATTATAATAATATACAATTTAGAATGTGTTGAGGTAAAATATACAGTATACTTTTGAGAGAAAGATTTTAATAATAAGTTTTCGTAATGGTCACAACGTTTAATATTTCGCACAATTAACTGTAATCTAGTTATAAGTTTTTAAATATTTTAAAATATATGATGTGATGACTGTTACATAAAATAATTTTATTTACATATTTTAGCTGAAGGAGCTGCGTGTAAGACTTACAGCAAGGAGTTGGGAGAAACTCCTTCTGCGATCTGCAAGGAGCCACTCAAGTGTCTTACAGGAGTATGTACTAAAGTAACTCCAAGAGGATAGATTCTGCTTTACTAATAAATTCTATAATCTTCGTTTAAGATATTGATAATTCTCAATTAAAAATAATATAACTATGTTTATTACAACTGTTTTTTATATAAACAATGATCAATAAATAAAACCAGTTCTCGGTATAAATGTATTTTACTAATATTCAGTTTGTTTTACTTTTTAATTACGATCTATATTTTCCACTGCTTCTTATAATAAAATGTTATTACATATTCTATTTTATTATACATCTGAATGTATTGCCATGCCATGCCCATATTAAAATGTTATATAAATCGGGAAAAAAAATAAGTAATTGAATTCATTGAAAGATATAAAATGAATAAAGCTTTTAAACTTGTACGTAGACTTTCTTAATAATCTATTTACTTTAAATTATTCTTAAATATATATCGAATGAAGATAATGATGATAAACAAGAACAGTTTTCAAACAGAATTTGTAAGTTATTATTACGAATCATAGCTTAACCATCCGCTTGAGGTACTACGTCGCTGCTATCGAAGCTGATATTTTTCTCTCCCAAGTATTGTGTTATTTAATCATTGTTATATCGTTTTGTTGAGTGTTGCGGATTTTTTGTTATCTAACTGTTATGTTTGGATTTGAAAAAATGTTCGGGATAATTATTACGCGAATTGTCATGCCTCTGGCGGCCGTAAATTGAACTTAACAGCATCAGTATGTCAACGTACCCCATACTGAAGTTGCAAGACCTGTGTATACGACCGTGGTTTCGCTCAAAATTGAAGTAACTAGAATTAATGCGTGTAAGTGTCACGTACGTTACATACACCGACACCCCCACATACAACCGAATTATGTTGCAAGTGAATACACATTTTCCCCATAAAGTGAGGAAATTGATATTGTTTGAACTTGAATTATGGAATATATTTTTTTGCATTTAGTTAATTCGAATTACTACGTAGGTTTTCAGATGTGACAATTTGTCAGACAATAATATTAGACATTATTATTTTTTCATTAAAATTAATTAAACAACGCTGAAAGGTTTTCTGACAGTAAATTGTGATAAATAGTAGATTTGTGGATTAAGTTGGCTTCCAATATTCTTCTCTTCGATTAAGTTTTATTTTATCTATTCATCGAGCAGCAGCAATTGAATTCGAAGGAAAGCTAAAAAAGATTACAATTAATCAATAAGTATTATAATTATATATGCAATATTATTAATTTCATTTTAGCTTTTATTATTATAATGATCTCTCTTTTTTAAATTTATTCAGTAATATTATTTAGTATTGCGTTTATTTTATGTATACTAAAGAAAAAAAAATTATAATTAGTTGAACAGTATTAACGTATTAAACGTAATTTAAAAAGTTAAAATAATAATTTTAAATAGTTATTTATTTTTATTATTTAAAATATTAAGCAATCGTGGTAAATATATTTCCATAACTAGTAACATTTCTATTGTAATGGCGTCTTTTGTTTGTATGATGAATGTATTGTATGATGTATATATTGTTTGATTGTTTTCTATTACTTATATGATTTTTTTTTTGTTGTGCAATAAGTATTAAATAAACAAATAAATGTATTTTAGCTAAGATTATAAGTCGCCAAATAGTAGTTACGTGTGAAAAGTGATTTTCTTATCCTTATTTTTTTATATGTAGTGTTGTGACAGCCTTTTACTACACAGTAAGTCATTTTTTAATAAATTGCGCGAGATGTTTACTATGACACATTACGTTAAGTTATTGAAAAAAACAACTCCTATTCCATTTTCTAGCATTTATTTCAAGTCACAATTGCCGTCTCTATTCGTGTCTATTTTACAATTCGCTACATTTTTGTCATTTCATGAACTCATTTGAAAACAGAATGATAAAACTTATGATAATAAAAACTCTTTGGTAACTTTACAAATCGTTATTATTGAATTATTGAACAATTCCAATTTATTATTCAAATATACATATTCTTACAATTAATAAAACAAATATTAAGAAGTCAATCGTCGTTTGATATTGATATTTGTACCTTATTGGATAACAATTAATAAATTAACCTGACAATAGTTAGGTTTTGAAAGATCGAAAGTTGAAATTACTTAACTCAACTCGCACGAGCTTCTTTTCTGAGTGCTCTTACTCTATTTGGCCATCAAACTGAATACGTTCTTTGACAAATTAGCGTACTTTAGTCATAGATCCATTGTTTATGTAAGATTTTTTATAAGTATTGGTTAAGATAAAATATTGCACACACTTTTAGTCGTTGTGATTAACAAAATGAAATAATAAACCAATTTAATATAATTTCTGGGTATTAGTCTCACTATGTTTTAGCAATGTTTTAATTATCTATTTATATAAAACAGGCATATCTAGAAATAATAAACACGAGTCGGTTAATTTGAATTTGTCCCACCGCATTGAGTTTTTGTTTTAAACTAAACAAATTCATTTAATTCAATTTTAAAAATAACTATATTGTCGTAACTACAAATGCTTTTGGACTGAATGTTTTTTTGCGTCAAATTACAAATTTGTCGTGTGAATATACAGCTAATACAATTCATACTTATTATTCATAAAAAAATTAATTAATTACTAATATTCTATAATTTTATATTTTATACATACATTAAAATAAATTAGTTAAAAGATTTTAATTTTATTACAACAGACAATAAAGTTTTTTACTACAGTACTTCCGCAACAGATAAGAGATTCCGCGGTTCTGGGTTCAAAGTTTAGGTGGAGCAAATAACAACTTATTAGGTTTTACTAAGTGAAGTAAGGGCTTTGGGTACCACCCACCCATCAGATATTCTACCGCTAAACAGCAAGACTATATATTGTTGCATCCCGGTTTGAAGGATGAGTGAGCCAGTGTAATTACAGGCACAAGGAACATAACATCTTAGTTCCCAAGGTTGGTGGCGCATTGGTGATGTAAGCGAATATTTAACATTTCTTTTGATACCAATGTCTATGGGCGGTGGTGACCACTTAACGCCAGGTGGCCCATTTGTCCGTCCACTTACCTTTAACATAAGCCTACTGGTCCGGGAGGTAGCGTTGCATTTTAAGTAGTGATTTTAAGCCGATCGATTGCCGTCATTTCTAATAGAATTCGAATGACTTATAAGTGAACCAAGCGTCAGCTCAGGCACCCGCGGTGGGTTTGGCTGTAGGTGGGTGCGAAAGTTGGGAATTGGAGAAAAAAAAAGTAATAGTTCGCCGGCTGAAACCCTTTTTCCTGAATAGTTAACATAATACTGAGCTGGGAAATAACCGTCAGCTGCATAGTGGAGAGGGGGTTATACGTGAGCCGGCCGCGTGAACTTTTAAAAAAATATAAAAAATAAAGTCATAGTAAGCCGGATGAAATTTAACTATGACATTGCTTAGATATTCGAAAATATGAAAACAATAGTAATTAACTAAATTTAAGCGGCGCGCTTAATTTCTATCAAGTCAATCGCTATATTATTTATGTATTTACTCAAGTTATGCTTATTTTTTTATTTTTTGTGTGATCCTAAGTTGATGGGGTGTAATGACTGGACCTAGGATCTACCGAATTATTTTTTAGCTTTTAGTACATTATCTACATCATTATTATCTTTATACACAACAAACCGTTTAACTTAAAATTATTTTACTTCTTCTTTTATTTATAAGTTTTTATTTTGTTACTGTTCCACTTGCTCTTATATTTAATACCCATTACTCATATCGAAACAAATATGAAATTAGAAATATTGAAACAAATATGAAATCTGGTATTTTGTGCCGGCGGCCATCTTAGATTTAAAATTTGTCATAGCGTACAGATACCTATATTGAGTTAGTTGTGAAAAAACCGTTTAAAAATATGTAATTCGCCATTTTGTAGCGGCGGCCATCTTGGATTTACAATGATAGAGAATGTATTAAATAGTATTATCATCAGAACTAAAGGTGTGTACCAAATATCAGATCAATCTGTTAACAGGAAGGGGGTCAAATTTCTATTACTAAATTAGACCCAAACTAACAAACAGGACAAGCTAAATAAAACCGTTTAAAAAAGAAGTTTACCTCTAACATTGTGAATGAGAGTCATTTACCGTGTCGCTCACTATAAAAACAGTGTGATAAATATTATAATCACACATTTATAGCTTAATACTCGAAAGAGTAGTTGACATGTAATAGTTTTTTAAATTAAAATTTAATCAAATGTCCTTTGAAAATTAAACATCGCACAAAAACAAAGTTTCAAATGTTACGAGTACCCAGTTATATAAAAATATATATTTACACGTAGTAGGTGATAAGTACAATAAACGTGTGTATATATGTAAATGTGTTAAAGAAAATTTTCTTGAATAATAGAATAAAAGGTAAGTACGGTAACAAATTCGCCGCCGCCCTCCCCCACATTTGTACAGATAGATATATATTAGAAAATAACCAAAAGTACGTAGTTATGGATTACTTAATTAATAGTTATGACCTTTTCATGAATATAAAATTTTTGGCTAAAAATTCAGTCAAAAGTTGCATATAACTTGATTAGTCTTTGAAAGAGCTATACTTGGCAATAATGAAAATTGTTTCATTCTTTTAATGAAGTACCTATGTTTAAAATCAATAATTTAACGTGCAATAGAATTAATCATAATTTTGGAATTAAATTTATAAAATAATAAGAATCGTTTAAACTCGAAAGTTATTTTAAAAAAGAATAAATAAAACAATACAAAAAAACTTATTGTATTTTAAAGGTATTCATAAAGTATGTTTTAGGTTATAATTAATTTTGTAATATTTTAGAATATAAAATGGGTTTACGAAGGCAAAGAGTGGACCCTAGCATACAAAATGGAATCGTCACACAAGAAGAAAAAACAAAGAGTCCCGAGTTTGTCCACCGAGAGTCGCCGTTAACAGTTCTCATTGAGCATTCCCTGCACATAAGGGCAATATATCACATATTCGTTGTCATTCTACTGGTACTGCTATGTGACATCGCTATTTATGACTTTATCGAGCGCGGAAAGTAAGTAAAATCCTCATATTAATTAATAAGTTACTAATTTTTGAATGCGTTAGCTTACGCCTAAAATGACCAAATGATAAGTGGTCATTTTAGTCGTATCCTACATCATACCGTTACATATCACCACGTAGTATACATGAGGTATAGGCATCTTCTTAGATCGCCAAAGTACCGCTATGTTTTTTTAATGAAATTTGCCAGTATAACAATTGAGGACTTGGTGTAAGTAAAGTAGGGTGATATTCATATATACTTAAAAAAATCTCTAAAAATACGAACGAACATAATATGTGAGTCTGTTTAAATAATGCGTTATAATATACTTTTCTAGAATAAACATCGGTGTGACGTCAGTGGTATATGGGTTCGGTGACATCAGACGCGCCGCCAAGCTATGGTTGTTCGAGCTAACGGTCGCCCTTGCATTTTATCCCGGCTTGAAGATTTATACCGGGGTACGCAAGCTTATCAGGCAATATCCAGGTATATAAAATATATATATAATTGCTTCTATTGCTTTATAAGACTAAATGCTTACAAAACTAACGTTTATTAATTATAATTTTATCTTTCTTTCTGCGTACACGCATCCGGTGTGAGCTAGTGGAAACTTAGTTAAAAGAAAGATATTTTATATATCTTATTTGTGATAATTACTTGTTTGCGCCACTGGCGTTCGAGACGTCGGGATGTTGGCGGTCAGATGCCCTTACTTTTATTAGGGAGATCGGCCGTCGCCTTATAGAGAGGGGCTTTGACAATCGCTCCAGGTTTTACTTCGCGCAAAGGTTGTCCATTTCCGTACAGCGCAGAAACGCGGCCTGTGTTGTGGGTAGCTTTGCGTCGAGTGAGAATCGGGAGGGACGTTTTTCAAATAGTTGATAAAATAAAATAAAAAAGAAAATGAAAAGAAAGAGCTTTTAAAGAAAGATCATCATAAGACATAATAGTAACTTCCGGAATAAAGAGTATGCTGTCATTCATATAATTACATAATTGTAAAAAAAATTAACTTGAGTTATATATACAAGGTTTACTAGGAGTTACTTAGATAGATATTCATCGGATTTTGTAGATTTATTATTTTAATTTAAAATAAAATTTATTTAAATTCGGAAAAAATAGTATCACAAGCTATGTTATACATAAATACATTCACGCTTATATCGACAAGACAAAACAAGTCTGCTTATTGTGGCTGGAAACATGAAGTGTGAAATGAGTGTAGGCTGAAAGTAGCTGTCGAGTCTTTTGTTGCAAGAGGCCACTGCGCTTCACGCCACTTCCAATTAGTCACTTGGTTGGTCCGAACTACTAAGTCCACTTCATTTCACTGACGAGCTTATACGGTTGTAGTGAACGTAACCTTTAAAGCTTGTAACATTTAGCTTCATGAATTTGACATTTTAAATATTATAAAGCGAATTTAACTTAACAATGATTATTAAAGGATTGAACAACTAATAACGAAATTATATTAAAACAATTTACGCATGACCATTGTTTTCAAAGATATTATATCATGGGGATTTTAGGAATATTACTTTATATAATTATATATATTAATTGTGTATATTATAACTTTTGGTGTAATTAATTAACGGTATTTTCAATTTTATTTTAAGGGTTATGCAGACTGTGGTCCATAGTAGGAGTATTAAGCGTGATCGCACTGGAAACATCTCTTTTAGCTGTCCCAGTGTATGATCTAGCTAACAAGCATTTACCAGTGGCGTCGTCAGTCATTGTTACCTGTGAAATGGTAAATTTAATCATTCTATAAATTTATTTTATTATACATTTTATTTATTGTGCCCCTTCCCGTATATAGTTTAAAAATGTTGTCTTCAAGAGAAAGCTGGTTCAGCGATGAGGCGATTTTACAACTCTTAATTTCTAAGTTGATTTTCTATGAAACCATAACAGACACTTTAATAAAATAAAACGGCATGGAAGCTGCTGACTAGAGCTACGTTTTCTATTTTTTTCATAATTTTATGAGCAACTTAATAAAAAAAGTAAATACTGCTGGGCCAAATGATCCTTTCCTTTTGAGGAAAAACTTATTCCATCACGCGAATCTAATACGAGCTGAATTCACATGTGGTAGATATTCAACCGATATATGCAGGTTTCTTCACTATGTTGGAGGAATTATAAAACCAAATTAAGAATTTGAGTATTCAGCAGTTCTTGCCAGGTTTGATCCCGTCGGCTAAAATTCTCGGAGTTTGCACAATACTCACCTAAATTATTATATTTTATAAAACTGATATACTAATTGCAAGTTGCATGAACGTTTGCGTCGGTAATTTTCTATTGAAACAGTATTGTTATATTCTTATAAAAATATATAAAAAATAATGAAAAATGTAGGCTAAGTTAGGTTAGAAGTGCTTGTCACGGTAGCATGTGCAAGCGATCCCGTGGCGCTCCCGTTAAGACGGGAAGGGTACCGCTGGGTTTTTAGTAGGTATTCCGATGACCGGGGCACACTCGGTGCCTTGGACATATGGCGAGCCCCACATACCCCCCCCCCCACTGTTCCCGAGGGGGGAAAAGCGTAAAGCGTTTTCCCAGCGTCAAAAAAAAAAAAAAAAAGGTTAGAAGTGCTCACTAGGTTCACAGGTTCACTAGAGTTCCCAGTACCCTGGGATTCCTCCCTAGTGAATGGAGGTCCGCATAGGCGGACCTGCCGTCAGAGCGTCACGCTGGCATGCGCAAGCGATCCCGTGAGAAAGGGGTATATTGAAATGTGTTTACTATTATAGTTAGGCATATACCATCACATACTTTTTTGTGAGCAATGATGAGTACTATTAATATATAGACCACTATTTTATATATCGCCAATAGTTTTCGCAGCGCACGCAAAATAATGAATTTTATAGGCAACATTTTGATACCTTGGGTTACATTGTTCCATTTTAGATAAGCGTCTCTAATTTTTGAAAATATAATATATCCTACTCTATTCGGTAAGGAAGTAGCATTCTAATGGTGAAAGAATTTCTTAAATCGGTCGAGTAGTTTTTGATCTAAATCGTAACAGACAAACAAACAAACGTTAAAATGAATTTGAATAAGTTGAGTTAGTCATTTAATTTATATATTTTAAGTATATTACTATAAAAACATAATTTTTCAGTTTCGTTTCGTTATGAAAATCTGCGCTGTTGCTGTTGCTTGTAAGAGTCGGTTACACGATGGAAGTACAAAAATACCCTCATTTTCCCACTATCTCTACTTCCTATTCGCACCTACGCTTATCTACAGGGACGAGTACCCCAGGTAACTGAGGTTTTTTTTATGTTAAAGATAAGCGGACGGACAAATGAGCCACCTCGTGTTAAGTGGTCACCACCGCCCAGATGTTTTGCGGTAGAATATCTGATGAGTGGGTGGTACCTTCCCAGACTGGCTTGCATAAAGCCTTACCACCTAGTAACTGTTACTTTACCTTTGCCGAAATGTTTGTTTCTTACGGATAAGTTAATTTAAAAGCAATGCTCAACTATTATTCCATATATAAATATGAATTAATAAGTAACAACAAATATAACCAATCAAATAGATACATTAACAAAATAATACATATATAGGGTTTTCCATTAAGGGCGCTTGATCGTGCAGAACTTCCATCGTAGCGTGTGCTGTGTGGCACGTAGCGCCGTCCTGTTGAAACCACATGTTGTCCAGATCCATATTCTCGATTTCAGGCCAAAAGAAGTTGGTTATCATCGACCGGTATCGCTCACCATTGACGGTGACGGCCACACCATTATCGTTTTAGAAAAAATACGGACCAATCACGCCTCCGGCCCAAAATCCGCACCAAACAGTAACTTTCTGCGGGTGCATTGCCACTTGGTGAACCTCGTGTGGATTGGTCTCGTCCCAAATACGGCAATTTTGCTTGTTGACATAGCCATTCATCCAAAAATGCGCCTCGTCGCTGAAGATGATTTTTTTGCCAAAATCGGCGTCAACTTCCAACTGCTCTAATGCCCAGTCAGCGAACACACGGCGCTGTCTATGGTCATTAACCTTGAGCTCTTGGGTCAGCTGGATCTTGTACGGGTGCAGGCTCAAGTCACAACGCAAAATTCGCCAAGTTGTCGTCTGCGAAAGGCCGAGTTCCTGTGCGCGACGCGGAATTGACTGCCGCGGGTTTTCGAGGACACTGTCGCGCACAGCGGCGATATTCTCGGCAGATCTCGCGTTACGTTGACGCACGGGAACCGGCTGATTGTTAACTGACCCGGTTGACTCGAATTTGTCCACCAATCGACGGATAGTCGACTCGGCAGGACGATCATCGCGACCGTAAAACGGGCGAAGTGCGCGGAACGTTGCTCGAACTGAAGACCCATTTTCATAAAACAATTTTATGATTTGCACGTGCTGCTCGACACTGTAACCTGCCATGGTGGTTTGGGAGGACGGAATGAATATAACACACTGCATTTGACAGCTGTCACTCAAACAACATGGCCGCAATCAGCTGTCAAAGTTCAAGCGTCCCTATTGGAAAACCCCATATATGAAAAATATTTCATTTCATTTATAAAAATCCATTTTGTATAACAGCTTCTTGCAAGAACTACACCTTTACTCGGTGGTAGAGCTTTGTGCAAGCTCGTCTGGGTAGGTACCACCCACTCAGTACTTTGTACTCAGTACTAGTACTTTGTATTGTTGTGTTCCGGTTTAAAGGGTAAGTGAACCAGTGTAATTACAGGCACAAGGGACATAACATCTTAGTTACCAAGGTTGGTGGCGCATTGGCGATGTAAGCGATGGTTAACATTTCTTATAATGCCAATGTCTATGTGCGTTGGTGACCACTTACCATCAGGTGGCCCATACGCACGTCCGCCAATCTATACAATAAAAAAAAACCTTGCGGTACATTTAAACCAAATTATTTTTGTTGCTATATTTCAATACCTTCCAAATAAATTTAAGCTCTTTAAACCTTTTTTAAATTACGAACGATGACTTATATTCGACATATATATAGCCGATACTATAATACATATATAATTAAGAAAATAAAAATCATGAATACTCTAATGAAAATATTCATATTGCAGTCGTTAGTATCGTAACACATTAATGTTAAAGCAGAAAAAAAATACATTTTTCCTAATGAATAACAAAGGAACTAAGAAAGGCGCTCGTTGAAAGAACGAGATTATTAAAAACATGTAGATAATAGCTATACAGTGTTCATAGCCGATTTATGGATTTCTTTATAGTTACAACAATGAGCAACGTTTTTTAAACCTAAATAATAAAAAAAAAATTACAACAAAAAAATTCAATAAATTGCGTGAATACACGTTTCGAATAAAATTATTTGAGATATAATAAACAAAATTAACCAGTTTTAACTGACTATTTGTAAAAAATATATTTTAGGACGGCCACAGATCCCAAAGTCGTAGGTTCAAACCTCAGGTCGAGCCAATAAAAAGTTATTGGGTTTTTCTGTTGATAATAATTCTTGGTAGCAGCCTGTAGTCTAGAAGGTGGAAGTGTGTGGCACAGGAGGCTCGCCCCGATACCGCGCCTCGGAAAGCACGAAAAGCCGTTGGTCCTGCATCGGAACTATATTCGGGATGGATTTTATTGTCGGGTTGGATTTGCCGTCCCATCGAATTATGAGTGTTAAGGAATAGAGAGTGCACCTGGGTTTACGTACACACTTGTGTCCTATAATATGTCCTGAGCAGTTGGCTAGTCTCTCGTAAGCTTGGTCGCTGTGGCCAAAATCGGTCAGAAAGACATCAATATCATAGTTATACAAGTAATTACAAAATTAAAATCATCTTATTTACATTGTTTGCTTCTGCTTAAATCTTAAACGGATGTTTCGAGTATATCTCGCAAATCTTCAAGTAAACATAACGAATAATATTTATGTCAATGGCGAAAACGATATATAAAACCATTATTTAAAAATCAATTGTACTATGAATAAGTATTTGAATTGAACAAAACAACTTAAGAATGTAATAAATATCTAGTTTTTGTATGCTCCGCTAACAGGAACTTTACATTAACATTTTCGTTCTTAATATAAACAAAGTCAGAGAGCTACAAAATTTGAATAACTTTAAGTATATAGTAGAATAATATACATATAAGGTGCGTATTTTAGTTATAACAACATGCAGAATTTACTACCGAATGAAATGTTGATCCATAAACTTTAAAACGTTATCTCATTTCATCGACAATCACGATAAAACTAAACAAGAATTTTTATTATACTAATATTAGTAATTTTTTTACAGAACCAAGAAAATTAGGTGGGGTGTAGTAGTTTTCCACTTTTTGGAAGTAATTGCCATAATATTTTACAACTGCTTCCTATGGGAGCGTTTCATATTACCTCATTGGTCAAATTATGGAAAGGAAGCTAAGGTAAAAAACTCTTTGGCTTTTATTCAACATAAATTGTATCAAGATGGTTGTGTCACCCACACTTCAAACATATCTTAGGGCACGGTAGTGCCTCCACCAAGACGAGACAACGGAACCGCACAGCACTAACTACCTTTTTTTCGAAGCTTTTCGCCGTATTTTTGTACCGTTAGGTTTGAACCGTGCTAGAAAGTCCAAATTCGCAGAATATTTGTTTGTTAAACTACAGAAGACGGAGATTACGGAACAAAATTACAGCGCTTTGTATTAATTATCACATTATAGTTATTCATCAGAATTATTTCTAAAATATGTGCTATCCAAAACAAATATTAAATAGCTCCCTATAATATTATACATAATGATGTTTCAGGTGGAGGCCGGCTTTGTCGTACGCGGTATGTTTGCGTGTATACTGCCCGGTGTTATATGCTTCCTCTGCGGGTTTTACTGCATCCTACATGCATGGCAAAATGCTTTTGCAGAGATGCTGAAATTCGGAGACCGACTTTTTTATGAAGTAAGGTTTTATAATATAATTAGAAAGAAAGAGGTTATATGCTCTCCTGCAAAGATCTATTGCATTAACAGAAATGATTTGATATAAATATGAATACAGACATTCGTCAATCTAATACATATATTATGACGAGATGTGTGTGTGAAATCACACAATCGTTCATATAATCCGGATTAAACAAGCTTCATTAAAGATCACTTCAGTTAGTAAACCCCATTATAGACTTATCGAACTATATGATGGATATATTGAAGGACATTCTTTTCATTTAAATATCTAATATAAATAACTGTCTGTTATTATAGTAAAGAACTATTCCATATAAAACAAACTTAAACAGCTGAAATTTGCTGTCAACAACGTTAATGTTTCCATTATGATTTTAATTTGCACGCCCTTTCTCTCCTTTACACTATTCTTTTCTTTCCCCAAACTCCAACTTACCTCAAAGAACACTTTTCCTTTCTTGGCTCTAATTCTTCTCTTCATCTCAATCTTCGTTCTCTATCGGACAACAAACTACAGCTGCCTCTCAGCCACTCACAATGTTATAATGATTCTTTTACTGTCAAATCGATTAAATTATGGAATGCGCTCCCACATGACATTAGGATGTCACAGTCCTTAAATATATTTAAAAGTCGAGTCAAACATCATTATATGTCCTCGTAACTACTCCTTTTTATATTTATATGTATGTATGTAGGTAGGTGTGTATGTATACATGTATTTATGTAGATATATATGTATGTGTGTATATATATATATATATATATGTACAGGTATTTGCATGTATGTTTATTTTACGTTTTCTTTATATGTAATTTTATATTAAATCAAATATCTATTGTATATGTATGCATCATAATATAATATGCACTATCCTCTTTACAGAATATGTTGTCCTCATCTGTTGGGTTGCCTGTAAGAGATCGCTTTTAGTGATAAGGCCGCCCTTGCCTTCAATTTTCTGTAATGAGCCATTTTATATGTACTGTTATTTTATATGATATTGAGTGCAATAAAGTTTTTATCTATCTATCTATCTATCTATGATTTTATTTATTTATTTATTAGATTTTATTTTATTTTGTATGAGTAAATACAGTTAAAGTTAAAAATAATGATCCGATCTATGGGCTGATTGACTTGTGATTTTATTTTATTTAGCATTAATTTCAAGAACACCTATAAAAAATCGTAACGTCAAAATATATTATAGCTTTTATTACGCACGCTTTGTCGAATAATTACTAAGTAAAACACAAGCAATCATATTCAGTATATCATACGGTACAATATTGACGTACATTGACACTGATTTTGATCCGACAATGATTTTGAATAATTAATTTTAATAATTAGAACTCCAAAAGTATGAACTTTGATTCTTTTAATAAAATAAATCTTAGTAAATAAAGTTTTACTGTGCTATATTTGCTAAGACTAACACTTTTTTAACTTTCGTATTATTTCAGGATTGGTGGACCGTTTCTCGCTTCTCTCGTTACTACCGAGTTTGGAATCTTATTGTACATAATTGGATACGAGACCACATACACTGCATATTAGTGCCACGTGTTGGAGAATCTTTGTCTATTACAATAATATTTTTAGTAAGTAGTTCAAGTTGTAAATAATAACATGCTTTTGTTTAACGTACATACATACATAATAATTATTAGATTAATATTAATAACATAGCTAATTAGCAATATAAACAAATCTAATCTAAATGTAGGCAATCATAGCCAATATATACACTATAAATTCTTAAGTACTTTATGTCAACTTTTAAGTATCGTTTAGATTATAAAATGTGTACTTTACTTTTTACACACTTTTATGCAAAAGAACCTGAGAGGTAGACTTGTTTGAAGGCGGAATAGCCCCTAACTTATTGGTTTTTTGCCGAATAAAATATTTCGGAAAAAAGGGCGACAAGATAAATCTATATAGCATATGATGTATGAAATTAATAGCCTTCTACACGATATGTATTTTCTCAATTGGCTGTTGTAACGCACAGCTATAATTTAATTATAACATTTCTTCTTTCAGTTATCAGCTCTAGTTCATGAAGTGGTTTTGGCTCTCTCTTTCGGATTCTTTTATCCAGTGATGTTGATCGAATTCGCAGTGTTCGGTCGTTTAACGATACCATTAACGTCCTCTGGTGGACGTCGCTTTCCTAGCGCATTTAATATTATAGTATGGTTATTATTATTTTTTGGTAATGGTGAGTAAGATTTTAAATATAGATAATGATTTACTAAACAATTAGACTATATATCAAAATACAACAAATATAATTAATTATATTAACACAATAATTATAATTATGTTGACTGAGTCATTAAAATGAAATGATGTTCACAGGTCTCTTATGGAGCTTATATAGTATGGAGTATTTTTCAAGAAAAAATTGCCCAAAATCTGAAACAGACAGTTTCTTCGTTCCGAAATCATGGTCTTGTCCACAAATCGTATTGAAACCAAATTGGACATTTCAAAATCCAATCGACACAATTTATTGATTGAAATAAAAGTGATCTCTTTTTTTTCAATTAGAATAATAAACACATGAATATATTTTATAGCATTATAAAATATATTCATGTTTAAATATTAAACATACCTAATAAACTAATATATTATTTGTCCGTTATTTCATCGGAAAAGGTTTATTGAATTTTAGCAGGAATGAGAATAATAAGGTGAAAAGAATGGATGATTTTGTTACTATAAGTTAAAAATAAAGACTTTCCTTTTTTAAATTTCTTAAATGTATTCAATGACAAGTTAAACTGAAGTCTAACAACAATTCATCTTTTCTTTGTATAACACTATATAAAATTAAATAAAAATGAAATAGCCTTTATTTCCAATCCCAATTTCCAATTTACATATTATTTTCCTTTCTTCGTCAAATTATACAATACTAATAAAATTAAATTAATTAGATTAATCAAGAGTCAATATATTTAATGTCAAAAATTCTAAAGATATTATATTAGGTCCTTACATATGAAATTGGCGTATTGTACGGGAGGAATATAAAGTCATTTTTTTTTTTTGTAAAATATATTTAATTAATCAAAGTATGTGCCATTGTTATTTATGCACTTTTGCCATCTCATAGGTAGTTCATTGATCCCTTTACTAAAAAAACCATGGGGGCGAGAATCAATAAACTCTTTGAAGGCGGTTTGGACTGCCGTATCGGAGTTGAATCTTTTTCCTTGTAAGAAGTTGTCCAAATTCCGGAAAAAATAGTAATCTGTTGGAGCAAGGTCCGGGGAGTACGGTAGATGTCGCAGACATTCCAATTGTAGCTCATCTAACTTAGTGGTTGTTTGTTGTGCAGTGTGTGATCTTCCGTTGTCGTGAAGCAGCAGTGGCCAAGAGCGATTGACCAATCTCGGTTGTTTAGCAGCTAGTTCTTCCTTCATGGTTAGCAGTTCCTGACAATAGATATCTGCCGTTATCGTTTGGCCAGATTTTAGAAAGCTGTAGTGAACGACACCGGCGCTTGTCCACCAAACACTCACAAGTAACTTTTTCGGAGTCAATTTTCGTTTAGGGCAGGATTTGGCTCATGAGGTACCAATCGTTCAAGTTTTTTTACTTTCCCGATTTGATTCAAGTCGATTAATACAGTTTTATCACTTACTCCGAAGCCTGCAGCTATCTCTGAAGTGCTTTGTGATGGATCCGCTTCCACAATAGTCTTTAATTCTTCATTTTCCACATTTGGTCTCCGGCTGTCTAAGGGATTGATTCTGAAGGTCGAAATTTCCAGAACGAAAACATTGAAACCAAAAACGTACCGTGCTTTCTTTTGCGACACCAGTGCCGTACACATCATTAATCCTTCGAGCTGTTTCTGCAGCACTGGTGCCACGGTAGAACTCGTACTCGTAAATATACCGATATTTCATGTTTTCCATTGTGCGGTAATAAGCGACGCCAAAGGAAAAAATAATGAGGAAAAAAACAAATGAATGACTGTTTTCAAAACTCAAATGTACCAGCTAAATGAATTAATAAATTTGAATTTGGAATTCTTAACCATAGAGGAGATATTTCAGATCAAAGTGGTCAGTACGACAAAACGCTAATTTCATATGTAAGGACCTAAAAAAAATTAATCAAATGTCCTTTGACAGTTAAACATCGCGCAAAAAGCATTAAATGCCGTAAAAAATAATTATTTAATTTAAGGCCGTTCAAGGTTTATGACCACTAAAGTATAAATATAATGAAACAAAGGCACTACGGATCATATTTGTACAAACACAGTAAATACTTAAGGTAATTTATTCCGGAGTATCCTAACAAGTACGAAAAAGTCATAACAAGTAAGAAAAATTTCTTGAATATTTTTAATAATATTAATAATTATTAGTTAGTTACAACAACAAGAAATACACATATATTTTTATTCATACATATATACATTTTTGTAAGGCTACGTTTTTTTTCTCAATAAATTAAATTAAATCCAAGTAATAGATTGGAAGTAAGCAAAGGGTTTTGTTTACCGATTACTTAATTAATAGTTACGATTTTTTCAGCATTCACTTCACCAGTGGCAGATTGTCCACTTTGACTACCCCTAATATATTGGGCTGCAGGTCTGCGAACGTTTGGCTCTATTTGCGTCTAATCTGTAGCTCAGAGATGTATTCCTTGGCCAAGCACGCCCAGAAGTGAACCTTTTTTTGAATCGGCCACCATGGTTAACGTAATTTGAATAACAATGCTTGAGGTGCAGCGTGAAGTAATGATTACTGGTGCTCATAACGGACTATTGAAAGAGTAAAATTATGTTTAAAAGTCAACAAAATTGGATGTTTCTTACTATAATCGAATTGATGTGAATATGTGAGGCGGCCACCAACTCTCATTAATTTATCTTTATCCACAAACGGATTTATTTTACGTAAATTATATTTATTGTATAGAGACTTGCCATTCTTTAACAACATGTAGTCTTATAGAAACGATTCTAGTTGAGACGGTCTAGCTAATGTAATCTCAGGCTTTCTCATTTCATCGACGTGTAGCGAGGCAAGCCGTGCCGCTTGTTGCGAATGTTTTGAATGAAATGCAGCGCGTATGCACGAGCGCGCTTTATGCGGTTGAATTCAGACAACCGGTGAAAGGGAAATAATGAATTATACTGAACAAGCAGCATGCAAATGCAATACGATTAGGTAGATCTTCCGGCGTTCTAGGAATAGAAATATCGGCGCATTCTGCGCATCAAAACTGAAATCAGAAAGAAAATCAGGACCATGCCACCACAATGACGAAACGGCTAGTTCATTTATTTCTAACGTGCAACGTGAAATTAAATCGGCTGGGTTTTTTTTGCCACTTACATAATGTCAGAAAATATTTTGAGCTAGTTCATGAATTTCTGCTGTATGATTTTGTACGACCGGTTTCAGCAAGTTAGGCGCCATGCGAAGCCAACCGAGTACTATGGTTGAATCATTCCAAAATGATTTATTTTATCTAATGTACATTGTAACGATTCTCGAACTTTCTTTCTTTATGCCTCAGAAAAAAAGTACATTTCTTTAAGTGTAGATTTGCTATCTATCACGTGACGCGAAATGCGAATGGTGTTGAGGTTAGAAAGGGATATGACAAACCTGCATGCTCTTGTGAAGTCAGCAGGAACTTCATCGTCCCAACCTATTTTAAACAGCCATAATTTTTGTAATAACACTAGCTATTATAATCATTGGGCTCAATAAGCCACGCGTATCGAAAATTTGTGAAGTAACTAACAAAATAATTTGTATGGTGGTAGGTTTATTACAAATATCAATTTCATTACTAAAATAAAATTCATCAGATAAGTTATAAAAACCTAAGCCGAATGTTTTTGATTGTACGTTTTCACTTAAAGTAAAAAGGAATCTAATGAAGTATTGTAATGAAAGTTAAGCAGCCATTTACGTAGCGAAAAACAATTTTTATTTAAAGTGACAGTTACCATCTTGCAAAGGTGTAATAAGTCTGCTTTATTAATTATTGTCATGTGAATGAATTAAGTCGTCAACATAAAAGTGATTATTAATAATAAATTTTTAACGTCGTTATCGTTACACTCAGATGCACATTTTTTTAAACCGTATTTAATTGATAAATTGGAATTTCGTCACAAGGATAGTCGCACCACAAAATCAATTGCAAGTCTCATTGATCATCTTGTACTAGGCAGTACCTGTAAATCTTTTCTACGTCAGCGCAGGCTGTATATTCGTCACGGTAGCATGCGCAAGCGATCCCGTGGCGCTCCCCGTTAAGACGGGAAGGGTACCGCGGGTTTTTTAGTGAGAATTCCGATGACCGGGGCGCACTCGGCGCCCTGGACACGGCGAAAACTTCTAAAACTGAATGTCTAGCGACTGTAAAAAATTGCATTGTATAGATTTAGTGACGCGTAAATGTGTATTTATAGGGCCAGAAACGATCCAGCCTAATTTAGTGTTTAATAAGAAAGTTCCGTTTGCTAATTTTATTTTACTGTCGCATAATAAATCTCAAAACCTATCGGCACCTATTAAAATATTGAGTGGCTGAGATTTATGGAATTGAGGTTGTATGTGCTCAGGGATATTGAACTTTGTACAATATCCCGGTAAGGATGACGTGTTTGAGGAAAAACAATACATTGCATCATTGAACAATAATGTATTAACGTACTAGAAAAGACGGCGCGAACAAATATCTGTGTAGCAGGCGCGAAAGTGCGGGGCGCGCGGTTAGGGACTAATGAGTCATAGATGCGATATCACCGTCATAAACGCGACACTTTTTATTTTCTGCTTATTGAATTGGGTATTGGTAGGGAACATAGTTAAATAAATTTAAGCAGGAAAACTGTTGGTTTTATTTACAATTGAAGTTAACAAAGTGAATTAGAAATTGAGCATTTCAATTTCGCCGTATAAAACTTGTTTTCGTTTTTTTGCTGTGTCAATAATTGCAGTAGGTAACAAAACAAGCTGTGAATCTACTCCTAATGACCTGTTAATATGTGCGTTATTAGTTTCTACGCATAACGATAGTGAGCAATTGTCATTCACGGCCGTTGATGCCGATTCTACGATTGTGTGTGTAGCGGGGTGGGGGTGATGTCGTCCCACAGAAACCAATTAGCTAATAGGTTGCATCGCCGAATGCAACGTTGTTATTGTATTTTTTTTAATCGACTTGTAATGAAGTAGTGAATTATGATTAACATTGCACTTTCGCCAGGGCCCGAACCTATCCACTGATCCAACTATCTACTGATTGTCCTGAGCGCAAGCAATTTAAGCAACGTTTGTTGCTAGCTACTTAGAATCATAACTAGAATTAATAAACTTTGACAAGCGTAAAGTGTATCATTATTATTGCCCATTAAACACGGCTTACGCATAACGGCGATAGTGGCGATTAAGTGGTATATTGCTGGAAAAATTGCAGTGTAATTTATTAGTGTTATATGAAGTATTCATTTGTTTTCGACTTGCATTATGTTCGTGATTATTTTTACTGTGTGATTGCAATGTTTTTAACACATCTACCCTATTTTTGAGAAAGTTTAGCAAATCATTTGTTTTTAACTCAGTTTTAGTATCACCATTATGCTATAATAAAGTGCCTTTGTGTTGTTCCCACTCTCGTTCCAAAGTCTGATCGAGTTTAGTAACCACCAGATAAATTATAAGAGTATTCCAGGAGTCTATAGACTCAACCAAGATTTATAAAGCGCGTAAGTTTTTAAAATGATGTCGATTAATTTTCTTAATAATGATGGTGACTCTTTCGTGACGTTTTGAATAGGAAGTTCTTTGACATGATTGTGTTTTTTTTTAATTTTTTATTGTATAGGTAGGTGGATGAGCATATGGGCCACCTGATGGTAAGTGGTCACCAACGCCCATAGACACAGGCATTGTAAGAGATGTTAACCATCGCTTACATCGCCAATGTGCCACCAACCTTGGGAACTAAGATGTTATGTCCCTTGTGCCTGTAATTATACTGGCTCACTCACCCTTCAAACTGGAACACAGCAATACCAAGTACTGCTGTTTTGCGGTAGAATATCTGATGAGTGAGTGGTACGTACCCAGACGAGCTTGCACAAAGCCCTACCACCAAGTATTAGTAATCTACTATTATTATATCTATTTAGAAGTAGTTCCCGGCGGCTTTGTAATTGCTAGCAGAGAATTCAAGAGATTATTTATTACTAAACCAGCAGTACCTTTCAACGTTGATTTTAAATAATGAAATTTTTAAATGTCGCTTATTTCTGTTGTATTATGTACTAATGAAAGGAATGTGTCTCTATATTCTAACCAGTTTTCACACGAACTGACGATGAAGGCATTGAAATAGTAGGTAACTTAACTGCCTTTTTTATGATACCTCGTTTTTTGACTAACTCGCGGGCTCTTTCACTATTCTTTTCATCAGTTATGATTATATTGGGGGATTTATCGCGTGATTTAGACATTTTGGTGACCGTTAAGAAGCCGTAAGTACTTACGTGTATAATGTATAAAGTATCAGCGGTAACTGGTAGTTAGATGTGGTATAAGCTGGTTTGTTCACAACGCCCGAAATTGCTTTGAAGCACTCGAAAACGTATGATGCGTTCATTTCGTTGGCTCTCCTTGTTGGTCCGTCCTCGATATTGTCCAAATCCAAATTTCTTTAATTTGCCGGTTTTTGATGCGTATATGGGCATATTTTTTAAAGTTTGCGTGATGTTAAAAAATGCTATTTTTTAGCACATATATTTTTTATATGAGGGTGGGTAAACGAGCAGTAGGCTCACCTTATGGAAAGTGACTACCACCGCCCATGGACATCTGCAACATCCGAGGACTTGCAGTTGCGTTGCCGGTCTTTGAGGAAAGAGTACGCTCTCTTCTTGAAGGTTTTTATATCATATCGGTTCGGAAAAGTCGCCGGCGAAAGCTGGTTCCACAGAGTGATTGTGCGAGGCAGAGAATGCTTTAGAAAACACGCTGTTGTGGATTTCCAGACATCGAGGTGGTGAGGATGGAATTTTGCGTTCTGGCACGATGTCCGATGGTGAAATTCAGCGGCCGAGACTAAACCAAACAACTCGTCA
Source organism: Nymphalis polychloros (assembly GCA_905220585.2). NCBI lineage: Eukaryota > Metazoa > Arthropoda > Insecta > Lepidoptera > Nymphalidae > Nymphalis > Nymphalis polychloros. Next base: position 6,881,827 of record HG992247.1, read on the forward strand.
GAATACTCCCCGTGATATATGCGTTAAAGGTGCATCCTTTAACGCATATATCACGAGTGGCCCAACATATCTACGCAAATCCAAAGGATCAAGATGGTCGGTAATAGCTTGATCATCGACAAGTCGAACTGCTCTACGTTGAATGCGGTCAAAAGGAAGAAACTGGTACTGAGGAGCCCCTGCCCAGAAGTGAGAGCAGTACTCCATGTGGGGCCGAATTTGCGCCTTGTAAAGTTTTAGGCGATGGGCCGACGTCTCGCATTGTTGAACACTCCAAGCTTTTTGGAAGCCAAAGTGGCTTTAACTTGGCTTTAACCAGTTGACCGCGGAACTAAACAACGTTCGATATCTCGACGCCCAAGTATCCCGATACTGGCTGTGGCAGGGAGGGAAGTATTTTCGAAATGAGGGAGGAATAGGACAAAAAGAGACTGTTTAGCGGTTAACGCGTAAACTTGAGTCTTATTGCGGTTGAATTGGACCAAGTTTAGTCGGCCCCAGTCCGAGACTTTGGTTAACAAGGTCTCGACTTCAAACACACCAGAATTGGCGAATTTTAAGTGAGAGCATGCACCGTCGACAACGACCTTGATGCTCCGATCTGGCAAAAAGCTGGTGATCCACTTGCATCATTTCTCGGGAAGCCCGTAGGAAGGAAGCTTCGAGAGAAGCGCTTTATGCCATATCCGATCGAAGGCTTTCGCTATGTCCAGACTGACTGCTAATGCCTCCCCCTTGGACTCAACCGCTGTAGCCCATCTGTGAGTAAGGTAAACTAGAAGATCACCAGCTGAGCGACCCCGAAGGAAGCCGTACTGGCGGTCGCTAATCAGCTGGTGCTCCTTTAGATACCGCAGGGGCTGGCAGTTGTTAATAATAGACTCCATTATCTTGGAGAACAAGGAAGTGATAGCAATAGGCCTATAATTTGTAGGATCAGAGCGATTGCCCTTTTGAGGGATTGGGTGCACCAAAGCAGTCTGCCAAGAATTCGGGACTACGCCTAATGTGTAGGAGTGGCGGGAAAGACGCGTTAAGACCGGTGTCAACTCGGGAGCACAAGTACGCAGTACGATCGGAGGAATGCTATCGGGCCCACTCGACTTATGGATGTCCAAGAAAAGAAGTGCTTTACGAACTGCACTCTGCCGGAATTTAATTTCCGGCATCGTGGTAGCACATCGCAAGATTGTCGGTGATGTCTTTCCTTGATCATCAAGAGTTGAGTTGGACGCGAAGAGAGATTCCAACGGTTTTCTCCTTCGCAGTATGGGCCAACCAGTCATCACTCCTGTGCAGAGATGGCAGGGAGGGCTGACAGAAATTCCCTAAGATAGCCATGGCGAGAGACCAAAATACGCGTGTTCCCGAAGAAAGATGCACCAATTTCTCGCCAATCCTGCCAATGGGCTCCGATTTAGCCTTGGCAATAACGCTTTTGAAAGACCTGGAGGCATAGTTGTATTTCTTTTTAAGTGCGCTGGTATTTACATCACGAGATGCCGAAGCTGTAGCCCAGGGACGAGCCAAGAAGAGGCTCTCCGGAAACATGGTCAGCAGAAGGTCTAGCAGGGAAGGTGTATAATCCTCCACAAATTCGCAATTCTGGAATTCGCGTTGGCGAGGTAACCAGTTGTGTCAGATCATATGCCAAGGCTAGGTACGTGATCCAATTCATTCGGCGTGGTGGGCGTTGAAATAGCCAAGAATCACGCTCTTTGCGGATGGGATCTGCTGCAGCACGGAATCTGTAACCCGTTGTGTTCAAAGAGCCGGTCAGTTTCGGCATTACCGCTATGGGACCTAAATAGGCACGCATAGATTCGCAGGTGATCATCGCAGTCTACGCGCAGCCACATAATGGATAGGTCCCTTCCTTCAAGATAGGCGAGGCGACGAGAGCAAATATCCTCTCTGACGTAAACACACACCCCAGCCCGTGGTACAAAGGAATGTTCCAACTTGTACCCCGGGTAGGGGAGGAATGAGGTGTCCGCCGGAGGTGATATCTGGGTCTCGGTTAGAAAGAGCAAGGCCGGCTTCGCCGTCTTACTGCTGGGCTAAGGCCTCTTCTCATTTTTTGAGAAAGCTGCTCCAATGCGGGTTGGTGGAATACACATGTGGCAGAATTTCAGTGAAATTAGACACATGCAGGTTTCCTCACGATGGTTTCCTTCACCGTTAAGCATAAGATGAATTATTATAATCACAAATAAAGCACATGAAATTCAGTGGTTCTTGTCCGGGTTTAAACCTACGATCATCGTTACGATCAGGTTAAGTTTCACGCCTTCATGCCACTGGGCCATCTCGGCTTATCCAAATCTAATGTAATGTACAATCGTACATCCTCTGTTACAAAACTACAAAAACAGACTTTTATTTCCTTATTTATTGTATATATTTTTGCATATATATATAATAATATAACATAATATAATTTCAATAAACGTGTAAAACTATTAAAAATTGTATCTGTTATTTAAGAAAAACATTGTATTATTGCTTATATAAAAATATTGTAACATAATGGGTTATTTAATTAACTTGTGTCAAGGATAGCAATTTACCTATATTACATAACAACAGACGTAAAAGATACTCTTTTTTTTTTTTTTTATATATTACCCGGGAGACTGACTGGCTGAGAGAAATGACTCTACTCCACCTGATGGTAAGTGGTTGTAGATTCCAAACGCGACGACGGCTAGTGCAGTCAGGACGAATGACTTGCTCTAGCCGCCCCCGCCTCTTCACGCCTCGTTTGAAGGAACCCAGGTCATAAGAGGAGGGGAACACGTGTGCTGGTAAAGAATTCCATGTTTTGGAGGTGCGACAAAGAAAAGAGTTGCCAAATTTCTTTGTGCGCGATGGAAATGATGTCACAGTTAGGCGGTGACATCGAGAGCCAGCACGCGTAGACTTGTAAAGGAATGGGGAAGCAGGAATGAGGGAGAATAATCCCTCTGAGCACTCGCCGTGATACAATCGGTAGAAAGCGCTCAGTGCCGCTATCTCTCGACGCAATTGTAAAGGCTCGAGGGTGTTGGTGACATTTACGTCGCCAATAATGCGAACCGCAAGTCGCTGCAACCGATCCAAGGCCTCCAGTAAGTACTTAGCGGAGCCATCCCAGAGGTGCGAACAATATTCGACGCAAGACCGCACCTGTGTTTTATACAACAGGAGCAGTTGTTGTGGCGTGAAAAAACGCCGCACCTTGTTAGGACTCCGAGTTTCCGTGAAGCTGTTTTTATAACAGCCTCGATGTGGTCGCTTGGATTGAGGTCGCACCGAACGTCAATTCCCAGTATGGCAACTTTGCTTTGCATCTCCAGCGTAGTGCCACAGAGGGAGGGAGGAGGCGAAAATGGTGACTTTTTCGCTGTGACAGCACATACCTGTGTTTTCTTGGCGTTAAACTCAACAAGATTGTCAGAACCCCATTTGGCAATGAGTCCTAACGTCCTATCGAGTTCAACAACAAGATCCCTCCGCCTCTCCTCGGTTTCCGTCCGCCCAGCTACTGCGCGTCCGTGGTATCCCCCGTGCACTGTACTATCATCTGCATAGCAATGTATGTTCCCAAGAGAGAGCATATCATTGATATGCAGAAGAGTGTGGGGGATAGCACAGACCCCTGGGGGACCCCAGCATTCACTACATGGAGTTGTGAAGCGCAACCATCAACTAAAACGCGAAGGCTACGCTTGTGTAGGAAGCTGGCAATCCAGGTGCAGAGCTGAGTTGGCAGACCATATGCCGGCAGCTTGGAGAGAAAACTTCTGTGCCAGACCCTGTCGAAAGCCTTGGAGATATCGAGGCTGACAGCCAACGATTCCCCACGCTTATCGATAGCTTCACCCCAGAGGTGTGTTACGTACGCTAGAAGATCACCTGTGGACCTGTGAATTAATCGAAACCCGTACTGACGGTACGGGTTTCGACCAAAACGGTCCACATAACATAATCATTAATTAGACAGTGATCTTCTAGGTAATGGATCAGTTGGTGGTCAGTGTTTAAGATCCGTTCTATCACCTTACAAAGTATTGAAGTGATGTCATATACACGTACCTCCGAACTACTAAGTCCACTTCATTTCAATCAAGAGCTTATACGGTTGTAGTGAACGTAACCTTTAAAACATGTAACATTTAGCTTCATGAATTTGATATTTTAAATATTATAAAGCGAATTTAACTAAACAATGATTATTAAAGGATTGAACAACTAACAATGAGTTTATATTACAACAATTTATGTACGACCATTGTTTTCAAATATACATGGGGATTTTAGGAATACATATTACTTTAACCATTTTATTGACTTTGATTTGTCGTATACTACTTAACAAGCTCTAGTTAAAATCTAGTCAATATGAATAAGTTAATCATTTTAATTTATATATTTTAAACAGATTACTAATAAAAACATTATTTTTCAGTTTCGTTTTGTTATGAAAATCTGCGCTGTTACTGTTGCTTGTAAGAGTCGGTTACACGATGGAAGTCCAAAAATACCCTCATTTTCACACTACTTCCTATTCGCACCTACGCTTATCTACAGGGATGAGTACCCCAGGTAACTAATGTTACTATACCTTTGCTAATAGTTTTGTATATAAGCTTTTCGCAAGAATTACCTACAACCTTCGGTACATTTAAATCGAGATATTTTTGTTGCTATAATTCAACACACATATAAATTTAAGCTTCTCAAAACTATTAATAGGCCAGTTGGGTTAGTCGAAAAAAGGGCCGAACCTTGCAATAATTTTGCACCACCTTTTAAGGGCGATCAGTGGGACTCTAAATTCCAAATGGCGACCTCTTTGTTAGCTGCCATCTTGATTTAAAGGTATTAAACCTATTGTGCATTTTTCGTCATTTTCAACTTAATAACAAAAATGATAAGAACTTAAACGAGATATTTCCATAACTACACTTTGCCTTTTTGATCGTACATTGAAATGCGCAACAAATGAAATATAAAGAATCGCATGAACAACAATTTACATCTATTAAATTTCAATCAAAATAGTGGCTAACGCAGGTGTCGAATTTGGTCGCCATTTTTAAACCCCCCTCTGGAGGGTAGTGCAATAACATTTCTACCTAGAATGAATGCAAGATCAAATGCTAGCCCGACTGAGCTATAACTCGTTTGAAGACTGTAATCGCTTCTTAGTTACGAGGATAATTTATTTTAGACATAGACCATACTATAATATATGTATGATTAAGAAAATCTAAATTATGAATGCGCTAATGAGAACATTCATATTGCTGTCATTAGTATCATTATGTTAAAGTAGAAAGTAAAAATACTTTATTCCTAATAATTAATAAAGGAACTAAGAAAGGCGCTCGTTGAAAGAACGAGATTATTAATAACATGTAGATAATAGCTAATATAGTGTTCATAGGTCCCGGTCCTCCGCCTTCCGCATCCAGTCGGTACCCGCCACCTTCATAAGGTCATCAGTCCACCTGGCTGGAGGGCGTCCTACGCTGCGTTTGCCGATTCGCGGTCTCCACTCTAGGACTCGTCTGCTCCAACGGCCATCGGTCCTACGACATACGTGACCAGCCCACTGCCACTTCAGCCTGCTTAATTTTGCAAGCTATGTCGGACTCCGGTTCTTTTCCGAATTATCTCATTTCTGATCTTATCCTTCAAAGATACTCCGAGCGTAACTCACTCCATAGCACGCTGAGCGACTTTAAATTTGTGGACAAGTCCCAGAGTTAGTGTCCACGTTTCAGCACCGTATGTCATGGCAGGTAAGACGCATTGGTTGAAGACTTTCGTCTTCAAACATTGCGGTATAGACGACGTGAGGACTTGACGAAGGTTGCAAAATGCTGCCCATCCGAAGCGAATTCGGGACTTGAATGACTTGTCCTAGGTAGGTTTAACTTCGAGAGGTTTCCTTTCAACGTATATTGGTCCCGGCACGACTTGCCTATTGAACATGACCTTGGTCTTGTCCAAGTTCATACCGAGACAGACTAGCCGAGAAGAATCGCTAAGGCTACGCAGCATTTCGGTGAGTTGTTCCAGCGACTCTGCTATGATGACGATATCATCGGCAAACCGAAGGTGTGAGTTGTACTCGCCACTTACATTGACTCCATATCCAGAAAAGCCATACACAGCGGATTGTACTCTTCGGTCTTCTGCACAATCTGCCGAACAGTATGGATGTGGTCTATGGTGCTGTAGCCTGATCAAAAGCCGGCTTGCTCTGGGGGCTGGAACTCGTAAAGTCGTCTGGCGAGACGGTTCGTGACGACTCTTGAGATGAGCTTATACACGTGACTCAGGAAGGAGATTGGTCTGTAGTTTTCAAGAGGGTTTTATCACCTTTCTTGAAAAACAGTACCACCTCACTCCCACTCCACGTTTCCGGGGTCTTGCTATGTTGGATGACGGAATTAAAGAGGCTTGCTAGCTCTTCCAGTACCGGAGTCCCGCCCGCCTTAAGCCGGTGTTATATGCTTCCTCAGCGGGTTTTACTGCCTCCTACATGCATGGCATAATTCTTTTGCAGAGATACTGAAATTCGGAGACCGTCTTTTTTATGAAGTAAGTGAGTTTTTATAATATAATCGTAAGCCCGAATAGCTAAAATTTTATTTTATTTCTATACTATTGTGCCTATACCAAAAACATAATAAAGATTGTATTTTATCGCTCTCTAATTAATCTACGTAAAATTAGCCATCGGTTCATACCTAACGCTATAGTTAAGAGCAGAAGGTTGTATGTAAGAATTAAGTTCCAACTAAAATCTACAAAGTATTCTTGATAAACAATGTTATAATACATTAGTTACAACGGTAACAGGGGCGTGAAAATAATACGAAATATATACTAAAAAAATACAAGGACATAGGTTCTATGCTCTCCTGCAAAGTACTGATCTTTTGCACTAACAGTAACGATAACATACGAACATTAACACCTACAATTGCCAATCTAATATACAGTAACAAAAACCCTGTCCCACCCGTGAAGGTATTAGGTATCGTGAGTTGGTTTTATTTATGTAATCATTTTTAAAATACTAAGCAAAAAATTACCCATAAAAGAATATTAATTGTGCTTAACGACACTGTTGGTGGTAAATAGATGGACAACTGATTTCATGACCTCATGTCTTAGCTACTCGGTAAGAACTATCGATCGCTGTTGCCCACGCCTGTGTTGCCATGTAATTTTCGTCATTTAATTAAATTTTGTTTTTTATCGGCCTAAATTTTTTGCTTCTATATATATTTATATTCCTCATAATAAATAAATATTCAAATCACAATAGCAAAATTACTACTGTTACTTACATATAACAAAAAAATAAAAAATATATACGATATTCATATTCACTCAGAGACCTTATATAAATTTATTTATTTTGCGTTTGAAGATAAATAATTTCAAAACCACCTATAAAAACGTATACTTTAAAGTATATTATAGATTTGATTACGGACGCAGAGATCGCTTTATCAACAGTATTGTAATCTAATAATATTGTTAGTAATACACAATACTGTCGAACAGCATTACAAATGCTTGGCAGTAGAAATGAGTAACTGACAATGATTTTAAACGATCTAGTAGACATCCAAATGCATGGACTTAGAATGTTTTGACAAAATTAGTTCTAGCAAATTAATGTTACTTTACTTTATTTGCTAAGACTAACATCTTTTTAATTTTCATATTATTACAGGATTGGTGGACCTCTTCTCGCGTCTCTCATTACTTCCGAACCTGGAATCATATAGTACATAAGTCTAATAGTTGGTTGCTCGTCCACATACATTGCGCATTAGCCCCGCGTGTTGGTCGAGCTTTGTCTATTACATTAACATTTTTAGTGAGTACTTCAAGTTATAAAGAATAAACCATTATTATACATAATCAGTGTTAGATTTATTAAGAGCGCAATTTATTAGTAATACAAACTATATCTAACCTAAATGTAACATAAATACAAATAGTGTACTATAAATTCTAAGCACTTTATGTCAACTTTTAAGTATAATTTGGATTATAAAATGTGTATCCCCACTTTAATGCAAAAGTACCTGAGAGGTAGACTCGTTTGAAGACTCTACCGAAGTCATTAGGGCTTAAACATTTACTTTATACATTTATTAAGTCTAAATGATTAAGCAGTTAACTATGAAATAACAGTAATCGAAATATACAAATCAATGATACATACATTAATAAAATCTTGAGTCTTCTTTTACGACTACATCCAGTTTCATCTTGAACTATATACTATAATTGATTAGTATGTTAAGTGTGTACCTACAACACATACCTACTTAAATAATAAATCAATAGTACTCGCAGCTCCTCACCTATTGATTTTTGTACCGAATAATACTTTTCGAAAAAAAGACAGACAAGCAAAAATTAATCTACATTAGTATTAAATGCTTAAAATTAATAGCCTTCTACATTACCAAAACTTTTTCTAGTCGCAAACTCACTGTTATAGCACACAGCTAGATTGCGCTACAGCATATTAACTTCACTTCAATTTATAAGATTTATTCTTTCAGCTATCGGCTGCAGCACTTGAAGTTGTTTTGGCCCTTTCTTTCGGTTTCTTTTATCCAGTGATGATGATTGAATTCGCAGTATTTGGTCGTTTAACGCTCCCATTAACGGACTCTGGTGGACGTCGCTTCCCTAGCGCATTTAATATTATAGCGTGGATATTTTTCTTTTTTGGCAATGATAAGTAAGATTTAATAAAAGTAATGATTTACTTAACAATTCGGCTATATATCATATGTATTGTAGAAATAGAAATGTAGCATGAAATAGTTTTAGTTTTAAGTATTTAGTCTAAACTTAGTAAGAACTTACATAAATTCCATCCATCCTTCCATGTCAGTAAATTATAAATATAAAATATCCACGTACGTATATACTTTTTTCTTGTATATTTTCATAAATCAATAATGTACAATTTGAAGATATATTTATTTGTAAATGTTGACCGACTCGTTAAAATGAAATTATGTTCACAGGTCTCTTATGGAGTTTATATGGTATGGAGTATTTTTCAAGAAAAAATTGCCCAAAATCTGATACAGACAGTTTCTTCGTACCAAAGTCATGGTCATGTCCAGAAATCGTATTAAAACCAAATTGGACATTTCAAAATCCATTCGATATAATTTATTGATTGTGGGTTAAATTTAAAATAAAAGTGATCTCTTTTATTTTCAATTATAGTAATAAAAACTTATTAATATGTTCTATAGCGTTATTAAAATGTGGTCTTGGATGAGTTTATTTTTTGGGTCATAGAGGCCAATAATAATCCTTATTAATTATTAACCTCGTCTTATTACAAATCTAAAATATTAAACTACTTGGGAAATAGACAAATTTACCAGTTGCAAGTCTCACCTGTCCAGTCAGTGGGGATTTTTACCTTGCAAAAAGTAATGTTGTTACAATTTTGAAATATGTCATTTAGGTTTGTACTCTGATGAAAAATCCAAATTTGTGACCTTGAGGTGTAGCCACTGGCGCCCCCGTCTTGGATGAAAGTTGCCACAATCTGTTTTTTTTTTTCAATATAATACCTCAACGGTTGATCCTACGACTAAAAACGTTCAATAGAAACTTGAAGAGAATAAAATTTCACACATTTTTTCTTTCAACATATTTTTTGTAAGTGTCATATGTATCGAGTCTAATAAGTTTTTCTTGGTAGCTTTCGAAATAATACTATATTATTTTAACGGAATTTTGTTATTTTAAGTTGAAGATAATAAAGACTACTTATTTTTAATTTCGTAAACGAATGATTCAATGACAAATCAAAAAGTTTGACTTTAAGAAGACACCAATTACAATTTATTTGTAACACTATATTATGTAACTTACATGCTGTAACATTATTGTAAAAACAATATTTTTTTATTTGATTATATATGTATTAAATGAAAAATATAAATTTTTGAACTATTTATTTTACTATTCTGAACATATTTATGAACAAAAATGTCACTGCAAGGAAATATGTATTGACTAACAATATTTTTTTAAAGACGTTAGCCAATAGATTAATATATGTGTCAAATAGAACACACCGTCCAGACTAAAAATAAATCATACAAAGTAATTTGTAATAAAATTATTAGATTTGTTATAATCACCAGATAGTGTATATCACAAAATCTTAATCTACAACAGTCCCAATGATAGTCATTTACTCATTCGTTATAAAATTAATTGATAAATAATATATTTCAACATTTATAGCTTAATAATAAAGTAGTCGACATGTTCCTATACGCTAAGTAAATTAAAACGTAATTAAATGCCCTTTGTATATTAACAATAGCGCAAAAGTCAACAAGATTCACGTATTACAAGTACCCACATATAATATTAGGTCGTTCAAAGATCGTCTTTTGTGAAAGCTAAAGTATAAATACAATTAAATAAATCATATTTCTACAAGAATCGTATATATATTTTAACAAAGTAAACTGTGGAGTGTCCTAATTCAGTCCTAATTCAATCGAAATATTTGTGATCCGTAATAAGAGCAATAAACGAAATGTGTTAATAAAAAAGTTATTTAATAACGAGAGTTGGGTGTAATAACATTGGATGATAGTTATCTGGAGTTAAAGGTTAGTACGATAACAAACAAAGTGTGTGTGCTTATACTGCACATCGTGTCTACGTAACAATACAAATCCAGCCAGTGCTTTAGAATAATTGTTCTTTTTAGTTCCTGACAAGTGATATAAGAAAATAAAGATCGGGAGTAACCAAAGGTACGTATTTTCTCATTAATCAATTAATAGTACGATCTTATCATCACCAAGTATGAATTTATTGGCAGAAATTCAATCAAAAGATTAATATCACTTGATTAATCTTTGGAAGATCTTTACTTGGCAATAATGAAAATAATTTCATCCTTGTAATGGAGTACCTTTACTTAAAATACATAATTTAACATGCAATAGAAATTAAACTGTCTTTTGTAATTAAATTTATAAAATAAAATAAAAATCATTGAAACTCGAAAAATATTTTATTAAAGAATAAGTTAAAATTAGTGAATAAAAAAAACTTATTATTATATTAAACTTATTATTTTAAAGGTATTCGAAAAGTATGTTTCAGGTTATAATTTATTTTTGTAATATTTTAGAATATAAAATGAGTTTACGAAGGCAAAGAGTGGACCCTAGCATACAAAATGGAATCGTCACACAAGAAGAAAAAACAAAGAGTCCCGAGTTTGTCCACCGAGAGTCGCCGTTAACAGTTCTCATTGAGCATTCCCTGCACATAAGGGCAATATATCACATATTCGTTGTCATTCTACTGGTACTGCTATGTGATACCGTGATATACGATCTTATCGAGCGCGGAAAGCAAGTAAAATTTTTCATACTAATTAACAAATTATTAATTTATATATTTTTATTTTACTTTTCCGATACTATAGGACTAAATTGGACACATTCATCATCGCTGGCATATATCGCCAATCATGGGATCTAAGTTTTAAGTTGTTCTCTCTGAGTAAAAGTCTTACTAGTAAATAAGTATTTTTTTATTTATTTTTTTTATTTTGTGTACAGGAAACAAACAGTGAAATAATTACAATAAAATAAAAAACATAAAACAAATCTTAAACCAAAACAGTTTCCATTTATAAATTAATCATAAGTAATTACAAGACATTTTTTATATTTACTAGGTGCAAGAAATTATATAATTCATTTATATAATTTAATTTAATATAAATTTAATTTTTAAATCAAGAAAACATAATTTAATAATAAATAATCAAATTATAATTAATTAATCAAAAATGCATGAGTAAATTAAGGCTCTTCAGAGTATAATATTTCTTTTACTTGCAGTTTGAATTTTTTAAGGGAGAGATGAAATATATAAGTATGACATAATGCTCTTACAATCCTGTTAATTTTATTATCATGTAACTTAATTAATTATCAATTAATATTGTTATAGAATTATAACTTTTACATTTTTTTTAAATAGCCTCTTAACGTTATCCCTGACCGTACCCATCTGTATGCTAATGAAAAGCTTACAGGATCAATAAGGGTACCCCCGTTTGGGGGTAGCCGTCAAATACTATCTTTTATTAAATTACCATCCATTTCTCTCATTCATTACAACAATTTAACATTAATATAAATATCACCTTACTTAAAGAAAAACTAGAAACACGAACGGAAATCTTTGAGTCTGCTTAAATAATGCGTTATATACTTTTCTAGAATTAACATCGGTGTGACGTCAGTGGTATATGGGTTCGGTGACATCAGACGCGGCGCCAAACTATGGTTGTTCGAGCTAACTGCCGCCCTTGCCTTTTATCCCGGCTTGAAGATTTATGCCGGGGTACGAAAGCTTATCAGGGAATACCCAGGTAAAGAAATAAATAAAAGAATATAGATAGGTATTATTGCTTCTTGTTTCTTTATTTACATTATAAATCTGAAACTAACACACGCCCACTTACATGACTATAGGCTTGAAAAGAAAATACCTATTTTACTTTAATTCTTTACGCGTACGCGTCTAGCGTTAGTGAGAGGATGAATGTTAATGAAACTTAATTTAATAAAAGAAGTGGAAGTCATTTTCAGATTATCAAATGATTAAATATGACCGATTGCAATTTTAATTTCGTACTCGTACTCGTACTATAAAGTTGTTTCTCATTATATAGGAGTTATAAAATCTAGGTCCTCCAGACCGATTTCGGCCACGGCGGCCAATTTCAAGAGAGATTATCCAACTGCGCAGGAGATATTATAGTGCACAAGTGTGAGCGCAAACACAAGTGCACTCTCTTTTCCTTAGCTCTCATAATCCGATGGGACGGCAATATGACACGACCGGAAAGAGTTCAGGCGCAGGACCAACGGCTTTATGTGCTTTCCGAGGCACGGGAGTGCGCACACTTCCAACTTCCAGACTACGGGCTGCTACTGAGAAATTTCTGACAGAAAAACCCAAAAAAAACTAACTATGATATACATATATACTATTATACTTATACAAGTAGCTTGATGTAACATTTAGTTTACATTGCATATTTTATTATGTAGAATGAGACGACGTGTACGCAAACAATCTAGATTACTTACTCGTATTTACGAATTGCTAGAAAAGTAGAACAACTACAATTTATAGACTTAACTTTGACCTGTTTGTCTTCTGACATTATTAACGTATTTCTCACATAATTCTTATTATTCTTATTAGTTATAAAATGTGATAACCAACCAAATAAATTTAACATATATTGTATTTATAAATAAATTGAGCAACCTAGTCATCAGACAACTTAAGGGTCTTTATATCCCCAAATGGCTTCGTTTGATGAATAATAATTGATTTTTGTTTTCAAATAAATAATTTGTAAATAATTTATATTAAAGTTTGGGTTATATACTAATAATGATACCTTTATGTTTTGAAAATAAGATTCCTATAAGTTTTATTCAACAGAAAAAAATCACAAACCCGAGAAATAAAAAGTGTGCTTGAATAAAAGTGTTTACATTGATTAACAACATTTCGAGTTAGGGTAGCTTAGAATCTTTAGATGTTTACAAAAACTATTGCCACTGGCGCGTGTTAACAACCATAACATAAGGGCACATTTTACCGTAGAGTTTTTTTATACACATACACAAACCCTACCTTTTTATAAACTAAATATTTACTATCCGGTTGATTTCAAATATTTAACCATACCGAGCCGATTACGAAAGACAAACAAATCTGCTGCTAGTAGCTAACACGTAGAAACACGAAGAGTGAAATGAGTGAAGGCTGAAGTACCTGTCGAGAGACCCTTTGGTTGCAAGAGACCACTTTGCTTCACGCTATTTTTAATTAGTCACTTAGTTATATATGACTTACACGTGCCCTCAAATTACTAAGCTTAGTATAGTAAGTTTATATTAAATGTAGCCTTCAAAACATTTAACATTTAACTTAATGAATTTGACATTTTAAATATTATAAATGAAACTAAACAATTATAATTAAAGAATCGAACGATCGATATTAAAATAATTTATTTTCAAATGCTTAGTTTCCGTTCGCTTACGTTACGTTACGCGTTACGCTTCTGAAATTATCATTTATGAAAAAAAGTTATTATAACTTATGGAATAGAATAAAAATACCATTTTTACAATTGATTATAAGAACATAACTTTATATACATTAGTAGTGTATGTATATATATTGTCGCTGTATTAATTAACGATATTTTTATTTAAAGGGTTATGCAGACTATGGTCCATAGTAGGAGTATTAAGCGTAATCGGGCTGGAAACAATGCTAGTGGCTGTTCCAGTGTTTGATCTAGCTAATAAGCATTTAGCACTAGCGTCGTCAGTGGTTGTCACCTGTGAAATGGTAAGTTTCTTTATTGTATCTAATTTTTAAAGTACGCGAATACTAGCTGATTAAAAAATAGAAAAAAAGATTTCCTGTTCAAATTTTTCTGTTATAGATTTTTTTGCAAAGTTCTTGGAAAATAGTAAATATTAAAAAAATACATATTTCTAAGTGAGCCTTGTATCTATTAAAAATCGTGGTCATGCCTATTAAATTTGGTCTGGGGTACATTCAGAAGGATTCCGATGGCAATGTTTACAGGCGAAGATTAATTTTGTTACCCGACGCGGAAACAGGCTATATGTGATATGCGTATAGTTTGGATAATTTCAGTGCGTTTAAAAATTCAGTGGCATTGTTGAGACGTGATCTTGACAAAATGTTCGCCGATTACATTGACATTAATTTATTATTTATCTGTAATATCTACAACATAAACAAAAATAATAAATAAGTTCCATATCTATCGAATTAGATAACTTTTAGTGTGGAACGGGAAAAACAAAGAAGAAAAATAACCTCTACAATGTGACAATAGTGTGATAATATCGGTATATTACCAACATTCGTCAACCGATCGATTCCTCTGGTACTGTTCTAATGCGTCGTACAACACAATCCGCGTATTTTTCACGCGTTTGTTAATCATAATAATACATCTCGTAAAATTTTACAACTACGGGTTCACTTGTTTTTATAGCTTTGTGCAAGCTCGTCTGGGTAGGTACCACCCACTAATCAGATATTCTACCGCATAACAGCAGTACTTAGTATTGTATTTAATAGTTATATACTTTTTTTATATATTCAAATAATAAAAAGAATTGAAGTCACACGTGTGAAGCTGGTTTTAAATGAACTCTATTTATCATTAATTAACTAAAACATTTATACTCGTACGAATACGTATTTCTATTTATCATTAATATAATATATTATAAACGTTCTTACGGAGACGACAAAGGCCCCAGCGCGCGACGGTTTGTAATTTTGTTCACGAAATTACCGTCGAGTTGTAATCACTGCCTCAAACATAAACGTGAATCGCAAAAGCAATGTTCATTGGGGTGATATTGTAATGAAATAAATGACGTAAAGTTAAAAGGGTGTAAGGGTGTGAGGTTGGCAGGTGGCGTGCTGGTAGGTAATGGAGTTTCGTCAGCCCCAGCCGGTGCGATGCCGTTATTTACTGGCCCCAGCCACGGCCATGACAAGGGTCGCAGCTGATTTATGTTATATTTCACTTTCGACACTGTTTTGTCGCCTTATATCTTTATGCGTTTTTACCTACATTAGCCTTAACGCGCTCATACATATAGATTAATTGAAGTTCTGCTATTAAGGTACACTATATTGGATATATTTTGTAATTTAAGGTCTACCTACTAGCTTAAGTTGCTGTTATTTATTTAAGTTCTCGTCTAACTAAAACTATAGTTGTAAATTACTCGATACGGAGCTACGACACGTAACTAATAGCTACGGGAACTTTGTTACTTTACACCGAAATACATGTTGCGTTCCAATTTACTTGAACGTAAACCATATTTTAAGTAACGAAGTGAAACTTGACGGTTTTTATTATTTTATGCATTTAAACGAATAATTACATATTACTAAGTGTATTACATATTTTCTTAATCTAATAAATTATTATAAAGAGAATTTCAAACATTCAGGATTTTAAGACTAATATCTTCTACGCGTTCCCAAAAAAATACGTTTAAAATCTTTATTTTCAATGAAATACATGTTGTTCTATAATTAAATATTTGTTTAAATAATCATAATTTAAAAAAAGAGACTTAAAATGCTGCGTGGCGTAATCCATCCTAAAACGATAAACGTTTAAAGTATTTTACTTTTTAGTAAAGTTCTCTGTTACAGGATCTATAATTTTATTTTTAATAAATAAAAACGTGTCTTGCTTACCTTTAAACCAGCAATAACAAGTTATATTCTTTAGAAGGGCCCTTAGCACCTATCTCCACTTCTCGTTTGAATCTGAACTGTTGTAAAGTTATCTTGAATAAATTTGATCATCAATTTATTTGTCTATTTTAAGTAGAATACTAAAAATAAGCAAATCGTTTATTTTTCAGTTTCGTTTCGTTATGAAAATCTGCGCTGTTGCTGTTGCTTGTAAGAGTCGGTTACACGATGGAAGTACAAAAATACCCTCATTTTCCCACTATCTCTACTTCCTATTCGCACCTACGCTTATCTACAGGGATGAGTACCCCAGGTAACTGATGTTACTTTACCTTTGACGCAATATTTATATGTTATTTATGAATAAGTTCAAGTGAAACGCAATGCACAATTACTCTTTATTTAAATATGAATAAATAAGAAATCAATTAAATATGTCAGCAACGTCCATGACTAGTGACTAGACAGACATGAATAGTACTGCAAAAGTACAAATATGTTTGTTAAGCTTTTTGCAAGAATTACACCTTTAGTAAATTTGTTTTGTTAAGACTAGTAGACTTTTTTATTTTCAGCAATGAGCATTTAGAAAATATTAAAAAAAAAACTGCTCCAGAAACATGCCTGAATATATACGCTTCAAATAGAAACTCGACTTAAAGATATATAATAACCGATTTTGATTATTTCAAACTGGGAAAACCAAAATCGGTTCAAAAAAAATAATTTTTCGGCTATAATTTTATATACCTGTTTTCATCTACAAATCGACTATACCTAAAAAAATATTTTATTATTATTATTTGAAGTAAGAATTATTTCTTTTTAAAAATCGGTTAAAAATGTCCAAATTCTTCTATATTCAAAACTCTTTACAATCCTTGTTTTTAGTTTCAGTTAATATTATATCTTAAAACGTTTTTTATTACATGTGTAATATATTCAATGTTATTCCTACGTTTATGCCCTCCAATATAACATTGAATAGTGTCACGTAGGCAAACTCGCGGAAGGGACGCGATCGGCCTGGATTAGACATAATCCTCTCAAGCCCTTTATTCCTTTACCGACACAAATAAAGCCTAATGTTTAACCACTTTTAAATATAATTGAATATCTACACAAAGAACTCGGATTTGTAGTAATCCGTCAACCTTACAAGTTTCTAGCAAAAGGAAATTTTTTTCTAATGAATTTCCAAAAGTATAAACAACATCGAATCAATTTCGTAACAATATCCACAAAATTCGAACCTATTTATATTTTATATTTAATAGAATGTAGATTACATTTCAAATATAAAGCTTGTAAAAATTTTAACTATTTTTATACAAATTAATTACAAAATTGGAATAATCTTATTTATCGTTTGCTCCTGAACAAATATTAAACGGATGTCGCGAGTATGTTTCGATAGCCTTCAAGTACACATTACGAATAATTTATAGTGATTGCGAATAAGATATATAAAACCCGTTAGTTAAAAAACCAAGTGTACTACTACTACAAATACTTAAAAAATTAAACAAAACAATAAATAGCACTTCAAATAGACAAAGTTAATCGTGTTTTAGTGATAAAAGTAAGCACAATTTATTTTCGAATGAAATGACCCTTAAATAATATAATCAAAACTCTCATTTTAACGACAATTACGGCGAAACTAAATATTAACCGACGAATTTTATCGTAAATTTTAATGAGAGCTTGTAATCGTGTCAAAAGTTGCAAGGACGAGCTTTCAGTTCGACGTACTTGACGTTTAAATATCGGCTCTCAAAGTTTAATTTAAAAACCTTATATTCGTAGCGGCAATTTTAGATGATGATATTACAATTCTCGTATTTCGTTTTTCTTATTCTTTATTTATATTATCTTTATACACATGGTAATTGTCCTTATCAAGCAAATAAATGAGTAATGGCGTAGCCTACATACGCAAAAAGTATTTTTGATCAGTATTGGTTCGAAAATATAATCAAAAATATTGAATTGACCGTAATTACATACATGAAAATTATCATTGGGATGACCGAAAATAAATTACGCTTGCTAATTGCAATTAAGAATTCTAGAAAAATAAGAATTTCAAGCGTGATGTACTTTGAAATTTAAAATACTATTAAATTGTCCAAGGTACTAAAATATTTACTATATTAAAATTGTTATTTTTTTTTTACAGAACCAAGAAAATTAGGTGGGGTGTAGTAGTTTTCCACTTTTTGGAAGTAATTGCCATAATATTTTACAACAGTTTCCTATGGGAGCGTTTTATATTACCTTATTGGTCAGATTATGGAAAGGAATCTAAGGTAAAAAAACCCTTTGGTTTTTATTCAACCTAAATTGTTTGTTGTAAAAATAGTTTTTAGGAACAAAACATTGGATTGTGGTCTATAACTTAAGCTATACATGGGTAACTAAATATTTCGCGGTTACAATTAAGTTATTTGTGATTTTTTTAGTTACGATCTTAGATGTATTTGCTAATCGTTTGGAGAAAGCTATCATCAGGCCGGCCAATTTAGTTTGCGGGTTGAATACAACCTTTACTACAATGTGTTTAGTTTTTAAACTAATTTCGTTAACAATATATTTGCCCATTGTCAATAAAACAACATGGATTATTCTGCCAATTGTTTGTAACGGCTAAGGAGTCTCATTACAGAGACAATAATTGTAGACTCAGTTATAACACAAGATATTTAGATACCTTATTTAATTTGGTAATTTCATTATATTCCAGCAAACATGCAATAAGCCTAGTATGTAACAAAAAATATTTATGAAATATTATAAATAGTTAGTTATTTTATTACATGTATCCTTTGAAAATTATAACTATTGAATGAATTGTCGCATAATTATTACCGTCTGACATTTCACAATCAAGCTACGTACGTTATGCCAAAACTTCAACTTCAAAAAGTCAAAACTTGAATTATCATAGAATAGCTCCCTTTAATACGTTATCGATGTTGCAGGTGGAGGCTGGCACTGTTGTACGCGGTATGT
Source organism: Nymphalis polychloros (assembly GCA_905220585.2). Taxonomy (NCBI): domain Eukaryota; kingdom Metazoa; phylum Arthropoda; class Insecta; order Lepidoptera; family Nymphalidae; genus Nymphalis; species Nymphalis polychloros. The sequence goes on from HG992247.1 coordinate 6,901,234, forward strand.
TTGCATGTGTACTACCCGGTGTTATATCCTTCCTATGCGGGTTTTACTGCCTCCTACATGCATGGCACAATGCTTTTGCAGAGATGCTAAAATTTGGAGATCGTCTTTTTTATGAAGTAAGTTTTTTTTATAATATATTTGTGAACTAAAATGGCTAGAATATATTAATAATATACTAATTGTATAACAAAATCATAATGAAGCTGGTGAATATTTTGTCGCTTTTAATTAATATATCTGTGTATGATAACGCTACAGTTAAAGCTAAAATATCGTATGTAAGAGTAGGAGTAAGTAGTAGCAACAGCCTGTGAATGTCTCACTGCTGGGCTAATGCCTCCTCTTCTTTTTGAGGAGACGGTTTATTCCAACATTCCAACGCTCCAATGCGGATTGATGGAATACACAATTATCTTTAAATTAAAAACTACAAAAAGTTACTACTGGATTTTTATTGCAAAGCTAGATAAAAAAAACAACATTGTAAATACCTTTTTAACCGTGAAAATAATATGCATTTTATACTTATAAATAAAACGAGTGTTTGCCCATAGTAATTTCTATCGAGCTCTAAACGGTAGCATGAACAATAAAATAAATAAATTACTTACTATTTCCAATTGTTTAATTACAATAAAAGTCGTCAATAACTACCAAACAAAAAAATGGGAATCGGTTGACAAACGGAGGAGAAAATGGTACCGAAGTGTAGTATATGTCTTTGCCTAATTACATTATTATGACTTTTTTTAACTTAGTAACAAGTATTACATTACAATAATATACTATATGTAAGTATAGCAATACAAAATATTGATGATTGGCCGTAAAAATCAATAATTGATAACTGGTCACATATTAGTGACATGGAAGAAACTAGACACCTTCAAAAGCATACACATTGAAAGTAAATTCCTTCCTGTCCTTTTGTTAAAATTCGTTTTAGCAATTAAAATGACACTGTACTTTATTTAGTTAATAATAATAATAATATTCTGGGACATTATTCACACAAAGCCCTCTGATCCCAAACTAAGCAGAGCTCGTGCTATGGAAACCAGACAGCTGATACACTTACATATACTACTTTTCTTTTGTAAATACATACTTATATAGATAATTACACCCAAACTCAGGACAAACAGACATGTTCATGCACACAAATGTCTGTCCTGGGTGAGAATCGAACCCACGACCTGCGGTGCGAAAGGCAAGTATTTTACCAATCACGCCAACCGGTTCGTAAAACTAATAGGTTTTTGAACTTTTATATTATTTCAGGACTGGTGGACCACTTCTCGTTTCTCCAATTACTACCGAGCCTGGAATCGGATAGTACATGCTTGGTTCCGCGACCACATACATCGCATACTAGCCCCGCGTATTGGTCGAGTTATGTCTACTCTAATAGTATTTTTAGTAAGTAGTTCAAGTTATTGAAAACAAAAACTTTCTTTTTAATTATTATTTTTCATAATATAAGCATTAGATTAATATTAAGCGCTTAGGATATTGTTATTCTATCTCTTTACACAGAAAGATTATTCGATCTCTTTATACTTTATAAGAGAAAGAATGGATAAGTTAATACATAATATAAAACAATTCATCGATTGAAGATAAACTGTAAAGAAATAAGTAAAATAAATGACTTGGCATGTATATATATGTTAACACAATAATTAAATAATTAATTATTAGCAATCAAAATAAATCATTTCATGGAGAAGATGGCGCTGCAGTAAATTAATTCAAGATACCGGGCTTTGTTATTATTTTTAATATTATATATAATTTAAATTTGTTCTTTCAGTTATCGGCTGCAGCACATGAAGTGATATTGGCCCTCTCTTTCGGTTTCTTTTATCCGGTACTGATGATCGAGTTCGGAGTATTCGGTCTTTTGATGTTGCCCTTAACAGCCACAAGTGGAGTTCGGTTTCCTAAAGCATTGAACCTTCTAATGTGGCTATCATTTTTTATAGGCAACGGTAAGTTAAAATTTAAAAAAAAAAATTCACTTTACAATTTGGCTACAGATGTAATTGATGTATATGTAATTAAGAAAAAAATATAGGTCTTTTTAAGGATAGATAGGTGAACGAGTATATGGGCCACCTGCATGGTAAGTGGTCACCAACCTCCTTAGACATTGGCAGTGTAAGAAATGTTAACCATCGCTTACATCACCATTGTGCCACCAACCTTGGGAACTAAGATGTTATGTCCCTTGTGCCTGTAATTACACTGGCTCACTCACTCTTCAAACCGGAATATAACAATACCAAGTACTGCTGTTTTGCGGTAGAATATGTGATGATTGGGTGGTACCTACCCAGACGAGGTTGCACTAAGCTCTACCACCAACGTAGGTATATGTCAGTTAATATGTATATATTTATGCGTTGAATGCATGTTTTTAAATATCGTTTTAAATCACATCAATGTAAAACAACATTCATAAAATGCACGAGGGAACAATAAGTAATTGCTACTGTATTATCATAACACTGATCGTTGTTTACATAAAACATCGCTAAAATAAACAGCAGGAATGGTGATTACAAAATTCATACAAGTCTATTTGTAAACGGCAAAAATATGTTTCTACAATTATCAATATATAATGAATATGTATATATGTACATAATTATTAACATAGAAAGGTAATTTAATAAGCTATGTTTACATATTCAATAAATTAATAGAGGGCTTGTAGGACTAGCATATCCAGCTAGAGGACGACTATACCCACTTGTCAAATACAGATAATAGTGTTGTATGTTATAGCAATTGACATAGAACATATTAATAGCGTGATTGAAACTTACTACGCACGTTAAAATTATAAGTGGCACAGAAAATATCTGACCGACAACAATATTTACAAATTTAAGGTAGACTGCCAAACTAATAAGTTATAAAATTAAAATTTTGTTCACAGGTCTCTTGTGGAGCTTATATGCCATGGAGTATTTTTCAAGAAAAAATTGCCCAAAAGCTGATACAGACAGTTTCTTCGTACCAAAGTCATGGTCTTGTCCAGAAATCGTATTAAAACCAAATTGGACATTTCAAAATCCTTTCGTCATAATTTATTGATGTGGTTTGAAGAGATCTCTTTTATTTTCAATAATAGTAAAATACTTAGTAACACTTTTTTTAAATGTTAAATATTCTTGGATCTAATTTGATTTAAGGTTCTAATGTGTATAAACTTATATTTTTTTTATAATCATTGTTGTGACTGAATTAAATCATATTTGAATAAATATTTCGTTATATTATTTTTGATTCAATATACCATCTATGAAATCAAAATCACGGCTGAACCGAATTGACTATATTTATCTTAAGCTAACACTTCACCCGCGACGTCGATCGCGAAAATTTTAAAACGATTATTTAACGTAAATACATAAATTAGTATTTGTTAATAGACTGATAGGGTAGTTACTTAGAAATTTTTTATCCCCGTCATAACTTCTAAACGAAAAGTCCGATCCGAATAATGTAAAGTGGAATTTACACGTAGGTACATAATCAACCTTAATTATAAAACCATTTAAATGGTTATTCATTAATATCATGACACGACCCGTTCGATTCCACCCGTATTTAAACATAATAATTTTAAAAAAAACGTTTCTATAGTGAAATTAAAAAGTCTACATCTAAATTGTCAGTCAATTTTATTAACACGTGCGAACTAAGCAACAGAAAACTGTCTCCCGGCAGTAAACATGGGTCCACGCCCTAAGTTTATGAAAAGAATGGGTTTGAGCTTACGGGTTGATTTGTGAAGTAATAACACTAACTTATTCCGTAATATTTCACGTGGAATAAATCTGACGCGGGTCAGATGGTTCAAAATAAAATTGCATATGGTTAATGTAAATTTAATATCCAGTAATAAAAAAAATCTTATCATTACTTATTCTATAAATGTTGCAATACAAATACAATTGAACAGTTTCGAATTCACACATTTCGTTAATAAAGTAACAAGATGAAAATTATTGAGAAATAAATGTAATAGAATTACTTTTTTAAATAAAAATATTTCTAAGAAAACTTTTAAAGAAAAAACATACAAAATTTTCATTTATTAGGTATATTCATTTACAAGGAAATCATTCCGATTTCCCTGTAAATGATTTTGTGAATGATGATTTCGGAATCGGAATGATTTACAAGGAAATCGGAATGATATCCTTGTAAATTTCATAAAAAAAATTAGAAAAAAAATATTGGCACAAATAATCTCTTTGGGTGATGGAGCACAATATTCATTATGAATCATTTAACTCGTCTTATAATAACTATGAATCTACCGGAGAAATAAACAATTATTAAAAAAAATCAAAGATTTGTGTTATTTAGTAGTTACAAGTCTTTTACTTATGTATAATTGTATATATTTCAGCTCAATATAAATTTATCTTATTCAATATGTGACAATATACTTATCTATACTTATTAACTAGTCATTTGTATGTCCGTTATTTCATAAGAAAATTTTAAAATTGTTGCAGGAATGTGAATAATAAAATTTAAGGTGCAAAGATAATAATGTTGTTATTATAAGTTCAATTACTGGTTTTGAATTTCGTGAATGTAAATTTCATTAACAAGATAACATGTTTTAGTTTAAGAACTATAATGTTACCTAAATAATTTATTTGTAACGCAATCCCATTGTATACAATATGTTGCATAACAAATGTAACATTTTTGTAAAAATATTTTTTTGCTAACAATAAGTTGAATGACTATTCTACACCAGTGTCAATTCTTGATAATATAGCATTGATAAATATCTATTTGCATTTATATTCTTTGATTTAATTATTGATTCGATGATACTCTAATCTTATAATATGAGATAAAAATATAAGTAATGGATCAGAGTTGAAATTAACATACAGAAATACATGTTAGATTTATGTCTAGGATTGATACACAATTTTATATAAATTTCAATTTTTTTTAAAATAAAATATACCATTAATTTGTTACCATCTTTTGAACAAATAAATAACCAACTCTAGTATCTTCACAGCCCTTACTGACTATTATATTATAATAACTAAAATAAGTGATGGTCATACATTTTGAAATTAGCCATAAATAGAGCACCAAAGCTAAGGCGAAATAAGACACTAAACAAAAAAATTATAGCATAAATGTGTCCTTCTGCACCTACTAAAATTCATCATTCAGATGAGTAAGCTAAATAATAACAGCGAATTTTAAATATTCGATAATTTATACCATTTTAAAATTTTACTTAAATAATTATGAAAAATATGTGCTTAATAGAATAGCTATAGAATAAATTGCAGTGCTTCTTTTTAAAATATTCCATACTGACATTTAACTTTTTAATATATTTTTTTATACAGCAGGAGTACGGTCCAGTTCCTTGAACAAGCTGCTTGACATTCTGAAATAAATGTTAAGTTTTGAATTAAATATAAAAACAATGCTATACTTAAAAATTAATGTATTTTGATGATGATACATTTTCGCAAAAGTAGTTCCTACGCAACTTAACTTACCACCTACCACCAAATATAATTCTTCACTTTAGTTTATAAATACAAGTAAGCAACACATATTGTATTAACATTTCCACTTCACATTAGAAACATGAGAGGTATTTTGTTCTATGACTCATTCTACTAATAGATTAAAAATTATAGAATTGGTGACTCATTATGAAATCCCCGATATTTACATAGCTAATATAAATATTTATATAAATACAATACAGCCATATATTTATGTGTGTTTTACTATATAAAACCTTATGTTCTACTTAGCTTATTTAGATATAGAATACTTACTTGCTTATCATATGTTTGTAAATATAGTGCGGAATAATAGTTACATTTACAACTGATGGACTTGCATCAATAACCTTTGATATTTCCTTATCTTTCATGCCCACCACGTTTATAGTGTTTATTTCAAGTAATTGATGATCCGTCAACAATCCATTACGCGCAGCCGAGGAATCCTTTACAAGTCCAACTATTTTTCCATCTTTAAATTGGAAGCCAATGTGACCAAGAGAATCCTTATGCAAAGTAACAGTCCTTTCAAAAGGCCTAAAACAAAAATCATAAACAACATTTATAAGTATTTTTCCACTATAAACAACTTTAGTTTATTTACTTAAGTTTATTTATTGTTAAGAGGAAATACAAGGACTTTATGATGTTAAAACAGACTATCTTAGAAAAATAATATTTTTTTAAAGTTGTATGTGATTTAAAATTATACTCAACTGAGTATATTGATATTGAAAGATTTTTTTAACAAACCTGTCACGAACAGCCATTTTGATACCATTGACTGGTGCTTTTTTTAGGAGTGCATGAGATTGGTCCATAGTCATTCCTGCTAGAGCAACATCATTGATCTCTAATATCTGGTCACCAAATCTTAATCCAGCTAGGGCAGCAGGGCTACCAGCGGCAACATAGCATACAAAAACTCCATCATTAACTGAATGTAATCGCAATCCACATTTACCATCCTTATCTTTGCAGAGAATTACGGGTCTTATTCCTTGAGTAACTGTTGCTTTTAATAAACTGGGAGACTGTGATGAAATAGGTGCAACTATATTGCATACTCCTCCATAAGGTTGAGGCTTAAGCAAAAAACACATTTTATGACATACACTTTTGTAATGATTTATAATTTGGAATATATTAATACAATAATTAGAGAAACTTACCGTTTGGATCTGGTACTCAGGCATGTTGCGAGCAATAATGTCAGATGAAAGCTCTAAGCCCATGTATTCACCTAAAGCAGGATAAACATGTCTTGGTGCACTGGGAGCCGTTTGGGGCCCACCTGGGGCTTCTATTGCCTCATACGGCTGATAAGGTGGCGGACCCTGCTGTTGAGCCATTTGGGCCCTCACCATATTGTCTACTTTCATATCTTCAAGCGATGGGTACAAAGACATTTTGACTACGATTCAATGTTGCACAAGGTTTAATATCAAATTACCTACTCGCCCTTTGAATAGTTATTAACGCTGAGCTGTTAAAACTGTATCCGGCAGTTGCTTTATAACGAATGTAAGAAAAGGCGTCCTTGAATGAAACACAATACACAAGTTAAAATTAACGAAAATAAAACCATAGAAGAGTCAATAACAAACAAAAATACAATCGAGTTATCAATATCAACTAAATAAGTAGGTAGATAAGCTATAGCTAATTGACACTGAATGGAAATTGAATTCTCGAGAAACGAATGACGTTTAGTTATTATTTGACGAAATGAATGATGAATCAGAAACAGAATGAACACTCATTCTCAAATAAAAATTCAAATTGTTAGTCGAATTGCCGTCGATTCTTAAAAAAAATCGATTATTATTTATGATCTAATAAGAAGTTAAAAACCGTCTATAGAAGTTTATATACATACATATATAAATATGATAAATTACAGATAAATTGTAAAAATCGTTTTAATTATGATGATCCACGCTATTTTAAATGTGATAGAATACCACTTTTTAACAACATAATATTTTTTTTAAATATTTTATTGTGACATTTATTAATACCTTTTGTGTGTATAAATCCCAAAAATAAAGTTTATATTTTAGAGAACTTCAAAGTTAATCTTCAATTGAAATGGTATGTTCTAAAAGACAATTATGTATTTTTTGAAAATTTCAATGTTGCGTTGCATTTTATAAACAGCTTCTAAGTTAATTTAGATTATTTGGTCACTAGAACAAAATAATGAGGAAAAAACAAATGAATGACTGTTTTCAAAACTCAAATGTACCAGCTAAATGAATTTATAAATTTGAATTTGAAATTCTTAACCAAAGAGATATTTCAGATCAAAATGGTCAGTACGGCAAAACGCTAATTTCATATGTTAGGACCTAATATTAATAGTATTAGGTATTATAATGAGAAGTGAACCAGAAGCTTTTTATAAAATATATTAAGTTTCTACTGATATTATATATATTATGAAAATTGTCCTCTAACTTGCCCTTCTTTGATGCAGAAAAATAAAATGTATACATTCAAACGAAATTCGTTTTGTGACTTTACTATTACAACATTATACAATATTTTAATCTATCATATGTACAACAAAGTACCTTGGCCTTTTATAAGTGAATATTATTAAACAAAAAGTAACGTCACATTGACAAATGTCAAATTGTCAATTGTTGAAAATGTTTCTATTTTACAGAGAAAGAGTCAAGAAATATAAAACTGTGTTTTTGTAAATAAATGTGATATGCGTATAAAATTAAGCAAATCTGATAATTGAGATTTTTATACATGAAAATGGATCCGCCCTCTACTAATAAACAACGTACACCGAGGTGATAAAAAAATAAGAAACAAAATATAATTAATATATAGTATTGGTTACGATATTCGTTTTATTATAATTTTTGCAACGCGCTATTAAACATTTTTGCAGTAAATTATTACTGCAGATCAAATCAGATTATCTCACTAAATCATTGTATATTATATTATGTTAAAACAATTAAAACTATTTTTATTTCTAGTCGATGTCGAGAATGGGAACGTCAAAGACGATTAAAATTCAACGACGCTATATCAAAACTCGGAGAAATTGTTAAATCTATAAATAAATCTAACAGTGTAACTGGAGATGAAGCTGATAATGTTCAATATCCTAAAATAGAAATTGTCCAAAAAGCTATAATTTGCTTAACAAATTGTGTTCATGAAAAAACACAACTCAGTAAGTCAATTTAACTGCTTTATTATTCTACTGATGATGGATATAGTCTATTTTAAAGAATTACTTTTATTTCAGAAGCAGAGATATTGGCCTTGGAGGTAAAGCTTGAAGCCATAGAAAAAACAAAGTCTGACAAAAAAGATGTTTCATTACAAGTCACAATTGGGACAAATAAGAAAAACCAAAGTAAGCATTAGAAATGAAGTGTACAGTATTTATTAATAAATATTATTAAAGTTTATGATTTTTCTTGAGAAGAAAATAATTCAATAACAATTTGTAACAATACAGGTATCTGTATGGTATTCATACTTAAGTAGTGTAAAGAGATTTAATATTTTTTTTATTTTATTTTAGGGTATTTATTGAATTAATTATTTATATAACTCACCGTTTTATTTCAGATAGTAAATATGTAAAATTATTAATGTTAAATAAATCCAAGCACAAAAATTCAAAAGAAAATGAAAAACTTACAACTGCAAAATCAAACATTAGTACAAAAAAAGTTACTGTACTAAATAAAACACCCCCAAAGTTACCCAAGTTACTACCTTTGACTAATGTTAAAAAAGGTTTGTGTGTTTATTTATTTTTTTATTTGCTAATAGACAGAATAAAATTAATAAAAATAAAACATTTATTGTAAACTCCTTGAAAATTCTGATCCAGTAAGCTAGGAACTTATTTTGTGACTGGTTTGTTTTAAGATTTATTTGTAATTACTTTTCAGAAAATACCATTGTAATGCTACCAGCCACACCTTATATCTTTCCACAAAGACCTGTATTGTTTCCTCAACCACCAACTATTGTTTTAGTAGATACAAATTTGCAACCAATAAACAAATCAACTCTTCCTATTATAAACAGAAACACTAATGACATTACAAAAACTACAATGGTTAATGTTTTGCCAATATCTGCATACTCCCATCCCTTGTCAGGAAAAACCAAGAAAACTAATGTCAAGTCACGAAACAGTATTCCCAAAAAAGGTCCTAAAAAGGTTAAAATTAATGATAAAAAAGATGAAGTATCAATCAATCAATCAGGAACAGATAAGGACTCTGAGAAAAAAACAGAAGTTACGAGTTCCATTGATAAAAATACAGAAGTAATTACTAAAGAAAATGCAGAACAAAATAAAGAAACTTTAAATGATGAAAAAACACTAGAAGCAAATGATACAAATATATCAAGCTTAGACAAAGAGACGGTAACAGACAATAAAAAAGATACTACCACAGTTAAAAATATATCTAAAGAAAGCACTGATAATCAGAAAATAATACCATCACCCAAATGTTCGGAATCATCTATAAATCATGATCAATCAAATATTGAAAAAACTATAGCTCTCCCAAATCAAGAAGTTTCTGCTGAAAAATCTGAAATTAATATTTCAAATGTTGTTGTATCCAAAAGTAATAAAATGTCTGTTCCTGAGAAAATCGATGAAGTTGAATTTAAAAGCAAAGATAATAAAATACAAGCTATTTTAGATACTACAATTTGTGAAAATGTTGTTGACGTTGGTAACGCTCGATTAGAATTGGCAGAAGAATTTTTAGCTGCTTCACCAACTGCTGCTTTTTTGATGTCCTTCCCATTAGTTAGTGGTAACAGAGCTGATAGTCCAGCTGAGGAAGCCCAGAATATTAATGCAAAAGAAACGAATTTGCGAAACGAAACACCACCACAACAGGACCCTTATTTTGAAAAACCAGTCATACCAGAAAATAAAATTAAGTCTTCTAGTAAACCACCGCAGATTGCACCAGTCACTAATACTGACAAAACCATTCATAACCATAAATATGAAAATAATACTAAGTCATCTGATATTAAAACGGCTACATGCGTACCTAATCTAATGACGAATGAAAATCCATTTTTGAGTTTACCATTGCCATCAGTAATACCATCAAGTTGTGCTCTCACTGATTCTACATTTGGTATAGATTTTGATATATCTGTAAACAAAACTGTAACAGCTCAGTCAACAACATTTAATAATACAACTAACAACATATTTTACAAAGGTGACCCGTTTAACACAGTTAAAAGTACTATTTATAGCACAAGTAGCATTTCATCAGGTCATGAATTTAACGGCTTAGGCTTATATCCGTGTGCAATGGAGAACTATGCTAGTAAAAATAAATCTGACTATAGTAATGTTGACGATAATCTTATGAAAAGATTAACTTACGACATTGACTTAGGTTGGTCTCACAAAAGTTTCGATTTTGTTAATTGTACAACTAACACTAATACGTTTCATAAAGATAATATATTAACTAATACCACAACGCCCTTCTCGTCGGCTTACAATCCCTTTAATCCAGATTTTCATGTGCCATTAGTTCCAAATTCAACAAAAAAGAATCCAACTAGTAAGTCTGGCACTTTTCCAGAACAAATTACTAGTTTTTATAATCAAAGTGCTAATCTGTGGTCCGAAGACGTTTCATCCATTTATACAAACAGCAATGTTTCGAAAAACTTTATTGCAAAACAACAGAATTATTTTCCTTCGGAACATTTACATACTAACATGAATGCAAAGATAAGTAGCACGCCAAAACAATTTTATACAAAACAAATGACAGAAAGTGCAGCAGAAGGCGTTTTAAAGTCATCATCTATCGTTGGACACCACATTGCTGACAAATATACAAAAAAATCGCCAAGTAAAATGCACATCAATTGGATGACATCTGAAATAAGGCCTGTGCAAAATAGCTGCAACCAAAACCAACCAGAATTAAAAGAAACGATTAAAGCTCCTTATATTCAAAATGAACTAGGATCTAAAAAACATACGCAAAGCGAGACAAATTATTTCCCTATTAATATGCATAATTTTCCACCTCAACCTAATCATGAAGAACATAATGTGTGGCCAACAACGCGACCCGCAGGAACTACAGAAATAAGTATGGAACCGCCTCCAATAAACCTTCCTACATTAGTTGGAGACTTGGCATTGGGTCCACATGACAAAAAAAAAGCTGACAGTGTAAACCGAACTCTACCACATACAGAATTACCAAATTGTGGCAATTTTCTATCAGTCACTCAATTAATGAATAGATCATCTGAAAATATGCCCTTACGATCAAATGGTTTAATAACTGATACACCAAAATCCATTTCAACGAAACAAAATATATCTCATAACAATGAAATCAGCAGAAAATCGCGCATGGAAAACCATCCACAAATTTGTTATGGGTTTAATGATCCAAAAGCATCACATACATATGAAAGCATCAATTCGTTTTCACAAGCGAAAACTAAATCGAGTAAGTCTGACAAAAGTTCTAAGACACAGAAAAATAGCTATTCCGCTGAATCATTAATAAGAGGCGGTACTAATTATAATAGTCAAAAACTTCAAGACAATAGTGGACCAAAGTTTATGGTACCACAAAAATATAACGATTTTAATATATCCCAAGATACTGGAGTGGCTCAAGTTTCACATTTTCCGCCTATAATCGACTACTCCGATAATACCTACGCCGGACAACAATTTTCGGGTACTACATTATATAACTCTACTACAAATACTATATCTAATTCATTTTATACAAATTTTATGCCTGGAAGCAGCAATCTTATGACCAGTAACTACACAGGCGGAGCTTTTCCAAGTGATTTTGTAGATTATAACCAAAGTACAGACTGCAATAGTTATTCAAATCATAAGTATAGTGATTTCAAAATGAGAAACAACATACCTACGTTTCCACAAGAGAAAGATCCTCCAAATTACAAAAGCTCCAGAAGAGAATCGGCAGCAAAGCACAAACTGGAATGCTCTAAAAAAGATTCCAATAAGAAATATCAGAGTAAGAGACCTAAATTAGGCAATAATGAAGTTGAAGAATGGAATGATACGTCTCATTTACTCTGGCAAAACAAAACTCAAACTAAAAGACATCAGAACATCCCAGATGAGATATCATTTTCGAATTACGTAGGAAATCAAATGCCTGCACAATATCAACCAGATATATTCAATAGCCACATTATGCAATCAAATATGCAAAATGTAGGACCAAATGCAGATCGATCATTATCTAGCTTTCCGGTTACTTCTCGCGCTAATTTCAATCTTAGTGCGTTGTTTCCCGAAATAACAATGGTGAGTATCAAACCAAACTCCAAAATGTTTTATAAATATATTTCATTCAATTAATAAAAACTAATTTTGTTTCAGAAGGTGCAATGACATAGAAATTAATTTCAATGGATAAATAAAGTATACGCATTATATGCATTTGTGATCCTAATTTATAGAAATTGTGTTGTTGATTATGGTACATAATTGTTTATATTTATATATTTTTACAAAAGGACCTAAACTCCTTGGTTTTAATAATAATGTTAAAAATGTTTTATTTAAATTTCATCTATTAATTACTCGATGTCATCGATACTTTTTTTAAATCATAGAAATTAAAACATAAAACAAATGTAAGTTTATCGTTTCATTTTATTTTTAATTGAAATATCAAACAAATATACCTTAATCCTCCGAAGATTCTCTACTCTATCTATCAGGATATCTTATAGCACAAGTACAGGAAAAAATCCGAAACCCGTAAATTGGTTGCTTAATAAAATATTATAAAAAAATAATAATTTACTAACAAAGGTAAAGGATGAGCCTAAATCTTAAAATAACCTGGTAAATCTTTCAGTATTGTGTAGAGATATTGCTTCTTGTCAAATTTCATGATTCTAGGTCAACGGGAAGTATCCTATAAGTTTTGATTTCCTTTGCGAATGTATGGGATATGCGTCAAAAACGACCATATCTTTGGATTGCGTTTTTTTTTTATAGCATAGGCCGACGCATATAAGGGCCACCTGATGGTAAGTGGTCACCAACGTCCATAGCCTAGCATAACATTGTAAGAGATGTTAACCATTGCTTGCATCGCCAATGCGCCACCAACCTTGGGAACTAAGATGTTATGTCCCTTGTGCCTGTAATTACACTGGCTCACTTACCCTTCAAACCGGAACACAACAATACCAAGTACTGCTGTTTTGCGGTAGAATATCTGATGGGTGGGTGTTACCTACCCAGGCGAGCTTGCACAGAGCTCTACCATCAAGTGCCATAGACTTAGAGGTTTGATTTTTTATTTAGGACAGCTCCTAGGAACCTCAGTATTTGGTATTAATTTTAACAGGTATATAACCTGTACGCGATTCTGAGAAAAAAGGGTCTTGACGGACAACGAAATAATCTTATAAGGGTTCCTTTAGAGGTACGGAACCCTAATAACAGATGAGGGTATATATTTCTAATAAAGTATCTAAGAGTATAAAATTACAACAGCTTAATAATTATGTTAGATTCGAAGCTTCAGTGAAATTATGTGTGTCATTCAGTTCCGTAGCACACGTGGTTGGGTAAGTTAGACAAGTAATTGACATTGATATTTTCATAGTAAATTACTTTGAGGTAAAGCTTCAAACATAAACTGTATTCATTATTCAAAAGGAGCTGTTCGGGCTATTTGCATTCTCGGTATGTTACACGTATTCCACGTGTTATAATACAAAATGATATATTTTTTAGATCTCTTTTTTAAATTTCTTATTTTTTTGCCTGAAATCATCCGTCATCATTATTATAAAGTAATATATTTTATGTTAAGCAAAAATGAGAGCATTATAACATTTGTTCAACTCAACATTTTTTTTTTCAAACTTCTTAGATAGTAAGTTTTGATTGTAATGATTCGCCCGATTTCGTAATTTTAAAGTATGGAAATAATTTATATTAGTTAATGACGCATGTCATGTGTTGGGATACAAATTTGCAGTGTATATATGTTACATTATGCTTGTTTACCTTGACCGTTCGCTGGTTACCTATGTAGTTCATTCATACTAACGTGCTGATAATAAAAATGTTTATAATAGCTAAAGGCATTTACATATCGAAATATTATAAGTGTAAAGCTAAGTGAATTTAATAAACAAAAATATACTCATATTTTTGAGTTATTAATTTAATAAAATAATTGAACATTATATTTGACTTCATTTATTATGCCTGAGTTAAAACTAATGATTGCCAGTTCAATCCCAGACAAACACCATTGAAATTTGATGTGCTAAATTTTGGTGTTTTCAATTCATCATGTTCAACGGAAAAGGAAGATATCGTGAGAAAACCTTTATGTGTCTTGTTTCACTAACATGTAGGTATTTCCACCAACACCCATTGTAGCAGCGTGAAAGAATAAGCTACAAGCATCTTCCTCAAAGCCTGTTACTTTACTTTTTTTATGTTTGTACGAATAAAATCTTAAATATTTTTAATGTATAATCATTCTAAATGTAAAATAATAACTTCAACATAGTTGCCTGCTGAACTTGACTTAAATAAGAGTAAATCTCATTAATCTGATTAGATAATTTTTCGAACGAGTTTTCTATGGACGGATAGCTTAAATCGATAAGTCGATATACC
This sequence comes from Nymphalis polychloros, assembly GCA_905220585.2. Classification (NCBI taxonomy): domain Eukaryota; kingdom Metazoa; phylum Arthropoda; class Insecta; order Lepidoptera; family Nymphalidae; genus Nymphalis; species Nymphalis polychloros. Next base: position 6,916,513 of record HG992247.1, read on the forward strand.
GTTTATAGAGCTTCGTATGAGTGCAATATAATATTATATTGTAACAGTTTCCTAAAGAAATATTCTATGTGAGTGAAAAATAATAAAATACACTGTATGCGTTTTGACATTATCATGAACATAACAGACAGGTGTACTCTGGGTGCTGGCAGCTTAATTTATTCATAAGAGGCGTTATGTACTAAGGATATTCAAATCAGATTAGAAATGTATAATATAAGATGGTAGTCAAACTAATTTAACATACATTTTAAATTATTTTGCAAACTTGCATTGGGTTACAATCACACGTAACCGTAAAAAATATTCTGCCGTATATGTATTCACAACTCAGTCACTCTCATAGTCAGTCTTGAAGCGTCATCGGTTCGTTAACGTTGTCCGCAAATGCGCCAAAAGCGCGGCAAACTTGGCAATATGGCGCGAAAATAATTCGAAGTTTTTCCGTACTAATAAGTAAATTGTGTTTAATATGAATGAATGAGAGTTTGTGACAGTGAGTGAAATTATAAGTAAAATAATCGTGTTCTTAAAATGACGACAAAATTAACGTGGGCTCTGGTAAGGATTATAATTGATAGCTGACTACATTTAAAAAATTATAAAAAAAAACACTAGTTTTAAATTGTTAAATTCATTCTTCATTTCCTATTTAACATAATAAGCTGGTTGTTCCAAAAAACTTTAAGGACTCAAAAAAAAAACGAAAGTGTCATATATTTTAAATTTAAGCTACTGATGATAATTTTTACGAAAACAATTTACATGTCTGAAGTGTTTTTTATTTTTTTTTTATAGACGGGTAATATATACATATATAGACATATTTAAAGCTTGATTGTTATTTCCTGAATTTCTGCGAGCAACGGATATGATGAAAATGGATAATGCATCATTTGAAAATATACAATTCAAAGTATTTTGTGTGTTATGAACAACCTAACAATCACATTATTGGTGAAAATACTTAAGAATATAATGAGGAAACTGGAGTATGTATGTACACTACATGTATGTGCACAACATAGCAATAATTACATTGTACATATACATAATAATATAAATTGTAAGCTGAACTTTAACAACAAGTAGGTATGGTAATCGATCGTTAAAATATATTTATTTTAACAGCTCATATGAATTTAATATTCTTTTAAAATATCATGAAAGTAGATATTGCATGCTCCTTATTAACCTTATTAATTATTTATTTAATAAATTTAAAATATTGCTTATATTAAGGTAATTATTACTTTACAACTTACATAATTTCGACTTTAAACAATCTGAAGCATTTTATATTAAATATCTAGTAGTTATTTGAAGAATAAAAATATACATGCAATTAATTATTGCATGTATATATTTTTTGCATGCATTTACCACCAAATACATATGTAATGCATATGTATTTGGTGGTAAATGCATGCAAAAAGTCTAAGTATGTAAGCCCGTCTGGTTATGTACTACCCGCTCATCACTTATTCTGCCACTTAACAGCACAACTTACTGTCGTGTTTCGGTTTGAAGGATGAGTGAGATTTTAGGTATAAGGAACATATCTTCTTAATCCTTAATATTTCTTACAACACCAATTTCTATGAGCGGTGGTGACAACTTACCTTCAGGTGGCCCAATTGCCAGTCCGCCTGACAAAATGTTATTTTTTTATAAAAATCAGTGGTTTCTGCTATATAAGCAGAAATTCAAATGTTTCTATTGCAATAAATACAGCTACGTCATAAAATTGAAAAAAAGTATATAAAACAACATTTATAATGACTTGAATTATTAAATATAATTTTCAGTACCTTAAATTGAAAATAGGTATAGCCATACCAACCATGAAGTATGGTTGGTATGTTTGTTTGTCTGTTTATGGAGATATCGTTTTGACATTAGAAATAATATCTAGTATATTATTCTACGGTGGAGTAATTCAATAATATTATTACATATTTTTAAATTTGATTTTTTTAACTAAGATAAGTATAATGAGTGAGATTAAAGATAACAGAGTTCAATTATATTATTATAACATGAGTTTTCTCAAATATTTATGTCCCATTTCGTGATTACGATACATAATATTGTTTATCGAAAATGTATATAATAATAAACTTATAATCTTTATAATTCGGCTCTTTAATTATTTAAACTTTCAAATCTCCGTAGACGTGTTGCCGGTGCCTTTATTGTATCTTTCTCGCTGCCTCGTTGGTCTAGTGGCTAGATGTAAGGCCGCAGACCCGGTGGTCCTGGGTTCAATTCCCAGGTCGGGCCAATAAATAGTTATTAGGTTTTTCTGTCAGAAAAAACTCAGTAGCAGCCCGGAGTCTGGAAGTTTGTACACTGCCGTGCCTCGGAAAGCACGTTAAGCCGTTGGTCTTGCGCCTGAACTCTTTCCGGTCGTGTCGGATTGCCGTCCCATCGGATTATGAGAGTTAAGGAAAAGAGAGTGCACCTGTGTTTGCGCACACACTTGTGCACTATAATATCTCCTGCGCAGTTGGCTAATCTCTCTTGAGATTGGCCGCCGTGGCCGAAATCGGTCTGGAGGACCTTATTGTATCTTTCTATTATTTCATTGAGTTTATTAGTTTTGTGTGATACACTTAGTCTATAAATGTCTATTTAATTCCTTGTGCAGCGGATGTATAAAAATGTTATATTTATATACGTTTTATCGAAACCGACAAATAACTGTGCGTATCAATTTAAACGTCGGAACTTCATGACATTAATATGTATCGGGTGCGGTTGCATGGCGTAAAGGTTGCGCGGGCGCCTGGATCAACACTCTTTTATAGATGCGGGCTCAAACCTTCCACATCGTGCGGGCAGACCGATCATGAATACAAATCGCCTACAAGTGAAATGATTTCGCTCTTGTAGCGACTATGTTAGCAAGCAGGAATTTAAATAACCTGTCTTCAATTTTATTCAAAACTTCACAAAGACAGTCTTGAGACATAGGTTGAAATAAACATACTAAAATATATATCGTTTAAAATAAATATAAGGTAATATGAAAACATTTTAATAAGGATCATATTTGTTTCCTTACGTTACGTATCACGTAGGTGCTTACCTGTTTGTGGGTAAATGATAGGACTGCGGAATTATATAAATTATAATTGTTAATTAAATTATATTACATCACTTGGTGCACCATATCAGACAAAAAACGTTTAAATATAATTTTCTCACCATATTATATAAACCAGAACAGAGATATCATACATAAGAGTACAATCTAATTAGTATCTAAAACTTTATATTATCAGTAAACATTTTTTTTCCTTATAAGGTAAATCGTTATTGTTATGTTTTTATGCAATTTTAAATAAGCATCCCACTAAATACCTCTTATAATTCTTTTCTATCTATCTACAAAATTATTTGCTGCTTGCCTGTAAGCTGTTGAAACAGTAGAGTTTAAAAGACGAATGAAATAAATTTGATGGTTTTCCTAAGTAAATAACTATAAAATGTTCGTACAAAAATATGTATTCACACTTAACATTACATTGTTACAATAAGCAAATAATCTTCAAAGCAAAAACAGCTTGTTTTCCGAGCACGCGGCACTTTCCGTGCGACCGTTGACGTAGTAAGCCGGCAACTATGTCAATGCCGTAGTCATACTGCACTATCTATTACGTTAACTCTTATCGGCCTCTTCGATTATTAAAAATGACATCAAGACTTAGTCCTCCAAATTTACATAGTAAACAGGAAAAATAATAACAATAATTTTCACTATTGTCCAATGAGAAAATTTAAATAAATGATTTCTCGTCCTTTATACTTGCTTAAGATTGGATATTGTATAAATTAACTAAAGAAGAACAAGATAATTTTTTAGTAAATATACTTATTAGTCAATATTCTATAAACTCATTGTCATATGTGCAACATACAGTAAATAATCGATACGTTATAACAATTTCAATAAAGGTTAATATCAGAAGCACACAATTACGTTATTGTTATGATTAAATGTATGGAATTCTTAACATGCACTCACCACAAAACGTTGAACATTAAATCTGCTTTAAAACATAACTTATTATATAGGCAAGTGGCACTTAAAAATATTTCGTGTCTAAACATGACTGTTATATAAATTATCTTATGGTATAAGAGTGAAAGCTTTGAAAATAAAAGATATTGTCAACAATGTATGATAAATCTCTTGCTCGTGATTCCTGGGTAAATTTCAATTACTTTTCGCAAACACTCCAATAAAATCGATAGAATAAGTTTGTGTACATTGTAATAAATAGATTTGGTTTGCTGTTGTCATGGTATAATATAAATGTTAACGTTTTATATTTTAGTTTATATTATTATACACTTTCTATTAAAATTGGAATTTCTTTCATTGATCGTTATGATTAACTGACCAATTCTTTACGTACTTCGCATTTTTCAAGTTCGTAAATGTATTGATGGCCGTATAAAAAGTGTCCTTTCAAAGATATTAAATTGTTGATTTACAGGTAGAGTCTAGACTTGAGATACTTTTTCATTACATTTCAAATTAAATAAATATTGTACCATGAGTATTTGTCATTGATACTTTTGTTCTTTGTTTTATTTATATGGAATATGTATTATATTATTTATTTATTTACCTTATGTTTTCTTGAAGTTGCAAGCCTTGTATTTCCAACTGCAATTTGTATTTTCGTTTTTTAAAAACTTAAACTTGTTAAAATTTCCCATAATATATGACTGAACAAAATGATTTCACTGTCTTTGACTGATCCAATAGTTCTTCTTTATGTGGTTACATGTTTATCATTAAACCAGCATTCAGAATTAGGTATTACAATACATTTATTTTTTTCGATTTGAATTATTCGTGACGATGTTCGTCAATAAATATCTACTTACTTATTATTCTAGAGATTAAAATAACGAAGAATAAAACAAATGCGACATCAATGAAATACAGAGAACTCAGAGGCAATTGCAAAGACGATTATATTTTTATATTTTCTAGGATTTTATAAGAATTAACCATAATAAATTTACCGTTTGCAAATTGTTTATAGTTTTATTTGTGACTAATTAATTTTATTATTGTGTTGTATTTCTCATATATTGGTCAAATACATTAATCTGTATTTTATTAATAAGACTGTGACACTGACACTATTATAGATGCATCTACGAATAGTGTCAATACCTGTATAATACTAGTAGTCTGAATTATGAGAATAATATTATAATTTCAAAATAAATAAAATAAATAATCACCTAATACTTTATATTATTATTAAGTATATATTGTATGCACACAACATTTGTTATTATATTCTAAACATTAAATAATAATATAAGATAATTCAAAAAATATTGCAGTAATGCAAACACTATTAATGAAACATGTTGACTTAACCCGGTCATAGTTATATAAATATCTCCCACCGATGTTATTTTTAACAATAAACTACACAAAATGTCCTCCGTCTAGTGCGGACTGACAGTGTCCTAAATGTTACATTTTTATGTACTTATATATTAACATTAATACGATAACACGCAACTAATTACCAAGAAATATATTTAAATTTTTTTTTGAAATATATTATACTAGTAAATTTTATCTCTTAACGTTTATATATTTTTAAACATACTGAAATATACTTAACCCCTAAAATTTATAAAATTGAAGCTACAATTGTACGGAAATGTGCACATCGTCTCAACTCAAACAGCGTAAAACATACATGGTTTAACATGTTTGTTGTAATATACTGGTTGCCAAAAGATACATCAAATGTGCAGGGTGGCTATAATTACCCGTACGCAAGATGTCTACTTTCACAATACTATCCAAGCCGAATGTACGGTTTTTACAATCTTGAACCTGTCACAAGCAAACAAGTTTCTGTGCTCGCCTTAAGACTCATTGCGCAAATACTTATATCCAAATAATTAATAGCGCGTGTGGTGTGACGTGTTGAAGTTTAATTGAACCCAAAAAATAAAGGTCGTCACCCAAGCCGAATCACCGAACCTCCAAATTCTCTATAGGTTTTGATTGATATAACAATACTTACTTTTCTTTTAAATAAAGTTTATATTTAAATAATGTTATTTATTTTATAATTTTGTTTTAAAATGTACAAGACGGTATAAGCTCGCTTTTGTAATGAACTACTTAATGTATGTACCCACGAAAAATATTAGCAATTGTATGTAGATTTGTAAAATCCAAAAATTAACAACACGGAGCCTAAGCTATAAATGATCGGTGTCATTTTGTCACGCCTGATGCACGAAGAAGTTGTAGTACGTACTCGTTGGTACTTAACACAATCATGTTAGGCTTATGACTTTATATATAAACGTACCATTATATTTAAGATAGTATTTTTTTCTAATAAAATATTTAAAAAAATTAAAATATATTCACGAAACGACGAACAAGGTAAACAAGTAGCTTAATATATTTTATCCTTACGTATTAAACAACCTTAAATATTAATTATATACAATTATTTAGAAAAAAAACTGGTGATGGTAAAAGAGCTATGTAGCATAATAAGAAACTAGGTAAAAATAAATGTACATTTTTTTTTTAAATTATTTTATACACAAACATGACGACTTGTTCCTCCATTTAAGTGTTAAACATTCGTATCATTATACAAGTATTTATTATAAAATCAGTATACACAGTACTTTCTCACTTGTATGGACTTTACATTTCCTAGCAATTTATTGTTATTGTTTCTAAAAATGCACTAAACGGCATTTTATCCAAGCAATCTTTTATCACAGTTAAAGAGCGTGCATTTTAAAGCCGTAGCTATCTGTACTTTAAAGCATTTTACGTGCAGACAATATTGGAAAAATGTTGGTCGCACGTGTGTCGGAACAATTGACGACAGCGAACATTTGAAATTAGAACATACTATCTTAATATCAAACCCATTCATTATTATCTTACTTTTAATTTAACTTATTTTTAATTTATTTCCGTGTCTTTTAATCGCAAAGATTCAATTTAAACGGGTGTCCATTTATTATATATTTCTTCATTTAATTAAAAGTGTCAACTTATTTTTTATTTTAATTATTTTGTTCAAGCATTTTTACGCAAGAAATAAAATTGTATTATATTATAATTATTGGTGTATCACGCTAAATGTAATTAACTTAACCCTTCAATTTCTATATGTATATCTATATAAATTTAACTTTTAAATTATTTTAAATCCTATAATAACTATAGTTTGTCTTTGTTCACAGTGGCACTGGTGCTGGTGTATAATTATAGCTGCCCTGAATACATCCCATGGAGAAAAATTTATGCTTGGGTACTTAACGGGATCTCAACGGCGGCCTGGTGACTTAAATTATCAAAAACCTGGAAGAGTTTTATCCGGTATATAAAATTTTAATAAGAAAATTATAACAAATCGTTTTCGGGCACAGATAACTATGACGTGTCTTTCAAAATTTATAAAAAAACCATTATTAAATATAAAATATAAATTAATAATATCAATAAAGAATAGTCGAGATGCCCCATTAAACAGAAGTGTTGATCCTGACCAACAATATTGCGCGTTAAAATTCAGGCAAGTAGCACTGAGTTTTCGTGTGCATCATTAATAGTATTTTTAATATATTACGTGCTCGTGAAGAAATAAGAGAAACCTATAAGACAACATGGATCAGTAGTAAGAACAAGTGAATCATAATTGAATATTGCGGGTTTATAACATGCACATGAAAATTCAGAGATGCTTGAATTTTCATGTGCATAATTTGTGTTCCTCAACGGTGGAAAAAACATATTACTGTCCGAAAATCTATAATCTGTGTAGCCTGCAATGTGGAATAACATACAAACGTTCTCCTCAAAAAAAAATATTGTGTAGTATTGTGAAAAATATCTTTGGTTTGATACATATTACTCTTTTCTTAAGTGCTTGTCAGTCAAACCTCACATTATACAAACAATGTTATAAAAATAAAATTTCCAGAAGCAATATGTTATTAAACGATTGAAACGTACAATATTACAAGATAACATCGACCAAGACATTAGTACAGTAGAAATAACTACCATCATTTCTTGACAATTTTATTGTGACTATTAATTTAGATATTTAACAAAAACGATTAAATCTTTTTTATCCGCCTTTAAAATTAAATATGTATTTCTAATAAAATAAAACTTTTATAGGAGCAATCTCAATGGCAGTGGATGAAGTTAATGAAAAACTTCTCGGGCCCATGGGACATTCATTAGACTTCGTCGTTGCTGAGACTTATGGCCAAGAAGAAGTTTCAATACGACAGGTATTAATACAGTCTTTATTAATATAATAAATCTGAAGAGTTTTACGCGCTAATCTCTAGAACTACCAGTTGAAGTAGTAATGTTTGACACGGGTGGAACTGCGTGGAGCTAGTATGTTATAATATTTAGTGTTATACTATTCATATTAATATTGATATTATATCTGAATTAGATTCAAGTAAGTGAGATATGTTGCTACTATTCTTACCACTCTTCCACGCGGTCATGAATTTACATTAATTAGATTACATTTTGATCAGTATAACAAATTCATTTTTATTTTATTACTAGCTGTGCCCGCGGTTTCACCCGCGTATAATTAATAAAAAAATAATGAATAAAAATCAGCCTAGAACCTTCCTCGATAAAAAGACTATACAACACAAAAGTATTTTTTAAATTCGAACCAGTAGTTCCTGAGATTAGCCGGATCAAACAAACAAACTCTTCAGCTTTATGTATTAGTATAGATACAATTACAAATGTCAGTTATCAATGACAAAAAACGATATTATATTCATAGTTACGGGAGTAGATAGGCTACAATTTTGTATATGAAATGTATAAGCAAATATTATCTAAATATCAAATATTTTTTTATCGCGTAATGTACACTACTATGAAAACCTAACCCATGTGTGATCCGTTGCAAGTAATTAACCCATATCATGTAATCTTTCAAGCACCGGTGAGTTTTCACAAACATCCCAGAGCTTTTATGTGATATGTATTTGTGTTTTGTATGTCATTTTCAATTGCGTTGTGAGACTGTTCACTAACAAACTTCTCCTTTATCCATGACGCTACACCTCATCAGTCTTACTATGTTATGCTTACAGCAGATAAATATTTCATATAAACTGTTTTACAACTATTACTGGTATCGCGAGTGAATAATCCGCCTAAAATTAGGTGGATTATCCACTCGCTATTTAGTATCAAATTAGAGCAATTAAAAAAAAACAGAGCCAGAGCCAAGTTGGTCACGTCGCTAGAACACGTAACACAACTAAAAATTTAAAGCACGTCTGAATTTTCTGTGTTTAATTTATGTTTATAATTCATCTCGCACTCGTTGGTGAAGGAAAACATCGTTTTGAAAACTGCATTTTTCGGATGAAAGTCTGTCACATGCGTATTCTTCACCAACACACATTCAGAGCATTCACACGCAAGCTCTAAATCTTTAACTCAAGAGCCAAGGAGGTCTGTGCCCAGGAGAAGGTTAACTACAGGTTACTTTAGAATAATTTACATTTTGCTAATCTATAGTAGAAATACGTAGTATTAGATTGCTATACTCGTATGTTTAAAAAACATCGTAATTTTACGTTTCGTGCACAATATGTTTTTTCATTCAAAAATTAACCCAAGATTATCACTATTTGGATTCCACTTTTGTTAAGATAGTTTAACAGTTTTACTGTGTGGTTAACGAGAATTTTATTGCTAGCAGAGAAAGTTTACGATAGTCATGACTCGTTCAAACCATTTGGTTACTTTGTGGTGATGTCAGCAGATGGCATAAAATAGTTTATTTGTTTATAAGAAAAACATAAGTTTTTTTTTGTTACATAATTATATCTGCTATTATTTATATACTTATTAGCAAGAGCTTTAACAAAATAACGTTGTTATAAGGTATAATTTATTAGAAGAAATATTAAGGTCCAATAAATAATGACTGAAGTGCGAAAAATAATAATATAAATATAAAAAATATTAAGTTATAGGTATATTTCACTACAGTATACAAATTGGTAGCGCATTGAGAATGTTAGGAGTGGTTATAATTGCTTACGGAGTAAATGACTATGGGTGGTGGTGAACTCATATCATCTATCGAAATAGCCCATTTACGTGTCCACAAATTTAACATACACACTAAACATTTGAATAAAGTGACAGCTACACCTACTGGTTGGCTTCTTGTGGAGTCAACCAAATAATTGTTTAAATCCACAAATGATGGTGATGATATACTTCTGACTACTGATACTTAAGAGAGACTAGTCAACTACATATAACATAGTATAGTGCACAAGTGTGGTTGTTGGGACTGAGAAGTAAATCTGACTCGATCGAAAAGAGTTCAGACTCAGAACCACGGGCATCACTTGTTATCCGAAACTTGTTGTTTTCACCCCGGATTTGAACCATACACCTCGAGTTCTGTAGGCTTATTAGCGAGCTACTAGACCATGGAGGTAAGGTTAAAAGTATTCAATATTAGTAGAGCAAAAACGCAACATTAAAAAATAACAAACGTACAAATTAATAATGAAGTAAATTACTTCTGGCAAAATAAATTAATTAACTGAAGATGATTATCGTTTCAAACGTCACGTGTAAAATTTAATTAAGTTACATTTAAAGCGTATTGTTATAAATATAATAACATGCAAATGTCAATAAATCTATTAATTATTAGATTCGTTATATTTACTTATGGTAGTATTTTGTCCACCCACTCATTTATTTTACAGCCAAACATCATGACTTACGCATGTTACGCAATGATCCGGTTTTAATTAACGAATGTAATTATAGGCAGAGAGTATATAACATCCTAGACGGCATAGTGACCGGCGTTTTGATGACGAAAGGCATGTTTTGCGCTTTTCACAGTGCATTGGCAATGCAGACAACTGCGTAACTCTGAACATAACACTAAGGTGCATCTCCACAGTTGACCAGCCTCGGCTATGCTTATTTAAATATGTGAATTTGATGTGGCAAGTGACACTTGATCGAAACGTATTTTGTGTAACATCTTAAAAACCGATCTATTTGACTCAACAACATCATCGGCAAAGACGATCGACTAGGTGGACCTTTATATGGGTGACCCATTTGCCCGTCAACTTTCTCGTTAAACATGTATTAAAAATACATATAATGATGAATTAGTATAAATAAGTATTTAATTTGATTTGCATGGTGTTCGCTTCAATTCAATAACATGCAAGGTCAACACTTGAAAGTTGCTATCTCGATGAATCACGAAGGTTAAGAATTCTCTGGACACGAAAGTAGTTCGTAATTATTATTGAAACGATGCCGGCGGCACGTTTCGTCTCTTTAATTTTCCTCGTTCAACATTAAATTTGTCCACCTCAATTATACTTGCCATATATCATGCAAAAAATAATAAATAAATATGTTAATTGTTTTAACTGGTATCCGGTAAATCAACTTACTAATACTTAACCGAATACGACAATAAAAAACAGTAACTTGCAGTCTGTGTCGAAAAGTAATTAATTCATTTCGAAATAATTTAAAGGTTTTTTTTAAAGAAGATTGATATCTTAATAAGAACAATACTCTAGCTAAGTGTTTTATTATACCATTACCGCTACTTCGAATTTTATAAAATATCTTATGGTATACGCGTATCCTGTAAAACATATCTATGTGTCATAAATCTAGTTATAAGTCTAGTACAAATTTGATTATTAAGAGGTTGTTAATGATTTCTAACATCATTATCATCATTACCTTTTAGAAATATAACCAAAGTATTAATTTATTATTCTAAAATATATGCAGAAAGTCTACGATACTATTGGTGTAAATAAATCCATACATAATGACCAAATTGGTGTAATCATTGCTTAATTTATAGGGCGTATTATTATCAACACAACACAACGCACAGAGAGATGCTCTCCAGAAATAATTCCGATGGGTTATTCCCGAGTAACGCAATGACCTAGTAATGGTGGATATCAAAAGGCGAAGTACGTATAGAAGTCATCGGAAACTCTTATTAGTTTCATTCATTTCGCATACCTGATAACTGGCACTCGTTCGCTGACTTCGTCAGACAATAACATACAATATTATCATACAATACAACGATAATGTACGGGTAAATTTTACATAACACGTTTTTAAAAGAAACCTGTTATCTCTTGTTATAACATTTTGCTGATACAAAACTAAGTAATTTTTTCGATACAAAGAAATAAGAAAATAAATTAGGGTCTTCCACAGAGCACAGCCGAGCGTATCTTTCACTTAATGGCAATGTAAATTGCAGCCTTTTCCGCAACAAATAGCCTACAATTAAGAGTGCCTTCTGTTTTGTCAAATAGATTAAACAATAATGTTGACTGAAATTCATTGCATTTGCAAACCCGAGCAAGTACCGCTGATTTTCATGTGCTTAATTTGTGAGTGAGGAAACCTGCATGTGTCAAATTTTCATTTTCTATCACGTGTGTGCATTGGAGCAGCGTGGTGGAATAAGCTCCAAACCTTTTCTTCAAAAGAGGCGAAGAGACCTTAGCCCAGCAGTGATACATTCACAGGCTGTTACTGTCACCAGATAAAATAAAAAATAATGTAAAGTATCCGAATTTTCTTTAATTTTTATTTTTATTAATTGTTTATTTTCACGACGCGTGCTATCAGCTAAGTCTAATGGCCTTAGGGGTCTGTCGCGAAGGGTGCATAAAAAGTAAGCACAATATTCTGTCTACGTCAGGCTGAATACATCGATCTTATCCAAACTTATTAATAATCGTAAATAATACTGGATAGAGAATAATATTAATTATACAAACGTGAGATTTTTCTTAAAACTAGATAATAATTAGAAACTGAATATTCCTCATTAATTCATTTTCCTCATCATAAAATAAGCTACCGACGTGAATAAAATTAAAAATAATCTACATAAATTTATATTATTTTTTAAGCAAACTTTGAGAGTTATTATTCTACAATAAACAAGCTATAGTGACGCTAATGGTAATACATTACATCGGCAGAATATAACTGACGGATATAATTTATTACTCTATTTAATGGTTGAATTGAGAGAGATTGTGAAAAGTTCACTTATTTACGGAATATATTTTACAGTACAGTGTCAGTATATTGAGCCCTCTCGAGGAATTTCAAAGATATATGAGAATTTCTTTTATTCTGTGCCAAGAATTTAATCTTTGTAGATAAAGTAAAGAAATATTTATGTGATTAAAAGTAATTTTCACATGAAATATTATAAAAAGTTTCTTACCGAGTAGAATTTAATATGAAAAAGTGTACCTTATTATCTTAATTTATATAATATATTATATTTTTAAGTTAATATTAATTAACTTCCTATCTAATAAAATAAAAATATAAGTGTATTACACTTACCCAAAAAGAGAGAAATAACTGTGTTGTCGTCGAGTTTTTATAAAAAGAATTGTAGCAAATATCGTTGAGTTCTACAAATCTTAGACATACCTAAATATTTTATGTATTATCTGATACAGTTCTGCCGGCGTTAGCTACTCGCAGAAAAAGCTCGATCCGACGATTTACGCTCAGACTATATTGACATAATTTCATTACAATATTTTTTTTATTGTAGTGTTTTTATAAATAATTTAAACTTATAAAAAGATGAATCAAAAGCTTATAAGAGACGCATTGAAAAATAATACCTAGATTTTGATTTCGTCTTCTATGAATTCTCGTACCGTTGTTGCGATTGAATTGAAAATGTGTGTAGTTGTCGTAGTGTTCATATAACCGTATCGTTCATTGTTTACAAAAAAAAAAGATCATTAACTGTACGCATATTAAACATACAACTCATAAATTATTTATAGCTGTCTAACAACTTAAGCAATATGTATGCTCCGTGTCAAATTGATTTGTTAAAAATGTCATTATATTTAAATAAAGACACTAATATACAAAACTTACCTTTATGTTATGTTCGTATGATTTAAAATTACCTACCATTACGATTTTTCAATGTATTCCGAATAAGTTATTAACAATTATATATTTGTAATAAGTAGATATAAGTAAAACCTTTTTAAAAAAAAATAAAGTATTTCAGCAACGGTTATTGCATGCAATATAATTGACCATGGATACTTTTAACTTTATGAATACGCAAGTTTTGTTTTTTTCCTGTGTGAGAAAATTACAATACGAAAAAGGTTTAATCATTTGAACATGGTACTGGCACGTTATAAAAGTTATGCTTAAAGAAGTATATATGTTCTAAATTATTTTAGTCTGAGGCTGGTTTTATAGAAAAAAAAAAACATTTTATGGCGCGAATTCCTGAAAGTTAATAAAGGCCATTGACATTTTTTTTTTAATTATCTCTTTTCCTTGACATTTCATTAAAGTATTGTTATTAAACAGCGACAAATTGGTCTCGAAAATGGGAGATAAAGTGATAAAATCGAACAAAATATTTACACTGCTTGAGGAAGGTTGACGTCAATGTTTCCTGGCTCAGAGACTAAAATTGAGAAGCGACGAGTGATATCAGTGCAGCCGGCTCCACAGGCCATCAAAAAGCTATAGAATATATTTAACGCGGAATGGGCAAGAAACCATAAGATATATACTCGCTAGCATGCCTAGACGAATGCGAGCTGTGAATTCACCGAGAGGGCTCACACTCCATAATAAGCTTTATCAAAATAAAATCAAATAAAGAATACGTTTTTTCTTTTGTCTGAGCTAACAGGTAAACTACAAATGCTCTAAACTGTAACATTATTTCTCATTAATTTAATCAAAATGTTAGAATAAAAACTGATGAAAACTACCTAAAACAATCAAATAACTTAATAGTGACTATAAAATTGGTTCTTAGCTTAGGAGCCCGTTGTTTTTTTGCAACAGAGCTTATAAAAATTATTAAAGGCATTTCTTGTTATGGCTCAATAAACTATTAAAAACTAAAAAAATATAAAAAAATAGGTTCAATTTAGCGTACATGCGGAATAAAAATTAGACACGTTCAAAATCCACGATATTTCCAGTTATTTTAATAGTAGTCATTATACTAAAATAATTTAAATAACCCACGAACCCATAATAAAATAAGCACAATTCTAATCTACATGTAATTATTTCTGTTTGGTGTCCGGTACATAATAATGTGATAAAACCGAAAGATTAATTTAATCGTGTAGGGGACTTCATATAAATCATGTCCGCATGACATTGTGGCAAAAATGTTAGTAACATTTCTCTGCTAAATCGCAATTCCAATTCATTAAGCGTAAAAATGTACCAAATCTGTTGCCCGTGAAAATCCGAAACTAGGGACTTTTTATTATCAAATATTACTTTTACGATCATCAGATAGTTATGTACATACAGTGGTGGTCATATAATTAGAAACACTTCTTATGAACAAAGAAAGTATAACTTCAATGTACAAATGTTCGTAAAAAATATACACATTCAATAATTAATAATCATGCAATAATATAGCCACTCAAATAAAAAACTCATTAAATGCATAAAATATAAAACATATCTTACTTTTAATTACAAAATGAGTCTTACACATGTAGGAGTTTATTTTCTGTTACTGGCCGCTTGGACGCCTAATAAGAAACATTTTAAAATTAAAGAAATTAGAGAATAACATTTCTTTCTTAGCTTTTTATATTATTTTGGTGGCAATTCAAAATTTAATCTGAATTTTATTTTGTTCAAAATGGGCAAAAATAAAAGTAGTGACGCGTCAATTAGGCGAATCATTGTTAATTTACATATAGATCATAAGTGGGCGTACAGAAGAATAGCTGAGCATTTAAATTGTTCTGTTAAGAAAGTTTTTAATGCAATTGATCATTAAAAAACACATGGAACTGTTGAAAATGTTCTTAGAAAGGCTCGGCCAAGAAAATCCTCTCCCAGAGAAGATACGCTAATCGTTCGTGTTGCTAAAAAAGACCCAAGTAAAGGCTCCAACCAGATTAAAATTAAAGTTTTTTCGCCTGATGACCCGAGAAACATCTCGTCAAGACTGATACGCCGAAGATTAGTGGAAGCTAAATTGTTTGGAAGTATATCTCGAAAGGTACCGCTTCTTACTAAGCAACACCGAGAGAAGCGATTATTATTCGCTAAAAAATATGTTAATTGGACGGTACGAGAATGGAAAAAAGTGTTATTTTCAGATGAAACAAAAATAAATATGGTAAATTCCGATGGAAAGCGCTATGTTAGACGCCCTGTAAACAATGCTTTTAATTATAAATACACAAGGAGTATAGTCAAGCACGGTGGCGGTACAATGGATCAATAGCAATACAAAAATATCTTAGAGCATACAATGATTCCCTACGCGGACGATCATTTGCCTATAACCTGGATCTTTCAGCATGACAATGACCCTAAACACACGGCCAATAGCGTCAAATGTTTCCTTAGCGAACAGCGTATATCCGTTTTAGACTGGCCAGCAAATATTCCGGATTTAAGCCCGATAGAAAATCTCTGGTATATTGTTAAAAAGAAAGTCTCTAACAAACGTAACACCAGTCAAAACGAAATATATGCATTTGCTGAAGCATGGAATTCAATCCCCCTAGAAAAATGTATGAAATTGATTGAATCAATGCCACGTCGTTGCAGTGCTGTTATTGAAAATAAGGGATACGCCACTTAATATTAATTGTAACTATTGGTAGGCTGTGGATAGTAGCTATTTCGTAAATAACAATACTAATTACTAATACTTAAAAAAATATTGTTTTTTATATTTTTTGTTGTTGTTTCTAATTAGTTGACCAGTATTGTTCATGTAATATTGAAACTGCACTTGTGTAATGGGATTTATATTGTTTTTCTAATAAATGATAAATCGTTGAAAATATTGTTGTCCTATTTATTGTTTAATTTCAAAATAAAAATGATTGCGGTATCTTACATAATGTCAAGGACCGTTGGTAGTGTTTCTAATTATACGACCATCACTGTATATTATGATAAAAATTTATAATTATAGGTATATGGTATTGTCTTTATTTGTGAATCTTTAGTCAATACTTTCTGAATAGTAGATACGTTTGGATGGGTACTATACCCTATAATCCTTTAATTTATCGCTAAAACTAATTCATTACCATTTAGTTAGTTAGTACTAGTGAGGATGACCACTTACCATTAGATAGCTTCTTAACTACGTAAAAAACATTTAAACTTATATATTATATTCACAGATAGATCTTCAAAAGTACTTTATCATATTTTGCGTTTGAGTGTTCTAAGATTTTTATTGCCTATCTATACCATTAATATTTTTTAAATCAGGTCGCGGCTTTGTGGGCTGCAAATGTATCCGCGTTCATCGGTCCGCAAGAAACGTGCGTGCACGAGGGCCGCATGGCAGCCGCCTTCAACTTACCCATGGTCAGCTATGTACGTAAGCCAAAATAATCATCTATTTTATCAGCTGACATTCCACTTAAACATTGGGTTTAAAGCTGTTCGAATTGGTTTCATTTCTCTTGACTTTTCTTATAAGATAAATAAAGAGCGCGAATAAATTTTTATCTTAATTTTATGTATATTGTCTCTTAAAGGATCCAAAACAATCATATTGTAACTTTCCAATTTCTTAAATCTTTATAGAAACTTTAGTAGCCAGTGCTCCTTAAATTATATCGACGACTGTGATCATATCGCGGTTAGAAATATAGCGTCTACTTACATTATTTAATGTTCGAAATAAAATAATTTTATATTTTGCTTTTAAATAGAAAATATGTACAAATACGTTGAAACTATATATTACAAGCCAGTTTTTTTTTTTTATTGTATAGGTAGGCGGACGAGCATGTGGGCCACCTGATGGTAAGTGGTCACCAACGCCCATAGACAATGGCATTGAAGGCAAGAAATGTTAACCATCGCTTACATTGCCAATGCGCCACCAACCTTGGGAACTAAGATGTTATGTCCCTTGTGCCTGTAATTACACTGGCTCACTCACCCTTCAAACCGGAACACAACAATACAAAGTACTGCTGTTTTGCGGTAGAATACCTGATGAGTGGGTGGTACCTACCCAGACGAGCTTGCACAAAGCTCTACCACCGAAATTAATTAGTTAATGTTCAAAGATTAATCTATATTTAATTTTGTTACAATTATATTCTAGTTAGATTTACAAGCAATAATATTTGGTATAGATAATTCAGTAGTGAATAAAATCTAGTATGTAATGGATTAGTAGAGATTCTAAAAAATTACATCGGAAGTGTATTAAAGTAGTTAATTTATCAAACATTGTTCCAGTTCTGCAGAGACGTAGCGAGCTCCAACAAGCGCGTGTACGCAACATTCGCCCGCACCCGACCTTCGGACATCGACATTTCGCGCTCAGTCGTCGCCGTCCTCACGCATTTTAATTTCATGCATGTAAACATATGTTTTGCTAACCCCAGAAGTGTTACTAACGATAAACAATTTAATTTAAAAATAATATATATAATCTTTCCCATTAATGATCAACCAATGAAACTGTTGTATAAGTTATATAACCATTTACTTAACTTACCAAAATATTTGTATTCATCCAAAATTTTTCGTTGTTATCATAACTTGATTATAAATATTAGTGGAATTTACATTTATGACAGTATGATCGCGATTGATAGAGTATTCTTTACAGATAGCTGTCGTCTATTTAAAAGCACCGAACCATGATTTCTCTCGACTGGCTGGTGCGATAATAACAGCAGCCAGTGAAAAGAAAATATCAATTCGCACAAAGCAAGTGTACCGCCAACCTTATTATTATGGAGATATACCAGAAAATATCACCAAAAATCCCTTTCTTGATATTGTTAGAGAAACTTACAAAGATACAAGAAGTAAGTAGCCTTGTGCATTTTAATTCGTTTCAATGGCAGATATATATATACGAAACTAAAGATAAATCTTATTTCAGTCTATGTGTCTGTAGGCTATTACCATGACCACATCGGACTTATGCAGGCTATGGATGCAATGAAGCTCTTAGATTCTGGTAAGGCAACGTACTACTACGACGTAGCAAAAGTATATTATTTTGGACAAATAATAAGATAAACAAAGTAAAACCCATAAACAATGAAAGAAGACAATTGTGCTTGAAAATTGTTCTATCAATTACGCGCTTGAAAAAGAAGAGGCAATAAATTCGATGAGTTGAGACTGATATATGTGTCTAGAATGTTTCTATTGTTGTCTCAGCTATAACACCCCATTATTTCGAGCGGCAAAGTTCTGTTAACACCATAAAAACTTTACTCACAAAAGTGAATATTTAGTTACACTCCATTTTTCAGCTTGTTGAATATCATTTTGTCACACCATCACTACCAATGACTATTTCGTCAAATTAATTTATATCCAATAAAAATTTCTTAAAAATAAAACCTACCAAAGAAACTGAAGGTAAATTAGTATTTATAATTTATCATTCAGTTATGTTTTACTAATATTATTATATATTATATTAAAACATTTAAGTCTAAATTTCTCATCCAGTCATTTCCACAACTCAAAAATTTTAGGGGAATACGCAGCTATTGGAGTTGATGTCGATAAATATGAACCTGAAGAAGCAATTAGGTACCTGTCGGGCCCGTTACGCAAAGAGCCAGGCCCGAGGGTTCCAAAAGCTTTCCGATCGTACCTCGCAGTGGCTCCTTCACCTGCGCCCTCATACCCCGCCTTTGCCAGGGAAGTGAACAGGCGACTGCAGATGCCACCCTTCAACTTCACTAATCCCCTCCTCGCTTTAGGCGGCGGAAAAGTGGTAAGTACCTATTTCTATTTACGTACAATTTGTTCATACTTAATATTAAATACGGGTAGGTCTTGTAATTTATTTTTAGAATAAAATTTTATCGTAGTATATATCAAAAAATGTTGCATATTTTTATAATATTTACTAGCTACTCGTTTACACCGGGAAAGGAATAATAAGTATGCTAAATTTCGAGTCAATGGGATCTATAATTTCGGAGATTTCGTGATGAGTCAGTCACTGATATTTTGCTTATTATTATTTATTTATTCAAAAAACTTTATATTACTACTTTACTATACTTTATACATATATATAATTCGCAACACGAAATTTAAAGTTTTTGTGATAGTTAGTCATCGGCATACAATTAAATATTACATTTTATTACGAAAATCAAACAATTCCTAGAATATAATCAAGGACTGTATATCAAATAACTCTAACGTAAGTCTTAGACATCGTCTTACCAATAATAAATTATTCTAAAATATTTCTCGATTACATTGCTTACATTTTCTGTTCATAAACACATAAAGTTCTTAATTCAAGGCATGAAGTCGAGAAATCAAAACATAAATATGAACTAACTGATTGTAAAGACTCGAATGTACCGTTGTATTTCCCACCTTTGTAATGTAAACGCGATTTTTTATTACCGATGTTCGATTCAGCTCACCTTAAGATAAATCAAAAAGACACGAGACTCCCACGTACAAATACATATGAATACCATGAAAGTACGTAATTGCGACAACCAAACAAGTCCGAACTAATATTGATGTTACAACAGAAGACAGTCTTTCTTTTCTGTTATAATTAATTTACTCGTATTATGCTTGAGGAACACCAAACTACAAACAAAATAAACAATTTTCCATTAAAAACTGTATTGAGTTACTCTTTCTATTATTTTTTTGCTAAAAAAGTAGTTATTACTACGAAAATATTTACTTTTCAAAAAACCCGTTCCTTTTATTCGGAATGTGTTAATGTAATTTATATATAATTTATTTAGAAAGTAATTTTTTATACTTATTGCATAAATTGAAGTTATTTTTTATTTAAGTAAAAAAAAAGTATTGATAAAATTGCCGGTGATCAGTTTTTAACTCGTTTTTAGCCTTCTGTTATCTCTTGAACCGGATAACAGATAGCATTACTGTTGCCCCAAATACTTAAATGGTTATTGGGGTAATTTGTAAATTCCTTTAACAGCTAGGCTTACACGTCGAATAGGTACTTACGAGTAATCTTTATACTTAAATTTGTCACTTTTGAATGTGAACAAATAAATATTATAACTAATATTCGGTGTTTAGGCATTACGCGTCTCTTGTGCGTTAACGCAAAATGTTTAAATATTGCAACAGCAGATATTAACCGAGTTTCTGGACTTGGCGAATTCATCCTTCCAAGACAAGGCTTAAGGCATATTTTTATATAAATATATATGATTATTTAAATGATAAATGTGCTTGGGGTATTCGATGATTTTCATAAAGGATATACAGATTTAATTGTATATATTGTAGGATTATTATCTAAGTACGATTAATAAAAAAGAGTAACTGTCTTGTCCGTTAATCTCGGTTGAACGTGCATTCCAAAATGGTGGTACCTTTAAATTCAGTTAATTTTGTAACAGGAAGACTCAAAAGTGTTTCTTAAATCTTAATTTTTTGTTAACGAACCGAAATTAATAAAACTATATAACAAATACAAAAGTAATTAAAAAAGTATGCTCTATTATGTGTTGGATAATGAAGACACAGAGATTTGTCCTCGACAATACCGCGTCCACGACTCTCATTTTCAAAAAAAAATATTTCGAGTCTTTTTATTAGGTGATGGCAATTTATAGAATATAACTTTAGCCTAAAAATAATCATTTAGTACGTACCTGAGTAACATTAACCTTGATCTTTTTATTACTATAATCATCAAATCCCTTACCGCCTTATTCATAAACTTTATTTAACTGGTGATTAGTTAAACAATATTTTGTCTTCTTCTTTCGTATGTCAAATCAATAATGATAGAAAGAGACAAATCAGTGTTTAGCTAAACAGTAACTAAGCAACGTTTATGAATAAGGCCGTTAGTAATTAGTAAAGTGACAAAAATGTAAAGTGTAAGCTAAAAAAAAATGTGATTTTTGTAATACCTTCAACACGTGACGTGCTATAACCGTTACAGTTTAAATAAACGATTTTCAGTTGTTTAGTGCATGTCATAAAAGTCAAATAAATAGCTATAAAACAATTCACACTCGCACTCACCAAGACATACCTACCTAATATGTTAGTGCGTCATGTCACTGAATGCTACATATATTATGCAAACGAGATAACAATAACCATGAAATTAAAATTTTAAATAATATCCCACGTGCTAAAGTCAAAGCCCGAGCCCATAGATGTCCAACAGCTGGGCAAAGGGTTCTGCCACCGTGCTGTGCGGATTTATAGATAGATACATATGTGGCAGAATTTCACTTTATGAGATTTTCCTCCACCAAAGAGCATGTTTGTATCATAAATACAAATTTAGCACATGAAAACTCCGTGGTTTTTATCTTGAATCTCAATCCGCGATGTTTCGGTTAAGATCTTTAAATGTTTTGTCATATAGGTATGGATAAAAAGTAAAATATACACTTGATTAGTTTAATGAGCTTAGAAGTAAATATAAATTTCATTTAAACTATTTTTTATTATTAACACTGAGATTATCAAGTGAACCATTAATAAAATATATTGAATGTTTGTCTAGATCCCAGTAGAAGCGGCGTGGCTTCACGACGCCGTGTGGGTGTACGCCCGAGCGCTGGCTGATGCTCTGCGTACAGGAGAAGGAGCGCGAGATGGTCGGGCGATCGCCATCCGCATGAGAAATACTACTTACCGTAGCGTCATGGGGTAAGAATATTTATCTTACCACACCGTTTTCAGAACGAAGTTTCAACCTTATTTTATTTTTTAATTACGTAAAATTCACCTCTACACCCAACTACTTAAGCTCGATAAATAGTTTTCGTTTTCAATGTTATAGTTTTATTTGATAAAGGTCATTTACCTTATAGTACATCACACGTCCTTCCCAAATTAATAACATAAATTGATACATCACACTTCTACAATGTCAGCAGTTGATGTTCTCCACTATTAGCCACACGTGCCACTTCGTTACGTAACGTGTACGTTAATATGCTTAGAGCGTATTTGACGGAGCTGCTGAAGCTAAACTATTCTACTACCGGATTAGTATATCATTCATTTTGGCCAAATTCCAATTTCCAAGTGATGTTATTGACATGCATCACACCACACACTTGGTGTCTGTATAAATACGACAGCGGCAAGCAACACATATCTAATAATATGTGCCCGCAAGCATATTGTGCTCTTATGACATTGTCATATAATTTAAATGGATTGTATTTCACGTCTGTCTTGTACTTACCCTTAAGATTTGTGCTAGAAACTTAAATACAGCAAAATATATAACTATTATAAATAAACTATCATTTCGTAGTTTACGATTTTGAAATTAAAATTTTCAAATGTCAAATTTATTTTGTGTTACGTTATCGGAAAAAATAATTTTCCGTTTGCAATTTCATCTGTTTTCCATTGTTCTGTACGTAAATACATGATGCTGTTAATTTATTTTAATCTAGCTTTTGGTATTATACTATCAAAATAATTGTCGACAAATTTCGCAATCTACACATTGCAATTTTTTTTTATTATCGTTAATAGGCAGACGAGCAAATAAGCCACCTGATGGTAAGTGGTCACCACCGCTCATAGACGTCGTAAAACTACTAATCATCCCTAGCATCGCCAATCTGCTATCTATGCTTGTGCCTGGTGACACTGGCTCACTCACCCTTCCAACAGGAACACAACAATACGAAGTATTGCTATAACTGCATTTTATTATATATTTAAAATTGCATTTTACAATTTTGTAAATATATAACGAGCTTATTAATAGTGAATATTTTTACAACAGTCTAATATTAACATTCTTAGAACACCAGCTTCAATTGTTTACATTCCTCAAATAACTATTATTGTTTCTTTTACACCACTTTGACCTGTATCTACTTCTTTAATGAGATACTAACAATAGTAACGTATTTTTATTACAGACTTTACATACAATAGAATTGTATTTACAAAACTAAAATATCGATTGATTAAATAAAACTTTTTGTATTATAAATTGTTTTTTTTTTTTTTGTTAGTACTTTAAATGTCTTTGTCGTATAAATAATACCGCTACAATAAAAAAAAAAACATTTGAACACAACATAACGGATTTTGTTTAAATAAAAGATCAGGTAAAACATATGTAGGTATACGTAACAGATCTACAAGTCACGATTTGTGCCTAATCTCTAAACCACTGTCAACTCTTTCATACATACTTTCATCATAAAGAGTAATATTATTTAAAATAAAACATCATTGGACGTGAAGTTGAAACCTGTTTTCGTTCATTCATAATGAATAAATAAATATATCAATCGCACAGCTAACAAGAGATGTGTTTTTGTTAAAATTTATCAGAAGTTATTTTAGGTCTCAAACACATCGTACATCAAACACCGTATGCAAATAAATATCCAATTATAAACTTATTTCTTTTTTGTCTTAATAATGTTAGAAGTTTGTCTATATAGATAGAAGTACATTCTACAACCAAACAATACTTTGAACTACAAAAAATATATATAAGAATATTTTTTTTCAATAATATATAAACCAAGCGATTCCGATCATATTATAATATTATATCTTGTAATATTTACAACTAAGTTACCAAGTGTAACTAATAGCTCATACGGCTGTATATATTCAGGCTGTGAGTGCAAATCCTGGGTGTGGACAATAACATTTTAGGATAATACTTGTGCGTTAAAATATATCTATGCAATAGGGCTGGTCTACTTTTAGGATGGCAGCCGTGCCCAAAAACGATAAAGAAGACATTCCCGATATCTCTAAAACTGCTAAAACAACTTAAAATGCAATACTCTAAATGCAATTTATCTTTACATGAAAATCTTGAAATTAATATATTATTTATTATAATGAGAAACATCACTGCGTAATAAATGAGTTCAACTAAGATTCTTTATTTTTCCCATATTTTCACACAAAATTGGTAACAAAGATTGAAGTCTGTAAAATAAGCAAGAGGTTCAGTAACTTAGATTCCACAGTTACCAACTATTTGACTGTGTGATACAACTTATAAAGTTAATGACTATGGGCAGGTGACTATTTAGAAAAATGAAGGGGCCTATTGCACCGTTGCCACAATAAAAATACAAATAAAGTCCATCTACATCGTAATTAATCAAAGTTAATTCATTTTGACTTCGTACAACTGTTAGGGTTTTAGGGTGGTCATTTAAATTTTCCTTTTTTTGTATTATATTATTACTATATTTTTTATTTATAACATAGAATAGATTTCGTATATATTGGAAGTGCCTTTTGGCGGGGTTGTAAAAATTAAACCGTATGTTTTTGTTAACTATCCCACATTTTATTCATTTCAACAGGTACTGGATCCACATGGACGATAACGGCGATGCCGAAGGGAATTATACCCTGCTATCCATCGACGAAACGCGCTCTCCGGGAC
The DNA here is from genome assembly GCA_905220585.2 of Nymphalis polychloros. Classification (NCBI taxonomy): domain Eukaryota; kingdom Metazoa; phylum Arthropoda; class Insecta; order Lepidoptera; family Nymphalidae; genus Nymphalis; species Nymphalis polychloros. The sequence continues at coordinate 6,942,069 of HG992247.1, forward strand.
TCTATCCACTCGCCGTTTTGCACAAAACCGCTCCGGTAACTTAATTTACTTTTTTCGAACTATTTCTCAGAATGAAATATCCTCGAACGATCTTCTTTCTGGAATAAAAAGCTAAATCGCATCAAAAGAGGCCATCGAGTGAATGGCTCACGTTCCATTGTGGAAACGGAAATAACGTCAGATCTTTAGGATCTCTAAAGATGTCACGTCTGTCCAATATAATATAACATTATATACAATAAATGTGATTTCGTTTTGAGAAAATAATAATATGCTTTTCTTATGATCTCAATGTTTTTTGTGCGTATTTTTTTCTTTTGTTTATATTATAAGAGATTACAATATCCAAAACTGACTTGTTATAAATATAGGATTTAAAATGTTTAAATGGTTTATTATTTCATGAAATATTTAATAATAACAAAGCGTAGAACATACTTCTTCGTAGGTATTTAGAACTTCGCATCGTAGGACTATAGTTGAGGATTTTTCACAGCGGACGCTTGAAATAGACATTCTTATGTACAATAAACGTGGAATGGAATTCCAAATAGGGCTCGCGCTTTATTAAAATACACAACACAACATTTCAAAAAACCTAAGTATATTCAGTTATTCTCTAAGGTCATTGCACACCCAGTCCATTTACTTTCATGTCACCAGGAATTACGACTCCTCCGAGAGATCAAATGGCCCGGCGGCCGGGCTCCACTCTCGGAGCCGCCTTGCGGATTTCGTGGAGAGAAATGTGTCAGTAAGTAAATCATTACCTACGCACCTATACACTAGCATTCGCCGAAGCGGTTTCATTACTCCCACGCAACGTCCCGCCGAGAACGTAAAATGCCTTAATGTGTAACGTATGTGAGTAGCTAATAGAATAAGCAATAGCCTATTCCATTAGTTGGGCACATTTTGTTAGATGTAAAAAACTTATAGTCGGCTGGAGGTCGGGTGGCATTAAATACAAGGTTCGTAAGCGAGATCGAGTGGGGTGGGTCGTAAAGGCCTCGTAACGGACTACGAGTGTGAGTGACAAGCGATGCGGAGCAGCGAGCCATCGGCCGCACGCGACTCCCGCTGCGACCGCCCCGCGCGCCCCGCCCCCCGCCGCGCCCTAACAACACTTACACTTTAGCTTTTTAGAGGAGCTCAGAAACATTACTCGTAAACGACTGTTCACAGTTGTTGACGGGCACGAAGCTAAACAATACTGTTTTTATATTTACTTAAGCATATTATATACTAACAAGCAACGCAACGAGTGCCAAACTGTGTATTTAATAGTAGAGTTACGAATCTTTAATTCATAGTAAATTGTATAACCTATATGCTTATATTTATATTATAAGTAAAGGTAATATTCTATGTTTCTACACTTAAAAAAATAAATATATGTACATATGTAGTACAGCCACCATCAGTCGGGCAGCCAACTAAGTTGAGAAACAAGCAGTAACTTTAAATTGATCACGAAACAACAATCAAGAGATTATGATCTTATAATATTAGTTGAGAAATCTTCTATATTCGAGTCATGTTGGTATAAGTCGTTATGCATGAGATTATGAATTATAGAGACGTCTTTAGTATATTGACGTCTCTAACGAAATCTCTATAATCGCGCTGAACGGATAGATATTAGGAGTAGGTACAAAGTTCGAGGATCAAGATTGATCCCTGAATCAAGTTGCCTTATATTACCCGCTCTGAGTTTAGTATAACTTAGAGCTCGACAGACGCTCTTATCATTAAGATTGAACATATTATTAAGAAAGACATTTTTAGGATCCGCTATCTACTTATCCACGTTTATATGATCCAGGTTTTAAATGTATTTACTTCTATTATTCATTAAAAGTACCAAACAAAAATTAATTATAATTACAGTAAATATATTTGATTAAAATATGTTAAGGCTGAGTATTCTATCAAATATAAGGCCAATTTCGCTTTACCTCTTCCAACTTCCAATTTAAAACGCGCGCTTAAATCCACTTTTATCACTATGTTGGATACTCCATGTGAACCCTCTATTTACAAATGAAATTGAAATGCGTTTACTATTCGTAGTCGTATCCTTTATGGGAACTGTAAAAATAATAGTAACTAAAATATTCGTTTTAGAATACGATATTTTAACGATTTAATATTTTGCTTTTTTTTATAAACGAACAAAATAATTCCGCATGTTAACGGGATGCTGTAGGAAAAATTATTAAGAAAATTAGTTTTTCCAAACACCAAATGATGTCCTAACCCCTAGGTTGGACATCATTAATAATTATACACTATTACACTTAATATTTTTTTTCTCTTATAATTATTATTCTTGTGTCATCTAAGCAACTTTTTATTTACCTTCCGAATTCCCTATAATATTTTAAGTAAGGTAATTCGTATCAAAACAATGCATCAGAGAAGAGAGCCCAAAATGAAACCCGTCGTATTACCCGAAGTGATGTGCCAGTTTGTTTAGACAACGTGAACAGCATACTAACTCGACAGTTAATTAAAAATTGACTAATGATGTATACAGTTATTTTTATTTGTACAGCGTGACTTTAATTTTATCTCTCGAACATTAAACTGCCGTGAAATAAATTGCTAAGCTCTTTCGTGATAGGAAATAAAGCTGCAAAATCGTAAGCGAGTTAACAACAAACTCACGACTAGTTCTCAAGTTAAATATAAAACAATGGACAAGCTGTCCAGATTTTCACTAAGCAAGTTAGCGTGTGTCAACTTATATTTAGTACTAATAAACAAAATTTTATCGTAATAATCACTCGGAATATAAAAATGTTTTTATATTTATTAACGATTAGTGGTCATATAAGGAGGTAAGCTTTCAATTAGCTGACAATGGAGTTTCACCATTAATAGTGTTAACTGTGAAGGCAATGCTGAGTATTTTCAATACAAGTATTGTATACTGTCAAAGTTAACGCATCGATGACCACTAATTTCCTTTCACACCTCATATTCGCCTTATTTCGAACAGATACGTCATATAATGTTATATCGTAGGCCATGTGGGTGCTTGGGCTCTTGGTGCCTCGGGCGGTACACTGGCCCTCTTAGCGCTAGCCGCACTCGCCCTGTATCGCGGTTGGCGCTACGAGCAGGAACTAGACTCGCTGTTGTGGAAGATCGACTTCCGAGACTTGCACCTGCCCGATGAAGATCAGCGAACCAACAAACTGAGTAGGTAAACGGACCTTCTGTATGTTGTATGCATGAGCCGCTTGCTACTGCTTTATACTAGCTTAACATAATATATATCGCATGTATAAACTAATAAAACCAGTCTGTGTTTTGAATATGCTTTCAATTGAACAGACCTCATACATAATAAACACAATGCGTCCATAATGGTAGTAAATGCACTAAAACTTGCAAATTCATTTTACGCTACATTTTTTTAAATAAAATTGGCTTCAATAGTATTTTTACGTAAAATTGAAAATAAAATACATGACTCAGTCAGAAATGTTCTCAGTGTTCACATTTGTAGATGCTTTAGTGTAGCAATTTTCTTTAAATTAATGTTTTTAAGAATGAAAAGTGTGTCTTATTAAATTAAAAGCACAATTACGGAAGTAGATACTCAAAAAATAATAAAATATGATGCCTAAGGCACAAATTTCAAGTGCCTATTAGTAAACCACTAGCAAGTTGGTCAGAGCTAATTTTTTTCAGCAAGATAGCAGTGCGGGTGTAAACACGAACTCTAACAACGCTATATGTAACGAGAAGGGCAGCACGGGCGGCGCGCGCTCCAGCCAGGTGTCGCTCAGCTCCAACCCGGACCTCGACTTCCGATACTCGGCCATCTTCACCGAAGTCGCGTTCTACCGCGGGCGACTGCTCGCTGTCAAACGGGTACGGAGAAACCACATTGACATCAACCGCGAAATCAAAAAGGAACTTAAAATCGTAAGTATTCGACACGTCCAATAATAATCTAAACGAGTAAACTACTAATAATATATTTCCATGCAGTGTAAGTGCATGGCCGAGATAGCCCAGTGGTTAACACGCGAATCTTACCCGATGTTCGTGGTTTCAAACCTGGGTAAGCACCACTGAATTGTCATGTGCTTAATTTGTGTTTATACAAAATAAAGCCTTCTCAAAAAAAAGTATAAGTAAAGGAAGCCTTAGCCCAGCAGTGCCCAGTAGCAGACATTCAAAGGCTGTTACTGTATACTGTGCATGGAACATCATTTGTCTCTTGATTTTTCTATAATGTGTAAGAACGAAACGAAGCGACAACTCATTATAAAAATAAAAAAAATTACAATATATAAACACGTAAACATACATAAGAATTGATTACAAGACATTGATAAGCTAACCTAACCTATCCATGTTTACTTTCAATAAAACTGCCTATAAAAGGTATTTACTCTGTATTACGGATAAGCTTTCGAGCCCTAAAGCCCCTTTGTAAACGATCCAAGAGAAACGGTAGCTATTAAAGCTCAGTCGCTCGCAAACATGAATTTCCCACAATAGAATAGGAAGGTCTATCATACTCATTTATAAAGGCTTTACTGACGCCTCAGGTAATATAAAACAGTTTACCGGAGATAAAGGCGTATGTATTTCAAATACGAGTGCCTTAGTCTGACGGAACTGATTAAATCGCGCGCATTGCTTGACGTGAAGTAATGTTCACTCATTAATTCTTCTTGTTGTTTTTCATAACGGTGGTTAGGTCGGATGAGCAACGAAAACGTTTTTTATATAGATGTGTAGAAGAAACTAAATTTGTCAATCCATAGCTTACTCCTAATTTTTTATTTGTTAAAAGAAATACTATTAAAAAAGTGGCACATTTATAGAATACATATTTTCAAATGAAATTCGATTAAAGTAAAATGAAAAGATATGTGTTGAAGTTATATAATAGCAATTGACGAAATGTATGTGTCATGGTTAAACTTAGTTTAAAATAAACTAGAAAAGTATCGCAGAACAAGTAATAAGTCACGAAAAATAAACACGCAACATATTTCAGTGGAGAAATTGTTCGGGACGGCTGTTGACGTGATTTATCATATCCTTTATGCGAAAACTTTAATGTAACTTCACCGCACTTTTATGTAATAATCAAATACGAGCGGAATAATAAACTCTTTTATATCACTTTGATAAAAACGTTACTATAATGTAATATTTGTTTCAAGTCGCTTATCTCAGAGTCGTCACATTCGATTTGCTTTATTTCCTTAGGTTTATGGTGTAGGTATATACTGTCACTATACGACACACCCATAGCAGTAACTTTTCACGCGGGTAAAACCACACGGGATGGCCAGTAAATCATAAAGAGTGTTCAATTAGTATTCGTTGATTCTTACACAATATATATAATAACCTAATTAAAACATGCATACATGTAAAAACGTTGAGTTTAAAACTAGTTGAAAACTCTGAACTAAGCTTAATATATATACATGAAATGGCTTTATTTGAGCTACATTGATTAGCTTTTTTCTCGGTAATCGTTATCGGATAAAACTTTAAAAAAATATATGTTAATATAGATCACGAAAAGCATTTCATCTTTTTTTTTCAATAAATATTAAAAACAATTAAAATGAATTCAAATAAATATGCACTCTGAATTTTATATTATTAGCTTTTTCTAGGCTATATCTGAGAAGGTTTTTCATATTTACATCGGAATAATAAGTGGCATAATAGTAAGAGAACTTTCGGCTTATTCTTGCAGAAACCAAATTTTTAAATTGTTTAAAAAAAATGACGTTTTCGATACGCGGAAATCGAGATGCAACCCCTCGTGTCACCTAATAAATCACTGCGGACGAGATGTTGTGTTAAACAGATCTATGACACTTTTCTCCGCAAACACAGGGCACAAGGAGTGTACGGTCTCCGCGCGGCATATTTATCTGTAAAGCCCAATCAAGCAAGGTCATCGACGTATTCTTAATATAGTCTTGTCATGGGATAATTTATTCTTACAGATTATTAAAAACCACAACTAATGTTACATTCGGTTCGCTAAACGATTTACAATGTACTGGGAAAATTATCATATTGCCGTGATAAATAAGCCTATATCTCCAACTGCCTCGTTGGTCTAGTGGCTAGATATAAGGCCACAGACCCGGTTTGTCCTGGGTTCAATTACCAGGTCGGGCCAATAATTAGTTATTGGGTTTTTCTGTCAGAAATTTCTCAGTAGCAGCCCGGAGTTTGGAAGGTGGAAGTGTGTACACTCCCGTGCCTCGGAAAGCACGTTAGGCCGTTGGTCCTGCACCTGAACTCTTTCCGGTCGTGTCGGATTGCCGTCCCATCGGATTATGAGAGCTAGGGAAGAGAAAGTGCACCAAGTGTTTGCGCACACACTTGTGCACTATAATATCTCCTGCGCAGTTGGCTAATCTCTCTTGAGATTGGCCGCCATGGCCGAAATCGGTCTGGAGGACGTTACGCCTATGTACATGAAATGAACTAGCATCTAAAATAAATATTGTAAGTATTTTAAAAAGGTTTATAAACAAACTTGCAACGCGTAATGTTCATGAGATAAAACTTGGGAGTATTTTTATATATCAAGTAACCAATAATTTAAGCGTATTTCGTATTTTCGATTCAAATTACACGGGCTCATAAAAAATGGCTTAGTGGACGTATAAAAACCAAAACACGTTATGTTATTTCGTTGTCATTAAGTCAGAACTTTAATGACTTTTACTGTTTTGTTGAATTATTTTTTAAAATGAAGTCTGTAATTTTATATACGACTTCATTCCTTTTATCTCAAACACTATTTATCCAAAGTAACATTCAATAGTTGATGGTCACCGGTCTCAGTTTATCTTGAAGATTTATAATTAGATAAGTTTGGTTTAATTATAATAACATTTGGATTTTGTTTAAAAGTTAAAGCTTTGCTAGTTTTTAATAAAAGCACTAGATATTCTACCACCAAATATTCCACTAAATCACCAATCTCTTTTTTTTTCGTTTGTAAAGTTTTATACATAAAAACTAAAAATGAGAGCTAAATAGTACATAAGTGATATGAGATATTATCTTACTGATTTAATTCAACGACGATGTCGATGAATGAGACGAGTATGACTACCACTATTGGTTTCTACCAACAAAGAAATATGTTCATCGTAATGTAAGGGTCAATGACTTCATTATAAACTAGCCAGAAGTTATAAAATACATGGTCGTAGATGAAAATTATAAATATGCAAAAAATAATTATATAGACAAATCATGACTTTGTGGCAAGTAATAATGAGCAGTAATTATGTTCGATTAATTGATTTAACGACTAATTTGCCATATGTAGAGTTTTATCTACAGACGCACCATTGTAATAAATATTACCATTTGGCACACATTCGTATTGTTGTAAAAAAATACGATATTGGTAAAAATATACTTTTACATTTTTATGATGAATATAAAGTGTTTAAAAAGGGTCTCAAAGGTAATTCGAGATCAGTTTGTCATCACGCTGCCCGAAAAAAACTTAACTGTGACAATTGTCACGCGCAATCGGGATATAATTAGGGAATTATAATTGTAAAAGACGAGTTATTATTGTATTTTAATTTAATAAACTGAAGTGGGAAGTCAATTAAAATAAATTGTGTTACAGTAAATTGGTGTTTCAAACTATGATCTGTACACTGTACATCTGTAGAAATGAAATTATTTTACGATATCGATGACGAGCCGGTTGGCGTGGTTGGTAGATATTTGCCTTTCGCGCCTCAGGTCGAGGGTTCGATTCCCACCCACGACAGACATTTGTGTTTGAACATGTCTGTTTATTGTTTATTGTCTGTTATTGTGAGTCTGCGTGAAATTATCTATATTATTATGACTATACAAAAAGAAAAGTAGTATATGTAGTATATTAATTGTCTGGTTTCCATAGTACGAGTTCTGCTTAGTTTAGGATCAAATGGCCTGGTGTGAATAATGTCCCAAGATATTATTATTATTAATGTAGACGTTTGTTACACGTTCGTCGCATATGCAATAATAAGAACTTCAAAAATCATAATGGAAATGAACATCAGAGGCGCAATCAAGGCCCGAAACACGTCCTTTCTGAGAACTCTTGCACGTGTCCCCGTCGTTGCCCGCCTACAGAACAATAAAACAATAGCTTTGAATGGATGATAGTACAAGTGTTGTACGTCAGGCGTACGTATAAAAAAAATTATTTAATTCCTCCCACTGTTGGCAATCTAGCCAATTGTTAAAATATTCATACATAGACGCATTAAAATTAGAAAGTTACACCTTTTATAACCAGCTTACATAAACAAATAATTTATATATCAATTATCAACTGTATATTTTCTGGTTTTATAGTGGCTAATTATACATTAGCTTTTAAAAGGAATATATGTTTAATTTACATCAATACAGATTTCAATGCAATATTTTTTATTTCAAGGAAAAAAATGTTCCAAAGATAAGAAATAATATCTTATAATAAACCTTCATGAATCAAATATTTACACTAAAATATTACTCATATGAATAACAAGCGTACCCACGCATACATGATTGATCAATTTCACTCGACGTGATGGGGATTCCTGTTTCGGTACAAAATATAATAAAATATCAGTGATATTCTAACTCAAAATTACATTATAAACATATATTATTAATATTTATATATCATTCCTACGTTCGTTTCGATATGCTAATGACTAGGTAGAGGCGCTACCTCATACTTGTGATTGAATCACAAGCTAACTGCTATACATAATTTGGTTAGGTTATTTCGAATTACCAATGAGTAAATAATAATTTATATCAAAGAAATGGTATATCCCATACACTAAAAACTACATCAAGAAAAAAATATGTAATGTAACGCAATTTTTAATTTGTTATGATCTGTTAAAGGCTATTCCATCTATACATTATCTAAGTACAGATGGAGAATATCGCTTAAGAATGTAGAATAATAAATTACTTTTAGATTTAAATACATAAATTTTACCGTTTACTTTTAAATACAAGCATCGTCAAAGATATTAGACTATAGCACCTTGGGACAGCTATAGATGAAAGCAGCTTGAATAGGTAGGTACTTGAAGTTCGTTCGTTTAAATTTCTGCTAAAAAAATCACTGTATTAGCACATATAGTATTTTTCTCATGAAAAAAAAATGTATACTAATACTTTAGAATCACGGTAGAAATTCCATTTCTCAACGAAATCCTATTAAGTCACACATAAAGGAGGTATTTCATGGGTTTATCCTTGTCACAGATGCGGGACTTACAGCACGACAATGTGAATGGCTTTGTGGGAGCCTGTATCGAACCGCCTAATGTATGTGCTCTCTCCGAATATTGTACCAGAGGTAGTCTTAAGGTAATATTAAAAATTAATAATAATAAAATCAATTCATCGTTTGATTTACATAATTTTTAAACTGACATCAAATTAAATCAAATTTTAATGTTAAATTATGCGTTATTTCACAATGGGCAGCCTGAAGTTTTCCTACTATTTCACTACTGCTACTCCTCGTAGAAATTTACTTTCACGACGCAATGCAATTTTATAGCGTAACAAGAAAATGTAGTAGAATAGTTTTCTGTATAGGTTACTGGTTACACACCAATTAACGAATTAATGAATATCACTATTATTACAGTCCAATTTTTATTTTTAACTGTTAATATTAAACATATTTTTCAGGATATTTTAGAAAATGAAGACATCAAATTAGATAATATGTTCATCGCTTCCCTCGTAGGCGATATCATACGGGTAAGTTTGAATAAATAGCGATACTTTACATTACTTATTAAAAACACCTTGTTCATCAGATATGTTCATAGCCAATAAATTCTGTAAATGGTTACATCTTGATTACTTGTATCGGCATACACAATATATAAAACAAAGCCAAGTCGAATGTTTTTAGCATAAATTAATATATTTATTACATCGAGTTAACTAAGTGATGCCTATCAAGATTAGAACCCGTCGAAGCAAATATTCTTAGCGCGTTGATACAATACATCTCGATACTGGTATGTACCTACGTAAGAATTTACATTGAAAATCACTTAAACGTGTAACGTAATGCCTCGTAAGAACTCGACGTGAACATTGCACAAAGCCTTCATCTTATTCAGTAAAGACCTATTGTGTTTTAATTAAATTCATTCGTTATTTATGAAATACATTGTTTGTTATTTGAGCTATAATCGCTATAAATTACGTTTATATTTTACATAAGTATATTAAGTTCAAAGTCAATTCAAAATCAATTAATATGATAATTTGCCCTAACCTTGTTTTCTTTTAAATTAATAATAACACGATTTAAATTATATCAACATTTTTTACAAAATTTAAATAAGACAAATGATAACTAACCAGACATTACTTAGTTTTTACCACTACATCGAAATTTTCCTTGTAATTGTGTTTCAAACAAAATTTAATTCATTAGATTTAAGATTAAATATAAGAGAATAACAATATTACTAAACTTTTTGACTGAACAACAAGTATTGCATTCGACTAGGGAATGATCTTCATCCACGAGTCGCCGCTACAGTTCCACGGAGCGCTGCGGCCCTCCAACTGCTTGGTGGACGCTCGCTGGGTGGTGAAACTCGCGGACTTCGGGCTGAGGGAGTTCCGCAGGGGGGAGGTGCCCCCGTCTGATCCCGTCGCGCTCCGGTCTCACATTGACAGTAAGTAACTTTATTGCTAATTAGGAGTCGCCCGCTCGCGTATCTTTGTATTCGGATAAAGCCTCATACTGTTTAATTAATGGCTATTATTTAGAGATCATATAAGGGTCCATAGCGCTATGGTTATGCACTGCCTACCGATGTGAAAGTCGCAGGTTCGATCCTGACCCCTTAGGCTATTGTCGTTTCCACTCCTGATACAAGCTGCACGCTTAATAGGAGAAGTTATATAAATTTAAATTGTAGTAATTCCTTAAAAAAATGCATTGCTATTATTCTGTTTTTTAAGAAGATGTATTCTTAAGGAGTCCCCAAATATAATTAGTTCTTTTTTTGCAAATTCCTAACTATACGTAATTATTAAGTGATGACTACTTCCAACCCTAGCTACGTAACTATACAAGTAAAAATAACGTGTCTTTCTAGATTTCTTCTCAGTCTTATTTACTTACCACTTTATATAAAACGTCGGCCATCTATCTGCTTCTATCACTCTTCATAACTAATAAACTACTTCAATCTACATAAATTTACTCGTATATCTCTTTTTAAATGAAATACTAGCAATTTTATTATTGAATAGTTTTCGGGACACGGCTTAGCATGCGTGTAAAGGGGTGGGGAAGGTATAAGATTATTAAGTTAAAAAAATCCATCGATGAATCTACAGACTCATTACGAGATAACGTATTGGAAATCAAAACAGAGCTAAACAACATGAAGCAATCCTCGTCTACCATACTGAAAGAGCACGAAAACATCAAAGCTCAAGTTACACGATTAGATGAGCAGGTCGAGAGTAAAATGAAGTCACTCGAAGAAAATATCAGCAAACCTCACTCATCACCTCAAACCCTGCCTTCTAAAACCGAAAACCAGCTTCTTGTTATCGAACAAAAATTTCGAGAGATACAAGATCGTAAGAACAGAGAAAGTAATATTATACTGACGGGCTTGCCCGAACACTTATCTCCAAATATTAAAGAAAGAATTACAAAAGATGAAATTGAAGTTATGAGGATCACTTCCTTGGTTGATGAAAACATCCCAAAACCTATAAAAAAATTTAGAATTGGCAAGTACTCCCCTCGAAAATCTCGCAGCATCAAAATATGCAACGACACATTACAACCAGCAAAAACCTTGTTACGTAACAGAAACAAACTGCCGGAAACCATAAAGGTTTTTTCAGACTTTTAAGAAAAGAACAATTAACTACACGAAAAAACAACGGTGAAGAAGACCTTAGGATAAAATACATAAACGGGACACCGACAATCATAAAAACGCCAACAAACGACACACAGTAGATACCACCTTTACAACTATTAGCGAGACCAATACTTATCAAGTAATCGATAACTATCAGAGTTTACAAACCCATAAATGACGCATTATATTTCTCTATTTTAATGCACGAAGCATATGCAAGGAAGGGAAATTGGACGAATTCAAGTGCATTTTACAAACAGTTTCAAACACCATACATGTGATTCTATTAACAGAGACTTGGATTAGTAATGAAAACCAAGGATTAGATCTGCGAATCCCTAATTACACCCATTATTACAATTACAGAAATGATTCAAGAGGCGGAGGAGTCTCAGCGTATATACATAACAATCTGAAGTCTAGCCTATCTGAGTCGATTTACTCTGGAGGAAATAATTACCTATGGGTTCGGCTGGAGAAATATGCGCTTGAAATAGGAGTCGTCTATAACCCTGGACACACCAATTTTAAAGATTTTCTTGATATCTACGAATCTCAATTGCAAGAAAAAACTAGGGCCATCATTTTTGGAGATTTCAACATTGACTTGTTAACAATAGATAAGAAGACTAAGCAGTACACGGATCTATTGAAAGGAGCTGGACACATATTACTAAATAAAGCCACTGCAAAATACTGCACAAGAGAATCGTCAACAAAGAAATCAATTATAGACCATATTAGTACCAATCTGAAAAAGGATATTTTCCACGTGGCTTTAATTGACTCCCCTATGTCAGATCATAAACAATTTTACTTGGAATTGAAGAAGACAAAACCACCACCTAAACAACGTACACAGTATGAAGCAATAAACTATGAAAAGCTTCAACCACCTTGGCGACTGGACTTGAGCTTGACAAGCAGAGCTATGACTACATACAGTTTGAAAAGCAATTAAAAGATATAACCTATAAAAGTAAAACATTAAAAACGAAAATTCTTAATCTCCTCCAAAATGATTGGATAAAAGGAAGTAATTAGCGAGATAGATAAAAGAAATGTTTTATGAGCAGAACTAAAGAAGAACCAGGACAATGACAATCTGAAAACAGAATTTCAGGCAAAGAGTTCCTACGTATCAAAAATCATTCAAAACACAAAAAATAACTATTACTACAAAGAATTCACAAAATGTTATAACAAGCAGAAGAAGATGTGGAACCTTGTCAATAATCTGGCTAACAACAAAATAAAAGAAGTCTGTGCTCCTCCAAGACTTTCAGTTGATAGCCAATATTTTACTGACCCAAAAGAAATATGTGAAATATTTAACAAATTCTTCTCTACTAAAGGACCTATTCTAGCAAATAAAATACCTATAACTTCTTACGATAATTGGTCCTACGTCTCACCTAAAATTAATCTTCAAAACGATTCGGATTTATCCACTCTTGAGCCATGTACTTGTAAGCAAAATAATCCAAATAATAAATAACCTTGATACTTGTTGCAGCGTTGGAATAGATGGTATAAGCACTAAAGTATTAAAATGTATACTAAATCAAATAGCACAGCCTTTAACACAATGTTTCAATAAATTATTACTAGTTGGATCATTCCCAGATACATTAAAAACTGCAAAAGTTACACCTATTTATAAATCTGGAACTAAAACAGACCCAGGTAACTATCGACCTATTTCTGTGTTACCAGTACTATCTAAGGTACTAGAAAAAACATTATACAATAGATTGTACAAATATCTGGAAACAATTAATTTCATCTCTGAACGGCAAAAATTAACACGGTTTTAGGCCAAAAAGTAGCACAGTCACTGCAACAATTGACCTGGTCACTAAAATCAAACACAGCATTGATACCAAAAATATAGTTTTAGGTATATTCATTGATTTAAAGAAAGCCTTCGATACTGTGAGCCACAAATTACTGTTGAAAAAGCTGGAAAGCATAGGTGTCCACGACAATGCCTTAAAAATGTTCGTATCTTATCTAGATATCAAGTGGTTAAAATTGGGGACTATCAAAGTAAGGCATTACCTACAGTGGTGGTCGTATAATTAGAAACACTACCAACGGTCCTTGACATTATGTAAGCTACTTCACCGCAATCGTTTGTATTTTGAAATTAAACAATAAATAGAACAACAATATGTTCAACTATTTATTATTTATTAGAAAAACAATATAAAACAGCACTGCAACGACGTGGCATTGATTCAATCAATTTCATACGTTTTTCTAGGGGGATTGAATTCCATGCTTCAACAAATGCTTTATATAGTTAGTTTTGACTGGTGTTACGTTTGTTTGAGACTTTCTTTTTAACAATATACCATAGATTTTGTATCGGGTTTAAATCCGGACTATTTGCTGGCCAGTCTAAAACGGATATATGCTGTTCGCTAAGGAAACATTTGACGCTATTGGCCGTGTGTTTAGGGTCATTGTCATGCTGAAAGATCCAGGTTACAGGCAAATGATCCTCCGAGTAGGGAATCATTGTGTGCTCTAAGATATTTTTGTATTACCATTGATCCATTGCACCTTCAATATTCCGAACGGGTCCAACTCCACATCCGGAAAAACACCTCCAAACTTTAATGTTTTTCCTCCTCCATTTTTAATGTGCAGGTATTTTATTATACAGTCGTGCTCCTTGACATTTGAGGGTTTTTGCACCATATGACGTCCTAGTTTTCGGTATGACAAGAAAGGTAGCTCGTCGGCTGCTACGCTTACGATGTTCTTTTATTTTGATAAAGCTTATATTAGTGTGGATCGTTTTGTGGAGAATTTTTCTGATTAAAATACATGTACCGTATATATAAAGCTGCCGAATATTCATTATTTTGGTTTAATTGTAAATTTTTGTAGAAGGTGTTCGAAAGGGATAATGGAAGAGAATTTTGATTATTTTATTTTGTGCTATTTTTAGGTTATCTAGTCTTGTTTTAGTAGCACTTCCCCAAACTTCGATGAGATATAGTAAGTCGGGTTTGACTAGGGTGTTATAGATGGTATAAAGCAGCTCTCGCGGAATACATCGGGTTAGGTTTCGAATTGAGCCAGTAATTGAAGTAAATTTTTTTCTTATATGTTCAATATGAGTATTCCAGGTTAAATTATTGTCCATCCTAAATCCGAGATATTTTTCACTGTGTTTTTGTTGTAGTTGTTCGTTATTAATTTTAAGGGGTGCATGTGACAATATTGGCTTGTTTTTAGCTTTAAAAATAATGTCGCATGTTTTTGAAGTATTTATTGTTAGGAGATTACGTTGAAACCATGCAGATAAAGTATTTAAATCTTCTTGAGCTTGAAGGATAAGATTTTGTATAAATGGTCCAAAGTAGAAGAGACAGGTACCATCTGCATGCAGATTTATGTGTCCATGTAAGTCAAGGTCTTGGATGTTATTTATATAAGTCAGGAAAAGCAGTGGGCGTAATATAGATCCTTGCGGAACGCCACATGTTATACAGTGGTGATCATGTAATTAGAAACACTTCTTATGAATAAAGAAAGTATAACTTCAACGTACAAATGTTCGTAAAAAATATACACATTCAATAATTAATAATCATGCAATAATATAGCCACTCAAATAAAAAGCTCATTAAATGCATAAAATATAAAACATATCTTACTTTTAATTGCAAAATGAGTCTTATGAGGACATGTAGGAGTTTATTTTCTGTTACTGGCCGCTTGGACGCCTAATTAGAAACATTTTAAAAAAGGACCCACAGCTCGTTCTTTTTTTGAAATTAGAGAATAACATTTCTTTTTCTGTTTTTTTGGCGGCAATTCCAAATTTAATCTGAATTTTATTTTGTTCAAAACGGCAAAAATGAAAGTATTGACGCGTCAACTAGGCAAATTATTGTTAATTTACATATAGATCATAAGTGGGCGTACAGAAAAAAAGCTGAGCATTTAAATTGTACCTACTGTTAAGAAAGTTTTTAATGCAATTGATCATTATAAAACACATGGAACTGTTGAAAATGTTCTTAGAAAGGCTCGACCAAGAAAATCCTCTCCCAGAGAAGATACGCTAATCGTTCGTGTTGCTAAAAAAGACCCAAGTAAAGGCTCCAACCAGACTAAAATTAAAGTTTTTTCGCCTGATGACCCGAGAAACATCCCGTCAAGACTGATACGCCGAAGATTAGTGGAAGCTAAATTGTTTGGAAGAATATCTCGAAAGGTACCGCTTCGTACTAAGCAACACCGAGAGAAGCGATTATTATTCGCTAAAAAATATGTTAATTGGACGGTACGAGAATGGAAAAAAGTGTTATTTTCAGATGAAACAAAAATAAATATGGTAAATTCCGATGGAAAGCGCTATGTTAGACGCTCTGTAAACAATGCTTTTAATTATAAATATACAAGGATTATAGTCAAGCACGGTGGCGGTACAATTAAAGTTTGGAGGTGTTTTTCCGGATGTGGAGTTGGACCCGTTCGGAATATTGAAGGTGCAATGGATCAATGGCAATACAAAAATATCTTGCACATTAAAAATGTACAATCATTTAATGCTTTTAAGAACAAACTTGCTGACCATATAACGGAGCGTTCACTTTGGTGGAGACAATAAGAGAAAAAAAAAATGCGTTGAGTAAGTGACTGCCTGGTTAACGACGAACATGAGTGTATGTCATTTTATATATGTGTTCTCATGTAAGTGACTCATATCTTTTTTGAGAATAAATGTCTATAAACCTAAACCTAAAATGTCCTATGTCCTTTTCACACGTGACAAAGTGTGTGCAAAATTTCACGATGACCGTTTCTCCAGGTCGATTTCGGCCATGGCGACAGCTTCAACTCCTTGCATGGTGTCGTTCATGTGCTCGTATGTGACTTATGTACCCAATCTTTTTTCTTATGATCCTAGCGCGCCTCGCGCCTAGCGGGCATGTGAACTCTCCATTAACGTAATTGTAGTTAATTGCCGCGGGTGGTCGGGCTTTCAACTGGTCGCGCCTAGCATCAAGCTCAGCAAGGCGACTTATTTCGAACTCTTGGATCTTCGCTTTAATGCTGGATCTCCATTCTTGCTTGTTGGTGGCCTGCTGCTTCCACTGCACGGTTTTTATGTTGCACTTTTTCATGTGCCGCTTCAGCACATCTTTGTATCAAAGAAGTTGTCCGCTTTGCTTACGCTTGCCTTCTTCAAGTTCGCAAAAAAGTTCCGTTTGAGTAGTTATGACGTGAAAAAAAAACAAACAAACTCGCTTTCGCATTTAAAATATCTAATAAAGGTTGTTTATTTTTATCAAGGAACAGAACATAAATATTAGGTCCTTACATATGAAATGCATTTTGTCGTACTGACCACTTTGATCTGAAATATCTCCTCTTTGGTTAAGAATTCCAAATTCAAATTTATAAATTCATTTAGCTGGTATATTTGAGTTTTGAAAATAGTCATTCATTTGTTTTTTCTTTATAATTTTTTCTTTGGCGTCGCTTATTACTGCACAATGGAAAACATGAAATATCGGTATATTTACGAGTACGAGTTCTACCGTGGCACCAGTGCTGCAGAAACAGCTCGAAGGATTAATGATGTGTACGAATCGAACTTGCAAACACGCCTCGACTGCTGTGTTACTTTGCTCAACCGACACAATAATGAAGGGATTTTAAATCGAATCATTACTTGTGATGAAAAGTGGATACTGTACGATAATCGGAAGCGCTCGTCGCAATGGCTGAACCCTGGAAACCCAACCAAATCCTGCCCTAAACGAAAATTGACTCAGAAAAAGTTACTTGTGAGTGTTTGGTGGACTAGCGCCGGTGTCGTTCACTACAGCTTTCTAAAATCTGGCCAAACGATTACGGCAGATATCTATTGTCAGCAACTGCAAACCATGAAGGAAGAACTAGCTGCTAAACAACCGAGATTGGTCAATCGCTCTAGGCCACTGCTGCTTTACGACAACGCAAGACCACACACTGCACAACAAACAACTACTAACAATAAGTTAGATGAGCTACAGTTGGAATGTCTGCGACATCCACCGTACTTCCCGGACCTTGCTCCAACAGATTACCATTTTTTCCGGAATTTGGACAACTTCTTACAAGGAAAAAAATTCAACCCCGATGCGGCAGTCCAAACCGCCTTCAAAGAGTATTGATTCTCGCCTCCATGGTTTTTTTAGTAAAGGGATGAATGAACTACCTATGAGATGGCAAAAGTGCATAGATAACAACGGTGCATACTTTGATTAACTAAATATATTTTACAAAAAAAAAATTGACTTTATGTTACTCCCGTACAAAACGCCAATTTCATATGTAAATACCTAATATATTATAAAACGATCGTTAAAAATAGATAATACAAATATAAAACTATAAGAATATATAAATTACATTTTTAAAATGTTTTAACATTAACAATAAAACATTTGATGGTAAAAATATTCCGAAGGCCTTAACCTGAAAACACTCAACATTTAACTTTATACCTATGTAGAATAAGAAACGTTTTATGAACGTTTTACCTTTTTGTGCTATCGATAGTTTTAAACAGACTTCCAAGCTATAAAATATTGCCAATATAAACAGATTCGGCCATCACGAGCAAAAAGCTCTACATTTCATAAGAATCGCTTAAGCCAGCTTTCGATGCGAGTATTTGAGACTGAAATATACGAGGAAGACTTTATTAAATAGACCTACAACTCACACCCAAATTCGTCAATTCAATATAGAAGCATTACTTACTCGTTTTTCTATTTATATGACAAATTAACAATGCTATTTTTAAACTAAATACTCGTAACTGAAACCGGAGAAGTAAAAGCAATTTTATTATTTAGCATTTCGAACGCTTTCTGAAATATATCTAGGGGGGTGAACTAACCGATGGTAGTTATAATATCGTATCAAAAAGTAAATAATCCGGCTACAAGCTGGGGTCCTCGCGGCTCAGGTCTCGCGTACCTGTCGCCGGAGCTGCTCCGCGGGGCGGGCTGGGGCAAGGACTGCTTCCCCGCGTCGCTGGAGGCGCGCGGCGGCTCGGCGGCGGGCGACGTGTACGCGTTCGCGCTGCTGCTGTACGAGCTGCACACGCGGCGCGGGCCCTTCGGCGCCGACGCGCCGCCGCCGCCCGCGCTGCTGCGCCGCCTCGCGCACCCCGCGCCCGCGCCCTACAGGTAGGTGCGTGTCTACCCCACCCACCGGAGACGGAGCCGGAGACGACGAATCGCTATCGAAATCGAAACATTATCTAAATCATAATAATTTAATAGTTACGAAGGATGTGAAGCTAATAAACGGGGGTATTTAATATTTGTCGACCCCCCTAGGCCGCCGCTGGACGCCCTGGCGGGCAGGTTCGACTGCGTGCGCGAGTGCTGCGCCGAGTGCTGGGCGGAGGACCCGACCGTGCGCCCGGACTTCAAAGCGGTGCGCGCCAGACTCAGGCCGCTCCGGAAGGGCATGTGAGACACGAAAACTTTCTATCGTTTTTCAAAACTGTTACGTAACCGATTTATCAATACACAGTTTATGCACAATATAAGAATGAATCCTTAACATGACATATATTATATTTTGATTTTGCTATGTTTCTACCGATTAATATTTTTACACTATTGGAGACCACAATTTTTCACCTTCATTTATGTTTACTATTTCATATCTATTTAAGTGATATATAATACTATTAAAATATATACACACATCTATATTTATATGGCATAAATATGCAAAACATTTTAAACTGTTGAGATGGCTCCAAATTACAGATGGTAAATGGGGTGGCCATCTAAAACCTTAATTATTTTTGTTAATCAATCATTTAAGCGCCTCAACCACTCTTATTGTGACGACAAATTAATCCATTAGCAAGAGCATGCCCAAGTATTGTTTGCATCAAACAGAGGTCTGTTTACGCTCTGCATTAACCCCAACTAAATGCTATTCCTCCAAATGATGATACACACAAGATACGTTTAATTATTTTAATACTACTCTGAACATTATTGTAAAAAATATATTAACTGTATCGTATTTTTTATAAATTAATATAAATAAATAACACATAATAGTAAAGGATTAAAAGACAACGAATTGTCGATTAAAAACACTTTTCTTTTCAGGAAACCAAATATATTTGATAACATGATAGCCATGATGGAAAAGTACGCCAACAATTTAGAAGCGTTAGTCGACGAGCGCACGGATCAGTTGCAGGAGGAAAAGAAGAAAACTGGTAAGAGAAAACATTCAACAGATTATTATTACTAAGCTTATCTAATTAACTTCTTTATTCATTGGGTCATACAGTCGAATTATTACAAAAACCCTCCCTTTTCTGGCTATTTGTTTGGGGATTTCAAATTAGTATAAAAACTATTAGCGAAAATGTATTTGTGATGCCGTATAAAATTTAATAGACCATCATAGTAAAAAATATTTTATTTTGTCAGCTTTGAAACTCTTATTTTAGCTGGTAGTTATCAAATACTTTAACGTTCACTAATGAATAGAAACTAGATTCGTATTGGAATCAGGCCTAGTTTTCTATTCCATTCAAACCAATTAAAAGTACTTTAAAACTTGCCAATCTTATAACTTGCAGTTAAAGATAGATGTTGCTTTCTCTTCATTTTAATGAGTCTACGTCTAGTTCTGTTTGTATAGTATAAATTATTTATATTATGTAATACACTGATCACTAAATTCGGAATAAACCAATTTGCACCAGCTAACACGTGCTTGCAACTCTCGTATAAGTAGCGTTAGAAGTGTCATGCCATTTTTATTTCATGTTATTAGTTCATGATAAAATATAAAGTGAATAATGAAATCTTTCGCAAAAAGTGGTGCAATTAATGTGAATTCTATAACCTTAGCTCTCTAAAAATTTAGTGGAACTTTAGAGGAATGGAGAAAAGTTTGTCTACATTATATTAAAGAGAAAAAATAGGTTAGAGATGATACTTTAGATATAATATAAGAACGAATAATCATTAATATAATTGACTGCCTCGTTGGTCTAGTGGCTTGATATAAGGTAGCAGACCCGGTGGTCCTGGTTTCAATTCCCAGGTCTGGCCAATATAAAGTTATTGGGTTTTTCTGGCATAAAATTCTCAGTATCAGCCCGGAGTCTGAAAGTTGGAAGTGTGTACACTCCCGTGCCTCGGAAAGCACGTAGAGCCGTTGGTCCTGCTCCTGAACTCTTTCTGGTCGTGACGGATTGCCGTCTCATCGGATAATGAGAGCTAGGGAAGGGAGAATGCACCTGTATTTGCGCACACACTTGTGCATTATAATATCTCCTGCGCAGTTGGCTAATCTCTATTGATATTGGACGCCGTAGCCGAGATCGGTCTGGGGGACATTATTATTAACATAAATGATTTATCGCATTAAAGCGCGTCTGGAGTTGGTTCATGATTAAAGATTTTTATTAAGTAAATCTACGTATAAAAATAAAAAGTATTTGAATATCTATATATCTGCTCACGATGCACTACTACAAACACAAAAACGACTCCAAACTAATTTAGCTGTAAACTTTTCACACATATCGACCAACATAAGGTTATTAAGACGTAACTTTCTTCTGATTCAATATTAATTACTAGTCCTATTTCAATTTGAGCTTAAATTTCTATTTTAGATATGGCTAAGTAGTTAAAACCCCTCTAATTTCTCGTTTATATTTAGTCTTTTTTATAATAATTTGAACGAGACGGAACAAATTTTGCCATTTGTACCTGCATTGGTGCAAGCGAGACAGAATAAGTTTCAAAACTAGTCCTCAAAAGAAAAGAAGGCCTTAGCCAAATGGGACATTTACAGACTGTTACTATACGTTTACCTTTTTATCATTTTTGACACAAGTCGATCATAACATTAGCATATAATAAAATTATTCAAATTGTATGCGATTATTCGCTTCCTCGTCTATTTGGAACTAAAGACACCCAACTTAAACTTTCGGTCACGCTCAAGGCACACTACATTTGAATATTTGTCTGGACCTCTAACCAACTGTGAATTACGATTAGTTTTACTTGTTATTTTATGAATGTCACGACCGACGCGAACTAGTCGTGTTAAATTTAGTCTATATTTATTCAGTACAGTTGAGTTATATATGTAGCAAAGTGACACGTGGGTATAACGAATGTTATGTTTGAAATACGAGCAAGCGTCATAAGACTTTTCCGAATATATAATATGTACATTTAAGGAATACTATCTATAATAGAAGTAAGGACACCACCTTCGGATGTAATGAGAGATGTAAGCTCTAGAGTTATTTGTTTAGTAGTAGGACCATTATAGCTTTTTATACTTATTAATTTGGTGGTAGTGCTTTGTGCAAGCCCGTCTATGTAGTTACCACTCACTCTTTACTTATTCAACCGCCAAACAGCAATACTTGGTATTGCTGCATTCCGGCTTTAATAGTGAGCCAGTGTAACCAGAGGCACAAGAGACTTTGCACCTTAGTTCCCAAGGTTAGTGGCGCATTGACGATGTAAGGTATGGTTAAAATTTTTACAGTGCCAATGTCTATGGGCGATTATGACCATTTATCATCAGGAAATATATTTTATAGAAAAAATATTAATATATTAGCTTCATAAGTAAAAGTATATGAATGTACCAATATTACAATATTGATTACAATCAATAATAAGGATAAAATTCTATTGAAATATTATTTTTTTAAAAACATAAAGGAAAATGTTGACGTCGCGGGACTACCGAAACATCAAAGTTTGTGGTCAAATGTAAACATCGAAGTTGATGGTTATTGAAAATTTTGACTTTTGTTAGTAAAATATATTATTGCCGCGTGTGCAGTAAACAAACTCACATGAAGAAATGAGTGACGGTGGAGAGGTCATGCGAGGTCGGCTTAAGAAAACGTCATGCCGTTAGCCGGCATGATATTTTTTTTTATAGTATAGGGCCACCTCATGGTAAATGGTCACCAACGCTCAAGACGTTATGGCCCTTGTGCCTGTAATTACACTGGCTCACTCACCCTTCAAACCGGAACACAACAACATCAGATACTGCTGTTTTGCGGTGGAATATCTGATCAGTGGGTGGTAGCCCAGACGAGCTTGCACAAAGCTCTACCACCAAGTAAAACGAGTCGGTCTTACGCCCAAGGCGCGCCCTGTAGATGTTTCACATTAAGAATTCATTTTTGAGATATTTAGTCTCGTTTTTAGGCCGACATTATTTTAAAAATTAATATTACATTGATTTTTTGCGCCATTTTCTTATTTCAAATACACAAAACTTACCTCATTATAATATTTATATTATTTTAAGTAAATAAACACCAACTATGTATTCCGTATACAGAAGCGTTACTAGAGGAAATGCTACCGGCCCCCGTAGCGGAGCAGCTGAAACGCGGACGGCGGGTGATGCCCGAGAGCTACGACTCCGTCACGATCTACTTCAGCGACATCGTGGGCTTCACTGCCATGTCCGCGGAGAGCACGCCGCTGCAGGTGAGTCATTATATATATGATATATCATCTTGGTTAGGTTTTCTTCATGTACAAATCATAAATAATGTTACACATATTATCTGCTAGCTAGCTACCAAGAATACTTTCCTCCATACTTATTTCTAATTTTTGATAGTATTAAATTATTGCCTGTTCTTTATGGAGAGTAGAGGTATGAGGAATATCTCTATGTACAAGAAAGTGTCCGCAGAAATGCGTTAAATTAGGATGGTGCTACATAGTATCAGGGTAAATTTAATAAACAGCATCATTTTATTAGAGTTGGATAGATAAATAAATAAGGAAATGATTATTTTTTTATCTATTATTTCAGAACAGTTACCATTAAAAAATCACTTAACATATTTAAAGTTCACAAAAAGTAAATTCTATCAAAGTTTTCTGACAGCAGTTATACCTGCAAAAATAATATGCTGGGAACTGACACAAATGTACTAATTGATATTATAATAATTACAGGTAGTAGATTTTCTGAACGATCTCTACACGTGCTTCGATTCGATTTTAGAAAATTTTGACGTATATAAAGTGGAGACAATTGGCGACGCCTATATGGTGGTAAGTGTGTTATGAGTGTTTTACTGTACGATACGTTTTTAATGGCAAAAATTTACTATTATATTTATCGCTTAAATTAAAAACATCCCACTACTCTCATAGTATCTTAAACTACAATACATTTAAAAGAGGTATCTTAAATTAACAAACATATATATTTATGTATTAAGTATTTTAGGTATCATAAAACAACAACATTGATTAAAAATTAACCGGTTAAAGTTTGTCTTCAACAATCACCGGGTGTTTAGTTTATTCAGTAGAGTAAAACTATTATTACCTACGTGGTGTCTTTTTATTATTTCGGCTGTGAAGGTAAACATTAATTAGTAAACTTATTAAAAATGTAAAAAATATTAACTCGTGTGAATTGTTTCAACTCAAAAACATGAAACGTCAGCAGCTTCCTTTTGGTGATTAGTGATGTGAACTTTTTAAACAAATTTGATACTGACGATGCCTATGGATTTAACGTTTTTTTTATAATGGCACCCATAGATAATAGTGGATGCAAGAAAACTATAATAAATGTGTACTCTATTATTATCACTCTTCTTTAGTTTCGTTTATCGACCAATTCACTATATACTACTAACATGTAGCTTTGTGGCGCACTAATACCAATTAACGACTTAATCAAAAAACTTTTCAACAAACCATCGATAATGATTTACTAGTTTTTAGATTTTTTAAGAGAAATACAAATTATTGTCATTTTAACGGTATATCTTGATAATCGACGTTGGCTCATCGAAATAAATAAGAAATACTTTTTTTTTTTTTATTGTTTAGGTAGGCGGATGAGCATGTAGGCCACCTTATGGTAAGTGGTCACCAAAGCCCATAGACAATGGCATTGTAAGAAATGTTAACCATCGCTTACATCGCCAATGCGCCGCCAACCTTGGCAACTAAGATGTTATGTCCCTTGTGCCTGTAATTACACTGGCACACTCACCCTTCAAACCGGAACACAACAATACAAAGTACTGCTGTTTTGCGATAGAATATCCGATGAGTGGGTGGTACCTACCCAGACGAGCTTGCACAAAGCTCTACCACCGAGTAAAATAAATGATCGTTCGATCGTCGTAATGTCGAACACGTCGCGACTCGCGCAGGTGTCGGGGCTGCCTATCCGCAACGGCATCCTGCACGCGGGCGAGGTGGCGTCCATGGCGCTGGCGCTGCTCGCCGCCACGCGCGCCTTCCGCGTGCGCCACCGCCCCGACCAGCGCCTGCTGCTGCGCGTCGGCTTGCATTCCGGTGCGTGATCCGTCCGTCCGGTTATGAAGTCGATTTTATTTATACGAGTAAAATATGGTGCCCGACGATTTAAATGTACGAATATGAACGTACTTCAACTACTGCCACCTAACCTATACACTCAAATATTTGCAATATCTAAGTAATCAGATATTTTTGGAGTGTTTTTGCCTAGACATGGTTGTAACATTGAATATTAAAAAATCAACTATCCAAATTGGTTTTCAATCGGAAATTAAGCAAAAAGGATATTACACACAAAAAGGTATGACTGAATTGATAATCTACGATTTTTGAATTCGGCTAAAGAATTCGAAACAGCCACAAGTTATCCATCTCCTCGCAAATTTCTTAGTTTGTGTTCAATTGACGAGCCGGTTGGTGTGATTGGTAGATCACTTTATCGTGCCTTTCGCGCCGCAGGTCGTGGGTTCGATTCCCACCCAGGACAGACATTTGTGTGCATGAACATGTCTGTTTGTCCTGAGTCTGGGTGTAATTATCTATATAAGTATGTATTTACAAAAGAAAAGTAGTATATGTAGTATATCAGTTGTCCGGTTTCCATAGTACGAGCTCTGCTTAGTTTGGGATCAGATAGCCGTGTGTGAATAATGTTCCGGGATATTATTATTATATTATTATTAATTTCGCAAAAAAGCCTTGTATGTTCTATGTATGTAATAATTTCATCGTTGATGTATATGTTATGCGATTTACAGGTCCAGTATGTGCGGGCGTCGTGGGGCTTAAGATGCCTAGATATTGTTTATTCGGTGACACCGTCAACACCGCCAGTCGGTTCGAATCTACGGGAGTTCGTAAGTGGAACCAATAATTTATATTGAATGGATTTGGTTTCTTTTTATGTTTTAAACTTAATAATACAAACTCGCTAACTCAAACCAACTATATATTTATTTAGGTATTAGACGTAACCATATAATGGATCAAACATTGGTTTTGCAGCTTTAAAAATCCACTGCAGCGGTGCCTGCAAGATGCTGTTAGATCAATTAGGCGGGTACATCCTCGAAGAGCGCGGAATCGTGTCCATGAAGGGCAAACGAGATCAGGTGACGTGGTGGCTCCGCGGGGAGGAGCCCGCCGCCGCCGCCGCGCGCGCTCGCCGCCGGGCGTACGCGCGCGACCCGCCGCCCGACAGACACGACCACCGCGACCACCGCGACCACCGCGACCATCGCGACCACCGCGGACAGCGCAGCTCACTTAAGACACGGAATTGGAAAAACCAAGTCGGAAGTTTGCACAGGTTTGTATTATTTTGTTATATTCGAATAAATTCAAATAGTATTTTTATCCAAACTATAACCATAAGCATTTTCTGACAATTTTTAAAAGTAATTATAGAATTTTAGCGAACAAAATATATAAAGAATCGAAATATAGTATGGATCAATATCAATATCGATATCATCAGTCGATGCTAGACTGACATGAATGAATTTCGTCAGTGGCGTAACTATAGGGTGGCAGGACTCACAAAACGCCACGGGCCCCGCCCCAGTCCGAAAGGCAGTGGCGGGGCAAGACCTAAATTTTATGTGGGCGAGATACATTTTGCGAGGCCTACTTTTTTTAATCACGCTCGAAAATCTCTTTTACGCGTTTGCCCCACATGAAAGTGCCTAGAACCGCAGTGGCGGCGCAAGACCGAGACCATCGCTTTTACACGATTCCACTGTATGAAGGGAAATGCGGCTGACCATTTTTTTTTCTGCCTTGCTCTTCCTACACTTAATAATAATATATTCCGATTCATGACGAATCCAATTTTTCCTCGCTTTCAAAGCTTTTAAATAATGCGTAACATGTTTCCGAGGCGCGAGGCCCCCGGACCGCCCACGCCTTGCCCCGCCTCTGCCGAGAGGCCCTGAGCTCAGAAGTGTCTAAAATTTTTATGAATTTTTTGTATTGTCATTTTCAATAACAATTTAACGAATTTTTCCTTACTCAGATTGAGGGCCCCGTATCTTTGGTAGCTACGACCTTGAGGGGCCCCATGCTATGGATTTGCCACGGGCCTCAGTTGGTCTAGTTACGCCACTGAATTTCGTATCTCGTATTTAAATAAATTACAGAATAGTTCAATAGTACCTACTTCGTGAATATCGCTAATCCTTATGATATTTAGCGGGTGATTAGTTAAACAATGTTGTCTTTTTTCGATTGTTAAATCGATTATAACAAAAAGAGAGAAACCAGTGTTTAAAGAAACAGCCCCAATTAACGTTTAAATAAGTTCGTCAGTATCAAATGCTCATTAGGTATTATATAGGTATATAAAAACTCGATAATTTTGGATCGTTGTGCAGAGAGATCCTACATATTTAGAAAATTGTTCTAACACTATGTTTTTTTATCTATAATATGTTTGCAGATGTTGCAGCTTAGAATCTCCAAAGAAACTTCGTTTTGCTTCTGGAAACCACTTAGAATCGCATACGGATAGCGTTTTACATCATCGAAGTGATGAATACTTAATGGAAGTAAGCTCCTTGTTTGATTACAATTTCAATGTAACGAACCCCCACTTGAATGACTTATCTCGTCAAGTTCAACATTATTATATTTACACGCACACTAACCAAAAGGAAATAAAATCGAAAGGAAATGAAATTTAAAAAGCTTAATTTGCCTAATAAATATGAGGATATACTCTCCATATCATTATAGAGATTAGCTGTTAGTTTTAAAATCCTTCTACCGAGAACTACCAACTCGAACGTAAGGTCGTATAGGCGGCGGGCGAGGCGCGCGTGTCGGCGGCGCGGCCCGCGCTGCTGGCGGCGCCCAGCCTGCGCGAGCACACCAGCGTGTCGTGCCCCATCATCGAGCAGGCCGAGGCGCGCTGCGACGTGCGCCTCGTCGTCAACGGCCGCGACCCCGCCGGCGTGCCGCTGCTGGCCGACGCCTAGCCGACGCCTAGCCTCTAGTCAATGCGTCCGGATCGCGAGGTCGTCGAACTCGATCGAGTCTGGGCTCCTCCTACCGATGCGATGGACGCGGAAGCCCCGCGTTTGCGTGACGTCATTTAATAGGCGTTCGGTAGCGTTTAATGTGATCTATGTCAGTATTATTAAGAGACCTTGTTCAATAGAAATTATTTAATAACATTAAACTCTTATTTCACAATTGACGGTAACATCGTTTTACTTACACATATTATTTACAACAGCATTTCATATACATATAGCGCAATATACACTTAGAGGGGAGGGGAGGGGGGAGAGGGGTGGCTCAGACGGCGGACTCGCGGTCGAGCAGGTGCGGCGCGCGGCGCAGCGACGACGACGTGCTGCGCGCGCCGCCGCCGAAGATGCCCAGCAGCCACGAGCGGATCGCGAAGCGGGGCATCTTGGCGCCGCTCTTCGGGTCCGCCACGTTCTCCAGCGAGCGCCACTTCTTGTAGAACTCGATGTAGTCCGAGTCGGGCACCTTGCGTTTCGGCCGGTCCAGCTTGTTGCAGAGGCTCGCCTTGCGCAGCAGCGGGCTGTCCTCGTCGGCGCGCGGCGGGTCGTCGGGCAGCCCGAACGCGTTGCCGTTGAAGAGCGAGGAGGAGACGGTCGCGATGGCCACGTCCACGTCCAGCGAGCGCGTGGTGTGGTGGCGACGCAGGCGGCCGCGCACCGACAGCACGTCCAGCGAGCGCGCCGGCCGCAGAGCCGCGCCCGCCTCGCCCGCGCCCGAGCACGCCGTCGACGACGCGATCGAGCTCAGCGCGCGTCTGTCGGCGGATACGTACTTCAGTCGATGGAGCCAGATCGAGACCACCAATTTTAGAGACAACTGTATTCAGTACATTTGGAACGACCACTGCGATGATTAAGAAATATAAAAAGAAGTATAAAAAATTATTTAAAATAGAAAAAACAAACAAAAGACGTCCAATCCGCACACTCCTGCTATCCAAGTTCACCTAAAATATTAGTTTTTACATGCCACAGAAGGAACAGTCGTTATAGCAAACTCGGCATGGACCGAGAAGCGCACGGACCTGGAGGCGGGCGCGGGCGCGGCGCGGCGCGCGGCGGGCGACGCGGGCGGCAGCGACGCCCCGCTGTGCAGGCGCGGCCGCGCGCGCGGCTCGCGCAGCTCTGCGGGACAACCACCGAGTTACCGCTTCGATCCGCGCCCGACGCGTGGTGCGATCGAAGCGAGTGAGGCGTTATATACTCGTGATTCTTTAGTGAAACTCGAATACTCATGCGAATGAGGTTGCAAAATGCTCTCAAAAATGCTAACAAAAGTATTTTCAAACATAAAATAAATTTGTGGAGGTAGTTGTTTACCCGAAATGGAGGGATGTCTGGAATCCGTCAGGCGAGGACTTCTTCTGGGTCGACAGAACAGCGGACGTTCCTCCCCTTCTACCGGCCTTTTTTGTATCGCCTTCTCCGTCGCCCCGACTAGCCAGTACGTTTGAAGCTAAAAAAGGTTATATAAAATGAATCTATCGGATCGTTCACCTGACAGTTGACCAATTTACTCGGGAATGGCGCATTGTGTAAGCTACATAGAGAAAGTAGTCGGAAGACTTTTATAGAATTTGAATCAATCGGAATTTGACGTCGACCTCCGATGCCTTTGATGGACTTCCCGTCACAGACATTAGAGATTACTTTTACGATATATCGGATTGAAATGGGATAGCTATTTGCTCATCCGGCTACACACAAAGACACTGCGCTAACTTCGCCCTCGAGATCGAAAAATATAGTTCATTACCTGTCCTTTTCCCTTGATGGGAATAGTCCCGCGCGGCTCCACGACGTACCCGCCCAGCTTGTCGAGCGCCTGCTTGCAGCTCGGCGAGATGTGTATGCGTAACGGCTCCCCGTTGGACTCCATGCGCGAGGCCGTGTTCACGGTGTCGCCGAAGAGGCAGTAGCGCGGCATGGTCAGCCCCACCACGCCCGCCACCACCGCGCCTGCCGCGCACAATACGCCACGGATATGTCAATCTCATTTTAACACTATCGATTATTTACTAACTATGCAATTCACCGTCGATTCGGAAGCTAATTAAAGATTACCTAATAAATGATCGTTCAATACGATTTTATTAATATTATAGTAAAAGAAATTATAGAACATTATTTTTGTTTGATTACCTGTGTGTATACCTATCCTTAATTTTAAAACTTCGTTCGGTCTGTGAGATATTTTGTGACTCTTGACAGCGTTCAGCAGTTCCAGCGCCATCGATGCTATTTCTCCCACATGTCTATCGTTATTTCTTATCGGTAGGCCCGACACCTTAATTGACAGAAATGAGTAAAGTAATTTAAGTTTACTAAACACTAAATTGTATTAATACAATTCATAAGTACTTCATTGGATAAACTCAACAATGATAACATTAAAAACTACATACCACCATATAAGCGTCCCCGATGGTTTCAACCTTGTACACGTCGTAGCCTCGAATGATCCTGTCGAACACGGTGTACAGGTCGTTGAGGAAGTTGACGACCTGCAGCGGCGTGCTCTCCGCGGACATGGCGGTGAAGCCCACGATGTCGCTGAAGTAGATCGTGACCGAGTCGAACGACTCCGGCTCCACGCCCTCGCCCGTCGTCAGCCGCCGGGCGACTGATCTGAAACAATGTTACGAATACAGTAAACGTTTCCGGTATACGGCGACCCACTTCACTACTACTATATACTAATAAGTTCAAATTACTGCTCACTACTAAATAGGAAACACGTGAAAACAATATATAAATCTATACTAATATATAAAGCTGAAGAGTTTGTTTATTTGATCCGACTAATCTCAGGAACTACTGGTTCGAATTTAATAAATCTTTTTTGTGTTGTATAGTCCTTTTATCGAGGAAGGTTCTAGGCTGATTTTTATTAATTATACGCGGGTGAAACCTCGGGCACAGCTAGTTATATATATGTATATTAGTTTTCAGTAGCTAAATCACTTATAGTTAATAAATTATGTAGAAAATTATTATTTAGATTTGATTACCTGTACTCTTAACAGATCACTAATTGTATACAAATTTTATTTTGACTCAAAAGTTAAAGCAAACACTGAAAACTCTCGACTACAGATTTTTTTTGCATAAAATCATAAATATCATGCCGAATTATGCACTACTAAAAATCATATCTACATTTCTACACAACAAACATATTCATAAATCAAGAATTATAAAACTAAAATCAAACATAACAAAATAAAAATTTACTTGATTCATATTACACTTGAAAAAACTCACAACTTCCTCTTCCAAATACACACAAGATTAAATTATAAGAAACAATTGAGCACCTGTTATAAGTAAAATTACACATACCTGCAAATTTTACTTACATTATAAAATAAATTATATAATAATATTAAAAAAAACATGCTAGAAAATAGTTATAAACATTACTGATATATCTACATATTGACTAAGTTAAGTATGATCGAATATAAGCGACGTAATTGCCAACACCGACCAAAATGCATATGTTAAACCACAACCCAAGCAAGCTCTCAGTATTATCTATCAGAAAACCTAATTACAATCACAACTAGTGAGAAGCGACGTTCCGGCACCTACAGCATGAGACCAACTGAATTAACTACAATCACCAGTAGAGAGTTAATTACCTCAAGAAATTTTCACGACATTTCTATAATGGATTCAACCCCCACATCTGGAAAAGAACACAAGTACAACAAAGTGAATACAAATACATTTTTTTTTCCTTTTGTTACGAGAGAATGTACTACTGTTTTACATCAAGTCCATGTCGATGGAACTATTGACTGGTTGAACCCCGAAGTAGACGTTATTAATGGTTCTAATAAAAACAAAAATGGCACACGGTCTAAAATTATAATACATTGAATCATTTTATAATATATAAATCATATCATATGATAAGAACACAGATTATATTAACAGCAACCCTATGCACCCAAATAATAAATTAACCAATCGTACAAGAATCCGTAACTATGTATATATTTACAATTTCCAACGTCTCAAAAAAATATATCAATCGTCTGTCGTATAAAATTGTAAGAAATCGTGAAATAACGTGAACGACTCGACTGGACTGAATGTAAACCAGTACCACACCTGCGGTCGGCCAGAAGCGCGATGCGGCTTGTTGTATTTGCGTCTTCCTCGTCTGTGCTTACGTTAATATTAGTTACAACATTACGTACCTTCATTAGTAACGATTACATCACCTCGCTTAATACTGAATCCAAATCTAACATGCACACTTTCTTAATTTATATAATTTTCTCAATTTTAGAAATGGTGTACGAGATTATACTAATTTTATATACAAAGTGATATGATGTCAAAAACATGTGAAACGGCTTCAATGCTTCTCAAATTATTTTAAAAAAACACAGCCGAAATAATTACTTCCAGCAAATCAATGTATAATTATTAAATTTAATATTATCCTTTTATGCACCTTAAAAGATTATTTAATGTATTATAAAAGCAAAATGAATGTTAAATGTTTGATTGTAAAACAACTTTCATTCGTTGAATATTAACGCTGTTCGCACATACGAGTCAAGGGGGATATTTTAATCGTACATTTCAAAACATACACAACAATTAATGAAGCCACATTGAAAGTTAAATCAGGTGACATTAACACCACATCGATGCCAGAGCATTTGGAAAAGCGGACAGAGACCACTCACTTTGGTAGCATTCTGTGGAGCAGGTCCTCTGTCTTCTGCTTCTCCTCTATCAGGAGCCTCGTTCTCTCATTGACTAGTTCTTCTAAATTATTAGCGTACTTCTCCATCATATCCATCATTTGGTCCATAATATTTCTAGATCTACGAAAAAAAATTTTTTTTTAATATTTTCTGCGGAAGTGGAATACTTTTTATTTAGAATTTAAATGAATGCACTATAATTTGGACGCGCTTCACCACCAGAGAAGCAAAGAGTGAGTCCTCGACACAGAAGGTTATATATCTTTCATCACGTATAGTATGCATTGGCATGCAACGGAACAGATGAGGGCTGACCAAGATAAGGAACGATTGGCTTTCTACGGGGGAGGCTCTCGTCCGGCAGGGGACGGCAAAAAGATAAAAAAAAATAGTATGCATCGGCGGGCACGCACTTGCCGGACTTCATCTTCTTGAGGCGCGTGCGCAAGGCGACGAAGTCCGGTCGCGCGGCGGGGTCGTCGGCCCAGCAGTCGCGCATGCACGCCAGCACGTAGTCGTCGGCGTCCAGCGCGCGCGTGTCGGGCCGGAACGCCTCCTCGCCCTCGCGCCGCGGACGCTTCACGCGCTCCACGATGTCTGGGGGAGCACGACCACGACTCTCAGTTTCTTTCTTACGTTTGAAACAAACACTCGAAACGTGACAACAAAAAAAACTCGCCGAGTTTCTTTCGCCGGTTCCTCTCGGGCTGAATATTTTCTTATCCGAACCGACGGTATTTTTTGCTTTATCGATGAGAAAGTATAACGTTGCAATATTCATTAAAGAGAATGGATTTTTTGTGTCCATTCGTATTTGTTGGTGAATCTAAATTGTGAAACAGACTGGCTGATGAGTACGAACTCTTTGGAATCGTGCAGTATTAGCGAGTGTTGCAAAGTCTCGTGCCAAGTACAGGATTATTCGTATTGTGTCCTCACCTTTAGGCTCCAGGGTAGTCGTGCCGAAGGGTCCTCGCCGGGCGATGATTTCGTACAGAATTATGCCAAATGCATAAACGTCACCTTTCTGCGTTCCTCCGACGGTGCCGTTTGGATCATCTAACTGTCTCAGTAACTCTGGTGATTTCCATAATAAACCTGCAAAAATTGTGTTGATATATTTAGAAACAAATTTAAGCAGAATATGCTGTTTGATGGAGTCCGACGAATTAGCCGACTGTATTGTTAGCTATGAAAGATAACAATATTTGAGCGCCTTGCCCCTCTAAATCTCGTTTTGCAAAATAACCTCATGCACATATTTTATTTTCTTTATTATATATTTTATCATACCATCATAGTGGTCATGATTTTGTGAAATGTGTCTTTTACGCTTATTCTTATTCAGGAACGAAAAACGCCGATGGATGCAAAATACGATACGCATTTGAGAGTTTTGGTTTATTTTAACTAAAAAAATTTAATTTTGGTTAACCCACTGTAACTTCTTGTTGTATGTTATATTGTTTATAAGAAATAAATATATTTAAGCTGAACTAACTATTTCGCACAACAGCACCGAGAGTTTTAAGTCTTATTAATATTAAACTTCATTTTGTTAGTCTCTCTTTACCAGTGGGCTTTGAGTTCAATTTAATAAAGATAATCTGACGACTGACTCACCTCTATAGTATTGATGTTCCCCGATGAAATCATTTTCAGCACAATACCTTAATTCGTGGAGCCCGAAATCAGTTACCTAAAAATAATAACCAAAATCTATCAATTTATTTCACTTATTAATTTAAAATAAACTAAATAATATTAAGACCGTTTAATTTGTATGTAATTGATGTATAATATTTATAATTACCTGAAGCATCCACCTCGATGTTACAACGCAATTCGAAGACTTGAGATTTCCGTGAAAGATTAATGGCGATGAATGAATAAAAGTCATACCCTGAAATCAAATTTATAATTAGAACGGCATCGATCGTCGACTAAATTACACGATCGGAGCACGACTGAAGCAATGCGACGCAAGCTGAAGCGATCTGACAAAAGATAAGTCACGCATAACGATATAAAGTATAATATGATTAATTATTACAAATATGTTGCTTAAGGCGAGTTGAGAAATTAAGATAACTAAAATGAGAGCATACATGTTATGTAGGACATAAAGATATTACTCGGAAACATTGACGCACCCCTTGAGACAATGTGAAATTTGTGGCGTCAACACAAGGGACTGAGAATGAATCATGTAACATTGTCAGAATTGTATATTCTGGTAACTGTAATTATGTTACATGTATATTTAATATAACAAAGAAAAGAATATAAGATAGCCCCTATCTGTTATGATTTTATTCAAACAATAATACCTTAATGAGATCGTGCACCAGAGAAGATATAAACATCTTATCCAGCTTTATATCTTCGTTTTCAATAATATCCTGCAAACACAAAACGAAAATGTTATTACTTAAAAACATTTGAAACACTTCTGATAATCAAAACTCTAACAGGACCTATTTCCCTAAGGACACGGGAGAAAGAGAGAGCGAATGCGAGAAGAGTCTCGGATACTCACATACAAGCTCCCCTTGGCGCAGTAGTCGGTGATGAGTAGGATGCGCAGCGGCTCTATGACGGCGCCGATGAACGAGTTGAGATTGTCGTGGCGCAGCTCGCGCAGCAGCCGCATCTCCTTCATCACGTCGCGAGAGATGTCCTGCGCGCACACGCTCACTTAGCATCGTCAGCACAATACATGCTGTTATGCGGATTTCATTTATCGTGACACGTAATTTCCTTTTAAGAACATATTATTAATTCCATATATAGAGCTTTGGGGACTGGATATTTTAACGAGACTGAGTGGAATAAGCTCCAAAACCTTCTCCTGAAACGAGGAGAAGAGGCCTTAGCCCAGGAGTGGGACATTCACAGGCTGTTACTGTTGAATGTAATCGTTATTACTGACCGTTTATAAACTCTACCATTACAATAGAAGTTGTGCTGCTGAAAATTGTCAAAAAGATTCCTTAAAAAATTGCAATCATTGTTATTTTGCTGCAATATCATACAAGTCGTTTCGCATCCTAAACATGTATCGGAACGAGCCTATGACATAAGAAATAGCGAATATGACATGTAAACTTTTCATGTTTGCTAATAATATATCTCCATTATATCATGCTCTCCTATAGACAAACTGTTCTTAATATATTTATTAATAATGCAACACTATTACTATACTTATATATCCACTTTAATTTTACTTCTAAAGATCTACAAACATTCAAAATGCCATTTTTTCATGAATCCATAATGACGACCAATGACGTCATGTCAAATCAAAATCTAAATTATTTACATTACTCCTCATTAAAATAGACGTAACGTAATCATGATTAACTAGAAGCTGAAAACTTACTTTCTTTTTCGAGAATTTAAGTTCTTTTATTCTCACTACATTTCCCTTATACTGCGCCGTTGTTGTAAATATCTGTGTACAGCATCTGCTCTCACAAGATATCCCACTGGCTAAACTTAACTGTAAGTACAACAAAACACATTTATATATTAGTATTTAACACAAACATATTGTAAAAAAAATTCATTGACATAACTTATATAATATAGATTTATATCTTACCTTACTAGGCGACAACATAAGGCCGCTACCTAAGTAACCAGCTATTTCATGCTGGTCTATTTTCCACAGCAATCCTTCTATCTCTTGTTCTATTTTCCACTTTCTATAAATGCTTATAGTGACTACGAGGGCACAGAATAACGTCACAGCTAATGTCCCGGCTACTACCAAGGACGTGATCTGCGAGTCGTCCTTTGGACATTTTTCATTAAGGAAACCGCATGACGGCTCGTCTTCGGGTTTAACGCTATCAGGCCAGTCGATTGGCAAGCGTGGATTTAATTTGTACTCCTGCGAAACAAATATAAATTTTTTGAAACATATTCAATTATTCTAATGTCAACGATGACCAAATAGCAAATCATTACAAAAATATTTATAAAGATATAAAATAAAAATGAAGTGTATTATTATTTAATTAGTATTAATTATTACTCAATAAATGTGGATCCATTAAGCGCGATAAATAATTTCATTATCAAAAACTAAAGCAATGTTGTTAAGTTGATAAGTTTGTATACTATGGAACGCAATCTCAAGGTTTAACAAAATATGTATTTAATTTTTAGTAAGCTATATATTATAATAATATGAAGACGCTTTTTGTTAATGTAGTTTATTAAGTATTTGTTCACCCGTTTGTTATTAAAATAACTTACGGATGGTATTTTTTAAAGACACACGAGAAAGAGACATGTTCATGCACAAAAATGTCTGTCCTGGGTGGGAATCGAACCCACAACCTGCGGCGTGAAAGGCAAGTATCTTACCAATCACGCCAACCGGCTCGTCAGTTAGTTTGCAGTTTATCAATTGTGAGATCTGATTTGTTACATTTATAATAAGGCAATGTTATATTGCTTAATGATATGCAATATAATTAGTTATACAGTATAGTATAATTAGGTTTTCGTCACTTACGGGAAATTCACGGCTGCTCTGTTGGAAGTGTCCGACGGGTATCATGCTGTATGTGCAATTAACATCTTCATCCGTGAAGTTGGCAGGTTTGAAAGCGAGCACGGAGAAGTTACCCTCGGAGTCTGCTCGTTCGTCCAAACGTATCGACATACCAGATACACCTATGCAGAGTTAAACTTAGATATAATTGTCAAATTAATTCAAAACCATTTTTTTTTTTAATTGGTTAGCTAATATGTATATATGGAATACTTAGGATATTTTTAAGTAAATAGTATTATTTTAAAACGTACTTACTTCTAAAAGGAGTTATACGAATCATTTTTGAAACAATGACAGATCCACTAGTAGCGACGCTCATTAATTTTTGGTATGTGAGAGTTTCATTTTTGTATGTGGTTTCCTCTTCTATGAGACTATGTAGAGCGGTGGCGTAGAGCTTCACAGAGTCATACAGGTATGCGGCATATATAGAAACGAACTGAAATGTAAAATTATATACTTATACGACTCGTTTGAAAGGGCGCTAATCCTCGATCACCCTTCGACACGGTCGTGGCGCATCACCTTGTTGAACCTGTTCTCGAAGACGGCGGGCAGCGGGAACTCGAAGGGCTTCATGCTGTTGTAGACGCGCACCTTGCCCGTGAAGTACTCGTAGCTGCCCTCGGGCTCCGACGACACGACGACGAGCAGCGACTGCGCGCGCTTGCGGAACTCCGCCGTGTTCGGGCACACCAGCTTCGACGCGCGGTCCTCCGTTTCTGGAACCAGTACACGCTACGTGTGAAGTCGACTTACTCCTAATTAACGCATTTATTTACATTGCGATTTTGCCTATTCCGCATTCGATAATGAATAACAATGTAATGAAACATATGTAACAGGACCGGATCGTGTTGGCGGCCATTTTAAATTAGAGAAATATCTATGTTTTACATGGTATTTTATTCTGTAATAAATTTCACCTTATCGTTTCTTTAAATCTAAATATATTCTATTCTAACAATTCTACACAAACATCACTTCGCAATAATCAACTATCGCTTACATTACCCTGGGTCAGCAGTCTACATACGCGTGCGCGTCGAGTAGCTAGGAAGTTTCTATTGTAAACTTACACTACTAATATAAATAAATGCGAACAATTGAACAGCTAGATATATTAATCTTTAATAAAAAAAGAAATACTTACTTATTAAATATTTTAGAGAATCCTTCGGCGAGTAAGTCATCATGTCGACGAATATTACCATGTACTCTCCCTTCACAAATAATTGCAGCGATTCCATGGCTGTCATCATATCTATCAAGCCAGCGGTTGAACCCAAGAACACATATACTGAAAGAGACAAACTGCAGTTATACAAGACACAATACAATATATTTATTTATTGAACAACTATACTCAGTCTAACTCACAGAAGTTTATCAATTGATCATATCTTCTTATTCCCTACGTAGATATAAAAAATAATACCCCAACAAGATTCTACGTCTACATAATCAATTCAATTCTCTGAGGCAAAGAAACTATACTAACTGAGGGACTTAGACGGAGTGGTTCCCTCAGTATAATCTATATCTCCAAAAGTTAACTTTTACCTGCAATCAATTTTTTTTTTATTGTATATGTTGGCGGACGAGTATATGGGCCACCTGATCGTAAGTGGTCACCAACGCCCATAGACAATGGCATTGTAAGAAATGTTAACCATCACTTACATTGCCAATGCGCCACCAACCTTGGGAACTAAGATGTTATGTCCCTTGTGCCTGTAATTACACTGGCTCACTCACCCTTCAAACCGGAACACAACAATACAAAGTGCTGCTGTTTTGCGGTAGAATATCTGATGAATGGGTGGTACCTACCCAGACGAGCTTGCACAAAGCTCTACCACCGAGTGAGTAATCAATGTCGGATTGCTTATAAAAACCTACTTAAAGAATTGAAAAATAAAATATAAAATGCTAGTTCTTTTTTTAATTATATATGTAGGTAGACGAGCATATGGACCACCTGATGGTCACTAACACCCATAGACAATGGTATTGTAAGAAATGTTAACCATAGCTTACATGACCAATGCGCCACCAACCTTGGGAACTACGATGACTAAGGGACATAAATTAAGTCTCTTGTGCCTGTGCCAGACGAGCTTGCACAAAGCCGAGTATAAGTTCGATAGAAGAACACTCACTTCGAGTCCTGTTCTTAGTGTCCTGTATAAACTGGTACCAGAAGCCGGGCGCGCAGCAAGTCATCTTCTCCTCGCAGCACTTGAAGCCGTCGATGACGGGTCGCTGGTGGTTCACGGTCATGTTGTTCTTCTTCGCGTGGTTCTCTAACGTCAGCGCGACCGTCACCCACGACTCCTCATATAGAATCGAGAACTTGTTCCATCTGTAGTATCGAAGCAGCGATATGACAGATTTCGTCGCCTGAAATTGTTAAGTCTCCTTTATATTTTACTATACAAACAATATTAAAATAAATATTTTCTTAATGTTATCATTGCCGACCTGCGTATCTGGCGGTTCCAATCTCGCGAAGTTCGACAGCGTTGAGGTTTGGTAATCCGAACATTTCTAGAACGTATATGAGTTTCATTAGTAGTGTAAAACACAAGATATACAACTGGATATTACCGTTAGAATCAACGAAAATATTATTTTAATTAATTCGGAAAACATTTAATTAAACTTAAAGGTACTAATCTCCTCTACTCTGGTTTCCCTTCAAAACGTATAAATCTTTCGCCTTTTACTAATCTCCTCATTAACTGTAAGGATGTATAAAACATATCATCGTTATACGAGTTTCGTCCTGAGAAATCTAAATAAATATGAATTATAGGACATAAGAGTAGTTTACGGGATATAATTATATGTATATACTTACATAAGATATCATTGGCAAATTCCTAGACTGGGCTATGATGGCCTCTGTGTGACAGCGACCCTCGGGGCCGAAGAAGGCGACGACGCCCGAGCAGCTCATGTCGGTGAGCAGACGCGTCGCCGTCACCGTGTCGCACTTCGTGTCTTTCCATTCCAGCAGCAGTCGCACGTCGGGTAGCAAATCTGTGCCATTGTTGATCTGAAGAAAAAACGAACGAATTCTTGCTTCTTAGAAAGAACTCAAACACCAGTTTAAGATTATTTCATTTTTAAGTTAGTATGTAACCGAGAATAAAGGGCAACTCTCGTGTTTAAAAACTTTCCTTTAAAAATCTAAATAGTTTACGAGAACACAAATCTTGATGTGAAGTACTGGAATTGACAGAAATATCAGGAAAAAGTTTACGTTTCATAGATTTAGTGTAAGTTTTTTATTCTACTACAAGTCATGTCTCACCGAATATATACGAATAGCTAATTCATAGCTATTCGTTTATACTTTCCTTATTGGTACTAAGAATTATTTGTTCTACAACACATGAGTTAGTCACAAAGCAAGTGATCAAAGAACATCACATGTAGTGTTTAGAAACTGCTCTGCCTTGTTCGTAACCGACAGAGCAAATATTTGCCGACCGAAAATGGGAACTGGGATGTCAATATTTGAAACGATGTCAGTTTACATTCGAGAGTATTGCCTTTATGTAGGTAAAAGAAAGCTTTCAGTAATATTATATCGTTTCCATTTTATATAAAACATTTAAGGCGAATAAGAGTTTCGGTTCTTTTTTGAAAATATCAAACTTTATTTTAATCAACCATCACCTAAAAAGGTCAATTAATACTCAAACAAACCTCCTCGAGGGCCATAGAAAGGGCCCCAGAGATGGCGAGACCCTGTCTGTCTCTGTGCTCGCCTTTAATGGAGGGTAGGTATCCGATGGTAAGGTTGTACTTTTTAGCGGGTGCGGCGACCGAAGGCCCGGCCAGTAGCCCCAGCGCCGCGAGTAGGAGTACTCGCGCACCGTGCCACATGCCGTCGCCTTCACCGCGGTACTAGCACCTGCAACCAAACGTATGACATCGTGACTCTGCTCCCACGTACACGTCTTAATAGGGTAAACACAACAGAAAGCAATACTAGTAACATTTGTAAGCACGTAGTTAGTAGTTCTTCCTAAATCTTCTACTGCAATAGTATTCGAAACATACGGGTTAAAAAAATCACAAGACAACAACGCTACAAATATCTAATGACAATTGATCCACGTGTTATGTTTTAGATATAAATAATTCCGATTCTCTATTGATCATAATTACTTAATACATATATTTATTATAACTAGGTAAATTAATGATCATTAAATTTATACAGTTACAGCCTGTGAATGTCCCATTGCTGGGCTAAAGCCTCTTCTACCCTTTTTGTGGAGAAGGTTTGGAGCTTATTCCACCACGCTGCTCCAATGCGGGTTGGTGGAATACACATGTGACAGAATTTTAGAGTTTGAGCCATTTATATATTACCATTTTTATACAATTGAACAAAAAAAATCACAATTTAACTTTTCAACGTTTTTTATTTAATACGGAAACGTTAAGTTTGTTATCAAAATATAAATATTGTAGCTAACGACACAAGACGATATAATTAGTGCCCGCGATAATGATAGCCAATGACTAAAAATAGATCCATAAAAACAAAGGATCATTACAACTTTTCTGTTTACTACAACACTTTTACCGTTACGTTATATTTTGCACTATAACTACACAGCAAAAAGCAACTCGATTGAAACAGAATACATAGTACGTATTGTTGAATGGTGTATTGGCGACAGAGAATATTACAATAAATAATAATTTACAAACTAACGGCCTTATTTATAAACGTTGCTTAGTTACTGGTTTAGCTAAACACTGATTTGTCTCTTTCTGTCATTATTGATTTGACATACGAAAGAAGAAGACAAAATATTGTTTAACTAATCACCATTTAAATAAAGTTTATGAATAAGGCGGTAATACTTTAATGAGTTATCCTTATCGAAATCATCAATTTTAACGTTTACTACACAGCAAAAAGCAACTCGATTGAAACAGAATACATAGTACGTATTGTTGAATGGTGTATTGGCGACAGAGTATTATAATGAATTATAATTTACAAACTAATACTTTAATGAGTTATCCTTTTCGAAATCATCAATTTTAACTTTTAGGCTATATCTCAAGCATGTAAAACAACATCAACATTTTTTTAGATCCTTTCCAAATATATACGAACTATTAAACTTATCTGATAAACTTCGAATAAAGCGCGCCGCTTAAAATGAAAACTAATGTGCCATCTTGGTTGATCAAAAATATTAATTTTTATTTGATTGTAAGTAAACTTATAAAATAAATTTGTTTTAATTTATATTATTACTGTTCGCAAGTTTCGCAAAAGGTGAGAATAATTGAGAACATCTATTTCTGTAAGTTAATAAAAGGAAGGCTTCCTGTGGCGCGTTTTCCGCCCTCAAATGTAGGAATTACTTCCCTGCTGTCAACTAAGTAATTGGCTCGCAGCCGGCGACCGATTAAACCAATTGACATGACGTTATTTTGACAAAGTGACTCCGGCGAATACGGTTTTATGAAAATGAGCGAGCCAACTTCTGCAGCTTATCGTCCAAAGATCACTGCAATTAGTCATTCAGTCAACAAGTTACAGTACAGTAATGAACATAAGTTGTATTGTTACATTCATTAAAACAACAACAAATGAAAGTAGAATGCGCCTTCATTTATTTTTTTATCTTTGACCCGTAGCAAATACGAGACGCCTATCGAGATATTGGATAGGCGTATCCTCTTAGAAATTTAATTAGATGTGCAGTTTATGTGTTGTAATTTATATGTAGTTGTTTCTGTTAAGGGCTTAATCTAAACAAATATACGAAAGTAACTCTGACGCTCTGGTACCCTTTACGACTAAACCACTGAACTGATTTTATGACAAGTCCAAGGAAAGACAATATTGGCTATTTGTAGCCTACCACCTGCCGCTCCCCTCCAAACACGTAGGCGAACTAGTAAGAAATAAAAGAATTTAGTAAATTATACATTTTGTAATTTCCAGTTAGGTATCTCTCATTAAATTATCAAAGAGCATTACCTAGTTAACTCACACATAGGAGCGTACGTTTTGAACTATATTTTTCTTTTTACTTATAAGTCTAATCGAATTTCATAAAAACTTGTTAAAATAATGATTATCCTTTACCGCGTCGGATGAAAAGTAATTTAAAAAATCGAAACCATAATAAAAACCTACAAATATCATAAATAATTATATAAAGATTTTAAAAACAGTTTAAATAAATTTTAGATATCATAACTTATAGTTTATAGTTAGCATAATATATATATCATATGTTTTGTGAGATACAGTAATTACGTCAACGCAATCAGAGAGAAAATCGTCGAACGGGTGTTTACGTGGCGAACGCTAGCAGAACTAATATGGATAAATCTAAGTTTTATGTATTGTATTCAAATGTAATGTAGATCTTCAAGAAAGTATTTTGAGACATTAATGCATCTTGCTACCCGGTACATTACATTAACACTTTTCAGGTGACAATATAAATATTGTTATGTAATATGAAACTTAATTTAATGTTATGTGATATTATCATTGACTGTAAAGTAATGTATTGTCAATCTAATATATTATATATTACCTCATTTTTTGTTTTTTTATATATACAACACCTTGTTGTTGTTTGTTTTGCTCGATTTTTGTTTCCATTCATAAGTAAGCATGATTGTTTTTCGAATCTATTTGTACTACATTTTAAAAATAAATTGTGATTATCGACGAAATAATTATACGAGTGATCAAGTATGTGAATATATTATATAATAATATAATTTATGTGAATATATTATAGTAAATATTCATATTCTAAGTTTGATACGGGCTAACACCAAAAACTAGGATTGTGGTGCTACAGAAGCGCGGGCGTCGGACGGATACGATGCAAACCAGCAGCGACACCGATCTCGCCTTGAGATAACGTCAGCGATAACGCTCCGAGTTATTTTTAGACATTAATAAAAAGGTAATGTTGCTCGATTAACTTTTAGCGGAATCGCCAATATTAACAGGAATACACATTAAAAAAATAGGTTTTTTTTTCTCTAAATGATAATGTGCAAACTGTTGTTCTGTTGTATGGCGTTCACTTGTCTATTTCAGATGAAATTTGTACATTGAAAGGGGTTTGAACAATCTAAACAGACTTTCAATCAAATTGAAGCA
Organism: Nymphalis polychloros; assembly: GCA_905220585.2. NCBI lineage: Eukaryota > Metazoa > Arthropoda > Insecta > Lepidoptera > Nymphalidae > Nymphalis > Nymphalis polychloros. The sequence continues at coordinate 6,986,875 of HG992247.1, forward strand.
TAAAAAATAGATTTATAAATGTGTCAGACTCATTCAATTTCTGCTAATTTAAGTCTTTTGTAAAATACGATATGACCCGTTATTAACCTCTCAACCAAGTCGAATTCAATAATAAAATTACTATGTTACGCCTATTCTACCGAGCACTTGTTTGATTGATGTATTTCGCGTTTGACGCGATTATAAAATGTCAGCGAAAAGATAATAAAATGAAACGACATTATCATATTATACTACTTGGAATTGCATACATCAGCATACAGGTGAAGTAAATTCAGGATAACAAAAGGAATGAAGAAAGAAATTTTTTTTTTATTGTAGGTGGTAATACAGCTTAAATATCTTGCACATTTTTACTGTTTTTTTTGTTTGACTTTGATACAGTCTTGTTCAAAATCGAATCTTGTTAAAATGTTTGCAATTGTACACATATCAAATGTTGTACATTTTATATAAATATATACAAATATATTTTATACATAAACAGTACAACGAGAAGAGAAGGAGGATCTTCTTACATTTCTGTTTTGCTGAAAGTTTCAGTTAATATAATCTATGTGCAGTATGATATTTTGCTAACCGAATCAGCCACGGCGGTTATTCTCGATGTGAAATGCACAGGAGATATTAAAATGATCAAACATATTCGCAAACCCAAGTTCACTCAATTTCTGGACATATAAAACTAGCTTTACATTGTTCTTAAATGTATACCACTTGTATCTACTATATACAAGAAGTATTATAAATTTTTTTATCTTGAGGTAATTTATTCAATTTCGATATTTAATAATGTATCAAATATATTTTATTTATGTTGGTTGATGGCGAGACGAGCTGGGCTCTTATCGGAAATATTAGTTTAATATGGCAGAAATTAGGAAATTGTGTAAATTTAAGAGAGTTTTCCTTTCATCAGATCAGATCAGATCAAGGACAGAAAGAAATTGCTACGGCCCCCGGGCTTGTTATGATGAAGATGATATTAGTGTCGTTACATTAATCTTGCCGCTTAATGGTGTAAATGAAAATGTAAATGACAATAGTTGGTTTTTTGCACAGACTAAACAGACTGATATCAAAAAAGTTGAACTAGATCAGGTGGATCGTATCCACCAATTCCCTATAAAAGCACGACGAAGTCCATTTTTCAAGGGCGGCCGCTTTAAGGTTTGTCTGTAACCGTAAAAATGATATACAGCGGTATTGTCTTAAGAGTTAATTTTATCAATTTTCGATATTTTGTTAATAAATGAGTGAAACAGTGTGTGGCTTTCATTCAATACTCATTTATCTTATCTAAACAGTATAAGAAGTGACAAGAAAAATCATATTAACATTATGACGTAAGCTAGGATTGTTGTTTATTTTCTTCAATAATTACACAAGTTGTTAGGTTTATAGTTTAAAAGCGGACTTAGTATTAACTATTAGTTGTGTATTTTATATTATTAATAATTTTACAATATTATTTTAAAATAACAAAATTAATAATTTATTGGCTATTATTATTAGTTGAACATAGTTTTCAAATAAAAGATACAATTGTTTTTAATCACTTTATTAAAAAGTCAAGTACCGGTATTTAGACACCTCTGTACTTTGTTTATATGATTACGTAAAGTGTTAGCCTTAGAATATAACATAATTTGCACGCATGCACAATATTTATTTTAACAGAAGCAAGAATAATAAACTAAAATAATTATACCTTAGATAACTATAATATGTATAAAAAAAAATGAAAAATAATACAACAAATAAATAAAATATAATTTTGAAATATCTCTTCAATTTTATAAGAAAACATTTATTTTAGAATTTACATTATGTTCCTCGACATGTTAGGTCCGACAGTGAATTAAAAAAACGACCCATGAAAGAAAACGTGTTAGAGAACATTGACATTTTCTATAGCCTATTTAAATCAAGCCTATTCAACCACAGGGGTAAGGACAAAAAACAATTTTGACCATTGAATTGACGCGATGTAATTGATCGAGATGTTGAATATATTTATGCATATAATAATAACGCTTAGAAGGTGTGTAGGCCTAAGCGGATTGAAGTCATTTCAATTCCTCCTAAATAGGTGGAATACGTTTCCCGTTATCACAATAAAATGTCAGGTATGGGGAAAATATTTACCACGAGCGCTTAATATTTTAAATAACAAAAATCTAATTATTATTTAAAATTAATATATATATTTTTTTAATTAGATATAAAACATTAGTTATTCATATAATAATATATACAACACAAAAAAAATATATAATTATAATAATAACAGGTAAAATTAAATAAATAATATTACAATTAACTAAATTAAATGCAAATAAATATATTTCATCATTCAAATATAAACAGTATCAATTTTCTCACTTTATGGGGGAAATGTCTATTCACTTGTAACATAATTCGGCCGTATGTGTGCGTGGCGGTGAATGTTATTACGTTTACGTAATTACATTTACGCACACATTAATTCTAAAGTTGCTTCAATTTTGAGCGAAACTTTATATGACACTATCCTTCTAAGCGTAATTATTATATATACAGTGAGTGTTAAAAGTATTCGTACACTGGGCTTTTTTTGCAAAAAACTGAGATTATTGAAACAATACATATTGATCAAATAAAAATTATTTATTCTGGTTCCCTTTCTTTTTTATAATTCCCGGGAGGGCAAATTACTCTACTCCACCTGATGGTAAGTGGTAGTAAAGTCCAAACGCGACGACGGCTAGTGCAGTCAGGAAGAATGATTTGCACTAGCCGCCCCCGCCTTGCCGGCCTGCAAGATGCCTCTTCACGCCTCGTTTGAAAAAAACCCAGGTCATAAGAGGAGGGGAAAACGTGTGCTGGTAAAGAAATCCATGTTTTGAAGAAGTTCCAGAGGTGTGTTACGTACGCTAGAAGATCACCTGTGGACCGTTTTGGTCGAAACCCATACTGACGATCATTAATTAGACAGTGATCTTCTAGGTAATGGATCAGTTGGTTGTTTAAGATCCGTTCCATCACCTTACAAAGTACTCAGGTGATAGCTATTGGCCGATAATTTTCCGGATCAGACCGATCCCCTTTTTTGGGAACCGCTTGCACATTAGCTTTTCTCCAAGAATCCAGCACACATCCTGTAGAGAGAGATAGTTGAAACAGGCGCTTCAACACAGGAGACAGCTTCGCTGCACAATTCTTCAGCACTATGGCTGGTATTCCATCGGAACCACTAGCTTTCGGTACATCGAGTGATTGCAGCTCTGCACGCACATCACGCTGCCTGATTTTGATATCAGGCATCGTGTGGCCACATGAAGGTATTGAAGGTGACAGCGCAATGCAATCAACGATCAGAGTTATCCGCAGAGTTTTGCCAGAAGATCAGCTTTCTCCTGCGGACTGTGAGCAAGTGATCCGTCTGGATTCCTGAGCGGTGGCAGCGAAGGTTGGCAAAAATGGTTTTGCACAGACTTGGTCAGACGCCAGAAGCTACGGGAGTCCCTAGGATGCAAAACAAGGTCATGACTAATCTGTGCAATGTGCTGTGCATCCGCTCTCGTGTATGCCTTCCTACACGACTTGGAGTTTTTGTTATAGGTTGCTTTCAGTGAGTCAATGTTAGATGCCCCGCTAACGCAGCCATTGATCCACGCGAGATATGCCGCCTGCTTTGATGACACAGCATCGGCACATTCGCGAGTGAACCAACGGTTACGCGTGCCCTTACTGATGAGATCTGAGTTAGGAATGTAGTATTCCATCCCCAACAGGATCTCATCAGCAATAGCAGCGGCACTAGCTGTCGGGTCATTCTCACTGAAGCAACGTTCCTTCCAAGGGACTGACGCATAGTAATCGCGCAAACCGTCCCAATCTGCTGACTTATAGTGCCAAACGCGACGTTTGGCTACCGCTGGTGGCGACAGCTTGGCCTGTAGCACTTTGGTGGATATCAGGAAGTGATCCGAAGAACCAAGAGGAGCCTGAACCTCAACCTGATATTCCACCGGGTGAGTAGTCAGCAGAAGGTCCAGTAGGGAAGGCGCTTGCAGTCTTTCCAGCATGGTCACTTTTGAAAGAGTTCAACCATGATTCATGGTGAGCATTAAAATCCCCCAAAAACACCAGTTCCGCGTTACGAAACTGCTCTTGCACAGCATCTGCTACCCGACTAAGATGGTCAAATAGTCGGCTTGTCTCCAAGTCACCATTGTGGGATCTATAGAGGCACACGTAGACTCGACTCTGACAAATCAGGTCTACACGTACCACCAACATGTAGAGGGAAAGGTCCTCCAAGCAGCGCAGACGGTGTCAACAAACATCCGTCCTGACGAACAAGCATACTCCGGCTTTCGCTTTGAAGGATTCTTCAAGCATGTAGCCGGGATAATTAAGGTAGCTGGTATCGACAGGACGGAGTATTCGAGTCTCCGTAAGAAACAACATTGCTGGTCGTGCTGTCTCGAGATGGTGGTGGAAAGCGTTGAGGTTAGCGTAGAGTCCATGGATGTTAGCGAACTCAACCTCAAGCAGCGAAGGTATGGTGGGGGTGTGCACCGCTGATCGACCGTTATTTCTTATTTGCGCTGTCATTTGTGAAATGAAGAAAAAGACGTGAAGTGAGCAACGCATTGCCACGATAGGGATGGTCAAAGAGTGGAGCTGTGTTTCCCCAAGAAGCTGCCAGAAGGGAAAATAAACTGTTCCGCCGGACGGAAGGGCCCCCGAACCCTCCCGGTAGTGGCCGCCGGGACCCCACCGTCCGGTCACCAACCGGCATGACGGTCCACATCGAGATTATGCGTGGCCTGGTGGGGCAGCCTCGCGAGCTGGTTAGGAACGCTTGGGCCCTGTACTCTGCCACGGGCGGCCAGCGGAACAACCGTTTCTACGATTCTCCCTGTCCGGCGGGTCAATATAATTTCCCCCGGCATTAGTTTAACAGCAACTTCCACCGGACCACCACATATCGCGGCAATGCGCACTCGGGCACTGGCTGTACGCTGGCTGATCTCGAATCGCGGCTGCAAGCAGCCACTTCACCATGCGTACGGTGGTAACAAGCCAGGCGGATGATTGACATCCTACCACCAGATGAGCAGATGGTCGCTCAGATATCCCTTAGTCAACTCTTACGACACCCATGGGAGAGAGAGGGGCAGTGGCTATGTGAACTTGGCACCCGACTTTGGAAAATCGCCTTTTTTCTTTTTGATTCTTATAGATATATGTTTGTAGTTAATTGTAGTGACATATTTTTTGTTTGAGGTAGTTCTTAAAAAAAAATTAGAGCTCATCGAAAAAAACTCATGCCCCGGTTTTGTCGGCACTCAAAATGAATGGTTGATTCTTAAACATAATCGTTTGTAGTTGATTGAGTGGAAAAAATTTCGTTTGTAGATGAAGCAAAAAAAATATTTTTTTGTGTGTATATTATATGATGAGAATCATTTATAAGTCTTTTTTTTGTTTTGAATTATTGAGAGAATATTTTATAATGTTCATTTGTACAATATATATTTTTAGATATGTGTGTAATTTTATACATTACTTTTTGTAAAAATGCTAAAAGTGTACGAATACTTTTTACACTCACCGTATTTATGTAAAATCAATAACAATTGTATTTTAAATGTCGGCGAAGTTATTATCGGTACTTTGTAAGTAAAATTAAAGTGGATATAAATAAGCAAGTGAAATATAATCATTTTATAAATTAAGGTCCTTTATTAATCAAAAACTGTTTGTAGTCTATAATATAGAAGAGCTATTACCATGGAATATGTAAATATAAGTTTGTTTCGGTCTACAAAGACTTTAATTAAAATAGAGTATAATATCATACTGATGTTCTTTATTGTATACAGTAACAGCCTGTGATGTCCCACTGCTGGGCTGAGGCCTCTTCACCTCTTTTTGACACACTGTTCAAATGCGGGTTGGTGGAATACACATGTGCCAGAAATTCAGTGAAATTTGACACATGCAGGTTTCCTCACGATGTTTTCCTTCACCGTCAACCACGAGATGAATTATAATCACAAATTAAGCACGTGAAATTCAGTGATGCCCGGGTTTGAATCCGCGATCATCGGTTAAGATTCTTCGAGTTCTTACCACTGGGCCATCTTATTGTATACGTCAGCTCATATTTAACGCTTGTTCAGACAGGTAGGAACCGCGCGATTGCAAGCCATGTTGCGGTTTGAACAGCGAACCGCACTATTCTATTTTAGCGGTTGAATGTCTAAATATTTTTGAATAACCCCGTATTAATAATAATGGAGCCGGGAATAACGTCAAACTAATAACGCGCAACTATCGCCGTTACATAAATTTAATAAATGCAATTGCTAAGGAGCAAATATTTTAGTTTCTTATATACATTTTTTTTAGGTTATAGGAATTCTAGTGTGTTGCGATTGTTGCCATCATAATAAATTTAATAACTACTTTTGAAAAAAAGTTTGTAATTATGTGTAATTGTGTGAACTTTCATAATTTTTGTTCATTATTTGTTTATTTTCTAGTGGTGAATAATTGGAAAACTGTGATGTGACAAAATTCTTCAATCAAATTAGCTTTTTATGTAATTGTTTTGTAGACGATAAATTCTCAACGCCCTAGTTTCTTTAACAGCATGTAAAGTATTTGATCCTACTTTTTTCGCGCAATTATTATTTAGACTGTTTTATAAATATGTCAGAACTTAGCCTTACATTATTATATTTTATAATTATGTGTTTCGTGTATGCAATAACGCAGCCACAAATCAAAATAGAGTTCTTGTAATCGAATTCCATTGATATTAAATAGCGTATTCGTATGCGAAGTTGGTTTACATTAATATGTTACTTCTTACAATAGCTTATCTATTACAAATTTTATAAATGTTTAGCGTAACTCCACGTCACACATGCCTTATTCATGTTGAATATTTGTAACCTCGACTTTGGTTACATATTTACTAAGATATAAATAGCACAATGAATATATAAAGCAGGAGGCTGATTCAGCGGTGCTTAGAATTTTATGCATGAGCATTTAAATTTATTAAAGTTCAAATATGAAAATGAGCATTAAAATTTTACAGTAATTATTAATTTCATTCATTTATGTTTTGGTAAATATATCGTTTTCGTAGGATCAACGATCATTTTTGCTTTCAATAGTAAACAAATTTTATCCGTCTGTAATTGTTTCAATATTTTGTGGTTATACTTATATTAAACACATATCCGGAAAGCTAATTCACCCCTGAGATTATATTTAACAGCTCAATAATATTAATAAATAATTGAGACCATAAAAGAAAAATAAAGAACAGATGAAAAAAGTGAACGCTTAGGGGCCTGCAAATGAAACAAGGCACGATTGGTCTGTCTAACTTAACGCTATAAGGAGTTAAGAGACGATATTCGGTCACTCTTTTATTAGTATTTCTATTTTAAAAATAAACCAGCATACATTAGAAATAATCTTTTATTCATTATGTAATAACAACTTACGTCCCTGGAAATTGGTTTAAAGTCAGTATCATTATTTGTATTTAAATTACGTTCGCAAACATACGTACATCCTTCTAAAAACCCAATACGAAATCAAAGGACTAGAAATCCTGAAGATTTATCAGAAATTCGACTTAAAAAACGGTCAATTACAATAACTCCCAAATGAGAAGGCGATACTGGATAATCAAGTTCAAATAAGGTTTGTCACGAATCTAATAAAATAGATTGCTCATTCATACTTTTAATATCAATGATATATAAAGAACACTTAAGTAGTTTGTAACATAAAACACAAAATACTACTTCCTTAATTATACAGTATTGAAGAATATTTATTGCGCTTACTAAATCATAATTACCGTATTTCTATATGAAAACCTGATATTGAGTTACATTTTGTTTAAATAAATAGTTCTAATCAGAGATACTAATACACACGTGCCTATTAATTGTATTTAACAGATTGAAATTATGGTGAATGGTATATTTTTCTAGATAATTAATTACATTACTCATACGTTCTATATTTTAAAATACGTGAAAATCATTCGAATTGTGTTTAGTAGTAATTCGACATTTAAAACCTTTGACAAGTGGAATAGTTCGCGATACTATCGATCTCCAAGTTGATGTTTGGCGTGCCACTCCCAACCACACCCTCCATACAAGATAATAAAAATCGACTACTCTGTGCCGCCCCGCCGGCATACTAACATTATAATATTATTACACCGTTTATATTACTGGGATAAGTGATCCTACGAAATTATAGATAAGGCTATTGTTGGCAAAATATTCATAAGGCGAGGACACGAGTATAAAGTTGACTCGACTCGCTGACCATTCCAAAATGTTTTTCTTGTCTCTCAATGTCTCGTTTTGAAATTAAATTGAGATTTAAAATAACATAAGAAATATACTTTAAAGACAAGAAAATTATTAAATATTTATGCAATCGGTTTTTAACAATAGCCATTTCATATTAAGCAATTTCTTGTTAATTTTAAAAGCACCGGTAAAAATTTGTAACAAAAATAAATTTCAAACGAATAGCATTGGAGATTAAAAGAAAAAATAAACTATTTGAACTCACGGACAGAGGCTTACGTAAAGTATTTCAAGAAATGCATTCACATTTTCAACGAATATTTCAAACTTAGTTAATTCTTAATTTTAAAAAAATGTACTTATAATTCAACACATTCTACTTGGTGATAGGGCTTCGTGCAAGCTCGTCTGGGTAGGTACCACCCACTCATCAGATATTCTACCGCAAAACAGCAGTACTTGCTATTGTTGTGGTCCGGTATGAAGGGTGAGTTAGCCAGTGTAATTACAGGCACAAGGGACATAGCATCTTAGTTCCCGAGGTTGATGGCGCATTGGCGATGTAAGCGATGGTAACATCTCTTACAATGCCAATGTATATGGGCGTTGGTGACCACTTACCATCAGGTGGCCCATATGCTCGCCCACTTTGCTATACAATAAATAAAAAAAAATAATAAAAAAATAAAACACTTATATCCTATTTATTTTTATAGTAGTAATCCCGATGATCATTCGATTTTTTTTCTTAAGGTCAATGGAGGCTTCTATCTATTATATCATCATTTTCAACTATTAATAGAATGATGAAGGTGATTACTAAGGAAGAGTACTTCTATGGAAATAAGGAACTAGCTCTGTCTTAATAAGAGAACCTACCTTGACGATTAATTAAGAAAATGGCTAACAGATTGATTTTCTTAAAGTTTGAACTGTTATTTCGGAAATATTATAGAAAAACTGCTTTGAAAACTTATTTCGCTATAAAGCTTTCTTCATTTCATACCCAAACACAACTTTTATTAATACTATTGAAATATATGAAAGTTCTAAAAACAACTATAAACAGGATAATTTGTCGACTGTTTTATTACAAAGATGGTTTAATTATGTCCGAGAAACTTAGTACCCATTATACAACATTTTGACTCAATGAGATGAAATCAGACTAAGGTACAGTGACAGAAATAATATTGTTACTATCCGGATATGACGACACAAAAAGGACATATTTTTTATAATTTGATTTGCGATATGGAATGACATGAAAGAACCGTAACTAAAATTACATTGTTTGTGTATCAGAAAGAGATTCTTGTAGTGAAATTAAAAAAATATATACTTAAACTATTATATTATGTACAATTCCGAAACTTACAAAAAATTACACATCTCAAAAACTATGAAAACTGTTATACTAAAAAAAAAAAATTTATTGACATCATTTTTAGTTATTATACATTATCATGAGCTACCCTGTTAGTACTTGCATTTTATTATCACTTTGTTCTTAGGTTTTTGCATCACTTTTGATGTACATCTAGATGAAATACCTATTAGTTTAATAATATTAGTTGGTGTTTTGTTTTATTTTTAAAAGATTTGCAATTCAACTCGTTTTGCAACAGTAGATGTTGGTATACATCATATCAATTACTTGGCTATTTTGTGTTATGCACAGTGCCTCAGTGTTAAAAGTGCAGACATTATGCTATATTATTGAAGTACAAATAGACAAACAACGATGATATTGGTAATTTAAAAAAAAAACAACACAATACCTACAATGAAACAAGTTTCAAAGTATGTGAATTAGAGCAAGTCACTGAATTGTAAAAAAATTAAATAAAAGCCACTAACCACTAACTTTTATACAATTTGAAAAAGTATTATAATTTGTTTAGCATTTTAAGTCAACAACATTATTTATCAAGTTTTCCATACTCTTCTGGTATTTTTACTATGGAAATGGCAAATTGAATATGATTACTTATTTTATAAAATCATAAAAACTTGTATTGGATGTCATGTATCTATCCTTATTATCAAATTAATATTTATTTAGACATATATGTATATGTAATTCAAATTATATCTTTTTAACTAATACTGGAACATTTACCTTTATAAGGAATAAAATAATTATTATATGTTTCGACACATAAAACATTATTGATAACTAGAAAATAGAATAGCATGATGAAAAAGTGCAATACTAATCAACATTATGTATTTATATATATATATATAAACATTTATTTGGCAATAAATTGCTTCCTTTTTATAGACCTTACAAAAAAAGATATATATGACCTTATTAAAAAAGTTTCTTCTGTACTTTCAACAAAACATTTTAAAATACAATTTCGACAAATTACTTGGGCACCCATTATGTAACTCTTGTATTAATTCCTTAATTATATTATTTTACAGCTACATAGAAATGAATATGGGTGAGTCTAGAACTTGTAACAACGAATAGATGCAGATATCAAACATATGGTAATGTAAATAAGGTAAATATGGTAAGTAAATGTAATCATCAATAATGTAAATAAGGTAAGTTTATTACAAAATGTACAGTTGTCTCGGACGAATAGTGATAATTAATTATGCCACAAAAGTATATGTACATTTTTCACAAGATTTATGTTTCATAAATTGATAGTTATAATTATTACTAATTACCAACTACTGTACCAGAAAATAGTTGATTGTTATTGATTTCAGTAAAATAACTACTATTACAAGGGTTTAATTAATTATATTAAAATAATATGTAAGCTTTGAATAAGTATGAGAGAAGTGTTTTTACAGTAAAACAAAAACGTAAAGCAGACACAATAAACCTACAACATTATATCAATCAAAATAAACAGATAAAGCCGATCTTTAATAGTATTTTATAAATATTTATCTTCTTGAATTGTCTTTATTTTAGAGCAAATTTTTTATTTAGTTCAGGGTTTAAAAATACTTTCTATGAGACTTTACAAAAGAGGACTTTTCTATCTTCTAACTACTTAACATGCAAGAGATTGTATAGTCTGTCATTCTAATAAGATTTCAAAAAGTATTATAGTAATGAGAATAATATTAATAAAAAGAAAATTCATATCATCATTTGAAATATTTAGTGAATTACACTGTGCAGAAGTTTTAATTTTTTTTCGTTTGAATATGTTGTTACCAAAAACATGGTAAGTTTTTTTTTGACATGGATTATTGAATAGTGTTTTTAAAACTATAATGATCATAAAGTTTATTATATGTCATAGTTTTATAATGAAAAAGAAAATGCTAAGTTCTATATATATTTAAATTGTTTAACTTACCATAAATATGTTATTATTTCTCTTGAAAATTTTCCACTTCATAAGCAAAGTTACTTTCATCACATTCAGGTGAAATTTTCATCCAAATTATAACTCACTTAAATAATTCATTTACTCATTATAAAAACAGCGTAAGTATTTACAATCATATAATGTTTACAGAGACATCAGACTCAATACCACAGTCGAGTTCTAAAAATACTTCAACACGATAAAACAGTATGAATGTGTTAAAACATAAAGCAACACAACGATCAACGATGACAATGAGTAAATGTGGATCGCGAATCCGGATTAACCACTACAGTTCTACTGAACTAGCATCGATGTGTGAGATATTCTCAACTACTACAGCTACCGAATGCTTAAATGATAAAATGCAAACACCAAACACATCTAAAATTACATCTCAAATGATACATTGATTTGAAATTGTTGTACACTCAATTCTTAGTTTAGTTAGCAAATAACAAGTGCCTGACACGGGATGTTAATGTAGGTGTTAGTTACGGAAATTAGTTTATTTAACACTAGAAAGTTGAAAGTAAAATCTTAAAACTGTAGAATTACATATTCAAGTAGACCACTACAAACAAAAGAACAAACTGCACAGAGAAGTACTCGCAATAAATTCAACGTGAGCAAGAGCAACGCAAAAATGTACTGTTGCCAATACAGAATACACCACAGATTGCTGATTTATCATGCAGTATCGAATAATATTGCATTTAGATGTTATCTCACTCTTTCAAACTAACCAATAAACTATGTAATTATTGTACTATGGCAACCTTTGACGTTAAATTTGTTTACTGCATATATATTAAATTTAGATGAACGTTTGCTAATTTACTTTCAGCATCAACTATTTTTACTGTTTAACCAAGTTTTAAGAACTTAATAAAAATATTTACCTAATTGTTGATAGTGTAGAAAGTTCTCGAGCATTTAAAGACTAATCATAGACATTTATAAAAACATTGTTTTTATTATTGCATCTATATTCTACATTTCTTGTTTTTTTACAAGTGACAAGTGAAGTTGTCGATTCTAACAACTTCTGAATTCTTGCTTGATTTATTATTTGATAATTCGTGTTCTTAAGTATATAATAATTTAACAGACAAAAGAACAAGTAACTTAAAAAATGGGGAAAGGATTTAATAATTATATGTGTAAGAAGTTTTTCCATCCAGCTTCGAGAGATAATTTAAAAAGGGTACGGGTATAATTTTAAGGAACTCTGACATTGTCTTTAGAATAATATAGAACATACAAAATTCTCTTTCGTCATAATGGTGGAATATTTTGAAATGAAAATTTAATTCCAAATGTCATACTTACATACTTTTATATGTTATTTTTTATAAATCAACAGTTAATTTTATTTATGTAAACGGAATTTAACTGTATCTCATTTCATAAAAACCATTAGGTATGGATGGCAGAACAGAAAACTGAAGCTTACAAGAAAAAACAGGAAGAATTGAGGGTACAATATGAAAAGGAGCAGGAATTACATGAAAATAAGTAAGGTTCTTAAAATATAAGCAAATCATTTCATCATATTTTTAATGTGAAGTATGTTTATGCATAATTATGTTTTTTCCAGAGCACTGCTAAGTAAAGACAGCAAAGATAAACTGAGCCTAAATTTCATGTATGAACCTCCACCAGGAGTTAAAAAAGAGCGTGAACGTGAAGACAATGAACCGGAGTATAAATTTGAATGGCAACGCAAATACAATGCGCCGAGAGAAAGTTATTGTAAAGGTGACAATGAAATCAGGGATCAACCATTTGGAATTTTAGTCAGAAATGTAAGGTGCATTAAATGTCACAAATGGGGTCATATTAACACAGGTAAAGCATTTTATCTATTAAATAAATTCTATTGTGTGGACTTCGCACATTGTTATGTATTTTAGTTGTTAAGTTTGAGTGACCTATGGTGAAGCCATCTTCAGTTTGTTTAAGTTTTAGTAAGTGTCATTATGCAACAAATAATATTATGGATTGATATTATTGATTTGGCATTTATCTAAATTTAAAAATTATTATTTTATTTTAACATTTGAGTAATACGGCAGATCCAGTAATATACTAATTATACTTATACTGGTTACTATAATTTTTAGAAGAATGGTTGGTTATCCATTAAACAAAATTTAGAATTAAGATATCATTAATTTATTTAGTACAATTGAATTACAGATAAAGAGTGTTCAATGTATTCACTGTCAATGAGCGAAGCAAGAGCACTTCAAGCTTCAGCTTCTGTGCCTGAGGAAGAAGAGGAAAAACCTGATGTTCCGACATTGATGCAGCAAATGAGGGATACAGGTCTTGTAATGAAAGCTGGAGCTATGCCTCTTGCTGCAAATAAAATGGTTGATAATGATTCTTCACTTACTGAAACAGATCTCATAAGTCAACTGACAAAGAAACAGAAGAAGAAGCTATTAAAGTAACTATTTACTGACAATTGTATTTGTTTATGTATTATTAAAAATAAATAATTTTGGTTTCTTTTTACAGAAAACTGGAGAAGCTGGAAAAGAAGAAGGACAAAAAGCATAAGCATAGTAAACATTAAAGTGATATGTTACAAATTGTCATTAAAAATCAAGCTCTGATTTAACCTCTACTAAAACAAAATTAAATATGTACAATGTAATGTATAATAGTGTACAATTTCCACTCAATCAATTAAATGAAACAAGTACAAATACAATTGCAAGATTTGCAACACATTGAGCACACAACAACCTAAATAAAAAACAATTATCTATTTTATGAAACATTGCAACAAAGGAATTATTTTAAGTTCTTTTGGCTTAATAGGAATGAAAATTATTTGAAAACATATATGTGGATATGAACATTTACTTCTACATGCTTTCTAAATTTTTTGGAATTTAAAATGTGCTGTCATTTTTTGTTTGTTTTGTATTTAGTCTGGACTACTAATAAAATATAATACATTTAAGGAAAATAAAACATCTATTGTCTATATCACAGTTTTCATTGTTTGTTACCCTATATAACATCAAAAATATTTATAATTTTAGTACTACAAGATCACTTACTGGATTACATAATTAACCAAAAAAAAAATCAGAAAAATATTTTTATTATAAAAAACAAAAACACTAATTATTATATTTTTACTTCACATTACAAAATCCTTTTCAGGGTCTTAAATAACAATTAATTTTTTTATAATATTAAAATTCTAAATCTTAACATAAGTTTTTTCATCAATTTCTATTATGTCTTGTCTGTCATTTCTCTCCTTCCAATGAAGATACAGTACACAGCCGGTTATGATAACTATTATGGCAGTTAAAACAAAGACACTCTTAAGAATAACTTTACTTGGTGTGACAAACAATTGTGCTCTCCACTGTGAAGCATCATTTGATGGAGAAGGAATTATAACAATTTGAGAATTTGGAATAATCTGTGTCCAGCTTTTAGAATGTCCTGAAAGACCAACAGTTAGTGTATCAACAAAATTTGGAGTTCGATCCAGTCCAAATATCGAATATGGAAGTTGTAAAGCAAAGTATGCTGACTGTGATAATTGTGCACATACTCCTGTTCTGTAAGTGCCTTCTTGTGACCAGGTGTTATAACCAATTTTTGGACCTGGCAAATTGGTTCCTGAAAAAAACATATTATGATTAAACAACAAAACAATATAAACAGGTTATTTTATTTCCTGCTAAAATTTAGCATAAATAAAATTTTAATTACTCAATTAAAATTTTATATATGTTAAATTACTCAATTGAAGATTTTAATTACTTAATTCTACATAATTATATAAAAAATATTATACAACTAAGTTGAAATATATTGTATTGTTAGCAATGAATGAAAGCTATTGAAATGTAAATTACTTACCAAAAGTCACTTTCCTTTTATACAGAGTTCCATTAATAGTAGGTATTTTCTCATTACTCAAGCCGGTCACAACAATAACTTTAATGAAATTCGTATCATATTCTAATTCATTCCTGAAGGCCTTCATCATATACTTTTGTGTTGAATTTGTTATATTTTTTTGTATGTAAATAACATCAAGAACACCATCCATATAAAAATCATAGAATGTAGCTAAAACAACATTGTGACCAAAGGAAGTGAATTTTTCCCACTGAACTTCAAATGTCCGATGAAATTTACATCCTGGTAAGTTACATGGGACATTATGAAGAAGAAACGCTCTTGTGTCTCTATCGTTAACAGGGCTAAGGGTCATGAGAATATCTGGATATCCGTCCATATTATAGTCTCCACTGCGCATTGTGATTGTATCCAAATAAATTTCATCTCTTGGAGGCACAAATCTCCAGAGAGATCCTTTCCCATCATTAAAATCTATTTGCAAATCATGCCATTCTTCATTGTCATAGATCAATATTGTACTGTTTATACATTCCAGGTCATAGCAGACTGGTATTACTAAAAAGAAATCTCCAGAAAGTGCAACATCAATAAACAATGCTTGTCCATATATAGCAGGATGGCCAACCAATAACTCAATGCTGTAGTTATAACGAAATCCATTTGGTTCCTCATTTAACCAAATTTCAATATCTAATGCAGTTGTCACTAAGAGATCTGCAGCATTATCATCATTGACATCTAAGAATGAATGAGAGTGCGGCAGTTTTATTTTCATGGAACTTGACTTAGCCATAATTATTTCTTTGGGTGTAGATCTTGTCTGATCAAATACCCAAAACACTCTCTGATTTTGAACGTTAATACCAAAGAGATCCAAAATCATATCTCTATTATAGTCTAATACTAATGGGTGGCCAATAGTTATTGCTTTTATTAGTAGAGCATCTGAACAGTTTAAATTAGACATTCCACCCCATAAAATTCTTACTTCGTGAATATTTGAACTCGCATTTTGAATTTGAGTAGTTAAAAGTATATCCATATAGGCATCTCCATCATAGTCACCTGGTACAATACTTGTAATATTAAGATTACTAAAGCTGCATGTATAAACTGAAGGTCGTAGAAACGGTTCTTTGTCGTGAGCTAAAAATACTTCTATACTAGAACCGTTTATAATGAAGGCGTCAGTCAGTTCATCTGAATTAAAATCTCCAAATGCAGCAATTAGTCCCTCATTCTTATTTCCGAAAGAACTCACTGTCATGTCACTTATCACTAAGGATTGGATGAACACCACATTTGACAAACCCAAACAAATATAAATAAACATTTTGCATACAAAACATAAGGACTGCGTTTTGTATGTAGAAGCCTTAGAAGTCAACACTTAAGTATATTTTGTTGAAATAATTTAATTTCATAACCAAATCAAATATAGATTTAACCAAACTAAACTAAACGAAAACAAATATTCATAAAATAAGTACAGTACATTTGATTATGTTAGGTATAATGTTTTGTTACATACAAATATACAATACAATGGCATAGCAATAGCTTATTGGATTTGACAATTGAGTCAGAATTGACATTGACATTGGCTTCACAATTACAGAGTATCTAAGATATATCAAAATGTGTAAAATGCTAACATTATTTATATATATTATTAATTGTTCAAAACGTAAACAAATTAAGGAAGGCAAACGGGCAAACTAAATTACTGGTCGGTACTAAAAACGTATAAATAGTCATATTAAAAATAAGTACAGTCTACAGTGTGTAATGACATATATTTTTTCGCAATGGATAATGCTCAATGATATTATACGTATAAAAAAGTAAAGTAAAAATGTATTGAAAGGTTACTTACATTTCATATATCACTTATCACAAGGGACATAACAGCTTAGTTCCCAAGTTAGCCCATAATTGGCGATTTAATATTTCTTACATCGGAATTTAGAAATTGAATCTAGATTTAAATTTTCTTAGACCATGAATACAACAGTCGAAATGCGAACTCAACTGTGTATGGAACTGACTCTACTGTCTATGAAATGAACCACAGACGTCAAAAACTAGAATAGCGCTTTTATAAATATATTTTGTCCAATCCCATGTAAAATTTGTGATCAATAACATTAAACAAAAATGGCTGATGTTATATTAAAGCTTAAGCGTAATCGTCCAGGTTCAAAAGCAAAGGTGAACTATTTAAAATAGATTTTACAACATAGCATTTCGTTAATGTTCAAACATCGTCTTATAGGATTAGTATTTTTTAGGATTTTTGCCGATGGCCTGATGAGCCATTTGAAGAAATGGATAGTACTCTAGCGGTTCAACAATTTATCCAACAAACTATCAGACGCGATCCTGCTAACTTAGAAGCGATACTTAAAATGCCAGAAGCGCAGGATGAAGGGGTGTGGAAATACGAACACTTAAGGTTTTGATCTTATCATTACAACATGGAGTATAACATTATTTAAGGTCATGCTCACAGCCTTTCTCTTTACTTGCAGACAATTTTGTATGGAATTAAATGGCTTAGCAGTTAGATTGCAGAGTGAGTGTAATCCAGAGACATGCCCTCAAATGACAGCGACAGAACAATGGATTTTTCTATGTGCTGCACACAAAACGCCTAAAGAATGTCCAGCTATTGACTATACAAGGCATACTCTTGATGGGGCTGCTTGTTTATTAAATAGCAATAAATATTTTCCAAGCAGGTAAAAAATCAGTTAATCTATATAATAAATAAATGTTGCACTAATATCATTATTTTATCACAACGATTAAGGATTTTACTCACCATGACAAGTTTGGATTACTTTAAAAACGAATGATATTTTTTTTATAAAATTAATCTGTAATGTTATCTTCTTAATTTTTTCAGAGTCAGTATTAAAGAGTCGTCAGTGGCAAAATTAGGATCCGTATGTAGAAGAGTCTACAGAATATTTTCTCATGCATATTTCCACCATCGTGCAATATTTGATGCTTTTGAAAAAGAAACACATTTATGCAAGAGATTCACAGATTTTGTTACAAAATACTCAATAATCTCTAAGGACATTCTTATATTGCCAAAATTGGATGATGAAACACCAATTACACAACCCGTTGGTGAATCAGAAGCTTGAGACATGATTTTATGGCAACAATGTCAAGAGTTTCTCAAAATACTTATTATATTAATAGCTATATGTAAATTATTAAACATCTCAATTACCAAGTAAAGAAATAATGTTTTTTTATTTTTGTGTATATTCAAGTTGATAACCTTTCTCCACTATGCTTAGGTATTATGACATATATTAGAAGTATTGGTATATATTTTTCCAATAAAGTTATGTTTAATTTTTAACCAGTTTTTACCAGTAAATGCACTTACTGTTTTACAAAGTACCATTGAGGTTTTTCTCAATTGACAATGTAACTAGCTGTTATTCTTTATAAATAAAGTCTGCAATATACATAAATTAGTTTTTTTATTGTTATTACATTTTGTCCACAAAAAAAGTATGCATGAAATTGATGAATAGTATATAGAATAGTAAAGTTCAAATAAAAATAATGTTTGTGTGGGAAAATGGAGTTTCTCTAGGTGAGGTTTGGTTATTTCATCATGCATAATTATGGGCTCTAATATTATCAGCTACATGCAGGTTTTGTATGGGTTATGTATGATTTTAATAATAATTTTTCACTGCCTCGTTGGTCTAGTGGCAACATTTAGGGCCACAGACACGGTGGTCCTGGGTTCAATTCCCAAGTCGGGCCAATAAAATGTTATTGAGATTTTTTATCGAAATTTCTCAGTAGCAGCCCCAGAGTATTTAAGTTGAAAGTTTGTATACTACCGTGCCTCGGAATGCAGGTAAAGCCGTTGGTCCTGCACCTGAACTTTTTCCGGTAGTGTCGGATTGCCGTCCCATTGGATTATGAGGGTTAGGGAATAGAGAGTGAACCTGTGTTTGCATATACACTTGTGCACTATAATATGTCCTGCGCAGTTGGCTAATCTCTCTTGAGATTGGCCGCCGTGGCCGAAATCGGTCTGGAGGACTATTATTATATGATTTTAAATAAGTTACTAGATAAGTACGTAAATCTCAGTAAAAGCTTGCCCAGACATAAAATCAAAATATGTTTAGATCCATACATTTAATCTAATAGGTTATCTCTTTTAATTTGAGAGTTAGTAAAGATTAATAGTTCATTGCATTGACAAGTGAAAATACTAACCTTATCAATAACATAATTATCTAGCTTATTTAAGTGACATTTTATTAAAATACTGAGCAGCTTAATTTATTTAGCCGCACCAAGAAGATAGATTACAATTTTAAATGTATTTGCCATAAGTAAGGTCCTCCAGACCGATTTCGGCTAAGGCGGCCAATCTCGAGAGATTAGCCAACTGCGCAGGACATATTATAGTGCACGAGTGTGTGCGCAAACACAGGTGCACTCTCATTTCCTTAGCTCTCATAATCCGATGGGACGGCAATCCGACACGACCGGTAAGAGTTCAGGCGCAGGACCAACGGCTTAACGTGCTTTCCGAGGCACGGGAGTGTACACACTTCCAACTTCCATACTCCGGGCTGCTACTGAGAATTTTCTAACAGAAAAACCCAATAACTATTTATTGGTCCGACCTGGGAATTGAACCCAGGACCACCGGGTCTGCAGCCTTATATCTAGCCACTAGACCAACGAGGCAGTCATATTGTACAAATGGTCACAAAATATGTTTTAATAAGAACATCAATAAAAAACTTTCTCAAGTAACAAATAGGTGTGTTTGAAGTTAAATAAATATTGAGTAATATGAAATCATTAATTGTCCAACAAATCAATTAATTGATAAAGCCTGCTTCAACAAAAAAATACATATAATTCAAACCATTACAAATATTTCAACTTTGTCATATTGTAATAGTAATATTTTGAAAAACTTAGATTTAATATATATGTTTGATTTACTCATATAGTTCTGATTTTAAGGATGAGTGAGCCAGTGTAACTGCAGGCACAAGAGACATAACATCTTCGTTACCGAGGTTGGTGGCTCATTGGCTATGTAAGGTTAATATTCCTTACATCTTCAATGTCTCTGGGGAGTGGTGAATACTTAACATTAGGTGGCCCATTTGTCCGTCCACCTCCCTACATAAAAAAAAGTAAATCAATATGCAATTGCATACATAGTGAAAGTTATAATTAAAAAAAAACAGTTTAGATTTCCTTATAATGTAACAAAAAGTATATTATTCCAATGTTTCAGCATTCTTATGTTTGAAAGGCTTTTTTGTCTTGTATGATTGTTGCTGCTTAGAATTATTGCCAGAAACTTTTTCCCAAAACTTTTTACTTTGAGGGGTTTGGTATCTGAAAGAAAATATTTCAACAAATTAGGTGGACCTTAATATAATAGAATGTTGTATAATATATATTCAATAAATTCCATATATATGTTTTTTTTATATTCTTATAGTTTAGTCATGCTAGAAAAAGTGTATTCATAGAATTTCTGATTGTTATTAAGTGTTGATTGTTAGTAGTATATATCAATTATCAACATACCCAAGTTGATTTATATCTGCTATTTCTGGAATTGATAGCAATATGTGTATAACAGGTATTTGACGTTTAACAACTATTGTTTCAAGTCCATCTATTTTTGGCTCCCAGTATTCTTCAACACTGAAAAATATTATATTCATTAATACTGAATTATCTAACCAATTTATTATAACTTTGAGCCAAGGTAGCACAAGGGTTAGATGATTCTAAGCTGATAATCGCAGGTCCAAATCATGCTAAGCACTACTGAATTTTCTTGTGTTCAATGTATGCTTATAATTCGTCTCATGCTCGGCAGTGAACTAAAACATAGCAAGTAAACCTGCATGTGTCTAATTTCATTGAAGGTCTGCCACAAATATATCTACTAACCCACATTGGAGCAGCATGTTGGAAAAAGCTCAAAACCTTCTTATCAAACGAAGATTAGGCCTTAGCCCAGCAGTCGGACATTTGCGTTACTTTATTATACCAAGTTTAAAATGGTTTTCAATAATGTTTGCTTTGTAATGAAATTAGACATATACAGACCTTTTATGTGTTAATTTCGTCACTTGGTGTTGGATGGAAAACTGTCTCTTTATAATTTCTGCACATGAGATGGCCTTAGCAATAGCAACACCAGCACCACTCCATACTACAGCAGTGGCTGCTTTATCTTCGAGTATTCCAGATGCATGAGAAATCAAATTTGTCATTTTGCTTCCACCTTTTACCTATGTAAAGAGTTATTAATTAAAACAGTATAGTTTTACAATTCAAAGCAGCAATAACGTCGTAAGCCTTTCATACCTGCATCCAAAGGAAGTTTTCAGGAATATCCTTGATAGGTATTTTATTTCGATCCATTTCTTCCTCAACATTTTTACCTTTAAAGTAGTTTTCCATATATATTATTACAAAATATTATTTCTTTTTAAACTTTACTTTAGAGGTAATTAGATGACAACTGACAATGACATGAGTGACAGTGACTTAGTTCAGACTGTCAAACCGTGCCGATTGCGTATGACTTTACCAAAAGTGCAAAAAATTAAAAGAAAAATAGGAAAAAATTCAAAATCTAGCATCAAAAATAAGCTATATAAAAGATTATTATAAACTAATTGATATGCACTTAAGAAAGTTAGTAATATTAAGCATACTGAATAGGATAAATATATTTTTATTTCGTTATATGTTGATTTATCAATTCAGCTTTACTAATAGCCCATTACAACATTTGTTTTGTTTTGTATATAGTTTCAAAATATAAAAACAAACTACGTCATGGTTCTAGTATATAAATAGCATACCTAAGGACCACCACTACGACAAAATGTAATTTGCGAATAGCTACTGAATTTTATATTTTCTCAAGCATAGTCAAGTCATTCAAGAGTCATACAGGATCACTAACAGTTAATCAGATAATAAAGATTGATAAATATTATACAGCTCATAATAAGATATCATACAAATGAAAGATTGATTGATGTAAAATAAAATCGCTATCCGCGCCTGACGTTTTTTTTCGCTTAGTTCTTGTAATCCATGCACTGAAATTTGATGCTGGAGATTGGATCTGAGCATATTTGCATTTGTTACCAATGCTGAATTTGTTAACATGCAATTAATTTATCTCTAGTTATCTTTTCCAACTTCCCACAGGGAAGCATTTGGGGTTAAGTACATTCATTTAAATAATAATTATTAAATATCCCCGCAGATACCGAGTTACAATACATGATTAACTAATTACAATAGATAATTATTTTCTTATTTATTAATATTGTTGTATTATGAATTAAAACTATCCTACAAGCAAACAAACAGAGGCGTAAAAAGTCAGTTTGTTTTACATTTAAAGAAACTATATATATATAATATAGTTGATTCTAAATTAAATATTCTCTAAGCAAAAATTGTATTCAAGATTTGATTTTTAACCAGTAGTTTTAAAAATATTACATTATATTTGAAAAAGCGTAAGAGAAAATAGAGCAATAGGTACAACGATGTTTCTCGTTCGAGATGTGCAAAAAGTGTGGAAGATATGAAACTAGTAGGTATATAGAGTATACCTATCGGGTACCAATTTTATTATAATCGTAGTAAATGTTAAATATTGTTTCAATGTTTTCAATAAATAAAGCCTTGGACCTATTTACGAAAATTCGGACCCATAATTTAAAAGGTTTCTAAATAATGTACTTAACATATATTTTGTTACTAGTATCTAGGGATTACTTGAGCGAAGCTATATATTTGGCATGACGTTGTATAGAAGGTAGTAGGACCAGGGTAGGGTAGTCTGTGCAGGTCTGATTAGGTAATTAGGTATAAATTTGATAAAAATACAATTTTTAAATTAGTCTAATATACGTACAAATACAAAAAAACTGTATTGTGAATTACTCTAGCCTTTAATATGTATATTTTGTTGAAATTTATTTAGTATGATGCTAGCTATGAGTATATACTTATACTGTATATAAATTATTTTAATATCTTGGAAAACGAAAGAAAATGGTTTCTTGAGGTTCTATTAAGATTATAATAGATAGGCTATCTTTCAACTAAAACCTATACTACTTATGTTGCGGACTATGTAAATACAAAATTCTAAAACGGGAGACACAAATAAGATCGCTTGCGTAATTAGGTACATAGAATCATGTAAAGGTTATCGATTGCGATATAAAAGCATAATATAAGTCATGGTTAGACAGTTATCGAAAAACATTATAAAGCGTAACACAAATTTGGGTTAAATTTTGAAAATGAATAGCAGTAATATCAAAAATATATTTTTTTGTCTGTACCTTTTCGTAACAATAATTAATGCAAGTCGTTTAAAAATTATTAAAGTGGACGAACAGGCAATATGTGAAATTAAAATCTCATGTCTAGAGTGTCTTCGATTAGCTCATTGTTCCTGGTGCCCAACGGAAAATAGATGTTTCTCAGAAAAATCGACAAAATATGAAAAATATTGCGAAACAGAGAAAATTCCTCACCCAAACTATGAAAGTAAGTTTTTCATTAGTGATGGTGATAAGTTGCTTACAAATTGGACCAAAGTTAATATGAGATGATCTTTTGTAAACTTCTAACTTTTTATTTTATAGTGAGCTTAGAAAATAATGCTATTTGTGCCTGTGCTGGTGGTCAATTGGAAAACAACTGCCGCCGCTCGGGCGTAGCAGGGCCGGAATGTTCAGGTCGTGGATCATGTATATGTGGGCGATGTTTTTGTGATGTTAATCCTGATCCTGCTCATCCGAGCAAGGTTAGTTAATCAAATATGCTATTGTACGTACTGTGCTCTGTACAAGCTGTCCAAAAAGGACATTTTGCTATTATACCAATATAACGTAATTATATAATAATATATTATATTAAAATTAAATTTAAAAAAATATTAATTATATAAAGTTATTGGATATATTTAGATAAAGCTATGGTTAAATATATATACAGTGGTGGTCGTATAATTAGAAACACTACCAACGGTCCTTGACATTATGCAAGATACTTCACCGCAATCGTTTTTATTTTGAAATTAAACAATAAATAGGACAACAATATGTTCAACGATTTATCATTTATTAGAAAAACAATATAAATCCCATTACACAAGTGCAGTTTCAATATTACATTACGGACAAACATTTAAATCAGTTTTAAGGTGTGAACAATAAAAGAACAACAACAAAAAAGGTATGAACAAAAATTGTTGAAACAACAACAAAAAATATAAAAAACAATATTTTTTAAGTATTAGTAATTAGTATTGTTATTTACGAAATAGCTACTATCTACAGCCTACCAATAGTTATAATTAATATTTAGTGGCGTATCCCTTATTTTCAATAACAGCACTGCAACGACGGGACGTGGCATTGATTCAATCAATTTCATACATTTTTCTAGGGGGATTGAATTCCATGCATCAACAAATGCTTCATATAGTTCGTTTTGACTGGTGTTACGTTTGTTTGAGACTTTATTTTTAACAATATACCAGAGATTTTCTATCGGGTTTAAATCCGGACTATTTGCTGGCCAGCTTAAAACGGATATACGCTGTTCGCTAAGGAAACATTTGACGCTATTGGCCGTGTGTAGGGTCATTGTCATGCTGCATGTAGGGAATCATTGTGTGCTCTAAGATATTTTTGTATTGCCATTGATCCATTGTACATTCAATCTTCAGAACGGGTCGAATGTTACCGCCACCGTGCTTGACTTATGACTATACTCCTTGTGTATTTATAATTAAAAGCATTGTTTACAGGGCGTCTAATATAGCGCTTTCCATTAGAATTTACCATATTTATTTTTGTTTCATCTGAAAATAAAACTTTTTTCCATTCTCTTACCGTCCAATTAACATATTTTTTAGCGAATAATAATCGCTTCTCTCTGTGTTGCTTGGTAAGAAGCGGTGCCTTTCGAGAGATTTTTCCAAACAATTTAGCTTCCACTAATCTTCGGCGTATCAGTCTTGGCGAGATGTTTCTCGGGTCATCAGGCGAAAAAACTTTATTTTTAATCTGGTTGGAGCCTTTTCTTGGGTCAATTTTAGCAACACGAACGATTAGCGTATCTTCTCTGGGAGAGGCTTTTCTTGGCCGAACCTTTCTAAGAACATTTTCAACAGTTCCATGTGTTTTATAATGATCAATTGCATTAAAAACTTTCTTAACAGAACAATTTAAATGCTCAGCTATGCTTCTGTACGCCCACTTATGATCTATATGTAAATTAACAATGATTTGCCTAGTTGACGCGTCACTACTTTTATTTTTGCCCATTTTTAACAAAATAAAATTCAGATTAAATTTGGAATTGCCGCTAATATAATAGAAAAAGAAATCTTATTCTCCAATTTCAAAATAAGAACGAGCTATGGATTATTTTTCAAAATGTTTCTAATTAGGCGCCCAAGCGGCCAGTAACATAAAATAAATTCCTACATATGTAAGACTCATTTTGTAGTTAAAAGTAAGATATGTTTTATATTTTATGCATTTAATGAGTTTTTTATTTAATGAGTTTTTTTATTATTGCATGATTATTAATTATTGAATGTGTATATTTTTTACGAACATTTATACTTTCTTTATTCATAAGAAGTGTTTCTAATTATATGACCACCACTGTGTATATATATATATATATGTATATATATAATAAAGACCTTAAGTAGGTTACAGTTATAATATCTATATATCCAGAAGTATTTATTTGCAAAACTCGCCAATGACGATCGATTATTATTTTATACATAGAAATTGCACTTCGAATCGTAAAAATGCAATATTTTTTTAAAAGATACCTACGCATTGAAACCTTTTAACTTAATTTGATCAAGAAACTTTAGGAACTGATCATGACATAGTAAATGAGGAAGTAGATACGTACCTACGTACATAATTTATGGGGTATATGTTAAATTTAACTTATAATATATTAAATATAAAAATATTAATAAGCTTACCATCATTCTCTAAATATAGGACTACCTAAAATTGTCATTTAAAATTATTCAATTTTGTCTTGTGGTTATGGAAAATAGAGTATATAGCTTTTGATTTATTTCGTAAATTCTTGACTACACCGGATTATCCATAAGGCGGATTAGGCAACTGCTTAGGGGCCCCGCTTCGACAAGAGAAAAAAAGTTTCTTCGAACGATTTTTTTTTTGAAAATTTGTATACTTAATAAAGCAAAAAATTATTTTTGTGTTGTATAGTCAAAAAGAATCGAGGAAGGTTCTAGGATGATTTTTATTCATTATATTTTTATTAATTATACGCGGGTGAAAGCTGGCACAGCTAGTATTAGATAAATCAAAGTGCTTAAAGGTGTTGTATAACATAAATAAATAAAAATGTTGGGGATATTTTAATTATTTACATATTTTATCTAAAACAAAAGCGTAAAGAGTTGTTACGGCAGAGATTTTTCGAGTTTATCGATACCAACATTTTGTTAGAAGTTTTAATAGCCAAAGCAACGGCAACATCAGTAGGTGTAATGTGTGTAAATTAATTTTGTTAAAATATTTATGAAACTTCAACTACATTAGTTTTTTTTCATATTAAATGGTCTTATAGAAAATGCAAAAGCTTTTTGACACAAAAAATACCATCCACGCGGACAGTCAGTACTCTTGGAGAATATTAATATGCCAATTCTATACATTCGTCTGAATATGTCCAAATTATTTAAAAAATGGCCTAAACAAATCGCAAGCCTTGATATTCTTAAACAGGTGAAAAAAAATCTATATATTTTTTACAGGCCATCATGGGAGAATATTGTGAATACGACAATTTTTCATGTGATGATCCGAAATGCAACGAAGGACCATATTACATTTACGATATGATGGCCAACGAACAAAATAACTATGAAGAAATTGAGAAACAGTAGGTAACAATGACAAAATGTATTAATATGCATAAAGTATTTTTATATAAGCATCTTATATTAATTGTAAGTACCAATTTTGAATCTGAATTAAACTGTCTTAATAATTATAATGAGTGTGTTTTAAAGAGTAACGACGGCAAAAATAGTTTTATATCTGGTCCATCGTTTATCGATATCGTTTTAGTTTAAAGTAAAAAACAAAGTAAAAGCCTCATGCAATGGTTGCAATAAATTCGAGAGACCCATGAACTACATAATGACTGTGACGGCGCGACGTAGAAACACAAAGGTACAAACGGCGACTACTGCGGATATTCTGGCCTGGACTACAACCTTATAATGGCTGACTGAATACAATCCTGATCTGAAGAATATCCATGTTTCAAATTTTTTTCGAATTTCTGCTTATATCGTTTTCTTTCATGGTCGAATAGGTATGTACTTAAAAAGTCCAAATTATATTTGCTGGGATATTTACCCATGTCCTAGCTATGAGTCACGCAGTCGTGGGATGTCTGCATATTAAATACTAGCTGCAACCGCGGCTTGACCCACGCGAGTTCAGCTAGTTTTCAGTTTGTGATAAAATTAAACGTTTAGGATTTATAATTCTCTAATAACCTTCAACCCGCATTGAGCCAACGCCACGAGGCCTTACTACGTACAAAATTTAATCAATACGATTCAGTTATTTAACCATGAAACCGTAAGAGACAGAGGCAGAGTTACCTTTAGATTTATAATTTTAGTAGAGATATTATAATAAAGACCAAGTGTATACTACCGTCCAAAAGTTTGGAAGCGGCCAGGTAAAATCAAATAAAAGACAAACAAAGCCGTCAATTTGTTTTATATTGAGCTTAAATTAATAATTATTCAAAAACGAATTTAAACAAAGTAAGAATTTCATATACAATATGAAAATTAATTGAAATTTTAGCTTATTCGAAGTATCCACCTTTTTCTTTTAATGACTTATTACACATATTCTGGATAAAACTTGATAAATATGGTATGATAATCCACTTGATTTTATGTGAACAATCGTAAAAGTTTTACTAATTTTTACCGCATATTAACGGCGATGTTTTGTTTTGTATGAAAACATATGACGTGCTTCCTAACTTTTGGACGGTAGTGTACTTTTACTACATATTATATCTAAAAACAACCTCAATTGTTTAAATTAACATCCTTATGTACAATAAAAAATGCTATATATATATGCTATATATCAGATATTATATTATGACAATTTAACAATGAACTGTAATGCCAAACTTATCGAAAAATAATATTGGCGTGGGAAGCTCGACATCAACGCGATCTTCACTCTTCGCAAGAAGTCGCGCTTCAATTAAGAAATTGATATGAGTCGGGTGTCTGTCGCCGATAGCTCATCGGGTTCAAGTGATGTCTATTATGGTTACGCGAAATTAGATTTCAACGAGTCTCTTTTCTTTTCTACTACTTTTCTGAGCCTTTATTTCCTTGAAAACTTGAACTTCTATTTGTCATTGATAACTTTTAAATTAATTTAAAATTAAGACGTAAATGTATAAGTATAAAATTTTAAAAATTGTTTTTTTCATAAAAGACATGAAAGCAGTATATATTTAAAAAAAAATTTAAACGATTTGGTAATTGTTTAATGCAATTAAACTTTTTGAAAATTCGTAATTGAGTTTTTATTTCCGTACCTACCTATTATACGAAATTTGATTTCGCGTTCAATAATTGTGTCGGAATGCAGTCTTGGAGAAGCTCGCAGCGAGCAATTTGATTATGGAGGAGCGCCTAAATTGTTTTACAGTTGATCAGCATCATGCACAGAATTGAAACGTCAAGACATGTATACCACGCCTGTGACACGACCAGCATAATTATTCCTATATTTTCACCCTAAATTCAACTTTCGTTATTTCATTAAAGCTGAAACGTTAAATTTAGGAAAATTCAGTATATTTAGCGTTATAAAAAAATAAAAGGGTTGTCTGCAAAAAATATTGCATATGAATGATTAAAAATGATCGAAATTGTTAGCAGGACTAGAGATATACATAAAAGATTAAGATTACAAAAGGCACGATGAATAAAAAAAATGGTAATTTTTAAAGCATAGTATCTATTTTCTTTTTTTTTCAGTTCTCAATTTTCACGAGCTTTGTTTGTGTTATTAATTCATGTTGCGCTCGGATGAAAATCTGTCGCATGTGTATCCGCTAACCTATCCGCTTTTGGAGAAGCGTGGTGGAAGAAGCTCCAAGCTGTCGCCTCAAACAGCGAAACGCTTTAGTTCAGCAGTAGATCGTTTACCGGTTGTTACTTTTTTATATTAACTTATCGATTTTGCAGCATAAATTAAAAAAATAACAGATTTTTAAGTAAATCAATTAAAACAAGAATTATGTAATAATGGACATTATAAGATAGGTATTTAAGGAATTCAAATGTATTCATTCTATATACGAGATCTGAAAACGTGATCTGACAATTAAGTACCTACACAAGAATAAGATGTCAATGGTCCGTGCTATAGATGGATATAGAGCACAATAGAGGAGATCACACATAATAATATGCCATTGGTATTCTGGAGCGGGGAAGAATGCGCGTTCCAACGAGGCGACTTCCCGGCGTGCCTTCGAAAGCACCCACCCCCGTCGGAGAAAATTTTTATCACGTTTAAATTATTTACTTGATTTTATTTCAATATTCTCTAAAATCAATTCTCTTTTTATGAAATATGGAAAATTGTTTAGAATCACATCGAAATTCAAATTGTATTAATAAAGTAAGCAATTATAAAGTCATAGTTTTTTCGCTAAACGCAACTGATTCTACTGTAATATTGCTAACACGACATAATATTATCAGGCATAGCATCAATTAACAATGATTCAATCAAGGTCTGGTCAGAACTTTCGTATATTACGCTTATGGACCAGACCACTGAGATAATCATTATTCAATTATGTTTCAACCGTACCTACTTATTAGTATTTTTTAGTTATTAAAATAGTCCTATGACATAATTGTGAGATAGTTTTTATTCCTGTCTATTACCTTAACATAATTGGAGATAGAAGAAAATGATTAATAAAGTAAAATAAAAAAAAACATTAAATTATTTATAAATACGCAATTCAATTAACACAAGTATATGTTATGCCTGATAAGAATTTACTTGTTAAGATTTAGTAGTGAGTCCAAATTTTATTTCATTCTCATTTTTTGTTTATTTGTATGTGAAACACAGCTCTTTTTTAGATTTTATATTTTTCTTCCATACCGCAAATCTTATTGTACACAGAAAGAGGTATATGATTTAAAAAATTAAAACAACATAAAAAGTAAAACCGTGTATTATGAAACAATTAATCATGACATGGTTTTAAGTTTCTTTCAATTCTGCAATTGATTGATTGATTGTTTTTTTTAGTATAATTTATCAGCGGGTATTTGTATGAAACGATCCGTATAAAAATAGTACTTCCGTTTCTGGATTAGAATAATAAGCAGATCTTGGCACAAGTTTGGAAAAATAAGAGAAAAAAATAAAGAGCTCCGGCGTAAAAAGTCGCTTCAACAAAAGATTGCTACGACTTATGGACGCTATAATATATATGAACTTCCAGCTAATTCAAAATTGGGATAAGCCAATGACGATAGCTGAGACACCCTACCATATTAATCTTCTAAGTAACCTTTTTATTCATAGAAATTCCTCATTAACTTTTTAGATGAAGTAGGTACTTGGAAATAACAGTCTTCACCGTAGAATCAAAAAGGAAGGAATTGAATATTCATTTTCTCACATTTCAAGTGTGTGAAGTTTTACATTCAATAGAAATTTATTGTTAATATATTAATATTATATAATTATGCATGTACTTTATCGAGAGATTCATTACTGTTTATATTATGTACTAATGACAGTGTTAGAGTGTTATGTTAGTTTTTTAAATATGTCATAAATTATATGTATGAATGAACAATACAAAATAAGCATGAAATATTTTTCTTGAAGTTTTAGATGATTGCAAGAAATGCATACGTATTATAGCACATTGAGCTTTCAGCTGACTCAATGAAGTGGCATGGAGGGCGGAGTGCCGCAGGGCGCGCTACGAGCGAAGGCGGGCGGCAACGAAGTTAAATGATGCATGTTAAAACCGAATTGTCTTTATGTATTTTATTTAAGTCAATATTTACTGTTAAAATGTCCATTAGTTTTATTTCAACATCAAGATTATTGTCATTTAGGTTTGAGAAATAAATATCCGAAATGAAATGAATTCATTCAAAGCATTTCATTTAATTTCACATTAATATAAAAATATTTTTTCATTTGTACTAAAGAAATATGGCACAAAAATATAAAAAGCTTAGTGTATCCTCACCCTGACAGTCGTGGCGCTTAACATACGCGTCCGTTCCCCGCGCACCGCCCGCCTCTCGACCAAAGAAGTGCTGCCGCTTGGTGGTCGAGTCTGCTAGAGGACGCCGCGCCGTTGACACCACATCCTGGACTTTTATACTTAAACTTTTATTTGTATAAAGTCACACTTTAAATAAACACCGCCAACGTTAAACCGCTACAATGGATGTTGACGAATTTCGTGTACGGGGTAAAGAAATGGTTGATTATATTTGTACGTATATGAATACGTTGAGGAAGAGGCGCGTGACCCCGTCTGTGGAACCGGGATATCTTCGAGCTGCCCTTCCATCTGAGGCTCCTATGCACCCTGAGCCTTGGGACGATGTAATGGGTGATATAGAAAGCAAGATCATGCCCGGCGTAACTCACTGGCAGCATCCCCATTTCCACGCTTATTTTCCAGCGGGTAATGCCTACCCCTCTATTCTTGGTGATATGCTGTCGGCGGGAATTGGCTGTATAGGATTCTCCTGGGTAATTATACTTTATATTTCGTCTCATTTAATAGGGCCAAAAAAACTAAAAAATGCAATTTCTATTATAACTGATATTAAGTAAATTGAGTATCTTCAATTTTAGATCAAATATATAAATGTCAATCAATTATAAGTATAGTCCATGAGACGTAAAACAATGACGAGACTCAAAACATCTTTTTTTTTACTTATAACGTTAAAAATGATTTAGAAAGAAAAACGTTTGAACGAGTTTCGTGGATTAGCAACATAGAAAAGCAAAAAATATTCGAAAAATGAATATGAGTTACAAAAAATACAAACGTAGGTATTAAGTACATAATAAAATACACGTGCTGTCTGTTTCAATAAATTATAAGTTCGCCCGTCGCTTCGTGGCGCGAACTGTTTGGTTTGTTTATAATTATTATTTTTAAAAGCAACAAAATATTTAATTGTTTTCCTTACTTTGTATTTATGTGTTTGTTTTATTTGTAATTTCATTATTTTCAAATTCATATTATGTTTCACAAATTTTCAAATTATATCTTTATTCCGTTTGCTGTTGATAGCTTGGATCTTGGAGAAATTGTGCAAAAACTTTTATCAAAAATATAACACCTCGTCATATTGCCTCTAACGATGACAGGAGGATTGCTTCATTTTTCGCGTAGACTCTAGAGGATCGTAATTGCGATTCAAAGGAGAAATGCTGCTAACATTCTTGCCACCATTCTACGCGGTCACGATTTTTACATTATCTTTTTAATTTTTTTATTTGGATATATTTAAGGATTTAATGTAATAATTTATTTTAAAAAAAGTAAGAATTATATAGAAATATAACTTCAAACATTTAGACTAAAAGGTAATAGCTATGACCCGTTACATTGTTTTGATGTTTTGGACTTATTATATAATAACATTTTATTTTCAAATATACTTAGAACTTATTTTCAAACAATTTTTTGATTGATTTCATATGTACCCATATAAAATACGTTTTACAAGTGAAATATTTAATACAAATTTCATTTTTAGTACTTATTGTTAAAAATAAGAAAAGTTAGAATGAAATAGAAAAATTTGAATAAGTCATTAAAACATTTAAAACAAAAAATATTTATAATTTTAAATTCTTTCGGCATTTCAATTTTCAAATAAAAACTTTATTTAAATCTTATTTTTTAAACATGTTTTTTTTATGATATCTCATTTATTTTTAAATGCTACCGATATTTAAGTACATATACCTACAGAAAGCTAAAAACTTCTTAAATTATATTGCTTTAATATGTTCATTGTAAAAGAGCTATTTCGAATAAGTTACAGTCGTCTGAAAATTCTGAAAACACTTTCATGATTTACGAGTCTATAAAAGAAATAAGCAAGTTTAATTGTAGAGCTAAGTTCTCAATGATTCTTGGCAAAATTTGTATAAATGTTGTAACTTTCAAATTGAAGGGAATTACATATTTTATACATTTCGGATTTTAATATATAATTTAAGCGATTGTTGAATTTTAATTGTCTTTTTCAACGTATGTGATACGACCGGTTCATCTTCTAACTGATCTATTCACGTCAATAACGAAGCTAATTGTAGAGTTGCTAAGTTAAAGGTCTCATTTAAATTTTGCGTATTGCCAAGACTTTCTTGACGGTTCTTCTTGGTAAAATCTACACGCGGAATCGCTGATAACGTTACATTGATAGCTTCTTTACATTTACTTCAATTCTACCCACGATTCAAAAATGCTTATGAGAGCAACTTGAATGAAGAATTTTTCAATTGTGGATATAATTGTCATACATGCGTTACAATCATATTAATTAATTAATAATATATATAATAGAAATTTTAATTATATAATTTAGAGCTGGGTTGAAAATAACGTAGTAATTGAAATAACATATATTTTCATTAATTCTTACTTCAATTTTGTAATGGAGGTAAGATTTTCTAAGATTGCTTAAGAAATCTATAAGTCTACATATGTCAAAACTGAAGTAAGAATTAATGAATTATTGTTTTCCAGAAATGGACCCTAATATTGGCCATTATTATTTTAATCTTATTTTTCAAATTTAAATTAGTAGTAAAAGGTATTAATGGAATTGCAAGACGTAAATCCTGAATGGCGCTAGCCTTGTTTGTTATCGATCTGGCTTTGAACGTATTGTGCAAATAACGATATCAATGTGACAATAAGTACCTACATATTTCTAGTTTCTAATATTATAAAATTTATCTGATATTAAAAGTATATTTAGTTATATACGGGAGCCATTTTCATTTTGTGTTTATATTAATTTAGGCACATCATGGCAAATTATCTTTTTATTTTATTATTTATAAATATTATTATAATTAAATTTCTATTCTGGGATAATCGACTAATATAAAATAGCGTGCTAAGTAATGGGAACAAATATTTTATTTATTTATCATAAATAAAATATTCCCTAAGTTAATATCGATCATGTTGAGTGATTGCTGTTTTTTAGATATTTAATATAAAACACGCATTAACAGTAATATAGGGTTTTCCATTAAGGGCGCTTAATCTTTGAAATGCAAAAAAAAATACATGTAGGAGAGATATTTGCGAAATTTTTTTTTTATTTGGAAGGTCTATCGACCCCATTATGCATGGAATATGACATCATTCAAATGACCGCCACGGCTTCGGTTGGTGGCGCGCACACGAAAGGTCCAATTTTCGATGACTCTGGCGCACAAATCGGGCTGTATTTGATCGATGGCGTGGCGTATGTTGACTTTGAGGGCATCGGTGGTTTGCGGCTTGTTGGCATAGACCTGCGACTTAAGAAAACCCCACAAGAAAAAGTCCAGCGGAGTCAAATCGCACGATCTCGGTGGCCAGTTCACGTCGCCTCCGCGCGAGATGACCATGTCCAGAAATTGCTCGTGCAGAACTTCCATCGTAGCGTGTGCTGTGTGGCACGTAGCGCCGTCCTGTTGAAATCACATGTTGTCCAGATCCATATTCTCGATTTCAGGCCAAAAGAAGTTGGTTATCATCGACCGGTATCGCTCACCATTGACGGTGACGGCCACATTATCGTTTTCGAAAAAATACGGACCAATCACGCCTCCGGCCCAAAATCCGCACCAAACAGTCACTTTCTGCGGGTGCATTGCCACTTGGTGAACCTCGTGTGGATTGGTCTCGTCCCAAATACGGCAATTTTGCTTGTTGACATAGCCATTCATCCAAAAATGCGCCTCGTCGCTGAAGATGATTTTTTTGCCAAAATCGGCGTCAACTTCCAACTGCTCTAATGCCCAGTCAGCGAACACACGGCGCTGTCTATGGTCATTAACCTTGAGCTCTTGGGTCAGCTGGATCTTGTACGGGTGCAGGCTCAAGTCACAACGCAAAATTCGCCAAGTTGTCGTCTGCGAAAGGCCGAGTTCCTGTGCGCGACGCGGAATTAACTGCCGCGGGTTTTCGAGGACACTGTCGCGCACAGCGGCGATATTCTCGGCAGATCTCGCGTTACGTTGACGCACGGGAACCGGCTGATTGTTAACTGACCCGGTTGACTCGAATTTGTCCACCAATCGACGGATAGTCGACTCGGCAGGACGATCATCGCGACCGTAAAACGGGCGAAGTGCGCGGAACGTTGCTCGAACTGAAGACCCATTTTCATAAAACAATTTTATGATTTGCACGTGCTGCTCGACACTGTAACCTGCCATGGTGGTTTGGGAGGACGGAATGAATATAACACACTGCATTTGACAGCTGTCACTCAAACAACATGGCCGCAATCAGCTGTCAAAGTTCAAGCGTCCCTATTGGAAAACCCCTTATAAATAAATTGTACTGGAAGTAGTAGCTACTTCTGCGAGCTTTTCAGTTACTCACTTTACAACAATAACTTTTGATTAAAGAGGACCTTGGTAATAGTCTAGTTAACCTACTTGCAAAAAAATAATCAAATTATTTCATTAACACTTAATATCCTTTTGTATTATGTTTCCTTATGAAATCGAAAATTTTGATAAGCTAATTTCACTCTACAAAATTCAAGGACCCTTTAGGGATTAAATAAAATTGGCGTAATGATTACCTTGGTATATTTTTTGCTTAGGACAAGCCCCGACAAGTTATGTTTAGAAATAGGAAAATTCTTAATAAAGACCATGATTTTGAAAATTAAAAGTTTACTGAATCTTATAGATTTGTCTAAATATTTTTGTATAAGTCATGTATACATAAATTACATTACAAATGTATTTCACTTCTTAAGTAGGTACCAACATCAAGCCATGCAACGATATTGATTGTTCTGCAATCGCAGTTTTAAATAAGTGATGAAGACTTGTAGGTTCTAGCTACAGTCCAAGCAAGGGTTTACACATGACCTATGTGTAATATAGCTGATGATACCATATCATGTAGTACACCAATCATACTTATGTATAATTAAAAGCAATAAAAAAAAAATTTGGCTCGGAGGCTCGGTCGCCCAGTAAAATAACATAACTATAACAGCTAACTATATGCATCAAAACTTTTATTCTTGGACTTATACTTTTATTAGTCTACCTTTATTCTTAGCCGAGGTAATTGCTACCGAATATTGTGGTTCAAGCCCGAGCAAGTATTCAGGTGCTTAATTTGTTTTTATAACTCATATCCTGCTCGGCAGTAAAGGAAAACGTCGTCAGTGAACACATGTGTATCAACCTGCACTGGAACGGCGTGATTGAATAGGTTCTAAACGTTCTCTTCATATGGCTTTTGTCCAGCAGTAGGACATTTACAAGCCGTTACTTTACTTTATATTCTTGGAGTCTGGGATAATTTTACTAGAAATATAAAATTGACTAAGTTACTATGTGTCGCATATTTAAAAATAAATTTGTGATCAGTACTTGAAACTATATTTTAACACAGTTCCACCTAACCGATTGAGCTGTTTTTTTTTTCACTTTCAGTCTAATGACAATACAAATAATCAATTTTTTTAGTTATTAATAATATAAAAAACATATTGTTATTAAATCATAAGTGATATCGTATGTAGAATATAATTGTATATTTCAGGCAGCCAGTCCAGCTTGTACAGAGTTGGAAGTGATTATGTTAGATTGGATGGGTAAGTAAAACTCGTAGCTAGTCGTAGCTCGTGGCCTGACGTGGCCCGTTGCCTGATTTCATGTTAAATAGTAATAACACGTGGGTTCCTCAATAATCTATTTTCACTTATTAATATGTAGAACTTGTAGAAATCATTTTGATAGTCTTGATCTTAGATTAGATAATAGAAGTATAGAAGGTTTTAAGTTTTTAATTTAACAAATGTATGTTACCTTTATTAATTACTATAGGATATATTATGGAGTAAAGTAGGATATATTATGGAGTATAATAAATGTAATAAACTATAAGCAATCATTTCCCATTCCACGTGGTTATAATTCTTACAAAAGCTATTTTTATTTTTTATTTTTTCATACATGTTTATGTAATTAATTAAAATATTTTTTATGTCAATTTATTACTTTTAAAACCTATCTAATATTTATTGTTGATGGTACAAATGTGAAGATACCATAAAGTTATTACTAATTCTAAAATGAATAACAATAGTTCCAGTTACTTACCCTTCAAGGGTGAGTGAGTCAGTATTTATGCGCACAAGGGACATAACATATTTTTTCTTTTTCTATCGTCTACGCAACAACTTATATCCCTTGGCTGATCCGTTGAGAGCGTGTTTAAGCCATTTCAACTTATACTTCTTGTTAACTCATCCTTAAATAACCTTTTAAATGAGATAACTAAAATCTACATTTTATACCAACGTATATATACAGTAATTATATGCCAAATGTTTTTATATTTAAGGTAAAGCAATTGGCCTACCCCCAGCGTTTCTACCTTTCGAAGAAGGAAGTAAGGGTGGTGGCGTCATTGAGGTAAGATTGAATATTAAGTCACTATGCACTACAACTTAAAATTTAAAATAATTAATATTGGATTTAAAAGAAAGCAATTAGCATTGGTACATAGTTATCCAGTATTTAATATATACTTTTAATTCAATAGGTCCTGAAGCTGTCAGATGAGATAGAACCACATACTTATCCATATATTAATTTAATGGAATATTCTCCATAAAATGTCACTCACTTTTAAATTCATTCTCATTCTCCTTTAAATTAGTGTATGCCAATGCGCATCATTGGAACATTTACTGGATGCTAGCTTGATAAATCAATTTTAAGAGCTGTTTTTTTTTAGTATATTATAAATATCTCATGGATTTCATTACTAACCTTAAAATATACTAGGAAATATTTTGGAATCATCCGTCAGCGTTATCAATATCATCTTACTTTTATCGTAGGGGTCAGCTAGCGAGTGCGTCCTTGTGTCAATGCTCGCCGCGAGGGCTGCCGGTATCAAACGGCTGAAGCATCAATTTCCCACCGTCGACGAGGGTCTCTTGCTTTCCAAGCTAATCGCATATTGTTCGAAAGAGGCCCATTCTTGCGTCGAAAAGGCCGCTATGATTAGCTTCGTTAAACTTCGTATATTACAACCTGATGAGCATGGTTGCTTAAGAGGCGACACTCTAAAAGAAGTGAGTATAATTTATATATTATTATTTTTACGAGTTATTTTGTACTTAACAAAGGTTCCAAAATTACACTACATTGGTCATTATATGCATTCATTTATCAAATATATATTTTTTCATTATTCTCAATTATTCATTTAGGTATTTTAATTTTTATGATTTTTTAAGCTTCGTTGAATGGAAAAATGGAAGAAGTTTTAGTATTGTCAAAATAATTTAAAAATATAATTTGAATTCAAAACTACAATCATATCTTAATAATTTCGTCGCTATAAGTTATAAAATAATTTTATATTATAGAATAAATTTATTGAGTGATGAAATAACGAAGTAGGTAGACTATGATGAGGTTCAGATAATCGGGCCTTAATTGAAGAAGCGAACCTCGTCATATCGAGACACCGCCCGCCCATCGTCGGTTCGCTCCGCGTTGGTCGTTTAATGAATCGCCCGTGAATGCCGGAAATACGTGGCGAGCCGAGAGGCAATATGCCGCATTTCGCGCCAATTTCTATGCCACGAATACTGAAAATTCATCATTCAAGCCTCTTATGAAAGAAGCAATTTAAATAAAACCCGCTTAGAATCAAAATTGACTTTTGTCTAACAAAGGGGATAAGATATTTTATGTATTATTCTTATAAATTAAGTTTTGAATTTAATTCAGTTAGCGTATAAATAACATAATATTGGAATAAAATACAGTATAAGTTAAATTAGCTACTTGATTGCGAATGATGGTAGTCGTGATATGAGTTTACAATTTTCATAGAGGTTCTTAAAGAAGTAAAAATCGGGAAACATAATTTTACATTTTCAAATAGCTTAATTTATAAATATAAATCATTAAAATGATGAAAAATTTAACAATTCGCTTTATCATTTATCAAAGGCTATGGAAGAAGACGAAGAAGCTGGTTTAGTACCGTTTTTCGTAGCGACTACACTAGGCACCACGTCCTGCTGTTCCTTCGACAACCTACCAGAAATAGGACCCGTCGTTCGGAAATTTCCTTCCGTTTGGCTTCACGTCGACGCTGCATACGCGGGTAGCTCATTTCTCTGTCCTGAACATAAATATCACCTGGCAGGAATCGAATATGCAGATTCATTTAACACCAATCCGAATAAGCTAATGCTTACCGCATTTGACTGTTCTTTGCTGTGGGTAACGAATAAATACCTACTAACATCAGCTCTGGTAGTGGATCCATTGTATTTGCAACACTGCTACGATCACACTGCCATTGATTATCGCCATTGGGGTATACCATTGAGTCGTCGATTTAGATCGCTCAAGTTATGGTTCATGTTGAGAAGTTACGGCATAAGTGGTTTGCAAAAATACGTCCGACGACACTGCGAACTTGCGAAGTATTTCGAGCAGCTGGTTAGGAAGGACTCAAGGTTCGAAGTGGTTAACCAAGTAAAGGTTTGTTGTAATATATTTTAAAAAATAAATATTTATTGTGTGTTATTAAAATTACACAATATTCATTATTGTATTTATTATTTCAGTTGGGTTTGGTTTGCTTTCGGCTACTTGGAAGCCCTGATGAAAATCACCAAATGGTCGACGAATTGAACAAGAAATTATTAAGTACTATGAATGCCTCCGGCAAGATTCACATGGTCCCAGCTTCTGTCCGCGATCAATATGTGATACGTTTTTGCGTTGTTAATCAACACGCCACGCGTGAAGATATCGGTAAAACATTACTATTTTTTTTTAATTCAATGTCCAGTATCCAATTTTTAACCAATTATATTTTCAGAGTACGCATGGGATACCATTACTGACTTCGCTACGGAATTGTTAGAGGGACCTGACAAAGAGAGGGTAATTTATATGATAACAAATATGAAGATAAAAATACCATTATAAATTATATTAGTTATCTTTATTTAATTTATAAATTATTTTCTAGGACTTGAACGAAGAAAGGGCTCGTCGCAACCGCGCCGCTCTAGCCCACAAGCGCTCGTTCTTCGTCCGCATGGTTAGCGATCCGAAGATCTACAACCCGGCCATTAACAAGACCCCGCCACCCATGCCCACCAGCCCAGGCACCCCTCCGTCTGTTGCGCCTGCCTCGCCCGATACGCCCTCTGAAGCTGGTTCTATTCAACTTGTACCATCTACACCGTAAGTAGCCGCAAAATATGGATAACGATAGTTTTTCCGATTTATCGTGTCTGCCATTTTTTTAATAGGATTAATACATTAATAACTTTTAGCAAATATATACTGT
The DNA here is from genome assembly GCA_905220585.2 of Nymphalis polychloros. Taxonomy (NCBI): domain Eukaryota; kingdom Metazoa; phylum Arthropoda; class Insecta; order Lepidoptera; family Nymphalidae; genus Nymphalis; species Nymphalis polychloros. The sequence goes on from HG992247.1 coordinate 7,028,276, forward strand.
CCAAATAATGTAATATTCGTTCCTAATAACGAAAAATATCATATTTTATGAAATTCATAAAAACGAAGGTACCTATCTAAGTACATATTTTAAAATAAAAACTACGACTATAAATAACTTTGTATATTATACTTCTGGTCCAAAGTAGTTTTAGATTACCGCCTCTAGAAATGTACGTCTTTATAACAAAAAATAAGAACTTAAATATGTTTTAAGACAAAAGTTCTTCCGCTAGCGGCTGCATTGCATATCTGCTTAAATAAGTAGTTATCTATATAGGTAGGTACATTTTTTATAAAAGTTGCAAAAAAGTACGATATTTTATTTTTATTTAAAATAAACTATACATCTTAATTATTTATTTTTGTGTGTTTCTGTTTACTATTAATTATTTAATTAATAAGACAAATGTTTACAGAAAACAATCATCTTGGATAAGCTGGCCGCTTGCTTTCTTCTTTCAAAGCGTTGACCATGACGCCAATGATTTGCCACTGAGGTAAATAAGTTTGTTTTATTTAAACTATAAAACAATACTAACTACTACTTACCTAATGTATCTAAAAAGGAAGTATTGTATCTAAAAAGAGGAGGCCTTAGACATTCACCGGCTGTTACTGTTAAGTAATTACAGAGCCACGCCGCGTTTCAACACAAACAGTACAAACAGATCAGGAGATATTGGTACACGACACAGTCATTTGTAAATTAATCGGTTCGAATTGATATCCGTGTATCCAATAGGTTATATGCGCGTTATATTACTTTTATACAACCTACAGGTTCCGCCATCTCGACACGATGGTACGCCTGAAGAGTCCTAATCATGGTCGCCGTGGATCTTCGCCAGGCGCCTCTCCCGAGCGCCGAGCGCCCTCGCCCTCTGCAAACTGAACGCGCTTATCATATCGGTGTTGAATACATTATATTACATTATCAATAAATCATTGTCTGAGCATTTATATATTTCTTTTATTTGCACTACTCAAATAATAACTTATACCATCTACGCCATAAGTGGCTGAAATATAAGGAAAGCGGTCTGTAATTAATCGCTTATTATTAATTTGTTGTAACTTTTACTTTTTCTTGCTCTGAGCTTATTTTTTAATTATAAAGTTATATCATCATACTGAATTACGTTTATTAAAAGTTATATTTATTGTTTTTTAATGTAATTCGTAAACATAAGTTTCTTTTTGTTTATTTAAAACCATATGAATAAATTATTATAGACACACGATAGATACGACAGAAATTTTTCTTAAATAATCTGGCATAAAACTTTTAATAAAGGTAATGGCATGTAATAGTAATAGACAAAGTTAGTATATACACCATTTCTTGATGAATTGTGGCATGAACAATATCTCACAAACCCATTGTAATTTCGAAAACAACAAGTAACTAAAAAAACTTTTTTTAAACCGCTTTACCAAATTTCAAATGAATCAAACAAAAATGATTGTTTTATTTACAACATTCCACCCGCGGTTTCGTCCGTGTGCTACTAATAAATAATAATAATGAGGCAACTGTTAGATATCTTACGTTCTATTCTCTACCGTGAAAGTGTAATAAACAAATATACTCCCGTTCTCATTTATAATACTAGGCTAGGCTAGTTCCAAAACACCTCAAACAAAAGGTACTAGTAGGAAATGACCCGATCTTACCGTAAAAATAAGTAAAAAAGTGATATGCAACATTAACTATAACATAGAACTATAATATTAATAGCATTTCAAGAATACACACATTAAAATAGTATATTTTAAATAATGAAATGAGTTCTTACAGACAAGCACTGCTAATTCGGGTACGATTAAAATTTCTGCTAAGAAATAGCTATAAGCGGCCTGCTGTGCCTTAACTCTTTTCAATCATATACAGGGTTGGATTTCGTAGTATAATTATACTATTTGTATCATTATTTCATAGTGTGTAGTATGTAGTATCGTAATGCCAATACTACGTGAAAATACCATAATTTTATATTCAGGTCGACCGACTTGTATTACGTATTATTATTATGCTGTTTGTTACCCAAAAATGAAAAAATATAATAATTTTTGTTCGTACGGCAGCCCCTACGACAAGGTAGGCGGGGATTCCCCAGGTGATGATGGTTTTAGTAACTAGTGGGATAGTTGCTCAGCTGGAAAATGTGTATACTTTATAAATGAGAGCAGACTGCCTCGTTGGTCTAGTGGCTAGAAATAACGCAGGTCCTAGGTTCAATTCCCAACTCAGGCCAATAAAATGTTATTGAGATTTTTTATCGAAATTTCCCAGTAGCAGCCCGGAGTCTGGAAGTTGGAAGTTTGTACACTACCGTGCCTCGGAAAGCACGTTAAGCCGTTGGTCCTGAACTCTTTCCGGTCGTGTCGGATTGCCGTCCCATCGGATTATGAGAGCTAAGGAAAAGAGAGTGCAACTGTGTTTGTGCACACACTTGTGCACTATAATGCGCAGTTGGCTAATCTCTCTTGAGATTGGCCGCCGTGGCCGAAATCGATCTGGAGGACCTTATTATTAAATGAGAGCAAGAAAAAAAAATAAAAAAAATTGATCAACCATATTACCCTTCATATGGTGGAATTGTGTAAAAGTCACGTAAACGTCAAACGTGGTATAATTTTTGTGAAATAGTAAAATTTTTATTGAGAGGAAGAAAAAGCGGGAACGGTGGACACACGTCAGAGTTTCGGAATTTTATTTCACTTTTTCATTCTTAACCTCAGTATACTTTTAATTTGTAATGTAAATAATATATGTAGATTTACTTCAGTAAGTGTATTTCTTCTCAATTGGCTGTAAATAAGATATGTATATATATTGTGGTAAGTAATTTTAGTTCTAATTTTTCTGTTGCTTTTTTCATTTTTATAAAAAACTAAAACGAATAAATATATTTCACCAGAACCTCCAGACCCTGGAGATAAGATGTATCCTGCGGATTCCATTATTTTAAATTCTAAAATTAATAATATAAATTCAAGGAAACGTCCCATTGAAAATGAAACAAAAACTTTTTCTAATGATTCTACGGAAAAAACTATAATCGATCCCACTTCTGTTAATCTTTCATCTCAAACCGTTTTTGTTCATTCAGAATTTAATAATTTAACAAACAATTATATGTCTGATGATAAAGATCCATTCATAGTTCATATTTCGCGAGAGGATCCAGATCTTTCGGGCTATTAAATTTGGTCAATTTTTATTTGCTAATAAAATTTCTGCCATTATAAGCGATGGTGTTAAAAATACTGGCAGAAATCGTATTAGTATTGAATTTGCATCTGCTTCAGCTGCCAATAATTTTTTATTAAATCAAATTCTTTCGTCTAATAAGTACAGGGTCATTACACTGACGTATAATATTACTAGAATGGGATTAGTAAAAGGAGTCCCGGTGAATTGGACCATGGAAAAGTTTGTCAATTCGGCTGTTCTTCCTACTGGTTGTGGCGAGATTTTTAAAGCTCGTCGTCTTAACAGGAAGCATATTGTGGATGGAGAAACGTCATGGATTGCAACACAATCTGTCGTTATTACATTTAGAGGCCAGTTTTTACCGGAAAAAAAATCTCGTTTAATACTTCTCTCCCAATAGAATCCAATTATTACAAAAATGACTATATGTAGCCGGCTTTATATACCAATTGTGTTTCAATTTAAAGTACTTTAAAAATATTATATGTAAAATTATGTTTTGGTTATTATTAGAATTAGCTGTTAATGTAATTATTAGTATTAAGAACATTTATACTACACAGCATGGAACTCATTTACCTTTTTTCGTCATCATACAATCAACAGCACACTTACACATTTACAATGTACACATATCTAAATCTTATATACACAAATACACATTCACACATACACACCACCTAATAACCATATATTTTCTGACTACAAAAGTATATGTTAAAACCATTCACAACAGAAGCACGCGTATTCTTTTTAACTTTATTAAAACAATATTGTATACAAAAATATCTATATATTATACTACTACATATATAACTTACATACTCTACATTCTTGGCTTACTAAATTTATCACATTGTTATGGATAGGTCTCTTACTACTCAGAATGAAATAGACGATCTCGAAGTTAGTAGAGCAATGCAATGTGATATTGAAGACCTTAAGCAGTATATACCCGTTAAAGAAAACGACTTAACTATCATATCACAAAACATTAGAAGTGTTTATAGTAATATATGCGATTTGAATGTTGCCTTAAATGTATTAAACTTTGCCCCTGACATAATTATACTAACCGAATGTAGAATTAATCCTAGTAAAACAATTCCAAACCTTTCTAATTATAATGTGCACGCCACGACTCATCACCTCAATCAGAATGATGGGGTTGTGGTATACTTAAATAAAAATATTGTTTGCACAAAAGCAAAAGAAATTAAATTATGTCATGCTTCATGTATTCAAATAAGTATTGGAACTACTGTTATTCTGGGCATATATCGTTCGCCAGTTGTAATAACTGCTCCATGATCAAACGAGTGAACTCTTTCAAGTACCTTGGTGTGTTAATAGATCAAAGACTATCATGGGATGCACAGCTAGAAGCTATAGGATGTAGATTGCGTAAACTAATTTGGATATTTAAGATGTTACGCCACAAAGCCTCTTGGGCCTTATTACAAAAAATATATAAAGCTTTGGCGCAGTCAATATTGGAATACTGTATTCCTGTATGGGGAGGAGCTGCTAAATCTATGTTCATTGAAGTTGAGAGAGCGCAAAGGCTTTTGCTAAAAGTTATCCACTTCAAGCCATATCGCTTCTCAACGGACACGCTATATTCAATGAGCCAGATACTGACTGTCAGACAAATGTATATCCAACGTATCATTCTTAAAGCTCATAAATCATTAAAATTCATTAAATCCAGTTCATTAAACAGAAGAATAAAACATAAAATTGCTGAAACGTATGGTGCTAAGACTACTTTTGCTAGCAACCAATATATAACACGTTCTGCCTACCTTTATAATAAAATTAATAAAATTCTAAACATATATCCCGAACAATATTTTAACGTCAAACAGAAATTATTTGAATGGTTAAAAACAAAAACATACGATGACACCGAATTAATTCTGTTTCATAAAACATAATCTAATCTACTGTAATCTACACATACACCCACCTACACATACATACACACATACACACATACACACACACATACACACACACACACACACACACAAACACACAAGTAAAATTCATTTTGATATAATGTTAGTTTACCTACTAGCAAAGCTCTTCCATAACATACAGAATTGTATGTTATGGAAGAGCGGGTCCTTCTGTCACGAGTATTATATTATACTCACTAGAGGGTCCCAACCTTTATTTGCTATGTACAACTTGATAAAGAATAAACTATTTTTTCATTTTTTTTTTCATAGAAACATATCATTTACCGACCATCCAATGCCTCAACTGTTGCAGATATGGCTATATCAAGTCTCAATGCCGGTCTAACACCAAATGTTTTAAATACTCTCAATCACACTCCGCCGATAGATGTATCATTAAAAGAGAGGCTGCATCCTGTCTGTATTGTGCTGGAAAGCATTTCGCAATCGACAAAGATTGTCCTAAACAATCTAGACAAAGGTCTATTAAATTAGTTAGGTCACGAGACAATATCTCCTTTTTAGAAGCATCATCTCAATTCTCTGCACCACAAAAATCGTATGCAGAAATTACCAAAATTCCTCAATCTTCTACCTTATCAAATGTTCAGTCTTGCCTTAATCCATCTTCATCGCGATCGTATATTAAAACAACTTTTAAAAATCCTCGCCCCCGTCCTCATTTCTCTCCAGGTTATAACAAAGTTTCTCATCAGGCCATTACTTCAAATGTTCCTTCGTCTTCGGGTAATGGGTGTGCTCTTCCTGGTGGATCTTCAAACCCCTGTAATATTGATTCTCTTTTATCTTTACTAATTTCTTTTCTATCTCATTACAATTCTAACCCAATACCGTCCAACGTTGCACAAAAACTATCCCTTATCTTATCCTTCATAAGCAATAATGGACAACATCAAAGTCCTTCAATGGAATTATAAAAGTCTTATTCAACGAAAATCTGAACTTATCTATTTAATTAAGAAATGTGATCCCGTTATCATAGCCCTTTCGGAAACGTGGTTAAAACCAAATAACAAATTTCGTATTTCAGGATATTCTTGTTTAAGAGATGATAGACAAGATGGCTACGCTGGTAGTGCTATCTTTGTTAATAGATCATTCCCATTTTCTTAAATTAATCTTCCTCCTCACAGCCCTCAACTGAATATTGTTGCTGTAAAATGTTGTAATATTTCATTTGTATCTATTTATATTCCTCGTCCTCTTCCTTCCCTCATTCCAGAATTAAAATCTCCCTTATCCATTTTTGTTGACTCTGTCCTTGTGATGGGTGATTTTAATGCTCACCACATTGCTTGGGGTTGTCATTATACTGATAGTTTTCTATTTTACTAGATGTATTAGATGAAACTAATTTATGTTTCATTAATGATGGTTCACCAACTCGTCTAAAAGTGCAGTAGATCTAACTTTTGCTCTGCTTGTTTGGCTCCAATTTTATTTTGGAACACTCTTTGGAGTATATATGGTAGTGACCACTATCCCATTATAATGTCGATTACAAAGAAAATTACTCCAATCCCTAGATCTCCACCTCTTTTAAAATATATTTTAGATAGAGCTGATTGGGATCTCTATCGAGTATCAATTGATGAGCTGAGATTCATAAAATGCTCATTTTGAATCATGAGAATATTTTGAAATGTTGTGATCAATATATTTATGTTATACTCTTTGCTGCAGACTCACATATTCCTATCAAAAATTTCAAGTATCAACGACAACCTCCCTGGTTGGGTGAAGATTGTACCCTTGCAATCAAAAGACGTAAGGCAGCTGAGTCTATTTATAGACAATGCATGTCACGATCGAACTTCATTCAGTTTAAGAATGTAGCTAGTAATACTAAAAGACTGCTAAAGAAAAAGAAAAAAATAGGCTGGAAGAAGTTCTGTGATCTTTAAAATCCTCGTTCTCCTATATGAATAGTTTGGAAATCTATTAAAAAATTTAGATCGTCATTTAATTCTATTCACAACATTTCTTCAAATGAAACATTTTGGTTATGCAATTTTGCCGACAAATTAGCGCCTGCCTTCATTCCTAATTTAGACAATATTCCATCCATTATGCCTATCTCTTCTTCTGATTCCATGGATATACCTTTCACTTTTTCTGAGCTTGAATGTTCTCTCAACGGCTTGTCTGATTCTTCTCCAGGGGAAAATGGCATTCTATACTCATGTTTAATACAAATGCCGTCTTCAGCTAAACAAATATACTTCAATTCAATTCAATTCAATTCAATAAGCCTATTTATCCTGAACTTTTTTTTTTTGGAATGTAGTTGCAATTATTATGTGTTTTTTATAAAATGTCTCTTAATTCAGTGTGCCTCTTGGCATAAGCCTCCTCTAACATTTTCCATTGTTGTCTATCTCTAGCAACCCTCCTCCAATTTGGACCAGCTGTTAATTTGATCTCGTCCTCCCATCTCTTTCCTTGCCTTCCTCTATTCCTTTTTCCGTCTCTAGGGTACCATTCTATAATAATTTTGCTCCACTTTTCTTGGGTACTTCGCAGTATATGGCCCGTCCATCTCCATTTCTGTTGGTCAATCTTTTCAAGCACGTCTGTTAATCTAGTTTTTGATCTGATAAAGGTGTTTCTTTACCCGTGCCGTTTTTTTACGCCAATCATGCTCCTCTCCATAGATCTTTGGCAGTGTACTAGACTCGCCCTGTGGTGTTTAGTGAGGGTCCAAGTTTCACATCCATAGGTAAGGTAGGGGAGAATGCAGGTATTAAACACTTTTCGTTTAATTTCTATGCTGAGGTCAGTGGATTTCATTACCTCCTTTAGGGACCAGTATTTTTTCCAGCTGTTTGCTATTCTTTTGTTGATTTCTTTAGTAGCTTGATCTTTGTCCTAGGTAAATGTATTCTTCTACATAGTCGAGAGTGTGATTGTTAATTTTGATCTCTAGGTTTTCGTGGTTGGATAATAGCTTAGTCTTGTTAAGGTTCATGTGTAAACCGATTTCCTCGCTGTGTCTGTTCAAGTCCTCAATCATTTTACTTAGTTTCAGTTGGTTTTCTTCAAATAAGACGATGTCGTCTGCAAACCTTAGATGGTTAAGTTTCCTTCCATCTATGCTTAAGCCATATTGTTCCAGCTTTCAGAATACGTTTTCCAGTACTGCAGAGAACAGCTTGGGAGATAATGGATCTCCTTGTCTGACTCCTCTTCCTATCTCAAAAGCATCTCCTAGCATTTCCATTTGAATTCTTGCTTTGCTGCGGGAATATATGTTTCTAATTATCGTGATGTACGTCGAGGGGATACCCTGCCCCTCTAGGCTTGCCCATATGGCTTCATGACTGATGCTGTCGAAGGCCTTTGTGTAGTCGATGAAGGCCATATACAGAGGTTTGTTGTACTCTTTGTACTTTTCCATAATTTGTTTCACTGTATGTAGATGATCTGTAGTGGAGAAGTTTTTCCGGAAGCCGGCCTGTTCCATGGGTTGGTTTTCATCCAAAACTATGCTTATTCTTCCCAGGATAACCTTTATAAATATTCGACATCAAACTTATTGGTCTATAGTTTTCTATGTCTTCTTTAGGGCCCTTTTTGTGTATTAAAATTATATGTGACGTTTCCCATAGTTTTGGAATGCATCCGGATAATAAAATGTTGTTGAAGATTTTGGTCAGTATAGGAATCAATTCTTCTAAGGACCCTTTCAGTAACTCATTTGAAATCTTATCAGGGCCTGGCGATTTTTCGGGCTTTTGACTAAGAATGGCTTTTCTGACTTCACCGGGTAAGATTTCAGGTTCAGAGCTTAAAGTTGAAGGACCAACTATGAAACTTATGTATCTATTTTGATTTATATTATCTCTACTGGAGTAAAGTTTTTGATAAAAACTTGAAGCTACTTTATTTATATCTTTCCGATTTGTGGTGTTATACTGGTTGTTTTTTAAATTAGATATCCATGTATTTGTTTCACGCAGTTCTTTAAGGGCTTTTCTGGTTCCTCCTGTTGCTAAAATATGTTTTTCGAGGGTTTTTAATCTCGTATATCTTCTATCTTTCCTAATGCCTGCTTTGATTTTCTTGCTTAGCTCGGTTATCCTTTGAATATTTTGTTTTTTCATACCATTATTGAATAAGTGCTTCCTCTGGTTTATGAACAGCATTGTTGTCTCACTTAAAATGTATTTATGTTTAGCAGGTTTTTTAGTGCTGAGGCAGATAAGCTTGTTATGTAGTTTTGCATTACTAGATTCTACTTGTGTTGTGTCTGCTTCTACTACTTCTCTATAGAGTTTTTCCATGGAACTTGACGTAAGTTTACTGATTCCCACGTTCTTGCATGTACTAGGATTAACAATGTACTTTCTAGACTTTTTAGGTGGGATTATGTTGAGTGACGCTCTTACCATTCGATGATTTGTATTAAAATTTAAGCGCGATACGACTGAAGTATCTGTAAATAATTTTGGGTGGCTGCTTATAATGTAGTCTATTTCATTTTTATATTTTCCATCCGGGGAGATCCAAGTCCACTTACTGTTCACATTTTTCTTAAATAAACTATTTAGAAGTATCAAGTTGTGCTCAAGCAAAAAGTCTATCAGCCTTTGTCCATTTCTAGTTCTTTTACCATGGCCAAATTTACCTAGCACATATTCATTCTCGCTTTGTTTAGCTCCTACTTGGGCATTAAAGTCCCCCATAAGTATAATAGTATTATTTGTGTAATCGGTTATGATCTTATCTAGGTTATTGTAGAAAGAGTTGTGTTCTATTTCATCAGCTTGTTCTGTAGGCGCGTAGGCTTGGATAATGGTCCACGTTTTCTTATGGCTGGGTAAGGCGATGTTTAATATTACAATACGGTCAGTGACCCCAATGAAATCTGATATGTAGTTTCTGAGGTATGTTTTGACCATAAATCCGACTCCTCTTTGGCCTCCAGTTTCGCCTTTGTTGAATAGTATATATCGAGGATGTTCTTCTATTGATTCGCCTGCCCTTCGTATTTCGCTAATACCTAATATATCCCAGTTGAGGTCGTTCAATGCTTCTTCCAATTCTAGTAAGGATTCTGGTGTTCTCAGAGTTCTAGTGTTTAGGGTTGCAATGTATAACTTTTGTATAACTTTACAACAAATATACTTAAATTTAGTTAATTTCTTTTTTGAATCAGGAGTTATCCCTTTATCCTGGAAATCTCAAATTATTATTCCCATCCTAAAATCAGGTAAAGATCCTAACAATGCTTCATCATATAGACCCATCGCCTTATCATTCACCTTATGTAAAGTTATGGAACATCTCCTAAAGAACAGGTTAGAATGGATCTTGGAAAATAGAGAGGTCCTTTCTAAATCTCAATTTGATTTCCGTAAAGACTTCGGTACAATGGACAGCCTTAGTGTCCTAACTTCAGAAATACGCTTAGCTATCACTCGTCGAGAATTTCTCGTGGGTGTTTTTTTGGATATTTTTTGGATACGTGACAATGGCAGAATATTTTGCGCTCAAATAGAGTATATACACGCCAGAAAATATTTTTTTTATTTATAATATTTTTTTGAATAGCTGTATCCAAACCGTAATCATGTAGCATTGCCGCCCCATCGGATTATAAGAATGAAAGAATATGTTGCGCACATTATAATGTCTCTTGGGTAGTTGTCTAGTCTCTCTTCATCTAAATATATAAGCACAACTAGGAACAATAACGATCTTACCATTTATACTATAGGTTATAAAATAGAGTATAGCGGAGAGAGAGGATTGGGTATTTTATATTATGATGGCAACAAATAATTTGTTTTGTCATTGTAAATACGCCTTGTTATTGTCAAATGTCATGATCACTCAAATCCACGGTCGTATATCAAATAATACGAGTTTCAACGGTAACCCTGAGTGTAGTTATAGGAATTTCTTATTATCTTGAAAACAATTTTTAAATTAGCTTTAGAGTAACATATTATAAGAAATTTAATTTGCTCTGTACATGTATAAATCAGGTTGAATAAATATTTCAAATAATATCCGTCATAACCAAAAGTACTACAGCTTTTCACGTGTTATAATGGATAATAGTAATAAAATCGTACCACCACATTTAAATGCTGAAGTTTATAGAACAGACACGACAGGAACGTGCACTCAATCATATCTCGACTACATTCGCTTACAAAGCGGTAAAAAATTTTTACTAATTCTAGTGTTTATTTTACTTTGGAAATTGTGTTTATAATGTTTTTTTTTTTATTTTAACTAATTCAATAAAAAAATTTTTGTTTAAATTGATTAGCAGCATTTCATTTCTCAGTCAACAAAAATAAAATATAACAACTATAAATTTTAGATGGAACTGTATTGGTGGGATGTTCAGAATTGACTGGACGATATTGGAACGGTGGTGCTAGTATTTTTGAAAAGAGGCCAGAAGACAATAAAATTCACAAAACTACAAAAAAAGACATCTATTTAACCAGTGGTACTGCAGATGGCTGTTTTGTTGAAAATTCTAATAAGGTATCAACTGTCTTACCTGATATATACAATGGATAATACACTTACGCACAATTGTATTGTTGTCTTAAAATAATATTTTGCAATCTGAATGTTTTTTTCTATCAACTATAGATTCTTCTGTGTGAAGACAGTGGCGCCGTAAGTTTGTGGTCAAGTAAAGAAGATGATGCTTGGAATCAATGGAGTGAAGACCTATCAGTGGCTGAACACGATGGGGCTGTGCTTAGTGTAGACTGCTTAGATCCTAACAAGGAGTATGTCACTGCTGGTGCAGATGGCAATATTAAGGTGGTTCTATAAGTTTAATTTTTATAAGATTATATACTTAATTATTTTGATTTAATCCATGAGAGACTGCATAAATTTTTTAATTTGTTTCAACATTCACTGTCATATTTCAGCCAATTTATACAAAACTGTAATAAATTCCTCCCCATGAATCACTCTGCTGCTAATGAAAACCATATGAAAATGTGTTCAGCAGTTTTTAGTTTACCATTTTCAGAAAGACAGACATGACAGAGGAATTTGTTTTATAACAAATCAAATATCATAAACAATATTACATAGGTTTTTTTATTTCCAATAACTTTATCCAAGTTTCTTTTTATTTCCAGGTGTGGGACACAATAGATTTAATTTGCATAAGAAATTACTTTGCAGCCCATAGTAGATCAATTTATGGAGTTTCAGTCAGACCCATGTCTCACACAAGTTTTGCTACAGGATCATTAGACTATTGTATTTCTTTGTGGTATGACAAAATTGATTTACCAGCTTTAGGTAAATATTATTGTTGTCTTTTTTTCATTTGAAACTTAAATTAATTACATAATTGACAACTAATTTTTTTTCCAGAATTATTTAAAAATGATTGTGGTGTTCGTTGCTTGCAATGGTTTGATGAAAATAATTTGATATTTGGTGATGAAGCTGGTTATATCAGCTTGATAGATATACGAAAACCAGAAATCGCAACTAAACTTATTGAATTACCGGCTGCTGTCCATAAAGTTGTTATTCAACCTGGGTTAGTTATAAGTTACTTACCTCAATTAAAAAAATAAAAATTAATGTCCTTATTCATAAACTTTATTTAACTGGTAACTAGTTAAACAATATTTTGTCTTCTTCTTTCGTATGTCAAATCAATAATGACGGAAAGAGACAAATCAATGTTTAGCTAAAGAGTAACTAAGCAACGTTTATAAATAAGGCCGTTAATTATTAAGATATTTTAGTTAGCAGTTGCTTGCCTTCTATACATATATACATAATTAATAGATTAATTATTTTTAAAATCTATAGTCGTTTAATTATTTAAATTCATATGAACTGTAATTTGTAAAACATTGACAAATTAATGATACTATAAATAAAAATTTAATATCACTTATCGTTAGAGAAATAAGGTATATAATAGGTAGTCATGACAATGAGAGAAAAAGTTAAAGAAAACCAATAATGGTAATTTAGGATCATTAATTGTAATGGATAAGGTTTATGTGTATTACATAAGGTTTACTGACTAAATATTTTTTTATTTCAGATGTAACAAACTTTCTGTGTGTTGTGATAATAAAATTGTATCAGTTTTTGACATCAGTGAAGATTTGAAATTAAGTTTAATTTATGAAAACAGAAATTTACACAGTAATTTTGTAAGAGGAATGGTGTGGGACAATGACGAGAGAAATGTCTTACATACTGTGGGATGGGATGGTGACTTAAAGACCCATAGACTACCTTGTGACTAAAAATATGTTTAAAATAAAATAAATAAAACATAAACAAAGTACTATTTTTAAAAAAATGTGTTTCGATTAAAAATAAAAGCTTAACACATACTCTGCATCTACCCGAAATACCGAGGTACATAAATGAACACAATAAATTAATAATATTTATAATCACTTCAATTTTATTTCCAAAGTTCTGATTACGATTTAGGGGAAATTAAAAACGCAATTTTCTGTGCGTGAATCCATAGTGAATATCAAAGATAATACCAAAAATGTGAATTTCAAAGATTATTCATGATATTGACCAATGATGTCGATTTTTCTTTACCACTCTTTAGTCCTTTTGTGGTTGGCGGTATACTTAATTCGTCACGGTAGTATGCGTAAGCGATCCCGTGTCGTCACCCGAAAAAACAGAGTGGGTGCCACTGGTTATTTAGTGGGTATTCTAGCGTCTTCAGCGCCGGCGAGTCCCACTGCCCACATACCACCCATCTCGTGGAGGAAAAGCGTAAATGCGGTGTCAAAAACTGAAAACGAGCGGCACGTTCGAGACTTCGAGTTGCCGCGCGCCGCAACCTCGTCTCATACATTACGAGCGGCAAACCCTCGAACATTGGCTAGCGCTAAATACTATTATAGTATTTAAAAAGCTGATCTGTCATTTTGAACAGTCATTCTGAAGCACGCATACTTTTGTTTTCTCTTATCCTACTAAGGTAAAATAAAATATACTGAGACGAATGGTGTATTATGAATACCGTACACAAATTAAACCTCGTGTTCGACTACTATATTATATACATATATGTACTACCCACTATATATAAGTTTTACACTGTTATGTTACAGTGAGTATCAGTCTACACATATATGAAATATATTAATTACCTTTTGTAAGATAGGTTTTTTTTTTCAGTTATAAATTATGGTGCAGTTGCTGCATCTATTTATTATTGTTATAATTTACAAAATGGTCTCTGCAAATTAGTAATTGAAATATATAATAAGATATTTAAAAATAATATGCATACGGTAGTCAACTATATATATTTATTTCAAAAATAACTTAGATATAGAGTTAATAAATAAAATAAAAAATACTTGAGCAACTTAGTTACACCAAAACATGGAAAAAATATATTTTATAATATAAATATAAAAATGAAATTATATTTGTAAATCTTAATATTCGTTATACATATAAAAATTACATTTAAACATTAATTAAAATCTTGTTAGGTCACATAATATGTATATTAAGTTCACTAAGTTGGTCGGACTGTAGTAAGCGCTCCGAGAATTTGCGCATGGTTATTGTTGGGTCTAGATAAAGATTAGTTCTATGCCATTTCATACTCCATCCGAAAATTTGTTAGGAAAAAATTGGAACAGAAGACACTCATACTCAGAAGAACTCATAATAAATAATGTCATAATATAAATCTACCTAAATATCAATGAATGATTAACTTGTTATATACAATGGTTTACAATATTAATTTATAATTTAAGGTCTAGGCAACTTAAATAAACGCTTCCTAAATACTTCAGTTATTAGTTGTTCTTGAGGGTATTCTAAAATCTTTTCATTATTGGGAACATACGAGAATCCATCGAAATGTGTAAATTCTTTCGCTATGTGATCTTCAAGGCGATGAATACGAAAAGGCGTTGTAACTGCCATTAAGTTTTCTGAAAAACAGTAATAACTTTACATAACTGGTGATAGTCGATTAAGTTACATTATTGTTTCCAAACCAATCAATAATGTGAAAGAGTATACAAATGATATCAGTAATAATTAAATAACTACATACATATATTATACATTTTTTTTAATTTTTATAATTCTTTATTTTTATTTATATTGTTATTACCTTGAGCCACATATCTTTCAGATTGATCTCCCGCAATAATGCGATAAAATGGCTGATCCCGGCCAAAGCCTAGATTATCTTCAGTTGGTATCCGCAAGTGAGAGCCATCCAGTTCCCATCCAAGTATTATACACATGTAGTTGTATACTTTATGGTAACATATCATGCCCACAGCGAATGTTACATAGCTCCGGTGTTTTTTAACTGAAACCTAAATTATTAAGTTATAATATACAGAGGTGGTCGTATAATTAGAACACTACCAACGGTCCTTGACATTATGTAAGATACTTCCTTCACTGCAATCGTTTTTATTTTGAAATTACACAATAAATAGGACAACAATATGTTCAACGATTTATCATTTATTAGGTAAATAATATAAATCCCACTACACAAGTGCAGTTTCAATATTACATTACGGACAAACATTTAAATCAGTTTTAAGGTATGAACAATAATGGTCAACTAATTAGAAACAACAACAAAAAATATAAAACACAATATTTTTTTAAGTATTAGTAATTAGTATTGTTATTTACGAAATAGCTACTATCCACAGCCACCAATAGTTATAAATAATATTTAGTGGCGTATCCCTTATTATTATTATTATTATTGATTAAATCAATTTCATACATTTTTCTAGGGGGATTGAATTCCATGCTTCAACAAATGCTTCATATAGTTCGTTTTGACTAGTGTTACGATTGTTTGAGACTTTCTTTTTAACAATATATTTTTACCCATTTTGAACAAAATAAAATTCAGATTAAATTTTGAATTCCCGCCAATATAATAGAAAAAGAATTGTTATTGTCCAATTTCAAAAAAAGAACGAGCTATGGATGCTTTTTTAAAATGTTTCTAATTAGGCGTCCAAGCGGCCAGTAACAGAAAATAAACTCCTACATGTGTAAGACACATTTTGTAATTAAAAGTAAGATATGTTTTAAATTTTATGTATTTAATGAGTTTTTTATTTGAGTGGCTATATTATTGCATGAATATTAATTATTGAAGGTGTATATTTTTTACCAACATTTGTACGTTGAAGTTTCTAATAAGAAACTTCAACGTACAAATGTTTCTAATAAGAAACTTCATAAGAAGTGTTTCTAATTAAATGACCACCACTGTATATGTAATATACCTTGTAACAATTAACCATTTTATATATTTGTTTATAATATAGAGATAAATTGTTTCATTGAGCAGAGTCAAGCTTTTATAAAGTTCACTTGAGATTGTTTTTTTAATATAATAAAAATATTTATTATAAATCACGATATTGTAGGTTTGTTTGAAATGTGCCTGACTAATTAATAAAAAATAATTGTCTATGGGTCAAAGTATATAAAAGTACGCCAGAGGGTTATGCCAGTTGCCATTGCAATAAAAATATAAATTATATATAGAGTATTGAGAAATAATTGAGACTTGACTCAATAAGTTTTGTTGAATTAATTTTCTCACTTACAGTATGATAAGCAATTTCTCCAACCGGATTTAAATTTGCCAATGCCACTAACATTTGTAGATGTACATCATGTATCTGAAATAATTTTATCATTTTATTTAATATGTAATGTATATTAAAATTAATATAAATAATATAATTAGTAAATAGTTACATAGGTCATATTGAGCGGCGTATTCATAACCGGAGTATCAGAGTGTTCTATCAAATAAGTATAGAAATTTTTATAAGGATTGTGATTTATGTGTCTTGTACCAAGGAAGTCAAGTAGGTGAATGGCATTTTGAGTTTTGCTGTAAAATAAAATATTATATTAGATATTATCCAATAATAATGTAACAAAAGCCCTGTCCGACCTGTGAACTGGTTATCAGGTATTGTTAGTCGATTATATTTATGCAACCATTTTTAAAATTATAAGAAAAAATATTACACATAAAAAATATTACACTGTATTAACAATTATTACTATAAATTTGTTTACCAATCTCGAATAGCTCCTTTAGATTTCATGTAAGATGAATAAATATACTGCAGTAGTGAATCGGGAACATATTCGTATTCATTACTTGTGCTTTGTGAGAAAGGACACCGTCTCTTAGGGTTTACAGATCCATTAATGAGATCTATTGTGAACAATGGTGTGCTTGGATCTTCATTATTCCGCCATTCTAAGAATAAATGATTTGGAAATGCAATCAGGTCACATTTCACACCAAGCCTTTTTGCAACAGCATGATAAATTACAGCATATGTAATAATGTTGCCATTACTCTCCTCTATTACCTGCAACGTAGTAAAATATAGGGACATAACATCTTAGTTCCCAAGGTTGGTGGCGCATTGGCAATGTAAGTGATGGTTAACATTTCTTACAATGCCATTGTCTATGGGCGTTGGTGACCACTTACCATCAGGTGGCCCATACGCACGTCCGCCAACCTATAAAAAAAAAAAACATATTAAGGCAGGCTGCGCCACTTTATTTCACTATATACAGTGGTGGTCATATAATTAGAAACACTTCTTATGAATAAAGACAGTATAACTTCAACGTACAAATGTTCGTAAAAAATATATACATTCAATTATTAATAATCATGCAATTATATAGTCACTCAAATAAAAAACTCATTAAATGCATAAAATATAAAACATATCTTACTTTTAATTACAAAATGAGTCTTACACATGTAGGAGTTCATTTTCTGTTACTGGCCGCTTGATCGCCTAATAAGAAGAATTTAAAAAAAGCATCCATAGCTCGTTCTTTTTTTGAAATTGGAGAATAACATTTCTTTCTTGGCTTTTTCTTTTATTTTGGCGGCAATTCAAAATTTAATCTGAATTTTATTTTGTTCAAAATGGGCAAAAATAAAAGCTGTGACGCGTCAACGAGGCAAATAATTGTTAATTTACATATAGATCATAAGTACAAAAGAATAGCTGCGCATTTAAATTGTTCTGTTAAGAAAGTTTTTAATGCAATTGATCATTATAAAACACATGGAACTGTTGAAAATGTTCTTAGAAAGGCTCGGCCAAGAAAATCCTCTCCCAGAGAAGATACGCTAATCGTTCGTGTTGCTAAAAAAGACCCAAGTAAAGGCTCCAACCAGATTAAAAATAAAGTTTTTTCGCCTGATGACCCGAGAAATATCTCGTCAAGACTGATACGCCGAAGATTAGTGGAAGCTAAATTGTTTGGAAGAATCTCTCGAAAGGTACCGCTTCTTACCAAGCAATACCGAGAGAAGAATAAAAAATATGTTAATTGGACGGTACGAGAATGGAAAAAAAGTGTTATTTTCAGATGAAACAAAAATAAATATGGTAAATTCCTATGGAAAGCACTATGTTAGACGCCCTGTAAACAATGCTTTTAATTATAAATACAAAAGGAGTATAGTCAAGCACGGTGGCGGTACAATGGATCAATGGCAATACAAAAATATCTTAGAACACACAATGACTCGGACGATCATTTGCCTGTAACCTGGATCTTTCAGCATGACAATGACCCTAAACACACGGCCAATAGCGTCAAATGTTTCCTTAGCGAACAGCGTATATCCGTTTTAGACTGGCCAGCAAATAGTCCGAATTTAAACCCGATAGAAAATATCTGGTATATTGTTAAAAAGAAAGTCTCAAACAAACGTAAAACCAATCAAAACGAACTATAGGGTTTTCCAATAGGGACGCTTGAACTTTGACAGCTGATTGCGGCCATGTTGTTTGAGTGACAGCTGTCAAATGCAGTGTGTTATATTCATTCCGTCCTCCCAAACCACCATGGCAGGTTACAGTGTCGAGCAGCACGTGCAAATCATAAAATTGTTTTATGAAAATGGGTCTTCAGTTCGAGCAACGTTCCGCGCACTTCGCCCGTTTTACGGTCGCGATGATCGTCCTGCCGAGTCGACTATCCGTCGATTGGTGGACAAATTCGAGTCAACCGGGTCAGTTAACAATCAGCCGGTTCCCGTGCGTCAACGTAACGCGAGATCTGCCGAGAATATCGCCGCTGTGCGCGACAGTGTCCTCGAAAACCCGCGGCAGTCAATTCCGCGTCGCGCACAGGAACTCGGCCTTTCGCAGACGACAACTTGGCGAATTTTGCGTTGTGACTTGAGCCTGCACCCGTACAAGATCCAGCTGACCCAAGAGCTCAAGGTTAATGACCATAGACAGCGCCGTGTGTTCGCTGACTGGGCATTAGAGCAGTTGGAAGTTGACGCCGATTTTGGCAAAAAAATCATCTTCAGCGACGAGGCGCATTTTTGGATGAATGGCTATGTCAACAAGCAAAATTGCCGTATTTGGGACGAGACCAATCCACACGAGGTTCACCAAGTGGCAATGCACCCGCAGAAAGTGACTGTTTGGTGCGGATTTTGGGACGGAGGCGTGATTGGTCCGTATTTTTTCGAAAACGATAATGGTGTGGCCGTCACCGTCAATGGTGAGCGATACCGGTCGATGATAACCAACTTCTTTTGGCCTGAAATCGAGAATATGGATCTGGACAACATGTGGTTTCAACAGGACGGCGCTACGTGCCACACAGCACACGCTACGATGGAAGTTCTGCACGATCAAGCGCCCTTAATGGAAAACCCTATATATGAAGCATTTGTTGAAGCATGGAATTCAATCCCCCTAGAAAAATGTATGCAATTGATTGAATCAATGCCACGTCGTTGCAGTGCTGTTATTGAAAATAAGGGATACGCCCCTAAATATTAATTATAACTATTGGTAGGCTATGGATAGTAGCTATTTCGTAAATAACAATACTAATTACTAATACTTAAAAAAACATTGTTTTTTATATTTTTTTGTTGTTGTTTCTAATTAGTTGACCATTATTGTTCATACTTTAAAACTGGTTTAAATGTTTGTCTGTAAAGTAATATTGAAACTGCACTTGTTTTTCTAATAAATGATAAATCGTTGAACATATTGTTGTCCTATTTATTGTTTAATTTCAAAATAAAAACGATTTCGGTGAAGTATCTTACATAATGTCAATGACAGTTGGTAGTGTTTCTAATTATACGACCACCACTGTGTATAGTAGGAGTATGGTTAAAAGACATTTCTATGAATAAAAAAAGGGTTATGTTACATAGCAATAAACAATATCAATCAATTCGCATTTTTATACAGGTTTTAAGCTAGCAAGCTGTTATGTATTTTCTAATTTCATTTGTTATTGTAACATTGTATTGTAATTGTAATTTTTTGTATACCCTTGGTGTTTAGGATTAAGCGAAGTACAGAGTAAATGTGCCTGTCAACCTGAAGAAACTAAAATAAAGGTAATTTTAAACGATAAGCATTTTACCCTACACATTATCATTGTTTATGGCTTCCCTCTTATACTATACAGCTGTTTAATACAAACATAAGAAAGCCATAATAAAAACTCTTCATGTAGAATAAAATACATAAAAATTATTCGTTAATTAGTACCCACTTTTGCTAAGTTTAATGTTTTCACTTTGGTGCTGGCGCATACAGAAAACTTTTCATCCTTATATATTACTTGTGTCAATGCAAGCAGCACTTCTTTATCGGAGTATTTGTAATCCCCTTTTTCGTTGCTATTATTTGATTTTTGCTCTTTTAGAATATTTTTAACTTTCGATACTAAGCCCTGGATCTAAAAAAGGAGACAATCAATTATATTCTATAAATTTTACCAGTCCTTGTTTGATAAAATATATATCTTTTTTTAAATATAGTTGTAAATATTTCCATTTACCTTACTCTCAACTTCTTCATCTGGGTAAATATTAATGGGGTCGATCCATTGCAGGAAGAATGTTATAACAACTTCTGGTGTTAGCATGTTTTTCATATGCAGCTTTACCCATTTAATAGCAAGATATGATTGAACCAAGTGACGAAGAACTATTTTTGTATAATACATTACAGTTAACGTGTACAATGGTCTGAAAGATAATATTTATTTTTGAATTACATA
Organism: Nymphalis polychloros; assembly: GCA_905220585.2. NCBI lineage: Eukaryota > Metazoa > Arthropoda > Insecta > Lepidoptera > Nymphalidae > Nymphalis > Nymphalis polychloros. The sequence continues at coordinate 7,049,578 of HG992247.1, forward strand.
TGTATAGAAAATAAATTTTGATAAATACTTGTAATATTATCATTTTGTAGTTTTCACTTTACAGTCTTTAAATATTGAGATATAAACAAATATTATGCTACAATCAATATCATGCCAATCGATCTATCGACCTATACTTTCATGATACATAATTTTTGAAAAATACAAGTATGTTTTATTAAAATTAAGATATTATTGTAATAAAATGATAATCATATTCAAATATTATAACATATTTTAAAATACATACTTTACAATTGTTAGAGCATCTAAAATTTTAGTTCCTTTTTTAACAATGCCTTGTAGAATGTGCACTGTGTAATAAAAGCTTAAGTTTGTTTCCGTTGCAAATGCAAAAAAGTTTCTCACATCTTCAAGTGATACTTCATAGATTCTCCTAAAAAATATTTTATTACATGGAGTCAACTTAGTCATAAGTTAAATTTTAAGTTAGAACTGTATTTAACATTGCAAGCGGAAGTACCAGTTAATAAAAAATACTAGAGATTATGATACATTTTGAAATACAAATTTCAATCAATCTTATGCCATTTTTACAATCATTCTTCTAAATAAAGCCACACTTCTCAGTGGATCAACGAATAATACATTTAATAATTATATTCATTCATATAGTCAATTATCATATACTCAATTATGTAATATTCATTTCTATGGAGCTAAACATTTTAAGCTAAAACAAAAAACTAGCTATTTAGTCAACATTTATTAAAAATAAAATTAATAGTAAGACCACTACAGTTTGCCGAATAAAAAATTGCAAGATGCCTTTTAAGTACAATATATTAATATTGTCTAAGCTATGCCATATTTCAATGTAATAGCACAAAAACATATCTCCAAATTGATAAAATATGACTTACCAAAAAGATTTTGGAGACATGGAAACAAGTTCAATGAAAATTTTTCTCCTTAGTCTATAATATTGAATCATTTCTTTTAACCATATTAAACTGTGATCTTCAACAACCTTAACAATTTCTTTGGGTAACCTATATAATATAACAAAAATATCATTAGAATTGCGTTTTAAGTTATAGTATAAAATATAAATTCAATGAAATAACTTACATTTCAGAATACTTAATTTTCCAAAGATAATCATTATTTATTACAATGTCATAAAACTGTCTACATGTAACTGAAAATCTGATAATATCTCGAGGCTCAATATTTGAAAGTATTAATGATATTATTTCATCAGGCAAAGACGTTATGGAAGTTTTTATCTTGATATTATCCATGATGTACTTGATTTAAAATTGTCTCGCGCAATAAGGACATTTATATTCTACCCATTTATATTATGTACTCAGAACAAGTACTTACTTATATTATATGTATTGAAATTTAAGTAGGAAAGAATTAAAATTAAAGTCTAGGTGAGTAAATCGCGATTTTTATTTTCTTGAGATACTCGAGCATTACGACGCCGCTTTACGTAAGATATGAATATTTACAAATTATAAGTATCACTAAAAAAATATAATAATACGAAAATACATATCACGGATTTATTTCACAAAAATAAACATGTAAGATAATAAGTACTTCAAAGAAAATAGAATCACTTAATCAATATTGTTGATAGTGTTGCACGTATAATACATATATCATTAATATTTTTATGATCACAAAAAATCACTTTTAAAATATAAAAATACTAGTGAAATTTATTTACGATATCTGCAAAAATGATCTTTTTACGAATTTTTAAAGTTACGAGTTCATAAATTCTTTTCTGACGTCACATCGCTCAATGTCGCTCAATGTCGATTCGCTGGCTGGCCTGTACAATTCCGCGTTAATTTCGCGTTATTTTTGATTTTATTGATATTTCGGTTAATATTAAACAAAAAAAACTTTCACATATTTATTACACAGTACAGGAAAAATACTTTTTCCATATATATTATCAACAAAACAAGTAGATATTGTAGACCTTAGTAGAAAAAATTGTTGTATTTATAAGTTTTTAGTTTAAGGATGAAACATTTAATTTTACAGGCTTGTTATATAAATATTCGATTAATATAAGCATTAAGCATAATTCAAAATGTGCATAGTAACGGCCTTGATATGTTGAAGACCGATAGCGTTGTCATAAGAGTTTGTGTCGATAAATTTTCAACGTTAATCTTAAGTTTACTGTTAATGTTGAAGATGATTTCTGAAAAACGCCGTATACCCAATGAGATAAGTTGAGAAAATCCTCAATGACTGTGACCCATTGAAATTGATTCGAAGCATATTATGTTCCTTTGAAAGTCAAATACGTATCTTATATAGTTCGTATAATACAAATGAAATCAAATAATTTTTTATTAAAATAGGCTTATAAGAGCACTATTAAAATCCCTATGTTACAGTATTGAATAAATTATAAGGCTACCACCGGTGATCTTGTAGTTTATCCAGTGAGTCCAAGAGGCCACCACTTGGACTTAACTACAATAAAATTAGCACTTAGTCTGGACATAGAAAAAGCCTTTGATTGGGTATGGCAAAAAACGCTTCTTTCGGAGCTTCCATTCTATGGGCTTCCCAGAAAATAATGCAACTGGATCACCAGTTTTGCCAGATCGGACCATCAAGGTCGTTATCGAAGGTGCATGCTCTGACTTAATTCATCAATTTCGGTATTTCACAAGGCTGCGTTATCACCTTTTCTACTTCTTCTGGATATTAATGACTATGCAAATTAGCAACATTCAATGTTGGCAGACGACAGCTCTGTAGACGCCGTATAAACCGGCCGCGCTAATATCTGTCGAGATGACGTCGATGAGTATAAGCTTGTGTTTGAAATCATAAATATTATTGACCAAAGTCTGGGATTGGGGCCAACCACACTTGGTACAACTTAACCACCATAAGACTCAATGACTTCTAAAATATCACCTTTTGTCATTTTCCCTCATTTTGACAATAACGTTTCGCTGCCAAATCCAGTATCGGGACGTTAGGTTCCACGGTCTATTGGAAGGTGAAATGTCACGGGTCTAAATTAGCCTCTACAAGCTTTTTGTGTTCAAGGTAAGAGAGTACTTCACATCGACAATTCGACAAGGCGAAAATTCAGCCCTACATGGAGTACTGCTCTCATCTTTGGGCGGAAGAGATGTTCGATGACTCTGCATCTTCTATCGCATCTTTTACGGGGAATACTCTGAGGAACTGTTTAGATTAATCCCAGCCGCTGAATTTCAATACCGGATATCGCGTCTAAATTCTAAAATCCTTCCATACCATCCCGATGTCTGGAAATCCAACACAGCGCTATTTTTAAGGCATTTCCTGCCTAACACAGCCACTCTACAGAACCATACTTCTCGGCGACTTTTCCGAACCGTTATGACATAGGCCGGCAACGCTCCTGTAAACACTCCGGTGTTGCAGGTGTCCTTGGACAGTGGTAATCACTTTCCATCAGGTGAGCCTCCTACTTGTTTTACATAAAAAAAGGTTTCTTCCAGTAACATTTTATTTCATTACAAATAGGCTCCTCACATTGCTATTTGACCAATGATATATAGGGTTTTCCATTAAGGGCGCTTGATCGTGCAGAACTTCCATCGTAGCGTGTGCTGTGTGGCACGTAGCGCCGTCCTGTTGAAACCACATGTTGTCCAGATCCATATTCTCGATTTCAGGCCAAAAGAAGTTGGTTATCATCGACCGGTATCGCTCACCATTGACGGTGACGGCCACACCATTATCGTTTTCGAAAAAATACGGACCAATCACGCCTCCGGCCCAAAATCCGCACCAAACAGTCACTTTCTGCGGGTGCATTGCCACTTGGTGAACCTCGTGTGGATTGGTCTCGTCCCAAATACGGCAATTTTGCTTGTTGACATAGCCATTCATCCAAAAATGCGCCTCGTCGCTGAAGATGATTTTTTTGCCAAAATCGGCGTCAACTTCCAACTGCTCTAATGCCCAGTCAGCGAACACACGGCGCTGTCTATGGTCATTAACCTTGAGCTCTTGGGTCAGCTGGATCTTGTACGGGTGCAGGCTCAAGTCACAACGCAAAATTCGCCAAGTTGTCGTCTGCGAAAGGCCGAGTTCCTGTGCGCGACGCGGAATTGACTGCCGCGGGTTTTCGAGGACACTGTCGCGCACAGCGGCGATATTCTCGGCAGATCTCGCGTTACGTTGACGCACGGGAACCGGCTGATTGTTAACTGACCCGGTTGACTCGAATTTGTCCACCAATCGACGGATAGTCGACTCGGCAGGACGATCATCGCGACCGTAAAACGGGCGAAGTGCGCGGAACGTTGCTCGAACTGAAGACCCATTTTCATAAAACAATTTTATGATTTGCACGTGCTGCTCGACACTGTAACCTGCCATGGTGGTTTGGGAGGACGGAATGAATATAACACACTGCATTTGACAGCTGTCACTCAAACAACATGGGCGCAATCAGCTGTCAAAGTTCAAGCGTCCCTATTGGAAAACCCTATAGCATGTTTGCATCATTCACATTCGAGATTGTTAATTTTATTTGCACTTTTATCACAAACAAATGTACAATCCTTTTGCAATAAACGACGTTAGTTCTAGTATATTCTTGTATCCAACATCAAATGTAGAAGTAGTAAATATAATAAGTAAACTAAAAAACTAGAAATCTGTAGGTTATGACAATATATGTACAAGCGTCCTGAAAAAATGCAAAAATATTATAGCACCTATTTTATCACATTTAATAAATCTTTCTTTTTCAAAAGGAATTTTTCAAGATAAATTAAAAATATCTAAAATAAATCCAATATATAAAAAAGGTAATCGGAATGACATTAACAATTACAGGCCAATTACATTAATTCCAGTGCCGTCGAAATTTTTTGAAAAAGTCATGCACATTAGATTAACGGACTTTTTAAACAGAAATAACATAAACAAAAGAAGAACAAAATCGATTTAAAAAAAAACAAATCTACGACGTTAGCAGCTTTTTCCCTTGTAAAAACAATCACAGAAAATATTACCCAAAAAGTGCCAATAGTAGGTATTTTCTTTGATATGACAAAGGCATTTGATTTTGAGAATCATAATATACTGCTCATGAAATGTGAAAATACGGAGCATTGGAGGACCCGCTCTAAGTTTGACAAATAATTATTTAAAAGATCGTATACAACATGTTGAAATATCAAAAATAAACAACAAATCCGAATTAACTACTTATAAATCTCCCAATCTACAAAACAACTGTGGCGTCCCACAAGGTAGCGTTTTGGGACCACTATTATTTATATTGTACATTAACGATTTACCTAGTGTTGTAAAATATCAATGTGTTTTATTTGCCGATGACAGCGTTAGCTGTACCTCATACTAAAACTAACGTTGCCTTTGAGGAGGATGTAAATAAAGCTGTAGAATCAGTATTGTCTTGACTAGACCCAAATGATTTATGTGTTAATATATCAAAAACGCGATTTGTGCAATTTTCAAATTTTGAAACTAAAAAAAACAATAAAAATAAGCTCACTAATATATTTCGTGTGATTTGTGAAAGAGTCCTCAATCATAAGATCGACTTTCGGTAGATTATTTGTTAGTGCAATAACGATTGGGCGATGTGACGTCACATCCAAAACTCGGACGGAGCAAGAATTATAAGAGAGCGCCTAAATTGATTTATTTATAAAAAAAAAGTTTACATGCTATAAACAAAATTCTTTTACAGATAATTTTATAATCACTAAGATTATTTTGGTTCGAAAAAAGATATATTTTTTGAAGTGATAACTTCTTATGGGCCCTCACGGTGCCACTTTGTCTGGCTTCCCTTTCTCTCACGCATATGGCAGCAAAAGGCTGGCTCCTCCTCTCTCACTTTATTATTTATTTATACTATTTTATTACCGACTGCTTTACCTGAGAACACCTGAGAGTTACCAACCTAACGCCATCTAGCGTATACAGATAGTGCTTATAATAATTGATCAACTCTCAAGTACTAATTTAAATTATATTTAATATATTATAATTAATAATAAATATTATCACTTCTGTCGAGCGTCCTGAGATGTACACGTTTTTTTTTATTTACATCTTCCTAATAAATTATGATTTAACTTATGTTATGAAAACTTTATAAATTAACTCAGCATTAAAAAAAGCGAGTTGTTACAATTTTTTGTTAAACACATATTCCTTTTTAGATTTTTTACTTAACTAGCCGTTGTATCGGTAGACGGTATTTATGTAATTTATAAAAAGGCCCATTTTAATCTACAAATGTCGTTAGAAACTATGGCGTATGTATAGGAATAAAAATTAATATTTGTTAAGTCTACGAAAACGAACGGTTACAGGACGCAACTGTTTTAATTTTAACTATGTACCTACATATTATGCTAAATAAAATCATTAGTGGTTTCATGTTCTTTGAAAGTCATGTTTTCCGGCGAAAGTCCGATATGGTCAACTATTAAAAATTCAAAATTATTTTATCTTTATTTTTAATGTTCTTAAAGATATACTTCGTTTAAAAATGAACCCATGTTAAAAATAGTTGACTGACGTTGTGGTTATGTACTTATTTCTACTCTGTGATTCAATTACATTTGAAGTTTGAAGTTTTGAAATTGAATAGTTCGTGACTTCATGTATATTAACTTTTATCGTTAAGGTTATTTTTTATTTGGATTTAAAAAGTTGCCGTGAATCGTGCTTATTTGAATACTAAAATTATTTATTTAAGTTTAGTTATATAAACAATTAAATATTGTATTAGGTAAGTTTTATAATACGCTTGTTTTTGTTCATATAGAAAAAAAACCTTAAATGTATGTTTAATTGCATATAAACAGAATTAGTAAACGAGGATATTTTTCACAAATAAAATGGCCAAATTGGATCTGCTTCAAACTTTAACTGGTCATAAAGGCATTGTTTGGAATGCTTCCTGGCACCCTCTTGGAAAAATGTTTGCATCTTGTGGTGAAGATAAAATAATAAAGTTATGGAGCAAAGAAGGAGAAAAGTGGGTTATGAAAACTGTTCTAGTAGACGGACATCAGCGCACAATTAGAGAAGTATCATGGTCGCCTTGTGGAAATTTTTTGGCCTCTGCAAGTTTTGATGGAACTACAGCTATTTGGGACAAAAAAAGTGGTGTGTATTAAATGTAATAGTGGTATCTACATAAATGCAAACGAAGCTATAAATGTGATTCTAATATTTCATTAGGTCAATTTGAATGCAATGCTACTCTAGAAGGACATGAGAATGAAGTTAAGAGTGTAGCCTGGTCCCCATCTGGTCAACTTCTAGCTACATGTGGTCGTGATAAATCAGTATGGGTTTGGGAAGTTGCTGGGGATGATGAATATGTGTGTGAAGCAGTTCTTAATGCTCACAATCAAGATGTCAAGAAAGTTTGTACAATGTTAAAATAAAGATAAAAATATATTACAGCTATATGCAGAATAATTGTTAGAATTTTTGTTTGTAGGTAGCATGGCATCCTTGCTCAGATGTTTTGGCCTCTGCCTCATACGATAACACAGTTAAACTATACAAGGAAGATCAATTGGATAGTGATTGGACCTGTATGGCCACATTGCACTCACATGAGTCGACAGTATGGGGTTTGGTATTTGACAAGACTGGTAAAAGATTAGCTACATGCAGTGATGACAAAACTGTGAAAATTTGGCAAGAATATAGTCCTGACAATCAGGAGGGTGTCATTGTTTCTGATAGAGATTCAATATGGAAGTGTGTTTGCACCCTCTCAGGGTATCACACTCGATGCATTTATGATATTACTTGGTGTCACACATCTGGCCTTATTGCTACTGCTTGTGGTGACGATATTATAAGAGTATTCAAGGAAGCCGATAACTCAGATCCCAATGCACCAGAATTTGACTTGGTTTGTACCAAGCTGAATGCCCATTCACAAGATGTTAACTGTGTTCAATGGAACCCCTCTGGAAACCAGGAATTGATATCTTGCAGTGATGATGGTGAAATAAAAATATGGAAATTCATTGAAGACTAAAGAAAAAGTGGATTGAACGAACAGAAGAAGGAAAATAAATGTGTACAATGTTGTGTCTTTTAATAATGTTATAAATATATCATAATATGTTTTGTTAATATGTAGATAAAAATAATAAAGGCACAATATCTTTATGATTTCTATTTATTTTAACTGTATTTCTTAAAATACTATAGTAAAGTATAAATGTTGATTTCAATTATAATTGATTAAATATTCCTATGAAACATATATAAATATAAATTATTTCTATTTAAAGAAATAAAAAACTAATTTTCATTTAACATGTGCACCATAAAATAATTAATGATTTTGATGATAGCATAAAACAAATTTATGTTTCAGTAATTCCATAAGGCCTTATCTGATGTTAAAACTTGCAAGTAATCTTGTGAAAAGTACTCATTGCCGAAAATATAGTACAACACTCTCCAAGATGTCTATTGAAGAAAAAAATGGTGTTAAGTTAGATGATATAATATCTGTATTGGAAAAATTTGCTCCAAAAAATCTCTCTGAGAGCTGGGATAATACAGGATTATTGGTTGAACCATATACACCAAGGTATATCATTATTATAGTTTTAGAATTAAGGTAACATGCCTAAATTGTTTATATGTATTATATTATATATCTTTACTATATTGCGATATTTTTTCACAGAAATATAAATAAAGTTTTGCTAACTAATGATTTGACTGAAGATGTTGCTTTAGAAGCAAAAAAGAATAATTGTGAAATGGTTATTTCTTACCATCCCCCTATATTCGCTCCATTGAAGACTGTTGTTCAGAGGTTAGTTATTAGAAATTAAATAGTTCGTATTAAGGTATATAGTTTGTAAAAATAATATATTGTCTTTTGCAGCTCATGGAAAGAACGGATTGTGTCATTATTATTAGAACATCGCATTTCATTGTATTCACCGCACACAAGTTGGGATTCCGTCAAAGGCGGTGTTAATGATTGGCTCGCTTCTGCTTTTCCCTTTGCTGAATCAGTTCCTATTATTCCTGGTGAAGATCCTGTTACAGGAGCTGGACGGTGATTATTCATTAATATAATGCTACCAATTTAACTTTAAAAAAAAACTTGAAATTAGATCAAATAATTCACCAAAATTTCAACACATAGGTGTAATTGATATTTCTTTTCTATGAATTTAAATTGAAACATCTTTAACCTATAACCTAATCAATAAAATCACAATAGGCGAAGGTCAAACTTGATATTGTTAAAGATGTGGTTTAATTTATTTTTTTATTTTAGGCTTCTGCATATCAACAATGATTTTGACTTATCAGAAGCTATTGAAAAAGTAAAAACTTTAACAGGCTTAAAACATGTGCGTTTGGCTATTGGTAAAGGGAGAGCTCTAACTGATAAAGTAAAAAATGTAGCTCTTTGTGCTGGTTCTGGGAGTTCTGTATTAAAAAAAGTTGCCAAAGCTGATTTATTTCTAACAGGTATTTATACAAAATGTTTTGCGGTCGAAATAAATAATGCCTCAATATATACAATATAATAATGTATTAGAACTTGGTCTATTATCTTATATGAAACTTGTGACTAAATGAGTGACTTCTCAAACTATCGGCAACTATGTGTTTCTATCTAAAATATTTGTAAGGACTAAGACTTGACAAATAAAATTTAAGTCAGGTTTAAGTGACGAGACGCAAAATGACCTTAAATTTTTTTTTAAAGGTCTTATTTAATTTCACTTGGTAGTACATATTAGTTAAACCTTGCAACTGAATTTGAAAAGTTTCAATGATTTAAAAAAATAGTTGTTTCAATACATTCATATATAATTAGTGCTAGTTTAAGAATGTATTCTTAATTTAATTAAATTTACTTTATTTAAGGTGAAATGCTTCATCATGACATTCTCGATGCAACACAAAGAGGAATATCAGTAATTCTTACTAATCACTCTGATTCTGAGCGAGGGTTTTTACGTGGATTTTCATCCCATCTTCAAAGTGAACTGTACAATAAAGTTTTAGTTTTAGTAAGTGAATATGATAAAGACCCTTTGTCTACTGTGTAAGGTATTATTGCAAAATAATATAGAACATCATTTGTAATCATTTATTATTTTGTTATGTAGTAGCAGTGTTAGGTCGATATTAAAATAATGTTAAATACCGTACTTATTTGTGAGATCATTATTAATATTAAAATATACGAACTATCTCCATCCATGTCTTTCTTTCATAAATTAAAATATGTCACCTTATTAAAAACAACAAAGGTTTTGAGCTATAGCAGTTGGCAAGATCTTAGTATTTGGGCACTCTGTATTCGTTTTTTGTTTCTGAAATCCTCTTTGACTGTGTCCGACTGTCCATTGGTGAGCTGGACTGAAATATGTATGTTGAGGTATGACTTATCTGCCATTCTTTTATTTTATTATTGATAGCATGCACGACTTTACTTTTTCAAAGCAATTTTGTTTAAAATTTTATCATTACTACATTCTTGAGGGTTCTTATTTTCAACTGAAATCAATTTTCTTGTATACGTACCGGGCACCGATTTTATTTTGCAAATAGAAGAAACAGTTCCATTTTTATCATCATAATTTATAACATATTTACTACGTTTCGATTTTGATGACTTGTCGGGTTTTGTATCCGAACTGGAGGTCTTCACTGTTTTATTGGTACTTAATTTTAAAGCGTATTGATTTTCTTCATTTGATTTTATAGACGTTTTATTTTCATTCGAAGTATCTTTCGGTCGAGCTACGTTCATAGTCTTTATAGTATTTCGTATTTTTGGTTCTTTTTCCGTTGAACTATTCTCTAAGCCTTCTTTATTTTTATGTTTACTAATATTATCTACGACCATTTTTGAACTATTTTTATTATCTTTTTTCTGTAATGAGTTAGCATTAAAAGAATCATACTTATTATTGCTTATACTTGTGTTCAATTTATTTCTATCGTAAGAGCGCTGTCTGACAATTTTGTCTTGTAAATGATCTGGCGTAGTTAACTTTTCAGTCCGCCTAGGATTTTTTTTAATATGCTGACTGGTATCTTGTTTTATTTCATATTTATTGTTTCTACTCACAGCACTGCGGTGATCTTTAATTTTATCGGATGCGTCGCCTTTATCACCGCTCGCTGTAATTCTTATTTTGTTAATAGAGGATTTATTGGAATTTTCGTTATTTGTACTTATTAAACGACGCTGATCATTTAGTTTTTGATTTTTCTCTTCAGTTATTTGAGATTTTCGGTCTGGTTTCGCTTGTAGGTTAATATATAATGGTGATTCTGGTATATTTTTATCATGTTTTATGTTACGTGAAGACTTAGAGCTTTCATTCTCTTTATTGTTCTTAATTCTTTTTAAAGATGCCGTTTTACTCCTTCTGAAAATAAAATATAAATATATTTAAGTAAATTCGTTTTTAGACAAAACTAAATAAAAAAAGAGTACGAGTTGTTGTAACATTGTGCTTACCCTAGTGATGAATATTCATTTGTAACATTGATCTTGATATCTCTATGCCTTGAAACTTTTTCTTTAGTACTTCTTAAAGATACATCGCTATCAAATTGCGAAGATTTATGATTATCTTTGCCTTTCTTAGAACTTAATCGATCTCCATCGGACTGAGTAATTTTTTCCAAATCTTGTTCAATTATTGGTTTTAAAATTCTTGGCTCAGCACCCGTTCGAAGTTGTTCGCTATAGATCGACCGTGGTTTTGGAGTTGGTGTAACGGAAAAATTATGCTTAGGTGAAATATTTTGATACTCAGGGCCTTCATCAGAATCTGCTTCGCTATTACAAACACTATTAGATATTTGTTGTACTAATTTCACGGAATGAAATATTTCCTCTTGCATATTATCTTGACTGTGGATAACTTTAGAATTTTTACTGTCGTCGATTCCGAAATAAGCTAATTCACTTCCACGAAGTTCTCTTACTTTAAGCCTGTTTTGAGAACGAGACTCAGCAGAATTTTTCAAATCAGATGATCTATGTTTTAAAGGTTCAATAATAACATTGTTAGCTTGCCTATAATTTGAACTATCTCGCAACTGTGGACCTGTAAAACAAAAGTTTTCTACTATTAAAATACATAGTAGGGATACGGATTGTTTTAAATTATATGTGTTAAAGAAAAATCAAATTTCAAAAATGTCTTGTCGATGTACCTTTACTTCCCGTCCTAAAGGAATTATTGAGAACAGTACTCAAATCACTTGCGCAGCTAGAAGTAGTTTCATTACTGTGTCGTCTTTCTGATTGGAGTTGGCGATTAATTAAAGAAACGGCACTGGTAGTTGGCAAAATTTTCTTCGCGTCAAGATCATTTATGTTATCATTAAAATTCCCAAATGCCATGTTCTCTCCCAGAAGATATGGTTTGGGTTTCGGGATTTTATTCTTAAGAATACTTTTTGTAGCTGCTGTATTCTCGTCGGTTTCTCCTAACTCGTTATTTGAGATACCATTTTCATGAATATTATTTTCCGTTAATTTGCTTTGTTCTCCAAAAAGCGTAATTGATTTATCAATTTTCTCATTTAAAGGAACGAATGCACTTCTTCTTCTTCTAAAATCGTTAGAAGGTGGTGGTTTTTCATCGGTAGCGATAATATTAACTGTTCCGGTATCTACTGCAAAATGCAACTCAGTTTTACAAAATTCTACTTTTTTGATTCTTCGGTCACTGTCATCATACTTCGATATTTCACTTTGCTTTTCTATAGGCAATGTGATAGTTACTTTGCCAGATGATTTTACAGTGATATTTTCTTCATTTTTTAGAGATTCTGGGAAATTAATAGGTTTGGGTGGACTCATGTCTTTGTAAGAAATTGATCTATTTCTTGAAAGCCACTCAGTAAAAGTCTCTTCTTGATTGTTATCCATTTTTTCAAAAAGATTAACGTTTTTCTTATTATTAAGCTGATCATTAACTATTTCTGACGATTTACATATTCCACTATCAGTAGATGAGTCTATGGTAAAAGAATTATTTTCAGATGATATACTTTTGTTGTTTGCAGACGTACCCTCAAAGCTATAACTTTTCCTTCTATTATTCCAGTCATCACTACCGTTTAATAGGGAAGTATACTTTAGAGTACTCAGTGCTACCGGTGCATCCAATAGTGGAGAAACTCTGGTGTTGATATTATGAATTCTATTTATATCTTCATTGTGTTTATTTTGGAAACTCCTTCTTAATGTGCTTCTGCTACTAGCTCTGGAGTCGAGATCAATTATACTTGCATTATCTGCGGAAGATGATTCCTCGCTGGGCATTCGAATTGAATTTTTTCTGGACGAACCTCTCCATTTAGACGGTTCTGATATATCATAGTCGTCCGGTTCGGTAACTTTGTAATTTTCTTTCTCTACTTCACTGTCTGGTGATAATTCTAAAGGCGTTGAAGATATTTCTAATGGTTTCGATGGTAATGATGATGGTTCTAAAAAATTATACCCCGATGATATAACCTGTAAATGAACATAATTATATTTTAGGCTGTGACATAAAACGAGTACATACATTAGGATATATAGGGTTTTCCATTAAGGGCGCTTGATCTTTGAAATGCAAAAAAAAATACATGGAGGAGATATATTTGCGAATTTTTTTTTTTATTTGGAAGGTCTATCGACCCCATTATGTATGGAATATGACATCATTCAAATGACCGCCACGGCTTCGGTTGGTGGCGCGCACACGAAAGGTCCAATTTTCGATGACTCTGGCGCACAAATCGGGCTGTATTTGATCGATGGCGTGGCGTATGTTGACTTTGAGGGCATCGGTGGTTTGCGGCTTGTTGGCATAGACCTGCGACTTAAGAAAACCCCACAAGAAAAAGTCCAGCGGGGTCAAATCGCACGATCTCGGTGGCCAGTTCACGTCGCCTCCGCGCGAGATGACCATGTCCAGAAATTGCTCGTGCAGAACTTCCATCGTAGCGTGTGCTGTGTGGCACGTAGCGCCGTCCTGTTGAAACCACATGTTGTCCAGATCCATATTCTCGATTTCAGGCCAAAAGAAGTTGGTTATCATCGACCGGTATCGCTCACCATTGACGGTGACGGCCACACCATTATCGTTTTCGAAAAAATACGGACCAATCACGCCTCCGGCCCAAAATCCGCACCAAATAGTCACTTTCTGCGGGTGCATTGCCACTTGGTGAACCTCGTGTGGATTGGTCTCGTCCCAAATACGGCAATTTTGCTTGTTGACATAGCCATTCATCCAAAAATGCGCCTCGTCGCTGAAGATGATTTTTTTGCCAAAATCGGCGTCAACTTCCAACTGCTCTAATGCCCAGTCAGCGAACACACGGCGCTGTCTATGGTCATTAACCTTGAGCTCTTGGGTCAGCTGGATCTTGTACGGGTGCAGGCTCAAGTCACAACGCAAAATTCGCCAAGTTGTCGTCTGCGAAAGGCCGAGTTCCTGTGCGCGACGCGGAATTGACTGCCGCGGGTTTTCGAGGACACTGTCGCGCACAGCGGCGATATTCTCGGCAGATCTCGCGTTACGTTGACGCACGGGAACCGGCTGATTGTTAACTGACCCGGTTGACTCGAATTTGTCCACCAATCGACGGATAGTCGACTCGGCAGGACGATCATCGCGACCGTAAAACGGGCGAAGTGCGCGGAACGTTGCTCGAACTGAAGACCCATTTTCATAAAACAATTTTATGATTTGCACGTGCTGCTCGACACTGTAACCTGCCATGGTGGTTTGGGAGGACGGAATGAATATAACACACTGCATTTGACAGCTGTCACTCAAACAACATGGGCGCAATCAGCTGTCAAAGTTCAAGCGTCCCTATTGGAAAACCCCTTAATATACAGTAAATATGCAATTTTACGGATTGATTGTTGTCCGTGAAAATTAACTTTACAGTGATAATTAAAAATAAATTTAATACCGTTTACGCAATATTGAGTTTGAAACTTAATAATTTTTTAACGCTTATTATAAATAAATATTAAATGAGAAAACTTTTTAGTTATTATAATAATAATAAATCAATATGTAAATACTGCGTCGTTGGTATAGTAGCTACCTTATATCGTTGCAGATTCTAAGCATATAGGAAGCAATTTCTAAGCAAAAATTCCGAAAATCAGATTTCCATCGCTAATTTTTCCCTTCAATTCAAATGAAATATACTTGTCTGGAGGAGTGCATCATGTAGGAAGAGGCCGGTGCTCCTGGACCCGCGGAGGAGTGGTAGGCGGCGCGCATGACTCGCACCTTCGCGCCCGGAGTACTCGCGTGCAGAACTTCCATAGCGCGAGCGACTTGTCGCGTAACACCGCCTTCTATGACCTGAAATTTTTAAATAATATTAACATTTATCATTATACCCTTATAAGCAACTATTTGCCGAAACCTCAGAGTAATAAATCTAAGTTATTTTAAAAGTTGATCGAGTTACGAACTACATTATTTTGATTGATTTGCTACGGACCCAGTAAAAACAAATATTACATTTTTAATTTTCATTAATCATACTTACATTATATTAAAAAACTTAAAATATTTTTTAACATGTTCTTTATTTAAATAAAAAAATATGTTCTATTTTTTTTAAATACATAGCAACGTCATGCTGCGGCAATTTAATTTATTGTTAATTTGTTACATATAATTCATACATTATTTCGCTTGAATTAGATGCAATATAATGAATATAATTACCAAACAGGATTGAATGACTGCTGGTAACTGAATATCTAATCTCGTAAATTAGATCAAGTTTGCGCAACAAGCAACGTGAACTTGCAAATGAATTGATGTAAAATAAAATTATTACTAACCGACGCTGGAAATTCCTTAATATAATATAGATCGTATGTATAAATATATGTAATACGCTTATAGTATGCACAGTATAATGTAAAAATTAATTTTGTGTTTATGTATAAATATGTTGTATATTAAGATTAAGAGTTTCCAGACATAACGATATTAAATTATTGTTTATATATACAAATAATTGATGAAGACAAAACAAAAAAATTACATTCCGAATTAGAAAGATACAACATCTCGTCTGTACTTATATATATAATATATATATGGGCTAGGTTTAAACATCTGCTACAGTCAGTCAGTCTTCCACCAAACTAAGATCACATCACACATCCTGCATTTTCTTTTTTACTATACCAGTCACAATCTGAAAAATATAAACAAATTCGAAAATAATAATAGATAAATTTTATAGGCATGCATCATGAGAGCCTTCCAAACTGTGAGAAGTGATCCTTTTGCACTAAATCGCGTCAAAGGCAATAAGCGTAAATGCAAAATGTATTACTCAAGGTAGGTATATCTAATGATGCATAAATACCTATTGATGTATAGGTAATAACGTGTAAATCAAATTACTCTGAATGTATCTACAACATTGATAAAAATTACGTTTAAAATACGTCTTCACTTTGTTTTGTCTGCATTATGTCTAGTTGTAGGTTTTGATGTGAATTCAATAATCACATTCTCATTTTGACCTTCATTTAAAACAGGTAAGTACATATTTATTGTTGTGAATGACGTGAACGTTGAATGCGGGGGCGAAATGAAATGGTGACTGTGATTGCGATATTTAAAATAAGCGTCGTGGCAAAGGCGCAGTTCATTATTATTAATATTATGTTGTGTTAATAATACATTTATTATTATATAGTAAAATATATAATAATTATATGTAAAAAAATTATTGAGAAAGATAAGAAATTTAGGGTTGTAAAAAAATTATTCAAAAAAAATGCAGTGCTCGATGCTGCTCCCTGCATATTAAGGACCTACCAACTATATATATATATATGTTCATGTGGCAGTATTTCATACGACAGGTGCAGGTTTCCTTCATCGACCAACATAGTATCAAAATATGCGAATTATCCTTATTTGGAAATATTACTCTTCAATTATTCTTTAAAATAATTTTAAAAATAAATTTATTATAACAATGATTTTGTTAGACGGAAATACGGCCGCCTGTTACTGGTTTTAATAATGGATCAAGGTGATGTAGCTATCAGGTGACGTCATGAATATGCCAAATAAACTAAAAACTAAGGTCGCAACTCACGATCTTCAAATAAGTAAATAATAACTAGCATACATTTTTGATTAAATACATAACGGTTATATACGTAGTACCAACATACTTTGTATTCATTGAACTGCGTCTACACAAAAGAAAATGGGCTACTTTTGTGCTGTCAACACTTGTAATTGTCAAAAGTATCTTGAAGTACAAAAAATTACAACGTTATGTTATTTTGTTATTTGTTGATTACTTTTAACAGAGCTGCGACCAGTCTCTAGCACATAAATTGCTAATTTAAAGGTATAGCACCATTAGAATTGTGCGAATTTTAGATATGACTATTCGATCACGGCCGGATGTCAAGCGCGAGGGACGCAGTAATCGGTCGATACTTGGTCATTGACATCAATCTGCATAAAAGAGAAATGTATTAAAAACGCTCCCGAACACTACAAGTTACTTATTCTTATTACCAAATTTTATCATAATATGCAATAGGTTATAATTAAGTATATCTATTATAATGAGGATGAGACTAGTCAACTGTGCAGGATATCTTATAATACACAAGGGTGTGCGCAAGCACAAGTGCGCTTTCTATGCTTTCACTCTCTTAATTTGATGGTACTGGGATTGGCCGTTAAAATATCCATTATAAGAATTAAATATAGACATAAACTGAATTAGATTGAAATAAAAATCTAACTTTTGAGTTTCATGATAACTTATAATTTTAAGATGCAAAAAACTCTCCTAACGCAGTTGTATCGAAAATTCTTATTCGACTTGAACGTTTTTCAGGCAGCCGATTACCAAAGAGAATTGGATCACTCTACTTTTAACGGATAGGAAATTATGATACATACTAATCATTGTAGGAAAAGTTTACAGATTTCAAAAACGCATATATTTACAGACAATTTATCTTGAAATGTATATTGTACACAATAAATGTATATTATTCCGTACTAAAATCGATATTCATTCAATCCATTTATTCGTCATAAAATTGCTGTTACGACATTGTAATGTGGAAAATTAGGATTCGTATTAAAACTGACAATCAATACGAACCATTACGATACGTTATACAAAAAAATCCCTTCTGGTTTATTAGTATAGAATAGTAAAATTTGATCTCTGTTTTACAATATAGTGAAGTTCAGACCAAAGCGGCAAGTAACACAGCGGCAAACCCAAGATTTGAATAATTCGAAGAACGATGAGTCACTACCATTACATGTAAATATCCATAAATTAATAAAATTATTAAAAAATAAAACTACATTTATAAGAAACAAATGACTTTATAAATTTGTGACGCACAAAAATTAATTTGAATGAATAAATTTTCTAGTGTTATCCGGATTTTCCGTGGTGTTCTAATATATAAGAGTGAATTAGATCGTTCTTAAAAGGTTAACGACACCTACGACAAATATGATGAAATGCTAATAAAAATAGTAGGTAAATGTAATTTTACATCATAAATGATTAAATACAAGTGTTAAGTATTTAATTTTCAACCCGTTTTGTACAAAAAGTGACGAAAATTAAAAAAAAAATTACTTATTGGTAGAACAGGGTCGGTACCTCCTACGTATAACGTATTTTACCGGCAAGCTACAATACTTAAGTAGTATTGTTGTGTTGGTGTTTGAAGGGTGAGTTAACCAGTGTAACAGCCGGTACAAGATACATAACATCTTAATTCCCAAGGTTGGAGGCGCATTAGAAATGTTTGATTTAATATTTCGTACAATGGTGGATAGTGGTGACCACATACCATCAGATGGCCCTCTAAGCGGTCTGACTACTTAATGCAATTAAAAAAATGTCAAATTTAGTCTTTTACTTTTTTATATAGGTCAGAATGTTGTATAAATCATGTTGTGTAGTAGGGTGCTTAATTAAACAAAGTTAATTGTTAAATAACATACAAAGTTTCTCTCGAACTCGAACAAATCTTCTCTTCTTCTTTCGAATTTCAAAAATCAGCGATGACGGAAAGATGGGAATCATTGTTTAATTAAACACTATGTATAAGTAATGCTGGGTATTCTTAATTTTTCATAATTTAGTATTACTTTTCATACATAAAAAAACCCATACTATACGAGCTGTGAGGCAACAAACACATAAGTAGGCCGAAAATATAGCGTACCTAGTTTACTTTTTTACAACTTCCCAGTAATATGGCATTTCAATAAAGCCTTCGCATACGCAGTTTTTTAACGTACGAATAATCGCCAGGAAAACAAACGAACGAAAAATAACGAATACGAAAATAATATTCGGTAGGCGCAACCTCAGAACGGCCTTTTGTGCAGGATGGATTTCCGGCATATTGCACATTAACTCGTCATGAATCGTGCCAACAGATGGCCAAAACAAAGCCCAACTAAAGGAGGTAGGTATATAAATATGTCATTATAAGTACCATTGCGATCAATATATATTTTGGTCGTTTTTTCTTCGCCGGGACGCAATGTGTGGCGTATTTAAATCACTTTCACTTTGTAAATGTCAAAGTGTAGAAACACTTTCCTCAACAATTCCATATTAGGCATTTTTAGAAACCGCCTCAGATACAAATATTAAGACTATTAAAATGTGTATTGACGTAAGTGATTGTAATTTATCCTAGATGGATATAATTTATTATAAAGTAGTATATTAAGTTTTCTGTATTCAAAAGATAAAAAGTAAAAGACTTCAACGCGTACGTCGTTTATTATTTGTTTTTGAACAATGTATTTTAATTAAAAATCATTACTTGTTATTTATTTTAATAATATTAGTAAGCTGTAATATTTGAACTGAAACTGTATGGTTATGTTAAATGATTTGTAATATTAAAATTAATTTAATGACGAACGTTTTCTACAAAGGAAATTTTCTATGAACCAAAGTTTTCTAATTTCTAAGTTAGAAAATAACGTTCAACAAGAAACATGGTATTTTCCTCGAGTTGACGCTTTCTACATTGATAATGACGAGTGCTTCCCGCTTAATTGAATATGTTATCGGCTATCACCTTTTGTTTACACGGTACTAATATTAACACATAATGATCGGAACAGGTATTTTATATAATTTATTATATGGGATATTGTAAACGCTTAAAATGTTCATTGAATTAACTATCATTATACTATATATTTTTAAAGTAGACTTAAAATAAAAAGTATAAATAAGTATACTTACTATACTTCCGATTAAATGTTTTATATATTAAGTATATTAGTTTAGTAACAATAAGCTATATATATTTAAGCACATACATACATACATACCTATCTATAAATAAAATCTATGTCCCATCTAGCCATCTACGTGACTTGTGTATGGAAGTCTAACAAGACAATACTCGTGTCAAAAACAAATAAAATTGCATTAAATGCAATTCGTTATAAATACAAGGTTATAACTAATTCAAATATGCGTTGTAGTGTTTATAAAATAAGTAGTATTTACTTGTACGAAGTTTTACCATTGTTATATGTTACGATTTACATATGACTATTTTCATATACTCGCTAAAAGGCCCTAAATTTTTTACATTTTATACAAGATTGACTTGTGGAACAATAAAGCTTTCGTTTTCTTTATTTTCAATATAAGTAAAATCCCGAACTCTGAAATTCTACAAAAAAGTAGAATCCCACAAGTTATAGTAAGACGCACGATTAAAAACTTACCGTGTAAACAAAGAGACGTAACCAAATTATTTTATGAATGTTTATAAAAATATTAAGTCAGATGTACAATTCAACAATTTCTTTATTTATGATGAATTGGGTTGCTTAACCAGTTATCAGTATTGATTTAGATATTCTCCAAAAAATAAAGAAATGAACTAAACTGGTCCAGTTAAGATATATTAAGCGAACTGTTGTTGACCTTTATATCATCAGTATGAATGATTCATTTTCGCCTATCAAGCTATACCACTTGCCCGGGCGGTCGAGTCACGTTGAGTTTTTACACCATATTTGGAAATGACAAGTTTACACTTTTGGCAATGACCGCTTGTAAACTTAAATGCCATAATCGTTGCTAAAAGAACTAAAGACATCTAGTATAAAAACAACATTTCCGAACGTTAGTACCTATCTGAATACTTTATTCACATAACAAACAATCCTAACTTTATCTTAAATAAAGTTTTCTATTTTAAATGTTTTTAACCTCTGTTTGTATCAGTACACAACAGTTTTACTCGTAAGTTTTTACCGCCACAAGTCCACATCCTAGAACCAATCAAGGAGATAACTTAATTGAAAATGTAACTCATATTTTTATATAAGTAAGTTTTTTACAATACTCATTTTTTGTTGTTCTATATATTTGAATAAGCATGTAATTTCGCATATATTCCATGGTAGTCCGATCTCGCGCATTACCTTCCCGTATTCGGCAGTTCCAGCCCACTCCCGGCGCCATTGACCCGCCACTTCCATGCTTGGGTCAGTGTGTTCGTTTTTCGATCGCTGCAGCTACACTCGCGAGAGATCAGATGAATCGCACTTTTAAAACGCGACCACGTTCGCTCTTTGCGCTGGCGCGAAGCCTACTGTCTGCTCGACACTACAACTCGTACCACGCAAAACTTACCTCACAAACTTTAATAAGTTTTATTTCTTCTCTTCGCAAAATCATTGTAGGCATGAATTCGATGTCAACGCCCACTATACATTTTAACTACTACCCAGACTCGGGTCATTTCCTACGCGTTTTCATTGTTGCAACAAGCCACATGGTATGCATTTGAAGTAGGTAATTTTTAATTTGGATTGTACTAAAAGACTTTCCATCTTATTTATTCTAGTTTTTTTTCTATTTCATGGGCATAATATATAATAATAATTTAGATTTTTCTTATAAAAGTTGTGCAACGTATTAGGCCAATGACCTCTCAATTATAATCGTATTGCTATTTGCCACATGTGTCCGACACATACAAAGTTGATTATCAGATACAAACGAGAGGCGACTTGGATTTAATTTTTAAAATTAATTAGTTTAAGTTTAACCTTAAACAACAAGTCCAGTGGCGATGACGTAAGGTTTTGTAATTAGAGTCAAACTTTTGTATGAAAGTAATGAACAGTATCATCACATATATTATTATAGACATCGAAAACTTACGAAACAATTATAATCTACATATACATAAACAATTAACTAAAATATTAGCGTCATGCGTTTGCCAGTGTTCTATGCATTTGATCAACACACAAAAAATGTGCCTAATATATTGTTAATTTATATTTTAAGGGGATATATTTTTATTTTTGAAAAATCCTTATATTGTAGACTGACCAATTATTTTTCAGATAACAATTGATGAAACTACATTAGATGCAGGAACATTTTTTATGTTTAACAATTAATTAATAATAATGTAGTGATATTACTTGCTTTTATATATTTCCAATATTACAAAAGAAAACAAAAATATATATATAGTAAAATAATTTATTTTTCACATAATTTATTAATGAACATCATTATTTTCACATTATAATTATTTCATTATTGTTTTCTTAAATAATATGACTTTACTTATATACAGCATTATCAAATATTAAATTTGAGATTAATATTTATCTGAGCATAAAAATAGGAAGGACTACTTATTATTTCAAGTTCTGTCGGCAATCCCTCTAAGATAGTTTATATATAAATCTAAAATATAATTATTTGACTTTTTTAATTGATGAATCTGGACCATTATATCATTTTTGTCTTTATTTCTAGTATTATTTATTCTGCAGAATAAAGCTATGAGAACATTCTCATATTGGTTGGTAAGACAAAAATTATAAAAAATCTTTTGTTCACAATTAAAATTTCTACTTAGGCCGTCTTTAAAAAATCTATAAAATAGCTGCTGGCCATTACTGCACATATTTTCAATTTCAGACCACTCTTCTTCGTTTAATCCAAATAAGAGTCCAATTGTTTTCCCTTTAACCACACATGTTACTTGTCTTGGTCCATCAGATACTTTTAAGATAGCTGTAGATAAAACTAAGTTAGGCTTATAACGGTTTATCTTAACTGATTCTAAAAAAAAATCGGTTAAAACACCCCAACCCTTTGAATTTAATTTCATATGAAAGCATTCAGTCAGTTTCATGGGGGTAACATTATCTACGAACTCTTTATATTCCTTTTCTAAGGTAAAAGCTTTCATAACCTTTAGTTCTTCTATATTGGTTTATAGCTTTAGTTAAAGCTAGAACGGCAATATTTTCAAATTGAGCAATAAAATTTAAAAATATTAAAGCTAGTTTTAGTCTACGCAATATATTACATCAATTTTCGTCATTCCTAAAATTAAACACTTTAATATAAACCGTTATTGTAACAATTCTCAGGCACGATAACGTCATGTCATGTCATATGTCGATGTCATACTCATTTGTAGTGTTGCATGTCGATAGTTCACTATCGATAGACAATCGATTATTTATTGATAGTTAAGGCTAATATTAAAATTAGTATCGATAGTATTGCTGTACCAATAGTATTGATCACGGTCGTATACATAGGTCTTGCAACATCAGTAGTGGAGGTACGTTGACTTAATGACGCTGTTCAGTTCAATTTACGGCCGCCAGAGGCATGACGATACGTTCGTGCTGGATACAGATACTCAAAAAATTAAAAAGAAGATAAAATTATACTATTTGACCAAAATTATATCACGTTTGATCGATGTGGCCGATGCTCTCGCTTGACACACTTTTCCAGCGAAGGGTAATACGGTTGACCATATTTTTTTTTTCTTCTTCCTTTCACTCAATAACATAAGCTGTAATGGCATCGATATAGATTAGTGCATTCAACAACACAAACTCCTACTCCTATTATTCCTACTCTCTTTAACTTGTAAGAAGGACATTCTTTGTGCATATATTATTCTAAAATTATTATTTTAAATTTTTACATTGATTAATATACAGGATGACTGGTTAATTACTATCAATATTTAAGGAGAATACTCGGTACATGATTCTCATTCGAATTATGTAAAAAAAAATAGGTACTTAATTTTTGACCAAATTTCCGTATAAATAAATAAAGTGTGGACACGTTCCCATCCTTGCCGGCGGCGCGTGGGGCGGCGTGCTGATACAACACCACGCCGCCGCACGCGTGTGTCGCTACTCCCAACCCCCACCCCGTGGCTAATTAGTCGGGCGAGCGCCGCCGTAAGGTCTGTACGTCCGTCTTCCCGCGCGCGCGCCTAGCGATCGATCTTACGCGTATACCTAATCTGTCGTGTGTGCGTGTGACCCGTTATTACTTATTAGTAATTAAGTATGGCTTATCAATACACAAATGCAGAATACTTGGACATGGTTCGTGCGTATGCGCGTGCAAATGATAGCTTGCCGGGCGTACACAATGAACATTGGTGGAATCATTCCAATCCATACGTTACGCGACAGGACGCTTATCAACACAGGTTTAGTGTTAACGTGTGGGCTGGTGTTTTAAATAACTGTTTGTTAGGGCCGTATTTCATCGAAGGAAGACTCAATGCTGTGTCATACTTAGACATTTTAAACAGTGCGGTGAATGACATGCTCGATGATGTACCACTGAGCAATCTCCAAAACTTATTTTATCAACACGACGGAGCACCCGCGCACTATCAGACGCAGGTACGTGAGTACTTAAACAATACGTTTGGAGATCGCTGGATAGGGCGCGGAGGGCCTGTGCCATGGCCAGCTCGCTCTCCAGATCTCACTCCACTGGACTTCTATTTATGGGGGGAGGTAAAACGTCTTGTGTATGCTACAGAGTATGTCAACAGAGAGGAGTTGAAATTAAAAATCACTAGTGCTTTCGAAACTATTAAAAGTGACCCATTCGTATTAAATCGTGTGAAAGACAATATGCGTAAACGTGCCGAACTGTGTATCACACGAGAAGGAGCTCACTTTGAACATTTGTTAAGGTTAGTGTAGTTATGTAGGTAAATAGGTAGTTTAATGATTGACAATTGTTGTAAATAAGTATGATTCCATTTTTAAATACGCCGGAAATACCAAGATAGGTAAACAGTTCATATTATTTTTTGTGTCAAGTTCACACCATTTACCTAGTCAATAAATTGGTTGCTTAAACGAATGAAATATCTTGGTATTTTTGCCTGTCCTAAGCCAGGATTAAAGTATGAAGGGAATTGGATCATTTTTGTTTATCTAAGGTAGCCTGCTACCCTGTTAACACGCGGCGGCGCGCGGCGTTTGGATGTAGGTAAACTACCGCGCGATAACTAAATGTACCTACCTACATAACTGTTTTGTGTCGATAACGCAGCTAGGGTGTTCACACGATGCGTAATTAATTACATAACTTTTGGTTAACTTTACTTAGAAGTTTATTAATATTTATGTTATATTAATTTTTATTTTGTCATTTATGATCGTCAAATATCACGTCCTCAAGTATCGATAGTAATTCACCAGTCACCCTGTATATTAAGTTTAGGTAGTAACAACTAACAAGTAATAATAGCAAACTTGTACCAATAGGCTATCATTGAGTAGGTAGTTTTAAAGATATATTCATTACCATAAAATATAATAGTTATGAAACTGCTTAGCTGCTCTAAAATCTGATAATTTGTCAGTATAGTTAATTTCATTAAACTATTAGCTTATTTATCATTTTAAAAATTATATCATACCATTCATATTTCATCTCAGGTAATCCAATTAGACTAAAAAGTAGTTATTTTATTATCGTTTTTGCCAGATGAGATATACCCTGACACACTATTCTATGCCCAGACAAAAATATTGACAAAAATTATGACAATCATTAGGAATTGATATTTGACAAGAATTAAGACTTGACTTGAATAAAAGTGTTCTGTCATCTGTGGAACTGATCTGATCGAGCCGAGCCACGGTCGTATACACAGGTCTAGCAACTGAGTCCAATTTCAGTGGTGAGAGATAGGTGCGAGTGTGTTACAACTGCTAATTCGCAATACCATCCGCTTGAGGTACTACGTCGCTGCTATCGAAGCTTATATTTTTCTCTCCCAAGTATTGTGTTATTTAATCATTGTTATATCGTTTTGTTGAGTTTTGCGGATTTTTTTTATTTTTGTTTTGTTATTTAACTGTTTTGTTTGGATTTGAAAAAGTGTTCGGGATAATTATTACGCGAAATGTCATGCCTCTGGCGGCCGTAAATTGAACTTAACAGCGTCATTATGTCAACGTACCCCATATTGAAGTTGCAAGACCTGTGTATACGACCGTGAGCCGAGCGCATAACACTGTTGCCAACTTAGGGGTATTCCCCTAAATTTGGGGGTGTCAGATGAAATGGGGTTTTTTTTAGGGGCAACATTTGTTTAAGGGTTTTCTTACACACAGACATTCTCATAGGGTCGTCATAAAGGAGGGCTGTAGGAGAAATGGTGGGCCACTTAATACATTACGGTACGGGTGCAACGGGTAAATCGAAAAAAAAAAGGTCTACCGCTGCACAGTACTTGATTTTCCATTCAATTCAATACATCGGCCAGAGGAATTTGGAGATGGTTCTAGGGGGGAATGTTTCTCAGAGGTTGGCAACACTGGCGCATAATCAGACAGCAATAGATATATTTTTAGTTTACGTTATAACCTTTTAGGTGATAACTTTATAAGATAAAATACACAGTTCGAGCATATGATTACATCTATTTGAATTCAATTTACGAAAATCTTTAACAATATGGGTTTGTGAATTGTGGTACTGACTTTGAAAATGAGAATTGGTTGGTTTCATAAACTAGTGAACAAATGGCCTGGAAAGAAAATCTTTGGCATGTATAGATTTCTTCCTATGTTTTTTGTTTTGGGAGCAGCATTAGAATTTTCTATGATCAATTGGAAAGTAGGCGAAGTGAGTTTTTATAACACTTTTAAAAAGAGGCAAGCAAAAAACATCGTAGAAGATAAAATTAAGAAATATTCAGCGGTAATTTAAAATGCCTGCTGGAGTTACTTGGGGTCAATATATTTCCTTTTCCATGGCGGCTTTGGCCTCAATGATAGCAGGATCACAAATGGTTCACATGCGTTATCATCCATTGGAAGATCTACAAAAATATATAAATAAAGAATTAGAGAACTTCCCAGAGAATATCCAGGAGAAGATAAAACAGGAACTCAAAGAAGAGGGTGTGTTAAAATAAAGTTTTCTTGAATATGTGTAATGCAGTGCTCATACAAATGATAATTATGTAGATAAATATAGAATAATATTTAACAAATTGTTGTTTTATTTCATGTTAAATTCATATAACATTTAACAAATTGACAAGATTTGATCCTTACGACTTTTCCGAACCGATATGACATTGCAACCTTCAAGAAGAGAGCATACTCTTTCCTCAAAGGCCGGTATTTATATATTTAACCATGGAGTCACATGATGACAATATAAAATATTTTATTTATATATGAACATGAAATGGACTAAAACACTATATTTAATTATTTTTATGAATCTTATGCCTCGTAATCACCTGCAATTCCACTATAACAATTTGTACTCTTTGATTATTGATTAGCTTTGAATTGGCATTAAGTTTTTGTTGCAAGATTTTACTGTCACAGACCAAGCTTGTAAAACTTGTCAGTTGCAATTTGATCTACCAATACTGTTATGAAGTTATGACAGTCTCCAATCTTATCACTAGAGTTATTAGTGTAAGGCGTAAGCTAATTTAAGAAACAGAAAAAGTTACAATGGGATTCTGAAAATCAAAAACAATTTGATATTAAATTAATTTATTTATAATTTGGTATTTAACTTTGAGATATATTTACAATTAATTTACAAAATATATATAAATATACTATATCCTAAGTTCAGATGAGTCAGTAATTAGAAGGCAGTTTATACATTATAGTATTATTACAGATTTTATTGTGTTTTAACACAATGTTAAATAATAATTTCACTTATAAATAAAAAGAAGTAATATTTAATGGCATTTTTCAGGAGGCTAGCAGACTTTTTTGCTAGAACTTAACCTAAAATATTTTTTTTATTTAATTTGCATTTTTTCTTTTAGAAAACAAAGAAAATGTAACCTTAAAGTATTTAGTGTTATTTTTATAGAAAAAACTTAACAATGTTTAACTACCTATGTGGACATACTATTGAAGTTATACATCTTTCTGCAGTCTTTTTAAAGATCTTTATGATAAGGTCACCTTGATGAATTAGAAATAGTCCTTCGAATCCAATCAATATGTGAGGTAACTGCATCATATATTCGTGGCCGGCCTAGACCAATTTTCGAGCAAGCAATACGCCATCCAGTTACACCTATTAAAGACCAACGTTTCGACTTTTCATCAAAGCACATCATTGAACTTCCTGCATATTCTTCTTCCTAAAAAAAAAAATTGATGTTGAATGACATATAAAAAAAGGTTTTGAAGGCATAAAAATATTTTACAACTTACATCACAATCATCTTGGTCATATAATGGTTCAGCACATATTCCGTTTCCAGTAGCAATACTAACATTTTCACAGGTATTCATAGAGGTTGGCACAACATGCACTCTTTGCAACTGATCTCTGTTTCTCGTCCAACCTAGAGTATTGCAAACACTTTGCTCATCCATTTTAAAACCATCTTCCGGAAGACAGGCTGGTCGTACAAAGTCTGTCATTTCCACAGGTTCCTCCAGTCGCACCATTGCTAGCATGCTCCCTTCGACTGGCGAGCGTACCATACCAACGATGCGCTGCTCTTGCTGCCATGGAGTTGTGCTTTGAATTCTTACTGTACCTAATCTCGCAGTCCATTCAGCTTTCGGTTGACCCTGGAGTGAATGTGTTAATGTGTTTTATATATGTTTTCGAGACTAGACTTATGGCATCTATAGTGCATGGTCAATAAATTAAACTTTATTTATAAATAACAAAATAAATAAGTGCTTACTTGGAAACATGATGCGGTAGTGATAAGCCAGGACGGGTGCACGAGCACGGCATCACATGCGTGTACGTGGGAGCGAATCAGCGCCGCGTGCCACGGCCAGTCGCCCGGTCGCGCCGACCGCGGCAGCCCTTCCACTCCCAGCGCCACTTGCGCGCCGCGAGCTGATGCAAGGCCGCATTCTGTTTGCATATATTTTTATTAGGACACAAACACGTTGATTGTGACCTAAAAACGCGGGTTCAAAACCAGCAAAGGACTGTCACTTTTTCGAAATGTATCACGAGAAAGAAAACGGCAAAAAGCTAATATCGACAACGTGTAACGTTAACGGTAGGTGAAAATTTCATACGACCTAAACTGTAGATGGTAAAAAAGCAACAAAAAAAATCGCAATGAGGAGTGCCGAATAATCGCAAAAAATTTTTATCCCTTTTTTCAATATGGCGGAAACACCTCATAGGAAATATTGTTCGACAATTTCAAGTTAAGCTTATCAAAGCCAAAAATCAGCCTTCTCGATTCACATGCATTTTGAAGTGAACAGCTTGGCATTGGCAACTATACTGTTATTTAACTAACTTAAACTGTACGCTGATAAATGAAAGTATTTAAAGTATTCATATTACCTAAGTGATCACAGATTATTTTAATGACTTTTCGCTGCGGGCATTCACTTTTTATGAATGAAATTTCAAGCGCCGAGGGGTCAACGATCTCTACGTATTCAGCAGCTTCTTTTCGGTATTTATCTTTTATTGTTGGTTCAGTGGTATCTTCATCGATTTCCTCTTCTAAATCAGGTACAGCTTCTGCTGATACAGCAGATCTATAATCGTGAAATAAATATGATATTATCATACAAAAGAGAACGTAGGTTATGGTTATAAGTTTCAAAAAGGCTCTGTTTTATTTTATTATTAAGGTAGAAAGCCCAAATGGCCCAGTGGTAAGAACGCGTAAATCGTTACCGATGATCGTGGGTTCAAACCCGGGCAAGCACCACTGAATTTCATGTGCTTAATTTGTGATTATAATTCATCTCGTGCTTAACGGTGAAAGAAAACATCGTGAGAAAACCTGCATGTGTCAAATTTCACTGAAATTCGGTCACATGGGTATTCCACCAACCCGCATTGGAGCAGCGTGGTGGAATAAGCTCCAAACCTTCTCCACAAAAAGGGTAGAAGAGGCCTTAGCCCAGCAGTGGGACATTCACAGGCTGTTACTGCTTACTGCTAAGGTAGATTTGCCTCAACATTTTAAAAACAGAATATCAAATGATGTTGCTATTGTTTTTTTGTTTTGTGGATATTTTAGGGAATTCTTAACCGTTAAATTGTGAAATTGTATCGAGATTAAAAAGCATACTTAAATGTGAGCGCAGTACACAGAGACGTGGCGACGTTCATAAGCGCGCGTCGGTCGGCCTCGTACGGCGCCGCACATATCTTGCCCGCGCGCCCGCGCTCCGCCCACACCGCGTAGCCGGCGCGGCTCCGCACTGCACCTAGTGTCGTCTCACTGCTTTCTCTCTTCCAAGTGGCCAAAGAACGAGATATCCATACTAAAAAGCATTCATTATAAGTTTTTACAAATTTTTGTAACATACATCCTAATTATTACGATCTCTTTATAGGTTAAATCGCTAGAGTATTAGATATTTAAAAAACTTCTTACAGCAGCCACTTTCGTCGCTGCCATCTGCACAGTCGGGCGTGCCGTCGCAGCGCAAATGTGCCGGCACGCAGCGCGGCAGCAGCGCGCACCGCAATGCGCCGGGTCCCGCCGACGCGCAGTGCGCGCAGCTGCGTTCGTCGGACGCGTCCGCACAGTCGGGCACTGCGTCACATGCGCGCCTCGATAACGCAAGTCGTTGCAAACCTCCAATGCAATCTATTTGAAGAAATAAAGTAGCTAAATATACCAATTATTATACTAATTATTATACTAGCTACTACAGTTTTTTTTTCTGAATTGACTGCTTCGTTGGTCTAGTGTACATGTAAAGCCTCGTACTACTCGGTACTCGGTGGTAGAGCTTTGTGCAAGCTCGTCTGGGTAGGTACCACCCACTCATCAGATATTCTACCGCAAAACAGCAGTACTTGGTACTTTTGTGTTCCGGTTTGAAGGGTGAGTGAGACAGTGTAATTACAGGCACAAGGGACATAACATCTTAGTTCCCAAGGTTGGTGGCGCAGTGGTGATGTTGTTTTTTTTTAAGAAATATACAAACCACTGTATATGGGCGTTGGTGACCACTTACCAACAGGTGGCCCACATGCTCGTCCATTAACCTATACAATAAAAAAAAAAAAAAAAAAAGCCGCAGACCTGGTGGTCCTGAGTTATTGAACTTTTTTGAAAATGCCAGGTCAGGTCGGGCCAATAAAACCCGGGCCCTGGACATATGGCGAGCCCCAAATACCCCCCTACTGTTCCCGTGGGGGGAAACACGTAATGCGTTTTACCAGCGTTAAAAAAGGGCCAATAAAATGATATTGAGATTTTCTAGGAGTTTGGGAGTTGGAAGTGTTTACACTCTCGTAACTTGGAATCTTTGTAAAGGCGGATTGCCGTCCCATCGGGTTATAAGAGTTAGGGAATAGAGAGTGCACCTGTGTTTGCGCACACATTTGTGCACTATAATATGTCCTGCGCAATTGGCTAATATCTCTTGGCCGCCGTAGCCGAAATCGGTCTGGAGGATCATTATTATTTACACATAACTTTTTTTTTAAATAAACTCAAATATGTTTTCTGCTAAATGTTAAATTACTTAGGGGATTTAATTATAGAATCAAGGTATGCCTTGAATGTAAAAAGGCTTGATTGAATTTGCGGAATTGAAAACTTAGTACGTAACTTCCACGTTGATCTACTGGCTAGTTTATAAAGTAGGCTGCAGATTTCGGGCTCTTAAGTTTCAAATTCCGGGTCAGATGTATTTCTCCACAACCACAATCCAAGAAAGCATTTTCCTGGGTTGTGGTTTAGCATTGTTTAACCTCTCTTTTTAATAGAAAATCAATACGCAAGAAATAAATGTACCATCTGTACGTTGTGTCTAACAGTGATATAGAATAAGGTTTGTACTGCTGAAACTGATTTAGACAAAATAATAAAAACCTTATTTACCTGGTTCGGGGGAACAAGAGCCGGGACCGAAGTATTCAGGAAAGCGTGCGCAGTCAAAGTGTGGGCGCAGGCGGTCTGGCAGTCGTGCGCCGCAGCCCGCGTGGAAGGCGCGACAGTACGAGCGACAGGGACGCACGAGCCTATCACCCTCACACCGAGGTTGTAACATTTGACATACGAAGTCCTAGAATCAATATCAATACGACCTTCAAATATGTACCTATTATTATTACATTATAATAGATTTTATTTAAATTGTTATACATAAATTATTACATGATGTAAAAATGAGTATAAGCTACATTGATATGTGAACGATGTGCCACATGTTGGTATGTAAAGATTTGAGAAAATGTAAGTGCAAAAAAAGAATTCACTCCAAAGGGAAATTTCAAATCAAGATTTTTCATAATAAAAGTGTATCAATAATTATATGACTTAAAAACACACGTGATGTTATTTCAAATTCAAAATACATAATCATAAGGCCTTGAAAATTATATCAGTTTTGCTTAAACAAATCTTTTCTGACGACCAGACTCACCAGTTCTGGAGTGGCTGACGCCAGTGATGCCTACTACTACAGATTTTATTTACACTAACAATATCCACAAAACATATCACATTTTACACGATATATTTTGTGATTTTCTTTTATTTATTATTATTTAGATTGATTGAACTGCAATATCGAAATTCTCTAAAGCTCGTCTGAAACCATTATTATATTCAAATGCTCTCAAATAAAAGTCACAGTACAACGTCGAAGTACTCCTTTTATATTATTTTCAAAAGATTCAACACTCAGTGAGGTGTAAATAAATCTTTATAAAAACTGGTCGATTGTCAAATGTAGGTTAATCGAAAAGATTGCTTCTCGTTGTAAAATAAAAATAAAATTACTTGTGCTAGATGAGAACATTCCGCATCCAATAGCTCCCTGAAGGCGACAAGATCGCGCAGTAAGACTTCTTTCGAGCTGTGACCGACTAAGTTGGGGTAAGTGGTGATGTTGTAGGGTAGATATGAACAAAGTGCCAAAGTCAAGGGAGAACACTCTCGCAGATCTTCTTCGATTTCGAAAGTCACAATTTCGGTGGTGGGAATTTCGGTAATTGGTGTGTCACCTTCTTTTAAAGCTTGTGATGAAATCACTGAACTTTCCTGTTTTATAAAAAAAATATATAAGTTAGCTATCAATTGTATTTTTTAAATAATATTTTCAAATAGAGCCAGGGTTCCATTTAAACAAAAAGAAAATGCATACGTAACTAATATATATAGATGATTGATATAATATTGATTAAGTTTGTGTAAGTTCTGTGCAAAATTATCTCTGGTCCACAGTGAGTACCACTAACATATCAATATATTTTTTACTAGTGAATGAGCATTGTAACAACAGATACATAATTTGAAAAGTAAAAAAATAAACATCTATTCCTACGTCTTAGCTATAGTGTGGTGAATTTAATAAAAAAACTTTACCTCAATATGTAGAGTTGCTGGAAGTACTCCTAAAGTATGAAAATAAGGGGACAGAAGCTCTCGTGTCATTACTGCGGTCACGTCTGCTGTGCTCACTGCGGTAAAGATAGGTTCGAACGACACTTCAAAGTGCACTCGTGTACCTTTCTCTACGCTAAAACATTCAATTTACTCGTAAATATCTATATTTTGTTAAATGGCCTTCACAACATGATTTACATAAAAAAATCGAAAATATCAATTTAAGATTTACATCAAATACCCCGGAGTTGTATGCAGTAAAACTACACTACCTACTTTTCATTAATATATTTGAATATTTAAGTTATTTTGAATTGCTTTGTATTTGATAAATATGAACTATTTTGGGTTTATAGACTATTTTTTATTATCATAATGGTTAGAGTACTTGTACGATCAAAATTATTGTTTCGGTAATAAGAAAATGACCTATTCTGATATACGACAGTAGGTCGGTCACAATGCAATGATCCGTTTACATTAACCACGGTGTGATACTTTTATCATATTGACATGGGAAAGTTAGTGCGTGCTTGGGTTTCTAAGCTTCAAACTTTCTACGTTGTACGTGTCTTAAACTACTTTGAAGGTCATTTTGGCCCTTTCTTTTCCTTATCTGAATTATAAAATACTATATTATAATAAAGAGGAGATTTGTTTCTTTTTTTTTGTAATTGATACATTTTGAAACTACGGAACCAATTTTAATAATTTGAAATTAAAAACGTATTTTATCTATTAAGACTAACTTGAATTGTTTAATATTAAAATTACGGTACGTTTGTGCTTTCATAGTCACAAACTCCGTCGCGGACAAAGCTAGTAAAGTATAAAAAATGTATTATAAATAGATAAATAAAATAGCATTTATATGTCCCATAGTTGGGCTAAGGCCTCAACACAAGATGGCTAGGACTTATTTTATCAATAATTCGGGTTGACTTACTAGGGCAGGTAAGAATATATTTTTAATAATAATACAATTCAAATACGTAATCTAATATTTTATTCGTTTTATTTTAATAAGCGTTAACGTGTTCAAAAGGATAACGAATCGGACGAGTTATGTAAGGTTCTTTATTTTTATTATTGGGAATAAAAAACGCAATCTTTTTGTTACTAACAGCCCAGTAGCACGCTTGATCTTACCGCATGAGACTCTAGAAAGCGAACTTTCTCCCACTTAAGCTACTATTTCTGAACAAGTTCCTTGTAAGTTGCATGTTATATTATGAGCTATGAATGATAAAGCAATAAAGAAAGAAAATATTACAACAAAAACATGTACGCTAATGTGTACATTATTATTCTGTCACAATATTCAAAAACTTACAAGACATTTTTATATTTGAAACATATTTTTTTATTCTTGGCTAAAATGAATACATAATTATATTTATAGTATATTCCCTTTTATTGAATTATATAATAAGAGTGTTACATTAAGCAATAGCTACCTTAACGTTATATCTGTTTAGTTAATCATACAAGACAATGCAAGGTACGATAAAAATATTTTTTTATTGTGATCAAAATATATATTATTAAGGTATCGTCATTTTTATAAGAATACGTAAATCTTAGAAACGCTATAGATGCTGTCGAGAAACTGCAAGTAAGTTATTCTTTTCCATCCATTTTATAACATAGGATTAATACCTAATAATAAAATTTTATAATATAAAATAATATATCAGTCCGACTCGACTTTGTAACGAAATATTGTGACTAAATAATTCCTGGAACGCGATCGTAGCGCCACCTGGGTCAATTCTAAAACACCCAGGGCACCACTCGAGAAACACACAATAAAAGAACATCAAAATCGGTCCAGTCCTTAAGTTCAGAAAAAAATACACGTACAGAAAAATATATAAATAATTAAGTCGAACTTACTTATCTAATGCCAGGATCTCAGCAGCAACAAAGCAAGATCGTAGCTCTGATTTTGTGTAAGAG
The DNA here is from genome assembly GCA_905220585.2 of Nymphalis polychloros. NCBI lineage: Eukaryota > Metazoa > Arthropoda > Insecta > Lepidoptera > Nymphalidae > Nymphalis > Nymphalis polychloros. Next base: position 7,085,306 of record HG992247.1, read on the forward strand.
TCAAAGATGGCTTGTCTTAGTTCACCCTCTCGTGTGCCGTTGTCCTTTGCTTCGACTTGATCCTGTGTCCCCCATGACGTAGCCACGAATGAACCACGAAACGTTTGTCGATTTAATGGATCTCCGAATAGGTACATATCTGCAATTAAAGTCTTTATGAAATCAATATGTACACATTCAAATAAAATAACAATACAAAAAAAGATAATCGCTGGTAGACAAAAATAAAATAATTTTACAATTTTCGGTACAATTACGGTTTCGCTTAAATTACAGTTGTTAAATGTGGTAGAAGCAATTTATTCTTAATCGCTAGTTTTGTGCTATTTGATATTGATTTAAATCTAAAATCATGTTTTATTTTATATCATGTATGTGTAATTTTTATATTATGTATGTCTTATTATTTTAAATTATTTACATAATATTTCAGCTTATCTTATCTTATAATGGGAATTCGTCTCTTGCAGATAATGTGTAACAGATTTTTGTTTAATGCATTCAGAGTAGAGACAAACTTGGAGTAGGTAGAGGCGAATGCAAGGCCGCTTAGAACGACGGCCTTTTAACAGTGACGGGTCTCCGTTAAATGTCACAGTATAGTCAGAATAACGCGATAACATTTTAATTAAAAAAAGTTTAATTATTATTATTATCAACTACTATCTGTACGCCTCGACTAACCCTGCTTTAAATTTGTATTGGTATACATTGAAAAATAAGAAATCCAAAAATCCAACTCTAATAACGTAAGCAAAACAATACTTTGTCTTAAACGTTTCGAAAAGGCAGTTTCGAAAAACCATTTAAGCAGTTTATACTGATTAAAATTGCTTATAAATATGCCTGAAATTGCGTGTAATTTTTACCCGTTTTGGAGTTCTTGATTTCATTATTCATTTGTATGTACATAGATTAATTCCAGTTTAAGGTACCAATGCTATTTACCGAGGAAATGATCGGCAATATAGGGTATTTTACTATCATCGTAATACCAGCTAAATGTTAGTGAAATACTAAGTACTTCGATCAACAATAATTGTACTATTGTTGAAATATGTAACATGTCAACCCAGAGTATATACCACCCTACAGGTGGAAATTGATTTCGATATAGATTTTTGAAAAAGATTGTTCCTAGCCCAGAATCGTTTGTTTTAAAAAAATACACATTCTATATTATTGCACCATAAGGTTGAAAGATCAAATTCTGGGAAGTGATGTTAAAGGGCAAACCAAAAAGCTGGTTTTCCAACAAACTGAGTACAATTATACTAGTGCCGTAACTATCAAGGTCGGATTTAAAGGTTAGAACTGGGACTGCCATGGTGGGACTGATAATTGGTGGGAAAAAGTAAGTGGTTTTCTAAAAGTCCCACGAAAATGTAAATTGTGAAGGCCCTTTTCTCATGGAAGCCCGGGGACTAATGTTTTGGTAAAATCCGGCCATTTATTATATTATATTTTTAAAACCAAATTTGGAGAAATTTTACAATACGATGCATATTATTATTTAAAAGAAAAAGATCTCTTTTAAAGGCATATAAGATAAAACGATATATACATATATTCTATGGCTGAATGCCATTCAATATACATATGTATATATTAATTTGGTAACTTGGTACAATTGTCAAGTGCCACTAGTGTCCACTTGAATAATTCATCTTGTATCTCTAATAAAAATATGTAAATTTAATTTTAAATAAACATATTATTTATCAAGTTCAATCGCAACGATTTAGTTTTATTAGTCACATATATAGAAATATAAAGAAAAAGAGTTAAGTTTCTTGTGCATTGAGCGTGTCCTTTCATAGTATTTATTCGGTGCCAAGATACATGACACGTGAGCCAATGAAGCCAAGGATTACAAGATTCGACGAGTGTTTAATAAAAGAACAAACAATTTATTACAGCAGTATTAAGTTCCCTTGTGTGTACGTATGACGATATAGAGTATATCGACACTGTGATTCGCGACTTCAATAAGAGATAGTTGTCAGGCCAAATTTTAATTATGTAAAATTTTTATATAAATAAATAAAGCACCGGTAATTATGCTTTGAACTTTCGCTTTTAACGTAGATGATGAACATATTTTGATGATAGCTTATCTATTTATGATAGTCAGACTGCCTCGTTGGGCTAGTGACTAGCTTATAAGGCTGCAGGCACCGTGGTGTTGAATTCAAATCCAAAAAAAAATATTGGCATTATATGCAAAGAAAATTGTGCAATAACTCGAAGTTTGGAAATTGGTAGTGCTAATACAACCTTGCCTCGGGAAGCACATAAAGTCGTGAGTCCTGCGCCTAAACACTTTCCAGTCGGATTATGACCGAAAAGCGAACTATAATATCTATTGTGAATTTAGCTATTCACTATTAATGGTGAAAAGCCGCCATTATTGAAATCGATTGAGACGATATTAATTCGTATTAAAACATAATATTCATTATCGGTTTTATTTATTTATAAGCTGTGTGTAAAGTATATTAATAGAGGTACCAACGGCCGAGGTAGACTGCGACAGCGGCGAGCAGTAGCAACACGAGTAAGGCTGCTAGAGCAGCACAGCATCCTCGGCAGGACCGGCTGAGCTTGCGACGTGTGAATCTGATGTCACTGCTCACAGACATTGTCGATTCCGGCGGCCGGTGCGAGCGGCACCGACGCTGACCATTTCGCGACCATCCATAACCCAGCTGAAAACATTAATTTATAATTAATTTCATGACATCATAAGATTATAAGTAAATCAATTATTTAAGCAATTTTGGTCTTTTTCCCCTTGAGTTACAATCTGTAGATGCTACTAAAAATGTAATCAATGGTTTGTAGTTATTAATCCTGTAAAATTTATAACTCAGCGGTCAATCGTTTCAAGCAAATAGATCTTGGTTATTTTGCGGAAGCGATCTTAATAACAGATAGTATCTACTCGTAATAACACATTATAATTATTTCCCCTTCTAGTCAACTAGTAACTACCGATTACCTACATATTTTTATATATAAACATTTTTAATATGTAATAAAAAACGGATACCGTTACAAATATTATTTAAAACGCTTTCAAATCTGTCTAATTAAACATTCACCAAAACGTTTAATATATGTATGTATATATCGCTACATAAATAAAGCTAATTTAGTAAAATATTACTCAACGTGGATTCTGTGCATCGCAAAGAATTAAACAGTTAATAAAACTCAAGATTATTAATATCCAAAACGGATAATGTGTACTCATTTAGCAACTATTTAAATCTATTAGGGTACGAAAAGAAAGCGAAGCGTCAAATTTTGTAGAACACAACATTTGTGTAAAATAAGGAGGACGGAATCAAACCGGTTAACGATTTTAGATACAAAAACAACCGTGCGTCGATTTAAGGTTAATTTTTACATTTTTATGCAAGTATATGACCTCATTATTGTTTACTTAACTTCAAAATTATTCAAATTCTACTTCTTGTGTCCTTTTCAAAATCGGTTTTACTTATTTTCGATAGTGTAGGTACCCAATTTAATTGGTAAAACATTACGGAAATATTTTCTATGTATTAAGAAAGTCGTGAGTTAACAATTAGTTAACTTTTTAAAATATTTGTTAAGTTTTATGGATATTTGATTTTTCCTTGTGCTATTAATCTTAGAGTTTTAGCCAAGCAGTCATGCTTCAACTCCGCTGATGAGTTTTACGTAATACGAGCGACGTAATTAATTATAGCAAATAGGACTTTTCTGTGGCGCATTACGTACCTTGTGACTTTATGTAGTGTTATAAAAGCAAAATTACTTGTTCACTGTACACATAATACTATTTATGTAATTCGACGATTAAGACATTGCAGAACAACGCTGTCTGTATGAAGCTTACACCAGACTAATTAAAAGAAAATGTTGCTTTATTCTAGAACAATATTCACTTTTTAATCATTATAATTTTAGTGAATTAGGTTAGAAAACAAGACTTAGTAAATTTTTCAACAAGATAAACATATTAATTAGAAACGTTTCTACTAAATAATAACAATTAAATATATTTTTAAATAAGTTTTTTTTGTATAATATCGAAATTTGATTTTTGGTTATAGTAATCGAATTAATTTACCTACCTGTTGTCAAAATATAAATAAATACATTGGATTATGTTTTCCATATTTCAAGAAATCAAATTGTTAAGTCCCATAACTTTTTAAAGCAGTCTCAACAATAAATAAATATTATAATATGTTGAATTGGAAAGCTTATCGGCATTCCGTAATAAACTACATTAGGCCGGCAATAAAGCGTTACAAACGGTCAAAATTGGTCATGTTGCGCCAACCGAGTACTCTGCGAACAGACATTCAATCTAGTAAAACACAAAGAGATCGATGGTCGATGGCATTTATGTATTGTAAACAAATAATACTTATTCTTTTTAAATTATGCTGTATTTGAGTTTTAATCTAAAGAAGGCCTAGAAGGATAATAAAAGATAAATTATGATATATCACGTATGAAAAGTCACAAAACCTGACTGCAAGCTTTTTTATCATCTACATTAATATTGTCTTGTTTATTGATCCTTTTTATTCATTCATATTTCATTGTATGTATATTGAAATATAACCAACTTGTTAGTTATTAAAATTCAGTCAGCCAATTTATTTGTTTTATAATTTATTATATTATTATGTCTCAACCAGCTTGCAATTGGATAGACGGCTTACCTAACAAACTCCAACTATTACTGGTTATTGTATAGACAAAGTTGACAGTCATTTTGTAAAGTAACTGCTCGTTTTTCGCGTTAAACTCTTTGAAAGTTATTTGTTGATGATCGTTACAAATGATTTCGAAACTAAATTCGTAATACCGCAAATTATAACGAAGTAATAATGTTCATGCCATACAACAGAGCACGGAACGCTGCCCGCTATTTCATGGTAACAAAAACATGACACGTTTATCGCTGGCAAACAGCTGGCATTTGGAGATAAATACGCCGAACAAAGAGAATATAAGTTTGGAGTCAATTCCGTGTCTAAGGTCTGAGTTGAGGCGCGAGCAAGGTCACGCTTAGAGGTCAAAGAGAACTGAGAATTCCTAGGTTGTAGTATCGCTGTAGTTTCTATAATATGTTTTTATAATTAATAAATATGCAATGAGGTGAATGTATAACTATGTACAGTATGCTCTTTGTGTCAGAAATATTTCAAACCGGTATTGTATACGGAAATTAAAGTTTCGTATTTCTTTAAATAGCAACATTTGAGGCATTTTAAATTAAATTTCTTGATATTAAAATTAAATTTGAAATGTACACCTCATACGAACGGTTTATAATTTATATAACAAATATAATATAATTATTAGCTACACTCTTGATTGCTTTATTAATTTTATTTTCTTTTGTAGCATTTATTCTATCAATTTGATTGTTCAATATTGTGGTGAAGGAACACAAGAAGGATTTCCATTGCAGCATGAATTGTTTCTTCTATTCGCTTTAATGGAGGCATGTGCAAATTGCACTTGCCGCTACGACCTACATCTCCCCACGTTTTTGCTCTAAGCGGCGGCAACAAAATGTAAAGTCGGGCACACCTTAGCCTTTTCGCCGGTTTCTATTGAGCTCTCCAGTTCCAACAATGCGAACACCTTCACTTTTATTCGGTTGCACACACAATAAACTTGTAACATTTTGGTAAACTCAAATGTCAATGGCTGACTCTGTTATATTTTAGCTTTAAACTTATTTAGCAAGATTTAAAACTTACAAGTTTATTTCTATAATAAACAACATAAGGAAGGAAAGCAATAGTTCTAGTTTTGAAAAATTAGTCTAGACAGTGTTTGACATTGTAAATTTCCAACATAACCAACATCAATACAAAATGTAATGTAAAACCCATACGTTTATAATACATTACTTAAAAGTTTTTTCTTTATAAAATTTGTATGTATGTAATATTGTATGTCTGCTTGTGACAGATTAACTTGTAGTTGTAATGCATCTTGTGCGTTACGTCACAAGTAGGTTTTGTACATAGACTACCGGTTTTACGTACTATCGGTAAGCGTAAGCCACAATTCATGCTGGAAACTGTCGTGAACTTATATGGAAGCTGCCTGCAACCTTCGCATGGCAAATATTTTTATAAATAATGAAACAAAAAAAGAAAACTTTTATATATTGTATATATTTTTTCCACGCTTATTTTTATTAGACAAAAAAGAAATAATGCATTTCCACTTGTGGATACTCCTGTAATAATGCCGATTATTTTTCTGAAATGAATTGTTTATAAATGTTTTTTAACTGTTAATGAGCACATACATACGGTAAATTATTTATAATATTATTCTTTGAAATAACCCTAATTAGCACTTAATTCATTCCAATCTTACATAAATTATAGTTGGTTGTAGTCCGCCGACGTTTCTATTTCTGCCCTGAATGACATGTAATTGGATCGCTGTTGCGAGTGTTTAGTACCAATTTTGCAATATAAGCTTCAGTTATGTAGATACTACAAAATGTATAAAAAGACGCGTTAATTAAGAGTGTAATCATTCATTTCGCCACTAATTCATACCAATTATAAATATAAAAGATTTATATCTAATGAATAAGTAGGAGAATGAAAAAAAGTTATATTAATAAAAATGAACTCTTCATTATACGTGATTTTGATGAATATTATAAGTCCGTGAACTTATAAGATTTGATCACCTTGGTGCGACGTTCTGTAGCTGGTTGTCGAATTTGTTACTCAATAACTAAAACTAATATATGCGAAATAAGCATCTTAGCATCATCGCCATCGAAGATGACGATAATATGACCTTTACAATAAAGTATGAGGCAATATAAACATTATATTTGTATCAAGAAGGATTTCTGACAATCGACGCATTTATTTATTTAGTACAAATTAAATGGAGCAGAAATAACAAGTTATTTATTATTATAAATTGTAGCAATTAGGTTTGACATAGCAACATTTTAATAAAAGTGTTAAATTTTAAAGATGACACATAGAATAAACTATAATAATTACGTATGAAAAATGTATTTCAACAAGTAAACATGTTGTATACATGAGACTGCCACCGTTCGCGTTGTGGTCAGCGAACTCGCAGCGACCCGGATCACGGATCACACGGCGGTCGGCGCCGTTAACATCCACTGACACACTTCCACTCTCGCTTAGTGATATACCGAATTAACAGAACACCTGTATTCTAGGTGTTTTGTTATCGAGGTGGAGAGATAAAACTTTATTGTTCGCTAGGTGTGGCGTTTGTCATGTTCGCCAAAAGTTCACATCTTCTACCTACTTTTGGTGCTGTTATTAATTTTATTATATATAATTATTTAAATATTCTACATAATTAATGCTGAGAAAAAATATCTGACATTTAAAGTAACAGTAATTTCTAGGTAAAACGATTTATAATTTCGTTTTGGTAAACTTAACAAAAATATAATTGTAATCCTTAATTCTTTTATAGTAATTAGGGTCTTATTTCCAGATATTCGCGATGAGATTAGTGATTGTAAAGAAATATTGTTTCACATTATATTTAAAAAAAACTTTTTTTTTAAATATGTATGAAGTCGGAGTCTTTATATTTTATTGTGAGGAAAGTATCGTAGTGAAAAATAGCTTTATGAACACTAATAATATCAATCAGTACAGACAGACAGTTCTCTCTATTATATGCAAGCAGTGAGTCTGACACAGATATATCTTATTATGAATGTATATGTTTTATATGAAAGTATATAATTATAGATACGGATAGATTAAATGCATTCGCTCATAAAAAAGTAAAGTAGCAGCCCCTAAATGTCCTACTGCTGGCCTAAGCCAGGTAGGACTCTCCTTTTAAAGAAACGGTTTTGTGCTTATTCGACCAAACTGTCTCATTTCGGATTGGTGGACACATACTTGGTTTTCATCTGACACACGGAAGTTTCCTCACGATGTTTTTTGGAAGAGATAAATTGTAAACACTAAATATGCACACGAAAACACAGTGGTGCATGCAAGTGGGGTGCACGCAATATTCGGTTAAGATTCACGTGTTTTAACCAGTGTGCCTCTATGGCATTATGCTATTCTCCTTTAATAGTATATATTTTGGTACAATAACTAAGTATTTTGTAGCCCATTTGTTACATAATATATAGAAATAAGAATAAAAAAATAGAGCATTTTTATTTGAATTTTTAATGAAAATTAAGAAAAGATTCGTTTTTTTTATATTAAAAACATATTTGTGAAAATAGTTGAGTCAACAACACTAAAAAAATCCCTGAACTCTAACTTGCAAATAATATTGTTATATATTATTTAAATTGTAGTGGCAGGTAGGGCAGGTAGTGGTGTGCACTTTCCCTTGCCCTTAGAGAGAATATTAATTTTCTTTTCTTATAAGGAAAGAAAATCTGTTGAATCAATGCGACTTAATCAGAAGTTCATTACGCTTTTACGTGTCTGATGTTTATACAGAGTTAATATCATCCTATTTTGTTCCCACGATGTGCGAGACGAAAGAAACGATCACAATCAAACCCACCACGCACTAACTTTAAAATAGCTTGTACATGAGAAGTTATGAATTATCTATTTAGAAAACTTTGAAACATTGAAGCTTTGAAACTTTGAATTTACAAATCGTTAACACAAAACAGTGTTTTTATTCTTCATACTAACATTTCACTCGCGACTTCGTCCGCGAAAATTTAAAAACTATTATTGAACGTAAATAAGTGTATTAGCAAACGCAGAACAGTTGCAGTTTGTTCAAACCGTGTCAATTTTTTTATTTAGAGAATTTTTATACCCGTCATAACTTCTAAACGAAGAGTCCGATTCACATAATTTAAAGTGGAATTTACATGTACATAATCAATCTTAATTATCAAACCATTTAAATGGATAAGGATAAGGATGAATATCATGATATCAATATCACCACTATTCCATTCCACCCGTATTTGAATTTAATAATTTAAACAAAAACTGTTATTGTGGCTTAACTATAATAGTTAGGCACATATCATCACGGACTTTTTTGTTACCAATTATAAGTACTATTAATATATAGAATACTATTTTATATATAGTCAACAGTTTTCGCAGCGCACGCAAAATAATAACTCTTATAGGTAACATTTTAATACCTTGAGTACACTTGTTTTGATTACATTGTTCCATTTTAGGTAGGATTTCTAATTTTTTTGATAATAAAATATGGTAAAAATTTTTTGAGTTAAATCGTAACAAACAAACAAAAAATCTAATCTTTCCTCTTTATAATATTAGTATAGATTTGACATGACATACGTAACATTAATAAAAACGATGTCCCATTAATAATCCTAATACCATTATAAAAAAAACAACAATTTATATATTTGTTCAAAAAAGCAACATTGATCAATATCGTACTCTATTTATAAAGAGTCGGTGCTCGTTACACTACGCGATACACGAGTGAGAGGCAAATGCAAGGACATGCGACATTAAATCAGTTGAACTAAGTTTTAAATTTCCTACTCAGCGGAATGCGATCAATGCTAGATGATATTAAACTATTATTATAAATGTGTTTTAAGTTAATGTACTTTTGTAACGTTTAAATAAGTAACTGTCGGCCGTGCCGGTGCCCGCGCTCTATTCCACCCAGAGGTAGTTTCACGTGCAACTGTTATTAAACTCATAAAAGAACATTTCAAATGCTTGTAAAAGCCTACATTTAAAAAGCTGAACATTTTTTTTTGGAAATTGTAATGTTTTTTTCGACTATTTTTCAGATAACATATAAATTCACATAACATACATATAAATGCAATAATTATGCTTTAACGTAACTCATAGGGGTTACGAGTGAAGTATACGTTGCATTTAAGTTAAAGAAAAAAAATAATAGATATGCTATTATACCGATTTGTCACGTTAAATTCATTAAGTTAAGCCGGTTTTAATATTTAACTTTATTGTTTTGACCTACTAGATACGTCTATTACATTGGCTATAATAAATCTTCATGGGGAAATAATCAATTATCCATATTGAACGGTATTTAACTTAATATATAGTGAATAATTGTATTTTTCATTTTATTCCAAAGCCGAAATAACTTTTGTATAAACTACTGTTATATTTTATTACAAGAAACATTATTGTTAGGAATATATCTAATTAGTGTTAAGTTAAACATAGTACCGTATCAAAGACATTAGACAATTACTTGACAATACGCCAGAAGGCTGTATGAATAGGGTCTGTGCCGGAGTAAAGTAATAATATTTTTTAATATATAGCATTAAGACATAACCGCGAATAGAGAGTTAGTAAATTAATAATCCTATATATGTAGATATTAAAGAAGAGTTTCATTACATTCCAGTAGGAATATTCATATTTTAATATTCTTTGCATATCGCATGTTTCTACATTGGAGTCATTTTTTTCGTATAAATAAAGTACAAAATACAATTACAGAGTAACATATCTTTTGTTTTTCATTATTGGTAAATAAGAGCGTTAGTTGATATATAATATACGTGTGAAATATGGCCGTGGTAACAAAATCTTAAGCACTAAACATCTCAGTATAAATGATACATAATTTTCTAGGAATTGCTTTAAATTAAAAGCTCAAGCTGACATTTCATTTGTCATCTCCTACAGTTAGACTCAACTCAGTGGCATAGTACAGTCGATTTAAATGCATGTAAATCGATAACGCTAATGTGTCTAATTGTTGGTACGCTAACAGTAATGGTTATATTGGGCATGGAGAAGCTTAACTAGAATTTGTCAGTAAATAATGGCAATCATTATAAAAAACGTGTAATTTTTTATTACTTTTTTTGCGAATACCATAGCTCTCCGTCATGTTACGAAAATTGCAATCATATACTATACAATTTAGGTCATGTGAATTCTTCACCTACAGTTGATTGTTGTTGAGATACTGAACGAAAAAGTGAAAAATTAAGGGATTCATATTTGCGTTTCGCTCTTTTCTTACTCGTGATACATTTTGAAAAAAACGTCTATTATCAAACTATGAGCGCTTTACAACTTGCAATATAATTCTTTTGTTTTTAAGTTCAACAAAAAATAACAAAAAATCTTACACAATATATAAAATACAGTCTTCTTGGTTCACATGCATTTTGAAATGTATATTATCACTATATGCGATTAGGAAAGTGAGACAATTAACTGACATTGATACTTCTTTCGTGGTCTTCTACTTCAGAAATAAAAAAAACTGACTTTGTTCTACACTTTTCTTCGGGATGGTTTAAAACAGAAAGATGTCTACTGGTGCGTCACGAGATATTTACGATAATGCTCACAATCAAATTGATTAGTTTCATAGAAGCAGAACAAAATGTTGTATAAACACGAGATGTTAAGGAAAACTTGTTAAAAATTTCCGAATCTGCAAATTCAATGCGACCTTTCCGGGGCAACGTATGTTGATTCAATAATAAAATTCTACGGATAAAAATATTGAAATTATAATTAATAAATATAAAACTTATAAAGTAAAAGGTTATATCTATACTAATATATAAAGCTGAAGAGTTTGTTTGTTTGATCCGGCTAAATACAGGAACAACTGGTTCGAATTTAAAAAAAAATTGTGTTGGATAGTCCTTTTATCGAGGAAGGCTCTCGGCTTATTTTTAATTATACGCGGGTGAAACGCGAGGCACAGCTAGTAAATGATAAAAAAGCTTGGAGGTATTCGATGATTTTCACACAAAGGGTAATTAAGATTATTACATGTATGTACTACATAATAGATGCAAAAAGAAAAACCGCTCAGTTGCCAGTTCCTTTCGGTTGAGTCTACGTTGCCAACCGGTAGTAGTATTTAATAAAAAATACTTAAATGATGCAAGAGTCCAATCGACTATAGTTAATTTTATATCATGATTTTATTAAATATGAAAATGTAATGTAAGTTATATATATACATTTCGTTGAAGACAATTGTTTCATGACAATATATAAAATGAATTTTCAGTGTTTACAATACCTAATTAATTACGTTCGTTAGGTACGAACTGATGGTTTGCCTTGCAAATACCATTTCCAAAAGTAAATGATTGATTGAATGATGAATGTATTGTAAGCATTTAATTTGGCCTACATTTAGGTATGTTTAAATAAAAGTGCAAAGAAGCATGTAGTCATTTTATTTTTGTCAAACTTTCAAGTTTTAGGTATAAAAAGTAGTTCGTTGGGCATCAAGCTTGCTTCATACGTAATTTCATAAAGATTGGTTCAGTGGTACAGCGTGAAAGCGTAACAGACAAACAAACAGACAGAGTTATTTTCGCATTTCTAATATAAATATAGATACATAGGTATTTTTTTGTAAATCCTAATACATTGGTTGTAAATACAATTCTTAACAAAACGTAGCAATGACAAACTAGTTAAAATGTAGTAAATTCTCTATAAGAAAATCTCAACGCTAGAAGACTATGTATATCTCTGTCGAATATATATCTAGACAAGAGGTACACAAGACAAGAGGCTAATAATGATAATAATACAGAAATACTATTTATTAAGAGTATACTATATACAATTATGCTCGGATTCATACAAATACGTCTCATTTATTTATTTCAAATGACATGTTATTCTCAGATTTGTTTTGATTTTGGAAATATATATCTTACGTATGATTATATGTTGTAACGGAGATACAAATCATGTAGTGAATTATCTCAATGAAGTCTTTCCTGTCCGTAGTGCGGTACTGGGCCTGGGATGACAAAACTGTAATGGATATACCACTAAACTATCTTCTTCATTAATGTCTACGCATATACTGCATAATTATATCTGTCGTTAACAAATAATCACTATTTTAAGATACAGCAACATTAGGTCGATTTATTTGTAGAAAAATATTAATCGTTATCAAAATAAATATTATAGTAATTTATGACTTTTGATAAAACAAACTTCGTAATATAATATACTAATTACGGACATACTAAAAGGTGTTTCACAGAAGACATAAGGAAAAGTTACGTGAAGCGTGCGATAACGTACACGAGCTTTTTTATCATATTACAACAGCAGATACATCGATGTAGATTTTATTTTTTGTTATTTATTTAAAAATATCACGATATAAAACAAAAAAAATGCCCGTGTTAAATGGTGTGTCATATTGAGCCTCCGTCTTCATTCTTATGTATACATAAATGGCGATACAGGTTTTAATAAGTTCTGGAAGTTTTTACATGTCGCAGACTAAACAATAATAAAATAGAATCTCATTAAAACGCCTTCACAGAAATACACACATTAAATAGCAGTTGTTGTAGCCCTTAGTACCTCAAAATTATGTAATGTTATCAAAAAATATTAGATTCGAGAAGCCGTACTTTAATTAGATACGTAGGTATGTCTTTATGTTACTGAATTTACCATTGTTTACAGCCTGATACATTTTCCACAGTAACAAAAAGTTCCGTGTGTATATAAACATAAGTTTGAGGTCGCGTGAAATAGTATACTATAGAGATCATGAAACAGAGTTTCTTAATGAGGAGAAAGTGACAATTGTTTAGCGGTTATGAAGAAATTGTCGCGCAACTTAATAAGATATCCCATTGATAGATCTTTCCATTCATTCCGAACGTCGTGAATCACATGCGTGCTAGATAAATTAATTAACACTTTAAACTGCAATCATTATGTTTATGAATCTCACCTCTGATTCCCAGGTGTCTTTTACGTTATGCGGTTTACTCTCCTTCATGCTTCCAGAGAACGTCATCGCTACCCTTCGTTCAGGGCGTTGCACGGTTTGTTTTTTGAATGAACTTTGCAAAAAAAATAAAAACTATATAGAGTCCACTGTTCACAATACAAACCTTCACTTTATGGAACACTATCGCTTTCTGTTGTCTTTTTTTCGGATGGATAGGCAGAGTGTAAACATCGTGTAAAGGAGACGCGCGATGGGATGCGTGACACGTTATACGCAGTCGGAGGCAGAGCGCCGACTGGCGGCTGGCGCAGAGTGGCGGGTGGCGCGTGCAGCGGGCGGCGCGCGGTAACGGGTCCGCAGTCCGCACTACAGTTAACTTTCTCCCGCAGCCGCTCGCACGGCCATAAGTTGAGCGCTATCGAAAGTTTAAGGTACTTCTGCGGAGCGGGTCAAAGTCTTCATTGAGACTTGATCGCTTTCATAGAAATTATATTCGATCGTATAATATAAATTGCTGTTGTTTTCTCCGCAATTCTTTTAAGCCGAGAAGCTCGGATGTACATTTTATTGTAATAGTTTTATTGGGTCTGAGGTAAATCAAAAACAATAGAGTATAAAACTTAATGTATAATCATAGTATTTACAAACCTATGTTATATAAAACAAATATTTTATGGCTATCATTATATACTTACTAATACAACATGTCATTAATAATTTACACAATATTCAAAATAAAAGCAACAGTAAACCAATTACTGACAGCAATAGTTCTAATAGCACAAAAATATACGTGATATTAATGGAAATAAAAGAGATTCCATCGTTTACATGGTACTGAAATTATGTACAGATATCGAAAGTATATCTTTCGATCAAATTGAATATTTTTTTTTCGTTTATATTTTAAATAATATAGCGCAAATTTTGCATAAAACACTATTTTACAAATCAAGCAGTTAATGTAGGTATTCAGAGTTTCGTCTCTAATCATGTGGAATATGGTATTTAAATAAAGTAACATGTCTAATTCATCAACAAATTTATTTGTAATTCAATTAATGTAAAAACGCTTAGTAATCATTTACTACATATTGTTGTACAAAATATAACTATACCATGAAATACAAATTTATAGAAGAAAATAAACGTGTTGCTTTAGGACAGCACCATTCGACATTTTTCAAAGTCTTAGAAATTTATACAAATGAAAGTTTAATGTACTTAAATAATTATAAAACACTACAAATTAAAAGTCTTATCACATTTTATGGTAATTAAGTATGTACATACTGAGTGACGCCGGATGAATATCATTGCAACTTATTTCTTAACCTTAGCATGATCCACTGTAAAACTTAGTTTATAATTTTTCATAAATATACATATTTCAACGATTGCAAGACGTTAGCTAGCTAAAAGGATTTAGTTGAGCTTTAGATCTTTGGAAATCTGAATATCTTACGATTACAATATCGATAAACATCTACGTTTTATCTATACAACTTTACTTGCGATCTAACAAAATTGTTTAGAAAAATAAGTCGTCATTTTGGCTTCCACTTTACACTAAAAATGGAATGGTCTCACGAACAACCATCTTATTATTAACGAATAAATATTGTATTACCCGAATATTTTGAGTGTCGCACTTATTATACATACGATTTCTTCCAATTGATTTGATGCCTAAGACTCTGAGCAATTCATAATAAATTGTACGATTAACGATACATCCCGCCGATATCATATGGAATTTCGAATACGCATCTAATGGCACCGCTACTGAACAGAACATTGCTTCAAATGCATCTTAACTATAAATTATTTTACGAAGTATTAAGATTTTTATAAAAATGTTAAACATTAAAATTCAAACCACACCACGATCGAAATGAAAGTAATAACTCCACAGCATTATTGCTCTCTATACTATAATTATTTCGTAAATAGAAATAGTAAATAAGGTAATGTATCATATACGAAACAATGGATAATCTCGAAGGCTTTATATTTACCTAATGAACAGCTACAGTTTTAATTAATTGTTTAAATTTAATCATTTAGTTCATTCATTCAATTTTGATTCTTACATTAATCAAAGGCTAGTGTGCCAAGAGTTTAAAAGTTGTTCCCGCCGAGGTTCGTCGTTCGTATAGTCTGGAGCGACTACTAAACGAATTCTAGGATTAACCGAGCCCTTCCATATGACATTTAAAACGTGCGCAAGAAAAAGTATCCCTTAATATGTTATTGCTATTATTTATTGTACTTTTATTTAATAATTACTAATTTTTTTTTTATGTTAATTGTTTTATTAAAATGTATATTTCCGTGTTATTTTTATTTTTCGCTTATTAGTCGTATAGGTTAGGCTCGATCGACATACAACTTCACTGAATTATCATTTCGAGACTCATCATAACAATTACAGGAATTACATATTGTAGTTTTATAAAGTATCTCCCTGTACTAATGAATAAATAATTTACATTATCCGAATTCAAATAACGAAAAAAACAAATTAACCGATTAAAAAATATAATTCACTATCACGTAACCGAATATTGTGAAGTCAACAATTAAAAATATAAAGATATAATGACAGTAGTTGTATTACGAAATTAATTATTTTATCTTATATATGATACACGGTAAACAACAGTTTATGTAAAAAATCTATTGAGTTATTTAGATAAGGTTAATTTAAGTGCTAAAAATACGTAAATACATAATGCTAAAGTATAACTGGTGGATGTTTAGTCTTTAATATTAAATAAAAATAATAATTGTTGTTTAGATTTATAAAAATAAATTATAAGTTGAAAATAAAGTGCGTATGCTTCCCGAGTTCAATTAAAATTAGTATCAAGTACTCTAGCTACATTTTTGTTTTTGTCTTTATGATAATTTTTGAAATAATAGTAAACGATCCGAGTAAGAAAATTATATGTCGCAGTTACTGCACGTTACATTGCGTTAGATTTTATTAAGTCGATATCGTTTATGTCGACGTAAACAAGCAACGTTACAAACTCAGTGCATACGCCTTGTATGAATTAATAAAAATCATGTTGTGACCAAAAACGATTGTAAGAAATAAATACGATAAAAATCGAATCTAGCTTAACGACTACTTAATTAAAAGCTAGCAATATAAGACAAATAATAATCACAATTCTACATAATTACTAAATCGGATACGTCTCACATTCGAATACGACTCGTAAACATCACCGAGCTTCAAAAACTCAATCACCAACCACAGTAACCAGTATCACTAACCTTTCACGAAGGTCAATACAAAGAATGTATAGGTACGCTTAGGATACGCCAACTAAATATAAATCGTACTCGACGAGAACGAAGAAGACGAGATCTTCTCACTACGCACGACTCACACGCGACTTTAGAATATTTAACACTTTACCGTTCGTCCTGGTAGGTTATTGCATACGTATCTTCCTCGGCTCGGAAGAAGTCAATATATATCGAGAGGATCACAGGCACGCCGCCGGCTCGGGGACACGGGCACAGCCGTCATGGTCTATGGAACCTGCGGACGGACAAACGTTATCACCATTGCTCATATATAATAGGAATAATATGTCTATGAAAGGCATTCAGTTATTTGATCGTTTATCATAATAAGCAATTACGTATTTAATGTTTCGTGTCGTATGTATATTTTTGCGCTTGGTAACCTTCGTAACAAAGGTCAGATTAGTAATATTGTACTTCTGCTATTGTTGCCAACGCTAAACGTGCCAAAAACTATGTTTACAAATATCAAAATCAATTATACAATTAAATATTAATCTTAATTTATCATTAATTAATATTTTTCACGACACGACACTTTAGAGTTATCATAGTAATTATTTTACTTTATTGAATTATATAGAAAACTTCTGCAGAATATCCTTCAACGATCAGGAACTTTAATATTTGATTTGTTGTTATTAAGTACGTCGTACAGTGTGTGTTCTTTGTAACAACTAGATTGTTTTTGCTAGAATCTTTAAAACCTTTATTGTGAACCGAAATTTCAAAATATTTAACCAATATATCAATGAAAACCACTTCTTTTACTAACGGAAATGAACTTAAAAGAGTTTTAAAACGTATCTAGCTTTAGAGTTCAGATCGTTAATTCCTGAACGTGGAATTAACGATCTGAACGTGGAGATGTGGTGGAGTTGTCCAGTGGAGTGGAGTGGTGGAATGACGGTGGTACCTGGTGAGGTGCTTGCTGTCCTCGTGCACGGCCATCTCGGAGCTCTTGAACTCGTTGAGCTCCCGTCGTATGGCGGCCTTGTCCCGAGGCGTCAGTCGCGTCCACGGCTTGTCGGCGCGCCGGTCGTAGTCGTGCGCCTGCAACGAACACATCCACACTCCATGTAAACGATGTACGAGTATTGACTCAACAACCTTCTTGAATGTATTCTTAAGGCCACTTTACGGTACAGGTGGTACGGTTCTACTGGTGGTAGAGCTTTGTGCGAGCTCTGGGTAGGTACCACACACTCATCAGATATTCTACCGCAAAACAGTAGTACTAGGTATTGTTTTGTTCCGGTTTGAAGGGTAAGTGAGTCAGTGTAATTACAGGCACAAGGGACATAACATCTTAGTCCCCAAGGTTGGTGGCGCATTGACAATTTAAGCGATGATTAACATTTCTTACAATGCCAACAGTGTCTATAGGCGTTGGTGGCCACTTACCATCAGGTGGCCAATATGCTCGTCCATCTAATTGAACCAGCTTCGGTACCCATTCAATTAAATAAAAACAATTAAAAACAGACCTGGATAGCATTGATGTCAGGCAAACCAATTAAATAATAAATTGAACTCTAAAATGAAAAATAGTCTTTTGAGAATAGCGGCGAAAGTACCTGTGTGACTTCAATGTAGTCACTGAATCTGATGATTTTCTTCTCTTTAAGTTCATCTACCGTCGGCCGGAAGCTAAGCTTGCGCAAAAGGTATCGTTTCTTTTCCTCTTTCTGCTTCTTCTCTTCCGCGGGGGACTGACCTGTAAACATTAATAAAGTACAATATTATTACCAATTTTATGAAACATTTTCCCAATTAAAAAATGTTTATAGAACACTAGATGAGTCATAATCGCATCAGATAGTATTAAATTATAGTGAAGTACACGTACTTTTGAGTATGTTTCTCTCGACAAGTTCCTCGGCGGTGGGGCGCATAGACAGACGGCGGATGAGTCGCGCTCCAATCGCTTCCCACGACTCCTGCCTCTCGTGTTCGCTCTGCACCACCAAGATGTTCCTGCGTGCGAACCACAACGACTTCTTAGCATTTATATGTCATCACTTATCTACGACATAAGATCCTCGACGTCAACTAACGCAAGACGATCTCCGAACGCCTTCGAGGTACCGATAAGACAATACATTCGTTCGAACTGATCGCGCGCACTGGCAACTGGCCGCCGACACAAAATATGCCAAAGCTTATGTGATGCCGAAAACACGTTCATAATGTCCGATTAACATAAACTCTTGGCTTAATTCCAAGACTCGTAATCTGGTCTAGATTTAATTGATAAACTGAGATAGCACTCCTTTCGATAGAATGTTCAATAAAGTTGGATAACTCAAAATTTAACATGATATAATAGATATTTAATTATAATAGCACATTTTTTGAAACAAACTCTGTGGTCACATTTTATTAACATTAACAATATGACGGTATTGTTAAGAAAAATATATCGAACAGAGGAAGTAGTTAAAATATATGGGAGTGAGTACGCAAACAAAAATAAAACTCCCAGGCGTTCCTACGAGCCGAACAAATAATACCGTCACTAACGCAGGCGATGTAGTACTGAAGTCTACGTGTCTTATACAACAATAAGAATCAATGAGATTGATTATTCCATATGAGGTTAATTTATTGTAATATCGTTCATTTCGCTCATATATGTATGACTACTTCCTTAAGTGAGCTGAATAAAAACATGCTCGGTATCGTTCAATAAGAAAAAAGTTTTTAAATAAAATTGTTATCATTAAAATCCTTAGATAGAGAATATATTACATTTAAATTTACCGAAAAAAAAAGGTTTGACAATAACGCCAATTATTGTTGTAAAATGTCGATGAAATTTTCCATTAAATATACACACGATATTCGTATATTATAAGAGAGTATATAAAATATTTTTTAGTTACACACATTTATAATTCAATAGAAATAATTCAGAAATGTAATAAAAAGACAAATTATGCAATTTGGCGTTTCATAATATTATGTGTTATTTATAGTGACCAGAACAAGTGACGATACTACAAGTAAATACTATTCTAATGTCATTTTCGTAACGGTTACAAACGTTATCGGATCACGTATTTTTATATAAACGTGTTTCTTCGGTTCCTAGCTATTGTATTTTGTCCCAGCTGTTCTACAGAATGCGCGTGCCAAAGTTGGCTCAGTGCCGGAACGCTTGATTATATTGGCAATCCAAGGTACTTCCTACTACAATTGTCTATTTACTACGATTTCAAGTGCGAATAACACGAAGATCCAGTTTACACTGCAGTTCTAATAATATATTTCTTAGAAAATCGGATAGATGTTTTGTCGATTAGTGTACAGTCTTAGTTTTATATAAAACTATTTGCAGATCGGCTGCGATTGTTCTTTCCACGGTTGCACAACTCATTATATTGGCACAAGTAGCTGATCGTTCATTAATGTATAATAATCATACGAGCGATTCAAAGTCTACTCTGCTCGTTTGTTTGTTAAATTTGGGAAGCTACCTAATGTCTAACAACGTTAGACAAAGTATTTCAAACTATAATTTTCTTTATTTTTACTAAGCCCGTGTTCGAAAGGGATCGCTTAGTACAATTTTTTTAACATAAAGAAAGAATAGGTCGCTGTAACCAATAAACACAATCTTTTGTCCAGTCAGATATATTATTACTCATCGACGAGATCTCGACGCTTCCATTTAATGTGGAAACAGAATGAAGTGTTAACGAATCGTTAGTATGAACGAAGTCTGAACGAATTTTAATGCAAACGTATGTATGCGTGCAAACACAAGTGCATAGTAATCCGCTGAGACAACAATCCTAGAAACGACCGGAGAGTTTACGCGGCACGGCAGCTTGCAACTGGCCACCGTCGTGTCCGCCGGCGGCATATGTCGTAAGGACGGCGGCGGTATCGCGGCGCGGCTACCTGTTGATGAGCTCCTGGCGGTCGGGGCGCAGCGCCAGCTTGATGTTGAGGCTCTCCTTGCGCGCCAGCTTGGCGGCCACGCGCTCCGAGTCGCTGGCGTAGTCGTCGCGGTGCTCGGCCGCGCCGTCCCACGGCCGCGCGTTCTCCTTGTTCTCCGGCGTCGCGCCCACGCGCACGGGCCGCCCGCTGTCGGGGGTGCGACTGCCGTTATTACTCCGATAGCTCTTTGTACTATGTGGGGGAGAAGGAATACGACGGTTCAGATTTTAGAATATATGTTAGATATTATGGTGATGGCGAGCGGTGGTGAGAGGGTGCGAGAACATTACGTGACGCTTATTCCTTGTTACGTGGTATTATTATTTCACTGTAGGTTTTTAAATATGCGAAATGTAATGTCGTAACGCTATGGAAAACGAGAGAAAAGCGAATGAAGTCATTTTATCGCTAATTAGTAAGGGATCGTCGACGTAAACGTGCGTGACCGGCGTCGCACTTGTCGCCGTTATATCTCACGGCACGCCATTGTCATACTTAATGAGTTTTTATTATAAAAAAAGTAAACTATTTAATAAATTTAAATGAAACTTATTACACAAAAATAACATATGACCAACAAATGATATCATATCTAATGCTATAATGACTTAAATTAAAAATCTTGATACAGTTTTCATGAACATAGCGTTATTTACTATTCGGTTTGCATATATTCGTTACTTTTATATGCAATTCGACCGACAAATACATAAACATGCAGCACAGACATAATAAGAGATAGAACAATAGCATAAACAGCCAAATATATCATTCAACAGACGACATAGAACTACGCGACTTACGATCTGGTATGTCAAGTACATTCAATCAGTTGTGGATGTGTTATCGGTTCAGCTAATTATAAGATCTATTGTGGTACGTTCGAGTGTGAGTGTGTGTGTGAGCGTGAGTCGTGAGTTAATGGTCGTCGGTGTAGCGGTCGAGGAAGTGAGCGGAGACTAGGTACATGAAGACAGATGATAGTCGGAAGCGTGCAATGCACGATGCATGGGCGGAGGCGAAGCGGACCGTCGGGAGGTCTGTGAGGCGTGGCTCGACAACATCGACAAAACGAGAGAGTTTTACCATATGCGGATCCTCGGCTTGGGCGGCGGTCGCCTGCTCGTCCGCATGATGAAAATAAACGCACACTTACAACATATCCGCGGAAACCAATTCATGTAGCGATCGTATATGATTTATAGTATATCAGTAACGGTGCAGTAGTGCAGACGTTGCAACATAAATTGCGACTCCGTTGCGGTCTTTTGTGTAACCACCGCGCGAAATTTTCCTGTCCACGTTTAAGTATTGCTAATGCTTCTACTATTTAAATTGCTAATAAGGTTTACCACACGTATGAACGTTTATTCAATTGTCCACTTTTAATGCGCAAGAACTTATTCACGTGTCTAATATTTAAAAAAATCAAATGACGAAAAGGTTTTTGTTGCATAATACAAAATTATATTAAATTTGAGTTAATTTTAAATGAGATAAGTATTATTTTTATTCGTTATCACAGAGATTGCACTAATACATCAACTAACACTAAACATCAGTAATTCAATTTCAAAAGTATTACATATTTTATAAAATAGTTTCATAGTAGCTTTGATTTAAACAATCCTTAATGTTATAATAATGAATGTAAGTTGAATGATAAATGTAAGTTGGATCGTCATCATCGAAGTAAACTAATTGAATATCGATTATAAATATTTTCTGAAATATTGGTATAAATATAGATCATTTATTACTTTACATATCCCAAGTCAGTTATTTTGAAAACATTTGAAAGTTAATACAAAAAAATCACTGCATGATTTAAAAAAAATGAAATGGTCGCTACTCGAATGAATTTTTCTCAAGGTTAAATATTTAGAAACCGGTCGGTAGTCGTGGTGCGTATACTGACTTAAAGCTGGCGTGGTGGTGGTCCTGGCGCGGCGCGAGCGGCGTGGCGAGCGGCGTGCCGGCGGGCGACGCGGCGGGCGCGGGCCGCTTCTTGAGCGCCGACTTCAGCGGCACGGCGTTGAACAGCGGCTCCTTCGGGGGGATCTCCTCCACGCGCGACGTGTCCGCGCCCGCGTCCGTCTCCTCCTCCTCCTGCGAGTCTTCCTCTTCGGCTGACGGTGCGAGCGAGGGGATCGTATTAATTTGTGCCGTGCTCGAGCGTAACGTATACGGTGTCCTTTTTGTTGGGCACGAACGATTGCTCGTTCGTTAGTTTAAAATTAAAGTTTTAGAAAACTGGATAAAAGTAAGGTCGAAGAAAACTTAGTGTGGAGAAATTACCCGAAAGCTGGTAGTTTGCATTTGAAACCGATACTTCAATAGGTGCATTTAAAATAATTTGAATATATTAATTTGTAAAAGCGATACGATTTCGTTATTTGTTAATACTAACAATCGGATTGTGTGTTCGCAAGCTGATGCGTGTGGTGGTGTCGCGTGGGACTGGGCGAGCTGAACATGGGTGGTGGTGGGATAGGTCCGATGTCCGACAGCGCGATTGGCGGCTCCGGTAGTTCCGACAGCATCAGCTGCTCCTCCGCGCTGACGTCGCCCTCGCTGCCTCCACCCACGCCACCCATGCCGCCGTACCCCACTACAAGGACAAATATTATGTCAGCATGAGGCAGCAAGCTAGCAACCAAAACCATTGCGATATAGTAAAACGTTCTTACAAAACTGTCTTTATATTTACAAGACACATTAATTAATAAGTGTTTACAAATCTGATAGACGTGGAACATATTGCGAGACTGTAACGGTGGATTTTTTACTATCGAGATTTATGTTATTTATCTGTTTTTATATTAAAGTAAAATAACTATAAATCGTTAATTTTGATTTTCTCAACAATAATTACGTTTTGATGTTACTATTATTCTTATTTTATTCAAATAATAGCTTTAAAAAGGAAATTAGAAACTTATGAGTTGAAACATAAATATAGATAAAAAATATACATATTATTAAAACGCGAAAGTATAAGCATAACGCTAAAGGAATTTCTCGTCGTTGTGATTGGTATGACGGATGATTTTCCTTAAGCGGTAGATAATGATGGCATTCGTGACGTGACTCACCGTCGCTTTGATAGCATATCCGCCTTGGGAGCTTGCCCGCGCTCAAAGAGTTTGGTCTCTCAGGTCTCACCAATTCGCCACCATTCTCCAATTTATCTTTCTTTGGTTCTGAAAAGATCAAATAAAAAAAGTTGTAAAATTTGTTTATTTATTCATTACAAAAATGATCGCCATATTCTGAAACAATGAGTAAAGTCAAATTTACTATTTTATATTTAAGTAAAGATGGTTCTCAAAAATACCCTATATTTTACTACTTACTTACGTTTACTATTATCATGCGTTTGACTTAAACATCTCTATTGGATATATATGGCATTACCATATGTAAGCAATATGTATGTATGTAATAATATCACAGTTTCAATGGCATCAGGAGTAATTGTATAGGCGAACCGGGAACGAAACGTCACCACACAATGTCGATAGGGCTAAAAATAGCAACAGTCGAGCGACGATCTGTGGCACGCGACTCCCATTCATTGCCGGCGCCGACACCTATCGGCCTTCAACACATGCTACTGTTTATTATTAACACGTCCTGTCTCCCCGTACCAGGCACGCAGTAGTCAAATCTAGATCGTCGACTGAACGAATTACATTATACATACTTACATATCTATAATACGATAAGTTACAACTTCGTCGAGTGCCTCTAACCTTGCGTGAGCAAATACAATAACTTGCACCTGGCAGCGCCAATTTGTTATTTACATGATTAGCAACGAGTAAATTGCTTAAGAAAAATTTCAACATAGATCTATTACATTAGAATTCCGTATGAAAGAAACATTACGTTTGACCTTTAGAGAATGATTTGAGATATCGAATAAATGTCAATCTGCCGTATTCTAAAGCAAGTAATCTGATTATAAAATAATCTAAAAGTACTCAATATTTTGTTTGTCATTTGCAATCTTAATATAATATAATTTCATAAGTTACGTAAATTATATTATGAATATAACGTCAAAGTGCGAGTCACTTTATTCACATACGGCAAATAAAGTCTCTAGAACAATTTTATACTTTCTAACGAAAAAGAGAGTGGTAATGTTAAGTAATCATTTATATACTATTTTCGAATACAAGAATAGAAATAAGATGCATATTATTCAAAATCAGTAAAATATTTAAGTAACAAAACTAAAAATTTTTGAAAACATTGGTAATAATTACTTAGAAACTTAACGTATTTATATAATTGTGCAATTAGTTCAGAATGCGAATGCTTTGATTCAACAGGCGGCGTAAAGTGGTGCGCGAGCACGATTCGGGTAGTGGGCGAAAGGTCCCAGCTACGATCGATGCGGCCGCCCTTGGCCAAGGCTCTCGCTGAGAGGATGAAAATCGTTGCGGTCCTTATGTAACTAACTTCGTCTTCTTCGAGATCAATCGTATTATACACCTCATTAAGATTTATACTTGTACCAACATTAAG
Source organism: Nymphalis polychloros (assembly GCA_905220585.2). Lineage (NCBI taxonomy): Eukaryota > Metazoa > Arthropoda > Insecta > Lepidoptera > Nymphalidae > Nymphalis > Nymphalis polychloros. The sequence goes on from HG992247.1 coordinate 7,110,875, forward strand.
ACCAATTACAAAGTAATATTTAAGACATAAAAATATATCTATGTTAAATATTTAATAGTTTAAAGTGATATAAAACCGAATCGATTCGTATTTACTTCTCACTGATTATAAAAAAAAATTACATCGTATGAAAAATATGCCAATAGTGTGAAGGATGGAGTTCTCTAACTCATACATTAATAGCAAATACAATGTCAAGAGTACGCGTAGTGAAAACACGTAAGCGGCGCTCTCTCGTGTTTCTCGTCATGATGCGTAAAACTACGCCGAAGACGTTGCGAAACTGAAAGCTCGTTAAAAATAATCAGCGTGCTAAAATGAAATAGACCCATTTATTTTTGCGCTAACACAATACATTCACATAACAAAGTTTGTCTGTACGCTGTCAAAAAGTAAAAATTATTAACAATGAAAGTTTACTTCAATTTTGTTTTTCATTTGATTGAGATTGAGTTAGCGCTAAAATTATTATTTAAAATTTCAAAATAGTTTAATTAATTTATAAACGGATGATTCAATTATTATTACAACAAACTATTGTTGAAATAACAAATATGAATATGTAATAGTCTCACAATTAAAACAATTATAAATTTTAATTATTTCTCAGCCCATTTAAATTTTGATTCACATCAACAATAAAATGTCATAACAAAATATATTTTAAATAGACAGATGTAGGTCGGCTATTGCTCACTGTAGTATTTGTGAGGCAAAAACATTTGCGAAGGTGACGAAATGTAAGTGGGCGACTAAAGAGCAACAAGAAGCATGAGATAACATTCTTATACTGAAAGTCACTAAACTTTGGTGATTTACTTTAATACATAAGTACGTAAATAGGACTGACCTATTAAATATCTGATATAAGATCGTTATATAAACGTTTTTCTTAAACTAGATGTGCATTACAACACCATACGTATACGTATGCTTTGCATGTTACAGAATAGCTGAGATTAAAATAGCTTTCGCTCTTCTAATTTATCGTCCTTGTCCTAAAAAAAATTATGTTGATACAATAACTAATCAAACCATGAAGAATATCAAATAAATGGAGATTGAAATTAAGTCAAATAAAAAAAAAACACGGAGAATTCTTACTTTTTGCTAGTTTTATTTCAGAAGATATTCGAATTATTTATATTAAATTATAAAATTATAAATGCCAAAGTCGATAAGGACATCATTTTAAGAAGAAGAATCTAGCTCAATCAACCAAAGTCTATTCGGATTGACAAATAAAAATTTTGATGTAGCGCGGAATACGATATCGCACGTATAAATTAAATATTACAGTGGTACTAGCTCGGATATGAAGCCTACTAGACTCTTTTAATAGTATAAGATTGATGCGGAAAAATTAAGTTTTATGTAATTAGTGTATCCATTTAAAAATAAAAGCTTTGTAAACAATAGGATAAATGGAGCATTGATAGCTCAACCGGGAGAGACGGCCGTCACGGGCGGAAGCAACCGCGGTGGGTCAAGGGCGTGCCGCGCCGCGGCCACGACCGTCAGCCTTTTCTCTATCATACGCTTGGCATTCTTCGAATTATTGCCTGGAGGTATGCCTTTTGTCTCAGACAAAGACCATTATATAATATCTAGCGACCGAGTGCATTGAAATTTCCTTTTTATTTTCATTAATTTAACTTTAAACTAAAATAAAATGTCTGCTGCTTTGTTGTACGTATACTTTAAACTTAATAATTGTTATAATTAAATTAGCACTTAATCACGAAATACCTATCAAGCTATACTGCGTGAGAGATAATTAAAATGGCGCACCTTGTTCATGTGTAAAAGGCTCGACTCGAGACTATCCATACGTAAAATAGTTTTACGAGGTCGCGACGCGACGCCATTGTATACATTTACCGGCATCGACGCCTGATGACCATAGCAGCCTATGGTCGTTCGATTTTTATTATCGGTAGAGTCGTGTGTGAGAAACGTTTCATATTTTCTTAGGACAAAATCAACCCTTCTTTGTATGCACATCAATAGCACCTACGAATAATTGAAGTTTCAATATAATAAAAATACTCAAAAAATCTATGTTAACGTATTATAATAATAATATGTGTATATATATATATTATCATTATAGATATTTTGCCGTGCCTCAGAAAGCACGTAAAGCTGTTGGTCCTGCGCCTGAACTCTTTCCGCTTGTGTCGGATTGCCGTCTCATCGGGTTATGAAAGTTAGGTAATAAAGAAAGCACCTGTGTTTGCGCACACACTTGTGCACTATAATATTTCCTGCGCAGTTGGCTAATCTCTCTTGAGATTGGCGGCGGTGGCCGAAATCGTTTTGGAGGACATTATTATTAACATTATAGATATTTTCATTTTCATACAGAACTGTACAAGTTCTGTCAATAAATAAATAGTATTATTTTAATATTAATATTGTGTTCCAAACTAAAATATTTATGTTGCTTTTTCTTTTGTGGATTATTTAAAGTACGAAAACATGAATTTATTATTTTAACACAGTTAAAGGCAAAATGTTATTCAATCGATAATGAAATTAACGACGACACTTTTTGCTGGAAAACATTTTTAGAATAACAAAACTAACTCAAGAATATTTTGGCAGTTAACTTTAATGTGTCAAGATACATAGAGAAAGCGTAACTCTGTATTTTATCGTTATTTGTATTTAGTACAAATTTAATAATAATATTTTTTTTTTATTGCACAAATTGAAACTCATAATATTCTTTACCCAAATAAGCTTACGACCAATGTAAATGTATTATGGATTCTTATAGCAAGTAACTGAAGTTTTTCATTTCCACCAATTAAATAACATAGATGTTATATTAAATAAATAAAAGATATACCCGTTTTTAAAAGAATTAATACTAACTTCTCGCTGTTTAATAAGCTATATAACCGAATACACAAAACAAACATAACTGAACATTGTGCATTGTTCAAAAACTTAATATTAACAATCAAATAAATTATGAATAAGCTTCTATTATTTGATCGCAAAAAAATGATAATGAAAAATAAAATCTTATGACTGTTACCATAAAATTAGAAAATAATGTTGCGTGCGATGGATTCATGGTGATGTTTGTATGGTTTTAATGAATGCAAGTCACTGGCTTAAAGTTCGAAAAGTGCATAGCGCAGTTGGAGTGCATGGTGCAACGTGGTCTAGGTGATGTACCATTGGAGCGCGCGAAGAGCGTAAGGTTAGAGGAGTGTCTGGGCACGGGGGACTTGCGGCGCACATAGAAGTGGTCGTGGCGCTGCGGTGGCGGCGGTGGGACGAAGGGCGGCGGCGGTGGCAAGCGCGAGGGCCTTCGCCTCGCGCCGCCCGCGAAGGCGTCCATTGCGGCGAGCGTCCCGACGTCGCTCATGCTCGCGGCGCGCTGGCGGCTGGAAGACTGCGGGTGCCCGCGGATCGTTACCCCTCGCCTGCCCGCCCCGCCCGTTCTACAAGCTCAACTCCGCGCGCGCTCTTCGATCGCCGCCCGCCCTCCGCACTTTGCCGACCGCCCACACACCGCTTCGCTTTGTTTTGAATTTTTAATTTAACGCCATTCATCCCGCGGCGGCGCTACGTGAAACGAGAAACTAGCACCATTATACTTTGCAAAGTTCGGTGACCTGTATTCATTACTTTGTTTAATGTACATATATGGCAAATTATTTTTATAAATTTTATATGTAATCCTCAAACCTAAAGCTGTCATAAACAAACCGAAGTTTAAGTAAAGTACCGCTTGGTTTTTTGAACACCACGTTTTATCCTGCTACGAAAAAGAGACCCAATCTTTACGTATAAATAAATGACTTAGATGTAATGTATGTAACAGCCTGTGAATGTCTCACTGCTGGGCTAAGGCCTCTTCTCCCCTTTTGAGGAGAAGGTTTGGAGCTTATTCCACCACGCTGCTCAAATGCAGGTTGGTGGAATACACATGTGACAGAATTTCAGTGAAATTTGACACACGCAGGTTTCCTCACGATTTCTCATGTTTTCCTTCACCATTAAGCACGAGATGAATTATAATCACAAATTACACATGAAATTCAGTGGTGCTTTCCCGGAATTCAACCCACGATCATCGGTTAAGATTCACGCGTTCTTACCACTGTGCCATCTCGGCTGTGGCTTAGATAAAAATATATAATAATACTACATAATAATACAACAATTATAATACACTAAAACTATCTAAGATTAGATATGCAACACGTCATAAGCATCATCATAATTTGAGTCATGTCATTTCCGTAGTCGTAGTGGATCTATCAAAAATTGCAATAAGAGCTTTTTATAATTACATTTATCAATATATATTTATGTTATTCCAAGATGCTTGTTAAAAATTTCAATCTACTAAAAATAAAAATTTCAAATTCCTACTATTTAGATTGTCTAATTATGAATTATGATCATTTTTCATTACTTTCTTTATTTAAAAAATTGCCTTAGAATCTATTTCTTTTAACAATTTCAATTTTTAACCGTTTTCTATTCTTTTTTTGCGAACAGTTAAAGCTTTTATCATTTCAGTTAAATAAAAACACAACGGAACAAGCTTCCTACGCGTCATCTTCCTACGCGCTATAATACTTCTCAGCATGTGCAGCCAGCACGATGACGTCAGCATGTTACGGTCAAGTGCAATCATCATTAAATGCTCTTATTATTCCTGCCTCTAATTATCCAGCAAAATATATTCAAACGAATGTATGCAGCATTTATTTATTCATACTCGCTAAAGGCAGTATTAAGCTTTCTAAAACTTTAACCCTTTCCAGAGAACAATGGATTTACTCTTTAAAAGTCAAGGTCATACAAATTATTCTCTGATTTAAACAGAAAGAAAAATCTACAGTAATGTATAAATAATTCATGCGTTCTTTAAAAAACTTATTATTTATTTTATTCCAACTTAAAATATTTTTCATAGATATTAATATTTTTATTAAAAGATGTGTAATCTTTATCTCATGTCGTTTTCAAATCACATTTTACTAAGTTAAATAAAATATGAATATAAATTAGTTACAAATTGAACGATACCAAATACGAAAATAACTTCGAAGCAGGCCAAACAAACTCAGTCATGAATCCAGCGAAATTGCTCTCTTTAAGTAAAAGTCTAAACATCAGTCAATAGTACCGGCTGGCATTTTCAGCACTTAACCCAAATCTCTCTATGAAAATATATGAATGTCATTTTTTTTAAATTAATGAATTATTTTAAATATGTGTGTCTTTTAATGAAAGACAACGTTTTAAAATTCAATCCATATAAACATTGTATTCTAAATAAAAGTAAAATTAAAATTGATTATTTCTGAACATTACAAAAAATATTTAATAATAATTTGTGTTATGAACACAAATGAACTGAAACGGACAAACAAACGAACTGACTACGGTATTTATTTATCTTAATATTCATATAACAATATAATAATAAAATTAATACATCTATCAAGTGAGAAGACTAATAACTACGGTAACAAAATAGAAGTAAAGCTTGACTAGCAGAGTCGGCGAACACATCACAGGGTGCTAATATCATAAGCATTTTAAACGTGTTTGCAGAGTCCATAGTCTATTAATGATATATGGTGTGATTTATGCCTCACTGAGTTGAAATATGATGTATTATCATTAATTAGCTAAACAAGTTTTTTAAAACCATTATCGAATAATGAAATCTAATCGCATAATAATCTAACCACTTTTTATATGACTGGCCTTTAATAATCAATAAACAAATTTATCATATCTATATATGTATAAATTTAATATCCTAAAATCACTGAAAGAAAGAACAAATCACACTGAATTAATTATAAAAATCGGTCAAAAAATCTTTTGATAAGTTCAACATATGCGAAATAGTTTTGATATCGGTTAAATATTTTGTCGGTTAAACCCCTTGTTTTGATATCGGTTAAATACTTTGTCGGTCTCTAGATATGAACACAGAATACATGACTATGTAATAATTGACGTTTAAAATTAAATGAAAACAGAAATACACTCCGTTAATAATTTCTAACAACCTTTAAAAAAAAGTTATCACGTCTGCTTTTGTTGAAATATATACAAAATAAATAAGCCCCCAGCACTTAATAGAATCTGGGATTAGAAAACACGATCAAAACAAACACTCAGACTTCGACAAACACCACGATGTCCTAAGCAAATGTTTGCCATGGGATCGATTCCGCGACCGTTAGTCCAGAAGCCAGCTCTTGCAGTGATTATAGGGATTGTAAGTGCTCACTATACTGTTTCTATTAATTTATAAGCCCGTTTTCAAGAAAAATGATTTTCGCCGGTGGTGAACCTATCACGATGAGTCTCTTTTAAAATTGAATAGGTTACATATCAAAGCTTTAAAGAAAATAATTTACCATTAATGGTAGATTATTAGTGAAATTCTAAGACATTCCTATAAACAATGCTTTTAATTATAAATACACAAGAAGTATAGTCAAGCACGGTGGCGGTACAATGGATCAATAGCAATACAAAAATATCATAGAGCACACAATGATTCCCCACTCGGACGATCATTTGCCTATAACCTGGATCTTTCAGCATGACAATGACCCTAAACACACGGCCAATAGCGTCAAATGTTTCCTTAGCGAACAGCATATATCCGTTTTAGACTGGCCAGCAAATAGTCCGGATTTAAACCCGATAGAAAATCTCAGGTATATTCTTAAAAAGAAAGTCTCAAACAAACGTAACACCAGTCAAAACGAACTATATGAAGCATTTGTTGAAGCATGGAATTCAATCCCCCTAGAAAAATGTATGAAATTGATTGAATCAATGCCACGGCGTTGCAGTGCTGTTATTGAAAATAAGGGATGCGCCTCTAAATATTAATTATAACTATTGGTAGGCTGTGGATAGTAGCTATATCGTAAATAACAATACTAATTACTAATACTTAAAAAATAGTGTTTTTAAAACTTTTTTGTTGTTGTTTCTAATTAGTTGACCATTATTGTTCATACCTTAAAACTGATTTAAATGTTAGTCCGTAATGTAATATTGAAACTGCACTTGTGTAATGGGATTTATATTGTTTTTCTAATAAATGATAAATCATTGAACATATTGTTGTCCTATTTATTGTTTCATTTCAAAATAAAAACGATTGCGGTGAAGTATCTTACATAGTGTCAAGGACCGTTGGTAGTGTTTCTAATTATACGACAAACACTGTATATTTTCCCAAAAACAAATTAAGACATAAAAAAGGTATAATATTGTCCAAACGCGATGCTCGTAAATATAATTATCGAAAATATTGATTAATATGTCCTTAAATTGTTTATATTTGTGTCACGCAAGTTTTGCAATGGCGTCTGCTTTTAAAGAATTTTTCGAATGTCGGTTTTGTATAATTTGTGAGAGTGAAGCAAATATAACAATAGCGAGACAGAAAGTCTCAGATATGATCAATTACTTTTATGTGAAAGTTTTTGTTGGAAACATTTTAACGCTGCGTGCCGATTCGCTTTGTGAGGTTTTATTGTTAAAACAATTCTTTTATTTTACAGCTATTATTTTAAAGTTTACATTATAATTAGCTACAAGGATATCTACAGAAAATTCTGTGATACACTCGTTTGTCTATTATTAATAAAAGATCAAAATACAATTACAATATGAATACAACGAAGACTCAAGCAAAAATCTTAACCAATAATCATAATTCAATTAATGCATTGAAAACTTTATATTTTTGTCTTGTCCGTAGTAATATTGATTATTGCTGTCAGATTTGGTATCCTATATATCAGAATAATATACAACGTATTGAGAAAATCCAAAAAAAAAGTTCATAAAAAGACTTATTCATATTACTCATACCAATCTAGATACCAAATACGAAGAAAAACTAGAATATTTCGGCATGAAAACATTGCATCAAAGATGTAGTTATTTAAGAATATTTTTTATTTATAAATTGCTTAGTAACTTTATAAATTGTCCGCCACTATTGTCGCATATAAATATACACATACCCCGCCCCTCAGCAAGAGCAATTAATTATAAGCCACTGTTTATACCGCAACGAAAAAATAAGTATGGATCAAATTCACCATTGGTACAGGGTTTTAAATTGTATAACTCTTTGTTTCATCAATGCAATATAGATATTTTTTCTGATAGTCTTTGTAATTTCAAAAAAAGGTTATATCGAAATAAAATAATAAAAAAAAAAGAAAAAAAATCGTAAGCTGTCACAATTTATAGTGTTATTATAAAATATATAGTATTAATGCTGTGCATACTTGTAAGTTAAATTTATATAGAATATTTGTTAATAATTATGTATAATATATATCTTGTCACTATATAAATTTAGTAAGTAAGCCTATTTAATAAAGTAAAGTAATAATTATCATATTTTAATTAACCCGATATTTGACGTGCTAAGTCCGTCTGAATGTACACATTTACAGTTACTACAGTTTATAATATTTTTTTCATGAGTTGTATGAAATAGTGTAAGATGCTTCAGGTAGAAGTTTCAATAATAATGATTTACTTTATGAATACATTTTCAAATGAACTTTAATTTAATTAATCGTTGGTATACGATGAATAATCCATAAACCCGCATTGGAACCTTTAAAACTTCTCCTCAACAGGGACGGTGGCCTCATAACATTAATAGACGGTTACGTTTTACGGCGCATAACATACTGGATAATTGTCACCAGCACTAAAGGTGCAAAATTTCAACTCGATCGGCTTCGTGGAAGTGGTCATCACTTCTAACATTTCACTCACACATACTAACAGGTGCAGTTAAAATTAAGCTCTAATAAAATTTCAATATATTTACATAATTCATCTGCATGTAAAGTCAATAATAGTTACTTATTATTATTCGTTTATCGATTGTGATATCGTCGTAAAGGGGCTTTTGAACTGATTTTCTTTGACAAATTAGTGGCTAGGGACTTCAAAGTTATATAACAACATAAAGAAAATATTTCTACCGAGAACAACCGACACTCTTTTTAACTCTAATTACATAAATCTACTACATACAATTCAATTACTTTTGTGGTAGTATATAGCATTAGATACATAGCCAAGAGTTATCGTAGTTGTGCTTATTAAAATAGGTACATTTTATCGTACAAATAACTTTGTTCCATGTATATATTATGTGATCAGAACTTAATTATAGACATTTATTTTCTTTTTAATAATTATTAAATCTATCGTTATATCCGTACTATAAGTATATATTTTTAAGTAACAAAATTACTTAAAAAAATATATTAATTGTGTTTAACGACACTGTTGGTGGTAAAAACGTGGACTACTGAGGTCATGACCTCGTGTCTTAGCTACCCGATAGGTAAGAGCTATCGAGCGCTATTGCCCACACCTGTGTTGCCATGTAATATTGGTCATATAATTAAAAAAAAAAATCCGGGATAAAATTTTTACTTAGTATTTTAATTTTTTTTACATAAATAGAACCGACACACGATACCTAATAACCACTTCACCGGACACGAATTTTGTTACACGCTGTATAAATAGTTAAACAGCCTTTATTGCAGAACAAATAACTATAATACCATTGATAAACTATTGAAAATAAATTCTTTATGAAGTAATCAACTACTCCCTGAATATTTATTTCAATATTATCTGCATATTATTTGTTAAATTCCAAAAATACCTAAACTATGATTTTAAATGAATAGGTATTAAATTTATATTAAGTTAAGTGAAATATAGTAATAACAACCAACGTTATAGTTGATAAGCAAATGAACATAGATGCAATGCGCATGCAATTAGTTGAAGTGGGTGCACTCCGGATACGGAGCGGTGTCGATATTGTCATCCAATATTAATATGCTTTTAGAAATGTATTTTAAACTACTAAAGAATAATTTGTTTAGTTCTTTATTGTTTCTAGACTTGATTTTTAAGAAATATATAGATGAGGCATGATTTTTTTTATCTAATACATTTATCATATATATAATGTACGATAGACGAGCCTCCGATGATGTTTACACCAACTTCGCTAACACCATGAACAAGTCACCGACTGAGACTGTATGTCCCCGAGTCTGTCATTATACTGGCTCACTCACACATTGCATAGAAACACAAAGTATTGCCGTGTGGCTGCGGAATAACTGACTACTGAGTGGTACGATACCTACCCAAATGGACTTGATAAAAGCACCACTTTGATGTTTTCGTCGTATTAATAAGTAACATAAACTGGTGTCAAGGAACAGCACTACGCACCTCTCAAACAAGCACATCCCATGATATAGCCCATCATAGACAACCGCGACGCAGGCGGCGCGGGCGGCCGAGGCTGCGGCACGCGCCTGCCGCGGGGCGGCGCTCGCGACACCGCGTCCGAGTTTATACACCACACTCAACTCTACCGCTCTCGCAATATTCGCTCTGACCGTCTCGGTACCGAATCACCCTTGATGAACATTTTCGCGATACTCGATGGTATTCTAGATCTACGCAGAGGTTGTTTAATATGTGATTCATGATTCCGTAAATCTTACGTACAGAGGGACTAAATTATAAAGAAACTATACTATAACTACCATCGATAATATTAACAAGAAACTATTATCTTTTAAAGTATCGTAATTTTGTAATGGATTTCTAATTAATCAGCACCATGGGAACACAGTCGGTGCAGCGAGCACGATCGCGTGCTGCGACCGGTGTCGATCGATATAGCCTGCTAAGTTCGCGCCTCGCGGTCCCTACAGACCGCAAGCGACACACAGTTTTATATGTAGGTTATAAGGACTAATGAAGTTATTAATATATTTAACATAAATGTTTATTTAATAATTAATATGTATTCGAAACCGTTATAAAATTTATCCAACTATCAAAACATTTCGCATAAACCGCATTACTTATGCAGACTTGCTTGTTAAGCGTGTGATACAAATAAAACAAAAAATAACGTGCTTTTAACTAACTTCAATCATTTTCCAATTACGTATAAAGATGCTGCTCACACTTGAAAAATGTATGATATTATATCACACATATGATAGTTCAATATTTATATTGACCTGTGTGTGACACATTTTTAACGATACGCGAAAGGGGTCGTTATCAGCATCGAATTTAAACGTCGGGTAACACTGGAGATTATGTTGTGTTATCATGGGGGGGCTACCGGGGATAACGCAGGTGCGTGTGTCGAGGAGCAGTCGAGATAGGTTAAGTCTGTTGGCTCGGAGCGCGGGCGGGCGCGGGCGCGGGCGGGCCAGCACTGAGGCGCGCGCCGGCCTGCCGCCCGCGCCCGCGCCCCGCGACCCCCCGCCCCTGCAGCGCCCCTGTCACCACCCGACACTCGATCTAGACTTCCTACATCACCCCTATACACTGTAAGCGTATTTTTTATAACGACTAATCGGTATAACCCTTGCTTGAAACCGATCGTTTGATTGCACAGGACAGCGTCCTGACGCCTATGTATTAATCAATAAATAATAATCAATTTCGGTTACAAGATTTAAATCCCTAAATTTTATGGATATTTTTAAACTTTATTATACTTATGTTATGGTATATCCTCGTTCTTAAACCTAATTTTAAGATTACGAATCTTAAAATTAGAAAGAACGAGGAGATCGAAATAATGCCATTCGCTTCAAAAGGAGCAATCCGAGCTTGAAAGGTAATTAATTCGTATTGTCTGTCTGGTGCTGACGTCACGTGCAGTTCGTCCGCAGCGGCCGCGCGGAGGGCGCCGGCGGTGGCGCGGTGGCGGGGGTCAACGTTCGCCGCTCGTCCTGCCAGGAAGCCGCTAATTCCCGCCACGCGTTGCTTTTCTTTACTCATGAATACGCGCAACACGTATTTTTTTCCTTTTCATCGGAACGTTAGTCAATGAAAAAGCATTTTAAGTACAGCAGTGAAAAGCTTTCATATAAAAAGCTACTAAAAACTGTTACGTATTTACTCCTGTTTTATACCTTAAAACTAACAGAAAACAAAATCTACCTTAGTACATACCTACCACTCTTACTTGTAAACTAATTCCAGAAAAACCATCCAGTCAATAGTTGACTCTAGATTATAAATTTATCATCAGTTTAAGGACAATTGGAATAACATACCGATAATGTTGTTGTTCTGATGATGGTGGTGCGCAGCAGCGGCTGCGGCTGCGGCGACGGCAGCAGCGAGCGTGGCTTGCTGCTGCGCCAGCTGTGACGCGAGTTGCGCCTGCAGCGCCGCGTGCATGGCACCGCGCTCCGGCATGCCATCACGCTCATTCCGCGTTTCTTCACCGCCGTACGTCGGAGATTCCTCATCTAAGCAATGCATATATGTAAAATGTTTGTGTACGTGTGTACGTAACAACATCAAAACAAATTCATTACGCTAGAAAATGTTGTTCGCAATTACAGAAAGAGGCAATAACTAGCAACTGAGCGTTTGATTATGTTCAAGTAAGCTCATTTAGCTGATACAATTAAAACATATATAAACGTACGTAATGGTCATTAAGTATTATATTAAAAGATTTTTTTCACGATGACAGCTTAGTATAGTAGTCAAAAGTAAATAGTTTTATATTCGCAAAGGATTGTATGGAAAAATCGTTACCAACCAAGTGTTTTGCTGTTTATAATAAATCTAATTAGTATTATTTAGAAAACAGTAACAACGAGAAATAAGAAGTACATAAGATTAAATAAATAATGGTCTACTAAGAAATGTTTAGATAGCGCTCAAAAATAAAAATGAATTCTAATTAACCGTTTTAATTAATTTTACACAAAATCACCGTAATTTTATTAACGGATACTGAGATCTGTTCATTTGTTGATAATTACATTATCACAAAAACTTTGCGCAGTGAATTACACATAGTCGTATTGTTATATAAATTAAAACTAATTAATACTATTTACTGGATTTATAATTGAATTCAATTGATTAATAATAATTATGGATATATTTCAATAATCACATATAAAAAAGTTAGTTGTATTATTAAATAATATTAAAATGGACCACAAGCAAGACTCTGGCTGTGCATGGTTTCTCATAGAGATACAGACTGAGCCAGTGTAGACTAAGTAACAATTTTATGAACCTATTTTGTTTGGCTTCTTTTTTCTCATAACGTTACGCTGAAGCTTTGGAGATATCTACTTTATTATAACTAAATACGTACACGGAAAATATTTTTATTCCTTTATTTAAATACTGAAATCGGAATAAATTATATTCAGAAGATGTCACATTTGTATTGATTCCGTGTCAGTCTTTCATTGTCAAACTCGGGAAAATCTTCTCTCATAATCTCAAATCGATACAAATTACGTTCTTAAATCGATTTTATTTTTATAAACTCGGATACAATAATACAATATGTATTTACAAGATATATTAATTTAACTACGTAAATAAGCATTTCTAACACTAAATAAAGTGGTTGTTGAGTTTTTTTTAATTTTGAATGCTATATATATACGTGGTGACCAAAAACATTTTCTTCTGCCATTTAATAATATATTCATATTATGATACGATTAGGCATTAACCCAACTAACTGCTCCGCTTTCTGGTGGTCTTTATTACACTATGTTTTTGGGCCTAGCTAACTATCCAGTACTAACACATCTTATCGTTAGTGGACGTTCTTTTTTGTTACACGTTCTTTCACGCGTAATATCTCAGAAAGTATAAAAGATATAAACATATTATTTAGTTTGAGTAGAGCTTAGTGGGTATGAGAATATAAACGTATGATCGGAGTTTAAATTTCGAAGAAGCTTCACTGAGATTTCGTGTGTTTCATTTGCTTTTATAATTCACATTGTGCTAGGCCGTGAAGGAAAACATCGTAACAAAAGCTCCAGCAGCTCGATTTCTGATAATTTTCTGCTAGAATAGAATATATTTACCAATACCGCAGCGTGTAGTAAGCTCTAAGCCTTGTCATTAAGGGTAGATAAAGCATTTGCCCAGTATGGATAAATGGTATGTATGTAATGGTACATTTACGGGTGGTCATTATTGTAAACAACTTACTAATTAATACAATGTTTAAGTTCAATTCGATTCGCTTTTTACAGTTTAATGTATAATATATTAGGGTATTATATATTATTTAATTAATCACTTCGACATGATTATTACAGACCGACATATTCGACCGATGGTTACATTAATTATAGAAAGGCAATATATTTATTAACTTACACTATTTTTATAATATCAAACAATATTAGAAAAAAATTGCTTACTCTCTTCGGGTACTGGGGTCACCGGACTCTCCGGTAGAAGAATTCCTTTTTGAACTAACTCATCTCTATTCGCTCGGACGGATATCTTCCTTTCTAAGGCTGTAGAGAAAAATATTAAAAGCATTTCCTTTTAAAAAATAACGATCTAACTATCGTTAAATAAATATTAATAGTGTAAAGATATTATATAACCGGAAACAATAAAATGTGTCTGTGGGGAAGCATTTAAAAATCGGATCTTGTGGAGTTGTGGGCTACTTGATTATAGAATTATGAAATAGGTGTCAATCACTTTATTCAAGTTGTAGGGTAAGAATATCAACGATGATTTTATTTGAAATTTTATAATTAATATCATCAACTTATGTTTGTATAAACATAAGTTAGAATTTACATCCATGACACTTCAATATTAGAATAACCTAATAACGCACAAATGTTGAGATTTTTAACATGACATCTAAGACGACCGGCCGGTTATGTAAATCAATCTACTTGGAGTTAACGACATTACATATTCTATATTTTGCAGATTCATCATTCAAAAAGTAAGCAAAATTGTTGTAATCTAAGAATAAATTAAAAAAAATAAGTCTCGAAATAATATTTTATTAAGCACTGATGTTTCCAAAAATAAAACTCATACAGTCGAAACCGGTTTTTAACATTACTTAACTCGTTTTATTGGATACATTGGATTTAAAAAAAGTTACATTCAGTAAGCGAATCAACATACAATATCATGTATCACCATTGCCATATTTTTTTTGCATTTCAATAGAATTCCACGATGGATCTTCCATCTTTTGAACCTTCACTGCTACTCCATATGTCACTACAGACTACAAGGTTTTGTATACTTGAAGTACCGAATAGTCGTCGTGTCTGACTCTATTACCATTTACCATCAGGTAAAGTAGAATCATTTGCGTACCCGGCAATTATTAAAAAATCGTAGATTTGAACAAATCAGCTTGGCGGAATAAGGTTATTTATTTATAAAAGAAGAAGGCTGTACTCATAATGGCTCGAATTTATCCTCAATTTTCTTACAGCCATGTTCTTGCCATGTCGGTGGTAGAGCTTTGTGCAAGCTCGTCTGAGTCACCACCTCGTCAGATATTCTACCGTAAAACAGCAATACTTGGTATTGTTGTGTTCCTGTTTGAAGAGTGAATGACCCCGTGTAATTACAGGCACAAGGGACATAACATCTTAGTTCTCAAGGTTGGTGGCGCATTGACGAAGTAAGCGATGGTTAACATTTCTTACAATGCCATTGTCTATAGGCGTTGATGACCTTTCCATCAGGTGGCTCAAATGTTCGTCCGCCTACATATATAAAAAATAAAAAAAGGTTCAGCCATGGTGAATGATTGCCCCACTGGTAAAATTCCCGTACCAGGCAATCAAAAGTAATTAGGTTTTCTTTCAAGAAATACTCAATAACAGCTGAGTGCTGTTACTGAGTTGAATTGATATTATTGTAGGGTATTTTTGACAATTCAAAAGAAATAATTAGCACAATAAAAATCATCAGTTTACTTGGTGGTAGGGCTTTATGCAAACCCAGACGGGTGGACTCAGACGGGTTTGTCGTCTGAGTCCACCCGTCTGGGTGAACCCACTCATCAAATATTCTACTGCCAAGCATCAATAATTAATATTGTCGTGCTTCGGGTTGAAGGTTGAGTTAGCCAGTGCCACTAAAGACACAAGGGATATCATATCTTAATTCTTTGGTTAATTAATATTTCTTACAGCGCTATTGTCTATAGGCGGTGATAACCACTTACCATAGGGCGATCCACTTACCGAGGCGCCTACCTACTATAATAAAATAAATCCTTTAACTTGCCCTAGATAATATTAATAAATCCATTATTAATATTTATAAAGATAACGTTTATTTCATCCAAGTCAAAATGAATGAATGAAAAAAGGATGGGCATACTTTAATTACAAATTAGTCCGTACTAGTTTAAGTTTTTAATATTCTTAGAAATTTACGCCGATTAGCGAGTTCGTAGTTTAGTTCCATAAGTTTTAACTGCCTTACAAATTTGTTCTCACATTGTGAAAACTTTGATAGAGATAGCACAAGAAGAGAAAGACTGTTCTTCTTTTTGGTTGAGAACAGTAAAAATAAATTCAAAAATAAATTTGTTTTTATGTGATGTATTTTAGAACATCCATAGGTAAGGGCAGTGGTTATTAGTTTAGAAGGTCTAATTATCGTCCGCCTTAGTATTCGATTCTTGTTTTGGAACCAGAAAGAAGTTTACATTTTGAAGAAAAAAATACATTTTGGGACTTGTATCGCAAAAAAAAACAATGACCTTATATAACGGAAACAATTATTAGTGCTTAGTCCAATAGAGGCTAGAGTTCTATATTAAAACACGGAATTATTTAAAATCGTAAAATTTTTCGTCAATTGAGGAAAAATACAACGACCGTTCTAATAAAAAATAACTTTTAATAATTAAGGTGAAATTATATTTATACATTAATCCGTTAATACCTGAAATAGTTATATTTTTTTATGTTTAATAGAAACGAAGAGGGTTTAAATAATTTAAAAGATAATAAAGGTCAAAAAAATCTTACAATATAACCGAATGCTTTTGTAAAAATAAATAATTTAATTCATGCTTATTAGGTCTAATAGTAATTCTTATAAGTCGAACATTTGGTAAGAGTGCATCAGGATGCATAAAGCTCTACCACTATTGTATCGCTAAGCATCAGTACTTTATATTGGCATTGTCCGGTTTGAAGGATAAATAAACCTTGTAACACAAGGAACGTTTGTCGCTTTTAAAGCAAGAAATGGTTATTATTTTTAATAGGTTTCATCCCAGATAAAAAAATATTTTGTTTTTCAATAATCAAGTAGCATTTATGAAGAATTAGTCATTATTACAGTGTTTATATTTAAAACTCGCAGCTAAACGCCATTTTCACACTGTTATTTGTTTCATGTTGGTGATTTAAAAATGAACTCTAACGATAAGAAAGGTAAATATTTATTCTAAGAAACTTACTTCTAGAAGCTGCTTCGAACTTTTCAGACTTCTTTTTCCGTTTCCATTTCCAAGGCTTGAATAGTCTACCGAACGCTGAGAACTTTGATTTGGTTCGTTCCGCGGGCGGGGTGCGCGCGCCGGAACCCAAGCTATTGGTACGCACGGCCGAACCATTCTGTTTTTTTACTGCAACAAAACAAATTACTGTTAATGATACGAACATTGATCATTATGTCATTTTTGAACCTTGGGTCTTTATGTTACCGTTGGATGACAATATACTTTTAGTAATTCCTTGTAATAATAAAAAAGATACATTTTTCCTATTTATATTTTTCGGTTGAATGATATTGTAAAGACACAGCTATAAAACTAACATTTTACCTTAACAATAAGCAAATTGGTAAAGCAGTACCTATACCTATGTATTTTGTACATACAGTATCCTTAATAATAGTACGTAGTACCTACTATCATTACAACTGAGTACTATCAATACAATTGATTTACCAAACGACCAGCATTTGTAACTTTATACATGCCATGCGTGTGATACGTGATAATAAACAATTTGAGTTTGTATTTATCACAATGACACGCCCTAGTTTCCCCTTTTTTTAAATTTAAACAAACACTGTTACTATTTTCGTCGAAATCCGTCCAAATGTAGTAACAATTGAACAAGCTGAATCATACATGTGAATTTATCCTGCCGATTCGGCCACGATGGCCTCTAGATCTATGAGAGCTATCCAACTGCGCAAGACGTAAGATAATAGTGCAGAAAACTGTGCGCTGACACTTTTATATTTACTCTCATAGTAGTCTAATAGAAATGGCAAATCGTATATGATCAGAAAGAGTTCAGAGTATACGAGAGTGCTAACACAATGAGGTTGAACCCATTACCTCAAGATCTAAAACCTTATAAGCTGAACACTGGACCAACGAGATATATCACCATATATCAAGTATGTAAATAGATTAATTCTACACACTATTTTCAAAGGTGATACTCCTGGCTTAGAATATTTACTAATTTTGTTTGCAACGCTCTCACGTCTTAACTACTCAGCCAATTATCAAGAAATTGCAAATTGCATACACGTTAACAGAGGAACAGACGAGCGCATAGGCCACCTAATACAACAACGCGGATTGAAACTTGTGTTTTATAAACTTTATTAAAGTGCTTGTTTTGTGCATATTTAATGCGATTTAAGCATATTCTATTCAAACGAGTGTTTTTGATATTTGTCTGAAACTCTCTGGCATAGTACCATCAGCGTGGATATAGGTGGCGCGAGAGTTGTATCATATTAAACATGCCGAGCCTTAGCTAGTATTGGAGTAAAGAACTAGGTTAATAAGTTAACATTGACAATGGGAATAGATTCTTATGTAACTAATTTAACAGGTCTACAAAACTAACATTTTTAACGATATATTAAGTCCTGTCCTCAGTTTGACTGTCCGTCATTGCATACAAAACAATCAGTATCAATATTTTTAAGTGAATCTTTAATATTTGTATACTAATAAATAAGGATACGATTTATAAAAAGCTTAACGGACAAACTACTAAGCCAATATACATAAAAGTTATACCAGAAAATACACCGCGTTTTGGAGATAGTTTCATATATTACCTATATATGTAAATTCCGATGTCTACATTATGATTTATGTGTCAGCATTTTCATTAAATTCCACGTGACGAAAATTCTGATAATTTAATTTGAATCAGAATGTCATTAAAATTATTGCTTGCATGGTTAACAAAATTGTTACCGTACTCGTGCATTGATTCATAATATTCGTATTACATGTATTAATATTCACGTAGGCGAAGAAAATATATACAAGATATTTTTTTTTAAATTATTTTGACACACTCACATGAACAAGTTTAAAGTACCAGTTTAATGGGTCCTCCGACCATAAACATATATTATATACTATCAGGTTATACCGAGTTCTGCCTCTTTTCTGATCAGACATTTTTTATTAGCTTCATATTTTACATATAACATATAATTTTTTCGTCATAGTTTTAGGAATTTAAGGACGTATAAATTTTATTATTTTCGGTATTGAATAAGTACCGCAACTTTTATAAATCTATCACGATTTCATAACAAGTTAGACCTTCGCAGCGACACTGAGATAAAATCTGACGAACGCACGCCAATACACGCTTGCATGCCGGCCGACATGTTTCTACAGGCAAAACCACTCTCACATACACATCGGCACAATCAATGGCCCCATTACGTTGTGAATCTATTGTTAAGAATGTCTGCGCCCATCACTATAGCAGCGGGAACAATTTAAGTATATATATTATACTTCATGTTATGCCACGTGTATATATTCACTGTGAAGATATATAGGAAAACTTTTTTTTAGTATGGCTAAGTAAGTTTGTAATAAAATATTTCAAAACCAATTGGTGGAAGAATAGTTTTCTGAACTTAATTTTATGTATTAAAAAATAGCAATCATGAATTAAAAATTAAAAGGAATGAAATTAGACAACAACCATTTAGTTACTAACATTATATTTATACTACTAATATTACTTGCTATCATTACATTACTCACAAAAATACAAATCAATAATACATGTAATTTTAAATCGAGTTTTTAATGTTTCAAATCATTCAAATGCTAAGTGCCACTGTGATTTACAGGCATAACGTCGGGTTTCCCATAAACAACAAAATATTGTTATTTTGTTCATTAAACCTTGTTACTTACCAAGCAAGATAATATTATAATTTATGATAATTTCGTGAATGTTAATTGTTTATGAAAAGTTTAATCATTAAAACGGATTTGTAAAAAGGAAAAACAGCTATCATCATACATGAGGACTCACTCCTCATGTATGATGATAGATGATGATAGACAACAAGTAAAGGGCTATCATCATACATAAGGAGTGAGTCCTCATGTATGGGGCCCTTTTGCATATTGTTGTATTTAGTTTACAAAAATGTCCGTTTACTATTTACAACAAGCGATTAGTCTTCCTTATCTATGGTAATAATTTTCAACCGACGTGTAATTCAAAAGGATCCCATTAAAATCGTCACTTAAGGTTCGAAGTCGAAGGTTGTATAGGACGTAAAACTTATATGAATGACTATAACAGCTCGTTCGTTATTCGTAACTCAAAGACGTTTGGTTACTAAAACAAAGTACCAGCCTGTTAATCTTGCACTGCTGGACTATAGCATTCTTATCTTTTGAGGAGATGGTTGCTAAATGACTAACAATCAATTCGATTAATTAAATATAGGAACCGAGCATCGCACTGCTAAGCTAAGTCAGTGACTAGGAACGTTTCATACTTGATTAGTTAATTAAATTCTTTAATTTTATCAAAGATGATCGTGAGTATACTATGAGTGTTACGTCATAAAGAAACATGATACAATACAAATATGTATACTGAAATTAACCAAAATACATCAATAAATAAAGATATGTATAAATATCGATAATAAGATTCACAATAACATGTCTAAAAAAGGTATATAATTTGAGAACAAGTAATTACGCCTAGATTTAATAATGCTAATTTTATTACACAATAACGACATCGAAATAGTTTAATACTTACGTAATTTTATAATAGGATATAACAGTTTTGAGCATTTTTCGTCATATGGTATACATACATAAGAAATCTGTCATCTTTCCCGCCTTGGGTATATTGTAATAATTTAAATTAAATATTCGCGATGACAACAAAACTGTGAACCTTGCAGTAAAAAGTTCGTAAATCATTACTTATTTATTTATGGGGTAGAAAATATTGTACCGTGGATTTAAAACAAAAGAGAAAAGTGCATTTATTTACGATAGTGAGAACCTCACGAAACATCAAAAATGGTCATTTTGGTATATATCTTTCATTACGTACTTATTTTTTCACCAAACAGTTTCCGTACCCCTGTTATATTAGATTGTATGTAGTCCCGAGGTTTTCACTGCAGGGCGATATTATGTAACGTATTTCTAAGGCACATACAATAGTTCAACGTTACATTTTTTTTTATGACATTACATAATATGTTCCTTTAAACTGATGAATGATTTTTTCAGCAACATTAACAAATTTATGGACAAAGACACGGGAAACAGTGCTTATTACTTTTATATACAACGGACATAAAGAATACGCTTGTATACTGCCTTGTGTTGACAAAATGCATCTCATTACTCAAAACCATCTGCACCAGATGCACATTTTGCATCTGTATTTTGGAATGATGATGGAATCAAGTTTCATAATTATTGAGACTTAAAATACTTGAAATTGTATTGTCCTCTTCTGCTTTGCATGAAGTAGAGTTTTAATTTAGCATTTATCATGTCGCTGTAGAACGAACTTCTTTTTTTTTTTTAATAAAGTCATTCATATATTTAAGTATATTCATATATTTAAGTATAGGAGTATATTCAAAAAATGTCTATTACGCCATAATTAACACCTCGAAAGTAGTTGGTCGTGTAAAAGGAAATGTTTCATTTCATCGGCTAATAGTTTTTATGATAATTCGTTTCAGAATATGTGTCATTCACCATCTCCCGGTCTAATAATTATGTAGTGAACGTCACTTTATTGTGGCTCTTACTGTTTTGGTAACACGCAATGATATTTAAAGCAATTGTTACGATCATGTGCAACTTAGAATTTAGAATTAAGATGATTTTATCATTTTTCTGCGAAGAATAGGAAATGTTAGTGGATATTTCCGATATCGGAACAAAAGTAGATAATAAATTTTTGATGGTTTCGCCATATCATGTCATTGGTGATTGTATTAGTATTATATTAATATATATTCCAATGAATGACGGGTAGTAAGATAAGTTCCCAACAAAGTAAGTTTTATTCATTACACTTTAGTAAAGTCAGCTTAATTGGAACTAAAAAAAGTAGTTTTGATGTGCGTGCGATTTACCAACACTAAATTGTTCTCGCGACGTTACAATAAATACAGAAAAGTGGCACACTCGGTTTACATACAATTTGACGTAGGTATGCAAGTACTTGCGGTATCTATCTTAATATATTATATCTGAGGCTCAAATGATAAAACTTAAAAGTTTACTAACGTTTGGGCAAACAAGATAATATGTAACTAAGAATTATTTAATTTCATGAAATGAAATTTTGGAATGAAAACATTTTTTTACCATAACTTACAATTTTGTCATTAGTTATTCAGGCAGTAAGTTTAAACGCAGTGTTAGTACGTGTTGGTTACATCAAACATATGTATTATAATTTGTGCAAAAAGCCCGTCAGAAAACAAACTTGTTTTTGAAAAGGGTTTCTTTTATTTCTGCTGCAGTATATCGTTAAATCGCGATATAACCTATTAACCTTCAAAACTATTCAACCGATGGATCTCCTTTGTTTTTTCTTTATCTTAAGTGTCAACCTGCAGACTATTTGGTCCACTATAATTATTAAGTGCTGATATACCTCATTTAAAAAATGCTTACGTTTTTCGCAAATTAATATTTTTACCTCAGCTTTTATTACAAAATACAATGCCATCGAAAATATTAGTTATCATTGATTAATTGAAAACAACACGCATTTACTGTTACACTATGACAAGCGATTTTTAAGTAATAATAAATAAACTTCACAAAACTGTCTAGATGATAGAGAAAAGTTTCTTACATATTTTTTTACTTTTATAATACTGCTATTTATACAATAATTATGAAAAAATGTATTAATATTTTTCTTTTAGTGAACTCTGTCGTCTGATAAAACTACATAATTCAAATGAAGTTATTTAGAATATTGTGTGGCTCTTTAATTATTAAGAATACACATTGATTATTTTAATTGAAAAGAATGAAAATCAACATTAAGCGTTCAATAATCTTGATCAAAACCTAGATTTTCGTTTATTTAATAAATTTTTACCTAAATAATAACAATGAGACAGGCGCGTTTAAAACGAAAACATATATTGCATACTAGTGTCACAATCACAATGTGTTCAACAGCAACGAACTAGGATAATCGCAAAATAAATGATGTTTATCAAGGTATGCATATAAATTTAACACGACGGACAATTTATATTCAGCGACCGTAAGGAGTGTTACGAGAACAAAGTCAGTTCAAGCATACTACTTGTAATCAACGATTTTAAAAGCTGGAACTGTTTCATATAAATCCATACGATTGTAATAGAATTGTAATGGAAACATTATTACAATGATATACAACAAATACTTATTTCCATAAATACTCTTCTTATCGTCTTGTTCTAATTATCAAGTAACTTAACGAGTTGATAATAGTAGCTGCTAAGATAAGAAAAGAGGACCAAATAAACATGACTGATGAATAGGAATTCTGAAAAACTTGCATGTCAGTTTGAACAAAAAATACAATTTAAATGAAGTGGCCAAAAAAGTACATTCCACGCACACATAGTAAATATATTGTACGATAAAAACTGCAAAAATGAATTACTACGTACTTCTTCACATCTCTGCACTTGGGAGGTTTTATTTCAAAATATTATGTAATGCAAGATGAATTTTATGTACCGTTTGTCAACTTCCACCATAATGGACCACAGAGAAAGATAAATACTCATCAAGCCATTTGTAATTTTTTATAACAAAATCATGATCTATACCTTTTTGACAGCAATCTTATTGAAGGATTTTATGAAAATGTTTACGTCTATTCTGTTGTAATGCCGAGTTTTTTATTTATATCAATTTAATTTCTCAATATTCACGAATATAAAACACCACAACTCATTGGTGTGAATTGAATTCGATACCTATGCAAACCGCCGTACAGAAATTATAACCATGTCCTTTGTGAAACAATATAAGATAACATGCAATTCTTTATAGTCGCTTAAATAATCATTACTAACAGTACAACACACCACACCAACGCAATTGTCGAACACAGACATGAAACATAAATGTTTACAGATAGTCTATTACAACCATCTCTAGACACACATTGAAACAATACAGATCTAAGACTGCAGCATTATAGAATTTGCTTTGTATAACTATAAAGCAAAAACATATAAAAATTGTTTTATTAATAAGTAAAGATAAGTAATCTTTGTAACGGGCGTACTTTTAATATAAAATGTTCAAAATTTTAAGTCATGGGTTTGACAAGCCCCTAATATAATAGATTGAAAAAATAAGTTATTAATTAAAATGATTTTATTGCCTTCAGCGAATATATTCTGTGAGGAACATATTTGCCACTCAATGCCCGAATCAACCATAACACTATTTTGATACGTGATATAGTTCAAATATTACAATCATTGTAGTCAAAGTTGCATATCGCTTTCTGGCATTTTCACGTTCTCGATCGGTTTCTACGTCGTGTTTCGATTTTGTCCTTAAAGAATGGCTTCACTAGTTATGAATTACTAGGTAGTTTCACAGCGAGTCACCGATTCATAATAGCTATTCATATGTCACTCCTGAGCCCGTAGCAAATAGATTGAAATGTATGGCAATCCATATAACATGCTTGCTAACATCGATGCTACGAATTAAATTTAACGAAGCTTATGGTTCTGGGATATAAAGTAAAAAAGCTAGCTCTTAGTTTTACATAGTATCAATATAATACTAACTTCCGAATAGAGTAATGTCGATATATTTTTTTTAATATCTCATGTTTAATCTATATAAAAAAGCAATTAGACAAAACCAAATCAGAGCCTGAAGTTAAATTTAAGTTCTTATATTAAACATTACTTAAAGTTAAGTTCAGCATTGTTCAGTTTATTGTCTGTCTATTAAATCTCTTTATATGATATGTTTGTTTAATCCAAAACTATAATTGCGTAGGATAAGCACGGTCGTATCGTGAATCACATTTAAATCCTAATCTGAACTGTTACAAGTGGTCAATGTCCCAGTAATAATGGACAGATGACATCAGCATAACACATTCATAATATCGTTTTTTGGCCTTACAATTATTGTAATATCAATTGAAAAGAAAAAAAACAATTGTCATGATTTTTTTGTCCTAAAGTTCTTTTACTAATGTAATAAAGTAGAAAATATTTTTTTTTTCAAATAATTTCAAATTATACTTCTTATAAATAAGCATATAGTTTTTATCTTTGAATAAAACAGTCAGGTAATGACGTCACATTTATGTATATTGTTTGTAAGCTTTAAATAGATAAGACTATTGTCCAAAAAATAATAGAAATAACTTCTAGACCGTTTTCTTAAATATATAAAAACAATAAAATATGAAATACGATAATTTTGACCGAGTTTAAGTTGTATAAATTTCAAACATCAAAGCTAACTAACCGGCAACAGCAGCAACTTCTTTAGCCCCGACGTGAAGGAAGTCTGTGAGAGACAATGAGCTAGCAATCAGCTGCCTGCGCTCTTGAAAATCAAGTTGGTCGAGGCTATTGGTCCTGGTACCGCGCACCGCCTGAGCAGGCGCGCTCAAAGACATGTCAACTACACACGGCCATGTCGCATGCACGACATCTTCAGTATTGACAACAAAAACAGCACTTCACTGGTAATCACTACCAAATAAAGACACGATAATCGACACGAACAACACTAATAATTACAATACATTCATGGTACCTGCGTCGCTAGGGACGCACACCGACGGACTGGCGCGCGGGTCGAGACGGGCGGCGAGAAAGGGTGGGGGCCCGCCTGCTGTCGCCCCTGCATGTTGCACTCGAAGCGCTTCGTTCGCTGATCCGTGGCATAACTGCCATGACGATGGCGTACTTTGGCGAAACTACGTCATGACGTCACACTAACAGAGATCAGTAATTACCAATGTACCTACTTAATCGTGCCGTAGTACCGCCCGTTGTAAACCGTTCTAAGGCATTTAACTTTTCATTTCATGGCTTCGTACCGGCTTATTACTGAGTTATATATATAATATGAATATACAATGTTCACATTCAAATCTATATATATAAGTAGTAACTTAAGTTTTAGGTACCTATACCTGTATATATGTATCTCCTGTGACGTTAACGCTGATTTTCCTACATTTGTTTACGTACATAATATATGGAATAACGTATATCCAATATAAAATACATAATTATATACATAATACATATTAAGAACAAGTTAAATACAAACTAACAATGGATTAAAATGCGACGTAGTTGCTAGCGGTTGATTGTCCATTGGTATTCAAAACACAATGCTAAGCCCATGCAGTGTTTGCAGGTAGCAAGAAGTGAGCGAGTATGTGAAGTACGGGGATCGTGCATCGACACCGGCGGCGGTGTACCGGGTTTACTTTAACGAAAAAACCCCGTGGTCTGCCCCACCCACGCTCCGCGTTTGTATACGTGCAGGTGCAATACTTACCTACTACTTATATTTATTTATTATTAAATTTTATTATAAAAACTTCTTTATGTACTTTATGTACTTCTTAAAATTTCTTTCTGCATGTTGACTTTGTAAAAATAATATGTGACAAGTTATGGTGATGGATGCAACGTAAATGTTTATAACTGTACACATAAATAAATGCTCATAAAAACTACAATGCTTTTACTTTAATACTTTAGTTTATTTCAAACTTGACATAGGGAATGAAATTTAAAATATATAATACAAAACTTTAAACATGATTACCGATTAAAACATAATGTCATTGTTTGGACAAATTTTGATTGAATGCTAAACCTTATTTGAATACATTTCAGTTTTTGAGGTTAACATAAAAATAGTCTAGCGATCACAGACACAAGTTACCTCTGTCTAGTTCAAGTTTGTCGGGAAGCACGTACCGTCTGAATGGCATTAATTTAAAAATGGATTGTCAATTTCGATATTACCATCCCAAACTCAAAATATAATATCAATCGATATTGTTTGTAAATTCTAGGCTTGGGTAATTTATTTTTACTTATTTTTTTTATTTTAATCCATCTTATTTATCAGATTAAATTTAATTCAACTAAATACATACTTATAACTTAAAATAACAATATCAAATCACGAAAAGCCAATGTATTTGTATAATATGAAATTAGACTAAAAGAAAACCAATTTTATATTAATATATAATACGAGAATTGAGCTGGACCTAATAAATACCGGATATTTCTAGTATACTAAAATTTTGAAAGGAGTGGTATCGAGTTTTTGCTATCATCAATAACTGATAAAAAAGTCATGTTAAAACAACGCTATATATTGAAACTACTTTCATTGAAATACGAAGTCAACTAGAGACATACACGCGGACTTGGTGGAAACATTGAAGGATTGTCTCTCATCATATTTTACACCACCAACGACTAAAAACATTTAGTTGTAGTCGAAAAAATCGCATATGGCAGCATTCAGAGGATCTTCAGCGACGAAATTCTCATGACTAAGGGGCGGGTGGGACTAAGCACCTGGAAATTGGAGCCACTACTAGAGTCGGTAAATAAGCAGACCTAACAAGAGAATTTGAGAATTCATCAAGAAATAATACAAGGAACGTGCTGGTTTACCTTTTCACCGAGAAAACATATCCGAAATTAAAACCAAAGCTGCGATGGCCATATAGCCCAACATATATTTATTTTGTCCTACGTGGCTTTATTCGTTAACACACCATGAGAAACTTCCAAAAGATGGTTGCTTAAGTATGTCTTCCGGATCTGTGCAAACTGCTATGATGATAAAATAGTAAGCAGTTGTATTCACCTCTATTTCCTTTGAAGAATTTTACCCGCAAACGCAGCAATGACTTTAATTAAGTATTTTTTCTATCAGATATCAAATTTCAACAATTAATAACAAAAGTTTATTTCTTTTTTTATAAGTCGTAAATTTGATAAGAGAGCCTTGTTATTTGGAGAGTTGATTCATCGAGGTCAATGAAAAGTTTTTGTAACTCTTTTAGTAAGCACATTATGATAAATTTGCAATTAATTCTTACCGAGAGTTCTTTTTAAGATATCTGTTTTATGATAATGAACATTTTTTAATATATTACCGACAAAATGCCTCACCTCGCCTCGCCAATTGTAGTTTGCCTGCTTTATTATATCACTTTTTGGCAAATTAATCACCGGATTGTAGGAGAGCACGTAAATAAATATTTCAAATTCTCAGTACCATGCTGCTGGCATATCTTTTTAAAAATAGATTAAATTAACTTTTTAGCAGATTTATCAGTAAGTGCAAAAATGATATTTGTAATGACATTTATCATTCATGACTATTATTTTATCTCGCCATCGAATAACAATGATAAAAAATTCCTGAAATGATTGCATTCACTTGTTTGCAATGCCGGCGCACTACCTCCGTAAACAATTTATTAAAAGAGTACTGAGTTTCTTGTACCTATTTCTCGGTAAAATCTACATACCTCGTCGGTGGTAGCTCTACATTAAATTGAATCATAATTAAAATTATTCAAAAGGCCTTGTAAAAGTCCACTATTATAAGTATATTTTGATTTTTGATTTGAAGCTCTTACTTTCTTATGAATATATAGGGTTTTCCAATAGGGACGCTTGAACTTTGACAGCTGATTGCGGCCATGTTGTTTGAGTGACAGCTGTCAAATGCAGTGTGTTATATTCATTCCGTCCTCCC
Source organism: Nymphalis polychloros (assembly GCA_905220585.2). Taxonomy (NCBI): domain Eukaryota; kingdom Metazoa; phylum Arthropoda; class Insecta; order Lepidoptera; family Nymphalidae; genus Nymphalis; species Nymphalis polychloros. Next base: position 7,139,865 of record HG992247.1, read on the forward strand.
AAACCACCATGGCAGGTTACAGTGTCGAGCAGCACGTGCAAATCATAAAATTGTTTTATGAAAATGGGTCTTCAGTTCGAGCAACGTTCCGCGCACTTCGCCCGTTTTACGGTCGCGATGGTCGTCCTGCCGAGTCGACTATCCGTCGATTGGTGGACAAATTCGAGTCAACCGGGTCAGTTAACAATCAGCCGGTTCCCGTGCGTCAACGTAACGCGAGATCTGCCGAGAATATCGCCGCTGTGCGCGACAGTGTCCTCGAAAACCCGCGGCAGTCAATTCCGCGTCGCGCACAGGAACTCGGCCTTTCGCAGACGACAACTTGGCGAATTTTGCGTTGTGACTTGAGCCTGCACACGTACAAGATCCAGCTGACCCAAGAGCTCAAGGTTAATGACCATAGACAGCGCCGTGTGTTCGCTGACTGGGCATTAGAGCAGTTGGAAGTTGACGCCGATTTTGGCAAAAAAATCATCTTCAGCGACGAGGCGCATTTTTGGATGAATGGCTATGTCAACAAGCAAAATTGCCGTATTTGGGACGAGACCAATCCACACGAGGTTCACCAAGTGGCAATGCACCCGCAGAAAGTGACTGTTTGGTGCGGATTTTGGGCCGGAGGCGTGATTGGTCCGTATTTTTTCGAAAACGATAATGGTGTGGCCGTCACCGTCAATGGTGAGCGATACCGGTCGATGATAACCAACTTCTTTTGGCCTGAAATCGAGAATATGGATCTGGACAACATGTGGTTTCAACAGGACGGCGCTACGTGCCACACAGCACACGCTACGATGGAAGTTCTGCACGATCAAGCGCCCTTAATGGAAAACCCTATATATTATATTCATATTAAATAGTTTTAATATGTTTACATAAGAAAAATACACCTGTTTGCAAACCAACTTGTAAGGACTTATCACCAATCTTATTATTCCAAACTAAACCAAAGTAGAATCTCTAAATCTAAATCCTCTGGATCCGCTACCGCCCCCGTAGAAGGCTTCAGCGTCCATGGGGGCGAGCGGGTGGTATCACCCCCGTTCGGTATCTCGAGTCTAAGTGTATTGACTTATTAAGAGGGCATGTTACAAAATAAATTTAAATATAACTAATAAACATTACTTTTATATCCATTATAAGCACTTTTGGATCACCCCTAATAATCCTTTCGGTCAGTTTCAAAACTTATGACTTTCTAAATCTTGCCAGACCCCGAAAAATGTAAACGCCATTTTTGTCGTTTTTATGGGAAATGCTTTAATATATGTGTCACTTATTTTTACGGATTATTTTTATTTACAGAAACATGAAAAATGAACAATTATTTTGTATATCAGAAACATTTTGTCTCATATTTTGTATTAAGATAAGGTTTTTCTTTCTTAGATTAACCATATAGGTACATAGTATTCTTTAAAAAAAAAACTACAATATAATAATGTTAACTAATATAACACAATCAACAAAACAATCTTGTACACGTTTAATCAAATGTGGACATATTACACGAAGAAAATAAAATGGAACTGGTCAGGACACTTGGCTTTGAGAACGAAGACGTCTGGTGTAGCAAGGCGGTAAATGAATGGACTCGAATAACTAGATACAGAAACGCTAGCTATAGGCTGGTATAAGCTTCCTCTTATCTGTGCTTGAGTATGTCTGCCTATCATGACTATAGTAGCGGATTGTAAATCATAAGGATAATTTAATTAGTTTACTGGCGGTGTCTTACGGGTAGTTAACGCTCTTACTCGTTTGATCGATGCCCTTAATCGTCTTTTGAGACAACTGCGGGTCACGATGGAGTGGCTATTTTCTACTGCGCCAGAATTACACTAGTAGTGACAGTTTATGAATATATAAGTAACCTTGCAATAAATGAATGTACAACCATTTATATTACATTCACATTTGTATTGCGCAATCATATTTGAAATCATTTTAAAATACAATTTATCTCATAACAAAATTTATTTTAATTATAATAAGTAAAAGTTTCGTTAAAAAAAATGGAAATTAAACGATATCTGAAGTATTTCCAACAAAACGTATAACCAACGTCTTAATCTTGTTAGATAACAATATAAAAAGTGTATAATGTACCTTTATATATATCATGAATATGACGAATAATTAAAATATATTATTTTTATTCTCGTTTCGTAGAAAAAATATTACACATATTATAATAATTTATAACATTTCTGTAATAGTAAATTAATCAGTGACAACCGACCTTGTCTATGACAAACTATTTCCGTACAAATCATATTATCTTATTATGTATGGTATATTTAAATTTATAATTACTAATGAAACAAATAAATCAGATAAACTTACATCTGTTTACATTCTTATCCAAAACTCCACTTTCACTTCGCGTATCGTCGTCTATTGGTCTGTGTCTAGTTGTCGACTCTTTTGTTTTGAGAGCTGAGTCGTCCATTTTGCACCACCATGAACACATAACCAAACATTTTAAATATCGGGATTCATTTATAAAGTTAACATGTCCAAATAAATCGAAATGTGAATTACAACTAAGACATTGAATAGAAACGATATAGATAAGATAACGCTTGATAATACGACTATATCATACTTCTCTATATAGAGTAATTCAAAACATTATTAACAACTGAGTCAACAATATATTTACAAACCGTTAACTAATCATGTAATTTAAAGAAAGCAGGCTAACTTTATACATGATTTATACGAGAGGATAGATTCTACAATATTACGCAAAAAATATTCAACTTAAAACAAGCAATAACTACATACTACGTTTTCCAAATACACGTTGATTTTGTATTCGGAATTATCGCACTGTTTTACAAGGTATTGACGGATAATTCATATCTAAAATATTTAATCGTAACATGCAATTTCATAACAACATCTCATTTTATCTATCGACAAACATTAGATGAATTTTAAATATGTGTAAACTAAAAATTAAGCAAGAAAATCATCGAGAGTCGTTTGTTAAAAGCGACGTTTTAATCTCTACCTTCCATGCCCATTTTTCTTTACCTAATTAATTTAAAGCATTAATGGATTTAATGTTCGTCGGATATAACGTTAAAAAATATATATATTTTAATTCTCTAATTAACTTATTATAAATATAGAATATAAATAATTACACCTCTACAACGTTCGAGTTAATTTCAAAACAAGTAATGGAAATAAAAAACTGCGTATTATGAAAACAAGAGTGATTATTAGAAGCGACACATATTATTCAAATCATATGTGCGGCGTTATATATCTGGTCATTGTCCATATTATGGCCGATTATATCGTGTGCTCAGTTTGATTAAGCGTGTAACCTTTATTTATTAATAGAGACACTCTGTCCTAGAAAATAAGTCGAGCGTATTTTCAAGCTCAAACCTATTTAAGCATATAATATATGCGACGAGGCTTAAACAGTTAAATATAAGTAAAAAGTTTAGCCATCCGATGAACCATTAACGTTTTACTTTATATATTAAAATATACATGGACACATAACAAGTTATCTACTTAATAAACCTCAACAGACGGAAATTGAAATATCGATATATAAAACTCTTTGGCTAGAAGCTTTATCTGAACTCACTAAAAATATATTAAGTTTCTGTAATTATGAATTTGTTGATAGGATTTACTCATGAATAAAGACATTGGAGTGCATTCTTCATACAAAGAAAATTGCTATAATAGTTGTGATAAATATCTTTGCGGTCTAACAGTCAAATATTGTTTAGTTCAAAGCCTAAAATTATGTTTAGAAAGGAATATCCGCTCACCTCTTGCATAAATAGGAAAATCGCCATCAGATCGGCTATGAGTAAGCATGGGTCCGTAGCACCGCCACGGCGGCCCGTCGCGCGCCACCCGCGGCCCCTCCACGGTTTAAATCACCTCCAAGTCATCAGTACGTAATCGTGGCATGAAGCCCTACATTTAAACGGAACTCTTTGTGTGGCATTTACCTCGTAAAACACACTATAATTTTCAGATGGTGGCGCCACGGAGGCGAGGGTACGAATGGAGGCTGCGCGGCGCATCTTACTCGCGCACCCTCACCCTATCCCGGTCCCCGCCACATCAAGCAACCTGTCATTCCCATACTATACATAGCAGTTCGAGTATAAATAGTATGTCTTTAGTATAATTTATACTTTTCTGAAGTTTAACTTTCAATTTTATACGTATTTTACGCGGAATAAATGTTTATTTTATTTCTCGTTTATAATTAAGTTTCTTTTCAGTATTGTTTTATTAGTTGCCTTACGCCTTACTTGAAAGTTTAAAAAGCGAAGTAATATATTATTAATAGAAACGTTACTAATATAAGAGCACTAATGCCGAAGTCCGACTTCTGAGTTACTTTTATCGACGGTTTACGTTTATCTGTTCGTTAGTGCTGATAACACTAGTTAGGATGTTAGGAATGCAATGTGAAATAATATATGTTTAATCCCTTTAAACGTAACTTATCAATGCTTACCATTTATCAGTTCTATAACTTTATTAGACGTTTTATTTTTCGGCAAACTATATCAACGTTTACGATATTTGGTGTTACTTATTTATATTTTCAGTAAATTAATAGTGAAAAACTCAGCACAATGTACCTATACTTATACCTTTTGATCGGAGTCTGACTCGAAAATACTAGAATATCATTTTAATTAATCCGAGTAGGTATCCTGAAAGATGTACCAGAAATCCCATTTGTAATATTTACGGGTGACGAATTTAAATTGAAAATTCGTTTAGATATTGTAATACATACCTACCTAACTCATCAAGCAATAACGAATATCCTTTTTTCCTTATTACCTACACATTTTATTAATTCGTAATAATTGCCTTATTAATAATAAATACATGTAGTACATTAGGCATTGATCGATACGCATTTACAAACAGTTATTAGATATTATAGGCTATGGGTAAGCTATAATATAGCTACAATTATTATACTACCCATCATAATTATGTACCTCAATCAAATTAATGAATGAAAGTTGTGTCGGTGTTGTATGTTTGGAAGCCATACATTTTGAAAGGATTACTTAGAAATTATTTCCTCAGTTAACTGTTTTGCTGAGGAATCTTTAGCTTAACTTGAAGCCCTTAAATTCACATAAAATACGAAATGTTATTATTTTTCCATATTGTTTTAGCTTTGTCCAAGTTATAGCTCAAAATTCAATCATTCTATCAAAGAGTTTATTTATACTTATAAAAGGGTTCTTATCTTAATAGCATGCTTTGTATTGCATTGATAGTCACTCTAGTATTCTTGACAATGAATTGATCACTCCGGTAAAACAACGGTTTCGTCAGTTTCAACCTTATCCCATTTTAGTAATTATTCTTCTGATCAATCACTTAAAGGGTATTATTTCGAATATGATTAGGGATAAACATTATGATACAATCATAACCGATAACTGGACGGATCGTAAAGTCATTCAATACTTCGTCTTCCTAGGTAGTGTCACGGGAGTTCTTTTCATATAACAAAAATTGCAACTATAGATAGTTTATTTTATAAATGCGGCAGATATAAAGGTTCAATTCAACTGTAAAATTTTAAGAATCTTATACGGATATCTTCTGACCAAAGTGCAACGTCCAGTTAACATTAAATTATTTTCTTTAATTAATATTTAAAATTATTTTATTTTTACTCATATAGCTAATAGACTTTTTAAATTTAATTTCGTAAACTATTTCGTTTACTCTTACATCAAATTGTGATAGCAAGTCCCATAATTATTGTCTACATATTGAGTTAATTATTTTATCTGTTAAATATCATAATAATATAGTTTCGAAGCAACGTACCCATAACTACTTGTTTATGTGAAGTTGTTTCAATGAGTAGCATTTTGCTTATATTTATTGTTTCTCGACTTCGCTCGGAACTGTTTACGAAATTTATTTGCACCAAATATACCGATATCGATACGAAACATTAATTGTCATGATTCAATAATGCAATTACGCAAATTCAACTTATATGTGAAAGTGAATTCCATATCTTCATAGATTTCCCTAAGTCCGAACACCAAGATCGAATGTACGACTGGCGGTGGAACGTGTTTTAACTAAGATTTATTGTAAAGTTAAATACTAACATAGAGACAATACGGTTTACCAAGATACATATATTGGTAACTGTAGAAAAAAACAATTAAAAAATTCACTTACATATATCACCATTAGCTGCTGAAGAGTCAAAGGGTACAGACAGATGTCGCCCACCTTTGCCAATAGACTGTTGTGCACCCAGGTTTAATTTATCTCCACTGTCACCTATGGGAAATTTCAATTTAAAATTATATTTATTTACTAAATATGTATTATGTATATGTATGCACTACTATCCTCATATGTGTATGTTAATTGTAAATAATATTTAAGTAAATAAGGTTTTTATTAATATATAAAACATATAATAGCAAGCAAACATTGATATTATTCTTTATTTTTTAATTATTTATCATCAATAAAAGTGTGGCAGAGTAGAAATTTATTTTTATAAATTGATAGTAAATTCAAAATACATTTAGATCTATCTACTTTGTAGATTATAAAAAAACCATTTTTGTAATTTTTTTTGTTCATATTTTAGGGTCCTTTTTTAGGGCTTACTGTTCTCTCCATGATAAAATGCTAGAATTTTACTATCATGAACATCATCATAAACAAATACACAAGATTACTATTAATTGATTATGTGACCTAATTAGTCTGAATATTTTAGCTCTAGTGAACTTAACTCTACCTAACCTAATCTTAGACCCAGAGATTTATTTTATACTACTTTCACACCTTTCTAATGAACTAAAATGAACTCTAATCCAAATAGTCCATATAAAACTTACAAAATTGTAAGAGGTAATTTTTTTATTACAGGCATCTTAGATCAAAATAATCATATATATCTTTTATAAATTAAACATAATTTAGATTAAGTAAAATATATTTTATTTGATATAATAATATACATATATTTATATAACATTTCATTATATTATAACATCCCATAGTGGATTATCAATATATGACACAAAATCTGAGAAATCCATCAAATCATGTAATGTTCCAGTCAAGCGGCATGACCGCCTTCTTTCTTCTTTTTGAGCAATATATGCATCCTTATATAATATTTTCCAATCATTTTGGTCACTTACTACTTCTTTACTAAAATCTCTTATTAACAGTTTATGCCAAAGCCTTGAATTTTCCAACAGGGAAGCTAGTCTTTTACAAGTTTGAGCCACATTTATTACATCAATTATTGGCAAGCTCAAAAGTATCTTAAGCAGTACCTCTTCAGGAAGGCCAAGTAGACTTGCATTAGAGAAGCCACAATAGCTAAGTATTGAACTCTTAACTGGAGTTAAAATATTATTTTTGAATATGTATGTCAATTGTTTTAAATCCCGAAAAATCATGGGAATAGATGTAGCCTCAGGTGATGCAACATATTGGCTTATTGGTAAACAAATAGAATAAACCTCCGAGTTGACATCATTGATAAAAACATTAACCAAAACTGTTGTAGCCAATGGACATATCAATAATTTTACTGGTATGTCATGAAGGCCTGCCAGTGTAAATGTTATATCACATACTCCTGTCCTTAATGACCACATAGATATTTGATTAATATCCAAAACTTTTACTGAATCACTCTTAATCGTATCTCGGTCAACTGGTACAAAACCATTTTCTGTCAACATATAAATAATTAATGTTAGAAATATTTCTTTCTGAATCAACTCTGGGGATTGTGTTTTTGTTATTACTCCCTTTACGATTTCTTCAAACTTGGGAGGTAATTTTTCAAATGTACTATCTTCTAGTCTAAAATTCATTGTAAATCATATCTAACAACAAAAGTTAAAATAAAAACCCAATTTTTGTTGCTTCATACATAAAATTCTTATAATATAGGATTTAAAACCGGAAACAAAGTTTTATTTCTTTTCTGTTAATAATCACATATTTTCAATAGCTTTTAGGGCAGTTCTTGTAATTAATTTAAATAAAAATAAAAATACAGAATATACGTAGTCCTACGATATAACGACAAATTTCTACAAAATAACAATGTATTTTATAATGTCATCTGTCAATTATTGCTTTATGTAACATGTCAAAAAAAGTTGCCATGTCGTAAAATAAATTCACCTTAAACATCCAAATACGAAAAGTTTCTCATAACAAAATAAGCAATACAATAATGTATTGCTAATAATAATATATTTAATATTTCGTGATAGAAAAAGCACAAATTTCACTTATTGTAAGTTGTTCGAAGTTATTAAAAAAAAACCTATAAAAATTAATTCCATTCAGTTTACTCCCTTTAATATAGGTTATAATTTAATTTCTATAATTATCTATAATGTGAGCTGTGTACCTGATGTGTTTTGTTAATGAATGTAGTACAAAATAATACACACAACATCTTCTATACTTTGTAAAAAGTAACCTTATCGGACAGGCATATAATGCAAATCTTTGAGTAAAGAAGTATCATTTGCCCAAACATTAAAGATATTATTTTAAAATTAGTAAGTTGCTAATCATGTGTCAGAAAACAGATTAAATAGTAAAAGTATAAATTATATACATATGTACATTTATAAAATGTTACAGTAACATATTAGCATGAGTGTAAATAAATATGTTTTCTATGAAATAAATTGTGGGCAATATTTTTTAATGGTAGCTGAAACAGAATTTTTATCTAGAACCAAACCTTATTTGTGCTTATAATTCATCTTGTGCTCAGCGGTAGAGTAATACATAATAAGGAAATCTGCATGTGAGGGCTGAAATACTACCCTATGTGTCCACCGATTCACATTGGAGCTGTGTGGTGGAATAAACTAACAACCTTTTACTCAAGAGGAGAGTTGACTTTCATCATCCCATCAGTGGGTGGTTTATTTTATTTCATCATGATGGATAGGAGATGCTAAATAAAGCTTTAAGATTATGTTGTGTTTTATAAGAAATGTTTATTTATTATTATTATTAGAGCAATAGTAATAGTGATGAGTTGAAGGAGTTCATTTTAACAGGGTCTCAGTGAAAAAGTGTGCACCAACAAAGAGAATTTGGAGAAACATGGTTTGATAAATTAAGAATGATAATTACTTATTACAACTTTTTTAAAAACATAGATAGAAATATTGATAGCTTCTTGAAATCAAGTTATTGGTACACAGTGCTTCTTAAATGTGTAGTATATAGTCAATCGAGGAAGGGGTAAAGATAAAAGTGTATACCAACTTCTAGTCTCCTAGTTGATACTGAGAATTAGTCTAATTACTTGCTAGTCAAAGAACTTACAGGGTTCACTATTTAAGATAATAATCAATAACCAATGGGGAAGCATACATGTATAATAATGGATTTAATTTCATTTTAATTTTAATATTCTTAGGTAAATAACTGTCAATTCATACATAGTAAACATTATGTGTTTATGATAAGTTAAACAATTTAAGACCTACAACAAAAGTTTAGTTGAAACTGAGATATTTTTGTCATGAAATTACTACTAAATATTATTTTTATTACGACATATTATTACACTAAGCTAGTAAACATATATCATATTATATGTTATGTCCAATGTTCAAATTGGTTTTTACAATAACAAAAAAATACCCAATAAATGTATTGCTTACAAAAAAATAAACAACGATAAGTGTTGAAATTTAGTTATTTTCTTAAAAAATTAAATGACTTCAGTTATAACTCCAAAATTACTTTTATGCATGATAATGATACTTACTTATCTTTCGGTTTATATTTATTTTTAAGTTTTGAATAGCTGGAAGACTAAAATAAGAAATAATTTTTATCATGAGATATAAAGAGGCTAACATTGTAGCATAATATGAAATATGAGAGGTTATAGTTTTACGATGCTTACAATAATTAACTATAGCACAAACTTATAATTAAAAATAGTTTAGTACTCACCTGTATATCCACTATTGTTTTTTTTCTTATTACTCTTTAAAGAACCATCCGAATTGTTGTAATTACTCAAACTTTTTTCGTTGTCACTAGCCATTGAAGGATTTTCTTATAAAAACATTTGATAGGGGTTCATTGTTTAATATACACTCTCAAAATTGTAAAACAGTTTCTTATATATATTATAAAAATAAAAAAATAGTAAACATTTTTTTATTATTAGTAAGTAATATGATTACTAATACATGTTTACACCCTTGACAACTAATTATTGTTTGTTCGAAAACGTTTATGATCAAATATAAAAAGACACATATTGGAATGTTAAAATTAAATAACAAAACGATAGTCGTTGCATTATAAAAACGATATTTGAAATATGGAAAGCAAAAAATAATCTTCAAATCATATAAAATTCAGTTTTAAGGCACAGTTAAGTTGTTTACGATAAAGTTAGGCTCTTTCATTCAGTTTTAGTGAATAACTCATTTATATTAATTATCTGTGTAATGATGTAAGTGGTTACTATTTGCCTGTGCTGCCAGATGAAAGTCATGCCTTTAAAAATTTCATGAAAATTTAACTTTTTTTAAAATATTAAATTCACATTTGTCACTGATTTAAAAAAATGTTATACTCTTACAAAACAAAAGAAAAAATATTTCGTGACAGCACACAATCGTATTTTTGCTGCCCTCCCCTGGATTTTGTATGCCTATGTATTTACTGTTGTCGATAAAAGTCAATGTAGCATACCGTAACGGTTGCATGGCATGAGATCAACTGAAGACAGCTTCCAAGTCTATTTGATTGTGTATGCTAAGTGTACATAAAGCGTTTTGCTGAAGATCCTTGAAAATTACTTTTAAAATAGATATCCAACTAATATAATTTAACGATTTAAATTAAATAAACGCATATTTATATTTATTTATTTACTTAATATGTTTTCTGACTACCTATAAAGCAGGATCTCCTGCGGGTCGGGAAGGAAGGGTGTCGATGAGCTGGCGGGCCGAATGCGCAGTAGTCTACAGGAGGTGTGCGATGTGGATATGCCGAGGACCCGGCGCAGGGCACTGCGCCGTCAGGGATACTGATGGCGACCACCCGATCGATCAATTTTCACGTGATCAGGAAAACTTATCGTGGTGTACCGAGAAAATTCCGCACCCTTGGCGCCCCGACAAATGGCTCATCACTCCGTGATTTAAGAAATTGTGGCTCCACCACAAGTCACGGAGCGAGAGATGGAGATGGCACTCGATCAATTGAGGGTAAGAAGCACAGCACCGTGTTCGGACGGGGTTCCAGGGCTTGTTCTGCGCGATGCCCAGTAATACCTTGGTATGTGGTTGGCTTCAGGAACTGTTTGACCAGCGCCTTTTCCGCGGGCAGTTCCCGAAGCCAAAGCAGTTCGTCCAAGCCAAGAAGCTATTCGTCCTACTGGCGAAGGAAGGGCGTTCTTTGGATTCTCTTTCTGCATACAGACCAATTCTGCTGCTGATTAAGACGGGCAAACTCTTCCAGAAGATTCTCGTTGCCCGACTTATTCACCACTTCGAAGAGTTGGGGCCAGGTCTGTCAGTGGCTCAGTCCCGTTCAGGGGGAGTCGATAAACTATGAATGCCCTGGACGCCCTGAAGACCCGGACTACGGAAGCGTTAGCCCGAGGGGACGTGGTCTTGGTGGTATCGCTGGACATAGCACACGCCTTCAACAGTCTTCCTTCGAGATTATAAGGAAAGCACTCTGATACCACGGGGTGCCTGAGCGAAGTTAAATTTGATGCCATAGCAGTGAGAGCGATACGAGGTTACCGCTCTGGGAACTCCAGGTCGAGGTGCTCGAGGAAGTATACCAGTTCCGGGTGGAAGCCAGGGCGAATGGCGACCGTCCAGTATAAGCGGAGGTGTGGCGAATCAGGTCTCTAGCCCAACAAGCCCTGATTCGCAAATGGGAGGAGGACCTGCTGTATCCATCAGCAGGCCTGGCGACAATGGAGGCAATCTGCCCCCACTTGAGTCGCTGGGTAGCAAGAAAAAGGTGGCACACTTACGTTTAAGCTGACGCAGGTGCCTACCGGACATGACTGTTTCGGTAAGTACCTGAACGGGATAGCAAGGCGGAACATATTATACTCCCACCACGAGTGTAGTGCGCAACTGGACTCGGCGCACCACACCCTGACGGAGTGTGCCGCTTGGGGACTCCAGAGGCATTCCCTGCGATATTCGGCGGAGATCTCTCGTTGTCGAGCGTGATGAACGCAATGCTCGTCAGCGAGAGATGCTGGATGGCGATGGTCTCCTGTCATGGAGTGAGATGGATGGAGTGTTATGTCGCAGAAGGAGGCCACGGAGCGGCAGCGTATAGAGAGTGCCTCCGCTGATCCGATCCGCCGAAGAAGATCGGGGAGGAGGCGTCGGCGGGCATAGGTGGGCTAACCGTCGGGGCGTCACGGTAGTATGCACAAGCAATGCCGTGGCAACCCTCCAAGAGACAGTGAAGGTACTGTCCGGTAGGCTTTGTAGTTGAGAAATCCGGTACTCTGGAGTTCCAGGCACCGGCGATATACATAACCCCCTCCCCCCGACTTCATGTAGGGGAAAAGCGTAAATGGGTTTTTCCAGCGAAATAAAAAAAAGATCTGTGGTTTTCTGTTTCCACTCCAAATTACGAACCCCATGCATCGTGTTGTGTGTAGGGCAAAACAGGCCCGAGGGAAATACGCTTAAGAAAGGCCGCTTAAGAAATTTTTCAATTGCCCCCCCTGGACTAAAAGCTGGGTACGCCCATGAATATATTTCATAATTCAAGTTCAATCAATATCATTTTCTTACTTTATGGGGAAAATGTGTATTCATTTGCAACATAATTCGGTCGTATGTGGGCGTGTAGGTGTATGTAACGTACGTGACACTTACACACACATTAATTCTAGTTACTTCAATTTTGAGCGAAACCACGGTCGTATACACAGGTCTTGCAACTTCAGTATGGGGTACGTTAACACATACTGATGCTGTTAAGTTCAATTTACGGCCGCCAGAGGCATGACAATTCGCGTAATAATTATCCCGAACATTTTTTCAAATCCAAACAAAACAGTTAAATTGTTATTAACAAAAATAACAAAAAAACCGCAAAACTCAACAAAACGATATAACAATGATTAAATAACACAATACTTGGGAGAGAAAAATATCAGCTTCGATAGCAGCGACGTAGTACCTCAAGCGGATGGTATTGCGAATTAGCAGTTGCTACACACTCGCACCACTGAAATTGGACTCAGTTGCAAGACCTGTGTATACGACCGTGAGCGAAACTTTGTATGACACTATCTTCTCAGTGTTATTATTCTATGATTGTCACTTTATTATGTACAATTCTGTGAGTTAATAAAAGCCAAATTTCCTTTTGGTTTTGTCTTTTATGTATCAGGTCCTAACTGATCTGGAAGATTCAACTAATAAATTTTATGCTTTTAAATTATTTTATATAATATATTGAAAAATATATTATATAAAATAATTTAAATATAAAACAAAACATGATAGAAATTTGATGTAAAACATCTATAGCCACGGGTTAAACTTTGGCGTGGAGAGTGGCGAGACATTCTGTTGCGACGCATCGCCACGCTATACGATGGTATAGCGTGCGTAGTAGTGCGTACGGTGTGGCGAAATAATTCATATATATATATATATATAAATTTCTTTTTTTTTATTGCATAGGAAGGAGGGCGTTCATATGGGCCACCTAATGGTAAGTGGTCACTAACGCCCATAGACATTGGCATTGTAAGAAATGTTAACCACCGCTTACATCGCTACATGCGCCACCAACCTTGGGAACTAAGATGTTATATCCCTTGTGTCTGTAATTACACTGGCTCACTCAACCTTTAAACCGGAACACAACAATACCAAGTATTGCTGTTTTGCGATAGAATAACTGATGAGTGGGTGGTACCTACCCAGACGAGCTTAAGCAAAGTTCCACCACCAAGTAAGTAATATTAAACATTTAACAAAATTATAATAATTATTAATTTAATTATTGGGATTTGGAATCTTCAAATTGCGCGCACTAGTAACATATTTACTACTTTTTACATATATATGATATCATTGACACTGATATTTTTAAAATATCATTTATGGAATTTATTGGACTTATTAAACATTTAAATTACAAATAATTATTATACGCTGGCAACTTCCAAAAAACAAAATATATATTAATTTTTTAATCTATATCCATTTATCCAATAATACTGAATATTAGCAGACAGCAGTCCTGTGTTTGACTTGTTTGTTCTATATTTTACTTCAATATTTACGCATGAAATTATAAAATATCTTTATAAAAACATACAATCAATTATTAATTACTATCTTACTCTTACGTATTACATTTTTTTCATATAATATAGTGCATTTTGCTGATGTGATTTTACTGAAATGTCATCGTATATGGCAGGTGTTTTTGATTTAGATTTAGATGTGGATACAGTTACAGTCGGGGATTCTGATGAAGACGATATCATTGAAGTAGATGAGGTATTTTATATTCATTGTCCAAACACTAATAGCATAGCAATACTTAACCTAAAATCAAGGATAATTTTCACCATACTGTTTTAGCAATATATAAGTTAATTTTTTAATTTAAATATATTGTATATAAATTTAGATAAATTCATTTTACATAACGTAACTTAAAAATGTTGTAACTAATGTATTAAACGTATTTACAAATTCAGGTTGATTATGATCCTGAGCTACATGTGAATAATATAGTGGAGTAAGTATGATTTATAATGCCGAAGGTTTATTAATTTTGAACATATTAAGACTTTGTGAAAATTTAAAGGTCTGAAGGATCAGAAACCATACAACTTTCAGAAGATAATGTTAATCCAGGTCAATGCAAAAGACTTGGTCCTCAAGATTTTGAATTGAGGAAAGTTTTGGGTAAAGGTGGATATGGAAAAGTTTTCCAAGTACGTAAGATTACTGGCCCTGATCCTGGAGCATACTTTGCAATGAAGGTTCTTAAGAAAGCTTCAATTGTACGTAATCAAAAGGACACTGCTCACACAAAAGCTGAAAGAAATATTTTAGAAGCTGTTAAGGTGAAGCTTTATTTTATGTGTTCTGATTTTAGAATTCATTAAAATGTGACCCTGAATTTTTTGTGTGTATTTCAATATTATATCAATCTTTAAAAATTTTTTTCAGCATCCCTTTATAGTTGAATTAGTATATGCTTTTCAAACTGGTGGTAAATTATATTTAATTTTAGAATATTTAAGTGGAGGAGAATTGTTTATGCATCTTGAACGTGAGGGTATTTTTCTTGAAGACACAGCATGGTGAGTAAACCATCAATGGTAAAGTTTTTTTTATGTTTGATGTCTTAATACATCATTAAATCAAATTAAAGTATCTCATATTATATCATTTACCATAAGTATAAATAATAAACATAAATCAAAAATCACATTTTCATTTTTCAGCTTCTATTTGTCAGAAATAATATTAGCATTGGAACATTTACACAGCTTAGGTATAATTTATCGTGATTTAAAACCTGAAAATGTCCTTCTGGATGCTCAAGGACATGTTAAACTTACAGATTTTGGATTATGTAAAGAGCACATTCAAGAAGGTATTGTCACACACACATTCTGTGGAACTATTGAGTATATGTAAGTATATTATATAAACCATAAGAAATCATTTTAGTTTGTTTTTTATTAATATTACATTACTTACTTATGTAAACATTTTAAAGGGCACCTGAAATATTGACTAGAAGTGGTCATGGAAAAGCTGTAGATTGGTGGAGTCTTGGAGCATTAATGTATGACATGCTGATAGGACAGGTATGGTTGGTTAGCCAAATTATCTGAGACTTGTATTTTAGAAATACCTTTATTGTGTTGTAGTAATGCATATTAACACCATTTTACACATATTATATTTATTACAGCCACCATTTACTGGAGATAATCGTACAAAGACAATTGAAAAAATACTTAAGGGTAAACTAATGTTACCGGCCTACCTCACACAAGATGCTCGAGATTTGATACGGCGTCTTATGAAACGCTCTGAAACACAACGTTTAGGAGCTACTGGTGCGGCAGCAGTACGTGGTCATGCTTTCTTCAAGCATGTACAGTGGGATGATGTTTTTGCTCGTCGACTAGAACCTCCTATTAAACCACGTTTGGTAAGTTATATATACAATTTGAGTAAATAAAAACAATTACAACAAACAACATTGCTTAACAAGTTAATATTGTAGATTATAGCCTATTCCAACCACAAAAGGAATAAACCCAAATAAACAACATTGACATCGAATTAATGCAATATCATTGGTCATTGATATCAATTGACACGGTATCATTGATCTAGATCTTGAATGATATTCATTATGGACTCGCGTAAAGTTATCAATGCCTGCAAAATTGTAATCGGAACTTCTAAAATTAAATTAATGTGGTTATAACTTTTTAATTGGAATAGTGTTGTATTATAAATAAGTGTGAATTAATCAAGAACTAGAACTAGAATTAGAAAATCACAAGCAATTTGTAAATCTACAGTGTGTTTACCTTTATTCCTACTCTGATTGGAATAGTTACATTTATTATTGCTTCGTGGAGTTTAACCAGTGTGAAATGTTACTGCATGAACACTAGAATCGTTTCACGTGATATTATATATTCTCTACATCATTCTCAATAAATATCTAAAGCAAAAAATATTTCCAAGTTGGAAAGGTGCATTCAAAAATTAGAGCTTATAAACATACAAATTCTTCTCAAAGTATAGACAATAAAAATGATTGCAATGATTCAAACTGATGACATTTTACAGTTTTCTATATTATTTAAGTTGTCAAAATTTAATATACCATTTTTAATTTAAGCTAATGAGTTATGATATTTTCAGACGAGTGAAGATGATGTGTCTCAATTTGATACTAGATTTACACTGCAAACACCAATTGATTCTCCTGATGAATCAACACTTAGTGAAAGTGCCAACCTTATGTTCCAGGTACAGTAAAAATCTATAAAAGATTATAAAGGTGAGTGTTTTTTGAACACTCTTCATATATAATTAATTGTTGTAGGGGTTTACATATGTGGCACCATCAGTGATGGATGAGATTCATAAGCCACGCGTAATAACCGCCCGCTCTCCTCGACGTCCTAGACCACATAATCATAACGCATTCACGGTGCCTCCTGCTTCCACTGCCCATTCACATCCACACGCTCAACAGGAAGACCTTATGGATGTACAAGGTTTACCTATATAGTGAGTATTAATTATGTTCAACTTTTATTAGTAAACAAATATGTATATACAGTAAAAAATACTTTTGGGTATAGCATAGCATTATGTTAAGGAGGAGTAGGGGCTGAAATGATAAACACATTCTTATATTTTGAACATTATTAATATAATAATTTTAATTCACAATAGAAAATTTGTGTAATGAGTGTAATATCAAAATATATAACAAACTGCTTTGACTAAATCTTTTTTTTAATGATTTTATGGCTGTAATTACTAAAATGATGAATCTTAATAATTTGACTGATATTTAAGTAAATAACTGATATTTAAGTAAATAACTGATTTTATTGTCTTGCATAATCAATCTGTACTTTAAAATATTTAATTATTATTCTCTAAAGTATCTATAATTATTTAAAATATATTTTATATATGTTATAACTGTTTTATTCCTCTCTCTCAACTGAACATATTTTGTTTGTCTGTATGTTTATAAAGTTCAGAATAAATGATCTTTGATTTTTTTTTCAGGCCTAGTGTAATTTATATAGTTGACCATTTTATACAAAGGATGAATTCAACTACAAATGCTGCCCATCTATTATGTCCATAAAGTAATGGTACTGTTTTATACAACTATTATTAAATGTACATTTTATACAAGTTACCGTTTAGTTTAATATTTTGGTAGGAATATAACACATATTAAAATGTTCTAACCCAACTATTATGACAGAGATATTAAAATTGATTTACAATATACCTTGTTACCGTGCTTCATAAATTGAATTAAAAGGTCATTTTTATTTTGTAAATTGGAGTTTAATTTAAGATAATCTGTTTTAATCTGCCTCCAATCAATTTTCAAAATAATTTAATTTTAGTTAAATAAAGTTTTTTTTCTTATTTATCATTTTGTTTTAAAAATATTTTTACTTTTACTTAATCCTCATCCTTAATCCTATTTTATAATAGTTATGTTAAGATAGCAGACTTATACAATTCACTGGATCTTGTGATGGTGTCAGTCTAGATAAATGTACATTTTAAACCAAAATCTAAACAGAGTAGCACCACTTTTTAAATTTGTGTTCACATTTTATTTGAGTGTATATATTTCTGAATGTGTTGCTCGTTTCTGAAGATATTCTAAGATATATTTATCAAGCTGAAGCCGCATAGCTGAATGCAAATTGTGGTTCCCAACCTGACATGGTGCTTTCGACATGCAGTGGAAGATGTATGGGTTATTCTGTTGAAATTTTTTATATTTTTGGAGATAAAATTTTAATTACAATTTTTCTTTGCACTGGAAACTGGAAAATCAACTAATTTAACAAATAATCATCAACACATGGAAATGAAATGTATTAGATTGCCTTACATATGGAGATGACATTGGAAATGAATCATGCATATTCAATAACCTTTTCTTTAAAAATTAACATTAATGCTAAACTAATTTCTCTTTACAGTTTTTCTGTAGATTCATGTGATAACTAATACAATCAGGAAATTAATAATTTAGTAATTATATGAATATTTTTGCTTCAAAAGTGTGAAAGCTATTGTAAAATTATCACAAAGTTTCATATTTATTATAATTCAATTATAATCATATTTTTATCACATACATGTTTAAACTAAAACGAAACAAACCAACATATACTAAAACAATTTTGTTTCAATTGGGATCTGTCAAAAGAAAAAACAACTGTGTAGCAATTTTAGATTATTGTTAAAAAACTACTACTGACTAATAATGTAAAAGGTCATATTTAGGCCACCATATGGCATGTTCAACAACATACCAACATTAAATAATATGTCAGATCCCATATAAATATAATTATTTTTTCAACCAGATTCATACAAATTAATAAAATAATGTTAACAACTACACATAATACAAATATAACAAAGTAACTAAAACAAATAGCAAAAATATAGCAATAATTTGTTTTCAATACTACAGAAGCAAAAAAATAAAATTAAACAATAAATTGCATGTCCATACAACTTTCACAAATTAGGTAAACATGGTTACTACAGGACTCCGGAACTGTCATAAATTGCACACTGCCATTACACACATTACTGTGCCTTTCTAAACTTTCATTAATATGTCTTTTAATGTTTGCTAATGGCATTTCTGTCTTAATTTCAATATTACATAACGAACATGACAAACAGTTATTAACAAGAGTAAGGTTGTTTTTTTGACACAGTAAACATATCACACTGTCATCTTTATGAATTGCAGACCAGTCGATATTGTCATTTTGTGATTTTTCATATTCTTCAATAAACCTGAAATTGATTTAATTATTTGAATATTGTTATTATGTACAACACAGGTTACAGAATGTTATTAAATTTTACACTGCATGCATACACATATACAGGGTTATTTGTAACGACCCAGCAACCTCGCAGAACTAGATAGCTAACACCGTAAACAACAACTTTTGTTCTAAGGTATATTCTATTATTTGGGCACTATGACTTTTCTAAAAATGATAGATATGCTGCTGCATTTGGCTTTTTGCTTTGGATGTAAAGTATATTTGGTGGTAGGGCTTTGTGCAAGACTCACTATGTAACTTTACACTATGTATATATCTACTCAATCTTCGAATCGAGTGGGGTAGTGTAAAATCTGAGATCAACAACATACCAATCTAATTCACTTTGTATTAGTTCATTTTTAATTTCGTCCAATATTTTTGTTTCCTCAATATCCGTTAATTGTTCAATTTCAATACCATCTTTGTTAAAATTGTTAAATGTATTGTTGTAAATATCAGTTAATGTTAAGCGAAGATCAGCTTCCACAGTAACACCACGAATTCTGTTTAAGAGTTTTTCACGACATGTTTTCAAGTTGTTTTTGTAATCCTGCAAATTAATTACAATGCTTGAAAAATAAATAATAGTAATATAATAAAATTAACTAAAATAACAATTACTTTTCTTATTTTCTCTTTTAATTGTACAGGAGATTGTATTTTGTTGGACTTTAGATTTTTAAAAGACGGTGATGTACCAAATTTATTCATTTTCGGAAAAAATTGCAATTTTTGTTAAAATAAAGCTTAAACAAGTACAATCTGCCAATAACTACTCTAAAAAAGTTTAGTCTTTTATCCTATGCTTTATTTTCGATGCACATCACATATAAAGTAATTTTATCAATAAAAGCGGATTGTATAAAATGTACTTCACAATTATTTTAGATTCACATTGAAAAACAATTTAAATGTACAAACAGTAACTTGCTTTGCTTGCTTGTTAGAATTTATAGTTGACATTTAATTTGTCAAATGACAAATACAATTCAGAGTTGCCAAATTCTAACAAAAGCACGTGTTTACTATAGATTACCGACTACAATGGAATGGATCGGTATTAGAAGTTTAATTTTATAATGTTTCTGTGGCACTGGATTAAAAAGACCTCTAGTCCAGTTGCAGGATTTTTATTTTGAGGCCACTTTTATCTCTTGCAGTTGATAAAAGACAAAATAAAAAGAAAATTTCGCATAGCCATCAAAACAAAGTAATACCTATAACATATTGTCAATAGTATTAGTCCTTACTAATATTACGAGGAGTACAAACATTCATCGTTCAGCTAATGTTTATTTTAGTTTATTTTTCAAATCTTTGCAGTAGCAACATTAATTATAAATGTCAGATGGATGGAAATGGAAAAAAACAATGTGAGTGATAAGTGAAAATATGGCAAAATCTAAAAGTTGAGTTTTATTAAAGTAAAGCTTAGGTATATTTTTTATCGACTAAGTTCCCTAAGTTATATGATATATAAAATAATGACTCACGTCGAGAAACGACACAGTCGCCCAGGCAAAGAGGCAATTCATTCTGGACATTTTATGGTATCACAATTTGAAGCTGAAGATCAGGATGATTTTGATGACCTAGCTATTCCTGTACCTGATGAAGAACAAAACGCCCCTAAAGAATCTGCAGTAGCCACCTATACATTGCCTACGACCTCTGAGATATTTCAACATTCAGATAAAGAAGATAGTAAACAACATCAACAACTTTCTATTGAAATATCACTTACAAAATTATTTAAATGTATGACTTTAGCATATCGGTAAGTTTGATCGCATTAATATTTCTAACAATTATTTTAATGTTCTTTGTACTATTAGGGTTATATGAAGTTTATCAATATTACGACAATATAAATTATTTCTTCTCTTTATATGCCTCTCCATGATTTCTTAAAAAGAAGAAAGTATGTGGTTGTGCCATACTAATTGTATTAGAGCAAAATCCTGCTTTAAATATTTAAAATAAATGCAACATCTGGTGATTGAAATGAATCCATTCCTTTCATACCAACCAGTATGAACAAAACATAATATTTAGTTTTAATATAAATTTAAATAACTAGAGTTCCATGTTTTGAAGTATTTTCTGATGGTGAGGAAATATCCATTTTGTAAATGTAATTGGTTTGCAAAGATAACAAAAGGTCATCAGAACCCGTACAAAAGACACAGGTCACTTGTTGTGATAACAGTCCATAATACTTACTTATAAACATACCATATAAGAATAAATCTCATTATCAATAATTATTTTTGCTTCATTTAAACAAAATATATTATTGAAATAAAACACTTTTTTTTAATAAATTTACTAATCTTGATTTATAATCTTTTTTTCTCTAGTTTATAAACAATCCATTTTCCAGTCCTATCCATCAGTATCACTATAGGATTTTAATATTTCAGAAATTTATTTATAGAAAATTATTTTTACAATGATTTGTTTGACACTGGAATGGCATATTTAGTTTATGTTCTTTCAACAATGTTTTCTGGAAACAATGTTATTTCAACAAGAAAATAATGAGATCATATTATTTGAGTGTAAATATGTTATTTTTTTATTTTTTTATCTCTATTGTTTGACCTTTGATCCGATAGTACAAGTTGCTTTGGCTAGTCTTTTTTTTAATGTTTTGTATGTATCCAATAAATTTTATTGATTTTTTTATTTACATGAATATATACAGTGGTAGTCATATAATTAGAAACAATTCTTATGAATAAAGAAAGTATAACTTCAACTGTTCATAAAAAATATACACATTCAATAATTAATAATCATGCAATAATTTAGCCACTCAAATAAAAAACTCATTAAATGTATAAAATATAAAACATATCTTACTTTTAATTACAAAATGAGTCTTAAACATTGCAAATCACTAGGCAAATCAAAATGTTCTTAGAAAGGCTCGGCTAAGAAAATCCTCTCCCAGAGAAAATACGCTAATCGTTCGTGTTGCTAAAAAAGACCCAACCAGAAAGTAAAGGCTCCAACCAGATTAAAAAAAAAGTTTTTCGCCTGATGACCTGAGAAACATCTCGTCAAGATACTGATGCGCCGAAGATTAGTGGAAGCTTCCACTAATATTCGGCACTAAATTGTTTGGAAGAATCTATCGAAAGGTACCGCTTCTTAGCAACACCGAGAGAAGCGATTATTATTCACAAAAAAAAAATGTTAATTGGACAGTATGAGAATGGAAAAAAAAAATATTTTCAGATGAAACAAAAATAAATATGGTAAATTCCGATGGAAAGCGCTATTTTAGACGCCCTGTAAACAATGCTTTTAATTATAAATACACAAGGAGTATAGTCAAGCACGGTGGCGGTACAATGGATCAATGGCAATACAAAAATATCTTAGAACACACAATGATTCCCTACTCGGACGATCATTTGCCTATAACCTGGATCTATCAGCATGAAAATGACCCTAAACACACGGCTAATAGCGTCAAATGTTTCCTTAGCGATCAGCGTATATCCGTTTTAGACTGGCCAGCAAATAGTCCGGATTTAAACCCGATAGAAAATCTCTGGTATATTGTTAAAAAACAAGTCTCAAACATACGTAATACCAGTCAAACGACTATATGAAGCATTTGTTGAAGCATGGAATTCAATCCTCCTAGAAAAATGTATTAAATTGATTGAATCAATGCCAAGTCGTTGCAGTGCTGTTATTGAAAATAAGGGATACGCCACTAAATATTAATTATAACTATTGGTAGGCTGTGGATAGTATTATTTATACTATTTCGTAAATAACAATACTAATTACTAATACTTAAAAAAATATTGTTTTTTATATTTTTTGTTGTTGTTTCTAATTAGTTGACCATTATTGTTCATACCTTAAAACTGATTTAAATGTTTGTCCGTAATGTAATATTGAAACGCAAGTGCAGCGTAATGGGATTTATATTGTTTTTCTAATAAATGAAAAATTCTTGAACATTTTGTTGTCCTATTTTTTGTTTAATTTCAAAATAAAAACGATTGTGGTGAAGTATCTTACATAATGTCAAGGACCGTTTATGTGTTTCTAATTATATGACCACCACTGGATATGTCAAACGAAAATAGTAAAATTTTATGGTGAAATGAAATTTAGCATTCAAAGCTGTAATTTACTTATTCTAATATCAGCAGCTGGCAATATACTTACATGTCTATTTAGAGTGATAGAAATGATGATAAGATACAGTCAGGTTTCATTCTTATCAAACAGTTATTTATAATAAGCTTAAGATCACTTATTGATAGCAACAAAGATAAGTGGCTTACTGTGTGCTCATACGACAACCTTGTCTATCCCCAGTACGGTTTTACCATTAAGACTGTACTTGTATTTTTTGAATTACTTGAAATTATTCCTAAATCTTATAATGTATAATTCCAATCGGTTAAAAGCAAAAATGTTTCTAATGGGCTCAAGAACTTTTATAGTAAATTTAATTATCAAAGTGCTTTTATCTAACAATAGTTTGTGACGGTAGAGCTTAAAAAAGTATGGTAAGTTGAATTTAAATACATTTTATTTGAATTTCTCAGACAAAAACTAACTTCTCCAAAATGGAATCGTTTCAAAGGTATAAAACTCCGGTGGAAGGACAAAATAAGATTAAACAACGTCATATGGAGATGCTGGCACATGCAATGTGAGTTATACAATTTAATAAATTGAGTTACTTAAAAATATGTGGATCTACTTCCATATGTTTGAGAATTCATAATGCATAATAGATAAACAACTAATATATTAAACTGCATGAGTTTGATATGGCAATACACATTATGCATAATTATATTCAATCTTATATTCCTATTACATTGATTGTTTGTGTTCATCATAATGTTGTCAGTGATGTAAAATACACATGTAATTGTGTTTATTGCGTCTGTTTTATATTAAGTACACAAATCTTTTACATTCTTAATTGTTTTAAAGATTAATTTAATATGACACAAGTAAAATTTATTAAACTTTATGTTTCTAATATCAAATATGAGTAAAACAGTTTAAATAGAAAGTTCTTCAGCTTCAATTTTGTAGTTTGAAGTACTTATGGGGTCGCCTACCTACATTGATAAATATTCGATAATACGTTTATATTACGAAACTGACTATTATGGCAGTAAAGTGGCCCTATTATTGATAACGTCCATTAGTAATTGACAATAGTTGCCTTGTGTACTCGAGCTGAGACGCTTTGAGGAGTTTACCAATTCTCAAAATGTGCTGTCTGCATTTCTCGCGATCACGGACGCGATGTAAAATTAAGACAAAAGTGTTATGATTTTTGTGTAGATGACGATTGCTGCCTTTGTGTAATTAAAAGTTTTAACAATGTTTGTGATATAGTAGTGTGTTCCATTTTGTCTGTTATTAAGGTATAAAATATAGATCTTTTATAATATTAGAATAAACATGTAGATAAATTTTATATTTATAAAGCATGGTCTCCACGCAGGGTAGACGCGAAGAACGGAAAGTTTCTTGAAGTAAAAGTTTTATTTAAGAAACCGCTTTAGTAAAATGTAGTAGAGTTGTAACAGATTGTCGTAACTACAAAGTGTCAATTTCCTATCCAAAATAATCATAGAAAAATAAATTAAAGACTTACAAATATTTTAATTGAAACATATTTTCAGTTATAAAGAAACAAAACACTTTAGTTTGCCAGTTCGCATCCCCATTGGATGTTGATACGCATGTGAAACCAGAGGTATGAAAAAATATATAAATAATAATAATATTTTATCTTATATAGCGTTAAACGAAACATTTAATTACTTAAAATATTTTCAGACAACAATATTAGAAGGCAAATATTGGAAAAGAAGAGCCGAAGCAGTAATAGCGGAATATAAAAAATGGCGCATGTTTCATATTATGAGGCTCTTCGGCAAGGGGGACACCTCTGTCCAGGATTCGGTAAATGGCTTACATAGTTTATAGAGTCAAATGTATTTGAAGTGCTTTTAATGAGACTTAGCTTCCTTGCTTTAATATTATTTTTGTTTATCACCATATGGTTCTATACTACGTTTACATATTTGAACGAGTACGCGATGGACGTACGCGTAATCTACGAGGCTATTTACTGCTTATTCTAAATAATATAAATGCATCAATGCATCAATTTGCAGATGTCAAAACTATGCGGTTTTCAGATGTCGGACATGGACACAGTGGAGTCTCAGTGCAGCGACTTTGCTGCCAACATGCTCACCGATGAGGATTACCTGACCTTCATGAGTGACACACTCTTTTCAACCATCACAAATCATCAACCTTTCGCATTTCCAGATTGCAGGGAAATCGGTATTCTTATTTACTTCAAAAGCGAAAAAAATATTGATCTCTATGTCCTGTCATACAATGTTGTTTTCAATTTTAGCAAGAGGTGCAAGCTTAGCTGATTTCATTCAACCAAGCTTAGGCCCTCTGCAACCAAATCTCGATGATTTGATGGACACTCTCGAACCGTTCCAAGGTACAGCATTGATTTAAATATTTGTCGAAATACTTATAATATTTTATAAGATATTGATATTACTTTTTATTTTCATTAGAACTCCTGTCAAGTTCTCGTTTGCCGCCTGTACCGGAAGAGACTACAATTTCTTCTGAAGATCCCTTATATAGGAGTGGAATGTCAGTAGATTCTTATAATCCGCAGAACTATATTGCTGACAGTCAAAATACTACAGCAGTCGCAATGCCTACCAGTCAGATGACTATTCATGGTATTTGCGCAATTTTAATTACATTAAACGTTAAG
This sequence comes from Nymphalis polychloros, assembly GCA_905220585.2. Lineage (NCBI taxonomy): Eukaryota > Metazoa > Arthropoda > Insecta > Lepidoptera > Nymphalidae > Nymphalis > Nymphalis polychloros. The sequence continues at coordinate 7,166,375 of HG992247.1, forward strand.
TCCAAGAGCATAAATCTAAACAATTCCTCCCTTCCAGGTACCAACAGTAACACCCAAATGATATCAATGTCTGAGCCAGCTAAAAATGACCAATTACGAGTATACAATGGACGGCTGTTTGCGCCGTCAGAGTTATCTAATAATATTCTCGGCACGCAGGAATTGTTGCCCTCGTTTCCTCAGAACACTTACGAACAGCAAAGTGCAACGCATTCCGACCAAATTCATGGCAACGTCTACGCGAGCAAGTCGCCTCGAGTGCAGTTTGTGAATACGCAAACGAAGATTCTTCCTCAACAGGACACATGCTACCCTAAATATAATTCCGGTTAGTGATTTATACACTGGATATTTAATATCTGAGTCATTTAACCGTCATTTCATATAGTGTTGTCTTCCTCAGTTTTGCCGCCATCACAGACAGCACCAGAAACTGTATCATTGCTACAGCAGCCGGTACAGAATTCTAAATATGCTTCCACTTTAGTGATACAAGGAAGAAGTGGATACGGTCGAGAGAAGCCGCGGTCTAGGCTAAGTCATTACTCGGGCCAGGTGGCAAACAACCACTACCAAGGTTACTCGCAACCTCTGCAGAACCCAGTGCATGTGACCCCACAGAACTATGAGGTGCGGCCCTCCGTGCGACACTCCCCGCCCCAAATGCAGTACCTGCAACCGAACCCGGTAGACTTTAAGGCGAAATCCTCACCGAACAGCGTCAACACGCGATCATTCAAATTGCCTTCGCCACCTCTAGTTCCGGTAACTTCTCAACAGGTAATCCCCAAGAGTAACATTTCGATATCGAAGTCGAGTCGTTTATCAATCGGTTACGTAATGAGAGTCGGACGTCACGGCAGGTGCAGGTCGCCGTGGGTGTAAACGTGGTGAGCGGCCTGAGTGCGGCGAGTGCGAAGAGCGCCCGTAACAAGGAACAGTATCGCTCGCACAGCTTACCACTGGGGGCCCAGCTCGGTGCAGATTGGGTGGTGAGCGCGCCCGCACATACGCACGCGCCCTCTCACACGCACACGCACGTGCACGCACATGCGCACTCGCTCGACGCCTCCGGCACGCATGCCTCGCGAGTGAGTCAAATACTTTTTTAGTACAATAAATATCCTCGATCTTGGAAAACTTTACTTTCAATCTGTCGACAGGCGCGCGAGGTGACTCCCGGAGCCATTCGGATCCGGTCGAGGTCGTCGTCGAGCAGCGTCTCGGCGGAGGGCGCGGGTGGTGGTGGTGGAGTGGGCTCGGCGCGCCGTCCGCCCCCGCTCACGAGTGTGGCCTCCGAGCCCACGCTGCCGCAGGCCAGCGTCATGCTCGCGCAACTGCTCTCAGCCCAACACTGTTAGTTGTTCTCTTGCCACTTCCATATGATAAATTAATATCAATTCAGCTATGATGAAACCGAAAATGCTTATTTTATTATTATATGGAAATTAGTAAATTTATTTAAAGTAAACCAATAACTTAATAAATAAATATTAAAATATACTTGAAAATCTAAATTAAATTTGCAATACAACATTTTTACTGAGACGGGTTAAAGAAATAATGCAACGCGATCCTTTGATATACATAAGATGGTGAGGCTTTGAATCGTATCTTTATAGAATTTAGTTTTAAGTGATAAATGTATATAATTTTATAAAAAAACAAAGCTTAATATTTTCAGCTCAAAGCTTGTATAAATTGAATAATAGCGTAGAGGAAAGTGTCGGAGTCAATGATGCCACGAAGTCCCCCGTCCTCAGAGGACAGCCCTCGCCCATTGGGAGTGATATCATATCGCCTCACCATGTAAGTATTTTATATTCAATTATTTAATAATAATTAAAGTTGAATTCGTTAGCTAAATATAAAATAACGTAACATAACGTTATCTCACCACGCCCTCCCGACGCGCCTCCAATTACCGGGCTTGTGTTGCCATTTTATCTTCATATTTTTGCAAAAGATAAATGACAGCAGAATAATTATGCTGCTTGTTTATTGAATGAATATTAATAAGCTATGATAATTACCGACAGACGTTACTTATTAAGCTTTAATAATTTTAAGATAAATGTAATTCTTATGGTCTATTTCATTTTGGATTGCCACAAAACAAAGAACAATTTAACAGCGTTATGATTAATATTTAACATTATTAAATTATAGTACCAATCATAAGTTTCATATCAATTTCTTAATCAGGAATTCAGCTTTATATGTAATTTTTTATTATATATTTAATATAAGAATGTAACTTAGTAATTGGCTAAGATGTTAGAGGTGATTTTTATTATTTGTAAGATAAAATGTAATTAATATTATTCATTCAAGTTGAAATTGAAATGCAATTTTAATGATCGTACAACACCATTATAAAAACATTCCAAATATAACTGTTATACATAAAAAAGTGAAAACAAGGAAATAGCTTGATATAAAGATTTTTAGGTTAAACAGCGAGGTTAGAAGTAATCGGTCCGTCAGTTATCTAATAGACCGTCCGTTATCAGCTATTTGCGAAATTCTTATCCTAATCAACGTAGTATTGACGATTTGTGACATCGTTTTCGTCGCCAATCACGCTCCCGACTTGTGCAAATTTCTGTCGCCTGATGGCAGACTTCGATCCCGCGCCCGTTATCTCCGTCGAGGCAATAAAACAACGGTTACTATCTGTCTGTTGGTGGGTTTCTGGCAAGAGTTTGATAAGACCGTTGCGTAGACGAGCAGCGTATGTAGATATTTTAACTGATTGTAGCCTTCGTAAAATGACTTCCTATATTTTAAAAAAGGTCAAATCAAGTAATCTTCAGAATAAACATTTTTATTTTTTATCGTCCACTGGTTGCTATGATATTCATTTTTGATTTGAAATTAAGTTGCCTCCTGTATCTTTCTTGACTCATTTTTAAGTAGACTTATTTATAAGTTGGTTTTAATTTGATGTGATTTTAAGACATACCAGTAAACAATATCGGTTACTAACCACATCGCCTGTCACATGGCTCCCATACTTCAAAGTTTTAAACTTATATTTGTATCTTAAATCATTCGCTGCAGCGCCGTCTAGACGAGAGGACTTCGGAAATATATATGACTGAGTTTCTTATGTATACTATGATATTATAGTTAAAAGATTTATAACCATATTCTTTACAATAATTTATAAATAGTGCAACACCAAAAAATATATACATATATGGTTATTGTATCATATATAGTAAAATCATAAAAAAAACGAGACGCGTCCTGAGAGGGGCTATATATCTATTTATTACCTACGACTACGTCTACGTGCGGGTAGAATTTGAAATATTGCTAGCTTGTGCGCTGTTAATTAAATTTAGATTATATTTTTGTGCTGTTATTGATCTCGTAATGCTTAGATGATAAATATCGGTTTTAATGAAAATATATTAATATATTTGTCAAATCAAATAATTTAAATGTGTGGTGAAATACTTTCAATGTACTTACACGTAATTGAACAACTATATACAGGGCTATTTGTAACACACCAGCAACCTCTCAGGACTAGATAGCTAAAACCATAAGCGACAACTTTTGTTCTACGACTTCGGACATAACTCGATATATGAAAAAAAAAATGATTTTACGAGTTTTTGTCGTACTGTCGTGACATTTGTAGATCTATCGAATGGGTCGTTACAAATAACCCTGTATACATATAATACGTTTGTACTTGCGCTGAAAATAAAATTAGACTATCATACAGCAACTTTTGAGAATTAATTTAACATTCGATTTGACCATAAAATGACGCGATATTTTAGAGTATTTTTTAGAAGTAAAATATATTATAAAATGATCATGACACTTGTTTCTATGCTTGGCTTCTCTTATCTCCACACGCGATAGTAACAAAGCCTATGATTAAATATCGGTATTTTGTATGATCAGTCTATATTAAAACGTAATATGTGTGCATCGCTGTGAACATTATTATATGAATACTGAATTATATCATGGCTGTTTTGTATGAGTATGATATAGCCTTACATAAAGCCTGAATTACAAACAAGCTTTTCGCTGTGATTTGGAGGTCAATTCCTTTCTAGATTTTTGTTACAATAATTGTTCTTATGATACTAAACGAAAAAAGGCAATTTTTTATAATTAATATTGAAAGGCTATTTATTGTATTACATTGTATTAAAATGTTCTGCTGGTAGCCAGACAAATGTTGACGTTTATTATTACTATATCGATTCTTAAGTTTACATTGTGAGATTCTAAATCCTCAATAATAAGGACCGAATACAAATGTAGTTTCTGAAATAAATGCGTTCAAATATACAAACTCCCCAGCGGTGTAATATATATAGTTTAGTCGTTGCTTAAAAGCAACGTCAGATAGATGTATACATACAATAACTATAAAATTATAAAGATACATATCAAATGAAATATATTATAAAACATAATGATCTTATTTACTTAAAATATATTTGTATTACCGAATTCTATTTGTATAATAAAATTGTTAGTAGGAGGGCACCGGTAAGCGGATTGACCTCATTATATATTTATATCGTTACGAGATTAGTTGATTGAGGTTGAAGATGAAGAGGTGAACGATGATATTGATAGTAAATAATGTAAACTCAATTTCGTAACTAAGCCTACCTCACTGCGATATGTTTCATAATACTGAATATTATTTTTAAAATATTTATTTATTAAACAAACTACGAGTATATGATTAAGTTTTTATTATTAAAAAAATTAACCCATATACATATTATAAACGTAAAATTGTATTGTATTATACGATATTATGTACCAAAATTTTCCCGTAAGTACATAAAATATTCTAGGGAAATAATCATAAAATTCGGTTGTGTATATTCAGGAAAAAATCGCGCAAATACTATGCACTCAGGCGAAACATAGAACTTCAATCTCTTTAAAGTTGGCTAAGTAGTATAAGAATGTTTTTGAATGGACGGTTAAAAGTTTCATCCGTCTTTTTAGATTGATGTGTTTAAAGAAACATAGTTTTGAGATTTGATTGAGCGTCATGCGCAGTTGAAGATTGCACTCTATCTGATATCGTGTATACGAATCGCTTCGCAACGTTGACCTAATGTGGACGTGGTCGGCAGTCGCGTGCGCAGTCGCTGTCGCCGCCGGGCTCGCCGGGCTCGGAGCGCGCGGGGTCGCCGCGGGAGGGGCGCGAGGCGCGCCGCACGCACCTGCACGCGGAGCAGAAGCGTCGCTACAACATCAAGAATGGTTTCGATACGCTACAGGCGCTCATACCACATCTCAATACCAATCCTGCCGCTAAGGTATTTTTTAATTATTACAGTAAAATATTGTTTCAAACTAATTTGTAATTTGTCTGCTGAAAGCTCGAGCCAGTTCGTTCAGTGTGGCAACTAATGTTGGTACAGTTTGAGGTACATGCAGCACTATCCACTGAAATTGCAGTGTTTGATTTTCAGATCAGTAAGGCTGCTATGCTACAAAAAGGAGCCGAGTATATTAAGCAGTTGAAGGCAGAGAGGAATCAAATAAAAGAAGAAATGGAAAGTTTACGACAGCAGATTGAATGCCTAAATAATTCCATTTCGTAAGTAACTTAACAATCTCATCATAAGCGATCGATTTGTTACTTTTATACATCGTGCTCTGTAGAGTGAAAATTAATTAAGTTACACTTCTGCCGAGATAGTCTTAATGTTAATAAGTATCATAAATTTATAATGTTAAATAATTTGATACACATTATAATGTACAAGTGAACGAATGTTTAAATGATATTTAATTTAAAGAATGTGTTGATATTAAAGCATATATATTACCTATATTGCCTTCATTGTTATATCCACAATTATTTCGAAGAAGTATAAAGTGATGTAGTTTTTTAATCGAAATTGATTCGAAAGGAAGCGAAAAGATAAATAAAGACCTCGGGTCTTTGAAATTGAATTGACATGACATAGTTCTAACTAATTAGGGCTAAAGCACTGAATGTGTTGTTTGATGAATAAATTATCCATTATTTATCGAGTAAAATGTATTTTGATATTTACAACAATAACGATAATAATTATTATTTATTTTGATAAATAACATAAACATAACGTCCTCCAGACCGATTTCGGCCACGGCGGCCAATCTCAAGAGAGATTAGCCAACTGCGCAGGACATATTATAGTGTACAAGTGTGTGCGCAAACACAGGTGCACTCGCTATTCCTTATCTCTCATAATCCGATGGGACGGAAATCCGACACGACCGGAAAGAGTTCAGGCGCAGGACCAACGGCTTCACGTGCTTTCCGAGGCACGGGAGTGTACACACTTCCAACTTCCAGACTCCGGGCTGCTATTGAGAGTTTTCTGACAGAAAAACCCAATAACTACTTATTGGCCCGCCTGGGAATTGAACCCAGGACCACCGGGTCTGCGGCCTTATATCTAGCCACTAGACCAACGAGGCATTTTGATAAATATATAATAGATAGACGTAAAAACAAAAAAAATCGGTGATTGTCACGGACTTTTTTTTATGAATGACACTAAAAAAGGGACGAATGTCTTATCACAGTCTTACTTTTGTACAAAGTAAGACATATTAATTTGTCTTACATTAGACGAAGTTACAGAACGTGAGACCTCCTCAAAACCATGATTTTATATATTGCTTTCGAAGTGCGCCTCGCTGCATTTCGTGGGATAACGTCGCATATTAATATTTATTTGACTAATTAATTTTCGCTCTATGGGGACGATTTGTAAATACATGAAACGTTTACATGTGTTAAAAAAAATTAAAGGTTCTTCCTAACATTAGTAATTACTAGATAAATATGGAACGATCAGTGTAAAGACGTGATGCCCGTCCCCGCAGCAACTGCCACTCGCTGCTGCCGGCGACGGGCGCGCCCGTGTCGCGCGGGCGCGCGGGCCGCCTGCGCGAGATGTTCGCCGCGCACGTCGCCGCGCGCACCGCGCACAACTGGAAGTACTGGCTCGTATCCTTTAAACGACCCCACACTTTTACACCAGCCATTTTATTATAATTGAAATTAATTATTTTTTTAAACAAATTGAAGCATTATCGAATGAGGAGGCAACGTTATTTTCTCGATTATTGTGTACAAATCTACCGCCTCCTCTAAGCCGCGGATCGCGACTAAATCTCATCGCCGCGATTCATGGGCCAGTGTCGGCCCCGCTTACGGTGTAATCTCGTAAGTTCGGAAGTCGTTTGTTTCCGTGTCAGTATTTCTAGAGAGATAATTACTTAACGAGCGTACAGTTTAGCGTAGTGAGCGCGGCGCTGGTGGAGTCGTTCAGTGCGTGCGTGTCGTGCAGCAGCGCCGCCGACCTCGTGCGAACCACGCTGCTGTGGGCCGAGCAGCACTGCTCGCTTGTCGAGATGCGGCCCGGTACGTAAGAGACGACGACCGAGTAAAACCTTATTCTAATTTTGTTATTTACAGTATAAATAATAATTAAATTGACATCGGCTTAGGCTGGCAAACGTTTTCGGTCCAAAATCGGACTGTGAGAGTGAGGCAGTAGAACCTATCAGTTGAGATCGGTCCTGCCATTTCGTATTGTTTATTAAGAAAGTGGTATTTTTGCAGCGGTACTGAACTCGCTACGAGTCCTCTGTACGACGACTGACATCCTGACGAGTCCGGAGCGACTTGCGGACGAGGCGCGCGCCGCCGCCGCCGCCGCCGGCGTCAAGCGCGAGCCCACGTAGCGAACGCCGCCGACACCGCCGACGCCGCCGACACCGCCGACACCGCCGACACCGCCGACACCGCCGACACCGCCCGACACCACCAGCCATCTACCGACCTACCGCCCGCCCGACCGGTCGTGAGAATTACACGTTTCGATGTATTTACGTACTTTTATCGTAACTATTATATCCCACTACTAGTAAAGGTACCCTTCGTCATCTGAAACTTGTAATTTCATCACGCAATTGGTCGTAGTGTAAGTTTATTTGCAGCTTATTTAGGTATTAATTATCACTTGAGCCGAACATTACACCGTGTTCGTGTAAACGTGTCTCGACGGATGTAATCGATGTCTCCAATTTTAGTTACAGCGCTAAATATAAACGATGTCTATCGGTTCTGTGCCAATGTTCTAATATACGCAAAGTACCTTTATGAAATGTTGAATTGATTTTATCTAAATATTAATTATTTAATCATATTGCATTGTATAATTATGCGATATTATCATTCATAATACGACGCATTTATATGCGTGTAATGATTTACATTTATTTCTTATGTCCGTCACAAAAACTGTAAAAATGTATGAAATTGAAAATAATAAACATATTAATTGATAATATTGACATGCCAATGTATATGAGGTATATGCTTATACTGAATGGGTACGTTTGTTAGAGATTAAATATCTGCCTTGTACCTAAAATAATTAATACTCAACAAAGGCGTTAATACAATGGCGGTGTTTCCGGCCATTTATGAATATGTGCAATTTCTTTTGGTGTTCACATATTGATCTAACGATCGAAACGCACAATTTAATTTTTGTTAATTTTGACGGGTAACGGTCGAGCTTAAACAATTCCGCTGGTAAATAAATGTGTAATAATTATATCTGACATTATATTTACGATTATAAGAAAAAAAAAATAGTTAATTTTATTAGTTCAATAATTTACAAATATCAACGAATCTTAAATATTTTTAATCCAAATATAATATGTCAGAGTGAATGTAAATACTAATATTAATTATAATGAAAGTGAATCAGTGGCTTGCTATTGTGCCTTCTCTATTAATATTTGACAGTGTAAAGTTAAATCCGTTGTAGTTTTCTACCAAAGATTGATATGTCCAATCTTATGACCACCGTGTGGGGTTGGGGACCACCCAATATTCCAAGCGTACCGCAGTGTGCGCGTCCGCTGTCCCGTCCCGTTGCAAGTGAATACCAATATAGTCATTAAGCGAAAAAAAGAGAATTTATTAAATATGTCGAGATTTAATTTAGAATTACTATAAGTATATTTACGCGAGTAAGGTACTTTAAGTAAGTAAATATTTTTATATGGTTTGTGTCTTGACACGAATATTTTTATATAAAGTGTGTAAATCGGTGCCAACGTAAATATTGTTGTAATTTGTTATATAGTAATATAATTTTCTAATGTATCGTTGACTCTGGTAGCACGTTGTGTTTGGAGGCGCCTCTGCCCTCGAGTGAGCTTTAATGAGTTATTTGCAATTGTTGTTCTTATGGAAATACAGTTTGAAATGAAAACTACGACTCGTTTTATTATAATTATTTATTCAATAAACATCAATTGTTATTCATTATTTACATGTATATTTTCTAAAACGATTAAAATTACATTATTATTGCTTCAAAGTCATTCGGTGGTCCTCGAAGTTATTAAATTAAACAAATAAATACGAGCAACTTCAGTCTTCTTTTTAAAGCGATATATTTACGTAATCTGTCCGAATAAGTAACTTACGACGCGGCGACGAGACGCCGGCCTGGGCTCGGATATTGGAAAGTAATCTACCCGGTGTGACCAGGGTCAGTAGACCCGTTGCTACGTGCGTAGAGCGAGGCGCGCGGGCTCAGCAACGACTCCACGTCGGCACTCCTTGAAGCTACGCCGCGCTCCAACAATATGGCGCCGTCGTAGTCACGTACGGATGATATGCGGTGCTGGAGATATACAACACTATTATATATTAGGTCCTTACATATGAAATTGGCGTTTTGTAGGGGAGGAATATAAAGTTATAGTGCACAAGTGTTTTTTTTGTAAAATATATTTAATTAATCAAAGTATGCACCGTTGTTATCTATGCACTTTTGCCATCTCACAGGTAGTTCATTGATCCCTTTACTAAAAAAACCATGGGGGCAAGAATCAATGAACTCTTTGATGGCGGTTTGGACTGCCGCATCGGAGTTGAATTTTTTCCTTGTAATAAGTTGTCCAAATTCCGGAAAAAATGGTAATCTGTTGGAGCAAGATCCGGGGAGTACGGTAGATGTCGCAGACATTCCAATTGTAGCTCATCTAACTTAGTGGTTGTTTGTTGGGTAGTGTGTGGTCTTGCGTTGTCGTGAAGCAGCAGTGGCCTAGGGCGATTGACCAATCTCGGTTGTTTAGCAGCTAGTTCTTCCTTCATGGTTTGCAGTTGCTGACAATAGATATCTGCCGTAGTAGTTTGGCCAGATTTTAGAAAGCTGTAGTGAACGACACCGGCGCTAGTCTACCAAACACTCACAAGTAACTTTTTCTGAGTCAATTTTCGTTTAGGGCAGGATTTGGCTGGGTCTCCAGGGTTCAGCCACTGCGACGAGCGCTTCCGATTATAGTACTGTATCCACTTTTCATCATAAATAATGATTTGATTTAAAATACCTTCATTATTGTGTCGGTTGAGCAAAGTAACACAGCAGTCGACGCGTGTTTGCAAGTTCGATTCTCTCAATTCATGAGGTACCCATCGTTCAAGATTTCTTACTTTCCCGATTTGCTTCAAGTCGATTAATACAATTTTATCACTTACCCCGAAGCCTGCAGCTATCTCTGAAGTGCTTTGTGATGGATCCGCTTCCACAGTAGCCTTTAATTCTTCATTTTCCACTTTGGTCTCCAGCCGTCCACTTGGTTGGTTCTGAAGGTCGAAATTTCCAGAACGAAAACGTTGAAACCAAAAACGTACCGTGCTTTCTTTTGCGACACCAGCGCCTTCCACATCATTAATCCTTTGAGCTGTTTCTGCAGCACTGGTGCCACGGTAACTCGTACTCGTAAATATATCGATATTTCATGTTTTCCATTGTACGGTAATAAGCGACGCCAAAGAAAATAATCATGAGGAAAAACAAATGAATGACTGTTTTCAAAACTCAAATGTACCAGCTAAATGAATGTATAAATTTGAATTTGGAATTCTTAACCAAAGTCGAGATATTTCAGATCAAAGTGGTCAGTACGACAAAACGCTAATTTCATATGTAAGGACCTAACAAATACAGTGGTGGTCGTATAATTAGAAACACTAGCAACGGTCCTTGACATTATGTAAGATACTTCACCGCAATAGGACAACAATATGTTCAACGATTGCCGACGAACGACTGCCTCGTTGGTCTAGTGGCTAGATATAAGGCCGCAGACCCGGTGGTCCTGGGTTCAATTCCCAGGTCGGGCCAATAAATAGTTATTGGGTTTTTCGGTCAGAAAATTCTCAGTAGCAGCCCGGAGTCTGGAAGTTCGAAGTGTGTACACTCCCGTGCCTCGGAAAGCACGTTAAGCCGTTGGTCCTGCGCCTGAACTCTTTCCGGTCGTGTCGGATTGCCGTCCCATCGGATTATGAGAGCTAAGGAAAAGAGAGTGCACCTGTGTTTGCGCACACACTTGAGCACTATAATATGTCCTGCGCAGTTGGCTATCTCTCTTGAAATTGGCCGCCGTGGCCGAAATCGGTCTGGAGGACCTTATTCTTATTATGTTCAACGATTTATCATTTATTAGAAAAACAATATAAATCCCATTGCGCAAGTGCAGTTTCAATATTACATTACGGACAAACTTTTAAATCAGTTTTAAGGTATGAACAATAATGGTCAACTAATTAGAAACAACAACAAAAAAAGTATAAAAAACAATATATTTTTAAGTATTAGTAATTAGTATTGTTATTTACGAAATAGCTACTATCGACAGCCTACCAATAGTTATAATTAATATTTAGTGGCGTATCCCTTATTTTCAATAACAGCACTGCAACGACGTGGCATTGATTCAATCAATTTCATACATTTTTGTAAGAGGATTGAATTTCATGCTTCAACAAATGCTTCATATAGTTCGTTTTGACTGGTGTTACGTTTGTTTGAGACTTGTTTTTTAACAATATACCAGAGATTTTCTATCGGGTTTAAATCCGGACTATTTGCTGGCCAGTCTAAAACGGATATACGTTGTTCGCTAAGGAAATATTTGACTAACTTGAAAATAACACTTTTTTTCCATCCTCGGTCCGTCCAATTAACATATTTTTTAGCGAATAATAATCGCTTCTTTCGGTGTTGCTTGGTAAGAAGCGGTACCTTTCGAGAGATTCTTCCAAACAATTTAGCTTCCACTAATCTTCGGCGTATCAGTCTTGACGAGATGTTTCTTGGGTCATCAGGCGAAAAAACTTTATTTTTAATCTGGTTGGAGCCTTTACTTGGGACTTTTTTAGCAACACGAACGATTAGCGTATCTTCTCTGGGAGAGGATTTTCTTGGCCGAGCCTTTCTAAGAACATTTTCAACAGTTCCATGTGTTTTATAATGATCAATTGCATTAAAAACTTTCTTAACAGAACAATTTAAATGCTCAGCTATTCTTCTATACGCCCACTTATGATCTATATGTAAATTAACAATGATTTGCCTAGTTGACGCGTCACTACTTTTATTTTTGCCCATTTTGAACAAAATAAAATTCAGATTAAATTTTGAATTGCCACCAAAATAATAGAAAAAGAAATGTTATTCTCCAATTTAAAAAAAAGAACGAGCTATGGATTCTTTTTTAAAATGTTTCTAATTAGGCGTCCAAGCGGCCAGTAACAGAAAATAAACTCCTACATGTGTAAGACACATTTTGTAATTAAAAGTAAGATATGTTTTATATTTTATGTATTTAATGAGTTTTTTATTTGAGTGGCTATATTATTGCATGAATATTAATTATTGAAGGTGTATATTTTTTACCTTTGTACAACATTTGTACGTTTGTGTATAACATTTGTACGTTGAAGTTATACTTTCTTTATTCATAAGAAGTGTTTCTAATTATATGACCACCACTGTATATGGACGTATGTGTGATAACCGTTTATATGAGAGCTAGCCCTTATGGAGTCTTCCAAAAATATTATTCATGGTTGGTTTTCATGGATATTTCGTAAGAAAAGAATTGACTGATATTCAGGGGCGTAGCTATCACCGTACGTAGCACCGGGCGTAGATATCAGCCGTATCAAAGATACGTGGCCCTCCAGCCACAGGGGCCCCGAATCCGTGTAAGTAAATATTCGTAAAATGTAATCCAAATTTTCACTCGAACTACGCTTAAGTTCCCGAGAAAAAATTAAAATATTATACACTTTTTTTAAATAAATTTGAATAGCTAGTTGAACTCTTTGACGGTCAAGGCGCTAAATTCGCCTTCTCACTGTTTATGATTTCCTCGTACATGACACACTCGCTCCATAATCAAGATTGAAGTCATCTGATCTCACTGTTTATATTATTGTTTTGGGGCCCCCCGTATCTTTGATATTGCTGCTACGGCGGTAGCTACGCGCTTGTTCAAATTCCTTGATACAAAGTGACGATTACTTATTGTTTTTAAAATTAAAAACTAAACAGCTCGGAAAAGAAAATACCCTGACACGTTTCACTTTATGCATAATAAAGTCTGGAAAATAGCATAAGGTCTTAACTGACAAACTAAAAAAAATGAAAAGTACAATCAATGGCAAAATAAATTACCGCGACAGTAAGAATAGTAGCGTTAGGCGCGACGGTGGCGATCGCATTCAGCAAGGCGCGCTCGGCGGTCGCGTCGAGAGCGGCGCCGGGCTCGTCCAGCAGCAGCGCGGCGGCCGGCCGCGCGTGCAGCGCCGCGCGCGCCGCGCACACACGCGCGCCGCGACCGCCGCCCCACCCGCCGCCCCGCCCTCCCCTCCCGCGCGCGCCGCACACGCTACACTCTGTACGCACGTTTATTATAATTATTTAATATTCATTGTACGGATACGATAAGCAGATACTGAGACGATATATTATGTGAATATTTAAAAGTTTAGACAGTATTTATTATCCATCATTCTTCCTCGAATCGATACATGCTAGTGAATATATCGTCCCAAAAAGATCCCATTAGTTTTGTATCATTTACAAGTTACATTTTATATATATAAAAACAAACCTAAACCAGCCGGCTGTGCAGTCACATAGTCAAACAATCCGACGGCTCGTAAGCTTTGCCAAATTTCTTCATCTGTGTGCACGGCGAGTGGGTCGAGGTTCTCTCGCAGTGTTCCCGAAAACATGACAGTTTCTTGTGGCAAAACCACCACCCGGTGGCGCAGCACACGCAACGGAACATGCGTAATGTCTTGACCATCGAGCAATACGCGACCGCTGTGAATTGTCGTTGCGCCCGCACAAGTCAATAGAAGTGTGGACTTCCCGCTCCCACTACGACCACAAATGGCGATCTGAAATATATAAAAACCAATGAAGAGACGCCGTTTATTCATAAAATATGTATCGTATTTATTGCGAAATCACCTTACCCTTTGACCAGGTTTAACTGCGATATTAATATTTTGAAGCACTGGCGGTGATTCTGGTTGGTATTGAATAGTTACATCTTGGAATTCTATTTTACCGCTCCGTTGCCAATCCGTAGGAATAGGACCTTAATATATAAAAGAAAATGACGCTCATTACACCTAAGTCCAAATATAATAGGTGTATTTATAACAAATCAGTTTATTCTAGTATATTACGTACAATCTTCTCTGTAATCCTCTTGCGGCACGTCGGTGTCGGTGAGCAGGCGCTGCACGGACGCGAGCAGCGTGTCTAGGTCCGCGCGGCCCTTGCCGAGGTGCGCGAGGTACACGGGCAGCAGCAGCGAGTAGGTGCCCGCCAGGCCCGTGACCGCACCCCCGCTGCCGCTGTACAGGGCCGCGGCCAGAGACACGAATACGCTGCATGCACCCATTACGTCCTGTTATTTGGTAATGATATCAATAATATTATAGTATGTCAGTACCTATCTACTATCAGTTAGCATTTATGTCAATAAAAGAAATAGTAGCTAATTGCATACTTGTACGAGTTGTGGATATGAATTGTTTTTAAGCTAAATAGATATTATTATTATTTTTCCTTTTACGAGTATCTACTCGTTGACTAAATTGAAAGTTTTTATTTCGATCTAAATATTGTTATTACCAGTGTAAGGCTCAACCAACGATTAGCAGAATTGAGCAGCAACAAAGCGTTGTGATTGCGATCGAGTCGGCGGCAGAATGCGTCACGCATGCGTGGCCGCAGACATCCCGCGCGTACTGTGACCGCACCCGACAGAGTCTGTGCCGCCAGTGACACCGCTCGCGCTGCGCTCTCAGCTTCTGCACGTTGGAGGATCCTGCGGTTCAATAGATACTTATTGCTCATCATAAGAATAACACTACCCTTAATCCTTATATCCTTTTATTGTCAAAATTCGTATCCTTGTCTATTGTTTTACTTATTATCAATTTGTTCCAGTCTTACCTAGCATTCTTTAAATAAATAGATTGTAGTACAATATACATAGCACACGCTGGAATTATTGCAAGTAAGGTCCATGGCGACGCTATTGCATTAACAAGTATAGCAGCTCCACAAAGTAATGCTAGGTGAACCCATCTGTTCACAGCCGTTGGCAACTTCTGTAATGACAACATTTGATATATTATTAATATATATTAAAAAAAAACCTACCTCATTAGTCTAATCCAACCGTCAGTTCAAACCTGGATCCCGGGTGGGACCAATAAAAATAATTGGGTATTTCTGATGGAATTATAATATTAGCCCGTAGTCAAGAAGTTGGCAGTGCTTAGACTCGTGTACTCGCCTGAACTGTATCCAACAGTTTATGAGGAAATAGAAAGTACACCTAGTTTTACGTATACGCTTGTTTACTAATATATCCTGCGCAATTGGCTTTTCGTCCAGAACAAGTTAATTTTTATCATTATCATTTATTTTTTACAATATAAAAATTAAGGGCTCTATTTACTAGTAATGTAATTTGTCTTACTCAAGTGCTCACATCCCAAAATAATATCCACGAAATTAAATAACCTAGCCTAGTTTTTCTTATAAATATGACTGTACCTTATCAACAACAAGTGTATCAGAAGAGAAGCGGTGTATCGTATCTCCAGCCGAGCGTGAGTTGTGATAGTGCAACGGAGCATGGAGCGTAGCATGCAGCAGGCGTTCATGTAGAGTGCGTCTCGAAGCAGCACCGGCGCATGCGCATGTGACTTGTGCACAGCCTGCAGCGCATATCGCGCCCGCGCACCACAGGGCGTAGACACGTATCATGTTCCATGTCTAGAATATTAAGACTAGTGTTTATTTGAATATGTTAAATAAAATAAATCAATTGTTAGGTCGTTACATTTGTTTGTTAAAATAAAATTCATTTCAAACAAAATAACTGAGTAAATTGAGTAAATTATAAATTAATATAAATATGAACCTCTTGATCAGATTGTAGAGAGCGTGCATTCTCTGCAGCTAGATGCGAGAGCCAGTAATCTGCAGCGAGTGCCACCGCCTGCGCCACCACCGCGACCACACAGTACGCGGCGCCCCACCATCGGCACGTTTGACCGTATTCCCACCATACTTTGGACTGTAGGCGTATACGTGTTGATAAGTAGAGTAATAGATTTCACTGTCACGATACACTTGTAAGTAACGTGACGACGTATTCATTTAAAAAAGTTATGACTATTAAATATTAATTAAATCACCTCGTTCAGAACAAGTTCGTCTTCTGTATTAGGCTCTGGCACGTCCTCCTGCGCAGTATACGTCTCAATTCCGTTGCAAGTGGTAGAGTTGAACGTAGCCTCATCGGAAGGCTCTTCCACTACTGTCCCTAAAAATTTTTGGTTAGATTTTAATATATTTTGACCTCTTTATTTATAATATTACAATAAAATAATTTACCATTATTTTGTGTTGAATGAGTTGACGTATCAGAATCGGAGCTTAATATTCGAAGTAAATTCCTCGGCGTCCATCTGTAAATACAATTATATTAACTCTAAGATTTGAATGTCTGTTTGGCAGATATATCTACAATTACAAATAATACACATGCTACATATAAAGTGTTTTATTATTACCTGGATAGTGTATGATACGGTCTGCGGCTTAAAAATCGTCGTAATAAGCTTGCTTCATGCTGTAAGACTTCATTAGATTCATCTGCACTAACGGCGCGTCGTAAGTCACGAGAACATCTAATTGTTTATGTATCATTGGATATTAGAAAAACTAGAAAATATATATACCATTACTTGTAAAGACTCATAGCTAACTCACTTGTAGTTTTGATCAGTCGGAGACGGAGAGGAAAATTGACGTGATATTGGTGGCCGCACTCGCTTTGCGATTTGACGCCAACTGCCGCCCGCACACGTGGGCACCTCTGTTAAGAGATGAGCTCCGACTGCTTCGTTAATGCCCACATGCTGGCATAATTATAATTTACAGACATTGACATAATTGAATTTCGGTTATAATTCTCTCTACATTTAAACAACATACCATAGCATCATCAGACATATTTCTCTGAAACTGCAACCGGCTTATTGCTCGAAGAAGTTGTTTTCTTTCACGCACAGCGCCTCCGGTTGGACCCGCGCCGGTTCGCGACGCTGTTGCACGGGCGTCGGCAGCCAATCGCGCCCACTGACTTATAATGCCTTCAGACATAGTATTGAGACGACCGACTTCACTTACACGGCCGTCCCCCATTGCTATTATCTATTTAATAATGAAGTATAAAATAATGTTGTCTTTTGTTATTATTCTAATGTATATTATTACTCGAATAAAATAAACTAACTTACAAAGTCCGCGTAATGTAAGACCTCTAATCTGTTCGTCGCTAATATGACTGTCCGACCAGATCGCGCGGCAGGTATGAGTGCCCTCGCGACTAAATGTTGCGCCAGGGTCACATCTAAAGCACTGAGAGGTTCGTCGAGGACAATGAGTCTCGCTTTGGAGTATAAAGCACGTGCGACACATAAACGAACCCGTTGTCCTCCCGACAGCGGCGTCCCATAGCTTCCCAATTGAGTATCATCACCGTCTACAATTGTACATATTATTAATTTACCACCATATATTGAAACTGACTAAAAAAACAGATATATTACCCGGTAGCAGCTGCAAGTCAGGTCGTAATCCGGTGGCACGCAGCACGCGAGCGTACCTTTTTGGGCACCACGCACTATCCATCAAAATATTATCTCGTATCGAGCCTTCAAGAAGCCAAGGCGGCTGACCAGCGTACCATGTTGAACAATGACTATAATTGAATTATTATTTATGAAGTATTATTAAAATAAAAACAGCGAAAATCAGAGAACAAAATAATACTAATCATCTTACAATATTAAATGAGCATTTCTTATATATAAAATACATATTTATTTCGTATGTGTGAGCTCGTGGAATCAGCTCTAACGATTTAGTTCAATTTTTGAATTTAGATGAGGTATTGCTTTTAAAGGTTATCTATAAAGGTGCATTACAAAAAAACTAATTATGCAGTAGGGCTAGAAGCTCGGTAGATCAGTCAGTACTAATTTAATTAATATGTTACTCTAAAATTTAAAATCAATTCCTCTATATTCCTCGGTATCTAATACGAGGTCATATTATGTATTCAGTCAGCTCTTTGTGTGAAAGGTACGTGAGTCGTGAATGTAATTTAATATAGATTAAAATCGATAGTATAAAGAGTCGGATAACTAAAGTTTCCATTTCTTATATATTACTGTGTTTGTATATAGAAATAGTTTATTCGATAGAAATCTTCAATGATCACCTACGATTGTCTCGTTGGTTTAGTGACCAACTAGTTATAAGGCCGCAGATCCCGAGTTTCTGGATTCGTAATCCAGGTCGGGCCAATAAAAATTGATTGGGTTTTTCTATCGAAAAAACATCTCAGAAGCAGCCCGGAGTCAACAAGTGGAAGTGTGTATAGTTCCGTGCCCCGGAAAACACGTTAATCTGTTGGTCCTGCGCCTGAACTTTCTCTGGTCGTGTTGAATTGTCGAGATTAGAGAGTGCACCTTATAATATTTTTATTAGAATACCTTAGAATCATGTTCCGGTACAAATATGCTATAAAAATTAATTACCTTTACATCAAGCTAATAGTAAAGCCTCATAATATTTTTTTTGTGTAATTAATGATGTTGTTGAAAAGATCTTACACATTTGAATTAACGTCTCCTCTTTCTTGATACATTTCTCCCAGTATTGCAGAGAGCAATAAGGATTTACCAGAATCAGAAGCTCCAACCACCATAATTAATTTTCCTGAAGCAAAATGTTAAAGTAGTATGAGTTTTAGGGAAAGTGCATTTTATAATATTTTTTATTTATGAGAAGGTTATATAACTTCATACAGACATCTGGAATAGAGCAGTAATCATAATCGCCAATCAATATAACAAACAATATAAAAGTGAAATCCAATTTTAATGAAGTTGAAACCGCGAGACAGCTGGCATAGTTTGGCATTTCATATATACCTATACGTATTTAGTATAATTTACCTGATGGAATATCTAAATTATCAACCTCTAGCCATACATTATCCTTCATTTTCCAAGAGAAAGCAGCGTTTGTAAACCTTAATAAATATTCCTGTCCTTGGACAATTGGCGCACTACTGACACACGAGTGTTGATTGTCATTATTTGAATCAAATTCTTCCCTTTCAGAAAAAATATTATCTTCTGGAATAACATCGAGAAAAGCTTCGTATAAATTGTCCGCGGATTGCTTAGTATATGAATCGTCATTAGCATCATCTCGCGTATTATAAGATTCTGGAAGTTCCAAGAAATCTTTTATCCTTTTTGTGCTGACCTAAACATCAAGATTTTCTTTATTTATTGGTAGTCTAACGTCAAAAGGTATTTAAATATTAGTATAATTTATGGTAGTTATAATACTGGCTTACCATAGCTTGTATCATCATAAATATAGTTACGGGTAATATTAATAGTGGTATCGTCAGCTGATTGAAAAGTGCCAACCCCGCAAACACGTTAGTAGTGTTTAACGTATTTGTATTCTCAAGATAATAGTGTGTTGTAAACGTTATAATTGTAATTAATGCTGCGGAAACTTGTGTCGTAAAATCTGCAATTTTAAGTAACCAAAACAAAATTTGTAATATTGAAATGTATATAAACACTATTTCTTGATAACTTACTTAGTAATCCCCAGTACCAAGAATCTTTATTGAGGAGTTTTAATTCGACTTCTCTCAATTGTAATATTTTTTCATTGAACAAGTCTTCCCATACGTATAATTTAATCACATTCATTCCCTGCAAAATTTCTGATATTTTCGAAATTCTATGGTCCGTACATTTTGATATATCTCTAGAATTGTCTGATATTTTCTTCCCAATGAAAAGTTGTAACGGAGTTATAAGACATAGGCTGCTAACCGAGCCTATTATCGCACTAATACCCAATTTTGTATAAAGTAAATACAGTATAACAATAACCTTTAAAAAAAAAACGTAACATTAACAAACAAAACGTATTACATTTCAATAGCAGGTATGTATAAAACAATTCCAAATCAAAATTAACTACGAGTTATTTTTTCATATTATATTGTAATAAAATGCAACTATGAAACAACGTGTTTATGAAATTATTTTGCAATATTATGGAATTTTACCTTAAATTCCTTCTGATTAAAATAATAATATATCATTATGATTTTATATAGATATACTTGCCTTCAGTGGTATAGCCCATGTATAATGGAAAACCCATACGCATGACATAATATTATATGTATCCTGAGATATCAAATTCGTAAGAAGCCCAGATTGTGTATTAGCGTCATCTTCAGGGTTATGAAGTAATGGTGACTCCTCACTTACATCTGCGTCTGTAGACCAACATGCTAATCGCGTACATTTATCGTAAATCATGCTCTACAAAAGATTGTTCTATCAGATTACACATGGTTTTTCGTATATTTATTGTATAATTAAAATAAATTTATTCCGTTACAATTACCTGTAAAGCCATTTTTAGTCTAGAGCCTTCCACCATAAGTAAATGAGTGGAATTTTGTGACAATAACGCTTGAAGAATAAGTGCCAAAGTTACTATAATAAGCACAACGTAGCCATTGGAAAAAAACTCTTGTATGGTCACTTCAGGTGCCATTCTGTCAATTTTCGTTACATTTTCTATGTACCTAATTAAAGCAGCTAAGCCTAACGCTGGAATCACGCTTGTTAAGTCACTGAATAATCTCAATATTCCTGCAATATAGAAGTTCGGCCACACCATGCGAACGTAGCATTTCCATATACTGACGCTGTTATCTTTGTCGATTATAGTCTGTAAATTAATATAGAAAATATTATTATTATATCGAGGAACTGCTACACTAAAAATTACATTTACTAAATTAAGTAAAAGCACTACGGATTTTCATAAAATACCTTAAATTTTTTAAAATATTTCTTTGCGGATTCGTCTTCAGGTACTTCTTTCAAGTCCTCATTGTCTAGAGGCATACGATAGCCCTTATATAAAAATGTGTTTAGCCAAAAGAAGGTTATTTTCGAGTAAAAGTGCGTGTCATTGTATAAATATAACGTATTTTTAGATTCCGTAGAACTTTTTATGCGGCAATTAGATCGTTTTGTTACCTGAAAGAATAGAGTGGTACAACATTATATAATATAATTATAAACCGTTGTAGTGACAATGATGATATAAAACTTCAAGTTTGCAGTAAAAGTCGAGTTCCGGAAATTATAAGAAGAGTGGCGCCAGACGTGCGTCTCGTGGCTGGCGTCTGGCGTCTTCTGTGAGTAAGTAATTTAACGAAATAATTTTATTGAGTCATTGACCGTTTGTGGGATTATCACCCAACTTTACAACTAACAATTACTAGACCTATATACATAACTAAAATGAAGAACAAAATGGTTTGTTATAACTACATACTTAATTCATTAATAACTACATACTTAAAAACATTGATAAACATATTACTTTGAAATACTTACTTCGTCATAAAAGCATAGCCAATCCACTCCAGACATTATAAATGCTAAAAGTATTCCTACTCCATGTAGATACACTTCGACGTGGTTGTGAGGAACTCCATTGAGTAGAAAACGATATGTGATTGTTGCTGATGAGACTGATGATAACAACCAGTAAATAGCTAAATAAAGAATTGGGGCTGTTGAACGCCGAGTCCATAAAGTGATATGCATTGCTGCGGCAGCCAGCCAAGATAGAGGAGCCATTAGTGAGGCAACTAGACGCACGGTGTATCCAGGACGAAGAGATGCTGAGGCGGCAACACAGGACCATACCACTCCTAGAGTGAGACTTACTATTCCCCGCGTATTTTGCCATCGCCATTTGATACCACACCTATAATATTATAATTATTAGAAGTAATTCAGAGAAAAAAGTAATTCAAATTTGATTAAACTTTAATGAGGTATTAGTAAATAAACACCAGCGAAGCCGCTGCGTCGAACAACAGCAGATAAGTGCGGTGGAGATGCTAGCGCAATAGAGATTGAGCGAGTGAAGCGCTGCGGCGAGCGCAAACGCCTGGCACAATCCATCGCTGTGCAGGCATACCACATCCATTTCTCTCACACCTCAAAAAAATAGAAATTGTTTTAAATGTATTACTCATATCTCATATAAAAGGAAATACTATTTGTTTAAGAATATAAAATACGACATATACTTGATAAAATTATTGCAAAAGTTAAAACGTCAACAGCAATTACCTACGAATGCTATACTATATACGTATATACTATATATAGTTTTAAATCCGCTTACGTGCCTATCAGAGATATTGAATTTCAAAGTTGATCAAACTTAGCGCTCAAATGTTGAGCATTGAACTCTCTTATGACGTCACTTCTCTGCATAGCCGAGTTCAACGAGCTCGGTAGTCAGTAGCGTGTTTAGTAATTTTAATATTTAGGTAAAAGCTCTGTAGCCTTTTTCCTAGAATTATGTGTTCTGGGCTTTACTCCGGTTATTAAAATATAGGAACATAATTGGAACCGGAACATATAATAATATAAAATAGTGTTGCATGTCGATAGTCCACTATTGATAGACGATCGATTATTTATCGATAGTTAAAGTGTAAGCAATGATATCGATAGTTTATCTATATCATAGTCACGTGTCAATACTGTCGATATTATCGATAGTATTGCTGTTATCAATAGTACCGTCAAGTGTGGCAACATTACCATATTTTTTTGCAATATACATGGAGCTTGTTGTTTAAGTTTTTATTGATGATTTTTTACAAATAGGTGTTTCTCTTTTAATTGAACCATTGAATTCTACTAAATCTCACACAGAAACGCTATAATACGTATATACGCGACGTATTTTTTTTAAAGTGTTATGATTGTTTAAGTAAGCACTGCCAATACATAGGTAAAGTTGACCCAAGAATTTCAAAACTCATAGAAACATATGAATGTCGGCAGAATTGTAAAAAAAATAATAAAACATATTTTTTTGGAGGCATAAAACATATTTTTTTGGAGGCATCTTGAATATATCTGAAAGGTAATCAAGCAAATAAGTTATCTACGTACATATAGGGTTTTCCAATAGGGACGCTTGAACTTTGACAGCTGATTGCGGCCATGTTGTTTGAGTGACAGCTGCCAAATGCAGTGTGTTATATTCATTCCGTCCTCCCAAACCACCATGGCAGGTTACAGTGTCGAGCAGCACGTGCAAATCATAAAATTGTTTTATGAAAATGGGTCTTCAGTTCGAGCAACGTTCCGCGCACTTCGCCCGTTTTACGGTCGCGATGATCGTCCTGCCGAGTCGACTATCCGTCGATTGGTGGACAAATTCGAGTCAACCGGGTCAGTTAACAATCAGCCGGTTCCCGTGCGTCCTCGAAAACCCGCGGCAGTCAATTCCGCGTCGCGCACAGGAACTCGGCCTTTCGCAGACGACAACTTGGTGAATTTTGCGTTGTGACTTGAGCCTGCACCCGTACAAGATCCAGCTGACCCAAGAGCTCAAGGTTAATGACCATAGACAGCGCCGTGTGTTCGCTGACTGGGCATTAGAGCAGTTGGAAGTTGACGCCGATTTTGGCAAAAAAATCATCTTCAGCGACGAGGCGCATTTTTGGATGAATGGCTATGTCAACAAGCAAAATTGCCGTATTTGGGACGAGACCAATCCACACGAGGTTCACCAAGTGGCAATGCACCCGCAGAAAGTGACTGTTTGGTGCGGATTTTGGGCCGGAGGCGTGATTGGTCCGTATTTTTTCGAAAACGATAATGGTGTGGTCGTCACCGTCAATGGTGAGCGATACCGGTCGATGATAACCAACTTCTTTTGGCCTGAAATCGAGAATATGGATCTGGACAACATGTGGTTTCAACAGGACGGCGCTACGTGCCACACAGCACACGCTACGATGGAAATTCTGCACGATCAAGCGCCCTTAATGGAAAACCCTATATATACGAAAAAGCCAGAGGGTGCCACTATCACGGTCGTATACACAGGTCTTGCAACCGAGTCCAATTTCAGTGGTGAGAGATAGGTGCGAGTGTGTTACAACTTGTATTTCGCATTTTCGAATTTTACTTTAGCGCACAATAAAACAACTCGTGTTTTGCTTATTATATATGTATGTAACATCTAATGTGCTCATTATATAATAAACACATGTTTGAATACAACATTTTGAAAACAATATTTTGAATTAGTGTTATTGAGTGTAAGGCAGAAGAAAAAAAAAATGGTATTACCCTTCGCTGGAAAAGTTTGTAAAGCGAGGGCATCGGCCACATCGGTCAAACGTGATATAATTTTGGACAAATAGTATAATTTTATCTTTCATGTACAATAATTGTTTTGAGTATCTGTATCCAGCACGAACCTATCATCATGCCTCCGGCCGCTGGCGGCCGTAAATTGAACTGAACAGCGTCATAGTATACGACCGTGGCCACTATATTCCGGTTGAATACGGTTTAGTCACGAAAAGCCAGTGACATCTAGCGGAAATCGGCTTGAAGATGAAGTATTCTCTTGTGGCGAACTTAGGACGTCAACCGGAACAAAATAAAATAATATGAACGCGTTTTTTTTTCGATAAGACTAATTACATTTATTCTTCGAATCTGTCTCATTCTTATCTCGCGCAAAGGAAAACAGAGCTGGATAATGTAGTACGCTTGTACTACACTTACATATCTCCAATAAAGAAAAAATAAAAATTGCCCGATTACAATGAAACTTTATTTTATTTTCTTGGCTAGCCCCATTTCTATATAAAATTTTGTAAATCTCAAAAGTGTCTGAAACACCAGTGTTTTTTTTTTTGACGCTGGGAAAACGCATGACGCGTTTCCCCCCACGGGAACAGTGGGGGGGGGGTATGTGGGGCTCGCCATATGTCCAAGGCACCGAGTGTGCCCCGGTCATCGGAATACCCACTAAAAACCCAGCGGTACCCTTCCCGTCTTAACGGGAGCTCCACGGGATCGCTTGCGCATGCTACCGTGACGCTCCGACGGGTCTGAAACACCACTAACTCAACCCATGGGTGTAAAGTTGTAAACGATAAGAGCCAATTCGTGAATTTTTGTTTAGTATATCAATAAATTGGTATCGGTATGATACCGACGGTATCGATAGTTGGTAAGATCTAGCAATGTTCGTACTCGTATGTAGTTATTCATATGTGACACTGAGTAATACTATTTTAATATTAGTTAATTACTCAAACCTTAATCGTACTTGTACGAAGTTAGGGCGAATAACAAGTTTTATAATATTTTTTTTCTTTGTGATGAACTCTTCAGACATAATGGTAACAGTTATTGTACTGATAATATAGGAAACCTTGACATAAATTATCGGAATTTACCGAAGATAAATAAATGAACTGAACTGTGACAAAGAAATATTATCTGCATACATATTATTTTTATAATAAATAGAAAGTTTTAATTAATCAGCATGAATAATGTAAACACCATAAT
This sequence comes from Nymphalis polychloros, assembly GCA_905220585.2. Taxonomy (NCBI): domain Eukaryota; kingdom Metazoa; phylum Arthropoda; class Insecta; order Lepidoptera; family Nymphalidae; genus Nymphalis; species Nymphalis polychloros. Next base: position 7,192,326 of record HG992247.1, read on the forward strand.
AACATAAAATAAATTGATAGGCTTGTATCTACATGTTGCGACATTTTATTAAAATGAATACTAACATACTGCAGTGCGGTTTGTTCTGCTCAATTAACAACAAACAGAGCTCTATACCAATTTAGAACATCCGGACAAATCATAATTATATCTACATTGTCAATTGAATATGTAACAACTATGTAAACTAATTATTTATTTAGATATGTAGTCGGTATATTCGACCACAAAATCAATATGTATGTATTCATTTAAGTAGTTTTGGATTCTTGGTTTTCGCTTGACTGGCGAAGAAAACCGAGAAATTGTATCTTTAACAATAACTTAAAAATATAAAACCGAATTTAAATAAAATTGTTTTGTATAAGATTTCTAAATATAAAGATAAATTAAGCAATATTTAGATATAATAGTTACCTACCTACAACCAAACGAATCCGGAAATCATAAATAAAAATAAACATACTAGTATTTAATATAGCTACTTATATGTAGAAGATACGTGATTCAACTTTCAAACTGGTACTCGTCTATTAAAAGAAATGATAGATAAAAATAATCCAGTTCAGTAAAATTGTTTAATGACCCAACAACATTACGAAGTGGCTATTTGTTGTATGAAAATTTAACAGGTAATTTTCACTTTGTCAAACGTACGGTCGGCGATAACAACTTTGAAATGTATATTTTTTCATCATAAAACGATCGACGAAGTATGTATCAGCTGTGTATAAAGGTTGCCTCCAATCAACATCCTGCTGCCGCCGATGTAAACATTTCACGAGTATTGCTTCTAAAGACATGCATACATTTTTTATTTTATTACATGGTGTCTTTGTTAGTCTTAAAGCCAAAAATAATAATTGCACCTTATATATTAGACTTTAATTATTAATATAAAGTAAGGTTTACCTTATGTTAAAACTAGGTGCACGTCCCGACTTCGATACGGGTACGGGTAAAATTTAGTTTTATAAATAAAGTAACCTCTTTATTTATTCTTTATTGAGCTGATAGATTAAGTTCCAAATTTTACATGAAAAACCTTGTTTTGTATATAGGATTTGCATAAAATCCGTTCTTAGTCAGCGTATACGTCGTGAAATGAGTATCTATGCTAAATTTCAAATGAATTAAATCGTTTCGGAGATCTCGTGATGAGCCAGTCACTCAGTGATATTTTTCTCATATATTTATTACATAAATATAAAAAGATTATGTTCAAGTTATACCTACCTTGCTAAGAAAGTAAAAGCAATCGTAAAAAATCGTTCCCACGCACACAGAATAAGATGTCTTATTTAAATAAAGTTAAATAAAATATCACCAACAATTTATATTAAATATTTATATGTTAAGCACTTGAAATTTAAATGTTGATAGAAGCCAATTCACATTTAAGACCGCACTGTAGGAAACAAGAATAAATTATAATATTTTTAAACGATTGCGCATTGTATTCATGATGATTATGTCGGATATAATGGCATGACGGTCGTATAGTGTTTTATATTCGTGAGTCGATTGTGTCGTTAAGATCGAAGAGGCGCCCCATACACGAGCAACGCCAGCCTTCCGGACACACTCGCGAGAGACTGAATGCGAATAGCACATAGCGAACGTAGTCCGTAGTAAGTAGCATTCAAATAATATTGAGTTGGAACCTTATACTGTGCGGGTATCAGCTGCCTGCATGTCGCTTTAGATCACTGCACTCAGCTCTGCAGTTACCGTTTTGCTTGATGTTTTTATATTTAATTTAATGAAGAGCTTGATTAAGTACTTATAGTTTTTCTATGTACTTTTATGTGTTAGTGTAGTGAAGTCCACAGCGGTAGTTGCGGAGAAAGAGCGGGGTACGAGGTCGACCAACAACCTACATTTTACTTACCGTGTTTATTATGCCCTCCTTTTCCACTTAGCTTAAGTAAATTTTAATGCGCTGCTTCTTTTTTATGCGTCATATACGTTAATTAGGTAGATTTTTCACATTTTAACATTACTTTACGGAGGTGATCCGATATATCTCACATTAATTTTCTTAATATTACAAGAAGGCAAGTTTACCTCGAAGTTACCTGTTTATGTTCAATTTATAAATGCTGCTTGCATTCTTGCCACCATTTCATGCGGTCTTAATTTAAACAGTAGCTATTTTTGTATCTATTTAAGGCTTTAATGTATTAAAAATAAAAAAAAAGTAGAAGAGTCGTTGTGGACAGCGAAATATATACATATAGACTTATATCTATTATATATATTTTCAAGGGAATTGTTACATCGCTTTGCGGGCCGTAAACCATTGCGCTATTGACGCGTATATAACATTAGTATTAAATACATATCTACAAATATACTGTACGTGAGAATAATTGATACCGTAAATATCTAAAGAAAAGTCCCTGGTAGATATATCTATCTCTAATAGATAAATCACAGTACATATCTATTATTAAGTTTATAGAAAATAATGTTTAAAAATGGGCTAAAATAACAAATACCAATAGTTCAATTTATTTATAACACACAAAAATAAACCTTAATTAAATTTATTTAAAAAAAGATTATAAGCGTTTTTTTGCAAATAAAATTACTTTTGAATATAATTTGCTAAATTTTATGTAATACATTTAAAAAGTATACACATATTTTGTCCAGTTAAAAAATCATCATTTTGCGATAACACTCAAAATTTTACCTTACGAGTTCGGTACTGGCAGCTAGTGTTAAGCTACAATACACGAGATCTAAGTTGGCCAATCAGAAGTTAGTTACGAGCGCAGATACACCTAGGATGTGTATTTGCGCGTAAATGCGAGTGTACGGTCGATAACTTAGGCACGAGCTGAGAATACGCATATTATGTGGTTTCCAGTATGCGAAGTCTATTGTTGATATCTGTTACTGATTCACACGCATGAACCTCTCGGAGAGTCGAACCTAGCTTATGTTTCACTTTTCACATTGTTTCACTAATTAAAGAAATTGATTCTAATACACATTACATACTGTCACATTTGCTACAACACAAATAAAAAGGTTAATCTCATGTTATCTAAAAAAATATATCTCTTTACAAAAACAGCACCATTAACAGATTATACTCATAATCTATTCATGTCAAAATATCTAATACAAATAAAATATAAGTATATTTGGTTTTTAGCTTAAAAATTAACGTCCCATCCGGAGGTCTCGTCTGGTGGCAACTTATCTTTGGGATACTTTTCAAAGTTAGATAAGTCTACGTCGCTGGACACAGGTTGCACCAATGGCGCCTTCATCTTGCCCTCGCGTAAAGCTTCCCAGTCAAAGCCGAGGAACCATCTGCATTGTGAAAAAAAAGCAAGAAGTTATTTACTTAGTATTATTATTTTTATAAAGCTATATAGGTATGTACTATGTAATATAATAAAAAGGTGGGAATATATTAGCATTGCAGTAATATAATATAGGTTTGACTAGCTAGTCAACTTTGTCGGCGTGAAAATAGGTTTTATTACGATATTCATATTTTAAAAATGCATTTTCGTGTTATATTACTGTGTTTTTATCACCCGCACTTGTTTTTTGAATAATTTATTCAACGTAGACACACAATTTCTATCGCTTTATTATAGGTATGTATAGATAATATGTGTAAAATAATGATAAAACAACTTTAATATTTACACTTTGTTATACTGCTTGATAATCGATAGTAGAGAAAAATTTAGTTCATTGCACGAGGCGAAATAAATATTAGTAAATATAAAAATGTCGTTGGCAAAGATATTAAAGTAAAAATGTTTTTATAAGGTACTCCGGTAATTACCGAAGTCACATTAAATGTATAATTTTACAAACGATAATTAAATAGTAATGAGTCGAATGTTCTAAGTAAAGAGTCCCCATAATATGTTAGTCCATCCGACTGTTTCTTGGTCATTTGCTCGGGGAAATTATATTGGGAAATCCTAAAAGAAGTCAGAGTTAATTGTTTTCATAGTTACTTGTGATTTTTTATATCTGCGATGCCGTTCTTGAGGTATCCGAGCCGCTCGGCGGGCACGGCGCGACACAATTTGCGGATGAGCATCTGAGCGGACTTGGGCACGCGCGGGTGGAAAGCAACGGCGTCGATACCGCGCAGGATGAGCGTGTATGTCTTCATGTGGTCGCCGCCTGCCGCGCGGAACGGCGGCTTGCCCACCAGCAGCTCGTGCACGAACACACCCAGAGCCCAACAGTCCACGGCGCGGTCATGTCCCTGTTCATAATGATACAGATGTTAACATATATGTACGTTGTATTAGGTTTATATATTTGAAAATGTAATTGTTTGAAATATATATGTAATATTAATGTTCTACATTAAATTAAAATCTACATCATTAAAACCTTGTCGCGTATTAGCACACGTAAGAAAACGAATGCACGAGTGAGTGCGTGAAGCGTGACCGCATTCGATAAAAGTGTTTTACGTAAGAGAAGTTTATAGAAATATTCAATTCTACTTAATCCATTTGAATCTAGTTTAAGATCATGTCACAGTACGGCTAATGGTTTTGTTAATGGGTGATATCAGATTAGCAATGGATTTCAATACTGTGTATTATAGTATTTATTAATTACTCTCTATAAAGACTTGTTCATGGACGACAAAAACAAGTGAAAAATAATTTAAAAAATCACGAAGGCTACGATTTATCAATTTACTACTACCCACAGCAATTACAGTTTGTAATTGTATCCTTTAACAAATTATTGATTAGGCTAAGACATCTTTCACTCCTTTTACTGTAATCTGTAAGTAGACCCGTTCCTACAAATACCTTCTGCTATCGAAAATGATAGCTTGGATTCATCAAAGGTACCTACTCGTTTTCATACCTGTTGTTACCCACGATAACTTATTTTATTCGTATTAATTTTCATATATTTAAAAAAAAATATTATATTAAATTGTTTGTATATTTATACATTTACTGTATATTGGTTATCTACTGGACCGGGAGATACTGACACAAAATTTCAGGTCATTTGTACAAGTATGGCGACTCTTCAGAAGTCTAATTACGTAATGACGACAAGAAAAATTATGGTCATAGCGCTGGTACCGGCAGCCCAACCGCGTTAATCGAACGTGTCGGATAAATTACGAGAGTCAATTTGTACCACAAAAATTCTTGTTTTTTCCCAATAGTCGATGAAAAAAGAAGTAGGCGGTAGCGTAATTCCATACTTCTCCGGTGTGACTTAAAGCCCGCAATATCGACGAGAACATGTTAATTAAAAAAAAAAAACATTTCTACCATTTGTACCAGGCAAATTTTTGCACAGCTTATCGTCGTTGAGTAGCCATTCACGAAAATCGTCATGCCATACGTTTCCGTACAGTAGCGTAGATCTAAATACATAGTAAATTTGTAAGTTGGCATAAATATTTTAGTTAATTCCCGAAATTCTACAATAAGGATAAGGATAAGCTTGGCTAGCGAAGAGCTTTGAATCAAAATAAAAAACTGCATCATACCCACTATCATACTTAAAATTGAGAGAAGTTCCTTCATCTGAACTGATGTCACATTTTAAATTTCAGATTCATAAAATAGGTGGAAGTTGTTCTAATTCTGCTCGCAAGATTTGAACAAAACAAATTTACAAGCAAACATTAGAAATAAAATAAAAGATTTTGAATATATTGCAATCCCACATTACCTTATTAAGCACAATTTCAGGTGCTACATATTCGGGGGTACCGGCAAAAGTCCATGTTTTGCTGTTTGTCGTCAATCTCTTGGCAAAGCCAAAATCAACCTGTAATAAAAAAATATTTTTTTGATACCCTCTTTATTCTAAAAGATTTAAAAATTGTGACAAAAAGTTCTACTTTGTCTATTGTGTAAAACTGTTACAAACGCTGTCGGGATAGAATCTTCTGAAATGAGAAATGCGACCGGTGCCCATCGGTCATTATGTGTATTGTGTGAACTTAAAAAATATATCGTAATTTTATTTTATTACTCTTATTTTACTATTTAGATAGCATTAGGATAAGAAAGGTAGCGTAGACAGGTAGCACAATAGCGGTGTTAACTGTTCAAACATGAGTGCGTTGGCGCTCCATTCCAAAAGGTCCTCTAAAACAGTATTTACAAATATGTATGTTTAATATAAAACGTACATTAATTATAAATATGTTTTACAAAATGGTTTGTGAAAAAATATCCTATGAGCTACAAACTGTGTTTGAGTAATTTATTTTTTATTTTTCTACCTAATTGCTGTTATTTAGTTATATTGTTTTATTTTTATGATTTAGATAAGACGTACTAATTTAATGTAGCCCCGTTTATCCAACATCAAGTTCTCAGGCTTAAGATCTCTGTATATGATATCCTTAGAGTGTAGATACTGGAATGCTTCAACCACGCAGGCGGCCATAAAGCGGGAGATGTTCTCGGGGAAGTACCGTTGCTTCTGCAGTATAGTCCACACATCACCGCCCAAAACGGGTTCCATTAGAAAATATATATACTTATTGTCTTTAAATGTACGATATAATCTGTAAAAAATAATTTAATGATTTACGTATGTACCTGCCTATTTATTATTTGGTGTGAATTATTTTTGCGTCATAATGATTAGTCATATGATATGACTACTGGCTAGACATCGCACGCATCACGTACGCATTTTGTTATATCTATCGCTTCTCTTGTGTTTGCTTGTGTAGACGTATGTACACTTAACAATGCTGTACTTTCAAGTATCAACAATTAACGAACGCAACTTACATTACGGTTGTAGGCAATCACAATAATATGAAATTATCATTCAACGATGTTCATGAAAAATTAATGATTAAAAAAAAAGCGACCTAGCCTAAATAATTACTTCTTAGCTCCTCTTGATGCATTGGTAAGCTATCATAAAATAATTTAATGTAAAAGTATATAGTGAAACTTTACCTGCATATAAATCTACTTTTACATGCCATCATAATGTTTTTCTCGTTGAAAGCATGCTCTTGTTGTTGCTGCTGTACCATATCTACTTTTTTAAGGCATTTCAGTGCGAATGTTAACGAAGGATTTCGTTTATACTGTACGAGTTCTACTCGTCCAAATCCTCCTACGCCCATGGTACCCACAATCTCAAGATCTTTTAATTCCACGTATTCATATTCTGTCAAAAGAAACAAAAATTGAACTGTCATGTCCAAAAAATAACTATTATTGTAGAACTTAATCTATTTTGAACTCCTTAACACACGAAATGCTATATTAACTTCTACGATTTTAAATAAAAGTATATTAGTACTTTTTCACATTATATAAGTAGATATAATGACTGCCTCATTGGCTCAAATCCCAGGTCGGGCCAATAAAATGTTATTGAGATTTTCTGGCGAAAATTCTCAGTAGCAGCCCGGAGTCTGGAAGTTGGAAGTGTGTACACTCCCGTGCCTCGGAAAGCACGCAAAGCCGTTGGTCCTGCGCCTGAACTCTTTCCGGTCGTGTCGGATTGCCGTCCCATCGGGTCATGGGAGTTAGGGAATAGAGAGTGCACCTGTGTTTGCACACACACTTGTGCACTATAATATCTCCTGCGCAGTTGGCTAATCTCTCTTGAGATTGGCCGCCGTGGCCGAAATCGCTCAGCAGGACCAGCAGATATAATTTACTGTAGGTAATCTTGTAGGTTTCATAAATCGAGCTATATATGAAATAAGTATTATTCTCTAATAGTCTTACCGCTTTTGACAACTGATGTCTTTTTTTGCTGGGAAGGCCTTGGATCTGAATGTCTTATATTTTTCAATTCTTCCAAATTACCCAATAGTTCTGTGAATGGACTGCAAAATAAAATACGCTTTGTCAAAGTCATGAAATGAAATAACCAATGGAAGTTCGTGTCATAATCTAGTCTTCGCATTATAAATTTCTTTTAAATTATTATTTAAATACATCTTGAATTGAATTACCCTCGTTCCAGTGTTAAGCATTCCACGCCGGGTGGGATAGCGGTGACGCTAGCGAGGCGGCGATCTTCATGTAGTAACGCCTGCTCTCCAAAATAATCACCCCTCCCAAGTGAACCTACGCGCCTTTCCCCTCCATCTTCTTCGCGTTTAGTTACTACTACTGTGCCTCCACGAATTATGTAAAATTTGTCCCCACGATCTCCTTGTCTAACCACAATCGTCCCGGCGGAAAAGAATTCCTGTGAAAAATGATTAGTTTTTACTTTATCGTTGGTTTGTTTGTTTTTGTTTCTTATGTAAATTCATCCATAATTATCATTATAAATAATTCATATTAAGTTGATGAGAATATTATTGCCATAAATATTAATCTAGATTTTTTAAATAACCAGTTTCAATTCATACTTTGATTATAAAGAAGTATGAATAAAATGAATTAATAGTCCGTTCTTGTTTGTTTCTTAACATTACACAAACATTATTGACATACATTTTATGCTATATTATTATTATACACTTTATTTACATCTTTAGGATATTTTCGACAGAATACTAAAAGTATGAAATGTCAGGTAGTTAATTTAAGTAAAAAGTAAGTAATTACAATATCATAACAAACCCTTTTCAAAAATTCTGCAATCTTTGCAAGTTCTATCGCATGAATGCCTTGAAGAAGAGGTACGGATGACAAGAAACGAATATTATCTTCTTGTTCTTGCCGGCCACTGCGGACCATAATCTTTTGAAATACCCGTCGTTCTAGTGTCCATACTTTTGCTTCCGTAATGCCTTAAAATATTTATTTATAGAAAGTCGCTTTTGTATTATCAAAGGGCGAGTTTTAATTAAAATGACCAATATATTTAAAGTACTATTAAGATAACAAATAAACAACGCAATTTCAATACTAAGTGTTACATATTTTGGTGATTTCCTTTAGAATGATACATAATATACGAAGACAAAAATATAATAAATATAAATAGTATGACATATTTAATGCTGTAAAGTGTAAACACTTACAACGAATAGAAGCGAATCTTTTGGCTTTATACAAAATGGCAAGTTCTCCAAAAGCTTCTCCAGGTCCGAAGTTTTTTACCACTTGACCTCCTTTTAATACTTCAAACTGTCCGTACGCTGAAACGAACAAATGACTTCCACTTTCTCCTTCACGAATCATGAGACTACCAGCTGGAAATTCTTGAGGGCTCATTGCCTCAACGACGGCAAGAAGACGTTCTTCGTCCATTATATTTCTTAAAAAGTCATTAGCCATTATGGCTTTCTTAATTTGTATCGATGACCTGTAACAAGGTAAAATACAAAGAAGTAAAATAAAAAATAAAAAAAACATTTTAAAAGTAATTCAATAATTTATATTTTTATCTCATAAATTGATAACTGTACATGTTTTTTGATCTTGACAATGTATTAGCGGGAAATAATCGAGGTATTTAATATTAATCAGAAAGAAATAACTTAAAGAGTGATAATAGACAGGTATTATACCTATTTCGTGAAAATTATTCATGAACAGCAATTTTTTATCAGTTAACAATAACATTAGAGAAATATCTAGCCTGAATGTTGTTACTCACTTTTCATCCTTAGTGAACTTCTCATAATTTAAATCAGTCGGAAATCTTTCACTATCTAAAGGTGTATGAGGCGCAATTATACCACGTTTGCGCCGAGCGCGTTTCTCGGGATCTGTTTGAACTAAGTCTGAAATGGTCTTGCGACCAGCACTACTTTTTCTCTCGTCCGCATTTTCACTGTCAGAATCCTTTAGGTTACTAAAGCCGGCGATAGATTTTTCACTTTGAATGCTCATATAACTCGATTTTTTACTGGACCCTCCTGGATCAACTGATAATGAAATGCTTTTTTTGAAATGTGAAGCATTTCCATTGATGACAATGCTTTCGACCTTCGGAGTTTCAGGGACTTCGGGAAATCTCTGTAATTAAAAATATGACTATCAGTCGAGTGTAAAGGGAAACAGTGAAAAAGTATAATGGTTTTTTTTTAACTTTTAGTCCTTTTTGAATTTGATAATAACTCTTATAATACACGAGTATTCGCTTAAAAAAGGTAAAAAAAAATTGTGAATAGTTTAGGTTCAATAACAATTGGTATATCTATTAAGGTGATAAATTTTTATTTCTGAATATTGTTTCATCGTTCTTCCTAATTTACCTTTTCCAAACCGATTTTAGTTCTAATTTTGACTATCCGTTAGTGTAATTTAATTCTTCCATACTAATTTGTTTTACGAGTCTCCAATAAATGATACACAGTACACAAGTTTCTAATAACATAATAGCAATGTATTTAAATATTAACAATTCTGAACCACAACAGGTGTACTTAATCGTTCGTTCAATATAGACCACAGACTAAGTTTATTTTAGAACATAATTATAAAACACATACAATATTGAATATGAAATATAGGCTAGCTCTTGACTAATGAGGCAGTTTATTTTCATTTCAGTCAGATTTATGTATGTATAGGAACATAATATATATTGAAGTTAAATGTTTTATTACCACAATATTTTTCTTTGTACTAATAAAAATCATCAATCCGAATCGGACTGGAGAGTTTTACTGGACCAGGCTGTAACGCCTCAGATGATGATGATGAATAAAAATCATAATAAACGTACCTCACGTATGCTATGATTTCAATTATTAGGTACCTATGTCACTCATGTTATTTTAATCTCTTTTCGTTCACATCTCCGTGTATTTTATAAAAAGCGTCAGGTCCATAATGTTCCTCCGGTAAATAAGAGAAATAATGTTACAGTTATTCTAGTCTTTTATCATAATTTATCCACAATATATTATATACAACCGATTTGTTTAGATATGTCATCGCCTTAGATATAGGCAAATAAAACGTTTTGGTACCCTTTATAATCTTATAATGTTACCTAAAATCGTTGTGTCCATTCCCTATTAAAAATAATTTGAATTTACATGTGCTATTTTATGAGATCATTTTGGCCCAGGTAATAAGATGTCTTCTATGAATCTTAACCAAAGATCGTAAGTAGAAATCCGGTGAAGCATCAGCGCAAGCAGAATGTCTTCATATGCTTAATGTGCTTTGTGTTTATTGTAATTCTAAAATTGTGGAGGAGAACAGGGTTAGAAAATTTAAATCTGTTCCGAAACTCTGTTCCGTCTGCTCCATGTTCAATCTAGAAACCCTCAATGATAAAGCGTGGTAGATAAACTCCAAACCTTAAGAAAAGAGGAGAATTATGAAAAACGGTGAGATTGTTGAGAGCGTTTTTTTATAGCTGACGAACATGTTGGCAACATGATGGTAAGTGGTCACCAACGCTCATAGACAATGGCATGGAAATAAATGTTAACCAACGCTAACATCGCCAATGCGCCACCAACCTTGGAAACTAAGATGTTATGTCCCTTGTGCCTGTAATTACACTGGCTCACTCACCCTTCAAACCGGAACACAACAATACAAAGTACTGCTTTCCAGTAGAATATCTGATCAGTGGGTGGTACCTACCCACTTGAGCTTGCACTAAGCCCTACCAACGAGTTTGGTAAGTAGGTACTTGATATACCTAAACTAGCCTCAAGAAATAATCCTTATCAAATGAATGATGATCGGGTGTGGACTGAAATTCGTCTGATTGGAACATATCTCGTTGTGATAAGAGGCAATTTAAACGCGGAAGAATGTAGTGTTGAGGTTGTGTACACTATGGGTGCATCATCATCTCGATATGGAATGAAACCATGTTTAGTATTTAATATAATTTTTGTTGTTTATCTCACGGTCGTATACACAGGTCTAGCAACGGAGTCCAATTTCAGTGGTGAGAGATAGGTGCGAGTGTGTTACAACTGCTAATTCGCAATACCATCCGCTTGAGGTACTACGTCGCTGCTATCGAAGCCGATTTATCATTGTTATATCGTTTTGTTGAGTTTTGTGGATTTTTTCTTATTTTTGTTTTGTTATTTACCCGTTTTGTTTGGATTTGAAAAAGTGTTCGGGATAATTATTACGCGAATTGACATACCTCTGGCGGCCGTAAATTGAACTTAACAGCATCATTATGTCAACGTACCCCATATTGAAGTTGCAAGACCTGTGTATACGACCGTGGTTTATCTTATATATGACACATATGTCAAATAAAAAAGGCTATAGAAAAAAATCATGTTTCCAATCGAGTTTTATCGTTAGTTACATCTTCATTAGCTTTGATTTATCACTAAATAAATTATCAGCATAAAAATGCTTTGATTTTAACGATTGATATATCCGCCTTGGAATAGATTGATGGTTTTACAAAAAGATAAATTTATTTTTAATCTGCTATTTTGATTTAAATAAGAACTTATTATTTTTAAATAAATACTTTTTGGTTTTAAGTTTAAAATATTCTATAGGTTACTTCTTAATTACATTATTACAATACCATTTTCCTTAGTTCATTTATTTCCCCTTTCAGTAAGAATACAGTCATTTTATACATTTAGCATTATAGCACGTTTAAAGGTACTTGCTCCAGTAAATGTTTGCTTTCAAAGCAATATCGCTTCGCTTTTCATAAGTATTTAAGCGATAATAAATGTACAAATCGTCTCATTGACAACTTTACAAGTCTTAAACGTACAATGCATAAAGCTCTATGCTGAATGTAAAGTGTATTTAATATGTATATAATTTAATTTAATACTAATATGAGTAATATTTTATGAGGATTTATATTTGATAACATATATCTAGGTTAATTTACGTGACTCAATAAACTGATCGGATTTAGACAGGCAGGCGGCAGGCAGTGGACAATATGTAAACCTGAAAAATGAATACAAAACGTATCGACGCAAAAATATTTGTATTTAGATTGTCAACGGTGTAGCTCTTATTTTTAAAATCTATTTATTTACATAAAGCTTATTATTTTTAAAGTTACAAAATACTGTAAATCAATGACAGTTTTTATTTTAAACAGTAAATAAATATTTTCGTATCAATTACTCTAGTGTAGAGGTATCTGTTAGTAGTGACTTCATGATTTAAATTTTGTTTTACTATTATTCTATTTTTTTTTTTATTATATTCCCTACAATTGAAGTCAAAGAAAACTATTAATAATATCAGTAACGACTTATGTGGCGTGTATTTTACCTACTTTCTATTTTATGATAAGCTGAGAATTTACACCCACGGCAATTACTTTTAATACTACACATCAATACTTAAGTTATACAGATTTCAGTTTCAACCTTGCCGTGACAATTGTCTTAATTTATCATATATTTAAAAATAACGTCATATATTTTACAAAATCAAAATACTCTCATTGCACAATATTAATGACTCTACAGAAATGTGTTAATGAATATCATACAATACTCGTAATAATTTAACCAAAAGACGAACTACTGTCGATACTTACGATAGTTTCTCTTCGAGGTACAGACTCATTGCGTTCTCGTACGGGAGTGGTAAGATTAAATCCTCCTTTGGACGCCCATTTGAATGGCGGACACAGCACCATATTAAATATTTGTTTCTACTTGTCAAATTTTGTGCATTATAGAAGTAAGGCTATCGCGCGATGCGAAGCGTTCACGTTGCGAACTAAGACTGCTCGATCGGCGCACAAGCAGCCCTTATCGCAAACACTAGATAATCTTGGCATACCGATTGTTTTAATTATTCCGTAGCAAACAATGATTACTATTTATTATCGAAGAACCTTGCAATCTTATCGCTACAAATTGTATCTTCTCACCAAATCAAAACTATTCATAATAAAGCAGTCGTTAGTTAGCAATAACAATTTTATAAATATAATGATTTTCAGCGTGTCGTATTAATTCACACGTAATTTTTTTACCATTAGGCCGCTTTTTTACTGTCGAATGAGTTTCTTATATCGTATTAGCAATATTTTGGGGGTAGGTAAATTAAATTAAATAAAACACACATTTAAATTCATACTATAATTTATTAATAACGTAAATGAGTACACAATGCCAAAGGCTTTAAATGATTTACTTCATTCAACATTTCCCATTTGAAAAAAATATATATTTACAATAGGAGAGAAAATCAGCTCTGCAATCTATGATAAAATTGCCACACGAAAAATCTATTCATTACTTTATCACAAATCGCACGAGAAGGATCGCTGTGCACTCGGCTCGATAACATAAAACCGCACAACGGCTCGGAGCTTCCGCGCTAGATTAAAATGTGCATCGACTCTATAAAATGTGCCAACGGAAGACAACCATTAGGTATAACAAACGTAAGTTTTAAGGTATATTAAAAAACTTTAAAACGTTCAAGTTTTAACATTATACGTACAACATACAGATACGGAAATTGAGCACGGTAATTAGTATCTATTCAGTAACGCCGGCCAGGTCGCGCACGCGTGCGGCTCGAGCGCGTACCGCGCGCGACGCCCAGTCGAGCCCGCGGGAGGCGGGGCGACTGGCCGTCTGGGATGAACACACCTACCAGGTCAGGCGAATCGCCTTACGCACACGAGTCGGACGTTCGAGCGTCTTGCGCGACGTTGGCCGGCGTGACACGTCCGCGACCTCAACGATTACATCAGATACTTGGACACGAAGGCGTCAATATCGACCCTGCTAATATCTGAGTAAACTACACTATCTGAATAGCGTCGACGAGTGCAATTGACGAACAAGTGATACTTATGAACTCGCTAAGTTAACAATAATTCGCGCAACATGCGGCGGCGTCGCCGATAACATATGTACAGCGTGGCTGGCGACTCTACTGATATGAGGCCGACGGGAAGCCACGGTTCGGTTGTGCACAGCGGTATCGAATGAACGGTTCCGATTTGATTTAACATCTCTTAAAAAACGAGAAACAATCGTTGATACAAAATACATAATATTATCCTTAGTTTAACGATTATTATATTATAATACATTGATCTTGATGATTTCTTTTCAAAACCTTATTGTAGCACACTAACCATTTTGTCAGATATGTCATTTAAATTCAGATTTTTCTCCGAGTAACAATTTGGCTTAGAATATGAAACACCTATAATCTTAAATAATTCATTTCGTATATTTTAATTTATACTTTAATTTCATCAAAATCATCTATAAAAGTTAAAATAAATTTATAAAATCAGCATCGATTTAGAGAGATAAAGAGAGATCAAGTACACGTGGCGACTTTTGGGCCGGCAGAGAGCTCCTTCCTTAAACCTAATCTTGTATCTCGTCCAAAATGCGCTATGTGTACTTGCATTACAAAAACGATTCAACACAGACATTTGTGACATTGTTCACTACGAAAAATATATAAAATCATAATCATCGATAAGATTCACGTGTACTTGTAACTGTACTTAGGTACAAAATTGCATAAAAAATCTAAAAAATCAGTAAAGTATAAAACTAAAACCTTAATGATAAACATTCATACATGAGTATTTAGCGATAAAGCACAGTATTGTTCGAAGCTGCGACATGACTACAGTAACGTATAATAATAAGTTTAAGCCTAAACATAAAGCCAGTGGCACTACTAGGTGAGTGAAGTATACCAAGTCGGCAATCAGAAAATATGACACATAGAACTTCTACAGAGAATATTAACTTACAGTTTATAATTCAGATATACCAAAAGTGTACTTCGTATTTATCACATAAAACCAGTAGGAGCAACGCGAGCACCTTTAAACCTATACGATTGTGCGCGAAAAGACTAGAAATTCTAAACGGACGTAATTAGAAACCGCAAATTTTCCTTTGAACCATTTGTCTTAATGTACACGTGAGCGGCTCGCCTTCATCATGTACGTAATTAAAGCTATTCATGCAGACGGCACTGCGCTATCTTACGACTTGAAACGTGTACCGGTACGACCGTAAACAAAACGACTAAATCACAAAGAAATGCACAGTAATCGTTCATACGTCGAAGTAACGACAATCTACGGTCATCTTAATCCCTTCGCGAACACAATACCGTGACAGCGTACTTGAAATCAGATCTGTGTGGCGGTGAAACGAAGGTAAGCTAATCAGTAAAGTTGAGAGGTTCTGTTACGAATTACGTGCACAACTTGTAGATTTTTTAAGTTTTTCTGACTGAAAGACTATTAAATCTAATGAGAGTAAATGAATGACATGCAAAGCTCCGCGAACTTATGAATCGATGGGTTTTTGTGCTTTGGTATAAACGTTGAGCGAATCCATAGATGGTTACAATATTTTACAATCCTAATGCAAACGTTAGATCTAAACATTACGATTCCTAAAGGGTTGGACCCGTACGCATATTTGTTCCATAAAATGAAGGTTTATCAGATAGCACTGTAAAGTTAGATACAGTAGAAGTAGTATTAAACATAATTACAAGGAGAAATCTCAGTGATATGTAGAACTCCAGAGAGTACTCTTTACTTAAACACTACATCTAAAGCGTTACTCGCCTACCTTCCAGTTAACTTAGAGATTACAACTAACGACCGACAAACGATTCGGTCCATTCTACGGGGACTGCAAAGTAAATATTTCAATTATTCTATAAACGACAGCGAAGTGTACAGCGTGACTGAAATAACACTTATTTATTTGTAGAGTATCGCTTGGACCTCGTAATCGGAAGCGCGGCGCAATAAACTAAACGCGTCGAATAAATGACGCGCTAATTCGTCCATATCTATTATATCAATGTGTACGAAACAAATGTTGACGATAGATGGCAATGCAATGAAGATCCAAACGATATTCGAAATCCGTCTATAATTATATAAGGGGTTACGATCAAAATGTAGAAGGTAACAATTGAAAAATATACGTGTAAATAACAACCGAGCAAATGGCACCACTATCTATACGCACCACATTGTATATGTTATTAAAATATACTACAAAACGACTAACTACATACCGAAATATGCATGTATCTATATAGGAGGAGTTTCAAATGTATTCCTGCGTCGAATACAAACGATCTATAATGTAGGAGTATACGTATAAAATACAGATAAAATAAAACAGTATCAAAAATAACATTTCACGGTAAAACAAATTTAGGGGATAGCACACCGTTTCCAACTAGTTTACCGCGAGTCTAGTTAGTTACTATTGTTTCCCAGCGAACTACACGTAGTGGAAGCGTAAAAATAATGATTTATTAAATTAAAATTATGTTGTAAAATTAGTAAAACGTGTTCGAATTCAATATTTACAATTTTCATATGATATGCAAGTGCAAAGCTCACTAAATATATCGTTACATGAATCTGTCTATTGTCAATAGTATGAATGTAACAACTACTCTAAGAGACCGTACATCGACAACACGCCGGTCAATATCGTGTAACCCTTACAAATATCTAAGAACGAATGCGTTTCCGTTAGCTGCTCGCACTTGTATATGCATTTCCCACGTAATTTACAGTTTTACTTAATAAACTATTTCTGTTAGAAATTTTAATGACTTTGGTATTTATAAGTTCCTGGCCCGAGGGGCCGAGTTGGACTCCTGACGACTGCTGTCCAAGCTCACTCGGACAGTACTCGGCTAGCACTATTATTACTGATACCTATAATTAATTTTTGTACGTTTACAAAGAGAGTTCATTGTCATGTTACGTAAAGATGACGAAGTTTTCATATTCGAGTAATAAAATCCTAGTTTGTTCCACTGGCTTAGTATGGCGCGAATCTGTTGTATCCGCTTCTGTAGACGGCAGTCTGTAACAAAAAGTTTTTTATTTTACGAATTGTTTTGCTCGATTTATGACTGTGTAACACATAAACAGTTGTTTATGTTCAGAAGCGATCCCTTCGACCGCTCTCATATTTAACGAACGAACACACGATCGTCACAATATTCTTACCCCGTATCCCGTCACCGGTCCAATACCGTGGCCTAAATACGGGTCCGCATACTCCCTTCCGTACCTGTACAATTAAAAGATAATTATTTATAATAAATCCTACGACGAGTACGGTTGCCTTCGATTTTATGTTAAAAAATATAAAGACATGCATAGACACTAGAAGTTTAAAATACAATAATACACCGATATCTACAAAGGTAGATCTCACTCGGTAAATGAATAAGAGTTAAATAAGAGAAGTCATAAGCAGGTCGGCACTCACGTGGCGGCGAGGGGCGCCAGCGCGGCGGGCGCCGGCGCGGCGTTGACGGCGGCGGCGGCGGCGCGCGCGGCGGCGCCGTAGTTGGCCGCCGCCGCCGCCGCCGCCGCGTGCTGCGCCGTCGTCAGCGGGGACTTGAGCAGGGGCGCTGCCGCCGCCGCCGCCGCCGCCGCGGCCTGGAACACCAACGCGACACACTCACCATCGTTTAGACGACGCCCGTCGGAGCGACCCGAGCGGACGACTTTCGTGTTACAAATTTATTTTTGTCGTCGAACTCTCGGGTCGCATGGTTTGACTTTCGTATTTTTGATTTCTCTGACGCATAGAATACATTTGAACGAGGAGCCCACAGAGGCTGTGTGTAAAATATATGTAATTGTAATATAAATATTAAAATATAGAAATGCTTTAATGCTGGTATGTTTCGAGATAGATGTCATTTAATGCCTGAAGTATGTGGATGCTATCTTACCGCGTCTTAATTTCCGAGTACTTAGATTTGTGAGATTAAGCAGTAGTGATGCGTAAATATTATCACAAATACAATAAATAAGCCGTCGTGTAATTTATTTACATTATAATCATGCAACGTTCCTGAAACACAAGTCTACGATAGGTTTTTGTCAAATCATATATTTTTCCGCAGCAACTTTTTTTATTAGCGAAAATTGTACTTTGTTGCGGAAAAATAACGATTCGAGATGATAATAGACGATGGGCATGCAATACGTAATCGATGAGAAACGATACTCGCTCTTGGCACAAACTACAACAGCACAAGACTCGCTAAACACGTGGTGATCGTTAGTAGTTACGAAAATGACAAAACGTGTCGAGTGTTGTGTTCTACTCGAAGTATGAAGTGAATTAGCGTCTTATCAACTCACAGCTTGCGCATACGCCTATAATTAAGTCACCCACCACAATACTATCGGACAAGGAACAACTGAACGGGAAGCAAAGGGCAGCGCCGACGGCGTCATCTCAGTTACCACAACACATTGTGCAGCCTGCGTACGTGGACCGACCGACGGGACCGCACTATATAATAATAATAAACAGCAACCAAAATCCCAGCACTCACTCCACAATGATTACAAAACTGTACTAGCGCGGTGGAACATGAATTAGAAAGCGACAGAAATACAGATATAATGTTATCACAGTCGCATCGAGACTGCGACGGTTACCTCGGCTGCGGGCTTCGCCGCCTGCAACAACACACGGACGGTCACCACGGCCGAAACCTCACATCGCATCATCTTATCGCACACGGTATTAGTCGGGAAGTAGTTACCTGGAGTCTGTAGTTGGAGTCCGCAGTAGCAGCTGCAGCTAAGAACGGGTCGTAATACACACTGTGGATTGAAAATAACACCAAATTAAATACGTTTCTTTGGAAACGTTTAACACAATACGTTGAATAAATAATGACCAATTTAGTAAACCTTGGTTTATTATGTGTATTTTGCCAAGGTTTAACTCAACTAGACGTTACTTGATAGAACTCGATGATTTCAAAACTTTTATTATTGTTGTAATTTTCATTTAAAAAGTTAAATCAAATAATTTTTAAACGTAAAAGAAAAAGTGCAATGTTATTATAAAATTCAATTCAATCTACATCTACAATTGTAGATTCACTTACAACGGGTTTATTATGCTAAAAACATTACGCAGAAGATCAAATTTAAAAGTAATTATATATATGCTCCTTCTATTAAAACCTAGAAATATTTAATATAAATATAATTATGAACTTCTGCAAACAGCTTCTTATATATAAGAAGTATGTTATATAAATATTAATAACAAAAATTATACTTCAAATGCCGGTGAAATGCAAAATTGATAAAATCTGTTCACTACACAACTACTTTTTAAGCATTATACAAATTTTAGTGCGAAGAAAATTTAGCTGTTATTATAAATTAAGAAAATCATAAAAGATATTCCATGTTTCAATAATTAGTTTCACTGTTTTTAACATCATTAAATCGAATATTTAAAAAATTCAAGGAAAATAATATTACAACAACATTCGTTTGGCTATTAATTTAACAAGCAAATAATTGAAGTCTAACAACATTCTAAACGTGTAACTAATAAGATAGGTATTTAAAGTATTTAAGAAAGTAGATTGATCATATTTACATAATTACAAACTAAACATCTATACATTTACAAAATACTAAACATACGGTTAATATTGAGGAACAATTTAAATTATTCTATAGTTATTATGGAAACTGACTACGTACTACAAGTTAATAATTAAGTCCATGAATAATACTTTTATTTTAGCTCAAAAAGCGTTTTATGACCGTGAGTAAGTATTGTTATTTCTAGTACATACTAAAAGTATTATTTATTCATACCAATGATGTTAGAAGTCGGACGGGATGCGGTAGGAAGCTTAATGGTAACGGTTAAGTGGAAGATTATCAAAGGACAAGCCTCGCCTCCTGTTTAAATGTTTACAGTGATTTGTAAATGTAGCAAAACTACAACTGCACTGAAGGTGTCGGCTGGGGTTGTGAGATTCAAAGAGGAAACTTTCTTCGATATTTTCATCTCGTAATCGAAATAAATTTCCTCCTCGGATCATATAATCCGAACATCCACAGCGCTCGCGCTCGATGAAGGCGTAAGGTCGAGCGACGTCGACCGGCGAAGGCGGTGCGCGGGTGCGGGGGCGGGAGGTGCGGGTGAGTACTCACGGTGCGTAGGCGTGCAACGGCGAGGCGTATGCGGCAGCGCGAGGCATCACGGCTGGTTGGAGGGGGTGGGGGTGCGCCGGCGCGGCGGCGGGGGGGCGCGGGGAACGGCCGCGCAGCACGGCCGCGCCGCGCAACGCCGCCGCGGGAGCTACATGCAACACACATAGGGCTACTGGCATGCGGGTGCGGGGTGCGGGGTGCGGGGTACCTGCGTCGCTGCGCGGCGCGCGGCGCCAGCACGAGCGGCGGCGCGGGCGTGGCGGCCGGCGCCGCGCCCAGCCACGGCCACGTCACGCCGGACACCCGCAGCCCTGCGCACACATCGCGCCTCTACACACTGACCACTGCGCCCTACCGACGGCGACGAGCGGCCCGCTGTCTATGGGTTGCGTCGCGGATCCTACCCGATCGTAGTTTTCGTATCGCCGTAGTGCTCATAGGTGAGTCGCAGCTTTACCATCATATTATCCTTGACGCGAAGCGACTGGTCTTTATACGACTGCGATCGTCAGACACGACAGTTTTGACCGTTTTCGGTGAACGATGACGTTTTAATAAAAATTTACACTGATATTGAAACTATTTCGAGAAATCCCGTAATGTCTTCTAAGTAACCTGGCAGCTTTCCCCCCTCGCATTAGATACATACCCAAACAAGTAATACGTTGCTTTCAACAATTAATCACAAATAAACAATAAATCTATGTTACTATTTACGATGCACTAGAATGCAACTTCAATAACTAGAATGAATATATTATTGACAGACATATTACCGGGCGAATCAAGGCCATGCTACATCACAGCACGACTTATATCGTAATATCGTAAGAGGATCGGAATGCTCACCACCGTGCGATCGATTAACACATATGTACCTACTTTCTGCTCTAAAAAGCATGGCCGTTAGGGCTGTATTTTTACAGATGCCTCGAAATAGACTTGTCACATACAACATCTCATCGAGCAATAGTACTAATAAACCATAGTCCCACCACATAAGTAAGAAAAGATCATGCTCGAATGAATGTTATTATAACAATGTAACGCGAAAGCTTTGGTCGGGGAATGAACGATGAAATAGGGTAGACGGCTCACCTTCAGGCCACTGGACACACACTGAAACAAATAAACGCAGTTATTACAATGTCGTAGCGCCTCGGTGTCGCTACGCTAGTACAATGAAAACAATCCTAGAAGACATTCTCCACTACAGAATGGAAATATTGATAGTGCAAGGCCGAAATCGCATTCATTCCAACATAGTTCAAGATAGAGGAAATATTTTTATAATGAAAGTGAAAACTAACAAGCTCACTAGTTCTGGTGTTATTCGGATAGTGTTTGTCAGGCAACATTGACGCCGGAGACAGTCCTCGGTATAATAAATAATTATAATAAAAGAACAAAAACGCATGAAACAATAGCACGTAAACTTCGTAATGACCCGCTACTTTATGAAAGCGTTAAACATTACAATAGTGCAGGTATTATTTGGCATTTAAAGAAAACATAATTTAAACAAATAATAGAAAAGGCGTATAGTTCGGAGCCCGGTATAAGTAACATGAAACAAAGACTGCGTGTGAGGTGCGTGCGGTCGGCCTGTCTCCGGCCGCCGGCGGCTCATTCTCTATACAGCATTCACCTACGAGCATTCCAACGGATCTAACACGTAACACGCGGGTACATCAACATGGACAACACCGATGTGTATAAGCCAGCACTCTCACCCAGAGTGGGAACTGATCCGTTTCTAGCCAGAATATCTGGATGGGTTAAAAGAGAAAATCCTAAGATGCATTATATTAAAATACATATTACAAACAAATATAATGAACAAATTATCTCAGATTGACTTGTGGCTTTATTCACTATAGGAGAATTTAGTGCAGCGTTAATTTGTGGTAAATGTCTGAATAAACACACGGGACTTGATAATTAAGTACAATATGTCGTGATCGCTTACCGTTGGGAACCGCGGGCGATTTCTTTGTCTGCACTCTCGCTGTAGCGTTATTAACCTGATTTCAGAATTAAAATAGCATGTCAGAATATATTACATAAGAGTAAGACGTAACTGGGAAAAATAATAAATTAATTAACTTTTTAAAATGAAATATTACATAACAAATTAAATTAATGACTGATATAAATACATATTACATATTTTCAAGTTATTATAAGAAACAAAAAAAAATTATTGCCATAAACTCATGGGAATCGAACCCATCATTTAAGAACTATGCGAATGAATTTATATTTAATTAAGAAACTATTTCATTGTTGTGAAAAAAAAAAATATAATTACTTTACCCTAAAACAAGTACATGGAGATATTCAATTTCACTTCCAAGGAAATGTTTCGCACCTTCAATGATAAAGTAACAAAAAGAGTTTATAGGTGGGTTACAAACTTTACAAGTAGACAACAGAAATATACGTATTACATAAGAAGGAAAAGGACGGTACGATGTTTACGTACGGGAACGTAGCTGTTCGCACATAAGACAATGCGTTAATAATAGGTACTATAATATATGTAGGAATAAAAAAAAACACAAAACTATAACATTTAAACTGTGTATGTGTGTACTTATAAGAAATTTTAAATATTTTATTTTTATTTGATGTCATTATTATTAAAGGTGCGATTTTGTTTACAACTTACAAGGTATAAAACTTCAACCGATTTGGCTGTTCTGGCTCTTACTATTGAGTGAGTTACATTAAATACAGTCAGTGCTCGCACTGAAGTATAAAATATTGTGTGTCTTACCTGAGTTACATCGAGATGGTAGGGACCGTTCTACATTCTCTGTGAGACACTCTCTCATTCGATCGGCATATTAAATGACCGTCTAGAGAGTAAAGGGATAAAATAAATAAGGTTTGTATGTGGATTAGATCAGAGGGCATACTTAGTGCTAATATGCGGGGCCGGGCCCGGCTCGGCACTAGCATGGCAGTAACTACAGAGCAGACGAGCGCAGGTTGCGGTGGGCGGTGGGCGTAGGAGCGGGATGTTAAAGTTACATAGTGCTACGGATGGTATTCATTGAGTCATGCACACCTCTATCTTTCTGCCCTCAACCACGGTGCCGTGTAGACGCTCTCGTGCTCGCTCCGCATCACCACTATTTGCGAATGTTACAAAACCGAATCCCTGCATGCAAGACAGACAAAACATGCATTAAAAACAGCGTCGCTCAAAAAACAACGTGCAACAAAAATTAACATTTATGCATTGCATATTTTTATTTGAATATTCTAGTGAAATAATCGATAGGATATTATTGATTTCATTTCGTTGATAGTTTGAGCGGAATCTAGCTTAATGGGTACACAGAAGCGTTCGGTTACAGTAAATAATATATAATGTCGCTCGACCTAGCAGTTCGATCTATTGGAAAGAGTTTGTATCATTGTGTAAACATCGAAAATATCATAAGGATTATTATCTAATATGATAGACACTACTTCTTTAGAAAACACTATAAAATCTTTACATGAAGTGTTAGCTGCAATTTGATCTAATAGTCATCGCTCATGCAAGGGAACTACATCAGTCTACTTTACGAATACTTTATACATTAGCCTGCCGACACACTTATTTAGCGATTCCATATGTCAGACTTCTTTGGCTCTTTTTGAATTTGTCGTCTACCGCCTGTCCTATTATAGCCGTATCGGTATGTATGTATATATGTGCATTATTTGTACAGTGCTAAACACAGCCATTGAATAATAATAATTAAAAGCAATAATAAATAAGTTTGCCATAGTTTTTACAAGTGATATCATTAACATATTTTAATATAACGCTAATAAAATACTATACATAGAACATATTAAATTCAGTCTAAAGTTCATTAAAATATATTTGACAATATTATAATCGTGCGTAGGGTATGATACTACTGTCATTACACGGTGACAACCCATAGATACAAAAAGCAGCTAGCACAGCACACAGTACAGTGGAAAAGACGAGTCGTGATAGTAGCAAACACGTTGCCGATTGTACGAGACGTTTTACAAATATAAAAGCATGACAGCTCTATTATCATCGCATTAACTCGGGGTGCATGAATTTAATTGAATAAGAACGGGTACAGACAGAAAAAAGTGTAGGTTTAACAAGAGAGTAAAGAGAGAAAGACGAAGAATGTAATATGAAAAGAAAGCAGAGAGCTGGCGCTCTCCCATTACCCATGAGGCGCGATGTTCGAAGACGCGTGATACACAACAAACAATCGCTAACGACACCGAACTCGATCCGATAGGCGAGGAAGACGCTAATGACATTCAAGATAAGCGAAACTAATAATAATTGATGCACCATTGTTACTTCTAGGAAGTACAGTCTGCGTTAACAAATTGATTAATACGGCATAGGGTCAGCAAAGTTGACATGCCCAAAACTAATGAATCATTTTCCCTTGTTAGGAAGCGTATGACTAAAAAGAAATAAATATTACTTAAAAAATCTGCAAGAAAAAAATACCAATCTAAACATGTGAATCAGTCATCTCAGAAAATCGTATCGGGCAAACTGCACTCGCTTCCGTCCGAGTCTAAATAGACACCCAAGGAATACCGAGTCGAAGTAAACAGATGTAATATATATGCGTTAAATAAGACGTTTAGGAAATGCAGTTTGCTCGATTGTCTAATGTAATTTTATTAGTGTTGAATAATAGAGCTGTCCTATAAATATGATTTGGAAAATCAGCTGTTATAGTGACGATGCATCATTCTCTAATACTGCATATCCCAATGTGAGGCATTGAAGAAAAAATAACTTGGAGCTATTATATCAAAAGAGTAAAATACGTTTTAGACATGAGCGAGCATGGGCTACTGTAGGGGCGGTCACCAAACTGACACAAGGAAAGCAGTAAACACGAAAAAGCGTTCAATCCAATCAATTATTGAAAAATTCTTGTAAAGTACTTCTTTCTTATTATGCCTTACTATAAAGGGTTTGACATTTACTGTGAGTTGTTTTTTGAGAATCATATAAAGTGAAAAAAAAAACAATAGATGATGTCGTTTAGACATAGATACATGTGACTCGCTTTTGATTTTCAATTAAAATTCGTCACGATTCTCTTGTAAATCACAATCTCTGAACTTAACAAATGTGATAGGATGTGTTGCTATCTCATTCTCACGTGGTACATCCGATCATATTAGTTTAGCTTGGTGATCGTGTACAACAGAATCAGCACCATTATCTCGATATATATTCAATCGATATATAATCAGCACAAAAGCATGTCACGTGTATTACAAAATATGTTTTAATTGCAGTAGATTTATAGAAATTATTACGGAATGATAATATACAATGCAATTAGAGATACTGCACCAAACATTAAAACCAAGAATATGCTATGAGAGAAGATTTGTTTTAATCACGATTATTATTAAAACTAAGCCCATTTGCCTTTATTTTTTTGTTAAGCTAGGATCAGTAGAGTTGCTTAAAATGAAAATAATTAGATTTTTAATTTTACATTAATGTTTTCTTTCAATAAACCAAATTACTGTTACTTAAGTTTGGGCAGCAAATATAAGTAATGCTGTTCGCACTCCATAGCTATTGCTTCTGTCTTATTCGATTCGTTGACAATTTAATGTTGTATCTGATCTTGAGTAATTATTACATAATATGCGTACGCAATAGCTATAAAGCGTTCATCAGCGTACATTTCAGGAACGTATTTTAACAGTAACAGTATAAGGTAATGTTGTATCTTCCTTTCGTTATTTTATGTTTGCTAGAAATACAGTGTTATGTAATAATGCAGTTAAAGTATTGATTATAATTATAAGACATACGCTATGATACGTTTTATAACAATATTATGGCAGTATAATAAATATAAAGAAAACATTCCTAAAATGTACAAAAAGAAGCAATAAATATGAATATTTGTTTCGTTCGAAACTTTTGGTAATTTTTACCTATTGCTTCTTGGCTTAAATTATAAAGTATCATCATCAAAGTAGCCCCCAGGAATCAATCATTGATTTCAGGGGGCTACTTAATTCAATGATCGTCTCTAAGACATGCTTACCTTTGAGCCTCGTTCGTTGAAGATAATTTCTACATCAAGTATTGTGCCATATTGCTGAAATACAAAAGTTTGTCTGTTAATTTTCCTTATTCCTAATTACAGCGATATCGATACATGCCGTGCTTTAAAACGTACGTACCCCGAACATATTTCTAAGGTCTGGATCTCTGAATCTGAAGGGTATATTGGAGACATGGAGCCGCTTAGGCTGCGAGGCCTGCGACACGGGCACAAGGGTCTTTTCGGGCGGCGCGGGAGGCGCGGCGCCGGCGGCCACGGCAGCGCTCACGGCCGCCGCCGCCGCGTGCGCCGCCGCCGCCTGCTGCGCCACGGCCGCCGCTACGCTCACGGGCGTGCTCTCCTCGTTCGACTCGCCTTCGCTTTGCTGTCGAAAGATTGGCGCAAATATGAAAAACAGTACACTATACTGTCTAGTACAATTGTGAGATGTTTTTATTTATAAGCAAGTGTAATCATAAATATGGCCTGTGCAAAATTTCATTTGATATAAAAAATAATATTTAACTAGTATGAATGTAACCTAAGCCACAGTGCAATCTTTGATAACAATAGCAACTAAAAAAAGTTAAAAATAAACCATTACTTACTGAATTATTATTTTGATTTTCTAGTGCATTTTGTGTGTGTGCCTGCGTCGATGGCTGCGGTGAAAAATTATTGGTTGGAAGGGGCGCTTGTGACGGCGGGCCTTCGCTTTTGACGAGTGCGGTTTGTTGCGGTGCAGTGGGACCGCTCTCCGCCTTCACTCCGGTGAGGTCCCCGTTGGCAGCGAACTGCGCCGCAGCTGCCGCAGCCGCCGCCGCCGCCGGGAACGGGGCCGCCATCCCCGTGCCCACCATGTGCTGAAAAATACCGATCAATATTATATACTTGTGTCAATGCACAGAAGACGCTATTTTCGTTCAATAGTTTATTTGCATGTAAGTGAAATATTAAAAAGTGTAGTATTTATTTAGATCAAATAGTACGATTCACAAATAGGATGTATCTTGCATGCTTATATATTGGCAGTGAAGCATTTACTTACAAAACATATAACACAGATACTATAATACGCTGCAAAAATACTTGGACAAATGGACTTATGAAATCTGTACATCTGTAATTGTAGATTAAATAGTCAGTAGTACCGTGGAGTTTATATGGGAGTGGATATTGGATTATTAAAGGAAAACATAATATATTTAAACACTCAAAAAATAAATTTAACGTTGCGAAATAATTACAAGCTTAAATTTACAAAAAGGGAAGAAACAAGCTTAATATTTTGAAAAAAAAAACCATTTGAGTTTAAATATATATATATATATATATATGTATATATATATACGTAGAAAAACTACAAAGCAAAAAGCATAGCCTTGCAAATTATGTGTGACTACGAAATTAACCCATCGCAAATCTAAATAACATCAGCCGCCTGTACCCACTACAGAGTCTACACTAATTACGCTGTAATAAATAAACCGCCGCTTATAGTTGACGTTTCTGGGCTACGCATCGAAACTGAGTAATGAAATATTGACGCAGAGTAGCTGACACGTACCAAAACAATAATTATATAATTCGAAAATTTTAGATTTTATACAAATGTACGTAACTATAATAAAGATATACCTATGTAAATGTGTTCTAAATATCAGTTTTCGCTTATAATTATTACATTAATGGAATGGAAATGGACCTATAAATGTACGAATGGCTTTAATATTAACAATGTATGGATGTTTTAAAATAAATAATTAACGTTCACTTTAGATAATAATTTATATCACGTTAGTAAGTTAGTAGTTTTTGAATTAAAGAAGCTTTCAACATTTTGAAAATATTTATTTATAAATCCATTAGCAAATTTTTATTCATTTCTTTCAATGAACACGTTTATGTCATTAAAATATCATTTACATCCATCGTGAGATTTAATATCCGAACACTTCGTTAGCAAATACGTTTTATTACGAACGCCCACTCTCTTTTATTTCATATAATATATCGAATACTCGTCGAATACAAAATTAAATTGCGAATACGACCCTCATCCAACGCTCCTTTGATACTGTAACCTTAATTTATATCGGAGAAAATAGTAAGTCTTAAAACATTTTCTATTTCATTAAGGCTGGCTGTTCAATATAGTATAGGTTCGATAGTACTACATTTATCTCGAAGTTAAGCTGATTAAGTAACCTAGGAACTTTCATATTATATTGACCAACACCATCACTGCGGCTGAACAAAATAACAAATGGTATATCAATAATAATAGCGAAATGCTCACTATTTACGTATATATGTATATGAAGTTTATTTCATGTAAAACCTAAGCTTGTTCAGTACTATTTTATACATGGGCTACAATTACGGGTCTATGTTGTACATTGTAGCAAATGGCGCGCAGTGCCGTTGCGGAAACGAGAAAATTAGGAAGTGGTTATTGGTCGCAATTGCGTCGAGCTCTCCTGACCGCGTCTGACTCAGCCTAGATACAATTTCGCAATGTAAAGACGCTGACTTGTGTATCAAAGGAAGGTTTTAATAATTGTTACATGCAGCAAGAATATATATATATATATATATATATATATATATATATATATATTTACAGTGGTGGTCGTATAATTAGAAACACTACCAACGGTCCTTGACAATAAACACTTCTTATGAATAAAGAAAGTATAACTTCAACGTACAAATGTTCGTACAAAAATATACACATTACATTTACTTACGGTCCGCAATCGTTATTATTTTGAAATTAAACAATAAATAGGACAACAAAATGTTCAAGAATTTTTCATTTATTAGAAAAACAATATAAATCCCATTACGTTGCACTTGCGTTTCAATATTACATTACGGACAAACATTTAAATCAGTTTTAAGGTATGAACAATAATGGTCAACTAATTAGAAACAACAACAAAAAAAAGGATTAGTAATTAGTATTGTTATTTACGAAATAACTACTATCCACTGCCTACCAATAGTTATAATTAATATTTAGTGGCGTATCCCTTATTTTCAATAACAGTACTGCAACGACGTGGCATTGATTCAATCAATTTCATAATTTTTTCTAGGGGGATTGAATTCCATGCTTCAACAAATGCTTCATATAGTTCGTTTTGACTGGTGTTACGTTTGTTTGAGACATTATTTTTAACAATATACCAGAGATTTTGTATCGGGTTTAAATCCGGACTATTTGCTGGCCAGTCTAAAACGGATATACGCTGTTCGCTAAGGAAACATTTGACGCTATTGGCCGTGTGTTTAGGGTCATTGTTATGCTGAAAGATCCAGGTTACAGGCAAATGATCGTCCGAGTAGGGAATCATTGTGTGATCTAAGATATTTTTGTATTGCCATTGTTCCATTGTACCGTCAATCTTCCGAACGGTTCCAACTCCACATCCGGAAAAACACCCCCAAACATTACTGTTACCGCCACCGTGCTTTACTATACTCCTTGTGTATTTTTAATATAAGCATTGTTTACAGGACGTCTAACATAGCGCTTTCCATCGGAATTTACCATATATATTTTTGTTTCATCTGAAAATAACACTTTTTCCATTCTCGTACCGTCCAATTAACATATTTTTTAGCGAATAATAATCGCTTCTTTCGGTGTTGCTTGGTAAGAAGCGGTACCTTTCGAGAGATTCTTCCAAACAATTTAGCTTCCACTAATCCTCGGCGTATCAGTCTTGACGAGATGTTTCTCGAGTCATCAGGCGAAACAACTTCATTTTTAATCTGGTTGGAGCCTTTACTTGGGTCTTTTTTAGCAACACGAACGATTAGCGTATCTTCTCTGGGAGAGGTTTTTCTTGGCCGAGCCTTTCAGAACAATTTAAATGCTCAGCTATTCTTCTGTACGCCCACTTATGATCTATATGTAAATTAACAATTATTTGCCTAGTTGACGCGTCACAACTTTTATTTTTGCCCATTTTGAACAAAATAAAATTCAGATTAAATTTTGAATTGCCGCCAAAATAATAGAAAAAGCCAAGAAAGAAATGTTATTCTCCAATTTCAAAAAAAGAACGAGCTATGGATTTTTTTTTTAAATGTTTCTAGCTAGGCGTCCGAGCGGCCAGTAACAGAAAATAAACTTCTACATGTGTAAGACTCATTTTATAATTAAAAGTAAGATATGTTTTATATTTTATGCATTTAATGAGGTTTTTACATGATTATTAATTATTGAATGTGTATATTTTTGTACGAACATTTGTACGTTGAAGTTATACTTTCTTTATTCATAAGAAGTGTTTCTAATTATATGACCACCACTGTATATATATAAATATATAGGGTTTTCCAATAGGGACGCTTGAACTTTGACAGCTGATTGCGGCCATGTTGTTTGAGTGACAGCTGTCAAATGCAGTGTGTTATATTCATTCCGTCCTCCCAAACCACCATGGCAGGTTACAGTGTCGAGCAGCACGAGCAAATCATAAAATTGTTTTATGAAAATGGGTCTTCAGTTCGAGCAACGTTCCGCGCACTTCGCCCGTTTTACGGTCGCGATGATCGTCCTGCCGAGTCGACTATCCGTCGATTGGTGGACAAATTCGAGTCAACCGGGTCAGTTAACAATCAGCCGGTTCCCGTGCGTCAACGTAACGCGAGATCTGCCGAGAATATCGCCGCTGTGCGCGACAGTGTCCTCGAAAACCCGCGGCAGTCAATTCCGCGTCGCGCACAGGAACTCGGCCTTTCGCAGACGACAACTTGGCGAATTTTGCGTTGTTACTTGAGCCTGCACCCGTACAAGATCCAGCTGACCCAAGAGCTCAAGGTTAATGACCATAGACAGCGCCGTGTGTTCGCTGACTGGGCATTAGAGCAGTTGGAAGTTGACGCCGATTTTGGCAAAAAAATCATCTTCAGCGACGAGGCGCATTTTTGGATGAATGGCTATGTCAACAAGCAAAATTGCCGTATTTGGGACGAGACCAATCCACACGAGGTTCACCAAGTGGCAATGCACCCGCAGAAAGTGACTGTTTGGTGCGGATTTTGGGCCGGAGGCGTGATTGGTCCGTATTTTTTCGAAAACGATAATGGTGTGCCGTCACCGTCAATGGTGAGCGATACCGGTCGATGATAACCAACTTCTTTTGGCCTGAAATCGAGAATATGGATCTGGACAACATGTGGTTTCAACAGGACGGCGCTACGTGTCACACAGCACACGCTACGATGGAAGTTCTGCGCGATCAAGCGCCCTTAATGGAAAACCCTATATAATTTAAACAGTGCATCTATTTTGTTTAATTTACCTTTACACTCCCATAGCGTACAACAAAGCGTTACGCAAATAATAACGGTAATTAATTATGTTCTAAGAATATTGTACCAAAAGCACTCACTTCACGCTATATACATTAGTCAATATGAAAGCACGAAGCAATAAAACGTTAAGAATATACGAAGAAATTTGACAATGGCAGCTATAGCCAGGCATTAAAATGAATACATTTTCTATGAATAGCAGAATTTTACTCTCATTGTGTTTCATTTACAAAGGGTCGACGGTGTAAAAAGCGTCATGAGGCTCATTTCGAAGGTCCTTTATAGAGCAGAAGTCAATAGCGGCGTGTTGCGGGGTGTGTTAAAGATATTAATAATAAAGCTTGCCGTTCAATCGAGTCGTATACCCACGTTGTAGGCGTTAGCTTTTGTTTACGAAAACATGGTAAATAATAATGCCACAACAAAGAAATAACGATTTTTAACCAACAACGACACTTTTACTCTATTTGTATAATGTATTGTCTAGAATTCCATAAATATTGTCACATGACGTAATTAAATTCATATCAGTTACAACTGAGATACATAACAGACAATTTATTTCTTTATAACTATTGTACAATAGTTGTCGTGCAAGAATAGTATATATAAATGAATATATAGTTTTAATTAAATCTGGGTCAATTCAATATTTCGCCACTGAAAACTATTTGTATAATTATTACCTTTATACAAAGATATACACCGATATGTAAATTTGCTTCGAGTTTGCTTATGTTAAAAATATCACGTAGTAGTGAGTAGGTACATAAGATTTTCCATGTAACACAAACAGTTTACTTAACGTAGAGAATTTAATATCTAGAAGCAACGGTAAAACTTGCTTCTTTATTAAATTCACTGAGCTCAATAAACTGACATCTAGCGTCTTATAACATATTTCAATATACAGATACAAGAGGAGAATAATCTAGAGCGGTCGGATATATTTAGAAGAATTTTATGAACACAGCTGCAAATTATATACGACACTAACTGGAGAGTCTCCGCTCTTGGGCGGGAACGAAGAGCTCTCTTGTTATTTTCAATTATAATTGTCCACCTTGATACTTTCATCTGCATTATTGGCTACATATAAGACATCTTACACACATTACTAACATCTCTATTTATTCCTCTAATTAAGGGTAAGCTTGTGTTAGGTGTGAGAACGATAATAGCCCAAGGGTCAGGATCGAACTTACGAATTTTACATCGCTAATCGAAAGGTAAACCATTGCGCTATTGACGCTTTAAAAATATTATAAAATACATAGAAAATTGTAAAGTATATACGAAATGATACAAAAACTCAAGAACACTTAATATAATAGTAGTCACTTAACTTCACGGTATAGGCAATAATATAAATAGGTGCATAAACAAGATAATAAAGGATGAAGAAAAGTTACAAAGATCATTACACATGAGGCGCGCCACGGCCCAGTCATATCCGGCAAGCTGGAGCTCCCGCGTAAACAAACTGACTTTTTATAGAGCGGCCCTGTATTTCGTCGAGCATTCAACCGTGACGCTGGTCTCTACTTCCAAAAACAGATGTTCAACATCACCTCATGTAGATAATATTTTATCCTAAAGACTAAAGACACACTGAACCAAAGCGTTATGTTAAATCGACTTCTAAGGAAAATTGAGGAAATAAAAAATTTAAACACATTAAATAGTAGTTAATAACTTAATACCTCGTAATTATTGATGCGTAAATAGGAATCATAATTTATATATAAATATAAATTAGTGTTTAAGAGGTTGAAGTCTCTGTTGACCCTACCCTTATCAATGTTCCAAGACAAATATGTCATAAATAATTGGATCGACGACAACGGTATTAAAATAAGAGATGTGATTTATTACTGAGTAAAATATCAAAACTTTGTACATATTAACAACGATTATGATTAGAACCAATTTAAATAGTAGATAGTGTGTATTTAGATAAAAAACACAATTGATATTTGTTAAGTTGTATGTTGAATAAATATTTTATGTTATGTATGTTTTATAACAGGAATAACGTTAATATTTAAATAGTGACTGTTGTATGATGGAGCATTAAGAGGATAGAAGCTTAACAACGAATCAGAACCGAGAGACTCGTTAATCGTTTCCTTGAGATAAATTGATCTACTGCAAAGGTTTCTTCTAACAAATAACCGCATATCTAATAGGTTACCTCAATATGTTTTCCTTCATTAATTAATACATACAGCAACGCCGATTGAGCACTATTAGAAATTTCTACTCGGTTCGGGTCCACGTGTTCTATGCACTAGGCCATCTTGGCTTTTCTAATATTGAAAGTTATTGCTCTAAAGTAAAAATAAAATGTTTATACAGTTTTAGCATTTCATTCAATGGTTTATTTGCGTGTAAGTTAAATAATGTAAAAAATTTAGTGTTCAAATCAGAAAAAAAACTGTTAGTAATTCGAAGTAACACTTTATTTAATAAATTAATAACATTCTCACGATCTACAAATATTGTTGATTTCTAGATAAAATTGTTTCTGAAAATAAAATCGTTTATGCTTTACGTTACCGTCAATATATTACTTAAGACTTATTTTTCCGCATTCGCCGTGTATCTTCATTTAAACAATCTTAAAAATATCTCAAAAAAGATCTAAATTAATTAAGATAACAAAAATAAATAATATAAAAGTGTTTGCTTTGATATGCACCTATTTGTAGTAAAACATGTAATGATTTTTTATATATCGATCATTGTTCTTAAAGATGTTAATATTGTTTAATGACGGCAAATACTCCTAAAATAGTAAACAATAATTAATGGAAAAACGATATTATATAACACATAATATACAGTAGGTACGCGTCATGTTACATTCATTAGACTATGAACATTGTATTTCATGTCTAAGATACTCGTAATATTTATTCTTAAAACAAATACTTGAAGTGAAAATAATAGAATTCAACATCTCGTATGTGTCACCCAGCACCCCGGTCACAATTAGATAATTATATCATGGACAATTAAACGTAATTGATCTTAACTGGGCTACATAATATAAAATGCAGAAGCGGTCGCCACAGAAAAATACATTTACTTTGTAAATCTTTGACAATAGTTTGAATTCTATTCATATATTTATCGTAAAACGTGCGTAGAACGATGAAACAATGTAACTGAAGGTGAAATTAATAATTTTTAAAACGAATGATCATTGTATTATGTTTCATCTCGTCATAGACATACGGTTTAAATTTGGTCACAATAGTATTAAAATGAAACAACAGGCGAAAATTACGAATGGTATTATTATCAGTTATAAGAGGATTTCGTTCCTGACTACGAAACTCGACTATCACCGTAGCCAGACTGACGTGCCTGCCTGTATTATTTAAATGTTATCTGCATCCAATTTAGCGTTTTCAGCTATTACAGTACCAACACAAAACCCAGACACAAAGATACGTGACGCGAATGTTTTCAATTATTACTTCAAACTACGATAGAAATAACTAAATGAATTTTTAATGATGATTTTTTTCGAATCATTTATGTATTTTATCGTTATACCATTACACGTATTTGAATGGCCCATTTCTGTTCATCAATTACTAGACACAAATAAATTGGGGTTACGTCAACAGCGGGTGTAGAATATGCCAAGGAATGTTAAATTGCAGCCCCGGTCCTTCTTGTCTTGTCATGTCGCAAGCCCTGTCTTAGATTCGTAAACACGCGCCGTACATAGAATGCATGTGGAACAAAGCTCGAACATACATATTTAATTTGTGCACTATAATTATGAAAGCGTGAAAGCATATTTAACAGACATTTCAATGAACGATCTAATCGCTTGCTATAAATAGCTTTTTTAAGCCATAACATTCTACACGTTTCCTAATGTTTAACAAAGTTGTGGTAATTTTTAATGAAAATTATGACAAACAATAAGCGGTCGCTTAGGCTCGAGAAACTTTAGTATTCATAAACATAACACAATAGACGTTATTTATATGTAAGATATTAATTGAATTAATTTTATCTGCTGTATTAAGCTTACAGTGTAAGGCTTTAGTTTCAGTAAAATTTCTTTAGGTTAATATTATTTCGTGTATTAATATTCAACAGTAGCGCTACGTGACTAAGAGAGTATTTACAGTGCTTAGCGAAGCGCGCACAGCTTCAGCCGAAGTTGCGGACTGTAAGGCTCTATGGCTATGCATATGGATGATTCGTGGCACTTGTTCTTAATATTATACTATTTGAACATTATACAATGTATAAATTAACAATAGGCCAGCTGTGAAAAGCGTGTTTATATAACGTTGCATGCGTATGTTAGTACCGAGCTTTTAAAATAGTAGTATTTAAATAATATTCCTGTAATATTACATATACATATATATTAAAAAAGCTTAAGCCCTGTCGCGAAAGATTACCGAAATACTTAGTATTAAATTAGTATTAAACTAATCGCTGTACGTATAATCATAGATAGTAAGGTCAACACCAAAGTAATTAAAAATATTATCTGTCTGAGTACGCATACCACCACTTAATGGATTTTAATGAATAAAGTGTAGGCTTATTATCCCTTTGGACAGCTTATATTTTGTGACTGTATACTACACTCGGCGTCAAAAAAATCGCACCTTTTGAAATTTTGACTTCAAGCGAATAATACTCTTAACTTATTTATTGTACCCTACCAAAATTAATATCATTTGAAAGCACAATTAATACACTTTAAAAACGCGTATCGTTCTTTTCTGTAAAAACAATAATCACGAAACGTTAGGGTCTTTAAAAAAAAAGTGCTGAAAAGCTCATTAGAGGACTCACTACTTGTGCCACCTTGGACACGAATAAAAGGGGGGGGTAAAAATTAATTATGGGTCATTAGCTATCCAGACATCACAGAAGTCACACCTGAACAGCTCCAGTAAGAAAAAAACCCTGAAAAATGGATACCACGGCAGAAGAAGCAGCTCAAGTGGTAGCACTACTGCAATCAGGACTACGCCAAGTTGATATTGCTCGACAACTCAACATGAGCCGTTTCCGGGTGAAACGAGTATCCCAGCGGTTCCAGGAGACTGGAGGCTACATCAGGAAGCATGGATCCGGAAGACGACGTTGCACTTCCGACAGAGACGACCGCTATATTGTGTCGACGTCTTTGCGTAACCGATTCTCCAACGCTGTTGAGCTGCAACAGCAGCTCCGAACAGCTCGGAGGACGTCGGTGAGCGTCTCCACAATAAGAAGAAGGCTGCGAGAGAAGAAAATCCAGGCCCGTAGGGCTGCTACTGGCCCCAAATTGACAGCAGAGCATAGGCGAGTCAGACTTCAGTTTGCCCGAGACCACGTGGATTGGACGTTCGACCAATGGAAGTTTGTCCTCTTCTCCGACGAGACTAGGGTATGCCTTTTCTGCACAGGGGTACAGGAGGCAGGGGGAACGGTACTCACAGGCCTGCTTTGAAGAAACCGTCAGCTACAGAGGAGGCTCCTGCATGGAGGAGGGTTCTGGGGCGGAATTTCAATCCAAGGAAAAACCGACCTTGTGTGCGTCTCCTGCACTGGAGGTGCACGTGGCCAGGGGTCCCTGACTGCTCATCGGTACATCACAGAGATACTGGAGGACCATGTGGTTCCGTATGCTGGTTTTGTCGGGCCTGAATTCACATTCATGC
This sequence comes from Nymphalis polychloros, assembly GCA_905220585.2. Taxonomy (NCBI): domain Eukaryota; kingdom Metazoa; phylum Arthropoda; class Insecta; order Lepidoptera; family Nymphalidae; genus Nymphalis; species Nymphalis polychloros. The sequence continues at coordinate 7,230,298 of HG992247.1, forward strand.
ACGACAACGTCCGCTCCCATACGGCAATCATTGTTCGGGACTACCTGAATCAGGTTGGGATCCCCGTGATGCAGTGGCCAGCGAGAAGTCATGACCTGAATCCCATAGAGCACCTTTGGGATGATCTGAAACGCCGGGTGCGGTCTCGTGATACTGCCCGTGCCACCCTTGAACAGCTTCGGGACACCGTCGTCGAGGAGTGGAGTGACATTCCTCAAGAACGCATCGTGACGTTGGTGAGGTCAATGAAGGATCGCATGGAGGCTGTAATTAGGGCTAAGGGAGGTAACACTAGGTTCTAAGTTTAGTTTTAAGAATTTGTTTTACTGTATTTTTTAGTTTTGTTATGTTTTTAGATTAATTAAATTAAGTAATTTTGGCGTGTTTTTCCTTTTTTCATGAAAAATGTTTTTTATATGCTTAGTAATCACTATCACAGTTTCATTATTTAAAGGATTCAATAACCTTTAAAATGAGGCCCCACACTTATACCTTACCATAGATGAAATAGGGTTTATAGTTGCTTGAAGTCAAAATACCAAAAGGTGCGATTTTTTTGACGCTGAGTTTATATTATACATCATATACTATCTTGGTTTATTTTCCGGATACTGAAATTAGATAGTAAGAAAAACCACGAAGTCACGAAAACACTGTTTTAAATGAAACAAATGTTATTTGTGCTATTTCGTTTTTCTTTTGTCCTAATATATTTTAGAAGATTTATGAAGATGAATGTTTCTACAAAATATTTTTATAATTTCTAATTTGATTGATTGAATGATTCAATAGGATCTATTCAATTTTCGTTCTACGCACTGTTAAAGTTAAAAACATGGGGTAAAAGTCCGTAGATTTGTTAAAAACTCGCTCATTTTATTAAAAAACTGTAGGCGACCTAGCTAAAGAAGAGGCCAAATAATCGTTTGCAATGATTTTTAGGAATCATTTCAATTTGTACGATAGGTAACTATAGAATGAAATTAAAATTAAGAAATTAGCTACGAAGAACTTTACTTACACAAACTATACTTAATATTAATTTAAAAAGTTCATAAAAATATTTACTTTACAAAATATATAGCTTTTTCTACCTGCCTAAAAGCTACCTTCATAAAATATCTAATTCAAAACTCATATTTTTATCTAAAATTAACATTTTAAATCTTATTTAGATTGACAGAATTCAACGCGGGTATGTGGGGGCGCAATTGTGAACACAATTGACAAATTAGTCCCTAGCGCGTTAGTTGCCTGCATTGAATACCATATCCCTATTAACGAGAGGAATGTTGACACAATTGGACGTGTAGTTCACTTCGAGCTAATCCAATGACGTAACGCTAATTTGATAAAGTCCATCCTAAATGTAATTTTGCCTCGTTTGCAACAATTTACACTTCAAATTATTTTAAAGCAATAAACTCATGAACAATGAACACCTAAAATGCGATAATATCCTTTTTTCCCGTATAGTTAAGTTAATAAGAGAAATTAGCAACTGAAACAAATGCCAATGCGCTGCCAAACATAAAACTAGTTCACACGATCAACGTATCGGAACACAATACTAAGATTGAGTTGAGAGGCAGAATAACTGGTTTTACATGGATTCTATGACATAATTTCTATGTTTGTGATTCTCAATAACATATGGTTTCCGAATATATTAAAAAGTCGAGATAATATGCAAGTCTGTTACTACATTAAAACGTGTGTAAGTTTTTAGTCAAAATATTTTGTGCTCAATCAGGTATTCATTATTTGGCATAAATACCGTTACGATGGCCTAACGTTAAACGACTTGCTCATATAAATGTTTGGAGTGATTATATTTTACAATTTCCTGTACAAACCGACAATGAATTAAAAAATAAATGTATACGATACTTATAGATATTAATAAACCGTTTCAAAACAGTATACAGAGCTCATATTATTATAAAAACTTACTACACAACTATTTTTTGTTTCTATTTCTTATTCGTCAATATAAATTTATGATTTAATTAAAAATTAAATATGAGAAATAAATGCACTTGAAAATAGCATGACATATTTTACATACGGAATTTTGCAACGGCATAATCTAATTTGTGCAGGGTCTACCAATTAGTCGCAAATTAGTTCAATAAATTGTCTTTCTAATTAATAAGAACAGACTAAATCAGTGGCTCATGAAATTGGAAAATTGTGTTAAATGATATTATTATTATTATTATGTTATATGTATTGATAGCAATAGTACTTATATTAGAAGATTTATATATCTGTATATAATGACTACGCTACAGCTTCATTTAAATTATTTAAATGAGTTAATCATAGTGTGTATTACTGCATACCGCATCTATAATATTTTTTTCAAATCTCGCTGTTAGGCCTGGTCAAGGACACCAGTTGGTTATGTTATGTTATATGCAAATGAAGCACTCCGCTGCTAATCTCATCTCCATGATGATGTCTGGACCATGATATATTATCACGCTGTGTCGTACAACGGTAAATAGATGCCTATATATATTTAGTGGTATGTATCATACCTGGTTTATTTAAGATGTATCATCCGAAAAAAAAATTACTTTATAGTAAGGATATAGATTTAATAATTCCCATACGATTAACTTTAAAAATTAAAAACCTTCTTCGAAAAATAAAGAAGCGCAAGTAAAACCAGTTACTTTAAAAAAAAATAACCATTAAAAATTTTCTATTAGATTGTCTGTAATCAGTAGTTCATTAATTACAAGATTAAAAGTAATGAAAAATATTTTTAATAAAATCCAAGATTATTCAATCGTTTACATATAGAGTATTAATGGAATGAGTATCGGCGTCGTTGTATTACAGCCCGTACAGCCCCGAGTGGTACAATATCTTTGAAACGGAGCTAGGGGTGTGTTGCCGACTCTATTTTATGGGTCGCCGGTCCCCTTAATTAAGTCTTTTATAACGTGGCCTACTAAATACCGTTTGCTACCTTTTATATTTTATTAAAAAACAGATACGTTGCCAAAATAGGAACAATAATAACAAGTGGCTTGTTAGCAACATATTTCTATAAAATCTATTAAAAATGATGCACCCACATTTAATTTAAAGACAATACGAAATCGATTATTATAAAAAAATACACGGATGCAATTAAAATTTAGAAATTCTTTTACACTAGTTACCTCACGCGATAATTGTCGCGTTCAAATTTCATGGTAAATCAAAGTAGTAGTAAGATATAAACGTGTATATCTTTAATGGAAATAAGTAATATATGAAAGATAAGATTATGAAAAATGAAACTATGTAGTTAATAAAAAAATCTTCGTAAAAATGGATTGAATAGTTATTGAGACGGAAAGTACTATTTAATTATATTTTAATTGTAATCGTAAACAACTAAAAAATTGTAAGGAATATAAAGATATTGTAAAAAATACACTATGAATATTAGTAATTGATGTAATAAATATTTATTTGTTTCTCTACTTCAAATCGCTGAATGCTAAGTGCCAGATGATATATTATTAGATTTTACGCCCGCCTTCTGATAACCCATAGTAAGTAATATACTTTACATTATCGGCCTTAATTATAAACCTTGCTTAGCGAGTAATTAGTTAAACAATGCTGTCTTCTTCTTTCGAATGACAAATGGGTGATGACAGAAAGAGCGAAATCAGTGTTTAACTAAACAGCCGATAAGCCACGTTTGTAGGTAAGACCGTATGCTATATTGCGTATAATATTGTAGTTATTATATGATTAAATTAATGTTGTTCAACAAATAGTTCATACGTAAAAAATAATATATAACAGAATATTTGATATCGAAATAAATATTAGAAGACTGATTCTTTTAGCAAATAGTAAACTAGTAGGTTGCCACTTATATACAATTAGTCGTGTTCTCGTACTGATTCCATAATGAAATTCAATTATTTCAATACATATTCAGTATATACTCAGTGAAATTGTTTATAGTTGTAAATATAATTCGGGCGGTAAATAAACATTTTTTCAATTAGCTTTTTTTAACTAAGTAACAAAAACTCAAATTTTAATAAAAATATTGTCTCCAAAAATTATGGGAATTTACTTTGATTACTACTTTAGTAAAAAAAAATTCATAAGTCGTGTTTTTTGTGACTTTTAAAAATAACAAATAACCCACCTGTGGTCTTTGTCTTTTGTACAATACCATTGATTTCAACTTCACATAAAAACTTTGCTTCATACTCAAGTAGTGTCAGTAGGCCATAGGTACCAGCTTCTAAGAAATTTACTCTCACATAGAACTGGTCTGTGTTATCTAGACGGTGCTGGCTTTCTCTATTCCAAAAGTACTACGGATTTGATTTAAAACTCGCACTCTCAGCCAAAACATATTATTGTGTCAACGACTTATATTTGAAATAACCTTGTGTATTTTAATTTACGTGTTTACTGAGATAGCCCAGAGACGTAAAGAGGTTAATGACATATATAAATTAAGGTTTGGACAGTGACCGGGCATCCATCGCTGTCGGTTGTATTCACTAATCCTGGCTGACAGGCGGGCGGCGCAGAACCGCGTCCCTGAGACCATCACCTACGGGAAATATTGATCTTATTTGAGCTTGATTAACTCGGACGTTGTCGACGTGCTAATAATATCTCTACTCTGGCACCGATCCAGGAGAGGCCTTAATGGTACTTCGATACACGACAAGTTTTAAAGGTTACACAGCCATCCGATTCATTTGATATCGCAAATTACTTGCAAATTAAACGATTATTTAAATAAAACGGTAAATATTTACCACAGTAAAGCAACAGTTATTGTTGATTTTAAATGATAACACAAAAATTATAGCCAATGTTACTGTTATCAGTAAATACAAGATTAATATTTTTATCTATGCAAATAGCAAATTTTATTTATAAAATTTTAACAGCAAATATCCCATAAAAACTATTCATCATTTTACAGCATAATTTTACTATACATAAAGTGCGAATTGCTTTTTTATTTTTATAGTGACTGTTACATTACTTACTTTGTACTAACGCATGTAGTTTTAAAACTAATATCACGGAGCCTTTGAGAGAAGGACCAACTTGTTATGAAACTCTGCTAATACAGAAATGTGAACAAATTTAATAGAAGCACATTTCGTTATTCACGTTATTACACCGATATCCAATTCATAAAGGATATATATATTCCCGTGACAATCCGACAATGCGCTCACAAAAACATTCGGCACGTGTATCGCCTCCTAACGAGACTTCTTCGAAACTCGTCTTTTGAAACCGATGATAATCCACAGTTAGTAACTTTTCATAACAGCTATTAAAGGACAAAGTAGGAATGCGTTTAACGGTCTCGGTTTACGTTTTATATAGTTCTCTGAAACTTCAAGTTGCTTGTGGTCTCGGGGGTCACGGGTCTCGACGTTTCAAAGTTCGCGAAGTTTGAACTTGTCCTTGTAAACTTTTTATTTCCAGTCTTAAAGGATTGTTGGAAACTTCATAATCAACATATTCAATAACATATTAAATATCGGCCCTATATTAAGTTTTCCTATAAACCCGTTTTTATAACCTTGATGAAATTTTAAATGACACATATTAGACGTTCCGTTTTCAAACTGAATCGATCACCAAAAAATAAATACGTCTAAAAGCTCTTACAATTTCCACTGATTACAGATTGTATTTTCAACCAAAATAAAACTAAAACAAGAACACGGGACAAATGGTGTTGTGAAAAGATATATATTTTTATAAGACAACTTTTTACCTTTGCAAGACCGAGAGGTTAACAGGACGTTAACAGTTTCCTAATAAAATCTCACTATTTCAACTTTAGCAACAAGAATAGGCTATTTATATGCATCGTAGTCCGGGAAGAAGTATATGTAATAGTCACCATTATAGAACACGTTCTGCGTTTGCATACTTTAGAGTTTAAAATGGCTTAAAGACATGAATCAGCAAAGGTTAATTCGAATTCAAAACAGGTGCTCGTTCGAAGGCACCATGCTCGTCATACAGAAATACGAACTATACAACACGCCTTCACAGGATAGGCGAAATATTATTATCACAAGATTTATTTACAGTCACGTTATTTCATATTCTTACTTCAATATTGTGAAACTAAGATGACTGTATATATTGACTTTTTTTCGTTTTTATACGTCAATGAAAGTAATCGTGCGGGAACAGTTATAATAATATAAGTAATGAATAGTAAGCCGAGGTGTCCCAGTGGTAAGAAAGAACGCGTGGACATTAACCGATGATCGTGGGTTCAAACCCGGGCAAGCACCACTGAATTTCATGTGCTTAATATGTGATAATAATTCATCCCGTGCTTAACGGTGAAGGAAAGCATCGTGAGGAAACCTCCATGTGTCAAATTTCACTGAAATTCTGTCAGTGTATTCCACCAACCTGCATTGGAGCAGCGTGGTGGAATAAGCTCCAAACCTTCTCCACAAAAAGGGGAGAAGAGGCCTTAGTCCAGCAGTGGGACATACAAAGGCTGTTAACTGTAAGTAATGAATAGTTAAAAGGTGGTGTAAAAAATCACTGAACAATTTGATGAAAATATATCTGTCCTATATATAGATTAATTTCATGATTGCTAATTTGGAAGCATATTATGGAGGAACGTATTACCACGAGAGGCAAACAAACACAGCTAATTAACATAACAATGACAAGAAAGGATTTGAGGGTTCTTATCCTGTTGCGACTTGACTGTGATCCTTTGACTTATGTATATATAAATTCTAAAATATTTTAAGACACATTAAATAACTAATAACTATATACTATAATGTTTATAAATCCGGTAATCGTTACGTTTTTACTTAAGGTTTATGCCCGTGTCTTAAAGATATATTCATAAAGTCTTGAAATGTATGTATATAAAGAAAAATGACAACACTGCCTTAACTTCTAATAAAAGTCGTATAAATTGTCAGAGAACAGACGACATATATATAACAAGCTACGATATTTATATTTTCTTTTCATCCACGTCAAGGAATTTGTAATTATGTTGAATAATATGTTGCGGAGTAAATATTATATATGAATTTCTTATGTTATATAAAGACGATAACTAAACCGGTACTGAAAAACTAACAGACAACTTTAATATCAGTATTTATTTACTTTCATATACTTTAGTGATTATATTTTATGCGATAGAAATAAAATATATAATACATGCAAAGACAACATAAATACTAGTGTCATTACGCAGACTTGATGCTCTTATCGATTAAAAATAAAGGACAAATAACGTAGAGAATTGAGTGATGGTTAAAATTATCTATATATGTATATAAGCGATATAGAGTAATATATACAGTAGGGTTGGCACCCGTCATTATTTAAGTAGATACTTTATTTACTTATGGAGAAATATAAATTTTCCTCGTTAATTTATGTTCCATCAATGAATCTTCTTATATTAATGACGGAAAAAAAAGTTTTTACTCACAACACAACATCGACTCACAACCGAAAATAAGCACGCCAAAATTACGAACATATTAAAAACTGTTTTTGTATATCCTTAACGTGGTCGTATATTGAAATTAAAATACAGGTGACAACCCTACTTAATAAAGTATGAGTTGATTTAGAATGTACATATTATGTTAATTAAGACACGACATACGCATCACATAGCAAGACATGTACCGCATTCACATGCTTATAATGACAAATTTTAAATACCAGTAGGGTAGGTGTTCCTGTATCGATGACATTGCCGTTACTCACCTGAAACAAATTAAGCTATCGTTACTATTGCATTTATAAATTAATAAATATAATCAAATGACGTTATATGTTACAAATCTAACGTGTAATATCGTATATCTTAAAATATTTTCACGTATCATTTTTAAATAGGTACTCCAAATTAACTTATTAATAAATGCTTACGTTTTCTCAAAGAATCTTGGAAATGTTTAATGTGTTATTTGGAGCGACGGGTAATGAGGCGCCACGTATTATTTTAACCATTAGCATGATGTATATTTAATTACTGTTAAGATACCCACTTTAAACTCTCAAAAATTTATTATCGTTACGTTACGATGTCAGAAGTTAAAAATCAAAGATATTGTTTCAAGGCATTGATCGATAATGTGTTGTAATTCAATTCGTATTACGCACATGAATTGAACAGTGCACTTTAGTACGGTATTGCATTACTGGGCAATCGCTGTGGTTCGACGAGGCATCGCCTCGGCCGCGAGCTCGAACCGCGCTGGCACCCGCCCAAATATTTTTCGTTTGCCCGCTAGAGACCGGGATAACTTGCCCTATTCACCTGAATCGGAATACATTTGCATCGCTTCGAATAGAAGATAAAGGCAATGATAGCTCAGGCTTTCCTAGCTCTTTCAAAAATACGCGTCATTTTATTATTTCGCACTTGCCTTTACAAATTGAAATAATATTCAATGATATATTTACTTACATTAAGAATTGTAAATATGACTTCTTAATATGCGTGATAGATAACAGCAAATGTACATAAATATAGATAACCTACGGGTCAACTGAAGTAATCATTGCTGGTTTATATATGTACATATATATTCAACACGGCCGACGCTATCACATTCATGATTTATTATCGAAACTTTAAAACCGAGAAAATATTAAATAATCGTCGAATTCATATTGCCTTTGAGTTTGAGACAATTTGATTACAGACTATACATTAGCAGATACAGGATAATTGCCTTACCATACCATTATGTAAAAATATTTGTATAGCATATTATATATTTTTAATAAAAGTATCTGTTAATCTTTTTTTATTACATAAGTTGACATTATGCTTACATGAAACAGATTATCATTCAAATCATTAAAAATTACATCTACCATGGTTTAATACCAGTAACCAGCCAAATTCATAAATCACACAAATTGTCTTGTACATAACGAAGACATAACAACGATTAACTTTCACCTAACTGTACTGAATAAATTTTTGATAATCAAACGAATGGGTAATAAACTAATAACCGTTACCACATAGAGTACATTCAGGCACCTCTAACCAGGCAAACGAAATATTATTCGTTATCATGGGAATTACGCACTTTTTATCTTGAAGTGGAAAATACCAAAACAACGATAAATATTTATATTTTATATAATAATATATTTCAGTATTAATTTTTCTTCCGCTGCGAAAGAGTAACTTTGATTGAATGTAAATATCCGTTACAGTGGACTTATATATTTTGATATGAGCGAAGATGCGAATAAGAAAGCCAATTTCCACCATCTATCTACTATCCTCTATTTTAACCCTCAAGGAAAAATATTTCAACAGTAGTCTATGTTATACGCCAATTTAAGACAAAAATAAACGATTTTTGTCTTAAATTGAATTGGCTAAACCGTAGCCAAGTTACGTTTAACAAACAGGTTGAATCTGCACATTAGGTAGGAAATATTAATGTTATATAATAACAAATATATAAAACTATTTACATCTAAACATATTAAATTAAGTATATCCGTATACTGTGTTGACTGTTGCAAATGAAAGTACTATTTTGACAATCTCTTCAAGTGTGCTTGTGTGGTATTTACTTAATAAACAATATTTGACGAATTTCATAATAACAATGAAGAACAAGTGAAAGTATAGTAGGTAACCAATAAACCAGTTTGATTGGTACACACGGTCATTACTTACTGATAAAATTAGTAAGTAGGTATTTATTATACCAGTAACAGGACGACTGGTTCACTTCTTGCCCAGATGATCAGAATTGCGTTTAAAGAGAAAATTACCATTCCACGCGGTCGTGATTTGTACAGTGCCTATTTTTAATTTATATATGTAGATAAAAATGTAAAAAACTTAATACTACGGATGTTTTTTACGAAAATGAGACAATCTTCTTTTTAGACATACCTGGATCAAATATTGTAAATCTTATTTCGCGGTGGGTTATTAATACAAGACCAGATGCATACATCTCTTGAAAGATGAAGTGCGGCACTACATAAACATTACCGCGCTAGTTTGATACAAGGCGAGCAAATTCTACAATGGAATGTACTGTAAAATTAGCTCAGATATAAACAATAATAATTAATAAGATATTAATTATATTCTACGTTTCATGTATATTTTGTGTTTTCAATTCGAATTCAAATTATTTATTTGCTAAGATGTAGGTACATTTTTGATGTTAGAATGATTGAAATCCTGCCACAACGACCTTTTTAAATCTACAGGTAAAAGTTTTTTTACTTAATTTACGGGTTTTTTAATCGATATTTGTGTCTAAGCATTACCGAACGGACGTAACTGTTTTATGACTAATTAAGTCTAGAGCAAAGAAGTAAATCCAATAAAATAATTATTTAATTCAACACGTGTCATATATCGCTTTCGATACCAGTTTGATAAGTTTAGTTAGAACAAGTTTTAGTCTTAACTAATACGCCGCGGTCAGGGCGTAGACTGTTAACCACAATCGCAGTTATTGAATGTAAAAACTTTGGCTGCGGTGTCCGTAGCTTTTGCTTACGCTTGCGCACGATTAACTTGCCAACAGGTATTTACCAACTGGTTCGCCTTCAAATGCCACATGCAATACTATGAACACGATACGAAATTGTTGCAGATTCATATCTTCAGATGAAACTGCCAAAATGACGTGAGTGCTAACCGCGTAATCAATTTAAATAACAAGGACGAAACGCAAATACGCAATATTTACAATACATTCAAATAAAGATCTATAAATCCGTATTAAAAAAATATTTTTTTTAGTTTAACTCAAAGTAAATTTATCTTCGTGTAAACAAATACCCACAAATTCACGTAAACGCAATATACTTTTCATATATATACCATAATGTCTAGCTAAAAATCTATAATACAATCCAATAGACGTAAAAATCTTGTTTCATTCAATTACTTGATAGCGTGACCTCGTTATCTGCGTGTAAACAACAAACAATGGCTTTACATTCAACGAACAAGATTATTGCAGGCAGACGCATCATAAAAACAAAACAAAATAATAAAATTAAAAGCTATCCATGTTAAATAAATGTTGAATATACTTACTTTGTATTTTTTTTTAAGAATAGATAAATGTTTTTTGGCTTAATGAACTTCTATCGTGCCACGACGGATTGCTATGACTAGCCCCGTAGATCAGCAGCGTGGTTAAATTAGCCCCAAGCCTCCTTTGTTGTTGCTGTGATTAATTTTTTGCAATGCCAAAAATAAAAGTCGTTTGTGTCCATTTGCCAAAGCCACTAAGTATTAGTTACAATATACGGCTAACTTTGTCAAAAGTATTAATTGAACTGAAATGTGTATTTCAGAAAAAAAATACTAATGTATTACAGAATTGGGAAATAGCTGTTACATTAAAAACAATTAGGTTGATTTTAATTAACTTATTTTATTTTATTAAAAACTTTATTAGCCGAAACCATTGAAACAAAGGCTGTACTTAAACCTCTAGATTACTAGAACTTCATCTTTTAGGCTGAATTGTTTAATTATATAACTATAACAAAATACCTACAAATAATATGTGTTTAGATGTTAAAATAAAAAATTAAATAAAAATATGGAAATTTTACCTTTAATAAACACCTGTAACATTTATACTTTAAAAGAAAAATCTAATTGAGAGTAGAGTACATTCTCAATTCGATTTTTTTTTAAATGTTTATTTCCTCAGAGCTCTTCAGTTATAAACCGATTTTAAAAATATATTTTTTTATTTGAAACGTAAGTATATAAATTATCCCTTTTATAAATATTCAACTCCTATTTTCTTGTAACATACTTTTCCTTTAATAATTCAATAAATAGTAATACGAAATTAACACAACTACTGACGTACATATGTACGTGTGATGATCTCCCTCTCTTGTTAAGAATAATTCATAAAATAATGATAACTATAAATCATATCTGTACGAATTTTAATCATATCTTTACGAATACGTTGAACTTTTACCAATATACGTATATAAATAAAAATGCCTATTTACTTTAATTCAGACAAACATGAGCGAGTTTTAAATATATCATTACTTACAACAGTAACAATGTTCGATAGTTCTGTTACTTAAAATAAAAGTACATAAGGAGAGACGATTTTTACGAGGTATAAAAGTCTGTTTACAGTATTCAGAGTGAAAGATGTTATTGCACTGTTGTTTTCCAAAGTTAACTAAAAAAAATATATTTTTTTCGTTGATCAAACATTTAGATAATAAATATTGATTGCAATTGGCCACGGAGCTAGTTTCGATACACCGTAAATCATATTATTATACATTTCAAAGATACCTGAATATTAAAACCTAAAATGAAAAAGACAAAGAAAGAAAAAGTTCTTCGCGAGGGTTGTGTCCACCTGTCACTCAATATGTCGTTCTATCCATCACGATGTGCTATCCAAACAAATACTATGCTACTACAGATAACAAATTCGTAATATATTAAAATATACAATTTATTTCGGAACATATGTTTAGTTATAATTCAACTGCACATAATGTTCACAGACAACAACGTTATTGTGAATACCAAATATTGTACATAACTCTCTCGGGACATAATGTAGAGTATAATATAATACAAGTCGTTTTAGAATAGCCTTGCCTTTAAATACTAATACAGATTGTGGTTTGGGAATGCGAGATGTATATAACAGTGGCTACTTATATCGCCGTCAGTCGTGATGCGATAGTGTTTAGCTCGGAATCCACGACTTCTGTTGGACCAGTGCCAATGTGTATAATGATTTTTGGGAACATAAACGTGGACATAATATACGCATAAAAAAGCCACTTTAAGTAACGTCAAGAAAATTTAATCAGAATAATTAATTTTATTGTTATATTTTAAGTGTATAATATATTTAATATTAAAAATACTTTTTGTTATTACTTATTTTATTTATTTATTTATTATTGTTTTATTTTATTCGAATTCAATATTAATTTAATTTTAATATAAATTTTAATATCAATTGATTAATTATCTGAAATAAAAATATTATTATTATTATATAGCGAAGTAAAAATATACTGTAAAATACAGTTTATCTAGTGTCGGCGTTATTATAAAAGTTATTGTTTGCAAGATGCAATGAATGCCAAACCACAGCTGGAATACAAAGAAGGAAGTAAACGAACAAGTGGTTAATAAAACCACGAGCAGCGTTAAAACGCCACAAAAATATTCAAACGATTACCGCCTACGCCTAGATATGAAGAAAGCGGAGATGAAACTGTAATAAATATTCAATGGCGTGGAATTAATGAAATGATTTTGTATGACAAAGTAATCAAGTATGTCACGTTTTTTGTAACTACTACCTTCGAGTGTGTTTAATATGAAATGATTTAAACATTCTGATTGTAGATACGTAGACTGGAAGACAAATGAACATCGCTGCACCGATGCGCAAAAATGTACACAAAGAAAGTAGGTGGCACACTCATTTCACCGGGTGGCATTATATAATGTCACGAACACTATCTCTGTTCAAGGTATACACATATGAGATGTACCCCGTCACATCAGCAATAATTGGAGTTTTTTTTTTATGGTGCGATCAATGAATATTCGTATATATATTCTTTATAATGAAATTAAACTAAAAATAATAAAGAAAACAATTCTATGAATACAGCTGTAATGGTAATTATAATTGGTATGGTTTAATACAAATATGCAATATAAAAAGGCGTTCTAACTTTGTTCGGTAAGTAGTTTGAAGATATTAAATATGTTGGGAAGACTGCGTAGGAAAAAATACGTATTGCGTGCGGTATGGTGTATAGCGTGTAGCGGTGAATGACAAGGCCAGTTATCTACTTATGTATTGGTCAAAATGCGATAAAATAAATTTTACTGTAATCGTTTTTTTAGATCACTATATTTAAATGACAACACCCTTGTAAAGTCGAGCTAGGTCGCTACTCGCTACAGTATTTTATACATGGAGACCAACGGCACTATCATTATACTGTCTAAAGCACTTCACCAAGGCTTCAGACAGAATTCATTCAAACTTCAAAAAGATAAGTTTAAACGTATACTTTTTTTTATAGTAGTCTTTAAAATAGTTCCTGGAAAAATGGATTGTTTAAGCACTTTCATCTTTCTCTCCCTTGAACACAATGGTTACTTTTATATTAGATTTCGTACAATGTGAAATAATGAATTATTCTTATAATCAAATTAGGGTTCGACGAAAGTGTTTTAAATGGAGGTAGAGTAATTTTCTCATTTTACCTTCAAAGTTTGAAATGGACGAAATAAGTAAATCATTAACAGTCGCTACAAGAGCGGCTGTGTTACGAGCATTAAATTAATTTGTAACTTTCTCGAAGCGAATATAACAATGACGCCCGCCATTAAAGCGGGCTCTGCGGGCTCTGATCCATCCGCGAGGATCCGACAATCGAATTATGAGGAAAACAAGTAAAAGCTTGTCGTATAATTCCACGGCCAGGCAGGAACCCGTATACAGCTAGCTTTAACGTCTTAAAAATAATTACTATTGTAACAAAATTATTATTCAATAATGCTTCTCTCTTAGAATTCTGTAGTCAATTTCGGACCACTAAATTATAATTTCGCCATTTTATGCTTTTATACTGGGGGATTTTTCATTCTGGTTAAGTTAAAAAATCAATTTTCAATTTTTATTATTTAACATAGGAAAATTACTAAATTTAAGCATTTTAGTAGCAGCCTACTATCTGCGTAGTTGGACACGTATTTGACCGAATTATAATATTGAATGCAACCGTTCTTTATCATTTGCGAATAATATGAGAATATTTTGAATGTGGGTTTTTTTATATTTCTATTTTATAAGAGACGGATTGTTACTCGAACATATGAGTTTAGAGAGGTTCCTTTACTAATTTTATGATATGCAATCTCGGAATTTACAAAGCTCAACAATTTTTGTTGCATTATGTTTGTGCGAAGTGAGTTACAAAAAAAAAAAACGTTTCACTCAAACACGTCTAGTGTTAGTTTATCATTCACAGAGGTCGATCGCCATTGTATAAAAAAAGTTATAACATCAAAATATAAATTAACAAGTTTAATGAAGACTTCACATTGTTATTCCTTATTATTTCAGTAAATTTGAAATGCCAATTAAGGGTCACAAGATTATTGTCTATAAAAAATGTCGAAATTTCGTCATTTTTATTCCAACGGAATAATAAATTACAGATAAGATTTTTAGATTATGTGTATGTTTGTTGCACATACGACCAGGATTTCATATTACCCTAACGTAAAGTTCGATTATTATTTGAGCTTAGAAAGAAAACTAACAATCGGATACTATATAGAAAATGTGGTATTATTTATCGTGGTGTATTAAAAAGCGAGACTCAGTTAGAAAGTGCATGTAATAGAGGAACGTTAGAGCTCAACGTACGTTGAACAGTGTAATTGAAGACTCGTACGACGTCACAAACACGCACCGGTAATATGCAAGCAACAAGACGTGATTACTCGATTTGTTCGGCCCCTATAAAGATATTGCAGAACACTGTGCTACTTTTATAACAACCTAGCCTAGTAGCATCTATTACTTTATGTTTTATTATTATTTCGTCGCTTGTAAAACATTATATGTTTATTACATATTCATATTTTAATAAACAAAATATATTTTAATAATCTCATTGACATTGACTCGATAGTTAGTGACCTTTTGTAAAATAAACAATACAACAAAATATTATATACATGCAAAGCAGATCGTGAACGATTCTTTTTTAAAAATCGAAAATTAAATAATTCGAAAACGAATATAAAATACGATATAACGATTTTATCACGACTAATTGTCACATCACTTTATAAAAGTAACAAAAACAAAAAACGCAATGTTATAAACAGATGGAATCCTATTAGTTGATATGGTATTTGTAATCTACACTTAAATACACAATTTTGTGACTCCCAAGCCTGGCGAGCCCCAAATCTTTTCCCCGAAGTCTATTTAACAATAGCTACCTGCAACAACTACAAAAATGAACGGTTCTTGGGCAGGTAGCCGGATGAACTGAAGTTATCGCGTCCGTGAACCCAAAATACGAACAAAGGGCGTTAAGAATAATTTGTACGTATTACAGACTGCGTCATGTTCACCTTGAAGTAGTGAACCAGTTCCTATAATCTTCTCAACCATTTCTCAGTATTGTTATCTGAACTTATCAATAAATTCAAGCCAAAAAGGTATTTGTTTGAACAAATAATAATAACGAGCCGCAGCCCCAATTCGATTCATTCAAAGTTTGTAAAACCCTTGATAAATAAATCGATGTTTTCACCCCGTTATTTGAATATCAATATTTTCTGATTCCGATTTAGGTTAACCTCAAGTAATACAATTATATTATTAGAACTAATCAGAACACATTACAAATCGTAATCGTAATGGTGATGATAATGAAGTTCGATTTTTAAATATTTATATATACTTTGATTTTTTATTTATGAATATAAATAATATACCTACGTAATAACATCAAATCATTTAAAAAAACTATTTATTAGATTCACACAGCGAAATGCTATGTAATAAATTAGTATGTAACTCGTATGTAGCGTGATTGTATATTTTGCCAATCATTGTTACTAGCCATTGCTAACTTTTTGGCAAAGTGAAATGCTAAATGTACCTACCTACCCAAACAAAAAAGTCTTAAAAACTAATTATTTTGTTACATAATGTTATAAATACAGATTTAACACTAATCAAATCACTAAATCGATTAATGTTTATGATTATAAAATATATATTCATATAAAATATAATAAATACTCATTAGTCTATTGCTTTTTTTCTTCATAATATTATCAATAGTACATATTATTATATAATAGATAAATATAACTCATTTTACATTGTGAATTGCGACTGATAATATTTAGAATCGACGTCACAATACTGAACGACTTTTGATACTGCTAGTTAGATCACAGATGTTTATATAAAATGAATTAGTAAGAAGTGTTACACAGGTTCCCACGCTGCGCCTTTTCGAAAAATAACTGAAACCCGGATCGTTGCAGGTGTGAGGGGTGCCATTGTAAATAATATGCGGGTTGACGGTACGATTGTATATGTTATCATACGTACTAGACTGAGATTTATTTACAGAAATAAGACCGCACATAGCCGTTACAATTCAGATTTAATGCGAGCTAAATTAACGTCGTAAAGATCACCGGTGCGTAAGCATGGAGCACAATCGTTCGTCGTTAGCCGCAAAAACGAGAAAAGTTAAAAACCGGCTTAAAATTGTTGCAGATATTAGCATCAAGCATTTATACTAAACTGTTGAATTGCAGCGCTAATATAACGCGTCATAGATTACGCTCTAATAACTTTTATACATATTACAAAATGTTTATTTATAAATAACTGGTGTTTGCCCGCGTCTTTGCCCGCATGTTAGGCAAGGGAGGGGGATATTGTTGTTATGGAGGGGTTGGTATACAAAGGTAGCCCTTCCTCAGAGTTCAAGCTTGTGTCACACCAATTTCATTAAAATCGGTTCAGTGTAAGCGAGAGAGAGTTATTTTCGCATTTATATTAGTATAGATGGAATGCGATAAGTTCGGTCAATAAAGATGTTATCTTAACAATGTTTATATTTATACCTTTTATTTAAACAAAAATATTATGTATTTTTAATTAACAAACAATTCAAGTTATCATTAGCATGAATGTGCATTGGTACTAATTTATTTATTTTTTGTTTCGTAATGAAAAGTAATAGATATTCCGTCGCTTGATAACAGCATTAATATACACATCTAATGGAATCCTATAACTATTAGATTATCAGATTATTTAAGATTTTGCGATAGATTTAAGTTAATTAAATAAACTTAATAATTAAATGGTAATCGTTCTTTTTGAAGACCGAATATAACTTCGTTTCAATATCTTTAAATGCAAAAACGCCAAATAACTAAAATTAAAGACCATGTATTTTGGCAAAGAAGTACTGTGCCAGACATTCGTGAGTCGAGATTAATATAACATGTATGTCGTTAACTTTATTTCGAAAATACTTGAACAAAACACAATGAATATACTGCTTTGTTTTTCTTATTGTCAATGTGTCTGTGTAATTATAATTAATCAGACTCTGATAAAAGTGTTTCAGTAAACAACTTTTATGTTATAAATAAAATCACAACAGTAACTATTTAATATATGTAAATAGTTGATAGTAAAAGTTACTATGAGACTTTATTACAGTATACTAACTTTGTAATACATTTAGTACAAACTATATAGATGTTCTAATTTAAAATCCTTAGCCACGAAATATTTTATAATAACACACTAACATTCCCATGAATAGGGTGATATTTTCATCCTCTGAACTGTACAAACAGCTTGCGAGGGGCGACGGAGATAAAAATACCGCATGCGCTAAATAAACGAAAATTACAATGCATTTCAGATCCTCGATTTCTGATCATTACATTTAAAATCACTTTTTTTTTTTATTTAACGCCCAGTTTTGCTATATTTATAACGATTTTGTAGGTACCTGCTCCTAGTTTTATTATTACGTTGCGTCTCTTTTACCCACACAAAAGTACTATTGTATGGAAAGGAACAGCAATAACAAATTCATTTACGGTTCAATGTCACAACAATGGATTGGCTCGTTTAGTTATTTACTTAAAAACAAGCTCCTTTTAAAATCAATGATTAATATTTATTGAAGCTGGGCTTATATTACGTGCTTTTAATTGTTATTAACACAAAGTAAACTAAATTCAATATACTTTAAATATAATACAAAGTGATAATTTAAAACTATAAATAAAGAATTGTCGCCATTGAATGAAAACGACTATACATTTTACAATGCTATTGTGTATATTTATGTATTCGTAGTGGCTTGGTAGTAATATCGACAGCAAATCTGCAACAACTTCACTCCATACGGAGGTGAGTCGTCTATTGTTTTAATAAAAAAAATGTTGGTTGGTAATCTATACCGGCTATGAGATGAATTAACACCTTAAATTGATTTCATACATCAATTTACACAAAACAATACGTTCACTTGGGAAGCAAGTCACGTTTATGAGTAACGCCATGCGTCAAAATATATTTTGAATAATATGATAGTTAAATAAAGATTTGGTATTGTAAATTTGAATGTCATTTTTTTACTATATCCAATAAACAACATAGGATTGGCTCAGGTTTATTTGAAATAGATCAAAATACTTACAGGATAGTACATCCCCTGCGGCGGCAAAAAAAAGGCCCCTGAACCCCACAGCTTGCCGTTTATATTTACTTTGGGTTTCACAAAAATACACTCAGCGAACGCCACTCGACTGGGCGTTAACTCCACACCACAACTTTTATAAACTCGAGGTAATCATGAGTATTAAATATATTAACAGTGAAAATATGAATTATTTGTAAATTTTTAGGTTATGTAGATATAGCGCGGAGGAACGCGCTATAACA
This sequence comes from Nymphalis polychloros, assembly GCA_905220585.2. Taxonomy (NCBI): domain Eukaryota; kingdom Metazoa; phylum Arthropoda; class Insecta; order Lepidoptera; family Nymphalidae; genus Nymphalis; species Nymphalis polychloros. The sequence continues at coordinate 7,249,863 of HG992247.1, forward strand.
CTGAAAGCGGTTGACGTCGATGTGCAACAACGAACAGGCGCGCGTGGCGGCGACTTAACGAACCCATGCGAACCGCCATCTGTGAGAAAGAGATGAGACGATATTCCGAATGGGCTCGGATGTTTAACTGCGAATAGGCCATCTTATTCTTACATGTTAAACACTAGATAACACAACTGCTCTATTCGGAGCTTTAACTTAGTTGAATTAAAGGGAGTTAAGAGGGTAGGTAATAATTGTTACTGACAACATAACTGTTGTAACAAATAACGCTAAAACCTATAATCACATAAATCTTTCAAGTGTTTTTTTGGAAGAAATCAAATTTAATTTTATCGGAAACATAATTGCAACTATCAGTAAATACGTACATATTTATGATTTAAAACTAAATCTCACTTTCTAAGCAGATAAAGCGTGCAATTGTTTACAACTTTTATAGAGAATAGAGCGAGAGGCTCAGCAACTAAGCTCTCCTTTATATGTCCTTGTCGTTTAGCCGAGAGGGCTTCGGATCAATGAATCGCTCCCGGGCCCCCCGGTCCCAGCGTCATCCCAACTAGTGTTCTGCGCTCCCTATTTCGTACCAATTTAGTTCCAACAAGCATATTTTAATGCAAAATGTACACTTAAAATTGTCTAGTATCAAAATATATTGAATATTCATTCAGGTAGGTAATCGAGTAAATGCAACTTCGTCGTATTAATTTTTCTAAATGGACAAAGCTTTTTAAAAGTGTGTACCTAATCTGTGTAACTCTTGCTGCATTGTGAAAATTAACAAAAATACATATAATAAAATTAAATTAACTGTGCTCAATTTCATTGTTGTTATTTCTCTAATGTGTTAAATATGTTAATTATTAATCAGAAGCTATTTATAAATTGACTTATACATAATACATATTTATGCCAATTTAATTTAACAGCTATAATATTTTAAATAGTACATTTAAAATTGTGTAATCAATTAGAAAAATGGAATATTTTTTATCGATAAAAAAGCCAATAGTAACACATGAATGAAACGTACGGTGACTGATTGCGCACATCTGTTAGTTTTTCAATTCTATTTGGAGGGAGAAGATACTAACACAGTACGACTTTTTTTCGTGGAACGAAGCGTCTTTTTAACCGTGTACGAAAAAAATAGCTATATGAGGAAACACAAATTGAACATATTATGATTTTTTTAAATCAATTGTAGTTGTAGTAATTACAAATGATGTACCTATTTATGTATTTAGGAAGCTGAGCTCCTATAGAGAATTGGATTGAAGTGTATTTCAGATTTACCTTTTATATCAAAAACTATTGCTTGTAGTGAAGTGTTATGCTACAAATAAACAAATCAAAGCTAACAACAAGTCCTGTTTATATACCTAAATTTATACTTTTTTAAAGAAAGACTATTAGTTTTGGAGATGTGAGACTAATAATGCTGCAGATAATTACAGCTAATCTTTATACAGCATGCTTAATTAAATTTAAACTGTAGTAATTAAAATATATATTTCGGGGTCGTATCAATCAAATGAGCTCGTTAGGGTCGTCGATGTCTTTCTCTTCCAGAAGTCAATCATGACAAGATGTATAATTATAAAAAATGCGCCGAAAGTCTAGACATGAGCAGTAGGTTCAATGGTAGTAGGTATAATGTCGAAGATATCCATCGATGCATTTCGATCAACCCCATATCTTATATAATATTTGCCCATTCAATGAAGATGTACACCATAAGACTCTTACTTTATTTCAACTATAAATCTGACTTGTTTTTGATGGTGGGTTTAGATAAAGTCAAGTATCAGTAAACGTTGAGTAGTTCGTAATTTTATTCAAAAAACAAATTGTAAAATAAATGTTCCAGGTTGACCGTTTTTCAAAATAATTACATCCTGTAAATATGGTTATTATTTTACATATTTATTATAAGTCAAAACAAAGGCAGAAGGAAATAAAAATAATGTTAATAGTTACTTTCAGTAGATAATAGTAAATTTATATATTATTGTTTATGCCTTAATAAACTTGCCGAATTTATTTTACAGAAAACATTTTTTGTAAAGTTTTATATAAGTCCATGGCGCCATCTAGTAACACACAGTGTAAAGTAGACCACAACGCACTCTAGTGTATTATAACCGATTTAAGTATCTTATTACGTACTATGTACTTAGTTTACTATGGTTTTCGCTAGGTATCGACACTTGCCTTAATATATCGAGGTATATAGAAAGATAGGATTATATGAACCAAACACACACTATATTTTTTATATAGTTATTCCACTATTAGTTGACGAAGCTCCTAAGGATACAATATAATGGAAAATGTCAGTGTTGATGGTAGTCGTTTATTTATTCACTCGGTGGTAGAGCTTTGTGCAAGCTCGTCTGGGTAGGTACCACCCACTCATCAGATATTCTACCGCAAAACAGCAGTACTTTGTATTGTTGTGTTCCGGTTTGAAGGGTGAGTGAGCCAGTGTAATTACAGGCACAAGGGACATAACATCTTAGTTCCCAAGGTTGGTGGCGCAATGGCAATGTATGTGATGGTTAACATTTCTTACAATGCCATTGTCTATGGGCGTTGGTGACCACTTACCATCAGGTGGCCCATATGCTCGTCCGCCAACCTATACAATAAAAAAAAAAAAAAAAAAAAAGTTGTTTTATTATTATTGTATATATTACTAGCACTTCGCCCGCGAAAATTAAAAAAAAATTATTATACGTAAATTAGTATTTGTTAATAGGCTAAACGTAGGACGGTTACAGTTTATTCGAACCGTGAATTATCCTTATTTCGTAAATTTTTATACTTGTCATAACTTCTAAACCAAAAGTACGATCCGAATAATTTAAAGTGGAATTTACATGTACATAGTCAACCTTAATTATGAAACTATTTAAATAGATAAGGATTAATAATATTATGATATCAATATCATCACTATTCGATTTCACCCGTAATGTACTTAATAATTTAAACAAAAACTGTTATTGTGGCTTAACCATCGCGGACTTTTATGTGAGCAATCATGAGTACTATTAATATATAGAACACTATTTTATATATCTTCAAAAGTTTTCGCAGCGCATACAAAATAATGACTTTTATAGGCAACATTTTTTGCATCATTGGTCCATTTTTGGTAAGGATCTCAATTAAAAAAAGAAATACAATATAGCCTATGTTACTGGGTAAACATGTAGCTTTCTAATGGTGAAAGAATTTTAAAATCGATCGAGTAGTTTTTGAGTTAAATCGTAACACACAAACAAACAAAACATCAAATCTTTTCTCTTTATAATATTAGTATAGATTATTTTCTTATTATTATATATATTTATCCGTTTTTAATCACAAACACAGGAGGTATACCATATATAAATTTAAGGACAATTTTTAAGTGTTTTTCGAAAAGAAAACCCTTCATTTTTGTCTTGTATTAACTAGTTTACAAACTCCAAAAAAATGTTTTGATTGATTTAATTTAAAATATAGAGTATAAGTTTTTGTATATATAATATATATTTTATAAAAATTTCAAACTTACCCAAATACAACCATTTATATAGTCCCAATCTTGATACCACTCTGTCAATAAAAGATACTTAACTTTCATAATATCGATTATTTTCTTAAACCGGAAAGAAATGTTTATATATTTTTTTATTAATAATATACTTCACAGTTAATTTGATTTCTTTCAAAACAAAGTAAAGTTTCGCCGCGTGTTCTAATTTCAAATTTGAAATTATATTATACGATGACGTCATCGTAAGTATTTTTTCATTTAGTTAATTAATTTTAAAGACGAAGACGTAAGACTTAAACTCAACATATTTTTTTTTTGTGATTTTTAAGATGGTGGTATTCGTCTCGAAAAACACCAGAATAAGCAACAGTTTTCTTTAGATTAGAAGAAAACTTAGTTAATATAATTTTTTCTGATGATGATGAGATTTAGGAATAATGTAGGACTCCTGTCGGTCTGTCAGTGTACGAATCAGAGTGATAACACTGGATCGTTTTTATAGAGAATCTATCTGGTTAATGTATATCCTGACTGAATTATATAGTGCCTATATAATTATTTAATACGGAAAATGAAGCTTTAACTTCTGAGCAGAAAACGACACACGCAATTTGGGTTAAATCTTCATTGGTGATTTTATATTAAAATCAAATATATTTCCGGATCGAAATAGAAAATTTGATCTTTGTAAGTAAATATGGAAGTTTGTTTTAAAATAAATCGTATTTAATAAAGATATAAATTGATTATACAAATTAAATATATTTATATTTTTATATAAATAAGCCAAATCCTGTGCTAAAATGACTACGCGGAGCCCGAATAAATCGAAATCGAAAGATGATGAATTATATAAAGACGAGCTCAAATAGAATTATTGTTTGATGTTTTAAAATTCGTTATAAAAAACAATATAAATAATTATATATATTTCAAATAATTACTATGTACTTAAATATCTACCGACATCAATTTAAACAGTCGATTTATTTAAACATTCTGCGGTCACTAATAAAAACGTTTTTGTAAATGATCGAAGTAAACAGTACATTATAAACTGTTGCCATTTGCATTTTCTATATAATCAGGATAAGGTATTGGCGGGTCGAATGTAAAAAACGGCGTGTAATGACCACGATACGTTAGGTTGTTTTAGAGGAAGTTTTTCGTACGCTACGTATTCATATTTACGTAGTGTTAAGATAACTATATGTATTCATATGATTTGCCCAGTAATTGATAATTATATTGTCTGTAATATATTAAAAATGTTTTTGCGAAATTCATTTTGATGGTTCAGTCAGTTCAGTCTGACATTAGTTGGGTTCTCGCGGGAACCCAACTAGGGTAGGCTAGGCCGCATAGGCGAGCCAACTGTCGGGGTGTCACGGTTGTATGCACAAGCGATCCCGTGTCGACCTCCAGAGAGACGGTGAGGGTATCGCTGGTTTTTTAGTGGGCGCTGGCGAGTCCCACATACCCACACACTTCTTGTGGGGGAAACGCGTAAATGCGTTTCTCGAGAAAAAATTGCAATTTAAAAATAATAAAATCAAAGAAATAAAGCTAAGGAGCCATTATTACCTAGAATACTTTTTTACTTGGTGGTAAAGCTTTGCAAGCTCGTCTGGGTAGGTACCACCCACTCATCAGATATACTACCGTAAAACAGCAATACTTGCTATTGTTATGTTTCGGTTTGAAGGGTGAGTGAGCCAGTGTAATTACAGGCACAAGGGACATAACATCTTAGTTCCCAAGGTTGGTGGCGCTTTGGCGATGTAAGCGATGGTGTTAACCATCTCTTACAATGCTAATGTCTATGGGCGTTGGTGACCACTTACCATCAGGTGGCCCATATGATCGTCCGCCTTCCTATGGCATAAAAAAAATTACACTGAAATTAGCATTCATTTAATTTTTAATGTTTCATAGAGTTATTTAAGTTTAAAATAGTTTCACAATTTTTATGTTATCATTAAACGTTATCGTCGGTAATTCCAAGAGATGTTCATGAACTGAATTATCATAAAGCTTTTTCCACCACGTTGCTCCAAAGTGACAGATTTTTGCCTCACGATGTTTTTCTTCACCGTACGCATGAGATTAATTAAAAATATAAATTAAGCATATTAAACTTCACAGTTACTTGCCCGGGTAAACCCGTAATTTTCGGTTAAGATTCACATGTGATTCTCCCATTCCAAGGATTATCTTGAAAAAAAATATATATATATATAATATATGCATATGCATTGCATATACAGGTGTAACAAAATTCGTGTCTGACCTGTGAAGTGGTTATTAGGTATCGTGTGTCGGTTCTATTTATGTTATAATTTTTAAAATACTAAGAAAAAAAATTACTTAAAAAAATATATTAATTGTGTTTAACGACTCTGTTGGTGGTAAAAACGTGGACTACTGATGTCATGACCTCGTGTCTTAGCTACCCAATAGGTAAGAGCTATCGAGCGCTATTGCCGGCACCTGTGTTGCCATGTAATTTTCGTCAAGTAATAAAAAATAATAATTCCAAGATAAATTTTTTGCTTAGTATTTTAAAAATTATAACATAAATAGAACCGACACATGATACCTAATAACCACTTCATGGGTCGGACACGAATTTTGTTACACGCTGTATATTTGGGATTGTTAATCAGCCATTGTTAGCTTGAATATATTAATAAATGAGTTACAAAATGCAAATGCTCGAGTGGCCTAAATAAACATTGCTATCTATGCCTACCGCTCCGAATACGAAATTAAAGACTTTGCTTGTGAACTTTTAATAACATAACCTTATCGTATATTTATTTTATTTTATATATAATAAGAAAAATTGCAAGGCCATCCCTGGTAATTTTCACCTTTTTTCCTTGTTATATAAATTAATGCGTTTGTATATACATATGTATTTCATTCATAATATATTTCATGCGCTCGTAAATCTTACATAGCGATTAACCTTTTCTTTTTTTTTTTTGACGCTGGGAAATCGCGTTTCGCGTTTCCCCCCACGGGAACAGTGGGGGGAGGGTATGTGGGGTTCGCCATATGTCCAGGGCACCGAGTGTACCCCGGTCATCGGAATACCCACTAAAAACCCAGCGGTACCCTTCCTGTCTTAACGGGAGCGCCACGGGATCGCTTGCGCATGCTACCGTGACGCTCCGACGGCCGGCCCGCCTATGCGGGCCTCCATTCACTAGGGAGGAGTCCCAGGGTACTGGGAACCCCCCTAGTACCGGCGGTGCCTATTGTGGTGGGGGGAGAAGGTGCGCAAAGCGCCGCTTTCTTCTCCCCAGTCTTCTGCGGCGAAGCGGGTCCACAGCGGCATCTTCCTCCCGCTCCCGCTCCGCGGCCTCCTTCTGCGACATCACACTTTCGCAGAAGGAGGCCATCTCTGACCAGCACCCCTCGCTTCCGAGCATCGCGTTGATGATGCTCGGCAAGGAGAGGTCTCCGCCAACAACCGCCGCCAGGGAATGCCTCTGGGCCCCCCACGCGGCACAATCTGTCAGGGTGTGATGCGCCGTTTGGAATGGCGCACCACACTCGTGGTAGGAGGGTGACACCTCCCGCCGCGCTATCTCGTGCAGGTACTTACCGAAGCATCCGTGTCCGGTAAGCACCTGCGTCAGCCTGAACGAGAGCGTGCCTCGTTTCCTTCGCACCCAGCGTCTCAAGTGGGGACGTACCGCCTCCACTGTCACCAGGCCCGCCGTGGGGGACCCGAGGTCCTCCTCCCATCGGGTGATCAGGGCTTGCTGGGCTAGAGCCCTGATCCGCCCGACTTCCGCCGACCCTGGACGGTCGCCGCGTTCCCTCGCCACGGCCCGGAAGCGGTACACTTCCGCCTGGAGCTCCCAGGGCGGGTCGCCTGCGAGGAGGGTCGCCGCTGTCCCCTTATCGCCCTCATGACCCTCTGCGGTTTCCCAGAAGGGCCCGGTTGGAAGCGGTTACTGCGTCCACCCAAATCGGGGCACCGTACAGTGCCATCGACCTCATTACGCCGGCATAGAGGCGCCGGCATAGCGATCCCGGTCCTCCCACTTTGGGTAGGAGGCGGCCTAAGGCGGTGGCGGCGTTGATGAGCTTCGGGCCGAGCTGCACGAAATGCTGCCCGAAGCTCCAACGCCCGTCCAGGATCAGGCCCAGGTACTTCATCTGGGCTCACACCTCGATCACCGTCCCGTGGACGGTGATACTCACCCCTCGTGGGGGGCCCCTCCGTGGACCGTGGAAGAGGAGGATTGGCCCTTTCCCGTTCCCGCCCCGCTGTCTCCTTCTGGACCATGATGGTTTCACAGAAGGAAGCAACCGCCTTCCACGCCGATTTCCTGCGTAGCATTGCATTGCATCACCAGGATCACCCTCCCTGGAGTGCGGCTCCACACGGGGCACGCCTCCAGCGTATGCTGAGCGGTGTCCCGGTCCGCACCACAGTGGTGGCACATCGCCGTCCCCAATACAACCGTGACCGGTCATTACCTGCGTAAATCGTCGTCGCTTTCGTCTCATCCAGGCTTCGAAGGCTGGCAAGATCACTCCGACGATGCGTTTGCGCGCGTACCGTTCTTCGCAGAGACGGTTGCGCTACGTCGCAAGAGCCCTCCAGTGTTCCCGCCGCTTCAACGCCTCGAGCGCACTCGGAGGGGGTGCGCTTTCACTATTCTGAAAGAGGATGCGGGTTTATTGATAAACCCTCGCGTCCATATCTGCCAGAATATCCAAGGGCAGAAAGCGCGCTAGGACTCCGGATTCCGGTTCGGATTCCGGTTCCGTAACCGGCCTGACGGGATACCGGGGCGGGTGCAGTGTTACGTGCCCGCACGGCTCAGCTCCAGCTCCAGCTCGGTCACCCCTAGCTCACCGGACCAGGCCGGTTACGGAATGGAATCTGGAGGACTTGACCGGATCAACGGCAAAAGCACTTCTATCACTCCCCTCAGTAATTCCGGATCTAAGATCTCCGTCAGAGGGGCCATCCACCGGCCACAATTTGCCCAGCACCATACGGTATGGACGCCCGAACGGATCTCCGTCGAGTCCCTCTAGGAGCTTGTTCCAGGAACGGGCATTGGTGTCCGAGATGTCGACTAGGAACGAAAATTTAGCTTCCCAGAACGCCTCGTATGCTTCAGCTTTCTGGTCTAGAGTTGCTTGCCTTCTTCTTCGGATGCGGGTGTACTCACGGCACGCACGCAGACAAGACTCACGCAGTTATGCGATCTGTTCAGACCACCAGTACACCGTCCGGCGCTCGTGGCGGCCTACTCGGGATAAAGAGACGTCGTAGACTGACTTCATCGTATCCCGGAGACGGACCGACTCCACCTCTGGATCGGGCAAGACCTCTTCGGCGCTTTCTGACCAGGCCGCGACGATGGCAGCGGCTTCGAGAAAGTCTCGGCTTAGCTGCTTAAGGGACCATCGACGCAGCGGGCTGCCTCCTCGATGATGGCTAAAGCGTTCGGAACGGCGAAAAGCCGAAAATTATTTTAATTATATCTTGTAAAGCACATCATCATCATAGCTTCCATAAGCCATAGCTTAAATTGTAATAAAAGAAAATCTAATCACTTAACGGTATTACGAAATGAACGCAATGGAAAAATCAATTTCACATTCTACGCCCATAATAACAGCGTTCATCTACTTTTTATCCATTGTTTTTATTATGTAAAGAAACAGGTGAAACGAATTGAATGAATACTTAATCAGGTATTCATTAAGCAAATATGCATCAGATAAAATTGGTTCGAAGCCGATATCATCATTTGTCTGTAAAATTATTATAACGATCTGCGAGGTAAAGGAAACACTCAGATTCATGCACACACATACATACTTGTAAAAATATTCACGTACATAAAAACATATTTTTTATAAAACTACTTACTTACCTATTTACCTTACCTAATAGTGAGTTTAGTAATTCGTTTAAATAGTTTCTAAGCCTGAATAAAATATTTTATAAACGAAGTGATAATAAGAATAAAATTGAAGAATTTTTAAATATTGCATCTACATCTGATTAGTTCTGTAGTCCAGTGTTTCACGTTCAAAGACAATACAGAACAGATACAGAAGGCAAACAGCTATACAAGTAATATATATTTTTTGTAATTAATCTTTCACGCTGTATATTTATTTATTTTATCAAAGACATATTTTCGAATTATACATGACTGTCATATCAAAATTGTAAATTAAACGGTTTGATTATCAAAGGTAAATTATATTATCAAATATATTATTGGTAATATAATTCATTAAAAAATATACATTATATAAATAAATAGTTTTATGACAACTGTATGTTGTCATAAAACTATTCATTCAATTTATTACAATGTTAATCCGAACGCTGCCTCTACGGTGTGATCGGGGTCAGGCGTGACCTATCTCTCTGACTGATGTACTCTGTCTCTTTATCTTTAAATATATTTTTAAAGAACATTGATGTATGTAAGTATTTGTAGATAATTTATTGATAGAACCTATTGGATAAATATTTACACATAGAATTTAATATATGCGTTCTATACAAACGTGTCTTTTAATGTCTCACAAAAGAAAACATGAAAATAACTAGCTACAGTAATTTGCGACTTTTATTCAAATGTCAACTTTAAGTGAAGCAAGATGCACTCATGACGGTTCATCCAATGATATAAATAAAGTGTATAAATATTACACCAGTATAATTAAATATATTGTTTTCTATAAGTAGATTCCAAGTTTTATAATTATATTGAGTAAGTTATCCGATTGTAAAATTTACAATTATATTTAATTTACGATATATTTTATTTTATTCAAGACTAAAATCCGTTATCTTTTCGCAACGGCAACAAAATTAAGTATATAATTATAGGTACTCGCAAGTGACAAACTGGGTAAACTGAGATTCTTTTTTGGTTTGGGATATAAATATTTTTCTTATACGCGAAGCTCTTCGGCGGCAATTGATATACGGTTTTTCTATTTCACTTTGGCCTATCTACGGCTTCCTTAACACAAACATGAGTGTTTTGTAGCATTTTTCTTACACTTTAATACCTTCATTACATCTTACTACCTCGGTTTGTTTAGTGGCAATTTATGAGGAAATAATCGAAATAAAAAAAATCGATGTAGTGGTAATGAAAGTGAACCTTATGATGTACCCTATAATTATTTAAGGTAATGTGTTTTAGTGTGAACTGAAAAAAATACCAATATATTATCGCAAAGTATTTACATTTTATAAGTAGAAAAAGTAATTAATATTAAGATATTATTATCTTAACGTCAATGACGTTTCTTAATTGTAGGTACATGTAACGCAGTTTTCATATAAAGAAAAATGTTATAACATTATACAGAATGTCTCAACAACACATACAGTGTAAGTGTGTAGCTCTGAATGTTTATAATCCCTTCTATGGCGGCAGGTACACTTTTAACGCCAAGTGCATTCATGAGTGCAGGTCATATTAAGTTCATACTCTTAACCACAATTTAATTTTATTTAAAATATTTAACTTTTCAAGTTAAGCCTTCCTTATCTTAAGCATAAGTTTTCTTTTTATAATGTTACTAGTAGATAATTTGTTTGCATTTAAAAACTATACTATACCTACTTATTTTAATCTGAGTATCATAAATCTATAATGAAGCTTATAGATTTATGATACTCAGGGCCGGATTTAGGGGAGAGGGGAGGGCAACCGGGGCTACAGCCCCGGGGCCTCCTCAAAAGAGGGCCCCATAAATAATTTGGGGCCAGGGGGCCTCCACTCCTTTGTTGCCCCTAGGCCTTCAGACTTCTAAATCCGGCCGTACACTGTATATTTAAGCCGAACCGTTGTGTTCAAACTTGTAGATTTAAGTGGTATATACAACTTGTATGGTGTAGCTCTCGTACGGTGTCTCCCATGACATCGCACCTTAGTCAAAAGTGAGTAGAGTAACGTGAAACGCACTTTTTAGAACGAAGTTGTTTTACGCGGCTTAGAGTAGAGTGAAATGGTAGTGGCCCAAGGTCACGTTATATAACGAAATAGCGTTCATACTGTGCCTACCAAATGCTAAAAACTGCGATGCGTTGGGCATTCGAATTTAGGTCAATATAAAGGAGGTTGAGGTGCTTTTTGGTGTGACAAAAATACAGTAAATTAAAATCTACATTTTGAAACACGGTTTGAGTCGAAAAGAAAAGGAAAAAACGGAACCCTTATAGGATCACTTTGTTGTCCGTCCGTTTGTCTGTCTGTCAGGATCATTTATCTCGGGAACGCGTGGAGGTATTGAGTTGAAATTAAAACGATATACTCAAGTCTATAGTCTCTTGAAGCTGTGAAAGAATTTCTTAGTTTCTGAAAACTATACATTTGTAATTAAATCATTAAAAAAAACAGGATCTTTATGCAAAGAACGGCGGCCCAAATTTTGAATTGAGTTAACCGTGTCATGTGGGGTATCTTATGAAAGGGCTTCATTGGTACAGGTTTAAACAGATTTTTAATTATTTTTATGACGTATAGTTTTCGATTTATGACGAAAAATTAAAAAAAACAATCTTTCCCATTTTTATAAGTATAGGTACCTAATAATTTTGGTATATATAGTACCTAACAGTTTACACTGTTATGCATACCTGCTTATTTAATTTAAAATTTTGTAATTAAACATAACCCTAAATATGTACCTTTAGCATGTAGGCTATCTTGAAATACTGAGGCGTATAATATTCAGAGAAGGATCCTGATATGAGGCTAAGCAATACTCAAAGACCGGAGAAATAATATATTTTATTTAAGACACGGCACAATTATTTGAGTACCCTGTATTGGCTGATTAATACATTATAATAATGTAATAAGAAGTTGTTATGATTTCGTCATCATGCCAAATATGAAGTACAATTAAAAAGGCGATGTGCTGACGGCACATACCTAAAAATTTGTACGGAACCCTCGGTGGGCGAGTCCGACTCGCACTTGTCCGGTTTTTTTTCTTAGCGTATATGTTTATTTGTTCCATAAAATGTGTTAAAAAATGAAAAAATAATATTTTCCATACAAAATAGGTGTCAGCGCGACTTATCGCTGTTTTGTTTTACAAGACAAGATTTACTTACCTTTATGGGAGTTAGAAAAATATACTTGTACCATTAACGGATGCATGTATTCTTAGACTCTCTCAAAATAAAAGAGTTCGCAATTGTGCAATGTATCAAGGTAAATTCAAGGCGATACGCAATTTTTTTCTAAACAAATATAAGGTCCTCATTATGAGAAGACTATGGCTCGTCCGCCAACCTATACAATAAAAAAAAATGTCTTGTATTGCCCGAGTCTATATTCACATTCGGTTGCATCGGTCGGGGTAAGATGCACCGCTACCCTTTTATTGGAATTTACTACGATTCTCCATTTCCTAAGCCATTCCTCTAGAGCTTCTTCTGCAGATTGCAGTTGACATTTTACATACAAGAAAACAATGCATGTGCTATAACTGAATCGACTTTATATATAGGAAACAAAGAGAGAGAGAGAGAGCATAGACAGCTGAACATATAAATATGGCCTCGTAACCATAGGTATCTGTTGTATTACCCAAGAATTCAGACGTAGGATGACTTTACAGGTTTTCAGGGGCACAAGAATGAACACACCGCCAACTTTCAAACTTTGGAGTGCTACTAAGATTTTTCCAACTCGACTCTTAAATTTCAGGAACCTCGGAATTTAAGCTTTATAAACTAGCCACTAGATCATCGAGATGGTAAATTAATACCTCGTTACATATTATTGATCTCTGGGTGATTTCTGACCGAGCACAGAGAGCGGTGGAAGCGCTTGAATGGACGTAATATGATTCATTAAAATATTTACGTATATTTTAAAGAAATAATTTCGTTAAAACACTAATTGCTCCCGGTTCAGATGGGTTGGTCGATAATACATGTTGAAAGAGCGTTTTTCCTTATTATCTCTCGGTTTTAATTTCAAAGAAGCCTTTATAATTGCAGGTTTTGATAAATCTTACAAACAGATTTATTAAGATGTTAATTTGTTTTACAAATAGCATAAAAAATCTCAAACTATTATTATAAAATATGAAGTATTAACAAGCAACAGCCACCAAAATTTATTTTAAATTATTTCTTCTAAATATACTAAATGTGTATTTATTATACATCGATAAATAGTACGCTATCTGTCTATGTCTGTTTCTGCGCTCACTTCTCAACCACGCAACGGATTTTGATACGGATTTCACTAACAGAAAGAACAATGAACGAGGATGTTTCGTTTACATAATTTATAATGTTTTTTAGAAAATCGCTGACCCTTGACGTTATTTTGTCCAAATAACCGTTCGTACACTTACATGCGTAATACTGGCTAAACCTTAGGAATCCATCCACTACCACGAAACATCTATCTAATCAATATATTAAAAAAATGTAGGTTTGTCACAATAACATAGTTATTGTGAGTGTACCTTAGACAAACCTATTCTCTAAGGTACACTCACAATAACTATGTTATCTATGGCAAAGCCATTTTCATGAATGGTAACCATTTCATTCGCATTAACTATACGTTTTATCTTTTGGAACGCAAAATTTGAAACGGAAAGGCCGGGTCACGCAGCGTAGAATAGTGTACAAAACCTTGTGGTTTGGCCGGTCGTTGCGGAGTCAGAGTATTCGCCGAACCGGCCTTATATTTCAATTTTCAACCTAAATGGGACCACGTATAAATTGTTTTCATAGAAATAACTTAATCTAGTTTTGATTATTAAAATATATTTTAGTCGAATAAAAATTATAAAAAGGACTGTACTACAAGAGAGAGTGAAAAATACCACTATATAATTGAGCGTTAGGGCGGTTAAGCCCCAAAATAGTGATTACAAAATTTTTGCTGAAATTATTATTTTGCACGAATACTACGTATAATTTTTTTATACGCATTCTGTTTATATCAATATCGTAGTACAAATAATTTTTCTTACTTTTAATGTACTTTCGCTCGACGTCTCGCCCCTTCCGCTGTCTGACCAAGCCTTAAATCTTTTTTAAGGGCGTCGTACAAGTTATAAGTCGAATCACTCATTAAAAGATGCTCATTTTGTAATTTACCAAGAATATATCAACTTTGTTTCATTGTAGTCGTTCTAATTAATTTATTTGTATCCAAGTGTGCTACTACAAGCTATACCGTGTGTTTTGTATTAATTGATATAATATGCCTAAATCTAAAATACACGCGTGCCTTGGTCACACTAACGCACAGACATGACCTAAGTGTCGATGTTTTTAGGTCGCTACGCGAATTCCCATTTTTCAATAACTGCTCTTGGGAGGCAAGGAAACGCATAAATATTTCACGAACAGCAAAAGGTAAATACGAATAAAAAAATATCTTACTCTCTTACAAATATAAACAAAAAATAATAAATATTAGTATCCATTTCACGAAACTATGTTTAATACCCGAGCTAATACCGAATTTTATATTCTTTTTAATACTTTATAGGCAGTTAAATAAGTAGCGCCTTAACGTTTACGAGTTAATTAATATAATAATTATAATATTAAGTCGAGCCATAATATTTTCAGAATAAAAGCATTGCATATAATAAAAATGTTTATCCGTAAAATCCTATTAGGGCATCGGCTCCAATATCGAAATGTGGCGAACATGATTGTGCTACAAAAATTAATTGCTACAGCGTAGCCTTATCCGACGGTAAATGACCAACTGATTGTGCTCGGACGTGACCCGGGTTGATAACGAAGATCATGAAAGGTCACTACATTTTTTCAACAAAATCTACATTTTAACTTGAATGATGATATAGCTATGCAACATGTACGATGAATCTTAATAAGCAATAGACTTGCGTTTTTTTACTGTTAAATTATTATTTAGTAACTTAAACAATATTTTTCTTTAATCAAATATGTATACTTTATTCAAGTATGGTGCCATTTTATAGGATTGTAATAATTGTAAAGCTACCAGGTAGCAGGTTCAGAATGTCTGTAAATTCTATCTAGAAGATCAAGCAATCGGGCCTCTAGGCTGATGGAAGGTTCGTCCTCGGGTCCTACTGGTAAAATTTTTCAACAACCATGCTGTAGAGTATAGACACATTTTTTTGTTTTTAAATCCATCCCTGGTTTGTTATTAACAAAGTTATATCAATCAAACACAATTTAATTTTAGTATAAGCTGCATGGAAATCGCCAGATACCAACTTCACGCTTTTTTATCCTCTATGTAATCTTGTGTTGATTAATATCTTTATCTAATCTATACCTAATTTTTAACTAAAGATTTAAATATTTATTCATAATTAGAACTTCTTATTATAAATAATAAATATATAATTAGAATTAAAATATAAGTATAATATTAAGGCTGCGAAGTTGATTACATTGTGATTATCACAAAAAATGCCTAGGAATTAATTCAATATCCTTATTCGCTTCTAGTGATCAAAGCTTACTAACGCGAGTCGGAAGTCTGTCCGGCGATGGTTGATAAGCAAATAATGAGTAACAACAACGAACTAATATCGTTTGACGGTACTAAATTACACCTGTATTCACACTATATATAATATTTAGAGGAACCAAAAAAAAGGAGACAAACTTACGTAACTTACGATAAATCTTTTGTCCTTCACCGTTGTTACGTTTTATTCTGAAAATTCATTATAAGCGCAATGTTTGAGTATTTGCGTGCAATTGTAAACACTTTACTGAAATTAACTACAATCAGCTCAATCAACTTTAGTTTATTCATAACATTTATTTTAAAAAAAAATTTAAATAATTACATTAAAACCTTAAATAAATACAAATAAAAATTAAAAATATTTACTATACAAATCGTGACCGCGTGGAATGGTGGCAAGAATGCTAGCAGCATTTCCCCGTTGAATCGCAATTCCGATTCTCTGGGCGAAAAATGAACCAGCCCTCCTGTCACCAGTAGAGGCAATAAGACGGGGTGTAATATTTTGGATGAAATTTTTTGCACTATTTCTCCAAGGTCCAAGCGTTTCAACTGCAAACGGAATAAAAATATAATTTTGAATAAGAGAAGAATATTTGTTACGTTTGTTCGTTTCAGCTTTTTCCGCGGCAGCACCGGCTTTTATCATTGTTTCTCTGATATGAGACGGGGCTAGTGTGTTAACACATGTTGCGTCCCACACAAGGGCCCGTCCCCGTTCCCAGGGAACCAATGTCAGTCCATCAGGTCTCTTGCCATCATCACGACTAATTCCATGAGGCTCAATAAGAGCAGGAACGTCAATGGTGGCAAGAGCCCTTTTAATAGTATCATTAAGAGAACTGTGGCGGAAAAGCCTCCCTGAACTCCTTGGACAAGAAAGACCGTGTAAGCCGACAGAGTCGACCTCTTTTCCACACGGGCATCTGTGCTCAATGCACAACTGTGTTCCCAGTCGGAGACCTATTGCTATGCGAAAACATTCATTGTCTAAAAGCGTCCCAAGATTTTTAGAGGGTACCGCATGTAACCAGTGACCTGACTCTTTAGTTGATAAAGCTAGAAGCCGTGCACGGTTATTGGCACTTGTTAAATTTTGATTCAAACTTTGTTGTGTAACATGAACTAGTGGCGAATCCCAAAGTTTTTGTTTGGTAACTTCCTTAGGGATATCGTCATTAGGACATTTTACCTTCCAGTTTTCTATTGCCTCTGTAACATTTGTGATTTTCAGTGTATTTGATTTTAAAATATGTGAACAAAGGCCTGTAATGCTATGTACAGAAGAGAGAAAGGCTGGAAGGGCAACACTTGAAATTTTCCTCACACCGATGCCACCATGGCGAATCGGAAGTGTAGCTTGGGTCCAGGAATACTCATCAAGAGATAAATTTAGAATTTTCTCTAAAGAATCTTTAAGGATGGCATCGATTTTATTGGTAAGGCCAGGAAATTTCCAGACTGGGCTCGCGCGTAGAATGTACATTAATTTTGGAATAAAAAGACAGTGCTTCAAAATAGTATAAGCAATATGAGAATTTAAGACGACCAATCTGTCGACGTTGTCTAAAAAAATTTTTATTTTATCATTTAGAACAGGTTCAATACCTTCGTCAAAAAGTGGTACACCAAGAAGGCAAAGCGTATTTTTATGAAGAATTTTAATATTAGGTGCAATTTTATAAAATAATTCCGTTGCCGAATAAATATCAATTGAAGATAAAGTGTTTGTGAAAAAAAATTCACATTTTGAAAAATTCAATTTGAGACCAACTTTATCAAAACGTTCTGTAATTTTAATTAAATCTTCAATGACATCATCCACTTTGCCTCCTATGGTTCCATCATCTAGGTACCATATGTTTAATTTAGATTTTAAATCTGAGATGTAATTATGGATACCTAGGCTGAAAAGAGCAGGACCTAATGGATCTCCTTGCTGAACGCCTACATTAGAATTAATTGTTTTTTCGCCAAAAAAAAGCTTTGATGGTGAACTGTAACACTGCCAAACATAAGGGTAAATTTCAGGTAAATAAGATGAGACTTCGTTAAGCAAGGTTGCTCTATCTATGGAATTAAAAGCATTTTTACATCAACTTTTAGAAGTACTTCGGCTTCGTTTCCACAAAAACTATTTTTGACCTAAGATCTTCGCCTGGGCGTACTTAGAATACATCGTTCTACATACGCACTAAAGTTTTATCACAATCGAATGAATAGTTTACAGTACAGGTAAAGGTTTGGAGCTTACCACCACGCTGCTCCAATGCGGGTTGGTGGAATACACATGTGGCAGAATTTCAGTAAAATTAGACACATGCAGATTTCGTCGTGATGTTTTCAGATGAATTATAATCACAAATTAAGCACATGAAATTCAGTGGTTGCCCGGGTTTGAACCCACGATCATCGGTTACGATTCACGCGTTCTTACCACTGGGCCATCTCGTTCTGAATAGTTTAGGAATACATAAAATACGAACATACTAACATAACTATTATTTATTAACTTAGAACAAAATAAATATATTCGAAAACGAAACAGAAAATTACTGTTTAATGATTCATCCTCTAGATTCTAAGTCCTAAGTATTTCTACGCAAGTGGCATCAATCAAAATATACATTATTCAAGAAAGCTTTTACAAGTGCTTTTGAACCGTTTTGAATAAATCTATCACGTGAATTCAATAAACAACTGGTCCAGATTGTTGTTTATTTAAATACATTTCAAGAAGACATACCAGCACCAGGCATTAAGTGATCATCTTAATCATGTTCGCCAATAGACATGGGCACTGTAATAAATAGAAATTACATCGTACACCGTCAATGCGGATCTAATGTGTTATAAGTCTGGTTCCTATTACACTGGCTCACTTACAATCCAGAATTAGGACACTGAAATTCGAAGTACTGCTTTTTGGTAGTATAGTAACTATTGGGGAAGCAGTTCCAAGACAGCCTTAATACCTATTTATTTCATTCCAAACTCAATGCAAAAATTAATATGATAGTATAAAATTAAAAAATACAAAATTAACATCAAAGTACATGGCATACATTTTAACTTTCTGTTACGTAACTTTTCAAAAAACGACGTCACCATCTAGGATATAAAAAAAAACTATGAATAAATAATAAAGCTAAGTATAAGGCGCAAGCATCAGGAATGATTTGGGACGTCTCGTTTACATATATGTACCTGCTCTTCATCTTTTAGAAAGTTGGGTCGCAACAGACGATGCCAAGCGTAGGTACGTTGCTTAAAAACTGAGTAATTGGTAACATATGTATGGTTTTATGTATGAATATGAAGAGTTCATACGGAAATACATATTAAACTCTTTTAAGGAAATATATTATTGTGGTGTGAATTCAGACAAATTTACTATTGTAAAAAAGTATTGCAAACAGTTACAGACCGATTGAGTGGAAACACATCATCACAAAATTGAAATGTCACTTAACAGTACGTTATACGTTATTAAAAATGTATTACTTATTTATACAATGTAATAAATTCAATTATACAATCATCGATATTTTTACATAAATAAAAAATTAACCGATTTAAACGTACTCTTTATATCGAATAAAGAGCTATTAAAAACGTATATTTCTACAAGCTAACTATTAGAAATCGCGTGCTTTTAGCACTTACCCACGCTTCGCTTGGACTTCAGAAAATTCAACAATTTCAGCAAAAGGCCGCCTTGACCCGGCATCATATAAATATTTAAACTATACCGTATTAGCTATTTGAAATACTTTCAATATTTCAGAGCTTTTTCTTAAGCGTTTTGTTTACTTATTATAACAATTAATTATTTGTACATCAAATTGAGGTACCTACTTAATTAAAATAAATTAGATGTAAATACTTACTAACGTACGTACGTAAATACTTACATTTTCTAATAAATTATTTTTGAAGACGGTTGTGTGATTTTTTCAAGTGTATTCTAACCGATACTATGCAAACAAAGATGAGTCTCAGAGAATTTTGTTGAAAACATTTCAAATTACATATACGAATTATTTACCATTTAAAACATCAGTTATAAAAAAATGATTCATTGATTTTGAAACAATTAAATTGATGTTTAGTGCATCAGTCAATAACTACGCTTATAAGAATGGGAAGGAAGCAATGTTGTAAGGCAAACTAAAGAAAGTACCTACTCATTTTTAATAAGCTGATATATATTTCCATATAATTTTTACGCTTGCGGCAATTAAGCAAATTGTTCGACAAGATAATCATCTTTCAGATATACTTATATACATCTGGACTCTACAATTATATATTAATTCAATTATACAGCATATTTTTATTGATTGATTGAGTATATATATATTCTGTTCTCTGTAACAAGGTAAAATATACATATAATTAAATAAAAATAATTAAGATGATATGGTGCCAATAAAATTACATTTAATATTTGCATATCATTAATTACTTGAATATTGAGTAGTGTTTTGTATCATCATAAAGTGTATCAATCATGCAGTGTTCGTCGCTGCTTCGTCCGAGTAAACTTAACAAAAAAGTATTACAGTTTTCAGCGTGACAGCGCCCTTTAAAACACAATTTCACAAAATCCTTCCTTACCGAATCTCTACTTGTTACTTGTGTGTAAACTGTGTTTTGATACTTTATAGCCAGTCAGTACATTGTATTTTGCATCATTATATAGATAACAGACTGAATCACATTATAACTCAAAAAGAAACTGGACAACAATAATTAAATATACTATATAGGAATAATAGGATAAAGGTGCTGAATTTAATTTGATTGGATACGAAATGACGCCTCACATAACATCAATTAATGAATATTTTAAAGCTTCAAAACATTAAAGCTGAGTGAATGGCGAATTTTATTTAATGTTGATAATGGAGCACTACCACGTCGCTTCGAGTCGGAAGTGTGCACTATTGATTTAAAATCGCTTACTAAATATCGAATCAACGTTACCTACCCCGTTATCGTTTTAAAGTTTACTGCTTTGTAAATATGATCCATAAAAGACACGTTGTTGACTTTCCTACACATTTTTACAGGCGTTTCAAATTATTCCACTTTCATGGTAATCTTGATTTAAAAAAAAAATAGTTTATCGCTATATAAACTCTTTTTTAAAACGTACGTCTGTCAATGAGCAGCCTTTATTTTTTAAATAGCGTCGGATATTTGTAAAGAAAAATTTTACGTTAACAATGTATTTTATTATTGCTTAAAATAAATCTTATCCAATATGATCGGTGAGGCAGCTCGTAGTGATAAATCAGTGTGCCTTCGCATACATTCATAAAACATTTTCCTTCAGATTGTTATATGAAAACGCTCCACTATAAGCTTACTGTTAGAAATACTTATTTATGTACTTTAATTAATATGTTTAATAATGACATGATTTTATATTGTATCCGATTTGATAAAATGTAATCGGTTTCAGAACGTAATTTTGTATTACGTAGCGATAAAGATAAAAAAAGGGTTTGCCCGCGCTTTTTTGACATAGGATATAAAATTGACGATTGTCATCGAATGAGCAATAGAAAAAGGATTAATGTTTTGTTTTATGAAGAAAATACCCCAGAACTGTAACGAAACAGTTATTGAATTAATAAATAATATAATTATTAAAATATACGTTGGAGTATTTATTATCAGAAGTGGTATAATATTGTTTTAACAATGCCACGTTCTAAGCGACCACGCTCACATTCTCGCGGTAATTCTCAGAAAAGAGGAAGACAATTTGACGAAGACGATAACAGTTCTTATAAAAATAGAAGACACGCAAGAAAAAATAAAAGTAAATTAAAGAAGAGAAATCATACAACACGATATATAATAAGAACTAGAACACCAAGTCCAGTACAGAGAAACGACAAGACATGTTACGAACAAATAACAAAAGATCCATCGACTAGACGCGATGTTATTAATTTTACTGAAAACAGTTATGCAACCAGACAAGATGGCGTTGAAAGGAGAGCGAACTATTCTGCGACCGGACGAGACCTTGTGACTCCAAAACTGCATTCTGCGACCGGACGAGATAATGTGGTTTCAAAAGCTTATTCTGCGACCGGACGAGAGAGTAATAAAAATTAAAAGGAAGGTGAGTTCCAGACTGGAGGCTGCAGTCCGGTTCTGGGACAATTTATGAACAACGTGCCTGAGACATCTCCGAGACTATCGCCCGTACCGAATCGTATGTCATTTAACCCATTAGGTGAGTCAAATAAGATTAATTCCTCGAGTGCAATAGTCAACTTTAGTGATTTAGCTCAATTTGTACAAACATTAATAAGGCCTGGTTTACCGTATAATAACAATTTGATACCGGAATTTGACCCGTCTGTAAAGAATCATCGTATCGATTTATGGCTAACAAAAGTAAATGAGTGTGCAAAAATATACGGGTGGACTGAATCTCATATTGTACATTTTGCTTTACCTAAATTGTCGGGTAATGCTAAAAAGTGGTATAATAGTCAAAATACTGTTTTATATAGTTGGCCAGAGTGGCAAATACTACTTCGGAAAGCTTTTCCATCTGAAACTAACTTCGGTGTCATTTTAACAGAAATGCTTGATAAACGAATGAGAGTAGGAGATTGCTTAGATGATTATTTCTATGAGAAAAATAATTTATTAAATGCATGTGATATTTTTGGTAAGAAGGCAGTAGATTGCATTATACACGGTATAGATGATCGTACGATACGTGCTGGTGCGTCCGCTGCGCGTTTTACAGAGCCTGAAGATTTACTGAAATTTCTAAAAGACGTTTGTAAAGAACATAAAGATATTTCTCGTAATTTTAATTTAACTAAAAATAAGTTAACAAATAATTTATTTTGCAATAATTGTAATGAACCAGGGCATCGTACTATACAATGTCGTGGCAAAAATACACGGTCAAACTTTGGAAATGATAGCTTTTCGCCGTTATGTTTTAATTGTAACGAAAAAGGACATAGAGTCTACCAGTGTTCAAAATCAATTTTAAAATGTAATAAATGTAATAAATTCGGCCACATCATTTCAAACTGTCCGCAAAAAACTAACAATGTTTTGAACAATGAAAAACGCGTATTATTGTCAGAAAGTACGAAAGTTAAAAATTCTAAATACTTTAAACAGGCGGTTATAAATACCTTATTCACAATTGAATGTTTTGTTGACTTGGGGAGTGATTGCACGCTCATACGACTTGAAACTACTTCTGAATTAGGACTTAATATTTTGACGGACAATTTACCAATAATACGTGGGATAGCAAATGTTGGTATTCAACCCTTAGGAAAGACTCAATTTTTATTAAGTGTAGACTCAGTAGAAGAACAAATTATGGCATATGTGGTTGCTGACAATTTACTACATACAAAGATGTTAGTGGGGCAAAATTTTACTGAGTTACCCAACATAGTTATTACAAAGACAGAAAATACACTCAATATTATGTCAAAGACTAATGATAATGATTTAACTTGCTTAGAACCAGAAGATAATGTAAAATATAGGTTGTATGTCTCGTTTGACTGTGAAGTAGATAAAATAAATTTAATAAAGTGTTTTAGTTATGAAATAGTAGATGCAACGATTTTTGTAAAAGGTGGATATCGAAACGTAAACGATAAAGAGTATTGTATTCAAGAGGGCTTGTATACATTAAAAAATGGCAAATGTCAAATTAGTGTAATAAATTTTTCGGGTAATCCATTATACTTCACAAGCAATTTTGTGATAACTAGATTTTATTTAATAGTTCAAGATAAAGATTATTTATCCTTGTCGGAAGTTAACTGTTTAAGAGTACGAACGAATTGGAAACCTATTCCTCGTGAAGAAATAATTATAAATTCTAACTTATCTCACGAACAAAAATCAAAAATATATTCACTAATAGATACATATAGAGATTGTTTTGCTCAAGACCTCTCCGAGCTTGGGTGTACTAACGTAACAGAATTAACCATTAAACTGACTGATGAAACTCCAGTAGTTTATCGTCCCTATCGATTAAGTCAATCAGAAAAAGAAATAGTTAGAAATCTGGTTAGGGAGCTCGAAGAAAATTATATAATAGAAGAGTCTGACTCATCTTATGCGAGTCCGATATTGCTTGTATCAAAAAAGACAGGTGGATATAGATTATGTGTGGATTATAGAGCGCTGAACCGAAAAATCTTAAAAGATCATTTTCCATTACCGAGGATAGATGACCAGATAGATCTTCTGAGTGGAAATTATTTTTATACTAGTTTAGATATGGCAAGTGGTTATTATCAAATTCCTGTTCAGAAAGACTGTAGATATCTCACAGCGTTTATTACTCCTGATGGCCTTTATCAATTCCGACGAGCTCCTTTTGGGTTGGTTAATTGTCCTGCAATTTTTCAACGTACAGTTAACAAAATACTTAAAAATTCGCCAAATAAATGTGCAATTGCTTATATGGATGATCTATTAATAACGGGTAAATATTTTGAAGACTGCTTTTTAAAGTTACAGCAAACCTTTGAACTCATTCGCGAAGCAGGGTTAACATTAAATATTAAAAAATGTAAATTCTTTGAGACAGTAATAGATTATTTGGGATTAGAAATATCCATAGATGGAATAAAACCTGGCAAGTTAAAAATCGCGGCGGTAGAGTCTTTTCCAGAGCCAAAGAACGTACATGAAGTACGTCAGTTTATAGGATTGGCGAGTTATTTCCGAAAATTTATCGAAAATTTTGCTATTCTCGCTAAACCCTTGACAGACCTTACTAAACAAAATGTGAAATGGAAATGGACACAGCATCAGAAAGAAGCTTTCTTAACATTAAAAAAGAAATTGGTGCAGCGACCAATTCTTACTATTTTCAATCCTGATTACCTTACCGAACTACACTGTGATGCATCTAAATTTGGTTTGGGTGGAATTTTATTACAAAAAGAAGATGATAGTTCGAAACTAAACGTTATAGCCTATTTTAGTCGCAAGACTACAATTGACGAGGAAAAATTACACGCTTACGAGTTAGAAACACTTGCTGTTGTCGCCTCCCTTAACCGATTTCGCCCCTATCTGATTGGTAAAAGTTTTAAAATTCTTACAGACTGTAATGCCTTAAGATCAACGTTCTTAAAACGAGATCTTATTCCCAGAGTTGCTCGTTGGTGGATAGCTTTTCAGGAATATGATTGCACCATAGAGTATAGACCGGGACATTCGATGCAACATGTTGACGCACTAAGTCGCAATCCTATTCTTTGTGAAAATGATTCACAGACTTATGATCATTTCACTCGAGTATTGCGAATATCTCAAGATGACTGGCTCCTCAGTCTACAGTTATCAGATCCAAAAATACAGCATATTAGGTCTGTTTTGGAAGATAGTAGTTACAAAGATTTGATTGATATAAAGCAAAATTTTGTTATACGGAATAATCGTTTGTATCGTAAAGTAGGCGACGATTTAAAATGGGTGGTACCCCAAAGTGCACGATGGCAAATATGCCAACGTAATCACGACGAAATAGGTCATTTTTCCACCGAGAAAACCATAGAGAAAATTAAACGGGATTTCTGGTTTCCGCGAATGAAAAAGTTTGTCACTAAATACGTCAAGGCATGCTTGCATTGTGCGTTTAGTAAGGAACCGGCAGGTGCAAAAGAAGGTTTTCTTTATAGCATTCCCAAAATTGACATACCGTTCCATACGGTCCATATTGACCATTTAGGTCCATTTATAAGAAGTGTTAAGGGAAATCAATATCTTTTATTAATTGTAGATGGTTTTACAAAATATTGCATACTCAAAGCTCTTCGTAATACAAAAACAGAATCAACAGTCAGAGCACTTAAAGATGTTTTTAGTCTATTTGGATATCCTGTCAGAATTATTTCAGATCGAGGTACATGTTTTACTTCATCCGAGTTCAAACGTTTCTGTAGAGAATATGAAATTTCTCATATACTTAACGCGGTTTCAGCTCCAAGGGCCAACGGCCAAGTAGAGCGGTATAATAGAACGGTTTTAGATTCACTCAGAACGTACAATGATCAATTAGGAGAGAATAAATGGGATCAAGTATTAAATAAGATACAATGGGGATTAAATAATACAATTAATAAGGGTATAGGGAAAACTCCAGCTGAAGCACTATTTGGTAAACGTTTGTTAGGACAGGGCGAAGGGAATTTAGGGGATACAGTTTCTGATACGAGACAAAATGATAAAGATTTAGAAACTATAAGAAATGAAATAAATAATTACGTAGAAAGAGATCAAGAAAAACAAAGGTTGAGATTTAATAAGACTAGAAAGAAGGCTAAGGTTTACAAAATAGGTGATTTAGTAAAAATTTTAAAAAATACTCCATCTAATGACGGTAAAAGTCGAAAACTATTACCAAAATTTACTGGTCCATTTCGTATATCAAATGTGTTAGGCCAAGATCGATACGAGGTTTCTAGTATTCCTGGTTCAAATATAACGAAAGGCCGGTATAGTAATGTTTGGTCAGCTGATCGCATTCAACCTTGGATAAGTACGTTCCATGATAATGATGAAGATGATAATAAAGGAAGTTCTGATAGTGAACTTAGTTCTAATTAAATGAAATGTAATTTTAATTTTGTTTGGCTGATTCTAATATTAATATGAAATGATTTAATTGTAATGAATGTACACCGCAAACAAAAGTTTGCTTAGTAATTAAATATTCATTTATATTTTCAAATGTGTAAGAAAATATCAATATAACAAAGTGTGATTGTGAATTACATAATTGGATATGAAAATACAAAATTATATATATATTTAGAAAACTAAATTAGTTAAAAAGTGGAGCATAAAAAAATATGATAATTTTTTTTTATTATTGATGTAAAGGTGAATGTTTTGTTGTTAGGAAGTCTCACACGGTCACAATATGTGATGAGGAGTGAGGTGCTAACCTTATGATTGAGGAACTTGACTGAGACTGTAAGGGTTGGGAAGTCTCACACGGTCACAATATGTGATGAGGGGTGAGGTGCTAACCTTATGATTGAGGAACTCGATTGAGACTATGAGGGTTGGGAAGTCTCACACGGTCACAATATGTGATGAGGGGTGGGGTGCTAACCTTTATAGTCAATACTTGCATAATTGTTAATGAAGAGTGTGATACCAACTTATAAATAGTGGAGGAAGAGTAAGTTTGAGGACAAACTTAATAGTCAGAATGGCCGAATGTTAGAAATACTTATTTATGTACTTTAATTAATATGTTTAATAATGACATGATTTTATATTGTATCCGATTTGATAAAATGTAATCGGTTTCAGAACGTAATTTTGTATTACGTAGCGATAAAGATAAAAAAAGGGTTTGCCCGCGCTTTTTTGACATAGGATATAAAATTGACGATTGTCATCGAATGAGCAATAGAAAAAGGATTAATGTTTTGTTTTATGAAGAAAATACCCCAGAACTGTAACGAAACAGTTATTGAATTAATAAATAATATAATTATTAAAATATACGTTGGAGTATTTATTATTACTAATCTCTTTGTTACATATGAATGCACTAATTTTGTCATACAGAATGCAGCTTGGTACTTCATATCTCTCTGACAATCGCGCTCATTTTCTAAGACAAAACTGTTATGGTATATTTGGTTAAATTTAAGCTACAATTATTTGATTTTATTTCTAGTAGTAAATCATTTATATAGTTAGTTTTGTACATTAAACATGGACAATCCCAAAGGTCATAAAATGAGTCAACAACAAGGATTTTTTTCATCATATTATTGGATCAATAAAAAGTAATCATAAATGGTTCTTAATTAGGCAAAATATCTCTTAATAAACATTAAAAAAACAGTTAAGTTTTTACTTTTTTGATCACGTTATTTTTTATATATTTGATATTTTATTATACGTGTAGCTATTTTTTTTCTTTTCAATACACACAAATTATGTCTTGTTGGCCAGACCAACTACAGACCAACTTTCTACTTTGTACGTTTTTATACATCTGTATCACGTCTCTACGGGTTTGGATTTTATTCGGTCAAGAAATTATTTTATGTAATTTATTCCGTAGACCTAGCAATACGAATTATTACTGTATATTTTTTGTCGGTATAACCGAGTCAAAGATTTGTAAGGCCAGCAAAGCCAGCTTAAGACAAAACTAGTAGCCAAGTTTTTTGTTATGTTCATAAGTGGTCACAGTTATTGATTAATTGACCCATCCCATCCCATCGTGTTTGGACTTAGTTGATTTGTAAAATAAAAATAATAATAATGCGAAAGGTACTCTTCGTACTCGTAATCTTTGAAGTTTTTGTAAAATAGGATGTGGCACATAATATAGTCGGCGAGAAATATATATAATCAGCTTACTCATCATCACTATATGCTATATCTATGGTGGTTCAATATTTCATTCAATAATTGATGTAGATCATAGATATAATTAAGATAGATATATTGAATGAAATATTATAATAATGATATTTATATATATTGATTGTCAGTACATATATATATATATATATATATATATATATATATATATATATATATATATATGTACCGACAATCAATATATATAAATATATATATTGTAATGTTCATCATAATTTAGGCGGTGTTAATGTACCTCTATAGGATAGAAATGACTCCTTTTTGTCCAAAAAACATTTTTATGTGGAATAAAGCAAGCCTTCTTCACGTTCGGCGTTAAGTACCTCTTCCTAAACTTTCCCTTGTATACAGAAATAATGACGGGAAGTTGCGAAGCTATTTTAATAATAACTTTCTCACGTTGACCGGATAATGTAATATCGGTCAGAGATATAATATATCATAGACTTACTTCCTGATATTGCTACACTTAAAAAATATTATTTCGCCATTATCAGACAATTTTATCACACAATCCAAACAAGTTTGGACCTGGTTGAAAGGATTAATATTAAAAGACATAAACGCCTGTTCATTTTCTAGAACTGTCGTAGGTTATTGTGATAATCAAAAACTATATTTAATTACGGTATCTCACGATTGATCTGTAATTTCTTGAAAAAAATTGGTTTTAAGTGAACTCAAAATATTACCGTTATTGTATTTTATTTGTTATATTATGAGATTCAATTTTTACTTATTTCTTTTAATATAACAATATATTAAACATTTCATTAGTTCCTCACTTGTCAAGGGAAAAGCTTCAAACATTTGTAGGTATAAACTATCCGGATGGTATAATTTATACAAATGTTTGAGTTTGAGTGAGATTTTTTCGATATCTGTGTTGAATATAAGGCGTTATATTCAATGAAATGCCATACTAATAGGTTTTCCTTCCGACATTTGTATTCCTCTCAAACAAATAACTCCTTTCTCAGTGATTATACCCTTTCTATCATGTAATGTTATACCTATATTAAAATAATCCTTGTTTTGTATGTATGCCATTGCCATTGTTCATCCAATTGAGTTAAAACGTAGTATATCCCATCCCAATCGAAGACGTAAAGATTAAACAAACCTTAACCATTTATACCATGCAATTTACTAATAATATGTTATGTACTACAAACAGTTCTTGATTTATATTAATCTAACACTATTCCACTTGGCTACTTACATCCGTTTGAATACTTCCTAAATTAGCTAATTTCTAACCGCCTTATTCATAAACTTTATTTAACTGGTGATTGGTTAAACAATATTTTGTCTTCTTCTTTCCTATGTCAAATCAATAATGACAGAAAGAGACAAATCAGTGTTTAGCTAAACAGTAACTAAGCAACGCTTATAAATAATGCCGTAAGTATACAATGTATTGTTGTGTAGCGCTAAAATAACAGGTGAGTGAGTGGCCCTCGATCCGACGGGGCCCCCAGTCCGAGAGTTGAGGGAGCTTGATTTTTTATCAAAATTTAAAAATTAATTTATGTTATATCAATATAACAAGCGAGTCAACAACTTTGAGAAGCTTCAACATCCGCTCTGTATATAGGAGCTTCGGTGTTTATATAAGATATAATACATTGTATGTTAACTTTAAGTGATCGCTAATATAATCTCATATGACATTGATTAAGGAATAAAACCACTCAGAAAGTTTACGAATCAGTTCTATTACGAATGAATTCAATAGGGATTGAAACGTTTAAACGATTAACGTAAAATATACGTAAAAATAGGCTTGTTTGCAGTGTATTAATATAAACAATGAATAATAAGCGTCAGTTTTAGCATTCGTGGCTATTTATTCATAAATACTGATAGAATAAATCAAAATCTAAAATCTTTACATGGTTTCTATTGGCTATACCTAACTTTATCGGTTTTCTTTTAAATCATTCTAAAGTACTCTAAGTAATTAAATTTAAATCATATTATTTACATAACCATTGTGAATTGTACATATGTTTATTATCCATTCGCAAAATCCAATTTCTTAGACAGATATACGATGTTATATAATAAAAGGAAGAAAAATAAACATCCAATATGCCTGAGTTTGATGCGTTGTATTGGTTTATATCAATATTTATACAGGTATCATCATTTCAGTTATAGTTTTGGCAAAACATTTTGTTGCTACGTTTATTGAAATTTGTATCTATATACAAAACATATATGTAATTTTTATATTGATTTTACAAAATATACCTGTTCACAGAAACACGAAATAGATAAAAGCAGTCGACACTAAGTCGATAAAAATACAAAAAATATTTGAAATCATTTCATGGAGACAAGATTTTAACTAGAAATATAAAAGCTATTCAAGTGCTGTAAGTATACATTAAGAAGTCGTGCTAGAAATTGAAATCGTCTACAAACATTACAGCTTATTCCAATGCGTCAGACAGAGTCAAAGTGAAAAGAAAAAAAAATGCAATGATGTTCGTCATAAGCGCAGCTGAAAATTCCAAAAAAGCAATTGAAATGCTAGGATAAAAAAATTGGGATCATCGCTAACTACATTCGTAAAGCGGGGATTTTTTTACCAAAAACGAACGCAAAATAAAACATCTTAACGGAAACATGTTTGTTTGTATTTGTTAGGTCTATTTTTCAATGTTACAGCGCTGTTAGCTGTATAGAACAAAATCAGTGACACATCATTGTTTTATTATAACATTATAAAACTCACATAAACAGACTTGAACGAATACAAACGTTTACGATTTCGTCATACAAACACAGGTAAATTTACACCTGTATAAATCGTTGTATGAGAACCCATGACATTGGCATTTTCGGCCAACACCTCATTCGTTTTATTAAACTAATTAGGAAGAGTATAAGAGTTATTAATTTCTTACTTTATTTTTTTTATTAAGGTCGTATCATAATATACGTTTTTTTTTTGTTTTTTTTGTGAATATGTCGATGGTGTTTCTTATATCTTTAATTTCTAAAAAATAAATAAATATTATGACGCGATATTATCTGTAGACAATCTTAGATCTGGTGTTCTTATATCTGATTCAATATTGATAGTGTCTACGTTCACATTAAAAACCTATAAATACGCTAATGTTTATTTTCTTTATACCTATGTTAATTCTAAAACTACACTTAATTTGAAAGTATGGAATTTTCAAGAATATATACATAAATCGAATTATTATTTATCATATTAGAGTGATAATTATATAAAAACAAATGAAACGTAGTATACAATAATGTAGTCTCCTGGGCATGTGCAAGATTTCAGTTCCAAGATTTTACCTAAACATACTAACAGGACAAACAGACAAGTAAGATTGACTCACTATCAACACACATAGCTTAAATTTTCAGACCCAGAGACTTGTGAAGGTCTTTGTTTCAGCGTAGACTCGCCCTGCACCCTCTTAAACTTCAACTTCATCCAATCAACCCGCAAAGTGTCATTATTTTTAGTACCCAGAAATATAAGTAAAATAAAAAAAAATGTAACGTAAAAAATTGTTTCATTTATCATTTAAAATTATTAATACTGAATTATTTAAACCGAGAACTTAAATAATATAAAAAATAGCAACAGCTACTATATAATAATATAAACTATGAACGCGTGAGATGATGAGAAGATCGCACTTAGCAGCATGATCATATACGTTTTTAGGATGAGGCAAACGTGTCGAGCTAAAAAAAAACATCAATTCTAGATGACTATTCGTCATATAGAACAAAAAAGTATTGTAAAACTAAGGTTTTTTTTAACATAGATAACGGTTTCTTTTAAATAGAACAAACCATTTTTATTTATTGCAAATGGATATAACAAAGGCGCGCACGATGAAGTCGGTCGTAAATAAAATATGAAAACAAATACGAATTGTACGAGTTACGAGAGGGCATAGCGACACGACCAAGTGGTTCGCATCTCTCAGGGGAACTGCTCGCATTGTATATTTACACGTTATAATAATATAATCTTCCCGTCCGAGTCCCGTGATTTTCCAGAAAATTCAACTGTTGTAGATTAGGAGATTTACGATAACGTGAAAATGTTGGTTAATGTTTACAGCATCGTAATTCTCATTCAATTCAACTCTTTTCTTTGCGAACAATAATAACTAAACTAAAATTATTTAAAAAAAAAATCTTTAATTTTTATTTATTTACTAAAATTTTTAAAACAGTACTATAATGTAAGAAAAATAGCTTAATGGTAAACCCAGTCCGGTTTTATAGTAAATAAAAATCAAAAGGTACTATTTTGTTACCTTTTTTAAAATCGGTTTGATTTTGCTACGATTTCGTCTATGTAGAACTGTAGACAACCTATCAATAATGTCGTGAACGTTCCTGATATTTCAACAACTATTTATGCAGTTTCATTTACTATACAGAATTTGATGAATCGAGTTTTATAATAGCCAGATTGGAGATCATCATTTTCATTTCCATATGCGATGGTCTAAAAATATTCTCCAATATAACATATGAAAAACAAAATGTAAGCATGACGAAATCAAACTCGTGAAATATAAAAAACCATATGTCATGGAGACAATAAAAATAAATAAGATACCTACCCCGCTTTCGCGGCTCAGCAATTAAATAATGAAAAAAATATAATAAATAATCTAATATTAACGCTGGTGAAATGTCGGGACACAGCCAGTAGAATATAATTTAGAAATAAAAGTTATTCAAGAAGTAAATGAACCACTATCTAAAGTAGGTACTAACACGATCTAGACGAAGTTTTACGTAACAAATATTTAATAAGGAACAGTAAAAACTTTTATTATAACATCTCGCTGTCTTTTTATATTCTCCTTAATTTCTTTAACGATCAATTTGTAATAGCTCTGGTCATATTATATGACTTGGTTAATAATCATGTCTAAACTTAAAATAAAATTATATAAAACAACTTTGATTGATCAGTCAACTTTTAAAGAACCTCTTTAAAGAATAGGTATCGTTTTAATTCAAAGAAAATATTCATGTAGTTATTATTATAAGATTTTTAATGACTTCGACATCTGTAGTAGTAAATGTTTGTTACCTTGCATACGCACTTATATACACAAACAAAATAAGAATTTGGTCATGGGCACTGTTGTTAACTTTCCACTATCTTTTGTCTATTTTGACTCTATAATTTCACTCTAAAATTCTATAATGATTTTTTATTTCGTCTAATTTTTTCCCCTGTTTGTGTTGATCTATGAGTACACTTAAAGGGCCACGTTGCATTTTTCCTAACTAAATCATGTCTATGTTTACCGTGGCTACCTTGACCTTATTGTACATTACGTTTTCATTCTATACAAACAAAAGCCAGCTTGGTTTCTCTTACAAATTATTTTTAATCTCGCCTGGTTAACACTGCACACCATAAGCCCTTTCTTACTTTATTGTACGGCAAGACTATTTATACTCAAATTAACTTTCGTACAGTTTACATTTGAAATGTTTGATGAGATCTAGATATAAAATTTTAATTATTTATTTATATAGGTACACAAACTTAAGCTAGATTACATTCCCAAGAATGCGTAACACGTCTTGCTCATTAAGATTATTAATATGATCTGTACTAATATTATAAATGCAAACGTAACTCTGTCTGTCTGTTACGCATTCTCGGCTAAGCCGCTTAACCGATTTTGTTGAGATTTAGTATGAAGCAAGCTTGACCCCCATGGAAGAGCATAGGCTAATTTTTATACGAGTACCTTTTACACTTTAAAGCGCGGAAAAAATTAGTTATATATAAATATAATATCAATTTTAACTGTTTAAATTTCGTTGTTGTTGTTTAATATTTCACGTTATTATTTACTAATTTATATTCACATAATTTCAAGTTGTTCCTGTGGAATTTTGAATTTATACCATTAATCATAGACAATAATTAGCGAACGACATTGCGGCGGTTATCGACGGAGTTTGCGAGATTGGTTTGACTCTTTCCAGAATGGTTAGTCTTATCTAGTTAAAACAGAGAGTTGTAAGTGAATAGTAAGTCCTGTGCTAATCGTGGAATAAGGCAGGCTGACAGGTAATAATAATATTTACAACCAGATGTATCCTACATTTCAGAGAAGGGGATTTATTTTCTCTGGTGTCTTAATAATAAAACATATTTATATAAGATAGGTTTTCTGTCACAGGTCTCATACTGCGTAAATAAACTTATGTATGTAAGAATGGACAATATTTTATACAATTAGACTTAAAAATGATAATTTTCTAAATTGTTTCACTATATTCAATTAGTGTAAAATGAAAAGATTCGAATTATGCAACAATTCAAGGTCCTTAGAAGAAAAAAAGGAATATAAATGCAGCCTGCATAAATACAAACGACCAAATCCAACTCAACCGCGATAAAGTGTACGGATCGCTTTCAGTCGACCTTGTGGCATGGCAATGGCTATTGTGGCATTTTGACCAACTCCGGTCTACAGCCCC
Organism: Nymphalis polychloros; assembly: GCA_905220585.2. Classification (NCBI taxonomy): domain Eukaryota; kingdom Metazoa; phylum Arthropoda; class Insecta; order Lepidoptera; family Nymphalidae; genus Nymphalis; species Nymphalis polychloros. The sequence goes on from HG992247.1 coordinate 7,284,894, forward strand.
AATACAGTCCGCAGCGGGAAACCACGCCAACGAGTTATTGTAAAAACAGATGTATAAATTCCGCTATAAAGCCGCTATGATAGTCTCTACCTAATTTCATTTTATTCAAAATATGAAATATAGTGTATGTTATTTGTACAGATTAAAATGAGGTTCAAGGTTGTAGTTATTAAATGTTTATTAAGATTAGGTTGCGCGAATATTTTCATCACGGCATGACGTCGACGAAAATGAATGAAATGAAAATGAAAAATGATGTCCGTGTTCCGGAAACGTCTACATTTTTATCAACTTAATATTAAGAAGCGCCGAAAGAGGTTATATTTAGTTTTACTAAGGAAAAACAACCATTTATTTTATGATAGTCGTCGGTATTATACCAGAACTGAACAGAACTTAAGTCAGCATAGCCTTATATGTCATGTTCTTGTCCTTCCATTTAACCGGAATCCTCTTAATTTTAGATATTTTTTATAGTGTTTATATAAGTTCTATATTTTCGAAGACAACATAGCAGTAGCCTAGTAATTATTAGACTGGTTTATCTATGTTATTACACGTTTAATGGGCGTACCTATATTTCCTCGCATTTCCTCTGATACAATTGGCCAAAATTTGAACCTATAATCCTTGTCTAAGAGGCTCCATGTTGTATTCATTATGTATCTTGGTATTAAATATAATCTACGAATAATTTATAATGTAACTATTATTATATTTATTATATATTGTAAATATGAAAATTAATTAATTATAACTATCAATAAAAAGAACTCACAAGACAAGAATTAATAGTTCGCCAATAAGTAACTTTGCGAAATGACCAAACTTATTGCCTGTTCCGTCTATATTGTATTTTTCTTGTAATATTTTAAGTATATTCTATTACAGATACATACATGATTTATGTATCTTCTTACTACATTAATAAACAAAATTTTACAGTATGTACCTAAGCATAATACTAAGCCAGAATCAAGGCGGATGTAGCTTATTTTTATATTAAGCTATGATAAAAATAATAACTATATTGTTAGATGACTAAATATTTTTTATATAAAACTACCCGCATCGGTCTGGTATAAAAGACGAAGCAGTAGTGGTGAACGGACAGTGAACACTATTAGTCGAGTTTGAGCTGAACGGACGTACTTTTCTTGTCTTTACCTTATATTAGAATTGTTAATTGTAATTATGTAAAATTAAATTAGTTTTAGGTTATTCTTAATAGTCATTATTACCTAACAATATATTATTCACACAAGGCCATCTGATCCCAAACTAAGCAAAGCTCGTACTATGGAAACCAGACAACTGATGTACCACATATACTATTTTTCTTTTATAAATACATACTTTTATAGATAATTACACCCAGACTCAGGACAAACAGACATGTTCATGCACACGAATATCTGTTCTTGGTGGGAATCGAACCCCTGTGGCGCGAAAGGTAAGTATGAAAGAAAGCCGGTTGGCATAGTTGGTAGAACTACGCCAACCGGCTTTCTTTCATAATTATCAAATATAAAGTCGATTTATTATTTTAAAAACTATGCAAGGCGCTAGATATTGTAGTACTGATATTGGACTTTTATGTAATAATTCTATAAGTATTCATCTTTCTCTATCTTTTCCCCTATTATGCTTCGTAAAACGGATTAGGGAGGTAGTTGTATGTTTTGTTAGCGATGCCGGTTTCTCAGCCCTTGTATGGAGAATACTGAGCGTTGTTGCTATTAGCTTCGTGTACTCTACCTTTTATATACTACAAAGATATTTTGTTGCATTTTAGACTCTATGCTTAACATAATAAGGTGCTAACCGTGCCCGATGTTATACATGGTACGTGAGTCGATTCGCAAGAAGTAAACAAACGACGATGTGGTCTCATTCATAGCGGGTTGAATATCTCGGGTTAAGTACATATCTTCCGCGTGTATATATGTATATCTTAGAAAAGGATGTACGTATTATATACTAATATAGGTTTCGAATGATTGAAGATATTAGGTTAATCATGATGACAATGATACCTTATTACAAATAGTACCGCAAAGTATTTAGTAAGTAACTGATTTGATTGGTCGATTTTAATCAATTAATTGATTGTATCCACCAACTGGTCAATAAATGAATTGCTCTTCGCAATCAATTTAAAATAGTTGGTTGTTTTCGTCATCGCTAAAAAGAATAAGTAGATAAAACAAAACAATATATTATATTGTTTTGTAATGAAAAAAAAAAGAAAATTGTTAATTTTCTATTAAAACTATGTATAAAACATAATATGTATTGTAAATATGTTTTATAGTTTTAATAGAAAATTGTTTAAATGGTATCAATAGTCTAGTGTAGATCAATGGCTTTAAATGAGTTCATTATTTATGTCAATTTATACGATATAAAAGCGTTACCCCATGATATTAAAACCTTGCCGAGTATCGCATATTAAACGATATACAGGCACAGAAAGTGATGCATCAGCATTAAGCAGACACGGTAGGCTTCGCCTTCATACGTCGATATACATCACGAGTGCAATCCCGTTACCGTCAACAATACATTGCATTAATCGCCTTACATGGAATATGCCTCAACTAGCAATACCTGAAATACGATTCAGGATTATCCGAAGACGGCTTATCGAGATCATTACGTTAATAGGTAATATCATGTTAATAACTGATATAACATAGCCCCCGAAGATGACAGACGATTACTAGTATTTTTAGTAACTTGTTTGTGTAACGGCTTTAGATAAACAAAGTCCTTATAGTATCCTCAAAATAAATTACCTAATGATTTGTAATGAACTTTGTTCGTTCTTGTTTGTATGCATATTTGTTTCTAGATAACGTAAAATAATTGCACACTTTGTAGTACGATGCGGCACTTTTTCAACCAGTTACAATGGAAATTTCTAAAACTTAAGAGATCATCAAGCCGCGATATCAAATGCATAATTCATTTGAATACCTACGTAAAAACAAAGTCGGACAGTAGTTGGAGCAACATGGTGACCAAAATATATAAAATAATTTAGTAAGTAGTTAAAATGTACAAATTTATGAAATACTAAAAGTTTTATATTATATACAAATATTTTTGTTTGATATAATATAGTTACAATAAATAATTATATTTCCCGCCCTATTTTTATTTCATATAGTGTACTCTACATGAAATAAAAATACTAATAAATAATATTGTTATTTTATCTTAATAAATTAAACCAAACTAAAAGACTGCAGTATCCCTTTAATTAATAATATAAAGGTAAAGTTAGGCAGTAAAAAATTAGCTAACTGTATAAACCGGATCTCTAAACTATTAATCAACAGCAACTCTTACAATCTAATCTTACCTTTAAGTAGTCGAAGAAATAAAGACTAAGTAAGTGTTATTGTGGGCCACGGCTGTCGCGGGCCATGTGTTGTTGTGGCGTAGCGAGTAGCGAGGCAGAGGGCGGGCGGGCGTGCGCCGCGACGGGCTTCCGAGGCGGCACTAGGGTAGCCGCGCCACCTCCGCCCCCGCCGCGAATTCCTCGCTGTGATTAATCGCCGACCCACCTGCGGAGCCTTTGTATACCACTAATGTGTTTCTTCTCTAAACAATCTTAAAATACAATTCATTCAAAATACAAGAGGTGTGAAATAATTTTGTAATTTTGGTCAATGATATAATAACGAACTCATTGCTTCGTTTATGTAAAGATCATAAGAGCGGTTTCAGCACGACTAAACAATTTAAAAGCAGATAACACAGTGTTAAAATAATTTGATATTATGATGAAAATTATTTTTTTAAATTGAAATACAAGGAAATTATTTTAAGACAGAATAATCCATGAAATGAATGATGTAGATACGGTATGCACGAATCTATTGGATTACATTTACTTAAGTTGCTATAAATGAAGTGATAAATAGACTAAGTTTAAAGATGTATTTAGAGTTGGTTAGTGCAAATATATTGTGGGTAGAAGTTATTACCTTTAAATATGTCTACACATTATGAGGTTGCACTTTATTTTATATAATACAACAATTACTAGATACTTACTAGGATTTCCATTATTAATAGTTACGACTAAAAGAGTTTTTTACAGGTTATTTTCGGTACTCAACTACATCGCGGACGACCAACACAACTCAGAAGAACGTTGAAAGTTAAAGTTAAAAAATGCTGTTAAAAAATGATTATTAAAAAAAAATCTAAATTAGGTTCTGTTTATGCTGTTATTTTAGTATCATTTTTGTTTGTTTTTTAGTTCACGCAGTGGAGATCTTCAAAAAGGTAGCCGGCTCCCTTAGAGAGGAGGACCGGCTTATGGGAATTCTTACCCACTAAAACCACTGCGATGGCCGTCCCCGGCCCGGATCGGAGAGGCTGAGGGATCGTTTTGATATAACGCACCCGTGGCCTCTCCCGTGCTGTGCTCCGCTCCTGGCTCGGCGAAGCTCTCCTATGGGGCAAAAGTAATTTCGCTCCGTTGCACTGCTCGCTATTGCGTACGACATCGCGAGGCCAGGACCGCTACCGTCCTCCTCAGGACCGTCTGAAATAGATCACGTGAGGCCCCCACCTCAGTTTATGTTTTATCCCATCTCAACTGCGATTTTTATCGCTGTAACCTATACTTAACTCAAAATTACTTAATTTCATAAATTAAATCATTTGAAATATATTTACAAAGCTATAAATTGTTCGCAACTAAGACTGCATCGTTGGCCTAGTAGCTAGGTATAAGGCCGCAGACCCTGGTCAAAACCCCGGCCCAGAGTCTTTAAGTTGGAAGTGTCGCTCTCAGGCCTCGGAAAGCACGTAAAGTCGTTGGTCTTTTCTCTGAACTCTTTCCGGTCGCGTCGAATTGTTGTTACATTGAATGATGAGAGTGAAGGAATAGAGAGTGCCTTGTATTTGCGCACACACTTGTGCACTATAATATGTTCTGCGTAGTTGGCTAGTCTCTCCGATTGGACGCTGTAGCCGAAATCGGCCAGAAGTACGTCATCATCACTAGCATATTTAACTTTTCTTCATCCTAGTTTTAATCTGATTCGTCCTTAATCATAAAGTTGCTTAGCGGCTGTTTATTTAAAGCAATTTACTGCTTTAGCTCTTTCTGTCATTATGGGCTTGACATTCGGAAAAAGAAGATTGCATTGTTTAACTAATCGTTTTAACTTTTAAGTCAACATTTAAATACTTGTCAAAAAATATATATATACCTATATATATATATATATATATATATATATATATATATATATATATATATATGTATATCTTGTTGTTGTTGAACTCGATAGGACGTTAGGACTCATTGCCAAATGGGGTTCTGATAATCTTGTTGAGTTTAACGCCAAGAAAACACAGGTATGCGCTCTCACAGCGAAAAAGTCACCATTTTTCCCTCCTCCCACCCTGTGTCATAACGCTGGAGATACAAAGCTAAGTTGCCATACTGGGAATTGACGTTCGGTGCGACCTCAATCCAAGGGATCACATCGAGGCTGTTATAAAAACTTCCTCACGGAAACTCGGAGTCCTGAACAAGGTGCGGCATTTTTTCACGCCACAATAACTGCTCCTGTTGTATAAAACACAGGTGCGGTCTTGCGTCGAATATTGCTCGCACAACTGGGATGGTTCCGCTAAGTACTTACTGGAGGCCTTGGATCGGTTGCAGCGACGTGCAGTTCGCATTATTGGAGAGGTTAAGGTCACCAACACCCTCGAGCTTTTACAATTGCGTCGAGAGATAGCAGCACTGAGCGTTTTCTATCGACTGTATCACGGCGAGTGCTCAGAGGAATTATTCTCCCTTATTCCTGCTTCCCCATTTCTTCACAAGTCCACTCGTGCTGGCTCTCGATGTCACCGCCTAACTGTGACATCAATTCCATCGCGCACGAAGAAATTTGGCAACTCTTTTCTTTGTCGCACCTCCAAAACATGAATTTATTTACCAGCACACGTGTTCTCGTCCTCTTATGACCTGGGTTCCTTCAAACGAGGCGTGAAAAGGCATCTTGTGGGCCGGCAAGGCGGGGGCGGCTAGTGCAAATCATTCTTCCTGACTGCACTAGCCGTCGTCGCGTTTGGAATCTATATAGTAAAAAAAAATATCTAATCGTTTTATGATGCAATGATTCACATTATAATTTTTTTTTCATTTTTGTCTGTCTGTCTGTCTGTATGTCTTCTTATAACTCAAATATGGCTTGACCAATCTTGATGAAAATTTATACACACAAAGAACATGTGATGGCGCAAATAATAGGCCTTATATAAGATCGGTAGACCCTACGGTATCTTATGAAAATTAATTTCAAATCGTTAATTACGTATATTTTTGTGTGTGTGTGTGTATGATTTTTTTTTGATATTTATACTGTTATTGATTTTTTTTGTTAAATATTAGTGATTGTGTAATTATTGTCGGTGGTAAATTAGCTCAAGTATTGTATTATATTGTTATGCAATAAGTATCATCTTATTGAACGTTTTCCAAAAAATAAATATAATAAAATAGTTGTATTACGTATTAGCTTATTACATGTGTGTTTCTAAATCTTCTTCTAAATTTTCTGCACCACGCAGATTATATATGAGTATCCCTTTCGATTGGTTTGTGTGAAAGAAATAGCTATTAAACCATAAGACCGCCCCTTCTACTACACGATAATTAGTTTTAGGTATTTTTCTGTAGTTTTTTAATTAATTAGGAATATGAGCTTATTTTTTTATGACCTCAAAATATCATATTTAAAATATTAAAAATACTAGTGAAAAAGTTTTTACGATATCTGCAAAATTGATTTTTATACGAATTTTTAAAGTTACGAGTTCTTTAAAGCTTTTCTGGATCGACCGATCGACGCGTGACTTCATCACTTACAATTTCGCGGTATTCTTGATTTATTTTTTTATGTTGCTGCTAATATAAAAAAAATCTTTCATATATTTATTAAACAGTACCATTGCATACTAATTCAACAAATATAACTCATGAATTAGACTTTTTCCATAAATATCTTCAACTAAAACCAGTAGGTAGATATCGTCGTGATGACCATTTTAGAGTACCTTAGTCGTAAAATTTTGTTGTTTTTACAAGTTTTTAGTGGATCAAACATTTAATTTTTACAGGCTAGTAATAGGTATTCATATTGACTGCCTCGTTGGTCTAGTGGCTAGATATAAGGCCGCAGACCCGGTGGTCCTGGGTTCAATTCCCAGGTCGGGCCAATAAATAGTTATTGGGTTTTTCTGTCAGAAAATTCTCACTAGCAGCCCGGAGTCTGGAAGTTGGAAGTGTGTAAACTCTCGTGCCTCGGAAAGCACGTTAAGCCGTTGGTCCTGCGCCTGAACTCTTTCCGGTCGTTTCGGATTTTCGTCCCATCAGATTATGAGAGCTAAGGAAAAGAGAGTGCACCTGTGTTTACGCACACACTTGTGCACTATAATATTTCCTGCGCAGTTGGCTAATCTCTCTTGAGATTGGCCGCCGTGGCCGAAATCGGTCTGGAGGACCTTATATTATAGGTATTCATTTAATATAAACATAATTCAGAATGTTCGTACTAACGGCCTTGATACATTAAAGACCGATAGTGTTGTTGACGACTGTTAAAATGTCACTTTTTGACACATCCCCATTTCGAGAATATCGCCTCGCTATCATATCCAGTATCGGGACTTTTAGTTCCGCTGTTAATTGGAAGATGAAGCCAAATTGGGTCTAAAATCTTTGTGCGCTCAACAAGGCAAGACAATACTTCACGTCAGCTCATCGCCTAAAATTCTACAAGACAGCCCCGGATGGAGTACTGCTCTCATCTCTGGGCGGGAGAGATGTTGGATCACTCTGCATCTTCTATCGCATCTTTTATCGCGACTGCTTTGAGGAACTGTCTTGAATAATCCCAGCCGCTGATTTTCACCAACGGACATCGCGTCTTAATTCCATCAATACCAACTCACTGTCTGAAAATCCAGCGCAGCGCTTAAAAAAATTACTGCCTCGCACAGCCACTCTGCGGAACCATATTTCCCGGCGACTTATCCGAACCGTTATGATATAGACTACCTACTCATTCCTTAAAGGCCGGCAAGTGCTTGCAGGTGCACTCCGGTATTGCAGGTGTCCTTGGACAGTGATAATCTCTTTTCATCAGGTAAGCCTCCCCCCTTTAACATAAAAAGGTTTCATCCAGTAACATTTATTTCATTACTAGTAAGCTCCTCATCGCTGTGTGACCAATGCCACAGTATATTTGCATCCTTCATATTCGAGATTGTTAATTTGCCGTGGCTCTGTATTTATTTATTTGTAAAAGTACACTTACAATATACAAATAAAGCATTAAAAAATGAACTTATAAAACAATAATGATTGTTTTATACGAAATGATTAAAATCTATACTGCTGTATAAATCTATTGGCTCTGTCTGTACATGTTTTTTTCGCCTAATTTTGTGATAAATAATCGTTTTATGATGCAGTGATTCACATTATACTATTTTTTTCATTTTTGGAACAAGCATGTTAAAGAATTTCATGCACAAGCCAGAGTTAAGTTTCAATTATGGATGTTGTATGGGCAACCCACTAGTGGCCGTATATTTGAAGAAATGAGATTAAGCCGTAAAATATTTAAATCAAAATTAAAATGGTGCATTAAAAACCAAGACAAAATAGAAATGGATATTTTAGCTTCCTTATATACAAAAAAGAAATTTTCATCATTTTGGAAAGGGACTAGAAAACTAAATAGTAGTCCAAGCCTTCCAGTTAGCGTGGAGGGTAGGAGTGACTATGCTGAGATAGCGAATACGTTCAAGGAATATTTTAAAGTGATTTCACCTCTTGAATCTCAACCAAGGATGAACGATGCTGAGTTTTGTCAATCAGATTCCCCCATTAGGTTCACTTGTAAAGAAATAAAAGATGCAATTAAAGATATGAAGAGAGGTAAATCTCCCGGACACGACGGACTCAGCATCGAGCACCTTCAAAATGCTGGTATACATCTGCCACGAGTGCTGACAATGTTCTTTAATCTCTGTATAGGGCACTCTTACCTACCACAGGAGATGTTGGACACAATAGTTGTGCCTATTATAAAAAACCGGACGGGAGACATAGCGGACAAGGGTAATTACCGTCCTATTTCACTGGCAACTGTGATAGCCAAGGTATTTGACAGCGTGCTTGACTCTCGCCTCGGTGTATTCATACAGTTACACGATTCACAGTATGGTTTTCGTGCTGGGTTGTCAACTGAGAGTGCCATTTTTGCACTGAAGCACACTGTCAAATATTATATTGATAGGAAAACACCAGTGTATGCTTGTTTCCTGGACCTGTCAAAAGCCTTTGACCTAGTTTCCTATAATATCCTGTGGGAAAAGCTTCGGAGAAACGGCGTTCCTGCGTCAATAATATCTATATTGTCCATCTGGTATGACAAACAGAGAAATTTTGTAAAATGGTCAAGTGCGTTGTCTGAACCATATAAACTTGAATGTGGGGTAAGGCAGGGAGGTCTCACTTCCCCGAGGCTTTTTAATATTTATATTAATGAATTACTTGTTGGACTCGGCAACACACATGTCGGATGCCATATAGATGGAGTATGTGTAAATAACTTAAATTATGCAGATGACATGGTGCTGCTGAGTCCCTCAATATGCGGAATTAGAAAGTTACTTGCAATCTGTGAAAGATATGCTGAGCAACATGGCCTAAAATACAATCCTAAGAAAAGTAAGTTATTAGTCTTTACAGGGAAAAATAAAAGTCCAACATGTGTCCCACCTGTTCAACTTAGTGGTATACTTTTACAGAGAGTGACTGAATTTAAATATCTGGGACACATTGTTACTGAAAATTTAAAAGACGACAAAGACATGGAAAGGGAACGCAGGGCGTTGGCTGTAAGGGCCAATATCCTGGCCCGAAGGTTTGCTGGTTGTTCTGTACCTGTTAAAATTACACTATTTAAGGCTTACTGCCAAACATTCTACACCAGCAGCCTTTGGGCTAGCTGTACCCGAAGAGCGGCACACGTCCTGCGAGTTCAATACAATAATGCCTTCAGGGCGCTGTTGAGGCTCCCATATAATTGTAGTGCGTCAGGCATGTTTGCAGATGCTCACACTGACGATTTTTTTGCGATAATGCGTAAGAAGGTGGCGTCAGTAATAAGAAGGTAAGCACCAACAGCATCCTGAAGTTATTTGCAGAAAGACTGGATGGGCCGACCATGGGGAGGTTTATAAGGTTACATGTACAAAATGTGACTGGATCAATCTCCCTGTGGTAGCTATTTATTTATTTATTTTCTGTTTTTGTGTGTGTTTTGTTTTACTAACATAGCTCTTAAGTAATTATATTGTACTAACCAACTATGAGCCTATGTTGCTTGACAGTAAAAGATTTTTTTTTTTTTTATTTTTTTTTTTTAATTTGTCTGTCTGTTTTCTTATAACTCGAGAACGGCTTGACCAATCTTGATGAAAATTGGTACACACCAGGGTTGTTGCGGATGCCGATTTTTTCACATCCGCGGATGCGAATGCTGATGCGGATTTTTGTTGTATTACATCCGCGGATGCGGATTTTTAAGGTCTTATATATAGTATATGAATGAAGACTTAAAACAATGTGAAAGTAATTATTAACATTTTTATTAATGAAAATTAGTATTAAGTTTGTAGTTGGGAGGGACTGGGTGTAAAGTTCCTCATCCATCATTCAGGGAAAAGGGAGGATCCTCCGACCAGACGGGTGTTAGTCTGGTGGGCTACTGCCCGACGGTTGTTGTCGGGTTCTTGTACATATGTTCAATCGCTCGGATAACTTTAATATCGCGATGTAGGGTACGTCAGTTTTTAGTTTTCGTATGTGGCGAGATAGATGTCGCTACATCACTACCCTCCGAGACCGGAGGTCGATAGCAGGTTGAGTCGTCCATACATCTTGTGATGCCGGGCCAGTGGAATGTTCCAGTGAGTCGGAACCAGATGCCGCATAGTTCACGGTGAGTCGGAACTGTCTGCGGTGATGCCCCAGTGAGTCGGGGTGATGCTGCAAGTGCTTCAGTGAGTCGGAGTGGTGCAGTGCTGCGTAATGGCTGGCTGCTGCGTCGACCAGGAGAGAAGTGCGTCTCTGCTTGCTGACCGGCCGAAGTGCAGTGTGCTGTGCCAAGGTCGCTGAGAAGACTGTGGGTGATGACCAGGAATGCGCGTCCGCTGCATGCTGGTGGTCAGGATACCCGTAGTAGTCGTGGATGCTGGCTGGCTGTATGACTCGCTGCTCGAAAGCTTGAGGAAGTGATGATGACGTCATGATGACGTAGTTTTTTGCGAAGGCTGCGCTGACGTTCATGCTCGGGGTCACCAGTTTGGTGTTGACCATTGAAAAGGAAGGATCCTCCGACCAGACGGGTGTTGGTCTGGTGGGCTACCGCCCGACGGTTGTTGTCGGGTTCTTGTATATATATATGTTCAATCGCTCGGATAACTTTAATATCGCGATGTAGGGTACGTCAGTTTTTAGTATTCGTATGTGGCGAGATAGATGTCGCTACAAGTACAATGCTCCAATTTTTATTTAAGTACTTCACTTACTAATATGGAAATTAATAAGTGAAGTACTTAAATGTGAAGTGAAGTACTTTACTAATATGAAAATGAGTAAGTGAAGTACTTAAAAATAGGAGCATTATACTCAGTAAAGAGTAATATTGCCGCCTTTTCGGATTCAAGGCGGTTACGCAGAGGTTCGTAAATTAAACCCGCGCTACTAAATAATTGTTCGCTAGGAACACTACCTGGTGGAGTGGATAAAAATCTTCGTGCTATCGGTGATAACTTAAATACCTCTCGATGAAAACTCCACCACTTAAGAGGATTTTCATCCACATTTACTCTTTTTTTTAGCGCGGTAAGAAAGTAATTCCTTTTTGAGTGCAGCTTCAATACTACCATATTCTGGTACTTCTTGACTCTTTATCTTCACTTGACGAATCTAACATCATAGCAAGGTCGTTTTTTAGGCATGGCTTTCTGACGAAGCTTGATGGCCCTGGTCCTAATAGTTCCATATTCTTTTCCGTGGAATCAGTCATTCTCATTCTTCTGGCCTTTCGGAATTGGCATTAAGAGAACTGGAATCGTCATTCTCAGTATTTGTCATTGTAATCATCAAAATGTCGTCTTCAATCTTTTCCTCAGTCACCGGTGTGAAAAATTTGTGCTTATAGTGAGGATCTAAGTAGGTGGCGATGATATATAAATTGTTCTCTCCCAAGCTGAAAAACTTTGTTGAGTTCATTTTTCAGAGTCGTGATGGCCTGTCGAATTGGATCTAACTCTTGCGATCTTGTTAAATATTCATCAATTTTTTTTCAAGCATTTGAATTATTGGAATTACAAATGATATAAGGGCGTGAGAGCTGCTCAGTTCTCGTGTGGCTTCCTCAAAAGGTCTCAGTAATTGAATAAAACTTTCAATGATTTTCCATTATTCTGGCAAAATAGGGCTTATGTCATTATCATTGATGTAAAGACTTAGGGCATACTTTACCTTTGAAAAACGCTCGAACATGTAAAACGTACTGTTCCATCGCGTTACACAATCTTGGAACATTTTGAGATGATGATGATGATTCAATCGGTCTTGAATTGCTTGCAGTTGTTTCTGAGCGATAGTAGATTGAAATGAGTAGAAATTTTCTTACATTTATGTTTGAGTATTTTTTGTTTTCTTGCGAACCTAAACAACTACGGATAGCAAGTTGTATTTTGTGAACAGTACAATCTATGTCATTCAATGCTGCTAATCGCACGGCTCGTTTAATATTAGATCCTTCATCTCTGATTAGGCAATGCACTTGTTCTTTTTTAATATTCCAATCAGAAAGTTTCGTGTTAAATTTTCCGGAAATTATGTCACCAGTGTGACGGCCGTCGAATGTCTCGCATTTCAATATAATCGATGATCTATCAAAGTTTTCTGCAATACCATGGCAAGTCAGGCTAAACAAAGAAGCATTTGAGCTTGGATCCAATCAAATGTAAGACGTAAACGACATGTAATCAAATTTTTCGATTAATTTTGTAACTTTTTAGCAACTTTTCCGTATAATTCCTTCAATACAAAATCAGTAAAAATATTCGTCCCCTAAAATTTTATCATGGTGCTAATGCTTGTATCAGTCTGCGAATACCCAGCCCTTCAACAAACTAAAATGGTAAATTTTAAAGTGCAATCACTTCTCCAATGAGTTTATCATTTTTTTTCGAATTTAAATTAACGTCCCACTTCTTTTCTTTTAAAATTACTTCTAAAGAGAGTTGTTTCTTTGCTTCTTGCGGAGTGGCAACTTTATCTGAAAAGATATAAATAAAAATAAAAATTGGAATCAATAAATTATCTACCTAAAAGAACCGTACTTGTTATATTTTTGTAAATATCTGTCAAAATCTATCTAAGAGAAAAAAAATTGTCCAACCTACATTATATTGCAAAAAAATAAACATTAGATATAACACAATAGCGCCAAACGGATTTTTTAATTATTACTGATCAAGAAAGTTTAAATAGAACGAAAAAAAAAAAATCACATGATAATTGACCATGTCATGTCAAACTGAGAGATGACCCTCTATTCCCTATCCAAGTTACGAAAAGATAAATGTAAACAAATCGTAAAAAGAGTTATTTTGAGGTCGCTTTCACAATTTAAACCTAATATGATTATTATCATAGCAAAATGTGATTATTTATCACAAATAGCCAGTTAGACTATGAAAAACATAAAACTTTTTATTGTTAAAGTCATAATTAATACGTATAAAATTTAAATTAAGACAAAAATAAAACAAATAACTAACCGACATTTACAAAGAAACTAAAAAGCCAATGTTTCCTTTCTAAATACTTTAAACATTTTATACGCGGATAATTTAAAGAGTAGAGTCATTAAAGACTATTTTAGATTGGAACGAGTGTTTCTTAATTTGGTCGGATTATACCAACCAGGGTTGTTTGTTTACATTTTATTTTTTCGTAAAATGGGAAGGATAAATTATCAAGACAGCTGTAACTAACGAAATGCTATAAAAGACTGCACTACCTATTTAAATAATAATATTATGATAAATTTCTAGACTAATTATTTGCTAAAAAAGAAATGTGCAAATTCGTTTACAATGTCATATATAAAAAAATATTGAACCGATCTTAATAACATTCCAGTAAGACTTTGAAACAGATAATTGTCTAAATCTTTTTACAAGTGACCGAGTTATGTGGCAGCAACAAACAATAATATTGAATGGAAACATCGCCTAAGCCACACCCTAACTAAACTATTAAACTATGTAAAGAATGCCTCAAGGAAAAACTAATTAATTAAAATTGTATGTGATGAAACTTACCTGCGTCAGATTTTATCTTCTGTAATTGTTTTTCTTTACTCATATGGAAAATTCTTCTGGGCGCATCGACTTTAGATGATTTTTTAAAGACGAGGTGGTTCGGCCCTTGCGAGAGTAGCTTTTATTGCATATTTTACAATCAACCTTATCATGGTCCTCTTTATTTGGTTCAAAATAATTCCATATATTACTTTGTGTCGGTGGTGACATTGTTAATTAACTTGTTAGATAATTTAACAAAAAGGGGAACCTCGATGGAAAAATAAAGAATATTGTTTTAAAACGATAAACTTTACCTACAATAAAACGTATTACCGTTGTAACATAATGGCATTTACCTGAAGATTTCCCAATAAATAATTATTTAAGTACAAACAATGATCACTATATCGCAATAACATTCAAAATCTATCTATACCACAAGTAATCCACAGCGCTAACAAATATGTTATGATTTATTTACAATAAAAAAATGATGCACCACAACAAACGTGTCGGATCTTGTCCGCCAATTTTTTCGCTTCCACTGGTCATTGTCACGTGCGAACGGCACGCGCCACTCGGCGGCCCCGTCCATTTCTTTCTTGTCGCAACTTGTACATCCTATCATTTGCGCCATCACATGTGCTATGTGTGTACCAGGGATGTTGCGAACATTCGCATCCGCATCCGCATTGATTATATAGGATGCGGATGTCAAAATATACCCGCATCAGCATTCGCAACATCCCTGGTACACACATAGCACATATGATGGCGCAAATGATAGGTTATATATAAGATAGGTAAACCCTACGGTATCTAATAAAAATTAATTTCAAATCGTTAATTACGTATTTCTTTACCAGTAGCCATATGTGTGCGTGTGTGTGTGTTTGTGTGTGCGCGCGCGCGCGTGTTATTATAGTAATAAAATAATTTATTATAGGCGGGGCACAGCTAGTATACAATATATGCTCACTTAATAAGCTCACTTATATATTTCGCGTGATTTGTAAAAGAATCCGCAATCATAAGATCGACTTTCGGGACATTATTTGTTTTGTACAGCTCTTTTTTAGTATAAAATAATATATTAATGATGGTTTTAATATATTTATAAGTGAAAGAATGTATTTCAGGCGTCAAATCACAAAGCAGGTATAAAATAAATACAAAATTATCAAAGCGCGTAACGCAAGAGTCGCCCGCAATAACGATTGGGCGAAATGACGTTACTGGTGGTAGAGCTTTGTACAAGCTCGTCTGGGTGGTACCACCCACTCATCAGATATTCTACCGCAAATCAGCCGTACTTGTTACTGTTGTGTTCCGGTTTGAAGGGTGAGTGAGCCAGTGTAATTACAGGCACAAGGGACATAATACCTTAGTTCCCCAGGTCGGTGGCGCATTGGCTATGTAAGCGATGGTTAACATCTCTTACAATGCCAATGTCTATGGGCGTTGGTGACCACTTACCATCAAGTGACCCGCAAGCTCGTCCGCCTACCTATGCCATAAAAAAAAAACAAAAAAAAAACTCGGACGCAGCAAGAATTATACGAGAGCATCTAAATTGATTTATTTATAAAAAAAAAAAAAGTATACATGCCATTAACAAATATTTTTCACACGTTTTTATAATCACTTAAAGATTATTTTAGAACAAAAAAAAAATAGTATTTTTTAATTTACATGTTCTTATTGAACACAAAGACAATCATTCTGGTTTTAAGCGACGCTAAAAATGCGTAGGGCCCAAGGGTTGATACATAAATAAAAACTGTTGGATTTTAGAAGTTAATTTTATTAGGTATTTATAAAAGTGCACAACTGCTTTAATAGAGAAACTAAAAATATATACAATTAGCAGTCATTATCTATACATATAATATATCACATGATTATTACAAAATAAAATAATTTCCAAATCTATAGTGTCCATCTTAATGCATTAATATAATATAATAATAGTTGTGTGCTTTGATTACTTCATTAAAACAAAATAAAACTTATATTACTTACATTTTAAATAAATCTATGTTTTATATTACTCGATATTAATGTCGAAATAAATAACACTTCCTTAACGTTATACGATTAGTAATGGCACTAATTTATATTATTATTATAAGGCACTAGACCAGAAGAAGCGGCAGTACGTTTTTATATTAATTATTAAATATTAAAACACAAAATTTTCACAATCATAATGTATGCAAAGTAAAATCCATTTCACGTGTAATAAAAACCGTAGTCACATTATAGTCGAGTACATAAAAGCTGTTTTGAAATTTGTTCATAACTTATAATAAAACACTACAATAATCTCCAATCTAAAATCTGACACTAATAACAAACTAATATTTATCAAAGGCAACATGGTTTATTAATGAAACCATATTTCATTCGATATACACGAACTACACACGTAAGTACATACGTCAAACACTCACACACGTTAACCATATTCCAATCGTGTTTTCTTTTGTAAACAATATTTTCGTTACTTTTTTTTAATAATGAACCTTTTAACATAGATAATAAATTATTATTTTTCGCTTTTATCCAGGAAAAAAAACACAATAAAAAAACTATTTGAATAATAAAAATAAGTGCAATAACATAGAAATATTGTTTACAAAAGAGGACTTCCGTTATGAAAATGGATATAAGTACAAAATGCGTACTCTAAATAGATACAAAAAAATCTGAGATTGAAACAGATCAATTTTTACATTTTTTAAAATGCATTTTACAATATATTGTACGGTGTTGAAAATGTATAATAGAGATGGTATATTTCATATAGCTTAGCGATTTAAAAAATATTTTATTTCAAAGGCACGTTTTAAGGCTTCATATAAATCATCTACGTCAGCTTCTATACGCCAAAAACATCATCTAAAAGTTTCTACATAATATATTATAGCAAATACTGAGTTCTAGATTATAGTCAAATGCATTATTTTATGCTTTTTCTCGAACGTTTTAATAGCATCATAAATACTATTATTCGTGAGCGATTATACAGATCTCTTTGCTCAGATTATTTACCGGCGTAAGTTGGATTTTTGAATGTGGATGTCGCTTGCTTGTAAATAGGATTCTCGCCCTAGAAAAGATAAGACTTTATTTTACTACCAAAGCATTTTTACTTGTTATACACGTATGTATTAAAATTTAAAACTAAAACATAAATAAATATATTATAAGTAAAATGTTTCAATTAAAATGCAAAAGAGTAGATGATGAATACATATAATGGATACATGGATACATATATATATATTGTTATTATTTAATATTGTTTTCTTTTAATCGTGACTTCATATCGACATACTGAGAAAATCGTTTATTTTAAAAATAAAATTATATTACTAAATCTATTAAGTATCCAAATCTATAACAGACGGAAATTGACTAATAAATAACAGACGTGATCATAACCACACATCGCGAGTTCAAATCCGTGCAAACACCTCTATTGTTCGTATAATAAATAAATGTTTATAATTATATCTGTGTTAATTAAAACCCTTGTGAGGAAACCGGCATGTACTTAATAAAATGCTGACACAATCGTTCTCTTATACAGTCCAGGTAACCGTTGCCCAGCACTGGTATAGCAGTATTACTTTACGTTTTATAATAAGTTCATAAATTAAGAAAAAAATATTTCACTTCTATCTCAGTGGAAATAATATTTTAGTTAAAAATAATAATATATAGATCTCACCGTGTCCCATTTGGCCATCATGCGTTCCTTTTCGAAGCGTGCAAACTCGCGACGGTCGTGTATAGTTGTGACCATCTTCCACAGCATAAGCAGAGCCAAACCTACCAGCACGATGGCGGCGATTACACCCAGCACGATACCGAGAATAAATACCTGAAGAAATACGAAAATATAAGTTATTAAACATTGCTACAATTTTACCAACATTAAAAGATTACCTAAGACTTATTATTATTTATAATTCTTGTATACCTTTCGCGGACATTCGTGTTCCTTTTGCGCTCGGATATGAAGATGTTGTGTTTCGTTGTAGGAGTA
The DNA here is from genome assembly GCA_905220585.2 of Nymphalis polychloros. Classification (NCBI taxonomy): domain Eukaryota; kingdom Metazoa; phylum Arthropoda; class Insecta; order Lepidoptera; family Nymphalidae; genus Nymphalis; species Nymphalis polychloros. Next base: position 7,303,387 of record HG992247.1, read on the forward strand.
CACGTACACGTAAAGACAATCTTCGTCGTCGTAAAAATTGCACAAATGTTCGTTCAATGTTTCGTTAGCTGCAAATATAAGTATAAATTAAACTATAATACTGTTTTCCTCGAGGTGTTCATAAAATAATATGTGCATTTCAAATACAATTCAATAAACCAAAATTGAATATTCAGTTTTGTCAAGATTACAAGTCGTCTTTAGAACTTTTTCGTAAATGTTTCCTGCGAGTGTGATCAGTGATCAGATCACAGAGGAGGGCTAACCTTCGATCTTCCCCTCGACGACCTCCGGGAAGAGGTTGCAGTCGCCGCAGTCGCGCGCCGGCTCGTCGGGGTTGTAGGCGGGCCCGCGCTTGTGCACCTCGCACAGCACGCACTCCTTGAAGTCCTCGCATTTGCCGCGACACGTCTGGACACGACGGCCGATTAATACAAATTGTACGCAAACATACCGCAACTGATGTATTAATTATTATCATACTTTGTATATGTGAATAACTCACCGGACATTTATCGCAGTATTTTCCGGAATAGTGTCGGTTGTCGTCTACGTTACACACGCACTGGCCGCAAACACATTTTCCATTTCCACTACATATTTTTCCATTTTCTATTGAGAAACAAAATATAAGAGTATAAATATTTATATGAGTCATATAAAATGGAGACTACTATAAGACTCGGCATGGCAGTTAATTAACTAATCCTTCTCGTTATTAGAACGAGAGACCTTTGTGTACTAACTTTTATGACATGTCTAATACAATAAAAACATCACGTTTTTTTATCAACGACGTTCAATCGAGTGTTTGTTATTTGAAGAAAACGTTTCCAGTCTTTAAGAACGCAAAAAGTAATCTATTATATTCATATATGTTCTACTCGGCGCCGTATACTATTTGCACCTGTTTCATCCGGCCCAGGTAATATTTGGGTTATATTTGTCGTTTTTTATAAAACAAATATGGGTCGGTGAGAGATAACGCACCTCGCGATATGCACGGCGTCTGGTCCTTGAGGCACTGGCAGGCGGGCCCGCTGTACTCGGGGCGACAGCTGCACTTGCCGCACACGCACTCGCCGTGCTCCGGGCCCGAGCACAGCAGCCCCTTGTTCATGTCGCACGTGAAGTTGTCGCACTCGCAGAACGGACCCGAGATCACCTGATCGACCGAGTATCGATATCATCACACGTTTGTTTTTATCTGTTATATTACCGGTACAAGTACAGGCTGCCTCGTTGGTCTAGTGGCTAAATATAAGGCCGCCGACCCGGTGGTCCTGGGTTCAATTCCCAGGTCGGGCCAATAAATAGTTATTGGGTTTTTCTGTCAGAAAAATCTCAGTGGCAGCCCGGAGTCTGGAAGTTGGAAGTGTGTACACTCCCGTGCCTCGGAAAGCACGTAAAGCCGTTGGTCCTGCGCCTGAACTCTTTCCGGTCGTGTCGGATTGCCGTCCCATCGGATTATGAGAGCTAGTGCACCTGTGTTTGCGCACACACTTCTGCACTATAATATCTCCTGCTCAATTAGTTAATCACTCTTGAGATTGGCCGCCGTGGCCGAAATCGGTCTGAAGAACGTTTTTTTTATAAGTACAGCTGCCCTGTACTTATAAAAAAAACGTTCTCACGTTGGCACAAAAATGAACAGTCACCTTGAGCGGGTCGTCCATCTTGTTGCACTCGCAGACGCCGCAGATGCAGGTGCCGCGGTTGGAGCAGAGCGGGCCGCTGGAGGCGTTGGTGGGGCGGCAGCCGCGCTCCTGCTCGAGCGAGACGCCTCCGTGCGCGGAGCACTCGCAGCTCTTCCCGAAGCGGCCCGCCTTGCACACGCACACGCCGCACGCCGACGTGCCCTCGCCGCTGCACACCAGCGGGCTGTCGTTGTACGCCTGCCACACACGCGCACGTCAGCCCGAGCGATCGTAATCGGAGCCCACCAGGCCTACTCCAGGTCAGATGAACCACCTGACGGTCAGTGGTCGCCACCGTGGCTATATACATGTCGATTCTAATAGCAGGAGTAAAGACAGGTAACCCGCTTTGACCTCGAATCGACATGACATCATTGGTCGAGATGTAATCTGTGGTATTCGTTGTGGATTCGTTAAGAAATTACGTTAACAATTTCGCAGGCATTCAGTTTGCTAAATTGTTATCGGAGCTTTGGGAGTGAGTACAAAATAGATATAAGTAGTAGTGTAATATTGTATTGTAGACAAAGATGATCAAGATCTGTTTGTTAACCAAAATACAACAAATCGTATAGAATATCTTAATCTAAGGTTTCTTTGTCTGTAACAATATATTCCAATATAATATATTATGACGGGTAGTTGCTAGTGTCTAATTGCTGTCGAAAATTATACATATACTTTAGCGAAACATACTCTTCTTCATTATGCGACCTGATTAGCTGCTCTAGTATATGATGCTTTATAAACTGCAACAAAACGAACAGTCCCGACTTTTCTATTTTTTTAAATTGTAAATTTAAATAAAAAACTCAACGTTTCAAAAGAAAAAAATGAGGCTTCGTTTACATGGCACCCGCAGCAAGACCGTAGCAAGATCGCAACACTATGTATACATATAATTAAATGTTAACACTGAACAGTGTAGTGCAGTGCAGTAGGGCAATTTAAACGTATGTGGGTACGCGTTTATTTCTATTAAACAATAATGCACTGTGTACATAATGGCAATATTTCCATTATACATAAAAAGTGTTAATTCATTTTATAGGGTTTTCCAATAGGGACGCTTGAACTTTGACAGCTGATTGCGGCCATGTTGTTTGAGTGACAGCTGTCAAATGCAGTGTGTTATATTCATTCCGTCCTCCCAAACCACCATGGCAGGTTACAGTGTCGAGCAGCACGTGCAAATCATAAAATTGTTTTATGAAAATGGGTCTTCAGTTCGAGCAACGTTCCGCGCACTTCGCCCGTTTTACGGTCGCGATGATCGTCCTGCCGAGTCGACTATCCGTCGATTGGTGGACAAATTCGAGTCAACCGGGTCAGTTAACAATCAGCCGGTTCCCGTGCGTCAACGTAACGCGAGATCTGCCGAGAATATTGCCGCTGTGCGCGACAGTGTCCTCGAAAACCCGCGGCAGTCAATTCCGCATCGCGCACAGGAACTCGGCCTTTCGCAGACGACAACTTGGCGAATTTTGCGTTGTGACTTGAGCCTGCACCCGTACAAGATCCAGCTGACCCAAGAGCTCAAGGTTAATGACCATAGACAGCGCCGTGTGTTCGCTGACTGGGCATTAGAGCAGTTGGAAGTTGACGCCGATTTTGGCAAAAAAATCATCTTCAGCGACGAGGCGCATTTTTGGATGAATGGCTATGTCAACAAGCAAAATTGCCGTATTTGGGACGAGACCAATCCACACGAGATTCACCAAGTGGCAATGCACCCGCAGAAAGTGACTGTTTGGTGCGGATTTTGGGCCGGAGGCGTGATTGGTCCGTATTTTTTCGAAAACGATAATGGTGTGGCCGTCACCGTCAATGGTGAGCGATACCGGTCGATGATAACCAACTTCTTTTGGCCTGAAATCGAGAATATGGATCTGGACAACATGTGGTTTCAACAGGACGGCGCTACGTGCCACACAGCACACGCTACGATGGAAGTTCTGCACGATCAAGCGCCCTTAATGGAAAACCCTATAGTTACAAACTATATTTAGAGTCGAACGAAAGTCCTAACCAGGTCAATCTTATTGAACAGTTAAGAAAATTTGAACGCTAATTGTGCAATATGTGCCAATAAGTTTAATGTACGGTATTGATATCAATGTGAACTAGATATTGATATAGCTTATGTTGCCATGGTACTGGATGTCGTATACAGAACACAAAATAGGCGCAGCATCAGAGACCTGTTTTTTATTCAAATAATATAAACTTGCGGTACGGCACTCTATACACGAAGTCTATCTATGATTTAGGAAATACATTTAAAGTAAAACGATTATAATTATTACTATTAACAGGAAGAAGTTTAGAAAAAAATCTATAACTTTTGAAGAAGCAAAACTCTATAATAATATACGATAACAATTAAATACTTCTAAGAGATTTAATAGTTATAAGTCATGTTTATATAAGTATATTCATCTTAATTATTCTTTGTTAAAATAGCTTCTCTGTGTTATGATTTCCTTTATAATGCCAAATGAGAAAATAAAATTTCCTAAATTGAAACTTGAATAAACACTAAGATGTGTAAATTATACTAGCTTCAATATTTATCCACTTACATGATGCCCGGGATGTTCGCATGGACAGTCGCAGAGCATTTCCAATTCCACATTAAGACTTTCAGAAACACCGACTGGATAAATACTGAAACTCTGCTTCCACTTGCTCGGGTCCTTGGGACATTCTTTCAGTGTGATTTCAGCTGAGAATTCTACAACATCACCAACCTACAACAAATTAAGCACATTAAATAAATCTGTTTATTTAAAGAAAACAATTTCAATTATAAATTTGTACCAAATTTGACTAAATTTTTATTAATGTTAACACTAACACTCTTCAATAGCAACGAAACAAAAAAAAAAAAAAAAAATCGTTAGGCAAAAAAAAGTTTAAAAAGACTATGAACTGTCTTTTATATTTATATATTGAGGAAGATGATAAAATATGAACATACTTTAAGGCCTTCGCATTTGCTGGTCTGCACCATGTTGTCCTTACTGCCCAGACATGAAGAGTAGTACAATATCTGAACAGCGTCACTGGATGTATCTTTCATTTCTACAGTTGAGGTGATTTTCTGTAATGACACATAAGCTATTACGGATAAAATTATTACCTTCACAAATGACTGTAATATAAAGTAACTATGTTTTTATTTTAATATCATAATTAGTTAAAGAATGAATTTTAATAAACATAAAATATTTAATTTTTATTTATTAATATTGAATTGAGAATTTTTTAATTTATTTTCTAACCCACTTGGTAATTATATTCAAATATTGGGTATTTGAGCAAACAAATGGTGCAAAAAATATTCCAGTTTTACTAAAGTTAATTATTATTGGCTCAAGAACACTGGGTATGTGAAACCATAATAGTATTAACTTCTTAACTTGCGTTTGGAGAATCGTTACAATTTAAAAATTTAAGGCTGTTACTCTATACAGAAATCTCATGCTCTTCTCAAACAAAATGCATAGTTTACTGACACAAAGTAGTAAAAGTAGCTATTTTTATGTAATCAAGTAGAAAGCAGTGACATTCAAATAAATGTAGAGTTTTTATTAAAGGTTAAAGCTGTTTACACCTGTTATGAGAGGGCCTTTTAAATCAATACATTCTTGTTATACTTGGTGGTATTTTAAGTGTCAAATCGAAAGTGGGTCAATGGCATGCAATGATGTAATATATATATATTTTTTATAATATGGGTAGGCGGACGATCATATGGGCCACGTGATGGTAAGTAGTCACGAACGCCCATAGACATTGGCATTGTAAGAAATCACTTATATCGCTAATGCGCCACCAACCTTGGGAACTAAGATGTTATGTCCCTTGTGCCTGTTATTACACTGGCTCAATTATCCTTCAAACCGGAACACAACAATACCGTAGCCATACCTAAAATGGTGGTAAATAGGCGACCAATGAGCATTTAGTTGTACTCACGTTGTACTGTTCGCGCACGAGATCCACTACGTTGTCGGAGTCATCGCTGAGTATGCCGGAACTTGAGCCCTCAATGTGCTTGCTGAGCTGCTCGTACACGCTGATCTGCTCCGCCGTCACCGCGAATATCACGTTTATCGCGTGTTGTTTAACCTGAAGTGACAACATTATAGAACATTGAGTGTTGAGATCGGTGTGTGTATAGACCTTGATTTGTATGTGACAGAATTATGACACCACAACTCATTTGTCAGGTATAGTTCTACACCATGTACCCATCAAGCCATAATAGAGTAGCGTGGAGGAAGAACCTCCTAACTCCGTAGACACGCCTCTGCCCAGTAGTGAGTCAAATATAAGCTGATACTCATTACATACAACTAATTATTAATTTCTACCATTTTTTAAAATCATTAATAACCTTTATAAATAATTGATTTGTTGACTATGTTGTATACATAGTATAAATAATCAGATTTTAATGAAATGAAGTGGATGCATAGAATATAATTTCATACCTTGAGATTAATTTGTGAGATACTGGGATAATCTTGTGTTGTTGAATGAGTATATGAGTTGTCTTCCATGTGGCATTCTCCGTCATTCGGCTGCACAATACCTCCTAACTGCAAATGATTTTAATTTATATTCCATTGTTGATAATGAGCTTTATTACAAGTTAAACTATCAGCATAAAACACAGTACATACTTTATATCTGTATATTGTTCAAATGGATAATGGGAGTAACAAAACAACAACAATGTATTTTACTATTTAAATATCTTGTTTTAGCATATAAACAAAGCATGAGAATCAATATTAATTTAATATTAAAATAAACATTTCGAATAAACTGGGAATGACAATGCTAACTCATAGTAAAGAAGAGTCGAGATGGCCCAGTAGCCAGGCAAGTACTGAGTTATTATACACTTCATATATTTATAATTCTACTCGCTGGGCGCTGTAAGAAAACAACGAGAGGAAACCTTCATATGTTGGTGATACATGTGTGCCCTAATATAATCCACATTGGACACTCAAGAGGAGAGCATTTTTTTTTACTTTACTCAAAAGTTAAGATTTAGATAAAAGTTAAGACAGATCATTACAATGTTTAAAAATTATGTTTGATGTAACCATAAAGTTAAACAAATGACATGACGCAATGATGTCATAGGTGAGAATACTATATGATGGATGTATGAAACATTATAATAGTCAGGTGTATTGTATTTGTCACCTTTCCATCACCGGCGTAATGGAATCCTGCGTCAGTGGAGAACACGAGAAGCTTCCTGGCGTGTTCCCTCCAACCGATTTCATTCTTACACACGACGGCCTGCATGATGGCGTCGAAACCTCCCTCGGGCGCGTCCAGGTTACCGGACACGTCGGCACGGGCTACTGCTTTCTATGAATTTATTCAAGAATTAATATAATCGAGTATATTATAACATAAATTAAACTATTCTTATTTACTTAATACTTTAAAAGTTCAAATTAAGTAACATAGTGAAGTAATCTTAAAAAATCCTTCACATTCAGTAGGAGGCTTTGTTCCAGCAAGCAGACGTGTTATATTGTCATTTTCTTTTTGTTACAAATGTATAATATACACATAATTATTTTTATACACTATTATACACAATAAACACATAAGTAACCATTAAGTTTCGACCTTGGTCAAATTCCACGACTACATATTAGTAATACGGAAATTTGTTTTTATTGTTGCAATGTGTCTGCACTAATTAATAATGAGCAAAACATACTAACATCGAAAAAGTCGGTGTCATTGCTGAGAGACATTTGATTCTTGTACCCGTATGGCGCCGCGCAACCGTCGCAAGGTGATCTTAGACTGGAAGATATAAATTATCCATTTAAAAACTATTACACAATTATCTACCAAGAATTGATTACATTAATATGCAAAAATGTCGCCTTACTTTTTAGGTACAGTTGAAACATATGGCATGACGAGTTTGTCAACGAACGATCCAAAACCGATACGGAAGTTCGAAGTGATATTTCTCATGGTACTCGAAAGTAAACTACCGAGTGTACTGAGTTTCTCTTTGTCGTTCTTCATCGATCTACTCAAGTCCATGAGGTAATAGAGGTCCACCGGGTAGTCTTGAGCTTGTGCGTACGAGAACGTCATTTTTTGCATCTGATCTAAAAGTTAAAATAATTTATTAATATTAAATATATATAAATATTATTTATTAAATAAATGAACAAAAAAGAGGATATAGATTAAGGCTTAAGTACATGTAAGTGTTTAGTAAATGTAAGTGAAGTGTTAAGGGTTCCTCTAAATGAGAAGTATGTAACTTATTTTACCACGATGTTCCAATGTGGTTTGGTAATTGGCAAATTCAACTAACGTTACGTAATAATAGCAATGAATTATAATATTTTTTAATAAATTGAAATCTTTTATAAATAATCGTGAGTCCATTAGCAAATCAATATGAAACATCTTTCATGAGTCATGAAACTTGTTGACACTTACTCATTCGCAGTTGTAGCTTCACTCTCTGAGGCTTGATTTGAACCAAGTTCTCGCCGCCGGCTCCGGCTGCCATGTAGCCGCCACTGCTGCTGCTACTGCTGCTGCTACTGCTACTGCTGCTGCTCATAGATTGCTCGAAATATGAAGATTCCATACCTACGCCCAATCGACCTTTCGCTGCAATTATGGAAATATAATTTAACATTATGTTTAAAAAAAATTATGTCCCATCAAAATAATTAAAAAAAAAAGAAGTTTGTACTGTACACTTCTGGGGTGTACCTTTTAAAAGCGATAACCGAATTTCACGTTGAAATTTGGCATAGAGCTTCCTTTTGATATTATAAGACTTCCTCTCAAAATATATTTGGCGCATTCGAATAGAGAAATTGAATCACACACAAATACACACATTTGATCGGGTCGTGTAATCAGAATCATTGGACACGTAAGAATAATTGGGTTATGTTAGATATCACCTTTCGGAAGTTTAACCCGTTTCTGAACATTGTAAATATTTACCTCTTGTTAGTTCACGATTGTAGATCGGATCTATGGACTGCTGATTGTCTGGATTGAATATGTATGCTTCATCACAACCGGCGGTGCCACCCTCCATGGCGGGATTGAAGCAGCGGGGTCCATTGAATTCGGGAGCGAAACACCAGGCACAGGACGGTGTCCGGGCACAGTCGCTACATGTCGTCTTACTGGAGCAAGGGTTTTGAGCAAGCAACTGCTCCGCGCGTTGACCCAAGCACACAACAAACAGGCTCGCCCACAAACAAAATAGTAAACTCGTTCGTGTATCCATTTTACTGCTTTGTTTTGATTTTAGACCAATACCTACAACCAAAAAGATACCAATCATTGGTTTGTTATATAAAAGGAAAGCTATATAGCTCTTAATGGATTAACCTGATTATGTTATATATTACAATTATAAATACACTTAAAAACGCAGAAGACAAGGATTTGGTTTATTCCACCATGTGCAGCAAATTTCCTACAGATTGAGTACAACAGCATAGCAGTATCGAAACAAAGTTTTTTGGATTGGTATTAAAGTATTTTTTTATAATTAACTTAATTACTATTTACTTATTTTCTACATAGTCCAATTCTGCATAATACAGCAGAGAAAAAACTGATAAATATTTAATTTCCATCCAACACTTTGAATTACGGTAAATTTCTTTATTTTTTTTTCTGTAGAAAATCTACTACGAAAACAAAGCGGAAGATAAACCAATTTTATAGGTAAAGACGATACCAACAGTAAAAAAAAAACATTTATAAATATTAGGATTGGCAGAATCGCATTTTATGAATGAAAATCACATCATATGGTCAACAAAGTGAGTGAAAAATCTGCTTAGCTTGCACCTGTGGGCGGGTGCGGGCGGTAAAGCGCCTACGCTTCGCCGAATCGAGGCCGCGCAGCTACAATCAGCGCTTTAAAACTGCTATCGTTTACACATGCTAGAGCTCCTAGTGAGAAATAGTATACCGAATATATTTCTAGTAAAGCTAAATATAAATTATAATTTAATTATTCTACTTTAAATCGTGTTATATTAATTGTAATAAAAACTTTTTTGAAATTTGAAGATTAATAATACAAATGCAACCCAAAATAATATCTAAATAAAACTATTATAATCTACTGTATTTCTGCTCTATATTAAAAAAAATTAACATTGTAAACAACAAACACACTAACCACAGTTTTAATCACAGTTTTGAATAAAAGTCAATATATAATTTTCAACTTAAAATTTCTTATAAAATGATTTAAAAAAAGCATTTATAAATAAATACCTTTTCCTTATTTAATTCTCTGGCCCGAGAGTTGACTCTCAGTGATAATGTGGTTTATTACATCAATATTTACGAACACCAGTCACCTTTTGACAACAACGACCCACTTTTAACTTCTCAAGAATTATTATTATATTTCACTTTTCTATAAAATCAATTAGTCACATTACATCGAAGGGCGACTAGTCACTTTTAACTAAATCTTTTCCTTAACAAACGAAAAAACAATTTTTTTAGCAATTGTGAATCCAACTATTAAGACGGAGACGCTTATCACAACGATATTAACGTTATAATAAACATATTTTATCCGCAAATATTGAAATTATGATAAGACATAGAGTCGTAATTATGCGGTTTGTTTTCTCGTTTTTATTTTTCGATATAGAGCTCGTCGTATAGAATCGCGGCGCGAGTTGCGCGACCAGCCCGTGCCGGATACACGCGTGACTAATAGTACAGAAAATAACTTCGTCAGCGAATGATACAGCGGCGCCGTCACCGCTCCTTCTTGGAACCAATACGTGCCAAATCGCACTCAATACAATACCAGTGTGTATTGTAGTCTGTATGGGATGCATTAAATTGAAGAGCGTAGCATAAACAGATTCGAGATAGATTTCGCGTTGTTGTTTATCTGTTACACGCTTATTGTCGTGTACCGAGTCATTTAATAATATGAATAAAAAAATATCCTTCTTAGTGTTTTCTTTATTAAAATATACAAACTTTCGCATGAATATAATAAACGTTTTAACGTTTTGAAGTACGATGTTTATGGTTAAACAAAAAACTGGTGTCTTTGTAGGTCAATGAAATTACGTCATGTTAAACAGACAAGATGAATCAACCGCGCCATCGTAATGTTCTTCTGTATTTAAATTCTCATTTCTCGCTTCTCATAATTATCTTATCAGCTCTTACGTCCTTAGTAAGCCATATGGTGTCCTGACATTAGTCCTGTTATTGGCTACGTTACATTAGCTTGTCTTATTTATAACAACGCAGGTTTTTTTGTTAATCCTCATTTAGGCCATTTAAAATTAAAGTATGTTACGCTTACACATTTTCGTATTTGCATGTATAATTTTAACCAGTAATTGAAAAAAGTTAATTAAGTATCTTCATAGATATAAAATATTTAAAATGAACGCGGAGGCTAAATCTATTAGACTACAATTATTGCATTGCGTTTTTACGATTCATAAATATATGTAATAGATGTTTACAAAATGTAACCTATAATTTATAAACCGTAAGCTTGATAACCGTTTTAATCTAAGAATCGAAGGTAGAATGTCAACCTTTTTTATATCCTAGAAGCTAAGTATATAACTGAACCTTGTCCTGTATTCGTACAACCTGAGTCCAGATACCATATATACCGTCGATAACGGTGGAGGGTGCACATCGGGTCGACGACCGCACCCGTCTGCTTTACGGGCGCGGCGCCACCGCATACATACATCCCTATAACGACGAACTATAAACATCGCTGATTATGACTGGCGTTTTAAAAAAAAGTCGTATGTGCGGCTTTAAGGCGATATAGATTCTGTCCTGTACTTTATTATTGTTAAAATAAAAAAATATATATTTTTTAGTGATAGGTTAATATAAGTTTTTAGGACTAAAATTAATGTCACTTATATAATATGTATTAAATTATATCATTGTTTTAAATATTGTCTACTAAAATTAAAGGAGATGTTTAAATTTGTATTTGTTAAAATTATTGTTGAAAAACAAAAAGTTTATTAAAAAAAAGCCTATACATCTATTTAAGCCGCACAAATGTTCAATGATCATGACCATTCCATTGTATTAAACAATTTAACACAACAAATTATTTTATGAAAAAAGGCAGAAAAGGCTACATTGCCTTATATGGATTTCAATAATTTTAAGAGCGACATATGGCCCTAAATAATCATTCTTGATATAGTAACCCGAGCAAAAAACCATTTATGTTTGCACATGCTTACTTAGTGTTTATAATCTCACGCTTGGTAGTAAACGAAAAGCTTTGTAAGGAAACCAGTCTCCTTATTTTTAAACAAAAATGATTTTATTTTTGCTGTAAAAATTCCATGTCACACACAATATCTAGTCACAAAAGGACCTGTGTCTACCTTAGTTAATGTATTTTTTTTATAAACCTGCTGAATTACAACAAACCGATAAATATAAATACAACAGCAGTTTATTTTAATATGTCTTCTGTTTTGGAATTCACTACAAGTTTGTAATAAATATAGCAATTATTTTGACATCGACAAAAATATTAGCTAATGAAAATGACGATCAAATATCTCAACTCTATTATAGATCATATTAAATTAATTTGAATAGGAAATTATGATAATTATACAACATAACAATAAAACTGCTGTAATTATTACAAAATGACATTGAAGGTAAAACTTTAACACTGATTTTACAACAACCATGATATATAATTAAATAAAAAATATATATATTAGTTCCCCTTACTGTAGATATAAATTCTTGTTCATTTACCTGTTATAATTCATTATGACCTAAGTTGGCGTTTATAAAAAGCGCCTTGAGATGTTATGATATCGAAATAGACTTCGTTCATACAACTAAACTTAATAATTTATTAAATTACTATGTTTTAGATTAAAATTATATACATTATTTTTTACTTATTAACTAGGCTATTAACATGAAATTGTTTGTACTTCATGACCCATACAAGGTAAAATGAGTTACTCACCAGCCTTAAAATATATATGAGTCCAACTTTATTAACGAACCATGCATCTCTAAAAGAAGTACATATTAACATCAGTTATTATTTTTCAGAATTTCTTATTGAGTTACGGTTTTACGCCGTACACTAGCAACAAATATGTTTAAAACAAAAATCACAATTTAAAAATATTAAATATATATTGTACCATTCGTATTCACACAACTATAAACTAGGACTAGGTAGGTACTTCTTTCCATAAACTAAATAATACTCTTTGACCATAACCATAATGCAAAAGCCACTTCATACCACAGATTATTCAGAATACAGATATAACAAGATTTTCACTTTTTTTTTATAATATAGGTGGTCGAGCTTATAGGCCACCTGATGGTAAGTGGTCACCACCCAGAAGCGGAACAAAGCGTGAGTGGTGTCGGCGACCGACCACGGCCTGGCGGTCTGGGGGCCTCGCGGTCTGGGGGCCTCGTGCCGTGAACATGATGAAGTCAACCATTTCCATTGCATTTCCCGGAATCCTTCCGTGAAAACGAAGCGAGCCTCCCAAAATGTATCTCGCCCACATAACATTTCGGTGTAGTGCCGCCTCTGTCACCAACGTCCATAGACCATGTGCCATGGTAAGAATAGTTAACCATCGCTTACATCGCCAATGAGCCACCAACCTTGCGAACTAAGATGCTATGTCCCTTAGACTATGTGCCTGTAATTACATTGGTAACAATACTAAGTACTGCTGTTTTGCGGTAGAATATCTGATAAATGAGTGGTACCTACCCAGACTAGCTTTTGTTAAAAACAGTTGAGCTCATGAAACAATGTTTTTTATCACAAATTTTATGCTCTACAATTTTTGATATCGAAAAACTGGTAAAATTTTTATGAGACTTCTGTGACAAATAGAATAGAATAAATGAAGATGTATACGAGTTTCTCGCTTATTATCTCTCAATCCGACGTGAAACCCTTAATATTACTATACTATAAATGTTGGGATGGGCATGATCAAGGTCGTATACACATTTCTTGCAACAACAGTAGTGGGAGTACGTCGGCTTAATGACGCTGTTCAGGTCAATTTACGACCGCCAGAGGCATGACGATAGGTTCGTGCTGGATACAGATATTCAAAAAAATATTGTACATGAAAGATAAAATTATACTATTTGTCCAAAATTATATCACGTTTGACCGATGTGGCCGATGCCCTCGCTTTACACACTTTTCCAGCGAAGGGTAATACGGTTGACCATATTTTTTTTTCTTCTGCCTTTCACTCAATAACACTGTAATTCAAAATATTGTTTTCAAAATGTTGTATTCAAACATGTGTTTATTAGATAATGAGCACATTAGATGTAATATACATATATAATAATCACAACATGAGTTGTTTTATTGTGCGCTAAAGTAAAATTATTTCGATAGGCGATAACAGCGATGTACAGCGGGTGTCATTGCAAAATAGAAGTTGTAACATAATCGCACCTATCTCTCACCACTGAAATTGGACTCCAAGCAATCATTCCACAGTAAAAGTATTTTCATAGAGTCAAAAACTCATGAAAAAGCTACTCAGCGTTTTCTATAATCTGCTAAATTATAAGAATCGTAGGATGTACCTGTTAACCAGCTTTTTAAAATGCTATAATAACTATTAAAATATATGCATGTTTATTTATTATAAGCGTCAGCGAAACAGATACATATTTTATTATAAAATAAATAACTTTATTATAAAATAAATAACTTTATTATAAAATTTTCACAAATAAAATCTGCCGTAATAAGCTTATATTGTAATAATATACATTTTAATGAACGCACTTAAAGTGGATTTTCGGTACAGTTGGTAACGAATCGATTTTTTTTCGCTTTTGTTGGCAGCGTGTTGAATTTTCAACCAATAGGATACCAATTTCAGGCCTTTCTTCTTCACAGAATATGGCCGACATTTTGATACCGCTGTCATGAAGATTTCCCAGTGACAAATTCTAACTTTGTAGTTCTTCATGCACGGTTTTTGTTCCAATAACGTTTTATTTTTTTAATTCTATAGACGGTGTTTAGTGTAAGCTATTATTTTTTACAAATATGGCAGCTGATCGTGAAATAGCTGCTGAAGACAGCATTAGAGTCGTATGCCGATTTCGGCCACTCAATGACTCTGAAGAAAAAGCTGGTTCCAAATTCATCGTGAAATTCCCCTCAGGACCTGATGATAATTGCATTTCCATAGGGGTAAGTGTGAACATTGTCAATATACCCACATTGAACTTCTCTATCATCGCCCTAATTTAGACCATGATGACTAATACATTACGATTGCTGTTCACCTGCTACGAAATGGCCTTTCTTTTCTATTCCGCTTGGTTGATTATGATTGCAATCATTAAAATTTAAAGAATTTCTATGCATTTTAACCAAATAAGACGTCTAAT
Source organism: Nymphalis polychloros (assembly GCA_905220585.2). Classification (NCBI taxonomy): domain Eukaryota; kingdom Metazoa; phylum Arthropoda; class Insecta; order Lepidoptera; family Nymphalidae; genus Nymphalis; species Nymphalis polychloros. Next base: position 7,318,590 of record HG992247.1, read on the forward strand.
TTTTGCTTTGTCGAAAATCAATACAAATACTTTCTCGACCTTGACCTGGGAATTCCTAGGATAATTTGTGTATTTATATTTTTATTATTGTTTACAACGATTTCTCGACGATAGTTATATATAATTTTCCCAATTTAATTGATAATCCAATATCTATATAATTTCTTTATAAAAAATGGATACATGATTAAATTAAGTAAAATAAATCAGAGCATGATGAGTGATATTCTTTCTTAATTTGAAATATTAATTATTGTAAATTTTATAAATTATTAATATTTATAAGATACAATTATTTTTATGTATACCAGCTATAATGGCTGATGATGAAAAATGGTTAAAAGAAAAATTATTCATAATATCTTACTATTTAATATAACACTTTATTCTTTTTATTAATAACTTATTTTTAAAGAACAATAAGTATGTAATCATGTGTTATAAATGATTTAAATGTCTTCAAATATCTACACAACCATATGTTGAACGAGTATTATGTTAGATTTACATATTTTCAAAGGTTTTACTGACAACTTTTGTGTATAAATACATATTAATTTTTTTAACATTATGACATTTTATGAAAAATAAAATTCTTTTAGGGTAAAGTATATTTGTTTGATAAAGTATTTAAACCCAATGCGACCCAAGAGAAGGTATACAATGAAGCAGCCAAAAGTATTGTGTCAGATGTACTTGCCGGTTACAACGGTACCATATTTGCATATGGTCAGACAAGTTCTGGTAAAACACATACCATGGAAGGTGTCATAGGTGTGTATCAACAATAAATTACATTGCAGAACATTGTTTAATGATCAATACATGCAATCTTTAAAAATAATACCTGTTTTATGTAAAGAACATTAAGTCTTTTATGCAGTTTATTTTAAACAGATATTTAATTACAGGGGATCCAGGGAAACAGGGTATTATTCCACGAATAGTCAATGATATTTTCAACCACATCTATGCAATGGAAGAGAATCTTGAGTTTCATATTAAAGTTTCTTATTTTGAAATTTATATGGACAAAATTCGAGATCTCCTGGATGGTAAATAAATATATGACAATAAATATATATTCAGATGTTTACCCAAAAATTAGTTATAATTGATTGATAATTTTTTTAAACAGTGTCAAAGGTGAATCTTAGTGTACATGAAGACAAAAATAGAGTTCCATTTGTAAAAGGTGCTACAGAAAGGTTTGTATCAAGTCCAGAAGAAGTTTTTGAAGTTATAGAAGAGGGAAAGTCAAATAGGCATATTGCAGTAACAAGTACGTAAATACTAAACAGTATCTCGATTTTTAAAATAAATGAATAGTTTCTCACAAATTTTTCTCTTACAGACATGAATGAACACTCATCAAGATCTCATTCAGTCTTCCTCATAAATGTTAAACAAGAAAACTTAGAAAACCAAAAGAAATTATCAGGGAAGTTGTATCTTGTTGATTTGGCTGGGTCTGAAAAGGTGATAAAACAATTTGAGTCTGTTTTATAAAGTCGTTTAAATATCTCAATCTAAATATTAAGTATAATTTTTAGGTATCCAAAACTGGTGCTGAAGGTACAGTGCTCGATGAAGCTAAAAATATTAACAAGTCATTGTCTGCTCTGGGTAACGTAATTTCCGCTTTAGCGGATGGCAATAAATCTCACATCCCATACAGAGACTCCAAACTTACTCGTATCCTTCAAGAATCACTTGGTGGTAATGCTAGAACAACTATTGTCATATGTTGTTCTCCAGCATCGTTCAACGAGAGTGAAACAAAGAGTACACTTGACTTTGGTAAAAGGTAAATCTTAATTTTTTTGTAATGGTTTTGTATAAAATATATGAATGTTGTGTATAATCGTTGAATATTTTCACAGGGCTAAGACTGTTAAAAATGTTGTATGTGTCAATGAAGAACTCACAGCTGAGGAATGGAAACGTCGCTATGAAAGAGAAAAAGAGAAGGTGGCGAGGTTGAAAGGGAAGGTAATTATCGCCGGTTTTAAATTTCGGATTTATTGTGTTTTTTAAGAATTCACTTAGCATACTTTTTATACATTACAAAGGTTGAGAAGTTAGAAGCAGAGGTCAACCGTTGGCGTTCAGGAGAAATTGTACGTCCTGAAGAACAAGTCAACTTGGTGGAAATTGAAGCTGTTACTCCAGTCACATCATTCATAGAAGAAAAACCTCCTGCGGCTGTGAGTAGTATACCTTTTTTTTTGTACCCAATTTTAGTATAAAATTTTGAAAAAAAAATATAACCTAAATAACAATGGCAGGTCTGCATACTAAAAAATGACTGGGATCAGATCGCAGCATCCCATTATGAAGAAAATTTCAAAGATTCGGCGTTAGTCTTGAGTCTATATAAATGGACCTATTTTTATTTGGGAAAATCGGAAAAAATATATATATTCGAGTTTAATTTTTTTGTGGTTATGAACTACGTATTTGAAAATAGCCCATTATAGTAATCACTTATACTTCATGCATATAAAATCAAATGGAAACGGATGGATAATATACAGAGAAAGATAAAACGTCAATTGTCAATTTAAAGTCCAAACTAGAGTTGACAGTGTGCTAACATGACCGAACCGATTTTTTTTTCATATCGATACAATATCGTAATGATTCTTAGCTATTTTAATCAATTACGAATTTGATACGGGTAGCTTCGCGTTAATGATGTCAACATTTGACCACCACTTTCATTAAAGATAAAAAAAACAGCGCATTTCAATCAAAACATAATCAACCAGTCCATATCGATCTTCCGTTTAATTGAATCGATACAGTAACTACTTATATTAATACTTGTACTCTACATCCCTATTTGTTTGGTTGACATTTTATTGGCAATTCGTACATCAGTTGATACAAGTTGATATACTTTTAATAAAAATAAATAACGTCGGCTCTAACAAAAATGTGGATATATTTAAAAAATCTTAAAAAAAATAACTATTTTTTTTTGTTATAAATGAAATCTAAGAACGCCAAGAAACTTCCAGACATAGATCTGCCATTGTTGTTTAATTCCAATTTCTATTCGAATTTAATCGAAGTAGAGTCAAAATTAATAAACTAAATTACTGTCTTCTTTTTATTTACATACATTTAAATAATTTTAATCAGCTCTCTTGTGTTATAACTTGGTATGTAAGGACTTGTTTATAATGGCGTCTGTGTTTATAACATAGAGCGATGACACATGAGTCGAACGAAGACGTAGGTGGAAATGTCTGTTACTGGATTAAGCTATTATTTGTTAAAAGCGTACACAGCGTCATTTTATTACTCATCAACATATAACCGCATCAAGTTCGTATATGACGGAAAGATACTTAATTTTTGTAATAAAAGTATAAGAGTGGCACTATATTTTAAAAGGTTCGCCATTAACTGTTTAAAAAAATTAGAAAAAAAACATACTATATAAAATGAATCGCATTCTCTTACAAATAGGCTAATAGGAAAATAGTCTTTTTTTGTGTTAGAAATTTTAATTTATAAAAAAAATAAATTAATAATAGGCAAATGCTATGAACGCGACAATAACGAACTTCATCGGCAATGATTACAGCTGGTGTGCAGCGTAACGTAGAACATAGACAATTTGACGTATAATTGAACATTCTTTAGTATTTCCTTAACTACTTATAAATGTGCCGTGTCGTTCCGGCATAATAATAGCGACCCTATCACACTATTTTCGCACGTAAGAATATCAACCGGGTGGTTGATGGTCGGAGTTGTGACGTTAAACTACCAATCCACAATCAAAACCATATCCAGGCAGAGTTGACGTCATTAAACGTGTATTTACTCATGTAGGATACACATTGCCCTGACCCCATCTAATGAGAAAGCGATTGATTATGATAATTAACTTGTAGCAATGTTTACATTATTATGCTGTACTTTAGTAGAATGAACTCGAACCACAGAATACGATCGTGAAATATCTGCAATTAAACAAAATAATTATATGCGACATTGATTATAATTATTATAACATCATAATCAATGTCGAATAAAATGCACGTATCAAAATAGCTTATCGCAAGTCAATTCTCTACATTTCACGAGTGTGATACGCAGTGAGTTTTTACAGAATAGCAATCATGTATACTTCATTAAGTGTTTATTATTTGGTTTATAAGATGATTTATTTACCTAATAAATAAATGCTTTTTTAAAGCTAGAGGGACCTATCTAAAAATGTGCTTAATAATGTCTATGTATAATTTTATCAAAAAACTATACGACTTGCAGTAAGATGTTTGTTTGATATTTTTTGTACACAACTAGATTTAAAAAAATACTCGATATTTTGGATAACAATATAATGTACGTACGCGAAGTTTGGTCGGATGATATAATATACATATAAAGCATGAAATAAATAACTAATATAAGGTCCTCCAGACCGATTTCGGCCACGGCGGCCAATCTCAAGAGAGAGAGCCAACTGCGCAGGAGATATTATAGTGCCGAAGTGTGTGCGCAAACACAGGTGCACTCTCTTCTCCTTAGCTCTCATAATCCGATGGAACGGCAATCCGACACGACCGGAAAGAGTTCAGGCGCAAGACCAACGGCTTTACGTGCTTTCCGAGGCACGGGAGTGTACACACTTCCAACTTCCAGACTCCGGGCTGCTACTGAGAATTTTCTGACTGAAAAACCCAATAACTATTTATTGGCCCGACCTGGGAATTGAACCCAGGACCACCGGGCCTGCGGCCTAATATCTAGCCACTAGACCAATGAGGCACTCAAATAAATAACTATAATATAAACAATTAATGTAATTGAACTGTTTGAAAAGAGTAACTACGTAGGTTCTTCTCGATAGAATATACATACATAATGAACCGGTGGTAACTTTAAATTTAAACTTGTATTATGACAGTTAGAGTCTACATGTCTAAAGTGTATTTTGATAGAAGTAATTCTACACGTAAATGTTAGTTAACGGTGCGATTTGTATCCATCAAGCCTGTACCGGTGGCCGTGTCGAGTGCCGTCGAGGATGCAGCTATGCAGGGCAAGTTGGAGGCGTTGTACCAACAGTTGGACGACAAGGACGAGGAGATTAATCAACACTCACAGCTCGTTGAGAAGCTCAAGGAACAGATGATGGAGCAGGAGGAACTCATCGCGTGCACGAGGTATTGTATTTGATGTGATTCAAGCGTATTAATCCAATTTTGCTTATGATATTACGAAGAGTCGTAATGGCTCAGTGGACGGAACGCTTAACCGATGATTGATTAAACTCGGACAGGCACCGTTGAGTTTTAATACGTTTAATTCGTGTTTATTAATTCATCTCGTGCTCAAAGATGAAGGAAAAACATCGGTGTTGAATTATAGTCCGTCACACCTAAATCAATTAAGATACAGCTGCGCAGCGCGGTGGGATAAACTTTAAACCTTCTCCTTAAGGGGGTTTGTCCAGCAGTGGAACATTCAGAGTCTGTTACTTATACTTTTTATTACTACGAAGTATGTTTGCATGTTCAATCGATAAAAAATATTTCATATTGCTGTCGCATGTTCGAACAAATGTTCAAATTAATAAAATTTTATTAGATTACTTCCTATAATGTCCAGTATATAAATCGTATGTTACATATAAAATTTATGAATTGAAAAATAAAACAAAAAGTCACTCTTAATCTATTTCTGGTTACATAACAAAATGTGAGTTATGTTCGAATCGCCTTTTTGATTTCACGCTCTGATAATTATAAACATTTCTGACAATTAAGACATTCTATGTAATGAAGAACTAGTATTTTAGGTTATATTTTTATCGTTCCTTTGTCACATTTAAAAAACGCCTTAAATTTTGAATTACTATTAGAAGTATAAATAGTCATCAATTTTCTTATACTAAATTTGTGGTTATTTTTTATAAGTTTATTTAAATAATTTAATTATCATAAAATTATTAGAGACTACTTTCATTGGTTACGTAATAATAGCCCGACCGAGACTTTAAGCGAAGCCTCGTTATTTTTTATTCTTTGATAATAAATACCAATTTTTTTTTTTACAATCATGATTTTTTTGCTGTCCTTGATATTGTTTTTTTATATATGCGCAATGCCGCTCATTGAAATTGGAACAGAATATATAATGAGATTGTAACTAGAATCGTTTCATTGTGTTTAACTTCAAAGATATTATGTTATATGTATGTTTATCAACCGAAAGTCCCATTTTATTCCTGATCTAAGAAAAAAATCAGGTTTTAATATCGATGGCAAACGTGGAACGTGGCTTTGTATGTTTATTTCGTAAAAATTATGGTTCTCATAAATTTAATATGTCCATGCTTTCCTTATTTTATTATATTCGATTTTCCTTATCCAATATTACGGTATATTCCATGGTTACTGCGAATTTATTTCTGGCTGCTGTATTCTATGGCGAGATAATGAAGACTAATGAGTAGGCTTTTAAACATATTGGTTAACATTTCTTACAATGCTATTGTTTATGGGCATTGGTGATCACTTACCATCAGGTGGCCCATACGTTCGTCCGTCTACCTATAAAATAAAATAAAAAACTCTTGACACGGTCTTTAAATGTGAATTTATGTTTAATTAATTCACATTAACATTTTAACAATCTACTCGTCTATCAATTCATTTGCATCTATTTAAAAAGATAATTATTTTGCTTAATTACAAATGGTTAAATATAAATGTAATATCGTCATTTTTCATTCATTAAATTGTTATGCTAAATGATTTAATACAACGAATTTATATTTTTGTAGACGAGATTATGAAGCTCTCCAGGGTGACATGAACCGCATCCAGCAGGAGAACGAAGCCGCTAAGGAGGAAGTCAAGGAGGTGCTGCAGGCTTTGGAGGAGCTTGCTGTCAACTACGATCAGAAGTCTCAGGAGGTTGACAGCAAGAGTCGGGAGTGCGACCAGCTGTCAGAAGAATTACAGACTAAGCAGGTATGATGCCTTTTTATTCACTTAAGTAAATTTAATATGTGGAAGGCTGAAGAAAAATATGGGGATGATGTGTATAAGATTAGTAATTGTCGGAATGTCATCATCGTTAGTCAACAACTATGGGAATTAAATGTCCCTTGTGTATATAATTACACTGAATCACTCACCCTAGCCGCCTAAAAAGCCGAGATGGCCCAGTGGTAAGAACGCGTGAATCTTAACCGATGATCGTGGGTTCAAACCCGGGCAAGCACTGCAGTTTCATGTGCTTAATTTGTGATTATAATTCATCTCGTGCTTGACGGTGAAGGAAAACATCGTGAGGAAACCTGCATGTGTCAAATTTCACTGAAATTCTGTCATTCTGACATGTGTATTCTACCAATCCGCATTGGAGCAGCGTGGTGGAATAAGCTCCAAAACCTTCTTCTCAAAAGAGAAGAAGAGGCCTTAGCCCAGCAGTGGGACATTCACAGGCTGTTACTTTTACTCACCCTTCAAAAACTCTGAACACGGTTATAACCCAATAGCTCTTAGTATATCAGTACAACACATTAGATATTTTCCCTTGACATATCATAATTATCAAATCAACTTAAATAAAGCATATGCAATTGCTTGATGCTAACAGTTTTCTATTTCTTAGGAAATTTTTTAGCATTTATAATTCTAGCAGTGAATTAGTATGTACCGTAGTAGATGCAGTCTAAATTGTGATTGAAGTTATTTTCCAGTGACAATATAGAAATAGTTTTTAGGACCAAAAAACTAAAACGTGGGCACTAAATCAATAGCTGCACTTGCGCATTTGCGGTTAAATGTAAAATGATAATCGTTATCACTTGATTGTCGTTATCGATTATGAAACACATATTTTTAACTTTTTTTATGTTTGAGTGCTATTGTTAGCGTAAAAATGCAATAAATTATTTAAATACAGCAATTATTTACCTCAAAGACGAAATTGCCTTGCAAGCACACATAATAATTATTCAATAGTATAAATTGTATGCACTTTATTATTATAATATCTGCAATGTATCATAATTATACAGTAACATAATTTGCGAGTATTATATAATTATTATTATATATAATTACTATTATAATTATATTAAACTGTTAATATTGCTAATAGAACATATATCTCATGTGTACCAAACACATTAAAAGTGTTTTTTGCATTACTTGATGCTTTTTTAATTCGACTTCGTTTTATGTATTAATATTAGGTGCAGGCAAAATGGTTTGTTGTTTTTACCAAACATAGGAGCCAATACGAAGTGTGTAAATAATAAACAAGAAAAACTCAACGATGCGATGCAAGAGTTTTAGTAGTCTTGATGTAACATTTTCTTTGTCTTCCTCGATTATAACCCAAAAAATAGTTGATGGCTTGCAGCTCTTTTAATGTGACATTTTTAAACAGAGTGCATTGACGACGGCAACTGCAGAGTTGCAGCAGCTTCGTGACCTTTCCGCACACCAGCGTAAACGTATTGCGGAACTTCTCACCAACCTACTCCGAGATTTGGCCGAGATCGGTGCCGCTGTAGGCGGTTCCGAATTGGACTTCAAGTTAAATGTGGATACCGTCGGAAAACTCGAGGAGGAATTCACTGTAGCTCGACTGCACATTAGCAAAATGAAGAGCGAAGTTAAGAACATTGTGCAGCGGTGCCATTCGCTCGAATCGGCCAACATTGATGCTAATCAGAAGGTAAGTCAGACATTCATTTCAGTCCTTTGTTTTTATTTTCTATATTTGTGGGAAACAATTGTTTATAATAAAACAAAATTGTATTTATTTATTTAATAAAATATGTTTTATATTGATTAAGATTTTTTTGAGCTTCGCGACAAGTAGGGTAACAAGTGACAGAAATGTGGCTTTCGGTCAGTTTCGTTCCAGTTAATCGAATTTGTTTTCTGGACTATTTTACGATATTAAATATAAAAATTCCCCGTCACTCCCGTGGTGCGACAGATCGAGGAGTACGAGCGGTCGCTGGGCGAGTGCCGGCTGCTCATCTCGCAGCACGAGGCGCGCTGCGCGTCGCTGGCGGAGTCCATGCGCGAGGCCGAGAACAAGAAGCGCCAGCTGGAGGAGGCGGCCGACGCGCTGCGCGAGGAGTGCGCCCGCCTGCAGGTACACGCCACTACATATTCACGCGCTATGAATGGTTTTGCGTGTATGAAGGAAATTAATTTCTCATTTGAAATTAACGCTTCGCAGAGTTTCTACAGATGATAGATGAATGGCATAATTATGTACACATATCGGGAAACTATATTTACATTATGATATATTCAGTACCGTCTTTTTTTTGTTTATTTCCGATTAACTAAATATCTGTTAAATATCATAATTTATCGTATGTATGTTATGTAAAGCTAAAATATAAATCGAGTATAATATAATGTAAATATAAAATATCAGTACGAATGCAGCCAAGGGAGCGGTATCGCGTAATGTGGAATGTCCCCCAGGCGGCGGAGCGCGTGCAGCAGGCGGCGGCGGAGCAGCGCGCCGACTCGCAGGTGCGCGCGGCGCTGGAGGCGCAGCTCGAGCAGCTGCGCGCCTCGCACGCCTCGCAGCTGGCCGCGCTGCGCGACGAGCTAGCCGCGCAGCAGCGCCAGCACCAGCTGCTGAAGGAGTTAGTACCTTCGCCTTTGAGATCGTTTCAAAGAAAACTGAATATCGTATGGATCGATTGGTATATTTTGGCTTTCGCATAATTTATTTTTTTTTGTTCACAGCACTTACCAGGAGCTGACCCTCGCGCGTCAGCAGTTGCAGGACGACTACGAGAAGTTGAAACGCGAGGAGACCGACAAGTCCGCCAAGCTCAAGGAGCTCATGTTAGTGTCGCGCTCCCCGCGCCGTAACCTCGATAAGTCCGAAAAGGAGGTGGCCAATAAACAAATGCTATATAGAGATGATGAATTCAGGGATTTTATCATATCCCCAAAAAAAGAAAGATTAGGATTCTCGTACGGCGCGAGCCTAGCCGTTGAGAAAGCGTCGGTCGGCGAGGAAAAGTCGCTCTCGGCAATCCCCAAATCCTCTCGCCATTCCTGCAACATCCATCCTCTCCAACTACATCTTCTTATTTCAGTCACCATGATCCTTCTCACTCATCGTTATCCTCAGATTGTTGTTTTGGTTTGAGCCTATCAGCTTGTTTCTGTGATATCATCATGGGTCTCCATACGACTAGTAATATTTGTTTATGGTGCCTTCAACGGTTGTATTTGTTATATGTTTCCACAGTTAGAAGGAGACCCGTGATTTAGTTCCAATCCATTACGCTTTCTTTTTCAATACGACTGTCTTGTATGAACATACGTGGCAATAATACAAAATAGTTCTAGGATAAAAGTTCATATAAGACAGGTGTATACGAAATAAAATGTTAGAAAATTATTTGGAGATTCAAAATTTATATTTTTTATGCATTTTTAATGCTTCGCTTCGAAGTTAGTCATGACTTTCTAGTCAATAATTTGTTTAACAATCGTATTAAGATTAGGGAAGGTATAATGAATTGCTTGTTTGTGTAGTTATCGACTAAAAGCATGTTTATATGTGTTCTATACTCGTGAGTTAAGGCATGACTACTTAAATTTAGGAAATAATATTTTCTCAATATTTAGTACTTTAGGTGTTTGTCGTTATATTAGGCAATTGTAGACTCGTTTTTGTCGTTGTTGTTGTGAATCGGTACCTGTTACTAGATAATTCAACTTTTCGATATATAATAGATTTTAAATATATTTAACTTGTTTCGAAATCACTGCCTCCTTATGTTAAAACTTGTTAAATTTATTCAATTAAGTAAATTTGGCATGATCAGTTTAGAATCGCACTAACTATATTTTTAACTATAATGTTGATTTATTTTATATTCGCCGATACGTCGCTCGAAAGATAAGCACAAAATTAACATGATTTTACTTAATTTATGAACAAAAATCAAGGATAAAAAACAACACTGATTCGATGCAATGTATATATTTCTGTAAATAGATTTGGACGTTTGTATAGAGAGTCGGTTCATACATATTTTTCTTAATATATTTTTGTATAACACATGACGACCACACGTTAAATATATCTCCTTGATTAAAGAAATTTTAAACGAAACCACGTAGAATTTTCTATTTACAAAAAAAAAAAAAAAATGTTCAAATATTTTAAATATAATTAATTTCGATTGAAATTAGGATTAGTATAAATTTAGTAGTTAACACATTTCATTCATACAGTACAATATACGAAAGCATTTATTCATAGTATTATTAACTAATATCATTCCAATGTAGGCTATTTATTTGTCTTTAACTACCATTTCGGTACCAATCATATCAAGTATCATAAAATAACCGTAGAGCATGCCACTTCATTCATCTATTCCTTTAATGGTCCACGCCTCTTAATTATTATTGCATTTATCTTTACCCTAGTATCCATGTCACTTCCTTAGTCAATGTACGCACTCTAAAATGCCGAAGAGTGATTGTCGCCTCAACCTAACCGGTTGTGAACTTGTGCAAATAGATACAATATCTCTAAATAATATTTTTTTTTAATTTCTATTTGCGCACAGATCGTTTTGTGTCATGGGTTTTTTTTTTTTCAAATCTAGAAAGCATTTTTCGCTAAACTTACTTTCGTTTGCTTTTTCTATTTCTAGATTAGAACTACCCATGACACGAGAACGACGAAATGGTTAACTATTTTGTGATACAATAATGTTAAGTAATAATACTTTAGACAATGTAAGTACAAGTATATGTAGTGGTCTTGTAATGGCTCGCTTTTTATATATTTTTTTTAGTTGTCATTTTTTCCGCACGTATCCCATTCATATTCATTCTGCCGAGGGTTGGCATTTTCAATATATGGCCTTTAAGCATCACGCGACATAATATGGATGGGTGCGTGCAGGAAGATATAGCTCGATCGCATTTTCAGGTAAATTTTATTACATTCAAATTATTTGTGTAGCTTAATTTCATTAATGTATGCATTTAAAATCATTTTGCAATATATAAATTTTACTTTTATATTTCTCCTCTAAAAACTTATATTTCATGGTCTCATTTTTCTTTTTTACATATATGATCTCTTGATTAATATTTATAAGCGCTTGATATTACTTAGTAGTATTAATATTTATCTTTTTTAATTTCCACTAACGATAAGTTTACTCTTTATAAATCACAAAATTTATTTTCAAACAGTCAAAGCGTAGAACGACGCGAGCAGGCCCGCGCCGATCTCAAGGGATTGGAAGATACCGTGGCTAAGGAGTTACAGACTCTGCACAACTTAAGAAAACTATTCGTTCAGGATCTACAGGCAAGTGTTATACAATTACTTTGTTAGGTTTAAAATGAGTTGCGTTCTGCATTTTTAGAAATAGATATTTCGTTGAGATAATAATAATTTAATTTATTATAAATTGTAAATAGGCAAGGATAAAGAAATCGACGAACTCAGAGGAAGGAGCAGAAGAAGAGGGTGGTTCTCTTGCGCAAAAACAGAAGATCTCATTCCTGGAGAACAACCTCGAGCAGCTGACGAAGGTGCACAAGCAACTTGTGCGCGACAACGCCGACCTGCGCTGCGAGCTGCCCAAGCTCGAGAAACGTCTGCGCGCCACCATGGAGCGAGTCAAAGCACTCGAGACCGCACTCAAGGTACGTACATCGAACACATGGTGTCGTAGCTCAATTAACTTCGTTTTATCTAACCGCTATAACCGCATAGAGTTTACAATATATGCGTTATTGTTTAGATCCGATAGTTCATAAGATTGTATAAGTGACAAAATATTTTTAGTGCGAGATATTGACATTGAAATTTGTTAGTTTTATTTGACATGTAAAAGTTTCCAAACGTTAATATAATTTTTATTTTTATTTATAACTATAGGAAGCTAAGGAGGGAGCGATGCGCGATCGTAAGAGATACCAGTTCGAGGTCGACAGAATTAAGGAAGCAGTACGCGCCAAAAATCTTGCCCGAAGAGGCGTGCAGGCACAAATCGGTACGACGATACATTTAAATTATTTTATCGAAATCTTATCATCGCTTAGTAAATTGTAAGTTTTAATAAATACTAACTGCAACGTATGTATGCGTGCTTCCAGCGAAACCGATCCGTGCGGGCGGCGGCCACCTGGTGGGCGGCGGCGCCGTGGGCGTGGTGCGGCCCGCCAACGCGCCCGCGCAGGACATCAAGCGGAAATCCATCATCGTCGGCGCGCGCGGTACGTCTCGCACGCTATTGAAAAGCAACGGTCGCCACTGACAGTTAACTTTCATGATGATGACATATAAATTCTTAAAAACGTATATCATTTTCAGTTAAATCAGTTTAATGAATTGTATGCATAACAAAATCTATTAGAATCATAGATATTGATTAAATCGAGACCGCAACTCCGTTAATTATAATTAGATTAGGTAGAACCGAGCATGCAGTTATTTGTTCTACTATGACGTCAGCAAAAAAAAACTATCATTCATACTATACATACATTGTTCTTAATTCATTGCGTAAAGTTGATTTGGCAATAAATAATTATTAGCAATGAATTAACATCTAACACGTTTATAACGATTGATTAAACATTAATGATCTTTTTTCTTTTTCAGATGAGAGTTGAAGAGATAGCCGTTATTTCATAGAGAATCTAAATAAAACTTCATAGATATACCTAGAATAAGACGGCAAAAATCATTCTTGGAAAATATATCCATAATATAATTCTACTTATATGTTTATGAAAAGCCTAATATAAGCGACAACAAAATGATAAAAAAATTAGTAGTTCTTTTAGGCTTAACGTTTCGAGCTGTCTAATCTTAAAGTCAATAAGTGCACATGTATTTAAAAAAAGAATTATAGCTTCTAGCGATCGTCGTTCTGTGTCTGTACTGTTTCGCTTTATTAATAAAAAGCGTTGAAATTGACATTGTAATGTATAGACACAGATTTTAAACATTTTACTGATTAGCCATTAGATATATCCACGAAAAGAAGTATTATTTTAAAACGGATGTTGAGCTTGATCTTAAATGTCGCTTTCCAAGTTAAATCAGATTAAAATATTTTTATGAAATGACAAGTATTAAGTTTAGTTTCATTGTAAATGCTACTCGCATTTTGTGCTAAATTCGATATCCTTGTAGAGTTTGCTGGGATGAAATGGCATTTTGTATAAAGGAAAAAAAAAAACCATAAAATCTTCAGTACAAAAATGACCGAGCCAGTTACCAGAGTACATATGCAGTAACATCAGGAGTGTTGCCATTTCTTCCCCGTTGGACACCAGGATTTACTAGATGCAATACGATGCAGTACGTTTAAGATTATGCTGTGAGTTATTAGCAAACTTGCATATGCTGCCGCACAAATAAAAAAATAAAAAACAAATAAAAATATCACGTTTAACCTCATGGTCGTTGCATTGCAAGTGTGGTAGCAAATGCATAAAGGAGTGCGTCTTCAATGTGTAGTTTAGTATAAGCTTCTTTTAATATATATTTTTATATATTGTGATAAGAGTTGTTATGCCGACATGCGAGCATTTAATAAGTTAACGAAACGATGACCGTTTGTTTGTGGAGGGTTTATTTGTATGATAACGAATCACGAAAATGTAATTAAAATCAAAATTTCTGTAAAGTTATAATCCGACATAGCATTGGTCTTCCGAGCGTGTGTACCTAGGCGACTTGCTGCAATGAGCAAGTTCTAAGCCTCTAGGTACTGTCTGCGCCAGATGGATTCGCGATTTTAGTGGGTGGTTTTTATATTCTAAAACAAAGAATATGAAAATCTCTTTCAACTAATAAACATATTTCCTGGTATTATAGAAATTAACACTAAACCAATGCAAACTTTTTAGAAACAGTTACAATAAATAAATAATAGAATGGTTTCATATAACACAAAGAGTTGTTCACGTTACTGTAGGTTATCATTCAATCACCTTTAGCACCATACTGCGTTATTTTCACATTAGCTTTTGAGCTGTGATGTTTTAGGGAAGATCCGAGTCGCGCTTGCACGATGGTTATTGTAGTCATTTATAGATTTAGTTGAAGGCTTGTTCTTGAGTAGTACACGTCCATTATATTCACACTTAACAATTTCGTCAACTATTGACAGATCCCTTATAACTTATCTGGATATGCATTCTGTTTGGTTAAAAGTTCTCTATTTGCTTTTAAGATGCATTAGCTTCTTAGTAGATCTGCAACTTATTTAAGTACTTATGAAATAATTACGTTAGAGTGCAATCAATAACGGGCTGTTTTGCATTCGAAATGTACTGAACCAGGCCTGTGCTGCGTCCTATGAGGAGTTATGGAACTATGGTCGACACATGTTTCAGAAAACCAAAGATAAATCACAACTTATAGATTTATTGTTCGAGATTATTTTATTACCAACTGAAATTTATTATAAGTTCCGATTAATGAAATGGTTCCAAAGCTCCTTAACGTGTTGCAATACATTTATATCATTTAGGTGTAAAGTTCTAGTAAATTATTCATACTTAAGTTAGATACATGGTTTTTACTATTTTTATTTATTGTATTACATAAACCTAAATTATCGAGTTTTTTTTTCACTTTTGAAGTGTTATACGCTTTTACATACCTCTATTTACAATATTTTATAATCATGATCAAATACATACATATTTTTTCATTCGAAATTGGGAGATGCCTACGAAGGTGCATTCCACAAGGAAGGCAGTTTGTATCTTTGTTTATTGATAAGTTACTTCCTTTGTTGTATGTAGATAAAATGAGGCTATCCTCGGTTTCACTCGCCTGTTGCATAGATAGCTCAAAGTGGAGGTCGGGAGGCGCGCTCCGCTCGGGCGAAACCCAAACCGACAGGCTTGCCTTTGCACCAAGTGATTTAGTTTGTATTGACATCTTTTGTACGATGTATTTAATATATGGAAAATTCTCAAAACGAGTGTTTTCTTGATTTTTATTTATTATAAAATAAAATTATGAATTTAATTTGCTACAGAGTTTTTTATTTACATCCTTAATTCATATTCTATTTTAATACAATATTCACAAGACTACATAAAAGTTTTATAATTTCAGATATGCTATTAGCATAATAGCTATATTCTGGCGTCACGAAAAAGTCGTAAGTAACGTTTAAGTCAAAAATGAGATCTAATTATATTAGGAAGCTCCAAAAAAATATCGCCTGCTTGCTGTATTATACAGCTTGAATCCGGAGACAGACGGTTATATTCTGAAATATTAAAAAAAAAAAATTTACTAAATTTGGTCTTAAAAGGCGTATTCACACTGATATAAAAGATTCTTCGACCGCGTTTCTTCTCAAAGTTCTTTCTACCAAGCTGTACCGACTATATTCACCGCCAACTTTAAATATCGCAATAAAAAATAATTTAGAAGTAAAACTTTAATTTTCTCGGAATCAAATATAAACAAGTTACGAGATAATGTAAATATTGATTACATTTTAATACATAAGAATTTCATTCTATGTTAAGTATTGAACCTGTGGTAAAATAGTAATAAACGATTTTCGTCTTGGAAGTGAAAATAGGGTTTGTAATGCTAAAGACTTCTATTTTTGTTTTGCTTTATTTGAAAAAAATAATAGTCTGTGTTTTAGTAACAATATTTACTACTTTTATATAATACGTATATAAAACTGCCTATTTATTATAGCTACACGATTGTGTTTTGTTACGAAAATAAAGCTTAATTTAAGGCTACGTGTGATATGATAATGCTCGATGGTAATTAAAACTAAAAATAACAATCGGTGCAATACGTAATTAAATATTACAATCCTTATATATACAGCTTAATATTATTTAATATCTAATGAGGCGTGCTAGGCGAACTATTAAGATACATATCTCGATTTTTTATATCGTTATCTTCGTAGCGTTTCCGGAATTTAAAATTCATTGTTAATGTTAAGTTAAAAAGTACATCTTGATATGAATACAAAGAATTACATCAAAATAACTATGCCAGGGACACATTTTAAGTAAATATTTAATATCTCTTCATAAAATTATATTCTTTTTTTTTTTTTCTAGAATCGAAATATACTTTTCTGGATACATAATGAGTCATAATATATTTAATATGACATAATTTATTATTCATGTATTTTTATTGCACGTAATTTGAATACAAAATAATAATAATTACAATTTTCAAACCTAAAACTAGATTCATTATAGGATTGCGGACCTTAAATCATTTGCAAAAAGAATTAATTTCGTAGAGCATGTGTGTGTTTAATACCCAATAATGTTTTTATAAAGGTGATTTTATATTTACATACAGTTTAAAACATTGACTTACTACAAAATATATTTAGATCCACTTAGCAAAATATATTTGAATTGAATTTGGTTGAATTTCTTTCGATGGTTCTTCTTTGGTAGATTTTTGATTATCAATAAACACGATTAGTACTTCTATAAAAATAAAGATTGAGATTTTTCAATTGATTAATTGCGATACGTATTTTCACATTGAACGCCCCTCAGCGAACGCCTTTCTTTATATGTCGAATATGTAACATGACAACATAATGATCAATTACATTATCAATGACAAATTCACTATTACACTATTTATATACTGTAAATATTTAATATCCCTTGAAAAACTAAAAATACGCTACAATACATAACGATTGATGTGACCGCGTCGATTTATGTTCTCAACAAATATATATACAAGTTAATAATATTATCAATGACGTTTTAGGCTAACACCTTTATGAAACAGGAATAGTTTAATGCGTATTATGACTAATGATATCACAGATTGTAATGCAATAAAGTTATAATACGTTGTCAATGTATTAGTATATAATGTATTTTCTACTGAATGAAGTGTCGGATATAACTTATTACATGTTAATTGTATATATAAGTATTTTTATACTTTAAAATTGAATAATAATGTAAGATATTATACGGTGCTATAATTTAATTAATGTAATTGGAATTTATAATAAAAAAATAGTTTCAAAAAAACAAAGTTTCAAAAAAACTATATTTTTTGTAACTAAATTTAAGTTTAGTATTAAATTTACTAAATTTTAATTCAGAACACTTTTTGTCTATTAAATTATCGTGTCGACATATTTTTTTTATTTCTATAATTTTTATTTTTTTTAAATACCTACACAACTGCAAATTTCTATTTCTAGGTTAACTTTAGAATGACGTATAAGAGTCGGACTCTTTAATGTTATCATAATTATTGCTCTCGAACTCGATCAATCCACAAATAAAATAATCAGCATTTCGGCAATCGGATTGTATGGAGGTTTCGTTTCTATTCACTATGTGTGTCGAAGTTTTTTTTTAACCGCCAATTTTATGATCTGTGTCTATAATCTATATTTAAAAATATATCATATTTAATTGTCAATACTAACATCATAGTTCATCAAAAGTGCACACAGAGTCGCTGGAATGTTGACGCGTCAACGCGTTGTTAAGGCCATTTTCTTTGACAGTAGATGAAGTCCTGAAACAAGAGTTTATGTATTTTAATCATATGTAATAATCGAAAAGTGATATTTTAATTTCGTTCCGTAAGGTTTAATGTGGTTTTTTTACTGCATTCGTGATTATTTAGTCTACATGCATGTTGGCTTTATTACACTACTGCCCATTGCCCAACATCAATAATTATGGCGCAATCAAAATCAAATAGACTTTTACAAGTACTTATGAATCGTCAAGCGCTACCACCGGTTCGAAATGTGGATTCTACCGAGAAGAACCGGCAAGAAACTCAGTATTTATTCTTTGTTTAACAAAAATACAAATTTGTATAAATTACATTTTGCAGTGGCAGTCTCACTAGTATGATTTTTTAAAACACAAATCTGTGAAAAATGGCTGGCACCTATACAGCACTAGCTAATATAAAAACATTTTGTAATGCTCGAGAAAAAATAATCGAGGAACTGGATTGTAAGTTAGGAACATATCAAAGTATAAATGTAACCCGAAGAATGGCAGCAAGGTGATGAGCTGAGCGCGGCTGGTGCACTCGCGCAGCTCGGGCAGCGTCAGCAGCGCGTGGCGCAGGTACGCCTGCAGCGCCGCGCGCCGCGCCGACACCACGCGCGCGTCCTGCGCACGCAGCCCGCCACGGCGTTATCGAATCGTTAGCATACGTCGAAACGATACAGATAAATATAAAAAGTAATATTACTTTGAAAAAAGTTTTGGCAATGAAAACCATAGTATAATTTAGAATTTTCAAAATAATTTTGTACATTAAAAAAACAAAAAAATCTGAACTCAGCGTCAGGTTTCTTAGATTTTTTTTTTAAATTAATCACTCACCTCCACCTTAAATCTTTCATCGGCTTTACAATATATTTACATCACAATAATAAAGTTGAGTTCGCGTCATGTAACTTTGTCGCTCTGAAGCGGGCAGCAATTGAATACGCAGTAGGTAGTTATCATTACGACGAAAAAAAATCATAACATCAAACAAAAAAATTACTGGTGGTGGGGCTTTGTGCGTCTTGATAGGTACCAACCACTCATCAGTGTTCCGGTTTGAAGGGTGAGTGAGCCAGTGTAATTACAGGCACAAGGGACATAACATCTTAGTTTCCAAGGTTTGTGGCGCATTGGCGATGTAAGCGATGGTTAACATATCCACCACTTACCATCAGGTGGCCCATACGCACGTCCGCTTACCTATACTATAAAAAAAACTTAAATAATGGTTTGTTTTTCGAATTATAACTTTTTTATTTCGACAGCGGTAAAGTTACATGATCCGAATATTAATCTTTGGACTTGAGTATTTATTTTAAGTTTTAATTATTTTATGTATTGTTCTTACCCGTTTGCGTAACGTTTTTTTGGGTGGAAATTTATAATTTGCGATATCTGGGTGACACTTTTTGAGTTGAGTATGTAATTCATAAAATTTTGCATATCTATGATAGACATTCCATTCCTCTTGTCCAATTTTAAGAAAAACCTGTAATTTAAATATACTATTAGAATTTTAACTTATACATGGAATACAATAAAATTATGTTAAACTGGAAACACATGGATAGTGCAATATATTATATTAGCTTTTATCATTGGTCTTGTTCGCATAAATTTTGTGTTTCATACATAGCTCTCTTAGGGGTTTATTTTAACAAAATCCTATGTCCTGCATCGTAGTTCAAACTGTCTCGATTAACATAATTGATCCATCAATACATGGCTCATAGAGTTACTGTCGGATTTACAACATTCGTGTGTAATGTTTTAACTTTGTACAGTGTACATAATCATAATTTTTTTATAAATTATACTAATGAAAAATTGGCAATTTTCGAAATGCTCTGGGATATGTTACCTGATAAACATGATAAGACTGAGTTTTCTTTCCGACTAAGAACGCACTGGGGATGTAGACTTTCACATTTGACTCTGGTAATTCAAGTACTTCAATACCGGAATTCTCTAGATCTTGTAGCTTTCTTTGTAAATGTTGGTTGAACTCCATTAGTTCAGCATGCATTTCTGCTACCTGGAAGCATTTATAAAATGACAATATCTTGACATTTTGTCTTCGCTCGCAAAAATAAAAAAATATTATATATTATCGTTTTTAGAGCAAAAAATCAACTTTCAATGTCTCCATTTGATAAATTTAGAAGATTGATTTGATGTTTCATACATTATAATCATAACAGAAAAATCCGTACTTAATTCATCTCTACATTCTGTCTTTAGGTCTAGGTAGGTAGGTTAATCTCCGAATGTTCTCCTTAAGAGAGAAGCCCTATGCCCAGCAGTAACACATTTCTCTGTTAAAAGTAACAGTAATATTTAAACTTTGTAAGTCCATTCTTTGCAAGTACACAAATTTTATAAATTAAACAAATTTAGAAATAAACAATGATTGTAGTGTGACGTCATCTTTTTTAAAATGATAAATGGAAAAGAAAACAATGACAATACCTGAACTAATTTTTTCTCATACTGATTTATTTCTTCATCATGACTGTCGTTATTTTTTAACGCTTTACCCATTTCTACTGCAGACATATACTTTCGTAACTGATCCTTCAATCTGTCATTCTCCCTGAAAATTTAAGAAATAAATCGAAATGATATCTTGATAATAGGGCGCTACTATTAATTTGAATTTTGATAGAACCTACTTGCTTAGATCTAATACAACTTTTTCTAACTTATTTATTTTCTCTTTAGTTGCTAATTCAAATTGATTGTACTTCAATTGTAAATTCATGAATTCTTTCTCCCTATTCTCTAAGACCGAACTGAGATTTTTATCATCTGGAACACTTTCATCTTCAGTGAAGCAAAGCTCTAAGCATGATGTGCTTCCATCAATGCTGCCGGCAACCTCCTCGCTATCACTCTCAGATATTTTAAGACAATTGACACTCAAATCTGACATATCATCTTTAACAGTAACATTCTTGTCTATACTACTGTGAGAGCTCGAAAATATTTCTTTGGCACTTTCAGACAACTTTGATAGTATTTGCAAGGGGTTGTCCATTGATTTTACACTGTCAGGAAAAAAATGTCTAAGACTACTCTTGTAATCCGAACTTGTTGGTTCACTAAGAGATACCACTTTCGACGTTATTTTAGGATCCGGCGAATTGAGACAAGTCGCTGGTGCACTATTCCAGGAGCAGTCACTTATATTTTCCTTAGGTTCAATGCAAGTTTTTTGCTTGATCTCATTTTTTTCTTCATCTTTGTCAAAAGATATAACTTGTCGTATTGGTTTTCGTTTCGAATTACCAGACGTTTTAATAGGGGTAGGTAGTGGTATAACAAGTTCAGATTTATTCACTTGATTTAATTGCTGTGATTCATTGAGTTCTGCTCTGTCAATTGATAATGCAAACAAAACAGATGATAAGCCTGCAAAACAGTTCCAAGTTAATTATAATTACAGATATATTTTATTATTCAACAAATATAAAATATTTTACCTGTAGCTACACTAGGTAGTAAGCTTGCTTCGGGGTTACGAACAAACGCACCTTCATCATAATATTCAATTAGCAGCCCATGAGAAACCCAGCTTTGTAAATATCTGTGTTTATATAATAAATTATGTAAAAATCGTTGGTCCTAAATCCTCGTTGGTCTAGTGGCTAGATATAAGGCCGCAGACCCGGTGGTCCTGGGTTCAATTCCCAGGTCGGGCCAATAAATAGTTATTGGGTTTTTCTGTCAGAAAAATCTCAGTAGCAGCCCAGAGTCTGGAAGTTGGAAGTGTGTACACTCCCGTGCCTCGGAAAGCACGTTAAGCCGTTGGTCCTGCGCCTGAACTCTTTCCGGTCGTGTCGGATTGCCGTCCCATCGGATTATGAGAGCTAAGGAAAAGAGAGTGCACCTGTGTTTGCGCACACAATTGTGCACAATAATATCTCCTGCGCAGTTGGCTAATCTCTCTTGAGATTGGCCGCCGTGGCCGAAATCGGTCTGGAAGACCTTATATATGTAAAAATAATATTTAAAAACAAAATGATATATGTATTAAACTTTAATAATTGTATTTCCAAAAATACCTTTCTAATGATCTTTCATTCAAAGAGGCTCGTAGAAATGCTCTGAAGTAACCCAATGGGGTATTAATGTTAGATAGTATTTTGAACCTTTCTTTCTCATGTTTTGTAAGATGAAGACAACAATAGCTCCACAAAGAGTTTCCTAGGGAAAAATTAAAAAAAAATTTAAAGTCAATGTTAATTGTAAATTAATTTATTTTAAAGCATTTAAACTATTAGTATTTGCTACTACTTAGAAATTTACATAAAAACCAATAAACATGTTAAAGCCTGATAATTTTATTTAACAGAATACTAAACATATATAATTTTATATGTAATGTAAAGTTAGTATTAAAATAAGTACTTACCAATGTTAACAATATTAAAAGTTAAATTTAATCCAGCAGCTACAAAGTTTTGTATAGCTGAATTTGAAAGATTTGTCTTCAACCCATGACTAAGAACTTTTTCCCATTTCTCACACAGGTTTAAAATTCTGTAAATTAAGTTTTATTTTATACAATATTTATTTCAATGAGCAAGCTATATCACATATATCATAATTTACATCAAATTCACTATAAACATAGTGAATTTGAATACTATTAAGTGAATATTTTATTTTTATCAAAATATACACAATGTATACATAATTATAAGTTCACTAAATAAACTATACCGCATATCATCTTCCGTGGCCAATTCTGATCTTCCCCCGAAACGATTCTGACAGTTTTCAACGCATGATTGTAATTCACTAAAAGCAATTCTCCCACTCTCTATCCTTTTTTTAATTTCATCCTTATTATCTATTGCGTTAGCTAGAGTGTTTAAAAGTTTGTTATTCTGCAAATGACATGCATCTTAGTCCCAAATTGCTTAACGTAATTATTTGTGTAAGCAATTTAATGTAGAAGAAGATACAGTTGTATCATAATAAATATTATAACAACATTGTAGTTATTTTGTATATCCAAAAGTTAGATATTTGCTTGTGCATTCAAAGAAAATAATAATAAATAAATAAAATCATAGCTTATTTATCGATAAAACTATTATAAGACACCGTTAGTAATTATATTATATCTTAGTTTACTTTGAGTACGTACCATTATTCATATGAACGTATTATTTTAAAACATTAATTTTATTTTTATAAATTAATTTAAAAAAAACCAGTTATAATTACATCAAGAACATAAAATCTTAGGGTTATTTATTTATTTTGCATACGACAGTCAAGTCAAAAATTACCAATAATTTATATATCGTAAAAATGACATAATGTCATGAACATCAACAGTAATGACAATGAGTGATGAGTGATGACATAAAAATAATCAGTATTGCCCAAGGAGAATGTTATAGTTGTTTTGTCTTGCCAGATTTTATTTTAATAGCATTTCATAATGTATTGTTCTTAATATTGAATAGATTTGAGCATTTGTAAATATTTTTATACAGTTAATGTATGTTATATTCATTCGGAGCATTTTTATGAAAAATAATATTAAATATGGAATTTTGTAAACGTAATTTTTTTTTTAATATATAATATTTTATGAAAATTACAGTTTGTAGATTGATCGTGAAAGTACAATTTATATTTTGGTTTACTCAATCGTTAATCGTTCTATTTCTTTTTTTGTTGCTCGTTCATTCATTCATATTTCCGTCCGTCATGGCAAAATAACAAAATGGCGTTTGAGCTTGTCCAAAGTTTTATTGTACCTATTGAGTAGCATTTTACTTTTTCAGTTCATTTAATCGGCAACAATTTGTGGTATATTCAATTTTATATCTTATACATTATTATTAAACATTGATTTGGAACAGTAATAGCATTGTAGTGATTTATAAAACTGTATATTGGTTCGTGTTCCTGTGGTTCATTTGAGTGAAATTGTATAGTTGAACCATGAGTAATTACGAAGACGATCAGAGCGAGGATGGTGAATTAGCTCGAAGTCCTGTTCAAGATGAAATGGATTTTAGGTAAGTCATCTATTCCTTCATTGCTATAATCGATATACCTTTATTGATAGTATGTACAAGGCAGGTTATATTGATCCAGTGATTGAGCGTTATATCTACGTTTTAAGTAATGTATTCTGTCTTGTCGAATATTTTAGTTTATCTGATGAAGATCGTGACAACGCTGATTCTTTAGTTATAAAACCACCACAAGCTGTGATCCGATCTCATCGAGACAAAAGAAGTCACAAGCGAACAGCGAAAGACAGATACAAGGAAAGTGTACGGAAAGAAAAGAAACATCTCTACAGGTTAGTTGATTAACATTGACTTCGATTACTAAAACAATTGCTGTTATGTATATCGTTTTATTAATATTGATCATATTATTTAAGGTCTGACTCATTGCTCTGGGGGTGTACAACAAAATAATTATTTTTTCAACAGGGAACGTGATAAGTCGGAAAAAACAAAACGTGAATTTAGTAAAACTTTAGAGCGTGAGGAAATGCCTAAAGATTACTATAGGGAGAAGCAATACTACAGGGAAAAAGAAGCATACCGGGAAAAAGATGCGCGTGAAAAAGAAATGTATAGAGAGAGGGAGATTAGAGATAAGGATATGTATAGGGACAAGGAACTTTATAGGGAAAAAGATCTTTATAGGGAAAGAGAACATTATCGAGAACGTGAGATGTATCGGGAGAATGCATCTTACAGAGAGAGTGGTAGGCCCAAAGAAGCATATAGAGAAAAAGAAATGTATAAAGAGAAAGATATGCAAAGAGAACGTGAAATGTATGTAAATCGTGATCGTCAATATAAATATTCAGAAAATGATAGAAAACGTATGGAAACTGATAGAATAGAATCTAGGTTAAGAATGTTGGCTGAAGAAGGAAGGACACAAAATAATGAAAAAGAGAATAGAGATAAAACTTCTGGTGATAAAGAACTAGAAGATTTAAGAACTAGGTTACTTAGTAAAAGAATATCAAAAGAGTTACAAAGTCAAGAAACCAAAAAACATACTGATTTTGAAAAAGAAACAAAAAAACATATGGATTATGAAAGAGAAAAAAATTCAGACCGTTATATATCTCTTGACAAACATCAACAAGAGAGAAGAAAGAGATTACTAGAAGCTGGTAAAAATTTTTTATAATGAGCCTTTGTACAATGTTTAAATTTGTTTATATATCAATATATTTATTTTTAATTATAGAACGAGAAATGGTAAAAAGAAAACATGACTCTCGGGTTGAGCTAGAAGCAAGACGTGAAGAGCGTCGGCGTCGTGGTAAGAAGAGGTCAGTTTCACCCGAAGAGATGACGAGTAAGAAAAATAAAACAGATCATTCACCTACATGTGATGACTCAGTCGTTACATTATCAGATGCCAGCGACATGGAAATGAAAAGTGTGTCACCACATTCCGAACCAGAAGAAGGTAAAGTAATAAATTATTAGAAATGTATCAAATATCTGTACTGCACTATTGCAAACTTTGAGGAAATGCCTTGAAAACTTTGGAATTATCTGCCAAATTGCATAAGTGTTCTGCCTAGTTATTTAAAAGGCCTTTGCCTATTTTCTTGAGCAGAGCAATGTAGGCTCAATTACCTAATATGTATCACTAAATAAATATTTAGCTCCTCATATTTATGTTTTGTCAGTTCTTATCAACACACAAATAAAATGGAGATGCTAAATGCTAAGTATAGCACTGTAGTAAGTACAATTATTGGAGACCAATTTACTAAAATAAGACATAAAAATTACAGGTGAACATACTAATACAGAAACAGATGAAGAAAGTTCTGACACAGACACTGAATCGGATAGAGATTCAAAGTCGGAAGTTGATAATAGAGAAGAAAAATCAGAGAAAGATGATGAACTGGAAATTATTAACGAAAAAGAACAATCTAGGCAAAATTCTAAGTCACCAGTTTTATTAAAATCAAATAATCCGAGTCCATCATCACATGAATCAGTAAGGTAAGAATATTTCTCCTTTAGGTTTGCTACAATACAGATAATAATTAACATAATTTAACAATCCTCAGGTTTTCTTTAATTTAATGCAGGCATGTTATTCATACAAACTATTGTCCTTAATTTTTATATAATCTTAAAAAACATCATAATTTTGAGTCACTTTAAAATAATAAAATGTTGTAAAATTCACATAACTCATATGTTGTATAATGTATTATGTCTTATGTTTTGTGGGAAAAATGCTGATGAAATGATTAGGTCATGTAATAATACTACAATTGGATTGACATCTTTAACAAAGTTTGATTTTCTTATTGATATAAGACAGTTTATATGTAAGCACTCAATAATTAAAGGTCAAGATCACATTCAAGATCAAAGAGTAGAAGTCGTTCACACTCCTTTTCACCTCCTCCTCCTGGTGAAAATGGAAAAGCCACCACCGAAGAAGAGAAGCCTCAAGAGGATGATGAGGAAGTGAGGTTAAGAGAAGAAGCTATGAATGCCCTACCACCTTACTTTCCTGCATTACAGGTAAACCTTCTCATTACTGGTATTTTAAAATCAAAAGTGTGGTTTCTGAAATAATAGAAATGTAATGGTTTAATCAACAAAATGGATCAGCTAAATTTCTGTAAGTCAAAAAAGTTAAACCTTTTATACTTTTTTTTACAACAACGTTTTTTTTTACAACAAATAATGAACTTTATTTTATAGGGCTGTCGTTCAGTTGAAGAGTTTCAATGCCTCAACCGAATTGAGGAAGGCACATACGGAGTTGTTTACAGAGCACGTGACAAAACAACAGAGGAAATAGTTGCTCTGAAACGTCTTAAAATGGAAAAGGAAAAGGAAGGATTTCCTATAACCTCACTGAGGGAAATCAATACATTGCTTAAGGTAGGATCACAATTAAATTTTTTATTATTCTTAGCTCACTCGAGCCATCGTAATGCAACAGTGCTCACTTTTTGAAGGTATACAAAATTGTTTTTCTTTTCTCTTTTATTTACCCATGCAGCTTTTGTGAGCCATGAGTTGCTATGCACTCGATGGCTCTTATGTGAAATTCACAAAATTAATGCCTTGTATTTTATTCCTACAGGCCCGGCACCTCTTACCTGAAGAGGGTTGTGCTAGAGGTGTGACCCAATTGCAAGGGTTAACAACTTCGATACACGGGCGGGCCTAAGTATCTTATAAGGAATTTATTCCAGGGGAAAATTCTCAAATGCTCTCTCCTACAAAACAAATATTCACTGAAAAGTAATTTTCTTCTCATAATATATCCCTTTTGTATGAACATCGAAAGTTTCTGAAATGGCTATACAAAAATAATATTTATATCATCGAGAGTAATTTAGAAACGACAACATCGACCATCATCAAGAAAGGTAAATTCATAGAAATTTAAAGTGAAATAATTGCGTGGTTTTATTATAAACTTTATGTAAAACTTATATGAACTATTAATATTAATAAGAGGTATATTTTAAAAGCATGACTATTTCTGCAATAGCATAATATTTTACAAGACAATGTACAGACAAGGCTTGACATAACATAATGTCGGAATGGTTAAAAGTTTTAATTATTTTAAATTTGGTTTAGTTAAGATATTCTAATTTATAAAATATTTAATTAATTTAAGTATGAAAATAAGACTTTCTCCTGATCAACTAACTGCTATGGAATTTCTTAAGTTTTTTAATTTGAACTGTGGTTAAAATAGTTTTTTAATAATCAATATTATAGTTTATAACCATGATCAAAATACTGTGATTATTCGAAAATAGTTAAAATCGATTACTGTGGAAAATCTGTTAATAATTGTCGAAAACTACGAAGTTCGCGAGTACAAAGTCGCACACAAGGCTTAGTTTTAATTAATGAGAAACTGCTTGTGAACTTGATTGTTGTGTGTACAAGGTAACATGCATAATGTTATTATAATTTATTATTACTTTTTTTTTAGAAAAGTGACATGCTAGTAAGTGACTGTTTATTTAGGATAATTTTATTTTATTAGATTTGCTCAGTTTTCTAATTAACAAGATTATCAACATATGTCACTCAACACTTGTCGCTAGGTGGTAGGGATTTGTGCAAGCCCATATGGGTCGGTACCACCAACGATACCACCGATACCACCATTAGATATTCTATTGCTAAACAGCACTTACTATTGTTTCGTTCTGGTTTGAATGTTGTATGAACTAGTGTAACTAGTCAGGTTTGTGGTGCGTTGATGTAAGGAATAGTATAATATTTCTTACATCGCTAATGTATTGGCGGTGGTGACAACTTACCATCTGGTGGCCGGTTTGCATATCCGCCTACCTATAACATAAAATAATATAAAATATATCTTTCACTACACTATGCTATGTTTGTTAGGACTCAGATTTACTTGATAAAATATATAGTTACAATTTATTACACTAGAAACATATTATACCAGCTTATGACTAGTATTAAGATTTTGTGTGCATTGTTATGTTAAGTTAAGAAATTGGAATATTATGTTTTTAAAAGTATCCTAAATAACATAACCGGTCCATAAAGGGCCCGTACTATGACCGTAATAGGAACGTGTCCGACAAAAAAATATTCTTTGCACTGGAAAGTATTAGACTATGCCCACTAGACCGTCCCGTCACCGATCAGCACCGTCATAGTAGAGCGTATCGTATTGATTCCGATCCTGATACGTTCATAGCACGGTCATGGTATGGTACGGTATAGTGGGCTATAGTGACATTAAACCAGTATAAAAACTGGAATTTTATTGCTATTGTTAAAATTTTGTATTTTTGCATTCATCATTCCTATTTATACTTTTAAATATATTAGTTTTAACTATAACAGTCGAGTAAAGTTCTAAGTGATACAGGTATAAATTTATAAAACATTTTGTTTTTAAAGTGGTGTCCTATACAAAATATGAAATTGTTTCACGGGCTATATGAATTAAGTCCAATTTATACTAATATTATAAACGCGAAAGTGCCCCATCCAATTAAATGAAGTAATTTCATTTGAGACAAAGCGTAACTTAAGTATGTTGCCAGTTCTTTGCAATCATAATTACTTTAAAGACAATTTAAATTAGACTTACTGTCTGAATATTAAATTTAATTTAATCTTTCCAAATGATTTGAATGTACTCATAACATATGATAATAATCTACTTAAGTACAGTTTTACTAATATTATAAATGCGAAACTGAGTTTGATTGTTTGTTACGTTTTCACGTCTTATGTTACCATAAAACCAATCCGCATTGGAGCAGCGTGGTGGAATAAGCTCCAAAACCTTCTTTTCAAAAGAGGAGAAGAGGCCTTAGGCTGTTACTGTATGTTACCATAAATAAAAATTTGAGGAGCACTGCTAATCACGCCCCCCAAAACCCATGAGTGACGTATGAAAATTCCATTCAAATTTAGGTGCTGCTCAAAATTAAGTAGCGCTCAACTGTTTGATTTGGGGGACGTTTCAGTATTCGGCCGTTAACTATTCAACTCGTTGCATACATATTCGTTGTCAGCGGTATATCAAAGGACATAGGTTTCCAAACACTTCCTACAGACCCCCCCCCCCCCCCCTCTAACATACACGGTCAAAGTCGCGGGCGGAAACTAGTAAAGAATTATGGGTAAAAAGATCAATGGGAAGAGTTGTCGTGAACAACTATCATTTCAATATTTTTTTAAGTATGTCGATCCCAAAATGAGTATTTTATGTTTTGTTATCTGTTTATATTTTTATTAAGGAATTTTTAATTTTGCTATAAAGCAACCAGTTAAAACTATATGGTGTGAACTTCATAACGTTAGGTAAATCTTATGAATAAGTCATGCTTTTAAAATAGTCTACAAAGTGGCA
Source organism: Nymphalis polychloros (assembly GCA_905220585.2). Classification (NCBI taxonomy): domain Eukaryota; kingdom Metazoa; phylum Arthropoda; class Insecta; order Lepidoptera; family Nymphalidae; genus Nymphalis; species Nymphalis polychloros. The sequence continues at coordinate 7,349,072 of HG992247.1, forward strand.
ATATCTAATTTCTTCTTTGCATTTGTTAAAATGGTCTAAGAGGTTAATTGATTTAATGCTTTCTCTAATTAATAAACTAGCTAGATTTCATATATGACGCTTATATCGCGTTAAAATTTTTTTATATATAATTTGTTCTATGTTTAAATTACATTGAAATGATATATTGTATTTTTCATAAAATTGAAAGTGTTTCCACATTGCGGATTCACTTGTTGGTAAAAAGTAACTTCGTCTTACGTTTGGACCCAGCATATGTATCTTCTAGACCATTTTAAATTGTGTTAATGTATTAATGTGTTAAAATAACAAATGATGATATGTTATATAATGAAATACTATCAAAATCAGTTTAATTAATTCCTCACATATATATAATAGAGACAAGCTTAGAGTATAAATAAATATATGTAGTGTTTAAAGGAAGTATAAAAAAATAGATCTAAACAAATGATTTCCTAGATTATTGTAATATTTAATTTAAAGGTTAATATGTGTTATTATTTTTCAGTAAATAAGTGTATTGCGCAACAGTTCGTCGGTATTTAAGTGAATTATCGACAATCTGCCTTCGAGCACTTTCTTCGGTGCAGTTAAAATGTGTTACTGCATCTATTCTCATATAGAATCTTCAATCAAACAATTGAGACATTCATACAAGCGTCCCTGGGGTCTACACCTCTTGCTTTCATTAAATAAGAAAGGTTAATGTCACAATGTATCATATGAAGTAAATAGTATGCTGGTTATAATAAAACCATAAACTGTTTATATTTAAAAAATAATTTACATTGTTTTTAAACAATTTAATAATGTCAGGTAGTATATATGAGCTAAAGAAAATGCTATACTAATGCAACAGTTTTTTTTACCAGTCACTAAACGAAAGCGTATAGCAAAGAAATAGGCTTCATTCATTGATATCTTTGAAATCTCGAAGATATCATCAAAAACTACGTTTATATTTTGCGATAAAGTTGTTTATATACAATATTAATTGCTATTAAATTTTTAAAACAATATATTTTGAGCCTAAATTTTAATGAAAACTCTCGGTAATCTTTAGCGAGGTAACTTCACTAATAGCTAGTGTTGGATCTTTAAAATATGTTGACATTATAAACTGATTTTGATTGTATCTATTTATGTTTTCTATTTGTAATGTATTTATTGAATATAAGACAAGGTTATATAAAGTATTGCCATATCAGAACTAACAATGTTCATATAATCAAGTTTTGCGTTACGAAAAATACGATAAATAGTTGCATACGATAAATAGTATTTATTTACTTTAAAATTGCTGAAAATTCAAGGTTATTAATTTTGTGTATTTTTTAAACATGTTCTTTTTTTTTATACCCTTATCGTTCTGCTTTAGTGATTAAGATGCCTGTTTATTATTTTTTATATGTATAACTTCAATAGTTTCTGCCTAAGAATGCATTGAAAAGTACGTAAGTAACGGGTGTTTAAAGTATTTATGATTTTTTATTTTTAAAAAAAGGGTGAAAATTTCGTATGGTGAAAATCTGGCTTTCCTAGTTAAAATTTATTACTTTATTGATTCAAAAATCTTAATTTAGATAATGTAGGATTTATCAAATATTTTTTTTTTTTTTTTCACCAGTTTGCATTAATTATATGAAATTGATTTTTCAATGCATATAAAAAATTAAGATTTTTATTATAATGTACAATTATATGATGTCGATAATTTAATTTAACTTTGTAAGACTGAAAAATCTCTAGAAAGCAATTTCTAAATTGTTATTCTAAATATTCTTTGGTATAGTTTGGGATGCTTTTGTTTGCATTTTCAATTTTCAAATCAAATTTAATGTAATAAATATACAACTGTCAAATTTATATCCTTGCACCTTGGTTACCTTTCATATATTTTATATAATTTATTTTTATAAACATGCACAATTGTTGTTTGTTGAGCTGTTAACAATAGTTGTGTATTAAGATACAATGATCAAAAGCAGTCCAAACAGTATATTAATTTGATTTGAAATAATATGACAACATATATTTATCAAATATTGATTTGGTTTTCATCTATTCATAAAAGGATTTTCAGTCACACGTTTTTTTACTACTACGTTACTAAGTTTTTGATTAAATAAGCTTTTTATTTGTTTTCTTACAAATCTTACAATGGTAAAGCAGATATTTTCTAAGTGTGACATCAACAAGAAGATCGTCGTTGGATCTTATGGTCATCGTCGTTTCTTTCATATATTGCAAGTGTCATTGCAAGTGTCATTGTCACCATTGTACTAACAAGACGCACATCCTATTCACTTGTTGCAGGGCCAACACCCGAACATTGTGACCGTGCGAGAGATCGTGGTCGGCTCCAACATGGACAAGATATTTATAGTTATGGACTACGTCGAGCACGATCTCAAGAGTCTGATGGAAACCATGAGAGCTAAGAAACAAGTGTTTTTACCAGGTAATTATTTTATACATAGTCGTTTAGAGGGATGAAAAACTATAACGGCTTCCTTTAAAATTGTTGCTTTTTTCAGGCGAGGTCAAATGTTTAATGACGCAGTTACTGAAAGCGGTCCATCATCTACACGACAACTGGATTTTGCACAGGGATCTCAAGACCAGCAATCTCCTGCTGTCTCATAAGGGAATATTGAAGGTAAAGTTTACGTTTCTTTATTATTTGGTATCGTTTAAATGACGTCCGTGGAACAAATGAATATGAACGCGTACGGCAGGTGGGCGACTTCGGGCTGGCGCGCGAGTACGGCTCGCCACTGCGGCAGTACACGCCCATCGTGGTGACGCTTTGGTACCGCGCGCCCGAGCTGCTGCTGTGCTGCAAGGAGTACTCCACGCCCATCGACATGTGGAGCGTCGGATGCATATTCGCCGAGTTCATCACTATGAACCCGCTGTTTCCCGGGAAGTCGGAAGTGGACCAGCTGAATAGGATTTTTAAAGTGAGATTCACACGTTCTCGTTCTGTAGTTGCAAGTACAAATAAATTGTAGGAATGACTAAAATACTTAGTTACACAACCTGTTATTTTAAGTTAGTATTTAGTTTAATCCTCGTGGTGAATGTTAATTTTATCAATACTTTTTTTTAGGACTTAGGTACGCCCTCGGAGTTACTCTGGCCGGGGTACAAGGAGTTGCCCGCTGTGCAGAAGATGACGTTTGCTGAGCATCCTTCGGGTGGATTGCGTCAACGAATCGGCTCCGACTTGCTATCGGAAACTGGACATTCATTACTTCAAGGATTCTTAACTTATAATCCTGCTAGGAGATTTACAGCCGATGCTGCTCTGGAACACGCGTATTTTAAGGTGTGTGTAAAACGCCTTTTTTATTTCTTCTCTTATAATTTCGATAAAAAAATATCTTTCTCGTACTATTTTTTGATTGATTTTTTGGATTGATATATTCCTGATTTCTATTACATATTTATCGAGTTATCGAAGGATGATCGAATCGATGAATCGCATAAAGGAAAAGGTAAGGCTAGGTAGATCAATTATCAAGTAGGTAGTCTGTCTGAGTATGGGAACTAGGTCCACTAACTGTTGTTTATTAATTATTATTTTACTTTATTTGAAGACTATAATATCGAGATAAAACCGAAAAGTATCTGTGTGAGGTTAACCCTTAATTGGGCGCGCCTAAAAAGTTGCATAAGTGGTCGCGTGGGGTGTTTAGCACCCCCAATTAGTAAATTAAAATAAAATACGAAATACATGCAAAATCAGACTTTTATTAATGAGAACATTTCAACTTACATATGAATCAACTTTTAAACTTCTCTTTAATATAATTAACAATTGTTTTAAATATGATAAATTTCTTTTACAAATCTTAGTTTTACTCGGTACTATTTCGGCAGACTACTTGATATGATCATTGCACACATTTTTACGGCACTTAGAGCATTCAGTCTTAGTTTTCCGGTCCTTAGTTCTTGGACATATATGGCACCTTTTGTATGCCTGCGACCGGCTAGCTTTAGAAACCGATTCTTTATCTTGAATTTCATAAATCGATTTCCACTTCACGATCGAAATTCACTAATCGAGAAAAAATCATTTCCTGTACCATCAGTAAGTGCAGCCAATAAATCTTGATAGTTCAAGTGCAACGATCGAAGCACTCCCGACATATAAAGCAGTCCATAGAATGCAAGTAACTCTTCGTAAGAAACAACTTTGCTTATGTTATATATTCCTTTGTGTAAGTGAGAGTAAGACTTTTAGCTTCCCTTGCATTTTACTGCTAATCTAAAACAAAAATACCAAATCATAATCTCAAAAGTGTTAGAGTATTATATTTCAACTTATATACCACCTTTTGCATTGATAACGTGTCAAATTACAATGCTTGAAGCATACGGAAATAATTTTACCAAATATCCACTTACCCGCAATTCAGACCACACAAACAGTCACCTGGGGCATCGTACACCCCAAACACGCTCTCTGCCCCCAACCGTCCACTACTGAGTGCCGATTGCAACTAAGTTGTGTTCGCAACAATTCAATTATTTTTCAAGTTATGAGCCTGAAAACTTTCTTTGGGGTGTACGACACCCCACGCGACCAAATAAGGGTTAAGGGTTAATGTTTGCGGTTAGTTAATTATAGAAATACATACCTTAAAACGTCGCTCCTATAATCTCATATTAAACTCGTTCAGGAGCACCCCGTGGCGATCGAGCCGGCCATGTTCCCCACGTGGCCCGCCAAGTCGGAGGGCAACCGGCGCACCACGCACAGCCCCAAGCCGCCCGCCGGCGGCGCCGCCTACGCGCAGTTCGCGCGCGCCGACTCCGACGAGTCGCTCGGCTTCCACGTGCAGAACCGCTCGCTCAACGTCGCGCCCGGCTTCTCGCTCAAGTTCTAGCGGCGCCGCACTACCGTGCGTGCACGGCAGAATAAGAGATCGTCACGTTGTGATCGTTAACTTTGTGAATAATTCCACGAGTAATTATTGTTTTCGTGACGTATGAGAGAGAAAATATTTTAATAGCATTGTCACTGAATTTAATTAGTCAACGATGTTATAATCTATGACTAAATTAAAATTTGATATTGTGATTTAATTTAATCATATGGTTTTTACTGGAAAGGAAGGAAAGATTGTTCTATGGTATGCCTATATATTATACACACCAATAAGACTATCTTTGTTAGTGTGTGTGAATGCAGAATATTCGTAAACAGTTTTTTTGCCACAAACCGATATAGACCGATTGTTTAAAAGATAATTTAATAATTAATTTAAAAGTCCGGAAACCATATAAATTAAACTTGACCGTTGATTTAATTGGCAATCTTAAATTATATTTAAGGGGTCTTTTAAACAATTCTGTAAATCCTCGCTAAAACTAACGCAAGCAATTGAAACTACTAAAATGTGTTCATTTCTTACAATATACAAGTATTTGAATGTTATATAAACTTTTGTAATGTATAAACGATGTATGTAGCCTATATCATTCGCAGTAAGGTGCAATCGATGGATTTATTATTTGTAACATTAGGTCATAAAAATATCAAACTAAGAACATGAAAAAAAAAACATTGATATGCATGTAACGCATTTAGTCATCTAAATTATAAATATAACAATATCTAATACGAGAGCTGGTTAACATTATAATTGTTTGCAAAATAATTTTAAATACGTAAAATGCTACTCAAACATCTGAGAATTGTAAAAATAGATTTCTAAAATAACTATTTTCATATTTTGAAACAGTAACTTAAAAAAAAAAACTAAATGTTTTATGTAATTAGCAACAAATGTAAATATTCTTTAAACCGAATAGCGTACCCATAAAAGGGTAACATTAGTTTTAGAAATAATATGGTACAATATATGTTTTGACAAAAAATATACTTTTATTTCGATAGCCTTTTAAATTAAAAAAAACAGATAAAACGGTTTGTAGGTAAGATCTGTGATCCATTTTGGTATTCCAAAATGTTAGCGGCCGGCGTCGATTAAGCCCTTCGGTAGTCCCAGTAGTGAATTGATCAAGTCTCCGTTACGTTTAATCGCTTGATACTTAGTATCGATTAAAGCATTCGTTTCTATCAATATTTTTCCATTTATGCCTCCATTGTACGCGTCTATCATAGAATGGATGTGTCGAACGTACTGAAACGAGAAGAAAGTATGTCATGTATACTTATCATTGCAGTATCTCTATACAAAAGTATATTATAGAATATTGTTTCTCGGTTGTGGTATACAATTATTTATTTATGCTACAAAGCTAAAGACACAAGACTCAAAACGAAAAAATCGATGATCGAATCGCGGATATGTAACAGGATTCTGATTGGAGGAAATAAATAAAAAAATAATCTTATATGTGCACATCAAGTGAACGGGCTTGATATGAAAGAGATAATCATATACGTTATAAATAAAAATTAAACAAAGATTAGTATAGCTAAGAGATATTAAAAAAAATTTATAACGATCGAAAATTTTGAAACTTATAAAAGTATTAAATAGTCCTTAAAACGTTATTTTCTGTTGCGTGTTTTGATTATCTACATGTTTTATTTTAAGTTTGCTATTTAATGTGTGTAAAATCTTCCTACTGCATTGAACCAGTTCTACCTAAACGATTGAGCTCACGAAATTTTGTACACGTTTTTGTTTAGGTATACAAATATTGAATGTTTTAAGTATTAAAACATAGTTTTATATGAAAAATAAAAAGTTTTTTTATGTCGCATCGAGCGTCAATTTTATCACGTTGTTTTTTTATAGTATAGATAGGCGGACATATGAGCATATGGGCCACCTGATGGTAAGTGGTCACCAACGCCCATATAAATTGTATGTTTCTTTAAAAAAATATATCGCCAATGCGCCACCAACCTTGGGAACTAAGATGTTATGTCCCTTTTGTCTGTAATTACACTGGCTCACTCACCCTTCAAACTGGAACACAATAATACCAAGTAATGCTGTTTCGCGATAGAATATCTGATGAGTGGGTGGTACCTACCCAGACGAGCTTGCACAAAGCTCTACCACCGAGTAATTAAGTAAAATTTATTTGTTCACAACTTTTTATCGTAATATTAATTGAAGACCACAATATTTTTTCAATTATTATGAAATTAACGCGAGCTAGACTGCGAGTTTTAACACTAATATGTTCAAAAACTAACTAAACATGAAAATGAAGTATTCTTCTACAATAACAAATATCGCACAAAGTCATTTTAGTAAAATAAAGTGAAGAGACAGCTTATATAAAATATTTATATAATTATGAAATTATATATTATGTCATAAATACTAATTGTTCCGCAAATAGTTGGACTGGCAGACAGACCAATGTAAATAAAGATTATATAAAGCTTAACATCAAATCGATGGTTCAATTGTTATCGTTAATTTTTAATATGCCCCACAATAATAAGTATACCTTTAAAGCAAGACAGTCTAAACTAGTATTTCTCATAAATTATTAAATATTATTGGTATTTTTTAATTAAGGATCACGGCCCCTACTCAGACTGTTCTACATTGCTGAACTTTCGATGAGATAACGTTGAAAATGGTGCGTCACACTAATCGCACGATTATCATTCTATCTTTGTCATTAAACGTATAGCGATAATCCGAATATTTGACTTGAGCTACTGCGCGATATAAAACTTTAAGTTGCCGTTAAACCAGAACATGTAATCTTCAGTAAGACCAAAACCAAATATAGAAATTAGAAGATTTAAGAAGAATATCGAAAGAATATTTCGAAATATAAAAAGAATGCATGGTATGGTAGTCTGTACCTATAAAATGTGTACTAAAAAAAGTTAACATTACGGATTTTAAATTCTTCAAGATCAGATTTTAAAATCTTATTATTTATTAACAGTTGAATGAATCTAAAAATTGAAATATTTTTAGGTGTCAACGTAAAACTAAAATTTTTATAAATTAATAAATGAAAACATTTTATTAAGGCATGAAAGTTTTATTTACTTACCTCCTTATTAGGCAAAGTCTGTAAATTTTGATCGTCCAATGAATTGTCATTTTGGGAATTAATTTTATATGCTATCGTATTAGGGGCCATTATGAATATAAGCATTGCAGCTAACTTTAATAAATGCAGAGAAGACATTCTGTAAATAAAAAAAAACTATAAAATAAATGTTACTTTAATAATTTAATTATTTTATAATTGAATTTAAATATGAATATTTCTTATATTATTTTAATAAGCTCTAATAAAATGTTAATAAAAACAATTTGAATTGATGAAGTACCTTAAACAATGACAACGAAACTGCCGCTTCGGTCGTTGACTGAGGTAGGAATGTTAGGTGGTAATCCGTTTCAGCAGTTTTGTAGGCGGAATCGACTGAGGCCGGGGAGAGGAAGCTCTCTGTCAGTTACTTCTGCCCGAAAGCACGTTTTTGCGGGCGGTCGTGTTCGCGACAGCTTATAGGCAACTCAATCACATAACACTTGGGTGCCTGGCAATATGTGTCATTGTTTTGTTTATAAAATAAATGCTTTTATTTTTTAAGAACCTCCATTCTCTTTGAAGTATTTAACCGCTTGGGCAAAATGCATGACTTCTGTAATCGTTACATGCGAAGTTGCACACTTGATTTTTTAAAATTATAATTGATTACCTATATATAAGTTCCAAATCATTACATACTAATATATCCAACGTGTATGTACGTTAAAAACGCTTCTAATCTGACGGGTAAGATTAAAAAAAAAAAAACAAATTTTGAAACCGACCTATACGACATACCTACTCTATACTTGTGTAGAGATAATGATGATCAAAGAGACAGATTTATTCTCCACGCAAATATTGTGTATATAAAGATGATTTTAAATTCATATCGGCATATTTTGCCTTTTTAGAGCCTAACCGTAAGAAAAAAATTAGGCACAAGCTACACACTTATAAAACGTGGGCGTGGGTCTTTTTTTGTACTTTTATGAAAGTAACTCATATAACTTACACTTTGGCTTTCTTTAGCTTAACTACGCAATAGTATTTATTTTGTAATAGTAGCTACTTTTGATCACCTTATAACTTATCAAATCAGCATCCTTTGGCCGTTATCCAATCCATTTTTTTGGTAAACGCAGTTAGTTTCATTGCTGTCGGGACCTAGTTGGAAAAATTGGTTAATGATCTGAGTCTAGTTAGTTAGGGAATATCGTCATTATAACAAGCAACTGGACTGTCTCATCCCCCAAGATCATTCGAAGGCGTCGAGCATGTCAGATCTGTCGTTCATGACATATTCACCCTTAGCTGTTAGTTAGTGGCGAGTTGGCGACGAGTCAAGCGGTTAGTACTTATGGATTATTTTTGAAGTTCTTACATTAAGGCGCCATATTTAGCTCTACCTACCTCATTCTTTTAGTCACTTCATATTTCTAACAATACGATATCGACAAAGCAGAGTTCTCATTAAGACAGAATAAATGAGTATAATATATTGATAGAAATTATTATTTAAATTAAATCAATTATTTATATAATAAATATTTGATCGCAAAAAATAGTAACATAATCTAAACCAGGTGACTCAATTTGACTCTTTAACGTGACAATATTTGCAAGTACTTAAGTATTTATGTATGCATGATAACAAATGCTAAATATTGGTGTGATAAATCGTGGTTTATTTTCATTCCAGTTCAGTGAATAATTTAAACAGATATTACATTTTTGTGACTATATTCAATTGTGTTCTTTAGTTATAGTATTACAAAATGTGTACCTTCCTTAAATCCTTCTAAATAAGAAGAGAGGAAACCTTTGCTCAATAATGGTCCTTATAAAAGATTTCAATATAGATTTTAAATTAATAAGGTATTTATTAAAAATAAGTACAGCCAGTATAACGTAGTAAATTGTCTAATCGTTCGTCTTAGTCTATTATTAATTTATAGTATTAACAGTACGCCAAAAGGCGAAGAAGGGTTGGTCTATGCCGGATCTTGTTATTAAAATTCAAACATCGATTCGATCAATGTCGATTTGAAAAACCAAATGAAATTTTATCAAATCTCATTGTTTGAGTTTGATTCTGTTTTTTATAGATACATTGTATCATATAGTATGATAAATATCCTTTGAAAACAATTTCAAATAAAATACCTCAGTTGAGTCGCATGTTTGTAATTGTAATATTTACCAACGTTGTCAATAAATGATAAGGACACATGTATTTGAAAAAACAAGTCCAATATATTATTAGGACAATATTAATTAATCCTAGTAAATTAATATGATAAGGGACTAAACCTTATTGATTTAAGTTATAGATAATGTTATTGATTATACTTTTTATTAATGTATCATGGGGCATACAATCGAGTAAATAGATCGCCTTTTGGTGAATGGCTACTACCTTAAGTCACTACTACCCAAAACCATGAAATTTCGCACGAAATGTAATATTTACCATTATTCTTTATGCTATCAATATGATGTGAGAATCAAGGATAGATTAGAATAAAAAAAAAGATTCGATTCGACGTTCTGGTATAAATGCTTTTATTTAAAATCACAATTTGTAATGTTGCCTTCCAACCATCGATTCAGTTCTTGGATTTGTTGCAAAACAGTGTTTCTAGAAGTGCCACCTACACTTGTATATTGTTCTACGCTTGACTCCCAGGAGAAAATTTTCATTAGTTCTTCTTCTGTGCCGAATTCAGGACTAAGAAACAAAACATATTTACTTATAATATTAGATTCGATTATTTTGAATTTTTAATGTAAAATACATATTTTTTTATATATTTTAAAATATGCAATTTATATCATTTATATGGAAATGGAATATAATGAAAGCAAAAATGCCTCTTCATATCAATTAAAATGATACAATCATCATTTTGCAGTAGAATTTCTATGGGGCTAAGAATATGTATGGAGTTGTAAATGTTAACGTTACATGATTTGTTAACATGAATATTGACTAACGGCCTTATTCATAAACGTTGCTTAGTTACTGTTTAGCTAAACACTGATTTGTCTCTTTCTGTCATTATTGATTTGACATACGAAAGAAGAAGACAAAATATTGTTTAACTAATCACCAGTTAAATAAAGTTTATGAATAAGGCGGTAAGAGTCTAAGACTTAATGAGGTGATACCATATCGCGACATATTCTCGATGCGGCAGTTGCAGGAGATCGAGTCCTAGAGCGGTAGCGCGGCGCAGTGCGGCTCCGACGAGGTGATGAGCGCGGCGAAAGGGCACACCGCGACGCACCAGTGCGTGCGCCAGGTCCGTCGCCAGCATGCCCGGCTCTAAGAGACTGCGTGCCTTGTCAACATCGACCTAAAAAATGAAGTCGTTAAGTTAAAACAAAAACTCATTAAGATACGTCTACGTTTTACTACTTATATTTTTAAAAGTGCACTAACAGATTTTCGTATATTATTACTGTCTGCTCTATTAGTTCGGTTATATATGATAAATCACACATATAAGATTTGGGCTGGTTCATTTATATCTACAGTATAGCTATATAGGAATTGCGCTTCAACAAGAAAATAATGTTACTATTCTTTCTGCCATTCAAGGTGGTCGTGATTTGTACTGTATTTTTTCTTCGGTGTACATTTAATTATATAAAAAAAAGACCTAATATAAAAAAAATATTATGTAATAGTTTTTCTATTTTGACATCATTATAAATAGCGAATTATAAGCAGAAAATTAAATAAGATTTTTTAAAGATTTAGTTAGTAAAACACAAACGCACTTTCATGGTAGATACGGTTCCGACGGTGACTTTCAAGCAATCCAGCAATCTGTCATATGCCCTGAATAGGATTTCCTTATCCGATTGTAAATCCTTATTATAAGTGCTCGGTAAGCCTTTTAGTATACAGCTAAATGAGAATGCGTCTCCCAGTAAAATTCCAGCCGCGCCTCGTACAAGTTCCAAGCCATCGGGATTGCGTTTTTGGGGCATGAGACTAGATCCGGTAGAAAATTGGTCCGAGTGCTGTATGAATTTAAACTCTTGAGAGCTGTAGATTATTAAATCCTCTGCTAATCTACTAAGATGTAATCCACATAATGATGCCCAATTGAGAAATTCAACTAAAATATAAACAATAACACTTTATTTTGGCACATATTTTGACCTAAAGATTTATTATTTGGGCTCACAAAATAAGACATTTATAAGTAATCGGTATTTCTATATATGTATAATCTATACTTGAAATTGTACTATCACATTAGCTTCACGTGTAGACATGTAGTTACCTCAACTTGATTATAAATATCTATCGGGTTCTATGGTAATAATAAATATTTAAGAAATTACCTATGTGGTCTCTTGATCCAACCGCAAACATAGAGTTAGGTGTAACATTTTCAAATCCCAAATTCTTAGCTAATCTTTTTCGATCAATCGGCAAAGCACAGCCGGCAATAGCACCACTACCAAGAGGGCAAGACGACAAGCGAATTCTTTGTTCTTCTAATCTTGCAACATCGTCTCGAAATGACCAAGCATAGCTGTTAAAGTAAAAAAAAATCTTTTACAATAGAATTCGTTATGTTTTAGTGTTTAAAATTTAAGGTTAAAGTTATTATGACTCGCCTCATTAAAAAGTGACTCCACCGGATAGGCTGTGCTCGTTGCAAATGAGTATAACCGGGAAATATTGTATCTATTTCTTGCTCTGCCCGTTTTAAGAGAACCTTTTGAATTTAAAATACATATTGTGCTATTTACCTAAAGTTAACATTAGCAATTATTGTTTGTGTTGTTTAAAAACTTTACCGAGATGAGATGTAAAATTTCGTTCTGAATTCTTTTAAGAGAAGTCATCATCCATAGCTTAGTGTCGGTAGCGGACTGATCGTTGCGACTACGAGCAGTATGCAGGCGTAGAGCGGCTTCTCCAGCGTGCTCTGTTAGACGTCTTTCAACAACGGAATGTATGTCTTCCTCAGTATCGTATAGTCTTCCGGTACGCGAAAGTTCCTCTGCGATCTGCTCCTCAACCTTAGTATAATATACAACATGATGTGACTAAAATTTGTCATTTGTTATAATAATATTATCATTACACAGGTAGGTATATACATTGGTTTTCCATGCTTATTTTCAGTACCAATACATTTAGGGTTAATAATTATTTTATGGGTGATTGATTTAGGGAACAACAGTATCCCAGAAAGCTTGCCAGAAAGCGAAACAGGGATATTTCCATAAATTACGAAGAAATGACTTTTCGGAAGAACACACGTTGGAATGCGATCAGACCGGCAAATAAATACAATATCAATAACAACAACAAAAAAAAAAATCGCTGAGCTTTTTTTGGTCCTTCCCAGGACCGGCCTCTCCAAACTACATGTAAATAAATACTGAATATCAATTACTAAAACGCATATTATATCGTACCTTTTTTTTTCTATAACTTACTTTATCTAGTCCCTTTTGTATAGCATCATTGTCAGTTTCAGAAAGATGTCCACTTCGCTGTAGTTCTTGAGCCCACGCTTTGCTACCTTGGATATCTTCTCTATAAAGCCGCGAGTCTATTCCAAGAGAGTCGTTTAGACGTCGTAATACAGAAGAAGGTTCTTCTTCAAAACAACCTCCCCATAGCTTATATCGCTAAGAAATATAAAAACTATAGTCAGTTTAATTTAACTTTAAATGAAAAATTCATTTAAACAAATAATTAAACCTGTTTTGTTTTACGATAAATGCTATTACTTACATCAGACATTATTTTAAATATTTTCACAATTATAAAGTAAGACGCAATATAATTTATACTACTCGGTATGTCGTTATTATCTTTGCACAAACTTGAATGAGATAATACATATTCTTTCTATTTCATTACTGGATGTTGTAGTTATCATATCTTTAGGTTAACTTAGGTCGAAGATATCCATTATTATACTTTGTGCTATTACATATAAATACAAATAACAAAGTTTTTTTTTCAACCGATTATGGCGGATGTATTGTATGTATATATATAATGAATTAAACGAATTGAATCTACCTAAAATATTTTTGAAAAGGTGAAGATTAGATCTAACTATGGAAAGTTGCGTTGCGGCTGAGTTAAAAAGTGTGAATTGGTTGTGCTGTAAGTGAATGTCAAAAAAGTAAAGTTGGTCAATCAAAATAGTGATTTCATCCCATTTCTTTTTTTTTTTTATATTATCTGCCTACATTGATAGGTGAAGTCAAGCCTACATTTTAGTTCTTTACTATCGCAAGCAAACGAATTTTCGTGGACCACCGCTTATGAATTGTGAACCCCCATTTTTTTGTCACGCCAACGTAGACCCCCGTCGAGTCTCCCGTAGATCCCTGGGGATTCACCTGGACCACTTTGGGAACCATCCCATCCATCGCCAATGCGCCACCAATCTTGGGAACTAAATTGTTATGTCCCTTGTGCCTGTAGATACACTGGCTCAAATTAAAAAATATGAAAATAAGAAACGTGCTTTTCATCTATTTGTAGTTCAGTGGCGTAGCTTGCCCTTGATAGGCTTGTAGCAAAATGTAGTGGCCTTCATCTTAACTGTGGCGATGTTTTTCTTTCAAGCGAATTTTGTGCCTTGATCGTCAGTGAGTTAAATTTAAATTACCTATTCAAAATCAAATTAATTTTTCATTAAAATTTGAAATTTAGCGAACGCTTTTAGAGTTTCAGTGATAATATTTTACGCGTTTTCGGGTTCAGGCCCCCTGTGGCTAGGGGGCTCCGTATCTTTGATTCGATTGAAATAGGCACCGGTTGTAGTTTAAAAATAATGAAAGGTGTAGGTAAATTATTGATTAACTAAGAGTAGTACTGTTCGCTTCCGATATCGAATAATTACTTTTAAAGAAAAAAATAAGGATGCTTACGACGAAACAAAGCTAAATATTGTTTTGTTATTATTGTATGAGATTATTTGTAATCGGTTGAGACAAACCTTTAAAATATAAACAGCGTCATCTATGGTTTTTTTTGAGTAACAACTATACACAATGACTTATCTGTTCATGTAAGTGCGGCGCTAGTCAAAATCTGTTTTTTTTTTTGGAACTATCGGTTTAAACCATCCCATCCATCGCCAATGCGCCATTATTTATTCTACGTTTCGAATTAAGCCAGTAATTGAAGTTAATTTTTTCTTATAATTATGTTCAATTTGAGTATTCCAGATAACTGTCCATTCTTAATTCGAGGTATTTTTACTGTGTTTTTGTTGTAGTTGTTCGTTATGAATTGTAAGGGGTGTATGTGGCAATATTGGTTTGTTTTTAGCTTTAATAATAATGTAGCATGTTTTTAAGTATTTATTGTTAGGAGATTACGTTGAAACCATGCAGATAAAGTATTTAAATCTTCTTGAGCTTTAAAGATAAGATTTTGTATAGATGATCAAAAATAGAAAAGACAGGTATCATCTGCATACAGGATTATATGTCCATGTAAGCCAAGGTTTTATTTATATTATAAGACAGACCGGCAGACCGATAGACGGCCTAATATAGATCGTTGCGGGACGCCACATGTTACAGGTAAATTACTCTGATAGTTCCCAATTTTTGCCATTTGATACCTATTAGTTAGATAAGATACAAACATTTTTAAAGCATTGTCGTGGACACCTATGCCTCCAGCTTTTTCAATAGTAATTTGTGGCTCACAGTATCGAAGGCTTTCTTTAAAAATATTTTTGGTATCGATACTGTGTTTAATTTTAGTGACCAGGTCAATTGTCGCAGTGACTGCTACTTTTTGTCCTAAAACCATATTGCCGTTTAGAGATGAAATTGATTGTTTCCAGATATTTGTATAATCTATTGTATAATATTTTTTCTAGACCTTAGATAGGACTGGTAAAACAGAAATAGTAGTCCACGTTTTTACCACCAACAGGGTCGTTAAAAACAATTAATATATTTTTTTAAGAAATTTTTTTGCTTAGTATTTTATAATTGATTTCATAAATAGAACCGACACACGATACCTAATAACCACTTCACGGGTCGGACACGAATTTTGTTACAGCCTGTTTAGTGCAGTGCAGAAATGAATTTAGATTATTCACGTAAGATTTACGTAACAAACTTGAATTTCATGTTCTTGTAAAACAAAGAAGAACAACTAATATCCTTTATATTAATCATTGTTCACTCATAACAATTTCATTGCAATTCTAGCTTGATTAATTTTTCATTTATGACAAGGAAAACTATTATAATAAAACGTATGCGTCTCGGGACGCTCGACAGAAGTGATAATATTTATTATTAATTATAATATATTAAATATAATTTAAATTAGTACTTGAGAGTTGCTAAATGATTATAAGTACTATCTGTATACGTTAGATGGCGTTAGGTTGGTGACTCTTAGGTAAAGCAGACTACGGTCGGTAAAACGGCGCCGTAACGCGCTATGTTACGAAGCGGTTTACCCTCCCATAAGAAGTTATCACTTCAAAATAAATATTTATTAATGTAATATAATTTACATAGATATTTAAGTAGCAAAACTCAGCGGTCATAATATTAAAATGTATTAAAACTCTGTAACGTTCAGATAAGGAGAAGTATCTCATATTGTTTTCCAAAAAAGTGTATTCGCGCGCTTTCTCTTCGCGGAAAATAGTAAAGCGCCTTTTCTTGACCCTAATGAATTTATTATAGCTTCAGCAGTGTCATCCAAATTTCATACATTTTGAAGATCGCTTTTTATATACACAGAGATACTTCTCCTTACCTCTCCTTATTAAGAAAAAGGTCGTATACACAGGCTTGCAACTGAGTCCAATTTCAGTGGTGAGAGATGAGGTGCGAGTGTGTAGCAACTGCTAATTCGCAATACCATCCGCTTGAGGTACTACGTCGCTGCTATCGAAGCTGATATTTTTCTTTCCCAAGTATTCTGTTATTTAATCATTGTTTTAGTGTTATGTTGAGTTTTGCGGATTTTTTGTTATTTAACTTTTGTTGTGTTTTGTATGGATTTGGAAAAATGTTCGGGATAATTATTACGCGAATTGTCATGCCTCTGGCGGCCGTAAATTGAACTTAACAGCATCAGTATGTCAACGTACCCCATACTGAAGTTGCAAGACCTGTGTATACACAGGTCCGTGAATGAAGTGAAAAATGACGTTATCCATGTCGTGTCAGACGTCAGTTGTCACTCATTGTCAATTGTTATCATTTTCATAATAATACACATGTGAACAATGAACATGTTTGTATTTAACAAAAATGGAAACTTGGGACTAACTTGTTACGTGTATTTGTTTAATAAATGGAGCTGTTAAGGAAATTTAAAGTATTATCCATGTAGAACTTTAGTTTTTTATGTAAATATATGAAACATAAATATCTCCCAGTTCTAAGGACTTAACCTAAAGCTTGACTAGGACTTATAAAAAGAATAAGTTAAACTATTTTTAATGATTATACTCACTATATAATTCACAAATGGAAGAAATTAATTCTGTTAGAGAAGAACTGAATTATGAATCAAATTTTCCGCAGTATACACTTTTTGATATTAAAATAGATCCGGGTTTGAAAGATGACGATGGGATGGAATTACCACGACCATTTACAAAAAATCAAATGCGAAAATGGTTGAAAAAGGTTAGATGGGAAAATAGTAAAGCTGAAAAAAGATCTAAAGAGAAAGCCAGAGCCAAAGAACGAAGAAGAAAAGCAAAGGCTGAAAATATAGATTTAGGTCCAAATAGAAAGGCATTAAAGAAAATGAAGCTTGAAAAACCGAAGAAAAATATCGGTATCATAATAGATCTTAGTTTTGATAATTTGATGATAGAAAAAGACAGGTATAAAGTAATTAAACAAATTTTAAGATGTTACTCTATTAACAGGCGGTCAGAATCACCCTTACAATTTTATGTTACCAGTTTTGGAGAAAAGTCTAGAGTTGATATTTCTAGACATAATGGTTATGAAAATTGGGATGTAAGTTAACTTTATGTAATAAAGTTTTAAGAAAACTAACTGCAATATTTAAATTAAAATTCTAAGGTTCAAATCCAAGCACTTATATTTTTCATATATAAGGTCTATGTATACAGGGTTTTTTGTAAAGTACAAGCAACCTTTATTCTATGAGTTCGGACATAACTCAATACATGAAAAAAAAAGATTTTACAAGTTTTTGTTGTACTGTCGTGACATTTGAAGGTCTATATTTCTTTCATTAACGAAAGGACGACACTACGCTCGCGCGCGCTTAATCTTTGCGATGCGCGTAGATTTATAAACGTTCAAGTGGGAAATTAAATTAATATTTATTTTTGTATGAAAATAAAATCTAGCAAATTATCAAAAGTCGTAGAACAAAAGTTGTTGCTTATAGTGTTAGCTATCTAGTCCTGCGAAGATGCTGGTACTTTACAAATAACTCTGTATATATTATTCATCTCATACTTAGCGATCAAGGAAAATGGTTAGGAGATGTATAATTATGACATAATAATATTTTAATGCTAAAAAGTTGAATCTTTCGCTAATATTAAAAAAATGATCTATACATATAATTAAATAAATTCCTACTGTAGATATTGATTTTGTTTAATAATTAAATACTAGTCTAGACATAATATTTTTTGCCAATATACTTTAAATTATTGTGCATTTCATGATTAATTTATTTTTATATTGTGATAACATAATTGTACTAATGTTTTGGTGAATGCAACTCAATATTCAATTTTTAGATAGTTTATCATGAAGAAACATACCTCAATAAATTTCCAAAGGAAAAACTGTTTTATTTGACAAGTGAATCGGATAATGTTATTGAATGTTTTGAAGAAGATACTTACTATATAATAGGAGGTTTGGTGGATCATAATCAATACAAGGTCAGCTGAAAATACAATCCTAATTATCTTACTTTTTGCTTATGAATTATAGATTGCTTAAGATATTTTTGCTTAACAAAAGTTTTTGATATGGGGTCAATAATAAAATCATGTTTTCAGTCTACAATTTAAAGAAAGTTACTGCTTAATCTATTTTTTACCAAAATTTAAAAATAAGCATGCACATGGAATATAATCGTACTTCTATTCTCTTCTACACTTTGCAGGGTTTGTGTCATAAAATTGCAGTTGAACAAGGTATAAGACATGGTCAGTTACCTCTAGATAAATATGTTAATATGAAGACTAGAAAAGTTTTAACAATTGATCATGGTAAGAATTTATAGTTAATAAATAACACTGAAAATGTACATAAGATATGACAATGTATATAATATAAACTTTTTGTTGATGAATATAAACATTTACTGAGCTATAAGTTGATCAGATAAAAGATTTGTACAATTTTTATAAGAAATAAGAATACAATATACAAAAAAATATATATTTATTCTTATAATATTTTAAGTACCACATTACTGAAATTGTAATAGCAAATTGCCTTAATAATGATGGTTAGTCAAGACAGTTATTAAAAAAGTCCACATAATTATGTAATGTTACAAGGTTGGGACTAATATTGAGTCAGATCTTAAAATTAATTAAATCAATACAAATTTTTGTTACAGTATTTGAGATTGTGCTCAGAGTATGTGAAGGTATGTCGTGGCAAGATGCGCTCATCAAAGTATTGCCAGTTCGAAAAGGAGCACATGTTTGTGATTCTACCAATAGTTATTCTTCTAGTATAGATGTTTCCGACAGTGATGGTACAAATTAACACCGGAGTACGAGCTTATTATATAAATTGCAATAAAGAATAAATATGTTTATAAAATTTAATAATTTATTTTATTTAAAATAAAAATACTCATTATAAAATATTGCACACTTATTTTTGAACATCATTTTTTTACTATAAGCGTAGCATTGCTTAATTATTCTAAATGCAATTATATAAATATTGTAGTACTTCTATACTACTAAAATAAATAGAACATTATGTAATTATTAATATTTGTATCACAATAGTTGTAAATAAATACTGAAATTAGTTTACAATAATTATTTCGCGATATTTAACTACTTGATAAAATTATATTTTTGTAAAAATTTTAAAACATATGGTAACACCAGTTCGGGATTATTCAAGTGCAGATGGTGAGTGCCAGGTAGAAAATGACTCTCGAATTCACTATTATTCTGGGCAATTAATTCTCGCATTTCTACAGAGTGTTGGTCTGAAGCGTAAGGCGAATCTATTCCTTTGATATAAAGTGTTGGACATTTTATCCTTCTGACGAGAGCCTCAACAAACTTTTTATCTTCAACGCAAAATAATGTGTGTTTTAGTCTAGGATCTCTTGAAAAATAGTACTTGTTAGGTTCACGAGTTGACGGCTTTGCACCGCGTTTAATGAGATGTGGGACGCTTTCCATAGAAACTGATTTCCTTGTACCTAAATGCCATATTTTTATCATTTCTTCCATTGTATAGCCTGGCGGCTCACCTTTTAACGATTGCGTCTTTTCTATTTTGCGTAAAATCTTTGGGTAATTCTCAACTATCTGATTTAAATCGTAATCGTCGTAAATAAGACTGTCGACTGCAATGAAAAAATCTATCTCATCTGGAAATACACTCGCAAAACGCATTCCAGCTATGGAACCCATAGAGTGAGATAATAGCGATACTTTATCCCATTTAAAATATTCTTTTATATATAGAATAAAGCGAGGTAGATCCCACGTGTAGTACTGCATACCTGAAACATATAATTTTATTAGCTAAAATAATTATAATTTTAAATAAACAAAATAATTTGAACTGTGTAAGCGGCGTGTATTGTATAAGAGTGATTTCGAATTCACTCTCTTATTAAACAGCGAACTTTTATAGTATAAGGGATGATGACGTTTCTCTTTCAGATTTATATTAAACAAGGCTATTCCCAATGGACACTGGACAGTCAATTTCGAAAAAAAGTGACGTAGATCATACGTTAGGCTCAGAACCAACGGATTCACGTGCATTCCGAGGCACTGTAGTATACCAATCTAAAATAATCCTACCTGCTACTGAGCATTTCTTGAAAAAAAAAAAATTACAAAATTTCCCGAAAAATCATTCGAACCTCACGACGGGCAACCGTACAACCTAGTCACTTAACCACCGGGTATAATTATAAATTCCCAACCCAAAGTTGAGATAAATTCACCTTCTGGAATCCAGGATGAAAGTCCATGACCAGGAAAATCAATTGCTAGTACCGGACGCTTATTGCTAAGACTTGGCGCTAGAGGGTCCCATGTACCAGCATTATCTTGCCAACCATGCAATGCTAGTATCGGTTTTTCATTCTCTCCGCCCCATAATTTTGCTGCTACATGTCCCCATTTTACAGGAATTTGTATTTCCTTCACTGGAACCTGAAAGATAAAACATAAAAATGATGACTATGTTTTATAAATAAATTAAACTTTTTTTGTCAGTTAAACGAATATAAGCATGAAACGTAATATCAAAGCTGCGCATTATTTCAATTCTTTTAAACTATTGACCTCATATTTAGATTTCAGAGAATAATTATTTTAAGTGTTTCGTCATATTTATCATAAATATCAAAATGTCGGTTTTTTATATACATATTATACTCAATACAATATACAATATTATTATATAGATATACCTATATAAAAAAAGTAAACTCTCCGTTTGGTACAAATCAATCATATTAAAATTAAAGCAATACAAACAATAAACTGCTTAATTATTTCTATTCTGAATGATAAATATCAATTGATTTATATCGTAATATATATCGCTGATACATAACAGTAAACCCTGTCAATTTGTATGCTTAACGTTTAAAAATATTCTACTTATTGTTTAAAATTTAAATAATAATTTATGTTGCGTTGCTAATGATTCTACTGTTTTTGTAAATAAAAAAAATAAAGTAAAAAAGGCGCGAAATGTTGTTCTACATAAAAATAAATTATACACAATTTAGGTAGAGTACAAGACGTGTGTGCTTTAATACAGGTGCACTCTCTATTTCCTTATTCTCATAATCCGATGAGACGGCAAATCCGACGATCGGAAAGAGCTTAGGCACAGAAGAATTGCTACACGACTTTGTAATTTTATATAGGGTTTTCCATTAAGGGCGCTTGATCTTTGAAATGCAAAAAAAAATACATGTAGGAGAGATATTTGCGATTTTTTTTTTTTATTTGGAAGGTCTATCGACCCCATTATGTATGGAATATGACATCATTCAAATGACCGCCACGGCTTCGGTTGGTGGCGCGCACACGAAAGGTCCAATTTTCGATGACTCTGGCGCACAAATCGGGCTGTATTTGATCGATGGCGTGGCGTATGTTGACTTTGAGGGCATCAGTGGTTTGCGGCTTGTTGGCATAGACCTGCGACTTAAGAAAACCCCACAAGAAAAAGTCCAGCGGGGTCAAATCGCACGATCTCGGTGGCCAGTTCACGTCGCCTCCGCGCGAGATGACCATGTCCAGAAATTGCTCGTGCAGAACTTCCATCGTAGCGTGTGCTGTGTGGCACGTAGCGCCGTCCTGTTGAAACCACATGTTGTCCAGATCCATATTCTCGATTTCAGGCCAAAAGAAGTTGGTTATCATCACCATTATCGTTTTCGAAAAAATACGGACCAATCACGCCTCCGGCCCAAAATCCGCACCAAACAGTCACTTTCTGCGGGTGCATTGCCACTTGGTGAACCTCGTGTGGATTGGTCTCGTCCCAAATACGGCAATTTTGCTTGTTGACATAGCCATTCATCCAAAAATGCGCCTCGTCGCTGAAGATGATTTTTTTTGCCAAAATCGGCGTCAACTTCCAACTGCTCTAATGCCTAGTCAGCGAACACACGGCGCTGTCTATGGTCATTAACCTTGAGCTCTTGGGTCAGCTGGATCTTGTACGGGTGCAGGCTCAAGTCACAACGCAAAATTCGCCAAGTTGTCGTCTGCGAAAGGCCGAGTTCCTGTGCGCGACGCGGAATTGACTGCCGCGGGTTTTCGAGGACACTGTCGCGCACAGCGGCGATATTCTCGGCAGATCTCGCGTTACGTTGACGCACGGGAACCAGCTGATTGTTAACTGACCCGGTTGACTCGAATTTGTCCACCAATCGACGGATAGTCGACTCGGCAGGACGATCATCGCGACCGTAAAACGGGCGAAGTGCGCGGAACGTTGCTCGAACTGAAGACCCATTTTCATAAAACAATTTTATGATTTGCACGTGCTGCTCGACACTGTAACCTGCCATGGTGGTTTGGGAGGACGGAATGAATATAACACACTGCATTTGACAGCTGTCACTCAAACAACATGGCCGCAATCAGCTGTCAAAGTTCAAGCGTCCCTATTGGAAAACCCTATACTAATACAAATTTTTACATAAAGTTATTAAATTTGTTAAATTGTTAAATATTAAATTTTTGTTATTATTATATGCTCATATATTCATATCAATGAAAATCTAATAAAATAAATGAATAAAAACGAATGTTTCATTAATGTAAATCGTAGCAAGTATTACATGCTTATATTAATTTTAAAAAAATAAAATTATTAAACTTACCTCACTATGAATGTGTTTAACCTGAACATTTTTCAATATAGGTTTTATATTCAAGTTCTTAGGGTTTAATATTGGTGAATAAAACAGTTTCTTAGCCATTGCTCGTCACTTCGAAACAACTTCACGTCGTGTTTATTCGAGCGAGCTGCGATTAATGTATTTTATATAATAGATATGTATTTGTAAAACAAATGTCAATACAACACAATATCACTACTCATCGCTCACTTTTTACGTAAAGATTATGTAACAGATGATTAAACTTGGAAACTGTTATAATGCAAGTAATATAACATTTCAAGATTAAATTACTAATGTAAAATTTTCGTAATAAAACACTACAAAGTTTATTATCGACTACATCTATAATTAAATAAATATTAGGTTAGTGGCACATTTTTACAGTTAACCTAGAATAATTCGGTTAGCTTGAATAGTGGGGGCAGCGGCACAATATAAAAACACACAAGGCCGTATTACGTCAGTCAGTCAATGCTATGAGTTGATGTGTCATGCGATTGAATTCGTTAGTTGCTAATGGTAATAAATAGACTTTGAACTTAACGAAAGCGGGAGGTTTATCGTGGTCAATTTTAAAAAGGATGTATGACTTATTGTACGTACCTATGGCATAAACTTATCATACAACAAATAATAAAAAGAAGAACGGATATAGAAAAGCTTAAGCACTTTATAAGAATAAGAGAAAATAAATATAATATTAGTCCGGTTGATAAATTCGGCTCCGTTACTTCTTTATACCTTTTTCCATAATTTGAAGTTTTGGATTTTGCCTACCATTACCACGCGTTATTACTTAAAAAAACGTTATCAGAATACGGAGTACAACACGTATGAGTTTCATTTGTCTAAAGCTTACCTTAGTATTTAAATAATGAGTATTAATATGTCAGATATAGAATATATATCTATTTTTAAGTTATTAGTTTCATGATCCGAAGGGATGGCAACTCAATATGACCGGACATGCGCAGACAGAGGCGGATTTCCCTATAGGCCGACTAAAAAGGCCTTAATCTGAGTAATATTTATTCAAGCGATTTTAATTTTTTTTTTAAACGGGCCGCATATTGTCCTTGTCGAAAGTGACTACCATACCCCCATGGACAATTGCAACACCGGAAGGCTTACAAGTACGTTGCCGGCCTATAAGGAATAAATACGCTCTTTTTTTGAAGGGTTGTGTCATATCGGTTCGGAAAAGTCGCTGGCGAGAGCTGGTTCCATGGAGTGGTTATGCGAGACAGGAAATGCCTTAAAATCGCGCTGATGCGGATTTCCAGACATCGAGATGGTGAGGATGGTATTTAGAATTCTGGCGCAATGTCCGGTGGTGAAATTTCTAAAAACAATCTCCTTGTTTTATACGATAGACGATGCAGAGTCTCAAAGGATCAATCCAGTCGGTAAAAACTTGATCATTGTCGATTCGAGCTGTTCTACGCTGAATACGGTCAAAGGGAAGAAGTTGGTACGGGGAGCTCCCGCCCAGACATGACAGCAGTACCTACTCCAGATGGAAAGAATCTTCCATCGTGTATCGTATTAAATTACAAAACGAAGTCGCATCGTGATAAAATGTGCGGTACGACGTCTTGATGATCTCTTAATGGAGATGGAGTAGACGTTAATACGTCGGTCAAAAGAACACTTACGACGCGTCAAGACGTCTTGCCGTACATTTTATTACGATGCGACGTCGTTTTGTTATTTATTACAATACACGGTGGAAGATTTTCACGACACGATATCGCATCGCAAAACGACGTCAAAACACACCACGAAGAGTCGTGTGTGTTTGTACCCGTGTGTTCTTATCTTGTATACCTACGTATTTTGCCCTCACATTATTGTCATTATCCAATCAAGCCTATAGCCTACCCAATTAGTTTTACGACAGGAGATAGATTTAAGTCCTCAGCTAGTTATATAAATAAAACTCCATTCAAATTGTTATTCCTCATCATTTATTCGTATTTTTTGTATAAATGTAATATTTTGGTGATTTAAGTACAGCAACATACACACATGTTTCTTATGTACTCGTGTAGAGTACATTCGTGACGGACACTGGATAATGTCCGACGTTTTTACAACTTATAATTATAATCTTAATACTATGTGAAGTTATTTGAGGACTTACACTTTCAAGTAAAACAATAGTCTACGATGTTTTTTTCCGATTCGTAAATGGTACTTCATCAGTGGTCCTCAAACTGAGTATCTTTGCCACATTCCGTTTTCCTTCTTATCTATTCATATTTAACATGAGCAACGCTCGAGGTAGTACATAGTAAGTTACTTCTTAATTAGCGCCAATGTTATTTAAGTTGAGAATTTGGCTTCTTTCATTAGTTATTTTATAGTAACTTTGCCGGCTATTTTTTATATTAATAGAAGGGTATCACATTCATATTGCAGTCCCTACTCATTATTTCTTTATTTACATAATTTGTAAAACAGATGAATGCGCCTTTTCAATACATTTTGTATTTTTTTGATTGAGGCTTTACAAAAGAGTACATTTTTTTCAAATGTTGTCACTCATTTATCAACTGCCATTGACTGTCGTTATCTAAAAGTGATGTAGGTATATAACGTTGCGAGTTCGTATCGAAGTGTCCAGGTTCTGCAATTTAACACACAAGGATCTGCGACTGAGGCTCGAGTAAGCCCTGCCTTAGCGCGACGAGGAGGGCGCGCGGCGGACACGAGCACGCGCCGCGCCAGTCGTCCAGGTCCAGTGCCCACAGCGCCGCGCCCCGCGATCCCGCCAGCCTTAACGCTGTCGTTGCTGCCATCACGTCCCGCGGCCGCAAGTACGATACCCATCGCGACCCGCTTACCCCATACGTACCTCTTTCATTGGATTTCACGTCCCACGAGGTAGATTCGGTTTGGGCGCAAATCTGCAAATTTTTGGTCGTTTTAGAATACAGAAGCTAATAAGGACTATCTTAAGCATTTACGATTTTAATCAATTTAATATTTGGTTAATTTGGATTTGTAATAAAGTGCTCTTGAGTTTCAAATTATATGAACTTACTAAATACCTACTATTAGAAATTCATAATCTCTAAAACTTATTACTCATATTTGGTAACAATAAGCCATATATTGTAACATTTACCTCATTGTAGGCAAGGAATCCGGGTATTCTCGTGTAAGGGCCCGGCATACCCGGCCCGGTTATAGGCGCACCGACGCCTGTGCTCAGTTCACTTCGTAAAGTATAAGTGCGTCCGTACGCTGGAACCCCCATCACCAGTTGATTAACTGGGACTATACTTGACCAGAAACCCATAATTGCAGCCTACAAATATAAAAGAAAATAATTTAAAAATTAACATATATGGTCGGATGTAGCTCGGATATTAAAATACATTAAGTGTTGATTTATAAATGCGTTTTTCTTAAAATGTTATAGTTCTGCAGCGAAAGTAACAGCAAAAATAAGTCCAGCCAGAGGATCACTTTGGTTTTCTCACAACTACTAGGAGAACAAAATTATGTTCATGGCTTAAAATAGCAAAAGCAATTCCACGCTAATTCTTACTTATTTACTGCTCAGTGAAACCTACAAGACCATTGACGATAACTCGTAGTATATTATGAAGATACCGAATTCTCTGTCGTTTTTTTAAACGTTGTACTTACTAAGCTATCCAATTTATGAGGTTCATTGTTTATTAATGGTAGAAGGTAAGCAGTTCTCTTGGAGTCTGTTTCGTAATAATCATTCGCTGCTATAGCTATCCAGTCAAGTGTGGCTGTTAGCACGGAGGGATCGTAGGCCACTGCTGCGACTTCAGGGTTCGGAGCCACTATTGCAGAGAACTCCAAATTATGTGGGCGTAATATCTTTGACAGCTCTACGAGAAGAATACTGAAATTGTCTTTCTCGGTAGTGTCTTTTCCAGAACATGGAGCCTAAAAAATTTAAATAGGTCGTTAAAATATAAGTATTATGCATTGAATAAAGCTGTTCTCGCTATTCATATGAATTTACCATCGAATGAATTTTTATTTGGAAATAATTTAAATCATGTATATAAGAAAAACATTATACCTCTTTACAAACAGGATATTGCCAACCTATCTGTACTCCGTCGAAATTCCATTTTTGTATAAACCTTAATAATGAACTACCAAATATTTTCCTTTTATTTTGGCTTGCAGCCATTTGACTCCATTTCTCATCTATTGAATTTTCAATTCCGCCGACTCCAAGAATTACTTTTACACCCTTTAATTTCAGTTCCGTTATTTTTCCATAGAAATCTGTAAAATGTATTATTTAAGGGAACGATGCTATGTAAAAAAAATCCAATTTCCATATACAATATTTACCGTAACTAATATCCAATTCTGGATTGCCGGCAACCACTGTGTTACTGTCACCGTCAAGATGCGCCCAAGAGTAAATAATGTGTGAGCAAAGTGATGGGTCAATTTGTTCGGGCCCAAAGCTGCCATTGCCTTGCCTGATTAAATATCAATTATGTAATGAATTTCATTTCGATTCAAGTATTTAGAATCAATTAATTGGTGATATTTTTATGAAAAAAATACTACGTCTATTTTTAATGTGTATGGGGTACCAATTTGTTGTATTTTTTTAATAATATTGTTAAGGAAGGTAAACATTTAAATGAAAATTTGTAAGAAGATTTTCTTTAAATATAATGGTTATATACTTGAAGTTCGATGGAAGCAAGCAACAAACGTTACAGCTCACCACTCGACCTTATTACTTACCTATAATAAGCCCAATTAGTAAAGTAGCACGCGATGATAGGCTTGAATTCATAATCTACTTCATTGTTAGCGTCTTTAATTTTCAAGCTGTTCTTAGTCTTGCATTTCGATTTATTCGGGAAATCACAATGATTCTGTAATTATGAACGACAGCTCATGAATGACGCAGATTTTTTTTATCTATACGATGTGTACTTTGTATTAAAGATTATATATTTTGTCAATATGAAACATGCGGAAAGATTCTGATAGTGATAAATTTTTACAATAAAATAATTGAATAAGCATGTTTTATTATACATATACATATATTGATTATATGTTGTCGCATGGTCTATTAAAATAAATTATCATTAGTCATTAATTACATTATTAAAAATGATCCCATTAAAGGTTTGATAAAAATTAATAACCTTTAGACAAATTCGCTTATAAATTTTGTGTTATATTAATTCTGATATGTCAAAGTAAAAGAGATAATGTGTATTGTTTTAAACTTAATTAAGAATTGATACAAAAGATAAAGGTCCATAGTGCGTGAAAATGTTTTATAAATTTCATTCTCATATCTCATTCTATATTTATAACTAAAAATAGTATCAACATTAATAAGGTCCTCCAGACCGATTTCGGCCACGGCGGCCAATCTCAAGAGAGATTAGCCAACTGCGCAGGAAATATTATAGTGCACAAGTGTGTGCGTAAACACAGGTGCACTCTCTTTTCCTTAGCTCTCATAATCCGATGGGACGGCAATCCGAAACGACCGGAAAGACTTTAGGCGCAGGACCAACGGCTTAACGTGCTTTCCGAGGCACGAGAGTTTACACACTTCCAACTTCCAGACTCCGGGCTGCTAGTGACAATTTTCTGACAGAAAAGCCCAATAACTATTTATTGGCCCGACCTGGGAATTGAACCCAGGACCACCGGGTCTGCGGCCTTATATCTAGCCACTAGACCAACGAGGCAGTCAACATTAATAAATAAGATATAAAATGAATCAAATATAAAATACAATATTTACCTGATTCCATACAAGTGGCGCAGGGCAAGTAAGCTGAATGTATTGTTCGTTAATGCACAGATAATATTTGGCACAATCCGTTTCGTCATCCTTAAACACGACACCAGAGCAAGTTTTACCCTCAAGCGATGATCCCTAGAAATATATGTTAATAATTATTTGTCACATCACAAATGTCCCGATTGAGTAGACGATGGACTTACATCATTGACAATTTCTGCGTCGGAAAGAGAATCAGTTGGTGGTTTGACAGGTTCAGCTGTCGTTGTGGAAACGTCTGTAGGTGGACTTTGAACTGCAAAAATATTAGGGCACACTTGTTAGGTATTAAATTCAATACGCAGTCTGCAATTATAAATATAGAACAATAGAGATTTATTTAAATAAAAAGATTATGATAAATCCCTAATGAATTTTAGAAAAAGTCATATTTTATACAAAATAATACTACTAAACAAATATGAATATTCAATAATTTGACTTACTCTCTTCAAAATCACAACGCGGAGGAGCCTCTCTTCCCCGCAGCACATGGTTGATGTTAGCTAACAGCGGTGATTGTCCGCAGCCGCAATATCTTCCAGTAAAGTCATCGAGGTCGAGTGCCCATGCCATGTTGCCACCAAGACCCATGGCACGTACGTATTCCGCCTTATGGCGCACCATGAAATCATCATCGAAAGAAACCCATTGATCGCTCAGCGTCGCGTACGGTCCCATTCTACCGCCAGGGTCGCGGACAACCTGCCAGCCTTGTACTCTCACTCGTTCGCATATCTAAAAGAAATTTGTGCATTTTTACTATAACAAGTTTTAAAATAAATTATTGCCTCTGTTATACTGGTTTTTACTGGTCATAATGTTACTGATACATATATACGACATTTTGCGTATTTGTATTAATACAAAAAAACAACATACATACAAAAAAGTAAATACAACACAAAATATTACCTAAATATATAGGAAAAAGTATTTTAAATTTAGTAATAATAAACTTAAGTATACAAACCTCATAGAATGACAGGAACCCTCGTGCTCTTGTCTCATCTCCTGCTTCACCTCCAGCATAAGTGGGTGCTCCTAAGCCATTACCTGAGTTTTCTACTAATGAGAAAGACTGACCATAGAAAGGAACACCCATCACAAGCTTATTACGCGGCGTGCCTTTGTTTATCCAATAATTAACGGTAAAGTTCTGAAAATAAACATTAAATTTTATGAAACTATAATAAACTATTGTTTATCTTTCAATCTGTAATATATATTTATATTATTGCATTACCGTATTAAATGTTTTATCTTCGTCAGCTTCGTGGGCATACATAGGTGCGATATGACCCGTTTTTCCATCCCATTGTCCGTGGAAATCGTACGTCATTAATGAAATCCAGTTTAAATTCTTAGCCAACACAGGGATGTCATATGCTATAAAAATGAAATAGATATTTGTCAAAAATATAAAAAATATATACATAGAGAAAAAACTAATAATAAGGTGTACATATTATATATAATACCTAAGTCAATGACTCTTTTGCTTGCAGAGACAGCAGCAGACAGAAGAAGTCTTCGAGGTTCGAACGCAGCACGTAATTCTTTGACCAAAGCGGCAAAGCCTTGTTTATCGGAACTCGGTCCTTTTTCACACTCAACCTGGTATAAAATTATTCGTGACATTAATAACTCCGTAGTAGATTTCACTTAATAATTTATATAAACACAAAATGTAATGCTCGATTTTTTATTATATTGAACACAGGAAAACACTATTTACCTGCCAACATCTAGGGAATTCCCAGTCAAGATCTAAACCATCAAATCCGTGGTGTTGAATAAAGTCAATGGCTTGTAAAATAAATTTCCTTCTTGCCGAAGGATTATTAACTAATCGAGAATACTTGTCGCCTGCTGAGTCGTTCCATCCTCCCAAACCTAAGACCACTTTTACACCATGGCTTTTTAAGGCTACAACCTTTTCATAAAATTCTGCAAATTACATTTGTTCATTATTAACAAAACATAATTCTGTAAACAATGATAATAATAAAGATACTTTAGGTACATACTGTTTTCAACGTCCAGCCAATTGTCATGTGGTTTCATGACCAATTTTCTACTGTCTAGTACAGCAAACGCGTATACTATATGTGTGCATAGTGACGGATCGATATTAATGGGAGTATATTTGCCAGCAGTCGGTCTGGAAAGTAGTAAATAAAATTATATGAATCATAAATAATTTACGGTTTTTAGATTTATAGTTAAATAAAACTTACCTGTACCAAGCCCAATTTGTATAGTAACAGACAATTTTGTATTCTTCTTCTACTTCATCGTTAACTACGGCAACTGTCGTGGGTTTCTTTGTTGTTATTGGTCGTGAAGTAGTGGGTTTATTATATGCAGGCTTTACTTCTATATCTTCAAAATCATTATCTAAAGAATTTTGCGGTTCAGCGACGGGTTTTAAAGGTACTGACTCTAAGTCTACTTTTGAATCCAGTAGAGAGTTTTTGATTGCATTCAAAAGTGGATATTTGCCTTGATTACACCTAAAAAAAGGTTTTATTATTAAATATTTTCTTTGTTATATTTATATTTTCTATATTATATTACTATTTTTTGTCTTTCTATCGAAAGATATATATTTCTTATCACTTTCTTCCTAATAAAGAATAAACGTGAAAAAGCAATAATATCACTATCGAATACAACTATTTCTTTGCTCACGTATAAGATAAGGTCCTCCAGACCGATTTCGGCCACGGCGGCCAATCTCAAGAGAGATTAGCCAACTGCGCAGGAGATATTATAGTGCACGAGTGTGTGCGCAAACACAGATGCACTCTCTTTTCCTTAGCTCTCATAATCCGATGGGACGGCAATCCGACACGACCGGAAAGAGTTCAGGCGCAGGACCAACGGCTTAACGTGCTTTCCGAGGCACGGGAGTGTACACACTTCCAACTTCCAGACTCCGGGCTGCTACTGAGAATTTTCTGACAGAAAAACCCAATAACTATTTATTGGCCCGACCTGGGAATTGAACCCAGGACCACCGGGTTTGCGGCCTTACATCTAGCCACTAGACCAACGAGGCAGGCTCACGTATAAATGACTAGCTGTGCCCGCGGTTTCACCCGCGTATAATTAATAAAAATGTAATAAATAAAAATCAGCCTAGAACCTTCCTCGATAAAAGGACTATACAACACAAAAAGATTTTTTTAATTCGAATCAGTACTTCCTCAGATTAGCCGGATCAAACAAACAAACTCTTCAGGTTTATATATAGATTTCTCAAAAAACAATAAAAAAGAAAATGATCTGATAAATAATCTTATCGTGGTGTCTATAAAATTATATTGATTATTTTTTTTAAATAATTATTTAAGTTATAGTAATTGTTTTTAAATAATAGTTTTATTTTAAATATAACTAACCTGTTCTTGAAATCGTCGAGATCAATTGCCCAAACCATACCGCCACCCAAACCAAGGGATTTGATAAAGTTAACTTTACTTTTAATTATATCGACATCATCAAACGATACCCATTGGTCGCCTTTATAAGCATAGGGACCCATACGGTTATATTTGTCCTTAACTACAACCCAATTGCGATTTTTAATACGTTCACATATCTGAAAGTAAAACAGCAAAATTTATGATAATTATTTTAGACAGATGCTTAATTTTAGAATACTTTCAATATATTTTTCTTGTACCTCGTAATAGGCCAGGAATCCATTTGCTCTTGTGTATTCACCCGCGTCGCCACCTGCTATCGCTGGTTTGTTGAGTCCATTGGAAACACGATTGTCCCAATGTGAATATGTTGTGAAACTTTGACCGTACAGCGGTATGCCCATAACAAGTTTAGATGCAGGTGCACCTTTTTCCATCCAATAATGCATAGTGTAATTCTAAATATTGAAAGGACATATTTTATAAGCGTAAAATTTTAGTAAAACAACAAAGTTTACGATTAATTAATATTGAAACTACTTACAGCATTAAAATAAGTGTTATCGTCTTCTGGGTGATAGTAAAGTGGAGCAAGATGGCCAGTCTTCTTGTCCCACTGACCATGATAATCATAAGTCATCACCGCGATCCAATCTAAATAATGCGCCAAAGTTGGTACATCATAACCAGCATCTATGACCATCTTGCTTGGAGATACAGCAGAAGATAAAAGAAGACCCTTCGGTCGAAAGACAGCAGATAATTCTCGAACCAGATCGGCAAATCCATATTTATCAGAATCAGGACCTTTAGAACAATCCACCTGAAAAGTAAAAGTTTTCAAAACTTTTTAAAATAAATTATGTAAAACAAATAATAATTAATTGTCTTCTAAAATTAAGCCAACGTACCTGCCAGCACTTCGGATACTCCCAGTCCAAATCCAGTCCATCAAATCCGTATTTTTCTATAAACTCTACAGTATGAGTAACAAATCTTGCACGTGCTTGAGGGTCATTCACTAATTTGGAATATTTATCACCGACAGAGTCTTTCCACCCACCGATGGCTAAAGAAACTTTAGCGCCATACTTTTTATAGTCTACCACACGCTCGTAGAATCCTATTTAAATTAAATAACATAATTTTAAACGATATATTTATAATTAATATAAGGTTTTATTTAATTTTACTTACGATTTTCTGTGTCAGACCAGGGATCATGTACTGTTATTAGGCCGTCTTGTTCTCCTAAAACGGCAAATCCGTAGACAATGTGAGTACAAATTGAGGGGTCCATGTCTTCTGGGTTGAATTTCCCGAGACCAGGTCGATACCATGACCAATTTGTATAGTAGCAGACGAGTTTGTAGCGTGCTGAAATTTAAATTTTAAAATATTTGAGTCAATGAGGTGTTGAAAAAATTATATTTCTTTTAATCTTATTATTATAAATAAAAATTAATTTAAATATAAATATATATTAAAATCTTACTGTTTAATAGCTCTGGTTTAGTTCCAGGGTCCACTAAATCAACACCAGAAACAATTGGCTTAGACTGTACTGGACCTTCAGGCATTAGAGAAGGTTCCGTTGTCGTTGTAGTTGTAGTCGTTGTTGTTGTTGTTAGTTTCTGAACTTTACAGTGGGCGTTACTAGGCCAGTCGCAGATTTGTTTCTCCTGTTCAAATATTCGAAATATTTATAGTACAAATTTACATGATTATATCTAGTATATTACTTTTATTTATATGCTGTTAAAGTTTTAAGGGTCTTATTTATAATTATGCAATAGAAGAAAGAGTCTTAACCGATGTTTATAATTTATCTCGTGTTCGGCTGTGAAGGCATACATCGTGATGGTTTCCTGTGTTTGGTTTCACTGAAATTTTGCCACATGTGTATCCACCAACTCGCTGGACTGCAGCAGCGTGGTGGAATAAGCTCTGAATCTTCTTCTCGAAGAGAGAAGAGGCTTTAGTCCAGCACTGGGACATTCACAGGCAGTTACGATACAACAATCTATTATAATTATACTACCTCGTTGGTCTAGTGGCTAGAAGTCTAGAGTCTAGAGAGTCTGGAAGTTGGAAGTGTGTACACTCCCGTGCCTCGGAAAGCACGTTAAGCTGTTGGTCCTGCGCCTGAACTCTTTCCGGTCGTGTCGGATTACCGTCCCATCGGATTATGAGAGCTAAGGAAAAGAGAGTGCACCTGTGTTTGCGCACACACTTGTGCACTATAATATCTCCTGCGCAGTTGGCTAATCTCTCTAGAGATTGGCCGCCGTGGCTGAAATCGGTCTGGAGAACCTTATTATAATTATACAATTAATACATATCTTTCGGAGATAGAGCTTTGTACAAGTCTGGTATCAGCCATTCATTAGCAATTCTACTAATTAAAAATAATAATAATAATGTTACCTGATTCCAATGCAAGCCGGCGCTGCATGAAAACTCTTCGAATTTACCAAATAAACAGTGTAAGTATCGAGAACAATCTGAAGGATCGGCGGCGTATTGGCCGCTTTCACAGAACGCTGAAAAGAAAAAAATATGTTAGTCAAATTTAATATTTTATAATATTTGGAAATAATTGAGTTTGCAATTTTCTGCATTAGTGCAATTACAGTTGAAACTAGTCTATCTATACTACTAAATAAATCTATTGGTTCTGTCTGTACATTTTTTTCCACCTAATTTTGTGATAAATAATCGTTTTATGATGCAGTGATTAACATTGTACTACTTTTTCATTTTTGTCTGCCTGTTTGTCTGTCTGTCTGTATGTCTTCTTATAACTCAAGAACGGCTTGACAAATCTTGATGAAAATTGATACACACAAAGAACATGTGATGGCGCAAATGTTAGGCCATATATAAGATCGGTAAACCCTACGGTGTCTTATAAAAATTAATTTCAAATCGTTAATTACGTATTTCTTTACCAGTAACCATATGTGTGTATTTGTGTGTGTGTGTGTGTGTGTGTATGTTGGTCCTGCGCCTGAACTCTTTCCGGTCGTGTCAAATTGCCGTCCCATCGGATTATGAGAGCTAGGGAATAGTGAGCGCATCTGCACTCACTTGTGCACTTTAATATCTCCTGCGCAGTTGGCTAATCTCTATTGAGATTGGCCGCCGTGACTAAATCGGTCTGGAGGACATTATTATTTATGTGCGCACGTGTGTGTTATTATAGTAATAAAATAATTTATTATACGCGGTTAAAGCCGCGGGCCACAGCTAGTATGCTGTAAAACTTTAAAATATCTAATGCAAGATATTTTCAACTAAATGTTATTTTTCTCGCCTTAATTCTTTATTTATATCTATGTGTTTTGAATCAACTGCTTCTTTTTAAGTTAATAGATAAATTTAAATTTGTAAGTTACCACAACCATTTTTTATTTTATTGTAGACTAGCGCTGCTATCTAATAATTTAAATACGTAACGTTGTTACTTAACAACGTGTTAGTACGTTGAAATGGCATTTTGAAGGATTGTTGTCACAAGCTGAATTCCACAATGGCTAAATTTGAAAAACAAACTTACTTGGTTTTTCCTCAGGCATCTGAAGCATAGCGTTAGGTTTCGTCTCTGTAGGAGTGGAAGTGACTTGTCGCCTATCAGTGCAAGAGTTTCTCGAAGGGAAGTCGCATTGCGAATGTTTTGTGTTCCAGACGAGGCCGGGCGCGCAACTCTGTGCCACGAGTACGCCGTTCACGCACACGTAGAACTTCTCGCACCGAGGATGCGCGTGGTATGTGCCAGTGGAGCATCGCTGGATAGAAACATTTTTATACATTGTGGCTTTATAAGTCCGATGTATAACAAATTATATAATTGTTAACGCTTACGCTCTCTCGGAAATAAAATAAGGTTAGACAGCGAAAACTATATTTCAGAAATTCAGATCATGCCCATACTTAGAGATCCAATGCCCCTAGGCACTTTGAGGCCCCCCATTCCGAAGTGGGTGGCGGAGCCCTTAGGCCGTTGCTTGCAGCCCTAGGCATAAATCAGTGGCAGAAGCCGATTAGTTGTTTATATCGAATATATTACCCCGTCACAACGAAACTTCTAAATCGATCCTAATGATGCGTCAGTAATGGACATACCTAATATGTATAATATATATATTATACACTCAAAGTGATATTTACCGTTGGTATCTGATATTGGCCGGTTTGGGTCACAGTAGTAGTAGGTCTCGCTGTTGTTGTAGTCGTTCTTCTGGTTGGTGGTCTACGAGATGTTGTGGTAAATATACTCTGGAAGGGTGGTTTAGTAGTTCTGTCTGGTTGCCTTGCTATAATTATAAAAAAAAATATCGTTGTACTTATGAAAGCACTTAATGTATTTGGTTTTGAATAAAGTTGCGATATCGAAATCAAGTAATACATAATTATATAACAAGTATAAATAAATAAAAACATTTAATTTCTTATCGGTTGAGGTTGATGATAAAACGTACTTTCACACATAGCAAATTCGATCCAGTCACACCGATTTGTGCGCTTGTCCCAGTGGAGGCCGGGCGGGCACAGCTGTTTGCGCCAGCGACCACCAACGCACAGCAAGTACGAATCGCAAGTTGATGCTGGCGCGTGCATTTCATTAAGACCGCATTGGCCGTCTTCAGATGGTCGGTCCACCGTAGCCGCTGCAAGTATAAAAATATATAATTAACTATGTTCTCAAATTCAAAACCTTAATTGAATTTAGAAGCTTGGTCAAAAATCAAACTTGAAATACATCATACCACTCAAAATGATAGAAGTTAGAAACTGAGGGTGGTAGAGGTTGCAACTAACTAACTATTGTTTTTCGTGCAACAATTTTCATAATTTTTTTGCGAACATATTTCATGTCTATTAAATACAACGAGAAGCGTTAGCCAACATTTTACTTTAGTTATTTTTATGTTTGCAAAAATAGAGATCCTTATATTTTATTTCCAAGTTACTTACATGTTGTGGTTGGTGGCCTTGTTGGTTTAGTTGCTGGCCGAGTCGGTTTCGGAGCTGCCGTAGTTGTTTTTGGAGTTGAACCTTCAGTAATAGAAATTTATAGGTTGTAATTTATGTAAAAAATATAAAAATCTAAAAAGAGTCCTGTTTTTGATATCTCGCTATTGTTAAGTTACAATTTTTATGGTTGCCAGTGTACCAAAAAAGGTTTTTAATTTTTCTAAACTAACCACTAAAGATTCAGAGAATGTGTAAATAGTGGCGTTTATTTGAATAAATAATAATGTCTTACCTGCACATTTAGCGTATTTGGGCCAGTCGCAGTGCTTCTGTGTGGCACTCCAGTGCAGGCCGGGCGCGCAGTGTTGCAGGCGCCACACGGAGCCGTCACAGTGCAAGTACGAGTTGCAGTCACCTGCAACCTCGTGGTACTCTTGACCGTTACATGGGCGACCTTCTGACACGCCGTCTGTGAAAATATGTTTTAAAAAATAAACTGATATAGACATTAAAATTTGAAGTATAAAAAAAACAAAATTAAAATATGTAGATGCTTTTATTATCTTAAACTAATAAAAAATAATTATTTACCGTGAATACCCGCTGTAGATGTTGGTCTAACAGTTGTAGTTGTCGTTGTCGTAGTAGTCGATGTAGTAGTAGAACGTTTAGTGGTAGTTGGTCTTGGTGGTGGTCGTGAAGTCATAGGAGCCAATGTAGTAGTCGCTGTGCTTGCTTCACTTATTGATGTTGCTAAGAAAAACATATTTATGGATAGAGAATTGACAATCATTTATACTTAATACTAGGTACGAAGGAAATAATTATAAACTCATATTGCAAACTTTCTTTTTTTTTTCTCACTGGCCATGTTGCTCATTGATGGCTATAATTATCATTGCAATTAGTTGAGTAAATCAGAAAAAAATATTTTTTAACTATTAGGTGCACTATGAAGTGTTATATTTTTTAATATATTTGAGTCCGAGCTTCTAAACGCAATGCTTATAAGATAACGCTGTTTAGAGAAACAAAGTTTTCCGCATCCGATGTCTTTTTTTTAATAAATTGATCAATCCTTAAAATAGGAGTGTAATAGATTTCTTCAAATCGATATACAATAAGCGAATATCTTGAGTAATATAAAGAGTATAAGTGTCTCAGTAAATGCACTTATTGTATTCTGTAAATGTTTTTAATAACCCATCGAATATTTTTTTTTTATTATCAATCAATCCTAGCAGCCTATGACGCATACAATACTATAACCCTGACTGATATTATAAATGCGAATGCGAGTTTGTTTATTTGTTAAGCTTTCACGCCTTAACTACTAAACCGATTATAAAAATATTTTCACCAATGGAAAGCTACATCATCAGCGAGTGACATTGGCTACATTTTGTCCCTTTATTCTCACGAGAACGGGAACTACGCCTCCGGCAAAACGCTAGTGAAGTTATAAAATATTTTTTACCTGAGCACTTAGCGAAGCTGGGCCAGTCACACCTATTGGTCTTGATGGACCAGTGCAGTCCGGGCGCACAGCGGTGCTTGCGCCAATGTCCCGCCTCGCATTGCAGGTAGGCTTCGCAGTCTCCCGGTGCATTTCGGTATTCACCCACCTCACAAAGTGAGCCTTCCACCTCTAAAAGTTTCATTGTCATTTACAATAGGAATGTAACCCATCATCGAATTTTTATTTTTATTTTAAGACGTGTCTTTTGTATCTTTGTTAGGCATACATAATCATCTTACCAGAATCATTTTGAGCCGATTCAGTTGTAGTTGTGCTAGTAGTTGTTCGTCGAGTAGTTGTAGTAGGCTTTTTCGTAGTCGTAGACGTTGTAGTCATAGGAGTTGTTGTAGGCTGGGACCACCAAGTTTGCATTGTGCTTTGGGTTGTAGTCGAAGGGTTCCACCCAGGCCAGGTGGTAGAAGTATGCTGGTCATGATTAACATGACTGCCGTGATCACCACCACCTACAATTGATCCTATTTTGAAAAGTAACAAACTGAATTCGTGTAATCATTATTTTAAATTTTTATAAAATAATTAAAATAGAAGGGAATTTTACCGTCCGATTCAGCAGGTGTTGTTGTTGGTGGTGCTGGTGTGACTGGCTGTGGTGGCCTTTCACAGGCAGATGTTGGCGGAGGAGGAACCAAACGTCCCAAAGCACGACCTGCAGCACGCAGTAGCGGCGATGGCTCGTTGCAGCAACGATTGTTAAAGTCGTCTAAATCTATAGCCCATGCCGTCACTCCGCCTAATCCCTGCTTTTTAGCCCATTCAACCTGCATAATTAAGTCAATGATGTTACATGAACCATGATGATTTGACGTCATAAAGGATTCAAAAATATAAGTTAAAACAAATAGAGATTTATTACAGAGTTATATTAATTTATACCTTCTCTGTTATAGATTTTGGATCATCGTATCCGACCCATTGATTGTCTGAATAAGTGTAAGGCCCTGCTTTTTCTTGTCGGCCTGTCTTCCAACGCAAATTTTTCACTGGAACAAAAGGAAACATTTTATCATAAATATAATATATATATATATATATATATTACCCAATCAGTAACTTAAAAAACGATATAAAAAAGAAACCATTATACACGAGATGTCATTTAGTTTAAATACAATTTCTTTGTCTCCAGTTAAATTTGCATGTTTGTAATTTTACTTATATACTTAAAATACATTTTTAAATACCTCTGTAGCAAATTTCATAGTAAGCCAGCATTCCGGGTTGTTTTGTGAATTCTCCAGGTTCTCCGGGACCTGCGGCTGGTGATCCTGGTCCGCTTGATCCTTCCATATCGGCGAGTCTGTATGACTGACCATAGAACGCGAGTCCAAGTAATAGCTTCTTAGGATCTGCTCCTCTACTTATCAAAGCTTTTACTGCATATTCCTAAAAAAAATATAAAATATATCATATATTTTCAATCAATCAATACAATTTTTGTATGGTAAGGTCACGTGGCTGTCCGTTTATATAATATATGTCACATGCCAGGGCATTATACAGATTTTTTAAAATAATTTGTGATAAAATATTACGGTATGGTAGTTTGCGTATAATAATAGCTTTTTCTACATTGTAAAAACTAATGTTCATATTTCTGTTGTTTATAACTTACTACAGAATAATAAGATAGAGCATCGTTTTTAATCGGGACCAATGGAGTGTGATGAGCTGTGTTTCGTTCCCATCCACCATGATAGTCATAGGTCATTGTACTCATGAAGTCAGCGGCAGCAGATATGGCTGGTAAATCATAAGCTGATTCAATAACTTCCTTGTATCCGGAGAGTGCGACACCCAATTCCATATTAGCAGCGTGCAAACTTGTCGATAATTCCTGTAAAATTACACAAATAAATTGTAATTGGTCACAAACAAAAACTTTATGAATTAAATATTAAAATTTTGTTTGTTTTTTTTTTAAATGTTATTACATACTTGAACTAATTTTGCAAAGTTCGCCTTATCCGACTTGGCACCTTTCTTGCAATTACTCTGCCAGCAGACCGGGTAGTTCCAGTCTAAGTGTAGACCCTTAAAGTTATGCATTCGTAGGAAAGTAACAATTCTCTCCGTAAATCTAGCACGTGCGACACGCGATGACACCAAACGCGAGTATTTGTCCCCAGCGGAATCAGTCCACCCACCCAAACCCAGTAAGACCTTAGCATCACCCAGAGAAGTAACACGTTCGTAGAGATCTAAAATAAAAAAAATATAATGTTACGGACGAAATTCTTTACTGATATTATAAGAAGGTAAGTTCGAATTTCGAATTAATCTCAGGAATTATCAGACCAAACTGAAAAAATATTATAAGCTAGGCTCTGTGTAATACCTATAAAGAGTGTAGAGTCTAAATGAGTATTTAGTTGATGACCTGCACTATATATATATACTCATCATATTGTGAATGGAACAGGCATATATAATCCAAATATTGAGTGAGTTAAGTCACAGGGAATCTCCCTTTAGTATCACTTACTATTTGTGATATCAGCCCAAGGATCGAACTCCTTAGCAATAAGTTCATCGTGTGATAAAGAGGCATACGCGTAGACTATATGAGTACATAGTCTAGTGTCGATGTGTTCTGGGACAAATTTGCCATCGCCTCTTCTATAGAAAGCCCAGCTAGTCATGTAGCAGACTACGCGTTTTTCGTTATCATTCCCTGAAAATATAATTATGAATAAGTTATAATATTTTTGAAAATACAAATAGATTTAAAATAAAATAATATATTTAATTAAAACTTTTCGCCTATGTAAATGTAATACCTCCTTTGCTAGAATCAATTGCGGCTTTTAGTTTTTAATATGTGAATTATATTTTATACCAAACGTATATTTCATTGCTCCTCTTGGCTAGTCTCAGGGGACTAAAATATAAATCTATACTAATAAAATGCGAAAATAACTTTTTTTGTCTGTCTGTCGGTTACGCTTTACCACTGCATCGATTTTGATGAAATTTGGTATGAAGCAAACTTGCACGAATACAGGATATAATTTTTTATGCCTAACATCTACAACTCCCCCAGACACGCGGGCTAAACGGCGGGTGAAAACTGGTTACATTCATTTATTTATATTTATATTTTACCTTTTCTATTTTCTGCTTGATATGAAGTAATTAAACGATCAGATTCCATATTTTGATTGCCCTTGTGAGTTCCACTATTCCACTGTAAAAATAACATTTTGTTTTTTTTTTTTAATTTAATTATATAAATTTATTTGTTTAATTGTTATAATAATTACCTCAAAATCAGTTTCATACGCTTGAGCCAAGAAACGAGTAGCTTCTTCGACACTAATTCTAAGACTTTGCCCGGGAATACATTTGCCTACATCTTGATGACTGTAATAAAATTAATTTTTGTATTTTTAGAGCCTTACATTGAAGTAATTGACCAATCTATAAGCATTTAAATTGTAATTTTAACTAACTCGTTGTATATTTTATATGTTTTCGCTTAAAATAATTAAAAATGCTACTCCTAAAACTAAAGGACGTTGCGGAGTTTATAAAAACTTTATAAACTCCGCAACATCCTTTAGTTTTACGTTCATATATACAACCATTTTTATCATGGGGAAGTCAATTGGTATTTGCCTTAAATCTTAATCTTTTTAGTTAATTAAATTATCGCTTAATTTACAAGCTCTCTCCGTTAATTTTTACATTTACAAAAGTAGTTAAGATATGCCAGTGTTATCATGTTTGTCTAACTGCAATATAATAAAAGTAGGATTAAAAGTAATCTTACCCACAAAAACCAGTCGAGGGATCGTAAAGCCTTTCATCTTCACAAATCATTCGGTAACTGATCCCTCCCGTACAGAAATGGAAGTGAGCGCACGATTCTTCGTCGGACGCCAAGTAAGGGTTAGTTGTTTCACATGATCCAATTTTAAGAGATGACTGATCAGTGAAAGTCGCTTCACCTAATAATTTAGTATTAGAAAGTAAAAAAAATAAGATTAAATTGATATTCATTTAGAGTGTTTTATATATAGATCAATGTAATATAAATTTTATACCATTCAGACTTGTAGATATAGCACTTAAGACTGGGAAAGGCGATCCACACAAGCCACGGAAGTCATCCATATCAATTGCCCAGGCAGCAGCGCCGGCTAATCCAGAACTTGTGACAAACTTCATCTAAATGACAAAAAAATATATAAAAGTCAACTACATGTTACTACTTGCATGGTGAAATAATTCCAAGACTCAAGAAGAGATTGGACCCGTCAGAAATATAAACAATATTACTACGTGGAATATTAAAAGAAACCAACCTTTTCTAAAACAGTGTTGGGCGTATCATAGCTTATCCATTGATTATCGAAAACAGCAAATGCATTGCCAGCAGCGTCTACGCCACTAACTCCTTTACCTTCACGTTCATTCATGCATATCTAAAATTTATAAGTAAAATATATATTTTATATCTTCTTAAATGTTATTTTAATTTCTTATTTCTTAAATATGATTAGTGAGTTACCTCAAA
The DNA here is from genome assembly GCA_905220585.2 of Nymphalis polychloros. Taxonomy (NCBI): domain Eukaryota; kingdom Metazoa; phylum Arthropoda; class Insecta; order Lepidoptera; family Nymphalidae; genus Nymphalis; species Nymphalis polychloros. The sequence continues at coordinate 7,392,989 of HG992247.1, forward strand.
GTATGCTTGCATCCCTTTAGTTTGTGTATATGTTCCTTCATCGCCCCAGCCGTCAATAGCAGCACCAGGAGCAGGCAAAGTCGAAGCAGCTAGCGTGTAACTGCGTCCGAATAACGGAATACCAAGTACCAACTTATCAGCGGCCATGCCGTGGCGAATGATATATTTCACCATAAATTCCTAAAAAGAATTTTTATTTTTATTATTAATAGTAGTGGCTGACGTTCATTTAAATAAGCGCCACAAACTCTTTTTACATTTTTATTAAAGTGTCAAAAGTTTTTTAAAATGTAAAACCCTATTAGTTCTTGTCAACAGATATAAAAAAAAGAACTTAAAGGACTAAACTTCTTAGGGAGTAAATACTGCACGCAGTAAGAGCCATTTAGTGCATTAGTGTTAATTATAAGTAATACATAAACAAAATGAACCTTTTTAAATTAGCAAGAACTAAGGTCAATGGACGTAAGAGTTTTTAGATATCTTATCTAGATCTTTTATTTGTTCAAGATTCGCACCGGCATGTTAATAATTTTAATAACTTGTATATCGGTTTTATCTACAAATGTTTTTAGGGAATGATTAGTTAAATAATGCAGTACCTTCTCCTTTTTTTTTAAATGAGGACAGAAAGAAACAAATCAGTGTTTAACTTTTTAGCTAACGGGCTTTTGCCTGTTAAACATCGTCGTCGTGTTTGGTTAAGTCCTAAATGTAGGTAATTCTTATATGTAATTAGATACTATTAAGGGAAACCCATACTATGTTATCGAATCGTTGATCTCTTGCAGGGGCACCCGGGTCTCTATGAAGGGGACTGTGCTGTAGTGCTTTGGATGGTGGGTCTTCGCGCTTCGAGTGCGTCATATCCCAAGCCTGTAGAATAGTGTAATCCGTAGCTCCACTGACAGCACTTAGATCGTAGCCATCTTCTATTTGGTACCTAAACATTATAAAAAAATAATGCTAACAAGGCATTCACTCTTACAAATAATCGCATAATTACGCCTGGGAGTTAATTCTTACCTGTATGGTGGAAGAACAGTCGATAAAAGATAACCATACGAAGAGAATTTTTCGCGAAGCTCATATAAGAGTGTAGTTAATAACTCTTTTTCCTTTTCGTCCTTGTCTCCTGAATTATAAAATATTTAAATGTAAACAGTAGGCCTCAATGTGCTATATATTATATGGTCGTATCATCTTAATTTCATGTTTCTTTACCTGCGTATACCCAGTGAAGGTCAAGACCATCAAAATCATGTTCTTGTAGGAAGGTGACCGCGCTGTCGATGAATGAATTACGTCGGTATGGTTCTTGGACCATTTCACTAAATAAACGCTCCATACCCTCGCCTCCGACACTTATGATAACTCGCAGACCTGAGATACGACGCTTCAGACCCGTGGCGATGCGATAACCACCTGTACGAAAGAAAGAATTTTATCATATTACAATACTATATAATTATACTCTATTCTATTCTATATTTGGCAAAAAAATCTACATATAAATGAAATTAATTAATTTCGGTGAAAACATACCCTTAATGATATCATAATCCTCGTTAGCTGATATAACTTCGTATGTGTGTGGGTGCAAGACCGCGAAAGCGTAGTGCAAGTGTGTGCAGGAGCGCGGCACCAGCCCCGCGGTAAAGGCCAGCGGCGGTGCGCGGTAAGCGGCCCACGATTCTAAGTAGCACACTACGAGCCGACGGGAGTTCGGGTCATTCATTGTTTGCTGCATTTCTGTTGTGAAAATTAATTTTCATATATATAGTATCGAGTGGTATTTAGTTGTAATTATATATTAGGGTTTATCTAATTGCGAACTTTTTAATGTGTCGTATTGAAACCAACAAAGCTAGTTACACATAAAAAAAAATAGTTTTTTTTTGTTCGATATGAATAAAAATCTCTTATAAACAGATGCGCTGTTTAATTAACAACTTAACACAAAACAAAAAACTACTTTTATTAAATATTTGTTATTAGCTATGTTAGTATCATTACGACACAAAATGTTATAAGTCTTAAAACATCAAAATCCAATAATCGAAAACTGAAATTCGTTAATGATAAAAAAAGTTATGATTAAAATACCTTGAAGGTTAGCGTTCCCTTGTTCTAATCTTTCATCAGTTCGTGAATCACTGGAAAAAATGAATATATTTTAATAAATATTAAAATTCGTTACAATAAACAATAATTATTTAGTATTAATTTTTATCACGCTAAGTTTTATTAAAAACAAGTTTTAATTCCCTTACTTGTTCAAGTAGCTAGCAGCTCCGTAGTACTTTTTAAATTCTTCAATTCCTTCCACATCCATTCCCGTTCTTTTAGCATCCTAAAGAATTATTTTATTATTAAATACATTATTTACTTGTATATTATCGGGTGTACTAAAATAAAATATTACCTCAAGGTATTTATACAATGAGTCATGGTCGGGTACAGGTATTGGACGTTTTTCTACGGCATCTCTCAGAGGCAGTCTTCCTTGTCCTTCTTCGTTAATGTTCCTATAAATATATTTTTACTTAAGTAATAATACACACAGGCTCAACGGTAGTAGGATATATGGAGACATTAATTGTACGTTAATTGTGGATGACATACACTGTATTTCAGACATTAACAGTATAAGCAGTAAATTTAGTAATCAAATTATTTCGCACCAGCTGTTTCCGCGATATTGTTGAGATACCTTGTATAAAATATCATCATCAGCCAAGCTTTATTAAAATATATCCATGGTACAAGCTTGTGATCGATAGGATCAGATATATACATTATTAAATACACACTTTCTATAATAACTAAAATTATTATTTATAGATTATAAATTTTATCTTTACATTTTATATAATGCTTATAATATATATTTGTAGCATCATTTCAGGATGTAAATATAATTTTACTTTATTAAATTACATGACAGTCCTTATTCGAAGATAAAAATACCAATTTCCTCTTAATTATAATAAACAAAGGTGATGAAACATAACTTGATTAATAGATACATAAATACTTTATTTACATGACGTTGACTGTTTCGAATAAATACACGATATTATGAGCGCAATATTTACCTGAGCGGTATGCTTTCCACTGAAGATCGAATAGGGGGAGCGATGGGATCATGGTCTGGTATTGTTTCGATAGCGCTTCGAGCAAAAGGGCTCTCGTTTGGATAACGCGGTGATGCGGTTACACTGATGTACAACACCGCACACTAAAACAATTTAACAAATTAATTATACGTAGTCGGTATAGCTACAAATCTTATATGTGTTTAAAATATTGATGTATTTTTAATGTTTATTTATAGTACACCTTTTCACATATTGAATATTTGGTCTTCCGGAAAAAAGGCTGGAAGAGATCATTGTTATACCAATAAGACCACCCTTTACACGTAAGGCATCATGATGTTTTCCGACATCTTCAAAAATCAACGTCATATTTCAGCTATGCAGATTCAAAGTAACAATTCGAAGTTTAGACCGGAAAACATGTGAAAGCCATTGGTTCTGCATTTGAACGATGTCCTATAAGATTAAGAGAGTGTTCCTATGTTTATGCACACATTCGTCCTACATATAATCTCCTATTCATGTGGATAATAGTCTCTCTTCAGAGTGGTGGTTATGACCGAATCGAGTATATAATGTCTTTTGTTAAATAATAAATAAATTATTTTAAGAAAGTGTATTATTTTTGTAACGCGAACTATAGGATAGGTAACACGTTTTCGTTATTGATTATACCAGTTTTACCTATTAGTATTCGGATAAATAATCAGTTTATCGAACAAAGGCTTGGCGGTTGTTGAACCCTTAAAAAAGTTGTGTATTTATTAGTCAACAATGGGAGTAGGTATACATTCTATGGGCACACGTTTTGCAGTCGCTTTTTATTCAGTTTGATGTGAGTCTTAATTAATTCGAATAAAAAAAACGACAAAGTTGGCTCTGTTCGGGGAATTCTAGGAGCTTTTTCAATATGACTTTAAAGCATTAACGGCTCCTGCGTGACATACCGAATTGAAAACGTAAGCGTGGGCAATGTCGTCGGTCACTGAACTGCCAATCAAGCACCTAACTCTATCTTTGCATAATTTACATAACATGATAGAGTCAAGACCAAGATCAACACTTGAGACAGGTTCACGTAAGTGTATATTTATTTACCAAACGAATATTCAAGTCAATGACCATATTAGCCAGAAAAATACGTTCGGAAGTTGTATATATAAGATACATGGTACCAAAGAAGTCAATTTAATTTTTATGTTTTTTTTATAATTAATACACTTATAGTTTGAAAATGATTTCAATTTTTATAACTTAAGTGATGTGCTGAATATGGGTTCGAACGAATTCGAGTTTTCGGTATTTATTAAATACGACCGAAAGTTCGGAATAAATTTTCGAATCGAATTTTTGATACTGAAGATAATGCCACTAAAACTGGAACATAATGACGAAAAATACGTTTTAATGAAATAATAATGATTTATATAAATTAACCTTTCCTAGTTATATTATTTTACCTTTACATATACAAAAAAAAAAAACATAGAAAACAACATACGAAGCGACGTCTCCCGATTGTTCATTAGGATTTCGATAAATTTAAATTTTCAATGTTCTTTAAACATCCGAAAAACAATGTGATGAAAGAGGTGGAATATTCGATATTGTTCGCGACACAAGTATCAGCTAGAAATGTATTTCCTTAATCAAACAATAAATAAATTATTTTATTTATTCACTATGTAAAGCAAATTGCAATAAACAGATTTGGTAACCCGGCCCGATTATCCCTATACGGACCGAAAACTAATATATCTCTAAGATCTAACCTTAAGAAGCTTCAAATACAAAGAAATTGACATTTTTATTCGATTATTTGTAATAACAAATAGTTATAAATTTAATTGAATCTCGTTTTTCGCAATGTTGCTTATACAAAAACATAAGTTATAAATTTTAAATGTTTCCGAGCTTTTTCAAGTTTTTCATAATGTGTAGTTGTATCATGTTCAAAACCTTCCGCTCCATTACGATTAAAGCGATACCTAACGATAAAATTGTAAAATTAATCGTGCAAAAAATGTCCAATTTTGGTTTTTCTTCTAACACCAGGTCGTGATCTAATAAATAACTGCTAAACGAGCTAGTAGGTACGTTGACACGTCTCGTTCGGGAAACACGATTTGCATACAGGCATCATTGGCAGGTAGTCGAAGTCGCTTTGGGGTCATCGTCATCACAACACGACCAGTCCATGGTACCTATTTTGAAGTGACATTTAGCTAACGATTAGGACAAAGCCTTGTTCTTTCATAAATAACCCTTCGTTATTATAATAAGCGGCGATGTGTACATAAATGTGTTAAATTCATTTGTTTGCTTTAAATATGAAAACAAACTCCGCATTGTTTATGTCATTTATATATCATATATATATATATATATATACACATGGATTGGATTGGTATTGGATTAAAAAAATGTATTTAAAAAAGATATCTAAAATTAGATCATCATTTCGTGTGATTGATATTTATACTCTTACAACGTCTCAAGATCATGGTCACAGTTGTAGGTAATTTGTAAGGACATAGAATGAAGAAGTGATTTCTGATTGTTTCGATCGTCCTTGTAAAGTTCGTGCACTGCATATTCTACATTATCATTTTCTTATGTTTATTTTAGATACAGATCTTGTTTTCAAAAATAATTTAGTCATCAAAAATAAATAATTAAAGATTGTGATCTTTGTAAGTCCAAAAATGGAAAAATAAAACTTGCAATTATGACTTGACAAATAAGTATAAACTTACAACATCGGTAAATACAATTATAGCTATCGTATTATGTTTTATGATTATAAATATTGTATTTGTATCAGAATTATGGTAAAATAAATATATACATTATATGTATTTAATCAACATATAAGCTCCAAAAGCTTCCTCTTAAAAAGAGTCAGACATTTGCTCAAGATTATATTTATCTGTGGGAGATTATATAATAATATTTTTTTTCTATTTTTGTTATCATTTCGGAATGCTTATAAGATTACATATGGCATACAACTTACTTTTTAAAATATCGAGTAACTCAAAATTATTTGCAAGTACGTTAAATTATATATTTTAAAACAATATGAAATTTAATTGAAAGTTTTTAGCAAGGCGTCAATTGGCATTAATTACATAAAACTTATTTTGATCCTAAATGTTACAGAAGCTGCAGTTTAGTTTCTTTAGAGAAACATGGATAATTTTTTAATTTTTATTTTATTTAAACACAACACTAACATAATGAAAACAGCCAAAGTTAGAAATTAAAGAAATAAAATATGTTGTTAAATAATGAAATTATGTTTAAATGGCGAAAAATGAAAACTAAGGCTTCGAAACTATTTATTATCATATCGATTAAAATTATTATGTGATATTTAATATTTTAATATAAATTGTTCATTTAATTATGAATAGCATACCTACTGCCTTAATTGGTTAAAAGGGATATAATGCTCTCAAAAAATATGTTTAAAGTTTTGGTTGTACTGTATTAGAATATTTTATTGAATCAATAAAATCAGTTTTGCCCTACTGCCCGACAAGTGTTACAAAGGTACTTGTACGAGTTAATATGCGCGATTTATGACATGCATACAAATTGAGTCATAAGACCATAAAAGTGCAACTTTAAAGTGAAATTTAAAAAAGAAACAATTGTATTGACATACGCCCGTTATCGTTTTAAAAATACGTTCATATTATATAAATATAAAAAATTTCATAAATATTATATTTCTGTAACTCCAAAATCAATTCATTTTGATTTAACTTTTATATGTATTAAATTGGCTGTATAAATAACTTATTGGCATATCAACCTTTTCAAATGCTTAAGTAATAAAAAATTAAAGATCAACAACTGGACTTATCTACTGTCGTGGAAAAGATTATTAAGAATTCAGACTTAAAGCTTTTGACATTGATGACCGAATTTACATTTTTTTGTATTTATTTGTTTATGTTATTTTTTATTTATCTAATTATATTATATATCAATTAATTAAATACGTCGGTAGTCGTCGAGTAAAGGGATTTATAAAAATACTTTGGTACAACGGAATAATAACAATGAACTATTAGAAACAACGAAGTAAGTTAAATTAATTATAATTAAAAACTTACCCATAATATTAATTTGAACCCCATAACGGGGAAGTTACTTTTTTCACAGTGTATCTAAATGGCTACCTGAAAAAGTAAATACCGTTCAATTTACTATATAAATGATTTATAACTTATTAATTATAAAATTAGGCAAATATATTACTTACGTATAATATTTATCTTAACATTGATTTTCCGTTTGGTTGGGAAAATTGCAACTTTTCTTATTAAGGCACAGCTTTCCCGGAGTCTGCTTTGTGGTCGCGACCGGCGTGCGACTGAACGGACGGCGCACGAGTCTCCTAGTGTTAATACCTCGGTGTCATCGAGCTTCGCATCTCGCACCTACGCGTATCTGTATTATGTATCAATGGAATTTTGGGACAGGTCCATCCCTAATAATATATGTATAAAGATAACAATTTAATATCTATAGCTTAGTATATTTTGGTTGGGCGATCAATTGTTTATAAAGCTACGACTGGCCCTGAAGATTTATTATTATCATTGTTAATATTTTTGTAAATAATACAAAATTATTACAATTCAACATTAACTAGTCATTCTTAATACTTAATTTATAATATACAAAATTATATATGATCAGATAAAATGGAGATAAGTTTAAAATTGAGTACACGTTCATATAGCATAATTTGCCATATATTATACAAAATTGCGTTAAAGTCCGTAAAATAGTGATACTTCTTTGTTTATAGCTGGTTGTTCTTGGTACAATCTACAATCTGAGCCAGTCAATGGGAACTTTATATATAATAACTTTTTCCAAAATGACAGTTCCATATTGTTCGTAGAGAATACTCTACATTTATTAATAGAGATATAATCTACATTTATTGATTGAGTTTTTGTTTATTCTGTAACCTCAGTAAGTACTCATATGTAAAAATATTATAATATAATTAATAATTAAAAATAATTCTTCTGCACGTGTGTATGTGACTGAAGGAGAAGTCCGATGAGGCTGGACCGATTTTAATTGTTTTATTTTTTGTCAGTTTGAGTGAATGGCTTAGGTTAGATCCGGTAGGTGGTGTCACGATGGGGTTTTAGTTTTTTTCTTCATAAATAAATTCTTATTTTACTCGTACGATGAACATGCTAATAATTTAAAAAAAAATAAAAATGCTTGAACCCTCAGACAACACTTTTTTGTGATTATATTGATTAATGAAAATAAACTGCAAGTTTGATTGATTTTGTTATCTTCAATATTTGATTAAAAATAAAAAGTATAGTTCTAAGTATATATTTTTTAAAATAAATAGTTAATTAGTATTGTAAATATCTTAGTTAAGAAATATTTTTAATGTGTTATTGTACGTTAAGTATATTGTCGACTTAAGAGTTAATTCAAGAAATAATTAAAAATACTTATTACATTATGATCGTATCTATACTACTATATAAATCTATTGGTTCTGACTGTACATTTCTTTTTTTTTCACCTAATTTTGTGATAAATAATCGTTTTATGATGTAGTGATTCACATTATACTATTTTTTTCATTTTTGTCTGTCTGTATGTCTTCTTATAACTCAAGAACGGCTTGACCAATCTTGATGAAAATTGGTACACACAAAGAACATGTGATGGCGCAAATGTACATATAAGATCGGTAAACCCTACGGTATCTTATGAAAATTAATTTCAAATCGTTAATTACGTATTTCTTTACCAGTAGCCATATGTATGTGTGTGTGTGCGCGTGTGTGTTATTATAGTAATAAAACAATTTATTATATTTTTATTAATTATGGTGAAGCCTCGGGGCACAGCTAGTGTATGTAAATAGTTACGATCTGACTTTGTCAGAAATATTTTAAGTATTAATTCTAATTTCAAGTCGTTAAATAATTATTCAATAAAGGCTAATCAAATACTTTAAAACTTTAATATGTAGGTACAATTTTGTAATTTGCATGTATGAAGTATTTCTTAATAGTAAGTTGTGTCTGCTTAACCTAATGTTTTTCTTAAGTTATGTATGATTTATTATGTTGTTAGATAAATGTATCCTCAATGATCATATTCATAAATTAATTCTTTATTGTAGCAAATTGATATAATTAGGAATCCAAAATAAATTCATTCATCATCAAAATTTTATTGCCATCTTTTATGTCCACACTTGTTTTGCCCTTATTATACTATATTATAAACAGTAAAGGTGTCTGGAAAATTTATTGAATGTAAATAACGTAAATTTAATTAAATTTAAGTTTGTTGCGTTCGGACACAAATTAATTAATAATTTATTTTTTTATTATTTGTTGAAATAATATGAATACTTATGAGAACATGTTTCTAAAAAAATCATAAGTAATTTCAATTCAAAATAAAAACAATTTTTTTAATCAGATTTTTATTTTTTATTAATTATTCCATATGAAATAGTTGAATTCTCTATTTATTCAAAATTATTTATAATATTCGAAAAAAATAGTAAGCAGTTAAATTTATTGTCAATTTTAAACAAAATGAAACTCAACGGGTTTTAAAAATGTATCCATAGCTACCAACAATAAAAGGCATACTTACACAATTTTACTAACATCAATTTAGCACCAAATTTTTATTTGCAAATTTAGATAAACTAAATATCAACTTTAAAAGAAATCACATCGAAATTTATTATTTTGTAATAAATATTTAAATACAATTAATAGATCACACTAGACACCAAATCGTAAAGCACTGTCTTCTTGGTTGAAGTAACTCCGGCAGTAGAAACGTGGTTCCGCGACGACCAGACTCATAGCGCCATGATTACTATGCAGGTGGCGTTTCTTCCTTTCTTCCCGCCAATGTCACCGCATTGTTTACCGCCATACAGTCGTCGTCGTCATACCGACTAACAGTAAATTGGCTAAGTGGACCCTGAAATTGAAGCGACCTGAACTGACGACCTAGCCTCGTTAAGGAAGTTATTGTTTAAAACATCTATGTTTCCTATGCTAAAGCAGTGCGTATAAGTCGTATGACCTATACGTCAAGCTAAAAATTTGCAAACGGGTCGTTACGATTCTTATTGTATTAAGAAAAAAAAACTTGAATATTGTTTTGTATCTTTTGCACTTTTGCTAATTTATAATATATTAACTCATAAGCATTACCAAACTTCTACAAATTGACCCTCTTAATCGGCAATAAACTCTTATGTTTATGTACATATACATAAATATATTTGATTATACCGCAACTGTTACCTATTTCATATGATTACTAAACATCCATCCTAATTTTTAAGAGTTGATCGGTAAGATAACAGAATATTATAAATTGTATCCACACTGGTATTATTTGAAGTAGTTGACATTGCTAGATTATCTGCCCTTTAAAAATGTTAGCGGGAACCGGTCTAGTGTTTACTTGAACTAGGTCTTCAGAATCTGAACGAGTATCGTGTACGTTTACAATATAAATGATCGCATCGGTAAACGGGAGCATCTCGCCATTTAAGTCAACGTCAAGTTCAAGGTGAATCATTGGCATTTATTAGACGATTCGTCAAGAGAATCATAACATAAAAACAGATCATCCATTACGGGTTTGTAATTATATTTAAAAGTTGAACAATGAATGGCTTATTATTTAAGGTATAATTTGTAATATTTAAATTTAATTTATTATAATTTCTAAGACTGACTAATTGTTATTACTGTTTAGAATCGTTTTTCTATCTTTATAAATTCTGAGAGCACATTTAATCTTATACGATAAAATGTCCAGCGACCACCGCGCGCACAACGAACTTTGCGTTGGTATTTTAAATTATTATTACGGGTCATGAAGTTTTGCTATACGAATTAAATAAATTATAGTATAGGAAATTTGTATTGCAAATAGGAGATAATAGACGAATGTAAACAACGCACGTAGGTGCTAAACCGATCTCATTACAGTTCCGATAATAAAAACATTATGAATTGTAATTTAACGTCTTTGTTCATTTCTCACCTTTACTATATATCTTAACACTGCGTTATCATATTTGTTATCGATCTGTTTACTTGAAATAAAAAATGAACGAAATCATATTCATAAGATGAGCGTTTCAGTATTCCGTTATCATAATATCCTAGTAGTTGAGCCGAGTGCTTCAGTTAGTGTAGTTGTGTGTGACTCAGCAGCGATGACAGGGCAGTATCAATTGTATTTAAGCAAACGCTTGGTAACAGAAACAAAAATTTTTAATGGCGGAGTTCTTGTCAACGAATGCGGAGTAATTGAAGATGTTCTAAATCGGAATGACGCCGATAAATTGATAGCAGAACGCAAGGACAGTATTGAAGTAAGTAACACTGTGTGGTATGAATATTTAATAACACGTTTAACACATGTGGTTAGTCGTCTCTTTCCGGCAATGCAGTTCCAACCTTGAGAGGTCGGTAAGGGCGTTTGCCTGGTTTTTTTTAATATATGTGCCCGAGTTATTTGCTCGCAAACTTGCATATATTAAAAATGAACACAAGACGACACTAACGTATTATATATATCGATGTGATTTAAAAGTCTTAAAGATTTTTTTATTATTGTATAAATATATTCTATTAATTGAAATATTCTGATTAAATTTGAATATAAACCTGAAATCCAGTTTTTGTTAAAGTTACTACAGTTGATCGACTTCCAAATACCTATTAGATAAAAACCTGTTTAAAAAATTATTGTATATACTTAATACAACTCACATTTACACAACTGTTGTCATTTATTATTATTTTTTTAATGTTGCTGCTTAATTAAATATTGATAGCGACATAGAACAAAAAAAGAACATCAAATGTTTTATATCTAAATTAGTGTTAATAACCACCATTGTAAATTATAATAAATAAATGTACCTTTTAATCATAAAATATTCATAAGCATAAAATATATATTTTTATCTACAATCTACATATTTTTTTCATGCATCATTAGAACCATAATAATAGAGTTGGTGAGAAATCTTAAAAACAATTTAAATAACAAACGAAATGAACTTATTAATATTAAAGTATATAATATATATGGTATAATTTAAAATACTTTGGAAAGTTTCGGTTACTGTAAATAACAATAGTGAATAAGTAGCATTAGTTGTTGTCTATGGAAATAATTATATATTTAGTTAGTACATTAATAGTCAATACGGGTCGGGATGTGACCTCATTTCTCGGACAGATCACTAGAAATATTATAATAATGTAGTAGTATTATAATCTTAGTAAGTAGAAGATAATAAAGTAAAGTAGTAAATGTAAATGACCTACTGGTGTGCAAAAGCTTAAGGAGAAGTGCAGTATTGTGATATGCTGAACAACGTGGCAGTATTTCGTTCGGCATATGCTGGTTTCCTCACGATTTTTTCCTTCACCACCATGATCAGTAAACCCAAGTAAACGAGACTTCAGGCAGCGGTGTGTCCAGATTTTAAGTCGCTTTTTTCAGTTAAGATTTGATTTACGTCTTCTATCCACTACTACTACTACTACTACTACTACTACTACATTACTAGGGCTACTTTGTATTACAGGTTTAGTATCTCCATCATCTTATAACTTAATAGTAAATAAAACTAATATATAATATATATAGGACAATTTTTATATTATATGAAATATAAAAAACACCTCCGTAATTGAGAACAACAGTATTTGAAGAAAATTCGAATAAATCACTAAGCTTATTTTAATTTAAAATTCGCCACTGTAATGATTAATATGTACGATTGAATTCCGTTTAAAATAATTCAATTTAATCTGTAGTCAACTCAATTATTTTTATTATTATATCTTTCGGATTACTTAATTAATAGGTACCTTTTGCTACATATTAACTGGTATTTAATCAAATCATTTACTAAAGTACACGAAATTGTTCATCTTTACATAAAAATTCCATTTATGACATTTTTAATTTTCTTACTTTTGTTAATTAGTAATCTTGACTTGTAATGCTTTATTATATGGGACTAAATTATACATAAATAAGCAGATTATTTATTTATTTATTTAAGTCTAAGTAACATTTAAATTTCGTTATTTGCTGTAGACATTTACAGTAATAAAACTTTTAAGAAGCCGCTTTTTTGTTGGTATACAAACGAACTTTAGCATTTGATGTTAATTAGCACCGGTATCAAACTCCACTTTTTGTCAACAACAAAGAAAAAAATGCAATATAATACTTAAACACATAGGAAAGCACCTAGGAAAGGTTATTTATATGTCCTAGTCGTTTTCATATACGTTGTAGGATTAGAAGTACCTATAAATAAAGTATATCTGAATTTTATGAATATATTCCGCGTGTTGTAAAGATATCTCTATTTTTCTAGTTGCGTAGTTGAGATCAATGAGTGATTAAAGTGAGTTGTTCTAATTGATTTTTACATTATAAAGTACTAAATCATGTTTAGTTCATTTTTGAGACGAAAATTGTCGTCGATGTAGATTGAGTAAAACTATAAAATATAGTGTAAATTGTCCATACGTAGTCACTAATATTTCATCTTTAGCGCAATAGTGGTAACTATGCAAATGTTTTGTCAATCTTTAGTAATCAATAGTTCATATTAACTTCTGAATTTTAAGACACACAAGCTATTTGTTTGAGGATTTTCTTGAAACATTTTAAAATATTTTTGAACCATTATTAAATTGCATATAGTGATCAATTTTGATTTGATTGATTGGCGTTTTTTAATCGAAACTGTCTTTACTATTTAAGTTCTTAGATGTGTAAAATTTAAAAAAATACAGACGAATTGAGAACCTCCTTTTTTGAAGTCGGTTAAAATCTAAAATAAACCAGTCGGTGTGTTTGGTACAAGATTACCTTTATTATTTTATATGCACATAAATGTTAAGCATAATACTTAATCGAGGTAGAATCTTACGCTAATACCTATAAAAATACCTTTTTAAAACAAGTTTCCATTTGACCGCCATTTTGTAAAAATTACATCTTTTAAGTATTTTTGGTTATATTGTCCAACCAGCACCAGCACCAAAAATGTTTGAAATTTGATAGCTTAATTATTGTTCGTTTGTTTTTTAATTTATTGATTAGTAAATAAAGGACTTTATCCACTCCATTATCACCATCGTCATTCTATCGACACCTACTAAAAACAACGACCTCCTCACTAAGGAATCTAAATTACAATCAGAAGTAATTGGGATGCACTTTTGATATTATTTATTATTAAATCTTATAGTTAATGAAAAAACTCATCATCATAATTCAGCATTCATTATAATATATTGAACCTTGAACTTATCCTTTAATAATAAAATGTTTTATTGCTTCCTACCCAAAATACAAACTGTTTTATTGTATTTAAATGTCTTTCGTTGACTTTTAATCACTTAAAATTTAATTGTTTGAATTTGTAAAGATAATCTTAATGAGAAACAAACGTTCATTTTTTTATTATTCGTTCGTCTGAACGGATAATAAATTAACAAATGACCTGACAATTTTAAGACTAAATCAAAACTATTAATTATTCTCGCTTATTATTTTTATCAAATACCTATATATCTATTTATTTTTCATTGCAGGTAATAGACGGTGGAGAATGTGCCCTTATAGCGGGGGTTGTAGATTCTCATGTACACGTCAACGAACCGGGCCGAACGGCTTGGGAAGGTTTTCGGACTGCAACTAACGCCGCAGCTGCCGGTGGTATTACCACCATTGTAGACATGCCTCTGTAAACACATACTTTTTAAATATTTATTCATTTGTAATGAAATTTATAATAAAAGTTTCTTTCTGTAGTATTGTAGGACAAATATAATAAGTATTGCCTTGTCTGTAATACAAAAGACCTAAGATCGAGCTCATAGCTCATAATTGTACATAAACTATACATACCAGCTTTAAAAAACAAATACTAGAATGTAACCTAGAGCTTAATTTTAAAATAAAAATTATAGGAATTCTATCCCACCGACAACAACATTGGAAAATCTTAAGATTAAGGCGGAATCCGCTAAGGGTCATGTTTATGTAGATGTTGGATTTTGGGGTGGAGTCATAGTGGGAAATCAGGTAAGTCCAGATTTATGAAGAATTTTATATAGCGAATAATTTTCTTATTTATCTAGTTTCAATTGCGTTATTTTATCGACGTATCCTCGACATGTTTCGAGAAGAATTTCAAGCGTGCTTATCACAGAGCGTACAAAATCACGCGACATTGTTGAATGGTCGTGATTTCGATGTGTCAATAATGTATATCTATGTAATATTATGAGCACAGGATACTAACGCTCTCTTTGCAGTAAATTTACAAATTATGTTAGCAATATGTCAAACTAGTAAAAAGTAATAAATTGGTCTTAATACGTATATATTTAATGACTGCCTCCTTGGTCTAGTGGCTAGACATAAGGCCGCAGACCCGGTGGTCCTGGGTTCAATTCCCAGGTCGGGCCAATAAATAGTTATTGGGTTTTTCTGTCAGAAAATTCTCAGTAGCAACCCGGAGTCTGGAAGTCGAAGTCGGTTGTGTCGGATTATGAGAGCTAGTGAAGAGAGAGTCCACCTGTGCTTGCGCACACACTTGTGTACTTTAATATCTTTTTTTTTTTTTTATGTAAGAGGGGGCAAACGAGCAGGAGGCTCACCTGATGTAAAGTGACTACCACCGCCCATGGACATCCGCAACATCTGAGGACTTGCAGATGCGTTGCCGGCCTTTGAGGAAAGAGTACGCTCTCTTCTTGAAGGTTTATCTCCTCCGCAGTTAGCTAATCTCTCTTGAGATTCGCCGCCATGGCCGAAATCGGTCTGGAGGACGTTATTATTATTATATTTAATGAATAGTTAACAACATTAAAGACTAATTGTGATAATCGATTTTTAATCTGGTATTTTTTGTTTTATTTCTAGAATTCATTACGTGATTTAGTAAAAGCTGGAGTCGTAGGATTCAAATGTTTCTTATGCCCGAGTGGTGTGGATGAATTTCCGAATGTGGGTCCTAAGGATTTAGAATTAGCATTTGATGCCCTTGAAGGAACCGGATCAGTTTTGGCGGTAAGCTTAATGAAATCTACTCCTGGAATGTATAGTTTATTTAAAAGATCAATAAACAATATATTAGTCATAATTGAGTCGGCAGTTGATGCAAATAAATCGTACAATTAAATTCGATCATCAGTGTGCCTAGTAAAAAAGTCGCTGTTATTTTACTAATTGCGTTGACGTTAACTGCGTTTTGTACGGATTGAAAACAGCGCCTTTTAGACAATAATCATAATTCGGTCAACTCTATCGAATAAGTAAAAAAACTGGCACTAGGTACACAGATCAAATTCACATTATGTAACCAAATTTTATTTAAACATTCCGAAAGAATCCGAAAACCGTTGTTTGGACTTAACATGCAACATGTTGGGAACCGAATTCCGTTATTTTTAGCAGCATTACAACATACTAATTTGTCCTTTAATGTTTTATAAACTTTTCTTTATGTAAAAACTTTTGCTATAGACTATATATTGAAAAATAGCGAAAATTCATTAAGCTCTTAATGCCCGTGTTACTGTAATTGTTTAGAAATACTGTATATTTTGTTTAAAGAATTAATATTTTTAAATGTGTTTACAGTTCCACGCAGAACTTGAGGACGAATCCTGTAACAAAACTGATAATACTAAAGAAGGTAATATTCTAAAACATAATGGTAAATCTAAATGGTAGGTATATTACGAGTTGATTTGTGTAGATCAAACCCTAAGCAATTAATATCCGTTTGCTTAAACGGATACTAAATATAATTTAGTTTACGTGTTCGTTTAGATTTTTGAGAAGATTAATTTCTGAGCCATTATAAAATTGAGTAAAAAAATATAATATACATATACGTGTCGTGTCGTATATTGTCAAAATTGTTGTAAGCAAAAATGTAATAACACAATGAATAAAATGTGGAGAGTTTAATATCAGTTTTAAAAAGTTGTTTCCGTGTTTGTCTAATCAAAGAGTTTAGTTTTGTGATTATGAATACCCATGTATACAAAGTTTTAAATAAATACGAGATTGTATTTGTATAATTTTAATCTATAATAATTTGAAAATAAAATCTTAAATGAGCAGATGATTAAACTTCCATAATTTTTTTTATTGCATATGGTGTCAAATAAATCTCTTTGATTTATTTATACATTTTTTATTGTTTTAGATCCTGAAGAATATAAAACATACCTTGAGTCACGACCACCTAAAATGGAACTTAATGCAATCACACTTATCACGGACTTTTTGGAAAAAACGAAGTCTGTTTTGTTTAAAATCGTAACATTTTATTTCATATTTTATGATATATGCAACAATCAAATGCCTTATCAAAAAATAATAGCAATTTGTTTTAAAAATGCAATTTGTTGCCAAATGGTTTTCGTATTAATCACAATAATTAATTGGAAGTTTTAATGTAATTTGATATCATTAAAAGTGTTCGGGTCCACATCGTACACGTGTCTTCATCAGCGGTCGTGCCCTTGCTTGAGAAGGCGCGTGCAGCGCGCATCGCCACAGGACACGACGCGTGGCGTGGCGGAGTGACTGCAGAGACCTGCCACCATTATCTGACATTGAGTGCAGATGAGATCCCACGGGGTCACAGCGAATATAAATGCGCACCTCCCATCAGAGATATGAATAATAAAGTTGGTTTTAGTGCTATGTAAACACATTAAATTTATTCAAATAACCTACAAAAATTAAGTTTATAGGTACCTTTTTCTATAGGATAGGTAGGCGGACGAGCATAAGGGCCACCTGATGGTAAATGGTCACCAACGCCCTTAGACATTGGCAGTGTAAGAAATGTTAACCATTGCGCCACAAGCCTTGGGAACTATGATGTTATGTCCCTTGTGCCTGTAATTACACTGGCTCACTCACTCTTCAAACCGGAACACAACAATACCAAGTTCTGCTGTTTTGCGGTAGAATACCTGATGAGTGGGTGGTACCTACCCAGACGAGCTTGCACAAAGCTCTACCACCTCCTAAAATATTAGTATTAATGTAAGCATCTTATAAACTTAGGAGAAATTATGGAAGTTTTTACTGGAAGATAAGCTAGATATGGTGGTGTCAGATCACTCGCCTTGTACTCCTGAACTCAAATGTAGCAACAACTTGGAAGCTTGGGGTGGCATATCTTCAGTGCAATTCGGTTAGACTTATAAATATTTATAAAATATATTTATTTGAAATTGAAAAATTAAATATAAAGAGTTAGCTTAGTTAGTAATGATTATAACATTTAAAATTGTTTCTTTTTACAGGTCTCTCTTTATTCTGGACGCAACTCAGTGCTCGTGGCTTAGATCTCATATCAATAAGCAAATACTTGAGCGTAGGTCCGGCTCAATTATGCGGGTTACAAAATCGTAAAGGATCGATTAAAGCAGGTCTTGATGCTGATCTAGTATTCTTCGACCCCGATGAATCTTTTGTCGTCACTTCAGATATTATTCGTCATAAGAATAAGGTAATTATAATATTTGGTTGTAATATAAAGTGGGATGCTGAAGACATTCAAAGACCCCGAAAAGAAGGTCTATAGCGATTCGAGAAAACCTCAGAAGAAAGGTCATCAACACTCCAGCCACATTACACGTATACCGCAACATAGCGATGCTGTATATTAAGTCCGTATTGTTTTGCTTTATTTCACACAACAAACTTTTTGACGTCAACATGACTCTGCTCTCAAAATAATGCTTAAATAGAATTCGTACGATGCATAACCCAAATAATCCCAACACTTAATCTGGTGTTTAAGAGAATATATCGAAATGTTGGTGCTATAATAATTCCTATGCGTTCCCGAGGAAATTAAATAAAAATTGTAATAAACCTTGTTTTTATTCTTTCGAGCCATCATCAATGTGTTCTCCGATTGGCAGACGACGCTAACGTCGATGAAAAAGCAATAAGTTGATTTTCCTACTTGTTGTAGTATTGTTTAGCCCTTATGGAACCTCTTATGTCAAGTCTCTTGCGGAGCTTATTCCAGGACCGAATATTGCCGCCCGGGACTCGAAGCAAAAATTGGACCTTTCGTAAAACCCTGTACACTTCGTATTTTTGCTCTTTATGTATTCTCGTTGTGCGTATACATAAAATTTGTTGATGATCATGCATATACGAGTATAGTAAGGAAGACCTGTATAACTTTTCTTCGACAATCCTGAAAGATGCAGGTATAGCGTCTTAGTTTATAGTTTAAATAAGCCTATTATTCTGTTGTCAATTCTGCGAATTTGCTTAAGCAAAGTCCATTGCTTTCAACAGGATCACGAACCAGAAAAGGTGGCAAAAGTCATACGTGTCGATTGATAGCCATATATTAATTTATTCTTTAATGTGGCACGTAGGCAGATTTTATTGTAAAAATCTGCCTGCTTATTATACACCAATATACCAATATTTCTGTCTTACAAAGTAGACGCGTGGAGTCGTGAAGAGTAAATAACATACAATATACTAACATGTTTTGAAAGATTTATCTCTGCTTAGTTTAAGATTCTCTTTTATTATCTTAGGCTAACTATTACATCTAAGATATGTTATTGATGTCAACGAACGTATTTTTGTTATTGATAACGTTGAATATCTTTTATCTCTTACCCTAATTTCTAATCTTAACTGTCTTTGCAAATAATATATGACAAAATACTGTGAATCTTATCTGATACTTTCTCATATCAAAATATTCCCAATTTCTTAAAAATAATTATTTTGAAATATGTACTTATATTAGGTATTATCTAAAAGAAATTACCTGTTCCATGTTATGATTAAGATGTATATTTGCCCTCATACCAGAAGAAAATGGGCTTTAACAGATAAAACATACCGTTAAATTAATGTACTTAATCTCTGTTTAATAGAAAATTGAAATAAAGATCTCAATTACGTCAGTTTATTTTATCATCGTATTCAAGGTTGGAACTATTTTTTCTTGCTCTTAATCATTAAGAAAATAAAATAATATTTTGGCTCGTGATTTCATTTGGTTAGTTAGATTGACTGCTTTTTTAATAACCGTATTATTAACAGCGTCAGAGATAACAAGTTCAAATTACTGTGGGAGGAGTTGATCAATTAATCGATTGATTATTATTTTTATTTTGTATTTAGGGTGCTTAATGGATAAATTTAATGCAAGGAATAATGATGTCAAGTCATCATATGGTTTTTTTCATTGCTAATAAAAAAAGTAATAAAAATTAATCTCAGCACTACCAAAGAGATAGAGCGACGAACACTCGTAGTCACGCCAATTAACATTCAAGTGGATAATCGAGTGAATATAATCAATAAGCAGAGCTCAGCTGTATGTTGATCGTACGTGAAAGCATGCAGGGGTCGACAGACAATTATAAATGGGACTACAACCCAAAATTTAATCGAATTTTTTCCTAAAAGTTGAGTCAGTCCACTGTTTAGCTTGTTTTTAGGAAGGAACGTTTTGATAGATAAATAAATAAATTTTTGTATTCCTTTTCAAAATTACTTGTAGATATTTCTTTTAGTTTTCTGGAATATCATAGTAGTGGTATGATTTTTTACATGTATGTATTGTAAAAGTAACGATAAATGGGTAATGTATATATTACATGTATAACGCTTACGTGGGTTATGTTTTGGAATTTTATTACCTAAAAAAATTAAATAACGTTTTTATAAAAAAAATCCAAATGCAGCAAAAAAAATTACAAACAATTTGCTCCTATATAAAAGTATGTTACAAAAACCATTGTCATTTTTACATCGTTTGCCTTATTATAATACAATATTTGATTAAAATATTATCTAGAATTTTAAATTAAGACTCAAGCCATGCTGTGATTATATAAATGACTATTATTTATAAATAGCATATTAAACAAAATCCTTCACAAGACTAAATTGTTATTGTTACAATCAATATTATGAAACTAATCAAGTAGTAAATAGCCGAGTCAAACACTAGCGAAATTATTTTCTTCCATAATTCTTTAGTAAAGACATGGAAAATAATGAAATTAAAGGACATAAAGATAGTTTTTTATTCACCTTTTTACATATAAATAAATCATTATCATTCACGTTAGCACATACTGTATGTACAATAAAGTAAATGATTAAGAAAATAACATTTCGAATGGAAAAGTTGGGTAAATATTTGTTGGTTGTTTGAAAGTAGAAATATTTTTTACTTAGCTTAGTAGCAGATAACGTTCAGGAACTTTCAGGTCATTTTGTACAATCATTAAAACGTTGACACTGCGAAAGTAAAAATTGTGTTGCAGTTGAAGTATTATTATTATTGCTGAATATTAAACATACATTAAAATTTAATTACAATCACTGTTTTTTTTTTCAGCTGACACCTTATATTGGAAAACAATTAAAAGGTGTTGTAAAAAAGACATACCTGCGCGGAAAACTTATATACTCCGATGGAGAAGTTATTGGACAACCAAAAGGAAAATTGCTGCTCAAAGATTTTAATTAAAACAATTTCAAATGTATTGTATCGATTGTTAAATAAATCTTTTATTCGTTACTTTATTGGTGTCAAATTAATTTCCACCTACAAAATATGTTTGATTAGATTTTTGAATGAATGAATTAAACCAAATAATAATTAATTTAACTAAAAAAGGGGAAATAAATTGTAACATAAAATTATAAAGATAATATTTCATTCAACAAGTAATAAAATCGGATTTAAGACCTACTTATGTGGACGAAATGTTGATGAATATACTTGTGCAAGGCAGACGTGGGTACCACCAACTAATCATCTATGCTAACGCTAAACAGGTCCACGTTGTATTATTGTGTTCTAGTCTGGAGGGGGAGTGAACCAGTATATTTATAAGCACATAGGGCATATTATCTTAGTTCTCAAAATTGGTGGTGCATTGACGATGTAAGCACCAAAATAGTTTATATTTCTTTCAGTGCCAATGTCTATATATGGTGATTAACTACCACTTATTACCTTTAGGTGCCGCTACCTATTATAAATAAGAAATAAAGAGTAGTTTATAAACAGAAATTTTAGGATACAGATGAATTACATTCGAGTAGTAGCATTCATTTAACAAGTTATAAAGAAGCTACAAAGACATATTTACACTATTTATTTATCACTTATATTACGTATCTATCTAAAAAGATAAGAGTTGTTGTAAATAAATATTACAATGAAGTCGGTTACAACAATTACATCCACACAAACAATAACAAATCTAAACCGAGATGGCCCAGTGGATACAAAACGTAGGTATGTATACGGTTTTAAAAAAAAAAAACAAAAAAATAACGACGAACATGAGCTCAAATCCCGACAAGCATCGCTTAGGGGTCATCTGCTTAATTATGTTTATTATTTATCTCGGCGGTTAAGGAAAATGATTGTAAGGAAACCTGCACGTGTCAGTTGCATTTCTGCCACATGTATATTCGCGCACCTGAATTGGATTGACGTTGTAAAGTAATCTCCAATCTATTTAGAGAATCTTTAAAATATATTTCAACGAATTTATTATTTTATAATAATAATATTATTACACAACGCGTTTAGGTAATACTAATATAAAGCTTATTAATTTTTTTTTTGTTAATATATGTCTTTCTCTTCATAATCAAATTTTTCTATCATTTGTTATAAAACCATTACTAAAAATAAAAACCGGCCAAGTGCGAGTCGGATTCGCGCACAAAGGTTTCCGTACCATTATCTATAAAAACGGCAAAAAAAATCATGTCTGTTGTATGGGTAATATTTGTTTTATTTTAATTTAATTATTTATTTTTAAAGTGAATATATAACTAAATATTTTGTGAATATTTCAAGCGTCTACCCGTTGCCGTTATCAATATCGAGCAAAAACAAGCTAAAACATACGATAGTGTCGTATATTATGTAGTAAGAAAATAAAAGAGATAAAAATTTCTACTGCATGTCCCTCAAATACATTAATTTAAATTAATTACCCAATATTTCGCATTAATATCAATGTATCTACTCCGAAATCTATTTTTAATGCTAAGTGTTAGAACATATAAAGTATTAGTCATTCGAAGATGACATGTTTTCCTTTGTCTACACGGATGTTGTATTTTTAAGTATAGAAATACTTTGTAAGGACACTTGAATTTACATTACTTCTTAATTTTATAAAAACTAAATATATATTGCTGTTTGTACGCGATAATGTAGAATAGAGTCATCTCATGTGGCAAGAAACCCACTATCCCATAGTGGCCCACCAGCAATAACATTCGCAAGAAAGTTGGTCGGTGGAATCAGGTCGATCTGGAAATAAAAATCTGTCAAATTTTGTTTAAAGCATACATACATACATGCACCGCCTCCAGACAGATGGGATGAGATAAATCGAAATGGTTTGCGGTTTGCTGAATCTTAGTAAATGTAAATCTAAAATAAATAATTGAATATCGATAATGACAGTTTTTTTTAATTAATTAGGTAATGGAGGTTTCTTAATCTGCTGAGTATTAATAATAATAATAAAAATAAATAAGTAGCCGAAATGGCTTATTGATTAGGACGCGAGGATATTAATCGAAAATCGAAATCCTTTACCACACTTCTTCAAATCCGGGAACGCATTACGCGTTTCCCCCACGGGAACAGCGACACCAGCGAGCCCGGGGTATGTGGGGCTCGCTGGTGTCCCAGGCGCCGAGTGCGCCTAAAAACCAGCGGTACCCTTTCCGTCCTAACGAAGAACACCACGGGACCGCTTGCGCATGCTACCGTGAACAGGAGAGACCATGCCGAAGTATGTTGAATTTACGAGCCTGTATTCTATATTAAAAAAAAAAAAAAATAATACAAACTTTACTTATATATAGATACATTCGTGCCTATGTTATCTTAGGTCACGTGGCATTTTTTTGTATTATATATATAATAGAATTTAATGTCATTCTATAAGAATCTTCAGTAGGATATAGAGCGCGGTTAGGAATAAACGTCGATAAATATGTCGGCGCTATACGTATTTATTTTAACAGCGCTTTTAGGTATTTAAATAAATAAAATTTTATATATTACTGAAATGTGGGCACAGAATAATTTACTGATTTTAATTTTTTTTTTTATTCAGTAACAGAAATTTCGTGTAGGGGATTCCAAGTAAAAAGTCAGGCAAAACAGCTATTTCTTAGTCGTCGTGTAGTGACCGACTCCGGAGAATTTGATGGTGGTGTACTAGTGGACGAGAATGGAATTATCTCTGGAATATATACGCGGGAAACACTTAAGGGACTTAAATTTGACGGTGAAACCGTGCAGGTAAATAAAACAAAGACATATTAGATATAAGGTTATTTTTCAACGTAACTTCTAAAATTGTCCTTAATTTTTCTGAATGTATTGTTATAAAGATACTTTACTAGTTATAGTGCGATATCTATATATTTTTAAAATATTATAGTTTACCGCGATCTCGGATATAATTACTTATATTAACTTTTCTTTATGTACATGGGTTTATATGACAGATTGGTTTTAACGAAATTAGCTGTATAATAAAAATAATAAATGATTTATCTGTTTTTAACTAAAAAGTTAATATTATTTTCAATACTACGAAATACGTTGATCTGAATGACGCTCTTAAAAAACATAGATCTAATGAATGAATGAATTTTTTTCCAATATTTTGTTATAATAATAATTTTAATTGACTTACTGACAAACGTAATTATTTTAAAACATTTTTATTCAAATTTGATTTATGCGTTCCTTTTCAAGGTAATAGATGGCGGCGAGTGGGCTTTAATGGCAGGAGTAGTTGACTCACATGTGCATGTCAACGAACCTGGTCGAACTTCGTGGGAAGGATACGTGACAGCTACAAGGGCTGCTGCAGCAGGCGGTATCACTACTCTTGTCGACATGCCTTTGTAAGAATATAATGTATTTTTTTTAAGCCACATATCAAGCCTATACAGACTATAAACTATTTCCTTAAGTTTATTAGATTAAATATAATAATTAAAAATCCACCTTTAATTATTATCATTGAATATAAATGTATACCGCTACGGTTGTATTACGTAAGAAGGCCAGTACTATATGAAGGGCAAGAGTATCACAAAAATAGTGGTTTACTCAATACTAATTTATGATGTATTGCTTGTTCAAAGCTATGAATTTGCACATAATTGAATTTATAACATAATAATATTTAAGATAACTTATTAAAATAATAATAATATATATTCGAAAAACATGTACCAATAAAAATTAAATAAATCATTTTTGTTCAAAATAGAAACTCATTTCCACCAACAACAACACTCGAAAATTTAAAAATAAAGGCTTCCACTGCAAGAGAGGAGGTTTACATAGACGTGGCATTCTGGGGAGGAATAATTCCGGGTAACGAGGTATGGTAATAAGAAATAAAATAAATATGAAGTAGATATCTTCAGTATTCAATGTAAATTATATAAAAAATTGTTTACTCAAAATCTAATTCGTATTTATTGGTGACTTTTAGATGGAACTTCAAAGTATGATCGAAGCAGGAGTCATCGGTTTCAAAGGGTATCTAATTGATAGCGGTATTACTGAGTTTCCCAACGTAGAAAAGGATGAACTCGATAACATTTTTTCAATTTTAAATGGATCTGACGTTGCTATGGCTGTAAGAAAATTGACCTTGAATTTGTATCTTTGCTAAATACCTTGACAACTAACAATTCAAGTAATTTATTTTCAGTTCCATACCGAGTTACCGATTAGTGACGGTAATGATACTCAATGTGAAAATTGTGAAGTTCCCGGTAAATATATATTTTTTTTATTTTAATTCCTTACATTTTGCTTAATATTTTTAAATATTCTCTGTCAATTGATTATTTCTTTATTACAGATCCAAATTTGTACAGCACGTACCTCGCATCCCATCCTCCGGAAATGGAGCTGAAAGCTGCATCATTACTAGCTAGTTATATTCCGAAATATGAGTAAGAATAATTTTGTGATTTTACCAGGCAACTGTATCTGTTAAGTTGTTGTTAATGAAACAGTTAACATATATTATTAATGAAAAATTTACGTAGCAAAAATATACGTCTTTTGTTTTTTGTCATAAAAATAACTACAAAAAACTTAGAAACTCAACTAATTTAGTTAGTGAATTTTAATTATTTCCTTGATGCTTACAGTGTGCACGTGCACGTCGTTCATGTGTCGGCCGAAGGCGTTATTCCAATATTAGAAGCGGCTCGAGAAGAGAGGATTAAGGCGGGCTCCAAACGCTGGCGAGGTGGCGTAACTGCGGAGACCTGTCATCATTATCTGACTTTCAGTTCTGAGCAAATCCCTCCTGGACACACTGAGTTCAAGTGTTCGCCACCGATCAGAAATATCACAAATAAGGTACGTTCAACATATATTTTGTGCACCTATCTTCCTTTGTCTTAAAACATTCAAATATGTTAATCGTAGCAACAGTAACATTTTTTCTTTGGTATTATGTTGAGATAATTAATTCGAGAAATGTTAATACATGTATCTACTTTTGTAGGTATTGATAACGTTTTTTGACGTCATCTTTAAATGATTAAAACAAATTACCTAAAACATAGAGCAACATATGAAATAATCATAAATCTCTGGTTATTATTTTTTGTAGAATACACAAACAAGTATAATTATAATGATAAAATAATTAGATTTTT
The DNA here is from genome assembly GCA_905220585.2 of Nymphalis polychloros. Lineage (NCBI taxonomy): Eukaryota > Metazoa > Arthropoda > Insecta > Lepidoptera > Nymphalidae > Nymphalis > Nymphalis polychloros. Next base: position 7,419,952 of record HG992247.1, read on the forward strand.
TACTTTTCATTTCGTTGCGCAGGTCGCATTTTTTGTTAGCTGGTTACATTCCTGGAAATCAATAATATATTTTCAAGAATCTTTTTATTAAATATTTTCTCAAAATAAAGTAGTGTTGATATTTAAAATTATTTATTTATTTAGCTTCAATTATGGGAATACGTAAAAGAACGAAGAATCGACTTAATAGCATCCGATCATTCACCTTCCGTCGCTACAATGAAAGGACCCAATTTCATGACCGCTTGGGGAGGAATTGCTTCTGTTCAATTTGGTAAGTGAATCAAGAATGAAAGAAACACATAGAGACACAACTAATTTTTTAATGAAATATTTTTGTTTTTTTTCTAATTCGTTAAAAGTATTCGTATCCGATTGACATGATATTTTCACATCATACAAGCTTATAAGATATATTTCAATGTATAGAGATTGGTACATATAGTAAATTTTGTATAAAAATAAGTATAAGTAGATAAATTCTTAAAATTGCTCGACACAATTTAATACGTCAAAAAGCGAAACAGTTTATTTATATATTATTTTTTGTTTATTACAGTTTGTAATATTCAGTTTATTTATAGCTTAGTTTATATTTTTAAAAATTAATATCCTCAGGGCTCTCTCTATTCTGGACGGAAGCAAAGGCTCGTGGGCTTAGTCTAAGTACAGTCAGCCATTACCTATCATCGGGCCCTGCGCATCTGTGTGGCTTGCAGAGTAGAAAAGGAACCATAAAGCCAGGTCTCGACGCTGACCTCGTATTCTTCGACCCTGAGGCCTCGTTTGTCGTCACACCAGAAATCATATTTTACAAAAACAAGGTAAACTTGACAATAAACTACTATTTCTCGTTCAATTCATGAGAAGCCTGATTTGTTTTGTAATTAATTTTGCACAGAGATTGTTAAAAAAATATATATAAGACTAAATTAAAATTCTTAATTAAATTATATTTTGAGTAAAAAATCTAAAACTTATTTTAATTAAATATTTGTAGATAAACTATGAAAAATTAAAAAAAAATGTATAAGATCTATTTGTATTTCAGCTCAGTCCATATATGTATCGCGTGCTAACTGGCAAGGTCATGAAAACTTATGTGAGAGGTCAACTCGTATATACAGATGGAGCAGTATATGAAAAACCGCAAGGACAGCTGTTAATAAATGATAATGTATTATTTAAATGACAAAATCTCGAAACATCCTGTATATCTCAAAATAGTATGTAATAAATTTATATACCTATCCATTTACAACCCTTGTCTTATTTTGAAAAGGATTAATACTTTCTGACAATTATATTAAAGTTTTCGTTATTTTATTTATTATTTATTTTAATCATATATAGTAACCATAATAATTATAAAAACACATATCTGTATAAGATTATGTAGAATGATCTGTAGAAAATTAAATGCTGTCGTTAATTAGGCTTGCCTAGCTTTCAAACAATTTGGGCTGCCTTCGCTTCAAAAGTGCGCGGACCGACAATTCTCTCATCGACTACACTCCACTACGACGACTAACACCATGAGATATATCTAAAACATGTAGCAGATGTTCATACTAAAATTGTAAATGAACAAAAAATAATGTTTCATATCAATCGGAGTAGTATTTCGTGAAGCCGGATACAACAACTAAACAAATAATAAATCTTACATCTCTAGTTCTTATATATCTATACTAATATTATAAAGAGGAAAGATTTGATTTTTTATTTGTTTATTAAGATTCAACTCCAAAACTACCCGACCGATTTTAAAAATTATTTCACCATTAAAAAGCTACATCGTTATCAAGTAACATAGGCTATACGTTATATTTGAAAAAAAAAAAACAATGTTGCCTATAAAAGTAATTATTTTGCGTGCACTGCGAAAACTATTGACGATTGTCGAATAGTGTTCTATAGATTCATAAAAAGTAGTATATGCCTAACTATTATAGTTAAGCGACAATAACAGTTTTTGTTTAAATTATTATGTTCAAAACCGGGTGGAATCGAATGGTGGTGATATTGGTATCAAGCTATTAATCCTTATATGATAATTAAGGTTGATTATGTACGTGTAAATTCCACTTTAAATTTTATTCGGATCGGACTTTTCGTCTAGAAGTTTCGTCTAGGTGTAAAAATTATCTAAGTAAGAAAAATGACACGATTTGAACTAACTGTAACTATTAACGTAACATAACGTATTATGTAACGTTTAGTCTATTAACAAATACGTTAAATAGTTTTTACGTTAAATAATAGTTTTTAAATTTTCGCGGACGAAGTCGCGTGCGATGTGCTAGTGCTATAAGTAATAGCAAAATCACATTTGTACATCTTGTACAATTTTTTTTTTATAGATGTTAAGCTATGAATAATTTAATAATATAAAAGCGATTTAATGTAGCTATTTTTAATTAGCCAAATTTAAATTTACTTAAATACGATAAACGTAAACCTTTATTCGAAAGAAGAGATTGTTTAAGAAAAGGGACAGTAGACCGGGAAATGAAAATCCAAGTAATAAAGAAGTTAAGAAGCTTAGAGGAAGGCTAAAATAATGAATATCTAACTAGATGTAAAACTAAAAGATGAGAGAAATAAATAAACCATAGGAAAAGGTAAATCATACAAATAATTTAAGGCCAAACAATGTTCAAAGCAAAAATATGAGAGAAAGATATCTGGTAAAGGAAAAAACCAAAACAAAACATTTTATCGATGACATTGAAGCCGAGTCAGAAGATGAAGATGATTCGCATGCTGATACCACACAGATGATCTTAAACAAAATATTGACATAAATCTAATCATTTGTACTGCTTTGTTTACCACACAGAAGAAATTACGACTATGCGTCTACGTTGCTTGTGCTGTAGGTATATGTATGATATAAGTATAGAGCTTACAAAAGATCTCAATTATTTCATTTGTCACGAATGCGATCTGAATTAGTTGTCAGACTGTCTTGTTTCCGCCAATAGGTTTATTATTAAAACATTTAATTTTGTTAACTCTACTCAAATGTATGTAACAATGATCATTTTTAAGGTATGGACAATATTTCTTTTTTTATCATGACTATATGTATTACACTTGATTCATATGCAAGCTTTCGTATAAATAACTATATATTTTATAGTATTATGAATGTGTATGCAAAAGTGTGACTGTATGACGCTACCACATAAAATTATCACAATGTAAATTTTTGATATTAAAAACTTGGTTCTTCTTCGGTCTGAGATGTTACTTGCCGAACCAGTGGTAGATTTTTAAAAGAAAAAAATATATAGTTAAAAAAATAAGATATATAAATTCATTCATAATATAATGACTTCGTATCGTTAATGAATATATCAGTAAAGGAGATACATTTTTTACTAATAATAGAATTACTATCACTAAATAATAATAATTAATACTTATTCAAATTTACTTGAAGCCTGTATTTATTAAAAAAAAATCAAATGTATTTTTAATTTCACATAGTTAAGATTGTTATTTTTTCAAACTTATTACTTAATTATTTCGGTTTCCTCTCTGTTCAGTGCCAGATTAAGCAAACGCGAGGCCCGTAGCATTATCTTTCGAAGGGCCCTTGACCTTTTTTTTTACCGGACACCAACTAAAAACCAGCGGTATCCTCTCCGTCTGGTCGGGGGGCGCCATGGGATCACTTGCGCATGCTACCGTGAGCCCTTGATCTGAGCTGATCTGATGAAAGGAAATCTCTGTTACATTAATAAAATATATATTTTTTTACTCATAACTTGTCCCGTGTAACAATTGCTACTCTTGCTACGAGGTTAATCCAGCCCTGTCTCTGTTCTGGTCTCCTCTCGGTGCTTTTAAATAACCGAAATTGCACTGTGGATAAAACACTGCCCATTTAAATATGATGCATATACATATCATAACCAACATCTAAATTCTCGAAAGAAAAGTCACGTGCTTAATAAGTGCTGTGAGTAGAAGAAAAACGTTATGACTAATCAATGAATTCTGCCACATGAACAATTAAGTACAGAGGAGAAAACATGATACAATTAGCTCCCAATGTTCTGCTTACTAGGACTTTGCCTAGCAGAACTTGCTGGTGCTGTACTGTTATGGGCACAACATGAATAAACATCTGCACACCATCATATACATTTGCATAGTTATGCGTATATTTGATAACATTATCTATAACAATATTATACATGCAAAAGTAACTTTGTATGTCTGTCTGTCTGTTACACATTCAAGGCGTAGGCAAACTACTGAACAGATTTTGATAAAATTTGTTAAGAAACAAGCTTGAAAACCAAGGAAGGACATGCTACAATTTAATGCCTAACACGTGTTCACTCCCAGCAGCCGGGTGAAGACGCGGGTGAAAACTAGTTATGTATAATTATGTAATAGTTTGCTTAAATTTATCAATATTTTATCACAACATATGACCAAATTTTCTATGATAACCTTATGTAGTTTTGTTAAGTTTTTATATAAAATTGTCGTATAAGTTGATTATAACAAATATAACACTGAACACTGTTAAGGGGTTATCGGCAACGTTACAATGCCTACCTCACTCTTAAATCAAACCTAATAAAAATAATGCAATTTATTTATTATTACTTAGATTAAATTAATCTTACACAAATAAACTACTAACTACGAACAGGTACTAAAATTCAGCTGAAACTGAAATAATTATCACATCCTTTCACAAACTCCTTTTTTTTTTGTATCACAACTAACATTGTAATTAACAAGTGCATTTTCACGTAGGTATCTATATTTTTTATAATATCATAATTCTGCACCAAGACTGAGAAAGATCAATTAGACACTAGCGATTTTTTAAATCAACTTATAGTTGGATAGTTTGCAGACAAAACTAATTTATACTAACTTTGCCCGATAAGGCCTTTGTTAGACTTTTATATTTTAATTATCGGCTCATAATAAATTTTTAGTATGTGCTTTTGAAGGTTGTATCTTGAGATTAGTTCATCAGTCATATTATTTATATATATCTAAAACAATATTCATAATATTTGCAAAACCCGTCCGTTCGATAAAATTTCCTAGATATAGTTTGACCCTGTTACAGGATAACAGGATCAAACTATGTATATCTAAGAACTATGCGGGGGATACCATCATTACAAAAGGAGAACAATTAAGAACACATACAGTGGTGATCATATAATTAGAAACACTTCTTATGAATAAAGAAAGTATAACTTCAACGTACAAATGTTCGTCAAAAATATACACATTCAATAATTAATAATCATGCAATAATATAGCTCTTTTGGCGGCAATTCAAAATTTAATCAGAATTTTATTTTGTTCAAAATGGGCAAAAATAAAAGTAGTGACGCGGCAACTAGGCAAATCATTGTTAATTTCCATATAGATCATAAGTGGGCGTACAGAAGAATAGCTGAACATTTAAATTATTCTGTTAAGAAAGTTTTTAATGCAATTGATCATTATAAAACACATGGAACTGTTGAAAATGTTCTTAGAAAGGCTCGGCCAAGAAAACCCTCTCAAAGATACGCTAATCGTGCGTGTTGCTAAAAAAGACCCAAGTAAAGGCTCCAACCAGATTAAAAATAAAGTTTTTTCGCCTGATGACCCGAGAAACATCTCGTCAAGACTGATACGCCGAAGATTAGTGGAAGCTAAATTGTTTGGAAGAATCTCTCGAAAGTTTCTTACCAAGCAACACCGAGAGAAGCGATTATTATTCGCTAAAAATATGTTAATTGGACGGTACGAGAATGGAAAAAAGTGTTATTTTCAGATGAAACAAAAATAAATATGGTAAATTCCGATGGAAAGCGCTTTGTTAGACGCCCTGTAAACAATGCTTTTAATTATAAATACACAAGGAGTATAGTCAAGCACGGTGGCGGTACAATGGATCAATGGAAATACAAAAATATCTTAGAACACACAATGATTGAATTAATGCCATTTCGTTGCAGTGCTGCTATTGAAAATAAGGGTTACGCCACTAAATATTAATTATAACTATTGGTAGGATGTGGATACTATCCACAGCCTACGCTATTTCGTAAATAACTTTTTTTATATTTTTTGTTGTTATTTCTAATTAGTTGACCATTATTGTTCATACCTTAAAACTGATTTAAATGTTTGTCCGTAATGTAATATTGAAACTGCACTTGTGTAATGGGATTTATATTGTTTTTCTAATAAATGATATATCGTTGAACATATTGTTGTCCTATTTATTGTTTAATTTCAAAATAAAAACGATTGCGGTGAAGTATCTTACATAATGTCAAGGACCGTTGGTAGTGTTTCTAATTATACGACCACCACTGTCACGTGTATATAGCCTAAAATATTCTTTGCACTTAAAAGATATTATAAATGGTATAGTCGAGTGTTTTGTACATGAAAACGCATCATTTAAAAATAAATATTATACAATATAAATTAGATGCTTGTATATTTAGTTTTACTGCTCATATTGGAGACACATTTAAACGAACTCGATTCAGAATGTTTCACTATTTATTTTCGCGGTTAGCAAATATGACAAACTCATATGTGCGTGTGCAAGAGATCCATATGTTCAAATAATATAGAGAGTGATGAATACGTATACAGGTAACAGGTAAGTATGATCTTATTGATAGCGGTATTATTGCAAGCGTTGTGAAACTAAAATACTGCCTTAGAAAAAAAAGCATCAGCAGTAATATGCCCTTTTCGTTATTTCTATCCCATTTAATACATTAAAATAAGTGAACCTGTTAAGTTTTTATTTGACATTTCTGATATTTTCCCAGCAGTAAATGATAGGCAGTCATGATTAACTGCGTTGAAGCGCAGTGCGTATCGTCAGTCAGGAGAATTAGGAAATTATTCATACAATCACGCTTGCACAAATTGATTGTAATTTGGTATAGAATTCGATAAGGCAAAAAGTATTTACGTAAACTGAACAAAAAAGCTTTAAAAAAGGTTAAAAAGGTGAGGTTTATCAAAATAGTAGCCTTTAATTTAGATAATTTTACGCATGCGTGCGCGCGCCTGCGTGATGGATGTAAACCTTAATTAATTTAGTCTTGATAATCGTAATAATACATAGTATCAATTATTGTAATTATTTTCTCCGCATAATATAAAAAAAACATATTATTTCGTTGTTCTAGTGGCTAGTTAATAAGGCTTCTAATTCCGTTATTCTGTCGAATGCTGGGATATACATTTAATACGGTTTTTACATTAATAAGTAACAGCCTCTGAATGTCCCACTGCTAGGCTAAGGTCTCTTCTCCTCTTTTTAAGGAGAAAGTTTGGAGCTTATTCGTGGAATACACATGTGACAGAATTTCCATGAAATTTGACACAAGCAGGTTTCCTCGCGATGTTTTTCTTCGCTGTCAAGCACGAGATGAATTATAATCACAAATTAAGCACATGAAATTCAGTGGTCATGAAACCTACGATCATCGGTTAAGATTCACGCGTTCTTACCACTAGGCCATCTTGGCTGAATATGTTTTTTGAATGAATCAGGGATTCATAATATTTATGAAAAATACTAATATCCACACACTGGCAATTCTTAAAGATTAATAATTAAAACACTAAAATATTAAGAAAGTGAAATGTGTAAGATATTGTAGTAATTATATTATTATCCTCCTACTCGTCACTGCGGCGGCTGAAAAAGATTATCTCCCATTATCCGATGGAATGGCAATTCGACGGCCGGATATAGTTCAGGATTTATGTGCTTTCCGAGGCTAATAAAACATGCTTGGAAACAAGTATCCATATAATGTCATATAGTTTTTGATTAATATTAAATAAAACAAATGCAAATTTACGTAACTCAACTCTTACTCCCCTTGCGTGAAGGCAAACAGCCTAGCTATGTATTTTGTGAACACTCCCATAAAATATATATTCACGAATAACAAATAAAATGTAATTCATTTTATCTAAAACTTGTCGGGTACGAGATTATTTAGTAGCGCCACAGAATCAAGAACATGCGTAAGCGCACGTGGCGCGGACGAGCACCAAAATGATAGATATTATATCGGTGTAAAGCTTCGGCTGATAGTTAATAAATTGGTATGAATTTTAGCGTGATTTATTAATTACATATTGTAATTAATACATTTACGGAATCATTTTCAAGCGAATTCCAGATTATTGCGCAATTCACGGTGTGAATTATCTCCCAATTGCTCATAGTTTCAGTTTGATATATTTGTAGATGGTGGATGTTTGCGTTCACGCTAGGTTCACTTCACACTAGCAAAACTTGATGCAAAAACAAACACTTAATCGAGACCAAGAACAGCGCGAAAAAATCCTCATTCGCGTCTCAATCTGAATTAGAAAAATGCATTACAATAAAACTAGTTTGTTTAAATCAAATATCAATGATATATACTTTACTTATTTATAAATAACGAATATTATTCTAAAGAGTTGTCCATATTTTTTTTAATTTGAAATATCTTAAAAGATGGCATGAAAAAAATATCAGTGAAAGAAAGATAAGAGCTCTAATGCTATGTATTTTGTCCTTGGTTATATGTAAATATTTACTTCGTCTGCATTCTTACATTGATTATATTATGATTAATTTTTAATACTTATAACTGTCACTTCGTATTAGAATTAAGCGTCACAATTCTACAAGAACCCTCAGTAAGATAAAGTGCGCGGCTAGAAATAAACGTCGATAAATATGTCGGCGCTATATATATTTATTTTGACGACGTTTTTAGGTACTTAAATTTCTTTTCAAATACTACTGAGATGTAGGTACAAAATCCTCTATTTATTTTAATATTGTTTTTTTATTTAGTATCAGAAATAACGTGTAAAGGGTTCCACTTAAAAAGTAAGTCAAGACAGTTATTTCTTAGTCGTCGTGTAGTGACAGACTCCGGAGAATTTGATGGTGGTGTGCTAGTGGATGAAAATGGAATTATATCTGGAATATATACGCGGGAATCGATTGATGAACTTACGTCTGATGATGATTATACACTGCAGGTAAATAACGGAGAGTTGTGCGATTTCCTTTTTTTCATTAAATCTTTACTAATTTTAGTACTACATATATTTTATAACTTTCAACTTTCTAAAAAAAAATGTATTTTTTTATAAAGTTATCAGAAGATTTGTATTGTTATTCCGATATATGGTTTAATGTTTTTTTCAATTGTTTACTTTTAAGGTGATAGACGGTGGCGAGTGGGCTTTAATGGCAGGAGTAGTCGATTCACATGTGCATGTCAATGAACCTGGTCGAACTTCGTGGGAAGGATACGTGACAGCTACAAAGGCTGCTGCAGCAGGCGGCATCACTACTCTTGTTGATATGCCTTTGTGAGAATATGATACTTACATCTTATTTAGACCAACAAACATGCACAGACTACACAATTTCCTCAAGTTCATATGGCTCGAATAACATTCAATCATAATTGTACATAAATTTCCAATTTCACTAACGTGTGTTTAATATTTATTAAGTTTATTACGTTAATCATGAACTAAAATATATGAAATAATAATACTATAATTTAAAAGAATGAAAGTAATGGTGTAGCGGCTTACAATTTGTAACATCTGTAAAAATATGTCTAGGCATCTATGTCAGCTCAGGTATTTTTTACATATGTACATAAAATCTTCGTAACTCTCCTGTAAATTGTGAGACTAGAAATTTTAGTTTAACGGCCGAATATGGAAAATTCGTTCAAATACCCGTATCTTGTCGGTTTGTCCTAAACTCGTTTAGTTACAAAGGTAAATAAACATGCCTGTCAGATTCATTTCGTGTCTAGTAAAAGAGTTGTATTTCTGTTCTAATAGATTTATAGATCTCGTTATATGTGACTCATCATATTTCACGTATAATAGATAGTAAATATATAGATAGATTAGCACTTCAAGTGTCATACGTAATAAAGAAGAAAATTAAGATGATAAGTTAAGCATCGTAAAATAGTGGTTGGCACAATACAATGTAAGATCGATTACTTGTCTAATGCTTTATACTTAATTACAAACTATGTGATTGTTTTCTAGTTTTTCTAACAACAACTAATATGTACATCCAAATATTTATGTACATTTGTGTATAGACTTATTATACATTTATAATTTATTTCTAAAGCAGGCATTCGCCTGTATCGGTGATTTTTTACCTGCGCCCATAAACTAAGCCTTTGCAAAAAGGATGAAACAGTCTTTACACCGTCAATAGCCCATTAGCCATGGGCACTAAGATATCAAGACACCTGTGTCCGTAATTGCATTGCCTCAATTAACCTTCTCATTGGAGCAAAGCTAAGCAAAATATTGATGCTTGGCAGCTAGAATCGGTAACTGATGAATGTGTGACCTACCTTGACGAGCTCGCACAAAACCTTAACACAAGCTATAATTTACATATACTTATACCTACGTACTATAAAATATACATAAAGTTATAAATTCATTAATTACAATTGAAATATTAATAAACGAGTTTTTTTTTTTAAATAGAAACTCATTTCCACCAACAACATCAGTCGAAAATTTAAAAGTAAAAGCGTCCTCTGCAAGAGAGGAAGTTTACATAGACGTGGCATTCTGGGGAGGAATAATTCCAGGTAACGAGGTATGTTGTAAAGTTCATTATGAACTACTTCACATATATTCTCTACAGAATAGTTTGGTACTCATAATCTGATACGTATTTGTTGGTGATTTTTAGATGGAGCTTAAAAATATGATCGAAGCAGGAGTTATCGGTTTCAAGGGGTATCTTATTGACAGCGGTATTACAGAGTTTCCAAATGTAGAAAAAGACGAACTTGATAACATTTTCTCTACTTTAAATGGATCTGACGTTGTTATAGCTGTAAGAAAATTTTACCTTGAATTTGTGTCTTTGTTAAAAACTATATGAGTTAACTATGCTAGTGTCAATATAACAATGAGTAATTTGTTTTCAGTTCCATACTGAGTTACCTATTAGTGCCGGTGATGATGATACTCAATGTGAAAAATGTGACCGTCTTGGTAAACATACTTTTTAATTACATTTTTTTATTTGTTGTCTAGATATTTTATCAATATAATTTAATCATAACAGATCCTGATTGTTATTAATGACTTATATTTCTGCTAAATTACAGATCCAAATTTGTACAGCACGTACCTCGCATCCCATCCTCCGGAAATGGAGCTGAAAGCTGCATCTTTATTAGCTACTTATATTCCGAAATATGAGTAAGTTATTTTGTAAATTTTAACAGAGTAACTTTCTTAAATTAAAGCTAAATTTTAAAATATAATAATGAACTAGCAATAATTCTTATACATAATGAAGACCAGATTATATAAAAGCATTGTATTATACAAGTTTTTCTTTATGCTTGTAGTGTGCACGTGCACGTCGTTCACGTGTCAGCCGAAGGTGTTATTCCAATATTAGAAGCGGCTCGAGAAGAAAGGATTAAGGCGGGCTCCAAACGCTGGCGGGGTGGCGTAACTGCGGAGACCTGTCATCATTATCTGACTTTCAGTTCTGAGCAAATCCCTCCTGGACACACTGAGTTCAAGTGTTCGCCACCGATCAGAAATATCACCAACAAGGTATGTTCAGCGTTTATTTTGTGCACCTATCTGACTTTTAACAACAACTTAAGATTTAGATTGGACCAAATTCCAACACAAAAACGGATAAAATGTTAAAATAATAGCAGCAAGTTACCTTTTGATAAAATTTAACAAATTACCTCATGAAAAGATAAGATACCATGACATAACGAAAAAATAGGACATTTTTTTATTTTTTTTTATTTAGAAGATACAAATTATTAATTATGCTGCTTAAATTGCTGCTTTTAGCTACTTGAAGTCCGCAGTTAATATTATTAGTTCTCGTATTGATTAATTATGTCATTAATTCAATGTTGTTTTGTATTAGCTTCAACTATGGGAGTACATAAAAGAACGAAGAATCGATTTAATAGCATCCGATCATTCTCCTTCCGTCGCTACACTGAAGGGACCAAATTTCATGACTGCTTGGGGAGGAATTGCTTCTGTTCAATTTGGTAAGTAAAGCACCACTTTGATTTGATTGATAATTTAAAAAAAAAAACAACCCTGACAGAAAATTCAAACATCCCGATAAAGAATAGCTAAGACTTAAAGAAAAACAAGCCTGAAAATTTACGATAGTTTCCGATTAACAATAAATTAATAGATAGTTATTATTTATTTACTGTTTTATTGCTTGTAACAGAATTAAGTTGGTGCTCTAAGACGATCACGCATATATATAGTCATTTTTAGTCATGGTAAGATTTAAAACTAATTATGACCGAATTGTGTTATCGAAATTCGAAATGTTAGTGTTAATGATAATTCTATTTTAAATGTTTATTTCATAGGTCCGAAAAATAAACAAAAATTTTAAAAAAAATCTAACGTCGGTCTGTTTAACGTAAAACTAAATTGTTTTGTTGCACAAAACTGAATATCCTCAGGACTATCTCTATTCTGGACGGAAGCAAAGGCTCGTGGGCTTAGTCTGAGTACAGTCAGCCACTACCTATCATCGGGCCCTGCGCATCTGTGTGGCTTGCAGAACAGAAAAGGAACCATAAAGCCAGGTCTCGACGCTGACCTCGTGTTTTTCGACCCTGAGGCTTCATTTGTCGTCACACCAGAAATCATATTTTATAAAAACAAGGTAAACAACAACAGTATTTATTGTTATCACAGAAAAGTACTTTGTAATATTAATTAATTGAATTAATTAATTATTTTGTCGTTGCAAATTGTTGCTTTATGTGCTTGATATTAAATAAAAGAATAATTATTGTTTTGCATATGTATGTTTCAGTAATTAACAATTAAGCCAAATTAAATTAAAAAAAAAATTAATGTAGGGCATTATTTTAAAATTTACATAAGTCGCGAACCAAGTATAAAATAAAATATGATTAAAATATAATATTTTATTATGAATTTCTATTTCTATTTCAGCTAAGTCCATATATGTATCGCGTGCTAACTGGCAAGGTCAGAAAAACTTATTTGAGAGGTCAGCTCGTATATACAGATGGAGCAGTGTTTGAAAAACCGCAAGGGCAGCTGTTAATAAATTATAATGCATTGTTTAACACAAAAATCACAACTACCCCAAATAAACCGGAACGGCATCTGCTAAGAAGCAATAATATGTTGCCGAATACTAGAAACATTCCCATCCCAATGATACCCAAAGGAGATCTGCTAAGCAACGACAATGTGTTGCCGATCACTAGAAGCGCCGCCGGCATAATTAAACCACAGGGACAGTTGTTAATAAATGATAATGTGTTGTTTGACACGACAACCGCAGTCCCAATTATGTCCCGCCGACTATTTCGAAAATATCTCTAAACACATTTTATTCATCACGACCATCTTATATACATAATTGATGAACTTTATAAATTGAAAACAGAATTTACTGATACTAAGCATTATATACGTCTTATTTAAAAAAACCTGATTAGCATAAAATAAACGTCGGGTCAGTCAGTGGGATTTAAGTTGTTGGAGCCTATATTTAAAATATAATGATAGACAATTATTTATATAATTTGCATCTCTAACCCAACTTACCGCCATCTCTACCGCTTTTGTTCACTCCAGACTAATTGCTGACCGGGTTATTCCTTAGATTGCGCGTTTCGAAATGTTAATTATTATTTTAAGTCTAAATGATTAACATTTACAATAAATAAATGTTGATTATTCCACGCAACATTCCCAAAAATGAAAACATATTTTTATTTTTAAGGAAAAACTGGCAGGAATTTTGACACAAAATTTCAGCCTATACCTCGATTTTATGCTACCCTCCATACTCGATTTATACATACAGAACGATGATGAAATAGAATGTGACCATAAGAATAGTGTTCACATATATTGGATAAAATGACGAAGAACTTAACCAAATAAAATTTTGAGATGAATGTGTAGAAATACATAGTTTGAATATAAAAGCTAATAAAAAATCGATTATTCTATTATTGAATGGACAAATAATGTGGAGGGATAAATGTCGTATAGAGTGCTAGGTATGAATAAGGATGGCAATAAAGCAAGTAATAGATCGGTTAAAAAAGGCCACTCAATTTGTTTTTAAGACAAGAAATTTAATTTTAATGGGATATTTGTCCATGTTACTTATTTAAATATATTATTTACATTAAACAAATAAATACAATACTTTAAATAAATAAAAATAGTTATTGTACAATTAATAGACAAATCATATTTTGTCATTTGTAAAAAATATAGATGTTAAAGATGGAATAATATAGCACGTACTTGTTGGTTTTCTTTTGATATATCCAAAAGTACCTAACTATAAATAATTCACTAATATATGTTTAAATATAATCCGTATAAAAGAGTAACAACAAGTTTCTTGCCGGTACCACTCGGTAAAATTTACATTCGATAGCTTACATTTAATGCAATCTAGTCACGATTCAAATGTGCTTGATCAAAACTTATTTAAAGCAGAATTTGAAATCGTTTTTATTTATTAACGGTCTCAACAGATAATATTGAAATGTAATCATGATAAAAAAGCAGTTGTATCCTTACATTCATCATTAGTAGGATAATAAATATAGTATGGTAGCATATATTTAGCTCAATAGCTCATATGATATATATAAGTAAAAAACCTAACGCTAGGTGTTTAAAATATAACTACAATCCTAATTCTATGATATCTAATATCAATTCAAATTGTTCTTTAAGAATATCAATTCACGTTGGAATTATGGACTATTGTCTCTATCTAAGTCATTACCAAACTAATAAATTGTTCATCATCAATTCGGAATAATGACTTAAACAGTTATTAACAATAATTTAATATTAAGGTAAACTATGTATTCAGAGAAGTACACTTCAGATTTTGATTATTTACTAAGCAAATAACAATTCTATATGGTAGCTTTACAGATAGCTCTAACGAACCATAGAGTTGACATCAAACTTCGGCTGTATAAGCTATGAACATTATTAATTATCTATCATTAATTTAAAGTATTGTCTATGCTTGAGCGCAACGATCGCTGCAATTCAAAAAGAAAAGTTGCAGTTAAATAAAAGAAGTACATACGTTATTAAATTTTATATTTTTATAGAATATTGAATTATGCGACAAATGTTAAGCTAGAAATAAGCTATTGTATATTCGTTATTAGTAATTATTAAGAAGATAGAAACATAATAAGGTAAGTTTTGTGTATCTTGATTTTGACATTTAAATTTAAAAATTTTTTGACAGTGAAAGATAACTAACCTATATTACACAATTACAATAACATTTAAAAAATTCTTTATCCCTGTTTTTATGCGTATACAATTTATAGATGCCAAGTGTTATAAGTGATACTGAAAGACCAAGACAACCAGACGCTCCAAAAATGCAACTTGAATGCTTAGAACTTGCTGGGTGTACTTTGGATCGGTACATAAATGCCGACAATTCCCGCCCTTCGTTTCTAGAGGTTTGTTTTTAGGGATTTTTTTAGGAAACACTAAATTGCAGACACTTTTTTGAAAAACAATTAATATTTTTTTTATAAATAGATAACTGGCATATCTGCTCAAGGGACCCCAACATGCAGTGGTCTAAACGCCGGAGATTACAGAAATTTATCAGCCTTACTCAATCATCCAAACTTATCACAACTGAAGATATTGAATAAAGTTCCATTGCCACCTGAAATCATGGAACATTTTGCTCGTATCCTTTACTATTTAACTGACTACATACTGATAAATTACTGAATCAATATAAAGATTTTTAATTGTAATTAGTCGAAGGTATTATTTTACAAAATAATACACAAATAGGTACTCAATAGTCATGAATTATCATATATTATATAATACATATTTCTAAAATAATAACAATTTTACACCTTATGAAATATACCAGATATGCAATGCCATTGTCTAATGGGCGTCTTTCCAGAAATCAGTAGAGTATGGCTAGCTATAGACAGTAATATATATGTATGGGCCTTTGAACATGGTAGTGATGTGGCGTACTTCGATGGCCTGGGTGAAACCATTGTCAGTGTCGGATTAGTTAAGCCTAAACCAGGAGTATTTCAAAATTTTGTTAGATATTTATTAGTATTAACAACAACAGTAGAGATAGTTGTATTAGGTAAGTTAATTTAGAACAATAAACTTCTATTGCTTAATATGTATACCATCTATTAATTTTAACTTGTCAGTAATATTTTGATTAATGATATAATATTTATTTATTTGTTCTTCCTACCAATGAAGATCTCTAAAGCATTTCACGTTAACTATTTCTAAGAATAGTTCTTTTAAATGCTACAAACTGTACTTGTTGCCATCATCTTCAAAACTGAAATAGATGTGGTATATTTTTATATAAGATTAAATATCCGGTATACAGCATTAGAAAAATAATTGCTTAGCTTGATAAATTATTGGTTCCAATAAATGATAGTATAATTAAACTTTTTAGGGGTCACATTTTCAAGTAGTAAACAGGATGGTACTGCAGAGTTTGAAGAAATACATTTAGTCCCAGAGCCAGTTTTTGTTCTACCGACAGATGGTGTATCTATGTTGTGTGTTAAATCTACTTCAAAAGGTCGCATATTTATGGGAGGCAAAGATGGTTGTTTATATGAAATTACATATCAGGTATGATCATTGTTTTAAATAATAAAGTAATAGAATTGTGCTCAGTGAATAGAAGATATGAATGTTAGCTTAGGATTGTATGTTCTCACGGTAGCATGCGCAAGCGATCCCGTGGCGCTCCCATTAAGACGGGAAGGGTACCGCTGGGTTTTTAGTGGGTATTCCGGGGCACACTCGGTGCCTTGGACATATGGCGAGCCCCACATACGCCCCCCACTGTTCCCGTGGGGGGAAACGCGTAAAAACAAAAACGCGAAAAAAAAAAAGAAAAAAAAGATTGTATGTTCAAATCTGGGCAGGAATAATAGAGCGAGATAGTACATTCATAATTTTTATTTATTATTTTGGATCATGTTTATCATGATCCAAAACGATCCTCATGCTTATCATTGAAGAAAAACAATTTAAATAAACATGCAAAATTCTGATACTCTACCCAGCGAGCGACATTACCCTAGTAGTGTCGTATAATAAGCTCTGAAAATCTTTAACTGGACCGGAAATTATTGCAGCAGTAAGACATTTAACAACTGATGCCTGTAAGATTGCTTATATATAATTCTGATAATAACATTTTTATATTGATGTATATAATATTATTTTCAGGCACAATTAGGATGGTTTGGTAAACACTGTAAGAAAGTCAATCATTCCACTAGTGCTCTGTCATTTTTGGTTCCTTCATTCCTCAATGCGGCCTTATATGATGAAGATCCCATAGTTAAGGTTGAAGTGGATAACTCACGGCATATATTGTACACATTGAGTGAAAAGGGATGTATAGAGGTATTTGATTTAGGAAATGATGGTGAAGATTTGAGTAAAGTGGTCAGATTATCTCAAGGGAAAATAGTATCTTTGGCAATGGATATTGTTAAGTAAGTTGTTAACATTGAATGCCATTACCGAATCTTTGATTATTAACAATTTATAATGTATATGTAATATTATTATAACATTTAAGGACACTAGAAGCAATTAATTTCAAACCAGTAATATCAATATCGGCGGTTGAGGAATCGGAATCAGATCACCTTAATCTGGTAGCTGTTACACAAACCGGTGCACGGCTGTATTTTAGTGCTGGAAGTGGAGAGTAAGATATTTCGCATTTTATCATTTTATATTTTTAAATACCAATACTATATACCTTATTCATAATGATGTAAATGTTTATCACAATAAATAAAACTTAAATGTCTGGTGTTGCTATTATTTTTTTTTAGCACATAACATTTCAAGTAGTAAATATTTTAAATGTTCATGAAATATAAATTTATTCAGTAGTAAAAGTGATTTAGTAATAGCAGTGACCTTCTGTTAAAAAGTATGTTTGGAGGTATATCCACAACATTCCGATTCAGATTCCCTGATACACATTTTCGGCGGAATTTCTGAGATAAATATTTAGTACAAGTAAAGCAAGTAAATGTATAATAGTGATAAACTGGATTCTGTTGTTTTTGTCTTCATGTTCAATATAATATCTAGCCATTATATAGACTAGACTTTATTTTAAATAAGTAGTAAAAGTATTGACAAAAAATAAAAAGCTTACAATATATTTACTCAAATTTTGGTTTTAATTTATTTATAGAATAGACAAAATGAATGATATTAAATGGAAATTTATGTATGCTATTTTTTTTAGCTCAAATCAAGGTGCCCCTCAAAGACCTCAATACTTAACATTACTCCATGTGAGATTGCCACCAGGATTTACACCGAATGCTTCCGTACTAAAACCTAAGCAAGTGCACAGTGCTGTTTATGATAATGGTAGGATATACAATTTTTTTCTTGTACATTTTTTTTTTAAGATCTATGTTAAATGGAAAAGGAAAAAGAAAGAATCTCATTATTAATTATATTAAAAGTTTATAAAATGTTATTCTGACACATTTTTAAATGAATATTTATCGCAGGCACTTTGGTGATGGTGTGCTCGGCGGGCGGCGGCGAGGCGGAGTCGCTGTGGTGCCTGTCGCGCGCGCTGCCCGCCGCCGGCTTCAGTGAGGCTCATACCGTGCTGGCGCTGGACGGGCCCGCCTGGGCGCTCACCGCCCTGCCGCCGGCGCAGCGCGACCACCTCTCGCCGGCGCTGCTCGCTAAGAAAGGTCAAATTATGTTTCCGCTATCATGCACGGTACCCAGACAGTGACACTAAAATGATCGAATCTTAATAGTTTGTATCGAGATAGCATGGAACATGTGTGATATATAATATAGTGTGTAATATACGAACAGAAGTGTGGTCTTCGTCCCGCTGGGCAGTGGTGAGCGCGTGGGGCGCGGCGCTGCTGTCGGCGGGCGCGGCGCCGGACCTGCTGCGGACCCTCCTGCGCGACTATCGCGGCCCCGACGCGCAACCTGTTAAGGATATGTTTCAGGTATTCATTTTGAATCAATTACAACAATTGTTGTGTTCTTTATTGTTGTTCAAATTCGTTTGCTATACATAATTATTATTCATATTCAAATATATTGCGTAAAATTAATTAACTGTATGAAATGTTTTCAGCTTAATGGAGCAGATCAGGCCTGTGCTTGTGCTCTGTACTTAGCATGTGAAGACAATTCCAGCGGGGACCTGTCGATTAGTGAGTGGGCCGCTAGAGCATTCTTCCTCTATGGCAGTCAGGTCGCGCCCGCGCCCTTTTTCCCACAAACTTCACAAGTAACATCTTCAATCGGTAAATATGGTTAATTTTAAGTAAATCAGACTATTTATTACGTAAATAAATATAGTTATCTTTATCATAATATATATATATTAAAATAAACTATAATTTTTAAGGTTCTCCTAAATTCTCACCACGACAAGTTTCAACGCCAATGTCGACTAGGCCACAAGATCAACTCAGGCAGTTGAATCAGTCCTACCAACAAGCACAAATAAATCAATCTATGGGGATGCCAAACCAATCCCTAATGCCACAATCATTCCAGCAAAACATGATGAGCCCAACACCATTCAATCAGTCCTCCTTCATGGGTAATGTCACACAGCAACAAAGAGATAATTTCCCAATCCAAGTGGAATATAGCGCTAAGCACAATGGCTTGTATATCTATGTGGGAAGAATTCTTAGTCCCATTTGGAATTTGAAATGTGTTACTAAATCTATGACGCCAGACAATAAAGAATTTGTAAGTATTCAATATTTGTTAAAAACAAAAACTTTCTTAAACATACTATATAATGGAACGTTACTAATTTTGCTTGATAAAATCGCCCTTAGACGATTAGGTCAAATCCTGCAATTGAATTTTATAACCATTAATTGAACTGAAATTTCGCCCAGTGTTATGGTGCCGGCGACAATACAATCTAGAAAATTAAATATTGTAATTGGTTCAAAATGGATTCTTGTTTGAATTGGACAATTAATTATTGTTTGAATTACTTTGATTTGACATCTACCTATTTTTATAATGATTAAAATTTGTTCAAGATGTCCAGTAAAGTGACGGGAGAAGATTGTGCATACGTAGTGAAGAAATTGCAACGCGTGTCGGCGTTCATACAGAGAGTTGTTGCTCCGCCTCACACAGAGGAACAAGCGTCGTTGAATGCTTTGAAACTTTTTATTAGTATGTCTTCAAAAGTAATATTAATATTATAAAAGAGACTGTAGCAGTACATCTCATGCCGCAATATATGACGTCATCATTAGAGGCATGTGTGGTGTGTGTGTTCTTATTGCTATGTCGTAACGACGTAATGCTACAAGACAAATAGTTAAATTTTACTTACAGTAACAGCCTGTAAATGTCCCACTGCTGGGCTAAGGCCTCTTCTCTTTTGAGGAGAAGATTTGGAGCTTATTCCACCACGCTGCTCCAATGTGGGTTGGTGGAATACACATGTGGCAGAATTTCAGTGAAATTTGACACATACAGGTTTCTTCACGATGTTTTCCTTCACCGTCTAGCACGAGATGAATTATAATCACAAATTAAACACATGAAATTCAGTGGTGCTTGCCTGGGTTTGAACCCACGATCATCGCAAATTTTACTTAATGGTCTTTGAAAATACATACATAGTTTCAATTAGATTAAAAACTGTTTACAGTACAACTATAGTAATAGTTTGTTAAATAGGTCTAAGAAAAAACTTAGCAGAAAATATATTTAGTATATAATGTTCCAGCTATGGCAATCGAAATGTTGAGCCTGTGGAAAGTTCTTTGCGAACATCAATTTCACGTAATAGCCGCGAGTCTTCCTCCGGAGCAACAAAGTGCATTACAAGCAGCTAGCTATCGGTAAGTCTTATTACAATGCTTTGTAACAAGCAATGATTGTAAAACTAAATCAAAACAAAACATTATTATTATTATTACTCGCGCATTAAAATGGTTAATTTTATTATGTTTTGGTTTATTACAGAGAGTTACTTGTGGGTGGACAAGAAGTAGCTTGTCTGTTGCTCGGCTCCCTCGTGGCTGGCTACTTACGAGATAATGCTTCTGTTGACGGTATTTCGCAAAAGTTGAGACAGCTGTGTCCAACACTATATAGACAAGAAGATGCTACGTGTTCTAAAGTGATTATTAATGCTTTTGTTATAATTATATGTTATTATGGAATATTTATATATGATTTTTATTATCTTTCAAGGCAAATGAACTTTTGATATTTGCAAAACAACAAAAAAATCCAGCAGAGCGTGAAGAAATGCTCCAACAGGCACTAAAATTGTGTAAGGTACTATTACGCCAATATTATTTACTTTACTGATATAATTTTATAACATCACATAAACTTTTACTAAAATATTAAATGATTTAATACCTTAATTTAAATGATGATTTGTATTTTTAGGATGTAGCCCCAAATGTTAACCTGCCCCTGGTGTGTTCGAAACTAGTGTCAGTTGGTTATTACTCTGGCGTTGTGGAACTATGTGTCACCTGCGCGAGCAAACTCGACCCTCAGGATAAAGCTTTGTATTACTACAAGAGCGACCAGCCCTCGCAAGATAGAGAAGGACAATTAACTTATTATAGAAGGCAAATATATATATATTTACATATTTTTTATATCAAGTAATAAAACGACTATTGATAATAATAATTATCGTTTCAGAATGGAAATATACCGTGAAGTATGCAGCGCTTTAGAGCGTCTGTATGAGCGTAGTGCGGAAGCTACCAGTAATGGCTCTTCTTCGACTTCGGACGCTCTTCATACAATTTCGCCTGCGGATGCCAATTATCAGGTACTGAAAATTACTAGTCATGTCTATACTAATCTCAATCGACCATTAATTTTAATATATTCTTTGTTTTTACGTGATAACGTTTATATTGTTATTTCAGGGGAGAAAACTCGTCTGGGATTGCCTTTGTCGCGACGATGAACTATTGCATGTCGCCGTTTATGAGTGGCTCGTTTCTAAAAACTTGGGTTCAGGTACTGCCTTTATTTATATATTAACCTTTTTTTATTATTTTATTCAATTAAAATCTAAATCGTTCTAATTATTGTTTGTAGTCGATAATATCTAACAAAAAAAAAATGTATGCAGAATTGCTGTCACTAAATGGTGCCCCGCCCGCGTCCCTGCGCACGTACTTGACGGCGGCCGCGCGACAGGCGCCCGCCGCCGCCGCGCTGCACCTGCTTGACCTGCTGTGGAAGGTGCTGGAGAAAGCGGGCGACCACCTCGCCGCCGCGCACGTGCTCGAGGGGCTCGCCACCAAGCCCGGGTGAATATTTATAATAAACTTGCTTATTGATTGTCATAAATCTACCACCGGTTCGGAAACAAACACCTCAGACCTGAGAAGAACCGGTGAAAGAAACTAAGCGGTTTTTTTAAATTTTTATTTTTTAGTTCATTCTTTACAATTATAGTTGATTAACATAATAATATTCTTATTTATTTGAAATGGCCTGGAGGCGATCGTTTCATTCCCAATGTGTGCAACCATCTAATAAGTCATTGATTGCGTAATATCTTTTAGCACACAAGCATTCCTTAACAATTCTTTAAATTTCATCTCTTTATGTTTTTGCGTACATACATAACATTATCAAATATATATTGAGAAGCGACAGTCATTATTTTAATTTCTTTAAATTTACATCTTAATGAATCTTTAGGACCCAGGTTACAAATTGCACGAATATATCTTCTGCAGTACAAAAATCGTATTTATGTCGGTCGCATAACCCCAGAGTAGTAATATAATTTATATGTGACGCGAGTGCCGTGGAGTAATCCACCGAGTGACCGTATCGTGCACGTGCGAGCAGGACGGGCGCGACGCTGGCGCAGCGCATGTCGTGGGTGTCGGCGGGCGTGGTGTGCGTGCGCGGCGCGGGCGCGCGCGCGGCGGGGGGCGCCGAGCTGCTGCGGCGCCTGGAGGAGGCGGCGGAGGTGGCGCGCGTGCAGGCCGCCGTGCGCGCCGCGCTGCGCTCGTCCGCCGCGCACGCGCCCGCGCTGCTGCTGCAGCGCCTGGACGACGAGCTGCTCGAGATCACGCAGGTCCGTACTTTACGCCCCATCGCGCTTATTCTTTTTGGATACTGTCATTTCCTAAGATATTGTCGAAGACTGCTTTATATCCTTGTCACCATAGGACATTTTTTATCATAAAGCATCTGAACCAATTTTCAAGTGTTTTCAGATTCGTTTTATTTCCTATATTTATACGGTTGATATTTGTAGCTTTATGAAGAGTACGCGGACCGTTTTAACTTATGGGAGTGTAAGCTGGCAATAGTGCAATGCTCCGGCCACAACGACGCGCTCCTAGTCGAGAACATCTGGAGCAATATTTTGGCGGAGGCCGAAGTAGCGTCCCGCAATTTGCCGACGCCCGACGAGAGGCTCTCGTCTGTCCTGTGCAAACTTACTACTTTAGGAAGGGAATATGTTAACACTGGACACTGTTTCCCATTGTGTAAGTTTTATTTTACAAGTAAGAATATATTTGTGTTTAAAGTTAATTATATATTTATGTGGTAAACACTGTTTTTTTCGTTTAACAGATTTTATCGTTCGTCAATTAGAAATAATGAGCTGCAAGTTGCAATCCGAAAAGAGTATGGTATTTAGAGCCGTCCTAAACATTGGCGTCTCCTTGGAGCAAGTTTTGGATATTTATATAAAGTAAGTCGTCGACAGCGTGGTAGTATACTATTCTTTCAAAATACCCATGGGGACACTTTTTTTGAAAAAATGTGCAATTATGCCACAAGTACTGCACGTGCGAAGGAGTATCGCTTCAGCGTAAACACTCGTGGGTCGTTCGCAGGCTGGTGAGCGTGAACGAGCGCGTGTGGCTGGGCTGCGGCGACGAGTCGCACGTGTGCGCGGCGGCGGCGCTGCTGCTGGCGGCCGCGCGCTCCGAGCTGGCGCCGCTGTCGCCCGCGCTGCGCCGCCGCGCGCTCGCGCGCTGCAAGGACCTGCACGAGGCCGCGCTCTCCGCGCTGCAGGTACGAGCGAGCGGGACGCAGCTACACGAGTCGCGAGTCGAGTCGAGTCGCTCCACGAGTTAGAGCAGATACCGCCAGATTAAAAAACCATCAGTACCTATTTGTCTCGGTACTCGATGGGAAATAAACCATAACATATATAGAAATTCGATAATTATTCGTATTATATTTGATCGTAGATTATAATAATTATCGGTACTGAAACAATATGTTACAATAATAATAATTAAACGTACATAAACGTAGTATTAACGTTCGGCAGACCTACAACAGGTAAAATTGCAAAAATTTTGTATATTGGTTTCTTTGTTGATGACTTTTAAATGATTATTTTCTTTTTACAGAGTCGACCGAACACTCAACATCTCATCGATAAGCTGTCGGTGGCGCAGGCGCATTTAGATCGTATGGATTAACAATTTTTTGCGTTTCGATTTTTCAAGCACTCGAAAAACTAACTATAAATTTAATTTAGCCCTATAAATTTGCTGCTTTAACGGATATTTAAAAAATAAAACTATGTTGACATCATGAAATTGTTATTTATATTGTTAAATGCTATTACAGTACAATTCAGAAAAGATCATATTTTTTTATATCAAATATTTTACATAATGGATAAATTCATAAAATTACAATGTATGTTCAGGTTGGCAGTGACTGATAAATTAATATTATTATTTAATTTAATTATGTATTGATCCCTTAGTCTAAGTGCTATATACATTCAATGCATTACTATATTATCTACTTAATTATTTACTTTCTAATTACGTGCATGTGAAAGACAAAATGCCAATAGTGAAGTGGTTCTGCCAGACAGAATACACAGTGATTTCTATTTTTGTAAATAAAAAAATCATCCAATCTAAACATGAAGTATTATTTCTACTTATTATTAATTAAAAAAATCAAATATATGTATATTTACTTTCAATGAGTCCACAATTACGCAAGTCCTTTGAAACAAAAGAATAAATTGTATATAAATGCTAAGTATATACTTTTCACTACGGTGTATCACCGAATGGATTCGTAGTTACCTGATCATCATCTGGGTATGTGTACACGCTGTTCTGTGTTCCGCTGATACTAGGCAAGCCCACTGTGTTCATCGGAGAGATTATGACATTATTGTACTTTGTTGGATCTTTTCCCGTCGAATTGTGCCTCACGATGGTTGTGTACGTTGGCGTCGACTTCGTGGGCATGTCTCTGATCTTCGTCGCAGCCCGGTAGGTACCGAACTCGTCTGGCGGAGGCGGGAGGGAAAATCCGTCTGAGGCTTGAGTTATTTCTGATGTTTCGTCGCTTATTTCCTTGGCGGCCTTATGGCGTATCTTACGCGGCATCGTGTAAAATGTGTTCATCTGAAAAATATCTATCTCAATAACTGTCGAAACGAGAAATTAAAGATGACCACATTTAAAATTTCAATCGATCTATTTATTCGTTCTTACCGGTTTCGGCACATTGTAGTTGGTTTCGGGCGGTAGATGCATAACTAAGTGGTCACACAATGCGTCCATTTCTCTCTTCCTACTGATGTTCTGCAGCGAGTGGACCCTGCAGCTGCCGCTGTGTCGCACTACGTCGTTGTACTTCGGCGCGTCGTGGTCGTGCAAGTACCGCGCCGAGTGAAACGAACTCGTCCTCTGGACGTCGTAATTTCTCGGAGGATACTTGGCCATGGCCCTTCTGAAGGATTCCGTGCGTCGCACATTGCACTCGCTGCCGTCATCGCTGTCGTGATAGGTTTCGCAGTTTGATTCTAAACAAAAAAAAAAAACTTTAAAGCCCTTGAATGTATCGTTAGAAGAAAAAATAAAACTTGACAAAGGAAAACTTATAAATTAGCAATAATCTAAAAATGCTAAGGGCGTCGTTCGTGTACCGTCAGTGTTGTAGGCGCAGAGCGGCGGGTCGGCGGCGGCGCGCGGCGCGTCCCGCTCGTGCGCGCACAGCACGAGCCCGCACGCCGCCAGCGCCAGCAGCGCCACGCCGCCGCACAGCGCCAGCGCCAGCGTCGTGATGTTCGTCACCGCGCTGATCGTCTCCGGGGACGCTGCGATGTGTACTCGGTTATCGTATCGAATTCTTAGTGTGTTTTCTCGTTATATATAAAGTCCACTGACAGTGTTGGTGGTAATAACATGAACAACTGAGGTCATGACCTCGCGTCTTAGCTACCCGATAGGTTAAAGCTATTGAGCGCTGTCGCTCGCGCCTGTGTTGCCATGTAATTTCTGTCATTAAATTAAATTAAATTTTATTCGGAGTAAATTTTTTGCTTATTATTTTAATTAACACATCGACGCCTATATTGTTTATTAACTAGCTACTAAACCCATTTGATAAAAATTGTTAATTTGAATTTAAAATACAAAATGAATATTTAGAGCAGTCATAATAATTCGTACCTGTATTTTCATCGACTATACTGTCCGTGTTGATTTCAACGCTCTGACTTTCTCCTTTGTCGTTAAATGCAATGATCACAAACTTATAGTTATCTTGCTTGGGAGCTTGTATCATAAACTTCGGTTCTTGGTTAATGATCGACACGAGTTGGTCATCAGTATCCAAGGAATTGACCGTGAATTTGAATTTCTGCAAGAGAGGATTTTGATAACAATAACAATTACACAGATAATTATTTGTATTTGATATTCAAAGTAGGAGCTTGATAACATTCCATGCTTGATTGATTCCAAATGTTATACTAATAGAATTCACATTATTGTCTATTTATTGCCTACTTTTATATATATTGTTATTACACAATCACTCAGCCCTCACTTTAATATACTACCCGCGACCCCACTATTATTAGAAATATAATAAATATAACAATTAGTATGTATTCGTTACCTGTTGCAACCCTCCATCATGACCCTCCTCACAAGTCACTGTGATTTCACCCAAAAGGTTCTTAAAAGCCGCACAATTGGATGGTGGTCGTGGGACGGTTTCATCTGTGACCATAAACGTACACCTGTGCCGCTGGAGCTCGTTCGAGATCACTCCATTCAGACCCCAGCAATATATCAGAGCTAAAACATTTGTGCAAAAAACATGCAGTTAGTTATATAAAAAGTAAAGGCGTTAAGTGGCGCTGAAACAAACCAACAAAATTAGTAGATCAGTCAGAAATTATCGAAACTATAACTATGTCACTATAACAATCACTACAAACAACGATGATAAATAAAACACTATATAATGAACATGTAACTGTATTAATACAGGGCCGTTTACAGACATAAAATAAAAATTGTTCCTTATAATGTCAGTATATCCTGCGAGACTATTAATGTTTTACAAATGTTTTGTTTATTTATTTATTTTACCCTGTATTTGACTCACGTGGACATAGATACTTGATTTTTTCTGGTGTTCAAAAGTGGTTGAAACTGTAAAAAATCAAAATGTTCGATTTTTTTAACAAAAACCTATTTCGTTTTTATTAAACTTTGTTCTCAAAACTACAGATTATTTGAAGCCTCTATGCCGACACGAACTTAACATATTCAGGGATGTATTGGCCTAATCCCATTTAGAATGGCCGCCGCGACCATTGGGGACAGAAGACCATCATTTATTATTTGTATGAATAAAAAAAATCGTACTCGTTGTTCCGTTTGGTCTTCTGTACACTAAATTCGGATCTGGTGTTTCTAATGTAACAGATTGGTTACTTCTGAGCTTGGTGCCCTCTACTTCGTTGACTAGCAACCAGTAGTAGGTCGTGGGCTCTGGGTTAGCTTTAATTTTACATGTCAAGTTAAGACATTCATTGTCGCCAATGCCATATTCTATTACATTTTCGTCTTCACAATACGGTGGATCTGAAAATAAATAAGATAAAATTTAGTGAAAAAAATACTATATTTCATTACAAAATGTTTACTTATTTAGATAAAATAAGATAATTTTAGAATTAGCAAAACTTATATGTTATTTGTAAGGTTGTATAAGAGAGCGAGAAGTCGTAGCGAAAATGAATGATTTCTGCTGCGCCTTCTTTACTCTTGAGATGGAAAAAAGTTTAAGCGAACAATGACGCTAGTCTACTATAACTCACAAGTGACATCGATAATGACGGGTTGGCTGTAGGCGGAGCCTTCATCGTTGGTGGCGGCGCACACGTACTCGCCCGCCTCGTTCGCGCTCACCGCCGACAGGCTCAACGTCGGCAGGATTGACATTTCGGTTTGATCTGTATTCTGGACTACTATGTCGTCCTACGAATCGAAAGCCGTCAAAAATTTAGCCATAAACCACTTTTGTGGAATAATAAAGAAATATGTATGTATAATTATAATACCGATATGTCTGACTTTCTGTCTGATATCATCTCCTCTGGGATCAATTTTATCTATGAAATCGTAATAATATATATCTTTTAAATTAATCTGAGGCCGGACGGTGATACCGTTTCGGATAGATTCTACCGAATAGAAACGGCAAGAATTTTAGAAATTGCTCTTTTCCACCAGTTGAGTGAGATGTATTTAATTTATATTGAAGTACGATTATATCAAAAATCATATACTAAAATTTTAAATAAACCTTCAACGGTTGGACTCAGGCTTACGGAAATTTACATACGATGCTGCTTCTAAAAATTGCTTGTAAAAGCTTTCTACTTTAAAAAAAGGTTATTTATATTACTTTTCAATTAAATAATCATGTATATACTATTTTGCATGAAAATCAACGGATACAATCCCCAAGCTTTTTCTTCTTGTATAGTATTTTATATTTGTTATATTCATGTATAATACATACCTATAATAAAATCCCTTTATAAGCACCCTTTTTCTACGATAAACATTACAAATATGTACGACAATTTACCAACTAATAGTAGAGCGTTTTATCAATTAAAATGATCAAACCTGAGTTACCTCATGGAACCAAATCAGTTGATACACAGATGGATTGGCGCGGTAACTGCAGTTCATTGTCACATTCGATCCCTTGACTACTGATATCGTATTGTTGTCTATCTCTTCTTCAACGGTGATTTGTAAAACCGGCGGATCTGAAATGTTATATAAATTTTAAAATAAAATATAAAAGCTTCGTCTAAGAGATGTATTTATTATTTTTTCGGAAACAATTACATATTCAGCTTTCAGAATATAATGTAAGAAGGTGCTCTCAGAATAGCCTGATCGTAGTCGTATATTGGCTGTACAAAATACACAGTTCCCGCATACTGTGCATAGTACACAGTATCTAGTAATGTGTATTGCGGCACTCACAGAGAACCGTAAGCGGCAGCGCGGGCGCGCACACGAACTGCTCGGCGCCGCGAGTGTGCGCGGGCACGCAGCACGACACACGCGACTCGTCGTGCTCGGCCATCACGCTCAGCTGGATCTCGCTCACCACCAGCCGCTGCGAAGCTTCGATCTGGAAATTTTATATTATAAAGTGCCTCGTTTCTGGAATAGCTAGCTTATACGGCTATGAGTTTGGGTTTATTTTGCTCGTATCATGAAATGTGATAGATGGGTGTCAGTGAAATTTAGTCATTAAGTCATTGATATTAAAAATTGTGATTAAATGTTAATTTGGTGATGGTGACCGAGTACGTTACCACTATTCAATTGAAATGTCAATTTAGTAGCGAACTCATTTGTCCGACTTCTTTGCCAAAATAGAGTTACAGACGTTACTCAGTGCCTACGGTAGTGTTCTGCTCCAAGTTGACGAGCTGCGCGTCGTCCAGTCTCCACACGATGGCGGGCAGAGGTCGCGCGCCCAGAACGCGGCATTGCAGCGACAATGGCGCCCCCGCTCGCACTCGCCCCGCGCCCACACTTGCGCCCGCCTCCGCGCTCCCGTCCGCCACGCGCACCGACACCAGCTGCGGGGGTACTGCGTAGAGTTAAGTGACTGATGTTAAGACCTAGAGCTCGAATCGAATATTCAAATCTTGACAACTAATCCCCAATTCCTCAATTTAATGTATGGCAATGATCAAAAGTGATGGAGACATTTTTCGTTGCTTATATTATGACAATAATAAATGTAGTGCTGAGAAATTCTTCCACTTAATTTAGGTACTCGTTTTATTAATATTAAATATAACTTAATGACAATTGTTTAGTAGATTTTAATACTTCTATGTATATTTTTAAAGTAAGCGTTTGTAAATATTTGTATGTTTTTAATAAAAGAACTACTTTCTATCTATTATTAAAAACTAGTTTCTTAATTAATTCTTAACTTTCAAAACATTGAAAGCAACATGTCACCAAAGTAGCGTTACGCTTATTTTCAACATTATGTATTATGTTCATATTTCATTAAATACTTACAGTACATGTCAATAATGACGTCAATGGAAAGTGGAGGTGTCTTTTCATTATTATTAGCAAAGCAAGTGAGCACTCTGCCGTGGTCTTCTCTTTGTAAAGGACCGTATATAAGGTCACTGCGCACGCGCTGCTCAGAGAGCGGTGTCGAGGTATCTTTGAGCAAACGTTGTTCCGTCCACCAAGACAAAGAAGGTTGTGGTTTACCTAGAGAGATATAGTATTGGATAAACATTTTACTATTTTGGGAAGGTAACATTTTTGTAATAAGTACTCATACCTCCAAATGCGACACAAAACAGGTGCACCGTGTCACCAACGTAATACGGGCCAATATTTCTGCTTGTGTTGGACCCAACGTTGGCAGTAGTCACGCGGGTTCCATTCTCGTGTATCACCCACAGTCTTTGTGGTGGCTCTGTTTTAATCCAAGTGACAATTATCAATCAATACTTTCATTTATATACATGTCTATATAAACTGTATACAAAATTTCAGCACAGAAACATATAAACTGATGACGTAAACAATTTGTAAAATGATTCGATTGACGACGAAATTACAAAAAATAATAATAGTATGTGTATTTAAATAAGATTTAAATTCAACTTTCTTAAAGTAGGTATTAATTTTGTTAAAATATATATTTTTTAGATTTTTACAGTGACGCATGATAAAATTTAAAAACTGTTTATAAGCATACTCGGTACCTAGTTATTTTGGGATAACAAAATAAATGATAATGATGTACAACACGTAATTGTTCGTAAATGAAGTGAATAGGTCCGGCGCTGTCAGCTTCCTCATTAGCCCGCGTACCAATTAATCGCAACCACGAGCGCGCTATTTAACTATGAAGGTAAACATTTGCAATTCAGCTTTCCGCTTTACTTTTGTTGTTAAATAAACGAAGAATACAAAAAAATATTCGAATAAAAAACTGCATTCAATTTATATCTACAGACTACAATAACTTGGAGAGTTTACATAGGTACATATATGTATTTATGTGCTTAAAATTAATAAATATTTATGATTATTAGTGTTGCTTGTAAATAAATAGTAAATTGATATTAAATTTGTTTGCAATAATTTTATATCGGTCTTCTTGCTTTAGTTTTTATGTATTGCAGCAATTACTATACCAGAATAGTTTTGAAAACTGATCATGTCTTAGCTTCAAGTATAAATATGAAATCACACAGATATATAATAAAAAATTGAGAGCTTGTGTAGAATCTTACCAATAACGTTTAATTGTGAGTAAGTCTTGAGTGTCGGACTACCAGTAAAGTCCGCGTGGCAGTGGTAGAGACCCGCGTCGGAGGCACGCACGCTGAGAATCTGCAACTTATCCAGACCCTCGCTCTCAGAAGCCACCAGCTGGTACCGACCACCCGAGGACATCACACTGCCATCGCCACGTAGATCGCGACTGCTGGTACAAGTATACAACCGATTATAATGTTTCTTTTTTATCTTTATTAAAATTTAGACGCATACTTATATATTATACAAAAATACTAAGTATGTAGAGTAAAACAACAGATAACTAGGTCTCCTCAGAAATGTTATATATATGTATATATGAGTAATAATAATGTTATATATGAGTAATAAAAAATATATCTACAATTAAATTGTTTTAAGAAGATTGATGAAAACTGTTTAAATTTTTTAGTTATTAATGTTGTTAATGTTCAAGTTAAAGAAAAATTGAATGGAAATATTTTCAGCCATTAAGTAGTTACGATAACTAGAATGTCAGAAGGTTTGTAGGTAGGGTCCGCCATGCGTTTAAGGTCACAAATCATTTTTCAATTAGTTACGTTGGGTTGCTAAATGATGTACTGCGTACTTCGACTAAGCAAATTAACTTTGCTTTAATAGTCATGACGTAAACGTATGTTAAAAAATTGTAAATTTTTCATGGCAAAGAATAAATAAATGGCGTTAATATTAAATGGGGTACTACTGTAATTAAAATTATTATTTGTGATAGATTTCATAATCAAAATGTTACCATGGAAGTGTGTAATAAAAAGGTAATAAAGTATCCACCCAAAGTAATTAAACTAACAAAAAATGAACTGCACTAGCCATGCCAGCCCGCAAGTTGCCTCTTCACACCTCGTTTGAAGGAATCAGTTTATATGAGAAGTTTTATATGAGGAAAGTTGCCAAATGTCTTCGTGAGCGATGGAATCGATGTTACAGTTAGGCGGTGACATCGAGAGCCAGCACGTGTAGACTTATGAAGGAAACCCTTAGTGAAAATCGGTAACGAGGTTATCATCGTCGTGGTCCAAATGGATAGATGTTGATATTATTAAAATAATCACCTGTAAAAAGCCGTCGTAGAGGTGTTTCGATACCATGCTAGAATATTAAGCTTGTCATCTTCCTTCTCGGAAGTCACATTACACGGTAGCTCAGCACTATGTCCTAATACAGCATCCACTAAAACCAAATGAAATAATTATTATTGATATATTTTGCTCAATACGGTCAATGTTCATATTCAATGAAAAACTCGTATATAAATCATATCAAATTGTTACAAATACTTTTATGACCATGATGATTCATGATTGTCGATCATGACCATGAAGATTGTTATAATCGAGAATTGAACTTGCGACCTTCGACACTAACGGCGACGGCATTGAAAAGGACCGATAACAATGAAATTATAAAATACTAAAAGCTTACTTATCTACAGTTGAGAAATAAGATGTAAATAACGATTTGATATTTCATCTTCAATATAGGTAGGTACATAATTTATAAAGTAACGTATTTATTACACCTAACTAAAACAGTTGAGTGTAAGTTTATTGCGGATTAAATTTATTTATAGTTTATTTTTATTTTTTAATAAACATTTTAAACGTCTCCTCAATAAACATAGAATATAAAATTAATGCTATTCATATATATATTATAGAATGAATTTAAAATTATAAAATTTAAAAATTTCAAATTATAAAATGTTTATTTTAGATTATTTTTCCCCTTATAATGAAATGAAAGTTGATGTTTGAGTTTTATATTTGTAAAACAATCGATATCTGAAAATTAAATTTAGGTTAAATGTGTAAATAAGTTTACCTATTATTTTAACATTTTATAATAATATATATACATATATAATTTGCCAAGCCTTCGTTTTAATTAATTAATTCGTATTTTCTTATGATTTATATCATATGTTATTACAGGCACTAAAGCAAAAAAGTAAAAATATCAGCCTGAAAAGGTCCCACTGCTGGACCTCCCTCCCTTTTAAGGAAAAGTTTTGGAACTCAATCTGCTACGCTGCGCCATTACGGGTTGGTGGATACACATGACATTTCAGTGAAATTAGACATATGCAGGTTTCCTCACGATGTTCCCTGTGACCGCCGAGCCCGAGATGAATTAAACACACGATAAATTCAGTGGTGCTAGCCTGGGTTTGAACCCGCTATCGTTTTAAGATTCACGCTTTCTAATCACTGGGATATCTCGTCTCTCATTATATTTCAGTATAATGTATTTATTCTAAAGTTAAATCACAGAACGAAACACATCGAACGTATATTCATACTTACAGGACATGCAGATTACTTTTGCGGTCGTTCGTGCATTTGTGTTGAATACGTATTGTTGTCGAGGTTGAGGTTTTAGAATTGTGCATAAAATAACGCATGATATATAATTTAATAAAAAATATTGTATTTTTATAGCGAACTATACTTATATTGAGAAAACACCACGTAATTCAATGTTTTTTAAATTCCGTTATGTATTAATTTCATTTAACATAAAACATTGATAAACATTCCCCCAATTGAAAAAAAAACATCTTTACTGCATTTATTTATATATCTTATATAATAATCATGGCAATTATTATTACGCATTTTTGTTGTAAGCTTTATAAGACATACTAAGCCCCATACCCCAAACAAAAGGGTTAAGGCATATATCGATGTTACTGAACAGAGAACATAAAAAAAAGTTATATTAATGTTATTGATTAGTTACATAAGTAAAAACATTAGTGTACTTACCCGTAATAACATCCTGAGCGTTTAAACTTTTAAGTAACACAAAAGCTATAGGAAACAAACAAAAACTATACATTTTTCCACTTTTAAAAACTTTAAAAAAATATTTATAAACCGTAATATAGTTTTTGAAACGCAAAATTGTACATATTATTAGAAGTCGAAATTGTCGTGATTCGGCGCGAGCATCGCTCGAGTGGGCGAGCAGCGGACACGCGTTTCAATTGGCGCGTTAGGTTGCAATAAACGATGTCGTCGGTCCAGGGAGCCAGGACTCCTCTACCGGCAAGCGCCTCCGGGTCGCTTCCGGAGCGCCCGGCCGTGACGTCACTCCCGCCCGCCGCACCGCTTAAACACTGCCCGGCTGCCTCATCGTTTACCTTACACTTTTTAATTGGTGAGGTCGAAACAATTCGGATTTGGGTCACTTCAGTTGGATTTACTTATTGTTGTCGGCTGTTTTTGAACAATTCCAAACTTCCGATTCGCCAATTTAACCAATTTCCTGTTAATTTTTTTTTGGCATGGTGCACCACGTTTGAACCATTTATTTTGATAAATATATTTTTTCACATTATTTCATATGAATGACACTTCTATAGATATTTATAAGGAAGAATATAATGATTTTATTTTTTAATTACAAAGGTAATTGAAGAAGAAAATATATATTATTTTGTTTTAATTTTTTATTAAACAGTATTGAAAATTTAAACATAAACATTTTTTTTATATGTTGTATTTACAAACACTTTGAAACTTAAATGTAATGTAATAAGTATTAAATACATTTAAAGTTAATAACTCTTGAGCATATTTATTTATTATAATTTAACCATTTTTGTTTCATTTAACCTGTAGTATAAATTATTGGAAGAGGATTCCTATCCAAGCCAATCGATACCAAATATTCAACCAGCTTAGTTAAATTATCAAAAAATATATGATGAAAATCCCTTTTAAAGTTGCTTCAGGGATCTAACAAAGAAAAAAGATAACAATCCTATAATTGCAGTACCAAGTGTTCCAACTATAATTTTCTTTGTTCTTATTTTTTTTGAATTTCTTGATAATACCTTAAAAAATATACAACTATAATAAGTATATCAATACTAATAACAATGAACCTTACTATATTCTTTATAAAATTAAACTTACTTTTATTTGAGTGTGTAACGCAATATCCATTGAATTCAAAATGTTGGTCATGTTACTCAATGTAGAAATGGCAATATTTGATGCATATTTGTCTTTATAAATCAAACAGTCACCTATTTTCTTCTTTTTTAAAGCTAATGTATTTGACATCATACTTAAATATATTCGATAGAGATGTTGAGAACTATCCTCTAGTATGTCAATTATTTCTAAAATATCTAAACTAGAAGTTGTACTACTGTAATAAAAAATGGAATGTTTATGTAATTAGTGTTAAAGGTAAGTAAAAAATAATAAATTTGTTTATGAAAAAAGAAATACATATAATTATATTACATACGTATGCCTAGTTTCTTCATAAATAGGCAAATTTTTAACTTCGTCAATTAATTTTACTCTAACATTGGCATCGTCCACTCCTAATTTCATCAAGTCTTCATCAGATAATTCCATTAAAGTACATTGCCCAATATTGTGTTTCCTAAAAACAGTGACAACAGTTACATATTGAATATTTAAATAACATAACGAACAAAACTATAACAACCTAAAAATGTTAATATATTTCTCTCCGCCTAAACCGATAAGTAATGCACTCATTGTAACGTCAAATGCAGTCGGATCAATGGTGTTTGTAGACAATAACTCATTTTCAACATCCATATTAAATTCTGTAAAATATATTTGTAGTTCTAGTATTTAATCTTTATTGTTTGTTATTAAAATTTCAAGATAAAATACTATATAATTACTAAATGTCATATGTAAATAGAAACTTCAAAGTACGATCATCTGTCAATGTCATAGTATAAATGTCAAATAAATATAGTGACTGCCAAAGCTGTGCCATGTCGAAATATAGAATGTTATGTTATTTCCACGGTTATTTCATATTATGACAACCGAATGTCCTTTCAGATCTTTTGTTAAATCATAATAAAAATAGTCAATAAATAATAAGATTTTATTATAATGAATGCTAGCTTTTAACCAGTCCCACATATATTAAGTAAACTAATCCACCTACCTGGTACGTCTTTGTTATAAAATATTTTATGTTTTTAAAAATAATTAAATAACCTTTATCGGTAGGTACCAACTAAAGAAGAAGCTATTTAAATTCATAAACACTCGTTGTAAAACTACGGTAGCCTTAGATAACTAAGGCTAATAATTTATTTTTATCCAAAAATATGTAATAAATGAAAATTTAAAGGAATTTGGAGAGTTTACCTGTGCACAAGTTATTTCATTGCCACTACATTATTCAGAACGGATAATGTGTATTTTGCTACTATTCTACTCTGACTTTTAATGTGAAGATTGGTGACATCCAAGTCATCTCTAGAACCTCTGTTATATACGCGAGAATTATGTAAGACCACAGTGAAATTCTGCAGCCATAATAAATACAACTCTTTCTCCTCAGCCTCGGGAAGTTGAGATAGACAACTATTAATTACGAGACATCCTCAATGACCACACGGCCCAACGCATCGCATTCTGTAACATTTGGTAGGTGTAACGCTATTTCGTTATTTGACATGACCTTGGGCCACTGCCATTTCACTCTACTGTAAGCCGAGTAAAAGAACTTCGTTCCAAAATACCTTAACTAAGCGTCTGACGAGCATTTAGATAAATTATTAACGCTTGTTTCAGATTAAAGTTCAATCCCAGTGTGCGAGTAATCTTTATATTACTCGGACGCATTTCATTGTTTGTAGTATATCGTGAGTATCGCTCATCAGTTCTCGGAATCGTTTGCTAACGGCCGTTTCTAGTGGACTGGACCGGTTGGTGATATTTAGACCTTATCGCGATGAGCGTGAATCGAATCTCGAGTGAAGTGGGAGAAGTATGCGAGGATGAAATAATAGTACCGCCACCGATTATTGTATGTGGCGAGAAAAGACTATCTAAAAGAAACAGGGAAGATGATGGGGATGAGGAATGGGTTGAAATCAGAAGGAGAAGGGAATGAACAGGTATTATAGATATTTGCATTACTTCAATAAATATTTTACCCAAACAATTTGCTTTAGCAAAAATATTCAGGGATCAGGGAATTACCGACATAAGCCGCGTTAAATATACATATAAATCCATATAAAATAATCATGGAGGTAACTAACGTGTGCAGTATGGAGAAAATAAAGCTGAGATGGCCCAGTGGTAATAACGCGTGAATCTTAACCGATGATCGTGAGTTCAAACCCAAAGCACCACTGAATTTCATGTCCTTAATTTGTGATTGTGATTCATCTCGTGCTTGACGGTGAAGGAAAACATCGTGAGGAAACCTGCATGTGTCAAATTTCACTGAAATTCTGTCACATGTGTATTCTACCAACTCGCATTGGAGCAGTGTGGTGGAATAAGCTCCAAAACCTTCTCCTCAAAAAGAGGAGAAGAGGCCTTAGCCCAGCTGTGGGACATTCACAGGCTGCTACTGCTAATTATAAAGAAATTAACTTCATGCGAATATCTTCTCGGGTTAGTAGATTTCAAAGACCGATGGAAGTGGCTCTTTCCTATGGTGTTATCAAATACATAGAGCTGAATTTGTCAGAAGAAGAGTTATAGATGCGATCACGAGCGTATGTGAGGTAGCCAGTCTGAAAAGACTTAAGCGTCGGGCATACTATTAAGATGTGTCCTACAAAATCAGTATTTTGTCCAAAGTGTGGCGGGAAACATGATAACTTCCCAACGACAGTGTATAAGTGCATTAACTGCACCAAAGACCACATGGCGCTAGATCGTAGTTGTCCGGAATATCATAGGGAAAAAAAGATACGGGAAATAATGGCTAAGTTTAATGTCTCATACCGAAAGGCTATTACAATGTATGTCCCACCGCAACATAATGCAGAGAAGGCTACGCGCCCAGCGAACCAAAGTCACTCTGGTCCTCGTGCGCCAACACCTGCACCAACAAATCATAAATTTTCGGAGAAATCTACCACAGAAGCCCCAACGTATGCTCAAGTTGCATCAACTCGTGCGCGGAAGACAGATGGCACTAATAAACCAAAGAAAAATAGGAACACAAGTGACGCTAACATGAAGAACAAAAAGAGAAAAGAAAACAAAAATCGGAAGCAAAAAGTGATGAAGAAAATATGATGTTTACAGACTCTGAGGAAAGTGTGTCTTATTATTCTTATTATTCATTTGGAGAAGAGTAGGAAAAAGGGAAAGAGACTTTCAAGTGACGTACCTTTTACTTGTATATTAAAAGAATTAATTAATATTTTTTGTAGCAGGAATATTTCTATAAATGATAAAATAGAAAAGTTAGCAAAATTATGTGTCGAGTGGGTTATCTCTTGGATATTACAAAACATCTCAAGTTTGCCTTTTCTTCAAGGATTAATGTTTAATTATGAACATTATTAATATTAATATATTGCAATGGAATGCACAAAGCTTAAAACCAAAAATACTGGAGTTGGAACAATTACTGTGTCAGGAAAAAATACATTTTGCATCATTATGTGAAACATGGCTTAGTTCAGTAAGTACGTTAAACTCTTACGGGGGTGTCGTTATAGTGGCTCATAAATACTTTAAAACAGAGCCTCTGTCAATTCAATGTAGAAATACAGCAATTGAGGTTATTTCGGTTAGGGTATTAAATTGTAAAAGATTAGAAAACATAATTTCAGTATACTGCCCTCCAAGTGCTTATACTACAAACTCAGATTGGGATTTTATATTTCCAATTTTACTTAGAAGGACTTTAATACTTGGAGATTTTAATGGGCACCACCCAAACTGGTCAAATAAGACTGACATCAGAGGAATGCAAATATTTGACGCACTAATTGACCACGATTTTGTTACGCTTAATGATGGTAGACATACGCGCATAAAACTTGCAAATGGAGTATTACAACGCTCGAGTCCTGACATCTCAATGGTCTCGTCGGATATTGCCTTGGGGTTTTCCTGGAATGTCACTAATGAATGTCTAGGCAGCGACCACCTCATAATAAAATTATCAACATCTTCTAACTATAACCCGATTTTTAACAAAAAACGAAATTACAAATTAGCTGATTGGGAAAAATATAGGAAATCGATAGAGAATGACCTATTACAAATTAGTTTGCCAGTTGAACCCCAACAAGCTTACGACGTAGCTTGCTGCTTTATTAATATAATTAATAAAGCAGCAAATTTATGGATTCCATATACTAAGGTATGTGTCAACCCTAGTCCTAAATTTGTCGCGAAAACTTACTGGACACCGTCAATTCCTAAAGCAGTGGCGGAAAGGAGATTGGTATTATCAGAGTTTCGGAAAAACCCAATACCTATTAACTTAGAAGAATTGAAAGCTAAAATATCTGACGTGCAAAGGCTGATTAGAAATGCAAAGAATAAGGAATGGTGGGACTTTTGCTCTTCAATAAATGAGGAAACTTCTGCCAATCAAATGTGGATGCGAATGAGATGGATAAAAGGGCACAAATTTGCTAAGCGAATAGTGGGCAAAACCGTAGCCGAATCAATTTTAAATAACCTCACCCCCGATTTTGTTAGCCCATGCTATTTTTGCTATACATCTCGAAACTTAAAATTAGAATCCAGCATTTTGACACACGAGTTAGAGAAGTGTTTAAAATCTAAGGACACGGTACCAGGATTAGACGATGTTTCATATTCAATGATTTTTAATTTACCTACTATAGGAAAGACTACGTTGCTAAATATTTTTAATATGTTTCTTAATTGTAATATAGTTCCTATACAATGGCGATACATTCACATACTACTCATTCCTAAGCCTGGCCGGGACTGTACCCAATTATCATCTCTTAGGCCAATATCCCTGATGTCATGTATATGCAAAATTTTTCATGCTATCTTAAAGAATAGAATTGAATGGTATCTTGAAAAAAATCATATGTTTTCCGAACAAACAAAAGGGTTTAGAAAAGCCCGCTCATGCTTAGAAAATCTAACAGACTTCGTATCTAATGTACAAATTGGATATAGCAAGAATCAAATTACAGTGGGATGCTTTTTAGACGTAGAAAACGCTTATTATAATGTTGATGTGTCTTATCTTATTGCTAAACTAGATCAATTGGGTGTGGGCAGGCTTTGTAATAATTTATGGGCATTTTTACATAAAGAATTTCTGTTTATAGAAGGCCAAGACTTTAAAATTGTAAGATGTACGGGAGTAGGCCTTGCACAGGGAGATCCTATATCTCCATTACTATTGTGTTATTCGTTTTTTTAGGATTATATTATTTTTTCGCAATATGCTGATGATTTTGTAATATTTACATCATCTGATAATATAGATGACGTTCAAAGTCGATTACAATATGCTTTAGATTGTATAGCCAAAAAATTCCGCGATATTAATTTGGAAATTTCATCAACAAAAAGCAAAATTTGTATCTTTTCAAGAGGGCACAGATTGCACAATGTTACTATTACTCTAGATGATGTAGTTTTAGAAGTTATGGATAGTGTTAAGTAGCTGGGGATGTGGCTGGATCGCGGTCTTAGGTGGAATAAACATATTAAAGAGATTGTGTCAAGGGTGTCCAAGTTTTTAAATATATTTAAGGTTTTAACAGGATCAGGTTGGAGAGTCCATCCAAAATATATTCGTAAGCTTTATATAAGGCTACTTAGAAGTTGATTAGATTATGGTTCATTTCTGTATAACAACTGTAAGACAAATTTGTAGAAATTGGACAAAATTCAGAATCAATCAATGCGAAACATTGGAGGGTTTATAAGGACACGTGAATGGGAGTGCCCATTCACGTGATGGAGAGTGAACTTTGTTTACCTCCTTTGTATTTAAGAAGATTATATTTGGCAGGAAAATTTTGGCTTAAAAACAGATCGCTTCATAATAATTCTTCTTTAACATTAAGTAATAAATTAACAGATCTGACACAAAACAGATTCTGGACTAACAAGAAAAAGCCTTTACTTACACAAATTTCCGAGAAGTACAAATCTCAACCATGCAATTCTTTCTCAAGTCTAGGCATGTTTTCATTAGGTCAATGGGTAACTAGTATTGATATGACAAGCATTCTAAAGACAAATATAGAGAAGGATTCACCAGTTCTAAACGAGAGTATCATCAAATTAGTTTGTGAAATACTTGTATAAAATACATAAATTCCAATTACTCCAACTGTCAAAAAATATTTACAGATGGTTCGAAGGAGAAATATGGAATAGGAGCTGCATTTCTGGATTTTAATTTGAACATTTATTCTAAATTCCAAATTAAAGTAGAGGTATCCATTATGGAAGCTGAGCTTGTAGCTATTTTCGAAGCTTTAGGTTATATAGTGTATAAACTATAGTAAAGTAGTGATCTTGTCAGACTCCAAAAGTGCGCTTCAACACCTAGCTCGGTGTACCTCGATCTATCGAGGGTTACCTGTAGCTTACGCGATTCTAAAGCTTCTCACTAAGTTACAATCAGATTCTAAAGTAATTATCTTTCAATGGATACCATATCATGTTGGCATAGACGGGAATGAACAAGTAGATGAACTAGCCAAAGAAGCTATATCTGACAGTGTTGAAGTCTTCTTTACACCTTCTTTTGAAAGCTACTTACCCATGCTAAAAGTGCATTGCTATGATTTGTGGAAGGAGTACTTTGACGAAAGATCTAAGGAGAAAGGTATTTGGTACCGAACGATCCAGCCTTATCCATGCTGATATCCTTGGATTGAGAACAGTAACCTCAACTTTAATGAAACAAAATTAATGCTGCGACTTCGGTCTGGGCATATCCCATGCAATAAGTTTGCATTTCTGATGCGGAAAACAACATCCCCGAACTGCACAATTTGTAATGTACCTGATGATCTCTTGCACGTATTGATGGGATGTGCTCAGAACGAATCAATTAGAACTAAACTTAATTTAGATTTAAAGTCTGTTGGACAATGCAATGTGATTCTGACAGATCCATTGTCAAATCTCGCAAAAATGTTGTCCAAATTAAGTCATAGACCGGTGATTAATTAAGATAATTTTAAGTTTAATATATAGTATTTTTATATCCTCATAATGAATCTTCCAACCAGGGCATGTTCGCGTATGCCCTTTTATTAGAATAAAAAAAAAGTTCAATCCAAGTATAGTAATAAGGATCCTTGCGGTTTATTGAAACAAACCTACAAACATAGGTACATAGGTTCTCAAAATGAAATGTCAAGACTATATATTTTAAAGTTTATTTATAGCATATTGTCAATGCCTCTACATGCAATTGTGGTTTCAATTTCAAATTACTTCTACAAAAACCATGAAAGTGCAGTATAATAATGCATTTCACATTTTAATAGATTTGCAAGTATACTGCAGAATCAATAGTATGCTTGCCGATTTAAGAGAACCTAAGTTCTATAATTAAGAATCGTATATAGTCATGAATCATAAATATCCAAATAGCAGACTATAAAAAAATGACGACTAGCAATGATTTTATGCGTCAGAACCGTACACTCTATAATTCTTTTTGATACAAAATGTATTTATTTTATTTAGTATTATTAAAATGATTGTTTGTGTTATTGGTATTGTAATATTATACCGAAGTTTGGAACTTAGTAATGTTTACACTCCCGTGCTTCAAAAGCACAATGCAGATAGCCATCCCATCGAATAATTAGAGCGTTGATTATATGTATTTAACTAAGTAAATAGTTTTAAAAGAACTAAGAAATTAAATATAATTAAAATAACCCGCTTATTGAATTGATTTACAATTATATATATAAACATAAGCTTTCTATCAGTATTTTGCATGATTTTAGATACAATCTTTTCGTACGTAAAATCAAGCAAATTATATAAACCACCGCGTTCTTATATACCCATCCATTTGTTAGTTATTTATTAGACATGTACAATGCTTAAGATATATATATACATAGTCACAACTTATTGACTGATGATTATTAGAAACGTCAAGGAAACTAATATATTGACGTTACACATAATTTATATAAAGAAGCCTTCCCGGCGTGATTTTGATTTCGTCCATCAAAGTAATGATCCAAAAATCACATGTTATATAGCTACTTTATTTAGTATTAAATATAATAATGACCTACTTATGTTAATCCGCTGCTTCGTTCACTTATCTTTTATCTTTTATCTGCGATAAAAACTAGCAGTTATTCTCCGGCCCATAAATTATCTCGTCTATGTAAAGAATCTTCTTGCTCCGTCACGTAGCTGCGTGAAAGATGGATAAACCAACAAATACACTTTTGCATTTATAATATTTGTAGTTGTACTTCACGTCTGGTACTCTGTTCCTTTTCCTTAATTATCCATAAAAACTACTTCTACTAATGATTTCGGACACTATACATTTATATTACAGTTACATTACTTAACAAATGCCTAAGAGAATACTTCTCAAAGATCAGTGAAGCCTCACCATTCTCAACGGATACACTCGGGCGATCGCATTATAACTAATTATATTATTAATATTTATTATTTGTTTACAGCTTATAATTAGCCACTGAAGTCCTGGCTTTTGTTCTAGGCATTAACACTGTTTTAGAAATCAATACAATTGGAACTGAATCGATCGGTTTGTTTAAGTTACTTCTGTTTGTATTTATTTTTTTATTATATTAGTATCATAATATATATATATATATATGTACACAGGTAACATAATTATGAGACTTAACAAGTCAATGAAAAAAATAAAATTGAGACAACATTTTTAATTTATCTAATTACAATAGGAATCATAAAATTAATACTTAATAATACTTAGTCTTTAAAACTATAATTTAAACCTGCCCGCTAACAATTCACTTTGATGCATTTTAATAAATTAAGTATGACGTTTTTGCTGTTGCACGTACAGCATTTCCAAAAGGTAATAGGAACCATTTTTAACACATGCATCATCAGTAAATTTATGTTTTGGTATTCTCTGCTTATCATAAGTACAAGACTGTAATATTTATTTTAGGTCTGATAGGTTATCTACAATTGCTCTCACAGCCTGCCAAGTCTCGCGAGCTGTAGACACTATTTGTGACCCTGGCAGTAGGAAACCATACGGTCCAAAAGAGTCTCTAAGGTCAACGTGATAAGATAATTTGATTCCAGCACGTGCTTTTGCCCAATCGTGGGACATCCCTGAAGCAG
Source organism: Nymphalis polychloros (assembly GCA_905220585.2). Classification (NCBI taxonomy): domain Eukaryota; kingdom Metazoa; phylum Arthropoda; class Insecta; order Lepidoptera; family Nymphalidae; genus Nymphalis; species Nymphalis polychloros. Next base: position 7,464,902 of record HG992247.1, read on the forward strand.
GCTGACGGAGCTCCGCAGCTGTTCCTACCTAGAAAAAAATCAAATTTCTTAGACGAATTACAAATTACTTAGTCTTCTCACTATCACTTCGCATATCGTCTACAGGTTCACTATTCTCTTAACATTTTAAAATGATTATAAAAAATAATATAAAAAAATATTGCAAGTTCCAATATAGATAAGATAATTCTTGTTTATTGTTTTCGTACACTCTCGTGAATAAAGTTTTAAAAATAAATAACGTTTGTTATATATATATATATTTTTAAAGATATATCTACCTGATATTGGGTCCCATACATGTCAGCAAGAGCAGCCGTGGCAAGTTTACCCATCTCCATCAACATTTCATTATCAGCGAACGTTGCGTAAGCGTGAGAGCTTGGAAGGAGCCAAGCTTGCGAGTATGCGTGCAAAGATATATAAACCTGCAAATTAAATTGCACATAGAACATCTCTTATATATCAAGTAAAAGTATTCGAAAGTTAGACAGAGCCATCTGCCTTGCATTTTATGTCTATTATAAAGGCAATTGATGTCATAAAACTTGGTATAACAATAGGATTTATTCGATTGTATGATTGTTTTCTCATGTTTGTTAAATGCGATAAGAAATTTTAATAAATAACAATATTGCAAAGAACTTGTCGAAAGCAAAGTAGAAAATGTTTTGAAAGTAACGATGCGGGCAAATACCGTAATCCGTCACAATTTCCCGAGCAATATGCGGTCTACCTCGGTTTTAAGCGAGTTATAAATTATCTCGCTAGTGCTCTCAAAAATCAAGTCTATGTAAATGATTTTTTTACAAGTAATTTAAGTTACATAAATTTCGTCAATAAGTCAAAATAACAGTTCTATCATTTAAATAGCATTATATATTTGTTGATTGATTGTTTTATATTTTTTAGAAATCGTTTCCACAGAAATCTTTTACACCAGACGGTCAATGTCATTTGTGGTTAATTATTACGACGAATAATGATTGTCTATATACAAAGTTAAAAGGATATAATGACACATGCGCTCCATTTGAACTATAGATGACAGCTTTGATTAACTTCCTTATGAAAGACTTATCACTTTTAATCTGTATATATTGCCATGCCAGCTATTTTTAAAATAATATTCTTATGTAATGTCAAAAAAATAATAAACCAAACAGAAATAAACATATCTACTTTATATGGAAACGATTGGAAATATAAAACAATTTAGTCAATATGCCAAACATACAGATTCGTAAAATGACATCAAGCAATATTAAAACATACCAAAAAATTAATAATACCTTTATCTGTCCTCTGCGTTCTGCCAAGAACTCCGAAACAGCCCGTGTCTCTGGCTCGCTGAATGGGTGGGGGCCAGCGTAGTTATCCGCGCAAGGGTCACTTGAAGTGTCCTTTTCACCCCAGTGGTAATCCCAATTACGATCCGCATCTACACCTACACATTCCGTACGGCCCCAGTTCCAAGGAAACCTTCAGAGAAATACATTAATTTAATTTGTATAATATAATTATAAATTATTTTCCCGGGCCAACTGTGAAACAAATAATGATCAGCCTAAACAATAACAAGTAAAGAAAATAAGTAGCTTTGGTTTTGTAAAATAGGGGCGCACCAAGAAAGGAATTTACTATTTTAAGGAAGCCTCGCTTATTAAATGAATATACCCATTATTAATTAATATCAATTTCATCTAATGACCATTTAAAATTTCATTCTTTTTCTAGACAAAAAATGATGGTCCTAAGACTCCTATGCATACCTACTTTTTTGTGTTTAAGCACGTGTCAGGCTAAAAACGTATATTTTGCGCAACAGTTTTGCAATTACATATTATGTTTGATGATTAAATAGAGTTTCGGATTTAGAATACTTTAAACAAGAACATACACTGAATTCTATATTATAGGTATTTCCATACAGATGAAACCGCAGAACACAGTCTTGAATAACTGTAACGGATTCTTAAATCGCAAACATAAGATAACAAAGGTTACTTTAAAATTTCTCTTAACATAACAGTTATTTTAATCTTTGTCACTTCTACATTCCAACAACAGGAAACCGGCATTGTTGCAGTATCTTAGTTAAACTTTATGATAGGTCAAATACATTTACTTCCTTTAAAAATATATGTTTTTTAAACACAAAATTCGTAAAGAAAACCGTTATTTGTTTGACTTTAAAGTCATTTATATACTAGATTACCGGTACGCGCTACAAAAACTGCCCGAAAACTAAGAGTAACTGACCAAAATAGCATTGTGGTCTTATTTCAAATTAGTATGTTCCAATCATAAACATGCTAAAGCGGCGAGCCTTTTTTTTTTCAAATATATTCAATATAATAATACCTATGTATTTTTATATTGATACTTATTCTATGAAACAAACTTACATATGTCATTTTATTGAGACCTAAATAAAGTGAAAATGAATATATTCGTATCCTACTTAATAGTCAATCGACATCAGATGAATCCCATGCAAAAATTATGTTAGCATTCATTTCGTTCAGTAATAAAGCGTGACAAAGAATCTAACAAGCTAGGCTGTGCTATTAGTTTTTTTAAACTCAATTGCACACAAATACAATACAAAATAATCCACGATATTCAGTAGCTAAAAGCTAAAAGCTAAATATAAATCATACATTATTTATTACCAATTTCTCTGTTTACTAACCAGCCGACGTAGTAATCATCCGAATGGTCAGGACTTCGTGAACGTGTTTTTTTCCAAAGTCGGTCGTGTGTATGCGAATGCTCGTAGCCATCAGGATTTATCACCGGCATGATGTAAAAATCGGCTACATTCAGTATTTCACGATCAGCACCTTCACAGGTTAAATTTATATTTAAAACAAATTATTTGGCTATCACTATTGAAGCTATAAAGGGGTAAGGCAAAAAATAACGACTGGAAATAAATGATAAATTGATGGCCTCCAAGGCGTTTCAAATAAAAATTAAAACAATATAAAATAGTGTGGTAGCTTTTTAAAAACAAATTTAATTCAAATTCAATTGAGTTAATAATAAAAAATAGTTCTTTATTCAAGTAGCTTTATAGGTCATTTAATTTAATGTAAAACTACCTATGTATGGAATGTAGAATCTACCGAGAAGAACCGGCAAATAAACAAGTGTAGGTTAAAAAAAAAACCATTGTAATTTATAACTATATGATTATCGTGTATATTGCATGTGATGCTCTGTAAATAAGGTTAATACAATTTTAAACTTAGACAATTGGCATAACTAAATTAAAATGATATATCATTAGTCACTTGTTTAAAAATGTCAGAGTAGCGATTTACATGATTATATCTGAACTACTTTCTACAGATATTTTCTATTCATTTCCTGTACATTGTGAGTGAACTATAAAATAAGTAGTGATTTTGTTGATCGTAATAATTCAGTTGTACATTAAAAACCTAAACCTTTATCACCTTCTATTAAGTTATGTAACATCCATGTAGCAACTGCGGGTGATATCCATTCCCTCGCGTGAGCGCCGCCGTCCACCCAGATGGCTGGTTTCATGTGTGATCGTAACTTCCATTTCTTTTTTTGAGATCTGTTATTGGGGTCTTTTGTTTGCGAATCGTTTCTTGGAATAGATACCTTCAAATTAAAGATTTTGATTAATTTTAGGAAGATATATGCGTAAATTTTCGTCATTATCATCATCGTGATGTTTGGCCACTGGTGAGTGGTAAATATTATACAGGTTTTATCTCAAATCAAAGCTCCGCAAAGGAACGGAAGAAGTTATATCCTTTGTGCATGTAATTAAACTGCCTAAGACTACTAAACCGAACAACTTATTATTTATAATAAAATAAAATTAATGAGAACCCACTCCAGCAGCCACTTAAACAAAAAAAGCTTACCAACGGGGTAAAAATATCGTTGGTACTTTTTATCTCTGAACATTTATTAAAATTTTATTTATATCCAGTTATATTGCCAATATTATGTCGTTCTCATCTCTTAAGCAAAGACTAAAATGCGCTTTAAATAGCAATGTAGGTAATAACATTAATATAGTAACAATAGCGTAAGTTAAAGTATTACAAATTTTAATTGCAACGGTACGTTACCTTAACTGCCACTAATGGTAATGCTTCTGAAGAAAGACCCAGCGGTACCAGTTCAACAATATCAGAATATGAATGTTGTAGATATTCGAGATACCTCAATATATCGGCGTAGCGGTGATATCGTCTCCACGTCATAGGATGACCGCGTAATTGCTCTAGCTCAAGACGTTGTTTCTTTGAAAGCTTTGGGTTTTCATACGCAATTGCTTTCTATAACGTAAGCTTACAATTACTATATAAAAAACAAAAAATCTGTTTCAATCTCATTAATCCTAAAAATTACCTGCAAATCCCAAATAACAACGTCGAATTCTATTTTAGAAGATTTTAAATGATTTTTGACATCTGTCAGTAAGTCGGGCGGAACGAGTAGATCAGTTGAACCGTTGAGAGATGGGGAAGTCCACCACATCAGACCGGACCCTTCAGCTTCTTCCTGTAAATCTAATAACGAATGCACTTTCCATTGCAAGTCTGGGTATGTTCTTAGTAATTGGTAGCCTTTGTACGTTTTCTTGAGAGATTTTTTTGCAGATTTTTTTACTGAAATGATATAAATTGGTATAAGATTTGTTATAATTAGGATACATTGTAAAATAAATGTGTATTTGAATTGTTATACTTAGTATAAACTTACTTTTTTCATTCGCTACATTAGGACTATCGGTGTCTTCAGAATCGAGGAATAATTCAAACCAATTTTCTGTCGAAGTTGTAGGAGGAAAAGATGTAGTCGTCGTAGATGACTTCTCCTCGAACCACCCCGCATTAAACCAATTTGATTTGGATTCTACAAACCAGTTATAAACCCTGGACAATAAACCTGCAAATAGCAAAAACTATATAATTGAAATCTACTAAGGATACATGCTTAATTTATATTTGTACCTGGATAACCATTGTTAATTTTTTTTAATAAAACTTATATAATGATGTTGAGAAAATGTAAATAGTGAATGTGTTTAGTGCTCAAAAATACTAAACGTAAAAGAAGAAATTCAAGAAATGCCAATGCACATGTCTATAAAAAGGTGAAACTTTATGTGTCAGTAGGACGCAAAGTAGGTAGCACAAGATTGCTAAAACTAGAGCCGGTGCGGGACTGCGTTGCGTATGCACCTACAATTTTCCTTCATAAACCTTTAAAACAAAACATACCTTAAGAACTAACTTAAGATAGGTACTTTAAAATGTGTTTAAAAAAGTGTTTTAATTATTTATCATTTACATTATTCATGATTAACTATATTATAAGGACAACTTATAAATTTAACAATTGTCATACGACCTAGAAATCTGTAAAATAGTTAATTTATGGTAATCAGGTGACAGCATCACCACATAATAAAAATATGTGCGGAAAACGATTTCCAAGTAGTTAATACTAATTACCCTTAATTAATAAAATGTTCCATTTTTCCGTTTGATGAACCTACCAAGTAGCTTTTTTTATTGAATCCAACAATCTACATGATCGAGATGTCTTTAAAAGTACATTGAAAGTTATGTTACAACTATAAAAAAATATTGTGAAATTAAAAGCGAGAAAAGACTGTTTAAGGAAAAAGTGTACTCAACTAAGGATTGCGGGCTAGAAAGGCAAGTACCGCTAAGTTTTTCTGTAAGTTAATAAATGTTTCAATGCTAAACTTCTGTTTGCATTTACTGTGCTATAAAGCGAACTTAACAAATTAAACTAGAAATGTTCATGTCTAAAATTAATTCTAAGATTAAAGGAACATAGAATAAGTTGTGATATTTTTTAGAACAGAAATGAATCCTTTGTAATATATTATGAGATAATAATTCAGTTCATCTTATTTATTTAATATTTGTAGTGTTTATTAAAGTTAGATTAATTAATTCTATTATAAATTAAAAAAAGCTAAAAACAAATGTAATATACCGTTTTTAATATATCATCTCATTCATAATTAAAATATACACACTCATTAAACAGATAAAACAAACAGGTTTTCACTTTTCAGTTACCCGTGACGGTCACGTTACGATGATGCAAGTTTTTGCTTTGTCTATGTTATTAAAATGAGACATCAAAAACAAAATTATATACAAAAACAATAATTAAATATGTTAATAGCTTATAGTCAAATTTTAAGCCGAGATGGCCCAGTGGATAGGACGTGTGGATCTATAACGAAGATAGCAGGTTCACATCCGGGCAAGCACCGCACAATTAGCGGTAACTACTATCTACTATTATTCAAATTTAATACAGCTTTGACGCATGGGGATAAAGGTTCTCAATTATTCTTTAAGAGAAGAGAAAATGAGGCCTTTGCCCAGCAGTGGGACATTTTCAAGCTGTTACTTTTAATGTTTAAAAGTCAAATCTTTTATAATAAGACCCCGATTCCAATCATGCGTCATATTTTATAGAGAGTGAAAATTTCATTCTTGCTTTTAATGAGCGCCTGCTGAAACCTGTATTTGAAACTTATATGACCAGAATATATCTACATTAGAGTGGAACGGGTATAATATTGTTAGTTTTAAAAATAAGATTCATGCTTATAATTATTTATTAATAATATAGATGTCGCTACAAATCCTTACTAGTTGAGGGCTTCGTATGTTTATTATTGCAGAAGAGATGTAAGTTGAAATATCAAATTTATTTTATAACATATTTTCGTCGTGATTTTGTATTCGAATAGCTGGTTCGGACACTTTAGGTTTTAGGCGTACACGTAGCATGAAAGCGGTACTATCCCATTCAAAATGGTTCATTTGGTCACGTTAAGCTTACGTATTACGCGATTTACGCTTAGAAACTTAGAAGGCGTGGCAAAGATTATATAAATATATAAGAAATCACAGTTAAGGTACCTTTTACCTTAAAAATGTTTAATTGCTCTTATTTACATTTAAATTACGATTATATTCTATTAAGTAATTATTTATTTGAATCGATTGTGGTGAAACTTAGCCAGTTGTTCTGTGTATGCCAGATCGGTTATCTGGCTTTAATATCTATATTTTTTCTTTGTACATTTGTCCTTCAATTGAAACGTTTTCTGTTAACTATAATCCTACCCGTGTGAAGCCCGGATAGATAGCTAGTCACAAATACATACGCGGACATAATAGTAGATTTTTTTTTTATATTGATATGTATATACTTATTTAAGTTAAATTAATGTAATTAATATTTAAAATATTTAATGAGTAATCGCTCGCAAACTATATATGTATATATTTTCAGTATTGCATGTGCCATGACTGGCTTAAATTTTGGTAATGTCCATTTCATACTAACAAATAAAATCACTAAAACAACTGTCGACTTGATGTTTAGGATTGTGTACGTTAATTTATATTATAGTTTTATATCCTTATGTATATAAAATATTAAAAATAATCTTATAAATAGTACCCAGAACTCAGCCACCTAAACATTCACACTTTAAACATGAACTTAAAAGGAATCGTTTTCTAAATAAAGTAACCGGGATTGAGTGAGTTCTTACGATACCGACAAAATTTGGTAGCTCTGATATACATATAACTATATGTATATGAAAATGTATGTATGAGAACTATAATATACAAGCATTATATTATGTCGCATAATATGTTATTAGCACTTTATTGGCTTAATTATTTTTATTGGTAAAAGTAGTAGAGTAAACGCCTCCCTACCAGTTAACCTTTAGGATTATCAAAAGTACTAAAACTATTAAAATAAATAAATGAATTATTTTAATAGTTTTATTTTAACATATTTTATATTCTACACAAACGTACAAAATTCATCTGCTTACAATATTAGAATGATAAATTAGCTTTAACGGGAGTTTTAACCTACTTGTTCTTTAAAAGTTAATTAGTTTTGTTAAAAAAATCGCCTTTCGTTTCTTTAAATTATATTTCTCAAATTTTGATTTTGTTGCCCTGCATAATGATTATACAATTTTTTTGTGCATTGTTGATAATACAGTAACTTATACTTATCCATCTTTTTTTTTCTTTGAGCAGATAGTAATAAATTCATTTTAATTTAATATGATTTATTTTACCCTGTATCCACATACTATCTTCATATAATAACACAAGAACTGGCAGACATTCGAAATGTAAATCAAACAATAGACAATATAAAATAATGACATGGAGAGCACGTTAGTGGAGATTTGATTATATGAAAAAAAAAACTTGTTGGATAGTAGCTTGGTATAAAGCTATGGATTCCGAGAACACAGATTTTAATTTCTGGTCGGAACAAAGAATAGTAAGTAAGAGGTCCTCCAGACCAATTTCGGCCACGGCGGCCAATCTCAAGAGAGATTAGCCAACTGCGCAGGACATATTATAGTGCACAAGTGTGTGCGCAAACACAGGTGCATTCTCTTTTCCTTAGCTCTCATAATCCGATGGGACGGCAATCTGACACGACCGGAAAGAGTTCAGGCGCAGGACCAACGACTTAACGTGCTTTCCGAGGCACGGGAGTGTAAACACTTCCAACGTCCAGACTCCGGGCTGCTACTGAGAATTTTCTGACAGAAAAACCCAATAACTATTTATTGGCCCGACCTGGGAATTGAACCCAGGACCACCGGGTCTGCAGCCGTATATCTAGCCACTAGACCAACGAGGTAGTCATAGAATAGTATCTAGTTTAGCACATAAAGTCATTGATCCTGCCTTGCCTGCCTTATTAGACAAGTCACTCCGGTTGTGCTGGAATATCGTCCCATCGGACTATAAAAGTATAATGCATTCTGCGCAGTTGCCTTTTCTTAATTCTTCTTTTGGCCAAATTTCGGACAGGATGGCGTTATTATTATTAACTAAGTATATTTTAACCGCGAATAAAAAAAGACATAAATAACTTGTAGATATAGTTTTTTTTAATGGAAATTTCTAGAAAAAGGTGGATAAAAGCAAAGAATAAAGATTATTCTGAAATCTGAATAAACATATAAATTTAATGGTCAATTTAATGTTTTGTTTCGTAAGACCTTAATTCGTCCCGATCTTATGATCTATAGTAAATGAATGAAGGCAATGACCACATGCGTAATTGTATTTACAAGATACAGTTAAAGGTTTAACTTTTTTTTTAATTTACCGTGTTAAAAATTATTATGTTAAAACCTACCTACAAACCAACCTGATTTCACTTCATTTTTCGGGGTTTTTTTCAAATTATTATCTTTAATATATGTCGATATCCAATTAGGATTTTTCGGTGGACAAGTCACTTTTGTTGTTTTTAATTTCCGTCGAGTACTCGGACGTCGCGTCGTGCTGATGCGTGGTCGCCTCGTTGTTGTCCGTGTTGTCGTAATCCGAGGGCGCACAGTCTTAAGCGGTCGTCGAGTCGAGGTCAGTGACGATAGTTGAGACTTTACTGGCTTTCTTCTGCTAGGCTTCAATGGCGGTATTGTTGGCTTAGACTTTACCGGCTTTTTTGTACCAGGCGTCGATGTCGGTATCGATGGCCGAGGCTTCACTGGCTTTTTTGTGCTGGGTCTCAAGGTCTGGCTCGCACTATCTATCCACAGTTTATTTACATTAGTAAACGTCTCATAAGGAAGACGCGTTATTGAGTTCGATACCGTTTCTAAGATTCGAGGTGGTTTTGTCACAAAAAAGTTTGTTTGACTTGAAATGTTTATTGTAGTTTTAATAACTTGAATCTTCTCATCACTTTTAGTCATTTTCTTTGTCACATTCAATTTGGGGACTTTATCCCTGACTATCACTTTAGTTTTGGGTTTGAAGGTGACATGTGTTGAAAGAGATTTTTCAAGAGATTCATCATAATCGTCCCATAGCACAATGTCGTAAGATTGTGAATCGGAGGTATCGGTAGATCGTAAAGGCCGGCGGTTCGCGACCGCCGCGCACGCCAGCAGCGCAAGCAGCGCCAGGCGACGCGCCATGTGGTGAGCGTGTTCGCATGGCGAGGTGCGCGCGCACTATACTCACTGACGCGACTTGCTTGCACCAGAACGACCACCTTCCCTGCCACTATCATTATACGACGATGTCACTTTCAACGCACCCGTCACCACTAGGTCAGTCCGTTTGCCCGCCCGAGTTTTACATTGAGCTCTCCATCTAACTATTACGTTCAGCGCATCTCGTTAGTTGCTCTTTTCACCCTTAAGCTGTACTTACCTTGTTGTGTTAAACTTTTTATTATATAAGCTTGATATATTGTTAGATTAATGTTGTTACTCTTTTACTCTCAATAAGGACGACTATATCACTTAAGACTGATTAATTATTTTATGAAACATAAATCAGTAGAGATTCAGAGTAAACATTATATAAATTTTATAGAATTCTGTATAATTGTAAGAAACTAACAACATTTTATTGAGAATTGTTCTTCGTATTTTAAGGAAAACATATCTTGTTTTATGTTGCTTTTACATGTAAACAGATTGAAAACAACTTAATTTGATTTTTTATTTTAAACTTTGTTTATACTTTAGAGTTTGACATTATAAATTATCACTCGAGGGTCAATCATGCACTAGGAGTTGATACGATAATAGATAACGAAATTGGTCAAGATTGAACTTGGAGCTTTCTCTCCTCGCTAGACGACCCGAATCCTAATAGTCCAGGAATTTTAGTACTAAAAACGTGTTCGCTCTGCATAAAATCCCGCTACTCGATTTTTTTATTGAATTATGTTAGGAGGTGCTCCCTAAGTATAAAACCGAGTTTTTATCATCTTAGACTGCGAGCGTTAGCCGCCGTCTTGAATAACGTCTCTTGGCAAATATTTCAGAAACGATGAGTTTTACGTTAAAAATAGTAGAGACCTTTTTTGTAGAAGATTGAATTTCCCATCTTTTTTATTTTAAACTTTTTTCTCTATTATTAATATTTTCCGAGACATAGTTAAAAAAACCAAATTTTGGTTTTCGTAAAATATCTTAATACTTTTTGGAAATACGAAAAAAAATGTCATAATAAAATTTGGATAACATAAAATTTCCTACGAAATTTGTAAAAATCATTTTCTTGTAAAATCAATAGTTACCGAGTTCTAGCGCAATAAAAGTTGTCGTCAGGTAAAGAATCTCTGGCATCCAAACAAAGAAGTATAATTAAAATAAGGCAATAATAATATAAAGGCAATTAGGGCAATAATAATAATGGTCCTTAGGGTATGCTGACATACCCGAACGACTGGTCCTTAGGGTATGCGGACATACCGAAGGCTGCAGGTGTATAGAAAGATAAGCAACTGCACGTGCTAAGTTTCTATGTCCTTTTTGTACCTGGAGTACTGTACTCAAACGTGTCTCCCACCCTATCCCTTCCTTACCTACAAAAAATAGCTGCATAGAGGGCAAGGAATGATTTTGCGAACAGACTGATCAGTTCCATTTCACTTATTTTGAATTTAAACTTACCAATTCGATATGATTTTATGAAAGGCTCTTCGAATGGTTTATCTGTTCCTAAGTTTTTGAGTGAAGTGATACAAAAGAAAAAAAAATGTTCATCAGATAAGTTGGCTTCAAAATGTATCAGCATGCTCACGCAATTATTAGTGCAGTTAGGCCGCGTTCTTTTCTCACCTTTGTTACTGGTAGTTGGGACTTTTCTGTATAGAAAGTTCGCTTCGCGACATCTCGTCGACGACTTGGCAGCATTGGAATATTTGGTTGTAGTTGTAGCTTTGTAGATTATTTCTCGGATTGTTTCTCCATTATTCTGTTTCACCGAATTATTGGCCGTAAAGAAGCTATTGAAGATCGATCTATTTATTTTTCAAATAATTCGTCAAAATATTCAGGATAAATATTGTTGGGCCGTCTTTATGAAAAATTATTCGATTATACCTCTTTGCTTGCTACATGCAAGAGCTTACTTACTACTCATCCGATTTTCTTTCTTCTTCTTCGTTTCTGTCGTTACACTCTTGGCAGAGTGGTCGTGGTCGCCATGAGAGGGGTGGTGGCAAGCTTCACAATTGGTCGCCATTCCTCTCGTACCTTTGCTTGCCTCGTGCATTCGTGGAGTGGGCCATTTATTGCAGCCTTGACTTGGTCGGTCCAGCGCATTGGTGTTCTACCGCGCGCCTTCGTGCCTTCAATTTTGCCCTGAACCACGATTTGCTCCACAGACGTGCCTTCTCGACGTGTAATATGTCCAAAGAAAGTGAGAATACGACCTTGAACGATGGAAGAAAGACGTTGTTTTATGTACAGTTCTTCGAGGATTGAGGCGTTGGTTCGAAACTGTGTCCAGGCTATGCGAAGCATTCGTCTCCAACACCACATTTCTAAAGCGTCTATCTTCTTTTTCTCACTTTCTCTTAAAGTCCACGTTTCGGCACCATAAAGAAATATGGGAAACACTAGTGCCCTGACTAGTCGCATTTTAGTGGCCTGTGTGATGTTTCTGTTTCTCCATATCTTCCCAAACTGATCCATGGCGGACCTGGTGATAGCCATGCGCCGTTTGATCTCTTCCGCGCATCCGCCATTGTTCGATATCAGTGCTCCAAGGTAGATTGAATGACGTCACAATTCGCAATATTCGTTACTTCGGGCGAGTTATTGTTGAGTCGATCAACAATCATAATCTTCGTCTTACTGCGATTTATCTTCAAGCCGAAATCAAAGCTCACTTGTTCCATTTTGGTTAGCAGGGATTCCATATTGCCGATGCTTGTTGCAAATAGGGTAGTGTCATCTGCGTAACGCAAATTGGAGATTTTATAGCCTCCAATAGTGATTCCGTCTGACCAGTTCTCGAGTGTTATTCTCATAATGAGTTCCGTGTAGATGTTGAACAGGAGTGGTGATAAGATACAGCCTTGACGGACCCCGGCACTTGGATGAAATTCACTCGATAACACGTCGTCTGTTCTTACCGATGCTGTTCCCTCTTCATAAAGTCTTCTAAGGATCATAAAGATAGACAAGGTGTTTAAGTGTTCCTATTGCCAAGAGAGGTTCCCAAAGTACTGGCCATTTTACCGAATCATCGAAATGCAGATCTCCTGTTTCGTGTCTGCCAGCGTGAACTTCAATTTCCGCACACAAGTACTGCAGATGGTTATTGCGGTCACGCCTACAACGCAGATTTTCTTTACCTGACGACAACTTTTATTGCGCTAGAAATCGGCAACTATTGATTTTACAAGAAAATGTTTTATACAAAATTTTGTTTTCCAATTTTGATTATGACATTTTTTTTTCGTATTTCCAAAAAGTATTACGTACGATATTTTACGAAAACCAAAATTTGGTTTTTTCAACTAACTATATCTCGGAATTATTAGTAATAGAGAAAAAACTTTAAAATAAAAAAGATGGAAAATTAAATCTTCTATAAAAAGGTCTCTACTATTTTTAACGTAAAACTCACCGTTTCTGAGATATTTGCCAAGAGACATTTTTCAAGATGGCGGCTAACGCTCGCGGTCTAGAATGACAAAAACTCGGTTTTATACTTAGGGGGAACCTTCTAACATAATCCAATAAAAAAAATCGAGTAGCGGGATTTTATGCAGAGCGAATATCTAAAAATCTTGGACTATGAGACGTAAGTCGTAACTCATACTAATAATAGAGTTAAGAGGATAAACAATACCTAATACATATAAAGCATTAATCCTGTCCGAAGATCTATATAAACCCGGGCAAGTAAGACGAAGTTTCAAGTGCTAAATTAATGTTTACAATTTGCCAATAAAATTATTTTTGAAAAAAATCTCGACACTCACAAGTTATAATAATTAAAATTCTATGACGACAACTTCTTCATTCAATTTCATTATTGGATTATTGTGTGCCAGTTGTCCTGTTTGTCTGAGTGTTATTGACCGTCAGGGATTCTGGATGCTATTCAGGCGGTTTGTTCATCTCTATTACGAGAAAGATCATTAAGCAAAGATTGTTAATAGACTGTCAATCATTTTATTATATAGAAACGGCCACTAACAATGGAATCATCATACGTTTGCTAAAAGTGGATGAGACTAGCTTATTGTTCGCAAGGGAAATGTAAATAAACAAATTAGTTACATTGAAGCGTGAAATGTAGTTCATACCACGGTTCGTTTGATGTCGTTGCGGACACCAGGGATATCGATAAAGTGCAACAAGTAGACTCACTTCACGGGTCACTGACTAAATAATAGTTATAATAAAGCGATAAGTATTATATTATGTCTAGTATGCTATTTCAGCTTTCCATTATTTTCTTCAAATAAAGCCGATAAGTAAGTAAGTTCATATTTTTTAAACATTGTTTAATTGTAAAATTGGTATCAAATTTTGAGGGCCATAAATATTTGATAAAATTACGATTTCCAAAAATCGATCTCCTAAATTACAGCTTGCCTAACTTAATTCTTACTATTTACTAGTAACTAGCATGCCAGGTTTATCTATTTCAGGTTACAAATTTTCATCAAAATATTACACCCCGTCTTATTGCCTCTACTGGTGACAGGAGGGAAGGTTCATTTTTCGCCCAGAGAATCGGAATTGCGATTGACAGGGGAAATGCTGCTAGCATTCTTGCCACCATTCCACACGATCACGATTTGTATAGTAATTATTTTTAATTTTTATTTGTATTGATTTAAGGTTTTAATGTAAATAAATTATATCCTATTAAACTACAAGTGTACTAGGGGGCTACATTTTGTAAGCTTTTATTTAAGTTTACCTGTTAAGATGTGTCGGTCAAATCTTGCAACATTAATTAGTTCCATCGATTATACTGAAATTAGGGTACTTGTCTCAAATTTTCACTACAATATTTGTACAATCTAGTGTAAAAAATATTGAAATTTGATAAAATCCACAGCAGCTCGAAATTGGTCACTGAATTGGTCTACTAAACATAGTTTTAATGACATCAACGATACCGCAATTTATTTTAATATTTTCATCAGACCTTCGAATTGGCCAATTTAATTGTACAGAACAATTTTAGCCATCAATTCGTCAAAGTGGAATTACGACTACTTATTAGTAATGACTTCTTTCCGTGTTTAAAAAATACAAGTTGATGAGAAAACAATGACGTCGATTAACTAGGACTCACCGAAATCGTGCTTGTTTTAGTGAAATTTTGTATTTTTAAAATTTGAGTAATTATTTAGCTATTTTTAAAATACAAATAGCACTAAAATAATAAAGAATGCCGTTTTTTTCTTCAGAATAACTCAGAAAAGTTTTTTAATCTCTTATGATCTTTCCTACGACTGTTAAAGTTAAAAAAATATTTAGTTAGACACCTAATTAAAGCAACAATCCCGTGACGGCGTTTGATGAAAACTATGTATAATAAACATGAAAGAAATAAACATATATCAAAACAAAAAAAAAGTAAAATTCGCTATAAAAGAAAAAAAAAGAAAGGTGATTACCAAGATTTTTTTATGCAACAGTTGAAGAAGAAAGTTACAGTGTCTTATAGCGAAGTCGTTAGACGAACAAAGACTTATTTGGAAATTACCCGACAAAAGCGCATTAGCTCTTATGTATAATGTATATATATGTAATGACGTCCATTATATATAACTATTCTCTACATTTTTTCAAACTTTATTACAATAATAATAATATTCTGGGACACTATTCACACACGGCTATCTGATCCCAAACTAAGCAGAGCTTTACTATGGAAACCAGACAATATCCAATACCAGATATACTACTTTTCTTTTGTAAATACATACTTATATAGATAATTGCACCCAGACTCAGAACAAACAGACATGTTCATGCACACAAATGTCTGTCCTGGGTGGGAATCGAACCCACGACCCGCGGCGCGAAAAGAAAGTATCTATCAACCACGTCAACCGACCCGTCAGCAATTCAATGGTTAGTTTATTCGTTTTAAAATTTACTCAATTGAAATTGTCTCATCTAGTTGTAAAAGCACCCTATCTTCCGTTCCTTCCAAATAATGTTATGCATAAAATTAAAAAGAGCAAGACTAAACAATACAATGATAGCTTCATTGTATTGTTTAGTTTTGTTTCTTCCTCTTTTTAATTTTATGCATAGCATTATTCTTAACTATAAATAAGTTATAATCACTTTGTGTTTTTAGTCAATAAAAACAACCTGGAAATATAAGCCAAACTGATCAGCTAAGGTACTTTACCGTGCAACAAGCCTAGAAGCATGGCTTTTAAGCAAAGTGATAATCAAATATTGTGCCCTTAACAGCCTACAAAGTTTTAATAATTCTGAAAAATGACTAGACATAGATTAGCATGTTTCCGTTTTAAATTTTAAACGATATTATTTTGCATTACTAAGTCAAAATAGATCACCTGACGCTACGGATTTTTAGTTTAAGGACGGCAGCGTCAGCGTCAGAAGGCTATGTGTAGCATGCATGTGTTAACGAAGAGAAATACCGGCTGCACTAAAATAAAATTTTAATTCTTTTTTGTGTGTTTTTGATGTTACTTCACTAACATCAAAAACACACAAAAAAGAATTAAAATTTTATTTTAGTGCAGCCGGTATTTCTCTTCGTTAACACATGCATGCTACACATAGCCTTCTGACGCTGACGCTGCCGTCCTTAAACTAAAAATCCGTAGCGTCAGGTGATCTATTTTGACTTAGTAATGCAAAATAATATCGTTTAAAATTTAAAACGGAAACATGCTAATCTATGTCTAGTCATTTTTCAGAATTATTAAAACTTTGTAGGCTGTTAAGGGCACAATATTTGATTATCACTTTGCTTAAAAGCCATGCTTCTAGGCTTGTTGCACGGTAAAGTACCTTAGCTGATCAGTTTGGCTTATATTTCCAGGTTGTTTTTATTGACTAAAAACACAAAGTGATTATAACTTATTTATAGTTAAGAATAATGCTATGCATAAAATTAAAAAGAGGAAGAAACAAAACTAAACAATACAATGAAGCTATCATTGTATTGTTTAGTCTTGCTCTTTTTAATTTTATGCATAACATTATTTGGAAGGAACGGAAGATAGGGTGCTTTTACAACTAGATGAGACAATTTCAATTGAGTAAATTTTAAAACGAATAAACTAACCATTGAATTGCTGACGGGTCGGTTGACGTGGTTGATAGATGTAATTAAAATTGCAATTAAATTATATAATTATATATGTATGTAGTCTATAGTAATCTATTATAAATAAACAAAAATAACAAAATGATCGTACACGTATTTTGGGCGCATATAATTGATATATTGGGCGATGTGTTATGTACTCAAATTTGCATTTATTTATTGTTTTTATTTCGTGTAGAACTGCAATTAATCGCCCGATTTGTAAGGCTGATCTTTTTTTTCGTATCTTACTACAAAGATGAACTATATGTTATCTTCACCGTATATGATGATCCATTAAATTGTACTACTATTCGCCCACTTATCGAAATTCGACAATAACAACTTTTATCACTAAAAGCTAACACGAACGACACTAAATATCGTTCTGTTTCTAATAAAGGTCGTTTTTTTTTCTAATTTTGATTTTACCATACAAAATTTCGGTTGACACTCAGAGGGGAAACTGTCTTTGTCTATTTATATATTTATATAGATATCGAGATATTTTATCTGAAGATAAAATATTATAGTAACTTCCTTCTGTGACGCGTTTAAAAATGGTTTATAAGAATGCTTCTAAATTTAATAAAAATAGAGCGGATTTTGAATTTTGAAAGATATTAATCATTTTTACTGTTTTCATGAAAAACGATACACACCGTTTACCAAATTAAGTTTCACATTTAGGAGTTTTAAAATTATGAATAAAAAATATTTTAAAACCTTAAAAGATAATTTAACTATATAAGTACTTATAGTAATAATATAAATAATTATTTTAAATACTTTCTAGTTTTGGTCTAGTTACCAAATAGCTGATTAAAATCTTATTAATTACTTGAGTTCAAATAATATTTTAATAATAAATGGATCATGCGAGCGTGACGTTAACATTGCAATAAGCTATGGTTTTAAATTAAAACTTTTAATTTACATAAAAGTAGTTGTTTTCGGGATTGCGTTCAACTTGTAGTTTGAATATAATTATTATATCATATATTTGTTTATATATATCCTGTATATATATAAACAAATATATGATGTAACAAAATTCGAGTCCGACCCGTGAAGTGGTTATTAGGTATCGTGTGTCGGTTCTATTTATGTAATAACAATTATTTTATAAAAAAAATAAAAAATTAGGTACCATGTATGTGCATGGCATTTCGTTTTTATATATCTTCTTGGTTATAGTACTATTTTATATACATATGAGTTGAAATAAATGGCACGAAAGAAAAAGTGCGCAGATTAAACAGTAATAACTATGTTATATTAAATATATATATAATTCTAGTTTTGTTTAATTTAAGTAGAAAAATAAACGAAAGATAAGCACAAAGCTATACCGTTATAAAATACATTTTTAATTTAAAAATATGTTTTTTAACTTTTAATCCTCCAACTAAGACCACGTTATTGACGTATAATTAATTTTGAAATTTTACCAAATTAAAATTTAATTATTCGTCAGTGGGTTAAGTATGGTTTTTGTTACATGAAATACAACGCAAATATTTTTATGAATAAAATATAATAATTAGTTCGAAACAAATATTTCTCTCTTTTATTCTATTATTTTATTTTATTAATAGAACCAATAATATATAATTTAATACCGAAAGTAATAATCAATATAAACTAGCATCTCTAGATTTATCATAAATTAAATTAGGTAGATCCTATTAATCTATTAATTAGGTAGATCGAAAATTGACTTAATATATTTAATTTTTTTTTGATAACAATGTTTATTTGGATATCGCATCATTGATTAAAAGTAGTTCAATGTGTATAATGTCCTATTATATAGAGGAACATTGTAATTCATTCTGTTGATCTAATGATTCTTCTAAACTATCCAAATTGTAATCTTATAAATTCTTCGGAGTAATGATTTGTTTTTGTCAGTTTTGTATGTTATCTTAAATTATTTATGTAAAAATAATCGATGCTTTCCTGTGATAGTTATATTAATGTTCACACAATCCAGTCAACGTGCTTATTAACGAAGAAGGTTGAACTACTACAAGCCTATATTGTCTAGAAAGCCTACTTGACATCCAGGTTTATCTTGGGTAATTAAATTTTACATACTCTTTGTCCGTGTAACCACGTCAAAGCAAATTCTAAGATTGACACTGTTGAAAATGAACAAATTAAACGAATGATGATGATGACGGATAAAAGCTATATCGTGACACTCTTTGTTTGCAATAATTTTGGTTGAACAAGCTATTAGAATTTTATTTAATTTTCTATTTAAAGAAAAAAAATATATTAAATATTTTTTATTAAAAATAGACATGGTACTTCCAATTTGAAACTCTGAGTAAGTTTTTTTTTATAAATCACGTATTAAATTATTTCGAATAGTTCAAAATTCCCATTCTGTAATAAACGTATGTAATTGTTTGAATGTAATAATTTTGTTTAATTTAGATAGATAAAAAAAATCAAGGGGTTCTTAATTGACTTATTGTGAAAATAATTTATATTATTATAAATGTAGTATTAACAGTCAAGAATGACAATAACAGACAACAATACATGACAATAACAACAACTTTTGTATAGTTCTCGTATATTGTTTTGCATTAGTATTACCTAGCAATTTCCAAACAAAGTAAATCCAGTTTCTTATGTAGTTATTTTAAAGGTTAGAAAGTAACTGAACGACATATCTCTGTAGGTATTTAAAGCTAATTAAACGCTTGCTAAAATGTTTATGATTCACTTAATTAAATAGAAAACAACACACAAACTACACATTCATCATTAAAACCAATTGGGGCGTCGCCATCATTAAGCTAACGCGATAGACAGTATTGTGCAGTGTATCTATTAGGTACTTACCTTATTTTTAGGTAGAGCTAATTTGTATGTTTATTATATATATTTCTATAACAATTTTGTATATATGTATATTATTTGAGAAGTAAAATTATATATATTTTTTATTATTATAGGCGAAGTAAACACAAATGTAAATGAAAGAAGTAAATTAAATTTAACTACATAAAAATAAACGTAAAAACAAATTAAGTAGCATAGTTACAAGTATAAATTAGAAAAAAAAATGCTTATGACTACAGTTTATGACGACTGCTTACATTAATACCTTTTTAATGATTTTATAAAACTCTTCTTTTATTATCTATGTAAAACACATTGCTATGTATAAGTTAAGTATATAAAATGTTACTTCGAGTAGTCTAGGAGAAAACCTGCATAAGCATAAAAATATATTTTATTCGTTACTTTAACATATATAGGGTTTTCCAATAGGGACGCTTGAACTTTGACAGCTGATTGCGGCCATGTTGTTTGAGTGAAAGCTGTCAAATGCAGTGTGTTATATTCATTCCGTCCTCCCAAACCACCATGGCAGGTTACAGTGTCGAGCAGCACGTGCAAATCATAAAATTGTTTTATGAAAATGGGTCTTCAGTTCGAGCAACGTTCCGCGCACTTCGCCCGTTTTACGGTCGCGATGATCGTCCTGCCGAGTCGACTATCCGTCGATTGGTGGACAAATTCGAGTCAACCGGGTCAGTTAACAATCAGCCGGTTCCCGTGCGTCAACGTAACGCGAGATCTGCCGAGAATATCGCCGCTGTGCGCGACAGTGTCCTCGAAAACCCGCGGCAGTCAATTCCGCGTCGCGCACAGGAACTCGGCCTTTTGCGACTTGGCGAATTTTGCGTTGTGACTTGAGCCTGCACCCGTACAAGATCCAGCTGACCCAAGAGCTCAAGGTTAATGACCATAGACAGCGCCGTGTGTTCGCTGACTGGGCATTAGAGCAGTTGGAAGTTGACGCCGATTTTGGCAAAAAAATCATCTTCAGCGACGAGGCGCATTTTTGGATGAATGGCTATGTCAACAAGCAAAATTGCCGTATTTGGGACGAGACCAATCCACACGAGGTTCACCAAGTGGCAATGCACCCGCAGAAAGTGACTGTTTGGTGCGGATTTTGGGCCGGAGGCGTGATTGGTCCGTATTTTTTCGAAAACGATAATGGTGTGGCCGTCACCGTCAATGGTGAGCGATACCGGTCGATGATAACCAACTTCTTTTGGCCTGAAATCGAGAATATGGATCTGGACAACATGTGGTTTCAACAGGACGGCGCTACGTGCCACACAGCACACGCTACGATGGAAGTTCTGCACGATCAAGCGCCCTTAATGGAAAACCCTATATAAGTATACCGATACGTTAATGGAAATTTTATGTATTATTAATAGTTAAATTGAGGTTATCTATATAAACAAGAGTAAGCAATTAGTGGCTGTGTATTAGAAGCATAACTATTGTAATTAAACACTTCCAAATTAAAATAGATATGAAAACCTTAAACAAAGTTATATATACTGACATATCCTTTAGAAAATTAAAAGAAATAACTAGCCGCGCCATTCGTAGCCGTCGCGCGAGTCTTCTAATTTTACCCAAAACTAAAACGAATCACGGCAAAAAAATGATAACTTTTGAAGGTGCGCAATTGTATAATAAGATACCGTCAGATATAAAAAATGTAAATTCACTTACCTCATTCAGAATGAAAACTAACTAATTATATTATGAATACCTTTTAACAATACAATGAGTTAGGTGGGTAAAAAAAAAAAATCTAAGGATATACATATGTGTATACATGAACTATTGGTGGAAACTTTTTATTATTATTATTATTTAATTTAACTTTAGTTGATCAGCCTATTGTCTTTATTTTTAAGCAAATTTAAATTTTTATAAATTTCGTAGGGCCATATTTGAAATTAGCCTAAAACATACCCACTTATAAAAAAAATTATTAACACTTCCCAACTACTTAAAACATAGCACTTGAGATGGAATGGCGAATTAAATTTTACACATGTAAACTCTGTTCTCAAGTAAGTGACTGTAATATGTCTTATTGAGAATAAATGTCTTTAAACCTAAACCTAATAGATATGAAGATAAAATGTGTAATAATATTATATTCGTGATAATTTTCATCAAAAGCTTTAATTCAAGTTCTATATATAGGTATATATTATAATACTGAATACGTAGGTAGTAATTTTATGATGTTATAGACCTAGTACAGAGAATACCGTTAGGTGCCTATAAATTTTAATAACGTTGCTTTATTGTAAATAACTTACCTGAGGTCGTACTGTCGGCCTAATAGTCTCAATTAACTCAGTCGTATTTTATTTTTATGTACACGTACATATTCCTGTTTTAACGCGTTTTCTATTGTGTTTATGCATAAAATAAATATACAATGAATAAATAAAAATATATCAAACTGTTTGTACTGATGTCACTAAGAAAAAATATATTATTATATTGATTCGTAACGAATTGTAGCGTAGTAACGATAGATGATAAAGTGTGTTAGGTGCCTTATGAAATATGGTACAGCCGGGCGAAACATTGCACATGCCTGTTTCGCCACAGGGCTAAAGTCATCGAGTTTCCGAGGGAGTGGCAAAGCGAGCGGTCGTGTTGCTTGCCTACGTACTCCTCGCTCTAATAACCTAGCTACTTTACACTCGCCCGTGATTGTCAAGTCGGGGCCAAGAGAGTTCACTGGCACTCGCAAGTCTATCCGACGGGGTCATTGTCGCACGACCGGTAAGGTACAGTCCGTTGTATTCGTAAGATGACGTTTAATATTATCTAGTCTTTCCCGCCTAAGATCGGAGGAGGGATAAGCGCTTTAATATTTTTATTACAACATTAATTATATTTTATTATATTATATTTTATTAATATTACAAGATCAGTGAAATATATTATTACATTTTTCATTATGATTCACAAAATATGTATTGAAGATATTCAATTGTATTTATAAACCCAATAAATTGATTCTGATAACCCCTAACCTTAGTGCTTTGAGTAAATAATAAAAATAAGAAATTAATTACGAAGATTTATTAGATAAGTATTAAGCCCGTCGAACATCCATTCCTTAAAATTTAATGAATCACAAGATTCTCCATTTTTACTTAACGCGGTAAACGAGACTTAACTACAGCCGTAAAATGTTAGTAATTATTTCATATCTGGCGAAATAGCCATCTGAACATCCAATCGTTTTAAAAATACGTAATTTCAATATAATGTTAATATTTAATGTACATATATACTTATACAAAAAATGTTAGCACAGCTTTTTATATGCAATTTAAATAACAATTTTATCGCTAGTTTGGTTTTAAGTTGAATTAACCACCTCACCATGAAAACTAAAAATATATATAATTATATGCTAATTTATTTCTACTAATTCGTACCCATGAACGTATTAATTTAATTTAATTGGCGCATATATTTAAAAGAACATTTTGGGAAACATAATTAATATCGTATTTAATGGTGATTGGATATTCCCTGTCTAAGTTATTGTAAATCTTTTCTTAACAAACATCAAACGACTACACAATAGTCCACTCATTAAATAATTAAATCAGAGAAAACCTGTTTTTATATTGCTTATTGCCTTTTTCTTATTTAAAGTCTTTTCCTCCTTCTAAATAATCACGAAACTGTGGCTTTATTAGTTAATATATATAATAAATAACGATAAATCATCGTGAGCTTTTTAATTTTAAAAATCTTATTAAGACATCTAAAATACCAAAAATATAACATGATTTTATTTATTTAACACTTTATTGCACAACAATATCTAAATAACACAAGAGTTAAAGGAAACAGTCTATCAACAAAAAAAAAAAGGTGCGCAAAGGCCGTTTTATCGCTTATAACGATCTCTCACAGACAACCTTTGTTGAAAGGAGCTTCTTAAGAGAACAGGTAAGTGCAAATTTGATAAGGAGATATTTTAATAAGAACAATTTTAATAAAAAATATATAAAATTACACAAATTTTATATTATGAAACTAGACGTATAAGATATATGATTATGTTGCTGTCAGATTAATGATTCGTTTCGTATATCTTATAAGAATGACCACTTTAGCAAAACAAGCGAGTAATGACGAATAATTTTCTAACTTAAAGGTAATTCAAAAAAAATACTTAAAATATTAAATACAATATTAGTTTACTTAGTTAAATACACCTGTTATTTAAGACTAGCTACAGCACACTATATTACACGAATTAGAACACTGTCGCTTCACATTATATAGTAATTAATAGTTTAAATGGAGACATTATAAGTATAGCATTTCAGTTAATGATAAACACACTACTTACATAAAAATTCAATAGATTTATTTCTTGCTTATATTCTTGGTTAATAGTCTCATTTTTCTAAATAAGACTATTTTAAATAAGTCACATATAGTTTATCGAAGAATGAGGAGATATACACAAACCTGTGATTTTCATATTTCAGGCGATTTCCTAATAGCTCTGCTATCTATCTGGTTGCTAATATTACAAACTAAAAACAGTTCTTGATTGATATATGTCATAACAATATTCCATTATTAACTACTTAGGACATATGTATTCTTTAATTTTACTTCCAACGTTCCGATAACAACTTCGCTGACAATCAAAACACAATTATTTCGCGAATCCATAATGAATATCATAGATTATGTTCAATATGTCGAACAAATGATACCGCGTCAATTAAATGTCAAAGTTTTTTATTTGTCTTTACTCCTCTTGTGGTTGAAAATAGGCTACAGAAAGTTATTTATGTATACATGAATAGTACACGAGTATCCAATGTGAGTATATCCTTATACAAACGTTGATTATATTCAAAAACTTATCGCATTACATGCATCTTTTGCCATTCAGTTTGACCTTATTTATATTCTAGCATTAGTCGAGTTTTTAAAAAGAATAAATACATTAATTGTCTAAATTAATTCAGCAAGTATATAAAAAAGGAAAAACATATATATGACGGAGTAGATATATATTGCAAAATTATAAAATTTCATTTACGACCGACGGTTGATACTCAACAGAAAGTTTTATTAAAGATTGATGTTTTAGTTACAGTATAAAAAAAATCTTTAGAATTATATAATGGAAAATAAACCAATATCATATTTGATATTGTACTCTTGTTAGATTCTATTCATGATGAGGTGGTTGGCGTGGTTGAGAGATTTCGCGCCGTAAGTCGTGGGTTTGATTTCCACCCATGACAAACATTTGTGTGCATGAACAAGTCGTGTTTGTCCTGAGTCTGAGTGTAATTATCTATATAAGTTTGTATTTACAAAAGAAAAGTAATTTATGTAGTATATCCGTTGTCTGGTTTCCAAAGTACAAGCTCTGCTTAGTTTGGAATCAGATAGCCTTGGGTGAATAATGTCACAAGATTTTATTATTATTATTATTATATTATTCTTATAGATAGTAAAGAACTGAATAAGTACATTATTACACATAGATTAGGTTCACTTAGAGCCATCTTCGTCCATTTAAAACATAAAAGTTACAATTTAATATAAAGTAAACAGTTTCTTCAAGCCGAGGTTGTACATTTGCTTCATGTACCGGATGTAACTTGTTAAATTTAAATTTCAAATAATAATATATCTACATCATGAAAGAACATTAATTGGTATTCAACAATTTTTGTTAGCGGTGTTTGTGTCTAGACAAAAAATAAAAACGATTGTTTTAATCAAAAATATACCACCGACCCAATGCATAACCTTGTAGATATACAGTTATGTTATTATTTCGAGTCTTTTTTTTCCAAAATTTTGTACAGAGATATGCCTCATTCCTCATTCATCAACTTCTAAAAAGTAGGTACAATATACGCTGTTTCAAATAAATTTAAACTTAATCGGAATTGTTTTTAAAAAATACTATGTCAGTTATTTTGATTGCAATGATTTATAAGTTACTATTTTAAGCTTCCTGTTAATATGATCTACTTATGCTTTCTATTTGTTACGCTACGGTTAGCATTCAGCGAAAAATTAACAATGGATTTTCTCTATGATTACGAGTTTACTATTCATAATATCCCCCATTACTTATTTTACAATGTATAAATTTACATAAGAAATATCTTGATATTCTTTTTTTTATTTTTTTAACTTCAATTATAAATAAAAATAGGATATTAAATTAACAAAAAAAAAAAACACTTGATTAACAAAAACATGTAATTTTAAGAAAAAATAAAGTTTAATCTATAGACATTATGTTTCTACATTAAAATCAATTAATTATTATGATGTATGGAAGTTTCATATAAAAATAATATATACAAGATTAAGCTGGAAGCCAAAGCATAAGCAACAACAAATTCTTCCATATATCATGACCATGGTACATCTTATAGTAATATCATTGAAATTATGAAACAATTTTAGTTGAATAATGTTCCGCGTTACACAATACAATATCATTGTCTAGTTCGTGTATTTTAATTATAACTATTTTTTTTCCTCTTTTCTTGCAGATAAGCGATATGAAGCAAATATTATGGCGAGGATTAGTTCTTATACCAATATATTTGTGCATTGCATTGCCAAAATCAGTTTTGCCTCAAGACTTAGATGATCATCAGTTAAATCCTGAAGTAATTCTAATCAAAGAGACGACAGTTCAAGGAAGTCAGCTTTCAGAAAAGAATATTCAGGTGATTTTAATGTTTTCTCGTTTGTTTTTGATGTTATAAATTAACTTAAACAAAGTGTTATTTTATCGTTTTTACATATATTGTCAATGATAATAGTTTGATAGAGACACCTAAAAATTCATAGACTTGCTCGTACCACATCGTTCTTCAGCTATACCTTTAAATATTACCTATTTACAATAATGTTATCATGAAAATGTATACTTTAATTTATAAAGCATATGGCCATGAATAATCGAAACGGTATTAGTTACATACACAATAAATTTAATTATACATTAATAACGTATGATATCAACTGTATAGTAATCGTGTATGTGTATAGAATGTATTTAAAAATATTGATCATGCTACAATACAATTCACAACGTTTTTTAGTTTTTCTGATAAGTGATTCTCTTAGTGTGACACGAAGTTTGTAAGCTCGTGCCTGGGAAGGTACATAAAATCCTCACTTGATCTCTGTTATATCGTTTCGCAATCCCAATTGGATTATGTGAGTGGAGACTGTACCTGTGTTTGAGCAAATTGGTCAGTCCTTGAGAATAGCCGTCAAGGCCCCAATTTAGTCACTACTTTCATATCTAAGTATAAAACATTTTATTTTTCTGAGCAAATCTAAATAAAACGAAATGTTTAATTGATAATACTTAGAATTTTTATCGTTAAACTATAGCCTAGGTAGGTATAACACAATATTTAGTATTGTTGTGTTACGATTTGAAGGTTGAGTGAACCAGTGTAACTACAAACACAAGGGACATACACCTTAGTTCATAAAATCTCAAGATTAGTGGCGCGTTGACGATGTACGGAATGGTTAATATTTCGTACATCGCCAATGTCTATGGACGATGGTGACCACGTACCACTAAGTAGCCAGTTTGCCTTTGGGTTTTGGGTATTTGACATAAACAAACTATTTACAAATTAAGTGATTACATGATTTAACAATTATAGTAACTGCAATGGTTAAAGTGCAATATATTTACGAGAAATAAATTGATTTGTTGTTGATTGATCGTTAAGCGGGTCGCGAAACTTACTTTGTTAAACACAGTCAAAAATAACGTTAATTTACAATATAAATTCCAAAGTGCTTTTATGTACAATAAAACTATTTAAATTACGATATAACAAATAAATATAACGTAAGGTCACATACTGCAGACGTACAATATACATACATTAGAGTTTACCGTTTTTCAAATTTGCATACGATTTATGTTTTTTGTGTTTATTTTGTTTTGTATTTAAGAATAATCGTAACACTTATTTATATTTTAAAGCTTATTGTTCGCAAATCTCATATAATACATATAAATTCTCATATTATATTTAGAGTCAATTTTATCTTTATGAGAACATTAATGTCCCATGAATATCTACAGAAAAATGTACCTGTAAATACTGTTAAAGTAGGTATATAACGTAGCTCAAAATGTTTATTTATATCAACCGTTAAAATAACTCAGGCCAGTTTAACCATCTGCTCTTTAAACCATATCTAATAAAAGCAAAATGATTAGAATACAGTTTCACGAGAAAGTATCAAAAGTTCAACTGTAATGATATCTTAGTATATTGAATCACAACGTTCAATTAGGCAAGCGCGATTCCTAATTTGAGTCCTAAATTTACTTACGCTTAATTTAATTTTTTGCAGACCAATCGTAATATTAGCATACAAGGTAATGACTTCATTTTGGATGGGAATCCTTTTCGGATTATGTCGGGATCTCTTCATTATTTCAGACTACCATCAGAATATTGGCGGGACCGGCTGAGAAAATTAAGAACAGCGGGCCTAAATACTGTGTCCACGTAAGTCAATTGATTTAAAAAAAATCTATACCTCTATTTTAAGCCGCGCTGACACGCAAACCAAGTAAATTATTTGGTATAATTTCTATAAACTACAATACCTATAATATCGTATAAATTTTTATAAATAAGAAGAGAAATCTTGTAGCAGTTTTCTATCAATTTTACACTACATAAAATATTAACATTTTTTTTTTAGTAGTGCACGATTGACGTAGATTGACGACCTGGTTTTTGTAAATTTAATTTTAATTTCTTCGGGAAACCTTTTTATACTTCAACTGTTAATTTCTGGCTCTATGTTCATGTTTGTCGTTCCAATTTCTCTATAAATGATGTTTGCAAAGATTGTAAATCTCAGTAACATACTTTCCAATGGTTTAAGGAAATTGAATATCAAAAACATTGAAAACATATCAATTTTTTTAAGCTGCAACTTAAATATCGAAACCACTCTCTTTTGTTTATTTTCCATTCGAATTCATCTGTATTTTCATAACATTTTATAGAAAAAATGTTTTAAAATACATAGTATTAATATTACTCATACTTAGTAACTTTAATTACCAACCTTAACTAATGCACATTATATACAGCATACGGAATTTAAATAATCAAACAAGCGTTTATTACGCTATTATAATAAACCATTTATTGTAAAAATAATAATTTCATTTAATTACATGTAACTTACTTTTCCAGGTATGTAGAGTGGAGCAGTCACGAGCCGGAAGAAGGTTTGTACGCGTTTGACGGAGACAACGATATCGTCCGCTTTATACAAACAGCTGCAGAGGAAGAACTTTACGTACTGTTGCGGCCAGGACCTTACATTTGTGCCGAAAGAGATCTAGTACCTATAACAATTGTTTTTCTAAATACTATAATTGAAAGATATATTTCATATCCAGATTCGGCTTCGCTCGTAGTAATAAAATTAATCTAATGTGATTTCATTCATTTGATTCAAAATAAATTTTGAAATTCCACTCCACTCGCGATATTGAATTATTTTGAAATTAATAAAAAAAATTGGCTCAGCTTGTTTAGCTGTAAATAGAACATTAAGTAAAACATTTAATGCTTTCTATGAAAATACACTTACACCAAAACGGGAATATTGTTTCACTAATTACTATATTTCCTTACGTGATACAGGTACTATAAATAAGATCCATCAAAATCAATAAATAAACCAATCAATATACTTTATTTATTAATTTTATATTATTTATGAATTCTTATACTTATAATTACTCAAGTAGGTAATTATAAAACCTTAGATTTATTCTGGTTTTTTTTTACAGGGAGGTCTTCCTTACTGGCTTCTCAGTAAGTATCCGAAAATAAGACTACGGACTACAGATAAAGGTACAAATATTTTTTTTAATCTGGCAGTTATTAAAATAAAGACAATTCATACATTTTAATATTTTTTTTTAGATTTTATAACAGAAACCGAGAAATGGATGAGTAAACTTTTTAATCAACTCAAACCTTTGTTATACAAAAATGGAGGTCCGATAATAATGGTACAGGTAAGAGACTTTTCTGCATTATAAATTACTTTTTTTATTTACTGTTAAGACTACATTTTATACATCACAAATCATGTATTTTAAATGTAAGCACTTTATTTTAATTGCTTAGTGATGTGAGGAAGCACACTTTATATGGAAGCAAAAAAGCTAAATAAACTTCTTGCAGGTCGAAAACGAATACGGCAGTTACGGCAGTAGTAAGGCATACATGAAACAGGTCCGCGATATAATAAAACAACACGTCGACGACAATGCTTTATTGTATACAACAGATGGCCCGTACCGTTCGTATTTTTATGATGGATCTGTCCCCGATACCCTGACTACCATAGACTTTGGACCCACAGGTATGCAATATAACAAAAAATTATTAAATTTTAAATATATAGACATTTCTATGCCTTGATCGTTTAAAAACACATTAATAACAGTAAATTAACTATTTTTATCTTCCATTGATTAGGTTAGGTATATAACGTGATTTTGAGTAAATTACATACATATATCTATGTTTTTTAATAATTATGTATTTATGTATCCATATTTATACAATATGTAATATATTGTGTTGTACAATATTATAAATTGAATAGGTGCTTACATAACATAAGAAATACATTGCACGTCATAAATGTCGACAAGCCGGTTGGCGTGGTTGGTAGACACTTGCCATTCGCGCCGCAGGTCGTGGGTTCGATTCCCATCTAGGACAGACATTTACGTGCATGAACATGTCTGTTTGTCCTGAGTCTGGGTGTAATTATCTATATAAGTATGTATTTACAAAAAAAAGTAGTATATGTAGTATATCCGTTGTCTGGTTTCCATAGTACAAGCTCTGCTTAGTATGGGATCAGATCGCCGTGTGTGAATAATGTCCTAGGATATTATTATATTATTATTATTATTAAATTATAGTAAAGATCCCTTTTATCATTTACAGCTAGTAAAGCGGTAGATATGTTCAAAGAGCTGCGCGCATTCATGCCAGTGGGTCCTCTTATGAACTCGGAGTACTATCCTGGCTGGCTCACTCACTGGACTGAGGACTTGCAAATAGTTGCTAAGGAACGTGTTGTTGCAACATTAAAAGATATGCTGGATAATAAAATCAACTTCAATATTTACATGTTCTTTGGCGGCACCAACTTTGAATTCACAGCAGGTATAGCGCTGGACCACTAACTTCATAATAACCATTCATTTAACTGTATCGTTGATCACCAGCATTTACACAAACCTTGTATCCCATAACATCTCCTGTGTATACAGGTAATCTCCCATGGTTCGAAGTGACCGGAATTTGTCAGGAGGATTATTTTAAAGACGGTTTTAAGGAGATAAATTATCGAACGCCACTATCAACTTTACTCAAAATTATCTTATTTGATGATATGCATATTCAATTTATCCACCTTGATCTGTTTGATTAAAAGCAAGATTAATAGATTAATACAGCGATAAACATCAATCATCCTTACAGAAAACAAATCTACCAATTTGTCTATTAGCTAATTAGTGTTTTTTTTTATTGTTTAGGCTGGCGGACTAGCATATGGGTCACCTGATGGTAAGTGGTCACCAACGCCCATAGACAATGGCATTGTAAGAAATGTTAACCATCACTTACATTGCCAATGCGCCATCAACCTTGGGAACTAAGATGTTATGTCCCTTGTGCCTGTAATTACACTGGCTCACTCACCCTTCAAACTGGTACACAACAATACAAAGTACTGCTGTTTTGCGGTAGAATATCTGATAAGTGGTTGGTACCTACCCAGACGAGCTTGCACAAAGCTCTACCACCGAGTAAAACCCGAGTTTCCGAAACATTCTGTTCCGAAATATTCGTAATATAATTAAGAATTATATTATTTGTTAATTTTGTAGATTGACCAGGCTTTCATAAAACAGACGACTAGATAAACGTAATTAATGCGCGTAGTAATATTTCTTACATCAATATTAGCAAAGTAACGAATACGTACTGACAAATAACAACAAAGTGATACTGTATGGATTAAGCATTAATATATTCAAAGAATAAAACGAATAACTTTAAGTAAGGACTATAATAACAAATATTTCAGAGACAAAAAGCATAAATAATATTATATTTTCAAATTTAATAAAGGATGGTTTGATATAATTAACTAATAAAGTTAAAAGTGTGGGGTTTACTCAAAGTAAGCAAATGTATGTTAAATGTAATTTTATTAAGTGTAAGCAATTTTTTTACATGTATTTAATACATATCTCGAAACTATTATAACTTCCATTTTGCAAATCTCTGAGTATCCGGAGCCTTAAAATGGCAATAAATCATTAAAAAAACTATATGAAGACAAAAATTCTAAGAGTAATATAATTACAGTAGAACCTCGATTATCCGAAACTCGATCATCCGAACCCTCAATTATCCGAACGGTGACTAAGTTTATCCGAACGCACAATTATCCGAACATTGGTGAGAAAGATAGATTGTTTGTTGAAACACGGCCTAAAAAGTGAAGATTTAAAAAAAAATTAAAACAAAAAGTATTCGACTTTTTTCAGGTGTTGAAATACACATATATATATATATATATATATATATATATATATATATATATATATATATTTCAACGTTAATATGCATGTAAAATTCTAATATATATATATATGTATGTACTGTTTTTATGTAAAAAGATGTTGATTATGATCTCGTCCCAAAAAACCCACATTTCGATTATCCGAACCTTTGATTATCCGAACTAATCTCAGTCCCAATTGATTCGGATAATCGAGGTCCTACTGTACTATTTTGTGTTTAACCTTTCAGGTGCTAATTATGCTTCTAATTACCAACCCGATATCACATCTTATGATTACGATGCTCCATTATCTGAAGCTGGAGATCCGACTCCAAAATATGACGCCATCCGCAACACTCTGGCCACAGTAAGAAACAGACAGACTATTATTTCGTTAACAAAATAATTCATATCACACAATCAACGGTTTTTTTATTGCTAAACACTTAAGGATCTTTTTTTCAGTATAATCTTGTCCCCGAAAATATACCTGCACCTGTGCCGTCTAAAAAAGGGGCGTATGGCCAAATAACTCTAAGTCCAAAAATCACCTTACTATCAACGGACGGTCGTTCTAAGCTCGGAGTGAAATACAAAGAAGTTAATGGACCGAAATTACCGACGTTCGAAGAATTGCGGCAGCGTGGTGGTCTTGTGCTATACGAAACAACGCTTAATGAAACCGAAGGACTTTTGTCAATAACAGAGCCTCGCGATTGGATATTTGTTTTTGTTGATTATGTACGTACATATAAATAGATACACGAATATGTATTTCTTTAATAAATTAATTAAAGCGCTTGAAACTAAGTGCATGTGACAGAAGAGAATGTGACACATGTAAAATAATAAATGTTTATTAATTCTCTTATCATTTTTCGACTGTATATTTTTTTTCAGAAATTACAAGGTGTTATAAACAGAATGCAGAAGCTATTCAATCTCAATATAAAAGCGAAACAAGGCTCTGTTTTGTCTTTACTAGTCGAGAATCAAGGACGTATTAACTATGGTAACAGAATTCATGACTTTAAGGTAAATATGTCTACTATTGGTACCACTCTATGCAAGCCCAACTGGTTCCAACTTATTAGAATTCACATAACATCAATAATTTGTATCGCTATGTCCTGGTTCAAAAGTTCAGCGAGATCAGATTAGTTATTACTCAAGAGATATCTCAGTCCCAGAAGTTGGCGACGTATTGACGGTATACAGAACACTTCGTTTATATATTTATGTATTACTATAAAGTGCCATTGTTCGTTTACCGGTCAGCCTTAGAGCTACTAACATGAAATTTAAATTATTATAAATATTTTGTTGTGACTGTGTTTTTTTTTCTTTAAGGGAATATTAAGTCCAGTAACATTAGATAGCAAAAAAGGGTATATCAGATCTGGCAATTTGGAAGGTCCGTGGACAGTCACTGGATATTGTTTGGATACAAAAAAAAACATTGAATTAGGGTCAAACAACATTGTTGGTCAGGACAGCTCTTCTTTGGGCCCTACTCTATATGAAGGAATACTTGTTTTACCTCAAGGTCAACCTTTGGACACTTTTGTCGATCCCACTGGTTGGGGGAAGGTAACTTTTTTTTACCTTTGTAAGATCCTTTGTTAATAATAATCGTTCTTTTGCTGATTATTTTTACTGACTTTGACAAGTAATTGATATAAGATGTCGTCTTTATTTTAAGTATTTCTGTTCTTACTATAAATACATACAATAATTTGTAATTTCTAATTTATTATTTATAATTTCTAATTTATTATTAATTTGTAATTTCTAGGGTTATATTTTTGTAAACGGACATAACCTCGGAAGATATTGGCCCCAAGTGGGTCCCCAAGTGACTCTTTATGTTCCTGGTGTGTGGTTAAGACCGGCGCCTGCGCAGAATTTTATCAAAATTCTTGAACTACAAGAAGCTCCAATAAACCTAACACTTAGTTTCATTGATTATCCTATTTTAAATAGAACTGGCAGCCTATTTAATTATTTACAATTTACTTAAATTCTATTCTTGCCTACTTCCCTTAGTGAAAATTAATTAGTTACTGAATAAAACAATTGTTTATTGTAATATAGTTTATTCTACATATAATTTAACTTATCAAATAATACAATGTTGGTATTTATTAAATATTATGGTGTATAACATGTAACATGGAAGTTGACAAAATATAAAAAATGAAATAGGTATACAGTGTTACTTAAGTTTTTTGTTTTATAATAATATAAACTGTACCTATGTACCTATGCCATATTATATAAAATATGCTTATTGTTTATGTGTTTTATATTTTACTTTCCTTGACCAGCGTTTTAAATCATAAAAAATAATTTCTGATTCGCTAACGACAAACTTAATTTGGTTCCCTAATAATTACGTACCCGCCAAATACTAATCTCAGTATTTATATTCTTATTTTTTGTCTATAATATTCACTATTTGTAAATAATAATTCAAAATGTATTGATCAATTTATATAAATCAATAATAAACATCACTGTTTTAAATCAACAAAGCTGATACATACACAACTCATTCATTTACGGATTCGCAGTTCGCAGTATTCGATTAAAAAACAGTTCTATGCAAGAGTGAGACAAGAACATTTTTGTGTATATGCGAATAAGGGAGATGGATGTTAACTGGTTGGTAAAGTGATGGCGTATGATAAGACTGTTCGAGTTTGTGGGAACACTAAGCAAGCGGGTCTGTCGTAGCGAAGCTCGCGACAGCGCCGGACCGTTCACGACTCGCGCGATATTCCACGTGGCCGGCAAATTGAACCTAAAATTTAGTAAGTATATAAAACTTTTTGCGTAAAGTGAAACGATTTATGCTAGTTATCGTTTGTTATTTTTTGTAAGCTGTCTTTTGTTCTCTTTATACTTGTTTAAAGTTATGTACACGTCTCAAAAGCCACGATGTCAATGATGTTTAAAATTTTAAATTCGTATTTATGGACAAATGACATAGTGAATACGATACGATAATAGACTGACTTTAACAGGACATTATTAAGTTCATAGCGTCGCTTAACATTCTATTCATTTTATTGATATTTCTGACCTATTTTAAATGAATGATTACTTACTGGCTATAAATATCCACACATGTTGCTTGACAAATGTGAACTTTATTGCGTTAACTAAAGCAATACCTTTTCTTTCCTGACTCCTGCATTATAATTTTGTCTAAATCAATCCCAAGACCTTGACTTTGAATCTACCCGAGTCACGACACCCGAACTCTAGCATTTGATATAACATACAATGTTTTGTGTATTGCGTGTTAAATTTAATATATAGCGATTAAAAATTTTAATGGTCAAGGTTTATGAGTAAAAGAACGATACGTCGTACTTATCACTGCCCACTTTGACAAATCTAACTGTAGTAGGTTCATTCAAAGATTATACCTATAAAGGATATTGGGTAATTTTATAATAATTAATTCTAGATATATTATTAAAAAACTAAATGTTATTGTTTAGAAAATGGAAGGTGAAGATTTGAGTTGTGAAATGGGCCCACCGTGCTGCCTAGTGCTAGCAGACGGTTCGGTCTTTCAGGGTAGAAGTTTTGGTGCACAAGTTCCTGTCGAAGGAGAAGTTGGTGGGTAAATTTAAATCATAAATTATATTTATTTAAGTAATCGGCTCAGCTGAAAGGCATAGGCTTGGATCCTCCGTTCTACAAAAACCACATATATGTATGTATATGGTTTGCGTTATTCTAGAATTGTAGATTAATTGTACCGGTTTTATTAAAAATATGTCAATAGTGTAGTGTAGTATTGCCTACTTCCTTAGATTTTCTCTTCTCGGTGCTATAAAACAATTTTAGTGAAAGTTTGGTACTTTAAATTAAAAGGTGATTTCGAAAAAAAAATGTGAACATAAACTCTTGTCAATATTCTGTAGGAGCTATTAAAAATCAGTTCTTCTAATTTCTCGTTAACTTAACACTTATAAAAGTTTTAACAAGTTTGAATAAATATTAGTAGAATAAAACTTATTTTATGTTCAATAATTTCTCACAGATTACTGTTTCAGAAAAAAAAACATTTTTTTTTTAAATGTGTTACCCACCTTTCTTTCAATGAGAAAATCGAACCACAATTTTCGACAAAAATGAAAAAGATCAAATTAATAAAGCTATCACAGCATATTACAGACACAAAGATACAAACATGGACAGATTATATTTTTTTACTTTCATACGACATATGATTAAATAATCGACAAATATAATGAAACATATTGAAAAACTTTTAAATAATCAACGAAAAGAAAAAAAATTAGTAAACGAGATTTTTTCCAGGTTCAATCCAATAACAAAATAATACATTTTTATTTGAAATTGCCTTTGGATGATCGTTTCATATCCATGGTGTGCAATCATCTAAAAAGGCATTGATTTTGTAATATCCTTTAGCCCATAAACGTTCATTAACTTATAATTATAGCTCCGCACTAACCAAAAATGTTCCTAATGAAAAATTTATATAATATGATATACTATATATATCGTTTAATACACTTTTATGAATATTTTACATTTTACAAAAAAAATTAAAACCGATAATTAAAAATTACCTGATAACTTATATTGCTTAAAACGAATATTTTCATTGCCTTGAAAAAAGTTTACAAGGCTCGGATATATGAAATTATAGTTCCCTAATAAGTAAATTAAATATTTACTTTACCCGATACGACCAACATTTTAAATCGATCTTCGTACCTAATTTACCTTGCCTTGATTTGACAACGAGAAGTTCGTAGTAGCATGTTTCACAAATACCTTATTTTTAGTTTTTCAGACGGGCATGGTCGGCTATCCAGAGTCTTTAACAGATCCTTCGTATCACGCTCAGATACTGGTCCTGACGTATCCTCTAATTGGAAACTACGGAATACCAGACGAAAACGAGTACGATGAACAAGGCTTACCGAGGTTACTATCATGACTATGGCAATCTATTCAAATTTATTTTGCACGTAATGTAACTAAGTTGAAGACCGTTATTAGTAAACTTTCTTGAATTATACTCTGGCAGTTTAATTATTATTATTATTATTATATAGCTGAATTAAATGATTAAAATAAAACGATAAACAAATGATTGATGAGATATGTAGATGATTTTATTCAGTAATACTTTTTTTTAAATTAATTAATCAAAATTAAATAAATATTGTTTTGTAACCAGATTGGAAAAAAAAATATTGCCCTCTTAAAAACTGTTCTTAAGAAATGTTATATTAATTAATCCTCGGATTACTTGTTGTTAGATGTTTGTAAAATATATTGTTTTAGATGGTTTGAATCGAAGCGCATTTGGGCTACCGGACTTATAGTTGGTCAAGTTAGTACACACGCATCACATTGGCGTGCTCGCAAATCTCTAGGGAAATGGTTATCCCAGAATGGTGTGCCTGGTCTTTGTGAAATAGACACCCGGGCTCTGACCTATAGACTTCGTGAAGGTGTCACATTAGGCAGAATTATCCAAAATATATCACCCATCGGCACACTACCGCCCCTTCAAGACCCGAACGAAAGGAATTTAGTAGCAGAAGTGTCCGTCAAGGTAGGATAAGTAAAACAGTAAATATTTATTTATAAATAATTAAAATTTAAATGAATCATAGCATTTTTCACACTTTATTATAATGATTACGATATCTGTCTCATTTATTAGAGAATTGAAAAATCCATGTAAAATACGCTAAATAACACCCCATTTGTTAATGTCACATTAATAATATCAATATAACTAAGATTGGGTACCACAATACTTTCATAGCACGAGAGAACATTGAACTGTTCCTACTTAATATTTGCTTTCTAAGATTTCTGTCTTATTTATATAATGTTATTATTAAATGATTACAGGAAAAACAAATATTTAATCCATCGGGCAGTATTACAATTTTAGCAATTGATTGCGGTTTAAAGTACAATCAAATAAGATGCTTGATTAAAAGAAACGCTAAAGTCGTTTTAGTACCCTGGAAATACAAATTCGACCCAAAAGAGTACGATGGGTTGTTTATCAGTAATGGTCCAGGAGATCCAGAAGTATGCAAAAACGTCGTGGATAATTTAAGAGAAGTAATAAAGATGGAAACAACAGTTAAACCAATTTTCGGCATTTGTTTGGGTCATCAATTACTCGCAACTGCTATTGGCTGTAAAACCTACAAAACACGGTAATTAAAAAATTTGTAGAATATTATTCTGAGTATGTGAGGTGTACTGTGTAGTGTAAATTCTATGAGTATTTAAGACTCCAGACATACATATCATAGACTTCATAGGTTATATATAGTTTTATCTTATCTTCTAGTTATCATAAATATTTAAACTTACACGAACCTTGCGGTTCAGAAATGAAAAATATCTATATATGATAAATCACTTTTTTTTTAAATAATTTATTTGGTTTATTTATGTTTAATTTACATTTGGAAAAATATAATTATCCCAATATTGTACTTGATTTGTTTAGGTTATATGAATAATAAATATGTTAAATAGCATATAATTATTTTGAATGCTCTTTAATTATTGCAATTGTATATTTAGATAGCAATAACAGAAACATCTAAATATGATTTGCAGGTATGGAAATCGAGGCCACAATTTACCTTGCACACATGCCGGTACTGGAAGATGTTTTATGACTTCTCAAAATCACGGATTTGCAGTAGATGCTAACTCGCTACCTCAAAATTGGGAAATATTATTCACTAATGAAAACGACAAAACCAATGAGGGAATCATCCATAACTCACTTCCCTATTTCAGTGTGCAGTTTCACCCAGAACACACGGCGGGTCCTACTGATCTAGAATGTCTTTTCGATATATTTATCGAAACAGTTAAATCATATAAAAATAACACAAAATGTGTCGTAAACGACATGATATGTGAGAAACTTAAGTATACTCCAACATTATATGAAAGGCCAAAAAAAGTTTTGATTCTAGGATCAGGCGGGTTATCTATTGGTCAAGCAGGTGAATTTGATTATTCTGGTTCACAAGGAGTAAAAGCTATGCAAGAAGAAAAGATACAAACTGTTCTTATAAATCCTAATATTGCAACTGTTCAGACGTCAAAAGGATTAGCTGATAAAGTTTATTTCTTGCCTATTACACCTGAATATGTTGAACAAGTTATAAAAGCCGAGCGTCCTACAGGAATCCTGCTGACCTTTGGAGGTCAAACTGCTTTAAACTGTGGTGTGGAATTACAAAAGTCTAAAGTATTTGAGAAATATAATGTACGTGTTCTAGGCACCCCGATACAGTCTATAGTAGATACTGAGGACAGAAAAATTTTTGCAGAGAAAATTAATGCTATTGGTGAAAAGGTTGCACCGAGTGCTGCTGTTTCTTCAATAGAAGAAGCTTTAGTAGCTGCGAATCAAATTGGATATCCAGTGATGGCTCGTTCGGCGTTTTCTTTAGGCGGCTTAGGATCAGGCTTTGCTAATAATGAAGAGGAATTACGAATTCTTTCCCATCAAGCATTATCACATTCAGAACAACTTATTATAGACAAATCATTGAAAGGATGGAAAGAAGTCGAGTATGAAGTTGTGAGAGATGCTTATGATAATTGTATTACAGTTTGTAATATGGAAAATGTAGACCCCTTAGGTATACACACGGGAGAGTCAATTGTGGTCGCACCGAGTCAAACGTTATCTAACAGGGAATATTATTTGTTACGGAACACTGCTATTAAAGTAATAAGACACTTTGGAATAGTCGGTGAATGTAATATACAATATGCCTTGAATCCAAATTCTGAAGAATTTTATATCATAGAAGTAAATGCGAGATTATCAAGAAGTTCTGCCCTAGCAAGCAAAGCGACAGGTTATCCGCTAGCATATGTAGCTGCAAAATTAGCTCTTGGAATTTCTTTACCAACAATAAAGAATTCTGTTACCGGTGTAACTACAGCATGTTTTGAACCAAGCTTAGATTATTGTGTAGTAAAAATACCAAGATGGGATTTAGCTAAGTTTAATAGGGTTAGTACCAAAATTGGAAGCTCAATGAAAAGTGTAGGAGAAGTTATGGCAATCGGTCGAAATTTCGAAGAAGCATTTCAAAAAGCTTTAAGAATGGTTGATGAAAACGTTAATGGTTTTGACCCTTACATCAAGAAAGTAAATGAAAACGAACTGAGAGAACCAACTGATAAGCGGATGTTCGTGTTAGCTGCTGCACTGAGAGAAAATTACACAGTTGAAAAACTCTATGAATTAACAAAAATTGATCGATGGTTTCTTGAAAAACTTAAAAATATTATTGACTATTATAAAACACTAGAATCCATTGATTCAGGTTCAATTACTTTTGAAATTCTAAAGAACGCAAAGCGAATAGGATTCTCGGATAAGCAAATAGCGGCTGCAATAAAAAGTACTGAATTAGCTGTAAGAAAACTTCGAGAAGAATTTAAAATAACTCCGTTCGTTAAGCAAATTGATACAGTTGCCGCTGAATGGCCTGCCACGACTAATTATTTGTATCTAACTTATAATGGCAATACTCATGACTTGAATTTCCCTGGAGATTTTGTGATGGTTTTAGGATCAGGTGTATATAGAATAGGAAGCTCAGTTGAATTCGATTGGTGTGCTGTGGGATGTCTAAGAGAATTAAAAAATCAAGGCAAAAAAACCATTATGGTAAATTACAACCCCGAGACAGTTAGTACAGATTACGATATGAGTGATAGGTTATACTTCGAAGAAATATCATTTGAAGTAGTAATGGACATATATAACTTGGAAAAACCTGATGGTGTTATACTTTGCATGGGTGGCCAATTACCTAACAACATTGCCATGGATTTACATAGACAGCAAGCTAAGATTTTAGGTACTTCTCCTGATATGATAGATAATGCTGAAAATCGATTTAAATTTTCTCGTATGCTCGATCGCAAAGGTATTTTGCAACCAAAATGGAAAGAACTTACAAATCTTGATTCAGCCATAAAATTTTGCGAAGAAGTTGGATATCCATGTTTAGTTCGACCATCTTATGTACTTAGTGGAGCGGCCATGAATGTAGCATATTCTAATCAAGAATTGGAAGCATATTTAAAATCTGCAAGTCAACTTAATAAAGACCATCCTGTAGTCATTTCAAAATATATATTAGACGCAAAAGAAATAGATGTTGATGTTGTGGCGGCAGATGGTGTACTTCTATGTATCGCTGTATCTGAACATGTAGAAAATGCTGGTGTTCATTCCGGAGATGCTACCTTAGTAACCCCTCCTCAAGATATTAATAATGAAACATTAGATAAAATTAACGAGATAGCTAAAATAATAGCAGAAACACTTGATGTTACAGGACCATTTAATATGCAACTTATTGCAAAAGATAATGAATTAAAAGTCATCGAATGTAATGTTAGAGTTTCTAGATCATTTCCATTTGTTTCTAAAACATTGGACCATGATTTTGTTGCTATGGCGACAAAGGTTATCTTAGGTGTACCTGTCGAACCAGTTAGTGTTATGGGTGGTTGCGGAAAAGTCGGAGTTAAGGTACCACAATTTTCTTTTTCGAGATTATCCGGTGCAGACGTTACTCTTGGTGTAGAAATGGCATCAACTGGTGAAGTTGCTTGTTTTGGGGAAAACCGTTATGAAGCCTATTTAAAATCATTAATGAGTACAGGATTCAGAATTCCTAAGAAAGCCATTTTACTTTCAATTGGAACTTTTAAGGTAAGATACTGCGACTAAATAGTTATATTATTGTTTAACATAATATAATAACAACAGATTTTCTTTATTTTAGCATAAAATAGAACTATTACCAAGTGTGCGTTCTTTAAAAAAACTTGGATATAAGTTATATGCCAGTATGGGCACAGGAGATTTTTATACTGAACATGGTATAGAGGTAAGTTATAAAAGGTAATCAATAAATAATGTAAAAAAAAATATATGAAAATTAATATGTTGTATGCTTTAGGTGGAAAGTGTTCAATGGACATTCGATCATATCGGTGATCCGGAAGATATAAGATCAGACGGTGAACTCATGCATTTGGCTGATTTTATGGCAAGAAAAGAACTTGATCTCGTTATTAATTTACCCATGCGAGGAGGAGCTCGGCGTGTTTCTTCTTTTAGCACACATGGATATCGAACTCGTCGTCTGGCTGTGGACTATGCTGTACCATTAGTTACTGACGTCAAATGTGCTAAACTTCTTGTAAAGGTTAATTTTCATGAGTTTATTAATATTTTATTTTATTATATTCAATATTTATAAAACATAACCCTTTGTATTTAACTATGTTTTAATAAAATACATAAAATTATTTCATTTTGATATCTAGTCGTAGGTGTAGGCTGCCATATATAGAATTATGAATATGCCATACAATAAATTAACTAATTATACGTTACAGGCAATGTTGCAATGTGGTGGTGCACCACAAATGAAGACACACACGGATTGTATGACATCTCGTAACATAATTAAATTACCTGGATTTATTGACGTGCATGTTCATGTTCGAGAACCTGGAGCTACTTATAAGGAAGACTTCGATTCGTGTACTGCCGCTGCTCTTGCTGGCGGTGTTACTATGATTATGGCAATGCCAAACACAAACCCACCTTTAATTGATCGTTCATCATACGACTATGTTTCGACATT
Organism: Nymphalis polychloros; assembly: GCA_905220585.2. NCBI lineage: Eukaryota > Metazoa > Arthropoda > Insecta > Lepidoptera > Nymphalidae > Nymphalis > Nymphalis polychloros. The sequence continues at coordinate 7,508,355 of HG992247.1, forward strand.
GGCTCGTGTAAGTGCTAGATGTGACTTTGCCCTGTTCGTTGGTGCATCTACCACTAATTGCGATACAGCAGCTGAATTAGCGCCACAGGCAGCAGCACTTAAAATGTATTTGAATGAGACATTTACCACATTAAAACTAAATGATATGACAATTTGGCAACGTCACCTTCAGAATTGGCCAAAAAAAATGCCAATATGTGCACATGCTGAACGTGAAAAAACAGGTGCTATTATTCTTATGGCTTCATTACTCGATAGACCTATCCACATTTGTCACGTAGCAAGAAAAGAAGAAATTTTAATAATAAAATCCGCTAAAGAAAGGGGCCTTAAAGTTACTTGCGAAGTATGTCCTCATCATCTTTTCTTAAGTACTGCCGATATAGACCGAATCGGCAAGGGCCGCGCTGAAGTCCGTCCAGTATTATGCAGCCCGGAGGATCAAGCAGAACTATGGAAAAATATGGATATTATAGACGTTTTTGCAACCGATCACGCACCTCATTCCGTTGAAGAAAAAGATGCTGACAAACCACTACCTGGCTATCCGGGCTTAGAAACAGTTTTGCCGTTACTTCTAAATGCTGTTCATGAAAAGCGACTAACTATCGATGACATAATAAATAAATTTCATAAAAATCCAAGGAGAATATTTAATTTGCCAGAACAGATAAATACGTATGTAGAAGTAGATATGGATTATGAATGGACAATACCTGAAGCGTTAGAGTTTTCAAAATCTAAATGGACTCCATTTGCCGGCATGCGAGTTTGTGGAGCCATTCATCGTGTTACTTTACGAGGAGAAATCGCTTATGTTGAAGGTCAAATACTTGTGCCTCCAGGATTCGGCCAGAACGTACGCGAATGGCCTGTTCCTAAAAAACAAACTTTGCCAGCTTTTGCATTTGAAAAGTTTGATAAAGAGACAAGTCGACCAAACTCAGCTTTAGATATACATAATTCATTGGAATTTACCAAATTTCATGATATGGATATAGATCAAGGTGAATCTAATAAGCCTGATGCACAAAATAAACTCAACGTCCACTTTCATGAAGTACCTGGCTTAAGAAGTATATCGCCGCTACCTCCACAACCGCATGTTACTAGACAACGTTGTGACAGCTCTTCCTATCCTTCACAATCAACAGGACCACAACGCCAAAGAAGTGATTTATTCGGAAAAAGTATATTAACGGTTGATACTTTTGGAAAAGAAACCTTAAATGACATTTTTAATCTAGCACAATTCATGAAGACGAGTGTCAGTAAAGGTCGCGTACTGGATGATATATTACGAGGAAAAGTTATGGCATCGATATTTTATGAAGTTAGTACACGTACAAGTTGTAGTTTTGCGGCAGCTATGCAAAGACTTGGTGGTTCTGTGATTCATACAGATGCAACTAGCTCCTCGGCTAAAAAAGGAGAAACACTAGAAGACAGTGTTACAGTGATGGCTAGTTATTCAGATGTTGTCGTGCTACGTCATCCTGAGCCTGGAGCAGTCACAGTAAGTATAAAAATATATTCTTATCCATTGGTACATTTATAATATAAAATGTAACAAAAATTAATTCTATATAAAATTTTAGCGCGCTTCACGACATTCACGTAAACCCGTTATAAATGCGGGAGATGGAATCGGAGAACATCCCACACAAGCCCTTTTGGATGTTTTCACTATCAGAGAAGAAATCGGCACAGTCAATGGCCTTACCATTACAATGGTTGGCGATTTAAAAAATGGGCGAACAGTTCACTCATTAGCTCGTTTACTGTCGTTATACCAAGTACAATTACAATATGTTAGCCCGCCCGGTCTAGGTATGCCTAAACATATTATGGAGTACGTATCATACAAAGGTATCTCGCAAAAAGTATATGAACGTTTAGAAGATGTATTAGGTGATACTCACGTATTATATATGACTAGAATTCAGCGGGAGCGATTTGCAAGCCAGGAAGAGTATGAAAAGGTAACACTTGTCCATTTGAAATATTTATATAGTATAGAAAAACATTTAGTACGCAATAAAAAAACATTTATTTCAAGACTTACAAAAAAAACACTTGAAAAATCATTCATATAATATGAACATTTATAAGATGAATAAATATCAAAATTTTCAGTGTAACACAACGCTAATAACTTGACAAAGACAAAATCATTACGTCAATAAAAAAATATCACTCACTTTAAATGTAATATTTTCAAACCATTGATTATTAACTATATGTATAGCTTATTTATCAATTTAGTAAATAGAAACATATTTATATATTCAATACTATGATTACATAAAAAAAATTTAACTAACAACTATGCTTTTTATTATTATCAGATGAAATACAAGTTCTTATGTAAACAAATTATAATTAAACATTTAAAGAAACCTATATACTTTGTTTGTTGTTGTAAAGTATATAATATACTGTTAATATTTTCAGATGCGTGGATTATTAGTTGTCACTCCACAATTAATGACCCGAGCTCGTCGTCGTATGATAGTAATGCATCCACTACCACGAGTCGATGAGATCTCGCCAGAATTTGATTCCGACCCTAGAGCGGCCTACTTTAGACAAGCTGAATATGGGATGTACGTGCGAATGGCATTGCTCGCTATGGTAGCAGGAGTGAATCCACTTACATAGAAAAACAGAAGTATCGGTAGTTACCCAGTATGCACTTGTTTTGAAAACAATTATTTAGATTAACGTTATTTTTTATAGAGTTATAAGTATTCATTCCATTGTGATAAAATTTTATTCCATTAAGAAGTATGAATGTCAATAATCACATTGATAATAAGTACTTTTTCTCAAAGTAATGTTTGTTTTATTAATCATATAGTTTTATTCAATATTCATTTCAATTATATATTATACGACAATTTAATTTTACGATTTTGTTTTCAATTAATAAAATATTATTCACCTTACAAACATTATTTGCTACATTACATTAAGAGAGATTCTAATTTACTATAACATTTCTCAAAAAAAAAATCACATTTATTACAATTCCGAAATAAAATAATACAATATCTCATTTTTAGAAATTTTCGGATATTTAAGACCATTTTGTTTTATTTCGGAATGTTGTTTATTACTACAATTTTATTGATCGTTGTCGTACCCTCATTTAACAAAACTGCAAAATAATAAATATAAATAATGTCAAATTTCAGTATTGACTTAAAGTCGGTATATATTTTTCCAATAGTAATGTAAAATGTTAAGTGTCTCGTAAAGGCAATTATTGGCCAATGAGATTGATCCCTGTGTCAATGCACATGTGATCACTCTAAATTAATTTGCTCATCTACATCCTCTTGTAATGCAAATTACAATTTAGATTCTTCACTGCCGTTAATATCAAGATACTTTTTTGTTTCTTGGATTGGACTTTCAACATGAACATCTGCAAATGTATATGGTTGTATGCTGCTAGCGTCAGAAGAGGAATCTTGGTTTATTATGTGTTCATACCGCGGACGGTGCTTACGCATCAAATTTGAGTTTGAGAAACTGTGTTGTAAATTGCTTTTTTCTCGCAGAGGTAATTTGTAACCACCCTGATTCACTAATTTACGCCGACAATCACCTAATTTATCACGAATCACATCCAAATACTCATACGCTGTGCTGTCCCCAGGCTCTTCCCTCAAAAGATAAGATAACCTTTGAGCTTGTTCAAGGTATATTACAGCCTGTCGCAAGGAATCGAATTTTTCACTTGAACGAGCCATTGCAATGAAGTGGGGTATAAAAAATTCTAAAACAAGACGTCGCCGTTCTACATCCATTTTTGTAGGTAATATTATCTGTAAAACAAAGGTAAGTAAATTAAGATAACCTTGAATATTATTCATAAAACATATTGAGTTCAGACATAAATAAAAGGTAACAATATTAGTCATACTATATAAAGTTGGCATTATGATGATGTGAGACGGCCTAGAGAACAAATCACGTGGAACTTAGTAAAAATTACGGGTTCAACTCTGGACAAATACCACTAAGTTTTCAAGTAGCTAATTCGTGCTTATAATTTATCTCGTGTTCTTTGGTAAACGTAAATATTGTGTTAAAATGTAAAAGTGTCCGACGCAATTATATTTTTATGGCATTATGATTATGAGTATACTTACATTTTTATTTATATCTTTTTCTACTTTAATTGTTTTCTGTTTTTTATTAGTTACATTAGCACGTCTTCTTTCTTTCATTTGGCGTTGCCTTTCCTTTTTCCATTGGTAGTGTTTATCGTGAGCTTTAGCTTTATCCCAAATATTATTAATTTGTTCACTGTCGCTGTCAGAACTTTCATCATAATTAGGTACAACAATAGGTATTTGTGGATTTAAAATACGTAACGGGTTTTTGCATGTTAAGATATCATAAAGCCTGTGACAATTGAATGTTGGATAAAAATCTTTCTTCGTATATTTAATTTTGTCAATCGCATGTAATAAATGCATAACTGGCGCTTCAAGAATATCCGCCAACTTTCTTTGAAGCTTTAACAGCAACGGTTTTGGAATGCTCTTAAACTCATTACAACTTTCAATAAAATAATTTGGGAAACGTGATTGACCAAAGTGTACGTAAAAACTTCGCAAAAATAAACGTAATGACTCTCCGAGTCTATCTTCCGGCCACCTTGCGTAATTTTCTTCACACTGCCAAAACAGATGGTTTTTTATATGAGTTGCATCTATGCCTATTTTAGATGTTTCATTTTCCATAAAAGCTTTATGAAGAGTCAAGGCAAACAAGTAACATCGCATGTGAGAATGAGCTAAACAGCTTTCTAAGTAACGTTCCGCTGCAGGAAATATAATACGCCACTGAATTCTTTGGTCGGGATTAATTCCCCGTTTAGGCCTAAATCCTAAAGGCACCAGTAAGCAGCCAAATCCAATAGCTTTGCTTACCATATATCTCGTAGGCCATTGGTAGCTGAAGTTAGTCCTTGGATTTTGTATTATTCTTCGCTCACGTATAATCCACTGATTAGCGGCATTAGGCCAAGCAGCTATCAATGCAGGAAAAACCTCATAACTAATATTCGAACCATTATTCAATGCGTTACAATATATACTCGCTCCTTGCGTTAGCGCATTTTTAATCGTATCTTGTGAAAAACCTAACCCGGATCCTAAATTAAGTATGAAGTTGTCAACAAAATCGTGCATAAAAATAATTGAGCTTAGATAATGGTTAGTTTCGTATAAACTTCGACTTAAAGATACTTTTGATTCCGTATCTTCGTCCTCATCATCGCTCCAATCAACAGCTTTAACATTGACAGTTATCCAACTTTCATCTGGCAAAACTCCGGATGTTGATGTGTAATTAGTTTGTAAGCTAAGTTCAACTTTCTTAGGAGTTGATGAGTCAGTTATTGTAGCATAGCCGTAATCAGATTCTGTTTCACTTGACTCTGTTTGACGACTGCTTGCATTTGATCGATAACCTGAAGTTTCTGTATCTTCAGCTGTAATGTTTTCTAAAGAGATGTGGCGGGTATCACCAAGTAATGTTTTGTTTAGTATTTCTTTCGTTGGTCCACTAAATCGTCTGGTATTTTTTAAAATAGATTTTCTTGGTTTTAAGTCACGGTCATCAATATATTCCTTTTCTTCAATATTAAAAGAAACTTCTTGGTTATTCAAATTTGGTGACGTATCTGTGGTATAAATATCACTAAAAGTCGATTTCATACTTCTACCATTTAATTCGATGGTTATTTTTTTATTACTTTCTTCATCTTTCAATTCAGATAATCTTTTTTTTATTTTTCGCAAAACATCTACACTCTTTTCTGAATATGGAGGATCATCTGATGCATTCGATTCTTTTTCGGAATCCGTATATATACTGTCATCAGAATTCATCTGAGGTACAATATTTGATTCATTTTCTTTGGAAAGGGTACTTTCTAAAACTTCTAATTTTTTGAGTTTTACATATCCTGAAAGAAAAAAAGTAAATATATAAATTTATACACCTAAGAAAAAAATTACTCTAAAGTTTCTATATAGTTTTCTTTTAATTAAGTACCTGGTTCTTTACAATCTTCTATGCGAAGTTTGTAAAATGGCGCATCAAGAACTGCACAGTAATCAGAAGTATCGCCAGGCTCGCTCGCTTCTACATTATCATATATTATAAACAGTCTCGGAGCGATGAGAGGCTCCGTTTGATCTCGACGTCTTTGATAAAATACATGCTCTTGCACGCATTCTTGTATTCTGTCTGCGAAAAATACATGTTTATGACGCCGTACCATTGCCTCATCCATTGTATGTTGATGCTCACTAATGGGGTTGTTCTTTATATCATGGACCTCCCTAAAATTAAAAAAAAATATTTTTTTATATTTAGTCATGTCATGTAGCAAATTAAAATGTTACTTTATAATGATATATAATTCTTATCAAAGGTGCATCAGATTCTAGCAATTATTGACTAATCGAATTTGCATTCTACATTACGTTGTGACGTCAACAAATATATACATAAGCCGGTGCTACGTGATTTATTAAATCATAAAGAAATCACCGCTAGCAAAGTATGTGATAACAATATCTGAAATATGTTCTTGAGTTGTTATCGCTATTTAATGCCTTGATTTCAGTATCATATCCGCATAATTGTTTTAATTATTTGTCGGAATGATTCTTTTCAAAGCCCTGTTTTGTATGAAACAATTATCTGAGGTGTCTGATCAATTTTCGCAATTATTCGACTTGATATACCGATAACAGACTAATCACCTGATCCAATAAACATATATATAACAGTATCTATAGTAAAGTTACAAAGTTTTTTCCTCTAAGATCACATACGCATGTGCAGTAAAATATTTGCAATATCTTCGAACGAAACATAATAATGGTATATGTTATTATTTGACAATAGAAATATCCAAAACTGTGACTAATGAAAAATACTGTGTTATAAATAAGTGAAACATAGTTGACAAAGCAAATGATGTGATAGATACGGCTAGACTTTTTGTTGTAATGTGCCTACCACACTCTGGAACGTTCCATACTCATTAAATATTCATTTGGAAGTACACTTAGAGATATGAGTTTCGCTACTCATCAATCTGATGTATGTATGTTTGTAAAAATATAAAAGTTTTCTTCAGAAAATATAGCGCTACTCAGGGATTAGTAAACCCTGTATGGGACAATGAATGCCTTGACAAACCTTTACAAAAGGTGCTGAATACATTGAAAAATAAATTATGTAAAATCTGCACCAAAAGATAATTAATATAATAAACGTCTTTTAATATGATATCTATCACACACTTGACACTTAAACAAACATGTCCAGGTCTGATGTAAATTAATAGCAGTTTCCTTTACCAGTTCTTCTCAGAACCGGTCAAAGCACTTTGACAATGGTCAAAGCAAAGTATTATACCTACTCCTACATTTGACTTTGACTAAATAAATAAATAGGTACTTAATATCTTCAAAAAATACATATTTTATAATTTTTTAAATAATGATTTAAATGAATCAATAATTTAAGCTCATTAGTATATTCTACGAATTATATATATCTGTTTTATTGTAATATATGTGTATTATTTACATAATATTATGTAGTTATTAGTATTTATGTATAGACATAAAAAATGCAGAGCCCACCGTTATCTCAATTTACAAATGTCCGAACGTAAAGGTAGACGACCCGAAGAAGAATCGCTAGTAAGCCATTAGAGCGCCTTTTGTGATGTACATATTTTAGTCCCTTACTTTTTTTAAATTATTAAATATGATGTACAATAAAAGGTGAAATAATTAAATGAACATTTACTTCGCATTAACTTTTGGGCCTGTAAAGTGAAGAATGTTCAATAGGTATTTACAATTTTTTTTAACATTTAAACACAGAATGAAAGAAAATGAAAGAAAGAACTTATTAATTACCCTTAAAATAAAAATGTAATTTTTTTTCATTTTATATAATTGTTATTTCTATTTAAATTAATCCTCGTTGCCCTAGTGGCTACATGTAAGGCCGCAGACACGGTAGTCCTGGGTTCAATTCACAGGTCGGGCCAATAAAATGTTATTGAGATTTTCTGTCGAAATTTCTTAGTAGCAGCCCGGAATCTGGAAGTTGGAAGTGTGTACACTCCCGTGCCTCGGAAAGCACGTAAAGCAGTTGGTCCTTGCCTGAACTCTTTCCGGTCGTGTTGGATTGCCCTCCCATCGGGTTATGAGAGTAAGGGAATAGAGAGTGCACCTGTTTTTGCTCACATGCTTGTGCACTATAATATGTCCTGCGCAGTTGGCTAATGTCTCTTGAGATTGGCCGCCGTGGCCGAAATCGGTTAGGAGCACTATTATTATTATTATTATAAAATTCATCAGAAACAATGAATTGCAGCAAGCATTTCTGCCACTATTCCACGCGGTCATGCTTTGGCAGTAGATGAATATATAAAACTACATTTTATCAATCTTATTTTGTGCAAAACAAATAATTTGTTGGAAACTGTTACTCATCGAAACGTTATCATTACTAACAATATTTTATATAATTTCGCAATACGTCATTTTTCTTGGAATATATTTAAAAACAATGTTAACTTACCGCTCATAATTTTCAAAAAACTGCACCGACAAAAGAATGTTATTCAACAAAAAGGCATCGCAGTCATTATTAAGTTGATACCGCATGCGATCCAAGGCCTCTTCGTCGTAGGAACGAACGTGTGCTGGAGAAGGTGCTGGGCCAGGCCCAGGAACAGGAGGTGACAATGTGACCGGGGAACTTATTGGCCGCTCTTTAACCGCAGCTCTTTTGTTTTGTAAATTTTTTTTCTTTTTCTCGTCTATTTTTTGCTGTTTCCACCGCTCGCGCTCGAAAAACTTATCGGGTTCCTTTTGGACTTTCTTAGACTTTGAATTTCCCATATCAAATTCGTTTATATAATCCAAATAAAAGTAGAATGATGATATAATAAAGTTAAAATATCACTCCATGTTAAAACGACGTTAAAGAAGAATTATCAATTTTTAAAACAACAATGACACCAGTGCACTGGATTCCTTTATAATTAAAACTGTACTGTTTAAGCATTCACAAAATCAAATCACCATTATTTATCTAATCAATACTTGATGATTAATTTATCGATCGTCACTGTGCCGATTATTTCGATCCAGTTGCAATGTTATTATTAAACTTACACGTTACTGAAAACAGCGTACGCGTCACTTGAAAGAACGTGTTGACTACTACATTGGTAGTCCCGAGTGGTCCTACCAATTCATCATATACGCTGTATGTATATGATGAAAGAGTAGGATCACTCGATATGCACACATTCATACACATACACAACAAACAAAGGAATACTTGTTTAACGTTTATTTATTTTTTATTTATTTGATTAATTCGATTCGGTACCTAATTGTTTTGTCATAATACTTTTTTATCTTTTTTTGTTTGTATGGAAGAGCGGTGGGCGCTGACAAACGGGTAGTGTTTCTTTTCCTGGCTAAAACCTGTGACATATTTTTAAGTTTCTGAAATAAATATTATTAATTTTCATTTATTTATTATCATACATAAGTAGGTAAACATTTTTAAAGGAATCAATTCCGAAACGGCGCGATTCATGTCATATACTCGTATTAACGTTATTTATGCAATTGTTTTGCTTCACGCTTGAAATAAACTGTTTTTATTTCAGTCATATTTGAAATTATTTCTAATCTTTTATCATTTATACCAATTATATAATTTTCTTTTTGATAGTGGAACCCTGTCGTTAGACGATATCTTTGCACAATCTTTGTGAGAACCTAATTTCCGTCGTGATTCTATCCGTCAAAGACGACCGGGGAGGAGACGTAGGCGCTATGCGCACCTTCTCCCCCCGCCTTAATAGCCGCCTGGGCTAAGTGGGTTCCCTGTATCCGGGAACCTCCTTAGAAATGGAGGCCCGCATAGGCGGGCCGACCGTCGGGGCGTCATGGTAGCATGCGCGAGCGATCCCGTGGCGCCTCCTAACCAGACGGAGAGGATACCCCTGGTTTTTTAGTGGGTAGTCCGGCGCCTTCAGTGCCGGTGAGCCCCACATACCTCCCCACTTCATGTAGGGGAAACGCGTAAATGCGTTTTTCCAGAGAGAAAAAAAAAAAGGTATGCTACGCCCGCCATCCACCCGCCGCGCCGCCTGCCCCGGTCTGAACTGGTAACAAGACTAAATCTAAATCCTGAACGTATTTGTCGCCAGACCCTTTGAAGATCCTTCGCGAATCGCGTGTTGAGGAAGTGATATTCTTACATTATTTTATCACATCATCTAATTAAACATTAAATAATTCAGTGTAAACTTTTATAATATTTACACTTAAAGATACATTAATGCTAGTGACCTTTGTTGTTTTTGTTTTTTAATAATTTCTCTTACAATACCTTAGGATATTCAAGTATTTTTATTTTATTTTTGTTACAATATTAATGGATACATATTTATTGTAATAAGACAAAAACTAAAAATACCGTCACGGATTTATTAAAAAAAAAAATAGTTTTAATTTCTCAGTGTTCATGGTTTATTTTGTGCTAATTCCGTATTAAACTATGTATTTATAAATCAACATACTATCCTATTTGCTATAAATATATTAAAATATGTACAATTTATGTATTTCGCAACTGTATATACAAAATAATATTGCTATTATTTTGTATATACTTATATAAGTTATTCATTTATAGTAATACCTTTATGTCTATAAATTTTCATAAGCAGTTGTGGTTTTTCCTTAATCTTTATAAAAAACATGCATCGCTTATTGATTCGTATTAATACGAATCATAAATAGTCATATTAACATTAATATTTAATAATATTAACAAGAATAAAGTTTTTTCTAGCTTTATCTAAGAAAAATCTTTAATGTTATGTCATAAAGCGGATATAACGTTTAATTGAAAATAAAAACATATGTTTTTATGTAAGTTATATTAATGAAATAATAAAATATTGTATATGTTTATGAAAAAAACACTGCATAATAAGATAACAATAATTTGTACAATATTCTCAATCAAGAATAACTGCATTCCAAGTAATCATTCGAGCTGTATTTTATGTAAGAAACATGAATGTGTTATGCATTGCAATTTTTATTTGATTAGTCATAGGACAGTATATAAAAATATTTTTATTTAAAACATGCAAATGTTCAGTTAGTTCATTCGTCTTTTAAAAATTTGGTAAATCTTTGTCGTGGATGTTGGGTACATTGTGCTGCCGTCACTTTGTCCTGTTTACCTGACTTGTATCGTTTCTGGCGACTCGACTAATGTATCGTTGTCGTTGAAAAATATTTCTCATTGACCGGTTTTTCTAGGCTCCAAATACAATTTACAGTATGAAATCATCAAATAAAAAATACAGTATGTTTTCGCTCTCACGCAAGACTTGACCCAACTGGTTGATCAGCCCACCAGGATCCCAGATATTGACGGGCAAGCGCCTTCTCTACTGGACCTTCTGCTGACTACTCACCCGGTGGAATATCAGGTTGAGGTTCGGGCTCCTCTTGGTTCTTCGGATCACTGCCTGATATCTACCAAGGTGCCACAGGCCAAGCTGCCGTCACCAGCGGTATGCAAACGTCGTGTTTGGCACTATAAGTCGGCAGATTGGGACGGATTGCGCGATTACTATGCGTCAGTCCCTTGGAGGGAACGTTGCTTTAGTGAGAATGACCCGACAGCTAGCGCCGCTGCTATTGCTGATGAGATCCTGTTGGGGATGGAATACTACATTCCTAACTCAGACCTCATCAGTAAGGGTACGCGTAACCGTTGGTTCACTCGCGAATGTGCCGATGCTGTGTCATCTAAGCAGGCGGCATATCGCGCATGGATCAATGGCTGCGTTAGTGGGGCATCTAACATTGACTCACTGAAAGCAACCTACAACAAAAGCTCCAAGTCCTGTAGGAAGGCATACACGAGAGCGGATGCACAGCGCATTGTACAGGTTGGTCACGACCTTGTTTCGTATCCTAGGGGCTCTCGTAGCTTCTGGCGTCTGACCAAGTCTGTGCAAAACAATTTCTGCCAACCTTCGCTGCCACCGCTCAGGAATCCGGACGGATCGCTAGCTCACAGTCTGCAAGAGAAAGCCGATCTTCTGGCAAAACTCTTTGCGGACAACTCTGTGATCGATGATTGCAGTGCACAGCCACCTTCATGTGGCCACACGATGCCTGACATCAAAATCAGGCAGTGCGATGTGCGTGCAGAGCTGCAATCACTCGATGTACGGAAAGCTAGTGGTCCCGATGGAATACCAGCCATAGTGCTGAAGAAGTGTGCAGCGGAGCTGTCTTCTGTGTTGACGCGCCTGTTCCAGCTGTCTCTCTATACAGGACGTGTGCCGGATTCTTGGAGAGAGGCTAATGTGCAAGCGGTTCCCAAAAAAGGGGATCGGTCAGACCCGGCTAATTATCGGCCAATAGCTATCACTTCAGTACTCTGTAAGGTGATGGAACGGATTCTAAATAACCAACTGATCCATTACCTAGAAGATCACTGTCTTATTAATGATCGTCAATACGGGTTTCGACCGAAACGGTCCACAGGTGATCTTCTAGCGTACGTAACACACCTCTGGGGTGAAGCTATCGACAAGCGTGGGGAATCGTTGGCTGTCAGCCTCGATATCTCCAAGGCTTTTGACAAGGTCTGGCACAGAAGTCTTCTCTCCAAGCTGCCGGCATACGGTCTGCCAGCTCAGCTCTGCACCTGGATTGCCAGCTTCCTACACAAGCGTAGCCTTCGCGTTTTATTTGATGGCTGCGCTTCAAAATTCCATGTAGTGAATGCTGGGGTCCCCCAGGGGTCTGTGCTATCCCCCACACTCTTTCTTCTGCATATCAATGATATGCTCTCTCTCGGGAACATACATTGCTATGCAGATGATAGTACAGTGCACGGGGGATACCACGGAAGCGCAGGAGCTGGGCGGGCGGAAACTGGGGAGAGACGGAGGGATCTTGTTGTTGAACTCGATAGGACGTTAGGACTCATTGCCAAATGAGGCTCTGATAATCTTGTTGAGTTCAACGCCAAGAAAACACAGGTATGCGCTCTCACAGCGAAAAAGTCACCATTTTCCCCTCCTCCTTCCCTCTGTGGCACTACGCTGGAGATACAAGGCAAAGTCGCCATACTGGGAATTGACGTTCGGTGCGACCTCAATCCAAAGGATCACATCGAGGCTGTTATAAAAACAGCCTCACGAAAACTCGGAGTCCTGAACAAGGTGCGGCGTTTTTTCACGCCACAACAACTGCTCCTGTTGTATAAAACACAGGTGCGGTCCTGCGTCGAATATTGCTCGCACCTTTGGGATGGCTCCGCTAAGTACTTACTGGAGGCCTTGGATCGGTTGCAGCGACGTGCGGTTCGCATTATTAGCGACGTAAAGGTCACCAACACCCTCGAGCCTTTACAGTTGCGTCGAGAGATAGCGGCACTGAGCGCTTTCTATCGACTGTATCACGGCGAGTGCTCAGAGGAGCTATTCACCCTCATTCCTGCTTCCCCTTTCCTTCACAAATCTACGCGTGCTGGCTCTCGATGTCACCGACTAACTGTGACATCAATTCCATCGCGCACGAAGAAATTTGGCAACTCTTTTCTTTGTCGCACCTCTAAAACATGGAATTCGTTACCAGCACACGTGTTCCCCTCCTCTTATGACCCGGGTTCCTTCAAACGAGGCGTGAAGAGGCATCTTGCGGGCCGGCAAGGCGGGGGCGGCTAGTGCAAGTCATTCTTCCTGACTGCACTAGCCGTCGTCGCGTTTGGACTTTACTATCACTTACCATCAGGTGAAATAGAGTCATTTGCCATCCCGGGAACTATATAAAAAAAAATGAAGTTTTTTAAACGACTGTAACTATATGTCGGTCATGTTTATCAGACGCTACAACATATCAAAACTTATTACGAATTCGCTATTTAGCATACCCGGCGGGGCAACTGATGTATATTATGCTTAATTCAATTCGTTTCTAATTCATTCTTGCTTATGATCCACGGTGATGAGCTGGATAAATTTTTCCACATGTATAGGTGTCCCTATGGCGTGGTGTAAGAAGCAATGAACTTCTTCCTCAAATGGAGCGGAGGCCTTAGCTCAGTAGTGGCACATATATAGGCTGATAGTTTACCCATTCAGATTATGAGTATAGTTTCATTTATACATATACCATATTCGAAACTAAAGTTGTATATTTTCTGTCATACACGACTTCGATCGCGAAAATTTAAAAATTATTTAACGTAAATACGTAAATTAGTAAGGTGGACCATGGAAGGCCACTCTAACGAATAAACAGTTTTTATTAGTTTATTTACTGGATAAATGAAAGAAACTAATTATTAAGTAATACTTTGTTTTATTGTGTAACATATAAATTACTTTTTTTTATTCTATTTATAAAATTTAAGTTTTATTAAGCTCTTCCAAACGACCTTGCAAGGAACAGGGCTCCATACAAGGAAGGCCAATATTATAAATTAGTCGTTCAACTTAAAAGTAGACTTGTAACAATAAAAATATTCGCTTTTACTAAAACTACATAAAAAGCTCTTTCATTTAAACGAAACATGCTTAATATATTACAATTATCTATAAAAAGCTCATCGAACATTCCTTGAACGCCATGGTATAACTAAGAATATATTAATGGAAACGATTTAAAAATAATAGTAATGAGTATTATATCGATATCAAATAGGTTGCCAACGCGTTTTAGGCTGAAATTATAAAAAAAATTATTGGCCTTCTTATGGGCCGTTCTTTCTAAGGCCAAAATGTTCCTAAGAAGGCCAAACTAACAATAATTATCACTTATCACAAGCTTTTTTTGATATTTAATAAGATAACACACGTATTTATGTTTTCCTCTTTTTGTTCTCGCTTACTTGTAGACTTTCTTCTTTTCTTAATCGTCGTTTTGTATGTTTGGTAGTAGATGTTCCTAGTAAGGCCCGTGTACCCTAGCAAGGCCAACCGTAAAATTTTTGATGGGCCTTATAAGGAACCACCGGCTTTCCTAGGAACACTACCGATATTTTAACTGAAACTGAAGCAAAATTATTATTTTTGTCTTTAGTATAATAATATAATAATAATACATAACAAATCCTTATATGACAAATCACAGTAAAAAAAGAAGATAATAATAGGTTATTTACTTAAAAACTTACGTTTTACTGTGCGCGCGAATAACAATTTTAATGTTGACGTCCGATCCGAATAATTTAAAGTAAAGTTACACGTTCATAATCAACCTTAATTATCAAACCATTTAAATGGATAAGGGTTAATATCACCACTATTCGATTCTAACCGTATTTGAAGTTAATAATTTAAACAAAAACTGTTATTGTGGCTTAAATTTAATAGTTAGGCATATACTATGGCGAACTTTTTTGTAAGCAAAGATGAGTAAGTAGTACGCACAATAATGACTTTTATAGGTAACATTTTGATACCTTGGGTTAGATTCTTCCATTTGAGGTAGGGATCTCTATTTTTTTTGAAAATATAAAATAAGCTATGTTACTAGGTAAAGATGTAGCTTTCTAACGGTGATAGAATTTTAAAATCGGTCGAGTAGTTTTTGAGTTAAATCGTAACAAACAAACAAAAAATCAAATCTTTCCTCTTTATAATATTTGTATTAGTATTGAAATATATATTTTTCCATGAATACCGTTTTTATTGTTTTATTCGACATTGTGTCATTTTTTATTTAAAAGAAATGTGTAAAAATAATAACTTCGATGATAGAATCTGAAATTGTTACAATTTATATAACAATTTAATTTATTTTTACATCGTTCGTTCATAAACTTAATTCTAACTACTACTAAGTAGACAATCAAAATTATGTGTGCCTTTCTACAAACGTTATGGGAAACAAAAAAAAAACAAAAATAACTTTGAGTCTTAAAACATTTATATAACTATGTAACACTTCTCTATTACGTCAAACTTCACATTATAATCAAATTAATTAATATCACAATATAGAAAATCATTTAAATTCAGATTCAATTAGTGTAAAATACTATAACATAATAATTACTTATGCTACATATCTATAATTAAAGTAAACATTTGGTGAAATGAAAAAATTATTTTAATTACTATATCAAAAACAATACTTACATAGTTATTGGTCTAATACATCTATTAAAATTAGTTAAAATAAGATTTTCACTTCTTAGGGATATTGCACACCAGATGCCGCGAGTCCAGTCTGTGGTCGTAGCAACCAGGGTAAATAAAGAAACAATATGAACGTCGCGAACTTGGCCGCAAGGACCGGACCAACGGCAATGTATTGCTACGACCGCAGGCCAAAATCGTGCCCTTCTAGTGCGCGAAATCCCTTAGAGGAAGTAAAATTATAATTTTTATTAACAACGTACCTAATAAGTACTACATTTTTTTGATATTTTTATCCAAAGATAAAAGCTTAAATTAAGCTCTAAACCAATATAGTTCAGCAGAAGTGTCAAAACAATTATCATTAATCAATCGTTACTCGATCCAAAATTTCCCAATGATTGCCTAATATTTATTTTAAATCGATTTAGATAATGATTCTAATTTATCAATAATAGTTAGCTAGGTGGAATATCATTTATCTTATGTTTATTCATTTAAGCCGTAATTCGTAAAATTAAATATTTTAAATGACAAAAATGATAATTAGAGCTTTGCACTCTAAGGTAAATTTTGTAATCATTTATTTGAATTGCTAATTTGATTGGAGCTATGGTATGTGTTTGAGAACTTCTGCTGGTGGCATAGTTATGCCTACTTCCTCCATATTATTCGCTATGCTGACCACATCTGCGTCAGGGTATGTATGGATTCTTTTATGATTTTTCATTCGTTTTACTTCGCCCATCTTCTTATTAAGTACCCGCCTGAAAATTGTTGCAATTTTAATATTGTATAGCACTTTCATATTGTATATTTTATGTGTTAAAAATAATGTCCAAATATATTTAAAAACTGTCATATAGATATTAAAATAAATAAACATTAAAACAGAAAATTAAAATAACCTTTATCCACATTTAATGAGTATAAGTAACACTTACTGTTGTCGCCAGTCAATAAGAACGCCTAGAACGAAAACTACAACTATAGCGATGAGTATGACAATGGTAACTCCAAGTATAGTGGCCACAGTTAGAGTCGGGACTTCTTCGGCTATCATCGATATACTTGGTTCGTCCGTTGGCTTGACCAGATCTAAAATTGAAAGAAAACATATAAGAAAAATTATACTTTAAGAGTATTGACTGACTTGAGTCTATATATTTGTTTTGATTGTAGCCTAAAATGCCGAGATGGCCCAGTGGTTAGAATGCCTGAATCTTAACCGATGATCGTGGGTTCAAACCCGGGCAGGTGCGACCGAATTTTCGAAATTTCACTGAAATTCTGCCACAGGCATGGGCGTACCCAGAGGGGGCCCGAGGAGAGCAGCTGCCCCTGGATTTTGAATGCCTATGTACCTACTGTTGTCGACGAAAGTTATGGTAGCATACCGTAATACCGTTAAAAAAAATTCTAACTACCTAAAAGCAGGATCTCGTGTGGGTCGGGAAGGTCGGAAGAGGGAGGAGCTGCTGGTGTCCCTACATAGTGACCCATGGGAGAAAACTTATCGTGGTGTGCGGGGAAAATTCCGCACCGATGAACGACGGAAACGCTGTCGCCGGAGCTCCTTCTGCACCTGGTTGAGGATCTTTTTCCCCACTCGGTCGAGCACGTAATTCGAAAATGGCTCCTCGCTCCGTGATTGAAGAAATTGTGACTCCACCACAAGTCACGGAGCGAGAGATGGAGATGGCGCTCGATGAATTGAGGGCCAGAACCACAGCCCACCATGTCCGGACGGGGGTTTAGGGCTTGTTCTGCGCGATGCCCTGGAAAACCTAGGCGGGGCTTCCGCTTGCTGCCGAAGGAGGGGCGTTTTTTGAATTCTCCTTCAAATTGCCCAATTGTGCTGCAGAATTAGATTGGCAAACTCTTCGAGAAGATTCTCGCTGCCCATCTTATTCAGCACCTCGAAGAGGTGGGGCCGGGTCTGTCAGGGGTTCAGCTTATCGGACATGACTGTTTCGGTAAGTACCTGAACAAGATAGGGAGGCGAGAGGTATCATCCACTTGGCACGAAGTGGATGATACCTCTCGCCTCCCTATCTTGTGTAGGTTGTAGTGTGGTGCGCAACTGGACACGGTGCACCACACCTTGATAGAGTGTGCTGCTTAAGGAGAGACATTTCCTGCGATAATTGGCGGAGATCTCTCACTATCAAGCGTGATTAACGCTAAGCTCGGCAACGAGAAGTGCTGCTGGATTGCGATGGTATCCTTCTGTCATGTCGCAGAAAGAGGCCGCGGAGCGACAGCGTGAGAAGACTCCTTCCGCCGAAAAAGACCGAGAAGAAGACGTCGGCACTATGCACATCTTCTCCCCCCGTAAGCGTCGCTGAGACTAGTTGGGTTCTCAATATCCCGGTAACCCAACTACGAAAGGAGGCCCGCATAGGCGGGCTAATAGTCGGGGCGTCATGGTAGTATGCACAAGTGATCCCTAGCCCTCCTAGATCCTCCCGAAACGACAGTGAGGCTACCGTTGGTTTTTATTGGGAATTACGGTGGTCTGAGGTACCAGGCACCGGCGATATACAAAACCTCCCCCCACTTCATGTGGGGTAAACGCGTAAATGTGTTTCTCCAGCGAGATAAAAAAAAGGATTTCCTGTGGTTTTATGTTTCTACTCCACACTATATACCTAATGTTTCGTGTTTTGTGAAGGGCTAAACAAGCGCGAAGGACACTGCTCAAGAAATTTCTCAGTTGCCCCCCCCTGGATCAAAAGCTGGGTACGCCCATGGCCACATGTATATTCAATGCGGGTTGCATTAAACCAGCGTGTAATTAGCTCCAATCTTTCTCCTCAAAAAAAGCCCTGGGCCTTAGCCCAGCAGTGGGATATTCACAGGCTGTTATTGTGCTGTACTATAGCCCTAAATGATCTAGGTGATGGTTTAGTTATATTTCAATTTATATATTGTCACTGTCTCACCAATTTGATAGTAAAAAACACCAATGATGCCATTTAAATTATTTTACTTATCACTTACCTTCCGTCCAACTAGCACTTTTGATTTGACCCATTTTGATACACTGTTACAAGTAATGACCATTAATGGCAGACCGTAACTCGATTCTTCCTTCGTTAACTTCTACCTCAATCTGAAATTTAAAAAAAGTTAATATAAAACGTATACGAATTAACGATAAATTTGAGCTATGTTAAATAAGTTTTTTTGTTTGCCTTGTTTATTTTTTAATTTCGAAAATTCTACTCTTAATCTTAGGATAAAGATGTATGTGTTTATTTTTTTCTTTTGTTTGATTTAACGTTATTATTTATTGTTATTACCGCTCAATAACACACACTACATAATTTTCATATTTCACGCGTACCAGGTCAAGGGAACAGATATTCGAACACAACGAAACTGAAACGTTGTAAATAATTAAAACATACAATATTTATTTTATAAATCGTATAAAATATTAGATCGAGTCTTTTTTCTATGCATTATATTACGTTACTTAATAAGGAAGTAAAGTGTAAAGAACCCATTCTATTATTTCCATTCACCTCTCTAAAACGTTATAAAAGATTATTTTAAGAGACTGTCTAGAATCCGTAGTCAGTACTAATGATATGTGTTGTGAATTAATAATTTGCTATTTGTATACTTTTTACAATACGTGTAGTACTTTCATTTGATAGCCTTTAGCTAGCGCAGTAATTCTTATATTGATGTAATAGTTTTACGTAATTTTCAAGGCATGCGAATAGACCACTGACAACTTCCTATCGAAGGATTGCTAATAAGCATTTATTAATTATACCTCCGCCGCATGTCCTTCTCCCAAACGTTGTCTGGAAAAAATCGTTCTCTTCGTAAATATTTAATTTTTTTCATTACTGTATGATTCTGTAACTCTGTGTGTACAATAAAGCATATATGTAAATAAATAAATAAATAAATAAAATAGTTACAAATTTGCAATTGATAAATAAATACTCCTGTTCTATATTCCTCAAAGATACCCAATAATTAAACAAGACGCAAGACGCAACACGATTTTTAACACGCATGTTGCGTGTTAAAAATACAATATTTAGAGGCATTCAAATGGAACTCTGAAATAACACAATATGATATGCAACAAAAACAATTCTAAGAAATGAAGTAAAATATGACGTATAGCAATTAAGATTTTTTGATAAATCTGTGAATCGATTAGGCAGAAGATCGTAATCTTTTCGAATACTACCAGGCATACGAATATTACTGGTAGCGACTTGTTATCTGATTGATATTTTTAGCGATTGAGAAACGTTTTTAATCATATCGTACCGCCAATATGAACTAATTTAAAAAATTAAATGTATTTTTGTAAAATTATTTTGATAATACCTTTTAACCTATTACTTAATCCGATATGTCATTAAATATAATAAGGCTAAGGGCAAAATGGTTTGAAAAGTTAAGGTCGAGGATAAAATGTGATTAACAAAAATATTTATAATTTCTACATAACATAATTCCAACGGCAAAAAAACATAATGTTGTTACATTATCGTATGGATGATCTAAGCTACGGAAAAATAAAAATAAAACCCACTAAAACATTTAATTGGATTTGTTGTAACACTGTCACTGCGGAACAAAGACTTCAACTTCTATATTATATCTCCTATTCTTTTTTATGAAAAGATTTTAAGCTAATGCCACTGCTCCAGTGTTCAAAATAAATGTGTAAAGACTTATGATGCCTACAATTATATCTTACAAATATATACCAAAGACGAATTGTGATGTGATCATATTTCAAGATTTTGTATTTATTTTCGATTCTTTATGCAGTATAAATAAAAAAATAATCAGCTACACAATATCAGCTTTATGACAATGATCGTGTCCTTTCAGACTACGTGACAAATTAAAAAATAAATAACAGTTACATGACGCACGATGCCTTCGCACCTATGTCTGCTTTAAGTTAGATATTAAAATTATTATTACTAATAAGCTGCAATTTCACTTTCGAATTTAATGTAAAATATATGACATGCCGGGAAATAAATTAATGTAGCTCATCGTAATTTACAACAGAACCTCTTATACTTTGATATAAAAATAGATATCGGCATCTGTAAATATATTATATATGTTGCAAACTTCATAAATGCTTCTGATACATAACGCTTCTCGTTTCCCTCAAACCTGTTTATTAGTCATAAGGATTCATTATGATGTGATCCTAACTGTCAATGACCGCGTTGGAACATCCATACATACATAATTTACTGATCAAAAACATAATTAGGCTAAGGCTAGGAAGTTGTAATACATATATTGGGTTATTATAAAATTTATTTCTTAGTGAAAAGACGACTTTACGTGTTCGCTCTAATCTGCACTAATAGAACACAAACGTCAAGCATTCCATCACGTACTGTTTCAAAGCTAATTCTTTCTTCCTGTTTCTTAAGTAGAAATGATGACGTTATCCTGGCCAATTTTGGCCACGACGATCATTAGGAAGTATAGCCAGCTGCGTAGGGCATAAATTATAGTGTACAACCGTGTGCGCAAACACAAAAGCACTCTCAAAAATCATTCACCCTCTTAGAATTAGACGGTAAATCCGAAATCACAGGCGCAGCATAAATAATTGTTTTACATGCTATCCAAGGCAGAATTTCTTGGGTTTAAAGCAATAACTATCTATTGGCCCGACCTAGGTATTAAACCCTCGGTATGTGCAAGATTTTAAGCTAGCCGCTAGATAAACGGGGTATTAAGTGTAAGTATGAAGTTAATATAGTCTTGTCCTTAATGTTAATTTCATTCCATAAAAAATGCAGATATATTGAATAACTTAGTGGCCAATCGTTTTAAAAGCGATAAACATATTTGAGATTGTATTCAATACTTGTTTTAATTTCGTGTTATGTTGCGGTGTTACGGAAAAACAACGGGAATTCTGTATATTAGAAAAATAACGTTAAAACCTGCGTAGAAACAACCCGGCAACTTAAGCTCGAGATGCTTCTCTAGTCATGAAGTAACCCATCAGTCATTAATGTTAATTGTGAAATTACTAAGTACTGGTAGAAAAACCAGAGATAATTCATTTCCGTCTAACGATAAGTGGACAAAAAATACATTCTTCTAATTCTTCTTTCTTTCTAGAAAGATAAAAGGATGAATGACTAATCGTTTATTGTACGATTCACACCAATCGAATCGCTGCATCGAATCGCAAAGCATTTGGGATGTGGTAAAGGAAATTTAAATGTGTATACAATATTTAAAGTCCACATTAAAACGTATAAATGTAAAATTAGCTGCGGTGTCATTCGATATGGTGCGTTAAGTGTGAATCGTACCTATTTGTTATTTTTAGTATGCATACCTTACTCGGGACCTCTGTTATATATTAATTTTAATTATTTGTGTAAATTTAGCTACATGTTTTGTAATTTAATGCATTAAATGAATTTTATCTACGAATAAAAATAAACTCAATCCTCAAAATCCATCCAGTTTACTGTAATGCATTTATACGCCAGATAATACTTTTTAATTTACCTCAGTTCCTGAACTATTACAACTTTTACATATACTGTTGATTCATTTTAATATTTATTAATATATATATATATTACTTTAAAAATATCAAATGATTATCACATCTGATAATATTTATTTATCAATCAATATCTAATTTCCTATTAACAGCTTTGTTCATAATTATAATGTAAATGACTTATTCGAACTAAGGACCTTAGTTATTCATTGTCTAGTTCATATAGATAAAATGTGAAGGCAAAATATAATCTACTCGTTTACAAATTATAAATAACTACACTTTTATCTGGTGATAGGGCTTTATGCAAGCCTGTCTAGGTATGTTACCACCCACTCATCACAGTGATATTCTACCGCCAAACAGCAATAAGTACCTACCTAGTTTTGTCGTGTTCCGGTTTGAAGGGTATATGAGCCAATGTAACTGTAAGCACAAGGGACGTTTGTTAATAAAGTTAGTGGCGCATAGACGATGTCCTTAAAGCGTTAATGTGCCACCATATTTTGATATAAATATTTCTCACAGTGCCAATATCTATGACTGCTGCTGACTTAACACCTGGTGTTTAATCAATTTGCCATTCTGCCAGAAATTTACAATATTTTTAGAATAATTTATTTAACTTGTTAACAAGTGGGGGCAAATCTTGCAAATGAATTAACCAGTAGACAAAATTTAAGCCAGAAATGATGCTAACAATACAATCGAATACGAAATTTGATTCGTTTTAGGGCATTGAAAAAATTAAAAGTATTTTTAATTAGTTTTTTATACTTGTTGCTGCGGACACGTTATTGTTTCAAATTATGACTTAAGAGAAAAACAGTTTTTAATTGAAAATGTATTTCAAGACTAGTTATATTGAAAAACATATCCTACATTTGAATCTTATCTTATAGACCAACGGACAGATATAAATCAGAAACATTATTTAGATTTTATAAAGTTAGGGTTTAATGATACATTATATTAATCGTTTATTGTGACAGTAACTCGGTGTAATCTACACGATAGAGTGCGTTATCTAAATATCAACAAGCATAGACACAATAGAGTTTAACTTTTATTACGGAGCAGTTGATGAACAATTCTATATGAGTATTATTATTAATCATTCACTTAGAGGATATTACAGCATCAAGTTTTTAATTATAACAGATAATATGGGTTTAACGAGGAAAAAAAATACATCGATACCTTTATTCATAAACAATATACAAGTTAACAATCTGTTAAATAAAAAATAAAAGTCTTTTTTATATACGATAAAATGAATTGCTTAAAATTTTAACCTTAACTTTGAAATAAGAACTTATTCCGAATTTCCACATTGAGACTTAAAAAAGTAGCAGTATGTGACCATCTTCTCCTCGCATATATTGATTAAAAATTATAATATTAACTTCAACACCATCCAACGCAATGATTGTTTTGACTTTTATTAAGAATTGATTATGTAGTTTTTTTAAAATAGTAATAAACTTTGTATGCAAAGTAAATATGGCTAGTCTCTCTAGTGGAATAAAATGAAAATGTGGAATTGTATCTTGGTTTATGTTTTGAATGATCAAATAACATTTAGCGCATTAAAATATAAGAAATATCATAGAAGTACATAACTCAAGGTAAATGAAATCTGAACAATTGTTCACAATGTAAATTGCGCAAAAATAGTTTTTAACAAAAAAGATATGATTTTTGCAACCGAATCGAACCCTAATGATTGCAAATTCATTTGTTTATTAAATACTTCCCACAATTCCAACGAATAAAATTAATCTGGTATGGTTTATCACTTTAAGTCGGATTAAGAGATGATACGTCGTACAGAGTTACATTGAAGTAGAAGTAGGTCAAGAACGATGTATGTACATTGGAAAGCAGCAATGGACGTTCATACTACAGTCGCATCGTAGTAATTGTTTTTCTTATTAACAATAGCGATATCATTATCTTGATAAGATTAACATACACTTGAGAAATATCCCCTTACATATCATAAAAATAAGTCTATTGTTTAATAAGAGCTGGTATTAGTATAATTATCGACAATACATTAGAATGATAATCATTTTATATTCGCATCTATTAAACGACCTTGATAACAATATATTGATTATAATGAGTGATAAAAAGAAAGATATGATACATAGGTATGTATTAACAACAATAAATACAAATCATTACAATATATTAATTTTAATATACAGAAGGACAAAAAATGTTTGTTTCAAATTGTTCATTTATATTACCGATCATAAAGTATACGAAAATAATTAAGTAGTTGCAAGCAACAGGTAAGCATTAATGTGTAAGGTATATTTCCACTAACTTACATAAACACCGTGAAGAAGTTTGTTGCGACTGGTCCTTTCACTCGAAAAAAAAAACTAGTCGCAGAAACTGGATTGTCTACGGATATTCAGTACGTCGGCAGCATTTTTTTTATCACAGTAATTAATAACAAAGTGTAGTCGTATTATTTAATAAAAAACTATTTCTGCGTCATTTACGGGCGCAAGCGGTGCGCTCCAAAGCGCGTCTCTCACTGTTGCGTTAGTTACCTACCAACGAGATCACCTTACAGAATACAGACAGAGTAAACCTCGCCGTAACTGTTGACAATATTTTGTGAACTGGTGACACACATCGATTCAAAACACTTATATTATGTTGGGTAGTCAAACATTGAAGTGTCAAGGAATATAACGGTATAATAGATGCGCCTGCGCATTATTGATACAAAGTTGTCAAAGCGTCGTGACTCACATAGGAATGTTCTATCAACGCCCCTTCGTGTGTAAAACTTGCGTATTATTGATAAAATTCAATGTTTTTCCATATGCGCAAACAGTATTAAATTACATTTGTATAATAGTAAAACTAATATAAAAATCCAGTGAGTACTTATATAATATAAAATAAATAGTCTAACTATAATAGAACTGCAAAGATAAATTTCAAGCAATTGCTTTAAAGATCAATCGTAAGGTAAATATTATTACTGATACAGAGGAGGAAAAAAACTACAATATAAAACATTGATAAACAGCATGTATGTGATTAAAAGATGTAACGAACATTTTAGTAATTATTCATCAGACATAAAAACAAATAGCAACTGTACGTAATATTTTAGTCTACCTGCTTGTGTTTCACTCTTTTAACTTTCACTCTCTCTATGCGTACAAGACACATTAATATCACTATACACTATTACAATTAGAATATAATTAATATTCTAATTGTAATAGTTAATTTATTTATAATATTTATTTCCATTAAAGCATTAAATAAATACAAATAAAAATTAAAATAGTTAATGTACAAATCGTGACCGCGTGAATTGATGGCAAGAATGCTAGCACCATTTCCCCTTTGAATCGCAAATTTATATATACTATGAAGCTATTTATATTTAGTTGGTAACTTGTTAAGCACGTCATTTTTTAATCTAACACATGTACCGACCAAAATTTAGTTATATATGTATGTGTTGCTTTTGACATGGTAAAGGTAAATATTAGGCTCTTGCTTCCTGGACATAAACAAGATATCAAAAATACTAAAGCGGGGATTCACCTTATGGACGGCATGACTTGGATGAACACAAATTAAATTTTAAAAACTCAACAACGTGTCCATAACATCTTGACAATAAAATACCGAATTGAATTCTTATACATCCTTCATTTTACGTGCTTTAGAAGATAGAGGGCCGCAATCTTCCATAGACCTAGGGCAGCCAAGGTATCGCCCCCGGATGAGGATTCATTGAAAGATGACCACCTCGTTAAATACAAAAACTCGATAAAAGCAAGTTTAATAACTAAATAAAGAGTTTTATATTATTTTTGGTAATTCACAAAATAACAACATAATAATGTTATTGAGTTTGAAACCTACCTACTATTCTAAATACCACCAGTACCAGTAAGTAAGTACTTACTTACTAACAATTATCAAGATGTATTAAAAATATTTTGCATAATATTTGCTTGCTTTGATTTAGCTTCAGAGTATTCCAATAAGATAAAAAAACTAAAGATAAACGTATTAAAGTCATATAGAGTAATGAGTAGTATTACATGAATCGTATTGAAATATAACTTTTACCTTTTATTGAGAGAAACTTGTAGACAGAAACCATTATCTAAATTAAATTTACTAATAGTTGATTATTTGTTATTATCGTATATCGTATTTGACATTAGATTGCAAATATAGATTGCGTAGAATTATAAAATGAATTTTGGGTTTTTATAACACGATTAATATAAAAATTTACAATTCATAATAATCAAAATAATCTATCGTAATTTGTAAATACATGTAATCTGTTACCGAGTACACAAAGCAACAGGATTTTTTTAAATTAAACATTCTCATCATTTTTTAATCAGAAAGCAAACACGCCATTATTCCATTTTCTTTATCTACAACGGCTGCATAGTAAGATCCCTTGTATGGTGTTCTACTTTCGCGTGCTGGTTGCGCCGGATGCTGGGAGCTATGTCGAAAGCTATCTCACTGCAACTTGCTAGCCGTCATTGGTACAACGTGTAACGCCGTCTCACTCCAATGAACCGTCAGAGAAAAGTTAAATTACCCTGACATATAAATTTTAGCTAAGCTAGTTAAATTGAGATAAGCTGCTCAAATTTTAAGTTAAGACTATAACATGTGTAATATAATGATGCAGGTATATAAAATATTATTCTCTTTTAACACGTTACTATCTGTATGTGTATATTTATATTTTTCATATTCATGATAAAGCATACCCACAACTTGTCCGATTATTTTCTAGCTACGGAGCAACCCACGTTAGAATGTGATGTTATATTATATATCACTCATCAATTTTAGACATTTGCCGAGCATGTCGTTCACTGGACCTTCCTGAACGGAGTCTCCGTTTTCGGTCCAGTGAATCATCCGGTGCGCTTGATCGCCTTATAAATTAACGGAGAACCAGTGACGTCCACTGCACACGTTGTCGGGATTCCACGAGATAAATTACTCCCCAATGACCGGTCCTTTGTAACGAATGGTGAACAGAATACACAGACGCAACGACGCTAGGAACTGCCGCCATCATATCCCATCACAACGAAGGATAAATGTCAAATCGTGAGTCTAATACATAAATATTTTTTTCAAATCGGACTATGAATACCTATCTAAAATTGTCGTGTTCGACATACAAATTCTCCAGCATAACAATTATTTAAATAAAATTCACAGGAATAAAATTAAAAAATTGCACATTTATAGTATGTAAGTTGTCACCTCCAAAGGAAAAACGTAATTGAAACTCAATATATTTTCATAGTACAAATGTTTAATAATATACAATAAAATATCAAGCACTCCGATTGTTATGTAATTAAATTTTGTAAACATGCCAATATTTGACAAAACTGTTACTTATATTACTTCATCATAATATTAATTTTATTTCCTTATAGCTTTCTAATCGGAGTTTTTGTTTGCATGTCTGCTACCACACTTATAAAAGCAGCTATACTGGTATAATTTAACATTTATTAGGTAACATGCTTTATCAACGAATGACGTTGACTCGTGCTGGTACGACGCAGGTACTGACTCCGGCGCATACAAAAACAATGGACGGTATAAAAGAAACAACATCACACTTCAGTTTATTTATATAGGTATAAAAATAAAATACATAAAATATACAATAATCATTTTTTATTCAATTAATTCATTAGTATTTATTAAAAATCTAATTATAATTTCGCTCATATCTAGATGAGAAAGATATGTTAATGGTTATTTTATCTTATTCAGATATTTTGGTGATTACATGATTAAAATTTTACATGTTTTTTGATAACTGACAACTACACTGTCACAAGTAAAGATACATTTTTTCGTAATATTTGTATTACATTATATTTAATTACTCCTAAAATTAATCTTTAATCCTTCCTTGCAATTTCTTATGTTAGTGTTTCTTAAAAACATAGAAAATTAAAAAAAAAAAAATTTCATGAATGAGATAGGTTTCATTGGTATCAATCATAGCCATCTTAATTTCCATTACGACCACTTTTTTATTTCTACAATAAATAATGTAAAAAATAAAAAGTGCCGTAAAAATTGATGGTGCCTGAGTCCTTACCTTTTAAGGAAAAAACTATGAAATAATAGAATTTTATTACACGAGATAAATGGTTCTGAGAACAATAATTAGTAATAACAAGTTATAATGTTCGTTGTATTGAGTCTCGACTACCACTTTTGCTTTATGAAATATTGGAATGAAACTTCAAATGTCTATTCAATGGTTGAAATCGAGTATTCGTTCATTTATCGTATTCCTTTATGGTATTTATAGGATATGTAAGCGTCCACTCCATGAAGTATTCCAACGACGACACCAATGTACTAAAAAAAAAACATACTTAAATACACTAACAATAACATATTTATAACTGAAAGTTTTCGATAATATTATTTTAGTATTTATTTTAAGAAAAGGAAAAAGGAACTTATATTATTCTTAAAGTATCGTGGCAAATATACTACTACCAATATTCGAATTTGATCCAAAAAAATATGTATATATTTGACCACTGACCCTAATAATTAATAATATGTATTATTACATCATACTTACATATATCTGTCATTTGAATGAGCAAAATATATCAAATTATTTTAATATATCTGATGACAGCCATATTAACTTTGTTTAAATCTATCGATATTTTCAAATGATAATAAAAATATTCATACATTTATGTGTGCATGTGTGCCATAAAACGCAGTTTTTTTTTTTAACTAGTTTCATATTGTAAAAACAGTTCAACAAAAACCATATAGTTTTAATGTCTACTGGATTTCCTAACGGTTCTTATAAAATAATTTTAAACGTACGTTCGAATTTGATCTTTCTCGATGAAATTACTAATTGGTGCAAGGTACACATTGCTTAAATTTAGATTGTGCATTTATTTATTGCACTCCAAATAACACCATATACGTGGCATAGGCAAGTAGTCACTCAATAAATAGTTGGAATGTACTAAGTTGTATTAGATGATCTCTAGGCTAACCTTAGGCAGAGGACTATTTGTTAAAGATGTAGCACAATAAACTAAATACATAATCATATCGTATAAATGAAAAATAATAATATAAATAAATACATTCGTATATTTTTCTGCCCATTGTAAGTTAACAAATAAATAGCATCATATTTTTTATAATAACTATATCCCATAAACGCGTAAATAACCATGTTTATTATTTTTGGTGTAAACATGTCTGAAGATGTTTGATTGGGCCATTCCATCGAATTGGGCAGGTACAGCTAACCCCTTTATAATAAAAAAATCGGAGAATCATTTCTTAGGATTGTAGATTACATAACAAAAGTGTACTGTTAATACTCAGTATATATATTAGTTTCATATTAGTGTCAGTTTAGGTCTTGTGTTGTCTGTCTGTCAGTTAGGACATTGCTTTTTATACATGTTACTAAGGACACGAAAATTAAAAACTATTTGCTAACGTAAATTAGTTTGTTAATAGACTAAACGTAGGAAAGTTACAGTTTGTTCAAACCGTGATATTTTTCTTACTTAGTGTTTTTTTATACCCGTCATAACTTCTAAACCAAAAGTCCGATCAGAATAATTTAAAGTGGAATTTACACGTAAATAATCAACCTTAATTATCAAACCATTTAAATGGATAGGGATTAACATAATGATACCAATATCACTATTCGATTCCACTCGTAATGAACTTAATTATTTAAACAAAAACTGTTATTGTGGCTTAACTATAATAGTTAGGCATATACCATCACGGACATTCGCGACTGACGTGAGTGAACAATCATGAGTACTATTAATATATAAAACACTATTTTATATAACGTCAATAGTTTTTGCATCGCACGCAAAATAATGACTTTTATGGGCAACATTTTGATACCTTGAGTTACGTTGTTGTATTTTAGGTAGGGATCTCTAATTATTTTGTAAATATAATATAGCCTATGTTACTCGATAAAAATGTAGCTTTCTAATGGTGAAATAATTTTTAAAATACGTTCAGTGTTTTTTAAGTTAAAACTTAACAAACAAACAAACGAAAAATCAAATCTTTCCTCTTAATAATATTAGTATAGATAGATATAGATTGCCACTTACATATACTGCTGTCATTGCGGGATATGCTGCATACATGTTGACAAGCGCGTAGCGAGGATACAGATATATATTAACAGCCACGCCCATGTAAGAGGAAGCCGATAAATACATAAAGCAAGCCACAGCGTTGAATACGAATTCCTACGGAAAAAAATAAAAGAATAGGTATAAATATAAGATAAGGTCCTCCAGACCGATTTCGGCCACGGCGGCCAATCTTAAGAGAGATTAGCCAACTGCGCAGGAGATATTATAGTGCACAAGTGTGTGCGCAAATACAGGTGCACTCTCTTTTCCTTAGCTCTCATAATCCGATGAGACGGAAAGAGTTCAGGCGCAGGACCAACGGCTTAACATGCCTTCCGAGGCACGGGAGTGTACACACTTCCAACTTCCAGACTCCGGGCTGCTACTGAGAATTTTCTGACAGAAAAACCCAATAACTGTTTATTGGCCCGACCTGGGAATTGAACCCAGGACCACCGGGTCTGCGACCTTATATCTAGCCACTAGACCAACGAGGCAGGTATAAATATATAGTATGTATAAAGTATATTGTAGAATGAAGGTAAAAAAGTAACAGATCGTGAATATGTGAGTACTGTCCTCTTGAAGGGGATGTTTGGTGGTTGTTCCACCAGCCCGGGATTTCTGCCTACGCCTAGAAGGCACCGGCCTAAGGGACCCGTCAGCCAAAGGAATGCCCGGCCAAACAAGCCAAATAATTAAACCAAAATAATATAATTATAAATTAAAAGTACAGTCGTAATGGAGATGCCTAAAATGTCAAAGTGACGCTGAGACACGGTCTTGTATACAGGTCTATCAACGGAGCCCAATTTCAATGGTGAGAGATTGGTGCGAATTGTGTTACAACTTTTATTTCGCAACAACGCCCGCTGTACGTCGTTGCTATTGCACGTGGTCGAGTGACACGCAGCGTATATTTTTCTCTCCCAAGTATTGTGTTATTTAATCATTGTTATATCGTTTTGTTGGGTTTTGCGGATTTGTTGTTATTTTTGTTTTGTTATTTAACTGTTTCTTTGGATTTGAAAAAGTGTTCGGGATAATTATAACGCGAATTGTCATGCCTCTGGCGGCCGTAAATTGAACTGAACTGCATCATAAAGCCGATGTACCCCCACTACTGTTGTTGGTAGACCTGTGTATACGACCGTGCTCTGAGACGTGGGGTCTTGGATCTTTTAAGTCCAGGCCTGTATTTCACCACCATAACTGCTCAATAATCAAAGAATCTGTCATAACAATTCTCACGTGACGTGAAGTTTCATCTAACACGTGTAGGCAAAATGTTTTCCTATATGAATGTTGAATTGTAAACTCAAATTAGGTACATTAACTCAATTACTCAGCGGTACTTGTGCATAATTAAATCTTCGGCTTAACTGCCATCAATTACACAATTCGACTTCTTTAATGGGAAATGTTTGTTGAAGAATGTAATTTAATAATATACTAGACAAACATAGAAAGTCGCTTAATAAAATTAAAATTTAAAAAAATCGTATAATGATAAAAATTTAGGTTTTTATAATCACATTTGATTTTATTCAAATATTTTTATCTAAACGTTTAACCACGATATTGGTTTGATTCAAATATTTATTAATCTATTTAAGCGCAACATAATCCATTGCATAAAACCCCAAAAACAAACAAAATCTAACGGTTTTTTTTAATTTATTAAAGGTTTCAGAAATGTACATTTTTGGGTTTCGGCTAAACGAGATACCTAAAACAAGAACATATTATAACTTTGTATCATTATAATACGCGTATTACGTTCGAAACACAATTATTATGTTAAGTGAAGGAGAGACTCTTCAAAACCACTTTATGATTTCAAAAGATAACATGCTAACTGAAGCGAATAAGGTTATCATTAAGCACATATCTCTTGAGATAATTTCAAATATTAGTGCCTCTTTCCACATTTAATATAAATCTCTATAATTCACTTTTGCATAAATTGCAATTGCTTAAAATAAAAACGCTCAGCTTTAATTATTGTTCATAAACATAATTACGAGGGATAGTTCGTAGAGAACAGATAAAATAAATAAATAACGTAAATAATGTTTACAGGTGTCTGTAAATACTTATTTTTTAATTATTTGATGCGTACAAATACCTTATGGAGTATCGAAATATGGGTCAAAAAACGAAGAAGAGACACGGAGAAATTGTAGTACCTACGTTGAAAAATAAAAATAATTTAAAAAACTTCTTTTTTAAAGTTTACTGATCGATTTATTACAGAATAAGATTTATTATGTTAAATGTTGATTGTGTCACCAACTAAATAAGAAAATTACGTATAATTCATTGATTTATCATTCTTTCCTTATTTTATACCAAACCGATACCTAAATTAAATAATTGTTTGAAATCAAAATGATAACTGAATCGCAACAGTAGATGTATTATTTCTTTACCATAATAAGATAAGACTTAGTAACGATAAAATACTAACGAAGACTGATTGTCGTATCAAGTGTTGAGAATTGGATGACAACACGTAGCAGGTGATGAGTAGAGCAGTGGTCAGCAGGCACGCCGACGCAGTTGTCAGGAAGCCATGAAACGCTGAACCCATGCTGCTGGCTTCTGATAACCCATACTTTACTAACAGGCTTTGACATAAACTTCCTAGCATCTGCAAAACATTCAATGATAATTTTATCATAATTAATACTTTACGCAAACAAATAAAAGTGTCTGTATGTGATTTTAAAATAATAATACTTAAATAATAATGAACTTTAATAAAAAATAATTGCCTTATTAAGTTAATATGGCTATTTATGAACCAATATTTATGTCTGTCTTTTTGTGTGATTATAAGGTACCTTATTAGCCTTTATATCTTAAAATGTTTTAAGTCTATCAATAGATATAACAACGTTATATGATATAATAAAGTTTGCATACATATATGTACGTATGTAATTACAATCACTAATAACTATTTTCACGAACTTTGGAAATTTTGATTTTAGTGTTTTTTGTTATTCAGGTTAAAGAACTTTATTACGCATAAAGAACCTCACAGTTCACTTGTACAATAAGCAATACATATTAACTAATTAATAAATAATAATGTAAATAAATACAACATTCTACATTAAAAAAAAAACTAATATACAATGTGTGTTTCAGTGGAAGAATCTGTGGCAGTATATTGCATTAATAATACACATTTAACACATGTGGATTTGTGGGGCACAGCTATTCAACAATCGTTTAAATGTTTCGTGCAATAATGTGCAACAAATGGTGTCTTCGAACTTAGCTGATAATACGAGTATTGCAACGGATAAAATATATTTGACTTCTACTGTGGCTGATGATACTTACCAATATATAGCGAATTTACTTATAATATTGATAAATTTAAAATTAATATTATAATTTTGTTGTACCTAGTAATATTTCTAAATATGATCTAGTGGAAGATTATTTGTTAGTAGAAGTTATTGGATAACTTTTAGAATCGAATAGTGGCCATGAGTAGTTTAAACGTTTTTGTTTTAGTAATCAGTTACTAAACTCATAGTTCTCAAGATCGAAGAAAACAGTTGTTTGATCAGCTGGTACATTATCTGCTAAAGTTACCAAACAACTATGAGATATTTTAAAATTCAAAACTTATTTAAGTACTTCATACAAAAACGCTTTTGATTCTTCTCACATTAAACTATTTTTCACAAACTATAGTACTAAAACGTAGGTCACCTAAATATACATACAGCTTCGAATTTGAATAGATTAACCTAGATAGCTAATGAGAAATGTATAGTAATCTGGGTCTTTACGCTTGTAGCTTATAATACATTAAATTAAATTATATTCAATTTGTTTCAAAAGACAAGTATATATTTGAATTACTAAATAATACTTTGAGTTATTTAAACACGTAATCTAACAATAAACCAATAAGTAGTATTGAATACCATACTCACCGCTTCAGCCAACTTTAAAGCACCATGCTGTGAAGTTAAATATCCCAAGTTAAGGCATTCGCAGCACCGACAGCAGCAGCATTTAATACCCCTGCCATTATTACCACTTGGAGCCACCCGCACGATAGTAGGGCCTCGAGTCATTATGTTTGTACAAATAATTAAAACTGCCTTTTGTCTATTGTTTTCGTTCAAAAACGATGCCGAGCATGTCCAGACAAAACCCAACCGGCACACGCTAATGGACCGACAGGAAATTCAGGAGAGTTAAAATATTTCACCATTTACACATCGGCATTAGTCACACACAATATTTTTAGACGTTTTGCGATCGTTTACAACTAAAAAGTTCGATGAACTACTCCTTAACCCATATTTTTTCACAGATTGGCAAAGTTTTATAGCGATTATCGTAAAAAGAATACGTTACTTTTAAATATATTTATATGTTAATTTATTTGCTATATCTTTAATATAAATAAGTTCCCACAGGAATAACACGTCTGAACAGAATATGAATGTTATTTAAATAAGGCGCGCGTCCGCCGGCACGCAGTAAAAATAGTACGCGCACGAGCGCTACGCGGAGGGTTATTTCTATTTTGGGGTTAATGTTTACCACCTTGTAACCTTTATTTCTTAACTTAAAGAACTAAATATTAGTATTTATATTTCTATTTTTTACAAGCTATCTTCACGAAATATTTTAATCTCTTTATTTTGAACTTTTTCTTTTATTTATTCCTAGATTTATTAGCTCATATTGTACTTGTCTAAAGTCTATAAGTAAATAAATAAATCAAGAACATTGTTCAATATGTTAGGGGGGCACATACATAGGTTCATAATATACATACATAGGTACATAATATCAACGATGAAAAGACCAATCTAAACGAAATAAAAGCAACAATTATATATTAAATAAGTAAATAAAATACGTTTGGCAGGAGATATAATCAAACGACAATAATATCTCGGGATGTGAAATAAAAAAGAAGTCTGGTAAATTGATATATTTCAAAAATTATGGAAATATAAATATTATAAGTATCAAAAGGAAGTACAAATTGTTATAACATGGCCAGCTTTGGCTGAACAAAAAAAATGAAGGTACTTTTATTTACTAGTTATCACTGATATCAGTAACATTTTATAAAATAATAATTATTATAATTTTAATAGGTTATATATATTTTATTACACTTTATTATATATATATATATATATATATATATATATATATATATGTGTCACAACAACCTTGCATTTTCATAAGGTAAACACCGTAATACAACAATTTAAAAAACATTAAATGCAACATTCATTAAACGGACTGGGGCCAATTCTACTAACAAATTGTCATTTTATCGCAATCGAATCGTATTCGTCTATCCGTTTCCCTATTCTTTAATTTAATTATCGACTATTGACTTAATAGTGAACAATTAAGTTTGATTTTGACATACGGTACGCGTTAACATCATATCGGTTCGATTCCGATTCGAAATATAAATTAGTCAAAGTTGTATCGGAATTGAATCGGGAACGTATCGTAATCGTTATCATTATCTTGGCACTACAGCCGCGGGTGAGCCTTGGCCTGGTCGAGAATATTTCTCCAGACGGGTCTGTTTTTGGCTTTTTCTTTCCAGATCGTAATCGTTATAAATTAGTAGAATTCGGCCCCTGATCGTTCAAAGAATATAATTTACTTGATGGTAGAGCTATGTGCAAGCTCGTCTGGTAGGTACCATCCACTCACCAGATATTCTACCGCAAAACAGCAGTGCTTGATACTGTTGTGTTCTGGTTTCAAGGGTGAGTGAGCCAGTGTAAGTACAGGCACAAGGGACATAACATCTTAGTTCCCAAGGTTGACGGCGCATTGGCGATGTTAGCTATGGTTAACACCTCTTACAATGCCATGGCTATGGGCGTTGGTGACCACTTACCATCAGGTGGCCAAAACGCTCGTCCGCCTACCTATAGTATAAAAAAAATGAAAAAATGATCATTTGACATCCATATGACCATCAATATAATAATATACGATTATATAAATAGAAATTTACAATTTGCATTTGCTGAAGGAACGGCACTCTTTATTTAGAAGATTAAATGAAAAACTAAGATAAGCTAAGTCTAAGACTAAGCTAACTGGCTGTAACATATATATTATACTAATACATAAAGACAAGTACGGAAATAACTTAACCTACTTATAAAATAACATTAAGCAGTATTATAATAAATAACGCATCATTAATATTATACGGAATAATTTTGTCAAAAAGTAATCATTTCCTTTTTTTACATAATTCGATAAAAAAATAAATAGTATAATGTGAAAATAATCTTAATATTAATATTGAATTAACAAAAAACAACGAAAAGAGTAACTTAGAAATAACGAGAAGATAATTATATTTAATAATGTAATAAGCAACTGCTTAATAATGTTTGCTAACTAACGAATGGTATAACAGCTGCTAATGACTCAATGCTAATAAAAACCGATTCGATTTGTTTGTAACTTCATTTTTTCAAAACCGTAACGTAATTAAAATTCATATACAATGATATATAAAATTAACAAAGTAAATACTTACTTACATTTTTTTATACAAAGACAGTCAATAAATGCCTGAACGTTAACGTCAATAAGGTACATAAATCTTACAAGAAAATCGTACAATAATAACTAAACGTTAAAGTAATATTCGGTAGGTTATATCTATTAAATAATATATTCAATTGAAGGTATGGTTTATTCTAATTTAATTTAAAAAATATTCTACTCGCACTTTACTATAGGAAATCGAAGCATATCATTCTAAAGTAATTTTATTTATAAAACGAGAAATGGTGTAAAGCTCTACTTAAGGAAAATTGGCAACATTTGCGTGAGAAAAGTTTCTGTATTTTGTTTATAAAACAGTATGTATTTTTTTGAGACTTTAAATACATAATAATTATTATAATATTAATTATATTTTAAATATTATAATTTGTTACGTGTCAAAACTATTCATTTGCAAATATTTAATATCAAAACATTTAGTTAATTAAATAATTAATTGAATTCAAATAAAACATAAGTAAAATGAGAATATCTAACTTAAAGCAAATATCTACAAATTATTAGTATGTTCTACTTATTTAATATTTACAAAACAAGATACATACATTTATATGCATTTATAAATATGAAATAAGTAGAAAATATTTTTATATGTGCGTGTTTTCATCAAAAGAACTTGCTTATAAAAATATTTCAGATAGAGGTAGAGGTTTTTACTGTATAAAAATATTTTAGGCTGTTTGAAAATAGTACTGTTTTTTTTTCAATATATTCATGAAATATTTTATCGTCATATAATATCAATATTATCACGTCTTCATTTCACAAAAGGCAAGCATGACATACACGTTGCATTTTAAGCTAATTTGTAAATAGTAAAAAATACTTACAAATTACAAAATTCTTATACAATTATAAAATTCTGGAACTACCTGTAAACTGTATGGCCTGTATTTTGTAATGTAATAAAATTAAAAGCCGCGATAACTACGATTTGCCAAGACTGTGCTCAACAAGTAGAGAGCAGCCATGACCAGCCCCATTACCTAAATGAAAAAAAAACTGATCAGTTACACGTGTCTGTATTATCACTTTTCATCTTTGGTCTTATTTTTGAAAATGTGAAGACTTCTTTTATTGAATCACCACTAAATATTCAAATATTACCAAGATTAAAGATTTTCATTTCTTTTTGGACGCACTTATCTCAAGAAGTTCTAGTCCAATTTGAAGAATTATTTTTGCCATAGATAGTATATTTATTAAAGTGGTTTATAGGAAGTGATATAGGTTATGGGAGTGAAGCAACAACCATTAACGTCAACCAATATACCAAACTATGAAACAGATAATATATTTTCTATTTTTTTGTTTAATGAGGTAAAAACCGTGGGACATCGCTATATCATAGGAAATAATGATAAAAATACATACCGCCGCTGCTAAATAAGGTTCGAAATCTCGCCGATAGCTACTTTTTTGATGATTCACTTCAATCATAAGAGTGAGACCCGCCGAAAGGTACAGAATGAATGCAACGCCGTGATATATCACTTCCTGGAATTAACAACAAATAAAAATACTTTTTATTTTTTGTAAACGAATACATTTGCAAATATTTATATATAGTATGTATCTACTTATTTTAATCCTCTAGTTTTTGATATATCCCACACTCCCTTTATACCTTCTTTTTTATTAATGCATGCAATTTAAATACGAGTCATTCAGCAAAAGTGTTTAGTATAAAAATTGTCTTTCCAAGTATATTTAACATAATTATTTTTAGCTTTTATCGATAACCCAATTTTTAAGCGTATCGTAAACAAAACAATAAAGTGTTAAAATTACACACATATCTAATACAATTATATTGATTGTAATCGAATAAATATATTTTCTCTGTTTTCGTATGTTTTTGTGAATCAAAATAATCACATTATCCTCCTGGATTATAATAAACTCTACATAGCGTTTGTAGTTTCATAATTCTTTCTTATTCTTTCCAGTTTCAAAATACTGATGTCAGACAGAGACAAATGTAACTAGTTGTAGTAGTTCGCAAATATGAAATTAAACTTACTCTACGCGAAAATTTAAATATGGAACTCACATATAAAGTTTTGGACATGATTGAAGCTGTTGATAATGACATTAGGCAGGACAGAAGTATACAAAACGTGCCGATTAGGAATGTCACCGAAACAATTAGGTAGAACAATTCAGGCTTTTGTCCATTATAGCGCACATATCCTGGGTCCAGGTAGTAACCAACTACACCGACACACGCTGCTCCCAGTAACTGGAAAAAAGGAAAAAAAGCGTTATTATAACCGTATATAAAGACGTATTTCATTTTTTTTTATATAAGCATATTTACTTACATAATATTATGCATACAAGTAGTATCCGGTCGAAATAAGTTCAAATACTACTAGGATTCTATATAGTTTCGACAGGAAACTGAAACTTCAATTTAACGACAAAACTTGCTGAAACTTCGTTCGGATACTACACGTAGATAAATAATAAATTTCGACGCACAACATTGGGATGTGGGACGAATGGACTATTTTTGAAGACTTGATTTGATTTTTGAAAACTATATTTGAAGTGAAACAAATAGAATTAAAAAAAAATGTAAGTGGTTAATTTTCACATTTTATAGCGAAATATTAGCGTTGCTTATAAATGTCATTTAATAACATAGAGAACATAGAAGACTAGTATTTGCAAAAAAGTAGCCTAAAAGTATTCTTGAGGTTCAAACTTGCTCCATACGAAATTTCATCAAAATCAGTCCAGTGGTTAGACGTGAAAACGTAACAGACGGACAAATTTACTTTAGCATTCATAATATTAATATTTATACTTTACTGAATCCACTGTTAATGTGTCCGATTTGATTCATTTGTACAATTAAGAAAATTTATTAACAATGATTTCTTAAAAAAATGTTTTAAATCGAAGTGATTACTCATATCCACAGTTAGCTTCGTCCAATATAAACAGTGCCTGCTCAATGTTGCGATATGTTTTTCTAAAATAGCCGGAGAGCATGCAGTCGCGCTAAATACGAAAATTTAAGTACTCTCGTAAGATGGAACCGTCCAATATTTCGAGAAACATATGCTGAAATATATGTATGTATACTAAAATGACTGCCTCGTTGGTCTAGTGGCTAGATATAAGGCCGTCCTGGGTTCAATTCCCAGGTCGGGCAATAAATAGTTATTGGGTTTTTCTGTCAGAAAATTCTCAGTAGCAGCGCGGCGGAGTCTGGAAGTTGGAAGTGTATACACTCCCGTACCTCGGAAAGCACGTAAAGCCGTTGGTCCTGCGCCTGAACTGTTTCCGGTCGTGTCGGATTGCCGTCCCATCGGATTATGAGAGCTAGGGCATAGTGAGTGCACCTATTTTTGCGCAGCTCCTGCACAGTTGGCTATTCTCTTGAGATTGGCCGCCGTGGCCAAAATCGGTCTGGAGGACCTTATGTATACTAAATGTATTTCGGAAATGACTCTAGCGATTTGGATCAAATTTTGTGTTTAGATAAAGTTTAGCTTTCAATGTTTACCTAAGTAGATGTCCTTTCTAAAATAAGCAATTTTTCAACATGTGGCAGAATTTCAGTGAAATTCTGACACATGCAAGTTAAGCACGAGGTGAATTATAATAATCACAAGAAATTCAGTAGTGCTTGCCCGGGTTTGAATCATCCGATCATCGGTTAGGATTAACGCGTTCTTACCACTGGGCCATCTCGGCGTATTAAAATATTATGGAAATATTTCAACTTCACTTAATAATATAATTGGAAGGTCGCTTTAAATTATTAGGGTCTATAATTTATATATGTATAAATACACATACGTATATAATTCATATATAAATCCATATACGTATATTTTTGATAAAAATGCTAATATCTATCATAGTAGTGATAATTTAATTATAGTTTAATATTTAGTAAATATAAATTTCAAGTTAACGTGTCTAACATGAATATCGCTTGCTCTTTGTCACTTAAACTCGGCCTCACTTCTCACTCGCTAGTAATAACAATGAGGTGACGTCAGCGCTAACATCATTTGGGCATAATACAAGGAAAATCGCAAGGATTTATATTTTCGTATTAATATCCTAATTCGAAATCTTCACTGAAACACAAAATTATATTGGTCACGTTTTATTCTAAAACTAAATATTTATAATATTGAGATTTAATTATGTTTAAGTTTTGTGTAACATTAAATAACTAGTGCATTGCTAGTGCATATTTTTTAATCATGATTTCATGATAAATCGATTTTCGTACTTATAAAAATATATATCACTCGACTATTATATATAATGAATAATCTTAAGTCAAATATGGTTTAAATAATATGTACTTATTATTAATTCGTATAATTAAAAAAATACCGGGTCCTTCAACTGCACATGTAAAATGGGTCAATATTCGTTCAAAACATGTAAACGCTCTAAACCAGAATACTTAAAACGGAATTAAATAACTACTGCATAATTAATTCCGATTTACTTAAATTTTATTTATTTTATATAAAATTATAATATTAATAAGCTATAAATGTCATTAATTAGACAATTTATTAAATAAAGAGAAAACGTCTAATTTAGTCTTAAATATTATTTATAACTGCAAACGTCAAAATACAAGTTACCTTATACATATTTATCAATGAATATAAAAGCAGTAAGCCGTATAACGCGATGATCATTGACATATGACAAAATAACATACCAGTTGTGCAAGTTTCAGCAATCCCGGTAATGTACCAAGGTAGTTGGAATTATAAAAAATGGTATTCCCTCCCGTCGTGGTAGTGGTCATCCTCATGACAGTGACGTTGTGAGACATGGTGGAATGAAACTGTAACATCATAACAAATTTACCATTATTCAGAATCCTGATGCTGAAGGTGAAACAAGAGAACATACAGAACATATATTTAAACTTTAATTAATATATTTAGAAAATATTGATCAAGGTTTAATTCATTTAATTCATGAATTAACTGTAAATGTTTAAAAGTGTGTAAGTATAATATTTTTCATATTGTTTCATTATAATTAAGAAGACTAAATTTTCACTAAGGTTCACTAAATTTAAAAGAACACTTTTGTTACAATTGTTTCACTATATAATCATAATCGCTTCACGCACACAAATGCATGAAACACTGTAGATTCAAATACATACTATATTTTCTACTAAATTTATTTTCTCCGATACCTATTTTGTAATAAGGTGTCTCATATCTGAAAACGGACGTCTAGGTCAACGTGTTGCCGCCGCAAGGTTTATATGCCGAGGCCGCTTGCTCCCGCCAATAAATAAACGCTTTTTAAACATTTTAATCCAAGTGAAAAAAACACTTCTTCAATTACCTATCTCGCCAAACTATTAAATAATAATGAAAAAGATACAATAACAACGATAGAATTAAAGTACCAAATATAATATT
This sequence comes from Nymphalis polychloros, assembly GCA_905220585.2. Taxonomy (NCBI): domain Eukaryota; kingdom Metazoa; phylum Arthropoda; class Insecta; order Lepidoptera; family Nymphalidae; genus Nymphalis; species Nymphalis polychloros. The sequence continues at coordinate 7,551,405 of HG992247.1, forward strand.
CTTAGTACAACTACAGCGATGATTTTAGCGGATGACGCATGTTTGCAATACAAATTTAAGTTAATTTTGATTATATTAAATGAAATTGAAGTGAAAAAGCTCATTAATCCTTATTTGTTCAAAACAATGTCAAAGCAACATATAAACAGATAATAAACAAGGATAAGGGCACTAAATATAAAACATATTTAATAAAAACATAAGTGCGGTTATTTGCATGTTATATTCGTTGCAAGCCTAAAAATACTATGAACAGTATGATTGAATTGTATGTTGTTGATGTTAATAATAAGTAATTCTACATACTTACATTTTTCGTCGGTTAGTAAATAGAAGTACAAATTAAAAGACAGATTCCGGGCAGCAAGGTAGAGCGCTTGCGAGTGACTGCATTGAGCCATTGACAGAGGGTCTGACTCACTTTCTGTTTCGCGCATGCGCAACGTCAGACTGACATTGTATATACAAAAACAATATGTACATACACCATCGTCACAAAAATAACTTTATCTGAATCTGAACTTGATTAAAGATTTTCAATATACATATGTACATACTAGTGTTACATGTACAATATCGAAACACGGAAACAAATATTTTATATACCTACTTCATGCATATCGTGTTAATTAACTTGAGGAAGGCAAATTTAATACTTAAATAGTAAAGCTTATTTACTTAAATAATAATATTTTTATTGAAATTTGACGTGGGATGAATAGATAGATCATGATTTTAATCAAAAGTAAAGTCTTACTCAATAAAAGCATTCAATAGGTGATTAAATACCTATATCATATATAGGATACATTTTTTTTGTCATTAAAACATATTTTTTATAATTATGTCATAAGCCCAAGGTTTTTATAATTATGTGCATTTCAAGGCACAGTTTGATGCGATTCAAATCATTTCTGACTAGAATACTTCATGCAGGAAACCCTTTTTTCAATAATAATTCCGATTCTCTGTATAAGAAGTGAACAAACTTCCACTGGAGGATTAAAAAAAAAAATATATATATATATATACATGTATTTGGATTAATCAATCCATTCAATAATTTTAAATACCTTTTAAAGGTATCTTTTGGTGAGGATTCGTGATTTTTATCGACGAGCTTGCACAAAACTCTACCACCAATAACCCTGACGCCGCAAATATTGCTGCTACAAACATCTATTCTAAATTTAAAAATCCTATCATAGGTATCTTACGTGCCATGATTATTAAAGATAGTATAAATGTGTATGTTTTGAGCAATGAATCCGGAGAATAAAACGTCAATGTAAAACGAAACGTACCGTGCAACGAAAACATTCGAGAAAGTAGAATTACATTAGAGTCGAATTGAAAATTCAAATTAATTTTGTAATAAAACTATATTTACATAAAACCGTTTATTTGATTTCTGACCGAGCAATTTTTCTTTGATAAAGCTGTTTCTGTGACCATGGAGAAATTAATATTGCACGTTGTTTTCTCACGGTCAGCACGCAATACCAGATAACGCAAATTAACATATGAATTTAGAAAGTTATCCAAATTAAAGAGGATTATTTTTTGATACACCTGACTGATTGAGGACTTACCTTAATATAGCATCATTCACAACCATAACATATATACACAACATAATAAAGTGACCGCTACACGTTGGTCCTGCACCTTGAACTCTTTCCGGTCGGGTTGGATTTGCCATCCCATCGGATTATGAGAGCGATGGAATAGAGAGTGTACAGACGAATGCACCACAACATGTCCTGCCCAGTTTGCTACTCTCACTTGAGATTGGCGGACAAGAGATCATCATCACAGATATATATGCAAATATTATCTCAATTAAAATCAAACAATGCCCCTTGTAATTATGGCAATAATGCTAGCAGCATTTTACCGTTCAATCGGTATTCCGTTTAACTGTACTTACCCTATTTTGAGAACAACAAGACAAGGAATTACATCCTTTGCAATTTTTGCACTATTACATCATTCAATTGTTTCAATTACTAACAGCACAAAGATATAAATTTAAATTAGAGACGAATATTTCTGCGGCTTGCTCCATTCAGGATTTTCGGCTCTGCCTGCGTTTACCCTATTTTGTAATGAATACACAAAGACAAATTTTCAGAGATAATACATATCTAATAATATAATTAATAATTACGATTATTCATTCAATTACTCTATTAAAAATACCTAACGTGTTAAGTTTATTTTATTGGTGCAATTACGCTATTTTTTCACAGACTAGTCTGATGATCAACTCGAACCATATGACAGTTGACAGATCAGATACTAGTTATTTTGCATGGCGAAAGCCTTTAACTTACAAAGCTTACACATAGTCATAACATGTTCCAGTGCTTTATTTAAAACTGTTTTGATGTCATTGATTAATAGAAAGCTAGCACTCCAACTCAGCTGTAAGGGCCAACAAAAGCCCGCCGGGCTTATGTACATTGTACATGGCCCACTTGATGTTACTTTATTTTGTTCAAACTTAATAATTTAAAATTCAAAGGCTTTATTAACATCTAAATAATTTGAATTAAATAACTGCTTGTGGCCACGGACGCTGCAAGTGTTTGAAACGTCATAAAATGAAAAAAACAACTATGAACGGATTCATAGCGTATATTTTAACATTTTAAAATATACGCGATACTTCTGTTCATAGTTGCTTAATTTAATTTGTAACAATCCCGAAACCTAAGAAATAATTAGGTACCTAAATATTTATTGTTTGTGGCCCGCGACACCATAACTACATGAAATGACACATGTTTGTGGCCCCTATAAAGAAAAGGTTGAGTATCGCTGCTCTAACTGAAGTAAAATGTTTAGCCGATGTAATCTAATTAACTAATAATTAGATTTACGGCCTTATAAACGTTGCTTAGTTAAAGACTGACTTCCCTTGCTACCATTATTGATTTGACATTGGAAAGAAAGAAGCAGCATCTGGCTAAACAACGTAAGGCCGGTACTGCCTTATTACAAAACTTGTTGCAAATGAATAAATATATTAATAAAACAAAAACAAATGTTAACACGTGTTTTATTAACTCATTACATATTAGTTAAATTAAGCTAGTGTGTAAATAATAACCCTCACATTCTAATATTAGGTACTTAGGTATGAAATCTTATATTTCATAACTTAACAACAATTGACACGTTTAATCAACATTATAGTACAGATTATAAAAATAATATTAGGTATATATGTATGTAATACTATGGTATATTCTAATTTGCACCGTAAACAGATCATTTATATAATCCTGTTCTATTGACTTGTAGTTCGAATTTATATCGAGAATTTGAAGTTACTTATTTCACAACCGTCAATGTTCATTGTAAATAATTCTGTTTTTATTTTCGTTGCTGACTGTAGTAATGTAGGTACTGTTTACAGTAAATATAATATGAATACTTGTAAAGTTAAGTAAATAAAATATAGATATCAATTTTCGACTCCGATATATGTTTGTATGAAAATTATATTGTAAACTATCCAGTCCTTAATTCATTTTAAGTCACTCGATTTCATACTATAAATGCGACTAGTTGTAAAGGGAATCATGATAATCGTATCGAATAATAAAATGTGCTAAGTGCCCGTATATTGAAACGTCTGTGAACACCGAATATAATTACTAAGTATACCTACAAGTGATATTTGAGAAATCTTAGCATATAATATATGTAAAAGAAATATTTAACCTGAAACATATCCCATTTATTACTATGAGTCAAACCCCAGTCACGCTTTATCCTAATTAATGGATGTGGACATATGTATTTAATTTAATAAAAACATGGGATAAATCAATTCCCAGTAAACATTGTTTAATATAGAAGTTTGTTCTCAAATGATATATGGCCTTTTGATTTCGTAATAATTCAATAATACGTAAATAATTTCATCAATAATAATTAATAAGATAAATACAATATATTTACTTTTACCAAAAATCGTCAAATAAAGTTTGTTAAACGACTGTACAATAGACTATAAAGATTTCTGTAAAATAAAATTAACAACAAGTTGTTCTGTTGCACCGGCGCAGACCGACTCTTCACGCTGCAGCAGCCGTTGCACTGCTTCTATGCTCTTGATACAAGTAGTATGAACTGGCACCATACGCCAGCGTGTTAAATATACCAAAAACCTGAAAATAACAATTTTTCAACAATTAATAAAAATAAAGATTTTTTATAAAAATAAAGTCTTATACATTTTTTTTCCTTCATTGTAATTGTGTTATAATATATGAATTGATTTACTTCTTATAAAACATTAGTGAAAATGGAAAGAAAACATTGGCCTGGCTCTCGACTATTAAACTTATTCTAAAAATTCATTTAAAAAATATATGTAGGCCTAAAAATAAATGTTGTTCACAAGTTTTTTATTTTTAAATTTCCGATATTAGTAGACAAGAATCCTTTTGATAATCATTGGCAAATTTCGCTTCTTATTTTCATTTATTAAATAAAGCCAGAAACCGAGAATTCTGCAATTAACTTGATACAAATATATCAAGTCTTGCTGGCTGTTCTATCTGACATATCACTTCCTCTACCTTTTTTACTAATAAAAGATAGAGGTATGCAACTTTCGATTTACTTTTCTTTTAATTAATATATATTTTAAAATCTATATCCGACTTACAGCAGCAGCTACGTTGCGCCCATAGTTGCCGTAGACTGATGTGAACATAACTATGAAGGCTATGAGGTAGAATAACGTCTCCAGACTTGTGCTGATGAGTTCCTAGAAATCAAAATAACTTTAGTTAACGAATATATTTATTATGAAATGTATCTCATGTTTTATTAAATTACAGAGAATCTATTCCGCTTAATATTTCAATTGTTCTAAAATACACAACAAATAATATTTTTGTGACTATATTGTATTCTGATCATTTTATTTAACTGAAAATTTTGCATGGAACTATTTTTGTTCATTTTTATCTGATCATTATTTTAAGATACTCACTGAAAGTACCCAATTGATGGGTATCTTAAGAGCCTCTCGAATGCTGAGCAGATAGACGAAGCTCCACATCAGAGTAGTGATGAAAGCGGTGACAGCCACGAACACGTACCACGCAGATGCCCATGGAGTTCCCAACGACATGCACAAAATGCCTAACACCTGAAATGAAAGAGAAATACGATATTACATCTAAATCGATTTATACTGTAAGTATCATTTTAATTCACAAGTTTAAATTCAATTTTTCAATTTAATTATTTTAATTTTATTTATTTATTTTATTGAGAAAGACCTTATCTTAATTCCCAAAGAGCTAGCTCTAGCTTTTAACTAATTATTAAATACATTTGACTGTTCTTGTTAATAATGAAAGACTTCATATTATTTTGTTATAATAGCTATCCGTTAGAGTTAGACTGATTAGCTATAAAACTATAGATACATATAAATAAAAAATAAAAACATAAAACCTACGTCATGGCTGTCTCGACGACAAGAGTCTAGACAAAGTTATTATGGATTATTATACCTTTCCACATAAACGCCCTATTTTTTATATTCTATTTTTATTACTCAAAATGACGTAACTAAAATAATTTACGAGATAAGGGACTCAATTGCCCGCAAAGTAAAATGTGTCACGAACTACTTTTAATTAAATATATATTGCAATATATTCTATGAATTTAGAATTAATTATATGGATACCACAGATACAAACACATTTTGTATTAGTAAGTTTCTTATTGAATTGAAAGTCATTATTTTTCTTAAATACTTGCTTGAAGTATGTACACTACTACTAATCATGCAGGTACTACCTATTGTTGTTTGTAAGAGTTGCAAACGTAGTAGATTCATACCTATAATTGTTTTTACTTGATAACAATTCTAGGATTCGAAACCATAATATATGTTTTTTAAATATTACATATTTATCAATTCAATAAGTAAACAATTATATTCAGATTAAACAAAAATAAGATTCATTAACCATGAAACTTATTTATTCACCTTATAAATATATAAGTTCTCGATTAATATTTCCAGTTGAATAAGAATAAAAATTATTCCTTGAAAACGTAACATGGTCTAGTTATTACAGTAAATTTTCTATAATAGGTGTTTAACAGAAATAACTAGCGGTAATATGTTAGTACCACTAGGGCAACGGTGTTCGTTAAAGCCTCCTCCCGCCTCGCATATAAACCGGTTTCATACAAACCGCACCCGCGCCCGCTCCACCTCACCGTCGTCGGTACGTTGTAGTTGTCGCAATACTCATAAACAGGTGTTGTTTGAGGAAATTCATAATAATCGATAGTAAAATATGACAAATCAATGTAACTGCTGAAAATTATTTCATAAAATACACACCTGAAGATAATCTGTCACATATTATCTATAATCTATCATTTAATAATTAATTTATAATCGTCATCTTTTTAAACTCATAATTTTTTAATCGTATTTAATAAAATCCTATTCGTGTCCCGGAATAACATGTATTTTATAGATAAAATTACTTAAAACACAATTTAAAGACGTAGTGAAATATCTAGATATCTATTATATGTATTGATAAGTATTATAAAACATATTGATGCCAAGCAAATCATCCATAGATCTATAACCGAAGTTAACACAAGTACCTGTCTCCGGAGCGTCACGGTAGCATGCGCAAGCGATCCCGTGGCGCTCCCGTTAAGACGGGAAGGGTACCGCTGGGTTTTTAGTGGGTATTCCGATAACCGGGGCACACTCGGTGCCCTGGACATATGACGAGCCCCACATACCCCTCCCCACTGTTCCCGTGGGGGGAAAAGCGAAAAGAGTTTTCCCAGAGTCAAAAAAAAAAGAGCACCTATGTCTTACCGCACGCTCTTCACCTCGTGATCTTATATGTTCTTTCAAACATATTTTAAAATTGACGTAACTGTTTTAAATTTACCTTTTAATTAAGCATAAAATATTTTTATAACATAATATATATTCATTTCAAAATAAATAAAATAGAAACAAACTAACATTACTTTATTAAATCTATTTTATTTAAACTTAAAGCTGGTTCTTACAATAAGTATTATGTTTTAGTTTATATATATCCGCCTCCTTACCGCTTTATTTTTCTTGTGTCCTTTACCCAAAGGTTGTCTGGAAGAGATCGCTCTTTTAGCGATAAGACCGCCTTTTGTACATTAACACTGTTCTTAAATAGTATTTATAACTGTATGTTTCCTTGATCATGTATGTGTTGTACAATAAAGCATATTCTATTCTATTCTATTCTATATCCGATTATCTTACATAGTTAGTTTTGTCAGCGTTCATCAGAGAGTGCCCTTACAGTGCATTTTCTCTTTGAATTTATTAACATAATGAGCTATATCTTAAAAACAATACACAACATATAAGCATATCAGCAGGGCCGTTTCAGCTTTTGTTTATGCATTTGTATGTGAAAGCTAGTCAAATTTTGTGTAAGTCGATAAACTTATAGTTTATTAGATTGCTGCTATAATTTCGTATAATTAAATATATGAATATTTATTATTAATTATAATTTTTTACTACTAAAGTATCTCATTTATCGATTTTCGCTGATTTGACCAGTTGTACGGTTACACTTGATATAAAATTGTAAATATACGTGAGAGTTGAAACTTTCAATGATGCTTAAATTAAATGAGAACAAAAATCGATGTCACGTGTGACGTGCCGTCGGTTGGTGAAAGTGGCGTACCTACGCCGCCATGCATACGTATGGGGCACGACCGCCATTCGACTTCTATCAATGGGACCACTGAGCATCAACGCTTTTACACGACCAAGTTTCGCTCTAAATAACAAAACGTAGCCGGATTTCCGAATCCAGTAGTTGTACTAAAACAGACATACTACGATACCTTATTCAAAAATTTGCATTTATCACGTATTGATTAAACTAAACTAAACTGTTCTCTAACTCTCTAGCTATATAATGCTATTGGCATTTTCTATGTCAAATACAATTCTTACAAACATAAAATTAAAATTTACGTTCGTCAAAAATCTAAGATGCAAGATTTTTTTAATATGCTCGTTATCTCTATTTACGTAATTTCACCATAATCGTAAATAAACGTCAATATTTGTATATAATAGAACTCATACTCATGTTGATTATATCACATGTTTATAACTAAGATATCTGACTCTTTTTCATGAGACTCACATGTGATGGACTAACATTAATACTGCAATATCTATTAATTTTTTCTACTGTCAATATATTTCGAAAAAGTAATTGTGGTTTGAAATTAATGTGTAAGATAATGTATTCAAACCAACTTATACTAAAGTAGGGCAGGTAGGGTAGGTAGTATATTTTTTAATTCATTATCGAATTATAATAAAAATGGATTAATATCCTTAATATAACAATTATTAATTATTATACGAAGACGAAAATCATGTCGAACGTCCATGTTGCACCCACTCAAATAACGGTTGAAAATTCTGCACTCGAAGTTGTGGGCAATTATGTTTACGATCAGACCATCCAACCAGGTAGGTCTAACTTCGAGAAGGAGATTAATCGTCGAATCCAACTCGGCTGGGCTGCGTTCAGCCTACGCGATATATTCTCATCCCAAATACCAGAAAGGTTCTCGCTGGGGCAGAAAGGTTCTCGAGTGGCGACCGGGAACCGGAAGACACAGCGTGGGCAGGTACAAGGTAGACCGACGATATCGTAAGGGTCGCGGGAAGCCGTTGGATGCGGGTAGCGCAAGACCAGCTATCGTGGAAATCCTTGGAAGTGGCCTTTATCCAGTAGTGGACGTTTTCCGGCTAAGATGGTGATGATAATAACCCTAAAAATACATAAATCATATATTCAAATAATTACCTTTAATTAAATAAAATGTTGTATGTATTTCAGGAATTATTTGTTACGAAAAACCAGATAATAATGTGAATGTTTAAAATAAAAAAAATGACCCCGTTATAGATTCAGAAATGTGCCGCCTATCGGTTGATCTAAATCGCCACCTACGATAATACTTCTTACTCATTACAATACAGTATAATAAAATAAGAAATACAAAAGTTATTAAACTTTACAAACCTACCTAGACCTTTACCTTGATAAGCGTGATTGTCGATGGTCGGTCTATAGTCAGCACGAATCGGTATGGCTAAGGAATCGTATTAATATAATGCATCCGTGGCTAAAAAAAAAAGGACTACTCAGGCTATTTTACATCCCTATGCTTTGAAAATTTACAAAGTTCTTATTATTATTGTTTGTATTAATTTAAGCTAAAATATTGGAAATTAACATAATAATCATTAGTTAAATTGCAAGTTAGGATCTGAAATCTGGGTCTTTAATTTGAAAGTTTGTTAACAAGGCCAAATCGAGTATAGATTTCTAACACATATCACTGATTTTTCTTTTACGTTTAAAAATAAACATATTCTATTTCAATGAATCAACTCTCAATACTGTTTATATTTTAATGATAATATATAAATAATTACCTAATAGGCTATCAAATTCATTATTTAGATTAAAGTTTCTAAGCTATTATATATCTTCATTCATTACTTTGATATTTTGATGTTTAAAGCGTACAACTTCAAATATTGAAAGGTAACTTGGATTACCTAAACCGTATACAATACAAAGTAATCGCTAAACGACGCAACCTTCAGACAAACTACTTATGCATACATTGGAACGCTTAAAGATATACCAGTTATCTGCTTGAAACATAAATAACTAATTCTATCTATCACTATCGTAATTCGTATGTTTAACGAACTGAATGACGAAAAATACATTATTGATATTTCTTTATTTGCACGTAAAAAGCTTAATAATTATCGAAATTTCTTAAAATCTACAATGTTTTGATAAAACAACACTGACTCCAGTTATAAATTAATAAAAATCAATATGTTCTCTTTGAACGTTTCAGAGTTTCAATCAAAAGGCGAATAATTTTAAAGACCGAATTTAAATAAACAGGATATCCTGTTATTATGAAAAGAAGTTTACTTAAAATTTATCTATATTATTAATATATAAAAAAGCTAAGATACGAGATAATAAAACTACAAAAAGGCCAGTGACAGATAGTGAAAGAAATGTCAATCACACATTTCCTTGTCACATTTAAATAAGTCATTGCACTAACATCGCTGTAAATGTCACTATCACAATAATGAGTCTATTTACAAACTACGTGTTATAAGAAATTGAATTAAAATATATAATTTTTTTTTACATATATTTAATCTTGAAATTGTCTACCTTTAGTTGCTATATATATTATCTACCTCTGTTTATATAAAGATATAACGCTTTTAAAATATTAACTAAAACATACACAAAGGTAAAGCTTTTGATCAAATTGCTCTAAGAATAGAAAATCACATTTATAGGTATTTGTGATATATCACAAAAAATGATGATAATGATTCTAACGATAAATTCACCCAAATCTGTTTAGGCATTTTGGTGGAATAAAGAGACTAACATACATGAACACAGATGAACCCTAAATTCACTTATTTTTTGGGCCTTACACGACGCGCCGGGCAACAAGCTAGTTAAGACGATTTATTTTAACCAATTGGTTTTGTAATAAATAATTCAGAAGTTCAGTTCTAATATAATATAACGCATAATGTTTACCTTAATGTAAGAATGTAAAATTTTAAGCTAACATAAAACTTTAATATAACCGATACTACTTACAGTATTTTAAGGGACCGGTTTAGATTCAGAATTATAGTGGGATCGTTATTTATCGTTCCAAACAAAAAATAACTAAACATACGCATACGCTATTAGAAAGTTAAGACAATTAACTGAAATTCTGACTATTGAAATACATACTATATATTATTTTGCCAATTTTTAACTAATAATAACAAACGGCATATTATTTTAGGGTAAAACTTTAGACATCAAATCTGTTTTATTATTCAAAAAGAGGTGACTAATCTATTTATAATCTTGGAGCTCGAGACTCCCTTGGAGATCGCTTTTTTAACAAAATTGGAATACTTTCAGTTGTTCATGTTCGCAACAAATTTATGTAAATCCACAATAATGTCGATATTTTCAATAGAATAACCATTAAAATCATTCTAAAAACACGAAAAGTAAAATTTGGTATACTACAAAACATTCAAAATTAAAATTCCGCCGGTATTTAAACCTGTGCCTTTAAAAACATTATTAGATAAGGCTCATTAAACAGAACAGGATTATATAGTTGATATAACATCGCGAAGTTAGTATGCGTTGATTTCCATATGGGACATATTAAGTTTGCCATTATGGTTACCTATTTAAATTAAAAAAAAAAAACATTTAATCATACAAACTATTCAATCTCATAATATTGTTATAGATTATAAAATAAAATCATTATATTTTAGAAGCTTCAACTGAAATATTGGTTTATTACTTTGCCATTATTAGAAACGACGCGGACGTTACAAACACGTAAAGTGAAAATATGTGAGGTAACATTGGGGTCAGTGGGTACGTTTACCGACGCACCCGAAAAATACGTCGATTGTTCAACAACCATAATTCCGTCCGTAGCTTGTCTGATAAAAAAGATAACTATGTGGCGGTGAACTATAGTTTTTTGCAGTGTTTATTGAAATGTTAAATAACATATTTGTTAAGTAGACGTTGAATGAAGTTAAAATAGCTTAAAAGTTTATTTTTAGGGAAAAAATATTTTTCTCCTATATTCAGTGTATTGTATCTATCGTATTACTTATCAGTAAAAACTTAAAAAAAATCAAGATAAAGAAATATTTATATCCTGTAAATAAATATCTGAAAAATAGCAATATATACGTAGATTATAGATTTTCAGAAAATTCCGAAGCATACATTTAGTAGGTAATAGATACTGAAACTGTGGCTGCGTTGCGTTGGTAAATAGGGATTTCATGTCAACGACCGCAACGCGCCATCACTATGCACTTCCCGTTACCACACACCTTACTTCTTCCGCACTAGCTCCCCATTCAGTATGCACCAACTCTAGGAAAGTAGAACTAGTTACCTCAAACGCTGTCTGAATTAGCGTGAAGAAATAACCGAATCATTATATCCATATATATAACCGAGAATTGGAGTTAAATTGGCAATTTATGACTGTTTGAGGCGCACGCATGCGGGAATGACGCAATACAGTCTCGAAACTGCATTATTTAATGTGAACACCATTCTTGTTATGTTTGGCCAAAAACAATCACTATTCTGCCTACTGCGCATACATTTTCCCGCCTACATTCTACTTACTTCCTTTCTATTCATTTGTTTTTAATTATTAGTAATTTTGTAAAAGATAACTTCGTCGCGATAACTTTACGTCGCTTGCTTTGCGTTATCGTCACAAAAGATAAAAATAAAAACTTATGTGTCTTATGATTCACTATATTACCTATTCACTATAATCTATTTCTTAACAATATAGCTTTAACTATCATAATTTGTTGTAGAAAATGAGTTACACTTGCTAGTTTTCGATTTACAATCTTAGTATACAAGTATTTACGAGCGTTACGCTATGGACATTCAATAATATTTCGTAATACGACGACAAAATACAAATAACATAAAATTACCGTTTTATAATTATTATTTTTTTTGAAGTACGAACGTACTATGTTATTTTAATGATTGTATCATTTATCGAAAGAAATACTAAATCCTAATTGGTATCTATATACAAAACATCTATTTAAAAGTACAGGGTGTGTAATGTTATCGTTTGTAGCGTAAATGTTGACTAACTCGCTCTAGATTGTACCAAAGTATCGCGTGAGTTTAACACATTGTTATAAAAAATATTTTTAGTTTCTTTACGTTATTGAAATGAAATATAGCATAATCATAAATATAAAGGTTATTTAGAAAACGGTTGAATGTTAAACAATATTATTTATACTACTAACAAAGGATTTCTTGATGTTTTATAGTAGATTATTTACCGAGGATTTCATGAGTAATTTTAAATAATCGGTGATATGGCGGATGTCAAAAATCCTTTAATTTTTCTTCCATCTTTATCATCAATTATAGATAAATATTATTTGTCTGTATTTGTCTTCTACAAATACAGATAAATAAAATGTATCTATAATTTCGATCTGATAACACAAGAACTGTCTTAATATGTAAATGATTCACGTAAAGTATATTTATGTCACTAACGCAATATCGAGATGGGTTAAATTTTCTGATTATTGCTTCCATAGATATATCAGGTCAACCTTTTCATATATAAGCCATAGTGTACTAACAGAATTCTTTGCCTTATTAAAGTGGATAAGTGCTCTAATGAAGCGAATGATGTTAAGAGTTAAAAGGGCAAAGGTGACTAGTCGCTGTGACAGTTTATCTAGATGATTCCTTTAATTACAATTATTACGACACGAATATAAGACATTTTTTGTTTTGGGACGAATATAGCTTCACTTTTTAAAGAGTATCAAATAATATGGAAAAAATAAATAAGCTACTTAATACAATTTTCAAATTGATATATAGGTACACATTTTCGTCGTCGATTCCCATGACCCGTTTTCTTGTGTGCGTGTCTAACAAGTGAATAAGAAGAGTGCGTCCACCAAAAATAACATACTGTTACTGTAGCAGCGAATAAATATACGCGGTAGTAAAAGCTAATAAAAATCCGTGACATAATGTTGGCATATATACCGATGATTCTTGTCGACGGACCATTGTTATTTTTGTTTGAGAATCTGGGATCTGTTTAATTTCAGTGGTAGCTTTTTGCGTATTTGCACTACCTTTATCCTCGACCAACAAGCATGATGTCGCGGCATCGCCCTGAGAATCTAAAAAACTAGTATGCTTTCAATGCAACACTTATTTATTCTCAAAAATTTATATGATCGTATTTATTTTTATTTGGCAGATAAAAAGAACGGCTCTTGAACGTCTCGATCCGATAGACACAGAGCCCACATTAATATCAAAATTTCGCAAAATCCTTTTACTCTCCTTTTACGCTGTCAGTTTGTTAGTCGGGTCATTGCCCCTTATATAGATGTCGAAGCTAGATTGCATTAATAAGTCGCCAATAAATATTAACAACCTTTTTTCAAAGATTAATTAAGAATGAAAAGTAAGTGTTGATTATTAATCCTGTTTATACAGGTTGACTTTTTTCGTCTGAAGAAAAAAATAACACAAATCTTAAAATAGAAAAAGGATTATTACTTTGATTATCTTTTAATTTATATGACTAAGCCTATATATATAATAGATTCAAATACCTAAGAAATTTATTTGATTACAACAAGTAATGACACTTATATACTGAGAAACTATAATTACAGATATCGATTGTTAGATATTCGATCACGTTGAAAACCGCAATAGAATCAAGTACATTAAGGTTACTAGGAAGGTAAATATTAAAAAAAAACATACATATAAAACAATTGGTGCAATTGTATAAAATAGTATTCTATGTTTTAAAATGCCATTATTTACTATGATTAAATATTAAATAATGTACATACATGATACATTTTTGTACGTATCAAGAACGTAGAACTGAAGGGTCACATAAATGTTTAGTTGAAATTTCACCTTTATCTAAAGCTTAAAATAATATGTCCTCTTTGTTTAATCGTTACGTATATTCTCGTCACTTTAACTCTTTCGCAAATACGCAACACAATAGGTGTACATACTGCGGTTTCTTGAGTTACAACACTGTTAAGTTTTGTAATTTTGTAAAACAATACTATCTCATATCCAACTTCATTCTGGATAAATTCATGTCATAACGAAATACTTTTTTGGGCTCACTTATTAGACTACATTAAACATAGAAATGAAGTTAGATATCGACTTACTACTTTTTATATTCGCCTTTCAATACGGTGTTAATTTGTAAACTTGATTATGTACATTTATGTATAGCATAGAGTGAAATGATGAGAAAACAACAGGTTGTCACAACTCACTCCGGCTACGCCGCAGACATGGACGAGGCAACACCGGCCGTCGACGGACCTATGTGTAAACGCCAGAACTACTTTCATTTCGACATCAGCTTTCACCCAATGCCGCTCTCATATAAAAGCTACAACTGCAAAATTACAATTCTACGATAACCAATTAGAATTTTAAAACTAATAACCATAATACAAAAAAAGAAACTTAAATAAAAACATTTATTGAGACCGATTCGAGAAATATAAAAACTTGTATTTAACCTTCTTAGCTAAAGTGCCTCGTATGTAAAGATTTTATCAAAATATTCGTTATGCTTCAACTTACACAATCGTAGCCATTGCAAGGCATGAGAACATTTGAATTTAATCGCAAAAAAATAAAAGTATTAGTTTTAAGTTGAGGTAAAATACAAATATTATCATCAACAGTGCACCTCTATAAATAAATTGTTGGTTTTGTTGTAAACATATACAATACTTTAGAGTCAGATGATGTACACATATCGATAAAATTATTATTGACAGATAGCTTAATGCAATAAGATAAAACATTTAAATAGGCTTAAAATTTTCAATGAAAATAATCATAAAGAATGTTTATTAATTTATATATTTCGAGATTTAATTAAATAAAGTCGACTTTAGTACTTAGAAACAATTTATCATGAAATATTTTTATAAGATTACCTACTTACCATATTAAGAAACCATTTATAGAATGGACAAGTGCAACAATACTATAACTTGCATGACACTGCTGTTCTTCAGAAAGAGTAATCAATAATAAGCATATATCTAATCAAAAATGTTTTAACGTACTATAAACACGGTCATTTTATTTTACTTATTCAGTCCTATCCTTGAAAACTTCTGTTAAGTTCTCGCGTTAGAATAATGGCGTCTAATCGTTGCATTTATTTAATTTTCTATTTAATGTATATTAATTAAGAACTATCATTTATTGTGTATTTGAAAAACTGACTACAAGAAAGTCTCATATGAAATCGTGTATTTAATAATTTTAGTTTTCTAATTTGGTTAATGTATTTCAGTATCGATTTTTTAAATAAGTAGTAAGCCTTTTCCGCTGTCGAAGAGAAGGTTATTCCATCACACTGCGAACTTCACCCGACACTTGCGGGTTGCACTATTTTTACAGCCGATTGGGAGACCAATGATAAAAATGGTTATAATTTTTTCGTTAAGATCCCCATCGGCATCGCCTTACTAGTATTACTACTACATACTACTAAATTAGATTTTTACTGTCATTTCTCGTTTTAAATTTATAATTTTTAATTTTGTTGTCCCTAAAGTAATTATTATCAATATTCAACATCACATTCGAAAATAACAAAGGATTAGGAACTTAAACAGGTATAATAATAGCAGGTACTAAACCTGCTATTATTGAATTTCTATACTTCTCAAAAGCGTGTAATAAATATATCATACCTAACGCACCAAAACTCATTTTAGGGCAATGTTCGCCTTCACTACCATCGACCGATAATAATGTTATTTGACTCGACGTACATGCGACAACTCAAGGACTCTGCTTTTATAGTACCGATGTAATCAAAATCCTTGAACCCCAATGTTAGTCACTATTGTAAGGTGCCCTTTTTATATCTATATTTTACGTCACACGAGATTGATTAAGTAAACTTAAGCTTGATAAAAAATTCTACCAAAATTTCTAGCATGTGCATGGCATTGCATGGGTAATAATAGTATTTTATCTATTTATTAATCGACTGTAGTTTTTCATTTAAATAAAAAACCAAACAATTAATATTTTTAATATTAAAATATACTACGAGCAATGAAGTTGTCTTCTTTATCAATTTGCAGGTCTTGTGTGGGCGAGCATACGAGTATGTGAATAAGGTCATGTCAGTGAGGTCAATGATTTCCGACAATTACGATGACATAAGGCTATATAGCCTTGTTTATTTAAGAGTGAGTTAATTACGCCCATAGGTCACTTAAATAACACCACCAACCACATTTACGAGAAACCTTACTTACATATTTTTTATTTGAAATCTTATAATAAGTAATGATTTTTCTTGATATCTTCTGTTACAAATTATATTCTGAGTGAACATTAAAACGTAAGCTGCAATGGAATTTTATTTCAATATTTCATATTGATAAATTTAAAACTAATACAACACAATTATGTTCTCTACCTCTTATAACTTGTAGTTACAACAAACGTAAAGCTAAACGTAAAATTTAAGCCTACCTACTACAATTATTTCTACACTTAAATTAAGAAATATTTAGTATACGTGTTTTTACATAGAATAAAGGAAGAACTTGTCATATGTTATAAGGAAATTAATATCGGCAAATTTATTTAATTACTTATGTAATGGAATGTTTGAGATGATGTAAGTAAGCCCATTACCGAATAAACCTTAATAGATTTACTTAATTTTTGTGGCCACATAATGCCCTAAGTGAAATAATCATTTCGGTGATTAACCCAAATACTAATGTATTCGATAAATCCCTGTTAATGTGTTATTTGTTAACTGTAAAATATTTTATGAACATCCATTTCAAAAACTTCAAAAAATTGATAACTTTCATAACTTTCTCTTATCGCTTTTTTCTAACTTATCCAAACTATTAAAAAAAATACGAAATCACAAATTTAAAAGTAACTTAGACTGCTTATTAATTACAGTTGTTATTGAATTTATTTTTCCTTCCTGTTGTTCGACACGAAGGTGCAAATGAAAATTTCAATAAAATATTATTAAAAGATCAGATTGAAAAACGGCAGTACTGTTTACAAATACGATAATCTTACACTGGTTATCTTTAATAAATCCATACAAGGTCGACTGGATTTTTATCATTTATGATTCAAAAAACGTGACGCCTTGTATGTTAAAACTAAATGTAGAGATGATTCAATATATAGGATACGTAGAATGAGCACAGATGCCTACGTAATAATTGCAAGGATACAGTAGAGTCACCGAATGATATCAGCATTCAGCATGGATTTTGTTGCGTAGGCGACTGTCGTTCCTAATTCGATATAAGAAAATATAAGTTTTCTTTTTCGTTGCTATTAAATATTACTTAAAAATGTAACTTGAATATATAAATTATATGTATTAATAATATCACGAGACGATGAATCTCTGTAGGTGTATGTTTTGTGTTGTGTAATATTGTTTTGTGCAGTACGTTTCAAGCTGACAAGTAAATTACTATGATACGTGACATGTCTGACAACAAAGTGATGAACGGTAGAGTTTTAATACATTTACTGAGCGTAAAGAACCTTTCATGTACCTGTTTATTACATTCATATTTTATACGTCTTGAAAAACTCTTGTTGGTATTTTACTTTGCAACGCTAAAATAAATAATTAGAACCCCTTAACAAAACAAGTTCATGTTTATTTTATTTATTAGTTATGTAAATCAGCAGGTTCGACACGATCGATTTTAAAGCAAAATAAGGTTTATAACTTTGAGCTCATCTCAAAAGCATTAGACAAATTACAATGTTAACAAGACGCGACAAAATCTAATTTAGGATATATATTTTTATTTACCTTTGAAATTTCGAAAGAATCTGTTATTCTTTTACTTACATATTCCATCTTTTATTAAGTTTATACCTTAATAAGGTCCTTCAGACCGATTTCGGCCACGGCGGCCAATCTCAAGAGAGATTAGCCAACTGCGCAGGAGATATTATAGTGCACAAGTGTGTGCGCAAACACAGGTGCACTCTCTTTTCCTTAGCTCTCATAATCCGATGGGACGGCAATCCGACACGACCGGAAAGAGTTCAGGCGCAGGACCAACGGCTTAACGTGCTTTCCGAGGCACGGGAGTGTACACACTTCCACCTTCCAGACTCCGGGCTGCTACTGAGAATTTTCTGACAGAAAAACCCAATAACTATTTATTGGCCCGACCTGGGAATCGAACCCAGGACCACCGGGTCTGCAGCCTAATATCTAGCCACTAGACCAGCGAGGCAGTCATACCTTAATGGGCTATGTAACCATTTAATAGGTCAAAGGTTCAAATCCTGTACATGAATAAATTCTTATAAGTGTGATAGACTTGAAAGTGTATCAATTAGTTTAGTTTTTATATTATTAAGTTCCCTGGAGATATCTAAACACTCTATAAAGCTAATATACCCACGCTAGCGTAAAACAAAATAACAAAGATGTCGCCATCGTTGACATAAAGATTACCCTATAAGGTGTGTTGTGCGTAGTATCAATCATGAGGTGGGTTCATACTAGCACCTCCGCAATTGTCTTATTAATCTTCGAAATTTTATACTGTTTCCTATGATTTTCATCTCTATAGTTTATAGAAGCTATATCTATAGCTTCCTAAGCAAAAACACAGTGACCTTAATAAATAACTAAAGGAACCAATCACTATTAAATAGAGTTGATTACGTTTCGTCGTCTCAGCCCTAAAAACTTTCAATGTATATTTCAATGACAATGTATATGTCATTACGATCATAGAAATATAATAGTTCATAATTAAAATACATACGACCATAGTATCGACAAGGAGGTGATATGATCACCCGTTTGCCTACTCGATAATTTAACATAATTAGTTGTCGCGGGTGAATAATTAAAGTTAGCTGTTGATATCTATTGAAATACATACCAGTTGAATAATTTTCAATAAACCGGGTGGTGTTTTGAAATAGTTAACATTGATTTTAATCCAGTCAAGCGCACCGCCTTGCTGCTGTTGCGGTGGCGCCTGCTGCTGTGCAGGTTTATTGTGATCAACAGTCACCACTGTCTCAGGAGCCATCATCCTCTATGTGAATTCTTGTTGTTCGAATGAAAAGTTAAGATTTGAAAACACTAGCACTGACACTTGAAACCTTAGCACACTAATACGCGTAATTCATTGTTGTCCGGCAGTAGCGAGCGTAGTACAGATCGTGCGGCGCGCAACTGAAGAATGACGGGGAACGAGAATGGGTGGCGACCGTCCTCGAGTCGCTCGTCGCGCTACAATGTGCGGCGTCGCGCGTCGTCAGCAGCTGCTGCCCGGTACCATTCGCCCGGTAACGGAATGTTATATACAAACATCGGCTATTTGTACATTTGTAGGCCAAATTACACGGAAAATATACATTTTTGTGCAACAACAAAAAGTATAACATGTTTTGAGTACATAAGTAATAATAAAATAAACCATTTACAATTAAGACAAAGTTATTATAGTAAGTTGTTCATGCTAAGCGCCGCACTCCAAGAATGCGAAGAAAATTGTATAATTCATCTCGGTACCAAGGCCGAGGTGTGCCCTATGTTACTTGCCTTCGCCCTTCAGGTATTCAATTGTGCAATAAATTATCCAAATAGCAATTTAATTTGCATTACACGTACCTATAAACTACATGAAATAATTCAACAAAATGCATAGGACCGACGAATGTTTTAAAAATACATATTTTAATTTGTAGTTATAATTAAATGGTGATTTATATAAATGGATTAAAAAATTACATAATTAAATAATAGTTTAGAATTTCATGCAGATTTTCATAGTTCTTACTTTAAAAGTTAAGATATTAATAAGTTTTGAAGAAAAATTAGTTTAAATACACTTAACTGACAAGTATTTAGTACCTACCTGTAATAAAATATGAAACATTAAAACATAAAAAAGCGCCTGACCAAATCTTGATGGCAATGTAAATTTTAACAGTCTGCTGTTAAATTACTATAAAATTAACCGACTTTATATGAAAATAAAGTTAGAATACGAATAATTGATTAGTGAGTGAGTAAATGTAAATTTGACGAGCCGGTTGGCGTAGTTGGTAAGATACTTGCCTTTCACGCCGCAGGTCGTGGGTTCGATTCCCACCCGTAGCAGACATTTGTGTGCATGAACATGTCTGTTTGTCCTGAATCTGGGTGTAATTATCAATATAAGTATGTATTTACAAAAGAAAAGTAGTATATATAGAATATCAGTTGTCACATGTCTGGTTACCATAATACAAGTTCTGCTTAGTTTGGGACCAGATGGCCATGTGTGAATATTGTCCTAGGATATTATGTCCCAGGATATAATTCATATTAAGTCACCTCACATCCAGCAGCCTATTCCAAATATAAAACTGCTCACGAAGACAGCTGTCTACACGATACTCTTATGAGAGGATGTAAATGCCCTTCTATAGAGACTGTCAAAACGCACACGTATCTTGGTCTAATTGTAGAAAATAAGATGAACTGGAGTCAGCACATTGAATATGTTTGCAATAAACTGCCTCAATTTTTAGCAATTATAAATATTATAAAATCTCGAATTCCGTACAAAGTTAGATTTATATTGTACAACTCATTTGTAGACTCATATATAGTACCATATGGCCTGAGTAGCAACGGTCGAACATTTCATATTTATTTGAATAAATTATATAAACTTCAATTAATCCCTATCAACATAAGAGCCCATTCCTGTGACAGAACCACGTCCCACTGTTCATGTTTGCCACTTTGTGTGGTACCCAGCACCCGATACCTCGGTGTTGATATAGATAATAACCTTAAGTGGCATACTCATATAGGTAACTTAATATCCCGACTTCGTAAACTTGTCTATTTTGTGAAACTTCTCAGATTCACAGCAAGTATAGACACACTCAAAATGATTTATTGTACTCTTTGCCAATCGCTTTTGTCTTACTGTGTTGTTTGTTGGGGAGGAGCCGACAAAACTAGTATGCTGAAACTAGAAAGAGCTCAGCGAGCAGTCCTCAAAGTTATGTACTGCAAACCCTTTAGATATCCAACAAATTCATTGTTTAAGGACAGCGAAGTTCTAACGGTTAGGCAACAATACATACTGCAATCTGTTCTGAGAAAGCATCGCTCTCCAGTCATTACTACTAATAAGCGCCGCAAAGATGTTGTCTTTCCTACGGAGGTACAAAATACCAAATTCGCACGCAAACAAGCGCGTTTTGCGGCCCCTAGACTATACAACAAAATTAATAATATTTTAAAAATACACAACTTAAATAGAAGAGACTGTAAAATAAAATTAAAAAAATGGTTGATGACACTGGATTATGTTAACACAGAAAAACTCCTTTGTTAACACACACGCACGTGCACACACACACCCACACACACACACACACACACTCACTCACACACACACACTCACACACAATCACACACACACAATAATATATTGTAACGCTAATATACATATATATCCTAAGATAGTCATGCACACGGGCTATGTGGTCGTATAAAGTGAAATTTGACTTCCAAGATACAGGTTATCCTAGCTTGGAAGTCAATAGACTTATTTTGAGTATTAACTATAGGGTTTTCCATTAAGGGCGCTTGATCGTGCAGAACTTCCATCGTAGCGTGTGCTGTGTGGCACGTAGCGCCGTCCTGTTGA
The DNA here is from genome assembly GCA_905220585.2 of Nymphalis polychloros. Classification (NCBI taxonomy): domain Eukaryota; kingdom Metazoa; phylum Arthropoda; class Insecta; order Lepidoptera; family Nymphalidae; genus Nymphalis; species Nymphalis polychloros. The sequence continues at coordinate 7,573,885 of HG992247.1, forward strand.
AACCACATGTTGTCCAGATCCATATTCTCGATTTCAGGCCAAAAGAAGTTGGTTATCATCGACCGGTATCGCTCACCATTGACGGTGACGGCCACACCATTATCGTTTTCGAAAAAATACGGACCAATCACGCCTCCGGCCCAAAATCCGCACCAAACAGTCACTTTCTGCGGGTGCATTGCCACTTGGTGAACCTCGTGTGGATTGGTCTCGTCCCAAATACGGCAATTTTGCTTGTTGACATAGCCATTCATCCAAAAATGCGCCTCGTCGCTGAAGCTGATTTTTTTGCCAAAATCGGCGTCAACTTCCAACTGCTCTAATGCCCAGTCAGCGAACACACGGCGCTGTCTATGGTCATTAACCTTGAGCTCTTGGGTCAGCTGGATCTTGTACGGGTGCAGGCTCAAGTCACAACGCAAAATTCGCCAAGTTGTCGTCTGCGAAAGGCCGAGTTCCTGTGCGCGACGCGGAATTGACTGCCGCGGGTTTTCGAGGACACTGTCGCGCACAGCGGCGATATTCTCGGCAGATCTCGCGTTACGTTGACGCACGGGAACCGGCTGATTGTTAACTGACCCGGTTGACTCGAATTTGTCCACCAATCGACGGATAGTCGACTCGGCAGGACGATCATCGCGACCGTAAAACGGGCGAAGTGCGCGGAACGTTGCTCGAACTGAAGACCCATTTTCATAAAACAATTTTAGGATTTGCACGTGCTGCTCGACACTGTAACCTGCCATGGTGGTTTGGGAGGACGGAATGAATATAACACACTGCATTTGACAGCTGTCACTCAAACAACATGGCCGCAATCAGCTGTCAAAGTTCAAGCGTCCCTATTGGAAAACCCCTTATAATTAGCCTACCACATTTCATGTACCTAGTTTTTATATCATAATTGTGTCTTTATTTATTTAATTATTTTTGTTGTTTTAATTTTATTATTAATATTTCTATTGTTTTTTCTTTTATTTAGTATTATAAAAACTGTATTTTTATCTGTAAGGCTATGCTTTTTTCTCAATAAATTATTATTATTATTATTAAATTCAAAATCCTTAAAACTATTGTGACAAATAATATTAAAAATATGTACAAAAAAATATATAAGCCTCTTTAAAAATCTATTACTAATAAAAACATAAAACAAAAGTTAAAAACTTACTTTATAAATGATAGTAATGAAATACAATATTAAAATGTACCCACGTAGTTTCTTCTTAACATTATTAGCCTAATTTATTGTTGTTATTGACTGTCAATAATTTAAATAGTGTAATAGGTAGAAGTAAACATCGATGCTGGCATTATGTAATGGCTCAGTGGCTTTATGTAATGCTATAATGATTGATAAATTGTAATTTTTAATTTTTTTATGATTGAGAAAGATTAAATAAAAAAAAAACACATTAAATATTATTGAACCGAGAACTATTTTATAATGTACATGCACAACTGAGACTGAATAGACTATTGACTTTTTTTATTTGTAACTTTGTGCGGTTGCATTTTGAAACAAAACGATATACTAGTTCATTAGTGTCACAGAGACAATCAAGTCTCAAAATTCATGGAGTCCTATTCCAGTTCATAAAAACCAAATTTGACATTAGTTGTTCGCTATTTAATAACACGTTATCAGACACAACGAGATTGTCTCATTTGGATGAAATTATATAAGTTAGGTTACTTTAACGAGCCGAGATGGCCCAGTGGTTAGGTTATGTTAGTGAATCTTAACTGATGATTGCGGGTTCAAACCGAGGCAAGCGCCAATGTATTTTCATGAGCTTAATTTGTATTTGTAATTCATATCATGCCCAGCAGAGGTTTTTCTTCGAGGATAGTAAAGATGTAAGCAATGGTTTCGATAGTTTTACGATATTATTGTAACGTGTCAATACTGTCAATATTTTCGTTATTACTCTTATTTGATATTATTATTAACTCAAGTATTGACGGAAGACGATACTTTCGATATTACTATCGATATCTTGAATTATGTTTACGTTCGACTATCGACAGTTCAAAATACTTCAATCCGTCTCCTCAAAAAGAGAGGAAGCTTTAGCCGAGCAGTGGGACACTTAAAAACTGTTGCTTTACTTTTTGTTTGTTATTTTCAAATAGAACCTATTTCAAAGGTAAACTATTGACTACCCATTCGATATTGTACAGACTCAATTAATATTACTTAATGCTATTATGTAATGTATATTATATTATAAAAACATGAGATTTGTATAAATATTAGGCATATTTACAATGCTTGACAGAAATCACGTTACTATTGGTATATTATTAAAATGTTTAAACAAAATACAAGTAATCCTGGTAACTGAAAATAAGCATTACAGAGATAATTTGGTTAAATTTTGGTTTCTGGTATATGTAAATTATGTCCAAAGTATTGTTTGCCGATGATACATAATTACTTTTCAAAGTTGACAGGAAAGAAACTATGACAATGTAAGCAAATTATTATCACTGATGCAGCATTGGTTTAAAACTAAACTACTTTACCAGATATAAAACAACAAAATATTCAGCTAATGGAATCTCATTGTAAATGACACCATATTATTTAGATAATTACTTTAGATTCAAACTTCAAATGAAGTTCTCGTTTATCATCTCTCTCAGAAAACTCGACTTTGCTTTCAACCTATCTTTACTAGCTCGTGTATTTAAACACTATTTTAACTGTTATAACAATGATCAAAGAACTAAGTAAATCTATACTAAGTAAATCTATACTAATATATAAAGCTGAAGAGTTTGTTTGTTTGCTCCGGCTAATCTCAGGAACTACTGGTTCGAATTTAAAAATTATTTCTGTGTTGGATAGTCCTTTTATCGAGGAAGGCTCTAGGCTTATTTTTATGTATTATATTTCTATTAATTATACGCGGGTGAAACCGCAGGGCACAGCTAGTATTGAATAATCTACAACCCTAACCAAATCTATTATCACAATATTTCTACTTGGAATGCTCCAATGTTCACATATTTTTTAAACTATTTACGTAAAATATTTTAATAGCCACATTATTGTATACACAATTTTTAAAATATTGTGTTTCATAAATGTGACACAAATGTAAAATGCATTTAATCACAATAACTACTAAGCATGGGTAATGTAAAGGTAAGTGTGGAATTCACATTTTCCTATCTAAAGTTAAATTATTTTTTCCCTAATTAAAAAAATGAACTCATAGTCATTGAGAATATACAATATTTTTTAACTTTAGACAAGGTTCTGATGAATAAGAAATAAAACAAAAAAAAATACATTTTCAAATGTATTGAATAAACTTAGAAAAAGAAACCTAATATCTTCCCTCCAAGATGTTTCCTTCTGGCTTCTTCGTGATCCATGATACCTCCACTGGTTGTAAGAACAAGGTATCTGCAACACAAATTACATGAAGTTGTTATATCTGAACCACAAAATCATTTAGAATTAAAAATACATGCAATAATAGTGTTGACAATGGTATTAACAATGTTTGCTACAGAGCAACACCAATAGTTGCCATTGACATTTGTTATAGCACAACATATCAAATGACGACCAACAAGAACTATTGGCGATCCGCGGTAGTTATGCTTTGTTTTATAGAAATTAAAAAAGCAACAGGCTGTAAATCTGTCACGGCTGAGCAAAGTCTCTTCTCTTAAATATCATATAGATATATATATACAGATTTGAGAGCTTATTCCCCCAATTCTCCTCCACAAATGCTAAGAAAAATTTAATACATGAAAATTGCAACCCATAGATACATGAAAGAATCACATAATGTAAATCTATTAGACCATCTCAGCTAAATGTTGTTTATTACAAATTTATATTATACATTATCTTAATAAATTTTCTTAGATAAAATGCAAGTTCGTCTGGGTAGGTACCACCCACTCATCAGATATTCTACCGCAAAACAGCAGTACTTTGTATTGTTGTATTCCAGTTTGAAGGATGAGTGAGCCAGTGTAATTACAGGCACAAGGGACATAACATCTTAGTTGCCAAGGTAGGTGATGCATTGGTAATGAAAGCGATGGTTAACATTTCTTACAATGCCATTGTCTATGGGTGTTGGTGACCACTTACCATCAGGTGGCCCAAATGCTCGATCGCCTACCAATAGAATAAAAAAAAAAATGTTGTTTAGATGTTGGTCTGTTAAGCAATGCAATATTGAAACAATGAAAGACAGAGTTAATCATTGTTTAACTAGACACCACCCGCTAAGCAATATTTATATAAAAGACTATTATTATTTAAATGAGAAAGCACCTTTCAAATACTATCTGTAGAATACAGTTTGTGATCAAATAATGTAAGAAAACTTGTTGCTATCTTTAGTGTCCATCTTTAACATCAATCTTTATAACCAGTCTTGCTATGTAGAAACATAGATTTTTTAAGTGATGTTTTAAATATTTTTGGTTGATTTGGTACATTTTATGACTTAATTTTATTATTTAAATGAATGTAGATGTGAATAAAATACAAAAATATATTCAATAGCATATTAGGACTAAAATGTTATTATATTGATCATATAAAATACATAGTAAACAACAAGTTAAGAATAATTATAGAAAATCAACTGGAAACATGTGATAAGTTAAATATTGCTTACTTATAATATATATGTTTATATATTTTATGGTTTATAAAGCTTGAACGCAAGAAAACTAAAGTAATTTTTTTGAACAGTTGTTGGCTTATATATTAACTTATTATGCTTTTAAAATAAAGAAAGCTTACCCGAACTGCCGGGATGGAAGGAGGTTAGTCCACCTTTCAATATCGTTAATAGGTACATCAAATCGAGGCGAAATAACTCCGCATTTGTTCAATCTGCCTGTGAGGTTTACTACGATTTTGCCCGCTCTGTGGTCATCTACGATCTCAAATTCACCAATGTAACCGTGCTTCATCATCACTGTTAGAAACTTGACGATAACTTTAGAGCAAGGCCGGATAAGCACTTGTCTTTTGCCTCTTTTTTCAGCATTGTGAATTGATTTTAGAGCATCACTCAATACGTTCATACGCACCATGGCTGAAATAACACAGATTTAACATAAATTGAGAATATTGAGGTTGGAAAACTGAACAACATGAGTAAATGTCAAAACACTGCTAAACATAGAATGCAATTACTTATTGTCCGTAGCTATGAATGAAATATTACTTCATAGAAAGAACACAATAAGCACTCTCACATAAAAAAGTATTTATTTCAATTTAAAATCAAGGAATACTATGATTACCTAGGATTTAAAACCCGCCTCAACAATCCGTAATGACAGGTTAACCCAAAAAGAAAGATATTTTTTTGCCTTCTAGGGTTGTCAGCAATGATTTCACAGATAACATTATATATTTTATGTTTGGTAGTTAACACTAAAATTAGTTTGAATTAATTGCAATATCTTATTTTTTTTAGAATATATCTATCGTTTAATAAATTAGTTTGACTCAATTTATATTTCTATACAATAAAAAATCGTATTAAAAATGTTATGTTCATCGCCAAAAACATGCAACTACTCAGAACATTACTAAACATTTAATTAATAACAATTTAAATGCTTACTTTTTGATTCTTCAATTTATAATATTATTTATTTTAATTAACCCAGAAGTGAGAATGAGTAAATACACAGTTTCAAAAAAAGGTAAATGAAAAGGACCGAATGGAACGGTTCGAATGAACGAAATAGAGAATTATTCTTTTGTTTGTATTTGAGATCATACCCGTCAGCTCTGCACGCACGCGTTTCGCTCGCGTCCTTCAAATGAATTAAGTGATTGTGAAATAAAGTTTTTGAAAGTTTCAAAGTTTGTTTTTATCTAAAATAAGTTACGTGTGAAGTGTTATGTGTCAAGTGCGGTTAAATTAGTTCAATTTGCAATTTTAGAAAACAAAGAACAGTATAGTATATTATTTTATAGGGCACAAAAGTTGACTGAACTTTCGTACTTCGATACTTTGGAATCCAGTGAATCCTACAGGTGTTTTTGTAAATTGTATTGTTGTGACAGAAAAATCCTAGCAACAACGATACAATGAAATCCATTAAACTAAGCACTAACCATACTAGAAAAGTTCATTCTAAAGTTGATTACTTAGAAACAGTATTAGATACCGTGCGACCATTCTGAAATGGTGTTTTACGTACTTTTTTAACTTGTAATAGTAGAACGAGAGTGGTTGGTCAAGATGTATTTAAATAAATCATATGCAGCTTTAGTGATCATTTTGTGCTTTTTTTCAATCTCATCACCAGCAGAACCAGGAAGTAAGTAATTATATAATTTTTGATATAATAGTAAATACATAGCTATATAATAATTAATAATTTATATGTATTTAGGTATATCATATTAAATTATTTTTGCTGCATACTTTTATCAATGCAGATACATAATAATTTTATCGTTTTATTTTTGTAATAGAGCTGTATATTAGTACTATTTTCTTAGCCAAACAAAATTGGATACTTAACTCAATTTATTTGATGGATTTATTACGGGTTCGTTTTAATACTCAATCCACTGATTAAATTAACAACTTAATTGTTTTTATAATAAAGCTACTTATGACCTTTTCGAATCAATATTAATAGAAATTACCAATATGCAAGCCAGTAACATGACTATTAATTTAATATTGTAAAGTAATATTTGCACTTTTAAGTAGTTTTAAAAATGACGCTTCTTAAAACGTGGAAATCTGAATTTGTGGAACTTAGTCTACATTTTAGGAATATTATCTTGTAATCCAATGGTGGATCAGTAATTCATTGCTTACAGCATACTACCTATTTACTCATATCCATGTTTTAAAATAATGAAGGTAGTATTTGGAAACGATACAATATCACAAATAATTTTAACATCGAAAGGAAGAACTATTGTGTGTTTATATAGAATAAGACTTATAGAGTAGAACCCAAAATTATTCCTTGTGCAACCCCCTTTCTTATCAAAGATCCAGAAGATGTTATTTCATAAATGGAAACTTATTGAACTATTTGATTTAAATATAAAAAATGAGTTCTCAATAACACCATGACTAGTTTATATACGAGTGTATTACACTCCTAACTCAAATGCTTTAGATAAATCAGAGAATATGTCAGTAGCATTTTATGCTCTTCCATGCATTATATATATGTTTAAGATAATATGTAATATAGTGACATTTATTATAGTAAAATTTTCACAGATTATGTAGCTGTCATGGATTGCTTGTTGCAATTGCTTAAGATTTACTGATATTTAAATATCGAGCCTATCAACATATATAGTTAGATAGCTTGTCGCATAGAGGATATTGATTTCAATCCTCTATAGAACACTTTTGTTGCTTCTTTTGCAGATTTGAAATAACAAGGTTATAATTACTTATACTAGACTTCATGTCAAACAACTACCAATAATCGAAATTTTTGTCTTAGTGTTTTGCGACACACTGAAGTATTTTCCGGGAGTGTAGAAAAAAATAATTTAAAAATGTTTTGGGAATAGTAAATGCCTATCATTGTCTCACTGTTTGGCAAAAACCTCCAGTCTTGAGATAGAACTTGGATACTCGCGATTCCTGTTTTCTTTTGCGCGTTTTCCTGTAATGCCAAGCATGAGATGAATTATAAACATAAATTTAGTACAAAGAAACTGAGTGGGGCATCCTCGGATTAGAGCTCTCAAACTTACAAGATAAACGCATTTAATCCACTGGGTAATTTCGGCTCTTTGAAATAACTAGATTATAATTACTTTTACTAGGCTTCATATCGACCAACCACCGCTATTCGAAATATTCGTCTGGCTTGTTATTTGGCCGCATACCGAGAGGTAAGACAACTCCAATTTAAATTATTTGTATCCATTTAAAGGAAAGTATTTTAGGCTCTCCTGTTTAGCGTAGCAGCTGTTATTTACGAGTTGTTACAAATCTGCGTAAGATTCCGTAAGTGTTCTAATGAAAAACTAAAATTAATATACTACACTTAATGACAAGCTACCTATTTCGTGTGTTCGGACTTATCTCTATAACTTAAACGTTTTTGGTAATAATGTTATAAATTCAATGGTCATAAAGATATTCAATATGGAAACATTGCAGTTATTTTGATTGCCTATAATTTACTACCGGTTCGGAAAGAAATACCTCAAAGCGTATATCTCTATACCTAATTTATAATGAAGTATTGTCAACTAAACTTATAAATTCGCAAGTGAGACTGTTTGTTTGTCAAGCTTTCACGTCTCATCTATTCATCCTCATTAACCTCATGAAATTTTGTATACATGTTATCAGAGGAACAGAATAAGACATAGAGTACCTAAAACCTGCTCTACCCCTACAAACGCGGGCGAATCCACGGGCGGAAACTAGTATTCAATTAAAGTAAGGTTACTTATGTTCCAAAAGTTCCTATTATTCTTAACATTTTAAGCTTGTAAAGTACACTGACGCAACGCACACAACTCAATCAAGTAACTTAACAAACTTCACTAACTTTGAGTGGTGCTAAAATATTCAATATAAATTAACGCTTGTCCTACTCAATTTGCTTATGTATGAAAAGGGAGATTGCTAGCATCTTGACGTTTCTCAAATTAAACGAGGCAATTTTGTGATATAATGACGCCAATTGCTTAATAAATAATAATCATGTAACAGCGACAGCAGCTGTACTAAATGTTGTCCTAAAAACTTAATGAAACCATTTCTTAATTAAATCTTCCACGGCAAAAGTATGCAATAACATTGTTAGGTCGGGGATAAAGGATTTTTCATCGTTCTGAAAAATACAGGTTAGCCAGAAGCTAATGGTCTTTATAAAAAGTGATGTAAATTAGTTTATACAAGAAAAGGCAAAGGAATACAAAGCGAGATAACGTTTATACAAGACAATTTTTATATGGTAAGTTAGATAAAGTCGTCAGTACATTGTCGCACACTATGCCCTAAATGATGGACAGAATGGTCGTACTAGATAAGGAACAAGTCCAAGCTCAAACACACAATTTACCGCGCTTTGATTACTTTTGATTAGCGCCATCTACTCATAAAATCCATTACTCATAATGTTGTGTTATTTTTCTATAAATACCTATAAATGATATTAGATAAAAAATATTTTCACAAATTATTTTAATATACGCGTATAAAGTTTTAAAGTTTGTAAGTAAACTCATTAAATTACTTATTACCGTTATAAAATAATATTTTATAACAAAACAAAACAAATAAAATACACAAACCGACTATCTAATAAATGACATTTTCAGAAAATTACATGACGGTTGCGAGTTATTATAATCGCTTCATTGATCTCATTATTCTCATAAGAAATGTGCGAGATACGCTATTCAGCTATCGGTATTCTACTTAGCTCATACATAACGTTACTTTTGTATCACTTTGTAGAAATGTACTTTTTTAATTCAAATACCTTACTTACCCTTACCTACACTTACCCTTTGAACGGAAAACAACAATACCGATAAATATTGCTATTTGCTGGCTGTAGAATACATAATAATAAGTTTGTAAATAATATTTTCATTATTGAACTAAAAAATGAGAGGGTTTTACAGTTATGAATGTCCATCGATTTATTTTCGACCCATATATTTTAACGTATATTAGAAAATAGGAAGGAAATTTGTTCATAAGGCTGCCATCGATATATGTATGCATTTCGTGGATTTAGTTTACTTACTCAAAAACGTATCAACGATGATATGAGATATGATATCCTAAGTTGATTCTAAATCACAAATGCCATTTCTGTATACACTGTACTTGACAAAAAATAAACATAGCTAAGAAGTTCAGTGCTCTACAGCATAATTTTTGTTATAGTTATATTACGAATAAAATAAATTACCAAAATGAACTAAAAGTAAAAATAAAATTAAACATATTTTGTAAAAAAAAGTCGTTTTGTAGTGATTGCTGTTTCAGACTGATGCCAAACCTCAGAAGTATTAATTTATTTGTAAATTTACACAATATAGGTACAGTTTTAACAAATAACTCAATTGACTCCTGTTTCCCATTGATGAGCCTGAAATTGGTAGCCGAATTGTAGCAGCCAAACACAGTACCCGAGAGTACCCGAGCTGTATGCTATGCTCCCTAATGAATCGGGCTTGAATGTGACCTAGGCATCTACTAGAAGGAAAATAGAAAATCGACAGATTGTAGAGCTTTCTGTTATTTCTTTATGTCGACTTTATTATTGTCTTAAAGACTAAAGACTACAATTAAATTAAAATCAATAAAAACATAATATAATTATACTCTTAATGCTATAATTTATATATATATATATATATTAATTAGACAAATATTAGAATTAATCATAGTAATTTCTCATCAAGTGATCTTTTAACACATAGTCAGGTTATCGTCCACCGCTCATTACACTTAGCTACGTCGTATTAATTCTCACACGTAATGCAGACAGCTGATCATCTATTAGATATAATATAAAAACATTTTTACAAGAATAATCTTACAACTAATGTCATACTGATAAGTTATAATAATAAATTGTGTTAGAAATAAGGAAAGTTGATGTTTAAAAGCACTGCAACTGATGCTTGTTCATAAAATATACATAAGGTTGAACCTTTTTCATACAAAAATTCTCGCATGCAAAGTTTTTGTGTATCTGCAAATATGGACCTCTGCACGAACGACAATTTCTGTAGTAGAAGGTATATTTCGCGAATCCCTAAAATTCGAACTAACAAAATTGTTTTTTCTTAAACTTCTCTTGAGACGATTCAACGAAAAGTGAAAATTTCGAAATTATACAGTACTTACATCAATTTAAATAAAGTTTAGTTAAATTTATCTAATTACATTACGTAAAGAGTAGAAAAAAGTTGAACTTTAAAAAAAAAACCAAATAATTTTATTTCTCATCATAACAATACATTGTTATGATGAGATCGTTATGATGAATAAAAACCATAACAGAAATCAAAGTCAAACATTATAAATCACTTTAAAAGTTAATTTAAATGAAATTAAATAAGAATTTACATAAATGTAATTAATATAATAAATATTGTATAGAATTGAAACGCACGTATTACTCAAAACAATAGGCAGAACTTCGACGGTCCAATTCTAATCGCTTATTATTACAGTGCTGCCAATATTATTGTAAAAGAATATTGTGATACTGTATTAAATTAGTCTTTTTTTCATAATTAAAAATGTTTATAATATTTCATTATGTATTCAATTTATACAACGGGACTTAGTGAGCATGGTCTGTCTGTCAAGTAGCTTTATTCCCAGAGGTGGGAATTACGGCGTAGCGGAACTTAGTGGCGTATTACTGTATTAACTTAGTCTGTATAAAATACTTTAGTCGCATAATAAGCTTTCCTGTAACTTTTAAGTATCTACGAAGTGGAAGTGAGAATAAAACTAAAAGGGCATCTTAAAAATAAAATTTATTTAAGAGGAAATATAATTTTTCTCAATAAAGAATTAACAGTTTACTTGAAATTGATTGTAAGTTTGAAGACAGTGACCTTTTTTTGTAGGTAGACTCCTTTGTGACTGAATAACTCTTTCAGAGGTTTCGAGGACGTGAATACAAGCGGTCTTACTGAAATGCATTCACAAGCACGCACGCAAAGTGCAGCAAACCTATATTGGATACTCTATACATATTTTCCAGCCGTATTATTCAGTTAATATATAGCGAAGCGCTGTTTTACTCTTATTATAACTCAATTTAAATATCAATACGAGTCTTGAAATAAAACTTATCAAACTTTATGATATTATTTATTTTGTTAGTTACGTATCTTACTGTCTTAAAAAATCACTATTCGAAATACTCTGTATTGTACACCAAAAACATAGGTATAAATTACATAAAAAACGTACATGAGGCGGCCTGGTCTTATAACATCTCTTCTAAGCAACCTTAAGGTAATTGAAAGAAAGGTAGTGGTGTATAATTGTTAATTTGATATACAAAACTGATCATAATAATTAAAATATTCTAGAAATCAATCATTAATACTGTTTATATGAAATAAATTATCCGCGTGTTAAAAAAGTATACAAATAACAGGCGTGCAATAAAAATAAAATCACGTTTGTACACATTAACGTAGTGAAACTTACGTGACTTAAGATTACAAAATGTTGATTAATGTTAGGTTTTTAAAGTTATTATATAATAACACGAAACTCAAACAATATTTAGTGAGTGAAAAATAAAATAATTCCTAATCTTAGGTAGACGTAATAAAAATATATGTGAATAAAACCTAATTATAAAGTATACAATGCGGCCAAATTTATTTGTGTCAATTCAAACTATAGCTAGATTTTCCAATTAAATAACGTAATTAATTAACCAAATTGAGAATGTTTATATGAATTCACTCGGTGGTAGAGCTTTGTGCAAGCTCGTCTGGTTAGGTACCACCCACTCATCAGATATTCTACCGCAAAACAGCAGTACTTTGTATTGTTATAGTTTTAAGGGTGAGTGAGCCAGTGCAGGCACAAGGTACATAACATCTTAGTTCCCAAAGTTGGTGGCGTATTGGCGATATAAGCGATGGAAAAATTAAATTAATTAAATCTCTTACAATGCCAATGTCTATGGGCGTTGGTGACCACTTACCATCAGGTGGACCATATGCTTGTCCGTCTACCTATGTTATAAAAAAAAGGATGAAATCATTTTACATCATTATTACGCTACGTTTAGACAAGGGTTTTCTTTCCCATTAATAATGTATTGTTATGCACGTTTATACTTAGAAGCTTATCCAATATAAGCATAATTTAGGTAGTGTGCAAGTGCATTTTGAGGACAAAAGCCAACGGCAACGAGAGGTGGCGCTAGCGGTAAACATAGTCATAAAGGCTCGAGTCTCAAGCTCTGAACGTAGTAAGAAGCAGCTGCAGGAGCTCTCTTGTATAGGGTTATTAATATTAAATCGTGTTGCGGGGCCGAGTAAATACTGGCACCGCACGAATATCAACGCTCGACTCAAATGTTTTTGAATCAACTAAGCGTTGACTAGTTTTTGTAATAAACTAATTCCTAAAAGTACTTATTAACAGCGGGGTTCCGATGATAACGTTTCTGTTTCATGGAACAATCCGACATAAGTGTAATACAATTAATTCCACTTCTTTCTCTTTGCTTTATTACAACATGTGGACTTACTTACATACATATTAACTTTTAATTCATGTTTCTCGTCTTAAACTATTTCAAAATTATATAACATTCTGAGAAATCGGCACGTTTTGGATAAAATACAAATGCACGGAGTAGCAGGGCAGTAAAAAGCTCGAAAAACCTACTACTTTTAGTATAAAAAGTATTAAGCAACTGGTTTAGTCATTAAGATAATCTATTAAGCGATTTGGCAAGTCAATATCAATATATTTTAATTACTCTATCTCGTTCTAAGTTATCTCTGCTCTCGTAGCCTATATCCAGCCATGTATCATCACGTATTTACGAAATCTCGTATTCATAGCGCTTATGTTTCCTTTTAAACGTCTTTGAAAAGTTTCTTTGAAACGGCAATCCAATTACAATTTTACTTTTTTTATAACCACTGCTTCAATTTATATAACACATCGTTAATATTATTAGCTTTGCCAATTTGTAGCCAGACAACATGTTACCAGATTTAAAGAACATGTGGAGAATACTTTATTTAATTAGACTTATTAGTCAATAATGTATTATAATTTGTTTCCATGTAGGGTAAATAATAATTCAATTGTATTTCATTACTTATCTATGTAATTTAACTGTCGAAAAAGAATAACTATTGAATTTCTTGGTCGGTTCTTCTTACTAGAATCTACGTTCCGAACGGATGGTAGCTCTAAATTTAATTTAATCCTATAAAATGACGATTCGGTAGAGCCTTCTTGAATAAAATATATTTTGATTTGATAAATAAAAGAAACCGGTGTCACCGCTCACAAATTATACATAATAATGGTGGTGCGGCCTTTTTTATAGGATTTTTTGCACTTGAACACAGTCTTGTATTTATCAGTATGTGTTGACCAAATTTTGCAATTGAATATTAAACCAATTCTAACCAAACGAACTGAAACTTATAACGAAAGAACTACATTGGAGTTTCTGTCATATAAACATACTATGCTAACAGTTTTATATTGAGCTTGTTTTCAATTGGTACAAGTCAGGTGACAATTCATGGGTGACATTTGCTTCCTTGAAACCGTAACCCGAGAATCCCTTCTTTATAATTCATGTACCTAACCTCACAAAGTAGCGTAGTCCTCATTTATTTCACACGTGATTGAATTAAAAATGAGAACCTATGTTATTGGTAATTGCATAAATAAAATTATTCTCTCAAATATTTTTGTCCTTACACTTTACAAAATCAATATGGTAGATATGGAATTATTATGAGAGATAAAATTTACAATTAACAAAATAATTTAAAGTAAAAAGTATAGTACATAGTTATTGGACTATGGATCATGCTTGACCACAATTATACCTGAGGGTAAATTCTGATGCAGGTTGAGATTGGAAGTGCTTGTCTGAAGCTTGTAAAACCCTTAGATTGCCTTTATATTCATTAGCATAACGAAGCTATGAAATTAATCCGAGTCACAAATATATATGTATATATATGTATATACATAACTCTTAAGACGCGAATGTTTACGCCGCTTGCTAACTTTAGCATTTTCCGCCGCAGTCTTAGCGCTGTTTCTTGAGGGCATGAAGCACGGCTACTGCGTCAGGAACCAGTGTCTTGCTGTCATTTTCTTAATTTTTTTTCTTTTAAAATGATATACTTTATTATAATTACTGTCTTGCTGCACCGAAAATTTTGATATGATTTTAAAAAACGAATATAAAATTAAAACTTCGATATTCTTTTAAATGGTAATAACATCGCGTTCATTCAATATCTTTATATTATTATTATTTTATTAATTAGCTAATATGGAATTTTCTTTTTCAAATTCATATGCACGAAATGTGTCGCGCCTTTTTTGATATTTACGTTTTACGGCAGTT
The DNA here is from genome assembly GCA_905220585.2 of Nymphalis polychloros. Classification (NCBI taxonomy): domain Eukaryota; kingdom Metazoa; phylum Arthropoda; class Insecta; order Lepidoptera; family Nymphalidae; genus Nymphalis; species Nymphalis polychloros. Next base: position 7,589,005 of record HG992247.1, read on the forward strand.
CGTGCAAAGGCTCTGGGTGCGCGAGCAACCCGTCATGTATTAAGTACATTCAAACGTATCAACAACACGAAAATTTTCTGAATAGTTACAAACAAACATAAAATATTCAATGGTTAATAATTTACAAAGTTTTAATATTAAACGCAGAGTTTAATGTTTTTGTAAATAAAGGGAAAACTTTGAAAATAAATTGTTTCAGTTCGGAATTTAAGTAGCTTTTAAGAGTTTCGTCCGAAATATCAAATTTATGTTCAAGTTATTAAATTATTTTGGTTTAAAAATAGTACGACATACATACAAGTTTATTTGATGCATATTATGCTTAATGACTTAGTTTCTATAATAGTTGCGCAAAAGATTATTCCTCGTGGTCAAAACGGCATCGGTCGTGCGTGGTGTAGTGATCATATGTGTTATGTTATATAAGCTAGCGACTCGTACGTAATTATAACTTAGGTATAAAGACGTATTTGTTAATTAATCATTGTTCGAAGTAGGTTCCTGTCGACCGACTCCTGCTGAGTTTTCGAACAAGTGACACGAATAAAGGAATCGATTAATTTCTATTTTTACTCTTGCTCGTGTCGCGCAGCTCGTTACCCGCTGAGCTGAAACTCTGATAAACAACGGTCATCATAAACAGAGGACCCTGAAAGCCTTTTTATGTTTTTACGTACATCATTATATCGATTGTTGTAATGATATCACAAAGTTATATTCATGAGAGTTTCGGATGATTAAATATAAGTAGAGCGGTGTGCGTTACATGTAACATGCAAAAGTGCAATTTACTTAAGATCTAATATTACTTAACCTACAACATAAGTGTCACGAAAATGTACGGGAACCGAGACGGCTTAGTGAAAATTAAATAGATTTTGAACCTGTGGCCGTAGATTCAAATGCATGTATGCTACAGGATTTTTTCATGAAATGTTTATGAGGAAATCTGTATGAGTTGTATTATACTACTACTACACGGGATGTAATATCACAAAGTTTGAAAAATAATATTTGACAATAACAAATAAAAACCTTAATTAGCAAATAATAATATAAGTTATTTAAACAACTTTACTTTTATTTCGCGTATTCAATGAGTAAAGTCACAGAGAGACAACGTCGTCAATTTTAATTTTATAATTATATTAAATAATTTAAGACTATGCTAAGCGTCTCGTGCTTAATTATAATACAAACTGTTGTAGACAGTCTCGAGATGTTTATAACTTCTTATAACATTATCATTGTAAAGTTTTCCTAGATAAGTAAGTTTAATGCTATTTAAGAACACATACAATAGGCAGTCATAGGGATTGCCAGTAGAAGTGAAAAATTGAAACTGTTATTATTTTTTTTCAATTTCCACATCTATTTGCACTCCAAGTAATAATTTTTATTATATAGCTTTTTATTCATCAAAAACACAGTGTGTCGCAAACTCGGTACAAAAATTTTAATACAGCTTAATTGAAATAAATAATTGTTTAAATACACTTATATTATTTGTATAATACTGTTAGTATTTACATAAATTTCAATCATTATTATCCTCCTTAATTGCCACAATATTTAAATTGTTATACTTTCTTATACTACTTACTATTGTAATACTTGTACTTTCAACGATTTCATTATATTAGGTCCTTACATATGAAATTGGCGTTTTGTACGGGAGGAATATAAAGTCTTTTTTTTTTGTTAAATATATTTAATTAATCAAAGTATGCACCGTTGTTATCTATGCACTTTTGCCATCTCATAGGTAGTTCATTGATCCCTTTACTAAAAAAACCATGGGGGCGAGAATCAATAAACTCTTTGAAGACGGTTTGGACTGCCGCATCGGAGTTGAATTTTTTTCCTTGTAAGAAGTTGTCCAAATTCGAGAAAAAATGGTAATCTATTGGAGCAAGGTCCGGGGAGTACGGTGAATGTCGCAGACATTCCAATTGTAGCTCATCTAACTTAGTGGTAGTTTGTTGTGCAGTGTGTGTTCTTGCGTTGTCGAGACGCAGCAGTGGCCTAGAGCGATTGACCAATCTCGGTTGTTTAGCAGCTAGTTCTTCCTTCATGGTTTGCAGTTGCTGACAATAGATATCTGCCGTAATAGTTTGGCCAGATTTTAGAAAGCTGTAGTGAACGACTCCGGCGCTTGTCCACCAAACACTCACAAGTAACTTTTTCTGAGTCAATTTTCGTTTAGGGCAGGATTTAGCTGGATCTCCAGGGCTCAGCCATTGCGACGAGCGCTTCCGATTATCGTACAGTATCCACTTTTCATCACAAGTAATGATTCGATTTAAAATCCCTTCATTATTGTGTCGGTTGAGCAAAGTAACACAGCAGTCGACACGTGTTTCCAAGTTCGATTCACTCAATTCATGAAGTACCCATCGTTCAAGTTTTATTTTCCCGATTTGCTTCAATTTGAATTTGGAATTATACAGTTTTATCACTTACCCCGATAGCCTGCAGCTATCTCTGAAGTGCTTTGTGATGGATCCGTTTCCACAATATCCGTTTCCACAATAGGCCGTCCACGGGGTTGGTTCTGAAGGTCGAAATTTCCAGAACGAAAACGTTGAAACCAAAAACGTTTTTCGCCAAAAACGCTTTCTTTTGCAACACCAGCGCCGTACACATCATTAATCCTTCGAGCTGTTTCTGCAGCACTGGTGCCACGATAGAACTCGTACTCGTAAATATACCAATATTTTTGCAGTAATAAGCGACGCCAAAGAAAAAAATAATGAGGAAAAACATGAATGACTGTTTTCAAAACTCAAATGTACCAGCTAAATGAATATATAAATTTGAATTTGGAATTCTTAACCAAAGAGGAGATATTTCAGATCAAAATGGTCAAAACGACAAAACTCTAACTTCATATGTAAGGACCTAATATGTATTAACATTAGCTTGTCATGTCGGTGACGCGAAGCCACGAGTCTATCCCCTATAAACCAGCGCAACGCGCCTAAAGAAGTTTTCACTTCAAAAATGCCGTAATATTAATCCGAGATGTTCCACTACTTAGAACATGTGAATCTTAACCAATGGTTGCAGTTTTCAACCCACGCATGGACCATTGAATTTTAATTTGCTTAATTACTGCTTATAATTAATCTCGGCGGTCAAGGAAATTATCGTTAAACCTGCATGTTTCGGATGAAAATCTGCCACATGAGGAGTTCTTAGCCTAGCAACTAACTTTCACCTAAAAATCTGTTTGACAATATCAAAAATGTTTTCATTTAATGTGACACAATTTTATAAATAAGGACCCCACTTTAAATATCATTTACAATTTGCATCGAAAAGAAGGTCGTTAATATGATCTTGAACTAAAAAAAATCGTTAGAACTGGTTTTTTACTCGTCTTTACAATACTTGATAGATCCTTAATAGGAGTCTTGTCAAGGGACAGACAACTTAGGATAACGGGTGAATCTGACAGAACTAGTTTTATCATCAATAACGGTACATTCTCACAGGTGATAGAAGTCTATATTTTCAAGAACGTTAAAAGCTCCTTAGGTCTTTAAATCCTTGAAGTCATCGCAATTTCTTTCTCTCTCTCTCTATTGTATAAATATCTATATCTTTCTCACTCTACCTTGTGCAAATTTTGTAAATAGAATATGGCGAAATTAAATTTTTTGAGTAAAATTACATAAATAGAATATAATATGATAATATTGTTCTTATCAATCCATTTCTCTCTAGAGTTAATTTGCGTGTAAATTATCTCATAAACTCCCTTCCCCATCTTATTTATGGGAATGTATGATAATATGTATGACGTATTCACAAACAACATTAAACTTGAATTTATATATAATAATGTTACTTGGCGAACTGATCCAATGAACTTCAACTATGAAACGTTATGCATTTATATTTCAAACTTGATCTTATTTATTAATAATTATTGAACATATTGTAATTAATATCACATTAACCCTTTAAAAATAGCGTGAAAACCCATTGAAAGTAAATTCAATTTAAGATTGTTTTATAAGTGACTAACTCGCGTTTAGTTATTGTTTTCATAGTTCTTTGCAATAAAAGAAAGTATGCAATAGTCATTACATAATTGATCAGTTTACATTTTGTACCACGGCTCATTTTTATATCATTGATTGGTTGGTAGATGGTTGACGAATACGACGTTGTTTTATGCATAGAATTAATTCGTCATTTTATCCGCTATTAAATTTAAGGACCGGTTGTGGTGTGCGGTCGTGCTGCACATAGACGCCTGCTGGGTGAACAAAACGTTGAAATAAACGTAGTGAATCAATGTTTAGACACTTCGTATTCAATACACTAGCCAATACATACAATACAATTGATTTATTTTCAGTATTGGATTTTTAGTTTATTAATACTAGTTTAGTTTAGTTTATTAATAATTGTTATGTTTTACGAAAATGTGTTACAATTCAATACAATTGTTATTAATGTAATGTGTTACATAACTGTTGTTTTAAGAAAAAAAAACATTAATAATATTTCGCTTATTTTATTGTATTGTTTTTTAATTATCACCTAGTATTATGACGTATGTTATATATTTATAGAACCGGTTTTGCATTCAAGACAGAAAACTCGATTTAAACTCTAAAGCATCTGACAGTTTTAACATTAGTCGATTACGCACAGTTAAAAAAATCGACCATAGCTGTGTCGGAGTTCGGTCAAATTACTCGAAAGATGAATGTTCACTGTGGTCTCTGATTAGTTACTCTAAATTGAATCAGAATAAACATAAATCATAAAAGGTATTTATAACTAAAATATATTTGGAGATTTTTTTAAGAAGACCTACAAAAATACATTGAATATTATGTTAAAAGATTTTTTTTTTTTCAAAATTGCTCATTATGTATAAGTATACTCCATTTGGTATTAAAACAACTTTAAAAAAAAATCTGACTCAATAATAATTAAAAGAAAGAAACAAAGTATAGCCAAATTAAAAAAGTACATATTTGTGATTGTAAACTTCGATTTTCTGTTATATTAACAAACAACTGTTCAGCATTTTCATTAATTGCTAACGAAAACGAGCTGAATTTGCGATTAAAAAATTTAACCAAGCTGCAACGAGGCCATCAACTGCTGTTGTGATTTTATGATTGAATATTTATTTGCATTTTTATGCCCTAGTTAAAAGTTTGGATAGCTATGTTTTGGAGATCATACTATTATTTAATTCTCATCTTCACTCCTCGTCAATCCTCACTTATAATTTCAGAAATGAATAAAACATAATAACATGGTTTTCTGTAATTTATAACTCAACTGGAGATTTCTATATAGTGGAGCGGCTTGTAGGGCTTCTTTGTAAAATTGAAATAAGGCATGCGAGAACGAAAGGTTTCCCTGCCCAGTGTGTGAAGTAAGAATACGCGGCGGGTGTGGTCGGACTCAAATTACACGACCAGCTGCCCAACTAGCGAACCGCGACGACTCACTACACTAAAAGTAGACAATACTAGCTTGTCTATGAACCTTTTGAATACTCTCATGTAAATATTACATATGAAATTTGAATACATATAAACTTTTATTACTCTCCGGGATTGATGATTATATAATCATTGAGTACATATATCATCAATTCAAACGCCGTCAGAGTTCGAAGTTTCTCGGAAATAAAAATGGCCTTTCAAGCCTCTCGATTAGTATGTTAGGTTAGTGGTCTAGCATCGGTCGAACGTGCCATAGGTGTGAGTCACGTAACGGAAACGCACTCAACTTTGAAATTCACGTCTGTATCGGATACATTTTACATCTTACGAAACTTTAACCAATCATTTATTTATTTGATTGCATTCAATAACTTTATGTTCGTAAACAACTAACATAAAGTTATTGAATGCAATTAAGTTACTTGTTTAATTCTTAAAATTAGCAGCATACTGAGACAAGAAAAAGCGTAGATTTAATGATTCTCATAAATTAAACCATTTATCAACAAACATCTGGGTACGGGCTCGTTGTTTAAATTAAACTTGTTTGAACGACTGTTTCTCTTTACAAAAACTCAAATAAAGTGACATCTTAAAGTAAGAAAATGTAATATACATTTTCTTAATCTGAGTTATAATTAAAGAGTTCCTTGTTTTATATAAATATTAAAATCGTCATTAAAATTAAAATTGTAATTTTTTCCTCTTTAATATCCTTACCTTAAAAAACTTATCACTATCCCGTGATGCCTTGAAGGGAAGAGCTTTGAGCTTTGATAGTGCGTCTTTGATTGAAACTTAGACAATGGACCTGAGACTTAAATTCTTTAACAGTTTGTCGAGAGCGGACTTGGACATTGGCATTCTGCCAAAGCCTCTTTCGTTATAAGGGCGAAGCGCGTTCAGGTGGATCGCAACCTACAATTATAAACTGAAGTATTTGTTAATAAGAACTATTTAAATTTATAATCAGAAATAGAATCGACATGAGTATTTTAAAAAAAAATATATAATAATAATTAAGTAATACATTATTAACTTTTTTTTATTGTATAAATATATATAATATTTTTGTATAAAATGCCTTGCTAATATTTAATGGTTAAGATAACTTCGTCTATATAACAAAAAATGTTAGAAAAACATACAAATTAGTCATTACACATCGACCCAGAGTATTATATAGTATACAGTTTGTAAATTCAATACACGAAAACAAAAGTATTATTTCCATATAATGAAGTTGCGAGCAAAACCAATAAATAGTACGTCGTTTTTTAACTCCTTTGGTCAACTAATTTTATGACATCATTACTTACATATTATACCATTATTGCTTCAGCCTTACGTAGTTATGCATACTCATTATTATTATCTCACGCTATAGCGTGAGTCAATGACATGAATAATTAACACAAATGATTATTAACAAAAGAAAAATAATTCATATTTTTTAAATCTCTTAAATTGTATAGCTATACACCTATAGTTATATACCTTCACACAATCGTAGAGGTTTATATCATATAAGCTACAACAATAGGCACACTGGGATTCTTATTGTTATTTTTATGTCTCACCTTCATATGTATTTCATACTTATTTAATGTTATACATTTGAAGTACTTCAGGTAATCGAATTATCTTCTCTATCATATTGTTAAACATATACTAACAGTTAATGTAAATTTGAAACTGATAGTGAATGGATCCATTATTTGACAAATATCCAACGATTGAGGTCCACAGAGTTCGATTACGTATTTTTCGAACATATAAGTATGTTCATATGGTTTCCTACAAATGAAAATATTTAATCCAAATAATGATTCTATAATGAACAATTCAATATTTATTCTTCAATTCAGTAATTTTTTTACATGATTCTTGCCAATGCTCGGTATATGATGCAGTGTATTCGTTTTTGTGATAAATTAATAATAATCCGATCGATCTGCACGCCATCTATTGCAAGTTGATAGGCGTATGTCAAAATTCTTCAGCTAACCAAGTAATGACGTCAAAGTTTCGACTCATTTGGATAAAACTGGTAAGGCATGCGGCACAAACAAACGTTCATTTTTATGTATTTGATTGAAGTTAAATGTGAACATATCAAATTGCACCCATATCAATTTTTTGTTGAGATTTGGTTTTATAGAATCAAGTCAATATATAATGAAATATATAATAAGGTCCTCCAGACCGATTTCGGCCACGGCGGCCAATCTCAAGAGAGATAGCCAACTGCGCAGGACATATTATAGTGCACAAGTGTGTGCGCAAACACAGGTGCACTCTCTTTTCCTTAACTCTCATAATCCGATGGGACGGCAATCCGACACGACCGGAAAGAGTTCAGGCGCAGGACCAACGGCTTAACGTGCTTTCCGAGGCACGGGAGTGTACACACTTCCAACTTCCAGACTCCGGGCTGCTACTGAGAATTTTCTGACAGAAAAACCCAATAACTATTTATTGGCCCGACCTGGGAATTGAACCCAGGACCACCGGGTCTGCGGCCTTATATCTAGCCACTAGACCAACGAGGCAGTCAATGAAATATATGAATGAATAATGAAATATATATATGTGTATATATACACATATAGCAAACCAATATTTATTTTGCATATTATGAATATAATATCAAATTTTTATTCCTGAAACATAGATTGTGATGATGCCTTTTAATAAACACGACGCAAACACATTAAAATACCTTTGTGGTGTTACAAATACAATAAATAAAAATTAAAAAAGAGAAAATTAAGTATGTAGTTGTTTAAAATAAACCTCGCCCAAAATTTCAGTAGGGCTTTTCATAATAAGTAGGTTAGTTTTAATCACATTTACGAGTGTTGATGTACACGCGGTATCTTATCGTGTTTATCAACCATGATTACCGACGCGTTGAACTATTCTATAGCATAATTGTAAATTGTTTTCATTCAAAAAACTGGATTAATATAAATAATTACCGTATTCGCATAAAATAAGGATACACATCCTTAGTTTGGTATATAACCGTAACACGAATGAGTTACTCGACTTTTTTAAGTAACGGATATACTTACATTACGCTTAAACTTCCGATTATAACAAAACCATGTGAAACCCTAAGATCATGTGACGCTGAACAGCAAGATGTGTCGTTATACTTTTTTATTTAAACGACTTGCGTCATTGATTCTTTATGAAAGTTCTAATGAAAACATTTCCTTTAATATAATTATAAATGAACATGTGTTAAATGCTTATTGTAATTATCAAATAAAACTAAACGAAGTCTGCTTTTTTATTAACACATTTATTTTAAATATAGAACGTTTAGTTGAACAAGGAAATAGTAAGGAAGATACTGAATCTAACAAAAAAAGTCCAAATGGTCTCCCATTTATAACTATTACAATTCCCACATAGGTTGTATTTTATTGCCAGATTAGTGGTCAAAGTATAAAAAATTGTCTAGTTATTTGCGCTAAGATGGAATTTCGTATTTATTTAGGTTGAAAGAAACTGTGTCGTAAGTACATTTATTGTACTTACGACTTACAGAACGAAGTATTTTTAAAAGATTTAATATGGTGAAATATTTTAATAACTGTAGTATTATTGATAAATGAGTTTGCTGACATTTTATATTGTAGAATAAAATAAAATGATTTAAATCCAGGTGAAGGATGAATAACCTTCTTATGAAGCAATACAACGTAGAACTTACCTATTATAAAAGCGAGGAAAATCAAGCTGAAAGAGAATTTATTAAAATAGTAAATGGCTTACATTAATCGAGCTAGCTTAGATTGGTATCAGTCATATTATTGAGTGCCTATCAATATTATTAAAAAGCATCAATGTCTTATGTAACCCGTGACTTTGTCATAAAACTAGATACTTATCTATGTATACCACTTAATGTAGGTTACACGGCTTTTATATAAATTATTTCTTAAATGAATCATTATGGCTATTATATTAAAACGGGGTTAGACGGATTACATTATTTTAGATGAATTAACAAATGTTCAATATTTCTTGTTAAAAATCATCCCAGGACGTATTTCACAAATCGTATCTCAAAGGTTCAATTTTTATTACTATAGATTCAAATTTACAGAAAATATATAATATACAGCTCACACAACAAATAACAAAAGGATATATTAAGTACATACTTCTAATAGTTCATATCTTATAACTAATGTCCAGGGACATAATTATATACAAATAAAATATGCAAATATTTAATAAATCTTATCTATCTATAACTATTTTGGTAAACTATATATTATATTTTCAGTCTTTTGATTCATATTAGGCTAGTTGAATAGAACAAATGAAGTATTATTGGAATGTGAATGTTGCATTTAGAATGTTAGCTTCGTGCCTGTACGAAGACAAATTCGGTCAACGAGCGCTTCGCTTTATTAACGATACTGGTTGGTCAGATCGTCTGAATTGAATGAGCGGTCTCCTAATTGCATTTTTACTCTTTTGCTTACAGTTGTACATGAGTCACGTGTGTTATATGAAATTAATGCATCATAAACATAACCGCATTTTAAACAGAATTTAAACAGAGACCTATTATATATACATATTAACAACTTAAAAAAAAAAAGAAAAATTAATACCATTTAAAAGTCCCATTGTTAGGCAAAACCGTCCTCTTGTGTTAAGGTTTGAAGTGTATTCCACTAGACTGTTCCAATTCGGGTTGGGGTTTACAAACATGTGTTAGACTTTCATCCGTCATATGCATGTTTTCTCACGATGTTTTCCTTCACCATCGAGCCTGGGCTTGAACCCGTAATATTCGGTTATGATTCACATGCTCCAGCCTAAGACGCCTCTGCTATTTCATCGTATAATTGATTCTTTTTGTTTCAGGCCAAATGCAACCGCCTCGATTTACAATGCAACCCTCCTCGTCAAATAGTATAGTAAGGGAGGGAACAACAAAGATATTACAATGCTCTGCCATAGGTAATAAATAATATATATATAAACATAATATTTTTGTTTTATGGCAGGTGTATATCTAATTGTAAAAATATATTGACTTTCATTTATTTACTAGGAATACCACAACCTATGTACAGATGGCTTAAAAACGGCGACCCATTAGGCGACTACTCCTCAGAATTATTTTATAAAATACACAATACACAGCGCCAAGACGCGGGTGCTTACCAGTGTATAGCAAAAAATGATGTTGGAGCGATTTTTAGTGAAAAAAACAACATAATTGTTGCTTGTAAGTAACTCACTATTATATTTGATCATTTATTTGTAGATCTTTTAAAATTCGTAAATAAATTTGATAACAATAACCTTAACACTTACAGTTATGGGTGTTTTTGAGAACACTATAGAAGAAGTGATAACAGTCGAATCAGGTAACGCAGCTATTCTGGATTTTCCGCACATAGAATCTGAACCTCCACCGTCAGTTATTTGGCAGGACGAAAATGGTGTAAACGGTGTGCTACGGTACGACCAAAAATATGCAATCACCGATAAATATCAACTAGTAATATTATGCGCATCCCAAGACGATCAGCGAGCCTATAGGTTTGTGAATATTCTAAACTAAACTCTCTACAAATATTTACGTATCTATATTTAGATTCAATACTTGCTATTTTCCAGAGCGCGAGCAATAAACACCCAGTTAGGTAAGGTTGAAAATAGTCCGTACATTAGATTGAAAGTGAACGGAGACGATGACAAAGAAATAGCACCAGAAATTATTATAAAGCCGCAAGACACAAAGATAATAAAAGGCCAGGAATATACAAATATTTACTGCATCGCTAACGCACGACCGCTGCACGAGCTCGAAACGTTATGGTTTAAAGACGGAGTATTGATCGATTTAGCGGGAATCACTTACGACCTCAATGATCAATGGAACCGAACGCTGAGCCTTATATCGGCTAATTTAAACCACACCGGCCGATATACATGTCAAGCGAGATTAAAGTCGGGTGGATTCGCAACAGTAACCGCTTCAGCGTCCGTTACTGTATTCGAAAAACCAGTTATGTCATCCAGTTTAAAATCGGAAACTTTTGGTGAGTTCGGTAGTACCATTGTCTTAGAGTGCAACGTAAATGGCATACCTATGCCTGGAATCACGTGGTACAAGGATGCGAGGAAAATTGCAAGCGTCGGAGCTGACGCCGAGGAGTACGACAATGCGGACGTTGATGACGGAGGAGGCAGGTACAGGGTGGAAGTAGATAGATCGCTCGTTATCAGCAACCTCAAGATGGAAGACATGGGCATCTACCAGTGTATAGCCAGTAACGACGCCGGAGAGTCTTCCATCTACACGTGGTTGAAAATAAAAAGTGAGTACCTACTTCTTTATTGGATTTGGAAAATAACCTTATAAATATAAATGCATTAATTCATAATACTTAAACAGCCAAGGAAAACATTCGCGTTCCGCGCAGTCACATGAAGTTAATAAGAATGAGGACTGCAGATAAAAAGGCAAAAACGTTCAAATTTGATACCGGCAGTAAGCAATTTTGTTGGTGTATATTTGCACTCTTTTTTGAGCATTTTTTTTCTTTTACACCACAGAGTGTTTGCTTCGATTTACATTTAAATGAAACAATCACGTATCTGATCCCATTTATTTCAGTTGTAAATAAATTATAGGTAACATTACACATTATAGATTATTTAAAAAATACACAAGTATAGATATTCCCAATTCTCCCATTGCTTTGTTATTATATAAATACCTACATAAGATTTTTGTTTACTGGATTATAATGATTTTAATCATTTTATTATTATACTGATAGTGCCATTTTTAATACATCTTATTTATAAAGTATTATAATACCTACATAATAATCCAAGTTGATGGGATCGAATCTGTGACTCTTCAACTCTACGCGCCCGTATATCGTTGATATAATATTAAATATTAAATATTATTATATATATTATTATTATCAATTATGCAACTACTACTGCGATTATAATAAAGTATTTTTGTGTCATATAATTATATAATGCATATTTCTTATTCAAAATATATTCTTAATTCTCAATTATTTTATTCGAAATAAGCAAATATTTTGTTAGCTCCTAGAACACCCAACTGGTATTAGGTTAGCAGATATCATATTGCAACGTCATGTCAAGTAGCTTGCATGTGAAAATATAAATTTGCATTGTCGTTGTGTCTTAATGTTATTTTAAATATACTTCGTAAAGTTATATTTTTTTTAATAAAAAATTTTACTCTGTGTCTTTTACAATTTAATCATATATGCATCAAAGAGCTTTTTTAAGATAATTTCGAATACTATTTATCTTGATTTTAATTTTTAGTTATTAAATATTTTTATAATATATTTCACAATGCAAATTCGATTTATATGTGTATTTATTATTTATATGATTATTTCACGTTTAATGAGTTTGGAGTTGAATGTGGAACGATCTATATATCGTAGTCCCTATTGCATGCATTTATAATTGTATATTTCTAAATACAATAGTTCGACACATTTTCACCGCAATATTAATACGATGTTTGGAGTGACTACTACTAACCTTTACTTTGATACACGATTCATAGACAAATACGTTTGATGATAATATTTTTTATTTTAATAAAATAATTAATCAATAGAAAGTCGACGCGTCTGCAAATTTCTTAGAATGAAAACCTATTGTGTTTGTGTTTTATTTACACGTTACATTCGATATTTAATTTATAATGAAACGTGTAGCAAAATAATTATTGCACTAATATAGTGCCTAGTTTTCTAGTGTACAATGTAGTGCTCGTACTAAGTTGAGTGTGTGGCTTGTAGCGTCTCCGCCCATAATGCAGAGTGCACCGGCCAACCTCACCGTGCTAGACGGCAAGGACGCCACCATCGTCTGTCGGGCGATCGGAGCCCCCACGCCCAACGTCACGTGGTACTTCAACGGTGAGATATGAGCACACTGAATTGATTTGTAGGCTAACCTTTATAAATACACAATTTTAGTTAGTGACAATTACTTACAACTAAGCGTTCTGTAATATGTACTTACAAGCTACCCGTCCCACTTCGCACGGGTAGAGTAAGGGTCTATAAAACGTTTATACCGTAATACAACTCTATTAGTTTACGTGGCGCACGCTAGTTAAGCTCCCAGTCGCCATGATTTTTTTCGACATCTTCAACAACCTTCGTTATATTTAGCCAGCCAGCCAATAAAACCTTTAATGAATCGCTCTGTGCATCAACGAAAACCATATGAAAATCCGTTCGTTAGATTTTGAGTTTAATGTTTATGTTTCAAATATGATGTCCTTATGACCAAATCACAATTGTATGCACAAATACAAGTGTATCCCATAATTCATTGTCGCCGGTGAAGCAGGATAGCTTTACGTGATTTTAGAAGCATTGAAGTGTAAACACGGTTAATTTCCGAACTCCAATTTATTCTTGACGTAATACCTCAATAACTTTTTGGTCCAAAGCAAAAACTCAAGCCCTTAGTATCTACAATTCTACAGCCTTATAAGCTAGACCACCGAGGAAAACTTATAACACATTAGCATTAATATATTTAAAGATAACCTTTGAAACAATATTTCAGATTCTCTTTTAATAAACTTATCTCGAAGATTACAAACGTTAGACGAAGGTGACTTGCTAATAACGGCCACGACCACAGCGGACAGCGGGAAATATACTTGTATACGAACAAACGACGCTGGTAACGTTTCCGGTGAAGCGTACCTCACTGTACTCGGTAAACTTTCACCACATCAGTCATCGAAGTATTTTTATACGCCATCCATATAGAAACTAATAGGTTTGGTATTCCAGTAAGGACACAAGTGATCGCTCCTCCCGTCGACACCCGAGTGCTACTCGGTCACACGGCAACGCTGCAATGTAAAGTATCCAGCGATCCGAATGTCAAGTACAACATCGACTGGTTCCACAACAAACAGTAAGACCTATATTTAGACGAGATCGAGTTCTCCATCTTCACGCTGATAACTTTTATGCATGGTTTCCTCCACTTTTGCTTTCAACTTAAGAAATATGAAATGACGTGCAAAAAAACGAAAGTCGCTTCACATTTCATCGACTACCGAACGAAATATGATAATCCGACGGCAAACCTCACTCGGCAGACCCATGACGGCCGGGTCGCGCGTGTGGGTGTCGGGCGACGGCGCGCTGCAGGTGCAGGCGGTGCGCGCGAGCGACGCGGGCGAGTACACGTGCGTGGTGACGTCGGCGGGCGGCAACCACACGCGGCGCGCGCTGCTGTCCGTCATCGAGCTGCCCTTCGCGCCCACCAACGCGCGCGCCGAGCGCCTCGACGCCGCCGTGCAGCGCGCCGTCAACGTCTCGTGGACGCCCGGCTTCGATGGGAACTCGCCCGTGCAGAAGTACATCGTGCAGCGCCGGGTCGTGCCCGAATTCGGTAACCTTTACTGTTCACTCGATGCTCATTCCGTTACTTCGAGGTTGGCGATGAAATTATTTAATATCATTTCAATTGCAGGTCCCACCCCGGACCCCCTGTTGAATTGGGTGACCGAACCGATGAATGTGTCTGCGAATCAGCGTTGGGTGCTCCTGACTAGTTTGAAGGCGGCCACTTCGTACCAGTTTCGCGTTTCTGCAGTAAATACAGTAGGAGAGGGTCCGCCTTCTGAACCGACGGACGTTTTGACTCTCCCGCAAGAAGGTAAGAGTTACAAAATTTATTTGTTTCCTTGTAAATAAGGTTGTTTACAAGGAACACACAATCTTCTATCATAAATATCGACAACAATACAATTTTTTTCTTTTTGTGATCAAGCAGCCAGCGACATAATATGCTGCCAAGGTATGCAGAAAAGTAAAACTCTATGGTACCTAAAAACTAATAATTTGATTATACAGTTACATTTTTGTTTATGCTTTTCGATTGTACGTCAGCAGAGTTTTGCCAATAATTTGTCTCGTTGTCTTTTTTTTATTTTTAATGGACATTTTTACTCATTATGTTTGCATGCCATGCCTGTTGCAATTTTTATCACGAATGATATTAATTTATATTTTAACCTAAGACGTATTTGAGTAAGAAAGTAAGAATATTTTATAATTTAGCAGGTTGTAAACTTGATATTGTAAAGTATATGAATTATGCATGAATTAAAATATGCATTTACAGTCGAGATTAATTATTGTAATATACTTATATTACACGGTAAAGTATGTACAAACATATATTTTTTTTTAGCACCTTCCGGACCTCCTTTGGGTTTTATGGGATCGGCGCGATCCTCCTCCGAGATAATAACCCAATGGCAGCCGCCATTAGAGGAACATAGAAATGGCCACATTCTGGGATACGTAATCAGATATCGCTTAAAAGGCTACGACAATAGCCCTTGGACGTATCAGAATATAACCAACGAAGCGCAGCGGAATTATCTTATCCAAGATTTAATAACTTGGAAAGATTACAATGTACAAATTGCAGCTTATAACGATAAGGGTGTCGGTGTGTTCTCGGATAGTTACACGATAAAGACGAAAGAGGGCGTGCCTGAGGCGGCGCCCGATAGCGTTCGCTGCGATGCGTTCAACTCCACCGCTATACAAGTTTGGTGGACACCTCCCAATCCTCAGAAAATTAACGGGATTAATCAGGTATTCGGTGTTTATGTAATTATAATAAGTACGAACTTAGTTGGCCGAAGTGGGTCTCAGATATAATTATATTCAATGATGGCGGAGCTCCGTTAGAAAATAGAAATGTGCCACTTCATGTTTGCGAAACGGGCCATTTTGACATAATTTAAATTAATTGATATTTTTTTGTCAAAAGGTTTTGTATATGCATTTGCTTCAAAAATGTTTGCAGTCTGTGCCAAATTCAAAGCATATATGTAAAAATAAAATCATTATCATTATAAATTTATGAATTAGTAGCGCAATATAGTTCCCATTCCGTTCTTACAAATTATGTTATTAAATAACGAGCTTTCGAGTGGCGTTCAATTAAAATTCAAATACGATATGCATTTACAAACCAATTAATACATAAATATAAAAATCTTCTATCGTTATTAATCGGTAATAACGATAATCAACTACTTACGTATGTGTAACCGCATTGTAATCGCAAGTAGTTCGTTATTTTGTATCGCAAATCGTAGTAGTTTGTGGTAGTAGTTCCCCCTTTTGATCTTAAAGCCTTTTCAGGTCACCCACTAGTCTCTGGACTCGCTTCACCCCATCCAACTTACACATTATACTACTCACTATTATTAAACTTTGCAAACATTAATATTTTCCAGGGATATAAAATTCAAGCTTGGCTTTGGGACGAAGCGTCGAATGATAGCGTGGAACAGAAACTCGTCAGCGTACCACCGAATTTGTTGGACCCTCTCACTGAACAGACAGCGTTCATAAATGGTCTAGAAAAGTTTACCGAATATAATATTTCTGTGCTGTGCTTCACGGAGCCCGGCGACGGTCCGCGGAGTGACTTCGTCTTGATAAGAACGAAAGAAGATAGTAAGTTAAAAGAAAATAATAGCTTTAAATGAATAATTACAATAATGTCTGCGTACAAATGTGTGGTAGGGCAAGCTTTGCGCAAGCGCGTCTGGGTCACCCATTCATCAGATATTCTACCGCTAAACAGCAATACTAAGTATTGTTGTGTTCCGGTTTAAAGGTTAAGAGTGAGTCAGTGTAACTACAAGCACATGGAACATAACATCTTCGTTCTTAAAGTTAATTTAATTATTGAACCTTTGAGAGAAAAAAAGATCCCTGTACAGTAACAAGTCAATTACGGGTTTTATTTTTTTATATAGTTTATTATTATTTAAGACAATTACGTTTCCATAAAAATGAATAAATTTGAAGTGCACTCCATTGATAAACTATATAAAAATGTACTGTACGTGTATAATTATAAGGTTTTTTCTAATCGTATTTTGCGTATGCTATTCCAGCTCCCGATGAAGTAACGAACCTACAATTCGACGATGTATCGGACAGGGCGGTCAGAGTATCCTGGTCGCCACCGAAAAAGTCTAACGGCGTACTCATCGGCTACAAACTCAAATACCAAGTGAGAGATAACGCCGACACAATCAAGGAAGAAATACTACCGCCCAATGTCACTAGCGTGCGAGTCGAACATTTGCAGGTAGCGTTAAAATATTTTTTTTACATAACTCGTTACATATTCAAGCGTGTGAGTGTGCACCTCAATCATTCGATTGTACGAAGCATATCAAACAATAATGCATCATTATAGTACCCCTAATTCACATATTTGTCGTAAAAATAGTATAACGAGATTATGCTACAATAGAAACGCTCGAACGAAACTCGATAAACTAAAGACGTGTGTCGGGCGGCGCAGGCGAGCACGCCGTACCGGTTCTGGGTGTGGGCGCAGTCGGCGGCGGGCGCGGGCGGCGCGCGCGCGGCCGACATGCAGTCGGGCGTGGAGCCCGTGCTGCCCGCCGCGCCCACCAACCTCGCGCTCTCCAACATCGCCGCGCACTCCGTGCTGCTGCAGTTCACGCCCGGCTTCGACGGGAACTCCTCCGTCTCGCAGTGGACCGTGCAGGTCGGGTCCCTGCTCCTCTTCCGGGAGCGCGATTTATCGAAGTAGTGAAACTGGGCTCGAGCCGATTCTTCTTGTCGATTGGTTATTGAGCGAGTGACTCGGAAAGAAGCAGAATCGGCTAAAATGAGAAACGGTTGTGGTCAATTCGATATCAACGATTGTAAAAGGATTTACCTTTTTTTATTTTTGTAAATTATTTAAGTGATATGTACTATCGGTTTACAGGCTCAAACTGCGCGTAACTCTTCCTGGGTATCGATTTACGAAGTGAGTGCACCTGACGCTCAGTCGATCCTCGTTACTGGTTTGATTCCTTTCACCACTTATCGCTTGAGACTGATCGCGACTAACGTCGTCGGCTCCTCTCCGCCTTCGGAGCCCTGTAAAGAGTTCCAAACTATTCAAGCTCCTCCGCGGCACCCGCCCAGGAATGTGACCGTGCGCGCCGTGAGCGCTAACAACCTTCGAGTCAGATGGATAGTGAGTACCGCAATATTCATACTCACCGATGATGTATTTTCTCTTTAATACAATCGATATAATTATTCCAGCCATTGCAACAAAGCGAATGGTACGGCAACCCAAAGGGCTACAACATCACGTACAAACGAAGTGGTACTAATGACACCCTACATAGTATAATCGAAGATCATACTGCCAATTCGCACGTGCTGTCAAATTTAGAAGAATGGTCGATTTATGAAATTACGATGACTGCTATAAACGAAGTCGGCACTTCCGCAACGAGTCCGACTGCAACGGAACGAACCAGAGAAGCAGGTAATAACAGCTGATTTTATGATTCATTAATCTTTCTACTTATGTAAAATATACTTTATTCAATTGATTTAAATGTCATTTTTAGTTCCATCAAGTGGACCAGTTGGTGTATCAGCTAAAGCGACGTCATCTACTACTGTTGTCGTCGTATGGGGGGATATCCCTTCTCAAGATCAAAATGGCCTTATTGAGGGGTACAAAGTGTGCTACGCGGCAGTGGTACCCCCACCTCGCCCTGATCAAAAGAAAATCGAATGCCACCCTATCTCTTCTAACCAGACCCATACAGTTACATTGACAGAGCTTCGGAAGTATGTCGTCTATCAAATTCAAGTCCTAGGATATACGAGACTAGGAGACGGCGCACTCAGCGATCCGCCCGTCACTGTTAGAACTTTTGAAGACAGTAAGTACTTATGTTTTAGATGAATGCAATAAAATATATTTTTTAATTGATTTAAGAAATAAGTAAACATATACGTTATTTTCAATTATATATTTTTTATTTTATAGCGCCCGGCCCACCCTCGAATGTGTCCTTTCCCGATGTTACTTTTAGTACGGCGCGTATAATTTGGGACGTTCCTGAGGATCCTAATGGCGAGATATTGGCATACAAAGTGACATACCATCTCAACAGCTCCACGCAACACATGTTTTCTAAAGAGTTTCTACCTTCCGATAGGACTTTCAGGTTAGTGACCATCGGCTTGCTAGGATTTGTATCTCGAGAAATATATCGAATTAAACATATAAAAACTATTAATCGTAATTATTTAAAAAATTTACATCTTTTTTGCTAAATTTTAAATTGAAGTCGATCGGTATTCGTGCGCAAATGTATAATAAATCTCGTATAACAAAGACGCGTCGCAACAGGGCCACGGAGCTGAGCGCAGAGGAATACTACCAGTTCTCGGTGACGGCGCAGACGCGCGTGGGCTGGGGCGCCACGCTGCGCGCGCTCGTGCTGTGCACCGCCAACCGCGCCGCACCCGCGCCGCCCGCCCGCCCCTACGTGGCGCGCTCGCTGCTGCAGCCGCACCAGATCACCTTCTCCTGGACGCCCGGCGACGACGGCTACGCGCCGCTCAGGTCCGTGCGCGCGCGCAGCCCAGCCGCAACCCCACCCCACCCCCAGTCGCAACTCTCACTCGTCTCGTCCGGCAGGTACTACACGATACAGCAGAAGGAGGAGGGCGGCACCTGGCAGACTCTTCCCGAGCATGTCGATCCTTTCGCGACTTCGTACACCGTGGAGAGCCTGAAGCCTTATACCGCTTACCAGTTCAGGATCCGCGCCACCAACGACATCGGACCCAGTCGATACAGTAACGCCACTGAAACCGTCCGCACTTTACCGGCAGGTGTGTTTGTAGCGTATCTTGCTCTTTTAAAGATTTTGCTTCTATTTCGTTTTGTTTTTATTTATTTTATAATAATGAGACATAAACTGTGTAGAATACTGCAAGCAAAAGATGAGACTTAAACGGCCGAACGCCTGCCCGACGACAGGCCTTATAACGTCAAATCATTATAACAAAAACATTTTTGATTGCAAGCCTTTTAAAATGGCCACTCATAACATCGAAGCAGTTAAATTGATCTAGCGGCTGATGGGAATTGTTGCAGCACCCAGCAAAGCCGTGGAAAACCTGCGCGTGGTGCCGATAACGCCGAGCAGCGTGCGCGTGCAGTGGTCGCCGCTGGGTGAGCAGCACTGGAGCGGCGACGCGCGCACGGGCGGGTACTCCGTCTCCTACCAACCGCTCACCGATTTCCCCGCGTCGCTGCACACCACCATGAAGCAGGAAGTGCCGGGCATTAAGGTAAACGACAACACGTGTCTTGTCTCATCATCTAACATCACATTATTTATTTATGTATAGATAACGCAGTTTGCGCCACAGTTAATGGTAGACTCTTGGGGACTATTGGTACCCGTACGAATTCTGATATTCCGTTACATCTATTTGCTTCAGTCTGTTTGTTGATATAAACGAACTCACTTTCAGAGCGAGGAAGTCGTGCTAACCGATTTGGCGTTGGACCGCAACTACGAAATCAGCGTTTGCGCAGTGAACTCACAGGGCTCGGGCCCGGCGGGCGCCCCGGCCGTGGTGTGGGTGGGCGAAGCCGTGCCTACCGCGCCACCGCAGAGTGTGGCGGCTCACGCACTGTCGCCCACCGAGGTGGCGCTGACCTGGAGCCCACCCCACCTAGCGCAGCAGAATGGGGACCTGCTTGGATACAAGGTCTGACAACTCTACTGACTTGACCTATTGTGACACTTATTACTTGCTTATTTACTCTGTTATATGTATATATTTATGTTATATTCCCAAATTTTTGTTCTGCTCCACTAGATATTTTACTTAATGACCGAGTCTCCGGAGGAACCCGAACCTGGGCGACGGGCAGAGGAGGAGATCGAAGTGGTGCCGGCCACTTCCACCTCCCATTCGCTTGTATTCCTGGATAAGTTTACGCAGTATCGAATTCAGGTAGGTGTATTATAAAAGTTTACGAAACATATTGTATATGCATCGAATATAAGGACAAAATAATATGAATGGTTCATTTTACAGGTTCTAGCATTCAATCCGGCTGGAGATGGACCACGTTCGAATGCGATCCTCGTACGGACGCATCAGGGTTTACCTTCGGCGCCACGTAACATCACATTTTCTGAGATCACCATGAACAGCCTCATAGTGTCGTGGGAGCCTCCCCACCGTCGCAACGGTCTCATTCACTCCTACCTCGTCACCTACGAGACTATAGAGCAAGACGAACGTAAGTAACAATATTCACAATGTGAATTTTTTTTCCGATAAACATTTTCAAACAAAATAAGTTATAATAACGCATACGGTCCCTCAGGATTCAGCAAGCAAGTGAAGCAGAAGGTGTCGGAGCGGCGGCTGGCGGTGGGCGCGCTGGAGGAGGAGGTGGAGTACCGGTTCAGCGTGCGCGCCGTGACGCTGGCGGCGGGCGCGGCGGCCGAGGCGCGCGCGCGCACGGGCCCGCAGGCCGGCTCGCCCGCGCGCCCCGCCGCGCTGCTGCTGCGCGCCGACCCCGCCGCGCTGCACCTGCGCTGGACCAACGCCGCCTCCGGGAAGGGGCCGCTGCTCGGGTACTACTTCGAGGCGAGGAAGAAAGGTGAGCCCTGCGTCCTTTACGCGACATTTTACAAGAACATTTATATTCGTATGTTTTACTTAACTCAAATTTCCATTCCTACGAATGAGAGTATTGATACTAATCATAGAAATATTTTCATCGTTTGTGCAGCAAAGGAAACATGGCAGGCTTGTAAGTGTTCACATGTTTTCTTTAACTCCTTTTTCGAATTATTTTTTTCATTAATTGAGTGGTTGGTGAGAAAATTAAGTTGGTAATTGTTTTTAAAAAAGTACCTTTTATATCACCTGTGGATTACTTTTTAGAGTTGATACTATCTTCTTTCAACTTTTTTTTACCTTTTCTAAAAGAAGTACAAGAAATATTGAGTGTTATATATATATATTTATTTATTTATAAATATTATATGACGTTAAATGACACGATTCAATAAGTAAAATTTGATAAATATAACTAATATTTTGTATACCTATAAAAAAAGTTTGCCAATAATTTTGCAATTGTTAATGTAATTATACTTAACACGTGTAATTTACAATAAACCTTAAATTGTTTAGTTTAATATTTTCGTTCAGAAAACTATCACGTATCGCAGACTTTATAAATGTGGACTAGGTTGTCGACTATCGAGTCGCAACTGCTGATCCATATTCCTGTAAGATGTACTTACATTATAATAGTAGTCATATACATATATTGAAAACTAAAAGTATATTTTAAGTTACATCACTATTTAACTTTTATTTATTACATTGATATTTCAGATGACACACGGTGGGAGACAATAACAAGAACAAGCAATGGAATATTGGAAGAATTTACTATTTCTTATCAGAGCTTGCTTCCATCGACCGCTTACTCGTTTAGAGTAATAGCATACAACATGTACGGTATAAGCAACCCGGCCTACAGCGAAAAAGTTATCGTGACACCGTCTAAACTTTATTTGGAATACGGCTACTTGCAGTACCGCCCATTCTACCGAAGAACCTGGTTTATGGTCGCTCTAGCTGCCGCTTCCATCATCATTATCATTATGGTCATCGCAATACTTTGCGTAAAAAGCAAAAGTTACAAGTATAAAAGTAAGACATACACGTATTAACTGAATATGCTTAGTAAGTCTGTAAATCGAATGCAATTATAAATCGATCGCTTAAAATAATAATTACAATTCAGGATAGAGAAGCGATTAATATATAGTTTTCCTGTCAGAAGAAGCTCAGAAGACGCTGGAGGAGTCGCTGGCGGGCGAGACGGACGAGCGCGGCTCGCTGGCGCTGGAGCTGTACCGCTCGCGGCAGAACTCGGCCGCCAGCGCGGGCGGCGCGGGCACGCTGCGGCGCAAGGCGCCCGCGCTCGCCAAGTCGCCGCCGCGGCCCTCGCCCGCCTCCGTCGCCTACCACAGCGACGAGGAGAGCCTGCGCGGCTACGACGAGAACCCCGACGACTCCTCGCTCACCGAGAAACCCTCCGAGATGAGCTCCTCCGACTCGCAGGTGATCACCATCAAAATTAGTGTCGTCTGAGTGCTCCGAGTCTCACTAAACTAGTCTTATTTCTTTCATCATTACGGTCGATCGGAGCTCCCACGGTAACTATTCAGATTCAAATCTATCGCATTCCTTTATTTTTGTCACGCTTCCTAACCGGCTAGCACCCATGAAATGTAGGTACTTAAATGCGTTGTTTCGTCGCTACTCCCGGTGATTGAACTTCGATGTCGATGTAAAGAGGAGTGCGTTTTCTTTTCCAACTATGGAATTTTGTTAACTTTATCGCGACCAGTCGAGGGTGCTGCGGCGATTCTCAAACGCACAAGTATAGAAATAATCAGTTAGTAAATGTATGAACGTACGACGAAATAGTCAAACCGACCGTCTCTTGTAGTTTTTTTTTTCTTAAAGCACAAAGTAACAAAGATTCGAAAGTTACATACTAACATATATTTACTGACGTTAAATATCTGCACGTTTCTTAATAAATTTTGTGTAAATAGTTCATATGTCTTATAAACGCTACTTTCATTAATTTCTTAATTTTTCTCTAATAAAAGCTCTGTGTACTACTTAAAATTATTCTTTGTAGTTTCTGCTTTGTATCTAAACGTGTAAAATTAATCATTAGAATGAATCGTTTAAATTGTTCTGCGAGTGTTACTTGTTTTGTTTTTGTTTTAATTAACTCGAAACTTTTATATGTTTAGAATTCGGAGAGTGAAAATGAGAGCGTGCGATCAGAGCCACATTCGTTTGTAAATCATTATGCGAACGTCAACGATACATTGCGACAGTCTTGGAAAAGACAGCGTCCCGTTCGCAACTACTCCAGCTACACGGACTCGGAGCCCGAGGGCAGCGCCGTCCTCAGCCTCAACGGCGGCCAGATCGTCATGAACAACATGGCGCGCTCCCGGGCACCACTGCCCGGATTCTCCTCGTTCGTATGACACGAACCTACCGACACGGCGCCCGCGCACGCCGTGCACATGTAGTACGCACTGCCGATTCATTCCCAATGCGTTAATTTATAAAAATAGCGCTTGTACATATCGATGACTGTTGAGTATTATTATTAGCTGACTTAAGTAGATATATATACCTTTATTAGACGTAAGAACATTGTTCGACATCTTGATATTAGCTATTTAATTTTCAAGATTTATACTTATTATGAAGGACATTTTAAATAAGGTTACAATTGTACATTTTTTCATATTTTATGAGATCTCGCTAGATCTAAATACCTTCTTATTATTTGTCTATTCAATATCCATTGTTTCAATGTTTTGACTATATTTCATTAAATAATTCAAAATATAATAAAGCACATATTCTCGATAGTTAATTTTTAAGTATAAACGTTTTTCTGAACACGTCACATAAACTTGTATAGACATTTCATCACTTTTGTCACAGAAATATTAATAATTATCATTCCACTTATAGATTAAGCTAATTGTTATAATGATATTTTGTACTTACCGACTTCACGTTCTTGATATTCATATATAATATATTAGAGTTATTGAAAGACTAACTTCATTTTGCTATAATTTTACTTTACTTATGTATAACTGTTCACTTCACTCTCATTTCCATTATATATTTTCATTAAATTGATTATATAATGTTAATTTCAAATAGACAATTTTATTAAATACATAATTAATAATTGATACAATTGTGAAACCTAACTTATTGTGGTACGTTTAAAGATTATAAACACCGAATAGTTACTATAATTGTATTTTTAATAATTTATTCATAATCAATATAAGTTCGATTCCTAGAACTTTTGAGTAGATAAGAGAATTAACAAAGGTTTTTTTGTTACATAATATCTCATACAACTAGCCCTTGTCTCTTTTGATGTCGAAAAGTAATATTGGTATTGTTTTCACTATAAAAGCAATATTAATTAATGAAACTTTAAATTTAGATTTTGTAATTTTTTTGTCTACATTTAAGAACTTATAACTGACTGATAGTTTTAGAATAATCTACTATTGATTGGTGTAAATAATGATAATACTATTATCCTATGATGCATGCATTTTTGGCATGCTCATCTGGCACAATTCTTTAAAAAATCTGTGATCTATTTTTTATTTGCAATGAAATACTTTACAAAAATAGCAATAAGTATTTACATTTATCATAGGTGTCATTCCATTCAAAAGTAGAAATAGTATGCACCAATCCTTAATGTACTGTAAATTCTGTGTTTTTATTATTTTATTTTTATGATACGCAAAAATTTAGATTTGCATATATTATTTGAATGGTGCCATTAATGTAGCTAATTATTTTGTATTATTTTTGTGTATTTTTTTCCCATATTTTAAATATACAAAGATTAGCAATTGAATAAATTATGACATTAACTTAACGAGTTTCATTTGTAACTAGCACATTATCCGCGGCGTCCCTCGCGTTATCATTTAAAATCGCTAAATACCAATTTCTAGCCCGTTCTCCAAAAATGAATGTTTTTGATACCTTACTATTATATTATTATACCACTACCTTAGGGATTACTTTTCAAAATCCTTAATGCTAACCTAATAACGTCCTCCAGACCGATTTCGGCCACGGCGGCCAATCTCAAGAGAGATTACCTGCCAACTGCGCAGGAGATATTATAGTGCACAAGTCTGTGCGCAAACACAGGTGCACTCACTATTCCCTAGCTCTCATAATGCGATGGGACGGCAATCCGAAAGAGTTCAGGCGCAGGACCAACGGCTTTACGTGCTTTCCGAGCATCCAACTTCCAGACTCCGGGCTGCTACTGAGAATTTCCTGACAGAAAAACCCAATAACTATTTATTGGCCCGACCTGGGAATTGAACCCAGGACCACCGAGTCTGCGACCTTATATCTAGCCACTAGACCAACGAGGCAGTCAATCTGAATGCTAACCTACTGTGTAAAAGAAACCCGTATGTATATTATGTTCATGGTGCTAGTCCCAGTAGCTTGGGCTGTGCGTTGATATATCGTCAATTCAGTCAGTTAATCTTTTATATATAGGAATAGATCTTAACTGGTCTACTGCTTGGCTTAAAAAGGATGGACGTTCTGATTCGAAGTATGACATTCGCATAACAAAGATTGATGTCATCTGCGTTCGGTTAAACCTTCTTAGTAAAAATCCTTACTCAATATAGTAGCGTTAAACTTACTTATTGCTTGTCATACATGTACCACCGGTTCAGAAATTAACACCTCAGACCTGTGAAGAACTGACGAAAGAAACTCAGCGGGTTTTTTTTATATCTCATATTTTACAATCATGGTCAAAACACAACAACAGAATAATATATTTTTTTTATTTGAAAAGTCCTGATGGCATCCTTTCAATCCTAATGTATGCAATCAATTAAAAAGTAATTGTTTGTGTAATATCCTTTAGCACACAAACGTTCTTAAACAATTATTTTATACACTTTTTTTACAATTGAATATTTTGGACGCTTTTTGGGATCCTGTTGTAAAAGCGTATTTAAACCTTCTTAGTGTTTATGATCTCATGGTACACGAGACACTCGCCCCATAATCAAGATTGGTGTCATCCGCGTTTGTTTAAACCTTTTAAGTGTTTTTGTTATTCTGATATGTTCTGCGTAGTTGGCTCTCTAGAGATTGAGGGCGCCGTGGCCGATATCGGTCCGCAGGACATTATTGTTATTAAGGGCATAAAGCACACGCACTGTGTATTTTTTCATGCGTTTATTATTGGATTCTGTTTATGGCTTATATGTCCAAGTGGTGCCTCATCGTACATTCGTCCCACATTATGAGACAGACTTCTTGAAAAAGGTGACCCCTTATTTTTTTATTTCAATATTGCACCACCACTCATAGAAATTGGTACTTTAAAAAAATATTAATCATCCCATCCATCACCAATGCACCACCAATCTTGGGAACTAAATTCTTATGTCCCTTGTGCCTTCTATTCCTTTCTTTGTGTGTCCTTCTATTCTATTCGATCCTAAGCTAAATTTTTTTTCGACTTCTGCTTTCTAAAGCTAAATATTGTTATGTTATTATTGTACGAGATAAATATAAACAGCGCCATCTATGATTTTTTTTGAGTAACAACTAGTCTATACACATTAACTAACTTCTGTTCATGTAAGTGCGGCGCTAGTCAAAATCTGTTAATTTAGCATTAAGTTCATTAAATAACGTGAGCTCCGGGCAATATTAAATTAAAAGCAATCGGAATAGGATATTTTCCTGCGGTAAAATTAAGTCAGACAGACAGACAAAAAATCTACTGTTGTTTTGGGTTGTTACTCTAATAAAGACCCCTCTATTAGTTTTTTCCAAAATCTATAATGTCTGTAACGTAATCGGCCTGTTACAATTTTATTATATGTATAGATTTTAAATATTGTCTATGTAGTATTCCAAAACCATGTAATCCGTTTAAAAAATATTTAAAAGATATTTTATCTCACGTCATTATCACGGCGGAGATGACATATCGGTAACTGTTACATTAAAATATGTTCATAATGATCTTACTAGATTTCATTAGAGATAATAAACATTTTGTATGCTTCTCGATTACCCCTTGTGTTTGCAAGAGGAATAAAATGTAAACCGTAATAAAAAATTATAAGAGATAATTACAATTTAATAAAAATCGTATTTTTTATTTGAGAAATTGTTGATAATTTATTAAATAAGTAAATTAAATGTAAAATAAGGCTTCTTCAAAATCTTTAATTATAATAAAAATAAAGATACCTATTGTGAGAGCTATAAATTACGTATTTTTATAATCATAATTTACTGGAATCAAATGTTATCCGGATCGGGGGGGTGGTAAGCACAAAATTTTCATAAGATTTATATTATAAAATTTATTTCTTACATACAATAATGTTTACTTATAACTTAAACTAAAAACTAAATTTAAACTAAAGTAGCTAAGTCATATCAGCTAATACAATATTTTCACAAAACTATATATAATCATATTCCTCTGTATAGAGCTTCATTTCCGATGAGTGTCAGCTTTAATGAAGATTATTATATATGTAAAGCATTAATAAATACAATAAATACTTAACATGAAAATTGAACTGACTGACTCAACTGATATCTCCAGCGATATTTTATACAAATTATTTCTCTTTGAAAATTTCATCACAATGTTTTCAATATACAAGTGTTACAGATCAGATAATGTAATAAAATGTCTTTTAAACCAACCTTTTAAGGCCATTATTCACTGTTCCTTTACAAGACACACTGCACTTTATCATTGTGTAGATTCAAATAACTTTTCACGAAAGTATTTTATTTTTTGCGCGAAGAATGCTTCAAGACCATCGGCACATCGATAAAATTCGGAGTCTTTTGGATTAAAGTAACGACAATTGTCAAAAATTTTAGTCATATCACCAATAAATTCACTCAACGTACTATAAGTTTGTTCATTCACCTTTCTTTCCACTGTTTGTAGATCTGTAATTAAAGACATACAAATGTAAATAATAAGACAAAGCCGTCGATACTACAACAGTGTCTTACTGAAAATATTTATTTATGTTATATTTAATTTAACATTAACAATAATAACATGGCTACATTAAGATTATTTATGTTAAGTTTAAATTATTACCGTTGGCAGGAAAAAAATTAATCCTTGAAATATATTGTGTATTTAAAGAGTAATAATATAATAAATACAAACCCATAGGTTCTTTGATAACTTTGTAATAGGTTGGAGCTTCTCTGGGATCAACCGGCTCCATAAAAGGCCATGCATTTTTATGTAATTGTATTTGTTTAACTAGCCTTTTGAGATTTTCAAAATCTTTGGGGGTGAGCTCTTTCATGTTTGCGAAATTTACAGAATTGTTTTTTTGACAATTCGGACAAATATATTCGTCAATGTTATCAGCCTCTGACTGCAGAATACCAACACATCTGCCGTGAAACCAATCTTGACATCGGTCACAACAAATATAAAACCTGTAAAAGATAAAAATTTGAATAAACAATTTACATGAGTAATATGTAAAATATAAAATCAACTACTAATCCCACTTGTTTCATGTTTTTTAAGGCTTATTTATTTATTTCATGTATCGGACAAATATGAATCTCATAATAAAATTTTCATACAGATATACATTAATGATGAAATTTGATTAGGTACTTTTACATCATTTGCTTTCTATTTTCTATCACCATATTTTCCAGCAACTAACTAATCTTCTAAATATTCGACAAAAACAGAAGTCACAAATTAAGTTAGCAAATACTACATACTGCGAATTATCGTACGGTTGCCGACATAAACAGTAAAGTTCTTGAGTTTCCTCGGCTCGTCGACATTCCGAACAGACATATTCCTCCATGGTTTTACTCATTTCTTCGGTAACGCCAACACAATCACCGTGGAACCAATTGCTACAATGCTCGCAGCCAACGTAAAACCTGTAATATTTATAATAATAATTTTCTTGCACAAGATTTCAATAATATGTCAGTATATCAAAATAAACATAAATCAAATCAATGATTATTTGACAATTTATTTTGTTATTTAACTCGAGAGACCGTTTGAGACGGTCGTTAAATAGTTCGACGTACTTCGTGTTGTCATAGGGCGTGCGACATATGCAGAGCAGTTTTTCCTTCTTGTTAGCCTTCTTGTTATTCCGCGGCGGGGCGTCCCTGGCGGCGCCCACGACGACGCGCCGCTTGCCGCGCACCTCCTCCTGCTTGCTGCGCTCGGCGCGCGTCCGCAGCGCCAGCTCCGCCGAGAGCTCCTTCTGCAATTGAATGCGACAAACATTCGATAACGGGAATGATTAAGATACGACTTCGCTCAACGAAAGCTTTCCCGTGAACTCATTCAAGTTTTCGGATTATTCGAACGAGACCGACCTGAATTTCTACGCCGAGCTCCTTCTCGAGCAGACCCCGTTTTTTTATAATATCCTTCTTGAGCATCTCTTTGTGCTTGAACAAAAGAAGTAGTCGAGAATGAGTCGAAGCGGCGCGACGACGTTCGTCGGGAGCGGCGGACGTCGGGGTGGGAGGGGGCGCGGGCGCAGGGGCACCGGCGGGCTGCGGCGCGGGCGGCGCCCGGAGCGGAGCGCGCGGGGCCGGCGCGGGCGCGGGCGCCGGCGTGGGCGACGGGGACGGCGACGGCGACGGCGCGGGGGCGGCCACGGCGGTGAACACGACCGGCGGGGAGGGCGGCCGGGCGCGGGATCGCTTGCGCGGACTGGACTCCACCCACTCGTCGTCGTCGTCGTGCCGCGAGAGGCCGCGGCGGCGGGGCTGGGGGGAGGGCGAGCGCACGCCGACGGCGCGCACCTCGCGCTCCACTTGCACCTCCGGTTTCATTTGCTTCTCCTGATACCGCTGCAGTTGGAGCAGTTTCTCTTCTATTTCGGGGTTTAAATTTTCTTGTTTTAGTGCGCTTTTAATTGCTGAAAAAGACGCGCATGCTATTTTAAGAATGAGGATTCAATTTTATGTAGGATGACCCCATAACGAAATCACTCACAATAAAATATTTGATAAATGATTTATTAACATGATGAAGATACTTACTTTGCTGTATGTAATCTGGTGTAAGAACAAACTTGTTACTTTGCGCTCTGTCATGACCGGAGTTAATGATATCAGTTTTAGTATTATTTTCAGGTATTTCTTCAGGTTTAGACGGTATTGCCTCTTTATGACTAACAGCTTCCGCCACATGATCTTCGCCATTAAATAAAGGTGGTCGCTTTATTTTATCTTCTGCCTTACTATCCTAAAAGGAAAATAATATAATGACTTAAAACATGCCGAAAAGAAAAGATAAATGAACAAATCATAAAATAAAAAGAAATAAAATAAAAAGTCATTGTTTGTGGGAATATATAAGAACAAACAGATACAATTAAATAGCAGCAATAATAAATTATTCTATATTATTTTATTAATAGTTAGGATTTATTTTTTAATATTATATCATCGTTTTTTACATTAAACATATGTGTATTGATTCAGATTTAAGTAATTCATTGCCCATACACCCCCACAAGCGTAATTTATAACAAAATATATATAAACAAAGACAAAAATAATTTAATATAAACAAATAAAAGGACTCAGATAAATAAAAGTCAGAAGCTATTTAAAAATTTTATTTAATCACCATATTGCACTACCCATTTATTATAAATGGTTCGAATATTAGATCTACATACATATAACAGGTGGTGTATGAGCAATTCCTCTTACCAGTTGCACAAATAATTTCTACAAATACACTGAAAATATAGAAGGAATATAATATCGTATTCATTAATGTATTCTAACTATTAATTGTCAATGGAATCCAAAACGTAAATAAAAAGAACCATCTACATATAGCAACTACACAATTGGAAGAAATATTACAACCGACATATTCAATCTTATTTACGCTCAATGGAAAGACTAAATGAAACGATATGCTAGCTCTTATTAAATCTTTTGTGTCAAGGCCATTAGACTGATAATCAACCTGGTGAGAATGGAGGAAAAAATATGACAAAATTCTTTATACACCTTTTTTCAATCCAATTTTTACAAAAATCAAACTTATATAATTTTTTCAATGGATATGACGATATGTTTTCTTATTAATATTATTATCAATTTAAAAATTAAATTAAAATAACTGTATGGTAGAAATAATTGTATACTTTTCAGATATATTTTGTAGAAATTAGATTGGAAATATAGATGAATGAGATTTCAACATAAACATTTTCCTATAATCTAAAAAGGGATCAAAATTTGTAAACAAACAATAAAATAGAATAACGCTGAAATAAATAAGTATTGACGTACAAAGAGTTCATGACATAAACGCGTGGCATCATTGTACATAAGGTAAAGGTTCAGAATATATGGAACTAGATAAATGAAATCATAAAGTTTGTCAATTTCACCTCGGTACTTTAAAACGCAATAAACAAACCTTACTTATTACAAATTTCTATAATTAGAATAATCAACACAGATTAATAATACACATACTTAATAATTATTACCGTTCTGTTTAACTTTGTGAAAATAAATGTATGAACCAATGTAATAATAAATATGGTATAAATAATAAGGTTTTAAAATTTCTTGTTTTAATTGCAAATAAAAAATACAAGGTTTTAAAAAAATCACACACTTAGTCCGAATTAATATCACCAAAATTAAAAAACTTTTCTTTGACTTAATAAAACTAGAAAAGTATATTAAAAAAAAAAAATTCAGTTTCATCTTTCTAGGGCTAATAAAATGCAATCACTTTGGAATATTATGACAATACTAAAGAACATTGTCAAACCACTCGCCTTTAATGAATGGTGAAAAAAGACATACATGGGAAATATAATATGCCTATTACAACTAAAAGAAATGTTTTAAATCGTTTTTTTTAAAAGCTTAATATAAAAAAATAAAAATTCACTATTATATAGCTGTACTTGATATATAACTAGTAATGATTTGGAAGTTTGTATTTTATTTATATTTTTTTGGTGACATTAATTTAAATTTCACTTTGTTTTAAAATTTTATGTATCTTAAAATGTGTCATATATTGTCTATGGTGTATTATATCAAACAAAATAAATACTACAATTGCAATGATAATCCAGTAAGAAGCCATTATACTAAGTATATTCTTAAGTTATAATTATATTTTCTACATACAAATTTACATAGTCTTGTCTTTGGTAAATATATTAGAATACTAAAATTATTGCTGCATATTTAAATGTCCCTAATATTTAAAAATATCCAGTCTTACCAAGGTAGTTAATTAGTTGTACTAAAATTATCAAAATATCCCAATATTTAAGTAATTTACAAATTATTTTATTAATTGTGTTAAAATGTTTGAATAATCCAGCCAAGCATAATGTGCTATTAAGTCGCCAATATAATTAATAGATAAATTAATAATACATAAATACATATTTTGAATTCATTTAAAATAATGTACAATTTTGTAATTTTTAACTATTATTATAACCGTTTATTAGTCCTTTAACTTATCCGATATAATTATAAAAAACCTGTCCATTTCTAAATGATAGTCTATAAAGAATTAAGACGAAAATGGTGACGATTTAAAAATATGTAAATTGATTTAATAATAAGCCATTATAAACAATTTCGAAGTAAAGATAATATAAAAAAGAAATATTTTAAAGATAATGCTTTCAAAATAGTTATATGTATAATAATTCTGAGCTTAATCACATTTGCTTGTCTAGACAGATTTCGTGTAAAGGATTTTTCCTTACTTTTACACTTTGATGATGTACTTTCATTCACAGTAGAGGTTGCCTTCTTACAGTCATTTGTTACTTTTAGTTAGTTCTAATTATTTTCATAATTATGTCAGCCACCTTAGCTAAACACCTTAACTTACAAGATAAACATATTCTGAAAATAATTCGACCCTTTCAATTTATATTTTAATCCACGATAGGCAAACAAACTCTTCAACGTAAGTGACAACCTCATCCCAAAGTATGAATCTTAATGACACTATTGTTTGGTATGGGCACGCAGTCGGCCTCGCTCCTAATAATAATAAATTACCTGGTGAGCGGGCGCGGGCGCAGACACGGGCACGGGGGCGGGCGCGGATTGCAGCGCGGCGGCGGGCGCGGACAGCGGCTGCAGCGCGTGCAGCGCGGGCTGCGGCGTCACGGGCGCCAGCGGGGGCGGCGCGCTCGGCGTGGGCTGCACGGCTAAGTACATCTTCCTCGGCCCTAGCATGCCTTGCTTTCCTGTTGATTCTTGTGCTAAAATTAGATTTACTTATTTTTACAGATCCTATAAGACATTTGCGAATGTCGAGATATTCGCAAATCGTGTACATAAAATGAGTACCTTTTAAAAGTTGCTGCTTCACTTGCTGCTGAACTAATGCCAACTGCTGCGGTGTTAGTGAGTAACCGTGTAGACCCTGCAGAACGATGCTCGGGCCGCTACTCGTTTGCATCACCTTTAAAAATTAAAATGAATATAATAACTTTCTAGTAAAAATATTAAATGATGGCAAGTATAGTTGGACGATTCGATACTATTAATCTAAAACTATAATCACCTGGGCAGTAACTGTTTTTATGACGGTGCCTGGCGGTTGACCGGCTAAAAGACGTTTTTCCATTATCTGATCTTCAGTGAGTGTCGGCGGCGACACAGTCGCTGCAAGGGGCGCCGCGACTGGTCTGACCGAAGCCACCGGGATCGGAGCCGGGGACGGACTCGGGGCCGGAGACGGAGTCGGGACAGGCGCGACCGATGGACTTTGACCGATGTGCGCTACAATTTGCGCCTGGTTATTGCCCGTCGGCCGAATGAGCACCTGCTGTCCATTCACAGTAGCAAGCTGGATCTTTCCCGCTGCTATTTGCTGCACTAGAGCAGGGTTGTTAACCACTATCTGCTGCGTGGTAGTAGCACGAGGGCGAGGGGGTGCCGGGCGCGGGGCGGGTGTACGCGCCGGCGTTTGCGGACGTTGCAGGATCTGGCCTTGAACTAGGACGGTCTGCACAGGTTGCACGCGCGGGGGACACGGGTTACGTGTGCCTGCCTGCACTACCACCTGCTGCGGAGACTGCACCACCATCTGCTGTGGGGTTTGGACAACCACCTGCTGAGTCGGCTGTACTACGATGTGTCGACTGGTAGGTAAACTCGACTGAGATACAATCTGGCTTGCGATTCGAGGAGACTGAATCGATGCTGTACTTTCTGTGTTGTTTTTATTTTGAACACTAATTTTATCAGTATTATCATTAGGAGTTGTGTCATTATCTGACTTAGCAACGGGAGATGCGGCAACTAATTGTCCCGCTATACCTTGTTGGCCAGGCATTACTACATGTAATTTACCATCTGGCATCTGTATTAATTGTTGTCCTGCGAGTAATCCTCGAACTGTAATTTTACCATCTGGGGCTCTTATAATTTGTACTTTTTGTGGACCTTCTTTCTGTGGAATACTATTTGATTTTGTGGCTTCAGAGGATAAAATTGATTTACTTGCACTTCCAATAGGTTGACTTATCACTCTTGTAGTACCATCTGCACCTTTAGTCATAATAATTCTTCTGGTCCCAATTACAGTCTTTTGACCAGTAGGTGTATTAGCATTTGTTAGCAATGAAGTCAATGTACTTTTACCAGAACTTTGATTAGGCGTATTCTTTGATTTTTCTAAAATGAAAAAAATATTTATATAAAAAGTTAGTGTTATATAATGCTTATTTTTTAAACCACTACATATTAATATAGGTATACTCTATGCATATTTAGGTTGTAATATCTTTAAGAATATACTATTAATTGAAACTGTCTCTATATATGTACACTACCATTAATTCTAAATTTCTATTATAAATTGTTACTAAGTTGTGATCAGCTTTACAATGTATAAATATTTAAAAAAAAAAAAATTGTATTCAATAAATTTTACTCTATTCAGACACTTGATAGGATATAAAATATGAGAGTTTTTAGTGTCATCTGTTCAGTAAAATGTAACAGAAATAAAGAGCAAACCTTGTGACATCTCAAGAGCTCTTTTTTGCTGATGAGCAGCTCTTTGTTCACGTAATTGCTGCTCCATTTTGTCTTTGAGGTCAGATGCGTTTGGTGGAGCTGGGGCTATATTGCGTTGTGGCAATTTGCCCGTCGAAGTGCGAGTCACAGGAGTTACTCTTTCCGCACGCTCGCCGTACTGCCGCACTTCCCACAACTCAAGCTTATCCTCATCTACCCATTCTTCAGTTACCTAAAAGTGTATACATCTCACATCATCTACATCTACACCAGATATTTAAAGTAGTACTAATATTATTAAACCAAAAATGTACCTGAGGTTCAGTATTTTGGGGAGATTCAGCTCGTTTTCTTTTACGTAAGCCACTTCGAATAGAAGTCACCTCTCGTACGGTTTTAGGCAATTCTAACGGTATAACTACTTTTCTGCGAAGATATTGTGTACGCTCTGAAAACTGACCAATATGCCGATGCTTCAATAGTTCAAGTGAAACAATTTCTGTGTCGGTCGTAAGTTGATGTTTTCCGTCAGCAGTTGCAGGCTTTGCTGCCATGTCATCCCACCGTAAGCACGCCCACATTATGCGCAACTGCAACGCCGCACTGGCTAGCCATTGTAAATTGACTGTTCGATAGAGCCAGCAAGTCTTAAAAAGAGGTCTTGCACAAGGATAAGGCCATACAAGCTGATTTGGCTTAGCACTATGGCTAAAACCCGATACTGTGCTGTGTCCAGCTTGTCTGCAAAGCTTCTTTAATTCATGATGAGGCAAGACCATAATAGTCTTGGCTTTGCTTTTTGTGTGAAATGATGAGCATAATGGATACTTAACAGGAGTCCTCTTCTTTTTCTTTTCTACCGCTGCAGTTTGTACTCTCTTGAGATAAACCTTTCCATTAGGATTCTCAGTTGAGTATATCCTTAGAATTGCACCATCAACTTTTTCTTCCTTTATTTTATCTTCTCTTTTCACACTTCGAGGCAATCCAAAACGCCTATTTACAACAGCACGATATTTCGGTTTTTGCAACTCTTTTTCTGTTTTTAATGAGCATTCATAAGAGGAATTGTGCCCTTTATCATTCACAGAAAGTTTATTAGAGTTGTTGGCAGACATTTTTGCAGACTTCCCTCGTGTAATTTTTAATTTAGGTATTGGAGGGCGCTCATTGCTGTCATCGCATTTAGATTCTTGATGCTCATTGTCAGTTAATTCTTTCAGAGGACCAATCTCGACTTCATTGTCTTCATTATTATTGCTTGTAATATCAATATCCATTTCATTTCCCACAGCAGGAACCGCAGATTCCTCAAGTGTGCTCTCAGACTTTATTAAACACATTGAGTTGTTGTTATCATTACCACCTTTATCAGTCTTAAAATCACTATCTTCAGTCGATCTTCTCTTGACAAAACAATCAGAATTTTTGTTGTCACACTCTTGGGCACATGCTACTGCCGATAGTAAGTCTGACAAAATATTCTCATTGTTTGAGTTAGGAGTCTTTCCTAATAAATATTGCTCTAAAATTGATGCTTTATTATTTCCTTTTGAATTTGCAAATAAAAACAAATTATAATTGTTGGAACCATCTTTCAGCAACGAAAGTAACTGGTTTAACAATAAGCCTTTTTCTATACATAAGGGTGAATAACAGTCAATTTTTAAGCCTGTCAATATTGCAGATGGTTCCAATTTATTACAACCTTCTGAATAACATTTGTAAAGTTTTGTTAAATTATTTAGACTTTTAAACTTTTCTTTGATAGCTTCTACATCTTTTGTAGAAACAGTTATACTTTTACTTTTAACTTCCCTGTCAGGTGTAGCTTCCTCATCATCTGGTTCTTCATTTTCAATATCAATGTTTTTATCTTCTTCATTCTTTACATCTAATTCTTCTTTTTTTATATTGCTTAAAAGATTTCCTAACTTTTTTTCTTCCATAAATTTCAAATATGTTCGTCGGGCTAAAAAATCGTCTAGTTTTGATTTTCTTGCTATTTTGGGATAATACCTTCTCGTGGAGGAACTTAAAGCTTTTTCCACATCGATCTCTTCAAAATCGTCAATTTCTTTTTCAAGTTTCATATTTTTCATAGATGCTGGTACTGTAAAGTTATAGAAAATTTAAACGTTGTGCTGTTTTAGATACATGGTAATGCATTACAGAAAACATTAGTATCTGTTTCAATAATTATATATAATATAGTTTTGTTGGCAGGCTATGTATATTTACTAAATTAAAAGAAGATGTATACTTTAAGTTCACTTGAGCCAATATGACCAGAGTGGCATAGTGATTAAAAAATGTGAACCTAAAACAAAAACTTAGATTTCAAACCTGGGTAAGTTACAACTGAATTTGATGTGCTTTGTTGACAAAAAACAGCATAAGGAAACCTGAATGTTTTGGATTAATAAAACCCATCAACCCCTTATTGGAGAAGTGTAGTGCAATAATGCAAAAATTCTAATTTTAGATTTATTACTTGGGAAATTAGTGTCAATTTCTTCTAGATTATCAGAATAATCGAAATTAGAAAGAGAAAATAAATCAGTTGACATATAATATAACAATCATTATTTAATCTAGGAAATTATTTTACGGTTTCACTGTATAATGATAAAAAAAGTTATAACCACTCACATTTTGATGTGACATCTCTGTCTTCAGTCTCATTTGAAGTCAAATATTCATAAGTTTTTGGTTCTACTGCCAATACCTTTATTATACTTCCTTCTCGGACCCTGACTGCAATTTTGGCAGGGCCATTATATAAGCTTAACTTAGGGTTAGCATTGTGCTTTTTAAATTTTCTTGTTGCAGAATTCCATAACCAACCCCACTGACCGTGAATTCTATATTCTTCTCCTTTTTGTTTCCAAACCTAACAGGTAACAAACATAACATACAATTTGTTTTTATGCATATGTAAAAAATATATAAAAAACTTTAAAAAAATCTTTTATAATACCTGGTGTCTTAAGCCTAAAGAAAACTTAACGAAATTGTAAGCAGTCCTATAACGCTCTTCTTCTTCATCTCTCTCTTTTTTTTCTCTTTTATCGAGTTTCTTACGCTCTTCTCGTTCAGCTGCTGTAGTTCTCAAAAGTCTCACATGACCTAATTGTTCATGCCAAGCTGGCACCCAAACAGCATTTTTGATGCATGCCTGTTAAGAGATTGAAATATTTGTGTAATAATGTGTTGTTATTAAATGTTATTTTAGAAAATCATTACTACATACCTGCAATACACAAAGTGCTCTTGCAAAGTCCCTAGGTGCCTGACAAAGTTGAACGGCCTGTACCCATGGTTTTCGTAATAACGTCCAATTAGGATGCATAAATTGTAGTACTATATTTGATTCCAGTTGCAGTAGTGTTTGTCTTAGTGTGGCAACAAACAATGGTTTTGTTGCTGTATACAAAAATTATATTAGTGAATTGAAAAATAAATACATAAATAAAAAAAAATAATACATTAATTAAAAAAATAAATACAATTTAATTAAATAATTACCATTCATCAAACCAATCCATTTAAATTCTTGTCCCGATGATAAAGAAAACTTATGTGAAGTATAACGCTTTTTATCTCTTTCTTCATTTCTTTGGGGCTTATTTAAAGCTAATGGATTACTTGTATATTGATTAACATAACTTTTAAAGGCATTTTCATTGCCTAATTTGAAAAGGTATGTACCATTTGAGATTTGATTTGATTTTAATCTTGTAACTCGTTCTGTAACTGAAAGAAGGTTTACTTATTAACTTTAAGTTACAATCATTAAAAAAAACATATACTTATAAATGTTACAGCAATAGAAATAATATTGCTAAATATATCAATTTAGATAGAACAAAATAAAAAATTATATAAAATCAAGACAATGATATTTTTTACAATATTGAAGACTAAAAAGTATAAATAAATATATGCATATAGGGTATAAACTTACTCTCATCATTTTTCTTTTGTATTAGAGACTTCAACTTAGGCGTGCAGTTATTTTTAGGTTTTTTGGGGTCTTCTTCTTCTGTCTCATCATGGTCATCTTTTACAGGTTCATCACTAGTGACAGTTACTTCATTAACAACATCTGTATCAGTTACTAATGATATTTCTGAATCATCCTTTTCTCCTACTTTAAATTCATTGTCTTGACCTATTTGTTGCTGTTCTTCTTTCATTCTTTTTTGCTTAATTATATTAGCATTCTCTACCTCTAAATATGATTTACGATTTCCCTTGGCTTGATTAGTTAACTTTTCTGTCACATCCATTTGTCTTAATATTTCTTGTTTCATTTCTAAAAGCTCTCGAACTAACGGCGCTTCCATTTCAGACGCATCTAAAACTTCCAGAAGTTCTTGAAGTTGCTGGGCTGTGGTGTAATACCAGACTTCACCATTATCAGCCTCCCTGTACAACAATTCATTTTATAATTTTTAATTTACTCTAGTCATGAATTGTTTTTTTTTAATATTTTACTATATTCTTACTGAACATACTAAAAGAAAAATAAGCTTTTTTGTGACATTTAACTAGTAACATTCATATAAAACGATTTAATTTTAACTGAATAGCAACTTACACAAATATTCTCCTTGCAATAAACCAGTACTTCCTGCCATGTCTATCAAAACCTAAATGTTCATGGCGACATAATAGACCCTGTTTCTCTGCATCTGGCAAGCAGTCAGTTACACCAACTGTTTTATGTTGTTTACAAAGAGCACATTGCCAGTCTTCAGAAGGCACATCTACTAATGGTGGATCAACACATTCAAGATGGAAAACAGCTGGACATGTCTCACAGCATAAAAGATCTCCCAATCGATGACAAACTCGACAGTGGTCATCATAATGTATAGGAACTGAAATGAATTAATAATACTATTACTTACTAAAACAAACCTAAATACAATTAAAATGGATAAATTGTAATTAAATCTAGCGAATTAAACCAACTAACTATATACACATATACTAACTTATGTATACTGTTTTTATTTAAACAAATTACAATGATGGGTCAGTCAGTGAATTATAAAATACTATATTACTGCAAGGAATATCAATAAGGGACAATCAATATAGCAAGTGATTTTCATTACATATGTTACATAAAAAATAGTAAAGATAGTCAAAATTTAATAACTTTTTTTTTGTTTAAATAATATATAATATTGTTAAAGTTTGCCATTATGCGAAACATTTAAAAATCAGCGAAAATTTACATATTAAAGGTGAAGTACGAACTACACTCATTACTATCTACGAATGTCATAAGCTTGCTGTAGATTTATATAAAATAACTTATTTAAAAAAACGAGTTAACAATTATTGCAACAGATTCCTAACTTAATCTAATCACTATGACCATCTCTTATAGTAATATTAAAAAGTATTTAATACTAACCTTCACTAATAAGATCATCTCTTACTGGATTTGTAATTAAAAATTGGTTACACAAGAATTGTAGCACTGCCAAACGATCTTCTACAGTAGTAAATGGATATTCACAAGAGTTTAAAATTCTAGCTACATTTTTATCAAATGATTTATCACTTTCTACATAAACTCTTAAAACTTCAGGCCATGTCATTGTATCCAACAAAAATAAAGTAATGTTAACACTGTCTTTATGATCTAATGGCCCAAAATGAGTCTGCTGC
Source organism: Nymphalis polychloros (assembly GCA_905220585.2). NCBI lineage: Eukaryota > Metazoa > Arthropoda > Insecta > Lepidoptera > Nymphalidae > Nymphalis > Nymphalis polychloros. The sequence continues at coordinate 7,630,823 of HG992247.1, forward strand.
GCATCCTCTTCTCTCAGCAGAGCTTTAAGCAACATTATATGTACCTCTATGAGCAAATTACTCTGATCTTCACAACTTATAGCTGCACACAGATCCTCTAGTCTAAATGGTGACAATCTAACCAAATGTCTGAAATGTCGTAGTACCTCATAAATACCTACTATTTGTAAAACTAATTGATGAGAAATTATCAAATCATCAGAGGATGGTGGAAGATCTAGTGGTGGTATCTGACGTTCTTGTTGCAACCAAAGAGGATCTGGACTTGGGGGTCGAAGAAGATTACTATTTGTTTTTCGAGAGTTTACCCCTGTAGAGCTAAAACTACTGATAGAGAAATCACTATCACTTGCTGCACCGTCAACTATGGAACCCTCAGAGCTCTCACTGGCACGATCTTCTTCAGGATCTGATCTGTCACTATAATCATCTCCAAAGTCTGAACCATAATGATATTCCGACTCGTGATAATCAGCAGCCTGCGGATTATATCCTCTTCGTGAGTACGCATTTGATAATCCTCCTCTTTTACTTTTATGCGATTTACCGCCTCTTTGTTTCCTCGTACTTCGTCTACTAATGTCACTACCTTGAGGCGAGGATGCTCTCGACGCAGATGGAGTACTAGCGAGAGAACCAGATCCTATATTTTGTGCTTGTAAATATTTTGGTTTCTTCAATAAATGATATTGGAATTTTCTGTTCTTTTCAAAACTTCCCGATTTCGGGGGCCTCCCGCGTTTTTTAGCCCCCCTTCCCGTCATCATTATATACAACTGTCAATTTTGTACAATTTCGCACGTGTATTGCAAACACATAATTGTTTACCAAAACAAAACGATGTACATAATTGTATTTAGGTTCATCCTAAATCTAAGGCATTCATGATCCCAGCCTTTTGAGACGCTTTGCAGAAACAATGGCACGACAGATAAACGCAATATTTCTCACTGTTTTGTCAGTAACTTATTTAGTTCATAACTTAACACTTCACAAATTTGGATTATTATCTAAGAAACAAGGCACCAAAACGTAATGACGCGAAATGTGAATAGGTGCATGCAATTCTGAAACGCTTAATGCTTGCTTCTCATTGGTCGATTGTCAGTCCGCCATGTCGTTTTTCTAACTTGAGGGTTATTGAATTTTACACCAATGGAATAACATTAAAAAATCAAACATAATACACATACAATTTATTCAAATAATAAAAGATATATATTCAATATATCCTAAATTTCAACATCCGTTGTACTTTTATCATTAATACTACATAACAGATGCGCACAACACTTTATCAATTCACGTCGCTATCAGGCAGGATAGGTAGACAGCAGCCATTTTTATTTCACCCCAGTATTTAAAGTCAATTTGTTCCTCTTTTACAGAATTTTCCAAAACTAATTATTATTTGTTTCATATAACAAAAATATAAATAGTAAAATAAATCTTAATCAATAAGGAATCTTACAAATAATTTTATTTTACAAAGTTATTGTTATCATTAAAAAAAATTCTTTGAACAGGCAACATTTAAATATTTATTCTATACGACAAATTTGTCATATTAATATAATTTATACGAACTGTAGTTACATTACATTATTAAAACGAGCTTTTTTTTTAGCAATGAATTTTCAAGTTTTTTTATTTAATATTTTAGCAAAATTGAATGTTATCTATGCTTAAATTTTAATACAAAATTTAGAATTAAAATTTCAGTAGGTATGTTATTTATAAATTTAAATATTTCATGTAATACAAGCAAAGTAGGTATAAACTACAAAACATTAAATACAGCTATTGTCACAGGACTATATTATTCATTTTGACTAATACTATTGCTTACTAAACTATTTATTGGCCTACATTTAAAATGAGTCCAGTTTATCAATCTACAAATTTTTATATAATTATTATTTTTAGAAAAATTATTTGTGGACACTGCTGACTGTTGTAAGTATTAACCACGATCGTATACACAGGTCATGCAACCGAGCCCAATTTCAGTGGTGAGAGATAGGTGCGAGTGTGTTACAACTTCTATTTCGCAATAACGTCCGCTGTACGTCACTGCTATCGCCTATCGAAATAATTTTACTTTAGCGCACAATAAAACAACTCGTTTTGTGCTTATTATACATATGTATATTACATCTAATGTGCTCATTATATAATAAACACATGTTTGAATACAACATTTTGAAAAGAATATGATGAATTACAGTGTTATTGAGTAAAAGGCAGAAGAAAAACCCACTCCAGTGCTGCGTCCAGTTGTTTGTGCAATCGAAGAAACGGATGGATTTTTGCTTCATTCGTTTTATTTTTTAATTACGTAAATGTCTGGAGTTGAAAATATTCATGATTCAAAGTTATGTTTTATTTAACGTATAATATTAAGTTTATTCGTATAAAAATAAAAAATATAATATTTAAAGTATTTTTTTTATCTTCAGTACAGTACTATCATCTCAAAAACGTTGCATCGATTTGCTATTACTTCCAGACTCTCTGCACAGATAGACATCATAGGATGGAAAGACAATCGAAGTAACGCGAAATGTTTCGCTACGGTACTAAACCATAAAGCAATTAACTACTTATACATAAATTACACTTATATTAATACAACAATACATAGTTTCACTTATAGAGTATATTTTTAATTTACATTTTTTCTAACGAGGAAAGGAAAAGGGGTTTCGAACTCAATATCAATTTTGGAAATACGATGAAGATCAACATATATTTTTTTCACTGCTAGCTACTAATCAAATAGATGAAGCTAAAATGTTTTAAGTTATAAATAGTAGAAATTAGAATAATAAAGGCCACACGTATGTAGCTAGCTTAATGTGGAGAGGTTGTCAATAAAATATAAATCGATAAAATAAATGTCAACGTCAGTTGCCATTTGGATTGGATTTTATAATTCAATTTTCCAGTAGATTTAGGATTTGTTACTTTGTAGCGTGGCATAGAATTATGAGTAAAAACAGAAATATCCTGAATTGATGTTTTTGTAAGATATTGATTAATTTAACTCGACATGTATCAAATGAAAAATATTTTAACTTTTGAAAATGAAATAGTACTGCCAAAGTGCATGTATCCTTTAAAAAATCCGATCGAAGTTTCCGAAAAAGTCAACGATATAAATATAAGCGAGCAGGTTACAAAGTTTCTTAAGGTTTATTTCAAATGTTTCATTATATCTATTAATGTGTCATTCATATCTTACTCGGGCTACTTTAAATATAGTAATAAATATTAATGCAAAAAGGTTATAGTGGAAAAATCGAAATAAATCTAGCTTTACATGATTTTTTGTCTGACCTTTTTTTATTAAAATCATTGATCATCGATGGAAAATTTAACTTGTTCATTTTATTTTTTTAGAAAATGCCGAATACTCATCTACTTTATTTGGAAGAGAGACAAGATAAACTACTGCAAAAATTAGATATTCTTTATGAAAGGATAAAAACAATAAGTTCTTTATGTATATTGGAAAAACGACAAAGCCCAATAAATCAATCTGTTGCCAACGTAAGTCAGAAACAAAAAACACCATCACTCACACAATTCTGGATACATTATAGAAAAAAAAATGATATCCTATTAAACAATAAAAAAATAATGTTGATTTGTAAATTCACACAATTTAAAACATATTTAATATACTATATCTTTATTTGTCATTTTGCTCCATAACCTTTAAATGTGCAGTCCCATGCTTATGTTTTAATTATTTCACATATTGCGACTTGTTCCTAAACTGCTTATCGAAAATCACAACAAGCTTTTTGATGACCTAATAATAACTATCTCATATGCTTGTGATACTCATTACATTGGTACAATGAACAAACACAAACAAATTACTCCCGTTACTCGACTGCATAGAGCTAGTAACTCTACACCTACAGTAGTATACAATTAATGAATTTATGCACACTTTGGGAATGAGATGATCGCCACTCGACTAAATTGCACTGAAATATGATACAAAATTCGGTGAAATATGATATAAAAAAAATAAAGCCAATGAGTTTCTTTCGCCGGTTCTTCTCAGGGCTGCGTGTTTATTTTCAGAACCGGTGGTAGTTTCTAGTTTGACTATCAATAACAAGTGTAATACTTCAATGTTGAATAAAGTATTTTGATTTGATTTAAGGATTGGCATTTGGCTCTACAATAACAAGCTACCATACATGTACATATTACATAACTGTTAAATTCAATGGAGACATTTTCAGTATTTTATTTTTCTCTTATTACAGAATAAGCCAGATGATATTGTGTTAATTTTAAATGTTGAAAGTTTACCATGGTTTCTAAATATATTTTTGAAAACTGTTAGCTCAATCAATGTTTCTTGGCACATTCTGTCTACTGTACCTCCAGGGAAAGCAAAAAAAATACGGGATTTCTTTATAAAGTTTCAAGATTTGTATCAATTGAAAAAAGATGCCAAAGTTAACTTCAGGCTCATATTTAAACGTAAGTATTCAACTATTTCATTACAATATAATTATAAGATCAGTAAGTTAAATGAACAAGTAAATATTGTCATGAAAAATAGTTAATCAATTGTGCTTATCTTATTTCCATTTAAAATTAGGAGAAATGCAATGGCACTCAACCTTGATTCTTTTGTTTCTGTGAAAACTAATCCTGAACTAACTAATTTTTACCTTATTCCAAACATATGCAATAGTAATCAAACTGCACTTAAATATGTTATTGCTATTTTGTTTTGGAAACATACCTTACTAATGGTAAGGTAAGAAGTAAGGTTGTTAAGTAAAAACTTAATAATCTTCCATTTTAAATTAGAAGAAGTTCTATTCATTGGTTTGGTTTAATTATTCTGTATTATTTTCAATTTATTAGAATTTTAAAATAAAATGAGATCAAAAGTTTTTAACTTATATATAAGAATAAATGCAACATGTAATTTGTACTAAATAGGGTTAATTGTGGAATAGTATATTATATAAATTACCTCCACAATGTTGCTATAGAAATATTTAGTGAGATAGGCATTATTAGCATTGGCTTACAACTTGTATATAATGTTACTAATTATAGATCATGCTGGGCTTTTTTTTTTTCTCGCTGGAAAATCGCATTTACGCTTTTCCCCCACATGAAGTGGGGGGGTATGTGGGGCTCGCCGGCACTGAAGGCGCCGGACTACCCACTAAAAAACCAGCGGTATCCTCTCCGTCTGGTTAGGAGGCGCCACGGGATCGCTCGCGCAAGCTACCATGACGCCCCTACGGTCGGCCCGCCTATGCGGGCCTCCATTTCTAAGGGGGTTCCCGGATACAGGGAACCCACTTAGCCCAGGCGGCTATTAAGGCGGGGGGAGAAGATGCGCATAGCGCCTACGTCTCCTCCCCGGTCGTCTTTGACGGATCAAATCAGCGGAGGCTCTTTCCTCACGCTGTCGTTCCGCGGCCTCTTTCTGCGACACTCTCGCAGAAGGAAAGACCATTTCCAACCAGCACCTTGGCATGGCGTCAATCACGCTCGGCAGCGAGAGATCTCCGCCGACTATCGCCGCCAAGGAATGCTTCTGAGGCTACTTTTCCTTAACCAGCGACTCAAAAGTCCCACCTCCGCAGATCCTGGACGGCCGCCACTCGCACTGGCTTCCACCCGAAACCGGTACACTTCTGCGAGCACCTCCGCCTGGAGTTCCCAGGGCGGATCGCCCGCAAGAAGCTGCCGTCCATGACACCGTACGGTAACCACGTATCGCCCTCATCGCTATGACCCTCTGCGGTCTCCGCAAAAGGGCCTTGTTCTGAGCGGTGAGAGCGTCCACCCAAATAGGTGTACCGTACAGCGCCATAGAGCGCACCACACCGGCGTATAGGCACCGGCATTGTGATTCCGGCCCTCCCATGTTGGGTAGGAGGCGGCCCAAGGCAGCAGCAGTGTTGATGAGCTTCGGGCCCAGTTGGACAGTGCTGCCCGAAGCTCCATCTTCCGTCCAGGATCAGGCCCAGATACCTCATCTGGGCCTTTACTTTTATCACCGTCCCGTGGACGGCGATACTCGCCCCTCGTGGGGGGTTATGGGAGATTATGCTGGGCTGCCCAATACATAAAATTCTGCACTATACTGTCAACCATGTCTTTGTCTATTTAGGATAAAGCATTTAGCCTAAATTTGATGCTGGCCAAGAATATGAGGTTTTAACTAGAGTGAAATCACTAAGTTTTCTTATTAAAGAACCAGATTGTAGTAAAATTAACAAGCAAGGGTCTGAGCAACAATAATGCATTTATTGACATGAACAAACTGAGGAATATGTTCAACAAAAACTAAAAATGATATTAAACATTTCTATTAATGAAATGAAACATTTATATCAACAAGGTTTTATTTAAAAGCTCTTTAAAGAAGAAAATAAATTTTATAGTAAATCAAACCCATCAATTTGTAACATTCCATAATGTTGTGTTCTAAGCTTTCTCTCTTTAGATCTTAATTTACTGTTTTTGTTACAGATATGGCTAAGCCACAAATGAAATTGTCATCCCTGAGTTTACCAATTTACGGCACAGTAAGCATTATAAGATACTTATGCCTTATTTATAAGGACGTTGTTCCTTATGCATATAACAATCACGAAGTTGAAGGATTATTAGATATTTTCTACCAAATTGAATTTACCTCTGACGAAAATAGGCAAACCATAATTTCTAAATTATTTTTGTACTCAGACACTTGGATTTTCAACAATAATTTCTCAATCGTCGATTTAGCAGCTTTTAACATAATCAAACAGATGCCGAATGGTTATAAAATTGTTCCAAAAAAATGGTTACGTGATTGTGAAAATATAATTTTCTTAAATTAATAAAACATGTAACCTCTGCTAAATGTCTGTTAACATAATATGAATACATAATATTTTATATAATATAAGATTACACTATCAACATAAGGCTAGTTTACAATATAAAAGACTATACCTAATAGCATCAGAGATTCACTACCCGCAGGGTGATAATTAATATAACTTAAGAGAAGGCCACCGCATATAACACTTATTATATTCCGGACAAGGACCGCATTATCTCTTCTGCGCTATTTTTACGCTCAGCTTAATTAGCAAAGAAGTTTGTCTCCGTATTCTTTCTCGATCCGTTATCTCGATGCATACGAGTCAAAACAAAGTGCTCCAGTTCGTAGCCGACCACGAAAAACTCAAGCTAACTTCGGGGTACATGCAATTTTGAAAAACGCAAGACACCTACAAGAAACATATTACGACAATCGTAATCCATGCTGATATAGTGAACGATCTAAGCTACATACTACGAACTAACGTAAGGCGGGAAAAAGTGTCGCTCATGTTTTATCGGATAACTACAAAACAAAATATTTAAAGTGGTATTGCAAATTTGCAACACTCGGGGCATTAGTTTGTTACGAATGTAAAATAAAAAAACATAATTACTTATATTATATGATAAGTACGTACTTAAATGTTTTTAAGCTATTATTTTTAATATAATATTCATTGATGAAAATTATTCCAAACGAATTACATAGGATAAAATGCATTTTTGAGAACAATTGGTAGGTATTAATCTATAAGCGGCACACCGCACAAGCTTGTTATTATCCTGTGGGCAGTGATTAGTGTGTATATTGATATAATTATAATAAATTTTATATATCGCACACATTATTTAAAACAATAAAAACTGTAGATATGAAGAAAACATTTTTGTAGAATTATATGTTAACTATTTTGACAAACAATTGGGAAATATATCCTCTTAATCATTTTTTTTTTAAAGTCTTGAAACGAACGATGAATTCCACAACCTTCTGTAAAATTAATCGTAATAACCTTTAATTTATAATGTGTATTGACTACATACGTCGTTTATGATACATAAATAAAAATATGATTTATAATTATGTTTTATTACTTTATATATTTTAACGTAAAGAATTACTCTTTTTACAAGTACAAAATCGTAGTATTTGTTTGTCTCAGTGAGATACTTAAGACTTCATTTTACAACAAATAATTTCACCGGAACAAAGGCAGGCTCAATATCTGAAGTATAGAATAATTACGCTGAGAAGGATAGTTTGATATTTATAATTCCGCTCAAAATTGAAGCAAATTTGGACTCAATGTGTGACATACGACCGAATTATGTTGTAAGTGAATAGACATTTCTCCCATAAAACGAGGAAATTGATACTATTTGAATTTTGAAATATATTTAATTGCAATATTATTTGTTTAATTTTAGCTGTTATAATTATCTCATTTTTTGTGTTGCTTTTATTTTAGGTATAATCATAAAGAAAATTAATGTTTTATATCTAATTTAAAAAAGTTAAAATCATGTTATTGTTATTTCGATTTTTTATTTAAAATATTAAGCACTCGCAATAAATATTTTTTCCATACCTAACAACATTTTTATTGTAATGAAGGGAAACGTATTACGCCTCTTAAGGCGGAATTGAAATGTCTTCAATCTGCTTGGGCCTACTTACCTTCTGAGCGTTATTATTCTATGGTCTGAAAACTTTATGTACCATTCAAATTATTGGCTACATAAATCCAAGAATTCAAATCCAAATAAATTAAACATTATAAATTACATAATACAGCAGAAATATATAAAAGTGTTATATATTACGCACCATTCTAAGTCGCAAGCCCGCAATTTTATTAAATTAGGTTGGTAGACTGACAAACGGGCCACCTGATGATAAGTTACAACCTTTCATAGAGATTGGAACAATAAGAAATATTAATAAGAATCAACAAACCATTCTAGTATTAAGCGACCATTGTTCTTGAATTTATTTAACAGTAGGTAAATTTGATATTTTCAAGGAAATAACCGCCATAAATTTCCTATTCGTATATAGTTGCTTTTTTGCTAAGACAGTATATAAGAGAGCTTATTTTAAATAATGCAGTAGTTGCTACTTGTGACTAACATTGCATTATTTTCTATCATATTCTAAATAGGTACATATTATTTAATGTGAAGATATTCATCCGGCGTTGACCCCACTCACACATCTAATCAAATACATTAAGAAGGTCCCATAGACTATTACTTACTTAGGTTTTTTCTTAAATTAGCATTACCTTATTCAAAGTCTGAATGAATTACTGTCACTACAGTACATTAGGGTCAGGTACATTAGGGGTCCTGAATTGTTATTATTAAGCTTTGACTGCAAAAAACTTAGGTAGGCATGAATGTTAAAAGACATCAGACAATATAATAATAAGGTACAGAGGTTTTTTGTTATTTAGAGATTTTAACAAAAACTCAATATTAATAACAAATATTCTTATTTCAATATACTACATTATATTTTTATGACATTTAAATGAAATCGATTAATTTAAAGATACGTTAATATTTAATTAATATTTTAAAAAAAACAATATTTTTTAATTAGGGATAACTTATGGTGGGCCATGTATGCTATTATCGTATCGTAAGTTAATTCTGTTTACCTTATTTAGTAAATATTTATTCATATTTTGAGCGAATACTAAACTTTAAACAATTATTTATTTTTAAAAAAAAGTCATACGAATATTAAGTTCATTTATAAAATATGCTAATATTAAAAAAATAATGATGAATAGTGTATCCGAACATTGATGACATTAAAAAAAGTGATCTTGGCAACGAGGTTATGTTTACTGGATAATTTTGTCGAGTCAGATTATATATTTGTGAGATCTTATATTTGTTTCTTTATATTAAGTATAAAAGAAAAATGTTGGTGACATTAAAAACTTTACAACAACAAACGTTTCAAATAGAAATTGATCCCGATGAAACAGTCAAAGCATTGAAGCTTAAAATTGAAGTTGAAAAAGGTAAAAATTATGCGGCAGATCAGCAAAAACTTATTTATGCGGGTAAAATTCTTCTTGATGACAATAAACTGCGTATATATAATATAGATGAAAAGAAATTCATCGTTATAATGGTGACTAAACCTAAATCTTCGGATCATCAACAAGCATCATCGACCTCGGCGCCAGAGGCCGGAGAAAGTGCTTCAACAGAAAGTGGTGATGGTAACGCTAAAACCGTAGAAGAAAATCCTAAGCCTACACCTGAAACGGAACCCGAACGTGCTGCCGAGCCACCTATTACAGCAAATGAACTTGATTTTGAAACAACAGTTCAGAGCATAATGGATATGGGATATAATAGACAACAAGTTGAACAAGCACTTCGGGCATCATTCAATAATCGTGAAAGGGCTGTGGAATACCTTATAACTGGCATTCCAGAAGAATTGCTCCAAGAACAAGAAGCAGAAGAAAGCTCTGATGATGACCCATTAGGATTTCTCCGTGATCAACCCCAATTTCAACAGATGCGTGCAGTAATTCAACAGAATCCTAATTTACTAAATACAGTGCTCCAGCAAATTGGCCAAACTAATCCTGCTCTTTTGCAAGCCATAAGTCAACATCAACAAGCATTTGTCAGAATGCTTAATGAGCCTGTAAATACACCTCCAACTGCTGCTGCTGCTGCTGCAGCTGCAGCTGCAGCTGTGGTTGCTCCAGATGAAGTTGCCACTGATAATCCACCACAATCTCAAAATGTTATTCAAATATCTCCTCAAGATAAAGAGGCTATTGAGCGATTAAAAGCATTAGGCTTCCCAGAACATATGGTGATACAAGCTTATTTTGCATGTGAAAAAAATGAAAACCTTGCAGCCAACTTTTTACTGTCTCAAAATTTTGATGATTAAAGTAAATAAAGATGTCAACTTCTTATATTGAATGTGGAAAACAAAGTGACAGTATATTGTATACTGTATTTTAAGTAAACAGCCTAATAGTTCTAACCTTCTGCTTTGTACATTTCCGTACTGTGCACTAAAATTCAAAAGATTTTGTCATGATAAAAACATTAAAAAATAAATATCTTATTGTATGACTTATTCAACTCTTTAAATAAAGAAGTTGTTGTTATTTTAATTTTTAAAATGTTATTTAACCATCCTTGTAAAAAAAAAAATATGACTTCTGACTTTTTTGCATTTTAATAACATATACAGTGGTGATCGTATAATTAGAAACACTACCAACGGTACTTGACATTATGTAAAGATACTTCACCGCAATCATTTTTATTTTGAAATTAAACAATAAATAGGACAACAATATGTTCAATGATTTATCATTTATTAGACAAACAATATAAATCCCATTACACAAGTGCAGTTTCAATATTACATGAACAATAATGGTCAACTAATTAGAAACAACAACAAAAAATATAAAAAACAATATTTTTTAAGGATTAGTAATTAGTATTGTTATTTACGAAATAGCTACTATCCACAGCCTACCAATAGTTATAATTAATATTTAGTGGCGTAACCCTTATTTTCAATAACAGCACTGCAACGACGTGGCATTGATCAATCAATTTCATATATTTTTCTAGGGGGATTAAATTCCATGCTTCAACAAATGCTTCATATAGTTCGTTTTGACTGGTGTTACGTTTGTTTGAGACTTTCTTTTTAACAATTTACCAGAGATTTTCTATCGGGTTTAAATCCGGACTATTTGCTGGTCAGTCTAAAACGGATATACGCTGTTCGCTAAGGAAACATTTGACGCTATTGGCCGTGTGTTTACGGTCATTGTCATGCTGAAAGATCCAGGTTATAGGCAAATGATCGTCCGAGTAGGGAATCATCTATGTCGTGCCGTTTTGTATTGCCATTGATCCATTGTACTGCCACCGTGCTTGACTATACTCCTTGTGTATTTAAAATTAAAAGCATTGTTTACAGAGCGTCTAACATAGCGCTTTCCATCGGAATTTGCCATATTTATTTTAGTTTCATCTGAAAATAACACTTTTTTCCATTCTCGTACCGTTCAATTAACATATTTTTTAGCGAATAATAATCGCTTCTCTCGGTGTTGCTTGGTAAGAAGCGGTACCTTTCAAGAGATTCTTCCAAACAATTTAGCTTCCACTAATATTCGGCGTATTAGTCTTGACGAGATGTTTCTCGGGTCATCAGGCGAAAAAACTTTATTTTTAATCTGGTTGGAGCCTTTACTTGGGTCTTTTTTAACAACACGAACGATTATCGTATCTTCTCTGGGAGAGGATTTTTTTGGCCGAGCCTTTCTAAGAACATTTTCAACAGTTCCATGTGTTTTACAATGATCAATTGCATTAAAAACTTTCTTAACCGAACAATTTAAATGCTCAGCTATTCTTCTGTACGCCCATTTATGATCTATATGTAAATTAACAATGATTTGCCGAGTTGACGCGTCACTACTTTTATTTTTGCCCATTTTGAACAAAATAAAATTCAGATTACTCGGTGGTAGAGCTTTGTGCAAGCTCGTCTGGGTAGGTACCACCCACTCATCAGATATTCTACCGCAAAACAGCAGTACTTTGTATTGTTGTGTTCCGGTTTGAAGGGTGAGTGAGCCAGTGTAATTACAGGCACAAGGGACATAACATCTTAGTTCCCAAGGTAGGTTGTGCATTGGTAATGAAAGCCATGGTTAACATTTCTTACAATGCCATTGTCTATGGGCATTGGTGACCACTTACCATCAGGTGGCCCATATGCTCGCCCGCCAACCTATACAATAAAAAAAAAAAAAGATTAAATTTTGAATTGCCGCCAAAATAATAGAAAAAGAAAAGTTATTCTCCAATTTCAAAAAAAGAACGAGCTATGGATGCTTTTTTAAATGTTTCTAATTAGGCGTCCAAGCGGCCAGTAACAGAAAATAAACTCCTACATGTGTAAGACTCATTTTGTAATTAAAAGTAAGATATGTTTTATATTTTATGCATTTAGTGAGTTTTTATTTGAGTGGCTATATGATTGCAGGATTATTAATTATTGTATGTGTTTATTTTTTACAAACATTTGTACGTTGAAATTATACTTTCTTTATTCATAAGAAGTGTTTCTAATTATATGACCACCACTGTATATACTCATGACTTTATCAGTATCAAATTCAAATAGTATCTTTTGGATATTATAAGTATGAATACATGCCTTACAGTCTATTTTATTTTATTTCACTCTCTGAAAATCATAATTGGTACAGCCCAAAAACCTGAATAGAATTGGTAATTTTAGATATTAATTTAATATTTTCACTGGTTGTCTGTGACTTGGTAGGCCCAATATTTTTCCAAATCAACAATTTCAACATTGATGTTATAATGTCTTGACAGCATTTTATTTTATGTTTCTTAAACAATTTTCTTTCGATCTAAGTCAGATGACATATAAATGTGAATTTTCTATTTTAGGTTTTAAAATATAGTGTCACACCCATGGGCGTAGCCAGCTTTTAGTCCAGGGGGGCAATTGAAAAATTTCTTAAGCCGTATCCCTCGGGCCTGTTTTGCCCTACACACAACACGAAGCATGGGGTTTGTAGTTTGGAGTGAAAACAGAAAATCGCAGATCTTTTTTTATCTCGCTGGAAAAACCCATTTACCATTTACGCTTTTTCCCGACATGAAGTCGGGGGGGAGGGGGTTATGTATATCGCCGGTGCCTGGAACTCCAGAGTACCGGATTTCTCAACTACAAAACCTACCGGACGGTACCTTCACCGTCTCTTGGGCACATGGCCACGGCATTGCTTGTGCATACTACCGTGACGCCCCGACGGTTAGCCCACCTATGCGGGCCTCCTTTCCTAGTTGGGTTCCCGGGATAAAGAGAACCCTCGCCCCGGCGACGCTTACGGGGGGAAAAGATGCGCAGAGCGCCGACGCCTCCTCCCCGGTCTTCTTCGGCGGATCGGATCAGCGGAAGCTCTCTCTTCACGCTACCGCTCCGTGGCCTCCTCCTGCGACATAACACTCCATCCATCTCACTCCATGACAGGAGACCATCGCCATCCAGCATCTCTCGCTGACGAGCATTGCGTTCATCACGCTCGACAACGAGAGATCTCCGAATATCCCAGGGAATGCCTCTGGAGTCCCCAAGCGGCACACTCCATCAGGGTGTGGTGCGCCGAGTCCAGTTGCGCACTTCACTCGTGGTGGGAGTATAATATGTTCCGCCTCGCTATCCCGTTCAGGTACTTACCGAAACAGTCATGTCCGATAAGCACCTGCGACAGCTTAAACGTAAGTGTGCCACTTTTTCTTGCTACCCAGTGACTCAAGTGGGGGCAGATTGCCTCCACTGTCGCCAGGCCTGCTGATGGATACAACAGGTCCTCCTCCCATTTGCGAATCAGGGCTTGTTGGGCTAGAGACCTGATTCCACTCTTACACCATCGTGTGCCCCGTTACCTGCAGGCGATCGTCGGTGACTACTTGCGCGACAGATACGTTTCGTATATGGAGCAAGACGGTACGAGGACCCGGAGAGAGGTTTGCTGTGGGGTTCCGCAGGGGTCAGTTTTGGGGCCTCTGCTGTGGAACCTCGCGTACGACGCAGTCCTGCGCGTCGCTCTCCCTGAAGGTGTCCGCGTCGTTTGTTATGCAGATGGCACATTGACGCTGGCATCGAGAGAACCAAAGAGCTCGCTGAGCTCGGGGTGAACATCGTCGTCGGTAAGATCTGCGAATTGGGCTTACGCATAGCGTCTCATAAGACAGAGGCGCTATGGTTCCATAAACTTCCGAGGAGCAGGGAACCGCCCGATTTGCACGTCCGCGTAGGTGACTCAAACATCCAGGTGGCCAGGTACATGAAATACTTGGGCCTCACACTGGACGGTCGCTGGGGCTTCGAGGAGCACTTCGAGCGCCTAGCCCCCCGGATCGAGAAGGTAGCGGGTGCCATGCATAGACTGCTGCCTAATCTTGGGGGACCGAGGGAAGAAGTTCGCCGCCTTTATGCCGGTGTCGTGCGATCGATGGCCCTCTACGGGGTGCCCGTTTGGTCTCATAGGTTGTCGGGCGTTCGCCGCTGCAGGACTAAGATCCAAAGTTCGCAGCGGAGAGTGGCCATCCGCATAGTGCGGGGATATCATACTATATCCTATGAGGCGGCAACCGTCCTAGCGCGCTTTCCGCCCTTGGACATTCTGGCGGATATGGACGCGAGGGTCTATCAACAGACCCGCATCCTCCGTCATAACGGTGAAAGCGCACACCTTCTGAGTGTGCTCGAGGCGTTGAAGCAGCGGGAACAAAGGAGAGTTTGGGACGTGGCGCGACCGTCTCTGTGAAGAACGGTACGCGCGCAAACGCGTCGTCGGAGCGATCCTGCCAGCCTTCGAAGCCTGGATGAGACGAAAACGACGAGTCACCTTCCGACTTACGCAGGTAATGACCGGTCACGGTTGTTTTGGAGAGTACCTGTGTAAGATCGGACGCGAATCGACGGCAATGTGCCACCACTATGGCGCGGACCGGGACACTGCCCAGCATACGTTAGAAGCGTGCCCATGGTGGAGTGCGGAGAGGGAGATCCTGGTCCGTGAAATCGGACAAGACCTGTCCCTGCGAGCAATCGTGTCGGCGATGCTCCGCAGGGAATCGGCGTGGAGGGCTGTAGCCTCCTTCTGTGAGACCGTCATGGTCCAGAAGGAGGCAGCGGAGCGGGAACGGGAAAGGGCCGATCCTGCTCGGTGGAGACGACGTCGGCGTCGTCTCGGCCCTCCCACAGCCCCGACGCCCGGGGCTTAAAAGATAGGGCGTAACCCTGGGGCCGTGGATGCGTGAGGTTGGGGCCTCACGGGTCATATTTCAGACGGCCCTGAGGAGGACGGCAGCCGGAATGGCCTCGAGCTGCCGTACGCACTAGCGAGGAGTGCGGTAGGGCGAAATTACCTTCGCTCCCTGAGGAGAGCTCCTCCAAGCCACGAGCGGAGCAGAGCACGGGAGGGGCCGCGGATGCGTTATATCAACACGATCCCGCAGCCTCTCCGATCCGTGCCGAGGACGGCCATCGCAGTGGTTTTAGTGGGTAAGAAACCCACATAACCCGGTTCCTCCCCCGAAGGGAGCCGAGGAACTTTTGAAGGTTTCCACTGTGTTAAAAAAAATTAAGAGACCTGATTGGCCCCACCAGCGCTGATGCTGGACGGTCGCCATTCGCCCTGGCTTCCACCCGGAACCGGTATACTTCCGCGAGCACCTCGACCTGGAGTTCCCAGAGCGGTAACCTCGTATCGCTCTCACTGCTATGGCATCAAATTTAACTTCGCTCAAGCACCCCGTGGTATCGGAGTGTTTCCCTTATAGTCTCGAAGGAAGACTGTTGAAGGCGTGTGCTATGTCATCGATAGTTTATCGACCCGCCCTGAACGGGACTGAGCCACTGACAGACCTGGCCCCACCTCTTCGAAGTGGTGAATAAGTCGGGCAGCGAGAATCTTCTGGAAGAGTTTGCCCGTCTTAATCAGCAGCAGAATTGATCTGTATGCAGAAAGAGAGTCCAAAGAACGCCCCTCCTTCGGCAGTAGGACGAACTGCTTTGGCTTTGGGAACTGCCCGCAGAATAGGCGCTGGTCAAACAGTTCCTGAAGCCTCCCACCAAGGTATTCCAGGGCATCGCGCAGAACAAGCCCTGGAACCCCGTCCGAATACGGTGCTGTGGTTCTGGCCCTCAATCGATCGAGTGCCATCTCCATCTCTCGCTCCATGACTTGTGGTGAAGCCACAATCTCTTAAATCACGGAGCGAGGAGCCATTTGTCGGGGCGCCAAGGGTGCGGAATTTTCTCCGTACACCACGATAAGTTTTCCCGATCGCGTGAAAATCGATCGATCGGGTGGCCGTCATCAGTATCCCTGACGGCGCAGTGTACTGCGCCGGGTCCTCGGCATGTCCACATCGCACACCTCCTTTAGAGCACTGCGCATTCGGCCCGTCAGCTCATCGACACTGACGCCCTTCCTTCCCGACCCGCAGGAGATCCTGCTTTATAGGTAGTCAGAAAACATATTAAGTAAATAAATAAATATAAATATGCGTTTATTTAATTTAAATCGTTAAATTATATTAGTTGGATATCTATTTTAAAAGTAATTTTCGAGGATCTTCAGCAAAGCGCTTTATGTACACTTAGCATACACAATCAAATAGACTTTGAAGCTGTCTTCAGTTGATCTCATGCCATACAACCGTTACGGTATGCTACCATAACTTTTATCGACAGCAGTAAGTACATAGGCATACAAAATCCAAGGGGGGTGCAGCTGAAAAAATAATGTAGATAAACCATTTTTTTTTTTTCGGTTTTAATAGCGGGCAAAATTATCTGGACTATTAGCCAACATTGCCCAGTTGATTTTTGACTCAAATATAACTCGTTTAAATACATCACAAATACCACCAATAGAATTTAAGGCAATCTTTGCCTCGATTTTAAAGTTTTGTTCGTAGTATAAACATTTTCGTTATAAAATGAGTGGGCAATGTTACCTAGTAGTTATTGTTATTTTCTATACAAGCTCCAAAAACCGATTCTAAATTTTTAGGGTTGTCACAATCCAGTACTATGGGTTCACATTACTATTGTGGGCCATGGACGTATATTAATAGACATTAGGAAATGATATTTAGGCACTAAATCAAACATGGCACTTTCTAAATGGCCTTAAAAATTTAAATCAATAAACGTTCAATAGTGACTTAATTGAACAGTGAAGCTAATCAAAAAAAAAAAAAACTTAAGAATAAGAAGGCATAAATTCAATAACCTTTGAATTGTTCTTCAAGGCGTTTATCTAGATATGCATATGGTCAATCACAAACTGTCATAAACATTGTTATTTCCTAACAAAAATTAATATTAAATTAATAAATACTTTTGTACTTCTGAGTATTTCGATAACTCTTATTTGAATACAACAACAAAAAATCAAGCGCAAATACTATATCAAAAACTGAGATCAAAAAATTTTTATAACAATGTCCTAAATGATCAGGAAAAATAATCAATAAGTTAATAATGAAACTTATGTAAAACACAATAATAAAAATATCTTATTTTGTTCCTAGGCTAAATGAACACGATCACAATTATTATCGGATAAATGGTAAATTAGAAATAGTCCAAGTCACCGCCAGGAAAATAAAAAAAACACGCATAGACTAACTATCAATCAACACTGTATACTGATTTAAACATTTCAATAACGCTTAATAAAAATTAGAGCTCACGCAGACTATATAAGCTACATATTTCTATTGGATTATAGTTTAGTCGACCCCTTTGTGTATGAAGATGTACGATTGTTGATAATAATAACAATAAAGCAAATAATTCGATGATTACACGTTGGCGTTTTTTCAAGTTTATCTTTCTCTCAATCTCATGGTAAGAATTATTAGAAAAATGTTTGTAGTCATTAAAATTTACAAAAACCTCGGTCTATGCCATATTTTTAGAAATACTGAATTATCGAGCAAGAATACGAAAATAACGGACGTTTTCCGCTATTTTGTATACTCTACCAGTAAACCCCACAAAAGGTGAAGTAAGTATCTATAACGTACCCCTTTCTATTTACGTACGTACTTTGTATCTGAGTCGTCACCCTAACAATTCTGCCAGATGGCACGAACACGAAGCTTCTGGCTTTTTCAAACTAAACAAGTTGACAATTGTTTGAATAAGATTTTTTTATACACTATCCAGTAATATATTAATGTACGATTAATTGTTAATGTGTGAAATGTTATAAATAAAATATACCATAAAATAAAATTCAATAAAATTCTGAATATGTTTATTTCATATTTGTTGACTACCCGGGGTAAAAACATTATATATAATATCAGATATAATTATATATGGAAAATGGCCATATGTATATGAATTATAAGGGTATATGAATTATATATAGTTTATTTTATTAGGCTGTAAATTGTGATGTCCAGAGTTGAAGCCGTAGTTTATTATTATTTAATGTGGGCCGGTCCCGGCGGCACTGCAATTCCGGGTCGACCCGTGACGGGAATGGAGCGAGCCCCGAACATCCCGTCGTGGTACAAAAATCAGTTTAATATACTGGCCCCGCTGTACAGTATACTTCATTATTTTTAAAATTAAGCACGCATGACGTCCAACATCGAAGCGATACGTCCTGTTTCAATGTAGTCTCGGCTGGAAGTACGAACTATGAAGGTAATATACTTTTAGGGTACATACCCAATGTTGTGTTAGTTTTCAAAGAAGATCAACGACTGAGCAACAGCATCATCTGCATGAGGGCCCCGGGCAAAAATATTGTGGAAGGAAATCATGTTGCAGTCGCTGAGCTTTTCTCTTTGTTTGGTTTGTTTCAAACTTTTTTTGTCCAAAGAATCTTTTGTGGAGACCCCGGGGCAGTAGCCCCGTTTGCCCGGCCCTGGAGCTAGGGAATAGTGAGTTTAATAAGGAATAGCACCTATGTTTGCAAACACACTTGTGCACTATAATATATCCTGCGTAGTTGGCTAATCTCTCTTGAGATTGGCCGCCGTGACCGTAATCGGTCTGGAAGACATTATTGTTATTATGCTGCTAAAAACATTAGATCCCTAATTAGAATACTCAAACGGAAAATTATCTAATTATGTTAAATAAAGAATGAATTAAATTAAATATTAGTCCATAGTCATTACTTCAAAATTTTAATTTATATAGATGTATAGACCCTACGTCTACCGTGACCGACACTCGAATGGTATTATTTTATGCGTGATAATTTTTTTAATTAACTACTATTAAAAATGTACACGATTGATTTTCAAGTTAGATAAAATTATAAACATTCAACAATATGCATAGAAATATACATTTAAATAATTATACTAAGTATATATCCTTTCAGACAGCATTTGTGAACTGACAATCGACTACAAGAAACCGGTTTCTTTGAAATTATGTACCTACTATAACGGTTTTTGTTTCTTTTTATTCATATTATTCTTATGTATTGTGAATAAACATCTTCATTATAAGAAATTAAATAGAGGAGGGCACAACCATGTTCGACTGTGTTCTGGATCTAATGGAAGTCAGAACTTAGGGTTATACCAAGGTCACATCCGTCATAATAAAATAAAAGCACGGTCGTATACACAGGTCATGCAACCTAGTCCAATTTCAGTGGTGAGAGATAGGAGCGAGCGTGTTACAACTTCTATTTCGAATTTTCGCCCGATATACGTCGCTGCTATCGCCTCGTTGAGTGTCAACATGTGGCGTATATTTTTCTCTCCCAAGTATTGCGTTATTGTTATATCGTTTTGTTGAGTTTTGCGGATTTGTTGTTATTTTTGTTTTGTTCTTTATCTGTTTTGTTTGGATTTGAAAAAGTGTTCGGGATATTTATTACGCGAACGAACAGAACCTCTTTTGTCAATATGGGTCGGATTAATAAATTATAATAAATTCTTTTTTATTCCTTCCGTTTTCCATATTTATCTTCTAAAATTGTCCATAACGAATTTTGCTTTAGTACGAAAAAAAAATTCTGTATCCAGCACGAACGTATCGTCATGCCTCTGGCGGCCGTAAATTGAACTTAACAACCTCAATATGTTAACGTACCCCCGCTACTGAAATTGCAAGACCTGTGTAGATGACCGTGAATAAAAGTACAAGGATCTGTAAGTACAATTGCAAAATGATGGGATAAAAAACAGAAGAGCTACAGTAAATTCCAATAGCCTTATATTTATAAATTT
Source organism: Nymphalis polychloros (assembly GCA_905220585.2). Classification (NCBI taxonomy): domain Eukaryota; kingdom Metazoa; phylum Arthropoda; class Insecta; order Lepidoptera; family Nymphalidae; genus Nymphalis; species Nymphalis polychloros. Next base: position 7,651,529 of record HG992247.1, read on the forward strand.
GATTTGCTAAAATAACGAACTCAACTTTGACTAAATAACTACGTAGTTTACTTCAACAATACAACCAACACATAGGTGGTGTCGATATTCTTGACCAAGATTATAAGCTTTGCAAAAGCACATTGGAAAGCGTAGCTAACTACAATGGAAAATCCAGAAGTGTAAGACTTTTCTAATTAGCCATATTATAACAATACAAAACTCAAAAAGTGAAATGTAGACAATTTCAGTCAATTGTTTCGTCCTTAAACTTTCAGTCAAGTTAGTTTGACAAATGTAAAGTTTACTTATTTACACATGTAAAAAATAAATAAGGCTTACGTATTTTTTAAAATGCACAAATATTTTAATTATTTGATAGAGGCCCAATGAAAAGCGCAAATAATGCAATTAATAAATGTACCATATATTTAAATGTATTAAGTTATAGCGAACGAAATTAAAACAAATAAATTATAATTACTTTACCAACCCTATTTGCTTGTTGCTCGTGTCGCATACAGTATAGCTTCGACTTGGAAGAGAGTCGAGACGCCAGAGCCGGCTTAGGCTGTAAATCAGGTAGAGCATCTTTTAGCACCCTTTGTCGACGCTTTTACTTTACATAAATAGTATTTCAGTTATATGAATAATAATTTAACATTTATAAAAATCAAACAATGCTTATGTACCCCTTGTAACCAACACTTAGGCCTCTGCCTCGAATCTTGCGGGCAGCGGGGCGAAGGCGGCGGCGGCGCGGGAGCGACAGGATCTTATGCGCCCGCTGCCGCTGTCGCGCCGCTGTTTTCGAGGGCCGGTCCATTTGATTTTACGCATAAGATCCTGTCGCTCCCGCGCCGCCGCCGCCGTCGCCCCGCTGCCCGCAAGATTCGAGGCAGAGGCCTAAGGCCTCTGCCTCGAATCTAGCGGGGCGGGTGCGGCAGCGGCAGCGGCGCGGGAGTGGGGAAGGCAACGCAGACTCGAAAAAAAAAATCCCGCACCGCTATTTTCGCGGGTCGGTCCATTTGATTTTAGGCATAAGATCCCGCCGCTCCCGCGCCGCCGCCGCCGCCGCCCCGCTGCCCGCAGGATTCGAGGCAGAGGCCTTAGGGTATGTACGCACTATGCGGATAGCCGGAATGCGGTCAACCGTCCGGTTAGCCGCAGGACGCGGTTGCAACTGCGGTTAACCGGGCGGCGGCTAGCCGTAACCGCAACCGGAAAGTGCGGATAGGATAACGTTGCGGTTTCATCGAACCATTTCGAAGATGGACGCTGAAGAAGTCGCAGCTATTTATTATATTTACTTGCGCTATATAAAGAAAAAGAAACAAAGAAAAAGGTACTGGGTTCATCCTTATTTGCAAACTCGAGATGAGACTAAACTTTGAAATATTTTTCGGAGAGCTCAAAAAGTATGAAGACAAGTTTTTTTGATACACTAGAATGAGTCTAAAATCATTTGAAGAACTTTTAAGCATTCTGAGAACCTGTATAACAAAGCAAGATACACAGTTTCGGAATAGCATTAGGCGGGCGGTCGACCGCAATCTACTAACCGCGTAGTGGGTATAGCAACCGTCCGGATGACCGTCAGTCGGGCCGCAGTGCTGCGAGCGACCGCAACGGTTGAGCGGCAGCCGCATGACAGTCCGTATAAATACTAATTTTTCATACATTTTTTTGATTGCGGTTAACCGCACTCCGGCTATCCGCATAGTGCGTACATACCCTAAAGCATACGTTAGAGTACGGATTCGAGTGCACAGCAATGATAGTAAATTCAGTCAGTCAAATTTTAGATTTAGTTGCAAATACAAGTCATAGTAAGCAGTCTAATGTTGGCATGGATAGTTGATCTTATATAGCGAATAGATCTTATATATATCCAATATAGGTTATATAGGTTTGGCTGTTGGAGAGTGCGAAAGTGGCAAAAAAAGAAAAAATATAACCTCTCGACCAAATCTTTACTGCGTCGACTGACGGTCTTTTCACCGCTACCCAAGCAGCTGACGATTGTTTTCGTATTCTCAAATATCTAAGCAATGACATACTTAAATTTCTATTACTATGACTTTATTTCATATTATGCGAAGTTCATGCGATCAGCTGACGCATAACCCACCCTCCACTATACAGCAAACGATTTTTTCCAAGTTCAGTATGATGTTAATTATTTATGAAATAAGGTTTCACTTGCCACAGCCAAACCCACCGCGGGTGCGTGAGCTGACGCTTGGTTTATTTATTAGTCGTTCGAGTTCTATTGAAAATGATGGTAATCGATCGGTTTAAAATCACTATCTACCTAAAATGCAACGCTACCTCTCGGACCATAATGTTCTTATAAGGTGTGCAAGGTTATTTATGTATCAGTTGAACAACTATTTTTTTTTATTATCTCGTAAATTACACATTATCTGAAAAAAAAAACAAACTGCGAATATTTAAAAAACCAACTGGATCAATGATGAATGCATTTATGTTCAACACAGTTTACATGACGCTCTCAATATTTTATCAGATTGGTTTATTTTTAAGATAATTAAAAGACCATAAATGGAAAATAACGAATTCAAAACCAAAGTTAGTTTTCTATATAAGACTTGGTTATATAATCAGCATTTTTATCGGTTGAAGTCTCTGAATCAAACACTATTTCCAATTTTTGTTGGATATTGTATATTGGGATTTTTTTTCCAAAATTAATTCTGCTTTATCATAAAAAAATAAGATTTTAGTACTGCATTTAATCAATAGTAATATCGATCTTCAAATTTATTTAAATAATATTTAATGTTTGATAAAGTTCATGTCAGACTAAACTTAAAAAAGCGTGTAACCTTCACTTATAACTGAATTTGCAAATAAGTGTAACAATTGATATGCTATTAATATTGATATGTTTAAAATTGTGTACATAATTGTATAAAATGAATTATGCGAATGTTTTATTGTAAAAATATAGTTTTTTTTAAATAAGCAGTATACCAGAAAGCAAAATAAACAACATTATGATACATGAAAACAGTTAATATTATTAATATTTATAAATAGCATAAGTTAACATAAAAAGCTATGTCGGTATAAACTTTATTCATTTTAAATTTAAAGGCACTTTTCACAATGTCTTACATTAAATTTTCTATTACTTGCCATGATAAATATGCTTTTACATAATAAACGTTTGTTATAATAACAATAACCTCCAATTAAGATCAAATAATATAATAAAATACAACTATTTTAACACTATATACATATCACTCATGGCAAATAACAGCTTATAAAAATCTTATTTTAACTCTCAAAAGTCAACTAAATTACCCTTCCACAAAAATATTTTTACATTTTTCGTGAACCGAAATGATGTATAAATCAATAATATGTATAAGGATTTTATTTATCAGCGTAATTGAGAATTCTTTTGGATGATATGCAACATCAGCTTCTGTTCACAAATACATAAAATGTATATATACAAAATAATTGAAACTTTAAAATACACTATACATAAAATCTATACTATCTATACATAATGTACATTTCTTTTCATTTCAATTTATATTTTTTTATAAAGGACTGAATAATGGTACTTCGCTAAAACTGTACATTGCAATTTTGTTATTGCACAAGAAAACTAAACATTAACTTTGGCTTATCCATTACAAACACCGTTGTATGGTGTTAAGAATACCTAAGCAACTACAATAGTTTCATTTATAATTACAATGTGTAAACTCTATCACTTCCTCTTGTCCCATCACAGAAAAATATGACAATGTAAATTGTGTTATATCTTTAAAGAGCAACAATAAACAGAAAATAATGTTAAAAATATTAGCAGTTCATAAAAATTGAATATATACAATTAAAATAAATCGAAAAGTTTAGAATAGTAAATGGCACAAGTGTCCAGTCAAGGTATTTTTTGTTTTTGTTGATATTCCATTTAAATCAATATTGTCATTAATTATAACAGTAAAATAAAAGATGCCAAATAAGACTGAGTATGTTTCCTTTTTGTGTTAAAACATATGGTCATACATTCAATAATCAAAGGTTGATTTCAAATATGGAAACAAAAAATATAATGCATTCTTTTAAATCAGATATTTTTCAAAGTTACCTAATAACTTTATTGTTGTATAATTTACAAATGTCTATAAGATACCTTTCTGTATAACTGGTAACATTATAAAAAGAAAATAACAAAAGTTAAACATTAAAATGTCAAATCAATGCAATCTTTTTTTATATATATATTTTATCTTGTTAGGTAACAGTTGAAGTGAATTAAAATTATAACCTTTTGTGTTTTGACTTAACATTATTACATATTACACAATAAAGTTAAGTGTAATTTGCAGGCTTCCAAATAGTTAATAAAATTTTTTTTATATTTAAGATAAGTAACAATAAGAAAAATTAATTCAAGATAAAAATACATTCGACACAAGGCATATCTTGCACATATTTGAAAAATTATGTTTCCAATCTGAAATGGAGAACTTGTTTCTCTTGTAATAAAATATTTTATTTAGGATTAAGTGGGCAGACTAGTAAAGATCTATATGACTTCTTATAAGACAAACCATAATATGGTCATAATATTAAAGATGAAATATCTTATGCACTAAAAACATGCTCCTGTGTACAAATATTTTGTTATATTGAATCACTTACTGACCTTATTTTATTGATTTCTATAAAACCTATAAGTTATTAACAATTTATATAGTTAGTTAAGATTAGTAACAATTATAGCAAACTAATTTTTGGTGATAATAATTCATTTCAAATTTGAAGTTACTTTTGTTTGAGGCATGTTTAATAAGCTGTAAAAATTGTAATGATTAAATCACCTGTTGATTTACACATCCAGTCAACAGGTGGTGTTATAACAGTGAATAGATTTAACTATAATACTTTTCCTTAATAGCAGATAATTTCAAACCACCAATAAGATTGTCGCATTTTCAGCGCTTTGAATGTGCTTAAATGGTTTTTAATTTTTAATTTACTTCAACCATTATTCGTCTGTTTTCCCTAATACAACTATCAGTAAAAATTCTACTGATGATAATTCTATTTGTTAAAGTAGAGTCCAAATTAAAAACTGTTAGATGCAGCTGAAAAATATCTGTACTAATTTAATCATAATGTTAAAATAGTTTTTGTCAAAAAACAACTTTTTGCTTTTAAGAGATTTATACATGACATCTTATCAGTCCACCTCGGCACTTTAACCTGGACGAAACCAAGTGTGTACTGTGTATGCAGTACAATTTCGAAAAATATGTGTGCCTCTAGGCTCTTACCGGCAGGGCAGCGGCACACCTGATTAGCCGGCTGGACCTCATTCTGTTTTTTGTTGGCAATATAGTTCTTTTAGTGATTTTAGCTCTTCTATGAGGGCTTTATTTTGATTTTCTAACACTGCAACTCTGTTTTCAAGACATTTTATATATTCTTTTTTCTTGCGTCGACATTCTCTTGCTGCTTCTCGATTTTTTAATAGTCGTAGTTCACGTTTTCGTGTCTGATCTTCTAGGATAGGCCCTGTAATTATAGCACGATTTGTTCATTTCATCTAAATATATATTTTTTTAATATCTTAAAAGTCAAACAATGAGAAAATATGAATACGAACCGGGTACATAGAATTGGCCATCTTGATTTGTCGCGTATTGCACTATCGCACCACCACCAGTTCCACCTGACACGGCCAATGTATGCAAACCACTTTCAGTCTGCAAAGCACCAGCTGGAATCACTATAAATACAAATCTCTTTTTAAACTAAACACAATTTGATTAAAAACTTACATTACAAATGTTAACAAAGTATCAAAATGTATATTCTTAAAACTTGCATATATTTAAAAAGATATAAAGATTGTGCTATTTTTTTTCATTTAAAAGTCAAAAATGTGCGCGCAATAAAATAATCTAAGATTTTAGCGCATATTTCAATGGTTTGCAAAAAAACTTAGTTGCGAAATTTATATTTGACACAAATGAATAAGTAATCAGTAAAAAACCATAATGCTAATTGCTAACTGCCATAATACACAATTTTTTTGCTAAGTGTTCTATTGTAGGTAACAAAGGTACACCTTGGTCTACCCAATATTATTCACTCGACGCTAATACAGACATGACGTCACCGCCTTATAGCTTTCGTCGATTACGTCATCCATCTGACAAAGGATAAATTATATTTATTATTTCGAAATATTTTTATATTGGTATTTACTTTTCAGATTGATATTGTTTTAGTGCAATATATTTTGAAATATTTTTTATACATTTTTGAAACTAAATAATTGGAAAAACGATATAGTGTACTTAATATTTTTAAAAGATTAGTATAACAAGTTTAATAGAATTTTAATGAATAAGAAAATATTAGGTACTATTTTTATATGTAGAAAGCTTAACTTGTCATTTACTGGTACAAGCAGTTCCGACAGAACATGGACAAGGAAAACAAATGAAAAAATATATAGTAATTAAATATTAATGATTAAGCAGTTTTCATTAACATAGACCTAATTTATAATGAATAACATTTATTTGAAATGGAAATTGGTGAAACTTGAAAAGCCTATGTTATATATAAGCCATAGAATAAAAAGGCGAATTTACGATGACTAACAGGTTAGTGACACATGTTGCACACAAAAAAGTGTCAGCTGCAGCACAATTAACTAACCTGGAGAAAATGATAAAGAAGATGACAGCGACACTTCATTTTCCAATCCTGGTTTATTTCCCATGCGATTTTCTGTAATTATTATCATGTCCTTTCATGCGAGTATTCACATATATGATTGGAATCTGCCATTGATCCTAATTTTTAATTGTTAGATAATGGTTATCTACAAAACTTAACCATTATCTATTAACTATATTATTTTACAATAATTAGAAATAGATTTGAATAATTTAAGATTTACCTTTTGAAGAAATTTCAATTTATTATTATCATTATATATATTACGAAATAGGAATTAAGCTGAAATTTATGATATAAACATCCTAATGTTTTAAAACTCTTAGTATAAAAGCACATTCCTTATATCTTTTATTTATTTAAAGTTTATTAAGTTAACTAACTTACCATAATAACACTTTGTTAACTAAGTTAATTTCCTTAACTAAATACAAAGAAATGCATACCTGCAATCTCCGCTCCACCAAGGTCATTCAGTATTTTCCTATAAGAGGGGCGTCGGGTTAACATTTCTCTGTAATTTCTTTTGGGGTTTTCATCATCACTACAGCTTTCATCACTGCAAGATTGTCCTTGTGTACTCACTAAAGTGTTTGGTTCAGGCTTTATCTATTAACAAAAACCACTTAATAAGCCAAGTGTAATTCTTATCACTTATATATCTTATAAGAATTGCATGCATAATAACATATCTAACCTGTAATGTTTGCAAAGTTCCTTGGGTAGTATGTATAACAGAGCTTGGTTTGCTAACCAATATTACATTTCCCTTGGGCAATTGCACTGATTGTATATTAGATGCTGTCTGAATAACAGACTGTTGATTAGGTTGTATAACTGATTGGACCTGTAAGAAAAGTTTAACAATCCTGAAATTATTACTAAAAGTATTTCCCTATAATAACATTGATTTAATAAAGCATGATGTGTAAGTAAATAAAGAAAACATTGATGAACTATCACACACATTAAAACTGAAAAATAGTGTTATCACCTTTGATTGTTATTTAGAGATAATTATCAAAATAAACACCTGTGCCGATGGTGCTTGCGTTGGCAACGTAAGTTGCACAATGCTGGTAACGACGACATGAGGCGTGGTGCTGGCCGATGAGGCTGCACTCGCCAAGGGGTCTGTGACGCCTGATGCGCCAGAGGTGCCGTTCTCCTCCACCATTCCGTCCATGCCCACTATGCTCACCTAAAATATTCAAGGTCACCATTCTGTGTATTCCTTGAACTTCAGATACACTAAACTTGTTAAACGATTCCACGATATTATAATCTGGATCGCTTATAGAAACACTTGATAGAAGCATTCTAAAAGGGAATCATCGCGTCATTGCAAGGAAATTTTCCTATTGCGTCTATTAGTTTATACGCAACATATTTTTCGAGCTTTGAGGTCTTGTATATTTTACATAATTAAATGGCAATATATAGAATAACCATATTTAACAACGCAAATGTAAGCGACCGTGACAGACCGCAAGATGTCTTCAGTACGAGCACTCACCAGTTACGTATTCCTCGTCACCGTATATGCTGCGTCCGGAGTGGGCGAACGGGACGGTACGTAGTAGCCACGTCAACTGCGAGAAGACTCGTCACTGGCGGAGACCTATGATCTTGTATGCGTCATAACAATATGGCCGAAAGGCGAATATTGTCAGACGCATGCGCTCTTCGCTAGTATAATAAATTCATAGTTATATTTGACAACAGGAAGTAGAAACTTCAAACTGTTTTTCTACTTTACGCCAAAGAGTATAAAATCCGTAAACATTACTTTCTACATGATATACTATATAATTTTATCAACAACAGCGAATTTAACGCCTAAAACATTTTTGTAGTATTCGTAGTATGCTAAGAATTGTTAGTACATATATAATTTATATTTTTTTTCATAAATTCAATTAAACTTGAATATGTCCTTGCTCCTTTTATTTTTAAATGTTTAACTTTCTAAGCATATACTAACAAAACAGAAATCTATTGATGTTTTCCTTTACAATAAGACATTTATTATATAAAAGTCAATAAATATAAGTTTCTATATTGTATACTGCAAAATGAGTTATGCGACTATAAAATGAATTACCAAATTGCAAATAAAGACTAAATTGAATATTTTACTAGTTTATGGTTCGTTAGTCTTTTAGTGATTATAACAATATGAAAAGTGTCTTATTTTTTTATATAAAATAAACAACAGTTAATATTAATAACATTACGGATTTGACCGGAACTTGCAAGGACGTTTTAACTTTGAACCACGATCGTGTACGCAGGTCTTGCAACTGAGTCCAATTTCAGTGGTGAGAGATAGGTGCGAGTGTGTTACAACTGCTAATTCGCAATACCATCCGCTTGAGGTACTACGTCGCTGCTATCAAAGCTGATATTTTTCTCTCCCAAGTATTGTGTTATTTAATCATTGTTATATCGTTTTGTTGAGTTTTGCGGATTTTTTGTTAATTTTGTTTTGTTATTTAACTGTTTTGTTTGGATTTGAAAAAGTGTTCGGGATAATTATTACGCGAATTGTCATGCCTCTGGCAGCCGTAAATTGAACTTAACATCGTCATTATGTCAACGTACCCCATATTGAAGTTGCAAGACCAGTGTGTACGACCGTGCTTTGAACACATAGGTGACAGTGAAGTTTGATTATGGCAGTGACATTTATTACTTTTAAATGAAATATTTGTATTAAAAATACTTAGTTAAGCTTAAGTTGCATTTTTCGTATTAATCTATCAACTTAATCTATAAATATGTTATAGTAATATTTTTATTTTTAAAAAGTATGGTACATTTAATTACTTAAACGAAACAATGACTTCAACTTTATATGACAAAATTATTAATAAGGAGGGTTCTAGGCCCTACAAATGTTGCGAATATGCTAGTAAGGTTTCTGTAAATTTAAACCACTTTAGAAGAGATGGCAGATTTTGTGACATAGATCTTATATCTGGAAAAACAAAAATTAAGGTAAGTGGTTTCTTTTAATATACAAAACTAAGTTCTGAGTCATCTGCATTCACATACTGTCAGTATGTGAATGCATACTGACACTTTCCTTCTTGAAATAAAAATATTTAAACAATTAAATTATTATTAATCATATGGACAAATATTGTTTCATCAAAGTGAATTTCTAGTCTCCTGTTATTAAAAGAATTTTCCATTTCATACAGTTCATATTCACATAAGATTTTATAAAACACAGCACTTGTATATACTTTAAACAAATAAAGCCATCTATCTATATGTCTATATAACCTGTAGTACAGATAATTATAAAAAATAATTCTGTCAAGGTATTGATAGATATTTTTAACTGTTTGTAGTGTAAATTACATATTGATATATATTATTAATAATATAGAAATTTCTATTCAGGCACATAGAGTGGTACTGGCTGCAAGTTGTGAATATTTTGATGCCATGTTTAATGTAGGCTTAGAAGAGAGCCAGAAAGGTCGTGTGGTTCTTCCGAGTGTACCTCCAGGCATTCTTCCTATGATTATAGATTTTATTTATACAGGTAGACTTTAAATTTTTGAATTACTGCTTAATGTAGTAAAATTAAGTTTTAAATGACCAATCAAGGTTATTTGTCAATAAACAGGTGAAATTGAGATTGATAAGGCCACAGTGCAACATCTAATGATAGCAGCTGATATGTTTCAACTTAGAGAACTTGTTATTGGTTGTGGAGAATTTTTAAAGAGAGAACTACATCCCTCAAATGCACTCGGGATATTCAGGTAAATTCATTCAAATATACTATGTAAATTTATATTCCTGATTGAATGTCCAAGTAATTTCTTTTGACTAACATAATCTTTCTGATTAAGAATTAAGAATATTTCTCATTAACTACACACTTAAAGTAGCTTATATTCTTTCCTTAGTAGATTTAGAAATGTTTAATTGTCAATGATTTGTTTAAATTCTTACAGGTTTGCAGAGACGCATAATTGTACAGAATTGGCTGAAGAAGCGCTGACACATGCCCAGGCTAACTGGAATCTGGTTGCTAATGGAGATGAATTACTAGAATTACCTTTGCAACAACTTATTACACTTTTGTCATCAGAGCAACTCAAAGTGGATAATGAAGCTCAGGTAATATTTAACACATAACTATACACTATAGATATAATTTTACTATTCATTACATCTTTATGATATAATTTTATCTATAACCTCACAAAGCGAATTTAGTAAAAAGTATTTAAAGAACAGTTTTATAAAAAACCCTAAACAATAATTTTTATATGATATGCCAAATATTGATTGTTGCAAATAATTTAATCAGAATACAAAACTGAAATAAAAGCTATTACTGTACCTGAAATATTTTACCGAAGTTTACAAGGAAATGAAATATAAATAATTTAATAAATACTAAATTTCAAAGTTATCCAATACTTAAGTCTTGGTGCAAATTTGTTAGTAAGTTACAAGATCAACATTTAACCTATAAGACGATATTTTAATTGGTTACGTTATTAAAAAAAAATGTAAAAGGTATATTAATTTACCACAATGTCATTGATTATCTTTACTAATATTACAATTGCGAAGGTGAGTTTGTTTGTTTCACCCTGATGCCTAAACTATTCAACAAATCATCATGAAATTTTGCATAAGTGTTGTTTGGGTACCGAAAACGACATGGGAACAATATCTAAAACCTGCCACTCCCTCACACGCGGGCCAAAACCAGTATTATAAATTGTTTATAACTCCTTAGGTTTTATATCCAGCACTGAAATGGCTGGAATACGATCCAGCAAACAGAAGACGTCACTGCTTTGAAGTTTTAAGTAATGTTCGTCTACCACTTATTTCACCACAAATTTTAGACGATGCAATTAAAACGGTACAAGATCCCTCCATAGTCGTCGCTTTGAAAACAGTGAGAGTCGATATGGTAAGTCGAGGCCTTACGATACACGTACGTCGCTAGAAGTAGGATATAACGTGGGTGGTGTTGGCGCAGAAGACGGGGCGCGGCGCGCTGGTGTCGCTGTCGGCCGAGCCGCGGGCGCGCGCGCGCCGCATGCTGGTGGTGGCCGGCGGCTCGTGCCACGACGCCGCGCCGCACCCGCCGCACGCCGCCGACAACATTCTCTCCTCGGTGCTCAAGTTTGACTTACATAAAAGGTTCGATCTATTCCTATGCGTCTCGTGGATGTTCATGATTATACACTCATTTTCCTTTAATCGCGAGAGTATTCGATGGGCCACGATTGGCCACAAATTGCAAATCTAATTATAGATTTTTTTCTTTCAAGAGAATGGGAGGAACTCTCGTCAATGTGTATAGCGCGTATACAACCAGGAGTCGCAATGTTGGGAGGACGCGTTTATGCGGTGGGAGGAGAACAGGGAAGTCAAATATTGGCCAATGGTGAAGTGTACGATCCACAGGTAGATATTAAGTATTTTGTTTATACGCTTGTCGATAGTATTGTTAAAATATATATAGACGCTTCAATTAAACATTGCATGTATCCTTTGGTTGGTTTCTTCTTCGTCGTTCCCTCACTAATGAGGATCGTGACCATAGACGATTTGTCTCCACTTGCTTCTGTCCTGCGCCAGTTCAATAGATATTTTGGTTGGTATAGCTATCCATTATTTGTGTTTTTGGTCTAGTGGTTATATATAAGGTCGCAGATCTTGAGGTCTTGGGGTTAAAACCCGGGTCGGATCGATTAAAGTTTATGGGGGTATTTCCGTCGAAACATTGTCAGTAGGAGCCAGTAGAGTCTGGATGTTGGAAGTGTGTGCAATCCCGTGCTTAGAAAAATACGTAAAGTCATTGTTCCTACGTCCGAACTCTTTCCGGTCGTGTCAGATTGCCGTCCCATCGAATTATAAGAGTGAGGGAATAGAGAATGTTCTGCGCAGTTGACTAATATCTCTTGAGATTGGCCACATCGGTCAAGAGAACAGTATCATTGGTCGTTGTAGATTTTATTGAAAGCAGTTTTAGCACAAGCTTTCATTTTATTTTATTTTATTTTATTTATTTTATTTATATTTGGGAAACATACAGTGTGTTATTACATAGAATTAAGGAATTATTACTAAATCATAAACCAATAAAGTTTCCACTTAAAAATAGTACAAATGTTAGAGTATGCGTGTAAAAAAGACAACAGAAAGAGACAAAAATACAATACAATCTACGAGCACAATCAAATCGACTAATTACAAAGTTAAAAAAAAAAAAAAATCAAGAAGTTAAATTACAATAATATTAATGAACATAAATATAAACAATGTCATTAAAAATATTTAAATTTGATTTCAACAATTAAAGTAACAAAATATTAATTTTATTAGTTATTTATTAAACAAGTATTCTTTCAATAATTTTCTTATTTTATTAACATTCTCTGTTGTAAAAAAATCAATTTCGCTAAATCGTTTATTGTAATCGGTGCAGGCTCTGTATACAAATATATTTTGCGCATACTTGCTTCGGGTGAGTGACGGATTAAAAAGTAAGCACTTACGTGTGGTGATTCGAGAGCATCGGAAACTAATACAACCTAAGAGAAACGGGGAATCAACTAAATTATTAATTAATTTAAATAAGAATATTTGATCTCTGATCGCTCTTCTGTCAGCGAGTGATAACGTATTTAAGCATTCATTATTATGTATAAATTCCTTAAAACGCACAAATCTTATAAATTTATTTTGGATTCTTTCCAATCGGTGTATGTATGTTTTGTAATGCGGATTCCAAACAGTGGAAGCGTATTCGAGGATAGGTCGTACAAAGGAATTATATAGAAGAGTTAGGGTACTAGTTTTCTTGAAATCTTTCGACGTTCTAAACACAAAACCAAGCATTCGACAAGCTTTAGCCACTGTCTTACTTATATGCAAACCGAAGGTCAACTTATTGTCCAGATGTATACCCAGGTCTCTCACCTCGGTCACTCTATTAATCTCAACACCGTCTAGACGATAATCATATATAGTAAGATCGCGTTTCCGTGAAAAAGGAATGACGCTACATTTATTTATATTTAAATATAGAGAATTGTGTTTACAATATAGACACAATCTGTCTAGATCCTCTTGCAAAAGTGAGCAATCCAACGGAGTCGCAATCTCTCTACAAATTTTCATATCGTCTGCGTATAACAGAATACATGAGTTTTTAATTATGCCATTGACGTCATTAATATATAAATTGAAAAGCAGGGGGCCAAGGTGAGATCCCTGAGGTACACCTGAAGAGACAGGAAAGAAGGATGAGCAATAACCTTTGATTGTCACAGCCTGGCTACGGTTTCGGAGGTATGAACTTATCCACCGAAGTAAATCGCCGTGTATACCGACTTCTTTCAATTTTTTAAGTAATATGTTATGTGATATTTTATCGAAAGCCTTGGAGAAGTCGGTATAAACTACATCTACCTGGTTGCCCTTATCCATAGATGAAGAAACACGGTGCACTAACTCACAGAGGTTGGACTCTGTCGATCTACAGTTAACAAATCCATGTTGTTGTTCAAGAATAACTGGACGTAATAAAGGAAAGATAGAATCATAGATAATTTTCTCAAAAGTTTTCGCTATGACGCATAATTTAGAAATAGGTCTATAATTCTTTATGTCGTGCTTATTACCTGATTTGAATATTGGTACTATATATGATCGCTTCCATACAGAAGGCATATTACCAGTAGTCAACGATTTATTGAATAACAAATAGATCGGATATGATAGAGTAGCGCGACATGATTTTAAAAATAAAGGAGGAATGCCATCAGGCCCGTATCCCTTTCTGATATCAAGACCTTTAAGATAGCATTCGACCATTTCTTGTGTAATAGTTATAGAGCAAATACTTAAATGCGTCTTGGATGATACATTATCTAAATCATGATCAGAAATGCCAGAAACTGTCGCTTCATAGACCGAATTAAAGTATTGGCTGAAAAGTTGACAAACATCATTGCCACCAGTAGCAACTGAATCATTATAAAACATAGTTTCAGGGAAGCAATTAGAAGCATGTTTCGATTTAACAAAAGTCCAGAAAAATTTACTGTTCTTTTTAATTTGAATTTCGGAATAATTAATGTAACTGTCGTAGCAATAAATCTGAACTCTTTTTTGTCTTTCCCGCAATAAACAAAAAGTATCATAGTCCATATTTCTGTTGTACATTTTCCATTTTTTGTGATATTTAAGTTTTTCAGCAATAATCTTTACTAAGGATTTTGAGTACCAGAATGGATAATGACGGTTGCATACAACAGTTTTTGTTGGCACCATTTCACGTATAACATTGTTAACCGTTTCATAAAATAAATCTACTGCTTTTGTAATATCTGATTCACTAAGGAGATCAAACCAATCAATGTCACCCAGAGCTCTATTAACTGCTGTATAATCGGCTATATGAAACATGCGTATGGTGCGAGAAGCCTTAGAAATTGCACGCGGTACGGTTATCTTAGGTAAAATGAGTAATGTAGGATGATGTGAGTCTTCGGGTACAAGTGGGTCGCTGTGTCTTACTATTGAACATTCACAATTACTTATAACTAAGTCGAGAAATCTATTATTAATATTAGGTACTGTATTGTATTGCTTTAAGTTATTAAAATTCAGAAAATGGTATATAGAGTCAATAAGAATGTCATTGTCAGAAATATTCTGAAGATCCATACTATTCTGGCAGTAACTCCATTTAGCATTTGAAATGTTAAAATCTCCCAATATTAAAAAAATGTCGTCAGGATTATAAATGAGTTCTGACGATACTAATTCAAAAAACTCGCATAATGTTTCATAGTGGTATTTACCATGAGGGAGATAACAACAGTATATATGCACTAATCTAGATGTTGGTAGCAAGTTAATTGATAAGCTAACTTTGATCACTTCAGACGCAGAATTTGTCAAATTTATTTTAGATGAGGAGTGAATATTGAGATGAGATCTTATAGCTATCAGAACTCCGCCACCTAAGCTATCTCCTCGTAAAGTGTAATCACGATCGCTTCTGTATACAGAATACCGTGTGTCGAAGAATTCCGAATCAAATAGAGACTCATTCAGCCAGGTTTCGCTAAGACATATAATATCACAGTCAACATGAATAAGGTTCCTATAAAAAATATTAGTTTTAGATCTGAGTCCACGAACGTTTTGATAAATAATACTAAGATCCCTAGCCATTATAAGCGGAAAAGGCAATTGTGCACAATAAAATATCATTTAAAATATTTGCTAATTGTTCAGCAAATGTACTAGTAACACCTGATAAGTGATTACCGCTCTCTTGCAAATAATATAATTGAATAATGTAGCTGCGAAGTGCCCAATACGCTCTTAGCAATATAAGCATTAAGTATATTATTCTAGAAGCAAGTACAGCAAAATACACTTGGAATAAACATAACAAATAAGGATAATGATACATAAATAAAATGCAGTATAAGAATATTGAATAGCCATACAGAGCCTGCCTTATAACATACAAAATAACAACAAGAGAATACAACATAATATAGGAAATACTTTTTTTGCAATATACGATAGTACTTAAACAAATTTTTTTACATCACAAGAATTAACTATATGTAAAACCGGACTGGTATCATTTCGGCGTACCATTATGCAACAATTTTTAACCCATACGTATCTATAGGATTTTTCTTTACAAGTCTTCTTTACCAATTGTAGCAGTAACTTATTTGTACTTGTAAGATGATCATTGAAATAAATATTCTTGTTATTTGATAAGAAGCCGATGTCATGGCATTTCAATTTAAGTTTTCTCACTCGAGACAGAAAGTCATCTTTTTTCCAGCGACAAAGGAATTTTACAATAATAGGTTTAGCTCTTTTAACATCTTTGTCCTTAGAAGCAACTCTTGTGATGAAATCTATGTCTGTATTAACATTGAGGTTGAAGTCGGCCTTGCCAGCGATGTCCTGTAAAATGGTGAATAGGTTTTCGTTTTTTTTTTCAGGTATTCCATATATCTCTACGTTGGATCTACGGGACCATTGCTCGCGGCTATTGTTTTCGACTTCGATGGCTTCTACCTTTGACTTAAGAGAATTGACTTCCAGACACTGCTCAGATATACGTTTGATTTCAGTCTCGCTGTTATTTATTCTTTTATTAAATTCTTCAAATTTGTTATTTAAGAATTCTAAGCAGTTTTTAAAGCTGGAAACCTCTTCTCGTAGATTTATTCCTTAGAATGTTCTTGACTAGTCTATGAAAAGCTGATCAAATATCTAACACTGCTATCGCGTTCGTTATGTTGCGTTAATGAGAGTTTAATTTAAAAAAAGATGTAGTTTTTTAATTATTGACTATTATTTTTTGTTCTATGGATACACATTATATTGGCATATACATAAATATTATACGTAATATATACTATGCTTATTTATTTACAGACTGATAAATGGTCAAATATAGCACCAATGAAAGAAGCTCGATGTGAATTTGGTCTTACCGCTTGGAACGGAAATCTATACGCCTTCGGCGGGTGGGTGGGGTCGGACATGGGCGCATCCGTCGAGGTCTACGATCCTATATCCGACGAGTGGACGCTATCGGGCAGAATGCCTGAACCGCGATTCGGAATGGGCGTCGTTAACTTCGAAGGTACAGCTCAATATTCATCGATGGTTTAAAATATTTAATATAGTGGCATACTAATACATTTCTGTCGTACGCCTTATATCGACCATCACTCAAAGTTTGTAAAGAACGATTTCGTAACCACGGTGACAATGTAACCGCCGCAGGTCTGATATACGTGGTGGGCGGCTGCACGCACACGTGGCGCCACACGCGCGACCTGCTGTGCTACCAGCCCGCGTCGCGCAAGTGGCGCGCGCTGGCGTCCATGCGGCACGCGCGCAGCCAGGCCGCCGCCGTCGTGCTGGGCGCGCACCTCTACGTCATCGGCGGGAACGCGCCGCGCCGCACCGTGCTCGCCTCCGTCGAGAGATACAGCTTCGACGACGTGAGTGTCGCCCGCCCCCCGGCCCGCCCCGGCCGCCTCTCACGCGCGCCTCACCCGCGCCTCCGTGTCGCAGGACTCGTGGGAGGAGGTGGCGAGCCTGCAGCAGGCGCGCGCGGGCTGCGCGGCGGGCGCGGCGGACGGCGTGCTGCTGGTGGCGGGCGGCGACAGCGAGTGCGCGGGCGAACGCGCCTTCTACCGCGCGCGCACCACGCTGTCGTCCGTGGAGCTGTACGAGCCCGTGCGCGACGCGTGGCTGGCGGCGCCGCCGCTGCCGCACTCGCGCGCCGAGGCGGGCGCCGCCCTGCTCTGACGAACTCCGTCCCGCCTCAGGTACGAGGACCGCTCGTGACTGTACCTATTGGAAATTTGATGTTTTGCGTGTAATGTAGATTCCACTTAGCGGTCGTAGAGGATACGTTATATGCATTATTTTATACCGACGACTGTCCGGGGACCGCGATCGCGGGTCTAGAGAAACGGTAACAAACATTTTATCGTTGTTTACGGAAAAGTACTATGTTCATATTACTACGTGGGGTCAAAATATAATGTTATAAGTAATTTCATTTAATCATGTTACTTGTCACAAAACTTAAAAGGTCAGAAAAAAATCTCAATAATTTAAATAAACTTTATAATATTATGTTTAATTTTAAAATGCTCGTAACCCTCGTTACTAGTCCAAATAATATACGAACATATTATATTCTTTTAGTGTTTGTACGTTGCCGTATTTTACAGCCGAGATATAGCTTATAACGCGGAATTAGTTAAAAGCACAAAAATCCGGGTGCTTTCAATAAGAACGCTGCCTAAACTATAACAGATAGGTACATATAAACTTTTTATGAAACATTTTTACATCTATGTCTACAGATTTCATTATTCATTTCATACTTTTTTTATTATTATTCTCTAGTGACTTTTATACGGCTTCAGAACTCGTTAGAATACTGTGGAGGGGGTAATAAAAGTTATGAGGTTTTTCAGTCAAGAGATTCGCAGCAGCAGCCCGGATCGACGATTTTGCACTACCTCATTAACGGTCACACAACGGTAAACAGTCTGTCCTGAGCCTGTCTTCGTTCGAGTTGGATCGAGGTCCCATCGGACTATGACAATGAGGGAAAAGAGAGTACACTTGTATTTGCGCACACGCATGTACAATGTATTCTACGTTGTTACCTAGAATGTAAGGTTGGCTGCCATGGCCGAAATACGGCCGGGAGAACGTTATATTATCGGGATTTTTTCTGATCTAGTAGGGAATATGCATGTAACGTTAAAACATTATGAATCTCTATACCAAACCTTTTTTACAATATTCTATTAAAAAGTAATATTATACAGTTTATATTGCGACGAATATTAATGAAAAGTTTGTCGTATGTTTAATAGATAATTAAATACCTAAGTAGGGTTTTTTTAATGTGTATTTTATTGTTATATGTGAGATAAAAACTCACAGTGGTTATAAATAAAAAAATGCATATTCCCTTTTGTGAACAATTTGTTTATATAAACATTATTGTTTCAAATAATAAACAAAATACAAATACTTTTCAGATATCATTTTAGGTTTTGTTTTAAGTTACATCATAAACATTAAGTAGATAATCTCAAAGTATATGCAGTTGTAACGTATAATTTCTAATAAAAAAAATAAAAATCGAACCTCACCTGCGTTCGCTAGTTTCGCTTATACTTAGTATTTCTATGGAAGATTATCGAACGTAAATGATTTTATAGTTAACTATCAAGATCGTACTATGAGTATATACAGTGTAACAAATATGACACGAGGTCATAACCTCAGTAGTCCACGTGTTTACCACCAACAGTGTCGTTAAACACAATTTTTTTTTTTTTTAATTATTACATAAATAGAAGACAGAGTTTTTGTTACAACCTGTATACTTACATACGTGTATATTACATTGACACACATTACATTATACACGCAAAGACTAAAATAATTTCATTGTCTTGTTTTATCGGTTACTGTTTGTTTGTTTTATAAATGGGTGGATCAGAGTGTCTTATTCGATTCTGTTTGCGATTTGTATGGAATTTCGATTGTCGTCAGTAGATAGCGCTGTTTTCATTTAATGCAAATTGCAGTCATCGTCAACGCTATATTAAAAAACGACAACTATTAAGTAAAAATCTCGCACCAGAGAGTTCAGATCAGCATCACGTTGGGTGGGTTGAAATACAGTGGTGGTCATATATTTAGAAACACTTCTTATGAATAAAGAAAGTATAACTTCAACGTAAAAATGTTCGTAAAAAATATACACATTCAATAATTAATAATCATGCAATAATATAGTCAACTCACCACTCAAATAAAAAACTCATTAAATGCATAAAATATAAAACATATCTTACTTTTAATTACAAAATGAGTCTTACACATGTAGGAGTTTATTTTCTGTTACTGGCCGCTTGGACGCCTAATTAGAAACATTTAAAGAAGGACCCATAGCTCGTTCTTTTTTTTAAATTGGAGAATAACATTTCTTTTTCTATTATTTTGGCGGCAGTTCAAAATTTAATCTGAATTTTATTTCGTTCAAAATGGGCAAAAATAAAAGCGACGCGTCAACTAGGCAAATCATTGTTAATTTACATATAAATCATAAGTGGGCGTACAGAAGAATAGCTGAGCATTTAAATTGTTCTGTTAAGAAAGTTTTTAATGCAATTGATCATTATAAAACACATGGAACTGTTGAAAATGTTCTTAGAAAGGCTCGGCCAAGAAAAACCTCTCCCAGAGAAGATACGCTAATCGTTCGTGTTGTTAAAAAAGACCCAAATAAAGGCTCCAACCAGATTAAAAATAAAGTTTTTTCGCATGATGACCCGAGAAACATCTCGTCAAGACTGATACGCCGAAGATTAGTGGAAGCTAAATTGTTTGGAAGAATCTCTCGAAAGGTATCCCTTCTTACCAAGCAACACCGAGAGAAGCGATTATTATTCGCTAAAAAATATGTTAATTGAACGGTACTAGAATAGAAGTGTTATTTTCAGATGAAACAAAAATAAATATGGTAAATTTCGATGGAAAGCGCTATGTTAGATGTCCTGTAAACAATGCTTTTAATTATAAATACACAAGGAGTATAGGCAAGCAAGCACAATGATTCCCTACTCGGACGATCATTTGCCTATAACCTGGATTTTTCAGCATGACAATGACCCTAAACACACGGCCAACAGCGTCAAATGTTTCCTTAGCGAACAGCGTATATCCGTTTTAGACTGGCCAGCAAATAGTCCGGATTTAAACCCGATAGAAAATCTCTGGTAAATTGTTAAAAAGAAAGTCTCAAACAAACGTAACACCGGTCAAAACGAACTATATGAAGCATTTGTTGAATCATGGAATTTAATCCCCCTAGAAAAATGTATGAAATTGATTGAATTAACGCCACGTCGTTGCAGTGCTGTTATTGGAAATAAGGGATACGCCACTAAATATTAATTATAACTATTGGTGGCTGTGGATAGTAGCTATTTCGTAAGTAACAATACTAATTACTAATACTTAAAAAAATATTGTTTTTTATATTTTTTGTTGTTGTTTCTAATTAGTTGACCATTATTGTTCATGTAATATTGAAACTGCACTTGTGTAATGGGATTTATATTGTTTTTCTAATAAAAGATTAATCGTTGAACCTATTGTTGTCCTATTTATTGTTTAATTTCAAAATAAAAACGATTGCGGTGAAGTATCTTACATAATGTCAAGGACCGTTGGTAGTGTTTCTAATTATACGACCACCACTGTATATCTCATAATTAATTAATTTCGCTTCATTTTAACAAAAATGCCAAAATAATTAAGCGATAAATATTTTTGGTGATTGAACTTTTCATTGTGTTACATCATCATCATCATCATCATCATGTTACATGCTATTGTTAAGAGGATGTTAAGAGACTTGGGTATACTGACATATTACTAAATGTACAAAACTAAATATTTGGTAAATTGAAGCAAGATTATGCAACATATTGCGATTTGCATTTTTGAGTTGTGTTCATAAAATAATTTAGTTTAAATTTTAAACATTTGAAACAAATATAATAATTATAAAACATGTATTAATCACACTTTTTGGTACTTTATTGTATACTTTAGAATAATTTCATACTATTTCAAGTGTATGCATATTTATTAAGCGTCTAAGATAAGAGATCTCGAAAACCAGTTTTTCTTTTAATTATATTGGTACTCGTGTAATTGCAAATTTTATAATTTTAAAAACATAAGTATTAAGTATATTATATCTTAGGAACACCAGATATATATTATGAGTTGTTTATAAAAAACCTATTTGGCAATCCCATGATTTTCCAATTTTAGTACTCCTTCCAATTTTAATACCTATTTAATTATTTTGTCGGTAACTATTTTTAGTAGCAATTATTTCCTATGAATCTTATGAATATAGATTAAGTCATACAATAAACATGTTTGTGATTTTATTAATTATAATTTATTTGCTTTAAACATAATACACAGTCATGTTTAGTCACCACATTGTTATGTTGCTCTGTGTAGGTTGTCTGGATCCATGGTTAATTTTCATATTAATACCGACGTAGCCAACATAATTGGTACTTATTGTTTTATGTTTTAAACTATTTGTTATTCCATGAAGTTTTTTGTCAATGTGATTTTAGAATAACATATTTTTACTTATCAATATATTCTTCAAGAATAATCATATATAAAATGTATAACAAAGTATATAAAGTATGTATATGTGATATTTATGTTTAGTGTAAAATTTATAATTATAGATTCATAAGTTTATTTAGTTAATTGATTGATTGATTGTACGAATCGAAATTGTTCATTTGCAAATGTAAAAAAATATTATCGAAGGATATAACCAGTAGCTGTCCAATTAAGTTCATTTCCTGCCCTCTGATCCTTCATATTTATTTTACCACCAGATGGAATTGTATGAATTGAATTTAAATTTCACCGGCTACTAATTGGAGGCTACTTTGGGACAAGTTTGTTTTAATATTTTCTAATCGATTCTGCTGAATTTTGCACTATAAACCGTTCTCGACTAATTTACCTTTATTTTGTCACTAAAAACGCCATTTTTCCGCGAGTCCATTGTGAATATCATAGATAATTGAAGATCTCGATCAATGATATCGCGTCAATTGATATCGGTGTCAAAGTTGTTTATTTGAGTTTATTCCTGTTGTGGTTGGAATTGGATATAAGCCGGTCTACTGTATTCCAACACTCCAATTTTTCATGGTAGGTATATAGAGATCTACCAGGCGTTTCAGGAGTTTTAGACATCTAATATCTTATACACAACATCAACAAAATTATATGATACATATTTGGAACTAGAAGTGGAGAGTGGAGGACATAAAATGTTTCTTTGTAATCACGTGCTCCACTCGTAAGTCTCATGTTTGAACAATCGAGCATATTGGTTAATGTCCTACCAAAAATAAAATATATTTATATGTTTAGACAATTATTATAGATAGTTTTTAAAACCTTTTTACCTTTAAAGTTTTACCTAATAAATTTATATACTGTATGTGTTGGTGTCTATAAAGGACCATTCAAGTATAACGTAACGAAATTACAGCTACAACATTGTCTAAATTTTTTATAACTTCCTTTTTATTTACGTCACACTTGAGTGAGCCTTAACGATTAAGAAATTTTAACTACATAAGAATTTATTTGTAAACAGGTACAAGCATTGTACCTAGTTATTTACTATAAAATTATAATTTTTTTAAATATTATTTTCAAGCAAGATGTTTTAAGATATATTTTATTTATATATTATATATTTATGTAACCCTTTCTTCAAAAAAATATTATAACTGACCAAGACTTTTATAATGATTTTGTATTATTCAAAAATAAGCCATAAAATATATGCAACAAGTGTGTATTATTTATTTATTTATTTATTACGAATACATTAAATTCGAATTATCATAAAATGAAATCGAAATATTTGAGCAATAATCACAGAAAATTAGAACTTTATAAACAAAATGCAGGAAATTTGGCCTCCATGGGATTAACAATATCGGCTGCTAAGTATACGCGTCCCAGCAACCCCTCAAACAACGAGGCCGGCCTGTCGGGACGGTGCAGCTCCGAGCCCGGCCTCTCGCACGCACACCACTCCATGAAGCAGCACGCCCGGTGTAAATAAACAGCTTTCTGAATAAAACATATCGTAATTGGACTACGCTCTATTTAAAAAAAAAAAAAAAAAACGATATATATGTTATAATAATAATAAATATTTTTTATTATTACTAAAATAAAGTGCTGACGATTATAAGTATAGGTGAATTTTTATTCTATTGAAATACAAGTCGCCCCAAAATGTATGCGAAACCATATTATTTATACAGTTAAGTATCAATAGCTTATTTTTATTAATGTTTTTTTAATAGATTAGCGCGGCATTAGCATGTGATGAGAAGGGATGAAAAGCATGTTACTGGAAGGGTCATGAATATGAATTGATGGATATAGGGGACGGGGAAGACGAAGAAAGTGTGAATGGATTGCGTAAAAGAGGATATGTGTGTGAAAAGCGTGTATTGCGATTACGAGTGACAGAAAGAAATGGAAGGAAAATGACATATTGTGCCGACTGCCGACCCCACGTAGTGGGATAAGGGCAGGAAGATTTTTATTTAACTTATTTTCCTGTTTTAAAATTGAAATTAATTTGATTAGAATTTAAATTAATTTATTTTGACTTTCAGCAAATAAATAGTCAAGGTATTTATATCATGTTAATGATAAGACTTAGAACACTAAACTAACATGTACTTACTTTAGTCACTTGATAAAGGTGCAGAAACGAGTATGCATTTCCACTAACTCCATGACAAATGCTGTACCCTTTTGCGCAAAGTCCTCGTTGCCATATTACATCTCCACATTGTATGGCAATGTTGAGATACTTTTCTTCATGAAATATCTAAAAAAATTATTACCAATGAGCCTTTTTATTAATTTTCTTATTAAGTCAGTAATTTTTTATTACTTGGAAAATTATTCATTTTATTGTCAAATAATTACGAAATTCAACTCACCTGGTAAGCTAATAAACATAAAGGAACAAAACCCGGTGCTCCGTGGCACCATTGCACTAATTTATCTCCGGAACTGCTTTTAAGAGACGACGGGAAATTTCCACTTGGAAAACGTAGATTCAGAAGCCAATCCAGTGTCGGTTTAATGTAATTCCTTATTTCATCTGCGTTGATGTACGAACGACCCTAAGTGATTATTATTTTATCAAGCCAGCCTTACTCAACCTACTATATAGTCTATGCCGGCATGAAACAATATACTTGCAATAAGTGCAGACAAAACTATCATCTTCAGTGTATAAACGAAATTTCGAATAAAAATGAGTTAAAACATGATTTGAATAAGCTGTGGATGTCCTGAATGCTCTTTATCGTTACCAAGACAAACTACAAAAGATAATACTCCAATACGTAGTGGTGTTAACATCAAGCCAAATGAAAATATCAATTTAAGGAGAGGTGATAGCTCCTCGTCTATTGCAGAATGACTCCTATGATGAAGCAGAAAAAAATGTAAATTTAATTAATAAGATCAGCCGTTTCTGCCAAAATTTCAAACTTAAAGGCTAAAATTAAGCAAATCATCGCGAGGAATTCAATGGTTTAAAAGAATCTTAGGACTTCATTAATTTAAAATTTGATAGTTTTAACTTACGTATTGAAAATTGTAAAAAAGAGTTACATCTGTTTAGGGATAAGTTTTCCGAGGTTGATGCTTTGAAACCGACAATCCAATCAATTATTACTGAGAATAATAACCGTGAGCAATGGGCTCGCCGATCAAATATAGAAATTTATGGGATTCCAGAGCAGAAAAATGAAAACCAAAGAGGTTTTCTGGTTTCTATTCTACAGAATATTGCAAACAAAACAACATTAAAAATTGATCCTAGTAAAAGATGTAAGCCTATTATAGTAAAATTTCTATGTAGGTGGAAAAAAAGATGAATTCCTTGCACAGGCTAGAAAGTTGAAGCTAAAGAGCATTGACTTAGGATTTGCTATTCACAACAACGTCTATTTTAACGACCACCTCACCAGCACAAATAAAACTTTACTAGAATCGGTTAAAAAAATGGCAAAAGAGAAAAACTATCTATAGGTTTGTTTGGGTTAAAAACTGCAGTATAATGGCTAGACGCTCCGAAAACAGTGTGGTGTGCTGAAAGTATATAGAATCAGTGATTTAAAAATATTTAGTGTAAGTTTTATATAATATATTTCATTCTCTGTTAAAATTTCTCGCTATTTTATAATATTTTATAGCTACTGTTATTTTGACTTTTATAATGTATATACAGTTGTTGTCATATATTTAGAAACACTTCTTATGAATAAAGAAAGTATAACTTCAACGTACAAATGTTCGTAAAAAATATACACATTCAATAATTAATAATCATGCAATAATATAGTTAACTCACCACTCAAATAAAAAACTCATTAAATGCATAAAATATAAAACATATCTTACTTTTAATTACAAAATGAGTCTTACACATGTAGGAGTTTATTTTCTGTTACTGGCCGCTTGGACGCCTAATTAGAAACATTTAAAGAAGGATCCATAGCTCGTTCTTTTTTTTAATTGGAGAATAACGTTTCTTTTTCTATTATTTTGGCGGCAGTTCAAAATTTAATCTGAATTTTATTTCGTTCAAAATGGGCAAAAATAAAAGTAGTGACGCGTCAACTAGGCAAATCATTGTTAATTTATGCCGGCGCCTATACGCCGGCGTGGTGCGCTCCATGGCACTGTACGGTGCACCCATTTGGGTGGACGCTCTCACCGCTAAGAACAAGGCCCTTCTGCGGAGACCACAGAGGGTCATAGCGGTGAGGGCGATACGTGGATACCGTACGGTGTCGTGGACGGCGGCTACGCTTCTCGCGGGCGATCCGCCCTGGGAGCTCCAGGCGGAGGTGCTCGCAGAAGTGTACCGGTTTCGGGTACTAGCCAGGGCCAGCGGCGACCGTCCAGGATCCGCGGAGGTGGAGGGAATCAGGGCTCTAGCCCAACGAGCGCTGATTCGCAGGTGGGAGGAGGACTTGAGGTCCCCATCAGCAGGCCTGGCGACAGTGGAGGCGATCCGCCCCCACTTGAGTCGCTGGGTAGCAAGGAATGGCGGCACACTCACGTATAGGATGACGCAGGTGCTTACTGGACATGGGTGTTTCGGTAAGTACCTGCATAAGATAGCGAGGCGGGAGGTATCACCCTCCTGCCACGAGTGTGGTGCGCCACAGGACACGGCGCACCACACCCTAACGGAGTGTGCTGCGTGGGGGCCTCAGAGGCATACCCTGGCGGCGATAATCGGCGGAGATCTCTCGCTGCCGAGCGTTATTAACGCCATGCTCGATAGCGAGAGATGCTGGTTGGAAATGGTCTCCTTCTGCGAGAATGTCATGTCGCAGAAGGAGGCCGCGGAGCGGCAGCGCGAGGAGGTTGCCTCCGCTGTTTCAATCCGCCGAAGAAGACCGGGGAGAAGGCGTCTGCGCTATGCGCACCTTCTCCCCCCGCCGTAATAGCCGCTTGGGCTAGGTGGGCTCCCCGTATCCGGGAATCTCCCTAGAAATGGAGGCCCGCAGAGGCGGGCCGACCGTCGGGGCGTCTCGGTAGCATGCGCAAGCGATCCCGTGGCGCCCCCCGACCAGACGGAGAGGATACCGCTGGTTTTTTAGTGGGTATTCCGGCGCCTTCAGTGCCGGCGAGCCCCACATACCCCCCCACTTCATGTGGGGGAAACGCGTAGTGTTTTTCCAGCGAAAACAAAAAAAAAAAAAAAATCATTGTTAATTTACACATAGATCATAAGTGGGCGTACAGAAGAATAGCTGAGCATTTAAATTGTTCTGTTAAGAAAGTTTTTAATACAATTGATCATTGTAAAACACCTGGAACTGTTGAAAATGTTCTTAGAAAGGCTCGGCCAAAAAAATCCTCTCCTAGAGAAGATATGCTAATCGTTCGTGTTGCTAAAAAAGACCCAAGTAAAGGCTCCAACCAGATTAAAAATAAAGTTTTTTCGCCTGATGACCCGAGAAACATCTCGTCAAGACTGATACGCCGAAGATTAGTGGAAGCTAAATTGTTTGGAAGAATCTCGAAAGGTAAGGTCGTTTCTTACCAAGCAACACCGAGAGAAGCGATTATTATTCGCTAAAAAATATGTTAATTGAACGGTACGAGAATGGAAAAAAGTGTTATTTTCAGATGAAACTAAAATAAATATGGTAAATTCCGATGGAAAGCGCTATGTTAGACGCTCTGTAAACAATGCTTTTAATTTTAAATACACAAGGAGTATAGTCAAGCACGGTGGGGGTACAATGGATCAATGGCAATACAAAAATATCTTAGAGCACACAATGATTCCCTACTCGGACGATCATTTGCCTATAACCTGGATCTTTCAGCATGACAATGACCGTAAACACACGGCCAATAGCGTCAAATGTTTCCTTAGCGAACAGCGTATATCCGTTTTAGACTGGCCAGCAAATAGTCCGGATTTAAACCCGATAGAAAATCTCCGGTATATTGTTAAAAAGAAAGCCTCAAACAAACGTAACACAAGTCAAAACGAACTAGATGAAGCATTTGTTGAAGCATGGAATTCAATTCCCCTAGAAAAATGTATGAAATTGATTGAATCAATGCCACGTCGTTGCAGTGCTGTTATTGAAAATAAGGGATACGCCACTAAATATTAATTATAACTATTGGTGGCTGTGGATAGTAGCTATTTCGTAAATAACAATCCTAATTACTAATACTTAAAAAAATATTGTTTTTTATATTTTTTTGTTGTTATTTCAAATTAGTTGACCATTATTGTTCTTGTAATATTGAAACTGCACTTGTGTAATGGGATTTATATTGTTTTTCTAATAAAATATGAATCTTTGAACATATTGTTGTCCTATTTATTGTTTAATTTCAAAATAAAAACGATTGCGGTGAAGTATCTTACATAATGTCAAGGTCGTTGGTAGTGTTTCTAATTATACGACCACCACTGTATATCACATTATCAATGTTTATTGTATATGATGGCATATTTGTAAGGAACTTAAGTTTTGATAGGATTGTCTGTTGTGGATTTAATTTATTGTATATTACTGCAATCATTTGTCATTATTGTCTTGGAGAATACTTAACTTTTGAAATTTTAATTTATTATTTAATTGCTGATGTGCTTATTGTTACATTTACAAAGTTTATTGTTAATTATTTTATTTTATTATGGAAAGTTCCACTAATATTATATTTTACCAAAACGTTCGAGGTCTACGTACCAAATCTACTACGTTATTTAGAACAATGATGCAGGGAGATTATGATATCATCTGTCTTAGCGAAACGTTGTTGCATGAGGGTATTTTTGATTTTGAATTATTTGATTACCGGTACAGTATCCATAGAAGTGATAGAAATTACAACAAACGTGGCGATATAACGGGGCGCGGTGTGCTTATTGCCTTAAAATCAAATTTAGTGGTTTGTTCATCGACGTCTATACATCTGGGAAATTGTGCGGTTGATATTGTTAAAGTTACTGTCGCGTAGTTGATCTGACGAATCTTGATAGATGTTTGATTAAAAGATCTTGAACTTTTTACGAATTTATTTTACTGAATTTTACAGTAGGAGTTATAATAGTATAAGTATTGCTCAAGCGCGAGTTGAAAGGTGAATGCGACTGTCCAAAGAACAGCGGGGTCATCGGCCGCTGTCGCTGTCGCAGCACCAACATCACCAAATAAGGTCACGACGACCGTGATTGGCCACCGGCGTTGCGGGAACGAACATTACCATACATGGTAATGTTTAGAGCTCGAACATGCCCCCGGCCTTGGAAGCACCAGGTTCCAAAGATGTTGGTTCTGGATCGAGAAGTGGGCAGATTTTTGTCAGGGCGCGACGTATGATTCCTGATGAGGTGCGAATATCGGCGACTCTGCCTGTTTTGTCCTTTCCTGGAATGCTTCTCTCAACACAACCCAAGCTCCATTTGAGCGGATTATGATTTTCATCCTTTATTAAAACCAATGTGTCAGGTTTTAGATCACCTTGATTGTGTCTCCATTTTGTACGAGTCTGCAGCTCCGAGATGTATTCCTTTGACCACCTTCGCCAAAAATGCTGTCTGATCTGCTCGAGTCTCTGGAACCTGTTGAGCCTCAGCGTCGGTACGTCCATCAGGTTACAGCTTGCAGGCGTCATTGCCATTAGCACCTACCTCTTTATCTAAGCTGCTTCATATTTATTGCTGCTATTTCCCAAACAATAACTATCATTTTGACACACTCAATGACTTCTTTGAATTAATATTGGATGAAAAACTTACTTAGCCGAACGATAGCTTCTAACCCAACAGGGGTGACTTTATTATTCCTGCTGTCAGTGGATTAGAGAAAATGACGTCATGTTCTTAAGTGGCCAATATAAAGGCAATAGATTAGTTTATTATTTAGCCAACTTTATGAATTTCTCTAATTTGAATAAATACAATTCGACTTCCAATGGTAACGACAGATACCTCGATCTGATTTTTTGTGACCGCGACTGTATCGTAAGTCGTTGCTCTCAACCGTTGGTTAAAGAAGATGCTCATCATCCTGCTTTAGAAATTGTTTTTGCTAAACACAAACTGCAATCAATTAAACCTGCTTCTAGAGTCATAGCACTTTCACCATGCTAACTACGAGGAATTTAATAATGCCCTGGCTCGAGTGGATTGGTTTGAATTACTCGACGATCGTGAGATATCAAATGCTGTTGTAATTTTTTATGAAAGCGCATTTAAAATTATTTCATCATCAGTTCCAGTTAAAATCGTTAAATCTAATAATAATTTTCCTTGCTGGTGTTCTAGATCTTTGCTCAAGGTTATTAAGAATAAATTAAGGTACCTATCATAGGAATACATTTAGTCTTTTTCGCGAACGTAACACTTCGAACGAAATGCTTACAAATTGAATGCTATGATTTATATATTTCTGATTCTGAAACTAAAATTAAAAAATGTAGATAATTCTTTTGGTCGTTTGTTAGATCAAAAAATGTTCCTCCAGTATCCCTGAGTTTATGCACCTAAATGCTGCCTCTAATGGAGGTGAAATTTGTTCTCTTTTTAGTAACTACTTCGAATCTGTTTACGAGTCCCCTCTAATTGATAATAATAAGCGTACTTTTGCATCTCAGATCAACAATTTTGCTAGTATTGGATCTAATTTAATTACGCCACTTACTGTACATAAATATCTCAGTAAACTAGATATAAATAAGGGATATGGACCTGATGGCTTGCCCCCTATTTTTTGCGGATGTGTCGAATCTCTCTTTTCTTAACCATATATTTATTATTCCACAAATCTCTATGCAGTGGCGAAATGCCGCAGCGGTGGAAACAAAGTTATGTAGTACCTGTTTTGAAATCGGGCGATAAGAACAATGTTAAAAACTATAGACCTTACAACTATATCAAAATTATGTACAATTGCTAAAGTCTTTGAAAAAATTATTTATGGTTTTGTTTTTCCCATATTAAGACCCACTATAATTCCCCAACAGCATGAATTCATAAACAAAAAATCTACAGAGCCCAACTTATCTGAATATGTTCATCAGATAACTAACGCACTCGATCAAGGTTTCCAGGTGGACGTTGTGTATACCGACTACTCAAAAACCTTTGATAAAATCTGTCACAGCATACTCATTCGTAAAATTCATGAATTCGGTATACACGGCGACTTCCTCCGCTGGTTCACTTCCTATCTTAGGGATCGAAGCGAAGCCAAGCCGTTACAGTTAAGGGTTTTTGCTCTACTTTCGTCCCGGTTACCTCAGGTGTACCCAAGGGATCTCATATCGGGCCGCTTCTTTTTAATTTATTCATCCATGATATTATTGCAGTGTTTAGGCACTCTTCAATTCTTCTTTAAGCTGATGATATGAAAGTTTATAAAATAATAAATAAACCATCTGATTGCAACTTACTACAGAAGGATTTGGATGAGTGGTGTGAATATTGCAATAATAACTTCTTACAACAAAAATGAATGCTAAAAAATTTCAGGTAATTTCCTTTTCCCGCAAAAAAAAAAAAATACAGCTTACTTCCAATATATCTTAAATGATAATTTTATAGAACGGGTCTCCGAGGTGAGAGATTTGAGTGTGTACCTTGATTCTAAGTTAACCTTTAATTTACATTATAGGTATGTGACCGCAAAAGCCTATCGCCTGCTTCGTTTTGTGCTCAAAGTCAGTAAGGATTTTAAATATATTTCAACTTTCGTCCTTTTTAATTCACTCGCTCGATCAGTGTTGGAATATGGTTTGGTCATTTGGAATCCCCACTATAAAGTCAACATCCAAGAATTAGAGAAAGTTCAGCAAAAATGTTTAAAGCATTTAAGGTTCAAATGCTCTGCTATTGGTCAAGATGTTCCTGATTTGGTTTCACTGGAAAAACGTCGTAGTAGAAGGAATAGAAGGATCAGATATTTTTGGTTATATTGCTTCACAACGTAATTGATTCTCCATTCCCCCTTGGTTGCATTGATTTCCGATGTCCTAGACAACTTTCGCAAAACAAGTCTTTATTTAATTTACCTGTTACACGTACTAAGTATGCACATAATACCTTTATTTATCGATCATGTAGCAAGTACAATAAACACTTTGATTCTATTGATTATTTTAATGGTTCAATTCAAAATGTTATTAATAAAATAAATGAAATATCCTAATGCCATATTATAATTTTTGTTATTATATTTGCCTTTGTATATGTCTGTGGTTTTGTTTACATATTTTTATATTTCTTTATTTATTTGTTTGTAATAATTCAATTTTTATTAATTGAATTCTAGTCGCTGTTAATATTGTAATTAAATTGTCACTCATTTTGTTAATTTTTGATTTAGGTTATTTTGTAATTCACACTTCTTTTTTCTTTTGCTCGCGTTATTATGTACTGTTTACTTTTGGAAACTGTAGTGGTCAATGTTTTATCTTTGTATTTTATTTAAATGTGTTAATTTGTACTATTTGTTTCCTTAACGAAATAAAATAAAATAAATACTGACTATAAAATACCTAGCTGTATACAGTCGAAAATACAATTACTTAAATCAGTTGATAGTCCAAGACTTTAAGACATTCGCTCTGCAAAAAATCCCGCTACTCGATTTTTTGATTTGATTATACTAAGGGGTAAACCTAAGTGTGAAACCGAGTTTTTGTCATCCTAGACCGCGAGCATTAGTCGCGATCTAGGATTCTCTCTTTTTGCAAATATCTCGGAAACGGTGAATTTTACGTTAAAAATCTTTTTTGTAGATTGTTATAATTTTCTGAGATATAACGCTCGCGGTCTTGGATGACAAAAACTCGATTTTATATTTAGGGGGCACCCCCTAACATAATCTAATAAAAAAATTGAGTAGCGGGATTTTATGTAGAGCGAACGCATTTTTGGTGCTAAAATTCTTGGACTATGAAAGAGGTAAATCATTTAGATTAAATAAATAATTTGTTCTTAACGCCAATTCCGTAGTACAGAATGACCATTTTCAGTAATGTGATCATACATTAACCGGTACAACAGTTTTTAGAACTCTTAATACTAATGTTTTCGACTCTGCCAAGACAATCAATCCTTTCTTGAGCAAGGCATTCTTTTATGTTATAAGTAGATGGACGGGCAAATGGGCCACCTGATGTTCAGTGGTCACCACGGCCCACAGACATTGGCGATGTAAGAAATATTCCTTACCATTCCATTCCTTACACGGCCAAAACGCCACCAACCTTGGAAGCTAAGATGTTATGTCCTTTGTACCTCTAGTGACACTGGCATATGCAACAGTATTTACAGGCTGTTGGTTTTATTCAAACAATCAAACATAAACTATATCAATCGAAGGAGTGTAAAGATACAATTTACATATTCCATGCGATTTGCTAATAGGTATTACAAACAATTCTTCATTAATTTATATCGCAACAGTTAAATGTTGTTAATTTGTCTTTACTCTTCTTGTGGTTGAAAGAGGCTATACATCAAAATATACACAAATGGTTCATCATACGAATTCGTAGATTTTATGCTTCTATCTCTTAAACTTGAGCTACGCTATTTGTAATTGACAAAAAAAAAATTCAATTATAACCCGATAGTATACATAACAGGTAAAAAATAGTTGAAAAAAGTACCTGTAATAAGACATATAGAATCCCTGATATGCCATGAGCTGCACCCAAGTAGATCTTGTCATGCCACTGCCATAAAAGTGGACTTTCAGATTTCATCTGCTGTGAAAACTGTTTTCCAGATTTTAATACAGAAGTTATTACCTTCAAAATAAATTTTTTGAAGTTAACAAGAAAATAATAATAATTAAATCATTATAAAATAGATAGCTTCATAATGATTTTACATTTTCAATATTTTTTGCAGGTATGCCATTCCTCTCACCTACATATTTATTCACAAAGAGTAATGCATACAGATATCCAACCCGTCCATAGAGCAGTTCAACAGGTGAAATTGGTACTAATGAACTTAGATTTATTAATCTGAAACATGAGAACAACTAATATTAATAAAACTTTTATGTATCCCATGTTTAGAAAATTCTTAATGATCCAACTAATGTTCAAAGTAAAATTTATAATATAAATAATATTAGAAAAATTTTGATTTTGATATAAAAACTGGTACTTTACCGTTTGACCAAGGTACAATGATCAGGTAAATTGTCAGGTTTTCTGAAGCCAAGCTTATAAGATATAACTGTTGCTATAGCAAGTGGGCCTGCATCACCACATAAAAAACTAATCCTGCGTCCTTTCAAACTATTAATGTCAATATATTCAAGAGCTTGCTGTAAATATATTAATTTCATATATAGTATGGTTATATAAGATAGTGATTTTTATAAAATATGGAAAAAATTAAAAATGTTATACCTGCAATATATCATAAGATACTTTATTTCCATTTAATGAAAACATTAAATAATAGAACGCCATTCCAGCTGAACCAGTATATACAGTCCCATCATAAAATAAATCTTTATTTAATTCAGTAGTAAGATGTAACAATTTTTCATTCTTGTAATTATTTAACTTAGTTTGAAATTTTTCTGAAAGCTGTAAAACCGTGAACATAATAAAATATTTTTGTAAATATTTGATTCATGTTTGATTTATTAAATTATAACAAACTACGATTTTTATTATAAATTCAAATTATATCAACCAAACATATATTTTTAAATCGGTATTTTTATTGGCTTAATGAATCTTTTAATTCCCTACGAATAAAAGTATAAAATTAAATTTTAAAACTGCGAATTTTGTACAATACTTGTAAATAAATTTGTAGTTATCGGCAAAATAAAAGTACTACGTGTTTATAATATAACATATTTTTAAAGTTTATATCACAAGTGTGTAGATTATTAACATTCTCATTTAAAATAGGCGTTGGTAAATACGATGGAAAGTACATCGAAATTTAAATAAGGTAAAATAATACGTGCCGCATTCTTGGTATCGTTAAGAAAAGGATATGCAGTCTCATCAGAATAATTTTGAAATTCATTTTCAAAATAACATTTTGACACCATGACAAACTTTTCAAAGGCAATTCTGTTTCTTCGCTAAATAAAGTTATTTTTATTTATTTCTGACAGAGCAGAGATATACTCCATAAGTCCAGTTCAAAGAAAACTACGTTTTGAATTTTGATGTAATACTTGTCTATGATTTTGATTATCTCGTTGAAATGTTTATAAATATTTTTTAACACGTAGTATAAGTAAAACTTCTTCTTGATGTCGTTATGTGGAATGCGTTATGTGGAATTATTTATTAAAAAATGGAACGATATATATACAAAAAGTGAACTTACAGAATTAACTTGCTTCAGTGTGCCGGATTAATCCAGTAACGTCTACATCGGATCATAAAACGGCTGACTCAGTATCATCTACATCAAGTCATCCAGCTGAACAGACTCAGTACCATCTACATCGAGTCACCAGATAGAATAGATCCAGTACCATCTACATCGGGTCACACAAAAATGATTAAACACACTGTATTTCAGTCTGACTGAAACAGCAAAGCAACCAAAGTGATAACTACTCACTTTCAAAGAATGCTGCACACGTCTCAGGACACCATTCTCCACGCCAGGGTACCATATACTGGGCTGCTGCTAAGGTCGTTTTAACATATGCACCACTTACTTGAGATCATAACGTCCACTCCGTAAAGCCTTGAAAACACGATAAGGCCCACGCATGCCTGAGTCCAGTTTCCCTGTTGACTGAGACTACTTTATTACAAAGACAAGGTCCCGGACCTTAAAAATACGAGGTGGGTGTCGGTGCTGGTTGACCCGCCGGTCTTGGTCCTTCTGGTTCTGTTTTAGAACTTCGCTTGCCCTGGTTCTACAAATCTCTCGCCACGCATCGCGGGTTGGCGGCGTTCACTCCACAGCTATATCGCGAATAAGCGACCGAATTACAGGCGTGGTTGCGTTAGTGCCAACAAGAAGGTTCAGAGGTCAGAGATTCTTACCATGTTGAGATCTGTTACAATAAGTTTTGGTACACCAAAAAGGGATACTGCATTGGATACGGTTCGTTTGAGTTCGGTGGTATCTTGGCGATAAATCGGGTACAGAAGGAAGTACTTGGGGAAGCTGTCTACCATGATAAGAATGAACTTGTAGCCTCTTGACTCTGTTAGTGGGCCAAGCGTGTCCATGTGTATGGTGTCAAATGGTACGTCAGGTTTTTTTCCACGAGGTGATGTTTTGATGCGGCGCACGGGGTACTCTCTTCTATGACAAGCATATCAGACAGTGCAAATGTACTTACTGAGGAATTTACGCAGTCCAGGGAACCAAAAATGTTTGAGTATCAGATCCATCGTCTTTTCTGCACTTACGTGTTCATGCTCATGAAAAACCCTCAACAGGCTCAATCTGTGTCCTCTCGGTATGTAGCACAGCAAACGAGATGTTCCACCAAGTGGATTGTAGCGGTAGTACATAAGATCATTTTGGTATAGATACCGCTTAGGATTCAAGTCTCCACTTTCTAGCTGTTGAATCAGCCCACGGGTCTCGCTGTCAGCAGCTTGGGCAATTTGGGCTCAGTTGTGAGGCTTCATGACTGAATACACACGAGTTTCAATTGGATTGCGGCTTAAATAATCAACGTGAGACATATTGACGCCTTTTCTATACTCTATGGAGAAGGTGAAGTCTTGCATTTTTTCTTGCCTTCTGTAGAAGTCTGCATTAGTACAGCGCCGTAACTTGCACTGCTCGCGTCAGTGTGTACTTCTGTGGCTAGATTGGGATCAAATATTACCAATATGGGCTCACTCGTTAGGCAATGAACTATCTCCTGTCGGGCCTGTTCTTGTTCAGTTCCCCACGCGAACTTGACATCCTTTCTAGTGAGTTTTGCTACACAGGCTGTCTTAACAGCAAAACCCTCTATATAGCGTCTAAAATAACTGGCAAGGCCTAAGAATTGTCGAAGTTGCTTGACGTTTTGCGGTACACGGCTATTCACTAGGGCCTCCGCTTTGCGTGGACTCGGCTTCACCTGACCCTGACTAACTACTCGACCCAAATATTCGACCTCTGTTGTGACAAACAAACACTTACGTAGATTAATAGAAAAACCTGATGTCGTTAGTGTATGAAGTACCTTCCTAAGAAGATCAAGACCCTCCTCAATTGTATGACTCAAGAGGAGTACATCGTCTGCATGTACCAAGACATTGCCCGCTTCTATAAAACTATGCAGGGTTTTGTTGATAATTCGCTGATATACGATAGGGGAGTTTGTTAGACCGTACGGCATTTTGTTGAACTCGTAATGGCCTTCTGGAGTAACAAAAACGGTCTTATGTATTGAAGATTCATTAATTCGTATTTGATGAAACCCTGTGGCCATATCTAAAGAGCTAAAGTATTTAAAAGTACCTAAGCTATCTATGTGATCGTCAATCAACGGCATAGGGTAACGATCCTTGATCGTGATTTGATTTAAAGCACGAAAATCAACGCACATTATATAAGTGTCGTCTTTCTTTTTTACTAAAATTATAGGACTAGAATATTCAGACTGGGACTCCCTTATCAAGTAAGTATTTAATAATATCGCGTACCTTTAATTTCTCTTGATACGACAGTTTATAAGGACGATAAACTACTGGTGTTTCACTAGTCAAACTGATATGCACATCCCTTGTGGTAACAGTGGAACTCGCCGTGCCGGATATCAAATAATCTGAGAATTCGTTGATTATTTATAAAAGAGAATCTTTATGTTTGCCCGTAAGAGGTGTATAGCCAAGCCCTTTTAGAACTAATCGCCTAAACTGACGATCACCCTTCAGGCATTGTGCTACTTGCGTTAAACATTCTAGTTCACTCCAGCCGTTGCAATCTCGAGCGCTATCGACTTCTTCACACCATGAATTTATGTTGTGAAGAGTGGGATCGAAATTCGAAACATAATAATGAGAACGAGACGGAATAACGGACTTTAGCGCCTGAGCTAGCGTTAAAGCAGATTTGGTGTGAGAATCACCCGCGGTATTTACTTTTTTTACCACTTTTTTTACCACTATCGATCTCTAATCTTTTATTTTACGTTTCGCGGTTCCCGTTAGTTACATACGCAGACGTCTTATTTAAGCGAGGACGATGTAACTCACTTTCAACTGAGGGTTGAGCAGTCACAGATTCCGTATTTGTGACGCCAATACGTGCGCCATTTTGTGAAGTGGATTTTAATAGATAACTAACGGAAATGACGATTTAAACCAAAACGAATGATTCTAATAAAGGAAATTAACAATAAAGAATATACCAATCCAACGCGGCGTTAGACGTTTGAATTCGAATTTCAATCTTCGGGACTTCGGGAGCAGAAAGAGGCCCAATATTTTTTTTTTCGGTTCGTAAATTGCTGTTGGCCCTATTGGCCTCTACAGCGTCATCGGGCGGGATGGGCCGAGATAAACTCAGGCCGGAGAATGGGAGCCGACATAAATGTGGCTCAAGGGGAACGGACGTCCTAAGGGAGACCTCGGCTTAGGACGCCGTTAAAATCGGGTAAAAAGACGTGTGCATTTATTTACGCCGTCAGACACCTAAGCGTCGACGGGCCGTAACGAATGAGAATCTTCGACCCCGCCGGCGGGGTCGGTGTGTGTTATCTGTGGCATTTAACAAATTAATGTTGGCTGCTGTAAGTCCATCGACTGGATCGTATAGGACGTGCTTAGGACGCCTTCGATCGGGATAGGGTGACTCTAAGGGGCTATAAGCGCACGCCTTAGAGATAAGAGGGTTAGCGTGATGCGACGCTTTATTGAAGTATCTGATTGAGAGATCTTTTAATACTTTTGCTATCGAATCTAGTCGGAAATCTTTATGTAGATCTACGTTACGCGCGTACCACGGGGAACCCGAGGCGATGCGTAGGAATCTATTCTGTAAGGACTGTAACCTAGCTATGTTGTGTGGGCTCGAGTGAGCGAACACAACGCTAGCGTAGGTTAGTATGGGACGTATGCAAGTTTTATAAATTGTAACCTTATGTCTAAGGCTCAATTTACTATTCTTACATAGCATCGGGTATAATCTACTTAAGACAAAGCCGGCTTTGGTCCTAATATGCTTTATATGTTGTCGAAACGATAGAGAACGATCTAATATGACACCTAAGTATTTAACTTTAGGTTGCCAAGGGAGTGGTTTGCCGTAAAGGGTTATCGGCGATCCCGGTTTGCGAAGAGCCGATTTGGAGAAGAACACAGTTGCGCTTTTCTCGGGATTGATTTCGATTTTCCATTTCCGGAACCATGCACCTAGTGCATTAGCAGCGGATTGGAGGCGGGCCTTTATAAATATTGCGCTGTGGGACGTTGAGTATATAGCGGTGTCATCCGCGAATAGGGCTAATTCACTACCTCTTGTTCTCGGGATATCCGAGGTGAACAGAGAGTATAGTGTGGGAGAGAGCACGGAACCTTGTGGAACTCCTGCTCGGAAAGACTTTGAGTCGGGCTAGGATGATGCGTTCATATATTTTAGCCAACGAATTTAGGAGGCTAATTGGACGATAACTGGACGGTAAGTTATAAGGCTTACCGGACTTGTGAATACCTATCACTATGGCCTCCTTCCATTGTTCCGGGAAGGTGCATCCGGCCAGTAGGACATTGAATATGGCTACTAGTAGACATATTATATGACGGGGTAGGTATTTAATTACCTTGTTAGTTATTCCGTCCGGCCCGGGGGAGAGGCCCAATAAAACGGCAGGCATCCTTTTATAGACTGGCGGCGCCTGTGTTGCCAGTTTTATTGGTCTGTATCCTAACAAAACAATATCGAATGCGAGCGTTTTGTTTCAGATAAACGGTTCTTTTAAGAACTATTCATTAACCGTTGTTTCAAATGATGACGTCTGCGGCATGCGTTGTGGTAGCGACATACTGCTATACATATATAAACTGTGTTTCATGTTCAAGTTTATGGTTAATCTTACTTTCTTACAGCCACGGGAATATTATTAAAATAATGTATAGATATTAAGCATCCAGAAGAGAAAACTGATTTTATAAAAAGCAAATAACAATGAAATCAAATTTAACAAATCAAAAGTCGCGTCAATAATGAATTAATTACTTTACCTTTCTGTCCAACAACAAAATAGCGGTTTTAAATTAGTGCGCTTCTTTTTTTTAACAATGATGTTATTAGTTGTATGGATCAAAGAATCTCCTAACTACATATATAAGTTTTAAATATTAATTCACAATTAAATACGTAATTCGTTTTATCTAACAAGTAAGTGTTACAAAAATATACTTGGTGTTATTCTTAGTTAACTATA
Source organism: Nymphalis polychloros (assembly GCA_905220585.2). Classification (NCBI taxonomy): domain Eukaryota; kingdom Metazoa; phylum Arthropoda; class Insecta; order Lepidoptera; family Nymphalidae; genus Nymphalis; species Nymphalis polychloros. Next base: position 7,692,382 of record HG992247.1, read on the forward strand.
TAAAAACTGAAATATCCATACTATATTATAAATACGTACATTTAAATAAGTTATTTATATAAACGTATTTACGTACGTTATTATTTAAAATAATAACGTTACGCTTTCATGGCTAACACAGCCGAATGATCTTGATGAAATTTAGTACGGAATATACTTGAACCTTAAGAAACTACTGTAGTTTTATTTTAATTCTTAGTATGCGTTCAGGCATATATCTATCTAATAATATATAAATGCGTGCTCTTTAATTTTGTAGAGTGGAACATGTATGTAGATATGTAGGTACCACACGGTCGTATACACAGGTCTTGCAACTGAGTCCAATTTCAGTGGCGAGAGATCAGGTGCGAATGTGTTCAACTGCTAATTCGCAATACCATCCGCTTGAGGTACTACGTCGCTGCTATCGAAGCTGATATTTTTCTCTCCCAAGTATTGTGTTATTTAATCATTGTTATATCGTTTTGTTCAGTTATGCGGATTTTTTGTTATTTTTGTTTTGTTGTTTAACTATTTTGTTTGGATTTGAAAAAGTGTTCGGGATAATTATTACGCGAATTGTCATGCCTCTGGCGGCCGTAAATTGAACTTAACAGCGTCATTATGTCAACGTACCCCATATTGAAGTTGCAAGACCTGTGTATACGACCGTGAGGTACCATAAAAATGACTATGACAATGACATATGAAGATGAAGATGAGTGTCAGAATAAAAATATGTACTGACTGACGGTTGTTATTGTCAAAATTAAATCGTCATTATTAAATTATTAATTATTATTGTACTCACATAAATATTTATAAATTTTTATTAAAATCATATAAAATATGATTAAAATGTTTGCTTCCATAAAAACCTTTTTCAAATGGGGTCCCACGAAGAGTATTGAAAATAAAAATAAAACGTCTTCTTTATTATTCGTTATATTTGTAAATATCCTTGAAGATGTTTTATTTTGGAAAAAGATATGGTTGACTTTGTTATTCTTTTTATTTTTCAACATTGTGTTTACGTAAGTATTGTCTTTTATGATACATATAATTTATTTTGAATTTTAAAACCGATTATGATAACTTTTTTTTTTAAATCTTTTAGATCGTGTGTATGTCGACAGCTAAATATATTACAGTTTATTTCTGGATTTTCTATTTTAATTATAAGTATCGATGCGTTTGAGGCATGGCTGAAATATAAACATCGCACTGCTTGCCTGAAAAGACTAGTTTATCACGAAAACAATAATATAAAATTAGTCGCCCTTAAAGTTCAAACCTCGATCGAAAATATGTGGACAGGTTTTATATATTTACGTGATAGAAATCATACCAAAGTAAGTTGGATATACAACAACATGTGTTTTATCAAGCTGTATGTTAAAAATGTTATGTTTTTAGGCTTTTTTGCTGCTTCAGATAATACTGACTATTATGATGTTAATTGGAAAATATATTAGTGGATACACATTAGTATATTTGCTTTGTACAGTAATATTTTTCTTAAATAAACTAATACCTCCTTTGGTAAATATTTTAAAAAAAGTGCAGCAAAATGCAGGTTTGTTCTTATGTGATTGTATAAAAACATGTTTTTAAAATTGATGTAAGTTTACAAATTGTCCAATGTTATGTATTTTCAGAATCTGATTTTGAACTAGAAGGTCTTATCCCAGAAGAAACTGATGTAAATTTAGATTTACTGTCTATTGAACCTGATCAAAAACCTATAAGAGATGAAAAACAAAGTTTAGGTATGCACAATATTGTTTTATTTTCAGTTTTGTAAAACATAATTACATACTTCATATAAACTCTATAAATAATTTATTATTTTTGACAGATTATTGGAAACCAGAGGACTTGCCTTTTGAAGAAGCAAGTGATAGTTCTGATAATAGTAGTTCATTAGTAACAAATTTATCAATTGAAAAAATGCAAACACTTTCAAAAGATGTTGAAATCTCTGACTCTAGTGAAGATGAGTATATGCCACAAGGTAATAAAATGAATAAATAAGAAACATCATTTTTGATGAATCAGATATTAAAAAAAAAAAAAAATTAATATCACTAAAAACATACTGGCACTTTCTGAATATAAAGCTATATTTAGCTAAGAATATTTAACATAAATTTCAGCACAGCCATCTGAACAGATTCAATCTACCTTAGATGTACAACCAGTTGGAACCTGGAGTAATGCTGCCTTTAATGTTTTGTCTAATTTTGGAGGAGCAGTTGCTAACATGGTATATAGTACTCAAGATGATAAGAAAAGGAAACGAGTTTCAAGTGTTGATTCATCAGATGGATTTGAAATAATTGATAAAACTGACTTGCAGTAGATTATGTACTTAAAATTACTAAAATAAAAATCAAAGATTTTATTGTCACTACATAGTAGGTTTACAGTAAAATATATAGAAACCATATTTTGCTTTTTGTTTAAAAACAGGCATTTTTTATAAACTAATAATGAAGGAAATCAATGTGATGATAATATTTTCAGGCTTATTGTTGCTTTTAGTTTTATTGATCATCAAAAATATAACAGTATAATATTTTATAAAACATTAATTTTTGAAGAAAATAGCAACATTTTACCTGAAATAAAATGCTTATTACTTTACTTACCTTTTATTTATTGTCGCCTGGTGAAAGTGATATACGACAATGTGATGGTTTAAAGAATGCTTACGTTTAAGTTTATGCTCCTTATTGTAGTAAAGGAATAAAAGATCATTGTTCTAATATTAAAAGGAAAAAATAGATTATACAATATAATAAATTTCAGATACTACAGAAGAATGTAAAATGAAATATTAAATATAAAAGAAATAATGTTTTTTAAGAAATTCAATATTATCTATACTACTACTAATATATAAATCTATTGGTTCTGTCTGTAATTTTTTTTTATTTCACCTAATTTTGTGATAAATAATCGTTTTATGATGCAGTGATTCACATTATACTATTTTTTTTCATTTTTGTCTGTCTGTCTGTCTGTCTGCATGTCTTCTTATAACTCAAGAACGGCTTGACCAATCTTGATGAAAATTGGTACACACAAAGAACATGTGATGGCGCAAATATTTGGCCATATATAAGAGCGGTAAACCCTACGGTATCTTATGAAAATTAATTTCAAATCGTTAATTACGTATTTCTTTTTTGTGTGTGTGTAGTAATAAAATAATTTATTATATTTTTATTAATTATTATTATATTGTGTTATTTGATAAATAAATTAATTTATATTTGCGAAAATATTTATTGAGGTAATATAATCGAAATTTTACATAAGTAAGTGGAGTGTGGATGTCCCACCGCTGGGCTAAGTACTCTTCTCCTCTTTTTGAGAAGGTTTGGAGCTTATTCCACCACGCTGCGCCAATGCAGGTTGGTGGAATACACATGTAACAGAATTCTAGTGAAATTTGACACATGCAGGTTTCCTCACGATGTTTTCCTTCACCGTTAAGCACAAGATAAATTATAATCACAAATTAAGCACATGAAATTCATTGATGCTTGCCCGGGTTTGAATTCACGATCATCGGTTAAGATTCACGCGTTCTTACCACTATGCGTGTTCATTAACACATCTGTAGTCAACAACAAATAATCTTAAATATGAACTTAAAATACAAAATCAAATAACAGGCTCAAACAGTTGTGTAACAGATGTAATATTATGAACCGGCTTAATTAACTTCATATAACACTTCGTAAAATTGTTTTGTGAACGCTATTTAGAATCAGGAAAACACTGGCTCTTCTCTTATGTTAATGAAAAGGTTTAATGATTTAGCTAATCTTCTTCGATCTTCAAGAAGAGACTTTGTCACTTTAATCCAATGAATGAGGTCTAATTTCTCCTTTTCATTATTAGCTAAAACTTCCAACCTGACTGCCTGTATTCAATAGAGTCAGTTTTTAAACCAAATCCTGACCAAAATGTTATAGAGTTATTCGAAAATGCAGCTGTCGGAATTAACCTTAAGAAGCATTAAGTGACGAATTCTTCTTCCCAAACAAGTAGTAGAAGTGCAGCAGTATGCCTTTGCACTTGGAAGACATTACTTTTATCTACACTATAGCTTTCCAAATGAGATACCAAGACATCTATATCCCAAACTGAGGCCTTTGAATGCCTAATAGGATTACGTAATGTTATTGATTTCAAAATGTGCTTTATTAGTACATGGGAGCTAAGCTGACTAGACACATCAGGATCGCACAAGGTGGAAACCACTGATTTGTGCAACAATATAGAACTATACGACAATTTGTAAATTAAATGGAGGTCTGATAAAAGATGATATTTGATTAACTATCGATAGTACAAAACTATCGATAGTTATTTGGTTAAAATCAATGGGATTTGCAATACTATCGATACTATCGCATGAATTACTATCGATAGTATTGCTTTTAGCAATAGCATTGTTCACAGTGAGCTATGGATACTATCGATAGGATTGACAAAAGACAATACTTTCGATAGTACAATGATATCCTGAATATTTTCGAGGTCAAACTATCGTCTGTTTAGCAACACTGATGAGTATCATAATAAAGATACTGCCAAGTGGAAGTTGCGTAAAAAGGAACTAGTGGTAAAAGGACGCAAATCTTGTATACAGGTCTATCAACGGAGCCCAATATCAGTGGTGGGAGATTGGTGCGATTGTGTTACAACTTTTATTTCGCAATAACGCCCGCTGTACGTCGTTGCTACCGCACGTGGTTGAGTGACACGCGGTGTATATTTTTCTCTTCCAAGTATTGTGTTATTTAATCATTGTTATATCGTTTTGTTGAGTTTTGCGGATTTGTTGTTATTTAACTGTTTTGTTTGGATTTGAAAAAGTGTTTGGGATAATTATTACGCGTCATGCCTCTGGCGGCCGTAAATTGGACTGAACAGCATCAACAGCAGGAATGTCTCCCAGAATGGTCACCCAAAAATCCTTGTACCTAGCTGGCTCAAAGCTTGGTACTGAAGACGGAAAACTGGTACTTCCATGTAGGGTTAGATACAGATCAGGGAAGTTGCGAATATTCGCATCCGCATCCGCAAATGCGGATGTGAAAAAGTCGGCATCCGCAACAACCCTGATACAGATATATAATGTTATAAAATAACACCACTTTTCAGTTCACGGTTGTTTTTTTTTTTCTGCCCTTCTCTTTCTAACACTATAATTAAAAATATTGCTCTTTATTATATTTAAACTGCTCCCGAGGTAAACCGCGGCGCTGCCAACACTATCATATAAATGGTGGTGTGGAATTATTTATCTGATGATATTATATTGACGGTTAATCGCTAATCTTGGTATTTTTGCATACAAGGACCGAATACTCTTGGTACATAGTATGTGGCACTAAAAACTAGTATGTATACCAAGAACTTGGACTTGGTCTGACATCCTTGATCAACAGCATCATAAAGCCGACGTACCCCCGTCCCCCACTACTGTTGTTGATAGATCTGTGTACACGACCGTCGACCGTAATGCATATAATGAAATAAGTCAAATTGACAAGCAAGTGTATATCTCATTTAATAAAGCTTCGAATAAGGAACAGTCAAATTAATCATATATTATTTTATAAAATAAACTAGCTGCCCGTCCCGTCTTCGTACGGGAAAAAAAAGGATTTCATACCGTGCATTTTTTAATCAATAAGATATAAACATTCGGTACAGTACAGTGTATGTGTGCTCGGTACAGGGCATATAATAATAATGCATAAAGTAAAGTACAACATGCTTTACATATTTTTTCATTTATTGGAACAAAGTTCTTTTACTACTGCAAAGTAGAGTGACCTGGCAGAAATTGTCATGTAACAAAAAAGCGTTGTCCTCCAAGCGACCTTTCCCCTCTTTCTTTCTTACTGATTCTCTCTATTCTAGCGGTTGTATATGTATATATGTGTAAGTGGGCAAATTTTCAGATTTGACACTAAGGATTGTGTGCGGCCAATGAGATAACTTCAATTCTATACAAATGTAAATATAATTTGAACTCTTTTTTTAACTTATAATTCGCTATTTTATATTTAATTTTGATTAAATTACTATTTTCCTAAAGTATTAAATGAAATTTATCAATTTTAATTCTTACTTTACATTTTTGCATTGAAAACATAATAAAAATAACATAAAATATACACATGTGAAGGGGTTTAGAGTTGATTAAGAAGGGCAACGCTTTTTGGTGTGATAAAAAAGTAAGAACAATTTCCTCCTTTATTTTTCGCTGGAAAAATGCATTAACGCGTTTCTGGTTAACGGGTATGTGGGGATCACCAGCGCTGAAGGTGCCGAAACCGGTGCTGTGCTAAAAAACCAGCGGTATCCTCTCCGTCTGGTCGGGGGGCGCCACGGGATCGCTTGTGCATGCTACCGTGACGCCCCTGGGTTCCCGGATACAGGGAACCCCGGGGCCTTAGCCCCGGTGGCTGTTAAGGTGCGCATAACGCCTACGCCTCTTCGGAACACCTACAGTCTTCTTCGACGGATCGAATCAGCAGAGGCATTTTCCTCGCGCCGCCGCTCCGCAGCCTCCTTATGCGACATGACACTCTCGCAGAAGGAGACCATTTCCAACCAGCACCATGTGTGCTGCATGCATGGTGCTGGTTGCAGCATGGCGTTAATCATGCTCGGCAGCGAGAGATCTCCACCGACTATCGCCGCCAGGGTATGCCTCTGAGGCCCCACGCAGCACACTTCGAAGAATAATTTCCTCCTGACCGATTTCGATCGCGATGGCCAATCTCAAGAAAGATTTGCCAACTACGCAGGACGTATTATAGTGCAAAAATGTGTGCATAAACACTGGTGCACTCTCATAATCCGATAGATCGGTAAACCGACGCGAACGGTAAACGTTCGGGTAAGAGGCAAGACCAACGGCTTTACGTGCCTTTCGTGGCACGGGAGTGTGACAAATATACAGAAATATAATCATTAAAAATCTACATTTTAAAAAACGTTTTAAGTTAAAAAAAATATAGCAAAGAACTTCGTTCCTTCCGGGGGTCTCCCGATCACACATTTTTTATTATATTTTTAGGTTCTGTCTACGGTTTCTATGTGCTCATGCTCATCACATCTATGGTCCCACACTATGATATAGACCTTTTTGAAAAAGTTGGCTCGTTATTTGTTTTTTTTTTTATTATAATAGGTCTAACGCATGTTCCTGGACGGGCGTTGGAGCTTCGGGCAGCATTTCGCGCGCTTGGCCCGAAGCTCGTCAATGCCGCCGCCGCCTTAGGCTGCCTCCTACCAAACGTGGGAGGACCGGGATCGCTATGCCGGCGTAGTGAGGTCGATGGCACTGTACGGTGCCCCGATTTGGGTGGACGCACTCACCGCTTCAAACCGGGCCCTCCTGCGAAAACCGCAGAGGGTCATAGCGGTGAGGGCGATTAGGGGTTATCGTACGGTGTCGTGGACAGCGGCGACCCTCCTCGCGGGCGATCCGCCCTGGGAGCTCCAGGCGGAAGTGCTCGCGGAGGTGTACCGCTTCCGGGCCGAGGCGAGGGAACGCGGTGACCGTCCAGGGTCGGCGGAAGTCGGGCGGATCAGGGCTCTAGCCCAGCAAGCTCTGATAACCCGATGGGAGGAGGACCTCGGGTCCCCCACGGCGGGCCTGGCGACAGTGGAGGCGATACGTCCCCACTTGAGTCGCTGGGTCAGAAGGAAACGAGGCACGCTCTCGTTCAGGTTAACACAGGTACTTACCGGACACGGATGCTTCGGTAAGTACCTGCACAAGATAGCGCGGCGGGAGGTGTCACCCTCCTGCCACGAGTGTGGTGCGCCATTTGATACGGCGCATCACACCCTGACGGAGTGTGCCACGTGGGGGCCCCAGAGGCATTCCCTGGCGGCAATTGTAGGCGGAGACCTTTCCCTGCCGAGCATCATCAACGCGATGCTCGGAAGCGAGAGGTGCTGGTCGGAGATGGTCTCCTTCTGTGAAAGTGTGATGTTGCAGAAGGAGGCCGCGGAGCGGGAGCGGGAGGAGGATGCTGCGGCAGATCCGCTCCGCCGCAGAAGACTGGGGAGAAGAAAGCGGCGCTTTGCGCACCTTCTCCCCCCGCCACAATAGGCGCCGCCGGGACTAGGGGGGTTCCCAGTACCCTGGGATTCCTCCCTAGTGAATGGAGGCCCGCATAGGCGAGCCGGCCGTCGGAGCGTAACGGTAGCATACGCAAGCAATCCCGTGGCGCTCCCGTTAAGACGGGAAGGGTACCGCTGGGTTTTTAGTGGGTATTCCGATGACCGGGGCACACTCGGTGCCCTGGACATATGGCGAGCCCCACATACCCCCCCCCCACTGTTCCCGTGGGGGGAAACGCATAACGCGTTTTCCCAGCGTAAAAAAAGATAAAGGTCTAACGCATGTACATAAGACCACACACATTTTGTTATTTAACGTACCTTTCACAATATTTTTCCTTAAGAATATTACAGTAGAAATACTCTTAATAGTAATAATTAATAATCAATACAACAGGAGAACGCTCCTATCTCTACTCCGTGCTGCTTAAATGGTGAGGAGTGACACCAATAGACCCCTGACGGGGATAACTGATCAAGTGTTAATTGATCCACTTATCAACCGAGGTTAAAAATGATTGAATTACTAATATCACTATTAGAAAATTGTGGTTGATGGTAGAAGGGTGAAAGTTTAGGATTGTATGTATTTTTTAATGCCACATAATAAAAAAATAAAAATAAAATTGTCCAAAAAAGGAAAAAAAAATTTTTGGGACGTGCCATCCTTAACACTTAGGGGTATAAAAATTAGATATAAACCTATTCTCAGACCTACAAAATATACATATAAAATTTCATTAAAATCGGTCAAGCCGTTTCGGAGGAGTATAAACACTAAAACTGTGACACGAGATTTTTATATATATAGATTATAACAAAGACATACATATTTAAAAATAGCTTTAAGCATTTTTTTTCACTGAACAATAAAAAATATAATACAAAATGTGAAATTTTATATTATATTTTTTACTTATTTTAAAAATAAAAATTTAAAACACCTTTACAATTAAAAAATTATTTATTAACAGCTTTTCACAATGTTGTCAAATACTGTTACAGTTAAACTAGAACTTAAAACTTCTTTAACTAAACATTATCCAACATATTGCCATCTAATCTAGACATTAATTCTTTATGATGTTTTTTTAAAGCTTTTAATCTGATACTATTTATTGCATTTCTGGCAACGAGAGCCTCTAACATGGGCCGTGAAACCTGGAATACAAAAATGAAGATATATATATGACGTTCACATAGCAATTTTAAGGTTTTAAAAAAATAGGTATTTATAAGTATTATGTGTCACTATGAAGTAAGAATATTTTTTATTATACTCTTTTCCGTATAACACAGTGATATTTTTCATATAAGAGTGAAATAAAGTAGCATCCTTGGTGTATCAAGCAGAGGTGGCTCAGTGCTCAGAACTTCCACATGTGTATTCCACCAACAGCATGATTTTTAAGGTATTTCCTACCTCGCACAACCACTCTGTGTAACAAGCTTTCGCCGGCGACTTTTCAACAACCTTCAAGAAAAGAGTGTACTCATTCCTAAAAGGCTGGCCATGCACCTGCAAGCCCTCGGGTGTTACAGATGTCCATGGGCGGTGGTAGTTACTTTCCATCAGGTGAGCCTCCAGCCCCCTCATACATAATAAAAACCAACCCGCATTGGAGCAGCGGAATAAGCTCTAAAACTTCTTGTCAATAAAGGAGAGGAGGCCTTAGCTACTTACTTCAGTATGTCTATTTTTGGTCATGTAACTTCTGAAAGACTTGAGTAATTGAAGTCAACAAGCTATATAGTTTGTTGTTTGCTATCCTATAGTAGAAAAATAATTTATTTTTGTTAAACATTGAAATAAAGGAAGTTATCCTTACTTTCTCAACTATGTGACCTATAGCAATAGTCCTCACTGCTGCATTATGTTGAATATTAAGAATATCATCTTTTTCAGTTTCTCCTGCTTCATTTTTAAATGATTCCTCTTCTTCCTCTTTCAAGATTGTCGGCAATTGTGTCAAAATCTGTACACAAATAGAAAAAGGCCTATAATGTTCTATCAGAATAAACTGCACGATCATATGATCGTCTGCCTCCTAAATAATAATCCGTAACATGAATTTCAATAACTACATTTTAATGTGACAAGACATTCCTAGCACAGGTATCCCAGTTGACTCTCAAATTAATATTAACCCTACAGGCTACAATGCAACGTTAGGTACTAGCGCACTCCTACCACGCGTACGCGTAATATCCACAAGATTGAGCGTCCATGTATTTTAGTTTAGTATTGATTGCTACCGGTTAATTAGTGCAACAGTGACAGTCAGTCAATTCGTTTGAATATCTTACCCATTAGCATTCCTCTGTTCCTTAAACGAGTTAATTGGACCGTTTATTTTGAAAGTGGTGTAAGTCCATTTTCTTTTGTTTCGAGAAAATTAAGGGTTACTATATTTGTTGATTTAAAAATACAGGCAAATCATATGAGGTCTGGCATTGTTTCTATTGTTTTATCAACATTTAATTTGTTTATATAAATTTGTTTTTGGCTAATTAGACTACGATAACACATATTTATGTGCTGTAAATGAACTTACACCATTTTCAAAATTAGACAATTGTAAAAATCGATTAATTTCTTAAGTTCTTTTTTTAAGTGTTTTTTTTTGGGTAAAGGTATCGCCAAAAGTACGTAGAGTATGTAGAGTATGAATTGGAATAATACATAGGCTACATTTTATTGAAAAATTCAACTCCTAAATAATATAAAATTAGAAAAATCGTAATAAAATTGCGGATTTTTCTGCAAAAAGATGGCGCTACTGTTGTTTTTTTTTAATTCGCCAAATGCGGGCAAATATACGGAGTCATACAGCCTTGTCGTATTTATTTTCTTCTCACAGGTTATGCGCTGTACATTTTCTAATACATTTCTCTAATTTTTTAATATCTATCTTTTAACTTACGAGTAGTGGAAACACGGAGGGGAAACAATGCAAATCGTCCGCGGGTGAAACCGCGGGACACAGCTAGTATAAAATAAATGAAAAATAACAAAACACTGATCGGCATCCATCTGCTATGCCACCTACCTCTGTCAATTGGACTTACACCACTTTCATAATCGATGATTATGCAATTTCATTTACCGACTGATTTTAAGTTGTACAAAACATGGGATTTTTTTGAGAAATAAAACACGGACTAGTTTTATATAAAAAAATTACATTAAATTAAGCATGAATTACGTGATAGCTCATTTTTCTCAAAAATGGACTTACACCACTTTCAAAATAAACGGTCCAATTGTTTGTTATTTTGATTGATTAAATCTACCAAAAATGAAATCTGGAAAAGTTAATGTTCCTGTACCACAACACAGGTTTGTTAACTTGGCACCATCTTTGGAAAATCATTTTTTTATTCTTATAAATTTTGTTGTATTTTAATTTTTTCTGCCTTTGAAAACTTTTTTCCCGTTTTTGTCAGCATTCAAGTTTAACAGTTGAGCCTTTAATAGAACCATTTATAGCTGATTGTACTCAAAACAATTATCCATTTATGGTTTTTTTTTATACTCATACTAATCAATGTAGTTAAAATTAATATAAAATTCTTGCACCCACCAAATTACAGATTCTTTGAACTTTATTTTATTTTGACAGTTACTTTTTGGGAGCATGTAAAGTGTTATATTATAAAACCTAATTTATTACATACGCATAATACATACATAAATATATTTGTATTATGAGTATGTAATATATTAGGTTATAATATTATATTATTTACATACCTCAAAATTGTTCAAAGTCAGAGAGTCATTATTGTTTGTGATTTTTAATTCAATTTCTCTTCTATTTTGAGTTGAGCCTTCATTAATAGATTGAAAACAAGTTATTTGAACCTGAAAACGATAAGTAATTTAATTTATTGTAGTGGAGAACAAAAAATATGACTATTAACAACATTTTACTTATTACTTAAAAAGTACTTACTGAAGGAGCTTTAGCCGTCTGATCTGTGAGAAATGCAGCAAATATAATACCTACAAAACTAGAATCCATTCTTTGATACATAGACTGCGTAGAAAGGTCTAAAATAGAGTATAAGATAATGATTATTAATTATTATCATGTTTAGGATTTAGTTATTTCATTATTAGTACAAGTTTTACATAACAATAAAACTTGTATTATTGAGCAGAGACGATGCACAGCATCCGTGAGAGTGCGTTGTATACTTCCCTTTCCTGCTTCTTGTATTTAGCGTGGGGATGTAACGTCACGTCCGCCCCCCACCATTTGTTTGGTCCCAGGGTGGCAGCTAGCCATTTTGCTTTCATAGAAGTCTCTTAACAGGAGCACTTATTGGGATGCTGTGCATCGTCTCTGCTCAATAATACAAGTCCCCGCCTTGCCGGCCCGCAAGATGCCTCTTCACGCCTCGTTTGAAGGAACCCGGGTCATAAGAGGAGGGGAACACGTGTGCTGGTAACGAATTCCATGTTTTAGAGGTGCGACAAAGAAAAGAGTTGCCAAATTTCTTCGTGCGCGATGGAATTGATGTCACAGTTAGTCGGTGACATCGAGAGCCAGCACGCGTAGATTTGTGAAGGAAAGGGGAAGCAGGAATGAGGGTGAATAGCTCCTCTGAGCACTCGCCGTGATACAGTCGATAGAAAGCGCTCAGTGCCGCTATCTCTCGACGCAACTGTAAAGGCTCGAGGGTGTTGGTGACCTTTACGTCGCCAATAATGCGAACCGCACGTCGCTGCAACCGATCCAAGGCCTCCAGTAAGTACTTAGCGGAGCCATCCCAAAGGTGCGAGCAATATTCGACGCAGGACCGCACCTGTGTTTTATACAACAGGAGCAGTTGTTGTGGCGTGAAAAAACGCCGCACCTTGTTCAGGACTCCGAGTTTTCGTGAGGCTGTTTTTATAACAGCCTCGATGTGATCCTTTGGATTGAGGTCGCACCGAACGTCAATTCCCAGTATGGCGACTTTGCCTTGTATCTCCAGCGTAGTGCCACAGAGGGAAGGAGGAGGGGAAAATGGTGACTTTTTCGCTGTGAGAGCGCATACCTGTGTTTTCTTGGCGTTGAACTCAACAAGATTATCAGAGCCCCATTTGGCAATGAGTCCTAACGTCCTATCGAGTTCAACAACAAGATCCCTCCGTCTCTCCCCAGTTTCCGCCCGCCCAGCTCCTGCGCTTCCGTGGTATCCCCCGTGCACTGTACTATCATCTGCATAGCAATGTATGTTCCCGAGAGAGAGCATATCATTGATATGCAGAAGAAAGAGTGTGGGGGATAGCACAGACCCCTGGGGGACCCCAGCATTCACTACATGGAATTTTGAAGCGCAGCCATCAACTAAAACGCGAAGGCTACGCTTGTGTAGGAAGCTGGCAATCCAGGTGCAGAGCTGAGCTGGCAGACCGTATGCCGGCAGCTTGGAGAGAAGACTTCTGTGCCAGACCTTGTCAAAAGCCTTGGAGATATCGAGGCTGACAGCCAACGATTCCCCACGCTTGTCGATAGCTTCACCCCAGAGGTGTGTTACGTACGCTAGAAGATCACCTGTGGACCGTTTCGGTCGAAACCCGTATTGACGATCATTAATCAGACAGTGATCTTCTAGGTAATGGATCAGTCAATGGTAATGGTTGTACTATTATTTGGCATGTGACGATGCACAGCATCCGTGAGAGACGTGTTTATATCTCCTAGTGACCACTAAACGACACTATGTGAAAAATAAGAGCATAAAATATAATCAATATTGTTTATAATCATATTATATTCAACTCAACAAAGATGAAAATAACAATCAATTGAGATACAAATCAAATATAACCATTCCATATATTTACATAAAAAACTTGTATGTATGAATGTTATAGATATAGATTTAATCAATAATTTAATTATCAATACGAAAATTATTTGAGAGATTACATTGAGATGGTTTCGGATTACTTATTATTTGTTTACAATAAAACTTCAAAAAAGTCTTTTGCACTGCGCCAATTACCTCGCGCTGATATATCCTTCTAATATATTTCTTCAATAGAAAAATGTTCATACCAATTTAAAGACGCGAAGGCAGAACGGACACTGCCTGCTGAAGCTGCAATACCTTCGTCTTTAAAGACTGACTTTACCCAACAACTTATAACAGTACGCGAAGCTGGTCGAACGGAACCTATAATTGTAATAAACAGAGCACTATCGCAATCGGCCGTACGCCGTTCATTTCCTAATTCTATCATTTTCCATAACCAGTATACGGGACAAATACTAGCACACGAATGACTCAACAATTTCCAACCTGATTGCCTGTATCTAGCAGTATCAGTCTTAGAGCCAAATATGGGATGTAAAATGATATAGTCACCAAAATCAAAGTAATGACATTCATCTATTTTTAACAATGTATGGTCATGAACTCGCCTACCTGATGCGAGTAACAAAAGGCATGCTAGTCGACGTGAAGCCTCAAATAATGAATTAATGGCTGGTGAATTATTCTGAATCCAGGTAATCAAGTCATTTGGATCCCAAATTGGTGGTTTTATGGCTTTTGGGCTAGAAAGAGAAATAGCTTTTAAAATATGTTTGACTAAGAAATGTGAATTTAAATTGTTTAAAACTTTTCCAAAAGTAAGAACCACTGATTTATGCAAAAGAATAGTTGTATACGCCAATTTCTCTTCTAAGCTTAAAAAGGCCAAAAATTTTGATAAACTAACTCCACTTGGATGCTTAAAATGAAAATTATGAGACTCACCTTACCCATCTAGACCAAGCGGGTCTATCTATATGTTTTAAGCGTAGAGTCCCTCCAGCTAGACCTAAGCAATGTTTTTTCAGCTTCAGTCCAAGTCTGTATCACATCTTCCCAGCCCCAATTTTCTAGACGAAAAGTTCCATGTCTTGAATTAGGAGTGGTGGCATGCCCGTTGTTTGATCTATCAGCACATGAGGTAAGTGTTTTATTTTCAAAGGTAAGTGTTATATTTGCATAAGGCTCGCTTGCGTAGATCCGGAAGCCAAAATACACTCTTCCACATTGGTGCTACGATCAAAAAATATTCCCTGTGCATTGTTGAGATGTTGCAACACCCGAGGCATGAGACTCGGCGGAGGGAATACCCAAGCTAGTTGAAACCGCCATGGACGACTGAATGCGTTGCAAAACAGAGCCGAGGAGTCCTGATAATTGATCGAGACGTAATTCTGTATGACTCTTGTTTCTTTCGTCGCAAACAAAGGCTATGCGAACTTGGCACCCGATTTTGAAAAATCGATTTTTTTCTTATAGATATATGTTTGTAGTTAATTGTAGTAACATGTTTTTTATTTGTAATAACTCTAAAAAAAATTAGAGGACATCGTAAAAAACTCAAACCCCGGTTTTGTCGGCACTCAAAATGAATAGTTGATTCTTAAACATAACTGCTTGTAGTTGATTGTAGTGGAAAAACCTTAGATTGTAGTTCAAGCAAAAAAAAAATTATGTATAAATAAATTTTTTTTTATTAATATTTAATAATTAATATTTTTCTAGAGATTTTTTCGCCTGTCATCGTGATATCCCAATTGTCTAATTTAGTTGTGTAATTTAGAAGTTGGTAAGTTTGGTTGAGAAGCGCCATCGATCGTGTTCCGCCTTCTTTTTAAATGTATGAGATGACTGTTCGATTGTCTGACTGTAAAATCAGGTGACGCCCTTGTAGTTTTAATTTGAAATGTCTTATGGCTGCTATTATAGCATACATTTCCTTGGGGTTGCAATGCCATTGCATCTGGTCTGGTCTCCACTTGCCAGTCACTGTCTGGTCGTCCATTTGAGCCCCAATCCGAAATCTGCAGCATCTGTTGATGAACCGAATCCGAATGCAACGTTGTTCGTGGCCATGATTTCTTCAGGGTTTTGATCCACTATACTAAATCCTTCATTGCTGTTGCCTTTAAGTTGATTAATTCTTTTGTGAATTTTCTTTTCGCTAGTATCTGAGACTGTAGCTGCAGTTGTCGGCAGTGTAATCTCCCTCGAGGAACTACAAAGTGGGCAAAATTTAGGGAGCCCAAAATAGCTTGCGTTTCCTTCAATGAGATTGTTCGTTTCTGGACCAATGCAAAAATCAATATCTTCCCGATATTTTTCCTGAGAAGGCAATTGAAATTTGCCTCTGTGTTCCAAACAATTCCTAGGAATTCGACTTCCTGAGTCTCACTACAGATTTTTGTAGTTTATGGTCCATTCCAGTGTCTCGAGTATTTTCATTGCTAAGTCTACTTGGGGTTGAAGGCATACTTTCGATTGATTTACGATAAGGAAATCGTCCAAATAAACGATCACCCTTAAGCCTTGATTGCGCAGATGCTGTGCTACCCAGTTGGTCAATGCAGCAAAGTTCTTTCGAGCGCATAACAGTCCGAATGGAAGACAAGTCATTTGTAGAAATTGTCGTTTGTAGACTAGTCGCAAGAACCGTCGATGATACTCTTTTATCCTCACATGGAAGTATGCCGACGAGAGGTCGATCTTCACCATCCAATCGCCCCTCTGTAGAAATCGAGGTATTTGGGAATGCGATATTACAGGGTTTTCCAATAGGGACGCTTGAACTTTGACAGCTGATTGTTGTTTGAGTGACAGCTGTCAAATGCAGTGTGTTATATTCATTCCGTCCTCCCAAACCACCATGGCAGGTTACAGTGTCGAGCAGCACGTGCAAATCATAAAATTGTTTTATGAAAATGGGTCTTCAGTTCGAGCAACGTTCCGCGCACTTCGCCCGTTTTACGGTCGCGATGATCGTCCTGCCGAGTCGACTATCCGTCGATTGGTGGACAAATTCGAGTCCACCGGGTCAGTTAACAATCAGCCGGTTCCCGTGCGTCAACGTAACGCGAGATCTGCCGAGAATATCGCCGCTGTGCGCGACAGTGTCCTCGAAAACCCGCGGCAGTCAATTCCGCGTCGCGCACAGGAACTCGGCCTTTCGCAGACGACAACTTGGCGAATTTTGCGTTGTGACTTGAGCCTGCAGCCGTACAAGATCCAGCTGACCCAAGAGCTCAAGGTTAATGACCATAGACAGCGCCGTGTGTTCGCTGACTGGGCATTAGAGCAGTTGGAAGTTGACGCCGATTTTGGCAAAAAAATCATCTTCAGCGACGAGGCGCATTTTTGGATGAATGGCTATGTCAACAAGCAAAATTGCCGTATTTGGGACGAGACCAATCCACACGAGGTTCACCAAGTGGCAATGCACCCGCAGAAAGTGACTGTTTGGTGCGGATTTTGGGCCGGAGGCGTGATTGGTCCGTATTTTTTCGAAAACGATAATGGTGTGGCCGTCACCGTCAATGGTGAGCGATACCGGTCGATGATAACCAACTTCTTTTGGCCTGAAATCGAGAATATGGATCTGGACAACATGTGGTTTCAACAGGACGGCGCTACGTGCCACACAGCACACGCTACGATGGAAGTTCTGCACGATCAAGCGCCCTTAATGGAAAACCCTATAGTAGTGAATGGTTTGTGTGCAATATTTGGATTTAACCGCTTCAGGTTGAAAATTGGCCTGTTTGAGCCATCGCTCTTTTTGACAGAAAGCTGGGCCCTGGATGACGATGACTGACCACTTCCAGAACTCTTTGTTCCAGTAACACCTTTATTTGGTCGGTCATTTCCGGTGACTGTGGAGTTTGGAAATGATCGAGAACCTTTGTTGTAAGATTGGTCAACAATGGTTTGGAGGAGGAAATGGCAGACGCATTCCCGTAATCATATCGAGAAGGGCCTTCGGAGCTCCAAGCATCTGCCACTGCCTTCGATACGCTCGAAGACAGCCCCCGTAAAATTGGTTGTGGTGTGACTGATAGTCATTTATCGAACTGTATCTTATTCTGCTGTTTATCCTTCCTAAAGGGCTTTTTATTTTTGGAGTTATATTCTTGCCTTGTCGAACCCGTGATGGTTTTAGTCTTTTTTGTATTCTGGTTATAAGCTCTTGATCGAAAGGGCGGATTGTAACTTTCAATGGCAACATCTGAACTATTAATCCTTTTAGAAAATTTATTAAGAGACTTGTTATTACTACTACTATATACTTGTTATTACTTCCTGAATAAAACCATGGACGCAACCACTTATCGATACCACCTGTATTCTGAATGTAAATCCGAAGTACAACTTCATCAAAGAGATATTTAGAACTCGGAGGTATTTTACGCAAACCCTCGCGAAGGTTCTTGTTTGGATACTCGTTCAGGATACGCTCCCGACGATTTTCAATATATTCGGCCCGTTTACCACACACCATTTGCATAATGTCTTCACTAGTTTTGTGAAATTTTGAAGCTGGTTGAAATAGCTAATTTATATTTTTAAAAACATTAGTCGCAGACAGTACCGTGTCGACGGAGGCCGCCCAATCAACTAAATGCTGCAATGTTTGGTTAAGCAACTCACGCTGTGTAATTAACGCATTACACATGGCCGCCAGAGCTTTCTCTGAAGAGGTTAAATAATCTTTACCTTTAAAAACTTGCCTGAGTTCATCATTTATCTTCAGATCCACAAATCCCGGGGAGGCAATATGCGTTTTTAATGGGTCAGCATAACGTACATTTTTCCATGAAAGATCTCCGAATCTTTGTAAATTTTGAAGAATTCTTACATGTTCGGGATCGGCCCGAGGCACCTTTGGCTCTTTAACTGATGTATTAACTAACCCTAAATTCAAAAGACAAGGAGCATTGCTCGTGCCATTTGTGTCAGTTGTGACAGTAGGCCGTTTCAAACAAAAAGATGTCGTTGAAGAATCTAGACCTGCAGCGGATTCTAGAGCAGGAGCAGGTAGTTGAGATGCTTGGTTGTTATCCGGCGGAAGCGAACTCAATAAATTATTTGAAGTCATTTGCGTGTGAGATGAGCGTAGATAAATATTTTGCAATAAAATATTGGTTAACTCACCGATCCTCTGACTCCCTATCAGAGGAATTTGAAGAAGACGAATTTGAATCGCTTCGTTGTTTTCTTTTCTTAGACGCCGGGTCCTAATACCGGCGAATGTGTAGACCGGTAACAACAACCGGCGCCTTGCTCCAACCCAATATGGTCCAAGTGCACATTTTCCACTTCACTCACTACTCATAATTATAATGGATCAAACACTTGTACTTTTTTATATATATAATCACTAAAAAGAACCTCAAAACACTGAACAAAAATAGATGTTTACACTAAGAGAAGTAACGACGCTATGAAAGCAAAATGGCTAGCTGCCACCCTGGGACCAATCAAATGGTGGGTGGCGGACGTGACGTCACATCCCCACGCTAAAAAGGGAAGTATACAACGCACTCTTACGGATGCTGTGCATCGTCACATGCCAAATAATAGCCCTTTGCCTTTACATATCGCACGTTTATTTCAATACCGTCACTAAACGAAATTTATAAAAAACTATGTTTTAACGCCACCTAGTAGCTGAGCGCGTAATTTACACTTTTCTTCGATTGTTATGTCTTATTTCATAGCCGATGCTCTGCAGGACAGTAGTTGCGGATCAACACTAAACGAAACCTTCTGCTCTGGTTATTCCTACAACGACAGGATAAAGACGTATCATTGTTTCAAAAATTCAATAATTTTTGATGTAAAACCGTCATATTACGTTTAGTGGCATTTTTCTACTTTCTAGTTTCGGTATGTTTACGTTTGATATTATTAACAAATCGACACATTTTGTTTAGTGCCAGTTTACCATTATAGTTTTTTAAATATTATTTGTATATCAAGAGTCCAAAACTGGCACTGTTTTTTTAATGACATTATGACTTTTCCCAGCATATAAAATATTTGAATTATTTTGTTACCGTATTGTATTTATTAATTTAGTGCCACTTTTGTTACAACAAAATACAGGTTTTACATAAGTAGTGTCACTACTGCTTATTATTTACCTTATCCTCACTAAAATTTAAATGAGAAAGTGAGTTTGTATGTTTTTTTTTTTTTTATATCATAGGTTGGCGGACTACCATATGGGCCACCTGATGGTAAGTGGTCACCAACGCCCATAGACATTGGCAGTGTAAGAAATGTTGACCATCGCTTACCGCCAATGCGCCACCAACCTTGGGAACTAAGATGTTATGTCCCTTGTGCCTGTAATTACACTGGCTCACTCACCCTTTAAACCGGAACACAACAGTACCAAGTACTGCTATTTTGCGGTAGAATATCTGATGAGTGGGTGGTACCTACCCAGACGAGCTTGCACAAAGCTCTACCACCAAGTAAAGTAAGTTCGTTTGTTAGTTTATTTGGTTGGTTATTTGTTTGTTATGCTTTCAAGTCTCAATCGATATCATTACATTTTGCATACACATTGTCACGTGTACAAAAAATGGATGGAGGAAAAAATCTGGCGAATTTGTTTAGAAATTACAAATACAAATGTGCAGAAGAAGGAGTAGAAGCAAGCCAAAAACATACATACAGAAAATCACCAATTTAATATCAGTTTTTTTGTTCCAAAGAAGGATATGTGTGAGTATAACTTTATTTACAAAAACTTAAATTCATCAAGAAATATGTAATAGAAAGGAAATATTTAGAACATCAAGAAGAGAAAAACTAAGTAGATTGGAGAAAGATGAAGAAAAGAAAAAAGTAAACAGAAAGTTTGTGGTAGTTGTTTCACCTCTTCCCAAGTGCAAGACAATATTCTGACAACTGACCACAAGTCAGCAAAAAGTCGATATACATTTTCGATGTACATTTATGCCCTCAGTAACTTTCAAATTAAAAATATTACATTTTTGATAACCGGTCATACTCAAAATGAAAATGATAATGTCCACTTGGTCATAGAAAAACAACTAAGCAAATTCCCGACCTCCTTTTTCTTATAGAATAGGTAGGCAGAGGAGCATATCGGCCACCTGATGGTAAGTGATCACCAATGCCCATAGACATTGGCATTATAAGAAATGTAAGCCATTGCTTACATCGCCAATGCGTCATCCACCTTTCTAACTAAGATGTTATGTCCCTTGTGCCTGTAATAACACTGGCTCACTCATCCTTCAAACCGGAACAGAACAAAACCAAGTACTGCTGTTTTGCAGTAAAATATTTGATGAGCGGGTGGTACCTAACTAGACGAGCTTGCACAAAGTCCAGTAAAAGTCATTTGTGATCTTTATACATGAACAACACATGACTTATACAACCAGCGAGGAAATAAGGACCACCGTATAACCTCTAAGCAATGACTAATAGCGATTTCTATGATTTAAAAAATCTGGCTTAAGTAGTGGTAGCAAATTTAATAAAAATACGGAAGATGAAACAGTTCGTTTATCAGATACAAAGATTATAAAGTTCGAAAAAGCAGTTGACGGTGATTTAATTTTCAAAATTTTATTAAGGCTTTTTTGGATTGAATAAATACGTATATTATAAATAATACTTACTTTTGAGTCAACTTTTCAGAAAAATATAGTTTTCTTTCATGTATCATTTGTTTAATTTTCGTTATTCAACCAAATCATAAGGTAATGAGCAGCGACATTAATAGCATTAATTTTTATTATTTTTGTACATTTAGGTGTGCAAAATGACACTTGCATTAGAATAGATTTTAATTCAAAATGGTAAAGTGTCACTAAAATTGTAAATACTGAATAACTAATAATTTACTAAAAGCAGAAAATTAAAAAGACTTTCTACAGGTCGCAACCCACAGAGTAACATGGCGCGACATGGTTCGAGGGAAAGTCGTCAGTGGAAGGGGTCACGACCCTCAGTAATGAGGAACACGATGCAGAGAGAAAATTTGCTTTTTCTATATAGTGACAGTATTGGAACAAATGTGCGATATAATGTTTTATACAATGCATGATTAATATATGATTGGCAAACAACAAATAAAAATATGTAGTAAAAAGCTTTTATATTACACTTTAGAACCTACCAACATGAGATGGCCAAACAGTTATGTGTGGATGAGAGTGGTACCATCCAACAACTCTTAATGGCCTCCCTACTTCTGCTGCTAATTCCTCTGCTCTTAATGTAGCTCTCACAAGTTGCTCCTCAGATATTTCTACTCTATCAGGTTTTTTATCCAAACGTCTTAATATAACAGATGATACTATTGAAACCAGTGTGTTATTATTGTGAACCTGTAAATTAATGTAAAAGTAAAAACAATATACCCATAAGAATAAACAAAATCTTTATCGGGTTGAATAAAAAAATACTATATAATCAAAACATAAGTGTACCGTAGCAAAGTAGTTATTTGAATAAAAAATGAATTACCTCGCCGATAAGTAGGCCCATTATTTCTTCTTTTTCTGTTGAAAGGGCATGTTGTACACAAACTAACGCTACATCTGTTGATAACAAAACTTTTTTTAACATTTTGTTATTGAATTTAATATAGCTATTTTTAAATGATTTATTTTGGATCAGCCTAAACGTGTTTACAATAATAAATAATTATATATGAGTATATGACCAACTTTATGACATAACTGACAGCAGACAGTTGACACTGACAGTTACACAGGCAGTCACATTAGAGTAGATCCGTATACAGAGAAACTAACTTTTAGTTTGTTTGTCTACATGTTGATCCAAAACTCCACTGCATATTATAATAGAGTACATAATCAATCTATTACAGATTTCATCAACTTTCATAACAATTGACGTCCTCTTTATAATATAGTGGTTGTTTAATATTTTGTTCCACTAAGCTAACTTGCTCTATCTGATTAGCGAATACGAAAATTACATTATTTAGAACATAGAAAAAACATTTTTATTTATTCTTATTTTGCGTTCCGATTATGAACTTTAGTATTTCATAAAATCAAACGTCGTATTACAAAGGGAACAATTATGCCTAACTAAGCTATAAAAATTATGCAATAAAACTAATTTGTGCATGATCTGGCATTGTAATATAGCATGAACAAGTAAATAAAAGAAATTAATTACTATACACTTTTATTTCGAAGTATATTTTTATTTTAATAATCTTACTGACTGTGAAACACGCTTGTAAATACAAATCATAATAAAATAAGTAATACATATTTTCCTAGTAATTATATCAAATACAATGTAGTTTAAGTAATTAACCATCAAATATACTATGATTATTCCTACATTACCTATTACAATTATTAATTTTGAATAATTTTTTTCTTTGCACATATGGTATTTTTGAATGTAAAAATAAAATATCTTCAAAGTATTTTAAGAACGCCAATATTTGTTTCGGCTTATTTATTTCATATTAAAATTATTTACACATGTTATTTTTAACCTTCGGTGACCCGCTTACAAGCAGCGATCGTCCTATTATTGTATCCGCAGTTTATTCAATCAGTCTTTTAGAGATGCTCAAAACACTATCGATATAAAGTAAATACTAATTTTTACTAGTATATTTTTACTAATTAAAACATCTTCTATAATAGATCAATTTTGTACAATTATACGCATTTTTTAATCTCATGCTTATGATAAAGTATATAATATATTCGTCTAATACTATATAAATGGAAATTATTGAAAAGTAAATTATAGCGAGGTCACCCGGGTGAACTTCAATAATAGTAAAGTAATAAATGTAAGTAATAAACGTACATCATACATATTTAAATTAAAGATGATACAAAATATTTAAATTATTAGGTAGCAGCGTTAAACTAAAACACATATATTTTTTCAATTTTATTTTGGTATAGTTGTTTAGATATAATTTATGCAAAAAATATTTTTATTTATTTAATTATTAGCGTTTATTATGTATATTTCATGAACATTTTACATTCAACAGATGCATTAAATCTTTCATTTGTCAAATACACTTGATTCAGTTCATAATATATATTTAGTAAAGAAAAACATATCATACAAACTATAACTACTCAATCATATTGTTTAACGACCTAAGCAACCAAGCTTCGCTCGGCTCTAATAATAATTAGCTTAAAACAATATTTTCATCGCATATAAACTTTAAAAGTGAATCCTTATGTAAACACTAAATTTGAGTCAATCCGTTAGAGCCGTTTTAAATTATATTTATACAGAAATTGCTCATTTAATATTATCAGATATTCTACAACTACTAATTAACATTTAAACCTAAATTATCTAATTTTAAAGTGGTTTATGAGTATAAGAATGATAATTTTGCACAGTAAAAATTTTAAATACTGGCCCATTCCTGAATTTATGCAATATTTTAAGTAATAAATGAAGTCTTCGTAAGTGCAATGTATTAAATTGATTCATTTAAATTATAAATTTCAAATTCATTTTATTAAGCATAATATTGATCCACAAATACTAGCATTATGTGTAGGTATCTCTCTATATTGAATTAGTGACAATGACAAACGTTGACAGCTTGCAGCACTGTGTATATGTATGTACTATGTGCTGTGACTATTTGACTTGCCATTGATAGCGGTGAATAGGTATTATCAATTTATCAAATCCAACTTACGATTACAAGATACCGCCCGTTTTTAAATTGCTGTAGAGAATAGATGAATTAATCATACTGATATTCGTTTCTAGTTCTAATTGAAAATGTTTCAATAATTAATTGCATAGCACATTATGATTTTTCTGTACACCACTAAATATATTCGTATCTCGTGAATCGTGTGTGCGCAGAAGAGATTGATAAAAACTCAGACGTATAGATTTTTTGTTCGTCTTCGTTGTAACTTATAACTGGACACAGCAGGAGCAGGAGTAGCTTGAGACTGGTTTTGAAAATGTTAAGGATTCGTGGATTATGTGTAATTAATCGAGTAAACATACCTTCGACGCAACGTAAGATTTCATTATTTTTTACATTTATTTTCACAAAATATTTTAAGCTTTGTAGCAATTTAATGACTGTTAATTTTAATCATGACTGTTAATTTAAATTTTAATTGTCGTATGTAGTGTGACATACTTTTAAGACATTTCTACATTACGTTGGCACTGTCGATCGATCGATATCTTGATATTTTCAAAAAAAGTTCTGTTTTTTTCATTTATCTTATTCAATTTGTATATAAGACCTAGTATGAAAAAGAGTTACTTTTTGTTTATAAAACATTAGGTAAACTGCCATTTTAGCTTATCTGAAGCAACAGTTTCACTATTTCTGAGTTCAAGAATCTAGAGTAAGTAAGTGAAATTTGTAACAAATGACAAATAAGACGTAATAAATATATTTTTCATATGGAGGACCAATGGTATAGGTAAAGTTGACTATGCCACGTAGTAGGTTGACTACATGATTAACATAATTAATTAATAAAGAATATATAAATTAGATATTAATTTTTACTTTTGTAAATGCAGACGATTGTAGGTATTGTAATGTAGTTTAAAAAAGAAAATTGATATTGCCCTTCTTTCATATAATTAAAAAGTTAACACAATTATGCAAATAGATAAAGAATATTTAAATTGCAATACTACTAGTAAATACGAAATAAATTTGTATATTTGCGATTGGATAATTTACTTTTTAATTCTGCTGTTCTTGGAGACTGTTATATAATCCGAGTACAATTTCAATTTAAAACTTTTAAGTTAACTTTAAAGTCACCAATATATGTACGGAGATTGTGGGTTTTTCTTTTAAAATACCTACTTTTCAAAGTTATAAAATGTCCATACAGTTAAATATATAAATTCTAAATAGGTATTATGTTGAGGTTCTATTTAATTACTGCTTTAGAATATAAAAATACAATACTTTATTAATTGCAAAATATTTTAAGAAAACTGACATTGGACAATGAAAAAACTAGTAAACATTGGTAATGATTGGTAGTATATTTTTGCCCTTTTACTATGAAAAGACCTTTATATACTAATGTTTTTAGTTTGTTCATGTAAATTTGGTTTTCATATTCATAGCTGTTGTTAGTGGCTCTGTCCGTATTTAAAATTTGAGAGATGATCAATGGAATTTTATGTTTTTAGACAAAAACGTGTAATAACATTTGGAAAGAAGTGGCCATGCCTGTTTTAAGGACAGAAATATCTTCCTGATGTAGTGAACAATTTAGCGTCGCACTGTTGCGCCGTCAATCATGGCGTAATTTTTTTGCGTATTTAGGGTTAATATTCTAGTATTTATTATTATAACACGTAATCCAGGCACATCTTATATTGTTTTTATCTATTATGCCTACTTTGAATAGGATCAATACTCTCTTGTTTTATGTCGACAGTTGTTTTTCATACCTCTTTAGCAGTAGTATTTAATTTGCAAAACAATCAATATTTTTTAATTGTATCCATATTGATAAAAAAATCAAAATTCTATGTACATGTATATATAAAATATTCAACTATTCCTGAAATAAATATAAAGTATAAACTCGCGGCTACTAGATATCTCGGCGCCAAAACATTTTTTAAATAATTCACCTTCTCAAGACGATGAATGAAATAAGCTACGCGTTGAGCAAGTGATTATGTTTTTATTTAAATAGCAGATGTTCTGATTTATTCGCTTATGTTAACCCGATTACTTTGTAGTTACCAAGTAGGTATCTATCCGCGTTAACTCCCTATCCCGTCATACTTTTAGAATCGATGTAAAACTAAAAAAACAAAATATCCTTTGTATTTATTGTTGTTTTTATAGATGCCAGAGGTATTTCAAAAGTATCTCAGATAGAACCGGAAAAACCAGAAATAAAAACATCAATACCGGGTCCCAGGACACAAGCCTTGCTTAAAGAACTTTCAGCGCTGCAGGTAAAATCACAATAATATATAAAAAAAATTATCAATTTTTATTTTTAGTACTAAATTAACGGTAAGAAAGTGTTCACAAAATTATTATATAATTCGGTTTTACCTTAGTTACCTACCAAGGATGTCTCGATATTTATCGGAGACTACGGAATCTCACCATCAGGGAGCCGATACATTGTAATCTTGTCCCTGATGCAATTTCATATTAAAGAGGATAAATTTTCATTTTATCATATTTCCGACAATTTATTTTTAGTTTATAAATATTACAAGAAAATAGATGTGTTTGTTTGTGTTCTAATATTTTTAATGATTTCCTAACCCAAGCGACGGTTTGTAAAATAATCTAACAAATATAATCAAATCAATTAAATCACTATCTTTACATAAATTAGATAAAGTTACTTTAAACAAAAGGAAGTGCTTGAGGACTTGAGTGTTTTTTGGTTTCAATGTTCATACTAAACATAAAATATTATTAAACCCCTTTTTTTTAGCAAGCAGATTCGGTTCAGTTATTCGCTGATTATGATAAAAGCATCGGTAACTATTTTGTGGACGCCGACGGAAACGTCTTTCTGGATGCCTTCACACAAATTTCCTCAGTTCCAATTGGTTACAATCACCCTGAATTGTTAAAATGTTTTGATGATAAACATAATCTGGTTAGTAGTATTACAAAGCGTTGATTCTAAATTATTATTATTTTTTATGTACATTTGGTAATAAGTTATATTTTTACAGAGGTCGCTTGTGAACCGGCCCGCTCTGGGTGTATTCCCATCCTTAGATTGGCCCAAGAAATTAAACAATGTGTTAATGGCAGTAGCGCCTAAAGGCCTAAACGGTGTTTCGACAATGATGTGCGGCTCCTGTTCAAACGAAAATGCTTACAAAACTGTCTTTATGTGGTACCGTAAAAGGGAACGTGGAGGAAAAATTGATTTTACTCCAGAGGAAATGACCTCGTGCATGGCTAACCAGCCGCCGGGATCTCCTAATTTATCGATTTTATCCTTTCAGGTACGTGCTATTACTACATATACTATGTATAAGGGTGAAGTAACTTGCAATAATTATAGTGTATCAAAATTGAGCGCTATTTAAGTATATAGATTATAAATAAAATAAAGTAAAAACACCTCAATCAGAAAATATCTTCATCTTGAAATAAACTACTGCGACATTTACGCATTACACGACTCTGAGTCGTAGCTGGTTTGTTAATAGAACAAAGTTCGTTACCTTTACGATTTTATTTTTCATTACTTTCATTTAAAAAAAAAAACTCAAGAACGATTCAATGCTGGATTTAGAGGTCTAGATGCACTAGGGCAACAAGCCAGTGAAGGAAAATAACTAGTGGAGGCCCTTCGTTATAGTTATCCAAATAAGTTGAACATTTTTTCAGTCCGGTGCTTCAATCATTTATTGCGGGATAAATTAAATTATTGTAACAAACAAGGATATCTTTCTTGTTTGCTTATAGTAAAATACAAATATACTTATATTTTACTATATCTACATGTATACTAATATATATTAAATATATTTACTTTCCTATCCCTAATCGCTATTGTTGGGGCACCTCTCGTTCTCCATAAATCCGGTCCTGGAAAGAAAGTCCATAGAAATTATGATTGATGTTTACATCATATTATACAGATATACGTAGAGTTCCTTTTCATACATGGATGGAAAACTTAGATAACTAACTGATATTGACTCATTTTGCGCGTTCACTTTATTTTGGTAAAACTCATTTTATCTGTCTTATGATTTTGATTGAACTTCGCGGTAATGCTTCATTCATAGAAAATGTATTCCTTTTATCAGAAAAATAGTTGTTCGGGTTATCTTTAATGGTAGAAGTCAAAACTCTTTATGAAAGGTTTTACAACATAGTAATACAAACGACTGCGTCATACAATATGTTTACTCACATGTACTATCGGTTGAATTAGTATAATTCACATATATATGTATATAGAGACAGATAGCAAAAGTGCTTCAATCTCTATTAAAACCAATGGTGCCGATTTGCTAGTGGTGTACTCGTAGATACTAAAAAGTGACATCCACGTATTACTGATGAGAGCGCACATGCAAATTCTTGCTCTTCGCGTCGATTTATTTTGTTGGAATATGTTATTGATTTTATTTTTGCATACATTGAATAATATAAAGAAATTCATGCCACTATAAGACTATAATTCGTTAGCTTTTCTTTCGTCATTGATCATGCACAGTGTCAACACATTTTGTTTACATAAGATAGAATTTTCCTCGTATTTAAACACACGAGAATTTCCTTTATTTACATTTCAATTTACATAGTAACAAAATATACATCACTTATTTCGTTTACTATTAATATAATTTACACGAAACTACTACGATTGAGTAATACTTTCAATTACAAGGTATTAGAATAACAAAACGAATTATCGTTGGAACGAAATCTCAAATCGAATCTCTTCTCATACGAACGACTACTTACAAAATTGTTTGTAGCGAAGCCGATCGAAAACGGGAATTGTACATTTTAAAATTTTTAGTCATTCAATATATGAATTTGACTAGTTAATGTCTGTATGTATCTGTGATATAAACATCTACGTATTTAGTACATATAATAATAATCAAAACGTTTTCCTGAAGCAAATATTTTCTAAACAAATAATTTTAAATAAGCTTTTATAAATAAGTCAATTTTAAAACGTAAAGCTTATTTTAAAAACTGATAACACATAGAAGCGTTGATTTTCATAAAATAATTCAAAATTAAGTGAAAGTAAAACGTTTATTTTACCAAAAAAAGGAACTACTGAATGTCTTGACGACTCTTCTCATTCGAGACCGGTGGCAGCTTCACGTTGAACTAAAATGAAGAATCAAAATACCATGTTAATGGTATTTTGTTTTGCAGGGTGGATTTCACGGTCGAACGTTTGGAGCTCTAACGACCACGCGATCTAAACCAATACATAAACTGGATTGTCCAGCCTTCGATTGGCCTCAGGCTCCTTTTCCGAGGTACAAGTATCCTCTTGATCAGAACCAGCGGGAGAATAAAGAAGAAGACGATAAGTAAGTCAGATTCATTTCATTTTATAATGTATTGAATTTTTATGTCTTTCATATTTTAATAGCTGCTTTTATTAACGCTATAGATTAGAGTTCGCGATAATATATTATGCAGATCACAATAGTATACAATCTAGACCTGCTCGTTCTTTCCACTTCAATATAAAATATATTTATTTACTTTATATTTTTTTAATATTTAGTGTATTTAAATTGTAAGATGATTCTTTTTTGCTTATATTGTACGAACGGTAAATTTTTTGAAGAATAATAAACAATTACTCTATGGTTTCCGAAATCGATATCTTTTGTTCTCAAGACCTAAGTTACTTTTTGTGTATTTTGTTTACCTCGATAGCCTAGTTAGCTTATAGGACTGCAGACCTTGAGGATTTGAAATATAATCTTTGTAAGGAATAAAACGTTTGAAAAAAAACTGAGTTTTTCTGATGATAACATCGCAAAAGGAGTCCGCTATTAGAAAGTTGTCACTGCCTGCGACAGCTCGTAAGCTCTCTCCGGTTCTATCGGATTATCGTCCCATAACACTATGAGTGAGGGAATAGATAATGTATCTGTGTTTAGGCACGCACTTGTGTACTAATGATACACTATAAATAATTATTACATTATTCGTATGAAATATTTTGATATGGTCGCAAATTGAATTTCTATTAAATTGAAAACGACGAAGGTCTTTTGCAGTAATTGCGAAAAAAAAAATTGAAAAAAAACCAATGTCATAATTCTGGTTAAAAACAACCAGAAATAATTAATTGGTGTAATATTCTATGTTTATATTTAGATTATTTAATTTAGGTATACATTTAGCTGTTTATGCTGAGAGTACTTCATCTTAAAAAAGTCATATCACGGGTTCAATAAATAAGTATTGAAGTTTCTTGTTATAAAGGTGAAAACAAAAATGTTGTTCTATATTTAAAATTTACTAACGCTCGGTTCTAATTTATCAAAATGATGTTGTTCAATATCAGTTCCATTTGTGATAAATAATAGTTTTCATGTAATTAACCTTGACGTTGTTTGTTTCTATGGAGGTTATTAGTATTATAAATATCTGATATGGAGTTACATTGAATGACAATAAGCCTTTAGTTTAGTTTATTTGTGTTTGCATAGGCGTTTGACAAACGTTTACTGAGACGAACTTTAAAACAATATTTTTAACGTTATTTTATGATGTAAACTCGGATGTATAATGATAATGAGTATAAAAAATTCTTCTAGAAAAGCTTCCATAAGCGTTAGCGTCTCTATACTCGCTGAACACAAAACAAAACGTCCGGACCGCAATGCCTTATCAATATTTATCATAAGCGGCGATCAAAACCGGCAACGGCGATACCGTGACCAATAAAACAAACGCCATTTAAACGGTTTTATAATTAAAAAAATAATATATTTGCAATAATCTGAAAATGATAATGGAGGCTTTATTATTAGTCTTGCTATTTTTCAGATGCCTAGAACAGGTCGCTGATGCTATCGAACAATATAAGAAGAAAGGGAAACCGGTCGCTGGGCTAATTGTGGAGCCGATACAGTCTGAGGGGGGCGATCACGAGGCGTCGCCGGAGTTTTTCCAAAAACTACAAAAAATATGCAAACAGGTTTGACTTTATCTAAATAGTTACTTTTTGTCTTCGCTTGTTTCTTTCTTTTATAGCTTTACACTAATATACAAAATGATATAAATGATTCAGATATTCAGCCGCTAAACAGAAATACTTAGTATTGTTGTGCTCCGGTTTGAAGGGTGAGTGAGCCAGTGTAACTATAGCCATAAGGGACATAACATCTTAGTTCCCAAGGTTGGTGGTGCATTGGCGATGTGAGGAGTGGTTAGTATTTCATACATTGCCAATGTCTATGGTGGTGACCACTTAACATCAGGTGGTCCATCTACTCGTCCGCCTGCCTATAACATAAAAAATATATATGAAAGGCAAAGTTAAATTAAACGAACACATTTCACTTCATTCAAATATCATATATCTTTTCGCAGAATGGAGTTGCATATATTATCGATGAAGTTCAAACCGGTTGTGGACCGACAGGCAAGATGTGGTGCTACGAACATTTCGACCTGCCCTCACCTCCCGACGTGCTAACTTTCAGCAAGAAAATGTTGACCGGTGGATTTTACTTCAACATTGAGAACAAGTAAGTAATCTCTGACTGCATTTAAATATGATTTTATCATGAAGCTCGATGCTATTTTTATGAAAAGAAAAGTTATTGTTGCTTGTTTATATTGGATAAATGTAAAAACTGATAATCAGATTATATATTTATCAAAGAATTATTATTGTTATCACAGAGCGCTTATATCATGGTAACCTATAGTTCAAGGTCACATAGGTTAATACTATACTGTAATAATGTTGTTTAGTATATGAAATGTAGTGACTCGTTTGTTTTTTTTTTTTTTTTGACATAGTATTACTCCGTAAGAGATTATTTCACAGGATATTATCGAGGAAAATGGTGGAATGATTTTAAGCTTGAGGTTCTGTGTCTTTTTGTTCCTTAAAACTTTAAGTTTGAATAAAATAATAGTGTTGTTTCACGAATTGTCCCGATACACATGTTATTAAGGCTTGATAAGGCTTTTTATGTAAGATATGAAAACCAATTAAAATATATTTATATAATAAACGAGTTATACTCCAATTCAAGGCTTATTATAAATATAACAAAATAATAAGTAAACTTAGAAGTTCAAGAATATAACATACTACCTAATAGAATGTAACATATTTATTAAATTCATAATATCTAAATCATTTATTTTCATTCATATTTCTCGTTTAACCAGTGTTAATTGTCTGTCAAGTATATTTTTTGTGTAATTTCAGACCGTCTCAACCATACAGAGTGTTCAACACGTGGATGGGTGATCCCGGAAAGTTGCTTTTGCTGGAAAAGGTCTTGGAAGTAATTAAAAATGAGAACCTGATTTCGGTTGTAAATGAAAGTGGAAAAGTTCTAAAGAAAGGCTTGCACGAATTGGAGAACGAATTTCCCAATTTAATCAACAGTGTTCGAGGACGAGGCACGTTTTTGTCTTTTAATTCCCCGACTACGAAATGTCGGGATCAAATTAATTCGGATTTGAAGAAAAATGGTAAGAAAGTTTTATATTGTTTAACAATTTTTTTCGATAATGTTTGAGTAAATTAACTATTAACAATAATTATGATATATAATCTTATATAATAATAAAATTAATAAAAGAAATTATATTAATTACTGCTATATTTATAGCGCAAATATGCTCGAATTTTAATATAACAACTTAATAGCTATTTCATTTAATCAAACATTATTTAAACACGTGTTAAATATATTAATGAAATAAATGGTTATACGCTTCTCATTAATGAGTGTTATACTTACGTTGTTTATTATTATTTATAAATTTGTTACAGGTGTGCTAGGTGGCGTCTGCGGCGAAAACACCGTTCGCCTTAGACCAGCCCTTATCTTCCAGGAGAAACATGCTGAAATATATATAGATATTTTACGGAAAACTTTAAAAGAAATGTAAAACATTTCTAGAGAAGTCTTTGTCATTAATACGTATGTCATTTATTATTTGTGATTATTTACAGTATTATTTTTATATTTATGTGCTACTATTAGTATTTATAAGAAGTAAGCTTTTTGAAGTGCCATATTCATTATATTTTATGAAAATATTATTTTTACTTAATTTACATCTTTATATGTATGCTTTATAATTAATAAATAATTGTAAGGTGATTATAAAATCACATGCCTCAAAAAAGTCTTCCAATTATATAATTCCAATTATAAATTCATAATTACTAGTACTATACTACTTATAAAAACTTTAATCTTTATAGTATTTAATAAAATCATAGAAGAATTTATTGGTTTTCAATGATCTCCTTTATGTAAAATAAAATTTGATTTGAAGACATGACTTAATGAAGGTGATAAGTCACAAATTTGTAATTTTATATAAATGAGTATAAATCTTTCAATTTTTGTTTCGCGAATATTTGTGATTTTGAGACACAAAAGCATTCATAAGTTTGATTGTAATAAAAAAAATACTCATTACTTAATATATAACAACTAAAATTAAGACACGGAACAAAAATTTTAAAAGAACTGTTACACATCATCTTCATGTCTTCAATTAATTTTATAAATCTATCACGAATTGTGACACAAGTGCAGGCGCCTATATCGTCCAATCAAATCGCGTGCATCAGAATGACAGCACAGTGACAGATCAGCTTGAAAATACTACCAGCATTTAGTACTATTTAGTACCTTTGTTTAAATATTTGGTACCTAAATCAGTAACAAAGAATATAAAAATTAAAATGGCCGGTCATTCTGACGTCAAGGTGATCGGCCATATAATTTCCGCACAAAGGCTCCATATTGTGCAATTGTTTTTGCACAATCATTTGGTACCTAAGCATGCATTTTTATTAGTTCACTAATTCAAAAAATTAAGATTCTATTAGCGAAAAAAAAAAGTGTTCGGACAGATCGCTCCTTACCGCGGAGGTTCGTAGTGAATGCGCGGTTAACCGCGCACGATAGAGCACGCGTACATCGTTGCAGCGATCGTACAATGAAGGGCAGATTCATTTCATGTTACGTTTCACCAGTCTGTAAGTCGGTAAGAGCGGTCTGTATGCACCTTTATATATTTTTTTAATTTTGCAAATATAATCTTTATATTTATTAAATCCTATAACCTTATATTTGATTGATGATGAGATTCTGACATTTTAATCAAGTCATACATAAATTATTTTGAAATAAGGTTAAAAACATAATATTAAATTGATATGTATCTAATGTATTATATAAATAATACATGAAAGATGTTTTCGCTATTTTTTAGATTATTCAATGTAGCAATTTTACCAAACAAAATATGTTGTTCTGTTTGTAATATTCAGTCCACTGCGACTGTCCCTTTCTATCCCTTACTGTCAGAGGCGGGGCAAGGCGTGGGCGGTGTAGGCGACCGCCCACGGCCACGCGGTCCGGGGGCCTCGCGCCTCGGAAACATGTTACTCATTATTTAAAAGCTTTGAAAGCGAGGAAGAATTGGACTCGTCATGAATCCAAATCTATTATTATTAAGTGTAGGAAGCGCAACGCAGGCGAACAACTACGTTTCACCGAAAAAAATAAATAAAAAAAGGGCAGCCGCATTTACAGTAGAATCGTGTAAAAGCAATGGCCTCGCAAAATGTATCTCGCCCTCATCAAATTTAGGTCTTGCCCCGCCACAGCTTCCTGTTCCTGCTTTAGTTTTAACCCTCACCCTACCCTAACCCTAATATTTAGTTGCAGTGTCGAAGGCAGGGAAGTGATAACATAGTATGTAAACACTCTCGGTGCTCACTTCCCAGTTCACCGGCGTACATGTGAGCTGAATATAAACGCGGTATTATTGTTTTGCCAGCGTTCATTTGCCCGGAAGCGTATTCGGCTTTCCGTTCGTCCCTGAAGGAGAGGCAAGCTCGGTATTCTTTTATGATAAGTCTGTCGCCAAAGTTGTATGCTACTTATATTTAGGTTGTATCCATGTTTTATTTTTTTTTCTTATTTCTTACATTCAATCTATTCATTTTTTCGTTTTGAATATGGTGATATAAAATCTGTTGTTTTAATTTTGTTAACCGATCCGTTATCGCCTTGTGGTTATAACGCGCAGAAGTTGAACTTAAGAATCTCACGATCATGGGCATTCAACCCCAGAAGCCACTTCCCACATTCTTCACTAGTTTTTTTTGCCAGCGCAGAGGC
Source organism: Nymphalis polychloros (assembly GCA_905220585.2). Lineage (NCBI taxonomy): Eukaryota > Metazoa > Arthropoda > Insecta > Lepidoptera > Nymphalidae > Nymphalis > Nymphalis polychloros. The sequence goes on from HG992247.1 coordinate 7,728,238, forward strand.
CGAAATCGCGAGTAACAAGGAAATATGGGGTAAGATCTTAAAAATGGCGATTCATAATAGAGGTGAGCCGATTATGAATAGACTGGCCGAATTCTAACCAGACCGGCTAAGGAATCATAAATTTACCACGAAGCAAAATAACTCGCCCTCAAAGAAGTCAACAGGCATACATTCCGAGTCAACGAAGAACTCGCCTGGACTCCACGACGTCCGATACCTACTTTTATTTGCATATCACTGCTAGGTTATAAAACTATACAGATAGTTTTATAACCTAGCAGCATCACAGTCTAAATTTTATGATTACATGTTTTCATTAACTTGTGATGTATGGTATTGATAATCGTGATATATTATTATAAAATTTTATATGATTATAATAAAATTAAAATTATAATAAAACAAAAGATACAACTTACAAACATCGGAGGAGTTGCAAAAATTGAAATTAAATAATTAAATGAACAATAAAAAACCGGGAGAGCACAAATTTTCATTTCGTGTTTTTAAATTCAAATTTAAATTCAAAATACTTTATTCAATATCGAAGAATTACACTTTCTTTTTGATAGTCAATTTAGAAACTATCACCGGTTCGGAAAAGAAGTACCCAGCCCTGAGAAGAACTGGCGAAAGAAACTCAAACCGGTAAAAGAAACCTCATGGGAAAATCTGCATGTATCGAATGACATTCTGCGAAATGTTCGGACACCAACATAATGGGACCTCTCCTTTTTCCTTGGTTTTGAGATATAATTACGTATTGTTTTATTAATTTAAGTTATAAAGTATTTGAAGGACAAATATATATAGATATTATATATTTTGTACAATAGCGTGGGACCTTAAACAGCAATTGATAAATTATTGAGAAATTAGTAATCATAATATCCAACCTGTAGGGAAAAAATCAACCAAAATGTTTCAACTCTATCGTTTATATTTATGATCTATTTCTGGAAATAGAGTAAATAATTGAATGCTGAAAATTTACGACATTCAAAAGAGTAAACGTATTAGCAAACGAAATAAACAGACCGCGTGAGATAGCGCGTAACTAGTCTGTAATGAATTATGAAACTATCATACTCATCGTTTTGAAAGCGATACAATTAACTGTTGAATTTTAGTTTATTACCATTTTCTTATTACGTCTCTCTGTTTGTTACGCTTGTTGTCTTTTACGCTAAAACACTGAACCGATTTGATATGAAGCAAACTTGAGCCCCAAGGAATGAAAAAGGCTATTTTTTAAACCTAAGCTCTGATCACCTAACTCTAATACGCGGACGAAGCTGGAGCCTCATGTGGACCGATTTTCATTCGATCCATGTAGGTTTTCTTGCATTATTTTCTTTCGCCTCCGAGTACAACATGAACCAGCAATCATAAAATAAAATTCACGTGTTTTATCCGTTGGATATATGTGTACGAAACATAGATTATAGGTATATAATAAAATAATGAAATGCTTAAACCATCGCGGTCACCTTATAACTACAGTTTTCAATTTCTTAGCCGTCATTGTTTTCTTTAATATGCGTCAAAATCATATGATAAACCATTTGAATTCTCACTTACAATTTTAATAAATCAAGTTACGGTTTTGTATAATCATTAGTACAGAGAAATGTAATAGATATTTATATGTACCTAATACATAATAGCTGTAAAATTGCGCTGTTCTATTTTGTTAAACTTTAAAAAGTATGTGTTAATAAAATAGAAAGTGTAATTTATGTCGTTGTCCGAAAACTAGTTGATTTTTAATCGAAAATACCGCTGCTAATTTGTGGGTTACATCAATTATTTAATTCTCTAAAATTATGGTACAGCTGTACCACTTTCTCTATACACCGTAGGCTATAATAAATACCTGAGGTGATAAACGTGTTATTATGTATATGTGTATTTAAAATTTAAATAATAAAATAAAAGTAAACAAACAGGTTAGACGTTGATAGTAAAACATAATTCGATTATCTAATCGTTACATCTGTGGGAAAATAAGTAATTAACTATACGACTTACATATTTATAGACATGCATTAATAACCATTTAACGCTTTATAATACTTAAATATCAGAAATAAAATTGATATCCTTATGCTTTGTAAATATTTCTCCGAGCATAAGAAGGAAAAAAATACAAGTACAATAAAAAATATATCCTCACTTATAAAGATTTATAACATAATTAAAGAACAAACACACATATTTACATATAAAAAAGAAAAAGTTTAGAAATTAAAAAATTAAAATATGCTAGGTAGTGCGAATAGATTGCGGCAGTGAGTTCCATCGTCAAATATGTAATTATTGAGTCACACTAAGACTGTGTAAAAATAAAGCCAATGAATGACTCACTATATCATCTACCTGTACGTTAATCATAGTGGGCTGAAATATCGCTGTGATTTAAGTCTGTGAAACTACTAGCTAAAACTTACGTCTAAAAGAGAAATGTAAAATTGGACAGGCATGTGACGTTAATATATTATGCGGTGCTATATTAAGAATGCCACTAGCAGGGATAATTGTGTATTCTTGGCCATTTTCCTATTTTTAACCTTTGATATACAAATTTTCAACTTTGCTACCGACCGACTAGCGAATGATTTTTTTAGCAAATAGGTACAATGAACCGTATAATACCTATAATTAAATATAAAATAAATAACAATAATTAAGATAATAAATACTTCTATTTAATTCAAAATAAAAAAGTCTTTTATTAATTTAATTCAAGTTCAAATTTATTTTTCGGAAATAAGTTCCTCTTGAAGTTCTAGTAATAGAAATACAAGACGATAAATATATTCAATTTTAGTATTTTTAAAGAAACCTATTACATCAGAATGGCCTTCCGTGGCACCCACGTAGCGTAGGCGCGATGTGGCGCTATCCGTGTTTTACACTAGTATAAATATATTACAACTGAAATATGTTCTATTTTTAAGCTGAAATTTGATTTGAAGTGCCGTCCATATCATTTCATCAAGTACCTAATAAACGATATAATACATATATATTTCTAAGCACTGAATATATGATTATTTTGTTCAATTTTATTAATATAAAAGTCATTACTAAGGACCTCGAACTAGGGTAATAGTTTGGATATGGCTTTTGTAATACTTATATTTTCTTCGACACAGTTATTGATAATACAATTAATATTATTATTACATGCACCCGTTACAGTAAAAATAATTAATTACACCAAGCTATTGCAGTTACTAGAACTTACTACCTCATTTATTACAGAAGATTACCATAAAATATACCATAAATCTTCTGCAAATGTTAAAAGCTTGCATAGTGTATTAGGTTTTTTTTTTTTAAAAGATAAATTTCGAAGTTGTATTATCACAAATTTTAATTGACAATTTTTTCTTGTTAACAATTAGATTCTATGTCTATGTGTTTACTATAGTTATTAAGAGTACAAACTCTAGTACAGTCACGTAACAGTCAATTTTAAGAACTTTTAAGAATCAAAAACAGAAGCACCCCGGAATCCTTATTAATATTATAAATACGAAAGGTAGTTAGTGTGTTATTCTTTCACATCTTAACTACTCACCCGATCATCATGAATTTGCACGTTGGCAGGAATACAGTGAAGGATCTAGGGTTACAACTGTTCTCCTCACACGTGCGTGCAAAGTCGCAGATGGAAACTAGTACCCAATAATGCTGTAGCGGCTAGTCACTTACTACTCCAAAAACAAATAGTCATAGTCAACATTGTCTTCATAAGACTTCAGATCAAAATAGTAAATAACGTAGGTATATTAAAAGTTTTTAATACCAATTCAAAAAAAAAACTTGTATTAACTTATTTGTTACAGGTTTGTTGACCCAGATAACCGATGATTCGTTCGCGGTTTAAGTATAAAGGTTGTACAGGTACAATTACAATGACGTTCACTTAATATACTATCAATGTATGTATGTAATGTATCTATACGATGTGCAACAAGCAACCATGCCTATTTGGGCCATTTACAATATTATTAGATCAAATAGTCGTAAGTACATAAACATACGAATAATAAATAATACTATTTAGATAATAATATAATATGTAGATCACTATGTTCTACTATTTATATATTACATATAAATAAAATCTTAAAATAAAAAAAACTTTCTAAAGTATGCCATTGGATATTGATAATTGTTAATACATTCAAATGTATAATATAATATTCAAAGGTTATGTGGTCCTGGAGAGCTGTCATGTCATTTTTACTTGAATTATTCCTAGTTCATTAGGTACCTACTCGAAGATTTATAATAATGAAAAGCATAACATAATTAAAGCTTATAATCGATATAGTCAATGACTACATTGTCTAAGAAATAACAGATACATTTTTACTATTTAATAAACGATCCCATTTTTCAAATTATTTAATTATATTGAGGACTAGCTGTGCCCCGCGGCTTCACCCGCGTATAATTAATAAAAATATAATAAATTATTTCATTACTTTAATAATACACACGCACGCACACACACACACACACACATGGCTACTGGTAAAAGAAATAAGTAATTAACGATTTGAAATTAATTTTCATAAAATACCGTAGGGTTTACCCATCTTATATTATATGGCCTAACATTTGCGCCGTCACATGTTTTTGTGTGTGCCAATTTTCATCATGATTGGTCGAGCCGTTCTTGAGTTATAAGAAGATATACTCGGTGGTAGAGCTTTGTGCAAGCTCGGCTGGGTAGGTACCACCCACTCATCAGATATTCTACCGCAAAACAGCAGTACTTTGTATTGTTGTGTTCCGGTTTGAAGGGTGAGTGAGCCAGTGTAATCACAGGCACAAGGGACATAACATCTTAGTTCCCAAGGTTGGTGGCGCATAGGCAATGTAAGCGATGGTTAACATTTCTTACAATGCCATTGTCTATGGGCGTTGGTGACCACTTACCATCAGGTGGCCCATAAGCTCGTCCGCCTACTTATAAAATAAAAAAAAAAAAAAATACAGACAGACAGACAAAATTGAAAAAAATAGTATAATGTGAATCACTGCATCATAAAACGATTATTTATCGCAAAATTAGGTGAAAAAAATGTACAGACAGAGCCAATAGATTTATAGTAGTATAGATAATACTGACATATATTATGACATTATAGATATTTCATCAACACTTTTAACCCTGTCAATCAATTTGCATAGAGCTGTGCCGTCTAAGTGCATCATAAATAACATATTTATTGACATAATATATAATAACCTATAATACGAAAATTAGGTAAAATATAATATAATACTCCATCAAATCTCGCGTCTAGCTGGACCGAAATTCGTAACTGAAGCAATAACTCTATATAACCATTAATTGTTTATGGTAGGGGCTAAAGGAGCGTTCACATGCATAATATGTTCAATATTAGACATTCGGAATCTGAAATCTGAATTCTGAATGAATGTAGTCGGTCAGTTGAGTCAGTGTGTCGAACCAGTCAATGGGTGAAAAAAATGTGTGCTGTATTCATGATTGTTATCTTGTTACAAGACAGTATCTTCTTTTTCTATGCGCTTTAGCTTTAGAAGTCAAATGTGAAAAATAAGAGCTTCGTGAATTTTATTGGAAAAAAGCTACTTATTGGATCTAGTCAAATGTTTATTGATTTTGTTTGCGAGAAATTTCTACTTACGTTTTTTTGCCAACAAAGGTGTGATTAGATTACAGTGTTATTATTCTGATTCTCTATAGTTCGAACGATCATTAGTGTCATTGAACAGGATCAATCATCCGTTTCATACATGTGCATTTGTAGTGATTAATATTTCAATTATTGATCATTATTTAAAAAAAAGGTGACTGTACGTGTTACGAAGTTATAAGTTTTCCATTGTGTCATTCGGGAGGTTGGCGAATAAGTTTTTGCCACCCGCGATCACCTGTTCATCTCAGCATCGGATGTAATATATAAACAAATGCTATAAAGGTTTGTATCATATCTTATTATTAAATGTTTTGTTAATTAATATAATAATCCTGGAAATATAGGTGTTTTAAAACGACATCGGTATTTGGTTGTTGTGTCACATTAACATTTAAGTCTGCATCATAATGTGTAGGTGTCGAATATTATTTTATAATTTCTATAGATCTACGTAATTATTCGTGACGATTTCGTCTATTTTTAAACATTGCATTAATAGACACTTGTGAGTTATGAACTCTTACGAAAGTACAAATTTTTGTTGAAAAAAATAATATTATTTTATGGTATATAGAAAATTAAACCAACTATTATGCCCATTTATAATGACGGAATCAGAATGATTCATCAATGATTTTTAAAAATGTTTGTAAAACTCAACAAACAATAATGCATCTTTCAAAAGTTGAGGTTATGAATGAAAACCATTTATTTGTACCTTACATTATTTTATAAAAAGGAATTTTATAAAATTTGACTATCAGTAGTATATGTGGTTTTTATAATCCAAAGTTACCTACTGTTAAATAATGTGTTATATCTTAATAATAAAAATAGAAATAGCAATTCATGTAAGTATGTATGAAACTTACTTCTCCCAAACTGAATTATATTTTTATTGAATAAATGTGCCACTGTAATGCATTATGCATGTAAAGTGTATTCCTTTAATCTTGTGATCTTAATCAATCATGTTTGCTTAATGTGACTTGTGCATCATATCCTCTTGTCATATTTTCATTTACCATAAAATCCAAGTAAATTTAATAAAAAAAGTTATTTTTAAGGTATGTATTGTTGAAGTAATGTACATATTATAGTAATCTTACCCTTAACACAGACTAAGAATCAAACCAAATTTATAAAAACAGCTAAAAAATGGTTTTGTTCTTAATTTGAACATTACTTTGTTTATACTTTAAACAAGTTCTTAATGTTAATTAAGCAAAATAGTTTTTATTTCCTAAGCAGTGCTTTAAATAACATACTTACTACTACTATTATTGGATGTACTTTTCATCACAGAAACAACAAAATGAGATCGCAAAATTTTGTTTTATTATTTTAATTAGTGCAACTAAATATGCAAAGGCAAACATAAAATCAACACCAACCTGAAGTAGATCAGGACGCATCATAACGGATGCAAATAATAATAATTTTTTAATTTGCTTAAAGACATCATGTCATATCTTCAGAATTTCCAGGTGCTCTACTACTATACAACAAGTTTTAACAATATATATATACATCATAATTTTATATTAAAATGTATTATTACAAATGTACTAAAGGTATTATTACAACATTATTTTCTTCTAATAATTATTTATATATTTTTATAAAGGTTCTATATTAATTTTATATAGAGGTTCCATGTAAAAAGAAAAACAAATTGAAATATTAAGCAATCTAACAATAATGAATGTTTGCTCAACCCAAGTAATATGCAATTGGGACATGCTGCATAACAGTGTCAATGTAATCACAACGTCTTACGTTGCCAGTTATAAAGTCAAAATAAAGTAGATGTTCGTACATATACTTAGTTCACTTTGAAATATAATGAAATTATCTTTTTCTTGTCTAATTTTTATATTAGATAGTACTATAAATAAAAGTGTAGTAAAACAGTAATTTACCTAAAACCAATATAATAGTCGTGAAATATGAAAGCTAATAAAAAAATCTATCTAATAAAAAAGTAAATAGTTCTAAAATATTATGTACATGACATATTTAGACAATTAAAACAATACAATGAGTATTACCAGTAGTAGGTTTTTGTTTAAAATAAATACTACAACAACAGTAAGAACTACTATTCTCACCTAGTTTTTTTAAATTTAGTTCATGATTATCATAATTTATTGTATGGCTGGTTGCTATTGCTCTTCCCTCTAAATCATGAAGACACTGTTTGTGCAAAAAGATATAAATATGTACATAACTTACAACACAACATCAATGTCTTGTCAATTTGCATACTGAGATTGAGGAATGATAATTTAAATATTATTGAATGTATGTAAACAGAATGTTTAAATTTATAAGCTATAACAATCCTTGACATGACAAAGGAATGTCAAGTTGATATGAAAAATGATTCTTTTTTAATGTCATACTAGATTAAAGTAGCCATTTACAAAAAGGGAAGTGAATTTTAAAATATAAAATTGACATTTAAATTTAATTACTGTCAATTATTATTTACGTTCTACATAAATATATAATATAAAAACGATGCACAGTTTTAATAGCTGCAAATATACATATGTATATAATATTGAGGTTACTCTATTTAGACATGATTTTAGGTTATAATAAACAAATAATTTACTGGTTGTAAACATTTGAAACTTGATCTTAATTATTTTTAAATATGTTTTTATATAATGTTATTCATATTAAATATGTGTTTTAAATTTAACATCTCAGAATACGAGATTTGCAAGAATAGACATGCAAAAAAATAACAAAATTTTGACTCAGCACCTACAAACTATGACTATGACTCCCTAAAATGTGGGAAAAATGCTGGATTAATGTTGGATAGCTGGCTAGTTGGCAACTTTAACCTACTATAGGTTATGTCAAAAAATCTTTAAAAAAAAACATAAAACAGTATTTAAGATGGTTTTAGGCCACAACTAAAATAGTTGAATAATCTGTTCTCAAATGACCTTGTCAAAAGAAATTTATTTATAGGTGTGTATTTTATAAATTTTATTTAAAAAAATGTGATTTCAATTTCTTCTAACACCAATTTTATGAATTTCAATGACAACCATATACAAATTTGGTACAAAACTATAACATGAATATTTTTGTAATATTAACTATACCTGTACAGATTTTTAAGCTAAATTAATTCAAAGTCACACAAAGGTACACATAGTTTTGTGTAAACTTTTCAAATATAGCATAAAATAAATAATATTACAAATATTCATCAATATGTTGCTAAAAAAAATTAAATAGTACAGTTATACTATACTAATTGCTTCTTGGCCTAGTGTAGTCTGTTCTTTTGCACAGCGGGACTAGTATAGTAATATTAGCTAGTAAAAAAGGAAAATCTTGTAAAGTTTTATTAATAGATATGAAATGATTTATACAATATAGTCTACTAATTTCAGACATTATAACATCCCTCGAGGGAAACTAGAGATGGTGGACTACTACAGAATACTCGGGGTTACTCGGACCGCTACTGAGGCAGAAATAAAAAAAGCGTAAGTTTCCTTTTTAACTCTTAACCCAAATACTTTTGTTTCAAATTTATATGATAGGATCAAAAAGGCAAAAAGGAAATTGTGCTGTGCAACCTATTAATTATAAGGAACAAACATAAATTTCTTACTTCTTTTACCTGATAACATGCTTCGTAATTCTTTTGTGGGATAATTTATTTTTTTTATATATTGCTAATATTATTATTAATGCGAAAGTTGCGTGCATGTGCTTGGATGTTACTTAATTGTATAACAGATTAATCAAAATTTGCGATTGAATTATGCCGTTCTTGGATATTTTATTAATTATTCATAAACAAAATCGCTGTAATTTACTTAGAGAAAAACAAGTAAAAGATTTACGAATAAATCGGGATTGAATTATTAAAAGTCAAATTAAACTTATTTTAAATTTTATGGTTAAAACTCTATTTTAGTTTGCTTATTTATAATTAATAATAATATATATTTATAATGCATACGATGTAATTTTTTTGAGTTGAACAAATTATATCGAAAAGTGGTCTCATAATTTACAAAACGCATCCTATAATATTGGTAAGGGTATCTTAAAATAGACGTGATTGAATTATTTATACTAAAAATAGTAATTAAAAATAATAAAACAGTTACAGAAAGTTAGCGTTGAAATGGCATCCCGACAAGAATCCAGACAATGCAGACGAGGCAAACAGACGATTTAAAGAGATTTCCGAAGCTTATGAAGTCCTTTCTGATGGTGAGAACTTGCATTAATTTAATTTTATATGAAATTAAAAATATAAATAAAACAAGTTTTAATAAAAAGTCTTTAAAATATATTAAGGAATCAATCAACCTTTCTCATTTTTTTGTTGTATTCCGTTTAAATGGAACGTGTACTAAAGGCGAACAAAGACATAACTGTGAATACAATCTGAATACATTAATGTTTTTTGTGTTAACAATTAGTTTGAAAAGTTCGGTTATTTTAGTATTTATTCTTTATTCACTTAATATTGAAATTAGGTTTACAATTTGAATTGTGTGACTTTTTCCTTGGTAAAGATTTTGGACTCCAGCTGAGAGAACGAAATGAATATCAAAAGAGTTTAAATACTAATTTTGACTACTTGTCTCATTTGAGAGAAGTGTATGTGGGCAGATTGACGGCATTCGTATACACTTGAGCGCACCATAAATGAATAAATATGTATATTAAATTTAAACATATACCTAGTATATATAAGCAACATTTTTAACTAAAGATTTAAACAATTATCTAATCTAAGTATTTATGTATTTTTAATTAAGATAAAAAAAATCGCACATGTATTCTTTAATAATCACGATGTTTTGATTTTATACGATTGAGAATTAACATAACTGCAAAGTCCATAATATAATATTAAATGCAGATAAATCTATATGTATAATTACATGTATATCTTTATTGCCTTCTGCTTACAATAACCAAAGTAGATTCATTATGGCCTGATATGTTCGCACGATGAGGTCATGCCATTATAGAAAAGGAAAGGAAATGTTACGCGGACATCTTTTTTTTTATATAAATGGCAATTTTAAATAAAACCCATCCTGCTTCCATACACATAATATTTAACTTTTATATAGAAATATATTTTATGTAATGTTCTCGTTACGACAATGACAACCACATCATTCTATTAACGATAACATATTTAAGAGGTACAAAATAATTTTATTGTTGGGTAGAAAACAAGCGGAAATTGTATGATGCACGGGGATCCGGTCACCACAGTCACAGATATCAAAGCAAGAACGGAGTTAATGGCCATCGGCACTTTAGCTTCAAAGGTTTTTTTGGAGACACACCATTCCACCGTTTTTTTGGTAGATTTCCATATCAATTAGGGTTTTCCGCAAATTGAATATTGTCATTTTAACCATCAACTGGGTACGCTTAAAATATGTCATGGAAATGAAGTTTTATTTAGGTTTCTTTTACTTGACCCTAATTATTGCACCCAGTGAAGGTTAGAGGATGTAAATTTTGACAATTAATAGCATGGACAATGATAATATTCAAGCAATTAATAACATAGCATCATAACTAAGGAGATTTTTTGGCATCTACCCACTTATATTGCTATTAACAATCTCAAGCTGTGTGAAAGTTTTAACACTAATCATAAATTAATATGCTACGTCGTGCGACCTAATGCCCTTTTTCGTTATCTGCAGATGTTATAATACGGCATTGCCTTTCAATACGATAGCTATAACTAAATCAATTTATATTTAAACGATTGTGGTTGATAAGTTGCCACTGTTTAAATATTTGGTTATTGAGATAAATATCAATTCAATCTATATGAACTGAAAAAAGACATATCGAAAAGTTATAGATCTTAGATGAATTTTATTTATCTTAGTAGCCAAAATATTTAACTAATAAAACAATAATTTTGCTTATAAGCCTAATTAAAATAATTTGAAGGAGTTACTATTTCATACGTCGCGTAATTACACATGTCATATGCTTAAATATATGTATCAAATGTAAGGCGTTCATTTGAATTTATGACATTTGTTTTTTTGTATAAATCATACTGCTTTATAATTACGCTAAGCGTTAAAATTTGAACACATAATATAAGTTTTATCTGTTAATCGTACAGAGAGGAAGCGTCGAGTTTACGATCAATATGGCAAGGAGGGGCTGAACAGTAGCAGAGGGCGACATTCCGCGTCCGATGAAGACTACGACTTTGGCTACCAAAGCTTCCCCTTCACATTCCGAGATCCCGAGGAGGTTTTCAGAGAATTTTTCGGTGGTTCGTGTTTTGGCGAGCTATTTCCGGGTAAGCAATTAATTTTTGGAAATGAAAACCGCTACTGTAAACATTGCGTTTAAAATAAAAGGAAGCGTCATTAGATGTATCTGATAACAAATAAAACGAGCAGTGGACGGCGTTCAATATGTCAATTTATTATTGTCTCGCAATTACTAAAAATCAACAAGAATATTTTAAATGCGAAAGTAACTCTGTCTGTCTGTTACGATTTTACGGCTAAACCACTGAACTGATTTTAATGAAACTTGGTATGAAGCTTGAACCCATAGGAAGGGACATAGGTTACTTTTTTATATATAAGACTTGCCTAAAAAAAATATCTCTTCATATTATTATTTTTTGTTAATTTCTACAATATTATAATAAATATTGGCATAAATTTTTCAGATATAAATGGCCACGGGCACATCCGACACGGTCGTCGTAATCATCACCCGAGCACGTCGCTCACTTCGTCGCTGTTCAGTCCGTTCGGGTTCGGTATGCAGGGGCTGGACGATATTTTCGCCCACGCCGCTTCCAACGGGAATTCTTTCACGTCTTTCTCGACGTTCAACAGCTCGATGGCCGGCCCGGGCAGCGCGAACATGAGGAGTACCACAACCACCACACGTATGGTCAACGGAAAGAAAATTACAACAAAAAAGTGAGTTCAACCGTTTTTTTTTTTGGGGTCCTATTTTGATAAGTAATCTTCTTGTGAATATAAATTTAACAAATAATGAGAAGAGAAACAAACTTCTTAATTTAATTTTTTGAGTAACTGATTTTTTTTGAGTTTAAAATTGTTATAATTTATTTGTACGTGTCGCGCTTAACATTGCCACTTTAAAATAGGCAGCAATTAACGGCGTAGTTGACAGCATTATGAATGAAACGGTGCGGTATTACGTTCCGTACTTTTTCGGAGTAAAGAGCCATAAGTTTACCTTCTCGCACCGACTCTTTGTGGCTTTACTTTATTTGATTTTGTTTTCTTGTTGTTATCTTGTTATACATTCCGAAATCGAGTTTTAGAATATAGTTATGACAAATTTGATAAAACAGACTCGGATGACTAAAAAGGAAAAAAAGTAGAGAAAGTTTTATTGACAGGACCCTTGGCGTGTCCCGTAACAGAGTGATGAATTTAAACGGTTAATAATAATAACTATATATTGACTTTATCCTTGAAAAGTTTGAGTTTTGTATTTTATTCGAAATAATCAATTGTCCGTATCATATTCGATATAAATATAACTCCTGCTTGCCTTTGCTTTCTTTGCTGGGTTCAAACCCCATGTCGGCGCGATAAAACGTTAGTGAGTTTTTCTATCGAAGATTCTCAGAAGCAGCCAGAGGTTCGAAGTGTGTACATTCCCATGCCCCGGAAAGCACGTAAAACGTTGATCCTCGTCGTCAAACGTCCCATCGGATTATGTGGGTGAGGCAATAGAGAGTGCACCTGTGTTTGCGCACACACTTGTGCACTATAATATGTCCTGCACAGTTGGCTATACTCTCTTGAGATTGGCTGCCGTGGCCGAAATCGGTCTGAAAAACATTATATTATCAAATATACTTCAAGAATTAAATATTTTACGTATACGATTGATTATATATAAAAAATATATATGTTTATATGTGTAGGTAGATATATTTGTTTGTATGTGTGATGCCTTAATTGTACCTGTATAAGGTCGGGACGAGCGATTAGTATATGAATTAGTAAATGTAATATATGAATTGTATTTTTTTGTCCCTAGGGTAATGGAGAACGGACGCGAAACTGTGATGTCTTACGAAAATGGGGTTCTGAAATCAAAGACTGTCAATGGTGTCCCTCAATCCCTAACGTACAGTTAAACAAATAATTACTTACAACCAAATTTGATCCAAATGACAATTGTACTCAATTTTACTTTATCCGAGTAACAAGTTCCAACTTATAATTTAGTTTTGCTTAATTTAATTAATGTAGTGTTGGGCACTGTAAATTTTAGTAATGAATATGTCTAAACCATACTTAATTTAGTCCTAAGTTTTGCTTTTTACTTTTTAATTGATCTAATTTTAGAGCCAATAACTAATTTATATTTACATCTTTGAAGCGCTCATTCGTTTATGATAATTGCCTGATATTTGATCTCAAACGTTCGAACGCGCACTGCCTGTATACTTCATGGTCGATGCGAATTATGTCTTCAGGTAAACAAGTCAGGTTTCAATACGTTGCTTAGGTTTTAATATATTTCTTAACGGAGCGCTAGTGTGGGCATGCCTTAATCGTAGTATGCGTCGATTGGCTCTAGATTTGTTATACGTAAATTGAATTAAATTTAGTAAAATAGCTTCGATTTATTTTGTATTATGTTTTATTTGAAATGCCGTGTCAGGTGACGGCTTGTAATATATTCGTGAAGCTTTTTGATTTATGCTTCATTATTAATATGTTTTATAGAGAAAATAATTTCACAATGATGCCAAAAAGGTACGCGATTTAATATTTTAGTTGTCTTTGAATTGAACTACAGTTGATAGTAATTAATTGCTCAGGGGACTGTCTTAATGTACCAGACATTCTCACGCCGTATGGCCAAAAGTATCAAGTAGTTAATAGCTTACTTTAATAATAATTTAGAAGTCCTTACTTTTTAATATCTGCTTTATTGTAATAATATTTCTGGAACACATCCTTAAAGAAATTGAAAAAATAAACCTTTTTAAATTTTTATTAGCATATTCTGATTTATTGAATAAAATTTGAAATTTTTTTTTAGGAAAGTTTTAAATACCTGTGAATGTAAATAATCCTGTGAGCCTATAAAATATATTTTGTATATGCTAGATTGTCTAATGAGTGTCGTAGGAGTCGCACTAAACATTAGTAAAATTGCATTTGATTGATTAATAATTCATATATAATAAAGTAGAGTAGAATTCATGATTTGTAAAAATCATTGTTAAGCTAAAATAGTAAAAAAATTAAGCTTGATGTTATCAAATCGTATTCAATATATTTTGCTATGCTAAATCAGTAGGTACTTAATATTGTCATAAATTTTTTTTGCAAATGTTCATTTTCTTTGAAATTAACTGTTTTAATAACGTGGCTATTATTGAAACAAATATTTCTATATGTGTATGTTTAGATGAGCACAACAGAAACTGTTTCAACACGAGTGCCATTGCTATTTTAGTACGTTCTCTTGTAATTGTAAATAAATCTAATGATAATTTGATTTCAATATTTTGTGTTTTACAAAATTATTGTCAGAAAGTAATGAGCACTGCGAGATAATAAACAATTTAATTGTATCATTGATTTTTTTTTTTTGTACAGTATACATCTTATCAACCGCATGATTATTGCTAGTTTGAGGTCATATGACGTCATTTAAACAAATACCATTACATATTGGTATTTTTATAAAACCACATTGTATAACTACACACACACACAGTCACACATTTATGTCTACTTATGCATCGCACTTTTAAATCACTCATATAAAACGTTTCTGAAAATCAAATTTTATGCAACCGACATTCTGAAGAACATATTGTGTTTCATATTATGTTTAATATGAAACCCATTCGAAATTGGGAACTGGTTACACTACATATACATGACCTAAACAAAGACAAAGACATGAACTCTTGTTCATCAACGATTTTCCAAAATATTGAGAAAATGGAGAGATCTAAAATGAAAAGAACGCGTGGAGATATGTCATCATTTAGAATTTTGCAATTCGAACATTAGAATTGAGCAGTAAAATATTACCCTTGATCCTAAAACATCCTTATTCCGTGTTGAAAATATGGAATGTTTTTTATTCTACAATATATATGGCGACTGCCTCGTTGGTCTAGTGGCTAGATATAAGGCTGCAGACCCGGTGGTCCTGGGTTCAATTCCCAGGTCGGGCCAATAAATAGTTATTGGGTTTTTCTGTCAGAAAATTCTCAGTGGCAGCCCGGAGTCTGGAAGTTGGAAGTGTGTATAATTCCGTGCCTCGGAAAGCACGTTAAGCCGTTGGTCTTGCGCCTGAACTCTTTCCGGTCGTGTCGGATTGCCTTCCCATCGGATTATGAGAGCTGAGGAAAAGAGAGTGCACCTGTGTTTGCGCACACACTTGTGCACTATAATATCTCCTGCGCAGTTGGCTAATCTCTCTTGAGATTGGCCGCCGTGGCCGAAATCGGTCTGGAGGACTTTAATAATATATATGGCGAATGAATTTTGTCCAAAGTCCGTACTAATGCGTGTATGTAATCTTTACGCTACACAATATCTGTTTTCGATACTATTTAATATTTATATACGACGTGTTGTTTAGGTGCAATTATGTCCAATTTCGTTTCTATAACAATATAACATTTAAACCACCGATCAATAATAACTGCACGCAATCGTAAGCGATACAGACTTGTGGGAAACACAACGAAGAGGTCGTTTTATCGGACCTATTGTGTTGACGAAAGTTCATTTAAAAAAATAATTTAGTTTGAAAAAAGCTTTCTCGATGGCGCTCGTGTATAGCTGCTGCTTTTGGTTTTCACTGCGACTGGGAGGAATACTAATAGGATTGATGTCAATCGTTTGTATATATTATACTATTATTCTTTGTTAGTTGTATGTAGTTCATAATAAAATATTAAGTTATGTTTTCAGATAAAAGCTATAATACCGTTGGTCGTTTTCTGTATAGCTTACAAGCAGCCAGACAATGTTAAATATCAAATATCTCTGTGGATGACACATATGAATTTAAATTACGTGAGCGGTTACTTAAAAACTTTTCAAGCAGGTACTATGATTTTTAAGTTTCCATTTAATATTTAATCTAGTTCCTCGACTTTATATATATTAAAGTAGGTAGGTAATCTATTCTCTCACGTTGACGCCCGCGCAATGGTATTGTAGAGCAAGTAAATAATATTTCAACAGAAAATAAATATTTTAAGTATTTTAAGTACCAAAGAATGTACGTTGGCCACAATTTGGACATGATATATAATATCTAATAAAAGTCAAAATTTTATTAGTTACAAAACCTCTATTAAATTCATTAGTATATCTTTTTCTTTATACGTTATTAAAAAAGTAGCGAAAATTTTAATTTTAATTCCTTATATTCCAATTTACTAGTCTTTGCGGTTGGCAAGATTTAGTAGCTAGGTACCTTATAAGGCTGTAGACTCTGCGGTCTTGGGCTAAAATCACGGGACGGGCCAATTTAAAGATTTTGGGGGTTTTCTGTTGAAAAATTCTCAATAGGGTCTCCAGAGATTGGAAGTGTGTAAACTCCCGTGCCTCGGGAAAGTATATAAAACCGTTATGGGCCTCAATGAACGTGTTGGAAATGCCGTCCTAATGGATTACTGAGTGAGGGAATACGGGCACACACACTTGTGCCCGAATTTCTTCGCAGTTGGCCAGTCTCTTGAATCTTGAGGATGGCCGCCGTACTTGGTTATATAGATTGTTTACTAACATCACATACCTTAGCGATTTGTACTTATATGTCAAATAAATCAGTATAAACTTCATTTACTAATTTCAGATCCGGAGAAATACATAAGTTACGGCATAACGTTGTGTTGTATTTATATAGTTGTCACCCTCTTATACATTTATGGAGCCTATATGGTGAGCTTAAACCAAGTAATTTGTATCGTATACAGTATTTTTTTTAGTATAAAAAGTAGATGCTTTTTAGTTACGGCGTAATGTAACGAATGCTTGGTTCTTTTTAATGATTTTTGGTAGATGTTCAAATAATATTGTTTAAAGTATATTTTTCAAAATATGATAAAAAAGGGAAAATGTCAGAAATCGTTTCTTATATATACATGTATAACTATAAAATAAAAACTAATTTACGCCCGATTATTGGGAGGTTCTTTAAATAATTAATTAATTAAACAAAATATTCCTATCTAATCGTTTAATGAACAATTGATTTTATAAAAAATTGGTTAGTTAAAAACATATTTTTTAAACATTTTCATATGATCTTATATAATAAATGTTTGTCAGAAGAATAATTTCTGTGAACGTTATCATTTGTATACATTAGGAAACCAATTAGAGTATTAAGAGTAATTATCATTATCGGATATTGTTTGATTTCATGATTTGTAATAATCTTTTACAGTGTAATAACGCGTTGATGGTTCCATTTATAGTGGCGGAGTTAATACATCTTATCATACTTTCAATCTTTATTACGACATGGTTAATTGTTCTGAAGCAAAATACCATGGACATTGGTCTCGTGATTGGAGCCAGTGTGGCGAGTGGGTTTGTTCTCAGTAAGTTATTGATAAGTTTACATACAATATGCGTATAATGGGCCGCTCCATTTCCAAACATTTTATACAAAAACATATGTAGGTATAATATTTCGTTTAAAACAAAGCTTATTAATTTACCAGCCCACTTGCACATGCATGAATATAATGGGAAATTGGTTCTTTGTTATTTCATAGAATTTTTCAAATGCATGACTTCATTTGATAAGGAAATATTATTTATTAGTCAACCACTCTATACTGTGAAATCACTCGGCTCTATAAATATTAAATTACATGTTTGATGAAAATACTTGACAAAAGTAGCTTTAATTTTGTTGCGTATTATAAACCATTGAGATTTTATTACTGTAAGTAATATCACATATCAGTGACACATAAGGTGGTGCAAGAAACATTTTTATTCAATTATAAAATTAATAGGCAGTCGATCAAATAGAACACTCGATGAGAAATAATCAACATTCCATCATAGAAAGAACTATGTAAGCCAATCAAAGGATCCACTGATGTAACCCACTCTTAATGAGCCTGCACAAGACCCTATGGCGGAAATAGCGCCTTTCTTCAGGATATAAATTACAGAGGCGAATCGCTTTTTCATGGTTCAATAATAAACATAAACAAAAGAAATAGTTTATACTTAGGCCGTAGGCGGCAAATACGAAATTAATTGAAATGTCTGATGGTTAAATAAATTTAAAAATAATTCAGATTATATTATATTCAAGAAATTAAACGAAGCACATCATACAGAAGTAATCATTAAATGTTAAAGTGAGTTAGCTTGATCGTCTTGTTATTTTTACTTTATTGCAATAATGCCAAATTGAGAAAATTAAAAGCGGATTGTGACTTAAATATTAGATTACTTTAGATCATTTTTATATGAATATAAATTTTAAATACCTTTTCAGTGGGCTTATTTTATTTATGGGTATGTGCCGCTACACTGCCGGTATTGATAAATGAAATCGAACAAGAAGAACAAAGAGCTACAATAAATAAACTTCAAAAACTTCTAGAAAACAAAAATCAACGCTTGAAACGTGGAAATTATAATTCATCTTTTAGTTACGATAACGAAGACTTGGGGAGGACGCATTTATTTATTGTTCCAAGATATGAAAATTCCAGTGAAAATACTGAACACTTTTACAGATCGAGTTTTCTCAACTAATATAAATTCTCTCTTGAATTATAAAATAATAAAACTGTTCTATGTTTATAATTTTAGAAGCCGATTGGTTTTTTTTTGCGGACGAGCATATGCACCTCCTGTTGGTGAGTAGTCACCAACGCCCATAGACATTGGCATTGTAAGATATGTTAACCAACGCTGACATCGCCAATGCGCCACCAACCTTGGGAATGCCTGTAATTGCTCTTCCACATTCACCCTTCAAACCGGAACACAACAATACCAAGTACTGCTGTTCGCGGTAGAATATCTGATGAGTGGGTGGTACCTACCCGGACGATCTTGCACAAAGCTTTACCACCAAGTAATAAGAATATTTTAATAAAAGTATATCTAAAGAGCATAGAAGCTTAATATTCTTATAGTTTGCGGTACATACCTGCTTTCTTTAACCACGCATTTTTTAAGCAAAACCTCTCCAGGATATAAATGAATAACACAAAAATACATGAAAGTAGATAGATATATTCATTATTGACTTGAGAGTTGACGTACATGTTTTCTTATAAATAGGTACCGTGTGGAAGATATGTGCACGCCTATTATTGTCGCATTCATTGAAAATATATAGGTAGGTACATAAGATATGTAAGTCAATAGTCTTCTAATTTATTAAATTAAATCTTCCAAATGATTTGTTCATTCTAATTTATTAACCTGCGGCCCGCCGGGTTTTTTTGCTTGGCCCACTTGATGTTATTTTATTTTAAGCTATTCTAAATTTCAAAGGTTTTCGTTGACCGTTCGATAAATACGTTCACAGTTGTTTCATATAAATTGTAACAATCCCGAAACTTAGAAATCATTACCTAAATACTTTGTTTGCGGCCCGCGACACCATGTCTAACACGTGTTCGTTATAAAGAAAAGGTTGAATATCGCCGATTGAGAATGTTATACGAGTTGAAAATACTTGGCGAACGTTATAATTATATCGGTCAAATATTTAATTTTCAAACTCAATCGTCATCACTATTTTCACAATTTTTATTATACCTTCCATAAACCTGTTTAATTAAACTGATAGTTGGTTAATTACTGTATCTAACTAAATACCGTTGCCAATTATGTGTTTGCTCGATTAAATTAAACGTAAATCTCAATTTGGTAATTCAAGCTTCCGCCACGTTCGCTCTTCATACGAATGTTAACGAAGCTGGACCCCACGCCCCCTGCTGTTATAGTGGCGGTTGCGTCATTGTGGTCCAAGTCCCTGGCTATTACACCCTGAAATAGTCAACATAATCAACATTACATTTAGTTACTGTCGTGCACAGAACTATGACATGCCACGTAAAATTTTTTTACAATTGACAATACAATACAAATTGATTACTGATGATAAAGACCAATCTTAGAATTTTCTAGATACTTTAATTTAGGCACACAATTTTTAGTTATAACGCAATATGGTTATATTCAATTAATTTAATAAAATATTAAACTTAATTCCTTCGAATATTGTTACCAATTTTTTTAAAGTAATAAATTGTATAAAAACATCACCCTGATTAATTGCTGACTCGGATCCGTGTAGAATACCTCTTTCACTCTCTTCTTAAAAGGAATAGCTCTATACTCGGCCTTCTGTTGCCAGACCAGTCGCGTGTTGTAACTGGTGCCCACTATCATATCGCGAGCCCAGCATGTTGATATGGAGAAAAGTATAACAAAACTCAAAAACACAAGCGTTCTCATACTGTTTTTTTATTTAAACAATATGGCGAGTGAATAAGACGGATACTGTTTATACATCAAGCGCTGTACACACACTGATAATGTGGAAAGCAGTGGGGAAGTACATATACCAGTAATGTGCCAGCCAGTTGCGACGTATTGTTTGCGGCTACGAAATAATCAAACAAAGTGTAAATAAATAACTCAGCTCGTTAATAGTTCAACAAAGTGGCATTGATAAATAGGATACTGATAGCGTATTGTTAGCACAGCGGCCATAGCGCATTATTATTAAAATAAAGTCGTGAAGATTGATTTTATCGCGTAACACCTGTTGAAAGGGGAATATAACCCGCCGTTATGACGAAGTATGTCCAAATATAAATAACTTGAATAGTATTACAACAGAAACATTTATTTCATTTAACTCTGTTTAAATAATATATTATAATTTACAATTTTTTTTTAACATATACACGAAAACATTTATTTCTATAACAAGTGACAACATTTACTTATATTTTTTTATACGCATACATTGGAATATTTCGATATAATGGTAAGAACACAAAGTAAATAAGTCATGGAGATGTTGTCAAGAAAGCTCGGTCTTTTACTCGGTGGTAGAGCTTTGTGCAAGCTCGTCTGGGTAGGTACCGACCACTCATCAGATATTCTACCGCAAAACAGCAGTACTTGCTATTGTTGTGTTCCGGTTTGAAGGCTGAGTGAGCCAGTGTAATTACAGGCACAAGGGATATAACATCTTATTTCCCAAGGTTGGTGGCGCATGGGCGATGTAAGCTACGATTAACATTTCTTACAATGCCATTGTCTATGGGCGTTGGTGATCACTTACCATCAGGTGTCCTACATGCACGTCCGCCTACCTACACAATAAAAAAAATAAAGCTTTTGACCACAGATTTAAAGTAAAAACCACGAGCTTAAATCCAACCGTCTCTGAAATAAGAGCCAAACTTTATTACTACTACTATTATTACATTATTATAATAGTATTTTTCACTTAATTATACGATGTACCAGAAGTATATTATTTTAAGGGAAAAATCTATACAAATAAATAAAATTGAAGTCTATCTGTAATTTCAAAATAACTGCCTCTTAAGTGAATTTGGCTATATGCGAGTTGCTAATAACAAAATTATCATTTTTTTATTTTTGGACTACCGTTGCTGTACTACCATTTTAACGTACATACGTTTTGTACGTTAAAATGGTAGATTTTGAATGATTGTTGATACAATCTGAAATCCATGTCGGCGAAGCCGTGTGATTATCTAAACTATATAATATAAACTTATGTGGTCTATTAAATTTAATATTCTATAACAATTTTATTTCTAAAGAAAATACAATTTTATATTGTTTAAAGTTCATTCAAACACCCCAATTATTACATGTTGTTATGGTAGATATTTTAACAAGTAGCTAAATTTTATCAGATGACCTATTAACATAGTTTTATCGGAGATGAAATAATTTAACATATTTTATTCAATAAAATTAAACGATGATGTGTATAAATCATCGACTGACCGTTAAGTAAATTGGAAAAAATAACACGGTTCTATATTTTTTGATAAACGCGCTGTCTCTAACGTGCTTTAAATCTGTGGCTTAGAAAATATTAGAAGGCCTATTTTATAAGATAATGAAGAGCTTATTAGTCGGCGGTAGAGCGTTAGTGCTAGCTCGTCTGGATCAGATATTCTACCGCAAAACAGCAGTACTTTGTATTGTTGTGTTCCGGTTTGAAGGGTGAGTGAGCCAGTGTAATTACAGGCATAAGGGACTTAACATCTTAGTTCTCAAGGTTGGTGGCGCATTGGCGATGTACGCGATGATAAACATTTCTTGCAATGCCATTTGTCTATGGGCTTTGGTGACCACTTACCATCAAGTGGCCCATATGTTCGTCCGCCTACCTATACAATAAAAAAAAAGCTTTAATGTCAAGCTTCCTTTTGTTCCGCCTGTCTAAATTATATTATTATGCGTGTATAATTGTTATGTTCTAAGATCTTTTATGTTTAATTAATTAGAATTGAAGCATTAATACGTTCAAATATTTGTAATCAACTCCAGGGTTGCCAGTTAAACTTTTATTGTGTATGCGTGCTCTTATTTTATTGTGTACATAGTGTAATAATATTGAAATAAGACAGACTGCCCCCAACGTATCCTGACCATTTATAATTTCTACTATAATAAATACATTCACCAAGTAAGTACGAACACTGCGTAGCAACGTGCAACGTATTCTTATACAGAGCTAACTTGCATAGCGGCGAAGCGAGGTGTCGTTTCCATGTCCAAGGAGTCGGTCGTCACCTGCGATCGCGTGTCAGAATTTTCGGTACTGTTTTGAACTGATGACATTGATATTTCATCTTTCATGCTTCCATTGCCGTCGAAAGAATCTAAAGCGTTTGTTTTTTGTTGCGCGTCAACCATATCGCCACCGCCGCTGAGCGTATTCCAAATACCCTTGGAGGCATCTCTGACGGGAACCTTTTTCTCAACTGTCGGTCCAGCTTTGTCTTTGGTATCTTTTGTCTTTTTGCCCAATCCAGGAAATGCACTCAGTTTAGGTTTAGAGTTTCGCACACCGGCGCCTCTTTGTATAGGAGCGTCCGCCTCGCCCTCTTCGATGATCGATGTGAGCATGTCCGCGGAGTCAAGGGGCGCCACTTGACCAGCTTGTATGGGAATGTCGTCTGAAAAGAACGATTACAAATACTTCTCTATTACGACTACAGTTATACACTATGTTACCATTTCCATATATCGACTTATAAATTTATTAATGTGTGAGATTTTAATATAATGGTTCAGTTAATTAATAGGTATTCCATTACAATTTCTTTTGTAACTAATCGACATGAGAAGTGTACAAGTGACAAAGAATGGTGTTATGTATCTTTCCGTAATCATATTTTGTGATTAACATCAAAAAGCATACCTTCAACTTTACAAAACAAAAATGACGAAACTATAGATGTGTAAGAAAATTGCACAAATAAACCACTTTCATAATAAAATTAGCCAATTTTCAATCTGTAAGCGAAAACAAAAGATGATTCATCATTTCTGATAATGTATTCGGCAATGTCACTTGTGCTTATTGAAAGTGGTGTTTATAAAACATTAGAATTGGAAATGTTATAGGTGACTAAATACCTGGCAGTTTTTTAGTGCGGAACGATGCATTTGTTATCATTGATTTTGACATAGTAACAGTTGTAGTGGCTGGTGATAATGCCACACTTATACCCATTGGACCGTCGCATGGCTGACCTAAAATAATGTATATTATTATTGTCTTTATATTCTACATAAAACATTTCATATAATAGGCCGTACAATAAGGAAGGAAAATGATTTTAGGAAACCTAATGAATGTAATCTAATGAAATTCTGCTAGATGTATATCAACCAATCCACAGCTGTGTGGTGTAGTGGAATAAGTTATCATCACTTAACAGAAGATCGGACTCTGCTCAGCAGTGATACAAATACACTATTATTACTGTTTATAGTTTACTCGGGGTAATATGGGTGCTTCTATTATTTAGTAATATGGAATACTAATACCTTCTTGAGTATTATTTAAAAACATGTAATATGTATATGACATAACAGATATCGAAAATTATCTACAATAATTTAAGTTTTATTACTATCACAAAAGATTAAAATATAGCAATTATTATTCCATTCCATAATGTTAAAAATATGTTATTATTTCGATATATCTCAATGAATATAATTTTAAATGAGAACTACTATAATAAAATAGAAGTATTAAATAATTCCTCTTGTCTCGTTTTCAATAACCAAAAAAATCTAAATATACTTTATTCAAGTACTCTTACAAGCACTTTTTAAATGTAAATAAGCGGACGGAAACTACTCATTAATAATAATATATTGTCCTTAGACCTACTACCTACCTACTACAATAAAAAAATGTTATATATAATGTGATGACATATATTAAAAGCTTACAATATAATGAAATATAAAATACGAACCAGAAGGGCTGTTCTTCAATGAATTAATCACAGCACTTGTGACCAACATGACATCTGGGAGTAATTCATATTCAGCTCGTTGATTGATATCTTTAACTGCCTGGAAAGCTAATGTGTAAAATTCGTTGAACATTGCAAAGTATGAACCCTCTATCATTTCTAGAAGGAAATTTGAGGATACCGGTATTCTTGGTATAGATCTACTGACTGCAGTGCCCACTTTTTTTTGAAATCCTTGTGTAACTATTCTGAAATTAAAGTAAATAAATTAATTCTGTTCACAGTATTTTTTAAAACAAATAAAAGAAATAAGGAATAACAACCTTGATGATGCAATACAGAAATGTCTCAGTGCTAACTTTGGTAATAAACTAAGTTGGCGGTTGTAAATGAAGAGGAGAGCTGCCATTACTTTCAGCCGATTCTGTGCATTGATTACTTCAACTTGAGAATGAGGACCCCAGCTGACCAACTTTGTGTTACACTCTTCCCATCTCCGTAGAGCACTTTCCGTTAAAAACTGAGAACCTAGAGATAATGGCTAAAAAATCAATATTTTATATACATTGCCCCACATATATTTTTATTACTTTTTAATAAATTAAATTTATTACCTCATGATAAATTGAAGCTTGTGCTAGGGATGGTAATCTAAAGGAGACAACTTTTGGTTTCCCATTTTCATCAACAACTTCAAAGTTATATAAGCCTGTAACACATGATGTTGTTGCTTATATTTGTTATTACTATTTGTATCATATTTGTAGAAAAAAAAAGCATTTTAACATACCAATCAATAGAGTTTCAATGCACCTACATGACTTTGTGTTACCTTGAGCAACTGAACTTAAGTACCGATAAATCAAAGTTGGGACAAATTGAAGAGTGAATCTATGAAGTTCATTTTCTTTCGATCTATAGAAGCTGAACAATTGTATGCAGACATTCTCTAGCATCTGAAAAAATAGAAGTTTATTTTCTTAATGAATTTACCCAAACACAGTTACTGGCACTGTTAAAAATATTTATTTAAAATATATATTTTAATGTAGTCACACCATCTGTACCTGTTGGTCAAATTCATCACCCTTCTTGTTACCTTGACTTTCATTTTCATCTTCACAATACAATAAATTAAATATTGCAGTTGCTATTTCATGATTGTGTTCATGTTCCGCTGCAAAACTTTTTACTTCATTTTCTCTCAGGGCTGCATACTCACTTAACCATTCTGATATTAAATGTTTCCATTCAGCCATTGCACAGAAAAATCTTTACAATTTTTTGCTTAAATTAAAACTTTTAAGTGTAAGATTCTGCTGAGGTCTTCTTTTAAAAATTATATATATTTTAAATGAAGAGCAAGGAAGTAAGAAGTTTTCACTAGGTTCATAAATAGCTAATGTTTTTTTGGAATGGTTTTGAAATAAATAGAAGGTAATTTTTACGTCATAAACATCATGAAACAGGTAAAATCCACAATGACAACTTGATAATTTTAGCAGTTATATTTTGTCTATAAATTGTAAGTTGTAAGGGTGAATATTGAATATTACACTTAGCCAAAAACCATTTAACTTTTATCTTTTTGTGTAATTTTTAGTTTTGATGTATGATTAAACAATTTATAATTTGACAATCGGACCTGTCAGTCCGACTGTCAATCACGGTCGTATACACGGTCGTATACACAGGTCTTGCAACTTCAGTATGGGGTACGTTGACATACCGACGCTGTTAAGTTCAATTTACGGCCGCCACAGGCATGACAATTCGCGTAATAATTATCCCGAATATTTTTTCAAATCCAAACAAAACAGTTAAATAACAAAACAAAAATAACAAAAAATCCGCAAAACTCAACAAAACGATATAACAATGATTAAATAACACAATTATTTAATTGTTTTGTTTGGATTTGAAAAAGTCGATGAATGCGGTCACGTGTTGGTTGAATGAGACGCGGTATGCATGCGTTAAGTGTGAAAGAAAAAGAGACAGAATGCTATTCGGTCTTCGTTGCATAGCAGACCCATCTATCGTCATGCCTCTGGTGGCCGTAAATTGAACAGAACAGCGCAATCATTAAGCCGACGTACCCCCACTACTGTTGTTGATAGACCTGTGTATAAGACCGTGGTTAAATGGCAAATTTAATGATGCCTGATGACCAATATTTTGATTCGTTAAAATGATGATTCAATGTAATATTTAATTGGTAACTAAATATATTTTATTTTGTATACTTAATCATTTCAAAGTCATTTAAACACATAATTTTATTCATTTTATTATGTAGTGACGTTCATATATATGTAAAGAATAATAATAATAATTATTTATGCCAGTGATAGTTTCGTAAAGGCTTAGACAAAAATAAGACTCCTCCTTTTTTATACGATAAAATTATAATTTGTAAGCCCTACCTAAACTTAAATACAAGGAATAAAAAACATTTATAAAATTTATTTTTTTAATAGTGGAATAAAATTGTATTAAATTGAAAGCCTTAAATATTTCAAATAAGTTATATTATAACAGAACCTACCTGTTTAGTTTTTTTTTTTTAATACTTTAAGATACCTAGACCTACCATAGAAAATATTCTATAATGTAATGCCACGTAGAAGTCAAAAATGTCAAAGTCAAACTATTGAGTATTGGCTGTCATGGAATAAGATTTTCATAAAAAGTTCAAAATAGCTTTACATATTTTGTATAAGTTTGCCGATACTTCTTTCAATGGGTTCTTCACAAAGTTCTGAAGTACCAGGGGGTGGCTCGGAGGGATACCATATCCTAAGAGTTTGTATTAATGATTTATTTATATATGACAAAGCTTTTATTATGAAATACACAAGTAACACGTCAATGTTTTGCAGGTCCAAGACGGTTCTCCAGGCCAGAAAGCCAATCTTGAACCGTTTTTTGATTTTATTGTAGCTATTGAAAACACTAGACTAGATCAAGATAATGATACTCTTAAAACACTCCTAAAACAGAATATTGATAAAACTATAAAGATGCGGATTTATAGCACAAAAACACAATCGGTAAGAGAGCTGATGATAACACCTAGTCAAGATTGGGGAGGCCAAGGACTCCTCGGCGTCAGTATTCGATTTTGTTCATTCGAAGGTGCTAATGAAAATGTGTGGCATATCCTGGTGAGTTTTATTTTATTAGACATAAAAAGTAAGTGCATATCAAGATGTGTTTAGTTTTTTTTTTTTTAGAACTAAATAGACTTATTTTATAGAAACTAGCTACCCATACTAGTCTGCTTTATTGCTGTAAAAATATTGTTATTTAAAATAAAACTATTATTTATTATATTTTAGGAAGTACATCCATCTTCACCTGCGGAGTTAGCTGGATTGCGACCTTTCTCTGATTACATAATAGGAGCAGATTCTATTATGCATGAAAGTGAAGATCTGTTTACATTAATAGAAGCACATGAAGGAAGAGCTCTGAAGCTCTTTGTTTATAATATCAATGATGATAGCTGCCGTGAAGTTCTTATTACTCCAAATCACAATTGGGGTGGGGAAGGTAGTCTTGGATGTGGTATAGGTTATGGATACTTGCATAGAATTCCTATTAGAAGCACCCAACTTATGTCAAATCAAAATCAACATATAGCACCAACACCAATGGTAAGAGTTTTTTTTTTACATTACTTAAACATTTGGTAGATTGATCAGGTATATTAAAATTGATTAAGATTAAATTAAATATATAAGTAAGCAAAGTCAAAAATGTTCATTAAAAGATATTCCTTTATTCTCCTCCTAGGTTCTTCCTTTTTTTTGTTTATTAGCTATTGATGAGCTTTAATGTTATCAAAGAAAACATTTTGGAAATAATAATTGAAAAATAAATGTTTGAAACATACAAGTTTTTGTGTCTTAAATATTTAGTAATAATTAAGTTTCAATTATTTTAACTACTGGCTGAATACAAGTAATAAAATTAGGCTTATTCATTGATTTTCAATATAGTATATATTTTTTCTTTTTAGGTATCATCTCAGAACACTAATGTGCACCAAGATACTTTGATGTCTGGTATTCAATCTTTAAATATTACAAATGAAGCAACACCACTCATTAATGATAATCAAGGCACACATCAGCCAGATCCAATTCAGGTTTCTCAACCACCATTTTTATCTGGAGTGCCTATGGTCAATCCTGGGGCATATACAAGCTCATTTAATAATGTACCACCAAACATAGCAAATTATGTTAGCACACAACCAGGCTTGTCTACAGTACCTTTGTCACAAACACAATCAATGGTATCGAATATGGCTGCCTATTCTAGCAGTAAGTAAAATATTACACCTAATTTAAGAAGGTCACTAGGTATCTTATTATAATTGTAAATGTATTTTTCAGACCTTGCGGAGACTACTTTGACCAATTTAGGCAGTATACCTTCAGTTTCTAACATGCAGCCACCAGCTCCATTACCAAATTTACCGGGTATTCCTATGAATCAGCCTCAACCGTACATACCTATAATGCAAAATTACTCACAATCTCAAGTATCAACATCCTTGCAACAGACCTCTCCAAATTTAGTTCCAACATTTGACATGACCAGTTTTACCCAAGCTCCTTTGCAGCCTCCGCCATTGAGCAGTGGCTTACCAATAGTGACTCCTGTATCATTACCTGGGATGCCATCAATAACTGTAAGTGCAACTCTTCCAGTTTCGACTATGCAAGAAATTCATCAACAGCAAGTTCTACAGCAGCAAGACTTACTATCGTGAATATTTGTTGAATATGCTAATAAAATGCCTCTATACATAGTTCTAGCACAGATATGTATTTTAAACTTGAATGTATGTACATTTTGTATATTATATTCAATTCAAAATAAACCACTTATTTTAATCTTGTTGTTTTTGGCTGTTGATATAAATTTATATGGCATTTAATATTTGTAAAGATATGTGAATTTATTATTTTATTTTGAAAAAGAAATATTATCAAACTGGTAGATATTGATATTGTGACCTGTTTTGCCTGTGTCAATATTCTGACGTAAGTTAATGTATAATAATTTAGTATGATAATAAAATTATACAAATATATATATATTTTATTTATTTATATAATAAACTAAAAAACACACGTACAGAATTGTCACAAAAAATATTGCGAATATGAATGCAAATGTTTTTTTTTTTTTAATAATTTGTGATTTTAATATAATTTTTAAAATTCTACATCTATACTCTCTCTGTATTGGTTATTCGCGCTTTGTTATCTGCCTTAGAACGAAGCTGTTCCAGATTACAAAAAAGTTAACTTAAAATGCGCAATAAAAAATATACTTCCTAATCTTATTTATCATATACTAGCGTTTTGCGCGCGGTTTCCCCCGCATAGATCTCGTTCTCGTGGGAATATGGGGACAAAATATAGCCTATGTTACTTGCTGATGTAGCATTCCTTTGGTGAAAGAATATTTAAAATCGGGTCAGCGGCTTAGGCTTGAAAGCGTAGCAAACAAACAAACTCACTTTCGCATTTATTATATTAGATTGTTATATACTTTATACAGGATTAATTATATTTGTATGAAAATAAAATCTAACAAATTATCGAACAAAAATTGTTGCTTATAGTGTTAGCTATCTAGTCTTACGAGGTTGCTGGTACTTTACAAATAACCCTGTATACCGTAAATATACAAGTATTTTTAAAGAATTATTGTCATATATTTTTATTAATATATAATAAATATAAAGGGTCCTCCAGATCGATTTCGGCCACGGCGGCCAATCTCAAGAGAGATTAGCCAACTGCGCAGGAGATATTATAGTGCACAAGTTTGTGCGCAAACACAGGTGCACTCTCTTTTTCTTAGCTCTCATAATCCGATGGGACGGCAATCCGACACGACCGGAAAGAGTTCAGGCGTAGGACCAACGGCATAACGTGCCTTCCAACTTCCAGACTCCGGGCTGCTACTGAGAATTTTCTGACAGAAAAACCCAGTAACTATTTATTGGCCCAACCTGGGAATTGAACCCAGGACCACCGGGCTTGCGGCCTTATATCTAGCCACTAGATCAACGAGGTAGTCATAATAAATATAGTTACTTGGTGGTAGAGCTTTATGCAAGCTCGTTTGGGTAGGTACCACCCACTTATCAGATATTCTACCACAAAACAGCAGTACTTTGTACTGTTGTGTTGTGGCACAAGAGACATAACATCTTAGTTCCCAAGGTTGGTGGCGTATACGCGATGTAAGCGATGGTTAACATTTCTTACAATGCCATTGTCTATGGGCCTTGTTGACCACTTACCATCAGGTGGCCCATATGCTCGTCCACCTACCTATAAAATAAAATAAATTAAAATAAAATATAGTTCTGACTGTCTGACAAAGAACGCTCTGTAGCGATGAGTAAATGGGACTAAGCATTTGGAAGAAACGCCTGTTTCATAAAATAGTAACATCTACTAATAAACGATTTTGTACCTCTATAAATTTTCATCCAATCGACCCACAGAAAGTGTTATTCTTTTTAGCACACACAGAAAAAAAGTACGGCCACGGTAAATATGGCCACTTATAAGCTAAATAAAGCACTTAATATGCTGTTTTTTGGGTAAATATAAGTAGTTAGTAAGTTATACGTGAATATTTATTTACAGGTACGTATTTTAGAATTTATTAGGTTCATATATCACAAGCGAAGCTACGAGTGCAAGTGCTAGTAAAAAATAACAATGAAATAATTTCTAATCTAAACTTTACCAAAGAACGAATGAATTCGTGACAGTGATAAAAAGTCAAGGAGAAATGAGTAGACATAACGGCTTTGTTGCTTAAAATATAATTTTAAATTATATTTAGCGTTTGTTTTTTAATTAAAATATTTTAGTTGTTGCCTTGTACATTTTTGATTTTACAAAATAGTAGGTATATTTGTTTAATCATTACAAAAGGACTAAATTGTCTATGGTTTCATCTTAATATGTATATTTGATTAGTAGGTATGTGATTAGTACTATATTAGTGAGTAGGTAGTGAGTAAGGTCTAAATCAGCCAACTCTGTAATACGTAAATAGTGAAATAAAAAAGACAAAAGGCATATATATGACAATAATACACTTAACAAAATAGCCATACATCGTTTAATCACGTTCTATATAATTACCATATTAAAAGTTTAAGTCAGACATATTTTCGCATTAATGTTACCATAGGAACCCTCCCAAGTCGCCAAAATATGTAATACCACCCAGGTAATTATTGGGTATTTACTAATTAAAATTACGATATTGCGTTTGTGGTTATTTGTAAAACCAGTCAAATAAATTATTGGGTATTTTAAAATAGACCAAAACAAAATCGCGATCCATCTTCATTTTTGTCTACATTTCATTAAATATTGGAACATGTGTGGAAGATTTAATAATATATTGAAACAGTTTAGTATAACCTTAGAACATAAAGCATTTAGATTTAATTATTTTAAAATATTTTTTCATCTTTTCAACGCGTGTGTTTTTACAAGTAAAATGATCTACCATGATAAAATCTGTCTCACGTATTGTTTATAAAAGTACCTTCTAATATTCTGGCTTTAAAATTTCGTCTCTGATAATAACGTCGTTAAATTACGGGGCTTAATGTTGTATCCATGCAAATATACATATGTATGTTGTATCAATGCATTCGTTCAATTGTTAATGAAATAAAAGTCATGAGTTAGTAAGTAAAAAAACCATATTATTGACAGTTAGTATTAAAATATCTATTAAAATAAGTAGGTAGGTAAGTAGTATTGTTTATGTACATAATAACAGGACGTCTAATAATTAAATACTATAAATAATCATATTCTGATAGGTACACACTTAGCCTACAGAAAATGAACAAACGTAGGTAGTTTAAATTTTGAGCTTACAAAAACTTGTGTTCTTAATTGTCAAAGATATATAAATAAACTAAAAGAATTAAATATGTACATAGTATGTTCCCACAACAATTGTAATTTTTTATTAATATTTGTAAACGTGCCGGTTTTGCGATATAGGAGAACTTATCACATTAATATAAATTATCGTTTATCTTATTTTGAATGTTATTACATAAAATTCAGTCGAATCCGAAGAATCGATCTATCTTAGCAAGTAACATATTCTTACATTAACACGTAGAAGTTTGAGGACCGTTAGGATTCAATGGAGGGTCTAGTTTGAAACTCGTGCGCTTGCCCTCTTGAGGAAGTGGTTTTTCGGAATCCAGACCCAAAGCCAAGTTGTCATGCCCCCGCGTTAGCGTGGGAGCGTCACTGTAGAAAACGCCACCCGCGAGCTCGGACAGCCGGCGCCGACGTCTTGTGTCTTTATCGTCAGCTAAACTTGGCGGTCTCACACTGGAACTCCTTCTTCGTTCTGACCCCATGCGCGTTGGTACTCGTAATGCTTTCTATTTTGAAAGAAATAAATATGCAAGATTCTTTTATTACTTACTATACACTTAAATGAGCGACTAAAGTTGTAATTCAAGCTTACTAGTAAAATGACATCGGCTCACTTTATCAAATGCAGAGATAATAAAAATTTAGGAATTTTATATATTGTAGTATAAGCTATTAAGTAAATATAGATATTTTAATTTACTTATATATACAATTATTATTTTCGATATCGTTTAAGCTAATATTAATCTGAGAAATTACCTTGATTTTTATAGGCAATGAATTAAGGAAGTTGACAACCGGTGGGGAGATAAGATCAATGGGAACATCAGCGGGGTTAGTTACTCCAGTAACCACAGATACAGCTAGACCAATTAGTAGTGTGCCAATGCAGCCTAAGCTCGTATACCATAGATATGATACTCTAAACAGCCAGAAAACAGCGTCATCGTGGATTTCTCTGTAAATTAGCAAAAATATAGATTTTACACGTATAAATAAAATATAGATATTTTTAAAGTGACTTAAGTTTTAAATAATTAAAGAAACTATAGGTAGGTAAACATAAAAACGACATCTTACATAGGCTCGGAGTTAATAGAGGATGTATCGTTGAGAGATATCGGGCAAAATTCAATCGATGTTGGAAGGCGTGGTAAAGGCACGTGAGCGAATTGTGCTCCACCGCCTGCAGCTACCACCAGAATAAGTCCACACACACCTCCAGCTATAGCACCCTGAAAAGAAGGATTTGTTTAGGTAAGGTTAGGTAATTAGGTAAAGTGTATAATAGTTGAAAAAGGTTGTAATCGAGACGTCTTAACGGATATAGAATCTAATGCAGTCTTAGAAAAAGAAGAATGCTCCCAAAATCCACACAAATATACCTAGACTTATGATATAAAATTGAAACTGAACAACAGCCTAAAGGCTTATTGGCCTTGATCAGAAACTGTTTTTTTTTTCTAAAATCCAGTTGGGTATATAAAATATGTATATTAATTTATTGATAAATTCTATATAATCTGATACAGAGTGGGCTGGTTTTCATAATAAATGTTATGTGATATAGGATAGATAGGATCTCGGTCCGATGACAAAGTATTGTCATTAATTAAATAAACATAACTTTTATAGTTCTAAGTATCTTCAATACATTCTGGAAATCTGAATCAATCAATGCTTCAATTTACAAATGCAGCTATATCACGTTGAAGTTTCGTAAGGATTACGGTGAAAACGAATGAAAACATTCGTCGCCAAGCACGAGATACATTTGAGTCACAAATCAATCAAACAAAAACTTCGTGGTGCTTGCCTGGTTTGAACCAGCAATCTACGTTTAAGATACACTTGTTCTAGCCACTAGGCCCATACCTCATTGATTATATGATGTATGTAATACAATAAAAACTTTGTATATAAACTAACCTTTGAATTTGCCCATGGAAAAAGCATCCCGAGACTGAAGAGCCCAAGTGAAACACCTCCGATCATTCCATTGAAGGAGAGTGCGAGCTGGAGAACTGGCCCCAATCTTTCTACTGCGAATACTAGTGCAAAAGAAAGTGCTCCACATCCAAGACATACCCATCTTGCAATCTGTTTAATATAATTATTTACTAAATAAACATAATAAGCTATATAGTTGAATATAATGTAAGTATAAACAACAAAAAAACATAAAACTTAGGAGATACTTATATAGTTAATTGAAATTAAATAAGGATAAAAATGCATTTACTATATTTCAAATCATAAAAATAAAATTAATTTTAATTCTATTATAAGTATAGGCTACCGTTATACATATTAGAAGTCTCATTTGTTGACATCTTTTGATAAATTCATTTACATAATAATAGGACAAATGTTTGCATTGCCCTTGCATTGTTGCGTCGATATATGTTTTACGACGTAATGTTAGGTATAAACAATTTTAACTAATTAGCACTTACAGATGCCCCTTTTTCTTCGGGTAAAGTGATTCCTAAAAGCCCAGTCGCTAAATCTTGACAAGCAATTGCTGATAAAGAATTTAGAGCAGACGCCACAGTTCTGAAAAAAACATAAAACAATAATATCATTGCTTAATAACTGATTATGATAAGATTATTTCATTACTACATGTTATTAAGAATACTATAAAACATTCCAGATAAATTCGCGTAATCTTAAATTGGAATTGTGTCCGCATGAAGAGTTATAATTTAAGATTCTAATTCCCATACTATACTTCTCAAATTGAAACCGGTATGTCGGCTGGTAATTTCTAGTTAGGTCCTAATTCCGAAGACAAGTTAAGTGCCACAGAATTAGTTTCTGAGCTGGCCTCATATCTTTCGGTACACTTGGTTCTAATAAAAAAAGTGAAATACGATAAACTTAGGAAATACGAACATTTGTTACAAATCTAAAAATATATTTAGCATATAAACTTATGTTCAGTAAATCATTAAGAATTATTATATTACCCAAGACTCGCCGCAAATATGCCTGCTACGAAAAAGCCAGGCACGCCGGGGTGTTCGCCGAGCTGCCGGACTACATATAGCGGAAGGAGTCGATCTGATGCGTTAATAACGCCAGCCTGCGGTAAATATTATAGGTTCACTAATCTAATATGTTTGTTATTTGTAAAAGTTATTTTTTCCATAGACAGCAAAAAGTTATTATTAGGATAGAAATAACTATCAATAAATACAATCTTAATAATAATTTTCGCCGAGATGACCGTGGGTTCAAACCCTGGCGTTATAAAGAGTTTTCATGTGTTTAGTTAATTTGTTGATAATCGCACGCAAACTCGCATTCGATGGTGAAGAAAAACGACGGAATAAAAACATAAAACAATAGTCAAGTTGTTAATATTAAACTGCATTGTGTCGCATAATATAAATGAAATCACCAACCGGTTTTTATCATCAAGAATTAGGAGTCAATGCCTCCATATGTTTAGCATATGTATTTGTCTGCATTCCAAGAACATAGTTATAAAACTTATTAATTCATTGTTGCTGTATATTAACTAAATGATTTTAAATAATTATTTATTAAACAAAATACCTTTATCGGATCACATCCAGCGTAGTGAGCGGCCAAGAGAGCTCCGGTCGCGAAATTCACTGAATAGATCGATACTAATCCGATAGCAGAAACCCAAAGAGCAATTCGAGCTTGTGATAAGCGTTCCACTGACAAATACTTTTGTATGGAAGCTTGATTGGCACAAAACATGCTTATCCAGTATATGGTGCCTCCGACCACCACTGACCAAAATGAATGTCTCACAGTGGGGTCAGGATTCATGCTAAAACATAAAATTTGATACTTAATTTTTTCTTTAAATTTTCGTTTGACTTTTCAACCGTACTGTACATATGCTGTAATCAACGTTGATTTTAAAGTATTTTTATGTGCGAAAAATGTAACTGTTAGTCTTCGAGGTTAAGAGAAGTAATAAAAATATAACGTAATTGCCTCTTGCCATTTCTATTTAAAGCAAAGATTTATAAAATCGAGTACCGGCATTTTTTTCCGCATTTTGTATTTTTTGCTTTATGATCTCATCATATTAGTTCCAATATAATATATTTATTATTGATACATTGAAGTTTTTCATGTATTGACTTTGGAATTAGTATGGTCTTTGGAATTTAAAAATTACCTATTCTAAAGATCAAAGTAAATAATATGAAAGCACTTTGTAAATGAAATATCGATTTCACTTATTGTTTGTTGCTTTAAGGAAGAACAATTTAAAATCCGAATAAAAATAACATTTAATTCCGCGTAACAGTTAGTATCTGTTTAATTTTAAATCAACGAGTCTCAATTTTATTGTAAAAGTAAAATTTTATATAACACAGTTACAATAAACTTTTAGTTTTATCGTTATGGTCGCTTATTTCCAATATATGCAAAAAAATTCAAATTTTATTAACTTCACGCTGAGTTATTATGTATATTAATATTTATAAATTTAAATTTTATTTACTGGTGCTATTGTCAAACGACGAAAGCTTTTCAAATAAAAATAGTTTATAGGCAGCTAGGTATAATACAAAAATATTAAAAAAGTTATGTAAATAATAATATGTAAAATATGTCAAAATTCAATATTTACTCAAAAAAGTGTAGCCGGTCAGTACGTCGGGCATAATCCCAAATGGAGTCAGAACCACCTTGTTGCGCTACGCCGAGTGCAAGAACTACGGCCAATGACCCAAGAAGGACTGCTGACTGAAATGTGTCAGTCATTATAACTGCTTTCATACCACCCTGAAACAATCACTTTATAATTACTTAAAACATTCAACAAAGAACGAATCAGCTCATGAAGTTATTCGTATAGCGCTTACCTGAGATGCGTAGAATATACATACTATATAAACCACTGATACCGCCAAATATGTATTTAACCCTGTCACTGTAATTTATAAAATAAAACGATTAATTACATCTTATATCTGTGAGTTGTAACTATTTTTGATAGATTTGGACAGCGTTAAGTTTAGGAGCGGGAAAACCGAGCAATCCCATCGATCCTAAGGTCAAGAGATCGGTGCCTAGGTCAAGGAATTAATTGATTCAAATTAAGTAATTTATTAGAGAATACGCGAACATTTAAAATAGTGATAATTACTGAATGCTGATTTTAGCAACCTATTCAACTCTTTTTTCATTGCAAAGGCGATTTTTTCATTCGAGAAACAAATCGTCATCTGTGGCATCTTTACTTTAAGTGAGCATAAAGATGCTGACGGATATACCCCGCTTATACTATTGGTTATTATAGCGTTACTATGTGAGATTTAGTAGAATGGTTCAATTAATAGAGAAACACCTATTTGTCAAAAATCGTCAATAAAAACTTAAACAACAAGCTCCATGTGGGAGTAAATTGCAAAACAGTTAAAATATGGTAATGTTGCCACACTTGACGGTATCTACAATTATTTAGTTATGTTCATACATTTATAATAATAGTTAGTTGCTGATAGAATATTAAGTGCACGCGCCTGTACTGCAGACACCGACACTGGATTTGAAGATACAATTTTCACTTCATTATAAAAATGATTTCGCGTGAAATCGTACGAATTGATGCCTCCTTCATATTATTGAAAATTTATTATATTAAATATGGTCAATATTTAGTACTCATATTATCAGTCATATTATGTTCGCTTATTCTATGAGCGACACTTAACACTGAGCTTGCGTTTACCTAACTTAAAGACAGTCAATCAATCCTAACGACAAGTGTGAAAGTGTAGAGTTAAACTTCAAAACAATAGTGTATTGATAAAGCGCGACTAGTATTTAGGTAATAATTTATAGATATGAAAATATAAGATCCTGATGTTCATAGAGACATAATGTATACTATTTATAGAATATTAATATCACAATCTGACTGCCTCGTTGGTCTAGTGTCTAGATATAAGGCCGCAGACTCGGTGGTCCTGGATTCAATTCCCAGATCGGGACAATAAATAGTTATTGGGTTTTTCGGTCAGAAAATTCTCAGTAGCAGCCCGGAGTCTGGAAGTTGGAAGTGTGTATTCTCCCGTGCCTCGGAAAGCACGTTAAGCCGTTGGTCCCGCGCCTGAACTCTTTCCGGTCCAGTTGGGTAATCTCTCTAGAGATTGGCCGCCGTGACCGAAATCGGTCAGGAGCACATTATTATTATTATTATTAATATTACAAACTATAAAATATTTACTTGGTGGTAGAGCTTTGTGCAAGTTTGTTTGGGTAGGTACCACCCACTCATCAGATATTCTACCGCAAAACAGCAGAACTTTGTATTGATGTGTTCAGTGTAATTACAGGCACAAGGGACACAATGCGAACGAAACTTTGTATGTCACGCTTTCACGGCTAAGCCATTGAACCAATTTCGATGAAATTTGGTTTGAAGCAAGCCTGGACAATAAGAACATAGGCACTTTTTATATTTTAAGCCGACCCGCCAACACACTAGCGATGCCGCCGGCAGAAACTATTAATAATAATATGTCTTAAATTGATAATATAAAAATAAAAAAAGTTACCTTGTCGTACGATAGCGTTTATGTATTTTGCCATTTTAAAAAGTCCTTAATTTTATAGACAGTAATAGCTGTTCTTATCATTGTTTGCTACACTACCCCCTAACCAGTGTTTTATTTAATACAACTATAAAATTATAAGTTCGTAGGCTGCAATCACTGTTCACTTTTGGAACAATGGGCTCTTTTGAATACATAACTTGATTATGCAATATCAATAAAATTCGTATGCTCCTGGTATATCAAATATAGTTTCGACATTTTTTTACGCCTTGAAACATATTATATTAAATATGCAAGTGACATAGATATTATAAGTACGAGTAATAATATGTAGTTTTTATATAATCCATTATATGAAATCATAACAGAGTATCCTTAATTGAAATTATTATTTATCACCAAATTTGTATCCGACCTACCGAGTTTTTTAAGTTCTTTAATATTAGAATGATTAGTTTAAAAGTTCCTTCATACATAGTTGGTGAATATTCTGATTTTTTTATTCCAGGGTAATAATGCGTATTTTATATTTTAAATTATTTTTTAAACAATTTATATTTTAAATTTAAATCATTTGCGTATGGCAAATACCTATTTGCATTGTTTTGAATGAATTAAGCAAAGTCCATAAACCAATTATATATTTACAATACATGCCATCTTGTAAAAAAAAAATTAAGCAGCTCTCCATACTATCCTATCATTTATGACGTAGAAGCAAACGACTAAACGTGCAATGCGCATAAGACGTGCAAGTCTCTTAGTTTTATCGGAAACTAGAACTCAGCTCGGGAAAAAAATGTTTACCTATGAGGATACACAGTTTTACAATAAATTATCTTCTGCTTTAAAACGTGTGAGCTCATTTCATGTATTTAAGACAAAACTATCAGAACATATTACTCAAAACTATCCACTTTAGAAGTAAATATATTAAATGGCTAAATAAAAAATGAATAACTTGTAATTGATTACGAACACTGAGTTTTACTGTAATTTTATTGTTTCCATGTAAGTGACTGTGTCTTTTTATGGAAAATAAAGATTTGCTTATTTATAACGTCAGAAAGTTTTCTCGAAAATATAATTATTTTGCTAAGCTTTGAAATAGTATAGAGAATTACAACATATAAAAATTTAAACGAACGTAACATTAATTTGTGCAGCGATTTCAATTAATATTTGATGAAGAATCGATATTTTGTAGTATGTGTTTAATTAACTGACTATCGGTTAATTTAGAATCAATCCATGATTTGACGTGATAGCTTCAATTTTTTTTAATAGAAAAATGAGCTCGATGATATTAACAATTAATTTCGGAGTTGTTTCTTTTTTAACTTTTTTTTTTTGTATATTGAAACTACTTTTTAAGAGAGCTATATGTTTATCAAAAGTAAATGTTTTTTTTTTATGGAACT
This sequence comes from Nymphalis polychloros, assembly GCA_905220585.2. NCBI lineage: Eukaryota > Metazoa > Arthropoda > Insecta > Lepidoptera > Nymphalidae > Nymphalis > Nymphalis polychloros. Next base: position 7,769,452 of record HG992247.1, read on the forward strand.
AAACTAATAGTTTGTAATGCTATGTGATGTGTAATGTTATGTGATTTTAACGCAACTTTTACTTAACAGATAACAAATAACGATCAAATATTAATGTCAATTATGAGTCAAATTGTTACGAAACTTAAGAGAATTACAGTTTGCGAATACTATCTATGAATTAATTTTACGACGCTATTGTCATCCCATTGTGCAAGAGTCACTTTGATGTTACAGACTTTATAACACTTAATGCGTTATGAATATCTTTATAGATGTATCTTTAATGTTATGTGATGTTTCACTTTTTCTTAATCTGTTTTTAGTTTAGCGTGACACGCGACTTTGTACGTGCTATTGTTTTATTAAAAGTAAGATTCAAAATACTATTTTGTTGTTTAATCTCATATTTATTAATTTCATTGGTATGGGTACTTATTTGGAAAAACAGATCTTTATTTATTTTTATTTAACTTGTTAGCTATAACTTGTTTACTCATCTACAACATATTTAAACGTAGTTTATTGCAATATAAAACGACCATGAATCCTTACAAAGTATTATTGGGTAACCATGCTTACGTGTTGTAGGGACAACATATCCGTGATTAGAATACTTATATTTTATTTTTCGGTTGGTTTTAGGCACCGTTATTTCATATAAACAAGGGTTATGTGGGTTATAATCTGATTTTACTTACAATAAGTACAATTATACATCAATAAAGGATACTGACCCACGGCTATATAATCATTGATATTTACCATAGTTGCCGATTTATTTTAATAATATAATTGGGCACATACAATTATTAATTATTAATAGTTATAAATTAAAATATTAAATGGTATTTATCATTTAAATATCTGTAATTAAGTATATGACCATTATTATGACTGTAGTACAAAATAACTTGGCTATTACGTACTGACACAATTTTATTATAAAAACAGATTATATAAGTCATTCAAAAAAATATAAACGTATTCAAATAAAATTGCTAAGATAATTTGCTAATTACATGATATGCTATTATATCGTTACATCATACATAATTTTTACATGTTTCTCCATATATAATCTTAGAAGTGTTTTATCATAAAACATAGAACGTTGCATACATACAGAATATTATCTTACTGTATTTCGACCTTACCTACTTTTACTAACATATTAAAATCGATGCAATTGTGATGTAATTTTATTATGTATTTAAAAGTTGCAATATCAATTACCTAAACATTTAATGACTTTATCAGGTATTTTACTTAACGGCACTAATAGTTTCAGCCTTATGATAATGTTAAGAAAATAAGTTTAAATAATGTCATCAAAATAAAAATATAACAGTCAATCTAATTAATTTCTTTCGTTGCCGGTAATCTCTTTGAGAAAATTCTCAGTGACGGAAAAGTCTTTTATGAATAAAAATAAGATAAAATAAAATGATAATTTTTTACCATCAGATAGTGCGAGTGCTGGAGCGTATACAGCCACTGCCGTATACAATATCATTTGCATCATGTAGAGTGCGCTCGCGTAAACACGCATCGATTTACAGAAACGGACTTCCTGAAAAACATTTATTTATTCATATATGTTTTTTAATTAATTAATTATTATAACGCGGAGTAAAAAGGAGGGATGTATCTTAAATTTTTCTTTTTATATCTGTATTATGTACTAGAAATAAATTAAAATATACAAATAGCTAATACCTGATACAAGTAGCGGTTGAAGAGGAATAGCTTTTTGCGGATTTCAATATCTATATAATAATGTATTTATTATATAGATATTGTATTGTATGTATATATATTTTACTCTTACCAAATATTCGTAGCATGATGTTAATCTAAGTCTCATGAAAACTGGAAGATATAGATGACTTGTCACGGGGATTACTAGCACAAATGCTAAGCATATCATCCAAAATTGTCCACCTGCTACGTACATTTCCGCTGGATTTCCTAATAGCTCAATTGCTGTTATAAAGCTGTCAAAATAAATACGTTAACCATTTTATAAAATTTAATGATAAATTCGTGATGATTATTTTTCATTATCATTTGATAAAATAAGAAAAATCAGATGAATTGTCCGAATATTTTTTACTTAGTTCATAAAATACAAACCTTGCTGCTAAACTTAAAGCCATTGGAAACGTTCCCATAGAAGATCCACCAAGTAGAAAATCATCTCCTGTCGTCTGCTTTTCTCCAAAATATCCGTAAAAAACGCCAATAGCGCAAGAGACGATAAGCATCGCAACCAGAACACTGTAATCCTCCCATTTAAATAGTGACACTTCAGTTTCATTTCTTGGTTGATATATATCAGAATTGGTACTATTTATTTCAAGAGGATTAGTTGCTTGTGTTAAGGAGATGAAATTCAAAATCCAAAAGAATGCTAAAATTTCCTGTAAATAACAATGTTTTTAGGGTATTCAATGACAAATTAAATCATTTATGTTTTAATTCAAGCAACCATATGTAAAGTCTATAAATTGATATATAGATAGCATTTCAAACATTAATTATTTTCAATTGCTTAAGTACTGAGTAGTGGGTGTTACGCATTGATCTCTTCGAATCAATTAACACCGACCGTACTGTTTTTTTAATTATGGCAGATAAATGGAACCCGACAATCAAATTGTTAGGAAGACATTATGTCATTACATCCCACAAGCCGTGTCGCAAGCTAAAGCAGAAATTGATTTGAAAGCTCAACAAATAAATAAATCTATATGATTTTATTATTGAAATAGCTTTTAATAGTTATAGTATTAATGTTAAATTTATTTGAAAAAAGCACAATATTGTTGTTTGTAAATGACATAGGTGATCCTGCTGATCATGAAGATGTATTTTTCCCATTGCATATAAAGTATGACTGTAAGCATTCAATGTCACAGAACTATATTCTTGTAAATTAAATGCTTGGATTAATATTTGCAACGATTCGCTTCTAAATGTGTCCGAATTGTGAAGTGCATAAAGTCTAACAAGGTTTGGTCAAAACATTTGAATAACGCTGGCCTAGTGTGCATTGTTTTACTACTAAGTCATCGAGCGAACTACTTTTAGGCACGCTGATAATAAAACTAGTTGCAGAGCGGAAAAAACCGGATTAATTCTCTCCATTACTTCCTTAAGGCGGTTGATTCCGGTATCAGCCGCCTTTTAAATCCTGTTATAGCCGACTCATGAGAGACGGGTTGGAAGACAATATTTGAGTCAACAACATTCCTAACAATTAACAGCATTGATGAAGGGTCTACATCAATGCTGTTAATTGTTAATAAGTGCTAAGGAACTCACTCACTCATACATATATATTATATTTTGTTTCGTTTAGCTGGTCAAGATAAATCATACAAATTTATGTTAATACAAAATGATATTGTAAAACTAATTAATTAATAAATATATAATTATTAGGGTGTATGTTACGAAAAAGAAGTCATAAAATTATAAAAAAAATATTATAAATTAATACCTATTTTATATTTTTATATAATAATTTTGTTTTTATATCATATTTAAGCTAGCTTCTAATGAAATTCCTTGCGTTTTAATTTCTTAGAAAAATCTTAGTTTTCTGGGAATTTGAAGAAACACGATAAAAACAAAACAATGTTTTTTCTTATGATTTGGAGCTTCTCATATTTTTATAGAATTTTATTAAGTTTTTCTTATTTTCTCTTATAGGACCAAAACCACTCTACATAATCGGTACTTGTATTAAATTAATGAGTTTACTTTTGCTAGTTACATACTTAAAATTTTGATTCGATTTGATGAATTCGGATAGATAGTAATGATTTTTGAGTGATGATATTTTTTTTAAATACATTGACAATTACAATTTATTAGGCAAACACGTACGTAAGCAATAATTGTAAACTTGTGATATTATATTGATTTTATGTTCAAAATAGGTTATTTTCTTCAATATGTTCTCTCTCCTCACTGATAATACATTATAACATGTATATTTAACTTTTCAGGTAGTTAAATCACCATTGTGTGATATTAAAATGAGAAATTGGAATAGTAATAGGTAAATTATTGTATACTTGCTACGTGGAAACTATCTCGTAATGGATAAAAAGTTAAGACTAGTATCGACTTCATGAAATACTAAATGTCATTTGTTTTAACTTAACCGCTATTCCCAATACCTACGCTGTCCCGTGTTTAATATTTCCTTTTTACAATAATTATTATAACATGATATATAATTGTTTTAAAAAAAGAAACAGACAAGTTTACATTTCAACTTTTGTTTAATAGATTTAGAATTACAAAAAGACTGAATTTCAATGATATACTGCTTATTTGTATATTTCTAAAATGGTCAATTAATTATCTAAAGCGAGAGGCCTGTCAAGTGGATACATTGTGACGCCGTTAAGTTAAGACAAAATCCATTTCGATTATTAAAACATATTGGAATGTATTCCTTACCAAATAATGGTTGCGAAAGTTTTTGCGGTGGCTGACGAATATGCTATTACGTTTTTAGAATACACTCCTGTCGAATTAGTCGTAGACTACACAATTAACAGTCTACGTGACTGCGATCAATGATTTCATTCATCTTTAATCTACAATACACTTCTTTTTTATTTTGATATCAGATATTATATAATTCTAACTGCAAATTAAACTACACAATTTATTTATTTTTTAGAGTAATCCAGCTGAAATTTTAAGCCTGTGTATATTTGCATTAGGTGTAATTTTCTTATGTCGTAGTTTAGGGGACCGTAGCCAAACAATTCGATACATTTTCAACGGTTTTAGGTCTTAATTCTATTTGCATGAAATTTTACATGTAAATTGTTAGGAAATTAACTTTTTGTAATGTTAGATTTTTTTCATTTAGGTACTACTTTGGTGAAATAATATAATACTTATAGTAGTTAAAGTAATAAAAAAATGTTTGCCTTACGTATCATAATTTAATAAATATTGAAATAAAATATTGATTACAAAGACTTTACTTTCTCCTAAAAACACCCAGACACTTTTGCTACTAAATACTAAAGTACTAAAATATCAAATATATATAATTCCATATACATAATTTTATAAGAAAGTATATATTGCTCTACATGTTTACTGTGGCAATATACGTAGTTATTTTCCTAACCTATCTATATTTAGAAATATAGAATATTTTATAACTATATATTTTAGATTTATAGCTACCTAGTCTATAAACAATCCATTAAATTGAAATGAAATAGCAACTTACCTGAAAAGCATTTTCTGTTCTCATTTTTTTTAAAAGCACCATTGCTGCTGTTTGGTAAATAAACCCTCTTAATTCACTTTTATTTACATTTCCGTTTTGAAAATGATGATCAGTTGTGATTGGTCCCTGATTTTGTCGCACCGAACGTCCTATAAGGCTGTGAAACTATTGTAAAATGTGCTCTTCATGTACACTAATAAATAGTAATTAAGTGTCCAATCATACGGAATAGTTAGCTGACCAAAACAGACGAGGGCTCACGCGAGAAGTCCTACGCGTTTGATACGTACTTAAATAAATACAATCAGACTTGTTTCTTTATGAGAATTTTAAATTAATAATACATTTCACACAAAACAATCCGCATTCACAAACATTCTCATTAAAAGTGTTTAACCAATGACTTTTATAAACATTGATAACTAATCGTATAAAGGTTAATTTTTGATTATTTTAATAAAGAGTCGTAAAATTCTTTAAGTTACATTATGACATTCAATAAAGTTTTCTTTATATTCAATTGCATTTGTACAAAATATATTATCAGTTGTATCTACCTATCATTTTTAATATAAATTGTTAATTACTTACCATAGAATCTGCAAAAATAATCTAAATCAATCTAAATAAAAGTCGTTGCGGATTAAAGAAAAAAAAACAATAAATGTTGTCTTTTCTACGTTAAAGACACACTAATATGTATATTTTCTTTGTTTCTTAGTATACTTTTGCGTCTCAGCTCACACGATTGGTAAAGCGTGGAATCAATCAAAAGAAATGCTTCAATGCTGGACTATCGCTGCACGCTTATTTAACGTTTTATTAGGCATACACTTTGTTAATATAGATATAATATATCTGCTTGGCTCGAGTGCAATTGTAATAATATGAATTATAATAACTTGAAAAAGTAAAGTAAATGTGTAAAAGTGGTGAGATAAAGTCATCTTGTCCTTTTGAGGAGAAGGCCCACTGTTATATTATAATCCGGGTGGTAGCTACTCATGTGGCAGATTCTCATTCACCTCATACAGGAATTCTCTCGATGTTTTCTTTTATGACAGAATGAGATGAAATATAAGCTTAAACACATGAAATTTAACAGTGTTTGGCCAGGCTTGACTCGCAATTTTTAGTTAAGATTCACGCATTCGCCCACTGGGCCATTACGATTCAACTTGCAATTTGTATTATTTTTGATTTCTCGTTGGAAATTAAAAAAATATATATTTCTCTTGGTAATTAAGTACAAATTTTAAACGGCTGTAACGTACTTTAAATGTTAATAGCCTTATTAAATATGAAACTAATTATAATTAAGGTTCCTTTCCTTGTATAATATTATAAACTAAAGCACAGCAGATGTCGAATGGAAATCATAGAGTTAGGGCCAATTTATCACCAAAATAAATTAAGATTCAACCAGCTTAAATTAATTATACCAACGATTGTAAGCAAATATTTATTAAAACAGTATTTGCAAGGGGTACCTACCTAAAATAGGTACTTCATTATATTTTTAATTATTTATTGGGTAATTATTTATTAGCTTTCGTCTTTCAAATATCGCTTATAATTAACTGCACGTTTCATAATAATTAATAAAAATGGCATAACTGTTATGCTATTAGTTAATTAGGAAGAAAAGGTATGTTTTTCTTTACAAATATATAATATAATATATGAATTGAATGATATAATGAATATATTTGTACATATTCATTGATTTTTCGGAAGTGCTTCTTTTGTCAGCAGAATGAAGAATCGCATTTTTATTACACTTATTTCTTTAACGTGCAATTGGTTAGTTAGTTTAGATAACATCTTGCCAGTCGAATTAGAAAATCTTATACAATAACTAGAGGGTTGAAATTTTACATGTTAATTCAGTTGCGATGACAAAGCATTTTCATTGTTAACATTACCCAAGATTGGCTCCAGATGAAGAAATTTTCAACAGTATACATAGACAAGATACTTTGTATATAAAAGCTTGTGTTTAAAAATATGTTTTTACTATTGACTGATTGTTTTAAATATGCCATCTGATCGGCTTAAGTGGAGCTATGTTTGGAGGAATTAGAATTTTTTATTAAATTTAATTAGCACAATTTGATTTATATGGATGAGCATACTTACCTAACCTTTGTATTAATGATAATAATTTTACATTATTTCGGTAATCATGTTTTATACTTTTGTATAATTCGTTGTGTTAGCAAATAATATCAATAACTTATATTTTAGTAGAGAATAATTAAATGATAAACGTTTAATTATAATGCGAATAACAATCGACGGAACTATATGAATAGATAAATTGATCTCCAATGATTTATCCCCGTAGTATGTAAAGGTTCATTTTAATTTTCTAACGTACTAAATCCTAAAAACGTTGTTAAATCTTTTATAATTATAACTAAATTTATATATTGTCACATATTGTAAATTAAAACAAATACAATTTGAAAATATTCATATTAAGAATTTCGACATTGAGAAGTAATTTTACCATTAGGCATTCATGCGCTCCGTGCACAGCTAGGGGTAGGGTGAAGTATGAGCCCATCACGTTGCGCAAAGCATGAGAGCCATCGAAACTCCCCTCCCCGGATATGGAGCGCATAACTCATATATACGCAGGTGTATCTGTTCACTGGACATTACACATTCAAAACTGTCTAATCACGTTGCAAGGATGTGCGATAAAATGGTATGTCCCGTGGTGGGGTGCTTGTACGATTTACCTGTTATTTTACCAAGTGGTCTTGTAACATTCAATTTGGAAAGTGAATGTGTTATTTCATTTTCTTCGTATTAACGCATTCATTTAAATTCTTATCGGGTTAAAAGCTTTTTCAGAAAATAAAAATAAAAATTAATTTTGAGTAAATATGAAAAAAGTGCTGTTTAATTTTTAATTTTTGTTTGATGAATACTTTTTTATTGGGTATAGATTTTTAATGGGTAAATTGTTTGCAGGTATTAAGGTCACTGGTATTCGCGATAATCGTAGGATGCGTTATTGCGCGCCCTGAACCTCCATCATCGTACGGGCCTCCATCTACCTCGTACGGCGCACCGGCGGCGCAGTATGGACCACCTCAACAGCCTATTGTACATAAACATGTATACGTGCATGTGCCGCCTCCAGACAACGAATTGCCCGCCCTGCGCAAGCCGGTATATGTGCCACCGCCGCAGAAACACTACAAAATAGTTTTCATTAAGGCACCTACTCCGCCGACCCCGACCGCACCGATTATTCCGGTGCAGCCACAAAACGAAGAGAAGACACTTGTTTACGTATTGGTCAAGAAGCCAGAAGAGCAACCAGACATCGTTATACCCACTCCAGCACCCACCCAACCTTCCAAGCCAGAGGTTTACTTCATCAGATACAAGACGCAGGTATGTTCTTAAATTTAATGTATTTTTTATAAAATATTTTGTTGTACGCGTTTTGCGTATGCAAAAACTTAAATCATCGGTGATGATGAATGTGAGATTTATAACAACAAATATTTGTTGTTGTATATATTGTAGGTAGTTAAATAACTTCACATGAATAATTAAATAACCTGCGTTGGATTTGTTCCTGAATTTAATTCAGTTAATTTATGTGTAGGTTCAAAAAAATTATAATAGTAATCTCGTAATCATCTTTAATTATCCTCGACACACAAAAATATTTGCTTTGCTCTATTTCCTTTTGCTGTGTTTGCTGTGTTCCCGGTGGAAAGGTAACACAATATTAGATACATGATTGGTAGCGCAATAACGGAACTGTTTATATTTCTTTGACATATTTAAAATTAGTTTATATTGGTTTCATACTCTCGTATTTGTAGTGTTTTTATGTACGAATTAATAAACCTCGCAAGTAGCTAAAATTAAACCTTTTTAATCTTTATTCTTTAAATAAGTTTAATTTTTGATTAGCAGTAATGGTTTAAATTCTCTGAATTGACTCTGAAAAATCTTTGAATAGACGAATTAGTTGACTAATTGGTGGCCATTTTGTGACGTATTTGGACTACTACATCCTAAAATATACAAACTCATAGGTGGCGTAAGATCAACTATACCATTAACGCTCGTCTCAGCATTAAGAAAACATCCCACCAGTAAAATCATTCGCAAGGAACGGTACCCTCAGGTCGACCGATCATAAAAGTAAAATTATATTAAATGCAGTGCTTAGTCCTAGTAAGCTTACTGTACTTACCCCAAATAAATGAAAACCAAATGAATGAACCCCAAATGAATGAATCGTTTCAGTTAAAAAAATAGAAAAATAGTTTTTAATGGTTTTTAATAAAATTGTAATGCATTCTTATACATTTTATATATAAATAATATCAGCGCACATACAACGTAAAATAAACCATTGTGTAAATAAATCAATACAGAATCATAATTCAAATATGTAACAAATTTTTGACATTAAAGATAACAGTAAACACTAATATAATTTGAAAAAATAATAGGACATAAATAAAATACTAAATTAATTGTACCTACATTATTATTATTTAGTCTACTATGTTATATTTTTTATTCTGAATAACTTAATCTATTGAATTTCTTAAAATTGGTTAATTCGTCACAAAAATATCAATATAAATTCATAATTACTAAATTTTATTATATTTTGAAGTAGATAAAGATTTATGAGTTTCAATAATAGGTACAAGTTGCTATGTTTTTCTTATTTAAAATCCTTCTAATTTTGTAACTTTGTAATAATAATTATGTAAGTCTCTTCATAATCCTAAGTAGCATGATTACTTGCATATATTTAAAATAAAGGGACTGTATTATGAAATTGAAATAACACAAACAATTCAATTAGTATTGCACAAGAAAGAAACATTAACAGTAAATGTTTTTTTTCTATCGTTGCTACTGAAGGTTAGGTAAATATTAAAAACCAGTATCAAATCTTAAATGAACTTCCAAGGAATATTTGATCATGATTGTTTTACTCATTTTATTTTGAAATTTATGAGGATTATTTATTTCATTTTATAGAAACAAGAAGGATACCCCGCCGCTGCTCCTCCAGCTCCAGAGTATGGGCCCCCAGCATCAGCTCCATCATCTGAATATGGAGCTCCTTAAAATGGTTACAATGTTCGCCTGCATGCCCTTTCTTTTAACAGTATACCAAAAATATAAGCTGACAATTCAAAGCAGTTAATATTAAACATACCAAAAATATACTGAAAATATTTGAACGTATTACGTAAACTGCATGCAACTGTTTAGAGTCATATGGTGAACCGTAAATCTTGAGGGCAACCGCTACCGACGACTGGACTCAATGGCATGAAGCCAACCTGTAGTGCAAATTTATTTTTATCATGCATCAAATTGATGTGCGCTTGTAAATACTATTTTATACTTATTATTAAATGTTTTTTTTAATACTCTGTAGTTTTATATCTACTTAAGTAATTTTGTTTGTTCAATTTTTACTCGTGTTTTATAACAATTTCAACTGAACGAACAGACCGACACCTATATGAACCTATCGACATTGACTATGTAAGAATTTCTTAGGTACACGATAAGAAAATATCAACAATTAATAATAAAATAATGTCAAAATGTCTCTAAGAAAACCAAAAAAAAATTGAATAATTTCCAACTAGAAATAATTACATAAGGTGTTAACAAGGGAGGACATTTAGTTGCGTGCTAAAAGTGAAAACTTGTGAATCAGATTAGAATGCTGAAGGTAATATTTGCATGTAAAATATATTCTTACCAAATACTTCACAAAGAAAATAATTGTGTAATTTAATTAAATTTCGTTAAATAAATAATAAGGCCTATTCTTTTTCTAGGTATTAATGTTGTGTCACACAAGGTCTGTATTACTAGGATTGTTTGTGTTTCCGTTGTGATGTAAGTCGACCACGTTCATAGCATAATATACACATTATGAGAAGTGTCTCACGGCACTATTATGTCCCAGCAATTCAGTATTTTCACTTTCACGAACTTAAGAGTACCGCTATGCTGACTGCTTCCGGACAAACTATTATGTCTACCTATTATTATGTGTTTACAACAAAGCAGTTGATGTATCAAGTACACAATATATATGTATATGCACAACGCATTTTGGTAGTAAATAAAAGACAAAGCCAATTTTTTAAATGTTACACAATAATTTTAAATTCTTTTTGAACGCGTGTTTTCTTGGTTTTCCGAAAGGGGTTAATCCTCTTTTATATTTCAAGCGATGAAGTATTGATGATTGAAAAGGAACATATAAAAGGAATATACGAAAATAAAGAAAACACCGATTGGAACACATATCTGTGGTGCTTTTCCAGTAAACAGTTTTTATAGTCGTTTACGTTTCAGTCAAGAAAAGCCGGGTAAAACAACTACCTGCAACAGCGTCCGTAAGCAGCTAAAATTTAGATGGGTAGGACGTAGTGACAGTGATGTAGGTATATGAATAATGACTGTTACGAAATGAACATGTGGCATCCAGACAAATAGAATGCGAATTATTACATTCTTGACGGTTTGTCAAATTTCACATTTATATCTCATGAAGTAACAGCAAAACAATGTTGTGCCGCGTTTGCGTTTTTGTTTTGTGTCCGTGGTTTAGGTGAACTTAAATTATGATCGAAAGATCAGAACTGATTTAGTATCTTTATTAAAAATAAAAGAATAACAATTAAATCTGGACGGTGAAACGGTTAAAGAAATAGAAACACACAAGTGATTGCGTGAGTTACGCGCGTGTTCGTACAGAGAGAATGAATGTACCTATAGATAATGTCTAATGATCGTCCATTATGTTGTGTATGGCTCATATTGTTGCATCGTAAGATTATTCTAAGAATATAGTTTTATAAGTATGTTCATTTCAGAAGTGCTCGCATTATATAAAACAGAGCTTAGAAATGCAAGTCGAGCAAGTTAGTATAGATATTGCCAAAAGCTATTGAACAGTTATCTAAGTCTGTAGCTAGTTACTAAGAACACGAAGGTTCCCTTCAATTCAATGTTTTATTTTGTTTTTATTTCTCAAAATGTACCTGTCTTTTTTAGCCATAGAGGTAAAATTAAGGTTTTATATATTTACTAGCTGTGCACCGCGATTTCAAGCGCGTATAATTAATAAAAATATAATAAATCACCAACAGCAGACTTATAATATTACAGAATATACAACATTTTTAGATTTATTTTCGTGAGATATTAGTATTTATTGGTTTTCACCGCACCCTATCTAGATAGGGCAAAATACAATTGGCCTTGAGAGAAACAGCATTCCCTTAAAATAATTCCGACAAACTTGAATGTCTTGCCCTGTGCTTTATTATTGTGACTGCCTCGTTGGTCTAGTGGCTAGATATAAGGCCGCAGACCCGGTGGTCCTGGTTTCAATTCCCAGGTCGGGCCAATAAATAGTTATTGGGTTTTTCTGTCAGAAAATTCTCAGTAGCAGCCCGGAGTCTGGAAGTTGGAAGTGTGTACACTCCCGTGCCTCGGAAAGCACGTTAAGCCGTTGGTCCTGCGCCTGAACTCTTTCCGCTCGTGTCGGATTGCCGTCCCATCGGATTATGAGAGCTAAGGAAAAGAGAGTGCACCTGTGTTTGCGCACGTACTTGTGCACTATAATATGTCCTGCGCAGTTGGCTAATCTCCCTTGAGATTGGCCGCCGTGTCCGAAATCGGTCTGGAGGACCTTATATTGTGACTGCATACGATACCTTCGCAGGAAATTGTGTCCTTTAAAAACTGACAGTAAATCTATGTATTTAAAGAAAAGACTATTATCAAAGAACCGACTAAGTATAAATTTAATAAAACAATGAGAAAAAAATATACGCGGCGACGAAACGAAAAGCGTACCAACCTTCATCGCTTTAACTTCAGTGATGAAAAAAAATGCCGTAATATACTTTTTTCTAACCAGAATGACATTTTCATGCTTTTCCCTTTTAAGTCACATATTTCCATACAACCATTTATCCTTTACCTTTACTTACCTATTCACTACAGTTGAAGGCGCGGGCAATAGCTAGTTAAATATATAGTACCTACCGAAAAACAAAAGAAAAGTGTCTTACATATAATGTTATATTAAAAAAAAACTACTACCCTAACAAATATATTACAAACAAATACAGATAGAGGCTTACCAGGTCACTGTCACATGTACCAGCATAAGCTGAACCCTATTTGATATGATTGAGCATATTGATCGGGGACGCAATAGAATAACGCATCCCGATTTTGGGGGAAAAATAAGGTGGAGGAGGATGGAGATGGGGTGTAAAAAAACCATTCCCCCAGTTAGGAAACCCATGGTTAACGAGATATTCATAATTAAATTTTTTGAGGTTATGTCACTTCCGAACTATCATTTTCTTGTTTTAGACTAGTGAACATGGTCCGATTCGGTTCTGGCTTGAGCGATGTGCTTTAAAAGTAAACTAACACAACCTAACGAACTACATGACTACATGACTATGCCCTAGAATTTTATGTGTAATCATTCAGGTACCCCGAACTAGATTTTGATGTGTAATTATTCAGGTCCACCTTATCGTTAGTCAGCCATAGCCGGAAATCCACAATAAACACACGTAAAACACCACGAGTACATTCACGTAACTACGAGAGGAATGGGATGACAACATCAACATAGGGTCGCCGGTCGTATGTTGACATAAATAAAATGGCGGAAAACGTTCTGTTTCATGATCATACAAATTTAATATATAATTCTTTAATTTTTATTAATTATAACACAATAATTAATTATTATAACATAACAGAAAATATTTATAAGACAAAATCATCATAAAATAGTATTCTAGAACTTTAAAAATGGACCACCATAGCAAATTTAACTCTGATTGTTGATGATTTAGCTGTGGCAATGGACAATTCAGAACAAATAGACTGCATTTATACAAATTTTGCCAAAGCATTTGACATTGTCGATTACTACATTTTATTGGAAAAACTTAGTGGCTACGGTATCAATGGTAACCTTGTAAGGTGGTTTAAATCGTACTTGATGGGCCGTAAAATGAACGTGGTTATCGGCGGTTACCAATCACACACATTTACTGCGACTTCAGGAGTACCACAGGGCCAAATTCTTGAGCCAATATTATTTGACATTTTTGTAAATGACATAGTGAATTGTTTCAAGCACTGTCAATTTCAATTATATGCTGATGATCTTAAAATATACAATAAGATAAATGATGTCAATGACTCTATAAATATCCAAAGTGATCTAGATAGGCTTTCGGTATGGTGTGATCATAATCATATAAAATTAAATTATCCAAATTGTTACAGTATAGCCTTCACTAGAAAGACAAATAACTTTAATTTTGATTACAGTATTAAAGGTAATGTCTTAGAGAAAGTCGACGAAATACGCGATCGTGGAATTATTCTAGATCATTAACTAAGTTTTATATCTCATGTAGATAATATAGTTAAAAAATCGCTCAAATTTTAAGGATTTATCTCAAGAGCTTCAAAAGATTTTAAAAGGTTGTCAACCAAAATAACATCATTTAACACTATGATAAGAAGCCAACTTGAATATTGTTCGGTCGCATGCAATCCTCACTATCAAGTACATAAAGATAGAATTGAAAGAATACATAAGAAATTTTTACCTCATTTGGCTTATAAAGGCAATGTTTTTAATTAGAACGAACGTTAATTATATAAAATTATTATTATATAATTATATAAAACTCTTTCACTATCTAATCGTAGAGAATTAATGGATTTATGTTTTTTGCACAATATTGTAAATGGAAATATTGATTTATTCTGTTTGTTTGTTCAAATTTGTTGAACAGAATAAAATTGGTAGTACCAAGATATAACGCTAGGAGTCTCATTAAAAATAAACAAAATTTTAGTCAACGATTCACGAAAAGTAACCTGGGCAGGGCTGCACCCATAAACAGAATCACATATAATAATATTTTCAAAAAAGCTGGCCTAGATATTTTTCAACAGTCTACTTTACGCTTTAAAAGACAGATTAAAAAGTATCTCACTACTTAACGTTGCCTCTCATTTATTTTATTCGAAGATGCATGACTATTACTCATGTCAAAGTTAAGCCCATAATTTTGTTGATATACTTTGTTTAATTTAATTTAATCAATGTTTTAAAATAGCGTTTATTTATTTATTTTTAAGTTAACATACAAAGAATGTACTGTTTTTTTGTTTTGTTTTTCCTATGCATGTTAAGTTAGCCTATAAGTGAGCTAGCTAGATATAGAATTTTTATATTTATGTTATTTATGATTCTACTCTAAAATAAGGAACTAAATTGTATACAGCGTTGGCTTCCTATATAATATAATAAAATATTTAAAAAATAACTACGGACCTCCTAACTCTGGGAATGGTGTCATTCGAAAGAGGGAACACACTATAAAATACAACACTTATTACACGTAAAATCGGGATGCGCTATTCTAATACCAACCCATATTAACTTTCGATCATCATCATTTTACAGACTTTATTTATACTTACGCAACTAAACGTGGCTAGCGTGATATTATATAGCCTAGGACCTTTCTCGATAAATGGGCTATCCAACACAAAAAAAAAAAAACAATTCGAACTATTAGTTCCTGAGATTAGCCGGATCAAACAAACAAACTCTTCAGCTTTATATATTAAGTATAGATATAGATATACATTTAATAAATAATTAATGATATGCGATAACGGTATAGTCAATATACCAATTCAAATTATTATATTTTCCAGAAATATATTCACATATTATAGTTGTCAAAAATTTTAATCTGAATAAAGTTTTTTTATGGAGATTCTCAAGTCAATACAGCTGACAACATGCGATATTTTATACAACTATTATCTATAATTGTTTTTATAGCAGAGACCTGAAGATATGAGCTAAGTATATTATGTTTTATGAAGTATATACGAGTTGTAGATGTGATCATATATTTTTTTATTTTGCTCTTCGTTTCGACAACTCGCTCTGTGGTCACAAGTGGATTCTCTATGCAATCTTCGACGTCGATTGCGCAGTTTTCATCATAGGTCGTCATATAGGTCATAAGTCATAGCTCAAACATAATCTATCTACACCATGATATTTCCGCAACAGCATGGGATTGTCAGTAGGCGTTCTACTTCTCTTAATCTTGCTAACTACTAATAATAAAAACTGAATTAATCGAATAATATATAACAAATAAGTATTTGCATAATTATTGCATATATATATTTTTTTTATTTACAAATCAATACTATTATTATAAACCTGAGGAGTTTGTTTGGTTGAAACCGCTTATCTTAGGAACTACTGGTTCGAATTGAAAAATTCTGTTAGTATATATATTATCCCATTTATCTAGAAAGACTATATATATCATCATTGTTTTCGGTTTGTAAATAACTTTGTAAGTTAAAGTTTATAGGTTAGATAGGTATTTCGTTCCGTCGCGGCATAGTTTTTTTCTCATATAAATACACTCATGTCTTTCAGTTTTAAAAGGATACAATACGCAGTGAAGGTATCGCTTGCAGTTACAATAAATAAAGCACAGGGACAGACATTTAAGTATGTCTACGTGATTTAAGGGAATGCTGCTTTTCTCATGGGCAATTATATGTTTCCCTATCTAGATCCGGGTGCGGCGAAAACCAATACATACTAATACTTCACGAAAATAAAACGTGTATTTTGTATGTGTATACTGAAATAATATAAGTCTGCTCTTAGTGATTTCTTTAAGTTATACGCGGGCGAAACTGCGGGCACATCTCCTTAAACTATAACTGCAACATCAGGCGCTTCTTAAGGGCCTATACTCGGTCTCCTTACCAGTTCCTTTGGGGTTCCATTTCATCTTAATCGATCAAGCGGTAAAAACCATATACTTAATTGATCTGTTTCAATAGTAATTGTAGACCTATGAAAAAAGACCTGTTTTGAAAAGTCATGTGTCCTTATTTATCTAGAAAGTTTCTCCGTAAATAAGTCTATAATAATATCTCAAGCCGACCTAGCTATTTTAGTCGCGTTGTGAGAGACGCCTTCACTTCAATAGTGACTTAGTATATTTAGGTTATTAAAGACGTTTGAAGGTTCATCGTTATAATTTCAAGTAAAAAGATAACAAGTAAAATGTCTTTGAGTGTTAAAAAAGAAATTAAAATTGATATGGAACCATGCGTAGTGGCATGGAGTAATCAATTATTTGTTGGTACGGATAATGGCTCAATTTTAGTAAGTAAAACAACTGATTTTTTTTTTGCTTTACATCTACTACACTTGATACCACTTACACTAAGTAGATAATATCTATAAATTATAACAATCACAAAATATATAACATAAAGGTTATGTGAAATTCCTAAATATAAATTATTATTAGTTATGTAAAACTACCTTATGATTTGTTACAAAAAATTTAGTCGTTTATTTTAACAAATACGATGAGACTATTACACTTTTTCTTTTACCACATAATTTTTTTTTCACTTTAGACCTTTGATGCTAATCTCACACCCGGTGCATCTTGGACGGCTCACGAAGTACAATTGTTTGCGATAGCGGCAAATGAAGACAAAGTGTATTCGAGTTCTAATGATGGAGGACTAAAAGTTTGGACTTCTGATGGTGCTAAAAAAATGGAGTTTCCAGCATCTGAGGGAGATATAGGATCTATATGTCTGAATGGCAAACATGTGTATGCTGGTGATGAGTTAGGGAACGTGAGTTTAATCATATCAAGTATATATATAGACTTTGATTACAAAATTACTTATCCTTTATCCTTATTTAAGTATTAAAATGCAAACATATTTACAGATATATGTTTTTGAAGAAACCGCTTTTAAAGCTAAATATAACGTCCTAGAGGAAGTAAAGGACATAGCGATAAGTCCACCATTTATGTTTACCGCAAGAGACCTTTACGTAACTGTAACAGAAATTAAGCCTGGTATGCAAATCAAAATAATTCAAAGAATAGTACAATGACCTTAGTGATTGACGAACTTAATAACATTGGTATCGTTACAGACGAATCCAAAGAACGTTTCATAACACAGCATGTTATGGAAGGACGCGCTCCTTTAAGAATAGATGGGACGCATCTCGTGGTCACGAGTAGAGGCGGCAATAACATTCAACTTCACAATACCTCGTTTGATAACAAATTTAAAAAGTTACACGAAGTTAAGGTATAAGCTAAATATTTTTCATTCATTTTATTTTCAGTTGAACTATTATAGTTTCATTTAAATTTCGCTGTTTTACTAACTAGGTGCATAGCAAAAAACCACTTCACATGCAATTCTTTTTTTTAATTAATAGCAAAATGTTAGAAGTATTTTTTGCATTGCGTGTAGTGTGGTGTTACAGATATGTCATAAACTAAATCTTGATGAAATTGACCTTTCTTGCATGGAAGTTGCAATTGAAATTTCAGATACGTTTTTTACACCACTCCAAACCTTCAGTGTCCAGCACTCAGCCGGCTTGCACTCATAATAATTACTTCATTAATGTTCGTTTTAAGCTCTTTATTTGCAATTTTTTATACATCTGAATAAATATAATCGGTTGACTCGGAGAACGCTCAATGTGATTAATTTACAATATTTACATAAAAAACATAAAAATCATATTTTCTTGATGAACTTTTCAAAAGAGTTAGAGAGACTTTTAATATTATATAGACCTTGAATCCTAAGGGCCGAGGATATAAGATTCCTATGGACAAGATACATACAGGTAATTATAATGATTCAAAGGTCTAAGGGATTAGGGATTGCAAATTATTGGCGCTCGGCCTATGAACTATAAAATTATCTGTGGTACCTCATCGGTTATTGAACAAGGCTTTTGAGGATTATTAGACCAATTCTAACCACGTTGATTTTTTTTTAATCACGAAAAAAAGATCATTTATTATTATTACACTTCTAACGGTAAAACAATTAATAAAGTAACATTATTCTTTCTCTGATAATGCGAATTTATTGTGATTTTAGGTCAGCGACATGATATTGACCAGCTTGTCAGTGAGTAATAGTTTCGCGTGGACAGGTGGGTGGGATGGTTGCGTGAGGCGATGGAAAATCGCCGAAGATAAATTGCAACCTGCAGGAGATATCGATGTAGGTGCTTGTATTAACGCTCTCGTCGCACCTGCAGGAGACAATGCTTACGCACTTGTAACAGGCGGACGGATTGTTAATATAAAAGCGTCATAAAATATTATTGTTTTTTAATAAATAATTTTATGTGAATATGTATTTCTTGACTTGAATAAAAAATACTTTGTTTAAGTAAACAAGCATTAATGTGCTATTATGCATTAAAATATTTGTAAGGAATTCTTAACAATCAATAGCAATAGGATAGCCTTTTTTAATGTATAGGTAGGCGGACTAGCATATGGGCCACCTGATGGTAAGTGGTCACCAAACCCCATAGACATTGGCACTGTAAGAAATGTTAACCATCGCTTAAATCGCCAATGCGCCACCAACCTTGGGAACTAAGATGTGATGTCCTTTGTGCCTGTAATTTCACTGGCTCACTCAGCCTTCAAAACGGAACGCAACAATACAAAGTACTGCTGTTTGCGGTAGAATATTTGATGAGTGGGTGGTCTCAACCCAGACGAGCTTGCACAAAGCTCTACCACCGAGTGATTTTTAAGTAAATGATTTAAAAAAATACTGGTTTTACGTAACCGGTCCCCGAGCTAGTACAACAGAAACTCTTGGGCACAGAAAGGCCTTGGTAGAATGCATTAATTTGACATTGGAAGAGGTATCGGATGGGGGCGACGATAACCAAGTCAAATTTAATCCTACCAAGACTCAAGCGTGTTTTTGTATACTGCGAAGAGGAGTCCATTCCCCCTGACTCCGACTTTCCGAAATGTATCTGTACCCATCACTGACAGTATTGAGCTTCCAAGGGTTACTTTAACATCCAAACTCAACTTTGGACAATGCATTGGAACCAAAGCTAAAACTGCTGGCAAAAAACTTGGCATCCTCGAAAAGGTCAAACAGTACTTCACACCGGAACAGCTTCTGTCACCTTATATCAAGCTCAAGTTGGATCTTGCATGGAGTACTGCAGCCATTTATGGGACGGCTCTGCTAAGTACCAGTTTGATGTTTTGGATTCAGTGGATCGTCGTGCTAGAAGGCTCATTGGCAACGAGATACTGGTTAATACAAAACTCCAGGTCTTAGAACACCGTCGTAAGGTTGCCTATCTGTCGGTATTCTACAGAATATATTTCGGAGTGTGCTCAAGAACTATGTAATTTGGTTCCCCCTTCACCTTTTTACCACAGACCGCGAGGCATCGAAAAGATGTGTAACCGTACGTAGTTGACGTACTTAAGACATGTACGAAACGATTTGCTTCCTCGTTTCTAATATGCACCACTAACTAAGGTCTGGAATACTCTCCCGACCTCCGTTTTCCCCAGCACCTACAATATGGGTACCTCCAAGTCAAGAGTGAATAGGCATCTTCTAGGCAAGCACACTCCACCTTAGGCTGTATCATCACTTTCCATCAGGTGTGATAACAGTCAAGCAGTAGCTTATATATTTAAAAAAATATATATGTATATAGAATATATATGTATATAAAAATATATATGTATATAAAAATATATATGTATATATAAATTTATTTCAGTGTTATATTTAATATCCAAAACCAAATGTATCAAAAATTATTTTGGTAGTTAAATGTTACAGCCATTAGTATGAATTTTAATAATAAAACAAAAATCTACTAAAAATATGCATAAGCATACATACAGTTTGATTACTTTGAATAATTGCGGCACACAATTTTTTCTAAGAAAGTAAACTTATTTTGAGTGTAAATAAACTAACAGTTCATAATTTTATTTATAAGAATTCCTCAAGCACATAAAATTTGAATTAAGTAGGTTAGGGTGAATGATTTCATCTCACAAACTGCAAGTTCCATGCCGATCAATATTATAATAATTATGATATCAAAGTATTCTTGCAATATGACTGATACAAATAATATCTACTGATACTCATATTTTTTTTACATTTTATTTAATTAATATTTTGAATACTCGTAGGTTTGGTAAAATTGGAAGATAATCAATTTTCAATTGTTATTCAGTTATTTTAATTTATGTAACACAAGAACAAAACACTGCAACTTATGTTTTGTCATTAAGGTAAATGTCGTTTGAACAAAGCAATTAACAGTTTTAATTTAATAACATGAATACTTTTATTTTTTTACCTTGACAAGGGATTACATAAATAAAAATAAAATTTAACAAAATATTTATGATTTACTAATCAATTGTACATGAGTTATCTACATTTTAAATGGTAATAAATATCACTGTTAAAGTTAGATAATAATTTCAACATCACAAAGCTCTGCTTCAGAAGGTAATTTGATGTTCTTTGGATCTATATAATTGGGATCAATGGGGCGTAGGCCAGCTTTCTCACGGCGGTGCAGTTCTAAATAAGCTTCTCTCTGAGCCCAATCCCTCATGTGTACGTCAGGAGCATAAGCCCATGCAAATCCTCCAAAAACAAGACACAAAGTAATTGAAAAGAAATAGGATGCATGGTGCGCGTTTGTATCTTCCTCCTTGCTAGTATAATCGAAGCCGTAGCTAACCCAATTTTTATCTTCTGATGTTTTGGAATCGCAAGCAGTAGTAGCTGTATCACTATTCTTCTTTGAAGTAGAAATGTTGCGACTAGTTTTCGTAAAGTAATTCCAAACAGATCTCTGTACAACAGGCATGTGACGAAGTTTTATCAAAGCAGCCATTGCCAAATATAAATTGTAACCCACTTAATAATGTATATTCAATCGGTTTATAAGTTTATTTTGATTATTTCGTTTCGTATTCCCATCCCATACATTAATGATTATGAAACCATTCACAGATAAATAAGGAATTTGTTATTAGAAAATGTATTATCTGTTATAAAACCGATATTTACAAGAAGAAGAGATTTTCATTAAAGATAAGGTACGTACAATGGTATGGATTTCAATGAATATTCGGGCTTTGACTTTTATTATTCCTCATCATAAGTCCTATGATCATCTTAATTGGTGAACAAAACGATTTTAAATTGTATTAGTAAAATATATATTCTTAAGTTTCACTGGTCTAATAAATTAGTTTCAATAGTTTTGTAGTAGATAAACGATACCTAGAATTATTTATAATAACCTGTATTTTGTTTTTAGTCTATAGACACGATGTCTTTTTATAATGATTGAGCATCGATGCATTTTTTAATCTGTATATTCTGTCAATTTCTAATTGCTATCAATGTTCAACTATAAACTGTCATTATCAATTTGACATCGGCAAAATCAATAGGACATGGGTAGCGACTAGCGCGAATACCCTACCTATTCATAAAATTGTTAACACTTCTATTGTGCCATACGTTTAACATTAGCGTTTAGTCTTTAACGTAATTCAGTTCGTTTTTTTATTGAGTATTGGATTATTTAATGTAAAATAATTTTTACATGTGCTACTAACTTAAATCTTGATTAGGTATCTGATAAATAAAAACTACACGTAAATACTAAATATGGTTGTCAGGCAATATAACGAAGAATTAAAATATTTAGAAAAAATAAATCCACATTGTTGGAAAATTAAGAAAGGCTTTCAACCTAATATGAATGTAGAAGGCATTTTTTACGTTAATAATACGTTAGAAAAGCTCATGTTAGACGAATTAAGGAATTCTTGCCGGCCCGGCATGACGGGAGGATTTCTTCCTGGAGTCAAGCAAATAGCAAACGTTGCTGCATTGCCAGGAATTGTTGGACGATCTGTCGGTCTTCCGGATATACATTCAGGATATGGATTCGCTATTGGTATGCTTAGTATACTGTTTTATGAATGCTAGCATCATATTTTAGTTTATATCAAGAATTTAATAGAAAATTCTTCAAACATGCCCTAATAATTTTTTAGTTGTGCAAGCCAAAGAAAAATATATTATAAAATTTTGTGTGATACATAGATGGTAATGGCCAATTTCCACAGCTCTTTCTTATCACTTACCTTTGAGTGTAATTTTCATAAATTCTTCTAACTAAAATAATTCTCGTGCTAACATACTGTGTAAAAGGAACATTGTTGTTTGTATTATAATAAAGGATTTTTTCAATACATATATTTTTTTATTTTATAGGTAATATGGCTGCTTTTGATACATCTAATCCTAAGTCAATTGTATCTCCTGGAGGTGTAGGTTTTGATATTAACTGTGGTGTTCGCCTTTTAAGAACTAATTTACATGAAAAAGATGTTCAGCCAATTAAGGTAAGTTGTTGATTGAAAAATTTAATTGAAAAACTATTGCAGACTAACAAATTATTAAATTATAGGAACAATTAGCCCAAAGTTTATTTGATCATATTCCTGTTGGAGTAGGCTCTAAAGGTATCATACCCATGAATGCTAGAGATTTAGAAGAAGCTTTAGAAATGGGTATGGACTGGTCTCTGAGGGAAGGGTATGTATGGGCTGAAGATAAAGAACACTGTGAAGAATATGGTCGTATGCTTAATGCAGATCCATCCAAAGTGAGCTTAAGGGCAAAGAAACGAGGATTGCCACAATTAGGAACTCTTGGAGCTGGTAATCACTATGCTGAAATACAAGTTGTTGATGAGATTTATGATAAATTTGCTGCTGGCAAGATGGGCTTAGAGAGAATTGGCCAAGTATGTGTAATGATACACTCAGGAAGTAGAGGATTTGGTCATCAAGTAGCAACAGATGCACTCGTGCAAATGGAGAAGGCTATGAAAAGAGATCAAATTGAAGTTAATGATCGTCAACTAGCCTGTGCAAGGATAAATTCTGTTGAAGGTCAAGATTATTTAAAAGCTATGGCAGCAGCATCTAACTTTGCTTGGGTCAATCGTAGCTCAATGACATTCCTTACACGTCAAGCATTTTCAAAACAATTTAAACTGGCTCCTGATGATTTAGATATGCACGTTATATATGATGTTTCTCATAATGTAGCCAAAATAGAAGAACACATTGTTGATGGTAAAGTAAAAACTTTACTTGTTCATAGAAAGGTGAAAACTTTTACGATCAACCTAATGTATTGTAACATTAAACCAGATACTAATATATAATTTAAAATAACAGGGTTCCACTAGAGCATTTCCTCCTCATCACCCACTAATACCAGTGGATTACCAATTGACTGGACAACCTGTATTGATCGGAGGGTCTATGGGCACATGTAGTTATGTGCTAACAGGTACTCACCAGGGTATGACAGAAACTTTTGGATCCACATGTCACGGAGCTGTGAGTATATTTTTTGTTATAATGATATACAAGACATAATTTTGGAGATATTACTAAATCAAACTTATGTTACATCAGACAAATAAGCCTTAAGGTTAAGTTTTTCTTGGTTGGTTATATTTTGAGAAAGGTGAGATATGTTAAAATAGCAAAATCTTTATATGTATAATAATCATAGAATTGTCTATATAACCCAATTTTCAACAAGCTACAGTCCAATTATTATATTTATATAATATATATATATATATATATAAAGATTATAATTTTGTTTTATGGTATGGTATAATACAGAAGTAGAATACTAGTAATAAGTGAACAAATTGTACTTTTAATTTTATTTATTTTAATTTTGCACTTTACAGGGCCGTGCACTATCTCGCGCTAAATCAAGGCGAAATATTGATTACAAGGATGTATTAAATAAGTTAGAAGGTATGGGTATTTCTATAAGAGTCGCCTCACCAAAATTAGTAATGGAAGAAGCTCCAGAATCTTATAAGAATGTGACTGATGTTGTAAACACATGTCATTCTGCTGGCATCAGTAAGAAGACTGTTAAATTACGTCCTATTGCTGTAATTAAGGGATAAATTATATAAGTTATATTACTATGACTGACTTTCAAATCATTAGCATTCTTTATTTTAGATTCAGGGGTTATAAACGGAAAATAAATAGTAAAAATAATTGCATTTCATTAGGAATATTATTCTAGTTTAAATATTTAACAAAAGTAGTAATTATCTTTAGAATTATATTAATGCCTTTGGTATACCTTAGTATTTGATACTTTGTTAAATTTTCCTCCATTTTTTTCTTCAGATTTATTACATACTAGTTGAGCCCGCGGTTTCCCCCGCCTATAACTTAAAAAGAGACTTATCACTAAGAGCGACTTGTAATATTTCAGTATATACAACATTTTTAGTTTTATTTTCGTGATGACATTTGATGCTTCTTGCATTAAAATCACAGACTTCCATACAAAATGCTTTACCCATACTTGCGCGTACTAACGTATTACATAAACTGTTTTTAATTCGTAATATGCCACTACCCTAACGAAATATATTACAAATACAGACAGCGGTTTACCAGAGCGGTGTCTTCCAATTCTATAGGCAACAGCGCGGCAGTTGGCGCGCTTAACATATATACGCGTAAGCGGAGATGGCCCAGTGGTAAGAGCGCGTGCATCTTAACCGATGATCGTGGGGTCAAACCCGGGCAAGCATCACTGAATTCATGTGCTTCATTTTTGATTATAATTCATCTCGTGCTTCGTTAAGGGTTTTCCTTCACCTTTAAGCGTGAGGAAACCTGTATGTGTTAAATTTCACTGAAATTCTGTTATATGTGTATTCCACCAACACACATTGGAGCAGCGTGGTGGAATAAGCTTCAAACCTTCTCCTCAAAAAGAGAAGAGGCCTTAGCCCAGCAGTGGGACATTCACAGGCTGTTACTGATCATATAGATCTGTGCGCCACACATTAAAATAAACTAAATCTCTGAAACTGTTCATTTTTTAACATTGTTTTGTTCCTATAAACTTTCAATCATCATCATTTATAGGTAGCTAAAATTTCAGCCAATTCAGTTATTTTATAGCATTTTTAACGAACGATTCTTTAAATTGACAAAACTTTTTAATCTATAAACTATTTAAAATAAAAAACACTAAATTATACTATAAACTGCATCCAAATCAGTTAAGCCGTTTCTAAGATTAGCGGGCACAGACAATAATTCAAACAATCATTGGTTTGTTTTCTACTGCGTTAATAACAATAACAGTTTGTAATGTCCACACAGAAATCAGTTAAATTTTTATTATGTGTATAGATTAAAACATTTCTTCAAAAAAGATATTCAATGGATGCTAATGACATATGGTAAGTCAGTCACAATTATGTACACAGGATACATATTTGTCATCGCATTTACCATTTATGTAAATGTAATTTTGTAGTATAGTCTATGTAATGTTTGTTTTAGTATATAAATAAAAATACTAAATTACATAGTTTATTTAATTGATGGTGAGTAATATTTCACTAACATTATATTATTAATACTGTATTTGTGTTGACTAACATTGGAGGTATTTCATGACTAAGTTGTGAAGTTCTACAATCTATATTATTTTCATTTTATCAGCTAGTATCACTAGTAAAGCAGTTCCGAGGAAAAACAGACCAGATGGTAACACAGTTGTTGTATAATCAACTTCATCTGAAACAAAAAACAGATATATTAATAAAACATGTTATTTATATGTACTTTTTATAAATAAATATTTAAATACAATACCGGATTTTAATTGCGTTGTCTCATCGTCTTCAGTAGCCCAACCCAAACATCTTTCTAACGCTGATTCCCAACGTTCACGACGTATTTCTCTTTCTGAAATTGTTATTATCGTTATTAAATTATTGGAATATTTTTGTTTATCTAATTTTCTTCAGGATGATATATTTAATGGAATCGTTTCATGATATGGCCCATTATAGGGCTATTTTGATGTTAACACAAACTAGGAAATTGAACGAAATGGATCGTCAAATTGGCATACACATTAGATATCACATATTCTGCATTGACCAATGAAATTGATTTCCTATAGTTCTCAGACGGGAAAGCCATTGGATGCTGCATGGTGTTTCGAACAATGGAAATGCCACATTCATGATTTTATTGCTTGAAACAGATCAAACATTCATTAAACATAAATGCAATCCTGATTGCATAACGGAAACAACATTATCTCCTATATTGCAGTTTCAAAATGGTATCAAGGTAGAAGGTACTGGTTAAAAGGTAGAAGAGACAATCCCTGTTTATGGATAGCAAACTGGGTACAATAAATACTTATATTATCTTCATAATTTTTTACATATTTTCAGCCGTATCCATGTTAAACATTCGCTACCTTCATTTGTAATCGATGGCAAGAACGTGTCTGCCGGTGGACTAGGCGTGCTCGCAGGCCAGACGCGAAGCGCGCGACCAGCTACTATAGCTGCTCCTAGTGCGGTACTCTCCATCATTAAGGGACGAATCTAAATAAATAAATATCATACATTTAAGTATAATAGTAATATTAAGTATTTATATATTAGTCAATAACAGTTTTATTTATTACTAATTTATCAATACGCGCCTCTATAATAAATGAAATAATTTTCCATTAAAAGCAGTTCGTATTTAATTCGAGAGTTGGTCGCGTACCACGGGCACGCCCAGCGTGTCGGCCTGCATCTGCATGAGCGCCGCGTTCTGCGCCATGCCGCCGTCGGCCAGCAGGCGCAGCAGTGGCGCGCAGTCGGTCGCCATGGCGCCGCCCACCGCGCGCACCTGCTGGCACACCGCCTCCAGCGCCGCGCGCACCACGTGCGGCCGACGTGTCTTACTGCTTATACCGCACATCACGCTGCACGGAAACAGAGAATAGTGACATTATTCGAGACTGTTTATTAAACTTATAATTTCGAAATATTTTCTCTTCACTTTATATGGGTTTGACAGTTTTGTTAGCAGGAAAAAAATATATTTGAAGACATCGCATCGATTCAAGACGCATTTCAAAAAAATTAACAAATGTTAAAATTCTTTGTATATTTGTCGTTAATTCGTAAATAAATAAATATTTTGTTATTTAAACAAAACTAGACATCGTAGTAGACGATAAAGGTAATAAATCAATAATCAAATCGAGAGTTAAAAGTATTTGAAATAATCTTTTCCATTCACGAAATTAGAGATTTCTTATATGTATATGATGATGAAAATAGTTATTTACCCTCGTGCATCTTTTCTCCAATGCGGTGAGTACAATCCATTAAATGCTGGTACGAAACAAATGCTACCTTCTTCATCATCAGTCACTTGGGAGACTTGATACTCTGTATCGGACACATCATTTAATATTCCCAAGCTATCTTGCAGCCACTGTAATGTGTCGCCTAAATAATCATTTATATAAAGTTAATAACAAAAATTACAACAAATTTTATTACCTTCACGAGGCATAAAAATATTTATAGATATTCTATAGATACAAATTTTTGGTAAAAATTATTCAAGATATCAATAGTAGAATCTCGGACACCAACTATCATGGTTAACAATATTAATTCTTATTTTGCTATATCACATACCAACATCTTACGTACGTTTTTTTAAAGAAGAATATCATACCTGCTATTGCCACTGATCCTTCTAATGCATATGTAGGTGGTACATTTGGTCCAAGTTTATACGCTACTGTTGTAAGTAATCCATTTTGGGAGTGCACTATCGATTCTCCTAAAATATTTTATAATAATAATTTTTTTGACTCTGGTTTAAAATTTAAAAGATTATTTAATGTCCTAGTTGCATTGCTCTATATTTATATATATATATATATATATATATATATATATATATATATATATATATATATATATATATATACAGTGGTGGTCGTATAATTAGAAACACTACCAACGGTCCTTGACATTATGTAAGATACTTCACCGCAACCGTTTTTATTTTGAAATTAAACAATAAATAGGACAAAAATATGTTCAACGATTTATCATTTATTAGAAAAACGATATAAATCCCATTACACAAGTGCAGTTACAATATTACATTACGGACAATCATTTAAATCAGTGTTAAGGTATGAACAATAATGGTCAACTAATTAGAAACAACAACAAAAAATATAAAAAACAATATTTTTTTAAGTATTAGTAATTAGTATTGTTATTTACGAAATAGCTACCCTTCTACGAAATAGGATCCCTTATTTTCAATAACAGCACTGCAACGACGTGGCATTGATTCAATCAATTTCATACATTTTTCTAGGGAGATTGAATTCCATGCTTCAACAAATGCTTCATATAGTTCGTTTTGACTGGTGTTACGTTTGTTTGAGACTTTCTTTTTAACAATATACCAGAGAATTTCTATCCGGTGTAAATCCGTACTATTTGCTGGCCAGTCTAAAACGGATATACGCTGTTCGCTAAGGAAACATTTAATGCTATTGGCCGTGTGTTTAGGGTCATTGTCATGTTGAAAGATCCAGGTTATATGCAAATGATCGTCCGAGTAGGGAATCATTGTATGCTCTAAGATATATTTGTATCGCCATTGATCCATTGTACCGCCACCGTGTTTGACTATACTCCTTGTGTATTTATAAATAAAAGCATTGTTTACAGGGCGTCTAACATAGCGCTTTCCATCGGAATTTACCATATTTATTTTTGTTTCATCTGAAAATAACACTTTTTTCCATTCTCGTACCGTCCAATTAACATATTTTTTAGCGAATAATTATCGCTTCTCTCGGTGTTGCTTGGTAAGAAGCGGTACCTTCGAGAGATTCTTCCAAACAATTTAGCTTCCACTAATCTTCGGCGTCTTGACGAGATGTTTCTCGGGTCATCAGGCGAAAAAGCTTTATTTTTAATCTGGTTGGAGCCTTTACTTGGGTCTTTTTTAGCAACACGAACGATTAGCGTATCTTCTCTGGGAGAGGATTTTCTTGGCTGGGCCGACCTTCTAAGAACATTTTCAACAGTTCCATGTGTTTTATAATGATCAATTGCATTAAAAACTTTCTTAACAGAACAATTTAAATGCTCAGCTATTCTTCTGTACGCCCACTTATGATCTATATGTAAATTAACAATTACAACTACTTTTATTTTTGCCCATTGTGAACAAAATAAAATTCAGCTTAAATTTTGAATTGCCGCCAAAATAATAGAAAAATAAATGTTATTCTCTAATTTCCATAAAAGAACGAGCTATGGATGCTTTTTTAAAATGTTTCTAATTAGGCGTCCAAGCGGCCAGTAACAGAAAATAAACTCCTACATGTGTAAGACTCATTTTGTAATTAAAAGTAAGATATGTTATATATTTTATGCATTTAATGAGTTTTTTATTTGAGTGGTTATATTATTGCATGATTATTAATTATTGAATGTGTATATTTTTTACGAACATTTGTACGTTGAAGTTATACTTTCTTTATTCATAAGAAGTGTTTTTAATTATATGACCACCACTGTATATAAACGAGCCACTAATAACGAGATCTCTTAAACTATCTGCCTGATTGACTTGAATTTGTTACAATTACTCCTTCCTCGACGTAGACACTTACTAAGAACGGATTTATGCAGATCCTATACAAAATACATTTTTCTTCTTATCTATCCATGTAAAGCCGGAACAATTAGCTAGTTATAAATATAAGTCAGAATGTTTACTATTAAATCTCAATAGGATCTTTAAAAGTGTAATAAAGACAAAGAGATAAATTTATTTTTTTAACATCTTCAAAGAATTATCAAGAATATCTTACCATAAAAAAAAAGTTTTAGACAAATATTTAAAAACATGGTCAAAACTTGTCAGCATAAATAATATTGAATGTATGTAAACAGTAATTCACCTTAGTTACCTGTATTATAGAGCAGAAAGCAACCAGTTCCATAGGTGCATTTCACCTGCCCAAAATTCATACAATTTTGCCCAACCAATGCTGCTTGCTGATCACCTAAACACTATAAGTATAAAAATTAAATGCTAACTACAAAAATTAAATATATAGAGAGTCACAAAAAAAAGTAATCAAATATTAATTAAACTTAAAAATTTAATGAAAATTTTCGTTATATAAAAACCTGATTCAAATAAAAAAAACAACATATCACCCCAGCAATTGGTGTGCCAAGAAGAGCTCCGGTAGATATATATCCATAAATTTCAGCTGAACTTTTTATCTTTGGTAGTATTTGTATGGGAATATCAAAAAAACGTAAGAGACCCTTGTCCCATTGTAAACTCTTGAGTGACATTAATTGAGTGCGAGATGCATTTGTAACATCTGTTGCATGTACTCCTCCTCGACAACCACCTGTGAGATTCTGAACAAATAAAATAGTTATATATGCCCTGGATACAAAAATCTAAATTTATTTATAGAATTATTTTTACTTAAAAGATATGTTGCCATTAAAATTGCCACCCGATGGAAAATTTGTTTCCATGGCAGGTTATTTAAATTAAAAAAAAGAAATTATACATAATTTAAGTACACATAATTCCATCTAAAGGATTAATAAAAGCAAAAATATTTATTGTTATTATAAAATGTCCAAAATATAAATTATTATTTGATGAAATAAGAATCATTCAAAAGGCGCTTACCCAAATTAACCAGGAATCTACAGTGCCGGCCATGCACTCCCCTTCTATCACTGCTTGCTTGATAGCAGTAACATTTTCTAATAGCCATTTTAGTTTCACCGAAGAGAAGTATGTAGATAAAGGAAGTCCACTAGTCTGTGTTACGGCATTAATGCATTGTGCTCCTTTGGTTTTAATAAGATCATCAACAATTTTAGATGTTCTAACATCTAACCATACTGCAATTAAAAATAGGGCAATTTAGTTTATGTAATGTTTCATATTATGTTTTTGAAATTTTTTTACTTACCAATGGCACTATATAATGGCTCCCCTGTTGTAGAATTCCATACAATTGTTGTTTCTCTTTGGTTTGTAATGCCAATACCCAGAACATCATCAGGATTTATATCAAGTCTTCTTAAGTTATCTATTGTGACCTTTTTTTTACAATGAAAACAAATGTTGATTAAAATATTTGTTCAAATGAAAATGATCATTTATGTAATTCAAATATTGAATTGTTCAATCAAAATTGAAATGTTATCAAATGTCAATAAATGTTGATAAGAAAATTCACCAGTTTATTCTTTTAATTTTCTAAAATTATATATTATTTATAACAAATATATAACATAAATACTTGTTTTGTACTGCAATATTTATTTGTTTTAAAATAGTAACATACCTCAATACATTCCAAAACTGCACTTAAAATTTCTAATGCATCTTGTTCAACCCATCCTTCTTGTGGACTAAATCTTTTTAGTGAGACTTGGTGGTATGTGAGTACTTCTGAAGTATTAGCAGCAAACACCTAAACAGTTGATTCAATTTACCTTTTTTCTTATACTAGCAAAATAATAAAATGATACAACAAATCTTACCAAGAACTTGACATTTGATGTACCTTCGTCTATAGCACCAATAAGGGGACCAAATTTTCCAAATTCCCGCATATTACGTTAAAAAAACTAATATCATATCTCATTATTTTTTTAAATAATAAATCAACAATCAAGGCCGATAAGAATAGAGGTATACTGTCTTCTCTGTAATCTGTACAATGTACTTATGTACATATTCTAGTTAGACCTATCTATTGAACATAAATGTCAAGTGTCAGTATCTACTATATATTATCTGATTTCATTGGAATCTGGACAAAATAAACAGATCAATGATAAAATCCTAAGTACATATTATTTTATGTGACTTAACTTCTAAATTTTACATTTTAGGAAATAATTATAAAATGTATTATTTTTTCTACTATTGAGTTTTACTGTTTACTAGTTTTATTCTTATGAAATTATGAAATAAAAAAACAAAAAAAAGGAAAATTAATCAGTCGAAATCTACCAATAATAAAAATTTACCAATGTATCGAAAAGATACAGGACAGTGTTGACAATTTAAATTGCATGCATAACCAGACTTGGGCAAAATGCAATCAGATTAACGATTACGATGACTTAATCATGGTTAGAGTATAATGAAAGTAATCGAAAAATGGTTTTCATAATTACTTAAAATAACAAAGTTTATTCTAATTTTCACAATAACTTTATTTTCTAAGTGTAGTAGTTAGTTGCAGAATAAAACAACAAAAATAATTAAATGATTACGGTTAAGGCGAGTGATTTTTACTAGGGTTATTTTTAAGTAAATTGTCAACATAAAGCTGTATGGTAAAAGTTTTTGCCTCTACCAAAATAAAAAAAATAAGTCAATGATAATTGCACTGTCATATACACAGGTTTATCAACAACAGTAGTGGAGGTATGTCGGCTTAATGTTGCTGTTCCGTTCAATTTACGGCCGCCAGAGGCATGACATATTGACAAAAGAGGTTATGTTCGATCGCGTAATAATTATCCCGAACACTTTTTCAAATCCAAACAAAACAAAAATAACAAATTATCCGCAAAACTCAACAAAAAGATAAAATAATTATTAAATAACACAATATTAGGGAGAGAAAAATATACGTCACGTGTCACTCAACCGGCACGTGACCGCATATATCGATAGCAATGACGTACAGCGGAGTTGTCGCGAAATAAAAGTTGTAACACAATCGTATCTATCTCTCACCACTGAAATTGGACTTGGTTGATAGACCTGTATACAAGACCGTGGTTAACTGTTAAATTAACATTTGACATTGTTGACAATTCAGAAAATATAATGAAAATTACATATATATATATGTATATATGAAAAATGTATGCAGATACGAAAAAAAATCAGTTGATGTTTACATATGTATTTTAAAAGTGTACCCTTTGTTTTTTCAAGTGAATAATTTAAAAAGATCCTAATTTTTATATCATTTCATCCAGTAATTAGAGCTGATTTACAGATATTTTTAAAACATTAAATATGTCCAGAAAAATTGAATTTGTTTTATATGAGAATGGTAAAGAACTTGATAAAATTGAAAAAGAAACATCTGTTCATCCCTCGGAATTAATGAAGTCATTAGAAGAATTTCGGCAAATTGTCAATGTAACATTAACTAAAAAAATTGAAGGTGGAGAAGTTCTAGGTACCGTATGTTACACATAAAATGTATTGAGGCTTAACCTCAACCTTTTCTAACTAAAGTTAGTAACTTTAGTTATTATATTTCAACATATAAAAGTATTTTTTTTATTCAACAATTCGATAAAGATGTGTGAAGCAGAAACTTCTATCTTATATATTCGATGATACCAACAAAAGCAAAGCAACCGAAAGATTTATAAATAAATATAATTTATATATTAATTTTTTTTATTACAACTGGGATGCTATTGTAGTATTTTAACAATATTTTTTCTATCTATGTTTCAGAGGACTATTTTAAAGATGATGTTGACAGTAGTGATGGAGAAGAAGAACTTGTTCAGCAAATCAGTCCAAAAAAGAGAAAAATGTGATTTTGTCTTAAAAATGGATATACAGGGTTATTTGTAACACACCAGCAACCTCTCAGGACTAGATAGCTAACATCATAAGCAACAAATTTTGTTTTTCAACTTCGGACATAACTCAATACATGAAAAAAAAAAAAAGATTTTACAAGATTTGTCATACTGTTGTGATATTTGTAGGTCTATATTTTATTCATACACGAAAGGACGACGCGACGCGTCAGTCTTTGCGATGCGCGTAGATTTATAAACGTTGAAGTGGGAATTAAATGAATACTTATTTTTGTATGAAAATAAAATCTAACAAATTATCAAAGTTGTAAAACAAAAGTTGTTGCTTGTGGGGTTAGCTATCTAGTCCTGCGAGGTTGCTGGTGTGTTACTAATAACCCTGCAGAAGATTAGAATGTATTTATTATGTATTTTAATAACTACTCTAAGCTGAACCCATTTATCCACGCAGAGCACACCAATCAGCTTATTTTTGATTCAGTACCAAAAAGAGACTACCCTGATCGGAGTAAAACATTACTTTAAGGAAAGTTTAAGGAACCTTTTATTTAAAATGTGCAGTTGTATATAGAAATCTACCATCAAAGTGGTCATCTTTTCATGAATTGCATCATTTAGAAATGATACATTTCTTATTTGAAAATGCCCATGGCATTGGATGCTTTGCATGTAGGACTGTATACATGAAAAACAGCTCAAAATTGAGTAGATTTGCTTATTTTTGCTGCCACATTGAATGAGCTAGCGAGTGTATATGTGAGAGAGAGATAGAGGTATGGGGGAAAGTGTATGAACATTTAAAAAATAATTAGCTTTTTAAGAATTTTATGTTTAACAAGGAAGTATTAAATAAAATCAACTATTTAGATCTATTCTGTATTTATTCATTTTTTAATCGGTTTTGTAACCTTATTTACAGTTAAAACATTATTTATGTACATTTTAGTGAATGATTTCTTAGCATCGCATCAGGTGGACATTTATTTAAAGAGTACAGTAATTTCTTTATTTTTTTTTGGTACTAATGGATAATCTATTATTTAAAATTAAATTGTATCTAATGATAAGCTTTTATTAATATATATATATATATTTTTAAGAATAAATAATTTATCTAAAAACCTATTATTATGAAAATCTATTGTTTGGAATGTTTTTGATCACAGCAACATTTATTTCACATAAAAAATATGTTCATAATTCTACTACAGAGTAAAAGAAAGCAGCACTTCTGACTAATTTGAACTTGACAATTTATTAATAAATCTAGTCAGATATAACTAAACTATTTAGTTTTAGTTTAGTTATAAAATAAAGTAAAAATTTGTTAAGACACAGTTGATTTCGCTTAGAATATAATATCATTATAATATCTGAAAGCTGAAAATATTTAAGATAGCATCTTAAAAACCATTATGTATAATCTAATATATGAATATGGAAATAATACAAACTATACATATTCTAATATATAATGTTACAGAAATTTTCAAAAACGTAATTTGTCCTATTTATATAGTCCACATTTTAATTAATAATTATAATATTCATGGAATGTTCATCACTAGTATAAGTTAATTAATAAAAACAACCAAGTCATACTAAGGAACCAACAGGAGGTAGTAGAATTAATAATGTATGTAAAAATCGTAATGGTTGTTATTTAATTTACAGTTGCATTTCAAGTTTTATATTGAATGCGTACATTTAAACTTGCTTAAATAAAAAAGATAATTTTGAATATAAACTAGCCACTCATTTATACCATAGATATCAACAGATCTGTTTAAACTCAACTGAAGTACATAATTATCCTTCGACTTTGAGTGTTGAAACCTACGCCACTATTACAAAATCATACCTACATATTATGTAGTTTGAGGTCAAGCCGTCGAGCACTTTTCTTGATAAAAATGGTAGTGATATTGCAGTCTTATTTTATCAAATTTTTGTATTATTTAATCTTGATAGCTTTTTTAAATACTCAGGCGCACATGCTACACAATATATAGTTAATGTCATACGTCATAAACAATACTTATTGCCTCTAGTATCTAAGTCATAGTCGAGGACTAGTTGATGGTGGCCTTGTCGTCAGGAGGTTCAGAGTCTGAGCAGCATAAATCACAACCAGTAACACCACAATCGCACAAAGACGTTGGACGAATTGAATTGCGGAATTTCTAAAAACAATGCTCTTATTTTAATCAGATATTAGGGGTATTATAATAAATAAATCAATTATTATATAAATGATTTAACGTGGTTAAATCATGTCTGATTATGTTTAAGAAAAATAAATTAAAAACAAGCAATTGGTACATACTTCTCTAAAGTTATTTCCAGGGGCTCTGATGATGACTGCTATCGCATACACAGGTATGCACAGTAGTGATACTGAGGCAATAATCCAGCCGAGCACTTGAGCCCAAGTCGGGTACTGGTATTGACGATAAGTAGGAGGCGTATAGTCAACCAGACTGGCCACCCATAAAGCCAAAAGTAAAGCTGGCGCGGCTATAAGCCAGCAGAATCGAAAGTACAATGACGGTCGCTGACCTGAGTGAGAAAAGCTAAATCAAAAACCACAAATCATATCACACATATACCATGCAATATCCTTATTTTTGTTTTATTTTCTAGTATAGGTATTTATTTGCATTCGATTACGCTAGCTAATGGCTAGAACAACTCAATGAATTATAAGCGGAAATTCTTGGACATTGTTATTCATAGCGTAACGTTGAAACATATTAACAGAATATATTTTTAAAACGTGAATAAATTGAATATATAAAGTGAAAATATAAGATGAATTACCAGTCATTTGTTTGATGTTCCGAGATAGTCTATCAACACCATAGAACCAAGCTATGGCTACTACTTCGAAGAATGCGAGGTATGTGATACTGAGTGAAGCTGCATAAAAGTCCATTAGTTGAAAAAGGTATATGCCGCTATGTATGATATGTGGCAATCCAAAGACTAGAGAAACAGCGCAAACACACAACACCAAGAGTTCGTGGTATACGAGCCGCCTTCGTATCATATCAGGAAATCCGTCTTGAATAGAAGTCACTACAACTTCTACAATCGCAAACTGTAATGTTAAATACAATTATTATTTATCACATTTTAACACTGTAATAATATTATACATATATTATTTCGATTTAAAAAAGTAAACTAAACAACTCATTTCATTGCTTGACTAATTATTCATTGCTTAGGTATATCTCTCGTTTCCGTCGAGTAAGAGAAGAAATTATAAGGACAATTGTACATATTAAGTATAGCCTACCTACCAGGATTTTGCCTACCTGTGATTTTTGCTTAAAATTCACGTGTTTTATCCACTAGATCACTATATTAATCGTATTTAAGGATCATCTACATACCTGACTGTTTAGGCCTAAGCAGAGAAACATGAAGAAGAATAATACTGCCCATAATTGTGACGCTGGCATTTTTGCAATGGCTTGAGGATATACGACAAACAGTAATCCTGGACCTTAAATGAAGAAAATGTTTTAGATT
Organism: Nymphalis polychloros; assembly: GCA_905220585.2. Classification (NCBI taxonomy): domain Eukaryota; kingdom Metazoa; phylum Arthropoda; class Insecta; order Lepidoptera; family Nymphalidae; genus Nymphalis; species Nymphalis polychloros. The sequence continues at coordinate 7,807,794 of HG992247.1, forward strand.
GAGCACTAGATTATCTTGTGTCTGTATCATACAAATATAACTCCGTTTGTAATTGGATCGGGATTATTTTTCAATACTTACTATCAGCAATAACAACGTTCACAGGTGTATTCTGTTCGAAAGCAATGTTCCCGATTGTAGCGAACGTAAATATCCCAACGATGAGACTAGTAACCGCGTTCACCAAAGAAACAGCTAATGTGTCGTGTAAAAAGTTGTTATCAAAACGGTTATATGAGGCAAACATTATCATCGATCCGAAAGCGATTCCAATAGAGTTGAAAATTTGTGATGCGGCATTAACCCATGGCTTCGATTGTTTTAACAGCTTCCAATCTGGCTTAAAGAAGTATCTTAATCCTTTATCAGCTCCTTCAAGAGTTAATGACCGACCAAGGAATACTATAATTAGTAGGAATGGTAATGTTGTTGTAATGTATCGAACTTTTGCTGATGATTTTATGCTTTTCCATAGGGCAAAGTAAACAAGGACCCAAGCACATACTAAACAAGCTGCCAACTCCCACCGCATGCCACCAGGATATTCAATACCGTCACTCATGCTCAATACTTTCTTCCTGAAATTACATGAACATAGCTAATATTATTATAAAAAATGTATGTAATGGGGTTCGCAGTGTGCAGATTCAGTACCGTACGGCCCATCTATAGATAGGGCCTCTGTGTCACAGGAAACGTTTGCTACTTTGTCTATCTTTTTCGTAATGGACAGTCAATTGTATAACTTAGAATTATTTCAATTACCTAATTTCAATATTTCCAACTTCAATAGTTCTGTTCACCCATATGAATAAATGCTGACATTGGTTAATTATTTATATAAGACATTTGGAATAGTTAACTCATATACCATCAACACACTGAATTGACATAATAACATTTATCCTCAGCATACGAGTAATTTAGGTTAGATGTATACCTATTTAACATTAATGGTAAATATGATAATAATAGAAAGATATACGTGAGTTACAGATTTGTACTAATATGGACATTATTTTAGACGTAAATAAAGGGCAAAATACCAATTTCAACACATAAAAGCTATAAAATGGAGTCAATATTAATTATTAACAAGTCACAAAACGTCAATTCTGTCTAGGCAGTGCTGATTGATTTATGATAACTTGGTACATATCATTTTAACTTATCGACCGATATACAGTGTGTAACAAAAACCTTGTCCGTCCCGAAAGGGGCATATTGGTGTGTTATAGACATAACTAAAATCAATATTAAATATCCAATATTAATTATTATAAAAATATTATTGTAATTTAAAATACACATTTTAGTGCCCTAATTCCCCAACATCGAGCAAATTTTTTGAAATGTGACCACACCAGATTCGTTAGGCGGCTTCTTTGAGTGCCTTTTAAACGCCGCTGGCACGTGAAAGGCCGTGTCACTACTACTAAGCGCGATATTGCGCGATATTATTTGCCAACTAAAATAAAAAAGCCACAAATCACCTAGCTCACACTCTCAGCAAATGATCTGAGCTAATTGGACTCTAGCGAGTCATTTGTTTATTTTCTTTATTTATTAAAATTTTCAGGGAAACAGTAATTTTATACTTATAAGTAATACATTTTTTTCCCATACAATCAAGTTTCCACAATTAACTAAAACATAACAATAACATTAACCACACAGCTTATAAGAGACTAAAGAGAAAGAAAAAATAAAATAAAAATAAATGAATGAGCGTGATGGAAGACTGCCCTAAACTATTACCAAATATTTTATTACTTTTCTTTCGTACACATTTTTCTTTGTTAAGCCGACACTGGTTAATGCCGAAAGGCGATGTCGGCTGAAGAAGCGGCGGAGCGAGCGTCGGCACGTGACATGTTGTAGAATAATCGATAGTTTGACTATCGATAGTAATGCATTCGGTAGTTTAGATAGTATTGCAAATATGTTTTAACTAAAACTTATCGATTCTATCGATGGTTTTGGACTATCTTAATGATTTTTCATTAACTAAATTGATTGTACAAAACCATCGATGCTATTAATAGTATCGATAGGTTTTAATTATAACTAATATATTTTGCAATTCTATCGACACTATCGTTTTTATCGTAATAGTATCTAATAGTAGGTAATATTGCTGTTATCTATTCGAAATTTCACAATTGTCAATGTTATCGATAAACTATCGATACAATTATTTTCACTTAACTACTACACTACACTCACTCACTCAGTTTGGCGTGTAAACTACTTGCGAGTGATCGTTTTGTAGGTGTGCTTGTGTTCCGCGATATGTTTTACGTTTTCTAATCAAGAGTATTTCAATATGTTAATATGTCTGAGTATGAGTAATTATGAACAACGGTTCCAGTAAAATTCAGTTTCTTACTACCGTAACCGAACGATTGACAACAGCTGATCAACTGAGGCCTTATGTCCTCGCTGCCCGATAGGTAAGTACCTAGCAAGCGCTGTCGTCACGCATGTGTTGCCATGTGATTTTCGTCATTTTATTTAGATAAATATTAATTTTACTGGGGGTAATTTGTTTAATTAGTATTTTAAAAAATATTACATATATGTATTAAATCGACTCGACACGATACCTAATAACCACTTCACGGGTCGGACACGAATTTGGTTACACGCTGTATAGTAAAACAATGTTGCTTAAGATTTATTTTTCTCCACCGAATGTATTTCACATTTGGTCTTCAATTTAAATACCCTTTAACTGTTCTGCCACACAGTGGAATGATAATAAAGTACCCTCATAATAAACTTGCATATGTATAGTATATTCCAATGGTAAGAGTAGTAAAGACTAAAAAATCTTAGATTTCTATATTCCCTGCGATTTGTTACTAGCTCTGCTATATTATGCACTACGAATAATTCTTGATTACTATATGTATTTATAATGCTACAGCATTCCACTTATATTCACTTTAATTTTACTTAATACACAACTTTTCACAAGAATCTGTAAAGAATACCACAGATTATTTAGATTTTGATCAATAATGTCAATGACGTTATGTCAATTCAAGGAAAACATTTATTTTTACTCCTGCCATTGGAATGGACTATATGAATGTTCATATTATTAGCTATTATAATTACGCTGACATTAATTAATATAAAATTGTCAAACCGAGTTCCCAGTACAAAGACTGTATAAATGTAGAAGTGGATTACGATCTACTTAATAATAAATACATATATTAATAATAAATTATAAATAATTTTGTATTTACTTACTCAAAAAATTGTTCAGTTGGTGTTTGAGAACCGTTCGGCTTGGTTATGTTATGATTTGGAACCCAACATTGGGGTGTATTCCATCGATTCGAACAACTAGCCCAGGGAACTTCAGATTTAAATGATGTAAAAAAGTAATAAATTGCCCATGCAATAATTACTGCATAATACGTGGACATAAGAAAAGAGATCACCACGCTTGCTAAGCCAGCACCTGTAAAGAGAACGATACGAAATTTAACATAATAGTAATTTTGCATATATAGTCGCATTCCGCTATCGTATATATATATATTTTAAATATCGTTGTCTGAGAGGGATTTTAATATAATGGGCCAACTTTAAGTCTGTACACGTTTATATAACAATGAATTAAAAAAATAACTTTATTCCACAGTCTTAAGGCTTTAAATTTTAGAAAAAAAATCCTTAATATTTGTACGAGTATAATGTGAATAACGTATAATCGGGAGATGTTAACTCAGATGAAGACATACTTTTTTAGTCAGCTATTAAATCAAACATCTATAGCGTTGCTTTGGAGGACAACTAATACAAGGTATTTGCATCGAATGGATGCTCCATATTTGCATTTAAACAATCGTTAAATTTATATTTCGTGTCGGAGTGAGGGTATAGCGCACTCTGCACTTCTGTTTGAGTAAGTACACATTTGTGCAGTGTAATGGTTTCTGCGTAAATAGCTAGTTTCTCATCGTGAAGCCAAATCGATCAGGAAGAGGAGATCAAATGCATAAATAACAATCACATGAAATACTTTGACCAGCAGTGCTATTCTGTAAGAACTCACTTCAAACTCACCCGTTCAATATTGACAACCTACTTATCGTGATATACTATTTTAATGCATGTATTCTTGATTTGTTATAATTGTTTACTTTGGAGAAATTGGAATATGTTTTTACAAATTAGCTTCACAGGACTAGATGGTTATTTTATGTATACTTTATGACTGTCTTAGAAACGGAACTGACATTGATTTAACAACAACTGTATATATAAGATATGTAGTCAATTATATAAAATTGACGAGATCGTAAATTTTAAATATCGTATCGGTATAAAACATGCAGAAAAATTCACTTGACAATGTTGTACTTATTTTACGTATTGATAAAAGATACGAGATATGTCATATTAAGATATATAATTTAGTAAGGAGCGAAAGGAATTGCGAGTGTAGGTTCCATACTTTTGAATGCATAAAGAGCATAATATTAACGTGTATATTCTGCAAATTGTACACATATTAGTTTCGCTTGTCTGCCATAAATATTTTATTACGAAAGGAAAAATTACCTTTGAATAATGGACATATTTGTGAGAGTGCGCCGATGGGGCCATGAGCAGTGTACTGGCCAATAGCAAGTTCCATGAAAAGCATCGGTACGCCACATACTATGAGTATTATAAAGTAAGGTATCAAAAAGACTCCTGTAACAAAAAGAAACATATGAATAAATAATAATATAAATAAATCAAACAAAAGTTTATTCTTATTATTTAAAGGTGTCTTATTATTTATTTTTAAGGAAAATGTTCATTATTTTTGTCTATTATCTATATATTTATATATTTTTTATTTCCATAAATACACTAGGTCGTGTAAAATAAATGTTTTTACTCATGATATATTTTAAAATAATAAGGTATGTATTTAATTAAATACAGGAATTTGATTCATATAGAATATGGTATATATATGTGTATATACAATCTTTTAAACTGTCCACTAATGACTAGACCAACGAGGCAGTGTTGTAATATATTGTTCGTAAGTAATCATAAATTGTCCGTAAAGTAAAATTATTGAAAAAATTTAGTTATAACTTTACTTACGTAATTACATACATTTATTTTTAATCAGTTACTATTAGAATAGGCGCGAGTAGGATAACACACTTATACGAAACGCTACATGTATTTATAAGTGTTATAGTTTAATGTTAAATAAGAATAAGCCTACTCAAATTAAGCTGTTTAATAAAACCACAAAAATAGTGATGATATTGTTAAAATTAACTACCACTCAGGTCAGAAGTTTTTGAATAAATTAGGAAAATTAAACATAAAAACGCTACTGACGTTTTATAATATTTTATAATTGTACGACAGGTTTATGACTATTGTATGTAAGTAACACCACAAATGATTTTGACAGATGAGATGTTACGAGTTAGTGTTCCAACTTTCATATAACGACCTCGCTCCTAAATCTAGGATGGTCGTAGTAAAAAAATTAGTCTTTAAAATTTTCGTTTAAAGTACCTTATACCAAATTTCAAAACATATTTAATACACCACTATAGATTAGATAGAGTGAACATAATCATTATCTAATGCCGTATATGTTCATACTGGTCTGTTAGTAGAATTGTCTATCGTCACTGCCCTTGATATCAATGAGTTGACCTAGTGGAATTGTGGTAATTAACCCAGGCATTAACTAAGTTTATAAATTGGACATAGATATTTCGTGGTCATATGTCGTTTCTTAGTTAAGGTACACCAACGGTACACACCGTTAAGTGTAACGGCATTTTTATGAAACGAATTGGAATTCAATTTATTTTTAAACGAAAGATTCAAAACGAAGTTTAGTTAATACATTAAATAATTTAAAGGCAACATTATTCGGTATATTTTTTAATAGTGTTATGTTTAAATAATGTTATATATTTTTTAACAAGCAATCATTTATATATTTCGTACGTCAAATCATACTGATATGTGGTATTGTTGATATTGATAAAACACTTATTATCGGTGGTAGGTAAGTAGTCTGTCTTTGAAACCGAACTTAATATGTAAAATATTATTATTTAGAATCTTTCTTTGTCTCATAATAAAATACAAAAGTTGCACATTTCAATTTAAGGCGTATTAAACATCCTGGTCAACAGTCGAAGATTTGAAACACTATTTATTTGATATTTATAGATTAAAAAAATTACATGTAATTATATAATTGTTTTTTAAAAGTAAGTTAGTTAACTAAAATTATATCGTTCTAATGTTATAAAGCGGTAGTTTTGTTTGTTTGATTTTTCCGGATTTCCGTATAATTAAGTTTATATGATGTTTATTTTTTAAGATAAAGCTTATGGCATCAATGTAGTCGGGAAGAAAATTATATACAATAAAAATTACTTATTAGAGATATATGCACGAAAACTTTTTACGTAATATTTGTAGATTTCATAAATCGAATTAATAGGGAAAGACACAAAAATGTAACATTTACACCATAAGAATATTTATTGGTTTTTATAAAATGAAAAAAATCGCGGTAACTTTTTTCAAATAATAACTAATTTGCACTGTGTTAATTTTTTTAGAGATATAACGAGATTTTGGGAAGTATGAGTTTTCATAAGAAAAATGTTTTAACGTTTTTTTCTTACTATTATTTAAAAAATCATTTTAAAGTAAAGCCTTAAATTGAGCTGTTTATATATTTTTAATAAACTTACTCTTTGTGCCTTCGTTTCGTATTATTGTTAATCTTATCTATTGACGTTGCTAATAAATTAATTGTGGGAGTTACTCCTAATATGTCATTGTTAGGTTTTTTTATCAAATGTATAATCGATTTGTCATATATATTTAGGGCTTTTGACGAATCAATAATAATTTTACAATTACTTATCATATCTCTCTGGGCACGTTTTACGATGGTGTACGGTAAATGTATATATATGTGTATTTCCACATTTTTTGTTAGTAATTAATAATAATAATCATAATTTAACTCTACCGAGAGTGAAATGTGCGATAATTTAAATGTTAGATAGGGCCTTACGTTAACACTAACGTTAATAATAATAAAATTTAATGTTTACGGTTTTTTAAAATGGATATTATAAAGGTAAGCAGATGTCTTAATAGGCCAGCTAATGATAAGGGCCACTTTGTCCTATATGCACTCGCACTATCCTATATATGCATTACAATAATACCGCAATTAAAATTGACATTTGTTATAAATGTACATCAGTTAAATGTTAAACCTTGATAAAATTCTAGAATGGGAGTAAACTTGCTTAAAATATGTTAAAAGAAATAGAAATGAATATTTATTCCTCGTATAAAAAAGCATGTGAAAGATTTAGTTATTGTTTCACAAAATAAAAATGAAATGAATGAAAGTATTTTGATAAAAAATCTGGTCTGGGAAACGTGAATTTAAAAATTAATTTACCATTTCATTCAGCTTAGCGATGATAATTTGCGGAAATTAAGGAATCAGCCAAACATTAAGAATATATAGCATTAAAAACATATTAATACGAAGGGGTAATGAATTATTAACACTACCGTATTGGCCTCAATAGAATGCCAAAAGAGAAAGATTGACATCGAGACATCATGAGACGGTTGAAGATAAATTAGTTGGAAAAGAATGATATAAATGAAAGTATATGTGAATATTTAATTATGTATAATTTTCTATACAAATAAAGATAAAATTTATCAACTGTGAGAAATAACTAATAAAATATGACTCATATAAAAAGAGAGATAAACGTCGGAAAAATTACGGTGAAAATACAAAAGAAGCTCATTTAAAAAAGTTAAACGTCAACGATTATGTTTCGATTCGATCCTGATAATGTGACAATTATTATGTTCGTAGAATTGGCCTCCTGTATTTATTAATGGTAGGGGTAAATAGGAATATTAGTAATTACTTAAAACAGGCATTACTAATTAATATTCTTTAAAAACTTAGTACTGGCTTAAAACTACAGCCATGTATTGGAGAACTTTAAGAAATAATGATACGTGTTTAGCATACTGACGAAACAGTGTAAATAGTGTCACTTAAAGATAGAGTAAAAACGAATTTATGTTTCGCACACGGATAATGAGGATTAATCAATTAAATGAATTATATGTTGACGCTATTAAACTGTCTCGTACACATATCGTTTGGGTGGTCCGGTAACTGGGTCCGAAATCCGAGCCAGGACACTTGTTACATATTTTTTTGTTATTTATTTATGCAAGTACAGACTTGCCTTAGTTAATAATAAATATATAAGGCCACGGCGGTCAATCTCAAGAGAGATTAGCCAACTGCGCAGGAGATATTATAGTGCACTAGTGTGCGCGCAAACCCAGGTTCAATCTCTCTTCTCTCTCATAATCCGATGGAATGGCGCTCCGATACGACCGGAAAGAGTTCAGGCGCAGGACCAACGGCTTAGTGTGTTCGCCGAGGCACGGGAGTGTACACATTTCCATCTTCCAAACTCCGGGCTGCTACTGAGAATTTTCTGACAGAAAATCCCAATAACTTTTTATTGGCCCGACCTGGGAATTGAACCTAGGACCACCGGGTCTGCGGACTTATATCTAGCTACTAGACCAACGAGGCATTGGTGGTAGTATAGTGGTATATAACATTGTATGATCTGTCTTTGTGTAAGTCCTTTTTAATTCAAATCCAATTACAGATATAAGGGATTACGAGTGTGACATCCTGGCCCCATGGATGATGGGCTGATGGCTTATACCATTATAGGGAATAGTACATACATTTTTACAGTTCAATAATGTTTATGGCATTTGTCGTCTTATGAAAATAATGTATAAAAAACATTTTTATATTTTTATTAAATCATTTTGTTATAATAGAAATAACTTAAAAAACAAATGATTTTATATTGAATTGATTTTTACGTGACTGAATATCATTTTGTCGAATAAAATGTTTTTAATTTGCAATTTTGCCAAAAATAATCTAGAAAACTCAAACCATCTAAGAAACTCTAAACTGAGGTTGAGGTAAATATGATTGATTGGTAGGTTGCGATAGGAAGACGGAGGGAAATTCGAAATTATAATTTCAATTTCGAGTTTGAATACGGAACTCTAATAACGACATCTGAATAAATCACAATGATATATCATTTGATATCTCAAGAGGACGTACATTTGTATGTGTGTGTGGCGTGACGTGTCAATTTACAGAAGACATAAGCTGTAATTCACATAAGTCGTGTTACGCTTTGAGTTTATGATTATGTCAACAAAATTTGAACAGATTAGAACCTAATATAATATTTTATTTCAATATTGTTTAATGTAGATTACTACGTAATTCATATAAATACCATACTAGTTACCATACGCTTAAGGTTCGTAGATCAGTAGGATCCTTTCCTCTCATAAACTATACAGTTAAACTTTTCTGATTATTTCGTAAGTAGTAGTATCTATAATTTAAAATGGATTCGTAGACTGTCTACAGTGGTCGTAAATATTGTTTAATTTTGGTCTTATTTTGATAAAAATATCTTTCCTCTACCATTAGGGTAAAGCCGAGAGTATATTGGTAACTTTGTAACTAATTAAATAATTACTATATTCATAGTAAAAGAAATAAATACAACAAAAAAATAGTACAAATACAACCCAAATGTTGAATTAATTTCTTTATGTTACTTTACAGATTATAAATTCCATACATTGTAGGTAATTATCTAAAACTAGCCGGCTCAGTATTGGCAAATGAGTAATACTTATTTGCCATAAGATAAAATAGTATATGAATTTATTTTAAATAGTTTTTAACGTAGTCATCACTTCCGTCCATAAGATTAAAGCGGTCTCTTTAAAAGAATATCTTAATGTGCTCGTTTATATATTTGCATGAGGACGTTATTTTTCTTAGAATAATCAAAGTACTGAAATAGAAATATCTACTTTTTAAAATTTATATTAATAAATTTATAAAAAAAAAACGTTATACTTTTTGAATGTAATGTGATCATATTTTTATCTATTTCAAGTCATTTTATATGAATATAGCGTTTTCCCGAGGTTTCAACCGCGTAGTTCCCGTTCCCGTGGGAATACGGGCACAAAATGCAGCCTATTTTAAAATCAATGAAATAATTTTTAAAATCGGTTTAGTGGCTTAGGCGTGTAAGTGTAACAAACATACTCACATTCCCATTTTTAATATTAGTAAGGATAAGAGAAAATTTGTTGGGACAGAATATCAAAATGATATCCGTCCCGTACGGGTAAAATGAGGATTTTAAGCCATACTATTTTGTACCAATGCGATATAACCATTCGCTAACCGATCTATTCGCCTGTACTATATATGTTAAAGCATCGTAAAAAACCACACGTATTTTATCTAGTTCATATTTCTAGAAGTACAGGTTCAGGTAAAAAAAAAAAAAAAAATTGACTAAGTTAATTGCTTCAAAATAAGATGATATTTATTTTGATAGGGATTAATATTTTGTGTCATTAAACTGGTTTAGTTCTCGTTATTTTTTATCGTTCGTTTATAATCATAATAGTTACTGTAGGTTTTGCGTATCTAGTCGGGCGGATTAGGACTCTAGCCCAGCAGGCCTTGATCACTCGATGGGAGGAGGACCTCGGGTCCCCTACGGCGGGCCTGGTGACAGTGGAGGCGGTACGTCCCCACTTGAGTCGCTGGGTCACAAGAAAACGAGGCACGCTCTCGTTCAGGTTAACGCAGGTACTTTCCGGACTCCAGGTGGCCAGGTACATGAAATACCTGGGCCTAACCTTGGACGGTCGCTGGGGCTTCGAAGAGCACTTCGAGCGCCTAGCCCCCCGGATCGAGAAGGTAGCTGGTGCCATGCACAGACTGTTGCCTAATCTTGGGGGACCGAGGGAGGAAGTTCGCCGCCTCTATGCCGGTGTCGTGCGATCGATGGCCCTCTACGGGGCGCCCGTGTGGTCTCACAGACTGTCGGGCGTCCGCCGTTGCAGAACTAAGATCCAAAGTTCGCAGCGGAGAGTGGCCATCCGCATAGTGCGGGGATATCGCACGATATCCTACGAGGCGGCAACTGTCCTAGCGCACTTTCCGCCCTTGGACATTCTGGCGGATATGGACGCAAGGGTCTATCAACAGACCCGCATCCTCCGTCAGAACAGTGAAAGCGCGCCCCCTCCGAGTGCGCTCGAGGCATTGAAGCGGCGGGAACACTGGAGGGCTCTTGCGACGTGGCGCGACCGTCTCTGCGAAGAACGATACGCGCGCAAACGCGTCGTCGGAGCGATCCTACCGGCCTTCGAAGCCTGGATGAGACGAAAGCGACGAGTCACCTTCCGACTTACGCAGGTAATGACCGGTCACGGTTGTTTTGGAGAATACCTGTGTAAGATAGGACGCGAGTCGACGGCGATGTGTCACCACTGTGGCGCGGACCGGGACACCGCTCAGCACACGTTGGAGATATGTCCCGCGTGGAGTGCGGAGAGGGAGATCCTGGTCCGTGAAGTCGGACAAGACCTGTCCCTGCGAGCAATCGTGTCGGCGATGCTCTGCAGGGAATCAGCGTGGAGGGCTGTAGCCTCCTTCTGTGAGATCGTCATGGTGCAGAAGGAGACAGCGGAGCGGGAACGGGAAAGGGCCGATCCTGCTCGGCGGAGACGACATCGGCGTCGTCTCGGCCCTCCCACAGCCCCAACGTCCGGGGCTTTAAATATAGGGCGTAACCCTGGGGCCGTGGATGCGTGAGGTGGGGGCCTCACGTGTCCAATTTCAAACGGCCCTGAGGAGGACGGCAGCCGGAATGGCCTCGCGCTGCCGTACGCACTAGCGAGGAGTGCGGGGGGCGGGATTACCTTCGCCCCCTGAGGAGAGCTCCGCCGAGCCACGAGCGGAGCACAGCATGGGAGGGGCTGCGGATGCGTTATATCAACACGATCCCGCAGCCTCTCCGATCCGTGCCGAGGACGGCCATCGCAGTGGTTTTAGTGGGTAAGAATCCCACATAACCCGGTTCCTCCCCCAAGAGAGTCGGGTACCTTTCTGAAGGTTTCCACTGCGTGAAAAAAAAAAAAGAAAAAAAAAAAAGGTACTTTCCGGACACAGATGCTTCGGTAAGTACCTGCACGAGATAGCGCGGCGGGAGGTGTCACCCTCCTGCCACGAGTGTGGTGCGCCATTCGACACGGCGCATCACACCCTCACTGAGTGTGCCGCGAGGTATTTCCTGGCGGCGTTTGTAGGCGGAGACCTCTCCTTGCCCAGCATCATCAGCTCCATGACGAGCCTGTTGGCGTGGTTGGTAGATACTTGTCTTTCGCGCCTCAGGTCGTGGGTTCAATTCCCACCCAGGACAGACATTTGTGTGCATGAACATGTATGTTTGTCCTGAGTCTAGGTGTAATTATCTCTATAAGTACCTATGTATTTACAAAAGAAATTAGTATACGTAGTATATCAGTTGTCTTCCATAGTACGAGTTCTGCTTAGTTTGGGATCAGATGGCGTTGTGTGAATAATGTCCCCGGATATTAATAATTAATACATTAATTATCAACGCGATGCTCGGAAGCGATGGGTGCTGGTTGGAGATGGTCTCCTTTTGTGAAAGTGTGATGTCGCAGAAGGAGGCCGCGGAGCGGCAGCGGGAGGAATATGCCGCTGCAGATCCGCTTCGCCGTAGAAGAATGGGGAGAAGAAAGCGGCGCTTTGCGCACCTTCTCCCTCCGCCACAATAGGCGCCAACGGGACTAGGGTGATTCCCAGTACCCTGGGATTACTCCCTAGCGAATGGAGGACCGCATAGTCAGGCCGGCCGTCGGCGTCACGGTAACATGCGCAAGCGATCCCGTGGCGCTCCCCGTTAAGACGGGAAGGGTACCGCTGGTTTTGTAGTGGGTATTCCGATGACCGGGGCGCACTCAGCGCCCTGGACATACGGCAAGCCCCACATACCCCCCACTGTTCCCGTGGGGTAAACGCGTAATGCATTTTTCCAGCATAAAAAAAATGTTATGCGTATCTGTTTTAGTTTTAGGAGAGGTTGCTTTCAAAAGTGCCGCGACAAACAAATATCTCTTCGACTACGTTCGCATGTTATAAAAAATATGCAATACATAAATATATTGGCATATATGTATTAATATAAATAATATAGAAATCGAGTTACATAAATTTTCCAAATAAAGAGTTAATAATTTGCTTTTATTCTTTTTTTTTTAAATCGTGTATGGACTTTAATCAGATTTCACTAAATCTTTTTATCCAGCAATCTGATAAAATAATCTTTTAATTAATTTAAATTTGATGCTATTTTAGCAAATTTATAAATAAACAAATTTATGAAATAATTATAAAATAACGATTATACGGAATTTACAATAAAATAATTTTTGATATAAATAAATATTTTGTATTTAAAATTATCTTTAAAATTTAGGTACATATATATTTATCCTATTATATATATTTCATTTAAATGGACCACCTGATTATAAATGCTCACCTCCGCCCGTAGACAATGGCATTGTTACAAATATTTTAAACCATTCGCTACACCGTCAACGCGCCGCCGGCCATGGGATTTAAGATTTTATGTTAATTGTGATTTGTGCCTGTAATTAAACTGGCACACTCGCTCTTCAAACCGGAATACAATAACAATACAATATTTTGCCGTTCAGTGTTCATGTGAATGTGAACCAATGACTTGAAATTCATATTTAACTTTATTTTGGTATTTATTAGCATTACATTTACTTATTGATCGTCAAAATATGTACCACGAAGTAAAAACTACCATCGGTTCAGAAAAGAAAATAACCAAATCTGCGAAAGTAACTCGTGTTTTTTTGCAAATTTTGCTAAATCATATAATTGAACATTACTACATATGTACATATTATATATATTTATATATATATATATATATATACCTAGTACATATTTGTTGACAAAGCAATAGTCAAATTAACGTAAATTAGAGAAGCACAATGTACATATTTATTACAAAAATACTATAATACACCCGGAGTTTGTTTTGGAGCCGTATAATGTGCCAATGCTAAATGGATCACGATCTCTTTGTCACCTGTTTGAGATAATTTATTTAGCATAGGGGACATTAGGCGTGTCGTGTTAAATAAATTTTCACGAGATCGTTTGTGTACGCGTGTGTACATAGGTTCTATAAATAAAAAAGGGCAAATCATGCAAAATAAATTGGTCACGAAGCTATAGGAAAAATAGGTGGGTGTGTCTCGCCAGTTAGCAATAGTCATCCACAAACATGTTATTAGAGATTGATAAGTAATACATTTTTTACGTCAGTGATTGTGTTTCGTAAAATTCATACAACGCCAGTACGTACGTAAAAGTCATACCGTGAAAATGTGTAAAATTATGACATACGTATAATATAATAAGGCCCAAACAAAAAATTGGCGCTCCTTGGCTTGAATTAGCACGTTGGTTTACATTCGTAACTATTTCGAGGTTTATTAAACATTAGCGCCCAATTCGTTTGATAACATTTGTAAAGTAACAAAAAAATCTGTCATATTATAAGGTATTATTACTACTATTTGGGTACGTTTTGGAGCATATACTTTGAAAGGTTTTATGGTCCACCTTATAATAAAATATGTACAAAATGTCGTAAATGCTATTAAAAATTATATAAAATAATTTTCTCACCTCCTCCGCTTTTGTAGCAAAGATAAGGAAAGCGCCAGACATTGCCAAGACCAACAGAGTAACCAACACAAGCCAAAACGAATTGTATTTTGTTGGCCCAAAACGGTCTTCTTGGTTTTAAATGAACGGTTTCAGCGTCTTCTTCCTCTTCACCACAATCGCTTTCATGTGAAGCGGTGTCTTCATCTGGTGGTCTGTCAAAAAAAAGTAGTACGTATATAAATAAAAGTAGTATCTTCAAATCAAACACTTGGTGTGTGAGAGCAAAGCATTATACAGCAATAAACTAAGAGATTAATTAAATTTTTGTTAATAACTATTAATTACAGCCGAGACAGACCAGTGGTTATTATCCGTGAATCTTAACCGATGACTATGGATTCAAACCACGGCCAATGCTTGGCGGTGTAGGAAGACATCATGAGGAAACCTTCATTTATCAGATAATAATTTGCAACAAATACTTGTTTCATCGGAGCGGCGTGGTGGAGTAAGTTCAAAACACTCTCCTGAAAAAAAGCGCAGGCTTTGTCTCACCAGCGGGATATTTACAGGCTGTTACTTTTTTTTATTAATTATTAACAACTGTATTTTACTGAACTCTTATGGTTTAATAAAAGTTTCATCATAATATTCGCCTGTCATTATAATCACATTTAAATATTTGTGAATAATCTGGTGTGTATAAATGACTAAAATATTAACCTGTAGACATTGTTAATTTTATGTGACAGATTTCTTTGTAGTTTTGTTTATCTATGTAAGTTATTTTTAAACAGAGATTTCTTATTTTCTCCTTATCAATATGTCTCTTTATGTAAAAATAAACAAGTTACAATTGTAAAGATTGTTTCTTAACTGATTAAAATAATTGTACTTTTTTTTTCAAACTAAAATAAAAAGTGTGAAGAAACAGGTTTTATAATTTTCTACGTAAGCTACCATATTTTTTATTATAATATACCTATGATATGCTTTTGTAACGCATTTTATGTTTGGAATATGTATAGTTTTTATTAATGCTTTGTCGGTAAACGGTATTAATGCTTTGTCAAGTAAACGTTAACATTTACAAGTCACCAAATTTTAGTAACATGATATGAATACCCTTCTTGGTTTTAATAAAAATTGCGTGCATAAAAAATATATATTCATAATGTACTAACAAGTTTAAACTAAGTGAAAGGTATTATGAGACAATAACAACTTCATTAATTTCTATCAAAAATCTTTTATGGTATAAATATTACCAATCTCAATGAAAGAGAGGCTTTTTGTTATATGTTTGTATTCCATATCGATATGTTTCAAAATTATTTCACGACAAGAAAATTAACATTTAACTAAAGTAAATTAATGAACTAAAGATGAATGAAATGAAATAATTTAATATCGCGTCCTTGTCTCAAAAGGTCGTTTTAAAAGAATATGAAAATAATAAACCAAAAGAAATAATTGTATAGCGAGCGATATAGGGTAATAGGGAGCGAATAAAATATGGTCTATTTCACCAATAAGCCAGAGGTAAATTCAATGTAAGGGCCTGTACCAGGCCTATTGTTGGGGAAATGACTTTTTGTAAGCCTGAACCTTACTTCTCAACGCTACTTGTTTGAGTGCTGCTACTTGGTAACAGATGAATAGAATACGTGTGACAAACTTTTATCCTGTACCTTTAGTGTTCAACACCATGTTTTTCATTCACAGCCGAGTACGAGATTAAATTGTAATTTGAACGCAACA
The DNA here is from genome assembly GCA_905220585.2 of Nymphalis polychloros. NCBI lineage: Eukaryota > Metazoa > Arthropoda > Insecta > Lepidoptera > Nymphalidae > Nymphalis > Nymphalis polychloros. Next base: position 7,824,283 of record HG992247.1, read on the forward strand.
AATTAAACATATCCCGGTGTCCCGTATCCTAAGAAGCACCTCGTGTTATTACAATTAAAACAATAATATGTACCAATGATACGATATATTCTGGTGAGCCACTTTGGTATCTTATATTTTAGTTAATTTTCAAATCCAACCTAAATTTCATCATAAGCCTGTTTAAGTACGTCATAAGTAAACAACTTGTTTGGATTAATGATGAACAATCTACGGTGATTAAAGTAAGGTCGTGGAGAATTGGGGATTAGAGAGCTTCTAAAATACCGCAAATGTGTGGAAAAATCGCTACATTATACTGTCTATTTGAGAAATATGTAGCAAACGATAAAAAAAAAACAATTTTTCGTATACATTAAGAATTTGGAAACGCAAAATTAAAAATATCAGTTTTAATATTTTCGAAATAAAGTAATTGTTACTTTTAGAAATAAAAAAAAATATCTCTATGTAGATGAAATTTAAATAATGTTTCTAATGTATATTTGTAAATTTCAAATAATTAATGTTAGTTTTTGCATAATATATAATAATATATAAATTGTATTTATTTGAATACAACATCGCGTAATTATAACTCATAGTTTAAGCGAACATAGACACAACTTTTAAGTAGGTACTTGTAGTCTACATAGTAGTGAATAACGAAATTACAGTTGCTTTTATATATTCTTTACCCAGGAATTGAATTTGATATTTAAACGATATGGTTAAATGAGTGGTAAAAATTAAAGTATACACCTGACCACTGACCCGTTTTGTTAAATAATTTATATCAAATTATTTACTTTTATCAGGTTATTTCAGTATTTCAGAATACTCACTGTACTCAACTAGCTTATATAATTGCAGATCCCGAGATGCTGATGATAACTGATGATTACCGGATTATAAGAATGAGAGAATAGGGCCCCCTATTATACGAGTGTTTGTATACACTTATGACTATTATCTCCTTTATAAACCAGATCTTTGAAATAAATAGATAATTATTTATTTATATTTTTTTATGTTTTATTCTGCTAAGTTAATATCATAATATTAAAATTACATAAGTTGATCAAGCATAAAATAGGGAGGCGAACAGGATCAGTCAAAAGTCCAGGTAAAAAAGTCTTGGTCGAGTTTATAGTTGTTAATTAGTTTAAAAAAGGACGAACAAAGAAAGGATTTTTGGAAATTTCAACTTCAAGGAGGAAGAAATGGATGAGGTAACAAATAGATATTTTACCCATAAGAAGTTGGGACTGGCAACTAGTCGAGTGCTATATTCTAGGTGTGCAAAAACAACGTTTCCTTAGAGGATACATTATATTATTGTCAGCAATTGCAAATGGTTAATCATTTCATAGATTAGAAATTATGGAGTTAAGCTTATACTGTTTAAGTAATACTTATGTTGTGCTTACTACCATGCCCCATGCTCCATGGATAACGTACGCATTGGAAAAAATTCTGAATTAGGACACTATTATTATTATTATCAGCAAACAAACGCAATACCTAAATATTTATTGATTGATAAAGATGGGAAAGCAACTTATTATGGAAAGAAAACAGAGTATTAATCATAAATAATTTAATAACATATTATGAATGTTATACGTTCAATCTTGGACCTGTTTTTTAGGGAAGTCTTTATAATTATTGTAAGATAGATGTACAAAAGGTAAATGTATATAATTATTTTTAAGGAGAGTTTATAGGGTTGAATTTATTGAGGGATGCAATTCTACCCTAAAGAGCAGTACTACAACCATAAATGACTGTCAATTAATAAAGTCAAACTAAATAGTTTGCCATTTTGGTGAATAGTTATTTTCTCTTTCATACGAAAGAGGCACATATATTATATGATAATAATTTAACGTTGTGAAACCGTGGAACACTGATCACATATCATAATGTATTATAAAACTAAACCATATTACTAAAATACTATACCATGTAGTCATATAATTTCAAATATGTATACTATCTCATAACATGTAAATAAACTATTGAAGACAATTTAAAAAGGTAAGGTAATCCTTAGCTGTCAACATGTAAGTATGTAAACGTATTTTAAAATCATTATCAAAAAGTCTGTGATAAGAACGAGCGCACGATCAATCGTATCCATGTTTCAAGCGAGATACACAAGAGAAGATAATGGCTGTGCAATGTTATCAACACCAAAGTGAAGGTCAAGTTGACTGAATTTCAAAAATATAAGCCACCAAGATTTTCGGATAAACTTGACAAAATTCATGTCGTTTTTACGATCTTTGCACTGAAAATGTTTGATGCAACAAAAAATGTTTCTGCAATGTAATATAATAATTATCATAAAGATATTACTTATCTAAACAGAGCTATTACACAAGTAAATTCATTTCAATCATTAAAATTACGGTTTTTAAGACAAATCCATTGTAAACACTTTAACAAAAGACAACATTTTAATTGTAATCTTCACTATACTTAAGGTAATTTAACGAGCATACAATTTTGTTTTCATTTGCTAATGAGAAAATGGCCAATGTATTCTTGAAAGCATCATAATGATTTTGGTTTGTTTTACGTTATTTTTCAAAATGAATGAGCAGGCATTGGAACAAGAATTGCCTTATCTTCCATAAAAAACTTAATGTTGTACTATAATAGTATGTTGCCTTTATAAAAGTACCGAAAACGAAGACAAGGGATTTATCAGCAATAAGGATGTAATGTAAAAATAACATAAAGATATTTTATTTAAATCAATAACATTAATGATTAGCTCACGTAAATATAGAGAGACTGTTAAATGTTTTTAAATCGATTAACAATCATTATTTTATATAAGATAAGGTTTATTGTGATTTAAGAATATATACTACAATTAGTTTATCATAAGTTTATTTCTTTGATTAATTTGTTTTAAATTATTTATTTAAAAATAATGGAAGTCAGTCTATATATTTTAAACTAAACATACAAAAGGCCGTAAAGATAAAAGTTAAGGAGAATATTGTTTTTTTTAAATAGTTTTTTCAATCAATATTTTCACCTGTTGATGTATGTTTCAATTGCTTGCACCTACCTTTTACACATTACTTGTATGTTATTAAATTATTTATTATTTAATGTATAAAAAATTGTTATTAACGCTGAAGTTTTTTTTTGCTTATATGTAATTTTAATTGATGAGATATGTGAAAAATGTTTTATGTCACCCTTCTTGTGACATCATATCTATACTAATATATAAAGCTGAAGAGTTTGTTTGTTTGATCCGGCTAATCTCCGGAAATACTGTTTCGAATTTAATAATTATTTCTGTGTTGGATAGTCCTTTTATCGAGGAAGGCTCTAGGCTTATTTTTATTTATTATATTTTTATTAATTATACGCGGGTGAAACCGCGGGGCAGTGCTAGTCATATCATGTAATACCTGAAAATTGATAGCCTTTAGTATTCGTTACTTTGTATACAATCAACTAAAATAAATATCTATAAACAATATTTCGTACACAAATAATAAATTAATGGCTTTTATATTATTAAATGACTCTGGGAAAATAATAACAAAGGAAAATACAATTATTTTTGGTTTTTTACTTCGATATTTTTGTAGCCATTTAACAACCGTAGGTATGCAACCGTTTTATTGTATTTTTACGTGGATTTCAAGTTTCAATAGTTTACGTAAATTTACAGAAGTTAAAACCAATCAGATCAAAAATGTATAATTAATTTTATTAGAACAAATGATTGCAAATTGTTGGTTGATTTTTTGAAGTATAATAAGCGTATATATGTATGTATGTCTATGGGTATGAATATAAAATGTTTATATTGTGTAGTATCTACATACATATTATTTTTGCTAAATATTACTTCAATTCTATATTTAAAACAGATTGATCTAATTACAAAAAGTAACGAATTTTAAAAATGATTAATTCTAGAAGAGAGTAAACAAGTAGGGAGAAGAAAGAAGGAGAGACTTAAGAAGAAGTTTTTAATGAGGGTAGGTGAAATCATCCCCAGACCATTATTTTAATTGTGTCTTGTATTGAACCTTGAAATGAGTAATATACTACACCCTTCACTGTTTTGTATATATCATATTATAATATGATATTATATATATAATATGATATTATATATATAATATGATATTATATATTATTAATAAGTTAGTTTTCAACAAATATTAAATCTTAGGAGTGAGCTATACTATCTGTTTATAAGACTTTTTTCAGATTGACGTATTGAAAGTTTTTTGCTAACTTGAGCCGAGTAAATTTTTAGTTTTTTTGTTTTTTTTTTTTATAACTCTGTCAATGAACTAAAAATAAGTAAAATATCTTTCATTCAAATATAAAAATACAAGATAATACTGCGCTTTTTGATAGACACAAAAATATTGTGACTTTTCAATATTTTAGTTTGAACTAATAATTAAAATATTATGTATTTGGCGCGTCGATTATGTTTTATATTTCTATTTATGTATTGAATTATATAAAGGTTTTAATTGGTAGTAGCACGTTATATTGTATTAATAGAGCAAATACAGAACAAATTCTACATAGTAAGAATTAGGCAATGCCCATTTAATTGTCGCTTTGTTCATTGACAATATGAAATGTATTAAACTTTGAAATACATCTGGAGTAAGAGTTGGTATAACTTTATTAAAGCAAGATGTCATTATTATTTTTATCAGTGCCGCGTCTCGAGACACTTGAACGATATGCGAGTTTGTTTTATAGGTTAATTTAAACATCAGAATGTAAAAACATTTACGTAATTGTACATTTTGTATATAATAAATAATTAAATATAGTTTTTTCTTTTAATTTACGCTTAAATTATCTACTAGTAATTCAACTACTGTCAGAATTGTTTGACGAATTACAAACGAAGCAAAAATAGTTGTCATTTGAAGCAATTGAATAATGGGTTATAAGAGGATGTAACATCCGCGAAGATACTTACGTAGGAGGACGCACTAGATGAAAGAGTTCCGTAGGCGATGTTGGAACTCTTCTGATAACCATTTTTCGACCATCCGTACAACCCATTCCTATTGAAGCTAAAGAACGCACAGAAGGAGCATACTGGTTAGTACCACTATCGGAACCGTCTGGGTACACGGTCACTTGGTCATAGGGGCGTAGACTTCGTGCAGAAGCTGCACCAGAAGCGGCGTGAACATCTCGAATTTTGTGTGTATCGGTAAAACTCTTCACTTTGCGAATTTGTCCAGAGGGCGTTACAATCGGCACTGGTGAATTAGGATCAAGCAACTTCGAATGCTCCTGGCTGGGATCTTCATAACGATCCACGTGGATCGCCACGCTTGGCAAGGCGGCTTCCGCCGATGTATCGGCTTTACTCATTCTATTACGTCACAGGGTCATAACGTAGTGATTGATGTCGCGTTTGCCGCTGGCAACGCGCAACTAGTGAATGATATACCGAATAAGTCGAATGAATCGAGCGAGGTCGGCTGAGTAGGCCGACCGACTGGCTCGTCAATCGCGGCAATTGGTAAACAAAGTGTGATTCTGTTATTGCAGAGTGGGGAGAGTATATGAAAGGAGAGGAGGGGGAAGTTAGGAGGCCGCGCATGCGCTTAGCTCAGGTGACCGTGATACGTAACGCTGCGCTCGCGACTGTTTGAATAAGTAATAGATATTGAATAGTGTATGTACATGTATAATAATACATTTAAAAAAGACAGAAATGAATAAAGATTTGGCTACAATCATCGACAGTAAATGCTTTGTTATCGTTTATTTAACTTTATATTTAAGTAGGTGTGAGTTTTTTTTTATGTAAGAGGGGGCAAACGAGCAAGAGGCTCACCTGATGGAAAGTGACTACCACCTGCATACATCCTCCATATATACATCTGCAACATCCGAGGACTTGCAGGTGCGTTGCCTTTGAGGAAAGGGTACGCTCTCTTCTTGAAGGTTTTTATGTCATATCGGTTCGTTTTAATGCCTATGTTCATGAATTTAATAAAAGCTCCTTTACAAAAGAGTTTTTTACTAAATCATTTTTCGGATTATTTGACGGGCCAGTGGGCCACCCGATAGTAAGTGGCTACCAGCATCCATAGATATTGGCGCCGTAAGAAATATTAATCAGCCCTTATAACACCAATGCGCCAACGACCTAAGAAGTACCTTATGCCTGTAGTTACTCTCATTCCTGTTACTGACTCACTCATCAAGTAAGCTTATAAAGTATTACATACATTTGAATGGATGTTACGGAGTTGACAATTGCTTGTATATTTTCCTATGCAAAGGTTTTGTCCCAACTAACGCAATATCGTTAAGATTATGCTTATTTTTGTATATATGTATTGTTTATAATTAAATCGGATTTGCGATTCAAAGGGGAAATGCTGCTAGCATTCTTGCCATCAGTCTACGCGATCCTGATTTATGCAGTAAACATTTTTAATTTTAATTAATTTAAGGCTTTAATGTAAATAAATATATATAATTATGTCTCAAATCTTAAAGTTTTAACTCATTGCTTCCTATAACATTTATTTATTATTTATTTGACATAGCCTGCTATTACTCATATATTTCAGGCTTACAAGTGGTTTACACAAGAGAAATATCAAATACATCACAATAGGTAAGATGTTTTCGCAAAGATCGAAATAATAGTATCTACACCTATCAAATATATTGAAGGTGGAGTTATGATATGTATAGGAACCTGTTATACCCATTCAGGTCAGTTTTAAGCACATTTAAAAAATAAAAATTATGACAAGATTAAGGCTTATTAAATGTGTGAACAAATAAATAACAGCTGTGAAATGCATTTATAAAATCTCATAATTTATTAATCCAGTAACAAAAGCCGCAACAACACTGATGTTAGTCTCGAAGAGCTACAATATCATCTATTATAAACCTAAATAATGTGAGATAAGAGTGCAAATAAAAGCTTTTTAATAATTCTCTATCACACTAAATTAATAGACATTAAGTAAAAGTGCAAAAATGTCCTGTGTCCAATTCAATGTGTTTGGATAATGATCACTAAAAGTTTCATAAAGCATGAACAAAACCTTCTTATCGTCATATTTTGTATATCACCGTATAAGGATTTGGTAAAATTAATAGATACTATAACCTCTTTTTTATCATCCCTATTAGCATCAAAGCCAGACTTTGTTGTGGTGAACAGGTGATTTTAACCTTCCTCACATTCATTGGAAGGGAACTGGACCATTGCATCTTAATTGTTGATTAACATGAATTTAATACAAATTTGGATCAACACATCAGATACTATTTATACGTTACAGATCCGAAATTCACACTCATCAGATATTCTACTGCCAAAAAGCAATAAGTATTGTTTTGTTCCGGTTTGAAGGGTGAGCGACCCAGTGTAACTACAGGCAGAATGGACATAACGTCTTAGTTCCCAAGGTTGTTGGTGTATTGGCGATGTAACGAGTAGCTAACATTTCTTACAACGCATATATCTATGAGCGATGGTGACTTGACACCATGTGGTGGCCTATTCACCTGGCCGCCTTCCTATATTATAACAAAAAAATATATATATAAATATAAATAAATAAATTCCATTTATAGTTTAACAACCCTATTAGTTTGTCGCTCGTTATCATCGCATCTATAATCACGTATAGTTGCGATTAGGATCTGAGTTATAAAGCATACGGGCATATATTACGAAGAACATTAGGGCACACAGCGTGTTAAAAATTACTTTTAATATATATAATGTTAAATACCTATAAAACTAAAAGAATACAAAAAGTATTGTATATTTATAAATCTGCTAACGGTGCACTACTGCAAACGAATAAAAGTCTTCAAGCTGATTTGGCTGTATTTTAATCTGGCACTATTTAATCAAATAGAAAGTGTAGAGCGGGCATTTCTTAATATATGAAAACTCAACTGTATATTATAGGAGTAGATCAGAAGCAAAAGCTTTAAAATGTTATTACCTAAATAAAATTTAATTTATAGTAAAACGTACGTAACGTATAGCATTAATCAAGACATAAGCTAATCTAATGGAGGCTATATTTATTATATCCTTTAATTAAGGTAATTATCAACTCTATTTTCTAGTATGTGAAATAACAAGGCAATTTATTATTTACGATAGATTTGATAACTCAAACAATGATATTACTTTGAAGTATCCCTTTTTTTATTGTATAGGTAGGCGGACGAGCATATGGGCCACCTGATGGTAAGTGGTCACCAACGCCAATAGATAATGGTATTATAAGAAATGTTAACCATCGCTTACATCGCCAATGCGCCACCAACCTTGGGAACTAAGATGTTATGCCTGTAATTACACTGCCTCACTCACCCTTCAAACCGGAACACAACAATACAACGTACTGCTGTTTTGTGGTAGAATATCTGATGAATTGGTGGTACCTACTACCTACCCAGGCGAGCTTGCACAAAGCCACCGAGTAAAATACTCTACAGAATACCCGTAATCGTTTGTAATTTGCGCTCCACGATTTGTTCCAAAGACGTTTCGTTTACAAGTCTACAATGATTAGGATACAATACAATATGAAATAAATTTTCATATTGTATTGTATCCTAATCATTGTATTGTTATTTAAAATGTGTCGTCATATTTTAACTTTCCTGAATGAAAACTTAAAATATAATTAAGTCATCAGTAAATAATATGATCTACCGTAAATAAATTTTATTTGGAAAAAACTTAATCAATGTAATAGTATAGTCAGACACACACGTTTCTTTTACCTAAAATAGTTTAGTCGTCAGTAGTGAGTTAAAATACCAGACAATTACAATTGAGAATGATTAAATACAAAAAATGCATTAAACCAAAAACACAACAATTTCTTAAAATTCGATTAATAATAACACAGCTGATTTGCATATTTATAATGTTTAAGAGGTTATATACGGCTATTTTTACCCGACTGCCAAGGAAAGTTAATATTATAATAAATAAATTATAATAATTATTACATTAACCTGCAATAATTTTTTTCGGTTTATAATTTGCAATAAAGTCCCGCCTGCGACTTATCTTAACCTGGGTATTTAACTTAGACTTTCAGCTCATAATATAGTCTATTAAGCCGAAATAGAGTTTATTTGGTTTATAGTTTCTTTTAACTTTGTTTTCTATTCTCAACCTTGTTTCAGACTTTCTAAGGCATTACTTTTGTCAAATTGTCTTTTTGCAGTTGGGTTTACGATTTTTTTAATATAGACGAATGGAACTTGTTTGACATTTGTAACGTTCTAAACACGACGTTCCTTCTCGTAATCTACATAATCGTAATTTTTTGGTTTGGAACTGCTCACGAAGGATAAGCCACGTTTCTTACACTATATGCAAATGCATAACATTATATATTATAATGTAATTTATAATATCATTCATCGTCGCGCTCTTGTTACGAGTGGAAGTGTGTTAAAAAAATATTATTTTATTCGAAAGTGTGTGCCAAGCAAATTCCAACCTTAATCAAAACGTTTTGAAACCTTTTTAATCTTTATCAGGATAACGCAAATAGCGTTCTTTGTCTTACATAGATAAACTATTTATACATAGAATAGGCAAAAAATTAAGATGTTACGTTCACCTAATAAAGACTTAAAATCGACATCGCAACCAGACTTGGCTAACTGTAGCAGAACAGACTCCGAACCTTTTGTGTCGACCAGAAAAAGAAAAGAAAGGAGTGAGTTTCAAGATTTGAGAGATGAGATTCACACTCTCATTGCAACCATAAAATTAGGCGAGGAGTCTAAATTCGAAAAAATTGAAAGAACCGAATAATGGACTAAAAATTCAAAATGATGAAATATAGAGGGCCAATGATAAAATAGAAAAGGCCTTATCACATACTACAACACTGTATAGTGAACTAAAGAAATCGGTCGAGATTATATCAGAAGATCACAACAAAGCCCTGAATAGGATTGTTCTCTTGGAGGAGCAAATGGAGGAAATCCTACACACCCAATGTTATTTCTTCATTGAAATTAGCACACCAATGAAAGAAAAGGAGGACGTTCTAAAGATGGTTTCACAGGTTCACGTTTCAATTGGGTTGAAGTTACCAGTGGAAGAGATCCGTCAGTGCTATAGAGTTAAAACTGGTGTGAAAAAATCCAATCATTGTTGAATATCAAAACAGTCACACCAGGAATAATGTATTACAAGTGGTAAAAAAAATTAATAAAGTAAATGAAGACAAGATTAATACTAGTATCTTCGGTGAGCAGTACACTAAGAAGCGAATTTATGTTAATGAATCTCTTACCCCGAAAGCAAGAAAATTACACTTTTTTGGCATGAAACCTTAGATATATTACAATTAAATTTAAACTATTTCGTGATTATGGTTGATATTAATGAAATTCAAGCTGATATTGACAAAAATCTCAATATCGGCACGGCGGTAATGGTAGAGGAAGTGGAACAATACGAAAGAATATTATTGAATTCAGGCAATGAACTACGTATTTTGACCCAAAATATTCGTAGTATTAATAAAAATTTTGATGAGCTTACGGTTCTACTTCAAAGGTTGATAGTAGAACAAGATATTATTATATTAACTGAATGCTGGCTATATAAAGTTAATGTTTTACCAACGTACAAAGAGAAATCAAAACCAAAATGATGGAGTTGTGATGTACATAAAAAATCTCAGGATGTCAAGGTAATAGAACCAACATATACTCAAAAACTAACTTGTCTAGTGGCGTGTTTGAAAGATACAAATGTTATATGTTAAAGACCATGTGAGTTTAAATGTCTAGATAAATTTTTAGATTCACTTGAAATGATAATCAAAGAATACAAACAAAATATTATTCTAATCCTACGTGATATCAATATTGATATTAAGGATGGCCACAATAATCCTATCGCCGAGAATTACTTAGAATTACTATCTTTCTGTGGTTTTCAACCCACCCATACTTACACAACCAGTAATAAAAGTTGCTTAGATCACTGTTTAGCCAAAACGAAATACGAAAATACAACTAGAGTGTGTCAATCATCCCTAACGAATCATGCATTTGTCATTATATCGCTATCTAGGACTACAGCTAAAAAATCTATAAATACAAAATTAATGAAAAAAATAGATTACGCTTCAGTCATTAAATACTTACAAAATATAGAGTGGGATGAAAAATTTCTAAATAAAGATCCAGAAGAAGTCACAAATACTTCTCTTGAAATTGTCGTAAAAGCATTAGATAACCACACTGTAAACATTAAGTTATCAAATAGAAAGAAAAATCTCAAGCATTGGATTACCCCAGGCTTAATCAGATGCATAAAACATAGAGATAGGCTACACTGTAAATTACGTAAAGACCCTGACAATCTAATTCTTAAAATTAGTTATACTAGATATCGTTATACATGTAGAAAAGTACTTTATAAAAATAAACAATTATATTACGGTTATATATTAAACAAAAATAAATTTAATATGAAAAATCAATGGAAATGTATTAAAACGATCTGTTATTTGAATGAGCATAAAGACACATCATTGGATATATTATCAATAGAAACAAGTCCTGAAAAGTCAATAGATTATGCAAATAATTATTTCGGTAGTGTTGGGAAGCAATTGGCAAATAACATAATTAGTAGAACACAAATCACTGAGATGGAGCTACTAAGTATGCAGTCTAAATTCTCAAAGCAAATGAACTAGTTCTATATGAATCCACCTGATGAGTTCGAGGTAGCTCAAGTAATTAAATCACTCAAGAATACTAATGCATGTGTTTGGGATGGTATTACTTCAACTGTGTATAAAATGGTGATAAATGCTTTAACAAAACCAATTACATGCATCTGCAACCTATGTTTTGAGAACAGTTTATTTCCAAAAGCATTAATCCAATCAAACATTATTCTAATATATAAATCTGGACAAAGAGACAATATTTCTAATTACAGACCAATTTCGCTTTTACCACTATCGAAAATAATTGAAAAAATTGTTAATGCTAGACTAACACTATATTTAGAGAAAAACAATATTTTAGCATCAAATCAATATGGTTTTAGGAATATGGGATCAACTTCGGATACCATGAAAAGTTTAATATCACAGATTGTAAATAATCTTGATAATCAGAGTAAGTGTCTTGGCATTTTTCTTGACTTACAGAAGGCGTTTGCTACTGTGTCTGTTCCAATTTTGGTTGAAAAACTCGAAAAAATAGGAATTCAAGGGTTACCTCTAAAAATTTTTATTAGTTACATGTCTGGCCGAACCCAAAGTCTTAAAGTTGGAAAATTGATTAGTAATGAGATGATCATAGAATACGGTGTGCCACAAGGAAGTATTTTGGGTCCGACGCTTTTTTTGATTTATATTAATGATTTGTAGCTACTTCCGTTTAAAAATTCTAAAATAATAACTTTTGCTGACGACACTGTTCTAATTTCTAATGGAAAATTATGGGATGAAGTATGTAAATATGCTAATGATGATTTTAGGGTCGTAACTCAATGGCTTGACAATAACCTCCTAACTTTAAACATATCAAAAAATAAATATATAAACTTCAGTATATGTGCAAATCAACAACCAAAATTACACTCCATGACTTTAGAAGCACATTACTGTATTAATTATAGTAATGTGCTTCTAAAGTGCAGTGCAACTGTGAAATACTGAATCAAACCGAATCTATAAAATACCTTGGAATAATAATAGACTAGAACGATATTTCACTTACGATGGAAAGAACAGATATTAGTGTTGAGTGGAAGTATTAGAAAATTAATCTTCATTTTAAAAAATCTCAGGTATGTTTGTGATTTAAATCTTCTGACCTCCATTTATCACGCTTTTTGTCACTCTCTATTATGTTATGGAATTTCTGTACGGGGTGGTGCAAGTAAAACTTCAATGCTTACACTAGAACGAGCTCAGAGGATTATATTAAAGGTGATGACATTTAAGGATTATATGTATACTACCGTTCTACTATATAAAAATCTGCCATTTTTAACAGTTCGGCAAATGTATATAATGGATATATTGATGACGCAACATATAAAGCAAAGTAATGTATCCAGAAATAAGCGGCAACAAGACAGGGTATATGATCAACCAACGTATAAATTAGCCTTCACTAAATCTTTTTATCCTTATTTAGCTCCGTACCTATATAATAAAATATCTATGAATATGGTCATCAAGGATCTTATTAAATACAATCTCAAAACAAAACTTCATAAATATCTTAAAATGTTAACATATGATGACACTGAAAATTGTTAAAACCTGATGTCAAAACCTAGCTCAATTATAAAAAAATAACTACTCTTTAAAATCTCTTTTGCACACACAAACACACACACACATACACACAAATACACATTCATGCGCGCGCGAACATAAACATGCTTACTTTTGAGAAACAAATTTGCTATAAACAAAAATAAAATAAAATTGTACTTCATATATGCATAATTGAAAAATAAAAAAGCAGCATGTAACTTTTGCATATACTATGCAGCTAGTGACACGCGATCGAATATTTTGCTCCTACCCTTATATAGTTCACCTAGTAAGGAGGGTAATATGAATCGAACTTGGGTTGCTTAGCATTATTATATTCTACAATTTTATTTTAGTTACGTATTCACTGCATAATACATTATACCCTTTATTCTTGTATATTTTGTATTAGAAATAAGCTGAGTTGTCATTTGGATAAATAAATAAATAAAATAAATTATTACAATTTCTTAGCGGGTGCATGTAAAAAAAAAAGATAAATTACTTATGTGAATAAAGTTGTTGTAGCTTAAGAACTTTAAAAAAGAATTATTTATAATAAAAAGTAACCTTTATTCACAATAATTGCCATAATGGTCTAAGCCAGCAAAAATACTATTGAAGAAAGATATATTGGTGACAGTGGTGGATTTGCACATGGAATATTATTTTCGTTTGTTTTGTTTGGGTTGTTAAATATACTTATCTATATTGTTTAATATGATATCATAAAACGTTATAGAGCAAGAGGGATTGGAACTATCAAAAATGTCTGGCTAATGACAAAACATCATTTACTTATTACCCAAGTATTATATATAAAAAACAGCTTTTATACTATAACGTAAGTAAAATTATAATTTCATAATATTAAGGATGTCCGGCAAGGGGTTGCCACGATATTAAGTGTCTGGCAATGAATAACGTGATTTTTAATAATATTCTGAAGGTAATACCAACAAATCGCACTTTATTATTTGATGAATTTAGCTCGGTATTTTACACACCTTTAGTACCGTTTACCTGCCAAAGCCACGATAACCCAAACTTCATAATGGTCCATCGTTCTTATCTGTGTTGGGAGCATGCGCTGGCAAACTTTCAGCTAGTTCACGGGCTCTTAGACATTATTTATCACACTAAAAAATGTTATAACTGATTATTAGAGCCAGCTGCAGGTCGCCCAGGTTGATTTAATTATCAATAATTTTAATTATTATTCTTAGATTTTCAAGCAATGTGTTAAATCCGTATTTTTTTTGTAGAAGATAGAAGTTCTTTCTGGTGGCCGTGCATTAATTATTAATTAAGAATATCAAGAATATTATTTATGTAGGTGTCTTTAGCGTGTAACATTTGTATTTTTTTACAAAATTATGTATTATTTTGTACAAAATATATTTAGTTGGACTAGCTCAATATAATGACAAATAATAGTATGTAGGTACATCAAGTAAGATAGAAGTTAAATAATCACGGATTGTAATTTGAGTCGTAAGCGAACTGTTACTATTTAATTTCCAAACCTTTAATTTTTTTTTTTTTTTACTTTATTGTTATCCATTACATACATATTCTACAAAAAATATAGCCCTGACTCCTGAACTGGTGTTACCCGTGTGTCAGAAGTCAGTTCCTTCCCTTTCAATTATTACATACCTATTATTACAATACAAATTATCTTATTACTAATTATTGTAAGTAAAGCCAAACCATGTGTTTACGTGCATGTGTGTGTGTGTGTGTGTGTGTGTGTGCGCGCGCGAATGCTTGCTATATTCTAGATGTACATATTATTTTCTTTTCAGGTAGTTAATAGCTTCTCAACGTCTTCATAATGAAGTTTTTTTAACCATGTTTTACTTTTGTCTTTTAATTGGTAATTATTAATGTCCATTATTCTTGATAAATGATTTAATTTTTTATAAAATCTAGGTGCAAAACTGTAATATTTTTGCTGTGCAAATTTACTTTTAACTTTATTGTATGGAAACCGATCTCTTCTACTGAAATTAGTTCTGGGTAAGAGTGGGACAACTGTTTTATGGTATTTTTGTATACATAGGTGTACAAAAAGTTTTCTTACAGATAAAACACCCGCCTTCTCGTAAACTTTTTTTGTTGAATATCTGAATGGTAAATTCATAATTACTTTAAGCAGTGCTCGCTGGGCACGCTCAGCCATTAACATATGGATTTTGGCAGCAGCACCCCATGAACAAATACAATAGGTAATTATACATTCTGCTAGAGCTTTATTCGTTCTTATTAAGAGGGGTATATCCGCAATATGCCTTAGGTTTTTAAAAATGTATATTAATTTTCGTAATCTTTTGGAAACTGATGCTATGTGTTTTATCCAACTAAGTGTTTCATCTATAATTATTCCCACGTATTTGATATATGACACTCTAGATAAACTTGTACATGTACAATGCGAGCGTGATACGTTGTCGATTCTATTACATGGATATGTATGAGTGTACAACTTAGAGTATTTTGGTACTGATGCCTTAGTCTTACTGAAACAAAGTATTTAGTGTTAATAGGTTGTCCTCCAGCCAAGAAGTAATAGTGGAAAGTCCATTTTCTGCCAGGTGGTGCACATCAACCCACGTAGGCCCGTGAAATAGAATGACTGTATCGTCGGCAAACATCTGTATATCAGCACCCTTTAATTTGGTATTGCATAGATCGTTGATATAGATTAAAAATAGCGTTGGGCCTAGTGTACTGCCTTGGGGATGATATGTGAACGTTTACATAAGTCGTGACCTAGTAATACTTAGCTTTTATTTATATATATTTATAGCTTTATGTTTATGGAAACTATTTCCATTGATCACAAAAAAAAAAAAACTTTTCAGGATTTTTAATGTATCTCAAAATGTTGTCTATCCAAAACTAATTTAGTTTACTACAAGACGTGTAACTTACTAACTTTACTACCTACTTTCTTTCTGTTATGAATAAAAAATATATAACTGTTGTTGTATATTGATGAAGAGGAATTATAGAAAATATTATAACGACTCTGAAGCAAATATTATATATTATTAGATTTTCGGAAAGACTATTTCGATAATATATTGGCAACGATAATAAAAGGAACAAGACAATTTATTTATTATTTTTTATTTAATTATTAATTGCTTATGGACTAAATTCAATAATTATTTTACAAAAATATGGTGATTTCGAATATTTATTATTTATCACATAGTTCAGAGGAGGCGACGAGTCTAAGTTAATAATTATTAAGGTAAAAATATAATTAAGATAACCTAATCAGGACGCCGCGAGCGCTCAAGGGATGCGGCTACGGTGCCGCAGCGCCTGTGGCGTCCTAGCCCGGCGGTCCTCCGACGGCACGCACAGATTAACCAGTGAGTGAAAGAGGAAGAGCCGACACCGCCCGGCGCCGGCGGAGGAGCGGGGCATGGACTAGCTGCGAGCGACGGCTCAGCGTTGGAACAGCGGGTTTGGGAAATCGGGCGGATGCGGTAATGGTGCGGGCGGTGGGCGCGCTCGGCGCCACGCAACCAACCAACACGCTACCGCTGCTGCCACCGCTACGAGCGCCAGCAGCGCCGTCAATGCCAGCGCTACAGCCAGTCCAGCTGCGGAAACGCACACCTCGCCGCCGCCTGTCGTACCACCTGGCTCCGTTCCCGAGCCATCGCGTTGCCGTGCCGCCCGGGACGGGTCGCGTCTCTCTAGCGTGAAGATCTCGTTTGACTCGACCGTTACCTCCTCTCGAAGTTGACCCGACAGCGGGCCATCTGAGTCGATCGTTTCTCGTTTACGACGTTTTCCAAAAGCATCGGAACCGCGACAGTTAACCTAGATGCATTAGTGTTATATTACTAATTGTATATACTACTTTGTATAAAAAAAATAGAAGTTTAAAATATTCTTGAAAACTTACCGGTTGACATTTTCCGAAACAAACTCTTATATTACATTGGAATCTAATATTGTCGCTGCTAGGGAACTTGAAGGCGTTGAACGCAGCACGCAAGGCGCTACCGTCTTCACTTCTTTCCCACTCCCCAAAGATAGCCGCGTCAGTAGCACAACCATCCTCATCGGTAACCGTGTATTCGTTTTCTATATTAGTTGATACTTCGCTAGTTTTTGCAATACAACTGCGAGCGAATCCTCCGTATATACCTAATAATATTTAAAATGATTATTTAAAGTAATATTTAGGAGGTGATGTATTTGGTAAAAGATTTAATGTTATTTTAACTTACTGGATGGTTGAACATCGACTTGTAACACTAAGTTTTCTCCGATTTCTGCAGAGCTAACCTCATCGCCAGTACGCGATACGATCCTCATAGAGCAAGTAGGTGGAGGACCAGTGTTGGCAATTGTGCCCGCGGTTGTTAGCATAGATACATTGAAAGCAAGTGTTACATTTTGTTCTCCAGTTTGATATATACACTTAATGTGGAAAGCTTTAGCGTTCGATGTTACAAGCTTTGGATGTTTCTGCATTACTAGAACGAAACTCGCTAGGCCCTGCAAATAGAATGATAGGCGTAAATTAACTCGAAATTAGGAAAACCTTAATTTATTTTTCATATTATTTGAATTGTTTTAAATTTGTTTGATATACAGTCAATCTTTTTATTGCATATATTTAAAAACAAAATAAATAATACTTACATTGACATGAACTAATCCACAGTCACCAAAGAATACAGTGAAATCTACGGGTCTTTCTTGATTCACTGTTGTATGAACAACTAGACGGCATCGTTCATCTTTGCTATATCCTTTTACATATAATACTCCATTAAAATCTTTAATCTTAAGGCTTACACTCACTCCATTTGCGAGACAATGTACCTTGAAAATAAAAAAGTGTATATGAGTATATAAATAGTTTATATTTTAATACAAAATTAAATAGTATAATGATCAAAATATCAATTGGTAATAACTTAAATAAATCAATAAACAAATGTTAAAGGTTATCTCACCTGCATATCGGGAAGAGGGAAATCGGTTCTATAATTAGTGATGTTAGGTGTCGAAGTAGTATTGCAGTGGACTCTCGGATTGCCGACGTAGCCAGTGATGCAGGTGCATCGTGAGCGGTGATTGATGGCTTCGCAAGTCGCATGCAGCCCGCATGGTTCGGCCTCGCACGCTGGTACACACTTTTTGTTAACGCAGCGCGAAGAATCATCACACTCATCGTCGACACGACAGCCAGCTGGTATGCATGAGCCACCGAGCATCGTGAACCCACGATCTGAGTCACAAACGCAGCGTCCACGTACATCTACGACACGACCCTCATCTTGAAGACAAGGAACACATTCTCCGTTGTCATTTACTCCTTGGCCCTGTACGCACTTCAGGATGGGAGCTGCAAGGAATTGAGACAAATATTATTTCAATTGTAATAAGATCAAATTGTATTAAGAAAGAAACAAACGCTTACAGCAAAATCATTTTGAATTTTTTTTAAGATAGAAAGAGAAGAAAGATCTTTTATTGAAGAATAATTTCTTTTTCCTAAGTTATGCTTTGTAAGTAATATCAAAGTAAAGTAATTTATTTACATAAATTTAAATTATAAAAATATTTATTATAACTTACGTTTATAAGGTGTGCATTGTACAAGAGCATTTCCTTTGTAGCCAGGTTCACATTCACATATCATTGTTTTTACTGGTAATGTATCAATAAGTTTACATTCTGCATTTATGCCACAGGGATTTGTGTCCAAACAAGGATTTGAGCATTTATTTTTTAAGCATGCGGTAGCAGGCGGACAATCTAAGTCAGTATTACAGCGTGGTTCTGTTTTGTTACAGCCTTCAGTAGTACTCTGGTATCCCGGTGGACAAACACAATAAGCTTCGTGAAGATGTACTATACATTCAGCAGGTTCGTTACAAGTATTTGAAGTGCATGGCTCCACACATTTTGAGTTGATGCATGATTTTTGAGGTGGACAATCAGAGTTTGCTCGACAGCTGATCGGTGAACAAGCTATGGCTGGGTTACCAATACTACCAATTTGGCAGCGACAAGAAGCACGATGTTCTACGCCATAGCATTCGGCAAATTTTCCACAGATGCTAGGCTCAATTGTGCAGGCGGGCACACAACGGTTATTTATACAAGTCTCATCGTCTGCACAATGGTTATCAGCTTGACATTTAATATCATAACATCCCGAGCGTGGATCGCCAATAAAACCGGGCCTACAAGCACATACTGGTTTGTGATCTCTAATTAGACAATCAGTGTTTGGGCCACATTCGCATGGATTTTTACAAACTGAAGTTATACAAGCATGGTTGGAAGTACAGTCTTTATCTATCTCACAAGCTACTTCCAGAATTGGAGTGGTTGGGCGACAAATGCCTTTACCACTACTGACATAACCTGGAGGACAGGAACAGATCATTGTGCGAACGGGTAATGTGGGTGATACTTCACAATGACCTGGCGTTGAACAAGGCTGCAACGCTGTACACGGATTCACACATTTCGCAGATAAACAAGCTAATTTAGATGGACAATCTGCGTCTACATAACATTCTGCTGTTTTTTGAATTTTACATTCTATATAAGGACTGCCTGTGTAACCTTGGGTACATTTGCACACACTAATGTGGTTACGAACTAAACATTCAGCGTTGTTACCACATGGATTTGTGGTGAGGCATGGATTGATACACCTGTGAGCACGACATTGTTTATCTTGCGGGCAGTCACCATTTGATCTGCATTCAACTGCATTACATCCGGAGTAAGCATCACCTTCAAATCCAGAACGGCAACGGCAAAGTAGCTGTGACCTTTCTACAAAACACTCAGCGTTAGAGCCACATGTGCTGTTTAATAGACATGGACTGACACAATTTCCATTTACACAGGCTTCGTTTGTTTCGCATTCTGAATTTGAGCGACAACCAACAATGCGACACTGACGATAAGGATCACCGTCATAACCATCAAGGCAGGAACAAACGGGCCTATGGTTGCGAATATAACATTCTGCATTTTCTCCGCAGTTACAAGGATTTCGACACATTCTGTTGACACAGGATTCCTGATCATTACAATCCTGATCAGTGGAACAACTGAGCGGTGGTAGTTGAGCTGGCTTACAAGAACCTCTTTCATCTGGTATGTAACCTTCTGGGCAGCGGCATATTAAAGTTCGGAAAGGAACACTGTCAGAAACTGTACACCGTGCCTTCACGCCACATGGTTTTAGTTCTTCACAAGCATCGCGACATTCATCTCTGAGACAAGCCTGCCCACTCGGACAGTCTCCATCCATTCTGCACTCTGGTTCACCGAGTACTATTGATTTTTCACAGATGCTTAGAGGGTTGCCTAACGGTAGTTCGGGTGGACATTTGCAAGATGCAGCATGGTTTCGAGCGAAACAAATAGCATTATAGGCACACGGGTTGCGTCCGTCGGGTGAGCAAGCATTATGGCATACACCTTTGATGCAAACGTTATCATCGTTACAGTCAGAATCTATTTCACATTCGGATGCCTGACATTTATTGTATGGGTTGCCAGTTGTAGCCACAGGACAACGGCATTTAGGTCGGTGACCTTCGCCGTAGCACTCAGCACTTATTGCGCACGGGGCTTCTACGACGCAAGGATTGACACAGGCTCCGTTGTAACACATTTCGCTATCCTGACATTCCAAATCAGACGTGCAGTCAACTAAAAAAATGATATTTATAAAGATAAATAAGAGATTAGTATTATGAAATGTTTGCTTTACGTGTTTTTAAAAAGCTAAATATTTCTGTTTTACCTAAAAATAATTAGGTAATATTTCAAAGTAATTACATAATCAATTGCACGCTTAACATATTAGATTAGGAATCACTGTTGTTTAATAAAAAAATATTTAAAATATTGTAATTCATCGAAAGGATTTATAAAAAAAAAAATATATATATATTTATTTACCTTTTATACATCCGATGTATGGGTTTCCAGAATGATTGCGTTCGCAAAAGCATACTGGATGGTGTCTCACTACAGTGCATTCTGCGTTAGTACCACAGAGACAAGGATTAGCGCATGCACCGTTTATACATGCTTTGGATAATGGACAGTCTGAGTTCGTTTTACATCCAACTGGTATAACAGATTTATCTTGTGATGCTGTAAAAGTATATAGGTTAAGGTTTGTTCTATACATTTTAAAGGAGTTTTAAAGTAAAGCAACTTACGCGGTGTGCAACGTGTATTGGCATTGCCTGTGTATCCCATAGGACAAGAGCACTGTGGTTCATGGTTTATGACACGACATAAAGCACCGGATCCACATGCATTCATACACGGGTTGATACAAGTACGCTCAGTACATGCTTGCTCTGGTCCACATTCTTCATTTTTATAACATTCGAAAATTGACGGTTGCCTCGGTTCTGTGAGAGTTTTAGAAATTAAATGAAGAATATAATAAATATAAATAGTATTATAGTAAAATGCTTAAATAAATTTGTAAGAAAACGCCTCAGTCAGAAATAAAAAATGGGTAAAGCTAAATAAATACCTGGGTTGCATTCTATTCTTGGATTTCCAGTATATCCTGGCGGACAAGAGCAACGTGACAGATGATCGTCCGTTTCGCAGAGTGCATTATGTCCGCAAGGCGATGCTTTACACGCGTCGATACATTTTCCACGTTGGCAAATCTGATTATTTGTGCAATCAGGGTTAGAGGAACATTCCGCATCGGGTGGGCTGCGGCAACCACTGTCTGGAGCCACGCGGCCTCCATCAGGACACACGCAGGCTACTGCACGTAAGGGTAGTATGTCCACAGTTTTACAGAAAAGACCAGTATCGCAAGGATTTCCTTGGCACAAGTCGACGCACCGAGAGTTCACACAACCAAGAGGACGGGCACAGTCAGCATCAGTAGCACATTCATCCGAGAGCTGAATAGTAACACAACCGCGAAGGTAAGGATTCCCGCTGTGACCTGGTGGACATTCACATATAGGTCGATGACGATTGGGGGTGCAGACTGCACCCGGAGCGCAACTGCTCTCGGAGCATGCTGGTTGACAGAATCGGTTTAATCTGTTACATATCTGTGTATCATCACAGTCTTCGTTATATTGGCATACTCCTGAAACGCAAGCCCGACGTGGATCACCCTGCGTGCCAGGTGGACAGCGGCAAGTGGCCATATGGGCGATAACTTCACAGACGGCATCTCGACCACAAGAACCACCGAAACCACACGGGTCGCGACAATATCCATTGAGACAGCTCTTATCAAATGGACAGTTTTCGTCTGAAGTACATTCCGCTGTGGAAAAAATAAATAAGCGTTACTTTATATATGTACTTTTTTTGTGTATTGAACATTACGCATAGAATGTATGCATATTTTGAAGATAATATTTTGTCATATTATGAATTTCACAATATACTTACGTATATAACAAGAGCGAGCCGGGTCACCAGCGGTACCAGGTGGGCAACGGCAGCGAGCGCGATGTGCATGAGCTTCGCACAGTGCGCCTGTACCGCACGCATTCGCACAGGCCGAAACGCAGCGCTGACCAACACATGCTTCCGCTGCACCGCATTCCTCGTCAGATAAGCACATCGGCCCAGATACACCTGTAGTAACATTTGTTATGTACACATTGTTTATTTAACCCAAGTATCATTAAAAATTGTATAAAAGGTTTGCATATGTCAATTACTTGGTGTGCATGCGACGTTCGGATCTCCTTGTAGTGGCGGCACACACATGCATGAGACGCGGTGATCTCTGGCGTGACATTCTGCTCCAATACCGCATGCTCCCGATGCGCACACGCTCTTACACTGCCGGTCTAAACATTTTTCTTCGTCACCACAATCCGTGTCTTCTGAGCATTGCCCACCTAAGAAAATAAATGGTTTGATAAGAAACAACTTAAACACTCTATAAATTTAACAGCGTTAATCCCATTACGAAGGTTAAGAAGAATAGGTTATAAGGTTTTCAAACAATATTTTAAGAGTTGCCATGCGAAGTAAATACAAACTTATCCGATTCCAAAAGAACAATACATGTATTTACATACATACAAGAAATAGTGTGTATTATACAATTTAAAAATGGCGAAAATCATTTTTATGCACGTACTTCATGATCTGCGTTGAATAGTCTCCTGGTTAATCACTTGCATATCTGTCTATTAATTTCAAAGGTTTATGAACTTTTTATAAACCTACTGTTTAAAATGGAAAATAATATTATCAGTTTATAAGTCAATATCATTTAATATTGATTACGACTTACGAGGACTGCATTGTACGGAGGCATCACCAGTCAAGGGTTGAGGACATTCGCATACTAGTGTACGGAATGGTAACGTATTTGCAACGCGACACACAGCTCGTGTTCCACAGGATGTCTCTTCACACGGATTCTTACAGTTTCCTTGTAAGCAGGCCAACCCGGGGCCACATTCTGCATCGTTTCCGCACTCAAATTGATCTTGTTCTGATGAACGATTTAAAGAAGTGAATATTATTATTTTTGCAAATAATTTATCTGTACTTAAATAGTTACAAAAATAACAAGGCTAACCTGTTTTACATTCAATCTGAGGATTTCCTCTAGTACCGCGTGGACATTCACATGTAGGGCTATGGCGTAAGACGTTGCAGAGAGCGCCAAGTGCACAGGCTCCGGCACAAGGATCTTGACAAACCTTTCCTTTACAAGCTAACCAGTTAGGACAATCTTCATCTACTGTGCATTCGTCTTTGCGACATCCAATCCATGGATCTCCGCGAGTTCCAAGAATACATACGCAAGATGCCACGTGACCTCTAGTATAGCACTGAGCTTCAGAACCGCACCGCATGCGTAGGCACAATTTGATACAGGTGCCGCTTTCGCAGCCCTCGTCGTCAGGGCAGTCATTATTGCTATGGCATTGAGCTGCAGCAAAAAAATATTGTAAGTATTAAAACTAAATGACATGATCATTTTATTTTAACAAACATTTTATTAATAAAAAAAATACAAAATAATTGTGTATACCTGAATGGCATCCTATATAAGCGTCACCTTCATAACCCGGTAAGCAGGCACAACGAGCTCTATGTTGTTTAGCTAGGCATCGAGCATTTATACCACAATTTGTAAGCACACAAACAGAAGTACATCTGGAATCGACACAGGCTGCGTTATCAGCACACTGTTCATCATGTAAACATTCAGGTACCGGTGGCGCCACAGTGACGGTAGTGATTTGTTCACAACGCACAAATGGATATCCAGTGTAACCAATAGGACACGAACAAACAGCAGAATGTCTTACGCCAGTACAAATTGCATTGATACCACAGGCGTTTATGCAAGGATCAGAACATTTTCTGTTAATACACGCTCGGTCACCGGGGCAGTCATCATTGACGATACACTCAGGGTAAGTGCAGAATCCATCTCGGCATGTTCCGTGTGGGCCACAAGGGTTTGGATCGCAAGGATCAAATACCGTTGGGCTCGTAGGTGGTGTTTCTGAAAGTAACGTGTTTTTTAAATATATACTTTATATATTTTAAATTAGTTGTTAATTATTTATTACATAACTGATTATTTATTTACCTATAACTCTGCAATCTAGGAATGGATCACCAGTGGTAGACGGTGGGCATGAGCATATTGGGGCATGATCGAAAACGCGACACATGGCTCCATTTCCACAAGCACCAACGCATGGGTCGATACATTTGCTACGAATACAGGCTCGATCACGGGGACATTCGGAGCTCACAACACATTCCGGTCGACAACCCGTGGAGCCAGCATCTCCCATTGTGCCACTAGGACAGGAGCACACTGCGTTACCAGCGACGGCGGTGCAAAGTGCGCCAGGACCGCATGGAGATGGTGTGCAAGGTGGAGCTAAATAAAAAATAAAATGTATATACTAATAACATAAAGCAATTTTACGTGCAAACATCAAATGATTTAAAAGATATTAAAAATAAATATCGAAGCGTTGAAATACTTGTTAAATACCATGAATTATTAACCTGTTGTTATGATGTCACATCTTTCAAAGGCATTTCCTCTTGTTCCTGATGGGCATGAGCAAAGTGGTATGTGGTTTATTGTTTCACATTCCGCACCTATTCCACATGTACCTTCACAAGGGTCACGGCAATGTGATCGAATACAAGCGCGGTTAGGAGAGCAGTCCGAGTCAGCAATACATTCTGGTCTACATCCAGTGTAGGGATCACCACGTAAGCCCGGTTCACATTCGCAAGACGCGCCGTTTCCTCTTGCGCGACATATTGCGCCAGGACCACAAGGAGATGGATTGCATAGATCCGGTTGTTTTGCTGCAAAATTTAGGTATTTCTTATATTTTTTTAATTAATTTGAACAGCACATGTAAGCAAGTCATATAACAAGCATTTTTGCTTAGATTCCGCATAGAGGTCACAAAAAAAACATTACGACTCACTAAGTTTCGCAAATAAAACCCATGCCTAAGTTTTAAAAGCGAAAACAAAAGTTTGTCGTAATCTTTATTCCCTAAATTCATTTTGACTAGCAATATATAAAAACATTTTATATTATAATCAAAAGCAATTTTCCAGTTAAATCTATCTTACGAATATTCTCGATGGGTCGACATTCAATAAGAGGATTTCCGCTAGTGGGTGGGGGACAGGTGCAGCGTGGTTCGTGAGCAACTGCGGTACAAACAGCATTAAGACCGCATGCTCCGGGACAAGGGTCAGTGCAATGTCTATTTAAACACATTAGGTTCCATGCGCAGTCGCTAGATTTAAGACACTCAACACGACAGAACGGAGGAGCGCCGAAATACCCAGATCGGCACTGACAAACAGCATTAATGCAATCAGCATTAGGTCCACAGTTCAGACACGGTGATTTTATTTCAGGTTCCAGTTCTGTAACTGTTTGAAATAGAAAACGTAATTATTTTTTATTTTACAATAATATTAATTTATTTATGGTAAAATATAATATATTACAGAATATTACGCTTATATTACCTTCCAAACATCGAGTAAATGGATCACCAGTATAATGACTGGGACAGCTACAAATTGGAGAATGTGAGTTGGTATGACAAATAGCATGTGTGCCGCAGGAGCCAGGACAAGGGTCGCGACATTTATTATTACGACAGGCAAGACTCGGTGAACAGTCAGAATCAACTCGACATTCAGGTCTACAGCTTGGCGGTTCTTCGTACATCGTTGATCGACAAGAACAATGGGCCACTGTACCCGCTGCCCGACAAACGCTATTCGGTCCACATGGATTTGGTGAACATGGATCTGTTACTATTGGTGCTGAAAAATTAAAAACGTTGTTATTACATTGTTTTACTGCGAGTCTTTCGATTTGCATACATTTAAATACATAAAAAAAAAACAAACCTGTTACATGACGACAAGCAATGAATGGATCTCCTCGTAGTGGGGCTGGACATTCACATATAGCTAAATGATTATAAACATTGCAAATAGCGTCTATACCACATGCATTTTTGCAGGGGTCAATGCATTTGTAATTGATACAAGCAAACTGCTTCTGACATTCATTATCTGTTGTACATTCTGGTCGACATTCAATATAACTATTGCCAAAGTATCCAGGGATGCATGAACAAGTTCCATTATCACATACAGCATTAACACCACACGGCGATGGTGTACAGGAATCCGGCTGCGGTACTGGCTCTACATCTATTTATATTACAAATATTAGATTGAGTGCAATAATTGTATAGTTAGTACTAAAAAGTAAAATTACTATTCGACATTTGATGTAGATTATTTATAATAGTATATATAATAATTTGAAAATTAATTAATATCAAAACACTTAAAAGTATATTAAGCGATTGAAACACTTTTTGAAAATACTATTGCTATAGATGTAAATATAATATAAATATACCTTTTACTATTTCATAACATCCTACGAATGGGTCTCCTCGATAGCCTAGTAAACACGTACAAATTGCCAGATGATTAGATGCACGGCACTCGGTATTACTACCACAAGATCCAATGCAGGGATCAACACACTTTTCACGTACACAAGCCTTATCTCTAGAACAATCTTCATTAATCGTGCATTCTGGAGCGCAACGTGGAGGAGAGCCAAAGTAACCTGGCTTACAACTGCAAGAGGCTGACCCATAGGTGTCTTGACAGTAAGCAAAAGGTCCACAAGGATTTGGTTCACAAGGACTTGTAGCAACTGCAGTTATTATCTCTTTTTTAGTGCATCTTGTAAATGGATCTCCTTCAAAACCTTCGAGGCAAGTACAGTAAGGACTGTGACGGTGAACACGACATTGTGTATTTTCGCCACATGTTCCGATACATGGATCAATGCATTTTAGTTTTATGCACGCTTTATTAAGAGGGCATTCTGAGCTCGTCACACATTCAGGTCGACAGTTTGGTGGACTGCCACGATAATCAGGTAAACAAGTACATATCGCTTGTTCGTTGATAGTCTTGCATGTACTGTATGGCCCACACGGAGAGGGAGTACATGGGTCTGTTGATTTATCTACAAAATAGTTTTTTTTATTATTATTTAAATTTAATAAAAATATTTAGTATTAAATGTCATAATAACAAATAAATGTATTAAATAGACTTACCTTCTATTGGAGTACAACGATCATATGGATTGCCTATAAAACCAACGAGGCAATTACATTTGGGCATATGGTTAACTGTTTGACATTCGGAATTGATTCCACAAAAACCTAAACATGGATCTTGGCATTTATTATTGAGGCATGCTAAATTTTGTGAACAATCGGAGTTCAGCAAGCATTCGGGTCTGCATCCTTCGTACGGGTTACCAAAGTATCCACTTATGCACATACAGCTGGCAGCATTATTTCTTTCTTGGCATAAAGCGTTCGGGCCGCATGGATTGGGCGAACACGGCTTAACTTGTTCAGGTGGCCTTTCTATTGATACTGAAATATAAAAAATATTTTTAAAGAATATATACATAATTGTGTAATATTTATGCCGATTTGAGAAAAATATTTTTATAATAGAGATTTCTGTAATAACTAAAAAACCTAGTACCTTTAATTGGACTGCACAGGTCAAATGCGTCTCCTTCATAGCCGGATTGACACGAGCATAGTGGTGAATGGCTGACTACTCGACAAATCGCATTTTGTCCACAAGCACCTATGCATGGATCTGCGCATTTATTATTAATACAAGATTTATCAAAACTACATTCACTGTTTGTGATACATTCTGGGCGGCAATATGGAGGATTTCCAATAAAGCCATTTAAGCAAGTGCAAGAGGGCGTTTCGCCGACTTCTCGACACTGTGAGTTAGGTCCACATGGTGAAGGCGTACATGGTGTTCTTGTTGGTGGATTGTCATCTGTAATTAATAATAATAATATTTAAAAATTACCAATTTGTGTACATATTCTATTGGGGATACTATTATTGTCACCAAATGAATTATAACAATTTATGAATGAGATCATATAAATTACCGTATAAAGGATTATATTATCTGTTACAATGATATATATTTTTTCTAACATTAATGTAAAACACTGTTTTTTACATTAGGAACAGTAAACACTGAACACTGATCTATTCATGATTTAATTACCAATCACAATCAATTATAATTATTAGTTGTAAACCAACAATGAGTTATTTTTTTGTCAGCTTAACTGAGAAACGAAGTATCATCAGCAAACAATACAATACAAAAAATACCCTTACCGACCCTTCGTGAAACCACATTGTTCACTATGAAAAATAGCATTTATAATAATACAGACGAAATCTCGATTCAAAGTATATTTTCAAATAAAAAGGATAATACTTAAATTTCAATAAATCAGTAAATGTAAAATTACTTACATGTTATTACCAAACAATGCGTAAATGGATCGCCAGTAAATCCTCTTGGACAATAACAAATAGGATTGTGATTATGAATCCTACATTCTGCATTAACACCACATGACCCGCGACAAGGGTCTACGCATTTTTGGTTAGAGCATGATAAAACGCTTGAACAATCTGAATCAACTAAGCATTCAGGACGACAAGATGGCGGTATACCAATATAGCCTAAAATACATGAGCAGACCGCTTGCTCCTGTATAATGCGACACTGACTGTTCGGACCGCAAGGAGATGGAACACAAGGATTTTTCTTTTGTTGTTCAACTAAAAATCAAAATAAATAGTTAAAAACGTTTCGACTTAGGAAAATTATAGTATTTAACTGTTTTTATATACCTTTGTTTGGTATACATGTAAAGAATGCATTTCCGATGGTATTTGGTGGGCAACTACACATAGGTATGTGATTATATACATCACAGGACGCATTTTTACCACAGAGATTTGTACATGGATTCATACATTTATTATTTAAACATGCTAAATTTGATGCACAGTCTGAATTTTGAGAGCATTCAGGTCGGCAACTCAAGTAAGGATTGCCGAAGAAGTTAATTTTACAAGTACAAAGTCCATCGTTACAATCTGCGTTCGCTCCACATGGACTCGGATTACATTTATCATATAGAGCTGGAGAATGTTCTGAAAAAATATTTAATAAACAATAACAACAAACATATAAATAAATTTTAAAATTTCTGAAAATAGAAATATTTTATTGAAAATCTCACCTATAATTTCTGTAACGCGACAACTTTCAAATGGATTTCCTGTATATCCTTCTATACAACTGCATATAGCAGAGTGCTGATAGACTTGACAAACGGTTTGCAGTCCACAAGAACCAACACAAGGATCACTACATTTTCTGTTGATGCAAGCTTTGCTTGTTGGACAGTCAGAGTTAACAGTACATTCGGCTCTACAGTTTGGTGGAATTCCAATAAAGTTATCCATACAAGTGCACATTGGTATCTTATTAATAGTCTGGCAGATTGAATTCAAGCCACAAGGAGACGGTGTACAGGGATTCAGATCAGCAGGTGGACTTTCTGTAAAAAAATATTTCAGATCATGAAGTATAATTTTCTCAATTTCATACATAGTTATTATAAAAATTATCTATTCTTACTTTCTCTCAAAATGCATCTGCTGAATGGATCCCCTTCATAGTTTTCTCGACATGAACAAATTGGTGCATGATTAATTACTTTACAGTTAGCATTTTGTCCGCATACACCTGTGCACGGATCAATACATCTTTGATTTACACAACTCTTTGATGTTTCGCATTCTGAATTAACCGTACACTCAGGACGACAACTAGGTGGTAGTCCAATATATTCAGGAATGCAAGTGCAAGAAGCCACACTGTTATTATCTTTACAAATACTGTTGCTTCCACATGGGTTTGGAATACATGGATTTTGCGGCACAGGTGCTATAAGAAATAGGTTAACATATTAAATTATTACTTATAGTTTTGGACGTTAAAATATTTCATAATTTGTAGCAAAAACTTACCCGGTTCATTAATAATTATATGACAATATGCGTACGGATTTCCAGTATATCCAGAAGAGCATTTGCATGATGGTAAGTGATTTATGACTTCGCAAACAGCAGTTGTGCCGCATACACCTGGACATGGGTCTTCACATTTGTTATTAAGACAAGCCTTATTAAACGGACAGTCAGTGTTTACAACACATTCGGGTCTGCAGGTCTCATAAGGATTTCCAAAATATCCATGTTCGCAAGCACATACGGCGACATTATTTCTAGTAACTCTGCAGTGAGCGTTAAT
The DNA here is from genome assembly GCA_905220585.2 of Nymphalis polychloros. NCBI lineage: Eukaryota > Metazoa > Arthropoda > Insecta > Lepidoptera > Nymphalidae > Nymphalis > Nymphalis polychloros. Next base: position 7,855,407 of record HG992247.1, read on the forward strand.
TCCACAAGGTGTTGGATTGCATGGATCTTCTGATATTGATATTTGTGGTACTTCATAGCATGATAAAAATGGATCTCCTGAATAACCATCTTGACACGAACACATAACGGTATGAAGTCTCACTATACATATGGTATTGATTCCACAAGATTCAGGGCAAGGGTCCTTGCATTTATAGTTAGTGCAAGTTCTATCAGTTGGGCAATCTTCATTTTTTGTGCATTCTCGCCTGCAATTTGGTGGGCTTCCTTCAAACGTAGGTTGACACGAACAAGTATGCGAATTACCATTAGGTGACGCTTTACATATGCTATTTGGTCCACAGGGTGAAGTGGCACATGGATTACTAGGTAGTTCTTCAGTGGGTTGTACTGGAAAAAATGATGCTTTTATAGTGATTTTAGACTTATCATGTATAAAATAAGTTATTGTAAATGTATATAAAATTACCGTAGCAGTGCGTGAAAGGAGATCCTGTGTATCTTGGCGGACAAGAACATATGGGATTGTGATTGATTACATTGCATATAGCATTGGAAGCACACGACCCTGGGCATGGATCTTGACATTTTCTATTAATGCAAGCCAACGATGGAGAACAATCAGTGCTTTGAATGCACTCAGGTCTGCAACTAGGTGGATTACCGATGAACCCTTGTATACAGGAACAAACTGCTTGACCGTTTGTCTCTCTGCATACACTGTTCGGCCCGCATGGAGATGGTTCACAAGGCTTGGTAACAGGTACTAAAATGATAAACAGCTATTAAATTACGAATTTTATATATAATAATATATAAATTAACTGTTATGAATAAAATAATATATAATGTAGTCAAAAATTATAGTCTATTTTATTCGTTAGTAACTAGTATTGATATTTATTGTGAATTATTATAGTATTATATTATAATGAGTTGGTTTAGCTATGGATATATTTTTTTAAATTTATTAATTTTAAATTCGTTATAATAATATTTAAAAATCAGTGCAACAAATACTACACATAGTTTAACTGTGTACTGCAGAACATTAACAGCTGTTATAACATAAAAATACAAAAGAACAACTTAAAAAAATACATGTACATATAAGAAAAAATATAATTTGTAGTAATACTTACCATTTACGTTAATGCATTCGTAAAAAGCGTTCCCAGACATACTACTTGGACAACTACATACAGCCACGTGGTTATACACATGACATTCAGCGTTCACTCCGCACATGTCGCGACAAGGATCAACACATTTGTTATGTAAGCACGCTTGAGTGTGAAGGCAATCTGAGCTAAGTACGCATTCAGGGCGGCAGCTGAAGTATGGGTCACCGTGGTATTCTGGCAAACAACTGCATTCTCCATTGTTACGGCAAACGGCGTTTGGCCCACATGGTGACGGATTACATGGGTCGATGTTTTGAACTGGTTCTGTAATTTTGATATTTATTAATATTCACAATAATATTTCTTTACTATTTATTTTAATAAAAATAATATAAAATCGCATTAATATTTATATATTTTTTCAGATTAGTTTTCACATTTTGATTTATGTTTATTTTAATGAGTAGTAATATTTTACCTTGTACTTTTATATTACAAGCCACGAAAGGATCTCCTTCATACCCAACGGGGCAAGAGCAAACGGGCACGTGTTTCACGATGTTACACACAGCTGTTATGCCACATGATCCTAGACATGGGTCGACACATTTCATATTAATACAGGCTTTGTCATTACTACAATCAGTGTTCAGAACACATTCGGGTTTACAATTTGGTGGACTTCCAATATAACCTGGCTGGCATATACAGGATGGTATTCCACCTGTATCTCTACACTCGGAGTTGAGTCCACATGGGGAAGGCACACAGGGATTTACTGGTTCCATTAAAGTAGGTTCAACTTTAATTATTTTATGACATATTGTAAATGGATTTCCTGTATATCCTACTTTACAAGAGCAAATAGGACTATGATTGATTGCCCGGCAGTCAACGTTAATGCCGCATCCTTTGGGACAAGGAGATATACACTTTAAGTTTTCGCATGTTTTGTCGAGAGGACATTCAGAGTTTGTAATGCATTCTGGGCGGCAGTCAGGTGGAGATCCAAGGTATCCATTTAAGCACGTACAGATAGCTATGTCGGTTTGATCTTTACATAGGCTGTTTGGTCCACATGGCGATGGATTACAGGGGTCAATTTTTTCCACTAAAAATAATAACATATTAAATATATTTAAAATGACATAGTGCTTATAATCTCATATTAAAATAATATTTTTTATTATTATCGATTGGTTGTTGCCTTTTTCTAAGTTTGTGACTGTACGACAAAAGATAGATACTGATACTAGATACACATGTATCGAAAAGAATATAATACCAACTAGCATTGAGAAATATGAATGAAAGTTACTATATATAGATATAAAATACTAAACTAGTTTTAAATAGGATAGCATAATGTTTATGTATTAACTTACTTTGTGGCTTAAATATACAAATTTTGTATGGATCTCCAAAGTGTTGATCTGGACAGCTACAACTAGGTATATGATTAACAACATTACACAGAGCATTCACACCACATGTTCCAGGGCAAGGGTCGTGACATTTATTCAGGTGACAGGCTTGATTAGATGGACAATCTGAGTTTAATAAGCATTCCGGTTTACATGCGACATAAGGATCGCCAAAATAGCCTGATATGCATGTACAAGATCCAATATCATTTCGTTCTTTGCATTCAGCATTAGCGCCGCAAGGAGACGGAATACACGGTGTTGGTCTTTCTTCATTTATTTGGGCGACTTTCATTGTACAATATAGGAAAGGATCTCCTGTATAACCGTTTTCACATAAACAGCTTGGTGTATGGCTTACAACTCGGCACTCTGCATTGACTCCGCAAGAGCCAGGACAAGGATCGCGGCATTTTTTATTAATACATGCCTTACTAGTATCACAGTCAGTATTACTAGTGCATTCAGGCCGACAATTTGGTGGTGAGCCAATAAACTCAGGCAAACATTTACAATCTGCACTATTTTCATTTTCTGTACAAAGTGAGTTAGGTCCACAGGGTGAAGGCAAACACGGATTAACTTTAACTGGTGGCAATAACGCTGAAAATAAGAAATAATAACGGTTATAATCGTATTAGAAATTTATACTGGTGTCATAAAAGGATTATTTTTATTTTTGTTATAATCTTGCTAATACTTACGAATAAGTTGACAAACTGAAAATGGATCTCCTGAAAATCCGGACATACACGTGCAAATTGGGTTATGTTTAACAACAATACATTGAGTGTTGCGTCCACATGCTCCAGGACAAGGGTCTATACATTTTTGATTTGAACAAGCTTGATTTAATGGACAATCTGAGCTCACTGTACATTCTGGGCGACAGTTCGGTGGACTACCAACATAGCCTTGAACGCAAACACATACGGCGTGCCCATTTACTTCTCGGCATTGACTATAAGGTCCGCACGGTGAAGGTTCACACAAATTGTTAAACACTGGTTCTGGAATAAAAAGATAATATATGGCTATTTTATTTGAAAACATTGTTTCACATAATATATCTAATATACGTTATAGTTTTAATACACACCTATAATTTTACTACAATAATTGAAAGGATCGCCTGAAGTTCCAGAAGGACAAGAGCAAACCGGTATATGATTAATTACTTCACAAGAAGCACCACTTCCGCATGTTCCTATACAAGGGTCGTTACATTTATTTCGTATGCAAGCCTTGGTGCGTTGACATTCAGAATTCAATACACATTCAGGTTTACAACCAAAGTAAGGATCTCCGAAGAACTCCGGCAAACAAGAGCAAACACCTTCATTGCAAATGGCGTTAGTTCCGCAAGGCGATCGAGAACATGGATCACTCGGAGGAACGTCTGAAATTATAAGGAATTATACTAATTGGTATATTTATGTATTATTTCTATATTGTAAATAAGTCATACACTCTGGGCTAAAACTTTGGCTATATAGAGCTTTGAAATAGGTTTTTATTTTTTTAAAAGGCGCGGTCTATAGCTCTCTATAGCTATTACCTATCGGGTAGCTAAGACACGAGGTCATGATCTCAGTAGTTCACGTGTTTACCACCTAAGTATCGTTTACCACCTAAGTGTCGTTAAACATAAGTAATTTTTTTGCTTAGTATTTTAAAAAATATTACATAAATAGAACCGACAGACGATACCTAATAACCACTTCACGGGTCGGACAGGGTTTTTGTTACACCTGTATAGTATATGTTTATTGTGGCCAAAAAATAAAAAATAGTGTTAATTTTGGCAATCGTATTTGTAACTTTTATCATTTTTGAGAAATCTTGTATTAGACTAAAAATTATATCTTAATTTTAAGTAGTGAAGTAATATCATTAATTTTAGATTTGCCAATTCGTTTCTGCATCTCTATAATAAATGCTATGATTATAATAACAACATAATCTTACAATTTCTGAACTATACTAAAAACATATGTTCATTATTTTTCATTAATAATTTAAAACTAGTCTTTAAATAATAATAAAATATGGTTTACATACCATTAATTTCAAAATTGCAACTTGTAAACGGATCGCCAGTGTAACTTGGTAAACAAGAACAAATGGGTAGATGATTGTTAACAATACATTGAGCATTCATTCCACATGCACCCGGACAAGGGTCGACACAGTGATTGTTTATGCATGCTTTATTAGCATTGCACTCTGAATTGACCGTGCACTCGGGTCTGCAACGAGGTGGCGTGCCCATGTAATTTGGGAGGCAGCTGCAGCGGGGTATTCCATTGCGATCCTCACACAGTGCGTTTGCACCACATGGCGATGGTAGGCATGGGTTGATATTATCTTGAGGTGGTAAAAATGACGTAGGATCTAAAACGAAAAATAACGTTTTTAACAAATGTATCAAACAAGCAAATCATAATTACTACAAAAAAACTCACAAGGCATGCAATATGAGAAAGGATCTCCAGTGAAATGTTCTTGACAGGAACACATGGGATTATGTGCGATAACTCTGCAATTAGCGTTTCGACCACATTGGCCTACACAGGGATCGACGCATTTTCGATTAATACACGCTTTATCAGTTCCACATTCGCTGTTGATTGTGCATTCAGGTCGACAATTTGGCGGAATTCCCATATATGTGTCGCTACAACTGCACACTGCCTGAGAATTAACCTCACGGCACTGACTATTGGGACCACAGGGTGACGGATTACAAGGCGTTACTTTTACGAAATCTGTAAAAGATTAAGAAAATAATTAAATACATTTGAAAAAAGTTCTATTGGTCGTATAAAGTTGAAATTCAAATACATTTATAGATTACCTTCAACTTTGTCTATACAGTATGAATAAGCGTCTCCTGTTAGACCCGTTGGACAGTGACATGACGGTAAATGATTTACGACTTGACATATTCCATTCGGTGCACAGATACCAGGACAAGGATCTTTACATTTATTTTGAATACAGGCCAATGTAGGGCTACAGTCAGTGTTTATTACACACTCTGGCCGACATCCTTCATAAGGATTACCAGTAAAATCTTCGAGGCATTTACATGCACCAGCACCATTTCTTTCTGTGCATTCTGCATTAAGACCGCAAGGAGAAGGTTCACATGGAGAACTATATTCAATAACAGAATCTACAAAACAAAAACATATGAGATTCGTACATTTTTTAACAAAAAACAAGATGAATGAATCATTTTTTATCTTTACCTTTGACAGGATAACAAGAACTTAGTGGGTCACCGGTCTGACCATATGGGCACGAACAAATTAATGCATGACTGACAACTTTGCAATCAGCATTATATCCGCAAGTTTCAGGACACGGGTCCTTACATTTCTGGTTTATGCAAGCCTGATTGGTTGGACACTCAGAATTACTTATGCACTCAGGACGACAGGCAGGTGGAGCTCCTATATAATTAACTTGACAAGAGCACGATGGAGACTCTCCGATTACTTTGCAAATTGAGTAAGGTCCACATGGAGATGGAGTACAAGGATCTATAGGGTCCAGTGGTGCTGATACTGTAAGGGAAATATTTAATTAATACTGTAATAAAATCGATATATTTATGAAACATATACAAAATATTCAACTTTTGTTATAAGTACAATTCAAGTTATTTTAAATAAATACCTATCGGAATGCAGTTTATGAATGGGTCACCCGTATATTGTGCAGGACATGAGCAAATTGGATTATGGTTTATAACTTCACACCTTGCTCCATACCCGCAGCTACCTTTGCATGGATTTATACATTTTTGATTATTGCAGGCTTCATCGCGAGGACATTCGGCACTAATGGTGCATTCTGGTCGACAAGATGGCGGACTACCGATAAAGTTTGGTAAACATGAGCACACAGCTTGGTTATTAACTGTTCGACACTGACTATTTTGTCCGCATGGACTAGGATTACAAGGATTCACTTGAGTAACTGTAACTGTAACAAGAAATTACATTAGAGGTTAGTTTTTTTGACTTTATGTTTTTTATGTATTTGTTTTTTAATACTACTTACTTTCAACTTTGTAACACTCTCTGAAAGCATTACCAGTCATTCCTTGGGGACATGTACAAATCGGTATATGATTGTAAACATTACATTCTGCAGTTGCGGCACAAGCTTCAGGACAAGGGTTCATACATTTATTACTTGAGCATACTTTGTCTGTTGAACAGTCCGTATTTGTTACACATTCGGGCTTGCAGCCTACGTAAGGGTCTCCATAATAATCAATTAAACATGTACATATTCCGTTGTTACATTCGGCATTAAATCCACACGGTGATGGGTTACAAGGATCTTGAATAATAACATCTAAAAACATTAACAAAAACGTTAAAATAAAATGTGTCGAAGATAAATAGTCACAAGTCACTTATGTCAATGTATTTTACCTTGTACTGGCGGAATTAAAGTACACCTAGTAAAAGGATCTCCAGAAAAGCTTTGTGCACACGTACAAGCTGGGAAATGATTAAATACCGAACATACGGCATTTTGACCACAACTGCCAGGGCATGGATCGCGGCATTTCATATTTACGCATGCCTTGTCCGAAGGACAATCTTGATTGATAGCGCATTCGGGGCGGCAATTTGGAGGTAGTCCGTTGAAGTTCGACATACAAGAACATGATGGTATGCCATTAACATCTCTACAAATGGCATTATCTCCGCAAGGATTAGGTACACAAGGATCCTTAGATGTGTCAAAGATTGTTTGAATTTGAGCTAAAATAAAGTTTAATTTAAATAGTAAAATATAAAAAATGGGAATCCAAATATATGATCTATAGATTATATACACTTACGTTGTTGATAGCATCGTGTGAAAGGATCCCCTGTATAACCTGGTTTACATGAGCACACAGGACTATGAGTAAAGACTTTGCAGTCTGAGTTTATTCCACAATGACTAGGGCATGGGTTTGTGCATTTAAAATTAATACAAGCTTTATTACTCGAACATTCCGAGCTGACTGTGCATTCTGGTCGACATCCAGGAGGAGAACCAATGTAATTAGGCATACATGAACATGCACTTTGACCATTAATCGCTTGACATACACTATTTGGTCCACATGGATTGGGAAGGCAAGGTGTAAGAGGCTCTGCGCTCAATTCTGAGAAGCAAATAATAAAACATTAGCTGAAGGATGATAATAAAATTAAACTGTAAATATAAGTTGTTTAATTATAAAAAAATATTACCTTTCATAATATCGCATCTGTAGTATGGTTCGCCGGTGTAACCGGGAGGACAAGTGCATACTGGTAAGTGATTTACAGTTGTACAGAGAGCCATTGGGCCACAAGTCCCTGGGCAAGGATCAAGGCATTTATTCCGTATGCAGCTTTTGTTTGGCGTGCAATCTGTATTAACTGAACATTCAGGACGACAACCTTCATAAGGGTTGCCAATATAATCAGGCAGACAAGTGCAAGATCCTGCTGAGTTATGTTCTTTACAAATGGCGTTTGCACCACACGGAGAAGGGTCACAAGGAGAAGTTTTCTCAGGGATTCGATGTTGTTGAGGTTGGCAATTTGAAAATGGATCACCTTCATATCCGACATCGCAGAAGCACATAGGTGTATGACTGACAACTTTGCAATTAGCATTTTGACCACAGGTATTGATACAGGGATCTTTGCATTTCTGATTGATACATGCTTGATTAGTTGGGCATTCACTATTACTAGAGCACTCGGGCCTACAATATGGCGGTGAACCAAAGAAATTTGGCATACAAGCACATGAAGGCGCACCAGATACTTCTTTGCATATAGAATTAGCACCACATGGCGATGGTGAACATGGTAACGTATCAGCAATTACAGGGCCTGTTAAAGGATAATAAATAACAGTACAAAAACAATAAAAATTACATAGGAATATAATATAAGAAACAACAACGATACTTACTAAATCGTATACATCTAACAAAAGGATCTCCAGTATATCTCGGCGGACAAGTACAGATGGGATTATGTTTTACTACAAGACATTTAGCTTCCACTCCGCAAGAACCTTTGCATGGATCAATACATTTCTGGTTACTACACGCCTTATTTGGTGTACAATCTGAGCTAACAACACATTCTGGTCGACACAGTGGTGGACTACCTATGTAACTGGGTATACATATACATACAGCTTGTCCATTAACTTCACGACATTGACTATTTGGTCCGCATGGTGATGGTGTGCATGGGTTGCTGGTTATTGGAGCTACAAGGTTTAAAAAATATATAATAAGCGTGTACACGTTTATATAGTTTTACAAAACCTGAATACATATTACTATTTTTAAAAATTTAAATACTCGTTAAACAAAATTAACGGTAAAATTACACGTTATTTCATAAGTGTCAAGATAAAAATAAATTCCAATAAAAGACGCAAGTATAAGCAATTTAGAAATTATTTTACTTATAATTACTTTTGCCACCATCCCACGAATGCACGCGTTCGAAATTTGTACGGTAGTTTTTCTTTTTTTGTAAATATTTAAGGCTTTAATGTTATAACTTAAGTAGTAAAGCTATACATTGTAACTTTACTGTAGTAAGTTTGTTTTTGTTATTATTAAATTTAGTTATAATATACCTATATTAAATTTAGTTATAATATGCCTCGTTGGTCTAGTGGCCAACGAGGCATATTATAACTAAATTTAAGCCTCGACTGCCTCGTTGGTCTAGTGGCTAGATATTAGGCTGCAGACCCGGTGGTGCTGGGTTCAATTCCCAGGTCGGGCCAATATAATAGTTATTGGGTTTTTCTGTCAGAAAATTCTCAGTAGCAGCCCGAAGTCTGGAAGTTGGAAGTGTGTACACTTCCGTGCCTCGGAAAGCACGTTAAGCCGTTGGTGCTGCGCCTGAACTCTTTCTGGTCGTATCGGATTGCCGTCCCATCGGATTATGAGAGCTAAGGAAAAGAGAGTGCACCTGTGTTTGCGCACACACTTGTGCACTATAATATCTGCTGTGCAGTTGGCTAATCTCTCTTGAGATTGGCCGCCGTGGCCGAAATCGGTCTGGAGGACTCTTATGTAAATGTAACGTATATGAATATGTAAAGTGTATGTAGAATAGTATATAACAAACCTACATAAAAAAATATTATTGTTGCTTAATTTACATAAAGTGTTAGTGATTACATAAAGTTTTTCAAATATATATTTATAAATATTAATTAGATAGAACTGTAACTCACCTCTAATTGGTTCGCAACCGTAGAAAGCATTGCCTGTCATTCCTTGCGAACAACTACACATGGGTATGTGGTTAACGACAGTGCATACAGCTGACGCGGAACATGCTCCAGGACATGGATCCATACATTTATTTTTCACACAAGCTTTGTCTTTCGGGCAATCACTACTAAGAACACATTCTGGTCGGCATTCGATGTATGGATCTCCCTGATGTTCCTCTATGCAGTAACAGTCACCATCTTTACATATAGCGTTTGACCCACAGGGTGATGGGTTGCATTTGTCGATTATATCATAATCTGTACATAGTAAATCATTTATGTAGGTTAAGATACAGAAAATATTTAGACATACTTTTGGTATCATCATTTTTAATTAATTTTATGTATTTACATATTGATAAGCTTACCTGGCTGAGGTTTGGGATTACACAAGTTGAAAGCATCCCCTGTGTAACCTTCGGGGCAAGTGCAAATAGGTACATGTCTTGAAACTGTGCAAAGTGCTCCAATTCCACAAGCGCCTTCACAAGGATTTTGACATTTTTGTTGAATGCAAGCTTGTGACGGCAGACATTCTGAGTTAACGACACATTCTGGTCTGCAATTAGGCGGACTTCCAACAAAATTAGGCATACAAATGCACGAGGGTATATTTCTATTTTCTTGGCAAATGGAATTAGGCCCACATGGTGAAGGAACACAAGGGTTTTTGTATGGTTCCAAAACAGCGTTAGCTATTGGAGCTAAAACACGGAAATTATTAATATTATTGTTTTAAATAGAAATAGACTTAGAAGCCCAAGAACTTTTCATTTTCAAATACTCACGTGGTAGTGGGTTACATCTTGTGAATGGATCGCCAGTATAGAGAGCTTTACAGTTGCAGATTGGGCTGTGATTAATAACTCTACATTCTGTATTTATACCACAAACATCAACGCATGGATCACTACATTTTTGGTTTAAGCAAGCTTTATCACTGGAACACTCTGTACTTATTATACATTCAGGGTGACATCCAGGTGGTGATCCTATATAATTTGGCTTACATGAACAAACAGCTTGTTTATTTACTTCTTGACAACGACTATTAGGTCCACATGGAGATGGTTGGCATACATCGACTGCATCTTCGTAATTTTCTGGTAAAAAACAAATAATGTTAATGTTACACTTAATTTCAATTAAACAAAAATTAAAAGAATGTATATCTTAATATGTCTTACGTTTTTGTACACAGTATCGGAAAGGATCTCCTGAAAAGCCTGCGATACAAGAGCATGAAGGAATATGGTTTACAACTTGACAAACAGCATTTGGTGCACAAGCACCTGGACAGGGATCTTGGCACTTATTCACTATACATGCTTTGTGCGTAGGACAATCAGAATTTATCAAACATTCGGGCCTGCAACCTTCATACGGATTACCCAAAAAATCCGATAAGCAAGTGCAAGATCCAGCACCATTAAATTCTTTACATAAAGCATTTGCTCCGCAAGGTGACGGTTGGCAAGGCGATGTTATCTCTTGTACTGTTTCTATCCTGTGACATTCTATAAATGGATTGCCGGTATAATCTGCTGGGCATGAACATGAAGGTGAATGACTTATTACATGACATTCTGCGTTAGCCCCACACGAATTCTCACATGGATTAACACATTTTTCGTTGATACAGGCTCGGTGTGTGGAGCACTCAGAATTGCTAATACATTCTGGTTTACAGTATGGTGGTCCACCGAAGTATCCTGGTTTACACGAACAGGTTGGTGTGCCCGAAGTTTCTTTGCAAATAGAATTTGGTCCACATGGTGAAGGAACACAAGCGTTAATTATTTCGGGTTCTACTTTTTGATGAATACATCTTATAAACGGATCACCCATATATGTTAAAGGACAAGAGCAAATGGGATTATGATTTATAACTTGACATTTGGCATTAATACCGCAAGCTCCTTGACAAGGTTTGATACATTTTCTATTCGTACATGCCTCATCTGGCAAACAGTCTGTGCTAACAATACATTCTGGTCTGCAGGACGGTGGGCTTCCGATATATCCAACCAAACATGAACAAACTGCCTGTCCGTTTATATTACGACATTGACTGTTTGGTCCACAAGGGCTAGGTTGACACGGTTGCGGTATTTCAACTGAAACAATAAAATGTAATTATATTAAGCTATATTTATAACAATTTTCAATTAAAGAATTACTAATTTCAGTAGCATGATTTATCAACGTAAACTTTCTAAAAGCCATAACTGAAATTTCAAAAATATGTACGAAGACCGGTAAAATATTCCATTTTTACCTTCAAGTAAAACACAGTGAATGAAAGCATTTCCCGACATATTTTCGGGGCATCTACACATTGGAACGTGATTTATTACTTCACAAATTGCATTGCTGCCACATACACCACTGTTGCAAGGATTGATACATTTATTTTTATAGCAAGCTCTGTCTTGCTTGCAGTCTGAACTAAGTGTGCATTCAGGACGGCATTCAAAGTAAGGATCTCCTTGAAACTCTGGCAGGCAGGAACAAACGCCGTTATCGCAGAGTGCATTTGACCCACAGGGCGATGGAACACAAGGATCATTACTATCACTTATTACATCTGCAACTATAATAATAATATAAATAAGTTGAACATTGAAAGTTAAAGAATAACTGTTAAAATAATTGAATCAAAAATATATTTTTAAGCATATAAGCATATAACTTTCTTACCTTGCAACAGTTTACATTCGGTAAATGCATCTCCTACGTAGTTTTCTAGGCATTTACAAATAGGTGTGTGGTTTTTCACAAAGCATTGGGCATTAATACCACATAATCCTGGGCAAGGATCTTTACATTTATGATTTATGCAGGCCAAATTACTAGAACAGTCTGCGTTTATAACACATTCCGGCCTACAATTAGGCGGTGCTCCAAAATAATTTTCCAAACATGTACAAGACGGAATGCCATTGTTTTCTCTACATTCGCTAAATGGACCACAAGGTGAAGGTAAGCAAAGATTAGTTTGTATTTCCGGAATATATGCTTTTATAGGATAGCATCGACTAAAAGGGTCGCCTGTGAAGTGTTCCATACATGTACAAATAGGACTATGATTAATTACTAAACATCTTGCATTTTGTCCACATTGACCAGAACAAGGATTAACACACTTTTGAGATACACATGCTTTATCAGAGGGACACTCGCCGCTGATTATACATTCAGGTCTGCAGTTTGGTGGAGTGCCTCTGTACTCCTGCTGGCAACTACATGTTGCTTGTTGGTTACGTATTTTACAGATACTGTTTGGTCCACAGGGGGATGGGTTGCAGGGATCAGAATTGATTTCAATTTCTGTAAAAATATATTTAGATAATCAGTACCTACTAGGAAGTTGTAATTATAATAAAATCTGAAACAAAAATCAAAAACTATTCACCTTGTTTCAAGAAACAATTTTTGAATGGGTTTCCAGTATAGCCAGGATAACAAGTACAGATAGGTGCATGATTAACTGTTTGACAATCTGCGTTCACGGCACACGTTCCTGGACAAGGATCTTGACACTTGTTTTGTTGACATACTTTGTTAGACGGACAATCCGTATTGACCGTACACTCGGGCCTACATCCTTCGTATGGATTTCCAAAGTAACCAGAAGAACAAACACAAGAGCCTATGCTATTGCGTTCTTTGCATATAGCATTGCTGCCACAAGGCGATGGGGTGCACGGAGATTGTTGTTCAACCACCTGGATACTGTGTATTTGACAAACAACAAATGGATCTCCTGTATAGCCTTGTGGGCATAAGCAGTTTGGAGTATGGCTGACAACTCTACATTGCGCTAATGAGCCACACGCTCCTACACAAGGATCATTACATTTATTGTTAATACAAGCTAGATGATTGGAGCATTCGCTATTACTTGTGCATTCTGGGCGACAATTTGGTGGAGATCCCACAAACTCAGACATACAAGAACAAGATGGTGTATCATTGATTGTCTGACAAATGGAATTAGGCCCGCAAGGCGAAGGAACGCACGGGTTTATTTGAGGTGGTGTTTCAAGAGCTAAAATATTTAAAAAGTATATATATTTATATAACCATATTTCATTATTCATATTAGATAAGTCTTATAATAGTTAAGAAAAACTTACGTCTTATAATACATCTACTAAATGGATCTCCGGTGTAGCCAGTCAGACACGAACAAATAGGATTGTGATTAACGACTTCACACAGCGCATTAATTCCACATGCTCCTTTACATGGGTTTAAGCATTTGTAATTGGTACAAGCCTTGTTTAATGGACATTCCGAGCTAGTTGTGCACTCAGGTCTACAAGTAGGTGGATTTCCGATGTATCCTGGTATACAAGAACAAACTGGGACGTTCTTTACTTCACGACATTGGCTATTTGGTCCGCAAGGACTCGGATTGCATGGATTTGAAGGCATTGTAACTGCAAGTATATTAAATGTTATAAAAAATATTAAAATTATAATTTATTATATTTGTTCAAAAGAATGCAAGTTACCTTGTACTACGTTGCAAGACACAAAAGAATTTCCAGTAAATCCAGCAGGACAGCTGCACATAGGAACGTGATTTACTACTTCACATATAGCGTTGCTGCCGCAAATATCTGGACACGGGTTATAACATTTTTTAGAGTTACAAATTTGATTTTTGGCACAATCCGTACTGACTGTACATTCTGGTCGACAGCCAATATATGGGTCACCGTGATATTCTGGCAGACATGAACATTCTCCATTATTACATTTCGCGTTAGATCCACATGGAGATGGATAACATGGATCAATTTTTTCATCTGTGAAAAAAAAATATAATTATTGTCAGGTTTAATTTTACAATTTTAATAGTTTTATAGTATAAGTATTATCGTACCTTGAACAGGTTCAATTTCACAAGCAGAAAACGGGTCACCGTTATAGCCCTCATGGCACGTGCAAATTGCTATATGATTTATTACGAAACATCTTGCATTTTTACCACATGAACCAATACAGGGATCAATACATTTCTCTTTAGTACATGCCAGGGAACTAACACAGTCTTGGTTTGTGGTACACTCTGGCTTGCAATTAGGCGGGCTTCCAAAGTAACCTAACGAGCAAGAGCAACTTGCTTGTCCTCCTACATCGCGACAAATAGCGTTAAGACCACATGGTGAGGGCACACATGGATCTCTTACATCATCCAACTGAGGTTGTGTTACTGTAATATTTGTAATTAAAATAATTAATTCTGAATGATAATACATACTAACATGGTTTTATCGAGTTATTAAAAAAATATACCCGGTTGAAAATAGCATCTTGAAAATGGATCTCCTGTGTATCCAGGTAGACAACTGCAAATTGGATTATGGTGTATCACTCGACAATCAGCTTTCAGACCACAGGGACCCGGACAAGGGTTTATACATTTCTGGTTTATACATGCTTTAACTGAGCCACAGTCGGAATTTAGTAGGCACTCGGGTCTGCAAGCTGGTGGTTCACCAATAAAGTTCGGTAAACAACTGCATACCGCTTGATCGTTAATAAGTTTACATTGACTGTTGGGACCACAGGGACTTGGATAGCAAACACTCACAGGAGTTACGTCTTGCACTGTAATTGAAATAAATATATGTAAAAAATAATTTTTTTAGGCAATATTTTATTACTGTTGAGATTAAATAAAAATAAGCTTACATGGTATAAGTGTACACCTTCGGAAAGCATCGCCTGTGTACCCAGATATGCACAGACAAGTAGGTGAATGGTTTACTGTCGTACATTCAGCGTTCACTCCACAAGTTCCAGGACAAGGATCTTGGCATTTGTTATTGATACATGCTCTATTTCCTGGACAGTCAGAGTTTGAGACACATTCTGGTCGACAACTTTCGTAAGGATTACCAAAATAGCCTTCGTTACACATACAGGAACCTACATTATTATGTTCCTTGCAAATTGCATTCGATCCACAGGGCGATGGGGAGCAAGGTGTAAGTATTTCAATAGCCGTTTTTATAGAGCATTGTGTAAATGGATCACCTTCGAAACCTTGTGAACAAACACACATAGCAGCATGGCTAACTACGCGACATTCAGCGTTCGTGCCGCAAGTGTTTAGGCAAGGGTCTTTACATTTTTGATTGATACATGCCAAGTGTGGTGAACATTCACTGTTGCTAACACATTCTGGTTTACAATACGGTGGTTGCCCCTTAAATTCTGGCATACAGCTGCATGAGGGGTTTCCGTTTACTTCTTGGCATATTGAATTAGGTCCGCAAGGTGAAGGCAAGCAAGGATTTAACGTAACCGGTACAACATCTGAAATAAATAAAAAGGCAACTGTAACTCAATACATCATTGTATGTTGTTGTATGTTGTTTATAATAAGGCCACTAGGTACAGGTTATAAGTGTACTTACTTGATATATAAGAGCATTCAACGAAAGGATCACCCGATAATCCTTCTGGGCAAGCGCAGACCGGATTGTGATTAATAACTTCACATGTAGCTCTTATACCACAAGAACCAATGCATGGATTTACACATTTTTGTTGGATGCAGGCTTTGTTTTGTGAACATTCGGCATTTCCTACACATTCGGGTCGACAAGCGGGTGGTACACCTAAGTACGTTGGTAAGCAAGAACATACTGCTTGATTGTTTATTTCACGACACTGGCTATTCTGCCCACAGATGGCTGAACTACAAGGATGTACGGACACTGGTGCTATAAAAAACCACATTTATTAAATTAGAAATCAAAATTTTACCATCGTTTAATTAAATAAAATTTATCAAAAAAAATATTATTACCTCTTATTGGATTACAAATAACAAAGGCATTTCCAGTAAATCCATTACTACATGTACACATAGGGATATGGTTAACTACTTGACAAAGAGCGTTAACTCCGCAAGTGCCAATACACGGGTCAACGCACTTCTGTTGAATACAAGCTTTTTGAACGTCGCAATCAGTACTAAAGACACATTCCGGTCTACAGTTAAAGTATGGATCACCATGATATTCTGGTAGACATTGACACTGCCCATTAATACATTCAGCGTTGGATCCACATCGTATATTTGTACAGGCATCCGCAGTAACAAGTTCCACTAAATACACAATTTGTTTTTATTATAAAAAAGATATATACGATTAAATTAATTTAGAATATCAATTTCTATTTTTATTTATATATACATATGTACATATTATGGTTAATACAATTACCTTCCAAAGGTTGAGGCCTACAGCTAGTAAATGGGTCTCCAATGTAGCCTTCTATACAAGTACAAATGGGTATGTGATTAAGAACACTGCACGTAGCTGACATTCCACATGAGCCAGGACAAGGATCTTGACACTTAGAGTTTATACAAGCGCGATCACTCGCGCAGTCTGCGTGTATACTACATTCTGGGCGACAGTTTGGTGGACTTCCGATAAAGTTTGAATGACAAGAACAAGAAGGATTATTTCCAATGTTTTTACACTCCGCATTTGGACCACATGGTGACGGTATGCAAGGGTTCCTTGTATCAATAATAGGTTCAACTGAAAAATAAATATACATTACATAAACTATACTCTAGAAATATATATTTAAAAAAAATTGTAACTATTTTGCAATACTTACAAGCAATTGGTGTACACAAAGTGAAAGGATCTCCGGTGTAAGAAGTTTTACAAGAACATATTGGAC
Source organism: Nymphalis polychloros (assembly GCA_905220585.2). Classification (NCBI taxonomy): domain Eukaryota; kingdom Metazoa; phylum Arthropoda; class Insecta; order Lepidoptera; family Nymphalidae; genus Nymphalis; species Nymphalis polychloros. The sequence continues at coordinate 7,872,975 of HG992247.1, forward strand.
TATGGTTAATCATTTTGCAATTAGAATTAACACCACAAGGCTTCGGGCAAGGATTGATACACTTATTGTTAACACAAGCCTTATCATGTGGGCATTCGGAGCTAACTATACACTCAGGTCGACAGTTTGGTGGGTAGCCCATATATCCTAACAAACAAGAGCACACAACTTGACCATTGCTCTCTTTACATTGACTGTTAGGGCCGCATGGTGATGGGTAACACAGATCAGTCGGGGTGGTGGTATGTACAGGTTCTGAAATAATATAAAAAATATAAGCATATATTGAATAGACTACCTAGAGCATTAAATATGAAAAATGAAGGAAACATAATGTGTAATATATAATAAACAAAGACTAACCTTGATAAACGCAATATTTAAATGGATCTCCTGTATAACCACTTAAACACGTACACAGAGGTATGTGGTTAACTACTTGACATACAGCATTCATGCTACAACTACCAGGACAAGGATCTGCGCATTTATTTTTAATGCACGCTTTATTAGATGCACAGTCAGTATTAATAACGCATTCTGGTCGACAACCTTCATATGGATTACCTATATAACCTTCTATACAACTGCATGAACCAGCATTTCTATTCTCCTTACATAAAGCGTTTGCTCCACATGGTGAAGGTGAGCATGGATTTGTTATAGCTTCTATTTGTAAAATTTCTCGTGTGCATCCAAAGAACGGGTCACCAGTATAACCAATGGCACAAAGACATATAGGCGAGTGACTAACAACTTTGCATTCAGCGTTTATACCACATACACCTTCGCATGGGTTGATACATTTCATGCGAACACAGGACAAATGTGGCAGACATTCTTCATTACTAGTACACTCTGGTTTGCAGTAAGGAGGTTGCCCGTGATAGCCTTCTTGACAAGTACACGAAGGTACTTCATTTATTTCTTTACATATCGAATTAGGACCACAAGGAGAAGGCGTGCATACGTTTATATGTTCTGGTAATTTTTCGGCTGTAAAATTTTAAAAGTTGTTAATTTATTATAATAAAAATGTAATTATATATAACAATATATTTATTATTATCAATAACAATATACTTACGTAAATTGAAACATCGTGAAAATGGATCACCAGTGAAGCGAGCAGGGCATGTACAGATTGGATTATGATTTACTACTTTGCATTCAGCATTAACACCACATGAACCAACACAAGGATTAACACAACGCTGGTTGCTACAAGCCTGATCTAGACGACATTCTGCACTTATCGTGCACTCAGGGCGGCAACTGGGTGGTGCACCGACGTTATTTGGGGCGCAGGAACAGACGGCTTGTCCATTTACCTCTCTACATTGACTGTTCGGACCACATGGAGACGGTTGGCAAGGATGAACTACAGCTGATTCTGAAAGAAAATGGATTATAAGTATATTATGCAGGTACTTATCGACCCATTTGTAATTCTCGTAATCCTCTGATAACTTGCCTGCAAATGGTCGGCATTCTAAGAAAGGGTTGCCTGTCATACGTTCAGGGCAACTACACATCGGAATGTGATTAACTACGTTACATATTGCAGTAGCTGCGCATGTGCCAGGACAAGGATCTAAGCATTTATTTTTGATACAAGATTTATCACGTTCGCAGTCAGAGCTTTGCACACATTCAGGTCGACAACTATTATAGGGATCTCCTTGAAATTCTGGAATGCAACTACATTTTCCATCCTGACATTCGGCGTTAGCTCCACAGGGTGACGGATTACATAAATCGTCTTGAACTGCAACAAAAATAGGATATAATAATATATAGCAAATAGATAAATAAATAATTATCTGATTAGATTGAATATTTCATTACCTTTTGTCTGTATAGGGTTACATTGAATAAATGCATTTCCTGTATAGCCTTCATTACACATACATATCGCAATGTGATTCATAAGTTGACAATTGGCATTAAGTCCACAAGAACCGGGACAAGGATCCCTACACTTTTGATGTATACAAGCAAAATTGCTGGCACAGTCTTCATTGATTGTACATTCTGGGCGGCAATTAGGTGGACTTCCTTCAAAGTTAGGTTGACAAGAACATGATGGAATGCCATTGCGGTTTTGACATAGAGAGTTTGGTCCACATGGCGATGGCTGACAAGGATCACTTTCGATTGGAGCCCGAATAGGAACTACAAAAGACGTTAAATATATGTACACAAAAACAATAAAACAATTACCAAAACAAAAAAAAAAACAGGAATCAGTTAGTTAATTATTATTACTTTATGTCACGTTTTTTCCCGCTAACGCTATCTTATGATATTTTAACTAGCTAACATTTAATTTTCGACAACGATATGAAATAACATACCACGGTGTATGATACTTGTAGTTTAAGCACGAAATTGATCAAAACATAAATAATAATAATTTTAAAAAAATGGTACATAAAAGGAGGTCTAAAAGTCACGGAGGCGTAGTGACTGAAAAGCTGAAAATTTACAATAAAAAAACTTTACCTGCTATTTTATAACAGTTAGAGAAGGGATCTCCCGTGTATTTATTTTGGCACGTACAGATCGGACTGTGGTTAATAACTCGACAATCTGTGTTCTGACCGCATGGTCCAGGGCATGGTGAAACACATTTTTGATTTTTACATGTTTTGTCTGATGGGCATTCTGTGCTAACAACACATTCTGGTCTACAGTTTGGAGGCGATCCACGATATTCAGGTAAACAAGAACATATGCTTATGCCGTTTGAAATTCGACACTGACTATTCGGTCCACAAGGAGATGGTAGGCATGGATTTGTTGATTCTTCCTCACGTTCTAAAACAAGTCAAAATATTTCATATATTTTGTCGCACAGTAGCATTTATAAATATGCACTTACTAAATGTGTAATAATAAACCTTATGACAATCACTTAAGAGATAAAATATTGCTGCAGGTTGGAAGCAAATTAAATAAACTTACCTTTTAAAATACATTGTCTAAATGGATCTCCAGTATATGGACTACGACACGTACACAAAGGTGAGTGATTAACTACTTGGCAATCAGCATTGATAGCACAAGTACCTGGACATGGATCGATGCATTTATTTCTTGTACAAGCTTTGTTGCTAGGACAATCTGTGTTAACAACACACTCTGGTTGGCAACTTTCATAAGGATTACCGAAATAACCTGTCAAGCACACACATGCACCCGCTCCTGATCTCTCTTTACATTCTGCGTTGGGTCCGCAAGGCGAGGGTGTACAGGGTGATAAAGACTCGGTAGGTGCTAATGCATTTATTGTACATTGTATAGCAGCATCTCCACTATAGCCATCGGGGCAATAACACGCTGCAGTGTGACTAACAACTTTACATTCAGCATTCGTTCCACATGCTTGAATACAAGGGTTTTTGCATTTTTTGTTAATACATGCCAATTGAGGAGAACACTCATTATTAGATATACATTCGGGACGGCAATTTGGTGGTGATCCAAGAAAGTCAGGCATACATTGACAAGATGGTACCTCTGATTCTGTAGGTTGACAAAGTGAATTTGGACCACAAGGTGAGGGTTGGCATGGATTTACAGGAACAGAAGGCTCAGAAATAGCTGCAATGTTACAAAGATTAAATATTATTATATAATATTATTACAAATGATACTTAAAGGGGAAAAAAATTGAATGCTTACGTATAAATATGCATCTTGTAAAAGGATCTCCTGTCATTTCCTCAGGACAAGTACATATTGGGTTGTGGTTAATTACTTGACATTTAGATGCAACGCCACAAGCGCCTGCACATGGGTTTATACATTTTTGGTTGCTACAAGCTTTGTCGGAAGGACAGTCGGAGCTTGCAACACATTCTGGACGACAAGAAGGAGGCGCGCCGCGATAGCCCGTCATACAAGAGCATACTGCTTGATTGTTGTATTCTCTGCACTGACTAAATGGTCCACATGGGCTAGACTGGCATGGGTTTTGTATAACGGTTTCTGTGACATAATAAAAAATAAACGTTTTTTTTGGAAATATATTAAAATTAGCACTTAGAAATTTTCTATTTTTAAATATAAAATATTCAAAACTTAAAAAACGCGAGTAAATATCATATTTAGAAAAAAGCTTACCTTTTATTGGATTACATTGTACAAAAGCGTTACCCGTAGAATACGCAGGACAGGTACACATGGCCATGTGATTAACAACCTCACATAGAGCATTGATACCACACGTATTTTCGCAAGGATTTACACAACGTTGTCTAACGCAGGCTTTGTTTATTGGACATTCAGAACTAATTGTGCACTCAGGACGGCAACCAAAATAGGGATCACCGTGATACTCAGGTATACAAGTACATACGCCGTTGTCGCAAATTGAATTTGGTCCGCAGGGTGACGGGTTGCATGGATTGATAGACACTGGTTCTGAAAATTAGAAACATTTGTAGGTATTTACGATATAAATAAATATTATGATGGGTGATGAACTTAATTAATATATTCAACTTACCTATTTCTCTTTTGATAGAACAACTTGTAAACGGATCCCCGATGTAACCTTCGATGCAAGTACATATCGACACATGACTTTGAACTCTACATTCAGCGTTTATACCACATGAACCTGGACATGGGTCAACGCATTTCTCATTTATACACGCTTTGTCACTTGAGCAATCGGTATTTATTACACATTCTGGGCGACAATTTGGTGGACTTCCACTGTACTGAGGCAAACAAGAACAAGCGGGTTGGTAATTTATATTTTGACATTGCGAAAATGGTCCACAGGGTGAGGGAAGGCAAGGATTTGCTACAATAGGAGCCACATCGGGTACTGCAAAAGAGTAATTACAAACATGTAAATACAATTAAATAAATAAATATAATTAAGTTCATAAAAAAGTAATCCGCCAAATCCGATTATAGTACCTCTGTAACATCGGCTAAATGGGTCTCCTGTGTGTTGTGGCTTACAAGTACAGATTGGACTATGGTTGATAACTTTACAATTAGTGTTGATTCCACACACGCCATCGCAAGCGTTTTTACATTTCTGATTAATGCAAGCGTGTTGTTGAGAACATTCAGAACTAATAAGGCATTCGGGGCGACAGTTGGGTGGAGATCCTAAGTACTCTGGTTGACACGTGCAAATTGCTTGATCGTTGAGTATCTTGCAAATACTATTTGGTCCACATGGAGAAGGTTCACAGAGATTTTTCGGGGCATCTAAAATGAGTAATTTATTACAACATTTTTTTGGATTAATTGGATTAATTGGTAATTGGAAAGGATGGTTTAATAACAAGAAAATATTTCTATTATTACATACCTAATAATTTTTCGCTACATTCTTGATAAGGGTTGCCTATAAGTCCGTCCAAACATGTACACGTCGGATTATGATTAATTACATTACACACAGCATTACGCCCACAAATATTTCCACAAGGGTTTATACATTTATTTTGCATACAAGCCAAGTTAAGAGGACATTCAGAGTTAACAACACATTCGGGGCGACAGCCTTCATATGGATTGCCAATATATTCTGGAAGACATATACAAGCACCCGCTCCTCTTTGTTCTTTGCAAATTGCATTCGGACCACAGGGTGAGGGGAAACAAGGTGTAAGGGATACTTCAATTACTTTACATTCAATAAAAGCATCTCCAGTGTATCCCGCGGGACAAATGCATTGAGGTGCATGACTTAGCACCCTACACTCCGCACCGATTCCACAAGATCCTGGGCAAGGATCTTTGCATTTTTGATTAATACAAGCTCGTTCATTTGGACATTCGCTGTTGGCAATACATTCGGGACGACAGTTTGGCGGACTTCCTGTGAATGTGTCAAGGCAGGCACACGATGGTGAACCTGATACTTCTTTGCAAATGGAATTTGGTCCACACGGTGACGGTTCACAAGGGTTGACATAAACCTGTTGCTCTATATCTGAAAGGTAAATTTAACTCGCTTTATTGAATTACTATTATAATATTTATTATAATGATGTTTAGTGTTATATTCAGTTCAAATTCAAGTGTTTATATAGGGGACAATAATGGTGTTTACCATATTTTTTTAGGAATATGGAATAATATTTTATTTATATATTATACATAATTTAGCAGTACCTACCTTTTTGTATGCATTTATTAAATGGATCACCAGTCAGCCCATGCGGGCAAGAGCAAATCGGATTATGATTTATAACTTGACAATTGGCACTAACTCCACAGTTTCCTTTACAAGGGTCAATACAACGTTGTCCAGAACAAGCCCTATCGAGAGCACATTCTGCACTACTGACGCATTCAGGTCTACAGGTAGGCGGAGCACCTTTGTAATTAGGTAAACAAGTGCAAATGGCTTGTCCGTTTATTTCTCTACACTGACTGTTTGGTCCACAGGGAGATGGATTGCAAGGATTTATTACTTCTGTAATTTTTATTTTTCTACACTCAAGAAAAGCATTTCCTGAAAAGCCTGGTGGACAAGTACACATCGGTATATGATTATAAATTTTGCAATCTGCTCCCAGTCCACAAGTATTAAGGCAGGGATCTACGCATTTGTTCTTAACGCATGCTTTATTTTGCGGGCAATCGGTGTTCAATAAACATTCTGGTCTACAACCAAAATAGGGATCACCCATGTATCCGGATAGGCAAGTACACTCTCCGTCATTACATTTAGTGTTAGATCCGCACGGTGAAGGATTACAAAGATCGTACTCAACTTTTTCTGGAAATTTTAGAGTGGATTAGAAACTTTAAATATACATAAGACATATAATAACAATTTAACTATGTTACAAAAACTTTATCGTAAAAATATAATTTATTAGTTAATATTTTTATATGCCTAATGGTGTCAATGGCCATACTTACGCTAAAGTTAGTAGTGGTTTTTATTTTATAATATTAAAAGTTGTGGTTTTTTACAAATATTTTACCTTCGTTTAATGGAATTGGAAGACACTGTACGAAGGGATCACCATTATATTGATCAATACAACTACATTGAGCAATGTGATTAAATACGGAACATATAGCATTGAGACCACAAGCGCCTGAACATGGATCACGACATTTCTCGTTGATACAAGCTTGATTACTGGGACACTCTGAATTGATTGTGCATTCAGGCCGACAGTTAGGAGGATTACCCATATAGCCAGCTTTACATGCACATGAAGGTGAACCTACATTTCGACAATCTGCATAAAGACCACATGGCGAAGGCAAGCAAGGATCTGCATTTGGTAAGTCTGGTGGTTGTGACACTGCAAAATATATAAATACGTTATAAATATATTTTAAATTAAACGTAAATTCTCATTTATCGATACATAAGAAATATATACTAGGTATATTGTTACGTACCTTTAATTGGGAAACATCTCGTGAAGGGGTTTCCAGTCAATCCAGGTTTGCATACACAAATTGGACTATGATTAATAACATTACAATTTGCATTGTCTCCACAACTTCCAATGCAAGGATCTGAGCATTTTTGGTCTATGCAAGCTAAATTTGGTGAACATTCGGAACTTACAATACATTCTGGACGACAATTTGGTGGTGAACCAACAAAAGTAGGTAAGCAAGAACAAACGGCTTGCCTATTTATTTCTTTGCATTGACTATTTGCGCCACATGGGGATGGATTGCACGGATTGTTTTCTACAATTTGCGCTGAAAGAAAATAAAATAATAATTAAATTAAAGTTCCTTCATATTTGTTTTCGGGAATGGTGGTTAGAAAAATATGGAGAGTAGATAAAACAATATTTTATTTCAAAAATATAAATCATCCGACCTACATTCATTAAAACATAGCGAAACATATTGCTCGTATAAAATATTGGTTTTTAATATTGTATTATAGACAACAGAAAGAGTAAATTATACTTACGTTCTTGTATTATATTACAATGATTAAATGGATTTCCAGTATAACCTGTTTGGCATATACAGTTTGGCATATGGTTATTGACCTGACAAAAAGCATTTATTCCACAAGTACCAGGACACGGATCGATACATTTCAATTGAGAACAAGCCTTATTTAGAGGACAATCAGAGTTTACTACACATTCCGGTCGGCATCCTTCGTATGGATTTCCAAGATATCCCTCTAGGCATTGGCAAGCACCTACGCCTCTTTGCTCTTTACATACGGCATTCGAGCCACATGGACTTGGACTGCACGGATTTAAAATTTCATTCGGCACAAGATATATAGGGTTGCATTGTGAAAAAGGATCACCAGTATAACCAATTTGACATATGCACATTGGTGAGTGACTGACTACTCTACACTCCGTATTTGTTCCGCAACTACCTAAGCAAGGATCAGCGCATTTTTTATTCAGACATGCCAAATTGTAATCACATTCACTATTACTGATACACTCTGGTCTACAATTTGGTGGAGTTCCTCGATACCCTGTTAAACAAGCACATACAGGACCTCCTCCACTTATTCTACATGTTGAATGTGAACCGCAGGGAGAAGGATCACATGGGTCCACTTGCGCTACTGCTTGCACTAAAATATAAAATGTGCAATTTAATAATTAATAGACACGAGTATAAATATTCGTTTGAAGTTGTATCTCTACTTACCAATTATTGAGCATTTAATAAATGGATCACCCGTGAATAAAGGTGGGCATGAACAGATTGGATTATGATTTATAACGTCGCACACCGCTGCAACTCCACAAGCTCCAATGCATGGATCTACACATTTTTGATTTTGGCAAGCTTCTTTTAAGGAACATTCAAGACTGACGACACATTCGGGTCTACAAGTCGGTGGGCTACTACGATACCCAGGTAGACACGAACACGCCGCTTGACCTTGTGACTGATGGCACTGACTATTCGGTCCACATGGTGATGGATTACATGGGTTGACGTTAATTACTAGAAATAAACCATAAAACATCAAGAATATAAATACTTCAGAAAGCTATTAAACTGGTTTAAATGTAATATGATAGATTGAATACCTGCAACTGGTCGACATTCAACAAATGCGTTGCCACTCATACCCTTTGGGCAAGTGCACATAGGAATATGATTGTTCACATCGCAAATGGCGTTTACCCCGCAAGTTCCAATACACGGATTCACACATTTATTATTTTGGCAGCCCTTATCTTGAGAACAATCCGAATTGTATACACATTCCGGGCGACAACCTAGGTATGGGTCACCATGATATCCTAGTAAGCAGGAACAGACAGCATCTTGGCATCTTGTATTAGGTCCACACGGGCTTGGATTGCAAGGATCGATAGGTTTCGTTTGTGGTAGATCTAAATAATACGATTTTTACCAATTAATATTTTTATCAATATAAAGAAAATTATAGTAACATCTTCAATCTTAAATAAAATTAAAAAAATACCTTCTAGTGGTGTTTGTTTGCATTCACGGAATGGGTCACCAGTAAATCCTTCTGAACATAAACATACTGGTATATGATTATGAACAAAGCAATTTGCATAAATTCCACATGCACCTTCACAGGGATTTCGACATTTTTCTGCCACGCATGCTTGGTTGCTTTGACAATCAGAGTGTATAACACATTCAGGTTTACAAAACGGTGGTGACCCTATATAAGTTGGCAGACATGAACACGATGCCAAGCCATTATTATTTCGACATTCGGCGTATAGACCACATGGTGATGGAATACAAGGATCCGTTGATGTGGCAGTATCATATATTTCTAAAAGAAAATATCAGTGAAATATACAAATCGATAAATATTAAGAAAAAATATCATAGAATCATTAATAATACATTACTTACGCATTATTTGTGTACAAATTGTAAAGGGATTTCCGGAAAATCCTGGACGACATGAACATACGGGACTATGATTTATAACTTTACAGTCAGCGTTTTTGCCACATGGCTTAGGGCAAGGATTAATACACCTATTGTTAACGCATGCTCTATTTGATTTACATTCTGAATTCACTACACATTCAGGTTTACAATTTGGTGGTGTACTGATATAGTTGCTTAAACATGAGCATACTGGTTGGTTGTTTAATTCTTTGCAAATGGCATTTGCTCCACAAGGCGATGGATTACAAACATTAATCACTGATACATCATTATCTGAAGGAAAATCATAAATAATTTTAAAATAATTTACGTAAGTACATAATATACCAGTTGTATTTCAGTTCTACGAGTTAAATTTTAATAATATACAATTATAATTTAGATTACTTACCACGTGATATAGAACACATTGATAAAGGATTTCCAGTGTAACCAGGTTTACAGTTACAGGTAGGTTTATGATTGGCAACGTAACAATCAGCATTATAACCACAAACTCCAGGGCAAGGATCAATACATTTGTTTTTATTACATGCTAAGGCCAGAGGACAATCAGAATCGACTAAGCATTCAGGTCTGCAACCTTGGTATGGGTCACCAAAATAATCCGGTATACATGTACATGATCCTGCATTTCCTTGTACTTTACAATCAGCATTTGCACCGCAAGGCGATGGTTCACATGGATTAAGGTATTCAAATTTTGATGAAACTGAAATATTAATTTAATTACATGAATAAACTTACCCAGGTTTATTCAGCCACCGTAGAAGCACTTACTTCTTCCTAAGCGTTAGTCGAAGCTTGTTGGGCTCGGTGACATTTAGTGACCTCTCTAATCCGATGACAGCGTTTCTATTTAGCCGCCCATCAAAAAGCGGCCGTCTCAGCGAACGGCCTAAGCTTACTGTAAGTGCTTTGTTATCTCCGCGCGCTCCGATCAAATAAGCAAGGCATTAATGTCACAAAATAAGTTATTATATAATATGTTACGTCCCTTATATTCTGAAAGCACTTAAGAAATCTAAACGATTAGAAATAAATCCTATCCCTCCATTTCCGAATGTTTATGTTTAATTCCAAGCGTATAAATGGGCACTGCATTGATGATTTAGCCCATAAACTGATCAGCGGGCATGGTCACCAACCAGCTACTGAGGCTAAACACCCTTGCAATTCCATTACAAATTAGTAAACCGTGTAAGGCGTGACCGAAAATAATATTTTTAAGCACACAATTTATAGCGTAAAATCACGCTTTGCAAAGCTGGATGGTTAACAGCACTTTTATCTTTACCATGGTTTCGTTATGTTAATGATTCTTAACTTTAACACAAATTACCTTGTAATTTATTTATTTCTGATAACCATATCTTTCCATTTTGCTTTACATCTTTTACAAATATTTATGGAAAACAATTAAGGAATCATTTGTTATAAAAGACTTACCTTTGTGTCGCGAACAACCTTGGAATGGATCACCTTCAAAGCCTAGTTCACAGGCACAAGTTGCACGGTGATCTACTACGGTGCATGTTGCACCGGGACCGCAAGCATCAACGCAGGGGTTTTTGCACTTCTGAGCAACGCACGCTAGGGCAGCAGGACATTCTGCACTTATTGTACATTCAGGACGGCAATTTGGCGGAGATCCGATATAGTTTGGTTGGCAACTGCAGGCAGGCATATCTCCAGTTTTAATGCATATTGAGTTTGGTCCACAAGGAGAAGGCTCACAAGGATCAATCGGAGCTAATGGAGGTGCTAAAACATTTGAAAGAGTTATAACATGAAAATTAACTTTTTAGTTTCAGTTTTATAATACATATTTATTTGTTTTTTTTTTTTTACCTGGAGAGGGGTAACAATAAGTAAATGGATCGCCAGTGAATCCATCATTACATGTACAGATAGGACTGTGTGCGATTACTTGGCATCGAGCGCCGCGACCACATGCACCTTCACATGGATCACGACACCGGCGGTCCACGCAAGCCATTTGAAGCTTACATTCGGAGCTTACTAAACATTCAGGCCGACATGATGGTGGAGAACCTATGTGTCCAGCTCGGCAAGAACATGCTGCTGCACCGTTAACACTCACTGTACATTCACTGTAAGGTCCGCATGGCGATGGACTACAAGGTGATTTGGGCTTTTCTGTAATTATTTAATAAATTTTATTTTTATTAAGTCACATTCATTTAAAATGGAAAAATAAATCTGTTATTGTTTTATTTTTTGTTTACCTTACTTACTATAATAATTAGCTTTTTTTATTGTATAGGTAGGCGGACGAGCATATGGGCCAGGGAGCATTCAAGTATAACGTAACGCAATTTGTGGGGAGGGGGGCTCTTGTAAAACGTTACGGTGCGTTACAAGGGCGGGAGGGGGTTTATTTAAACAATGCGTTGCGTAACATTTTTTTATTTTAATATAAAAACTAGGGAATTAGTATCTTCCAAATCGGCATTCCTTTTCGTTTATGTTTTACGGGGAATCCCTCGATTATATTGTACATTACTTTTATTTTTGTTTTCCTAAGTTGGCAACCCTTTTTGTTTATGTTTTACGGGGAATCTCTCGATTGTATTATACGTTACTTTTATTTTTGTTTCCTAAGTTGGCAACCCTTTCGTTTATGTTTCGGGGAATCCCTCGACTGTGTGTACGTGATTTTTATTTTATTATCGATGTCAGTATTCATTAGAGTTTACACAGAAGCACATTGCTGTTGTCAGTGTTGTTAAAGGGAGAGTAAATACCGTAATGTCCTCGAAAGAGGGAGATTTGTTACAGTTTATTCAAACCGTGACATTTGTCTTACTCTAAGTACTAATTTTTATACCCGTCATAACTTCTAAACGTAAAGTCTGATCCGAATAATTTAAAGTGGAATTTACACGTACATAATCAACCTTAATGATCAAATACCAATACCATGATACCAATATCACCACAATTAGATTCCACCCGCATTTGAACTTAATAATTTAAATAAAAACTGTTATTGTAGCTTAACTATAATAGTTAAGTATATACCATCACGGACTTTTTATGAGCAATCATGAGTACTATTAAAATACAGAACATTTTTTTTATATATCGTGAATAGTTTTCCCAGCGCACGCAAAATAATGACTTTTATAGGCAACATTTTCATACCTTGGGTTACATCGTGCCTTTTTAGGTAAGGATCTCTAATTTTTTTGAAAATATAATATATTTTTTTAAACCGGGCGAGTAATTTTTGAGTTAAATCATAACAAACAAACAAAAAATCAAATCTTTCCTCTTTATAATATTAGTATACCTCCCTTACTTGAATTTTTATTTATTTCACCCCTCTAACTCAAAATTAGTAAGAAAAAATCTTAACCTCTACAAGTCGAATCAAAATAAGCCTAAGTCGAAATCCTCTATAAGTCGCAAAACTCTATAACTCGAATTTTTTGGTGTCTCCCTTGATGTTCGAGTTATAGAGGTTCTACTGTAACTTAAAAATCTCTTCTTTTGTTTATTACTACTGCAAACGCAATTAATACAATAACAAAGGTATTATACTTTGTTCAACATAATTCTGACTTTAATGGTCACTTAAATGTTATGTAACGTTTAAGGAGGGGGAGGGGGGGTGTACAGAAAAACGTTACGGTGCGTTACATGGGGGGGGGGAGCAAGGGTCTAAAATCTTCAAAAATTGCGTTACGTAATACTTGAACGCTCCCCCACCTGATGGTAAGTGATCACCAACGCCCATAGACAATGGCATTTTAAGAAATGTTAACCAACGCTTACATCGCCAATGCGCCACCAACCTTGGGAACTAAGATGTCATGTCCCTTGTGCCTGTAATGACACTGGCTCACTCACCCTTCAAACCGGAACACAACAACACAAAGTACTGCTGTTTTGCGGTAGAATATCTGATGAGTGGGTGGTACCTAGTAGATACTACCTACCCAGACGAGCTTGCACAAAGCTCTACCGTGTAGCTATTTACATGTTTCTATATCATAAATGGAAATATATTTAGATTGATATTATTAAATAAGTTATAAATATTATAATAAAACGGATAAACGTCCGTACTGTTAAAATAATTAATGTTCCGTATGCATAATAATATAATAACAACTCAAAGTATTATATATAACCTTACCTTGATTAACTATTTCTGTACAAAATGAGAACGGATCTCCTGATGTACTTGGTGGACAGGTACATGATGGTATATGATTGTAAACAGAGCAAGTTGCTCCAGTACCACAGGCACCTGGACATGGATCCAGACATTTTCCACCATGACAAGCACGAGTTGGTGAACATTCACCATTAGTAGAGCATTCTAGTCTACATCCCGTGTAAGGATCCCCGAAATATCCGACAGCACACGAACATACACCTGACTCGCATACAGCATTGCTACCACATGGTGATGGATTACATGGATCTGATTCAGGAGTAGGTGCAACTATAAACAATAAATCGTTAAGTTTTACCAAAATTCTCAATTTGTCTTAAATTAACCCTAATAAATAATATATAAAAAGCTAAAATTTCAAATTATCTTACCTAATATTTCCGAGCATTGAATAAATGGATCACCAGTGAAACCAGGTGGACAACTACAGATAGGTATATGATCTTGAACTCGGCAATCTGCTTTAAAACCGCAAGAACCTTCACAAGGATTTCTACATTTTTCTGCAATACATGCTTGTTGTGATGGACAATCAGTATTTACGAGGCACTCTGGACGACAGTTTGGAGGAGCTCCAATATAACCAATCACACAAGAACACGAGGGATTACCATTTAAAGAACGGCATTCGCTGTACGGTCCGCAAGGACTTGGTTGGCATGGTTGCAAAGGTAGTTCTTTTTCAACGACAGAATATTGTACCTCGCGACACATAGTAAATGGATCACCAGTTGTTCCAGCGGGACAACTACATAAAGGACTGTGATTAACTACTTGACAGTGTGCGCCTAAGCCACAAGTTCCTCGGCAAGGATCGGCACATTTTAATTTGTGACAAGCTCGATCCGAAGGACATTCGCTACTAACAGTGCATTCGGGTCGACAATCAGGAGGAGCTCCTCTATATTCTGGAAGGCATTCACATGATGCTAATTCACCGTTCTCTCTACATATACTGTTTGGACCACAAGGTGAAGGTTGACACGGTCTTATGTCATGTACAATTTCTTTCTTAACGCATTGTACAAATGGATTTCCTGTATAGTCTTTTACGCAGGCACAAGTGGGGACATGATTGACGACTGTACATTCTGCAAATGTTCCACATATTCCTGGACATGGATCTGAGCATTTATTTCTTATGCAGGCTTTGTCAGCAGAACAATCAGAACTTAGAACGCATTCAGGTCGGCAACCTTCGTATGGATTTCCTTGATATCCTTCTAGGCAAGAGCATGCCCCAGCACCATCTCTTTGACTACACACAGCATTAGCTCCGCAGGGAGATGGATCACACGGTGTGATAATATTTTCTGAAAAAAAGTAAGATAAAGTAAAAAACTTACTGCTTGAAGTATCAAAGTAATAGTAATTACTTTTAATAAGATTTTTAGTTGAAGTAAAATATTTACCTTCTATAGGCACACACTGCAAGAAAGGATTTCCAGTATATTTGTCTTTGCAGAGACAAGAAACTGTATGGCTTACAATAATACAATCTGCATTGACACCACAAGAGCCAGGACAAGGATCTATACATTTATTTCTTACACAAGCTTGATTAGAAGGACAGTCAGGATTTATTACACATTCTGGTCTACAATTTGGTGGTTGACCAATGTAATCATCTGCGCATCGACAATTAGCTTTACCATTTCGTTCCATACATAGAGCATTAGGTCCACATGGTGAAGGGTTACAGGCATCTACTGGGTCTGGTAGCACAGCTACGATATCGTAACAACTTTTAAATGGATCTCCTGTTTGCCCTGAATTACAACTACAAATAGGACTATGATTTATAACTTCGCAACGTGCTGATATTCCACAACTATTTATACAAGGGTTGATGCATTTTTGATTAACGCATGCTTTGGTTGAGGGACATTCAGAACTGACGACACATTCTGGTCTACATCCTGGAGGAGAGCCCGTGAAACCTTCTATGCAAGCGCAAACTGCCGTGTTATCTTTAGTTCTACATATGCTATTTGGTCCGCATGGAGATGGATGACATGGATCTTTCGGCAATGCTTTTTCTTTTTCAATAGGTTGACAATGTATGAATGGATTACCAGTATAATCGGTCATACAAGAGCAACTCGGTATATGGTTTATTACATCACATTTAGCATTTTGACCACAAACTCCGGGGCACGGATCAAGGCATTTATTTCTGAAACAAGCTTTGTCTCTGGAACATTCTTGACTACCGGTACATTCTGGTCTACATGATTCATATGGATTTCCACTATAATTAGGTAAACATGTGCAAAAACCATTGTCACATTGTGCATTGGGCCCACAAGGGGAAGGGTTACAAGGATCCGATGGAACTGGCGTCGTAGGAGCTGTAATATTTTATTTTATTAAATAATCATATATTTATGATAATATTGAACATTTTGAAATAATAGTTTCTGTACCTTCTGTTATTTGTGTACACCTAGAGAATGGATCTCCAGTATATCCTTCATTACAAACACATACGGCTACATGATTTAAAACGTGACAGTTTGCTTCGATTCCACATGAACCAGGACAAGGGTCTTCACACTTTTGTCTAACGCAAGCCAAAGATGCAGGACACTCAGAATTTATTGCACATTCTGGTCTACAAGACGGTGGCGACCCTATGTAGCCCGGTAAACAAGAACACGCTGGCCCACTAGCTAATAGTTGACAACGTGAGTGCGGACCACAAGGCGATGGTGTACATGATGGTTGTTGCTCGGGTTTAGGCGGAATTGCTGTAAACATATTTATTTTTACCTTCAAAATATCATTTACGTAATTAAATCGTAATTAAATAATAAAAGGAAACCTACTGTAACATTGTGTAAACGGATCTCCTGTCATGCCTGCTGGACATGTACATATAGGATTATGATTTTTTACAAGGCAGTGAGCTCGAAGGCCACATGTATTTGGGCAAGGGTCGTCACATTTTTGATTGATGCAAGCTTTCGATGTGTCACATTCACTATTTACAACACATTGTGGTCGACATGATGGTGGCGATCCAATATAGTTTGGTAAACAAGAACAAACAGCTTGCATGTTGACCTGTCTACATTGACTATTAGGACCACAGGGTGTAGGTTCACAAGGATTCTGTACAGGAGTAGCTGAAAATGAAATATATTTTTTTTATTTATTTTGCTTCCATGTTAAATATTATTTAATTAAGTCTTGGAAAGTACTTACGTTCTAAGACTATTTCTCTACATTGGAAGAATGGATCTCCAGTGAATCCAAGTGGGCAAGAACAAATAGGAACATGATTTTCGACCGTACATTGAGCTAGTTGACCACACGTTCTAGGACATGGGTCTATACACTTAAATCGGGTGCAGGCTAAGTTATAAGCACAATCATCATTATTTTCACATTCTCTTCGACAACCAGATGAGCCGTATGGATCACCCTCATAACCTTCTGAACAAAAACAGGCTCCTGCACCGTTATATTCGCGACATTCTGCATTAGGTCCGCAAGGCGACGGGGTACAGGGACTAGACGTTGGTGTCATTTCGGTAGCTAAAAAAATGATACAAACATATACTCAAATTTTAAATGTGTCTTAAATTTTACTCATTTTCAATTAGTATGCATTAAGTAAAATATTATTTTAAGGAATATTTTATTTTTTCTCAGACAAATAAAACAATTGTTACAAATAAGGTATCAAATAATTGCCCGTCGTGATACTTAATGATTGATCGTATATTTTAATACGTCAACGCGTGTGATCTCTAAGAACACGCGCTTGCATTTGAAACAGTTGTTAGTTGGTACTAACAAATTTTCTTATTTCAATATTTTATTTACAATTAACAACCTTATTGTACGAAAACATTTAATAAAATTATTATGCATTTAGAAAAATTATTAAAAATACCTTAGTAATCATGGTTTTAAGAGATTGCTTCTTTTACCGTGTTAGAAAAGCAAAAAAGCATTAAATATTTTAGATTTTAGATAATATCATACATACATGATATGATTATTTGCGTACATGAGACAAAGGCATCTCCTGTGAATCCTTGTTGACATGTGCACATTGGCTTATGATTTACTGTTAAACAAAGTGTATTTGATCCACATGTCCCTTGACAAGGATCTTTACAACGTTCATTTTGACATGCAGCATTACTGGGACATTCAGCATCAATGGTACATTCGGGTCTACAGTTCGGGACTCGACCTATATAGTTGGGTAGACAAGAACAGGCAGCTTGATCTCCAATAACACGGCATTCGGAATTTGGTCCACAGGGTGAAGGAATACATGGGTTTGTTGGCACAGTTCCTAAAATATTATATTAAATTTAGTTATTTTTGCTGAGATGGCCCAGTGGTCAGAACGCGTGAATCTTAACCATGGTCGTGGGTTCAAACCCGGGCAAGCACTGAATTTCACGTGCTAAATTTGTGATTATAATTCATCTCGTGCTTGACGATGAAGGAAAACATCGTGAGGAAACCGGCATGTGTCAATTTCAATGAAGTTCTGTTACATGTGTATTCCAACCAACCAACCCACCTTCTCCTCAAAAAGAGAAGAAGTGGCCTTAGCCCGGCAGTGGGACATTCACAGGCTGTACTGACATTATTTTTTAAAATATTTTAAGCATAATATCATAATGGCAGTTAATCCATTTGAAACAAACGTTATTATTACATATATTATAATACATTATTTACATTTTTATTAAAATGTTACTTAATATTACTTACTTTCTTCGGGGCTACATTTCGTAAACGGATCTCCAGTAAAGCCTGATGTACAACTACAAATAGGATTATGCGTAACAACTTGACAACGTGCGTTCAGCCCACATGTGTTTGGACAAGGATCTATGCATTTCTTATTGACGCACGCTTTGTCTTGTGGGCATTCAGAGCTGACAATACATTCTGGTCTGCAAGATGGTGGAGTTCCAATATACCCAATTTCGCATGTACAGACGCTATGACCATTCACTTCACGACACAGGCTGTTGGGTCCGCATGGTGAGGGTTGACAGGGATCTAACTGTTTTTCGTCTACGTCTGAGATAGCTAAAATTAAAAACTTTATGTAGAATAAATAGGTACGAAGTAAGTCTTTCGATGTAATATATGTATGTACATATATATGTATATGTATTTGATAATCAAAAAACCTCTTGCTACGAACTACAAAAAGGATATATTTAGCTATGTTTATAATATGTATAGAAAAAGACTCACGTTCTAATTCACACTTCGTTAATGGATTTCCTGAATATCCATAAAGACAGGTACACGTTGGTGAGTGGTTGACGGTTCTACATTCAGCATTCATTCCACAAGATCCCGGACATGGATCTTTACATCTATTATTGGAACAGGCTTTATTGCGGTCACAGTCGGAATTGGAAACACATTCTGGGCGACAGCCTGTATATGGGTCTCCAAAATATTCTGGCAAGCACGAGCAAGATCCAACTCCGTTTCGTTCTTTACAGAGAGCATTAGCACCACAAGGTGATGGATTGCATGGATTCGGTGGCGGTTCTGACGTATCTGGTACATATTAATCGATTAGTATAATTTGTGATAGCATATGAGTTACAGGTCAAAATTAAAAACACATTTCCTATAACTTACATTCAATATATGAACATCCACTGAATGGATCACCTGTATATCCCGGCAAACAATTACATAATGCTACATGATTTGCTACAGTACATTCAGCATTAAAGCCGCACGAACCAGGACAAGGATCTACACATTTTTCATTTTGACATGCAAGATTACCAGAGCATTCAGCATTGATAGAACATTCAGGTCTACAGTTGGGTGCGATTCCAATGAAATTTGGTAAGCAAGAACATGCAGGCGCTTCTCCGACTACTTTACATTGAGAATATGGACCGCATGGTGATGGTATACATGGATTTCCTTTAGGTCCCATAAAGATAGGCTCTAAGAAAGAAAGTATAATAAATTAAGAATAAATATAGAAAAAGATCAAAGTTCAGAAAATAAAGAAACAGAAAGAACAATAATAAAATCATGCAAAGTTGAGGATATTCAAAATAAAATATTCATGTATATATATATTTAAAACACGTTTTTTGGATATTAATTATATTTATTTTTTTGTTTTTTATTATGTTGATTGTAATATTCTTACTTGGCTCTAATTGACAAACTACGAATGGGTCACCGGTAAATCCTGCTTTACAAGTACAAATTGGATTGTGGTTTATAGCTTGGCATCGAGCATTAACTCCACAGGTACCCGGGCATGGATCTTTGCACTTTTGTTTTATACATGCTTGGTGCTGCGGACAGTCTGTACTAGTAACGCATTCCGGCCGGCACGTTGGTGGTGAACCCACATAGCCTTCTTGACAAGAACAAACTCCGTGTCCATTAATTTCCTTACAATTACTGTAAGGTCCACAGGGAGATGGCAAGCAAGGATTAAAGTCTTGCTGCGATGCTAAAATATAAGATTAAATCAATAACATCATTCTTATATAATACTCATATTTATTAATTGATGCTGCTTACGTTGTCTTTGAGGATGACAGGATACTACAGGATTTCCATCATAACCATCAATACATAAACAAATGGGATTGTGATGTGCAACACTGCAAATTGCATTTACCCCACATGCCCCTTGACAAGGATTTACACATTTATTATTTGAGCAAGCTTGTTCCAATAGACAATCATTGTTTGTGACACACTCCGGACGACATCCAAGATATGGATCTCCTAAATATCCCGGTAAACAAGTACAAGCACCGGCATTATATTTTTCTGTACATTTCGCATTTGGTCCACATGGCGATGGATTACAGGGATTAGTTTCATCTTCACTTGGTACTGTCACTGTGTATTTAAACATTGTTTAAAGTAAGATCTTAAAATACAATCGTTGTTATTATTGATAACTGTTCACTTACCTATAAAGTGACATCCTCTAAAAGGATCTCCTGTATAACTTTCTCGACAGTGACAAACTGCTTTATGTGCAATTACAATACAATTAGCATTTGATCCGCAAGAGCCATCGCATGGACTTAAACATTTTTCACGAATGCAAGCAAGATTGCTTGGACATTCTTCATCATAAATACATTCTGGACGGCAGTTAGGTGCCCTTCCAATATAACCTGATTTACAAGAACAAGCTGGAGTCTCTCCTACGACTCGGCATTGTGAATTTGGTCCACATGGTGAGGGTATACAGGGATTACCAGATGGCTTTGGTTCTGGTCCTAAAATTGAAAGTATTGCTTAAACGGATTCAAAGAGAATTTCAAATTTATATATGATGATTTTTTTGATCAAAAACATTTTTTATTTATTTTTAGGTATACATGTGTAAAACTTACTTCTTTCAGAGGCACAATTAACAAATGGATCACCAATATAATTCTGAGGACAACTACATAAAGCATTATGATTGACGACTGTACATTTTGCGTTGGTACCGCACACTCCAATACACGGATCAATGCATTTTTTATTCATGCATGCTTTGTTTGGCATACAATCACTACTGACCATACACTCGGGGCGGCAATTGGGTGGAGAACCAAAATATTCTTCCTGGCATGAACAAATAGCGTGCCCACTGTTAGCATGACATAGACTATAAGGTCCACAGGGTGAAGGTAAGCATGGATCAGTAGGTTTTTCAACGGGGCCTAAAAGATATTTTTTTTTAGGTATTTATAGCAATGTTTGAAACATACATAGAAAAAGTCATAAAATATTATTTTAAAAATAAATTCTCACTCATGTAACAGGATGTGAATGGGTTTCCTTCATAGCCTGACAGACATGCACAAGAAGGAGCGTGGTTATTCACACGACACTCTGCATTCATACCACATACTCCTGGACATGGATCTTTGCATTTATTATTTATACAAGCTCTATTTTTTGGACAATCTGAGTTTAAAACACATTCTGGTCGGCACTCAATATACGGATCGCCGTAATATTCAGGAATACATGAACAAGAACCAATACCGTGTCTTTCTTTGCAAACAGCGTTTACCCCACAAGGAGATCGGGAACATGGACTTTCATGTTGTGGTTCGATAGCTAGAAAAGTATTAAATGATTACAATTTGTAAAGGTAGTTTAAAAACAATGTTTTTATATATAACGTATAGGGTCAACTTACTAGGGGAAATTGAACATCCAGAGAATGGATCACCTGTAAAGCCTCGTTCGCAAGTACATATGGGTATATGTTTTACTACTTTACATATTGCATGAAAGCCACAAGAACCCGGACATGGATCATTACATTTTCCAGAAATACATGCCAAGTTACCTGGGCACTCAACATTCATTACGCACTCTGGGCGACAATTCGGTGGTCGCCCAATGTAATTGGTTAAACAAGAACATACGGGGAGTCCATTCAAATCACGGCATTGCGAATGTGGACCACACGGATTAGGTAAACAATTATCGATTGGACTCATTTTTCCTGCAATTTAATTAAACATATTTGATAAGAATTAGTGTGATAAAACGTTTTTCTTTTCAAAAACTAATTAAAAACTGATAAACTTACTGTCTTCTAAAGAACATCTTACAAATGGATCGCCAGTATAATCACTTCCACAACTGCAGATTGGATTATGGTTTACAACTTGACATTCGGCGTTAATTCCACATGTACCAGGACAAGGATCTTGACATTTATTATTTATACACGCTTTACTTGGCCGACAGTCAGAACTGACAATACATTCAGGTCGACAATTCGGTGGAGAACCGACACAAATATCAAGACACGTACAAACCGCGTGGTTATTAAACGTACGACATTTACTGTAAGGGCCACAAGGCGAAGGGTGGCATGGATCGATCGGTTCCGGAAGAGCTGTATTGTAAGAAAAGATATAAAAGGTTGTACATAGGATGAAATAAAGTATAAGATAAAAAAGAAAGAGTATGAGGCTTACTTATAGCAGGAGTGCATGCATGAAGAGGATTTCCATTATATCCAGATAAACAATAACATGAAGGTGCATGATTTGTGACTCTACATTCTGCGTTTTGTCCACATGTACCCGGACAAGGGTCCACACATTTATTATTAAAACATGTTCTGTCAATAGAACAGTCTGAATTCATAACACACTCAGGTCTACAGCCTAGATAAGGATCTCCATAAAAATCATTAATGCAAGTACACGCACCAGCACCATTTCGTTCTTTACAAATAGCATTAGATCCACAAGGTGATGGGTTGCAAGGATGTCGGGTAACCTCTTTAGGAGCTGAAATTCCGTTTAATAGATACATTTGTTGAAGTATTTTCTACTATCTCATGCAGGAAAATTCAAGCTGTCATGCATTACATTTAAAGTCAGTCTATTTCAAATAAACTTACTTGTGACGAGACTGCAACCAGAGAATGGGTCTCCTGAAAAGCCATTGTCGCACGTGCATATTGGCTGATGATTTTGTACCACACAGCGGGTGTTAAATCCACAGGAACCGACGCACGGATTAACACAGGTGCCACTCAAACAAGCCAGAGCAAGCGGGCAATCTTGGTTGATAAGACACTGAGGTCGACAGGCAGGAGGAGCACCTAGAGTACCTGGCTCGCACGCACATATTGCCCTGCCTGTCTCGCTTCGACACGTTGAATGCGGTCCACATGGCGATGGCAAGCAAGGGTCGGGAGCTGGCTGCATAATACCTGAAAAAATTAACAATACATATTATTAGATGATTATTTACTGCTTATTGAAAAATAAGTCAAATGTAAAAACCTGAGTTTTTTCCCCTAGATATGTCAATGTGTTTCGTACTTAAATCATAAGATGCGTGTGAAAAATAAAATAGGATTTCAAACAAAATTATAAATCTCGTTATGAGTTTAGTAAGATATGTTCATGAAAAAAGGGACTTACTTTTTTTGTAACAGCGTATAAAGGGATCGCCTTCGGGATTATTTTCTGGACACATGCAAATCGGATTATGACTGACGACGTGGCAACGAGCATCTACACCGCAACTGTGAATGCAAGGATCTCTGCATTTTTGGTTTATGCAAGCCTTAGTCGTAGGACAGTCTGAGTTCACAGCACACTCGGGACGACAAGCGGGAGGAACACCGAGATAACCGGCGCGACATGAGCACGCTGCTCGATTGCTGACCACGTGACACTCGCTGTTTGGGCCACAGGGTGAAGGTTCGCAAGGATTGATAGGCGTTGCTGTAATGAAAGAGAAAGTTAATTAACGGGAAATGTTTTAATTATTTAAATAATATTCGATAGACATAATATAAAATTATTATTGTAAAAAAAAATGCAGTTCGAAATATATTTTGTAAGCAAACTATATATTGAATCACTTACGAACAGCATAAATTCGTCGACAGGAGGAGAATGGGTCACCTTCGTATCCTTTGAAACACGTGCAAACAGGAACATGGTTTGTAACAATACACTCAGCATTAACGCCGCATAAATCTTTACAAGGATCTCGGCAGTGATTAGATAAACAAGCTAGATGATTTGGACAGTCAGAATTAAGAGTACATTCTGGTCTACAACCACCAGCATAAGGGTTACCAATATTAGGTGGTATACAAGAACATCTGGCGGCATCATTTGTTACCGTACAAACTGTGTTTTCACCACAAGGTGATGGATTACAGGGAGAAGCAGCATTATCCTTAGAAACTGCTATACATCCAATAAAGGCGTCACCTTTATATCCTTCTAAGCAGCTACATAATGGAGTGTGGTTTATCACGTTGCATACAGCATTATTACCACATGATCCGATACATGGATCAGCGCATTTATCATTTATACAGGCTTGATTTGATGGACACTCCTGACTTATAATGCATTCTGGCCTACAATATGGTGGTGATCCAGAATAGTTAGGTTGACAGGAACATACAGGATGATTAGATTTTATCTCACAAACTGAATTAGGTCCGCAAGGTGATGGCAGACACGGATTGTTTTCATTAGGGATGTTTTCAGTGAATGCTGTGCAAACTGTGAAGGGATCACCGGTTTCTCCTGGTCCACAACTACATATAGGATTGTGGTTAACTACAACACAATAAGCACCAATGCCACAACTTCCATGACATGGATCTATACATCTTTGGTTGACACAAGTTTCTTTTTGAGGGCAGTCTGAATTACTAACACATTCTGGTTGACACATTGGAGGGACACCTCGGAAGCCAGGTAAACAGGAACAGACGGCAAAACCAGATGGCGATACCAGACAACGACTGTATGCTCCACAGGGTGATGGATCGCATATAGATAATGTAGGTGTAGTTACAGGATAAATTTGGCACCGAATATAAGGATCACCAGTCTGACCTGATGCACAATAGCAAACAGCATGATGATTTACAGTTTCGCATAGTGCTCCGATTCCACAAACATTTTCACATGGATTTTCACACTTATTGTTTATACAGGCTAGTTTTGAAGAACAATCACTATTGACAACACATTCGGGTCTACACGAAAGATAAGGATTTCCAAAGAAACCAGGTAAACATTTACACGTGAGAGCTTCATTCATATTTTGGCAAACAGCATTGGCACCACAGCGAATATTGTCACAAGTTTCAGTCAGCACGGCTGAAAACAAAAAAATATATATAAAAACCTAAATTATAAATATAAAACAATTTAGTTATCTTAGTCTAAAAACTTACGCTGTGTTGTAAATTTACAATGCTCATATGGATTTCCTTCAAAACCGTTTTTGCATTTACAAATTGGATCATGGTTATATACCATTGTGCATTCAGCATTAACACCGCATGAGCCAGGACAAGGATCTACACATTTGTTTTTTAAGCAGAACTTGTTAAACGCACAGTCTGAATTTAAGACACACTCAGGTCTACATCCAGGATTATTGATGGCGTTGGGACCAACGCATATATTACATACGGCAAATTTATCGCCATATGTATCACAAAGAGAATTAGGATCACACGGATTTGGTACACATGGTTGCACTGTCGTATTGTCTTGAGCAACAATTATGGCTGAAAGTATAAAAATAGGATTTAAAATAAAATAAAAAGTATTTTTCTGGAATAATATAAAAATAATAATACGTACGCCTGTATATGCATTGAATTAATGGATCTCCTATATACCCTTCAGGGCACAAACACGAAACTGTATGATCAGAACATAAACAAACTGCATTTATTCCGCAGATGTTGTTTTGCAAACAAGGATCTGTACATTTTCGATTAATACAAGCCTCGTTGGGTGAGCAGTCAGAATTCATAAGACATTCTGGTTTACATTCCTTGGTTGGATCTCCATAAAAGTCCGGAAGACATGAACACAAAGCCTTATTGCCAACATCTTGACAGATCGCATTAATACCGCATTGTATTTTACTACAAGGTCTATTACTCTTTTGCTCTTCGGGTTCTAAGCAACATACTAAAGGATTGCCTATCAATCCATCTTCGCAGACACAAACAGGATGGTGTGATTCTACATGACACTTAGCGTTTAGACCACATACACCCGGACAAGGGTCACGACATGCATAACCAATGCAAGCTTTGTCCAGTGCACATTCGTCATCGATTTCACATTCCCTGGAATGGCAACCTTCCAAACTGTAAGGGTCACCAGTACTGCCTTTAATACACGTACATAGTGTTTGGCCATCATATTGAATATTGCACAGCGATTGAGGTCCGCAAGGGTTTGGGCTACACGGGGTTTTTTGAGGTTGACAGCCAATGTAAGGATCTCCAATAAATCCTGTCCTACAGAAACACATTTCTCTGTTGTTACTGACGTAACAATCTGCATTTTCGCCACAATTTCCAGGTTGGCAGAGGAAAGACATGGGCGATTCAGATTCATGATTACAAGATTTGTAGGCATTACCTCTTGTATTTTCTGGACAGTAACATGCGGGTGTTCTGTTTGGATCACATCGCGCCCCAAGACCACAGGTGTTAGGTTCGCAAGGATTGCGTGTCTCGACACAGCCACGAACTGTATTTGGACTCTCAACGTAGCCTTGTAAGCAAGTGCATTTTGAAAATCCATTCGATAAAACTGTGCATTGTGTGTTAGGACCACAAGGGGAAGGATTACAAGGATTGTTTGGTAGACGACAAGGTTGTCTAGGAGGGTTTCCTTCGTAATTTGGAAGGCAGAAACATGCTGGTTTATTATCTACAATTCTGCAGCCAGTAAATGGTCCACATGGGTTAGGTTCACACTCGTTACCTTCCGGTACTGAAAAATAAACAATAACAGTAGTAAGGCTTGATCCATAAATAAGAAAAAACAACAAATTTTGCTACTACAGGCTCCGACAAAAAACGACTATAACGATTCTTTTTAATTTGACAACTTAAAATCACCTAATTAGAAAGAAAAAGAAAAACATTGTGTGTATATAAACACATATATTTAAAATACTTACTACAGTTCTTGAATGGGTTGCCGGTAAGACCCTTAGGACAAAAGCAGATAGGACTGCCATTATCGTTTTCGCAAAGTGCATTTATACCACATGGATTTGGAGAACAAGGATTTGATGATGGTTCACAACTTAGCATTGGATTTCCAGTATAGCCACCTAAACATTTACACGAAGCACGATGATTTAAAACGTCACAAATTGCGTTTGTTCCACATCTACAAGGCGACTCGCATTTTCCGTTAATACACGCCTCTGAATTAGAACATTCATTATCGGATCGACAACCTTGAACTGAAAGAACGGATACTTGTTTTTATATACGGAATAACTAAGTCGTCACAAAACAGTATGAATAAAGAAGATAATTCGCAAACAAAGTAAAATACTAATAATAGTTATCGTTTTTCACCCGTCTCACTCGTGACATTATCATCATCACTTGTGTAAAAGGTACGAGACTAATGGAAATCCTTTTAAAATTTTAAAGTATTTTCGAATAAACTATGCTCACCTTGATAGCATTCTAAAAATGGGTTACCAGTAAAGCCTGCGAAACATTCACATTGTATTCCATGATTTACAGGGAAACATTCAGCATTATCTCCACATTTATTTACGGCACACGGATTAATACAAACTCTGTTTAACCTATCACATAGCAATTCTGGTGGACAATCTTCGTTGTATTGACATACTGCATGAGAATCAACAACTAAAACAAAATATAAGATGAGTGATGAAATTCAAAATTAATATTTATTTGAAATAAGATTCCATTTAAACATTAACTTACCCGGTACGCATCCAATGTATCCGTTTCCTTGATATCCTTCCGCGCAACTACAATCTGAGCCATGGTTTGTATTTATACAGACTGCATTTTGTGCGCATGGATTGTGTATTGAACATGGATATTGACATGCACTATTTATACAAGCTTCAGTCAAGTGACAATCTTCATTTCTAGTGCAACCAGCTGAGTAAAAGTGAAAAGTAAAATGTATAATACAAATTCGTGCAAAATTTAATTTATTTTACATGTTATATACAATATAATATATTATAGTTAATTTCAGGTACCTTTATTTTGGGTAAATTTAGTATATTACAAAAAAGAAATGTTATAATAGCCCTAACACTTACATGTGCTGGGAGAGCATTTAAGTGCTGGATCGCCGTCATATCCAGCCGGACACGAGCACATTGGCCTTTGTTTAACCGGATGACACTTGGCTTCAATACCACAAACATTGTCAAATTCACAAGGATTTTGACATAATCCCATAAAGCAGGCTTCTGTTTCTATACAGTCTCGATCAGAATGACAAGGTTCTGGTGTTTTGAGTGTCCCGGGT
The DNA here is from genome assembly GCA_905220585.2 of Nymphalis polychloros. Lineage (NCBI taxonomy): Eukaryota > Metazoa > Arthropoda > Insecta > Lepidoptera > Nymphalidae > Nymphalis > Nymphalis polychloros. The sequence continues at coordinate 7,901,901 of HG992247.1, forward strand.
GATTCTATTATATTATACGTTAAATATGAAATTAGTATGTTATAATCGATTGTTATAAATTAGTTTATGTACAATATATGTAAATTATAATAGAACTTTACATTTGTCCGATAAAACAACCGTGATACTGTCGTGTCATATTAAAACATTAATATTTCTTAAAACCCTTAAAGATACCTATCAAAATTTAAATGAAGATTATTGATGTCATTTCTAGCATACCTTTCCCACAGTAGTGTTCGGCTGCATCATTGCAAGCACAAACAGCGTCATGGTTCACAACTTTACAGGAAGCATTCTTTGAACACGGGTTCCGCACTTCACATGGGTTCTCGCAAACTCCAATAAAGCAGAACTTGTCGGTGGGACAGTGAATGTTTGATTTACATTTATTGTTAATTAGAAAGTCAGTTGTAGTCTCAGTCACAGTCAAATCAAAGTAAGGAGTAGAATCAGTCCAAGCAGGAATATCTATATCTTTTCTTCGTGACGATAAATTGTCTAATGATGTGCTGGATAGGGCAGACACTGTTGATGGATACTGCTTTCCATTTAGATCATTATTAATAAATTCTGTTTGTGTCCTTAATATGTCCTCCGATGTATTTTCCGTAGTAGTCGCGACGTAATCGGTCGTCGTCAATATTAATGACGTAGTTGTAAGTTCTTTGTCCTCGTTTATTCCTATCGTACTCCAAAATGATTTATTATAAATAGGTATTGCTGTTGACGTTAACAATATATCACTTTCACTTGACTTTCCTTGATTTTCCATTTCTACAGATTCAGTACTACTTTTAATATCGTTCTTCATAGTAGTCGAGGATTCGTTATCTAACGTGGTCAAAGACGGTGAAGTCGAATCATATGTTTCAGTTTGTGACGTAAATGTATCTTTATCTAAATTTTGGGTGTCTTTACTGAAGTTTATAATACTTTCTGTACTTTCTGCTACCGTTACATAATTATAATTTATGCTTTCAGTATCAGTGGTTAGCTTTACATCACTTTCAGTAGTAGTGTATTTTTTTATATCATATGTAGTAATAAGATCTTTATTTAGATTGAAAGGTGTATTTTCTTCTATTACTGATAATGTTGTTAAGTATTTTTCTGATACAGTTTCTTTGAACTCATTTACGGTAGTATATAAATGTTCAGAGACCTTTGTTTCATTTTTACTTAAAGAATTATTTTCTGAATTTTTTAAATATTTTTCTGAGAGTGTCGTTTCAGTATATTCGTTACTTTTTGTTGTATCATCTTCCAAAGGTGCTATAGATGTCTTGCCTATAGTTTCATATTGAGTTTTAATTATTTTATTGTACTTGTTTTCATTGGTTAAAGTACTCGTCATGAATGGGGTTGCAGTGCCTTCATTTTCTATTGATGTCTTTATTCCTTCTATGTCATGATTAATCACTGAATCGGTGATATCATTCACAGGTGTTTCTGTGTTTACCGGCTTAACAGTAAGTGGAAAATCTTCCTCATCAAAAGAATCTTTTGTTTCTTTTAATATAGCGATAGTTGATAAAGTTAAATAATCATTATTTTTTTGCGTAGATGTATCTTTTATAAGAATTTCTTCTGTTGATATCACAGAGTTTTTATTCTGTTGAGGTTTTTGAAAATCATTTTTTTTGTGATATGTTGTGTCAAATGTTTTTGTTGTTGTTGTTACTATTTTAGTAGCTTGAGTTGTCGCTGTCTCTGTATTAACTTTTAAAACAAATTCATTATTTAATGTTGTTGTAGAATCAGTAGGTATATTTGATGGCTCTGTGAAAGGTTGTTTATCTTGATGAGATAAAGTAAGACTTTCTGTAGTTGAAACTACAGCAACACGCTCGTTCAAATTAGTTTTTTGGGTAGGATTACTAGAATCTAAATCAAAATTATTAAAATAAATATTTTCTGTTATTTTGACATTATTATTAATTGATGTTTGAGTTTGGATATCATCTTGAGTTGTGAACTGAGTGAATTCATGAGGGGTCGACATAGGTATTATGGGATGGCTTGTGTCAAAATCATTTGATGTTTGATAATTGGAAGTAGTTATTAATAGACCCTTATTTTTATAATTATTTGCATCATAGTCAGATTCGGAAGTCGTAATGAATTCAGTTTTTGTAGGTTTTGTACTAGTTTCAAAATGATTTAAGTGTGAAGAATACTGCGTTGAAACAGTATTTTGTTCACTATCAAAATCGTATGGAACCGAGGATGTAGTATAATTTAATAAATTAACATTTTTTGTAACGAAATCTTTTTTCTCGGTTGTTAATTTATCAGTGACATTTACGGTGGTTGTAATTATATTTATAGTATTATCCATTATAGATGCGGTATAAGAGCGAGTAAGAGAATCCTCGTCGTCATTTTCATTCGTTGTTTTCGTCATTTTCGTCGTGCTAGAACCAAATTCATTTACCGATTTAGTAACTAAGTTACCAGACATTGTAACCATTTCCTCACTTTTATATTTTGTATGATTTAAATGTTGGTTTTTTATTAATATACTTTCCTCTGTATTGTCTTTAAAACTCATCGTTGAGTATTCATTACTTTTAGTATGTTTTTCAGAGCTCGAAGGAGCTTTTGTTACAGTATCGTTCAATTGTAATATGTTTGTATAATCTTTTACATTTGTAATTGTATTCTCTTCAATCGTAGATTCTGTCCTGGAATTTAATATATCTGTAGTTGTAATACGTAAATCGATTAATTTTGAATGTTCTTCTGTAACTGTTTCCGGACTAATAATTATAGTAGAATACAGATAATCAACAGTTGATCCTTCTTTTGAACGTTTCTCTGTAATTTTTTCCGGGCTATTTGTTGTAGTAGAATCCAGATAATCAGCAGTTGATGCTTCTTTGGAATGCCCTTCTGTAATTTTTTCCAGGCTATTAATTGTAGAGGAATCTATATAATCAGCAGTTGATCCCTCTTTCGAATGTTCCTTTGTATTTTTTTCCAAGCTATTAGTTGTAGTAGAATGCAGATAATATGCAGTTGATCCTTCTTTCGAATGTTCCTCTGTATTTTTTTCCAGGCTATTAATTGTAGTAGAATGCAGATAATATGCAGTTGATCCTTCTTTCGAAGGTTCCTCTGTAATTTTGTTTAAGCTATTAGTTGTAGTAGAATCCAGATAATCAGCAGTTGATCCTTCTTTCGAATATTCTTCTGTAATTATTTCAGGGCTAGTGGTTATAGTAGAATCTAGATAACTAGCAGTTGATCCTTCTTTCGAATATTCTTCTGTAATTATTTCTGGGTTAGTAGATATAGTAGAATCTATGTAACCAGCTGTTGATCCTTCTTTCGAATATTCTTCTGTAATTATTTCAGGGCTAGTGGTTATAGTATAATCTAGATAACCAGCAGTTGATCCTTCTTTCGAATATTCTTCTGTAATTATTTCTGGGTTAGTAGATATAGTAGAATCTATGTAACCAGCTGTTGATCCTTCTTTCGAATTTTCTTCTACACTTATTTCCGGGCTAGTAGTTATAGCATAATCCAGATAACCCGCAGTTGACCCTTCTTTCGGATGTTTTTCTGAAAAAACAGTTTCACGGTTTGTCACGACATAGCTTGTTGTAGATTCCTTTACTGTATCAGTGACTTGTGATAAATCATTTTCAATTTTTCGGTTAGTTGTTCTAGAAGAATCACTAATGGTATGGCCATAAAGATCATAGGTACCGGCAATACTAGTCATTTCGATTGCTGTAGTATCTACATCGAACGTGATGGTTTGATGTGAATCACCAATTTCAGTAGTCACAGTTGTTACCTCTTGGCCTTTATTAAAAGGTATGTACGATATACCTTTTACACTGGTAGTACTCTTTAACGAGGAGTCCAACTTGGCATTTTTTTCTGTACTTTTCTCTTTTAATAAAGTAACCGTTGATTTATCCATTTCAATCGTATCTAAAAATCCCGTTGTTGTTTCAAATTTTTGAGTTGATGCTTCAATCTCAGCCTCAAAAACTTGTATTGTGTTAGTAGTAGCTTCATTTTGAATTACATCCTTATTTGTATTTTGTATTACAGATGTCTTCGTCGTTGTTTCCCCAATTGCAAAATCTGTACTATCTTTAAATAAGTCCTTCGATGTAGTAGATTTTGTCAAATTCAATTTATTTAACGCTGTTTGATTATTTTCTATAAAATCAGCAAGTGTTATGGATGTCGTACCTTGCGTAGTTGTTATTTCTTTCTGACCTGACTGATTATCTTGGAGCAATTTTGTAGTTTTTTCGGTATTGTGGTTGTACGCATTAACTGTTGTTTGTAATTTAGGCGTACTACTTTTAGATGCAGTATTAATATTATCTGTGTAATTTTTATGTAAATTCCTTTGATTTTCTGGTGTTTTAGTATTCTTATTTTTATGAACTTGTTTCTGGGAGCCACTTGTTTCTTTTCTTTTTAATTGAGGTTTAACAGTACTTTCTGTGTGTATTGTACTACTGCTTTGTATAAGTTCCTCATAATCTAATGTTGTCTGGAATTCTTTATCTTGATTTGTCATTGAAGATATATCAGAGTTTTCATTTTTAATAGAAACAGTAGTATACAAATCATAAGATTCAGAATTAGATGAAGATACCAGAGTAGTGATGTCATTGATTTGTTGTTCTTCGAAACTGGTATGAAGTAAGTCTTGATCTGTATTTTTTTTATAGCTATACGAATCAGTTATGGCTAATAATGTTTTCTCTGTTTTGTCATATGACAAAGTATCAATAGTCGAATCAACAGTTGAATCGAAGATTTCGGAATCAAAATATTTGGAAGTTGTACTTAAGTTTTCTATGGAATGGATAGGGAAATTAAAATCTTTTAAATCGTTTTCGGTTGAAAAGTAGTCTCCTATAGTATTGATTGTTTTAACATTTGAAGTAGTATCGCTAAAATGATCAATAGTCGTTACACTGTCATATTCAGTAAAGTCTTTCAGCGTGGCAGTAGTTGAAGTAATTATATTGGAGTTTGTTTCTGTTAGTGGGACATTTAGAGGTCGATCATCTGTTAATCGAAAAGGAATATCTTGTTAATTTTTTGTATTTTTATACACTAATACAAAAATTCACTTCATTTTTTTTAAATTAAAGACAACTTCAAATAATTTATATATATACGTTATTTTTATTTAAACTAAATATAATATTTCAAGCACACTAAGACAAAGTATACAAAAGACTAATAAAAGAAGAAAAATTTAGGCTTAAGAGACGAGTTGATGGAGATGATGCAATAAAAACGACAAAAGAAGTGTTCATAAAATGACTGCTTCTTAAGCCTAAAATAATATGAGTCTTATTGAACATCTGGTTCTACAACAGATCATGTAAAAGATTCCGTGATACTAATTCTACTCTGAAAATATAAATACAGAAAATACAGTATTGTTTTTCGGGTCTGCCGAGAGAACATAATATAACCAGTATTTTGTGGCGTTTTATCGGACAAATGGTACGCTGTTCATAGCAACAACCAGTTCATTTGGAGTTAGTTTTGCTATTCACAATATATAAAGTATTTACAGACTTGCCAGCTTTATAGTAGTAGTCTGTGACACACATGACTTGGCAATATAATGTAAGTAAAAGGTTTATATAAGATCCTGTATGTGGATATTATTAAATTATAAATAAAAGTTAGCTATGTCATATCAGGCATAAATTAGCATAGTAATAAATATTAGCGATATATATATATATATATATTAATTATTACTCACTCTCCATGCACGCTCCGGAAAATGGGTCACAAGGAACTCCCGGCCGACAATGTGCACAATTTGTGATTGGTTTTTGATCTGTTAAAAATAAATAAGTTTTATATTATTTATTTAATAGTAAAATGCTTTTTAAGAATTTATGTCGTTATAACATATATATAGTATTTTTTTTTCAATAAATAGCCTTATTGTATATAGCATAAATATTATTTTTATGAATGGTCCTAAGGTTATTGAAATGACTATAAACATAATTTTTACCTCGTACACAAATGCATCCATCACACTTTGTATTTGGATATCTGGCGCAGTCCGAAGTAGTTTGACATTGACAGACTGTAATACAAAACAACAAACTCAATGTCGTTAGTTTTTTTTTTTGTAAATAAATAGGATTTTACTTACTCCTGAGCCTCTAACTCAAACAATTCGTCTTATACTAAAAAGTATAATCAGAAAATGCATTTGAAGCAATAAATTTAATATAAATAATTCACATTGCTATCCGAAAAAAAATATACCCTTTGAGCAAACAGGTTGGTGGTCAACGACAGCGCAGTGTTGCCCGCGCGTGCAAGGACCGCCACTAGCGCAAGGATCTGCGCACCGCCCGCCCATGCACGCCAGACCCGTAGCACACTGCTCATGCGCACCGCACTCTAACGCTGCGAAATCCAACTGATTGTCACCAAGAGAAAACACACATACCTATTCTCCTAAAATTCTGTATCATACGTGTTTTACAAGTGCTTAGGTTCACATTTTATTATATTCCGTGGCAATCTTTTTATAATACGGTAACAAATTTATATATTACACAAAATATGAACTTTTTGTGCATAGTAGGCAAAAGAGGTAAGGCAACAAAGTTTCTACCAATAGTTTATTGTGTTGCTTAAATGTATATAAATAAATTTTATTCATAGAAATAATAACAAATATGATGTAATTATAAAAGTATAAAATAAAGGCATATTAAACTTTGCAAACTCTGTCTCGTGGCAGTTTTTTGCATTTTTAGTTTATACCAAAGCACTGAAAGCGTTATAGTTACCCAAGCGCAACCGACACCGATATTTTCAAGAGAGACTTACACTCTCATGAATATGTAGTATGTACACAGATAAGAAATAACATGCTTTAATCTACCTGATCTAGAAGAATTCAACTGTTGAAAAAGAAAAATTGTCATGCTAGAAAAAAGAAATAAAGAAAATAGAGAGAGCCGGATGAAGTCATAAAGTATACTATTTCGTTTTTCCTGGAATGTGAAGAACAAAATTAATAAGATTCTTTGAAAAGATAATATACTAACAATACTGTAATACTTTAACTTTCTGTTAACGCAGAATTACCTTTAATGCAGCCATGCTTTTCATCGTGTATGAATCCTCTAGGACAAAACTTGCATACGGGGTGATGATCTTCAACTGAACAAGGGGCGTCACCACAAGCATCTTTACATGGATCTTTACATTGGAAGTTTATGCACGCTAAATTTTGAGGACATCCATTATCTCTAAGGCATATTGACACTGCAGGGTGACAATCTTCGACACATATACATACTGCCCGATGCTCTACCGCATCACACTGTTTCCCTTTCGGACAAATAGACTGTTTAGATGCTAAGCAAGGGTTCACACATTTAGAATCTCGGCATGCAGCATTTGACGGACATTGTTCATCTCTTGTGCATTCAGCGTGTTCCGGTGCGCAAGTTAGTTCTCCTCTTTCATTAAGTGCAAACCCATTTCGACATACACATACAGGTTTGTGATTTCTGACTTCACATTTTTGATTTCTACGACAATTTTGGTAGTCTACGCATGGGTTTCGACATTCATTGGTCGTCATATCACATGCCAACTTCGACGGGCATGGTTTTGTATCGGAACATGTGAAAGTAACGTTGGTGTCAGCTGTAGGTTTGCAATTTGGATCGAGCCGACAGGATAGGCGCGGCTGGCCCACGTAACACTGTGGGCACGAACACTGGGCACGATGCATCACGGACACGCACAGGGCATCCTCTCCACAAACACCGCGTATCGTGCAAGGGTCGACGCAACGTAAGCTCAAACACGCTTTGTCTACTGGACAATCTTTATCGCTCGTGCATTCGATACCTAGGAAGATGTGAAAGAAGAAAGCATAGTCGAAAGAGCTGTACCTTCAGCCACGAAGAGGAAACTTTCTCACGAGACAGTGCATGCTTTTTATAATTGAGGGTTTATGATCAGAAGTATATAACGTTATATTATAATACAAGCCATATGTACATGAAGCCGAACAAAATGTTACTGACTGTAATAAAGCACGAACGGTGAGAATGCTTCCACTAATGTAAAAATAAAATATGACCTATTGTTATTTGTACACATATGTAGTTACAAAAATAATTATAAGATACATATCTGTACAATTTAATTTAAATCTTGTGCTTTTGAAAACCATTTTTACAACATTAGACTATTATCACAAAGAAAACTGAATTAATTTCTTTTTAAACATTAGTAAGTTTATTTAAAGAAGTTTTAAAATATTTTTAACTATATCAGGTATGTCATAAATAGCTTAAATAAACTATTTTATTTCTATTTCATATTTACAAAAAGATTTAATCATTATTATTTTTCATATAGATATAAAAAATCATGTATCAAAAATGCTATACGTTATGAAGAAATACCCTTATCGTGCATTTATACAAGTGTCGAGATTTATGAAGATCGAACTGTGTGGTTTACTTACTGGTGTGGCATTCGACATCAGCTTGTCCCTCTGTACCGGGAATGCAACGACATACAAATTCAGCACCTTCTCGTAAGCATTCTCCGTTAATTCCACAAAAGGTCGTTCGACAATCAACAACGCTGGGTTCTTTAGCACCTATAAATTAATGTAAAATACTAATATTATTTACTGAATATATTTTATTACATAAATATAGAACTACCTACATACATTTGATTTTGGAATATTGAATAGTATTACAAATATGCAAATAGTTATTCCCAGTAAATGATCGAGGTAAACATAATTAAAAGAATCCTATAATTATTTTCAATATCATAGATTTTATGATTAAAAATGAATATGGTGTTTATAATTAAAAAATACTTACACTCAATATTTGGGTCTCCATTGGGGTAAATACGAGGACAGAAACATAGCGCTTCTCCGTGCTCTCCGATACGACATTGAGCATTTGTGCCACATGATTTGCGTGCGCAAGGTGTCATAGCTCCGCAGAAGCATTGTTTTTGTGGGCTGCCTGCGCATCCTGGAGGACACGTGCACTCATAATCCCCATCGTCCAGATCGCGACAGCGGGCATTAATACCACATGGATTACGCAAACAACTTCCAGCTGGAGGTTTAGAACATTCTAGTCTAGGATTGCCTACATAATTTGGCGGACAAGAACATTGAGGTACTCTGTTCACGGAACGACATATCGCATTTGATCCACAAGCACTTAGACAAACGTTCTTACATTTCCCCTCATCGGTACATTCCTCATCCGATCCACACTCTTCATTTTTCATACATTCATAAGCTTTACATGCTTGTTCTGGGTCACCGGAAAAGCCACTTGGGCAACTACAAACAGCACGGTGTCTATTTGCCAAGCAAATTGCATTTTTTCCACATGATTTTTCTTGACAAACAGCAATACATTGTTTTGAAGAACAGGTCATATCGTCACCACAATCCCGATTATTATTACAGCCAGGTACACAAAGTCCTTGCATGCATATTTGTCGTTCAGGACATTTATTTCTGCTTGAGCATAAGGACCTGCAACCACCGTTGTAACATTTTTCACCACAGATACAATCTGAATTGTCTTCGCATAGTGATATACAATAGCCGCTCTCATCGCATGGACAAAAACCATCACATTGTACTGATTTTTTCTTACACTCAACGAGTGGATTTCCTGTATAGTTACTTTTACAACTACATTGAGTTCGATGGCTTACCACTTTACAATCTGAACAAATACCACAAGCTGCATTGTTTATGCAAGGATCTACAAAAAATACACAAAATATTATCAATAATATTACTACATATTAAGACTACAAGCAATAATCGATGTAAATATTAATAGTAATATACAATTCTACCTTTGCATTGTCCTTTTAAACAAGCTTCATTATTATCACATGCATTATCATCGCGGCAACCTTGCTTACAAATTCTGTTTTCACAAATATGCCCTACACTGCATCCATCGTCGCTGTTGCATATTAGTCGACATATTCCTCGAATACATTTTTCATTCGACAAGCAGATGTTGTCTCTGTAAAATGTTGTAACTGATTAAAATTTTGTTTGTGTCTGTAGTATATAGAGTGGAAGTCGAAATAAGGTATTTAATGTCTTGAGTAATTTTATACATTTTACATTTATAGATGTTTAAGACAAATATTTTACATTAAAATCAAAGCTAAAAGTATATGAGGCAATAATAATATTCCAATTTGTAAATCCAAATAAGGATGAATCTTTGGAGTAGGGACAATAATACCCCATAGTTCAAAATATTAATTGAGATCTTAAAAGTTTTTATAAAAATAACTACTATGTAAAATATAAAAAGTAGATAATAAGCTTAAGTTAATTTGTACCTTCTACATGATGGATAGCATGTATCACCATAACAATTAAATCCATCAGGACAGTTTTTATTAATATCGCAAGCAGTTGTTACTCGTTTACAAACAATTTTTGGGTCACCATCTAAGTATTGCGGACAAGTGCACGTAGGGCGATGATCTATAGTTGCGCATAGGGCATTAGCTCCACAAGTACCTGGCTCTGTGCATGGATCTAAGCACTGTCCTGATATGCAAGAAAGATTACTGGGACAGTGTAAGTCTGATCTGCAGCCAGTTACACAAACACGTCCATCACAGACCTCATCATCAGAACAATGGGCATCTGAAGTGCAAGCATATCGACACACCCCTGAGTTACACCTTTCTCCTTCTAAACATTCTGATCCATCTAATGTACAGGCTGGTCGACATCTACTATCTTCACACCTCCAATCTTTTTCACAATCAGTGTGCATTTGACACAAAAGCGACGGTGTTCGAACACAGCCAATATTTGGCGTTGGATTTGGTATCAGACCTTCTGAACATGAGCATATAGCTTTACGATCAATAACTGAACAAAACGCATTCGGGCCGCAAGGATCAATATCATTAGCGCAAGGGTTTTTACAATAATTATTTTTGCACACTTCGTCTTGTCTACAATCATCATCCTGCCTACATCCGTATCTACAGCTGTTCGATAAACATATATGGCCGAGGAAGCAATCGTTATCAACACGACATGTTACTGAAAAGATTTTTTTTTTAATTTTAACGTATTTATTACATACAAGTGCAATGTAAAAATTTGATTACTAGGTTTTATACGTACATAAACAATTTCCTTGAGAGCATCTTTCATTAAGTGCACATTCTTCGTTTTGATTACATCGAGGAACGCAAGCAGAATCTTTGCAAACATAATCGTCTTCACATTCTCCTGCTAGACCACAAAGCCTTGGAACTGTAAACATTTTTATAATTAGTAATGGATTAAATCACCTGACTCCGTCCTAGCCATATTAGTTACGAATATATGAAATAGATAAAAACTACTTACTCCTAACGCATTCAACGTCTTGGTTGCCAGTAAAACTGTTAGGGCAATTACACTGTACGACATGATTTTCGGTACGGCAAACAGCATTCATACCGCAAGTCTTTTCCATTTGGCAAGGGTTTAAACATTGCCCGTTGTAACATTTTTCACTTGACTCGCATTCTTCATCAATTATACATAGTCCTAAAACAAATTCATTAAAATGTAATCTTACTCTTTGACGTGAAAAACCTTACAAACTTTAATTTTTTAAATTACCTCGGCAAATTCCTTTGTGGCAATACTGTTCATTAGGGCAGTCAGTTTTATTTTTACAAGTTATTTCACGCAGGCGACAACCTTTTTCTATTGCACCATTCCCTACATATCCCTCTTTGCATTTGCATTGCCCTGAATGTCTAGCAGCAATACATTCAGCATTGTGTCCACATTTAATATTATCACAAGCATCTTAAAAAAATATATATTAATTTAATACAAGCAATAAATATGTTTTTTGTTTTGTAAAGTTGTTAAAACAATGTAAATATTATTTATAATATTAATTTAAGGTAGAAATATACGCAGTTTATCTGTGTCTAGGTATCATTGAAACAAATAATACATACAATTTGAAAATATTAAGGCGGCGACGAGCCGGTTGGCGTGGTTGGTAAGACACTTTATAAGGCCTTTCACACCGCAGGTCATGGGCTCGATTCCCACCCAGGATTGACATTTGTGTGCATGAACATGTATATCTTGAGTCTGGGTGTAGTTATCTATATAAGTATGTATTTACAAAAGAAATGTAGTATATGTAGAATATCAGTTGTCTGGTTTCCATAGTACAAGCTTGCTTAGTTTGGGACCAGATGGCCTTGTGTGTGTGTGATTTGAGTATTATTAAAATATCTTATATTTACTGACCGGTACATTTTCTAACACCATCGATAACGGTGCAACGTGCAGCCGCAGGACAATCCCTATTGAATCGGCATTCCGAAGCTTTACGACAACCTTCATCGTGTGGATTTCCGACAGTTCCTTCAGGACAGACACATTTTGCACTGTTTCTTGTACTAATACATTCAGCTCCATTACCACACGGGTTTATTTCGCACCAATTTATTTCAGTACATCCCTTAACCGGATCACCAGTAAAACCAGGTTGACAATAGCATACATGCTTATGATTTTCGGATGCGCAAATTGAATTTTCACCACAATCGTTATAAACTAAACAGGCTATTTTACACATATTATTTTCGCAAAATTTGTCTTCACTGCAGTCTGTATCACTATTACATTCTTTTTTATCACATCCCTTTATTGGATCTCCTAGAAAGCCCTCTTTACATGTACAGATAGGTCTATGAGTAATACCTGTACACAAGGCATTTCTACCACATGGTTGATTTTCACATAACTTGATACATTTCGGGTTGCCATTATTAGTCAGCTCGCATTGTTCGTCATCAGAGCAGTCACTGTCAGAACTACATTTAATTTCTTTAGTGCAGATTCGATTAATACAAAAATAAGAATCAGGACAAGAATTATTTGAAATACACGTCAGTCTACATGTTCCTTGAATGCAAGTATGATCATCGAAACAATCTCTTGAGTTTTGACATACACCTGCAAAAATATTTTTTATCAGTAAACCTTAATATTTATATATTTATAGGACTATTTTATTGATGGTCCTTAAAAAAACCAGGTAACTTACCAACACATAAATTGTCAAGACATTTTGTGCCCGAAGAGCATCGGCTATCGTCCGAACAATATTGAATAGGTACGCAACCAAGAACAGGATCACCAGTATAACCTGACATACAAGAACAGTGACCTATGTGGTTTCTTGATAAGCAATTAGTGTTTTTACCGCAAGCACGGGGTATATTACACGAGTTTTGACAAATATTATTAGTACAAGCTTCTTCGTACGAACAATCAGAATCTTTGAGACATTCAGGTTTGAAACATTCTTTATATGGGTCGCCTTGACTATCTTGTTTACATTCACATACTGCCTCATGTTTCAATACATTACAATCAGCATTGACACCGCAGGTTAACTTATCACATGGATTTAAGCAATTATTATCGTAACATTTTGTTTCATAAGAGCAATCGTTATCATTAGAACATTCTCCAGGAATTCTACAACTGCCACTTTCTATGTCCAGTATAGTGCCGTTGACACAACTACATATAAACGTTCCCTCTGTGTTTTCACAAACTGCATTCTGAGGACAGGGATTTTTAAGGCACTCATTTATATCTTCACATTTATTGCCTATTAGTACGAATCCTGTGCCACAAATACAGTCAACTTTATGGTTTTCAATTTTACATTTCCCACCCTGGCACATACCATCTTCACATTTATCTGAAAATAATATTTTTTTAATAATATTTTATATACTGTACATATAAAAAGATATAAAAATAAAATCTTAACTTACCAGAGCACTTATTACTCTTTAAATTGCAGTATTTGTCTTGAGAACAGTCTGAATCCTCTAAGCATTCAACTTTAAAACAACCAATATTTTTATCAAATGGATTTCCGAGGTGTCTCTCTTCACAAGCACAAGTTGTTCTATGTTTATTGACTTTACAAATGGCATTATAGCCACATACGTTATTTTGGCATGGATTGGAACATTTTCCTTTGATGCAAGCAAGAGAATCTTCACATTGATTGTCGTGTCTACATTGATTTGGTAACAAGCAACCTGTTTTGTAAGGATCGCCAATTGCTCCTGTAGCACAAACGCATTTAAAAGACCCTGCAGAATCTATACACTGAGCTGATGGATGACATGGATTGTTAACACATTCATTCACGTTTATGCATTCACCATTAACGATTTCAAATCCTTTGTCACATTTACACTCTTCGGAAATACAAACTTGTTTATCCAGACAGTCTGAATTACTTTTGCATCCAGGAATGCATATTCCAGCACTACAATGTTCTCCATGTAAACAGTTGCTACTAGTATGACATACTTTATGGCATTTGTTATCATGACATTTTTCGCCAATAGCACAATTTGAATTAGTCTGACAGGGAACCTGACAAAGAAAACCTATACACATGTGATCAGGAGGACATTGTGACGTTCGCGAACATGCCGATGGTTTTCGTATGCAACCTTGTTGAGGCGTTGGTGATCCTTCAAATCCTACAGGGCATTCACATCTTGTATTATGATTTATTCTCGTACAAATAGCGTTTGGTCCACAGGCTCGTGCAGCCTGACATGGATTTACACATTTATTATTTATACACGACTCCTCATTAGGGCAATCTTTATTATTTCTACAACCAATTAAACATTGACCCTCAACGCACACTTGCCCTATTCCGCATTGAGAATGTGTATTGCATTTGGTTACACAGTAGTTTTTAACACATATATCTCCTGTATCACAATGACTTGAATTTTTACAAGCTGCAAAGCATTGACCGTTATGGCAAATATCACCATCACAATCCAACTCATTGATACATGTCACTATTATTTTTTTACATGATTTACCGTCTTGCGAACTTTCATAACCATCTGGACACAAGCAAATGGCTTTTCTATCAACAATTTTACATAGAGAATTAATCCCACAAGCCCCTTCGCATGGATTGATGCACCGGCCTTCAACACAAGTAGATTCTCTTAAGCAATCATCATCACCTCTTGGACATTCACCCTGTTTTCTGCAACCTTCTTTTATTGGATCACCTACATAACCGACAGGGCATTTGCAAACATATGTTGAAGATAGTGGTTCACAAAGAGCAGTGGGATGACAAGGATTCGGGCTACACAAATCCAGTTTTCTGCAACTAATTTCTGGTAGAGGATCTGGTTGATAGCCAGTTAAACATTGACATTTTAATTTGTGGCTACTTGCTATACATACTGCATTTTCTCCACAACTATCTTCATTACATACATTTATGCATTGGTGTGTCATACGATTACACAATTCATGATCTAAACAGTCAATATTGTAAACACAAGGAACCGATTGACATCCAACGTCTAAATTATCAGGATCACCCGTAAATGGTCCTAAAGAACATTGACATTTAGCAACGTGATTATTTGTAATGCACACAGCATTTGGTCCGCACACCTTTCCATGACAAGCAGGTATACATTTCTTTATATTGCCTACATTCTTACATATTTCATTTTCCTTGCACTGGGCATCATTTGAACATTCATTTTTATTAAATGGCAAACAACCGTCACGATCATTGGGGTTGCCTATAAAACCTGTCGAACATTGGCATTGACTTTTATGATTTTTTGTTATACACTTGGAATTTTGTGGACAAGTAAATACTAAACAGTTATCGATACATTTATTGACTCCCAGTACGTCTTTTTGACATGATTTACTGTCATCACAATCAGTGTCTGATTTACAATTAGGTGTTGTTGGTTGTTCGCACATAGAGTTAACAGGATTCCATAAAAATCCTTCTTTACATTCACACCGGGCTGTGTAATTTATTATTTTGCAAATTTCATTAGCACTACAAGCTATAGTAGAACATAAATCGAGGCATTTGTTAGTAGTTCCATCTACAGAAACACAAATTAGCGGATCTGTACAATCACTATTAGTATTACATTCTCCTTCATCGGGTTCTCTCTGTTCTAAATGACAACCTGATTTTATATCACTCGGTTTTCCAATATATCCTTCTGCGCAAATACAATGAGCTTGATGGTTAGAACTGACGCATAAAGAGTTTGGCCCACATTGAATTTTACTGCATGAATCTACGCATTTACGAATGTTCTTTCCCATTTGAAAACAAATTTCAGAATCTTTACAATCATTATCAATTATACATTTGTTATCAGGCCTACATCCTTGTATGAGATCATTTGGATTACCAATGTAACTTGTTAGACAAACGCATCGTCCTTCTTCACAAATTGATTGAGGTCCACATATTATGGAGTGACATGCATCAATGCACTTAGAATTTTCGCAAATATAACCTTCGGGACATGTTGTATTTTTAGAGCATAAGCATGAAGATCCATCTACACATTTCGAAATTGAAAGCAGCGTGCATAATTCATATGGATTACCAACATATTTACTTTTACATATACAGCTATAGCTTCCCGGAGTATTAATGCAAATTGCATTTTCAGCGCAAGGTCTTGATCTGCACTCGTCTATATCAATGCACTGTAAGTTTGGATTACCGACATAACCAGGAGGGCATAAACATTCGACGTGTGATTTAGTTTGCTGACAAACTGCATTTGTTCCACAAGAGGTAGTAGCGCAAGTTATATGTTTACGTGAAATGCATTTATGATAGGGATTTCCTGTGTAACCTTTGTCACATTTACATATATTTGTTTGGCCATAAACACAATGTGCATTTTCGCCACAATATGGCTCGCAATTAGGTGGAGCGACGGCTGCAATACAAAATTGTTTACATTAAAATGTATAAAATTAATTAGACCTAGTTTGTTTTTATTAATGTTGCAATTTTACTTACGTGGCATACAAAGTAATTCTGGATTTCCCACAAAAAATGTGTTACATACACATCGACCGGTATTCTCGTCACATGAAGCACCTATTCCACATACAATTGTTTCGCAACGCTGTCGACATCGTCCTGCTACGCATGTCAATGGTTCTTCGCAAGGAACTCCTGGTCCACAAATGTCTCTTCTGCAAGTTCCACCCGGGAATGGGTTACCCACCATGCCTTCAGGACAAACGCAGGTCGGTCCTGACTTTGATATAATACATTGTGCAGCAGGAGCGCAGGAATAGTGATCACAACCTTAAATATACATTTAAAATTCTATAGCAATAATTGATAAAACAATATACTAAATTACATATTTGTTTTGTTTTAGTTTCGTATATATTATTCCATTTTAATGTTTAGAAAGTTTAGGTTTTATTAAATTCTCTTTAGTCTCAAAATTTATTAAAAACAGCTTTTCAATAAAACGCCTTTATAACTCACCAGATATGCATTTACCACCTTCGGGCTTTGTGTATCCAGGATTACAACGACACCAAGCTGCATGATTCTCAACTTCACAAAAGGCATTTGGACCACACGACACAGTTTTGCAAGGAGATACACAAGTGCGATTCAAACACGCCAGATTGTTAGCACATTGACTATTTTTACTACATAATTGTCTCGGTATTGTACCTTGTTCTTCATTACCTAAAATATTTGAAAATAATAATTCCTTTAATGTGCATTAACATATGTTCCATAACCTTAAAAATATCTATATGGTTTTCTGTTCCAGAACATTTTTCATTATTAATAAATACAATTTTTGCAAATAAATTAATATAATAAACGCTTAACCATTACATTGATTAGGTCTAAAAAAATAATCATTAGGAAATCTGAAAATAACAACTTTCAAAAAATATGTAGTAGGCATTTTTTTTAAAGAATATATTTTTCAATACAAATAATTGCCATCGTTACTATATAATATACATTAATCAAATGCACATAAGATGTCTATATTTCATGTGTATATAAATAGGTTATTAAGAGTCTGGATAATACTTACAGCCTGATTTATACGGGTCTCCAGCCATATTTTGTGGACAACTACATTTGTATCCACCTTTTTCATCGTGACAAATTGCGCCGTACGCACAAGGGGCACTGTCACACTCATTTCTATTTGTGCAACCAGTATATGGATCACCTTCGAAGCCAGGCATACACATACATTTTGGAGGATCACTAGGAGTACATTTGGCATTTATCCCACAAACGAATCTTTCACACGGGCTTTTACATTTTTGCCCATCTGTTACGTCTAAATAAAATGGGGGTGGACATATACAGTTTCCTGGTTGAATACATTTTTCATTAGCAAAACAATCGGTGTCACTTATACATCGCTTCTGATTTAAACTACAGTGACCTGATATTGAATCTTTACCATAGCCTGGTGGGCATTTACATAAATAAGATCCAACTGTGTTTATGCATTCCGCCCCAAACCCACACACCGGTTGGCCAAAAGTGCATTCATTAATATCTTCGCACGTACCGTCAACACTTTGAGAATATCCAGCAGGACAAGCACAGTAACTGACTCCGTCCGCAATAATGATACATTCAGCTCCCTTGCCACATTTTTTATCAGTTGAACAACCAGACAAAACACATTTTCCATCCACAATTTTATAAGGGGGTTGACATTGACAACTGATATCATCACAAATTTCACAAAATTTGTATGGATTACCACTATATTCAGGAGGACATTTACATTCGTAACTGCCTGGCAAATTTTTGCACATGGCGTTTAAGCCACATGGCGTTCTTGCAAGTTGCGTGCACTCATTAATATCTTCACATTCTCCCGTTTCTATACTACGAGAAAATCCTTGGCTACATATGCAAACGTTTTCTCCTTCATGCATAATGCATTGTTCGCCGAGTGGACATGGATTTACATGACTACATTTACTAGGTATTTTGTTAACAATACAACCATCCAAATACGGATCTCCACTAAAATTGCCAGGACACTCA
Source organism: Nymphalis polychloros (assembly GCA_905220585.2). Lineage (NCBI taxonomy): Eukaryota > Metazoa > Arthropoda > Insecta > Lepidoptera > Nymphalidae > Nymphalis > Nymphalis polychloros. The sequence goes on from HG992247.1 coordinate 7,920,905, forward strand.
CATTGGAAATGACCCGGAAAATTGATGCACACTGCTCCCATTGCACAAGGGCTTACTTCACATTCGTTAATATCTTGACAACCAATAGGCGATAAAGGATTTCCTGTAAATCCAGTTAGGCAGGAACATTGAGCTACATAATTGCTAATCAGACATTCTGAATTACTTCCACACTGAACAGTTTCACATGGATCTGTGGAAAAATAGTTTAATGATTAGTGAACATAAGTAACGAATTATGTGATAAAAGAAAACATTATTGAAATATAATACTATTTACTTACGTCTACATTCATTTCCAATATTTGGTTCTGGACATAAGCATTTCTTTTTTGAGTCACAAACAGCATTCCCAGGACAATCTTTATCTGATATGCACGTGAGAATTTCTGAACATCTTACAGTGGGTTCGGGATCTGCTATGGTGCCCTCAGGACATTCACACGAGAATGAGCCTTCGTGGTTAATACAATTTGCTCCTACACCACATATATTTTCTGATGAACACTCGTCTATATCTAAGCATTCCTTGTAAGCATCACCAGTATAACCTTCGGGGCAATTACAAATGAAATTTCCTAAAGTATTTGAGCATTGGGCATTATTTCCGCATCGTCCCGCTAATCCAAGAGATGTGTCGCATTCATTAATATCGATACAGCCAGCAGCTATATCATTAGGGTCAAATGTCCATCCTTCTTCACACACGCAAAAAGCTTCGGTGCCATCTGGCTTACAATAAGAATGTTCACCACATTGGACATCATCACAGGGTGCCCGACATGTAATTGTAGGTGGAGAACCGATGAAACCAACATTACATTCACATTTATAACTTCCCAAGGTATTAATGCATATTGCATTTCCTCCACATTTAGTATGGTTATTACATTCGTTAATGTCGACACAAACTGATCCTTTAGCACCAAAACCATCTTTACAAAAACATTGATTTTCTATACATTCTGCATTATTAGTGCAATCAAAATTTGATTTGCACAGTGTATTCACGTCCACCTAAAAATTAATATTATAGTTAAATGGATTAAATAATCAACAACACACAATTAATGTGTTTTTCATTATACCTGTTCGCATGCAGTTTGAGGATCAGGTTTTTCTCTAAATCCTTGGGGACAGAGACAGTTATATCCAGGATTGGTGTTTTCACATAACGCGTGCAAGCCACAGGGATGTTCCAAAGTTTCACACTCATTAACGTCATGACAACCACCGGCTAGTCGCGCATCTCCCGTGTACTCAGGTTTACATGTGCACACGAAGCTGCCGACAGTATTGGTGCACACGGCGTGTTCGCCGCATACGGGCTCGCTACTCTTACATTCATCTACGTCTGGTATAACAAATAACTCATTTCTTATTATATAGACCATCTAACAAACATTGTAGATTTTATACGCACGCAGTAGGTACACCAGCTACTTCGAAGGAGAAAACACAAGCACACAGGAAGTATGTAACGATAGAAAAGAAAAAGTCCTCGAAGAATCAAAGATCCAGATCTGTACGTAAAATTTCGATACTATGAAATCCTAAAACGAGTAAAACATTTCCTCTGTCGTACGTCGGGAAATTATTATTAAGCCACCATAACTCAATGACACGAATTTTCTCAAACTGAAAATATTAGTTATCCTTGACATTATCAATGGTGTGATCGGTTAGATTAGTACAAGCGTGAGGCTACCGCGCGTCTATTACGGTAGTACTCGGTTCATTCCGAGAATAGATTAGAAGTACAATAAGCGTTAGTCCATATAGTAAAGAAATTAGATCGGTCAGACCTACTGGCGCGTCGGCTAAGGACCTTACCGGTACACTGCACGTCAGGATTGCCTTCAAAACCTGGTGGACAGGAGCAGCGATGAGCGCCAGGCAAGTTCTCGCAGAGGGCGTCTCGACCGCATGGATTTCGTGCGCATTGATCATGGTCGAGACAGGAAATACGTGGGTCACCCTCACGACCGGGTGGACAGCTGCACTCGTAGCCGCCATCCACATTGCGACAAATTGCACCATCGCCGCATGCGTCGCTGTTGCCACATTCATCCACGTCTACGCACTAGTATACATTATAAAATTATTATCGCTTCATGACTACAACGGACAGTAGCTTTGGATTTTCAATAGAAAAAAATTGTGATGGTTACTTTTAACTTAATTTTAAATACGAGAAGTTGAACGATTTGTTTTTATTACTGTAAACTTACTCCATCGAAAGCATTTCCGGTATACCCTACTTTACAAGCGCAGGTATAGTTTCCAGGATAATTTTGACAAATCGCATTAATACCGCAAGCTCCGGGTCGCTGACATTCGTCAATATCTATAAAATATACGTATAGTTATTGATAATAATATATATTATATTAAATTTACTATAGATGACTCAATATAACATGTGAGTTATTTTACCTCGACATTCTTCTTCTCCGTCGCCTTCAAAACCTCGATTACACTTGCAAATAAAATGAGCAGGCAGATTACAGCATTCAGCATTTTTTACACATCGTGCAGAGATTGTGGGATCTTCACATTCATTAATGTCTAACAATGGAAAATAAATTTTTTATTAATTTTAAATAAACTTTTCAGCATTTTTTTAGATTTTAAAATCTCTTTTCAAAAAGGTTGAGGGTTGTTATTTAAAAACAAATATGGCTCTTCTTACCTTTGCATGTGAATCCGTCGCCAACATAACCCGGGAAACAGGAACATTGAAAGCTACCAACGGTGTTTGTACAGTGAGCGAAAACATCACATGGTCTGTCTTTGCATTCGTTTACGTCTACAAATTTATAAAATTAAAACTTAACCAATAAAATTCCATTTAAAAAATATATTTATAAAAGCCAAAAATATACAATAAATTTATACCTAGTTCTTGGCAATTACATCCGCCGAACCCATCGTTACAGTGGCAAACACCATTTAGGCAGGCGCCGTTAATACAGCGCGCTCCGTCGTCTTTGGTACAATCATCTGAAAATAAATGTTGTAATTATTATTTTTAATTTAATAGTGAAATAAATATTGTAAAAGACTCCACAAACGTAGAGCTAATTATAATCTCTCCATATAAAACAGAAGTAGAGATAACTTGCTAACATGAAGCTTTGATTGACCTTATTGCCCATCATCTCCTTAATAAGAGGGCCAGCAGTTATGAATAGTTACACTAACTACATAACCTACCCCGGCAGTAAAAGCCCTTCTATTAATTTTTGTGTAGGTTAAAAAACTACGCTGTTAAATACTACTTGTGCTATTTCAAGAAATGTTTACTAACCTGAGCATTTTAATTCTGTCCTAAGTTCGTCGGATGCCTTATAACAATCCGGCACACCGTCGCATAATTTTGATAATTCATATAATTGTAATATTTGTGTCGATTCGTTTACTTGGCAACCGAAGTAGCCGTCTTCTAAATTTAAGAAAAATACTTCTCGTTTTATTCCTAAGCCTATTCCATACTGATTTTGCGTCGCTACCTGTAAAACAAACCAAATAAAATTATAACTAGTTGATGTTATTAAAAGTCTATTTAAGCCTTAATGTATTCACACTTCGGCACGTTCAGTCAATGACAACGGTCAATGGCCCTAATATAAATGTGCAAATATATAAAAGGTCCCCAGGGCAACACAGATCACCAATAAATATAAAAAAAAATGTAATGGACCGTCTATATTTAAAGTACTTACATGTGTCGTTGTGAGTAGGAGCGTCCAAACCACGAGCGGTAGGGTTTCTATATACATTGTCCCTGTAAACAAAAAAATAGTTTATATTAAAATATAGCACAATAAAATAATATATATATTTCACATCCTTCTTATAATTATAAATAAAGTTTTTCTATGTACTTTTGCTAATAATATAATTATTATAAAGTATATATATCTATACTACATAATCTATACTACATAGATTACGAAAAGATACAATTGGATCATTCTACAAACAGGTGAAATTTCTGTTCGCGTGATAAAAGTCCGTCTATGAGACCTCTTGAGCAACTACCTGCTTTATATAATCTATTGGATATCTGTATCTATATGTGACGTTAATTTTTTTTAAGTCATATGTGTATTTAATTATTACTGTCGACATAACGTGACTTGTCACACTTTGTCGGCTGTCCTTATTATATAATACGTAGCCAGACAGGTAGGTGGAGACATTGGCTTTGTAAGAAATATAAACCATCCCTTACACCGCAAATGCACAACCAACCTTGGGAACAAAGATCTTATGGCCCTCGTGCCTGTAGTACTTTACACTGGCTTACTTACTGTTCAAACTAGAACACGACAATACTAAGTACTGCTGTTTTGCGGTATATCAAATGAGTGGGTGGTACCTATTCAGACGAGATTGCACAAAGCTATTTTGTAGTTGTTTAAAAAAAAAGCTTAATGTACAAGTCAGAATTATATATTTTAAGATACTACATATCCTTAAAAATGTAAATAATAGTGTTTGATACATGTATATATTAATAAGTATATATTATTAGATTATACAAGCTTTTTGAAAATTTTGACACATTTGTCGACATAGACTTTTGATTATTACACGTTGAAATAATCAAAACTTTCAATATGGCAAGAAAATTGGCTTTTTTGCAAAATTATTAGCACACTTGTCAATTATTAGTTATTTTTTTGACGGTTAGCAAAGCGAGTTCGGGAATATTTCAAATTGAGAGGTAGTTTGGCATACAATTATGCCAAAGTTAACAGGTCACTTCTTAAAGGAAAAATAAGAAGTTATTTATTAATTAAAGTTATTTGCATCACGTGTACTTGTCGAATAAAATGTTCTGTATATTTTTGTCAAAAATTGGATACTCAAGCTTAATTACAAACACACAAACATTTACTCATAAATTGTAAAATAATCTATCAAAGAAATGTTGACTGCTTAGTCGTTTTCAGATACTCATATCATTCCCATCAGGAAATGTGTATCTGATGTTTGACCAAAGACTAAAGATTTAAGACCAACACAAATAAAGAAGGGTAATTTTATATGTCGACAGAAAATAAAATATAGTCATTCCCGTCGCCTATATTGCTAATTAATTATTTTTTTATTGGTTATTTGTGCTAATTTAATATATGACCAATGTTGTTACAAGGCCGAAAACATTTGATATTAGAAGTATTTTTTAATTTTATTTTATAAAATCCATTTATAGCCAAAAACGATCATTGCCGCTTGTTTATCGCTAAAAAATAAAAAACATTTTTTTTAAATTAGATACCTTTTTTATGTCATTCATTTTATTATGTATTGCATATTCAAAAAAAAATATTTTTACTAAATAAATAAATGAAATCTTAATTTTAATTTATTTTTATTTTATTAAACGAATTAATGATAAACTTCGTATAACTAACAAACTGCAATAAAATAGCCATCGGAATACTGATGCTAACTTCACGTTAATAATACAACTATTTGATGACATTTTTTATTATTATTAGTTAGTACAAACTTCCGTAATTTTAATGTTATGATATTAAATATTACATTTAACGTTCTAATAATCCTATTATTGTTATTTATGAAACAAATGTAAAACTCTGAAAATGCCTTTCACGCAACTACTTCAATTTCCGTTAAATTTTACTCAGCGACAAAGGCGAAGGTTACAAGTACGAGGTCAGGTAACTGTGAGTTGAAGTTTGTCGTATACCTAATGAGTCGTTGTATAACGTACGTTAACAACATTAAATCCCAAATTATCATGTTTAAGATCGTAGTATGTTTAATATAAAATATTTTAAATAAGTATTATAGTTATGTGATATCCTTATGTGTATAAATAGCTTTGCTTAAAGTCAACGTTCTAACTGCACATTTACACGTAAGTAATGATGTCACGCGCATTATGTTCATAGATAGTATTCGTGGTTAAAGCAATTTACTTCACTTCTTCATGTCTTTATTAATTAATTCATGTGGCCTCATAGGTTTCACTTATAAAATTAAGGTAGTTTTGTCCTGCACTTTAGTAATTGATCTTTTACAAAAGAAAATATTATGCGAATGTTACCGTAAAGAAGACCTATATGAAAAAAATTATGCTATACCAACAAAATGTTGAAATTATTTATTATATTACTTTATTACACAAAGATGCTGATGAAAAATAAAGCCCAAAATGTGATCTACACAAAACTCGAGACATACACAAAATATAATAAGTAACTATTTATCTATGTTAATAAAAGACAACTTAATTAGTTTCAAAGTCGCAATAAATACTTATATTAGATTTAACATCAATTTTCAAAGGAGCCCTGGCACTTCATAGCAATATATTACAAACATTTTTGATAACACGGCGCAAGAATAAGTTTCTGAACGATTGTAATGTTTTTTAATATAAATAGAATAAGTGATGATCATTACCATGCTCGTGCAAAAACGGCAGATAGTTAGTACATTATGAGGCACAAGGTTTCATGAATTGATGTACCTAATTGTGTGTAAAGTATTGAGAATGACATAATACTGTAAAGGCCGCATTAGTTGGGTACACATAAACATATTTACATTGTCTCCAACTATTGTAAAACCTTGACATCTTCACAAAAATCATGAGAATAGATTTTGTACTTTTATGGATATATTTAATAATCATAACTGAAATTATAAAAAATACAATCAAGATCAAAACTTAACAACATTGCTTATAGAATAAAAAATTAAAAGGAAGTAATGGAGTATTTCGACATACAAATCTATACTCAAATGCTATACATATACATATATTAAAATAATAGAAATGGATTGGATGTTTTTGTTGCAAGCACTAACAAAACTATAATAAATAATTAATTTAATGAATAGAATCTTCTTTAAATAAAGAAAATGTGTAGACATCAAATAGCATATTAAAATAATTATTGAACTAGCATTTTAAGAATATGAAGGATGAAAGATATGAGACAGATAGGACGCGCTTTCCAAAAAAAATTTATATACACATACATATATGCGTTAACGTATTATAATTACAATAAACTGTAAACAGGTAAAACTACTTGGCCAAGTAGTGCAAAAATTTGATTTCTTATAAAATTTTAAGTAACAAAAACATAATTAACATATAACGCACAACAAATAATAAAAATTTTTTTTTTACAAGTATACCTTTTTTCACGTCAATTTTTTTAAATTTTTAAATCACTTTAAATATCGGAAGCTTATAATGACAGTATATAAATACATATATGATTAATATTATTTAAATATGTACAAAACCTAACCAGTTAGTTACTTTGCAGACGGTCATTTCCGAACAGGTTTGCCTTGCTTGATATTTCATTTCGTGCAAAGTGATACATGACGTCGGACCGTGCGACGTGGCGTTACGATGACGTGACGCGACATGTTTAGGTGTGCTAACCAATAACTATTACAGTCACTTTATCAAAGTTATTGGGTAGGCTATGAAAACGAACTGCTGAAATGAGATAGCGCCGTGTACGAATCTCCGTGTGAAACATATTGTACATTTTCTTATTAAAATTAAAATAGATCATTTGCAATGAATAGCCTATACAATATAAAAAAATAAAAATTTATAATAATTGTTCCATAATAATTCGCGAAAAGATTTTTTTTAAACATTGATAAAATCTATTCGAGTGCCGTTATTTTGTTATGGTTGCAACAAATAATTTTGAGTTTAAATCAAAATACACTAAAATATTTTGGTGTGAAGTAATTATAATTACCTCATGCTCGAAATATACAAGTTCGCGTGTGCAGAGCAAATCGGGCGTAAAGCGCGTCCGTGCGTTCGTATGAACTTGCTTGCGCCATTCACTTTCACGTCTCGTGTCGTTTGCTGGTTCGTACGGAAAGTAGGCTGCTAACAATGCCTATACGCCAGTTTCTCTCTTGAGAAATGATACTTCATCGCTGATTGTGTTTGTCCGCAAACATTTATTAAGCTGCCAGAAGCAAAGGACGAGTAAACAAGTATTTAAATGCATTGGTCGAAAAATTTTTACACATTTTTCTCGAAAATTCGAGTTCCTGCATTACAATTAAATTTAATATTTAAATCTTAATCGTTAATGCTAAAACTTTACTTAAAATTTATGTATTCGGCCTTAACATTTATATATAAAGAACTCAAACTACTGTCATACAAAATAAAGTAATCAAGATCAATCCGGTTTTTTAAACCTTGCAGAGTAAGTGGACGTAGATTTATACGATTACCGACTTTTAAATTGTTTTAATATTTTCGATTGTAATCGATTAAATAAAGTTGCGGTTACCTTATGTTAGCGGGACAATACAACTGTTTCATGAGCAATAGCGGCACTTCTTGGCTTTATATATAATTGTATATATCTCTGTACCTACTATCTATGTACTCGTATGTATCTTTCATTCAACATATGTATTTATGTTTAAAACAACATAGTGTCGTAAATACATTTAACATATTGCGAAGTAGTTAAGATAAGGCTTTAAAAAACCACAATAAAATAATGGCATTTTTATAATATTGATAAAGCAATTTAACATTTTCATATTATTTCTGATATAATATTTCTAAATAAAAAGCGAGCTCTTTTGTTACCCCAATTAACTAAGCTTAGGATAAAAATTCTTATTCAAATATATTATATTGTAGACAAGCAAAGAGTAAATTATTTATGAATATAAATGATTCTATCATTATAACATTATGCATATCACACACAATAGTATTTTTTTCTTTTTTTTATTGTATAGGCGGACGAGCATATGGGCCACCTGATGGTAAGTGGTCACCAATGCCCATAGACAATGGCATTATAAGAAATTATGCCTCGTTGGTCTAGTGGCTAGATATAAGGCCGCAGAACCGGTGGTCCTGGGTTCAATTCCCAGGTTGGGCCAGTAAAAGTTAAAGTAAGTTTTTTCTGTCAAAAAACTCTCAGAGTCTGGAAGTTGGAAGTGTGTACACTCCCGTGCCTCGAAAAGCACGTAAAGCCGTTGGTCCTGCGCCTGAACTCTTTCCGGTCGTGTCGGATTGCCGTCCCATTGGGTTATGAAATTTAGGGAATAGAGAGTGCACCTGTGTTTGCGCACACACTTGTGTATTATAATATCTCCCGCGCAGTTGGCTAATCTCTCTTGAGATTGGCCGCCGTGGCCGAAATCGGTCAGGAGGACCATTATTATTAAGAAATGTTAATCATCGCTTACATCGCCAATGCGCCACCAACCTTGGGAACTAAGATGTTATGTCCCTTGTGCCTGTAATTACACTGGCTCACTCACCCTTCAAACCGGAACACAACAATACAAAGTACTGCTGTTTTGCGGATATTCTATATCTGATGAGTGGGTGGTACCTACCAAGACGAGCTTGCACAAAGCTCTACCATATAATTAGTAGTATTTTTATTTTTGTACATATACATAAATTTCAAAGTAAAATAGACTAATACTATAAAGAAGTAAAAACAAATAAAAATTGTAATTGTTTATTTCTAAAAATCATAAGCCCTTTACCTTTACTGTCTAGTCATACATCTACCAATTACCTACAAAACCTGTCAATGAGATAGGTACAATCACAGTGTAAATCATTGCCAAACCAAAGACTTAAACATAATAAATTACACCAATATAACGTATTTAAATATATATACAGGTAAAGGCGTTAAATTGAATTCTGGATTTACTTTCGATACCTAAAAAATAACTATATCAAAGATAAATGTCTATTATATCAAAAGAAATATCTCAAAATAAGCCAATCTAAATTAAATCAACCATCATATTTAGCTCTTTACTTTACTGTCTGCTGCTAGTTAGATATTTAAAGATGTGTTTATATGTAGTGTTCCGTTAGAGCAAGAATCAATTAAAGAAAAAACTATTAACAATAGATAAAAATCGTTACATTTATATTTTTTCTTTAGATTTATTTTGTTTAGACTAAATTATAATGCAAAAAGTTTTATTGGGTTTTAAGAAAATAGTTATGAGATTACATACAATATGATAAGCTCTGAAATTTTTCAAGTTAACATGGTGATATTTAAATATTTTAATATAATATATAACATCTAAAAATGTTTTAGTATAGACGTCCTTGTCAGACACGTATTACGCTTCATAGAGCTTTATATGCAAACTATAGAAATAAGAAAAGTAAAATAAAAACCATGACAATGACTTGTTCAAAATAATTCATGATTTTAACCAGTAGCTACCAGTTACCCAGGTATTAGATGGTTTTTAAAGCACACAAAAAAAAATTGACACAGGATGTGCGTCACTATTGAAGACTTGATGGTGAACGTTACAATGATTCATTTATTATATTCAGATGGGTTATAGGGTAATACCGCGACCGCTGTTTTTTCACATTTCATAATAAAAATTGAATCAAAACATAAAGCTAATATATATACTATATATTAGCAATTGGAGTTACTTTTCTTTTATACGACTTCTATAGTATTTTTTTATTTGTTGATTCTCAATATTATTTACATAATATTGTAATTAATTTATTTTAAGCATTTATAAATGTATTTTATAGAGTAGTTGCTTCATACTAGATACCGTAAATCAAATCAATGAGTAAATAAACGGTACACGTTTTACACATTAATTTAGTATTCCTAAACACTCTAGTTTTATTTTTATTGCTTCGGAAACGAGCGCAATGATAATATTTCATAAATGAATCGTTTTGCTGTCGAGGATTGGCATTTGGCGGCACATCGTGCGTGTTCCTATGCCGATAGCATCTATTAAAGGAGAAGGAGTCGTTCATGTGTAACTGAGTTCCGGTGACGGCGGACGACGACGTCGTCGATCGACGATCGCGACAGGAATAATTAAAAGTTTATTGATTATATTATAGCTTATATATTACTAGCTACCTGTGCCGGCTTCGTCCGGATACGATTTATCCGTATAAGGTTTTACCTTGAGGATTTTTAAACAATGAGATAAAAGCATTCGCCCATCGATTTATTCACTTGTGCTGTGTGAATGCTGGTGCAACTCATGTCGCTTGTTTTTACACATTTCGTAACTAGTGGACGTGTTATTTACAGATCAAAATTTATATATAGAGAATCGTTGATATCTACTAAGCTGTTTATTCGAGTTATATAGTGTAAAAGACAATTTTAATCTATATTAAATGTTCAAGGTAACCAACATATTTATATATTAATAAGGCTTAATAATGAATCAGAGAAATCGGTTTAGTGAATTGAAAAAGTGAAAAATTTCGTAAAAATCTGTTGCGTGGCTTAGAAGCAGACTAGCAGCGATTTTGTTCTATACTATTTACAGACAACTTTTTATTATTATAATAAGTTTATGAAATCAACAAAAGTAAGAATCAGTATTCTACTTATTATTAATTGAGAAAACTGAAATCAACATGATAAAAACCTTTTAAGTGGTTTTGTTTAAATTAAATGTTTACTCCAAAAACACTCTTTTGCATTATCAAATTCCAATTCGAAAAAAATATATACCTGCATCATCTTTTTTTTTATTTTATTGTATAGTTTGGCGGACGAGCATATGGGGCACCTGATGGTAAGTGGTCACCAACGCCCATAGACAATGGCTTTGTAAGAAATAGAATAAAACATTATTCTTATGAAATTCATAATAAGAAAATTATATTAGAAAACAATCAAAGGTAATCCTACCTCTACAAATGGACACTCATCAAGAAAAAGCATCGTTTATATAAAATTTCTCACAGACGTGGGAGATTGATGGCAACGCGTGAGAGTATGGGATAGGCCTCCATTGGAATGGAATGACATAACGGGGCGTTGTCGTCGGTCGAGTGGCCACCGGCGTAACAGGTGCTCACTCATTCAACGCCGGGGCCACTACGACATCTGTGTTATAATTCCCCGGTCCCTAGTAACTTTATTTGCGGCTTATTTCGTTATTGCTGCAAATTTTTGGGTCTATACGTGCTATAAAAACTTTAATTAACTTTTAGTATTATTAACTTTAGTTTATTATATACTTAGTGCTTATACGTCTATGAATTCACAAAAGTTAATATGCTTATGAAAAAAATATCTGAATGTGTAAAATAAGAGAAATCATATTATGAAAACAAATACTTATGTAAAAAACATGTTACAATAACAAAGATTTGATTACGATAGTGAGTACTTAATCTATCTTTTCTCAAAGACTTAAGAATAGTAGGCATGTCGAAATGCTAAAGAAAACCTTTTAGATCTGCAGTTGATTACAATTAACTCGTTTGTGGGAATAGTTTGCAATAAGAACAAAGGGGCCTTGGAGCAAGCATTTGTTTAGCGGCACCACGCTTCGACGAAACAAATATAATGTAGATACTTCAGGTTAATACTTATCAGTAGATAGCCACTCAAGACCAAATTCTGTCATCATCAACGTTGTTAAATCATTAGTTGATTATAATAATAGGTTAGGCTATAAATAGGTAACTATTCCATACTTCTACTTGTTTTTGGTCTCTGCATTTATAAAGTAACCCACGACTTATCATATTTGACGTTACATGGCTTTAGCAGCGGTTTGAAGTATCAAAATATATGATTAAATAATAAGATATCAGCAAAGTAAACCTATAGTATTTAAAATGTGGAGTTAAATTCTAACACAGTCTGTACGGGTAGCGAGTATAAAATAATCTTATAACTATAGTTATAGCAATAGTAAATATTCACCACAATATATAATTAATTTCAGACCGATTTCGGCCACGGCGGCCAATCTCAAGAGAGATTAGCCAACTGCGCAGGAGATATTATAGTGCACAAGTGTGTGCGCAAACACAGGTGCACTCTCTTTTCCTTAGCTCTCATAATCCGATGGGACGGCAATCAGACACGACCGGAAAGAGGTCAGGCGCAGGACCAACGGCTTAACGTGCTTTCCGAGGCACGGGAGTGTACCCACTTCCAGTCTCCGGGCTGCTACTGAGAATTTTCTGACAGAAAAACCCAGCAACTATTTATTGGCCCGACCTGGTAATTGAACCCAGGACCACCGGGTCTGCGGCCTTATATCTAGCCACTAGACCAACGAGGCAGTCAACCATAATATATATATATATATATATATATATATATACTTCAGTATATATATACAATTACTTCTCTTTACTTTTTAGCATTGTTTTATTGTGAGTCACATTTGAACGACAGATAAATACAATGAACACGCCATCAGAGTAAAATATTTTATCTAAATATTCATTTATGGCAAACTATTGAAGCCAAGGCTAGTAGCGTCAATGTAACGTGTTGTGATTTAACAGTCTAAACCTACGCAGTTACTTTTATTACTTTTCAAGTGTTTTTATCTTTAAACTAACCAAGAAATGAACTTACATCAAATTACATAAACCTTATAATTGAACGTCTATCTGCGATATGAAATCAATGTTGGTAATAAAAACAAATAGAATACGAATATGATTTGTATTGCATTAAAAATAAATATAATACTTTATTAAAATTCATGAAAATGTAAAGAATATTATAATACTTTTCTAATAAAATGTATAGTTGTTTGTTGGGTATGTTTGTGTTTGTAAATGTTCGTAATTCTTCTAAAAGTTAACAGCAATTGTTTTGTCGTGTCATTATATCATTTTTATTGTCTGTCATATTTGTATGTCTATTTAAGGGTCGTGGATTCGAGCACCTTATGACGTCAGCAGGCGTTTTTTTCTATTACGTTAGTAACAATATCGAAGTTATTCGCTTTTATATTATTCTAATTTATTTTATACTTTAGATTTATTCTTACGAGAGAAGAAAAATAGTGTACAAAAGGAAGGAACATGTGCTTTGAGTAGAAACATTAGCGGTTTTATTTAATTAGTCTTTGTTACTAAAACAATGAATATCGTTTTATAATTTTGCTATTCATTCTATATACATATGTAGTTGATTCCTTAAATGTTTTTAAATCACTTTTAATAAACTTTACCAAATATTTTTATTTAATTTATCCCATTGTTTTTCTGATACTACACATAGTCACTACCGTAACGCAGTTTCAGGAGAAAGATTAAATAAAATAATTTCAAAATAAGAATCTTAACAACAAAATGAATATAATTGTAATTATTATTATCTTTTGTCACCGATTTATATCGACAGCACAAAAAATGTTAATTTAGCTTTAACGTAAAAGCAATGTTATAGACAAAGAAAAGACGACGTGCAAGTAAGTTTGATTATATATTTCTTGACATTTTGGCACGCTGGGTATTTCGAACTACAAATATCTGCTCTGTGACATCAAACTCTGAGCTCCGGTATGACTCATTAATTGAAGGTAAACACGCTTTCCATGTAATAGACCGCTACCTAACGATTAATTTGTATGAACAGTAGAGGTTAATACACCTACACAATATCAATAATGGATTGTAGTTGAGCATTAGAATATTTAACATATTTATTAAATATCTGCGCTTTCCGCGTATCCCGTTTGAACGCACCCTTGCCTTAGCGCATCTAGCCTCGGGTCAAGCAGTAAATTACAATTGGCTGATAATACTGATGTTGATCATGATGATGAAAAAATAATGATGTTCATATTTGCATTAAGTCATGTCTTTAAGATTATTGGATTATAAAAGAGTATTATGATTTCTTATACGAAAACAATGTAAGATAAAGTAGACGTAAGAACTTTACATTTTTGACTTAATAAAACTTGTTATTAAACGTATTATTTATTTTAAATCATTTTTAGTCTTTCAACTAGTACAAAGAGATTAAATTAGTTACGTTAAATGATAACAAATACAAAATAAAAAATGTTATTGCTCGTAAAATATAATAAAGGTATAATAAAATATACGTATATTATATAACAACGCTGGTTAATAAACTTTATCATATCCTTTATAAATAGATGCAATATTTGAAAAGAGTATATTATCTTGCAAGATTCAATTGACAGTTTTTGATCAGAAATCGCACTATTCGACACGATACACGATTTGGATTTTCTGTGTAACTTAATACCCAATAAAATGATATCTGGGGAAAATTAAACGAAATTTAAGCTAATACATTATAGAGCAAATATACTTTTCGTGTATAATTTAAAATGTTACAAAGTACATTCTAAATGTTGCAATTTACTAAAATGTACATTTTTGTTAGAACATTCCATGTGTTTACCACAAATTATATATCTCAGCTAAGCAAATATCTAACCAACATACCAACACTGTAATGAAAATGTGGCTCTCAAAAAAACTAGGGCGATGTGAAAGTTCTAATAAAATCAGATTAGCTAGTTTTTTCGTAAATCCATATAATTATTAAAACTTCCGTTTGTAATAAGACCACGATATTCTTTTTTAAGTTATTTTAATATGAGCAGTAGCCAACAAATATTTGTTTGGTTTATTTAAAAATAAGTTAAATAGGTATCTTTATAATTTTTAAAGAAAGAGTTTTAGCCGTGTCAAAGAAAGCACGTTTTTATATTTGCCATTTCGAGTAAATAGCTCTTCGACTACACACAAAATATCTATTTTGAAACTATTAGGTACCATAATTTATCGTCAATTTTTTTAAACAATCATAATAATAGCCTGACAATAACGATAAGATTTCTCTTCTTTGAAAAAATAGTAAATTTTTCATTAAAAAAAAAAACCGTAATCCAGACTAATGGAGGACCATTCAGAGGAATGGCGTACATCAAAAACATAAAATAAGCCACATGACATCACTTTTCAACAAGATACATAACGTGGGCGAATATAATATAATGTAAGGTATATAATTGATTATAAGGTCTGGTTTAGGAGTGTGAAACAAGCTTTATACATATAACAGATAAAAAATATAATGTTAGAAACTGTGAAAAGCACTTAAGTTATAAAACTTTACTCGTGCTTAAACTTTTTCTTTATAATTAGAATCAACGCGAACACCGCTAGTTTTCTATAAATATTGTGTTTTATAATATTCTAGAATATATTATTATAAAGAGCTCAGATTTACTCGGTGGTAGAGCTTTGTGCAAGCTCGTCTGGGTAGGTACCACCCACTCATCAGATATTCTACCGCAAAACAGCAGTACTTTGTATTGTTGTGTTCCGGTTTGAAGGGTGAGTGAGCCAGTGTAATTACAGGCACAAGGGACATAACATCTTAGTTCCCAAGGTTGGTGGCGCATTGGCAATGTAAGTGATGGTTAACATTTCTTACAATGCCATTGTCTATGGGCATTGGTGACCACTTACCATCAGGTGGCCCACATGCTCGTCCGCCAACCTATACAATAAAAAAAAAAAAAAAAAAAGATGGCCCAGTGGTTAGAACGCGTGAATCTTAGCCAATGGTTGCAGGTTCAAGCTCAGGAGTTTTCATGTATCTAATCTGCGTTTATAATACAGCATACATCATATTATATTATATAGACATAAGATTTACCTATTTTTTCTTATTCCAATATTCATTTATTTATATGTATTCTTTTATTTGTACATATTCGTGAAGAAGGTCGTAAAAAGTAAGAATGATAACTTTTTAATATATCTAGCATTGAAAAACCAGTTCATGTTAATTATAACATTTTAAAGTAATCATTTAGTAACTTATAATTTGATTATCAAACTCTATTTATTGAACAAAGACTACCTTCTTGCATTAGTAGGACTTTGTTTTCAGACTATTGTTAAAGTCGTTACATCATATTAATTATGTATGGATCTATGGATGCCGCTAAAGAAATCAGCGTTACTTTATATGGAGATGAAGGTGCAGGTCCAGCTTACATAAGTAATCCTCGAACGCCATCTAGTGAAACTGATCGACGTTTTGTAATACTATTACGTTTATAAACGTTGAACACTCACTTCAATAAAACTCGCAATGAAAGTAAATGATCTTTTTTATCCGTCGTAACTTAAAATAAAAGCTGTTATTTAAATTTTAAGATGCAAATACGATACGTTTTTTCTAATAAGAATAGAAATTTAAGTTAGCCTAGTTATAGGTAAACGACGGAGTTATTAATATTTATGAAGTGAACGTTCCTCAGTTTAACTTTGAAACGTATGTTATTATAATGAGAGCAGAATGGAGAGTACTAGAGTAGAGGAGAATGCAAGCATTGTAAAGTTGCGACACGGCTGGGTGAGTGTGCTAGACGCCAACCTTGAGATCATCGGTGAGTGCGGGAGCAGTAATATACGGGGCTCATTCCTCCCGGTACAAGCAATCCACCTTCCCTCGCTAGGCGAACAGCCGTTAAGTTACTCCGTGGAACAAGCCGCACACTAAAGACAATGTTACTTTATAGAGATACACTATCCGATTGTATGCCTAAAAACACACTGTCACAACACTGCACCTATAACACTCCAAAGGTGGAGCAAACGGACACTCGAAAAACGAAACGTGGTAGCGACGCAGATGAACTCGTACGTGCAACCAACCTGTTGGTCGGAGCAAGACTGATCGTGGCGCGTCAGGCTGCGGCGCGCGCGCAGTCGCTCCACCCCCTCCCCCTCTATACTTCTTTAGTTGCCGACGCTCTTTACTGGCTGAGCTTTTGCTTGCCTGGACTCTACATCATTATAATAAAACTGCAAGGATGATAAATAAAAAAACCGAAACAGCTAAACAGTTTCGACAACTGTTAGACAGTATTTTTTAACTAAAACCTTATTATATGTTTACTTTGTATTTCAATTTTAGTACTTTGGTAATATCTAAAGGCATTAAACCCCAAATAATGTGCAAACTTTAAATACAAAAAAAACATTTTTATTTTCTGAACAAATAAAACTAATACCTAATTAAAATTATTTTTATAATCTTATAGTATATATTCAAAAGATACTAACAAGATAAAACTTACACAATTACAGGTCATTGAAAAAATATAAAAATAAAACATTTTATTTAGCTTCTGTGAGACTATTAGAGTCCTCAGAAAGGCACAATGATGTGAACTCCAATAAGCGTTGTCCGTTTTTTCTCATCACCAATTACCAGTATCAAAGGTCCATTAAATAGCACAATCGAATAGTGGCAGCTCAATTCCATTACCCATATCAAATGTTTTACTAATTGAGGTATAAAATCCAAGGCTTTTTTCGTAGTAATAAATAGAAATTCATTAAAAAATATGCATTTAATTATTGCTTTATAAAGTATTGAAGACAACAGTTTAAAACTTAAGTGATAATATAGTAAACCATCTTTGATTGAAAACGGCTTCTATAATATTTATTGCAAGTAGTGAAACCAAAAGATAATTTACATTTTTATATAATTCTACCAATAATCATAATATTATGCGCTTACATGGTGTAAGAATCCCTTAACCTATAGGATAGACTTCAACGCGCGCACTGTGTTCGATGAATACTGTAGTTGCACTAACTCATATATTTTCATTTTTATAATAAAATACTTACATTTATTTGTAAGCACGTATATTAATTTTAATTTTTTTTATTATATCATTCAATATTGAATAAAACTTCACTTTATATTGTATATATATATTATTATTTAAACTAGTCTATATGTATAGTCGTACCATATACCATCTTAACTAAATAATAAAAATAATTATTTTTATATATTTTATATAATAGCTTATTTCACATAATAATTACATTTTCATAAATTATTAGTGATGTTATAAAAAAGTATTTAGTGAGAGCCTACTTGAATCAAGTTATTTAGATTATTTATATAAACAAAAACTCTATAATTTTTATTTGCACAGTAAGAAGGGATTTATTTACTCTATGAGTAGTAAATAAATCAAGCATACTGACTGATGACCTAAGCTAATGACAGAAGAGTGACTTCATTTTTCGCTTAAGCTTTATCATAGAATAATCCATTCGATATATTTTCCTGTTACTTAGATTTTATTTCTATAACAGATGTTGTTTTTACAAATTCATTTATATCAGATTATTTTCATACGATAAAACATTTAAACATATCTATCACATTTTAAATGGGTATAAGTGATCCTTTTAGGGTGTTTTAATACATCTTGTGGTTGGCATAGACGAGGCTACAAGGCAACCGTGTGAATAGCAGCGACAAGCCAAGAGCACTGCCACTGGAATGACCGCGAGTTGTATCGACACGATCCCATAGCCTCTCCGATCCGTGCTGAAAACAGCCATCGCATTGGTTTAAATAAAGGGAGATCCCCACAAAAATCTACTAAGGCCTGGGTACCTTTTTGAAGGTTTACTGCATAAAAAAATGGTTGCAACCAAGTATAACGACCCCTTGCTTGTAACCATTTTTAGTTCCAGAGGGTACGCCAAATAAAAAGAATAGGTCTCACTTCAATTCAGTTCAAGAAATAATGGCTATCTTTGTAAGCTTTTATCCATTGATATTGATAGAAAAAATAAGTAACGATATTAAATCAAAAATGTTATCAACGCTTAATTAAAATTACTTTTATATAGGAGTTATGTATCATCAAATCAACCCGTATTCAAGATTACAAGGAAAAAACGAGTATATGATATTATTTTTTGTTTTTATTTATTAATTTATCTTATCGCGTAACCTTTATCTTAGCTTAGGAAAAAACTGTATTTATTCATCCAATGAAAAAATTGAAATTACATAAACATTTAAAAATTGGTATCGGCTCCTTGTACTGTTCGAAAAATTATCATTTATTTACATTAAAAATTTATCATTACCGTTATGAACATAAAGTGTCTCGATTCTCGCAAGTCATCTCAATTTAAAATCTATAGTATTTTATTTTATTTTTAATAAATAAAAACGTATATTTACATATAATATAGTTTCGAATACCATTTAAAAAAAGGTGTGAAAGAATTATCTTATCATCATGGTTGACGTTTCTACTGCCCCATGATTTATTGCTTTAAGCTTGTAATTTTAAAGGATGCTCGTTCATAGCTTAGTCATTAATAAATCACAACTAATTAAGTGTTCTGTTTTGTAATATTTTTTACTCTCGTGCAAATAATTAGAAACCAACCAATGTATTGGACATTTCCAATTAAACTTTTATTATAGGACACAGAATAAACACGGCTAATGACAAAGTCCCTTAGGATAAACAACGTTAAAGAGAGAAGCGCTGGTCATAATTCTTTATAGATACATATAAAGTTATACAACTGTCACCTGTACATAATATCCGTTTAAAAAAAGACTTAATTGACGAGACACTAAATCAATACGAAATGTCAAATGATTGAAGGTTAATTAAACTCACATAAGAAACTCATTTTTTACTGATTCTTTATACAATTTTGAATGGATGTCAACTTCATTCATAATCGTGGATAGCGAAGATTTTCATAATGAAAAAGAACATATTGCACCGAAAATTTTAGACATACATATTTGTGTTTTAAGAAATATAAATACATTATTCTAATAAAATTAGATATTCAAAAATATTCATAATCCCACATAATTATAACGGGATGCTAATTTATTTTGTTCCATCTTGTCGCACTGCTTAGACATGGAACGTCCTGTACGGACCGGTCTACGGGCGTTTATCGGGTTCAGTGCCATTATTTTGCGATCAAAATATACCGGTTTGAAAACGTATGTGACGATCAAAGTCATAACATCATTGCAGTGTACTATTTTACCTGTTACACCTATACGTAATATGTTCGTTCTATAACATTAACAAATATTGTCTTTAATTATTTTATAATAATATTGCTGCCTCGTTGATCTAATGGCTAACTATAACCCTGGATACTGATATAGTCCTGAGGTCCTAGGCTAAAACATGGATTGAGCTTTTAAAAAGTTATTGCTTTTTTCTATCTAGAAAGTTTCAATAACGGCCTAGAGTCTTTCCGAGTCATACTCTCGTGACTATGAAAGCTCGTTAAGCCGTTGAATCCTGATCGTGTCGAAATTGTCATCCCATTGGATCATGAAATAATTAACCTGTGTTTGCGCACACACTTGTGCACTATAATGTGTCCTGCGGCTAGTCTCTTGAGACTTATTCACAATTATATCTATGAGGTTTAACTATTCCAAAATAATGTTATTCCGCTCGGTTTTTAATAATAATTTAAATTCGTTCGTTCTTGCTAAAAACGTTTTACATTTTTAAAACTGATTATATAAATAAATATACCTTAACGGCCTTACCAATTATTATTGTAAAACAGGTGAGTAATTACACACAGTTTTCTTTCTGTCATCAGGAACTGACATTCAAAACAAAAAGTCAAAGCATTATGTTGAGGCAGAACCGCATAACGTATATAAAGTTTAGTAGGTTACAACATTTAAGGGATATTAAATAAGAAGCCGATAAATTATTTATCTTAAACCTTAAATACAAAAGTATTGTACCATCTGCATCTATAGCATTTGTCTTTGATTTTAAGATATACATCTTTATAAATTTTATTATCAAGCGAACAATTTTAAATGCAAAGATAGCTATAATATCATATTTAATATTGTAATGTAATGATATAATATTTTCATTAAGTATTTTACATACACATAAATAATTTTAAAATTGATAACATTGATATATTTAAAAATATCCAATATATATTCAAATAATTTTCCATCATAATATCACAGGCATCACATCACAGCCCTCATCTAATCAAAGGTCTAAAAGGCAGACATTATATTATTTTTAGATGAATTATTTTTTTACATGTTTGAAGCATCGCACCGGCAAAATGGTGTCAGACAATTTTTCTGTATCCTTAATATGATTGTCCTTATTCTTTGATCGAACAATCTAAGAGAATCAATCTCAGAGGCAGACAAGCAAATTGTATAATACTCATGTTTTACAAAACGAACTATGAATTAAATTATTACTTTTCCGAACCGATATGGCATAAAAACCTTCATGAAGAGAGGGTACTGTATCCTCAAAGGCCGGCAACGCACCTGCAAGCCCTCAGATGTTGCAGATGTCCATGGGCGGTGGTAGTTACTTTCTTCTGGTCGTTTACCCCCTCTTACATAATTATGTTTAAATATATATTGAGTGCTAATTGTGTTATTTACAAAATCGCAGATAACATGGTCATCTCATTTATGTCGGTCAAATATAAAACGTATGCGTTCTCAAGCTTATTTAATTGCTCCTGTGTAATTAACATAAAAAATAATAGCGTAATCTACAAGAAAATGACGTAATCGTGTTAGCGATGCATCTTAGGCTTACACATGCGTCTAGTCCCCTAGAAATATATTGGTCAAATATAACACCAATATTCTTGTAATTATTATACCTGCGTATTACCTGTGTTGTTGGCAAAGTTACCTTTTTATTAATCCAATCTTAGAAATAGCTAAATAAGTAAATAACATGAGAGTCATTAAATAAGATCATCTGCATAATGATATAATTAATATAAAAAATATCGATGAGGGACGACTGTCTAACCAAGAGAGATAGAGAGCAATTATACGCATTTATACGCAGTATATATTGATTCTTAATAGGTTCCACAATCATTCGTGAATTATTCGTATTTAGGAATGTGGAACTCATTACCCAAGGCGCAAGTAGTGTGTCGCTGAGCGTAGCGGTGACCAAGTAACGGTCACGGAGGTACTAGCACTTTGAGCTGGAGGGTACGCTCTTTACTATGACATTGTAACCGTTAAACGTCATAAAACTGTATTTACAAAATATTATATTAAAAATATAAGATTATTTTATTCTTTTTTTATCTTTTTCGGTTTCGTACTATTAATAGAAAATTGATAATAGTTAATATAAATGGCAAACTTAATTGTTTGTTCAATAGAACGTCTATTAAGTCTTATTTTTAAATTAACTTGAATGTTATTTATTTTGCAAAACAAAGCTCATTATGGATCTTCGTATAGCAACGGATGAAGACGTCATTATCATGACCCGCGCCAGTGTCACGGTCGGCTTGCCATCATAATCACGAGCAGCCATCGCACAAGGTTAGAGCCTCACATAAGTTTTTACGTAACAGTAACGACAAATTAAAATGGCATGTATCATTATCACGTTTTTTAGAAAAACAAACAAAAACAGTGAGAGATAAAACAGAAAGAAATTATTTTTGAAAATTCTAATTTTTTTATATTTTACGGACACGAGTAAAGGTGCTTTTTTATTCGATCGCGTAATTTTAAATTACCTTGAAATGTTCTTCTTTGCGTTGATTTATCAATCAATCAATAAAAAAAGTTAACAAAAAAAAACGATAACAAATACGTTAAGGTGAGTGGATCGCGATTCTAATTTTATGGTAATAATAGATCACTACCACGCATAACATATATAACATTAACATACATGATAAAAAATCATGGATTTAGTATTCGTTGATTGTTCATCCAGGATTATTAAGCATAAAAAAGATGATTGATGAAAAGATGTAAGTACTACAAAGTTTTTGACGGCTCTTTTCGATCGAATGTACACCCCGAAGGGGGGTATACTTATTTTTATAATCAAGGCAAAAATGTATTGGCTTATGGCTAAGATTGGTGATGGAATTAGACTAAAATTATCAATGTAAAAAGTAAAGAAATAGTCTGTAAATTGCCCATTGCGAGTCTAAGACTGGCTACAATTCACCTGAGCGAACCATTATCCTGATCGAACCACACTCTAGACTGTTTAATATCGATGTTTTACAAATAATATAATTATAAATGACTTTATAATAAATTTACGTTTACAAAAACAAAAAAGGTTAAATAATAACCGAAAAATCATTAAAACTTATAACGAATATAAAATTACGTATGAATACTAATATTTATTTCGATAAGATATGTTAAGAAAAACGAGTATTTAACTAGTTTATATACATATATTAATTATATGGAATATGAACTGTGACGATTAGCATCTTATATGTATGATTCAACATTTGGTTTTTGAATTAAAAAAAACACGCAAAAAGTTATTTGAAAGATTAATACAAAAAAGGTAACGATGTTAATATATTAGATATAACTATGCAAGACTCCATCTGTTAAATTGAAAGTGTACATACGACTACATATTTCGTTTCGTTCGTTAAGACTACACGAATAACTTTTACTGTGCAAATTAAGTCTCTGTACAAGCGACGAGGATATTTCTTTTAGATTTGGCACAGTCGATGTGGGTGTGATTTCACCAGACGAGTTTCAACTTTCTCTGTATGTTACAACATGACCAACGCGTCACTGATACGCGATGATCATCGGTGACATTTTAAAATATCAAAATAACAAGCCCAAGGTAGTCAAGTTGTTTCTGATTAACTCTGTAAAATGGAGCCGAAATATTTATTATTCATAGTCCGCTTTGAGAATTGCAAATTTATTGTGAATCATGAATTGTGGAGGTGTAAATGAAATAGGAAACTTGTATATTGCCTTTTACTCCTTAAGAATATAAATTGAGTTATTACTAAAGTAAAAATAATAAAGTTTAATCATTGTACGCCTACTCTTTAATTAATTTTAAAATTGTGAGTCTATTCTTTTAAAGTTCTGTACAAAATTCCATTTTAGTAAGCTAAAGACATCCTTTTACCAAACTTCATTAGAAATATGAATCCTAGTGAAGCAAAAATTTTACATTTGTAAATGGATTTCATAATTATAAACTTTTAACTTGCAACTGATTTAAAGCTAAAGTATAAGTTCATTACATAAAATATTGTTATATCAACTTTAATAAAAAAAAATCATAAAATAATGGGCATAATGGTGGTGGGCTGACGGCTATAGGCGGTGAAATAGTCATCACCGCCTATAGACATTAGTAATGTGAGAAATATAAACCATTGCATCGCCAATGCGCCACCTGCCTTGGGAACTAAGATGATATGTCCCTTTTGCCTGCAGTTACACAGGCTCATTCATCTTTCAAACCGGAACACTATGATACTAACTATTGGTGTTTGGCGGTAGAATATCTGATGTGGGTGGTACCTACACAGTTGAACTTGCACAAGGCCCTAAGTGATTTTATACTTTACAACTATTTAGTAGTTTTTTACGCATCATATATCAAACACATTGATAAAACCAACATTATATTGAAATTTTATATGTTTTCTTTGATTCCATAAATTCTGTACAATATTGTAAACAGGTTCAAAAAAGATGCATAAATAGTAGCAGTACTAAGCAATTTTGAATTTAAAAAATAAATAATCTTTTCCCATGTAAAATATACTTATTTATTCTTCGCTTTACAAGTTATTTTAAAGAAATAATATGTATGTTTCAGTTTTTTTCCAATATATTGTTATAAATTGATCATACATGGATGTTAATTTGTGAACATATTATGTAAAAAATGATGATATTTATACAACTTAACCATATGCTAATGGCTATGTAGAAGTGTAATGATTTTTCTTTCAAATTAGAATAAAGGGTTGCAAAAGTTTATTGCACAAATTTAAAACTGATTGTGTAATATTATGCCGTGGGTTGTAGTCCTCGACGAGAGCGACGGTGACGCCTGCGTAGGCCGCACCAGCCTTTAGAGTGCCGGTACTTGTATTGACATTCATATGTATGTATATGTAAAAATTATATATCAGTGTAGGTGTCGCTTGACTCATGATCAGAAAGTATTTCGACATATAATTGAAAGTTAACGTTCATTATAAGAGGGACTTAAATTATATAATTCATCATCATCATTCAATAAAACGAAAATTATATTTTTAGTTTCAGATACCGAAGCACAGCCGGTTATAAAATAAAATTAAATACAGACTACAATAACTACACTGATAGCATTCTTAACAAATAAGCGGCAATCACGATGCACTATGATTATATGTTTAAATGTAAAATTAAATCACAAGCACTAATTTGTTTGATGTTGTACTGCATTTATATATGTAAACACAGTTTAGATATTACAGTTTAGTAAGAACAGAATATTACAGTTTGACTGCCTCGTTGGTCTAGTGGCTAGATATTAGGCTGCAGACCCGGTGGGTCCTGGGTTCAATTCCCAGGTCGGGCCAATAAATAGTTATTGGGTTTTTCAGTCAGAAAATTCTCAGTAGCAGCCCGGAGTCTGGAAGGTGGAAGTGTGTACACTCCCGTGCCTCGGAAAGCACGTTAAGCCGTTGGTCCTGCGCCTGACCTCTTTCCGGTCGTGTCGGATTGCCGTCCCATCGGATTATGAGAGCTAAGGAAAAGAGAGTGCACCTGTGCTTGCGCACACACTTGCGCACTATAATATCTCCTGCGCAGTTGGCTAATCTCTCTTGAGATTGGCCGCCGTGGCCGAAATCGGTCTGGAGGACCTTATTTTTTTTTTAGTAAGAAACACGGCGCTGCACTCAGCAATAAATAATTTATAATTATGATTCTATAGCTAAAGTTTTTTATTTTATTTAATCTACTATATTAATATAATAAATAATAATTTGATAGGCCAAATCTTAAAAAAGGTGCTCCTAAATCAAGCCCCAACTAATGTCTGCATTATTGCTTAAGTCTTTCAATATCTATAAATCATGATCATATGACATATACAATTAAAAAGCTTAAAAAAAGCAATCTTAAATAAAACTAAAGTACTGCCCTTTATTTTAATAAGAATTTATAGTTAGGATTTGCTTATAAAGTGGTATTTGTTTTCCCTTCTGGATTTAAGAGTTGTTACTGAGTCTTATCTATAAAAGACAGATGCTGCGTTTATTTCTCAAACTAATTCGTAATTTTTTAAGATAGATAGAAATCCGAGAAAATACAAACAGTACTTTTACCTTTAATAGACTACTGTAGACTGTTCATACGATATATTAAATAAAAATCTTAATTAATCTTTAATATACCTGAATAAGTATCAAAAGAACATCAATAATAAACAATATCTGAAACATAATTGTCTAAGTCGGACTTAATAACGGCAAAGTATTTTAGGTATACCGCTACTTACATAACAGTCGTCATATTGTAGGACAGTACTTATCGCATGCCAATGACATCATGACGACCACTTACTGTTACCTAGACTGGTAAACGTGATCTGAATTTAAATAAATATCATGTCCTCACAATTTTGTTACTTAACCCGTATTTGCAGTGAATGTTACTGATTTTAGAGAAAGTAGTAGTAAAGAAGTTAACAAACAAAGCATGTGCATTATATATATATATATAGAAACAAACAATATTTTATATTTATTTAACACAAGCATCTTGCTGTATTTTAAAAGAAAAATGTAAATTAAGTTGGAGCATTTTTTGTACCTCTGCATAATCATTTACTCGAAACAAAGAACCGCACAGGGCTACTTAACAAAGCGTCCAGAATTGTAATTAGACGATATATCCTTGCAGTGGACATGAAGGAGATGTATTGAATTATTATTTTTTTCTTTTGCTACCAACCTCAACGTTTATTCGCTTGCAAGAGCTTGGTTCAGGCGTAAAGCGAACGGTGACACAGCGCTAAAAATAGAGCTAAGACTCAGGGCCGGGCTCAACGATGCGGCCGGGCGCTACAGCCAGACCTGTCCTGATCACCCCCGTCCCTCCCACGTCCTCCCATGATCCCTAAGCGCCATCTTGATATTCCACAGACCGTAGCGAACAACAACTTAAAAGTAAGTAGCAAGGACATTGCGGTCAAGTTTGAAATTCCTTTGAAGGCTGGATGTTTCCAAGTGTAATTGTAAAAGGCAAATGATTTGAAATATAATTAGCTCAAGAAATATACTATGGTTTTATATCGTTAAGGAAAACTTAAAAAGTAAAGTGTTGCCCAATCATCGTGTCTCGGGTAACTTTAAAATTTATGTTCGTGTGAAATTTGGATCTGTCTTTTCGAAAATATGAATGGTTTTTATTGAATAAAGTAACTTGTAACTTTAATATGTAATATGTAAGTGTAATTTTATATTTTGAAATATTTATTGGTGCAAAATATATTTAAAAAAAAAATGCATTTCATAACAATTAAAACGAACTTAGTAAAAATTAGAACAAGCTTATTATTGTGAGTTTATAAATGACCTTATCTTATATCTTAGATATTAGAGTGGCGACTTGTGAACTTAGACAAATGCTATTCATTCGCGTTGAAGCGAATTCTATCGTATTTCTTCCCTCAATATTTGATAACGTATTTGTGTATGTTTTTATGCATTTTGGTATTTCAAATTCATCAACTAATATGTAACTTCTCTAAGTACCTGGTTGTGATTGTACATAATTACTTTAAAACGAATTTAATACAAGATTGAACAATTTTATTCTGTAATTTGTGAGGTTCTAATTGCATTTTATTTTATTGTGTTTTATTTCCGCTCGAAGATGTAACTCATATTTGACTTATTAGTAGAAATATCTATGTTTTAATAATCTAATTTCAAACATTCACTACCTTTTATATAAGAATAATTTAATATTTAAAGCCCATATAAAAAGTCCGTAATCGTTGTACATAATTATCGTCAATTTAAATTCTTAATTCCTTTGGAAGAATAAAATTACTTTTGTTCGTGGAAGCTCGACCTGGTAAACTGGATTATTATATTCGAGTCTTATTAAGTAAGGGCTCGCTTTATGATTTATGTGCTTATTTTATCTGATCTTCTCTCCATCAACGTTTAAGTGTAAAGTTAAATTTTAGCCTAAATGGCTAAAACATAAAAAGTCTGATTTATGACGTCAACCTTATAGACTTGAATTAAATATAGGTAATACATAAAGTTAATATATTATAAAAATACTAAAATGTCAAATAAAAAGAAATATGGTGACTGCAATATTAATCGTAAAGGACACGGCCTCTGGCGGCACAGGAAGATGATGTCACTGATTCGACTGGTTTTGTTTATTATTCGTCGGGTGTTTAACTAACAGCAGAATACATTAGGCAGTGAGTTCGAAATTTGTACATGCATATTCTTCAGTGCGTAATAAATTTCGTTAAATTTATATTTGCAATAATGAATAATATAAGCAAAAGGGAAACATTGACGTCACAGATAATAAATGTAATCAAGACTGTCGATTTCAATAGTAGTTAATTTCTTATTGAATTTAATTCTCTTACCAGACGGGATTAAATCACTAGCATTGTTTTAAGACAATATAACATTCCACAGATTCAACTGCAATGAAATTCATTCGTTTATTATTTAGCCTCTAGCTAACCTTTATGTTTCATAATAACAAAAAGAAGCAAATCATTTGCAATGTGTATAAATATGTTGAAACAATATTGGAATATAATTCAAGTCATTATTCGGAACATTGTGGTGGACGTACAGACATTTAATTGAAGCGACTAAAAAAGCTAAGATTTATTTTTTAGTTGTAGTACAATCGATAACGATATCTATAATAAGTATATTATAGCATAACCGTTGTAAATAGAATAATTTTACTAAATAATTATTCTCGATATTTGTTTCATTTCATTAAACAATTTTTTGAAAAGCCTTTTCTTGCG
The DNA here is from genome assembly GCA_905220585.2 of Nymphalis polychloros. NCBI lineage: Eukaryota > Metazoa > Arthropoda > Insecta > Lepidoptera > Nymphalidae > Nymphalis > Nymphalis polychloros. Next base: position 7,950,422 of record HG992247.1, read on the forward strand.
CTACCGTATTACTTGTCTGATTTTTTTTAAATGTAGACGTATATATGACCAAAATTATTATAAAAGAATATAATCTTAATACATTATACAACTTTATGTATATATAAATATTTCATACAGATAGAAATTAAATTAATGCGCCATAATAAAATTAAATCACCTTTAAAATATCGATAATACACGAGCTAAATTAAGTAAGCTTGAGGCAAACATATACGATAAAAAATATAACTAATCAAATAATGTGAGATCTACGAAAAAATGACATCATCGAAAAGACCTCGACTGATGACACGAAGCCTGATTCAATAATAGAACTGGTATATTATCTTAAGAATGAAAAATATTCATTGAGACGTTATTTATTTTTAATAAATTCACGGACATGAGCCAATGTAAAACTTACCTTCAATAATAATCATTATATGTGACTGGACAAAATTGATTAACAGATATAAGATTATTATAATTTAATTGAAGATGAACGTTTAAATAATTAAAATAACAATCAAGATATTACGCTTTGCGTTACTATTAAAGACAAAGAAAACTTGCTTAAAACTAATGTGTCCAATGTTTTCATTTCTACCGGAAAATTTTGGAAATCTGTTACATAAACGTTTACAAGAAACAATCATCATATAGAAAATATATGAGCTAATGTTATAATAATTTTAAAAGCCTTTTTCCTGTTATAGTTATACCTAATCTGTATAAATCATACTGATAAATATAATCACATTAGAAATGTGGAAGTTACTGAGGATAGCTTCCTATCCATCTTAGGGAAGTAAGCAAAACTTTTACCCAAAATTAACTTCTAAGCAACAGGTACGAATATCTAATTTCTTCTCAACGTCAATGGCTATGACGAACTTAAACTAAATCACAAAATCAATAGATAAATGGAATGCTTAGGTCTATAACACTCACAAGTGATAACGCGACTAATATTGAGTTTTTGTGACTTGTTTGCTTAAATATTTAGCATATGTGGTATGTGCAGGCAGTGTTGTTTAGATAGAGGTGTGGGCTTAGAAAGAACGGCCCCGTGCTATATCCGTTGGTCGATCTGTCGAAACCGTAGCTTGCGCAATGTCTTCGGACGAACCGGTAACACACTTAAATAACTGCGACGAATCTGCAAATTACAAGAATCAAATTGTTTAATCTTGGATTAAATTCGTTCTTAAGACATCATGATGTTTTTGTATCATTAAATCTGGATTCCTCAAATAGATAACATTATCCACAGCTTAATGATTTCTTTGGAAATTTTATTTTCGTACCATTGTATATTTTTTGTAATATTCAAGCAGTTGTGCTAAATAAAATGAATGCTGATACCGATACTTAACTTTAATGCTTTTGGGTGGTTCAATTGCCGCTCTGACCAAATGTTTGCATTTTTCATACATAAACTTATGTATTCTTACTCATTATTGTTATTATGCACTTTTCATGAGATGGAGAGCACGCTGAAGCATCGATTCTAAGTCATTATCATAACATTTTTGATAAACACATATAATTATATTCTTGAAAAAATTACACTGGTTCATTTAAACTAAGGATTGCGCAGTTAGAATGGTAAACGGCTTTCATGAAGAATAATTAATAATCCAAAAAAAAATTATTAGGCGGTTACAAGTTAAGCTACAAATATTAATTGCAAATGAATATAAGTATTTAACAGAAAAATTCATACAAGCAAAATAACTATGAATAAATTTAGACATTGATGCATCTTTAAATATTCATTAGTAATCTTCAAGGTTGTCACACAGACAATCAGACGAATAAGATTAACGTGACAAAACAAAATAGAGACCCGCATATGTACATCTAGAAAACAAGATATAGTTTGTTTTTAATGGTATATACGAGTTTTCAATGCTTCCTCATACGGTATCAACTTTACCGACGTGTCTGTTGTATACAATTGTCAATTATTTTATTACAAGCCTCAGATGCTTCACGGCTATTACCACGCGGAAGGAATGACGAGTTTGTTGTCATGGTTACATTGTGATATAATGATGATATTGATTCTATCTGTGAGTAGAAATAAATTGTATGTAAAAATGTTATTGGGTTTTTGTATAAGCCACATAAGATATGTTTCCATAAAATGTTCTCCAGTTTAAAGCACAAATATTTTTTTGATAACCTAGTGGTAGTTAATGCTTTTACTAATAGATTGCTGCAATTTTAAAAATGTGACATGTATCGGAATAGGAAAACGACAAAAAGTAAAAGCATATTCAAAACACAAAACTTTACATTTTCGTTATAAATTATAAAGTTAGAAAACTTTAGATAAGATCTACGACAATACATCTAAGACATCTTTAAAAGCAACGTATATAAAGAAAGACCAATGCTAAGTCACACGCCACACTTTCTTCCATATTGCCGTACATTATAATGTATGTATTTTACGAATACAAAAACTTGACAATAAATAATAAAGATTTTCCAATAACATAAACTGTACATTAATCGTAAATAATTCTAACATTCTTAGCAAGCTGCTTCTGTTTTTACTCATGACATCAGCGACCTTCATAAATGTAAAGAAAAAACCACAAAGCTACTAGATTATTATATGATGGTTAAGTCATCCTTATTAAAATTGATAATATTGCTATTTATGCTAGAAAATTACCAGGATATTGTTCGAAGACTACACCGCATTACATCATTGTATGTACAACGACGATAGCGCAAGGGATATATTGTCATGCAACACGCAAGCAGTGACCGGACAGCCTCGACATTGTTCCAGTGGGTAAACAAGAATAATAATTGAGATGAACATCCGCTAAGTTCTCAACAATAAAAGATCCTCCGTTCTTCATAAAAACATCGTTCTGTTGCTAAAAACTAATAAAATTAACATATTATCGTGCATTTTAAGAATAGATCTTATTATTTTTTCTAAGTATTGGTCAAATGGTCAGTAAAGTAAAAAAGAAAATAATAAAATATTTATTATTAGGTTTTACAGAGTTTCTCAGATAAATGCATAATATCTAATCATTACTAATGTGTATTTTTATGCTTATGACACCACACAATGCACATAGATTCATCTATTATCACGTATTTCCATGGAAACTGGTGGTCAAGCAACTTATAAGTCCACGACTCGAGCAACAAATGTGCTTAAGATGTGATGACATCATTGTGTCACAATATGACCAACTTTTAAAATTAATTTACACACGCTTGGAGATATTTGTCTTTATTTTATTTCATAAAATAGAACTAAGTAAAATGTAAGTCGATAGCTCGCTCTATTTTGTTATTACAAACTATTAAGTAAATACTGAAATCAGTTCACCGCAAAATGCGGTCAAACAATAAAGTATTTAATAACACGCGATAATACCTAATAGTGGTAAAGTATGAAAATAACAGTTCGTATTTTAGTAGTATTTTCGTTAAATTATAGTTCATAATTACGAACGACTACAATATTTCATGATATTTGTCTGAATCAGATCATGTTACAATATAAAAACTAAATGAATTATAAAGGAACTATCAAAAATTGATATAAATAACGTGATATTCCAAAATATTCTGTAAACTAAGTAATTTGACGTCAATATGTTTATACACAATATGTTGCATAAATATGTCATTTTTCGGGTATTTGTTAGTGTAGAATTCGTGGTGTTTAATTTTTATATAAATTTTATCGGAATGTAGTAGGTATAGCATCAATAGCCCATAAGTTTTTACATTATATGTATTATTGTGTTTGTTTTTATATCTAGCGTCACATATACGTCTAATAACAATTAAATAGGTATTCTTATAATAAAAACAAGTAGCTATTGGAAATTATTATAGAATATTTTGCATAACGCTCATGAACTTTATAAAATAAATTGTCTGTTAAGCTTACAATTTTTATCTTGAATAAAAATAAATAAAAACCCAACTAAGAGCCTTTGAATATCTAATTGATATAGAACTGGTTGAACTGCATTAAAAATGATAAAATGTGAGATTAAAATAATTTTCTAAGAAGCCATTGATTACAAACACGCAGTTCATTGATATTAATTAGTATCAGGTTTCATATTACGGTATTTATACATATATTGCAAGAGTAAGAGATAGACATGACTTGCAAATTTTAACATAATTATTTTTCTTGAAACATTTTTGCGTATCGAGTCAAACATAATCGTACTATTGTCTGCAAGTAATACAATTCGGTGACGTTGTGATCACATACATGAGTGGGTGAAGAACCTCGACCGATATTTCGTATGCTATTTGTTTGTACATTACCTACTTCAGAATACAACAAAATTGTGACAGATTTTATTTCATTATACATGTAAATATTACTATACTAATAATAAAAATATTACTATATAAACATTCATGTTTTACAAAACTAAGTCGTGTTAAAAACAAAAAATCAACAAATGAGATCATAAATTTCGTTATGTTGTTATCAAAAAAGAGGATTTAGTAAAATAAATGAAACTTGACATTTTATAACCAGCTCTCATTAAAATGAGCGTTCTTTTAATAAAACTGCACAAACATTAGCGGCCATTTTGCAATATCATTAGGTACATTGAAGCTAAAATTTTAAAGCATAAAAATCGTATATATTTTTGTTAAAAGGTAACGTTGTTAAGACCAGTTTGACAAACATGGGTTTTAAGAGGTTCAATGCTCGCTTGTTTAAGCAGATGCTGCTGTAATCCTAATGAAACTCGACAAACATTTAATTTTATGAATGACATATATACGACCTCATTTTATTACATAATTACAATATCTATGTCAAGAACGGACGACATAAATTTACAATACACTAGTATTAAGCGTAGTTTTTATATTACATTTATCATAATAATAGATCAGAAAAAATTAACATAGAAGTTACATGTATAATGTACAGTACATTTACATATGTGAGTATGTATATAACTAGCAATTTAAATTCAGGAAATAATTTATTTTAAATTATATTTATATGCGCGAGTTAGTATTGACCTTTCGTAGTCGTCGCCGTCAGAAAAAGCTGACGTGTCTTTGTATACGCTGTTCTGAGCACTAGTAAAGGAGAACATCGATGATTTTTTTATTGTCAGTGGAGATACGGTCCCTAATTTTATGTGGAGATAAAAAATATAATCTGTATAGCTTGAAGCTATCCTGTACTAATAATATTAGAAAGTGGTAAAGTGGGATTCCATCTACAAGGCTGCATTCTGTAGGGTGATCTAATCTTGTAATTTCATCTCTTGTCTCATACTATTTGCAGTTTTCAGTCCATCTGTCATTAAGCTTTATGAGTGTAAAATAAATGCTTGTTCAGACGTAATTAGTTTCAACAAATGGCATTAACAATACTGATAAGTGAAAAAATTATTTCGCTCCAAAGAGAAAAATCTTTTAAATTTCCCTTTAAAATTAAATTGTTCATAGTTCTTAACATTATCTGACAACTGTATATTATATATCTGTAACTTTTAAAATATTATATGGTACAAACAAAATCTACATATATGGCAATCCTTGTGACTAAATAACCCCGTGATATAAAGACTTTATTTGCATTTCAGTAAACTCCATATTATATTTATTCTCCTAAATATAAAAAATATAAGTTTCCTTATTACACTGTTATTTAATTTTTATATTCTGTTTTCAGTCGACATCTTACATCTTGTTTTCAGTCGATAATCCAAACGATAATGGTATTTCACTTAAATTCGTAATATTCGTAATTGTATTTATTATACGAAAACCGAGGCATAACTTTCATTCCGATAAGAGATATCCTAAAAACCGCTCACATTGAATTATATACCATGTTATTATCATAAGCGATGAATGGAATCGTATTTTATCGATGCCACAATATAGCACCCACCGATTATAAATTTAATCCCTGTAGGTGGCGGCTTTATAATAACAGAATCAAACTCCACGGGACGCGGACGGTGAGAAAATATTAATGGTTATACCTGATACAGTAATATCAATTTCATATTCTCGTTGATGTCTTTTATAACAGCGTTACGTTCTCGCCCTCGGTTTTAGTATTATGTGCCTACTTCTATTTCTTGACTTCGGTGATTTTATGTTCCTGTAACGAAACAACACAAAAACTCTTACTATAAGAGTTTTGCTTTTGAATAATAATTATAAGTTATTTAATAAAATGTATAACAACTGTTAAGTGAATTTCAATTAGATCAGGATCAAATAATTTGTACAAAAATATTTGTCTACTCAAAAAAATGTGATATGAATAGTTATGAAAAAATAAATATCCATTAAGTACGTCATATTTTGTAGTTCTTTCATGACTAATAATTATGAAACATTTGTAGTAATGGAGAACGACGAGTATTATTTTTAAAGTACCTATTTTACTACACCATAATTAAAAAGTAGATAACAGGTTTTTTTTTTACAAAATAACAACGATAACTCATTTAGATTATTACGTACCAATGATATAATAAGAATGTTAGTATTTATTTTATTTTATCGTGATATCACGTGATGTTTAATGCACATATTTATTTTGGTATGTGTGTGTAAGTTGTAATTTATCTCGACCCTCTCGGTAGGATAAATTACATTAATTCGTTGTACATAAAAAAACGTATACATATTATACGGTAAAATAACGTAATTGGATAGGTATCCTAATTCGTTATAATTAATAATGACTTAACAAAATATTAGGTCCTTACATATGAAATTAGCTTTTTGTCGTACTGGCCACTTTGATCTGAAATATCTCCTCTTTGGTTAAGAATTCCAAATTCAAATTATTTTTGGCGTCGCTTAATGGAAAACATGAAATATCGGTATATTTACGAGTACGAGTTCTACCGTGGCACCAGTGCTGCAGAAACAGCTCGAAGGAATAATGATGTGTACGGCACTGGTGTCGCAAAAGAAAGTACGGTATGTTTTTGGTTTCAACGTTTTCGTTCTGGAAATTTCGATCTTCAGAACCAATCCCGTGGACGGCCGGTGACCAAAGTGGAAAATGAAGAATTAAAGGCTATTGTGGAAGCCGATCCATCACAAAGCACTTCAGAGATAGCTGCAGGCTTCGGGGTAAGTGATAAAACTGTATTAATCCACTTGAAGCAAATCGAGAAAGTAAAAAACTTGAACGATGGATACCTCATGAATTTAGTGAATCGAACTTGCAAACATGCGTCGACTGCTGTGTTACTTTGCTCAACCGACACAATAATGAAGGGATTTTAAATCGAATCATTACTTGTGATGAAAAGTGGATACTATACGACAATCGGAAGCGCTCGTCGCAATGGCTGAACCCTGGAGACCCAGCCAAATCCTGCCCTAAACGAAAATTGACTTAGAAAAAGTTACTTATGATTGTTTGGTGGAATAGCGCCGGTGTCGTTCACTACAGCTTTCTAAAATCTGGCCAAACGATTATGGCAGATATTATTATATTATCAGCAACTGCAAACCATGAAGGAAGAATTAGCTGCTAAACAACCAAAATTGGTCAATCGCTCTAGACCACTGCTGGGTCACGACAACGCAAGACCACACACTGCACAACAAACAACCACTAAGTTAGATGGCCGCGACACCCACCGTACTCCCCGGACCTTGCTCCAACAGATTACCATTTTTTCCGGAATTTGGACAACTTCTTACAAGGAAAAAAATTCAACTTCGATGCGGCAGTCCAAACCGCCTTCAACGAGTTTATTGATTCTCATGGTTTTTTTAGTAAAAGGATCAATGAACTACCTATGAGATGGCAAAAGTGCATAGATAACAACGGTGCATACTTCGATTAATTACATATATTTTACAAAAAAAAAATTGATTTTATATTCCTCCCGTACAAAACGCCAATTTGATATGTAAGGACCTAATATTAATATGAAGAGTCTTATAGGCGCAGCAATAGGTTTAAATTTACTTTGTTTCATTAACGAATTCAAACGTCGCCTTGTAGGAAAATTCTTTGTAAAAACCTTTTCCCAATCAACGTAGTTAGAATTACGTAATACACGATGGATGTTCAGCCAGAGGTCAGAGTGCTCAGTGACCGTGGCGGATAGAGGGAACAGGGGAAAAGAGGTAAGGAAGGGGCGTTGGGAGGGGGATAAGTGACTCAACAGCAATAGCACCTGACATTCGTGTAAGCAAACAAGTAAATTAAAAACGATAACGTCTCTCATTTTAAATGAAACAATATAAATGTTAAATATTTAAATAGGCGTTGTATTTTAAAATTTCGAGTCGATAAAACTATGAAATAAACATATTTGTCAATAATTAATATTGTCAGAATAAAAAATATAATAGAAACAGAAATATTTGCTACCCATATCATCGTCGCCTTCAATCTTTTCGACCATTTCCCAAAAAAACTATGTTAACAAATTATTCTTTCTTGTTTCTTGATTATGCAGCTGCGAGCTCCCATCTGCTGTCCGAGGACCAACAGAATAAACTTGATCGAAATCAAAATCTCGCCATTCGATTTGAATTGAACAGAATACTGAAATATGTTCATATTTGCGGAAAATGAGCATATTTCAGTATTCTGTTCAAACCTCAAACGACTTCCTATACGCTTTCGCCGATATTTGCATATACTTTCTCTTCTGTATATGTTATTTAACCCAATGCATCATCTTATTCGATGGAAAAAATTAAGTATGTCCAAAACTTTTACATGTACAAATCGTCACGAAACCTTATGCTTAAAATTCCTTTAAATAAAACAAAATTTTACAATAAGTCCTTCACTTTTTAGCAAATAAAATTATGGAATGCTTTAACAGATCATATAAAACGGTCCAAATCGCTATTGGCATTAAAAATCTCTGTTAAAAATCACTTTCTTCAAACTGGAGACGACTATAAATGTTTTTTCCAACCTAGAACTAATGAAAAAAAAAAATCACACTTATATGTATGTCTTATGTTTTAGTTGTAAGCGTTTATGTACTTTTCGTTATTCTTATGCGGAGTGCGGTTGCCTAGAAGATGCCTATTCACTCTTGATTTGAAGGTACCCATATTGTAGGTGGTGGGGAAAACGAAAATCGGGAAGGTATTCCTGACCCTAGCGGTGCGAATCAGAAACGAGGAAGCAAATCGTTTCGTACGTGTCTTAAGGACATCAACTACGTACGGGTGCAGATGTTTTCGATGCCTATCATTTCTACAGAATATCTATATATGTATAGGGTTTTCCATTAAGGGCGCTTGATCGTGCAGAACTTCCATCGTAGCGTGTGCTGTGTGGCACGTAGCGCCGTCCTGTTGAAACCACATGTTGTCCAGATCCATATTCTCGATTTCAGGCCAAAAGAAGTTGGTTATCATTGACCGGTATCGCTCACCATTGACGGTGACGGCCACACCATTATCGTTTTCGAAAAAATACGGACCAATCACGCCTCCGGCCCAAAATCCGCACCAAACAGTCACTTTCTGCGGGTGCATTGCCACTTGGTGAACCTCGTGTGGATTGGTCTCGTCCCAAATACGGCAATTTTGCTTGTTGACATAGCCATTCATCCAAAAATGCGCCTCGTCGCTGAAGATGATTTTTTTGCCAAAATCGGCGTCAACTTCCAACTGCTCTAATGCCCAGTCAGCGAACACACGGCGCTGTCTATGGTCATTAACCTTGAGCTCTTGGGTCAGCTGGATCTTGTACGGGTGCAGGCTCAAGTCACAACGCAAAATTCGCCAAGTTGTCGTCTGCGAAAGGCCGAGTTCCTGTGCGCGACGCGGAATTGACTGCCGCGGGTTTTCGAGGACACTGTCGCGCACAGCGGCGATATTCTCGGCAGATCTCGCGTTACGTTGACGCACGGGAACCGGCTGATTGTTAACTGACCCGGTTGACTCGAATTTTTCCACCAATCGACGGATAGTCGACTCGGCAGGACGATCATCGCGACCGTAAAACGGGCGAAGTGCGCGGAACGTTGCTCGAACTGAAGACCCATTTTCATAAAACAATTTTATGATTTGCACGTGCTGCTCGACACTGTAACCTGCCATGGTTTGGGAGGACGGAATGAATATAACACACTGCATTTGACAGCTGTCACTCAAACAACATGGCCGCAATCAGCTGTCAAAGTTCAAGCGTCCCTATTGGAAAACCCCTTAGTTGCTGAAATGTCTATCTACATACATAACTGGCTATACCCCACAACGTATATAATTAAGGTCTCACTTTTAATTAATTACTTTTTTTTAAATAAAATTTAATACAATCCATATCGCACCAAGCAATCTGTTCGCCAGTGCCAAGCCACCCAGACCGAATAAGTCTCAGCGCACCTCCGACGCTTTTTTTATGATGCGATCTTTCGAATATATTTTAATATATTCCATTCAAAATTTAAATGTTCAAAAGGATATTTTTATTAATGGCATCATACCTAATATACGCTTTCGCCGATATTTGCATATACTTTCTCTTCTGCATATGTTATTTAACCCAATGCATCATCTTATTCGATGGAAAAAATTAAGTATGTCCAAAACTTTTACATGTACAAATCGTCACGAAACCTTATGCTTAAAATTCCTTTAAATAAAACAAAATTTTACAATAAGTCCTTCACTTTTTAGCAAATAAAATTATGGAATGCTTTAACAGATCATATAAAACGGTCCAAATCGCTATTGGCATTAAAAATCTCTGTTAAAAATCACTTTCTTCAAACTGGAGACGACTATAAATGTTTTTTCCAACCTAGAACTAATGAAAAAAAAAAATCACACTTATATGTATGTCTTATGTTTTAGTTGTAAGCGTTTATGTACTTTTCGTTATTCTTATGCGGAGTGCGGTTGCCTAGAAGATGCCTATTCACTCTTGATTTGAAGGTACCCATATTGTAGGTGGTGGGGAAAACGAAAATCGGGAAGGTATTCCTGACCCTAGCGGTGCGAATCAGAAACGAGGAAGCAAATCGTTTCGTACGTGTCTTAAGGACATCAACTACGTACGGGTGCAGATGTTTTCGATGCCTATCATTTCTACAGAATATCTATATATGTATAGGGTTTTCCATTAAGGGCGCTTGATCGTGCAGAACTTCCATCGTAGCGTGTGCTGTGTGGCACGTAGCGCCGTCCTGTTGAAACCACATGTTGTCCAGATCCATATTCTCGATTTCAGGCCAAAAGAAGTTGGTTATCATTGACCGGTATCGCTCACCATTGACGGTGACGGCCACACCATTATCGTTTTCGAAAAAATACGGACCAATCACGCCTCCGGCCCAAAATCCGCACCAAACAGTCACTTTCTGCGGGTGCATTGCCACTTGGTGAACCTCGTGTGGATTGGTCTCGTCCCAAATACGGCAATTTTGCTTGTTGACATAGCCATTCATCCAAAAATGCGCCTCGTCGCTGAAGATGATTTTTTTGCCAAAATCGGCGTCAACTTCCAACTGCTCTAATGCCCAGTCAGCGAACACACGGCGCTGTCTATGGTCATTAACCTTGAGCTCTTGGGTCAGCTGGATCTTGTACGGGTGCAGGCTCAAGTCACAACGCAAAATTCGCCAAGTTGTCGTCTGCGAAAGGCCGAGTTCCTGTGCGCGACGCGGAATTGACTGCCGCGGGTTTTCGAGGACACTGTCGCGCACAGCGGCGATATTCTCGGCAGATCTCGCGTTACGTTGACGCACGGGAACCGGCTGATTGTTAACTGACCCGGTTGACTCGAATTTTTCCACCAATCGACGGATAGTCGACTCGGCAGGACGATCATCGCGACCGTAAAACGGGCGAAGTGCGCGGAACGTTGCTCGAACTGAAGACCCATTTTCATAAAACAATTTTATGATTTGCACGTGCTGCTCGACACTGTAACCTGCCATGGTTTGGGAGGACGGAATGAATATAACACACTGCATTTGACAGCTGTCACTCAAACAACATGGCCGCAATCAGCTGTCAAAGTTCAAGCGTCCCTATTGGAAAACCCCTTAGTTGCTGAAATGTCTATCTACATACATAACTGGCTATACCCCACAACGTATATAATTAAGGTCTCACTTTTAATTAATTACTTTTTTTTAAATAAAATTTAATACAATCCATATCGCACCAAGCAATCTGTTCGCCAGTGCCAAGCCACCCAGACCGAATAAGTCTCAGCGCACCTCCGACGCTTTTTTTATGATGCGATCTTTCGAATATATTTTAATATATTCCATTCAAAATTTAAATGTTCAAAAGGATATTTTTATTAATGGCATCATACCTAATATACGCTTTCGCCGATATTTGCATATACTTTCTCTTCTGCATATGTTATTTAACCCAATGCATCATCTTATTCGATGGAAAAAATTAAGTATGTCCAAAACTTTTACATGTACAAATCGTCACGAAACCTTATGCTTAAAATTCCTTTAAATAAAACAAAATTTTACAATAAGTCCTTCACTTTTTAGCAAATAAAATTATGGAATGCTTTAACAGATCATATAAAACGGTCCAAATCGCTATTGGCATTAAAAATCTCTGTTAAAAATCACTTTCTTCAAACTGGAGACGACTATAAATGTTTTTTCCAACCTAGAACTAATGAAAAAAAAAAATCACACTTATATGTATGTCTTATGTTTTAGTTGTAAGCGTTTATGTACTTTTCGTTATTCTTATGCGGAGTGCGGTTGCCTAGAAGATGCCTATTCACTCTTGATTTGAAGGTACCCATATTGTAGGTGGTGGGGAAAACGAAAATCGGGAAGGTATTCCTGACCCTAGCGGTGCGAATCAGAAACGAGGAAGCAAATCGTTTCGTACGTGTCTTAAGGACATCAACTACGTACGGGTGCAGATGTTTTCGATGCCTATCATTTCTACAGAATATCTATATATGTATAGGGTTTTCCATTAAGGGCGCTTGATCGTGCAGAACTTCCATCGTAGCGTGTGCTGTGTGGCACGTAGCGCCGTCCTGTTGAAACCACATGTTGTCCAGATCCATATTCTCGATTTCAGGCCAAAAGAAGTTGGTTATCATTGACCGGTATCGCTCACCATTGACGGTGACGGCCACACCATTATCGTTTTCGAAAAAATACGGACCAATCACGCCTCCGGCCCAAAATCCGCACCAAACAGTCACTTTCTGCGGGTGCATTGCCACTTGGTGAACCTCGTGTGGATTGGTCTCGTCCCAAATACGGCAATTTTGCTTGTTGACATAGCCATTCATCCAAAAATGCGCCTCGTCGCTGAAGATGATTTTTTTGCCAAAATCGGCGTCAACTTCCAACTGCTCTAATGCCCAGTCAGCGAACACACGGCGCTGTCTATGGTCATTAACCTTGAGCTCTTGGGTCAGCTGGATCTTGTACGGGTGCAGGCTCAAGTCACAACGCAAAATTCGCCAAGTTGTCGTCTGCGAAAGGCCGAGTTCCTGTGCGCGACGCGGAATTGACTGCCGCGGGTTTTCGAGAACACTGTCGCGCACAGCGGCGATATTCTCGGCAGATCTCGCGTTACGTTGACGCACGGGAACCGGCTGATTGTTAACTGACCCGGTTGACTCGAATTTTTCCACCAATCGACGGATAGTCGACTCGGCAGGACGATCATCGCGACCGTAAAACGGGCGAAGTGCGCGGAACGTTGCTCGAACTGAAGACCCATTTTCATAAAACAATTTTATGATTTGCACGTGCTGCTCGACACTGTAACCTGCCATGGTTTGGGAGGACGGAATGAATATAACACACTGCATTTGACAGCTGTCACTCAAACAACATGGCCGCAATCAGCTGTCAAAGTTCAAGCGTCCCTATTGGAAAACCCCTTAGTTGCTGAAATGTCTATCTACATACATAACTGGCTATACCCCACAACGTATATAATTAAGGTCTCACTTTTAATTAATTAATTTTTTTTAAATAAAATTTAATACAATCCATATCGCACCAAGCAATCTGTTCGCCAGTGCCAAGCCACCCAGACCGAATAAGTCTCAGCGCACCTCCGACGCTTTTTTTATGATGCGATCTTTCGAATATATTTTAATATATTCCATTCAAAATTTAAATGTTCAAAAGGATATTTTTATTAATGGCATCATACCTAATATACTGGATTTGATACTGACAAGGGTCAACAGTCTGTTATAAAAAACAAGCTAATTTTATACCTTTTTTTTCTTTTTCTTTTAATCATATTTGCAGCAATTATTTTGATTTGATATGCATCTTTCTAATGAACTATTTACGCTATCTATAAATACATATATTCATAATAAGCTTCTAATTAAGTGTTTTAAGTAATTTAAATTTTATTAAAAATGAATTTGGCAATCTTTTACAACTCACCTTACGTGAACCCTCTTAAAAATAATATTATACTTTTTCTGATGAAGTTGTTGAAGCAGTCACATATTCAATTGATGGAAGCGCTTAACAAAAATTTTCATAGTCGGCTATTATATTGCGACACTTCTGTTTAGTACTTAGCTTAGTGTACTACACTTATTACACTCGAATTCTTTGTTTAATAAGTGTTTATAAATCTTCTCGAAGAATCATACTTTTGTGAAGCTTTTTGTTAAGATTTATTATTAAGTTTGACTAACTCGTTGATCTAGTCTAGCTGATAGAGATATCGCTACTCACGTCTGGGGCGAAGCGATGGACAAGTACGGTGAAGCGTTAGCCGTTTCACTCGATGTGTCCAAAGCTTTCGACCGGGTCTGGCATGAAGGCCTTCTGAGCAAGCTTCCTAGCTACGGGCTACCTATTGGGCTTTGCGACTGGATATCAGATTTCCTGAGTGGACGATCATTTCGAGTTGTCCTAGATGGCTTCTCGTCTGATCTAATGGCTATTAATGCCGGTGTTCCTCAGGGATCAATTCTCTCCGCTACACTCTTCCTGCTGCATATAAACGATCTGCTGAAACCCGGTATCTTTGGGTACACAGACGACAGCACTGTAACGGAGAGATACGTATCCGGTCCCCGGGCTAGTGCAATGGAAACTCTTGAGCACAGGGAGGCCTTGGTAGAACGGATTAATTTGACATTGGAACTGGTATCAGATTGGGGCGACGATAACCAAGTCAAATTTAATCCTACCAAGACTCAAGTGTGTTTGTTCACCGCCAAGTACCTGTATCCATCACCGACAATATTGAGCTTCTAGGCGTTACTTTAACATCCAAACTCAACTTTGGGCAATGTATTGAATCCAAAGCTAAAACTGCTAGCAAAAACTTTGGCATCCTCAATAAGGTCAAACAGTACTTCACACAGGAACAGCTTCTAACCTTCAATAAAAATCAATATCTATGGCCATTTTTTTATATTTAGTATGGAAATAATTATATTAAATATTAATAAGGTCATTATAAAGGTTGGTAAGTCACAAATTATAAAACAATTAATAAAAAAATTGTGGAAGCCCATAGATACTAAATAAAATTACTGAATAACTGTTATGTTCCAATGTTTCTAACATATATTTAACGTTACTGAAATCATGTGAAATACATTAAGGAAGGAACAAATCATCCTCTGTGTTCATTTCCTAATCTGGAGAACATAATTTGCCAATATACAACTATTTAATTATTTGAAAAAATATTAATGACAATTTTGTTCTTACTTCTTGCTTCTTGTTGTGTTCACCGGACCCTCCTATTTTAGAAGCTTTGTATGAATTTTATACAAAGAATAACGACTAATTTCCATAATGAAGTCGGGTCGAGCAGGTAGTCACATAATAAATTCAAAACTTATTTCAAAGATTATTCGTGACGATTTAAAATCAAGTGAAATTAACCGTACTATGCCGCGAGGGATCTATTAAAACATCAACTATGATATACGAACGCTGTGCCGTCCAAGGCACGGCCAGGATATGCCTGCTTCCGTTTCAGGTGCTTACGAAGCAAGTTATCTAACGGTAAATACCATGGAGCATTTATTTTCCTCTTTTTAGAAAATAAGTAAACTAACATACACCAATCGAAAAATCGAGTAACGGAATTTTATGCAGAGCGAACGCCTTTTTGTTGCTAAAATTCTTGGACTAGTAATAAAAGCACGTTGTGACTAGCTCCACAACAATACGATTAGAATGAGAATGTTGCTGTTTAGTTGAGAACACTAACTATCAACGAATGCACTTAACAGTGCACTTTATGCGTAATATATTTTAATTAATAGTCTCAATTAAAAAAAAAAATAAGGAAAGTACGATAATTAATATCAGCTTATATACGCTATCCTCGTCTGACTAACGATGTAACGCACTAACTCTCTTTTACTTTAATCAATCTTTAACAGCAGGCAACCCCTATTTGCGGGTAATTTTACACAGCAGAGGTATTTTGTCATACACAGAAAAAAATTTTGCTTCAATTTGATATATAAAAGATATTTATACGTCATGAACGTATCAACGTAACAAAATATTACCTGTTTAAGCCTGGCTGCGAATAGGTTGCGGCCGACTGGGTAGCAGCAACGAACCATACCTTTCCGAGTTATTTACATACACTGCTATGGAGTGGATTGTAGTTTATTTTAATAACAAGTGAATAATTTTTTTTGGAAAAAGTCTATAAATATCATTTTAATAAAAAGTACTCGCGGGTAAATTTTAATTGGCACACTGGCAAAAATAGATTCTCCCATTAATAATTATACACCACAAAAAAAAATACATAAAAAAAAAGATTTGGACTGTGTATGCTGTGAACGTAGTGATCTTGCAGCCGGACCTCGTACTATGTACGTATATATATCACTTAAGAATGATATGAGCAATTCCTAGTCATAAAAGCCTTTTTTTTATTGTTTAGGTAGGCGGACGAGTTTATGGGCCACCTGATAGTAAGTGGTCATCAACGCCCAAAGATAATGGCATTGTATGAAATGTTAACCATCGCTTACATCGTCAATGCGCCACCAACCTTAGGAACTAAGATGTTATATCTCTTGTGCCTGTAATTACACTGGCTCACTCACCCTTCAAACTGGAACACAACAACACAAAGTACTGCTGTTTTGCGGTAGAATATCTTATGAGTGGGTGGTACCTACCCAGACGAGCTTGCACAAGTTCTACCACCGAGTAAACCGCTGTACATAATTTTTTGGCGTACTACTGTTCTATCACAGAAAATATGTATATTTTGTTAAAAACACACATACGTTACCCTATAACACCTAACTAGAGAATATAGCACTAAATTATTAAAGAAATGTTGGCTTAAAAAACAAAAGTTATTTTAATATATCCTTAGAGCCGTCTATCCGTGTTCCAATTGCGTGAAGTAATAAATTGGTTGTTATGTTGATTTAGTAACTTAAATATGAGATATCTAACTGTATGTATTTTCTGATTTAAATATATTTTATTGAAAAAATACATCTTTATCAATAGTAATTTTACACGACGACGCGCATTGTGTGCTAAATATATATTGTGACTTCAGTTAATAAATAAACATTGAGTACACATACTAACTTTCGTAAATGAAGACAATACAACGTACTCATTATCTGCAAACCTTAAGAATAGAGTGGCTGCCCAGATACGCCTATTTATGGGGTATTGTGCTATTTTACTTTAGGTCATATACAAGCATTGTAATTTAGTTGATGCAAGATTTGAAGGGCCCGAAGGAACACGATTTTCGTGAGCACGACGCGGCGGGCGGGAGACACGTTTGAAACGCAAGTCACAAGTCGCGATCGCGACATGGTAGTGCGGCGGCGCGGTGCGGGCAGCCTGCGTTCGTGCATCCCGCAAACCTCTGGGTTCAATAGCCGCGTCTACCTCATAGCACCATCTACAATTGGAATCGTAACTTAACTTGTAAACTACTGCAATATATTAACGCTATATGGAAAGATTTTATCGTATTTAAAAATATTTCGTTTGGAATATCTAATTATAAAACATGAAATTGAAAGCAGTATAATATATTAAACGGTTTTGCTTATTTTTTATGTTTTATAGTTTGTACGACTGGAGTGTACGACTGATACTGGCAGGTTACAGGTTAATGTTAAAATTGTTTTAAAGCATACAAAAGTTCCTTTTTAAGTTTACCCGAGATTCTTCATTAGATTCTACCTCCTAATATTTCCTAATACGAAATAATTATGATAAATGTTGCTGATTGCATATATATCAAACATTTATTTGTTTGATATATATGCAATCAGTTTCTTAACCTTGTCTGCAATAAATCTGATATTTAGCTTATTTTTAATAATAAACAGACCGATGCTAGGTCTGGTAAAACAGTATCGCATAAAGGTAAAATATGTTATTATTGAAAAACGATAATAGTTATGAGATAATAAAACCTGTAACTGATGATTTAACATGTTTGTCAAGGTAGGGTGTTAGAATATAAATAAAATTACCCAGACCTAAACAAATATCTGTTTCAATAACCCAGATATTTTCACCCAAAATCGAATCCTTGGGCATTAGCTTTGCAAAAGAATGACGCTTTTTCCGTTAGTTATCTATCGATCTAAGATTACTTTTGCTTTAATTATACACTAATTAATAAACGAAGTTTCATTACGAATAAGATGATTTATGATAACTGAAATATATAAATGTATTAGAAATATTGCTAGTTAAAATGTAGTAAATTGCTTAAGGGATTTTAATATCTTTGTATGCCAGAAGGGAATTTATGCGTACAGAGTCTATGCCGGATACCCCGTAATAAATATGTATATAGTGCAGTAAGACCAATGACTAAAAGTAATAATAAAATAACCATTAGTCGGTTACGTTGAGTATTTCAAACATAATATACAGAAATAATCTTTGTCGCTTGTGTCGTAAGGGAAGAAAGATTCATCTGTTTGAGTTAAAACTTGGAGCTGTCATTGGCTATTGCGTAAAGGTCACTGGCATAGTACCAGATCAACTAACAAATCAAACAAGTGAGATCTGGTGAGAGAGGCATATCGGATAATTGTCGGCAAAAAAAAACAAAAGAGGTTAGGTTAGGTTAACTAAGCAGTTCCGCACCCAAGCCGCCCCCGTGACGGAAACGCTGCCGCCGGAGCTCCTCCTGCGCCTGGTGGGGGAACTGTTTCCCCACCCAGGCGAGTTTGTTCCTCCGCCTATGGCCCCCCACTCCGTGATAGAGGACGCAGTGGCTCCACCACTGATCACGGAGCGGGAAATGGAGATGGCCCTCGGTCGCCTGAGGGCCAAAAAGACGGCGCCGGGTCCGGACGGTGTTCCAGGGCGTGTTCTGTGCGACGCCCTGGAATACCTAGGTGCAAGGCTTCGGGGGCTGTTCGACGAATGTCTGAACAGCGGGCAGTTTCCGAAGCCTTGGAAACAAGGGAAGTTGGTGCTGTTGCCGAAGGAGGGTCGACCACCCGGTTCCTCCTCGGCGTACAGGCCGATCGTGCTGCTGAACGAGACGGGCAAGTTGTTTGAGAAGATTCTCGCAGCCCGTCTCGTTCAGCACCTCGACGAGGTCGGTCCGGGTCTTTCAGAGGCTCAGTTCGGGTTCAGGGCGGGTCGTTCGACGGTCGACGCCCTGAGCGCCCTGAAGACTCGGACCACGGAAGCGGTGGCCCAGGGGCGAGTGGTTACGGCGGTTTCGCTGGATGTGGCGAACGCCTTCAACAGTCTCCCATTCGAGACGATCAGGGAGGCACTCCGATACCATGGGGTGCCGACCTATCTGAGGAGACTGTTGGAGGCGTACCTCCAGGACCGAGAGGTCGTCTGGGCGGGGGGCGACGGCAGGTTGGTCCGGCGTCGGGTTGGCTGCGGCGTTCCACAGGGGTCGGTTCTCGGCCCAATTCTGTGGAACGTCGGCTTCGACTGGCTCCTGAGAGCCCCCGTCCTTCCCGGTGCTATGCGGACGACACCCTCATCACCGCGACGGGGCGGGACTTTCGGGAGGCGGCCCGCCTGGCCGAGGTCGGAACGACCCTGACCGTGGACCGGATGGAGATGCTGGGCCTGAGGGTCTCCATATCCAAAACGGAGGTCCTCCTCTTCCACGGTCCGCGGAGGGGCCCCCCACGAGGGGCGAGTATCACCATCCACGGGACGGTGATCGAGGTGCGGGCCCAGATGAAGTATCTGGGCCTGATCCTGGACGGGCGTTGGAGCTTCGGGCAGCATTTCGTGCAGCTCGGCCCGAAGCTCGTCAATGCCGCCGCCGCCTTAGGCCGCCTCCTACCCAACGTGGGAGGACCGGGATCGCTATGCCGGCGCCTCTATGCCGGCGTAGTGAGGTCGATGGCACTGTACGGTGCCCCGATTTGGGTGGACGCACTCACCGCTTCCAACCGGGCCCTTCTGCGAAAACCGCAGAGGGTCATAGCGGTGAGGGCGATAAGGGGTTATCGTACGGTGTCGTGGACAGCGGCGACCCTCCTCGCGGGCGACCCGCCCTGGGAGCTCCAGGCGGAAGTGCTCGCGGAGGTGTACCGCTTCCGGGCCGAGGCGAGGGAACGCGGCGACCGTCCAGGGTCGGCGGAAGTCGGGCGGATCAGGGCTCTAGCCCAGCAAGCCCTGATCGCCCGATGGGAGGAGGACCTCGGGTCCCCCACGGCGGGCCTGGCGACAGTGGAGGCGGTACGTCCCCACTTGAGTCGCTGGGTCCGAAGGAAACGAGGCACGCTCTCGTTCAGGCTGACGCAGGTGCTTACCGGACACGGATGCTTCGGTAAGTACCTGCACGAGATAGCGCGGCGGGAGGTGTCACCCTCCTGCCACGAGTGTGGTGCGCCATTCGACACGGCGCATCACACCCTGCCGGAGTGTGCCGCGTGGGGGCCCCAGAGGCATTCCCTGGCGGCGGTTGTTGGCGGAGACCTCTCCTTACCGAGCATCATCAACGCGATGCTCGGAAGCGAGTGGTGCTGGTCAGAGATGGTCTCCTTCTGCGAAAGTGTGATGTCGCAGAAGGAGGCCGCGGAGCGGGAGCGGGAGGAAGATGCCGCTGCGGACCCGCTCCGCCGCAGAAGACTGGGGAGAAGAAAGCGGCGCTTTGCGCACCTTCTCCCCCGCCACAATAGGCGCCGCCGGGACTAGGGGGGTTCCCAGTACCCTGGGATTCCTCCCTAGTGAATGGAGGCCTGCATAGGCGGGCCGGCCGTCGGAGCGTCACGGTAGCATGCGCAAGCGATCCCGTGGCGCTCCCGTTAAGACGGGAAGGGTACCGCTGGGTTTTTAGTGGGTATTCCGATGACCGGGGCACACTCGGTGCCTTGGACATACGGCGAGCCCCACATACCCCCCCACTGTTCCCGTGGGGGGAAACGCGTCATACGTTTTCCCAGCGTCAAAAAAAAAAAAAAAGGTTAACTAAGCAATCACGGTATCATGCGCAAGCGATCCCGTGGCGCTCCCGTTGAGACGGGAAGGGTACCGCTGGGTTTTTAGTGGGTATTTCGATGACCGGGGCACACTCGGTGCCCTGGACATATGGGGAGCCCCACATACCCCCCCCCCCACTGTTCCCGTGGGGGGCAATGCGAAACGCGTTTAACCAGCGTAAAAAAAAAAGGTTAACTAAGCAAAGCTAAGCATTATATAGTTTTATATCGTTTTAATTTGTACTGAACTACTATTGTGAGAACTCATAAATTTCTTATATTTTTTTGTGACGTACTCTCGTTCATTTTGTATTGCAGAAATTAGAACGTTTACTTTCTATATCATTAAATAATATATCAATACATCTGTATAAACACTACACAATTGTTTCATTTTAACAAAATGAAACGAGAACATTTTTAAGCTTATGTTTGCCTTTACTGTTACTGTTTACACACTATTAAGAAACCGATTTAAATTTTTCTTATTAGCACACCTATCATATATACTGGCATGGCTTATCAAAAAGAGAGTGCAAGATACACACGCACGTTTTCTGCTTGAATTTATATAATTTATATCGCAATACATAATTAAATCTACTCTAAGATGATAAGTGACACCCAATGTCAAATTCAGATAAGAGCCAAATAGATATCCAACTGCCCCATTCGTATCAACTTCGTGTTATTGAATTTTGTTTGAAGCATCGTAAGATATGGAAAACATATATACTTGAGACATTTATAAATTATAATATATCAATGCCTTACTTAATACAAAAAGTGTATATGTTTATCTCGATCGGTCATTCTATATTATTATATATATATTAGGTAATTAGAAAATAAATAATCTAGGAAGATAAAAGGTAGATAAAATTTAAATATTTAAGTTGGAGACCAAAATGAACTATTCTATTATGCTAGATTTAACTATTTTTATTGATTTACAATTTTTATTGATTTACTATTTTTAATAACTTTGCAACAGTTATGGATATAATGTCAAAAAGAGTGGGTTGTCGGAAAATCATATAAATGTTAGTAATCTGTGGGCGCCTATAAGGTCAGCCTTGCACCCACACGCACCTTATAAGTATCTCACTAAACGCATGAATTAAGCCTTTAAAAAGTCTCAAGGGAAAAAATAAGTAAACAGAAACTGAACCCTATGATAATATGTTTTAGGAATAGAACACCATACATAAATTATTGATTTCATACACTCATAGTCTGGACTATTATCTACATTCACTTTTACCTAATGCGGCAAACGGATTTTAGAATGGCATTAGTGGGCGAACAGTTAGAGAAGGAAAAAACTTTTTTACAAAAGCATACTTATAATATTTACATTTTTTTTTTAACTGAATAAAAATGATAATCAAAGTATAATATAAACTTCAGTGAAGTAGGCTGTGACAAGTGTGACAAGCACTTTTTAATAGTTATTTTACCTTATAACCTTGTTAAGTATGTTAGTATAGACCTAACAGGCTACCATCGTTTCGGTATGTTGATTCTAGATGTAGTTGATATGTAGTAGAATGGGAAAAGAAGTCAGTAATACCTCTTTTCTATAAATTAAACTAAATTAAATATATTATTTAGCAAAACACATTAGACTGCATTTTAAGAAAAAACATAAATACATTCATTCAGTAAATTATTGACATGAAGTCATTAATTATTTATTATAAAACGGCAAGTATGTCACAGAATCTTGTTTTTCTTCAACAGTCCTTAGTAACATGTCCTTATGTCACAATTATTATTACTATGATACATTATAATAATTTTACTTTTTCAATAGTTTTTGCTATGCTGTAAGATATATTGGCCCACATTCGACACTCCCAAGCGCCCAGGCAATTTTCCAAAAGTTTTCCTTGTGTGAAATAAATGGGAGAGACCTTCTAGGGGACCAAAAGATAACCGAGCTCGACCTTTCGGCTTGACTAGTCCTTCGGATTACTTCTCGTAATATCAGGCCGACATGGTTCCAAAAACTACCGCATTGAGCTGCTCGCTTCGCACGTCCAAGTTGGTGACCCACGCGACCTGGCTGGCAGCTGCCTTACTCCCCCAGGCTGAGGCTTTAGTCTCCCGGATATAAAAGATAACGGATGCAAAGAACAGGCTGTTGCTTAAGCTCGGGGACCTAAAGAGAAGTTCTCTGCGCTTATGCCGAGTGGCTGAACGTCCGCGTGGTCGGTTAGGCTTTCTGGCGCTTACTACTAAATAACTAAACTCCAGAGTTCCCAACGTAGAATGCCCATCAATATATTCCTGGAATATCCTCCGAGTGCGCTCGAAGCATTATAAAGTAATCATTGCGTAATCTAGCCTTATTTTCTGATGGTGGTTAATGATATTATTAAAAACAAAAATTAATTATATTAAAAAAAATATATATTTAACGCATTTAAAATAAATACCTAATGTTTAAACGCTAACGGTCTTACCTACTTCTTACCTACGGTCTTATACATTTGGTTGCCGTGTATTCTTTTGAATGTAAAAGCAATAATGAAAGAAAGAGTAAAATAATATAATAAATTAGTGTTTAACTAATCAGCAAGCAAGTAAGTTAGTAACTAGCCGCTAAGCAACGTTTATAAAGCCTCAACTTTTTATTAATGTAAATAAAGCCTGACTTAACTTGCACGAATGGAAAGCAACTTAAACGACTTTGCTATAAAATAATAATAGGATCATCGTATTTACGGAAGTTATAATATAACTTGAGTACATATTATACATATTCAGAGCTTTATATTATTTTTCTTAAGAACGTTATAATAACTTTTGTAATATTAATTACATTACAATAATTCTTTAAAAAAAAAAAAAAAATAATAATAATAATTTATTTATAATTTCAATAAATGTGTATAACTATTAACAATTTATCTGTAATTTAAGAAAACATTGTATTATTGCTTATATAAAAATATTGTAACAAAATATATATCAATAGGCTAACTTAACATTCAAATAATACCATATTATTTTTTAATCCTATATTACTTACTAAAGCATTTAAGTAGCATTTACTAAAAGTTTTAGTTTTGATTTTAATTTATTTGGTGACTGGAACTCACTATCCTTCATGGGTTATTTAAATAACCTGTGTTAAGGATAGCAATTTACCAACCCCCAGAATGGGTAAGCAGTAAGCGTGGAGCTACATACATGTATATATTGGTTTTTTGAGGCTTAATATAAATAACAATAGTTGTATTTACAAAAAGAAACAATAAGATAATCTTTAAAAAAAAAAGTATGTTTATCTCACTCTGAAGCAGTCAGGCTTTTCACTTATATATATCCCGCGCAACAGTCTCAGTCAGTCTTTAAATTAATATTTCAAATGTTTAATACAATAATCAATAGACATTTATACTTTTACAACCATTTTCATAATTTCAAGGTCGTAAGCTTAAGTGCTAGTTCAGACACAGCGGGAATCACGCGGTTTGAAAATCGCGCGGAAACCCGCCGAGCGCGAGTCTTATTTACGTAGGTATTTATATAATCATTCAGACATAATCGCGCAGTTACCGCCTGTCAACCATTAGAAAATAGAATCGTGTGGCGCCCGCGCGGTTCTATTACTAGAGATCTTCCTCAGCGTTTAGTAGCGTTACGGGCAATACGTCACATCAGCTCGCACACATGAGCTCGCTATGGATCGCTAAGACACTGAGTTATTTATTGATGAAGTGGTGAGAAGAATATTAGATGCACCCAACACTGCCTTTTCCTTCTTTTTTATATTCTAGAGCAACCACAGACATGCTAG
This sequence comes from Nymphalis polychloros, assembly GCA_905220585.2. Classification (NCBI taxonomy): domain Eukaryota; kingdom Metazoa; phylum Arthropoda; class Insecta; order Lepidoptera; family Nymphalidae; genus Nymphalis; species Nymphalis polychloros. The sequence continues at coordinate 7,975,624 of HG992247.1, forward strand.
TTCCTCTTCGACTTCCATTTTAAAACTGATCGCTAATCGCTAACTAACCGCCGATGTTTGAACAGTCGAAATTTATGTGGTTGAAACCGCACGATCTGATAATCGCTTGGTTACCGCCGTGTCTGAACTAGCACTAATATAGGGGTTTCCAATAGGGACGCTTGAACTTTGACAGCTGATTGGGGCCATGTTGTTTGAGTGACAGCTGTCAAATGCAGTGTGTTATATTCATTCCGTCCTCCCAAACCACCATGGCAGGTTACAGTGTCGAGCAGCACGTGCAAATCATAAAATTGTTTTATGAAAATGGGTCTTCAGTTCGAGCAACGTTCCGCGCACTTCGCCCGTTTTACGGTCGCGATGATCGTCCTGCCGAGTCGACTATCCGTCGATTGGTGGACAAATTCGAGTCAACCGGGTCAGTTAACAATCAGCCGGTTCCCGTGCGTCAACGTAACGCGAGATCTGCCGAGAATATCGCCGCTGTGCGCGACAGTGTCCTCGAAAACCCACGGCAGTCAATTCCGCGTCGCGCACAGGAACTCGGCCTTTCGCAGACGACAACTTGGCGAATTTTGCGTTGTGACTTGAGCCTGCACCCGTACAAGATCCAGCTGACCCAAGAGCTCAAGGTTAATGACCATAGACAGCGCCGTGTGTTCGCTGACTGGGCATTAGAGCAGTTGGAAGTTGACGCCGATTTTGGCAAAAAAATCATCTTCAGCGACGAGGCGCATTTTTGGATGAATGGCTATGTCAACAAGCAAAATTGCCATATTTGGGACGAGACCAATCCACACGAGGTTCACCAAGTGGCAATGCACCCGCAGAAAGTGACTGTTTGGTGCGGATTTTAGGCCGGAGGCGTGATTGGTCCGTATTTTTTCGAAAACGATAATGGTGTGGCCGTCACCGTCAATGGTGAGCGATACCGGTCGATGATAACCAACTTCTTTTGGCCTGAAATCGAGAATATGGATCTGGACAACATGTGGTTTCAACAGGACGGCGCTACGTGCCACACAGCACACGCTACGATGGAAGTTCTGCACGATCAAGCGCCCTTAATGGAAAACCCTATATTAACTTGACATTAACTTAAATACCGCTTCATAATTTATGTTTCTTCTTTTTATTAGATACTGATTGCTTTTTATCTATTTTTATCTCTGTATTTTATTTATTTATTTTTTATAACTAAGCAGGGAAACATGAATTTCCCATTTTGCTTAGTTTTATTCGAAAATGTATTCACATTTTACATTCACAACTAAACCAGCTGCTACGGCTGTTATTTCGATAGTTTCATTGTAAGAACATGTTAAAAATATTATGTACGCTTGATTTTAAATCATTGATAAGTAACTAAGCTTATCAACATTTAAAAAAAATGCAGCATTTACGTAACCAAAAATTTTGTAAAAGTTTAGCTTTTGCCATTTCGTAGTAAGATCTATCTACTAACCCAATTCAAACGTTATGTTCAGATTATTTATTTCTTATTTTCAGATATGAGATTAGGCTGGTTTTGCAATATATGTTGGTTATAGATTTTTTTATTAAAATTTTACCAGATGACATCAATTGTTGTGTGTAGTTGGTACACTAATGCTCTTTGGTTCACTAATTTTCTTTATTTCATGACATTTGTCTACTCTCTATAGTTAACATGGCGGGTGATGAAAGTGACAGGTTTGTAAATAAAGAAGTTAATAATTATGTAAAATAATAATAAATACATTTTGAAGTTACTCAATTGTGCCTTTAATAACCAACTAATGTAATAAGAAAAGTTTCTGATTTTTATAATTTTCATTGATAAAAATGCCTGTGTTTATAACTTTACAGTGATCTCAAACCATCACAAGTAGTAATAGTTAGAGAAGTTTACGACAGTGAAAATGCTCACATTAAATTTGAAATGGAATTGGAAAGAGCACTTGAGGCTGGTGTGAGCGTTATTGTAATAGAACCCGAACCTCTCGGAGAAGAAACAGCTAGATGGATATATGTAGGAAATTTGTTACATAAATTTTCTGTTTATAGTGGTTTGTGTGGAATTGCATCAGGTAATAACTGTATAATCTAACGGAATTAACTTAGGAATTAAATAGTAAATACTCAAGAATAAAATTTATTTTTCAGGCTTGACATGGAGTTCATTAGCTTGCACACCTTTTGGCATTGTCTCAGTCCTTTGTGCTGGTTGCTACACACTGTCCTGGCAATGGGATCCCTGTTGCAAATATCAGGAAGAAAAAAATCGACATCGCCTATCTAAACTACCTATTTTAAGTGATCTAACATCTGCATCACCGGTTGTACTTGTGCACACAGATAATAGAAGAAAAATAATTTTACATAGTACCGTGTCTTTAGCTGCAGCAGCTATTTGTGTATGGAGAATTTATAACACTTTCAAATGAGATAGGTATATAATATGTATTCATGTTCATATAGACATTGTTCTGATTAAATAATTTTAAAGAATAGAGAAAGCTTATTTTGCTTCTTACTATTCTCTTTACCTTGTGTATAAAATAATTTGTTATAGATTAAAGTGTAAAATTTGTTACAATTATTTAAAAATATTACTGATTAGAATAGTTGAATTCTGTACAAAAAATGATTATAAGGATGCTTTTTTAGAAATGATAGCTGGTTGTTAAATGATTTTGTTATATTATGACCATGATAAAAGTGAAAAAATATTCACTATTATCATGCAATAAAAGTTAAATTAATTTTTCAACCTGTTTTATTTACACCAATTTTTTTTTACTACTTTGCGGACTGACTCCAGCTAATTGATACAATATAATGTTTGATATCTAATTAGCATGGCATGGTATCTTTGCGCTTCAAGATAGTGCAGTATTTTGCTCTTAAGCTGTCTTATTAGCCCTTCTAGCCATTATCCAAAAATATAAAAATGGCATAGAATGTCTTATTGTTATTGCTAAGTTTGGAAAAAACTGGCTTATAATTAACTCTTTATCTTTGTTCACAAGCAAATCCACAATCTTCATGGCAACATATTCGGCTGAAAACCCAGCAGCAGTGCTTGAATCCATTACTGAAAACAAAAACAAAAAAATTGGTAAACTAAGGTGAGTTACTTTGAAAAAAAAGACTGGTACATTGTGAGTTTGATGCAATTTTAAATGCTATCAAAATCTGTCACTCATATAGACACACTCTCAAAAAATTAATTATTAAAGTTTGTATAATGCCAAAACCATGTATGACCATATTAATGTCTTAGGTTGTCAAAAATACTTATAACAGGCTGGTTAGGTGACGTAGAACATTGAAGAAAAACACTTTACAAAACTTTGCAACCTTGCATACTTCTACATTATAGTATATAATATAGACAGTTTCCATATAACAAAACATTAATGTTACAAGAAACTTGAAGTAAGGACCAAAATAATTTATTTACCTCCATGACTTTCTCCAGAACCAGTTAGAGCGTTTAATGAAACAGATGTCTTTACATATCCAGGGCTAACAACAGACACATCTATACTGTGTTGATGCATTTCAGAACGCAAACAATCTCCAAAAGCCTGAAGAGCATGTTTTGATGCTGCATATGCAGACCGATCAGGTATAGCTATTAAACCTTGAACTGAGCTAATAAATACGATGTGACCACTTTTCCTTTCAACCATTCTTGGTAAAACAGCTAAAAAATTCATAATTATTTTCATTAGTTGAACTGTACAGCAATTACTAAAGATATACTAAGATCTATTCTCCTATTGAGAAGGGGTCATTCACCTGTTCTCGCTGCAGAGACATCTAAGCTTGGCTCATTTAATGTTAATGAGTTACTTTTATGTAATTTTATTATTTAACTATTTAATACATCATATAATTTTTTTAATTAAAATAGGGGAATGAACTAGTTAGTAGTCATCAATTATTTACTATCCCTTACATTGTCAATGAACCATGAACCTAGTTAATTAAGATGTTATGTCCGTTGTAGTTACACTGGCTCACTCACCCTTCAAACTGGAATACAACAATACTCAATATTTCTGTTTGCCAGTAGAACATGTAATCAGTGGGTGGGACCTATGCAGTCCTACCGCCAAGTAAAATGTTTAAAAAATCTAACAATACTATATAATATATTATGAAAGCCTATACTATACTATACTTTGTTTAATGATATTTATTTCATAATAATTAACATTAATATATTTCTATAAAAAACTGGTATATTTCTAATTATTAATTATGTTTACATATCTGTTTTGTTAAATTAAATATAAGAAATATCAATATCTAAATAATCCATAATTACAAATATTTATTGATTAAAATCATATTTATTACCTTTTGTTAATCCTACAGAGCCCAAATAGTTTGTTAACATGATTTTCTGATCCACGTCTAGTTTTGTATGGAGGATGGAACCACGGTGAGATACCCCACCATTATTAATTAAAATATCTATTTTTCCACAACTTTCATAAACCTTGTTCACAAATGATTCTAGCACATCTAAATTAGACAGATCTAATTCAATTGCAAGTGGTTCCTCTGTTGGTAAAGCCTAAAAATATATATGTACTTAAAACAAAAACATATTTAACTACAAATTGTAATTATTAAATTTTATAAAGACCTAAGTGAATACCTATTTTTCTAGAAAAGTAATTTTTTGTTCTTGTAATCTTATGTCTAGTATCTTTTTATTTATATATAAAATGTCCCTTTTGTTGTCAGTCTTATCTAACTTTAACATTAGTCCTCATTAAAAAAAAATTAATCCTATGTTAATTAGAATTTAATGATGATACAAATTAAAAGAGTATTAACATATTTAAATTTCTAAACAAATTGTAGTACTAATAATTACACTAAAACTTACTAATATTATAAATGTAAAAATGAGTTTTTGTTAAGGTTCACATCTTAACTAAACCAATCATTATGAAATTCCTCAGGCCGAAACTAGTATTATACATGAAAAGTAAGTGCGTGAATGTCTGTAACACTTTCAAAGCTAAACCACTGAACCGATTTTAATGAAATTTGGTATGAAGCAAACTTGAACCCAAATGCTACTATTTAGACCTAACACAGATGAAAACTAGAAGTTTATAAATTTAATAATGAAAAACATAGTATAGAAAATGCTTACAATTTTCTTTGATAAGAGATCTTCTTTTACTCTATTCAATTCATTTATTCTTCTTGATGCCAAAATCACTTTACAACCATTTTCATACAAAACATGAGCTAAAGCTTCCCCTATACCTGAACTTGCACCAGTAACAATAACAACCTGAAAAACAGAAATATCACTGAGAAATTCATACACACAAAGCTACATTTGAATAAAGAGAAAAAATACATTCATATTTTTTAAATACATATCAAGTATTTTTTAATTTCAAGAGTAATTACTACCTTTCCTTGTAAAGCATTTCTTGTCTTATGATTTTGAACTCGTTTACACAATCGATACATAGTAAAAATAATCGATAAAGGCAATCCAAGATATTTAAGATACCACTTAAAAGTGCTAGTAGTCAGGGCATACATTTTATGAGCACGAAGGTTTACCTGAAAGGAATTATTTAGAGGTCACAATGTACTTAATTATGCAAATATGTAATTAAGTATGCTATGCACTTTAGCATGACGGTAATCGGTATAATAACTAGGTATATATAAGATATAGCAGTGTCACTGTGTCAGTGGTCAAGTCTTTTAAATGAATGTAAATATTATTATGTCATGTTATCTACTTGAATTAAATTATCTAAATATAATTTTAAAATAGATGTTTTATTTAACATATACGAATTTTTTTAAACTGCCGTATCAACTTACTTCTACCGATACAATTAAATTAAGTCGTTAGATATACTCAACACTTTAAGACCATTTTATTTTATGGCAAGTTAGTAAATAAATCATTACCTAAATTGAAAAATATATTTAATTGAGTAAGAAATTTATGAATTGGTTATCTATTTTTATCTTGGCGGTAAAGAGTATTACGTTGCATCAATATAATATAACAAATCTTTACAGCTCATCAAGCAAACAAAGAATTTTGACGTTTTGAAGTCAGACAAGTGAAGATAGAACATATAAACTTTAGTCTATATATATATATATATATATATATATATATATATATATATATATATGCGGAAAATAGAAACTAAAATATTACGAATATGTACGTCGTCGATAGCAGAAATAATTAAAAAAAATATATTTTATTTTAATAATTGTAAAACGTATCAAAAATAATACAGGAATGAAAAAGAATTGCTTGCCTTAATTTATAGTAATTTAGTGACCAACCAGTTTCTCCACCAAGCTGACCAAGGTAACGAAAATTTTAAACAGTTCAACCAATAATTGCACTTTTGACAAAAACTAATAAAATAAGTAGACAGAAGGTACAAAAATTTTACACAGTAGGTACTATGCTCTTTTTACATAAGAACATAGTACTTTATTTGAAAACTAAAATAAATATTATTATATAAATTCAGTATTCTAATTTAATCTATTATATTTATCGTTACTACATACCATATACCCTGTATACTCTGGGCATTTACTTTTCAGATTACATTCGTTATACTGTAAAGGTGATTGATGATTACACATTGTAATCGTAATAGTTATTAATCTGAATACATTTTGCCCAAGTGGGATTGAATTTCTCAAATCTAGAGAATTAATTCCATGTATATTATAGTCATTGAATTGAAATATTTTGTATTGTGAAAGATCCTGCCTGGTGTAGGTGATTGAACTGTTAAATTTTATGCTTTTCAATAATACATAATTCCTCTTTTTTACTGGCCTTGGTTTATATTTGTTAGGATATTTTCTGTCTTTAAATATTTATATCTTTATGAATACCAAATACTTGTTGGTGTTTACATGAGGTATGTATATTGTCTACTGTCACGCTCGTCATCTTGATTGATAAGAACTTATACTTGAACCAAAACCGTTTTGTTGGGATTTGAAAAAGTGTTCGGGATAATTATTACGCGAATTGTCATGCCTCTGGCGACCGTAAACTGAACTTAACAGCGTCATTATGTCAACGTACCCCATACCGAAGTTGCAAGACCTGTGTATACGACCGTGACCAAAAACGTTTGGGACATATATCAATATTCAATTTATGCTCGAATGTAACGTATCTGTTTTATTTTAAATGTAAAATATATTCATTGATATTATGATTTTTAAGGCTCAATGTGTAGGGCATTGAGCCTTAAGGCGATACTAGAAATACAATTTATAAAAGGCGATACTAGAAATACAATTTTACTTGTATTATCGTCACAATTTTATTTGATATTATATTTTTATATAAATAATTAACTTATTTGAATATTTACTTCTTAAATAAATTTAATTAAATTATTTATGGTTGAAAAAAAAAACAAAAGTTAGTAAGTACAGTATGTAGGCAACACTTGCTTACATTTCCTTGATTATCTAAATGTTAGGATTATGTTTGATTTGTCCTGGATATAAATAGTTAACATAATGTTTCAGTGAGTATTTGAGAATATATTGTAAGCAAATTTTGTTTACAATAATCAAAACAACTTTTCGTTTCATTTATTGGGAGTGTCGAACAGATGCGCTGACCTTCGTTTTGATGCACAACGCACAACAAAGCATCAAATTGACGGCTGCCCTATTTTCACAACAATCTTTGGGATTTATTAATTAACTATTTTTGTGAAATGCCTTTTCTGTGATAAACTACCAACTAGCAAATGTGAAACTTAATTGTGCACAGTGCCGCTTATGTGGAAATCGTAATGATAATGGAATCGGCGACTACGCAAACAACTTCTATTGGTGTATGTTACATTACCACAGCAAAGACTTTCTTTTTAACTTTTAGGACAGCATTAGTAAACCCGGAAAAATAAATTGAAATTGACATCAAGATGAATGAGAGGGATATTCCAAGTGTCCCTATTACAACATTAGCAGGAGTAGCAAGTTTGACTGACTGTGAGTATGTTGTACTACTTAAATAGAATAACTATGTTAATCGGTTGTTACCCATTAGAACTTTATTCTTAAATTTACCTTTACAATAAATAATCATGTTTGTTTCTATAAGTCATTATATATGGCAAACTAGTTGACTTCGATATTTTATATAAAATATACATACATAAATATAAAAATAATCTTAAAGTCATTAGCTATATATTTACTTCTTTAATGCAATCAACTTTAAAAAAATATCTTATATTATATTAAAATTATTAATATCTGTCCTATATATTTACGTAAATGAAGATCATTTTACACAAATTATAAAATCATTCTACAATATTCATAAACTGATAATTAATAATATTACATTTAAATTGAAAACTATCTTTAACATATATTATTACTTCATGATATATGAAAAAATTATCATAATCATGCTTTTCTTAATGTTCTATTATGCTATTGGTGTTGGTCTAAACATAAAATACAATTTCAGCATACAAATATGCTATTGAGGCATAAAAAGCATAATTACATATATGTAATTCCTGTTTCTATTCTAGTAAGTAACTTGCAAATAATCTTTTATGATCTTTTATATATATATTAAATAAAATTAAACTATTACCGAATATAATGAACATTCATTTGATATTTTTGGATTAGGAAAAGATAATAATGTAAATTAGCATTAATATGAAATGTGAAACTTTTTGTTTATTTTAGAGTCTTAATTTCAGAACAGTTCATTTATTATGTCCCTAAAATAAAATCAGTATAGAAATATAAGCTCACTTGAACTTAAGCTTTTTCCATTTCTATTTGATATAATTCTACTAAAAAGCTTATCACCAAAAAATACCTAATTTTTATAAATCACTTGAAAATGACAAATTATTTTACATTCACTGGGATTAATAACCGTTGTACCAATATGCTATTTGCATTGTCTTTTGTAAATTGAATGGAATCAACTTTTGGAAACATTTAAAGGCCTCTGTTGTGAATGACAAAAAAAATGTTTGCGAGTAAATGTTCAAATTAGCTTAGTATTCATCACATGTGTTTATTAGTACAATCTAAATTATTTTAAAAGATTAGGATTTGGGAGTGGATCTTTAATGTACATTGCTTCAGGGTTCAATAAATTGTATAAAATTAGTATAGATAAAATAATAAATCTTATATTTCTGATGTAAAAAGTTTGAATGTCAATAATTTGAATTTATCCAAGAATTGGGGAATGGTATGATTTTAATATAAAGTATAGAACAGATATAAAATATATAATAGGGTTAGATACAGTGGAACTTCTCTAAATAATGGATGCATATATCATTTTAGTAAAATAAACCAAAAAAAATTGCATGTAATAAGAGTTGTACATATGCTTACATTATATACACTTGACTAATAAAGATATGGCAGTCTATAAAAACATTTGTTAAAGTAGTGTGTGGTTTTATCGAGAAAATTTTTTTGTTACCTAATTTTGTTTTTTTTTTTCTAAATGTAATACATAAAATTTGAAATTGCACATTTTTTACTGTAAATAATGATGATGTTATTACTTATCTATCCATTAAACAGAGTATTTTCTAGCTAGAAGTTAAAATAAATTATAGCATAGTAAACCATAAAAATATGAACTGTTCATAATAGTATAAAGACATGTCCAATACAGGAAATTTCACTGTATAGTCTTGAAAAAAATATATTTGGTACATATTCAGTTTATATTTATCATATTTATTTAGGAAAAGTCAATTAAAATAGTCAAATATATATAAAGGGATTTATGTTGTTTAAAGTTTAAACTAATTATGACTAACAATATAATTATTATTTTAAAAAGTCATATTCTTTGAGATTTAAATCGACTTATTTGTTAAATATATTTAATATTTTACAATATACAATATAATAAATTTATTTATATAGTCTAATTTTACTTTGGGAAATTTTTGTTGTGTCATTGCAGTGTTACCAGTGCTTCCATTACCAACACCCTTACCATCAACACTTAACAACAAGTCTCAGTTGTTTCATCCTCGTGTTGCTGAAGAAGCAGCCATATTGCTTGCAACTCGCGATGACAACCTTGTTTCTTTGTTATTGCAATCACTAATGCAAACATCAGTGCAACATATGTAAGAATATGCTCAATTTTTTAAATGGAATATAATTTTTTTCTAAATTAAGCATTATTTAATATATTACAATTAACAAATACCTCTAGAATTAAGTTTACATAATTAGGAATAGGCCACCTAAAATGAACACAGAATAAAAATAAAAAAGGTGATTGAACTGTGCTTATTGCAACATACATAATATCTTAAATTTTTTGTAAACATTTTCAGAGACTTAAAGGATGAAAGCATACCAAATGCAGTCAGTCCAGCTCCCCAACAAACTACGCCTGAATTGTTAAAGGCTATATTACATGTAAACCCCAATGTATTTGATCAACAACAAAGAAACCATTGGGGTAATAATCACCTTCACACATCAAAGTTTAATGGGATGTCACCATCTTCTACATATAATTACACATCACACAATACAGTCCATTCAAGTCCCTCATCACATGGAACATCCATACATTCAGCTTCCATTCCTAATCAACAACTCATAGCTCCTCCCTGCCAGTCATCACCTCATGTGAATATTGGTTCACCTCCTTCACAAGCTCGGCCAGGAAGCCAAGTTAATATTACTGCGCAAAATAATGTTTCTCCGCCTTGGAATACTTCAAATCAGTCCAATATATATACAAGTCCACTATCGAATCCTTCAAATCCTCAAAATGGTGGATATTATAACAGTTTAGTACAAGACAGTAGAAATTTTGGTACTAATATAAGTGAGGACAAAGATCCACTTTCTATATCACCAAGTAATATGACTGATCAACAAAAGCAACTAATGCAGTCTCAAGATAAAACATATGAGCAAGGTATATTATTTTAACAAATATTGAATTTAAGAGTGAAATATACCTTTTGTGATATAAATTATTTACATTTTTTAGATGGTAATGTAGTAACAGGCCAATCTCCGGCCCAAGCTAGTGTGGCGCCATCTCCATTGCGTCACGAACCGCAAGTGCCTCAGCCATCTATGGGCGCCCCATATGCACCACCACCTATGCTACAAACCACACAGGAAAAACAAGATCCTAGTAGAAGTACAAACTTTATGAATAGCAGATATCCTGTTGTAAAATTAGGTCGTCTTTCTGTAAGTATGAAACATTGTAATGCAATTTTTATATGAAACTATTTTGTAATCTTAATTGACTTAGTATAGATAATTTAAATGTGATTTTAAAGGAATGAATATAAATACATAATTTTACTTGGAAGCATTAAGAAATTGAAAAGTTTATTGAAAATAAACAGTAAATTAATAAATATTAGAGATAATATTATTACAGTAATTAGAATTAATACAGAAATGTAATACTTATTTGATTAATAATTTAATTATTCATTAATTTGTAAAGAATCTTTAAATTTTCATAGAATAATTATAAGTAAAATGAAACGTAAAAAGATTCCATAAAATATAATAATGAAATATAAAACTACTAATAAAAAAGGTTATGGGAGTATAAAGTTGCTCTTGCAAAAATAATTTCCTTTCATGCGACGGTCCAGCATGTGAGGTCACTTGAATTAGAAGATGAAGCTCATATTCGCTTAGTATCTATAACTTAATTGGTACAATTATTCATCGATCATCAATTAATAGTAACAGCCTGTGAATGTCCCACTGCTGGGCTAAGGCCCCTTCTCTTCTTTTTAAGGAGAAGGTTTGGAGCTTAATACACCCGCTGCTCCAATGTGGGTGGAATACACATGTGACAGAATTTCAGTGAATTTAGACACATGCAGATTTCCTCACGTTGTTTTCCTTCACCGTCAAGCACGAGATGAATTATAATCACAAACTAAGCACATGAAATTCAGTTATAAAGAAAAAAAAAAATATATATATATATATATATAAAAAATAATAATAATAATAATAAAAAAAAATAATAAAACAAACAATGATGTTGAACGCATTATTGCTATAATATATTATAAATATTTTTATTTCTTTTGCTCGAACTTGTTATCTAAAATTAACAAATGATGGTTTGTATTAAATAGGAGGGTATATTAAAGAAACATGAAATGCCGAATGAGGAAAGAATGAGAAAAAACAGTACAGCAGAGTCAGATTCTGATGACAATCAACCGCTAAAAGCCAAGACGAGTAATTCGACACTAGCTGTAGATAAAGATAAGGAGGCAATAGATATAGCTAGAGAAAAGAATTGGGAAGCAGTGAAGAGGAAACATGAGGAAGCTAGCAAGAAAGAAGAAGCTGAAGCAGCAGTTGGTGAGTTTAATAATAATAATAATATCCTGGGACATTATTCACACACGGCTATCTGATCCCAAACTAAGCAGAGCTTGTACTATGGAAACCAGACAACTGATATACTACATATACTACTTTTCTTTTGTAAATACATACTTATATAGATAATTACACCCAGACTCAGGACAAACAAACATGTTCATGCACACAAATGTCTGTCCTGGGTGGGAATCGAACCCACGACCTGCGGCGCGAAAGGCACGATAAAGTCATATATCTACCAATCACACCAACCGGCTCGTCAAAAAGTTTAAAAGATAATTTCTTGCATTTGTTTAGAATTACTACTAAAACTAATATAAGTAAGTTCTCGTTTATTGCAATACAATTTTTAATACGTACGATAAAATATGAACAGCGAATGGATATAATGTATCCCAGAGAGAGGTGGAAGCGTCGATTTCATGGTGACTGTTTATATATATGTTTACTTTGTCGTTCATAACAAGCTCATCGCTCAAGCTGGCTTCACACCAAATTTCATCAAAATCCCGATTTACTTGTAAAAGCTTAAAAGACATAGTTACTTACGTATTTATAATTCCATATAACTAAGTCACTGAACTGATTTTAAAAATTCATTCACCAATTGAAAGCTACATTATCAGCGAGTAAAAAGACTACATTTTGTCCTCTTATTCCCACGGGAACGGGAACTAAGCGGGTGAAACCGCGGGCAAAATGCTTGTATTAGTATATATTATGGCATTTTATTAATGAAAACCTGAGTTTCTTAACCCGTACTTCAAATGTTTGTAATTAATTTAATTTAAAATGATATATGTATAAATATATACTCATTATGTGTTGTTTGGTGCATTAATAATCGTGTATATTTTCTTACTAAAAATAACAATATTTTTTTAGTTCGACCAAAGTTACGAAAAGTCGAAAGACGGTTGGTCCCTGTATTGGAAATGTTGTCTGTTGACGAACTTATGGAAACAAATACGTATCAACGTTTCAATAAATTAATTGAATCGGTTTTTGAGACTATTGACGATGACATAATAGTAACTGATGAAATGGGTAAGTTTATTTAAATTAATAAAAATGATAATTATTAATATCATCGTTACTATTTTTTAATTGAGATTAACTCTTTTAATTTACCGTAGAGGGTACAGATATTCCTGAAGATATGTTGCTGCCTCGGTATCAACTACAGGAGTTATGTGCTGAAGCGGCAAAGCTAAAAAATCTCGGTGCTATGGAAGCCATTCCAGCTGATAGATTAGTTCGGCTGCTGAGCATATTGGAAAAGAACATAAGAGCTGCAGAAAAAATGTCGCTTATAGGAGATCCCGTAAGTGTTACATTTTAAAGATGTGAAATCATATACTTTAGTTATTATTTATAATATTTTTTTTAATCTTTATAACTTTTGCAGGAGGATAGTGAAGAAATGCGACAAATATGGATAGAGTCAGCTTTAGACAGAGTTATGTGTGCATCTGATTCGAGTCTCACGGCCTTGTACATAATGACTTCTCCCAGTATGCCTAAACGCATATTCTTAGAAGATGTAATAGATAGAATCATTATGTTTATAAAGTTTCAGCTCAATAACACTATTTACTGTGTATATGATCCAGTTTACAGTATTCAAAGCACTTCAAAAAAGAAAGGTAGAGTATATCGTTTTCAATATAAACCTACAAATGTATTTTATTAGATAAAGTTTTGCTTAAGTATAGGTAATATTATTTGTAATATACACCAGCTTGACATTTTACAAATAACTGAGACCTGCTATGAAAGCATATTTAGTTAAAAGTATAGAAAGTTAAATTCGAACATGCGGGTCATGCAAGGGAGAGTTGTAAATTCATTACAAAACAATTTGTATTCTAATACCGTCTAACGAATGTATGTATGTAACGTTGTATAAGCTTAGTTTTTTTGTTTCTTACGAGTATTTTCTAAAGAGTAAATTTACTACTCGGTGGTAATTGGCCACCTTTGCCTACGGACAACGCCTTCACTAGAATTATACACCGACATCGTATTTGTCTATGATAACATTGGTGTCAGCGAAACAACGTGTATCGATCAGTACGGCCGCTTAGCGGTAAGTTATCTGTAACCTAGACGACGAGATGAGTCTGCACGGATACCGGTGAAAAATATTTGTGGATTACGTCGTATAATGTGGTGCTGAGCGTAGAGTGACCGACGGCGGTGTGCGCAGTGGACGGGCGCAAGCGGCGCGGCGGCGGCGCGGGCGGCGCCAGCAAGCGCGGCGGGAACTCCACGCGCGCCGTGCGCGAGCTGTACACGCACGCGCACGAGTGCGTCACGCTGCTGGCCGAGCTGTTCGCGGCGCACCACCTCACCGACACCACGGTGCTGCACGCCTCCACCGTCGGCGTCTCGCCCTTCTTCGTCGAGAACATCAGCGAGCTGCAGCTGTCCGCGCTCAAGCTCGTCACCACGGTGAGGATACGTGCACTCCATGCTGTCGAATTGAATTGGCAGTATTGTTTAGCAGAGTTACTACATTTTCTACATTTTTAACAGATATTCACCAAATACGAGCAACACAGGCGGCTGTTGCTGGAGGATATTTTGGCATCGATAGCTCGAATACCGAGTTCGAAACACAACCTCCGCTCGTTTCAATTGAGTTCCAATCAACACATTCAAATGTTGACGGCGCTCGTCCTGCAGCTGGTCCAGAGTGTCGTCACTTTGCCCGAAACGCTCTGCAAATCGAATGACAAAGAAAAAGATAAGGAGCACTCCGAATCTGACAATAAAAAGGTACACTTTTACATACATGTATGAAAACATTGAAATAACTCTTCTCGGCCTCAAAAATAGTCTCATATTATTCCCGTTTTATGTTTTCAGCATGTAGATAAAGATCTCATGATTATATCGAAATATGAAGCTGCCATTAGTGTGGGTGGTACGTTTCTCACATCATTCCTGAATAAATGTCGGAGTAGATCGGAAGAAGTCGACTTCCGACCTCTGTTCGAAAACTTCGTTCATGATCTTTTAACAACAGTCAACAAACCGGAATGGCCGGCAACCGAGCTGTTGCTAAGTCTACTCGGAACAATGCTCGTAAGTGAATATTCGTTCACTTGACCTGTTCAAATCAAAAAATAAAATCATTAAATACTTGAACTATAGAAGCAACCACTATAATTCTTACAAGTATAATGAATGTATCTCTTACAACTTTTTCTTTAAAAAAGTGAGCATCTAATTATAAATATGTTTTGAATTTAGGTAAAATACATGTCGGACAAATCGATGGAGATGCCGGTGCGCGTGGCGTCGCTGGAGTACCTGGGGCTCGTGGCGTCGCGACTGCGGCGGGACAGCGTCACGTCCCGCGCCAAGCTCGCCACCATGGACGCCGTCGTGCGGGACATCCGCGCCGAGGAGGAGAAGGACGGCTGCCAGCAACATGTAATTGTCACGTTGTTAACAGCTAGAAAATTTCTGTAATTTCGCTATCGCATTCCATTCCTGAAACGCAACGTTCGGGAAATCCGTATCGTTTGACGAGGAAGTATATTGCTTTCAGTTCTTTTAGCTCTCTAAAGATAACAGTAGATGTCGGTCAATTTAAAAAAATAATATTTTAATTGGCCTGAATTTAAGACTTATTTTCTCTTTAATTAGTCTTAAATTCTTAATGTATTGCAAAAATTGTTATTTTCAAAATTATAAAATGCAAACTAGACAAATTAACACATACTATGGCATTAATAATATTTTTACATAATCTTTCAGTCACTTACATCGGGATTAGATGAAGACGAGGAGAGAACAGAATTCCTACAAAGGGTATTGCTCGATTACTTGGCCATTAATGGACAAAAAGACCAAGCATGGAACTGCGCGAGGCATTTCTATATCACGCAATGGTACAGAGACATGGTGGTTCAGCCGAAAAATTCATCACCTACTAAAAGACCGAAACACAAATCGAAGAAAAAACATAAAGAAGAAAGCAGCGAAGAAGAATCTGACCCGGACGACGATAGTGACGGCGGAATTAAAGAACCGAAGTTAGATAAGAAACACGTTTCGAGTGCTATCATGTCGGCAGAAAAATTCAAGACCATCGAGCGACGGAAGAATTTCTTTCTTGAAAAAATTAGACCATTCCGTTACCAAGGTGGAACTCAAGTTCAAGTGATGCAATCATATATAGACTATAGTGGAGCAGAGTTGATCTCTCAATACTTAGCGTCAAAGAGGTCGTTCTCTCAGAGCTTCGATAGGTACCTTAGGAAGATTCTAGTTATTTTGTGTGAGAACACTATTGCTATACGTACAAAAGCTATGAAATGTTTGACGATGATCGTCGAGGCCGACCCCGCGGTGCTGGCGAGGCCGGATATGAAGATAGGGGTGAACCGATCGTTCCTCGATCAATCCACGGCCGTGCGGGAAGCAGCCGTCGATCTCGTCGGCAAGTTCGTGCTCAGCCGGCCTGATCTGATCGACAAGTATTACGAAATGCTCTCGAATAGAATATTAGTAAGTCACTTTATTTATTCTCATTAGTTTATTTGTCAAAGTGTCAATTTAGTGTAATTAATATTTTATCTTTATCATACCTAACTTATAATAAAATAAGTAATAGATATTTTGTGTTTAGCTTTTTTTTATATTTGCGTTTCTTTTTAGGACACGGGTGTCTCAGTGCGTAAAAGAGTGATAAAAATCTTGAAAGACATTTGTATAGAATGTCCGGAGTTTCCGAAAATCCCCGAAATTTGTGTGAAAATGATCAGAAGGGTAAACGACGAAGAAGGTATAAGAAAGCTGGTAATGGAGGTGTTTCAAAATATGTGGTTCAGCCCTTGTCCCAACTCGGCTCGCCACGGCGCGCTCGACATCACGGCGGCCACGGCCGACCCGCTCACCAGGAAGGTGCTCAACATCACCGACGTCGTGGTATCCTCGCGCGACATGGGCCTCGAATGGTTTCAGCAGCTACTCATGAGTGTAAGTTATTCGAAACGAGAAGAAACCCACTGCTCTGTAATACGACTTTAAACATATATTTTTGTCATTCTAGTTGTTCAAACCCAAAGAAGATAAAGATGACTCGACGAAAATTATTTACCAACCACCCAAATCTCTATTGGTTGCCTGCCAACAAATTGTTGACTGCCTTATCGAACATTTACTACAGTTGGAAGAAACCAATACAGATGGTAAAAATAACTATAAATATAAAATGTAACCCAATCCTATTTGTAAGATAAGATAATTTTAATAATTATTAATTCTAGGTATGGGTTCGTCACAACGCATTTTGGCTTGTCTCTCGACGCTGCATTTATTTGCGAAAATAAGACCACAATTACTAGTTAATCATGCATTAACTCTACAGCCTTATCTCTCTCTAAAATGTCAGGTAATTTAAAAAAAAAAACAATTATATCTCCACAATTTTGTATGAAGCACACTTATTTTAAGATAGAAACAAATTTCAAACATTTTCATTGTCAATGTAAAAATCGTTCATATATAATATATATTTATTTTCATAATCATATAACGCACAATAGCGATAATGTAACACATGTCGTCCGAAACATTTTAGAACCAATACGAGCAGCAAATAATGTCGACGGTGGCCTCGACCCTGGAGCTTGTAGTGCCGCTCATGGAGCATCCGAGTGAGGTGTTCCTGGCGCAGCTGGAGGAGGACGCTGTGAAGCTAATCCTGCAACACGGACAGCTAGTCATTGCGTCCTGCATCGCCTGTCTAGCGGCCATTGTCAATAACCTCACGCGCAACTACAAGCTTATCAGGGACGTCTTTAACAAGTATCACGGTAAGTGAACTAATAGTAACAACACTTATTAGTGAATGAATGAATGAAATTGAACTAATTGACTCGTGTATTCCTCCAGGTGTACTGCTACAGTGGAAACACAGTTGGCAACGCAACCCGGACATGACTCGAACTCTACACACGAGGCCGCACTTTCGTCGAGCTCTGTTTATCGTTGGGCTGCTGTTAAGATATTTTGACTTCACCGACAGTAAAGTTATTGAAGGCTTAACGGTTAGTATATTAAAAACAGACAAAAGGAAAGGCTGTCATAATAATATTCAAACATATCTATACTAATATAAAGGGAAAGATTTGATTTGTTGTTTGTTTTGTATGTTACGATTTAACTCAAAAACTACACGAAACCATTTCACCATTAGAAATTTACATCTTTACTGAGTAACATAGGCTACATTTAGAAAAAAAAATTAGAGATCCCTACCTAAAATGGAACAATGTATCCCAAGGTATCAAAATGTTTCTTATAAGTCATTATTTTGCGTGCCCTGTGAAAACTGTTGATGATATATAAAATAGTGTTCTATATATTACAATATTAAAACCTTAAATAAATACAAATAAAAATTTAAAATATTTATAGTATACAAATCGTGACCGCGTTAAATGGTGGCAAGAATGCTGCAGCATTTCCCCTTTGAAGCGCAATTACGATTCTGGGCGAAAAATTAACCAGCCCTCCTGTCAATTTTAAAATATTAATAGTACTTATAATTGCTCACAAAAAGTCCATGATGGTATATGCCCAACTAATGTAGTTAAGCCACAGTAACAGTTTTTGTTTAAATTATTAACTTCGAATATGGGTGGAATCAAATAGCGGTGATACCATGATATTAATCCTTATCTATTTAAATGGTTTGATAATTAAGGTTGATTATGTACGTGTAAATTCCACTTTAAATTATGTGGATCGGACTTTTCGTTTAGAAGCTATGCCGGGTATAAAAATTCTCTAAATAAGAAAATTGACACGGTTTGAGCAAATGTTCTGCATTTACGGCCTTATTTATAAACGTTGCTAAGTTACTGGTTAGCTAAACACTGATTTGTCTCTTTCTGTCATTATTGATTTGACATACGAAAGAAGAAGACAAAATATTGTTTAACTAATCACCAGTTAAATAAAGTTTATGAATAAGGCGGTTAGTCTTTTAACAAATGCTAATTTACGTATTTACGTTAAATAATAGTTTTCGCGGACGAAGTCGCGGGCGAAGTGCTAGTAACAATATAAATACATATAGTACGTTCGTAGAATCAAAGAAAGAATAGAAAAACATACCATAGATAGACATAGTCCGTGCAATTTGCTCATAGATCTGCTATATTATGCACTTTAAATAGTTCTTGATCAATATAACTTTATTTATAATACAACACTATTCCACTTAACTGCTGATTTCCACTTTAATTGCACTTACAAAGGTCCTATAACAACTTCTCCGATATTCAAAAGGCCATTATTTTCGAGAACGAGAATAATGAATATCATAGATTATTCAAGCCACGGTCGTATACACAGGTCTGGCAACTGAGTCCAATTTCAGTGGTGAGAGATGAGGTGCGAGTGTGTAACAACTGCTAATTCGCAATACCATCCGCTTGAGGTACTACGTCGCTATTCGTACGTCGATATTTTTCTCTCCCGAGTATTGAGTTATTTAATCATTGTTATATCGTTTTGTTGTTTTGCGGATTTTTTGTTATTTTTGTTTTGTTATTTAACTATTTTGTTTGGATTTGAAAAAGTGTTCGGGATAATTATTACGCGAATTGTCATGCCTCTGGCCGCCGTAAATTGAACTTAACAGCATCAGTATGTCAACGTACCCCATACTGAAGTTGCAAGACCTGTTTATACGACCGTGATTCATGCTACAGATTATGTCGCGTCAATTCGATATCAAATTTTTCTATTAGTTTACCAGTTACTATTAGTTATTTTGAACATTACAGAGTGACATTAAGGAGCAAGTATTTGCGACGCTTATGTATTTCGTGGGCTTAGAAGACGAAGACTTTGTATCGCATACGCTCAAAGCGCTCGGATCAGTGTGCGTGCGGCACTACGAGTTCATGCTGCGACCAGAGCTGAAAGAATTCTATCATCAACTTTTGACCTTCGAACTAGCGCCTATAGAAATGAAAGCTGATGTTCTTAGAAATATTGAAATGTACTTACAAGAAGAGGAACAGAGGATGATTAGACAAGATAAGGAATGTACGTATCTATCTTATATTTCTGTATACTTTTTGTAAAGTAAACGGTAATGTAAAAATATATAAGATCGTTTAAATAATTTTTCAAAAGATTCATGACTTCCTTCATAAAAATACATAATTTCAGGGTCGAAGCGATCGAAGCACGAAAATTTAAAGGAGATGGGAGATGTGTCGTCCGGCATGGCATCCACCGTCATCCAGCTGTACCTCAAGGAGATCCTGGGCTCCTTTCTGCACGGGAGTACCGTGGTGCGCTCCAGCGCCATGAAGGTGGTGCAGCTGGTCCTGGCACAGGGACTCGTGCACCCCGTGCAGGTCAGTGCTATCTAATGTTTCACGTTTTTACAAGTTAATGTCATATTAATATTAATTAACCTAAATATAGTCGATATTATTTACTATTATCTTAAATTATCTACATAGCGCGATTAAAAAGCATTTTTCATCCCATATTTAGTACTGTAATATCATATCAAGCTCATAGACATTTGCAGCTGCAATTAACAAAACATATCTTAATTTATATCGAGAAATAATTTCAGATTGATGTGAAGTGTGCCAATAATTATTTGTATTTGAATTAGTGTTACTCTCATTATATCTATTAATAAGGTATCTTGGGATATAAGTTTTATTATTTTATTGTTCTTATATTTCGTTGTTTTTCAGATTGTTCCATATTTAATATGTATGAGCACGGACACAGAGGTCACGGTGTCACATACGGCCGACAAAAATCTTCAGGAAATTGATAAGAAATATCCGGGTTTCATACATATGAAGGCGCAATTAGGCATAAAATTGTCATACCAGTTACAAAAAATTTTACAAAATAGCAGAAAAGGAGTAATTAGAGGGTTTAGGTAAGGTCTACTCCGTTACTTATGCAAAAAGTTAACTATATTAACATTAAAGTGTATGTATTATTAATTGACATAAAACATTATATAATAATATTTCAGGAAAAAAGAACAAGACGACTTACCAACAGCTCTCAATGGTTTTTTATATTCGCTGTTGCGTAATACGCGGCCGCAACGGCGAGCCTTAATATTGTCGCTATTGAAACAATTCGATGATGTGTCTGTAAGTTCTCCTTCAATTAATTTCGTTTGGGCACGTTTATTTATTTATGACATAAAATAACATATTCTCTTTGAATTCGCAGACTGCTCCACTGGATCAAATGTTGTACCTGGCTGATAATTTAAGTTACTTTCCGTATCAAGTTCAAGACGAACCACTTTTTATAATACACCATATTGATATTATTATTTCTACCTCGGGATCAAATTTACTACAGCTTTTTCGTGAGGTGAGCTTATCAAAATTTTAAATGAGACTTCGAAATGAATTAGTTTTTATAAATTGATCAGCTCATATTTACTTCTTTCTACCGATATATATAAACTGTCATAACTTGCTAAGAAGCCGTACATTGTAAAGCTATATTCCGATTTAAAGAGATCCACCGCTTTCGGTAAGTATAATTACAAGCACAAGAGACCTAAATATATAAATTTAAGTGCTCGTGGCGACGTTAACGGAGCGTTACGGGTATGAGGATTGTTTGACATTTCTTACGGTGCTAATTGGAGGTGAAAATCGCTTACCATAATGTGGCCTGTTTACAGTCTTGTTTCCTTTCGAGACGGGATCATAATCAACACCTTTTTACATAAAAACATGTGTATGTACATACATATACAGTGGTGGTCGTATAATTAGAAACACTACCAACGGTCCTTGACATTATGTAAGATACTTCACCGCAATCGTTTTTATTTTGAAATTAAACAATAAATAGGACAACAATATGTTCAACGATTTATCATTTATTAGAAAAACAATATAAATCCCATTACACAAGTGCAGTTTCAATATTACCTTACGGACAAACATTTAAACCAGTTTCAAGGTATGAACAATAATGGTCAACTAATTAGAAACAACAACAAAAAATAAAAAAAAACAATATTTTTTGAAGTATTAGTAATTAGTATTGTTATTGACGAAATAGCTACTATCCACAGCCTACCAATAGTTATAATTAATATTTAGTGGCGTATCCCTTATTTTCAATAGCAGCACTGCAACGACGTGGAATTGATTCAATCAATTTCATACATTTTTCTAGGGGGATTGAATTCCATGCTTCAACAAATGCTTCATATAGTTCGTTTTGACTGGTGTTACGTTTGTTTGAGACTTTCTTTTTAACAATATACCAGAGAATTTCTATCGGGTGTAAATCCGGACTATTTGCTGGCCAGTCTAAAACGGATATACGCTGTTCGCTAAGGAAACATTTGATGCTATTGGCCGCGTGTTTAGGGTCATTGTCATGCTGAAAGATCCAGGTTATAGGCAAATGATCGTCCGAGTAGGGAATCATTGTGTGCTCTAAGATATTTTTGTATTGCCATTGATCCATTGTACCGCCACCGTGCTTGACTATACTCCTTGTGTATTTATAATTAAAAGCATTGTTTACAGGGCGTCTAAATAGCGCTTTCCATCGGAATTTACCATATTTATTTTTGTTTCATCTGAAAATAACACTTTTTTCCATTCTCGTACCGTCCAATTAACATATTTTTTAGCGTATAATAATCGCTTATCTCGGTGTTGCTTGGTAAGAAGCGGTACCTATCGAGAGATTCTTCCAAACAATTTAGCTTCCACTAATCTTCGGCGTATCAGTCTTGACGAGATGTTTCTCGAGTCATCAGGCAATCAAACTTTATTTTTAATCTGGTTGGAGCCTTTACTTGGGTCTTTTTTAGCAACACGAACGATTAGCGTATCTTCTCTGGGAGAGGATTTTCTTGGCCGAGCCTTTCTAAGAACATTTTCAACAGTTCCATGTGTTTTATAATGATCAATTGCATTAAAAACTTTCTTAACAGAACAATTTAAATGCTCAGCTATTCTTCTGTACGCCCACTTATGATCTATATGTAAATTAACAATGCTTTGCCTAGTTGACGCGTCACTACTTTTATTTTTGCCCATTTGAACAAAATAAAATTCAGATTAAATATTGGATTACCGCCAAAATAATTGAAACGAGCTATGGATAATTTTTTTAAATGTTTCTTATTAGCCGTCCAAGCGGCCAGTAACAGAAAATAAACTCCTACATGTGTAAGACTTTTTGTAATTAAAAGTAAGATATGTTTTATATTTTATGCATTTAATGAGTTTTTTATCTGAGTGGTTATATTATTGCATGATTATTAATTATTGAATGTGTATATTTTTTACGAACATTTGTACGTTGAAGTTATACTTTCTTTATTCATTAGAAGTGTTTCTAATTATGTGACCACCACTGTATACATTAAAATTTGAAATGCATATTAACGTTGAAATATATATACATATGTATATGTATATTCAACACCTGAAAAACTCGAATACTTTTTGTTATATATTTTTTTATAAAATCTCTTATTTATAAAGTCAATTTTTAATTGAACGGCTGTAACGCGTTTTTGAGCTGCCAAGTCATAATATATAAAGCGGATAATCGAGGTTCTACTGTAGTTATTATTTATTGATTTCCTCAGTAATTTAGTTGCCAGATATATACATATATCAAAGAGGAAAGTATTCGTTACAAATGAACGAACGCCATGCAAAATACTCACTTTTGCGTTAGTGTTCAGTGTTGATTTCGTCAACAGGGCCTCGAGAAGACAGGCAGCGAGGAGAAGGAGTCGATGGAAGAAGAGGAAGACGAAGAGGAAGAGGCGGAAGCGCTGGTAGCGCGTCTGCCGCTCGCCACGCGCCCGCTCCGCGACGCCATGCGCCAGGCGCGCGGCTGTCTGCTACTGCTCGTGCTCAAGCAGCACCTCAAGCAGCTCTACGGGTTCACGGACGCGTTAGTACAATTCTTTACGTAGCACTGTATTCCAATTACAATATATTTGGTATACTTCCGATAACTTTGACTGCCGCGTTAGGAAATAGTTTAGCTTGGCGCGGCTGAATAGTTTAGGTAGTAAATAGATAGTATATTATTAGATGCATCTACAATGCGTGCACAGTAATTGGTTTTAATACTATAATTAGTGGGATTAGATAATATTAATATGGTGTATATTTTTCCTATTTTTAATTCCATGATGAAATTGACATTTATACGAACAGGAAAATCAACCAGTATTCCCCGTCGGAAAGTGTCAAAGTTTACGAGAAGGCGGTATCCCGGCGGCTCGCGCCTCAGTTTGAGCCCAAGGCCACAATCGCACAGTTGCAAGACACGAACGACGAACAGGAACTCGACGAACGAGGCCGAAGAAGGCTCGTCGACGACTATCTAGAGGTAAACGAGCTCGTTCACAACACAAAATAACCCTTCAGATACCTCGTTTAAACATAACGGATACATTCATACAATATCTCATTTTGTCTTACAGTTCAAGCAACTAATGCTGAAGTTCGACCCCGAAGAGGAGGAGGACGAGGAGGCGGCCGGCGCCGCGCCTGCGCCCGCGAGCGGCGGCGCGGCGGGCGCGGCGGGGGGCGCGGGCGGCGCGGGGGGCGCAGGCGGCGCCGCGGGCGCGACCTAGCCGCGGGCGGCGCCGCGCGCTCCCGCGGTGGACGATATTGTGTCAGTGTGACGTGCTGTGACGCTCCGGGACCGCGCCGAGCCGCACGATCGCTTCGCTACACACGTACGCGCCCGAATCCTCCGCTCGGCTCTTTTCGATTCGAAGACGGTCGATTATATTATATACGTTGGTTTAATTTATTACGCGGCCGAACCGCGGGCGACGATGCGAGCGCGCGCTCGCCCGCGGCGGCCGTGGATCTTGAATTCTTTATATAAGTTATATTTGAGAAACTCGATTTTGTTTTATATTAAAAAGTCTTGTGTGTAGATAATTTTTATGAAGAATATAAAGTATATGTACCAACACTGACTTGAATCTTTCAAAAGTATTTTTTTTTTTTTACTTTAATCTCAAATTTTCGAGCGCGCGATACAGATGAAGCGAGCTAAGTGAATAGGTCAATTTTCTTGTTGTGTAAAGTCTGTCACGATTGCGAAAAGTAAAATGCATAATTTTTATACGTATCGGCGTCTATGTAATATAGAATAAAAGGTATATGTTGATTCGAAGGGTACTGCAATAAACTGCATTTCAAATAATAATATTAAGAATGATAGATTTTTATATTTTATTTTGTATTTACATCCCGTTTTAATATTCACTGTCGATCTTTGGGGTAAGAAAATAAACCTCAAAATTCATATAAATATATAGGTGTCTATTTTTAAAAACCATACTTTAAGTAATTATTTATTTCAGTGTTACTAAATGTAACTTTATATTATCATTTGTTTATTAGGGGACACTGTATACTAACATAATATTTGGTTATGGGGCATAAAATGATCATGAAAAAAGTAAAGTAACGAAAATATGTTTTATTATATATACCAAGTACAAAATAATTATGTGGCTATACACATAAACGCTATAAAAGAGGCGGACATGCTAACATAACTTTTGGACAAATTTAATTCCACATGGAACATCAGAAAACATAAGTATCAAATTGATATTTTTTTTAATAAAAAAGTTAAATAATTTACATTTCTATAAAGATAATTTAGCTTGCCTCTCTTCCGATATAGCAAATTTATTACAAAGAAAGAATATAAGAGTTTCTGATGTCGGCTTAACTTTTCCCTCCGCAATAAGTCTCTTCAAGTTACGGATACGCTGCTTGTGTGGATACTCCCTGGACCTAGATTTTTCATTCTGTAAATGTAAATCAAGAGTAAGAAAATAATGTTTCTTAACTGAGCTGTCATTTAACCTAAGAAAACTAAAAATGCAAAGAAATAAACCTTTATGGTCATGTATAAAACTTAATAAATATATGGAAAAAAACTAAAATATAATTATAGTATAATTAACGTTGACGATTTATTCTGCTCTGAACACTGTGGTGTATTTGATTCGACTGGAAGCCAACAATGATACTTTCATAAAAATTTAGCTCAAAGGCACGATGCCTGTACAAATTTACATAAAAAAATATTGTGTTAACCATATATGTATATAATCCCTTTTTGTGGTATATACTGTATATATATATATTTTAATTAATCGACTCAATCAATGAACAGACAATTATATATAATACTTATATTTAAGTCTACATATAAAAGTCTGTATCTTAATAATGAATATTTATATACTACCTAAGTCACCTGTTCATGTGTATAAAATACCCCAGTGAAATAAAAATTGGATTTGTAAATACTGTAAAGATCCGAACTTACACATATACGGGGAAAATCGAGAACTTTTCTTTTTCTGAAGACAGTAAAAAAATAAAAAGATGACCTTACATAGATATATTATTAATGATTGGAGACTGACAAATATATACAGGTACCTCTTCCTGTACTTGGCTATCAGTGAGTGATACATCGGGAACGGAGTTGTCCCACATGACGGGGTGCCACGAGCGGCGCACCGCCTTCTCCGGCGCCGGGGCACGCTGCGGGGGCTTGAGGGGTAGCGATCGAACATCTACATATTCATCTTCATCGAAATCTTCGGTCTCCTTATTCATGATTGACTAGAAAAAATATCTTGAATTATATTTTGATCAAACTCACTCACTTGATCTAAAATAAGGATTTTCATCACATTTTTAGTAGCAAAATCTTAGATAATTTCAGAGAATTAATAGAAAACTACAAAATTGTTTTTACTGTTCAAAATTACGAGTACCTATACCATATTTTATCCGTTCTTTCTCTTAACAGATGTATCTCTAGTCTAATTAGACGTTTCGATTTACGTAATTCGCATAGAGCTGAAAATTGGTAAAGGTCTACTATTTGTAGACCTTTACCATATTACAAAAACTCCTTCTTTTATATTATAGTTAGGCGGACGATCATATGGGCCACCTGATGGTAAGTGGTTACCAAGGCCCATAGACATTAGTATTGTAAGAAATGTTAACCACCGCTTACATTGCCAATGCGCCACCAACCTTGGGAACTAAGATGTTATGTTCCTTGTGCCTAATTACACTGGCTCACTCACCCTTAAAACCGGAACACAACAAAACTAAGTACTGCTGTTTTTCGGGAGAATATCTGATGAGTGGGTGGTACCTACGACGTTATAGTAAGGGCGACCGGGTACAAAAGTAACAGTTTGTACTTTTAGCTTGGTTTCTGGTTGGGTTTTATTATTTTGATAAAATTAATATAACTATTTATAAATTATGTTTATGTTCTTTAAATTAGTATCTTGATTTACCTCATTATTGTGTATTTTATATGAATTACATAAAATATATGAATTACTTAAAAAAAAAGTCGTCATTTGTTCCTCTTACTTTCGACCTGCCGAGGTGGTCGAGGTGGTGGCAAAGGGATTTGTAATTAATATGATATATTTTAAATCAATAAATTATTTATTACAAAAATTGATATTAATAATAAATTAAAGTTTGTATTTTAAATGTTTAAAAATTATAAAATTTACGAAGTTCAGTATTATTAACTCTTCTTTAATTATTAGTTTTGGTAATGAGATCTATTTTATTATAGGTTCATTTTTTCTAATCAGACAGTCCGAATCAGAATTCAGTATCACTCTTGCCGCTTCGCAATTATTGCACACATAACTTGTAACATCATTGACGCATACAGCATGTGACCATATTTTACAACCGAAACATTGTATCCATCCATTGCTCATTTGGTCGAATATTGCTAAACATTTCTAAATTTCTGTAGCCCGCTTGGTCCTGGTACTGGTAGGTTAGATCTGATCAGAATTTGAGTTAGTTAGCAGAGAATCAGCGTCAGCAGAGATTGATTTCGGTATACAGATAGTGATAAGCTCTTCAGCAGCTTTTCGGTACACTTCCATATCTGAACTTCCGCGTGTGCTGGTTTTTACGCGTTGCCGCGACATTCTGTTAAAGTAAACACATATATAAAAAAATTACGTAAGATAATAAATTCGAGAATAGGGCTATGTTACTTTTGCACTCCACCACATTTTTGTTAAAATATGAAAAATCATTTTTGTCTAGCCAGACATAGACAAAAATTATTTATAACACTGTGCAATCAATCTAATCAATAATTGATCGGCAAATATTCAGATGAATATCATTATTTTAATATTACGTAAACATTAAATAAGTAAACATTAAATAAGTAAACGCCAAAAAACTTACTTTTGATTAGTAAAATCACGTAGTGTCCTCTCACACAACCTAACAGCGTGCGACGCACACGGCGACTTAATCTAAGTATGTACACTGTATTTCAAGATTCCGTTTAGTCTTTATTTTATCAAAATCGGCTGAGTCTATCAAAAGTTATAAAAACATACGTATTTTTGTTGTTATCTATACAGATAATGTTCCTAATTCAACATGAATTACAAGCGTTAGAAACCTAATATTTTGGCAGTTGATACATTTTATAATGTAAACCCCACTTAGAAAGGATATCTGGAAATTCCACCCCTAAAATGTTAAACTAAAGGATGAACGATTACTTAGAAACCCGTCAATTTTAAAGTTAGAAGCATAAAATTAAATATAATATAAACTTCTGGTTATTTCTAAATAAAAGTGAATTTCAGTTTTTGAAAATCTACCTTCTAAGAGGGAAAAGTAGGGGTTATTAACTGGCTCTCTTCTTAATATAAATTATAATGTCATTCTGTCATCATTTCAAATTTTCGATGACTTTTACATTAATGACTTTTACATGATGAAAAGTTCGATGACTTTTACATTAATGGAAACTAATATTAAAAATGCGAATGTAAACTTGTTTGTTTGTTACGCCTTCTCGCCTAAGCCACTAAACCGATTTTAAAAATTCTTTTACCAATGAAAAGCTACATTATCAGTAACATAGGCTACATTTTGTCTCCGTATTCTCAAGGAAACGGGAACTACGCGGGTGAAACCGCGGGCAAAACGCTAGTATTTTATATTTGATCTAAATGCATATAATAAAAATGTAATTGATTACTGTCTACATGGAAGATATAAGAGTAAACTATTATCGGGTGCCTTTATCTATGCAATAGAACACAAACCAATGATTTTTAGAATTTTTGTCTGTGCGTTTGTGAGCGCTAATCTTAGGAACGGCTTAACGGCTGATTTGGGTGCAGTTTGTACTAATGTATTGTGGCAAGCTTCACTTAAATTGAATTTTTTTTTTTTTTTTTTTATTGTATAAGAAGGCGGACGAGCGTATGGGCGACCTGATGGTAAGTGGTCACCAACGCCCATAAACAATGGTATTGTAAGAAATGTTAACCATCGCTTACATCGCCAATGCGCCACCAACTTTGGGAATTAAGATGTTACGTCCCTTGTGCCTGTAATTACACTGGCTCACTCACCCTTCAAACCGGAACACAACAATAACAAGTACTGCTGTTTTGCGGTAGAATATCTGATGAGTGGGTGGTACCTACCCAGACGAGCTTGCACAAAGCTCTACCACCAAGTAAATGTTTGTTTTATTTCAATTGGTTTTACGAAGAAATGAATAAATATAAGAAGTTATGTAAATTTGAAGAATCATGTCGAACATTTATTCGTTAATAATGCTATCAAATAACTGTTCAGTTGAATTGGCTGAAACTTTAACTGGTTCCTATAAATGATAGGCTGTAAAATTATCATGATTAAAAGCTTATAGGAACATAACAAAGTAAAAAATGGACATTTTCAGAGAATTTAATTCTTCCATAAAATCACATTTATTTATTTTACAGCTGGATTTTGTATGTCTGTATAGCTACTGTTGTCGATAAAAGTTATTGTAGCATAACATGGCTAAGATCAACATTGATTAAAGACAGATTAAATGGACTTTGTATGCTCAGTGTATTTAAAAAAATAAATTGTAAACGGTATAAGCGATTCTTTCACGGGAGGCGTCATAAGCCGTTTTGCTGAAGATCCTCAAAAATTACTTTTAAAATAGATATCTAATTTATTTAAGTAAACGATTAAAATTAAATAAATGCATGTTTATATAATATATTTATTTAAGCAAGAGGTGGCGATAGGTGTATTGTCCGGCGTCTGGAGGGCTGCGGCATTCCAGGGGTCGGTTCTTAGCCCAATTCTATGGAACGTCGGCTTTGACTGGCTCCTGCGGGCAATTGTCTGTCCCGGAATGGGGTTTTCACGAAGTAGGCACGTCGTTCGTCGAATGTTGGGTACTACAGTTTGTACTAATGTATTGTGGCAAACTTCACTTAAATTGAATTTTAAATGTTTTTTTTTTTTTTATTGTATAGGTTGGCGGACGAGCATATGGGCCACCTGATGGTAAGTGGTCATCAACGCCCATAGACATTGGCAGTGTAAAATATGTTAACCATCGCTAACATTGCCAATGCGCCACCAACCTTGGGAAGTATCCCAAGGTTGGTGGTGCATTGGCGATGTAAGCGATGGTTATCATCTCTTACAATGTCAGGGCGTTGGTGACCACTTACCATCAGGTGGCCCATAAGCTCCTCCGCCTCCCTATGTTATAAAAAATGTACAACTTAATTGCATTTATTACGACACGAATTACGGTATAAACGGTAAGCTCGATATTCACTTGGCCACTAAGGTCATCGTTCATGTCGCTCACGTCGGGAGCGGTTTTTGGACGCGAGTCAAACGAACGAGCAGTTAGGCGAACTTTGTTATTGTTGCCGTTTTAATAGCGGAAATTGAGGAAAATGGGATGTTCTATTTTAGCACGAAATACAACGCTATTGCCATTAAAACGCACACGTTGTCTTTTGTTGTCAAGTTGGGGTAAAAATGAATACAACACGATTCAAAAACTCGTCTACTAAAAAACATTTCTCAATTTGACCATTGGAATACGACCAGAAAAATACGAAAAAAAAAAATAACAGCGGTTCGGAGACAACCGAGTCTTAACTTGACACGTTACAAAGACACAATAAAATACGTATAAAATTCGATTCTTGTTACTCGGCCTATTGTTATGTTAAGAAGAAAATATTATTATGTTAATAAAAAATGATAGGTATATATTTAGGTATAAACATCGACATCGAAATTCACGATTAACATATTAAAAAATACCAATCTAAAAATCAACTAATATATTATTAACGTTTTTAAATGAATTCCTAGAAAGAAAGAAACACAAACTAATCATTAAATTTTTAGAAATAAATATTACTAAAATAGTAAAGTCCAAAGAAGAGTTTTTTTTATTGATAATATACAGGCGGACTAGTAAATGGGCCACCTGATGGTAAATATTAACCATAGCGATTATCTTACTCCAAACATCCGAACACAACATACTAAGTAATGCTGCACCGACCCAGACGGGCATGAGAAAAGCGTACCACTAAGTACCTATGTTTCTTTAGTAGTTATCGTAAAAAGTTCACGCGTATTTAACTGATTCATGAGTTTTTTAAAAAGGATCAAAGGACAATACGTTAAATATATTTTTATTAGGTTATTTGTTATATGTAGAAGAAAAAGGAAAATTAAAACATTCTTATTCAAAATTCAGTTGGAAGGTCAACATGCTCGATCCAGGCTTTAACAAATCCAGTGTATCAGTACAGAAATAAACTTCGCAATCTGCTTCACATGAAACGACGCAATTGCTGTTTTTTGTCGAACCACTAACTTGGCACAGTGACAAGATATCGTTTTATTGAAATCGAAAGCTATGTTACAATAACGTCAATCAAAGTAGATTCATGAACCAATTTAGTTTCTATATAGTGCATATATAAAATATATATTGTTTATTAATATATAATGATTAAGAACTTTAACTCCGAAACTGTAGGAAACCTACATACGAAAAAAGCCTCGAACCAAACTTTATTAAAATTGTACCAATATTAAATCCACATAATTTTCTATAATAAGGTAGTAATAAAGATGATCCTCCAATTTTCTTAAAAACGATAATATTGAAAAGTATAGTACCTTATTATCTTACTAATAATAGATAACTTGAATAAAAACCTAAACTCGCACATCGCGGAACGCGGAATGTATTTAATTAATTAAACATAATTATGAAACTTCATAACTTTTTCGTTTTTTAAATAGTTTTAAAATCTCATGGAGAACCTATTCATATAGGGTATATTACTCCTACGAAGTCTTAAGCTCTTATTGTAACATCATAATCAGGTGTCTGAAGACTGAAATTGCAGTTAATTATTTTTAAATTACGCAATTCATTTTAAAAATGTGACTTGCGGTAACTTCGATTTTATTAAATTGCAATCGGTTATTACAAGCCTATTTTGATTTTACCCTATAAACAAATTTTAAAATTAATTTATTGTTGCTTACTGCTATTTGCACAAAAATAAACCACATATAATAGTTTGGTATACTGATACTACAAGTAGTAACAAAACAATTACTAATTCATACAGAATAAACCAAGAAAAAGTACAAGGTAAATTGGACAAGATTGCATTTTACTCACGATTTAAAAAAAGCACAATCTTTTTCTTCTGATTTACACAACTGTTTTGCACTGCGGTAGATTTATATTGAAACGTTGTATTATTGGCTACTAATATCAAGTAGTCTTTATTTATAATCGCAGAACAGTGAACTGTGGCATGGGGAGAATGAAACTGAAATTAATTACTTTCTCTTGACTCTGAGTTTTGACAGCCTTCGATGCCAGCTACCGTTCCTTATTGATGTATCTTGGACAATTACCAGTAAAAATAGGAGCATCACAACAGTATTAACATTTAGGACGCTGACCGATTTTCATGCCAACTATTTAGATTCATTTATGTTGACCTGGTTTATGTTTATATTATCAACTATATCTCCTACGTATATATACTATTACAATAGTACTTTTTATGGAATTCTATTGATGTAAAAATAAATGACTATATTGTTTGTTTTATCTAGCTAGTTATCGATCACCATAATCTCCCAGAAACTTTACTAAATTATATAATTGGTACATATCAATAAAATATATATTTTAATACAACAACTTTAATATGTTTAATATTAAACAACATTTAAGTCCCAAATAGATCGTAGATAACTTAAATATACAGTAAGAAAATAAAACACTTCATTAATAAAATCAATTTTAATCGAAATATTTAAAACTAGTTAACAATAAACTGAATAAATTGAGCAGTCAAGCTTTAAAAAATAACAATTCCTACACTAGATTGTAAAAAATTTAACAGCGTGTTGCCCCAAATTGTATTTACTGTTTGTAACAATAATAATTGTTGTAATCATATTTTTTGTAATCTTATTTATGTTTCATGGTTAGATTGTCACTGCATCAATCTGTGAAATCTAACTTTATTATGCAACAAATAACTATTACCCGTTATCTATTCAGGTTTTAAATTAAAAGTTTTACAACTGTCACGCTCTAATTATGTTTTAAGTTGACTAACAATTATAGTCAAATTATGCGCCAGCTACAGCCTCATCAAATGAAGCTTCGTGTTCTGATCTGGAAAGCATATATTCAGGTAAAGTAACACCTAAAGCTGCGCTATATCGCGGAACAGTTTCCGCCCAATAAGCTGGTTTAGACTCAGCACCTGCAAATTCTTCAGGAGGCGCTACATTGGAATTATCGATGATTTTATCGTTAGTCTTTGAGTCAGATCCTTCGCTTCTTTTCACTTTTTGAGCAGTTTTCGCTACAGAATTAGTCGCGGCGACTGCTAAAGCAGCCTGGGGTGCCTTTTTACGTTTTAATTTTTTACCATAATTTGTTGAAGCTGCTGCTACATATGCAGCCGCTTTTGCTGGTGCACTTGTAGTAATGGTTTGACTCTCGGAGGCTTCATTTCCACCATCAATAGTTGCAGGTTTTGATGTGAATTCTTTAAGTTCTTGATATGCTAAATGACTTTGTTTAGGTGCAGATTCAGATACAAACATACATTCCTCATGTTTCAACCCATTTTTATCTAAACACTGATAACAAGTCATACCATTTTTTTGTACTTTTTTACATGAAGACCTATCCTTTTTTTTGAATTCAGCTAAAACATGCTCAACATCTTTTTTGGGTTCGTTGTCGGTGTAAAACCCTGGTAAAGCTTTTTTATAATCGTAAGACTTTGGTTTGACTTCTTCGGAATCATCTTCATTACTGGCTTCTCTTAGGGCTTCACTTGGTTTGGGTTTTGATGTATGTATGTAAAATGCTTTATATTTTTCACCGGAATCGTCTTCTTTATCCGCTTGTCTGTAACTACTGTAAGGTTTTTCATTTTCAGCTTTAGTAAATTTTTGCGGGGCAGTAGCATCTGCATTTGTTTCTTTTAACTTCTCAGATTGCTTTGGTTCTTTTGATTTTTGGTCATTTTCCGGCTCGTCGGGCTCATCATTGCTATCAAATTTTCTTTCTTTGGAATACGCATATTTATTATTTTTTGGTTCCGCAACATACGAACAAGATTCATAGTTTCCTCCTGTTTTAGCATCTTTACATGACATACATGTCATACCATCCCTTTTAACTTCCTTGCAGTTTCCTGGATTTTGTCTTATTTCAGCTGCCTGTTTTTCAGACAACTCTTTAATTCTGTCATATTCTTTATGATCATAGCCTGAGTCATAGCTATAGGGGTAGTCGTATTTATCCTTAGATTCCTTATTTTTCTTATAAGGGCTGCTATAGGGACTTTCGTCAAAAGCCTTGGGCTTAGATATATACTCCGCCTTATAATTATAAGGATCGTCCTCTTCATCTTCTTCAGCTTTTTTCAAGTTTTCCCTGCTTCTGCCTCCTGTATACCGTCGAATACGAGCTGGTCCTGCAATATAAGGATTTAGCTTGTAATTTTGTGCACCCTCAAGTTTTTCGATCAACTCCTCTTTGCGGTATTGTAAAGGATGTTGAACTTCAACATTTACAGTCGGTTGAAAATAAGCGGCGACTGTGGGATTTTTTTTCAGAGCTGCTAAAATATCTTTCTCCTCTTCATTCTCATCAGGCTTATAGACTCTATAAAAAGGATCATGTACGGTTCGTATATCGTATCGTAAAGGGCTAAGTTGCTGCGGTTGAGGATTAGTCTGCTGCTGTGCTTGCTTTGCTACTAACTTGGCTGACTTGCCGTATGGAAGAAAGCTTTGACTTGCTATGGGATTAAAGCCAAAATTATTAGCGGCGAATACATCTCTAGGCGCTACTTGACTTTGCAAAGAGTCAATAGAACTACTAACAATGGTATCAAACATTTTCGGATATTGACTTTTATCTACATTTAGAACTGCTGCGACAACGGGACTGGAAGCCAACGACGCTATGCCTGTAACCGTTAAAAGCTGTTATTTTTTAATATAATAGACAAATATGAAGCGTGCATTTAATACCGTATATTATAAAGACTTACCAGAATCTTTGTTGTCAAAAATTGAACCAAAATCGAAGGATTGAACGAATTCATTTTGACCTTCGTCATTTGAGGACACACTCGCACACACAACCCAAAGTATTAACTGTAAATAAAGAAATATAAATAAATAGTAACATAAATATATAATAAATAAATTGTTAATACATAAATTCATTTTCGTACCAGGCAACCTAATCTATACATTTTAAAATGGGTATAAACCCAAAAATTGATATTAGTAGTTAACAGTTCTTTCGCTATGTCGAGTTGTATTTCTGCGTTCGGCCGAGATGAAAGTAACGTCACACTATTACATTGACAAGATTTTATAGGCGTCAACATTGCGAAGGTGAAAGATCGGTGCAACAGAGCGCGCGTCACTCAAGCGTGTCTCGCCGGACAATGTCCGCTTACTCCATCCGGCAGTGTCTCTTGGGGTCAATACCTGCAATAGGCTTCTAGAGCATATTTTAGCTTCGAGCGATATATAAACATCGAGTGCCACCCAACATTACCGTCATTTGATACACTGTCTTGCTTATAGTGCAGTTCATTGTTTTATTTTCAAATTGGGAATGCGTTGGAAAAACGTAAATAAAGTGACCCAATCGCAATTCTTGTTTACGTTAACAACTTGTTAACAAGTCTCAGATATTTAAATATCCGTTGCTGATTTTTTCAGCAACGGATATTTAAATATCTGAGACTTGTTATTAAACAAAAAAAAATGTTTCGAATGAATGGATAATTAAAATAATCGAGATTACCGACTTCACTACGAGAGTTATTTTACGTCGAATTACTCAAGCACAAATAATTACCAAACAATAAAATAGAAAATCATTTTTATTGCATGATTTGAGTAATTAATTATTCGTTACAATAAGCCTAAAGAACAAATTGGTCACGGATATTTATAGTATTTCTTAACTACGAAAAAAGCAACTAGAAGCGAATTGTAAACTGAAGTTCTACAAACAAATGCAATATTTTTCTTTTTGCTTTAGGGAGTTTTATAATGATTTAAGTAAAGAAGTCCGTAAGTAAAGAATTCCTTTAAAATTTTAGTACTTAAAAAAATTATACATGTCAATATGCAAGTATTTCTTAAAATTTAAAAGCGATTTAAGTTTTTACGCGAGATAATATTTCATTAATATTAGAACAAATCAAAATCAGCACTTTCCGATTACAATAAGCTATGGGATTTTATAAAGTGACAATGAAATAAATAAATTTCAGCATTTTCGTTTATTATGTACCAAAAATTGTATGTGTTTATTGATTACAATACAAGACTCACACATAATAAATATTATATTGAGTTATTTAAGAATCACAATACAAATTGGAATGAATAAAGGTTACCATGAATAGAAATATTTATTCTATGTAATATATTATATAATCACTTAAAATAAAGTATACAGGCAGTGGCGTACCATCGGGTGCGGAGCCCAAATTTGCCGCCCTCTTATTTTTGCAATTTATTATAAAAAATTTAGGGGATGGTCAAAAGGGAACTTCTATTGAATAACACTAACCTGAAAAGTGAAATTAACTTTTTTTTTATTTAATTGTTTTTTTTAATATTTTAATTTTTTTTTTCTCCAACCGCCACCTATGATATGCCACCCCCGGTATAGTGCCGCCCGGTGCGGACCGCACCCTCCGCCCCGCCCCCATGCATACGCCACTGTATACAGGTTAATAGACACTTAATATAATATTTAAGTTTCGTTCAGTTTATCGAATAGAAGCCGTCCCTCCTCGCTTGTATCCCGTTCCAAAGCTGACAACAATGACTTCTGTAACAATACAATATCTACGTTTTATAATCACTTTACTTCAGATTACAGCGTGTTCAAGTCAGCTTAATTAACTAAATATTGCAACAAAAACTTCTCAATCATTAAAATAAAAGTAATGGTATTGATATGGTCTATTTGTAAATATGAGTTAAAATTATTTGTTATTTTTAATTTTTGATTTATGCACACAATCAAAATCATTGGAATAATAATAATAATACTCTGACCGATATTGACTTCAACTCACCCTGAATTTGTTGTTGGAATCTTGAAGTTTTTGGGATAAAACCCATAAATTAATCGCCAAACTGGTCATAGAACCTTCCTTGAGATCACCCCTCATAATAATCCGCCAAAACAATTCCAACGCCAAATTGTACTGTTTATTCGTTTCTTTTGCATCGCCGAGTGCTTTCAATACAACGAGCAATTCTTGACATATATTCGTAGCGTGGTTTTCTAAGACGTCTATGAACTCTTCTTCTGATCCATATAACTCGTCGTTAGAAATAACTTACCGAAAATAAATAACATAATATTAATATTAAAAAATATTTACAGTACGGTCAACTTCAACGATGGGAATGTGATGCTTATGTTAGAACATCATTGGCGCCTCTATAACGATATTTTTTTGGACATCAACGTAGATGTTAACGCCATTTTGTGAGGAGGTTTAACAGATCGGACATTAATATAGCCAAATAAGTCGACTTTATTTATAGTATAGACATAAAGAGAGTCAAATTAATGGATTATTCTGGCAGGATCAAATGCTAGTTCAGAGTAAAATAAAGACGCATTATGCTTTATTAAAAACAAAAGCAATATCCCAAAAACTTTTTAATTGTAATTAAGACTTTTGATTGGACGACGTCACGACTTGGCACTAGTGTGTGTTGTGACTGCAACACGTTTTTCGACAACATGGAAATCATGTCGTGCAGAGTACCTTTGGCGATAAATTATAAAAGCGCCCAATATTCCTTACACAACAAGAAAAGTCACAGAAGAAATCAATTAAATAATTGAATTCGTTTTATTATTATAAAATAATTTGTTACCCAAAACATACATTAAATATAATGGCCAAAATATTCTGGCCCTGTAGTACCCGTTTTAAATATTAAGAATATAAAAAACCGTATACCTCCATCTATGTGATAAATGTATTTTTCTTGCGTTAAATTGCAGAGTAGATCCAAAGTCCTGAGCAATAAGGTGTAATACAGGGGATCAGTTTTCCTCCAATGTATTCGTTCCATAGTTTTTATAAAACCACTCAGAATATATGCCTTACAGCTACTATCCACATTGTCCTGAGGTACATACATTAAAATAAGTTTTCATATACAATACAATACAATTAATACATATAACTGTAAAATAGGCTTTAGTCTGCACATTAAACCTATTTTCAAAATCAGAGGAACGATAAGTACTTAGCACATTTATACATTTACCAGTTCATTTATAAAAAAAATAACAATGTGTTAAAAGATGTTTGAATGGGCATTACATAAATTCAACAAATTATATGTTAACGACAATAGTTATAGACAAAAGTACACCAATCCTTTTTCTTTAAAACAAAAAAAAAGTTTCGCCTGCAATAACTTAATACGGCAGATTTTTGTTTGTGGGTTGACATGTAAATTGGTATACAGTGTGTAACAAAAACCTTGTCCGTCACGAAAGGGGCGGTGTGTTGGTGTTGGTGTGTTATAGACACAACTAAAAACGATATTAAATATCAAATATTCATTATTATAAAAATGTTATTGTAATTTAAAATACACATTTTAGTGCCATAATTCTTCAACATCGAGCAAATTTTTTGAAATGTGACAACACCAAATTCGTTAGGCGGCTTCTTTGAGTGCCTTTGAAACACCGCTGACACGTGTAAGGCCGTGTCACTACTACTAAGCGCGATATTGTGTGATATTATTTGCCAACTAAAATAAAAAAGCCTCAAATCGCCTAGCTCACACTCTCAGCAAATGATCTGAGCTAATTAGACTCTAAAGAGTAATTTATTTATTTACTTTATTTATTAAAATGTTCAGGGAAACATACAGTAATTTTATACTTATAAGTAAAACATTTTTTTTCTACACAATCAAGTTTCCATGACTAACTAAAACATAAACAATAACATTAACCACACACCTTATAAGAGACTAAAGGGAAAGAAATAATAAAATAAAAATAAATTAATGAGCGTGATGGAAGACTGCCCTAAACTTTTACCAAATATTTTATTACGTTTAGTTACTGAGGTCATGGCCTTATGTCCTCGCTGCCCGATAGGTAAGTACCTACCAAGCGTTGTTGTCACGCCAGTGTTGCCATGTGATTTTCGTCATTTTATTTAGTCAAATATAAATTTTACTAAGGGTAATTTTTTTACTTAGTATTTTAAAAATGATTACATATATTAAATCGACACGATACCTTGTAACCACTTCCGAATACGAATTTTGTTACACTTTGTATATGTAAGTGAATAAATGAAGAGAAAACGGACTAACGAATAAATGATGAAATATGATATTATGTATGAATAAAATACGCTATTGTTATAAAATAATGAGTCTTAAGACGGTGAGTGTACATATTTCATATAAATATAATACAAACATCGGTGCCAATACTCACCGGTAAAATGAGAAGGGTGGAGAGAAAATTGCTAAGGAGACCTTGAACCTTAACGTGCGTAGGTTTGTTCTGGCCGTCCTCTTGAACGTAAAGGGGAATATCGGGAATCAAGCTCACGAAAGCTTTCAAATTCGCCTCGGCTAAAAACACGGTTTAAATCAGGTTAAATATCACCTAGGTCATAGAGTGGATCGAATCAGTCAGCCGGCGGCTCACCCTGGCCGACGCAGGCGACGAG
Source organism: Nymphalis polychloros (assembly GCA_905220585.2). Lineage (NCBI taxonomy): Eukaryota > Metazoa > Arthropoda > Insecta > Lepidoptera > Nymphalidae > Nymphalis > Nymphalis polychloros. Next base: position 8,016,299 of record HG992247.1, read on the forward strand.
CAGCGCGGCGTGCGCGCCCAGCAGGTAGAGCTGCGCGCGGCACAGCGCGCACTGCAGCGACGGCACCGTCACGAAGCAGTACGCGGCGCACGCGCGCCACAGCCAGCGCCCGCGCGCCGCCCGCCCGCGCGCCGCCAGCGCCTGCACCGCCTGCGCCCGCCCCCCGTCGCGTTACATTCTCGTTCCCGGTAGCTAGGGTAAGGTTGCGATCGTTGGACCGCCGCGCCGCTTAGACTTTAAAAATCTCGGGAACTATTCATTTTCAAATCTTAACGTATTTTTTACAGATGCCAATGTAGCCGTCCGCTTGTCCCCTCTAATGCGAGTGCGAAAATAGGACAATATTACACTTAGAATGAAATCAGCATCAGCGAAATAGGCATTACAAGGAATGCCATGACGATTTCGAACGATGTTAGAAGTTTGGCTTTTAAAATAGCTGAAAGTAATAAATGAAGTAAAGATTCAATAAAATAAAAGATATCATTTATTTAATTATAGTTTCTTTTGTTTGTTAAGATTTGTGAAAATAAGACTGAAGAAACAACAGTACTTTGTATTGTTGTGTTCCGGTTTCAAGGGTGAGTGAGCCAGTGTAATTACAGGCACAAGGGACATAACATCTTAGTTCCCAAGGTTGGCGGCGCATTGGCGATGTAAGCGATGGTTAACATTTCTTACAATGCCACTTTCTATGGGCGTTGGTGACCACTTACCATCAGGTGGCCCAAATGCTCGCCCGCCTTCCTATAAAAAAAAACATAAAGGCTGACTTGAAATTTTATAGCGTTTGCTTTTATTTAGGTGAAACTGAGAGGCTCCTTCAATGAACCGATAGGGAACGTCTCCTTAGTCCAATGATAGTAATTGACTGGTCCATCGAAAGTGACGGCGGTTTAAATAAGGAAATCATCGAAATATTTGAATTTCCTGTTTTGTAACGTATTGCTTAATAACAAGTAAATGAAACTATAACTACAAGTACTTCAATGTATGGCTTTTTACTGACGACTTGTATTTATTCCTTCGTGGTATGGTTTAAAATTTACAGCTACTTAAAATTAAGTGGTCCAATATTAGCAACCTTCCCCTATATTCTCATTTAACAGACGATTATTGTTTTAATAATATCGGTTTGGCGAGGTTGAGGCATGAAAAAATTATAAAATAAAACTGTGGATATTACTAATCGGGCGATTGCTCCTCAAAAAGGAAATTGATCTATTTGAAGGGTGTAGTTTTCGTCATTTTACGGCTCAGTATTAATGACTACTGATGCTAATGAGGGACACCAATATCGAAGGTAATGGTAAGCGGAGTAACACACTCAGAGCGGAACACTGCACAACAAACGTTGGTTTATTACGAGGACTACGAAGTCGGACGAGCTTTTCACTGTGACTAGTTGTATCAGCGATGCTTTACGGGAAATCTGCTTAGAGGGCCTTAGTTTCCTTAGTGAAACCGTCGTTGTCCAGAGGTAGACGATGGAGCTTCCTCCCGCGCATAGTGCCGACTTGTCCGGAGCTTAAAACATAGAACGTTCCCTTGAACTCGTATCCTGTTTCAGACGGCCATGAAGACAGCAGTCTCGAGCTGTTAAACACAAAGTACCACGTTGGGAGGAGAAAAGTATCCCTAGTTTCCTTGACTAAAGCCCTTCAGAACCTCGAAGAGTGCACAAAGAGAGAGAGACGGCAGACATTCCCTCCTCACTTTTCTAAAAAAATCCGCTTCGTGAAAAAAAAGCTGTGGTTTTATTCAACTCTGCCGGAAACAACACAACATAAAATAACAAAGAAGACTATATAAATAAATGAAAGGGCAGTTCGCATAGATAAATGGTATATATACTCACGTGCACTAGAGTTTTAAGTACGGAATCGAGTTTAATAAATGCAGATCGACACTCAACGTAAAAATTCAACTGCTCCTGCACATCGTCCTGGTAGGATACCGTTTGAATGAATTTATTTATTAGATCTGAACTTATTTTTAACTCGTCTTCCACGGTTACCGCACTGAAATTGAATGTTAAATTTCACTTTGTTTAAACAAATGTTAAAGTGTATATAATGGAACACAGCTATGTTTTTACTATGATTTTTTATACATATATTCCTATATCTATATTTTATGACTAGACTTAAAAATCAGAAGTTACTAACATAGAGTCGCAGCACTTTCACATATAGTGCAGTATATACAGTGGTGGTCATATAATTAGAAACACTTCTTATGAATAAAGAAAGTATAACTTCAACGGGCAAATGTTCGTAAAAATATACACATTCAATAATTAATAATCATGCAATAATATAGCCACTCAAATAAAAAACTCATCAAATGCTTAAAATATAAAACATCTTACTTTTAATTACAAAATGAGTCTTAGACATGTAGGAGTTTATTTTCTGTTACTGGCCGCTTGGACGCCTAATTAGAAACATTTAAAAAAAGCATCCATAGCTCGTCCTTTTTTTGAAATTGGAGAATAACATTTCTTTTTCTATTATTTTGGCGGCAATTCAAAATTTAATCTGAATTTTATTTTGTTTAAAATGGGCAAAAATAAAAGTAGTGACGCGTCAATCATTGTTAATTTACATATAGATCATAAGTGGCCGTACAGAAGAATATTTGAGCATTTAAATTATTCTGTTAAGAAAGTTTTTAATGCAATTGGTCATTATAAAACACATGGAACTGTTGAAAATGTTCTTAGAAAGGCTCGGCCAAGAAAAACCTCTCCCAGAGAAGATACGCTAATCGTTTGTGTTGCTAAAAAGACCCAAGTAAAGGCTCCAACCAGATTAAAAATAAAGTTTTTTCGCCTGATGACCCGAGAAACATCTCGTCAAGACTGATACGCCGAAGATTAGTGGAAGCTAAATTGTTTGGCAGAATCTCTCGAAAGGTACCGCTTCTTACCAAGCAACACCGAGAGAAGCGATTATTATTCGCTAAAAAATATGTTAATTGGACGGTACGAGAATGGAAAAAAGGGTTATTTTCAGATGAAACAAAAATAAATATGGTAAATTCCGATGGAAAGCGCTATTTAGACGCCCTGTAAACAATGCTTTTGATTATAAATATACAAGGAGTATAGTCAAGCACGGTGACGGTACAATGGATCAATGGCAATACAAAAATATCTTAGAGCACACAATGATTCCCTACTCGGACGATCATTTGCCTATAACATGGATCTTCCAGCATGACAATGACCCTAATCACACGGCCAATAGCATCAAATGTTTTCTTAGCGAACAGCGTATATCCGTTTTAGACTGGCCAGCAAATAGTCCGGATTTAAACCCGATAGAAATTCTCTGGTATATTGTTAAAAAGAAAGTCTCAAACAAACGTAACACCAGTCAAAACGAACTATATGAAGCATTTGTTGAAGCATAGAATTCAATCCCCCTAGAAAAATGTATGAAATTGATTGAATCAATTCCACGTCGTTGCAGTGCTGCTATTGAAAATAAGGGATACGCCACTAAATATTAATTATAACTATTGGTAGGCTGTGGATAGAAGTTATTTCGTAAATAACAATACTAATTACTAATACTTAAAAAAATATTGTTTCTTATATTTTTTGTTGTTGTTTCTAATTAGTTGACCATTATTGTTCATACCTTAAAACTGGTTTAAATGTTTGTCCGTAAGGTAATATTGAAACTGCACTTGTGTAATGGGATTTATATTGTTTTTCTAATAAATGATAAATCGTTGAACATATTGTTGTCCTATTTATTGTTTAATTTCAAAATAAAAACGATTGCGGTGAAGTATCTTACATAATGTCAAGGACCGTTGGTAGTGTTTCTAATTATACCACTGACCACCACTGTATTTTATATACATACTTATGTATTCATATAAACAAATATCAACGGGCAGGGCTTTGTTGCCAGTAGAACAATGTATATGTATATATAGGATCGCTTACTTGATAGCCTCGTGGAGTATACTGCAAAGTCTCATCAGGCTGGCTATTATAATATGATCTTCTATTTGCACCGAGTTGCATCTTTCGAAGAACACGAGTAGTACGGTTTTTGCCATCATTGTGCGTGCGTTAGACGTTTGGACCAATTCCACGAGTGGCATAAAGGCGTCCTATTATAAATATAATTTGTACATTTGTAGTCTTGCAACATATTTTTTTTTAATTTCAAGGCTATTTTCCAGTAATCTAGTTGTTGATTTAATTGTTTAGAAAGCAAACGTGTGAACCACTGTGAGTTTCATAGTTTTTTTATACATATTTCTTACAATACATATAGAAGAAGTAATGGTTTAAATAAATCGACGGCGGCTAGTGGCGACTGCGACTATTTTAGCACGAACAAGCCGCTATAAACGCACTTCGCAAACCTGTTCTATCAGCGAGCTCATAGGAACTGTTGTTAATAATATTTGCTAAAATAGTTATAATTTGATTGGCTCCGTATTTGTTCTTGGGATAACAAATAAATTAGTTGATAATTAAGATATTCTATCTTCACAGTCGAGTACGGAATGAATTATAAACACAAATTAAGCACGTAAAGATCGATGAACAGGACTCAGATCTCATAAGGTGAGTATAGACTATAGCATTTATTAGTAACAGAACATCGAGCATTCGCTGTTTCTAAATTTGCTCGAAACACACTTCGAACATGACGTTCGATGTTTTGTTACAATCTGATTTTCCAACGAGCGTTTCGGTGTAACATTTCATCGAGCCACATTTCGATTGTATAATGTAATTTTGTTCGGATATTGAACACATTAACATGCCATCTCATGTCATACATCGACTACAATGCTCTTATCGAAGGCCAGGAAAAATATTAGGACTTACAAGTGTTATTAAAATCTAAAAACATATGTTTTTTAATACAATTCATCATGATAAACTCAGCACACGTGACTGTGTACGCAAAGTAGAAATAAATATTACAGGTAAATAATAACTCGTTGAGAGCGTTACGTCGAGCACAGCACCAAGAATTTGCAAGAACGTTACATTACATTGAAATACTCTAAGCCTATACTCATCCATAAATTTTATGAAAGAAACAACTTACCATCAAAAAAAGTTCTTCAACATCGGGAATAGACTTCAACATCCTCTTCACGACTAACTGTATTTGCGATGAATAATCATCAATCGGTTTACCGCACTTAATCATGTAACGGATCGTTCCACGTAATAACATATTTATATGCTGAGCCTGTAAAGATTGAGAGTGTCTTCATTTACAAAAGAAATACAATCAATCATTTTATTTATTAGTACCTCAAGACATAAATATTAGAAAGCCATTTACAGATTAGACTAAATACTAATCAAGTAGCACGGTCACGAATATGTAGGAGATTTATATAAAAAATTAACGTCTTTATAAATTGTTTTCGTTTAATTGTTCATTCCAGTCTAGTAAATGCGCTTAAATATAAATTTTATTGGTCAAAATAGCAGACCTCGACAAAATAATTCGAATCGCAGAGTTAAGAGTTTGAAAAAAATTCTATATGACGGATCAGATTTAAGTTAGTTAGGTAATATATACCAGATATTATATAAAGTAAAAGATTATCCTTGACTCACCGATAACTGTGTGCAGGCAAATTGCATCCATGGCTCTAACACTTGCAAGAAATTCGCCGTCGACTTCATACTGTTTACTATTTTCCACCAAGTTTGACTCAGAGCTTCAGAGGAGAGCTGACGGTAACCGTCCGCGTGGCAAAGGTGCTCTCCGAACGAAGACAATATTGGGCTCAGGAGAACTGTGATCATATTTTAAATAAAAAATCTTTGATCATGGTGAATTTCTAGATGAGACAGTAAATGCCTTAATAACTTAGCAATTGAAGGTTTATATAATCCTTCATACAAAATATATTTATAATAAATGAAAACGGTCCTTTAGTAAAACTTACCCATGTGTTCTGCTGATTTCTTTATGATATCCAAAATAGCTGATGACTTCTTTATAATACTTGGAGAATCAAACCCTGACACTAAGCAATAGAGTAACAGCTCACTGAAAGAAATAAAATTATTCACGCACAAAATACTTATTTAATTTCTTTAATTACTTACACATACGAAAGTAAAATTAACAAAAAATCAAATTCAACAATAGTAAATACATTAATTGAAACTAAAACTAATAATTACATTAAAAAAATGTATGAGACCTTTTTACCAAATTACACTCAAATAGAACTTATTCAATACATTCCATATATACCTGTTTTCGGTTTTGTCACACAACTGCAACAGTTCCTCCAGCAGTGTGAGTTTGCAGGGAATGGTGTTTAATGTTCCATGAAGTAACCAATCTATCGCCGGGATATAAAGACTGAGGTACTTATCAGCTGTCAATAGCTGAGCACCAAACTTTTTAGCCATAGCTGGTTGAAAAATCTGTCAAACATTTTGTAATAGAATTTATGCTACCAAAAAATATACAATTTAACTGAAAAATGAATAGAATATCCATTTTAATGAAAAAGTTGTCTAAAGTATAATAATTCTAAGCCAAACCTGTTGATATTCCTCAAGGAACTCCTTCAGATTATCATGAAAATAGCATTCACTATCCTTACCATATAAGGAAGAAGCTACTTTACACAAATATACTCGAACATAAATGGCAACGAGAGGATTTCCAATGCCTCTTATCATTGTTATCAGTCTAGCGATTGCAGGTTTTATTTCATCTTTTGAAATAAATATATAACACTTCAATAAGGACATTTCCATGTACAATCGAGGAAGTAGCTCTCTTATTGAAGCCATTTTAAACATCCAGTTCTGACACGTTTCCCTAGCCGACTCGGGAACCAGAGCGGTATCAATATCCTCCAATTTAACAACTTGGTCTCTGAAACATATTTATTGTATAACACTTGGGTGTAGTTCCGAAAAGGTCATACAACTTTTTTTCTTGAAATTTCGTCTTCTTACGTATTATGACCTTGAAAATTTAATTTGCGCCAATTTTAATTTGTGATCAGCGAATCCAAATTCGTAAGTATACGAAATTTCAAGAAAAAAATAGGTATGACCTTTTCGAAACTTTGTTCTAACACTTAGCACTGTAATATATCTAGAGCAGTTGATTAATCTTTCCTGAGAACGGCTACTGTGGTCGAAATTTGTTTTAGTAGGATATTTTTATTATAAACACAATGTAAAAACTTCTATTTAATATCAAAATTTATAAGACTATATTTAAAAACTTACCCAAAACTCTTTTTCTTAAGACGATCGAAAACCAAAGCCCCAAAATTATCCAATACATCACTTATCAACACAAACTTGCTTGGATAGAATTGCATGACACTTATATCTGATAGCAGCTTGGAGCATTGAATAGCAATTTTAAAAGCCTTTACTCTTTGTTCAGTCTCCCAGGCCTACAATATGAACAAAAAAATATATAATATTTGTCTAATCTAAAAATTTAAAAATATTAAATTGTAATGTGCTAGCCATCTTCTCGGACGTACAGACAACAAACATACAAACATTCATCTTTTATATAGATAAACAGTTGATATAAATGACATCAATAAAGGATTGCACAGTAATATTTATATAAAAAGTGAGGCTGTACGGTAAATTGTGTTAGAGATGTACAAAGACAATTTATATTTTATGTGCATGCATGTGTGCAAGCGTGCGTTATGTGTGTGTTTATGTATGCACACATTTATTCAATTGGATTGTTACATTATATATCGTAATTTTTAGGCTCGAGTTTTTCTTTGCTATGTTAAAGCAGTCTACAAATATGCATACTGATGGTTCTTACGTCAGTTCTATTTAATAGTTTAGGACAGTTAAACAATATCAAACGTATTGAAATATTTATTGACTTTTGAGTATGTGTTCTCGAAAATTTATACATCATCAAGATAACAAGATAAATTATAAGATAAATTGAGTGTGTAAAAGGAGTGCAATACATAATTAATAATATAACTCTGGTATGGTATGGTTGAATCATAGTTAAATTCTTTTAACATACAAATTTAAGAGTAAGCAATTCCACTCGGACAGTACCTTGTTATTAAAGGTATGAAATACCTAAATGCAACTATTGTACTGCTCAATTGCAAGTCATACTTTAGTAATTTCTTTTATATTGTAATAGTTCTTGCTTCTCTCATACTTTAATATATCTTGAGACACCTCCACTCAATCAAATGACATGAGAAAGGCAACTGAACTTCAATTCAGACAAAATTCTATAATTATTTATTTACACTCGATAATGTTGTACAATATATGAGTTATACCTTTTTTATTTCATCATCAAGCATATGAATTTTAGTCACAAATTCTTGTTGGCTTAATCCCATTGTCTTTCTAACAGATGATTCATCAAAATCATCAAGTTGTTCCAATCTATGTTTTACCTTTTCATTAAGATTAGATACCTGTCTCAAAAGAGCTGAAAAAGAACTAACTTAAAATTTAAAAAAAAAAGAACAAAAAATATCCAGGTTAGAAAAAAATTCAATTTTAACACAATATAAATATAAAGTATATTAATTGATGACAAACTTTTTTCACCGCCTGGTAGATAACTACTGATAATTGTTAATTTTTCGCCTGTTGTATATTTGTTTAAAATAGCTGTTCGTTTGACACTCCAAATTTTACTGTAATTTATTGTGGCATCATTTTCTACAGTTGGTTCCGAGTTCTGAAAGCAAGAAATTATGAGATGTTAAAAGTGATTGATCAAAAGATGTTGTCATTATTTGAGAAAAAGTAGTCAATACTTGATAGATTTGAAAAATATTTGAAATTTTCATAAAACTTACATTTTCTAAATTCATTTGTTCAAATCTTAACAATGGGTCTAATTCTTCAAATGGAGAACTCCATTTCTGAAGGCTTTGTAGTAAGCTTTTATTTGAACCATGTTTCTGAAATGGAATATATGTAAAAAATATATCATACTTTGTGATAACAATTGCAAACAAAAAAATTCCAAAAATAATACTTTTACAATACATACTAAGTTATGAACTTCAACTCGTAATGGATGATTAGTAACTTCCAAACTAGGATATTCATGTTTTTGTTTTTCTTTCTTAGCAGAACACCTGAAAATTATCATTAAATTTATTATAATAATATAGCTGACTGCCTCGTTGGTCTAGTGGCTAGATATAAGGCCGCAGACCCGGTGGTCCTGGGTTCAATTCCCAGGTCGGGCCAATAAATAGTTATTGGGTTTTTCTGTCAGAAAATTCTCAGTAGCAGCCCGGAGTCTGGAAGTTGGAAGTGTGTACACTCCCGTGCCTCGGAAAGCACGTTAAGCCGTTGGTCCTGCGCCTGAACTCTTTCCGGTCGTGTCGGATTGCCGTCCCATCGGATTATGAGAGCTAAGGAAAAGAGAGTGCACCTGTGTTTGCGCACACACTTGTGCACTATAATATCTCCTGCGCAGTTGGCTAATCTCTCTTGAGATTGGCCGCCGTGGCCGAAATCGGTCTGGAGGACCTTATAGCTGTAATTTATCCCTTAACTACCTATCCACAATTACTAATAGCACCAATATTATTTATGTAAATGAATAAATATTAATGCATTTTATTATTTTTTGCATATATATACATTCATTTCGTCATCAACACTGTTATGTCTATGCTCTTCAGAGCTCATAAGTGGGTGTGTTTACAAACTATGAGTAAAATTCAGTAAATCACAGTCTAAGTGACTGAGGGTACTTTTTTTATTTTTTATTTATTGTATAGGTAGGCCGGCTAAGCATATGGGCCACCATTGTAAGAAATGTTAATCATCACTTACATCGCCAATGCACCACCAACCTTGGGAACTAAGATGTTATGTCCCTTGTGACTGTAATTACACTGGCTCACTCACCACGAAACACAACAATACCAAGTACTGCTGGTTCATTCTAATTGTTTTAGGACCAAATTATATTCAACTATGCAGTTATTGTACACTAGTTAAAACAGTCATTTTAGTGTTGAGATAACGGAGATTTTGTGTTGAACGAAATCTTTTTTGTGGTGATTCGCAAATTTGTCGAAATATATTTTACCTAAAATGAGTCTGCAATAAACTGATCATTCTACAAGGTTATACAAATTACTCAGAAAGTATAGCTATTTTGTTGAAGGGACTCATTTTCTAAATGATTATGACAGATGATGTTTTTATTATTCATAGTTAAATATATTACGTTAAATTGTGAGCTAAACAGACGGTAAGTAGTTAAGAATTATTAATGAAACTATTCTCTTACCATTTATAATAAGTAGGCATTTCTATACGTTTTTTTTCAGTTAATACACGATTAATATACCGTCGATGACAGTAGATAGTTGGAAAATGTTAAATATTACGTTATTTTCTTAAATATCGAACTCTCATTACTAATTAGACGCCGATTAAGGATATTGTTTATAGTTATAAGCAAACAACGCGACGAAAATACGATGTATTTAATACTGCACATAAATACACATCATTACAATAAATTATTTGGTTAAAGGTTTTATTCACATAATGTTCGGCAGTATATTATTTATCTTATTTGCACTAATCAATAATAACGATGTTTCACAACTATTTTACAACAAATTAAACGTCAAATGTCAATTTTTATGATTTTTTTTACAAAGATATCTAGAAAATTAAAATGCTTAAAGCATCCAATACACGTTGGGCCAAATTACTGACTCAAAGCATTTTTTGAATAGTCGAATTGCGCGGTTTTGTCTTTGTTGGCAGGCAATGGCTAACAGGCAATGGTTAACCGAATATCGATTGAATCGATCCTTTATCCATCGGTAGATGGATAAAGGATAGGTAAAACAAATAGAAGGCAGATTCGATCGAGGCAGTCACTACCTCGTTTGTCTAGTGGCTAGATATAAGACCGACGTCCTGGGTTCAATTACCAGGTCGGGTCAATAAATAGTTATTGGGTTTTTCTGTCAGAATTCTCATTAGCAGCCCGGAGTCTGGAAGTTGGAAGTGTGTACACTCCCGTGCCTCGGAAAGCACGGTGGGCGCAGTGCGCACTTATATACTGCGCCATCGATAGCAACGTCGTACAGCGGCGTTGACGCGAAACAAAAGTTTTGAAACGATCGTACCAATCTCTCACCACTGATGGACTCCGTTTCACCCCTTTAGGGGTGGAATTTACAAAAATCCTTTCTTAGTGCGTGTTTTCGTTATAAAATGCATCACCCGTTAAAAATTTCAAGTCCTTAACACCTGTGGTTTGCGTTGATGAGTCAGTCAAGACAAGTCTTTAAATATATAGATTAGTTCTTCTGACTTATTTGCAGGTTCCTATCCCTGACTATACTCACGATGAATTTGTACAACACTAGTATATTTTGGAACCATTAAATCAGTCTGACTGCCTCGTTGGTCTAGTGCACCCGCATTTGCGCACACACTTGTGCACTTTAATATGTCTTGCACAGTTGGCTAATCTCTTTTGAGATTGGCAACCGTGGCCGAAAACGGTCCGGAGGACATTATTATTGTTCAATCATTTGTTATACTTGTTAATTAGACTTTAATAAGTTAGCACCTGTGTATAAGATCGTGTCAATAAAATAATAACGCTTAGAAGGACAGTGTCATATAAAGTTTCGTTCACGGTCGTATACACAGGTCTTGCAACTTCAGTATGGGGTACGTTGACATAATGACGCTGTTAAGTTCAATTTACGGCCGCCAGAGGCATGACAATTCACGTAATAATTATCCCGAACACTTTTTCAAATCCAAACAAAACAGTTAAATAACAAAACAAAAATAACAAAAACTCCGCAAAACTCAACAAAACGATATAACAATGATTAAATAACACAATACTTGGGAGAGAAAAATATCAGCTTCGATAGCAGCGACGTAGTACCTCAAGCGGATGGTATTGTGAATTAGCAGTTGTAACAAACTCGCATCTATCTCTCACCACTGAAATTGGACTCAGTTGGAAGACCTGTGTCGTATACACCGTGGTTTCGCTCAAAATTGAAGCAACTTTTGAATTAATGTGTGCGTAAATGTCATTCCCGACAGGCATACATACGGCCGAATCATGTTACAAGTGAATAGACATTTCCCCCATAAAGCGAGGAAAATGATACTGTTTGAATTTGAATATTATTTATTTAATTTTAGCTGTTATTATTAGAATTAAGAATGTTAACTAATTTTGAATATAAGCTCTCCATATTCTCTGTCAAAAATAAAAAACGCAAGTGAAAGAATTACTTCGATACGTCAATTAGTTTCCGATTTATAGAAGTAAATGTGCGATGCGGACTCGACTCGATGCGTGTGACGGTGTGACGTCATTTCACAACACTCGCTCAGTCCGCTCGCGCTCTCAGCACGGTGTCGTCTTACGTTTCATTAGAAGCTACTAAGCGGAGCGTTGTAAATTGACGTCACAAATAATTTATTGTCGTCGTAAATATTTTTTCCATACCTGACAACATTTTTATTGTAATGAAGTCTGTAGTTTACAAATTATTTTTATGTTTTGATGAATGTATTTAACTAAAATTATAAGTTGCCAAATAGTACTTACGTGTGAAATGTGATTTTCTTATCCTTATTTTTTTATGAGTAGCGTTGTGACACCCTTTACTACACAGTAAGTCATTTTTTAATAAATTGCGCGAGCTGTTTACTATGACACTTTATCGTGACGGCTGACGTGACGTCAAACGTATTCCACTTATTTGGGTGGAATTGAATGGCTTCAATCCGCTTGGGCCTACAAACCTTCTAAGCGTTATTATTCTATGACCGTGTCAATTAGTTCCTCTGTCTACGGCACGGTCTTGTATACAGGTCTAGCAACCGAGTCCCATTTCAGAGGTGAGAGATAGGTGCGATAGTGTTACAACTTCTATTTCGAAACGACGCCCGCTGTACGTCACTGCTATCGCCTATCGGAATAATTTTACTTTAGTGTACAATAAAACAACTCGTGTTGTGCTTATTATATATGTTTGATCACAACACATATTTGAATACAAGATTTTGAATTACAGTATTATTGCGTGAAAGGCAGAAGAATAAAAAAATATGGTCAACCGTATTACCCTTCGCTGGAAAAGGGTGTAATCGGCCACATAAACAAACCTGATATAATTTTGGACAAATAGAAAATTTTATCTTCCATGTACAATCAGTTTTTGAGTATCTGTATCCAGCACGAACGTATATTGAAGTTGCGAGACCTGTGTATACGACCGTGCAAGTGGCATATTATGACATTTGAAAATGACAGTGGCATCTGGCAAATGGCAATTACAGCTGCTAACACTGTGACTGTGTGACAATGTCATTGTCAAAAATTGTACAAAGACTTTTCAAGGGATTGGTGAATAAAACATTCAGCCAGTATTAATATTGTAGCCGGAAGTATAATGTACTTTAGTATTATGAACGTGTACTCAGAAGATATCTATTTTAATTTGTTTTACAAAATATTACTTACACGTGCTACATTCGGTTGGCACATTATCAAAAAAATTAACGCTATAAGTATTCCCAAAAATAGTTAAAGGTTATAGTCAATATTTTAGGAGTTTTATTATATAATTGTCGGTGAAAATGTCTGTATTTAGTAAAAACATCGTTGTAGCATTTAAAAAGTATCCTGTTCTTCGTGGCATGGCATCATACGGTATTATTTGGCCAATTTCTAGTTTTATACAACAAACATTTGAAGGAAAACGATTTGGTAAGCTTAAAAATAATACTTAAAATATCATTATCTGAATACATTTATATAGAATCTAAAATAGATCCACATAAATATTTATATTTGCAGATTCTGATAACAAGTATGATTGGTTAAGATGTGCTCGCTTTGGTTTTTATGGTTCCTGTTATGTTGCCCCTACACTTTATACTTGGTTAAAAATTGCAAGTATAATGTGGCCAGGAAATACAGTTAAAGCTGCAGTCTTTAAGGTAAATTTGACAAATACATACTAAATATCATGAACATTTATTGGTTTACTAATCAAATTCACCTTGAATAATTTAAATACTTATTGATATATATTTTTGTAGACATTTTTTGAAACCATTACGTATACACCATTTGCAATGTGCAGCTTCTACTTTGGTATGAGTTTATTAGAGCACAAGACTCTTAATGAAGCAGTTGCAGAAGTTAGCACAAAATTCTGGCCCACTTATAAGGTACTTTATTTTATCTATACTTCTTTTTTTAAAACACCTTATGTCACATATATATTATACTTCTATACAATTTAAAATTTGATCGTCATTATAGTTAATGGATTGATTTTTTAGACCAGTTGGTTTTAACTACATAGTTGTATTAACATTTAACATAATATACTAGATATTAATATTTCTTGAATGTTATTGCAGGTAGGTGCATCTATCTGGCCAGCAGTTGCAATGATTAACTTCTGTTTAATACCTGAAAAAAATAGAGTTCCATTTATTAGTGTCTGCAGTCTCATTTGGACTTGTTTCTTAGCTTATATGAAACATTTAGATAAAGACAATATGGCTTTAAAATCTGAAAAACAATCTGGTCAGTTATTAGCTGCTTAAGATAACAATATTTTTTACCATGAAATATGATGACCTTTAAAAATAGATCGTTGCTGTAGGACTTTTGGGGACTAGATTAAATAAGCTTAAATTAATATTCAGTAGCTCAAAAATAAAACCACTTTGTTAGCCATGTTCTTACATAACTGCTTATACAGGAAGGAAAGATTTTAGGAACCTTAGTAAGGGCCCTGTGCACTGTTATTATGCAACTTGTTGATAATTCAATATTGCCTAGTAAGCTTTTGTGGACATAATGCAATATATAGAGCAATTTATTACTATATGGAATTATTATAAATTATTATAAGTATTTTGAGCAGTATTAAAATTCATAATGTAAGTTACCTTTAATATATACCTACGTAGATTATTTAACAACACTTCTATTCTGACCTTAACATCAAAAGTACAGCAAAAAAGGTATGATTTGTTATTTTTCATTACAAGTATATGTACAATATTAAATAAAATTATGGGATGGTTTAAAAATATAATGCTTATTGTTGCTGTGTTAAATTTATAAAATCTTAGTTAGTAGGTGTAATAATCTCAAAGATTGACGTGATTTCTACAATACAGGTATTTGCAATTAAATTGCTTGTTAGAATAATGTATATTTTACATATGTATTTATTTTTAAACTATTTTTATGTGTGACCATGAGAATATAGATTATTTAGTAAGATGACAACAAAATGTTAATATGATAAATCAATTTAACAGAGCGAAACTGCAGTGCAACTTCAAATTAATTGAATGAAGATATTCATTGTTTAAGTATATAAATTCAAATGATTTTGATGATAGTAGAATTAACAAGTTTATAAATTTGTAATAATTAGAAACCCCAAGTTCTAAAATCTTACTACTACTACTTACGTAATATTTACTGTAGTTATCATACAGTTCAAGCATGGTTCATGTTCACATTCACATTTAAAAGTTGAAATATGGGCAATTATATGCTTATAGATTTTTGATAAATATTATATTTCACTATATAATATTATTATATAATTTTGTTACAGTTTATTGTATATACATTATAATTCTTTTTTTTCATTTTGAAGGCACATTTTTCAACAGTTCCTAAAATAAATATGTAAATGAGTTGATAAAATGTTAGCAAAAAGTGAGAAATTATGATAGAATACAATTAATTATAAATAATGGGTGCCTACTTTATAACCTTCTATTGACTGTTTTCATTCAATCTGTGGTAATAATCTCACTTTTAAAGTACTATGCATACTTTTTATAACTCAAACTAATTTTTTAAAATAATATATACAAATATTTGTAAATCAATATGAATACAAATTAACTTACGAATAAATAGGTTTACCTAACTATTATTATTATTATATAATATTGTTATCAAGCATCACTAAAATAAATTTATTTAATTAATTCGAATGCTAATTACTCACTATCAAAGTGTATAATATACGTGTATATTACCACTTAACACTCTTGATACTAACTGTAATAATTTTTTTTTAAATTAAATTTATGTATTTTATATTGAGTTAATATGTTGATCAATACGTACCTAGTAATTCGAATAACACGTCCTAGGGGAAGTGATGCGATAGTATTTAAAATAACATAAAAGAAGCACTACGCTTCCTATGTCAGTTAAATAAAAATACAAAATCTGTATAATTTTTTTTATAGTTATTTTATTTTGTTGTGTTTAAATAATATGTTTAGTATTTATTCAAAAATATTTTAATGTATTCAATAAGTATAATTGATTGATTAAAAGATTTTAATAAATTTTATGCATTTTTATTCTACTACACTCACGATTTTTAATTGATATAATTTCTAATAGCGTGGGTACGCACGTTGGCGCTTTAATTTTCATTAATTTTATTTTCACGATGAAATACGTCTCATATACCTAATTAAAAATAGTGTACTATGTAGAGACGTAATCGGTGGCACATATCCAATTATATTAGCACATGACTAGTACAATCAAAAAAAAAAGGAAAAAATATGCATGATGCACATTTCCAGAATCGAGTCCCCGCATAGACCTTACCTACGTGGACACTAGGGTACCCGGATCCGGGTATATGAAATATTTAGTATCTACCCGGGTACTATTTTATTGTCAGATCCACCCACTTTGATCAAAGATTTCATCAAAATTCTCGAAAAATTATTACTAAGTAACGTTAGAAAAAATATTTTTGATGAATATTTACAATCGCGGCTTTGTCATAAATGGCTCAAAAATTTTATGACAAGTTTTTTGCCAATAATGAATGATATTTCATGCAATATTGAGGAGGGGAAGACTGAAGAGATGAAAAAAAATAAGACAAAAATGATGTAAAAAACAATGAGGATGAGAAAATACTTAAGGTAGGTGGTCCGACCGGTCTAGGATGTACCTGATATGTAAACAAGAGCACTTAGTTCGGGGTACCCGGGAGACCAGAACCGAATTGGGTTTTTAAATTTTTTTCATGTTCGTACTATAAATATGTAGCGCAGAATTTTAACTTCTTCTTTAGTCAGCGCTGAGCGCGCGTCTTAAAGCATCGCCAGTCGTATGTAATCATATTATGTAGTAAGTATGTGTAATGTAGGTAAACCCCACAGTACCAATATCACCACTTTTTATGTTTACGCATTGGTTACCTTCTGTAAGGTACCCGTCTCCCTTGGGGGGACCGGTTTATGTGGGATTCTTACCCACTTCAAACCACTGCGATGGCCGTCCTCGGCACGGATCGGAGAGGCTGCGGGATCGTGTTGATATACGCATCTGCGGCCCCTCCCGTGCTGTGCTCCGCTCGTAGCTCGGCGGAGCTCTCCTCAAGAGGCGAAGATAATCTCGCCCTCCAAAAAATGTATCCCGGAAAAGACTTTTTTTAATTTAATGACGAAAATTACATGGCAACTCAGGTGCGGGCAATTATAGCGCTCGATAGCTCTTACCTATCGGGTAGCTAAGACACGAGGTCATGACCTCAGTAGTCCACGTTTTTACCACCAACAGTGTCGTTAAACAATTAATATATTTTTTTAAGTAATTTTTTTGCTTAGTATTTTAAAAAATATTACATAAATAGAACCGACACACGATACCTAATAACCACTTCACGGGTCGGACACGAATTTTATTACACCTGTATAGAACACTATTTTATGTATCGTCAATATTTTTCACAGCGCACGCAAAATAATGATATTTATAGGCAACATTTTGATACCTTTTGGTTACATTGTTCCATTTTAGGTAGATCTCTAATTTTTTTTGAAAATGTAATGTAGTCTATGTTACTCTAGTTTTTGAGTTTAATCATAATATACAAACAAAATATCAAACCGTAGTATAGTATCAATAGACGTAGAAACCACCTTTCTATAACATAAATACAGAGCTGCGAATTGGATATCTTATGTATAAAAGCTTAAATCTTCTAAAACGCAGATCCAAATTCCAAGCCTTCATGATAATTGTCGCCTGAACCATATTGAAAATAGTTGTAAAATGAGCGCTAAAAAGTCAAGCTTTTATGCCACGAAGCTCAATTTCAGTGGTGAGAGATTGGAACGCCGCTGTACGTCGTTGCTATTGATGGGTGCGGTCACGTGCCGGATGAGTGACACGCGGTACGTATGCGTTACGTGTGATAGAATAAAAACAGAATGCTATTCTGCCTTCGTTGCACAGTACACCCATCTGTTGTTATGTCTCTGGCGGCCGCAAAAAGGACCAAAATAGCGCAACCATTAAGCCGACGTATCTCCACTACTGTTGTTGATAGACCTGTGTATAAGACCGTGCTGTATACACAATCGTCCTGAACAAGTGAGACGAAGAAACATGTTTTTTTTGTGGCAAAACTAAATATTACTTACGTACGAGTGTACATATGTAATATTTAGTATGCTCTCAAGTGGCTCTCGTTCAAGGAACCTTTTTTGTTGAACATTGAAAAGGGAGGATCCTCCGACCAGACGGGTGTTAGTCTGGTGGGCTACAAGCCCGACAGTTGTTGTCGGGTTCTTGTATATATGTTCAATCGCTCGGATAACTTTAATATCGCGATGTAGGGTACGTCAGTTTTTAGTTTTCGTATGTGGCGAGATAGATGTCACTACATCACTCCCCTCCGATACCGGAGGTCGATAGCAGGTTGAGTCGTCCATACATCTTGTGATGCTTGCCGGGCCAGTGAAATGTTCCACTGAGTCGGAACCAGATGCCGCATAGTTCACGGTGAGTCGGAACTGTCTGCGGTGATGCCCCAGTGAGTCGGGGTGATGCTGCAAATGCTCCAGTGAGTCGGAGTGGTGCAGTGCTGCGTAGTGGCTGGCTGCTGCGTCGACCAGGAGAGAAGTGCGTCTCTGCTTGCTGACCGGCCGAAGTGCAGTGTGCTGTGCCAAGGTCGCTGAGAAGACTGTGGGTGATGACCAGGAATGCGCGTTCGCTGCATGCTGGTGTTCAGGATACCCGTAGTAGTCGTGGATGCTGGCTGGCTGTATGACTCGCTGCTCGAAAGATTGAGGAAGTGATGATGACGTCACGATGACGTAGTTTTTGCGAAGGCTGCGCTGACGTTCATGCTCGGGGTCACCAGTTTGGTGTTGAGCATTGAAAAGGAAGGATCCTCCGACCAGACCGGTGTTGGTCTGGTGGGCTACCGCCCGACGGTTGTTGTCGGGTTCTTGTATATATGTTCAATCGCTCGGATAACTTTACGGTACGTCAGTTTTTAGTTTTCGTATGTGGCGAGATAGATGTCGCTACAAACCTATTATCCTATGCGATTTCGGCCACGGTAGCCAACCTCGAGAGAGGACTTCCAACTGCTTAGGACATACTATAGAGTATAGAGTATAATGCACAGATGTGTACGCAAACAGATGCACTTTCTATTCCCTCACTCTCATAATCTGACAACAAATAACAATTCGATCGACCCGTCCATAAGGGTTGCCTCGACCCGGGATTTGAACCGGGATCTGCCAGGCCTTACATGCAACTACTAGCTAGACCAATGAGGTAGTTAAAATATATAAAATTATCTATTTAATTATAAATTTGAATTCTTAGTTTTTTGTTCACGCTTTTGAGTATATTAATTTGATAAAGAGACAAATAAAAACTTATACGCCCTCAAATGTAAGCGATGTCGCGGGAAATTAGTATAATGTAAAATAAATATTTTTGGAAAATTTAAGCCATTTCGTTTTCTCAAATTAAAGTGTGATTGAGGTATGCCCAAATTTTGGTGATAATGTGTTGCGCTATATAAGTTTATTGCCTTGCTCTGTATTTATGATTATATACGTGGGAGAGGGCCTACAGTGTTGCCAACAGCGCTTGGCCTAATGTCGCCGTTCCTCATGCTTAAAGTAGCCTAATGTAGCCGAATTATTTCAGTTGCAACTTGCAGTAGCCTAAAGTAGCCCAAACCTCAAAATATCAATATGAATAAAATAAAACCGACCAAATGCGAGTCGGACTCGCGCACGAAGGGTTCCGTACCATTATCTATAAACACGGCTAAAAATTATGTCTGTTGTATTCTGCTTTAGTATTTGTTGTTATAGCGTATGGAGGGTAGAGGTAAAGAAGAATCATCTGAGTACATGAAAAATGTCCGTGAAAAGCAGTAAAATTGGGTGGCGCCACATTAGCATCAGGGTAAATTTTAATAAACAAGGAAAGAAAAACTTCCGCTAAATTATAGCGCGCTTTTTAAAATCACACAGTTCATGAAATAAAATCACTCCAGCTACACGTTTTCTCATAATTATTCTTTAAGGTTATATTTACTACATTGTACTACGCATGTAGTTGAAATTTTTAATAAATAACTATTTTAGTCGACAATAATATAAAAAAAATTAACTCGGCATACTTCAATTCCTTTACAATTGTTTATTGCTACATTCATACCATACCCTTTGTCTACACTAGCGCCAATTTGAAGCTTACAGCTAGACACTTTTTTAAGTTTTCTACCATAACAGATGATTCTCTTTACCACTACCCTCCATATTATAGCGGTAACAGAAACACATCATCTGTAAAAATTTTAACTGTCTAACTATCATGGTTCATGAGATACAGCCTGGTGACAGACGGACAGACGGACGGACGGACAGGGGAGTCTTAGTAATAGGGTTCCCGTTTTACCCTTTGAGTACCCTAAAAAGGTAGTCTTTTTATTTTTTATTGCATAGGTAGGCAGATGAGCAAATGGGTCACCTGATGGTAAGTGGTCACGAACGCCCACAGACATTGGACATTGTAAGAACTGTAAACCATCGCTTACATCGCCAATGTGCCACTAACCTTAGGAACTTAGATGTTATGTCCCTTGTGTCTGTAATTACACTGGCTCACTCACCCTTCAAACCGGAACACAACAATACAAAGTACTGCTGTTTTGCAGTAGAATATCTGATGAGTGGGTGATAACTACCCAGACGAGCTTGCACAAAGCTCTACCACCAAGTATATTTTTCAATTCATTTATAATATATTTATAAATAGATAGTGTTAGTGTAACACTCTAATGTACGTTAAAACATTAAAGAAAAAAATAAACAAAAATTAAGATTAAACTGATTCGTCTTCTGCTAGCAATAATATGGCACCAACAAGACTTTCGCCGTTTTCAGTGGTAGTTAATGTAGTTACTGTACTAGTACTTTTTTTTCACGTAGTGGAAACTTTCAGAAAGGTACTCGTTTCCCTTGGGGGGGGCGAAACGGGTTATGTGGAATTCTTACCCACTAAAACCACTGCGATGGCCATCCTCGTCCCGGATCGGAGAGGCTGCGGGATCATGTTGAAATACGCATCCGTGGTCCCTCCGATGCTGCGCTTCGCTCGTAGCTCGGCGGTTTTACTTCAAAACGTATAAATCTTTCGCTGTACTATAGTACTGGCCCAAGATTCAACAGAGACATACATTTTTCTGAAAGCGTGTAAACTAACCATGTTGTGTGATTGCTTGGCTGAAAGCTGTTGCAATATATGGCTATGAATTCTAAGAAGAGCGATCAGCATGGGTTGCTGCATGCGATTCCTTAATGTTGTTTTAATTGTCCCCATTACGCTGAAAATTCCTTCAACAACAGCATTACTCAAAGGTAATGATAGGCATCGTATTGCAAACTCTGCTAGCTCTTTAAACATTGGATTTCCACCAGCATTCTTCATTTTTAGCACTTATATCCAAAATTTATTACGTTACACATAAACACATTTATATTCGCGTGAACATTGATTTTTTTAAGAAACGTTTAAATCTTTCTAATGTTATTTGTGATTCGGTTGATTTTTATAATTAAAACCTGAAGTAGCCTAATTGACGACCTGTTTTTTACATTTTTTCATCGCCTATTCTCGTTCTGAGTAGCCTAAATGGGGATAAATCGCCTACGTTGGCAACAGTGGGCCTACTATCGGCAGAGAGCAGATACACCTCATTGGATCGGTTATATATATATATATTTTTTTTCTCTGTTGAAAAATGTATGTCATTGTCAAAGTTTTATAAAATTGTCGCAAAAATATTATATAGAATCTCGATTCTCGATCACTCAAAGAACAACAAAATTAAAATACATATGTACATATAAACACAACTAAATAAGAGTTGCACATAATTTCTGAATGACTCTTACAATTTATTATTAGTGACTGTAAGTCAGATTTTATTTCAAATATGTTTTACATGTTTGAAGTGTTTTCATCAATAATGTACAAACATTATTTTTAAGTAAAATCGTGGGGGACGCCCATATTACATTCTTGGCTAACAAAATGAGTAGTAATTCCCTTTTATTTGCAATTAATAATGAGGGTAAGGTTTACGCTCTTTCTACGAGTGGGTCTTGCTGGAGAGAATTTATGTACCTTGGCTTAGAATTTAAGACGTTATCAGCGGTGCCACACTTTTTATGGGCAGTGGGTGGCGATCGGCAAATATACTTACATGTTCATGGCTTAGAGATTCCGATTAGAGTCAAAGAAGAATCATATGAAAATGAAAGATGGCTTCCATTAGAAGGTTTTAGTGGAAGACTTTTGCCTACGGATCGTTACCATTTTTCTTCTCAAGATGGAACAAAAGATAGATCGATTGATTATATTAGACTGCCTTCAATGGCATGGCAATGGGAAGGCGATTGGCAACTTGAGCTAACATTAGATGGCCAACCACTAGACCATGACGGATGGACTTACGCTGTAGATTTCCCTGCACAGTTTGGCCCAGTGAAACAATGGAAGTCATGTGTAAGACGAAGAAAATGGATTAGGTATAGAAAATTTAGTGCTATGAATTCATGGTGTGCTATTGCACCTCTTCATAAAGATCCAACTCAAGAGCCTTTCATAGATGTAAGTATTGGTGGAAATCAAATACCATATGCCTCTCCTGGTACCTTGGCTGTTTGGGCTATAACTGCTCAAGGACGTGTCATGTATAGGGTAGGTGTTAGTACAACTTCACCTGAAGGCTTAAAATGGATAAACGTGAGTATTCCACCAAATTGTGATATAAAACAAATTTCAGTTGGGCCCACTGGTTTAGTATGGGCACTACTTTGGTCAGGAAGAGCAATAGTAAGAAAAGGTGTAAATAAAGACTGCCCCTCTGGTGAAGCATGGTTGGAAGTTAAATCACCTCCTGATACCAAATTAACTTCTGTATCAGTTGGATATAATACAGTCTGGGCTGTTAGTTCTGATACAAGAGTATGGTTTAGGAAAGGTATAGAAGGAACCCTAGCAGGTAATTCAGAAACTGCTTCAATGGGGACTGGATGGTTAGAAATAAATGGAAATATGATACACATTTCAGTAGGTATTAATGATCAAGTATTTGCCATTGGAGAATCTAATAAAAGTATTTACTGGCGTTATGGAATAACACCTTCTGAATTAACTGGCAAGAGGTGGAGAACAATACAAGCAAATATGCAACTTAGCCGTACATCAAGCTCAACTAGTATAATATCATCATCATCAAATCCTAAACACCACAGTTTAAGTTTACTCAATGAAACTGTTCCAGAATTGAAAACAAACATTAATTTACGTAATTCCTGGGAAGAGTCACATTCAGCACCTATTGAAAACACATTACCATTGAAGCCATCAAAAGAGATACGACCAAAGAAAAACTCCAATGTAGAACATATTGATTTATCTGGAAAAAGCTATGAAACAACATTGAAAAATCCAAGAGCTTGGAGTCCAGTTAGAAGTGTTGGTTCTGTGGTAGGAATGGAAGCTCAACCAGACAGTGACAGTAGTGTTTTTGATTTAGATTCTGGAATGTATTTTGATGAAGAAGTGAGTCAAACAGCTTGGGGAACTTGTGATGCAACATGGACATTTATAGAAGCTGGTGCTTGTTCTATTGATGCTGTTCAAGCACCACATTGGTTTACTGATTCAAAAAATGCTTACAACACTGATATAACAGCTAAATGGCGATTCCAAATTCTTGATTCTTTAAAGAGTAGAAATATTTTAGATGTTGAACACAGTAACTATGGTTTAGCAATTGAAATGAAAGGTTGGACTCGAAGTTGCGAAGCTAGATTAGTGTGTGAAAATAATACCAGTGAAGATTCTATTTTATCACTATATTGGCATGCTTCAGAAAATACTGGAACACTATCAGTTTTTCAACCAGATGGAACTATTAAATTCATACTTAATTTAGGTGAAATTACTAGTATTATGACATCATCAGAACCTAGTTGCCCTAGAATTACTTTAACAATTCCACATCAAAATCAAAAAATTATTAAAATTCAATTTGCATCTGAAATGGAGCAAGAAGAATGGCTAAATGTCTTAGTAGACATTTCATCTCAGATTAATGATTTATCTGGGAAGCCATCAAACCATTCAGCTTGGGTTGTGACTAATTCTGGTGATGTACTCAATTGGGATCCAAAACCAGCAGAACACAATACTGATAAAAATGGCAGCTACACCAAAGAATTTCAAGTTTTTGGTAAAGATATTATAAAAGGCTTTACAACAACTTTGCACAATAACTTTCCACCTGGAACTGTACTAAAAATAACAGGATGTTTATTTGATGAAATTAATCGATTTCACATTAATTTGCAAGGCCCTGAAGTTAAAAAACAAAGGCATAATATAGAAACTGAAGTGACTGAAATACCATTACATTTCAATGTAAGATTTGATGAATCGACTGTTGTTTGTAACACAAAAAAGTCTGGTTACTGGGGAGTAGAAGAGCGACATGTGCTGCCCTTGAAGCCTGGTCAAGAATTCTCAATTAAAATAACATGTGAAAGTAGTGCATTTACAATAAATGTTAATGAAATCCACTTTTGCTCTTTTAAACACAGAATAAGTCCAGAAAGTATTACATCTTTATCAATTTTGGGACCATTGAAGTTATACACACTAGAGTACAGTTCTGCTAGTGCTATCATTGGCCCTGATGAAATGATCTGGCGTATGATGGGGGGTTATTTACGAAAGGTTGAATGTTGTAAAAATGGGGTAATTTGGGGAATATCTCATGACCATAGAGTATGGGTTTACACTGGTGGTTGGGGTGGTGGTGTTCTTAAAGGTAACTTATATTCAAATTAGCGATAAATACTTTAGTTTGGGTACTATAAATTAATTTTATTATTAATATATGTTTAATTTCTTACAGGGATTGGAGGTAATGAAGGTATTCACGCAATGACAGATACACAAACTTACTGCGTCTATGAAAATCAAAGGTGGAATCCATTATCTGGTTATACTTCTACTGGTCTCCCAACTGATCGCTTCATGTGGAGTGATGTAACAGGCAAACATAAAAGGACCAGGGAGCACACAAAATTACTTAGCCGTCACTGGCACTGGGTAACAGTTTCTAATCACTTTACAATGTTATTTATTATCCCAAATGTATTTTGAAGCATCAAAATACATTCTTATTCATATGATGCAAGTTACAGAAATGTAAATGATACAATGATTGTGTAGATTTCTTAACACATTGGTAGAACTTTGTGCAAGCTCGTCTGGGTAGGTACCACCCACTCATCAGATATTCTGCTGCAAAACAGTAGTACTGTACTGTACTTGGTACTGTTGTGTTCCGGCTTAAAGGGTGAGTGAGTCAGTGTACTTACAGGCACAAGGGACATAACATCTTAGTTCCCAAGGTTGGTGACGCATTGGCGATGTAAGCGATGGTTAACATCTCTTATAATGTCTATGGGCGTTGGTGACCACTTACAATAAGCACGTATGCACAGGATATAAAAAAAAAAATTTTTTTTTTTTAATTTACATATATAGTATACATCAGATCTTTACAAATATTATGCAATATGATGAATTTTTGCCCCATTTTTAAGAAAAAAATTTATTAACTCATTCATCCAAAATTATTTTGGGTAGTGATGTTGTTCTGTTCTGTACAATATAAAAACAATGAATCATTGCTCAAGTCAATTAATTAACCTCTACTATCATATAACAGGTAAAAGTAAAAAATAACACATTATTTCCTACAGATTTCTGAATGGATGATTGACTACAATACTCCAGGTGGCGTAGATGGTGAAGGTTGGCAGTATGCAACAGATTTTCCAGCTCCATATCATGGAAAGAAGGTCTTTACTGACTGTGTTAGACGTCGCAGATGGTATAGAAAAGCTCAAATTGTCACCGAGGGTCCATGGGTTAGAGCAGGCAGTACTGCCTTACTTGATGTCTCTTTGTGGGTTAGTATAGTAGTCATTGATGTATACAAAATTTAATTTAGTATTTATTTTTGGCTTGATATGTAAAAACTAACCTGTATTATATAATCGTATACCATATGAAGTCATGTTAACATTTCACCGCCGTCTACCGCAATCCGTACCCAAACGTATTTCGTACGTATGCTTCACGATTCTGTTCCGAATCGAAGCAATAGGCGACGATAACCAACTAATAGAATACAAGGTTTAAATAAATGTGCTAAAGGAATGTACTATAAAATTCGTATTTATTTTAGGCTCATGAAAAAGAAGTATCTGTATGGGCTATAACATTGGCTGGTGATGCAATTTATAGGACTGGAGTCACAGCAGCAACACCAACGGTATTTATAAAATAATCAATGGTATCCATAAAACTTATGGTGTAAATTATCAGTTTATGTTTTGTTGTTTTATTTATCAATGTTATTGTATAATTTTGTATTAACAGAAATAGTTATTCAAATTTCAATAGTGAGAATATATTTTAGGGTCTTCATTGGGAACACATAAATTGCCCCCATACACTTGTTGCAATAAGTACCGTTAACAATTTAATATGGGCTGTAGGTCGAAAAGGAGAATTATACTTCAGAGATGGTGTCACAAAAGAGAGCCCTGGTGGTTCGAATTGGAAATTAATTGAAGCACCTAAATGCACCTTCCCTTATAGCCAAAAAACTCATATTGGTGCAAAGTTGGTATCACTGTCACAGAATTCAGCATGGGTTATTCTCACTAATGGAATTATTGCTGTAAGAACTGGTATTACTAGTAATCAGCATGAAGGGAAACAGTGGAAATATTTAACAGGTAAATACACAGTTTATCTGTTGCTACTAGAAAAGATTGAATCAAATTATTGTGTTATTACATGAAATAAGGATTGCCTGTTTTTTTTTTTTAATTCAAATACTATATTTTTTTCATTTTAATATGAGTAAGTTTAAAAATCAACTAAAACATGAATAATAATTGTAATTAAACCTACCACTATTGCAGATTGTGAAGTACCATTTAAACATGTGTCATGTAAAGAGCAAGAAGTATGGGCGATAAGAAATGATGGTGTACTTCAAAGGCGCCTTGGCGTAACAGAGGATAATGTGGCTGGCATCGCCTGGCAACAAGTTCATTGCGGGCCCTTAGTTCATGTTTCAGCGAGAATCTGTTCATCTTAATGATAAACTTTTGATGGATTATTGCTTGTCTATTGCTTTAATTATTCATATATAGTGCATGCGTTACATTTAAAATTAAAACAACATGAATACTCTAATCTGATAGCAGTTATATAAAAATGCATTCCTTAATTATTTAATTAAATTTTATACCTTAGATATAAGCTATGTTTGTGATATTCTTTGAACTCCCAAAGTCGAATTTTCGAATGACATGTATCTCTGTATTCCAAAAACTGCTCATTATATTTTTAGTTTATGATTAGCACCTATTTTAAGATAAAAGATCTAGTCATAAAAATTGTTTCAAGTTCCTTTGTACTTAATTTTTAGTTTTATAGCTACATTAAATCATATTATACAAACTATTTACATATAGCATGATCAGATTAATGAATAAATGATATTATAATAGAAGCCATTGCATATTATTTAAATTATTATACATATAAAAATAATTAGCATGAATGATTATTAATAATAAGGTCCTCCAGACCGATTTCGGTCACGGCGGCCAATCTCAAGGGAGATTAGCCAACTGCGCAGGACATATTAGTGCACAAGTGTGTGCGCAAACACAGGTGCACTCTCTTTTCCTTAGCTCTCATAATCCGATGGGACGGCAATCCGACACGACCGGAAAGAGTTCAGGCGCAGGACCAACGGCTTAACGTGCTTTCCGAGGCACGGGAGTGTACACACTTCCAACTTCCAGACTCCGGGCTGCTACTGAGAATTTTCTGACAGAAAAACCCAATAACTATTTATTGGCCCGACCTGGGAATTGAACCCAGGACCACCGGGTCTGCGGCCTTATATCTAGCCACTAGACCAACGAGGCATGAATGATTATTATGATAGCTTTATATTAAAAAACTTATCAGAATTACAAATTATTATTAAAATAACATTTAAATCGTTAAACATTACTCAACCTTGATAAGAACCATCTAAAGAAATTCAATGTGTTATTTTTTTGTGTTGTTGGTATTCACATTGACAAATTATAAAATAATAATTATTGTTGTTTAGCAATAATGTAATATATTCACTATGAGAGCACAATAAAATACTTGCCCTGGTGAAATGCAAAAGTATAAAAGTGCAGTCATTTTTACTTAGAAACACATTAATTTCTTCCCAAATTTAGGATTACTAAATAAAACATTTTTCGTGACACGCATAAATGTATTAATTAACGTGTTACAACAAATAATCTAATTCGTATCTAATAAAGTGATTGTTTGGATCATTTTGTATTCTGGGGTATCCACCCACCAAAGCATCTTGACCTCCAATATACAATGTGTTATATATCTTCCAATAAACATCGCGAACTTTTCTCGCGGGGTGGAATAAGCCCTGAAAAATCAATAATTATTAATTTTTAATTATAGTTAATTATTAACAGACAATTTACAACAGCTCACTAGATATATTACATTAATTTGTTTTATTACACTGACCTGTAAAGCATATTGAAGAATCTTAACAGGTCCAAGAGCCACTCTCATGCCTTCTACAGCATCCATAAAGGCTTGTACAAGATGGGGGGACGTTTCGAATATGTTAGGCCAGACATGATTCAATAAATGAATGAGAGCATCTTCGCAACCAAAACCGTATACGCCCAGGGCCATGTGTTTTATTGCTGCGCATGCAGTTTGCCGGTGAACGAGGTCCCTATAAATTAAATTAAAACATAATTAGTATATTACCAGACAGATGTGATGTATCATGACTGCTTAACACCGAACAAGCAATACTGTAGTTTGTATATTATAGTTTATTTGTTTGTATATTTGGCAAAGTAAGTTGAGCCAATGGTAAAAGTGATTTTTTATATTTTAATTATTTTTTTATAAACAACTAACAAGATATTAATGTATTCAATCTATATGTTAATACTTTCAGTTTGCCAGTACATTATCTATATTATACCTGTCCATAAGTGCGTCTTCGAGGAGTGGACAAACGGCGTAAATGTAGTCCTTCCCCATTTCTCCAATATATTCAAACAAGAATGACAATGACTTTAGAACACCATTTTGTACGTTCAACTCTGGCACCCTGTATTCATTCATCAAAGCCGGTAATACGGTGAAAGGGGAACATGTTTCTGCTACTATAGCAATAGCGACTGTTGTGCACACTCTGGAAAAAAAATTGTTTGTCTTCAGTATAAAATATAAGGAATTTATTTTAAGATACTATTAAATATAATCAATGTTATATAATTTGCGCAATAAAACGGTTTTAATTACCTGTTTTGTCTCTCTTGTACTTTTAAATTATTCAGCAGCGTTGCCAACACATCATGTGGACCGATAGCTTTAGCGATGTAACCGAATGTATTCACTGTCGCTCGCCTAATAGCTTTCTTATGCGCCTTGAGAAGCTCAAGCAGTTCGAAGCAAATCCTCATCCATTCTCTCGCCGATACAAACTCTGGACCCCTGTCCGCAATCCGCCCAACCAAATCAATGCAATTCTCTTGCACTTTTTCATGTCTGTAAAAAAGACACAGCATATTTTAGTACTTTGACAATAATTCGATTCTATCTCTTTTTAAAATATCTTCTGTCAAAAAAGCGCTCCCAAAGTGACAATGCGCTATTATTATTATTTTAATCCAAGTACCTGTTTTTCAAAATTGGTGTCAATCTAGGCAACAGATCTTTAATGGGTGGCGTCATCTTCGTCATACCGATAACATTAACGATCGCTTTCAGTGCACCTAAAATTGATCCCAGTACTTCTGGGTATTCTTCACCTAAATATTCGTATAGTACGACACCTAAATGTCCCATAAGTTTTTCCTGTAGATAAAACATATTTTAATTAAGTCCCACCAGGTCTAAAAAACATCTGAACTGCTGAAGGAATTAAGTAAAAAATATATTTAATTTCTTTGATAAAAAAGGATATTTATTCTCCTACTACTACTCCTCTCCTCTACAAAACAAAAAAAAAGAGTACCTCTTGGCATGTTTTCATTACGACTGCAATCCGGGAGATGAGATCGGCAGCCTGCTGTCGGACCTTCGCAGATTTGTTGTTCATACGCCATAGGATAATACCACAGATTTGTGGAAGGTAAGGTTTCACACGCTTGCCCAGCTGATTTACTATTGTCCCGAATCCGTTCAACATTACGACGTCCTAAATAAAACATTATGAAGTTACAAATATTATATATAAAATGAATTCTCACTAAGAATTCGTGTATTGAAATATATAATATAAAACTCACCTCTGTGGTTTGTTCTTGGAATGCGTACAGTATACCGTCAATTAAGGCTTCTTCAAGTTTTGAATCAATATCAGCGGCGCCCAGATTAGCAAGGATCTTTTCAATAGATTCCATTACCATTTTCCTGTACTGTTCATTGTCGTCTTTCAGATCATCGACAATTCTGTTAATAATTTCTGACGCACCAACCTAAAAAAAATATTTAATCTATACAAGATGCTTGATGTTTTTGCACTGCAATTTTGGAAAGAACAATGGTGAACCGTATTTCCGTTAACAGTTTCTATATGTGATTTGAAAAATGTGTAAAACATTATCTTTACTCTCATTGTTTTAGCCGTCATCGATATTTCTCTTACGATATGTTGCAATATTTTTTGGCTTGCCCTGCCAAGTTCAAGTACTAAAGTAATTGAATGCGCATGGATGGTTGTATTGCAAATAAACAACTATAACATCAACTTACAATTCTAGTATATTTAAATAGAAACATATATGTTCTAGGAACATGGCGATTTTATTTTACCCCTATTGTGTTATTGCATTCAAATTAAATCAATCACAGTCACCGTGGAAAAGTTAGCTACATTAAAAATGTGCCCGTCAAGTTTGGTATATTCAGATATAATAAAGTTTATTCCAAAATAAAATAATTACTGTCTGCTGCTTTTTTTTGGAAATTGGTTGCATTTGTAATTAAATTTTAGAGAAATAGTTTTTTTTTTTTATATATTTTTGTTTTTCATCAATTAGAGCAACAACTTTTATTAACAAATACAATTTTGTAACACAATTTTTCATAAGCATTAAGATAGTATGTTTTATCTTATTATATAATGTTAGCTTCCTGATAAATAAATAAATATCATTCATAACAGAGTTGTAGCACTAATCAGATTCAGCTTTCGTTAGCTCATAATTTAGTCAATTGATATTACATAATCATTGATTTTATTTGCGGATGATTTGAAATATCTAAAGAAATTATTTCACATGTAATTATGTCATTTGAAAATGCTTGATAACTCCATCAACTATTACTTCTCAATTATTAATTGCATAAATACATAAGTATTTCAATAAATATTTCAAGACTATGGATGTTGAAAGCTTTCATTCAAGATTTAGTAAACTTTCCTTAACATTAATAATAATTGTAAAATACATGCCTTGTTGGCTATTTCTACAGTAGTATCGACAAGTTGCCTGTAGTTGCGACGATCGAGCGCCATTCGGTGATTCCAAAAGTGTTTGAAAAAGTGTGGCAGAATTTCATCCATAATATACTGAGGTTCAACACCATCTGTACCGCAACACTGCTTCACTACCTGCACATTTTGTTAGAAAATTTTAATGTCTATAGGAAAATATATATACTTATAAATATAGAGTTTGTAATTAGTAAAAAAATATACACATCAACACCTGGTGAGGTAATTTATTTATAAAACATTACTCATATATTAAGAAGAGAGGAGGGAAACAAAAAAATAAACACAATAAAAACATTTTTTTAAACAACATTTAAGGAAACTGGAGATATTATAATAATTTCATAAAATATTGCATAATTTTAAATAATAATGGTAAGCAAAAAAAGAAAAAAACAGACGCACCTTCAAGACAATTTTTTTCATTTCTTCATCGGGTGACTGAAATTCACGAATTAGAATGAGCATTACTTCACGCGTGTAATAGTTCGCGTATTCTGCATCCATCAAAGGTATGAGGTAACCAATGGCTTTTAAAAAGGCAGCTAACCCTTTACCGCGATGTGTTCTGATACCCTTCCACAAGGGCTTGAGTACCGAATCGAAGGATTCGATACCGTAGGGTGTAGCCGCCTCTGCGAGCGCGGCGCTAGCTAAAGCGGTAATCGTCCGCACTTTCTGCTGTTCATCGACCAAACCTGTTTTTATATGAAAGGGTTGATTAATTATTTTTTTTTTATAGACATATTTAGTGTAGATAAATTATAGGCTGTTTTAATTATATATATATAATTCATAAATAAGACGACATACCATGTTCAATGATTTCGACGAGTGATTTCAGATGTGGTAGTATGGCACATCCCATCAATATAGCAATCTGTTGCACAATTTTGATACCGGTGTGCCGAGCTTGCCATGATTTTTTCGATCTACAAACGGCTTTTAAGAATGGTAACAGTGATGGTATACCTGAAACATGTATTGAATAAAAGCTTAGAATGTTATTATAATGTTGAATATTATGATATAATATTAATGTTTATTTAACTTACCGAGAGCAGACGCAACCACAGCAAAAGCTCTAGCAGTCGTGTTCCGCACATATTCATCAATATTGTCAATATCGGGTCTCATAGTAGATATCATAGTAGCCAAGCCAGCAGCTTTGGCCAAATTCGAAATAATCTCACGTCCTTCAACACGAGCATAGTAATCTTCATCAATTAAGAGTGGTTCTATTACGACCAAAATCTATAAGACAAACAAATATTTTATATAGTATTTTATTGAATGGGAATTGATACAAAAATATCATGACTTTAGATATAATATAACTTACTTTGTGTACGTAAGGGCGGACTAAATCGTCCAACTTATAGAGAATTCTGTCAATGACTTTCACTAGCAAATGACGCTCCTGGTCTTCGAGAGTCGGACTCATAAGCAATGGTAAAATCTGATTAAAGAGTGGACCTGCACCGAAGTCGCGAGCTTTGTCAGTGATTTGACGAAGAGCTGCTTTGCACATTGGCGGAGTACCATTCTATGAACATAAAAACAACAATTTTAAAAGATTTTTTGTGAATATAATAAAAAATATATTTTTTAAGGCCATTATTATTGGTGTTTACCATAATAATAACTAGTTTGGTTACTACTGGTTACATATTTAATGGCTACTCTTACTTTAATTTTTAGCAGCAATTTCATGATTTTTCTCTCTTTTAATTCCTCTGGTGAAAGAGAATCCTCGTCTACATCTATAAGCAGTTTGTCGAAGTACTGTGCATCCTCGGGCTTCATAAAGGGCAGCTGCTGACTACCCTTGGGCTGCGGGTCGAGGAGGCGCGCAGCGGCCGCCGCCGACCCCCCCACTTCCTCCGTCTGCATGAAAAAGCCGATTGGGGTACCAGCCAAAGGCGTGGGCGTTGCGGTCAGCTTACGAGCCGGGGTCCGAATCGGAACATAACCTGGGCAACAACATAAAAAATTAACAATGCAATCGTATGCCGTCGAACAGAACACTATTTGGTTATGCATAGTTTTGTAAGCTCCGCTAAATATACAGAACGGCAACTGAGGCATTAAAGCACAATCTGGATGTCTATCCGACGGCATGACTGTAAAGCCTTATTGTCATCATTCATCTGAAATAAAAATGTGTTATTAAAATTGGTTCTTTAATATTTAAAATTAAACAACACATGTATTGTGATTGACACTGTTACGTCGATGTATATCCGTGACTTTGACGTTGGCATTTAATACATGTGTCCTGAAACTAAAGTTAGGATAAATTACTAAAGGTTTACCTGTGCCTTATCAATATTAAGTGGTTTAAATATAAATAATAATTAAAAAAAAACACGGAAATCCAAGAATACATATGAATATGTACTTACCAGCCGGCGGAGGCAAAACCTTGTACCCAGCTGGGAACATGGCGTCAAGTTCTTCATCGGTGTAGGGTCTGTTTCGCTCATCTATTTCTTTTTCCCAACGGTAAGCTTGAAGTTGCTCTGGCGTCATTGCAGCTATGTGGCCAGGCGTTGGCGTAGCCATAGCCATGGCCTTTACACCCACTGGTGTAGACTAAAAAATATTAAAATAAATAATGATGTAAATAAAATGTTATTTTTATTTGAATAGCCTCACATTAAACTAATGTTAAATTTGTGTTATAAATTTAACCACTACTTAGGGTCTTAGTATGAAGTTGATTTAATTTTAGATTGAAATAACAAAATATTGTTTTAACAAATAAAGAGTACTTACACCGCCAGGTGTAAAGATGGGCGTGTGCGGCGTGTGCGGCGTAGGGGTGGCGTGTGAGGGGGTGGCGTGCGAAGGAGTCGCGTGCGAGGGCGTGGCGTGCGACGGCGTGGGCGTGGCCGCGGCCGGCGTAGCGCCCGGCGTCTCGTCCCATCGGGAGCGGCGCTTCGTGCCCGGCGTCGGAGTTTCTTGAATTGTATCGACACCGGCGCCGCGGTCTGTACGCGGAGTCTCGGCCCATCCGCTTGCGTGACCAGGAGTCTCTACAAAACGTAGAATGTGTTATGTATGATATGTATTACTATTTTAATTACTAATATGAGTTATTATTCTTTTAACTTGTGAGGAAGTTTATAGAAGTTATTTTTAACTTATGTATAAATTTTATAGAATGTCTAACATAGCATGATTTAATAAAAGGATATTAGACTTTATGAAATACAAATAATAACATTGAAATTATTATTGTATTGCAATTATTCGCTCATATTATGCTTCAGCATTATTTGGTCTTATTATTAATGATACCTAGATATTTTGCTATTCTTTAGCTTTTAAAAGTTTTAATAAAAATACACTTCTTTTAATCTATGATTGTTCACCTATAATATATGTTTTATTATCTCACTTCAATAAAGGTGGTTGATGACATCAATAATAGAAAAACTAATGGTGTCTAATTTCAAAAGATACTTTCTATATATATGTAGCGAAGATTATAAAAAGTAAATTACTTTATGGTTAAATATTAAACTCTTAAAGTCATGGTAAAAAATATTTGTGAAAGTCACCATAAAAGAATATTTTGGTTAAAGTATCACCACCTTACCTCTATCAGTTTTAGGGGTCTCATCCCAGCGGTTGCGTCGCGAGGCATGATGCGCTGGAGTTTCTCGACCGGGCGTAGCATGGCCCGGCGTGAGGTGCGCTGGTGTGGCATCCCACACACGCGCCGATGGTGTCGCACCGGGCGTCTCTCCACCACGCCCTCCTCCACCAGGCGTCTCCTCCCAAGCACCACGCTGATTAAATCAAGAGTGTGAAGTTTATCAAATCCATTAAGATTGAGCATGAAATATTATTAATTTTGTAATCTGCACTGCACAAACCTCATTTTCCCAAGAGGGTGTAGCTTGAGAACTGGGTGTTGTTGTTGTTAAAACAGGTTTTTTGACAGGTGTATCTTCTGAACTTTGATCCCATCGACCTTTGCGCTTAGCTGCTGTAGGTTTAGTTGCTTCACCATTTGATTGTGCAACTGGTTTTAATGTTCCCTCTCTTGCTCTTTCCAATAATTTTTTTCGTAACTGTAATACAATAAAAATATTAAACTCTGTTTTTTTCTTAAGTGTAGCATTCTTTATAGTAACAATAAACCTTTAAAATACTAAGACACCACAAAAGTACAATAACTGGTTTATAGAAGAACTTACTTCTGTTTCTTCAGCTCTTAGGTACTGCTCTTTCATTATTTCTGTATAAGTTCGGGAGCCCACATCTGGTGTTTTTCCACCTGTAAAACATATTAATTTTCTAAATGTATAAAAAAACTTATTGCCTATAAAAATATTTTATTGAAGCTATTGCTCATATTTGCCTTTGTCAAATCACATGTGTTCAATAATTTTAGTTGAACAGCCGCTGTGCCATAAAGGCCAAGCATTTTTTTAGGATAAAAGTGCAATGCAAACATACCCATTATATTAATTTATTATTAAACCATTATATTATTAAACCATATTATGTTAGCACAAGCTAAAGACACACACACATTTTTAATTTAATTTGAATGAAGATGTATGTCCTACAATTAATAAATAAAATAAGAAAAAAAAAGCAGTATATTACAATTGAATTTCAATAGAATGCACCATGGCTGGCTTGAAAATATAGTATTTCTTTCTATATGTTTAAGAAGTTTGCATGAAACTTACCTTCAGCAAATGGATCTGATCGTTCTGGAGATATAATCATCCGACGCCTCTTCTGGCGATATTCATCTTCTCTATCGGCAATAGTAGGCCTCCTCTTGTCCGCAAAGGGATCATAATCTTTGTCACTCTAAAACCAAAAAGATATTCAAAGAGTCAATTATAAAAAAAACATCATATTTTTTTATTACCCATCATAAAAAAGTGCACAACACCGCTAAAGAAGTTTTCACTTAAAAAAAAACAAATTAAAACAATATGGTTTGGTTTTAACAATTAACCTGAGCTATATCATTGAGTAAAGAAGCCGGTGCTGTATAGCCAGGCCTCTTTTGTGATATCGGCACATTCTCAACATCTTCATCTTCCACTTCATCGTTCGCAGCAATTGAAGTCACATATCCATCGTACCTGGATTTGCCTACTTGTCCAGCATTATCATATATGTCATTGTCATAATATGTTTCACCCAAAGATACTCCTTTTCCTGAACCATTTTCAGGAAGTTCATTTTTTTTCGACTGTATTTCACGAATTTGTGCTTCTATAGCTGTAATAATAAATAAACAAGTTTTATACAGTTATATATATTTACGTTGATAAAATAGATAGCGTGCTGGTTAGCAATATCCTATTAGGCAGTTACAACAATATTGCTAAATATTATTTCCAAACTTAAATATTTCATATTAAGTAGTAATTCTAATACACTTTAGACATTAATATGGTTTTACAGCAAAGTAGCTGTAAGTAAAATGGCTGTATATTGCATTTTATTTAACAATGTCCGCTGTTGGATGAAAATGATTACCTTCGTGAGTCCTTGGTATTTTATCCATTATTTTATTAACATCTAAAGTAAAATAATCGCTATAAACGTATTTTATTACCACTACACTTTATGAAATACTACATTAAATAATATTCTTAAATTCTGTAATCATTAACCCAATAACCACACCAACAACTTCCATCAAAAAGTGCACAGATTAATAATCAATCTTGAGCGAGTTACTCATAGACAAGATTACAGATTATAAGCACGGTCATATACACAGGTCTATCAACAACAGTAGTGGGCACGGTCGTATACACAGGTCTTGCAACATCAGTAGTGGGGGTACGTTGACTTAATAACGCTGTTCAGTTCAATTTACGGCCGCCAGAGACATGATGATAGGTTCGTGCTGGATACAGATACTCAAAAAATTATTGTACATGGAAGATAAAATTATACTACTTGTCCAAAATTATGTCACGTTTGACGTTTATATGGCCGATGCTCTCGCTTTACATACTTTTCCAGCGAAGGGTAATACGGTTGACCATATTTTGTTTTTTCTGCCTTTCACTCAATAACACTAATTCAAAATATTGTTTTCAAAATGTTGTATTCTAACATATTTTTATTATATAATGAGCACATTAGATGTAATATACATATATAATAAGCACAACACGAGTTGTTTTATTGTGCGCTAAAGTAAAATTATTTCGATAGGCGATAGCAGCGATGTACAGTGGATGTTATTGCGAAATAGAAATTGTAACACACTCGCACCTATCTCTCACCACTGAAATTGGACTCGGTTGCAGACCTGTGTATACGATAGTGGTAGTGAGGGTACGTCGGCTTTTTTATGCTGTTCAGTTCAATTTACGGCCGTCAGATGCATGAAAACTCGCACAATAATAATCCCGAATACTTTTTCAAATCCAAACAAAACAGTTAAATAACAAAACAAAAATAACAACAAATCCGCAAAACGATATAACAATGATTAAATAACACAATACTTAGGAGAGAAAAATATACGCCACGTGTCACTCAACCACGTTCGATAGCAACGACATACAGCGGACGTTATTGCGAAATAAAAGTTGTAACACAATCGCACCAATCTCTCACCACTGAAATTGGGCTCCGTTGATAGATCTGTATACAAGACCGTGATTATAATTTTGAACAAGATCATATATTATCCAATATTACACTCTCTTTAACAAAATATCAGCAACCAAGTAAAAATTTAGCTATAAAAGTAAAGATCAAGAGCTTTACGGTTCTTAAAAAAAGTGTTTATTTTTATGTGATTGTAACTGCATAAAACGAAGATGATTAAAATCACTTTGTAATGTGGTCGAAATAGCTACACTTCGAATTAATAATGTCCATTTTAATATTAATTTGGTCTCAGTTTCAACTTTATTAAGTGTGTACTGTGAACATATGCAAGAAAATAAACTCTTTCTAAGCTTTAGTCAATTATATGAATATTTATTTCAATTTAGAAATAAAAGTAAAAATCTCACCAATAAATCAGTGTTATACGAAAAACTTACAATAATTTATCTACCATTAGGTCAGATTTAGTGCAATTCGTTGAAGAATATTTATTAGATATGCTTCTCAAGAACCTCTTAATTAAAGCTACATTGATTAGATAGTCATAGGTTCTTAGAAACTTATTTTGTTTTGATTTACTACTGGGCCGTGGGTACTGGCGATGGTGACCTACGCTGGCGCGGCGCGCATAACCTCCTTTATTGCGCTCTGGCGCAATCGTAAATTCTTTAAAATTCAGCGCTAATTAGAAACCGTCGACTCTTACCGAAACATCGGTTCATCTTGGCTGAAACCGAAGTGAAGGTTGTGTCAAACACTAGCGGCCTTATTTATAAACGTTGCTTAGTTACTGGTTCTCTTTCTGTCATTATTGATTTGACATACGAAAGAAGAAGACAAAATATTGTTTAACTAATCACCAGTTAAATAAAGTTTATGAATAAGGCGGTAGTTGTTTACGACAAAATAGCGATACTTCGGATGTGGTTCGATTTTTGATTTAAAAAAAAGATGTGTATAGGTTAAATAGTGTAGTAGAAAATAGAAATGATAACTTTCTTTTTGTTCATGTTAGAATAATGAAACGTGCATTTTAATTTAATTATCTTATTATAACTTTGGGTAATATAATATTGCTGGTAACCCTAATTCGATGTACATGATCCACTGTCTGTGGTTTTTATTCTCCTTGCTAGCGGTAGCACTGGGTACGTGTGTGCACGAAAATAATATTTTTTGTTTTCTTTTTATATATGTATGTATATAATAATATTAAAAAGAAATTGTCTGTTTTTGATAGGAGGAAACAACTGCGATCCTGGCGTTTCAAGGATAATTTTCCAGATTGATTAGCTACAGTACATACGGTACGTACCGATATATTTTACAAAGATTAGTTCCACGTCAAATGTGTTGGAAGAAGGTGACACGTATTATCAGAATCCGGAATACCGATTTTTGAATTATAAACATTATTTTGATCATTATCCTTACTCATTATAAAGAAATGTTAAATTGTAATGCATACTTTCAAAATTGCTATGAAATCAAGCATGACACTACTTTTAGTGAATAAAAATTTATATTAGTTTTACATGTCCAATTACGAACCATATTTTTATTGTTATTACAAAAAAAATATATAGTCATTTCTGTTGTAGTAGTTTCGTGATATAAGTTGTTATACTATTTTTTACTCGACGAAGATTATATTTAAGCGAAAAAACATTAAGTACTTATCACATGTTCAGTTTATTTTTATGATATATTAGTTTTATGTCAAATATATTTGAAAAAATACTAAAATAAGTGTAACAATACTGAGACAAGAAGAAATATCGAAAAAGTATTCTTATTTCTAACATATACAAAAAAAGCATTTTGAAAAACAAATTATAACTTTTATTTTAAATGTACTGCAAATTTTAACAACTATAATATATCAGATCAAGATAAAGTTTTGTTTTATTGCACTGTACTTAATTCACAGATTCAACATGGTTTGCATTACTCTTTCAGCTTTTTATATTACTTTAATGATTAAGATAGAGATGAATTAATGGTTTTAATATAATAATTATTGACCATGTCACAGCATATAATATTTAATAAAGAAATGAATGAAACCGTATTTCACATGCCTGTTTGAATCTCTTAAATAGTATTTAATT
Source organism: Nymphalis polychloros (assembly GCA_905220585.2). Lineage (NCBI taxonomy): Eukaryota > Metazoa > Arthropoda > Insecta > Lepidoptera > Nymphalidae > Nymphalis > Nymphalis polychloros. Next base: position 8,057,089 of record HG992247.1, read on the forward strand.
CAACTACTCAATGTAAACTGATTAGTATAACATCAGTAAAAGTATAGAAGCAGTAGTTTGTCTCTTTTATCAAAATCATTGTGGTTACCAAATTAGTAAATATTTATCTAATTTCTATTCCATACTTATAACTATAATTATTTTGTGTGTTCTCTATGATTATACAATATTTAAAGTTGATTAGATATTGAGTCATTAGCTGCAATTATTTAATCACATTTTTCAATTAATAACCTTCATGTTTATGCTGTTATCTACTTATACATTTGTCTTAAAGTATTGTGTCATTATGACATCCATAAAAGTTATAAATTGACTTGATTAAAATATTTGCAATTAAAAATTGCTCAAACATATGACACTATGAAGTTACTTGATAAGTTGTGAAAACTTACTTGGGCCGTTATTACGCTTATTTAGATAAGTAATGGTCATTAGAAGGCTTATAAAACAGTATCTTGTATTTTACTTATTAAACTTAAATATTTGTGATATTTAATTATTATAGTAGCATTTTCAATTAATATATATTAAAGTTAAAAATTAAGAATTTCTACAATTATAATTCGGACATAAACTTCCAAAGGTACTTTATTTTTTTATTCAAAAAGTAGAAATTGCATGAATCACAATAATTTTGATGTCAAATATGTTCACATTTGGTTGACCTGATCTCTATATGCTGATAAATGTAATTTTATCTACTTTATTGTTCTTTCACATATAATATTTAAATGTCCTTCAACTTCATATTTTCAATGTAAGTTGATGAGAAACTCCAATTCAACAAATAATTTTAACAATTGTTCAAACAAGTTATGTAAAGTGTTTGTTTATTCTATTTAATTTGACGTCTTTTATTTAATAGTACTGTAACGACTTGGCGCGAACAAGGACTGCTGGAGGAGACGAAAATGATGCATCAGCAATCCATGATGGTTGGAGATATGATACCCGTACATTCTGAAATACCCGTGCATACTGAAGAGATGAATAACGTTGGGTACGACAACAGTAATTCGTACGCTTATGATGACCTGTTTCCGGCTTTGCCGCATTCACAGCCACCTGTGCAACGCAACATTCAACAAGTCACTAATAAACTGCGTGTCGGCTCTTCGCTTCATACTCAGGTAATGATAATAATTATTAACTTATAGATAATATATACATAAACAATAAAATAATCATTAAGTGATGCTGATAAAAAGGGTACATTAAACATACTTTCCAAATGATATGATTGATATGCTGCATGCATGCATAATGTTTTATTTCATTTTAGTTAATTACATTATTGCATGTTAATATATCATATCCCTGTTATTTTATATATATTCCATCATTTATAGACTATTTTAATATGTATTAAAAACTACAATTATGTTAATTCTAATTACAATTATTACAAGCTATATTTCTAATTTTAGGTTTTCCATGTGCCATATGAAGAAAGAAAATTGGACAATGCTAACACTTTTGGAGAGGGTGAATCTTTGAGAACTTGTCAATCGATCACCAAGGACACCGGAGCCCATATTGAGATATCTACAAGCAAAGATGGCAGCTTAACTTTTCTAATAACTGGAAAACATAGCTCCGTTCTTGATGCGAGACGACTTATATTAACCCATTTTCAGCAACAGGTATATAATTAAATTCTTCTCCTATAAAAAGATGAGAAATATTTCAAGTAATACTTACAATTAACATTTTTTAGGCGAGCAAGCAAATAACAATCCCTAAGGAACACCACCGTTGGATATTAGGCAAGCAAGGACAAAAACTAAAAGAGCTTGAGAAGGTTACTGCTACTAAGATTAGTGTACCTGGTATAGCTGACAACAGTGAGACTGTTACAATTACTGGTACGAAAGAAGGAATTGAAAAAGCTGAACATGAAATTCGTGTTTGCTCTGAGGAACAGGTATTTATGTTTTTAAACAACATAAGTATTATATTCCATATAAAAATAAGTTATATACTATAAATAAAATTTGTGATACATTATAACACTTATAACTACCATATGCATTTATGTCAAAAATAAAATTCTATGTATTGTAAAACAATAGCGAGAGATAAGAGATTGTTGAAAGGTAATGCTTTTGATCGAAATGAATGTACATATAAATTCGAAATATGAAACCAAGTTCGATCTTACTGATTATAGGTATATTTTCCAGCTTCCGATTACAACAATTATTATTAAGGACTATTTATTGTAAATATCACTCAAACTCAAAATTTGTGAACACCAAACGAAATTTCGTAACAAGCTTTTAAGATTGATGGTTGTACTTGCCCTATCTGAAATATAAATTAACTGCCTCGTTGGTCTAGTGGCTAGATATAAGGCTGCAGACCCGGTGGTCCTGGGTTCAATTCTCAGGTCGGGCCAGTAAAAAGTTATTGGGATAATCTGTCAGAAAATTCTCAGTAGCAGCCCGGAGTTTGGAAGGTGGAAGTGTGTACACTCCCTTGCCTCAGAAAACACGTTAAGCCGTTGGTCCTGCGCTTGAACTCTTTCTGGTCGTGTCGGATTGCCGTCCCATCGGATTATGAGAGTTAGGGAAGAGAGAGTGCACCTGTGTTTGCGCACACACTTGTGCACTATAATATCTCCTGCGCAGTTGGCTAATCTCCCTTGAGATTGGCCGCCATGGCCGAAATCTGTCTGGAGGACGTTATTTATTGTTATCTGAAATATACATACAAAATGCAGTGCAGTGCACCGCTAGGTCTTTGACCATGTAAGTAATGTTATATTTATTTCAGTCGCGTAAAGCTTTTGAACGTGTAACAGTACCGAAGATTTATCATCCATTCATTCACGGTCCATTCGGTGAGCGCTCTGCCGCGCTTAGTGCGGAGACCGGGGCTCGTATTCATATTCCGCCAGCGTCTACTCAAAGCGATGAAATTGTTATTGCGGGAGAGAAGAATGGAGTTTTAGCTGCTAAAGCGCAAATAGAGCAAATTTATGAAGAAATGGTAAACCCCTCTGTTGATCAATAAATAATGAAGTTGTATTTCTATCCTACTAAATGGTTAATTTATGGTGTACATTTGTATAAATAGGCGAAAAAATGCTCAACTGTCCGCGTCGAAGTGCCTAAGTCTCAACATAAATACGTAATTGGTGCTCGGGGAAATACGATTCAGGAAATTTTGAAAGAGACTGGAGTGTCCGTTGAAATGCCGCCGCCTGATTCTCCGACTGGCACTATTACTCTTCATGGTCCACATAATAAAATTGGTCTTGGTAAGTCAACTATAAATATTCACAAATATTTATTGTGAAGATATACTTTCTTCTAAATAAATTCTTAAATTCGTTACAGCCCTATCGAAGGTATGTGAGAAAGCGAACTCTGTCAAAACTGCAACTGTTGACGCTCCAACATGGATCCATAAATATATTATTGGAAAGAATGGCTCTAACATCAAAAAGATTACCCAAGACTTCTCAAAGGTAAACATTAAAGTATTAAAAAAAAACATATTTCCATCTTTTGCAATTTATCATTTTTTGATTATGATGATTACAATTGATTATGACCGATTAGGCCAATATAAAATTTGCATATTTCTCTACAGGTACATGTTGACATAACGCATTCCGAGGATAAGGTTAAAATAGATGGGCCGCCAGAAGAGGTAGAACGCGCTCAAGTTGAACTAGATGACTTTGTTAAGAATCTGCTTGCTACACTTACATATGTCGAACTCTCTGTTGATCCTAAATTCTTTAAACATATTATTGGCAAAAATGGATCAAATAGTAAGTACTTACAATAAAAGCTTCGAAAATGAACCAATAATGTATAATAAATAATGATTGATGTTTTTTTAGTTAACAGACTGAAGGACGAGACTGGTGTTGTAATCAATATTATTGAAAACGAAGGAAATAATGTAATCCGTATCGAAGGTAGTCATCAAGGCGTAGCTGATGCAGAGAGAGAATTAAGAGAGATGGTAATGAAACTAGAGAATGAGAGAACCAAGGAAGTTTTTGTAGATCATAGATACATTAAATCATTAATAGGAGTTAGAGGGGACAAAATAAAAGAGGTTCGTGAAAAATTTGATCGTGTACTCATATCACTGCCAGACCAAGGTCAAAAAAGAAGTCCAATTAAATTAAGAGGGCCCCAAGAAGACATTGAAAAATGTGAAAAATATCTCCACAAATTAATGAAAGAGATTGCCGAATCATCCTATGTCCAGGAAGTGCCTATTTTTAAACAATTTCATAAATTTATTATTGGTAAAGGTGGTGCTAATTTAAGAAAGATTCGAGATGAAACTTCAACAGCAATTGACCTTCCAGCAGAAGGAGATGATAGTGATGTTATTACTGTAAGAGGTAAACGGGAAAATGTAGAGGAAGCTGTTAAAAGAATACAGCAAATCCACAACGAAAAAGCGAATATTGTAAGCGAAGAAGTTACGATTGCACCTAAGTACTATAATTCTTTAATTGGTGCAGGTGGGAAACTCATTCATTCCATTATGGAGGAGTGTGGCGGTGTACTTATTAAGTTTCCGCCTGCCGATAGTGAAAGTGATAAGGTTATGATTAGAGGTCCTATAGAAGATGTAGAGAAGGCTAAGCAACAACTGTTGGCGCACGCAAGCGAACGTGAACTCACTTCACACACAGCACATGTTCGCGCTAAACCGGAGCATCATAAATTCCTGATTGGAAAAAGCGGTGCAAATATTAAAAAGATTCGTGAGCAGACTGGAGCTCGAATTGTTTTTCCAACAGAAAAAGATGAAGACAAGGAAGCCATTTTCATTATTGGTAAGTCAAGTTGTATTCAATTTTATTTGTAGGAGTGTTATAATATATGTATATCAACCCATTGCCATAAAAATAATCATGATGTAATTTATAATATTATATCAAATTAAAAAAAATGTCTTTACTTACCAAAAACTAATTTTCTATTTAGTAAGTATATCCATTGGGATCCACTCTAGGAGGCCTGTGTCATAGGAAAAGGTTGAACACAATATTTTACCAATATATTTAACTTATGATGTCAGTGACGCATGTATTATACGAAACTATTTTGATTTCATAAATTAATCTAGCATTTCATTCGAATGGTAGATTTCAAACAACACACTTGTATCAAATATTATGTATAAAACATTAATAACAAGTAAATACAATAGGACGCGAAGAGCAAGTGGAAGCGGCGCGTAAACAACTTGAAACTGCTGTGGCTGAAATTAGCAACGTATCGGAAGGCGAAATGTCCGTAGACCCTCGCCACCACCGGCACTTCGTGGCGCGACGAGGGGAAGTGCTGCGACGCATCGCAGACGACTGCGGCGGCGTGCAGATATCCTTCCCGCGCCAAGGCGTCAGCAGCGATCGTGTCGTACTTAAGGGACCCAAGGAATGCATTGAGGCGGCCAAGAACCGAATCAATGAAATAATCGAAGATTTAGAAGCCAAGGTTTGTGTTTCATTATTAACATTGTGAATGATTGCCATACCTTGTTATATCTGTTCCATTATTTGTTAACTAAGATAATTTCATAAATACTTAGGATATACATATATGAAGCCAATGATAGCAAAGCCAATGGTAAAGATTAGGTTAGAACCGTAGATTTACATATTGCTTACGATTTGCTAATATCTCTGCTTATGTACTTCAAACAGTTCTTGAATAATAATTATATCTATATTTTTAATACTACACTATTCCACTCAACGATTATATTCATTTTTATTGTACTGCCAAATTACCGATACCAAAACTTCGCCGAGAATTAAAACAACTTTTCTATGAATCCATAATCTATACTGAAATATTATTTTAGATGTTGTTTATTTGTTTCTTCACCTCCTGCAATTGGAATAGGTTATAATTATGTCTATAAAATTGTTAGTATACCAAAAATAATAAAACTATATTTCCTATTTGTAAGTTCAATAGGTGGTTAATGCTAATAATGACGATATTTTTCAGGTTACAATTGAATGTGTTATTCCTCAAAGGCATCACCGTACAGTGATGGGTGCTCGAGGTGCCAAGGTAAAAGACATCACAGCAGAATTCGATGTGCAAATTAAGTTTCCAGAGCGCGACCCTACAGAAGGTGCTGATATACCTGTTAAAAATGATGAAAGCTCAGAACCAAGCTTTAATGACATTATCAGAATAATGGGCCGCCCTGAGAATTGTGAAGCTGCCAAGAAAGCCTTGCTTGATCAGGTGAGAACTTAAATATTTTTATCTACTAATGTTTAAATAAAATTTTATTTCTTTAAATATAATTATAATCAATTATACCATTCTCTCATAACAAACTAGGTGCCAATAACAATTGATGTTGAAGTACCAAATGACTTACATAGACTACTTGCTGGTCAAAAGAGAAGAGAACTGATGCAAACCTATGATGTTCATATCTTGATGCCTTCTAATGAAGAAATCAGTGACATTGTAAAGGTAAATTTACTTTTATGTACTGCAACAATATTGCAAGGCAAAAGGCTAGCATTTTTTGTTGATTAAATATTTTTTATAATTCTAGGTAACTGGAACTCCAACTAATGTTGAAAAAGCGAAATTGGCACTTGCTGACAAAATTATTGAAATGGAGAAAGAAAAAGAAGATCGACTTTTGAGGTAATTTTGTGAGTAAGCAATATATTTATTAAATGTTTGATTTTTTTAAACTAATATTTTAAAATTCTTTAGGTCTTATGAATTGAAATTCAAAGTAGATCCTGAATATCATCCTTTGGTCATTGGCAAAGGAGGTTCAGTGATTACTAAAATTCGCACTGATTATGGAGTACAAATCAACTTGCCAAAACGAGGGGAACCAGATGATGACATTATCACTGTTCAGGGTTATGAAGATAAAGCAATTCAAGCCAAAGAAGCCATCATGGCCATTGTGCACCAACTTGTTAGTTAATTTTTACAGCTTTTGTTTTATTTATATTGTTCTTTTATTATAATTTTTTATTGAAAGCTGAAAATTAATAATCATTATAAAATAAATAATTTTATATAGGATAATCAATATCGGGACGAAGTAGACATCGATCCTCGAGTTCACAGGAGGCTTATCGGCATGCGCGGCAAGAACATTCGACGTATAATGGACGACTACAAAGTTGATATTAGATTCCCAAAACAGGGCGATGATAGCATTGTTGTGATAACTGGCGATGAAGACAATGTTTTGGATGCCAAGGACCATCTCCTAAATCTTGCAGAAGAATATGTAAGTGTTCTTTCAAACAAAGATTTTTATTTTAATGAAAAAAAAGCAGAAGTGCATTGATGTAGAAAGAATTTACCCATTATTTTATACATTAAATACTAATACCAAGATCTTAACTTTCATAGGACATGATTAAGATTTCCTGCAGCTTAAATTTATTTCGTATAAAATGTTTAAATTATACATATATTTCGGATATTTGCATAAACGTTTTGTTGTCAGTTGCAAGATGTAGCGGATCGATACCAGAGGCCAGCGGCACCGTCTCTGGGTGATTTCGGAGACGTGTTGACTGGTGAGACAGCTACTGTCGGCGGCGGCGCCGGTGCTGGCGCGCAGCAGGCGGCGACCCCCGGTTTCGTCGTCAAAGGCGGTCCGTGGGAGCAGCGCGCGCCGGACACCGCGTCCACGCACGAGTTCCCCACCATGCCGGGCGCGCCCCGGGCCGCTGCGCCCAGCCCTGCGCCCTCCGCCGCGTGGGGCCCGCGTCGCTAAGTCTTCCCAGTTCGACCACGTTCCCCGAAGTCACGCATTCTTATATAGATTATAGAAAAGACAGAAATTCGCTTCGAACGTCGAGATAAAGCGAAATTATGAATGAACTTAAACAGTTTGAAACTATTGACTGATTACTGTCGTGTACTCTTTTATTAGACTAGACTCGTTAGATTCCGAGACAACGGGTGGGCTTGTGATTATACACATTATAGATGTATACTGTTTACATATACTAAATCTCTTCATATTATTGACAGATTTAATTTGTTTACCGAATTATTTTATTGTCCCGATATGGTAAACTTTCATTTCAAATGCATCAAGAACGGCAAGTAGCAATTATTATTCAGTAGTTATTAAATATATCATTCCTTCTCTCGATTAATATACAATTTTTAAATTTACGGATTCCGTTAATTTCTAATTTAGAATAATAGTGCCGAAATACGCCATATATATGTATAATAAAAATCGTTATTATATTGATAATATAACATTTTACAGAAAATGTCATTTTCTGATTTGCATAGATAGTACTTTTGATACATATGCATAATTAATTTAAATGTAAAGGACCGATATACGCGATAATATTTTGTAATAAAAATAATATTATTTATCAAAAACATTTTTAAGCAAATAGGTTATGAGTAAAGTTTGGAACCAGTTTTTTAGACACAATTCTTATATTTTTTGATTGTTTCTTTTATATGTTAACATGGTAAAGTAACTTTTAAAGAATTATTGTTATTCAGTTTCATATACTGGCCGATGTTCAAATGTTTTTGGATAGCATATTTGCATATCACATTGTTAATTACTTATCGCCTTATTCATAAACTTTATTTAACTGGTGATTAGTTAAACAATATTTTGTCTTCTTCTTTCGTATGTCAAATCAATAATGACAGAAAGAGACAAATCAGTGTTTAGCTAAACAGTAACTAAGCAACGTTTATAAATAAGGCCGTTATTTGCCAAATTTGACTTTGAATGAGAACGAAATTATCACTATCATTTTATATACGATAAAATAATTGGATTGGATTTGGAATTCTTATAAAAGTCGAATGATCATATCTAAAATATAACTGCAAGTGAATTGTTAATAACTAGTCATATAACTTATCAGTAAGCAAATCTAAATTTTTGTATGGGTTTTAATAAAATATTTATTTGCAAAATTCGTCTTGTAATATAAATGGGGGAAGTTATGTCAAACTTTTATATGAACAGTCAATAAGAAAATTCCAATCTTTAAACATAACATATTATTGTTAAAAATGTTATGTTGTACTTATTGGTTAAAATAATAATGAAATAATTTTACATAATAATTGTTTTGTTTTTTCTACATTGTTTTGTAAGTGTTGCCTAAAGCAGTAAATAAATCATTACTAATTAATAAGACGAGAATGAATATTTTTACAAAGTAATTTGTACATAGTGAATTGTGTTTGAAATATTAATAAAGTCTTTTACAGTATTTTTTTTCTTTTGTTTTAAATATTTTTCCATGAACAAAAGTAATCTAGTATTTATTTATTTTCTAATCTAAGGTGGTTTTTACTTTTAAGTAAATCTGGTAAAACCTCTATTCAATACTGGTCTAAAAAACCGTGAAGTGAAATTTTAAAGGTCTTTTAGACCTTTTAGTTGGATACTAAATGTTTAAATTTCTCCTTATTAATTATTGAGCGTTGATCAGATCGGGATAAATACTTATACATAATGAAGTAAAGACTGACAATTTACTTTCTCTTATCTATCTTTATAAATTTGGACTATAGCAACAATACCCTTGTGAACAAGATCTTTGTCTTGTAAAAGTAACCTTCGAACTTTTGAACTTTCTTCGGTTATTCTGATACCCTGGTCTTTACAATTAATTTATAAGAGTACTTCACAGTCCTAAAAAGACCCCACCTTTCCTGCTGATTCTGACACCTTACACTTTTTAGGTCAATTTAGGGATGGTGTACCCTTTTTGTGCAATTATACAAACTCTAGCTTTGACTTAAACTCAAAGTGATAGCCAGAAGTCACTCTAAAGACGATAAATGACTCTCACGACATAGCTCTAAGAAGCCGGTTAAAAACTGCTTAAACGCGTCAATAGCAAATAACTATTGCTTCTGAAGCGGCATGAGTCGGGACTTTCCAATTGTGGTACACAGAGGCACCAATTAATAGTTGTTTCTTTTTCGGGCGGGCATCCAATATTATTTTTTCGGCGATATTTGACGTGACCTCATTCGGCGTCCAGGGCGGGGGTCGTATTCAATCGAGCCTTGACCTTGTTTAAATAGACCATTGCACTTGTAAATCATAGTTATACCAGATCAGTGAGTTCCATAAACGGTTTTCATCTCACTCATCTTCAGCGGAATTTCATTGCTTTTATCAATTTTCTTCAGCATCAACTTACTTCTTAAATTATTACTAGTACAAGGATTATTTCATAGTCTGTTTTTATTAATTGTGTGTTACCGTTGTTCCTGAGACACTACCGAAAATAAATATTATATACTTTACGAAACATTTTTATAAATTTAATAAATAATAATACAAGAACATATTGGTTATTATGTTTTAAATAATCGCAGGACGTTTACATAGAATGGATATAATAATGATTTAATTACAACAATTTGGGTATGCTGATAATAAATAATATTTCAGCAGCAGTGGAGTGAACGAAACAGAGCATCTTATAAAAGTTAACTTTGACTACTTTGAGGACTGTATTGTTGTCTTTATTAGTATTAAATTAGCAACACTGCGTGGTTGTCAAAAACGACGTATTTGTTATTCTAATTCTTTCAGTTTCAAAATAAAAATGGCAGATCAATCGCAGAAGAAAGTGTTAGTAGTATTTAATTTTCAATTAAAATAATACGATTTAAATATTACAGAATAATAGCAGTAAATTAGTTATTTTGGTCAGTTACTTCGAACGTCACTTGCCTTTCAATAGAAAGGCGGTCCGTACGTTTCTTTTTAAATACACAATTTTGCAAATATATGTGCTAATTTAAAATATTGGAAAAGTAAATTCCCTATTTAAATTTCAGCTTATTAAAAATTCCCCTATTAAATAACGAACAAGCTCAATTGGTATCTGATATATTAAATGTTGACAAAGAACTTAAAGGTAGTGGAATCAACAGAGAAATTAATATAGATGAAGACTCTCTATTGATGTGAGTATGCTTATATTCAGAATTGGTACATAGTAAAATAATTGATATAAAAGTAAATACAATTATAACATTTATTAATTAAAGTAATAAAAAAGAAGTGAAATAAAAAAATTCCAAGTTAATTCATCAAATCAATATAGATCCCTACACACTTCTTAATAATACTAAATATTTGGAAATATTTCAAAAATGATTAATGTATTTTCAGAATATTTGATGGTGCTGACTACAAGAAGTTACGAGTGTCAATTAATGCTCTACTGAAAAATGTTAATCTGATAGCTAAAACTTTTAGTGCATTTTGTTAGTGATACATTCATCTTAATCTTTCACAATGCCTGAACACACTCCAGCTCCTACACCTTCTAGGTCATTGTATGGTTTCTTCATGTACTTGTTTAGTAAAACAATTTTAGCGATTTATTGTATCTGGGCTATAACTCCTGATTCTTATTTACATTATTTAAATATTTACTATTATCCACAAAAGTACTGGGCAATAGCATTTCCTATACAATGTTTAGTGGGATTGACAATGTTTGCATTCTTAGTTTACCCTAGTTCAAATTTAATGTTAACAACCACAATAAATAGTCTTAATACTATTCATGATACTTTTACCAGGTTTGATGATAAAATTACTGAAAATCAAAGCTGTGCCAACAATAAATGTGTTTGTGAAAATGATATGAAATGTATGAAATTTACTTATTTAGCCAGTAATAAGGAACTAATAGAAAATACTGTGCCCCAATTAGTAGATTTAGATATACGTCTTGTATCGAAGAAACTGTACCTTTGTAAATAAGCAATTTTAATAATAAAAAAATGTATAATTGATATTTAGTCTTTTATTGTTATAATATTAGCTAATCCTCGAAATTTGTTGCAATGACTATTTAATAGACTGAAAAAGAAACTAATTTACTCAGCCATGTGTCAACAACCAATACTTTACTAAAATTAAACTATGATGAGTAGTAATTAAAAATGGGAACAAACTTTTTAAAATGTAATTCTGAAATGTGTAACAAGAAGGTGAGTTAAGTGTTTAGGTAAACGAAGTATAGTATTGGAAAAAAAAAAAAAATATATAAAATATAAATATATAAACAAAGTATAGTATTTGGTATATGGAATATTCTTTACAAATGAACTAAAGCTTGTTTTAAGTTTCTTAAATCAACTTGTGTAGTATATCTACTGCTACTTTCCAAGTTTAGGGTCATAAAAATTGGTGGTATATAACTAGAAAGCGATATGCTTTCTAATACAACATATTAGAAAACTGTTTCACAGATAGGTGGGACATCATTTGTTAGCATTAGTAATAATTAATTCAATGGGGTTAAAAATGAGCGTCGTTTTGGATAATACTCAGCGTAATCTCGAAATTTTCCAACAGGATGCATAATCAATTTTGGTGTCTTGTGGACACTGGATGAAACGTGGAATTCTATCGCATTACTTAGACATAGCATGTCTTGTAAACGCCTATCCTCTCCGCCCTTGAAAACATTCTGGATTGCTCCCACCGCATGGTTTTGTTCGGGAATAGTGAATTATTAGGTAATAATTCTATAAAATAATTCTAATTCCTATTATTATGCAAATTAAGAAAAATTTAGGAAAATCGTCAACGACGACCCTATTGGGCGAGTTGTTTCTTCATATAGCTAACGCTCCTGCTTATCGATCGGAAGTTGCGCTCTACGCAATCTGCAGTCCTGGCTTCGATATTCTTGGCCAGTGGCCACCCATCGTATTCTCTAGACTCAGCGTCTTCGCTTATTCCCAAAATTGTATTAGCAAATTCGTAAACTAAATTAGATGATGATAATGCATTTTTTTATTCATTTATTTGTCAGAGATGAGTTTTTTGACAGTCAATAAAATGTTTTTCTCGAAATGAATAAAAAAGTTAGAAAAGCATTAGGGATTGCATTTGATATTCGTAATTTTTATAGGGGTTGGTTGCCCCTTTGAAACGATAATCCCCTCACCCGGTGGAGACGTTCTTTTGCGTTCACATGTGCATTAATTTTTTTAAAGTTATTTTGTTTTATAAATATTTGTTGTTATTTTATAATAGATTTTTATTATTTCATTATTATTTTATGGAACGACGACATAACGATGACCGAACGATTACGTATTTAGCCGCGACATATATATATATAACGATAAAAATACGTGCGTTTTTTAAACTTTTGACTAAGACTAAACAAATTTTGATGAAACTAAGGCTAAACGAAACCTTGAAAAACATTATAATAATTCAGATATTTCAATTTGTAATTTCTAGCCGGTTTAAAAATTAGCCCAAACAAACAGATAAACAGACAAAATAAAAAAGAGCTTCGTTCCAAAAATGATGGTTTTGGTTTAGGTATAGCAATATTCATAATTAACGTTAAAAGAGGCAATTATTTTGATATCTCAGACAGACACTTCAATTTTATTTATTTTAATAGATAACATAAAAAATAATAAATCAAAAAAAAAGTAATGTGACAATGTTCTATATTGCAACAAAAGTTAACGTGCAATTTATTGGTGCGTTCTATTGGATATTCTGGAATAGAGTTAGGTATAACTCAACGTAAATTAATGTTTCGTGACTAATTGACAACTAATATAGTAGTCCGGTCAAATTGACAAAAAAATTGTGTTTAGCTTATAATAATTTTCATAGACTTGAAAATTGATACACATCTAAGGAATACTATTACAAATGAAATTCATTTGAAAGGCATTTTTTCCCGTTCGTGGTAGCAGTGCCCACAATGTAATGTGAACATGGAAAGCTAATTGGCACTATATTGGTGACGTTTTACAGCGTCTCGGAAAAATTATAGCTTATTATATAAGTTTTGTATAGGCAAGATCACGTTCTTGTATACAGGTCTAGCAACCGAGTCCAATTTCAGTGGTGAGAGATAGGTGCGATTGAGTTACAACTTCTATTTCGCAAAGACGCCCGCTGTATGTCGCTGCTATCGCCTATCGAAATAATTTTACTTTAGCGCATAATAAAACAACTCGTAGTGTGCTTATTATATATATATATAGATTAATCTAATGTGCTCATTATATAATACACACATGTTTGAATACAACATTTTGAAAACAATATTTTGAATTACAGAATACAGTGTTATTGTGTGAAAGGCAGAAGAAAAAATATGGTCAACCGTATTACCTTTCGCTGGAAAAGTGTGTAAAGCGGGGGCATCGGCCACATAAACGGCAAACGTGATATAATTTTGGGCAAATAATATAATTTTATCTTCCATGTACAATAATTGTTAGAGTATCTGTATCCAGCACGAACCTATCGTCATGCCTCTGGCGGTCGTAAATTGAACTGAATAGCGCCATTAAATCGACGTACCCCCACTACTTTTGTTGCAAGACCTGTGTATACGACCGTTGGCAAGATCTAATGGCATTTATTTAATGTATATTTTTTTCAATAGCCCTTCATATCCACAAAATACATAGGTAACTTTTCTTTTTTTTTTATGTAAGAGGGGGCAAACGAGCATGAGGCTCACCTGATGGAAAGTGACTACCACCGCCGGACATCTGCAACATCTGAGGACTTGCAGGTGCGTTGCCGGCCTTTGAGGGAAGAGTACGCTCTCTTCTTGAAGGTTTTTATGTCATATCGGTTCGGAAAAGTCGCCGGCGAAAGCTGGTTCCACAGAGTGATTGTGCGAGGCAGGAAATGCCTTAGGAAACGCGCTGTTGTGGATTTCCAGACATCGAGGTGGTGAGGATGGAATTTTGAGTTCTGGCGTGATGTCCGGTGGTGAAATTCAGTGGCCGGGACTAAACCAAACAACTCCTCAGAACAATTCCCGTAATATATGCGATAGAGTATGCAGAGTGACCCAACATCTCTACGCAAATCCAAAGAATCAAGCCGGTCGGTAATATCTTGATCGTCGACAATTCGAACTGCTCTACGTTGAATGCGGTCAAAAGGAAGAAGCTGGTACTGGGGAGCTCCCGCCCAGAGGTGAGAGCAGTACTCCATGTGGGGCCGAATTTAGAATTAAAAAAAACTCTAGAACATACTATGACAACGACCGCAATGTCAACGCACTCGTGTTCTGAATTAAATTCTTAGGTATTTAAAATACGAGCTTAAATCCGTCTAGCACTAGCATGATGTTGAGAAGTTCAGCTAATACAATTCATAATTTTAGTGAAGGTGATGTTTATGATGTTTAGCCGCATTCTACAATATCGCGGGCGTATTTAAGAAATCGAAAATAACTATTTACAAATTATTTCGTGATTATTATTTACAAAAAAATATTGCACCTTTGAAATGGATGGACAAATGTGTGGCCTTCGCCTGTGCCGTATTACTTTGTTTTTATTACCGCATTTTTTTTTCAATACAATCTAATACATTTGAAAAAATATGAATTTAATAGTTGCTAGACAATTGATTTGAACTACCGTAAGTAGAAATATTTACGTAGTGTATTCAAAGTATATTAATATTATGTGTATCCTCCATACATATTAATTCTAATATTTTGAAGAGGCTCATAAAGAGGTACCAAGTATTATTTGTATTTTCCGGTTTCATGCAAAAACTACCTACTAATCCTATTCATATGGAGATTTCATAATATTAGTTTAGTTTCGATTCAGGTCGAATTTAGGCTAGTATGTTAAAACTTTGCAAATATGCAAAGTTAAGTTTAAGATAATTTAATATAGTGACGTAATGTAAGAGAAAATTGCTAGTACAGAGTACCTAGGTATAATTAATGTGTCAGAATTTTATCAAGTTTCCTTGCAATCACTGTCGTCGGCACGAGATGATCTAAGAACAAAAAAACCTGCTAGGTTTCACGTTTCCTTTATCTGGAACTGAAACCGCGATCTTCATTCGTGAAATGTAAATCTTCGGATTTACATGTAATTTGCTATCTCGACTTGAAAAAATAATTTCGACATAGTACATCATAATTTAAAAAACGACGGTACCTACTTAAACCATGAGTGTGTTTAGTGAAGGCCGACACAATGGACGCAAATAATATAAGTAAATAGACATTAGTCTAAATGAGTAAGTAATACACACCCGTGATTGCAACAGCAAATTTTTATACTATTTATTTACACTAGCTGCCTGTCCTGACTTAACATGCGTAAAATGAAAGTCTCACTTTTTACCCCATGATCCTATTTTAAATAATGTTATATATAAACAAATCATAAAGTATTAATTATCGAACCAAGCGATCCAGCCGCCCATAGCCTCGTAACATATTGTTAATAGGACTAATAATAATACATCGTATCACACGCCTCACGTCTTTATGAGTTTTTCCAATGTATAGTATATATGTAATTTATATGTAGAAAGTAAGTCTTAAATGAATACCTATTATTTATTTTTATAAGGATTAATACTATGTAAAAATAAAATTGATTAAATAAAAAATGTTGGTGTGGCGTGTGTATTTTGTTTTTATTTGTATCTTTTGTAAGCATTCTAGAGGCAGAAGCAGAGGCATTTTATAGTGTCATAACAATTTATATAGTACCACATAAAATATGAAATTTAAAAAATAGGTCAGTACCTACTCTTTGTTATTTATCTTAATTTACAATAGGCATTAGTTCACTAATTGGATATAAATAACATAAGCACATATTACATTAAACGTTATTATTATTAAACGTTAGTAGAATGATTATTATTTACTTGCTATAATATTAATAGTGTTATCCTTTTTAGAGAGCTTATGAAGCTTATATATTTGAAAAGAGGAAACCGGTAATTTAATATAAAACAAAACATTAAAGAACAACACTTGACACGGACTATCTTCAGAGTTCAGAGTTCAGACCTCATCGAGCGGGGCGAATTTCAAGCATTGAAATTGAACGGTTTGCTGAGGTTAAGTTCTCGTGTATTTCCGTAGAAATTCGGTTCCCGCCCTCCTACATCACCTTATCGCGCCACCATTTAGATTTTTTTTTCTAAAATACTGCGACGCAACATGTTGCAGCTTCAGGGCGGCACAGCAGCGACGTAGCTACAATTCGCACACTATATACTGTCAAAAATATTTCTATTTATTGTATTGCATATATCTATGTGATACTTGTTAATACATTTTTATTATCTTTTCACAGGTCAAAACAAATTCAAATAATAAAATATCAGTTCACAGTATTTTGGCAATTATATACTAGTATTACGCTTCGTCTACTGCTTTTCAATTTATATTTTATACATAAAACTAGTTATTTAGATGAATAAAATAAATGTTAGTAGGTATGCAGAAGATTTTAGCCACTCTCATGTTAGACCCGTTCGCAAATTTCCTTCGAGATAATTTTTGGGTACACGTTTCGGTTTTTAGAGATCCACGGCCTTTTTTACGTATATTAAACATCAATATAACTTTGTTTAAATTATATTATTAATGATATATACATTGTAAATGAAATAACAGAATGTGATCTTCTTGCATAATAAATAGCATTGTTATTGAAATGTTTCTTTAATTATTATTCCAACTTCATTATTGCTTCATACATTACTTGATAATATGTGACAAACAAAATAGTCGCTTGAAGCCTTGAAATAACGAAAGCATACTATATAGCTCTTCATACCATATTCTTATATATTTATTTTATGTTCTGAGCCTATAATGGAGCACAATTAAATTATTACATGACTCATATTAAAACAAATGTTAATAGTTTTTATAATTAAGATCTCTTTGTTTTAAACTACATATTAATAATTTATGAAATTCTTAATGAAACAAGAAAAAGAAAATGCTTTTTCTGCATGTTAAGTGAATTCCCATTAATATATTAAGTTTTGTTAAAAATTGAGCTTATATAAATCAACGATAACTAGCTCTGTTGCGAGTCTTACATGCAAACCTAACAAGTACATCTACAATAATATTTTTATGTCCTTAATTTGACAGTTCTAATATTACGTAATTATAAAAACAAAAGAATACTTATGTTTGAATGCATTTACCAAGGGTTATTTAGGAGTTTTATTAAAACGAAAATATGTAGAGCTCAATGTTAATATATTTTATAAGGATAAAACAACACTTCCCATGATTAGTACAAAATAAAATTAAATATATTGTTAGTTTTTACATAGGTAAAATTTATTTAAAAGTACAGAACATATGAAGGACTACACACTGAATTGAGATAAAATACTTAGAACTGACTTTGAAAATGATTTAAGCCACTTAGTATTCACAGTATGAACTTATTGCATTGATTAATAATTATTTGGCAGACCAAAAGAGATTTTCCAACAGTGCATAGGTCATTAAACCTTATTAATTATATAAGTGAAATTTGGAATAGAAGCTGTAAGAAAATCTGCGATTAGACTAGCCGCTACATCTTATATACCGAAACATTATGACTAAGAAAATTTATTAATGTGATGTTCCAGCATACAAGTTTAGTTGCATGCAGGCAACAAGGGGCCAGCATACACCCAAATATAAATTAATTTTAAGTATAATTCATAGATAGTATTTTAATATATTTTGTACAATAAAATACAATTAAGTACAACTTGTAGCAAAGATATTAAAGAGAGTAATATTTATCTCAAGTGTTAAAGCTGCAATAACATGTGTGTACGCACAAGGCATATTTACACAGCACACACGTATGGCAACAACACACGATGTGCTGCACACTATAGTACATAATTAATTTTATTACTTAATAGAATATAAAGACACGCCCAAGCTGAGAACTTCACCACTTACTTTACATATTTCAATGCATGATTAGCCAATGAACATGCCTGTACTTCACTAGCAGATCGCTATTAAATAATACATTGATCGACGCTTAATATCACAGCTAATTATGCTTTGAAAATTATAGACATGTCTAATTTTCACTAATGTAGATAACAATATAGAGTATAAGTAGACAATCTGAATAAATTTACATTACAATATCATGTCTTTTCATATGAAAAATTTAAAATTACATTACCAAAAATTAAACAGTGCAGCGCATTATAAATAAATGTGCATACCTTAATATTTAATTGACTAAATAAATTTGTTGCCTGCAGATCTGATAATTATTTTAAATATCGAGAGGTAATATCTTAAGAGAAAATTTAATTTCAACTATTGAAAAAAAGTTAAATCCAAATTTTAAAATATTTAGTATCTATAATGACAATTCCCCTCAAATCCACCTAGCTATTATGAATGTGAAATATCATTCCAAAAGCTGAGTCTCCGTCACACATATTTCACTATCACTATAATCGTGGGCCAAAAAGTAAGGATCGAAGAGAAATATCAGCGAGCACTTCACGAGTGTGCATTGCTGTTTACATGAGGCTTCTTTTCCTGTGCATCTGGAGTGCGTTGCCCATCTCTGCGTGGTGGCATTCGCTCATTTATGGCATCTAAGCCTTTTGCTTCAGCAAAGGAAGTGATTTTGTGGTTGGGAGAAAATCCTTGCAGAGCATTTTTAAGAGATGTTTTTCCACCCGATAATGCACCCAGAGGAAGAGCACCGGTGGGAGTTAGCCCCTTCAGCTGCAAAACAGACTCACTTTCTTCACGAAGCACTGAGAAGACATGTGCCATTTTACCAATAGCACGGATTTTATTGCGTATAACTTCCTTCCTGAGATTAGCTTCCTCCAATGCATCATCTCCTTCTGACATTAACTCATCGTCAGAGCAAATGTTTAAAACATTTACTAACATCTCAGTAACTTTTTCACCCACAAAAGGCAAAGACCATGTAAACACATCCATGAAGTTTGGCAGCCAGTAAGGATGAGGAGAACAGTTGAACTGTCGAATATTCATGACATTGTTCTCATATTTTAAGACAGCAGCCTTATTGTTGTAGACATCCAAGTAATTTGGAGCAGAAAAAATAGTAATAAGACTTGGAAACCCAGTAGTCTGGCTTTTCCGATACATTCGATAACCAGCATCTTGAGCCTCATGAGCTCGAATGATCGAAAGTAAGTTGTTTCTTTGTAGAAAGTCACAGCAAGCAGCATAGCTGTAAAAATATGAACAACCTCTCACAGAGTTGTGCGAAAAATGCTCTGCATTTTTTTCATTTCCGAAGTCTTCGAGTGGATCTGACCACAGCAGATCACACATAGCTCCAAAAGCAGGTGGTTCTTTGAATCTATCTAGCTTACGAATATCATCTAGACTGTTAATCTCTGGAGAAAGACCTCCGTGCACACATAGGAACTGCTGGTTCATAAGAGCAGCGAGTGGCAAGCAATCGAAAGCTTCCATGCAAGCATCATACACCTTTTCAGAATACTTAATTTTACATTCTTGTTTGAAAGTAAAATATTCTGTCAAATGTCGGCATTCATGATTACCGCGTAATAGAAATAATGTCTTCGGATAGCACAATTTCAAGGCCCAGAGGTAGAGAACACATTCTATACTAAAATAACCTCGGTCGACATAATCACCTAAGAATAAATACTTAGTGCACGAGGGAGAACCTCCCACCTCAAACAATTTCATCAAATCGTAAAACTGGCCATGGACGTCTCCGCACACGGTAACCGGTGAATCAATCTCGATCATAGTTTTTTCAGATCGTAATAAGGTGGCACCATCTTGGATGATTCGTAAAGCTGCATTTTCCTCGATTCGACCCTCTAAGATAAAATGTTGCTTCAGTACATCTGGCAAAGGTTTTCCAGATTTTTCATCGAATACTTCAGATACCGTAAGCTTGTGGCTAGGAGGGAAAGCGACACTTTGAATCATACGCTGCGTAGTCGACACTTTATCATTGCTCCCGGACATATTTGTCACATAAAAAACACTAGGTCTAATCCATACACGCCACTATTTTCAAAATGGCAGAATAGATATAATACTAAAACAGAGTCCCGATTTCACGACAGAGAAACTACTGCGCACTGGAAAACAATGCGCAAACATCTGGCGAGTGGTCAATAAAATAAACAGGGATATCGAACGCGTTTTACTACTTTTGAACATATCATTTAAATAGTAACACTGGCGATATCAGCAACAGTTGCCAGTATTTTTGCTTGAAAAATTAATCGTATCAGTATAGGGTTGCAATAAATAAAAGGAGTTGTTGAAATTTCATTTTTATGCATACAATTTTATTTATTGAATATTTTTCTTACATTTTTATGGATAATTAAAAAATATATGTGACTATATCTTTCTGTTAATGTGCAATGAATCTCTAATGGATTAATCGCATAATTAAATGCTAGATTACATTTTCCCCATATAATAACTTTCAAATATTTTGTTTTGCTTTTAGTTTTATTTTTATTACAATATCGTCAGAACAGTAGCAATATAATTTAAAAAATATATGAAAGTTACTTACGAAGCCAATAACAATAGCGCTAAACAAACCTTTTAAACAGATGAAGAAGTCCAAAATTGCTAGACGATGAAATTATTTTTAATAGTTTCAGTATAATACTAGTGGGATATGCATAACTCTGTTTAATCACACGTCACCCAAACGATAGGTATTATTTTTATCGTTAGCGGCTATTTTTAACCTTAGGGTAATAATTGCTTTGTACTATGTCGCGGTTAAATATACTCCTTGGTTTTATTTTACTTCTTTAACTGTAATTCGATACGACACACAAACATTGCCTATTTTCTTTGCGTTATCTATTATCATTCTTTTGCCCAATGTATAGCTTACTTGTTCATATTCATAAAAAATAAATTATAGTTATGTAGTATATTTATGTATTGAAAATATATGTTTTGAAACTATAATGTATAAATACATTTCCTATTATTAGGACTCATTTATCATATTAGTTCTAGGTTACGTAGGGTATTTAAGTTCATACAGTCGATTTAATATCTATAATGTTTTTGTCAGTATTTAAAAAAAATATCGCAGTTACAATTAGCTCACTTGGATAAATGAATCCTCAGTTTTATAAGTGTAACAAACCAGAAGTAGGTCATAAGGTCACGGCTTAAAGTGATGTACGAGTTGTAGGACTGACATTAAACGATTTTACCAGTATAAATACATTAAACTCTAAAATAATAGTTACTAATAATTATTGATACTTACAACACATATAAAAATGGGGAAAACAATTTCTTTATTTATGATTTTTGTATATTATACCGTAGAAGTTTAATATTTATACTACCAGAATATATATACGTGTTACTAGGAATGCCGATTGGTAATTTGGGTCATATAAGTCTACTTCATATGTACCTAAATAAATGAAAAAGAGGTATCTAAATATTAAATCATCAACCCAGTTAGCTTGAAGTTAGAAAGGGGATGAAAATGAAAAAGAGAATTTTTAAATCACCGTTTTTTCCTTATCTAAGATTTTTTTTATAAATCACATTCTAGAGACAAGATGAATTCTAATTAAATTGAATATAAGTCAATGATTCGGGTAATAAAAAACAACACTGTTCCATTTTAATTTTCGCCTAACAAAACTGAAAAAAATAATAATAGTCAGATTCTTCTTATACAACTGTGTACAAAAATTAACCTCGAGAATGAATTGTTCATATTTATACGGTTTAAATTATATCCTCTGAGTTCAACCAATATTATTCTAAAAAAAATCTACCGTTAAATGACCGAGATGTTGAATAACGCAGCTTTTATGCCAATGTTTGAATATTATTCGAAGATTCTTAGGGAAAAATAAGACTTTTTTTAGATGGACAACCCCGATTGGAACAAACGTGTACATATATATAGTTCCTAACGTAAATGGTTATTATGTAGGGCGCCATTCTTTAAATTTAAACTTACATATACATGTACCATTATTTATTACTATATATATTTAAAAGTGCTAAGTAAATATTTTTCCTTTTAAACTATTCATAGTAGTATCTATTTTCATCTTAACTATATTATATACATATATTGACTAATACTAGTAACCATGCTAACTATAATTACGTAAAACCTTTTTGGTTTATATGTTACTGACCAAGCCGGATTTTAGGCTGAACTAGTTTCTCCTAGGCCAAATCGTGTATATATAGTTTAGGACAATCTAGTACGGTTTTATTGTATAGATAGGCGGACAAGCATATGGGCCACCTGATGGTAAGTGGTCACCAACGCCCATAGGCGTTAGTTACATTGGCATAGTATGAAGCCAGATGCCGCGCCAGTCGCGTCATCGGTCTTTCTAGGTTATGACGCTCTTGATGCGTCATTAGTTTCTGATAATGTTACGATTAACTTCAGAAACTTTCGTCAACTTATTTAGATAAATGATTGCAGCATGAACCTGTATGTATTCTATTAAATAAAATTCTAGCACTTACTGACAGAGAATGCACAGAATGTGTTTAAAAAAAAAGCCTCATCGTTACAATATAAAATGTATAAAATTTTGGGTAAGAAATAAGGGAAATGGTGGTTGATTTACGTTATTGGAAATCAGGGCGGATTTAAGTTTGTATATGTGAACTTGGAGTCGCATTGTTTCCTTTCCGCAACCAAATGAAAAAAATAAAATACAAAAGCAAAGCCGATTATCCTAATATCTAACAATTCATATGATATCTACATCCTGAGATGTATGCGATGAATATCTCATCGGATACCCGGCTAACACAAAAAATACCTCGACACGAGGGCGTTGTATAAATATGATGGTGTAACCATTAAATGTTATTTATTTTCAATGAATTTCAAAATAGAACACTAGTTAAATGTGCCATAATATGACTTAAAGTAATTTAAATAAGCTCAAAATAAAATATGAATTCTGTCATGATGTCAATTACTTCACAGAATAAAATTGATTTGTTATTTCCACAATTATTATTACTGTTAACATTCATTATTCAGTGGTTGATCAATACTTTCTAAAAACTATTCTCACTTCATTGCTTTTATTGTTTGTTATTAATCTAATATCAACATCAAATAATATTTGAATTAAATCGAAATAATAGAATACTGAATTCATCACTCAGCAGTGGAACAATATTGCTTGAAAAACTATTTTCTTATTTTAAACATTGAATAATAAGCAATTTAATTTTATCTAAAATACACTATGATGGTACAATAGTACCATAGTACAATAGTACCATCATAGGTAAGGTTTTTTTTTAATTTAGTATCAACAAATTTAGTAAAAAGACTAAAAAATAATTTTAATTTTAAATGATTAATGTTTTAAAACAAATATTTTGCGTCGATATTAAAAAAAACATATCTAAAACAGATATAAAATTAAAAATACTTTCTATAAAAAAATATACCATATTTAAATATTACGAAAATCATTCAATTGTTTTAAAGGCATCTCGAAAGATAGCATTAATTACACGAATGATTTAAGTCTCTAGTTCTGCTTCTTGAATAAATACCTATTCATAATAATTATAGCTTTATTGGTAAATCTTTAGTCTAATTAAAGATAACAATCACTTGAATATAAATTTTGAATCTATACAAATTGTATGTTTATGTTGATTTTTAATTATATTTATAGGATAAGACAGAGAAAAAGTAAACACTGATATTTGTTACTTGTAGTCATTATAAACATTAACAACATGTAAAGGGTATTAATAAAATATAAATCTGCAAAACATATTTATTTAACTTAATTACAATTATCTATAAATAGTAATTAAATATTTTCTACTTTTGCTCGAGCTTATCCATTTATTTAAATATACACAATAATTTATATCGATTCATAATATTTAATACTAGGTACATAATTGGGCAAACGACCAACAGAAAACCATATATTTATTAATACATTAAATCAAAAATGAAAAACATTACAATAAAAACTGTATTTCTAAAAACAATTGCATACAACAGTTTTTTTAATTCATTTTACTTCTCACACTGTTTCAGGTATTGTATAAGTAGGTTAACAGACGTCGTCAGTTTACAGATACTGTTGAGTCCACAGTTCTGTATTTAGGTTTGCTGTGAGTGAATGGTAAGTATCGATACTTAATCATATGCTGAAAAAAAGAAAAAAATTAGATGAATTTCAATTCAATCGTGATTTATCATTTTTTTATTTTAAAGTGCCACGTGTAATATGACCAACTGATTAGAGCCTATTCCAGTCGCAGAAGGTGTAGAGATAATGGAACCTTAACTTTATACAGGGTTATTTGTAACGACCCAGCAACCTCGCAGGACTAGATAGCTAACACCATAAGCAACAACTTTTGTTCTACGAGTTCGGATATAACTCAATACATGACAAACAAATGATTTTACAAGTTTTTAAGTTTAAGATTGTGATTTATCAGTTTCACTTCGATAGATTATAATCTACCGAAAAATAATGCGTTAAATTGTAAGCAGTATGTTACGGTTTACAATCTTTCGACAGTTCACAATCTCGCGAGTTTATAAACGTTGCTTAGTTACTGTTTAGCTAAACACTGATTTGTCTCTTTCTGTCATTATTGATTTGACATACGAAGGAAGAAGACAAAATATTGTTTAACTAATCACCAGTTAAATAAAGTTTATGAATAAGGCGGTATATCTCGAAATGCTCGCTAACTCCCTATTAATAGACGGCTGTTTCTTACGTTCTTTAACCGCAACCAAAAAACAACGCATGATGTTAAAGAACGTTAAAAATTAAAACCCAAGTCAGGAGAAACAAACGCGCTCTGAAAAGTATGTAACAAGAAAATATTCTTACCCGAAATTTTTATTTACCAAGTATTTAAGAAGGTATTATCATTTATATTATGTAAGCTAACAAGGCTGTGTTAACTTGAAATATATAAATTATCTATTACATAATTAGATCATAAATAATTTAATAGTTGTTGATGTTATATATACAAAAATATATAAAGAAAACGAAATTGTGTAAAATGCCTTATATATTATGTTGTATCGATGATTTAAAACTATTATTCTAAATTACTTCCTAAGAAGTTTAAATTACAGCGTGTCTTAACAGTAACATGTAAATGAAATAACGTTGAGTAAATAGATTTAATTATTGTGTACGAAAAAACGATTTCTTTTAGAACGTGTCCTCACTTAATCCTCATTCGACTTCTTTACCAAAAATACTATCGACAATAATTAATCACTGGATCTACTTAGTTTGGAAGAAATCGGTGCCTAAGAGCCGAAAACTTTTACATTTAATATTTTTTTAACGACGTGAATCGTCAAAATTATCGTCTACAAACTGGTGTTATAAGCTTGTATTCGTTCATTGTATTGTTATGCGTATAAAAAAGGGAATTCAAATTCGGTATTTCTTCTAAACGCACATTAGAAAATATATATTATACAACACGGTAGCGTTATTTTTTTATATCACTTTACTAAATCAACTTGAAGAAGCTACCTATAATATCTAACTCTTAATTAACCCTAAATAGAATACGTTTTTATCCTTAAGTTCAAGGGATGGAGTTTTTTTGGTCCCCGTAGTACCAATACAATAATATGTATAAAATAAATCACTGAATATATACAGTGGTGGTCGTATAATTAGAAACACTACCAACGGTCCTTGACATTATGTAAGATACATCACCGCAATCGTTTTTATTTTGAAATTAAACAATAAATAGGACAACAATATGTTCAACGATTTATCATTAATTAGAAAAACAATATAAATCCAATTACACAAGTGCAATTTCAATATTACATTACAGACAAACATTTAAACCAGTTTTAAGTATGAACAATAATGGTCAACTAATTAGAAACAACAACAAAAAATATAAAAAACAATATTTTTTTAAGTATTGGTAATTAGTATTGTTATTTACGAAATAGCTACTATCCACAGCCTACCAATAGTAATAACTAATATTTAGTGGCGTATCCCTTATTTTCAATAACAGCACTGCAACGACGTGGCTTGATTCAATCAATTTCATACATTTTTCTAGGGGGATTAAATTCCATGCTTCAACAAATGCTTCATATAGTTCCTTTTGACTGGTGTTACATTTGTTTGAGACTTTCTTTTTAACAATATACCAGAGATTTTCTATCGGGTTTAAGTCCGGACTATTTGCTGGCCAGTCTAAAACGGATATACGCTGTTCGCTAAGGAAACATTTGGCGCTATTGGCCGTGTGTTTAGGGTCATTGTCATACTGAAAGATCCAGGTTATAGGCAAATGATCGTCCGAGTAGGGAATCATTTACCATATTTATTTTTGTTTTATCTGAAAATAACACTCTTATCCATTCTCGTACCGTCCAATTATCATATTTTTTAGCGAATAATAATCGCTTCTCTCGGTGTTGCTTGGTAAGAAGCGGTACCTTTCGAGAGATTCTTTCAAACAATTTAGCTTCCACTAATCTTCGGCGTATCAGTCTTGACGAGATGTTTCTCGAGTCATCAGGCAATCAAACTTTATTTTTAATCTGGTTGGAGCCTTTACTTGGGTCTTTTTTAGCAACACGAACGATTAGCGTATCTTCTCTGGGAGAGGTTTTTCTTGGCCGAGCCTTTCTAAGAACATTTTCAACAGTTCCATGTGTTTTATAATGATCAACTGCATAAAAAACTTTCTTAACAGAACAATTTAAATGCTCAGCTATTCTTCTGTACGCCCACTTATGATCTATATGTAAATTAACAATGATTTGCCTAGTTGACGCGTCACTACTTTTATTTTTGCCAATTTTGAACAAAATAAAATTCAGATTAAATTTTGAATTGCCGCCAAAATAATAGAAAAAGAAATGTTACTCTCCAATTTCAAAAAAAGAACGAGCTATGCATGCTTTTTTTAAAGGTTTCTAATTAGGCGTCCAAGCGGCCAGTTACAGAAAATAAACTCTTGTGTAAGACTCATTTTGTAATTAAAAGTAAGATATATTTTATGCATTTAATGAGTTTTTTAATTGAGTGTATATTAATGTGTATATTTTTTACGAACATTTGTACATTGAAGTTATACTTTCTTTATTCATAAGAAGTGTTTCCGGCCCAAAGTTTGAGATCAATATTGAAATAAAACTTAAAATAATTTAAGTGTACAAAGTAAGCGATATAATTATTAAATAAAGTGGCCATTTATAAATATACAGCGTGTAACAAAATTCGTGTTCGACCCGTGAAGTGGTTATTAGGTATCGTGTGTCGGTTCTATTTATGTAATAATTTTTAAAATACTAAGCAAAAAAAGTACTTAAAAAAATATATACATCAAAATGTTCAAAAATCAATCCTCAATGTTGAAAATGGCATTCTTATTCTAAATTGAATAAGTTTTTTCATTATTTTGGGTATAAGAGCATTAATTTATTGATTGTTTTTATTGAATTACTGTTCCAGCTTTCCTGTATGGTCTTCAACGTGTCGTTTTGCGAGGAAGGAAAACGATAACGCACATTTCTGCCAAGCTCTTTTCATAATATATCTGTGCATAATTTTGAACCGTGCTTCGGAACATTATGCTATTGGAAAATAATCCATTTGCACTTAACCGTGTAGAAAGGAAAAGGTTATTGATATAAAATTATTTTATACTTCTGTTTTTTTAAAGTTCTTTCGATTTTAACCATATCTACTCGAGACTCATACCCGGACCATAATGGAACCACCACCACGTTTAATTGGCACCACCCAATCCGGCATCACATTTTCTTCGACTTTACCTCTTACGAAAATTCCATTCTTTTTGACCCAAATATTTCATACTTTTTTGAATTCATCAATACAAAGATTTTTTTTAAAGTCTTCTTCAGTGTACTATCGATGGCTAAGGACGCACCGCATCCGCTTTTTTGTTTTGTGGGTCTGGCAGAGGGTTTTACTAACGGCAACACGACCAAATGAACCCGACTGTTGTCAAAGGCTCAGGCTCATTTTGATTTTCAGGTTAGATTTCTGGTACTTTTATCCGTCTAGTCCGATTACTAGTTATGACGATATTATCGACGAAATTATAGACGATGAAATTATCTTCGCTGGAAGTGGTCGCTTTCAACCTTCCAGAGCGATCTTGATAACTGCCAGTTTCCTTATATCGAGGTATTGCATTATGAACACAAGTCTTCGACGACTTAAGATGATGAAAATTGTGGTAGTACATTCAGATTTGTCATCGCAATATAAAACAACTATGCAGAACGAATTTCACTGCTAATTTCGCGCAGTTTAACTATGTTTGAAATGTCTTTCCTAATTCCTATGCACGAGGTCAGACTAAGATAGAGAAAGATTAATTCCATGAACACGTAATCGAAATATTTTGGGAAGCTTAAATTTCTGAATTTTGGTCCATACGAAATTACTAATAAGCCGGTTATAAAAATATTGCAGTAGCTCTACCACCTAGTCTTTCCGCGACACTTATTGACATGTTGAAATAATATAATTATGTTTATAGTATGACTTCAATATTTGTAAATATCAGTATAATAAGAGTAGTAAGTGTGCAGATTGTTCCATCATCATATGAACTTTTATGATATTTTGTCGATGATAAAAATTTTACAAGTGGTCTCAAGCTTTTTGCTGGTGTTTTATATTGGTTGTTGCTTCTCAACGAATATTCTCTAATGTGCGTTTATTTATCTATATTTGTTAATTATTCCATAGTGATGCACATAGATTGATTGATTTTTGAAGAATAAATGTTGTGTAGTGAACTTAATAGTATATTTTTACTTTATCCATTTTTTTATATCCATAATCTATATGTGAAATTAATTGAAAATGTACTCACCTTTATTTGTCTCTTCATCGTTATACAGAATAATGTAATAAAGTACATGACTAATATAGGCCAGAATACTGGAATATTGAATGCATCGATAAATGTGCAGAGAAACCCTATTATTGTGCTCTTCGTAACAGATAGCCAAAACTTAAATTCAGGTAGTCTTCGTATGAATGGTCGGAACTCTTCTGTAGATCTCGTTGGGAGTGCAGGTCCATTTTCATCATCACCTGGAAAATTATGTTTTTGAATAATAAGCAGATATTAATTCGATTAAATGGAAAGTAATCAAAATGAAGTACAAATTTCAAACATGTTTTGTTTTCAATAAAACTAAAAAAGATGTGTTTATGATTGTGTATGTATATGAGCAAAGCCTAGAGGACGGCTGCTGGGGTGGCCTTGCACTGCCCCGGCGATCTGGTGTGAGGGAATCGTAATAAATATCTCCTACATGAGGCGATGTCCACCGAATGCTTTCGGAGCACTTCCGGAACGCTGGAATAATGGGATCGAAACGAACTACTCCATTCTCCTCAGTAAGGAGGAGCTCGCGAGGTTTTGCTTGTGACATGACTCTCCCCTTCTCTTTAGAGATTTCTGCCAAAATGGCGCGCAGCCCCGCAAGGGAGGGGCCGCGGATGTATCATGTCAAATAGATCTTGTAGCCCTCCATTCCGTGCAGACGGCAGTGCGGACTATCAGGTGTTTTGATGAGTAAAAATTCCATATAGGCTGGATTTAAGGGACCCAGATACCTTATGAAAGTTTCCTCTGTCTAATATAATTAAAGGATCTATTATGTAACCGAAATCAATGTTGTCCAATTATTTACAAATTCTTTACTTATGTAACAATGTGATAGTTGGATGTAGGAGTTCAGAAAGATTTAGTGGGTTTGTTTAATTTCAATATCATTAGAAATATAGTTGTAGTAATAAATAAATCATAAAACTCCAAATCCAAATGGATATAACCAATTTAAGTTTTATAGATATTTTTTGTTATTTTATCTGTTTTACACATAGTACTGTACAGAAGAAACATCGTATATACCTGATGCCAGACGGACCCACGAAAGAGTGCTCAATGGTCTGTATAAACCATGTTGTACGATGGTATAAACAGTGTAAAAACAGATGAAATAATGACATGCATAAATATGATATTTTTCCTTACTGCTCCAAATAAAACAATGGTGTTGTTAGTGTGGGTGGAAGATAAAAATTAAATATTTTATCTGAATAATAGTGGTACTGCAAACTATTTTATTATCTGTTTTTGATAACTCAATTAATCTGTCTTTGTAATTTTATAGTAAATATTTTTAATGAATAAATGAATATATACAGTGGTGGTCATATAATTAGAAACACTTCTTATGAATAAAGAAAGTATAACTTCAATGTACAAATGTTCGTAAAAATATACACATTCAATAATTAATAATCATGCAATAATATAGCCACTCAAATAAAAAACTCATTAAATGCATAAAATATAAAACATATTTTACTTTTAATTACAAAATGAGGAGTTTATTTTCTGTTACTGGCCGCTTGGACGCCTAATTAGAAACATTTTAAAAAAGGATCCATAGCTCGTTCTTTCTTTTGAAATTGGAGAATAACATTTCTTTTTCTATTATTTTGGCGGCAATTCAAAATTTAATCTGAATTTTATTTTGTTCAAATGGGCAAAAATAAAAGTAGTGACGCGTCAATTAGGCAAATCATTGTTAATTTACATACAGGCGTACAGAATAAAAGCTGAGCATTTAAATTGTTCTGTTAAGACAGTTTTTAATGCAATTGATCATTATAAAACACATGGAACTGTTGAAAATGTTCTTAGAAAGGCTCGGCCAAGAAAAACCTCTCCCAGAGAAGATACGCTAATCATTCGTGTCGCTAAAAGACCCAAGTAAAGGCTCCAACCAGATTAAAAATAAAGTTTTTTCGTCTGATGACTCTAGAAACATCTCGTCAAGATTGATACGCCGAAGATTAATGGAAGCTAAATTGTTTGGAAGAATATCTCGAAAGGTACCGCTTCTTACCAAGCAACACCGAGAGAAGCGATTATTATTCGCTAAAAAATATGTTAATTGGACGGTACGAGAATGGAAAAAAGTGTTATTTTCAGATAAAACAAAAATAAATATGGTAAATTCCGATGGAAAGCGCTATGTTAGACGCCCTGTAAGCAACGCTTTTAATTATAAATACACAAGGAGTATAATAGTCAAGCATCGTGGCGGTACAATGGATCAATGGCAATACAAAAATATCTTAGAGCACACAATGATTTTCTACTCGGACGATCATTAGCCTATAACCTGGATCTTTCAGCATGACAACCCTAAACACACGGCCAATTGCGTCAACTGTTTCCTTAGCGAACAGCGTATATCCGTTTTAGTCCTGACTTAAGCCCGATAGAAAATCTCTGGTATATTGTTAAAAAGAAAGTCTCAAACAAACGTAACACCAATCAAAACGAACTATATGAAGCATTTGTTGAAGCATGGAAATCAATCCCCCTAGAAAAATGTATGAAATTGATTGAATCAAGCCACGTCGTTGCAGCGCTGTTATTGAAAATAATGGATACGCCACTAAATATTAATTATAACTATTGCTGTGGATAGTAGCTATTTCGTAAATAACAATACAAATTACTAATACTTAAACAAATATTGCTTTTTATATTTTTTGTTGTTGTTTTTAATTAGTTGACCATTATTGTTCATACTTAAAACTGGTTTAAATGTTTGTCCGTAATGTAATATTGAAACTGCACTTATGTAATGGGATTTATATTGTTTTTCTAATAAATGATAAATCATTGAACATATTTTTGTCCTATTTATTGTTTAATTTCAAAATAAAAACGATTGCGGTGAAGTATCTTACACAATGTCAAGGAACTTTGGTAGTGTTTCTAATTATACGACGATAATAACTTTAAAGATTTATGACGTAGGACATAATATTTATCTTTAATAAAAAAAAAGAATATTCTACTTTTATTTTACAGATTCTTTACACTAGGAACTTTGTATCTCATAAAAATAAATATATTAACTTTAACATCAACAAAAAATTATTTCAATTTCAGTTATATTTATATAAATAAATGCAAATTAAGTATTTAATAAAAATATTAAACTTACCATCAAAATCCATAGCAGGATCAATTTTTGGTGTTAGGAATGCAATAAAAAGATTTAAATGATATATACCTAAGGCATATGTGACTATATACCAGCCCTGTAAATAGAAATACATCATTGTTAAAACTTTTATGCAAAAGGTTTTAGATTTTACTTACGCTACCCTATATAAAGTAGTGTTAAATTTTGATTGGAACATTAGAGCTTTATGTGGTTTGCAATATTATATAATTAGTCTAAAACAAAACATTGATACTTTGGTTTCTATGGTTGTTGGAACATTGGCAATGTATGGGATGTTTAATATTGCTTATAGTTCCAATGACTACAGATGACCTTCAAATATTTGAAATTATAAAAATTACTTTGGTTAGAAACGGTAAAACTATGTGAAACAATAAAGTGCATAATCATTTTAATAATGTTTTAGAGATGAAGACCATAAAGAAAAGTGTCAAATGATTTATTTAAAAACATCAATAGATTCAACGGAATATTTTTTGTGAATGTTTTAGTTCATCACTGTATTTGCGTGTCAACATACCTGTTCTATTAATATATATTATAAATTATCTAGCAAAATAACTTACTTGTTTTAAACATATTCTGAGAACAAATATTGCTAAGAGTAATATAGAAGCAACCCATCTGCTTTTAGTATGTGGTGTCCATTTGTCTAGGAGACCTTGATATATCTGCAAATAATTGGAAGAGATGTTTTTAGTGATTTTATTACAGTACAGTGGTTTCCTTTTTTACAGAATTGATAAAAATATTTTAACATATAATAAGTTCAGATATTTTATATACACTCAATATCTGTTCATTGTACTTTGAAAATAATCTAATTTCTATATTTGTTTAATAAGAACATTAGACCAATTGATACAATTTGGCTTTTAGAATAAAGTTTTATTATTAATGTTTAAATATCTTCGTTGGATAAAATATATTTATATGTATTACTTGGGAAATTCTGGTCCATCCTTGAGATATGATACCTCTTCTACTCGGTTCAGAGGCTATATCATTTCCGTCCATCATTTTTGTACGTTATTTAAAACTGTATAATTGTGTACATGAAGCACCACAAATAAACAGGAAATAAATTGTTATAATTAATTAAATTCACACGATTTTACGTTGGTAAGTACTTATTTTATTTTAATCTAATTCACAAATCACACTAATGTTCTTCGTTTTTAACGATCTTGTCATCATCATCAGACGTCTCCAAATAGTATTGCCAGAACACGAAGTGTTACGTGTAAATCGTAATGTTCATCCACCAAGAATCCATTAGATAAGAAAAATAAAAATAAAATTGAAGTTATTATTAATATATTTTTATAATTTAATAAACAAATAATAAATGAATGGTAGTGTTAGTTTGGTATTTTCTGAATCGCATAACATTATACTTAGGTTCAATCATTATGTTATTTTTTATACTCCACAATGATCCTAAAATAATATTGTTTAGTATTCAATAAATCTCCAACAATAATAAACAATATGATTGAAGCTTCATAACTGACATCCGAGGTTTGTATTTTTTTATAGAATATTGTGATGCAGGAGACAAATATTATACAAATAAATATAGCGGGATTTGTAAACTTCTAGTATTCTTATAATGAATTTATAAAAATGGGTTGTTTTATTTCTACATTGATAAAATTCATAATATAAATATAAAAGTAATTGGGTTGGCATCTCGAATTTGAAGTTAATATTATGTACGGGTTGGTTGTCCCCTTTCAAACGACTCCTAGTTCCTAGTTTTAGAAGTTCGTGCAACGGAACATTATTTTGCGTTCATATATTTGCATTTTTAAAGTTATTTTTTGTTTTTTTAAATAATTTATTGCTATTTTATAATAATTCATTATTATATAAAATATTGTTTGCTTTATTTTTACTAAGTTAAATCCAAAACTAAATTCGGGGTGGGTACCCCAATGATAACACATCAATTTCTAGGGCAGAGTCATGTCCGACGATGAGCGAAGAGAGGTTTGGTTACTTTTGACCACAACGCCAGTGCCAGAACCGAATCGGCTTCAAATAATTAGCCTAACTAAATATCTAGGTGTCGGTAGAAAAGGGGCAACCAACACCTGTAAAAAAAACCTTATCAACCCCAAATTCGAGGTGTTAGTTTTAAATGCAATGCCAAGTAATTTTGTCTGCCCGTTACGCTTTCATGGGTAAGCCACTGCACCAATTTTCAATGAAATGATGTGTGAAAGCTTGAACCCCAAGAAAATACATAAGGTACCTTTTTTATATCTCCACTTGCGTCCTAATTGACAAAGTTTCATCCCATTCTCATGGCACGCAGATTAAACGATTTTTTTTTCACTAAGTTTTCGCCCGCGGGTAGGTCGGTATATATATTACAGGTCTTAATTATAAAAAAGTAGCCTACCCTCCTTGGGACTCTAGCTTGCTCCATACCAAATTTTAACAAAATAGGTTCAATTGCTTAGCCTTGAAAGCATAGCAGCCAGAGATACTTTCGCATTTATATTTGTTTAGATAATACTTAGATTGTAACAGGTTTTTCTAGTTGGTTATATGACTTATTAACTATGTTGTATTAATATATAATAATAAATTATTATTATATATTGCTAATAATAAATTATTATTTTATATTGCTAATAATGAATTATTATTATATATTGTATGTAAAATATTTACATCTTTAAGTTACTTATACTGATTTCATAGTTTCACTAAGCATCTTTATCTATAATCAATATTTGATTATATTTGGAACTACTTCAAAAGGAATTAATTGTTAAAAAAAATAACACAAATACTGCTTAAGAAATTTAATGAAATAATTGTTCTAGTTACATTTTATACACAATTATTTTACAATAGATAAGGATATTTTATTTTAAGGAAATAGTACATAGTCTATTGGGAGTAACTATAAATTACATAAAATTGAAATATGTCATTTTCTTATTTACCACTATTCCTATTATTGCAAGGATTTATTTACACTTGTAACTTACTGAATATACAATGAAACAAGAAATACATATTATTTTAAACTAGTATCAGTTGTTCTGAATATAAAGGAAATTTTGGTCCAGCTATATCCTATGCTAAGCACAACTTCTAAAGGAATAAATTTGTATTGCTATCATGAATACATATTATGAATAACTAATGTGTTAAAGTAGGTAATATATTTTTTTTACCTTCATACTCAAACATTCACCACTTTCATCCCATATTATAAAATTTTAAATCAACACTTAATTATATACATTTTAATAAAAGATCCTCATTTCAATTGTTTTACATTATTAATTTAATATCCTTTAACATCATATCATAATTCTTCGAGCTTACTTCACTAATATTTTAAATTAATGTCTCCAAAAAAGTATTTAAGGCAAAACATAGTCAAATATTAACCAATAAAATACTCATAATTTTGTATTACAACTTTCCGATACTCATTCTTACTAAAATATCCTATTAATGCTATACAAATTTCACTTAAGATTAGCTTTCAATTGGAAATATTTTTCAGTACTTCCAATTCAATCATTAAGTTTAAATATGTGTGTTACAAAGAAGTATATCAAGGGACTCAATGATACATTTTGATACTGAGATTATAATAAAATACATTAAGTAAAGCTTATATTTATCATGAATTAATTTTTATTCTGATTAATGTATATCCCAGATAATTATTTCAATTAAATAAATTTGATTGTTTTTTTTTTTTTACCTAAATTAAAATATCTTTATTGATGTATAGTTGTGGTTATTTGTCAAGGCACTATATGCTTTCAAAATTAAATATGCAAATTTCTGTTGCATTTGGCTTGAAATTGGTAATTAAATTTCCAACTATGATCTGAGACCATTATTTATCATTTTTACTAATGAATTAATAAATAACCATAACAAGGCAAAGTATTATACTAATAACTTTCATATTATTTTTAAAGTTTTGTAACCTACTGTACATCTTGATATGTTATGTGTATAGAATCTCACTTGACAGCAGAAAAATTTTGCATCTGATTATTGGTGTTTGATGCAACCCATGAACTGAAGACGTCCCTGAAAGAAAAAAATTGTGTTAAATTTTTTTTTCAATTCTGAGATATATATTCAGTTATTTTTTTCTCTATTACCTGCAATGACTAACAACACATTCATTGGAGCAATATTCATCCTCCCATTCACTATTAGAAATGGCAGGATTAGTACAGCCTTGACGTATACATGATGGTGTACTTCCATTTTCATTTTGCTAAAGAAAAAATTAAACGATTTTTTATAAAAAGAGGAATATACATATATTAATATAAAAGTATACATTAAACACATTATAATATAATGTAAAAAGCAAGTTTAGCTTGGCTTGAATAAAACGGAAGTAAAATTTCTTTATCACCTAGATTTTCTAGGTATGTAGCCATTTATTTTTTTCTTTAATATGTAATAAATAAATTATAAAAATATTTTTATAAAAAGACAAAAATCTTTATATTGATTTATGTAATATCTTTGTTATAAATACCTCTGGAGACTGGTGTGGCATTCCAGAATTTGAATTTACATTGTTATTGGGAGGCTGTTCACTTTTTAACCCATTATTCTGATTTTGTTGTTGTGGTTGCTGCTGTTGGTGGTGTTGAGTCTGCTGTTGGCTCTGCTGTTGCTGTGATGTTTGCTGATGTTGAAGTGGTTGTTGAACTTGTTGTTGATGTTGCAATTGCGGTTGTTGCTGGTGTTGATTGGGTTGTTGCTGGTGTTGATTGGGTTGTTGCTGGTGTTGATTGGATTGTTGTTGCTGATATTGCTGTACTTGGTGAGCTTGTTGCATCTGTTTATTATTGTAATATAATTTAATAACTTCATTGAAATATATTATTGTTCTGCAATTATTATTTTTTTTATTTCAAAATTCTAAAACAAGAATAAAAATTAGAATGAACTGTTTGGAATGTAAGTTAGAAAAACTTAAATCAATTTCTTACCTGTTGGGAATGATGGTACTGCATCGCAGCATGCACAGATTGCACCGGTGGTGATTGCGACTGCACTTGTCTATAGGCTGGTGGTGAAAGTCCTGTATTTGCAGCATAGTTTGGAGATTGGGTTGGCTGATAGCTTCTTGGTGACTGTGCCATGTTAGGTTGACATGACTGGTTTGGGTTTGTAGGATTTACTTGATAGCCTTGTGGTGATTGCCCTGGGACTCCCTGTTATACATAAAAGTTGATACATGTTTCATAGTTCTAAAAGTAAGTTTATTCAAGCTCAAAACTTATCACTTGTTGGGAATGTTAAAAAAAATATTTGTTATATAATATGATATGACAACACATGTGTGCACTACATGCAAAAAGAAAACTCTAAATATAATTATAGAAAAAGTACTTTATATATCTACCTGATATGTTTGTTGGTTATGTCCCATATTTGCTTGGTAGCCTTGAGGTGACGGTTGCGCATTTGTAGGATATCCTTGAGGTGGGGCTCCAGTATATGTAGGCGGTGGCTGACCTCCTGGAAAACTTTGAGGTGTGTAGCCTTGTGGGGTTGTATTTGGTGGGTAACCTTGCGGAGCATGTCCGTTATATTGTTGGCCTTGGTAGTAGGTTCCATAATTAGCATTTGCATTGCTGTGATTATACATTATTTGATTTTCTTGTTCTCCACCCTGCATCAAAACACATTTCCTTTAAAACTTTCTATGGTAATGCTCATTTTTAGTAGCTATGTTTTGTTTATAAACTAAAATATTAATAGGATTTTAATGATTATTGAAATAGACAATGGTAAAAAAACACTTTAATTTCACTTTTAACTAAATAATACAAAATAAATGTCATGAAAGCAAGAATTTTAACTTATGACAAACATTTGTTAATAAAAACTGAAAATATAACTCTCGTTATAAAAGCTTTCGAAAGCTTACCGGTTTAGAAAGACGCGTGGAACAATAGCTGGCTTCGATTACTTGTATTTATATGAATACGTTTTTAAAATATCCACGATTATAATTCATATATTATAGTAATGATTTTGTTATAATAATACCTCGTTTTAAAATTTAAATGCCCGAAACAATTCAAGACAAAATTAAAACACAATACAATGACTACAGATTGAACACAGAATAAGAATTAAGAACTAGACAACTAGTCGATACGACGATGCCTTGCCAGTTGCCGTGATATTCGGAGTGACCAGTTTTAAAAATATAGCGCAGTCGCAGTCGTTTGGTACGAGCGAAAGGCAGCTCTACGTTCTCGCCGGGGCCTTGAGCATAGCGAGAGTGTAATTTGTACAATCCGTTTCGTTATTACTATATAACGCACTCCCTACATCTAAGTAAATGAAATGGTGTCGTGTGTAACATTTTATGTTTAGAATATATTATTTCTCAATTTTAAAAACTAGAATATAATACGTAATATTTGTAAGCTCTATGATTAAATATAACTAATAAGAAAAAAATACTATAAAATAATTTCAAATTTAACATTACTTTATTTTAATATAAATAATTAATATTTACAAAATATTTTTAGTCTTTGACACCTCAATCTCAGTATATTCAGGTTTAAAGAATAATAATAAGCTGTGATGTTATCACGTTTAGCGATCACTCCGCGAGTATGCATTAGTCGTGGCTACTTCTTTTGTAAATTTTTAAATATTTTTGTGCAGAATTTATCCTTGAGTATCACAATAAGGCCCTAAATTCATTTTTTGTAACTAATTCGAGTAATCGATGGTGATTGTTTAGAAATTGATTTAAACAACTATGAACGGATTTATTGCGTACATTTTAATATTTTTTTTATAATTTCCTGATGATTCAAACACATTTCAGTATTAGTGGCTACAAGCAGTTGTTTAATTCAAATGATTTAGCTGTTGAAAAAACCTTCGAAAGGAGGATGCAAATGAGGTGGCCAAAAAAGTACATTCCATGCACACATAGACAGTAAAATACTACATAGTTTTTAACCTCTCTGAACCTGGGAGTTTTTATATATTATATTTTTCTTATTGACTGCCTCGTTGGTCTAGTGGCTAGATATTAGGCTGCAGACCCGGTGGTCCTGGGTTCAATTCCCAGGTCGGGCCAATAAATAGTTATTGGGTTTTTCTGTCAGAAATTTCTCAGTAGCAGCCTGGAGTCTGGAAGGTGGAAGTGTGTACACTCCCGTGCCTCGGAAAGCACGTTAAGCCGTTGGTCCTGCGCCTGAACTCTTTCCGGTCGTGTCGGATTGCCGTCCCATCGGATTATGAGAGCTAAGGAAAAGGGAGTGCACCTGTGTTTGCGCACACACTTGTGCACTATAATATCTCCTGTGCAGTTGGCTAATCTCTCTTAAGATTGGCCGCCGTGGCCGAAATCGGTCTGGAGGACCTTATGCCTTATTTTTCTTATATAAATATTGTATTTTATATTTAAAAAGGTAGGTAACGTATGTATTACTCTGATAATAACGGTAGAAAGGTAGTTGATACTATTTTTTTTTAATTTAAATTGGTGATGTAATAAATATTAACTATCGCCAATATACCACCAACCTTGGGAACTAAGATGTAACGTGTCCCTTGCGCTTGCAACTACACTGGTTAACTCATTTTTCAAACCGGAATACAACATTACCAAGTATAAGTACTGCTGTTTTGCGGTAGAATTAAGTGGGTGGTACCTACCCAAACGAGCTTGCACCAAGCCTTGTTAAGTAAACATACTAAGATTAATACTCAGAATGCTTTTTATTGGGGTAACACATTATTTTTGGTTAAGGTTAAGTGGGATTTTCGTTACATGGGTTCATTAATCCAGAATTATCGTAAAATTGACAGGGATGTAAGGAACTGGATAAATGCAGGGTGGATGAAATGGCGACAGATCTCTGGGACTATTAGTGACCCACGAATACCCTTGAAGATCAAAGGGAAGATTCATAAGACCTGAAAGTAGCACCAATAGAAGTTGAAGAGTAATAGATTAGTGTGGTATAGGCATGTTACTAGAAGAGTATGAATTTTGATGCAAGTAGGGGGACGGGGGAGGCCGAAGAAAGTGTGGATGGATTGCGTAAGAAAAGGGGGTAAATGATGAGATGACGAGTGACACAAAGAAGTGAAAGGAAAATTGTGCCGACCTCACATAGCGGAATAAGGGCAGGAAGAAGAAGAAAATAAATCTGATGTTTACTCATGCATCACTCTCAACGGACTAAGATTTAGAACTTAGCGCTATAGTAACTTTTGTTCAGCTTAAAAATACCTATTACACATCGCTATTGGAGGTAGGACCAGAGTTCATACAAATCCTATCATCATCCTTTAAAATAGTTGAAAATAAAGTAACACCAGGCGAACCAGCCACAAAGGTTGAGTATTGCCAACGAATTCAGACGTACTTAGAAGCGCAGTTCTTATGGGCGCTCTGAAGACAAACTTTCTGCGACCCATAATGCCGCTTGGTGGCTTGGCAGTCGCTCTGCGGCAGCTGTCTCTCTCTTACGCATTGCAAAGCGAAAACACGTTTCAGCTATATGTAAAGGGTCGAGAGATCAAATCCTACCTTTGGCATTTTTTTTTATTAATGTAATTCATAAGCTATTTTTAACATTTTTATTGTAAATGACCATGTTGGAAACATGGTGTTCAAAATAATTTACATAAATTAATTTTTGAACAATAAGCTACACGAAGAAGAGATAGCGGGAAAGACGGACGTTCCTCCAGTGTATCTTAACTATTTTTAAATTAGTTTATTCTAAACTTAAGTTAATTATATAAATTAAGCTAAACACAAAAATGCTCGGGCGCCAGGATGTTTATATCCATTCCAAATACAATATGATATTAACAATCCCTCAAGGATCTTAAGCAACTTCTATAAAAGAACGTTCATTGTTCAAAATAAGAACACTTTTGAACAATATTCCAAGTTTCAAACTAAACAAAAGTTATAAAATGTATAAAACTAAATTTAGGTCACCATTACGACTCAAAAACAGGAAGAAAAGCGATTCCTTAGACAAATGTCAAAGATCAACTCAAAGATAATAAAAACTATTAGATCGGAAATGCATAAAAATTGCATTAAGACGAACTGTCAAATTAAGCGGTTCATTTAAATATTGATTATTTAAGATTAGTTGTACCTGTCAAAGTCAATTGACACATGACAACTAAGGAATGAGGTTAAGTAAATTCAACAAATTGGTGTTTTGTAAATCAAATGAATGTAATATAATAATAATAAATAATTTTGGCGCACGTAACATTAAACTACATTACGTTACAAGACACATTAATCAATCCTTACATCAGCGACTCGCCACTAACCTTGGGAGCCAAGATATTATGTCCCTTGTGCCTGTAATTACACTGGAACTCACTCACCCTTCAAACTGGAACACAATAATAATAAATCTTGCTGTTTGGGGCTTGCACAAAGTCCTACCAACAATGCTGAAATTTATGATATATTCATCATGAAGAATGAATACATAAATCTGTAAAATAGACTTACCTTGGATACTAAGCTGGCTCGATATGCTGCCAGTGCTTTCAGATATTCTTTCTTAGCTACTTCTGTTTTTTGTTTGTAAACCTAATAAAAATTATAGTAATTAATTTCAAAATTTTATGAATGCTTCATCATTGCACTTTATAGCAAAACTTACACTTTTATGTTCAGAATCTAAGCCATCCCACATGGATG
The DNA here is from genome assembly GCA_905220585.2 of Nymphalis polychloros. Taxonomy (NCBI): domain Eukaryota; kingdom Metazoa; phylum Arthropoda; class Insecta; order Lepidoptera; family Nymphalidae; genus Nymphalis; species Nymphalis polychloros. The sequence continues at coordinate 8,099,749 of HG992247.1, forward strand.
CAACAATTTTAGAAACTTCGCCAAAACTTGCATTTGGGTTTTGTCCTTTTATAGCCGCTTGTGTGTCTCGGAAAAACAGAGCATATGCCGACACAGGTCTGTGGAAATTAAGTTGTTTAATTCTTGTAATTTAATATTTAAAGAATTTAATAACAATAATAGTAAGGGTTTCAATACTTTTGTGGTTCATTTGGGTCTCTTTTTTTTTTCTTTTTCTGCACTTTAGGTTTCTTCTGCATCTGTCCACGGGTTACACCATTATCCATTGGCTCTGGTGAAGATCTTTTAACACCCATGTTGCTAACACCAATCTATGCAAATAAAAGATGTATCATAAACATGTTGCTATTTCTTTTTTAAATAGTTCATTGGCAACACATGTCTACTATCATTTCTATTTAGTATACATAAATCTATTATCTTATTAGTATATAATTTTCCTATACCTGATGAAGCGTAGTTTGTTGCTGCCGGCTCGCTGAGCAATAATGGATAGGCAGAAGGCTTTCCGCATCACCAGGCAACTACCAACAAACAACGAATTTATTAGAAATTTTAAAATAATCTTGGTTCAATTTAGTGACAGTAATAAATTAACATGAAATGTATGCCAATGAACTACTTACAACATATAGATATGAAAAAATGACATAAAACACAAATCTATATGTAGATATAGTAATGATAACATGAGAAAAATATTATTATGGTAAATTAGAATTATGAGAGACAATAATATAAAGTGTTTTTGGTAAAGTGATCTGATTTGCAAATACAGTAGAGCCTCGATTATCTGAACCATAACTAAGTTTATTCAAACACTCAGTTATCCAAACATTGGTGTGAAAGATACATTGTTTGTTGAGACTTGGCCACTCAAAAATGTGTTACAGCTGTTTGTCAATTAAAAAAATGACGATTTTATAAAGAAATATAACTTAAAGTATTCAACTTTTTTTCAGGTGTTGAAAATACACATATATTTCAACATTAATATGCATGTCAAATTTTAATATATATATGTATGTGCTGGTTCTATGTAAAAAGGTGATGATTATGATCTCGTCCCAAAAACCACATTTCGATTATCCGAACTTTTGATTATCCAAACTAGCCTCAACCCCAATTGGTTCGGATAATCGAGGTTCTACTATTTTTTTCAATATATTATGAAATAAGGTCTACTACAAAATCAACACTATTTTAATATTTACTTGAGAATGATGCGAAGGCACACTATCATCAGAGTCATCACTTGTAGTTCCTGGTGGTGAGGCTCTCTGTGGAGATCCATAAACTTGTCCAGGCTGTGTTGGAGTGCTAGGTGTTGGTGGACCACTCATAACTTGAGTTGGTTGCAGCATGAGCAATTGTTGTTGACCACCAGGCTGTTGCTGGATCATATAATTACCTGCTGGAGCAGCAGCGTTACTATGGGAAAAAAATATTGTTATTCCTTTTGAAAAAATAAGCTTTATAAATAAAATAATACTTGTATGATGTTTTACTACCATAAATGAAACATAAAACAAATATTATTTATGTGTAAGAAATAGTTTTCTTTTCTTTTATTATAATACTACATCAATGTTATTACTTTCTTATTTATTACTTTTCCAATTATCTATTTTGAGTTATGTAATATTTTAAATGTTTTGTAGGACATTGCACTTTCTTTAGCTTGTAATTTTTTTATGGTTAGATATCTTAATTAACTTGTGAACTTTTCCTATTAATGGTAATACTTGTTTTTATTTTCGATGATCTAATACTTATTTTTTAATTATACACTTCAGAATAAAATTGCTTTATAAATTTGTTGAATTGAAATTCGTGTTGATGTTGAAGATAAAGATTCTTAGTGTATATCTAATATTGTTAAATAAACATATTGGAATAGTAATAGAAACAAAACAAAAAATACCTGTGAGAAGTGACAGGAGTATGTGGTTCTTGCAAGTATAAAGGTTGTTGATATGAAGGAGCACCACCCGGCGGAGCTAATCCATCTTGAGCCGGGTTCATCATACCAACCTAGGTGTATAATAACCTTTTAGCATTCTTATAAACATTAGAGAAACAGTATTTATCAAAAAAAAGAAATACAAAATAATATAAAAGTAAATAAAAGAAAAATAGAAAGAGAAACACTTTCTCTACCTACATTGTTATAAAATACTACTGAACTGAAGTACTGAAATAAGAAATTTAATGGATGTCTTTATTACCATTGGTAAAAATGATTGATTTAATTTGACGTTGACATTTAAAATGAAGATTTTCAAATATTCTAGCCCGTGATAGTTATCGAATTAAACTAAATATTGCACATATTATAAATTATTTTGGCTATTTGAAAGAAGGATTTCATTATATACACGTCTAGATTCTTAGTCTTGGTATGTGAATGTGGCTGGTGGCACCGTTTCAGAGACTAAAACTACAGTCTACAACATGGTCTTTTATACATGTCTATCAACGGAGCCCATTTTCAGTGATGAGAGATTGGTGCGATTGTGTTACAACTTTTATTTCGCAACAACGCTCGCTATATGTCGTTGCTATCGCACGTGGTTGAGTGACACGTGGCGTATATTTTTCTCCCAAGTATTGTGTTATTTAATCATTGTTATATCGTTTTGTTGAGTTTTGCGGATTTGTTGTTATTTTTGTTTTGTTTGGATTTCGCGATTTGTCATGCCTCTGGCGGCCGTAAATTAAACTGAACAGCGACATTAAGCCGACGTACCCTCATTACTGTTGTTGATAGACCTGTGTATACGACCGTGGTCTACAATATCCGAAAAGTTGTCAGTACCTTTAGCTCGGTTTAGTTAGGGAGTGTACGAGTATTTTTTCCTTCAGGAATTATAATAATTAAAACAGTAAATCCTAGTATATACTTGTAAATTGATTTAAATTCCATTATATAATATATTGTTATTTAATTTATCATTAAAAATGAATTGAAAAAATATAAGTATTTCATGAATGTGGAAACACACGGTCGTATACACAGGTCTTGCAAATGAGTCCAATTTCAGTGGTGAGAGATAGGTGCGAGTGTGTTACTACTGCTAATTCGCAATACCATCCGCTGTACGTACTACGTCGCTGCTATCGAAGCTGATATTTTTCTCTCCCAAGTATTGTGTTATTTAATCATTGTTATATCGTTTTGTTGAGTTTTGCGGATTTTTTGTTATTGTTGTTTTGTTATTTAACTGTTTTGTTTGGATTTGAAAAAGTGTTCGGGAAACTCAAACTCAACCGCAAAACTACCCAACGCAACGTACCCCATACTGAAGTTGCAAGACCTGTGTATACGACCGTGTGGAAACGCCATTAAAGTCAGTGCTGTCATTATTATTGAACTACATTTTGATTGTGTGAAATTCTTAAAATAAATTAATGCTTATCACGTGATGCATATAATGAAAACTTTTGAATTATAAAGAATGATAGGTATGATTAGGTTCAAATTACTTATAATGTTATTAAACTATTTCTTCATTAGTTTTTTTTGTAAAACATTTTCAAATTTTCAATTTTCGAAAAACTAAAATTTAAATACAATCATTTTATTATCTGTATCAATTTATTATTAGGTCCTTACATATGAAATTAGCGTTTTGTAAGGGAGGAATATAAACTCAATTATTTTTTTTGTAAAATATATTTAATTAATCAATGTATGCACCGTTGTTATCTATGCACTTTTGCCATAGATAACAACGGTGCCATAGATCTCATAGCTAATTCATTGATCCCTTTACTAAAAAAACCATGGGGGGCGAGAATCAATAAACTCTTTGATGGCGGTTTGGACTGCCGCATCGGAGTTGAATTGTTTCCTTGTAAGAAGTTGTCCAAATTCCGTAAAAAATGGTAATCTGTTGGAGCAAGGTCCGGGGAGTACGGTGGATGTCGCAGACATTCCAATTGTAGCTCATCTAACTTAGTGGTTGTTTGTTGTGCAGTGTGTGGTCTTGCGTTGTCGTGAAGCAGCAGTGGCTTAGAGCGATTGACCAATCTCGGTTGTTTAGCAGCTAGTTCTTCCTTCGTGGTTTGCAGTTGCTGACAATAGATATCTGCTGTAATCGTTTGGCCAGATTTTAGAAATCTTTAGTGAACGACACAGGCGCTAGTCCACCAAACACTCACAAGTAACTTTTTCTTTCTCCAGGGTTCAGCCATTGCGACGAGCGCTTCCGATTATCGTACAGCATCCACTTTTGATCACAAGTAATGATTCGATTTAAAAACCCTTCATTATTGTGTCGGTTGAGCAAAGTAGCACAGCAGTCGACGCGTGTTTGCAAGTTCGATTCACTCAATTCAAGAGGTACCCATCATTCAAGGTTTTTACTTTCCCGATTCAAGTAGATTAATACAGTTTTATCACTTACCCCGAAGCCTGCAGCTATCTCTGAAGTGCTTTGTGATGGATCCGCTTCCACAATAGAATTAAAGGAATTCTTCATTTTCCACTTTGGTCTTCGGCCGTCCACGGGGTTGGTTCTGAAGGTCGAAATTTCCAGAACGAAAACGTTGAAACCAAAAACGTACTGTGCTTTCTTTTGCGACACCAGCGCCGTACATATTATTAATCCTTCGAGCTGTATCTGCAGCACGGGTGTCACGGTAGAACTCGTACTCGTAAATATACCGATATTTCATACTAGAAACGTAAAGTAATGCACATGGCATCTATTTTTAAAATAGTTTTAAGAATGAACTAAAATATCTTCGATACCACCGCCTACTTAACGGAATTTATTAAAAGGCAATTTCATTTCAATAAAAGCAATCTAAAAAGTAGGACAGACGATCGAGGACGCATTTCGTAAAAGTAGGTACTAACTACTCCATACAAAATATTACAACGAGAAAATGCTTTGTTCTTGCATTTAGTTTGATTTTAATATACCTATTGTTGCATAATTTCATTTGTTTAAATTTAGAATGAATTGAATCTTACAAAAGGACAAAAATTACGTAAACAAACCTGAGGCGCAGAGTGGTGTAGTTGGGAGTATTGTATGTGTGAGTTTTGGCCTCCGCCACTTGCAGCATGCTGTCCGTGGATCAGCGGAATATCAAACTCTTCGTCTCCAAAAGATGGCGTATGAAAAGTCTGCAACAATAAAAATAATAATTTAATAAAAACATCTGTACCTATAATAATGCAGTAGAAACCGTGTGTTTGTACATGGAATAAATTTATCAAAAAACAAATGTGGGCGATTAAAAAAGAGTAACAGAACACGAAAATGCATTTTAATAATAAATCGTATTAAAAACGACTTTCATGCTGACGTAGTCCCGCGCACAAGCTAGTAGGCACTTAATATGTTAATATTCAAATCGTTCAAGTTGTGGAAGATATGTATACAAAGATTCTTAGATAGAATAACTAGGTAAACTCACAATTTCTTTTAAGTAATAATAATTAATAAGTATAATAGTATAAGTGTGTGTTTTTGTAAGCCACACACATGAAATGTCGTTTCGCAAAGTGTTCTGCGACCGTACTGTGAGATAACCATTATTAACTACTACTGACAGTACGTCTGTCGTGTCTACCATGGGTCGTAAACGTATTGTTCTTTATTGTTATTAAAAATTCTTTATAATACGAAGAACACAGAATAGAAATTTTCTGTTCAGTGATGAAGAAAGCTTAGAATGGAATGGAAAGGAATGCATTGAAGCGCCTCATAAGACCCGGGTATTTTGTCAATTATTTTTATTGATTTCCCGACGTTACAAAAAGTCGTGGCTCTCTTCTATTCTACTAGAAACACTGGGCTTGAAACCTACTACTACTAGGCTACCATGAAATATTTATGAGCTTCAACAGCGATTTTGCTACAAGTATATTTTAATCATCTATGTATTTTTACCTAACAATTTAAAATGTCTAGACAAGTAAAGATTTATTCATAAGTACATTTAAACTTATTTTATGTCTTGGAAATTTTATCATATAATCGAATACTTTATTCCAGGTAAGATTCATTGACCTCGGGAACTTGAACACTTCGTAAGCTTATCTTTATTTCTCATATTTATGCCATGATCTGTCACTATTCAATCGATAATAATTAATATTTTTGTGTTTATAGATTCAGATTACTGTTAAAATATATAGTGATGTACCGTATATTCTTACTTTGTTAACGAAACCCCGAAGGAAGCCTCGAAGGAAGCTACAAGATTTTAATTATCTTTTCCAATAACTGTATTATTATTTAAAGTAATATCAATTTTAGTTAGTTGTCTAAACTTTTCTCACCGCGTATGCTACGGAACTGTACTTGTTAGGGGTGATAAACGATAGTTTCACTGAAACTGATAGTATGTTAGAATTGATAGTTTCTCATATTTAATATATAACTTGTTTTATCTGCGGTAGTAGCGGTTAGTAGGATATAAAGCCTGAAGTATAGCGCCCAAGGTGCTGTGCGAATTAATGGATGAATGAATAAATTTACTCGACACGAATTATCGGAGACGTAGTAGTTTGCAGTGGAATCTTAATGGAATTCCTAATAAAAATACTCACTAAGTTTTATTTAGGGAGGCTTTTACTAGCATTTATCAATCGTCAATTAACAAGATTTTACTGAGGATAAATCTATATATCGTGCTTAAAATTAACCAATACTTACTGTACACTTATTTATAATCTATATATAAATAAGTAAACATGGGCGTACCCAGCTTTTGATCCAGGGGGGGGCAATTGAGAAATTTCTTGAGCCGTGTCCCCCCGCGCTTGTTTTTCCCTAGACAAAACACGTTCATCGGACGGACATCAAACACGGAGGTCGGTTTTTTTATCACACTCAAATCGCTAATGGCTGGTACCCCAGAACACCGGAATTCCAAATAAAAACCAACGGTAGCCTCACCGTCTCTTCGGGGTAGCTAGGGATCGCTTGTGCATACTGCCATGACGCCTCAACTGTTAGCCCGTCTATGAGGGTCTCCTTTCCAAGTTGGGTTCCCAGGATATAGAGACCCAACTAGGCTCAGCGACAGCTTAGCTCAGCGAGAAATTTCTGTCGACTATCGCAGGGAATGCACATGTCCCCAAGCACACTCTATCAAGGTGTGATGCGCCATTTCCAGTTGCGCACCACACTAATGGCAAGTGGATGATACCTCCAGCCTCCCTATCCAGTTCAGGTAGGTACTTACCGAAACAGTCATGTCCGGTAAGCACCTGCGTCAACTTAAACGTAAGTGTGCCGCTTCTTACCGCTTAAAGCCAAAACAGTTCAGTACCTTTTGTCCTCGATTGTCAACTGATGTTCTTTTGTGTTTGGTAACTATTGACGAGGTTTAGTGATATAAATATAAAAAGAAATAAAAATTTGTTCGAGACATGCGTGTGGCGTAGCATGGGGGGTGCGTTCCGCACCGGGCGGCACTTTGCCGGGGCCGGCATTTCACAGGTGGCGGTTAGAGAAAAAATATATATTAAAAAAAAGTTTAAGTAAAAAAAAAGTTAATTTCTTTCAGTGTTGTTTTCGTAAATTTTTTTTGTTGTTACCATATATCAAGTTTTTTTTTAAATAAATTGCAAAAATAAGTTGTCGGCACATTTGGAATCCGCGCCGGGTATTAGTGACCTATGCTACGTCACTGATTTCGACCATTTTTTTTGGGTTCAAATGTACTTAGGGATCTGTGAGATTTTATTTGTCACCGAATCAGGAAAATATTCGATACATTTACTTGGTGGTAGATCTTTGTGCAAGCTCGTCTGGGTAGGTACCACCCACTTATCAGATATTTTAACAGGAGTACTAGGTACTGTTGTGTTCCGGATTGAAGGTGAGTGAGCCAGTGTAATTACAGGCACATGGGACATAACATCTTAGTTCCCAAGGTTGGTGACGCATTGGCGATGTAATAGATGGTTAACATCTCTTACAATGCCATTGACTATGGGCGTTGGTGTCCACTTACCATCAGGTGGCCCATATGCTCTTCCGCCTATGCTATAAAAAAAAGGAAGAATGCTTTGCGGAGTCGCAAACTTTACTTCTCATGGTTATATCTATAATGCTTTTCATGCTACTGTGCGCAGCGTTGACGATGTACGAATGATTTATACTTCTTACAGTTATTGTTATGTTTATGAGCGAAGGTGATCACTTACCATCAAATGAAAAAGTTTTTCAATTGCAATCCAACAAAAACAACTGAGACGGAAACTTGTAAACTCATATACTTTGTTAAAAAAAATCTCGATGGGAGTCTCCGGCTTTAAGATTATAAATAGCGCCGAAAAGATATTTTTGATGAACATTTACAAAAGTTTTAATAGGTAACCTATCCAATAGAGTTAGCCCAAAGAAATACGCGGTATGACATCATTTTTATATAATATTAAACGTAGTATTCAAAGGTGGCTTTGAGGGGTGCTGGCATGCGCGTGAATATAATGTAGGTACTCTAACAAAACCATTACTTTTGTTTAAGTTTTACACAACTAAAATCCTCTTACTATATACGATTAAGGAGCGACATAAAAATACCTATTAGGCTTGTATCATTAAGTACCAGTATTGATAAAATACAATAATGTATACTTGATATGATTGATATCGTGTAACTACCATTACCTACAACTTCATACTTCAATTTCCAAATGTAGAATTATTATTTTCATGTAAACTAGGATAATAGTAATCACGCGTAACACGTAGAAAATTGTTGGAGAAATTTTATAAAGACATGTCCCGTGTTTTGTTGTTAAAAAAATTATATATTTATGTATTAATACGTGAAGACTCGAGAAAACTTTATAACCCCTTTTTAAGCATATTACGAGCATGGAGACGTGCGAAATTTAAAGATAGGTATAGTTAATGTTTATATGGATATGAAGTAAGGAAAGTTAAAATTAATTTATAATATTATGTAAAATAAAGCATTTATAGCTTATGTTCATGCTGCCAAATTTGATTAAGAAAATCGTCCAATATTGGAGACATATATAAGCTTAAGATAAAAATATATATAGAAAAAAAAATGTTCGAAACATGCAAATTCATATTTATATTCATAGATTTTCCTCAAATTTTCAACAATGTTTAAGGTCGAATTTTCGACTAATGGGCGAATGTTGTGTCAATTATTATTTTAGTCCTGAGTACTATAAATAAAGAATTGACAAAACAAATTATAATCGTAAAAAAATATCTGTCTGTAAAATTTAATAATTTTGTCATGAAAGTTTACTTAAGTGTTCCGTATAATCAACTACTTTCTGTACGTGCTCATTTTTATGTAAACCAAAGTTCTAGCTTCCTTTATACGATAAAATTTTTATTCACATTAATAAAAAAAATATTGAAAGATATAATGACGCAATACCAAAGTAAATTAAGATTATTTAAATTTGTAAATTAAGATTATTTAAATTTGTAATACTCGCCAGGATAAAAATCATTTTTTTTTACATGATTTATAATAACTTGACTTGTATAATAACTGTGTAACGAACAGTTAGTATATAAATTAATATAGAATGTAAATTTCAACGAAATTATAACTATCGTATACTTTGTAATCTAATCGCTGGAAAGAAAGGATACTCTGATTCCTTGAGTTTGAGCTCATCTGGTATTTTTTGACTAGTACTATAAAATGATCATGGTAATAGATTACAATGAAAGATGCATTTTTTAGTTTTTAAACTGTAACAATTTTCATTATACATGAATCGAGCTTTAAGGAGATTGAAGCCTTCGAAATGTGGGTATACAGAAGAATGTTAAGGATATCCTGGACAGAGAAAATAAAAAACGTAACCGTGCTAAGTCGAGTAAAGACGAAACCAGAAGTTGTATATTTAGTAAAGAAAAGAAAGCTTGAATATCTCGGCCACATAATGAGAAACTGAAAATACGACCTGCTACAACTTATCATACAGGGCAAGATTCAAGGAAAACGAAGTGTGGGTCGAAGAACAACTTGGCTAAAAAACCTACGCCAATGGTTTGGAAAAAGCACTCGTTCCTTATTCAGAGTCGCGGCATCAAAGATACAAATTGCCTTAATGATCGCCGACCTTCGAAAGAAGATGGCACTTTAAGAAGAAGAAGAATGTATCAGTGAATCAAGTGTTTAATACAATTTGTCAAATAAATGTTAAAGTGACTGTAACCGTTATTAGGACATCATTTTTGATGATAATTTTACCGTATACTAAATCTATTTTAATCAAAGCAAAAACTTAATAAGTATAGTTCTAAAACAATGTAGCGCAGAGATTCTTCGATTAGTTTTTATTTATACTATTATTTATATAGGTAAATATTTACAATCGCGGCTATTGCCTAAATGGCTCCGAATTTTTATGACGTTTTATCAATATTGAATGATATTTCATGTAATATTGATGAGGGGGACGACTTCGAACATGATATTGAAAGAATCGAAGTATTTCAAAAGGCTATTATCACACTACATTTCTGTCTCGGTTTCGCACGGTAAGATTTAGGGGTTCACCCAGCGACATACTTTAAAATAATCAATACAAAAAATATTACGATATTATCAGTATTGATCTGATTGATCTATCCACCTGTACGGTATTACCCCGAACGCCCCACGTCTTTCGACATCCTTTATTCAAATATGTTTATAAAAACGATTATACAGTGGTGGTCATATAATTAGAAACACTTCTTATGAATAAAGACAGCATAACTTCAACGCACAAATGTTCGTAAAAAATATACACATTCAATAATTAATAATCATGCAATAATATAGCCAATCAAAAAACTCATTAAATGCATAAAATATAAAACATATTTTACTTTTAATTACAAAATGAGTCTTACAGATGAGGGAGTTTATTTTCTGTTACTTTCTGTAACATTTTAAAAAAGCATCCATAGCTCGTTCTTTTTTTGAAATTGGAGAATAACATTTCTTTTTCTATTATTTTGGCGGCAATTCAACATTAATCTGAATTTTATTTTGTTTAAAATGGACAAAACTAAAGTTGTGACGCGTCAACTAAGCAAATAATTGTTAATTTACATATAGATCATAAGTGGGCGTACAGAAGAATAGCTGAGCATTTAAATTGTTCTGTTAAGAAAGTTTTTAATGCTATTGATCATTATAAAAAACATGGAACTGTTGAAAATGTTCTTAGAAAGGCTCGGCCAAGAAAAACCTCTCCCAGAGAAGATACGCTAATCGTTCGTGTTGTTAAAAAAGAACCAAGTAAAGGCTCCAACCAGATTAAAAATGAAGTTTTTTCGCCTGATGACCCGAGAAACATCTCGTCAAAGCTGATACGCCGAAGATTAGTGGAAGCTAAATTGTTTGGAAGAATCTCTCGAAAGGTACCGCTTCTTACCAAGCAACACCGAGAGAAGCGATTATTATTCTCTAAAAAAAATATTAATTGAACGGTACGAGAATGGAAAAAAGTGTTATTTTCAGATGAAACATAAATAAATATGTTAAATTCCGATGGAAAGAGCTATGTTAGACGCCCTGTAAACAATGCTTTTAATTATAAATACACAAGGAGTATATTCAAGCACGGTGGCGGTAACATTAAAGTTTGGGGGTGTTTTTCCGGATGTGGAGTTGGACCCGTTCGGAAGATTGAAGGTACAATGGATTAATGTCAATACAAAAATATCTTAGAGCACACAATGATTCCCTACTCGGACGATCATTTGCCTGTAACCTGGATCTTTCAGCAAGATAATGACCCTAAACACATGGCCACTAGCGTCAAATGTTTCCTTAGCGAACAGCGTATATCCGTTTTAGACTGGCCAGCAAATAGTCCGGATTTACACCCGATAGAAAATCTCTGGTATATTGTTAAAAAGAAAGTCTCAAACAAACGTAACACCAGTCAAAACGAACTATATGAAGCATTTGTTGAAGCATGGAATTCAATCCCCCTAGAAAAATGTATGAAATTGATTGAATCAATGCCACGTCATTGCAGTGCTGTTATTGAAAATAAGAGATACGCCACTAAATATTAATTATAACTATTGGTAGGCTGTGGATAGTAGCTATTTCGTAAATAACAATACTAATTACTAATACTTAAAACAATATTGTTTTTTATACTTTTTTGTTGTTGTTTCTAATTAACTAATTGTAAGGTATGAACAATAATGGTCAACTGACCATTATTGTTCATACCTTACAACTGATTTAAATGTTTGTCCGTAATGTAATATTGAAGCTGCACTTGTATAATGGGATTTATATTGTTTTTCTAATAAATTATAATTCGTTGAACATATTTTTGTCCAATTTATTGTTTAATTTCAAAATAAAAACGATTGCGGTGAAGTATCTTACATAATGTCAAGGACCGTTGGTAGTGTTTCTAATTATACGACCACCACTGTACATAATGTGTTATTTTTTAATAAAGATTAATGGTGCGTGACATTGTTTAACATAAACATTTACTTTATATCCCTCTTTTATAATAATAATGATATATAAATAATAATGATTGCTGTGACTAACCTATATTCAAAATATATATAATAGGATGTAACAAAATTCGTGTCTGTGTCCGACCCGTGAAGTGGTTGTTAGCTATCGTGTGTCGGTTCTATTTATGTAATAATTTTTAAAATACTAAGCAAAAATGTCCTGTCCTGAGTCGCGAGTCGTATCAGTTTTTTTTTACAAATTGAAATAAGCAAAGCATTCTGATGATCACTGTACAAGTTCAAGATAATATTTTAGCGTACCTATACGGCCAGCGATTTTGTAATAGGTTTTATACGGCCAGCGATTTTGTAATAGGTTTTAAAAGACTGTTATTTTCTTTTTTACTAAATAATTGTTTACAATTATTATATTATATTATTTACATTCACAGACCTCGACCGTAGGGAGTCTACGGCATATTTTGAATAACATACTTACGATTAGGTTGACAACAATATTATGTATATACTTTTAATATTTTGTATTTTATAATAAATAAGGCGTTAAATTAGGCGTTGAAGTTAGCATTTATTAATTTTCAGTTATTAATATTCCTATGTAATTTAATAGAAAATAATAACTACCAAGTTTTTTATCGATTTTTTGTAATGGCCAACTTGAAGTACTTACATGTAGTCCTGGCTCGTTTAAATTATCTTAGTAAGTCCTATTGTTTTATGTTGTGATAAAAACAGTTTTTCTTATACTTCAGTCATATATACTTATTTGACTTTAAACTGAATTTTCATTACTTGATGGCAGCCGATGACGCAATAAGCCTCAATACAATTTAAACGTTCAGTATTGAGTCAAACTCGTAGTGCTGGCACTGATTATAATTTCAGACTCTTAGTTATTCTATTATTTATAAAAGTTAACATAGTATTTATGGATTTATTTAAGTAATAATAACATTACAAAACGTTACTGTCTCTGTTATATGATAATGTATTAAGGTAGAGAAAAAATCGTAACAAAAAACATATATATTCTATTGATGGACTAAAGTTTTCTTTAACTTTGGTTATTTCTCTCATCTAACTAACACATGAAAGAAACGTCAAATACTACTAAGCCCCTTAAATAGTTTTATTTGATTAGATAAAACTAATTAAAGTGTAGGGCGAGAAATGAGTAGTATTTTTTAGATAAACATATCACAATCATTATCCGTATTTTGATTTTATGTGACATGTGTTCCTATGTGAAGACTTTAAACGTAAAACAAAATACATGGTTTCACTATCACTAACCTGATCATTCATAGCGTACACACTTGCCTTTGTGTTGCGACAGATGGACAGGGACGACTCCAGGGTTTCTGGTCTCTGCAAAATACAAACATTTTAAAAGAGTTTTTTTCAATCACATTCATCACAATAAGTATATATTATATTCATGAGAAATATCATAATATATATCATAAAAAAGAATTTCACAAAAAACAGTATGTTGATATTTTTATTCAGTAAAAATTATCTGTAAAGTATCGGGTATTCTCATTAAGTACTTAACAAGTTTGTTACAAGTAAAAAAAGAATCTCTTGCTAACGAAGTTTTCCTGTAATTGAACATAATCACGATGGAAGATCAACGTCTGGTAAACGCTTAATTTATCTTGATTGTGAATTTATTATGGCGTACCTCGATGGATACTTATTTCCTGGCATCAATACGGGAACAAAGTAACCATGATCGACACAACAACCTCGTTAACTATCCGACATGATAGTTAAGTTCAATTTTATTACGTTATATTTTACATTTATACTTTATTAAATTTTCTTCATCGATCATAATCTCTAGACTTCATTTAAGATTGCTATCCAAAACTTTATAAAAACAGTTATTTAATGTAATAAGATTATATTTGATAAGAGATAAAGCGTTATTATATTAAAGAAGATTTTAGTTTTTGAAAGCTTTTTAATATATTTCTTCAGCTTAAATAAATAATTTAGTATCTATATAGATTATATTTACATTTTCCTATTTCTATTAAGCACTCTCAGTTTGTTTACTTAAGCTTCTTGCCGTAGAGTTTTGAAAAGAGGTCTCACCCTCATTCAATAGATCTGTTTAAAATGTAGAAATTAGACAAACGTGTCACAACATTTAATATAATATTGTGAAATTTAATATTATATTAAAACATATTTATACAAAAATCAGTTCAGCAATATTTTAAGTCATTTCAAATAAAACCTAAACTCATAATATTATGCAAATAAAGCCATTAAATTTGAATAAATATGCAATTGTAACTACGTAGACGTAGAGTGTTTTACATACAATTTAAATTGTAATTCGTTCTTAATAGAAATGCACAAAAAAGTTATGTGAGATAATATAATAAAAATAGGTCCGTTCTTTTTTAGTAAAATGTAATTAAGCAAATGAAGACTTTATTTAAAATTCCGGTTACTTCCATAAAGTTTTAAATGTCTTAAGTAAATTTGTAAATGTATCCGCCAATATCTCGTAGAACGACAAGGTGTATTAACTCCTAAACAAAAGTAAGCCTTTGCAAAGTGAGTGATAAGTAACATTGTCTCTAAATTTAACTATAACATTTGTAAAGTTTAAAAAAACAGATATTCATTTTACAAAACAAAAAAACATAATTTAGAGAGTACTTTAAATACAAGTGTCTACTTTCTTTGAGTCGGCCTATATATTTCTATTTGTACATTATTTCAATTGTAATTTATAATAATTATATTCATCTTTAAAGAGCAACAATACTAGTTAAGTTATATAATTTATATAAGGGAGCGCGTGAAGAATTAATTATAAAATTTGATTCACGAGTTTAACGGAAAACTGAAAACATAATTATATATTTGATTTTTTTAAGACAAAGAATTAAGACTTTAAAATCCATTTCATGTTATGAAATTAGAAAACGAAATCTATACTACTATATAAATCTATTGGTTATCTCTGTACATTTTTTTTCCACCTAATTTTGTGATAAATAATCGTTTTATGATGCAGTGATTCATATTATACCATTTTTTTCATTTTTGTCTGTCTGTATGTCTTCTTATAATTCAAGAACGGCTTGACTAATCTTGATGAAAATTGGTACACACAAAGAACATATGATGGCGCAAATGTTAGGCCATTCATCGGTAAACCCACGGTATCTTATGAAAATTAATTTCAAATCGTTAATTACGTATTTCTTTACCAGTAGCCATATGCGTGTGTGTGTGTGTGTGTGTGTGTGCGTGTGTTATTATAGTAATAAAATAATTTATTATATTTTTATTAATTATACGTGGGTGAAGCCGCGGGGCACGGCTAGTATATAATAGAAAATCTAATAATTTATTGTTGACATAACGCAAATCAGAAGATATTTAGTATTTTTTATGTACCAATAAATGACAAAACAACTAATTCAAGAAATATACAGATTGGTACTTGAACGTGCAACTTCAAGCCATTTGATATTGCAATGTTAAGAAATACTAACTGGAACGAAAATTTAGTCTGCAATCAGCGAATTATTATTATAATAATTTAAATTCACTTCAAGTATTCATTTGATTATATATAATAATACATTTATACTGACTATTCAGTTTTACTTACTTTTTAGTTAAGCAGAATGGAAATATTGCAGGGGTTTCTTAAGAATATGATAGAAGAGCTTTAACAGTGTAAATATGTCTATGTTCAAATGTTCATTGAGCTGTATTGTTGAATCCGCCGTTTGTTTTGATTGGACTTGAAAACTTAACTTTTATCTACAATGTGCAATGAAACATATTTTTTTACTACTTCAATACAAAAAAAATATATTGAAGGAATTCTCAATCCTAAATCACCTTCCCCAAATTAAGAGAAGATGAAGAGAAAAATAATAATGATCAAACTTTGGAAGAACGATATAAAGAAAACCCTAAAACAGGGAAAATATTTTATTTATAAATTCAAAGACTTCATCATTCATAAATATGTCAATTACGTACATTATTGTATCTCGAAAGGTTTACTGTAAATTTCTTGTGAGGCAAGGATCTTATTAATAAACATTAAGCATAATACAGTTTAGTAAATTGCCGTTTCAGCATGCGGCTAATAAATTTACTATTTTATAACTTACTCCATATTTTTTTATTATAATTTTTCCGTACATCATACACCATGTCCTAATGTTACATTTTATACATGAGTTTATTTTAAATTGCGTAATCTAGATATATATATATATAGTCTCCGTAGATAATGTTATAAAGTTTTTATGAAAATAAATTAGTATCGATGTTCCAAAAATTTATCAATATTGTAGTGCCGTGAGTTAAAGTCGGTCTCATTCCATGACCGGTTTCTGTAGCACACCGGCTGCTACAGTCCCAATAGGCTTTTATACGTTGCACACTATCAACATTAAGTGAAAGGACATGCCGATAATTGCTCTCTGTGTTATTCGATTTTGTAATATGTCGAACTCGAATAAATCATTTAATAATTCATTTATGGCTTATCCAATTCTAAGAACAGCTTAAAAAATATTGCGAAACTTTTCAAATGTAAGACTATTTCACTTATAACATGGCTCCCTTAAATTAAAAGCTGTAATGTTATGAGAAAAAAGATTTCCAATAAATCTTAATAGTCAATTATAATGTGCCGTCCATAACGATAGTATGTTTCTGATATGTTTTTAGAGCGTGGAAAGTAGAAAGTTTTTAAAAGTAGGCAACTTTAATAAACGTACCTCGAAAGGTATCTATTTGCCTAAATAATTTATGAGATTCTTCTTAATTTATATATTGTATATATGTATATACTTCTTTCTTATTACAAATATTTAATACATAGTTGCAAACTGAATGCTTCATATATTATCTTTATTTAGATAATAGTAATAAGTTACGGTCTCTACATTAGTTTTAATAAATGTTAATAAGTAATTTAGTAGTCATAAAATATCGTATATTCAAACGTACTGAAATAATAAAATCCATTATATATACATAGCATTTGAATATTGTAAGAGAACGTGAATTCATTATTAATGTCGGTTGTGTTGTAGAGAATTCTTTAGGAGGACATAATTGCCGGTCGGTGACCCCGTTTAGTTCCTCCCACTAAAATAGCGTTAAATCAATTGATGTTATTACAATTGGAACGCATCTTTCATCGTAACCATATATGTCTTTACATTTCATAGGGGACTGTCGAATGAACCCTAGATCATTGTAAAGCAGGTGGACGCCTTGTATTTATTATCCTGTTTTATTAAAAAATGATTAGGTGAACGTAGTAATTGAAAAAGTAAGAAACTAGTCCTACCTACTTAATAAATACGAGTCACTACATTACAATATTACTACGACAGTCGTTGCTGTTGTTACAAGCAGTTGTTAATATTGTTACAGAATTCAATTATTGATAGTTGTCTTGGTTTTTTTAAATATTTTATAAGTTCTAATTTATAATAGATAAAAAGTGTAAATTTTTACATATAGTAATTCTCATAAGTATAATTAAAAAACAAGTATGAGAAATATTTTTAAAATCGTGGTATCTATTACATTTTCGTTCTCGTTGGTGCGTCCCATCGAGCCCCGAACTATAAATATGATATTATTACTTAAAACTTTATTAACAGTAATAAAAGTTCAACGCGTTACTATTATTAACTTCGATGTTAAGTTTGCGATTGCAAATATTTTCAAATACATACCTATATGTATAAAACTATTTTTATATATGTATTTAAGAAATAACATTATCAAAAAGTATTTACTAAAATTGATTTGCTATAGTAAATGTAGTTAGTTATTCTTCAATAAAAACTCAAAACTTATAACTATTACCATAGTCTGCGCGGAAATTCAACTACTAGAAAAGGACTATGTAGGTATTCAGTTTCTCTGTTTTGTCACATTGATTTTTGTAACAATTAAATTGTAATAAATTTCGTCAAAAATTGTTATCTTTATATCAATGGGTATATCTGTCTTACGTTCCACTTTGTCAGTAGATAGTATTTTATCAGTGTTTGCTTGTACTTTACAATGTGTTATTGTGCCGTATGTTACATTATTATTCTGCCTAATTTAAAGATATAACTTTTTCACTAACAATAAGATTGAAGGTAAGTAGATGAAATATTTCAACCGTAGCATAACATTTATGATTACCACAAATAATCATGAAGTCATCAATCTTTTTATTATATCTAACTAATGCTTAATTTTATTACTCATGATAATAATTTATGCTTCTTTCAAAATGAAAATGTGTATTTAAATTTAATTTATTATTTTTATATTATATATATATTATTAATTAAGTAACACTATTGAACTTTAATAAAAAAGTGTAATTAAAAATCATCTAAAAATTTATCTGAAACAAATTTCGCAAATATTTTTATTAACTTTTAAGATACAATCAAAACAAATAGTCGAGTACCCACCATCCAGCTTATTAAAGTTGTTACATATCCTATCAGCAGTAGATCTAATAAATTCCTGGCTTAATTAAATACGTTCCGGTTCCATGTAATATTTAATTAATCTATCGAGGAAGTAAAATTATAACAATTACAGTTTTAATTGATAGATCACTAAATTTAGTTCACAGTGTTCAATAGATACAAGTTTACGTCCGCAACACACAAACGGACACAAACTTTTTTTAATACAAATTCTCACTTTTTCTCAAAGATTTATATCGAGTTTTATCGGAAACGATTACTTGGAACTCGATGTAAAGGCACGCTAGACACACGTGCGGACCGCGCGGGAAGACTGCGTGGCGGTCGCGGCGCGCGCTGCGGTGGGGCGCCGCGGATGTTAGTACTCGTGGCGGCCGAGCCACGCCGAGGGCGCTTTTGCAGCCTCGGCCTTCGGCTAAACCAACGTTAAAAGCCTTTAAAAAGTCACTAGTTCAAATTTGAATTTTGTCGAAAGGATATTTATTCCTTGTTCATTTTAGGGCTTATTAGTTAAAGATTTAGTTACATATTTTAAAGAAATACCTAATTCATTTGTTATAAAATATGTTCTTAGGGAATTTTACAAAGTAACTTATTAAAAGCTCTTAGAAAAAGCACACCTGACGACGATGACGTCTAAGAAAAGAGCTAGCCTGACAGCACCATAAAGCAGTCGTTTAATACTTGAGAATTAGGACATGCTTATTTCCAGGCCTAAGGTGGCCTTCCAACATCTGGCTCGAGTCTCAGTACAGGTGATATTGTCAAGGTCTAGAAAGCCAACAGTATTTTTTTTATAGAATACGTAGTCGGATGTGCATTTGGGCCACCTGATATATATAGTTATATATGTAGTTATATAGTTTAGCCCAGGACAATCTAGTACGGTTTTATTGTATAGATAGGCGGACAAGCATATGGGCCACCTGATGGTAAATGGTCACCAACGCCCAAAGGCACTCACCCTTCAAAGCGGAACACAACAACAACAAGTACTGCTGTTTTATTTATACTTAGAATATATTTGTATAAAACTATTTCCGTGCCATACAATAATTGAAGCATATTTTTTTATAAAATGGAACAATGAAAAGATTGAAATAGAAAAAAGTTAGGATATGAGTGATATAGTATTCGTTTTTTTGAAAAAATATTATTGGCTTGTGGTAAAATCATCACTTGAAATTATGTTTGATGAAGGTGCTAACTTATTAAAGTCTAATTAACAAGTATAACAAGTGGTTGAACAATAATAATGTCCTCCGGACCGTTTTCGGCCACGGTTGCCAATCTCAAAAGAGATTAGCCAACTGTGCAAGACATATTAAAGTGCACAAGTATGTGCGCAAATGCGGGTGCACTAGACCAACGAGGCAGTCAGACTGATTTAATGGTTCCAAAATATACTAGTGTTGTACAAATTCATCGTGAGTATAGTCAGGGAGGGGAACCTGCAAATAAGTCAGAAGAACTAATCTATATATTTAAAAGACTTGTCTTGACTGACTCATCAACGCAAACCAGAGGTGTTAAGGACTTGAAATTTTTAACGGGTGATGCACTAAGAAAGGATTTTTGTAAATTCCACCCCTAAAGGGGTGAAATAAGGGATGAACCGTTGTTTGGAAACCCGTCATTTACAAAGTTAGAAGCATGATATTTCATAAACAAGCTTCTGGTTAGAAATAAACAAATACACAAATCAGAGTTTTCCAAAATTCACCACCTAAGAGGGTCCCTCATTTTTGAAGTAAGAAGCATGCAATTTTATATACAAGCCTCTGGTTAGAAATAAATAAATACGTATCTCAGGATATTCGAAAATCTACCTCCCAAGAGGGTGTAAATAGGGTTTGAAAGTTTGTATGTCGGGTCCGTCATTTTTGATGTAAAAACGGGAATGGGAGAAATGGAAACATTAGTATTAAAAAATGGTCTGATCTGCTTGATTGATTGTCGCGGGTAAAGCCGCGGGTGAGTAGCTAGTGCAAAGATAAGACTTCAAATATGTCAATATGGAAATTGCAGCTATTTAATTATATAATACATTTACAAAACTGGGGACAATCTATTAATGTAGGAACAAAAGCTGCTAGAAATAAAAAATCTGTCCAAGGTACCGCGACCTGTGGTCCAAGGTGACCGCTATGAAACGAATGATATACAGGAACAATAAACACTAAGGTAAATAACAATATTTTAAGAATAACATTAGGTATCGTATGCAATAGACTCTTGTCTCATTGCTTCTATTTATCAATAGTATCACAACAAATTACGCTTAAAACCTTAAATTTAAAAAATAAACAAAAAGGTTAAAACAATTTTCAGATATATCTTCTTCCTGCAACAGTGGCTAATATATCTAAGGTATTCCTATAGCTACGAGTAGGCGAAGGTACAACATGGAAGCATTTTTTAAAACACTTAAAATTAATAAAGAACACCTTTACCATATATATTACCTAAATACATTGAGATTAGAGTGCAAACAAGATATTTAATAAATGCTAAATTAAATCATACTAAATAAACAAAAAATTAATAAAGTGCAAAAAACCTACTTTTTGAGAAATAAATAATACAATAGCCTTTTTGTCATAACAAAGGTGGCGTTTCGACGCCCATAGAGAATATTTATTTAGCACAGACATTTTCGAAACATTGCTATTTTCCAACGTAATCTATAATATATATGTATTTTATATTTATTAAGAAATAACAAAAAATAGAGCTTCAAACTAAGCTTATATATTTAATTTTATATAGTAAACTAGCTGCGTAAAATTTGTTTATGTCAATTAGGAAGCAGCGATGGCATACTGGAGACCGTTGGACTGCAATGCAATAGATCAATCCAACGGCACGCACCTCTGACTTTTCGAAGCCTAAGACAAACGTGTACCTCCTTCAATCCTAACAGGGCCGGCATGGTGAAATATTTAATAATGCATATAATTGTCCAATAATGTCCTACTGAGAATAGGCTCCATGCCCATCGTTGGGACAGCTTATGAACAGGGTACATGTTATTATCGCCATCATGCATTTAAAATTACGTTTGCCTTTATGTATGTATTATTTGTTTTTTTATTTAGTAAAGTTAAAATCACTAAATTCTACCCAAATAAATGAGTTTATACATTTCTATCATAAAAATTAAGAATACTTAGTTTATTTAGTCACCGTAATTTGCAATAAACTTGAAATCATTGTATGTTATTTATTCTGAAATGGTCAAATATATATATATAAGAACAGCAATATGATATATATATATATATATATATATATATATATATATATATATATCATATTGCTGTTCATGTTTCTAACTGTGTCCTACTATTTTTCAATCCATATTATTCATTATTATATATTAATTTACAAAACTCCTCATGTTATCAAAAGCCTACATACGCATTGGTATATTTTCTACTTTATTATTGAAGAACATGCAAAGAATAGAAAGTATTGATTGAAAAGTTTTATTAATTTAAGTCTAATGGTCAAAGTACAAACTAAAGCAAACACCGCATAGTGTTGTACTATTTTTCAATCCTTATTACTCACTATTATATAATAAATTTACAAAACTCCTCACGTTTTCAAAAGCCTACATATGCATTGGTATATTTTCTACTTTAAAATTGAAGAACATGCAAAGAATAATGCAAGTATTGATTGAAAAGGTTTATTAATTCAAGTCTATCCCCTGTAAACGTTGCTCAGTCGGCGTTTAGTCAAACACTGATTCTTTTCTTTCTATTATCATTGATTTGACATTTAATAAAACATTCACAACAAAATACTTAAGTAATCCGTAAGTATTTTTCGATTATTTTTAAAAATTTTAAAATAATTTATATAATAAATTTACAAAACTCATCACGTTTTCAAAAGCCTACATATGCATTGGTATATTTTCTACTTTAAAATTGAAGAACATGCAAAGAATAATGCAAGTATTGATTGAAAAGGTTGATTAATTCAAGTCTATCCCCTGTAAACGTTGCTCAGTCGGCGTTTAGTCAAACACTGATTCTTCTCTTTCTATTATCATTGATTTGACATTTAATAAAACATCCACAACAAAATACCTAAGTAATCCGTAAGTATTTTTCGTTTATTTTTAATAATTTTAAAATAATAATTTTATTGATAATATCAATTATCTACTTAAAGGTACTTACTTATTTATAAGTATGTATTTTTATTATTAATATATCATATAATATCATTAATCAGCTTAATGGATAATTTTTATCCTGCTCTACAAAGTTTCGGAGGCAAGTAAAAAACACATAAATCCATAATAAAAGTATACGCGCAGAATGAATTCGCACAGCTTGATAATTTATTAATCATTGGGGTTTTAATCAAAGGTCGCGGTTTCCAATCTGGGAATCGACAAGTTTTTCATGTATTTGTGCTGACAAATCTCGCGTTCATTGTTAGAAAACCTGTACGTTCGGAAAGAAATATTCTAAATAAAGCCGTCTAGTAAATTAAAATAGATGTAATTTTTCAATTTCACCTTCCAACTGATCTGATCACAAGTTCGCATCCGTCCTAGTCGGACAAAAAATATGTTATGTAGAATTTAATATTATAATTTACTCAATTATGTTATCTACATTCTATATGGAAATACCTATTCCCCATGGTTTAAGTAGCGTGAAATTTCGATTATAAGCACACCTCTGTTCCATATATATTGTTATATTGAGTGAAGTTTATGATTACTGCTGCTTAGGGTCGTAGTGTAAAATTATATTGCATAAAACCTACCTCAATAAACGGACTATCGCAAAAATGATTATTTTATACCAGATTGTTGCAACAAGACTAACTTTCGAGTTTTATAATATTAATATATTGGAATAGTTACGGTTACGTAATTATACTTGTTATTATAAAATACTTATTTACATTCGGCGTGTGACATTTACATACGCACATCACTTTTATTCATCAATTACGTAATTACTATGTGATTTAATATCCTTAAAATTGCAACAATGATTTAATCATATTGACGAAACATAATTTACACAAATATATAAGATATAATGTTAGATTAAGTTTTCTATACTATATTTTCAAGACATTATTATATACATATACTTAATTGCTTAAAGCTAAGTTTTGGCTAAATACTTGTGGTCTGACACAAGATTGATTACTCGTATAAATATTTTAAATCTCATAAACAACGGACATGATAATGTAATTAATATACTTCGAAATAAAATAACGGACATGAGATGTTGGCCGATTAATTGTATTCATATATTTCTCGCATTCAACTGTTCTAACAACATTTGTACTATGTATAATTAATTTGTAAATATATATTTTTTTTAACATTTACATGGCTTTATTGCCGGTTATTATAGAACAATGGTAGATTTATATTTAATTTATTGTATAAAATGATGATTCAAAAGAGCTCGTAAGTGTCTACTCAAATAAAGTATATTTTTGTTATTGTTTTAAATTATCTAAATAAATATTAGGTTAAATTGTTATACATTTAAAAAAACTACTTATCATTAATAATTTTTTTATGTCAATACTTACCTTGTACATATTGTAGATTTTATACGATCTATCATGATCATCCGAGGTGACCTGAGTAGGTTCCATGGCGATACATCAACTAAATGGAACACTGATTTCAAAGTCTGTTTGTCCATTTACCAATTTTGGATAATATTATTGATTTAAAACTGTAAGTAACTTTAAGTAATTAACAAATTAAACTTTTTTCTTTTCCTTTTATATTATTAAAAATCTTTTTTCAAATCAAATCCATTTCACGCAGCAGCTAATTGATAAAATACGTCAAATTATTTAACTTTATAAATAGTTAATGTTTTGATTTTTAAATGATCATAAGGCAGGCTACGTCATCAATCGTATTGTAATTACAGTATTTATCAATGGAGTTTGTATGGGTATACTCGAGGTGTCGTCACCGTCAGTGGGCGAGCAGCGAGCGACGAGCAGTAAGCGAGCACGTGGCCGGCACGGGGCACGCGGGCCTAGCGCAGCGGGACACACTTGCGAATCCGCGAGGGAGCACCCGCCGGAAACCGAGGTGTACCGGGGCTCCTCGAGTACAGAGAAGTGGCGGCCCGCGGCGCGCCTGTCCCGCGCACTCCGCACCCTGCACCCCCCAATACCCGCACATGCACTCTGAAGCCTCCACACCACCGCTCACCCCGCATTCTATGCTCGCCTTAATCGCAAATTAAGGTTCCCGTAATGTTTTCTGTCGTGCTTAGAGCTTAATTTGATGTTTTTCATTATTTTAGATTTTGTAATCGGATCCAAATTAACAAAATAATTCATACGTTACATAAATTCTAACGTTAGAATTTCGAATATGGACGGTTAACTTTTACCTTGATATTATAGTATATATTATATTGCTGTAGTTGGAGTAAAAGATATTTTATCCTAAATATTAGTTGTATTCGATTTTTTATATCCGGCATGGATAACGATATATGGCAAAAACGTGAGGTTCGCATTAATGGCTGAGGATGAAAATAATAAAATACAATTCAAGTTCAATATTATATCTCTAATATTCAATACTTTTCCTGGCTCAGTAGGGATTAAATAAGCCAGACAACAAGGAAAATATAGCCAGACGGATGTATAATTATTATTCCTATATGAGTTTCATCAATTGACCCTCACAGGCAGCGCGTTTCGAAGCTAGATAGAAAGTAATTAAATGATGTAATTCCTAGAGATCCCACTCCGGTAAAATTTCTTTAAAATAGTTTCTTGTACATATTTGTAATATAAATTATACGTTTGTAGTTTGCAATTAGCGTTTTAAGTTTAGCCAACAAGTTATATAACTATATTTTGGGTATCTGCCAAAATTTTGCATAGGTGGAGTGGAATATACGAAAGTTGTTCATATTCACGGGCCGAGTGCGAATGGAATTGTAAGGCAATAATTTACTATTGCATCGGGATATGTTTTGATTTTTAATGATTATTTTGATCATAACACTAAGACTTTGTAATTGTTTGTCCAGCAAGTTATACTAAAAATTATAAACTTCGTCTAAAAAACCATTCATTTTAGTAACAACATTATTGTTAATTGCGGTGTTGTTTCAACTATTGTTCACATTGATAAATGTCCTTAGGACTAAATATCTGCACAAATTTATATGAAAATTATTCATAGTTTTATAGTATGATTTACTTTAACACTAATAGAAGATGTATTCAAAGTAAAGTTGGTAGTTTTAAGATAATTTATTTTGTGTTAAATTTAAAACGACCCCATCTTGTATGAATAAGTAAAAGTTTATATTTATTCTGTGTTATTGAAATGTATATTTCTAATCAATGGGTAGTAATGCCGATCGCGGGTCGAAGCCCCTTTAAGCTTGTTCTTTGAACTGTATCACAGTGAACACAATGTACACAGGTACCGGATACTTATATGTTATACTCTGTTATATATGTATACACATAAGCGAAACGATGTAACGTAACTGCTGTTAATATCTGTCCTCTTTTTTCAGGGGTTTTAATTATTTTTATAACGTCACATAGCTGTGTTGGATGAAATCGAATTTGGTCGCAGTGAAAATAGAGTGTTCGTCGTTTGCGAGTTGCTAGATTGTGATGTAGAATTCTTGCGGTGCACAGGTTGTTTTGAGTGGGTCGGTCTATTTGTGGTGACAGGAGAAGCGTGGGTGCCGCGTGTACCGAGCTGGAGTGGCAATGACCTTGACACTAAGCGAGTGGCCTTGGGTAGCACGTGGCGGCTGACACCCGCTGTCTGTTGTCGGAACGCCGCCGCCGCCTTTCCCAGGGGAGCCTATTGTGGACACGCCCCAAAAATTGCAATTGACTTTCTTTTTGGTGAATTCAATGGTATTGTTTCAGTTTACATATTTAAATTACGTAAAACACTTATTATTACATTTAAATTATTATATTATATTTACTTTACAAAGCAAATAATATAGTAGAAATATTTATGATTTTTTACAACACTGGTTTAAATAAACTAAGCAATTATTTTTTGTTTTGATGACCAGTAACATGTCAGACAATCATTGAGAAATAAAAAATTTGGGTGATATGTGTAACAAATTGTAATTTATATAATTATTAGTAACCGATATTTTATATATATATATATATATAAAATAAAGAAAGAGTTAATGACTCAGGTTGTTATAATACCACTATATGATAAAAAACCTAACCTAACCGTAAAAAATCTAATATTCCTGAAATCTAATATATATATATATATGTATTCGATTTTTACGGTGCTTTAACGTCAATTCTAAAATTGTATTACTATATTAAATAGTACAACGTTATTTAAAGTATGTTTGCCTGGAATAAATATTTGCAAGGTATATCCACAATATGATATTGTGTGAATGGGTGCGATTCAGAGCGTCGGCGACGTGCGGCAGCGTGTCGAGTGCGGTCGCCGCGGGGCGGCGAGCAGTAGCCCCCGCCCGATACGTTTACGAGCCGACACTAACTTTAAGTGACCCCGTCTGCACTCGTGCGCCACTACCGTGTTTATATTCCAACTCAATGAAAACAAATCCCACGTCATTTGTATACCTCTTATAGACAAGGACCCTTGACTAGCAAGATTAGCCGTCACTACAAGATCATTATGTCAACGAATTCAAAATAGATAGGTACCTATGTATGCGAAATAGGCTTAAATGGTACGGACTTTAAAACAACACTAATAAACACGCACAATTACTCATAGAAGCCTATGATAAGTTGCTATTCAAATATCCGAAAGCCACTTCTAGAATCAAAGCGTATTGGGATTTTCCCAGTGTAGTATGCAATCAGAGAGTTCATTCAGCAATATAAAGCCAAACGAGCTTATCAGCTGTCAAAGAATGCGTGTGGCGTAGGCCGTCAGCAACATGCTGTGAGTGTGGCGCGGCACACCGTAGACAGGCGTGGACTCGCAATGAATGAACGCGCCAACGCCGCCAACTCGCTTTTTATCGCCACTCTGGCGAATGCGGGGATTTGTTCGCGAACACCTGTAATTTGTCTTTATAGATGTCAATCACTTAAACAAATCGTTAACTATAATTTAGGTTTTCTTGAATATTGAAAGCAAGGAATTATAAATAAATGTTAAACTAATATTTAAGATGTAATTATGAGTGCTTTACAAGGGCTGTGTTGTTTTAGAAATTACAACTATAATATGACAGTTATTGAGCGCATTTTGATGGTTTATCTCATTAATTATATAAAAAACGAAGACATTGCCTTGCTGTCGGCTTTTTTTAAGTATTAGTACTCGTTTTATGACGTCTACTTATGTCTGATTTTGTACTTAAGTAAACATTTTCATTCGCTTGCCATTATCCCATTTATTTGGAGTCAGATTCATAATTATTGTTTTAATGAACAACCTAATTTATTGAGTCCAGTTTTGCAAACGAAATAAATAAATAAAGATTCATGTGCCAGCAATGTATATAGGTAAATAGAGGGTAACTCGTAATTCAATTCACTATGTTGGGCTGACTATTTGGGACAGTAATTTGGTTGCTACTGGTCGTCGTTCCGTGTTGCGATTTCGACTATTGCATATGACAAATATGATAGTTGTCCTGCTCTGGGTATTAATTTGTTTTAGGAACTTTAACAAGGTACTGATTATTGATAGTGGGAGCTTGATCTTAATTTGAGCTATAGTTAGGCTCAAAGAATAGTTCTTAGTTCATGACAATATCAATAAAGAATAAAAGTATAAATAAAATCGTTTTATGGACAAATAAAAAAAAGTGAAGGCGTATATTTTGTCAAAACTACTAATTATGTGTCAATTGTGGTTACAAAAGCTTCAAGTACTGCCAGAGCACATTCACAATATAGTTCAAAATCTGATAGGGTTTTTAAGGAACTGAAGTGCAACAAGTATATACGCCACAGTGGAGTCCGAGAGCATATAAAAGTTAAAAAATCTAGTTGGCTGTATACACTGCCAATTGACAAACTCCGAGCTGTTTTTTAAGAATATATTGACAGAAAACCCTTCTAACTTTGTATTGGTCTGACCTGAGCCGCGATTTTAACCCAAGACCGGAATCAACCGTGTATAAGCTAGACGTTAAACCAGAGGCTGCCAAACTTTTTTTTTCTCTTCGATCACTTTTTCGCTTTTGGCTAGATTGCACCTCACCTATTTTTCTACATGTTCAAGGTATTGCGAGGAAAAGCGAATATGCTACTTATTTGCCTTATTCAATGTATACATCACAAAAAAAATCATGGTTTTAGATTTTTATCATAAAGTTAATGACGAAAATTGATGCAGAAACCTTGCCAAGTGTCACCCAACCATCGTCGTCGCAAAACATAAGCCACCTTGTGTCTTATGAAACTTAAGCATAATGACTTCCATGTGAAATAACCTTTACGATGAGACTGACGTTTTATTCATCACGATAGCTTATCGCAGTAATTACTGTACTAAAAGTCCAATGCTATATTATTCTATACTATACTAAAAGTCAAATGTTCAGACCATATTCATATTTATATTTATTTTGTTAAAAACATTTAAAAAATTTACAGTTTTTTTTTGTCGCTCAAGTTTGATTTTATCGCTTCAAGTTGTTAGTCTAAAATGTATTTATAACTCTTTAAAACTATTGGATCAAATTAAATATTGGAAAGACAAATATTATATGCAGGAAATGCTTAAAATTATTGACTTTTTAATTTAGATAAGATTTGCTATGTTCTAATGTTTCTGTGTGTTGAAAATGTCTTCCGCCCTTTTATGTATAACAACTTATATAAATAAACCGTAGCTCCTAATAAAATCGAACTAAATCAATAGTTTGATTTGATTAGGATCCCAATTGAATTAGGAATATCTTAATAACAAATTTATTTAGGATGACCATGATTTTTAATATTAATATCAAACGAAAAAGAGCGCACCGTGTTTGGTAGAAAAATGTTTATTGCTACATACATTTGCTCATGTCAGTCTTCTAGACTTGTTCAGATTTTTTATTAAAAACGAGGAACTTTGATGAGGTCGACAAATCGATCTCCGATTTTTTAAAGGCTATTTTATGGATAGTATTAAGCAATATACTGAAATGCTTGCTTGCAAGTCTCATTTTTAGGTTTGGAAAAAATGTAAAATTTTGTATACGTTCTGTATAATATAATATATCACTAAACGCATACATTTTTACAAGCCATAACTTTTGGTTCACAAATATTGACGCGGGTCGATATATTTTGGCTATTAGTGTACTATTATTTTGATTGATTGATTTTAAATTTATGGTATATTACATTCGGATGTAGGTCCCGTGTTGAAGGTCAGTTTTCGGGATGCTTTTGGAAGAAGAAAAAATAAGGTATACTTACATTCACAAAAAATATGAATTATTATTTTCATAATCAGAAAAACTCATTGTATAAACATGAGAAGTAAAGGTAAAATGATAACGTTTCCAAGTTTCGTGTTTCTGGTACCGTTCATGCCTATGTAAGAACATAAATTAGTATGAGTCCTCAAATTATAAGCATTTTTTATAGAGATAAATTCAGCGAAACTCCATAAATTCAACGAAAATTTTAACGGTTGTGAGTATTTGTTAACTAAAAACATTTAAAAAACAGTTTTTTTTTTAAATGAGAGATAGAAAAAGGAACTCAAAGGAGGCCTGAATGAGTTGTAATTAGAAAACTATTTGATTTTATAACAATTTAAAATGCTTATTTGGTTCGAAAATGATTTGCGATGTGTTTTTTTGCTAACACAAAAGTAAAAACAAAACAAAAAAGGACAACATTAAAGTTTAACATGATGTAAGAATTCGCCCACATTGGGGTAGATTATTTTTTCGATATTCCAAAGTAACATGATTCTAGCCGAAATAACATAAGTAAGTATTTAACAACAAAAAAAGCTTTACGCTAATTTTATTATATTATTTTATATAAATATAAGACAATTAATTTATTGATTTTAAAATGATATTTTATATTATTTCAATCTCGTATGCCATATTACGTACAATTCAGTACGTTTCATAAAATTTGCAACATATACCTTTAAACTGTATTAATTATGGCAGCCATAATAGTATATTGATTATATTCGTAAAAAGTTGTTACTTACATTTAATTAACGTATCCTTTAATTATATTGTTATCAATGAGATATATTGACTTATAATTTGGATACTATTTACGATTATTACTAGCAATAAAACATTTTTCTTTAAATATTATTTGTGATTGCAAAACACGGACACTTACAATCAACTCATCTTGTTAATTATAATCATTTAATTTATTTATAAATCAGTGTAATGGGTATATATTTGAAACTGAAATACTAACGTTTAAATTTTTTTATTGATATTATTAATAAAAAAAGATAATATTGTTGCTTAAAAATCTCAATTTACAAAAACTTTTTCATATTTAATCTTTCTCAGGACTGGCAGTGGGAAATTGTGATCTTTGCAATGCGATTGAGTTAAATGTTATTCTCAGCGACGTCGAGCGCTTTCAATTTAATTATTTGGGGACATAATAGCGATGACGCGAAGCCAGTGTACGGATAAATAAAACTTTAAAGAGACAATAATATTTTTCGTTACCAAAACGCTTTAGGATATATATACATATTTATGTAAAATATAAAAAGCCCATCGTATTACAAGAGCCACATTGTATATATTGAAAGGTACTCAAACGAATACATTTTCATTGCTTCTCTCGATAAAGTTATTTGAAAAAATGTAAACGCGATATAGATAATATAATAAAATAAAATTGCTATGCGAATTCGTGAGAAAATTTAAATAAATGACTTTTCTGTTTGCACATAAAAAGAAATATATTGCGGCACAATGAATGTTGGGGGGGTTAGAGTGGGGTAGTGGGGACAGTCGTGAGGCGGACGAGAGACGGCGCTGAGGAAAGGGTGCGGGGTCGCGGGACGCCGGGGGGTGACCCACTTTAACGGGACAAGTAATATTACTTTTTACTTTTAGGTAACTATTTCACGTTTTATCGCGATAATAACATATATTGTACAGTAATAAACTTTGCCCTGTCCAACCCTAATAACGAACTATTCATCAATATTCATTATGTGAGCTTTTTCTTTTCTTTTCATCGGAAGCTTCTATTTTTAATTATATAGTAGAACAAACAATAAACCAAACAATTTATATTGATAATTAAAAAATATTCTTGATCAAACGTTGATGTTAAAAGTAAGTTAATATAAAATAAATATACAATAAATACATTTTATGTCAGTTAATGCAGTAAGTCTAATCTAAACGAACGAGTGTTATTGACGTAGCTGGTTCGCATAGAATGTTTATGTATATGAATTCTGCCCCCATTCTCATATTTTGTATAGGAGGGCGTGATATTTGTTTGAATTAATTAAGTTTTCCTCCATATTTTTGTTACATATCTTTATAATATAAATTGTTTTTGAATTGAAGTGGTATAATATGTACCTACTTACTATTTATTATAATCTAAGGAAAAAAAACTCGGATATTTCGATTATGAATAATGGAAATGTATCCTGAAGAAAGGAGGAGGAATAGGAGTATTAATTTAAATGTATAATAAGTGCTTTCGTCTCTTTCAAATAATATTTTTAGTTGAACTTAACGTCATTTTTTATTTTATATGATAACATTTATTACTAATTAAGTTATATCTAATTTTTCACTATAACAATGATGTGTAACGTATAAAAATACAAAACAGAATTATATCATGTATGACAATTTTAAATTGATGATTGTGAGTGATGATTAATTTGTTATCTAGAATTGAAAATTAGGCGTAATACTCACCATAAAAAAAAATTTACGTTTTTTTTTAACTGCTAGGATATTTTTTGCGGCCAGACACGATTAGATGCTAAACTTGATTGGCAACTATCCGAAGCTGTATTTTAAAGCCGGCAATATAATGATTAATGAGTACTATACTTTTGCATATATGCTATGTTTTAAGAATGAAACGAAGACGAGTGCTCGTTTATAAGCGTGATTTAACAACTCCAGCATATTGATTTTTACGTCGCCGTGGGCCACCCCCTCCCCGCGGGAAGAGTTGTGCACGGGGGTAATGCTAAAATGCTTGTTCCCCTATTTGAGAGTACATACTGGAGGGACGTTCAACTGCATCCATCACTAAACACTGTTTGTTTTATCAAATTTATTTTACATTTGACTTATCGGAACGTCGTTTCTGTAAGTTTTAAGACCGGATACGATTACATTCTAGTACCATAATGACATACTTTCTATGGTATTATTTTGTTATCTATATTTTGTTTTGTTTCAACGTAATTTGTGCTCCATTTGCACGAGTAGACTTGGATGTTTTCAAATTATAGTTAGGCAAACTGCGTGCCCGTTGTATTTTAGTTAGGAACTGCTGGACACATTTAAACGCTACAACGATTACCGCATATTATTAAAATAAAACATTAGTAAAAAAAATAATTAATTATTTAATAAACAAATTATATAATTTTGCTGAAAATATGGAAAAAGTTACAGCTCGCAGTTGCATGTCCCCGCGAGTTTGTTCAGCCCCACCCGCGCACTTTTCAGTGGGCCACCCGCCGCACCCTTCGCTGCACCCCATGTGTTATTCGCCGCTCCGTCCCGCGCCGGGACGCTCCTTCATTTTACTCCAATTTACAACTGAAAAAATTCAAACAAACATTTCCTAAATTAAATCTTCTTTCAAAATTATAATTAATTTTACAAACGTTTAATCGGAAAGTTGTCGTCGTACAATTGTGAATATTTTAGGTTAAATAAAGTTAATTACTTTTATTAATTTCATTAGTAATTTAAGCCACACTTTATGTAACTAACTTATTATTAAGATTTCAAACTAGGTTTTAAACTCTTCGATAATCTTGGTGATAGTTACATATAAAAAATAAATTTAATTAAAAATTACACTTTACATTAAAAAAAACCCTTCAATAATATTAAAGTCATTTAACACATATTTATAAATAATCTCAATAAAAAACAAAGATGAATTAAAAAAAAAAATCTAACCTAATTTTAAATATCGTCATAATTACGTACATTAATAAAACGGTAATCTTAAGGCTACATTTTTAAATGTATTTATTTCATATTTTGTCTTTATAACTAATTTTATGATAAAAGAAAATACATCTACTATTAAATTTAGATACCTAATGAAAAAGCGGGAGGGAGCCACCCTAAATTTTACTGCGATTGAAAAGGAAAGCTTTTAAGAGCTTTTTGTTTTGTAATTAATGTTTTTGCTTAACTACAGCTACGGATAGTATTTAATTATTTCCGTTATTTATTGAAATGTCCACTCTTAATATGTTTAAAGTCTTTATTCCGATTTAATTAAATTGATTACGATAATTCACTATTCGTTTCATTGTTTTTAATATTGAAACAACTATCTGAACGTACAAGATATAAAATTACTGTCGCTTATACCTACAGCGCCAATTCTTTTATTCATTCAACTAACAAATATGGCTTTGTAAAGGGAATAACTATTCATAACTGTTGGAAGTTTCGATTTTTATCATCCTTTGTTTCAATATTAAACTTAATTTTATAATAAAAATGATGTCGAATAATATTTATTACGAATTCAGTTACAATAGTAATTAAAATGTTTATTTTTAACGACCGTTTTCCATTTTATATAAACGATGTATTAAAAAGCTTAACATACAATCTTATTTCGTCAATAAAGGCTTAAAGTTTTTCTTCCACTAGACCTAGACTAAATTAAAGATATATTTATATACCTGTATAGTTTTAAAGAGACGCTTAGGTAGCCTTGGAATTCTTCTCGCTTTTTCGACTACCTTCGAATTAATTATTAAAAACCGATTCGTCTTATGGTTGTATTTTGAGTGCATTATAAACATAAAAGCGCACTAGCCTAATAAATAAAATAGACAAATGAATGTTACCATGCATTTGTAATTTTTGTCAAAACGCGTTACAGAAATCAGATTACATTTTCATATGTTATTTTTTATATCCATCATATTGTAGGTACTTCTAGTATTTATTTTTTAATTTTATATAAAAAACAACTCAACTTCAACAAATATTCGTATATTAGGATCAACGTATTTTTTGTAGCAAATAATATTAAAACCGAATGGTCTTTGAATATAAACAATAAGTTATAACAGCATTCGTTTCCTTTCATCATGAATCTCTTATGGGCCATCTAAAGAAAAGGGTTTAAATTGTTTCTCGATGTTAATAAATTTTAAACAGATAAACCTGTACATCTCGAGCTCGCGGCTTAAAAAACAAGTAACATGAGTGTAGAATCCAGACGAAAAAAGTAGTCGTGCAACATTTCACAAGGCACAACGGCCCGCTGAACGCATTGTGTGCTTAACAATATATACTGGCATAGGACGCCACACAATAACCTACAACCTCCTCTATACATACAAATCCAATTATCTTTGCTAATATGTTATTGAAGCCCGATTAGTACTAATTACATTCACAATATTGGTTTTCAAACAGTCGTTGGATTTATGTTTGAAAAACTCTTAATATAATTATTACTTTATAATATAGTAATATTGATTATTTATGAAATTAATTTTTGTTTTTTTTTACTTATATCATGTGGTATTGTTTAGTTTCTTAAATTGTCTGATATAATATATATGATATAAGTTTACTAAAATACCCCAAATAAAAAGAACAAAAGCTGTATAGCATTAAAATATGTTTTTTTTCACGTGTCAATCGTATTTATCACACTAACAAGTTTATAAGCAATTTGTTCCTAGTTTTTAAATAAGGAAAGGCTAAGGTTGAATTGTTACAAACGTGAGTTCTATAGTCCCAAAGGGAGGGGTCGCAAACAGGTTATGACCCCGACAAGTGACTTGCCCGAAGCGTTGAATTTAACCACAATATAAGACCTCTCTACCCTTGATAACCGCCCCCTCACGTTTCAAGTTATTATATCTAGAGGAAGCCAGGGAAGGTCTTTGTAAAATGGTTGCAGCCGTTGACTCTTTCTGTCTCGAACCAGGATGAGATTGAAAATATGTGACATTCAAACGCAGGTGTATTTTACAAAAAACACTTACCTCAGTAGGAAAAATATAGATTTATTGTATTTTTTTTATTTTTATATGATATAATTTTTTAACTTGGTGACTTTTTAAAAGTTATTCTACTATAAAGTTAAAAAATAAAAATAGCCAATCGCATTTTAATGCCCATGTCTTGGCTCGTAATAAATTGCTGGATGCATGGCCATAATAATATGAAAAGCTATTGGTCCTTTTATTCGTTTATTGGCGACGGGAATAACAATACCGCGATTTGTTTAGATACTTTTTTCCACGCAAAGCAAACGAATACATTTTCACTATTACCACATAATACACCATTGTTCTTCCGTTCGTTGATATTTCTCCAACATTTCCAGCTCTTGGACGCTATATAAGTGATACACATAGCAATCGAAGCATGAATAAGCAATTTAAAAGAATGTTACAAGTTTGTAATTAAATACCTGTCGTTTTTATATGTGTGTTTTTGTTTTAATTAATTGATTACATAATATTAAAACATTTGATGTAAAGCGAATATACAACTATTTTCATAAAGGAAGCAAATAACAATGAAATGATTTTATCATTTGCGTTTGATTGATTCTTTTATCATTTGTAAACTTTACTATAAAATATGACATAAATTTTTTCATCGAAAAAAATTGAAATATTTAGTCAATTTCATCATATATTTTGTTTAATATAAATACGATAACCACAAAAATGTGAGAAACAATATGCTCCCAGCTAATTTGATGAAAAAAGTTAAGCAACAATGCAATTACTTTTTGCCCTCGAACCGGTGCACGGGACAGGGAAACCCCATAACTATCTCAATCATGATATTTGTGCAGCTATTTGGAGTGAAGATCGTGTAAAAATTCCGAGGCTAGCGAGGGTTCCATGTTTACCGTACACGGCAATCTGAACACTACATACGCGCCATCTGGTGGCCATCAACGAATCAAGGAAAATAAACTATTTGTGAAAATAAACAAACGCGTGCATCAAAAATAGACGTTAGCTGTTTAATTTAAACATCATTTGACATAATACGATACAGTTGCCTGTTTAAATAATCGTTTTATTAAATATGTTAAAATTAAAATAAGGTTTATGTAACTATAATCAATTATTATTATTATTAAAATACAAGTTTTAATTTATTAAGTGCCAGATAATTATACGTAGTGGTTAAATATTTATTAACATAAGATACGTATTTAAAAAACCCTCTATTAATAAAAACTTTTTCTAGACTTATACTGCAATATAAATTAATATAACAATAGCAAAGCAAATTGCAATTTATTTTATTTAAATGACTAACACCGCCTTGTTCCGGCATAAATCTATAACTAAGCACGAGGAACCAAACAACGCTTCGATATTTTTTAAAACTTGGAAGTTAAACTCAAACTTTAAACTAACCGTGATTTAAACAAGCTATGAATATATTTTTCTCCCAACGTTTCAAAAAGAAATAAATGTTATTGCCCTTTCAATCTCATTGGTTATGAGACAATTAATTTCAGTAAGTAATTTAACTTGCTTTCCGGATAGCAAATTATAAATAATGAAAATTCGACAAAGAAAATATTTCTTGCTAACTTATAATCAGATTAAGTAATTGAAGTGTTTGCCAAACCATATATAAAAAAAATAAATGGCTATATAGATTGTAGTTACTTCATTTAAGTTACATATACTTTGATACTGGCTACTGCATATTTTAATATCTACATTTCAGGTGGTCTTAACATAGGTATCTTAAAATGGAGCGTAATGATTTAATTCTTACTTTCATGCACGCCGTATAAGGTAAGATTTATTGCCGGGCTGAAAAAAAAAATAGCTACTTATTCAAGAAATCAAAATAGTAATTTGTTTTGATTTTGCTTTGATTGATATGGAAATTTTAGGACGGCCACAAGCTGAAGATACATTCTATGTTCATATATTACTTATGTTTTGAGACAAAGCTTGTTATGCCAAACTAGTCGAAGAGGCTATACCTATAACAAAAATCAACTGCGAAGTGATCTCGATTAAAAGTGCTACATTACTTTATTTCTATAAATAAATACCAAGACTGTGATAAATGCCATGACTCTGTGTACAAACAACCATAATTATTTTTCCAAATTGTTGTGACATTAATTTGGATAAAAAGCAAAAACCCAAAATCCTTTTTTCCGTAAGTTTTGTCTGTAAGTCTATTAGTTAGATATTAACAAAAATCTTTCATACTTTTTTAACCATTAACTAATAGAGTAGAGAGAGTTAATAATAATAAATAAACTAAAGTCAGAAAACCCTTATGAACAAATTTTTAAGATTTTAAAATATTAAGTAAAATCTTTACAAGCTTAAAAACAAAACAAACTATAAATTATTATCTTTCATAAGAGTCTAATATTATCTTTAATATTGCTCGAAGCTAACTTGAGTTGCTTTTTATTTTCTCTTCAATGTTCTTTGTCTTTTTAACTTTTATATTAGATTGCCTTTGAATAAATAATCGTTTGTATAAGATATCAAATTTTTAAATTGCTCAGGAATTTCATTAGTCATATTTTGCAGACAAAAAAATATAGATAGTGTTTTGTTATAATAACATTTTATAACTGCCATTATTTTGTTATAATGGACACTTGTGTTGCTTTGTGTTTTGAACTAGTTTGTAAGATATTTAACTTGTAAGATGCTAGATATGCTTAAGTGCTGTAAAATAAGTAAGGAACATATTATTTAAATTAAAAAAGAAAAACTCGTTCATTTTAATTAGCAATGAAATATAATGACATTATTGTTTTGTTTTTATTTAAAAAGAAACGATAAACGATTCTCTTTTATTAAAAATGTAATGTAGTTATTTGAATAAAGTTAATCTGACGGAGGTTGGTATTATAAACATTGTTTAGTCTCAGCGTCGTGTATACAAAAATGAAAATAAAAAGAGACTAAAAATTGTAGAACCGGTCCCGGCCATCGTGGCTCAGAGATCGTCGGTGGAGTGACCTCAGTTGGCCTTGACAGCTGCGCTCACTCCGGCCAGCGCCTCGCCCGATTCAACCACTAATAACTTTACTACAACATTATGAAGCATATGATGCACTATGCTTCACAATTCTATCATAGAATAAGCCTCGTTCAAACGCTGACATCTCATCAAAACATGATTTGTAGGTTCTCATTTGTCTTTAGTTTCGAATGCAGTTCGTACGTTGGGCACTACTTACTAGAGCTTTTATGCTTTTACTATCTATGTCTTCCTGTTGCACGACACCGTCGAGGTGATAAATTACAACGTCGACCTACATTTATAGCCTTATCTTTTAACGCAATAAAGTTGAAAGAAATATTTAGCTTGTTTTAAAATAGATTAATATTACTTTTCAAAAGTTATTTGTGGTAAA
The DNA here is from genome assembly GCA_905220585.2 of Nymphalis polychloros. Taxonomy (NCBI): domain Eukaryota; kingdom Metazoa; phylum Arthropoda; class Insecta; order Lepidoptera; family Nymphalidae; genus Nymphalis; species Nymphalis polychloros. The sequence goes on from HG992247.1 coordinate 8,139,311, forward strand.
ACATGTATAAATAATGACTATGACATTTTTATTTGTGTGTGCTTATATTTAAGAGATAAATCCTAGATTCAATTAGATATGGGTACTTAATGGATTTTCCTTCTTGGAGTAAAGTTTAATAATATGTAATTAATATGTATGTGTATCACGTATTTAAGATAAAGTTTACAAAACAGATTGCATGAAATTTCTAAGTTTCCATCCATAAACGATAGGCTTTGGTTTTTTAAATAGTATTGGCTTTTTAAATTGAAATAGTTATTTTTAAATGTTTAAAAATTCTGAACCACCAGCGCCATCTAGTTATGAAATAAATTAATTACTAATTGGTAAGATATGCTGTTCTTGTAGTAAATGGTTTGCCGTAATGTCTATTACATAATGGATATAGTCTAGATAAATATATATTACTTTGCGGAAGGAATATTATAACTTAGGTAGGTGTATATTTCGAACTTTTGTATTTTTACGTTGTGTAATAGTAAAGGTTTACGTATATTTATTAGATTTCAAAAATGAACGAGTTATTTAATATACAAAAGTTTTGTCTTTACAGACTCAATATAATTTTGTTGTACATGACACAAGTTTAACTACAGTATCGTTTTTCTTTTATAATTATAAAGTAGACTGGATCAGTATCAGCTACGTATCTCATAATGAGATTTAAAATAGACTTCTCGATATACACAGCATTGATTCACATTGAAACAAAGATCCCTTTCGATATTTTATGGATAAATACCAAATACTTGTTTATAGATTGTTAAGACCTTGAGTAAAGGCAAGTGACATTTAAAATTAAGTTTACATTCCAATATTGAGCGTTTGAAATTAGTATTTATTAATAAAAAATAAATATTTCTTCCGAAATACTTAATTTTATTATATTATACCGGAAATCGATACCTTGTTATTATATATTGTGTATAAAGGGAGGTATGAAAATGTATTACCTATGTATCGAATTATGCAATTCGGGTACTAAATTTTTAACTAACGTAATTATTATCTTATGAAAAAACCAGTTCAGAATCATAAAGCTTACATTGTAAGTTTGTTCAAACCGAAGAACCGGTTAGAGAGAAATTGTTAACTGTACTTAACGACTTCGTAACTAAACACAAATATTACAGAATATAAAACAGAGCTCATGTAGATTACAAATTATATAATTAACTCGGTCGAGAACGATGAGAGAATAAATGCTGTATAAATATTTAGCAATTACGGAAGTTAAATGAAGAACATTATTTAAAAAAAAAAGTTAAATCATTATATCAACAGTTTGATTTTAAAAGTGTGATTAATATGATAATTATTAGTTCATTTGATCCGTTGTTATAATGCAATTATGAAGTAATTACATTATAGTAATAGGTTAAATATTATTAATGAAGTGTTAAAAAATTAAAATTCAATTTTGGAAGGCACACAGCTTTCTTATAAAAAATTAAGAAGTATCTATTGAACTCAACCTATTCAATATTGACAATTACCTCTTTTTTTACGGCAATCCAAAACAAATAGTTTTATATAATAACAACACGTTATCAAAATCATGATTAAATTTATTCTTAAATATGTAAAACAATCGTTTTGATATTCCATATCGAAACAGCAATGTTTATGTGTTGATATGTACATTATATTGCAGACTAGTGATTTACTACAGGTTTTGCCCGCTCGGATCTATATTTCTTGGTTCGCATCTAGAGAAGACGTTATGACTGAAACTCAAATCCTTAGAATCGTCTTTATAATCATAATTTTAAAAATATACAAATTGTAGTACTATTGGATATTCTTATGCATTATAATTATAGTGATCTTAATTGATTTGATGATCAATAATTATTTATAAAAATCGATTTTAATAAAAAAGTAATTATAATTGTAGAGATAGTATGTAATTTAATACGCTAATGTATTTTTACATTTCATATAATTACGTTTCTCGACTCGTAACTGAATGATTGTAATTATTAACTAAGCTAATCTGATAATAATTTTTTATATTAATATAACAGTCACAAAAACATATTTTTCATTGAAAATAATACTATTCTTTACATAAAACGTATTTTGCTTTTTTTATACGATTGTAGGATTCATATATTTTAAAATGCATATGTTTAAGCTTTTACGTAATGTAAATTTTATTACAAATTGAGTTCATTATTATATTGCTACTTTGCTAATCATTTTTATACGATGGTTGAGAGATTCTTTCATTTGTCATTTACTTACAGTGATATAATATAACCAAACACATGTATGTGAATTCATACTAATACTACATTAGTGGAATATATTGTTACAATTGAATATAATTAAAATATTAAATATATCAATAGAGTTTAGTTTTTAATTGAATTGAATTAGTAGAGTCTATTTTTAATTTAAACAAACTTCCTAACACATTGTTAAGCTATTACGAACAAATTTTAATATAAATTGTCTTAGAAAAAAAAGTTCGTTAGTGACTTAGAATTTTTGATGTTATGTTGTGAGTGTTAGTTAATTTTGTATTGTAAGAAATATATGAATGCAGTAATGTCATTCGTCTGCAGTCATTTTTGAGGGTTCTATATTAATATTTCATGAATCTCCAAGGTTTTCCTGTTCCGTCGACAAAAGTAGGTTTACTCACACTAAAGAAAATCCAATTCGCCGTGTCGTCCACACGCGCGCACACAGAGACGCGTGACTTGAGGGAAAAATAAAATTTCTCGCTAAGTTTATAATGGGAAAACTTTGAGAACCACTTAATTATGTTAATGTTTGAAACAAAATTTTAGAAGAGACGTTTAAACACGGCAATGACATAATTTAAAAAATATATTTAAATCTGTATTTGTGTATGTTTGTACGTAGCATAATTAGTATTTAATTTCTTAGTAATCGTTTTACTCAGACTAGTTATTAATAATACAGTTACAGGACTTACCTTTTGTTAACGTAATAAAAAAATGTATATCCCATTTATTGTTAGAGTTCAAGCTGTATTAACATGTATGTGTTATGGTTGCGTATGAAATTTCTTTTATATTATTTATGTTTCAAAACGAGTTCAACAGGAAAACTAAATATTTACATAAAGTAGTTATTATTTTGTGCAATGCAATAAATAATTTTTAAATTATAACTACTACAATATTATACTAAATATGAAATCTAATTAGCAAATTAGATAAGGTAAATTAATACTAAAAACTAATTTAAGCTTCGTCGATGTTTCTAAAGACACCTACTTATTAGTTGTAATAGCGTGTGCATTGGGAAATAGTTCGATTTGTTTCTAGAAAATTATTAAGTATCCTTTCATATATAAAAATATTGATTTTTTGCAATATTTAGTAGTAGTTTGGGATTTGACTATTCACGCGAATCGGTTTGGTTGGTAGAGTTATATTACAAAACTTATTGAGTTTAATATGCTTGATATTTTTGGATATAATAGAAATTTGTATTTAATAAAAAAAAATTTTTTTGGTTAAATAAATTTTTTATTGAAGAAGGTTATAGGCAACAGCGTTTCAAGCTACGACCCTAAGAGACAGAGCAGTCGACATTGACGTCGATATATTAATCAAATCGTCAACCAAACATTCTATCAAACTATAGACAAGTATTCATCATGGAAATGAAATAGGAATTTATAAACCAAATTTAACGATATGTAACCAGATGTCATTATATAGCCAAGAAATAATTAGAAATCAAATAAATTAAAGGCTTTTAAAACAGATTTAAAAGAAAAACAACATTTAAAATAGTAATTATTTTAAACAACATCAATTCTGCGTGGAATTGTACTAGGAATGTTCTAAAATACGTTTACGATAAATGTTTTTGTTGCATCAACCGTAGTTTAAATTTTATGCAATTTTTATACACTTAAGATTTTACTTGTTTTTCAATTTTATTTGATTTTGTCTTTATAAAATTGCTATGTGCTAAATAAATATCTACAAATACGATTCAGTATTAAGTATTAACATATTTAGTCAAAAAAGCAAATCACATCGAAAAATAAATCTTGTTCAAAATTGTTAATTTCACATTGGCAGAGGCTCATGGCGAAATTTATTTTAAAGTATTAATTTTTTTTCATATTGAGGTATGATCACAACGAACTTGTATCTAAATACATAGTTACAATATAAACTAAAACCTTTTTTTTTTTTATAGGCCACCTGATGGTTAGTCGTTACCAACGCCTATAGACGTTGGCATTGTAAAAGATGTTAACCATCGCTTACATCGCCATGCGCCACCAACCTTGGGAACTATGATGTTATATCCCTTGTGCCTGTAATTACACTGGCTTACTGACCCTTCAAACCGAAACACAACAGTACCAAGTACTGCTGTTTTGCAGTTGAGTATCTGATGAGTGGGTGGTACCTACCCAGACGAGCTTGCACAAGGCTCTACCACCAAGTGATTAAAGCTGCACAGTTAAAGTCCTACAGTATACGTATATTAAATTGAATAAAATCGTGTCGCCTGACAGCTTCCGTAGCATGCGCTGTGTTAATCGATATAGTAATATTAAAATAATGTATGGTGAAATTGTTTCTATCAAGCAATTCTAAAGAAAAGTGCACTGCAATAAGTCTATCTAGTCATTATTGCTCGTTCGAAGTCGGGCTGATCGATACTTTATACAAATTACAAGATTGTGACTGTATAAAATAAGTTAGCCTCGATGCAATTGTAATCATGTTATACCGAAAGCTACTGAAAATTACAAAGATTGTGTCTCATGCAACATTTGTAACTTTATTTGATATCCTCATGTATATTTTAATTAAAGTTTTTGGAATGCAATAAGGAACGTATACATAAATAAAATTAAGGAATGTTTTACAAAATAGAAAGCAGCCCCTGGTGGAAACAAACAAAAGAGATTACAATCATTAATTTCGAGATATGGAGTATAGAGATATAGCCGTAAATAATTTTATTATATATTTGCAAAATCCAAATTAAAATATGCTTTATTCAGGTTAGCAGTATTTATTACATATTATATATATAAACATTTTTTAACGACTGTTACTGGATTGAATCAGTCGAGTAGACCGAATAGAACCGGCAAGAAACTCTGTAGTTACTCTTTTGTCAAATTAAATTTTGAGTCAATTTAGATACAATTACATTAAATTAAATAATTACATTAAAACCTTAAATAAATACAAATAAAAATTAAAAATATTTACTATACAAATCGTGACCGCGTGGAATGGTGGCAAGAATGCTAGCAGCATTTCCCCTTTGAATCGCAATTCCGATTCTCTGGGCGAAAAATGAACCAGACCTCCTGTCACCAGTAGAGGCAATAAGACGGGGTGTAATATTTTGGATGAAATATTTTGCACTATTACTCCAAGGTCCAAGCGTTTCAACTGCAAACGGAATAAAAATATAATTTTGAATAATACATTAATATATCCTGTATGGGTAAATAAATACCAACTCCACACAATAATATACTTATTTATAGGTACTTGTATTGTTAAAAAATCTTATCTATTTTTATTTTAACATAAGATTTTTATTTATTAAACGGCATAATTAGCCGTCACATAAATAACATACCAAATGTAAAGTCATTCAAATGAAGTTCATGGAAAAGCATGTTATCGAGCTGGTATTACACTTCATTCGACTTATTGTGAACGTGTAGGTATTTACACTCTAACGAGGATGCACAAGCTTAATAAACATTCGTGAACGCTTATCCATACAAAAATAGAGTGTAACTCAAAGTTGTTACAATTTCATGTCAGTCAGACTTCTCTCTTAATAGATTTATATTATTTTTTTAATTCACAATATTAGAATGTTTTGTCATTGAAGGATATTACAGAAGATCGCAATTATATAATTTTAAAAAGATTTACATTCGTCCACAAGGATACAAAAATAGGTTCTACGGTCAAACACATATGTATATATGCATAAATGAAGTTATTTGTGGTCTCTATATAACTATACATATTATAAAAGCAAAATTGTTTGTTTATTTTTAATGTGTTGAAAAACTTTTTTAAGATTTATTAAAATTTTAATTTAATAAAGACAGGCAGTAAATAATAAAAACGACCGCTATTTTGTTACTCCATTCAAACATTTTTGGTAATTCCATTCAAACATACAAATAATTGGACACCTAATGTTACTGCATACTAACAAATATCGATTTTAGGTGCTATAGCTAGCAGTCATTAAATTATGTTCGTATTCCATACCAAAATAATATTATAAGTAACAATAAATACGATTTATGGCCCATAAAAAGAAAGTAGATCGCTGGAAATTCAATTCCCTTAAAATAGTAAGTCTCAACGTTATTTCTTCTGTAACTCGATATATATGAGAAGAATTGGGCCAAGTTTCAAGTGGTTCGATATAAATATATGTTGGAATGAAATAAATCATAAAACATTACCTCATTTTCATTTTAATGAAAATATCATTTCCTTCCAAGGAGGTATATCCAAACTTTACATCCGTCATTTTGCATGGGCCAACGGTCGAATGGCGGTGGCAGGGGTGCATGGGGGTCGGCGCGGCGGGTGGAGCGGCGCCACCCCGCGAGCCGTGAGCCCCTCCGCCCCCACGCGGGATCGATACGTCATTTGAGCTGGTCGCCATGGAGACCGCGAACGGAGCGGGGCGGCGCCGCGGCTTCGGGATGCCGGGATGGTGCATGGGTCTTCACGGATCCGCGAGATCGCGAGCCCGTTAGCCCGCGACGTTACGTCGTCTAAAAACAATAAAAAAATGAGAAGATCCGACCGTAATTACAACGTTAATTGATTTATGATAATCCTGCGTTTTATTAAGAAGTTTAAGTAAGAAGGTCATAGAATTGCAATTACATAATTCGATTGTCCTAATAAAAACTCATTAAAAGGTATTGAATGTTGTAAATAGAGCTAAATGGGATTACTTTTTCTTAAAATATTGAAACAGTATTATGTGGAATTTATATTTTTTCTTTGTATTTAAGTTTACATTACATAATATTGCTATCCAATAATAGCTAAATCATCATGTAGGTACATTTATTCCTTCTGCCGTTTATAGCGCATCCAATATTCTCAGATGGGACATGTCTAGTTTTATACATCAGTAGGCGGGTTGAGACTGGGTAACCGCTATCCCAACGTTGTTCCTTTATTATAATATCTTGTTGTGACATGGCAATACATTTAAGAAAATACAATGATAGCGATATGATTAAAATATGTAGTTTTTTGTAAACAAATGAACATAATTAGGTACTTCTAGTTATTCATTATAATCAAATAAGAAAAATAAAAAAAGAAAGAGTATGAATGGTATCGTTATAATAAGTTATGTTATATATATAATACATACGCTTATATTTTTGAATTTTGAATTTTAAAATAATAAATTTAATAATATTATTCGGAAAACAATACATGAATATTATAAGCCATATATAACTTTACTGACATTTATGACTTGCAAGGGAAAAGAAACATCTGGTGCTACGATTTGATTCATGACTAAAGCAATATTGATCTAATTACGGAATATGATATTCTTTATAGAAGATAGTTTTAAAAAATATTTATGCGTGTGTATAAAAAAGAAACATATTGAAAAAAACAATTACGACGCGTATTTTCTTGTTTTGTATGTTTAATATTTATAAATAATTAACTTAATACAGTTGAAAGACTATGTATGTTCAATAAATAAGTACATTATTCAAAGGTTATTTAAGAATAATATAAGTGTATAATTTACACGGCTTATAATATAATCTCAATTGATACATCAATTCCATACTTCCATAATAATATTTGTATTATATAATTATTTTTATTATTCCATTTCGGAGAAGTTCCGAAGTACCTTAAATTATTTAACAGTTGATATCCAATCGTTTTTTCACAAGCTATTTGTATTAATCTGGGTTAAAAATATATGACTTATCCAAGAAACCCTAAAATCGTTTGGCGCCTTGTTTTCGAGGTGGCGAGTGTTTAATAACCTGAATGATATCACAATAAGGCTAATTAAATTTTTTTTAAAAAGAATCACATAGTCTTATATTTGGAACTCATGCACGTAGATAATTATTCAGTATATTTTATATATTTTATATATATATATATAATATATATATGCATATAATATAATATATATAAGTAAGCTCCTCCAGACCGATTTCGGTCACGGCGGCCAGTCTCAAGAGAGATTAGCCAACTGCGCAGGAGATATTATAGTGCACAAGTGTGTGCGCAAACACAGGTGCACTCACTATTCCCTAGCTCTCATAATCCGATGGGACGGTAATCCGACACGACCGGAAAGAGTTTAGGCGCAGGACCAACGGCTTTACGTGCTTTCCGAGGCACGGGAGTGTACACACTTCCAACTTCCAGACTCCGGGCTGCTACTGAGAATTTTCTGACAGAAAAACCCAATAACAATTGATTGGCCCGACCTGGGAATTGAACCCAGGACCACCGGGTCTGCGGCCTTATATCTAGCCACTAGACCAACGAGGCAGTATAATATATGTATAAATATAGTGGATAAACACCTTTTTACATCTTTTTTCTGTGTAAGACATGAATTTCAATAAATTAATGTCTTCTATTTTGTTTTTAATAACGGTAGGACTGATACTTAAATCTGCGTACAGCTACAAATTTTCCTTTTTCTCTTTGTATTCCCGGAATTTGAAATATAAATAAAATGTAGGTGCCGTTGCTGAAAGGTGACTAGGTTAAAGCTTATAGTGTGCTTTTGAATAAAATTGATTACCGTAATATTATGTGTGATTTTGAAACTTTTAAATGGGAAAGCATTATACCTTAGATGTGGTTGTTATCGCTTTATATAGCAAACTACCTGCTCGCCCCAACTTCGTCCATGTAAAATAAAGATTAGATGTCGTGGATTTTTTAATCAATAAGGTTTAAACATTCGATAGTGGATCTATTCCCCCATACAGTAAGGTGCTAAGGGCATGCAGTAATATATATGCATAAAGTACGGTACAACACGCCCTATGTATTTTTTCTGCTTGTCTGTCTCCTAGATTATGAGACAGAATTCTTGAAAAAGGTGGACTATTATTTTATTTTTTATTGTAATAGTTTACCATCATCTATACTAATATATAAATCTGAAGAGTTTGTTTGTTTGATCCGGCTAATCTCAGGAACTACTGGTTCGAATTTAAAAAATATTTTTGTGTTGTATAGTCCTTTTATGGAAGGTTCTAGGCTGATTTTTAATCATTATATTTTTATTAATTATACGTGGGTGAAATCGCTGGCACAGCTTGTCCATAGATATATGCACTATGAAATATGGGTTGGCATTAGAATAGCGCATCTCGATTTTGCGTGTAATAAGTGTTGTATTTTATAGAAGTGTGTTCCCTCTTTCGAATGACACCACTCCCATAGTTAGGAGGTCCGTAGTGTTTTTTTATACGAGTTTAAAGTTACGTGCTATGAAAGGTCATTTTGGGTTGACATGTCCATTTTTAAAGTTCTAGAATACTATTTTATGATGATTTTGTCTTATAAATATTTCCTGTTATTTTATAATAATTAATTATTGCATAAAAATCAATTAAAATTAAAAAAATATATAATAAATTTGTATGATCATGAAACAGAACGTTTTCCGCCATTTTTTTTTCAACATACGACCGGCGATCCTTTGTTGGTTTTGTCATCCCATTTCTCTCGTAGTTACGTGAATGTGCTCGTGGTGTTTTTTGTGGATTCCGACTTTGGCTGATTAACAATAAGGTGGACCTGAATAATTACACATCAAAATCTAGTTCGGGGTACCTGAATGATTACACATACAATTCTAGAGCAAAGTCATGTAGGTTAGGTTGTGTTAGTTTACTTTTGAAGCACATCGCACAAGCCAGAACCGAATCGGCCCATGTTCACTAGTCTAAAACAAGAAAATGATAGTTCGGAAGTGACATAACTTCAAAAACTTTAATTATGAATATCTCGGTAACCATGGGTTTCCTAACAGGAAGAATAGGAGGGGGGTTTTCTTTACACTCCCATCTCCCTCCTCCTCACTATTTTTCCCCCAAATACGGGATGCGTTATTCTAATGCGTCCCCTAAAATATTAACCATCCTTTACGTCAACGCACCACCAAACTTAGTAACTAAATTTTTATATCCTTTGTGCCTGTAGTTACACTGGCTAATTCATACTTCGAACCGGACCACAACAATACTAAATAATGCTGTTTGGCGGTAGAATTTGTGATAAACATAATCCATACGAATGTAAATCCTGAGATATTAATTTAAATTAAGTATATAGTTTTATGTTCAAAGTTCGGCACAAATTTTCATACAGCGTTTTAAAGTTTTAAATAATAAAAAAATATTAAAATTAAAAACGTACTGCAATTATTTCTAGTTTAGTTTATAGTAAATAATGGACTAACCGTAGTACTGTACGCTTCCGATATCCTTGGTTCGCTTACACTGTGGCATTTTTCTTACAAAAAGTAAATGTTATTATACCACTCCTAACTTTTAAATGATTCGAATAATTTAAACAGGAATTTATATGTCAACATCATCATCGTCAGAACCACCAACCTTTATTAAGGAGCTATTTAATTGCATAAGGATTAATATAATTATATGAATGTCATCAAATTTCGATTCTACCCCTGTTTTTATTGACTAATTTAAACAGATAGCGGTTTTTGTGATTTAACTATAATAGTTAGAAATATAGCCTCGCAGACGTTTTTGTAGATAATAGTGAGTGTTATAAACATGTAATACAATATTTTAGGTATCATAAATAGTTTTCCTTGAAATGATACCTTGGGTAACATTATTGCAATTTTCATAGAGATTTTTAATTTTTTTGAAAATTAAATATAGCCTATGTTCCACATTGAATTTTTTTTTTTTTTTTTTGTAGTGCCCGGGATGGCATATGACTCTACTTCACCTGATGGTAAGTGATAGTAAAGTCCAAACGCGACGACGGCTAGTGCAGTCAGGAAGAATGACTTGCACTAGCCGCCCCGCAAGATGCCTCTTCACGCCTCGTTTGAAGGAACCCGGGTCATAAGAGGAGGGGAACACGTGTGCTGGTAACGAATTCCATGTTCTAGAGGTGCGACAAAGAAAAGAGTTGCCAAATTTCTTCGTGCGCGATGGAATTGATGTCACAGTTAGTCGGTGACATCGAGAGCCAGCACGCGTAGATTTGTGAAGGAAAGGGGAAGCAGGAATGAGGGTGAATAGCTCCTCTGAGCACTCGCCGTGATACAGTCGATAGAAAGCGCTCAGTGCCGCTATCTCTCGACGCAACTGTAAAGGCTCGAGGGTGTTGGTGACCTTTACGTCGCCAATAATGCGAACCGCACGTCGCTGCAACCGATCCAAGGCCTCCAGTAAGTACTTAGCGGAGCCATCCCAAAGGTGCGAGCAATATTCGACGCAAGACTGCACCTGTGTTTTATACAACAGGAGCAGTTGTTGTGGCGTGAAAAAACGCCGCACCTTGTTCAGGACTCCGAGTTTTCATGAGGCTGTTTTTATAACAGCCTCGATGTGATCCTTTGGATTGAGGTCGCACCGAACGTCAATTCCCAGTATGGCGACTTTGCCTTGTATCTCCAGCGTAGTGCCACAGAGGGAAGGAGGAGGGGAAAATGGTGACTTTTTCGCTGTGAGAGCGCATACCTGTGTTTTCTTGGCGTTGAACTCAACAAGATTATCAGAGCCCCATTTGGCAATGAGTCCTAACGTCCTATCGAGTTCAACAACAAGATCCCTCCGTCTCTCCCCAGTTTCCGCCCGCCCAGCTCCTGCGCGTCCGTGGTATCCCCCGTGCACTGTACTATCATCTGCATAGCAATGTATGTTCCCGAGAGAGAGCATATCATTGATATGCAGAAGAAAGAGTGTGGGGGATAGCACAGACCCCTGGGGGACCCCAGCATTCACTACATGGAATTGTGAAGCGCAGCCATCAACTAAAACGCGAAGGCTACGCTTGTGTAGGAAGTTGGCAATCCAGGTGCAGAGCTGAGCTGGCAGACCGTATGCCAGCAGCTTGGAGAGAAGACTTCTGTGCCAGACCTTGTCAAAAGCCTTGGAGATATCGAGGCTGACAGCCAACGATTCCCCACGCTTGTCGATAGCTTCACCCCAGAGGTGTGTTACGTACGCTAGAAGATCACCTGTGGACCGTTTCGGTCGAAACCCGTATTGACGATCATTAATCAGACAGTGATCTTCTAGGTAATGGATCAGTTGGTTATTTAGAATCCGTTCCATCACCTTACAAAGTACTGAAGTGATAGCTATTGGTCGATAATTAGCCGGGTCTGACCGATCCCCTTTTTTGGGAACCGCTTGCACATTAGCCTCTCTCCAAGAATCCGGCACACATCCTGTATAGAGAGACAGCTGGAACAGGCGCGTCAACACAGAAGACAGCTCCGCTGCACACTTCTTCAGCACTATGGCTGGTATTCCATCGGGACCACTAGCTTTCCGTACATCGAGTGATTGCAGCTCTGCACGCACATCGCGCTGCCTGATTTTGATGTCAGGCATCGTGTGGCCACATGAAGGTATTGAAGGTGGCTGTGCACTGCAATCATCGATCACAGAGTTGTCCGCAAAGAGTTTTGCCAGAAGATCGGCTTTCTCTTGCAGACTGTGAGCTAGCGATCCGTCCGGATTCCTGAGCGGTGGCAGCGAAGGTTGGCAGAAATTGTTTTGCACAGACTTGGTCAGACGCCAGAAGCTACGAGAGCCCCTAGGATGCGAAACAAGGTCGTGACCAACCTGTACAATGCGCTGTGCATCCGCTCTCGTGTATGCCTTCCTACAGGACTTGGAGCTTTTGTTGTAGGTTGCTTTCAGTGAGTCAATGTTAGATGCCCCACTAACGCAGCCATTGATCCATGCGCGATATGCCGCCTGCTTAGATGAACCAACGGTTACGCGTACACTTACTGATGAGGTCTGAGTTAGGAATGTAGTATTCCATCCCCAACAGGATCTCATCAGCAATAGCAGCGGCGCTAGCTGTCGGGTCATTCTCACTAAAGCAACGTTCCCTCCAAGGGACTGACGCATAGTAATCGCGCAATCCGTCCCAATCGGCCGACTTATAGTGCCAAACACGACGTTTGCATACCGCTGGTGACGGCAGCTTGGCCTGTGGCACCTTTGTAGATATCAGGCAGTGATCCGAAGAACCAAGAGGAGCCCGAACCTCAACCTATAATGTAGCTTTCTGTAGGTAAAAGATTTTTTTAAATAGGTTCAGTAGCTTAAAGTTTGTCCATTACAAACAAATATATAAAAATCAAATTTAACCTCTTTATAATATTAATACAGACTACATTGATGTTCAGATTTATAGTTCTCTACAGCATTTGCTTAAAAATACTACTTCTAAGACTTTTAAAAATTACTTATATTTTGCCTACCTGCCATAGTATAATGACTTTCATTTTGCTTTAGGGTAATGTAGCCCATATCGATACAATCTTTGTCGTTTGTACAGAAGCGAGCTATTTGCAATTTATAATACGGACTTTAAAGTTTTATTAATAAGTAAAGTAAAAAAAATATATATTGACGGTCACTTTTGAATAAATATGGTACTTTATAATTCGTTAAATCATAATAGATTGATCTAGAAATTATGACGTACATACTAGCGGTACAAAGAACAAACATAAGATTAATATTAACTGTCACCGTTCATACAGGCTTAGATTAAAAAGATAATTTATAAACTTGGAGCTCGAGTTTCCCTTCGGAATGTTTTTAATAAAGTAGGACTACTTACAGTTGCGTCATAATATGTTTAGGTACAACAAAATTATGTCTATATACAATAATAAAGATCGCTTAGTCAGAAACAGCAAAAACAATTGTTTAAACATAAAGAGTAAAGGTAAACTCATAACACCAAGTCTGTTTTAAGTTTCATCCTTCGAATATTCCGCAAATATTTTTAACTTTGATTACAAATAAATTTAAATCAAATGTTTCATGGATAAGTATTTTTACGCAAGAATCAAGAGTTGCTTTCCATAGAAGAATAAATATAATCAATGTAATTGTTTAAAGTTGAGTATGTATTTAATATGAGTGTAATTTACTTAAAATAAACTTAAGCGTTTAAAGTCGATATGGCTCAGCGGTTAGAACGGGTGAATCTTAATTACGGGTTCAATCCCAGGCAAGCATTGCTGAATTTGCATGTATGTACTTAATTTGTATTTATAATTTATCTCATGCTCGGCGAATGAAAACATCGTGAGGTAACCTGTGTTGGATCAAAAATTGTCAACTCGCATTCGAGTGTGGTGGAGTGAAATCCAAAACTTCTCTTCAAATAAAAATATATTCTTAACCCAGCAGTGGGACTAGGGTTTTCGCGTACCCGACTTTTTTTAATACCCGGGTATTGGATTTTATTTTATAATCATGTTTTATTTGATTTCGAGAGAGTGAAGTATGTCAATAAGTCTCCTTAAATTATAGTACAATCAGTTACACCGTTAGTCTTGTTCTCATTAACTAATTAAGAACTAAAATGATGAATTTCTATTACAATAAATTCTGTTATATAATAACAAAAATATAAAGCTTCCTTATCTGACACTTAATATTATAAAGAGGAAAGATTTGATTTTTTGTTTGTTACGATTTCACTCAAAAACTATATGACCTATTTTAAAAATTCTTTCACCATTAGAAAGCTATGTCCTTATAGAATAAAAAAGGCGATATTTTATTTTTTAAAAATTAGAGATCCCTACGAAAAATGGAACAATGTAACCCAAGGTATCAAAATGTTGCCTATAAAAGTTTTTTTTCCGTGCGTTGCGAAACCTATTGACGATATATAAAATAGTGTTCTATATATTAATAGTATTCATGATTGCTCACAAAAAAGCTCGCGATGGGTTATGCTTAACTGTTATAGTTAAGCCACAATAACAGTGTTTCGCGGGCGAAGTGCTAGTGTTTTCATAAACTGATTAAGAACTAAAATACTTTTTATCTAATGCTACTTAGTAATAATTTTCCGAAAATTTTGATGAACTCTTTGATCAAAGTAGGTACCCGGGTACCCGGATCTGACATGAAATGGTACCCGGGTACAAAAAACTTCATATATCCGGGTATACCCGAATAGGGGTACCCGGGTAGAAAACCCTAAGTGGAACATTTACAGGCAGTCACTTAACATAAAATATATGTTTATGTGTAAAAAGATTTCGATACCCCATGAGTAAATAATACTTTGATTTTGAGTAGTAAATTATATTTTGTTATAACTTTTTTGTTGGCAAGTGTTAAAGTTTTGTAAACTTAATTAAACTTCAAATAAATTCTTCTTAAATCTACGAGTTCTATGCAAATAGCTAAATAACTAATAATTTGAATTAAATGTTACTAAAAATTAAACATCACTATGAAGCTATATGTGAAATTTAAATATGTACATAATATTTTGTTTATTTTTTATTAGAAAATTATTACGTAGGCAGACGGGCTAATTGACGGTAAGTGGTCACCACCGCCAATAGAGAATTTCATATAAGAAATATTAATCATTCCTTACATCGCCAATGCGCCACCACACCAACCTTAGAAACTACGATGTTATGTCCCTTGGGTCATAGTTCCTGTGCTGTAGTTACTCACCCTTTAAACCGGAACACAACAATAATTACTGCTGTTTGGCGGTAGAATATCTGATGACTAGGTGATTCCTAGCCATCAGATATTCTACACCTAGACGGGCTTGACCAAAGTCGTGTAGTTAGAAGACGCGACAGATGAAGTATATATTATCAATCAATTGCTTACAATGCAATACAAGAATTTACACAGACACGTCAATTTGTGTCATTATGTTTGATAAAAAATATAAAGTTTAATAAATAATTTGGAAAACTTATTTACTCAATAGCTTAGATGCTATTAAGTATTTTCAAAAATAAATGTAATACAATAAAAAGTGTAGCCTATTTAAATATACTTGAAAGTAAACAATACCTTAGTGTTTAACTGTATAAGATTGGCCGTCTGATCTTTTTAGCCGTAAAACATCTTTATATATTTTTAAATAAAGTCAAAATTTTGCCATTCTGAGAGGAAGAAGGTTATTCTAAGAATAAGTAATTGTTGTTGTTTAACTGAACTTTGCAATAAATACTTTTTATTTTAACCATAAGAGGTCAACAGTTAACGTGTTGTCTAGCGCTATGAAAGGCCCATGTTCAATTCTGAGCACTTTTACTGTCATGGTTGAGTTGGTGAGTTGCAGTTTTGTGTAATAAGTCTAAGATCAATTTAATATTTAATTGAAAATGTTTGTATATTTATAAAAATATTCTTTTTAAGTATAAAATGAAAAGAAATTTTTAATTATTAGGACTTGCATGTCAATAACCTCTTTAGTAATTTAATAATCCTTTATTTAATAAATACACAAAAATATGTGATCTGTATAGTATTTATTAGCATTTGCTGTTTAATATTTGTGTTGACAAAATTCCTTGTCTAAATGTAGGAAGAGAAGGAAAATCCAATTTCCTTGTAGCAATAGCTTAACAATTCAATTGATTCGCCAGCAAAGCACAACCATTCTTGGTTTATGTATATTGTATAGTTATAAAAGGGGAATATATAAGGCTAAAATTATCAATAATGTTTAATTTTCTATGTTACAAACAAACTATTATTTATTTTCACTATAATGTTAGTCGTAGGTTCGAAATTGAAATGATATTACATAACATTTAGTTTTAACAAAGTAATGAAATAATATGTAAGATATTTTAAAATAATTTTACGTAAATAATAGTGCTCATAAAAGTGCTAAGACTGAAAAAGTGTGTTATGTAATAGTTATGCATTACTAAAGCTTGCCTTGCATTAAGATCCAAATCCTAAATTTATTTGAAATATGTGTAAATTAATGTTTATTTTATTGATATTTACAATAATAATTTATTTTTAGTATCAATTTAATTTGAAAAAATATCTGGCCATGTGAAATTGTAAGAACGTTTTTCATAGGTAATTATAATTTAAAATAAGAGATACACTAAGAATTATGTCAACAATGATAATCAAATATCTATGTTTTATTATATCATAAATACAAACCTACAAATACACAAACTTTCAAATACGTGTATTTGCTTATACAAACAAGAAAGTTAGCGAACAATATAAAAGTAATGGGATAGAGTGAGACGGTTGGAGAGAACAAACGTTGGTGAGAAAGAGATGGGGTTATTTAAATTGAGGGTACATATTTCTACATAGGTAACAAATAGCTTGTTAAGAAAATATGGATACGACATTATGATTTCATGTTATAGGTTTTTTAATGATATTATGTATTTTTAACATTGTTTACTCTCTGTTATGATATTCATTTGTATGGCAATAAGAAATATTTTAGCAATTGTATTTGTTGATATCTTTATGTAATATTACTCGAAATCTTTAAAAATCTCAAATTAACTTTAATTACTAGTAGTTTATTTAAAAAGACTCAGTATTATAATAAATCATATCATAAAGGTTTTGATAAGTAATATACAAAAATGAAAATATTCTTAGTATGAAAAAAGCAACATTAATCTAGCACATGAAGCGACAACGATACCTACTTTTATTGATAATAGTTTATTTTTATTTTTATAACAATGATCGGGCATTCACTGTTCGATGGAATAATTAGTTTTATTTTTAATTTTCTACTTGATAGAATTTTTATCCCCCGCACGCGACGATGCTGCTACCAAAGTTATATTATTCTCTGCATGAACTTTTATTCGGTTCGAGAAATGCTTCCATGTTATGATTATTGAACAAAAAGTAGAAAAGTTGAAGAGAGTTGCAGGAGCAACTTCAAGAACAGGTATTTACACTGTTTGAATATGTAGGTTGTGCAGGTAGTTTTAGATTATTTTGTTTAGATTATTAAAATAAGCAAATTAAAATATTTATTTTAAGATTTTATGAGCTTGTATATTTTTTGGATTTTGTTAGGTTAGGTTAGGTTAGGCTTTTATATAAAAGGAAGTAGAGTACCCATCGTTTAGACATATGAGCATGAATGCAGTGATGCAGTATTTTATATAATTGGAGGTAATCAATAAAATAAGAATGATAAATTGTTTTAACGATTTTATAGTTTTGTTTAAATAAACAATATTCGTTCCAGTAAATCTGTATTTTATTATTTCAAACCTGAAAGCTGTGATTGATAAATAATGATGTATAGAGTGCAGTTAATCCTCGTAAAGGGATTAATACCAAATACATATGAAAATAATAATACTACGATCAACCGATGATTTAACTGGGCTCACACTGGCTGGTCTAGCGCCTACTCTCTTTTTGAGAAGATTTTGGAGGTTCTCATGCATCATCACGCTGCACCAATGCGCGTTGAATTTACAAATTTTCACCCAAAACTAGATTTCCTAACGTTGTTTTTCTTCACCGCCCGAGCACGAGATTAATTATAAACATAAATTAAGCACGTGAAATGTCAGTGGTGCTTGTCTGAGTTGGAACGCGCAATTTTTGGTTAAGAAACGTTTATAACCACTAGGCCATACGTTGACATAATAAGCTAAACGCCTAAAAATGTACAAGATACAAATAAGCTGCTTACTTAAACGTTTGTACCTATAATATATTGAAACTATACAATATAATATGATAATAAGTCGTTTTGATTCCGGAAAAAATAATATTATGCTTTTAATTTATATATCTTAATATTTTATATTTATATAATCGTAATAAAAATGTCTGTTGCATCGATACTAAACAACCTTTAATAGTTAATAGTCAATATATTTGGGGAAACGAACTTAAATAAATGAATTACATCACTGTATTATTATCTAATGATATGCATACGTTTATATATCCAACATTTTAAATTGATATTATTACCTATAGATACATCTTAGTAGTACGTACTTTCAGGTCCTAAAGGTGAATGTAGTATGGGTATAGTCGATATTTCAATCTTGTGTTGAATAATGTATTTAACCATTGAAAAACATTTACATTAATATCTTCTCAACATATAGATAAAATATATAAAATTCTCATTAAAGTTACTTTATTAGTTGTTGAATAAGATGTTATACGTTTATTGCTTCTGCCAATAGAAAAATATTAGGTCCTTACATATGAAATTGGCGTTTTGTACCGGAGGAATACAAAGTCAATTTTTTTTTGTAGAATATATTTAATTTGTCAAAGTATGCACCGTTGTTATCTATGCACTTTTGCCATCTCATAGGTAGTTAAATGATACCTTTACTAAAAAAACCATGGGGGCGAGAATCAATAAACTCTTTGAAGGCGGTTTGGACATTCCAATTGTAGCTCATCTAACTTAGTGGTTGTTTGTTGTGCAGTGCGTGGTCTTGTGTTGTCGTGAAGCAGCAGTGGCCTAGAGCGATTGACTAATCTCGGTTGTTTAGCAGCTAGTTCTTCCTTCATGGTCTGAAGTTGCTGACAAAAGATATCTG
This sequence comes from Nymphalis polychloros, assembly GCA_905220585.2. NCBI lineage: Eukaryota > Metazoa > Arthropoda > Insecta > Lepidoptera > Nymphalidae > Nymphalis > Nymphalis polychloros. The sequence continues at coordinate 8,158,928 of HG992247.1, forward strand.
CTGTAATCGTTTGGCCAGATTTTAGAAAGTTGACTGACTCGTTGGTCTAGTGGCTAGATATTAGGCTGCAGACCCGGTGGTCCTGGGTTCAATTTTCAGGTCGGGCCAATAAATAGTTAATGGGTTTTTCTGTCATAAAATTCTCAGTAGCAGCCCGGAGTCTGGAAGGTGGAAGTGTGTACACTCCCGTGCCTCGGAAAGCACGTTAAGCCGTTGGTCCTGCGCCTGAACTCTTTCCGGTCGTGTCGGATTGCCGTCCCATCGGATTATGAGAGCTAAGGAAAAGAGAGTGCACCTGTGTTTGCGCACACACTTGTGCACTATAATATCTCCTGCGCAGTTGGCTAATTTCCCTTGATATTGACCGCCGTGGCCGAAATCGGTCTGGAGGACCTTAGATAGCTGTAGTGAACGACACCGGCGCTAGTCCACTAAACACTCGAAAGTAACTTTTTAACTGAGTCAATTTTCGTTTAGGGCAGGATTTGGCTGGGTCTCCAGGGTTCAGCCATTGCGACGATCGCTTCCGATTATCTTCCGACTACTTTCCCGATTTGCTTCAAGTGCATTAATACAGTTTTATCACTTACCCCGAAGCCTACAGCTATCTCCGAAGTGCTTTGTGATGGATCCGCTTCCACAATAGCCTTTAATTCTTCATTTTCCACTTTGGCCGTCCACTGGGTTGGTACTGAAGGTCGAAATTTCCAGAACGAAAACGTACCGTGCTTTCTTTTGCGACACCAGCGCCGTACACTTAAATTTGAATTTGGAATTCTTAACCAAAGAGGAGATATTTCAGATTAAAGTGGTCAGTACGACAAAACGCTAATTCCATATGTAAGGACCGAATATATGAAGTCTGTTAAAGCCGTTTTTTTTCGCTGGAAATAGGGGCGCATTTCCTCACGCTGCCGCTCCGCGGCCTCCTTTTGCAACATGACATTCTCGCAGAAGGAGACCATTTGCAACCAGCACCTCTCGCTGTCGAGCATAGCGTTAATCACACTCAGCAGCGAGAGATCTCCGCCGATAATCGCCGCCAGGGTATGCCTCTGAGGCCCCTACGCAGCACTCCAAGTCAGATAAAGCCTTAAGATATATATGTTGATACTAAAATAAATTTTAATTTAAAAATAAAACACTACCTACGTGTTATTCAAGTTATATCTTGTGGTGGCCTTGATCGCATTAGATTAATCAAACGCTCTTACAAAATAAAACTTGTTTATAGTATTGTAACTTGCTGTATTCGTAGACTGTATGTATATAAAATTATTTAATTATATTATTAACATATATTTGTTCCGTATTACTTGTCTCCATGTACTGTGTCCATAATACTTGTTCTATATTAAAATAAAAGCAGACGTAGATTCTAGTATTATATATTTAAAAACTAGAAGTATAAATCAAATTATTTTATAAGCTTTTGTTCATAACAAGTTTATATCTACTAACGGTTTTGTATATTCTTTTCAAATTAAATAACTCTTTGATGATTTTAAATTTGTGTCAACAACGCCATCTATGGATTCTATTTTGTACTACTACGAAGCTTAGGGACGGTGAAAAAGCGAACTAGTAAGCTTACAAAAGACACAAAACTTTCATAACTTAAATACAGAGGGTATCAAAATCTAATTTCAATTGAAATCAAATGGCAGCAACACAAAAATAGTTAATTACATTGAGTAAATTTGTAAATTGTTTTAGTAGATTTATTTTGTCTTATTGAATATATTATTTTTATTTCTGTTAATGAGTAAAAAGTAACTTCTCGTACAATGGGATCAAAAACATTACAAAAAGCTCTATTTTCACTTCTTCTGTTTTTTTATTTATTTTTTTATAAATAACACAATATTGGAACATACCATATGAAATTTAATTTAACAACCTTAAATTTGGTGTAAATTATTGTAAATTTGGTGTATATTAACTTTTTCTTAGGGTTTCCCTTTTATCAATTAATTATAAGAGAAACCCTGAGAAAAAGTATGCAAAAATATTTTGATAATGCGTTTAGTAGACTTGAAAGCGTAATAAACAAACAAACGAACTCATTTTCGCATTTATAATATTACTAAGGATGTATGAATTGCTTTACTAACTTTGCTTCATACTTAGAATAATTCTTTAGGTTTATATATATTAGAATATATGTATGTATAAGTTTACATAGTTTCTTTTAAATTTAAACTGTGATTTTGAATGTTAAATATTTAATGCCTTGCTTAGACTTCAGATAATAGTATTTCTATCCATCTATCTATTTGTAAATAATAAATCCAATCCGCTTAAGCAATCTCAAGGGAAAGTTGGACTCGGTAGGTGGCGCTGTGACAGGATTACAGGAATTATTAAAAAAAAGTTACTTCACCCGTACGAAGTAGGACGGGTAGCTAGGAAAATATAAATATACGATGGCAAGTACTTCCCTTAGCTTTTTCAACAGCTCGTGGCATATCTTATGAAATTGTGCAAATATGTAAATGAAACTAAAGTGTGAAAGTCTTATTTTGATAGAGACATAAGTATTGCGGAATAATGTTAACCATATTTGGTAAATATTTACAATAGCGGCTTTTGCCATAAATGGCTCTAAATTTTTATGACATGTTTTTTATCAATAATGAATGATATTTCATGCAATACTGAGGAGGAGGAGGAAGACTTCGAACATGAAGAAAAATAAAAATAAGACAAAAAGATGTAAAAGAACAATGAGTGGTAGGACTCGAGGTAGGTGGTCTGAGCGGTATAGGATGTTCTAGATATGTAAACAAGAGCACTTAGTTCGGGGTTCCTGAATGATTACACATAAAATTCTAGGGCAAAGTCATGTAGGTTAGGTTATTTTAGGTTACTTTTAAAGAACCGAATCGGCCCATGTTCACTAGTCTAAGACAGAGTAATGATAGGAAATTATAGTTCGAAGATGACATAACATCAAAACTTTAATCATGAATATCTCGGTAACCATCTCGGTAAGCCGCGATTCAAAATATTTACCCGATTCTGTATGCCAGTGCTTTAATTTATATGTGCGTAAAATTAATTTGATGGATAAAAAACATGTCACAAAAATATGAAGCCATTTATGGCAAAAGCCGCGATTGTAAATATTTATCCCATATTTTTCTATTAATCATATTATTTCATATAATTATTATACAACACCATTTAAAAAAAATGAAAAAATAAAGTTTGATTTGAAATATTTTATTTAAAACTCGTTTGCATAAGTTGTACAGGCAGCTAGATCCTAGCTATGAATGTTCGGTAAATGATATAATTAAATCGAACAAAATAATATATAATTGACATTACATTTCATATTGAACTGCTATTAATCATCGACAACTTTAGAAACAGTACAATTATCACCAGTTTAAACAAATATGTATCACTATTGCTATAACTTTAAATAAATAAGGAGATATAACTACAACCTCATTATACAGAAAAAGAAACATTTTAAATTGATATTATTACCTATAGATACATCTTAGTAGTACGTACTTTCAGGTCCTAAAGGTGAATGTAGTATGGGTATAGTCGATATTTCAATCTTGTGTTGAATAATGTATTTAACCATTGAAAAACATTTACATTAATATCTTCTCAACATATAGATAAAATATATAAAATTCTCATTAAAGTTACTTTATTAGTTGTTGAATAAGATGTTATACGTTTATTGCTTCTGCCAATAGAAAAATATTAGGTCCTTACATATGAAATTGGCGTTTTGTACCGGAGGAATACAAAGTCAATTTTTTTTTGTAGAATATATTTAATTTGTCAAAGTATGCACCGTTGTTATCTATGCACTTTTGCCATCTCATAGGTAGTTAAATGATACCTTTACTAAAAAAACCATGGGGGCGAGAATCAATAAACTCTTTGAAGGCGGTTTGGACATTCCAATTGTAGCTCATCTAACTTAGTGGTTGTTTGTTGTGCAGTGCGTGGTCTTGTGTTGTCGTGAAGCAGCAGTGGCCTAGAGCGATTGACTAATCTCGGTTGTTTAGCAGCTAGTTCTTCCTTCATGGTCTGAAGTTGCTGACAAAAGATATCTGCTGTAATCGTTTGGCCAGATTTTAGAAAGTTGACTGACTCGTTGGTCTAGTGGCTAGATATTAGGCTGCAGACCCGGTGGTCCTGGGTTCAATTTTCAGGTCGGGCCAATAAATAGTTAATGGGTTTTTCTGTCATAAAATTCTCAGTAGCAGCCCGGAGTCTGGAAGGTGGAAGTGTGTACACTCCCGTGCCTCGGAAAGCACGTTAAGCCGTTGGTCCTGCGCCTGAACTCTTTCCGGTCGTGTCGGATTGCCGTCCCATCGGATTATGAGAGCTAAGGAAAAGAGAGTGCACCTGTGTTTGCGCACACACTTGTGCACTATAATATCTCCTGCGCAGTTGGCTAATTTCCCTTGATATTGACCGCCGTGGCCGAAATCGGTCTGGAGGACCTTAGATAGCTGTAGTGAACGACACCGGCGCTAGTCCACTAAACACTCGAAAGTAACTTTTTAACTGAGTCAATTTTCGTTTAGGGCAGGATTTGGCTGGGTCTCCAGGGTTCAGCCATTGCGACGATCGCTTCCGATTATCTTCCGACTACTTTCCCGATTTGCTTCAAGTGCATTAATACAGTTTTATCACTTACCCCGAAGCCTACAGCTATCTCCGAAGTGCTTTGTGATGGATCCGCTTCCACAATAGCCTTTAATTCTTCATTTTCCACTTTGGCCGTCCACTGGGTTGGTACTGAAGGTCGAAATTTCCAGAACGAAAACGTACCGTGCTTTCTTTTGCGACACCAGCGCCGTACACTTAAATTTGAATTTGGAATTCTTAACCAAAGAGGAGATATTTCAGATTAAAGTGGTCAGTACGACAAAACGCTAATTCCATATGTAAGGACCGAATATATGAAGTCTGTTAAAGCCGTTTTTTTTCGCTGGAAATAGGGGCGCATTTCCTCACGCTGCCGCTCCGCGGCCTCCTTTTGCAACATGACATTCTCGCAGAAGGAGACCATTTGCAACCAGCACCTCTCGCTGTCGAGCATAGCGTTAATCACACTCAGCAGCGAGAGATCTCCGCCGATAATCGCCGCCAGGGTATGCCTCTGAGGCCCCTACGCAGCACTCCAAGTCAGATAAAGCCTTAAGATATATATGTTGATACTAAAATAAATTTTAATTTAAAAATAAAACACTACCTACGTGTTATTCAAGTTATATCTTGTGGTGGCCTTGATCGCATTAGATTAATCAAACGCTCTTACAAAATAAAACTTGTTTATAGTATTGTAACTTGCTGTATTCGTAGACTGTATGTATATAAAATTATTTAATTATATTATTAACATATATTTGTTCCGTATTACTTGTCTCCATGTACTGTGTCCATAATACTTGTTCTATATTAAAATAAAAGCAGACGTAGATTCTAGTATTATATATTTAAAAACTAGAAGTATAAATCAAATTATTTTATAAGCTTTTGTTCATAACAAGTTTATATCTACTAACGGTTTTGTATATTCTTTTCAAATTAAATAACTCTTTGATGATTTTAAATTTGTGTCAACAACGCCATCTATGGATTCTATTTTGTACTACTACGAAGCTTAGGGACGGTGAAAAAGCGAACTAGTAAGCTTACAAAAGACACAAAACTTTCATAACTTAAATACAGAGGGTATCAAAATCTAATTTCAATTGAAATCAAATGGCAGCAACACAAAAATAGTTAATTACATTGAGTAAATTTGTAAATTGTTTTAGTAGATTTATTTTGTCTTATTGAATATATTATTTTTATTTCTGTTAATGAGTAAAAAGTAACTTCTCGTACAATGGGATCAAAAACATTACAAAAAGCTCTATTTTCACTTCTTCTGTTTTTTTATTTATTTTTTTATAAATAACACAATATTGGAACATACCATATGAAATTTAATTTAACAACCTTAAATTTGGTGTAAATTATTGTAAATTTGGTGTATATTAACTTTTTCTTAGGGTTTCCCTTTTATCAATTAATTATAAGAGAAACCCTGAGAAAAAGTATGCAAAAATATTTTGATAATGCGTTTAGTAGACTTGAAAGCGTAATAAACAAACAAACGAACTCATTTTCGCATTTATAATATTACTAAGGATGTATGAATTGCTTTACTAACTTTGCTTCATACTTAGAATAATTCTTTAGGTTTATATATATTAGAATATATGTATGTATAAGTTTACATAGTTTCTTTTAAATTTAAACTGTGATTTTGAATGTTAAATATTTAATGCCTTGCTTAGACTTCAGATAATAGTATTTCTATCCATCTATCTATTTGTAAATAATAAATCCAATCCGCTTAGGCAATCTCAAGGGAAAGTTGGACTCGGTAGGTGGCGCTGTGACAGGATTACAGGAATTATTAAAAAAAAGTTACTTCACCCGTACGAAGTAGGACGGGTAGCTAGGAAAATATAAATATACGATGGCAAGTACTTCCCTTAGCTTTTTCAACAGCTCGTGGCATATCTTATGAAATTGTGCAAATATGTAAATGAAACTAAAGTGTGAAAGTCTTATTTTGATAGAGACATAAGTATTGCGGAATAATGTTAACCATATTTGGTAAATATTTACAATAGCGGCTTTTGCCATAAATGGCTCTAAATTTTTATCACATGTTTTTTATCAATAATGAATGATATTTCATGCAATACTGAGGAGGAGGAGGAAGACTTCGAACATGAAGAAAAATAAAAATAAGACAAAAAGATGTAAAAGAACAATGAGTGGTAGGACTCGAGGTAGGTGGTCTGAGCGGTATAGGATGTTCTAGATATGTAAACAAGAGCACTTAGTTCGGGGTTCCTGAATGATTACACATAAAATTCTAGGGCAAAGTCATGTAGGTTAGGTTATTTTAGGTTACTTTTAAAGAACCGAATCGGCCCATGTTCACTAGTATAAGACAGAGTAATGATAGGAAATTATAGTTCGAAGATGACATAACATCAAAACTTTAATCATGAATATCTCGGTAACCATCTCGGTAAGCCGCGATTCAAAATATTTACCCGATTCTGTATGCCAGTGCTTTAATTTATATGTGCGTAAAATTAATTTGATGGATAAAAAACATGTCACAAAAATATGAAGCCATTTATGGCAAAAGCCGCGATTGTAAATATTTATCCCATATTTTTCTATTAATCATATTATTTCATATAATTATTATACAACACCATTTAAAAAAAATGAAAAAATAAAGTTTGATTTGAAATATTTTATTTAAAACTCGTTTGCATAAGTTGTACAGGCAGCTAGATCCTAGCTATGAATGTTCGGTAAATGATATAATTAAATCGAACAAAATAATATATAATTGACATTACATTTCATATTGAACTGCTATTAATCATCGACAACTTTAGAAACAGTACAATTATCACCAGTTTAAACAAATATGTATCACTATTGCTATAACTTTAAATAAATAAGGAGATATAACTACAACCTCATTATACAGAAAAAGGTTGGTACGAATTAATGTAATCGATTATTTCATTTTAATCGAATAACAATTACAATAGTCGAGAAACCTCCGTACCCACCTCGATCTGCTTATCAAATATTAATATACTACCAGCACTTTTATATAAAAAGTTATAAAAGATTCTACTTTATCGTTTAGTTTTAATGTAAAGATTTTTCCAAAACGATTATCATCGGCCACTATTATTGAACAAGTGCTAGTATATATCCCAAATTAGAGAAAACAAGTAGTATGTCATTTTCTCTAAGATGCGAAATAAAGAAAAGTGACGGCCAAGGCTGTATCGAAAATCGATGCATCGACTGAAACTTTTCAAAAGTATCGAAAAGGGCCTTGTTTTACTCCTAAATTATAATAAGTAGTCACTGGTCTCGAAACATGGCTTAAGTACTATACATCTAAAATATATAAATTATTACAAATTAAGTAAGGCATTTACAACATCTGGAATCCTTAATTTACCTCATATTTACACGATATTAGACAATTATGTATAGCATCGTGTAAAAATAAAGAATTGACTAAACTTATATGGGTAAAAAAAAAATGTTTATAATATGTAAAATGGTCAAGATTTCGGCGATCTAAGCTGACCTATTAAGCTTTATGTAATTGTTATTTATTACATACGACCTGTTATTAGTTGGCACAGCTTTCTAAGGTCAGTTACATTTATAAATATTTTAAATTTAGAACATCTTTATAAGGGCGTAGTCGTTACAACTTAGCGCTATCGTTTGGCACTGACTTTTTACAACAATTAAACATTTATTACACATCAAAATTTAAAACGAGAATTTGAAAATAATTATATAAATCACAGTCACGGTAGACTTATTGTAAAATATTGGTTGCGCGTGCCATGACAATATGGATTTAAAATTGTAAAATAATAGCGATTACTACATATGACACGAAATCTTAATCTAATTCATCGCGAAATTTGAGCATTATTCTTGTGCATAAAAGAATACATGAAAATTGCTATCACAAAAATGTTAACTTCTATGATGATGTTCTTCATGCAGCTGAAAATACCTCTAAGGTATTTCACCTTCGTCTTTTGGCGGAAACAGCGGCCGCGATCATTTGTCTCAACATCGGTTCCGGTGTGCAAGCTTTAGGATCACATTTCATTTGGCCATCGCCTCCACACCTGAAAAAATATATATCGATTTTAGATAATAATATTTTTATTTTATTTTTTCTAACCACTTAGCGTTCTTAAGTATCTTAGAAGTGATTAAAATGTATATAAAATTTTATACAAACATGGTTGCATTTTCTTAAATCATTTTTCTTAAAATCATAAGCATGTTAATTTTGTTATATTTAGTGTGTGTGTGTATTTTCATTGTATTATAAGAGAGAGTATAGAGGCATATATTCTCTCTCTTATGATACAATGAAATGGCAAATGGCAATTCGACGTTCGACGTTATTGGAAAGACCAACGTTTCCAAATGCTCTCCTAGGCTACATGTATGTACGTAAACACTACCAATTTACAAATTCCGGGTTGGTACTAAGAATTTCTTGACAGAAGAACCGAATACCTGATTTTGATTTGTTAATAATATTTGAAGTATATTATATAGATTTGACTTCCAGATTATAATATATAGTTCAAATATTATTAACCATTGAGGCTGGAGAGTTTATTTTTTATAGGATAGGTAGGCGGGCGAGCGTATGGATCACCTGATGGTAAGTGGTCAATAATGCCCTTAGGCATTGGCAGTGTAAGAAATGTTAACTATCGCCTACATCGCCAATGCGCCACCAACCTTGGGAACTAAGATGTTATGTCCCTTGTGCCTGTAATTAGACTGACTCACTCACCCTTCAAACCGGAATACAACAAAACGATGTACTGCTGTTTTGCGGTAGAATATCTTATGAGTGGGTGGTACCTATCCAAACGAGCTTGCATAAAGCTCTACCACCAAGTAAGCTATAAATATATTGATACTACTCTGTTTGCCGTGTCATTTTTAGTCTTACGATTAGTTATGGAATTAAAATGTTATTTTATGCGAGTATAAACAGACTATTAATAATAATAATTGTTGATAAGTACTTACGTGCAATGCAAACATGGTCCAGATGATGCCCGAACGACTTCTCCAACCTTATACGTATGTCCTTTAATTTGACACCCTCTTCGTTGAGCTGCGCCTTTATAAGCATGTGGGAGGAAATGTGGAGGTAAGGTTGTAGTAGTTGTAGTTGTTGTTGTAGTAACGTTAAGTGTAGTTGCCATTGATACTGGACATTCATAGCGTGGACAACAAAAGCCCTGTATCGGTTCCTCATGACATCCGTGAATAGGAGGTGGACAACTTTGTTGCAGACAAATAATATCACTTCTAAAGCAGAAGCAGAAGTCACAGGGGTCGTCTCGTGGGATTTGTTGGGCGGAAACATAAACTTTGCCGCCATATCGACAAGTTCCCGGTCCAAATGCCTGATCTTCGTCAATATAATCAGGTTCTTGGCCGTACCCACCAGTCGGAGGAAAATCTGGAGATGGTATTCCTTCTTTACTGTCATCAGTAAATCCAGGCTTAGGTGCTTCCTGTATGGCAGGAGCTACGGTTGTATCAATAGGCTTATCTTTAGGTTTGGTGATATGTGACGGTGAATACGTCGAGGTCTCTTCGTTAATTTTACTTGTTGTATCTTTATCTGCGAATTCTGAAGTTTCTTTTTCTTCAAATATCTCCGGTTTCAATGGTTTCTCGGAACTTATATCTTTATCAGGTGAAGCTGGTACATCAGGTAATGCTGTAGATGTTTGTTGTATTACAACTGATTCAGTTGTAAAATCGTTTTCTTTCATTACTTGTGAAGTCGATGTTACTATATTTTCCTCGTGTACAGTAGAATCTTTTTTGGATTCTTGTGACTCATAAGTAGACGTTGATGTAGGTAATTTTTCAGAAATTTCAGTTTCAGTTTTGATTGGGATATTTGTAGTTTTAATATTAGTATCAATTTCTTCTGGAATATCTGTAACTGTCTTTATCTTGTCTACCTCCAATACTTCTTCTGTTGTTAATGAAGGTTCACTCGTCTGGTATTCTTCTTTGGTTGTGCTTAAATCTTCAGAAATTTGATCACCACGTTCTGGTTGTTGTGGCTCATACTGTACTGTTGTGGCAATTTCTTCTAATGTAGCTCTTGTTGTAATTTCATCTACTACGCTGTGTGTATGTTCTTCAAGCTCAACTAAGAACGAAGTAGTTTTACTAAGTTCTGTACTTTCTGTAGTTTGCTTACTATCTTCCGTCACACTCGAAACTTCATACATTTCTGAAGACGATTGAGTAGGTACATTTGGTAAAAGTGTCGGGAATGTCTCAGTCGCTGTTTTACTCGTTTCTTTTTGAGTTACCGGCTGGACAGTTTGTACATCGATCGAAGACACTGTATTGTATGTTTCTGGTTGATCTGTTTGTTCTTTTTCTGCTACGATTGGTTTAGTGGTCGCAATATTCAAATCAGCATCTTCAGTAATTGAAGTAAATATTTCTTCCTTTTTATCTAACTGCGATTTATCGTCTGTGATTAAAGTGGTTAGTTCTGTGTTATATACAATTTCTGTTGTTTGCGAATGTTTTGTGTCGAATTCGTTTGTCGTGGAAATTTGTACATCATTGGAAGCTACAGTAGTTAATTTTTGATAATCTGATTCGGTGTGTTCTGGCACTTTAGTTCTTTCTTTTGATGATTCGGTACTACTTTCCTTTTGATCACCTGTTTGTGTTTCGGTAGTCTCTATTTTCTCGGTTAAGGATTCAGTTTCAGTTATTTCATGTTTTTCTGTAATTACATTTACATCAGGCAATGTGTGTGTTTCAGTGAAAGCAGGAATATCAGTAGTTTTATGTTCTTGTGCTGTAACATCAGATTCTTTTAAGTCTGTGACAGGGACTGTCGGCCTGTCGGTAAGAATATTTTCAGTCGAAGTGTGTACATGAGTGTCATCTTCAATATGCTCCTCTTCTGCTATCGTTGGCTTAATAGTTGTAATTGTATGAGATTCTGCTTTAAAAGATTCTGTAGATTTTTCTTTCTCTGTTATCATTTCATGGTGATGTATTTCAGGAAGCATCGTAGAAGGTCCTTGTCGGGTGGTTGCATAAAGTTCAGTGACCTCAAAATCATCCTTTTCTTGATCCAATACTTTTGGAGGAATTGTCGAAATTTCTTTGCTTATCAATTCAGTTGTTATCTCTTCTTTCGGTACTAAAACGGTTGCTTGGTATTCAGGAGGATAAGAAGTATGTTTTTCAAAATCTACAATCGATTTCATTGTTGTTTTTTCTTCTTCTTTGTTAAATATTTGATCTTCTTTTGTTACAATTGTAGGGTAGGTACTTAGTATTTCTAATTCTGGTGGAGTTGTTTGTAAGTTAATTAATGTGTCAATGTCATGAACTACCTTCTCTGACGTTGTTTCTTGTTCATCTACTTTTTCTACCTCTCTTAATGAAGATAAAGTAGTCTCAGGTATTTTGGAAGTAGATAAATATTCAGGACTTTCTGTCGTAATATATTTTTCAGGATTTTCAGACGCTAGTGTTTGTGGTTCAATGGTGTACAAATCTGCTATTATTGTTTGGTCCTTTTCCGTTTCTGAGATTTTATCATCATATATTTTGGTTGTTAATTCCATCTCATTTTCATTCTTCTCTGATATTACAGTTTCTTTTTCAGTGTCAATATCTGTAACTAACAATACGGGCGTTATTGTAATTGTTTTCTCCTCTTCTTTTTGGACAGTTGTAGGTGTTGTAAGTGGTTGGTTATCTTTATCAGATCCTGTTAATTGTTGTGTCTCATCTAGTTTTTCTTTTTGTATAGGGCTTGAGTCCGATTCTTTAGATGTTATATAAAAGTCTGGCAGTTCAGTAACTTTTTCTTTCTCTTCCTTATCTACTACAGCTTCCGTTGTGCTAGTTTCATCAAACTTCGTATTCATTTCTGATTTCATTGTATCTACTTCAATAGGAATACTTATTTCGGAGGTATCTTGTACATTTGTTTTTTCAGTAGATACATCATATGAAGATTGCAAAGTTGTTTGTTTGGCAATATCTTCTACGGCGCTATACTTATGAGTTGATGGTAGTAAGTTTTCTTCTTCTACAACAGTTTTTTCGGTTGTTATATATAGTTGGTCATCAACCTCACCTGTTGTGGTTTGTTTTTCAGTATCCTGATCCTTAGCAGTTATTAGGCTCTCAGTAACATATGATTGAGACTCAGTTTCTCCTTCTTTTTCGGGCACTACACCAACTGTTGTTATTTCTACACCTTGTGAAGTAGTTTCAGGTTCTGTAAGTAATGTGGAACCCTTCTCCTTATCTTGTTGTTTATCTTGGGGAGAACTGGTGGTTAATTCATTTAGTGACTCTTCTTTTGGTATATTTAGGTCTGTCGATTCTTCATGCTTATCTTCAAATAGTGAAGTTATCGTTGAAGAGTCTAACTGTGACTGAGATTCTTTCATTGTGTTTATATCTTGGGATTCGGTTACATACTGTATTGTCGTATGTTCACTTTGGCTTGTAGAATAAGCAGAAGTGGTTTTAAGAGATTCATCTTTCTCTTGAGATGGTTGTTGAGTAGTGGTATCCATGGTATCGTTACTTACTGAAGGTAGTTTTTCTTGCATTTCTGTAGATGTGATTTGAGGTTTTTCATCATTGTCTAAAGGAGATTTGGTCTGTTTTTCGGTGACTTCAATGACCTCCTCAGTAGTTATTCCTTCAGTAAATACATTTTCTTTCAAAGTTGTTGCTAATTTGTGAGATTCATAATCCAGATCATCGACTTTAGGTGACTCACTACTTGTAGGTTGCATGAAAGTTTCTCTTATAGTTTGAGCTGAAGTAGATTCTGTCATACCAACGTCTAATTTATCCGTTAAACTGACACCAATCGCAGCAGTTGATGTTTCGAAAGTAGTATCATCAGAAACATGCAAATCTTTCTCAATTGCCGGTTTTTCTGTTTCTTTCGTAAGGATGTCTTGTTCTTCTGTTATCTTTATCGTTGCAATGGATTCTCCCGCTAATGTTGAAATCATTGTCGGTAATTCTGTAGTAATGTCTTGTTTTATTTCGTAATCCTTGGTAATTGCCTCTTTGGATGTAGTATGTATTATTGGAACTTCTGTATATGTGTCTTGTTCTTCTGTAGTATCAGATTCAATTGTTTCAGTATATGCTTTATTTGTTACTGTGGTTTCATATTTTATTTCTGTAATCGGTGCGATTGATGTAACCTCTAATTCTTCTTTAATCAATTGTTCCGTTGTTTCTTCATGGATTTCTTCATTTTCCGATACATTTTGTACAATTTCATGAGTAGTTTCTCCAGATTTTGTCACTAAGGTTTCCGAACTCTCAGTGAAAGTTGATTCTTTTTCTGTAATGGGTTGTTCCGTCACTTCTAAGTTATATTGAGTTGTAGGCAGGATATCTTCATGCTGTTTAGATAATTCAGAAGTGGTTTGTCCTAATTCTGTTGTAATGTATTCGGAAGATTCAGTGTATGTTTCATGTTTTTCTGTTATGATTTCCTGAGGTGTATGTTTAGGAACTTCATCGAATTTTGTTTGCATTTGTAGGGAAGCTTCCGTCGTCCGATCAATTGTTTCCGTAGTAATTTTGATTGTATCTGTTGTAATTGTATCATCTTCTGTCTCGTAAAGTTCAGTAGATTGAGTAACATCAGTTGCTTCACGATTATCGTCTGTCATTTCTTCTTGGGGCTTATATATTTCTGGTATTTCAGTAGGTTTTTCTTTCTCTATTTCTACAATTTCTTTATGAGGTTTAATGGTTATTTGTGGTAATTCGTACATTTCTGTAGCTTCATTAAACTCTATTGTGGTTTTCTCTGTTACTTTAGTTATAACGTCAGTGGAAACAGATGACGTTTCATCTTTCATTCCATACATTTCTGAAACTTGTTCTATTGATCCATCTTTTTCATTGACATCTAGGCTTACACTAGTAGTTGTTGATTTTTCGATTTCAATTTCATTTTGTTCCGGAGTTTCGGAGTATTTATTTTTCTCATCTGTGACTGATTCTGTTACTGTTGCATAAATACCAATATTTTCAGATGTGATTTCTATTTTATCTATAATGTTGTCTTCAAACCTCTTATCTGGAGATTCTGATGTTACATGATAACTCATCTCGCTCTCAGTTGATATTCGATCTGCTTCAGTTGTCTTATCTTTAGTATCGGGTAATTCTGAAATTTCGGTATCTGGTTCAATACTTGTTTGTTCTGTCATTTTTACATCTTCATCTTTTGGTTGTATATCTGTATCAGCTTTTTCTGTGCTTATCAAAATTTCAGTTTTTTCTGTAATGCTCTGGGTCGTTGGCGATTCGGTTTTGTCATTCGTTAAAGTGTCTGACACTGACGTAAATTTGTCCGTAACATCTGTTTCCTTCGGATTCACTGCTTCCGTTGTCGGATTTTCTGATATATTCTCTTCCAGCAATGGTGTAATAGTTTTAGCTGGGTACTCAGTATCGACATCTAAATCAGTTAATGAGATTTGTGTAACTTTGTCAACCGGCATTTGCTCTGTAGTGAAATCTGTATCTGATTCTTTTTTAGGTAGTGATGGTTTGTCTTGTGTTTTACAGTCAGATCCTGTACAATCTCCTGGAGCGTTTACTTCCGTTTCAGAAATTTCGTGTTTTTTACATATATCATCTGTGCAGTCCACTTCTGCCTGTTTGCATTCACCATTTTCATTACAAATTAATTGTGACGTATTTTCTGAATCAGGTAATTTTTGTGTATCTTTTTCAGTTACTGGCTCTGTTAAGCAATTGTCTCCTTCACAGGCAACAACAGGCAAAACTTGACATTTATTATCGGAGCAATCTTGTTTTATAGGAGGCTGTTGTGACTGATTGTCACAATTATTCAAGCCACAGTCACTTTGTTCTTGTTTTTCCGAAGACAAACAATCAACAGTTGTGCACTTGCTTGGCGGTTCGGAAATAGCTTTTTGTTCTTCATCTAATATACAATCTTGACCACTGCATTCGCCCGGAGCAATTGGCTTAGGACTTTCTGTACCAGACATTTGGTTATGAGATTCTGGAGGAATCGTTTCCTTAGCACTGCAAACATAAGTTGGACAACAAGCATCGGGAGAATCATAAATGGGTTGGCAATCACTCATATTTTCCATATATTCTGGTGGGGAACTGCAAATTATTGGGTCACATTTTATTATACTGCTAGTACACTTACAACTAGTATGGCAGTTGTTAGTACTGGGTACAATTGTATTATTACTATATGTTATTCCATTTAATAAACAGTCTCCTTCTCCGGGTATTCGACCAGGAGCGGAGGTAATTGGAATATTGTCATCAATTTCGTTAATAACTGGGTTGACCGAAGTGGTTTCAGGCGTATCTATTTTATCAATAGTAGCTGTAGTTATACTAGTTTCCCCGGAAGTTGCTAGAAGTTCACCATCAGGCTCAATTTTTACGGTAACACTTGATTGAGATTGGTCTACTGTAGTTGTTTCTTTTTCTTTTATTCCGATATTTTCAGTGTACATTTCTATAGACTCGGTTGTACTTTGACGCTCAGGCTGTAAATTAAAGTCTGTGCTAACTTCCAATAAATGCTCATCTTTAAACGTGGTTTCATCGACTAAATCAACCACAGTAGTTGGTAACTTTTCATGTTCTTTGACGGTTAAAATTTCATCAGCAACAATATTATTATCTTCTTTTCTGAACGCTGATTCAGTAGTTATAAATTCATCTTCCTTGGAAATTGATCCGTGCACAGTCTTATAATCATCGGAAGCAGTAGTTATTAATTCTTTAACGGTAGCTAATTCAACATTTGCTTCTGTCGTTTGTGCCATAACATCTGATTGGTCGGTAGTTTCTTCACCGGAAATAATATCTGGGATTGTGTTTTGATCCCTATCAGGTTCAGTAGTTTGGCTTATTTTTATTTTTTCTGTTGTAACCAATAAAACTTCGTCGGTAAAATCAGGCGTCACTTTCTCAGTAATTACATCCTCTATTTTCGTCACTTGGCTAGCTCGTGTATCATCTTCACCACTGCCTTCAATATCTGTTTCAAATGGAGTAATCTCTGTGAAAGATTCATCTGGTTCATTCCTATATCCACTTCCTTCTACTCCAACTCTTCTAGGTGGTAGTGTAGTCTGGTCAACATTTTCAGTGGTTAATTCAGTACCGTGGTCATCTCCTTCGCATATGTAAGTATCTGGACAACATTGGCCATGGCGTGGGGCAAGCGAAGTACAATTTTTACCTTCATTTTCCATAGGTGTTCCGCATTCCTGTACTACGCAAACAATGTCACCTTTCATACAGTAACAATGTTCACAAGCTTTTTCCGTTTTAATTAAAGTTCCATCTGGGAATATTTGGTTATCATGAACGCAATCTTGGCTTATCTGCGTAACTGGCATTACTGTCGTAGTTGTCAATAAGAACCCTGGTGTCGGGCGTACAGTCGTGGTCATATCGTCCAGCAGAAGGATTTCGTCTTCTGGGTGATCTAAAATATAAGGTAATATGTTATTAGACATACATATATGCATTTATTTAGGCAAACAATTTATATTACAGTAACGTTTGTGTATTAAAATGAAAAATATATTTACCACAAGAGTACCGTACTGGACAGCACACATCCTTATGATAAATAGGAGTACAGCCATCAACATGTAAAGTACACTCTTGCATAACACACGTCGTCATATTGCGAATACAGTAGCAATGTTCGCAAGGTTTATTTGGAGTCGACGGTACTTTAGCACCTTCAGAGAAGTATTTTCCGTTAATACTACAACCATATTTGTCAAGTTTTCCAACTCCAGTTGTTCCATATTCAGCAGGCGAAGATGTCGAAGTCGATGTGAGTAAGTCAACTGGAACTAATAATTATCGATTGTAATAAAGTGAAGTGAGTAATTGTATGTTCTTATAAAATGTATTCTAATCTAATCTATAAAATGTAGTATTTTGCAAAATAAATAAAAATAAAACATTTTTTTTCTATAATTTACTTTATACTTATTTTATATGTAGATCATATAATGAAAAAGAAAAAACATATGGTAGCTAATTACTATTATGTTATAAATAATGAGGACTAACCGTCAGGGCAAGTGACGATAGGACAGCACTGGTCGGCTCGTTTCTCCACTGTACAATCTTGGCCAATGGGCTTCGTAAATGGACATACTCTTAAGTAGCACATAAGCATCCGATTATGACACGTGCAGTTGAGACAGGGTTCGTTTGTCATAATTCTGTCACCTTCTCCGTAATGCTGGAAGTTGTAATAACATCCTTCAGTCGGACCTGTAATTTAGAATTGGAATTAAAATTCTTGCTATAATTCTAAGTTTTGGTTGGTAGAATTTTCATGTTTTTTATTTTTTTATTTTGGAAACTGAGTGGACTCCTAGGAACAGATTAGATCTGAAAATACACTCAGATCTGAAAATTATGTATTTTACTTTTATCTATTTATACTGGTTCAATTATTCAGAAATGTAATTAAATTACACATAATAAATTATTCAACAAAATGAAAAAAATAAAATAGTGTGAAACAATTATACTCAGTTATATATAAGTTAATGGTGCACGTGATTTTTTATTTAATTTTAAGAGCCCGTAGACTCACATTTTTCTAAGGATTGCCTATATATTTAAAATTTAAGTAATTGAATATAAAGAAATTATATTGCTATTGACTACGAGGTCCTATTAAAAATTCTCCTTCTCAAATGAGGTGAATATTTGACGGATATTTATTTTAAATATTTAATATTTAGTTGATTAAAATGGTTATATTATTCTTACCATCCATTAACTCTAACGCAGTCTGGTCATTCGCTGTCGGTGCTGAAAAAAATAAATTTTACATTATTATTAAAGAGAATACCTACAGTTATTTTCTTAAATTTTTATATAAATCTAAACGAATGAATAATTTAAAACATAAAACTTATAAATGAAGACTGTTAAAAATTAAATGTATGGATGAAATGAAAAATAAGGATATGTAATTTATTCATCATCTTTGAAAATTAAATAAATTACAAAAATTAAATAATATATCCATTTCCATTTATCCCTTGCTAAAATTATTTAAATTACTAGTCAATTAAAATGCCAATAATAATTAAGCTCTCCTGGGAATAAATTATACTTATTCATAGTTCATGTATAATCCATTAAGTTGTAAAATTGATTATGGTTACGTTTATAGTTAAAATAATAATAGGTATGTAATACAGCAAAGTTGTAAATGTAGAATGTTCTCAGAATATTTTACTGCTGCTTTTATGAGCTGACTTATTAGGAGCATTACAGCTGGACAGGATATTAACTGCAAATCACTCGAAAGTCGCGATCGGTCATCGTCATAAGTCGTTTTACATATCCGTTTTACTGCGTATAATTACTGCAAGCTAGCGGTGGGGCGACAAAGCTGTAATTAAAGTAACGGAGAACGTCGTTAACGTCGAAACCGCAGTTTTGCCGTTTCGATCCGAGGGCATAAGTCATACGCCGCAGGAGATTCTTAGTATATAATCGATTTTTGGTTATGATGCAGCGAGTTGAGGTGCCGTTAACTTTGTGGCAACGACGCCCATTACTTTGCCGTAATTTGCCGTAAAATTTATAGTCACTAGTGTATGTTCAATTTTTATTTATTATATTTTTAAAACTCTTAATTATTAATACCTCATGTTAATAATAAATAGCATTAGTTATATTTAAGATTTTGTTGTTGATTTCAGCGTTGTTTAATTGGACACGAGGTCTGATAAACGTTTGTAGACGCCGCCCCTGCGTAGCAAGTTGCTTGCTGAGGCAGCTTACTTTTTTTATTTTATTGTATAGGTCAATGGACTAGCATATGGGCCACCTGATGGTAAGTGGTCACCAACGCCCATAGATAATGACATTGTAAGAAGTGTTAACTATCGCTTACTTCGCCAATGCGCCACCAACCATGGGAACTAAGATGTTATATCCCTTGTGCCTGTAATTTCACTGGCTCACTCACCTTTCAAACCGGAACACAACAATACAAATTACTGCTATTTTGCGGTAGAATATCTGATGAGTGGGTGGTACCTACCCAGACGAGCTTGCACAAAGCTCTACCACCGAGTAAACTTTTCTAAAGCTCGTCAATGTAATGAATGTAGCTTGTATCCACTTTTGGGTTTCTACAAATAAATGATGTATCTTCCTTTATCACGATTATTATCAATCATACAATCAAAATGATTACCATACAATGAAAATTAACATTTTAAAGATTTCCAATAAATATTCTTATTTGACTCTGTATTTGTTTACTTGTTTATCATCCCATGTAAGTTATTAAGTGGGTGTAAAAATATTTTTTTTCATTATTACAACGAGTAATAGTATCACCGCGCCCTTTCCCATGTCATTAAATAAAAAGATTATATCACAAGTAAATACGCGGTTAAAAATGGCTTTGCACGAACAAAAAACTACTTATGCAAAATCGTGCGCTTAGAAACATGGGCGAAGCAATCGAAATGAGGAGGTAGCATGAATTTAAAATTTGCACTACATTAATATGGATTGTTGTTTCAATGAATGAATGTCGTCGTGGTCGCCATGCGTGATGAAGTTCACACGGTAGACATAAACATTGTAGGCCGCATTTGAATATACTTCCTATGTAAAACATAAATTCAGTACGAATTCTTTGAAGTAACCGTGCTGCGGATACTAAATCTTCGTGGACTAAAATAGTATTATCTAATGGTATGCGCAGGCAACTGTAACCTAAGTTCACAGAGAACTAAGACTTACTATGTAAATTAATTGGGCTAGGTGACCCAGCTCCATTTCTTTACATTGTATTATTTATCAGTGAATCGTGACATTTTAATACTGGCATTTCATTTTGTTCATACTCGGCAAATGCTTATATTATATAAACAAATACTTTTTCTCAGCTCGCGTTCCTCAGAAACCGTTATGTTAACAATATAAACATACTTGTGTTGCATAATTTTTCTATAAATCAATAAGCTCGGGAACTTGTTTTAATTTATTTAGCGAGTTCATTTCGACGATGTTGTTTTTTATGTTTCAGAGTATTTTAGTGGTAACGTCAGTGATAACAGTAGCTTTGGCGACGTCGGCACAAGCGACGACGGATATCGCGCACGAACATCTCAAGAATAGCTAGACCTATTCTAGGTCACGAGACAATACAACGGTTCTACCTGTTCTCCTGTTGAATTTAATGTATCGTGATTAATAAATCAAATGCAAATTTTTAAAACTTGTATGGTTAACGTTTTGAAGTATCTACCGAGTACAAGTTTTTTTTTATAGATCTATTAATAAAGTTTATTCTGTAGAGATTTTTTTTCTAAATTACTTGATAGATTGATGTTATTAGGTAGTATATCCAAAAAAAGTTACATTTAAAGGAGATGATATATAAGGGGGTTCTTCTATTTGTAACCTTGTATATATATAATTATCGTATTTATGTAAAATATGCATGAAAACGAAACAAACCTGCTGATGAGCACGCGATGCACGCGGCCAGCGCGAGCAGCGCTGCCGCCGCGCGCCTCCGATCCATCTGCTGCCTCCCGACTGTAACAATTAAAACCACTACTATTTTTACAGAAAAATAAAGACCTAAAAACTATGCACACTGGACATTCAAAACAAATTAAAAATATAATCCATTATAGGTTTTTATGAATAGAGAAGAAAATACAGTATAAATTACCCAACACCATTATAAAATCAGATACCGTTTAATTTTTATTTTTGAATAGTCCTTCCTTGTCTACAGGAATAACTTTAATTTATCGCGACGCGGTGGTTATATAAGCCGAAAGTTATGGGTAACATTTTACACTTGTATTAGAATGTCTTCTAAAATGTCAATACACTATTATCCCTTTGTATTTATAGCTTTAAATTCAAATAGGAATGCTCTCTAGCTACGAGGCTCTATACTCGTACTCGTATAGAGATTATGGTTATTACAAATCACAATTTAGTGTTTTCACAGTCAAGAAGGGGTCAGTGACGCCCATTCAATATATTCTAAATCGTTTATTAAGTCAAATATTTTTTAAACAACATAAAAATGTAAAATTTATTTTCTACAAATTTATTATTTTGACATAGTATTTATAAGATATTTTTCCAACAAAATTGAAGTCTGATTTCTTAAAATGCTAAAAATATATAAAAAAAATTATCGATCAGTCAAAGACACAATTCAAATTAAATATAAGGAAACCAAATCAACTCAGTGAGTACAAGTACGAATATTAAAAAAGTTCGTAGCGAACGAAAGTAGCACAGTCGCTGCGAAGTGAGCCTATTAAGCTCTTTTAAGCGATGAAAACAAAATGTTTTGAGAAAACTTTAAGGAGGGTGAAATTTGTTTTTGTTTTAATGAGAGGCTTAGAACATTATGCAGGGTCCGTAAGAATGCTCTAAAAATCGTTGAGTGTTCTTCGTTGGCAGTGTTTATGCTCAGATGTAATAAATAGAGGTAAGGTGGGAGGTAGGGGCGACACACGACCGGGAATATGTGTCGTGGAACAACGTTTCGAGTGGAGGGAGCGAGAGCCGCCCGTGACGCGTGTGTGCACCCCGATGCACACATTTCTATAAATAAGATATTTTTATAATGGCCGGATACGTACATTGATCTTTATTGGTAATGCGTTCGTTTGTTCTTATTCGTCATAATAATGCTTTACGTTATCATGTGAGTCTAGAATCTGAATATATGACATTTTTGAATATGTTATTTGAAATAAAATACTGATTGATATTAATGTACTTAATAAGTTAGGTTTTTTATGTTCTGTGCGTATCATATATATACGATAATGACATCAAACATGAAGAGTTTTTTTTCTATGAATAAGTTAAATCAATATGAAAGCGTAAGTATGTATTCCTATTTATAAATGCTTAAGAGATAATATTTCAAACGAATCAGAAGAACACAACTCTTATACTAAATATGTATTGATCATACTCACTAACATTAAATCGTTGTTTGGTCACACAATATTGATCAGTAGAAATTAAATTTTAAATTCTTTCCTTAATAGGAGAATTAGTAAATATTTCCCAGCTGTGGCTATTAGATAAAATAATATTATGAGTTTACATTTTATTTGAAACGACTCAATATATTGATGAATTTTAATCCATTATTTTTCTTTATAGATTGTTTAATTTTTTGTAACATAATAGTGATATTCATTCAAACATATTATATATTAATTATATTAATTTTCACAATATTATATTAATTTTCACTATTAATATATATTAATTTTCACAATATTTATGGCTTGATTTACTATAAATATTTTTTTCAATTTTAAGCAGACCGATTAGATGAAGTTTATTAAGCAACATTTGCAACATTTTTACTCTATATTACGAAACAAGCCTTTGTTTAAAAATATTTTATTCTATAAGTGTGTATTTGTATGAGACCTCTGCTCAAAATTTAAAGTCGCTATGTCTAATAGTTATGTTGTGCGTGCCGGTTATTGAGTCAGAACATTTCCTGTTAGTTACTTAAGTTTATAAAAGTAAATGTTTTTTCAACCCTTAAATGAGGAAATGAATTTCTAGAATGTGGTTTCGATGTTCAGAATCAATAGAAACCAGTATTTCAAATAATTATTTATTAGTATTAGGAAGAAACTACCAAAAGAAAAAATTCTACAACCGTAATTATTAATGATAATATTTATAAATAAAACTTTTAAACTAATTATTCGGTTTATCCGTTGTAACTGAACAAGGTGCTGTAAAAAGAAGTACGTTACGTTCCCTAGAAAACGATTTCTAAGAATTTCCCTTTAAGAGCAAGACAATAAAGATGTGAGCTTATAGAATCATAAAGGCATGATAAGTAATACGAATACATGTTATAGCGAGTTGTGCAGTTAGTCTTCAAGCAGCCAACTTGTATTTATGGCTCGTACTTCAAGAGTCAATAACTATAGGGCAAAATTATTGTTACTCAGCTACGTTGCTATACCCGAGAGTTACCGTGGGAACACATGAGTTCGTCCGTGGTTCTGCGCACATATGTATGTGTATTTACATAACCTACCTGCGCTACGAGTTCTCTAAGTATTCTTTACATATAGCTTACAGTGCTTTTACCTTTTAAAAAATTCTCGCCTTAGATGTAGAACAAAAGGGGGATGCGCTCGGTTTTTTGTTTTTATATCCTTCTTTTATATTTTCCTGCATTTTACTACAAACATTTTTCTTAAAAAAAATATTAAGCTACATACAAATTTATTTTTTGTATCTACGAAAAAAAACCTTTCGGTATAAGTTTCCTTAAGATACCTTTCAGAGTTAACTCAATTTAAGTTCATCTTAGATAAATAGAACGTCATTCTATTCGCAGATAGGGCGTCCCTCCGTCTAGACACTCTTCGCAAGTCACCTTCCCTGGGAGGGTGAGGGCGCGGACGATACACCACTATCTATTTATTTGCTTTAGTAAGAGTACCAAGTGTTCGGGACATTAAGAGGTTCACATATTGATATGATTTAGAGTAATATTTTGAACACATAATAATTCTTAGTACTACATCTTACAAAATGTATATTTAAAATTCATCAAGATAATTATTACAATTTTTAGAATTACTGTATATATTTTTTATGAGTAATAGAATCGATAGAATCATAAGGTGACTTAAAAGTGGAAACACTGTTTATTTTAATGTACAATAGAAACCCACTTCCCATGCATAATTTGACATACAGTTCTTTCATAAAAGTTTGTTCAAATAACAGCTTGTCAGATTGACATGCTTTTAAGGAATTAAAAAGTAAGTAAACTATATTAATGAGAAAAAATACTTAAGAACTATATTAAGTGATTTTACATTATTAACACTGTTATAAGTTTTATTTTATGTTTTTTCATTGCGAAAATTCAAAACATTTACGTTATAAAAAGTAGGTAGGTAGGTAGTGTGATTCAATGTGATCGGAAGGGCTTTGGGCGATCGAGACTTGGGTCGGTGGCCTGGCCGCGTGTCCGCACTCGGCAGTGTTGCCCAACACATAATTTCGGAGCACTGCAACCGCAGCGAGCATTGACACCAATTTCGAACATGAACAACTGCTCCAATATCGAAGCATCACAATGCATTATTCTTTATTGATTGTAACTTCACTAAGAATACCCTTCCCCATTCTATTTATTTTTAAATTGGTTTCCGATAAATGGGTATAATAAAAAAATAAATTACAATTGGTTTAAAGAACATAGACGTTGACTACTCAAGTAAATATTTGCCGATAAGAACTTTTTACACTACAAATAGACAATCTATTCAATAAAATAATTCAAAACCTACACAATTTATATGAAGTGTCAAGTGCTATAAACATTAGTGGAAATAAAGATAATAGAAGCACTTAAATATTTAAGATCGATCAGTGAGGTGTCACATTGTAAAGCATCGGGCGTGTTCGTGCTACGTTCAGACATCCAGTGCGCGCGCTGCCGTTCGCACAATGCACTCACGTACGCAAGTCGCGATTATCAACCGTCGTAAATTACGGGTGATTAGCATAGAAGTCGTGGACATGTCGACATCGACTTGTTATTAGATTCGGATACATGGTCCCACCACATCGTTATTAGGCGATAATTGTCACTAAAGTGTAGCGGTCGATTAACGGCATACATGGAATCATGTGCATATTAAGTATTACGTGGCGCATAGTTCGTACAATATATAGTTAAAACCAATTAATGTAATCATATTTAATCCATGCTGTATAATTATTGTAGTACATGATAATTGATAGATAATTGGATAATTATCTTATTTTTATTACAAATTGCGATCGTTCAAAATAGGTACAGAAAATGTTGCTTATATGTACTCATGTACTCAATGTACTATAATAAGGAATAAGAGGATCTAGGGCAGTCGAGTGGAAGTAAATTCACATGACAGGGTGAGTGTCTCCAAGGGAAATGGGTAGGAAGAAAGCAAATATTAGTTTCCCTCGCGTATTCATAGTTCGTTGACCCGTGCAAATTTTGTGTCAAATGATACAAATAAAAGCTATCTAGACTAACGTACTACATAGCAGTTCTTGGTATTTTAAGAGATCTTTTTTATTTTATCTATAAAACATCTGTCTGCGTGTGTATGACTTTAACTACCCCATTAGAATGAAATATTGTATGCATCAGGATGAATTGCTTAGTCTAGTTTCGCGCTTTATAAATTAAATGTAGCTAATGTAAATGTAGTGTTAGAATAAAGTAGAAATATCTCACGCTCTACATTGGTTCTGCTTTAACAAATTGGGAATGTGGACGCAAGAAGGCGGCACGGGGGGACGCGATATCGGATCATGCGTCGGCACACGGCACGCACGTACCGTCAACGTATTCCGAATAATTTAGGTAAATCCGCACTAGACATCTTTTCACCGTTAAGTCGAGTTATAATTCCACTCCACCAACGAATTATCTTATTTTAATGCTATTTCGTGATTTCGATTTATCTTTAAACGAATGATAAAATTCGCATGAATTCGGTTGCACATTAAAATTTCACTCGCATCGTGACAAAATTTCCACTGATCAGAAATTTGCATTGAAAATTAAATCAAGATTCGCATTTTATATGACTCTCATGTATTTCAGGAGCGGCTAAAATTTACGACGGGTTAGTTACGTTTACTTGGTGTACATCACCAAGCAGCATTAGCATACGATTAAGTTGTCGTTCACAAAATAAAACAGAACATTTTAATTCACTGTAGTTTTTTTATGTAGAAATAAAATAAAACTAAGTTAGAGGTGCAATTTTAAGTCTTTCAAGCTAAAAGCTCGTATGCGCTCGTGTCTGTGTACTTGTAGAAAGTGGTTGTGGTGTGAGTGCTGTTGCTAGGCTTAGTGAATTCGCGATTGTTGCGCGGCCGCGCGGCTCACACGCTGAGCGTTGCCCTACGTGCCCCGCGGTCACCGCCGTACCGCTACGCCCGCCACCCAGGTACGCTCGTGCATAATATCTACCGACTAACCCTCACACAACTATTAGCATACAGCTCTCGCAGTATTATTGTATAATTAACAATGCATATTAAATTTACTTTGTTTTTATATAAACATTCCAGTTTATATTAATTTATATGAAGTAATTAATTAATTTTTATAGGAGTAATGTAACTATTCGAAACTGTGTTTGTCATTAATTAAGATTAAACTTTTGTATTGAGTTGATGTTTTAAGTCATTAAAATATCTAAAACCAATATTCTGAAGTAACTTATGGGGTCCACTGTACTGGGAGGAGGACAAGATCTTGTAGGCTTAAATGAATAATAATAGATCTGTCAGTATATGCTACACATATACAATAAATATTCCTGTATGCAAGAGATCTCCATAAGGATGTTATTAGATCAGAGCTATTGGTAATAAGTGTATTTTCATGATGACTCTTACAAATAATTGGATAGTTACCATTCAACCCTCATACTTTGCGACCCGTTGGGATTCAAATACTTTGATAGTTATTGCAGTGCCCGCTGACCCTCTGTGACCTACACTCTCGTACACCCCTCTTTCTCGTGCCAGTGGGTTCTTGTACATTAAAGTGGTGACCTTTAAATCTGATATCCTTTTGCTTAAAATCTAATAACTGTATTCGGTCTGTTTTCGTTTTATCTGATGTTGTTCACTACGAGTGAGGGATTTATTTGTGTGAATAGCTAGCCATCAGGAAGTGAATGCGCCCGGCGTGATGCCCATTGACTAGAGTTCGCAGCAATGTTCTAATGCTTCGTGTTGAGCAGTGTTTACGAGCACCTAGCCGATAACTAACCGACCGACTAGTCATTACCGGCCATATCTCTATGTAAGGAATGAATGGCAAGTACTTACAAACGAATGTCAGAACTAAGCTTTAAACGAGCTAGCACAGGCACGTAGTAGATTTTACTTCACAAGCATTTTCCGTTAACCGTTTTACTGCCTCAAACATTGTTTACAAGCTGAACGACATAACTGAAGTTTAAATACCTCAAACTTACTATTGATTCTGGTATGGACATATTTGTACAGGATTCAATCCCAGCCGACGCCGTAAGCACACATTGTTTCAAGTTAGAGCAGAATAATTTTGTGTCGAAGTAATAAAAAATATGTTTACAATGCTAAGTTATCAGAATTATTTGAAATAGATTTTACGTTAAAAAGAACAAATTTTTCCTTGGTTTACTAACCGTGACAGCAAAAAAACAATGGGCTGTAAATGCTTCATTTTTTTGCATAAAACTGCTCTGAGTTCAAGAAACTGGTTCTAGTGCAAAAACGATAAAGAGACTAGACATGAAATATTTATACGATGCATTATCATATTACACGAGAATCGTGGTCATAACTTTGAAAATTATATACTTCGTTTTCACTAAGAAACCGCACAAGTAAAAAATATTAAACCAAACGTTCGTGTGTCAGAGACCAGTAGACTTTAACCCTTATTGCAAAGCCTATAAATTGCGCCTGTAATATACTTAATCTTCTTTATTTGCCAGTAACATAAGGTAATTATGATCGAGTATTACTTGTGCGATATAACCCGCAACCATCATTATCCAGGAATGCACTTACACGATGCGAGAGCCATGAATAAATGCGATTAAAGTCTATTTTAATTAGCTATTTATTATAAATTAAAATAGAAGAGGAATTTTTATGACTTGATGGTTGACGTACCTAATGTGTAATTCACTTGTAAACAATATATAAGGATAGATATGCTCTACAATGAAATAAGTATTTATGTTTTTTTTATATGAACTGCGTTCCCTCAAAGCCCTTTTATAATTAAATATACCTATTTGTATTAAGTTTACCTATAATTATAAGGTGATTACGCGTAAAGTTAATGCCTAAAATAGATGTTGAATGCATATGATTAGAAACCGCTATCTAGGTTTGATCTCAAACAAACTGACTTGCGCCCACCACGGCCGGGGTCAAGTTATGCGTGCAGTACCGACCCACATTTGAAGGATTACAAGTAGCTGCCGAGAAAATTTACCGCTAACATTGCCATATAAGCTGTATGAATTTTAGGTCGCTACAAGCATAGTATGCTCTTACGCCGACATCTGCGCAAATATTGATTTAGTAAGTCGGAGCTACAATAGCGGCGGTTGGCCGCGCCCGCGCAGCCCATCTAGTGATAGTGAGGGCCATCGACAACGGCACGTCAACATTGACTTTCATTCAATTGCTTATAGAATTTGCTCTAACTAACAATTTTATGTTAAAAAACTTCTTAGTCCATAAAACAAACATATACATACGGGGTTTTTAATATTTATAATTAGGATGCGATTTACCTATCTATATATATATCTTGTCAAAAATCTTCCGAAAACTTTTATACTCAATGACTTTCATTTCCTTGCCTTATTTTACAAAAACATTTAAATGAGAAATAAATAATAAAAGTGATATCGCTATCCAAGTACTTTTAAAAGTAAAGAAATTAAACAATTAGGTTAATTGTCTAAATTACATTTGCGAATGATATTTAAATTAAACAGAACATACATTTAGCAAACGAAGCAATTTGACCGCGTAAAATGTTTCGTTCTCAGTAAAACCTTTTCATGTCAAGTTTAATATCCAATAATCATAAAAAGAGGCCCTGGGACCGGAAATTACCTTGTTTTACTTATACTTGCTTTATGCAACAAGACGTATTAAATGTTGTTTTGTACCGTTATGAAGATGCCGCAGTTTACCGTATCGAAACGTGTATTTAATACAGTATACCTTCAATAAAAATTATTACATATTATTAAAATTGTACCAATATTCGATTTGCGTTGTGTTACTAAATACACTAAAGTGACTATAATTGATATCTGAAACGTGTAATGTTTTGAAATTAGTTGACATGTCGCCAGTCATAAACTGAAATAGACGTTCAAATTGATTTCGATCCATGAAGAAAAAACTGACTTTCTTAGCGTACATGCCTACTTCTAACAATGCTCTTCGATGTAAATGTCATTTTAAAAATACATTTTTTTGTCGATTTACCCGCTTTTTGCATAGATAAAGCATTATTACTTATGCTTGTTGCTAAGGATCAGGTATATAATAAACTTTTTATTATATACTTATAATGTTCGGTAATAACATACCATTTCGTAAAGTAATTCCAGTGTGCTTATACTCTCGAAATGTACTTTGTCTGCAAAAATCTGTTCGAACCCGTTACATAAATGATTTGATTAAGAAATAGCATTAATATTGCAATACAAAAGGTTATTTACGAGAGTGATTTTTTTTAAACAAGCCTGCAATTTTGTTTTTTTTAGTACATATTATTACAGACTAGGCAATATCAGGCTATACGATCTGGCCATACTCATAAAAGCTATTATGCCACTCGACTATACCGCACAAAAACGCCCTTCGCAATGTTTCTTGTGTTATTTTATTTCTAAAAAACTATTAAAAATTATACATCAAAGGGGTTACTACTATTATGTGATTTATTAAAATACTGTATAAGGTAGTCGCTGTAAAAAGAGACATACTATTATATCTAGTTAAACTAATAATAAGCTTATTTGTTAAGTTAATATTATCTACTTTTTGAAGAACTCAGGTAAAAGAAGGAAGAAGAAGAAGAAAGAAAAAATAAGTAAATATATTATATTATAAATATTAAAACTATGTACAAAGTGCGTTGAAAAAGTGCTAAATATGTATTTTATAATGTGTAATTTAATGCGTTTGATTAAAAAATACGTAGGGCGCGCGCATAATTGTAGCTCGTGGTTATAGCTGGCTGGTTACGGACGGACAGAAATCATATAGTTCGAGTTTACTATTATTTATAATATCGGTTTTGTATATTTGAAAAAATTTACATACTTTAAGAAATATTGCTCGTTTTATATAATAGTAACCACCGCATTTTATTCACTAATAATTATCAGGTTACATCGTTATTAGCACTAGTTGTTATTTTATATGTATAGAATTAAGATATATACAAAAAAAAAATAGCCTTATGGATAATAAGGGCCATATGATTAATCTATTTATTTACGAATAAAAATATAATTAACGTATATTTTTAAACAAATTAACAGATAATCATGTTTGTGATTCATTCGAACAATAGATTTAATTAAGGAAACGTTAAAAGTTACGTCACTTCTTTATATCAAAACACCATAATCGGCTTTTTTTTGAGATTCGAACAGTCGTGATTAGCTTCAACTTCAAAACACTAAAGGAACAATGTGTTTGTAAGTATTATTATTACCGGTTAGAAAAACGAGGATAAAAAACGGCCATATATTCTTTCAAGGTGAAGATGTTAGCACGAAGACACGAAGATGTAAAAGCAATTCAGGGAAGCATTTTGGATTAGGAAGTACCACTGCAAATTAATACATCCAACTAACGATCGACTTAGGTAGATTGATGTAATAAGGCTCCGAGCGAGTGCTGCTGCTAGATTGCTATTAGGTGTCACTTAACCGCTGGGGCTATAAATGAGTCCTAATGGATTCAATTTTATCTCAACCAAAGTCACGCAAATATACAGTCTCAGAAGTGTTAGTATTTTATACTTAAAATGCAACTGTATATTTGTTTGTTTATGTACATAAATTGGCGTCGACGAGATTGCATGGATATTACATTTTTATTGAAAAACGAAAGTTGAAAAATATTTTCTCGAAATTTTTTATTTAAATTCCTAACTTTTTAATAATGAAGTTAAAGCAAATGTATACTTTAAATCCATAGACATAATTCCTCTTACACATATTTACGCTTAAAGCTTAGTGCCGTTATGGTTTTGTCGCGAACAAATATAAAATCTTGCATTTTGCAAGAGTGTTCCTTAGTTGTTAGTCACGTGGATTGTTAGTCGACGCTGGTGGTGCGGCGGCGGAGGTGCACGCCTATCCACTCGTAGGACAATGACATCGCACGTTCATCACGAATAAATAACCTGTACATTATTTATCTGCGCTCGTTTTTACCTTTATTAGGTCATTTAGAAGCTATTTTATTAAAATCTATATAATATTCACACACCCATAATTATCTATATCGAAAAAACGAAAAGAAGTAAATATCCTTTATTTTAGCAATGCACCGCAAACTCCAGATGATCTTCAGATAATTTTCGGGACAAAGTTTTTATCGTTCGTATACGTTTTATCATGCCGAAGTAACACTTTCAAACAGGGATATAAAGACTCAAAACCGCTTCTATTTGAACACAAACAATGGATGTTCATTGCTAAGTAGTCTCCTTAGTCTCTCACGCTTCGCTCTCGTCTCGGCGTGCGAGGTCCTAGACAAAGTTTGAAGTGTGTGTAACAGACACACCTCACTAACACAAAGCCATATATATCGATACAAATACTAATTGGTAAAAGACCTGTGCAAACAAAATATGAGAATTTTTACTTAGTAAATGGTAAAGTGGACATGTCTATTTGCTTTGTTATTTAGAGTGTGGGTGCCACGAGTCTGGCCGTTCAAGAGCTCTTTAGTAAGGTAGCAAATGATGCGCCGAAGCTGGCTGGTATTATAAGTAGTAACGCTTTTTGGGGCAAATTCTAACTCGACATCGTAAACTATGTATGCTCTATGCATTGGCTCGCGGAAATATTTTATTTGGTAGAGGGCTTAATAAAGAGTCTCGGCGATTATTAGTAGTAAGTATCACGTAGTGTGGGTGTTTTTACTAAAGAGAGGGCAGTGATACGGTTTAGTGTCATCGTAAATCATGATTTTGCTCGCTAGAAATACAATAGATTAATAAATTCATCAAAAATATTTTCGAGTTAATGTAGGAATTATACTTTTTTGACACAAAAATAATTTTATATATGCTATCACCATCCATCTAGTGGTTTTTCTATATTGCGTGCAAAGATAAAATAAAGACGAAATTCTCCTTAGTTTTTGACTATACATATCGTAGTCACCTTTAACATAAATATTTTTATAATATATTTCATATTATGCTGCCTTTGCCAAGTGTTGTTATAGTAGGCATATATATAACTTTGTTTTATTGTAGTAATTATTTAAACAAAGTAGTTTCATTTAATATTGTTGTACCTGGCTTCATTTTGCAGAGGCAATATTAAATTAACCAGGCGATATTTGGCACAATGACGTCAGTACTTTCACGCCTTATACAAATCTGATTGACATCAAAGAAGATTATATTCTAATAAAAAACTTAGATTGGCAAAAAACTTAAGCTAAATAACATCATAACCTACATTCCTTTAGGTGGCACCGTACCGTGCGCGTTGGTGCTATTGAATGTGAATTTTAAACGAACTTCAAGTAGGCCCATATTTGTGTGTTTCTCTTTTATCGGTCATTGTGACCGGCATCGCGACTCGACTATATTCTGATATTGATATTCATGTGGCGACCCGCTCCGAGGTTTCTTACGCACACGACGATGCCAGAATTCCCTTCATCGGAGACCAATAACCATGCTACCGTATAACAGAAAGTATTTATTCCAATAAGAAATTATTTATAAATACACGCACACTTATAGTCTCTATAAATTACAAAGAAGAAATCCTTTATGTTTTTGATGTATAATAATATATTTATTTGCACGCGGGAGGAACTGACCATTGTTGATAAATTTCATTGTAGCTATAAAATCAAAATCACGTCTCAAAATCGTACGATTACAACAAGCAAGTGAAACAGAAACGGTTTATGTGTTTTTTGCAACATTTTCGTGGTATTGTAACGGTTTTGTTCCTTGCGTCTGTCGTCGCGACCAGCTTGCTTTCGCACAGCACCACTATAATTTCAAATATTTTTAGTTTCTTTTTCTGTTTGCAAGTACAAAATTGCTTTAAATTATTTTTGGTTATCATTAGAATATGTTTTAAGCTTTCAGATGATATATGTATTTCCTGGTATTTGATAAAAACTGTTGAAATTGAACTTTACAATTACACGCATCAATGCGGTAGGTTGCGTAGGTCATTGGCACCTGTAAGACCCAGATTAAATTCCTCATAAGTTGCCATTTTCTCAGGAAGCGGCGGCGCGGCGGCGCGTGGCCGCAACGCCGGCGACGCGTCGCGAGCGCATTCTGTCACGGCGGGACTTTGCGCGCGCATATTGACGCACAGTTTCATTAAAGCAGAACCTAAGTGGTTCTTCAGTTTCAAGGACATTTGTTTAATAATCATTACATTCATTGTCTATCCTAATACCTTCTACTTACTAGTACACCTAAGCAATCTAGCCATCTAAGTTTATTGAAATTAAACAGCAATCAAATACATGCTACGGACCTTGTTTTTGCATTTGACAATAAAAACTTATAAACATCACGGCCGTTAAGAAAATAGCGTCATCCAGCCACTTAGCTCCCGTCAACTGAGCGTAATTCCGTAGACTAAATGCAAAACATTTAGATAAAACAAAAGAATCGGAAACTTATCGGCCTTGCTAGATTAACGTAGCCACTGATTGCGTCATTATTATAAGTAAATAAGTTAATATAGATAAAAAGTATGTTTTAAAAATAAAAAAATATGTAATGAAAGGTAATTTAATCAGCTGCGGTCAGCCGTATAATTTGCGACGAAATCTTTTAATTTTTTACGGTTACAAGGAATCGTAATATAAAACCATACCGTAATCGATAATAATTATCTTAAGTTATTACTTATAATTAGTCTATAAAAATAGATGTAATCGTAATATTTAAATTTTATGGCAATTTAAACATTTTTTAATTACTGTAGTTATTATAAATTAGTAATAACTTTAATGCTCAAAATTTAATAAGCGTACAAAAACTTTTATTATGACTCACATATAAAATTGAATTTAAGTGAATCATAAGCAAATAAAAATAAGGTATCGTTCCTAAGAACCTTTGCGTTACAAAACATGAGATATAGCACCCCAACGCATCTCAGGGGTAAGGGCTGGTAAGCGAAGGGCAACAATGAAACCTTCACCCCGCACTTGAACCCGCAGCGCGATGCTTTGCGCAATGGAGCGAAGCAAAAGCTTCGCTGTGTCCGCAAATTCGTAGCCTACCACATTGCTCGTGATGTGCAAGTAATATAAAATAACAGCAAGTAGCAATGATTTAAAAAAAAATTAAACTATCAAGATTATATTCATTCCTTTTTTGTAGAATACCGATTGCAGCATTTAGCTCGCATTTAATAAATTAACATTTATATTTCAAAGGATTAAAAATATATATATATTATTCGTATATTTGAAAAAAATCTTCTCATTAAAGTTTATTTCATATTTAAAATTCTAGTTTTTATAAGCAGTAATTTTATCCACCGTTATAGGCAATTTAATATTGTAATTGACAAAAAATTAATCTAAAAATACATATAACTATGAAGTTTTATTCATCTATATGTCGCGGCGAGCATCTATTATGTCTTATTACTTTACAAAGAGTTTACAGGTAATGGACAAAAAACTAACGGAGAGGGAAAAACCATTGTGGCTGGATGGCATTCGATACGCGCTCTTGTGTTAAATTACTGAATTATTTACTTTTTATGATAACAAAACATATAATGAAGTTTGTAAAAATTAAATATTACACGTAAATCAGCTAATATATTGCCTTTGTAGTTTTCAGAAATTTAAGGAATACTTACAAAGATTACTTATTTGTAAGATTAATACAAATTTAATTGATATTCTAAAGTGTTATTAAAACATAAACAAATTGAAAACTACCTCAGCAATAATTTTAATCATTAATTAATCATAAGACTGAAAATCGAGAAGGAAATCTGAATTTTATCGATTTATAATGAAAAAAAAAATACTGATTCGTCAAAATAAGTTTAAATTCTCAATGCAACTCGTATTTGTAATGCAAAGTATGGTATAAACATTTTGTAGGTACAACATTAAATGATTAGGTGGTTAGTGTGAAATATTGAATCCGCCACGCTCGTTCGCGGCACGCGGTCGACGATAGATATGACGGTGTTTGCTTACTTGAGTTTGAACTTAATCTATTTAACTCTAATAAATAGCATAAATTATTAATTTACTCCGAAGGACTCCAACAAATCGATTGTAGCGGCACAAATATGCATTCTCTACACGTTTTATATATTGTTGAGACCTTTCATTTTTCCTTGAGTATTACTATTTGTTTTTCTTGTTTTAATTGTTTGATGATTTAAAACAACAACGACTTAAAGAAAAATATCATTTAATAAAAATTGAAAAGCGCTTTTTCGATATGTACAAAATAATTAAAAGATATATAAATACAAAATAGCCCTTCTATTTTTCTAAATAAAAGGTAAAAAATAAAATAGTTCTTAAACAGCAAGGGTCGTTTTGGCGGTAAGTTCGCGTACTAAGAAGTTTAATCTGTTGACATTTTAACATAATTATTACTTCTAATAATTATAAATATTACTTTTGTTGTATAATAATTTTAACGATATTAGTATAAAACATGACAAAAATCGTGACTTTTTCTCATATGTACTGTTTTTTTTTTTGCAAAATTATTTAAAATTGAAAGATGCTTTTTATTTATATTTTTTCAACTCACCTCACTTTCAGATACAAATTTTCCGCGTTCACTCTGTAGGCAGCTCGGAGTCGCTTAGAGGATATTCGTTAGAGTATAGTGACACAGTGGTCCAGCAATAAACAGTTAGTGTTGTTATATAGCGGAGCGTGATGCCTACGGCACGGCCGGGCCGGCACTGACGCGAGGTGGGCGCTCGCCCGAAGCCGCGGTTCTCGGAGGCTTCGCAGCGCGAGCTTTCAGCGACACACGACCCGCACGCACTTGCACACTGCACTCGCCCTCGTCTACCCACGCGTTGCGATTCTTCTCTATCGTCTACTGTTTCGAGCGCCCGACGCGCGTTTGAACTCTGCGCACTGCCCGCTTTAGCGTATAAATATGAGGCCCAGTGGCGGGGGCCGGCGCCGGACCACGACGCATCGCGAATCCACATCGACATAATTGAAGATGCAGCCGGTGTCCTCCCAATTGATTTTATTGCTTATCTATCAGTTACAGCCAATTAGCAAAAGCTCGCTTCCCGAACCTTGTCACGACTTCCGTAAACTCGCCGTGAATATTACAGCATAACGTTACATAGATTACCAACACAAATGCTGCCATTTATGGTTATATACCCTTGGCAACAATGTATGTAATTTAAGCTTTTTATTCCCCTCGTATTTTACATGTCATAAATTAGCGAGCTTTCACTAAACTTCTTAAAATTATCTCAAGATACAAATGATCAGTTAAAAAATCCTAAATAAGGAAGAATAGCAAGAGCTTATTATTGCGATGTCCCGATATAGTTGCTACCTTAGAACTCAGTTGTCTAGAACTCTTGTGACTTGTCTGACCAGTAGAACGCGTACCTATTGAATTGCACAGACAACCTACGCATAGGATGAACGATAACACTCTTTTTAGGTAAATATGAGGCTAGGAGAGAGAAAACAGTACACACAAACTACAAAAGGAAATTCAAATTGTAAATAGTCTATCGTTATAATAAGAGTAATATATTTTGCATAGATATAACTTTCACAAGCAATTTATTCATTCAAAGAACTTTGTATGTATACCGTTATAGGTAAATGAGTTATATTCATTTCATTTGCATATAATATTCATATGTATAACGACGAAAATTTCATAAAATCATATGGTCTGATGTAATATTCGTTAATGTCAAAATGAAAAGTTAATGTTGAAATTATTTTAATAGCCTATAATTAGGTGACACCTATGTTTATTATAAACTAATATTATATTATATTCACGCTAACGATATACGTCAGACGTACAAACAGACATGCCTGCATGAGGCAGACATGCTCCAGGAACTCTAATACGAGTAAGTAATGAATGTCCCTTGAATACCAACAACAACTTGATATTATGATGTCGCTGGGCATTCTTGAAAGTTTTGTATATTCAAATGTAATTAATACTCAGAAAAGGAAATATATTAAGTAAATATACGCAAACGAATAAGTTTATTAGAATTGTGTATCGGTGTAGTAGAATGTTTTAAATCTTAATATTATTTTAGTATACATTGTAACGGTGTAGTTGAACATATTAAAAATAGATTATGAGAATGTACCTGTATAAAATAAGTTTTTCCTTATTTATAGATAATATGTAATATTATAAAGATAATATCATAAGGATAGTATATGATTGGCTTGCAAATGGTATAAATATCATTTTGTTGTTTTAATTTTAATAATAATATATTATTTAACATACACAAAACATACAGATATGTTACACATGTACATTATAACATACAGAAAATTAAAAACCAAACCTATGTACCAAATTCGCAATATTTTTTACTTTTAAATTACATCTATACAATAAAAGCTTACAATAATCTAAATAAAGAAGAAACCAAAGAAAATCAAGATATTTATAAATATATTCTACTATACAGAAAACTAGAGTAATATGTACATCACATGTTCAAAGATAGATTAGATATTTACTAGCTTAAGTAACTATAAATTTATGCAAAATTAAAAACGTAACGTACGGCTTTCAGCAAGAGTAATATAATGAATCGCCAAGATGCATATTAAACAGTTTACCTACTTCTTTTAATTCAAAAAATGTAAATGTATTCATATAATGTTGTTATAACATAATTCATTTCACCTTCTCCGAACAAGGACATCCAATTTGGATTTATGTAGTCATTAAAAGATAATAAATTAGCATTCGCAGTGACATTTCAATCCATCCATCACATATCACGCGTGAACATTTGCTAAACTATATTTAATTAGCCAAATGCAACGCCTGTGTTTGACAATAGTCGACGGCATTCTATGGTTGGCTCATGTCACATAAAATCATTGAAATTTTCACACTTTCCTTGTCGGATATTTCCTAATTCTTTCATTGTTTTATAAATAATCTTAATTTAAAAACTCCTTGTTCCTCCAAGGAAGGAAAACCTTCGTTTAAATTACTAATATTTAAAGCGATAACGCGAATGCATTTTAAACTTGGAAATATGCTTCAACGTTAAGTCTTTTATTTATAACATAACTGTACAACTTTAATCAATTAGTTTAAGTTGTGATAGTAATAAATGTAGCAATCATTAATTAAGTTACCAATGAAATGAATAGGTAATATTTTATAACGCGAACATTTTAATTATTTTTTTAATGTTTATGACTTGACGTGGTCAACTAAGGCCAGTGACACGGGCAAGCGCCGCATTTTTAGAGTGCCGCAAACGAGTCTGAACGGATTGCTGCTTCCGCTATCACTTCTTACTTATTTGTTTGTCTGTATCAAAACAAATTAAGGTATATAAATATATTTTCTTTCTTTTATAAAACAATTTCACAATACATACTGAACTGAATTACTAAGCAACTGTTGTCAAATCAAAAGATAAAAAGATTACAGATAAATATATTTTAAGTTCAGTGTCCAGTTCCAATGTATTCTACGTGACCTATACTCCATTAAACCTGTTTAGTAAATAAAATTAGAGGCTCATTTATTATAAATACACTTTCGAGTCATATCAATATCCAACATTTAGGATTTTCCATCAGCTTAACACTTCTAACAAAGTCAGCACTAATGTTATTAATTTAACGTGAATTTTAAAAGTAGTGATTAATAGTTGTTTAATGATATGCTTTATTGTAATATTGTTTATATTGCTTGCTCAAAACGAATATGTAGTGTGCTATTATTTTTATTTATTTTATTAATTAGGAAGCCAAAGTTATAAATTAAGAAATACTTTTTCTTATTGCTTATATAAAAATAGTCAAACAAAATATATACCAATTGTAGGCTAACTAAACATTCAAATAAGATAACGTCTAATTGACGAGAAAATAAACGAAATCTTTAACTTAAGCAATAAAAATTATATACATTATATTATACTATATATATTCAAGACCTTATAAATTAAGTTATGCAGAACCCGTAGTTCATATGAACGCTAAATCTGTTGTTGTTTATACCTACTAATTAAAGTGGACTCAATCGAAACATAACGGCCGAAAGCATTACTATGCTAATTCATTATTAGGGTATTTTCATGACATTCGCTATGTGACATGATTTTTTTAAGATCTAACTGTAGCAGAAATATGATTGATAGTAAATCATTTAAGTATGCTAGTTTGTTGTGTTCCAAGCCTCTAGAGCCAGTTGTAGATACGTCTAGGTACTGGTTTATTCATTGGTGTGCAAGCCTCGACAGTCTCGATCTCAGGATTACTTGTATGATATATTACTTGTATACTAAAATAGAAGCTATTGCAATAACCATTACGATACTCACTACTTTAAACCTATACGATACTGTAGAAAAAGAAAAAATATTAGACGATATTACGAGCGGACTTCGTTCGTTTACAATGTCTTATGCTAATTATGTAATAAATCAATATATTATTATCTGCTTACTGTAATATAAGATTATAAATTTACTTTTCTTCTTACATTCGTAATATAAAATGAAGATATGTTAGATATTCGGACTTTATACATTTTTGATAAGACACATTGGCTTACATATTCACATAAACAAGTACTTTACCTAGTCCCCCAGAAACCACCCAATAAATCATGATTAATAAATACCACCCTACATCAGAATCCACGTCGCGGAAACAACGAAAATAGGGTATAAAAAATGCAATTTTCACCCCTCAATATTCTTATGAGGATGTACCTAAAATTCGGTAAAAGCGCCACCTGCTCAATAGACAATAACTTTGAACGAACGAGATCGGATATAAGCTAAATAAAGAATCGCAATGTGTGCAAATTCCGTGAATGTAGTGGTAGCTATTCGTAGGTACCGACTATTGATTTTGTCCACCCCAGAACGCGTACACCCGCGCCACGAAATATCTATAACCCGCCGAACTTGATTACCCAACTATTAATATGATTTTATAGACTTGTAAACCTTTCGTTTATTTATTTTATTTTTCAATGAAATCGCTATAAGAGATCAAGGTATATGGAGGCTTAACTTTTACTATAAGTAATAGTATTACTAATTAAAATCATTAATTATTTTTTAAGTATCATAAACAATTTTTATTAATTGGATATACAAGTTCATTAAATTAAAATAAATAAATAAATTGTTTAGTTCAAGATAGTTAATAGAAGCATTTTATAGGAATTAGTAATTACTCACGTTTAATTATCAAAAAAATTATAAACAGTTTTAAAAACGATTAAGTCCCAAGATCTTTCTGAACCTTCCACGAATTTCCCAAAAAAAACCGGGCAAGTCTGGGATCTGCCAACCAAAATAAAGATAAAATTTGATAAATTTTCGAACTTTGATTGTTTTCCTATAAATTTAACAACCTTATCCTTTTCATAAACGATATATATTTTCACATTCATTAACAATAAAATAATTTGAAGTGAATCTATTAATATGAAATACGACTTCAAATGAATTCGGAAAAATATTTTTTTTTATTAAATATCGTTTGCATATATTATCGAGTTCGTAATGCCTATAAT
Organism: Nymphalis polychloros; assembly: GCA_905220585.2. NCBI lineage: Eukaryota > Metazoa > Arthropoda > Insecta > Lepidoptera > Nymphalidae > Nymphalis > Nymphalis polychloros. The sequence goes on from HG992247.1 coordinate 8,200,272, forward strand.
ATGTATAACGGCGTTTTTATTTATTTCCTGACTCACTAAAAAAATGTATAAATTATGTCTTCAAGACTTCTCATGCTTATCATAATTTACACATAGTAGCGACCTCAAACATGTACAGTGATAAAACTGGATTATGTGTGGGTCATTAGTCATGAATTCATCGCATTTTGCGTTTTTTCAGAAAAAAATTGTAAGATTGTTGAATTAATTATTTTTCTAATAAAAGATTAAAATTCTTTGAAAAAAGAAATATCAAATGTAAATTTCTCACTTGAAATAATAATTAACTTTAATCACGAGCAATTTCAGCGTGTAATCAAATTGATGGTGAAACGAACATTTATATTTTTTGATATGACGAATGTATTTCAAAATTAACTTAAATAGCATTTCAATATTTTATGAAGCATTTGGATATGCAGTAACCAATGCAGTTTAAAGTTTTAAAATAAATATAAGGACGTCCTCCAGGGACTACAAATAATAAAAAAAATATTTTTACATATATATTTTTAATACTATTAAAAAATTTAAAACATTATGGATAGAAAAACTCAATAGTCTATCTACGTTACTTGCAAATAAAATAAAGCGACCTAATAATAAACAATAAAAAGAGGTGAACGAGTGACGTCTTTGTTGGCATGAATTTTTAGACATATGTAAGACACTTTCTGCTAAGCTTTTCTATGGTGTACATAGTCAACACAGTTAAGCGAGCAAGCGCGAGGACTCATGGCGCCAGCTACTATTCTCGTTTGCGCGATGACTATCAGAAACGCAATCCTCTATTCCTCGCAGTGCTAATCAATGAATAATTACTCTGTTTAAGGGCCACCTCTATAAATAGCCGGCTGGAGCGCTGACCTGGAGCGACGGGTTAGTCCGGCCGACACCGGCGGACACTCGCAGCAGCCTCGCCCGGTGCCCGCCGCGTCCCTCGTACCAGTCGTACCCCGCCGCCCCCCAGAGCCGCCGCGCTAGTCGACACGCCTTTGACTTTACATCCTGCCATTTTTTGCAAAATTAGCTTAAAGGAATCTTTGTAAGCAAAATGTTATACAACTTACAAGTAGTTTTATTGTTGCTACCATTTGATTGCAAAATATATAAAAGTATGTAGATAGAGAGATGAAGTCAACTTCTAAAATTAGATACTGGTTTGTCATAAGCGGTAGGCGCTGGTGAACAACGGAGGATTATGTGCGCTATTTTGCAGGTAACGGCAATTCTAAACTCAGCTATCGGACGGGTACATACGGTCACGTTGGGGGTTATCGGTTATCGAGCCGTCTACTGTCGCTTACTATGCAACATACATAGTTTTTTTCCAGACGACAAATCGTGATCTTGATCGTGACCATTAGCTTAGCAAGTAACTGTAGGTATGAAATGCTTCCATTCGAATAAACATGAAATAACTTAGCTTTTTTAATAACGTCAAATTTTACAACGAAATGTTTATGTATAACTAGTAAATGACACAAGATTGCTCTTCAAATATCGTTAAAATAATCAGCGACAATTCAATTTATTATTATTTTTAATGTTACTGTCCTACGGACAAATAAATTAAATCATACTTAAAAATTAATGTATAACAGCCGCAAACGTTCTATAATGTATAATTAAGCCGAAATAATAACAATGAGAACACTGCGTTTTCTTTGAAGTGTTTGTTTAAATTATTATAATCTTATTTTCATTCTATTCCTCCTCATCTGTAAAACTTATTTATATTATTCTGTATAACGTATAATAATATGAATATAGTATTGTGCCCTTATAAGATAAGTCAAAACTGTATACTGACTTTCTGTAACGCTTCTGATATAAATAAATCATAAAACATAACAACCGATTTGAACCCGTGTTCTTCGGTTAAGATTCACGTGTTCTATTCACTTTGCCGACTCGGCACAAAAAATATAAAATATTAGTAATTACATTCTTATATGTACATGCGTATTTACAAATGACAAATACTTCGACTAAAATGACTCCGTTAATATAGAATAAAATGAGTTAATTAAGTATTACTTTAATTTTGTCGTCAGACACCGGGGAACGAACGGCATTGACATAGACAGTGGCAAGTAAGTATTCACAAGGTTGAATGTGGCGCGATCGGCGACCGATGACCGGCGACCGGCGGCGTGGAACAAATGCGGAGACGACGCCAATTTGCCACTCATGACATGACATACACTCGCCACTTTATTTGTATAACATTAAGATGCTCCACTAAATGTGAAAAATTTCCTCTACGTACTCCATACATAAACACATAATTGTACATTACAAAAAGCTAATTCACAGTAAATTCTGTCATCGCATCCCTAACCTATTTAATAGCGTCATTTCTCATATCCAGACTTAACGTAATTAAGGGCGCCAATATGGCCTTGAGCCCTGCCATGTAGAACCTGTAATGAGGAAAAAATAAAGACACAGCGACGATTAAACTTGTTATAACGAATTACGGCATTGCAAGGACGAAGTAAAGTTGAATATTGCATCAGAATTGTTGCGAATGTGTGGAGGCAACGATCGCATGGAATGTTGGCGCGCTACGAGCTGTGTGCGCCTGCGCAGGATATGCTCCACCGCACAGCCCGCGTTCGCGCCCGCCCGTGATTCACCACTCGGACATTTAACTACACGCTGTTTGGGGAAGTACGCGCCTAATTGCAAACATCGCCTAACCGCTGCCGTCATTAAACATTGACGTCAAGATGATTTCACAAAGATTGTGACGTCGCCTTAAATAAGATTGGTGGGTTACAAAACATGTATATTGAATTCTTTTTACTTTTATTTCGAAAAGGTAAAATACAAGAACAAATCAAACGCTTTTTTTCTGAGAAAAATCCTTTAAGATTGTATTTCCCTGTTGTTGTACTGACTCATTTCAATTGATAAATTTATTACCCTCGCGCGTCACCCGCATTTCAAATGGCATGATCAGTCAAGTTTCGCTTCCGTCCATTTTTTCGTTTTTCCTTTTAATACGTCCTTTAAATTTGTATGACGATTGAATTTATTAAAAAATAACTTAGTAACATGTGGAAAATACAATCTTTGGATGCTGTACAAAATAAATAGCGTTTGATTTCCTTTGCCAATTTTACTTCCTTATCAGTTCTGCAAATATGAAACTATCCCAAGCTCATATCTTTTGAAATAGAGGCACACATACAAATTCTGCTAACAATAAATTGGCTTTCAAAACAATTAGAAAAACAGTATACTTAAAACGTTTCCATTTATAAACGTTGATTGTTACAATATTTTATTTAAATTGCAATATTTGTTTATTAGTTTGTTTAGGACAAATCCTACAAGTTACTTTAGAACAAATCGCTTTTATCCTACGGAGTTGAAATTTTACACGTTTATTCATTTCTGATGACAACGCATTTTTATGGCCTTTTACGCATGACCCAATTGAACTCCTAACGGTCAACAACATAGACACAAAGCACATGTATACATATTACGTATATATACTTGTTTTAAAAAAAGTTATTTATTACTATTTTTTACTTATTGATTGCAACAATATCATCTGGATTCGAAAAAAAAGTGTAAATTAATGAGGGCTACGTTGATTGAGATAAGCAGTTGTGTTTGGAATTCAATCACAATATTATATACTTCAGTCGTAATTGTTGATCTAACTTGTAAAGATAATCTAATGATTATTTATAGTTTAAATGTAAACAGGCCGCATAGCGATAAGTAACAGCTTCCATCGAGATCCCTCGGGCTGATGGCGTAAGTAGTTGTCGTAGGTGGGAATAATATTGGTAATTCCTAGAAAATAGATAGTGGTAGTATTCTTTTTAAAAAATTATTATGTTATTAAAGATTCAATACATTCGGTTAAAGGGGAAATATATAGGATCTAATAACTTAGTTCCCTTGGTTGGTAGCACATAAGCTGTGTAAGTTAAAATGCTAATAAATCGATCATATTTATGTGGCGAACGTGGTTCGTACAGACTTGTTTAAATTATGTTTTTCAAGTATTTGGAATAACAAATCACATAAGAATCATGATGATGATTTAGTAATCGAGATGACAAGAGGATTTTAACGAAATCTCATCATAAATATTCAAATTTTTATAATTAAGTTTTGCACATGATAAAGTTAAATTTACAATCATCTCAACAAAGAAATACAACGTATGGATCTCTGTTTATGTCGCAAGAAATTCTGACACTAATGGCATATTTGAGTAGTATACCAATAACAGTGGTGTATAGCTTGATGCAATATACTCTAAATTCTTATCCATAATAGGCGACCTAGTATATTTATTTTATGTGCATAAAATATAAGTCAACGTTTGAAAAATATTAACGAAAGCTGACTATGAAATTGATTTTGTGAGACAACACCGCGAATTTAAGTCTCTCAAAAATGCATTTGATGTTCAAATTAAATAATTCTAATTTTTTTAATTAAATATAGTTACTGAACTTGAATCAGTACAAATAAAATGACATGTGTATTTATTCATGACATGTACATAGATACTTTAAAGGTGTGACAAACAAAAAATAGAATTCATTTCTTAAAAGACTGATGACAGATGATCACAAATCATAAATCCCAGAGTCAGTATCCCAGGTCAGGCTAATAATTTTTTTTAAGGTTTTGAAATCTTGTCATTTGGAAGCTTATTGTTAACACTTCCAAGCCTGAATCTGAGCTCGCCGTTCGTGTCGACTTGTAATCTTGGTAGGAGTATATCATATAGTTGATTATAATTATAGATTCCAGATTTAGATCATCATCATAAAATTATGACAGAGTCACTAGCATATATCCCCTGTATTAGTAAATAATAACCAAAGTCTCAAAATAAAAAAATGGCTAAAGAATAATCATGATTTTAAATGTCCGTCGATCAAAAAATCAAAACACCAAATACCTCACCTTTTTGCCACTTTGAGTAATAATTATCGAAATCTTTAGCGGTCACGTTTAAAAAACACAGATGCACATTTTCAGAACAAAAACAATAAAAACAAGTACCTACAATTCTTATAATATTGTCTAGTGCTAGGTTCATAATCCTTATAGCTTCCCGTGTCATTGCATATAAATATCAAAGATAATAATTAATGTACACGTAAAAAAGTACTCTTATATAATCCCACGAAAAAACCGCATATTTTACATTAGTCATATAAAACTACTTAGGTCAATATACCTAGTAATGATTGCTTAGTTAACCAGTTATCACATAAGAAAATTTCGGTCCTCCATTTAATGAGTATATCATGTAAATTTTATTAGAAATAACAAAAATAATGTTTCGGAAGTATTAATGGACCTGTTTTAATTAAATGTTAAAAGGCAACGCACAAGGCACAGTGTCGCATTCGTTTACTTCGTTTTTTGTTGAACTTGAATTCTTCAAATCATCTGTTTTATAAATGGCCAATAAATTTTTGCTAATCAATGTTATGTATGGTAAGGTGACTCGGCTAATTTACTAACATGTCACGATCCAATTCACTCTCGGGACTTAATAAAGGAACTTTAGGAGGATAAGGTAGCCCGAAAGTTAATATATTGTATTTATTTCTGAAAATCGACTCGTAAAACCAATCAAAAATGTCCGATTTAATGACGATGCTTTTTCTTTATCTTTTACATACACGTTTGAACCTAAATTACTAATATTGTTAAACTAAAATTTAATTTGTGTTAAAATAACAGCAGTACGAACTCTGATTGAATTATTTATATTCTATAACTTATTTATATTCAATTCAATAAAAGTAGTAGTTTCAAATCTGACTCTTTGGGCTAGCGTCATCCCCATTTCTAACACAAGTTATACTAACTCAGTGTTCACAACCTGAAGTCAGGCAACTATCGTACGAGGGCCGTAAAATTATGGTATATGGAACAAAATTATCGTACATCACGGTTTTTATTTTTTTTCCCTTTTCTGGCGTGTATATGAATAACTATAATACATAAAAACATCACGAGATGTGACACTAATATGTTGCACATGTTTATAAAGTATAGTATCAGTCTTGAAAACTAAAAAAAAAAAACAAAAACGGTTAATTAAGTATATTTCATATATTTAAATATTCTTGAACCTATTATAGGTAAAAAATCTATTGTAGGTAATTGTTATTGGGCTCTTGCCTATCGCTTCATCCCCGTTCGTTGTACATCGTACATCGTACGTTGTTATGACATCATCGCATATGTACGATAATTATCGTACGGTTGTGAAGACTGTTAACTAACTTAATGTGTGAGGAAAATAGAAAAAAAATAAAAATGCGTTTTTTAATTTTTTTGATGAGATTTTGCTTACATTTAATACTCTCTAAAAAGTGAAATATTATTTTAAAATATATTTAAAAAAGTACTGTAACTTTTAACCATTAAACAAAAATGCTACAAGAAAATATCATATATTTAATTAGGGATAGAGATTAGAGATAAAAAAATCCGTTCGTAAGCTTAGAAGCAATTTAAAAATATGGGTTGCTTCCTAAATAATATCGATTATCCGCGCAGCAGATGGCTGGCCTGGCCAGACCGCCGTCTACAACCCTCCCGCACTGCACTACCGCGCCCACCTCACCCCCGATTGAGATTTATCCCAAAACGTCCCCTGCACCACATCAGATTATTCGATTTATATTAAGTTTCCGCAATTTTCATTTCTATAGATTCCAATGCCATAGGCCGGGGAACATTTGCGCTGCAGATTAAATAGTTCCTTTGTAATTATTTCCGAAGGGCACGTCACCAGGGGACTGTCATTAATAATAACAAAGAGATATTAGCTTCTAATTCAAAAGGACTGGAAACCCCATCTGTTGTTATACAAAGACTACTCTAATCAATAAAATTTATCATTAATATTTTTTCTAATATTACTTTCTAATCTTAAATAAAATAGATTTTCAAATTCCATAATACGTGAAACAAATAACTGTTTGTAGGTATTTAACAATTATTCAAACGCTAAGTTTACGTAACTAAATAAAAAACTCGGTGAACTAAAAATATTCGGAAACAGTCCTCACTTTACAGTTACGACGGCCAACGCGACAGTTTAATTAAAGCAACAAGAATAAGGAGATCCTGTTTTACCTCCTGCTTGTCCAACATGAGAAAACAAATAAAGAGAGAGCATCGACAAGATAACGAGCATAACTGTTCGGAAATCACGTAACAGAAAAAAACGGGATATTCCATATCAAAGAGCGCAACGCAAATTTGCAATTTGAATAGGAGTAAAATGAATCTTTATTGAAGTAGGAATTTCAAAGGACTTGAAAAAGGAAAGGTTTTAAATTTTTAACATAATCTCCGTCTAGACGTATGCTGCCAATCGGTTCGATTAATCTTATTGAGCCTGTTTATAATTATATATAGAACTTCTTCGTGTTTGAAAGATTTCCCTATACTTTCAAATATAAATACCATTATTAATGCGAATAACAGTATATCCATTAATTACTAAATAATTTTACCAACTGCGGAAGCATCGTCATTAACCACAGATTACTTATTAATAATTTAAGCACGGTTTCAGTCCACGAAACCTATAATCTATAGTAAGGAGTATAACTTATTTTTTATGAATCATAGCTAAAATATATTTTCATAAAGTTAATTTTTCAATATATAAACAAACTTTGTTTTTAACTCTTTGTTCTAAGAGTTCTTGTAAAGTTGTCCCGAAAATATAATATTTGGTATTCTCCGAATTCAAAAAAGCCTAATGTATGTGGGTGGCGGCAGCACTGTATCATGTTTCACCATGACAACAGTGCCTTCTGTTTATTTCTCATTAATTATAATTACAGCTAAATGTTGTTTTAAAGGCTGGAAGTTATTTTTTTTGGATTGACAAATAATATAATGAGGATTAAATTAAAACAATAAGGATCCAAAAATATTTGTGAAATATATTGAGACCCATTGTAAAAAGAAGGAAAACGGAAGAACAAGAAATTATTGGTCAAATTTTATATGTAATTTAACATATCTTAAAAAACAAAAAGCAATACGTACAATTATTATATATATTTTAAATTAGGTAAGTTAATCTTGAAACAAACTTCCAAGTTGATTAACTTTTAATTGTAACTACTGTTGGTCCTAAATAAATGAAACCATAACACAAACTTGTTAAATTAACTGTCCGCCGAAGTTCATAAAATTTAATTTTGAATAGCTGGAGGCCGTTCAAGGGCTGCTAAGGCTCCACCGTGCTCAATTTCACGGTCTACAGCACAAATATCACTTTTAAGAATATTATTTCTTCAGTGCAATGTATAAAAGACTCATCAATTAGTTTTTGTATCTAAATTGCAAACTACTTTCGTTACCATTCATTTTATTGATTTGAAAGTGATCGAACGATTCCTTTTTAATAGGTCTGTAAAAGCAAATAACACTTAACACTTGAATGTGGAGAAGGTTATATATTTTTTAATTTAATTTGATGATTCACACCTTAAAGTAAAATCGAATGATAAACTTTAAAACTATATTTATAAATGAGCATGTTTACAAAATGTAATCAATTTCGTTTAAAATACATATAGAAGATTTATTTGGCAATCCATCCATAATTATGTCTACACTTGTGTGTGTATTTATGTTTGTCATGTTTAAGCACATAATTTATAAGGGATCCTTTTAAGAAAGCTGATTATTTAGATTTACACTAATAACCCTTTTTAGAATCAAATTTAGAGTCCACTTAAAAGTACTGTCAAAGTGAATATTTACTTTTTTTGAATTTATTTTAATTTTTTAAAAGATAAGCTGTCACTGTCCTGACATTTTAAAATAAGAAAGAAGGAAAAAACAAAGAGCACGTGTTGACTGCTACTTTTACAATATGATAGGACTTGCTGCAAACCTGTCTGGGTAGGTATCACCCACTTATATATTCCAGCGCTAAACAGCACTACTGAGTGTTATCGTGTTTCAGTTTGAAGGGTGAGTGAGCTAATGCAATTAGAGACAAAGAGTGACCACTCATCATCACCAGCAACTTGAAAGTAACTACTGTAAATGAAACTAATTCTTAAATTTAAGCCATAAATCAGAAAAATCCTGTCCTATGGGACAGGTGTCCCATGTCAAGTTTCTAAAAACGTATTCAATAATATATCATAATATAAGTTTTGACAATATCTATACTAATGTTTTATTTGTTTGTTTGTTACGATTTAATTAAAAAACTAATCTACCAGTTTTAAAAATTCTTTCACCGTTAGAAAGCTGCATCTTTACCGAGTAACATATGCTGTATTATATTATCAAAAAATTTAGAGATCGCTACCAAAAATGGAACAATATAACTCAAGGTATCAAAATATTACCTATAAAAGTCATTATTTTGCGTGTGCCTCGAAAACTATTGACGATATATAAAATAGTGTTCTATATATTAATAGTACTCATAATTGCTCACAAAAAAGTCAACGATGGTATATACTTAACTATAATAGTTAAGCCACAATAACAGTTTTTGTTAAAATTATTGTGTTTAAATACGGGTGGAATCGAATAGTGGTGATATTGGATCATGATACCAATCCTTATCCATTTAAATGGCTTAATGGTGGTTTGATAATTAAGGTTGATTATGTACGAGTAAATTTTTAATTATTCGGATCGGACTTTTCGCTTAGAAGTTATGACGGGTATAAAATTCTGTAAGTAAGAAAAATGACACGGTTCGAACAAACTGTATCTATCCTACGTTTAGTCTATTAACAAATACTAATTTACGTATTTACGTTAAATAACAGTTTTATAATTCGCGAAGTACTAGTTTTAGATAATTGTATTTTTGTCTTATGTATAACATAACCGTTACTTATTACAACAAAATGGAATCTTGCAATCGATATTGATATCACTTACGAAAAATTATGTAAAAACATTTTATACGAAAACTAAAACAGGCTCATTGTATTTTAATTCTGTTCATAAAAAGACCTTTGTATTTATAAGTTTAAAAATTGATCTCAAATGTAATAACATTGCCTCCCTTGAACTACTTATAAATTGTTACAGTTAAGAATAAAAAAACATTTAAAAAGTTTGATAGATAATATCCCTGGTTATACTTAAGGTCTAAGAATCTTATTATTGTTGTGGAAGCAAGCAAATAATGACAAGTACATATATAATATAAGGCTTCTATTGTTTTTTTTTTTATGTTTAGGTCACATTTGGTAATGGTTTGGACTTCCGTTCGTTCACATACTTTTTACTCCCTCTTCTTCAACAGTCCCAGTTCAAAGAACTGATTTAATTAGAACGTTGCAAGTATCGCGAATGCGTCTCATTAAGTAAGCTTTTAACATTGCTAAATTAATTATGTACTATACAGGAATAAGTAATTACGAGTTCAGCCAATTAAATCAAAAGTACGTGGTGGTAGTTTATTAACGTTAATAAAGTAACCTTATTCCTGAATGTTAAATAATTAAATGTTGACCTCATGTTCCAAATTACGAAACATTTTATATATTGAAGTAATTAACTATATTAAAAACATACATATATACATTCATGAAAACTTATCTTTTCTTCGTCTCTAGGCAATATTAGATAAGTAATGTAATTGTAATTTAACAAATGATTTTAACAAAATCAAATTACTTATTCAAATATTCTTTATTCAAATACGCTCATATATCATATACTTTTGAAACATCATGTTACATCATTATTTTAAAGCTACCACGGTTTCTTGATAGATATTCTATCTAGAAAAATCGTCAAGAAACTCACTAGTACTCATTGTCTAAACAAATAAATTTGAAGTGTCTGTCTGTAATTTCAAAATAAAACAAAATAACTGCCTCATTTAAAGTTAATATGTTTTTTTGCGAGATACTCAAACCAAATCAATATTTTTTTTTGGCTGTCCGTCCGTCTTTCGTTCATCCAAGGCTCTCTTCAAACCTGCTAAAATGTATATATTACACAAATTCATAGAGATTAAAAGGAGCATTCTAAGAAACCGTTTATTGCCTCGGTTGACTATCGAAAGCTATAACAACTTAAAAGTTTGACGTAAGTACCTCGTCCACTATTGTCCATTATTTTAAGCTTAACTATACAAATTAATAAGATTGAAGTATTTGTCTGTGACTTTAAAATAAACGCTTCTTTTATGTTATGGCTATTTGCGAGTTACCAAACAATCATTTTTTTTTATTTTAAGCTACCACAGCTACCATATAATTTCAATATTTTACTATGTGTATTTAAAAATGCATTAGATATATATGTAGATGCTGAAGCCGAGATGGCCCAGTGGTAAGAACGCGTGAAGCTTAAACGATGATCGTGGGTTCAAACCCGGGCAAGCACCACTGAATTCCATGTGCTTAATTTGTGATTATAATTCATCTCGTGCTTGACGGTGAAGTAAAACATCACGAGGAAACACAAAACCAAAGTTCACTAAAATTCTGTCACATGTGTATTCCACCAACCCGCATTGGAGCAACGTGGTGGAATAAGCTCCAAACCTTCTCCTCAAAAAGAGGAGAAGGAAGCCTTAGCCCAGCAGTGGGACATTCACAGGCTGTTACTATACGTTAAAATGCCAATTTTTTAAAGACTTTCGTCACAAACCAAATTCCACGCTGGCATAGCCGCGGGTTTTGCTAGTAATAAATTAAATGCAACTATATAGTTAACGACGTATTTCATTATACATATTAGGTCCTTACATATGAAATTGGCGTTTTGTACGGGAGGAATATAAAGTCATTTTTTTTTTTGTAGAATATATTTAATTAATCAAAGTATGCACCGTTGTTATCTATGCACTTTTGCCATCTCATAGGTAGCATACTATAAAAATATAAGTATACATATTCAAAAAACCATGGGGGCGAGAATCAATAAACTCTTTGAAGGCGGATTGGACTGCCGCATCGGAGTTAAAAAAATTTTTTTGTTAGAAGTTGTCCAAATTCCGGAAAAAATAGTAATCTGTTGGAGCAAGGTCCGGGGAGTATGGTGGATGTCGCAGACATTCCAATTGTAGCTCATCTAACTTGTTTGTTGTGCAGTTGACCAATTTGTACAGCGATTGACCAATCTCGGTTGTTTAGCAGCTAGTTCTTCCTTCATGGTTTGCAGTTGCTGACAATAGATATCTGCGGTAATCGTTTGGCCAGATTTTAGAAAGCTGTAGTGAACGACACCGGCGCTAGTCTACCAAACACTCACAAGTAACTTTTTCTGAGTCAATTTTCGTTTAGGGTAGGATTTGGCTGGGTCTCCAGGGTTCAGCCATTGCGACGAGAGCTTCCGATTATCGTACAGCATCCACTTTTCATCACAAGTAATGATTCGATTTAAAATCCCTTCATTATTGTGTCGGTTGAGCAAAGTAACACAGCAGTCAACGCGTGTTTGCAAGTTCGATTCACTCAATTCAAAGGGAAAGTAAAAACGATGGGTATCGTTCAAGTTTTTTTACTTTCCCGATTTGCTTCAAGTGGATTAATACAGTTTTATCACTTACCCCGAAGCCTGCGGCTATCTCTGAAGTGCTTTGTGATGGATCCGCTTCCACAATAGCCTTTAATTCTTCATTTTCCACTTTGGTCTCCGGCCGTCCACGGGGTTGGTTCTGAAGGTCGAAATTTCCAGAACGAAAACGTTGAAACCGAAAACGTACCGTGCTTTCTATTGCGACACCAGCGCCGTACACATCATTAATCCTTCGAGAGACTCGTAAATATACCGATATTTCATGTTTTCCATTGAGCGGTAATAAGCGACGCCAAAGAAAAAAATTAAGAGGAAAAAACAAGTGAATGGCTGTTTTCAAAACTCAAATGTACCAGCTAAATGAATTTATAAATTTGAATTTGGAATTCTTAACCAAAGAGGAGATATTTCAGATCAAAGTGGTCAGTACGACAAAACGCTAATTTCATATGTAAGGACCTAATACATATTATGTATATACCAATAATTAAATTTATACAATATACGGAAATCAAAGTATATGAACTGCATCCTTTTTTTATAATTTATATAGTCTTGTATTGTGTATAAGCAGTATCAATTGAAAATTTAAAGTTATTAATGGGCAAATTTCAAAATATCTGTGGAATGCCTCTTGCCCCAGAAAGGATGTATTGACGTTGCGGAACTTTGGTATTATATATCAAAACTCTCGCTACTTGTATGATTTGTCTACAATTAAAGTAATAGTAGTGAACACATTATACGAACGCATTATACATTTCAACATTCTGCACATTTTTCGTCAATTGTTTGTTTATACGCTATACTATTAATATTTATCACTCTCTTAGCTTACTTTGCAAATAAATATTATGTCGCACAAGTATCATGATTATTTGTCGTGTCGGCTTGATTACATTTCTTATATTTCTCATCCTTCCACTACACGAAGTACAAACAATGAGGTGGGAATGTAAATAGCGCATACTCGCATAGGAAGTACCGTAATCGTCTTCGGGTCATCGGCTCATGAAGAACTCGGAAAGTTAGGAATATGATATTTTAAAAACATCAATAAAGTGAGGTATTTATTGTTAGTAGAACATAGAGTCCGTACTACATAAAATCGTGTGAGCAAATAGCTGCCGATTGACCACGAACAATGCACAAGTACCGCAAGCCTCTCCCGAACAGCTACTTCTCAGGCGCCGCGGCCGCGCCGGAAAGCGTATTATTTTGACCTCTTCCACAGTAAATTTTCCTATCACACTTAGTAAGAATAATTCTTATTCAATTATTTATAATCGTAAGCAATTAAAGTTAATTAAATAACAACACGTATTAAATTTGAAATTATTCCGCCGTAGTTGCAGACAACACTTGGGCTTGTAAATGTACAGGTTAAACTTGATCCACTCATCATTCAACCTTCGAAGTGGGTGATTTATTACTGTGAGGAGCCCATCCATCCAAGTAACCATCACCGCATCACAATCAATACCTGCCCTAAAACTTGTACATGCATATAATCCGTATATGGCTCTAAGCTGTTTACTATTATACAAGTGTGACAAATATATACAAGTACGAAACAGATGTAAATATGTATTCTCGTATACATTAAACAATAAATAAATCAGCATACATATAGTTAGACTAAAATTAAGCAATAAACTATTGCATGTTATAAATTCTTTCGAGAAAATAAACTAGGAATACAGTATTTTGAAGATCAAATATGGTAACGATCGATTACTATTCGAGCTATCATGCTTTGTAGTTACATTTATTTATTACGTATAGAATAAGATTTCATGTCAATCTTTCTATTTAAAGTGCCCAAGTCAGTTTTAGAACCGTGATGTCCGATAAAATTGATGTTATCAGATTCGCTTTGTACTCATATATTTTGTGAAGCTGTTCAACCAATTATAACGTAGCTTTAATATGAAAAGTATATATTAAACGTATTATATATGTATAAACACTATAGATATATTTGATATCATGTACTTCTTTGTTTAACAGTATAATAAAGTAAATGCCCTTTTGCAAGAAATAGTTGTAAATTATTTCATTGATCTATAATGGGTTATTAAAATTGTAAAATTTATTTTAATGAAGCAACTTCCATTTTTTTATGTAACCAAAAGGGTAAAAATCATAAGTCATCTATTTAATTTAAGAATATTTAATAATTAATATGCTGTATACTGAGAACAGATTTTACTAATTATCGTTTATCACGTTACATTCTTTTATAAGATTTTTTATACAATTTTATTAACATATATATATATATATATATATATATATATAAGGAATACTAAATTAGTTCTGACCAGATAATCCAGAATAAAGTAACAGATACATAACAATGATTGTTTCAGTGAGTAAAATGAAGACGTTATTAAGTAGCATCACCGAGTACCAGCCTCGGCTCGTAATTATCGATCATAACTAATTTGCCGGTCGATACGACTCCACTTACAGAATTAGGTTCGAGCTCACAAGAACTCTTTATTTACCCTTAGTGTATATTTACATAGACGTTCTCAGGAGGCTTGTAGTTATATGCGGTACCTACACATGTATGTGGTAGGCAGGTCAAGTGAACGGGGGTCTGTCTCAGCCGCCGGAACGTCTATTTGTCTTAACGCAATACCTGTCAATAGCCGTCCTAAGTTCATTGGCATTCCCACTTTGGCGCATACATTGCGTAGAATTATGCAGTTCATACACCACCATTCTTTCAATACAGAGCCACAAAACCAGCTTCGTAACATGATCTTCGGTATGCCATTAGCTTGTTGACGAATTAAACACAAAATAATTATACTTAAGCAGAAGTTTACAACTTGGAAAGTTTGATTTGATCTTCAGCAGAAGCTAGAATATATTACATATGTATGTATTAGTTATTGTATCTACAACCATAGATCTTTAAAGAATAAGTTACCAATTTTCAGTCACTAGAATATTACACACTCAGCACTCATTTGTTGCGTTCTCTTGTTTCGTAATCGTTTCTTTTAACGCCAACTACAACATCTTCGAGTGTCGCTACAAGTCAATATACAGGTAATTTGAAAGATAGTGTTAAATAAAACGGTGTTCAATATTTTGTAACAAAACAAGGAATACAAAGAGCGTTACACTCATCGTGTAAACATCGAGGGCGATAGATGCGACTCTAGCGACACGTGTGCCACCTGCTTGCCGATCATCAAATTATCACAATACACGACCACACAACGATGTAAGAATACACGCTAAAGAGAGCTAACGAGTTGACCAAAATGTTTGAGTTTATTAAACAATGAAATGTATACACCAGTAAAGCTTGTTAAGTGTGCGAAATTCTAACTCATATTGTAATTGACTATACTAAATGACTGTTAAAATTAAAAATGACGATCATTATACACAATTATAGTATTCTAGGTTAATATTCGAAAAAACGTTGAAACAATTTTAATATCTTTGAATTTAATTAAATGAGTAATAAAGGAGATGTTGTAAATTAGTTGACAAGATCGAGTTAAATGATAAAAATACATAAAATAAACACGATAAACCTAATGATAATTCTGTTTATTAAAATCTTTGACTATTTTTTGTACACGTTCTCCGCGTTTCTTAAAGCAACGGATGTAATATAATAAATAAAGGATTTATATTAAAGCAGGGTAATAAATTGGTATTATCAAAAAACATGCAATAAAAACGATAATTTAGCTAGAAATATTTAAAGTCTGTTGAACGTAGCTTAGGTCAGTGAAATGACTGTAATTTATTTATTTACTCAAATCGAAATCTCCTGACTTAACAGTAGTTTTATTACTTACGAGCGCAGCTCGCGACGGCGTTCATGTAGACTTTGAATATGAAGGCAGTTCCTTTCTTTTTCTCGACAATCGTTTTATTTTAAAGAATAAAAGTGCACCCTATATGTTAATCTCTAAGACATATTCTTCTACTATATACGAATCCTGTTTGAAGTAATAATTTCTGCGATATGCTTGAAGAATTTTCTTTATTTTATCGTAAAAATATTCGTGTAAACATACAGATTGTATACGTTTTATAATAGTAAATAAGTCTGGCTCAAATTTAGTATTTTTTAGATAATAGGTTTTGCTTTTTAAATTTTCGTGTCTTGCCTGAAAGAACGCAATTTTTCTACTATTAGCTAAAAAATAGATAAAAAGATAAAAAATCACAGTTGAAAAATTATAAAGAAAATTTTGAGTAAATTACTTCAACTAAAATTACTTTAACTAAAAATTTTTACATTATGCAAAATAGTTAGCTTTTAATGTAATTAAAAATTTATGTGGTTACCGGCAGAGTAGAATAGTACACATCTCAAACACGGGGTGTCGTAAGAGTTGACAAATGGGATACTTGTATTAATTAAAATTAAATATTGTTAAGGGCATCTATTAATACCAATAGCACCTAGCTTCTCAACCAGTCGTATAAATAACGTAAGTATTATATAGTAATTGTAATGATAAGTAATATGCATCTAACGAAAGCATTTTGAAGGATTCGGCCATAAAAATGAGGTAAAAGCAAGCAATTGATGATGATGATAATATTGAAATCAATGGAGAATTGGTCATACGCTTACTTTTAATTAAAACAAAAAAAGCTCGCAAGTAAATGGCTACTGGTAATAATGATTTTTTTTAAGTTGTAACTGAGGCGTCGGCATTGACAAGGCGCTGTAAGGAATATACATATATGATTACTTACACCTTCAATCAGCTGCCACCCATGCGACCTAAAATTATGACCTTTGTGCATTAAAATAAATAAGCCATCATCCTTCTAATTGGAATACATCCATATAAAATATTGCTTATTTAAAGTGGTCTACTGTGGATAGGATCTACTGAGATGGGTTCGAACCAGGCCCTACCACTAGTTAGCCATTACTTAAAATTGGCGCATTACAAGAAGCTTTACGATTCTGTAGTTCCTTAGGTTTATTAAGTTGTTTTATCGTCTTGTCTTCAATTACATTGGCTCTCGGAAGGTTTGCTATTTTACTATACGAGTATTAACATCTGTATTATTTCTTATATTGGATTTTATATAAATAAAATAAGAACTCCCATTCCAACATCGAATCTATTAATAATAAAAGCCAGTTAAGCATTTCTTGCATATCCATATGCAGTGATATTTTATATATATATATATATATATATATGAAATTACGTGATGAAAATACTATACTTTCATTCACATTCAGTCAATCACAACACAATACATCAAGGATTACATACATCTAGACAAAGGAACCCATCATCGGTCAAAAACGTAGACGATAATTTTGTTTGTTTTTACAAATATTTTACTATTTATTCTTAGCAACCCGACTGTCCGAGTTAGCAAGGAAGGAAGGAGTTTGGGTACCATATTGCATGATTCGATTTTATTCATTCTTCTAAGCCTATAGATATCAAACCAACCTTAGATATCAAAATAAACGGTGTTGAAAATTATTTACAAAAATATATACATATGATTAAAATAATATATATATGATTAAAAGTATTTTGAAATGACAATTGGTTATAGTTAAATAAAGCATTAGAATTGTACATCCGGTCATTTAAAGGGTGATGGTGTCTTTAAAATAACATTAAAACGAGTTAACAGTAATGTGTTTCTATACTTTAATAAACTAGCTACCTGTCCCGGCTTCGCACGGGAAGAATAATGGTCAGCAAAAACGTTTATATCGTAACACATATTAACTCAAATTGTTAACGCGGCTCACACCAGTAAAGCTCTCAGCCGACATGTTTTTTTTTTTACATCTTCAGCATTTACTGTCATATTTCACAAAACTTTAATGAATTATACACCTAGATCTTGTTAAAAGCATATCCGTTTGGTAGTTTTTGAATTTATTGAGTTCACACAGACAAGCGGCGGGGGGATAATTTCATTCTTTTAATTAATAAAGAATAAGACCCATACGATCTACATCTAGTTCTCTATTTACTTATAATAAAATGTATCACTATCATCAAAGGATAATTACATTGGACACTAAAAAGTTTATTTATATTCGTACAACCAATAATTTTGTAATTTTCTTTGTTCTATAGAATAATGCAGGTTATGTACATGTAATATTTTAATGGTATACTTAGAATATTTGTTTGTAGGAAACATTGATATTCTTAATTTTAACTTAATTGGTATTATGTTATTTTTTACTTTGAGTACATCACGAGGCGATGATAATGATTTTATATTATAAATTGCCGGAAAACAGCAGTTTTTGAATAAATAATTGAGACAGTTGATGTTTATCTTATATCTTTAAACGAGCAATTCTTGTGTATATAGATAGATATATAGATATATATATATATATAATCTGAATCTCAGAAACGGCTCCAACGATTTTCATAAAAACGATAAATCGATCTAGCTAGGATTCATTTTTAGAAAATGTCGTTTTGTCTGTTTTCAATAATCAACTTTATCGATAATCAACTAAATATGACTCTTCCTGACATCTTTTGACGAGTAATAATACTATTTTTTTTTTAATTGGAAGCAACCAGTTGCTTTAACGACATAACAACACTAAAGCTACTCCAGTAGATGGCGTTGTTAAGCAACACCAGCCAATAAGTGTTTTTCATCAATATGTAATTCGTATTTAAATATAATTTCCAAAAAACACAATTTAAAAAATACCGAGCAAGGCTCGGTCATCCAGATACTGACGTTAAACCAGAGTACCACAATACAACAAAAATTATGACAAATAGGCAGTGACAAAACAGTTCAGTTTATTTTACTTATATGTTTATTATTGATTATGGTCGAATTTCAATTGGGCGAAATTTAGAAATCGTATTTCCGGTAAGGGTTTGACGAATTAGGACCTTAGAGATTATGTTCTAAATGATTCATAATATTAATATAATTATTATTAGTTATTTTAGCTCTAGACTTAATCTTAGCTATTTTTTGACATCTAAAATTTAATAAGTTGTTCGTAAAGTTTCATTTAATTGATGTCGTAGTAATTTAGAAGTCCAACAAATACATTTTTGGACGTTGCTTATGTTTATTCAATAATATATAATTAGCATAAATCTTAATAATTAAAGGCTTAAGACGAGGACGCAATAAGCCTCGGGACGCAAAGAGACGACTCATATCTTTATAATTAACTTATAATCCTTAAGCACGTAATATAGTTGATTTATCTAACCAAACTGTCAATAGTCCGTTGCTAATTAAATGTAACTTCTTATTAACTGCATATTAATAAAAGCCGCTTATTGAGTTGGATAAGAACAGTTTACTTCGATGTTACGAGTAACTACCAGCTACTTTGTAGCTTCTCTAAGTATTTTTGATTACCTAATACAATTGCAATACCTACTTACCTAATACAAATATATATAATTTATTGTCTTACTACTAAACATTACGTAAGAGTTCATGATATTATCGTTAATAACAATAATAACAAAATTTTAAAAAATTATCGAGGAGTGCTCGATATGCTTTGGGACCCGAGATTCAGTCGGCGACGTCGATTCGGCAGCTTTGAGCAATCATTATTTTAATACTAACACTATGTCTTAATTAAATTAATTTCGCTCGTAATTAGATTGTAGAGAACAATAGTTAGAAAAATGCTATTATATTATATTGCTAAAAGGCAATAAAGAATGATTACTTTAACCAATTCACTGCGATACTAGTTGGTATTTAATCGTATTTGAGTCTCCGACTGTGCGGCAGCCGGCAGCTAGTTGTCTTAGTCGTTGCTCGCTGCTCATTGTGGAGGTGGGATTTCTAACTTCTCGTATATCCCAAACGAGATGCCTATATTGCTGATATTTTTGCCTCAAGTGTAATAAAATTTACACAAAAAAATTATTGATGATGAAAAAAATACATGGAAAGTATTTTTGCATAACAAAAAGAGTTGTAATTATTTTTCAATGTTGCGGTACGGGAATTATTTGGCAGTATCCCCAACCCCGTATCACACCGAAAGTACATGCTGCTGGCATTTGATTAACCATAGTGCAATTCAAACATTTTCACGCCTAACGCGAAAACAACGGAAGAATAATGAAACGTAAACGATGAAGCTAGAAACATTACTGTCCAGTCTCTCTAGACTGTTCAGGCTTAACTAATTCTAAGAGATGAGTTATCTAAGCTTCGTGGAAAAGAAAAAAATGAGTATTCGATCAAGTAGTAATTAAAAACAGTGATCCTGATAGAATATCCCCAGATATTTTCATATGGTACCAGCGCTCGGATATGACATCACAATTATACACTTTTTTTCTTATTTAATTGCTTATTTTACTTAGCAAATTATAAATAAAAACTAAAATTTCCTTCTAATATTAAACTTTAACCTTTGTTAAAAATATCTTTTGATATCAATCATTTTAAGTAAAATAAGTAATTAAAGATGTTAAATGTGTAATTATTATCTGAATCTTATTTTAGTTAATGAACAGAAAGTTGTTATTATTATTGATTATACACGATTTTAATAAAGTATATTTGAAATTATATTTAAATATAGTTTATTTTTTATATAATTGAAGTAAACTATATTTTACGAGTAGGTATCCTATATTTTACGAGTAGATCTGTTCTATGCGGTATGAGAAGCAATTTCGAAGAGAAAGATTTTGTAAAATGCTAACCTATTTTTTTTTTTGTAGTTCCAAAATGTTATTAGAGCAGATACGCGATTATAGAAGTCGTACCGTATACCTGGCTTTTTTCAAACGGGTAGTAGGTATATGACTCTTAAGGCACTGGAAGTAAATTTTCTCATAGCGCTAACAGGGAACTTGTTAATAAAATTCTAAATGTAAATTATATGATTCGTACGAAAGCTTGTTTCTGTTTACTAACTGAAGTCAGTTTTTCTTTTCTAAAACTGTTTCGTAAAGCAATTTATAAAATTATTAGATCATTAAAAAAATACGTGAATGCGCCTTAATGATATTTTGAAATATTTTGTATTTTGTTTTTAAAATTCCTACAAATTATGGCACAAGAAACGAAGTCATGACCTGTTCCAAAAAAATCGATAAAAACTTATTGTAGTCGATGATATCACGCCTCACTTATAAATTATTATTTAATTTTATAAGTTGAGGATAATTAAAAAACAATTTCGGATATATGAAAAAATATAACTAGATTTTGTTTTTTTTTGCTTTAATATTTATTAAATACCCAATTTTAGATTTATTTTACTTTTGAAAGTATGGTTTTTTTACTCAATTAAACAATTAAAATCATTAGATAATTTTTCATGGTCAGTATACGCTATTCCTAAATTTTATTCATAATTATCAAATGAATAATTAGCAAATATACCATTATTAGAATACATATTTTTCAAAACAGTTTTTGTATGTTTTGATCTTATTTTAATTGGATTTTTAGGGCCCGCTCTGCCTGCTCCTCGATTGGCGGTCAACGATCGCAGGCCACCATTTAGAAGGTCGCTGAGCGACCTTCTTTTGTCGGGCCATCAGCTCGTAATGTTTCTGCTCCGAACACCCTATGTTTATACCATGCGCCAACAGTTATACGAGCTTTCGTGTCCAATGTAGGTCGTGTTTCTATGTCGATTAAAAACCTGGTCAAAACTTAAATTGGTCTAGTGACTGAGTACAATTTATTCTTGCGTGAATATCCGAGCCGCACGATATTTGGCATATTTATAACTAATCCATCAACTGTCGTCTGCACAATGACATAAAATATTTTAAATACTTTCTGATCTCACGGTGACATTATCACAATGGCTTAACAAGTCTTTCCTGCGAATACCTTTGTGGGAACGTCAGGGAATGAGTCACATTGCACGCAAAGAACGCGAACCCTTTATGTCAGATAATTTAAACGGACGTAGACATAAAAACGTATTATGTCGGCTTAATGATACGTCCCGTATGCGATTCTAAAAAGGCGTACGATGAAGGCCTAAGGTCAAAAAAGATAATCCAAGTCTCCTTGACTTAGTCATATTATAATACAGAATGCCGACTTTTTTACAAATAATTATAAATGAAATTACGCAGTATTCAAATAAATGTTAATCTTTAATAAGCTATCGGTCAACGCATTCAAATATATCGAATAAAGAATTTTAATTTAAAATGTGTGAAGCAAAAAATCTTCCGAAACATCTAAAAAGCATGTAACATGCTTCACGAAGATATACGCGGTGACCTCGAAATGAAAATCTTGCAGCACTCCCGACCGTTATAATAACGAGGTCATTTATCAACTTTGTATTTGTTTCTGTCTGTACACGCGCATTGAGATAGAGATTAGATTATAGCCTTTGATACATACGTCGTTATTAACTTTCGTTATAGATAACTAAAACTCGTATCAGTTGATTACACGCAATTATATTTACAGTTTCAATACGTAATGAGCTTGCATACGTGTTTATCTTTATAAATATTGTTTGTCTTTAGAAGTCCGTTACATTATGATAAATCAATGTCCAGAGATTAAACTACTCTGGCTTTATTGAAAATGGAAATACTCAAAATAACCTGTCATTCACGCTCTCGCAATTGCGTGTCAAATCAATCTTGTTAATGTTATACAGTCGTTTTGTCATTACTCTTACTGCGTCATTTATTATATTCTTCCTATTAAAATCGCGGTTGTATAGGCATTTTACCTTGATACAAAACTTAACAATCTGATTGGGATTTGATATATAAAGTCAATACTTATGCTCACGTTTCTAAAACATTTAATACGTTTAAAAGAAGAACCAGTAGATATTTATGTTAGGTATTACACGTATACCGTGGATATTTTATTTTTTTGAGTTTTTATTATTTCAACATCATCATCATCATCAACCTTTTATTATTTATTTTCTGTAATTGTAGTCCAGAATTATTCCCCCGAAACTGTTTTTTACATGACTCGCATATAAGACAAAACTTTTAATTTAAATGGGTGTTCATAGTGTTCAAAGAGAAGAATTTATAATATACTAATTTCCGCCCGTGACTTTGCCCGCGTGTGAATTCGTGGAGGTTAGGAGGCTTAAGGTACCTTACATCCTTTGCTGTATCCCAGACAAGGTGTATGCAGGATTTCATGATGATTGGTTGAGTAGATAAGACGTAGAAGCGTAACAAACAAATAAATGAACAAACTAACTTTCGCATTTATAATATTAGTAAGAATTTTATAAACTTGTGTCATGTTCGTGGAAAAATAACCAGTCGAGTTCCTTTCGTATTGAAAGCTAAAAAACTGCAACAATTAATTTTATAGTATTCTGATACAGCATATAAATATGCTTTTAAGTGATTCTTAACTTGTATATACGCAGTCCCGAATCGTTTATTCTATTGAGTTCAATCTATCGTTGTTGACACGTGCGTGAAGATTTTTAACATGGTATCATCAAAGTATCGGATAGTATAAAAAATGTATTAAAGAACCATTGTAAGCCGAGCAGGTAGTAAATAGATTTCTCTTTCCTTCTCTATTTATAATAATCATTAATTGGAAAGCTGTGATTACCATTCAAAGGAAAACAAAGCTTGTTGAATTAAATTATTAAAATTATATGTTGAACTGCAAATAAATGACAAATCAATACGATAATATGCTTAAAACTAATAGGAGCTCTGTATACGTTTTTTTCATAAAAACTATTTACATCCTTTTCCGTCACGTAGGAATAAATATATGTAGATATTGAAACATAAAATAAACACTTTTTTATTAATTTATGACTAAAAAATATCCTTGCAAAATATTATACACATAGGTCAACTGGTTACCGAGATCAACCCTCGACCGACACACTGACATAACATTTAAAAACCATTCACATGTAATCAATCCTTTTTGTTATTTGTCTGCGTTCTTGAAAATTCAAACTGTATCGCTAGTCGAATATTCTATAAATCAAAAAGTGGGTTTTGCACTTCACCACTACATTAAATTGACTTTGATAGTACTATCCGCCTAAAGCGAAGACATCGTGCGCGTCTTGTCATTTAGGTATTCCGGGAGAACTACTTTCATCTACCAGGGTAAAAAGTAGCATATGCCTTTCTCTATATAATAAGCGATGTGCATACCTAAACTTCATGACGAATAGTGTATGAAACGTGAAAGTGAAAATAAACATAAACAAATGAACTTTCACATTTAAGCAAGTAAGGACGTATTAACGATCAATATTTAACACCTGCAAATAGTACTCGCATTAATAAACCATAAAATCACTGCGGAAGATTTTGTATTTATAAGACAAAATTGTTAATAATTTTCCTCTAGAAACTATAATATACTGACTTTATAAAAATATTTTTGCATTAAGAAGAAAAAAATAGTATAAGTAGAAACAGAGGATCGAAGTAATGTATTAATTTGAAAGCGAATTATTATTTCATTAATGAGTAACATTCTTCATTACTAATTGAAATTATTGTTGATTAATATAAATAATATATATTCAATTTGCTTTTTAAAACATTTTTATGAGACTATTTCTTGATTAATAAGACCTTAGCTGTTTCTTGAAAGTTCAATAAATGATATCAATTTAATAACATTTCTGCAATAAATATTTAGCAATAATAATGATAAATCAAAGTTTATTTCTGAAACTAGTTTTTTTAACTATTTATATTTTAAGCTAAATTAGGAAATACTTTATTACCAGAAGTAAAAATTGATCAATGTTTAAAGTATTTAACACTTTGAAAGCTTTTTCAATTCACGAAAAACATTAAAAAGGTTTCATTTGTTTTTGTTTCCTAATGCTTTTAATAAATAAAAATAATTTTATACTATAGCCAGAATTATTGTAATATAAAATTATAATGTACCTACTTATACCGAATGTTCTAAAAAAATTCACATAGAAGAAATATTTTTAGTGATGCTACTTGTTAAAAGTTCTTAGTTTTTTTTTTTAATCAAGGAAGTTAAAACATTCTTGTTTTAATATTATGCGACATTTTTCTGATAAAATTAATCTGTTTATTGATCCAAAACATCTCGGAAATAGTTATAAAAAAATATCAACGTTTTTTACTGGTTTGTTTTGAATCCTAATACATATTTTTAATAAGTTTAAATAGTATTCAGCTTCGAACTTTTTTCATTCATAAAAAACTTTAAAATAAAACCAAAAAAGCCGTTTATCATAAATGCTATATTAACCTTATATACATATATATATATATATATATATATATATATATATATATATATATATGTTTATACTTATACATATATATATATATATATGTTTATACTTATACATATATATATATATTTATTTTTTTTGATACATATATATATATATATAAATATGTATAATATATATATGTATATAAGGTTTTTTTCTTATCTGAGCTACACAATTACTACTTATGTCGCAACTTGAGCCTTCGACGTACAAGTAGATCCGTGCCTGTAAGACGTATGATCTTACGCCTGTGATTACACTGGCCCACCCCCCCTTTAGACTGAACTGAACTATAACGGTTCAATGTTCATACTCTCTACCAGAAAAAAATATTATATTCGAGGCAAAGGAAACAATAAAATGACCAAGTTTTTGCTACTTTGAATAATTTTATAATTTAATATTGGCGTTATCGTTATATGGACGCCGTACAATGTAATTATCTAATCTTCGACCACTTTATCTGACGGGTCATGAATATTCTTAACGCTTTCAAGTTTTATTCGTATGAATTTGTTATTAACGACCTTTTATAGCAGCGTCCTTGTGAAGGCCGATCATTTGCCTATTATTTATAATATAAGTGGCGATCACCGTATAAATTCTAAAACAGTGAGACGTGACGAGAAGCGCTATTACGCAAACTACTCGCACGAAGTTTAAGGAAGTAACCTTTACCTCCTGACACCGTGTAAATAAACACAAATATTGTTATTTGAATATTAGATATGCACGACTCTATTTAATTAAACAATTAATCGAAAATTTAAACAAGGATAAATTAATATAACTGCTGTATACTTTTATTTCTTTTTAAATTAATTAATTAAATTATCTCTACCTTTTTTACAAATGTTTTATTCGAGCAATTAATTCAAACCACTTATTATGAAATGTTAGACAAGGCTTTTGTACTCTGGAGGCCTCTTACATTTCCGATCATAAAATCTGAAATTGATACATAAGGGATAATATGTTCAGTCAAATCCAGTGACTTGATTTATTCAAAACAAACTTAAGAACTTACTTTACTTGGTTGCAGAGCTTTGTTCAAGCTCGACTGGGTATAACCACCCACCCATTCATCAGATATTCTGTCGCTAAATTGCAATAGTATTGTTGCGTTCTAGTTTTAAGGGTGATTAAACAACTAAAGGCACAAGATACAACATCTTCGTTCCCAAGGTTGATGGCGCATTGGCGATATAAGGAATGGTTAATATTTCTTAAATCGCCAATGTCTATGGGTGATGGTGACCACTTAACTCAGGTGACCTATTTGCTCGTCAGCCACATGAAACAAAAACTAACTGTTAGCCAATATTTTCTTCGGCAATTTTAATTATATAAAATATAACACAACCAAAAAAGTATACATTACCCTATATATCTCATTAAGTAGTCGTGCCGTAGGGTTTTAAGTTAGAGCCATAATTATAGCGTCTTAATTTATGTGAATTTAAGATAGTCATTAGGAAATCGCAACATCCGTTTATGATCACCAGATTACTATATACCTATGAGAGGCTATAACAAAAAATATGTTCGAGGAATCATTTAAATACCGAAGAGTCATAACGAAGACAAAAAAGCGCTACAGTCGTGATTATAATGAAAGGTGAAGAAGTGCTACGCGCGAGTCTGAGCGGTATTAGGCCCTACCACAGAATGGCCGTGCTCAGTACACGCTTAACAATTTTTCTCCTAGATTGCACAATTCGAATTTGTTAACGGGAACCGGTCATCTACATTTGACTTTTTTGTGTGTGCACGGGCAAGTATAAATTGATAATGTTGGTAATTTGGCGCCCGGCGAGAGTGCCGTTGCTCGCTATGCTAATGAGTTTATAATGAACATAATAACGTTGGATGATGATATATTTTCGAAATCAATGTCTAGGTCGGGTATGTTTATAAATTTACTAGTGTTTCAATTATTATCTTGATCTTCACTAATATTCATTGAGGACTAATGAACTTTATAAAAAAATAATTTAATATATTAGCTTAAAACCGCGCCACCAACCGCAAAACTAAAGATAAAAAACGAATAATCTATGTTATTCGAAGTTATAATAAAAAGAAAAATAATATCGCTAAATTCAGGTTGAATGACTTCAGTTAACGCTGGTGTGAACTGTGAAGTGGTGATATTCTTCAAAACAATGTGAACATTTAAATTTGAGCACGAGTGAACACCGCAAGCAAGTGTAAATTATCGAGTCCACGGTAAACGGACTTCATAATAACGGGGAAACGTTACATACACATCTTAGTCTTTCTTACGAAAGAACCGGTGTATTTACCTATGTCTAAAAAATTCAACTGAAACCACTACGAGCCAGTAGGCAAACTAGAATCAACCACGTAAAGTACGACATACATAAGTCGACTCATTACCATGAAAAAATCGATGGGCTCTAGTTAGTAGTAGTTAAAATAAATGTTTATAATTTTGCTGTCTATCGAATACTGAGAAAAAAATATTTTTGTAGTAAATTGTAATAGCACGCACAAGCTGTTTTAAGCATTCGCTTTCTGAGTATTTATATTATTTTGCTATAACTAGAATAATTCAATTCCCCCGATGCCTATAACAAGTTATCCTCATTATGATGTCACACTGTAAAAAATATTCTGTTTTTGCAATACATATAAAAATAAGTGCTTTGTTTACACCACATTTGATACAAAATATTCCTAGAATAATGATACCATTTTATAACCACTAACACTATGTATCGATATTTTAGAGAAAGACTTATTATTTCAATAAGAGTAGGAAAAGTAAGAGTGAAAATGCTGTAGAGAAAGACTTATTATTTCAATTAGGAGCTGGAAAAGTAAGAGTGAAAATACAGTACGATAAATGAATGATCATTAATAAAAATAAAAATGCTCTTGTATTATAACTTTACGCGTTCTTTTAAGGTTATTTATTAATAATCAATAATGTTTAGTCGTTAATTAATATCTTATCTTTTCCGATGTTTAGACGTTAAGCGGTGAAACGTGAGAAGCGTCGCTGGTTGAACCGGCGCTGCTGACGCCATAGCTCCTAGACCTTCCTTGTACCATGACTCATCTTCATCGAGTTCGTGACCCAAAGTGCGGATTTACTTTTGTGGCCTCGACTAACCTTCGGGATGACTAACAAAATATTATTACTAACCATTAATACTTAGAAATTGACTCTAAAATTAATTTAATTATCTAATTTAAAAAATACGGCTTAATGGCGTTATCGACGTGTTGTTTTGACGTACATTGCAAAATACTTTTGTGTTTTTGACAAACCTTATGCACTGTCGCGCGAATATAACAAAAAAAAAAAAGTATCACAATCAAGTACATATCATAGTTATAGGTACCGACATTCATATATATCGTTTATTTTTACACCTCGATGGTTTATATTGAATGAGTATTTCCAAGAAGTTTCTTAGTTAGTTTCCGTAATATACGAAGTGCATAGATGTGCATAAACTCGCTTTAAGTGTGTAATAATATGTTAAGGAATTATAATACTACTTTACGCAAATAGCGTTAAGAGCATCCGGTTGAGAACATCTTAAGGTCCATTTACATTACAATATACACAGCACAATTGAAGCATTATTTTACATTACACTATGTCTTATGTGTATTTGTGTGAACACACGTGTCTATAATTGAGACATATATTGAAACTACGATAAATGTCGACACTACGTGATAGCGTACGAGTATCGTACCCGTGAACTGTCAAATGGTCTCGACATTGTATGATAGACAGCTGAGCGAATTATAAATATTTACCTCAATTTTTTTTTAATTTAGTAAAAGCTTTTGATTGTTAACTACTAATATTATTGGTAACTTGACTACCATAGCTATGATGTTTTATCGATAATAGATATTACATATGAAACACAAGTAGAACAACTTGTTAAAAGAAATTGTTGCTGATGGAATTCAATAGATGACATAAAACACACATTGAATGCTCTTTAAGGACTTACATTTTTGAAATAATAATAGTTATAACACTTTTTTTTTTAATCTAACTGTTGGTAGCGAAGTGCCTCTTCTATTATTCCGTGCTTTATTTCAAGTGAAACTAGCTAACTGCGAAACTCTAATCCGATGGCAGTCTAAAACGACCGGAGAGAAAACAGTCGCTGTACCAACCTGGTGGTTTATGTGCTATGCTAAGGTACAGAAATTTAAGAACTTCTATTTCTAAGGACCGATCTGCTCTTGAGTATTTCTCGACAGAAAACCCAATAATTTATTTAAGGCCCGTGATATGGACCCTGCAATTAGGAATCTATTGCCTTATAAGCTAGACCCTCGACAAACGATGCATTAAAGATGTATTGTAAGCAGCAACATGACGATAATAAATGATACATGTTACATAATACATTCTGAGTTTATCTATTTATAGACATTTCGTATTAGTACTTCTTTACACTATCAAGATACTAAATTTTTTGCGTTGCAATACTCGTCATAGTGGTTGTGTAATTTGTTCTAAATACTACTACTCCTTAATGGTACACACGAAATGTAAGATTCAAATTAGATATAAAGGTACACATAATAATACACCCATATTGATTGAAAGGTCTTTCTTTAGGAGTTATTGTTTAGTATGTTTACATGTATCCTTGTAATTGCCATTGCCATAGTGTAAGTGAGGAAAGAGCAACTGTCTTGTAATATATGTTAAAGCACAATTTCAAAAACTATAACTCCTACTAAGTATAACTACTACTAACTACTACTACTAATAGGAGAATAACACCTTTGAAAATCGCTATGAATTGCCAATGCAAATTTGTGTAAAATACAAAACGTCGAATTATTCTTTATTTTAATATATATTTCAATTGTCAAAATATATTCCTAAGTTTAATAGATTTAAGTCGTTTATTTTTATAAATAATATACTGACGTTACGTTGAAAAATATAAAACTATTTAAATTAATTTTAAATTTTATATGTACGAGACATTTTGTATTTACGGAACCTCAGGAACTCATGACGTAATGTTTAAACTGAATAGAAGACTATATTAGCTTGACTTTACACTGTCAGGTAACACCGTAAGTATATCGTGTTCAATAAATAATGAGGCGTCCACTTGACTCACATACCAATCGTTAGCGGCAAATAACCTAATCGTGAGAACTAGGCTTTCGAGCTTCTTCGTAATTTCAATTATAAGCATGAACTTGAGAATACATTTTAGGTTTAAATAGAGCACTTTGTAAATTTATTACAAAGAAATAATTGTTAACTAAAACTTTCAAAACTATCATAGATTATTGATTTTAACAAAAAAAAACAATTTACTATAAATAAAAGCGCTTTAAGGGGTAGCTGATCTAATCCCTTGACCTTTAGTAATTAACAACACTATAAAATCGATTTATGATATTTGCAATAGACATTCATTCATGATTCATTAATATGTTCATATGCTCATACAATGTAATAAAATATTTATTAACGGCCTTATTTTAAAAACGATGCTTAGTTACTGGTTAGCTAAACACTGATTTGTCTCTTTCTGTCATTATTGATTTGACATACGAAAGAAGAAGACAAAATGTTGTTTAACTAATCACCAGTTAAATCATTTTTATGAATAAGGCGGTTTGTATTTAGCACCTACAGTGTGAAATGTATAGTATAGAAGTTTTTACAAAGTTTCCTGTATAAAGTTAGACCTAACAATTTGTTTTATGCTATCATATAAATAAAATTACTAACCATATACATATGCTATAATTTTAAAGACAAGTACAATATAAAAGTGGACAATCTCCAATTGTCTGAACGGCATACGTTTTCAGAATATATATGTATAATTTAAGCTCGTCTTTCGTATTAGCATTTAAAGTGAGCGTTCCGATAAAATATTATTTTAAATCGTTTCGTGGTGCAGTGCATTAAATGGCAATCTGTCGATGTGGGCCGTCAGTGGCGATTGATCGTTGGATAAATAACGGCACCTAACTAATTATCTATTAGCGGCAACAATGGTCTCACGTCTCCGCTACGGCCGCGGCTGTGGCGGACGCAGTGGTGGCGATGGCGGCGTGCCAGACCCGGACACGTCGGATCACATCACCACTACGACATCGTTCATCACACCGTGCTCTCAATTACCTTATCTTTCACCTTGCCTATATTATATTGCAAATGAATAGTAAATAATCAAATAATTAATAATAAGTAATCGAAACTCTATCGTAGCATCATTAACCTCTGTTGCTACTCACCGTACCGAAAAGAAATATTTGAGATGTAATTTTATTTCTATGTATGCAAATTTCAACCAGCTTTAAAATTCACAGCTTTATTTGTATTTGCAAAGCGTTCTGTGTAAAAACGCAAAGGTTTTACCTGGCCAAACAAGAACACTATCTGAGCGAGCTATTCCCAGGCAACGTATACAAATTCTGATCACACGAACGGCAAGGCGTCGGAGAATGGCGTCTTACTTAACTAGGTAGTCCAGTTAAAATCGTTTGATATACTTTGTACGTGTGACAATCTATCGTATTCTGTATAACCCTTATAGCAGAATAATAAAATTTACAAAGCAGCGTTTTTAGCAAAATATCGAATACGGATACTACTCTGATAATGTCAATATATTATACGAGTATATATATCTAGAATCAATCAACAAACCTTATTACCTTGTTATTCTTGTCAGATGTAGCGAAAATAAAATTATGTACATTAACATATTTTTGTAGGTGTGTATAGTAAAACAAAAATTTTAATAAAAATAAATATCAATGGTATTTTTAAGCTCCGTTTTAATTTGAGTAACAGTTGTTTTAAATTAATTTTTGCCATTCCATGTTTAATTCATGTTAAAATAAATTATAGATAAATAACATATTATTAATGTAATTACAAGGAACTATAAATGAATACAGTTCTCGTATTACACTACATATTTTATTCATGTCTATCAACAATCTTCCCAATGTGGAATTTACTGATCGATGGAATAAAGCTAGCCTACACCGACGTGTACTAACTAGCGGTCAATACTCCCAGAATTGCAGGAATTTATTTAAAAAAAAACAGTATCCACAAAATAAATCAATTCATTTCATATAGTAGGTATTAATAATAAAATATGTAAAAGCTTATCCTCTACCAGGATTAAATAATTAAACTTAATTAATATTCACATTAATACCATATACTATTTTGTTAAGCAAACAAAATTTGTTAGCTAAAAAAAGTTATATTGGAGTGTAAAGATTTTAATTAATGTTTGTTTATAAACAGCTAAAGATAAGACAATTAGAAGTGATTAAATGATTTAATTAGCGTGCTAAGAATGACATCAAATCAAAATACTGATTGCGCAAGATGCCACTTGTAATTCCACTTTTCTCATGTTTCTGCGCGGACACAAATTTAAGCGCTCGCTATAACGGGACCAAGCGGACGGCTTTGCACACAAATTAATGGCTGCGGCTCAAGGCCGCCTACAAGCATTCGACATAGATACATTAGTTTTTCGACTATGAGAATACGGCGCCTTCTGACAGTCGATCAAGATCGAGGGCGAGAAAGTGCTCGATTTGTAATAAGTCATCTTTAAATTTCGGAATGCCTATGACTATTAAATTATTATGAGCACATGTTTTTAATAAGCAGTTTTGTAAATTAAATTATCTATGAAAAGCTGATAATCGCAGACCTACCCGATTTCAGTAACGGCATACTCTCTCCGCTATTATTTACGTAGAATAGAAACTCGACACTTTTATGTGTCATAGTGAAGGAGTGAATGGCGCATTTGACACGATGTAACACACATATCTAATTAAATCCTTATCATGGCGAGGGTATTAAACATGTCTTCGGTTTGGTTGTCCATTCACAAGTTTGAAGTAATTAATTTGAATGGTGGAGTACAAAAGTGACAGCGTATTTGGTGTCGGCCGGGTGCCCGGTTTTTGCCTCTCTTGTGGGTGTACTGTTACTGTTAGCCGAGTTTCGGCGGCTTGCCAACGACTAACCTTGATATGTACTTTCAGTTACGATGTCTATTTCGTACTTCTCTTGTTGCTGCTATCATTTTATTGTGTCCGAGTGGCTGACAAAAAATATCAATCAAAATTCTAGCACATGCGCCCGCGGCACTCGCGCTTTGTCGTGTAAGCGCGAACACCATTCTAAGAGAGAAAACATAAGTCCAAAAATAAATTGACGACATTGACAAATATTCAAATTAAAAGTACAATATACAAAATTAAAATACATATTTATAAAATATAAAAAGAAAAGTTCATTTTATACACATTGGTGGTATGTCAAGTTAACTGTTTACTGATTTCCGGAAATTATAGCATCATTAAACAGTATATTTATTTATTTACAGGAAATTTGAGTCAAAATGATTGAGTGATAAATTAATATTAGGTATTTACTCGAATAATTACTATTAATATCCTATTTTATTTGTTTTGTTTTACTTAGAAAAAACAAATTAATTTTTTTTTTTATATATACATAGTATATTAAAAAGTTTTAACTTTGGTTGTAATACATATAAGAAAAAAATCAGTTCAGACAAACAATAAGTTCGTGTAATAGTTAATGTTTTGCCTTTTATACTTAGTTTTTTTTTTATATTCCATTACAAAGTAATAAAAACATATTTGAATGCTATACATCTATATTGTTTGCAATCATAAGACTACGAAGAATCACGCGACTTGTAAGTTCAGTGACTCTGCCTTCCTCTCTGACTTGGCAGGAAGCTTATATTCGCGTTTGCAGAACCTGTTTCTGCACCCTAATATTATCTGCACATAGATTTTTTGGTCAAAGCAACGATACGATTTTATTCACCACGTGCGTTAGCAGTACATATAAGCCTTATGCCAAAAGCTTAAAAAACTCAAAAAAATAATTAAATTCAACAGTTTAAAAAACCAAGTTTACAGTATTTTAAAGCAAACTTTCTGGTACGGTCAGTCTTTCCAAATACAGTTAGTTCGAAATAAGTGTCGCTTATAAAGAAATTTCTACATCTGTAATACAGATGACCGTAAATTTGGCTCCAAGAATCGTGTATCGAATATTTGGATGTGCATTATTCACTGTTACATAACAATTAGCAATGAGGCTAGGTTTGCGGCGCAGGCGCAGTGCAGCCGTGTGCGGGGTCATTGGCAACGCGCCGCCGCAGGCTGCCACTTAGGTTCAAGGGTATCTCGGTTAGAGCTACATGATAACGCTTGACCGTCCCGTTTGGAAACATATAAAGCTACAAAAAGTAAATTTACAAAAATGAGCTCCGTAAAGCGTCAAAACACTGTTGAAAATCTCATATTAAGAACGACTATTATCTTAATTTTTAAAATTGTTTTCTGTTTCATTTTATAAAATTAGATCATTTTTATCATTACTACTCCTAGTTATACTGGTACTACACGATGCATTTGCTTTAAAAAATGATAATATAATAATAAAACGAAAAAATTAAAAAAAACAACGGTTTTTATTATCACCACGTAATATTTAAAACATATTTTCTGTTAAGTAATTTTACATCAAACATTTTATATCAAATAAACTGTTATTTCTCTAGTCATTTGCACTAAAATTCAAGTTTTAATGTGGCGTTATGTAAACCTGCCGTTACTACGTAGTTCTTTGTCATTAGCGTGTTCTCACGTCTAGTGTATTAGCTATTTTGTCATCACCTAGGGCGGTATACTATCTTATTATCTTACATCTGATTGTATCTACATTGCAAAAAGAACTTGAGATTTAAATTGAGTAAATAATAATCATTTGATTTAGTTTATTCAGTAATCAAAATATATATAAAAATAAATAAATATATATGTATACATGAAGTTATCATAAATGTTATTTTACCAATATGTTAAGTTTCATATTTTCAACTATTGTTTATGAATTTGAATAAAATCTGCTGACTCATTCGACAATCAAAAAAGCTTATATAAGCAATTGTTATCATTAAGCTATCCATCACAGTGAAACAATGTTCAAGTATAAATTTCATTTAACACCGCAACATTCAGCTGATTAATTTTATGTGACAATTGATACCTAATAATAGTGAAACGATGTTTGCTAACGTCCGTCACATAATACAATGGTCTCTCACACTTCTCAATGTTCACCTATAAATAACTATTAAAACACAGCGACCACGAAAAGCAATCTCGCCGAGTGGCAGTTAAGAGTCCTCAGCTTATTTTATAACGAAGTTTATTAATGAGTAGAGATCCTTCATTCGGAAAAATATGTCTAGTTCCTATCTTGCTGAAGTTTCTTCTCTCTTGCCTGACTTACAATACAATTCTTTAACAACTTTGTTAATTCATTACTTATTATCGTGAACGCTTGTTGTAAGTTTGTAGAGGCAGAGAACATTGTGATACAAACAGGCATATGGCAATTACGTAGAATAAAATATACATCAGTAAGTAGTACTAAAAGTTTTAATGGTTTAAATGGCTTCGTAGAATTATATAATTATTTATACACCTAATTAATAATCATAAGTCTCGTTTTCCTCGTAATTAGTGACGGTGTGGAAGCGTTGATGTCTAATGTAAAGCGCGTAATGCGCATGCGCGTGACCGTCATTCACTCTTATGAATGAATATTCACTGTGACAAAAAAAGTCTTGAATGGACGTCGTGCGACAAACGACCACATAAGTAAAACAAAGATTATAACTAACCCAAACATTTATATTGTAAACTTAAATATTTTACTCCTTGTATCGTACGTGTTCTAGAAAATTCTATATTATTTAAATTGAGACATGTTTTTATGTTATGTTATCTACTGCAATCAATCATATTATATACCGTTATAATTTTAGTAAATAATTATTTTTTATTTAATTTCCCCGTAACGGTTTATGACAATAAGCACAATTAAATGTAGGTACATAATATTTTACATTTCGTAACAAGGCGTTATTATTTGTAAAAATAAAAAAGGAAAAGTCAATTCAAACAAATTAAATCATTATCGAGTAGTGACGTAATTTTTCTTCACAAATTTTAACGATCTTTGTAGCATAGGTTTATATCTAAAGAAAAGACACTGGGCGAGGTTTATCTCATTCTATTATTTATTAAAGTCGTGTTCATAGAGGCCTTCCTCACACGACGTGTATCACAAAAACCACCCAAATGTTTGGCGGATGAGCTAACCCGCCCCGAAACAACGCACGATTCATTGATTACCTTGTAAAAAATTTGATCATCGACCACTATTATTCATTTTATCGAAATCATCAAATTTTTACAATACAAATTACACATGTACGAATTTATTCTCAATTAATAAATGATTAAAATATTATGTAATATTTAACGAGTGATTTGTTAGTAGATTGCTTCAAATTACCAAACAATGATATAATATTATTATTATACTTTATTTTATATTTATTTTTCTGAATTAAAAATACTTCATGGATAATTTGTCCTTGGTGTAAATAAAGTGAACTTAGATATATAATTTAAAATATTTATATATTGTATACATATTTAATATAAAATTTAAAAAAATAAAAAACATTTAAAAATATTGGTTTAAATTCCATATTCTTATTTTTTTGTGTTTTGTTTCGATTAAGGGAAGTTATGAAAACTCTCTACGCTTTGAAGAGAATTTAAAATTGTGTGTAGACCATTAACTGCTAGGTAATTAAATATAATAAAATAATCGCGAAAATCTTTTTTTTTTTAATTACAACGTGAACCATCCATCAGTGAAAATGAACCATCTTTTAAAATTAAACATTTAAACTTAAGCAGTCGTTTTAAAATCACATAACAATCTAAATACGTATGTAGTTGTAGACGGTTGCGTAGAATTAACTTGAGGAACCCGGCCAATTTGTACATTTGCGTTGCGGGTTCAGAAACCGGATGTCTGTTAAATATTAAACTGATGATGATGTCAACACAATGACGTTTTCGAGAATTTATACCACGGAGCTCGTTGGATTCTTCAAATTACAATTTTTTTGGTAAAGCAATTCATCACTAGTATTAATTTTAATCTTCTATAATTGATACAAATTTGTTATGAGTCTTTGTT
Source organism: Nymphalis polychloros (assembly GCA_905220585.2). Lineage (NCBI taxonomy): Eukaryota > Metazoa > Arthropoda > Insecta > Lepidoptera > Nymphalidae > Nymphalis > Nymphalis polychloros. The sequence continues at coordinate 8,238,194 of HG992247.1, forward strand.
GTTTCAATAATTGATGATTTGATCGGCTGTTACAATTAATTATAAAACGAGTATGATTAAATATATTTAAAAATACTACAATGGAAAATATATTCTTAACTTTCGCTATTACAAAGTAAAAAATGTAGTAAAGTATTTTATGTAGGTTACAATGTATGTCTCTTATTTTAATACAACTATAAAAGCGCTAACAAAGTTAATGTCCCACGAAGGAAGCGTATGATTCATATTAACACAATTAATTTGACATTGGGGAGCGATAAACTTAAAACCGGAACTTTGAATTTCATGAACTTATATGCCATTTGATAAGTCGAGTTGCAGATAATAAAGGTATATGTTATAGCAATACTTTCAGTATTGTTGTAAATTACTTTAAACGATACAAATCTATGATCTAACTATGAAATCTTTGTGACTGATTTAAGATAAAACAATAAATAGATTTTTTACTTAACAAGTTGATTACACCTAAAAAATTTTGGTTTACTTTTGTAATATGGCTATTTCTAATGAAATTTATATCATTAAATGTTACTAAAAACTACATCCCATTTAAATTTTAATGTAAATATAAGTAAAATTAAATTAGCAGCCTATTAAAGTTTTTAAAATATACTTTTTAATTCTATACGAATATGAGAAAATGGAACAAAGACTAACGTTCTTTTTTTCAATTTGAGACGTGAAAATAGAGTTGTTTTGATTGATATTCAAAGTTGCCGTTAACCCATTAGATAAAAATTTTAATTGAGAGCATTTAACATTCACTTCTCGTGCTATGCAAGCTTAATAAGCGAGATTGCGGTCTTCGAAAACATTGATATTTCGATTTAGAATATAAAACTTTGAAATTTTAATTAACTAATTTTATTAAACTTACAACAATTACTTTAGTTTGAATAATGTATATACGTTATAATATCAAGGCGGTTTTTAGCGAAGTTAAACGAAAAGGTAATAGACAGTAAATACTTGAGATATAATATAATATATATACAAGTTATATTTATAAGTAATTATAATATTATGTTATGAAGGAAATAATAAACGGTGATATTAAAGATTGAATTAAATAACTGTAATTTATTTTGATTCTTTCCGTTATTAAATTTATTATTTAAACTTGGCAATTTAAACAATTATATTAAAGGCTATTTTAAAGAACTAAAAAAATGTGTGGTGACTTGGAGAGTGCGGTAATTTCGTTTAGAATAACTGCAAATTTGCGGAAATCATATTATTTTTTCTTATAATAAGTTAATTGAATTTTAATACTTACGCGAAATTGTAAATTTAAGCCTAATTTTAAAATAATTTTGTTTAACAACCGTATTCTAATTACAAATAAAAAATACCACAAACCAATTCACATTTTACATTAAGTTTAAGGATAGTACTGCTTATAAAAATATATGGAACTTGCTAGGCTGTAACTGTTAATGACTAATTTATTATTTGAGAATAATTGCAAAATAATATAACTATGTTTGTACACAGTTATGCAGAAATAAAGACGTAAATAAATGGTGATAAGAATGTTTCTATAATATAATAAGAATTATTTTACTTTCTATTTACATGTGTTTAGTGCCATCCATAACCAAACAATGTAATGTACACTATTCGTTCAATAATGCACTTGATCGAAGAGTACACTATATGGAATTCATTTACACAAAAATATCTCATACGTCGTAAGTGGATAATGAAAAACCCGTTACAAAGGAAAAATATTTTTTCCTATTACGATAAATTTATAGACGTACTTATATTTATTTTATATGAGAATATTATGTAAGTACAACAGTTATACACATTATATTATCGTTACGTTCGTGATTTTTTATTAATGGGTGTTTAATTTATTCGCTAAAGTATTTGACCTGTACACCTCCACCGCTTTATTAAGCTCATGTCCTTGTCCCAAAGGTTGTCTGGAAGAAATCGCTCTCTTAGCGATACCGCCTTTTGTGCTACCGGAATTTATTACTTTTTTTTCCATTAATGTATGTTTCTGTTACTGTGTGAACAATAAAGCACATAAATAAATAAATAATTTAAAATACTACACTAATTACAAAGAATAGACATTAACTCTTTCAAACTTATACAAAAATATATATATATTTGTCTTCCTCCCTTATTATTATTGGGATGTCGTTTGACCTATCAACGACGACAATGTTTTCGCGCCATCTTGAAGTAACTTCTTGAACGAGCAAAGAGACAATTAGAAATTTAATAGTTAAGTGACTACTAATTCACGACTGGGGTGAGTTTAGAATGTAATTTATCTATTATAATTACTTTCATTACAAACACAACTCTTACAACAGTGACCGACATTTGCAAAACTAAATTTGTTAGCGGTCGATAGAATTCATCATCATTCGCCATTTTTTCAGTTGTTTAAATTATAGAGCAGCAAATATTGCTTCGAAGTAAACTTATATGACTTATACAAATTATTTTTAATTTAACATAGAATTATTAATTACTGCTGGCTGGCTCGTTGGTCTAGTGGCTAGATATAAGGCCGCAGACCCGGTGGTGCTGAGTTCAATTCCCAGGTCAGGCCAATAAATAGTTATTGGGTTTTTCTGTCTGGAAGTGTGTACACTCCCGTGCCTCGGAAAGCACGTTAAGCCGTTGGTCCTGCGCCTGAACTCTTACCGGTCGTGTCGGATTGCCGTCCCATCGGATTATGAGAGCTAAGGAAAAGAGCTAAGGAAATCTTAATCGTACCCGCATTTTTTAAATAAAATTAATTAAATAATTTTGTTGGTAAAATAGGCGGCTTGTTTCTTTTAACCTACACAATTAATTTTAATGAAACAAAAATTAAAAAAAATCTTTGTCGTTGAATTATTAAAGCGGTAAAAATAGCTCACACTGAATTAATCATAAAAGATAGATCGAATGCACCTACGACTGATTCCAAGATCATAAAAAGACTACAAAAAAGAGCGCGACTGCAAAAAAAATTTATGTTAATAAAATGGCAAAAATATCTTTATTTAAATTTATTTGCCTCGCAATATTAATCCTTCTCTTAAATAAATGCATAGAGAAAAAAAACTTGAATCGCACTGATATTTTAGCGAAGTAATGGCTTGGATTGTAATAACATTTGTTCATATCTCATAATTTACAAAATCATAATATGGGTAAAACCCCCATTTTTCTCGTATGCAGTAGGTTTGTTTAGCAAGATAAGCATGTTATAATATAGTAACGATTCTAAATAACTCGATGAAAAGAAACGTCGAGAAAAATAATTGATTTTGTAAAGTATAAATAGCTTAACTTGATAAAACTCGACTTCAATTATTCCAAATTATATATACAAATGTGGATACGTCCTGTACAGCTCTTCCACACTATTGAGTGAGTCATTCTTAATGAAAAGTTTATATTACTTCGAAGTAATGAATACTAATGCACCTATTAATTACTAGGAAACTTGCGCGTTCCTCTTTAAGCTATAGTTTGTGTTTAAACGATGCGCGAGTGCATGTCGGTGGTTCTACGCACGATTCACGAACAATTATTCAATCTGTCTATTCATTATTCTTTGTGCTTATTTACGGAAACAACTTAAAATTTTATTTTCCTTATTTACAGAACGTTAATATTTAATACAAAGTGGAACTTAAGTTCTATAAAGAGCTACTAACATTAAATACGAACTTCACAATGTTTTATCATTTATATAATCTTGTGTTGAGTAGTATGCCTTATTAATTTACTAACTAAAAATATCTGCAAAATGTTATTATAGAAAGTAATACCTTGCTTCAAGTAAGATTTGTTGACTTTGCGGAGTCGGAAACTTGATGCTATTAACTTATTTTTTCTTTTCACGTCTATACATTGCTAATTTATTGTATAATATATATCCATAATGCTGCAGTGTCAATATCAGGTAGTTGTCCAACTCATCTTACATTATATAGTATATATATAAAATAGAAAAGGACCTAAAATTATCCCTTTGGGATTCCCATTTACCAGAAGACTATTCAATTCCACAAGAACTTAATCTTTGACACCGCAATATTTTAATAAGTAATGTTTTAGTTTTAAGCTTTTCGAATGCTTTAGACAAATAGCAGAATACGCCAATATAATTCTTAGATTTATCCCCATTTATCGATAGTTATTTTATAGTGTTAACGAAGTAAAGTATAGCGCACAATTCAAATAGCAGCTTAATATAATATTAAATATAATAAAAAATAATTTTTATTTCTCTTAGTGTCTCTCAATTTTTGTTTGTTCAAAGTAACAAGCTATTTTACAAGATACGTACATACATACATACTACATCAAATGGTAGTTGCTTATTTCAACTACCATTTTATGATGAGAAAAGAGAGAGAGAGTTTAATGGAAATATTTTACTTAAGAGGAATTTTACTATTGCCTGAATATTTAGATAATTTGTAATGAAACACTCTAAAACTTTTTTTTTATTATATAAATATGACGCCTTTCGGAAATAAAAATAAATAAATATATCTACTAAATCATCAAGAATTTTGATCTACTAAGGCAAAACAAACACAAATACATGTTTAATAAATCGAGAAAAAATAATTATTATTAATAGATAATAAAATATTTATTTATTGTGTATAAACGATAGTAACCTTAAAAAAAATTACAATATAATACGTAATAAGAAGAAAGTATTTTAACGTAATATATTATAATTTCATTTAACACAATAGCTTTAACCTTATTAGCGCAATTCATGCGTGATATTCGTCGAAACACAATGAAAAAAAAGTTATCTGGTTTTAGTCAAACATTTGGCTCAAAAAGGTTTATATTGTTAAAAGCCGCACTGAGATACTAAGGAAATGTTGAACTAAACAAATTTGCATATATGGAAGTCCCGTTTTCCTTATAATGATTCATTTTATCTTCCGATTACGAGTAGTTGTAATTTAGAATCACTAAATTAGTAAATGCAACCGCAAATTCTCTAGACTCACAACCCTTTGCTCGGAAATAGGACAGTCATTTATGAGCCAAATGGCTCGTCAAGGTTGTGTCCGTTATTTTGTCATTATTCCTGAAGCATCTCACCAACTATCAGATCAGAATTTCCAATAAGTTAATGTTTCTGTGAGAACCCTTATATTTAAATTAAATAAATGAATGCATCGATGCGTTTCAAATAAATAACATTTTAATATTTTGAATATATATTGAAAAAATAATTCGAAATATGTATATGAGGCAATATATATATATGTAGTACCATTGCTTTTTTCAAAATATATTGTAAATATTTTAACGATCAAATCCTTAACTGCTTTTATTTTAATCATACATTATAATTATAGTTTTATTTTAACATAAAGTATATAATAAAAGTAATTATAGAAAAACGATACTTTAAATATACAATTAGGTATGTACCATATTTGTTAAAAAAAATATACACTTCTGACTAATAAACACTTTTGTTAAAATTGACTTCCTTTTATAAATAAAACAACCAGAATGAAGTTGCGGAAAAATTGTTAAGCATGAGTACATAAGCTAAGTGTAAGAGTAGTCATATATTGTGACATTGAGGTAATTAATACGTGTAATGGAAATTATTGGTATTCAAAAAAAATACCTTCATTAGTCAGATCAATGACATCACCATTGGAAAAAAACCTATTTGTAGAAATATATGGATCTAGATTTTATCTTATCTAAAAGCAAAATTAAACTATTGTAATAGCAACAAATGGATGTTGTTTATTGTTAATTGATTTGTCAATAAATCAAAGGTTGATTACCTACTCCTCTTAAACAATAAGTGCCTCGCAAGAACTAAAACAAATTATATTTAAATTTCAACGGAATTAAAACAAAACATATTTTCAATTATGACTGGCCAAATAGTTTTTTTTTTAAAGGCTCATCCTCTATATTCCACATCACATTGTCATGATCCATGAAGTTGGTTGGTTTACTGTTTTAATGAAACCCCATCACATCACATCACAATGGCAAATGCTATCGATATATTATTTATTGAACTTTAGTCAACTATTTCATACGCTTATTTACAAATGGTAATTCTAAAAAAATACTTATCCTAGTAAAAAGATATAGGAGGAAAAAGTTTCTCAATCAGAAATTAAAATTTGAAAAAGAAAGATAAATTTAAGACAATAATTTGCTTTTTTTTATTTTAAATTAAATTTTATTTTAAATAATTTCGAAACTGAACTTAAACATTTGTTTTGTTATTAAACGTTTAATTTATTTAGTTTGAATTGTTAGTTAGTGGTTTTCTGTAGATAAGAGGAAAACTATAATATGAATATGTAAACAATTTAAGCAAAATAATTTTCTAATCATGAAATCAATTCCCAATAGAAACGCTTAGAAATGGTAGAGACAACTAATCTTTTTGTTTACTACGAAACCTTGCCAGGATAATGAACCGTAAGAAATAAATTAATTTGAACTGTTAAAAAACTTGCACTTGAAAATGTAAATTACTTAGCTTTATGTTTTGTCAAACTTCATCAGAGAAAAATGAGTCAGAAAAAAATAATATATTCTAAAAAGGTAATAATAAATTATAATATCAATTCTTACTAAATATAAATGAGTTCATTCCTTCATAATCTTAAAAAAAATCTGTCGTGACCTTGAAATTCCAGCGGAAGTCGTTGGGAATATCGTAAAAATGTCAGTGTAAATGATCATTTTATCTTCAAGCTTTTAGTTTAAATGCGCAACAAAATTTAAATAGGTATCTCGTTTAATTAAAAGCATTTGTATCCGGATAAATATAATACTCATCTTTTACTTATGCGCAGAGAGACGACTGCGCAATATTTTTTATTAGTGATTTTAGTAATGACAAAGAAAAATATAAATTATAAGATTCCAAGTGGTATGTATTATATAATTATCTTCTATAAAATTTATTTATAATAACATGTTTACGTTTTAAACAAAATTGCAGGGATAAAATATATAAAATACATTAGAACCTCTTTAAGTCAAACCTCGATAGGTCGAAAACCTGAACTTGAAAAAGATTTGTTCCCTTCCCTGCAAGTCCCACAAATCATTTTGGTACATATTTTAACTCTATAAAATAAATAGTATCCTGTATCACAAAACATAACAATGTTTTGTTTAAAATCCCTATCTACTCAATTTCAGCGACTTTAAGATTATTAGTCCAGTCATTTGGTGCTCAAAAAGGGGGTTACTTGGAAAGTTTTCCGGGAGTTTTGAAAATTGGTGATTTAATAGATTTTGACGTGCTCTTTTCGAATTTTCAACCTCGACACTTCAGAATTCTGCTCGAGATAAGAGTAAATATACTGCATTGCAGTTTCGATCTCGTTTTCATACGGACCTCTTTTTTTATTTTTCCAGTTGGAGGTGCGTGATTCAATTTTTTCATGCACGAATTGTGATATTGTATATCGTGACAGGTAGCAGAATAAACCAATTTTTAATGTCAATACAAAAATAATAATATCTAGTCATCGAAACATGACAAAAACCAAGACTGTACAGTACATTTACTCAAGTCAATTTTCTAAGGACGAACTGATGGCCAAAATTGAAGGTAATTACTGCCCTTACATGAAAACGGTGAAAGCACAACTTCTCAAAAAATATGGTGACTATATTTTGATTGCCTTCACTGCCAATAACGCTCCTATGGTTTGTTTCCGAAACACAGGATACAAGTTATTGACAGAAGCCTGGTACAATCGAAAAATAGATAACAAGGCAGATGAACGTAGAAACTATTTTCTTCATAAAATGTGTTGAAATGGTTATTGTCAAAAAACTGATGACTGGCGCCTTTTTTTCAATATGGCGGCCCAAGCGGCAACGATTCGAGGTGGTAAAGTGAAAATTCGAAAAGAGCACGTCAAAATCTATTAAATCACCAATTTTCAAAACTCCCGGAAAACTTTCCAGGTAAAACTACCAAATGACTGGACTATTTAAGAATTCCTTGAAATAATGTTGATTAATAATAAATATAAATGTTTGTTACTTGAATTTTTATTCATTTCACCTCTCTTAAAATTAATTAGAATGAATCCTCCAAAAGCCGAAATCCTCCATAAGTCAAAACCTCTATAATTAAATTTTTTGGAGTCTTGTAATGTTCGACTTATAGAAGTTGAGCTTATCGTTAAATTGAAAATTTGATTGTTTCATCTTAAGTTTTAAACTTTATACGTACATTACACGTTACAACGTACGTACACTATAATGGACGATTTATTAGTATTGCATCAACATGCAAGGATTATCGAGTACCTCTTGTGCCTTTTTTTTTTTTCTTTGACGCTGGGAAAACGCCTTTCGCGTTTCCCCCCATGGGAACAGTGGGGGGGGGGGGGATGTGGGGCTCGCCATATGTCCAGGGCACCGAGTGTGCCCCGGTCATCGGAATACCCACTAAAAACCCAGCGGTACCCTTCCCGTCTTAACGGGAGCGCCACGGGATCGCGTGCGCATGCTACCGTGACGCTCTGACGGCCGGCCCGCCTATGCGGACCTCCGTTCACTAGGGAGGAGTCCCAGGGTACTGGGAACCCCCCTAGTCCCGGCGGCGCCTATTGTGGCGGGGGAAGAAGGTGCGCAAAGCGCCGCTTTCTTCTCCCCAGTCTTCTGCGGCGGAGCGGGTCCGCAGCGGCATCTTCCTCCCGCTCCCACTCCGCGGCCTTCTTCTGCGAAACTGTGATGTCGCACCACCATCTCCATCCATCCATCTCTGACCAGCACCCCTCGTTTCCGAGCATCACGTTGATGATGCTCGGCAAGAAGAGGTCTCCGCAAACAACTGCCGCCAGGGAATGCCTCTGGGGCCCCCACGCGGCACACTCCGTCAGAGTGTGATGCGCCGTGTCGAATGGCGTACCACACTCACAGCTGGAGGGTGACACCTCCCGCCGCGCTATCTCGTGCAGGTACTTACCGAAGCATCTGTGTCCGGTAAGCACCTGCATCAGCCTGAACGAGAGCGTGCCTCGTTTCCTTCGGACCACCGCCAGGTCTATCTGCCACTCCGCCATGGACTGCAGCCGTAGGTCCTGCGCTCCGGCGGAGTGGTTTAGATTCGACTGCAGGAAGCTAATAGTTGACGTACTCATTTTGATTTTGTATTAGCTTCCTCAGCTGCCTGGCGGCTTCCTCCTTCCATTGCGGGAGTGGTCCGGGTGCCGAGGACCACTTTTCCCTTCGTGATGGGGGGGTGATAATCCCGCGCCCCCATCATATGCCCAGAAGGCTTGCCGGCCTCTGCGCAGACCGCGCAGCGTAGCTTGCCCGTGCAGCTCGACGATTTGTGACCGTCGGAGCCGCAGCGGTAGCAGAGACTACCTCGCTCCTTCTTCGACGGGCAGAGCGCCCTCATGTGGCCGAGGCCCATGCACCTGAAGCAGCGCATGGGGCGCCGCTCCTGAAGCACGACCTTGGCTGCACTCCACCCGCCGAGAAGGCGGCCGGCATTGGCCAGCTTCTTGGCCGCCGCCAGGGGACACGAGACCTCTTGCGTCTCTTTTAATTGGGCCTTCGCCTTGGCGAGCCCACTCGTCGCCTTTTTGCCGCGGCGGTCGGTAGTGGATCTCACCGTCACTTCGTCATCCGAGTCATCCGAGACCAGAGCTGGCCTCAAGGATGCATCCGGCGCCGTCTCCATCTCTGTGTCAGTCTAAATTTTTTAGTTTTTTGCAGATATCTCCCGAACGGATAAGCCGATTCGGGAGATTGATGGTTCGACGGACGCAAGGCAGAGGGCCCTACACGATCGCCCAACAGACCGAGACAATCGGGGAAGAAATAGGGGATGAAAATACGAAAAAAACGCAAAAATATTGTTGAAAAACAGGGAAAGACAGGTGATATAATAAAAGTTTATATTAACAAAACGTAGCTAGTAATAAGATAAAATTTACAGAATTTTTTTTGAATTTTAGGATACACTATACATATATTAAAGTGAAAAATGTACTGACACTATATTTTTTCCAGTTTATTACAAATATCTCCCGAACGGATAGGCCGATTCGAGAGATTGACGGCTCGACGGGCGCAGAGCAGAGGGCCCTACAAGATCGCCGAACAGACAATCGGACAAGAAATAAGGGATAAAAAACGAAGAAACGAAAAAATATTGATAAAAAACGGGGAAAGACAGATAATATAATAAAAGTTTATATTAACAAAACGTAGCTAGTAATAAGATAAAATTTAAAAGTATTTTAGGACTTTAAGATAACACTTGACACAGATTAAGAGTGAAAAATGAACCTCCCTTTTGTGCCTAAGATAAGCCATAAATAACCTTTATCCTCAATTTTGGTCCCAACCATTGTCCGGGGAGTACGGTGGATGTCGCAGACATTCCAATTGTAGATCATCTAACTTAGTGGTTGTTTGTTGTCCAGTGGGTGGTCTTGCGTTATCGTGAAACAGCAGTGGCCTAGAGCGCCGTGGCGCCGAGCGCGTGGCTAGATTGACCAATCTCGGTTGTTTAGCAGCTAGTTCTTCCTTCATGGTTTGCAGTTGCTGACAATAGATATCTGCGGTAATCGTTTGGCCAGATTATAGAAAGTTGTCGTGAACGACACCGGCGCTAGTCCACCAAACACACAAGTAACTTTTTCTGAGTCAATTTTCCGTTTAAGGCAGGATTTGGCTAGGTCTCCAGTGTTCACCCATTGCGACGAGCGCTTCCGATTATCGTACAGTATCCACTTTTCATCACATGTAATGATTCGATTTAAAATCCCTGCATTATTGTGTCGGTTGAGCAAAGTAACACAGCAGTCGACGCGTGTTTGCAAGTTCGATTCACTCAACTCAACTCAACTTCATTTTCCACTTTGGTCTCCGGCCGCCCACGGGATTGGTTCTGAAGGTCGAAATTTCCAGAACGAAAACGTTGAAAGCAAAAACGTACCGTGCTTTCTTTTGCGACACCAGCACCGTACACATAATTAATCCTTCGAGCTGTTTCTGCAGCACTGATGCCACGGTAGAGCTCGTACTCGTAAATATACCGATATTTCATGTTTTCCATTGTGCGGTAATAAGCGACGCCAATGAAAAAAATAATGAGGAAAAAACAAATGAATGACTGTTTTCTTGGAATTCTTAACCAAAGAGGAGATATTTCAGATCAAAGTGGTCAGTACAACAAAACGCTAATTTCATATGTCAGGACCTAATACTAAAACGCGCACCAAGTAAGGATTTTAGGAAATTCCACTCACAAAAGGGTCAAATAAGGGATGAACCGTTGTAAGGAAGCCCATCATTTTCAAAGTTAGAAGCATTATATTTCATATACAAGCTTCTGGTTAGAAATAAATAAAGAAACATTTTTTTTTTGTGTTTTTCAATTCGTCACCTAAGAGGGTGAAATAGGAGTTGAAAGTTTTTATGGGGAGTTCCTCTTTTTTGATGTAAGAAGCATGAAATTTTATATACTAGCTTCTGTTAGAAATAAATAAATACGTATTTCAGGGTTTTTAAAAATCTACCCCCCAAGACAGTGTGACATTCTTTCGAGTTTCAAAGAATATAGTTCCCTCTTAATATGTGCTTCACCATGACAATCAATAAGTTTCAAGGCCGGCCATTGAGTATGACGGGCATTGATTTAAGTGAAGACTTTTATGTTGGGTGCTCCAGAGTAAGCTTTGCCAGTAACTTAGTAATTTTAGTCTCCCAAAAGGAAACACCGAGTGTCGTGGAAACACAAAGAGGTTAAGGTAAAATAAAGTTTTCAGTCAGTTAAATAGTTTTGTTTAATCTTAATATTTTAGAATCAATACAAATAAATAAAATGGAAATGTCTATCTGTGTTTCAAAATAACTGCCTCTTTTGAAGATAATATGGCTATTTGCGAGATACCAAAACCAAAAAAATATTTATTTTTATTTTTGGCTGTTTATCCAGGCTAATCTTTGAAATGGCTAAAAATTACAAATTGAAATAAGTCTTTATTTCATCAAAATCTGTCAGCCTGTCAAAAGTTATAAAAATGTAGGTAATTTTGTCGTTATAATATATGTATATAAAGGCGATGTGCTAAATTTCTGAATCGGGATGTTAATTCTGAATCGCGGTGTCCAGATTTCCAGAATAGAGTGACCTTCTGCCATGTTAGGATTCGTGTTTAGTTTAGTAATTTTATTATTGCAATGATAATATTGAATACTTTATGGCGTTAGGTTGCAATGATTAACTCGGTTGTATTTTTGTTCTATTTTTAGTTTTTAGATTATTACTTTTTACTTTTAAGGTTACCTATTTTACCTAGTTGTAGGGTTTAATAAAGTTTGCATTAAATTGTTTAGTTTTATTCTTATTTATAGTTCAATTAGATGAGAAAGTATTATTTTTTTCTAAAACTTTTTAGTGTATTTTTATATATATTATTTTTATCATTACTTATCTTTTAGTTTTGAGTTTTCATTAATAGTTAGCTTGCCTAAATCATAGGGGATGTAAGGGGAGTCTACAACGACCTTAGACTCCTTACCGTCAACCTCACCTACACGTGGTGAATCCTGCAGACCAACGAACGAGGCTCTGGCGACTGAAATCGTGGCGGTATAACCACAAATACTGGGATCCTAAAATGCATAACCTATTATACAGCGTTATCTGCAAAAGATTTCCAGCTACTGCGGTCACCAACCCGCCTGCCAAGCATGATGACTATGGCAATAAACCCCAAATGCGCGACAACACAAATGAACGGCCCCCAATTCCCAGTAGTCACGTTATTCCTGGCCACGGTACCGGCCATGGTAACGGTGCGACGGGAGTTGCTAAGAATCCCCGGGCTACGGTAGGGTACCACAAACGGCGACTGTTTCTGGCCACATACAATGGACGCTCTCTGCGGCTGGACGAACATCCTACAGAATTGGAAGTAGAGTTAAGTTGTATTAACTGAAACTAGACCCACTATGGGTCTATCAGAAATCCGAAGACAGGGCGATGACACTAGATGCCGGTTACTTGCTCTACTTCCGAGTTGTTATGGGTAACTTCAACGCCAAAGTGGTAGTATAAGAAGATGGTGAATCAAGGGTAGGAAAATTCGGCTATGGGCGCAGGAATTATCGGGGACAAATGCTAGTAAGCTTCCTCGAGGCTCAGGGATTATTTCTGATTAATTAATTTTTCCAGAAAAAGCCCTGAAGGAAGTGGACCTGGCGAAGCCCCGATAACGTGACAATGACTATCGACTTCATTTTATCCAATAAGCGCCAAATATTCAGGAATTTCTCCGTGATCAACAAGGTAAGCACCGGAAGTGATCACCGCCTGGTAAGATGCACCCTGAATATTAAAACTAAAATCGAACGATCGCGGTTATTGAAGTCGACTCGTAGGCCAACTCTGCCCCAGGTCAAAGCTGGCTGCGAAAGCTCACACTACAGAATCGATTTGCCATTTTGGAAACCAAGCAGGACATTGACGACGCCACTAACAGTCTGGTGCGTGTCATCCGCGAGGTGGGCCAAAATTACTTTCGACAAAAGAGCTATGGACGTAAGTCGAAGCTCTCAGGCGAGACTCTGGACGAGATGACGAAAAGACGCGAACAGTAAAATATGACGCCATCTGAGTGTCAGGCACTTAACAGGAAGGTTAAAAAACTGATAAGGCGTGAAGCAAGACGACCGAATACCCGGAATATTGAAGATGCTATAGCACTCAATACGGGCTCAAAGGTTCTTGCAAAGTCACTTACCTGTTGCTGTCACCTGACAAAACTCAGAACCACTCAAGGCACAACGTGAGTCAACGTGACTCAAAACCAGAGATTCTTGCTGAAGTCGCAAAGTACTATGGCGATTTATCACGAGTATCTCCACCTGAGTCCCACAGTGCAGATGATCCACGAGCCAGACTAACACGCCACCATCAGACGAGCTTCCAGACATCGTCTTGTGCGAGATTAGGATTGCTCTCGGACAACTTGGAAACAACAAAACTCCAGGAGATGACGGAACTACCTCAGAACTTCTTAAAGCAGTAACTCCAGTTCTGAGAGAGCTGGCAAATATCTTCAATTCCGTCCTCCACAATGGTATTACACCGAAGGCATGGAGCAGTGGCGTGGTGATGCTATTTTTCAAGAAGGGTGATAAAGCTCTTTTCGAGTGATGAAGTTGTTTTCGAGGGTAATCACGAACAATTTTGCCCAAAAATTCGATGATTTCCAACCCGTACGAAGCCGCAACCATAACCGTCCAAGTACAAGATCAGAGCACAAGACCAATCCAATTGCATCGCGGGGTAAGACAAGGGGATGTAATCTCCCCGAAACTTTTTACCAATGCATTGGAGGACGTCTTCAAGACGCTCGATTGGATTGGACGCGGTATTAATATGAATGGCCAACACATTTCACTCTGCAAGATTTAGAAGAGATGCTAAACAGCTTTCAGCAGCAGATTCTTCAAGATAAGTAGGTCTCGGAATGAACATAGAAAAGACCAAAATTATGGTCAATCATCATATATCCCCGAGACTGGTGTTCGTAAATGGCTCTTCACTCGAAGTTGTGCAGGAATACATCTACCTGGGACAAACTATACAACTGGGCCGGCACGACTTTGAGAAGGAAGCCAAAAGAAGAATACGTTTGGGCTGGGCGGCATTCGGTAGGTTGTGACGCAACATTTTTGAAACGTCGATCCCTCTGTCCCTTAAGACCAGGGTCTTTAACCAGTGCGTCCTACCTGTAATGACTTACAGTGCCGAAACATGGACACTCACCGTAGGACTGGTCCACAAGTTTAAGGTCGCTCAACGAGCTATGAAACGCGCAATGCTTGGGGTTTCTCTGGCAGATAGAATCCGAAATGAGGACATTCGCCAGAGAACTAAAGTCACCGACATCGCGCGTAGAATTAGCACGCTAAAGTGGAAGTGGTCATGTCTCCAGACGCATTGATGGCCGATGGAGACGACACGTGTTAGAGTGGAGACCACGTTTAGGCAAACGTAGTGTACGTCCTGCAGCAAGGTGGACCGACGATTTGAAAAAGGTGGCAGGTACGGGATGGATGCGGGCTGCTCAAGATCGGGATGGTTGGCGTTCTTTGGGGGAGGCTTTCGTCCAGCAGTGAAAGGCGACAAGCTGGAAAACTAAAATCATAGTATATATTAAAGTTCGCATTAAAATTTTTAGTTTTAACTTTATTTATAGTTTTATTAGATTTGATAGATTAGAATTAAGGAATGTATTTTTTTCAATTAGTTGCTGCTGGGCAAATATATGTGGCATGTCTACACGTGAGTCAAGCCAATGATATCGGTGTCCTAGCAAATGGAAATAATGCACCTAAAATAGTATAAAAGAGAGACATTACAATAATTCAGTAAATCCATTTTTCTTAAATTACTAGAATAATAATAATCACACTCGTATTATGAATACGAACGGTTGTGTGTGTTGTGAATATTTGGTTCTTCTTCACGCTGTATCCCATCTATACAAACTACAAACTTATATATATAAAGATTTAATTACAATTATTATGAAAAAAAATTGTCGTATTATAATAATATATATAATAGGACTAATAAATATTCTTTAATTCTAAAATGTATATCAGTTATAAATTGGGCACTAAACAAATCGAAGTAACGACGCAATGTCGCAACAAACGTGTATATATATATATATATATATACTGTAAATAAGCTCACACAGAGCGCCCAAAGCGAGATGCGCACGGTAAATAAGAATAACGGTGCTTTTACAACCTCCGCACCGGTGCGCGCCTGCCTCGCCTCGGAACATTGCCAATTCCCATTGCTCAAGTCTTAACATTGGAATTTCTCACTTGTACGACCATAAATAGATTTACTATTCATTTTCAGTATAGATATGCATATTTAATAACTGGTTTAGAGTCCTTTGAAATTCGTTTCATAACTGTAGTAGCATATTACCCGCGAAGCCTTCAATGTCGTCGTGTGAGAAACTTACGTACTGGTCATTAAGTACAAAAAACATTCATTAATCTCTTCATAGCCGCGTTTAAGTCGAAATCTTAGTGTAAATATATTTAATGATTTTCCATTACAAAATCGCCGTTGTACGGTATGTCAGCATCAGGTTTTTTTTATCTTGATTTATTATGGGTAAAAACAAAAATTTCAAAGTTAGATTTGCAATTTAAATAAATTACAAACGATATAACAGGAGATTTTTTTTTTTTAGTAAAATAACACAAACTTATATGTATCAATGTTTATTAACATCATGATTAAGACAAAAAGTAACAGCGTCAAATTTTATTCAAAAATGAAAAAAGAATTCGTTACAATAATACTCTTTATCTATATAGTAGTCAATCATTATATTCTGCATTTCATTATAAACACTTTACACATTATCTAGTAAAATAAAACCCTATGTTGAGTGTACCATCAAAACATGTTCTGCGTCATGCAAAACAAACGAATAGAAGAATATACTATATAATAATAAATTTCTCATTGGAATACGTTACAATAAAATGATTTTATTACAGATAGTAAAAGTGTGTATATTTTAAACATTTAACAAAAGTATATGTTTGTATATGTATATTTATAGTGCGATATAAAGTCATGATGGACTATCTTTTTTCAGTGTTTATTTCTTATTACTAAAATTCATCTACTCTGCAGTCGTTTTAATGCATTTAAAAGTAAACATGTATTCATAGAAAAAAAATTATA
Source organism: Nymphalis polychloros (assembly GCA_905220585.2). Lineage (NCBI taxonomy): Eukaryota > Metazoa > Arthropoda > Insecta > Lepidoptera > Nymphalidae > Nymphalis > Nymphalis polychloros. The sequence continues at coordinate 8,254,956 of HG992247.1, forward strand.
ATTGCTGAGCGAAACATATTTTCAAATGGCACAATACGCATGTTAAGATCGGAATAAAATTATATAAAATGAATTATTGAGTTCATCGTAACATGACAGGTTATGATAGATTAACGTGCCTTATATTATTAAAATAGCTAGCAATAAGTAAGCGGAGGAATTAGTTTAGCTAAAACTCTTACTAATGTCAACAAGGTATAATAGCAGTAACTAAAGATGAGAACGACAAAACCAATTTCCGTTTGATTTTTAAGAATTACATATTTATTTATTAAAATGAATACGTTAAAAATATTAAAAATACTCTTAATATATTACAAATAGTAAATAAAAATAGCTCAGCAACATCAATTTATTGATGTACTAAAATTAATCAATAGCTTAAAATTTAAAAAAGAGACAAAAATATAATTAACAATGAAAATGTGGCCCAGGAACACGGAGGTGGAATCCTAAAGCTCTTAACAAAATTTATTATTATTATATCTCTCTATTGGTGTATTTTTAACTTATACTATTCAATTCCTATACTAAAGTGATACATTTAAAGTGTCGCCCTTTCGATTGCAGAACACGATTGTTGGCGACGAAAAATTCATTTCGATTCTAAATCTAACTTACGTGACGTAACAAATTCGCGTCAAAAACAATAAACCATGAGGGATATCAACTAAATACAGGCGTTATTTCGGATTGCAACTAGAAAGTCAAACATCTGGACTCGGGGTAGCAGTTTCCGTATTTGTATTCTGTAAAGAAAACATATTTTTACCTTACAAATGAAAAAAAATCGCCTGCCCTAAATGAATAAATTTACCGCCAGTGTCATTCTGGATCTTGTAAAGATTTTAATGATACAGATACATCCAAATCTGTTCAGGCATTATTTTTACCATTACCAGTTAAGGCGAACATACATATACCCTGAAAACAGTACAATACTTTTTAAGCAGTATGTCGTAACCGTTTTCAAGGTCGATTGAAACCGCCTCAACGGTTTTCAGTGATATAATATGACATACATACTCACGGAAAAAAATTACTTACAACGAGTTTGTCAGGGTGCAGGCCCGCCCAGTGGACGAAGGAAGGCAGATCGCGCGCCGGCAGCTCGGCCGCCAGCGCCTTCACGCGCAGGTTGCGGTCGTCCGTCAGCAGCACCACCTCGCGCAAACGCCCCGCGGCGCCCTCTGCGCCGGACAAATCGTTGGCAAAGGTTTGCACATGTTACAATATGAATAAAAAATGTATGCTATCGGTCGACTGGTACACTAGGATACTTCCACATAAATGGATAACTATAAATAAATTTATCCTAACCGTTGGCCGCAGTGCTGGCGGTGGCGTTGGCGGGCGGGTCTGCGGAGACGGCGGGTGCGGCGGAGAGCGCGGGCGCGGCGGTGAGGTTGGCGGTGAGGTTGGCGTGCAGGTTGAGCGCGGTGGCGAGCACGCGGTCGTCGTTGGTGCCGCGCGCCGCGTCGTGCTCGGCGGCGAAGGCCACGCCGCGCGCCGCCAGCAGCGAGCCGCGCGCCGTGGCCAGGCGCACGCCGCCGCCCCCCGCCGTGAGCCACGCCAGCGCCTCGCGCGCCGCGCCGCCCACGCGCGCGCAGCGCCGCAGTCCCTCCAGCTCCGACACCACTGTCGGGGAACATCACTTATTCGAATGGACCCTAAATTTGGCCACAAAAAAGCAATAATAATAATTTTCAATCATCGGTAGGCCGAAGTATCGTTGACGTACGATACGATACTCGTTACGACTTCCGAGTCATCGTATCCAGATATATGACCTTAGAGCCGTAGTTTCATAGTCGATTCAATTCGAGTGATTATGAGTAATCAAAAAGATACAGTCGTACTATTTGCGATGTCGTTGCCGTTAAGTGGAAAGTGTAATGTGGAATGCATGATTCATGTTCTAGCGTTAGTTGGTGACGTTCAAGTTCTTTAAATAAAATGAAGTAAAATTGCCAAATAGCGGAATCAACATTTTATATTCATCGTGTAACAATTTATGAAGGTAACTTGATTGAGCAAGATATTCTTCATACCGATTTTTATAAAAAACCGTCGGTTTTTTTCGTCGGCGAAATAATATCACTAAAGATTGTATTTTCGGTATTAACATTGTTAACATCATTGGTCAGTCAGAAACAGACAGACACGTATATGATCATATCAAATTAATGATCTTTTATTTGAAAACTACAACCTTCATTAACATAAAAATATAATTCGAATGGTAGTCACTACCATCCGACAAAACGAATTCACAACCTGAAAGGCTTTCTTTTGTTCAGGATGGCAGCTTACAAATACAAAGTTTAAAGAGAAGAGACAAACCGACGAGTGGCACTGCGAGCTGGTAAGGCTGCCCGGGAGCGGCCGCCACGGCCTGCAGCAGCGGCAGGTGGTCGATGAAGCAGTTGGTGTCGGGCACCAGCCAACGCGGACGAACCTCGACTTCAACGCTCACCCAGCTGCTGCTGAGCATTTCCTGCAACAAAAATGCAAACTGTAGACGGCGGCTTATGAACGAGCGATTCTTCTTCTAATACAAGGTGCATGATATTAACGCATTTGTTGGATTTGCTAACATCAACACTATCGTACGATCTCGACGACTTCGATCAAGGAATCATAAAAAATACCGGTTTAAAACAAATCCGCCGGATACAGTCGGCAGGCTAAAAGAGATTTACCTACGCAAAAAAATATTAATTTCGACCAATTTCTCCATCAAGGAAAAAATTACCAAAGTTTTTTTGCAGACTTTTTCAGTATCATTGCACGAACCGAACAAGTAATACACGTTTAAGCATTCGAAATATAAATAATATCAATACGAACTTGTTTCAGAAATGTTTCTGTAATGTGTCACAAACCTGCATTCGCTGTCGGCGTTGTTCGAGCGTGGCTTTCCGAGATTCGAGTTGCTCTTTCCTCCTGAGTAATTTTCGCGTCGTTTCGTCCGCACCTTCCGGCAGCTCCTCGCTAAGACTGGTGGGACCGCTCGTTATACCGCTGGCACTGTCATCGTCGTCTGCAGAATCTTCCGTCTAAAATAAACACGGACAATTTCGAATCTTATACCTTTCGATTCTATGCTATAAAAATATGTCCAAACCTTATAAACGAACGATTTGACCTTGAACCTTATAAATGAATGATTTTTAAACTAATTTTAAAACCAATTAAATATCGACATCATCATAAAGCCAGTCTTGTATCGATAGTACGTTCGTTAAATTTTTGACCATCCGATACGGACCAAAACTGTGGGTTTGTACAAATCTAAAAATTAAGTTAAATTAATTACTTTTTTTACTACATAATAATTTAAATACGATATAAATTACAATTATTATATATTATTTCATTTACCTCAGTATTGATTACACGCCGACAATTTCCGTGAATAATATGTGACGTCGTAATGTTAAACTACACGAGCAAATATCATATCGCAAAAAGTAGTAATCAAGTGGAACTGGACTAGCAGGCCTGTGATTAGCGCGTATGCATAGAAATTTACTCTCGTTCTCATCGACGTGTGCACGTTAACATTATGACGTCAAATACATTCGAGGCGCATTTTATGTTACGTGTTTATTCTACACATTTTTGTAAATATATAATTGTATTTAAACTTAATATTACTATAAAATATAATACTTTGTTTATAAATAGTTATAGTAAATAGCGTTTACCAGCTGTTGCATGGGCGCGTAGTTGACCTTCGCGTGCTGCACCGCGCTCACGTACCGCGGCTGCGAGCCGTCCGGGTACTCCAGCTTCAGCACCGGCGGCTCCACGCCTACTAGGTACCTGCATATTCAGTAGTAGTATCGTTTCCATATTTAACGTGTTTAGTTCACGATTAAGAGCTAAAAATGTTCATAGGGGTTTCGGAATCGTGCTCGGTAAAATTTGATATGCGTATGTTGTGGGCCCACGCACTATCTAGCCCGACGATATCTCACGTTTTACCGAGACGGTTCCTTGGCCAATTCGAACGGCACACGGCCATTTCAGCTCTCTTATTGTACAGATCGAGTATGTTACTTTAGTTCCCTGTCGAATCTACTCATCGCTGACGTGACCCTCCAAAGACACTTCGATTTTAGCCCTTTCCATAGTTCGCCGAGTAACTATGTATTGTTGAACGAGATGCTCCGTGGCACCGGATCGGCATCGCCGGCACAATGGTATTATTTACTCGCCGTTTATCTAACTTCCGAAGCATGTTCAATTAATTGCCTAAGTTACTAAGTCTAAGCGCTTATGGATAATTTCATCAGCCGCTCGACGATTTAGCAATGATTAAAACGAAAAAAACCGCTTTGGAATCCGTTACGTTACGTCACACTTAACCGAAAACTACAACCACACGTACCGTAATGTAAAATGCGAAAACAACCAAAGAAGCAAAACTCAGCACAGTCAGGAGGGCTGGGTGAGTACTCACTCGGTGCCGAAGAACAGCAGCTTGCGCGTGCGCAGCGCGTGCTCGGCGCGGTGCGGCGCGGCGGCGGGCGCGGCGGGCGGCGCGGGCCGCAGCCACGCGGCCGCGGGCTCCATGTACATGAGCGGCGTGAAGCCCGCCAGCGACGCGTCCTCCGCCAGCCGCACCATCACCAGCCCTGCCGCACGGCTTTGCTTTACTTCGACGTATTTACTTTTTAATTATAATAACGAGGCAGATGAGCAGGTGATTAGCTGTGGCCTATACCAGCAACGAGACAAAAAAACTTTGACATCGAATTGAGGCGATAAATCAGCTTGACTGATACTTAAAAAAAAACATCAGTAAAAATAACAAAATGTGTCCTCCACTCAAAATAAAACAAATAAATGTTGAGTTGGTGTTTTGTTATAGCCTTATCGATATACTTTACCTTCTTTCATTTCGCTTTCAAATTCGATAGATTTGTCGTCGAGGTCTTCGAGTATATTCATAAGCTTCGCGAGCCAATCCCAAGGATCGCTGTCGTGTCTGAATACGAAGAAAATTTCATTACTCCAAAACTATTTGACCACCAGCCGTTAGTTTCACAATCTTATTATACTTACTCTATTTCGAAATTGTCCAATGACGGTGGCGGATTCCATATGCTACTATGACATAACATCCAATCTGACCACACCTAAAAGAAAATATTATATTATTCTTTGTATTTACTTTAAGGAACTCTTATTTAAATTCGAACAACGTAGGCCGAAGCTAAATTCACATAACTTTCATTAAGTACCTTTTATTAAAGCTATTTATAATAGTTACAACAAACGATCAACGATATCTTATAAAATATCTCAAAACTAAAGTATCTTAGTATTTTCCACCATAACAAGTCATACACTTTATAATAAATTAATTTACTTTACTTTGGTCAAATATCTGTTGTTAATACATCGGTTTTATATTTTTATTAATCTCATAAAACAATATAAAAATGTTTAAAACTGAAATGAATATATTTGTTTAATGATTTTGACACCATAATTACGGGACTACCTTTATAGCGGGTAATAATAATAGTGCGTCCGCATGCTGCTGCGTGTGCGCTGGTTCCGGTAACAACGCGCAGCAGCGTTCCAGCAGCGCGCCGAACATAAGTAGCGACACCCCCAAAGCGCATTCAAGCCATGCTGTTCTTTCGCCGCCATTTTCATTTCCTAGATATAAAAATGTTTTTTATAAAACTAGGACAAATCTAATAAAATGTAATGTACCGTATGTGTTTTATTAACATTTATAATATATGTCAATTTTACATAGTGAGGTCTTCGATCATAATCGTCAAAACATAGAATTTGTGGATGCATAACTCTTAAGTCCCTGCTGAAAGTAGAACGTATTGAAATAAAACTTGACAAGGATAGCTTATATCATGGAATTTTATTATGAGGAATAAAGACTTCAATAAAATCAAATATTTTACACATCTAGTAGTTTTTTTATAAGATATACATAAGATAAGAAAAAAAGACTAGGTAAGTTAAAAATGTTATAAACACTGTTTTATTTAACGAGAAATCCTTTCATTAATTAATGTTATTCATTGCCCTGTAAAAAGAAATGCTAAGAAAATGAAATTGTAATATAATTATAATTATAATCATAAAATATAAAAAACACGTAAAGGTACTGTTACATGAAAAAAATAATGTTGCAAATTTCTTGGAGGAATATTGACATATTCAATGGGTAAGAATAGAGATGGCGTTGAAGATGACGGACAACATGTCAGTGCTAGCAAGCCGGCCAGTTATAAATAGAAATAGACGGCTAAAAATACTTCGCACGGATTACACCTGCAAACGTGAGTCGCTTACTATCTTTAAACTTGCAAAACTAGACGCATAACACTAAGACCGCTGTTAAGTCTAAATTAAAATCTAGTAGTAATAGCAGTTACATTAGTGATGTTGTTATTACCATAATAATTTAAAGACTTTAAATGGTATAGTTGAGGATTTTATACCTTCTATTTATTGTTTAAATAAAAAAAAGTAATTTTATCATCTTTATATAACCATTACCTGAGAAATAATAACAACTGTAAACTTTAATAGTCATTTTATGTTTTGCTTCAAAATATTTTATCGCGTATAGATAATGACCGTATGCAAAACAAGGTGTTTATTTAAAGAAAACATTTAATTATTAATAAATCAACTTTATCTTAAAACGGATTGAGTACAATTACCAAAATCATTTTCTAATGAATATAATCGTCGATGTAAAAATAAAAGAACGGAGTCAGTGGAATCGGTTTGTTAACCCGTGGTCGTCATGTCTACAATCTCACCAACGTGCTCCGACGCAGGCGACGGCGCTGACCCTACAGTGCAACAACCTCCACCTTGTAATTATAAGCTTTTGTTGCACACAAAACTGCAGGAAATACGACCGCTAACGTATATTTATAAAGTATTTTTAAAGAAACCTGCAATAAACACATCATTCAAATGAAACGGCGTCAACCAAATCGGTTTTTATTTTGTTTTTATCAACCTATTATCGCAGTCCTGATAGTCTACCATAGCTAATTACATGAGTCTAGAAAATAGCGTTTTTTATCGATTGAATAATTTCTCGCAACGATTGTATTCGTTTCGGTTCGCTTGTCTGAGAAGGTCACAAAAACTAGAATTCCAGCTATTAAAACATAACATATTAAATAGCTTTTAAGTACTTTATAAGAAACTTGTAATATTATGTATAAATCTAAACCGTCGAAGTAATTAAAATATTTTTTTCGAGAATCGTTTGCTATCCGCAGAGTTGTAACTTTTGAGGATATATTTAATGTTTTGAAAGCAAACGAGACATAATTTCAACAATTTTCGAATGATATGGTTATAAAAGAAGTTATAATTTACACGTAGCTGCGTTTGATATTGATCAACTCCTACAGCTAGACATCGCTTTATTAAGATCAAAGATATTAAAACGTGAAACCTGTTCGTTATCAAGTTAGGTCGGGCTATTTATCCCGTACCGTGAATATACATTATTATAAATTATAAATTGTTATTTATTATTTATATACTATCATACATTTATTTATTATCCATTAATATATGAGGTTAAAAACATAAAGCTTTTGTTTTATACCAACTTTTTCTTTAATACGTTTAAAGAAATTATAATCAAACTATTAAATAAAGCTGAAGAATTTGTTTGTTTGATCCGGCTAATCTCAGGAACTACTGCTTCGTCGAACCAGTTCGTTCGGTCGAAAATTATTTTTGTGTTGTATAGTCCTTTTATCACGCGTGTAGGGTGAAACCACGCGCACAGCTAGTATAGTATAATATTATGGAACGTATTATTCTTTGTCGACTTTGCCGTACATATTATTTTTGTATTATAGTCGTAATATGTCGTTCGGATCAATTTTATTTGTGATTTATTAAAAAGTTATGGTATTTTGGTCTTCCTTAGCCATAAAATACTATAACTTGTCATTGTTGATACTTAAAGTATAATATGTATAGGTAATCTTTTGTTCGATTCACCAGATCGAAAGAAACTAATATTAAAATCATTTATTCAAATACAGTCAACAATGATAAAGTACATAAATAATTTATCTAATGGACGTAATCAATCTGTATTTTTTATTTTAAAAAAAAACAGAGTAGAACACTTAACGTTAACTTGTACAGCTATACAGCGTGTAACAAAAACCCTGTCCGTTCCGAAAGGGGCATATTGGTGTGTTATAGACATAACTAAAAATAATATTAAATATCAAATGTTCATTATTATAAAAATGTTATTGTAATTTAAAATACACATTTTAGCGCCCAAATTCCCTAACATCGAGCAAATTTTTTGAAATGTGACGACACCAGCACGTGTAAAGCCGTGTCACTACTACTAAACGCGATATTGTGCGATATTATTTGCCAGCTAAAATAAAAACGCCACAAATCACCTAGCTCACACTCTCAGCAAATCTGAGCTAATTGGACTCTAGCGCGTAATTTATTTATTTTCTTTATTTATTAAATTTTTCAGGGAAACAAAAAGATTAATGAGCGTGATGGAAGACTGCCCTAAGCTATTACCAAATATTTTATTACTTTTCGTTCGAACACATTTTTTTTTTATTAAGCCGACACTGGTCCATTCCAGGCGATGTCGGCTTCTTCAAAGAAGCGGCGGAGCGAGCGTCGGCACGTGACATTTATTTTATTTTATTTATTTATTTATTTATCCAAATGACAACTTAGCTTATTTCTAATACAAAATATACAAGAATAAAGGGTTACAATGTATTATGCAGTGAATACGTAACTAAAATAAAATTGTAGAATATAATAATGCTAAGCAACCCAAGTTCGATTCATATTACCCTCCGTAGTAGGTGAATTGAATGAGGAGCCAAATTCTCGATCGCGTGTCACTAGCTTTGTTTATAGCTTTGTTTCTCAAAAGTAAGCATGTTTATGTTCGCGCGCGCATGTATGTGTATTTGAGTGTATGTGTGTGTACGTTTGTGTGTGCAAAAGAGATTTTAAAGAGTAGTTAGTAGTTTTTTTTATTTGTTTTAATTGAGCTAGGTTTTAACTTCAGGTTTTAACAATATTTCAGTGTCATCATATGTTAACATTTTAAGATATTTATGCAGTTTTGTCTTGAGATTGTGTTTAGTAAGATCCTTGATAACCATATTCATAGATATTTTATTATGTAGGTACGGAGCTAAATAAGGATAAAAAGATTTAGTGAAGGCTAATTTATACGTTGGTTGTTCATATACCCTGTCTTGTCGCTGCTTGTTTCTGGATACATTACTTTGCTTTGTACGTTGTGTCATCAATATATCCATTATATACATTTGCCGAACTGTAAAAATGGCAGATTTTTATATAGTAGAACGGTAGGATACATATAATCCTTAAATGACCTTTAATATAGTCCTCTGAGCTCGTTCTAGTGTAAGCATTGAAGTTTTACTTGCACCACGCCATACAGAAATTCCATAACATAATAAAGAGTAACCAAAAGCGTGATAAATTGAGGTCAGAAGATTTAAATCACAAACACTTGAGATTTTTAAAAATGAAGATTAATTTTCTAAAACGTCTCAACTCAACACTAATATCTGTTCTTTCCATCATAAGTGTTGATCTATTATTATTCCGAGGTAGTTTATAAATTCGGTTTGATTCAGTATTTCACAGTTGCACTGTCTATCATTACTATAATTAATACAGTAATGTGCTTTTAAAATCATGGAATGTAATTTTAGTTGTTGATTTGCACATATACTGAAGTATTCTATGATCATCACATTACTAATCCATTTTCCAACTTTAAGAATCTGAGTTCGGCCAGACATGTAATTAATAAAAAAAATTAGAGGTAATCCTCGAATTCCTATATTTTCGAGTTTTTCAACCATAATTGGAACAGACACAGTATCAAACGCCTTCTGTAAGTCAAGAAAAATGCCAAGACACTTACTCTGATTATCAAGATTATTTACAATATGTGATATTAAACTTTTCATGGCATCCGAAGTTGATCTCATATTCCTAAAACCATATTGATTTGATGCTAAAATATTATTTTTCTCTAAATATAGTTTTAGTCTAGCATTAATAATTTTTTCAATTATTTTCGATAATGTTGGTAAAAGCGAAATTAGTCTGTAATTAGAAATATTGTCTCTTTGTCCAGATTATATTGGATTATATTGGAATAATGATTGATTTCTTTAATGCTTTTGGAAATAAACCGTTCTCAAAACATAGGTTGCAGATGGATGTAATTGATTTTGTTAAAGCATTTATCGCCATTTTATACACAGTTGAAGTAATACCATCCCAACCACATGCATTAGTATTCTTGAGTGATTTAATTACTTGAGCTACCTCGAACTCATCAGTTGGATTCATATAGAACGAGTTCATTTGGTTTGAGAATTTAGACTACATACCTAGTAGCTCCGTCTCAGTGATTTGTGTTCTACTAATTATGTTATTTGCCAATTGTTTCCCAACACTACCGAAATAATTATTTGCATAATCTATTGACTTTTCAGGACTTGTTTCTATTGATAATACATCCAATGATGTATCTCTATGCTTATCCAAATAACAGATCGTTTTAATACATTTCCATTGACTTTTCATTTTTTTTTTTTTTTTTTTCATTTTTTTTTGTTTAATATATAAACGTAATATAATTGTTTATTTTTATTAAGTACTTTTATACATGTATAACGATATCTAGTATAGCTAATTTTAAGAATTAGATTGTCAGGCCCTTACGTAATTTACAGTGTAGCCTATATCTACGTTTTATGCATCTGATTAAGCCTGGGGTAATCCAAGGCTTGAGATTTTTCTTTGTATTTGATAACTTAATGTTTACAGTGTGGTTATCTAATGCCTTTACAACAATTTCAAAAAAAGTATTTGTGACTTCTTCTGGATCTTTATTTAGAAATTTCTCATCCCACTCAATATTTTGTAAGAATTTAATGACTGAAGCGTAATCTATCTTTTTAATTAATTTTGTATTTATATATTTTTAGCTGTAGTCCTAGATAGCGATATAATGACAAATGCATGATCCGTTAGGGATGATTGACACACTATAGTTGTAGTTTCATATTTCGTTTTGGCTAAACAGTGATCACATGGAGAAGTAATGTTGTAGAATAATCGATAGTTTGACTATCGATAGTAATGCATTCGATAGTATTGCAATACCCATTAGTTTTAACCAAAACTTATCGATTTTATCGATGGTTTTGGACTATCTTAATGATTTTTCATTAACTAAATTGATTGTACAAAACCATCGATGCTATTAATAGTATCGATATGTTTTGGTTAAAAATAATGTATTTTGCAATACTATCGACAGTATCGTTTTTATCGAATGAATTACTATCAATAGTGTCGGTAGTTTTGCTGTTATCAATAGTATTCTAAATTTCACACGTGTAAATGTTATCGATAAACTATCGATTTATTTTCACTTAACTATTACACTATACTCACTCACTCAGTTTGGCGCGTAAACTTCTTACGAGTGGTCGTTTTGTAGCTGTGCTTTTGTTCCGCGATATGTTTTACGTTTCCTTATCAAGAGTATTTCAATATGTTAATATGTCTGAGTATGAGTAATTATGACCAAATTAAATCAGGAGCAAATGTGTTACAACGCATCCGTCCAAACTATGTGCAACGGTGCTAGTAAAATTCAGTTTCTTACTACTGTACCGAACGATTAAGAACAGCTGATCAACTGAGGTCATGGCCTTATGTCCTCGCTGCCCGATAGGTGAATACCTAGCAAGCGCTTTCGTCACGCCTGTGTTGCCATGTGATTTTCGTCATTTTATTTAGTTACATATTAATTTTACTCGGGTTAAGTTTTTTACTTAGTATTTTAAAAATGATTACATATATTAAATCGACACACGATACCTAATAACCACTTCAAAAAATTACTTAAATAAATATATTAATTGTGTTTAACGACACTGTTGGTGGTTAAAACGCGGACATGACCTCGTGTCTTAGCTACCCGATAGGTAAGAGCTATCGAGCGCTATTGCCCGCAACTGTGTTTCCATGAAATTGTCGCCATTATTTTTTTTAAAAAAAATCCTTCTAATTTTATTGCTTAGTATTTTAAAAATTATTACGTAAATAGAACCGACACACGATACCTAATAAACACTTCACGGGTCGGACACGAATTTTGTAACACACTGTATATGTAAGCATTTGTTTTTTATATGATTTTGGATTTATCAAAATCATCAAATTTAATTTAAATCCGACGAAAGATTTATTTATAGCCTAAAATTTAATATAAAAAAAAGTTATGTATATTTTAAGACATTCAATTTATCGCTAGGGTAAGTGCTTGTTTAATTGTTTAAACTATTTTTCAAAAAAAAAGTGCTTGTATTATTTTACTTAATATCTCAAAAGTAGGTATTATGTATACTGCTTTCAATAACTTTTAAATCGTAATCTTGGCTTTACTTATACTAATTATAAAAGTTAATGATATAACCGGGTCGGATTCCAGCTTCTCCGAGTAATAATAACGGCATAACATGCTATCCGATGCACGCACATGACCGTCACAAGGACAATACACTCGAACCGCTATAAATAAATGTATGACATACAAATTACGAGCGGAAAACGAACCCTGTGAATCGTTAAATCGTTTTTTCGTGTCTGTTGCAAATTATATTAAGTACTAACGTTCGACGTATCTTCACGGAACCGATTGCGCTGAGCAAGAATATAAATAACTCTTATTAGAATGTCGAACAGATAATATATCGTAATCGCTGGCAATCAATGATAGAGAAGGTTATTCTAAGTTGCAGGTTTTTTCATCTTTAAAGATCAGACATAAAAACATTTTTATTCGTCTTCGATCAACAATAATACTACACAACGCTTCAAGAACAAAAACAACAATCAAATGTGGCACCGACTGACTATACCATAAAATGCAAAAAACGGTGTAAAGGTTTAATAATTTCAACCTGAACTATGCCTTGTTCCAGAGCAATAAAGTGTGGTTTAGATTGTATTAACATTCACTTAGAATTTCTCGCCATGAATGAAGAGATAAGAAATGTACAATTTCTTTTATGCCAAATTCAACCTAATTTCGTTAACTACAAAGCAGATAATTACAGACACAAAATTTTACTTACGCCAATGCGGTTGTTATTTCCACAAATTTTGGCACCTTAACGTTGGTTGTGATTGGACCATGCTAATTTGAAATAAGCACCCAATCGAATTTGTGCTGTCATTTTTGGAGCCGTATTTGAAGCGCTTATCGATAATCTAGTACATTATTGATCGAAGTAATTCGTATAGTACCACAGGTGCATCTTATTTATATAAATTAAGAGGAAGTGAAAGAGACAGAGCGATAGTCAGATAGAGAGAGAATGAAAGAGACAGAGAGATAGTAAGATGAGCTGTATACCTTTGAGCGAGGCGGCGGTGGTCTCGACGGCGAACATGTTGAGCGCGGTGAGCTGCAGCAGGCGCGCGGCGGGCGTGGGCAGCGGCTGGCGGTGCAGCAGCGCGCGGAACTGCCGAAGCATCTGCGCCGCGCTCACGTGGAACGACTCCATGCTGCGCGGGCGGAACAATACTCACTTAACCAATGCATACTATTATAAAATATTTACTATGTAGTTTGTGCTGTGAGCCAAGGCCTCTTCTCCTCTTTTTGAGGAGAAGAAGCCTTAGCTCAGCAGTGGGACGTTCACAGGCTGTTACTGTTACTGTACTGTTGTAGTTTTTTATAAATATAAAGTGTGTTAACTGAAGCCGTTATAAATCAATTGTCAATAGTCATGATGTATATTTTTATTTATTTGAATTGGTTATCTTGGTTAAAAATCTATTTAAATTAGAAACATGAAAAATATCCATTTTATGTTCGATATTGTGAATATTAGACCGAACATTCGTATTCCGCTGAATATTCGGTCGATATGCCGAACACTCTGCTATGTATACTTAGTTTGTCAAGTTGTTGTTGTTGACTGCCTCGTTGGTCTAGTGGCTAGATATAAGGCCGCAGACCCGGTGGTCCTGGGTTCAATTCCCAATGGGCCAATAAGTAGTTATTGGGTTTTTCTGCCAGAAAATTCTCAATAGCAGGAGTCTGGAAGTTGGAAGTGTGTACACTCCCGTGCCTCGGAAAGCACGTAAAGCCGTTGGTCCTGCGCCTGAACTCTTTCCGGTCGTGTCGGATTGCCGTCCCATCGGATTATGAGAGCTAGGGAATAGTGAGTGCAACTGTGTTTGCGCACACACTTGTGCACTATAATATCTCCTGCGCAGTTGGCTAATCTCTCTTGAGATTGGCCGCCGTGGCCGAAATCGGTCTGGAGGACGTTATTGTCAAGTGACTTTAGTTTATCAACTTCCGATGTAAGCGTATATAAATACTAGGTTATTTTACAAATGACTCTAATTATAAACTAAAGTAATTAAAAGATACATATCGAACTTTCTATCAAAGTATACAAACTACACATTTTACTTCAATTTTATCTTGAGCGTAGAGTGGAAGAACATTTAAACATTCGACATCCATCTTCCACTTACTGTTTTACTGATATTTTCAAGAACATCACTTCGCTAACTAAACAACACAATGAACCGGAGTACTACGGTCAGCTCACACTAAGGTCCCAATGTATTTTACATAGTATAAAGTTTATACACAAACATATAAATAATTTATCGAGTCTAAAAAACACATAAGATTATTTTTATCGAACATTATTCCAACCATTTGGTTTTCAGTTAATATATATTTAGTTCATCACTCTCAAAGGCGAGATGGCCCAGTGTTAAAAAGTGAATCTTAACCCTATGATCGTGGGATCAAACCCGGGCAAGCACTACTGAATTTAATGTGCTTAATTTGTGACTATAATTCATCTCGTGATTGACGATGAAGGAAAACATCGTGAGGAAACCTGCATGTGTAAAATTTCACTGAAGTTCTGTCACATATATATTCCACCAACCAGCATTGGAGCAGCGTAATGGAATAAGCTCCAAACCTTCTCCTCATAAGAGAAGAGGCCTTAGCCCAGCAGTGGGACATTCACAGGCTGTTACTGTAACTAAATTTTTTTTCATATTTTAGGTCGATACGAAATGAATCGTATAACTTACATCTATTATTACTTTTTTAAAGCAAAAAGTTTTTTTTGTATTTTGTTGTAATTACTACAAATACCTACAACCGTTATAAATACATTATATAAATTAAAAAATAATATATGTAGAAATCATTATACTTACTCTATTTTTGTTATTAAGATAATATATGTAGAAGTCATTATACATAAAATACTTACTCTATTTTTGTTATTAGTTTCCCATGAACATGTAAGTAACTCGTGATGAAATTTTTATTTAACTGAAACAAAAATAAGTATTAACCTAAACAAGAAGTTGCAAGATTATTTACGTAAACGAAATAATAAAACGTATGTGAACGTCCAATCGACGTCACCGCCATAGTTATATATCAAAATATCATCACTTCGGTATGATAGACTTTTATACTGTTAAAGCGCGTAAAAGTAAATTCGAACGTCACTTTCGCGACCCACGAATTTCCTTCGATTATATCCCCTCTCCCAAAGGAATAATACTCGTCGATTCAATCGAAAGAGATCGATTTTTACAAATATCGATAATTAGAATTATAAACAAAAGAACAATTTGAAAAGGAGCGAGGGAGGTCGAGAACATACGACTGGCGCGTACCTCGACGGGCGTCATGGCGGCGAGCGCGTCGTCGGCGCACAGCGTGGTGGTGCGCTGGCCGCCCGCGCGCACCCACACCTCGCGCCGCAGCCCCGCGCACGCGCTCTCGCCGCGCGCCGCGTCCGCCGCCGCCTGCCGTTTGCGCTCCGCCGCCTCGTACTGCCACCGACAAAAACGGAAACCATTACGTCCCATTCCTAATCTATCGATGTCTCACCCAGGAAGGATTTAGAGGTGTGGAGGCCTCGGGGAAACAAAGGAGTGGAGTCCCCCTGGCCCCAAATTATTTTCCAAATAATTTTTGTCAGTCGAGTTTTTCAAGAAATAATTTATTGTATCACCAAGTAGATTCTAAAAAAAATAAAGCTCAACGACTGCACATCAGGAAAAATTATGATTTCCTTCCACAAGATTTTTGGCAACGCAGTGCCGGCCTGAGGGTCACTGGTACCCCGGGCAAAAATGTTGTGGAAGAAAATCATAATTTTTGCTGATGTGCAGTCGCTGAGCTTTTTTTTTTTGTTCCACCCCACTTAGCTATTGTGCCATTGGGATAAGAAAAAGTGGTTCTAATCTACTAATCTAATCGGAATTTTAAAGATATTTTTTTCTTCTATAAAAGTCTTTTGTGGAGGCCCCGGGGCTGTAGCCCCGGCTGCCCTCCCCTATTTCCCGGCCCTGGTCTCACACCCGATGTATCGTCCCTCAAAACCGACCGTTACTGGTTTATCGATTACATTGTAGAAAATAATACTCTAATTATCATTTTTGTAGTCAAATAAAAAAATATTTTATGCCACATATATCTCACAGTGTAAAAATAATTTACCATATAATTCCTCCCAAATTCTGGTAAATACGTTTATCCCAAAAAATCTATCTCTAAAATAGAAAAGAACGAAGTGAAAGCTGACATAGAGTATCCTTGTCAGCAAAATAGAAATTACTAGTAGAGATACACACGCCGAAACATTGGGATATATGGACCGCTAATGCTTTCGCCAGTCGGCCCAATGTTACACACTGTTTAAAGAAAGTAAAAGAGAGCGCACCATGTTGGTGTATGTTAAAATCGTGAAGTCAGTCAAACAATGTCTGATACGGTAAGGGCATTATAAATTATAATTATGGAATATTTGGAAAAGAAGTATTCTTTTCATAATAAATTGCATGATTCGTTAATATTTAAAATGAGTATGGATATTTACGGTATTCAATTAATATAAATCGTGAAGCATAATTTCTTTATCGCATTCACACAATTACAACACGGTTTCGCTTTTTAAACAATCATTTTAGAATAACAGTATTAAAATTAACTGAATAACTAGAGTAACAGATCTGATAATTATTCGAATCAAAATGTGTCTATGAAGAAATAGGAAACACCACGATCTTTCCCATTTCTCGTCTTCACAAAAATAAGAAATCTGTATAAATAATTAACATCTAACACAACGAAGCAAACAAACCTTTTTTCTATTTTCTTCGAATAGCGACAACAGACTTTCACGCGCCGATTGAAATGGATTCGAGGACATTAAACTTCTCATATAATAATAGACTGCATCAAGTTTTCTTCTCTGAAACAAACATAAATATTAAGTAACTGTGCACATTTGTATTCAACAAGTAACACCATAATACATTCAACTTACTGCATATATTGCTAAAATAGCCAACTGATTATATGGTCTACCGTTTTTAGGATTGATTAGCTGTGCTTTGGTGTACCAAAATTTACTTTTCGCATAATTATTCGTTTCATTAACTTGTTCTTTATATCTAGCTAAGTCACCAAGGAATACATATAGCTTCTGAACCGAAATTAAAGCTAAGCCCACGTAGCCGAGACCTTTCGGCGGCAAAACGTGATTGTCGTTTATGTAGTCTTCGGTATTGAATTTGTAAGTCTTCTCCAAAGTTTGCACGAGATTCTCGAAGAAAACGTTTCCCTCCTCGATGATAGTATTTATCAATTTCACTACTTCCGGCTTCTCTTCGGGAGTTACTGTAGAAATACTTTTCCTTAAATTTTCAATAAAGTTATAGTATAGAATTTTCCAAAACTGGTGTTCAATGTTGTCAGCTTGGCAATATTTTAAATCGGATGTCAACAGCCTTTCCAGAGCACCTTGTAGAAACTTTCTGTGAAATAAAAGTTTTTTTTAATAATATTTAACAAATGTATTAATATATTTTATAGACACAATGTATAACGACGTATATAACAACGGGACAGGGCAATATGTAAGTATGGATGAGCTAATTAGAAAAGTATATCAATGCATAATCGACATCACATGAATATAAGAAAAGGCTTTACATATTTTATAGTTTGCTTTAAAATAAAATTTGCTTTAAGATTGAAAATCGACCCGATATGTTTAATTATAAAAATTTACATTTAAAAAACAACCTATGTACTGCTGACACACCTTTAGTTCCAGAAAGTACACGATGTGACTAAGTTCAATTCGGTTCTACGACGGAAGGTCAGAATAACGAAGAACGATGGAGGAAGTATATTCTGCTCATCGTTAGCACAAATATTATTTCAATATTACAAAGTCACAAATATTTGTGGCCATTATAGTCACGCAATATTTCGGACGATTCGGTGAATTCATAATTAAACAAAAACTTAGTCGATTTTCAGTACAATATCGGCTAGAGTAAACGTGTAAGTGAGGTCGGCGACCTGGTGTCGGCCACGTCGGGCCAGTCGCGGGCCAGCGCCCGCGCGCCGCGCAGCGTGTGCATCTTGAGCACGGCGTCGGCGCGGTCCACGCGCTGCAGCAGCGACACGTGCCGCGCGCCGCGCGCCGCCTCGCCCGCCTCGTAGCGCCCGCACCCGCTCAGCGGCGACGACGCTGTACACGCCACACGTTACACGCTCGTTAAATGCAACGTTTCGGTAACCATTTTAAATCTTGCTGTGTATTTAAATTTCATGGGAGTTATTAATTAGTAAAATATTAATTAGTATTTTTTTTCAAGTCGAAGTTGGAAGTCCAAATATTAATTCAATATAGAAGCATCACTCTTGCTACATATTTAAATTGAGACAAATTGAGTAATACACATGTCGAATGAGTTGACTTGTAAATGTAATTGTTATCCTTACCACGTTCCAATCTGACGTCGTGTTTCGTCGGACTCGTTTGTACTATTATTGGTTTAGATGGATTATGATGGTCGAATAGAGTTTTTTGAGTATCTGAAGATCCACGTCTGAAAATATAAAAAATAAACTATATTATTTTTTATTGATAGTACACTATATTATGAAGAGACTAAGAATTATTTCAAAGAAATATGAATTACAAAAAACACCTCACCCTTGATCTTTTTGCATATGACTGATAGAGCTCTGTGGTAAGACGATCAAGCCGGGATGAGATGTCGATTCTGAAGTAGATTTTTCCGACAGAACATTATTCAATCTGTTCCGCTGGTTAGTGCCCTCGGATTGTCTAAAGGAAACAAATATCGTTTAATTACCATAAAAGTTAGTCTTTTAGTCATATACTCGTTGTAACAGAGAATCTAATGAATACAAATGGTAACATAAGCATACCTATCGGCGACGTGGTGCTTCTTGGACTCGATGATCTCGTCGCGCCAGTTGATGTTGGTGGGCGCGGGCTGCGCGCCGGGCGGGTGCGGCGCTGGCGGCTGCACGCAGTCGGCGTGGCGCCGGCGCCGGTTCGTGCGCTTGCGCTGGCGCCGCGGGCCGCCCGCGCCGCCGCCCGCGCCGCCCGCGCCCTCGCCCGCCTCGCTCACGGCGCTCACGGCGCTCACTGCGCTCGGCGTCGGCGACTGTTTCCTCTCTAAGCTGGGCCCACGCCCGCCGTTCCATGTCGAGTTATTTTTTTTCTAAAAATTCGAATTATTATAATACTTACATAACATAATTTTGTTGGTAAAAGTCAGTCACACGAGTAAAAGTTTACTCACATAGTAGTACAATACGGCACATACCTGATTTGCTGAAGCCCAGGTACCGGATTTACTAGCTGCGGATGGAACCCTAAACCCATCGATATCTTTAGGACTTGCAGCTCTATGAGTTGATGTGTCCCTGCTGTTGCATTGCGATACTATCATTCTATTAATCAGTGTGAATTTAAAGGTTAGTAATTAATAATTTTCATCAAAAAAAATTATGAATAAAATATTATATTGTTACCTTTCGGAGCTCTGTTCTCTACTGTAAGATCTCAGCGACCTCCATCGATCTAAGTCATCTCTACTGTTGCCAATGGTAGACGAACGATTACTCCGGTGGCTGTCACGTCTTTCTCTTTCCCGTTGTTTAAGGCCGTATGTTATCGCCTCATGATGTGTACTAACATTACTATCTTTCCGATTTCTCTCTGGCTCATACTGTATGCTAACATTGCTATCTTTTCTATTTCTTTCTTTCTTTTCAGGATTCCTGTTCCCTCGGCTAGAACTCCTGCAAGAATTTAAAAAATCATACACTACTGTGATACCAAATCTCTCAACGCATGTGTCACAGTCGATTAATATTTATTTTGACATCGTTTTATGAGCTACACTAGCTTACCGTATGTGACCTTCGACTCTGTCCAGAATACCACGTTACGCATTTTTAATATTCGTAATAGATGTATCAGGTCAAACTTAACCTTAACACTTGTGACCGTGGATTTATTGAATGTCATTAATGACGTTCTTTGTTTTGGGGACTAAGGATTAATAAATAATCAATTTCAAAGGGATTTTCAACAGGCTATTTGGCAAATAAATACATGTCCTATTAACTTAAAATTGAAAATTGGCTATTTATTAATACTCTACCATTAAGGCACGATTAAAAATTATAGAGATGACACACCCAGCATAAACAAATATAGGTCTAACTAATCCAAATATCTCTTCAGCAATGAATGTATGAATAAAACAGGCAACAACATTAAAAGAAGGTTTATAGCACTAGTCTTATTGCTTTGTCAAAAACCACTAATCTATAAAAAAATGTTATTAATTCACAATTACCTTTTGTCTCTACGACGAGGTCTACCATTTCTTCTTGAGTCACGTTGCTCAACAGTTTTGTTTTCTTGAACATTGGAAGGTTTTGTACTTTGAGAAAATGAAGCAGACGAGTCGCATAAATCATCAAGTTTAATATTCTTTTCCACTTCTTCTGTCCAATCCTGTAATAATTGATCATTCAAATATATTTGTTTTAACAAAAGTTTCAATTTCAATATTCGATTTATAATTGAAACTAATAAATAAAGAAAATTTCTATTTGTATGGCATAACTGAAAAACTATTAAACTATACATAAAACTTATATCTTATAAAACAGTGTGTTTGAGTATAAAATTATTATATAAGTAGCCACGGTTCGCAGTTTTACCCATATTAAATTTAGACCATTAACATGACAAGTGTGAATTTTATCTTCTTGTATAACTAAATGACAAACATGTTTTCCATAATACAAAAAGTGTTTGATTTCCACATAATAATATTATGAATTATAAATATAATAATAATATATTAACATATTATGATAAGAATAAGAACATAAGTCACTAAGCACATTTCAGAATTAATCATATAATTGAACTTACCAAATTAGTCATTTCTGATAGGTTTGTAGATATTTGTGAAATAGATTCAGTGTCATTTTGGTTTTCACTACTATCTACTTCTCTACTATCTTGTTCTGTATGATTTAATCTTGTCTCATTTCTACTAATACCATTTTTGGAACCTAAAAAAAATTTTCTTTGCATTAACACTGACATAGAAAGTAGAGTTATCAAAGTCCCACAACTAGGCAGAGGCCCTCTACAGATGATTTACATAATATATATATTGACATAAATTAAGTACATAAAAACTCAATTGTACTTGTTCAGTTTGGTGTCAGTCAGTGTTCAGTCTTTCATTCAAATCCACATTTTCTATCTACTGGGCCATCTTGGGACCAGTTGATATAAAATGGCTCATAAATCTTTAAAAAATCTATCCATGTTTTATTTAGTATAGATATATTATATCATATTGTTAAGTGGAAATATATAATAGAAGTTCTCCTAGTCATACCCATAAAACATATCTTCCATATATATAAAAAAATAACTGACTGACTAACATTGATATATGCACAAACCATACTTCTGGGGCTAAGCACCAAAAACAAAACTTGCATATGGGTTCCTTTTACACAGTAGTATTTTAACAATTTAACCCCTAAGCTAGTGATAAAGGGCATAAAAGTTTGGAATGAAAATCCTTCATTTTTGAAGAAAGAGCGATGGAAATTGTTGTTAGGCTGTTCAGAATTATGAAGCGAGCAAAGGAGCTGGTAATGTTCAAGTATTTCATATCATAAAAATCAGAATATTTATCATTAACATATATTAATACATAGATTCCAATTTATATGACATTTTTTTCTGTATATAACATCCTATGTTTATTAAATTGATTTCCAAAATTGCAGGCAGTTCAAAGTTTTATACGAACTTGATAGCATGTTTAAAATTGTATGGGTACTAAAAAAATATTATTTTTCATAATTGTCCATTAAAATTCAAATCCATATATTAAAAATTATATTTGAAAATCAATCATACAAACATTCACAGTTGATAATATATAACAGTGGTCTCAATTCTTTAAGTATCATAACAAAAAATCCTCTATAAAAATTATATGCTAATATGAAAAATTATCAAATAAATAATGGCAATATATATTAAATATTAATAAATAAAAATTAACCTACTGTTACTAGCTTATTATATGTCTATTTAATGGCTAGAGGCTACTTTGGCTAAAAATTTATTACTTACCTCTATCATTTGATTTTTTTTTATTTTCATAATCACTGCTTAGTGAATCTGATTTGTCATAACCACTTTTTTCCAGTGCATTAGGTTCATATAAATTCATGTATGAATTACTTGGAGTCGATCTTCTAGAGTTCTGTACTTCATAATTCTTTAAATATGAATTTATGAATTTCTCTCTATCAAAGTTTTCATTTTCCCTTAAACGGCCTCTTCCTCTGGAAGGTAAGGTCTGAGACCAGTTTGTATTACTAGAGTTATAAAATGGGCCAGAATTGTAAGATGACTGTGTCATATCATTGTTGCTGTAAGGATCTTTATTCAATTTATCTACACTATCAAAACTTTGATGTCCTGATTGTTCTAAATATTTTTTCCTAAATCGAGGTGGTATATTGTCTAAGTTGATGTGCTTAGGTCGAGAGTCAGAGGTAAAACCAGCAGAATTTCTTCTTCCAGATGGAGGTTTGCCACCAGACCTAGAATTATGACGCCCTGCCCATGTCTCCATACTCCTACTGTCTCTATTTCTGTCTAAAGATTTTTGTTCATATAAACTTGGGGATACTGATCTAGCTTCTGAGCCTTGCCTGTAATGCCTATTATAATTACCATCATTATCTCTATACTGACAATCTCTTTGAGAAGAATCTTTAGAATAAGTCCCTGTATCACCAATAGAAGTATGATTATCTTGTTTAGCTGACGATCGTCTTTTATTGTATTGACTAGTATTATCACATTTTGAAGATGCTTTAGATTGCTTGTCAATATCTAAGTACGAATCTCCTGTCCTTGGTACGTAAAGCTGTTGTTCAGGCTTTCTATGACGAGTGTTTGCTACTTCTCTACATGTGACATTGACATCTTCACCATTTACAGAGTGCTGAGATCCGTAATGAGCATCTCGTCCTTTCGGGCTATTATCTAAATCATAGGAATCCATTTTAGCATCCAAACCATACCTAGATCGTCTTAGGGGTCCACTACCTGGTTTATAAAGTTTCTGTTGACGTTTCACTTTTTTATTATCTTTACAGTCATCATCCATAGCAATGACACATTGAGAAATAGTTCTATAATATTATGACATTTTCGTAATAAAAACTGTAATTCATTAACTTGATATACTTATCATAAGTTTAACAGTCCACTACAGGCATAAAGGTTATGTTAAGTACCTAAATAACCGGAGTTGTGCAATTCAATTTTATTTTTAAATTCAACAACAGTTTTGTAGAGAAAATGCTCACCACGTTTAAACTTATTATCAAAAAATAAATATAATTATAATGAAAACAATGCATCAAATAATATACGTTTGTATTATGTCCATTGTCCACAGAATCAAAATATTTGCTGGTAAAAAGTTGTAAAAGTTGCCAACTATTGTAAAGTTGCCAACTGTTAATATAATCTACCTCTTAAGATACATATTTCGCCTCTCTACCGGATTAATTTGTTCTACTATGTAATTACGTTAAAAATTTGTGGCAGCCTGGAGCGTCTTAAATATATGAAACGTCTAAATGTATAGTTATTAAAAGAATTTAAACCAATGAAAAAGTTTCCTGAGTTTGTATACCTATTTAAATAAGATGTAAAAATATGAATACTCAAGCAAGTTATTTATTATAAAAGAAATGATCACTCATTTGCACTTATACCATTTACTTGGAGTATAAAATACGGCACAAAAATTATTTAGAACATTCATACGAAATACTGCTTTAATTATACATATATTAAGGACAAAAATGTATTCAATTAAATTTTATAATTAATATGTAGAAATAAAGATAATATTTATTTAAAATAATTCGATAGTCATAGTATATATTATGTTAAGACGTGAAAGACAAAAGTCGTAGGTATTAAATTATATTACTATTCAAAATTCATTTGATATTGTACAGATACGATCACGGTCGTATACACGGTGTATACGACCCTGGATACGATACTTAGATAACCTAAAAAATTGCAATATTATATAATTCATACAGTGAATCGTATGGTAACATTGGAAAAGAACTGTCACTTTTAGAAAGTTGTCTAGTTTCTTGCTATAGCGCGACTATTTACTTTTGATACTTTAATTCGTATGATATTGTAGAGGATCAGATGTGATGAAAGACCAAAATTTATTATTTAAACTATGTTGTCAACCATCAAATTGCAATGGGTTCCTAACCCGTAGCTGACGTATTTTATATTTATATGAAATATAACTTGTACAGATTTAAAATATAAGTGAATTAGCAGTGTTTGTTTTTATCTAATATTATTTAATATAGTTTATGATTAAGAAATAATGTCCTTCGAGTACTTGCCCGTAGCCGAAGATGAAAATGAAGAACCCATAGAACTTCCCATCGAAGAAGATGGAACGTTGATGCTAACAACAGTGTCTGCGCAATTTCCTGGATGTTGTGGTCTTAAGTATCGACATCCTGAGACTAAAACATTTAGAGGTATCCGGTTAAGAGATGGCAGATTGTACCCTCCTCCAGAAGGTTGGGGTAATTACTTGTACATCTGTAGCTTTCCGAAGGAAAATAAACGAAAATCAGGTGAAAGTTCAGAAACTTCTTCAATCAAAAGTAAACGAAATGACAATCTTTGTTCTGATTTAATAGTTTTGGGCTTGCCATGGAAAGCTACTGAGCAAACTGTACGTGAGTACTTTGAGAAATTTGGAGAAGTTCTAATGGCACAATTAAAGCGCGATCCTAAAACTGGCATGTCAAAAGGTTTTGCGTTTATACGTTTTTCATCTTACACATCTCAAATGAGAGTATTAGCACAGAGACATATGATTGATGGTCGCTGGTGTGATGTACGGATACCCAATTCTAAAGAAGGTTCAGTAACATCAATGCCTTGCAAGGTTTTTGTTGGACGCTGCACTGAAGACCTAACAGCTAATGATTTGAGAGAATATTTTTCACAATTTGGTGAAGTTACCGATGTTTTTATTCCAAAGCCCTTTAGAGCATTCAGTTTTATAACATTTTTGGATCCTGAAGTTGCACAAAGTCTATGTGGGCAAGACCACATTATAAAAGGAGTATCTGTTAATGTGTCGAATGCATCACCTAAACAAAATAAAAGTGGATCAAATCAACGAAACTTACCAAGTAGAAATTATGATGAAGGACATCCACATAACGCATCAAATAACAACTCTTGGAGTAACCGTAATATGGACATGGTAAACATGCAAGCTTTAGGCCTATCAGGACAACATGGTCAAACTGCAGTAGCTGGGGGTGGAGGTCAAGGACAAGGAGGAAGTATGCCCCTTGGCATGGGGGGCTTACCAGTAAATCAGGCACTTGTAGCAGCAGCATTGAATCAAGCAGCTGGTTGGGGCTTAATTAACAATATACCATCTGGTGGTTCAGACCAAGGTGCCTTTGCAGGACCAGCATCATCAGCTCCGCCTGCTCCCCCAAATTTTCTATCATGGATGCAACAAGGTAATTCTGCACAGGGACCTTCTAGTCAGTGGGGACAAAGACATCAATCCCAAGGCCACTCCGTTTGATCCAGTGTCTGATTTGATAAGCTCACAATAATCTCTGTGATTGTAGCAAGAATTAGATAATTATTATTTGTCATTATCTACAAAGCAAATGGGTTGTTCTGTCGGTGAAGAGTGGTTTGCTAATGATGTTATTAATTTATTATGGAATTGCTTGTGTTTTGTTGTTTTCTTGATACTATAACTGTTAAAACTGCATAGGTAAAACATTGGAAATATTTAAATCTGTAGGTAGTGTCTTTATTTTGCAATTATTAGGTAATTGTTTGTGTGCTTTTTAATTTCAAGTGATTTTACTTTTAACTATGTTTAGTGGGCACTAACTAAAAAATTGCAACAATATAATGTTTTAAAATATTTAATTTGAGTGAAACTCCATTTAGAATTATATAAACAATATTAAAATGTCTTTCTTCATGTTGTATAACAATGAAATAGATAGAATGATTATAAATCTTAATTTTTTCTTATTGTTGGATAATATATTTTTAGTTGCTGGGTTTCTGTTAATTCTTATCCTGTAATTCAAATAATTTGATATTTTAATTTGGTAATTTCATGGCTTTTGGATATGATTAACTGAAGTTTAGTATTTGGGACAGTTATTTTTAAACCATTATTTTAGAATTATCTCTTATAAAAATTTGTTGCTATATTTTGTATGTTATTTTGAGTCGCATATTCAAAATATTTAACAATTTATACAAAAGTATATGAGCTTGTTTTATTCTACATATTATACATACATTGGTGTTGTCATATTTTCTTACCCAACATTTTATATATCCAAAAAATAAGTTGTACCTATCATAGATTAAGTGTACTGTGCTTTGTACATTAATAGATATATGTTTTTACAACAGACTGTTGAAGGTTCATACTTGTATAGTAAATGATAGAGCTCTATTGATTGTTATCATTGTTTATCAAATAATGTTGATTATTATAAATTTATTATGTGTGTTTCCTCAGGATATGTGCAAATTGAGGGTAAATGTCTATTTTTGACTAAATAAATGGCTAGATATTTTTGTGACATAGCAATGTGGAATTGTTCGAAGAATGGGTACCTAGCAGTAGATATATTTCATCCACTGGCAGTATAACAAAGTGAACATAATTGTAGAGAAGATCTAAATGATGTTGGTACAAATTTTAAGACTGTAACTAATTTTCCATAAATTATATAAATGAAATAGATTATAATATTGTAAATATATATTTACAACTCGGTGCAAATATAAAATCTCAAGTAAATCTTGAAATAAAAATTATAAACAAATGGTCTGTAAAAATTATGTAACCTTTAGGAAAAGTTTAGAAACAGTTTATTTAAACTTGATTGTATATTGTAAACAGTTACAAAATGTCATAGATGAAAATGTAGTGTAACATATTATTATGTCAATCTAACAATATGAAATGACACTGTTTGAGTATGTAACATTTTGACTGGGAAAACCACATTAATAATTAAATTAAATTTACCACTTAAACTACTCCTGCACTTGAAATTTAAAAAATGTCTTTGTTACTTAAGTCAGTGGATTTATTTTTATAGTTTTAAAATCTTTTTTCTTGATTCTTCTTTTTCATTTAACTTGTTTTAAGAAAAAAATATTAAGTCATACATACAATATTGTATTGATAAGTGATAATTATAAAAAATACTAAATCATTTATAAATATGGGTACCTATTCACCATAATTGTATATTTATACTTCAAATTGTATAATTATGCTTTGTTTTTTTTTTTATTTATAATTCTTTGAATAATTTGTTTTTTTTAATTTAAAGTTTTTTTTTTTGTTTTATTAACTTATTTAAAATTGACCAAATATGGTTCTTATTAGTGCCTGTTATATGAATAGATTTTAATGTCTGATGAATATTACCTGGAAAAATATAATTTTATAAGCTAAAATGTCAATTTGATTACATATAGAGTAGAATAAAGAGATGAAAAGGTATGTCAAATCGAGTGTATACATTGGCGTCTCACCAATATTACCAAATGAAACAATAACTTTACATCTTAAGTTCAATTCATAAAGTGCAATATGTACTCTATGTAAATAATTGCCTTTAAATATTCTAAAGCTACAGTGCTATCACATACGTTTTTAAACGTGGATCATCCATCTTCAACAAGTGTGTGCTTAGTCATGATTTACAATGTATCATTATTATTAAAATCCCACTGACTTCAATAGGATCAACCAAACACGGTGCTAAGAGTCGAAAGCAAATATAACTTTTGTTTTATTTTAAAGTAAGTAATATATTTTTAGAATGGATTCGGCATAATTAATTAAATTGAGTAAAATATATTTGAATTCATACACTTTTATTTTTTAATTTAATGAATATGTTTTTATCAATAATTGCCTTTTTAATAATTATTTCAGAAATAATTATTGTTAAAATATCTATGATATCAATAAGTTAAAAAATATATATGTAATTGACCTATTGATGTCAATAGCCAATGTCTGCTTTGGAGTATAGATGATATATATGTATATTTTATTCTATTTTTTTATTGTACATGAAATATTTAATTACTGTAAGTTGACTTTTTTTTTAACTAATAATTATTGTACCATAGATTTCATTACTTCAGTAAGTCTTCTATCTCTTACAATCTGTAGTAGCATATATATATATATATATTAAAAAGATTATGTATTTAATTAATTTATATGTGTATGTGTTAATAGTATAAGCATCGCTGCTTCCTTTTTTTAGCTTTGACTTTGAACTTTGTCTTCACACCAGTTTTATTGATTCTATTGAATTTGTTTTTGTGTCTGCGTTGATTTAATAAAGTACTTAAAACACGATAGCATGGTATGGCATGATTTCGCTAGAAATTATCTCTATATACATAAGTACCATTCATTTATTACGTAAGACGATTTAGGGGGAGAGGGAGTCGACCATGTCTTATTTTTTCTTACAAGGGGGTGGGAGGGTGTCTTGATAGTTCTTACGTAAGATCACAAATATACGCAAAGCTTCCTGCTCGTTTGCAGGAGAGGAAAAAAAAGCTCATCTTCTCATTTTTTGTTGAGTTTTGGGAATATGGTAGCAATGTCTACGAGAAAAACGATACTCGTAACAGCAAAACCAACCAAACGTATATTCATTTTTCCTTTAGATTCTTACGTAATAAATTTTAAACAGGGGGTGAGGGGTCGACCTATTCTTATTTTATCTTATTTAGGAGGGGGAGGGGGCCCTATCTAGTAAAAATCGTCTTACGTAATAAATGAATGGCCCCATATATAAAGTTACCCGTCCCATCCGTCCATAAAATTTCAGAAAAAGTAAAGAAATAATAATATAAGTAGATTCTGAGCTAAAATATTTATCCGCCATTATAGCGCTAATACATTTTACGAGTCACCCGAAGATTTTTTTCTCATGCGTTTATTTAAATAACCCAAATACTACTGAACCTCATTGCGTTTTATGCTTTTTTTATAAATTTTGTTTTACGTTAGGTACTTATTTATAAAGAGTAGATATCTACCCGTGGGTTTGAATGACTATGTACCTACCGTTGTCGATGAAAGTTATCGTAGCATACCGTAACGGTCGCATGGCTGAGATCAGCTGAAGACAAATGGACTACGTATGCTCAGTGTAAATAATAAACTTGTAAACGATATGAGCGATTCTTTCACGTGAGACGACATAAAGCGTTTTGCTGAAGATCCTCGAAAATTTTTAAATTAAAAATAACTTTTAAAATAGATGTCTAATTAATTTAAATACAATTAAAATTAAATAAATGTATATTTTTATTTATTTAATTAATATTTTTTCTGACTACCTATAAAGCAGGATCTCCTGCGGGTCGGGAAGGTAGGAGAAGGAGGACGCCAGTGTCGATGAGCTGGCGGGCCGAATGCGCAGTGCCCTAAAGGAGGTGTGCGATGCGGATATGCCGAGGACCCGGTGCAGGACACCGCGCCATCAGATATACTGGTGGTCGACCGAAATTGCAATTTCAGGCGACGTGTAACCAGGCGCGGATGGCCTACTTCCACTGTTACTGCGAAACGGCCTTGACACGGACTTGGAGGGACAATTGGTGGCCGCCTATTGTCGCCTAAAAAAGAGCTGAAACTGACGATACGTCGCGCTAAAGAGCGAGCGAGGGAGGAGCTACTGGGGGGCCTGAATAGAGACCCGATGAGGAAAACTTATCGTGGTGTGCGGGGAAAATTCCGCACCGATTCGCTTTCACGACGGAAACTCTGTCGCCGGAGCTCCTTCTGCGCCTGGTTGGGATCTTTTTCCCACCCGGGCGAGAACGTTATTCTGCAATAGGCTCCTCGCTCCGTGATTGAAGAAATTATGGCTCGACCCCAAGTCATCAAGGTCGCTTGGTGGATCCTAGTCACGGCACACTCACATTCAGGTAAACACAGGTACTTACCGGTCACGGTTGCTTCGGTAGATACCTGCATCGGATAGTTAGGGAGGTGACACCCTCCTGCCATGAGTGTGGCGCGCCACCGGACACGGAGCGTCACACCCTAAGTGAGAGTATGGCATGGGAGCCTCAGCACCATTCCCTGGCGGCCATCGTAGGCGGAGACCTCTCGTTGCCGAACGTGATAAGCGCCATGATCGGTAGCGAGAGGTGTTGAAAAGAGATAGTGTCCTTCTGCAAAAATTGACAGGCCGCGGAGCGGGAGCGTGAGAATAGGGCTTCCAGTGACCCGCTTCGCACCTTCTCCCCCCACCATAAGTGTCGCTGTGAGCCAAGGGGTCTCTGTACCCCGAGAACCCATAGAAAATGGAGGCCCGCAGAGGTGAGTCAACCGTTGGAGCGCCACGGTAGTATGCGCGAGCGATCTCGTGACGTCCTCCGATGAGGCGGAGAGTGTACCGCTGGTATTTTAGTGGGTATTCCGGCGCATGCCCGGCGCCGGTGAGTCTCCCACTTCACGTGGGGGAAACGCGAAGACGCGTTATTCCAGCGAAAAAAAAAGTATAATCAATCATAGAATAATATCATAGAATATTAAGTACTTTTTTGTTTTTATTATTTGTCATATTTCTAACAGTTCGTACAAAAATATTGAATTTAGCATCAATGCGATAAATGAAGCTTAGTTGATTATTTTGTATGTACATATTGACGTATCATTTATGAAGAAATGGTATATAATGTCACATTATTATGTACAATTCTTTAACTTAATAAAACCCAAGTTTCCTTTTGGGTTCTGTCTTTTATGTATCAATTTTAGTAACTTAAAATATGTCTCAAGATAGTTCTGTCTCTATATCTCCGACCTGACAGATTTGGTCTAGAACCAAGTTCCAAAAATTCTGATTTAAAATAGACGCATTGGCGATTTACGTTTACAAAATTTTATCAGAAGAAATATATATTCGAGATTGTAAATTTTACGAAGATGCAATAAAAATACTTGAAAATACCTACATTAAACCTAAAAAAGAAATTTTAGCACGTCACATTATAATTTCTAGAAAACAGTTTCCGGAAGAATCAATTATTTATCATCATCATGACTGTATCTTTCGAAACGTTACTGCCGAAGAAGAACAAGGCAATTAGAGGAGCTGGTATTACATCTCAGAAAATTCGAGAATTTCTTTTAGAGAACAATACAATTATTTTGAATTAGGCTTTTAATCAAGCTATATTAATTGAAACTGCAGAACGAAGCTCAGAAATAATTACTAGGAATACAAATTACAACTAAATGCTTCCTCAAATAATGTAACTGATTTGAATCCAAATGTGGCTGTAACCACTTTACAGCGAAAATATACACCAAAGATTAAATGTCCTGCTTTTAAAGGCTCTGTCACTGCATGTCACTGACATGTCATCTGTATTCTACGAAAGGTCATTTTGCTAAAGTTTGTCGAAGCAATAATCAAAAAAATGCAAAAGCTTTAACTACAGACTCAAACGTAAATTATGATTTAAACAAAAATATCTTAGCTGCGTCGCCTAGTAGTTAACTAAAAGCAACTATACCAATTTTTAAAAATCATATAAGCGCTGATGCATTTGTAGCAGTACGTCGCTATAGTTCTTAAAAACTGTTTATCTGAAACAAAACACTCGCACTCCAATACAAAAACTCTGTATCGATATACAACTCTGTAACTAGTCCAGTCAATAGAGCCGTAACTTTGCAATTTTGAGCTGAGTGGCTGAAACCAACGGGAAAAGTTTTGTTAATGATCCCGTAATAACATTTCATAAAAATGTCTTTTTCCCGAATATCTCGAAAACTATAAGAGATATGAGAAAAAGTTTCAGATAAAAGTTGTAGAGGATTCAATTTTCTACAAAAAAGATAAGGATCAATTTTCGCATATCGCACACCGTTGGCTCGCGAGTTTGAAGTGCGAAAAATAAAAATAAAAAAATCCATTGAAAATGAAGTTTTTTAAATTTTATAAATAGGAGTGACCTTTTTTTGCATCCCCGAACATTCACTAAGATTTTTCCCTTTAATTATTATAGATTTATATTGTTTAATAACAATTAAAAGCTTTAAAAATTTTTTTTTTCAACCAAAAAATTATTTTTTTAGATTTTATTTTCACACCAATCGATTTGGCGGGAAATTTTTTACTTAGTCAAGCTTTTCTTATTAAAAAAAAAAACACCATTTATCAAGATTTGACTTGGAAATGGGTTTTGGGGAAGTCTCGCAGGGATCCGTTACTGGCGATGAGAGAGAGCGACAAAGCAATGAAATGAAAGGGTAAAAGCATGAGTGCAAGAGAGACCAAGTTTTTCACAATGAGAGGAACAAAGACAGAGAAATAAGCGTGCGTAGAGCAAATAGGAGTATGAGTGCAACAGAGAAAAAACTTTTCTCAATGAGAGCAAGGAAGACAGAGCAATATGGGTCCGTTAAGCGACGAAAATTTAAAAAACCATAGTTTCAATAGACATTTTTTTTCTATTGGTCTATTTTATTTTACATTTTGTAAATATACCACTTCCGTTTTAAAAAAAAATTATTCTACTTTCGTCATTCGTAATTTCACATTACGCTTTGCACATTACGACATAAATATATGTACATATATAAATGTATGCATGTAAGTGATGGTTAACATTTCTTACAATACCATTGTCTATGGGCATTGGTAACCACTTTCCATCAGGTGGCCCATATGCTCGTCCGCCAACGAACATAATAATAAAAAAAATAAAATATAAAAAAAAGAAGAAGTTTTACTTATACCCAACTATGCATCCTCATAAAGCGGTGACCCCGAGCAAGCACGCCACCCGTAGGCCCAAGCAATCACGCCGTCTGAGGAACCCAAGGAACGCCGATGGAATCCTGAGCAAGAACCCACAGCAAGTACACCAGAGCCGAAAAAGCCTGTTGGACTGCTCGTAATCTCTGCCAGTCAACACTGTGGAATCTCTTACTTACAAAATGGAGGATCTCCCACAAACTCAACTTCTTATTAGCGATCTAAAGAAATTATCGCTAGAAAACGCTGACCTCAAAGCAAGACCTCAACACAGCCACTATCGTAAGCGACTTCGATCCCATCAACGAAGCTCGTCACGTCAACATTCTCGCACACGTATATCACCATCATCATCGTCACTCTGCTACTACCACCTTAAATATGGATGCCAAGCAAGACGCTGTACTACTCCGTGCAGTTATAAAAACGTCAAGAAACCAGATCAAACCGTGGCTGAGGCGACATCCAGCGTCAAATTCAAATCATACCGCCTATTTGTTTGACTAATATATCCGTCCTACCAAGAAAACCAGATCAAAAAGCCACGCTGCGTATAATTTGAATGGTAGCGACCATTCAAATTATACGCAGCGAACAACACAACGATATCTACGTACGGCGAGAGAACACTCGAACTCGATCTTAACCTACGCCGTCCATACAAATGGAAGTTCATCGTTGCCGACGTTTTAATTTGCAGCACTGCAGCACTTTTAAACTGCATCGTTGCAGATTTTTTAAATCATCATCAACTCATCGTCAACATGAAAAATCGAGGATTAATTGACGCTGTAACAAGCTTGTTAAGAAATAATCGCAAGACCTCCCGAACATCGAGCGCTACCAAGAATTACCATACCGTGAGAAATAATCACACCATGCATTCCTTGAAGCTACCACCTGTTGCCAGCGTCGCTGCTTTGTTTCGCAAGACCTCCCGAACATCGAGCGCTACCAAGAATTACCATACCGTGGGGACCATCCAGTGATTCACCGAATTCGTTATAAATATGTAATTCAGACTACAGATCTTCACTTTTTGTTCTGACATCGAACAGACTGTCACGTATTATAAATTAGAAATAATTAATTGTTAAATTTAATTACTTAAATAAACGTATAAGTTAAATTCGTTCGGTTTCATTCTGCATCCTCAACGGCAGCCCTACGTAATTGGCGCAGTCGGTAGGATGCTCGCGGAACGTTTCGCGTAGAAGATTTCCGTAATCGCGTGAAGCCCCGCCGTAGCTTGTCTAGCTGCTACATCCAGAGCATCTGAATCTACGAGTAGTGCTGCACCAGAGGTATCCAGACATCGATAACGCAGAGGGACCGAAACATGTTCATGTGAGTACACTAGATTCTTTTTAGTGGTTGCTCAATCCTAGCCTAACTAACCTGTGTTAATAAAATTTGCCAAGATTTTTCATTTAAGAAAATCGAAGGAACCTAGGATAGTTATTAGTAGTAGGCAAACTTTCGTAGATAATAGAAGAGATATTAGTTTAAGTAGTATAGAAGAACAAACGGAAATGTCTGAGTTAGACACCATTTATAAAGCCTTAAGGTTGG
Organism: Nymphalis polychloros; assembly: GCA_905220585.2. Classification (NCBI taxonomy): domain Eukaryota; kingdom Metazoa; phylum Arthropoda; class Insecta; order Lepidoptera; family Nymphalidae; genus Nymphalis; species Nymphalis polychloros. Next base: position 8,290,003 of record HG992247.1, read on the forward strand.
TACCCGAGTTCGACGGGAACCCAAATGTACTTACTAGATTTTTAAAATTATGTGACCAATTGGTAGGACAGTTTTGTAGTGATAGTAGTAGTGAATTAAGTAGGTGTGCTCTTCTCAACGGAATTCTTAACAAAGTAACAGGCTCTGCTGCTCGCTTAATTAATTCTAATGGGATTCCATCCGACTGGCAAGGCATTCGAACTGCTTTAGTGAACAACTTCGCGGACCAACGAGATGAGACCGCTCTATATAACGATTTAGCTATTTTATCGCAAGGTTCTAGCACCGCGCAGGAGTATTATGAGCGTTGCCAGAATCTATACAGTACTATAATGACCTATGTAAGCCTGCATGATACCCTTGAGACCACCATTAATGCTAAACGAGATCTTTATCGTAAATTAACGCTTCAAGCGTATTTGCGATGTTTGGACGATCCCTTAGGATCGCGCATACGTTGCATGCGCCCATCGAAAAGGCATTAGAATTCGTACACGAGGAGATGAATACTATGTACCTACAAAATCGGAACCAAAGATTACCTGACAAAAAATCCATAAATTCTATGTCCGTACCAAATCATTTTGTAAGTGCCTATAAAATGCCTAACCAACAGTTTTCAATGCCCGCGCCTAAACCTTTTAACTTTAATATACCTGGCCCTTCACGCCCTCATTTCGTTCCACCATCTACACCGCAATGGAGACAGAATCTGTATCAACCCCGCCAATTCGGTTCAACACGTACGCAACAAATTTTTAGATCGTCACCGCCAAATTATAACTCTCAACAAAATAACTTTCAAATAGGTTCACGTCTTAACCACCAAGCTGTTAACCAACCACGTCCTATGAGTGGTGTAAGCCATTATGTTACAAGACCATTGCCGCCTACACAACCAGCAATTACAGGACATAACTGGGCAAAATCTGGGAACCCACCCCCTACGAACTACTTTAAATCTAAAGAAGTAAATTACAATAGTTTCATTGACAATTCTATATACGATGAATATGCCGATTATTACGATCCTTATATTAGCGAGTACGTAGAATACCAGCACCGTATGAATATTCCGTGCAGGAACCTTTAGAAAATTATACAGAAACACCCCAAGTGGAAGCCGATAGCGTTAAAACAAACGAGCAGGATTTTTCGAAGGACCGGAAGTCCGACACCTTAAAATAGAAATTAATCTTCAAACCCAACGTCAGCTTCCGTACATTCAAATCGCATCACCTCCTATGAAACTATTAATAGATACAGGAGCAAATCAATCATTTCTGTGTCCCGAGGTAGTGGAAAGATACTATAGTAACTTACCAGTAAATTACGATCCTTTTGAAGTTAAGAATATTCACGCCATCTCTAGAAATTACTATTCAATTACGTTACCTAGCTTTAAAGAATTTAATGATTCGGATAATACGACATTTTACATTTATAAGTTCCATGATTATTTCGATGGGCTTATTGGTACAGACCTATTAGATAAGTGGGAGGCTGTAATAGATTATAAGAACAAATTGCTAAAAACTAAAACCGCTTCAAATCCTATTAAGGTATATGATTCCCGCAACGCGAATTTGTATGAGGACATTATACCAGCGAATACTTCGAAATTACTTAGGATTCCGATAAATATTCATGACGGACATGCATTTATAGAAGAACAAACCGTTTCAAATTGTATTATTGGCGAATGCTTAACTACCGTTTCGAATAATAGGGGAATAGTTGAAGTAACCAATCCAAGTCGAAGCGACGTCATATTCTCTATAGACCGGGCAATCTCTGCAGAAATGTATAACGTACAGTGTACACCTGCCAATAAACAGCAAGATCGCATAAAAGAAGTGATTTCGCGTCTACGCACTGATCACTTAAACACCGAAGAACGTACGAACTTAGAGCTGCTTTGTGCGCAGTATGCCGATGTTTTCTACTTAGAAGGAGAGCCTTTAACTTTCACGAACAAAATAAAGCACTCGATTAAAACAACTGATGAGGTTCCGGTTTACACAAAAAGTTATCGGTATCCCTATGTCCACAGACAGGAAGTACAAGAACAGATAAGTAAGATGCTAGAACAAGGAATCATTAGGCCTTCGAATTCAGCGTGGAGCTCCCCAATTTGGGTTGTAGCTAAGAAAGCAGACGCGTCAGGGAAAGCTAAATGGCGTATAGTAGTTGACTTCCGAAAGCTCAATGAAAAGACCGTAGACGACAAGTATCCCATTCCTAATATAGCCGACGTATTAGATAAATTAGGTAATTGCCAATATTTCACAACCTTAGACCTTGCTAGTGGCTTCTATCAAGTAGAAATGAACCCCCAAGATATACCTAAAACAGCTTTTAATGTTGAACACGGCCATTTTGAATTCTTACGCATGCCTATGGGCCTTAAAAATAGTCCATCCACTTTTCAGAGAGTCATGGACAATGTGTTGAGAGAGCTACAGAATACTATTTGTCTAGTGTACCTAGATGATATAATAGTATTTAGTACATCCCTTCAGGAGCACATAATTAACCTAGAAAAAGTATTTAAGAAATTACGTGAGTCCAATTTTAAAATACAGATGGACAAATCAGAATTCCTAAAACTAGAAACGGCGTACCTTGGGCATGTTATTAGCAAGGATGGTATAAAACCTAACCCTGACAAAATATCGGCAATTAAAAATTACCCCTTACCTAATACCCGTACAGAAATAAAACGCTTTCTAGGATTACTTGGTTATTATAGAAAATTCATACCAGACTTTGCTAAAATAACCAAGCCTCTGACCCAATGCTTGAAGAAAGGTTCCAAAATTGTCCAAGATCAAAATTATATCCAATGCTTTGAAAAGTGTAAAACTCTACTTGTCAATGATCCGATCCTTCAATATCCGGACTTTTCAAAGGAATTTATACTCACAACCGATGCTTCGAATTTAGCAATTGGAGCCGTTCTTTCTCAAGGCCCCATTGGATCAGATAAACCAATAGCATACGCATCGAGAACACTTAATTCAAGCGAAATAAACTACAGTACGATAGAAAAGGAATTACTCGCCATTGTGTGGGCAACGAAGTACTTTCGACCCTATCTTTTTGGTAGGAAGTTTAAAATTATGACAGACCATCGGCCTTTGCAATGGGTAATGAACATGAAAGAGCCCAATTCGCGCTTAACACGTTGGAGACTACGCCTAAGTGAATATGATTACACAGTCATTTATAAACCAGGGAAAATTAATTCCAACGCCGACGCCCTATCACGAATAGAAATTCATAATGAAGAGTCTAGTTCTATTGTCGTTAACATCTCAGACAAATCTGATTCAGAAAGAACCAGAAGTATCGACTCAAGAACCGACAGTATTCATAGCAATGCAGAAAACCCTATATTAGAAGTCCCTATTACTGATGATCCCCTTAACAGATTTAGCAGACAAATCGTATTTAACGTTGTTGGCGATATTAAAAGTAGACCTCACATAACTCACCCTTTTGAAACTTATACAAAAACTTGCATACAAATCTCCAAATCAAACCTAGAACAAGATGTAATAGATGCCATAAAAGAATACGTTACACCACGTATAAAAACAGGAATCTTAATTAATCCCCCGCTTGAAATGTACAAAATTATACCGGTTATACAAAGATATTTCAAAAATCCGCAATGAACCTAGTTCTTTCCAAATTAGAAGTTGAAAACGTTAAGGATTACCTAAAGCAACAAGAAATTATTAAGAACTATCATGAAGGCAAGACGAACCATAGAGGCATTAATGAATGTTGTTTAGCTCTGTCTAAACGTTATTTCTGGCCAAAAATGAAAAACCAAGTGACAAAATTCATTAATGAGTGTCTTATTTGCGGTCAGGCAAAATATGACCGAAATCCTGTAAGACCTAGATATGAAATTGTACCACCACCTACCAAGCCTATGGAAGTTGTACATTTGGATCTATTCAGCGTAGATAGTAACAAGTACCTAACAATTATCGATGCATTCTCGAAATATGCACAAGCATATTCTTTGAGAGATGCTACAGCCGTTAGTGTAGTTCAGGCTTTATTAAAGTTCTCTTCCCATCATGGTATGGCTCTTAAATACATTACGGATAATGGCCCTGAATTTACAAATCAACTATTTTCTGAATTCACTAAATTACACAAAATTGAACATCATAGAATATGCCCCAATACACCCAATGAAAATGGAATGATAGAACGCTTTCATAATACCCTACTCGAACACTTGCGTATCTTAAAATTAGAACACCGCAATGAATCCGTTACCAACCTTATGACGTACGCTGTAATGGCTTATAATAGTTCAATCCATTCTTTCACGAAATGTCGCCCAATAGAAATAATTACTGGTCATTTAGATCCGCGAGATCCTTTAGACATGAATATAACAGAGCACCTATTGCAGGAATATATACTAGATCACCGTAAGCGAATGTTAAAGGTATACGAAATCATTAATGAAACCGCCCTTCAGCGTCGTACTGAAATAACCGAGAACATTAATAGAAATCGCGAGCCTGAGCAAACATATGCACCTGATCAACGAATCTATGTCAGAAATCCCCTAGCTAATAGACGGAAATTAGCTGCCCGCTATACGAACGATACGGTTGTAACAGATTTACCTATACATATTTATACAAAGAGAAAGAGAGGACCCGTACCCAAGGCGCGCCTGAAACGGGTACCTAATAGTGCTCGTTTGTTACAGGATACAGAAAACACTACTCGCGTTAATGCTGGCTCAGGTCCTGAAGCTGGGACAAGCAGACGTGATAACACTTGAAAGCTTAAAAAATGGACCGGGTATTCTCCCCTTCAACCTAGGACCCACTAGAATAATTTCTCATTTCCACTCCTTTGTTCAAATTATAAATTTAAATAATGTGCGAAATAGGTTAGAATCCGTTCGAGAGAAGTTAAGCAATCTAGCACCTGCCTTAAATAATAAAACGTCGTTACTTTACGCTCCGCATATCAAATATCTTGCAACAAAATTAAATGACAGAGCAACTGTTAACCTTTCAAGGAAAACGTTCAAAAAGAGGCCTCGTTAACGGTCTTGGTTCCATAATCAAAAGTATCTCCGGAAATTTAGATTATATAAGGTCCTCCAGACCGATTTCGGTCACGGCGGCCAATCTCAAGGGAGATTAGCCAACTGCGCAGGACATATTATAGTGCACAAGTATGTGCGCAAACACAGGTGCACTCTCTTTTCCTTAGCTCTCATAATCCGATGGGACGGCAATCCGACACGACCGGAAAGAGTTCAGGCGCAGGACCAACGGCTTAACGTGCTTTCCGAGGCACGGGAGTGTACACACTTCCAAGTTCCAGACTCCGGGCTGCTACTGAGAATTTTCTGACAGAAAAACCCAATAACTATTTATTGGCCCGACCTGGGAATTGAACCCAGGACCACCGGGTCTGCGGCCTTATATCTAGCCACTAGACCAACGAGGCAGTCAGATTATACGGACGCACTAAAGTACGAAAATGCCATTGCTATTCTACAAAAGAACGAAAATAACTTAGCCATTGAAATAAATCATCAAATAAGTTTAAGCAATCAGTGGGCATCTCAGAGTTCAAATGTTACAGATAGGATAGTAGAAAACCAGAGGAAAATAGAGAACATTATTAAAACTATCTTAGATAATGATGTTAGGAAAGAAGAAGATGCAATTAAGTATTTTCATTTAGCCCAGCTACTTACAATACTAGGTGATGACATAGACAATTTGTCACAAGAGTTGTCAAAACTACAGAATCTATTGGCATTCATAAGAGCTAAAAGCATCCATTATTCCGTTCTCGATTACGACACTTATATAGTTATGTTAAATAAACTAAAAGGTTTATACAATTCAAATGTAGTGCTAGATATTAATTTTAGGGAATATTTAGATCTATTAAGATTAGGATATTATTATAAAGATAATGATATAATCTTGGTAATTAAGTTTCCAATCATGAATCCCAATAACTACATCCTTTACAAATTGTCCTTAGCCCCTAATAGTAATGATAAAATTATAATCCCTACCTATCCATACGTAGCAATTCACGAGAAAGATCTACTGTATATAGAGACAGAATGTCCGAAGTACAGTCACGGTCATCTTTGCGAGGACAACTTAAACCGACACTATGGAGAGCAAACGAGCTGCATTCAACATCTTATACTCCAGCAACATATCCATGAAACCTGTCGGGTTACTCCAGTAATCTTATCTTCTCAAGCCATGGAACAATTGGATGATCGTCACTATGTTCTGAGCTTTCCCAACTTAACGAAAGTTCATTTAACCTGTTCTCAAGATCAATACAAAAACCTTCTCGGAAGCGATCTAGCTGAAATACCTAAAGGGTGTGCTCTACAAACGTCCATCTTCACCATCACTAACCACCATGATCAAGTAAAAGGACAAGTTTTGAAAATGTTGAATATAGAATATAGTAATGAAGATCCATACAAAGCGACAGCGAAGAACATCTTGAAATTGAACAGTATAGATTTGACTCACTTACATTCAACCAATACCAGGATTGCCTCTCAAGAACCAGTGACTTTGGAATTGTCGAACTTAGACACGCTCTATCACACGACTATACCTGTCTACCTACTCATCGGTGCATCAGTACTCACTATTAGCATCGTCCTCATTCGTCGCAAATGTATGCATTCAAAAAATACCAACCAGAAGGAAAATGAGGCAACCAGAACACAAGAAGTCCAGGACAGCCCCAGAGATCCTATGTCTCTATCAGCACTATTTTCGACAAAAGTCTCCAAATAGCTGCTGATCCTGCGGAGGGAGTTGTTAAGAAATAATCGCAAGACCTCCCGAACATCGAGCGCTACCAAGAATTACCATACCGTGAGAAATAATCACACCATGCATTCCTTGAAGCTACCACCTGTTGCCAGCATCGCTGCTTTGTTTCGCAAGACCTCCCGAACATCGAGCGCTACCAAGAATTACCATACCGTGGGGACCATCCAGTGATTCACCGATTTCGTTATAAATATGTAATTCAGACTACAGATCTTCACTTTTTGTTCTGACATCGAACAGACTGTCACGTATTATAAATTAGAAATAATTAATTGTTAAATTTAATTACTTAAATAAACGTATAAGTTAAATTCGTTCGGTTTCATTCTGCATCCTCAACGGCAGCCCTACGTAATTAGCTTCAAAACTAACGCTTCAATTATGTCAACAAACACACCAACCGTTCGCCGTATCGATATACACAATTCGTTTCACGCAATACTAGCAGAATTCCCCGGCATAACAAGACTCACCGCGATGCAACTTCAAGCTAAAATCAACGTCGAACATTATATCGAAACCCAAGGGCAACAGACACACTGCCGCGCTCGACCTTTACCGCCACATCGATACGAAAAAGTTAAAAAAGAATTCGAAAACATGATGCAACAAGGAGTCTGCAGACCAAGTAAAAGCCCATGGTTATCACCGCTACACATGGTACCTAAGAAGAATGGCGATATAAGAATATGTGGTGATTATCGATGACTCAACGCTATTACAAAACCCGATCGCTATCCAGTTCCGCGAGTCAAAGACTTTACACATCAACTATCTGGTAAAACAATATTTTTAACTTTTGATTTGAACCGAGCATATCAACAACTTAGCGTCCGAGATGAAGATATAGAAAAAACCGCAGTCATAACTCCAGTGGGTTTATTCCAATTCCCACGCATGAGTCCCGGTTTAAAAAACACAGGACAAACGTTTCAACGTTTCATACATGAAGTACTCCGACGACTAGACTACGTGTTCCCATTCATCGACGATGTTCTTATTGTTTCATCCAACGAGACCGAACATCGCGAACATTTAAGAACCGTTTTTAAAAGACTAGAGGCCAACGGCATCACTATAAACCCAGCCAAATGCAACTTAGGCCAGCCAGAAGTTAAATTCCTTGGTTATATCGTATCTGGTTATATAAAGTATTAAACCGCCCGAAGATAAAATTAAAACTGTCATCGAGTATCCACAACCAAAAACCGTAGAAGAGTTAATAAGATTTCCTGGTATGTTAAATTTGTACCGCGACCACAAACCGCATGCTGCAACTATACAAGCTCTGTTAATCGCACATCTACATAAGGTCAAAAAACGATATAAAACAAGAATACAGTGGAACAACGAATCACTGCAAGCATTCGAAGCGTGTAAAGCAAGCATCTCTAACGCTACTTTATTCGCTCACCCATCTCATCAAGCTACACTCGCAATATTCAGCGACGCCTCCGATAACTCAGCTGGAGCTGTATTACAACAATATATTAATGAAAAATGGCAACCATTCGGCTACTCCTAAAAAAAGTTTACAGACGCTCAGTAAAAATATTCAACATACGATCGTGAATTACTAGCTATTTATATGGCAGTAAAACACTTCCGTAAAATATTCGAAGGACGACAAATAATTATTATTTACCGACCACAAGCCTTACATTCGCAATGGATAAGACGCATTCATCAAACGAAACACCTCGACGCACACGGCAATTATTATTCATTAGCGAATTTACAACCGATATACGACACATAAGCGGCAACGACAACGTCGTCGCCGACGCATTAAGCCGCATAGAAACAATAAATTGCTCGACTAAACGCACAAGAAAAAGATAGCATATAACAACAGTTACTTCAACAAAATAATTTTACATTTAAGAAGATTATTATACCGAACTCAGACATCGAATTATACTGCGAGACATCAACTTCTTATATACGTCCATATATACCTACAGAGTATCGACGCGAAGTATATAATAGCATACATAACATCAGACATCGCGGAACCCGACCAACACGCAAGCTTAAATGTAAGAAATACTTTTGGCCTTCAATGAATACAGACATCGCTCAATGGACAAAGATTTGTATTAATTGCCAGAAAAGCAAAATACAACGTCACACATTTAGCAAGATTCATTCATTCCGTTTTTTAATAAATTCATTCCACATTCGTCATTCGTAATGTGGCGCTTTGCACATTACATAAAAAATAAGTTTTACTTATACCCCACTACGCATCCTCATAAACATTAATATACACAGGAAGCTCTGATAGTTTTTTAGACAAAAATTTAATTACTAACTTTAACTATTACTTTAGCATCGCTGGCACATGCCATTCGTAGAAGGTATGTGCTATGCTATGCAGTTGAGCTAGATTGTCATGGCTATGGACAACTCTTAATTGTTAACAATCTTTGTGCGGCTGCCATAATAGGCCATGATATACTGAAAGCTCTTTCGACATTAAAATTTAAATTTGGAGGTAATAGAGAACCTTTAAAAAATGTAAGGTTATGAATGCATATGTTCCGCCTGTGTATTTATTTACTTACTTGGAACTTGATATTAAGCCCGTGGCGATGAAATCTAGACGATATAGTAAAGCAGATAGCGATTTTATAAATACTGAAATTTCAAATCTTCTAGCAGATGAAGTTGAACCTAACATTTCACCTTGGCGTCCTTGTTACTGGAGGATGAGTACACCGAAAGCGCTTAGTAGTGGTCTATTCACAGGCTATCATCAGATTTACACTCTTAGATGCATATCATTTACCAAATATAGAAAATATAAGATCTAAAGTTGCAAAATATCATTATCTCAGTCAAATTGATTTTAAAAGTGCCTACCATCAGATTCCAATAGAAGAAATAGAAAAACTTTATACTGCTTTTAACTACAGTAGAATCCGGTTATAACGACGCCCAACGGACCGGGATATTACGTCGTACTAACTGGAAGTCGTGCTAAACGAACTGACAATTTCTGTTTTTTATTAAAATAATGACATATATGTTTAATGTATTTATTAATATTTACGTGACCTATTGAAAATTTGCCTTTTGTTGAAGCATAGGCCCATTTACGGGTATTCCTCGATTACGTTGCAGTTTACTAAAAGCGCCAAGTCAACTTGTTCTTGAGATGACAACCTCACACGTTTATGTTTTAAAACGTTCGCATTGAACAAAGGTTCTTTCTTGTGTTTATTTTTCTTAATTGTGGATATTGTCGAATGATTTACACCAAATTCCTTCGCAATCGTTAAATTCGACTCGCCAGCTTCTAAACGTTGTATTATAATACTTACGCCATTTTTGTACGCGTAATCACTCATCACCCGCAAATTACTGCCGTAATAAACAGTCGCATTCGAATCAGCGACGTGCAAGCAAGGGGGTTGCGCGGGACAGAGATAGTTTCTTACCTACGATTTATTTGTAAGCATGTCAACGCTCGTCGTCGTTATAACCGGACAATTTTGTATGAAATTCCGTCGTGAAAAGCGGTCGGTCGCTGTAAGCGGAGTCGTAATAAACGGATGTACTTCCATAGTGGCTCATATTGAAAGCAACCATGGATACTTACGTCGCTAGAAACGGTTAGTTGTTAAATGCGAAGTCATACTAAACGAGTGTAGTCCGTATACCATTTGTAGTAACAAATGGAGTAGTAATTTTAATTCCAAAGTAATTTTAATTAGCACAGGATACCTGAAAGCAGGGGCATATTTTAACATTCAGCGCCCCGGGCCTGTAGGGCTTGCCGCCCTTGTTTTTCGCTGGAAATACGCGTTGACGCGTTGAGTCTCCGAGTCCCGCTTTCCCGACATGAGATGGGGGGAGCCGGAATACCCACTAAAAAACCTGTGGTAACTCTTTAACTTAACGTCTTTTCTAGAGGTAGGTTCGTCACGGTAGGATGTGCAAGCGATCCCATGACACCCCGACGGTTAGCTCGCCTAAGCGGGCCTTCATTCCTAGGGAGGTTTCCGTAGAACCAGCAGCGCTTACGCCGTGGGAAGAAGGTGCGCATGGCATCAGAACCTCCTCCCCGGTCTTCTTCAGTGGAGCGGGTCAGCGGAGGCACTCGTCTCACGCTCCCGCTCCGCGGCTTCCTTCTGCGACATGACTCTCTCGTAGAGACCGTCTCCAGTCACGGTTGTTTCGGAGAATACCTGTGTAAGATCGGACGCGAATCGACGGCGAATTGCCACCACTGTAGCGCGGACCAGGACACAGCCCAGCATACGTTGGAGGTATGCCCCGCGTGGAATACGGAAAGGCAGGTCCTGGTCCACGAAGTCGGACATGACCTCTCCCTGCGAGCAATCCTGTCGGCGATGCTCCGCAGGGAATCGGCGTGGAAGGCCGTAGCCTCGTTCTGTGAGACCGTCATGGTCCAGAAGGAGACGGCGGAGCGGGAACGGGAAAGGGCCGATCCTGCTCGGCAGAGACGACGTCGGCGTTGTCCCGGCCCTCCCACAGCCCCAACGCCCGGGGCTTAAAATATAGGGCGTAACCCTGGGGCCGTGGATGAGGTGGGGGTCTCACGTGTCCTATTTTAAGCGGCTCTGAGGAGGACGGCAGCCGGGATGGCCTCGCGCTTTCGTACGCACTAGCGAGGAGTGCGGGGGGGTGAGATTATCTTCGCCCCCTGAAGAGAGCTACGCCGAGCTACGAGCGGAGCACAGCACGGGAGAGGCCGCGGATGCGTATACCAACACGATCCCGCAGCCTCTCCTATCCGTGCCGAGGACGGCCATCGCAGTGGTTTTAGTGGGTAAGAATCCCACATAAGCCGCCCCCCCCCCCCCAACGGAGACGGGTACCTTACAGAAGGTTTCCATTACGTAAAAAAAAAAGAGTTCCCAGAACGGATCGACCGCGAGAAGAGTCGCCGCCGTCAACGATACGGTCACAGTACGGTAACCTCGTATCGCTCTCACCGCTATGACTCTCTGCGGTCTCCTCAGAAAAACCCTATTATGAGCGGTGAGAGCGGTATATGGGTGCACTATACAGTGCCATGGAGCGCACCACACCAGCGTATAGGCGTCGGCATAGTGATTCCAGTCCTCCCACGTTAGGTAGAAGGCGGCCCAAGGCGTCAGCGGCATTGCTTCTGGTCCAGCTGGAGAAAGTGTTGAAAGAGAAAGTGGCCGAAGCTTCCGCACAGGATTAGACCCAGATACCTGGGCCTTCAACTCTCGTGGGGCATGTATCACCGTCCCTTGATACACGCCCTTCCCTTGATCACCGTCAGCCCAACATTCCTACCCGGTCTACCGTGCGACAATAGGATACAATATAACAATTAGGAAGACGTAAATAAAAAAAAAATCTTGTTCTTATATATACTAACATCTGTGAAAAAAAATTGTTTATAGCATAGAATAATAACGCTTAGGAGTGTAGGCCCAAGCGAATTGAAGTCATTCAAATTGTTACTAGTCTCAATACATTTGACGTCACGTCAGTCGTCACGATAACGTGTCATAGTTCGCGGTTTTAAGTCAACAGAAAATGAGGTAGCTTCAGGAGTACCTCAAGGATCACACTTAGGCCCTTTCCTTTTTTTAATTTTCGTAAATAATTTATGCTTAAATATAAAATCAAATTTTAAATTTTTTGCTGACGATTTATCGTGTAATAAATAATGATTTAGATAAGTTAATATTGCAAACTGATATAAATTATATTTGTGATTGGTGCCAGTCAAATCAAATGTACCTCAACCCTACAAAATGCTTTTACATAAAATTTTCTCGCAAGATTATTTCTGATTCGGTGACATATTACATTAATAACAATTCAACTATCCAAGAAGTAACGAGCATACGTGATCTTGGCGTGATACTTGATAGTTCACTAAGTTATAGGCTACATGTTGATCATATAATAAAAAAAGCGTCTAAACTATCTGGATTTATTATTAGACAGTTAAAAATATTTAAACAACCGAGAGTTTCTATTCTTTTATTTTATACCCTAGTTCGAAATATCCTAGAGTATTGTAGTGTAGTGTGGAACCCTTGCTATCAGGTAAACATAAATAGACTTGAATGTGTTCAGAAGAGATTTTTATATCATCTTTCTTACACTGATAATAAATGTCACGAACTTAAATCGTACACACAAAGACTCAATTTCTACAGAGCAAGCTCACTTTACACTCGAAGAAAAATAAACGACATTATCTTTCTTTACAAGGTAATTCATGGACTTATTGACTCGCCCGATATCCTGCAATGCGTGCAGTTTTCCATTCCTCGTCCAAACAATCGCCTGCGAAACTGTAAGACATTCTCTCTTCCTACCTCTAGAACAAATGTACTTAGCCACTCGCCTTTATACCGCATGTGTTTCTCTTATAACAGTATTCGTTCTAATTATGACATTTTTACTGACCGTTCTATAGCCTCATTAAAAAAATTTTTTAATAAACTGTTTCGTTAGCTTAAATTACTTTACTAAAAAAAAAATATTGTAAGTTTGGTCTCTGTTGCTATCATAGGCTAGACGCTAATTTATACTTAAGCGCATGTCGTGTCTACATCAAGAGAAATGTAATCATATGTATATATATTGATTGTCATTTTGTTTTGTAGACCTATGAACATAAAAAAAAAAAAAAAAAAATAGTAAACATCTCGCGCAATTTATTAAAAAATGACTTACTGTGTAGTAAATGGGTGTCACAACACTCCACATAAAAAAATAAGGATAAGAAAATCACATTTCACTACTATTTGGCAACTTATAATTTTAGCTAAAATACATTCATCAAAACATAAAAAGAATTTGTAAACAAAAGACACCATTACAATAAAAAATGTTGCCAGCTATGGAAAATATATTTACCGCGATTGCTTAATATTTTAAATAATAAAAATGTAATAATTATTTAAAATTATTACATTTATATTATATTGTTTATAGCATGTAAACTACCACTTACCATCAGGTCGAGTAGTCATTTGCCCTCCCGGCAAGTATAAAAAGAAAAAAAAAAACAATAAATCCAATTAGGCGCTCTCGTATAATTCTTGCTCCGTCCGAGTTTTGACTGTGACGTCATTTCGCCCAATCGTTATTGCGGGCGACTCATTTGCGATACGCACATTTATAATTTTGTATTTATTTTACCCCTTTTTGTAATTTGACACTCCACATACGTTCTTTCACTTTTATTTATATTAGAATGATTTTTTGAGATCATAAAAAAATTAAAGTCTATAAGATCTTTATTGCTTATTTAATGAAAATGTCATTATTACGAAATGTCATAATATTAAAACGTAATGATAACATTCTCTTTGATTCATATTCTTGTCAATATATCATTGTTTTGCCGTGATATGTGACATCAATACATAATGCTTGTTATTTACACAAAATAACCCAGCATATATTTATGAGAATCGGTAGGTATAATGAAATTTAAAATATGGATCCCCAACGAAAAACAGCTGCTGGACCAATGGCCCCATCCAGTTTGAAAACAGCTCGAAAAAGTTTTGCAGTATGCAATACTTACATAAAAAACTTGAATCCTCAGAAAGAAATTGTAACGGTTCACACTAGCACTCCTAACGTTGAACATCGCTCGTTTCATAGTGAACAAAATCAAATTTATCAAGGCGAAGTAAATGTGCTTTCAATAATGTACGGTAAACTAAAAAAAATACGTTTCTGTTTGCGGGGCTTTAACGTGTTGTTGATATAAAAATATAAATTCGTTGTTTTAGTAATACTAACAAAGATATTATGTGTTGTAAATACACTGAAGATGTCAAAGAAGTCGCAGCGGGTTTTATTGATGGAACAATAAGATTGTTTGATTGCAATACTGGAAATTGTACACAGACTCTAATAGATGACGAATGTCGTGTTTACCCTGGTCCTGTAACGGCTATAAAACATAGGCCAATTAGCAAGGCACATCCTATTACGAATATGCTTTTGTCATCTTGTAAGTAAACTTGTACATTAGTGCAATTAGGATTTTCAAGAAAGTATATTATCAATCTTGTCATAGATGTCAATGGATGCATAAAGTGTTGGAAATATAAATATGAACAATGTTTATATACGATAAGAGAAAAACGACAAACTTTAGGCTTGTGTTACCATCCACGTTACACCAAATTTATTACATTTGGAGATGATGCTAAACTTAACATGTATGACGAAGAAGCACAAACACAAGAAAGATCTTTTTATTCCAGGTAGCCCGTTAAAACAATAATATATTTAATGAAATAGATATATTGATTCAAATAATAATAAATTTTAGTCGACGAAAAAACATTGTGGATGGCCACACCTCAAGAATATTCGCTTGCGTCTTTAACCCTAAATCACATCACGAATTGATCTCCGGTGGTTGGGATGACACTATTATTTGTTGGGATGACAGGCAGCCCTATGCAACACGTTTTTTTTCTGGTATTCATATGTGTGGCGAAGGATTAGACTTTGATAAACCTGGAAAGCAGGTAAATATTATTATTTCAGCAAAATTACCTTTAAACCTCTCTTGTAAGATTGCGAAACGATGTTTCAGACCACCACTTTTATTTAAAAAATAGACATCAATTGATGGCACTGAGCGAGCGAGCACTTTTCGTTACTGTAAGAAAGAAACGAAAGCATTTGTATATAGTATAGGGTTTTCCATTAAGGGCGCTTGATCTTTGAAATGAAAAAAAAAATACATGTAGGAGAGATATTTGCGAAATTTTTTTTTTATTTGGAAGGTCTATCGACCCCATTATGTGTGGAATATGACATCATTCAAATGACAGCCACGGCTTCGGTTGGTGGCGCGCACACGAAAGGTCCAATTTTCGATGACTCTGGCGCACAAATCGGGCTGTATTTGATCGATGGCGTGGCGTATGTTGACTTTGAGGGCATCGATGGTTTGCGGCTTGTTGGCATAGACCTGCGACTTAAGAAAACCCCACAAGAAAAAGTCCAGCGGGGTCAAATCGCACGATCTCGGTGGCCAGTTCACGTCGCCTCCGCGCGAGATGACCATGTCCAGAAATTGCTCGTGCAGAACTTCCATCGTAGCGTGTGCTGTGTGGCACGTAGCGCCGTCCTGTTGAAACCACATGTTGTCCAGATCCATATTCTCGATTTCAGGCCAAAAGAAGTTGGTTATCATCGACCGGTATCGCTCACCATTGACGGTGACGGCCACACCATTATCGTTTTCGAAAAAATACGGACCAATCACGCCTCCGGCCCAAAATCCGCACCAAACAGTCACTTTCTGCGGGTGCATTGCCACTTGGTGAACCTCGTGTGGATTGGTCTCGTCCCAAATACGGCAATTTTGCTTGTTGACATAGCCATTCATCCAAAAATGCGCCTCGTCGCTGAAGATGATTTTTTTGCCAAAATCGGCGTCAACTTCCAACTGCTCTAATGCCCAGTCAGCGAACACACGGCGCTGTCTATGGTCATTAACCTTGAGCTCTTGGGTCAGCTGGATCTTGTACGGGTACAGGCTCAAGTCACAACGCAAAATTCGCCAAGTTGTCGTTGTTGTGCGAAAGGCCGAGTTCCTGTGCGCGACGCGGAATTGACTGCCGCGGGTTTTCGAGGACACTGTCGCGCACAGCGGCGATATTCTCGGCAGATCTCGCGTTACGTTGACGCACGGGAACCGGCTGATTGTTAACTGTTGACTCGAATTTGTCCACCAATCGACGGATAGTCGACTCGGCAGGACGATCATCGCGACCGTAAAACGGGCGAAGTGCGCGGAACGTTGCTCGAACTGAAGACCCATTTTCATAAAACAATTTTATGATTTGCACGTGCTGCTCGACACTGTAACCTGCCATGGTGGTTTGGGAGGACGGAATGAATATAACACACTGCATTTGACAGCTGTTACTCAAACAACATGGCCGCAATCAGCTGTCAAAGTTCAAGCGTCCCTATTGGAAAACCCCTTAGTAATAATGACGTCCACCTGAAGATAAACATATGCAAAAACACAATTGCAAAGTTCCATGGCCGCACTCTCATAATCCGATGAGGCGACCAGATAAATCTGGCTGCTATATGCGCATATTTTGATCGTATGTTTAATTGAGACGCATCACTCATAGAATACTGTAAAAAATATCGTTTACTGTGTCATGTAGTATGTATCATGGCGGCAAATCGTTTTTGAACCAATAAACCAATTAAATTTTCTGCACCTATTCATGCTAAAAGAACAATTATATAGTAAAACGTTTTTGTAGATTTTAACATGTTCTTGGCAAGATAAAGATAGTATTCAAATTTGGGACTATGGATCATGCAAGCTTATAGAAACTATTGTTCCTGATATTTACCAGTCAAAATTATATTGCGGCAAGATGGTACCTCAAACCAATTTAATTGTATGTGGCGGTTCTGACCCTAATATATTGCGAGTCATTGACATCAATATGAAAGTTGTAAGTAGACACTTTTCTAATTACATATTGTTGAATGTTTATTCAATGACCAAGATACATATTATGATGAGTACCTGTGGCGTAGCTTGGGGGTGTAGAGGTGCGATCCGCACCAAGCGACACTTTGGCAGTGGCAGCATATATATACATACATTTTATTACATATTATGTTATTCATATGTCATTTTCACGTATAAGATTAGTGTCATTCTATAAAAGTACTCTTTTTACAATGATCCAAATTTATTATAATCAATTGAAAAACAAGACATCGCCAAATTTTAAATCAGCAACGGGTGCTGAATAATACATTATACATAAATATTGGTAATTCGTAATAATGGAGTTATTGTCCGCTTCTTTTTAATGTGTTCACATATTCCAAACAGTTTGGTCACATCAACACCTTATGTTTTTAATGTCCAAAGACGCTGCAGTCTTCATCTACTTAACCATGCGGGTTATATTATTGACAAAAATTAAATAAATTACAAATTAAGCACATCTCATTGATGCTTGATCAGATTATAGATATAGATATGGCTTTTGGGGTCCTGTCATTTATTACTAAATAAGTAACAATTACAGGCTAATTTTTATTTAATATCATTTGACAAACATTTGGTTAGGTTTGAACATAAAAAAATATATAAATTAAACGTAAACAATCGACATATTTGTAAAGTAAACATTTGCGAATTGTGTTTGGCAAATGATCTTTTATAAGACGACGTGTTTGCAGAATAAGATATATACAACAAAAAAAATTGGTAACGACTTGCACATACAGTTTGATTAAGTGCAATGTAAGCTCTTTATAACGATAAACTCCCTATAACGTAGAAGTGAACATTATTTGTTGGTTTATCTTAAAACCCACACATGGATAAACTCTTTATAGCGCAGCAACAATTCTCTATTACGAACAAATGTGTTCATATTTAGACACAATAAATATTCATTATCGGTATTATTGTTTATGTTATCTTATCACGTTACAAAAGACGCCGACTAAACCTTTGAGGCCCCGAAACTTCTGAGGTCATAACCAGACGTCTTGCTTTTGTTATTGTTAATTGCCTTAAACACGTGCATTAATACGCTTGGTTTGCTTGGAAATGATGATCTCGAACTAAACACACCAGGTACCTGTCGTATTATCAGTCGTAAACCAACTTTGAAACTGTTAATATGGCCAGTAAAAGAAAAGCGTTAGTAGTTGACAAAAAAGTTTGTTTTACGTGCGATTGAAAAATAAGAAAAGTGACGTTGGAAGACGTTTCGGACTAAGTCAATCTAATGTTGTTACCATTTGGAAAAACAAGGAACCAATTCTGCAGGCGGCACTGGAGGGAAAGTCTCCTAAAAAATTAAGGAAGCCCAAATCCCAAGAATTGGATAAAGCAATGTTGTCGTGGTCCAACAATCAGCGCCAGAATAATGTACCTATCTCGGGTCCAATTGTTAAAGCCAAGGCTGAGAAGTTTGCCGAACAACTTAGCGTAATTGACTTTAAAGCATCAGAAGGTTGGCTTGGAAAATTTCAGCACCGTCGATATGAATGTGACTAATGATAGGATTATTAAAGTGTGGCCTAAATTAAAAGAGAAGTACTCTGCAAATAACATTTTTAATGCTGGTGAAACTGGACTTTTTTTCAAGATGGCTCCCGACAAAACTTTAAAATTTAAAGGAGGAATCTGTGTTGGAGGAATACTCTCTAAAGAGTGCATTACTGATCTAGTGGCTGCCAATATGAGTGGCACAGAAAAAGGAAAGCTCTTAAATATAGGCAAATCGAAAACCCCTCGATGTTCTCTTGGAACATAAAACAGTTACCAGTTACGTATAAAGATAACAAGTCAGCCTGGATGACATCGCAGTTCTTTAAAGAGGAAGTGCTAGGAAGTGGGATACTAAATTAAAGACACGGAAAATCTTGATTCTAGTAGACAATTGCCCTGCTCACCCTCGTATATCCAATCTTCGAAACAAAGAGTTAGCATTTTTCCCAGCTAATACTACCAGTATCTTGTGCAGCCAATAGATCAGAGTGTGATTAAAAGCCATAAGGGTCATTACAGAAAGAAAAAGTAAATAGATCTGTCTGAGTGAACTTTATATCAAAAGCCGAAAAAGCAGGAAAGAGGTTCAGATTGATAGTGAAAATAATCTACCACTGAATGAATGAATATCATCATACCAGAAAATTTTAACGAAGATTACAAAAGTATGAAAATATAGACAAAGATGTGGCCGTAACTGGTACTAAGAATCCCCGGGTTACGGTAGGCCGCCAACACCGACTGACTCGGGCTAAGTATAACGGACGCACGCTACGGCTCGACGAAAACCTGACACAGCTCGAAGAAGAGCTGAGAAACATATGAGATGGCATATTTTGGGGTTATGTGAAATCCGAAGAAAGGGGGAGGATACCATAACCTTAGAATCAGGCCATCTTATGTACTTCAGAGAGGGATCTTCACCTTCTTCCCATGGTGGCGTCGGCTTCCTGGTCCACAAGGCTCTGGCAACATCTTAGAAATCTCCAGTGTGTCGGCAAGGGTAGCATATCTTGTGATCTGACTCACCAAGAGGTATAGCCTCAAGGTTATCCAAGTATATGCACCGACTTCGACACACTCGGATGATGAAGTGGAAGAAATCTATGAAGGCATTTCTAAGGCATTTCACACTACCCAAAATGCCCACTTCAATGTTGTCATGGGAGACTTTAACGTTAAAGTGGGAGTACATACTAGCAGCGAAACAGTAGTAGGACAACACGGATTTGGAAGCTGGAATCATAGGGGGCAATGTTCGTCAACTTTCTTGAGAAAGGGGCGCTTTTCTTAATGAACTCTTTCTTTAAGAAACAGCCTCAACGAAAGTGGACGTGGCGAAGCCCATACGCTGATTAGAAACGAGATTGACTTCATCATGACGGACAAGAAACGAATATTTAAATTGGTCTCTGTGATCACAAGGTTCAATACAGGAAGTGATCACCGAAGCACTCTAAATATTGACTATTAGGTCGAGCGCGCTCGACTGATGAGGTCTACGCTCCGGCTAAAACTGCTTCAATCCGTGGTTCAGTCTAATACATTTCAGTTAAAACTGGAAACCCGGTTCGCTGTCTTGGAAACCAATATCGACGTTGACATCGACCAGAAGCTTGAACAAGTGGTGGGTATTCTTAGGGAAGAGGGAACAAAATTCTACCAAACCCAAATGCCGGTAAGAAGTCCAAGTTTTAGGCAGAGTCTCTAGAGCTAATGCGAAAACGACGTAAAAACCCAACAGTCACTTCCGTAGATCTGAATAAGCAAATATTTAAGCTGGTAAGACGTGACCTCTGAAACTCCAATACGCGCTCTATAAAAGAAGCGATCGAGCGAAACCGGGGATCAAAAGTCTTCGCTCAACAGCTAGGCCGAAGCCATCAGACGAAGTTGATCATTTCAAAGGGAAAAGTCGTCGCTTCTAAGCTCGATCGCTTCTATAGTAAACTATACACATCAGAAGCACCTCGTCCCGTCCCAACCCGACCCTAAAAATCCTAGAGCCACCTAGAATAGAATAGAATAGGATAAGATGGAATTACGACAGAGCTATTAAAGGCAGCTGGAAAACCTCTACTAGCAGCTCCGACGGATATTCAATTCTGTCATCTTTTCGGGGAGAACAAAGACATGGAGCAAGAGTATTGTCGTGTTATTCTTCAAAAAAGGAGACAAAACCTTATTGAAGAACTACCGACCTATTTCCCTCTTGAGCCATGTCTATAAGCTGTTTTCCAGGGTCCTCACAAATGACGACCGGGGAGGAGACGTAGGCGCTATGCGCACCTTCTCCCCCCGCCTTAATAGCCGCCTGGGCTAAGTGGGTTCCCTGTATCCGGGAACCCCCTTAGAAATGGAGGCCCGCATAGGCGGGCCGACCGTCGGGGCGTCATGGTAGCATGCGCGAGCGATCCCGTGGCGCCTCCTAACCAGACGGAGAGGATACCGCTGGTTTTTTAGTGGGTAGTCCGTCGCCTTCAGTGCCGGTGAGCCCCACATACCCCCCCTCTTCATGTGGGGGAAACGAGTCAAGGCGTTTTTCCAGCGAAAAAAAAAAAAAAAAGGGTCCTCACAAATCGTCTCAAACAGGCCGGGTTTCGAACAGGATACGGAACCATAGACCACATTCACACAGTGCAGCAGATTATACAGAAGACGGAGGAGTATAATCAGCCCCTGTGCTTAGCATTTGTGGACTATGAGAAGGCTTTTGACTCTATTGAGACCTGGTCTGTTCTGGAGTCCTTACAACGGTGCCAAATCGATTGGCGATATATCCAAGTGCTGAAAGGTCTGCATGACGCTGCTGTTGTGACCGTCCAAGTACAGAATCAGCAGTCTGACCCTATCCTCTTGCATCGAGGAGTGAGATAAGGGGATGACATTTCCCCGAAATTGTTCACTAATGCAGGCCAGGCAGAAACCGTGCAGGCAATGCAGTATATACTGAGCAGCCTGGCTGATTCTTCTGCTCGAATTGGTCTCCGGATGAATTTGGACAAAACCAAGATAATGTTCAATGGACACGTTGATCCGGAACCAATAGTTCTTAACGGAGTTCCTCTCGAAGTTGTTCAGGAACAGGCAGTTGCTAATGCAAACTTTGCAGTTGATTCGAAACAACTTCGAGAAGGAGGCGCGCAAAAGAGTACAGCTGGTCTGGGCAGCGTATAGGAAACTTGGTCAAGTCTTTTCGTCACGGATACCGCAATGCTTGAAGGCAAAAGTCTTCAAGGAGTACGTCCTACCAGTTATGACCTACGGAGCCGAGACGTGGACACTGACAGTGCGTTTGTTCCACCATTTTAAGGTCGCTCAGCGAGCTATGGAGAGGGCTATGCTCCAAGTTTCTCTGAAGGATCGAATCCCAAATGCGATGATCCGACAGAGAACCAAAGTTATCGACATAGCCCAAAGGATTAGCAAGCTGAAGTGGCAGTGGGCTAGACACATTTGTCGCAGAACCGACAACCGTTGGTGTAGACGTGTTCTGGAGTGGAGACCACGTCTCGGCAGACGTAGCGTAGGAAGCCCTCCGGCTAGGTGGAGTGACGATATACGCAAAGTGGCTGGCAGCGGATGGATATTGAGAGCTAAAGATCGAGATCAGTGGCGTGCTATTGGAGAGGCCTATGTCCAACAGTGGACGACGAAAGGTTGTTGATGTTGTTGATGTTGATGATGATGATGATAATGAATAAAATACATAGTACAAAAATTAGTACAAAAAAGTACTGTCAAAGCAAAAAACGTCAGGCAACAAACTGACTTTATGTATTAAGAATAATTTGATGACTTATTTTATCAAATACATATAAAAAAATATTGTGGATTTGGTTGTTTTCTTTCTTCCCTCCATATAACGGTAACTCTATAACGATAAAAAATGTTCGGTCCCTTGAGTTTCGTTATAAAGAGTTTACATTGTAGTTGTCATATTGAAACTTATCTACTACCATTAATTTTTAATTATTCTTTGCTACAGACGGAATGTTCAATACGCAATAATCCAGGAAGCGTATATGCTTTTGACTTCGGAACAGTAAGACGAAAACCAAGTAAAATCCCAGAGACGTATAAAAAAGTTAGTGAAATACAAAATACGCCACGAATTGTTTTTGTTACTGGAAAAAGACTGCAAACGGTAGATTTTGGTTAATCGAGATGATGTGTGAATAATGTGTTAATATTATTAAATAGCATACAGATGGAACAAAAACAAATAAAATATATTTAAAAGTTGTATATCCGTTGTATCGAATTTATTTCCTTTTTTAACATTCTCTACTCACAAACAGCCGTTTAATACAATTTTACGTGATAGACAAATACACTGTGATCTCATTTTGTAAATAGTATATAAAACTCTAGAAAGATAAAATATCCAGTTTGGCAAGAATTCATAATAAATAAAACGTAATAACTACTACATAGTATTATACACAGGATTCGAACATCTATTATTCGACCGGTTCAAGTTGAGCCTCGTCAAAGGATGGGTTTTCCCATGTTGTAATTGTTTTTTATTTTGAGCTTTCGACATCACAGTTGACACCACCACATTTGAATAGTCGAGAGGCGCGAGAGCGACAACGGTTGGCGCGATCGGCGGACGCTCACCGCTCGCCAGCGCCGTCGCTCCGACCGCACAGAACGAATTGCGTATTCGAGCCCGTCCATCACCTTCCGAAGTAAGTTTGCATTTCTTTGAAACGCATTCATGTGAAACTTTGACCCGCCCCCCCACTTCGCCTCCTGATTCAGATCGGGTTCGACCCGGTTGGTCGTAAAGATCGACCAGTACTTTCACCGACAAATCCTCGACGGGCTGAACGGCCTGAGCGGGGGGCGAGGCGGAAGGGCGTGCGCGTGATGTAGACCGGCGTGGTTGCTCCAGTTCCGATCGGGCTTCGAATTCCTTCTTAAGATTGCTCACGAGGCCGGCGGGAGGCGGAGCAGTAGCGGGCGCAGCGCGCGGTAAGTCACCGTGGGACGCGGCCGCGAGACGTCGGCGGCGCGGGCCCACTCGCAGCCACGTGTCGGCGGGCGCGGAGGCGGACAGGCGGCCTCCCCACGTCGACGCGCCCCGGTCGCGCGCACTCTCCATTCGCGAGGCGGCGTTGCACAGCTCGAGCATGGCACAGGTTTCGTTAAACTTCCGCTCGTTGGCTGCGATGTCGGGTGGCGGGCGAGGGCGCTCGGCCTGCTCGCGGATGACGCCGAGGTCGGCGGGGGCGGGGTCGTCGCGCGGCCCGGCCGGCGGGCGTGCGGCTCGCGTGTCGTACGAGCCCCACGACGAGTGTCGCGACAGGTCGGGCACCACGGCGCTGTCGAACGAGCTCCACGAGCTCTGCCTGCTCGGGGGCAGCGCATCGTCGTCGACGCCCTTTCTTTCCTCTGAGTCTATATTACGCTCTAACGAATTGTACACTTCACTTGATTTAATTTTCACGTCCATTATACCACTATCACTCTTAACTATATTATCACTATCGATAACGTTCCTAATGTCCTCGTTTCGCGACCACGTCGACTCCCCGGGATCCCAAGTGTGAATTTTTTCCACTTCTAACTCGGTTTGAGGGTATTTTTGAACTAAATTTCGCTGCGTCGAATCCTGAGGCTTATAACAAATATCCGTAGCTATACCAATGGACACTTCCGACGATCGACTATAAGAAATATCGCATGAATTTCCAAAATTTAATCTCTGATGTCTCTTCGGGAGCTCTCTTCGCTCACTGGACGCGGCGCTTTCGATCTCGTTCACGATGTGTTTGACGGAAGGAGCTCCCTCTTCCTTGAGGCGTATAATCTGATTGGGAGAGACGCTGTAGCTGCCGCTGGCGCACGGCATGAGCATGTGGCGCGTCTCGGAGGCCAGGTTCTCCAACGAGACGGAGGTGGGCGGTAGCAGCTCGGATGCCAGCTTGGTGTCGGGCGACCAGGAGCGCGGCCGGCCCGTGTACGAGCCCGTCAGTGCTAGGACCAATGGCGTGGGATCCATTATTTTATTTTCCATTTTAGACGCAGATTTGGGAGCTTTTAGATTAGTCTCCGACTTTGACCTCTGTAGCTTTTCTTTATTTTTCATAGCGTCGAGTATACCTTGATAAGTTTCGAGTTGGTTAAGAAAGTTCGTGTTCGGCTTAATACAGCTTCTTTTCGCTTTTACGTGCTTAAGAGCTTTGTCAAAGTTCCAATTGAACGCTTTCATGGCGTAAGCGATAACGACAGAAGCAGACCTACTGATTCCCATTTTACAATGAACGAGAACCTTCGAGCCCTCATTTCTTGCTTTATTTATGTACTTAAAAGTGTTATCCCAGTGTTTTAGTAGATCAGTCTTTTCGTCGTCATAAACTCTAATATTCAGATAATCAAACATACCTGGAAAAAAATTATCTATTTCTCTTGTCACGTTGAGTATATGCCTGACCCTGGAAACAAAAAAAATATATTCTTTTATTTTTTGTTTAACAATAATTCAAAATCAAATAGAAAAGTTTATAGAAGTATAATTCATACCCGTTTCTTTGCAATTCTTCTAGGTTACTCGCGTTCCATTCGGATCCAAGATAAACATGATCAAATATTTCAGTAGGCGCATCCATTTGGCCTAAAATAGTAAGCATTTCTTGATCAATGAATGACTTAAATTCGGCTAAATCCATGTCAAGCTCGTCTTCGAGGCGGCCGCGAATGGCTTTGCTCGTCACTTCATCGAGGTCTACGCTCATCATGATTTCTTTTAGCGTACACCTGATCACGCGTTCTGTTTCGTCTCTCTCGCGTGGCCTGTAAAAATTATAAAAATATTGAATGTATTATGTACTAAATATATAAAACTTGCTATAAATAAAATATTTTGTTTGTAATTAGTTAAATTTTATACAAGGAGGGAAATTCAATTGCCTTATTAGAATGAGGAGAATTAATAAAGGCGGCGCTAAAATCCGAGGTGAGGTCCAAAAGTTCGCGGAATGGAGGATAGATTTTTACTTGATACCATAATCATATGGAAAATCATTAAAACTATACATACCAATTTATCCCTATTTACAAATGTTATCCCGACGACGGACTAATAACAAAGATGTTACATTGTGCTGTAATAAACATCTTGAACAACCAAGAAATAATCGCTCTAACCATGATGAAAGTGAAAATGAGTGAAAGTGGTAGCCATTTACAGAACCAACTGACTATTAAAACAAAGTCATGAATCGAACGAAAAGAAACAGATCTTGAAATTAGTTGCCATATTAAATAATACCATGTTGAGGATATCATGTCCAACATAATGATCTTAGTGTGTCAAAAGTCAGTGCAAGATGGATGGTGAATTTTTGAAAATACGTATTAAGGATCGCACACCGATTTTACTGTGATTTTACTGATTTTACTTGACAGTGGAAGGTAACATGGTTTCATCAGTTTAAGTAGAGTTCGAAGGCCGTCCATTCAATGGCACAACTACGTTACACCATCCAAGTTAATATTTGTTACACATTCATATGATTGAACTAATCATAATATATATTTACACAAATATGTTTCGATTTTAATTATTTGTTTTTAATTACAGAAAAAAGCAACTGTTGATAATACAATAAGCTGTCTTGTAATATGATATTCCTAAGGACAATTGACAAAATAACAAATGATATTCAAATATCAAGATAATAATATAAAAAATAAACGTAATTCTAATCTATATTTTGAATGTGAAATAATGTAAACTTTTCGTTTGTCCTTATTTCACATGATTACCGAAAAAGACATGGCGTTTCTATCTTTTTAAATTGCCAAATATGAATGCTCGTTCGCAGAAAATAGTACAAAAATGTATTCGCGAGATCATAAATAACAACAATTATTTCTCTTCACCTATTGCACGCAGCTAATGCGTTTAATTAGCGTATTTGCCAACATCCGATTCCATTCGAGGTCAAGAAATGAGGTCTAGGTACAACTTAATGCGCTGAATATTACAATAAACTTTTTTATTCTAATTTATATTTAGCATTCAGTCTATATTTAAGGTCTATATTTTTGCATGTAGTTATTTCTAACTAATATTTCCCGTAACAAATATCCTATTTATCGATTTGGCATTCTCAACGGAGATTAGTCAACTAAACCAGAAGATTTTAATTATCATGTCAGTGTGCGCAAATATAAATGCGGTGAAAGAACAAGCCCTAGACCTCGGCATTATTTGTCCTCCGAGGCAAGAGAGTGTAAAACCGGCAACTTTATAATTTGGATCCCGGGGTTAAAAACCGTGCTTCAGTCTTTCCACGGTGCGTGATATTACGGATGGACGCTAAATAGTCCGCACTGGCGCACTCTGGGAAAAGTATCGTCTGTGAAAGCGCAGATAACTCCGTAGAGGTACTTTGTATCCACCACAAGTTGATAGCTTCAAAGGCGCGGCTCGTGCGCTGTGTTCCGAACGCCTCCGTATATACACGGACGAAGATATCAAAACAAATTATAACTACTGAATATGGGCACCATAAGCGCCGCGCCGCATCTGTAGCGATACGTCCAGTTTCATGTTGCATTTTGGAACGACAAAACAGCTTCAAATTTCAAGATTGGCACAGACTGGCACGCACCGTTAAAAGAGCAGCAATGCGGTGCGTGGCCGTGCGTGAATAATCACGCAGCGTGGGAAGTCATCTTTATAATTTAGCCAATAGACAAATGAGTACGACAGTCGTATCGCTATTATCTACATGCAAGAATCGAGTCTATTGAAAATCAGTAGTTAAAAGGAATTTTAATGTTTTAAAGAAATCAACTATGACTCTCCATTCGTATTTCGAAACATAGAATCAGATATCGAGACAGTGTGACGTGATCCTTGCCGCATCAAATCGGGGAATTACTTGAGCCTGAGCGAATCCGGCGAAGGCGGGCGGCGGGACTCTATGCAGTCCATGGCGTGCCATTCGTTGAGGCAGGAGCGGTCGGAGTCGACGCGGCGCTCGTAGTGCGCGCACCACGCGTGCGACGCGCCGCCCGCGAAGTGGTTGAGCTCGCGGGCGTGCGCGCTGGCGCGGTGCAGCGTCTGCAGCGCCGACCTGCAAGGGCAGTACCCACGAGCTTTATCCTCCCTCATTGAAAAACTAGAGGAAAGCTATGAGCGTAGTGCATTGTAGCCGTGATAATTCACCACAAGATTGTATTATTTTCGATATAATAAAGTATATAGATCAAATTAAGCTTATCATACACCTAATGTAATTTAACTTCACAATAAAATTATAATATGGAATACATACCACATGGCTTGCACAGATACGGGTTTGAATATATGTTGTTGATTGCAAACGCATACGCTAAACCCTCTGTGGACAATGTATCTTTAATTAGTTATTGACTTATTGTTCCTGACTGCGTAATGTCATTAGTGAACAAGAGGAATTCTTATAACATTATTTAGTGTGACGTAGAACATTCCAGTTTATTAGTCTTAATTTTATTTAAAAATTGAAATGTTAAGTAGATATTTTGGCATAAACTGTCTATTCTAAATGTAGCTAACAGGGAATCTAGCTTTTTTTCACATATTAAACTGTTATGTGCAATTTTTTGCTCTTGCAATAAAGGTAAGTATTAAAAACATTTTCCTAAAATTACAAAACACGTTAAGTCCTCTCCTTATACGTAGATGAACTCTACGTCAACGCTGATTTAACATTTTATTCAAGGGCATTGCAATCACTTTTACGATTCTCTTCGATTAACGATAATATGGTAATTTCTACTATACCTAAAGATACTAAATAAACGCCCTTATTTTTGGCTAATCATATTAAGTAATTTGCAAAACTTATATATTTCGTTAAGAGTTTCCTGTAACCCTTAAAATAAAAACTCAAAATCGGAATAGGGCATTACAAAGAATTTGCTCACCCATCTCCGTCCAGTTTAATGGAAGTGTCTGCAAGGACTCGCAGAACAAGCCCAACCGTTGTTCGCTCGTTGCAGTCTATCCCCAGTAAAGCGGCTTCGTCACCGCGGCATACTACTACCAAGTATCGCGTACGACCCGGGTGACCGCTCTCTAGTTTCACCGCCTATTTTAATAAATATTATAAATTGATTTCAAAGCTAAAACAAAATAATATTGTGAAAATTTTTATATAACGTAAAAATAGTTTGATATAAATGTAAATAATATATCAACACCATAAAATAACTTCGACTGACATGTCTAATTTTAGTAACCTGAAGTAATAATACGTTATATAGATGCGTTTATAATCGTAATCTCGAAGTTTAAATTACCATTTTGAGCGTCTCCTCCGGGCGCACCAAATAAAACATGGACTGTAGGTGGTGATGAATGTCCGGCTGGGGATGATGAGCTCGCGCAGGTGACCGCCGCTGGTCGGCGCACCCGTGCTCCGCGCCACCCAACACCAACGCGGCACCTTTATTTGCGAAGTAGCATTCATTGAGACTACAACAAAAGATATTCCTAATTAACAAGTAGGCTACAAAGGACTAGGGCCTTTCAAATTAGTATTGTGTGCATATGTAATGTCGTGAAAGCGATTTTAGTAAATTTGTACTAATTAGGTATAAGGGATAAGCGGACCCAAATTTTAAGATAAACTAGTCATATTCCTAAACATTAATTTTTTATATTATTTGAAAATGGGTGTTATTGGTGATAAAATAATTATTTACTACGTAATGACTAATTACATTTTTCACTACGACTTAACATCAAAAGCATTACAATTACTAATTATCCTTTTATATATTTGCACACGTACCTACAATATCACAGCCGCGTCTAAATGAATGTACATTCGACTGACTCTGGGCAAGTATCAACAATAGCACAATGGCGACTGACACATCGGGATAGGGCTGTTTATTTTAGGTTTTAAACGATATCGAAAGTAAGGATTGTTCAATGTACAACGAAACAAAATATTATTCTACAGTATCATGCCTATCACGCTATTATCGCAAATGAGAATACCTAGATTAAAAAGTTAGCATTGGCGCCAATGGAAACCTGAGTATGGATAAAATCGCATGTTCGTGAAATTATATTTAGCCGTAGATAACGACAATCTCGATTTAAATATATATATATATATATATATATATATATATATATATATATATATATATATATATATATATATTATATAGTATGACAACTTATTTTAAAATGAAATAATAATTATCATTAAAATATATCAATTGTAGTTGTTATGTTTTCTACAAAATAGAACTTTGAAATCTATATGTATAGTAAAAAATTAAAGTAGTGGTTCATATATAAACAGATCCGCTCATGTATTAAGAATTGTAAATATATAAATATCATTTTTAATTTAATTTTAATAATTTTGTCAATATCAAGTATACTTATTATTTATTTTAAAAAAAACTCATTTATTTTCACTTTTAATCAATCGGTTCACTAAAGACTAACCGCCTTATTCATAAACTTTATTTAACTGGTGATTAGTTAAACAATATTTTGTCTTCTTCTTTCGTATGTCAAATCAATAATGACAGAAAGAGACAAATCAGTGTTTAGCTAAACAGTAACTACGCAACGTTTATAAATAAGGCCATAAAATTTCGACTACTATGCACAGACAAGTGACATAACTATTTGTTCTACTATAAGCAGTGGATGATTTTTTTTAAATATATATGATTTTACTTTCATTTCATTACATCGAAGAACAATGAACTTGGCTGATATTTGTTTTTATAATTTACCTCCTTGCCGAATTGAAAAATATATAGCAACAACAAATAGAAATACATACTGCTAGCATTTTTAAATGCGCTTCTCATATAGCGTTGTAACTTTTTTGTATTGAAATTACTTGTCAAGACATTACTTTGATACTAATAATAAATAATAAGTGATAAAATTATTATTTTGGTCCGATGGGCTATAATTCATTTAGTCTATCAATATTTTATTGAATGATTTTAAATAACTTAATACATTTTCAGTCACTCCCATGTAAATGCTCCCAGAACGAATTTATAGAAAGTTGAAAAAATCAACGCTAATTTAATTTTAATCAAAAACGTATTATTATTATTTTATATACACGAGATAATCGCAGGTTATATTTTCAAGTGGCGACTTTTGCATTCTCATTAAACAATTCTTTATCGTATGGTTTGGTTTAAGAGTTTAACTTGGATCTAGACATAACCTGTATGGCAAAAGACGAGTCCTTCTAATTAAAAGACATTTAATCAACAAAAGCAAAAATAAAAATTTCAATAAAACATATTCACATGCCGCAGAGATCGTTCAATCGGTCGGTTTCATCAATTGTCACATTACAATTAAGTCTACTTATTGTTACTAGTTGCAACAAGTTGTCCTTCGAATGAGTCGCGCGAGGTATTGGACTGTAATAAATTTTTTTTAAATAAAGCTACCGCGAAATGTATGAATGACGCCATTTTTAGTAAAGTTGCGGCAATATGTTTTGGCGCGGCGTTTACCTTCCTTTCACCGGTGTGCAGCGCAGGCACATGACGGAGTTCGCTCGGTACCGGCTGCGAGGAGACGCGCTGGCTGGCCCTCGAGTCGTTGGGTTTGTCTCATTACGTACAACATACCGATTATTACAATTTATAGCGTATATCGTGAGGACTACCTAAATAATATAATAATGAAGAAACATATATTTTTTATATTAAACTTTTCTGTAACAATTTATAATTTGAAACATTTAATACGTCCTATTTACTAAAGGATTCATTGAAGATTAAACGAATCAAAATACTAAAAGGAATGTACTTGTAATGTACCTTTTGACAATTACCATGACTAATTGAAGGCCAAAGCATGCAACAGATAGTGAATTTAGTTACGATATTTTTTCTGATATATTAGAAAGAACCCTTTTTGCATTTTTTTCAGATATGCCAACTTATTTTGTAATGCCGGTAAATAATAAAAAAATGTATGTGCTTATCGAGTAGCAGCAAATTTACGTTGTCACTTCCATTACCGAAGCAAGGGCGGTTGATCTCAAGGTTCGTTAAA
The DNA here is from genome assembly GCA_905220585.2 of Nymphalis polychloros. Taxonomy (NCBI): domain Eukaryota; kingdom Metazoa; phylum Arthropoda; class Insecta; order Lepidoptera; family Nymphalidae; genus Nymphalis; species Nymphalis polychloros. Next base: position 8,321,990 of record HG992247.1, read on the forward strand.
AATAGAGCGGCGGCGCGTTGCCAAAGCTGCGTTGCCCGCTTATAGTTGCGCGTATATTAAATCGCCGCATCTGCAGCCCGTTTCTTCATAACGCTTTACCCAATTTAGGGCAGCGCGCGTCTCAGCCATGTGGCGTGACGTCGAAGCGCGTCAAAACAATACAACTAGCTACTTGAATAAACGTAGATATCACAAGTGTATTATAAATAATTGTTTCTGAATATATAAACTACTAAATGCCTACAATATTAATTATTTAAAACTTTATAAGTACATTGTATGTAAAACACCTAATATTTCATGTCAAATTTTATTTCATAAATATCCAATTACTCGTAGTAGTACAGTTGTAAGGTTATTTCATTTAATTTATTGTTAAGCAGTAGAAAGACATAATTTATTACTTGTTGAGTACCTAATCTCGGCTAGATTTCTAGTCCTGAAATCAAGATATTCGATATATTGATCGAAATTAGAAAGCTCTTGATAAATTTCAAACCATTTAAAACGCTTTTGAAATCTAAAAACTTGTAGCTGTTAAAGTACTCGACCCATTTATTATTTTTACTAGAAAGCTATTGCTGAACAATTTTGATAAATTATTCGTAATGATTTATTTATTTCATTTAAAGTCAGAATATCCTAATGTTATAAATCTTTTAATATGATACTATGGAATATTTATTAAAGGAAGTAGTAGAAGAAGTAATCTATTGTAATGATAGAAATTCGATTTCAAAATTTTCCAACTCACGTTCCCTTCTCTGACATAATTTTTGAATTAAAAATATGATAAGTATAATATCGAAACATAAGAAAACCTTGTATCTCCTCAGCTTTAATATGATGTCTAGTTTCTTTTGAACGGGATGTACAATGTCAATTCCTACACATTCTATATTTCATAAACTAATTAAATAAACATATTTATTTCTTGTGCTGAACTGCAAATTAATAACATATGTATGTATTATATAATCTATATTACTTAAAAGGTAAAATCAATTGCGATGTGAGCAGAAGTTTTTGATTGAAATTTCTGACAGTCGCGACAATTTAAACATTTCTCACTCAATAGTCACGTGTGTTATCACTTTATGATCACGGGTATGCAATAAGCATAAAGATGAAGGATTCCATATCTATAATAAATATTTAGAAATAACCATAATTTATCAAATTACCTAATAATTTATCAAGTGGCTAAAGCATTTGCCTATTTAACTTAATTAAGGTAGTTAAGATAAGAAACAAAACATAAGGGACGTCTTTCTCGGAAGCGCATTATCGTTAAGTAGGAATCTCGTATATTTGTCACACATTAACAGTTAATCGCAGTTTGTTTACATGTGAAAACATTGTACCTCATATATAATTTTGTTAAATTCAATAACAAAAATATAACAACAATATTTTTAATCAGTAACTCAGACCAAAATCCTACTGCAAAAGTTAAATGTTCTTTTTGCACTAACCTAAATAAATAAAATTAACAATTTAAAGAAACTTTTGTTAAGAAAAATTTACTTCGAAAGTTACCGACATACTAAAACATAGTGTGACATAGACTACTAATTATCAATATACTTATTTGTATATGTATTCCTAATGTTCTAAATTAAATAAATAATTACTGGCATGAACTTTAAAATAAAAAGATTATGAATATTCTATTAATAATAAATATTATTATATTTTGATAAATATTAATGCTGCGTAACAAATAAATTGAACTAAATTTAAACACGAAAGTATATGTGTTGACAGTCTTTTAATTTTCACCAGTAAAATGATAATTTTTTTATTACCTATACGCCACCATGTCCGAGACAATGAAAACTAAACAGCACAATGTCAAGTCACTGAATATGGCACTGCACAAAAACTATAGGTCTGTGATCGCAATTTTCCAAACGGATGCGGTTTGTGAAACGGCACTCGGACCGCTGAGCGCACCTCGGTGCATCATCCGGCGCGTCCCGAGTTACAATACAGCACGCACTAGGCACAGGCAGTTCGCCGTAGCCCGCAGAGCGAACCCGTCGGGTAACGTCACAGCTTCCCTCTGAACCGAGCGCGAACTACCGCGTAAATATAGAAACTCGACACAGAACAGGAACACGAGGCGTTCAAGAACACGCTTTGCCTTTGCTCTACACGCGAACTCTATTATTACGTTTAGAATAATAGTTGATACATGATATTAATAAATATAAGAAAAAGCAACTATAGTGGTTATTTAATATGATTTGAAACCATTAGCAAAGTTTTGACCCGTTTTTTTTTTTCATCTACTTCTATTTAAGCATTAAAGTTAACTTTCATTAATTATAACAAATACTCGCCTAACTAAAGTGGTTTATCGACGCAGGCATAGTCATTGTAAATACAATTCAAGGAATTTATTGACAACTTTGAATGTATTTAAAAAATCGATAAGTTAAGAATTTGTTTATTATTTCAGTTAGCAATTCAAAACTTGTCAAAATGAAATAAACTTTTTTAGCAAACGGGTAAACATTTCGTTTAAAGAAATTCATATTAAGAAGTGGCAATAATAGGTTTTTGCTGATTTATAAGTTTAATAAAAACATTCACGCGGACATTTACACGTAAATACAAACACATTATACAATACAGTACTATAAAACTTAATTATGTGTCATATAATAATAATAATAATATCCTGGGACATTATTCACACACGGCCATCTGATCCCACACTAAGCCGAGCTTGTACTATGGAAACCAGACAACTGATATACTACATATACTACTTTTCTTTTGTAAATACATACATATATAGATAATTACACCCAGACACAGGACAAACAGACATGTTCATGTACACAAATGTCTGTCCTGGGTGGGAATCGAACCCACGACCTACGGCGTGAAAGGCAAGTATCTTACCAACCATGCCAACCGGCTCGTCAATCTCTATCTTTCTGATAAACATCTATAAATTCTAAACTGCTAACTTATAAAAGTATCAAAAACTATTTTTTTTAGAAATTACGACGAAAACACAAAATATTAAGACTTAATCATTTACCATCATTAGTACCATACTAAAGTAAATTCTTGCACTGTTACATACTGGAAGCCTTTATAAAGACCTGCCTTCTCACCTTGCTTCCTTCCTAATTAGTCGCTTTTTTACCTTTACTACTTTTTAGCACGTGCAATATTTTGGAGAACTGGCAATTTAAGATCTAATGTAATTTTACAAATATTAATCAACCCAGCAGTACAAAGTAGACACAAACTTCATGAATTTGTTTAAGCTTTCAAAGTTAAATAAAATAAAATTACAATTACCACATAATTTCAAAATATGAAGAGGCCAAGAATTTTTCTATTTACTAAAGCCACATGCCACACACAATAAAGAAGATTGCATTTTTTGCTTATCGAATTAGTAATCGTAGTTTGAAATACTCAATTTTACACAAAGATAATCTTTAAATAATATTAATAAAGCCCCTTTAACAAGCTGTACTCATAAAAACCTAAAACATAAACATCTTATGTTCACATTTTAACGATACGACGCTTCTAATCCTTCTTTCAGACGTAACTACTACTAAAATGAATGACGAAATATATTAAATCTTTTAAATTATATTATTACAGGAACATTCCTGCTCACAGATGATTTGTAGGATATTTGACATCGCCAGAGTTTATGTTAATTTATCGTCATCGTCATCATGAAGATGTTCTCCTGACTGATTTCGGCCGCGGAACATATTATAGTGCACAATTATGGAAACAAACACAAGTGCACTCTATTCCGTCAACCTTATAATCCGATATGATAGCAAATCCGACACGACCGGACATAGTTCACGCGCAGGCGCAGGAACAACTTTACCCGCTTTCCGAGGCTCGTGAGCGTAAGAACTACCAATTTTAAACTACGGAAAAACCCAATAATTTCTTATAGCCTGAACCCGAAATTTGAGACCAGGTCAAAGATTATTATCGTGCATATCAGATTTGTCTGGTCTATCAAGGTGTCTGTTAATTAGCAATGGTTTAATTTGAATGTTTTTTTTTTAATAAGTAATTCTTACGTATTCTTTCGTAAGTTTAGCCCCATCTTTTAGGGTGCGAGTATTCAAACGAGTTCATAACATACAAAATTCTATTTAGAGACATTTTATTATAAAACTAACAACCATTGACGATAGCACACGTCGGGTCTAAAACGATCACCTACAGGCCGTTTCAACTAATATATAAACAAGTGTAATGCTTCTAAAGCTCTTCTTGAATAAGGAATTTGATTTGATACATAATTAAATGTATTCGGTAGTTGGACTTAGTGCAAGGCCGTCTGGGTACCACTCATTCATCGCATATTCTATTGCCAAACTCCAATACTTATCGTTAGTATTTTGTGTTCCGGTGCCTTTACACCGGTGAATGAATCAGTTTATAAGAAATATTAATATAAACTAGTGTTCACCCAGTGGTCGAAATTCGGCATAATCATTATTGGAAATTTAGGACAACATTTTTTTTTCTACTTCATTCTATTTTTTTATCGATAAGACTAAGGTCGTCAATAGATAACAAATAAAAGAAATTGACTAACGGTTTTCTTTTATCTACTTATATATAAAATAATTATGCCAGTAGTAATATGTAGTAGTAGTAATCACGGTCGTATACACAGGTCTTGCAACTTCAATATAGGGTACGTTGACATAATGACGCTGTTAAGTTCAATTTACTGCCGCCAGTGGTATGACAATTCGCGTAATAATTATCCCTAACACTTTTTCAAATCCAAACAAAACAGTTAAATAACAAAACAAAAATAACAAAAAATCCGCAAAACTCAACAAAACGATATAACAATGATTAAATAACACAATACTTGGGAGAGAAAAATATCAGCTTCAATAGCAGCGACGTAGTACCTCAAGCGGATGGTATTGCGAATTATCAGTTGTAACACACTCGCACCTCATCTCTCACCACTGAAATTGGACTCAGTTGCAAGAACTCTGATACGACCGTGGTAATAATGTCTTATGACTTTTGTCAAATATATAACTAAGAGATTTTCGAATATTGATGACTTGATGATAATCTATTTGCTACCAGTTTTATGGACGACTTAAATAAATTGGCTATATTTTATGTATAACGTGCTCACATACAACTTTTTGATTTGATTTATGATTGAGTCATTACTTATTGGCGATAACAAGATATTAAAATCTTTTAAACTAAGTAATACTTACTACTTAGTTAACAAGTATATAACATATCTGTAAACCAATACGTCCCCGTATTGGTTTACAGATTCTTGTGTTGGTTCTCATTTACTGTCTTGTTATAAAGGCACTTTTTATTTTCCAGTTAGTAAATTTTCCCTTTTTTCTTAAAATTACTACTATTGACTCTCAGTTCTATTTATGGTTACTGATGAAAAAAGTCAAAATTTAACTACATTTAATAATTAAATAAATAGATGTAGAGTTTAATACAAGTAATTACTTTGAATACATTATGACTTTATTGAGACTTGGTATATCATTAATAACTAATTTTCAAAACTTTTAGCTTCTTTTAAACCATATCAGTTGGGCAACAAATTTGATTTGCATAATATATTTGCATAAAACTCATATCCCAATACTTGTCTGTGATCTTCTTCGAAATATAGAAATAATGGCATTTATAGATTTATAATAACTTTATTTGATTGTGGTGTTTGCCAAAAAATGTAATTTAAAAATAAAAAAATAACAATTTACTGGTACTACTTATGACTTAAAGTACAAAATTGTGTATAATTAAATCTCTAATATTGTCAGTAACATCTAGAGATTTAGAAACCAAAGCTGAGTCTAGCTTGAATTTTATTTTACATTAATGTGTTTATGTATAGAATTAACTGTTTTACATTTTGTTTTGTATCACAAAATGTATTATAATCATAGATAACTTTAATTAAATGAAATTTTTATCAAACACAAAAGTGTTTGACTACACATTTAATAATCCTATATCATTATGGACAGGAATCTTAATGTACAGAGTCAAAGATCTTTATTCAATATAGAAGCGGTACAATTACTTTTTGATTGTCAAAAATCTACCACAGTTTGGGAAATAAACACCTCATTTTATTAAAAATATAATAGACATGAGTAATATTTTTACCTACCTCTTGCTGGCACGATTTCCGACATCCTCTTCACTACCATCAGTTGACTTCTCTTCTTCATCCTGTTGTCAAACATAATAATAGCTTATTTTATTGAAACATTTATATCTAGTTAAAAGTAAAATATATTATTTATACAATTTTATCTATAAAGCTTTTTTTATTTTATAGGTAAAGAAGAAATAAAGGAAATAAATAACTTACAAAAAGTACAGTGAGAGCAAGTGACTAATATCAATTTTGTATTACATCTATTAAAAACATGGTTATATTGCATGCGGGTATATATTACCAATTTTTTACAGAAGTTCACTAATATTATTATTGGAGGTATTGGTTTTATCAATTTTACTGAAAATAGAATTGTGTGACAAAAATATCCCAATAATTGACAAACTATGGAACAGCCTGAGGAAATCATGAGACACTCATTCTAAATCAGTCTAAAAATAGGTAAAATGCAAGGAGTATTAAAATAAAATACCAGCTGTAGGAAATTTATATTAAGAAGTTTAAAAGAAGTCAAAGATATAAAATAATAACAAAGTTTTTTTTAATAAAAATCATGAAAGAATTTCATACATAAACATTTGCAGATATCATTAAATATATAATATATGATTGGGATTGGATGCTCAAGTAAACTTTGATTTGCTTATAACAATTTGTATTATTTAAGTTAACAGATTAACTGTTTGATGAGTTAAGTAAATTATACCTATTTTTAGTAAAGTAACAAAGCTACCTCAAAGGCCTACAGAACATGTAAAAAACATACATTCTAAAAATAAGGTTATTGTAATTATACACAAGTATGTAGTACTTGTGTACTACATACTCTTTTTTTAAATGAAACAAAGTAAAGTTATTTTGATTATAATTTGCTCTACAAACGATTATATGAAAGTTTTGTATATGTACATTTTTTGTAAGTACATATATAGTTCATAAAATAAAAGGACAATAGTAAGAAATTTAATAATTTCAATTTTTTTTTAAATAATGCAAGACCAAGGCATTGCACATATAATAACAAAAATAGAAATGTTGCTACTGCTTCCTTAATAATAATTATAATATAATGATTAATAATATTATTAACAGTGAAAATGAAATATAATATTTCAGATAACATTTTATTTTTATATTTTGTACTAATAACACAAGGGTTATTATCTCAATAGTCAATCCTGTCTCCTGTTGCTAGTTCGTGTGCCAAATTATTGACCTAACTTTTACATCCGTTGTTGTTACTCACCGTTTTCTTTGGTGTTTGCACACTCGGGGTACGTCGAATAGTTACAAGTGCCATACCACATTAGTCCTAACCAATCATTATCGGAGTAATACACAATCACAAACATAAAGTGAATTAATAAAGACTTATCATAATACTAATCTACGGATGAATCACTAAATTTTGGATAAACGTACGTAAGTCACCGTAAACTTTAATTATTATACTCATGACACCAAAGTATTGTTTAAACTCATAAAATGTACTTTTGGATTTTTGAATTCTTTATCTACGAACACGGAACAACGAAAATACTCACTTGCATTTGCAATGCAATGCAATGGGATAGACACATTTTTTTTAAATAAAATACAGATAAATATAAATAAAACCCAAAGGATCAATACAGATTATAAACCAACTGTGTAGCATACTTCTAAAACTAATATTTATTTTTACACTTTTACAGATAAACAGATTTATAAGCAATCATTAATCGACAATCATTTTAAAAACCTTTAATTTTAAGCAAGAAGGTTTTGGAGCAAAGATTACTCATGAAAATGAACTCCGTAAGGCCGCGCGCTCATGGGTGACTTTTGTCACGATGAAAAAGTTTTTGTCACTGCACGTCACTTATCCAAAACGGAGTGCGCTCACCACCAGGATTGGAATTCGTAGTATAATTATACTATATGTACCATTACTTCATAGTGTGTAGTATATAGTATTGTAATGTCACTATACTACGCGAAAATACCATAATTTTATCTAGGCCGACCGATTTATATTATTTATTATATAATGCTGTTTGCTTAAAAAATATCACGTTAAAACAAAATAATTAAAAAACAGTATTATTTTTCAACATCAAATGTAGTATAATTTTGGCAAAATAGTATTATTTTATTTGAAATGTAACATTATTTTTTCTGTACTGATTTCAATCCTGATAATTTCGAATAATTATTAGTTATCTGTTAACCACTGACATTACCATTAAAACTTAAATGAGTCAAAATTTTACAAACAAATGTTCTGCCATTACATAATGTAATAACTACTATTGTTAAGAAAATAAACGCAACTATACTTAATTCTTAATAAATGCAATGTTTTATATCCTAACTAAACAATTTTCTGTTGATACTAAGATTGTTATGACGTCTTTACAATTATACAAGCACCTATTACGCCAGTGTGAAAAACTACCACTGGATGCTTGTAAACATTATAAATTTGCTGTCAAACAGGTAATTATTAGTAAATTTGTTTAATTTTTATTTTGTGATTTTTAAAAGATGTATATATATTTTTTATTTTTCCGCAATTTCAAATAATGTTCGATAGAATTTTATTTACCTTTTAGAGCTATAAACAACACAAATCAGAAACAGACCCAGAAAGAGTAAAAGAAATAATACAGAAGAGTATCGAGGATGCTAAGTGGATTTTAAATAAGGTACTGTAATATATTTTGTAATAATTTATTTTCGGTGTATTCAAAAATATTAACCATTTAAAGAACATTTTAATACTTATTTAAAATTTACTATACTTGTCTAGAAAAAAGATGCCTCGGTTGGTACCTGAATTATTTATAATAATATATATATGTATATATGACTGCCTCGTTGGTCTAGTGGCTAGATACAAGGCCGCAGACCCGATGGTCCTGGGTTCAATTCCCAGGTCGGGCCAATAAATAGTTATTGGGTTTTTCTGTCAGAAAATTCTCAGTAGCAGCCCGGAGTCTGGAAGTTGGAAGTGTGTACACTCCCGTGCCTCGGAAAGCACGTTAAGCCGTTGGTCCTGCGCCTGAACTCTTTCCGGGCGGGTTGGATTGCCGTCTCATCGGATTATGAGAGCTAAGGAAAAGAGAGTGCACCTGTGTTTGCGTACACACTTGTGCACTATAATATGTCCTGCGCAGTTGGCTAATCTCTCTTGAGATTGGCCACCGTGGCCGAAATCGGTCTGGAGGACTTTATATATATATATATACAGTGGTGGTCGTATAATTAGAAACAGTACCAACGGTCCTTGACATTATGTAAGATACTTCACCGCAATCGTTTTTATTTTGAAATTAAACAATAAATAGGACAACAATATGTTCAACGATTTACCATTTATTAGAAAAACAATATAAATCCCTTTACACAAGTGCAGTTTCAATATTACATTACGGACAAACATTTAAACCAGTTTTAAGGTATAAACAATAATGTCAACTAATTAGAAACAACAACAAAAAATATAAAAAACATTTTGAACAAAATAAAATTCAAATTAAATTTTGAATTGGCACCAAAATAATAGAAAAAGAAATGTTATTCTCCAATTTCAAAAAAAGAACGAGCTACGGATGCTTTTTTAAAATGGTTCTAATTAGGCGTCCAAGCGGCCAGTAACAGAAAATACTCCTACATGTGTAAGACTCATTTTGTAATTAAAAGTAAGATATGTTTTATAATTTATGCATTTAATGAGTTTCTTATTTGAGTGGCTATATTATTGCATGATTATTAATTATTGAATTATTATATATAATATTTTTTACGAACATTTGTACGTTGAAGTTATACTTCCTTTATTCATAAGAACTGTTTCTAATTATATGACCACCACTGTATATATATATATACTATGTACATTTTCTAAAATAAAATATACAAAAAAGAACTGTAAAGTAATGTTTTAAATTTTCTTTTCAGTATTCTAAGAAATAATGGACAAAATCATAAATGTATGCTTGCAAAGAATATTCAAGAAATATTTTATTTATTATAAGCAAATATTATAATTTAAAACATGTTTGGTGAAAGAATTGAAGAATATGAAATACTTGAGCATCTTGGAAAAGGAGGTTTTGCTCATGTATACCGAGCAAGATGCAAAAAAACAGGCTTGTTTGTTGCTATCAAGATGATAGACAAAGCTTTAATGGCAAGTGCAGGTATGATAGGACGAGTTCGACAAGAGGTCACTATTCACTCCCGCTTAAAACATCCTGCTATATTAGAATTGTTTACATTTTTTGAAGATGCACATTATGTGTATTTAGTTTTAGAATTAGCACATAATGGTGAGTTAGCTAAGCATTTTAAGTTAGGTACCCGTGGTCTAAGTGAGAAGGCAGCATCTGATATATTTAGACAAGTTGTGAGTGGGGTACTGTATCTCCATACTCATAACATTATTCATAGAGATCTGTCTCTTAATAATTTATTACTAACAAAAGATCTTAGTGTAAAAATTGCTGACTTTGGGTTAGCAACTCAATTAAATGGACCTGATGAGAAACATGTTACCATGTGTGGAACACCAAACTATATATCACCTGAAGTAGCTTCAAGAGAAACTCATGGCTTGCCTGCAGATGTTTGGGGATTAGGTTGTATGTTATATACATTGTTAGTGGGTAGCCCACCATTTCATACACAGCATGTGAAAACTACTCTTAATAAAGTAATTAATGCTGATTATAAAATACCAATTGAGTTGTCTATTCAAGCACAAGATTTACTACAGAAACTTTTATGTAAGGATCCATCGAGAAGAATAACGTTAAAAGGTATAATGGAACACCCATTTTTGAATACATACTTTGATGTTACAAATAATCCAAAACAGGACTATTCAAGAGATTCAGGCTTTTTGACCACCCTTCACAGTACTCAACACAGTCAAAAGCCAAGAAATAATGACAGGAGTAACTTAAGTGGTCTTGACTTATTCAGTGATAAACACAATTTTGACAAAGGCAATATAAATGCAAATAATTGCTTAGATCAAAATTCATATAATTTTTTTGATTCTAGAAGACAAAATAATTTAGTATCAACTTCTAGTGAACCATTACAGTTATTAAATAGTAATCAAATTAAATTAAATGAACAAATTGTAATTCCTAAAGTTGATGATCCATGTAAAGTTACTAGTCTTTCAGAAAACATAAAAAAATTAGATATCAAATATAAACAGTTTGAATCACACAGCTTAGGTGAGGATAATAAAGAAAATTTAACAAAACCATGCATGCTTAGTTCAAATGTGCTAAGTGTTCCACCTCTTTGTGCAGATAGACTGCCTATAATATCACATAGAACTCGTAATGCAATTCTAAAAATTGAACCATCTGAAGTTGTAGTAGAATTTATTAAAAGGAAAGGTAAAGAAAGGGAAGAAAAAATTGTAGAGATTTGCAAAATATCTAAGGATGGCATGAAAATTATTATTTATACAATAGACAAAGAAAAGGAGAGAAATTTGAATGTTGAACATAGTTCAAATCCTGATGAGGTGTTCTCTTATCATAATTTACCACAAAAACATTGGAAAAAATATTTGTATGCAGCACGGTTTGTAGATCTTGTTAAAGCTAAGACACCTAAAATAACTCTGTATACATCACTTGCAAAGTGTCAATTAATGGAAAACAATATAGACATTGAAATGTTTTTTTATGGTGGTGAAAAAGTGACATACACTTCTACAGATGGATTAAAAGTTATTGACAAAAATTTAAAAACTCATCACCATTTAACAGTAGTCCCAGATTTAAAATATTTAATTGATCATTTTGAAGAGTGTTCAAACCGTTTAAAAAGAATACAAAATGCCCTTTCTTGCATTTCTGATGAATGTTTCCCTCTAATTATTGGCAAAAGGCCTGTTCCAATTGGAAATCATATTACTACTTCTGGACAAGTGACTTCTAACACAGACCGAAATTTTAGCACCCCATTGTTTAATTTAGGATCATTCCACCGAGCAACAACTTGTTCTAGTCGTGCACAAAGTGAAGACAACATAAAGTTATAGTATATATTCGAATGAAAAAAGTAAATTATCTGATAAAGATCTTAGGTAAATATAGTTTATTTAAAAAGATTTCTAGAAAATTTAAGGCTTTTATAGTAGCATAAATTATATAAATAATAATTTAATAGAAATTATGTATTAGATTTGACCCTAAGAAAATATTGTTTTGTGCTTTCTTTATTAATTAAACATATTACAAATAGGATTGATAATAAATAATTTGATTTTGACTTTTATTTAATAGTATTATTACTATTATAATTATGTAGATATAATATGTTGTAATAACTTAATAAATGCAGTTTATTCAAAACATAATTTATGTATTTTTTTTACTTGTCCATCGAATAAAATAATAAATTTCATTTTTGAAAAACATACTATGACGTTATTTTTTATTATAGAGATTCAAACAGTATCTGTTGTAATGGATGAAAATGAAACTATAAAAAAATTCATGTGATCAGAGATTGAAAATATATATTTTGATATATATAAAAAAATATAATTTAAAAGTCGTCACCACTACGATTGTCGTAATTATTTGATTTTATAATGAGTTATGTATTTGAATTTTATAATATTTTGTTATACGGCATCACAATAATTTGCTTCAAAAATGTATATTTTTGAAACAAAGTCATATGCATAGATGTTTATAAAAAATGTTATAAGTTTACGAGGTAACAAAATATGGCTTTATATCTCTATTTTAGTATTTTTGCAACGCTCACTTAAGCAAAATACCAGGTTACACTGATTTTTTTATTGTCCATCACAAATGTTTTCACGGTCGTATACACAGGTCTTGCAACTTCCGTAGTGGGGGTACGTTGACATAATGACGCTGTTCAGTTTAATTTACGGCCGCCAGCGGCCAGAGGCATGACGATAGGTTAGTGCTGGATACTTTAAAAATTATTGTACATGGAAGATAAAATTATACTATTTGTCCAAAATTATAACACGTTTGACGTTTATGTGGCCGATGCCCTCGCTTTACACACTTTTCCAGCGAAGGGTAATACAGTTGACCATTTTTTTTTCTGCCTTTCACTCAATAACACTAACTCAAAATATTGTTTCCAAAATGTTGTATTCAAACATTTGTTTATTATATAATGAGCACATTAAATGTAATATACATATATGATAAGCACAACACGAGTTGTTTTATTGTATGCTAAAGTAAAATTATTTCGATAGGTGATAGCAGCGACGTACAGCGGGCGAAAATGCGAAATAGAAGTTGTAACACACTTGCATCTATCTCTCACCACTGAAATTGGATTCGGTTGCAAGATCTGCGTATACGACCGTGAATGTTTTGAATCTTGACAACAATTAATATTTTTAATTACCTAGGTACATGAATAATACCTTACGGATTTTTTGTACAATCCGAACTAATATTATAATTGCGAAGGTGACTTTGTTTGTTACACTTTCACGAATTAACCACTAAGCCGATTTTTATTAACGCTACATTATCAGCGAGTAACATAGGCATTTTATCTCCGTATTCCCACGGGAACTGGAACTACGCGGGTGAAACAGCGGGCAAAAGACTAGTTATAAATAAATGTATATGTTCGCTTCCTTGAGAACCTCCTACTTTGGTCAGCTAAAATTTAGAGATAAATGTACACTTGACGTATTTATTGCGTTTATTTATAACTAATTAACAGGTTACCTTTTTTTATTTAAATTTGTAATTCTTGCTCACTTGTAACATGACAGAACGGCGTATATAAAGTATACATTAACATGATAATAATTTATAATTTTACTCTATTTAAGCTTAAATGAAAATTAAAAACATAATTATTTTGTATTAATTTCTTCTTTTTACATACGATTTTGTTCTATATCATAATTGTTGGATATGTCACTCGAAAAAATAATTTCTATCTTTAAATATGAATCACAATTTTTTATTTCGATGTTCAAATTTGCCTTGTTTTTATTTATATTAGCGTCATAATTGGTGTACTTTCTATATACACCTGATGCCATCGTTTTTTGATGCGATGAGCGACTATTAGTTAAACAGTAAACTTAAATTTGACTTAACTTTGAATTTGAATTAAAAAACATTACAATTGGGACGGTTTTGCGCCTTCAGATTGCGTGCGCTTATAAGATATTTGCTTCTTTTTATATGTACTCGTATAAAAATACCAGTGAATTAGTTACACTTTGCAAAATAATGGTATGTGCATGGTCACCTTTTAATGTAATAACTAAAATTATTGAATGTATAAACTTAGTAATAAGCGAGTTTTTGGACATCATAATTATTTCGGGAATAATTTAAATAATGGTTTATTTAACCATGTTTGTGTTATTAAGCTCCTTAATATTACTTAAACCGACTAGTTAACATTTGCACTATATTCCCTATATTTGTGAAAAAAAGAAATAAATTTATTTTCACATATAATTTCAAATAGAGCAAAAATTTTATTTAAAATAATTTAACGAACTTATAAAGCGCAGCCTAAAAAAGATTAGTTTGCATTTTTACAATTTAAACAATCGACTATGTAACTTTTATAGTTTGTAAATAGTTACCATGTGTAGCACTAAATTAAGTAGATAATAAATAAAATGTTATTATTAAAAATATTGCAACTGGCAATTCCAATAGGTCTCCATCTTTTTTGTCACGATGCCTCCTAAGAAGCAGCCCGAGAAATCCGGTATGTTTTACTATTATAATTAAAAATTCTATGTTTTAAATACATTTTGCATGTTTGTTTAAGTTTTATGGTGTTTGAGTACGAATTTATACAAACGAGTAGATATTTTGGTTAAAATTTAACAAAAATATTACTAGACATTGGAAGCCACGCGGTACAGTCAAACTCGTTATTGTACGTGTATACCTTTGACTTTCTTTGATAATTTTATTAAGGTGATTTGAGTTACTGAAGTCATTTTAATATTAAGTAATTTTATAGGGTTTTGTTTTCGTCTTATTGTCGCTAATATTCTTCATTGTAAATAGTATATGTGGAGGTTAGGTTTTTTTTTGTATAATAATTTAATAATAAACCGTTCATTTGACTTATATTATTGCAGAAAATATTCTGTATATATGGCTAATATAGCCACAATGAAGTTTATATATAAGTAGGTAACATAAACTAGTTATTTGAAATTGATTAAAATGATAATATCTTCTAGGGTCGTCTGCGGCTAAACCCGCGGAGAAAAAACCTGCTACTGCAAAAACTCCGGCAGCAGCACCAAAAGCTGCATCCGCAAGTACTGCAGCAAAACCTGCATCTGCTAAAACGCCCGCGCCTGCACCTAAAGCTGCTGCATCGAAATCTGCCCCAGCAGCAGCCAAAGCTGCTTCAGCACCTGCAGCCAAACCTGCTGAAAAGAAACTAGCGTCTGCACCAACGGCTAAACCTGGATCTGCTAAAGCTGCTGCATTAAAAGCAAAGTCTAGTGCGAAACCATCCGTCAAAAAAGCAGCAGCTGCTGCCAAACCAAAACCAGCAGCAGCCAAGCTAAAGATTGCACCTAAGCCGAAGAAGACTGGCATTAAGGGACAGAAAAAGGTTGTTAAACCAGTTGTAAAGGCACTTAAAACTCAGAGAAAGGTCAGTACTTTAAACTCAATATTTTTTTATTTTATTTAAGAAGTAAAGTTTTGTAATGGATCAAAAATGTGTAATTGTTAATAGTTAAGTCTCCTTAAAAAGCCAATCTATTTAATTAATTAAAGTTAGACTGTTTTTATATGAAATAGGGTTTTAAAAATCATTAAGTTTAAAAAAAATATATTCTAAAAGTAGGATTCTTTTTTAATTTGGTAGTCTCTTACTTTTGGCAAAACAATATATTTTTTGTTTATTTTAATTATATTTCAACTATAAACTAATACTTTTGTAGAAATACTAATAATATTTCAAAAAAAGTATTTTAATTCATCAACCCACATTTACTTGTAATAAATATAGTATATTTGTTTTTCATTTGTAGAGGGAATATAAAAATCTCTGTTTCAAAAGCAATATATTAATGTATAAATAATAATTAAACTTGCAGGTTGTAAAAGGCGAACATGGAAAACGTGTACGGAAGATACGCACGTCTGTGCACTTCCGCAGACCGAAAACCTTTGAGCCCCCAAGAAATCCTAAATACCCCAGGAAATCTTTGCCTAAAAGAAATCGGTAAGTAACAACTGTATATATAAATTACTATAAAGGTCAAAACATAAAATGAACGAGGCGAAGCCGCCAGTGCATGACTTTTATAACAAGTAGATTTTATTTTCATAAGTTTTGTGACTCATTTACCTCGTACATATTAAGTAAACCTCACACTAAAAAGAAATTACATTTTAGTTTTAAAAACTAAAAACTGTTATTTACAGCAGTACAGTACTACTACTGAACCACTATTAAAGTCAACTAATATTTATAAATAATATAAATTATTCTGTTATTTTATAAATTGCCTGTATTGTAAAGATGAGATAAGAAAATAAAAAGAAAATCAGCTGAGTTTCTTTCGCCGGTTCTTCTCAGGCCTGAGGTGTTTATTTCTGACTCGGTGGTAGATTTATGACAATGAGTAAGCAAGTGTACATTGAATTAAGATTTTTGAATTTCGAATAAAAAGAGAGTCCTGGTACTAAAGTCAAAAGTGCAATGCAATTTGCACAATGCTGTTGTAGTTTACTAGCACCTAGACTATAAAATAAACTTAATATTAAATATAAAACACGGAACTTGTTTAACTTCCAAATAAAAAAAACCAAAGAATGCCTTAGGGATCTTGATTCTGAGGAGACTGAGCAGTTGATAAATTACATACACATATCATGCAACCTCACACATCACACATACTTTTACACACACATGTGTGCTCACATTAAATTGAATAAATTATTTTAATACAATACTTAGCTTTCAGTTTTATTGTTTAGTATAATAAATATTATTGTAACATAATCTGGGAAGAAACTAACCTCCAAAACACAGCAAAAAGCTAGTTTGGAATTCAGGGCTTGTGTAACAATTGTGAACAAAAGTTGTGTACAAATAATTTAATAAACAGTAACAGCCTGTGAATGTTCCACTGCTGGACTAAAGCCTTTTCTTTTTTTGAATATACAGCCTATTCCAATTGATGAAGGAGTTAAGATTAACTAACCATAGATTTATATATCCCATGTAAAATGTTAATATTTCCCCGCTTAATTATGATTTTTTTTTTTTTTTTTTTTTCAGTATGGATGCATACAACATCATTAAGTATCCGTTGACATCTGAGGCTGCCATGAAAAAGATTGAGGACAATAATACATTAGTATTCATTGTTCACACTAGTTCTAACAAGCACCATATTAAGGCTGCAGTTAAGAAATTGTATGACATTAATGTTGCTAAAGTGAACACACTTATAAGGTAAGACAAAACAGCAACAAATGTATTACAATTTATTTTTGTAATGAAATATATTTTATTTGATTGCAAATTAAAATGCAAAATATTCTAAAATCTTATTATGTTTGGGCTTACATGTTATCATTATTGAACTATTTTGCATTTAAATTTTTTATAATAAAATGATGATATGTTATGTGGGAATCTCTTTGATTAAGGATGAAATAAAATAAACACAACTCTGACTAATATTTAATATGAAAGGGATGAAAAATTTTAGGAAATATGTTGATCTTAATTATTTGTTGTAGACCTGATGGCAAAAAGAAGGCGTATGTACGACTCGCAAGAGACTATGATGCGTTAGATGTCGCCAACAAGATTGGAATCATATAAGCATATGTACAATATTTTCTAAGAATATAAAACAAAAAAATACTTACGTTTCTTATTATTTACTCCTTTAGCAAAAGTTTTCCTATTGTTAGAAATATAAATATTTGTAAAAAAAAACAGGCATACAAATTGTAAATTTGGTGATAGAATTATCCTAATAGGTATATTATTTATTTTCAAATAATAAATGTTATTGGCTATGGTACCTATTCATGCAACGCATGTTGTCTATACATTTTTAGACACGTAATAATAGTCCGCGTCTGGTGACAGGATTTGATATGATATAATATGTTCTCCTCACTAAAGAAGCATAATGTCTCATTCAACGTACTACAGAACTGAATTCATATAGACTTAAGAAAAGAAGCCCAAATTGCAACTACGAACAACTAACTTACTACAGGTAAATTCAATATCATTGGATTGTCTCTAACATGGTTAACGCGTTAAGTTACGATTTGCGTTTACGATTATTACTAATAAATGGTAAACAGAATAATGATGACTTAATCACAGTTCCGACAATATAAACATTCATAATCAATGCGTGAAAAATGGCTTCAATATTTTTTGGCCGTTTTTGATCTTTTCAGAGTCCGTCCTGCCCTACTTGAAAAACAAGATGGCACTAGTTAATCTGGTTTTCGAGGTCTATCTGAGTACTAGATACTTATCCGAGTAATGAGAAGTGAATAAGTAGAAGAATACTTTGTATTGCAATTTTCTAATTTGAATGGTCAGTGAGCCGTACATTTCTTGCAACTAATTGGCGTGCCGAAAAGCAAATGGCATTACAAGTTAAAACTTTGGATAATGCGATCAGCTCCCAGAGTCGAAACGTATTTACGTACGGATGCCGAGAACTCTGCTTCCATTCTTAACTATGACAGTACGCTGTGCTAAGTAGGTACTCATGCTGATTCCTAATCAAAATAAGCAAAGTATGGTTGGTAATCTCACTACAAAATGTAATGTTAAACCAATCGACATTATATTACTTAGTTGTTTACTTGGTTGTACAGAATGATTGTATAATTTTAATTATGAAAGCTAATACATGTACACATATATACATGGTACATATATATATGATGTATTAGTATGCATTTTTAACATAAGTTTTCACCGCTACATAGTCACACCCCCACCAATTGGTTACCAATAAAATTCAATTATTTGCAGATTATTTAGTTTAAAAAAAAGTACCTATACCGTAGTTAACATTAAATAAAAATAAAAATGTGTCCAGCATTGAGCATATTTAATACATAATGCTAGACACAATAATTTTTTAATTTATGCTTTATAGTTCAAACTAAGAAACTTAAGCTAACATGTATAAGTTTCTAAATAACATAATAAATTCTACTAATTTAAACAACCCGCCCTGCCCACTATTGCAATGACCGCGGGCGACCGTTACACGATCATCGTTTCGATGGAATCGACCAGCGAGTCATACGTATATTCGTTAAATAATTTTCGGCATTTTAGTATATATGAGCTTAGCAGTCAATGTATTTTTGCAAAAGTATCTACATCGCCCCAGCACTTTAATCATCCCATTCTCATACTAGTAACAATTTTTTTTTTATGATTCCCGGTAGGTCAAGTTACTACTTCACCTGATGGTAAGTGGTAGTAGGGTCCAAACACGACGACGAGGCCTAGTGCAGTCGGGAAGAATGATTTGCACTAGCCGCCTAGGCGGGGCCCGACCTTGCCGATGCCGACCCGCATGATCCTTCTTCACGCCTCGTTTGAAGGAACCCAGGTCATAAGAGGAAACACGTGTGCTGCTAATTAATTCCATGTATTGGAGGGACAAAGACATTTTAAAAGTTGAAAAAATTAACGAGATAAGTTTTAACTTATATAATCAAAATTAACGATTCGTGAAAAGAAAGATACTCGATGCATCTCAGTTGACAGTCCTGCCTGCAAAATAAGTAATAAGTATTAAATGTCCACTTTGCTTTTGCCTTCTGAAAACACCGTTTCTCCTGTGCGCTTTATATTTATAATCTTTATTAAATTTTATAACGTTATAATGCCGGATTTAGCTAAAATGGAACACGTATATTTTACAGTTATCATGATCATGGGTTTAAATATAGGCTAAAACAAGCCACCATACTGTTTTTATAATGAAGAAGCCTGGAGTTTTCAGATAAAATTGTTCTAGGAGTATATCCACCAAGCCGCACTTAATATAATTACTAATCATTCGTTTCAATCTTATTTAATAATACAAATATGTAATGTATATATAATATTATATTAAGCTTTATTTATCACACATATTCAATATATACTGTATCAACAGTCATTTGTATCTTATGTTCTGTGCTCTCTGAATATGATTTGTCATCACCATGGCCACGTTGACTCGATATAATAATAAAATAATCGTGGCTCCCCGTACCGGCCCTCACCTTGAGTGGCTGACCCCTATTACGTCACGTCAGTCATACATATTAAAATTAAACTCGTCAAGCGTTGTTTTTTCCGTAGTATTATTTTGATTTTTCTGCAATCGGTACTTTGCTTTTTGGCAAATATGCTAAGTCATCCCAACTCAACATGTTATCACATCACATCTTTATCACGCTTTTCGTCACTGATGATAATAATTTATACGATATTGAGAATATTAAATAGTTTTATACTTATAATAAAAAGTGTACCTATTTATAAATTGACTTCTTTATATCAATAAAATAAAAAGGCTTAATAGGTGAAACCTATAATGAAAGATACCAAGAAATTGATCAAAATAATATTAGAACGTTCACATATTTTACCCGGAAAACATAAATAGACCTAAATAAAGTTAAAAAACTAATATTTTATGTCTAAATTAGAACTACAGAGGGTAGGTGAAAATTGTATATAATAAAGCAGAATATTACTTAATTTTTTTATTTAAACAATAAAAAGAATTAGATATAAGTAGTAAATTTACACAAATATAGATTTGTTATTTTATATTAATTCATATTGAGATAAAACTGCATGCATTCAATAAGTGAACACTATATTATACATACATTTTACATATAAGCAACGACATAGCATATATATAGCGTATACTGCCCTCGAAAAAACACGGCAAATAATTCTCAGAACAAAAGTACATAATATTGTGTTATTTTGGACTTGAGGTTTTTACTAGGTTCATTTTGAAAAAAAAATACAACAAAACTTATGTTTATGTCAATAATAAGAATATTTTTCAGGCATGATAAATAAAATGAAAAGCCAGAAAAGGAGAAACAATAAATTAATAAAACAATAAGAAAAAAGGATAATAATTTTCATGTTAACATTGTAAAGTTGATCTTTAACATATTTTAAATTATGGAAAAAAGACAAACACAGGAATAATATAATTATAACTACTTTTCCAGTTTTTTTCCGCGAAACTAACAGAAATAATTAAAATGTGATAGCGAATAGAAAATTAAAAGTGATTATACTTAGCTATAAATGGCTCTTTTTAATTGTTTACAAATAAATTATATTACTGTCTACAATGATATTATAAGTAAAATTTTACTTATAATATCATTGACTGTCTATGTATTGTTTTTTAAAATTATTAACTCTGTGTCGACATTAAATTACTGACACGCGTGGTAAGGTAAACTCGACGCGTAATGTCGAGCTGTGTAGTCGAGCTCACGTACGCAAAATTGCGATCGTTTATGTTCGTCTGACAATCGGTTACGTCGTCGCTATTAAGTCGACTCGTTTTTCTCGCTCACTCTATTCAACGCTTTTCGGTCACGGATCCGACTGATGACTGTGAATATAGAGTCAGACCATCATACCAGTATAATTTAAGTAAGGACACAAGAAACTCGTGTTAATGGGAGTGATTAATTAATGGGGTTTTCGCGTTAAGTACTAAACGTTTACTTGTGACCTTGGAACTAAGTAGCTTAAAGTTATTAAAGCAATAATTGCATCATGTCAGATAACACACAGGATATCATAAAAGAAGCTGCGGCAGCAGCCGCTATCGGTGGTTCACTGTTTAGTACTTTTGACATAATCATGCTTGTCATCTTATTTGGTGCAGCTGTGTGGTGGCTTTATAGTTCCAGAAAAGAAAGCAAAAAGGATGATTTACTACTCAGCAATTATGCTATTCAGTAAGTATTATGATCATTTGAGTTAACGAAGTAACTGTATAATTGTAATATTTACATTAAAACATGAAATTAAAGATACAAAAGCAAACAAAGTATTTCATAACTGTACATCGTAATATAAAACAACATTGATGGTCTTAACTTGGTACCAAATATGAACGCAAATTATTCTGAATATTAAAATAGCAATTTCTGTTTGGTATTGTTTTATTTAGGTAGATTTTTAACATTTCCATTTAAAATGACAATTTAATATTGGAACCATTTTTATTGAAACTTAATTTACTATGTTGATACCATCTACCTATCTTATTACCTATAACTATATAATTTACGTAAGTAAATTACATCGATTCTCTAAAAATGCCATTACCTTTCAAATTAAAAACTGATAAGGTACATAGAAAAAATATAATTCAATAAACTGGTTTCAAATCTATTATTAGATTTATTTGTTAAATAGCTTAATAATTACAATTAGATAAATACGTAGTTAAAAATTTACATATAAATGTATTGTTTAACTTCACTTTAATACGTCAGAAGTATGGACTACAGAGTACCTACACAAAACAAAGTAACGGATTAAGCCTCCAATACACGTTGGGCTAATGTTAAGGGCGAAGGTGTACACTGCACAGACGATTTTCGTTGTCATTAAATTAAGATTTTCGTCCATACTTCGAAAAATTAAGGCGTTCTCCTCCAACATCGTACACACGTTGGCCATTATTCAGTTCGTAGTTCCGCGTTTACAGAGTTAAGAAAGATAGCTTTATTGCGAATAAGCTAATTTTAGCATAATACGCAAAATTACACTTTTGAGTTACTAGGGCGTATGTAATAAAGATAATATATTGTTACAAATTTTAGAATTTTACTGATTTCTTTAATATTTATTTAAAATAGTACGAGTCACTTGTTTAAACTTATTGCGACATCAAAATCAGAAACATATTTTTTTTCTAAATGGATTGCATGGCTAAGTCAAAATAATAAAATAACCGCATCATGTAGAAAAAGTAAGTGCACCCTAATTTATCTTACTTGTACTTACTTACTTCGTAATATGCCACCGCTAAGTATTACACTACTTAGCGGTGGCATATTACGAAGTTGTCCGTGAGTGTGTATAGAGTTACCAGAATACAAAAAATAATCCAGACAGAACAGATTAATAGTTTGCTTGTGTGCTTATAAGTTTTAATAGATAATGTCGTATTATAAATTAATAAATAAGCTTTACATACTAAAACAAAGATTTCTTATAAATATTTGAATCAATAAATATAAAACTCCTACTTAGATAAATACAGTTTTCCATAGTTGCTTTTCTCTCACCACACTACCCACAAATTTTGGACAAATTTGACAGTATCAACTCCTTTTTACCTATGAATTATTTGTTATAAAAAAAAATTAGATAATAAAATTTGTATTTTTATAAACGACATATATTATATTTATTCAAATTATGTTTTATTATGAATGGGATTTTCAAAAATCTCGTTTAGAATCATTTAATCAATTTAATAAATTAGTTAATTTTAATCAATTATGTAAATGGGCACACGATGTAGGTCTGATAATAAACGCACAAAAAACGAAGTTTATACACATTCACTCGTCACACAACCAGACGGACATCAGACCTACTATCGTGGCTCACAACCACTCTTGTTTGCACTCCTCATGCAGTCTAAATTGTTCGTGTGAATATATTGAACAAGTGAAAACACATATGTACATAGGCTTAATAATCGATGACAGATTCACCTGGGGCCCGCATACAGATCACGTTTGCTCAAAATTAAGATAATTATTAAGCAAACTAAGTATACTCAAAGCCAAATTACCATACCAGACACTGCGGCTCCTATACGTGGCCTTAGCTGACTCGGTTATCGATGATGGTGTTAGTAGTTACGGCAGATCCTGCAAATCAAACTTGGAAAATATTTACAATTTACAGTTAAGATTACTAAAAACAATTGTACCAAAACGCATACTTAACAATTATAAGAACAACTATAATCAGCTCTTTCGGCATTGTAATGTTATGAATATATATGATAAAGTTAAATTTTCTATTCTAACCCAAATTAATAATACAACCTTGTTAAATGAAAACTTTAGACCTATAGGCTTACGTCAACTTGGTTCAAATCATAAATACCATTTACCAAAAGCTAACAGTAAGTATGGAAAAAGAACTGATGATTATTTGATACCTGATTATGTAAACGAACTGCCCAGAGAACTGCAAGAAATGTATAAAAGTAACACGAAAATCAAGTCACGTTTTAAAAAATATTTTTTACAAAAACAAACTGAATTAACTGGATGACTCTCTGTACCCAGATAAACCCGCGAGGTTTTCGTGGTACTTAAATTACAAAGTAAAATGTATTTGTTATGTATTGGCCAATAAATAAATAAATAAAAAAAAATATATGATTTCTAAGTTTTCTCAAAAGCCTGCATACGAAGGGTTAGGTATCATTACAGTGCGTTTGTACATTTACAACTTCAAAATTGAAGAAGTTACCAAATAGGACCCTTAAGTTTAAGTTAACTCCGTACCAAAACCAAAATCGCTTCAGCAGTTTAGACCCGAAAGTGTAAAAGGCAATCAGGTAGAGTATCTTCAAATAAGTCTTCAGTAGCAGCCTGGAGATTGCCAGTTATCAGTGTTTACACTCCCGTGCTTCGGAAAGATCTTCTATTCCACTATAATCTCCCATAGTGTCCTGTTTCATTATTATAGCAAGAACCTGTGTAGTTGGGCCAGGCCGCCAGTTGAATTTGGAGAATACCTGTGTAAGATCGGACGCGAATCGACGGCGATGTGCCGCCACTGTGGTGCGGACCAGGAAACTGCCCAGCACACGCTGGAAGCGTGCCCAGCGTGGAGTGCGGAGAGGGAAATCCTGGTCCGTGAAGTGGGACAAGACCTGTCCCTGCGAGCAATCGTGTCGGCGATGCTCCGCAGGGAATCGGCGTGGAGGGCTGTAGCCTCCTTCTGTGAGACCGTCATGGTCCAGAAGGAGACAGCGGAGCGGGAACGGGAAAGGGCCAATCTTGCTCGGCGGAGATGACGTCAGCGTCGTCTCGACGCTCCCACAGCCCCGACGCTCAGGGCTTAAAAGATGGGGCGTAAACCTGGGGCCGTGCATACGTGAGGTGGGGGCCTCGCGTGTCCTATTTCAGACGGCCCTGAAGGGGCAGCCGGGATGGCCTCGCGCTGTCGTACGCACTAGTGAGGAGTGCGGGGAGGCGAGATTATCCTCGCCCCCTGAGGAGAGCTCCGCTGAACTACGAGCGTAGCACAGCACGAGAGGGGCCGCGGATGCGTTATATCATTACGATCCCGCAGCCTCCGGTCCATGCCAGAGAAGAAGTGCCGAGGACGGCCATCGCAGTGGTTTTAGTGGGTAAGAATCCCACATACCCGGTTCCCCCCCCAAGGTAGACGGGTATCTTCCTGAATGTTCCCACTGTGTGAAAAACAAAAATAGGCCGCCATTTGGCTAGAGTCGGTAGGGAAGGATCGGTTAGGGAGACATCATTATCATCATTAAAAAGTTAGGTAAGTACCTACCACGGTCGTATACACAGGTCTTGCAACACCAATAGTGGGGGTACGTCGACTTAATGACGCTGTTCAGTTCAATGTACGGCCGCCAGAGACATGATGATAGGTTCGTGCTGGATACAGATACTCAAAAAACTATTGTACATGGAAGATAAAATTATACTATTTGTCCAAAATTATATCACGTTTGACGTTTATGTGGCCGATGCCCTCGCTTTACACACTTTTCCAGCGAAGGGTTGACCATATTTTCTTTTCTTCTGCTATTCACTCAATAACACTGTAATTCAAAATGTTGTATTCAAACATGTATTTATTATATAATGAGCACATTAGATGTAATATACATATCGCTGGTTTGCAAGAATAGTGACGGAACTAAAAATTATTGATCTTTAGAGAATGGCATTTTTAAATTTCTTAATATTATATTTTGTGCGTACCGCAAAATGTAAATGATTTGTTGAGGGTTTGACTTTACTGATTAAGGGAAAATTTATCGTAGTAACAAAATACATAAAAATATTTTAGACGTTTTATTAAAATTATGAAAATAAAATAGTCCAAAGTCATCCAAAGGAGGTTTCAGACATCAATCTTTATTCACGAAACTACAAATTATTAAAATCAAGTTATGACATTTATTTAACTTTAAAGCCTCTTAAAAAAACTTTAAGGTTTAACAAATTCACCTTTGAAACATAGTAAAAATTTGACACATCTGCCCTAGGAGATAGGCATCACAGCCTGTAAAGGCTGTGAGTCCTGTTATAAGCTGCTACTACAGTTGATTCTTTAACTTCTGCTTCTTTCTTGTCCTTTACCTGCTCTTTTCTTGAAAGCTCTTTTTTGTTTAGACGGTTCTCATATTAGGCGTGGTGAGGTTAGGTTCTCATATTTATTTCGACGTTTTCCTTTTTTATATTGATACGTCGGGACAATAGAGGACATATTGAATGCTACAAAAGTTCTTTTACTTTGGAAATTAGATAATTTATAATATGCATCAAAATACGGTGTCGAGTCTCATCATCAAACTTTGTGTTACACTTACACTTTTCTGTACATTCTGGTCCTAATCGTCTTTCTCGTATCACTTTATTATTTTTGCCTACATATTCTTTCCCTGCAATTCGTAGACATTTCGCTACATTCGTTTTCCAAAGTTCCGGCTGCGT
The DNA here is from genome assembly GCA_905220585.2 of Nymphalis polychloros. Classification (NCBI taxonomy): domain Eukaryota; kingdom Metazoa; phylum Arthropoda; class Insecta; order Lepidoptera; family Nymphalidae; genus Nymphalis; species Nymphalis polychloros. Next base: position 8,348,978 of record HG992247.1, read on the forward strand.
TTCCTTTTCGTGTAAAATTTTTGTTTGTTTCTTCTACTGCTTATGACGTTAAATAATTATTTTCACTGTGATAATTAGGATCTGCGATACTATTAGCCGGTGAGAAATATTTTTCTTCTTTACCTTCTTCAGTTTCAGCATTCATATTCGTCAATTCAATAGTTTTTAGTTAACTTTCTATTTGTAATGCCGTGTAAAACCACTGCGATGGCCGTCCTCGGCACTTCTATACGTAAATTACTATCTACTGCAGTCTCATCTTTCGTGTTATCATTTATTGACTATATATATATATATACTTTATATTCTTTGGTTTTATTTTCTAGGCTATGGCCGTTGAGGTCTTCTTAATTTAAACTTATTACGTTATCGGGTTCTTTATTAAACTCGTCTGATTCTCTATTTTTGGAGTTGCTTGAATTACATTTTGTACAGGAAGACGAGGATGACGATGAGGATGATAAGGATGGGGATCTTTGTCGCAAAATCCACTTATTTTCTTCTGAATTATTGGCTGAAATTCAATAAGCATTTATTTATTGACGGAATAAATACCAAAAAAAACAGGTATTGTTTTGGCATGCATTTCATAGCCCAGAGGAACAAGCCATTGTGTAATAGGTAAACTCATATTTTTGTAAATCAAACCCGTAAGTGAGTGTAAGTTATTGGCAACAGGACGAACTTCACATCTGAATAAAATAATATCGACTTTTTTTTTCGACCAATTGAATTAAAAAAAATATCTTATACTTACCTGATTATTGATACCTGATATACCTAAAATACTACCTAAAATATTTTTAATAGTTGAAAGAATAAATAAAATAGAGAAAAATTGCAAATTTATAAAAATTAAAATCTTGTTATTTTTCGTGAATATAGACTCAAGTGAGATAAATTCAGTATAAAATACGATATCATAAGGAATTTATTCAAGAATATATAACTCTAAATACGTCGGTATTTACGAGAATCGACCGTGGTCTTACTCTGTTGTCATCGGCTCAACTGAAAATGAGCCTTTATTTGTGACTAACGCTAGAGAGTTTTGTCTCGAATGAATAATGGCGTTGTCTCTTTTAGACGAACGTTGGCGCGAAATCCGCGTTACGGCTCTGTTCACGATAAAATATCAAATATTTATGATCGTTTGGCATACAGTATTCAATTTGACAGAATTTTGAGTTACGTCGATATTCTCGCAAGCCAGCGATTTATAATAAGCACAACACGAGTTGTTTTATGGTGCGCTAAAGTAAAATTATTTCGATAGGCGATAGCAGCGACGTACAGCGGGCGTCGTTGCGAAATACAAGTTGTAACACAATCGCACTTATCTCTCACCACTGAAATTGGACTCGGTTGCTGTATACAAGACCTTTAAAAAAAATATAGAATTGTTTAACAGACTATAAAATGATTCATAGAATAAAAAAAGTTTCTAATATGAGTTTAACAGAAAAAATATTTTATTCAAAATGTCAGGAATACCATATTTAAAACACGTTTCGTGTAATCAATAACTTTCTGTTTGTATGCTGATTTTAATTTTGCTGATTTGCATATGGCTACAGTTCTATTTACGTATAGCTTATTTGTTTCTGTATAAAAAACGTGTACGAGGATACAAACGTGTGTGTGATACTTACAATAACCTGATAAATTAATTTTGACTGCCTCGTTAGTCTAGTGGCTACATGTAAGGCCGCAGACACGGTGGTCCTGGGTTCAAATCCCAGATCGGGCCAATATATGAATAAAGTTTCTCAGTAGCAACCAGGAGTCTGGAAGAAAAAAAAAAAAACGGGAGTGTACACTGGAAGTGTTTTTTTTTTCTTAACTGTGTTAGCTGGCGCTTGGCTGTTATCACACCTGATGGAAAGTGATGATACAGCCTAAGGTGGAGCGCGCTTTCCTAGAAGGTGCCTATTCACTCTAGACTTGAAGGTACCCATATTGTAGGTGGTGGCGAATACGGAGGTTGGAAGGGTATTCCAGATCTTAGCGGTGCGTATCAGAAACGAGGAAGAAAATTGCTTCGTACGTATTTTAAGTACGTCAACTACATACGGGTGCAGATCTTTTCGATGCCTCGAAGTTCTGTGGTAAAAAGGTGAAGGGGGAACCAAATTAAACAGTTCCTGAGCACACTCCGAAATATATCCTGTAGAATACCGACAGACAGGCAACCTTACGACGGTGTTCCAAGCTCTAGTTTATTGGCCAGTGTCTGGTTGCCAATGAGCCTTCTAGCAAGACGATCCACTGAATCCAAAGCATCAAGCTGATACTTAGCAGAGCCATCTCATAAACGGATGCAGTACTCCATGCACGATCTAACTTGGGCTTGATATAAGCTTAGAAGCTGTTCCGGTGTGAAGCACTGTTTGATCTGATTGAGGATGCCAAGCTTTTTGCTAGCAGTTTTAGCTTTGGATTCAATGCATTGCCCAAAGTTGAGTTTGGATGTTACAGTAACGCCTAGAAATTCAATATTGTCGGTGATGGGTACAGGTACACCCCGGAAAGTCGGAGTCAGTGGGAATGGACTTCTCTTGGCGGTGAACAAACACGCTTGAGTCTTGGTAGGATTAAATTTGACTTGGTTATCGTCGCCCCAATCTGATACCAGTTCCAATGTGAAGTTAATGCGTTCTACCAAGGCCTCCCTGTGCTCAAAAGTTTCCGTTGCACTAGTCCGGGGACCGGATACGTAGCTCTCCGATACAGTGCTGTCGTCTGCGTACCCAAAAATACCGGGTTTTAGCAGATCGCTTATATGCAGCAAGAAGAGTGTAGCGGAGAGAATTGATCCCTGAGGAACACCGGCATTAATCGCCATTAGATCAGACGAGAAGCCATCTAGGACAACTCGAAATGATCGTCCACTCAGGAAATCTGATATCCAGTCGCAAAGCCCAATAGGTAGCCCGTAGCTAGGAAGCTTGCTCAGAAGGCCTTCATGCCAGACCCGGTCGAAAGCTTTGGACACATCGAGTGAAACAGCTAACGCTTTACCGTACTTGTCCATCGCTTCGCCCCAGATGTGAGTAGCGTACACTAAAAAATCTCCTGTTGATCGATTCCGACGAAATCCGGACAGTTGGTCTGATAGGAGATCGTTTTCTTCGAGGTACGACAGGAGCTTGTTATTCAATACACGCTCCAAACTTTTGCAAAGTATGGAGGTGATTGCTATGGGCCTGTAATTGGCCGGGTCGGCACGGCTACTCTTCTTAGGTACAGGTTGTACGTTGGCAATCTTCCAAGCCTTAGGGACTTGAGCGGATTTAAGAGAGAGGCGATACAAGCATGTTACAACAGGAAACCACTCAGGTGCACAGTTCCTCAGGACTATTGCTGGAATCCCGTCAGGGCCACTGGCCTTATTCACGTTCAAGGTGCAGATAATCTTTAGAACATCTTTTTGGCGAATTCGTATCTCTGGCATGGTAGAGTCGCAAGGTGGTACGTTTGGTGGTGAGGTATTTCCGCATCAAGACGCAAATTTTCGGCAAAAAGAGCCGCTAATAAGTTAGCCTTTTCTGTTGCCGTAAAGGCAAGGGATCCGTCGGGCTTCAGCAGCGGAGGCAGCGATGGACGACAGAAATTCGTCTCAACCGATTTGGACAGGGACCAAAATGCTTGACTCCCGTGCCTCGGAAAGCCCGTAAAGCCGTTGGTCCTGCGCCTGAACTCTTTCCGGTCGTGTCGGATTGCCATCGGGTTATGAGAGTTAGGGAATAGAGAGTGCACCTGTGTTTGCGCAAACACTTGTGCTATAATATCTCCTGTGCAGTTGGCTAATCTCTCTGGAGATTGGTCGCCGTGGCCGAAATCGGTCAGGAGGACCTTTATTATTATTAAATTAATTTTAATAATATGCAACTACTAAATGCAAAATGACATCTTCTTTTATGATAGGCATGATAGGCATAGTTTGTTATTTGATATATAAACATAACATAATTATATCGTGTTAAGTTAAACATGTGTGAGGCCGGCATTAACGGTATTGTATCTGTTAAAATAAATATAAAATCACATTATATCCTTTTTCCCGTGGCTACGAAAGCTTGGTTGAAAAGTCAAAGGTTAAGATAGGCTGTATATACAGCGCGGTAGCATGCGCAAACGATCCCGTGGCGCTCCCGTTAAGACGGGAAGGGTACCGCTGGGTTTTTAGTGGGTATTCCGATGACCCGGGCACACTCAGTGCCTTGGACATATGGTGAGCCCCACATACCCCCCCCCACTGTTCCCGTGGGGGGAAACGCGAAAGGCGTATTCCCAGCGATAAAAAAAAAGAAGTCTATCTATACAGATTCTTAAATCTTCTGCAAGCTTTTAAATAAATGTTTGGTAAAAAACCCGTGTACCACTTCTTCACATATGTATATGTAAGTAATAAAATTATACGTATAAAGATGTCTCATAAAATCTACTATGCATAGAAAATAAAATAACTATTTATCGAATAATTATTAAATGATAATTAATAGAGTTGCATTACACTATAAGTACCTACTAGTGTTAGGTATATATGTTATATATATTGAATGATAACACATAGAAATATCAATTTGATGGCCCGGTTACACATTTATTAAAAATAAATCATATATCTTTACACGATTTACAAATGTTTAAAAACCATATGTATTTTAATTGTGCTGCATTTCAACTTGTTCTTATCATATACGAAAGATAGATCGCAGGTAATGTAAGCAAAATATTGATATTATATTTCAACGCAGCAACTATAGCGTTCTTTTTCGATATTATATACCGGATGTCCCAATAACTATTAGCACCTTAGATATCTTCGAAACTATAAGGTTCACAGTAACATTTGCTGATATAAAATTGCACAGTACGAAGGGGGCCATCATATGATACCAAAGTACTTAATCCCATTCTTAAGTTGGGGGTGGGGCGACTTTGAAATCTCAAATGGGATCTCCCTATGTTTTATTGTAAATTCGGATTCCCCATAAAAAATACGTAGCATTTATCCAAAAAAATTTTTGTGATTCGTGATAGATGGACGACGCTATAATTGCAAAAAATTCCTGAAGGTACTGAAAGGCGAAAACAGTTTCGGTAGTGAATCAAATTACTCCGTTTATAGTAAGTGTTCAAATTGACGACCATCCATATCAGTGCAATATTGGATTCTTTTTTCGATTTATTGACTCGCAAGTTTTACAGCTGAGGATTAGCAAGCTAAAATGGCAGTGGGCTGGACACATATGTCGCAGAACCGACAACCGTTGGAGTAGACGTGTTCTGGAGTGGAGACCACGTCTTGGCAAGCGTAGCGTAGGACGCCCTCCGACTAGTTGGAGTGACGATATACGCAGAGTGGCTGGCAGCGGATGGAGATTGAGAGCTGAAGATCGAGCTCAGTGGCGTGCCATTGGAGAGTCCTATGTCCAGCAATGGACGAGAAAGGGATGATGATGATGATGATGAAGTTTTACAGCGTCAAAACTTATTGATGCACAGGCTGTAATAATTCTTTGTCGCATGTCCTCACGTGTAGTTGGTACTTCGTTGTACAATTTATCTTTCAATATTCCCCTTACAAAAAAGTCTAAAGGTGTTAGGTCTGGGGAACGAGCTGGCCACGATATTGGACCGCCGCGTCCAATCTAACGATTTCGAAATTTCTCGCCGAGTTGCCTTCGTGCAATCAATCAGTGAATAATATGCTGGACATCCGTCATGTTGATACCACATGGTTTGTCGTGTAAATAAAGGCAACTCTTCGAGCAAAAGACCCAATGTATCTGATAAAATCAGCGATAAAAACAAACCGTAAGTGATAATACTTACGGCCTATCAGTACTTTCAGGATTTTTTTGCAATTATAGCGCCATCTATCACGAATCGCAAAAAAAATTGTGGATAAAAGTTACGTATTTTTTTATGGGGAATCCGAATTTACAATAAAAAATAGGGGTCCCCATTTGAGATTTCAAAGTCGCCCCACCCCCAACCCAGGGGTGGGGGTGGGGGTGAGTACTTTGGTATCATCGGATGGCTCCCTTTGTACTGTGCAATTTTATATCAGCAAATGTTATTGTGAACCTTATAGTTTCGAAGATATCTAAGGTGCTAATAGTTATTGGGACACCCGGTATATAGTATTTTATTAGCATTTAAGCATAGTCTAATACTAGGTACTTACTAGTGTCCGTGGAAAAGAACAGCTTTATTTCATTTAGTAAACTCATTGAGTTTCAATTAAATATGAATAACAAAATTTAGGCAATCAGTTGAAATAAGTACCTCATCGCCAAATGACTTTGTCGAAACAATATAGTTCCCAGCTTGTTATCAGAAATATAATCATTCGTAAATGCTTTAAATGTTGCACTAAGCTTCGAATTTATACTGTGCAATTTTAAACATCCTTGACTTTGTTTAAAATAATTTGAATACCCATTATACTTATTCAATTTCAGACGTTTTGGCTCCTGCCATAAACAATTATGACGTAATATTTAAATATAATTATAAATAATAATTAATTCCAGCAAACATTTTAAGATTTATTACTCTTATAGTTGATAATTTAACTTTATTTAGAATAACCTTCAAATATTTTATCAAACCCAAATTATGTCTCGATTTATTTAATCGTAAGTTTATTATGAATATCATTTACATTTTCAACTTTGTTCTGATTTATATTAAACAAATGCGGATCAAACTAGTGTTGCAGAACAATCGATAGTTTGACTATCGATAGTTGACCTCGAAAACTATTCAGAATATCGATAGTACTATCGAAAGTATTGTCTTGTGTTTATACTATTATATTATTTCGATCGATTTTAAAACTTATTAATTACTTCCAAATTATTACGTCTTCATTAAATGAAATAATCCTTATCAGATTGTCAGATTAACCAGTTGTTGGGTGTGGTGTAGGTACAGATTAATCAGCTGGAACCAATTCTACAAACTAATTGACACTTCAATGCAATCGAATCGAAGCTATATATATATAGTATCGTCACCATTTATCCAATTTCCTATTGGGTAATAGTGTATAATTATATTATATAGGTAATAGTAGGTAATTAAATCAAAGTAATTACCCACTATTTAAATAAAAGTTATATGTTAACATCATATCGGTTCGGTTCCGATCCGAATGAATATAGATTAGTCAAGTCGAGATGGCCCAGTGGTAAGAACGCGTGAATCTTAACCGATGATCGTGGCACCACTGAATTTCATGTGTTTAATTTGTGATTATAATTCATCTCGTGCTTGACGGTGAAGGGAAATTATTCACTAAAATTAGGTCACATGTGTATTCCGCCAACCCGCATTGGAGCAGCGCGGTGGAATAAGCTCCAAACCTTCTCCTCAAAAGAGAAGAAGAGGCCTTAGCTCAGCAGTGGGACATTTACAGGCTGTTACTGTACTGTTACTTTACAAATTTGGATTGGAATTGAATCGGAAACGTATCATTGCCGTAATCATTATAGATTAGTAAGGGGTTTTCCAATAGGGACGCTTGAACTTTGACAGCTGATTGCGGCCATGTTGTTTGAGTGACAGCTGTCAAATGCAGTGTGTTATATTCATTCCGTCCTCCCAAACCACCATGGCAGGTTACAGTGTCGAGCAGCACGTGCAAATCATAAAATTGTTTTATGAAAATGGGTCTTCAGTTCGAGCAACGTTCCGCGCACTTCGCCCGTTTTACGGTCGCGATGATCGTCCTGCCGAGTCGACTATCCGTCGATTGGTGGACAAATTCGAGTCAACCGGGTCAGTTAACAATCAGCCGGTTCCCGTGCGTCAACGTAACGCGAGATCTGCCGAGAATATCGCCGCTGTGCGCGACAGTGTCCTCGAAAACCCGCGGCAGTCAATTCCGCGTCGCGCACAGGAACTCGGCCTTTCGCAGACGACAACTTGGCGAATTTTGCGTTGTGACTTGAGCCTGCACCCGTACAAGATCCAGCTGACCCAAGAGCTCAAGGTTAATGACCATAGACAGCGCCGTGTGTTCGCTGACTGGGCATTAGAGCAGTTGGAAGTTGACGCCGATTTTGGCAAAAAAATCATCTTCAGCGACGAGGCGCATTTTTGGATGAATGGCTATGTCAACAAGCAAAATTGCCGTATTTGGGACGAGACCAATCCACACGAGGTTCACCAAGTGGCAATGCACCCGCAGAAAGTGACTGTTTGGTGCGGATTTTGGGCCGGAGGCGTGATTGGTCCGTATTTTTTCGAAAACGATAATGGTGTGGCCGTCACCGTCAATGGTGAGCGATACCGGTCGATGATAACCAACTTCTTTTGGCCTGAAATCGAGAATATGGATCTGGACAACATGTGGTTTCAACAGGACGGCGCTACGTGCCACACAGCACACGCTACGATGGAAGTTCTGCACGATCAAGCGCCCTTAATGGAAAACCCTATAGAATTGGCAACCTGTTCTAACGACAACCATCAAAAATTTGATATTGTGTTACAATTTTAGGCGGGAATCTCCCAGTGATTACATTCACTGTGTAAGGACCGAGTAATATATGGCAATATCTTCTAACTTTTATGTTTTTATACTAAATATAAATAGGTACCTAATATCTTTAACACGTGTGTAAAATTTCAATGAATAGAAATAAGGAATTTCTTAAAAAAAAACCTACAACATATTTTATCGGCCTTATCTGAGATTTGACTTCAGAACCTCATAAGAATAAGAGAAGAAGAAATCATTTATTCAGGACAAACAAACACTGTTGACATAAAGTTACAATAAATGTATGGAAAGTCTATATAATAAAATCTATATACACGGTCCGCTACGCTATTTATATATACGCTCTTGTAGGATACAATTTATTAGATTCTTTTAACCAGCTCAATTTATTGTAAAGGTAGGGACTTTATGTTGAACAATACCGAAAAGTAAGGTTACAAGATGTAATTGCCTGCGAATTGCGATATTCCATCCTGATCATTCATGCGTCATTAAGGAATAGGGTTACATGATTACGGGGCGGTACTCTAAAGCAATACCTGACATAGGCATTTTGTAAGCGCTGAATATATTTTATTTTGTGCATGCAAGTAATCTTGGCCCGATAACAACATCAGCATAGTTCAATTTAGACAGGACTAGAGAATAGCATAGTTTGATTCAAATGTCCACTCTAAGAACATCTCTTATGCATAAAACTTTAAGCTTATAAAAACAATTACGCGCTGTATTAACTACATGCTTCTCAAATCGTAAATTATCATCAATTAACAAACCAGGCCTATGTAAGGCGTTGAATTTTTTCACCATTGATCTGTATGAGTATATTTAAATGATTACTTCGGTTTATTTAATTTTTCGTTCCTAATATAATGTATTTAGTTTTGGTTAGATTTAATAAAAGGGTTTTTTATAGGATAGGTAGGCGGACGAGCATATGGGCCACCTGATGGTAAGTAGTCACCAACGCCCATAGACATCGCTAATGCGCCACCAACCTTGGGAACTAAGATGTTATGTCCCTTGTGCCTGTAATTAGACTGGCTCACTCACCCTTCAAACCGGAACTCAACAATACAATGTACTGCTGTTTTGCGGTAGAATATCTGATGAGTATGTGCTACCTACCCAGACGAGCTTGCACAAAGCTACCACCGAGTAAAAGGTTATGTGAGTGAACATTCTGATATACGGTTTAGATCCTCATTTAATTTTCGAATAGCTATATGAAATTCCACAGTCTTAAATAATATGTACATCTGTATATCATCAGCATAAATGTGGTATTTGCAAAATTTAATATCACTAACTATATCGGCACAATATAGTGCAAAGATAATTGGCCCTAGTATGGAACCTTATGGTACGCCTCTGTTAACGGGGCAGCAGTCGGAAATAGCTCTTGAGGTCTTAAGCCATTGTCGTTCAGCTCCTCCACAATTTGTTTTCGATGTGCTAAATAACTTGTAACCCATTTTATTGTATCAATAGTGAATCCGTAATCTTTTTATAGTATCAAAAGTCTAATAATATGGGAAATGTAATCTCACCTGCGTCTTGAGCACATAAAATATTGTCTATTAATTACTTCTAATAAAGTAGTCGTGGTGCTGTGATGCTTTCGAAACCCTGATTGCATAGCAGAATAATGTTAGATTCTAAATAAAGTGACAGTTGGTTACACTTTTTTTTTAAATCTTTGATGGGATTTGATGTTTAAGGGGCGTAAATGCTTGACTTCACTCATATGGTATTTTTTGGGAATAGGTCTCACTAGTGCAGTCTGCCATTGGGTCATTGGTTGCTCATGATCTGCACTCGTATAATTTAACTTCTAGATCATCACGGCAGATAAATCAAAAATATAACTCAACTAAGAAAAGGCCTTGCATTCGCTGACGTTTTCGTCCCAAAGACCTTGTGGTTTCGTGATTTCATTTTACTGAAAAATATCTTGTATAATATATAAAAATTAAAATGGATTACTTGTGTACGCATATTGTTCATCCGATTTATTTGAAACTTTGTATATTTGTTGGTGGCCCAAATATAATAAAAATAATTACTGTACAAATCGTGTCCGCGTGTCCCTTTTCCCTTTGAATCGCAATTCCGATTCTCTGGGCGAAAAATGAACCAGCCCTCCTGCAAACGGAACAAAAATATAATTTGGAATAAGAGACGAATATTTGTTTCTTTTGTTCGCTTCAGCTTTTTCCGCGGCAGCTCCGGCTTTTAACATTATTTCCCTGATATGAATTATTGAATGTTAAAAGTTTGAAAAGAACCAATAGATTTATATAGTAGTATAGATAACATATATTAAATTCCTAATTAATATGGATCTTTGAGTTTTAAAATACCCAAAATCTTGTGTAAGTACTGATATGTATCGACTTCTAACAAATTTCATCCGAAAACAAACCCACGGTAGATGCGAAAAGTGAGGTCGCTAAACAAAAAGTCTAAACAATATACCTATATGTTTTCAAATATATATAGTTGCCCCTGTCTAAGATACTATTTCATAGCAGCCGTTATTAAAAAAACCCGTAGTCACCATAAACTTTTTTCTTTGATATTTTTATACTTTTTTCTTTAATATTTTTCTTATATCGATAAGAATTGTATTAAGTAATTAATTTCTAGAAGATAGGAAAGTGTATAAATTCAATTTGCATATCAATGAATTTTTTGTTTCGCACACGTAATTTTTTTTCTGAACTACATAATATGTAGGTATATTATTTCTTTTTATAGTAGCATATAAACATATTAGCATATAAATTATTTACTTTAAATTCAAATCTGCTTTTTTAATACGGTGCGGGCAGAACTAAGTAGACTGTTCTGAATCCATTTGCATGTCCTGGAAACTGGAAACTAAACGAAACGCAAGAACGTACAAAAAACGTAAAAATCAATTCGATTTTTACGTAAGTATTATTTATTTTTTATTAACACTAAATTAAGGTAATCGTTATCATAATTTGAATAGTATTAAATAGTCAAGGTTACTTAGCAATTGTTTCATGTTATCGTATTTGATAAAACAACGATTTTTTTTTAAATTAATTTAATAGATGTACTATCTATCAGTTTATTAATCTAATATTATAAATCAGTTTGAGCTACAGAATGTTTTTAAAGTGCCTTCTTTAATGAAATTGGGCGAGGAGTAAAGTTCATAAATATCTTTTTTTATAAAATACGTAAGAAATATTATAACCATTCCCTTACATCGTCAATGCACCAAAAACCTTAGGAACTATTAAGATGTTATGACCCTTGTGCCTGTAGTTAGTTACACTGTTAACAACGTCAGCCAGGCGTTCAGTTGTAAATAAAAATATTTTTTAGGTACACTTCCTTATTGATAGTCAAATAAGAAATTACCATATAAAGTCTGTCATAGCTATATGTTTTTCTTGCAATATTTACCCGGACCACATATAAATGTGATTCGACAATAATTTTAAGATAAGGCATTTCCTAGCCAAATCAAATAGTACATTATAAGATTGTTTGAGTTGCATTTGCACCGGTATCAGTTGTGGTATTGAATACGTAGGAACTTAGGTATATCCTATTAGGTATATTCTAATCGACGAAGTAGTAGATAAACAAATCTTAGATTTATATATTCCACTTGAATCTCAACAGCTCTGCTATATTATTTATTACAAACAGTTTTTATGAATGTACTAATAGGTATCTTTATTAATAATACAACACTTTTAATTACATATTATTATTACATTTTACTTTAAAAAATTAAATTCCAATAACATACATTAAAAACGCAATTTTTTCACGAATCTAATATGAATTCCGTCGATTATTCCAAATCTCGAACAATGATATCCTGTCAATTCAATGTCAATGTTTTTTCATATGACTTTATTACACCTGTGGTTGAAGTAGACTACGTGATTATCTTAACATTGTCTCTGTAAAGAAAGTTGACTAAGAGAAAAAATTATAAAAGATAAAAAGCAGCTAGCATATTACCTGCAATAGAAATCAACTGACTAATCCAATATTACTAAATGATGAATGAAAGGTCTTTTTGCTGATTATGTCAATCGATTTGTACAAATAAAACAAATTTGTACAAATCCAAACTGCATTTACTTTTGTATATTCAAGCAGGTGTTGTGTTTTTAAACACTTAAATGTTTTTTCTAAATTGTTATTTTGTTCTAGACCTGCGGGTTCAATACAAGTTACAGAAAATTCTTTTATAAAGAAATTACAAGCGTCAGGAAGAAGTTTAGTCGTGTTCTATGGCTCCCAGACCGGTACAGGAGAAGAGTTTGCAGGTCGCTTGGCTAAAGAGGGTATACGTTACAAAATGAAAGGCATGGTAGCAGACCCCGAAGAATGTGATATGGTTTGTTAAAAGTTACTTTGAATATTATTTTGTGAGTAAACAGTTAGTTAATTTGTTTTCTTTTTTTTTAGGAAGAACTAACAAAACTCAGAGACATACCAAATTCTCTTGCCGTTTTTTGCTTAGCAACATACGGTGAAGGGGATCCAACAGATAATGCAATGGACTTTATCGAGTGGTTAAAAAGTGATCAGGATCTCTCAGGATTAAATTATGCTGTAAGTTGAAAAACATATAACCTAGTTAATGTTAACGAACCATAATTAATAATAAATACATGCATTAATAATAGAAATAAGACTAGTTAAACAAATTATATGATTATATTAAGGCTGGCAGAGCTTGCGTAATTATGATAATCGTTTTCAATTTGCACGTATTTGTCACATTTAAGAGCGTTTGGTATTTATATCAAACTAGCTCTCGATTGTTCAATTGGCATATGCTAAGGAGGCGCCACAAGTACTAACCGCCATTTTGAAAAACGCTTTTTACAAACATATTATAAATAGTGCATTGCACGACCTTTTATGAACCTTTTGCAATTGTGTGGGAATTTCTTATAGCTTAAAACATAAACTTTTTTTCTTAATTCTCATAAAATTAAGAAACTTGTAATCAAAATATTTTTTAATAATTTCTCGAAACGATGCTTCCTCGATAAAAGGACTATACAACACAAAAATAATTTTTAAATTCGAACCAATAGTATAGAGATTAGCCAGATCAAACAAACAAACTCTTCAGCTTTATATATTATATGAAATAATAGCATAAACGCGTTATTCAAGTTGATAGTAAAGCTAGCCCCTTTTCGAGACGTAAACTTGAATTTACATTTATGGGCGACCTCTGTCCACATTTAAATTAAAAATAGACGTCGTTTATAGTCGTTTTAGGAAATTGGTTGTAAGTTTTTTTTTCATCTTCTGACAACACATCCTTTCAAAAGACATAACCTAAAAGAGTTTATTCAATAATTTTATGGCTAAGAAACAAGTTGCATGTCGATAAGAGGCGACGACAAAAATGCAGGAAAATCTGAGTGACTTAATTTATTTTTAAACGAATTGTAAATTTTTCATAGAGTATATAAATGAATACTGACAAGCTAAATGAGTATACACTCTATACGTTACAATAATTATGTGTATAATTATTATGTACCATAATTAAAATAACATAGTTATGTCATTTACGTACGTTTTTCTTGAGAAAATCTTCAGCTTATTAACCATGATGGAAACTTTTATTATTAAAACGAAATAAAGTATGCATTATACATGCAGATTATTCGATGACGCGTAATTTTAGTCTTTAAAATTGTCTGTTAATTTATTACTTCGAGTGTAAATTCAAGTAAAAACCTGCAAACCGCATTGTGTCACGTCATTGATCGGTCGTGTAGTGTTGGTGTTAGTGTGTTTAAAATTTAAATAGTGTTTATTGAAAACTAAAACCAATTAATATAAGAAAAAACCCAGTAAGTCTAACAAGTAGCATTAATATTTTAATTTATAGTAAAAAATATATTAAATCTTTCATACCACTGAAATTTGAACTGTCCGGTAATTAATTATAAACAACTTAGTTCGAATGCTGTATCAAATATTGCCTGTGACAATTATTTGATTAAAGCAACCATAGCTAGTACAAATTGTACATTATACATATCCTGTTTTGACGATACGTCATTGGCCGCTTGAGCCACGGTCATATACAGACTGTGGCTTGAGCTTGTTAGATATGTCAAAGTAGTCAATTTGACAGTTGACACATCGTACGTCATACCGCGAACTCTCTTACGTAAGGTGTTCAGTGTTGTTTAATTGTATACTCATTACTTTTTGAACCGTTGATTATTGAATAAGAATCAACTGGTGATGCTATTGTTTATTCTAGGTTATAATATAGTTAACACCATTTTGCTTGGCAATGATAGCCAAGTCATGTTTAATTACGTAATAAGTCTAATACTTTATATAATTAATAAGTACGAATGTGATAAAAGATAATAATTTTAAGGAAACCGTACCCAATTTTATTAGTATTCTATTGATGATGTTTACTCTTGTACCTTCTTTAAAGATTTTACCTTGTTATGTCACTAAGTTTATGTATAGAAAACAAATATTGACACCACTGCTAAAGTTAAGATACATGGTATGAAAGTCTACACTTAGTATTTGAACTATTATTCGTCTAACCTCTGTTGCAGGTCTTGCTTTTATATATGTAATGTAATATATAACGGAACAAGTAAATATAATATTACTTATACACTTTTACATATTATTACTCATTTTAATATTGTGTAGCATAAATTTGTTTATGTAGATTATTTTTACTTTTGTAACTATTTTAGGTATTTGGACTTGGAAATAAGACATACGAACATTACAATGCTGTGGCTATTTATGTAGACAAACGCCTTGATGAACTAGGAGCAACAAGAGTTTATGAGGTTGGGCTTGGAGATGACGATGCAAAGTGTGTATTATGAAATGTTATTTTACTAACTTAAAAATCAACGGTTGCTGTTAGCTCTTCATATAAATTAAAGATATAATTAAGATTGTAGTGGTAGTCATAGGACATTAATTGGTTTTTATGTAGGAGGACATTATTATTATTGTTATTATACTTTTCTAGCATTGAAGATGACTTTATTACGTGGAAGGAGAAGTTCTGGCCATCAGTTTGTGAGAAATTCAATATTGAAAGCACCGGAGAAGAAGAGTTAACTCGTCAATTCCGTTTGATTACGCATGTAACAGAAGAACTAAAGCCAAATGAAATATTCTCAGGAGAGATAGCAAGGTTACTCTCCCTACAAAATCAACGACCGTAAGTTTTTATTATTAAAAACAAATTCAGTAGTAGTAACAGCCTGTGAATGTCCCACTGCTGGGCTAAGGCCTCTCTCTATTTGAAACTAATTCATATAAATGGAATTTTCAGGTATTGTTGAATTTTAAATTTTATCAGATCAGTTTTTCATATATGATATTTTTTGATTTTCAAGTATCAGCTTAATAGTATCCTTTCTTCATTCACTTGGTGGTTTATTATCTATACAATGAGGGCCTGTTTGATGACAGTAAAGACATTTTCAACATTTTACGATAATGTGATCATTTTAATTTTTTCAACAAAAATATATAAAAACATACATACATATAATTTTTACGAATATGAAGGCTGTATTTTAAATATAAAATTGATCCTCTTGCTTGTAATCTTTTTTTTTTCAGACCATATGATGCTAAAAATCCTTTCTTGGCACAAGTTAAGGTTAACAGAGAATTACATAAAGGTGGTGATCGATCATGTTTGCATATAGAATTAGATATATCCAATTCCAACATGCGATATGAAGCTGGTAATTATTGTGGATGCTTTCATATATTGTATTTGACGTTTTATTCTACTTCTCTCACATTTTGATTCATCTACAGGTGATCATGTGGCTGTGTATCCTATTAATGATAGTAATTTAGTCGATCGACTTGGTCTCTTGACTGGTGCCAATCTAGATGAAGTGTTCTCACTTATCAATACTGACCAGGAGAGCACGAAGAAAAATCCCTTCCCCTGCCCTACATCTTACCGCACTGCTCTGTCGCACTATATTGAAATAACCGCATTGCCTCGTACCCATATCCTTAGAGAACTCGTTGAATACTGTACAGATGAAGAGGTAATCGTTTATTATCAAATTATTTAAATGGTTTGATTTAATATGTCAAGAGTTCTTTAAATTTATTATTTTAATGTTAAAGGATAAGAAACGTTTGTTGCTAATGGCTACAAATTCACAAGAAGGTAAAGCACTGTACCAGTCATTTGTGGTTGATGCATGCAGGAATATTGTGCATATATTGGAAGATGTCAAGTCATGTAAACCTCCACTCGATCATCTTTGTGAGCTGTTGCCCAGACTCCAGCCAAGATATTATTCCATATCTTCAAGTCCAAAGGTCAGTATTTATACTACTATAAATTATAAACTGTAATTATTCTTTTGGTTATGTAACACATTTTAATCTCCAATGTATTTTGTAGATGTATCCTGAGACGGTCCATGTTACAGCTGTAGTAGTCAAGTACAAAACTCCAACTGGTAGAGTCAACAAAGGAGTTACAACTACCTGGCTTGCAGAAAATAAACCCGAGTCTGGCAAACCTTTCCCAAGAGTTCCAGTTTACATAAGAAAGTCCCAATTCAGGTAACGAAAATTATAGAACATAATTAGTGTGCAGTTAGTATGAAGTATTTCATGCTCTAATTAGGCTTTAATAATTTTATATTAAAGGCTAAACAACTGTAGTGTAAGGTCACATACCAACATATAATATTTGTATACTTCTTTAAATATTAATAAATATCAAAATAACCTTGTTTATAATTGTTATAAGTTAAATCGAGGTCAGCATCGTGTTTTGTGAAAAGTTTTTGTAATGTTTCTATCTCTTATACATAATAAGTAGGTACGTACGTGACGTACATAATAGGTATGCAATTTTTTAATAGTTGCTAGAAACTTCTTACTTTAGAGATTTATGCTCAACATAAATTATTTTAATTATTATTCTCAATTATTAATAGTTAGTGCCCATCGAGACTGTAAAATTATAAAAATCGTTTACGTAGTTGTTATTGAAATATAATCATAGAGGTCATCGTATGCATAACGACAGCATTTGGTTGAATTAAGTCAAGATATAAGGTTATTCAAAGTACACTTACCGTTGGTAGCCTTTAAATTTTAACTAAACTTAGTCTATTAAAAATAAAATTTTAACTGTCGTCAGTTACAGTCACATCTACATAGTCAAAAATATAGTTATATTTGTTCAGATTAAAGCTAATATGTCGGTTAACTTGACGACCTTGTCCGATGATTCTTGTAACGATCTCAGTGTCGGTTAAAGAAACAACCTTGCGACATGTAATAACGCTAATGCAAGGATGTGTATTAAGAAATCAATCGTTATAATATACTCAAACGACCTTTGCTTTATATTTTGTTTGCGTAATACTTTTTTTCATAACTTTTTTTACATCAGTTCCCAGTTTGAAACAAGTATCGTATTTACTAGTTCGTGTAACGAATTATTTATACAAACTAAAAATATTCTGACTCGACACATAATATAAACTTGAATAAGTACTCGTGGTATTTTGTCTAGCGTTTTGCGTAAAAATAAGAATAAGAAAACATTTATTCAGGACAAACAAACAGTACAGAAATAAATGTATGGAGAAATCTATATAATAAAAACAAAAGAAAATTAAACATAACTAATGAATATAAAAAAGGGAATAGACTATATATTAAAATTCAACAACTATATACACAAACACAGTCGGATAAGACTGTGTTTGTGTATATAAACACAGTCTTATCCGACTGTAATGTAATGTTGTGGTTTCTGCGACTGTGATGTGCCCTGAAAAGGTGTACAATTCAGCTTTTATGTTAGGTTAGAACCCAACGCTGATTTGTGGTTGTAACCAGTCGTGACAAGGTGATTTATAAGCTTGCTTTGTGAACAGCATGGATGCACAGAGGGATTACATTAAGGATTTTTTGAAATGTACTCGGCAGGTTACCTCTGCAGTGCCAGACGCCGATCTTGATGGTGGGTCCGGGCACGGGCCTGGCTCCCTTCCGCGGCTTCCTGCAGGAGCGAGCTCACGCGCGTGCCAGCGGCAAGCCCGTCGGCGACACCATACTGTACTTCGGCTGTAGACACCGCGATCAAGATTATATCTATCGGGAGGTTGGAAATCATTAACTCGTCGATTACTATAAGTGCATACTTCGAAAAATATTTTTATTTATTGTATCTTGTACAATTTATTACAGGAACTGGAAGAGTATGAGAAAAACGGGGACGTCATCTTACATACTGCTTTCTCTCGTGATCAAGCCCAGAAGGTGTATGTGACGCACTTATTAGAGAACAATTTAGACCAGATTTGGGACGTAATTGGAAAGAGAAACGGACATTTCTATATATGCGGGTGAGCAGAATAATATAATTGTATTATTAGCTATGGTGTGCAGCTTCGCCACGTCCGGTTAGGGTCATGGAGCTCCGTACTTTAAAAGCACCACTGGACAACCTTTGAATGCTTTTTTCTGTAACCATTAATATATTTTATAATATTAGTTTATATTTGATTTTATTAATGTCTCATTTTTTTATTTTGTTGGTAATTTTTAGTGATGCTAAAAACATGGCTGTCGATGTCCGTAATATCGTGGTTAAGGCTATCATCGAAAAAGGAGGACGCACCGAAACCGAAGCGCTACAATTCATCAAGAAATTGGAGTCTATGAAAAAATATTCGTCGGACGTTTGGAGTTAAATACAATTCAACATCGACAAAATAATAGTAAAATGAGGAGGAACAATGAAAAAAGTATTTTCTAGAAGCCAGGCAATGGGAGGGTCGACGGAAAAATATTTATGCATTTCAAACAGTCAAAGTTGTGTATCATATTGTCTGCAAATGGGTTCATTTATAAAATATAATACCTAATAATAAATAACTGTTGTATTATAAGTATTTACGTGTACTACGTCAGCGTGCCCAACAGTCACGAGATGAGGTTAACGTCGATTTTCAAAAAGTAAATATACGGTTATTGTGCATTATGTTTATACATATTTATATTATATTTGATTAATTCGTCAAAGAATGCATAGCAATTTATATTAAATGATTATTCGGGTCAATTATTTTAATTTTGATTAAGCGGTAGCTTCACAATTGTAAGTAAATTGAACTAATTAAAATTTGTAATAATGGTATTGCGTACATTTATTTCCGATATATAAGTATGAAAGTTCTACAATTGTATCAAGTTTAACGATGAAATAATAGCACGACTTTTAAACATAATAATAAATATAAATGTACAAAAAGTAATGTATAATATAATTATAGATTTAACTGTACAAGCGTAAACTGATCATTTGTTTTAGTTTGTCTCTTAGAACAATTTATGAGCAACTTGTTTTATTATTTTTCCGTTTAGACTTGTTTGTCATCGTTATGTGTAATTTTGACTTAGTAGCTACATATGTATATGTTATATTATATAAGTGGACTGGGATATATGAGAAATAAAATTATTTTAATTTTATACACACATATTGCATTATTTGATCAATTAAATATTTCATAACACTTACTTTTATTTAACCTTAATAAAATTCAATGAAATTAAAAATCACCCGCTCGTATTACCTAAATGAATAAATCACAATTGTTAATGATTAATTATAACAAGAATTGGTTTGAAAACAAAACGTATTTATAAATCAACAAGAAAGTAAATTAAAACTATTTTACTTGAAATACATGAAGTGGATAGTTAGATACTTCAAGGTTCCTGGTTAATTTGTAAATGCTCAAGGTGAAAACTTTGTTTTGAAATAAAACAATTTAATATACATACTGTTTGATCAAATATTTTAATTCGGTGAAGTTTTGGATGTTATTTGACTCACTGCAATATATTCGTATAATAATTTTCACTCATAGAATAATACAGATACGCAGTTCCTTGCGGTCCCTCGGTGCCGAATTTAAACACCGCTCCGCTTTTTAAACGACGATTGTCCAGCATAAGCTGAACCCTATTTAATATGATTGTTCATATATATCTGAGCTCAATTTCATTGGAAGAATTGAAGTCTCTGAAACTGTCCATTTTTTAACTTCGTTTTGTTCCTATAAACTTTCAATCATCATCATATAACAGACTATTATTTATAGGTAGCTAAAGTTTCTGCTAATTTAACTGAACAGATATTCCTCGCAGGACTAGATAGCTAACACCATAAGCAACAACTTTTATTCTCTTATTTTTATAAGTCAATACATGAAAAAAAAAATTATTTTACAAGTTTTTGTCGTACTGTCGTGACATTTGTAGGTCTATTTTTCATTCATAAACGAAAGGACGATGCGACGCGTCGATCTTTGCGAAGCGCGTAGATTTATAAACGTTCAAGCGGGAAATTAAATTAATACTTATTTTTGTATGGAAGTAAAATTTAACAAATTATCAAGTCATAGAACAAAAGTTGTTGCTTATGGTATTAGCTATCTAGTCCTGCGAGGTTGCTGGGTCGTTACAAATAACCCTGTATACATAAATATAAATTTATAAATAATACAAAAATCAATAGGTTTACATTTATAACATTACAGAAGGCAGAGTGAAGTGTGAAGGAAGTAAATAAGTACCGTTAAAGCGATAGGTAATAGTTTTTAGTACGAAAGTTGAAGATGGAAATTGAAGAGGATTGACGGATTTCGAATGGAAGTGCGTTCCACAGTCTCACTGCCTTAGCCGTGTTCTCATATAATTTGGAAAAGCTTATGAGCACACTTCACTTGTTACCACTTTGGTAGCGAATATTAAGTTGAAGAGTTGATTCTGAACCAAGAAAAGTAAAACGTTCCTTCAGATAGGGAGGTGTACAGGGGTGAAATATAGTAGAGTAGAGGAGAGAAAGAACATGTATGTTGCGACGGTCTTTAATAGTAAGCCACCTGAGGGCAGAGCGATATTGCGAAATATGATCGATTTTTTTCAGTCCAAATATATATAAAAGTAATGCAAATATTTTGTAGGTGTTCCAACTTATTAATTAGTTCCTCTGATAAGTCAGGGTAACACGCGCACGGTGGGCTGGAATCGTCACGGACTTAGGGAACTTTAAAAAATGACTGTTATAATTTGGAAATTTGTTAATGTAAATGTATACTACAAATAAAAAGAAACATTTTTTATTCTTTGGGATTTTTTGGTTACTAAATTATTTTAGGAGATATGGCGAGTTATATTTTTTTTTTGTGTGGAATGTCATATTGAAAAATGACAATTTTTCAAAAAACTAAAATGAACTGAAAATATATTTTTATTATATCCTTAGTCTTCTAGACTATATAATCTATGTAGACTAGAAGACTAAGGAAATACTTCGGAAATTCTCGGAACCACGCCATTTTTAACTTTGAAATATTATGATTTTCAATCATTTTCCAGCATTGAATTGTTTTTCTAAATCTCTAGAAGAAAAAAATGTTTACGCACTAAAATTGATGACGTCATTTGTTTTGCACACCAATTTCTACTTATCGTTATTGTTTTCTAATAAGTTCATTTCTAGGAAAACAATGGCGCAACTTACGTAACTGTCACAACGCATTAAAACAACCCTCATTAGTGACTATCCACCCACTCCAGCATTTGTCGGTCAGTTTGTTTGTTGCGTTAGCAATTAACAGACGTCCTTACCACATCTTTAGCGCGACATTTTTATATCCATATCATGGAAGGTTTGATTTCTAATCTTGAAGTGTTCTTAAAACTTAAACAAAGTGGTAGTATTAAAGACAGTGATTTTCTTTTTCGTCTCGTAACGTCAAACCTACAGTTAAGTGACGACCAAAATAAAAAACTTAAAGAATTTTGTAGGAAATATTGTTACAATCTTCATAAAAAATGGTTACAATCCGGTTCTAAGTCCTTAGATTTCGTAAAAATTAATAGTGCTTGGTTAGATGCAATTATTCAGTGGCCCGAATTTATAGATTCAAGTTCGATAAACGTAGTGGCTGCTGGTCCATCTCAAGAAGTTACACCAACAATTTCTGTTGGCATTCCCACTTGGGTTGGGGTAAGTCCTAGGAAACCTTTTGATGAGTTAGGTCCTAGGCAAAAGAAAAGACGCAGTGATACCATTGCGTCTTTGTTTTCTATAGAAGAGCAATCTTCTGCATATTTGGCTACATTAAAAACAAATGGTCAAAAGGATATCGCTGATATCCTCAAATATTTATTAGAAAACGCTGGAAAAGTTAAAACGCTGAAAGATTTTATATATTCTCCTAAACAAGACGTGATACCCTATGAAAAGGTCTTGGGCACCATGGTATCTTTGAAATTGACGAAGTGGCAATATTTAATGCTGAGAAAAACCACTCAAGATGAAGGATTTCATATATTTCCTTCTTATTATGCTATTCAAAATGCTAAACAGGAATGTTATCCATCAAAAGAGCATATGGAGATAACTGACTCCACAGCGCTAATAAAATTACAGACCCTTTTAGACGTAACTACAGAGAGGCTCCTAAAAATTGTTGAATTAGGAGAAGGTCAACAAAATTTGGAGTTGATTAGTAAATGAGGATTCGATGGTGCATCAAATCAATCTAATTATAAACAAAAAAGCGATGAAAACTTAGATAACAACAGCATATTTATGGGCAGTCTTGTACCTACCAGACTAATTTGCGGGGAGCAAATATTATGGGAAAATAAATTTGTCAATTCAGTTTATTTAATGTCACACAATATTATTGAATGTCTGCCAATTTTTTAGTTTTTTATAAAAATAGAAATTCTGAGCTTCGGGGATCTATTATTAATAAACTTGAATTTTTTTTGCTTTGTTACTAACAGTATCGACTCTTAACAACTTTAACGTAACAGTAACTTACCTACGATTACTGCCGATACGATGACACTGACAAATTCGCACGTGACGTTGTGATGTTAAAAAAATGTGACGTTATGTTTTGAATTATTTCGTAAATTATTATTATGCAGTATTATCGAAGTTAAATATTTTTAAGCCTATTTTTAATTTTATACTATTTTCCATGAAATGCAACCATAATTTCGCTAAACATCATATCACTGCATCTTAATAATATTTTTAAAGGCGAGGTTTTATGTTTGATACTAAATCACGTAAAAAAGACTCGACTCGTACTAGTCAGTACTTCATAAAAATATGGTGTAAATCTGCTTAGTGAATTAATATTATTGTTTCAGGTTGTTTATTACATGTATGGCATTATGTAAAAAAAAAAACACTTTTGCATTTATATTAGTTAGGATTTGTTAGTTTGTAATTAAATTCTTATTTCACTCGTACGGAGTCGGTACGGGCGGTTAGTTATCACAACTAAACTAAAGTAAGTAATAAAATGGAACAATTTTTTAAAACGACATTTTATTGATTTAACCGCAAATATATTAGTTTATATACAGTACAGTAAGGACGACAACAAAATGCAAACGGAGAGCCAGCTACATTATTATCAATTCACACTGATATCAGCAATTCAATTTGTGAAATATGGAAGTGAAAAATTTTAACTTGAAAATAAAGTCTTGGTTATTGCAACATCCGATATGTTGCTTGATACTAAACTATTAAAATAAAATCTTCTAACTTAATTAATTGCCTGCCAAGTTCACTATGCCATTGCATACAAAATTAAAATCAATATAACACCTAATTTATCTGACATTTAAAAATACTGAAATAATTTTTCAAACAAATATCAAATTTCTTTTAGTAACTACTTAAACATTCTATTATGTACATTACCACTATATTAAAGTCAGGAATATTGCTCATATAATACATGCTCATCACAACAAAAATTTACCTATTTACTCTCAATCAGCAATATCATAAAATTAAGTAACGCAAACTTGTATGTCAAGTTGTTTGTAAGTAGTTTTATGTAACAAAGGTTACTTAATCTGTACAAATTGAAGTTTATGAATCTCATTGAATTATCCTCAATATACGCGCGGCACAAACAAACATACAATGGTACATTGTACTTTTTAGTGTACAATATATTTAACAATAATTTATATTTAATACTAAGTTTGCACAATAATCGCAGTCAACTAATTTATACAAATAACAACTGTTTCGTACCATTATGCACACAATCGAATATTCAAAATTTACAGTTTAATTGACAACTAATATTCTAAAATATACAATTCAGTACTGACAATTATTAGGAATCCTTTATCTTAAAAGGCCACCATCCAAGGCGAAATCGACGAGACAATATGACATAAAATCAGGTCAATTTTATATGATTTTCATTGGCACTGCGCACATGAAAATTACTATAGAAATATTGAATCAATCAATGATATAAATTGTAATAAAATGCAAATGGCAGTGCTATTATGTATTATAATGAGCATCCTGACCAATTCTTAATAAGATTACAACAAAATATTCTATAAAAAACGCAAAAATATTATTAACTTATGTAAGCGCCAAATAATAACTTCTAATTTACCTAAGAGACAGTATTTGTCGTTACTATAAAATGTTCATTCATAAGCGTATTATAATTTTAAGTGTAAATTGTGGGAGTTTAGACATAAATAAATCTGTCCACAGATATATGAACTAGTAACGATATACAGCAGTCAATAGTTATTATTCTTGTCGAAACGAGTCAACACTCAAATATAAATATAACGTATGAAATAAGCTCTATTTCATAAATGTTCACAACAACTTGCGATAGATCACGGAGAATAGTTTAATTTACTCGACGAGTGCCAATCCAACTGAGGAACGTAAGATGCACGCGACTCATAATGCAAGATCACTTTTCCTCATCTTCCGATGAGTTGGCTCCATATAGTGGCTTCGAGAAAAGAAATGCAATCTCATATTATTCGTCGGCGCGATGGCTGAGGACGGCGCTCACGAGTCCGGCGGGATGTCCCACTCTGCCAGGCCGCGGTCCACCAACTCTCTATTTAGAAATATTACTTGCTGCGAACAAAGATAACACCCATGATAATCTGTAATCTGTATACTATCATTAATTTGTACAAATATTTGTTCCTTTTTAATTAAATTTATAAACAAATATATATTTTTTAATGATATAAGTATCCATGCTCGAATATATTGTTATAACAATACATAATTATTATTACCCAATCTTGAATCTGTTCAATAGTATTTCTCGTGAACATTTTGTGAGGTTTATAAATAAATGACTCAATAGTCATTTTACACTAATTATTTAGCTTGCAGGATAGAAGAGTGAGTCAATACGTCACCTGCGGGTTGAGCGTGAGATAGAGGTGTACAAGCGGCAGGCCCGCCTCGTCGTAGCCGGCGACCTGCGCGTGCAGCAACTGACCCGCCGTCAGCCCAGCCATGATGCGCAGCGCTTCGCCGCTCCATTCAGCCTCTATACATCAGATAACGATAATTTATCACTTTTTGAATATTTTCAATGAGATGCTACATGTTATATTTTCTAAATCTAACTATACTTGGTTAATTTAAATTTATCTAAAATATCAAAAAAATTAGGTAAAACTATTTAGATTCTTTTCTTAACGGTTATATACTAAGATGGAAAAGTAAAACGATTTATATGTAGAATTAATTTAAATTTAATTGCATTATACGATTTGTTTTAAAACAATGTATAGACTTATTTTTTGGCTATTAGAAGTATTTCAATATATACAGAAACAAAAAGAAAAATTAGATGAAATATGCAATAATAGAAAGTAATGTCCATTTACGAGAAAAAGAAAAAAAAAAAAAAAAAAAACAATTATTTCATTAACAAAACGAATAAGCAGCAGAAAAAATAATGAAAGCACATATAATATTGAGAAATTAACCATCATTGGCAGGCTTCACAAAAGCTAGTAGAGCCTCCGTAGCCTGGAAGGGCAGTGTCATAAAGTCTGAACGAATCTGCTTAAGCTGGTCGTTGTCAACGGTGAGGTAGCCGCCAAAGTCAACCAACTTCACTACAGATGTGTCATTCTCCTCTGATGTAGATATGACCTGCGCGCGGTACCAGTTGTTTTCGGTTGGTGCAGCGCAGATAGAACTCTCTATTAAAAATGAAAACAAAAAAATCATTTTCTTATCAGCTGTTTATATTCGCTGTATGCTCACCTTGTATATTTAATACAAGGAGAACTACATTGACCGCGCTTCGTTTACGAGATTATTCAAAGAGCAGTTATGACGAACCTCTAGAATATTATGCACTAATATTTTATCAAAACATCAATCAGTTTCGTAACAATTGATTTAATGGTTTCAACGAAAAGCGGATATGTCCTTTTATCTTAAAAAAGGTATAAATAATAAAATAATAAAAACCAAATAAAAACATATTTTTATGACTAGTGACTCTTTTAAAATGTTACTTTTACAGTTCAGCTTTAAGACCGTTTTATAGCTAATGAAAAATACATATAAATTGAAGTTTCAAACTGTTGTTGTCTTAATCATGTTATACGTTTTAAAATTGTTGGTAAAAACTCGATAGAAATGTTATAGATTAGAAACAATGAATGAAATTATAAATTATTTAATATTCATTAAACAACCCAGTAATAACTTACCTATCACGAAAAGTATTTTAATTTTAAATGTATGCAACGATTTAATTTTACGAGAAACAAGTTAATAATAAATTAACAAATAATAAGGTTAGTGTAAGCAGTTCACCTTTCACTGGCCGCGGCAACGCCGGCACGTCCGGATTCTGGTAAGTGGCGGCCATGAGGCGGTGCAGCGCGTGCAGGGAAGGGAAGGTGGGGTGCAGCGGCTGTTGCAGGAAGAAGTGCCCCGCACTCACCAGGCACGTCATTATTGTGTCATTGTTCACTGACTCCACAAGCTGCAACTGATATTTTTAGCATACAATGTTCGTTAAGTTTAGTAGTAGTGAAAATGTACATTGTTTTCATATCTGACGTCAAGATGTACATTAATTGTATGTTTATAGATGTATTTAATACTATACTCCGTCCATTGTTTTAAAACTCTTTTTGACATTTGCATTAGAACATAAATGTTACAGAATACTTTAAAAGTTAACATTAAAAGTCGTAAAAAAAAAAAGAAATTGTCTGACCGAAAGTAGCTTTGACTGTTGTTAGCTATCGCCTTAAACTCTTTCGAAACTTTCTTTCTTCTAACTTTTGAAAAAAAGAAATGCTAAATGAGAATAATATTTTTTTTATTTTTATTTAGCATTTCTTTTTTTAACCAACAATAAGTTACAATAATTTCACTTATTTTTAGACAACATTCAGTGAAACTCGCTACAGAATATTTCTACTTAGCTGTCTCAAGAACTTTTTAATTAAAGCTATATTGATTGGATCATGATCTGCGAGTATGATATTATTTTGTATTCATTTACTATGGCGATGGTTGCCCACATTCCCCACGCATCACCTCTTCCATTATACTCTCGCGCATTCGTTAATTTGTTCAAATTTGGCGCTTCCTAGAAACCTTGGACCAATTTGGAAACTTCAGCCCATTTCGGCCGAAGTCGAAGGTTCGATGCGACACAAAAAATATGTATAAGCTGCGTAATCTTATTTATTTTTTCAATCTATCTATATGTTTATTTTGAAAAGCCACCCACTTTAAATTTAAAGATTAACTGTTTTTTCTTTGTTTTGTATTGTATTAAATAATAATAAGCTCAAGGCATAGCAACTGCCAAAACACACGATTTTTTTGCCCAGCAGTAAAAATCGATAATCGATACTACATTAAAATTAAAGTTCAAATAATAGAATCGATATAATTAAAATTTTACATTCCCGCACTTACTACCATCTCTCAATAAATGAATAACCCAAATCCAAACAAACAGAGTAACTGAAGAAAGTCATCAGCCCCTGTGCTCTTCCAGAACCAAGCTAAAGTTTTGCCAGACAAAAGTTCTTGAAGCATTATTTTTAACTTTTATAGATAACTAACAGTATCCACCATTAAATAAAATAAATTATAAACAAGTTATTTAAAATTGTTTTGCTAAATAAAAATTGTCATTTAAACATCATTTGCGAACAAAGTTTCAGAAATATAAAAATAGATGTTATATATAGATTTAAAAAAACGTAGTATGATGGTGTTTTAATAACTATAGTTATATAATATAAATCTCGTAATACAATCGTATTTGTATCCATTCGAAGTCAAGGCAATGTGACAATATTCATTGCGAAAATATTTTGGAGTTATGTGACTTTTATCACTGAAAAATGTGTCAAGGTTGACCCGTCAAGGATAGAGGCGGAGATTTTAAATTCATAAGTGGTTCAAAAACGTTTAATGGTTATATTAAGCAAATTCAGTGTCTTATACTTTTTATGAACAAGGAACATTGTCCAAACCATTTTCTTTATTATAAAAATATTTTAATACAGAACCAATATGATAACTTAGGATATTTTTTATTTTATTTTGAATGAAAAATTATACAGATGGGGCAATGTCTGCTGAGTTTTGCTAACTGACATCTATACTAATATATAAAGCTAAAGAGTTTGTTTGTTTGATCCGGCTAATCTCAGGAACTACTGATTCGAATTTAAATTCATTATATTTTTATTAATTATACGAGGGTGAAACCACGGGCACAGCTAGTTCTGTATAATATTACAATGAAAACAGTGAATTTACTGTAGTAAACATTTGGTTTATTATAGAAGGTAAATATATTCTCTTAAGTGGGTTAGTTTATATTGAGTTGTTCCAGTTAGCATTCTTATTTATAATTCAACTTTACTGGACACAGTAAGATTTAAATTTCTAGATCTAAAATGGGTCGAGTGTCAATATATAATGTTTGAAACTCGAACAAATAAAAAAAGAATAAAAGATCCACAATACCACAATGAACCAGGCTAAAAGAAACTTCACATTCCAATGTGTTTCTTGATTAAAAAGCTATGTTGGGTTATATGTATACTGTTTATATTAAAATGCTGTATACATCAATAAAATCTTTGGTCAACTTACTTGAAGAAATTCTGGTACTAAAGGAGTCAGTCTTTGATATAATTCAGCACTAATTTCTTGAGTAGTAAAGTTTGGGAACCTCTTTTCAGGGAATTTTTCTTTTATCATTTCTAAAGCTGCTTCAATTTCAGGTTCAGTACCTGTGGTATAAGGCAAACATTATGATTGGTACTTATATTTTATAACTTTTCTTGGAATTATATTAAATAGACTTAAACATACCTTCAACTGCACAAATTTTTTGTTTAACTAAATCTGGATGTCTTCTTACATAAACTGTTGCACCTGTTTTTGCTTTAATTTTAGTAACAAATGAACCATATTTTCCTATTAATAGACCAACCAATGTTTGTGGAATTATAAATTGGTGTATTCTCAAGCCAGTCTCGGAAGCGACTATATTCATATTTGCAGGAGGTGGACTGGCTGCTTCAGAACATCCTTTACCACTATCACTTGACCCCTAAAAAATAAATACAAAGACATTGAATATATTAATTACTAGATATATAATATTATCCATTTTACATATCTAAAATAATTATAGTACTCTAAAATAAAATCAATGTTCCTTACCTCGCTGTGACTGTCAGAGAAGTGACACATAGATGGACTAGCCAGCATGGGATCAACTGGACTATGATTTGCTGAATCTCTTTCTGAGATTCTTCTATTTTGTGGTACTGAGAACCTATTGGCACTATCACTAGGTTCATTACAATTACTAGATTCTTCAACTACATTATCATTACTTTCATTAACATGTAAGTCTTCATTGTCAGCTGTAGTTTTCTCTTCAGTTCCATTATTTTCAGATACTACAGCTACCGATATAACACTACCTGGCTGTGAAGTGTTATTCTCAGAATAAATAGACACATCTTCTGTTAAATAATTAGCATCATCATCATTTGAGCTTTGACTAACATTATCAATAGTGTTATTTCTAATTTCAGTTTTAAAAGATGCATACATATTAGATTGAGAATCTTTAACAATAATACAATCATTCCTGACACTAAGGTCTTCTGGTTTTTTATCTGAAGTTAGTGATATTTTCTTCTCTTTTTCTAGAGATTTCTTTTTAATAATTTTTTCTATCTCTAGATCCACTTCCTCATCAGTCATTTCCAGTGGAGAGGATCTTTGGGATCCACTGCCATTTGGAATTATATCTATAGGTGAAGACTTTATAATAGAACGTTCAATTTTGCATATTGGGGAGGATTTCATTATTTCGGCTTCAGCATTTAAAGCCTCTGCTAATTCATCTCTTAAGCTTTTTATCCTTTCTCTTCCACCGGGGTCAGATTTTGCATACTCCCTCTTTTTCTTGAACCAAAAAATTCCCAATAAAACAGCTATTGATGGGACTGACCACATAAGAAGCTGACGACAAGGTGCCATTGTAATAAGCCACTTTTACCAGCAAACTATAACAAAAGTTTTATGTTTTATTTTTAGCATAATTTTCTTTTAAAATAATAAATATAAATTAATATAATTAAGCCTATTGTACATATTTTCAAATAAATGAAAGTATATAAAGAAAAAAAATCTATTTAATGGTTAAAATTGAATTAAATCAGACCTCAACTATATAATAAAAATCAGTTAAATGTTTGTGTTGTTGTCCTCATTTTTTATACTGATAACAACTTCCTAACCCAAGATTGTGACCAAAAGGTGATAATAGATAAGACAACAAGACTTACTTAAATATAAATTTATACAAAAGTTCTTAAATAAGTTATAACCGTTACGTTTTGGAAGCTTTGAGAAGTTATTGTTTTGTGGTCAATATTGTGTATACAAAACAAATACAATAGACATGCAAATTGTTTAACACATTTCATTTAGGATTATTTAAGAAGATCCAAAAATTGCACCAAGATCTAAAGCCGGCCAATGCCATACGGAAATAAAAGCATGCATGGTCTATAAATGTAAAAGTTGTCCAATCAATCTCTACGTGACAGTAACGAGACACGTATACATTACTTTCTCAACCATGCTTTGTAGCTAATAACCATGTGTTAGTAGTTTTTTTGTAATGAAAACATGTTACGTTGCCCCGTGAGGGTCACGAGCAGTGTGGAAACCTTCACGGACAACACGTAAGCATTTAGTACTGAATTATAAAATGAAAGGTTACGCAATTTTATGTATGCCAAAAATCGGTCTAAGAGAGATGAAATAAAAAAATATATATTTCGTCAATTATTCTTCATAATAGTGAATTATAATAGAATTAATTTGTATGGCCTAGTCCGAAACCGACCCTGTGATCCAAATCTGGAATTGTTACCGGCAAAAAGGAAGTTTGAGTACTTACTTTATTAATCCAAGTGCGAAAGTAAACACTTCTTAAATAAGAAAATCAAAAGGAGCAAAATACAATTTAATTGATATATACTACTAACAAATTTCGCTCAATAATTATAATACCAACAATCCACGTGCTCACAATGTTTTCTACAGAAGCACAACAAAATTCAATATGGCGATGGCAAACTGGCAACCTTCCAAAATTATTCGGAACCATTTCGTACATGATATTTTTTCATAACATGTAACACTAAAGCAAATAATAATAAGGCCACATATACACATTCAACAAAAGTTCTTCCAAATTTAGGTAATATCGTTATATTTTGGTATAATATTGCAATAATTGGTGGTGGTGGCAAAAATATTTTATAATAAGTATAATATTTATTTTACATAATTATTAGCAAATAAATAAGGCATCAGTGAAAACTATTTTTGACTAGATTGTTCTGCAACATGTATTACTGAAAATTGCTATTCATTATTCCACGACTATTTTTTTAAAGTCCATAATAAAATGCCAATAAAAATATTATAATTCGTTAACACTCTTTGATCGGCGTAAAGTAATTGTATTTGACTTTTTATTTATAAATTTAAGTAAATAAACAAAGTGATTATATGTATTCCTCTATATAGCAGTACGTTGCTGAAAAAAAAAATCAAAGTGTCTATAGTTTAAGCAAACAAACATTTGAATGAAAATTTGATCTAACCGATTGAATTTTAGGTTTAATTTAGTCTGAGGCATGAGTCTTAGTTATTCAATATACTCTAGGTATCGATTGCAGAGGTTAACATTAGTCAATAATAATAACACAATTATTTTAGAAAAAAATATAATAAATTGCCATTTTACCTTTAACCCTCACGGTAGCATGCGCATGCGATCCCGTGGAGCCCCCACCAGACGGAGATGATACCGCTGGTTTTTAGTGGGTATTCCGGCGCCTTCAGTGCCGGCGAGCCCCACTGCATGTGGGGGAAAGGCGGAAGGCGATTTCCCAGCGAAAAAAAAAAAAACCTTTAACCCTACATATTATCACCTAACTTTAAAAATCTTCCTTAATTCTAGAAAATATGTGTAAACAGGAGCCATACATACCTGTAATGAAAATAATTATATTTCATTTAAAGTAAATTGACTATATTATTATAATTTTTCTGATTAAATAAATTCTAGACATCGTTAAACTAGTCTGAGTTACCTTTACCAAACCATATTTAAGCCTTAATGTTTGTTTTTAAGTTACCATATAAGTAATGATAAAATTGAGTATAAAACGCGGTCGTTGAATTATTTATTATTTTGAAAAACGCCATCTAGTGGGGACAATATTTTATCTAAATTCTAATTGACATTTTTGTTAGTCGACGGTTCACGACTATAAACTTTATCAATGAATTGCTTTATGCTTACTGAACTATTTATGATAAAACTTTTTTCGTCTTATGGAACAAACATAAAGAGAAAATTGAAAGTGCTCATATTTTAAGCTAAGTGTGACATATTATAGTGCACTAGTGTTTGGGCTAACACAAGTGCATTTCTTGACTCTTATATTTCGATGGGCCAGCAAGTCCAACACGACCGGAGGGT
This sequence comes from Nymphalis polychloros, assembly GCA_905220585.2. NCBI lineage: Eukaryota > Metazoa > Arthropoda > Insecta > Lepidoptera > Nymphalidae > Nymphalis > Nymphalis polychloros. The sequence continues at coordinate 8,382,497 of HG992247.1, forward strand.
TTAAGCGCAGGAACAACTCCTTTTCAAGGCACTGGAGTGTAAACACAGGACATTTCTAGACCATGAGCTGCTACTGACAATTTCTGGACAAAATGTCTATAATTTTTTAATAGACTGACCCGAGCTTGGAGTTTGAAACCAAAATCTTGATATCTGCAGCAATGTTGTTAGCCACAAAAAAAACTATATGATAAAACCAGACTTGTCTCACATGTTTGAATATTTATTAGGCTACAATTACCATGCCTTGCCTTTACTTGTTGCCTAGTACTTCATATTTATTCAAATGGCTGCTAACAACTCTCACTATAATATATTGATTGTATAATCCTAGCAATTGCAGTTTTTGAAATTATTACTTCCACCAATAAAATGAGAGTATGCTCTCTCAATTTTATGTATAGAAATAAAAAGAATATTGATATTACAACTATTAATTATCGACGAAAGTTATTGTGAATATGTGAATAATATTTGTGCTTAGGCAATTAGAAGTTTAAAACATCAAACAGCAACATCCGAGTGAGTGGTAATAAATCCAAGCCTTTTTGAATTTCTTTTGAAACAGTGTGAGATAACATCTGATATGTATTTAAAGTAACACATTCCCAAACAATAAAAAATAAGTCATTATATATGAATAATACCTATGCTAATAATTTATATTATCAGAAGGCATACAATATATAAAACTATTACTACTGTCTTATTTCTCGCATCACATTTGTTGCCAATTTCATATTATATTATAATGCACTCAGCAAATAAAAGTTAGTAATAGGTAACAAATAGAATCGATAATTTAATTATAAAATTAAGATTTTTATTTAGTTTTATTAATGAAACTAAATACATTTATTTATCTGCATCTATCCCCAACAAAACTTTATGAAGGTGTACCATCCCACATTATAACTACTTAATGTTTCTTAAAAGGGTTTATATGAGAAAATAAATACACATTTGAGAAAAAGCAGTGTATAATACATTAATACTTTTTGGATTTAATTATAAGTACCATAGATGGTCCCTAAGCTCTCAAAAATTGAAATAAATGTCTGCATCTAGATTAACACAGAACATTTGGGAATTCAGAATGATACAGGGACAATAATAGTTATGTTGGTTTATGTAAGTGAAGACTGTTTTTTTAATTGATATAATGAAACTTCACTTCTAATAAAAAGTTAATTTAGTGGAATTTGTTAAACATATGCAATTATTTTAACACTCATGTTTTGTACATTACAGTACAAATTAATAGTAAATATCCAAGTTTTACAACCTAAGTGGATAAGTTAACTGTTCCTTTTTATGGTTAAGAATACATGTAATCAAATAAAAACAAATAACTACATTTATTAATTTATTATATACATTCCTTACAATTTTATGTGACATAAGGTGACTTAATGGATCAAGGAATGTTGTGCAAGATATCTATTATTTTGCTATGATGTAGAGATATTTTTTTACATTTTGTTTAAATAAATAATTGTATTAATTTAACTGTTATTTTTTCACTTTTAAATTTTTGACAATACTGGGTGTTTAAATAGTCTAGATAGTTCTTATGGTGTACGACTACATGTAATTTTGAGAACAAATATCAAAATCACAAATTCAGTTTATTCATAACGGAAAATAAATTTACATTGACTTACTGTAGATGTTAAAACATATAAAAATTACTTATATATTATCAACAGTATCAGCTTCATCTTCTGAGCTTACTTCATCTCCAAATTCAATATCTTCATCCAGACCATCAACAGAATACACTACAGTCTCATTGATGCGTACAGTTTCAGGGAATTCTCCATACGTTTTCAGATTCCTTGCCTCGTCAGGAGTATATTTAAGGATGACATCCGCTTTGGCATCTTGATAATCTCGTAAACCAATTAATATAATATCTCCCTGGTTTATCCAGACCTTTTTTCTTAACTTTCCTCTGATGTGGCATAGACGTTTTATGCCATCAAAGCACATGGCCTCTAAGCGGCCATTACCGAGCATCTTTGTGACTTGGGCGTATTCCTGTCCGTCCTCTTTAAAGACTAACTCACGTTTTTCTGTTTCGTTTTCATTCTTTCCCCTCCTCCTGTTTTTACCACCTTTTCCTTTATTTTTCGGCATAATTTATATAATCTTGAGTACAAACATATACAATTAAGACTACGAAAATCTCATAAGTCCTATGTTGACAGTTGACTGACTTAAATGTCAGTCTTAAATACAGATTATATAGGAATCTTTTGTTGGTTGCCATCTATTTTGTAAAACATGGTCGTCATGAAACAGATAAAAATAATGTTTTGATATAATTTAAGTTAAATTAAAGGGTAACAGTATAAAATTATGATTATAGTTAACTGATTAATATTTTATATATTTAATTTATTGGATATGAAGTACATTCTTTTTTCGTATATGAAATAGTTATTTAATTTAATGTAAAAGAATGAAATACTGTAGTGTAACATGGTGCAGTATTTTAATTTTGTAATCTATTGAATTATTAGATACCATTTTTTACTTTTCACCACTCATTTTGGTACTATTTATTTGCATTTTGCCGAAATATAACTTATTTCAACTCTGATCATTTCAACAAATTCTGACATTTTCAGAATTTGTGTACAATAAATCCAAATCGTAAGGTGCCATTTAAAAAATATCAAGCAAAAACTTAAAATTATTAAAATTTCAACTTCCCGTGATGATTTTATTTATTTACCTACTACTCAACCATAAATTTGGCTTTCGTAATTTTTTATACAGAATATTATCTATATTATAATTTTATATATTCCATATAAACACTCTACTAATTGAGGGTAGAGGTTAGGAGAAATATCTTAAATGAGGACAAGCATTACTTGGTGGTAGAGCTTTGTGTAAGCTCGTTTGGGTAGGTACCATCTACTCATCAGATATTCTACCGCAAAATAGCAGTACTTGGTATTGTTGTGTTCCCGTTTGAAGGGTGAGTGAGCCAGTGTAATTATATCCTGAGGGACGCAGCTTTCTTCCAAACACTTGGCCAGGTGGTTGTGAAGAATGGACAAAAGACACTTAAGCTTGACGATTTCGGTGGTAGCATCGTCTTTACCAGGACTCTTTCCACCATTGAACTGCTTAACGGCCAGGTAAAGTTCCTCTACGGTGGGTGTGGCGTTTAGCTCGTGCCAAGTTGCCAGGTTTAGAACAAGCTCTCACTGCTTCTGGCTGAATATCCAAGGGGCACGAGTAGAGCCCCTTGTAGTGTTCTACCCATCTTGCCATCTGACGGGTACTGTCTGTTGTAACAGAACCGTCGATTTCCTTGAGAGGGGCCGTCTTCTTTGGAGTAGGTCCAAGAGCTCTTTTGATGCTTGCTTAAGCCCCGCCATTATCGTCTGCGTTTACGCACGCTTGGATGCTTTGGCAGAGCTCTGTCCAATATGTGTTTGCAAAGAAGCGCGTGCTACGCTGGAGTGAGGCTTTTGCCTTCGTGAGATCTTCACGCGTCGCATCACAAGGGTTAAGGCGAAAAATTATTTTTGCCTTTACCCTTCTTGTTAAAAAATAATTTGTATTTGTGATTTCTACTATTTTTTTGAGCAGCCGCTTTCTAAAGCGGCTTGGCGTTTGGAGTCAATCAAGGGAAGTAAGTGCACCTCGTTTTCTAGAAACCAGTCGTAAGTTTTCACTTTTTGATATCCAAAAACCTTGCCTGCAGTGTCAATGAGAAGAGATTTAACTTTCTGCCATTCGACTTGCGCTGGTGCTGGACTGTCCCAAGTTGCGACTTCTTTATCGTTTCCCGCAGGTTCCTTCTTGTAAGAGCAAGATCTAACTGGTGCCAGTGCTTAGATCGGGGGTGCATCCACGAGACTATCCGCATCATTTTGCCTTTAAAAAAGGTGTTGGTAACACACAACTCCAACAATCGTTGCTTATTGTCGTTAAGTTTACCGTGTGCACCTAGGCATTCAGGCCGGGCTGATGTGTCCTGGCCGACGCGGACATTAAAATCACCAAAAATGTGCAGTCTGTCAGAAGAATGCACTCCGCGCAGGGTTTCTTCGAGCTGGTATTAGGTCCTTGGTCTCGGGTTTTGAACTAAGCGTCGGCGCGTAGGCGGAAATTAGTGACAAAGCCGCTTTATGTGTTTAGATGCAAGACCAAAATCCGCTCGGACGCGCCTACAGGTGTCTCTATGGAGTTGATGAGATAGTTTCGGACCGCGAAACCTACACCATGCTCTCGTGTTTCCGAGGAACTCCTGCCCTTCCTATAGAAAGTGTAATTCGCTTCACTCAGAGATCCTTCGTCTTCGGTTCTGTCTCTTGTAAGGCTACAATATCGATATTGAGCCTTTTGAGCTCCACGTCGATAGTGTAAGTGTTGCACAGCTCTTGGGCGCAATCGGAACTTCCACAGGTGTTCGGGAAGCCTGTCCTCATAGTTCGGACATTCCACGAGGCAAAGCGCATATAAGCAGCGTTGGTATTGTATTTGTGATTTCTACTATTTTTTTGAGCAGGTGGTTAATGTTACAGCGTCAACGTCCAGCTGTGACACTTGTGTTCCGTCCGTGTTCACCCGGGCGGAACAAGGTAACGCTGAGACGGATCAGTACCTTATTGATCGGGGGCTGCCCGACTTAAAGCAGGCGGTAACTGATCAATGGCCTGGCCTGCGTCAAGGAGCGAAGTGTCCTCTCCGCGGATGCTGCTACGCCTGGGTCAGACGAATTTATGGCAACACTGGCTTGCCCAGTGCCCACGCCACCCACTCCTCCTTCCCAGGAGGATCCACAGGAATGACGAGTAAATACGTGTGGTGCTGGTTTGGCCGCAGGTGCCTGGCTTGCGCCTAAGCAGAGGGTTAGGCGCAAGCCAGGCACCTGCCTGCACCGTTCCGGGTTTAATATTAGTTTTCCTTCTTTTTACAGACAGATTTTAGTGTCACAGTGTCGCAGTGTCGTTATGGAATCACAGCGCCCCCTCATCAGATTTTATTTCACGAGGCGACTTGAAGAAGAAGAATGTAGCTTCTGCGATGTTGTTACAGCTTATTACACCTACTGATGAGAGTTTGTGGAGAACAACGATTTCAGCGACAATCTGCTTCCTCCAAATAGAAAGTCGGTCAGCAGAGAACGACGCTGGTACACCACTACGTCAAAGAGGGGAAGGAAACAAGGGATGGGAATAAAGAAAAGGAACTCTCTCAACAGGGTTTATCCCGCGAGCCGACATGGGAGCAAGGGCATGACACTGAATTGTAGTTACAGCTTTTTTAAGCTGCTGATGACAGATTTTAGGAAACAGTGAATCAATAAGAGGGATGGGGGGGGGGGGTTGTTAAGGATACTGTGATCACGGAATGTAGGGGGCTGTGTCACTAGTAGCTAGAGTAGTCCGGGGTAGGGTACCCGTAGTGATTTCAATCAGATGTCGGACAGACACCTGCTAGATCCGCCCTCTGGACGCATTCGCCGCTGGATATTTATGCATGCCACACTAATAACAATTGGCGCTCTTTTTAAAATTTAACTTGATGCTATTATAGCGGAGTGCGTCCCGAACATCGAAATACACTAAAAAACTAGCGGTACCCTTCGCGTCTTAACGAGGAGCGCCTCGGGATCGTTTACGCATGCTACCGCCTACCATGGATTATACGCTACCTCAGTCATTCAGAAGTATGTTAGTTTTATATTAATGTAGCGTTAAAGTGTTATGTATCGTTTTAACGCTTAACTTACGTCCACTACCCGCTGAATTTAAGTCAATTCATTTCGCACAAAGTAACTATTAATGCTTATAAAAATTATTAACATACAAATTCGAAGGGTTTTCTGCAATAAAAATTAGTATTTGCATTTTACAAAATGAACCTAGTTCAAAAGCTTATTTTATTTATATTACATAACATGGAATGGCGTACTTATATACTATTACTTATTACTTACTGTTGATCTAATTATTTTAAAATATATTGCCCATAGTACAAGACATGTTGTTTTTCTATAAGTAATTTAATTTAATCTTATTACGCAAATAAAAGTAATTGAACACTTATGAAACCTGGTTTCACCTGGTTTCACTATCACAATATTCAAATTTGACTAAGTATTCTCTGCTATAAGCTTTAAAGAAAATAAAGTTTGCAAAATCTGCAGGAAACGTGATAGCGTCTGGGATTGGGATGCCAAAGCAATTTAACTTATTGACTGCTTTCCGAAGGGTGAGATGATAAATTGTGATAACTCACGGACATTTGATAAAACTACAGGAAAATATTTACTATTATTGTTATTACTTACTGATTCCAACAAAACATTTGTTTTACTAAGACAATACTAGAGTTTACCGCATCACCATTTTGGAGCGAATTTCATGTAGATTTATTTGTTCTTACATTCTTGCTCGACTTCAACTCCCGTTGATTGCAATGTGGTTGAAGTAAAAAGGTAGGTATATTTTAAGTTTCAAAGATAGTTACGTTATAAGGATAAAGTTACAACAACGTCACTGAACTTGGCTAAAAATAAGCGCATAGAATTAGAAATATCACGAGCACCACCTTAAATATTTTTATATAACAATCATTTAGCTTACGTTGTTTTGAAAACTGTCTGTAGCTTTTCGAGAAAATATTTAGCTTTCTTTCGGCTAATGGTAATATTTGTATGTAGCTTTAGTGATAGGTTGCAGTATAAGCGTGCAGTTGGGTCGACAAGGGGCGAGCGTGGGTGGACTACAGGGGTGAGGCCAGACGGCGAATGAACTGCAGGAAGGGTTAATGCTCGCTTCCCCTGCAGCGGCCTGCGCTCGTCCACCTACGTTCTATGCTACTGAATACTTATTTTACCTACTCAAATTAGCGAGACGTCAAATGAGCAGACAAGTTATTATATCCTTTGTAGAAATGCTCAATTTAATAAAGGCAATAAAGTATTCCGTTTGAAGGTTTTACATCTTTCACGAGTAATAATATAATAACGTCATACACATAAAATACTTTACTTTATTTACAAAATATAACGACTTTGGGTCTCTCTCTAAGAACGCTTGATAAATATAGATTTCATTTCATTTCATTTAAATAATATAAAAGTAGCTTTCACATTATGATAAGTGACATATCATAATTTTATTGTATGTTTCTATGTTGTTTATTTTAAAGATATGACTTATCTATATCTATACTACTATATAAATCTATTGGCTCTGTCTGTACATATTTTTTTATACCTAATTTTGTGATAAATAATCGTTTTATGATGCAGTGACTCACATTATACTATTTTTTCATTTTTGTCTGTATGTATGTCTGTCTGTATGCCTTCTTATAACTCAAGAACGGCTTGACCAATCTTAATGAAAATTGGGACACACAAAGAACATGTGATGGCGCAAATGATAGACCATATAAGATCGCCATATATAAGAAACCCTACGGTATCTTATGAAGATTAATTTCAAATCGTTAATTACGTATTTCTTTACCAGTAGCCATATATGTGTACGTGTGTGTATGTATGTATGTATGTGTGTGAGTGTGTGTACACGTGTGTGTTATTATAGTAATAAAATAATTTATTATATTTTTATTAATTATACGCGGATGAAGCCGCTGTGCATAGCTAGTATAATGATAAACCTAGTCGAAGAGAAAAGTTTTCGGGTGCTTTCAAGATAGCGTTGTATGAAATATTTGTTGATCTTCTAATTGTCTACAAAAATATCCGCAAGAACATAATGTTTTAATTGATATATCACAATACCATTGTGACTTTTGATGTTTGATGGAAAAAATAAACCATGACTTCGGTTCCAAATAATTCGTCAGTATTTAATCCAAATCAAAATAAATACCGAATACCGTGTTATGTTAACTAGCTGTGCACGCGGTTTCACCCGCGTATAATTAATAAAAATATAATGAAGAAAAATCAGCCAAGAACGTTCCTCGATAAAAAGACTATACAACACAAAAACAATTTTTAAATTCGAACCAGTAGTTCCTGAGATTAGCCGAATCACACAAATAAACTCTTTATAACAGCTTTATATTTTAGTATAGATTAATTAAAAATTGATTTTTGCTTCGAGAAGTTAGAAGTTCTTGTAAGAAATATTATCAAATGGTTAAATATTTACTTGATGGTTGGGCTTTGTGCAAACTCGTCCGAGTAGGTACCTCTCAATTATCATATATATGCCGCCAAGCAGCAATACTTAGTATGTTTGTGTTGTAGCGAGAGTGAGCCAGTGTAACTGCAGGTACAAGACACAGTCCCCAAGATTGGTGGAGCATTCGCGATTTTTCGAATGATTAATATTTCTTACAGTGCTAATGTCTATAGGCGGTGGTGAGAGCTTCTACCAATTACTATCGGGCGGTAGGTATACAAAAACAAAATTTTAATAAAAAATCGTGTAGCGAGAGGGAAATATTTTATGCAGATCGTTCAATTCTGATCATTCGTTGATTGCGAAAAGAGTTTTTTAGAGCTAGTCAATCAATGCGCTTGCAGGCTCTTACGTTTTTAAAATAAATAATTGATTTAATATACCTACTAGACGTAAAATGTTTATAGAATTGTTTTACAAAAAAGTTTGAGTGAAGCAAATAACGTACTCGTCATTTTCATTTCAATCACTCTTTATTATTAATAGGTACTGGTTGTCATAATTCACACAGTTATTAAGCTGACAGAGTAAAATAAACAGGATTAGTGCATGTAACGCATCCAACCATTAGCCATGGCGAGCGCGACGTACTCGACCGATCGTAAAGCCAAATCGAGCTGGAAATTAAAGGTGCTCGTTTGGATTCGAACTGGACTTTAATTAAAATCAACGTTTCCTATTCACTAACCCATCTTAGATTTTTTTTTTTTTTTTTTTTAATGTGCAATGAATTTTTAGACGATGGATGTTTTCATGTTTTTTTGTTAAAATTGAACGAGTCCGTATTGATAATAGGACAGTTAAATATTTCGCAACACCAACAATATTTCCAGTAAGTTGTCAAATACCTACTCTATGTATAAAATAATTGACCTGTTCACGGGACAGTGATAATTTGACACCATTTTTTTTTATTAATTTCACACTAATCACGCAGGTGAGCTTTAAGCTTATATTATAATATCCCGTGTTGTTTATACTTTCTTTTTTAGCCAAAATCAAAACCAAAAATTCCAAAATTATTTTTTTGATAACCTTTATCAAAAAATAGGCCACCTGGTGGTAAGTGATCACCACCGTTCATAGATTGCACTGTAAGAAATATTAATCAGCCTTTACATAGCCAATGCGCCAAAAACCTTGGTAACTATATTATGTCTCTTCTGTCTGCAACTACACTGGGTCACTCACACTTTAAACCGGAACACAACAAAACTAAGTATTGGTGTTTGACGGTAGAATATCTAATGAGTGGGTGCTAACCTACCTAGTAGACTTGCACAAACCATACCGATATCAATATCACGTTTTTCCGCAGAGTATATTACCCATTATCCTAGGTGAGCGAAAGGATACGATATGTAGCGACGCGACACAACGCGGCATAATGCGACCAATATTTTACTCTACCATGTGTGCTATTCTTTAGTCGTCAGTGAGCAACAAACGCGGCTATCTTAATTTAATATTAGTTCATATTTTAAATACTTAGCTTTACAAAAACTTCGTAAACAAAGAAGGAAGATAACAAATAACACAAAATAGGAGCTTAATAAATTTAGTCAAATTTGCGTCGCGTGCGGGGGCTCACAACGTGAGCCGACACGCAGTTCGTCTTGTTTCGTCTTAGACTAATTGAGGCGACATCGTAGGCCCCAAATTCATACAAAGGAACAACCGCATTTTCGCATCGCGTCGCGTCCCATTACCGCGTTTGTCGTTCACCTTGGTCTAGGATAACCTATATATATGCAATCAAGTAAAAGTGCAATCTCTATTCCTCAACACATAGTCCGATGAGACGGCATTCTCTTAACTTCTTTTCTGAGACATGGAAGAATTTTCAAGCTAACTCTTTAACTCTGGCCTGCCACTGTGACTTTTTTGACAAAACAAACGCTAGACCTTTTTACCGATAGCGGTATAGCAAAGCTTAAGTCAACAAAGCGTTTAAGAAAATATATTGTGTAAACGGTATAAATTATTATAAACACACATCTTAGCATTCTTTGCATTCTTAACAAATGAAATCATTAAATCATCAATATAATATGCATCATCCTTCCTTAGCTTTTATTTTTATTATTATTATTATTTTTCTTTTTACTTATATTTGATTTGTTTTGTTTTTTTTCTTTGTGAATGTGCAATAAAGTTATTTATTATTATTATTATTATAATATCAAACCTTTATTTAGCCATAATTGTTATTTGTATTGTCCTAATTTAAGGTAATGTAAATATAAATAAGAACAAGAAAAATCTCTGAAATTTCAATTTTGGTTGCTCTTAAAGTGTTAAGTGATAAATTAAATATACAGAAGCAATAAATTAAATACAATCAGCTTTTTAACGACGAAGCAAAATCTATGTAATTTTAGATATCTTCTCGCGTTTTGTTGTAAGATAATTTGGTGCATTTTTTTCTGTAAATGGAGTAGATAGGCAATATATAGGACTCTAATTTCGTAACAAGGTCAGGGTACCAAGAGAAACGGCGCTTGCGCGAAGAAAGGTCAAGGTCGGATACCCTGGAAGATTTTCATTGAGTTCGGTGACCTAGGTTCGAATTTCAGGGCGATTGCTTCGGTACAAAATGAGACGCATGACCTTCACCGTGTTGACTGAACAACATGGCACGTGTACCGCTAGCGTAGGCGTTTGCGTTATTGAACTATGTCCCGTAATAATATAGATCCTGGTAGTCCTATATTACATTTATACCAAAATGTAGCTAACATATATACTGCTGCCTATTGTTTGTCAAGAATTAAACCTTGTTGTCGCTAAGTTATTCTGTTTCATGGAAACGAGTTGTCCCTTTGTTAATTTGGGTTGTTTTGACGGGTCCATATTTCATAAATAAGTAATAACGAACCAGTACTTTGATTTAATCGAAGTTAAAATTAAATTCTGAGATGTATCGGTATTTATGTAATTTGGTTATATGTCCGAGTATTTGTTTTTTTATGAAATATCTACTTAAAACAAAAAGTTACTGTTTGAAAATTATTTAATTATTGTAATTTCTAATTATTTAGTTATTGTAATTTCTGTAAATTTCAAAAATTATGAGTATTGTTAAAAAAAAAAAAAAGTGTGGTGTAGGTTTTAGAATACATAAACAACTTAGCGATAACACCGATTAGCGGGACGGAGGGATAGGGGCGCGGGGAGGGGGCTAACGGCGGTCACGGTCGGGGACGTGGCCTTGACACGCGCAGCCTCTCCCGGGCTCCTCTATACACGCTGTACATAATAATTATTTAGTTTACATCTTAACATATCTTGAGTATTTACAATTAAAATAGCTTTGTTTTTGCTTCGAATACCTCGAACACACGACGTCATTGAACTCAAAAACTTTTTTTTTTCATATTTTTAGTGTTAGTATTGAGAGCACAGTTTCGCCATTCCTTTTTACAAAATAATTTAGATTTACTTTATATCTTTTTTTATAGAATTTCATGTTTAATTAAAGTATAGGTTAATAATTGTGTACTCTTCATATCACTACTGCGGATTTAGTTGTTTTATATTTTATCGACAGTATATTTCTATAGTATTAAAGGAAAAAATATGATATAATAATTATCGTTAAATTTATAGATATGTATATGAATTTTACTCGCTGTATCACAAAGCGAAACTTGCGTGCAAGTATTCTTCTAATGTCACGTATCATGAATTAAGCACGAAAAGATCACAAATTTAAGTCGATAGATTGATTAATTTTAAAGATTATTAGTGAAATTTTCCAAGCTGTCACATTATCTTACTGCCCATTCCCGTATTCACATGGGTACATCTAAGTTGAAACAATATTATAATATTTTATAAGCAAAATAATAATATAATATAAGCGTTTGTCGATATATAATATATTAATTTTTGTTTTGTTCTAACGATTCAGTAATTTTAACTTACTTATATGGATGTTAACTCAGGTATATATGTATATATAGATGTTATTTGTTGTAGATCTATACTGATATTATTAATTCTAAAGTAACTCTGTCCATCTGTTACCTTTCACGACTAAGCCACTGAATCGATTTTGAAAAATTTGGTATGAAGCAAGTTTGAATCCTGAGGAAGGACATACTTTTTTCTAAACATATCACATGCTTACCGTCCAACACGCGTGTGACGCTACGGGCGAAAATTTGAGCTCGTTCAGTATGAAATTTATCATATCAAATTCATCAAATTTATCATTCACAGCGTTCTTTGTATAAAAGATTTATAATAATCAATAAATATTAAAATAACTTATTTATCATGTTTAAAGGAAGTCTAATAAGCAATATGTTAGAGTTATTTATAATTGTTCTTTGTAAAATCAACGTTTTAGATATTAAAGAATTATATACCTAAAAAAAGCACTTTAATATTGAAGTCGAAGCGGAATATGTATTAAGACCAAAATCGGAAAAATAATGTAATAAATATGATTACTAAAATAAATGATTAAAAATATGTTTGAAAAAAACATGACTGACGAGCTATTAACGACTAATGGACTCACTAAGACTTCTAAGCACAATGGACTTATGTTGGCCATTGAGTTAGGACTTTTCATATAAGACACGTCATCCACCTATTTCCATTAACATGACAGGTACATGCATTGTCATAACCACCTATACTAAGCTTTGTGACTATTCATCGAGTTATCACATTTTCTTACAGGTATAGCTGTATTTTTTTTTTTATATTACCCGGGTGAGCAAATGACTCTACTCCACCTGATGGTAAGTGGTAGTAGAGTCCAAACGCGACGACGGCTAGTGCAGTCAAGCAATAATTCCTCTGAGCACTCGCCGTGATACAATCGGTAGAAAGCACTCAGTGCCGCTATCTCTCGACGCAATTGTAAAGGCTCGAGGGTGTTGGTGATCTTTACGTCGCCAATAATGCGAATCGCACGTCGCTGCAACCGATCCAAGGCCTCCAGTAAGTACTTAGCGGAGCCATCCCAGAGGTGCGAGCAATATTCGACGCAAGCCCTCACCTGTGTTTTATACAACAGGAGCAGTTGTTGTGGCGTGAAAAAACGCCGCACCTTGTTCAGGACTCCGAGTTTCCGTGAAGCTGTTTTTATAACAGCCTCGATGTGGTCCCTTGGATTGAGGTCGCACCGAACGTCAATTCCCAGTATGGCGACTTTGCTTTGCATCTCCAGCGTAGTGCCACAGAGGGAGGGAGGAGGCGAAAATGGTGACTGTTTCGCTGTGAGAGCACATACCTGTGTTAAGCGTGTTGAAAAATAAGAAGAGAAGAAAATTGCCGAAAAATTAATGTTGCAAATTGAAATATATATGTCAATTTTAGTTAGTTATTGCTTACTATGTCTTGTTTCTACCAATGTCCAAATAAGATCGTTAGGGTCTCGATAAAAACAGTATATTAAGCAAACCATATAATGAACATTTCATCTTTTTATATAAGAGACTCGTCATATTCACTTGCTATGTGAATTGAACTATTAACAATAATTCCGTCAGTATCATTCTCTGTTAATCTGTACGTGATCTGTTTTTAATTTTCAATTTTAAAAGAACAATTTACTGAAGTAAGATAAATATCATGAAGTTTGATTAACAAAATGTATGCTATCGAGTAGAGATAAACGTGTATGATATAGAATTTAATTTATTTTTCTTTAATTTACATCAGTAAGAAATTATTATTTGTAAATTGTACATAATATATTATGTACCTATATATTACCGTGTATAACTGGAACAAATTCCTTATAATATGCACAATATGTACTGGGACAAATAACTTTGCAACGTAATTTAGAAAATTAATCTATACATATAAATAAAACTGAAGTATCTCCCTGTAAGTCAATATGGCTATTTGCCAGTTATCAAAACCAAAACAACCAACTTTTTTACTTTAGACTACTGTTATCTATTAAAACCTAATAATTAAAAATATTTTACAACTATAAATGGGCATTATTTATTATTTACTAGCTGTACCCGCGGTTTCACCCGCGTATACTTAATAAAAATATAATGAATAAAAATCAGCCTAGAACCTTCCTCGATAAAAGGACTATACAAAAAAAAAAATTGAAATTCGAACTAGTAGTTCTTGTGATAAGCCGGTTCAAACAAACAAACTCTTCAGCTTTATATATTAGTATAGATTTCGTTAAAATGGTAGAATTCGAATGATTGTCTCAAACTGAATTTCACACTGGCGAAGCCGCGGGTTTTGTTCGTAGTTCAAATAAATGCAGTGCCTACTACAAACACCCGTTTAAGTTTTACGAAAATTATGTCATATACGGAATTGAAACAGAGGAGTCGCAGCACAAATAGGTCGCAGTGATCACTGCGCGAACTAGTCGTTAATCAATTATTATGTGTAACCTTCGTGTACCCGAGGTGTTTTGTCAGTTATACCTACTCAGACCAGCATTCATGCGCTTCCTGTGTCAAAACAGAACAGAAGGTTTATATTAACTGTCTCGATAATATAAGCCTTCTGTTCATGTGGATTTACAATTTACGTTTACAATGTAAGGTGATATTCAATCTGAATAGTAAATACGATACAGAAGATAAGCTTTACTGTAAAGTATCGGTCATTAGGCCTAACGTTAATAGATAAAAGTTATTCTGACCTGAATTAGTTTCAAGACGAAACTGACAGTCGCTTTGGAGATGTCTTATTAAAGAGATGGGTTAGTAGAATGTAATTTAATACTATCATTACGATTCATTGAATATCCTAATTGAGAAAAATAGTAACAAATAAATAAATGTGACGTCGAGTGTCATTGTCTCGACTCTCGAGAATGCGACTCGGTAATCGCTTTCATTAGTGCAGCAAATCAAAAAATATAAAGACCGGGAGTGATGTAAAAACCGTCATTCACGACGGTGGCGGTCGGATACGGGTTCCCGATGGACTGGTGTAGCTGGCGGGGACGAGAGGCGCGGGCGAGGGGGGCTGGGAGTGCATCGGGACGTTGACTGTCTGGCTCCTGACTGCGTTATCTGCAGTTGCCCTTTCGTACGATGCACCGTAACCCTCCTTCCACCCCCACCAGCCGGGGACATCAGACTACTGCAAACTCAACATTCTACAATTTGCTATTGACCTGAAATAGCACCGTTAATAAAATGTAAAATGTAAAATTTGGCGAGTCTATGACTTTGCAAATTATTATTCTTAGTCAATCCAACAATGGGCCAAATTTATTTCTAACAACACAGGCCAAGTGTAAGTCAATGTGGGCCACCAAATGTTCTGTGCTATGTTATTTACTACAATTAAAATTGTTTGCCAAAATGTTCAGATTTTCAGTAAAACATTATTTAGTTGGTTATCAATGTATGTAAAGCTATGTAATAATTTGTTTCAAATATATGATTGGTATCTGAGAATAAAACTAAATCGATAATTAATATTTCACAAATGCACACACCAATGTTACGTCTTTTATATACACGTACATAATATAAAACAGTCATAGGTACTAACGTCTACACATTCATAATACTTCTCATTATTCTAAATATAAATTTAATGTTATAATTGTGTTGTCTTAATGTTTTTATATCTGACAACGTATTAGTATGAAATAAAATGTGATATAGTAAAAAAAGCTATATCGTCAACTTTATAAACATTTTTATAAAATCGTTGAGTTTACTTAACTGCTTTGTACATACATCGTAGTTATATGCAATACTATTTTTTTGTAATTTTTTTTTTATCATAGGTTGTCTGACTGATGGTCTGTAAGTGGTCACCAACATTTAATTGTATTAATAATTATCCCTGAATATGTACCTAATTATATTAAGCTTTAGCCTTTTTTAATAATGTTACATTTAAATTTAAAAAAAAATAATTGCTTTGATTTATTATCAATAGTTTGTTTGAATATTATTTATTGTCAATATAGATGAGTTTATACAGTTATATGTATATAAGAGTCTATACTATTTACGTATTATTCTTAATACAACTAAATATATCATTGAATACAATGAACAATGTGTGGGGCATAATGTTCTAGTCGTGGACTTGTGTGATAACGATAACAAATAAGTTATAGGCAGTTAAGCCTTGAACTCTTAAGTGTAAGGACCTTCGCGTGCCTTCACTATTGTTGTAATTAAACTCCTTATTACATGCTTTGTAAATAAACCTTTTGAATTTTTTTCTATAACTCTATCAAATAGGAAAGCATTGTGCTTGAATAAATATGTTATTGATAAATGACACGTAAAAATTTGCACTGTTTATTTTTATTTTGAGGGCTTATAATAAGATATTTCCTAATAATAATTAAAAGTGTTTTTAACACATTCAAGGTTAGTTAGGTTACCCGGTTTTAACATTGTGAAGGTTATGTGCGTCGGTTTTGACAAAAGTCAAAAGGACGATAATTTCTTCGACCCCTCTACAGTAAGTATGAGTAAGTGTATGATGGAAATTTATGAGTAAGTTTTTAATTGTGTTAGGTTTCGATCAGAGCAGAGCCATTTACTTACTATATACATATGTGCTTATATAAGAAGTCTCGTTGGTTTAGTTTTAGCCGACTTCAAAAAAGAACGAAGTTTTTACTTTTTACAATTAACCATTTACTTTAAAATATTTATAATGCATGTACTATAAAAAATATCAATTAAAACTTGCTTTTAATGACTTCGTACAAGTTGTTTCTTTATAGAGTTTTATATACCAAGGAGTATTCTAATAATAAAATAAATAATAGATAAAAGAGGTAGGTTATTATGGTAAATAGTAAGTAATTAACCAAATATCTTAAAAATAGATAAGTACATATAAATTACAGCTACAAACTTATACCTAATACCTATATGCTGATTTCATGCTCTCTGAAAATAATAATAATTAAAACATTACTGTCATTAAAAATACTTTTATGTCTGCTAGTTTCTATTTTTTTTTGGTAGTATCTATTAGGAGTTGTTAACATAAATGATGAGTTTCTGTGTCATAAAATACACCAATTTTGTATACAATGCTATATCCGATCAGATTAATATCGTCATATTGTACTTGTTTTCTTTTAACTTTACATACATAACAAACACCTTCTAATAAAAACTTTTAATCACCTAAATTCCCAATTCCTTCCATTTCACTATCTGTGCTCTAAGCCGGTGATATAAACATGATCTTTTTATTTTATTTTATTTTTGTAAAACCTAAAGACTGCATTTATATAAAAAAAAATGGTGTATTTTATTCAATTACACAGAAACTCATCATTGTTTTAACAACTCCTATTAGATAGCGGATTGTTAGTGTTTTGTGGGACAGAGAAAACGCTCTACCATGCCGAAATTAGTCGATTGTCTCTTTTCTAAGGTCGATGTGCAGTGTTTATTGCCGGACACTATTATATTGTATATGTTATGCAATAAAGTTATTAGTATATTATTATAATATTTGAGAACATCGTTATTCCGAGCAAGTATGAACTTAGCGAGCGCTAATAAATTTATTACATACTGATAAATTTTAGTTTAGTTAAAAGTAATTGTCGCCGACACATAAAGTCCTTTGAACATTATTATCCTGACCCTTGAAAGTACGATTAAAATGTCTCATAGAAAGGGCACCGATGACGAACCAACGAAATACGGGCCAGTTGTGGCATGCGACAAAATAATTCGGGCATGCTAATAATAAAAAATTATAAATTGATTTATTGAAAAAAAATCCTTGTTCATATTTAATGTGATGTGACTTTTGTATCGGAGTTGGAATTCAAACAATTATTATCGAATTAAGAAAAGAATCAGATATAATAATACAAATTCATTGGATCCTATAATTTTAATAATTTAGCTTTATTATAATATCGTCAAACTTTAAATCAAGGTAAGTAGGTATGAGGTCTACATGTCACTTTCTTATTAGCAGTTTGTTTTAATAAGTTTAGGCAGCTTACATATTTTTATTATTCATTTTAAAGTTAACTTTTACGTAACCTGAAGCAGTTACTTTCATAGCAGATGTCAAAAAGTTAATAACCAAATTAACGGAGAGTATAGTAGATACATCGGCTATACATGTCAAATGAAAAAAACTACTTTATTTTTAATCATATTTATTTATATTGTGAACGTGTTAACATATCGAATATTCTATATTTCAATGCATAACTAATATTGACGATGAAATATTAATTCTTTTTTAAATGCAAATATATACACCTACAGTGTGAATGACAATTATACAGAAAGTGGGTATCTACTAACTAGATACCGAGATCAACATCGATAATATTACTTTGTTTTCAGTAAGGAATGTTACTTTTCTTGTCTCTACTTCAGTTTTTTTAAGCAGCCTAATCTTAAGGAATTATAATGCGGTTAATAACGCGTTTCACCGTTTCGTTTTAAAACTTTTTGATAAACCTGTGTGCAGTTTTCGGCAGATCGACCTTGAGATCGCGTCCTCAGGCCGTGTCAACGACAGCGGCCTCGACGCGTGGCCGCTATGCCCCCGCCTCACACCCCTGGACCAAGCGATTTGAGCCAATGCAACTAAAACTTACTATAATTGTATGTAAGAATTAGGTACATTAAGGAATTGATTAGGTATATAAAAGTAATAACATACCGACCATGTTGAGCGCAAGTCAACTAAATATCAAACACTGACACAAAAAACTCAAAAAAAGAGAGAATTCATAACCTGAAACTCAGATTGAGATGTAATTGTAATAAAATTAATAAATAGACAAATTAGATTAGCACATTTGAATCGTTACCACTTTTTAGGAATGTAGATTTTGCGAAAAAGAACCGGCAAGAAACTGAATAGTCACTATTTTATTATAAAAAATACAATGAATGTCTTCAACTGTACGTATGTCATGGCAACCTGTAAGTGATACAGCTTAGCTTTAAGTTTATGATAATTTAAGTGACCTTCTTTCAGTGTATGTTTTGTTGGTTGTTCTAAAATTTTATAAATTGCAATCAACATTCGGCTAATAGTTTTACATGAGAGTTCGTTTGAATCGATTTATTTCACTTACCTTATTATTTTTAGTGACATTTTATAATTTATTCAGTTATTTTAATGCTAGTTTTTAAGACTATACTTTTTGTATGGTGTACGTTGTACTAATGATTTAGTTTTAATGGAGCTTAGTACTTGAAGCCTGTTGAATGTAAATATCGTTTTAGCTAATAATTGGTGCAGTTATCAAAATTTAGCAGAGCACGAAGATACCGTATCATCGATTAATAATAATTATAATGACAATTATTACTATTATAAAAAATATTGATTTATTTTAATCTGAAAATTAATGTTTGTTTTGTTTATATTCCATGCCATCACCCCTCGTTTATGAGATTCTGTTGAAACATTGCACAATTGTAATGTTGTTATATGAAAGCCTTTGTCATAGTACTATCAATGTATCGTGGCGAGCAAGATAATTGATCACGAGAAAAAAATAGACATCGCAAGACACGTCTAGAATAAAATTATTTGCCTGAGATAGCGGAGATAATGCACTTCGTAAAAAGCACTAGGTATGCTCCACAGCTTTTTATGCAACATGTTACGCGAAAACACACCGTACTATTTAATTATTATAAATAGATGTAGATAATAAATGATGATCGTCATATATAATGGCTATAATCCGAGTGACACTGGTTATAAATTCATTCATACATTCAAGACACTTTTATTTTATAATTATCAGTTATATTTGAATTATGTTATTTCATTTTTATATCACAAATCTTTTTATCCATCTTAAAAAGACAACCATGAGTTATTATATAAAATCTATCTTTGTTGGTTATTAAAATGCTTGATTCCGGGTTATTAACACATTTTGGTACACTGTGGTTTTTACCTACATAATATTTTCATAAAAGCTTGCTTACTCACTAACACTACATGCATACTAACATGAATGTAATAACATGTAAAACTATAAATAATATATAAATGATCAAAGTAGATGTAGTTTTTATGAGATTAAAACGTAACAATTTTTTACTGTGAGCTTATCGTTATGGTATAATTAAATGTTGCGTATTAATAAAATATTGGGAGTAGGCTGGTCCTAATCGTGATTAGTGATTACATATTTACTCAGTTGCATTCGGTTAAAATAACCGTGCTGGAATGGGTTGCGGAGGAGCGAAGGAGGCAGGGTAGTGCGAGGGCGACGACTGGCACCTAAAGTCCGACATTGAAATACCCTTGCAAGGGCATTCCACTACAGTCTTCAAGGCTTGTAGGGTCGAAACACTTGCGAACTATATTTTGAACTGACTCGCAGGTTACATCGATTCATTGTATTGTAATATATACCGTTTATATATAACGATTACTTTCTGTGTATTTTCCATTAATTTTAATGTAGGTATTTATCTATTGGCAATTTTGGTGCATGTATTTTTTTTTATTGTATAGGTAGGCGGACGAGCATATGGGCCACCTGATGTTAAGTGGTCACCAACGCCCATAGACAATGGCATTGTAAGAAATGTTAACCATCGTTTACAGCGCCAATGCGCCTCCAACCTTGGGAACTGAGATGATAATTCCCTTGTACCTGTAATTTGATTGTTTTGATAATTATTTTTAATTTTTATCTTAAATAAACTTATATAACAGGTAACAACACATATGTAGTGGTAATACCATAGTTACATGGATTGCATTAGCAGTTTATATAAATTAATAACAACGATTTAAATTACAGTTTTTATAATTTGGGATGTTTTACTTAAATGACAAACAAAATATTAATATATTCTAAATGTCTAAGCAACATATGACAGAATAATGTAAGATTTTATATCAGGTATATAAATTATTATTAATTAAAATTCTGAAACTAAAAAACTATCAAATAAGTTTGTATGATATATGAAAAAAATTGAGATTGCCATTTCACACCGCCTCTGATTCAATAATCGCAACGAACACAAATAATTGAGCTATAGGGTTTTATCGGTATTCCTTGTATCCAGGGGAAGAAGTACACGTCTAGCCGGTGCATATTGATCGGCTGAGGTCGCGACGGCGGCTACGCCAGGCGAAGTAGGATGCACTTACACCGATACTGCAGGATACTAGAAATTCGTGATTTATTACGTACATCATCGACAGATTTTGGAAAAAGAAATCGTACTACCTATTTGATGAAGATGTATTTTGTCACACAATAAACATTACTTCTCTTTCTCTCCCTGATTTAGTAAAAACTGAGCAATTGAAAATCAATATTTGATTTATATGATTAGAGATGCTCAGATGAAAAAGATATTTTTAAGGATAAAATGGCAAAGGGACCTTTTTATCGTCCATACGTTCTAAAATTCAGTAAAATAAAAAATATTAACGTGTGATTAATAAATGAAATTTAATTTATTTATAATGAATTTTGTATCACAAAGGTTTTGGAACTTGCATATTTTGGAATGCTTTTAAATTTTAGAAATCAAATATAGTCCAGTTTTACAGATGCCGAGCTCTGTCAGTCTTTAAAAGTTATAAGAAAAATAAACGCATTCATTAATCTTATAGATATTAAATAACAGAAAATATTTCATATTATGTCGTAGAAGCATAAGAAAATATGAAAGCAAATTTTAAGTGATCATTTGAATAACAATGAATTTAAGAAATATATAAATTTTAGGCATGTACGGTGTTACAGCGGTATAATGCACAATCGTGCATGCGTCGCGCATGCGGACTGCGCCGGATTAGATCGGGAGTCGGGACACCCTCCGACGAGCCCGTGTCCTCGTGCCCTTCCCGGGACAGCCGACTTTCACTCTTTCAACCTTATTATATTAGTGAAATGTAATGTACCTGCCTATATTCCTAAAGCTTCTTCAAATATTATATATTATAAAATATAACTAATGCATATCAACCATGCATAAAATTTCCTAATACCTGCAAATAACATTATATATATAGATCAATTATAAATTTGTCAAGGGCGTAAAATAAATCTGCAAGATTACTCAAATAAAGTATAATGATTAAGGTAAAAAAAATATCATAAACATATAAACAAATCCGTTCATAAATTTAAAAATTCATAAATGTATCGTCTAATGGATTAATAAAAATAGTTTATTTTGGTTTCATTGTAACCTGTCATCGAAATAGACGAGAACATCAGAGGCGGCCGTGAGCCGCTGGTGGCAGTGACCCGATCGCGTCGCTGCACCTCCTCCCCAGCCAACACCGCTCACCTTACCCCAGTAGACCTACCCCGCTGCGCCCACAAATCCAAAATGATAAATCCTAATATATATTTTGTGAATATTTGGAAATTTGATTTTTAATACAAACATTAAAACCGGCAAGTCCAAAATAAAACTTAAAATGTAAAAAGTTAACTTAAGTTTTACGAACTTTTCGTTACATTTTAACCCGAGTCGATTTTATCAGGCTTCTCAGATTGTCGAAACATTCACTAATCGTAACTGTTACATGAATTTCATAATATGACACGTTTTACATTACAATTATAAATATATTATATTTCTGTTTTAAATAAAAATTGTGAGTTCAGGGTCAAATGAAATTGTGTGTAGGCATCATTGCATGTTAGATGAAGATAAGAATATCGTGTATTATCTTCCTTCAGCGATAAAAATTAAGTACGGTTAGAGCACATAACTGATACATTCATGTCCAGTTGCTGTGTTATCTGTTAGATGCTTATCAACTGTTATCAGAGAGCGTGCCCTAACGTTCATTAGACATCGATCGCATATAGTGATATGCGATAGATTTGTAATGAAAATTTTGGCTTAATTTAATAATTATATTTAAGATTCTTATAAAATACCTTAAGCCTAGTTTCTCTACGCTAGTTTATAAGGCTTCGGATCTCAAAAGTCTTAGATTCCAATTCTATGTCAGGCCAAAAAAATATAGTTTTTTTTTCTATAATGAAATGTTCAGTAACTCCGTGTAGTTTGGAAATTGGCAGTATCTACATTCCCGTACTTTGGATAACTCGAAAAGCCGTTAGTGTTGTGCCCCTGCGGTTGTGTCAGGCACAACACTAAGTTCACTCTCATGTGATGAAACACGTGAAAATCAGTGTTGCTTTAATTAGTAATTTTTTATGATTTGTCATGATCTCTCATGATTTACTATCCTTAATTCTATTCCACGAGTTATACGACTGTGCCATCTTTGCTCTAATAAACAATATTGTTTTTGTATCGAAATATTCCAAGGGCTCGTTACTAAAGTATAAAGGAATAGTCATATACAGTATGTATTTCTATTATAAGCGTTCGAATAGGACAAAAAAAATCGATTGTTTTGCACACCACAGAATTGCATGATCGACAAGTGCGTGTTAAACGCGGAACGACAAGTGTATAGAGGTTGTTTATTAATTTATACGAATAACGCAATTTCATACTGCTACGTAGGTAGTATGCTCGATAAATGTGATATTGAATTGTGACCATTTGCTGGCCGGATTTTTCAAGGTGGCTCTTTTCGGATGATTGGCAAACTATTAGCACTTATAAGGAAAACATTTTGTTAAAATGATTATATAGGATTTAATTTTTCAAATTTCCAAGAATCAGTAGCGATTTTTTATTGATAGGTGTTCTTGCCCTGACCAGTATTCAACACATATAAGTAAATAAATATCAATAAGGAATTAAATAAATAAAGCAAAGTCAGCAAATAATAACGTCAAAATCAAGGAGCATTTTTCAATTTTTGAAGGTCGATTACACCCCTAAAGTGTCTTAATAATAAATAAAGCAATGCTATACTTTTAGAATTGGTGTAGGAACTTTAAGAGCATTGCACTGAAGAGGTCAGAATATAAGGTTAAAGTTGACGTTGGGTATGGGTATGTTGCAGGCAACGTGGTGTTGAGCGTTGGGCGGGCGGTGCAGGACACCTGAGGGCGAGGGCGCGCGGGGACGCTGCAGATTCACTTTCGTCCGGCCGCGACCGCCGCCACGCCAGTGAGAGAAAGTTGGCCGCGGCGAGCGAACGAGTCCCGCGAGTGGAGCGGCGCGCGCCGCACCGACCCAGTACGCGCGATACATCGCCGCTCTTGTAAACATACACTGATATACACTTGTAGATAGTAGGGAAAACTCGTGAGGCTGATGCATTGTGAAGATTTGTTGAAATATTAGAAGAAGCGTAGACTTTGTTTTAAAAAAAAACTATTCAGTATTAGAGAAAGATGCAGTGCTATGCTAAACTATCGCCGAAGCGCGAACCCTCGGACCATGGATATGAAATAGAGATAGTGGGTGGTGCTCGAAGACTTGAACTGCCGGCGCCGCCTGGCAAGGAGTTTCGCGCCCCGTGCTTGTTGCCGGCGCCGGCGCTGCCTCCTCCGCCAACGCACTCGGTTATTCAATGCATGCGACCGCCACCGCCACCACCACCACCGCAGCGTCTTCACAAGCCACCACCTTTCGAGGAACCTTCAAGCTCTATTCCAGATCTAGGTTAGTTCTCATAATTTTCTTAAGTAAATAAGTTAAAGATTTAATAAGTTAGAAATTAAATTAAATATTTTAATTTTTCGATTTGTAGGCAATAGTTTACACCAGGTCCTTAAATTATTTATGATTAATTCACAATAGATTTGGTTTAACTACGATATTTTATAACAAACTATTCCATTATTATACATTAGATACTAAACGTTTGGGGTTTGGTGCTGGAATGCAGCATGTGCGAAAACATAACACGCGTAATGAAAAATCTGTTATTTGGCTATTTTAATATATCTATTCATTAAACATTTGAATGCTGTATTTAAATTTTGTTTAAAAGTTCCTATAATATAAAGTGTAGTAATAATATTGAAATCATATTCCTATATAAGACCACAATTTTACTTTGCCTTGACCAATTCATACTTCCTGTTTAGGAAAATTGTAATACCGCGTTACAGTTACATTGTAATTTCCGGGTGATGACGACGATTGATGAAGGTCATGTTTATTACAATTACATGTACATATATCGCATTGATTACTCTTGTTATACATATTTATGTAAACAAAGTAAAGTTATGTATGTCCACAAAGATAATGTCGATATGCGAAGATATCGAATGCGGATGCACTATGAAAGATTTTTTGCGTTTTAATCGAGGTTAACATTCTTAACAAACATAAGTTGTATAATAATATTATTAATAGGTCAGTTACATTTCGATTGTTCACTCCATCCTTCCTTTAGTGGCCATCCATTAAACCAAGGATGGCAGTGGGCTTGTCCCGGGTAAGTTCAATCAGGACTTACTCGGTATTTCTGTCAATAAATTCTCCGTAGCAACTCGGAGTTTTGAAGTCACCGTTGGTCAACTTCCAAACTCCGAAACTTCGGGAAGCGCCGTCCCGCGCCTGAACTCTTTCCGGTAGTATCGGATTTACCGTCCTGTCGGATTATAAAGAGCTTGCGCACGCACTTGTTCTAAATTTTTGAGCGATTGACTGTTTCTCTTGATAATAGCCGCCATGATCAAATTCAGCCGGTAGGCTATTATCAGAACATTTAGAATTGTTAATATTTAATACTAATTGGCCCCGCCCTGACTTATTACAGGAAAAATCATGATTTTATATCGTTTTAATCAATGGCTCACAGTAAATATTAAACTTTCACCAGTCGATCTTATCGCCCATACTGCGCTAATACGAACCCCGCGATTTTTACGCGTTTATTTAAATAAATCGTAATATGTCTAAGAACTAGTTCGAACTCAATCGAACAGTAAAAATTCAAGTCGTTTTATAAAATAATTATACATAGGTATTGTAAGGCATCCATAAAATGCTGTCGTCGATTTATCATGCAGAAAATTTTAAGGTATAAATCTGTCATAAATTGTTTTCGTGCATCGATAATAGTTTGTGCAGAGCTCTCTGCGAAAGCGCCTGTGCTGACTATTTTTTTTCTCCGACTACGTTGCCATTATGAGCTAAACAGACATAAACATAAAATGTAGCCTATGTCTGCCCTAAAGCTATAAACTAAAATAATAAAGAAGTTTGATATATCTTATTGCACGCTAAAACTACTTAAAAAAACGAAACAAATGAAACTTATCTCTTTATAAAATTGTAGTGTAAATTATTTTGTGAATATATGAAATACTAATATATTTGTACGATATTTTTTTGTGTTCTTTTTTAACGATGTGATGATAGTAATTTATCAGCTAAAATTGCACGTTGTTATTGAAAGGATGATCTAGTAAAGGCAGTAAAATTAAAAAACATTAAAATAAACATCGTAACAAGTTATTTGCCTTATTGACTTTAATGTTTTTGGAAATTGCTGTTGAGCGAAATTATTGTGATTAGTGCACAATGTTTAACGAATTACAATATTTTAAACAAATTGGATCATATAATACTATTGATTAATAGTACAAATAAACAGTGACAAACGAGCAAACTCATGTGGATACTTTCTACATATATTTCAGAAATAGTAAATTTGAAATATTAAATTGCAACAGATGAGGTTTAAATTGTTGTGTGTGAAATGGTTAAAGAACTCAATTTCTTTTACTAGCGATTTCATATGTAATCATTTTGTCAATAATAATTGCTACTTTTCTATTTTTGATGAGTATATAAACAAAACATAAAACTTGAAACGAACTCCCGCAATATTGTCCTCATGACCGATTTCGGCCACGGCGGATAATATATATCAGAAAGCCGCTTGCACAGGATATATTACAGTGCATAAGTGTGTGCGCAAACACGGCTTCAGTTTATGTTACCGTACTCTCATAATGGAAATACCAACTAATGACTATAATCATATTTTCCATTGAGTTGCTAATTGAAAATTTCTTAACAGAATAACTAAATCTGTTTTTGGACGGACCCGGGATTTCAATTTAGGACATTTGATTCTGCAGGCTTATAAGTAGACCAAAGACACAATTTAAAGGGCTTAAGTATTGGGTACTTGGTTGTCAATATTTTTGTATCACGATAATTAACACTAAATTGTGTTTACCGCAATTTGTATGAAACTTTTTTTATCTAGTAGAAAAACACGTGGAAAAGATTAACAATACAAATAATGTGCTGAAACATGATAAAGAAGATTTTACGTAATATTTAGTACTAAACGTATTTATCGCCAAAATGTTTAAAAAACGTCACTTGTAATTTGGTGGAAATTACATGTTTATTAATTCGATTCCTAAATTGTAAATTCTAATTACGATATTCTGTCAAATGCATTTATATACTTGGGATAACCAAAGTACCTTTAAGTTAGATCAATAAACAAATGCCCCATTCCGCTTATAAAATTAATTTGTATTTCCCATTTACGATAAATAAAACAGTAGCGAGTAAAAATCAGGATTTTATGCAAACTTACTATTTTATAATTAAAAATTTTAGTGCACTGTACAATTATGTCCTTATATATATAATCATAGGGTATGAAAATCTTTTACGACAATTAAGCAAACAATACTTAAAATTTATATTTTTTGTTGATCGAGTCCTCACATCCGTGGCAATGGTACTTTATCGGGGGTACGTACTAAACACTGACGTATATGTAAAATTATTGTGCTAACAAAGTTTTGCGAATGGAAGATTAAATAAATATCGCAAGGTCAGAGCGACGAACGCGTGGTGACGGCGCGTCATTCGGTGTCATTAAGGTCACAGTGACATTGGTTCGATAGCGGTGACAAAATAATAGTCCTATCTTATCTGGCAAAGTCAGCAGCGCAGGCGCAGGTGCGCGCGACCCCTGCACCCTTATTGCACGGTAATGCATATCGTTTCATAGCTCAGAATGCAACTTTCTTTTTAAAAATAGGATATACGTTTTTGTGATTGGTACAAATCTTTAAGAGGACATTCATATATGTATATTAAAAATATTCAAATACAAATAAATAAATTACTGACTACAAAGTAAACACAGTTACTTTATATTTTTTAAATATCATAATGCAAGTACATCTTATGAATAAATTGAAAAGTATATTGTAAGTAAGCAGTAACTACATATTTGTTGATTACAGTAACAGCCTGTGAATGCCCCACTGCTGAGCTAAGACCTCTTCTCCTCTTTCTGAGGAGAAGGCTTGGAGCTTATTCCACCACGCTGCTCCAATGTGGGTTGGTGGAATACACATGTGACAGAATTTCAATGAAATTTGACACATGTAGGTTTCCTCACGATGTTTTCCTTCACCAAGTCAAGCACGAGATGAATTATAATTACAAATTAAGCACATGAAATTCAGTGGTGCTTGCCCGGTTTTGAACCCACGTTCATCGGTTAAGATTCACGCGTTCTTACCACTAGGCCATCTCGGCTTTGTTGATTAATATTGTTTAAATATAAATACTTCATTCATAAATTTTAGGTTTCGCAATAGTGTACAATCCGGCTATATATAGATTAAGCCACTTATATGGCAAGTGTATATAATACGTTATCACCATAACCTTCGGTAAGAAAAAATTACTTCCTGCTGATATAAATGATCTATATCTATATAACATTTGATATTTTGAAGATAATAATATAAATACATTAGCAAATAGTAGGTAGGTTTTGTTTTGCAAAAGGAACTCAACTAGGAAGAATTAGATATTAAACTAAATAAAAAACAGTCTATCATTATAAAATATAGTAATAAATAAAATAAGTTTCGTCGAAAGAAATCAAATTATCCAAAATGATTTTCCAGTAGCTTTTGAAAATTCCACTTGCTGTCTGCCATCACCAGATCACCTCGATGGACAAAATTAATGAATTGTAATGCGAGTTATATGAACTTGCAGAGTTTCAAACCAATACGACAGTTCTTCCTAGATTTGTTTACATAATTACTTTGGTAGTTACGTCCAAGTAAATCGTGGAATAATATTATTCAAAGCGTATTTTTATTTATATTTTAATAAGAGTTGGTTTGCTCTTGACTCGAATATGGGCAACCATTATTATATTTTTATAAAGGAAATTATCTTCAAGAAATATGACACTAAAGACATTTATTTAGCAGTAGAAACCAATATTTGATTAATTGCGACAAAATGGGGACCTCTATTTTCTCGTTCTAATTGTCGTAATTCCTACAATACACAATACAATAGTTTAAGAGCAAGAACAAAAGAATAATAATTCGTAAATATTTATCTTAATCAGAATTTCAAATAAAAATAAAAAATCTCTTACATAATTCAACTGCTAGCAAATAAAAATACAACCAATATTCAAATATCATGTGATTTGATATATCGAATATCAAATAACTGCTTAAAGTATGAAGGTTAAATATAAAATTGTAGCTATAACATAGCTATAGAAATATAATATGTTTAATACCTTAAGAGAATTGTCATAAACAATTCGATCTTCGAGTTACCATTATTTTAGTAATTTACTTAAATTAAATCACCGACAAAAATTAAATGTAAATAAGATTGTAAAAACAATGTATATTGTTAACGTAATGTATGTATTATGTGTAATTACCTACGCATATTTAATATAACGCAAAATAACATACGAACGTAATAAACGATAGAATACACAGGGAAGTGCCGGCTCACAACCTTGCTGGAGGTCACCTCGCGTCTCTCGCTACACTTATAATACATAAATTGCTTCATAACACAAACAGCTACATCAAATCAAATTAATTGCTTATATAGGGTTTTAAAACGGTTAAAAGTGTATTGGGTCCGTCAGCAACAAATGAATTCGAGTTGTATTCAACCCATCGACCCTGCCTCCGTTGGCCTTCACTTTGATCCCCGCGCCACCCCTTATTAATTTGACCGAGCAGAGGTCACGGCCAAAAGTATTTAACGTTAGTTTCATTGAAATCATAGAATATGAAAGATTTTGTTATAGTTTATTTTTCCTTAAATCAATAAAATTACAAATTTGAAATTTTTATAAATTGAATGAATTTATTTATAAAAATAGCGCTGTTTTTATAAATTAATTGATAAATTTATGAAATAGTATAACTTTTAAACGTAACCGATGTAGATATTATGTAATAATTTCGTCAATTACGTGAACTAAACTTTTTGTATATGTAATATTCTAGCAAACTACGTCGATTTCAATCAAACTTATTTTTAGATTTGCGCATCCGTCATTGGAACGAATCGGTTACTCTCACGGTCAAAGAACGCGAACCATAGATACTGCCACTATATAGGAAGTAAAATTAACCTATCATTCACACAACTCTGCAACAAGCAAGGTCAAGGAACAATTGTAACATCGTCACACGTTCGGCTAACTGCTGCTATTGTCACATAGGCCAAAACCCAGTATGAATAGTGTGAATAGATTATTTATCATAGCTTAATAATTATGTACGTACATATTTTAAACTAGTGTATGTAATATCGTAATTATATACAATTATTACTATAAATAATATCTACATTTTTTTAAACAGCTACATAAATTATCGTAAGTAACAATAACGTAAATATAATTAAAAGTCGTTCAATATTTATAATAATGCATCGTGTATTTCAAAATATTTTTTTACTTGTAGTTGACACTTAAGTAATTTTGATTATATTTATTATTCTTTCAAGACACTCCAAAATATTTTGTATTGATTATAATAATTGTATATGCCGTTTAAAATTAATTCAATACATTCTGCTTATTTTCATTTAAAAAAAAACAGATCAGTCCAATAATAGGCTATTATTAATATCTCGATAAAATAAAAAAAAAGTTTAATGCTCTTTTCATATCTATAAATTTCTATTGCTTTTTATTTAAAGACGATTTAATATCACGAGTTTGAGCAATGGCATTGGAAAGATGTCTTCTTATAAATCGCAATTGAACACAAGTATGAAAGAATTATTGAATAAAATTGCTTATAACTAAAAATATTGTTTTTACAGCTGCGTTGTTGCGCTGCATTGAAGGTCACTGATAAGAAAACTCTTACATTGCAAACTGCATTCAGCTTATATACGCTATAGGTGTATATTTTTGAATTTAATTGAATTATTTTAAAAATTACTCAAATGGTAAGAAAACATTAAATAATGGAAAAACAAACAATTAGGTACGTTCGTGAAACAGCTTAAGTACATATTAAAACACGAACTGATTAATATACTAACATTTCCAAATAGTTCATCTATTACAGTACATTAATTAATACAATTAAATTTAGTACATTAATTGTCATCGCGACATAACAGAAGAATAATTGCAAGAAATAATTATTTTATGGTAACCAAATAAAATAAAAACAATCAATTAATTGCGGTCTAGAATGTCCAATTCAGCTGGCTATAGCATAAAGCGATCACGCCCATGACCCACGCACTCCGCGCGCGTCTCCATGGTCACGGTCGATCGATTCAGGGATGCAACCGGAAGGCTCTCCCATTCTGGATAAAATTGTTTTCACTTCATATAATTATTATAACCAGCGAGCGAAACTTCGCAAACTTTATAAAATATATAATATTTTAGCTAACGTTAATCAACATTCTAAGAACTAGAAGTACATCAACGATATTGTGCGTATAACTAAATTGTAAATGAGATGCAGTGATGATTCTTTCCACGAGTTTCCATGGGCGTTGTTTACGAATACACCATATTCAGAGTTCTCTTTATTTTTACCAGCGCGTCCATTGACCCAGTTAAGAGCGATCCATGTCATGTTGTCTTGTGTACAAAAACACCAGATAATAAACATTACTCAGCATATTTATATAAAATAATTATATGTATATTTAATTCAGATGATTAATTTTAAAAATTCGTATTTGAATGAATAAGTTTATTTACTTATTGAATTACTTTATATCTTATTTTCTATCTTTCTTCTTGACCGACCTTCTTAAACTGAGATAAAATTTTAGTCACGTAACATATACCTGAAGCGTTTAGTCGTTAAATAAATTATTTCTTATGCACATTGATGTTTTATAGTGCATTGTTAAATACAATGTTAACAAGGTAAAGAATGTTTTCATTACATAAATATAAAAACAAAAATTCAGTCTGTGTGAGACAAATGTTCAGTACTAGGACTATATAAACTGCAAGGTGTTGATCGGTAAAGTGACGTTCTCGTCCCGGCTACGTCATTACAACTGCGCTCTCCGTGGGATCACTGCACAGACGTTTAATGTCAAATATTATTAAGTTAAATTTGATCTTGAAAAAAAGTTTGATATTCTGTGCGACATAATGTGATACGATACACAAATATTTAATCAATAAATACTTTAAACACAATGAAATACTCAACAAAATATAAGAAACTCCAAATTATATCTTTATTTTTTGTATAGAAATGTGCAACGAAGAGCATACGTAACTATAAATACACATACAAAACAACGTCATAGTTACAGCAGTTACACGTGCATTTTATACGACTATCTCTCTCACTCTCGTTCACTACGATAACTCAACTAAAATTCATACGATGCATAATGGCATTTTCTTGCCGTGTTGAGACTCGTTACTATTTCAGCTATCCTGGTTGATTATAATAAGACAGTTTTGCAAGTAGATAAGTTTTTTAATTTATCGGTTTTAAATTTTATTCGTTTAGAAAAAAAAAACACGCTTGCCCAATCCAAAACCCAAAGAGTCTTTATTAATTTGCCTTGGAGTACTAAAAAGTATGTAAGTAATTATCTTCGGATTTTTGTATTGTATGGGTCGTCTTATATGAATATATTATACCTTAAATATTGACGGGGTGCAGCGCTCCCCTTAAAATCAACATTTTAGCATTATCCTTTCTTAGTGCGTCGCCTCTACATTCTTAAGGATATTGCTATGCGTTGATAGTTATCCTTATACGACTCTGTTTAAATAAGAATGTTTATTTAATTCATAATACTTAATAAATAATAATAAATTTAATTTGCGTTGCATTCAAAGAGCAAAAAAGTTAATAATATAATGCACTTCGGTGCATCAATGTACCAGGCGAACATAAGGCAATATGTATGCACGTACATTAACAATATTCATTTCTGACAAGTGTATTTCAAACTCAGCAAATGTTTATCTATGTATAATTTGTATTTATATAATATTGTCATATGTAATTGCATTAGTGTATTAATTTAATAAGTATATTAAAAAAATAAACAGCTATAAAATTGTTACAAAGCTTCATTTTAATATTTTATAAAACCAAACGGTCATGCACCTTAACTTATTTATGCAAAACATTGTTGTTGATTTCACCAGACAAAACAAAAACTTTCAAACCGAAGTAGTATTTTCAAAACTATTCATTGAGCATTGAATCGTAATGCTGTGCATACATCTCGATTTGATTGATATGTCATAACAATATCGCTTAAATAATATTTTCTTTGTGCACATTAAGATAACATAGTCATTGTATTGCCACTATATAAAATCGTGAGAATATCTACTAAGGATCAGTGTTGTATCTTTTAATTTAATAATTTAAAGAGCGAGTAATTATGACATCTGAAAGCAAGATATTCCTCTCGCTTTTACTTGATTACCAACTGCACGCAGTGGTTACGTGTAGTATGTCATTGTATGCTGAATGCAATAGATGTTGCTTTCTAAGCAGTGAAGGTGAGGTGCACGCTCGCTGCACTTGTAGTTCAAGTTTAGTGCAGCGCGGGCGCAGGCGCAGCGATAATAGAGATCGTTGCATCTAACGCCCTATGAAGGGGCAACGAACGCGCGCAGCTGCCCGGGAAATGGATCTCGTCTTGACTATTTCAGAACGCACTTGCTTAGATACCAGTCCCTTCACTACTTGTCCTGCGCCACCCGTAATATAAGAAGCAAAAAGTACACGTAATGAATGATAACAACACAGTGATATTTCTAGCAAATATAAATGGTACCATAATATGTACCTTATATAGCGCCAGTCATTGGAGTCGAATAAATAATAATAAATTATCTTTTTTACAATTATAGAACTAACTTAACTACATTTAAAAGCACGAATAAATTACTGTTTTGAAGTAAAAAGCTTATGAGCTATTTATTATATCAAATTTATTTGTTATAGTTTATGAAATTGATAAATATTTATAATTAAAATAATATGATCATAATTACTATGAATCCAATGCAACTATTCATATGTGTAACTCTTCTATTTACTACTGCGCTACCCACCCACTTAGCGAAGTTCAGCAGGACATTGCACTTTCGATGCGAATCTAATGCGCGCGCGTCGAAAGTGATTCACATACTCTCTCCGTGAGATGAGATTTCAAATCACGCTCATATGTTTAATAACGAAGAATTTATATTACTAGTGTTAATGTGAAATCTGGATGCTGTTCAGGCTATTAAATAAATTAATTAGTCAACTATAATCAATGTTCGTGCTATGGTTAGTACAGTTTATCTCAAACTTGTAATGTTCCTTGCATAATAATTAAAAGATTTAATAAGATATTAAAAGATTTATTTTAATGTACGGAAATTTTCTTTTACATAAGTAAGCGGTTATTACAAAAAATAACAATAATTTACCTAAAACTAAAAATAATATATTTCTTATTCACTACGTACATACATTCATAATACAGTGTGTTTGGGACATAAAAAGGTAAATTTTCATGAATTTCGTGAATTTTTTTTTTTTGTAATAGTTAAAAATGAAATACCAAGAACTTGGTTATTTGAACTTTTCATATAAATTTTGAGGTTATGTGAAAAAAGTGTAAATACAAAAGTTGTAGTTCTTTTTATTACCTACAACTTTTCCATTTAACTTTTTTCCATAGGACTTGTAGTTTTGCCGGAAATCGTTTTTTACCCTTAAAATTGTGATTAAGCATAAGTGGTCGATTCAAAATCGTCCGAAAGCTCGTATTTTCAAAATATACATTCGACAACTTAACACGATATCTCCTTCTCAACACATACATTTAGTCTAGGTCTAGTTCATTTTATAATAATGATTAAACAAAAAAATAATACACAAGCTCGTTGTTTAACCGTTTGCGCGTACAGCTTGGTCTTACGTGGCTAGTTAACTTGTTATTACTAGGTATAAAAGTGGCATGAACCCAGTTGACTGGGCTGGGAATGTGGCGATAGAAAAAAAACTGCAATGTTAGAAGTATCTAAGTAAGCTGAGTGCAGTGGCCGAGCAGTGCCAGTGACCCGGCTGCTCGTGCACTGCACGCCCGTAGAGGCGCTACGGAGTAAGCTACGAATATATGTTGCGCGACAAAGCTTGTTATGGCTATAAAAGCTATAAGCATCATAGTTGTCAAACGAGCAATTTGATTTTATCTCTTATATTTTTTCTTTAGGAGGATTAGTATACTCCGTACATTATGCAATTTATTCAGTTATTCATGTACCTACTTCAGTATAAAAAAATTAAAAATTGCAAATCTAAGCGCTTTATCTATTAAGGTTTATTTGTATTATTGTTGTGCATTATTTATCCGTTGTAAACTAACTTTTATACAAATTAAGCAAAGAACTGTTTTGAAATAGACAAAAAGCCTATATTGTCCTCTTGGGAGAGCCCATGACGTGTCTCCGAGATCAATAGTACTGGGAATCCCTTCTGAGTATCCTGAAATAGCTGTGACTCAGTGCTGCATTGTCGTCATACAAGCGTCACATAATTTTCATACGCGAAACTTAAACTTGAATAATTGCAATAATTATAACATTCAATTTCAATAGAAGAGAACATTTTTTCGTAAATGAAATAGTTATAATCAAATAATTTAATATTTAAACTTAAATTAACAAACTTATACCGACTTCGTATGGATAAAACTGATGTTTTACTTCATGATGATATGTTCACAATAATTTTAAGTAATGAGATTTGAACATATCGCTTAATGCAATCGATAGACATCGAGCCAAGCCATCTATCCGACCCGATAATGTTACATTTTACCGCAAACCCAAATTCTTTTCCACGCAGTTATTCAAATATCTTTTGATATCTCCATATCAACTAGTCCAAATTTAAATCCAAACAGTAATCTTTAACGCTTAATCAGAAATCCGCATATGTGATTTATCTCGATAAGGATCAATACTGTGTTAGATAATATATTGAACCAAATTATCGTTTATCTCTAAAAGATTTTCACGTATTTTGCTGTTTTCGAAATGTATGGTTGTGGCAGTAATTTATTGAAAACCAACCATTGTCAACTGACAATTTTCTCTTCGACTACTTTGACATAATAAGCTACATAAAACAATAAATATATAGATATAATGCGAGAGTGACAGATAAATCGGGTTATTCTTTTACTGCGTATATCCGGAAACAAATAAACAGTACGTACCTCTGTAGTATTAGTATGATTTTAAGTAGACAGTTGTACGGTTTGCAATTATATTAAAGGTAAATGAGGTGGCCAAAAAGTACATTCCACGCACACATAGATAGTAAATATATTGTACAATAAAATCTACAAAAATGAATTACTACGAACTTGGGTCTTTTTATTTCAAAATATTATATAATGCAAAATGAATTTCAAGTACCGTTCGTCAACTTCCATCAAAATGGACCACAGAGAAAAAAAGATAAATACTCATCAAGCCATTTGATATGTGACATTTTTTATAGGAATATCATAATCTATACTTATTGACAGCAAATATATTATTATTAAGGGATTGTTTGAAAACGTTTACGTCTATTCTACTGTAATGCCGAGTTTTTATAGTTTTTCATTTATAGCAATTTAATTTCTCAATATTCACGAATTTAAAACACCACAAGTTATTGGTGTGAATTAAATTGGACACCTATGCAATCCGCGATACAGAAATTGGCCATGTCCTTTGTCTGTATCTTTTTATTTATGATAAATTGTGATGTATAGTATATAGAAATAATGTTGTTAATTGCAAATAAATCTCATTCGATATTTAGATGTACTTAGACTGATTAAACGTTTATTCAATATGATTCAATACATTTTTATTAAGAATATATTGCACAAAAGTTTGTAAAAACATGCATGGTTGTAAAATAATTAAAGTGAATTTTTTTTCAAAACTTAATAGTTATTCTAAAATTAAATATCTATATGAATTGAGTTTTCACAATGTGTCCAAAATAATTAATTAACCGATGGCATTTAAGTGATAGTTAGAGGATAGCCATGTGATATTAAAGCAAAAAATGCTAGAAAAATATTTTTATAATTAATCCGAAAAATCAGTATTAATATTATTGGAAATCGCATCAGATATGAACAAACATACGGAAACACTACGCTCATAGCTCAAATAAAGAAGGAAAATGTACGTGTGCTATTTTATTATATTAAATGCTAGATAACATTAGCATTATTAGAATCTTACTTAATAATTAAAAATATATAAAAAATATTTCGTGTAATTTGAAAAATAATCTACATCAACCTTTGTATCACGTTTGTGAGAAGAAAGATGATAATGGTTATTAATTTATATTCAGTGAGAGCGGACACGAGCAGTTTTTGCTTTTCGCTGGAGTTCGCATACGAAATTAGCGATGCGATGCGACCGCGTCGCCGCGACCCGGCCGACGACCCGGCCTGACGCGCGGCGTTTGACCTCCGTTGAGCTGCCCTCTGCCACTTGATGCAAGCCGCCTGCCTGCCCTTGCTAAGTTCTAGCCTCAAAAGTTAATTCTTCGGGAACGAATTACAACAAAAATTGCCTGAATTCAAATAAAAATATATTATACAATAAATGTTGTTTATTACAAGAAGAATAAATTGTGAACGTTTGTAGCTTTTATTTAGATTTACGAGTAATATTTATTTTTAACTAAAATTACTCGCTCTATTAATATTAAATACAATCGCAGGCGAAACAAGTCTGCACATGGTATGAATTATTTACATTCTCGATTCATTGCACCTTAGTGTGAAGGCTATATTTATTATTTTCTATTCAATAAACAAGTCAATGAGACAACGACTGCTCTTACTCAATAAGATATGCGAAGTTCTATATATCAATAGCGTGAGAAGAATCAAGGGAGGTACAAGGTAGTTAGTATGCGAATCGAAATCTCAGTTGTTTATCCCTTTTTACCCGCTACAGAGCAAGTGAGAGGCAGACTGATGTATCTCGACTTCGTAACGTAGCGAAGAATCGTAATAGGGGCGCAGCACGGGCGAGCAAGTCGACGGCCCCGGCCAAGGCCCTCGCGGTCAGGGACGCGCTATCTAACTCGATTACAATTACCATAGCAGCTTCGCGTTAGAAATATGTATGCAGTACTTTTGAGCCGTGAATGTAATCAGCATATTTGTATGACATTTAGGTACTTGGCGCGCTACATAGACACCCTATTTTAGGTTAAGTTTGTAAGCATAATATATGCACACAAAAACTAAGTGCAGTTTCAGCCTTACTTGAAAACGTGGTTTAGGGAATAGCGGATTAGTTAAAAAATGTAATGTCTGGTTTTTCGAATGTCAAATCAATAATGACAAAATCTGTGTTTTAGTAAAACAGCTGCTAAACAACATTTATAAGCATGGTCTTATATTTTATATTATATGTTTTCGCATTTAAACGCTTACATAAAATTAAACATCAGACGGTTATACTTAAAATGTACGAGAACATTCATTTGTATCTTGAAACTTCGCCAAAAATGAAGCATTCATCCCGTATTATTAAAGTACTAATGACAGGAAAAAACGTAGCGTTCTTTTTACGAGGCATCTTAGAGACTTCGTTCAAATAAGCCCTTTAGGGTTTTGTTGTCGCACGTAGTACAGCCATAACAGACGGCATTGTGAGGTGTAATCACACAGCGTGTGTAATGCAAGTCTGGATGTATGTCGACACGTCGGTGCGGAAACGAGGTGCGTCAGGCTTCTCCCGTCTGGCCTCACACCCTCGCCCGCCCTGTCTGCAAACCCCCTTCGCCTTCTTTGCACCCGGCCCCCTGTAATTCACTCTCACTAACCCACTGCAGCACAGTCAATCATGCATATCGCACAGTCTAATTCAAGGCAATGGTCATGCCGTGAACAAATAAAGTAAAGATGCTGACGATATTCCGATATATTTATGATTTATATACATACTACCTTGTTGGTCTAGTGGCTAGATATAAGGCCGCAGACTCGGTGGTCCTGGGTTCAATTCCCAGGTCGGGCCAATAAATAGTTATTGGGTTTTTCTGTGAGAAAATTCTCAGTAGCAGCCCGGAGTCTGGAAGTTGGAAGTGTGTACACTCCCGTGCCTCGGAACGCACGTTAAGCCGTTGGTCCTGCGCCTGAACTCTTTCTGGTCGTGTCGGATTGCCGTCCCATCGGATTATGAGAGCTAAGGAAAAGAGAGTGCACCTGTGTTTGTGCACACACTTCTGCACTATAATATTTCCTGCGCAGTTGGCTAATCTCTCTTGAGATTGGCCGCCGTGGCCGAAATCGGTCTTGAGGACCTTATATTTACGCTTTGTAGTTGCACTAGCGTAGGACATGATTCGTTTACTATGCTCTTCATCAGCATACCCAATTAGTAACTTAAATACATATTAACATTTTTAAGCTTCTTGAGCTTATACGTTCCATATTTATTAATAAAACAAAAAAGAAAGATTATTGATTATTTGGATATTAGTCACTACTCGAATACTAATATTTTGCTAGTAGTTAGTAAATATAGGTAGGTAGTATTTTTTGAACTATTCTGCATCAATTATATTAATGTCTAAATATTAAGCAAATCGGATTAAGTACCTTCTGTTGATGTTTTTATAATATTATTTTTTCTGTAAGTAATTTTTCTAAAATCTATTTACCAGTGGAAAAGTAAGTAATATTTATTGTTATTATAAATCCTGCGTTTCAAAGTTCATAGTAAAAAATCTGTAGCGATTAAACCTGAAATGGGGTTTAATTCTTTATTCTTAAGGGTTTTTCATGACACACACTACATAACTATAAAGCGTCAATGCATTCTGTTTTTATAATGTCTGCAAGTCGTCGGTGAAAGCGTGAGGGTGGTAGCGGGGTGCGATGCGCGGGGGGCGGACAGGGGAAGTGCCCCCATGTCTAGACTGGGTCGGTAGTTTTCCGGGATTCAGCCTGCTTTAACTGCAGTCTGTTCACCCACTCACTGCACCATTATACATGTACGTGTACATTAAACCGTCTAAGGACCCTCGTCGCATCAGACGCAGTTTTTGTATTACTTTTTCTTTATGTAAGCGGCTGGCATATTCAGGGTGTAGGAATGAATGCTCTTGTCTAGGGATCCTTGGGGCGGTAAGACAAAAAGAAGCCATGTCGCTCGGCAATATTTGCTATCTGTGCCATAAAAGGAGTAAATATCCGATGAATGTTAAAGTAGGATGTACTTAGATGACGTATATAATGGCCTATCTACTTTTAGACACTCGCATTAGCTTGTTCTCGTATTAAATGACGCCTTTCATTTTTAGTATCAATTAATTATTACAAATAAACACTGATTAAGATAAAGGTCAATTTACATTAACTCTTTATACAAAACTGATTTTAAGCAATCGTCAAAGAAGTGCGTATTAA
This sequence comes from Nymphalis polychloros, assembly GCA_905220585.2. Taxonomy (NCBI): domain Eukaryota; kingdom Metazoa; phylum Arthropoda; class Insecta; order Lepidoptera; family Nymphalidae; genus Nymphalis; species Nymphalis polychloros. The sequence continues at coordinate 8,423,277 of HG992247.1, forward strand.
AAAATGTATATATATTATTGCCTACTTCTATTGAAAACAATAAATTCATTAATTGTTTTTCACTTTTTTAATTCCATAAATATAATGTTTTGTGTTAAAAATACATTATGTATTTTAATAAAAAAATATATCGATTTTTTAACTGAAATAATTAATAGACATACTATTACTATAACGTGTTCATTCGATTTCATACATTCGCGCGAAGTTGGTTTCCATGAATTTTCAGTCACTAGAGTTAGTACCGGATCTGTTAAGTTCGTTGTAATGAGGTTTCTAGTTGCAGGCTAAACAATTCATAGTCAGTTCATAAATAGACAGGTCCCATGAACTAGAAACAATAGGCCGTTTACTCCTAATACACCTTTGTGATAATGAAATGGGGAATGCTATTCACTAAACTATTACTGCTGAAATATGAATCCACTGGCCAAAGACTGATAAAGCTTTTTAAATACTCTGTATATAAACAGAGAGGTCACCGATTTTTTATCATTGGTTTATAATTTATTTTGTATTATAATATAAAGTTTATATTATTAATTCATAGCAAACAATATCCATTTACGAATACACTTTAAATAGTTTTAAAGATTACTCCGGCGTGTTGATCCACTTATAGATTCGAAGCTCGAACACTTGCTTAGTCTTCCTGCCAACGTCGAACGATTACAGTCTTGAAATAGTCAGGCTAATTGTGTTTCATAACAGCGGTCTGAAGGGTCGTAGGAAGTATATTTAGACGAGCGGTGCGGTGAGGCGCGGGAGAGACGCAGGGGGGTGAAGCGGAAGCGTAGGGCGGGCGGAGGGCGTTGACCGTGAACGTGGGGCGGCATCGATCGGGCGGCCATACCCTCGCGCAACGGGAAAGTGTACTCTCCTTGCGTCTCGATGCGTCTTCTAACGTCACGTGATTGTTGCAACTGCTCCGTCATCGACTAATGATGTCATTAATGATATGCATTACCGTGTAGAATGGAATATACGTGACGCCCGTGAAGCTCATGCATTTTATGTTTAATTATAAATGCCAAGTAATTAGTCTACGTTTTAAGGTCCCACAATAAAATATTAACGCGCCAATGTTACTTGTCATTTCATTTTGTCTGCGCTTCCTTAAGGTTAAAATAAAATTCAATTGCTTAAAAAAATGAATATCGAATATGTTATTATTGTTCATTATTAATATATTCATCTTTATTGCAAAAATATATAAAATGAAACAGATATTTTTATAAAAACAAGAAACAACATTTCATAAGTTATCTTAGCTTGCAAGACGGCACCCTCTTGCCTTCCTTCCCTCAATGTAATAACGAAATTAAAGTTAGTAGGGTGCCATGGTCACGGGGGTATGTAGTGGCTGTCTCTGTCTCTTTGTAGTCTAAGAATTATATTTATAAAAGTTTGGGACGTACATTTCGAATTTACCTGAGAAATATAAAAAAATCCATTGTTTGAAATGTTAAAATAACATAGTAAACTTATATATTCATTTTCAAGTTTTATTACTATTATTTTCGTTATTTTAATTTTAATTTACTATTCATAATTCATATTACTATTCATATACATTTCATATTTTGTTTTGTAATATGTACTTAACTCACATTTTGCTCAACACAGTCTTAACTTCTTGTTTACCTTTTTTATAGTTCCTACATTAATTTATTGTGTACCACACCCCTTTCTTTCTTTATATAGATATTTATAGAATTATACAATAATTTTTAATTCTGTTTAGTCATTTCTTTATGTGCTTGATGTGGTCTTCTGTAATTGAAGGAGCACACATATGTTACACTATTATTTATCAAATCAATGTACTTGTAAGTGTTGTATCCTTTTTTGGAGATCCTTAACTATCTAAATAAATTTACATTCCTATTGATTAAAATAATCTCAAATCTATTCAATATTTATAAATATCAATAATTTTATAACATATGAAGTATTTATAAATTCATTAATGTAGTGATGTGATGTAATGTAGTTCTCAGTCGAAGCGGGGTGATGGGACTAACCTCACTACGCATTCGTGATTTTTCCGCATGCTCTTTGTTAAATACTACGATTAAAATTCTGAAATATTCAGTTTTTCTTGATTCACGAATCATAGATAGTTACGACTATTATGTTCTGGAAGAATCTATCTTGTCTAGGATTTTAATTAAGTTTAGATTTCGTGGAACATTATTGGATTTAATTGAACATTAAATTAAAAAGATGAATTCATTATTAAGAACTTATGCGTTAAAATCCACATGTTCGAATATATTAAGATCATCTTTAAATATTCGGGAAACGGGAAAATTTATAAAACTACTTATAATTTAAGAAATAATGTAATATTATTTTCATTCAAAATACCAACGCTATCATTGCCAACGCGGCCCGAATTCCTTATAGACAGCGAGATGCGATAACGCATGAGGGGCGAGGAGGCAGTAGGGAGTTGAATGTCGGGCAAGGGCGGCGTGAGTCACGGCCGCGATCAATACTGCAGTAGGAAGTGCGTGCCACCCGCCACCCGCACCCGCCACCCACTTGACGGCTAGCTGCACTTTGACACTGCCTCTACTGCCCCTATGAGTCCATTTTGGTTATAGTGAATCATTTCTATGCTGCATACTGCGACTATTAGAATTGTATGTTTTATTATGTAATATAATTGTTAATAAATAACAAAATCAGCCTGTAAATATACTGATCTGCTTCACTGATAGGTACTGTTGCTTATAATATTTTAATATATTTTCTATCTATGCTTGGAAAATATCTCGTTGTATGTATATATAGTTACAGTATTTTTTTCTAACAACATTATTTAATATTATTACATTGCCTTGAAATGAGCCAGTACCACTATAGGCACAAGCGATATATCATCGTAGTTCTCTAGGTTGGTGGCTCATTGACGATGTAAGAGATGGTTAATATATCTTAGGGTGCCAATGCTGGTGGTTCAACCAATATGTTTAATATTTATAAATTAAAAATGAGATTTCAGCAAAGTAAGTAAAGTCACAGAATGTGTAAGTTCTTTCATTATTCGATTCAAATGGCAAAAACTGAGATGAACCTGTCACATTTCAGCAGGCTGCAGATACCATAAATTTTAAGACTTATTTTAACGTACTTTTAAGTGGTTTTAATTTATATCATAAATCAATTGAAATTCTTAATTAATTATACTATAACCTATAGCTTATTAAAGTTCTATTATGATTATGTTATTTACAATACGTCATAATATGTTTTATTCACGGTCGTATACACAGGTCTTGTAACTTCAGTATGGGGTACGTTGACATAATGACGCTGTTAAGTTCAATTTACGGCCGCCAGAAGCATGACAATTCGGGTAAAAATTATCCTGAACACTTTTTCAAATCTAAACAAAACAGTTAAATAACAAAACAAAAATCCGCAAAACTCAACAAAATGATATAACAATGATTAAATAACACAATACTTGGGAGAGAAAAATATCAGCTTCGATAGCAGCGACGTAGTACGTACAGCGGACTGTATTGCGAATTAGCAGTTGTCTCTCACCACTGAAATTGGACTCAGTTGCATGACCGTTGACCGTGGTTTATTCGCACGCTTCTCCCATTTTGTCACTGTCAGTGGTAATGATAAAACTTTTCGTTACCCATAAGCGATTATTGACGTTTTACTGTAAATAATTAAAAAGATGGAATTTTTACTTTGCTATAGCTGCACGCATTCTTAGATTAGCAAAAAATATATCTGATATTTTTAGAATTAAACATGGATTGCTTCTTGTTATGTTAAAATAAATGTTAATTATTACTTTTCTGGTATTTTTTTTTTTGGATAGATCTAAACAAAAAAGAAATTCATTCGGTTTATTTAGAAAAATCTCGAAGCCCAGGGAAGTCGAAAATATTAAACTTTCCCAAAACCTAAGAAGCATACGCTATATGCTTATATTATTATATGCATACTGATACCCATTTAAAGTGCCGAAAGTAGCTTCAGTTTTAATCGCAGGCCGTAACTCTGTAACAGAGCCCTAAATCGGTTGTTTCATTTTTAAGCGTCTGTCTTTAGGAACATGTGTATATATATATTTCGTTATGGAGAAAGTTTTTATACTATTAGCTTTGTTGTAACTTGTCGCTAGATGGCGCTGTATTACATACATTTTTATACTCCGCCATGTCAATTGGTATACGGCAGGACGTCTATCGGGTTTTGCTCGTTATAAATATAATTTATTAGCCTAGTCACCTAGTGGATAGAACGCCTTTTGTAACCGATGATCACGGGCTCAATTTCGAGCAGAGAAGACTAAAGTTTAAGTTATTTAATTTCTGTTTTTGTCTCAACGAAACCTGATTATGTCAGATAAATTTATGTCATATAACCTTCACACCTTAAGGGGAGAGACGGTCTTTGCTTTGTCCAGCAATTAATCCACCTAGAGTCAGGCCGTTTTCCTAAAAATATATACATACGTTTATAGATAATTATAACAATAATAATAATTAATATTGTACATAAACATATTATACACACAGGTTTTTGCTTGTAGGTAAAATTTTAACCTTTAACAATACTCGTTACGAGGATATTCTTTATTATCCATTTTTTTCCTTATCTAATATTATCTAATCTTTTTCAAGTTGTAATGTTTACGAACAAGGTCAGTGTCAAAATTACTGAATAAAGTTGCTGATAAATCAAAACAATGATTTGGAATACACATTAAGGACGATCGTTGAATTAAAATACAAAATTATATAATTTTAATATAGATATAAAGATGGTAAAAATATTACATAAAAAGAATAAGATAAACGAGCCGCTGAGAAAAATAGTTCGAACTCCAAATAGTCGTATTTCTGCCTGACCAGCTCTGCGCTTTATTATACTTGTGTATTATACTTGTGTATGTTTAGTGGCATTGAGAACTAATAATAATAGGTGAACTTGACATTGAGAACAGAGGCTCGTCATCGTAACAACATTTGCCGTCTCTACCGCACTGTACGATTACACTAAGGGTAAACAAGGACAGATAACGAATCTTTCTGTGTACGCGACTGTTTGTAGGTCAGTCGTGTATTTGTTCCGGACGATAGTCAGAAAGTCGACTGGAGGTTACAGAACATAATACATACATATTTATTTTTATTATCAAAATAATTTAAATGTAATCGATGTATCATCAATTTACACTCTTAAGTACAATTTAATAGCGATTACTTTTAATTTTATGTTCATGTTTATAAATATTGTAAAACTGATTCTTAAATACGAAACATACGTAGGGAAGACCGGGGCTAAAAGTTCCGATTTTTAGTTAACCTCAAAATTTGTTACGAAAACTTTATTTTAGAGTTCATAAAATGCGATCAAAATCAACTTACGTATGTTACTTTGATATGAAGGCAGTTTGGGTCATTTTTTGCAAGAATTTTTTGTTATTAAATTTTTAATGCCTACAACATACCCCGATTTGGGACAACTTGTTAACAAGCGGGGTAAGTTGTTATCACGTCCGTTAATGCTATTATTGGAGAAATAAAAACACAAAAAATCATTAAACCAAGTGTCTTTATTATCATCAGGTAAACAATTATACATTATAACAAGTAACTATAATTTGTACTAAATATTTTTTTGTCTATTTAATAATTAACAACTTATCAATTAACTTGCAGCTAATCAGCCTACAAAATCAGTTCAGTCTTCAATTATATTGCCTTATCTCAGTCTGAAAACATTGCCGTCATAGGCAGAAAAAATATATACTTATAATCAATTATCAGAAGATATATCAGAATCACAGTTCGAGTATAGGTTAATAACTTTTGATTCGATTGAAATAAGCCCAGGTAAGGCCAAGGTAGGAACTTGTCGACATTTATTTATTTATTGATTCTTCTATTCTCCATTCTTTTCCAGAACGTAAATTTGAGTAACTCTCATAGCAAACTAGACAACTAGACCTTCCCTTTACTTTTGCCTTTTCCATTTCCTTGCTTTGTTTTACCCTTCCCTTATAACTTTTATCTCTTTTTCATTGTTAATGCTCACTTTCCTTTTCTTGCTCTGCTCTTCTGCTAAAACTTGTTTTTCTGGAGTATCAGTTAAAACAGCGGAGCGGGCCAGCTTTTCTATTTTCGTGCCAAGATGGTGGAGTGTTGCAAGCATTGAATTTCAGTGCACATTCGTACTCTGTTTGACTTCGTCTGGCAGAAGACCGAAGAAAATTGAAGCTCATTTCAATAAATATTCTGCTAATTTTCTTCCTGTTCTTTAGTAAAGACCAATCTTACTTTTTTATAATCAACAGCGACATAATCTACTCCAGACCTTACCTTTTTTACAAATCTGTACAATCTGTACAAATGTGTCATATATCAAATATGTAACTTTTTAATAGTTTTTATTTTCCTTCCATCTTTGACAACTGCATCTGCTGCTTTTGCATCAACTCCTATGACACAGAAACTCGTGATGATTTTCGGGTATAAATACACATTGTACAAAAGAAAAAATATATGTACTCTATTATTGGTAAAGATGAATGGGCAAGATGTTGCGAGGTCACAACTTGCCCCCTAATAAAGGAAAATCTAGCCAATCACAGGTGTTGAAAAAAAACAAGATAAAGGTTAGGTTAGGAAACATACGTAATTTACGCATAGTGCATTTGAATATTAAATAAATCGTTAAATAAAAACATTAAAACACAAAAGGATAACTATTAAAATTCGTAAGATAGACCAAAATCCCAAATACGAAAATATTTACTTACGTGGACTTGAGACGACTGCCATCGATGCGCTGTGGCATTTCATTTCACGATGTGTTTACTTAATATTATTATCACTTTTACTCGCAGAGTTATTTCAAACGGAACAACTTACCTCGGTAACTTTTAGCCCCGATCATACATGGTTTATTGTTGCATGCATTAGCTATACACACGCATTGATTTGTTGTATAAAATATGAATTGCTAATAATATCAGTTACGATATTTTAAAGATTTTAAGTCAATTGGTCATTTTGACGCTAAAAAAATACCTTCAAAAGTCGAAATAGATATGTTTACTCCTGAATTTATTGATAGGACATGGTTAAAAAGAAAAAATCTATTTTATTTAAGCCTTTATTCGACACAAAACACCTAATTTAACATAAAATACAAATAAGCAAATAAATACATTAGTTCTCGTTCTCAAGCATGTGTGTACATCGAGAACAAATAGATGAATATCCTTGTCATTGATTTCTTCGCAATATGTTTTCGTTTAATTATATTATTGGATCAAACTTAAATCATAAACAAAATCCCTGTCACTCGAAAATGTAGTACCTATTTTGTTTTAATATATTTTTGATTTGCCACATCTTTCATATTGACAAAATGGAAAATAGCATTTTGTTACAAAATATCACTTCTGAAAAATCATTTCGTCTTCTTCAAAATTTAAAATATGTATTTATAATTATAAATATTTTTGAAAGTCTTGTCAAATATTGTTTCTAACGATTGTCCAACCTAGTTATTTAAAAGCGTTATCTAGTGGCATTTTCGTGAATTTCTTTGTCACAGCAACGCCTCGAAGCCTCTTTGTTCCGGAAAATTCCGCTAGATGGCGTGCTGTCTGAAGCCTTTAACTTAATATTTTTAAGCTCTTTCGTAAGATGGAGCTACTTGGCTGGTAGATATTGAAATACACCATCAGTTTTTAAAACTTTTTAACAACTGATTGTCATAGTACGTATTTTTTTTGGGTTTTATTGCATCAACATGTTTTTATTTTGATAATTTATTAGAATATAATAAATATATTCTACCTAAATCGTGAAGTCGTAAAGCCTGTAATTAAAATGTTACGATATAATAGTACCATTTATAATAAAGATTTATCGCCGTATAAATAATACCTAGATTTGCACCCGCAGCCGCAGTGACGATGACGCACGAACAAGCTGCTAGCGGTCGTCGCTCCCCTTACAGAAAAATGACGTTCTTGACTCAGTTTGTTTATTGCATATTTACCCGCGCTTACGTCACTTGTTATTTATGTGCGCTTACCTTTCTACACAAATTGTTTTTAATTTACATATTGAGGTATTTCATAATTTCTTTATGTATTCTATCCATACCTATACATAAATTTTTATGGGTTATTTAATTATTTTATGTATAGAATTACTATTTTATATTGTCAAATAGTAAGTGCTTAAAATCGTCATCACGTACTTATTATTTAGACAAATTTATATAATATCTATTTAAATAACTGAATGATATCAATTTTGTTATGGATGTAATGGATTAATGGTTAACAAACAAAAAAGTAAAAATTATATTTTTACTGTTACAAAGTTAGTTAAAGCTACTTGCTGATAGATGGCGCTAGAGGTAAAAATTTATAAAAATGTAAGTAAAATATAATACAAGCAGTAAATGATTTAAGATAATATATTGTAATAAAATAATTTATTATTTACATTTTGATGTAAATAATATACTTAAAATTATTTTTAAAACGCTTGAGCAAAAATTAGTATGCACTTCGAAGTGGGAGTTGTGGAACAGTTGCTATTGTTTTAAATACTTTGCATAAATAATGTATAAAACATTACCTTCACTTATTAGTTGTATATAGTTTATTATAAATCAAAATAAAACTTAAATAAAAAATTACATAACATTGATTATTCCATTTAACTCGAGCTTTAAACGAGACTAGAATGTTAAAGTAAATCGGGCACTCGTAAATAAATAAATTTGACATCAATTAACCAAATAATTACCACTTTTAGCCAAATTAATATTACTCATTCAGCCTTTGTGCGAGTTCGGAGAAATATAATCTAAAAGACCTTCAGTACAATATCGATATGATAGTAATGTAATAAAATAAAACGGTATGTTGGAGAAGGGCGGGCGATATCGTAACTGTAGCTAACGATAGCGGAGTCGCGATGCAACCTTGCAGAGTTTGTTGATCCGGCGGCGGAGAGCGCGGGCCGGGGTTACGGGCGCGCGGGGGGAGCTCTAACCTCCAGTGACATGTTCCTGCGACAGCAATGACATACCACGATGCACTAATGCCTAAACAGCCTACACCGACACTGCGAATAGGTCAAATATTCGCATAACTTAAGAACTTAAATATTAAATATACTGTAATATATAAATATTTAAAGTTTGGTTTATGATTATGATTGGAAAGCAAGTAATTATTTCATTTGATTTAATAATCAGCAAGTTAGATTCGTAGATAAATATGAATATTATTGTAATTGCTCAATTTGTTCTCCCGTCATTGTCTAAGTGTGCCTGCGTGACTAAAATATTGCTTGGTCTCGATCAAACGCGTGTTATTCTATGCAAATTCATGGATAAATGCCTCTATCAGCTCAACCATATAATGAGATAGTTAATAACAAATCAATAATCGAACATCACTCGTACTTGATTAAGTTTATTGTTCCAATTATAGGTTGCTTACTGCAATCGTATACACTTTACGTATGCGTTTAATACTAGTACTGAAATCATCTATTAATTGACAAGACTATGCAAAAATATATGGCAACAGATTACAAACTTTATAATATGCAAAACTTCGTCGTTATTTTTAGTGAGCGGAGTGTAATAAGAAATTTTCGAATTCCGAGAATGTTTTAACAAAGTTTAACCTAATTCGATGGTATACTTCATTAAGATTGTACATTTAGCCTGGGAGGCCCATTTCTTAACAACGCGTCTTATCTTCACTTTTGAGGCGGAGGTCGAACGTTATGTGCCTCAAAATAGAATATGTCTCTTTGTTTTCACCACAGATATAATTTTCACCGCTCCCGAAGCTCCCGTTTGATCTCGTTGCTCATCCAATGACGTGACCTATATACAAACACAATAGAATTATTCATGAAGCTTGTCACTCTAGTAATCGTACGAGATTGCTAAGCGTAAAAAATAACTTAATGTACCGTTATTTAGTAAAATTTATTATTACTGGGATTCAGACTTATAGTTACATTCGCTATGTTGTTTTCTTAATTAACTGTTTAGTTTTCATAGAATTCAAAAATTCTTGAAGACATTTTAGATTTCTATTTAATATTTAGTTGAGCCTGGTGTGATGCTGGTTTATATGAGGCAACGACAGTCGGATCTCACGATGGCGATAATTGTGAAGGTCGCGTCGCAGCTGGATTCAGCGTCACACGCCCAACTCCTCGGTATCATATCAATATACAGTGTGACGATATACTGGCCGTCACGTCTGCACGCTAAAATATTATGTAGTACGCGAGAGATAAGTTTTAATTTTGAATAACAGTCACCTCGGTCGGTGGCCTTACCTCATTTGAGTTCATGCACCCGCGCGAAACTGGGGCACGTACCTCGTGCGCCCCCTCCACCTGCGCTGCCCCTCGCCGTCCTCTTACCACCAGCTTTCATTGAAATGTTACTATTACTCGAATTTGTAATCTCGTACTACGTTATTAAATACCGACCACCACATCTCGTAACATTAAATTGGCCGATTTATTAAACCGATTATTCACTCAAACGTCTCACTCGGCTTTGCGGCTGATGTCCACTTGTTTATAGCATATGACTTACGAGTTCTTTGTTTGTTTCAACATTTATAAGCAGTAATGGAACTATGAAAAAATTTAATAAACTAAATTACGCTAGCAGTTAAGTACTTATTTAGATAAATAAGTGATGTCATTCTAATATAAATGGTATTTACATGATCATTAGCGTCCATGACACATTTTCTACGTGTCTTATATATGCTTCATAAAATATTTAATATTTCTTGTTACTTCAGCGCCTTTTGACGGTAATTACATCATTTCTTTTTAAACCCTTGAAGACGTTTTTTGGCTTATCTGGTTATTAGCAAACAATATATTTGTAGCTTTAATCGAAATCCTTCGAGAACCATCACATTATCCTCAATTGGCTTCCAGGGAAAAGCTGTCATAGCGACGAGTCCACTGAACCAGTATTGCGCTGTACCTACTGTCAGTGGTTGCGCAAGCGCACGGTGAGAAAGTGCGAGTAAAAGTTGACGCAACCGGCGTCACACCATTCGCTACCACGTCACACGCATACAAGCGCACATGTACATGTAACGTTATTTATACACAAAACATATAACTTTGACGTGTCACGCGTTGACGACACCCGAATACAATCGAACGAATTATACAATGGCTCTTATAAAAAAAAGTACCATTCGCATTCATATATCATTAAAATAAAATCATGTCAGTTACAACTAAATCGGCGCAGCGAATCTGGTTTGATTTACTTTTTTTTAATTTATAGCTTAACTTATGTATTTAAAAACAGAACTCATTTATTCACGGTTGATTTTTCAACAATAGTGACAATTTAACGTATTGACATATTATTACAATTTTGTTTTTTTTTTATCAACATTTTTTTAAGCCAATAAATACTATATTATATGATTTTGTAATTTGGATTTCTAGAGTAATACCCTCGATTACGTTAGTATCTTCAAGGTGTTGACTCGCCGTTGTTTGTTGACCTTCCTTTAACACGACGTTCAGCCGATAGCGTCCACTTTTTAATGCCTGGCCTCATCTTCGTACTGTTTTACCTTAGAACTATCAGAGAATTGTTAGTACAGACCTTTATGGACACAGTACAAAGTTATTCAACATGACTTATATTGAAAATCAATGTTATTAATTCTTAGCATATACACCAGAGGTATAGCAATTGCAATTTCGAATTTAAAAGTTACATATTTATAATGAACAACTGTTTTCTTAAGAACTATAGACCGGTAAAGATATTTGACCTAAATTTACTGAAATGGAAACACGGGGAAGCTTGTGAAGCTATAAATAAAACTAAAAAACTTTTAAAATAATGTTAACATGTACGTATAGTATATAATATTACAAATGCCATTATTATGCCGAATTCAGTAGAAGCCTTAATAACGAAGAAAATTGTAATGAAAAACATATATAATTTTTTTTCGTGTTTTGAAGTTAGTAATTTTCAAATGGAGGGTTGCGAGATCTCGGATGAGGGGTAAGCGGTGAGGGGAGTGCGGGGTGCTCTGTGGCGACAGAAATAGGGCGCGGAGGACAGAGCAAGGCTGCCCCGGTTGCCGTTCGTCGACCCGCGCCCGTACCTACGAGAACGTATATCTACGGGCTGCCGTCTGTGCGCGTGTGTGCGTAGTCGCTACGATTATACGGTTCGCGCCATATGCTCCGCCAAACTATTGTTATGAAGGAATCGGGATAATTAACTTCATGAAACTTTTATTATTCAATTCGACATTAGAAATCCATTTACATTGGCTCACACAGCTCTATGCACTATGATTTAATTAAGAGTGTTTTATACAGCTTGTGAAAAATACATTAGTAGGGGTAGATTATTTTTAAAAAACCAAATTTAGTGCGCCATCTATCGCAGAGTAGGAGCAACAATTATACGAAGAAACGCTTAGCAATGGCAGAACCGTCCTCTCCACCTCTCCCCCGCGATAAGGGCACGAGTTCGTTGCCCCGATAGAGGCTGACCTCAAAAACGAGGACACTGCAAAATTAGGACGGTGACAACGTAACGACTCGAGCGCCACTACTCTGCAAACAATTTTAAACTTTGCTGTATAATAATATGATTGATTATTGCTTGCCATCTACCATTGAACTACATATATTTGATCAATTAGGCAAATACGCTGACTCCGACAGCAGTAAGCTAGGTTGAAGTATTTCACTCTAGGATAATAATAGGTTCGGTTTTAATAAAGTGCTCAACTAATCTCGTATAGTGCGTAAACATTTGCAGTAGGAATATGAAAAATTGTATTATAAATGGGTTATGAAGGCTTGCATTATAAATAATTACAAAATTATATATGTAGATTGATTAGAGATAATACGTTAGTACATTGAACATAGAAGGAGATATAGGGTACTGTGCAAAAATATAAATACATATTTTGTAGATATTCCTGACCTACGCCAACCAACTTCATATAGCACAAACTATTCTATAAATAATCATGAGCGCTCAATCACCTACTTCATGATATCACAATTGTTAACAACTAAATATAGCTATATATCTTAGCATAGAAAATACAGCTATAGTTCTTCATAAAACGTCCAATCCATGTCCATTTCAAGATATATAGAGCGAAACATTATTTATTAATCTTTATTTATGATTAGTATACTTAAAAAATAATAATACACTAGATCATAAATAAATTATATGGTCAATAATTGAAATAAAATAAAATAATTGTGAAAAAAACCAAAGAGTAATAATCTAAATGGCATGAATTTGACAGTTAAATGTTACATTAATCTATTTTTTACCTGTTGTAAATTAATTATTTGATTTTATTAGAATGCGTTAAATGTTATATCGATATCGATACTCGCAAAGTGTTATATCGATAGTCAAAAATAATAACCTATCATCGCCCGGCGGATATCATTACTTTACGTTTGAAATGTAACTCTAAAACATTTACTAATTTTTCTTTTGTTTTTGTTACAGGTAAGATTCTACTCAGAAAAACCAAATTAATCCTTACTTATCTACAAACGTAAGTACGCTCTGTAAGTTAAGAATCTTAAAAGCATTTTATTTTTTACGAGCAAAACCCGTGGCTTACCCAGTGAGGAATTCAGTTTGTGACAAAAGATTTTCAAAATCTACCATTTTAATAAACATAATGTATTGGAATTGTAGATACAAATAATGTTAAATATTAGATAAGGGTAAACTAGTGGAAAACAAAAATACGTACTTGCTTTTGACAGACCGAACCGATTTTGATAAAATAAGACTAAACGGTACCTTGAAATAGTTTTTATAATAATTTATCTATTATTAGCAAATTAATAAATGGGCAAATTATGTAATGAAATCACAGACAGACACTGCAATTTTATTTATTTGTATGTACGAGTATATTGTATATTGATTATCACGAGCAATATTTTTGTCTACCGTTCTATAAAATAATTGTAGGATCCTTTATAGATTACTTTATAGATTTGCTTATTGTTTATAGAAATAAACATTCAGCTAAATTTTTAGCATGATGTTTACATTTAAAATATGATTAAGCAGTTTTTGGTGCAATACCTTCTAAAGTTACACTCTATTACAAATGTAACGTTCCAATAATTAGGGTAAATATTGCTTAATATTAACATTAAATGGATTTTTATTCTAGGATTGGATATTCCATTAGCCTTTTTGGGTTGTGTATTTATTATTTGAAACATTTTCTCCATATCTTTAATGAAATTTTATTCAAAGAATAAACTAAAAGTCGAAGAATCTTAAGTCAGTAAATCCTTGGAATCTGTGACAAAGTATAAAAATAGGATCACGTGGCATCCAGAATATCATTAGACACGTGAAAGGAAACGAGGTTGAGGGGATTATTCTGAAGCGTTATGTGTGAGTCCGATAACGAATGCAGTGGAAATGTGTTGGATGCACCGATCAGAGCCCGGCTAAATATACAGCGGTCGTCGAACTGCAAGTAGGTCGCTCCCTACACCACGACACAACCCTCGACAGACAGCCGAGGACAGAAAACGTTCAACTTTCGAGAATTGTTAAAAAAAAACTGATGAATATATCATGTTCGTACGAGATAGTTTTCACTGTTTTGTGTTGAATAACAAATGTTTGTTTTCTAGAGTTTTAATTAAAACTGCTTTGAACAACATAATATTAGGTCCTTACATATGGAATTAGCGTTTTGTCGTACTGACCACTTTGATCTGAAATATCTCCTATTTAGTTAAGAATTCCAAATTCAAATTTAATTCGATTCGAAGGATTAATGATGTGTAGGTACGGCGCTGGTGTCGCAAAAGAAAGCGCGGTACGTTTTTGGTTTCAACGTTTTCGTTCTGGAAATTTCGACCTTCAGAACCAACCCCGTATACGGCCGGAGACCAAAGTGGAAAATGAAGAATTAAAGGCTATTGTGAAAGCGGATCCATCACAAAGCACTTCAGAGATAGCCGCAGGCTTCGGGGTAAGTGATAAAACTGTATTAATCTACTTGAAGCAAATCGGGAAAGTAAAAAAACTTGAACGATAGGAATGAACCTCATGAATTGAGTGAATCGAACTTGCAAACAAGCGTCGACTGCTATGTGTTACTTTGCTCAACCGACACAATAATGAAGGGATTTTAAATCGAATCATTACTCGTGATGAAAAGTGGATACTGTACGATAATCGGAAGCGCTTGTCGCAATAGCTCAGCCAAATCCTGCCCTAAACGAAAATTGACTCAGAAAAAGTTACTTGTGAGTGTTTGGTGGACTAGCGCCGGTGTCGTTCACTACAGCTTTCTAAAATCTGGCCAAACGATTACGGCAGATATCTATTGTCAGCAACTGCAAACCATGAAGGAAGAACTAGTTGATAAACAACCGAGATTGTTCAATCGCTCTAGGTCACTGCTGCTTCACGACAACGCAAAACCACACACTGTACAACAAACAACCACTAAGTTAGATGAGCTACAATTGGAATGTCTGCGATATCCACCGTACACCCCGGACCTTTTTTTTTTTTTTTTTTGATGCTGTGAAAACGCCTTACGCGTTTCCCCCCACGGGAACAGTGGGGGGGGGGTATGTGGGGCTCGCCATATGTCCAAGGCATACCCACTAAAAACCCAGCGGTACCCTTCCCGTCTTAAAGGGAGCGCCACGGGATCGCTTGCGCATGCTACCGTGACTCCCCGGACCTTTTTTTTTTTTTTTTGACGCTGGGAAAACGCATGACGCGTTTCCCCCCACGGGAACAGTGGGGGGGGGGTATGTGGGACTCGCCGTATGTCCAAGGCACCGAGTGTGCCCCGGTCATCGGAATACCCACTAAAAACCCAGCGGTACCCTTCCCGTCTTAACGGGAGCGCCACGGGATCGCTTGCGCATGCTACCGTGACGCTCCGACGATGACTCCCCGGACCTTGCTCCAACCATAGCATACCATTTTTCCGGAATTTAAATGGTTTCTCTTTGTTTTTATTTTTATGTGTTAATTACTTATATAAGAAAGCCAACGGCATTTGAACATGTATATTCGAAATAGCTTCGACCTTCTTAATCGTTGAACTAGCGGTTTGATGGAAATTAACAACAGCCTTTCCTTTAAGAATATGCTTTTATCTGAACTTGAAACAAATAACTATTGTAGTTTGTTTCAAAATAGATGTTTATCAGACAGTAACGCAAGCGAAGCTCTATTATAATAAGTTATTGCCGTTAAAATTAATTACTACTGCTCTCGTTATTTCTAAAAAAAATATATTAAAGCTTATAAAAAGTTAATTTAAGTTTCGTAATAAAAAAACAATGTTCGACATCACACTCCGGATGAACTTTGTACGTTTATTCTGATCACGAAACTTTAAAAGTTTGATTGTATTGCGAATAGGTGTTTTTCCTACGGCTATGTGGCTAGGTAGCTAGATGATTAGGTGTATTGTAGACATAGGCGCAAGCGCGGGCGCTAGGCGCAAAGCGCGCTCCGCGGTGCGGGGCGGGTGTCGCAAGTGGGGTGCATGGCCGGCCGTCGGCACCGCGCGACCCTGACTGACTTATCTTGCGAACGTGAGCCGCGCGCAAATTCGCATTCTAATGCTGGCGAATTTTACAACCGCGGATTATTTATTACCAACACTATGCTCTACAACTATTATTCGTAGAAAAGAACGCTAAAATGGCTAAAATATAGAAAAAAATCAATGTTTAATTGTTTCAATTTCTGAGAACGATCATTTTAGATATTTAAAATTAAAATCAGAAATTCTTACATTATCTTACTTAGAATTTTCTAGAAGGTAAACATTTTAAAAACAAGCACGGTAATATAGGAAATGTGACTGAACTGTAATATTTCAGCAAATTTTAGTTACATAAGCAGTATTTTAGTTGAGTTAGTGTTTTGGTATAGTTTACCGGTGTAATAAAGTGATGCATAAATGAAGGTCAAACTATGATTCACCAAAAGATTTATAAATAAATATCTTCCAAGTTCATTGATCAAATTATTAGAAAAGTGAAATTTGCAATTATAAAAATGCCCCAGTATGAACGCTTGAAAAAATTGTTTTTATGTTAACCAAATTAATATATTCACAATTATTCACACAGCATATGAAAAACATAAGGAAGGAGTTTAATGGTAATTATTATATATATTTAAAGTATATTTAAAAATATGTTTATTGAAATTCAAAAATATCTTATAGCTTCAATGAAAGTATCCATAAAAAATTTATTTGTTTCAGTAAACATATTGAATATTATTCCGCGAAAAGTTATGATTGTTATTAGGGTGTTTCGAAATTCTTTTTCATTCATTTATTTTTTTAATCAATAAAATTCCAAAAATAATATAGTAAAACTTTTTTATTGGGTTATAAAGAAGTACTTAAAGGTTCTTATCAGTCATTGTGTATTGATAGACAAGTCACAGTGGAAAGCTTAAAATCTAATAATGAGACAAAAACGGAGACTATACCTTGATTTATTTGTAAAACATATTTATATAGAAAAAATACTTGATTTTAAAATTAGCCTTAATAGTCTCATCGATTTACGTAATATATACATTTCTGAAATTATATTTAACATTCCATAAATATATTCTGTGCGAAGAAGGCGAATTTGAAACAAGTGGCGTCGCGTGTTGCCATTTAAAATAGGTTTATTTCACCTTGATGTAAAGAACTACAGGTAGCCTTTAGGTATCGTAGTAAGAGGTGAGTCTAGGATCTCAAAAGCAGAGTGGCAGGGAGCGGCCGCGGTCGACTCGGACTTTGTAATACAATCGGCCTAGTCAGCGTTCGTTGCCCCGCAACGTCGAGGCCGCTGCTCAGCGCCGAGCGCGCCCGAATACCAACGGAAATCGCAGATCGAAGTGTTGGCGCTGAATTCAAATTTGCTTGCACAATGCACAGGTTGCACTAGGCTCAATAAAGTCCTCGAATGCGATACCACAATAACGATATGGACACTACTTGTTTGGCTTTATCCTTTAGAAAGCAACGCTTTATTCGAATTTAAGATTGGTTACGATGCGTTCAATCTAATTACAATCGTCACTTATAATCTTACACCGTAAACTACTTCGGATCGGAAGAATATCTTTAATTATAGATAAGCATAGGGAAGCTTCGATTTCAACCAACTTGCAGTGGAGCTCCGGACTTACGGCCTTATTTATAAACGTTGCTTAGTTACTGGTTAGCTAAACACTGATTTGTCTCTTTCTGTCATTATTGATTTGACATACGAAAGAAGAAGACAAAATGTTGTTTAACTAATCACCAGTTAAATAAAGTTTATGAATAAGGCGGTTAGTCTTTAACAGTCACAAGTCTTACTCTTGACTTTACTGACCATAGTAAATTAATAGTCATTAATACTGTTATTTTGTATAACTGAAGTTAATTGAAACAGGTAGCCCTGTTAAAAATATATCACAGGTCTTAATATGGTATTTTATAAAAAAATCTAACAAGCATTAAATGCCTGTAAATTTTTCATAGAAATCATAAGCTTGGTTGTAGGGCATTGTGCAAACTCGTCTGGTACCGCAAAACAGCAGTACTTGATATTGTTGTGTTCCGGTTTGAAGGGTGAGTGAGCCAGTGTAATTACAGGCACAAGAGACATAACATCTTAGTTCCCAAAGTTGGTGGCGCATTGCGATGAAAGCGATAGTTAACGTCTCTTACAATACCAATGTTATGGGCGTTGGTGGCCAGATACCAGCAGGCGGCCCATATGCCCGTCCGCCATCCTATGCCATAAGAAAAACTTGACGAGTAACGCTTGAGATGTTTAAAATGTATATTCAACCAAAATAGTTTATATTAATAGTTTTCTTATTATTATTTTTAAACTACTATGACACGCAAATACTTCGGTTACAAACATGAGTTTATAATATACGTAACGCTAAACACGCTATATACAATTAAAATTTAAATATTTATACTACAGTATTATATATAAAAAGGCGTGATATAATTGATTAATATCTTGTTAAACGTAATGATACCGAACATTAAATGAAAATAGATAATATGGACGATATAAACAATGTTTGTATACAAAAGCTACAGTTAAATTTACGTAATGTCGCTCAGAAAGCCGTCTCATGACACTTTAACCCAGTGCGGCGGATTCCGGAGACGGCAATGCGTCGCAACCGATCGCGTTCATTAGTATGGAGACAGTGGCTTGCCACTTTCACTCTCAACAACAACAAGTGTTACGCAAGTCGCAGCTCGACAACTCTCTACTCGGTCGCTGCTATCTCCGCGACGCGCAGGCCCACTTGCCACGCGCTAAACGAGATGAGAGCATAACTCTCGCAAGAATGGTGCAACTTCGCGAGTCGACGTAAGACGCATCCTCGTACCTAATGACGAACACAGAAATGAAAGTGTTTCGATTTGTTCATAGTAGGTCAGCGGAGTAGGGCAACTGGGGTCGACGCCCGCGCAGCCTCGCCAGGTGAAAGTGGCCCTCCTCGTCCCCGCGCCCTCCCCCTCCACCAATGGCGGTAAAGCGCGTCGGCAACTTACCTGCGCACGCGCATGTTTTTTGCAACTTGGCCATGGGACCTATTACGATAACTGCGAAACAGTGCTCCAGCTGCAAATATGTAAACGCATGGCCTTTATTGTCAATCACATGACATCATACAGAATTGTTAAATCACTGTTTGCAATAAGTTGACTGGTAAATTGACTTCCTGAACGTTATGAACTTACTTAATTTTAACATTTACATCATTATTTTATCATTAATGGTAATCATTTTATTGTTCACCAAAATAATGATAGCCAATCTTATCTTCATTACCGTCTTGTTTTCAATTTTATATCAATAATTTAGTCTCAATCAAAAGAGAAATAAAAATAATGCTTAAAAAGTAGTTAAATTTCTAATAAGCTAAACTTAATGCATTCAAGGCTCATTATCAATGAGAAAAAAGAAAACGCCACGATTTATATGAAACTAACGCACGTATTGTTAGAATATCATACATGGAACACTTTATGTAATCGCCAGACGGCACTAACTAACGATTGAATAGACTCATCTTACGTAAATATAACGTACTTACATACGTAATAAATAAGCGTTATATAACAACGTATTCCAGGTGTTTTAATTTGATTTTATTACGATTTGATTGTAATGCGAACATAAAATAGTATTGTACTGGTCGTAGTCGTTCACCCATTTTACTTATAAATTGATATTTTCATTTTGCTTAATTTATTAATAAAAAACACATACATATGTATTATGTAATTCTTTTGTTAGTTTTTTTTTAACCTAACAGGTTCTTATCTGTCATTATGCATACGTGTAGGATTTTGTAGAAATACTACTACAATAGTGATTATGACTAACAGTTAAGTGTTTTTATAAATTATATAAAATAAGAACTGAATAATGACATGCATTGTGTTATAGGAAAATCAGTTGTAGTCGTGCTTTGAAACCCGTGTAACTGTTACAATTATTAAAGTAACTGTAACTACTAAGTATTATTACAAAAAAACTTGTGATTTATAAGTTATATGTCGGTATTTCTCGGAAAAATAATATGATGTTCTTTACCAAAAAATCATAAAAGAAGAACAATACTAATGAAACGCAAGAAATTACAAAACGAAATAAATATAAAATGTAATAGTTACAATATGGAACGTTAGAAAACGTGGATCCTAATCGACGATCGCGATTCAAAATCCACCACTGACTTTTCTACTTCATCTGTAAACATAATATTTATTTCGTGCTCAGACGTAAAAGAAAACATCTTGAGGAAATCTGTATTGACTGATTGACTTCTGCAACTAGAGCCATAAAGTATGTAATATCATAATATGTAATAAGCGCCACTCTTCGTAAAATGAGAGTAAGCCTTTACGCAATAGTAGAACATTTATGGAATTTTTTTTAAAAAAAATCTTGATATTAAACACAAACACAAATTTGGTGTGATTTTAAGTTTCAGTATTGTATGTTGAACATATTTAGCTTAACATTAATCAACGAGATTGATTGACCTTAGCGAAAAATTTGATTACATTATACTTTTGTAATGTGTCGGCGTACAAATATAACTTTTATTTCGTCGTTCGGAAAACTAATACCCGAAAACCTAATCACATAAACTTCTACTATTTTGAGTACCTATTCCTACATTTGGCGATAATTTTTATATTATTAGCAAGGAATCATTCAACACACCTTTATAATTTACATTATTTAACAAAAAAAAAATGATTTTACAGTTTTTTTTTCCAAATTAGATCTTAATAAAATTTATCAAGATAATAGATAACATTTTAATTTAAAACGACGCCATATTGAGTTCCGGAATATTGCATTTAAAAATATTACAACGTTATTAATTTAATACAGTTTCTCCGATATGCAAGATATGTAGAACATCTCAATCAAGCAACAAAAAGACATTCAGTCGATATGAGATAGATTATAATATTTACAATCTGTGACTTAGATGGGTGAACGCTTGATAAAGCGAACCGAGGTTACTGCGAGCCCGTGTGGAGCGGGTTGCGACAGCTCAAACAAAGAAAGCGGCAACGGCTCGGCCTTGAGGAGTTCGTCGACCGACTTTTGCGCGTCGCAAGGTTTCGCCAATCGGACTTCTCGCAGCTCCAGGATATTGCCAATTTTATTCAACGCTCAAGGCTGCCTTGTCCGGGGCAGGCCTCTTACTTTTCAATTTTACCGGGGGAAAATTTAGTTTAATAGTACTTTATCAATGTACAACGTTATGAATATACAATTTTTTAATTTGAATAATACTTATGTAATAATTGTACTACTAGAATGCATATTTTATCGTTTTATGAATTGAACAGGTTAGGAAACTCATTGAATTGATACCAGCTCGAATACCTAATGTACGTATTTTAATTTAAAGTTTGAGACAAAACAAAATGTAGATATTATGTGAAAGTAGAATAGCTCGTTGATATATAAATGTCCTACTGCTGGACAAGGCCTCTCTTCTTAAAAGCTGATTTGGGGCTTATTCCATCACGCTGTTGTAGTGCGCGTTAGTTGGAGCTGGATACACATTTGGCAGTTTCATGTTACAAATTCAGGTTTCCTGACGATGTTCTATACTTTCTTCCCGGCTTAAACAGGTATGTGTGTAGTTTATATGTTCAATTTTGACTAATATAATGTTCTTAACCTCCCAGTTTATAATCTCATCTTTGCTGTTTCGGGTTGGAGCAAAAAAAACATTCATTTTAACGTAGCTGTCAATGGCCTCAATACATTTTGACATACTTATACGTTTACATTTATGCACACCTACAAAATGACGTACTCAAAACCTAGATCCCGTCTAGCAACACGGTTAGTTTTATCTGACAATCGGTCTTAAAAGGGTCGCTCCTATTTACAACTATATAATTTCGTTTCAGAGTCAATATGTATTTTCCCTCTTTGTAATAAATACAATTGGTAGGAAGATTTTATAGATTAAATAATGCGTTATCTGTCGCGTAATATTTCTCTGTCGCGTTATGTGCACGAAAACTAATCCCATTAACAGCTGACCTTCACTTTACAATAATTTCCATCATACATCACAAACATCAAACCAAACAGATAATTCTCGTAATCCAAAATCATAAAATGTTATTAGATAAGACTTCTATACTAACAACGTTTAAACATAGAAATTTGAAAAACAGATTGTACCTTTAATATTATATAACAAGTTGTATAACTGTATGACGAATTTGACGAGATATCATTTTGTGGGACACTTATGTAACGGCACCTAAATATCCCTCAATTATATTTCTGGTCCTCTGATCCTGTTAGAGTTCTCTTCTCTTGAACCTACTCTGTTTTGGAACGGTTTCACGTTGCTTTAATGCGGTTTGGTGGATGCAAATGTGGCAGAATTTCATCCCACCTATGAAGTTTTCCACACGATGTTTTCTTTCAACGCCGAGCACGAAATTTACTACAAGCTAGAAACTAGATAGATAACTATTATCTTTATTGAAATAAAATTACATATTCAACTATATACAATTGAAATATAAAGGTGCTATGTGGAAATTAAGTAATACTACTTTTCATTATCGATATGTATATTCTTGTGTTTAGTCTTTTTTGTTAATTTTTTTTTTCAAGTTGTTAATTGATAAAGTTGAAATGTCGCTTAGGCTGAAAAGTTGTGTTGTCTTTGAGTACAATTACATTTGCAACCTCGAAGTTGTTCCGGCGTTTTTATGTTTCTTAATATAATTTTAAATGTGATACCAAAATCATATGACTTTAAGTAATTATTTTTAAGTATTAAGTAAAACCGGTTTCACGCAAAAACGAATAATCCGATTGAAATGGAATTTTTACATTATTGTAAATTCAGAGTGGATTCTGATCAGAATATAAATAATAGAATTAAGATTGAATACCGGAAAAGAGAGATGGCTTCGAAATAAGTACTTGTTACATTACAATATATTAATTAGTTTTTCGTTTTGACCAAAAAATAAATTATTAATAAAGGTTATTAAAAATATGTAAATGCAAAAGTGCTTTATAACTGTAATTTGGATAAATTAAATTAACTGTAAAATTAATTTAATTAATCAGTGTTATCAATAAGGTTATTTGTTCGTACATTCGTCATAAATTACGTAAATCAAAACATGTCCAAAGTCAATAAAGTTTTACGACGGACACGGTAAATTGTCCGTTCGACCCTGAATTCTAAACAAAGCGACCGTATAGTGCCGTTATTTACGAGCTAACTCTTATCTGTATGTAGTTTTATGTAAAACTTTGATTATGAAAATATGAAGCGTTAATATGTATTCATTCTATTCAATGTTTTCTTTCTATATAGTTTAAGGTTATTTATTAATGATTGTAGCTTAATCTTGCTAATTTTTGCATATAATAATTATAGTGTGTGAAATAAAGCAATCTTAAAACATTAAATTAAATTCTAGTATATACATATATAAAAAGAAAACTAATTATATTAGAGCCGCTCGCCTAGGTACTATTACTATCAACGCACAGCCTAAATAAACTTTGAGTCCAAAAAGCTGAAATTTGGAACAAAGGTTTTCTTATAATAAGGAATGGAAATTTGAACTTTAAGAGGCGGGAAATGGAGAGGTTATCGCAGTATGTAAATACATTTTCAGGTTAATCTGTGCACAAGTATTTATTCAAACACTTTAAACTCATTGTTATAATAGAAAATCAATTCAGCCAGACCGGATAGAGATTCAGGAAGTAAGGACATGCATTCCGAGGTTCTGTTCTGTTAACGTGTCAACTCCTGTTACAGAAAATGTTTGACTGAAAATATTTTTCTAGAACGACTCGGCATAAAAAATGAGGCAGATCAAGGTCAATTACATGATCTTCATTATTCTCTACGTCTTATGAATAAACTAATGCGTAATTTAGTTCGTATCCAACCATGTTAACTAAGGTTAACACTAACATGACAATGTCATATTAATTATAAGCACTATTTGTGTCTCATTAACGTAATTTATATTCTCAATTATATTTCTATTAATCTTGAGTTTGAGTCATCTTATAAAATACGTAAAAGCATAATAAATGTAATTTATCATTAAGTAGAGATAAAATTACAAGGATAATTTATAGAGAACAATCGATTTTTACATTAATCGATTTATATATTGAGAGTTTGTGTTATTGGCCTCATTATTTATTTTTCCGTATCTTTAAAACAAGCAATAACAAAAATTTATTGAAATCAGAACAATTTTATTTTCATTAACATTGTGTAATACCATGTAGAAATTATTTACTGACGGACTGATTTTATACATATTCTACCGCTAAACAGCCATACATAGTATTGTTTTATCCGGTTCGAAATGTATACGAGCCAGAGAAACTGCAGGCACAGGGACATAACATTAATTCCCAAGGTTCGCAATGTAAGGAATAGTTGATATTTCTTACAGCGCTAATGTTTGGGCGGTGGCTAGTTATTATATACAAAAAGTAAATACAATTTAAAAACGATTATGTTATAAATGTATGAAATAATCGATACATTTGAACTCTACGTTTCGCAACAATTTTTATTTTATGCATTCACAATCATACAGCTTGTGCTCTTTGGTGTGTATACAATTTTACCATAAACATTTTCACAATGACAACCAAGAACTGCTCCGAGTCTTCGATTGAGAGTGACTTTCTTGAAAGTAGAGTACTTAGATGATCAATAAATGTCAGTCACACTGCGATTACAATGCAATTAGAAAGCGAATGCTACAAGTGCCAGCGCAGCTCGTCGTATCAGAAGAAAGCGTGCAACGTAGGAAAGTTGGCTGAAGGGGGCGGAGTGGGGCATGCGCGCACGCAGCACCAAAAGTGGTACACTTTCGATCTCTACTCGCGTTGGTGAGAGTTGCGCGAAAATGAAAGTGGTGTGTCATTATGGTCCACTTTCCACGCCGAGGTCAAAAACCCCGTAGACCCGGGTATGCTCTAAGCAAGTTAATTGACAGTCACCAGATCACCGCATTTTGTTATTACACCAACTTACTTTAGCTGCAGAATGTGGTAATCACGTACAAATTAACTTTGTATAACAATATACATTGATCGTTATATATATAATTATAGATATCATTTATGACTTGAATGAAACCTATTCTGTAAATACTAGTATTGAGATAACGCTGGATGGATGGGCTGTATTTTTTTATCAAGTTAAAGTTTATAAAAAAAATAACAGCGAAAGGAACAAACCTGTCGCTATAAAGAATTATGATTTTTTATTTCAACGTAACGAGATGTAGGTGAAGTATCATTACTGAATATGGGACGAGGGTGGATACAGGGTGATAGGTGAATGACCTCGTGTGACGTTAGTGCGACCTGATGCTGCCCGGACTCTAGAGCGAGCTTAACCCGAGCTTTGACCTGATCAAAATCTATATTTACATACATATTATTTATATATAGAACAGTTTGGCGTTTATGTTATTTCAGAAACTAGATAGAACGACACGTGATAATAGTAAGTATTCTATACATTTATAAATAGTGTACTAGCGTTTTTCCCGCGGTTTCACCCAGGTAGTTCCCGTTCCGAATACGAGATCTCCATTGGTGAAAGAATTTTTAAAATCGGCTTAGAGGTTTAAGCGTGAAAGCGTAACAAACAAACATAATTTCGCATTTATATTATATAGTTAGGATTAAATATTTCTGAGTAATTGAGTACAAGGTAGAAGGCGTATTTGATTTAAAAAAATAATATTGACGAACACGAGAAAATAAAACATACTATAAATAATATTAATCAACTTACAAAACTGAATTTATTGATTATTTAAGATAAATTTCAATATAAATACTCAAAGTTTCTCTTTCGATAAAACGAAACAATCTAGATCGTTGTAAATGGCCATATAGGAATAAATTATTTTATTGAAATTCTATTGTAAGTATTACTGTATATAAATATGTAACCATGACGTATGACCATGAATGTTGACGTACGTACAAGATGTTCAGCATTTTTTATAACGATTGTCAGGAATAAAAAAAATTATTATAGGACGCGCAGTGCCGTAGATGTATAAAAAAATGGTTTATTTTCGTCCGAGTAAAATAGACGATTTTCAATTACACGTATAGATAAATACATATATTAAAATGTACCATTAAAATGCCTTATCTCACATATAATATTTTATATGAATTGTAAAATTTCTTATCAACGAATTAAGCGAATAAACACAATGACGCATACTATACATTTGTAAGTATTCTACGATTTTTTTAATAAACGTATTGAAATCGACTTCATAAGAAAATAGACTTTATACTAATATATATAAAATTTAAATCAGTTTTAAAGATTAAATGGTCGACTGACCTTCGAATGTGAAAAAAACTATTAGTAGTTGTTACACAAGTTCTATTATAGAACAAAACATCAATATAACTAAGGTTACATCTGACGTATCAAAGGGATACGTTAGTGCTTCTTTTCATAGAATTATCGACGCTCATAAAAATGTCGTGTTTACGGCAGCTTGCGAGCTCTTAGCGGTAAATTAGTCGCCTTGGCCTAAAAACTGGTCTCCGCTCACCAACCGATTCGCCAATTCTAGATTTAGGTTTTCAGTTCAGTGGGTTGAGATGGACGCTTCCGATTCGGTTAGCGATGTTTTCGTCTAACGCATTATTTCGCCCAATCGAACGTTTGTAGCAATATCGTTTAGATGAATTAATAAAGGCAAGTCGATTTCGATTGAAATTGTTTGCTTTGTCTTCATAAGATTGCGTCGTAATGATGATGGGGTCAGATCAGTGTGAATTGTTGACAGGCCTCAGTTAAAAAATAAGCCTATAATATTTTAAATATACTTTTACTTAAAGTTATTTATATTTTACATTTGGATATGTGCATTTTGCTTCAAAATGAAAATAGACAACAGCAAGAGCAACTGTCTAAATTCTAAAAGAATGACAAGGTCGGAGTAACTAATATGAATATATATTTATTAATAGTGATTCAGACTTTGATTTTATAAAGGAACAAAATAAACGATTTTTTAATGACTCTCATTGTTATATTTTGAACTAATTCCACCTCATTCAGTGGTTAAGCTAACCTTGCAGGTAAAAAATAGCAGCACACCATGCTTTCGTTTTAACACACTCGATAACACTCGTTTAATTTAAAAATAATATTATTGCGCGATCCAGAACCTTCATAATAGGAATTTGTTCGATTTCATCAATTGACGAACAGTGACATAACATTTTTACCTATATCTATTAATAAGAAGGTGCATTTATGAAATCAAACAATAATGTTACATTACATTATTACATTACCGCTGTATCCTTTGCGCTTACGGCAAATCATCAATGTCATAAGTTAGAAAATTACTACATACAAAGTTGACAATTTTCAAATTTAGTGAAGGTAAGTTGAATATACCAAAGGGATCACGTAGGGGCGGGCGGCGCGTAGACCGTCTACACGCGCCCCTGCGGCGTGCGGCGGCGTAGCGCGGCCGCGCCATTCGCGCTGACGCCGCCGCCGGTCGCACGCGCCCCTCTCGCGTCGGCTCATGCGTCTCCCGTTAGATATGACTGTGACCGAGTGCCGCCGCCAGCAACTGGAACCCGTGGACCCACCCCAACCAACTACCACCGACGCCGACGTCCTGCTCGGCAGGGTCCTAGCAGGTGAGCCACAAAGATCTGATCACATCAATACTACTGCCATTGTTTACCTCGAGGCTTACAATGTTTATGTTGTTTTTTTTCTCATAAGTTTGTTTATAAATTATTCTTGCATTGTTAGCAATAACACACTGCAGTTCATTGTTTTAATTTCAAACTAAAGTCGCAGTCATTTGTCAGCATTTATTTTGTAGTAATGCGTGTTTATCCAATCGTCGATCAACTAACGCGTCCTCTATAAATATTGTTTATTGCGATTTATTTAAAAATAGTTAAGGGTGTAAATGTCCTTTTCACTTTCTTACTCGTCGAGACGTTCTGAGGGGGCGCGGGTTGCGCGCGCGGGGCAGGCCGCGTATCTGGGTCAAGCGGAGTTCATTGCCCTCGGCCTTCCCAGCTATATTCGACGTCGCTAGCTAATCACCGCCGCCTGTATCGCACTACTCACGCGTAGCATACTTCAAACTGAAAATTAAATAAATGTCATTCATTTAAAATAATTAAAGTCAATTTATCTATTGAATGAATAGCATTGAGGAATGGTTCTTTTTAGTTTCTTTCTCTAGTTCTAATATAATTATGACCTGTAATGAAGATTTGACTCTTTTTATAACGACTAATATCATTTTTAAAGTCATAAAGTTATGAAAAAAATATTTCTAAGCAAATTTGAGATAACTACGTCTACGTCACTTTAATATTAAGCACTCTACATGAAGGTGGAAACTTATATGGGACATGTCAATATAATTATAGTGATTACATTATTTGCAAAGAGAGTGAGTCTGCGCTGTATAGTCGACATCATGGTCGAGTCGGGTTTCGCAAGTAGAGCCCATCGCTGAATGCCATTTTATTTTGGAGGCCGTGTGCGCGCTCGGAGGGCCCGCGGTCAACGGCCCCAAGCGCTATCTAGGTCGCCTCAGAATAACCTAGCGCCGATACTCTAATAATAATCTAAGCCGAGCCTTGGGACATACTGTTGTCCTACTCTAGCCAGTTAAGCACAGTTCACACAAATAGCGACAATGCTTGTTTCGCAATATCTACCGTAAAGGCAGCAGCTAACTAGGTTTCACTATCTCTTTCTCTCTTGAAAGCGAAGCTCACTTGACAGAACTAGTTGAATAAGATTCTAGACTCTTTCGAACTTAGCTAATCATGCAATTTTACATAACAGACGACTTAAATTTGAATCATAAGTTTAAAAATATTATCAAAAAAATGTAAACATATAAACTGGTCCCGATTTTTTATAATAAAATTTAATAACTGATATAATTATTAATGCAATGATATAAAACACAATGCAGTAGATTAACTCATATATCACGCTTCCTTAAAACTTATACATTTTAAAGATATATATTTACAATTATTCAAAGACTCGATATAAACTCACTTTTAAAACTAAGGTATATATCGAATATTGATTATTATTACAAAAATCACATAACGTAATTTTCTTATATTTCAATAAGACGATCGTAGGCGATGTAACACACGAATCAAATACTATTAAAAAACCAATGAATATTTAATGAGCAGTGATTTTTAAAAATATAGAGAAACAATGCGCTCATATGACGTAGCCGCTTGCGCTTGTGGCGAGGCGAGCGGGCTCGGGCGCTCGCGGGTATAGGCAGCGCGGGGGGAGCGGTGCGAGCGGCGCGGACTCAGTATTGCGATCAAGGCCTCGAGTTCGTTCACCCGCTTGCAATTGGGTCACGCTCGCTGCCCTGCCCCGCACACCCCACACAAATAACTGTATTAAACTCACACTAAATCCGTCCCTGTAATGTCACAATATGCTAACAACTTGCATAATTACCTTAATGATTTGGGAATTATTAAAAGACTGCTTCGATCAATGACCTTAAAATCTAATCATATATAGGTCTTTATATTCATCGGAGGGTAAATTTATTGATAGATTATACTGAAAAACTAATATAAATAAATTCGGTCTGTAGAGAAAAAAACTAGGAAATGTAGTTTTTATAGTCTAATTACATGATAGGATGTTCGACGATGTAGCGTAATTAAGTATTACGTTGCTGAAGACAACTCGCGTCATCAATAGTTACATGAATGCTCATAAAACGGTCGTCGTCTTCAGCGAAAGTTGTCTGGGAAAAGTTGTAACTACTTGTCAGAAATATTTAACGAGTAGCCGCGGTCTAAGGGACCGTTTCTTAAAAGGGGTTATTTGGAACGTAGCCCACATCGCGCTCGTAAATAGGCCGATTTCAAAATGAGATTCAGAAACTCCTGTACGAAATTGAGGCTTCATAATTTACCAAATATTTATTTTGTTATTTCTGTTACAACAATACCTATTTATATACATTTAATCAGAATACTTGCATAAATACATTTAAAAATAACGGGAACCATTCCAGCTGCATCGGAGCGCAGGCATTTATGAGATATCGATGGACCCAGTTATTAGGCAACTGTGGCTTTAATTAGCTTAACTCGGTCAGTTTGACAGAGTTTGACCTGCGTATTCGTTATTCCATATATTCTTCGATATTGCACTAATATTCAGTTAATAACATAATCTTTAAAATTATAAATTTTACCCATTACTTTTATATGTCATTAAGTAAAGGAATACAATTATGTACTTTATAAATATTGAAATTTTGGATTAATGGTTTTATATGAAAAAAAACGCTTGCATGCATGCATGCATTATATAACCGTAATGTTTAAATGTAAGGGTAGAGACACCAGGGGTATAA
This sequence comes from Nymphalis polychloros, assembly GCA_905220585.2. Classification (NCBI taxonomy): domain Eukaryota; kingdom Metazoa; phylum Arthropoda; class Insecta; order Lepidoptera; family Nymphalidae; genus Nymphalis; species Nymphalis polychloros. Next base: position 8,454,391 of record HG992247.1, read on the forward strand.
CCGCGTGAAGAGGTGAGGAGGGAAGGGGGACGAGGCTGTAGGTCGACGCCCGCGCCGCCCTGACCCCAATACATTCAGCGCTCGCGTCACACCGCGCGGACCTCGCGTCCAGGCACATTGAGCGGAAAAAACCCATTGATTGTTACCACATCGATATTTCATAAACCTATTGCAAAAACTTTAAGTAAACATTTTACTTTAATTTTACAAATTACTTTACTGAAATATGCTTATAAATAAAAATTTATTAACATTAATAACCGAACGCTTTGGTCACCTGTACGTGAATCTTTAGTATCAGTTTTCTCATATTTTTGGTTATTTTTATAGCTTATCATATGTATTTTGAGGAAACATAAAATTTAATGTTTCGTTGAAATTTAAAATATTTACAAAAGAAATATTGTCGTATAGAAGTGAACGCAATGCTGTTAGGACATCATAATTCTATGAATTTCAAAAGAATACAAGAAATTAGCCACTCATAAAATAATGCAATATGCCAAGGACAGTTGCATTGAAGGGGGGTGTTAAACAATTTGTCTTTATGTAATTTTTAATGAGGACACGTGTTGTCATTCTAAAAATAATTGTGGTCTACAATACTGACAGCTCGAGAACACTAAACGATAATAGCGCCAAAACCGCATTAAGTGTGTCAGTGACCTTATACAATGAGTTGTGGTTAAAGATTTTTTAATTCTCGTAATATTTTCCTCTTAACCTGCACACATGGCAGTTCTATACGTATTCGTTTTGAGTACATTGAATCGAATTTATTGCCTTATATCTTTAATTAAGATTAGACAAAGTACAAGTTACCGATAAATTTGAAACGCTTTAATTATAACAAGATATATTCTATTATTATAATGTGTATTTGTATAAAGTACAATTGGATTATATAATAATATCGACACACTTTTTTTGAAATATTAGATCTCCTTCCTTAGTACTTATTACTATTAGTGGTTTATTATATATACAATATATTTACTTGTTACTTAACAGCTGACCCCAATTTATCTAAAATATTTAAATAGATAAAATAAGGTCGTAAAAAATACGAGGCCAGAGTAAATTGTATATTCTAAATATAACTATGTTACAATCGAATTGGTGGACAATTTTAAATTTGTAAATATGCCTTGTGTAAAAAAAAAACATGAATACTCATCACGTCTACGTCCAATGCCTCCAAATAGTAACAACGTAATTTTAAAAAAAACAATCTATATGATTATCGTGTGACTGTAATGTCATGTTATATGGTTTTGACACTTCGAATATTAAATTGGCCCCATACAATTTAGGACGTATGATTACATATGTGTATGACTACGCAATTGTTACTCTTACACTAAGCTGAATTTGATGATTAACTCCGCTTGAGTCAGCGTTGACCCAGATGTGGTAGGCCGTGTTGACGGTAAGAGGGAATCTACCTGCTCCAAATATTCCGATAGTAGGTTAGGGAGCGGGGTCAACGAACTCAGCCGACTCTGCCCTCGACTGTTTCTGGGCGCTGCTGAATTTTGACATATAGGTAATTAGAATGATTTTTAACATAGAAACAAAAATAAAATATGTCCTAAATTAAATGATATGTTTACAACGACGCGAAGTAATAATGTTTTAATACAAATTAAGATTTATTTGTTTTGACAAGATTAAAAGTTTGTTACATTAATACTATTACATATTTTTTTATATTTGTACCTAATAGAACGAATTATTACGACTAAAAGATTAAGAGAACTTTGTCGTATTAACGCCATCTAGCGTCGAATAGAACGTGAAATGAGAACCAATAGATGTCGCTTGCCTCCAGGAAATAATCCGTAACGTTCGTATCAATTGGAAAATTTGTATAGTTTTTTGTTACAAATAGCTTACTATAACATTCTTCTATTTACTTTTTTCATATTGAAGCCCTTGAGGTCAAATAGAAATAGAATTTCATATACATATATAATGAATAAATGTTTTATTCCACAATCCAAGATAAGAAAGAAGTCATTGTTATATTTTGTAGGTTTTATTGTTACTAATATTGTTTATACAAGACAAGGTATAAAATAGATCTTCAAATCTTTTAACTTCATTTAACGTGCATATTTGCAAATTGCGCTTTCTTAAAATATAATAATCATATAATAATGTTTCTATTAAAAAATAACCTAAAAATAGCGGGGTAAGGTAAGGTATAGGCATCTGTGGGAGTAGGGTGGTAGCGGGTGAGGCGGCATATGACCGTGAACTCAGCCGACCCCTGCCCCGTACTACGTCCCACACATTTCATTTCTCCAACATTGAATCAACATTACCAGTAAAATACCGTTTCAAGATATAATTAAAAGAATAAAGCCTTGTTTAGTTATTCATAATTTAGTGCGCGTTCTAATTTTAAATGATATTAACAACAATACCATTAAAGTTCTAAGGTTCGTGCCTCGGAAAGCACGTTAAGCCGTTGGTCCTGCGCCTGAACTCTTTCCGGTCGTGTCTGATTGCCGTCCCATCGGATTATGAGAGCTAAGGAAAAGAGAATGCACCTGTGTTTGCATACACACTTGTGCACTATAATATCTCCTGCGCAGTTGGCTAATCTCTCTTGAGATTGGCCGCCGTGGCCGAAATCGGTCTTGAGGACCCTTAAAGTTCTAAAATTTCATACTAAATACATATATTGAATTCGGTAAGATAATCTCAATAATAAAGATATATGAGTGGCAATCAAAGAGAATTGTATAATTGATCTTAAAATTGTTTTTGATGACGAGGATTTATTACTTAGCTATATTAATATTATCACATTGTATATTAACTGTAAATCAAAATACTTAGGGTCCAATTATAATAGGGGTTGTGAAACGAAGAAGGGGCTAATTATAAATTAAGGCAGACGAGGGTGGTAGGGGGTTAAATTGACGTCACGGGGCGCATGCGCGACGGTCGCCCACGCGTTCGCAGTTCGCACCGCGTCCTGCCACCGCTTTCGCGCCAAACTGCTGTCGGTTGCGCGCCGCGCGGCGGTCATAACCAAAACTTATCCGTCAATATCATGGAAGCCAGACGCGTCGACAATAATATGTTGCCACCTAATCGAGTCGCAGGTAAGAAATAATATTTACAATTTTAAATCCATCGACAAAATTATTTGACCCGGCGGTCATTCAACTCCGACCTCGATCTTAATAGCGGGTTGAATCACGGTCTTACTCTTACGTTATTTAGCATAATAATATTAGGTCTAGAAGGGTATTCCGAATCTATGTGTTGCATACGTTATTTACTGGAACGGACTCTGTCGGTGTTTTCCCAGCGTGCAGTTTGAGTTCATAGCTTAGGTACATCTTTTCATATTTATAGACAATGATAGTGTGGTTATAAATAAACGTTGTTACATAAATAACAAAATTGATTGATGGTGATTTGTAATTCGTTTGACTAAGCTTTTAAGATAGTTACTATAAAAAACAAATGCTTACATCGCTCGAAGACTAGACGTATGAATAACATATGTTCGGTTTTCTATAATAGGTCGTTAATGATCACTGATCATATTCTTCTAAAATAAATAAATATATGAAATGATTGTGTAGATTAACAAGTATATGGTTATTTATGTTGACAAAATAGTTGTTGTTTGTTATCGTAAAAATTGATACGTATATTTATTTTTGGAAGCGTTGACCGAATGTATACTGACATATACATGTCGTCATTCAGACCGGAACCTGTTAGCTCAGTCCTCAGCCCTGCAGCGGTCGCCACGCTCCATCGCGCCCATACGCCACGCGGCCATGCATATTGCATCGTGCACTCACATCCGTTCCACTTTTACGCATATCCTCTCCGACATATATGTAACTTCTGAACTCTGAGTATGGATTTATATAAATAATACGATCGGTACCGCGACGTTGTTCGCACCGTAAAACCTAACCTAAAGAAAAAAAGATTCCTAGGATATGGTGTCCTACACGTTGAGTCTGATTGTTAATGTTGGAAGTGGTGAGTTAAATTACGTTTTAATTAATTTAGTAATTTCTGTTTAGATACATAGATATATTTTGAAATTCATAATTACGGATTCAGTTTATATATTAATACACCTCTAAGTACATGGTCACGCAACACATTACAAATACGCTTAGATTCAAATAAGAATATATCTATATATGTAATTGACAATGGCATTTTATTGTTAAATGTTTTATGTAATTTCACCTATTACAATGTGTTAAAATCTTGCAGTTGAAGTTAAAATCAAATTCACTCAATTGAGTTGAAAGTTTGCACATCCTTTTAGTGTTTTTGACAAACAAAGATACCATTACATAATAAATATAGCGAATTGTTAAAAAAAAAACCTGCCATAAAAGTTCACAAAGTTTTTTTTATCTTTAATTAATAATAATTTACGATTTCATTGTATAAAGTTACTATTAGTCTCATACTGCTACTTATTGTAAAGTCATCAATGTAGTAATGTAATAAGTAGTTTAAACGAAAACTTTCACGCTTTGTATTTTAAAGTAAATTTGATAAACTACATAAAATTGAAAATAATTATTTTAAAACGACCTCTGATGATAAAAAATCATGTTTATTAAAAATTTTACGAAAACATCGAAACGAAACATTTTTCGAAATATTTGATTACAAAATCTAATTGGGATTAAATATAAAATTGGTCTGATTTTCTAATATATGAGCGCTTAAATGATTCTTACAAGAATACTGACTATAACATAGAAGTTTTACTTTCTAAGCGTCTATCATTTTCGTCCTATATCTTAATGGCAACGTTATGGTCTTTAGAGTGTAAATTTTTCTTAAAATAAAGAAGGCGTATTGCACAGCACGGTTTCAATCTGCTTCAGCTCGAGGGCTCCTTTCAAGAAATTGTAAAGCGAGACTCGACGTCGCCCTACACAGCTGCAGAGGAAAAAATAGGTGTGTGACTGAGTGTGCGTCTAGTACGCGACTATGTACTTAGAGTGCATCGCTCCCGGGCGGGTGTCGTCGCACTGCATATAGGCCAGTGCACGCGGTGCCCGAGAACCCCCCCGCGCGTCTCCTCCTCGCTGCACCTCGCGATTTTCCATTTCCATCGTCCCGCTCGCTAATTTCAGTGCGCCGCGACGCGCGATGTCGTAATGCGGAGAAATTCCACAAACCTTTCTCTGAACGTGTCTGTTGCCTTCCGCTTTAGGGCGCCTGACCCGACTCGGATAGACAGGGAAACTGGTGTTATGCAACTCTATTATACCTACTTATTAGTTAATGTCCGCTTTGTATGTATTCAGAAGTATTTTTCCTTTTTTCTGCATTTCAAGAATCGGTCTATCATAATATGTACTAGTATGAGATATACGAGTCTTATTAAATTATTAATTGCCTGTAGTTTTAAAACCTTCATTCTCATAATTCTTAGTAGGTATACCTTCCAGCCCAATGAGGCAATAAATAATAAATGTATTTATTATTTAACCTGTTTATATTAATTATTTTTATTTTTTTACTACTATTCGACGTGAACACTAATATTGTAACAATTAAACCTTAATTATCAGAACGATATCGATATTGCGAAGAACGCCTTTGCCCTGTCATATATGGGTTCAAAGCGCTCCGTGACGAAGTTGCATGTCAACAACGTCGTATGAGCGCAGTCTGAGTGGGTGAGTTACGGCATTATGGTGGCGAGTGCACGGATGTAGTTACAAGTTCCCGCGGTCGTTGCCCGGCCGATGCGTGCGCGACTCCCCTATATCGGCTAACTGTGGCGCGGAAACTAATTCTCGCGTCCCACAGTCGCCAGTCGGCTACGTTCCTCACACTCTTACTTTATTCAAATTCGAATCCATAACTTGTTGACTATGAATGAGACCTACATAGTTTTATTCCTCTAGTTTAGTCGAACCGCGCTTAGGGGTATTTCGTTTTTACTCTTTTGAAAATTTAGTATGAAGCCTTCAAATATGAATAAGTAATAATAATGCAGAGCGAATGCGTGAACGCGGAAACGGTTTGTGCCGTTAGGTAACTGTACAGGTCTAGTCTAGAACAATCCTGTGCGAGCTGGCGATAGGATCGGACGACACGTCCTGAATTGATGAGTATTTTCGTAACATTACATACTTTTAAAAACTACACAAGATACTATATAATGTACAAACAGATTTTACGTAGTATGTTCAATATGTCTGTACACACATAAGACAAGTACTATTTATTCATTTCACGGTATTTAAGTTACAGCGTTATTTTTTTTACAAACGTCAACCATTTTTATATCGCATGCGAAACTAATATGATAGACATTTATAGAAAAGCATTCAATTTCACTTAAAATTATACAAATATCATTTGAGTGCAAATTATATATATAAACAAAGACATTTACATTAATAAATTGGAATACATATAATAAAATCCATATCTAAAATCTAGCCAAAAAAAATTACCATGTGATATAAAAACAACAATTTTCATTTATAAAACGCATTGATGCAAGCAATTTTCGAACTACTTATAGCCTAGGCAAAGGTAAGGGATATAAACCGGGGTGTAAGGTGAATGACCGTGGTCGTCGCATTGTCGTACGAGTGTCGCCACAAGTGACACTTCACATAAATTCTGTCCGCTGCATGCAAATTCGTCCTTATGACATCATAAACTTTCTACCATATTATTCAATCGATTATAAATCTATAGTAAGAAAGCAACACAAAACATCTATTGATCGAATTTTCAAAATAATAATGTTCCCTTTTAAAACTGTGAATTGATTTCTAATGTAACAATAAAATATACTAACTAACGTTTTTACCTATACTGACGTAAATTGCGTCCTTGAAGCGACACAATTGAATAAATATCGTATATACAATAAGTAGGGTCAGTCACCCTTTTATTGTTTAGCAGTCAGACTGTTTATAACGCGCTATCGATGTAATAATTCCTTAATACTATTCAATATCTCATCGTCATTATACAACAGACGTATTCACCGACTTCTAGTAATAACATTGTAAGCGTAGGCAACAATTAATAACATGCGGCCTGCCTAGCAAGGGCATTGCCCTTCCGTAACGAGCTATCGTGCTATGATCATCGACTACGATGTTTAGTTTACTTGTACCTAATCTAAATTCAAGACAAAAATGGAACAATGGAATAAAACAATAATAATATGAAGAGCGTTCTAAAATTCGACTCGATTCTCTTATATATTTTGAAAAGTTTAAACACATTATTAAAAAAATATTTATGTGTACTAAAATATTATGATATAAAAAACATTTGTATGCTCATCGTTGATATTATTTTATTTAAAAAGTTGTTTTCGTCTTTCCTTAGAAGTTAAAACGCGTAACTATAACTGTGATGTCTCGATGTTTCACGCGCTTCGGAACACTGACTCACTCTGCCATTTAACACACAGAGCAATAACACTTGGCTTTTTGAAAGATTGCTCATACCTTTACTATTTAAATATTGCTTTACATGCAAGTTTAATTAAATTCAGAATCGATGCCAATTTGTTATCTCTACTCAGAACCCGTATGCTAAAATTAGGTTTCAAGAGTTAGGTTACGACCAGGATAAACCTCCTAAACAGAGCTCCTTTGTTTAGTACAAACAAACGGTGAAGCGACTGTATTATCAGTGACATACATAGCTCACTCGATAGCACAGCGACGATAAGCCGAACAAAACATCGTTTCGGTACATTGACCCAGAATTATATAAAAAAGCCCTCGATTTTGATAACGACGTGACAATGACATTTCGTTTTGACCACGCTCTTATTGAATGGTATTATAAAATTCTTTGTTATCGAAATCGGATATTTACATAAAGAATTTTGCAGTCTTTAAAATATTAATAAACTGTTGTTGGTTTAGCTTGTTTGGCGTCAGGGGCTGGAAAGAAAAAGCAAAAAACAGACTCGTCTGGAGGAATATTCTCGACCAGGCCAAGGCCCACCCGCGGCTGCATTGCCAAGATGATGATGATGATTGTTGGTTTAGCTAGTATAGCACCGGCCATTTAATATATTCATTATTTTCGTTACGATGTATTCGGGATGTTATTAATAAATGTAACACGTGGCCAATCTGAAACAGCGGTGCAAGCGGCTACGGGCGTCAGGCGGATAGTCGGATACATGTCAACTTTCTCGCGGTTACGTAACGCGGCTCGCGGAGAGATGTACTAGAACGTTCGGAGTCATCGACCACGGAACTTACGACACTCGCTTGTGTACATTCGAACTTCGAGAAATTTAAAATTAAATATTGTTATAGTAAATTTGGAAGTAGTTTTAAAGTGTTCTTCGGTAGTATCTTCTTAATTGATTCAAAATAAATATTTAATACAAGAAATTATGTTATCTACAAGTCTATCTATAGTATACAAAAAAATATTAAACAATTTATAAAACAGATAATAAGTGCTAGTTCGTTAACTAACGCATTCACAACAAAAAAATACTTTTTTATAAAATACAAAAGAAAAAAGTTAATAAAATCTATTCTTACAACTTACTGTATTATTAAACCAAGTCAGTAGAGTCCACATGATAGCATGTGATTTAGCGCTCCACATCTCATGATCTCATTCTGAAAGTTGCAACATCCTGCGGCCAGTATAATGGCCATAGCTCAGTCGACATTTATACACTGCGTTGCGATGCTGCGTTGACAGAATGATGATAGGTATAATTCTGATATCTGTTGGCATCCGTAACCGTAGCCCGTGGGTCGTCGCTCGCACAGAGGTCAACGCGCGGCGCCACCTCCCGATGAGCTTAGCTTTCAAGACTATATTAGCGATTATTATCAATCCTTGTCTTATTTATTATTTCTTTCCTTGTTTTTTATTTTATATTAATACAAATTATGTTTTAGATCAATGTAATGTACATTGAAATATGTTACAGTTGTGTGGAGATTTGATACTTCTATGAAATATTTATTTATTTTGTAGCTAACATCAGTAAGTCAATGTCATACTAACACATCTACTTCGAATATAAAGAGATTGTTGTAAATAGGTCAATATCAAAACAATATTATTATTTATTTTGGGCATGAATTATTTATTTGCTTTGTTTATGTTCTTTGATATCTGTTATGTCGGTCAGGAGAAAAGTAAATATTCGTCGGTCGCCCTTCAAATGTTATCTTTTTGAAACTGAGAAATGTTTAAAAATTATACTATATAATCAGAAAAAGAGCAAAGGTAAAGAATTAATGAAACTAAGCATGCTTTTGGATTAGTCACGTGGACAGTATCATTAACATGAGCGGACGGCTAACACAAGTGAAGGGGCGGAGGTAAGCCATGACACATCAGCAATTATAAGTGTGGAGGCGTCATTGAACCCGTGTTATTGCGAAACAACGGAAACCAGTCCAGTGCCCCGTCCCACTACCTCCCCGCAAGACCCGCTGTTCCTCGCGCAATCCACTACACCTGCTGCGAATTTTTAAAATCCTAGATTATAGTTGACATGCGATCACCTCCGATATGACGTGATTGGCATTAATAGTATACCGGTTATATCACCTAAAGCTGTGTTCAATTCAGCATTTTTAAAATAAATTCTAAACTCGATGGTGACAGTCCAAAATATGAAAACCAAATGAGTCCAACTATGTCAATAAAAACAAAAGTTTGATGAAACAAAAAGAAATGAGTTGAGTACTACCTAATTCATCACACAATACATTCATCGTTCTTCCAATTAGTCATATAGAACAACAGAAGTTGGAGATAAGAGTAAAACGAGTTGTTTTTGCTCTGTAGTGTAAATAATAATTATGTCATAGAATGGTTGTGCTGTCGTTACATCGTACAGCAGCGACCTAAAAAGTGACGTGGCCGATAGTGGTATAGTCAGGGACAACGGCCGCGCTGCCTCATTCGCAGGAATTGCAGGTAGGCTAAGGGGTTAAAGAACTCTAGTGCACTATATCAAATACCATTGAACTCGCTCTGTCCCACTCGCACTATGCACCCCGATGCATCGCTCGCACGCCTCATCGTGCGAATCCTGTCCGATTACGCGCTACGCATGCGTATGACATGATCTACAGATACTTAACTACTATGCACAGAGCAATGCGCCATACCTGTTACAAAATAAAAATACAGCCGCACATGTTAAACTTCATTCAAAGAATCATCCTGTTGCGCATTAATGAAATTATTTTTTTCCCAACAAAATTGTAAATAACACTATTTGCAATTTCGCACACATTATAACAATTAATATTAAGTAGCACATACATAGTATCCAATTCAATTACCTAAACCACTTACTTACCTACAATAGTTTATTACGTTCAAATTACAATATCAACTGACATTACCTAATTCAATACGTGTAAATTGAATACAACGAATTACAAATATTATTTATTCGGGCTCTAAATGTTATAAAATGATCACGTCAGTATCCTATTTAAAACAAAATGCCATAACCCAAGTAAGTCTACGTCCTTTGTTTAGAAGTTTAGTACTAACCATATGTCAATAATCAAGTGTAACGAGTGGAAAGTTCAAAGAGGGCATCGACTTGAAGCTAGCCTGCGAGCCTGTCGGCGGTTTTTGTCGCGCACTCGCTAGAAAATCGAGTTAATTCGCATTGCGCACGACATTTGATCGCTCAGCGTCGATGTCTCTCGATCAGGAAGAGATAACCCGAGATAAACTCGCGATCAAGGTTGTTTTGCATAAAAACATTCAAGTTTACCAATTACCTTTAACTATCACACAACCTGTCTGGAATTCTTTTGAATAACTTAATATTGATAACACGCTTACATACATTATATTTTGTAGTCACTATTAGTGTCAACTACTTTAAATATTGCAACTTTACTTGTATAATAATGTCAGATTGTCAGTTCTCTGTATGTTCAATAGAAAACAACTGTTTTTTAAGAGCCAAGATTTTCTTATCACTCTTATAAAATATTATAATAACGGATATCAAAATTATTACAAAAGTAATGTCAGTTGATCAATTGATGAGTCAATGTTTATAAAGTTATTTGGTAATCCTACGTGTCTAAAGTGTTATTTAAAATCTTTATCTTACATATAATAAAAGATTTAAAAAAGAGAATGTATGTTCGTGAGATACGGTCAGATGAATACAGCGAAATCATGTCATGTTTTTGGGTTTATATTGGAAACAAACAAGATTATATAAAGAAATAATAATAATCATATAATATATAAGTAATATATAATAAAAATAATATAATATAAAAAACAGAATTGAAGAAGTATTTACTATATAATATATACAAGTATAAACAGCACAAAATCTTCAAGAACACGAGTATACCGTGACTTTAAAAAGTGATAACTTCAAGGTAAAATGATAAAATGTCAATGAACTTGATAAAGAGAAATTTAAATGCACGTAGGCGATACATAATGTAATATTTGATTCGTAGCGATTTAATCTTTGTAAAATCAGCCGTTTTTCTGCCTTTGCCTAAGTGAGGGACATTTACGGGCTGTTAATAAAGTTAAAAAAAAAAATGTAGTTTTTACAAACTTTTATTTCAACAATCATTATCATTTTATTTATTTACATTTATATCAATAAACACATAACTAATAGTAACAATTTTGGACTTTTTTGTTGTATCATTGTCTTACACATTTGATCTCGTCTACCTGGAAAACGTGTACTAGTAATTGAGAAACACATAATGTCAAACATTAAGTGTTTTCATCGTTATCTAACACGCATTATAGTTTTGAATAGTTGTTTTGCATTGTTATTATAAAATAAAGCCAGTGAAGCAGATCTTGCGCCCTGGTGATTCAGCAGCAGCAGTGTAGCCTGTGGTAGCAGCTAACCATTTCCACAAACAGCATGCACCTATGTCTCAGAAAATTCAAAATACAGCTACAAGTGTCCCCTCGTATATTCTTGCTACGAATCTTGTAACGCCTGTTTACGTATACTTTCAAGAATATTTATTTATTTTAAAATACACACTAATTCGATTTACATTTACTTACAAGACTTACTTGACATTACATGACTGGAGATCTTTTTAATCAAATTATAATTACGTATATATTTTTTTTCAATTTTACTAAATCATTTTATAAGATAAATTCGTGTATGAATAAAATACAACTCGTTTCATTATGTTAAGTTAACACTTCGACGAAAACTAAATTAGATTTAAGAAAAAAAAAATTGGCAGATATCTCTGCCAAATATCCAATTCGGAAATGACGTTTTTAAATACGTGTTACCTTTTTAAATTATTCTGAACATAGTTGAAGTATGACTATTATTCATCACTATTTTGTCAAACGACTTCATGTATAAGCAATCGCAAATGATTAGCATGCGTTATCGAACTTTCGATGAGACTATTTTCAATTCAAGGATATACTTGTCAGTATTCATGCCTTAGCTGTAAGTAAGAATGTATATTATTTTACTAACAATATAATGTGGTTTACAGATTACATAAAAACTGTTACACTAATACGTAACTTTTAAAACATGGCAGGGCATAATGTTGTATATTTTATAGTACGTATTTATGTTCTCATGATTGGAAAATCGCTGGATAGAATAAATGCCTGACAGAAAGTGCGTAATGTAAATATAAATAAAATAATTTATCTATAAATATTTTAAAGCAACTTCGACCAATAATATTTTAAATTACAACAAATAAAAAAAAAACAATAAGTTATACAGAGGTGGAAAAATGCTGTTATATAGGTTTGGTTTATTTTTGCTTCGATAGCGACTGTGTAGTGTGTGCAGCTAGTCGACTATCAACGACACTTGTTTACTACGTTGTTCGCAGACCTTGAGATTCGGCGGCGGTCACTGGCCCGAGCCTTCACGCCGATATTATACATTTTTTTATCAACCGCTCAGCTATTTGCACTGCTAGCTAGAATTAGAAAATTGACTAATCTACCTAATCCTCTCATTTGATTATAACGAAATATTTATTGCTCTTAATTTAAAAACGTTGATAACGTTATTTATATTCACCTAATTACGTTTTAAGTAAAAGGCACAGTAACGCGGTTTACTTTTTATTCATCGTCTGTAAAAACGAATGTCTAATTACATTAAATAATTAATTATAACAAATGTGTCGCTCTCTTTCATACATATTTCGAGCAAAGTTAATTTAAAATTTTGCTTGCATGTGTTAATAAACGCTTTTAACACATTTCAGACTACATTGTGTGTGTTACAATAACGAAAGAACACACAGACGTAGCTTCGTGTTGTATTGGTCATTGCCGAATTTGGTGGAAGTTTCAAGGACGACAAGCTCGGGTTCAGTAGCCACCTTCGACTGTGAATGACACCATTTCGAGCGTTGACCTTATACATTTCCTGTGCGGCAAATAAAACTTCATGTTGATACGTTAACGTGACTTCATTTATAATACATACTTAATGCGCCAAGTATTTAAATTTTAAATCATTCTGAAACAGAAATAATGTGTTTATTTAAATAGAAGTAGTTAATCTAATTTTTATTACGCAAACGGCAAGATTGTTCCACTTGAAATATTTCCACATAAATTTTAAGTATAGATACTTTATAAGCAACCCATTTAATTAATTTATTTTTATTTTGTTACAGGTAAGTGAATAATACGACTTCGAAGTTATCCTCGTGTTATCTCCGAGTATCGGTGAGATTCGGCCGAAGCAAATTATGATTGCACGTAATGCGTTCTCGTTAGAGCACAATGCACCAGGTAGCAGGCTGCAGTGGTGAAGTCAGTCACCCCGTCCTAACGGCGCTCGCCCTATAGCCGCTTGACTCGCGAACAGCTACTCCCGTCATCGCACCGCAATTGTCGTGCAATCGCTTACTAATGCAACTGCAACTGTACTCCTAATGCATACGTAATATCATCGGTCGCATCCATAAATTCTCGCGCCTTCCCGGCTTCTACCACTACCCCTAGAAATTGTGTATTCATTTATTCGTCATAAATCGAACAACTAAGTTAAGTTAGATTATACATTGAAAAGCGTTAATGACGTCCGAATGTCCTGCTGAGTCCTCGACAGTAAACCGACCGCAAACAAAATCGCCACGTTCATGTATTGTTAAAGCTGAATTGAACAATTGACGTCTGCGCTTTGGACGTTACAATTGTAATGTTTGTGTAAAAAAATGTATGACCCTGAGAACCATTTTTTTAACATAAAAATGTACATAGTCTAAAGAAGTTGTTAAAAAATGATTTGATTTATATCAGCGATTAATCAAAGGAAGCATTTTAAGCTATCTATTAAACCTATATCTAAACTATACAATACAATGTTGTGAATATATTGCAAAATATCCCGCTGATATTTTATCATTAACACTAAATATTTGAATGAGGGTTCTTCGTCGATATCGTTTAGCGAAGACACAAAGCGTCTTCAATCTGGGAATGTCGGTTACGAATCGTCCTAACAAAAGGAAGCTCAAAAAAGTAATCTTAAAAAGTTCAGACCCTCGTTTTTGTCCCAAAAAGGTTTAGATTAAACAATAATTTATTTTTTTCAATTTCACAAAAGAGTTATATCGCGAAAATCGTAAGAAGATACACATATTTAAGCAAAAAAAATGGACGCGTTACCTGTTTGTGAAATCTGAGATGAAAAGAAAGGGTAGGTCGATTCGCGCCGGGGATTTTTTTGCAAGCGGTCGTTTTCGTACTATTCTTCTTGTAAAAAACTTATTAAATGGTATCCTTTAAAAATTGAAATTAAAAGGAAGTCAGATTAAGGGTTAAAAAAAACTATTGAAATGTTTTATTCTCTTGGCAGATGGTATAATTTACTTCATGCTCGATGCCCTAACAATGATATAGGTCAGAAATAATCATTATTTCTTAGGGTTTTTCTACATAATTTCGATAAAAAAGTGATTGTCATCAATTTAATATTCAATTATTAAATAATAATAACAACGTGCACATCACTTGAATAATAAAACTTCGTTTAAGTATGAAAAAATAAAAACAATAGAAGAGGCAAATACTTAAAAGTAATTATAATAACGTTTAATATTTTAATACTAAAAAGTCTAAAAGACTATTATTTCAAACACGTCGTCTTCAGTGGCGATAATAAGCACTTATCGCTCCCTAGCACCTAAAAACATATACGTTAATGTTTACAATAAAATGACTCGCTGTTTATTATTTAATACTTTCATCAAGATTTACATATATTTTTTTAGAATTGAAATTATTTATTTATCGAACGATGGCAATGTGGTACAGACACGGTGGGAACCGTTACACGCACTCGCGGAGTTGAGTGCACGCGCGCGCGGTCGCCGACACCACTAGTTATTACCGTCCCCACTCCGCAAGTATAGAAAATTCTTTGCCACTATTCTCTCTTACATAACTCATAAGAAAGCAACTGTTGTTAAATAACTCCTCAAATAATACTCGTGATATGATTATAGGGAAGGAATTTCGATCGACCATATGTGTGCCTTTTACATTTCTGGAGACGTGGCACGCGTAAACATGTGCACATATACACGCATACACGCGTACTAAAAAATATATTTCCGCCCCGTCATTATAGAAATAAGAAATGTAAAAAACTTCCGTATACCTTTCCACTTTTACTAACAACAAGATACCAGGAGGCGGCAACGTTTCACCGCCAGCTGGAAAACGAGGAAGTGCACACAATAGTACGCGAGCCACGAATAATTACCGATTGCCAAAAATCGAAACCACCCAAAATAACCAACGCTATACTTATTAAACATTCAACCGTCTGTTATTTAATCATATAAAAAATTTAAGGTTTACGACTGCTGTATTGTTAAACATTTGTCAGTAAATCTTTAAAGACAGCAATTTAAATACTTTCCATTTTTTTGCGTAAAGAATAGTTTAGGATAAAATATTTTAGTGCTTCATATAATTACAAATAACAAATTAAGCTGATCCTTCGTAAAGTACTCACAGGCGTAATTTTAAGAACTATAGACTCAATCTAAACGTGATGTATAGCTCAAATATTATTTAAAATTCGTCACAGAATGTTGTTGTTGCAAGTCGCCTCTACAGAATTTGATATTAGCCTCATAGGAGTTATAGTGAAACTTTTTTCCTAAGTTTAATTTACTTTGATCCTAAGTTTAAATCGCATAATAATATATTTATATTTGTACACATGGTTATAGCAACGCAGTAATAACTTGTATTCCATTATTGAATTATTTGCAATTTTCGAATATCTTGTAACTTCCATCTTTGATCTGTTATTATTATTTTTCATGGTCATGTTTATAATTTACACTTATAATAATTATGATAAGTTAGGCCAGAAACTCAGATGTCGATTTCGTCTTAATCTATGATAAGAGTTACCTCGTTAAAATATAATCCGTACATGATTTTTTTTAAAGTTTATTACACGTAATTCCTAAAATTTGAGGAAATAAGTTTACACACATTGCATCAGAGTGGGGACACCATGCGGTAGAAAAAAAGTGATACAAACCGGTTTGTGATGAAATGAAAGTCGGCTACCTATAGGTATTACATATTACTTTCTCTTGCCTCGCAATATGCACTCGAAGTTCAAATAATAATGTCGTTGATTGCATGGATGAAAAATGCACTTTGCAATCTATTGAGCAGTTATAATTATTGCAGCAATTTGTTTTTCATACATTACTTTTGTAGATTTGGATTCGTCTATTGTGTGCATATCTTAAACTATTATAAATAGACTTGTTATTAATTATTATAATTAACAAAAAAGTAACACGATAATGTTAATTGTTAATAAGTTGAGAGTATACGGCTTACTTTATTCAACGATATATTTAAAAAATATAGTACTTGAACATGCGTCACGTTCGATAATACCTAGGGAGAAGGTAGAATATGTGATTTAAATAAAGTCAAGGATCATTTGCGTCGCAAACAACGACGGGGTCAGTAGACTTCAGCGCGCAACCGCCGAAATTATCGCGGCTTTACACGCGCCGCGCGGCCAACGAACGCGCCAAGGCCATGGTGGGTACTCACCCCTCCCCGCGTGCTCCTCGCGATTATCTCCTCACAAAACCATTGCTCCAGCTTCGGAAACTGCGCAGTTATTACTAAATCCCACCAACCAACAAAAAATTCAAGGAAATATATTTCAAAGTTAAACCAGAGATAAAGCTCGCATTACATATAAAATATAATATGTATCTTTTTTTAAATTAATATTATTTTAGTAAAGGAGCGAAGAGGAGGAAGGAGTTCAATTTGAGCGAATTAAATTTCATATAATATATTTAACGTTATTAGGTATATGAAATTTATTTTCTACATATCTTAGTAGACATTTTTAATAAATGCGTAGTATTCGTATTAATAAAGCGTAATGAAAGTGTTTAAAGTGTTAGTAATAAAGGACAGGGGGGTGTTGAGTTTATCAGTGTGGGCGAGGTGAGAGCGCGGAAGGTGACGCGGGTGCGGAAGCGGAGGCGGGGAGCGGAGCGCGGGAGGCGGCAGGTGGTGGCGTCAACGCGCGGCCGTGAACTTTCTTCGGACACGTTTTCAGAATCGAATGCTGCGCAATATTCCGCTTCACAGCCTGACGAAGCTCATGTGGCCCCTCTTCCCCGCGCCCACCTTATCTGCCGTCAGTCTAACGATTACCTACTAATTCTAAAAGCACATTTAAGATCTCAGTAGTTAGTTAACTTTCAAATAAACAATCCAAGTGAGATAAGATTGGATATAAAAAACAGAAATTATTTTAAAAAAAACACTGATCAACATGTATTTGGTTCGAGTTCAAATACATATTTTGTTTTTTTCGCTTATGTATGCTTTTGCCAAAAACCAGGACAAAGATGTATAATGGGTTACTAAGAATTAATTTCAGAGATCATTCAAATAAGAAATAAGAACTCTACTGAAATCTTTTTACAATAGACAACTTCATTTAATTTTGAGACATAATATATGACACTAAAATGTGCCGCGATCACTTGTTGTTATCTACGGCTAATAAGACCAAGTAAATGTAACAGTAGGAAACGAAAACACGATAAGCTTCCTCATTCTCGTCCCTGTTGTGTAGTAGTAGGTAATGCAACGTAACGTGCACACTGCGCAGGCGCATTATACAACAGAGTGCATCAACAACCAGCTCGCGCCCGCGCCGCTCTGTTTACGAACACCGCCTCGCTGCTCTAACGTTTACAAGCTATTACATCTTGTATTATTATTATATATAACCCTCATCGTCAGTCTTAGTACTAAATTTGAGTGTAGAGCCGATTTCAATGATCCAGTTATCTTGCCGGCGTTTTATTTTGTTTTGGTCTAAAGAATTTATATAATAATCTTTGATTAATTGTTCAAATTTACTTTTTTGTTAAACTTTGTTGTTGACAACATTTCTTTTAGTTTATTTCTATGTTACATACCTAGTCGTCCTTTACCACGAGCAGGAAGTCTTACTTAAGACTTCGGAGTAAATATCAAGGTAAATTGCACGCAAAACCATGTATGAGTATGAGAGAAAGGAACTGCTTGCTTTTTAATTAAATTTCTAGCAATCTGGATACTTCCTCAAACGTATTTTTTTTAGTTCATATTATTTTGCCATTTTTTTCGTATCAGGCATATGGTTTACAGCCCATAAACTATTTTCTATATTTTAAACATTATATTTATCCGTTGTAAATAATTTATTATTTTATGAAACCCTACAACATTACTGTGAATGCTTCCTCGTGTAGATTTCGCCTTGACGATACCGACATTGCGGTTAATTTGGTATTATTTGACATTGACACGTTCCTATATTTGCACCAGGAAATCTGTCTAGGTTTTATTCTGTTATGTAGACCAGTATTAAAATTCTTAATCTTTTTTTCATGTCGTTTTTTGTTAGTTAACATACAGGTAAAATATGATTAACTATCTGCATAAAACAATTATATCAATTTACGTTTGATCATCTAAAGACAAATAAAGCGTATAAATCATAAGTCATTAAACAATCCAAGTGAGAAATCCCTTATTCGAATTCTTAACATATTTAATAGTTATGTAATTGTATAAATTTTATTTGAGAATAACACATTTGTTCCTTATTTTCCTATTGTAGACTGAAATAATTATGAATAAGTTTCTGTCGACATCTGAAGGTCGATAACGTTAGAATTCATGTTTCGGTTGTCGGTCTGTCTACACTGTTGGCTACTTGATATAAATATAATGAGTTACCGAGAATTTAACTATAATTATATCTATATGGCTATCTTCATCTGCAAATATTCTATTTCTGGTTTATATCAGTTTATTAGCCAAGGTATGTACTGTAGTATATAGGAAATCATTATATAATAGTATATTATCATGCTAATATATTATACGTAATAAGTTGTAGTATGTTTTATATGCAACTTTTATTTTTCGATGATGACATATTTTATGCGGCTAATGTTTTCTTGATATCGTGTTGTAATATTGCAGTGTTTCACATAATAATACTATATGCAGGTGCATGACTGTGTACGAACGAACAGCTCGGGGTGCGGGGCCCCAGTGTCCGCCGTGGAGTCATGTAGCTAGCTATTAATTGAGCGCACCCGACGAATTGACCTTGGCCTTGGCACGGGTTGCCGAATCGGCCGAGGTCGGAACGATTGAACGCGTCCGGATCACACGGCCTGTATGTCATGCTTGCTTATTCATTCTAATAATATTAACACATCAGCTCACGTCACATCAACGCTCGCCGCGCCAATTAGTAATCACGTCCACCGTCCCGATGTATCAGAGCAACATGTTCGATAACGCGTTCGTTGCTAATTGTTGTACCTACCTACGACATATTTAATAATAATCATTATAAGTATTGATTGTAGTCATAAATTGAAGACCACTTTTTTTGCATACACGACTATGTGTTATTAAAAAATAAAATTGACAAAACAACAAAAATACCTGATTCATTAATATTTAAATATTAAATACACCATGTAAACGATATATGAAGGTAAAATGTGGTGTGCAAGCGCAGTGTCATCAACGGCGCAACAGCAACTCGGGGTAATTGACTCTGGCTGACCTCGCGCTGCTTCGGAAAAACTCGCTGAAGCTCGGTACTCGTCGCCGCTCCCAAATATTTGTGCATGTTCAATGTCAATTGAATTAGATCTTTTTTAAAAACGAATTCATTAAATAATAAATGAACAACAGCGCATAAATTTCAACTGTCTATGCATATTATCATATAACCCATGTATCATTTACTGATTATTTAGTGTGATAACGTAAATTACGTTTTAGTTTTGTATAAAAACATAAAACTTTCGGGTTCGTGTTTCGAGTGCGCATCGGATCGGATAACCGCTTGTTTCAGCGAGGCCTTGACCGAGCCACTCGTCCGCGCTCCGCACCGCAAACATTCGGCACACCGATCGACACGCGGCCCGCGGACTGTCGACGAAGCACCACGTGATTTTTTTACTTATTGCAAATTTTCTTCGTATGCCATCCTCCAATTAAATTTTTATATTGAAAATATTTACTTAATTACACGTGACCAATTACACTAATTAATTCATAACATATTACAACATAGAAGGTTACTTCGCTGTTTATATTAAGAACATGGAACGACTTTTATTTGTGCAACTCAATTTTTTATCTATACTTTTAGCTTGCTTCTTGAAACTAATACTGTAAACTATTACAATGTTAAGCGACGTAATTGCTATTTTATGGGTTGTAAAATACAAAGTATAATATACGTGGACCTGTTTGTCCGGTGCGGCCGGGCGCCGCCGGGCATTCCGCCCCCATTGTCGTCGTGTCCTTGGTCTGGAGAAGGCCGTCCAGACCCATAATTGTTTCATTCGACATTTCAAAGGGCCACTGCGGTTTGAGAACATCAAATTCGACATTATTATAGCAATAGTCATAAGTTTTTTAATTATGTGTATAATGATTTTTGTTCAATTTAAGCAATTTTTACTTTTAAGATCTTTATAAAGTATGTATTCTTTTAGAAATTAATAACTATAGTAGACATCCATTACTGATCCGGACATAGAAAAAACGGAAGCCGTAAATTGCATACAATATGGTAGTCGTTCCTTTTTTCGTAAATGCAAAAAGTGCGTCCGATCTATCGAGATCGTTAAAAGTGAATCGGCTTTGCATCGGCTGTGGTCATGATGAACAATGCCAACTAATACATGTGGCTGTATTTTAACACGACAAGGAATTTTAAACTCTAATCACTTAAGAACTGAAGCTAAAATGCTTCTCGATTAAATGCATTGTACAATCTACCGTGAAATTTGATATTCGCGTCCCGATATTAAAAAGTGAGGGCAACGGAAGGAAGTAAAAAAATTGGGCACCAATTCACTTTCACACATTTATTCGAAGTGCACATATGGCATTGTTGTTACATTGTTTATTTATTCGTTTGAAATGTTTACAAAAAATATAATTTGCAATTTAGATTGACTTTATAAACAAACTATTAAAACTATGTTGTTTTTACATATCAATGTTACATAAATCATCAAAACTACAGCGAGTATTCAGGCAACTAAAGCGAAGCTACGTCTTAGAGATTCAATAAACTATAAATTACCTTAGCGCTTTTAGATAGTATTAATTAAAATCCGGTTTAATTGTAGCAGGAAGTAATTGTCGTATAAAAGATATATAGTTTCGTGTATACGTATATGTGCGTTTTATAGGAAACGCAATGTATAAAATAAAAATATGAAATAACATATATTTCAACATCGATACATGTTTTTATTTTTTGGCTATATATTTAACTTTGATACTACCACGTAGGAGCCAGTTGACAAAAAAACTTATTTTTCTCATCTTATGGCAATTCTCCAAGCACCACACACACGTGGGAGGATATATGCGAAACCTATAAAAAGCAGCCCTTTTGTCGATTTTTAAAGGGAAAGTATTGAAGCGAAATAATTTTGGCAAAAAAATGTAAATAAAAAACCTATAAGTGCACCTTTCAATCAGATGTCGGGTGAGCGTGTAACCCTTTATGCGCTTTGCAAAAGTTTTTATCGGCTGAGCATCTGGTAATGTTATAGTTATACTATTTCGAACTTCTGATTTTTATAAATACTTAACAACAATATATCATATGAAAAGTAAATATATATTATTTAAGTAATAATCCAATCCAAAAAACGCAGATGGAAACTAAGCAAATGATTATTTAGTTTTAAATTTGTCACAAACTGTCACCAAACAACAACAACAACAGTTGTAAGTTTGTTGACGATAGCTTCAAATCGTGTTATATATAGTTTAGTTTGTACTCTTCTATGTATCTAGGCTAAGATCGTTAGTGACCGATATGACGGTTTCAACCGTTTTCTGCCATAAAATCTAGGGTTCAGTATCGGTTTCGGTTTTATCTAGAAAATAGACAACACTTTTCTTCCGGAAGAAAATCCGAGTTGTCCTTCAAATCACAAATAGCAGTGGATGTACACCAATGTACGCCTCAAATGAATCTCCTTATCAGATGAAGTATTTATTTTAGAAGACTACCACATAATGCCCTATAAATAAAACGATTTATATATATAGTAAGCTCCCCAATACAAAAAAACCTCCAATGGAACATAAAATAAGAAAAACAAAGCAAATTCCGAACACGACTTATGTTTAGCAAACATTTTTCATTTTCAATGTATTCAACCTGGAGGTGTCTGTCACATAATACAATTGACACGAAAACATATACATTATTCACTCACAAATAGCATTGCCTACAAAGTGAAAATAAATTTTCAGATTCAGACCCGATCAGTGTACTGACTAGTGTCGCAAAGCGCCTGCGCGGGTGGTGGCCTTGACCGGCCTGCGCCAAAATTTCCAGGTCGTTCACCCGCTCTGACGCCCACCGCCACTCGTCTTTATCTTACATAAATAACTTTACTTGCAAGCCAATTACAACTCTATGCTAATAATATAAGGTCGAAATATTCCTGAGGACGTAATATTAAATTAAATCATCTATATACCTATCAGATATAGAAACTTGTTTATCAATAAGACTACGTGTTGAAGAAACAGTATTTTTGTTATAATTCTGCACCTCAAATTACCTTACAAATTTAATAAGTTAATTATAATTACAAAGACATACATAATCGAAAAGAATTATGTTGAGAACATTCTAACATTCTATGTTCAGTCTAACATTCATGTAGTCATCTGTAGTTAGTGTATCTCCTATATAATTATGAAATTTTGTCTATTTTTATTTCAATGTTAATCAGTGTAATAAGTAGTGTATTGAGTGTATTATGTACTATGAGGTTTCTGCAATGTTCGTATCCAGTGCCGTAGAAGACAATCATTGTTTACTAAAGTGTCAGTATTGTTTTGGAATGAAATGATGATGTTACATCAGTTAAATGATACGGTTGAAAGTTAAAGAGGTTCCAGGAAGCGAGCACTGTGCTAGGCTAGGAGGCAAGCGGGCCGAGACGGCAGCGGGTCACCCCGTCACGCGGCGACCTACACAGCACTCGCCATCCATTAGCTCGATTTCGTGTTCAAGTTCACTCGCGTTCCATCACCAAAAATATTTTAGTAGTGTGACGCAACCGGCACGGCCGCAGCTGCGTCCCACTCGAACGTTCGACTGCGCTCTCAGTCCGCACCGCTCTCGCGCGACCTTGGCCGCGGTGCGCCCGCAAGGTTCAGGTCTTCGAACTCGAACGCGCGGTGCGGGTAGCGGGAAGCGGGGCTTGAGACCCTCCAATAGCTCGCCGCACAAGTCTGCGCGCGCTCGCGATTGGTCCACCGACAACGCGGCAATGACCTCGGAGACCGGAGTTCGAAGCGCGCCGAGGCTCGCTTCGAAACACAGACTGACAGGCTTCGTATGCTGATAAAGGCTATTTTCGCTCGGTGGTGTCCGCTACATAGTCGAAGCGATTGTATCGCACCGAGCGCTGATCATTTTGCAGACTTTCACTCTTAAGGGGAGACTCGCACGGTAACGAACAGAAGTGCGCGCGGCCCAGCTCAGTTCGTCGTTCGAGCTCGAGTGAGACGCACGCGACGCGTGCAATAGTAGTTTCGTTAGACGAGCGACCTTCATCCTTCGCGACGTGCCGAGCGCGCATTTCGGTTTATGCACTCCTGTCCTATATTCCTCGTTACAGTGATCTGGACATACGGTATTACGGTTTCAAATGTGGCTTTCGTGTAGTGCAGTGTGAAGGGACTATTAAATTATTTTTGTTTAGTTTTAATCGTATGACTATTAGTGATGTCTCCGGACAGCAACTATGGGCGTTATGATGCGCCAACAGCAGCCGATAATATGATGAGTTCGGCTCATAAGGAGCGAGAACCAGAACTGCATATAGGTAGGAAATGAACAGATGATCATATCAACAGTTTGTTTACGTTTGGCTCCCGCCAAGAATACATGAGATTCACTTAGAATTTCAATCAAAATAATAACTTGCACAATATTATCGATTTTACTGGAAATTGTAGCAGGAATTATCATGATAAAGAACAGACAATGATTATCGAAAAATAATAACATATATTGTATTTATTTCGAAAAACTTAAGCTTAATCTATCCTATTTGAACTTTTGTTATTATTTGCTTTTATATATTTATGTATTTTATTATATTCAGACACAATTTTTAATAAAAATATGAAATTGATGAAAATCTCACAAAATTACTATAAGACGTACTGTTGTTGAATTTATGATAAATAACAATTTGTCTACTTTTCGCATTCTATTTAAATATAAAAAAAAGAAACAAAAGTACATATTACAACTTTCCTATATTTTTTACGTCTATAAACATAAGTCTGAACGACATAGTTAATAAATAGACTTATGTTCCAACTGGAAGTTGAAAACATTGGGAATCTTTTCTAATCTAAAATTACTTTCACTGGGTACTGAATTATTTTATAAAAAAAATATATGTTATGTAATTATTTATAAACTATTTTTACATTATTACGATCTGAAAAATATCTTAAATGAAGAGCATTTAAAAAGAAAGTTAAAGTTAATTAAGTTTTAGTTAAACGAAGTCGAATGGTAAACAAAACCTACATAATGTTTCCCGGCATAATGATGTAGGTAGGTTTATGTTATATAATAAACGGCACAACAACACAAATGTCTAATATCGTTAATGTTAATATTATAACGATGTCACACGCGATTGAACAGTGATTTTTTTCTGCACAACTCTTTTTGATTAATAGTCTCATAATTGTTAAAAAGAACGGGTATAAATGTACCTTTAGCTATTATTTCCTCGAGCTTGTTGCAGAACGAAAGTTTGATTGATTGATTGTTGAGAATTGCCGCTGCAGGGCTTGATGAAAACAATTAAAAAAATCATTGTGCCAAATACATACAGCACTTCAAAGAATAATGCCGTTTCGCCCTCTGTGCGAATCGATGGGGCTCAATACATCCACGGGGAGCCAACTCTATAGATTCGCGTTGGATTCCTAATGATCTTATCGATTTTTATTGATTAATTGAATACATTTGAAAGTTAATAACAATAAAAGAGTTAACCGTTACGCCGGGGAAGTTAAAACCCTTTATATTAATTATCCTTCCTATCAATTGTACGATTTGTATGTATTTATTATTGATGTAACTTCGATTGTTATTAAAAAAATGAAGATAATACATTAGTCGACTGGTGCGCCGGCGGGATCAATGTAATGCTAGCTTCCGCCTCACCGTAGCCACCACTTTTACTTTTCTCTCGAGACTAGTTTCTCTAGTTCATTCCGCCTCGTCATTATAACTTTTCATTTATTTATAACGTTTAACATAACAAATATTTTTAGCCGCCCGCGAAAGTTTATGATCAGGTTATTAATGCTATAAATTATAGCTGTCGTTTTTAATAGACCTTAAATTAATTAAATTATTACTATTTTCATATGATTAAACATAGGTATGAAATTGAACATAGTATTTCCCAATAATGTCATTCGTTTACCTTTCTTATCAAACACAAAATCGCATAAAATGTTATAATACAGTAAAGTACGTGCCAGAACAAGAATTCTTCAAAACGTTATTACTAATGTAGTAATTTTTAATATCTGAATAGACAAATTGTAATGAATAAGACAAACGTGTTATCCGAATAAGAAACAACGTGCCGTACGTGATTAGGAGATGTGGTGATCTAATTATTTACAAACAAACATCGCCCTGACACCGATTTGCTGAGACCGGTGCGCGGTGCAGGACGCGTCACGCGGCCCACTCTTCGCTTACACTTGCACGCTTGGGCGCCATCACCGCGTTACGTGGAGCCAACACTTTCTAGCGCACTTTCCTCGCCACTTTAATTGACGTAACGAACGAGCTACTCTCACACACGCTCAGCAGAAAAACGCTCGAATTGCATCACACGAAAAGAAATGGATGCACGAGCACGAATAGCTTGCACTAAATAGAGAGCTATCTAACTATCTTATGCGTTCTCATCGATCCCTGCGCTGTGACGCAACTCACTCGAACGCAAGAGATGAAGCCGAAATATTCAGTCCGAGGCGCTCGTTCACTGCCACTAAAAAAAAGAAAGTAACACCATAGAAAGCGACCGCGCCGAACGTCGACCCGACGCAAGTGGTTGACGCCTGAAATAGAAAGTTTCTTCCTAAAGGCCGGTGCGCTCCCTTAACAAATAAACAAATATAGTCGAGGGAAAGTGAGAGCAATCGGAGGCACCAAACGCTCAAACCCGTTCCCGGCCGAGTTCCCGCCATCGACGACCTATGAACGTCATGCACGATACACCCATCCGCCATCTTATCTAACACTGTCCTAATAACAAATCGGTTCTGTCATTAAACATTTACCCATTTCAAAAATTTTTGTTATATTATCGTTTACTTAATGTATTTTTTAATTATAGAAGAAGAATAATGATTGTATTGATACGCTTCTGATAAGAAATAATTAAGTGTAATTAATGAATGTTAACCAAATTATAAAAAGTTTTTAGAGCCAGGAACAACGTGATTGTAGACTCGTAATGTAAGGGTCAACGACTTCCCTCAAGTGCAGTGGAGGGACTTAGCGCTTTCTAAAATAACTATTCAGTGTCACCAACGCACGCAACATGATGCGCTTGCGTCACTTGCTTTATTAGCGAACTACGAGTACGTGTGTATGCACCTTACGTAACGCACTCTCATTAGTTATCTATAATAATAACAAATGTTATTTTTGTTTTAAAAATAATTATCCCGTTATTTTGTATCTACGTTTTACGTCGACTTAACGAATTTATACTGCTTACTGTTTCAGTTAAGCTTGTACGTCGCTAAAATAAAATACTTTAATAAACGTAGTATGTCATACATAATTACGCAATAAATTTACAACAAAACCGTTTCTCAAAGTGTTTTCTCATTTGTTACAGAGTTCGATGGTACCACGGTGTTGTGCCGAGTCTGCGGAGATAAGGCGAGTGGGTTTCATTACGGCGTGCATTCCTGCGAGGGCTGCAAGGTAAATAATATTTTCTATTCATTATTATGAATCTACTAATTAAAAATTTGAACTATCGTCGCATTACAGCATCCTCACCAACACCAATAGAATTTATTAGTGTCGTCATATTCGGGTACCATTCAGTCACTAAAGTCTTATAATAGTTTAATTAGTGAAAATCCGTCTGATATACACGTTAATAATGACAGTCATCATGAAATAGCGGATAGTATTAAAACACTTCAAAAAGATAATTACGTTCAGTTATAAATAACTACCCTTCTCGAATACTTAACGTCAATTGAGTAAACCGCCAACTTTTACTTACGTACATATATGAACGGACTCAAGCTATATTCATTTATAATTCATATGCCATTTGTATATAAACTGGAAGTGTTTCAATGTCCTAGAATATCAACGGCAAGGTTGCCTCACACGGAAGACAATCTCTCTACAGATAACAAAGTTCGACCGTGATATTTTTGATGCATTAATATACGATTCTTCGCCAGTTTATTTTTGTCATCTGCACAACTCAGAACGTATTAAGTACATTCTTTAGAGCTAATTAATTCAAATACGTACTTGAGTTAGATAATAATAAGGGATCGTAGGTGAATTTTTTACATGTTATGGGGTCGAGGGTCCGTGAGGTACCTGCTGGCCTCGGTTCAGCGGTCAGTCCCTTGCGCCCTCATTTTATAAATCTTATTTTTGTTGTCGATACCTGCTCGACCGTCCGGAACAATCACACGGGAACGGGTCCGCTTTTCAAATGTTTCGTTATAAACTGCTCCACTTGGTATTTTTTGCAAAGGGGTCGAGGTCAATCCAAATAACAAAAAGGTTAAACTGCTTCCTTCACTTCTAAGTCGATATAAATATATAGTACATTAGGTAGTTTTACAGTTTTATCGAGAAATTATTTTATTAAAAATTTAAGGTCATTGAATGCAACAGACACCCGCATATCTTGAGCTTTTTGTCTCCGAATAGGAGATTTCCTGTATTCGTTTTATTAAGTGCACTTAAGCTGTCTGAAGTTATAACAAAAAGTGCAATCGTGTACAAAAGTATAACGTTGATTTGACATATTTTGTTTCGTGTAGTTATGTGTAGCTTAGATCGCATTGAAAAAATATAATTATAATGATTTTAAACTAAATTGCATTATAAATTGTAACATAATAGTTGCGACTACCGTTCGAGTCGCGACCGGTTAAAGGTCATTTGTATGAACGTGAAAGCGATGCGAGGAAGACGGGAATAGAAGTGCAAGTGTATAATAAAACCGGTTATAACTTACAAGTTGTGTCGGCAAAGCGCGGGACAAAGTGTGTCCTTGTGGATCGCGGTCGTCTGGACCATTGTAGTCGAAATGAACTTCATAGCTATATATGACGAGACTTGAAAAGTCATATTCATAATATCATTCTCATTAATGTTTCTTTTTAAACTCACAACTATATTGTTTTCTCACCTAGGTAACATTTACAAAAGTATTTAAACATCTCAAAATGTATTTTTGGCCATTTTTAGATACACAAAACTTACGAATCGTTGATAATCAAACATACCAGAACTTTGTTTACTAAATCTACCGTAACTCTCAACTCGTTCTATATATATTTGTTAAAATGTCATTGGCCAAAAAATGTACATACTTGAGGCTAAATAATTCTAGCGCCAACTAGTGGCCGAGATGTAAAATCTGAAACTATAGTTCGGCTACTCGCCGCGCGATGGCGCTGTAGTGAACTGCAACAAAGCCGCCTCACATGTTCAACTGCGAACGAAAATTGTGAATGAATGGTTTTTACGGTCTACTACGAGCGGGGCGCGTGTCCGTACGCACTGATGTCAACGAACTCTAGTTTATTACTATTGCACGTTTATTTTATATTTTAATATATAGCTTAAATGCCATAGTTACCTTATTATTTCAAAGATTTATTAATAGAACGTTTAATTAACAAGCTTAGGTTTATTTAAATTATATCATTAAATAAGCCTTGTCTTTGTATTGAACATAATATAGATCGAAATATTTAGTTTTTGTTAAACATTTGACGTAAAATATAAATGATTTTACTAAATATATTATAATATGAGTTATAATAATATAAATCAAATCATAACTCATGCTTAAATTTCTGTAACCATTTTTTATTATTGTTTATTCTTACTAATTGAGCTCAGTGCTATGATAGCTACAAGTATATTACAAACACGCATATTTTCATAGCTATGCACGTTCTTTGTTCGTCATGACCGACATATTTCATCGTGTTGTGGGTCGCTTATTTTTCGGCACCGATCTGCAGTGCAGGGCGCGCGGTCGACGACCCCAAGCCTCACGCCTCTCGTACTGCCGCAGCCTCTCCTTGCCGTAAGAACTTTTACGGTCAACGAATGTATGTACGCAACGTGAACGTAACCCACATTATTTTTGAACTGTCAGCTTAAAAGTTCGTTGATCTCACTGCGTTCATTTTTAATAAGCACATCCCACGGCGCACGGCTACCTCTACAAACGAATCCGATTATTTCAATACATCGATCTGTCAGTGCAACTTATCTTTATTAGTAAAGCTGATTAAGAACATTCTAGAATATGCTACCGATAATTCACATTAAGTAAATTAAAACCGTGCAATTTTATTTTCAAATAGGTAAACGTGCTTAGGATTAAGCATTCGTTTAGTTTTTTTCTGTTACAATGTCATAATACTTCGACTTAAATAGCTTGTACGGGTAAAATATCTAAGTCTGGCGATACTTAGCATTAGGAATCGCATATAGATTTGCGATATGACGGGAAGTGAATCACAAGTTTAGTGTGATATGAGTCAGCGGCTTTGTTATCAAGTAAACATCTGCTCACCGGCGGGCACGTAGTGGACTGTTAGCTAAAGCGGGGCCGGTCATCGGTCGCTTCCTCGGAAACCCAAGCAGTCTATGCGTCAGCATGTTTTCTTTGAGGCAATGTTAAGTCATTGTCCGCGACACCGTTAGCCGCAATACGTCTCGCTACCGCTTGTAGTTTGTTAACATTGGAAGAAGGAAAACTAACTTATTTTTACTCGTATATACTTATAGGCCTAATAAATTTTTCTATTATTAATATCGTTTATAAATTTTTGACAAATGCAAATTTAAACAGTCACATTTATTGACAATTTCCGTTACCGCAAATGTTATAATTTGTAGAACATACTTAAGGTATATAAATGCAGATAAATTATTAAATAATGCAATTGAAATTTAACTAAGTATGTCAATGTAACGTTCATAGTATTTGTTTTTTAGTTATTAAAGAACGCTGTGCGAGTAACATCGCTATCGAAAAATCTCGAAGGTGTGTTGACCTCCTTCGTAATTAAGAAAATATTGTTCTATTTTTGCTAATTATTGTATATTACACTCGAATCATATAATATATTTATACCATGATTAACCTGTTAAAATTGGCGCAAGAATATAATTACAATATAGAAGCCTACTTATTCATAATATATACAGCAAACATTATTACAAATATACATAAATAATAAATTATAAAAACATAGAATCAATGCTAAATACGCTTACTAACCTCAATGAAATAACTGATGTAATTATATACTTTAGGCTTCATATATGTAAAATTTTATTTTATTATAATGGGTTTTTATGTGACCATTTAAAATACAAAGCAAATATAACAAATGAAATATATCATTAGTTGTTGGTCCTTATTTAATATCTGCTTATCATTGATTATAAATAATAACTATATTTAGACCTATTAATAAAAATAATTAACAAATATTATTTGTTTTGATATTGCCTTGCTAATTGTTAAACGACTAATGACATTACTCATAATAGTGTACTTATAGTTAAATTGTTTTGAGAAAAACTTATCAGTTACTTTTATCTTATGTAATTTAGTCCTAGGTTTTAATTGGGTAATCATTTTATAACTTTATTTACCATCAGATTTAAATATTATGGTATGCAGTATGACGTCGTAGATCTTTCTAGTCATACATGCCAGTTGTGAACGTTCGAAAAAGGTTTTGTTTTCGAGTAGCAGGTCAACGACCGTACAGCCGGTCACTGCCCGCGTTGCGACCAATTATGGGCCACTCGCACAGCGCACAATGGATCGATGGCAGCGCGAAATTGGGCCAGCGACCCGAGCGCCTCTTACCCCGCACACCGCTTCTTCCGCCACTTCTCGCAGCCTCCGCTAGCCACTTAAAAACCTAGACAGTAGTAAACTGTATCATCTAACAATAAATTAATCGTACACCTGAGTTCGGATACTTCCATAAATCAACACGCAATTATAATATTGTTTTTGAAGGAGCATTTCAATAACTTTTTTGACTAATATCATATTAAAAATACGGCATTGAAAAATTTATAAAGCCTCTTTGGTTATATCGGCTGCATAGACCTATAAATTAAATTAGATTGGTGCACCCCTAGGTGCAAGGAGCGCGCGCGCATTGAGGTAGGCCGTGACGCATAGCTGACGTCACCGGGCGTAGAGCCGGTCGTCGATCCGAGCTGCCCGTGTCCTAGCTCCCGGGCGACGAGGAGTAAGAGGGGCAAAGAGGGGCCGATCATGGCTGTTGTGCAATCGAACGGTCGACGACCCGGGGTGAACGGCCTCGTGCCGCGACGCCCGCCGGGATGCGCCTGGCCTATATCCGGCGCACCGGTGCAGTGGCAGCGGCGCATTCTAGAGCGGCGTGGACCGTTAGGAGCGCGATCGGACTGAGGCGGCGCGCGGGGGCTGAGGCACTCTCACTTTCTCGGGTGGGTCGGCGGCCGGCAAGTAGGTCGCGCGGGTAACTGTGCGCCGTACGCCGCAGCGCCCGCACAGTCCGCTGTCGACCATCACCCGTGTCGGTGCAGTGCAACTATCGCAAACTTTAGTCACGAGACGCGTTTACGTACGATAGAGTTGTCAGTGAGTAGGACGCGCGACGGTGCTAGTGTCGAGTGAGTGCTAGTTGCTTGGTAGTGAATGGTGCTCGGCATGGCTTGCGGCGCAGAGTTGCGCGAGCGACATTCGGTGTTGGTGAGCATGCTGGAAGCGCGCCGTGAGTCCAGTGACTCTGGCTGTTCTAGCGACGAGAGTTCGGATCTCGAACGTGACTCTAACTGTAGCTGTAATCCTCAGGGCTTCTTCCGTCGCTCTATACAACAGAAGATACAATATAGGCCCTGCACTAAAAATCAACAGTGCTCCATCTTAAGAATTAACAGAAATCGGTGCCAATACTGCCGATTGAAAAAATGCATCGCCGTCGGAATGAGCAGAGATGGTGAGTTTAAATTATTAATTTTTAAACAATTGGTTAAAAAATAAAGATAAAAAAAATTCCAGTAAATATTTAGATTATGTTTTAGTATGGTATATTAATATCCATGGAATAAAATGCATCTCATTATTTTTTAACCAATATATGATATATTTTACATCTTGTGTGTATTTTATAAAACAAAATGAAACGCGATAATATATAAGATATATTGTCTGTATATGATTACACCGTATCGTTATGCGCTTAAAAAAAATAACTGATTACAATATATGTGTGCAATTAGTTTAGTAAGGTCGATATTGCCTTATTTACTCTAAAATCTGAGCGCGCCAAGTGGGTCGCGCTCGCAAGTTGCGAGCACGAACGCGATTGCTACTCCGCGATCAGATCCTATTTCGCGTTGCCGCAAGCGGGGCAGAGGGGCACGGAGTGCGGGGTCCGGAGGACGTGTGCGGTGTGGGAGGTCGGTTATGCAAGCGCGGGTGAGCGCACGCTAAGCGGGTCGACGCCCGACGGCCGCTCCGCTCCGCTCCGCTCGTTGCGACATTTCATCGCTTATGCTTACCACTTCGACCCTAAACGCTCAGAGAAAGCGGAGAAAGGTGCATTTCGTAAGCGCGAAAGTGAAATTTGTGTTTTCACTTTCGTAATGCGGTTCATCGTCCTCAAAACATTTTCTCTCATATAAATCGCCAACGTAATAGAGCTAGAATTTAATGTTTTGAAAAATGTATATGATTATTTTTATCTGTTCGGAAACACGGGAATAATATCAACTTATGGATGTCACATACATAATAAGTATGAACTTTATATAATGCACAAAGTATTCGGAAGGAATTGGTTGGTTGCAATGTTATTCATTTATTTTAAATATTTCCATAATTCATGAAATAATCACGGTAACTTTTTAAATATTAACTGCATATTAAGTTCAAAAATACTTTGTACGTTTAAAAATAATATATTGTGAATTATGACGATAACGATATGCATCACACGCATTCAAATTATTAAACTTAATAAACGCGTTAACTTAATTTATAATAATACTGTCGCTGCGCTGTTGCTTATTTACTTGAATTTTAAAGATAAACAGGTTCGGTTCGTATCGACATGTCAAATATGTAGTTCCGCCACTCGATAGTAGATGGCGCTAATCACTTAGTCTGTTGTGCGCGATAAAAGGACCGTTCCATTCAAGTTTATTGAACTCTCAATTTGTGCTATATTATCCAAACATAAATAATATATTGCTTAATTATTATTATTTGAAATAATTTACTATTTTGATACTTAAATAAATATTTACAAATTAAGAAGTTATTAATGTCGACTTTTACTACATTTTGGAACTTTATAATTTAAACTTGAATATTATGGAAAAATATTATAACATTATCGATTATCTAATAACTAACATTCGCTGAAATCATGTTATTATATTTTTTATTTTATAATAATGAAACTTATTATGAAGAAATAAAATAAGTTACTAGTATTATAACAAATTAATTGAGTAATAATTTGAATTATAAATACTATGGGTATTTAGTTATTAGATAATCGATGATAGAATAGGATTAAAGATCGTAGAATTAGAAGTATCAGTGAGGAGTGAGAACGTGCGGAGAGGTATATGAGGGGGCAGGGGCCTGCGCGGAGTTTATTGACGGCGGCCCCCTCCCGCCTCCTACTGCTCGCCCTCCCTCCTCAAGTTCAAGGTTGGCGCGGCGCGCGCCGCGGCGCAGTGCGAGGGAGTCCGGCCCGCGCATCGGTCGTCAGCCCTCTTTACTATCGCTATGTCAGTGCGTCGCTCCGCAGTTCGCCACGAGAACTCGAGGCTCACTCACAGTGGTCGCTCCGTTGCAAACCACTGACTATACCGCGGTGAACAAATATAATAACAAAACATTGGATTACTACTGCACATTCGGATTACAGTGCTTGTGCTAGATCTTATTTTCGTGCTATGTGACACTTGACTTAAATTAATTATAAACAACTAAAGTTACCAAACTTATTTATTAGTGGCCTTTGGCTGTGAATTACTTAGTTATTAGTGAAAAACAGTTATGGTCTCAGACATGGGTGAAGATTTACCGATTCTTAAAGGAATCCTAAACGGAGTCGTGAAATATCACAATGCTCGTATGTATTTGTTTACACATTTTTAATTAAAAATTCTATTACCTCTTATTAAGATGGGTTAATTTATTAAAGAAATGAAGATATTTATTTTTGTTTTCATAACATCTGATATTGCTATTTTAATATATTGACAATATTAAAAATACAAATTGTGTTCATATTTAGTTTTAATAATGTTGAATGATATTTTTAGTATAGTTCATTTAGATTTATCTATATTTAAAAAAAATATTTTTATTAGAACATATTTTTTTCTTTATTATAGTTAATTTGTTTATATTTAGCTTTATAGATTTATAAAGCTTAAGAATTTAGTTATATAGATTTTTCAACAATAAAAAGGGATATAATCGAATATGGTACATACATACTCTCATTGTTTGAGCAATAAATACACAAAAGAAGAATATTTGCATCAACAACTGCGAACAATAGGTCGTGCATCTGGCGTGACACACTTAGCGCAGGGAAAGTCAGGAGAAATGGCGAGAGGGCGCTCTCCGCTTTCGTTTTCAATCGTGCGCTGAGCGCGCAAACACTTTCACCGGCGCGCGGGCATGAAGGCCATAAGCGGCGTGTCCGCCCCTGACGCATACTGCCTTTCGATCTGCAGCATACCTAGCTCGAGAAAGTTGTAACACTTTTTCACATGACCTCGCGGTTCGCGCATTGTCATTCGTTTTCGAACTAGTTTACTAAATCGCAATAAGCTAGTGCGTTAAATCGGAATATTTTCAATTAGAGGGTTGTTCGTTGTGGCGACGGCCGATGAACTTTACCCTCTTTTGTCAGCTGCGCTTGCACATGGCTCGATGTGCACCCGTATTTATGCGCTTTTACTGACAGCTGCAGTCCCAGTGTATGTGTATACACTAGCCGTGACCTTGCATAACAAATTCGAAGTTGAATTGCGGCAATATTTTGAATATTGAGTTTAAGTTTACTGAAATACATAATAATATGAGGTTTCTTTTGTTGCAGCTGTACGATTTGGGCGCGTTCCGAAACGCGAAAAAGCGCGTATTTTAGCTGCAATGCAACAATCTTCTTCATCACGGGCGCAAGAACAAGCAGCAGCCGCAGAACTAGATGACGCCCCGCGGTTATTGGCCCGAGTGGTGCGCGCTCATCTCGATACCTGCGAGTTCACCCGCGACCGCGTGGCCGCCATGCGTGCCCGCGCACGTGATTGTCCCACCTATTCTCAACCCACTTTGGTGAGTTTAAACTTTTTTTAAATACATTTTACATTAAGAAATTACATTTTTATATAAAAAAAAATATGGCAAAGTTTTATAACTTATTTTTTTTGTCGTAGGCTTGCCCACTGAATCCAGCGCCAGAGTTGCAGTCTGAGAAAGAATTTTCTCAGAGATTTGCCCACGTTATTCGCGGTGTGATTGACTTTGCCGGCCTCATACCTGGATTCCAGTTACTCACGCAAGATGACAAGTTTACTTTGTTAAAGAGTGGACTTTTCGATGCTCTATTTGTGCGGCTTATTTGTATGTTTGATGCTCCGCTCAATAGTATAATATGCTTAAATGGACAACTTATGAAACGTGACTCAATTCAAAGTGGAGCCAATGCACGTTTCCTCGTAGATTCTACATTTAAATTTGCAGAACGCATGAATTCCATGAATTTAACAGATGCCGAAATCGGGCTCTTCTGCGCTATTGTTTTAATTACACCGGACCGACCAGGTCTTCGCAATATAGAATTAGTAGAGAGAATGCACGCGAGACTGAAAGCGTGTCTACAAACTGTCGTTACTCAAAATAGACCAGACAGACCCGGATTCCTTCGGGAATTAATGGATACTCTACCTGACCTTCGTACACTAAGTACGCTTCATACCGAAAAACTGGTCGTGTTCCGCACAGAACATAAGGAACTGCTAAGACAACAAATGTGGGGCGATGAAGAGGGTTGCTCCTGGGCAGATTCAGTCGTTGATGAATCGGCTCGCAGTCCTATTGGATCTGTGTCTAGCAGCGAATCTGGTGAAGTAGTAGGCGACTGTGGCACACCGTTGTTGGCCGCAACCTTAGCTGGACGCCAAAGGCTCGATTCTCGTGGCTCTGTCGATGAAGAAGCTCTCGGCGTAGCCCACCTAGCGCACAATGGACTTACAGTTACCCCGGTACGCCCACCACCGCGGTATCGTAAATTGGATTCCCCTACTGATTCTGGAATCGAGTCTGGCAATGAGAAACATGAAAGAATCGTCGGCCCTGGTTCTGGCTGTTCCAGTCCGCGATCATCCCTTGAGGAACATACGGAAGACAGACGGCCACCTGCACTCGCGGACGATATGCCAGTTTTAAAGCGCGCATTAGAAGCACCACCAATTCGTCCATTTGACGCACCACGTCCGCGTTCGCTCATGGAAGAGGCATATAACCGTCACAAAAAATTCCGTGCAATGCGCCGTGATACTGGCGAAGCTGAAGCGCGACCAATGCAGCTGACGCCGTCGCCGCAACCCCCGCAGCATCCGCACCCCGCCAGTCCTGCCCATCCGGCGCATTCGCCAAGGCCGTTACGTGCTTCTCTCTCCTCTACGCACTCGGTGCTGGCAAAGAGTCTTATGGAGGGTCCTCGTATGACTCCGGAGCAGCTGAAGAGAACAGACATTATTCAGCAATATATGCGACGCGGTGATGTTGCTACGGGCACTACAGGCACAGGCGTAAGCGAGGGCTGCCCCCTACGCGCTGGTGGATTGCTTACTTGCTATCGTCCAGCGTCACCAAAGCCTGAGCCAGTATTGGAGTTGCAGGTTGACGTCGCGGACGCGCCTCTTAACCTGTCGAAGAAGTCACCGTCGCCTCCGCGCTCCTATATGCCGCGCATGCTGGAAGCGTGAGGCCGGCCTGCGGAGCCACACGTCTCCGCTACCCCACCCCGACCTACTTTAAATTGAATAAACTATGTAGTTAATAATCGTTCGCAAATCGGTTTAATATATTATATGTGATAATTCGTTTAAGACGCGTGCGTGTGTGGCCGGTGCCGGACGAGGAGAGCGCAATAGACTGAAAAATAATTTAAGACTATATAAGTATAATTATTTATAATGCAATGCAGCACCGGTCGTGGTGTGTTTGTGAGTGTATTGTATGTGCGTATGTGAGCGTGCTCAGTCATTTGTTTGTTAATATAATGACAGGTTGTCAAATTAAAATAAAACAAACTTATAAAAATTATGTGTCGATTTTATTTTCTTCTTCATTCCAACAAAGACATTAAATATATATTTATTGATTGTATTTACTAGTAAAGGAAGTATGTAAACGTAAGAATTGTTTACATTGATGGCTTAAATAAAGCTATAAAATAATAAATACAAATCAATATGTAAAAACGATTGTAAGAACGACATGTTGAAGTTATTCTACACTCTTGATTTACTTCTACGTAAAATAATCTTCATTTAATATCTAAAATAATTCCATCAAACAATAATTAAAGGAAATCTTCTTAACTTTTAAATAACGACGATAATTAAATAACGTCGTTTTATATAATTGTTTTATTAAATGCTTAGAAGAACATTCATAAGTTCTAGAATAATTGGAAAAAAAATAAAATAAACGAAAGATACTTGAGATCATAATATTTTTTACGTAGTTACTCTATAACTACTGTAGTTAAAACGGTTCAATGACCGATCTAGGCCTCGGCCGCTCTTCCGTCGTAATAGTTGCCGCCTTTGGTGACCCTACAGCGAGCTTCCTTCTTCCGTACGCCACGTGACATCGCTGCTGCCTGCAAATACTTACTCAAACATTTATAGACATATTTAATCAAAGAAACGCCGAAAACTAATAAATATAAATCAAATATATTCTGTTTCTCAATTAAAATTACAATATGAACACTTGCCTTATGTCAGTTGAAAATTTGACAATACCTATATAAAGTACGTTATTTCCCAGTGAATACAACGATTAAGCTAGAATATTTTGTATACAATAATTAAATATTGATTTATAATAATAACTTAATTAAAAATTATGAAGTTTATAGATTATACAAAAATGATGGGCGAGAGAGTGAATAATAGTTATTTTTAAAACTTTTGTAGTAACTATAGTTGAATTTTTAAAAAAAGTTATAATCGTAAAAGTTATCAATTTGAAAAAAAAGACTTGCATTAAAGAAATAAAAGCTAAGTTCGAAGCCTGTCTATCGCATCGGCTGATATTCGTCTTAAGCGTAGAGCTAATGACTAAAGCTCCTTTACTACTTATTAACATCGCTGTTAAAGGAATCAGATCAAAGTGTGACTAAATACACTTATTACTTAGCTTCATTATGATTTATCGATTTCAATACTACATATTTCGTTAAAAATAAGATGAAAACGATTATGATTATTGACAATTATTGTTCTCCAAGAAGTCCACAATCGTTTAAATACTATAATATTATTATTTATATAAAAATGTACACGTTCAAAGTATGTGCTAAAGACTGAAAATCTGATAGCTATGTATGTACGCTTTAGGATTCTATTATTATATATTTCAAAAGAAACAAGAAAATAAATTATTTGTTTTTAAGGCTTTCAGTTGATAAGACTTTAAAGAAAAGAAAATAAGTTTTGTTTTTTGTACATTGTATTAAACAATTATATAAGTCATTAGGTAAGCTTCATTGTTTTGTTATTAATTCGTTTAAAATAAAACATAAGACACAGCTCATCAGTTGTGTGGTACGATCAACGATGTATGAAGCGGTCTGGTTAAAAGCGATGTGCTTCGCCATTGTGATTCGTGACTGTGACTTCCCTTGTCGCCGAATTGCAAGATTTAATAGAATATTTTAGTCACATTCATTGAAGTATTTATTAAAAGTATATTAGTACCTACTGTAAAAATAACTATTGAAGTATATTGTTCTAAGAAAAAGGTGTTTGAGCTGTTTAATATTTCGGAGCATTACCAAAAATTAATAGTATAGGTACATCACTAGCTTGCAATTAATTGATTTCCTATTTTCATCTAGCATAGTATCACTACGACACCATGGTCATAACCATTTTAAAGATAAAAAAGTCAGTTATATTAAGGATTTGGTTCTTTAAATGCAGTAGCGAAATAACGAAACGAAAGTTTTAAACAATAGAATTATTGAATCATGCAATTTAATTTGCTATTGTGTAACTTGTACCGGAATGGTATTTGATAGTGGCTATTGACCGACAGCGGAGCGCATGTCGCCGGGGGCGGTGCATCGCGCAGTGCGCGGCGGCGCGGCCCGGCCGTGCACTTGACTCCTGCGGACGGTGCATCGCCCGCCTGCACTCCACTCACACCACCACCGGCTCCGACCCGGGGTGGCCCAACAGCCTCCACGCCCCCACATAATCCTTCGAAAAGGTCATCTCGCAATAATGTCATGAAAACATGCCTTCTACTATGATCGACGTTCAGATATTCATGCAATTTTCAAATTTCCATTGTACTAAGCTGATTCAAATATAACGTTTTTTTACTTTATGCTTAATCATGCTTAAGAAAAATTAATTACCAGCCTTTGTTCAAAATGAAGTACAGATACCTCAAAATGAAGGTACGCTGTAAATATAGTCAACGCGAGAGACCTTCAGGCGACACACGGAAAACCCCGAATGGTTGCCCGCGACCTTGTACGGCGAGGTCGTGCCCGGGCGACGGCTGACGCGGAAACAGGATACCTTATTAAAATAATACTTCATATCAAATTGGCTCGTTTAATACTATTAATGCATTCAATACTATTTTG
Organism: Nymphalis polychloros; assembly: GCA_905220585.2. NCBI lineage: Eukaryota > Metazoa > Arthropoda > Insecta > Lepidoptera > Nymphalidae > Nymphalis > Nymphalis polychloros. Next base: position 8,495,248 of record HG992247.1, read on the forward strand.
CATTTCATTTAAACCCCCAATTATACCAAAACCATCGCCCTATAACTTAATGTTTTTTTTTTATTGATTTTATGACTATAAATAAATCATCGTCATTAGTCACGTTTTTAGTGTTTCTAGAAGGAGTAAAGTTATTTTGTTTTTGACCTTTAGTAATAACATACTAAATAAAAAAAAAATGCCTATGGCTATATAAAAATATATGGATCTTGTATCAGAGAAATGTTATTAATTCCTTAATAAACTGAAATGTTTTAATAATTACAATATTATATTTTTATTATAAAGCTTAAAAATCACGAAGGTCACTAGCAAGCCTGAACGTGGCAATTTGTTAAACCCAACCTTATCTTACAACAAAAAATTGGTAGAAGACGATCGAAGCTTTTTACATCCTAGCAGGCCATTATTCATACATATATGTATCTATTATTATCCCAATAAAAGGATAAACTTTGTGTGCGATAAGAGTATTCCCTTAGTTAACGTTAGGTGAACGAATGCTCCCTGCTCTCAAGCTAATACTTGAGGGATATTAAATTTTGCACATGGTGGTAGCAATGTACAGAGTCGAGGGGGTGAGAGACGGTGTGGGCGGGGTGGTTGTAGGGGTGCGGGCGAAAGGGCGCGGGAAGCGGGCGGTCGGCTCCAAGGTCGCAGAGTCACAGCCGGGCAAGGTCGCCATGCCCGCGCGTGCCCGCTCGCCCCCTACCGCCGCCCCTTACACCCGATAACACCCTAGATTTGCGTGGGACGCGACCTTTATCCACGCTCCGGAGAAGTAATTGTATACATACATAAATACTTACTTAATGTTTTTTAGGATTACGTAACTCACCCTGCAAGGTTATAGGTTTCTAGAAAATGTGTGAATAATCATTTTCTTGGTTAGGTACGTCTATAATTGAAATGGGAGGATGCGTATCTTCTTATCTCAATTTAAAAATAAAAGCGTAGTTATGACCGACGATTTTTCCTTTAATTTAAAATGAACAAGGTAATTAAAAAATAAAACTAGATCTCTTTGCTTACGAAAATTTTGTTGCCAGTTACATGAAGATATTATTTATCTATCGAATGTGTTAGAAGCTCAGGTTACAGATTTCAAATGTTCTTTATAGATATAAAAACATCTACGTGAATAATATTGTAAACTGTTGCACTACTTATTTCATTTATGGAATAGGAAATTATAAGAATTAATATTCCTATTAACTATAATAATTAAAATTCAATATATTAAAAAAAAATATTGCTATAACCAAAATATAATTTAAAAAGTATATTTAAATATAGTCCTTAAATAAGTTTTCACAGCAGAAAGGTTTAATTTTGAATATCGTATTATCTTATCGTCTAAAAAAAAAAAACGATATTTTAATGACAAATTTTATTTCTAATAAGAAACATTTTCCATAATCTAGTTGTGTAGTGTGCTCACTGCTTGTTATTTTTTATATTTAGTCGTATTGTACAGGTAGATTTTATAGTATTTTTATATAGGATGTATATTAACATGTTTATGAATGTATGTATATTTAAACCGCTTAAATTTTACAAAAACATTGGTACGTGAACCTATTAATGTTTTGTAAAATTTTAATGTAATTAAAGATTAGCTTTAGAACAAAGAAAGCGGGAAAAGAAAGATAGCGAGATTGATGAAGATATTACGAAGAGTATTTTGTCCACAAATAATTGAGGTCGCTCGAGTTACTCATAAAATTGGCACTTGCATACATTTATCAGTTACGTGTTACGTCGCAACTCGCACTGCACGATCACTACAAGTAACAATGTCGTACAATACGAGTACATATTGTACTCTCTACCACTAAAACTATTCCAAAAATTGAAAATAATGTAATATAAATAAAATATAAATCTCATTTTAGCTGATTCGACGCGAAATGCGAAAATGGCTTTGTTTATTTATTTATTTGTTACGCTTTTACGCCTTAACCACTAAATCGATAAGGAAATTTTACATACACGTTGTCAGGAGTACAGAAATGGACGTAGGGTACCGAAAACCTGCCCCCCTCCCTCCCTAAAATCTGTTCCCTTAAACGCAAGCGAAACGGTTAGCGGAAACTACAAATTTATAATTACAACTGAACGGGATCTTATCTAAATGACGTAATTTTACATATATTTACTTATTTCTCCCAATCTTTGTAACGTAATGTAAGCCCCCTAAGGCTTTATTCATACTATTAAAACTAGATTATCTTAAGAAATAAGTTACGAGTAATAATTATCTACGCAGTCAATTGATGGCGTAAATTTTAAAGATAAAAATGATATATATACGAAAAGTGATGCCTAACATGTTTCCTTGTGGTGACAATAGGTTTCGCAGCTTATCTGTTACATAAATATACATTTATCTGCTCGTATCGTTTGCGGTGGCTTGTCCTCGAACTCCAAATCTATGTATAACGTTACGTATGTTGCTAATGATTGCGTAAATACTCAATGTACATTGTTAACCTTGAAAATGTTATACTCAAACATTGTTTCAATAAATTTCATACTTAAGTATTGAATTACGTGAGATTGTTTTCGTAGGGCTAATTAACATAAAATGTACATAGATACCTAACATTACCAGAGATTAAAGGAATAAACGGAAATATGTCTTATCATTCTTAGTATTTATTTTTTTGTAATATAGGCGGATGAGCATACGGGCCACCTGATAGTAAGTGGTCACCAACGCCTAAAGACAGTGGCTTTGTACATTTCTTTAAAAAAAAACATCGTCAATGCGCCACCAACCTTGGGATCACTGCGCTCACTCACCTTTCAAACCGGAACACAACAATACCAAGTACTGCTTTTTTGCGGTAGAATATCTGATGAGTGGGTGGTACCTACCCAGACGAGCTTGAACAAACCTCTACCACCGAGTATTTTAATTGATATAAAATTACTTTCTCAAGTCTCAGTATTGCATAAAATTTAACTACAAATATGTATGTATAAAGGGTACCTATATTAAATGTCCTTAACGTTCCCTTAGGTCAGAAGGCCTTGATGACAGGCTGTTCGATTCGGAATCTAGGTTACCTCGTGCGAAGGGATCGAGGACAAACGAAATTATAGCGAATAATGGCTTGGCCCAGATACAAGGAATAAGGATCGTGAATATTTAAGCTGAACAGCTTCTTATGAAAAAGTAAAGATTGGGTTAGTGATCTGGTAGAAATACTAATAAAAAAAGTAACGATATTTTATTTATGCAATAAATCCTTTTTTTTAAAGTGAATACGTATTTTTAAGTCTGGTTCTATCAGTACCTATCGTCTAAGAAAAGAAAAGAGAACATATAATAGACATGTTTATTTATACGAAGTTATGTATATATTTAGAATTTTAGTAAGACAATACTTTTATGAATTCCATATGATATTGACACAAATTAAAAAAGAGAGTTAAAACTTAATATGGTGTAATAAAAACAGTGTCAATGTCTACTATAGTTATGTTTATATTAGATTAGCGTTTTGCCCGCGGTTTCACCCGCGTAGTCCGTTCCCGTGGAAATACGTTGACAAAATGTAGCCTATGTTAGTCGCTGATAATGTAGTTTTCCAATGGTGAAATAATTTTTAAAATGGGCTTAGTGACTTGGGCGTTAAAGCGTTACAAACAAACAAATAAACTCACTTTCGCATTTATAATATTAGTTACGATTTATTGATTTCAACAAAATGAATTCAGTAGAATGTTTTATTTTAAAATTATCCCATTTTCCTTTAATCGTAAGTCGCATTTTTAATATAATCAAAATCGGTAGAGAGCATTCATAATTCAAACAGATATTCAATTAAGCGTCTAGGTTGATAGATGATGGAATAACTTTATTCGGGGTCCAGGAGGGATGCTGGAAGGTCACGGCAAGGACGCGGGCTAACAACGTACAGCGTAATAGCGCTTGTACCTAACACCTTATAATTAACAATTAACAAAATCTGTGGCGTTTTTAGACCCTTATTTTAACTTAATACATAAGTATTAACATTCATTTAATAAATACTTACGTAATTAAAAAGCGATTAAATTGTTCATTAGTTCAACGAGTATTTTTGACGTTTCTTCTATAATACCTACCTACCTACCTAATTTGGATATTCAGATATAATTAGGCATATATAGTATAATAATACAGTAATCAACTAATCATGCAGATAATATTTAGGTATTTTATTCATATTTACTTCTACAATAATAAAATATATAGTAGTTACATGTGTCACGTGTGTAACGGGCAAGGCTTTTGTAAGGGCGCATTAGCAATTAGGTTGGTGAGACTATTCGCCCTTGACCTACGCCAAACCTGCGCCTTTCACAACATTCGCGCTCCAAATACAACAGATGCCAAGACAAGGGCGTACTGAACTAGGAACAATACTATTGAACCGATTCTTTGTTTCGATAATTATTGTGATATTAATAATATTCATAGAAAATATTCATATATATTCAATATGTTGCCTACAAGTATTGGGATATAAAACCCCTTAGTGTCCATTGAGGAAACAATTATTTTTATTAAGAAAATGTTTGCATGATCAGCGTTGAATGACAAAAAACATTCTCGTGAGTCATGTAAGGTAATATGCGACCGTGAAAAAGGAATAGAACACAATCAGTACTGAAAATAACGGCTTGACTTACCATGACCTTGCGCAAAAATACGATTGACGTCTCCGTTACCTACTTGTGGTACAAAGCAAAATAACGTTTTCACGAATTATTCCGGGAAGTGTTGATAGAGGCGAGTAACGGGTTGGCTGCGATTATTCAGATATCACAACGCACACCAGCGCGAGTTTTATATCTTCTTATATATATTTAATTCGCAAAGGCGAGATGCTTGTGTGCGCATGTGTGACATTGAACTTCACTCTTCACGCGGCAGCGCATGAGTTGCGTAACCAATCCACATTGCTCCGGGCACTTAGCGAGCTACATCGACTATCGTTTCAATTTGCGAATAAGTGGCAAGAAGTTCTTTTTAACGCAAAACTAAGACAACGTTTAACTTTATTTATTGTGGCTATTCTATTATATACAAAAGTAATTTCTGTTTATAAATGAATGGCTGTGTAAATAAAAATTAGAACGCACATCTGAGAAAATATATTTTTATCTTTATAAGATCTGCAATTTATTATTAAACTAACTATTGATTTAAGTAAGTAACATAATTCTGTAATTATAAAATTAAGTATAGTAAATGCAGTCAAGTCAAGTCAAAAATGGAGGTCTTGAAATTCATCGAGGTTACAACAAGAAGTCCATAGTAGCTTTTTTATTTAAATCGATGAAACACAGAAAGCTTAGCCTAATATGTATAGATTCCACATACAGATCACTTAGAAAGTTATTTTTCGAACACGTTTCGAAGACACGTCGATTTTGATAGACATTTTTAAAATACATTAACGTTATTCAATTTTATAAACCCCTGAATTTCTCAACCTGTGCCTTATCTAAATAAGATATAAGAAAAAAGTAAAAATTATATCAATTGTTAGTCCAACCAATAAACACTTGTCCATATCGAATAAAAATAAAATATTATACTTGGAAAAATATTAAATTTATAAATTTACCTTATATTTTCCTTACAAATCATAGTCGCCAGAACTGCATATTTTAGGATTTAATATTTACATATATAATTAATGTAAAATATGTCAAAAAGAAAAGTGGTCTATAAAAAAAATATTTAAATTTCACACAACAAACAAAGTCAGAGTATTTGTGTGATAAATAGAAAAGCTTATATTCCTATGTATTTCGTTTTTTTTAACGAATTATATAGTTCGTCCTTGAACAACATTAATTTGCAAAGTAGCGCTTAACGCTTCCGCGACACAGCGAGGCCGTTTTGCGTAATAACAATATTTACAGAATTGCCGACGCCTTGGCGCTCAGCGCCTCGGTGACCGCGAACTTGTCTTTTATCTCATTTGTTTCCGTATACGGCTATACGTTTCACAATATACTTGATTAATAAAGAAAAATAAAGTGTCTGCGAAACTGAATCTTACACGGTTGTTGCAAATGTTTCAAGTTTCAACGATATATTTGACGAAGCTAAGAAAGACTACGAGAAATTATCTCCTTGTCACAAATACCATTTTAAAGAAATTAGAAAAATCATAACTAAATTATAATATTTCATTATTTATATATAATTAACCTTCATTTTATAATGCAAAATGAATAACACGTTATCCAGTCATTTAACATGTGGTCTCCATGAATAAAAAAATAGTAACGTGATTTTAAGCGATCGCGACCGGTGGGTGCGAGCATGTTCGCCTATCTGACTGTACAAATAGCAGCAACCTTGAGATTCGGCGCGCGCGACAAGGTCACCGCGCAAATTGTTATCACTATGACGTCAGTGTGTGACCTCCGAGAGACCTTCGTTGAGGTGCCCGTGCGATAAGACAAGCCGATGGCGACCGATAGCGTCTCGTACATTACCGTCCGCACTGCGACCAGCGCGCTAAGTCTTGCCGTGCTTCGCGCTCATATAACGTGATACGAGATGGGCAAGCATCCGCCAATACGCTATGTGACAACCTCACACGGCTTGTCCGTGGACTTGCTTAGTCTTAACGATGCAAATTGACGAGATAAACGTGTAATAGAACTTTACAGTTGCTGATATTTTGCTAAATTATGAAATCGAATCTATCTAATCAAAATTCAAAATATTAAAAGTTAAGTATTTTAATATATTATATAAGTAAGTATACATTATTATCAAAATGAAATCAACTATTACAACGCAACGTTTGGAAATTAGCCAAAAATAAAACATCAGCCAATCGAAATCACTTTCTACGTGCTTATCGTTGCCGTCCGCAAAAATATATTCGGTCGGCCTTGTAATTTCATGGCCGCGCAAAAATATCGACTTGACATTCTAAGCGATTTTCCTATCTTGAGTGGTTAACCAGGAAACATTGATTAACATTGACCACGCCTCGAGGCTACACTCGTATTGATATAGTACCGACGTCCGACACATAATATACATAATTAGACAAGAATAATTTGATTATAATGTAAGATTTTACGAAACTATATAATTATTAACCTTATAACCTAACTAAATTCAAGCTGTTTAAGGGAAACAGTATTTTTTAAATACATATTTGAGTTTCGTTAATCTTTAAGTCTGTTCCGATTTCGAAATTCAACTTTATTCCCATTCCCATTATTTCTCAAAATCGAGTTTTTGTATTGTGATCTGAGAAATTGAAGGAATTCTTCAAATGTATAGTAGGCATGTGGCGACAATGGTATTTTTATCAACATGTCAAACATAATTATGTATCACTGAAGTGAAGCGGAGTGAAATGAAACTGATTAAGAAAAAAAAAACTGCATTTTTTCAGAGTATTATTTAAAGTCGTTTTTTTTGTATAATTATTAATTTATTTTTTAGTTAAGCAATTTTATTTACGAGTTTTATAATCTAAATATGAAAACTCTAAAAACATTGTAATTAGCATGACATTGTTTATGTAGAACAGTGTGTTTGGGCGAGGTGAACTCGACCTGAATCCGAATACGGACATGAGAGAAATCTTAGGTGGCACGGATGCTGTGCGCGAGAAAGGCATACGACTTGCACAAGAGAAAGGACTTCGTCCTTTATGGTCAACTGGTATATAAATTCATTAAATATTTATCGAATTCTGATAATGAATGGAATTGTCTTGAATCAATTATATATAGGGAACTAAATGCTACATCGAAAATAAAATTTATATCTCCTCTAAAGCTACACTGAAACTAACTAATAACGATCTGAAAGACATAAGTATAAAATTATTTTTGTTAAAATGATTGTTTATATACTTAATCTAAATTAGATACGTTTATATATTAAATATTGCTGACAATATCGTTAAGGTTTCATCATTTTATATAAAACGTACAAGGGAATTTATAAAAGTAAAGTATGTGTAACATCTTTGTTGGTCAGTAGAGCATCAAGCACATGTAGAGTTATATTATAAGCGATATCACCTCAATTTCTCTGCGCCAAGCTGGCGAGGGCGCGACGTGAGGCGATCACATCGCAGGGACCTTATGATAATTGATACTATAGGCGGAGAAAATGTATGGAAGCTGTCATCGCATTCTCGAATCGCTTGACTTATGACTTACAAAATCTACATACAATCATCATCAATGTGGGTCAGGGCAGTGGGCCGCACAGTCACGCATCGCTGCCCACCGCGCTGTAGACTTGTGTATAGTATTCTAAAATAAATATAAAACAAGTTTTATTCCTTTTTAAAAATATTTTTTGTAAAAAAATACACCAAGTTATTTCACTTTCTTATCGAAATGTTTACTCGACCTTATTTAATTGATTTCGAAACAGAGTACCTAATTTCTCCTCTGTCTCATAGCAATACGAACCTCTATATGGTATTCTCTTTTATTGGTCTCTGACCTGCTTTTCTTCTTTAACTTCTTGTAGCGTCTCAATTCTTCAATTCGTGTGTCTGCCTACTTGAGCATTACTTTCTTTTATGAGCCGTGTATCAGATAGGACACTGAGACAAGCGCGTACGATGACCTCTTTTTCAAACATCAAAGTTTAAAATTAAAGACAATAATTCACCGAAACGATTAAGAACACAAAACAATATTTCAACAATAAATTTATAATCTGTCTACACTACATTTAGACAGATTTCTTTTATAATTTAAAAGTAAAATTTGAGAGAACATCTTGGCTTTAAAATAAGTCTTAAAGATTATACTGAAAGTCATAGTTGCTCAATTTTTTTTGTAATTCTCGTGATTCTAATGTTGGTATGAAATATGTTGCAAGTGAAATCTTAGGTCCGTAATAAATTCATTAGTAAATTTTTATATGGAAGATTTTTTTATTCGAAATTCAAATAATATGTATTTCTGGCGCTGGTTGTTGTAATAAATTGAAAGAGTCGATATTTTAAAACATAAATAATAATAATAATAATTAGTGACATCTTAATGCTCAGATAACAAACTAAGGTCATAGAAATTGCTTATTTGTTTCATTACAAGATAAGTAGCGAAATATCAAGTCGCATCTCTAGAGAATAGATAAGATGATATTTTGGTCGCGGCAATAGTTGCGCATCTACTTTCTACGTTGATAATCTTGGATTGATTTTGAACTGGTATTTGGATTCGCGATATAGATATTCGTTTGAAATTGTGTGTCTCGCTTCACACTGTTCTTTAGACTGTCACGGTTGTTATCATAATCATCTAGTAATTAAATTGCAGTTTTCTCACTAAGACAGAAAATCTTATACTTGAAAACATATTAGACATTAATTTGGAAAATATCTTACTAGAACAAAAATTTTTTGATTGACATTGTTGATGACACTTTAAAGCTTATATTAATGCAAATAAATGTATTAAAGAAACGTTGAAGGTGAAGGATAACTTGATATGTATTAATGACGAGGTGAATTTAAAATATATTGAAAGCAAACTACTTATTATCTGTAGTTGTAGTAAAATTTTAGTTATATAATTTTTCAAATTATTATATATAAAAAATATATATTTGTATTTTAAAGAAAGAGGCTTAAATAAATAATTCATACATACACATAAATACGCACACATCATAATATAATCTCTTAAAAATATAGTTTATTTTAAAAGAGCAACTACGATACTTCTTGCTAGAGGCTGCTTTTCGAAACGATGGTAGAGTTAAAAAAGTGAAGATTCAAAAACGTTTTATTGTAAAGCTTACGTGAATAAATATATTTATTTTGATTTGATTTGCTTCGATGGTCAATAAAATGTCTGCAACATTAGTTAATTGCTTGTTATTTCTAGGTATATGTGCTTATATTTATGTCTAAATTAAATTATATGAACACATGATTTTTAAAATATTGCTACATTTAATCAAATTTAAGGCAAGTATGTGTTCCATTTTTGATAAAGTATACTTTGAAGGAAATTAATATCGAACGTTTTAAATGAAATGAGAAATATACTTAAATAAACGCATCAGTTTTTTTGTACCCAAACGTCCATAATTAATGATTATTTATTAGCTGTTAAACATTGGCTCTGAAACTTGTTTAGAAAATTTTCAACAATTTGACTAATATTCGTAAGGCGAAATTCTTTTATTTGACGTTTTCGCAACAAGTGGGCGGGCGATTTGTTTACAATTGCGATGTGTGTGATTTAGTACTTTAAACACGTTCAGTAGTACGGTGAGTACGGTCTGCAAGGCCATGACGTATTTAGAAGAAATTATTACAATAGATTGGATAGCAGTGCAATAGTTATTAATACAGTATAATCTCATGGATAACATCTAATATATAATGTATGTTTATTAGAATCGGAGAAAATTTATACTAACTATACTCATTAAATGTTATTAAATTTTAGAATGTTTTATGATAAAAGTTTTTGCACGGCGAATATTAAGTGATAAGCGGAATTGTATGAACTGCGGGATACGCTTTCGTTACCTGAAAGATTTATTAATATAAGGTCAGCGCTACACGGTTTGGATCATATGTACGTCCTTATGTCTCATCGAAACATACGCTCCTAAACTTCAGAACTCAAAACTTCTACAATGTAATGCAATTAAAAATATCCTATTATTACTTATTATTTCAGAATAATTGTTTATTTACAATATGATTAATAACATGAAATATTTTCCAGACAGAGTCATAGTATAAACAAATACGTACTCGTGATATAAATTATCACAAAATCAACAACGATACAGACCTTGCAGTCAGACTACTAGGAAATGTCTAGATAAATTGTAATACTCAGTATGGGTATTATAAATTGATAAGTTGATTCAAATAACTCTAACCCGGAATAGAACGGTGACTCTATCAAGAGAGCATAATGCATTATTGTGACTTGAAACAAAATAATATTCTCGAATAATAATAATTATTAAATATTATGTTTTTCTAAACGGACAAGTTGTAGTCAATTATTATAATTTTATTTTATTTTAAATTATATAAGACAGACTTTTCTCAGTAACGAGTTGTTTTTGTAGCGTATTTTTAAGAGAAAACTTGAAATTTAATTTTAGCTTTACATATAATATATATAACAATCTAAATTTTTATGATGTCATAATGTGGATTTCATGATATGGACCCGTTTCGTAGATTTAAGTCCTTATAAGGTGCGTACGGGGGAGGAGTGTTGGCGGCCTTGTGGCAGCATCATGCGATATTTTCGCTCTCTGCGTTAATGCGGAAGACTATTTCAAGAGTCAGGGTCGCCGCGGCGCCCGTCACCCGTACCGAGCTCAACTCGCTTACCGCTTGTATGACGCGCTAGTATCAGGTTTCCTCAAACACCATCTCCAGGAAAAGAGAAAAACTTATCTAAATTAAATAATTTTTAAGTAAAATTAGTCAGTGACTCAATTTATGTATTTAAAAATCGAAAAATAAAATTGTTATTATATAAATGATCTAACGAAACTGCTTTGAAATACAAAAACATAATTTCATAATTCAACCAAGAATTCATCTACAATAGCATGTGTAATATCTGTGTACTTGTAGACCGCTGTTCAGGTGGCCTTAGCCCGCTTGTGCGAAGGCAACCTATAGTAATGTAAATAGACAGGAAATCCATTCAATGTCAGTAGTCCAAACCTCAAATCGTCTTTTGTTCTTAATTCAGAATTCCGCCAAATTTAACACATTAAATATTTTCATATTGTTTTTTTGGAATATGTATTGTATGTTTATTCACTATTTACATCGACACTCATTACTCATATATTTAATTACCTTTGGTGCGAATAACATAGAATATATGTGCAATAAATATAATATTTAGAATTATTCAGTTTGGTTTGAGATCCCAGACAGTAGGAAAAGTAACATTTTACTAAATATCAATTCCGTAAGACATAAAGTCTACCTGTTCTGAGCCGAATAAAGAAAAAAAGGCGCGAATGAGCGTGAAATGTCAACTTATTATAATTTTATTTTATTTTGTTTGAACGTTAAATAATAGACATATTTTATGAAACAAAAGATAAATTCCATATTTTAATGTGTAAGAGTTCCATGAAGTCTGGAATATCATGAACGAAATATCTCACAAAAAAACTGATCTATTAATTTATTCGTCTGACAAATTGCTTAGTTGTCAACGCGGATCGTAAATGTAATCAATATAATTTATATCATTCAAGACAAGAAGTTGACGTGAATACAAATTGGGTTCACTTTACTAGAATGTTTGAAACGCAGGTTAATTATTTATTGAGGCTTAAATATTTTATTATCCGATTTAATTAAGAAATAATGTAATGATTATTGTCGCAGTATTTAAGGTATTTTATATCTTTATAATTACAAATAACAGGTTGACAGACTTAAATTATTAATTAAACATAAGCTTGTGATCTTTCTTATTGTCTTGTAATTTTATATCTAAATCAAATGTAATAATGATGGAATTTGTTTTGCTTTTATTATGGACAACCCACATTTAATCATTATATAAAATTTGTTGAAGGACAGTCTAGAACCGGCTTCTAAGCCGTTGGCTCACATTGCCAACTAACGTGCCCTCGAGGCAACCTCCACAAGAAAAGTACATCGTTCTACAGTTGTCGTTAGCCAGGGCCTTGAACTTTGAGTGGTCGTCGGTAAACATGTTTGCGCAGTAAGCACTGCGCACTCGATATTGCTCTGACGTCTCACTTCACCCTATAGGTTATAAGTACATTTGTATTTGCTTATATTTTATTTACCGGTCTATTCTGCCACACGTCCGCACGTGATCGTAATTACAAGGACGGCTTTGGAGCTCGGTTGTAACGCCCACTTTTGTAGTTTATTTAGTTTTTATAAGAGTTCACGTCGACAATGCTTTATTATTTAAGTAATTAATATTGCAAAAAGGGTAAAAAAGTTAATGTTATTCTTTTTTTTATTAACTTATTTTGGGACGAATTAATACCTTCCTCGTATTCATCATTCATAAATAAGTATAAATAGAGATACATATCGCAATTATGCGACATCTTACTTTACAATAATAATAAAAAGAATAAACAATGATCAAGGAAAACATTCCTATTTGTATACATAGTTGTAGTCCTTTGTGACGTGATCCACTGTGGTGACTGGTGACCGCGCGGCGGTAGTGGCATGGCGGACGGCGGCGGTGGCCGAGATAATGAGCGAGCCAAGGCCGACGCGTGCTAATTACAATTACCGTGAGTGGACATTCTTTGTTCCATTAATGATTAATGCCGGTCGCGAGTGTCGAGGAGTATCGCAATGAGATAACAGGAAGCGTCCGTGTTCGCCAATGTCACGCGACAAGGTCGCACTGTGCAAGTGTGAAGCTGTGCGTATGTGCATCCATGACACGATATTATACCCGACACCACGTTTTTATCAGATCTTTATTTTTAAATAAGTATAATTATTTGAATTCCGACCGGCATGCGTTTTGTTAGTAACATTTAACATATTTTAAAGAAAGCTTTATCACTTAATTGTTTTTTTGGATTTCCGTTTAGTTTTTAATATTAATCTTGAATCTTGATATATCACATATATAAAATAACCTTGCTAAATCAACAAAACTGAAATGGTATATTTATTGTTTTTAATTCTTATATAAACGACAACGACTGACGAAAAATATGCTTTATTACGAATATATAAGATTTTATATTACACTGTTCGTCTCGTTCTTATCGCCATAGTTCTAATCAGAGAAGCGGTGAGACCTTGAGGCTGACCCTGAATATTTTTATCCGGATATTTTGCAAATGTTTGTTATATCTAGATACGAACACGACGTAATATAATACTTTTGACCTTAAACGACACAACCTGATAAGCAATATATTTACTTATCGAAATTGATTCGACATTACTATAGGTAACAATAAAGTGTTTTAATAATCATTTACCTTAAAAATGACGAAATAAAACTGTAGTTAACTAATTTATAGTTTTTTTATACATTCTAGTAACATAGAAAATATAAGAACCGATTGAATTATGCTTTTAATACGATAGATATTCGTTTTTGAAAAAGTGTTTCCGGGTCTCTAAATTTTCAAGAGTAACCAACTCAATGGCGGCCGATGGCTGGCGAGGCCGGGCTGATCTAGGAAGTCAAATGATATGACCTCGACCTTGCGCGTGCGAAAAATATTCGGCAGCATAGCCCCTCCTCCCTCCGCCCACGCTGACTCTCATCTCTTCTAACAATTTGCTCTACCGCTCTACATACATCATAAAATTAGCCAAATAAAGTCGCTCAGGAACTAAAGATACTCCAACATATTATTAAGTTATATAACATTATGTCCATGATTTGAGCATAAAATATAAAAATATAGTAATACATACTTATAGTAAAAGGTAACAATTATGAGTGACGTAGAAATAAAATTCTTCTGTAGACATATATAAATAATATAAAATAATAACAAGTGTTATTATAGGTAATATGTGCTTCATTGTAAATTAAAGGTATCAGATTATATACGTTACAAAAATAAATAATCAAATGTCATCGTTCATAAATGACGTTTGTGACAACAAATAAAAGATTGGCAGAAAATACCCCAACACCATCTTAGTAGTGAAGTAACTAGTTTTACGGAAATGACTGAAGGCCGATCATATTTGCGGAAAATAACAGGTTATAGTTATTTATAAATTATTTCAGTATTATTAATCTTTTAAATATATTTTAAATTAAATTACATCTCAGATCTCTGATTTCGGAAAATTAAGAACATTAAGATAAAAGACACTGGGCGTTTCCTGAGATAAAACATAGGCGAGGTCCATTCATTGGCAATTACGTATAAATTATTGTAATGTACAGTGATATTTCAATAGGTTATAATAACTCTAATGCAAGTAAAAGTCTGTTTTTTTAATTTAAGAAAATATTTAATTTCACCCGCCTATATTATCGTTTCCCTACTTTTAACGCAATTCTAAGACAACTGCACATAAGGCTTTAGACATAATTTATTAAAAAGAATAAGAATTTGATTTCATAAGAAATGAAACATATTTCTTTAGAGAATCATGAAATAAAACATATTTAGCGGACTATACTTATTCACAGTTTGCATCTATTTTAGGTAATTTGAGAGTCTCATTAGTTTCTAGAACGTGTTACATATATATAATTCATTATTCAACTAACTCGATGGTTTTCGAAGGAAATACATACAAGGTGCGAATGTTATGGCAATAACTCTCCGTTGTCGCCATTGTTCTGGTTTTATTGCGCAACGATATTTGCCAAACATTCGCGTACCTCTCGATCGATATCGCTGGCTATGTAAACGAAGCTGGCATGACGTATAAACAATATAGCTATTATAACATTCATCCTTAAGTAGATTTCATTTCATTGGTACAAATTAAACATTTGTACGCATTGAAATATAATGTACTATAACTCAATGTTTGTACGTCACGTTTTTTACGCAGAAAAATTACGACGTACTCGATTTCTAATTTTTTTTCGACAAAAATGCTAAAAGATTTAACATTTTTTTTAAATGGGGTTCGTTAACAAGTCGTTTTTAGTAACATCAAAAGATATTAGATAAGATTTTACTTTTTAAGTTAATTTACATAGTTAAGAAAAAACGCATTTTTCACATAATAAAATAAAAAAACATATAAATTAATAATAATTAGAGCCACCTCTCTAATCATTATTTATTACTACATTTTTTAAAGACTGTTTCAAATATAATATAAATATATAAGAAGTATTATTACTACTATTAATTTAGCTGATAAGATTATGTATTTTCCTTGTCTCACTTTATACATATGGCACGTACGAAATTCTGTTTGATAAAAAATAATGATATCGTACTTAGTTAGATTTTTATAAAACATTTAACAATCTCGTCTCTTGATCTTACATATTATATTGGCATATACATATGTACACGTATAGAAATTATTTATATCAAGAAGTAAACTCTGTTTCATCACTAATATTAACCGTGCATGTGTGCAGTAAGACGTCGTCGAATCTATTAATGTTGTAATTAAACTAAAAGTATAACAAAGTAAATAGATTGAGTGTGTGTGTAAGTACCGTGTGCAGGCAAGAGGTAAACATGCTCCACACAACCTTAGGATGCGATACGTACATAGATCGGTCGACCTTAATCTTGAACGATAGAGTCGACGCGTCGGAGCAGCGCCCTTACCTTATCACACTCGTCACATTATACAAACATTAACAACGTAAATACTATTTAGGTTAGTTTCTCATCGAATCTCTTTCAAAACAAATATAGTGTAAATAAAAACGCTATTATTTACTGTGATGTCACTATTGAATTATAATTTTATTTTATTTTATTAGTAGTTATTATGTACATCATCATGCTCCACAGTGGAATGGGCAAATGATTAACGGATATTTTGAAAAAGGACGAACAATATAAACGAAAAACAAAAATACATTTAAATACAATAAAATTTTTGCATACCTACATGATAAATAAAATTATTTATGTAACTGATATATATAATATTATATAAATAATTTTATGTACTTAGTAATTACTTTTTTTTTTCATTTTATAAAACTAAACAAGTTATGTTAAGCATTGGAAAAAGGAAGGGGCCACGGATAATCTGCTTTCGCATAATCTTCGCGACTTTGGTGTATCTGGAAATCCTCCCATGAATGCTCTATGAATCGAATCATTTACTTGGTAATAGGGCTTTGTGATCATCTGGGTAGGTACCACACAGGTGTTTGAAGGGCGAATCGAGGACATGTAACATAATATCATAGTTCCCAAGGTTGGTGTCGCATTAGTGATAGAAATGAGTGGTAAAAAAATCTGCGTGCAAGTGTAACTACAATCACAACACGACGGATATATGTACGGATTTTGAAATTAAATGTATAACAACATTTTAGCTGTGAAGGTTGGTAGAGCATTGGGAATGGAATATAAAGGTAAAAATGTCTTACGGCGACAAAGTTTATATACGGTAGTTACCAATTACCAATTACCATGAATTAGTCCATTTCCCCGTCCGCCTGCCTAATAAAGTAAATACAAAATTGCCATAGTTTAATTTCTTTTATAATCTATTTTATGAGATCTAGACAACGATTATATAACTTATTTTGTGTTTTTCTATCAAGTAATAAAATAAAGAGTAACCGACAAAATCGTATTACTACAAAAAATACTTAAGTAAAACATGATGAAAGAAATCTTACACTATTAGACATTCCATTTGGATGTTATAAAGGCAAATGGTTATAAAATTATTTATGTTCAGAGGATATACGTAACAATTGTAGTTAATAGATTATAATAGTCTTTCTCCTACTCGTGAGAGAAGAAGATAATGCTTAACAACTTAAATGGTTATATAAGTTTTGTTAATTAATTATAAGTTATAACAATAAAAAGGACGGTGTCTTCTTAAACACATTTTAAGTCAAATTAGTAAAACAAGAGCTTATGTACTCTATGAATGTGAAAATAAATAAAACGGCATTAATTATTTATCAAAATTATAATTTAATAAACGTGCTCAAGTATATTTAATATTTTAGTACCAAGAGTAATAGCAATAGAAGACAGTAATAAATTGTATACATTTTACAGCTTCTAAAAAACCTTGGCCTCTAAGAGTTTGCCAATTGTTCTACCCTTGATATTTTTTTCTCTTTTTAGGCTTCGCTTAGTCGACAATGTATATATTGAGTTAGCGTTAATTTAATATACACAGACTATACGGAAGTCTTGTCTCATTTTTTTATTTTACTTATTTTCTATATCGCTTAAGTTAAAATTTACACTTAAAAACTAGAAGATGATATATATATTATATACCCTAAAATCATCTAACATTTTGTTTCAAAATATATAGGTGTACAAATAAGTTTCCGCCTTTTTTATCAAAAATTGGGATTTTTTTTTTATTGCGTAGGTAGGCGTACGAGCTTATGGGCCACCTGATGGTAAGTGGTCACCAACGCCCTTAGACATTGGCATTGTAAGAGATGTTAACCATCGGTTACCTCGACAATGCGCCGCCAACCTTGGGAACTAAGATGTTATGTCCCTTGTGCCTGAAATTACACTGGCTCACTCACCCTTCAAACCGGAACACAACAATACAAAGTACTGCTGTTTTGCGGTAGAATATCTGATGAGTGGGTGGTACCTACCCAGACGAGCTTGCACATAGCTCTACCACCGAGTAAAAGAACGGTACCTTATGGTTTGTTCAAAGTATTGTCCATTGCTAGTCACTACTTTTCCCTACCTTACTGGCATCATACGGATACCGCATCGGAAGAATGCTTCGTCTTTCGAGGCTATCCACGAAACGATTGATTTTTTGGTAGGCTCGGCAGACAGCCTCAGCAATGATTTCGTTTGGTTTAAGCAACTACTCGACCCCAAGCTGGCTACACCAAATACACAAGAATAGATTTTTCCATGAATATTCGGTTTGGTTGTCGACTTTGATGCATTGCCATTCTCGGGGACAAGACTACTTTTTCTTTAGGCATTTTATCATAGTGGATCCATTTTTCATCATCAGTGACTATACTATGGAAAAAACTCATGTATTTATTTATACCCGGCAAGCAGGATTTCAATGCTTAACAGCTTCAGTATATATGGGACCCAATTTCCTTGCCTTTGGATTTTTCCAAACGATTTTAAGCGATGTAAAATTGCTTGTTAAGTCAATCATAATGTGAGTGCAAGTTCTTCTTGCGTTTAGCTCCGATTTTATTCCAATAATTTCGTATCTTCGTTCATTTGCGGCCTTCCACCGCCATCTTTGTTTTCAACCTCAAATTCATCGTTCTTAAATTTTTGGAAGCACCCACGAAAACTTCTCTCATTTAAAGCACCCTCACCCTATGCTTCTACAAGCAATAGATTCGCCTCAGCTGCAGATTTCTTTAAATTAAAGAAGTAAATAAAAAGTTCCCGCACATCCCATTATACTGTATAATGGAATATTCAATCTTTTTGATAAGACGATTTACATATGAACATTTAAAAAAAAATTTAAAGTGGGACCATCTCTTATCAAACGGCGGAAACTTATTTATATAACTAATAAAAAAAAAACAATTCTCTGTTAAAAAATTAAAGGGAATTATAAAAACAAAAAATGTACTTGGAACTGGGAACAATAAATTATTATTCGTATTCAGTATAAATACGTAACACAAAGACGTTATTGTGCATTTAACAAATAATTGATATTCTAAGAATATAATATGTATTTACAATTCCTTGTTGTAATGTTCTTTATCACTTTGCCATCATATAATACAGAAAACGTTTTAACGTTATTCTTCGGTTCCGGTGATGTATAAAAGTAAGAACCAAAAAACATAAGTTCGATATGATATCAGTAAAAAACGGTATTTTCAAAATTTCACACTACTAGTGTAGATGTTATTCAAGTAGATGTTGTGGAGTGATTTATAAAAAATTAAAGTATCCTATTAATTTTCTTAGGGTTCAAACTTATTTCGTACTTTGAAATTTCATTAAAAATTTCATCAAAATTGGTTCAGTCGCGTAGCCGTGAAAGCGTAGCAGACACAGAAGCCGAGCTACTTTCGCATTTATAATATTTGTATGGACATTTATCTTGGTTATTCATGAAAGGGGCCGAACCTGTAGGTTACTAACTCGTACCTATTAATAAGAACTCATGTAATGTATTGCAAACATTACTCACTCCATCTGTTACGATATCGTGCTGCATGACAAACATCTGCTACTACCTACTGAATCATTATAAGTCTATTAATCCAAACGTCATTGGCTAGGAGCTTACGAGCCTCAATCAGTTCCTGCCTGAATCATTCCTCGCGTCGCTAGATTGTAGTGACCCTGAAAACTAAACGGCAGTAAAATAACACATCTACATAAAGTTCAATTAATCGCTTCGCAAAATACCCGAGGACTTCCTTGTTTGTCGTTGTGATATTTTACTGTAAAAATAATAATAAAAATACAATTTACCATCAAGGTCACCTCGACCTTGTTTACTAGGAACCGAAGAGTCTGTGTGTTTTAATATATAGTATCCGTCGTATATGCTAAGAGTTTTTCTTACGCTCGCTGTCGGCATTTAAATATAACAATGGGATAATATAATATATAATACATGTTTTTTTTCATAAAGTAAATAGAATTGTCAGTTGTCACAAATTAATGATAATTTAGCATGTTTAGTTTTTAAATATTTTTTCTCTAATTAGTTATAATAATTACCATTACTTTCAATAATATTTTAAAGTTTATCAAATACAACATTTTAAAGCTACAGTTCCCGAGGTCTTAATTCAAGACCGGGTTCAGGCCAGTAAAAAGGTATTGATCTTTTTGCAGAAAAAAAAATCAGTAACAGCGAGAAAGTTTATATTTTGGAAATTGGCACTGTTAATAAACTAATGTTCGTGCTTCGAAAACCACGAAAATTCGTTGTTCATGATACAAACAGTGACTGTAATTTAATTATGTGACGTCTCCTGATTAATAAAAATATATAAATCTAAATTACAAGATCGTGTGACATGATAATAACTTTTATTAGATTAAAAATAATACATATTGTTCTTAAGTCATTAAAACTCAAACATATTTTTGATCTTTAATTGGAGGTGATAAAAAACATAAAGTTAATATCCTTTATTATTTTATTACATAAAAAAATAAATTATATATTTTTATTAAAGAGAACAGGTGATCGCACAAATTAAGTTCTTGAGTAATTTTCATGGAACCATTTCAATATATTCAGTGTTTTAATGCTAAAAATACTGATCGTAACAATACTAACGTCTATTTTTAAACGTCAAAATATAAATTCCATACTTTCCGGGAAAACCAGTACGTTAAACATAAGTACAGTATAAAGTTGTATCTAATGGTTCAATATATCGTATATAAACTACAATCCAAGTTGCTTAACGAAATATTTAATATTAATTGTATCAAAATAGCTTAACTATGAGAGAAAAATAAATTAAACGAGATTATTCTACTCACTTTGAGTGCTACTGTGTCACAGGCAGACACACAGATACACACGCTAAACATGTAACACTCCTCTTTTTTCGACGGGGGCTAGTAAAACACACTTTAAACGCTCGTATCTCATATTATGATTGAGATGTATTTTGATAAAAAATGTAAACGATAACATTTCACCATTACCATGAGAATTTCAATGACATGAGTACCTCTTTACGATAAGAGGTATATACATACATATATGTTATTGTAAAGCCGATATTGTAATAGTAAACTCATATATATATATATATATATAATATATATATATATATATATTATAAATGAGTTTACTATTGAAAATTAAATGAAACAAGTGAAATAAAGTCATGTGACTTAAATAGTAGTGGATCCTATTCTTGAAGATTAATACGATTTATTAATATGTCAATTATAATATTTTTATATTATGATAAAATATATAGTATTTTTGAACAAAATGATATATTGTCGAGCGTATATTACGCGAAGATTGTGGGTTTAAGCCCAGTAATACTGAGTTTTGATGTACTTAGTAAAAACCAGAGCTTTCACTGGTACCTTCTACGCGACATTTAATAAAAAGTTGCGATAGGCGAGAGTACGTACTGTACTTGCTAACTTACACTTCTTAACTCTATACTACTTCTTTTTCTTTTTTTGTACTACTTAAAGAGATAATAAATATCACATAACCTATAATGCAATGGTATACAATATTGATAATGATTATGCTTAATATTTAGGTTAGTAAAAAATAATACACTATAAGAACAAAAACGAATGTATTTTTCTTCAATAAAGAAAAGTTTTTTAAGGTATGTTCATACCAAATATTCCATTTGGATAAGACAATAATTGCAATACGTGCTTGACTTTCAGTAAACATTGTATTAATAATAGCAATAAAATTGCAACAAATATTACTAATTTAAAAACTGAAACTTTGAAAATTATTTCTCTGTCGATATCTCGATTGAATTATGGTTGTTATGGGATCTAGTAATATAAATAAGTTATTAATGTCCAAAGCTGTATAATTATAGTATTTTAAAAATATAACACGTTTCGTAATTTTTTTAATCTTATTTAGTTTTTTTAAATATTTGCATGTTACATTCTGCTGTTATTATTAAAGGAGCACATTCGCATGTTTATAACCCTTAAGATTTTAATTATAATTTCGTGATGCCACGATGGTGATATTTGTTTGCCAATAAAATAAAATATTATATAATGATGATGATCATAAATATCATATCACTTAGATTGTTCTCAATGATTGCAAAACTTTTTAATGGCGATCTAGGTCGATGGAGCCGGAACAGATTCTCCGAGATTTTACTTGTAGTTTTAATTTATTACATTGTTGACATATTATTAGACAAGACTTAAAATAACAACAATAATGTTTTAGGGTATAAATATATTTTTCAGGCTTGATGAACTTAAAACAATAAAAGACTTTTTGCCATTTATTGAGAATGATATTAATTCAATAAAACTTTTCTTATATATAATATAGACGACATGAATACAGAAGTTACTGTGGTTAGTAGAATTAAGATGTGGTTGAAGTGCCGAAAATGAGGTCAACGTTCTAAGCTCGGTGGTAGAGCTTTGTGCAAGCTCGTCTGGGTAGGTACCACCCACTCATCAGATATTCTACCGCAAAACAGCAGTACTTTGTGTTGTTGTGTTCCGGTTTGAAGGGTGAGTGAGCCAGTGTAATTACAGGCACAAGGGACATAACATCTTAGTTCCCAAGGTTGGTGGCGCAGTGGTGATGTTGTTTTTTTTTTAAGAAATATATAAACCACTGTCTATGGGCGTTGGTGACCACTTACCATCAGGTGGCCCACATGCTCGTCCACTAATCTATACCATAAAAAAAAAAAAAAAAAAGCTATTGTAATGACGGCTGATAAAAATTACACGGACGATTTATTTTTGTAAAATTACGTTTATTTTAATATTTAATTGCGTCGCTTATATTTTAATTGTTCTTATTGAATTCTAACACAGAGGCTAAGGCTTGAAATAACTTTATATCACAATATTTTTTTTATCACTTGGTACGTGAAGGCATTGACTCATAGATATGTAATCAACAAAAAATAACTTTAGAGACATTGAATGGAAATCCGAATGTGTGTCAAGAGTGCGCGACTGGCCGGCTGCGTACGCGCGTTGACCGTCGAGCGCACTGCATCTGCCGCATGGAGCCAGGGCCGGGGGCGTCATTGTTACTACGACCGTTCGTCGAAACTTAATTGGCCCGACCTAGCTCGTAAAAGCGTTGTAAAAAGTGTGAAGGTCTGGCGGAGGTAAGGACTCGAAAAGAGGTCAAGTGTAATGCTTCGTGTTCCACTGACCTCATTTAGAACCGAACGACGCCGACGCGGCCGTGCGCTTCGCTTGCTCGCCTTTCGTTTTAAATGTGTGTAGATGAACAGTTTCCTTTGTTTTTGTATAATGAAGTGTAATACTATATTTTATTACCATTTTTCTATATTTTCGATTTGCTCAATTAATTAACCTACATCTATATACCTAATTTTAAGTGAAATAAACATAATTGATTATAAACATATCTTATTTATACATGAAACAAATATTAAATTTGCAAGTCTTGTTTTTCTTCTATATTTCCATTCAAGACCATTTCAAAACAAGTAGGTTCAACTTTTCAATTCCACGACTTAATTCATGCCAAGAAAAGCATATAATATTCTTACAATTAGTAAGATACCATTGTTACTCAATATACCAATTATAATAATAACCTAAAAGTAAATAAAAGTTGACCTTCTTCTATTATAAACAGGCTTTATGTTAGTAGGCAAATTAAAAATGCTATTTTGTGCTTTTAAATAAAAATATACGGAAATGAATTATAGGAGAGTAACCTCCCGAAGTCTGACGGGACCTTCAGCTGCTATAATCATCGGTTCGGCCGCGAAACATGAATACTGACACATATCCGCGCCCGAATAATACCATAAACTCCATAATTCATAGAAACCTTGGCCCCGATGCCTCGTGTTCAAATCTCCACAGAGGCTAATAACGAGAGGTCGTAAAGACAAAAATAAAGTCTAGACAAAAACATCGATTGTACATACAATAAAAAATAGATTAAGTTCTTTACCATACGAACCACTAGATGCGACATTTAATTTTAAGGCGGAAATTCCGGTTGTATGACGCACAGATGAATATAACTTTGTTTCATTGATTGCAAGAATAAAATATAGCAATACATAAAACATGTATGTTATGTAATATTAAACATATTAAAACAAATTGTAACAATTTGCAGGTCTTGAACTTTTGACTTATTATGTTACAAAGTTACAACATTTGACTTATTTTTATATTAAGTTACATTTATTTTAATGTAATAATTGCAAGGACTTTATTAATATAAAAGCTATATTATCGTATCGTGTCGTTATATCATGACTAATTCTTGATCTAAATGTGTACGTCAAAATATCATGTATCAAGGCAAAATAATATGAAGTTAGTCGCCTTCACTATTCTTATATGACCTTTAACTACAGATACCGATTGTTTTTTTTTCAATTGAAATCCTTGTGAATAATGGACGGTGTCCTTAACCACTGAACAGTTGTATAAACAGAGAAGTAAATTTAAACACTACGATATGTGGTTTTTAGTTTTTAGTGACAAGGGCATATTGCATGTTCTGTAATGACACCAGGAAATAAAAATAATTGATAATTTCATTATCCTTAACAATAACACAATAATTTAATTATTATGATGCATAACTTTGTCATTAATTAAAATTCATAACACGAATACCATTGTTCATTTCCTAAAGTGTTAACTTAACACTTCATTCATTAACACTCTGTCAATGTGTAGATATATTAGATATAATAAATTATTATATACTTGTACATAATAAATGTTTATTGAAAAGATAACATCAGCACGTTAGTCACAATTTAAAATATTCGTTTTAAAAATGTAAGACTAGAGTGAAACTATATGAAAAAAGTTGTACAATAATTTTACTAGGTTATCAAATAAACTATATTTTATTACTTCTCTATATTATAGAACGTATAATAAAATATTTTGTAAGTAATCTTCAATTACTGTTATATACATGTACATTAATTATTATATTATATTTTATTTAAATACTTTATTATACGCAATATAATAAAAAAGTTATATTTTTTTAGCTTCTATTCAACATAATTTATGTTATATTTCAACAAAAATTTCATTTATTTGTTAATTTTATTTATAATATAAGTAAATGCCCCACAAACTGTTTTTGTTAATGATTATAATGTGTAATAAAACAAGCCATTCCATTTTATAATACATGTATAGTGCCAACCAACAAATCATGCAGTTGGATTTTTTAGTAAGTGCTTTTCAAACAATTAAATATTTTTACCCGCCTACTTAGTTCTTGTATACAAACTTAGGTATACCAGTGTGTAAAAAAACCCTGTCCGACCCGTGAACTGGTTATTAGGTATCGTTAGTCGGTTTTATTTATGTTATAATTTTTAAAATTCTAAGCAAAAATTTTTCATGACCTCAGCTGTCCATGAAATTTTCGTCATTTACAATTGAAAATGACAATTAATATTTTTTATGGGTAATTCTTTTCTTAGTATTTTAAAAATGATTACATAAATAGAACCGACTCACGATACCTAATAACTACTTCACGGATCGGAAAGGGTTTTTGTTACACACTGGTATACCTAAGTTTGTACCTACACGTAGCATTGTGACATTTGTATTAAAATTATTTTAATGTCACGTCTTTTAAATCTATCCTTTTAAGTTGTATCGTCGTCTGCCGACTGAATAGCCGGTAATAATAATAATTTAAGAAATATAAGGCTATCGAGACATCTATAGAAAATAATTTTAAATCGAATTTAGTAAGAGCTGTTTTATCTTTAAGGAACTTTTATTTTATTTTTAAATTAAAACCGGATTTAGACGCAACTTCTATTAAAATATATTTAGTAAATTTCCCAAAATTATATAATCTGTTTATATAAAAATTATATTCCATTCCCCTTCAATTTTTGTTTTAAAGCTATTTAATAAAAATCAAAAATGTTTAATCACTACAACAATTAGATACAATTGCCACGTGGATTTGATTGAAATAAAATTAAATTCGCTTTAAAGTTTACGAGGACTGAGGAAGTAATAAGCAATAATACAATAAATAATTTTAATTTAATAATAATATTTACAGATTTTATGTACTACTGGCGAATACTGATTATTCTTGATATAATATGATATTCAATTTTGTGTTTATCGAAACTATAAGAAATTATTTAAGTAACCTCGTACTCTAATCGGTAGCCTACATATTGTTACCTACATAATCAGTAAGAAAGTAAACCAGGCAGACGGCAGTGCCGCATCGTTTGATATAATGGTCACGGTAGGTGGATCATCCTCGAATCAAACAACAAATGATGTGAGTATTTATTGTTGAAATGACCGATAAAAATCGTTCGTCTTTCATTCTGGAGAAGTCGGCGATATTACTTCAAGGTCTGTTTGACGGGCTGACCTCGGCATATCGGTCGTGGAGGACAGACGGTCGCAAATATTTGCGCGCACTAGAGGCGCGCGAACTGGGGTCGAGGTGTGAGGTGCGGGGTGCGGGCAGCGGGGCGGAGGGAACAGGTGACCTTGCCGCGCGTCTGCCGTGCGACCTTGATCTTGAGACGACCGCGCGCGCGCCCTCGCGGCTTCTTGAACGACGACACCTATGCTCCGCTCGGTAACTATATCTGCCATTGTAATGGGCCATTACTGATGTGAAGCCGACTCACGACTCACAAACTGGAGATTCCTACCTACTTCCTTAAGTGGTCACACAATTGATAAATACATTTCCAATTTATTTGTTGTCGACGTTTCACACTACGAATAGTCGGAAAATTTAACCTTTCCATA
This sequence comes from Nymphalis polychloros, assembly GCA_905220585.2. Taxonomy (NCBI): domain Eukaryota; kingdom Metazoa; phylum Arthropoda; class Insecta; order Lepidoptera; family Nymphalidae; genus Nymphalis; species Nymphalis polychloros. Next base: position 8,522,381 of record HG992247.1, read on the forward strand.
ACCTTTAATAGAGCATAACTGTTATTGTAATTTTTATATAGATATAATAATAGCGAATAAACTATATACATATCACTTAGTGCATATTTTAATTTATGAAGACATGCTAATATTAGTAGGTACTATTATAAATAGATAAATATAAAAATATGATAAAAGTACGAATGTATGATACAAACACAATTGTAATAAAACAAACGACTTTATATTTAGGTTCGTATTGAAGTAAGTATGTTTCAAAAACTTGTAAAATGAACGTCTTTCAAAGTCACCCACAAAATAGCTGTGCATATTTTTTTTTCTTCAACCGCCTACATCTGACGTCCATAGTAACGTACATATCTTCAATCTGGCACAGTATTAGATAGTCTTTCATATTCGTATAAAACAGAAAATATATTATTGTGATCAATCGCTCCTGATTGAAGGAAAATATTAAATCATGAAATAATTACTACACTTTTTAATTATAAATATTTTTTAAATGCAACAATGGTTAAACCATTTAAGTTGTATGAAATCATTCATATTTGAAATAAAAGATTAAACTGATGGAAAACGCTGGTCAGCAGCACGTGGACGCAGCAACATTGCGATAACGGGCATCCGTTGATAGCATGCGCTGACGCAGCGCCCGCACATTTCTCCACGATGCATCTACCCCCGTCCCCCACACACCCGCGGCCCGCGGCCTCCGTCGACGTCCTTCACCACGCATGCGCTGCAATAAACTTACACGTGGATAGTGCAATTGCATTTATAGCTTAGCGATTTGACGACGAGAATACTACTTGTTCATAAGTTACATTGATAACGTAGTTTAATAACCACGTGTCTTTGAACACGATGTTTACCGCATCTGCGACGTAGAAACCGTTTTATTCATTTGTATTTCAACAAAGATTTAATGTTTATGTTTTAACCAAGTGTGGTCATTCCTTATAACTATTTATTTTTCAAACTCAAAATACTTTATTCAATATTGAAGTATTACACTTTTTTATTGATTGTCACACTAGAAACTACCACCGGTTCGGAAAAGACACACCCAACCCTGAGAAGAACCAGCGAAAGAAACTCAGCGGGTTGATATTTTTGGCATTTTTTTATGTATATATCGTTTATAAAAAAAAGAAAGAAATAGCCATGCGGCGATCGTGTCATTCCCAAGGTGTGAAGTACAAGAAGTATACTTAATCTAGATACATTAATGTGTTGCTATGTCGTAGAAATGCAAGGATATGAAATAATCCAAATTTATAGCGAGCTTAACTGCGAATCGCAGCTGCTTATGTAATCATTATATCCCTATATGTACCCCTGATAGCATATATCCATTATTTCATGATGATCGGTTGGGAACAGTAAAAAACAAACTCACTTTCGCATTTATAATATTAGTTAGGATATTATATATTAAAAACCTTCTCCGAGACGCGCTACATCTTCTGATATAACTTTGATGTATGTCAGACTAGCAGTTCAACCGCAGCTTTGCCCGCGACATAATCAAAAATAATAAAAAGGCCAAAATATGTTAATTTTGTTATATTTTAGCTGTGATAAAGGTTGAAGAAGTCATCAAAACTCACACGACCTTTCGTATTTATGATATGAATGTTGTTTTGGCTCACTAAAAACATGGTTTGTCAAGATGCTATCCCACGATCAAGGTATCAAGCGGTCCAGGTATAGGCAAATAAGCCGAAAGCTACACTTTACCAGCAATACTTCACTTTGGAAGCGAAGTTTTGTATAAAGAAACGTACTTTTTGCACCTCCCTAGGAGATATATATCTTGAGACATTGTGTATTTTGCGTTTTATTATTTGCACCCAAAGTATGTATATGAAGTTTTTAAGAGAATATGTCTAAACAAACATTCTAGCCCTTCACAACAAAAATTTAAAAATCCCACCAGTTTGGGTGGAATTTAAAAAATTTGATAGTTTGTGTTTATTATGAATAAATTGATTAAAAAACTTAACTATAAGAAAGCCAATATTATTAACTTAAGCTACGTTTGCAGTATTAAAAATACAGTATTTATGGTAAATAAAAAATATTTCATGTTAAATAAAAGGAACCAAAACAAAGAACTTTAGTATTTGAACTATTAGATTGTATCGTCACCGGCACCAAAAGGGTCGACGAAGCTTCACCTCTGTCTATTCAGTTAGATGAAACTGATTTAAAATTCAGTTGCTATATTTGACCCACACATATTAACAGACAAAAAAAAAAGCTTACAGAATAGCATTTTGCTAGTTCCTAGATATACGAGACGAACTTATGATAGATACGTTTTTTTTACAATAAAATTAAATTGTACAAAATGTGAACATGACGCTTCTGCATACTCTACCAGCCAACTTTAAAACGCATATAAAGGGTTGTTAGTAGACGTGAAAACTAAAAAAGTTAATAACATATATGCAATATACATAAAAAAACAATAAATTAAAATACTCCATTATGATCTGGCTTTGCCTTTCATTGCTTTTGATGACAAGGTTTCAATTTTTTTTATGGTATAGATTGGCGGAGTGGCAAATGGGTCACCTGATTTTAAGTGATCAATTCGCCCATAGACATTGGCTATGTAAGAAATAATAAGCAACAATCTTAGGAACTAAGTTGTTATGTCCCTTATGCCTGTTGTTACACTGGCTCACTCAGACGAGCTTGTACACTGCCTTCCTACCTAGTAATTCTTTACTATTCAAATTAATTACTTGTTAGGCTTATCCGTTTGCGTAGCTTACACTTCAACAAAAAGTAGCACTTTTATATATTTCTAGTGTCTACTAGAGGTCTACGTAATCAGAAAAAAAGTTATTAATATGTATGTATGTCTAGGTATCTATTTTTCTATATGCATATTAAGTAATTCAAATTATTTCGTCGAACTTCTAGTTTTTGCACAATCAGTACTCAGGTACACGTAAGATTTGTTTACGTGGTTATATAATGAGCCTATTTTTTGCTATAAGATTTCAAGGACATTTAATGACACCTTCAAAAAGGTTTTTTGCAAGCAAATACAATTTTACATTTACTTTAAGTTTGTATGATGTGATGTTCATTTTATAAAGAGGTAATTTTCGTCTGTTCGTTTTATCTAGATTCATGCAAAAAACGTTTATGCCTTAAACATGGAACGCAATGATATATTATATAATAAAAGCTATATTTTAAGGATTATGCATAGAATGCGGTATGATTAGGATTTATATTTTTGAGAAAAGCTTATCTTAATCAATAATTGAAGTGACGCATTATAACAATGCTACAATTACTACAAAAAAAAGATCGTAATATTAGAGAAGACTACGTTTAAATTGTGTAATGTATTAAAATATTTATGTAAAATGCAGCTTTGCATGCGAGCAGGCATGTTAATAAATGATTTATCCAAATAACCTCTTCATTGTACATGTGTGAAATCGAACAAATACGGAGTCTATAAAGTCATAACTCTAAAGTCTTTCTATATAATTCTGCATATAAAAAACAAACTATGTAAGTCTGACAACAAGCAAACCTATACAAAGATAAAATGGCAAAATAAATGGAAAAGTACTTTTATTTTTGTAATATATATATACATGTATGTATTTTTAATTGAATAATTGCCAAATATTTCACATAACCTATTATTATTATTAACATTCACGGTGTTTCAAATTGATATTGTTCTTTAAGACTAGAGTGTGCTTATTTCTTATTAAAAAAATCCATGAAATTATATAATTTTATAAAGAAGTTATAGCTTCCTACTGTACATACTACATTATAACTAACAATTTGCTCGACCACGTGACACCGGCAGGTGGGTCGCCGATGCAGCGCATTGAACGTGACTGACAGTGCAGACGCAGAGTACGACGCGGGCGTCGTGTCCCTACAGGAAGGGGATGACATTGCATGACCGACACGATTTTTTTCATAAGCAAAATGCTTTGATGCAATGACGTCAACCGTCTGACACGCAGAAACTAACAAGGTTATATCTCAAAAATGTATAATTGTTTGTAGTAGTTGAATATCGCAATTAAATATTCGTAATTAAATGTTAAGGAGCGACAATCAAAGATTAGTTCAGTGACACAACTGATTTATTTATTTCTACCAAAAAACAACACGCCTCCCCCTTAAAAAATACATTTAAACAATCTAATTAATGGGTAAAATAAAAACTACACACAAAAATATTAAAAAAAAATAGCTTAAGAAAAAAAACTGCATTTAAAATACTATTACATAAATAGCATAATATTACATCAATATGATATTGTGAGGGGCTAATTTATTATTATTTATTTTACAATGAAATATATATATATCATTTTCCATATTTGTCCTTGACAGCACATGCACGCTTAGGTCGTATACATGACTCTTCCTTATCTTTACTAGATGTAACTGAATCCGATTTGCTTAAATTATCATTTTCGTCATTATTATTATTAGGTTGGTCTGATAAAGTGAGGTATCTTTCGGTATAATTACTGATTCTTCGTTTGGAATTTCATAATTTTCATTAATTATATATATTGTTTACGTTGAAAAGTTAATATCTTTATTACATGCCATGGCAGCTAAAACGTCTCCTAGTGTCGGACATTTCAATTATCAAGCGGCTATGAGATCATTATAACATTGCTTTAACAAATGCTATTCTAATATTATAAATGCGACATCTCTTTCGCATTTATAATATTATTCTCGTAAGCTAAATGTGTTTGCGAAACAACGCAACTGATCGTCATGAAATTTTGCATGCACTTTCTCAGGGGTCAGAAAAGGATATAGAATAACCTGCCCCCTTTCGTGGGCACTCACGTGGGCGAAACCACGAGCGAGAACTAGTATTATTTAAACAATGTTATTAAAACAATTGTCTCTGGATGGTTTCGCAGAGTGATAAAAGATATATAAATATGTTTTTTTAATGTCCTCAGTTTTATACAGACCGTCCCTAGAGAAAATGAATTGACTGAAATTTACTGTTTTCCTTATTACATATTTTACTTATTTATCAAGTAAAATCCAGTTTATGTGTTGAATAAAAAACTCTTTATACATAGGGCACATATTTATTCAGTTGACATGAAATATATTTTGCATGTGATTTAATATGTGCAGCTAAAAGTATGTCGCCAAGTTCCTACTAGCCCTTTTGACCTACAATCAGCAAAATATTTATATATAGTACTTTTATAAGTCTTACATTGTTAAAATAAAATGATTACAATGTTTTCTAGATAAAATTAAAACAGTGTGTTAATTGAATATGAGATCGACGGATATGACGACTATATGAGATCATGGATGTTATCCATCATGTATAAATTATTTCATGATGATCGGTTGGGAAAAGTAACAAACAAACTCACTAGCGCATTTATAATATTAGTTAGGATATTATATATTAAAAACCTTCTCCGAGACGCGCTACATCTTCTGGTATATCTTTGATGTATGTCAGATTAGTCGTTTTTTTAATTACGCATGAGTTTCCTCATTTCACTCTCTAACTTATTTAATTCAATAATTAATAAAGTAAATATGTTTTAATTTTGTGTGTATTTTATTTCAACTAAATATTTGTCACCATTTTAATTTAGTTGCAATTAATAAAGGTTACTTAAATTACTATTAAAATCTGTGATTTCTTAAACAACATCGATTTGATCGTGATGTCTACTAAGAGCTCGTTGAAAAGAATTTTAATTCTTGTTATGAACGATAATTGTAAAAATAATCAGTGTAATTAATTTAAATAATATTAAAATGTAAATGTATAAAAATATTGCATACATGACATCGATTCATTTTAATTAATTCATTTACACTTTGTCTTTTCCATGTATTTAGTTCGCCATCAAACATTAACGTTCATTTCTTAAAATATGTTGTATATTCTATTTTATTAATGTAGTTGTATTCATTTGTAAAAATGCAACTTTCCACTAAAATGCAATCTTTAGATGTATAAATTATTATTACATCAAGTCGTTTGATTAATAAGCAAATGTTAAACGCCACAATACTTTGAAAAATGACATACGAGTACGGTCATTAGTCAGTTATTTTTTTTTTTTTATATCATAGGTTGGCGGACGTGCATATGGGCCACCTGATGGTAAGTGGTCACCAACGCCCATAGACATTGGCAGTGTAAGAAATGTTGACCATCGCTTACACCGCCAATGCGCCACCAACCTTGGGAACTAAGATGTTATGTCATTTGTGCCTGTAATTACACTGGCTCACTCACCCTTCAAACCGGAACACAACAGTACCAAGTACTGCTATTTTGCGGTAGAATATCTGATGAGTGGGTGGTACCTACCCAGACGAGCTTGCACAAAGCTCTACCACCAAGTGACTCTTACCACAAGTACCACACCGTTACCACAAGTATAAAAAAGATATAAAGTATTATTTTGATCAGTAGGTAATTATTATGCAACAAACATACAAACATACATAATTATTACGTTACGTTAAGCTTGCGACAACAGAGCAAATATTTCGGAAGAGTAGAATAGAGTCACAATACGAATAGCAACCCCATCTTGATACGTGGATACTGTAATTCGTGTGACACAAATAATTATAATTAACTTTCACTAAAGACATCAACCAATGTATTATATTATACACGTACTGTATCAATTACCATGTAGGGTAATTAATTGATCGTGTCCACCATCGTTGGTTGCCGAACCATCCAACAGTAAAACAATCACTACATATAATAAAACAAAGTCCTCCGCGGCGTCTGTCTGTCTGTATGCACGCGATAATCTAAAAAACTACTGAACGGATTTTCATACGGTTTTCACCAATGGACAAAGTGATTCAAGAGGAAGGTTTACGTGTATAATTCATTAATATTTTCTATAAATTTGTTGAAATATGACGATAATTGTTGAAGAAGTCGGAAAAAACGAGTCGATTGGGAGCTTTCATCGAAAACGCTGTAAAATCCAGGCGGTCCCACACCGATCATACTAACGCGTGATGCAACCGCCCGCGACCCCGCTGTCGCCCATTGTGGCTAAAAGCTGAGACAATACTATGACAGATGTATTTTTTTTAAGGGTTGTTGTATTTGTGTAGTAATAAATAAATCAGTTATGTCACCAAACTAATCTTTGATTGTCGCTCCTTAACATTTAATATAAATTTTCATTTTTGTGTACGATAGCGCAATAAATGAATATTGTATTTAATCACATAAATGATAGTACTTTTATACTGATAATTAAAGCAATTCGAACAACATTTTTCCCTAATCATTCCAAAATATTAAAAATGCACAACATTAATATTCAAGTTTTCACTTCTGCCGGCACTCCTAGAGTGCAATCCGTTGTTTTTTTTTAGGAATACTCTGCTACCCGGACGACGCCGGGGCGAGTCGCTAGTTTCGTTATAAACAAAAGGACCAGCGAATGAGGATTAAGTTTGCAACAAGTAAATATGTACTATGAAGAGATAAGAATTCAAATTTTGTATTTTGCACACCCCACCTACTTACTACATGAATGTCCTCCACCTCTTTTCATCTACTAATAGTAGTTCAGTCTTGGTTTAACAATAATAATCAAACCATTCATTATATACACAATATTACGAGCGTATCGTTGTACAATTAAAGTGTGTAGTAATAATATGCTTTTATTGCTGCCCCTATTTTAAGGAAAAATATACAAAGGTTAACAACCTTGGGTACCGCTGAAGTTAAAAAAATAGGTTTGGCATACTAAACTTTTGAACGTGCATAAATCGTCGATGAATGTTAACATAATATATATTTTTGAGTATTGAGATGCAGCTTTAGTATTCCTTTCATAATTTATTGAAAATAATTTTTATCTTTTCGAATTTTCGCACATATGTAAAATTGAATCTCACTTAGTGTTTTCGTGAATATATGAATAAAATTAATCACGAATACAAAATAATAAATAATACGTATAATATTATAACATTAAAGGGTAACATGACAAGACAAATTACAATTATTTCGATGGTTAAATGTTGTTTATTTGTGGCTTACTCCGTCTTACAAAACACATAGATAGTGTATATTATTTACTGTGTCAAGGCAGTTTTATGAACTACAGTAAATAAATACATAGGAATCTAACATAACTAGTAGGTTTGGTTTTAATTTATCCAATCAGAATAATTCCGGCATACACACAAATTATATTTATATTAATTATTAAATGAATTATAATCGACGTAAGCCCGGTAAGCTACGCTGAATTTTTTGTGTTGAGCACGAGATGAATTTTTATAATTCATCTCGTGCTCGGCAGTTAAACATCGTGAGGAAACCTGCGTGTGGCTGATGAAAATCTGCCTGATGTAGTCATGTAGTCTTAGTCTTAGTCCAGCTGTGAGACATTTACAAGCTGTTACTCGTTTTTGTAAGGTTATTTTAAAAAAATTGACGGATTTCGCCTCAAATCTTCTCACTATTAAGAAATATTCATTTCGTTATGTAATTGAATAAAATTAAATAATTAATAAAGTTAAAATAGCAAAATAAAATTAATTACAGTTAGAAACAATTACAGTAAGGTGATGTAAACAAATTAAAATATGCACAAATTTTACATAAAAATTTGTACAGAAGTAATTTCAATGTCTTATTAAAACAAATCGTTTCTCTATCTGTTAACAAATATGTATGTAATATTCTCATGAATGCCTCTTCCTAGTGTCTAACTTAAAAGGCGAGTTGAGACGGATCGCGAAGTACTGACTTCACACAATCAAAGAAAAACGCAGTAGCAGTTGCCACTATACACCCATGCCTCAGAAGGTCTCTTCTCAATTTTTTTTTTTTTATGTTTGCTTAAAAATCGCTCTCAAGTTATTGTATAATCTTCAATCTTAATATTATCTACTTAATTAAACTGTGATTCATGACGACTGACAGACAACACTGCAACAACACTGCGACAACACTGGTGAGTCTTTAACTTAGATAAGCACTAACAAAGGATTGTTTCTGTTAATGGTTAACAGGCGATGGAGTTTGAATAGAAGTTCTTCACTAATGAATTTTGGAGTAAAGAAACGATGTTAAGGTTTCTGTTAAAAAAAAGTTATAAAGTCGTTTTTGGGAAATTAATTTGGGATGAACATTTCCATTCCATTTCATAAGTCAGTTCGTTATTTTTTACGTTAGAAACATGGAAGTTCCGTGGTTTCTTAATTGTTAATTTGGTTAAGCAGAACTAATTCCTCGTTGGTCTATCATTTTTGCCGTTCAACCAAAACGAATGCATAGGTAGAGCAGACCCAAAAACTAACGTTTGACAAAGTACGTATTACTTTTAGGTTGTTCCGCTTGGAGATCAAGCCCTAAATAGTACCTTCTTATAATTTAGTCAGAAAAACAATTTGTATTTGAATGTATCGTTTATTATATATTTAAATCTCCAGCTACTTATTCTGTAATAACATTAAGACAATTTAAATAATACCTATTTAATGAATATATTTACAAAATATAAGTAAGTAATAACATATAGATATATATGATGTATATAAAAGACATGCTATATAAATAGCATGTCTTTTATAACATAATATGCTAAACCAAAGGCCGGTAAGTACACAGATAATTCATAAAGTACAAAAGTAAAGTTGCGGTTAATAATATTGGTATGACCGCCAAGTCCATCCGCTACACAATAGAACTTACGGGATATGCTTGCGTCAATCAATAGCAAATAACTGATGCGATGACTGTATGCTATTCATTACGATATCAGCTTCTTGTTTGTTTTACTGATGTTTGTGAAGTATTTACAGTGTTTAAGTATTATTTCATTAAATGCTTATCATTTAAAATCGTATCGTGAAACGCCTCAGCCGATCAATGACTGATACGGGCATACCTAATACATTATTGTAAATTAAAATACTTTCTTGTATTTTTAGCTTACGAATGTCTCAAATTAATTAGAAATAGAACTAGTCAGTCGCTGCAGTGCAACGACGTTTTATAATTAGCGATGCACAAATGAAGTGGCTTCGAAGGAATTAGGTCGGTGCGAGGTGTAGGCGCGGGGAGGGTGGTCGGAATTCGCGTAACGTTACGTCAGCGGGCATCGGCCTCGCATCGGTCGCTGACCTGCGGCTATCTCTAGCCGCTCCTCGCTAGTCGCACGCGCATGCCGCCGCCGTCGCTCAACGCTCATACGCTGACGCCTCTCACGCAATACCCGCGCTACCCTTGCGCAGGCCGCTGACCCGTCAGCAGTATTGCACTCATTATTGAACTCCCTCTATGTTTGATTACAATTAATTGCATTGTTCACTGACAAGGATGGATTATAAAGCCTAGATAGATGAGAAAATTTTAAAACAGTGATTTTGAAGTACCGCCTTGTTTCGGAATGCTTAGTTACAAGGTATGAACTTATCAACATACTAAAGCTTATATTTTATTTTGATTTTGTATTAAGAAGAAGAACCGTTGTAAACTACACATATTAAAATCGTGTCATGCAACGTATTCGAGGTTGTCGACCTCGTTCAGTATCTCCCCACGCCTGCTCTGAAGGTATACATTGTTTAAAACGGGAAATAATACGGTTCATTCCATTTGAGGGCAGTCATACCAACATAGACAAAGTTTACGTTTACCAGTAATGGTACATAATATTATTCTGAATTTCAAAAATTTAACTTTTTTTTACATTACCATACTCTCTCCCACTCTCAATTTGAATTGTTAAAAAAGTGAATATTCAATTAAATAATTGGTATTCTTTAATATAGAAAATATCTTAATATTATAACTATATCAATCAAAACAAATCAAATAAATGAATATCAACTTAAACATACAATTGTCCATTCTATACAAATATGTATAATAATTGATTACTTAGTGTTCTTTCTATCAGTGATCCAGTATCGTGTTAGATTCATTATTATAAATTTTCCTACCATATACATGGCAGTGATTGATTGAAAAATGAAATTGAACACTCTTTCGTTTGTTTTAAATATATTTTTACATGATCATTTATCTTTATCTAATAATATACTAAATCACAATAAATATCGCTATTCTAAACTATAAATAAATATCAAATTTATAATTTGACTTAAAATTCAAACTGAATCAAGATCTTATTGTAACCCGGTTTCCTTTATATTTCCATATAACTAACTAGGTTATCGCTTAGCAAGTAGGAGTTCCAGTAGTTTGCTTACTAAACTTTAAAAACACAAAATTCACAGTTACAATTTTATTCCATTATTTCTATGTTTGTGTTGGTTACTTTAGGTGTTTTTTAAAAATAGGTTTTCGATAAATTATATTAAACGGGTTTTTTTAATTATTTTGCATGTTAAATATATAAAGAATTTAAAAAATTAAACATGGAACAATAGAAAAGTTATTAGCCAAATGATTTCGTATTTATTTTTTAAATCCATTATGTACATTTGACATTATTAAGCACAAAACTAGTAATCACATAAATCATTAAAAGTAAAAAGTTTAGATTGAAATTTAAAAAAAACGAGAGAAAGCGAGAGGAGCGGCGCGCGGGCGCGGGTCCTAAGTAGGCCACTTTCATTTTCATTAATTTCTTTTCGAATGCAGTGCGTTGGACATTTGCCACAGTATTTTATTTTTATCGATAATGCCAGTCCTCCTTTCTGTAACATTGAAAGGGATATCAGCATTTATTTCAAATGGTGAAGGCCATACGTTATTGTTCGCTTTATTGTTATTTACAAAACGAATAAAATCATTAAAAACAAGTATGCTAAGTAATAGGTGTTAGTATACTACTTTATGTTTATTTAAGCTACTGTGTTTTTTTTTTCAATAGATTGTAGTGATTCAGTGAAATACCGATGATTTGAGAACCATTCAAGCGTTAACATTATTACAGAAAACTTTTAACATCGTGTCCCACATTTATTTTAAAAAAAATGAAGCTCATCTATAGCATTGTTGTTGTTTTATATTATAGGAAACCTAAAAAATATTTTTTTATAGAATAGTTAAGTGGACGAGCATATGGGCCACGTGATGGTAAGTGGTCACCAACTCCCATAGCCATTGGTATTGTAAGAAATGTTAACCATCGCTTACATCGCCAATGCGCCACCAATCTTAGGAACTAAGATGTTAAGTCCCTTGTGCCTGTAATTACACTGGCTCACTCACCCTTCAAACCGGAACGCAACAATACCTATATACTACTGTTTTGCGGTAGAATATCTGATGAGTGGGTTTATTGTCGGAAAAAAAAATTTAACACCATTTTCCTGTACCTACTTTATAATTAGCAAATGATACTTAATCTGAAAAATTTACTAAATTGTTTAGATACATAGATACCATATAATTAAATAATAAATGTAAAATATATAACCACTTTATATTATGTGAACCGGATTTTAGGCAAATGGGCGCCAAACTAAAGAACAAGGCGGGCGCGCAAACAACGAAAGTTTAAACTTTCTAGGCCACTCTTCACCGGCACGCTAATCACGCATTTTTATAACGCAGGAGTTTTCTAATGGTATATTCGGTGGCATATTCAGAGAAAAAGGTTTAATATGCCTTTTATGGTCATATATTGTGTACTTCTAACTAGTATATTTAAATTACTCTAACAAATTTCTATCGTTTACGTTACGGCCTTAATGAACAGAAATTCATAGGGAACTAGCCGTTAATGCCCTTGATGATACGTTTATGTTTTAAAATTTGTTCTTCTTATTTTATTCAAACAACTATGAAAAGTAAATATATTTTCGGAAGTTATATATCTATGTACTACAAACATTTGTTACATATGATTCAGATTTCCTATCTGTCGGTAACATTAAGTTTAAAAAAATGTGTGTGCGAAAATTGTTAATAAAGGATTTAATAAAAGTAACGACTTTTTAGATGATAACACAATCTTGGAATTAAATAATCGCCTCGTGGCTACGTTAAATAAAATATAATGTGATGTGATAATTATTTTTTTGTAAACTTACTTATTTTCTTTCGCCGGTTGCTGCTACATTTGAGATATTCATTTCGCAATCAGTGGAACATTTTAGATTACCGAGAAGGAAATGATTCTTTCACTACATATTATAAAACAAAGGAACCCAGCGTGTCTACCGAACGGATTTCAATATTGTTTTCACTCATCGAGGAAGATGATTGTTTGAGATGGTGGAAAAAATCATGCAGACTGGGAGCTTTACTGACGTGCGCCGCGTAAACTTATAGGATAGCTATATACTCGTATAACGAAATAAATATTTTATGTAAATCTTTATTTTACACTTGCAAAGACGGCTAGCTAGTATTGAATAAAAAAAATTCCTTGCATGCTAATACAGTGTAAACTCTATGTAGTGAAATTGAAGGGGTCGGTTATTTTAATGCGTTGTAAAGAGTTTTCGTTAAACGGAGAGTAAAAAAAAGCAATATAATTTTACACATAATTGCGTTTTAATTTTGAGTTAATTAAGTGAAATAAATTATTTCGTCAACACAAAAAATCTTTCTTTTACTCGCCAGTTCGTACTCGTCGTTTCCAGTTTGAAAATTTAAAAGCAACTAAGAATAACGTAAAGATAACCCATAGCAATAAGACGACAGTAGGAAGAACAGTGGTAAACGCGTGCTAAACAATTACAACAAACAAATGGTCACATTTCTAAGAATTTCATGGTACGTACGAAATATTTACGACTCTGTATCAGTATTATGTTTAAAGGTCAGTTAAATTAATGTTTATATTTCTTTCATTATTATAAGAATATAAGTTAATCTTTTTTATTGGCTGCCATATGCATTTGAAAAAGAAGTCCCTAAATAATGCACGTAAATAAATAAAATAATAATAAGGTCCTCCAGACCGATTTCGGCCACGGCGGCCAATCTCAAGAGAGATTAGCCAACTGCGCAGGAGATATTATAGTGCACAAGTGTGTGCGCAAACACAGGTGCACTCCCTTTTCCTTAGCTCTCATAATCCGATGGGACGGCAATCCGACACGACCGGAAAGAGTTCAGGCGCAGGACCAACGGCTTAACGTGCTTTCCGAGGCACGGGAGTGTACACACTTCCACCTTCCAGACTCCGGGCTGCTACTGAGAATTTTCTGACAGAAAAACCCAATAACTATTTATTGGCCCGACCTGGGAATTGAACCCAGGACCATCGGGTCTGCAGCCTAATATCTAGCCACTAGACCAACGAGGCAGTCAATAATAAATAAAATAATAACATAACAATAAATAAATAATTGCCTTAAGTACACAATTCAATTTTTGAGATTCAAATTCCAAGCAATTTTATACCTTTGTTAAAAATATAATCATTTTACTTTTACAAACCTAATGTAGAGAAAATACACGATGTAAAATTTAAGTTTATGTATACGTTTATTGTTTTCTAATGATGTAGGTATTCAGTATGTACTACTGAGTTCTGGCCTGATTTCCTTTATGAACTTGAAATGTAAAAGGCTTGAAGTAATATTAATAAAAACACAACCTAATAAACACTCAAAAAACTATCAACTTTCTACAGACGGTTTGCGAGATAGCGAACAGGTCAACCCGCGCAAGTATAATAGAGTGGAAAAGGTGAAATTTAGCGGAGCGAGAAATCGACGGGATGCAATGTTTATTGTAACGAGTCCACGATGAAGCGTGCGCGCAAGAGAAACTGAAAGTAATGGCGCCGCACTCAACCCACTTTCACTGCTCTGCTGCGCAAGCGCCTACAGTCGAGTGTCGTATGTCCGTACGGTGCCGCATTCGCACTGCACTCCCGCCCTTTTCTAATTACTCTTGCAAGTATAGAAATGTCTTCATTAAGAAACTGTATTATGCAAGACTCAATATTGATAGCTACACCTACATACTATTACAATTATTTGACCTTGACCTGAATCGGAAGATACAAAAACAAACATGTATCACGTCTCGTTTAAACATTAGGAATCTTTAATACATTATTGTTGGACACTTTAAAAAAAAAATCGGTATATAACGCGGATTGACTTGCTGTTGAATGAAAAATAAAATAGAAGTAGGAATTTTATTCAACGGTTAAAATTTAAAGTGCTATGTTAGACATTTTGTCTTTATTACAACTTGAACAGTGAACAATATTATCTGTTTAATAATATATTTACATATAAGGCATTAATAAAGTTTTAGATTTCCTTCAGCTTAAAAAAGATATTATTTGTTATAAATATTATTCTTTTGTCTGTGGTGTATGAGAAAACAATATCTGCCTCATTAAATTGTAAGTTTTAATTGAACTCAAAAGACTGATCACTGAGCCACATATTTTATATAGGTTAACTATACTTAGGTACAGCAAGATATTCATAATCATAAAACTTTTATACTTTTGCCATATACATACAAAAATGTCGATGTAAATGTTATATATACGCTATTGAAAGGCTTTAAACATCTGGGTCACTTAAATAGTTTAGGATTGTACGCGAGAGAGATTTCTCTAAGAACTTTATCTATAGAAAACGACTTTCAATACCATTCAAGTAAAATTTCTCTTTCTTTCGTTTCATAAATCCATATTTTCATCTAACAAAGTATTACACTGTATAAATTATATACACTTTATAATATACATTATGTTATGACTTTATAATTAAAGTTCAAGTAAAAAATAAATAAATATTTTAATGAATCTGCTTCAAAAAATAAAAGCCAGATACAAAAATAATTAAACATACCGCTATCTAAACTCAATAAAACGCAATATACTAAGGTTACACAGTTAACACAGATACAAAAACCTGTGTTTTTTAAGCTTTATTTTTGTTATTTCGAGTTAATTTTAATAGTTCGACTAATGTAAAACTTTTATTAACGTTCTCGATTCGATTCCGATTCAGCTTCGACTATTCCTCATTCAACCGAATCGGTATGATGATACCATATACAAAAGCCAGAAAACCGTCAAAGTCAAACTTAATTGTTAAGTTTTGACGGATCTTGATGGATCAAGTATGAATCGAATTGTAACTAGACCTTTCTTTCTTTATATAGATATTTATAGAATTATACAATAATTTTTAATTCTGCTTAGTCATCCCTATATGCTCTTGCTGTGGTCTCCTGTAATTGAAGGAGCACACATATGTTACACTATTATTCAACAAATCACTGTACTTGTAAGTGTGTATCCTTTGTTGGAGATCCTTAACTAAATAAATAAATTAGTAGAATAGGGAAAAAGCTAAACGTCAACGATTACGTTTGGATTCGATTCCGATAATATGTTAATTATGTTAGTAGAATTGGTCTCTTGCATGTGTTGCATGAAAGTGTGTCACATTCGTACCCATCAACCTGCGTTGGGGCAGCGTAATGGAATAAGCTCCTTCCCTTGTCTTTAAGAGGTCAGGAGTATTTTGCCCAGCTGTGGTAAATTTACTTGCTGTTACTTTACTAGTGCATAAACACATACGCGGCAGAAGATTTTAATTTATATTTTTGATATCAATAAAATAAAGTACCAATATAAATATAAATTGTAGAGGAAAGTATTTGTTTTCTGTATTCTACATATATTTAATCTAAAGTCCTAAAAATAAATATTAAGAAAATTTTAAGATATTTACAGTATTTATTTAACGTGAAGCTCGTATTAATATATTATATAGTTGTTTATTTGTTCGATTTTCCGGACATTCTTGTATAAAATTAAAGCTTGAAGTCTCGAGACATTAATAGATAAATATAAATAGGACATTACAATATGTCGTATTCATTAATGTGTCGATATTTTTGTACCTGAAATAATCCAAACACAGACTCACTTGGCTTAGCGTCTTTATGCGGCGATATATTTTTGTTTAAGCAAACACTTGAAATGAACCCAAAAATGTGAAAATATCGCAACAACCACAGTGCTACCCAATGGAAAACGCCTTTGAAATATAGCTAAAACCTAACAATTGCACAGAAATATGAATTTGCTATGTGCTATATAGTAATTGTCCGAACAACTTTTTAGGTTAACGATAATATTCATTAAAACTAAGTGGGTTGAGAATCGAGTGCCGGCCTTTCTCAGGAGATAATTCGAGTTTACGACTCGATACTTCAAGATAAGCAGGTTCTGTAGATATTAAAGGGGAAGTTCAACTGTTCTGGCGACACGAAGGCTGTAGGAGAACTAGGGTTTGATTTTTAAATAAGAATATTGAACTTGAGATATATAAGTTGTTTATAATAATCTTCTTAAAATACGGTAGTAACCATTAGAATTTAGTATGATCGTGTTTTGACTTTTGTTATCTCAATTGTATTATCATCAATCAAACAAAAACATACGAATAATTTGTGGTTTTATTTATTTTAAAATCATAAATTATTCGTATGTTTTTGTTATTGCCTTATTGATGAAATAGGTTCACGTCTACGTAAATCGTTGTAAATTTATAAACAACTATTATTGCAAATTAGTTATTATTGAAATATGGTATTCTACGTGTATTCTATGTAATAGCAGGCAATTTGTGTCAAGTTATATCGCAACTTAGGCATCGCATCGCATTTTATATCTAATACTGATATTTGATTATTATTGCGGTAAATGATTAAACGGTAATAATTTGCCTTGTTTTCTGGAATTTACGCGAAGCTATGAACTTACTTCAAACGTTTATCCTTCATTAATATTTGTATTCTATTTTTCCATAGTTTGTTGATCTTAATATGAATAGTTTTACGTTCATCTGCCTCTTTCATATGTTCCCTTTTTAACCCTAATAGCGAGTTTATACCAACTCTATTATATATTTACGACTAAGTGACATTAGTAACAATTTGTACTCGGCTTTACTATTAATATATTTATATACTACTCATTGATTGGAACAGCTTTATCTAGTCGGGTTTAATTTTGTTACTTACGGATAAACAGTGTCTTAAATTATAATTACTAATAGTACGGAACCTCGTATGACGAGAGGGTCACTCGCTCGTATTTATATTGACGGATAACAGTGGGTTATACCTTTACTTTTAGCAATGAAAATGTTAACAACGACATTTTTCTCCTTTTTCAGTATAAATATGATTTATTATGTAGTTTGTAATCAACTGAGAGCATTACATTAAAATCTAAATATTCTGTCTATTAGACAGATTTCAATTGGAATAGAAACACGCACATTTTGTTCATATTCTTAAAATTATATTAAAACGATTTTTCCTACATGAGAATCAATAATACATTTTAATTATGTTAATAAAATATAACAGCTGTTACATCTTAGTGGGTAATGAACGACGAACAAGCTGTGAGCGTAAGGTGCACTAAGGCCGTGGCCGAACGGCTGTTGCACGTCGTGCGGTGTGCGTTGCGGTCGGGAAGGCGCGCGCGGCGCGGCGAGGCGCGACGGTGTCAGGCGGTGTCGCTGAACCCGTGCGAGTCAAGGGCCTCGGTCGACGACCGCCCGCGGCCTGCGTTTCGCCCGCATAATACACAAACGGACAGCCCACTTTACTTGCAATGTGCCCAACTGCATTAACTTACACCTTTCCGTTGTTTACCAACATCTTCTTTACGTATTATTCATGTGAGGTTGTTTGTTTATAATAAAAAAGAGAAATAATACCGATCTATTGTAAAAATATGGATTTAAAATGAAAATATTAGTACCTATCACTTCTTGTTTTAAAATCATGGAACTTTGCTAAATTTATAAATTTAATCTTTAATTTATAATCAAGAGTAAACAAAAGTATTTTTTTTACAATTGGACACAACCATAATAACCTAAAGATACCATTTAAATTACACACACTCAATAAGTGCAACGGTATGCGTTATATGCGTCTTAATATACATGTAATAGGTGCATGAATTGCAACAATTTCATTGAAAAAAACAATAATCGGCTCTATATGTGGGTTTCGTACCTACAAGCGTCAGGTTGTCACGGTCGGGCGTCGAACCCGCTACGAAATCGCAACGCGTCATGTCCCTTAAATAACGCTTTAAATTTACAAATAACCTAACAATAATTAGACTGAGACATTTATACCTCACATACAGTAAAAATAATTTTATTTATTATCTCATATTTGAAAATAACAAAACAGACTGCGACACGTATTCCTCTACCACTATAATTGCCAATACATTTACGAGTATATATACGATAAATTACGAGTCTTTATCAACGTTGTTGATAATATTTGGTATTGCAGATTAAGTACATATTTGCTTCTGGATTTTTATATTTCATAGAAGTCATATATTTAACGCTATTCATTGAAACACCAAAAGCCAGAAATAATTAAAATTTCAGTGACGGTTTTTATCAACGATAATATAATTGTTATTTATTCATTAACCTATGGGCCTATTACTGATGACTGATTGCGGCGACTGATCGAATACGAGTATATGGTTATTTTATTTAAAATTTAAAACATTTTGTTTTCTATATTATAACCTTAAGAGCACGTGCATACATATAAACAATATAAGTGGGTTATGTAATTACAATACGGGTAATAAAACATATTGTAGAGATAATCATTAAATCACTAATTCGTAGCAGCGTCTTTATAAAATAACCTTTCGAAGATGTATAGGGACATTAACAAAGTGGAGACAGGCCAATGAAGATACACGTCAACAATTCGTCACAAGTTTTATTGTGGAGTGTGCTCGTAAAATGTCTGAAAGGTATTCGTAACCAAAATAGCGTATATTTCGGCGCTTCGGCTTTAGAACAATTTCGGCTAACGACCGTTCGGTGAGAGGTTGATCGTCGTTCACCTGCCTTTAACTGTCAGTGGGATGTGGCTGTCGCTTTGTTTATCGCAGCGTGTTCGTTGATCGCTCGTTTCCGCAACTCTGGCCATGAACGTGGTCGCTCACCGCTCAGTAAAGTTTCGAGCTTTATTGGGCGGGGGCGGTTAACTGTCGACGAGATTTGTGTTATGTTGTGGACTTTAAAATGTATTACATACTATATACATCTGTATTCAATGGGCCTCTTGACCTGACAAAGAGAAGGTCGAAAACCTTAATCAATGTAGTTGCTTTTATTAATGTAATTAATAGGCTATTGAGTATAGCCCTGACTTGTTGAGTAGAATAAGATTAGCAGTACCAAAACATAATGATAGATCTCATATTAAGAACAAGCTAAATTTTGGACCACAAGTCACTAAAAGTAAGTTGGGCAGATCAGCCCCATTAAACAGAATCATTTTAGCCTATAATAATATATTTAAAAAAGCTAATCTAGATATTTTTAATAACTCCGCAGTGTCATTTAAAACTAAATTTAAAAATTTTACATTCCTTCTTATTTAAATAATTATTGTTTTTTTTTTGTATTGTTATTGTTTTTGTTATTTAATAATTAGTATTTTTTTATTTTTTTATTGGTAGTATAAGCTCATTTCAATAAGTTAATGTAACAAGGTACGTGTGTAAGATTATGCATTATGTGTTAGCCTTTAAGTGAGGCATATAATATGTTTTTATTTTTGTTCTTTATATATAAGTTACTTATAAGACCATGTTTAATATTGTATGCAACGTTGGCTTCCTATTAAATAAATAAATCGCAAATGGGCTACTGTACATACCCTTAACGATTTTCTATATATCGCACCTTCGGGAACAAAGGGTCACTTCGGCATGTTTTCCAATTTTACAGGAAGAGCTTAATTAAGTTTATTTAAACGTATTTTTAAATAACTTTGTTCTGATTTAGAGTATTAAGGCGATTATCACAGTCTCACGTTGAATAGCTCTTCACAAATAATCGTCATCATTTAAAGAAAAATACAAGAAGACGTTTCTGAGAAAAAACCTACAAACTGGGGGAAGGGTATCAAAAGTGACTCCTTGTTACAAATAGCTAACTGTTTTATTGCAGAAATGACCTTTCATTAAAAATTAAAAAATCATGAAAGAGCGTTTTTTTTTTTTGAAAACCAATGTCAACCGGTACTAACATGAAAATCGGTAAACCGATTAATTTAATGTCAAATGGAGGATTATTAAATAAAATAAAATTGGTGATAGTATCAAAACTTTTTTATTTGCAATTTTAACAAATGATAATAATAAACATTTAGAAAGATATTATTAAAAAGGGCTTTCAGGTTACTGTATAACTGATAAAACCTTAGTATATACTGAATAGTTATCAAAAGTATCTCGTTCTATAGATACGTAACCACGCATGCTGTTTTAGTAGGCATGAAAAGAAGAAGTTTTTATAAAAGTTAAGTTGTACTTAATATTTAATAAACGAATCAAAACAATCTCTACAAGACACATGTCTTAGGTGCATCGCATGTAAAATCTGAACAAAATTAGGCATAGCCCCCACAAACTAAAACCAATCGTTTTCAGTCTTAACAGGTTTTTTTTTTTTTTTTTATTGTATAGTTTATATGGACGAGCATGTGGGCCACCTGATGGTAAGTGGTCACCAACGCCCATAAACAGTGATTTGTATATTTCTTAAAAAAAAAAAAACATCACCACTGCGCCACCAACCTTGGGAACTAAGATGTTATGTCCCTTGTGCCTGTAATTACACTGGCTCACTCACCCTTCAAACCGGAACACAACAACACAAAGTACTGCTGTTTTGCGGTAGAATATCTGATGAGTGGGTGGTACCTACCCAGACGAGCTTGCACACAGCTCTACCACCGAGTAAATAGTAATAGGGTAACAATACACAGCCCATATATGGGCTGCAGGACGATAGCGTCACAAGTTCATAGCCTGCATATGAGCTTATTAAACTGGACTAGGAAGGAATGTCTTTTTTGTAGAAAACGGTTTATAAAAAAAAATAAACTATTTATTGTAAAAAAACATTTAGTTGTGAGTTTTCATAAAACATTCAAGACAATACGGTTTTACACAAACATTGCAGACATGAGAAACTTTTTTTTGCATAATTTGTAGCTACTTTCGGCGTATATAAACGCTGGGTGCGCTTGACGTACCATCAGCATCCGCCACAATATCGTTTAACCAGTTTTCCGTCTTTTTTCTCGAGTTCTTTGAGGAAATGTTTTGTTTGAGATAGAGAAGGCTGTGAAAGGATTGAATGAGATGTGCTGGAAGAAGTCTGTAAACGTTCTTGTAACAAAGTCACACGCGATGATTGATGTTCAATTGGGCTATTTATCTTTTGCTGTACGGGTAAATTGTATTGATAATAATAATAATGTCCTCATGAATTGTATTGATAATAATAATAATGTCCGATTTCGGCCATGGCGCCCAATCTCAAGAGAGATTAGCCAACTGCGCAGGAGATATTACAGCATAAGTGTGCGCGCAAACACAGATGCACTCTCATTATTGATAATAGCCATGCCGAAGAGAACATCCACTGCTATCTTTTTGTACCTTGTCAAAGATATCCGAATTGGGGAATAATAGCTTGTCAGTTCGTCAGAGAGATCAATGCCTTTTTCCGATCATTATAGTCTAAAATCATATTTGGCTTGAGACGTTAGAGCACCATAGCACGTTGAAATCATGAGCACATCACGTTTGTCCTTACATTTTAGGACGGTTACATGATTTCGATGAGCAGCAATCTGTTCACCTCTCTTGATTTTCTTATTTTTGACAAACAGGGGTAGATTTTTACGATTTTTACGCAGCGTACCAAATAAGTCAATCTTGCGGTTGAGATGATTACTTGAACCAAAAAATACACTTATACTATACAAAACAAATTATACAAAAATAATATTCTGTCATAATAAAAGGCTAATCATTACAAAAATAATGTCACTTATAAACAGAAGTAATGTTTTGGTTCCAACGAAAAGAAAAGTTATACGCTATAATGTCATTTATAAAGAGAAGTGACGTTATGTTTAAAGCAGACAAATACCTAAAATTTTGAACAAAACGTGATTTTTATTTATAAGTAACATTAAAATTGCAAGAAATATGTAAACAAATAAGTCATTACTTACCATAGTGTCTCTCCGTCACAAATGCGCAAGATCTCACATTGGCTGTCAACACACTACTGACTATATGAGTCGTTACATTTCAAGCACATGGACCAATCACGCGAAATAATGTAACGTCCCCCCCGCCCTCGAGTTTTTCTGCATAACTAAGTCGTTTTTTTAAAAAAAAGTCTCCCCTGAAGAGAATTTTGTCAATTGTTCAGCAAATCAAATTTAGTGATATACCGATAGCAGCGCCACCTACTGGGTCCAATTGTATACATACAAAATCGTTCAGACACACGTACACGACTCAAGGACTTCCACGGAGGGGCCCCCCACGAGGGGCGAGTATCACCGTCCACGGGACGGTGATCGAGGTGCGGGCCCAAATGAAGTACCTAGGCCTGATTCTGGACGGGCGTTGGAGCTTTGGGCAGCATTTCGTGCAGCTCGGTCCGAAGCTCGTCAATGCCACCGCCACCTTAGGCCGCCTCCTACCCAACGTGGGAGGACCGGGATCGCTATTCCGGCGCCTCTATGCCGGCGTAGTGAGGTCGAAGGCGCTGTACGGTGCCCCGATTTGGGTGGACGCACTCACCGCTCCCAACCGGGCCCTCCTGTGAAAACCGCAGAGGGTTATAGCAGTGAGGGCGATAAGGGGTTATCGTACGGTGTCATAGACAGCGGCGACCCTCCTCGCGGGCGATCCGCCCTAGGAGCT
The DNA here is from genome assembly GCA_905220585.2 of Nymphalis polychloros. Lineage (NCBI taxonomy): Eukaryota > Metazoa > Arthropoda > Insecta > Lepidoptera > Nymphalidae > Nymphalis > Nymphalis polychloros. The sequence goes on from HG992247.1 coordinate 8,546,131, forward strand.
CCAGGCGGAGGTGCTCGCGGAGGTGTACCGCTTCCGGGCTGAGGCGAGGGAACGCGGCGACCATCCAGAGTCGGCGGAGCTCGTTGGCAGGAGGACCTCGGGTGCCCCACGGCGGGCCTGGCGACAGTGGAGGCGGTACGTCCCCACTTAAGTCGCTGGGTCAGAAGGAAACGAGGCACGCTCTCGTTCCCGCCACAATAGGCGCCGCCGGGACTAGGGGGGTTCCCAGTACCCTGGGATTCCTCCCTAGTGAATGGAGGCCCGCATACGCGGGCCGGCCGTCGGAGCGTCACGGTAGCATGCGCAAGCGATCCCGTGGCGCTCCCGTTAAGACGGGAAGGGTACCGCTGGGTTTTTAGTGGGTATTCCGATGACCGGGCCACACTCGGTGCCTTGGACATATGGCGAGCCCCACATACCCCCACCCCACTGTTCCCGTGGGGGTAAATGCGGAACGTGTTTTCCCAGCGCCAAAAAAAAAAAATAGGTGAACCGACGATTTGAAAAAGGTGGCAGGTACGGGATGGATGCGGCTGCCCTAGATCAGGATGGTTGGCGTTCTTTGGGAAGCTTTCGTACAGCAGTGGACGGCGATAAGTTAAAAAAAAATCAAATCCATTGTCCTAAAAACTTATTTAAAAGGAATTATTTACATTAAAACCTTAAACAAATACAAATAAAAATTAAACATAATTATATAAAAATCGTGACCACGTGGAATGGTGGCAAGTATGCTAGCAGCATTTCCCCTTTGAATCGCAATTCCGATTCTCTGGGCGAAAAATGAACCAGCCCTCCTGTCACCAGTAGAGGCAACAAGACGGGGTGTAATATTTTGGATGAAATTATTTGCACTATTACTCCAAGGCCCAAGCGTTTCAACTGCAAACGGAACAAAAATATAATTTGGAACAAGAGAAGAATATTTGTTACGTTTCTTCGTTTCAGCTTTTTCCGTGGCAGCACCGGCTTTTAACATTGTTTCTCTGATATGAGACGGGGCTAGTGTGTAAACACATGTTGCGTCCTACACAAGGGCCCGTCCCCGTTCCCAGGGAGCCAATGTCAGTCCAACAGGTCTCTTGCCATCATCATGACTAATTCTATGAGGCTCAATAAAAGCAGCAACGTCAATGGTGGCAAGAGCCCTTTTAATAGTATCATTAAAGAACTGTGGCGGAAAAGTCTCCCCTGAACTCCTAGGCCAAGAAAGACTGTGTAAGCCGAAAGAGTCAATCTCTTTTCCACACGGGCACCTGTGCTCAATGCACAACTGTGTTTCCAGTCGGAGACCTATTATTTTAAAATAGAAAAATATTCGAATGTGTTTTGTAGTACTTGGGCTACTCGTCACACATTCTATCGCCTAAGTGAAATAAGTACATAGTATTGTAATATTGTTGTGTTTTGATTTGAATTCCGATTTCCTACTCTACATGGGTAGGAAATCGGAATTCAAATCAAGGTTGGTCACGCATTTACTATGTAAGGAAAATTTAATCTTTCTTCACCGCCAATGTCTATGGATGGTGCAGCACAGTTATCTACGTATTATACTAAAAAACTTTAATAAGTTATGTTATATATTTAAATATCTCACTTCATAAAACGTCTATAGCCTAATTAATCCAGTTCTGGCTTAATTCAAAACTAGGTAGATATACCTCGACATAGCAACAATTGGTATTTTAGTTTGTATAATTTTCAAATATATTATAGTAACATTAAAAAAATTCGACTATAGATACTTCCAATGTAAATTGAGCCCAGATCTATGTGATCAATTATATTAAATAGAGTTCAGCTTATGCTGAAAACGTTGGGTAACGCTCCCACGCCTATATAATATATGTCTAACTTTTAAGGCTGACCCACTATAACCTTTTGCATGGTAATCAAATTTGTTCTAAAATAATGCATTATTTTGCTATGTCGTTTTTATAAAAATGGCATTAATTCTTATGAAGGATATCAAGATAATACCATAAGATAGTTTTAGTACTTTTTAAAGTTTTGAAATATTTCAACAGGTACACAATAAATAAAGCACTGGGAAAGACATTCAAGAGTGTCGAAATAGATTTAAGGGAATGATTGTTTTTCTCGTGGCTAATTAAATGTTGCCCTATCTAGATCCAGGTGCGGCAAAAACCAATAAATAGTAATATAAAACTAAAAATGTTCTATATACTGAAATATCATACGTCTGCTCTTAGTGATTTCTTTAAGTTAAACGCGGGTGAAACTGCGGGCACAGATAGTTATTAATATACACTAATTTTACCTATACGCAAAAACACTTAAAAACAATACTTTATATAATCAAACATTTTAATTTTGAAAAGTTTTTAAAGAGATTGCTTAATAATGCTAAATGTAGCCTCAATAGTTCAGTCTTCATTATATTTGAATAAAAATTATCTAAAACCAAGCTATATAATACCTAAACATATGTTCGTAACATGCCGCTAGGTTAAGATCACAAAGTACCTACATATATACTGATTGGTCAATACTTGGTGAAACATTTTATTACTTATAGCATAACAACATATAATAAAAATCTAATTTTAAACCTAAAATAATTGTAAGTAAAATAAATTTATAAATTTATCAACCAAGAATATGTATGATAATTTTTTTGAAGTGATAACTTCTTATGGGAGGGTAAACCGCTTCGTAACGTAACGCGTTACGGCACCACTATTACCGACGCGGACTGCTTTACCTGAGAGTTACGAACCTAACGCCATCTAGCGTATAAATATAGTACTTATAATAATTTAACAACTCTCAAGTGCTACCACCACCGACTACCACCAGGCCAAATTAGGCCTTGACCTTCCAGGTCAGAAATAAATGACCCGGCAGTTAAGGCTGCCGGAGAGGAAATGCCCGGGTAGAGAGGGAATCCTCGAGGCCCGTACCCGGACTGGACTTAGAGCCAGTCAGGAAGAACCCAGTCTCTCTCTCAAGTGCTAAGTTAAATTATATTTAATATATTATAATTAATAATAAATATTATCATTTCTGTCGAGCGTCCCGAGACGCACACGCTTTTTTTACATTATATAATATAATATCTCTACGATTAAATCACATCGTAGCTTTCATACACATTGTAATGGGCTCCTTTTTTATGGAGGAATCTAAAACTATGAAATTGTAGAATAAGTCTTGACATGAGAAATAGACCCGCCTGCCCTTTTCCTGCAAAATAAATCAAAAATATGGAAGTAGGAATCCCACGTCTAAAATTAAAAGGAATATCTTCACTTTCACGGTCTACGTCACAATTAATAGCACTACTAAATTAATTATAAAAGAACACCTTGTTTTATATTAGTACAATATTACAATATAAACGACGATAAAAAACAATGGTTAATAATTATTATGACCGAAAATATACTTAATTCTAAGCAATATTGTGAGGCAACTAAAAATATAATGATTTCAGTGCAATAACCCTGTTTACTGAGTGAAGCAGTTCTGAGGTTGAGCAGGTTGTCGTTTTAACATGACGGGTATATATTATACGTTATCGGTATATATTGTGTTATCACAATAAAAGACCATATAATATAGGTATTAAATTTAGAATAAAAAGTAAGGAGGAAATATCTACGTTTTACATATAAAAACAAATATAACTTAAAAAATATTGGTAACTACCTTCGCCGCCCTCGCCGCCCCAGGCCCTAGCCCAGTCAGATTGCTCCTAAATCCGCCACTGCGATCTAACACCATATTTTATTATACCAATCCAAGACCGAATTAATAATGGTTTTAATACTTGTAAAAAAATAAACATTTCAATGTCATGGCTATTATTGCCTAAATTACATTTATCTATTTTAGTGCTGTAATATTGATAATAACTAAAACATTTATTTACGTACGCGCTCCTTTCCGGTCCGGTCATGTCCGATTGAAGGAATAGAGGGTGCACTTTTGTTTCCGTATTTACTTTTACTCGGACATATTCCGATATGCGTTATAGGCATACAATTTTCAAATGAAATATAAAAATCGTAAACTGTGGGTGTTATTTATAAAATTGGTTAGACAAAAAAATGTAGATTGTCTACAAAACTTGTACATAAGTATTTTTCCTAAGAAGCACCAAGAAAATAATGATATGCTCGCATACGTCGAATAATCTATTTACGTACATATATATACTCGTAGGAATCCGTATATACAAATGTTTCCTTCCAGATTATCAAAAGGAATATATGAGTTGCAACAAAATGAGCACATTAGATACTTTTTAAATCATCGGTAACAATATCTGAAGCATCTACGCTGGTTTAGTATAGGTATATGTCGCTTTGTTAGGCCATATATTTGGGGCATTCGCAAATATTACAATCTCACAGATGACAAGATTGACAAGCTTAAATTCATAAGTTGAACATGATCATTATATATGCATATACTTTTTGCCACGAAAACATAATAAAATACATTCACTATTCAATATTGTGTTCCGACAATTAATGGAAATACGCGTCTACGCCAAGTGAAGTGCCACAATATGTCCATAGATTTATTTAGAATAACATAAAATTATTTAGTTACCTACTTAATTGTAGGTCAACCTAACTACTATTTTTTTAAATAAATAAGCAACTTAATTAATAACACTTTTAACTTTAAATACCCACTGATTTTGCGATGAAAACACTTTACCTGAATGTTATTCTTAATTTTAATTTCGCTATATAACATGGAAGTATATCGTGTTGCGCAAGCCGCAAAATTTTTAAGTCGCATATTCGTGGTCCATTATATCTACGTTAATGTAAGTTTTGTTATTACTCTAAATTTAAGATGATCCTAAAATAAAATTGCTAAATTGAATGTTACATTAATACCACTACCTATAATACGTCTAATTTGATAAAATCATGTGTCTAATTGCGAACCTTGGAACGAAACGAAAATTTGTGCGTTGTAACGAGATGCCTAACGATACATATATATTGTTTCTGGCATAGAAAGGCCTGGAAGAGTACCGAGCGGGGAGAAACATGGCGTTTCAGTGGAACGGCTCTCGTGACCTTGCGAGGGCGAGGTCACCCCCGCGCCCTGCACCTACCTGTTCGCGGACGTCACTAACCGACATGCCTACCTACCGATAATATGTATATACATAGCCTTGTCTAATTTAAAGATATGAGTATATTTGTATTCTAAAACTTAGGTAATATAGTTTAACAATATTTTTTGTTCAATTTATTTCCTTCTATGTATAAAATAATGTATGTATAAATTTCTATATGTATAAAAAATTGATGTGACAATCTAAAATCAAAGTTTAAATAGCAACTCATTTAAATGTAATTATGAAAAAGCTATAAAATACAAAGGGTAAATAAAACTACATTATTAAATAAAACAAAATATATTGGTTTGCGGGTATAGTAGATACGGGTGACGGCGCACAGCTTGGGTCGGGACGATGACGGCGCTGCGGCCTTGGCCGTGATCGCGCGCTCGATATAGCGCCAACCGCCTCAATCCGCCTACCTACCTCACAATCTCCCTCCCCTACCCCCAACAATTCTCACTTATACCAACGTACTAAATTTCTGATGCTCTGGCTATTTCCGTAATGATAAAGATACCTCCTAAGTAACGAATTTCTATTAAAATAAATTTATGACAGATTTTTTATATAACATGCATACAAAATTAATAATTAACCAGCGAAGAATATTTAAATTTAATTAAAAAACAAACGTTTAGAGCCTGTATGTAGGTAAAGAATGTTAGTATAATTCAGTAAAATCGGCCTTGTCGGTATTAATATACACAAAACCACTTAATAGGCAGACAACGTTGTTAAAACGAATCAGAATAAAACACCAAGGTCGAACAGCGAATGATATCATTTATGGCCTTTCTGTCCCTGAACTCTAGCGAGTGACGCACGAGGACTCAAATATCGCCGACCCTGAACTTATATAAAAATATAGCTTCGGTAATGTCAAACAGCGCCCACGCTCAATACTTTACCAGGTCACAATAGTTTTATAGGCTAATATTTTATATCACGATTTTAAAATATTACGATTAAAAATAACTATACTCATATTCAATTACATATTTATTTCTTTCAAAGTATCGAATTCTTACAATAAAAATAATTATTTTGCTTTCTTGCCATTCTTCTGCTTAGGAGGCCTTGTTTTATTTGCCTTGCCTTTCTTACCACGACCTTTTGTTTTTTCCTTGGCCTTCTGCGCACGTAAATCTTTTTTCATACGCGGATCGACAACCTTGTACTGACCCTTCACCCCTGTGGGTCGTTTCATCCGCTTAGCTGTTGTGTGCTTCTTGGCAACTACATATGTAACCTTCTTTTTGCCATCAGATTGGGCCTTCTTGTAGAGGTGCCTAACTTGTTGAGCCTTTTCTCTTTCGGACATGTCTGCATTTTCCATAACAGCCTCGACCTTCTTCTTTGCACGTTCCATTTTCTTGATCATTCGTTTCTTCTTTCTAGCCTTGGCTTCAATCACTTTCTTTATTGGTCGTGCGTTTATATCTTGTAATCTGTTCTTGTACTCCTCTGCATATTTCTGTAATAAACATATTTTGTAAGTTCACTTAATATATAATTAACGCAATAATTTCATTTTCTGATTTTATATTTCTGTAAACGAAAATATTTTTTTACCTCCGGCACTGCCACTTCTTTATTCATATGTTTTTTTTCATCTTCAACAAACCAATCTGGTAAATTTTTATCATTAAAAGCATATCGATTCCAGGCATCATCAATTAGATCCCGTTTGAATTTTTTTGAAGTAGCTATCATTGTTCCTAAAGCCAGAGTTTCAGCATCCATTTTCAGTGTCTTCTTCAGTCTCTTTAATTCTAAAATGAAATAAAACATGTCAAATTATGGTTACACATTTTCAAAATATTTATACTTACATTGGAAAATGATATGAAATTTGACTGAATTAAAAGTATCTTCTACATTTAAAATGTTAAAGTTTAATAATTAAAGTTTATGTATTAATTATGTACCAGGATCTTGCGACACAACTTCAAAACCATCCTTTTTACTGGTTTTAGCTCCAGTCTTTCCCACTGTTGGTGCAGCATTATCCTCGACGTCATAGTCACTGTCAGATGAATCATCATCATCAGGACTATCGTCATCATGCTTCCTTTTTGTGCCAGACTTTTTTAGCTCTACAGATTTTTCTGAATCACCATCTTTTACTTTCTTGCCTATAAAATAATTTTTATATATCATACACAATATACATATAAATTATTTAATATAGAAAATCTTGAATACAGAGAGCATTCGCAAATCAAAGTATTAAATGGCCTTGGTTAGCTTAAAACAATTTGTATACAATTTATAATGACCATAACAATTATTTAGTAAAACATATCATTCATACAAGTACTATGATTTTTTTACCATTTCAAATTCTTATTGCTCTTACCTTTTTGTCTGTAGGACTCAGCCAATTTGTCTAAATCAACACCCTCATCATCTTCCTCGTCAATATCTTTGAAACTATCTTTTTGAAACCAAAGTTCTGCTTTCATTGATCTCTTCGAAACAGGGTCAGTATTATCAAGATCAGTCAGTAAGGGATTATTTTTTGGAATCGACGGAGTCTTGGACTTTATCTTACTATTTTTCAATGTATTTAATTTTGTTATTTTATCTATTTTTTTAGATTCATTGTCTGAATCTGAGAAAGCTAGAAAAATATATTCAATTTTAAGTAAAATACAAAAATTTCTATGATATCAAATTAAGATGATTTCGGAATATATGCTAAAAATGTATATAAAGCATTTACATAAAATCAGAAATTGCCTGATCTGGATGCATTGGATTACCTATTCGTCAGACTATGAAAGTGAGACAATACAGTTTGCATCGGTGTTTCAGTCCATGCCTGCAAACATACTGTGCAGTTGCCTAATCATAATAATCATAGTAGATTTCTGTGGTCACATTTCGGTAAGGAGGACAGCAATACTAAAATATTTGTCAATTTTACATTACCTAAAGATTCCTTTGCTTCTTCATCATCAGAATCAGATTCCATTTCCAATTCACTATCCGAATCTTTATAGTAAAGACCAGAAGAATCCAATTTCGATGATTCTACATCATATTTAACATATTTGGGTTTCATTTTCAATTCATCATCAGAATCATCTTTCTCATCCAACACAATGTCAGGTTGTTGATCAATCACCATTTTCAGTTGCTATAAAGTAAAAATATAGAATACATGAAAAGCTGAATGTTCCATTAACATTATTTTGGAATAACAACTTTCTATAATTTTCAAATCGCCATGTCTAATCTTAGTTTAACAATACTACTAGTATTAACAATACTAATGTCTCATATTAAACTTTGTCTTACCGCACCATCCTTAATATCAGCAAGTGTAAACATATCATGACTTTCCAGAATAGGACCACCATCACCTTTCAATACCATCTTTAAATTCATTTTTTCAGCCAATTTTTGTCTTTGTTTATTTAACTGTTTCCTTTTCCGTTTAAGTTGCCTCTTTTCTTCTTCCTAAATAAAAAAAAAACATAATATATTATTAATTTATAAACTCACTTTTATTAACATAAGCTATGAAAAAGAAAATTGTCATACAATTGACAATATGTATATATAATACAGTTAAGAATAATAAGCATTTTTAAGCTCAAACAAAAAGTAACACATATCTGACCTGCAGTTCGTGTACTTCGGCATCAACTTGATCATTTTCATCTGCTACATCTTCTTCAACAACTTTTTCTTCTTCTTCAGTTTCTATTTTGTCCTTTAAAATAACACAATTATTACATTTATAATTATTTGAACTACCTCGTCGGTCTAGTGGCTAGATATAAGGCAGACCCGGTGGTCCTGGGTTCAATTCCCAGGTCGGGCCAATAAATAGTTATTGGGTTTTTCGGTCAGAAAATTCTCAGTAGCAGCACGGAGTCTGGAAGTTGGAAGTGTGTACACTACCGTGCCTCGGAAAGCACGTTAAGCCGTTGGTCCTGTGCCTGAACTCTTTCCGGTCGTGTCAGATTGCCGTCCCATCGGATTATGAGAGCTAAGGAAAAGAGAGTGCACCTGTGTTTGCGCACACACTTGTGCACTGTAATATCTCCTACGCAGTTGGCTAATCTCTCTTAAGATTGGCCGCCGTGGCCGAAATCGGTCTGGAGGACCTTAATTATTTGAAAATCTATAGTTTGTTTAATTTAACATAGTTTACTTAGTTAGTAGTAATTTTTTCACATTGTATATAGTTGCAATAGTTATTTCGGCAGATGAGAATAGAGCCATAGCATTTCAACCCGCAAATTATATATTTGTATATATTTTTCAATTTTAAAAAGGCCAATTTTTTAAATATTTTTGAATTGAAATACAAATGCTAATTAGGCACTAAAATTTGAAACTCATATTTTGTAAAGAATCTTTGTATATTGCTGAAACAAGCAACTAAAATATCAAGGGAAACTATGAAACTTTTTTATGAACATATAAATGAATAAGAATGAACTTTAAGTCCATATTCTTAAAAATCTTTCTAAGGATCTAAACATTTAGATGTAATTTCTCATTTTATAAAATGTGAGGCTATGAGGCATCTATAGAAATGTTAAAATATAGGACACTTAAAAAATAAACACATGTGACAGAGCCCTATAATAATAAAGTCATTTTCTTTTTATTCTTAAACACACAGTTTAAAGCCTTTATATATTTACCTCAGATGTTTGTGATGTTTTCCACTCCTTGATGTGCTTTAACCAACTGAGCAATGCCTTGACATCCTTCCTTCCAAGAACTTTAATATCTTTGCAACATTCCTTTATTTCAATTGTTGTTCTCGGATGATTTGCAATCTCTTCATCATCCAATATAATCTGGAATATAAAATAAAAATTTATATAATAAGTGAGATATCAAATAATTGTAGAACAAAAGTTACAAGACACATTTTCGTAAAATTTATAATTTGACAAAATTAATTTGATTGATACAGTAAAATCCTACTAATCTAATTAAGATTGAACCCTCACAGATTCGAAGAGTTATATCCAGAGAGATTTATGATTATTTTTAAAAATATAACAATTCTTTTCTTTTTAATAAATACCTGAACTAGTTGATTTAAGTTTTTGATTTTTGAACTGATATAGGGCTTAATAAAAGCCACTTGGGATTAACTTGTTGTTCCTGAGGGTCCAGATTAGTGGTACTCTACTATATTTAAAATTTGTTATGCTTACCATAAAACAAAAGCAAACAAAGCAAACTGGTAGAATATTCATGCAATTAATTAAGACTAATATTTTTTATAAATAATACAAGATAAACAACAAACTATAAAATTTATTATATGATAGACAGTATATATTTTGATTATTTCATTGATATATCACCTTGTTAGAATATTGTATAATATGCTGTTTTAAAAACTGACAAGAAAGAAACATACTTTAAGCTCTACTATAATATAATGAAGATTTATTACCTCAGAACATCCTTGCAGCAAATCAATTGGGTCATCTTTATCCAAAAATTCAGAAACAGAAAAACTATGAAAGGTGGTGTAATCGTTTTCTTTATATCCTTCGGCTTTAGCCTTCTTCTGTTTTTCAGGATGTAATATACTGTTATGTTTCTTTTTCATTATTTCCAAATCTTCGAATACATATTTAGGGTCCAATAATTTTGGATCAATACTATCTGGAGCAATGTATCCTTGGCAGACCACAAAAATTTCAGATGACTCATTACGAGAGGCCTGTGGCTTTGTTGCATGGACCTTCTTAAAGAACTGTTTAAGTACCCAAAGTAATGCATGGTAATCTTTAGATCTGAAAACTTTTGTGACAAACCATCCACCGCTTCTTAAAAAATGCGATGCAAGTTTCATAGCACTTAAAGTAAGGCATGCTTGCTGATAAGCATCATGTATCCAATTTAGACCAACATTGGGAGCACCATCATGTAAAACAACATCAGCTTTCCATGTTTTTATTTCCTTTTTAATTGCAGTTTTGCATTTTTCTGTTGTTATATCTTCAGTAAGGCTGATGCATCCAGGCACTTGTTTGATAGGAAATAAATCTACACCGATAACCACACTGGACACAGGCATATTTTGATGTGCCACCTGCATCCACCCACCGGGAGCTGCACATAAGTCTATGCATACTCGTGATTTTTGTAAAAATCCAAATTTTCGATTTAACTGAATTAGCTTGAAAGCAGCTCGGGAACGAAAACCTACAAACAAAATTAAAATCCACATTGTGATATTTCAACATTAATAGATGTAAGAAAGTTTTCAATAAAACTAACCTGTTTCCTTTGCTAATTGATAATATTTATCTTTCCGTTGCTTTCCTACTTTTGTTTTTTTACCCATTTTGTAAAACTTTAGGCTATTACAACGTTCTATTCAACCATATATTCGACATGTTTCAATTCAAACTATCATGTGTGTTTTGACAGTACGATTGCTGACTTTTACAGGTTATTTTTTTTTTTTTTTGTTTTCGCCCCTATACAGCCTGTCAGCAGACTATTTACATCCCAAGCCAAAAAAATCTGAAAATATATTTAATCTACTGTCCTGATCTACATTTCGATAGTTTATAAATATATTACATTAATTAATATTTAAATATAATTTGTACATATAATTTGTATTTACATAAAACACAAATAAATTAAATGCACATGACAGTGATCAGTGAACTCGTGTTATTTCACTATTGGTTAAAATCATGTGAAAATCGATTTCAAATAACGATTAACGATTTTTAAGAAAACTGAATAAAAATACAAATACAAATTTGTTTCAAGTGACAAGATTGTAATTTAATAAAGATTAAATAATTTTACTATCTTTTAATTGATATAATAAATAAACTATCCAAAAGTTTTTATTGAAAAACAAATATGGTGTAATTTTTGTTATAGTAATATTACTAAAAGTCGCAAGACCATAGAAATTGTATTTTATATCCTAGGAAGACAATGTAATATGGCAACAATCGATAAAATCATCGACTTTGACTCGATTTTTACTCTTCAAATTGTTAGTAGTCCAATGTTCAATTTATTAATTACCTACCTTCTTGCGGAAGTCTCAACTCTCAAGTCGTGGATGTGATATATAACATCATATTGTAGACTGTGTCAGCCATTTGTTCTATAAACCATTTTTAAATTGATTGCATCATACGATAATAAAATTTACTTTTTGCTCTGTTTTATTTGTGAATTGTGTCGAAGCTGAAGTGTTATATTGCTTTTAATTAATTGTAGCGCAACTAAAAGTTACGGTTCTATTTTCATCAGATCAGGTTTACACCATGACTCCAAATATCCAATCCTTTATTAACAGCTTCCAGAATCGATTGTAAGTATTTTATTTTCTTTGTCTTAGATTATTCTTGTTACGTTATATTTTACATAAAAGGCTTAGTTCATAATACAAATATAAGATAATTCTAGAACATGTACGTCATTATATTTATAAGCTATCACAAATAACAACCATCTTCTATTTTATTGTCGACAAAAAAATTTATTTAACTCGTTTAAAGTTTATTACAACACATGCATATATCATTTGTGTAAAGTTTTACGCAAAATTATGCCTAGTCATTATTACTTCGTAAATAACATTTTAGCAAATAAAAATGATGACAAATATCCGTCTATGATGACATTTTGTATTTTATGTATCATATTTAATAGTTAACTAATAATAATACTCATAACTTTTAGAGAACCTCCGGTTCGTCAACATCTCAAAAATGTGTATGGGACACTCATGATGACATGTGGTGCAGCTTCAGCTGGAGTGTACATTGATATGTTCACAAGATTCCAAGCAGGTCTACTTTCAGCAATTGTTGGCGCAGGTCTTATGCTGATGTTAATTGCTACTCCAGATAATGGAAAGAACACCAAGTTAAGACTTGGCTATCTCTTAGGATTTGGTTTAACTTCAGGTATAAATGAAAGTAATGTTCAAACAAAGAAAAGTAAAATAAAATTATGTCTCTAAACTAAATTTAAAAATTATATTCTAGGTATGAGCATGGGCCCCCTTTTGGATTATGTGAGCTTTGTTGATCCATCTATAATTGTAACAGCTCTCCTAGGCACAACAATAGTATTTGTGTGCTTCTCCATTGCTGCCATGCTAGCCGATCGAGGCAGCTGGCTGTTCTTAGGTGGCACACTCATGACTTTACTTAGCTCCATGTTCTTGATGTCACTTGTTAATCTTTTCGTGCAGTCTAATTTTCTTTACCAAGTAAGTAATAATTGAAATTAGTAAAAAAAAAACAAAAAGGGACAATTTTTTTACAAGATTGTCATTTTAAAGTGTAGGTTGACTATTTAACATAATAAGCATTAATTATTTCAGGCTCATCTTTACCTGGGATTAATACTGATGTGCGGTTTTGTTCTGTTCGACACCCAACTTATCATTGAGAAGCGTAGAATGGGTAATAAGGACTTTGTGCAACATGCTCTGGAATTATTCATAGATTTCATTGGAATGCTGAGGAGACTTCTTATTATCTTAACACAAAAGGTAAGTTGCAACATTATTTGTTTACTATAGGTATTTTATATGCTTACATTGTAACTTGTAATTATATTGTACTCATTTCTGCTTCTTGTGCAATCTACAGACATAATATTAAATATAGGCTGTAACAAAAACCCTATCGTGTATCGTGTGTCGGTTCTATTTATGTAATAATTTTTAAAATACTAAGCAAAAAATTTACCTAGTAATAAAAAAAAAATTAATTAAATGACGAAAATTACATGGCAATACAGGCGCGGGCAATAGCGCTCGATAGCTCTAACCTATCGGGTAGCTATGACACGAGGTCATGACCTCAATAGTCCACGTGTTTATCACCAACAGTTAAACACAATTAAATTTTTTTAAGTAATTTTCACAGGTCTGACATGGTTTTTGTTTGGGGTGTGCTGTATGTGTTGATGCCTATTCAAAGAATGTAGTTTCAAACATTGGTATATCACCAACTTAATATTTACATAATATATTTAAGTCTAATAACGTTTACTTAATTTTTTATTTTCAGGAGGAACAAAACCGTCGCCGCAAACGTGAATAAATGTTTCATCATTTAGAATAAAGATGTTTAAATTACACTGTATCTTGTAAAATTTTCTTGTATTTATTTTTGTTATGGGTTCAGAAATTTATAAATTTCATAAAATGAAATAAAATCAAACTACAAACAACAACTTTAGTTTTATTTCCGTTTTAACCTTTTGGAGAGTTTATGTACAATAAATAAATTACTTTTTTAGTTAATATTATATTTACTGCTTCAGCTTAAATTGTGTTTGTGGCTTATCACTTAGGATTTTAATGAAATGACTGTGATTTTGAATGTGTACCTGTAATCGTTTAAAATCAGATGCATTTACTGTAGGATACCCCGAGAATATATAATTTAAAAAAAATATATGTGTTCTAAATTTCTAAGTGATCGTATATCATTCATCTGATTCAGTTGTTACTTTGTACAATTGTTTAGAGTTTGTTTGTGGGCTCCTGGTATAGTAACATCGGCGTACAATAAGTGTTGTTGTGTCGAGTATACTATGTTTATTAGTGCTTTGGTTAGTTTACATACACGTAGTAAATTAAAAAATATATTCTTGTTACTGACTATTATAGGTTGGTTGGTGCCGAAAAATAAAATTACCAAATGTTTGCATACAATATAATTCAGGAAATAAATTATAAAATAGTTATCAATTTATACATTTAAAGTGAGCCTTATAAAGTAAATAAGGCACATTAATAGTTTATTTAAATAAAATTGTACACTGTATTACTTATATTTATTTACCTTCAATTACAGTAAATTACTGACTGACTGAAAAAGAAAATCTAAATAATACAGCATATTGCAGGCATTAAGTATCCTAACGCTAAAGGGCTTCCATTGCTCATATTTACGGATCAAATAAAAATAATATACAGGTTCGAGCGATAATTGAACCTGTACCCCCGATGAAACACGTCATACAATACCTACACATGACATGCATATAATATTAAAATGTATGCCAATGCTATCTAATTAATTTTATAATTTAGGTTGGCTCGGAATTTAAGGCCATTGTCAATCAGATATTAAAACAATTAAATTAATGATATGTATCTATGTAATTTTACTCAATGAAATATTGCATTTTGACAGTTTTGGCCTACTTCAGTTATAAGTAGGATATTTATAATTAAAACTATACAACAAGACCAAGTGAATATAACAGAATATTTTAAAATTTCCGCCAAATTAGTGTTTCATTAATAAGGCTTAAATAAATAATAACATAATAAGTTCCCTTATTTTCCAATTTTTAACATAATTGATTAAATCCTCTGTTAGCTTCTCTCTTCGTTACTAGGATGAATTTTACTATTTTCGTATAAAAACATCTTTCTGGCTCTATTTAATTCATCGGTAACAAAAGTATTTATTAAATTTTTCACACGTTTTTCATTATTATGGTTTCGCATAATATTTTCCCCATTACCCCCAGCTTCAAAACTAAGAATTGAATTCGATTTTACTTTATTCTGATTTATAATGTAAAGTCTTCGAATATTTAATCTACAAGGCTTACAACTAATCGACGATTTAATATGAGAGTTTCTCATTATATATTCGTATGTAGAAAGACCTAAAACTGTAATATAAATGTGAAAACATAACAAATGCAATAAAGCACAAGCTATGGCTAAGGCAATTATAAATAATATAATAAGAAATATTAAAAAATAAATAGCACTCTTACAATACTTTTTAGTCACATAATTTAAGTCCTCTAATTGTGTACAGTTTATAAAGGTTTGAGTTGCAGTACTTAATTCCTGAGGGTTTACGAGGAAGAAATATATATCTATTAAGCACAGTATTGATGTAAACAAGGCAATTAATAAGGCTGAAACGACGCATAGAATGAATACCGCATAGTTTCTTTGACCAACACAGTTGTTCAACCATTTACAGTGATGATCAAATTGATATACGCATTTATTGCATATCCCGCAATGTTTCGTTTTCTTGTCAGTGGTGTTAATGTTACAGAGATGGCATCTTCCATTTTCAATTACATGGGCATGAATTGTACGATCAAATTCTGGAAGTATATTTATATCTCGTTTTCTTAAATCATCCTCTCCTGGATCCATTAAAGATGCGGCAAAATGCGCAATAACATGAACTATGTATACAAAACTATAAATAATGAGCGACGCAGACTTTAAGTCATCAAATTGTATCTGTATGAGTAATAAGAAGTTAACTAAAGCGGTGACCACGAAAACTATCCACCCAACGATTTGTTGGTAATTTAGAGGAAGTTGAAGTCCATTCGTCCTCCTTTGAGGTCTTCGAGTTGGGCGGAACGAACAACATTTATGCATTTAGATATAAATGTTCGATTTTTATACACTGTTACCTTAACCACTGAAGCAAACAAATAAATCAAATATCACAAGAGGTACGACTAAATGCGCGCGCAACAATGAAAGGTTGAGGGTGGTTGGTTTGAAAAATTACAACATTGGTTTCTTGTGAAAAAAGAACTTATTTTTTCTGATCATTATATAGTCAACTTGTTGCTGAAAGTCAAAAAAATTAAACACCATTATTGAATAGGTAACTTTATTTACTAATTCTATTAATAGAGATTACTATCTATGTATATAATAGAAGACTAGTAGTTCCTCTTCTTATAAAAGATTAAAATATTTTTAGAATAGATAAATAAAACACTATAATAGAAAGGATTTATTTTTATTATTATAAAAAATTAACAAAACTAATACAGCGAAATTAATTTACTGATATTACTTTGATATATTATATTGTTGTATATATAAGCATATACAGTAATCCCCTATAACACGGTACTCCTATAACGAATTTTCATATTACGCGATTTCAATCCCTCGTATAGCACGGGTATTCTCCCATATAACGCGGAAATTTCCCATGTTATATTTCTGTACTGTGAAATTTATAATGATTTGTACAGTTCATAATTATTTTCGCGTAACTTTGCATTGTGTTGTTATAAAATTAAATTATTTTATTAAATTTGTGTTCCTAGTATTTGAATTGAAAAATTATTTTATTAGATTTAAACCCCATTTAACGAGAAAAGTAAAACTTGAATCATTTGTACATAACGCGTTATACGGAGTCGTATATAACGATACGAGAATACTCCTATAACGCGGAACCAGTCTACTGTGTTATAGGGGGGGATTACTGTAATAATAATATATATTATGCTAATTAGTAATAATATATATAATTAATGGTAAGTAACTGCGACTTCGTGTATCGACATTTCGTATAAAATATCAAGAGAACTTAGGTAAATATTCACCTGCATATCTTAAAAGGCTCTTTAGTTTCTGCATTTTTTTAGTTATCGTTATTAATCTGTCACTGATATGAATGTAATAATTAAAGAAATATCAAACATACTACTACTGAATGAGTAGGTGTTATGTAGTATTATTATTATTATAGAATATATTATATATATTCTTAAATATCTTACAAGTTTATAAAATTAGCAGAAAGTTTTTATATAATTTTATATATATTCATCTATCCACCCATTAAAAAATATATTTATGCCAGAAATTTTATTTATACTTGTTATGCGAAGTTATTAAGTTCTTAGAATACAATATAATAAATGTAATTATTTGATAGCATGTTGATCATTTGTGTAAATTTTGGACCATATAAAAGATGACTATATAATTAATGGTTTCAACATGGATAAATTGGAGCTCATTTTAAAACTAAAAAGAATTGTACAATAGTAGTATTATACAGTAATAAATAATTCATAAAAGCAAATAAGTATTTAATTTGAAATGTAATCACATTTTGTTTAATTGTCACATTGGTGATTGGTTCCTAAAGTTAAGTTGCTGACTCTATTGTACCCACACAATCTCTTAATTAACCCATACGAGAAAGAGATGGCAATATTTACCTATTATAATAGTTTAGTTTAAAGATTGTGTACAATAGAATAGGCACCAATATTATAATTCACTTGCAATTATTCAACATACTTCCTTATTTTTCTGTAAAGCAAATTTTTTTGCCATTTCGCGTCGCGTATGTACCAATATCCCATGACCTTTGCAATCTAAGTCTTCTTCATAACATTTGTTTTTACAACATTTCTTACATAGCTGATAAATGCATTTTCCTCCCTAAAAATTAAATAAAAATCAAATTATTTCCTAATTATAATATATTATTAGCCATATTTTAAAAATTATTTATGAATACTACTACTACTACTACTACTACTAAAGTTACTACTTTGAGTTGCAATTCGAAATAATTGATAAATAGCAATTATAATATTGTCTAGTTTAAAAAAGTATATTACAAGAGGATTAGGACAAGTCTCATTGAAACAAATTTCTCCATTTCTTCTATTCTGTTGCTCAAGATCAGGTTTAACTGGTCTTCTCATTATTTTTCTCAATTTTTTCATCTTTTTTCTAGATATCTTGTTATCATCTGAATCATTGTTTGCCCTTTTCACCACATTGTCCTATAAAGCGAAAAATATTAAGGTTTAATTTCTTTCTTTAATTTCTCTCAAGTTTTCTGTCTAAAATCTACCAAAGTAATCAATATTCTTTCTTTTTTTACTAAGATTTGTAATATTTATTATATAAAGACATTAGAAATTTTCCATTTAGTATTTATTTCAAGTATTTATTTAAAAAAAAAAACATTTTATATATGTGTACTTTATATATTTGCTTGTGAATCTGGAGATGCCATGTTAGCTTTTTTATTTATATGTTGTCAGCAAGTTCAGTGGCACCAACAACAGTTACCTGTTTATTACTAAGTCTCTCCATCTTTTGAGTATGTTCCTCAGGTGATATTCTTACATATGGTTGACATAACCAAGGGGGCAAAATTAAATTAAATGCAATCCTTGTTATGCCCTCATTGTTATCAAACATTAATTCACCTTTATGATAAAGTAAATACTTATCTCTTATTTTGATACAAACACTTTTAAAATCATTTAAATTTTGGGCAGTTGCCAGTAATTGCCTTTCTTCATTATTATTTTCAAATGTAAAACTGAAAGGAAAAAATATTTACATTCATTTATTGTTACTGATTATCTTCATATTCTCATATTGTTATACTTACATTTTATGAAATATCTTGAACAAATGACCTCTTATAAAGGATGTAGGGCATGGGTACTCCTCTACTAAATCCAGATACTCCATTGCCATTTCCCATGTTACTGGATTGATTCCTTGAAAAATTGCAGGATTCGTAAGATTACCTTCGGCACTCATTATGCCATCAACATTTGTGTAATCCAAGCATCTTTGGACATCTTGTAAACATTGTATATTACCATTTGCAAACATGGGTATAGATATGGCTTCCCTTAAAGTAAACATATTATTTTATTACAAAATTTATATGGAAAAATAAGAAGTCAGTCAGAGCCCTGAGTATTATTTAAGTTTAAAGTTGTCAGAAATCATAAGGAATATGATATATATTTTTATACAAATATTCATGGAAATATTGTGTGATATATAAAATAAACATGCTCTAAATTTTAGTTATCTATCAATCAAAGGGTTAGCAATTAGCATCCACTTTCATAAAGTTTGTCTATGACAATTGTATGTACGCAAATAATGGATTGTGAAATTGTTATTATTGAAATATATATACAGTGGTGGTCATATAATTAGAAACACTTCTTATGAATAAAGAAAGTATAACTTCAACGTACAAATGTTCGTAAAAAATATACACATTCAATAATTAATAATCATGCAATAATATAGTCACTCAAATAAAAAACTCATTAAATGCATAAAATATAAAACTAACCTTACTTTTAATTACAAAATGAGTCTTACACATGTACGAGTTTATTTTCTGTTACTGGCCGCTTGGACGCCTAATTAGAAACATTTTAAAAAAGCATCTATAAATCATTCTTTTTTTGAAATTGGAGAATAACATTTCTTTTTCTATTATTTTGGCGACAATTCAAAATTTAATCTGAATTTTATTTTGTTCAAAATGGGCAAAAATAAAAGTAGTGACGCGTCGACTAGGCAAATCAATGTTAATTTACATATAGATCATAAGTGGGCGTACAGAAGAATAGCTGAGCATTTAAATTGTTCTGTTAAGAAAGTTTTTAATGCAATTGATCATTATAAAACACATGGAACTGTTGAAAATGTTCTTAGAAAGGCTCGGACAAGAAAATCCTCTCCCAGAGAAGATACGCTAATCGTTAGTGTTGCTAAAAAAGACCCAACTAAAGGCTCCAACCAGATTAAAAATAAAGTTTTTTCGCCTGATGACCCGAGAAACATCACATCATTAGTGGAAGCTAAATTGTTTGGAAGAATCTCTCGAAAGGTACCGCTTCTTACCAAGCAACACCGACAGAAGCGATTAATATTCCCTAAAAAATATGTTAATTGGATGGTACGAGAATGGAAAAAGGTGTTATTTTCAGATGAAACAAAAATAAATATGGTAAATTCCGAATGGAAAGCGCTGTTAGAC
This sequence comes from Nymphalis polychloros, assembly GCA_905220585.2. Classification (NCBI taxonomy): domain Eukaryota; kingdom Metazoa; phylum Arthropoda; class Insecta; order Lepidoptera; family Nymphalidae; genus Nymphalis; species Nymphalis polychloros. Next base: position 8,566,849 of record HG992247.1, read on the forward strand.
GCCCTGTTATGCGTGCGTGGTATAATGCTTTTAATTATAAATACACAAGGAGTATAGTCAAGCACGGTGGCGGTACAATGGATCAATGGCAACACAAAAATATCTTAGAGCACACAATGATTTTCTACTCGGACGATCATTTGCCTATAACCTGGATCTTTCAGCATGACAATGACCCTAACCACACGGCCATTAGCGTCAAATGTTTCCTTAGCGAACAGCGTATATACGTTTTAGACTGGCCAGCAAATAGGCCAGATTTAAACCCGATAGAAAATCTCTGGTATATTGTTAAAAAGAAAGTCTCAAACAAATGTAACACCATGAAATTGATTGAATCAATGCCACATCGTTGCAGTGCTGTTATTGAAAATAAGGGATATGCCACTAAATATTAATTATAACTATTGGTAGGCTGTGGATAGTAGCTATTTCGTAAATAACAATACTAATTACTAATACTTAAAAAAATATTGTTTTTTATATTTTTTGTTGTTGTTTCTTATTAGTTGACCATTATTGTTCATACCTTAAAACTGATTTAAATATTTGTCCGTAATGTAATATTGAAACTGCACTTGTGTTATGGGATTTATATTGTTTTTCTAATAAATGATAAATCGTTGAACATATCGTTGTCCTATTTATTGTTTAATTTCAAAATAAAAACAATTGCGGTGAAGTATCTTGCATAATGTCAAGGACCGTTGGTAGTGTTTCTTATTATACGACCACCACTGTATATATTTGTATCATATACATAAGAAAAAGTACAACTTAATCATTTATATACAAATATGTAAATGTATCTTTAGTATAAATCAGAGCTCAGAGCACAGTTGCGAACTCTGTTCAATAATTATTTTTATAACTGGTTTATAATTTGAATAAATTGGGGTATTATTATTTAAGACAATCAAAACTATAATTTATTTCTAGCTTATTTCATGATTTTAGTGCATAAACCAACCTAATAGCTTTAATATGCTGCCAACTGGCTATACCTGTCAAAGGGCCTTTTTGATCTCTAGTTCGTCCATGTACTGTTAATAATTTACAACCAGCTTCTTGTAACATTAATGCATATTTTACAGATTTTTCAATGCTCTCAAAAATTCTCACTTTACATGTAATCGGAACTGAAACAGCCTTTGACATTGCTGACACTGTAAAATAAACAGTAATTAATACGTTTTTTTTTTTCAAATATTGTTAAATCTGTCATATTTAAAGTATTACTGAGTATAGTCCAAGTTTACCTATTTGCTGCAATAGCTGCCAATCATCTTGAAGAAATGACCCATATCTACCACGTTTTGCAATAGATTGTGGGCAACCAAGATTAATATCAATAGCATCACAATCTTTTCCAACGAGTTTTGCAGCAGTAGCCATTATTTCTGGATTATTACCACAGAACTGTTAAAACAAGGATACAAGTATTGCAAATAAACATTGTAGCAAACATGGCTAAAAGTTTTTGTAAGTACCTGAACGATTAAAGGACGATCTTCAGAACAAGTAGTAAAATTTTCTTTTCTATACTTTGGGTCTTTTGTAAATACATTACTATGAAGCATAGGAGTATAGCATAGTGTTGCACCATGTCTTCTACATAATAATCTCCAAGCCAATTCACTAGCGTCGACCATAGGTGCAACCACAAAACGTGGTCGCCCTATTATTTCAAACCACTCCGAAGCCATTTAACTTTTTAAAGCTAAAAATACGGTGTTTAACAAATAACCTTAAAAATTAAAATGACACAAGTGACAATTGAACTGTCTATAATATTATCTATATTATCATAATTGATTGTCTTGTATACAGGTCTATCAACGGACCCCAATTTCAGTGGTGAGTGATTGGTACGATGATGATATAACTTTTATTTCGCGTCAACGCCGCTGTACGTCGTTGCTATCGATGGTGCGGTCACATGCCGGTTGAATAACACAGAGAAAAAGAGACAAAATGCTATTCTGTCTTTGTTGCACAGCACACCCATCTATCGTCATGCCTCTGGCGGCCGTAAATTGAACAGAACAGCGCAATCATTAATCTTTTCTTATATATTGATTGTGATTCTAATTCTAATCATTAATGTATGTTATATAATATTATTAAGGTGTGACGTTGAATGTATTGAAAGTGTAATCTTGTACCCAAAGTATGGACCTCGATGCCTGATTAATAAAGATATTATTATTATTAAGCTGACGTACCCCCACTTCTGTTGTTGATAGACCTGTGTATAAGACCGTGTCTATATCTCTTCCTCGGTCGTATACACAGGTCTTGCAACTTCAATATGGGGTACGTTGACATAATGACGCTGTTAAGTTCAATTTACGACCGCCAGAGGTATTACAATTCGCGTAATAATTATCCCGAACACTTTTTCAAATCCAAACAAAACAGTTAAATAACAAAACAAAAATAACAAAAAATCCGCAATACTAAACAAAACGATATAACAATAATTAAATAACACAATACTTGGGAGAGAAAAATATCAGCTTCGATAGCAGCGACGTAGTACCTCAAGCGGATGGTATTGCGAATTAGCAGTTGTAACACACTCGCTCCTCATCTCTCACCACTGAAATTGGAGTCTGTTGCAAGACCTGTGTATACGACTGTGATCGTGAATTAAGATCTTAATTTTTCCTTTTCTGAATTAATATTTTATCAAATGTCATAATTATGATAACTTCTACCAAATAAATACCATATTTAATTAAACATACTATATTCCCATCCATAATACCTGATGGAATAAATGTTTGCTTACGTATTTGTTATATCCACATGTAAGTCGGTATTGGAATGTTTTTTGTTTTAGAAATTTCTATTGTGGAGGGCCCCTCTGCCAACTGAAAGAATTTACAAAATATCTTATCGCCAAATTAATTTTAACATAATGTTTAGACATTTTTAAGAAGGTGTCATAATATGTGTGAATCTATATTTGGCTATGCACTCTGTGAACTCTGTATAATGTATATTATTATTGTCTGTGAACTTTATTTGATTGAATTGACAAATTGACATCTGTTCTGTATTCTAGTACCTAATGTAAATTATAAAATTTAAAAAGTGACATTTTATTTGTTGTAACTTTGTCAACTTAATTAAAGATTTTATAAAAAATAAAATCTCTATTCTATAGAAGTTTTAATTTGTTAAAAATAGCTATTTCTACTTTTAGGGTTACATTAACTATTTACTTATTACTAGAAAATAAAATATTTAACCGGCTTGAATAAAATGGCACACGACATTATGGTGAGTTAAATCTCATAATTCTTACAAGAAAATGATAATTACATAATAATCGTCATGTAAATGTTTATATTCCAGAGTCAATTCTACACTTGCTTAAATTTACCATTTCAAGAAAAGCTTATGGAGCTTACTAGACTTATTGATCAAACTGGGCCAAATAAGGATTTGCAAGCTTTATTCCCTCAACTTATAAATAATATATTTGCTCCTCTTCACAATGGCTGGGGACTACGACAAGTTACTTTTGAAGCTAATAGATATGAGTTTGAGGCTCTACTAAGTTTTCTAGAACCTCAAGGACCAATGTTTCGTTTGTGTTATAAACTATTATATGATCCCCAGTTGAAGTACAATCTTCCATTAAACGTTTTACCAGTAAGTATGTCAATTGAAAAAAAAAACTGATTTTTAATAACTTTAATCTATTATACCAATTATGCTTTCAGTTGGATTTACAGATGACTCTTGAAAGGGGTAGGTGTCCCCAATTTTATGCTGATATGCTTACAATGGATTCCAATTCAATGAATGTTGTTGCTCTAGCATTGAGTATCCTTTTGAACAACTGTTTATGAAGTCTCAATAGATATAAATCCTTTATTTGGTTATAGTATAAGTATTAGATCCTTACATATGTGTCGGTTGAGCAATATACACAGCAGTCGACGCGTGTTTGCAAGTTCGATTCACTCAATTCATGAGGTACCCATCATTCAAGTTTTTTACTTTCCCGATTTGCTTCAAGTGGATTAATACAGTTTTATTGCTTACCCCGAAGCCTGCAGCTATCTCTGAAGTGCTTTGTGATGGATCCGCTTCCACGATAGCCTTTAATTCTTCATTTTCCACTTAGGTCTCCGGCCGTCCACGGGGTTGGTTCTGAAGATCGAAATTTTCAGAACGAAAACGTTGAAACCAAAAACGTACCAGCTAAATGAATTTATAAATTTGATTTTAGAATTCTTAAACAAAGAGGAGATATTTCAGATCAAAGTGGTCAGTACAACAAAATGCTGATTTCATATGTAAGGACCTAATATAAAAAGTAAAAGTATAAATAAGTAGTTATTCATTTAATTATTTGCAAATCCTATATACAAAATCTTGTAAAAAAAGACCAAACTTAAGCTTATTTATATTTAAAATAATTTAAGTTCAACAGTTCAGGTAAATTAAATACACATAAAAAGTGAGAAAAAATAAATAGTTAATTAATAATAATACTATTTTTTTATATGAAAATGATAAGTTCAGGCACAGGAGCAATGGCACTGGCAATTTCCAGACTCCGGGCCGTTACAGAAAATTTCTTCTCAGAAAAATCAATTAATTTCTTACTTTACCCCACTTAGGATCTACAACCTTATAGCCTAGCCTTAGATCAACAACGCACTCAACCTAATATTACCATTACCAAATTCTTATAAAATATAATTTCTTACTACAATAAATTCAGATCCTTTTGATTATTACATTTTAAATTTTGCACTATATTTGACAAACAATAATCAAAATAAAAGCTCTTGGGACAACTGGAATAGTGTATATTTTGCATTGGCTTGCGATTATTTGATGCACTTCCTTCCATCTGATCCTAATGTTTCTGTATTGCCGCATATTCCACATTATACTGGTAAGGTTCCAATGGCTGCACCACTGCAAACCGCAAACAGGTATTTACAAAATGCAAATATTTAGAAAATTAATTTGTTATTACAAAAGTTCTAGAATTGTTAAACATTTTACAAAAATAATTATGTTATAAATATTCACTCTTAAAAATAATCTCTGAGAATTGTTTTTTTTTTTAGACCACTGTGTTCACCATCATTGTTAGTATTACCAGATCTATCTGGTATAAGTAATCAGCACAATTCACCACAGACACAATCAAGAAATGAAGTTTGGAGATCAGAAACAATTTTACAGATATTTATTGATTTGTGGATGAGTGTAGAACCTTTTAATAATAGAAGTATTGAGGTATACTGTCCATAATATTGTACATTACAATAAGCTGGTGAAAAGCATTTTTTTTAAATTATCTTTAAATATTTAGATGTACCAGAGGACCTATCCCACTGTAACCTCAAGCCCAGAAAGAGTTCGAATTGTACGTGTATTGGTGAAGCACATACATTCATTTTCTGCAAAGTATAACTCTGATCCTGCAATCAGGTCTTCAACTCTTCGTAAATATGCGAGACAAATTATGTGTTCACGAGCATATCACTATGTAAAACATTTAGTAATGACTTGGCCTCTAGATGCATCTTTTCGACTTGTAATGGAATTATGGTTGAGCCTAATACAACCATGGAGATACACAGATAATTCTATAACACAAGACAGGTACTTTGTCAAAATTGTTTTTTAATTTATTTTATCAACATGGTGTTAATAATTGTTATGGGAAATCTTTTGTTGATATAACAATAAAAATTATTATTTTAAGTTTTGATTAGAAACAATTGTTGTTAACAATTATTATGCGGCAAACTTTTGATTACCACTTAACAAAAAAATATCAGCTTAATTTCTTTGTTTAGTAATAATGACCGATAGTAAAATTAACTACTTTAAAATTTTCTTCCCTAGATTTCCTAGTACTCAAAGAAACCAAGAAGAAAGAAATACTTCCTTAGATGTCAGTTTCACACAGTTCATTGCCGAAAATTTTCCATCTTACACATGTATTCTTCAAATGATTCTACCTAGATTTACAAGATTGGATCTTTCAAGTTACAAAAATGCTGTCATGTTATTTCGAGTAGGAAAGGTAATTATTGATATCTAAGTATATGCTTTTCAAAATAATTTATAAATTCCATTAATTTATACAAAAAATTACAATTACATACAGGCAACATAACTACACAAAATAGATGAAAAATGTCTTTATTTTATGATTGACAATTTTAAACTGTATATTTTGTTGAAATTTTGGTTTCGATGTTATCCCTCTGAGAAATTTCAATTGAATAATTTTGTTATGAAATCATTTAATAATCGTAACAAATATATTGTTTTCTAGGTTTTTTCACAGCAGCATCTTGTTCCCATACTGATGAATTTGGAGAAAGCTATTACTGATAGTGTATCTGGATTACAAAGTCCGGACAACAGTGGTATAAATCTTGACCAAAGGTAATATTAATTATGTATAATTCTTACATGAAACTAAATAATAATTAATTAATATTTTACTAAATAATTAAATGAGAAACTTTGATCTATCAGTTATACATACAATGGAGTTGCATTGTCCAAATGGGTGGCTATAGCAAAACAAGCTATCTCAGAGTTAAATATGGCAGCTACTTTCGAATATGACCCAATATGGAGTGAAAATAAAAATAGTTTTATGTTGGAATTTGTCAAAAGAATATTGTCTGCGAAACATACCGCTGACAAAAATTTAGAGAATTTTTCAAATAAATTGAATCAGCAAAATCAAGGTTAGTAGATAAAGTTATGATACAAAGTTTTCGTTTTCATTTTGATAACATTCAAACATAAAATATAATTCTTTTGAATTCATTAATTATCAACATTAATATATACAATATAATGTATGTAACATTTTAAGTAATTTCTTTAGATAAATAATTATTACAAAGCAAGATAGAGCAAGTAAAAGATCATTTACATATATTGTGCAATTTATCTTAAATATTATCAAATCTATCCAAATATTTACATAGTAAACTTAAGTTTATTGCTATTGTTTCATAATGATTTAAGTGACCTTAAAGTAAAATAATGTAATAAAATTTATAGGTATTTGGAGTTCCTTGAAGCATTGGCTGATGATGGGGAATACTGAAGAGGAAGCAGTGTTATTGGAAGAATATAAAAAAGTTCCTAACTATTTGACTAGTTGCATCCATTACTTTACAAATATTTTTGGAGTAAGAATTTTTGTACCTTTAGATTTATTTCAGAAGTATATGTAATGCATACATTTTATCAGTGGCGGGGCAAGACCTAAATTTTATGTGGGCGAGATGTATTTTGCGAGGCCCTCTTTTTTATCTCACTCGAAAATCTCTTTTACGCGTTTGCCCCACATGAAAAATGCTTAGAACCAGCGCAAGACCGATGCCATCGCTTTTACACGCGGCTGACTTTTTTTTTCTGCATTGCGCTTCCTTCACTTAATAATAATATATTTCGATTCATGACGACTCCAATTTTTCCTCGCTTTCAAAGCTTTTAAGTAATGCGAGAAATGAACATGTTTCCGAGGCGCAAGGTCCCCGGACCGCGAGGACCCCCGGCCCGCGTGGCCGTGGACGGTCGCTCCACTGCCCACACCCTTGGCCCGGCTCTGCATTTTATACAATTTGTATAATGTTGATATTGGTCAGCTAATAAGGCCGCAAACGTCTGATTCGATCGCATTTGGACGCAAGTCCTGGGTTCAAATCCTAGGTTGGACTGCTAAAAAGTTATACCAGCCTGGTAATCTGTAAAAAAGTTATTACTAGTATGGATACCAGTCTCTCACAGAGGAATGAGAACATCGTGAACTTTGTTAAATACTACTGATAAATCCAACTGACTATACTACTCCTTTGTGATGAGAAATAAATATAATTTCATTTCATTTCATTTCATTCGGTTTTTCTGTCAAAAATTCTCAGTAACAACAGTCTGAAAATTGGCATAGCTTCGTAAACCAAGTAAAAAAATTGGTTGTACGCCTGAACTAAATAAGTTCCTGTTGGATTTTACCATCCTATTGGATTGTGGGACTGAGTGAAGGAATGGTTAGAATTCCTTTAGAACGGCCATTTTGCCGAAATCGGAGGACATAATTAAAGTTGTAAATTTTTTTTACCTTTTCAGGTTAGTGAAAACATGTTACTGCCATTAGAAACTGAATTGCTGGACAATTCTATTGATCATTCTTCATTTGCAAATTCAACAAACAACTTTACTCTTTCTATCGCCCAAAAAGTAAGTTAAATTCTGAACAATTGATGGATTGTTGTTTCGTAACAAATGATAACATTTTCTATAATATGTACATATATTCTATAATACATTTTATGTAATACATTATTAAAATTTTAGCTTCGAAACACACCAACTGGAATCCAGTATATGGGCGATCCAGATCTCATGCCCATAATGTCTTTTGAAAACACAATTTTAGTAAGAATGTTGCATCAAATAGCTTCCCGACTCAATGATATGGTGAGTGTTAGTGTGAACTATTTAAATAAAAAAACGTATCATCTTACATGTTGAGATAAAAAAATATTATGTGAAATCAATTTTGGTGTTATTTTTCTTGTAATTTATATAGATATATATATAATATATTATTGTTTTGCCCGCGGTTTCACCCGCGTAGTTCCCTTTCCCGTGGGAATAGTGGGACAAAATGTAGTCTATGTTATTCGCTAATAATGTAGCTTTCCATTGGTGAAAGAATTTTTAAAATTGATTCAGTGGTTTAGGCGTAAAAGCGTAACAAACAAACAAACTCACTTTCGCATTTATAATATTAGTTAGGATAGTATATATTATATCAAACTTGTTGATTCTATTGTATTTCAGTATGGGGAAGAGTTCTCAATGTTATGGAGACGAAATGACTTTTGGGGGTATGTTTCAAGAGAAATACTACAGAAGCCTATCACAATACACACATATGTTAAAGATACGAGCTACCATCAAAACATTGTTAATCAAGAGCTACCTCCAAGGTTGTCCCTACGACGTTTCGGATCACACATGTTTGTTGTTTGGATAACTTTAGGTTATATTTTGTTTAGAATATTTTCATATAGTGGCATTATGTACGTTTTTTTCATTATTATGGTATCGTCCTTTTTTGTATTATGTAGAGCATCTTTAAAGATATTAAGAATCATGAAAGATTAATGTAATAAGAATAATAAATATTTTTTTTAATTTTTCATCGTCGTTATTTTTTTTCTGGTCTGTTAATTTTATATGTACAACCCGACAAGGATATTTTGGTGCGTACTGCGTAGCCAAAATCGGAACTACTTTACTGCTATCGGCATCTTGTCAAATGTCATTTTTTGAGTCGCTGCAACAGATAAGTGGTACCATAACCAACGGGAAACCCTGTATTTTCATCCATGGTAGCTAATATTACAGTACGTATATTTTGGGTTCTTCGGATGTTACGAACTTCGCGTTTGCCATACGAATAATGCCTGAAGTATCATATTAAGCAGTAAAATTGTTACACTAGGGAAGAAGAGAAAAATAAGGAAAGACAACTTTATGTTGGATAATGTTGATATCAATATATGTTCAGTGATGGAAATTATCGCGAAGGTGATATGAATAAACACATGCCAAAATTTGATTTAATTATTGCAAAACATAGTAAAAAAACCCGAAATTCACCTTGGAATATACATATTTATAACTATTATAATCTATATATAATTATTATAACCTATTATAGGTAAATGTATTAAGTGATCTGCGATTGCATTCTAAATTTAACAATACTTAAAGATATTTAGGTAAAAGGTATTCAATATTAGGTATGATGAGAAGTTATAAGGCCTCTTAATTTAATTTCTCCCAATTTCCATGGAATCGCTTTCGCTAAACCTTTTCTTTGTAGGGGCCACAAACATTTATCGCGTATATTTTAACTTTTTTTTTATAATTTCAGCACGTTTCAAACATTTTGCAGTGTCCGCCATAAGCAGTTGTTTAATTCAAATTAATTAGATGTTAATAACAACCTTTGAATTTTAAAGTAGTTTAAAATAAAGTAACATTAAATGGGCCAACCGCAAAAATCCGGCGGGCCACACGTTGAGTACAGCTGAATTAGACAAAACTCGATAATAGGCATTGACGTATTACCTAAAATCTTATTCGTATCTATTTCATGAATGACATACACATTCCTAAAGGTCTTAAGAACAGAAATTAACTAGGCGTTAATTTTGTGCCAATAGGTTCTGAGTTAACGAAACGGTCAAGCCACACATTTTGAATAAGGTGTAGTTTCAAACTTAAGACTAGGATTCACGCAGATCGCTATACGGTATGATGAGAGATAGAAAGTGTCAGGTTAGGGTTTGTAGGGCATGTACCTTGGCTCTCCATAAGATCTGATAACTTTTTTACAGTGAAAGCAATATGTACTTGTCTCGGCTACATTTTACATGAAAATGTTTTTGATGGGATTATAACTTCGCCCAGAGTGTCATTAGATTTCCACAAGATTCTTGTCACACTATATATTTTATATGAATTATGTTTTCTGAATTTTTGCATAGTTTTTATGTAGTCGTATAGGATTAAAATGTCATAATATAATATCAATACACAGTGTATATTTTATTATAAAAAATCAAAATCACATTTTTATACAAAACATTTATTTAAAGTATATTCAATGTACTTCATATTTTAAGAAAAAGGTAAATTATAATTAAGTTAAGACTTAATTATTTCTGCAGATTATTTGAACATTACATTAATTGATTAAATTAAATCTTACAAAACTAACAGTACTTCTTGAGAGTGAGCTTAGGGACAATGTTCATCGCGGCTAGCTCCTGGAAGAGCAGCTTGCACGCATAGGGCATCTCTACGGCAGACACAGCGGCGGAGGAGCGGCACGCGTGGCACCACGCGCGACTCGCCAGCCGCCCGCACGCGCCGCAGATATCTGCGCTGAACGCGTCCGACGCCAGCATCAGTCGCTCCATCAGCAGCATGCTGGGACAGATTTAGTAGTTTATTATGACATCGCGAGTAGTATTGTTACTTTTTACAATACAAAAGTATTGTTCGCTACATTATTTATAGTTGTATCTACTATTGATGTTTAGCAAATAGTGTAGTGTAGTGTATGCTCGTTGGTGGCTAGATATAAAGCCGCAGACCCGGTGGTCCTGGGTTGAATCCCCAGGCGGTCGGGTCAATATAAAGTTATTGGGTTTTTTGTCAATAAATTCTCATTAGCAGCCACTTCTGGAAATGTGTACACATCCGTGCCTCGGAAATCGGTACTTTAGGCATTATTCGAAATCGGTGTGGAGGACATTATTATTATTAGTGTATTCGCTCAGACCTCAGCTCGCTTAATATGATTCTGCAGCACGCAGCTCGGTTTCTGCTCGAATATGATTGCAAGTCTACTATAAATACGAATAATCATAAAGTAATCTAACTAGTCTCGAGAATATGTAACATTACGATCTCAAACTGAGGCTAATGTAGGTTGCTATCAGCCGTTTGCCGATCGATACGAACAGTGTGGTGGAGTAGTCACCTGGCACCGTAGCCGATGAGACAGTCTCGCTCCATCTCCCCGAGGCGCAGGCCGCCGTCGCGCGAGCGCCCCTCCGTGGGCTGGCGCGTGAGCACGGCGCGCGGTCCACGAGCGCGCGCGTGCATCTTGTCCTGCACCATGTGCTTCAGCTTCTGGTAGTAAACAGGCCCGGAGTAGATGTACGCCTCCAGGGGCTCCCCTGTTAGGCCCGAGTAGAATATGTCCTTGCCGTGGTAATTGTAACCGTGCTTCTCTAACTCTCCGCACACATCTCTAACTTTAGACCCACCGAATGCCGTACCTGTGAAATATATTATATATCTATTGCATCATAGAGTATAATTTGTTAAATCGAAGATGAAACTTTAGAACGTACCATAATGAAACTTTCCCTCCATCAATCCAGCTTTGCCAGCTAGAAGCTCGATAGTTTTGCCAACGGTCATTCTCGATGGAAATCCGTGGGGATTCATAATCATATCTGGACAGATACCACGATCGTTAAAAGGCATATCTTCTTGTTGTACGATTAACCCAGTCACCCCCTTTTGCCCATGCCGGGAACTGAATTTGTCACCTATTTCTGGCACTCTAGTTTGTCTTAGTAATATTTTAATAAGAAAAGCATCTTCAGAATTTGAAGACACCATCACTTTTTCGATGTAAGATTCAACTGGGCCCTTATAGGTGACTGGAACATCTTTATAGTCTATTTGTTGTGGTTGACCTTGACTGATCGGGTTCAATGTAGCTGGAGGCATTTGTTTATTAATCAATACTTGTCGATTTTCGACCATTTCTCCTGGAGAAGCTATACCATCAGTATCTAATACATCGTGTGCTTTTATAACTTTCCCTGTAGTAGCATCTCTAGACGGACCAAGGATTCTATCCGATGTTTGATTACTGTATCGCTTCATTATCGTTTTCGCACTTTTATAAACCAAGCACCGACCATACCCGCGGTCGATAGATGCTCTATTTAAAATTAAAGCGTCTTCTATATCATAGCCACTGTAACTCATAACTGCAACGGTCGCGTTCTGTCCGGCCGGTAATTTATCGAAGTTTGTTAATTCTATTGTTCTTGTTTTTACCATGGGGCATTGTGGATAAACTAAATTGTACATTAATGTGTCTATTCTATTCTTCTGATTATAACCAATTGTGCCTGAAAGTAAGCAAAACAATATATAATTAATTAATATAATTTATGATAATTGTAAATCAATTTTAAAGTATGACAGATTATATACCCATAGCTTGTTTGCCCATAGCACACTGGTAGGTGTTTCTAGGACTCTGATTATGATGTGGATAAGGTACTAGGCCAGCACAGACACCCAAAATTGTAAAAGGTTCTACTTCCAGATGAGTGGTGACATAGGGATCAATCTCCGCTTCAACAGTTGCTATGTGGCTATCATTCTCTTCATTCACATCTAAGTATTCAATAAGACCATCTGAAAGAAAATCTTGGAACTTCCTAATGCCTCTATTTAGTTCGTTTATATGAGACTGCTGCACTAGTGGGTAACCTTTTTCTACTATAATATATGGTCGGCATAGTCTACCACCATCACTGCATATATAAACTGTTCTTTGATTATGATTTGGGTAAATGGATACAAATGCTGATATTAGGCCGCGGCGTCGAAACATTCTAAAAATTTTTATAAGCTTTTTGTATTGTCTAGTTACCCCTAATATATTACCTGAAAATAAAATGATTTATCAGTTATTAATTATTAGATAATTAAAATCCTTGTTTTTAACTTACCATTAAGAAACACCATATAAACAGCTGGATGATTAATTTCTTCACCTCCCAGTAGTCTGACATCCTCCACACCAGCATTACAAGCCAACCGTGATATAGGTTCCTCAGAACATTCTGTCGTTATATGTGTCATAAGTGCCAGATTCTTAACAAGGCCGCAAGCCTCCCCTTCAGGAGTATCTGATGGACACAGCATGCCCCACTGTGATGGTTGTAAGGACCGTGGGCCAGAAACTTTTCTGGTTTTCTCAAACTGAGAATTAACCCTAGTCATCATACCCAAAGCTGAAATATAACTGAGTCGACTCAAAACTTGTGTGACTCCATGTCTTTCCATTTTAAATCTCTTGATAGTCCAATTTCCCTAAAAAACATATAATGTAATAAATTAGTTCATGATATAATAGTAGACCAATTATATTGCAATACCAGATTGTTTTTAAAATAAAGGATTACCACTTACACTTGATATAGCTGTAAAGAGGCCATTAGCAATTAAATCTGGCCTCATATGTTTTACAACATCAAATGGTGCTGCTTTTACTTTTGGTATAATTTTGTCTGCTATAGACTTTAATTCCCAGTTGAACCTTTTAAACAAATCTTCAAACATTAGAGCCAATAATGACCCAGCTAACTCAAGTCTTTTATTACCGTAGTAATCTGGATCATCAATAGCAGCTTTACTATTTTCTGCTTCAATAACTCTTTTTACCATTATTGCCAAGTAAATAGCTTTCACATAGAAGTTGTAATTCTCTACAGTCACATGAGCAAGTATTGTTGTTGCTAAAAGATCTCTTGCTTCATCAATAGGTGTCCTGAACTTAGCATTGGGAGTCTGAAATCTGAAAGAAATATATATATTTATATTTAAAGAAATATATATATATATATATTTCTTTAAATATAAAATATAAAATATATATATATATATATTTCTTAGTGATGATATAAAAACATGTGATACAAAAGTATTAATGAAAGAAGTCAATTTACCGTTTTACTTTAAGTTTACTGCCAATGTAAGACAAAGCTTGGTTTTGGGTAAAAATTTTTAAGTTGTGACAATCCATTACACAGGGAGCCATTTTCTTTACAATTGCATCATCAGTTCCCACTAGTTGCATTATTTCTTGATCACTACAAATACCCATAGCTTTAAAGGCTACTGCTATTGGGATATCCTGCAAATTACCGAATACAGTTGCATCTTACAATTAAAAAAAAAACTAAATTAAAATTCAAGAAATGGTATATTGTTTCATAACTTACATCAGATAAGGCATTGTGCCTGAGGACATATTTGCCATTTTTCACAATAACATTTGTTCTAGTCTTCTTTTCGTGAGTTGAACTTGTAACTTGACATTGAATTGCTCCTTTAAATTCATCTACAATCATTCGGTTACGAGACAGCTGTTCCTGGATTAATATAACTTTCTCTTGGCCTAAGAAACATATATTATTTTAATGTCTTGTAATAGAATTTCATGTTTTTTTTTTTAATAATAATGAATTATGAAACATAAATTCAGAGATTTTAATAGGAATATATAATTCTTACCTCTAATGATGAAGTAACCACCAGGGTCATGAGGACACTCATTCAATTGTGATAATTCAAAATCAGATTTGTTTGTTAAAACGCAATTAGAAGACCGTAACATCAATGGCATCCTAAAATAGTTTTATAAGTCATAGTAAAGATTATAAAATAAAATTGAATTATTTATATGTTTTTTTAATTTATAAAGCTTGATGATCTTACCTTCCAATTAACTGTTTATTTTTAATTACTCTTTGATTCCCTCTAATATATTCAATATCAACTGTTATTGGTGCTGAGTATGTCATGTCTCTTAGTCTACACTCATGAGGAGTAGTGGGTTTAGTTACATTGAAGCCTTCTTCTAAGTCTGGTGTTCCAACATAGGCATTCAAATATTTAATGTAGAACAAAGGATCTGAATCACAGAACACTTTCTCATTGGCCTGGACGATTTTCTTAATTTCAACATTAATAAAATAATTGAATGAATCAATATGCTGTTTAACCAAACCCTTTATTTGAAGAAATGATGGAACAAGTTTCCATTTGTCCTGTAAGCAAATTTAAGTTAGATAATGTTTTTTTAAATTGACGTAAGTCTTGTTATTAATTACGTTTTCATTGTAAATATTGTTAGTTTGTTATGCATTTTATTTCTAAAGATCTTAATGTTAACTTTGCGTCAATGTTAAACGACCTAACCTCTAGTGTTTTTATCGGCTCTCGTAGGCCTTTTGCGGTATCCCATTCCGGATGTTTATTTATTTCCCCCATAACTATTCTAACATATTAACTATAGAAATATTTAAATAAATTATTCCAATTGATATCAGTAAGTAAAACCACGTTTCATTTTGTGATTTCCAAAATGTTTTGAATAATTGAAATTTGTTTTGATTTGACAATTGAAATTTGACATTGACATTTGACAATATGTATTAAGTTTAAGTTTGCCATAGCATAAGTCACGGTCTTGTATCTTATATATGTACTTGTATCTTATGTATACGACCGTGTCATAAGTGCTTTATTTATATGACGGATGCTACACATTTTCAAATTATCATCTCGTGGTATTTACAACAAAATACTATTGTATATTTACATTAAAACCTTAAATAAATACAAATAAAAGCAGCATTATCTAGCAGCCACCCTACAACGGACCACACATCCCGTGCTGTGCTAGTGCTTTTTAAGTTTTTATAGAACCATGTCGTGTTCTAATTATTTTAATAATTCCGTTCCTTCCCAGCCGGACCTCTTATCATGTCACCAATATTTTAATGAAGGATTTTCAAAAGCCTAAGAGGCTTAAAAGTTCATACGACCCGTTGTCACAGCCTTCCTACTGATATAAACAGTGACACTAATTCACAGTTACAGTTTGAACAGATATTGGCAAAATACAACCAAAGTATTCCTCTCATAAAAAGAATCCCTAGAGGAGCGAGAATATCTGTAGCTAGATCTCTATCCAGTGTAATTCAAAAATGTCTTTCAAATAGTAATTCGACATGGCAAAATCTTTTCACATTTTCATATAAATTTTTTCATGTTGATAAAGCCAAAAATGGCTCCTTATCGACCAAATTAACACAAAATAGTTAAGATACCCAAATTTCACTTCCCAAATTCGTATCACGGCCTTTAAATTTTGATTTAAACAAAAATGTTGAAAATTAAGTAATAGATGCAGATCTTAAGAACGCAGCTCGCAGTCTTTTCTCTAGTGATACCCTCGCACCATTTAACGATAAAACGCTAGAATCCTTATACGAAGAACATTCTTTATCAAATCCAGAATCTGTACTTCCAAATCCACCTTCTCAGAATACTTTTTTACAGGTTAAAGATGAAGACACCTATGCTTCCATTATGTCATTCTCAAGCGGCTCTGCTGGTGGCATTGACGGTATCACACTACAACATCATAAAGATCTTGTGTGTCTCAGCTGGTGACGCAGGCAGGGCCCTATTGGGTGACATAACTAAGCTATGCAATTTTATGCTATCCGATAAGGTGATTTCATCTTTTTTACCACATCTTTATGGTGCAAGACTTTGTGCCTTTAATAAAAAAGACGGAAGTATTCGTCCAATTGCAATCGGGCCCACTTTCGCCATTTGGCACCTAAATTAGCTTGTGGGCACATAGTTTCCACCTTAAAAACTAAATTTCAACCTACACAACTCGGGTTTGGAAGTAAAGGTGGATGTGAAGCCGCAGTACATTCGACTCATGCCTTTTTAAAAGGAAACGAAGCCGAAGTACTTCTAAAAGTTGATGTAAAGAATGCCTTTAATTCCTTAGATAGAGCAACCTTGCTTAACGAAGTCTCATCTTATTTACCTGAAATTTACCCTTATGTTTGGCAGTGTTACAGTTCACCATCAAAGCTTTTTTTTGGCGAAGAAACAATTAATTCTAATGTAGGCGTTCAGCAAGGAGATCCATTAGGTCCTGCTCTTTTCAGCCTAGGTATCCATAATTGCATCTCAAATTTAAAATCTAAATTAAACATATGGTACCTAGATGATGGAACCATAGGAGGCAAAGTGGATGATGTCATTGAAGATTTAATTAAAATTAAAGAACGTTTTGACGAAATACGCTTTGCCTTCTTGGTGCACCACTTTTTGACGAAGGTATTGAACCTGTTCTAAATGATAAATTAAAAATTTTTTTAGACAACGTCAACAGATTGGCCCTCTTAAATTCTTATATTGCTTATACTATTTTGAAACACTGTCTTTTTGTTCCAAAATTAATGTACATTCTACGCGCGAGCCCAGTCTGGAAATTTCCTGGCTTTACCAATAAAATCGATGCCATCCTTTAAGATTCTTCAGAGAAAATTCTAAATTTATCTCTTGATGAGTATTCCTGGACCCAAGCTACACTTCCGATTCGGCACGGTGGCATCGATGTGAGGAAAATTTCAAGTGTTGCACTTCCAGCCTTTATCTCTTCTGTACATAGCATTTCAGGCCTTTGTTTACATATTTTGAAATCAAAAATGTTGCAGAGGCAATAGAAAACTGGAAGGTAAAATGTCCTAATGACGATATCCCTAAGGAAGTTACCAAACAAAAACTTTGGGATTCGCCACTAGTTCATGTTACACAACAAAGTTTGAATCAAAATTTAACAAGTGCCAATAACCGTGCACGGCTTCTAGCTTTATCAACTAAAGATTCAGGTCACTGGTTACTTGCGGTACCCTCTAGAAATCTTGGGACGCTTTTAGACAATGAATGTTTTCGCATAACAATAGGTCTCCGACTGGGAACACAGTTGTGCATTGAGCACATGTGCCCGTGTGGAAAAGAGGTTGACTCTTTCGGCTTATACGGTCTTCCTTGTCCATGGAGTTCAGGGAGGCTTTTCCGCCACAGTTCTCTTAATGATACTATTAAAAAGGCTCTTTCCACCATTGACGTTCCTGCTCTTATTGAGCCTTATGGAATTAGTCGTGATGATGGCAAGAGACCTGATGGACTGACATTGGTTCCCTGGGGACGGGGACGAACCCTTGTGTGGGACGCAACATGTGTTGACACACTAGCCCCGTCTCATATAAGAGAAACAATTTTAAAAGCCGATGCTGCCGCGGAAAATCTAAGTCAACAAACGTAACAAATATTCTTGTCTTATTCAAAAGTATATTTTTATTCCGTTTGGAGTTGAAACGCTTGGACCTTGGAGTAATAGTGCAAAAAATTTAATCCAAAATATTACACCCCGTCTTATTGCCTCTACTGATGACAGGAGGGCTGGTTCATTTTTCGCCCAGAGAATCGGAATTGCGATTCAAAGGGGAAATTTACTCTGTGCAGTGACGGAGTAAGAATACAATTCACTGCCCCTCTCTCTCCCATGGGTGTCGTAAGAGGCGACTTAGGGATTTCTGAGCGACCATCTGCTCATCTGGTGGTAGGATGTCAATCATCCGCCTGGCTTGTTACCACCGTACGCATGGTGAAAAACTCGTGAAGTGGCTGCTTGCAGCCGCGTTTCGAGATCAGCCAGCGTACAGCCAGTGCCCGAGCACGCATTGCCGCGATATGTGGTGGTACGTCCGTCCGGCGGATCAGTTTATTTTCCCTTCTGGCAGCTTCTTGGTGAAACACAGCTCCACACTTTGACCATCCCTATCGTGGCAATGCGTCGCTCGCTTCACGTCTCTTCCTTCATTTCCCAAATGACAGTGCAAAAAAGAAATAACGGTCGATCAGCGGTGCACACCCCCACCATACCTTCGCTGCTTGAGGTTGAGTTCACTAACATCCGTGGACTCCATGCTAACCTCAACACCACCATCCACCACCACCATCTCGAGACAGCACGGCCAGCTATGTTGTTTCTTACGGAGACTCAAATACTCCGTCCTGTCGATACCAGCTACCTTAATTATCCCGGCTACATGCTTGAAGAATCCTTCAAAGCGAAAGCCGGAGTTTGCTTGTTCGTCAGGACGGATGTTTGTTGTCACCGTCTGCGCTGCATGGAGGACCCTTCCCTCTTCATGTTGGTGGTACGTGTAGACCTGATTCGTCAGAGTCGAGTCTACGTGTGCCTCTATAGATCCCACAATGGTGACTTGGAGACAAGCCGACTATTTGACCATCTTAGTCGGGTGGCAGATGCTGCGCAAGAGCAGTTTCCTAACGCGGAACTGGTGTTTTTGGGGGATTTTAATGCTCACCATGAATCATGGTTGAACTCTTCCAAAACTGACCATGCTGGAAAGACTGCTCATGCTTTCGCTCTCACGCATGACTTGACCCAACTGGTTGATCGGCCCACCAGGATCCCAGACATTGACGGGCAAGTGCCTTCCCTACTGGACCTTCTGCTGACTACTCACCCGGTGGAATATCAGGTTGAGGTTCAGGCTCCTCTTGGTTCTTCGGATCACTGCCTGATATCCACCAAAGTGCCTCAGGCCAAGCTGCCGCCACCAGCGGTATGCAAACGTCGCGTTTGGCACTATAAGTCAGCAGATTGGGACGGTTTGCGCGATTACTATGCGTCAGTCCCTTGGAAGGAACGTTGCTTCAGTGAGAATGACCCGACAGCTAGCGCCGCTGCTATTGCTGATAGGATCCTGTTGGGGATGGAATACTACATTCCTAACTCGGATCTCATCAGTAAGGGCATGCGTAACCGTTGGTTCACTCGCGAATGTGCCGATGCTGTGTCATTCAAGCAGGCGGCATATCACGCGTGGATCAATGAGCATTAGATCAGTGGGCATTAGATGCCCCGCTAACGCAGCCATTGTCAGTCTGACCAAGTCTGTGCAAAACAATTTTTGCCAACCTTCGCTGCCACCGCTCAGGAATCCGAACGGATCACTAGCTCACAGTCCGCAGGATAAAGCCGATCTTCTGGCAAAACTCTTTGCGGATAACTCTGTGATCGATGATTGCAGTGCGCTGCCACCGACAATACCTTCATGTGGCCACACGATGCCTGACATCAAAATCAGGCAGCGTGATGTGCGTGCAGAGTTGCAATCACTCGATGTACGGAAAGCTAGTGGTCCCGATGGATTACCAGCCATAGTGCTGAAGAAGTGTGCAGCGGAGCTGTCTCCTATGTTGACGCGCCTGTTTCAGCTGTCTCTCTCTACAGGATGTGTTCCGGATTCTTGGAGAGAAGCTAATGTGCAAGTGGTTCCCAAAAAAGGGGATCGGTCTGACCCGACAAATTATCGGCCAAGAGCTATCACCTCAGTACTTTGTAAGGTGATGGAACGGATCTTAAACAACCAACTGATCCATTACCTAGAAGATCACTGTCTAATTAATGATCGTCAGTACGGGTTTCGACCAAAACGGTCCACAGGCGATCTTCTAGCGTACGTAACACACCTCTGGGGTGAAGCTATCGACATGCGTGGGGAATCGCTGGCTGTCAGCCTCGATATCTCCAAGGCCTTCGACAGGGTCTGGCACAGAAGTCTTCTCTCCAAGCTGCCGGCATACGGTCTGTCAGCTCAGCTCTGCACCTGGATTGCCAGCTTCCTACACAAGCGTAGCCTTCGCATTTTAGTTGATGGTTGCGCTTCACAACTCTATGTAGTGAATGCTGGGGTCCCCCAGGGGTCTGTGCTA
Source organism: Nymphalis polychloros (assembly GCA_905220585.2). Classification (NCBI taxonomy): domain Eukaryota; kingdom Metazoa; phylum Arthropoda; class Insecta; order Lepidoptera; family Nymphalidae; genus Nymphalis; species Nymphalis polychloros. The sequence goes on from HG992247.1 coordinate 8,587,879, forward strand.
TCCCCCACACTCTTTCTTTTGCATATCAATGATATGCTCTCTCTCGGGAACATACATTGCTATGCAGATGACAGTACAGTGCACGGAGGATACCACGGACGCGCATTAGCTGGGCGGGCGGAAACTGAGGAGAGACGGAGGGATCTTGTTGTTGAACTCGATAGGACGTTAGGACTCATTGCCAAATGGGGCACTGATAATCTTGTTGAGTTTAACGCCAAGAAAACACAGGTATGCGCTCTCACAGCGAAAAAGTCACCATTTTCCCCTCCTCCCTCCCTCTGTGGTACTACGCTGGAGATACAAAGCAAAGTCACCATACTGGGAATTGACGTTCGATGCGACCTCAATCCAAGGGATCACATCGAGGCTGTTATAAAAACAGCCTCACGGAAACTCGGAGTCTTGAACAAGGTGCGGCGTTTTTTCACGCCACAACAGCTGCTCAGCGAGTGCTCAGAGGAAATATTCTCCCTCATTCCTGCTTCCCCATTCCTTCACAAGTCTACGCGTGCTGGCTCTCGATGTCACCGCCTAACTGTGACATCAATTCCATCGCGCACGAAGAAATTTGGCAGCTCTTTTCTTTGTCGCACCTCCAAAACATGGAATTCTTTACCAGCGCATGTGTTCCCCTCCTCTTATGACTTGGGTTCCTTCAAACGAGGCGTGAAGAGGCATCTTGCGGGCCGGCAAGGCGGGGGCGGCTAGTGCATACCATTCTTCCTGACTGCACTAGCCGTCGTCGCGCGACTCTGCTACCACTTACCATCAGGTGGAGAAGAGTCATTTGACGTCCCGGGTAATATAAAAAAAAAAAAAAAATGCTGCTAGCATTCTTTCCACCATTCCACGCGGTCACGGTTTGTATAGTAAATAATTTTAATTTTTATTTAATGGTGGTTATATTTTGACATCATTTTATAAATCTCACGATAAACATTGTCGTAAAACATTATGGTAATCCTGCCCTTGTACCTGAAGTGTATATATATAGGTATATATATACTGAAACTACAAAATAGTATGGTTTTACATGGCAATGTAAGGATATAAACTCATGGAGAAATCATAGAGAATAAGATAGATAGATTATCAATTATGTGATATATAATCTGTTATCTGTTACATATATCAAGCGAGTTTTTGTCTTTAATCTGTATGTGATTATAAAATCTGTAATCGGCTTTTGAGTTTTGGTTAATATATATTGTGCCTAGTTTTTAAGAAAAGAATACAAACGTGAAATAGAAATCGGACATGCGAATCTTGTTATTAAAAATGTTTACATAATGACTTAAAAAAATCTTTAAAAATAAATTCAAAATGGTTTATGAAACTATTCCCCGAACAGTTCGGATAATCTTGCTTGGTGAACCATCAGTGGGTAAAACATCATTAATACTATCATTGGTTACTGAAGAATTTGCAGAAAATGTGCCCCCAAAAGCAGAAGAAATTACAATCCCTGCTGATGTTACCCCAGAGCAAGTACCAACGAACATCGTCGATGTATGTCGTAAGTATATAAAAGTGAAGACAATTTCACTAAACTTGTAATAATTTATGACTGTACGATCATAATATTATGTATCTAACACCATTTTTTTAAAGTAACCGAACAAACTATTGAACAAGTTGCGGAAGAGATTGAAAAAGCACATGTTATATGTATAGTTTTTTCGGTGGATAAACAAGAAACCTTAAATAAAGTTGCTTCTTATTGGTTACCCTTTGTAAGAGACAACTGCCCAGATGATTACCGGAAACCTGTTATTCTTGTTGGAAACAAAATAGATCTAATAGATTATTCCATCATTGACGTAAGTTTGTGTTTAACTAAATCTTATATACAATATTAGCCTCAAAGTTGAGCTCTAATGTAATGTAACATTTCAGAACATTTGGGACATTGCTGAGGAATACCCCGAGGTAGACAGGTGCATAGAATGTTCAGCAAAAACCTTAACAAATGTTTCAGAAATGTTCTATAATGCACAAAAAGCAGTATTACACCCTATACATCCTATTTACTCTATAGAAGAACAAGAGGTACAATAATTAATTCGTATTGTTTTTATTTAAACTGAATTATATGTTACACAACTAATTGTTTTTAGCTTACAGAAAGATGTAAAAAAGCTCTAACAAGAATATTTAAGATTTGTGACATTGATGGTGATGGTGTATTAGATGATTATGAAATAACAATATTTCAAAAGAAATGTTTTGATACTCCTTTACAATTACAGGTATAAATAACAGTGTTGATATATTTATGAAAGATATTCCAATTTATAATTTTGTTTATATATATAATAATGTTTTAGGTTTTAGACGAAGTAAAATCAGTAATTGCACAAAATATAGCTGGAGGCATAGAGAATGAATGTATTACTATGAAGGGGTTCATATTCTTGCATTGTTTGTTCATACAAAGAGGGAGAAATGAGACAACCTGGACAGTCCTGCGTAAATTTGGTTACGATGAGAGCTTAGAATTGATGCACAGTTATTTATATGCTAAGTATGAATGAGATTTTCTAGTAATAGTGTTTAGTTGTAATGTGTTTAGTATAGAAGTTTATAAAAGTATCTTTTTTCTTATATTATAAAAGTTTTATGTTTAATTTATTTAACAGCATAAAAGTTCCTGTTGGATGTTCTACAGAACTTTCTTATAAAGGGCAGCAATTTTTGACACAATTATTTGAAAAATATGATCGTGACAGGGATGGTATGCTAAATCCAACTGAAATAAAAAATGTATTTTCTTGCTGTCCTCGTATCCCATGGCACAATTTACGTTATACAGTCCCGACCAATGATAAGGTACTTATCCAATATAACCAATGATAAAATTTAGATGCCCAACACAATTTAATTTCTTGTTCAGCTGTTAATTTTAATGTGTAAGAATTGGTAACTGGATTCACTTGAAAATTGTATTAACTTAATCCAGTAACTAACTGATTAAATTCTTACTAACTTATTTCAACATATGTACGTACATTCATTACATGTATGTCGAAATAAGTTATATATACTTGATAATTTTTTATTACAAAACAAAATGAATGCAAGGTTAACAATATAATTTATACATTCTAACTTCATGAATGATATATTTAGTTTTTATTACGAATTTATATTAATTTTTAAACTGAACCTAATCTAGAACCAAATTGTAAAATAGCTGAAAATATTTTTTATTAATTAAATGTTTTAGTATTCGAATGTTTATTTTCAGGGTTTTTTAACTCTACAAGGATGGATGTGTCGTTGGACTTTAATGACTTTACATGATTTGCAAAGTACAAGTGCTTACCTAGCATATCTAGGATACAATTTTCTTGAAAATGAAACCCAGAAATCAGCCATACATAGTAAGTATAAAAACAAAAATGGTTTAAAACTGTATACTTGTTTAAAAATATGAAGTGGAACTGATTGTAGGTTATAGCTTATGTTTCTTTTTAGTTACCCGAGATAAGAAAGTTGATATTGCTAAAAAACAATCAAGTCGAAATGTGTACCAGTGCCATATTATTGGTCCGAGATCGTGTGGTAAAACGTCTATATGTAGAAGTTTTTTAGGCATAGCACATAAGGTATGATATTAATATTTACTGAAATATTGTAATTTAAACATAAGTCATACATAACTAAAACATCATGTATTCCAGAAAATTAAACCAACCACGCACGAAAGAGGCGACAGTAACACGGAAAGTAATTGTTGTATAAACACAGTACTAGTGTATGGACAAGAAAAATATTTAGTTCTGAAGGAGATTCCCATAACCCGCGTGTCGGATCCCCTACAGCCTCATGAAGTCAACTGTGACGTGGCATGCCTCGTTTACGATATTGCTGCAACTAGATCATTTGAATATATTGCTAGAATATATATTGTGAGTATTCTCAACAGAACCTTATTTTTTATTATGACATACTATTTAAGTGAATTTGTTTCTATATATTATTTCCAGTAGTTATCTCACGTTTCCGACTGCATCTTACATTTCTCAATTACTAAATAAATTTTATAATAAATTCTTTAAATTTCTAGAAATATTTTGCTGAAAGTCACATTCCTGTTTTAATTGTTGGAACAAAAGGGGAAAATATAATGATGAGACAGGAATATATTTTACAACCGGATGTGTTTTGTAACAAATATCAACTTCTACCTCCGCAATTTTTTAATATCAAAGAGAACAAGCACGATGTTTTTGTTAAGTTAGCAACTATGGCTGCATTTCCGTAAGTATTGTCTTTGTACACAAAACAGCTTTTACGATATTCGCATATTTTTAAATAACAAATTGTAGTTTAAGAGAAAACGGATAAATAGAGTTGAAGTTAGATTAGATAGGTAGTTAAAAAAAATCTAAAAAGTAAAAATACGTAAGCCAATTTTTGAATCGCTAATATTTGACAAATAATAATTTTTCCAAAAAAACCAAGAAACTATTCAGACTAACAACTTAATCTGCAAATCGTATATCGTTTTATAAAAGCACGTTTCGCATATGTTAAGTTTAATTATATATAAAATAATATAATATAAATATAAAATTTAAATGTATTGTTGGCATTTTATTAAATGAAAATATGTCTGGTATTTGTCCAATAAATGATTTATACATCCTTCACCAACCATGGGATCTGAGATTTGATATGTTTTAAGACTAATAAAACAGACTCACTCACCTATTAAAATTAATAAAAATCACTGAAGAAAACAGAAAGTTATTAGAATAACTGATGAATTGGGACCACCAAGACGGCACTGTCAGAAGAAACATATTTTAGATTTATTATATTAAAGTAAGATTTATTGCGACATATTCTTGCAAAGCATAAAGTGATCTTCATCAGACCATATTTTATATAAATTATGCTTAAGGACATGTGTTAATATTTTTTACTTGTTATTTTAATTGTATCTTGGTCAGTCAATTTCAAGCTGCTTGGATTTTATTCAGCAAACACAGGTCAGTATTCAATTTTTAATGTCGTAATTTCTACCGTAAATATAGCACGTGCTATGTGAATGCATCTCTATTATGATGTTAGGGACATTTTATATTCTAAAAATAATTTAAATTTTGCACTACTATTAAAGCTTTTATAATATGAAAAGCACTAATTAGCATTTTAGCGTCTTTTTAGACATTTGTAATATAACCTTCATCTATTATGATGAGTTTATACAAATCGAACATATAAAAAGTTATTACGAGAAGTAGTTACATAAATAGTATTATAACTTTGGTTTCACCCCGGTAACTAAACTTTAATAAAATGTTTTACTTTACAGACACCTAAAGCATTTTGCGAGCTTGGCGGGGGAGAACTCGTCGTGGTGGAAAGCTGGTATCGGTGTTGCCGCAGCGACCATTATGGGCTTCATGCTTCTCAAGATGTTGAATTTCCAACGTCGGTAGATTTTGACATATGTATTGGATATAATGAAACTTACCAAAATAATACAGGTGTTGTGATACTGTGAAAAATATCTTAAATAATAAGATGTTATGAGTATCCAATACAAACCAAAGATATGTAATGCAATGCGTTCATAAATTATTATTTTTTGTTGTAAATAAAATGTTTTAATTTAAAAATACTTTTTTTTTAAATAATAACTCGTTTTATATAAATCCAGGGGCGTTGCTTGCCTTTGATGGGCCCTGTACAAAAATTTGGTAACCGGATGTCATTTTATACTCCATTGGTAAATTGGTTCAGTGCTTCACATATAGGTTATCGAAATAAAAAAATAGCTAAAAACTAATTAATAAAAAAAAAACAGAAAACAAAGTATATCACAATGTATCACGAACGAACGTTGCAATTAGGAAGAAGGGCGCCAAATCATCAAAATCAAATTTGTGGTCAGGGGCGCAACTTGCCCTTGATGGCCCCTGTATCAAAAATTCGTGTGGGTTTTTTTATGGCATAAAGGTCGCAAACACCCTCGTGCCTTTACAATTGCGTCGAGAGATAGAGTGCTCCGAGGAATTATTTTCCCTCATAACTGCTTCCCTTTTCTTCACAAGTCTACGCGAGCTGGCTCTCGATGTTACCACCTAAATGTGATATCAATTCCAACGCGCACGAATAAATTTGGCAACACTTTTTTGCCAAATTTTTTGATGTTGGATTGTTGAGATACGTTTTATATTATTCAAAAATAAAACCTCTTAATTTGTTTACCACTTTATTTTGTTGACATATTTATAGAAGAACACCACAAGGCTACAAATATTTTAAAAGTAGTAATAAAATCATATCTTCGACAGATTCATACACACACTATTTAACTATTCCTATTTTGAAGTTGTAAGTTTTAGTGTAGTAACTTTAATTTTATATTAAAATATAATACATAATTAATTACACTGTAGTTTTTAATTAAAACCAAAAAAAGTCAATGACTGCAGGAATGGATACATTTGTAATAAAAATTATAAGTATTGTGAATATATTTTTGTTTGTAGTAAGTCAATACATTTATAGCATCAGTCACAACAAAGTATTAAAACCTAGGTTCAGATTACCACTAAAAATAAACTATTTAATAAGGTCTCTGGCGATCTCTGCCTCTGAAAAATAAAGAAACAATTCTAGAAATTTCTTAATAGAAAAAAACTATTTGGTACTGTGTTTGTATTAACAAAATAAACAAATTACCCTCCATCGCCTCTCATTGCGCCGCCGCCCGAACGATCGCCGCCACCGCCGGAACCACGCCGGTCACCGCCACGATCACCACTGCGATCAGGACGGCTGCCCCAGCCGCCTCCGCCACCTCCTCGTCCACCGCCACGACCACCACCACCACGACCGCCTCTTCCCGGTGGGCCACCTCCACCACCACCGCCGCGACCGCCTGATGGAGGAGGTCCACCACCGCTGCCTCCATCTCCACCGTTGCCTCCGCCACCTGGTTTCTCTTCGTTGCAACGGTTGCAAGCTTTACGCCAAGAAAAGTTCGTATTTCCACAGCTGGGATTAGGACATCTCCAGTCACCAGCGCGATTGCCTGATGGTAGACCACCGCCTCGACCGCCACCCATACCCCCGCCGCCGCCTCCTCCTCCATCGCCACCACGGCCGCCGCCACCACCACCTCGGCCACCGCGGAAACCACCACCGCCGCCGCCGCCGCCCCCTTTGCCACCGGCCCAGGTATTCTGTCTTTGAGCTAGTGACACTTTTATTGTTGCTCCATTAAAATCTTTTCCATCAAACCACTGTATAGCAGATGAAGCAGCATTGGAATCTTCATAGGTGACTGTTGCTTCACCTTTCGGCTGACCAGTAGCTTTATCTTTATACATCCACACCTTCGGTCTTTGTGTTTTTTTGTCAGTCTGTAAAAATTATGCAATAAATTGACAAAATTATTGTGTAATAGTTATATTCTGTATTATATGGAATATTTGGATTTATTTTACTTTGGGAAACTAAACATACTTGTGCACTTCAAAAATGTTAATAACATATATAAATTTCATCTTAGATGAAATGACGTAAATTTTTATAAAACACACAGGAACCGGAATAAGTGTCTGCCATTGAATTTATAAATAAATAAAAATATATACTATAACATATTATAACGGCAGACATGCTGCGCTTTATAAGTAACCAAAGGAACCATCAGCGGGAATAATGAATCTCCATTTCAACTACGGCAGGTGAAATAGTACACGTAGCATCAATATGGAGTTTGCTGAAATACCGTAAGTCTGCCGATTGCTGGCTCTTAGGCCACTAAGCACGCGAGCGAAAATTAGTCATTTATATTTACCTTAATGATACCTATCGCACCAAAAAATTGACAAAGTTCATCTTCTGTTGTTGATGGGTTCATTCCCTGTATGAAAACAGTATCTTCTTGAGTTATCATATCTCCACCACCACCACCGCCTCCTCCTCCTCTATCACCGCCGAATCCACTGCCGCCACCTATAAACAACACACAAATCAATCTCAATTGCACTACAAAATAAACATTACAATAGACCTTTTTCCTATTTCATTTCTAGCGCAATTTTTAACCCATTTAAGAACAACATTATCTAAATCTAAGACAAAACCCAATATTGCATGTTCATTGTGAATTTAATAACGAGATTGTGTTGTAGAACATGCACTTCATTTATAACTCTTATTTTTATAATCACACTATCAAAAGAATTAAGTAATCCACTAAACCACTGTTTGTTTACTTTACGACGAAAAAACAATGTATCATTCTATTTTAACAGTGATACATTTTATGAAATTACTTTAAAGCACAGGGCTGCCAAAATATGTACAGTGTTTCTGGTATACTTGTAAGAATTACTGTGGTTTTATGTTGCGAACACACATTCTACAAATAATGCAGCATGACATACTCGGTATATAAATAACCCAATGGACTATATTTAAATAATAAAACACTTATGCAGCTGCTGACAGTTGTTGAATACTCCATGTATTAGCTAAAACATATGAATGTTTCTTTAATAATTACCTTGCACCCTTTAATTGTAACACAATAAGTAACATTTTTATACCTTATCTTTACACCTGATAATAAAACACCCATAACTATCTTATTATCCACCTCAATAAGACCACCTGCAAGTGGAATTTTAGTACTTATATATAATTACCTAAATGAAACCTTGTGTCAATTCATTCTTAAATAATTTCGTTTTTTTTTTTTAAAGTTAATTGTAACATTTGCTTTGTATATAAGTTCCGGTGTCTAATTATCTTCTTAGTTACATACCAGAAAATCTGTTTTGATATTCTATGGAATATATAATAACCCATAATTTCTGGGCTTAAAACCTGATGTTTACACTTTCTTTTTTTGTTTACAAACAAGTTTAATAAAATAAATACTATTAGTAGTGAAGGAAGACAATTTGTCAACAGCCAAGAAGTGAAGTACATACCATTAAATTAATTTATTTGGCAGCCCTTAAAAATTACAAATTAAAAATATGACAACAGCACCAATCGCTCATAAGCGAGGAGCTTTACCTTTATTATAACCACCCCCCCTGCCGCCGCCACTAAAACAACAAAAACACCATTTAGTTCACACTGGGCAGGCTGGGGGCACACCTTATGAAGCACGCAGATTGAAACTAAGGTCACTTTTATGATTGACCATTTCGATGTTGAATCCTTTTCTTTTGCATTATGTATTACCTTGATACCTTGAAAATCTTAGAACAGTTTTTGATGTCAAACACATTTACGCATTCTTTGTAAGTCATGCACATGAAAAATCTTAAAAAAGTGTCTTAGAATAAATCAAGGAACCAACTTTGTTAATTTTGTCAAATATATTTCTTTAGTTAAGTACAAACACATTAATTTGTAGTCAAATTTTTATAAACAAAAGTATATCGAATAACACTTTTTCAAGATTTGTGATATAGTGAGCAAAATTCTAAGATTCAACAAGTTTTCATAATAAAGAAAAATTGTGTGTTCAATTAATGTACCACAGTTTAGCTAAGATGTTTATTTTAAGAGAGGATATGATTTTTCTATTGGCTTGTTTTGAATGGCAGTCATGAGCCGTGATACATGACAATCCCTTTTACATGTTTAAAAAATGTACTGATTAACACAATCCTATGTCAGTGTATAAATAGTACCAAATAGAACCATAAATACAATTACACATAATGTGACCACACATCCTATTTTAAAAAGTACAGACTTGCTTTAAAGCAATGTGTCCCTCTATCCTAAAAAGATCCTAAATATCCTGCTATAACAAAACTGGCATTTATGACATTTAAGTCAAAACAAGAGCTTGAATACCTAATTTTTGAAATATATACACCCTTCTGAAAATTATATGTATAAGGCCCTTAGTATAGACTGTTAATTTTTTAAATCATACCATTTATAGACTTCCCATACTGATGAATAAAATACATGAGTTATGCGTTAATTAATGACTGCAGTTGAATATGACGAAAATAGTATTGCCCGTGCTTAATAAAATATTTATTTTAAGTGGATAAAAAAATTATCTGTCTGAAACTATCAACATACATCAAACAACCACTTATAGAATAACTCCCATCTTTCCAATGCACCCAAAAAAAATGTTTGCCGCAAACAAATAAAGAATTTACCAAATGAATGTACCAAAATCTTTAAAATAAAAATAATGTTGCAAACAAAGTTCACATTAACAATATATTAATTTTGGTCCACGACTAGACAATGTAGTAATGACGAAGGATTGTGACAGTAGCGATATGAATAAATTAGTAACAGATTTACCTTAATTAAAACACATACAAGCCCTATTAATATTAAAATTATATGTATAATGCATTGTATCATTAATCGTCTACCTTAACATGTAATATATAATATATTACCATATTTTTTTATTCATTATTTATTTGCAAAACTTATAGTAAATTAATTTATCAAAACATACAAGTGAAGACATTTCTTGTATTACAAATTATTTGGACACCGTTAAACATTCATATAAATGAACTTGTTTTTTTTTGTTAAAGATAACCTAAGATCGATTTATGTCATGTAAGATATTTCATATGACAATTAACATTACCTTAAGCAAATATAAACTTCATTCAATAACTGAATTTCATTTGATGAAATGTTATTACCAAAATTGTATCTCTTTTAATACTATTGTTAGATCATATCATGATTTTAGATAAATATACATGTTGAAATGAAAATATAGCATTTTTAAATACAATTTGTAACTCAACCCTAAGTACATAATATTTCAATATTCGCCTTAATTGTAAAATATTTTGTATGTGAGTATTGATTAATTAAGTTTTAGCTCCCTTAGGATTTCAGTATAAGTACCTTGTCATTGTTAATTATATGCTCTGTAAGTTCAATAAATTATTTATGAGAATATACTTTGACTAAATTCTGCTGCTGCTTTTAACTGTGTTCATTTAACTGAATTGTATGTCTGTATTATTTTGAATTATTATGTACATTTAATTTAATTATAAAATTATTAATAGTACAAGGAGATGCTTACCCATAGCCACCATCTCTATTCCCCCCGTCTCTATTGTAGCTTGATCTATCACCTCCACCATATCCTCTGTCACCACCAGAGTAGCCACTCCCTCCTCTGTCTCCTCCATAGTTGGATCCACTACCACGATCACTGCCGCCGTAGTTACCGCTACCCCGATCGCTGCCGCCATAACTGCTTCCTCGATCACTATTACCGTAGCTACTTCCTCCGCGCTCATTTCCACTCACGTTGTAGTTGTTACCATTATTTCGATCATAGCCCCCGCTTCCATAATTGGAGCCAAAACTTTGACCAAAATTGTTATCTTGTTGACTTGCCCCATAATTACTTCCACTCCCACCTATAAGAATTGAAAAACATAAATGAAGCATGTTAATTTTAATACGAGAGTTAATTACCGGTAATTTTACTTACTTCCTGAACCTTGCTGATTCCAGGCAGGGCCGGAATTTTGCCCAGAATAGCCGCTTGGGCTACTATAATTTCCTTGTTGCTGTCCTGGATTGTAACTACTCTCACTCGAGCTTAAAGTCGGAGGAGGGATCGAATATTGAGCGGGATAGCCGCCTCCACCACTATAATCACCAGACGCGTAAGCTAAAAGTATTTCAATTGTTAGCTTGAGGTTTGTTTTTAATTATAGTTATTTAATTATAGTTATATGTAATGCTTACGGTCACCCATTTTGCGGTTTCACTTTCGGTACAAAAAACTAAATTTGATGCTTTGAATTCATAAAGTTATAGTACTTAATACAAAAGATTACAAAATCTAAAACTAGTGCGGTACCGCACACGGAAATCGAAATACCTAAAGTAATGGCCGACGGAAACACGACGGTGACAGTATAATAGCGTTAAGGAAAAGGAAACGAATGATAGAAAATCTACTCTATGATTGTAGTATAAGGGCCCTATCTCATTAGGACGCCAAGGCGACGTCATCGGTCGCACCACCGTGGTGTATTGATCTACCAAGCAAAAAACATCAAAACAAACACCAGGATTGTCGGTTTCAAATTGACATTGAAGAATTAACAGTTCTTTTGCTATACATACGACGCAAAATAATATTAAATAAATACTGTGGAGTGAGTGAGCCGCCAAATAGTTCTAAACATATTAATGGTTGAGCCACCAGCGGGTGATTCGGATGCCGGCAGCAACTTGTTTGTGCAACCAAGCTGAGTTACTTACAGTAGCAAATAACTAATATAAAATAAAATCTGACGATTAAATTATTTACGACATTTTCTTATTCATTAATCAAAAAATTCAAGTCTGCCGGTTGTGAACATCATATATATTTTCATACAACATTACCAAAAAATCTTAAAAAATAGATTACTAAAAAAGCCAAAATTCTGCGTGTCTCCGATTTTCTTTGTTTCCAGAAGGATTCTGAACGTTAGCGTTACAGGCAATCAAGAGCAATAATATAGTACCCTCATTTTATTATTATATTCTACAAATTCAAAGCACTGTTAATTGACAAAGCATTGCTATTATGGTGGCAGACACGATCCTTGATGTTTTTATGGCAACTTATTACTACATTTTCACTGCCAAGCTCATTTACTCATAACGAATCCAGATGCGGTAAAATATTTGCCGAACACTCGCCTACCACTTTAACGATGCTATGATTAAAAGCTCTCTCACCGCCCGATGCCACTGCACCTGTGAGGGATTCACGCGCTAACGAGGACAGTTGTAATTTTTTTTCATATATAAAAAGAACATGTATTTTTTTAATTTAAATTTAGGTATATTTATTTATGAGATCTGTAAAAAATAATTACGGCATTTATTTTTTTCAAAATTAAAAATTTACGATTAATAAAATTATTTGCTACTAAAGAAATATTTATTTTACAGTTACTTACTTATATTTTTCATTTCATTTAGTAGCATTCAATTACTGATTTTATTTATTAATTCTATTCATATATGTATCTAACCATCTGATTGTATCTAATTTTGCGAACGAAATAAATAAATAATTAATTACCTAATGCGCACTATATAACCAGGGCAGTTTCTTTATGAAAATATTTAAAAAAATTAAAATATTGACTTATTCTGTTCAATATATAGTAAGTATACTATATATATATATATATATATATTTGTATTAGTACGTGGACGAGCGTATGGGCCACCTGATGGTCACCAATGCCCATAGACAATGGCATTGTAAGAAATGTTAACCATCGCTTACATCGCCAATGCGCCACCAACCTTGGGAACTAAGATGTTATGTCCCTTGTGCCTGTAATTACACTGGCTCACTCACCCTTCAAACCGAAACACAACAATACCAAGTACTGCTGTTTTGCGGTAGAATATCTGATGAGTGGGTGGTACCTACCCAGACGAGCTTGCACAAAGCTCTACCACCGAGTATCTATTCAATATATATAGTATACTTGATAATGAAATGTAACATACGTAAAACTATAAAATATTTTAGTAGAAATTGTGACATACATAATATTAGTAACAGAAACCCGACGAAAGTTACCTACTCGACTACACCGGATTAAAAAATATTTTGTTGGACAATGGATATGCTTTTAAAACAAGATCCCAGAAAAAGTTCAAAATTATTCAATTGCAAAGTTTGTAAATATCTTTAATAAAGATAATAAAAATTTACGAACAGGTGGCATTTTTTTTTAACAATCAATGTATAACGCTTCTATATGGAAGACTAATCCACCATTAATTTAATTATTAACTTTTTGAAATCGGCCTTAGAACGTAATTGTTTCGAATTACTTTAATACGTATATATCGATAAAAGTTTCGATTCAGATTCGGGTGCATGTCAGTGAATGTATAATGTTTGCTACATGAGCAAATCATACACAAATTTTGTTTGCTAACTCCCAAACCATTTGACCACCAAAAACAAGATTTTTTCTTAGTACGTTTGTCCTATAACGTAAACTTTTTATATAGACACCTTTCAACGAAAATTTGGTTACTATTTGTCAAATACTTAACAAACAAAATTATTTAAAATATCAAAACCCCAATAAATGAATTATTTATTGACGAGCCGGTTGGTTTGGTTTGATACTTGCCTTTCGCGACGCAGGTCGTGAGTTCGATTCCCACCCAGGACACATTTGTGTGCATGAACATGTCTGTTTGTCCTTGGTGTAATTATCTATATTAGTATATATTTACAATGGAAAAGTAGTACATGTAGTATATCAGTTGTCTAGTTTCCATAGTAAGAGTTCTACTTAGTTTGGGATCAGATGGCCTTGTGTGAATAATGTTCCTGGATATTATTTAACTTTTATTAATGTTGAACATACATTGCTGGTTAAAGAAAGCATCAGTTTTTCCTAATGTATCTAAAAGAACAATGGAAAGTTACATATTATCTAACTAATCTAAGAGATCAATAACAGGTAACTAGTAAAACTTAAACTAATTATAGTTACTCGTATTATGTGGTTTAGTTATGACTTAAAAGTAACATTTTTGAAGATTAATATATTAAAAGGAAAAGGTCTTAAATGAAAAAACGGATTATTAAGTTATTTATTTTTTATGCAGTTAATATTGTAAATGACAGTAATTAAAACTTATTACGCCCATTGCAATTTTTAAATCTAGACCATTTCTCACAATAAAGCTTATTAAATGTATGGTTCAGTTTTATTTAACATGTTTCCTCATCCTTCTTTTTTAGTTGTTCTATGATAGAAATAATTGTTAAAAGTTACTAAACAACACCTTATGAAATGTTGATATGTCTGGCTCCACATTTGAATTTGTGCTGTACAAAGCAGGCTTGCTACTGTTCCTAAAAATATTTATCATTATAAAATTAATAAAAAAACAACACAAGCATTATTTTTTTGGTTTACTAATTAAATTAATTAACCAATTTATTTACTATTAAGTGTATTAGTAACATTGACTGCTTCGTTGGTCCAGTGTCTAGATGTAAGACCGCAGATCCGGAGGTACTGGGTTCAAATCCCAGGTCGGGCCATTAAAAAGTTAGTAGTTGGGTTTTTCTGTCGAAAATTCTCAGTAGCAGCCCAGAGTCTGGAAGTTGGAAGTGTGTATACTCTCGTACCGCGGAGAGCACATAGAGCAATTGACCTGCGCCTGAACTCTTTCCGGTCGTGTCGGATCGCGGTCCCATCGGATCATGAGAGTTAGAGAATGTAGAGTGCACCTGTATTTACGCACACACTTATGCACTATAATACGTCCTGCGCAGTTGGCTAATTTCGCTTAAAATTAACCGCCGCGGCCGAAATAGGTCCGGAGGACAGTATTATCATAAGCAAAAATATAATATACTAAATTATACCTAGTGGCAGCAGATGTTGCACGAGGTGTAACAAGAAGACAATTCATTGGCTGTCCATCCAATTGCCTATTATGATAGAGATCTACAGCCCTCTGGGCATCTTCAACGCTTTTATAAATTATTTCTGCTGTCCCTGGTCTAACCAATCGCGACTCTATCATACCACCAACATCACCAAATAATTCCTAAAATAAAAGTGTTTTCGTGCATTATTTTATTACACAAATAATATATGGTAAAAAGTAAATGACGGGGTACAATTGCATCCATATGAATCAATAAAATATTCGAAACTCTTAGTATACAAATTCTAATGCAAAGCGAAAGGGGACTGTCCACACGAGTAGTTATTCAATATTTTAACTCGCGTTATTTGTTAATGTTTCCAATAGACCTTATGACTTCTCCGCTGTATGTTCACACGCTTAAGCTAGGTTTACTTTAACATTCCACGTTTTTAATTTTGAAAGCATTGCGCTCAATATACAGTGGTGGTCATATAATTAGAAACACTTCTTATGAATAAAAGTATAACTTCAACGTACAAATGTTCGTAAAAATATACACATTCAATAATTAATAATCATGCAATAATATAGCCACTCAAATAAAAAACTCATTAAATGCATAAAATATAAAACATATCTTACTTTTAATTGCAAAATGAGTCTTACACATGTAGGAGTTTATTTTCCGTTACTGGCCGCTTAGACGCCTAATTAGAAACATTTAAAAAAAGGATCCTTAGCTCGTTCTTTTTTTGAAATTGGAGAATAACTTTTCTTTCTTGGATTTTTCTATTATTTTGGCGGCAATTCAAAATTTAATCTGAATTTTATTTTGTTCAAAATGGGCAAAAATAAAAGTAGTGGCGCGTCAACTAGGCAAATCATTGTTGATTTACATATAGATCATAAGTGGGCGTACAGAAGAATAGCTGAGCATTTTTATTGTTCTGTTAAGAATATTTTTAATGCAATTGATCATTATAAAACACAGAACTGTTGAAAATGTTTTTAGAAAGATTAGCGTATCTTCTCTCCCAGAGAAGATACGCTAATCGTTCGTGTTGCTAAAAAAGACCCAAGTAAAGGCTTCAATCAGATTAAAAATGAAGTTTTTTCGCCTGATGACCCGAGAAACATCTCGTCAAGACTGATACGCCGAAGATTAGTGAAAGGTAAATTGTTTGGAAGAATCTCTCGAAAGGTACCGCTTCTTACCAAGCAACACCGTAAGAAACGATTATTATTCGCTAAAAATATGTTAATTGGACGGGACGAGAATGGAAAAAAGTGTTATTTTCAGATGAAACAAAAATAAATATGTTAGACGCCCTGTAAACAATGCTTTTAATTATAAATACACAAGGAGTATAGTCAAGCACGGCGGCGGTAACATTGGACCCGTTCGGAAGATTGAAGGTACAATGGATCGATGGCAATACAAAAATATCTTAGAGCACACAATGATTCCCTACTCGGACGATCATTTGCCTATAACCTGGATCTTTCAGCATGACAATGACCCTAAACACACGGCCATTAGCGTCAATTGTTTCCTTAGCGAACAGCGTATATCCGTTTTAGACTGGCCAGCAAATAGTCCGGATTTAAACCCGATAGAAAATCTCTGGTATATTGTTAAAAAGAAAGTCTCAAACAAACGTAACATCAGTCAAAACGAACTATATGAAGCATTTGTTGAAGCATGGAATTCAATCCCCCTAGAAAAATGTATGAAATTGGTTGAATCAATGTCACGTCGTTGCAGTGCTGTTATTGAAAATAAGGGATACGCCACTAAATATTAATTATAACTATTGGTAGGCTGATTCGTAGCTATTTCGTAAATAACAATACTAATTACTAATACTTAAAAAAATATTGTTTTTTAATTTTTTTTGTTGTTGTTTCTAATTAGTTGGCCATTATTGTTCATACCTTAAAACTGATTTAAATATTTGTTCGTAATGTAATATTGATACTGCACTTGTGTTATGGGATTTATATTTTTTTTCTAATAAATGATAAATCATTGAACATATTGTTGTCCTATTTATTGTTTAATTTCAAAATAAAAACGATTGCGGTGAAGTATCTAACATAATGTCAAGGACCGTTGGTAGTGTTTCTAATTATACGACCGCCACTGTATATGAAAGATGTTCGGACAAGCGCTTTTAAAAGCTCCAAATGCAGTCTTTCAATTGCAACTTGATGACGACTGTTAGCAATTACATAAAAAATACAACGTGTGTATTTTTCCTATATATTTAAACTAGCCCGTGTGTGTGCCCGAGGTTTCACCCGCGTATAATTAATAAAAATATAAATAAATAAAAATCAGCCTGGAACCTTCCTCGATAAAAGGATTATACAACACAAAAATAATTTTTAAATTCATCAGTAGTTCCTGAGATTAGCTGTATCAAACAAACAAACTCTACAGCTTTATATATTAGTACAGATATAGATACTTGCGGCAACTCTTGTGCGAATATCCAAGTAATTGCATTTTGTCTAATTATTTAAAGGATCATTTAAATATATTAATGTAATGAGAAGATTAAAAACTTACGTCGATATCTCCACCGGTCACAGTGCTGCGCAAATTACTCACAATAATTCTATACTCATACGGTTTATCCGATTTTTCAATTTTATTTTCGATCCGTAAGGCAGCCATAGGTCTCTTTTTCAAAATCGATGGGGGTCTTGGCGGGCTTTTTTCTTTTTCGGCTATTGTAGTTCTTAAAATAAATAATGAAAAGCAATTTGACATTGAAAGTTATATACATATAGTTAAGTTTTAAGCAATTTGATTTTACAAAGTTACTTTGTAAACAAAACTAGAACTTGACTAGAATAAAAATACCTGTGAATTTCATTGTTATGGGTAACAATTTTGAGTTGTAAACTTGCTTTACGATTAGAAAATGACCTTCTTAATGGCTCATAGTCTTCCTCCATGGAATTATCAATAATTTCTAGATCATTTTCAACCGTACGAATAATTGGCTTTAGTGTCGATTTAGCTGTAAAAGTACAAAATTCGCAAATATATGTTTTATGTAACTATTGAAATTGTTGACATCTTACTTAAGATAATTAATGTAACCACAAAAATTAAAAAAAATGTCTTGAAAATAATGAATGATAAAAATCTAATATTATATCAATTCTATTTATATGTCATAATTTACTAAACCACAATGCGAAAAATAATAAAAATCATGAAACTTTATTAAAAAAAAATATATACCAAAACTTCTTGCTTCAACAGATCTATCACCGATATTCTTTTTATTATTAACAGTTTGCTTTCTAATATTTTTTGTTGCAAGCGGCTGTGAAACGACATGTCTTGAAGGATCTGTGAACACTAGTAGCAAAATTAAAAGTTTATTAAATTATAAAAATTGTTTTTTATTTTTAACAAACTAAATATCAATCACTCACTCTAGTGAGTAAAGAGATAAATGTAAGAAGACTAATATGTTATAAGTAATAATTTTATCATCTATTTTGCAAAACATGTTGAATACAATTTATTGACAGAATTGAGAAACAATCAATGTAAGAGTGGTATACAAATAAAGAGGTTGCATGCATATAAAGTATCTGGGATTGGCATGACAACAAACCAATATGTGAAGCTATAAAAATATTTTTTATTACATTCTTCAGACAAGAAAACTGGTACATTTCCTATCACCAAATCATAGTTTCAAAGGCTACCCAAAAGCTTAAGAAAATTAGCTTGTAAAAGGTATCTTTTACAAAATATTACCTCTTTCCCGTTTTGTGTGAAGTTTTATAAATTTTCCATGATTTTGGGTAATTGAACTTCCTCCCTGTAATTTTCCTGCCTATTTAAAATAAAAAAAAAAAAAAATGATAGAGAACACATTAGACATAGATATTTTGAGCTGAGCTGGACCAGTGGCTAAAACATGTGAATCATAACCAAAGATTGCATGTCCAAATCCCGGGCAAACACCACTAAATTTTCATTTGCTTAATTTATGGTGATGAAGGAGAACATTGTCATGAAACCACAATGGAATAAGGCAAACCTGCTTCTCAAAAGGATTTAAGATTTTTATCTAGGCAATTTTTGATATGATTAAAGTATAGTTAAATTGTATACATAATTTAACAAATAAGAAGTAACCAAGCATTATATGAGGACTATGTCAACTTAAACATATTTTATTATTACTCGTTTTGCTCTCATTTGCTCTAATCTTAAGCGTGCATCTTTTTGTCTTGCAAGCTCTGCTAATTTCTCTCTTGCATCAGTGATTTGAGTTCTCTTCTTTGATATAATTTTGTTTCTTGCATCAAAAATGTTTTGTTTTACAGGCATAGATTGATTCTTCATTTTTGATTTAGGTCTACAAATAAAATAAGGTTATAAATATATAATTATAAAAATTATTAGACACCCACAGAAAAAATGTTACATCCTTCAGTAAAACTATAAAAACTGGATCAACAATGATAATATTGAAGATAGGTAGATCTTTCAGTGATAAATGCAGAATAAAATGTCTGAAGCTGTGTGCTCGTGTGTGTGGTTTAAATTTTAAAGATTTTTATTAAGTTTCATAAAAATGTGGTAATCACAAAATATGTTACAATTTCACTGTCACCTGTATTTACTGTTGAACTATTTAGCAAATGGGTCACCTAATAATTATTATTGAAGTAAATGGTCATTTCCACCTATAAACATTATTAGTAATAAAAGTCACTTCTTAAATCATCAATTGCAAACCATGCAACCATGTTTACTGGGTGGTAGTGCTTTGTGCAAGCTTGTCTGGGTAGGAACCACCCACTCATAATAATTCTACTGCAAAACAGCAGTACTTTGTATTATTGTGTTACGGTTTGAGAGTGTGTGATCCAGTGTAATTACATGCACAAGGGACATAACATCTTAGTTCCCAAGATTGGTGGCGCATTGTGATGTAAGCGATATTTAACATTTATTACAATGCGTTTATGGGCATTGGTGACCACTTACCATCAGGTGGCCCATATGCTCGTCCGCCTAACTATACAATAAGAAATAACATTTTTAGAGTACCCAAAGGGTAAAACGGGTGCCCTATTTCTAAGAATCCGTCCGTCCGTCCGTCTATCACCAGGCTGTGTCATGAACCATGATAGTTAGACATCGATAGTTGACGTTGAAATTTATATATATAAATAAATCAATAATAATATAGAATAATGATTAATATTATTGATCAAGTTCCTTTGCGCTTGTTATTTATTACATTCTATAAGCGAATAGTAGGTTAGAAGTATTTTTATATCACATACATCAGTTAAATAATAAAAATTGTTTTTTTATTACCTAGAAATTCCCCTTTTCTGTTTTTGTATTATATCATCCAAACTCATATCAACATACGAAGCCATATTTATTGATAGATTCAAAGTAAATTTTTCAAGTGTAAGATTTAGTTGTAGTATTTATTAATATAAAATTGAAAGCCTTAAACTATTATGATTATAATCACTTAAATGTATTCAGTTGGAATTCCAAAAGATGTCTTAAAAGTTAAAATCAAGTTAATCAAATAAGCTGTCAAATAATATCAGTGCTGCCAGATCAAGCTACTCGGCTAGAATCAAAGAGAATACTCTATAATACAATCACTACATTTCAGTAAAAACAAACGTGTAAAAAATCGTTATCTTGCCCCCAATAATCAGCAGGGGTTCTCGAACGTATATATAACGTTTTATCTCCATTTTAAATTATATCTAGGTCTTGGGAAATGTAAATTTCAATGGCATGATGGAGTTGTGAATCAATTTCAATACGTAGAGCCGAAAATTTATCATATTCTCGAATTGTTTTCGACACATCTTACTGCGGTTCTTATGAAATGTGTGTAGTAGGTCACACAGGTCTTGCAACTTCAGTATGGTTCAATTTACGGCCGCCAGAGGCATGACAATTCGCGTAATAATTATCCCGAACATTTTTTCAAATCCAAACAAAACTGTTAAATAACAAAACAAAAAATCCGCAAAACTCAACAAAACGATATAACAATGATTAAATAACACAATACTTGGGAGAGAAAAATATCAGCTTCGATAGCAGCGACGTAGTACCTCAAGCGGATGGTATTGCGAATTAGCAGTTGTTACTCACTCGCTCTTCATCTCTCACCACTGAAATTGGACTCAGTTGCCAGACCTGTGTATACGACCGTGTTCTACCGTCTACTATAAAACTCTTTGATTAATGACCATACCGCATTCACCGCCACAGACCACTCGTTTATACACGAGAAGTAGAATGTTTATATTGTCTTTGGTAGTGTGTACAACTTATAGTGTCTTTGACTCTTTGTTTAATTCTTCATTGCAATTGTAAAAGTAAATGATGTGTTCAATTGTATATTTCTTTGCTGTGTGTTGATTTTAAGCTGAATAAATTATACAATCATTTAGTCGACGAAAATGAATTATTGATATTTGATTACGCTAAGTATTTATACTATTAGTATTATTAAGGAATATATTTATCGATCACAGAAAAGGTATGGAGCAAGAAAGAGAAGAAGGTGAAATGAGTGATGACACAGAAATGCTTGTTGATGACGAGCAATTGTCTCATAAATTATTGGATAATAAAACTATCTTGGTATGACATTTTTTTGAAGCTCAGTGTATCTTTTAACCTAATTGTATGACATAATTATATGATCGTTTGATTTCAGTTTTATAAAGCAGACAAGGAAGGGCTTATTGTTGAACAGTTGAACAAAATCGATGCTTCAAAGTTGGAAGATAGAGCTAAAAGATTTGGGATAAACTTAACTGGGAATAAATTGGTGACACAGAATCAAATTGATGAACTATACAGTAACTTTGGAATTGAAAGTGGAAACGAAAGACATTTCCGATTTGATACATTACATTTAAACGGAGTCAGTGGTTTGACGACTAAAGAAATTTTCGCATATTTAAAAGACTATAAGCCAGTATCTTTAGAGTGGGTGGATGCTAATTCATGTGAGTTTTATACATATTAATCTATCTATTTAGTTTTACTGCTGGGCTAAGGTTCTCTCGAGAAGTGTTAGGTTATTCCACAAGGCTGCTCCATTGAGATATATGTGAGGTAGAATTTCATTTCACAAATGCAGGTTTTCGTTTAAGTATGAGATGAATTATAAAATCAAATTAAGCAAATAAAATATCAGTTGTGCTTGCTCGAATTTGAACCTCACACTTGCGATTAATTAATTAAAATCAATGTGTTCTATATGTTGGGCCATCTTGGCTCAGTATTGATATTTAAAGAAATTAGAGTAGATATAATACCAGCAGTACTTTGTTTTTATCTATTAATAATCGTTTTTTTTTAGGTAACATAGTTTGTCAAGATCACATATCTGTTGCATTAGCATTATTAGTGCATTCTCAAGAAATAACTAACGATGATGTCAAGAAAATGTTATTTGAGAAGTCTTCATACCATTGGCGAGAAGGAATGCCTCATCCAAAAAGTGATACTATTTTAATGCGTTTTGCAACAAATAGTGATAAGAAGGTTACCGATAAAATACCAGAACGAAAGATTAAAGATACTCAAAATTTCGAAAGTGGAAATAATACTAGTAAGAATCCTTGGGGTGATTTATGTAGATCCTGGGGTGTTTATGACCATCAAGAAATATTTCAAAGAAAATTAACAAAAACTGATTATGAGGATGAATCTGAAGAACCAACTGAGACTTTACAGTTAAAAAATAAAAGGTTAGCAATGCGACTTGGAAAGAGAAATTATAAAATTGAAGATGAAGAGGAAAATAGTGATTCAGATTCAGAATGGAAAAAGAAAACAAAAACTCCCAGAATGAGAATGCATGCCGATGATGAAGAATCAAAACAAGTGAAACATAACTCTATATATCATAACAAAGATGAGGAAAATGACAACTTTGCACCATTATCTATTGAAGTTATAAATTCAAGAAGTACTTTTATTCCTAAAGAAACTAAAATAGTTTCCGATAAATTTAAATATAAAGAAAGACCTGTAAAGAGTTCACATAAAAATATTCAGTCACGATTAGGTGTAAAGGTGGTACAAGATAAATCATATTCCAGCGATGAAAGTCCTTCCAATGGGTTGGATAATAATATAATGAGCAGGGTACAAAAAGTCAACAGTAGTGCAAAAAATGTATCTGTGTGGTCTAGATTAGAAGTCAATGCTGCAAATGCACCACAACAAAGTGATTTAAGACAAATTTTGACAACCCGCAAACAAAAAACTGATGACTTGAGGGGCAAACTTAGTAAATCAAAGCAATGTAATTTACGAATTGAAATAGATAATAATTATGTTAATGAATAAATTTGTTATGCAAACTTTTGTTTTTAATTTAATTTGTTTCACTATGTTTCTATATTATATTTTAAAACGACATAAAATAGTCACATATCATATTCACGACTATTCATTATCTTAAATAACAGTTAACAAAAAATAAAACAAGTTCAAACTTAAATAAAAGTATATTATCTTTGTGCAATAATGTTAAGATCCATATTAAGTGCACTTACGTAAAGTAAAAAAAATCATCGAGACTATTTTTAATATGTTATGGTTTAGTATAATTTGTAATATGGAAGTGTATATAAAATTAAATATTTATAACAAATGTAAATATTATAAAAAAAATATTTAGCAAAAAATAAATAAATGGAGTATTATATAATGTTGCGCGTGCTCAACAGTTGTAAATATAATTAACTTTTACAATTACTATATGTTTTATTATTTTAAAAAAATCTAGATACCTGAAATAACATTTAATTGATTGATATATTTGTGAACGGTACATTTTTTTATAGATATTATTCTATTTTATATAAGCTTTAATAATCAACATGCATGTCTGCTGCATAACTAACTTTAGTTGATCTGAGAAATATATTTATTATTTAAGAAATAGTAATCATCACATAGTCATTGGTATTACTCATAAATACCTAACTTTAACAAGATATGGCGTAAAAAATGTAAACAAAAACACTATTCTGGCCATCTACCTGTGCTTTGAGTTTCTGACAGCAGTAACACTTGTAAATGAATATATTTTTTAAAGATATACTTGATAGAATTATTTAATGCGTTGTTACTATAATTGCCTATAAATATATTAAAGATGCAATAAGAAGACATAAGTTAAGAAACAACAAATTGTTACAATAATTATATAAGTATTTTTTTCGAGTTGTAATAATTTAATTAGTTTAACGACTCGAGAGAAGTAAATATCAAATAATTTATTATAGAAAAAAAAATCATGATTCTAACCTTCTAAATAATATAACCAATTAACACTAAGTTGTCCATCACTATACATTTTTATTAATAAAGAATATCAAATGGCAGTGTATAATATTAAGACAAAAATGTTGCCAACATACTTTATTTTTTATAATTTTAACCAATGGCACAGATGTTTTTTAAAAAGTATTGAATTATTGTGTTCGTGTTTCAAGAATTTATTACTATAGGTTTTTTTATATATTTCGTAATTATAATGCAATAGTGAGATTCTGATACGGTTAAATTGTTACAAATAGTAGTTAGTTTAATATAATGATGCAATGTATCTCAATTTTAATAGATTAAAAACATTTGCTATTATTAAAGTGATAATTAATTGTAAGAAGAACTTTTTAAAAACTAAATATTATTTTTCTTATATTTATCAACAGAATCTATTATTTAACCATTGAAAATGTTATTGTGCTGTGTATGCCGCTAAATAAAATTTGATAAGAAATCTTTTTTAGAAAATTTCAATATTATTTTGTCCCTTTTAAAATAAGAATTTGTGCTTTTAAAGAGAGCGCGAAATTTAACTTACGATGACTTAGGTTTGATTGTTTTCACCTAGGTTATTGTTGTATTAAAATCTCATCACTACAAAATTATTTTAAAATGTTAAATTAGTGTTTTCCTTTCGAAGCTTAAATTATTTATTTGACAATTTGTGTTTGATGTTCATAGTTCTACAAGTTCAGTGGAATGTTTCAGTCTTCTTAAGTACTTTATACGATTTTTATACAATTTTAATATAAGATCTTTTTTAATACGTCATTTTCACTTAAAGGTCTATGTTAGTAGTTATTAAAATATTAAAGACCATAAATATACACAAATTCACTTTGACTTTCTTTCCTTGTCCGGTTTGTCTTCATCCTTTTTCTTGGAAATTAATGTATGCTTTGCTTTTTTTAGCTGTTTCTTAACTTTGTCTTTCACTTTGTTTTTCTTTACTGGTGTTACCGCATCCGTAGACTTCATCGAAGAACTATTTGATTCACTGTTCCTTTGTGCTGAAAGAAATGATATAAGCCAATGAAAAAATTTGCCAACATTAAACATTCGTGTTTTATTGGAATTTGTATAAAGTGTAACAATATGTAATAAACGACTATGTATAATTTATATCTTTGTGTGTATACTTATGTTTTTTTTATAATACGACCTTACAATGAAAATCGATAAACAACTAATTCATTTAATTATCGTGAGAAAAAAGGGTTGTTCCTTAAAAGCAAAAATAATGTGCGTTCCTTCGAAGCGAAGAGGTCGCGGGAAGCGGGGAAGAACCCACTAGCGTATTTAGTGATGTGCCGCGAGAGGTACCTCACCTCTCTTGGTGGCGATGGAGGCGGCGATGGCGAGGTCCTCCTGGCGCTCGCGCCGCCTCTCGGCGTCGATCTGCTGCACCAGCTCGTCGCGCAGCCGCACGATCTCCACCAGCCGCGCCACCAGCTGCTCTTCGCGCACCTAAATAAGCACATACAGGTATACTCTGCCGTAGACGATACAATTTTTAATTTGATAAACATCGATTTACGATTGATAGGTTTATCTTATGTTTACAGTTCTGTGATATTAAAAATTGCTTTAAAAGTACTTAATTTTGTTTTCTTTATATATAAACATTCTTTGTTTGGTTAAAATTCTTCTAAACGGTGACAAAAGTATAAGTGTTAAAGGGTGTACATTATTTTAATTAATTCACGTAAGTATTACTAGTACTTATTGTAATAAGTTTTTAATCTTTATATACCTTATCTGCATCTATGCGGTTAACGGCGGGTCGAGATTGTATTACTCGAATTTCATGCTCAATATCCGCTTGCTCCTGTTCCAGTCTCTGTTGCCTTCGTCTTAAAAAGCAATACAATATTTTATATAAATGAAAGATTTGTTTTTTTATTTGTTTGTTACGATTTAACACAAAAACTACTTGACCGATTTTAAAACTTCTTTCACCATTGGAAAGCTACATATTTACCGAGTAACATAGGCTATGTTATATTTTTAAAAAAATTACCTATGAAAGTCATTATTTTGCGTGCGCTGCGAAAACAACTGCTCATGATTGCTCACAAAAAAGTTCGCGATGGTATATGCCTAGTTAAGCCATACATATATTCATTTAAATGGTATGATAATTAAGGTTGATTATGTATGTGAATTCCACTTTAAGTTATTCGGATCGGACTTTTTGTTTAGAAGGGTATAAAAAAATCTCTATGTAAGAAAAATCACATGGCTTGAACAAACTGTAACCGGTCTAAGTTTAGTCTGTTAACAAATACTAATTTACGTTAAATAATAGTATTTAAATTTTCGCAAACGAAGTCGCGGTCGAAGTGCTAGTAAATAATATATATTCAAGGTCTAATTATACAAAGAAACACAATATCCTGTTGCATACATTACACACACATAAAAGGTAATATATGCAAATGATGAATAACGATTATGTTACTCACATATACATCAACTCGGTCTGCTTCCTGAACAAGTCATTCTTCTCATTGACTAGTTCACATAGTTGTATAACTAAATCTTCTATTTCCTCTTGCGGAGCTGTAGGCCCGTCGTCACCTGAACATACGATTAAATATATATTTGTATTTTTATAATAACCAGCTGTGCCGCGGTTTTACCCGCAATAAATTCGTATTATAGATGGAATAATAAAAAGTCCTACGACCTTACAATTTTAACGGTCGGAAAAGAACAATTTTTATCCTATAAAATTAAAATGTACTCGATTGAAGTAGGCTCTTGCGTGCAATTTAGAATCGTCATTTTACAAGATTAAGTTTAAAGGCAACCACCGGCTCTAATTGTAGATTCTACCGACAATTATCAGAAATAATTCTATTTCGACAATCAAGTTACATAGATAATTAAATGTAATTGAATTATTTGATTTTATGAAACATAAAGCCAACGTTAAATATTAAAAAAAAAAGAACATTGTCTTGTTATATAAAAATATTGTAACAAAATATATATCGAATATATGTCCTTAAATAGTAATAAATATTAGTTAAAATACTATACAGTGCTACATAAACATAAAATTTAATTTAATGATGTTTTCATATCAAAATATCGATGTAAGATATCTTAAGGAATCTGCCACACCAAGCCGGCCATTCCGCCGACATAACCGCGCGGCTAGGTATCGCTTTTTTAAACTCTCACTTAAGCTGTCACATGAATATTGTTCGTTGATAATTAAAATCCAATCATATCACATTTTAGATCATATTATTTAGGGGTCATCCATAAAGTACGTCACACTAATTTCGTGATTTTTTTTTACCTCTCTCCCGTCCTTGTCACAGTTGGTCATATTTGTGAAACCCTAGTGTGACGTCACATATTTTGCAATTTTACATCTAGAAATTAGTAAATTAAAACATCGTTTCCGAAAATAGTTTCATTTCCATTTAAATTATTTCTTAATAGAACTGGAAATATTAATAATAGTTCAAAGTCAAACATTTAGATGTATAAAGGCATGTATATACTACATACAATGCCGGCGGCAGTATTCCCGCCGCCGGACTTGTCGCACAAACGACCCGCCGGCATGGCAGCCGGCGTTTTCTATATTGTAAACTTGGACGCACCCAAAACCTTCTCCTCCTTTTATATTTTTTTCTTATTAAAATAAAAATTACAACTGCGACGGCAGTGCTGATGATTTATTTATTCATTCATACCAAAGATAAAATTTGCACTTCACTAGCGTTCTACACGATCGGAATGATGCTTGGCGGCTTTGCGCGGCATGTGCCGGCGGCTTGTACATGCCAGCGGCATAAACCCGGCGGCACTGTGTGTAGGAACCTTTAGATTTTGAAATGTGACGTCACGAAACTTAGGACCCCTCCTGCTCCTTGTCACACAATGTCACGCTCGTCGACCCTCTCCCTTACGGGTGACATACTTTATGGATGACGCCTTATAGTGACATTAAAACATGCATTGTGATGGCATTGTGCAGCAAATTTTAAACAGTGTGAATCTTCAGAAAAAAATTTGCTATTGTTATTATTCTTTACAAATCTTAGATTATGAATGAAAATAGTTGTTTATAAGTTTATATACAATTTTCCTTTTCTATGTATGTATAAATATAGGTATGTTTTAATATTCAAAACTTATGTTAATATTAAATAGAAGAAAAGCGTGTAATAGCAATAATAGTGCAGAGATCGAATTTACCCTCACACTTGTCGCGAATCATCTGTTCAATGAGCACGCCTTGCCGCTCTAAGCCCAGCTGCTGCGTCTCCAGCATGTCGAGCTGCACCTGTAACTCCTCGACCGTCATCTGCATCTTCACCTCGCGCCGCTCCGGCAGCGGCAGTCCTGGAGCTGGACCCTTCACTTTACGTGCACCTGGATGATTTTAATTTTGTCTTTTAGGCATAACTATAATATTTACGAGGCATATAATCTATGTATTTTTTTATCTAATATGTAATCAATTATGAATCTATAGTTATAAAACCACTCGATCAATATTTGCGACTTAGAAATCTAAGAATCTAGTTATTCGGTACCGTTTATCTGATAAGAGTAATATTTTTCATTCTACGTAACTAGTGAAATATTCAATGAAATAGATAGATAAGAAATATGTGGAAAACCCTATTTTTACAAAAAAATTAAATTAATCAAATATTACCATCGGACGTGTTGCGCAGGCCTAATGAGTCGATGCCCTTTTCGGCTGATCCACCAAAACCCGACACGGTCGAAAGACTGTCGGGAGGCGTGGGCGCTGGACGCTTTTTCTTCGATTTAGGTGTTGATAATCCGAATGATTTCTGCAAATTGAATTTAATATTAACAATCTCATTTCAAAAACTAAGCGTAGAGAGACGTAAGCGTAATTTTTTTTATCTAAAACTTCTAGTACTATTTACTGATCGTACATAAATCTTAATCTGTTATGAATCATGATACAAAAATTACGTTAGACAATTCTTATATAATTATATAAATTATCTTAAAGTAAATACTGTTTAATATGATACTAATAATGTTTTTTTGCTTATCTTGTAACTACACTAAATTATTGTCGATAAGAATTATTTTTATTTATTGCTTGTTTATATCGGACTGATTACGTTACAGGAAATGCAAATACTGGTAATACGTTTACTGTTTAATGTTTATTACATTTTATCACGTCTGATCTTATAATACATTCCAATGGAAGAAGTAAAGATAAACAAACCTTAGATGAGTATATTCCATTCGATTTGATAATAGCTCTGCTATATTATGTACACTACCTACACTACACAGTTAAACGAGTTACACGAATATAATGTATTGTGGAAATATATCTCTTACATAGTTCTACAAAAAAGTTCGCGACAGCATATATCTATCTTTTATGTGTAAACCATTAACGCTAAAATAGTGAATCGAAAATACAATCAAATTTTATATTTATTTCCAAATTGCACATTTTGTATTAACAAATTGATTCTTAACAATAGAATAATAAAATAAAAAACCAAAAAAAGATATCACTTCTGATATTTAAAGTAGATAAACTTTGTCTTTTCCACTATGTCATTTGGACAAATATTTTAAAAGTTATGATGATGACAAAGTGAGTGCGCGGTACTATGCAGCAGTACACTGCGGGAGTGGCGGGAGAAGAATTCGGCTCATCTCCGGGTATGCGACCCGTATGCAAGCAGACGTCATTGATGGTTGTCCGTTTTGCGACTTTTCAAGGCTTTAGCGATTTGTTAAAGACGCACTTTACCTGTATGTAATGTAATAGGCAGGTTTTTATATTGCCACGCTGCATACCTTCGGGTTGCAGCGGAATGCGTCGGCATGCCCGACCGGAAGTACCACTCTCTCACTTAAAAGCGACGTAAAGTGGTAGCTACGCTAAGGCGTTTTGTTCGGAATGTGAGTCTCGGAGGTGGAAATAAAAAATAGTCCGATCCGCTTGAACTACTACTACTACTTATTATTTGTCCCAAGACCTGTCGTTGAACATGGCGAGCGATAGTGAGAACTGTTAACATGAAGAGGTTGACTTGTTGCTGTTGGCCCAGATGGCCTCGACAGCGTCACCGGGTGGGGGGCGAGTCTCTAAAATACTCAGCCGGATGTTGGGAGCCCACTTAAGGGCTCAGAATACGCGTATCCTAAGGGCGCCTCCTGTGAGGCCGAACCTCGGCTTAGGATACCGTCGTCGTCTGGAAGGAGGACACTACGTGTGCACGGACCCCGTCATGCGCCTAAGCGCCGACGGGTTATAATAAACGAGGGGATGAAGAGTGCGCTCTGCGAGTAGCTTAGTAATTTATGCCCCCAAAAGGAAATACCGCAAACGTCGTTTTTTATATAGGTAGACGGGAAAATGGGCCACCTTAAGTTAAGTGATCACCAATAAACATATAAACAATGGCGATATAAGAAATATTAATCATTCCTTACATCGCAAATGCGCCATCAACCGTAGGAACGATGATGTTATGTCCTATGTGCCTGTAGTTACAGCGGCTCGCTCATCCTTCAAACCGGTACGCAACCATACTAAGTATTGCTGTTTAGCGGTAGAATATCTGATGAGAGGGCGGTACCTACCCACACGGGCTGCCACAAAGCCCTACCACCGTTTACAAAGAGGTGCTTCAATTATTGACTCGAATAATTTTGTTCACTCTGAGTTAGATAGAATAACTTCACTCTGAGTTTGATAGAATAAAAATAATAATATTGGTACTATACCCAACAGCGTAGATAGACGAGGTATTTAAGCAACAGAATCGTAAATTGGAATATTTATATAAATTAAATTTTACGTCAAGCCATTTAAGTAACTATAAAATATAATAAATCAAACTACAGGAATTCATAATATGTTCACTGATGATTATATAAAGAATATTCATCAACTTATAAATAATAAAAAAACCCTTACTAAACTTTTTCTTACCAGAATGTCATTTCATGCCTCTTACTTTAAAATGACAGACTTCCAAACAAACATTTATCCTTTACTTATATTTAAGCAACAGCTAGTAATATTAGTATAGATATAGATTACGCGCGAGCGAAGACGCGGACAACAGCTAGTTTATTAAAATAAATATAAAGAAATCTGTTACTACGGCAACGGTTACTAAGACAACTGTTACTGATGATTGGTATGGGCTCTCCTACATATAAAGAGAATGATAAAATATGTGATAATTCCGTTTTGGATGCCAATAGTTATAATTAATATTTAGTGGCGTATCCCTTATTTTCAATAACAGCACTGCAACGACGTGGCATTGATTCAACCAATTTCATACATTTTTCTAGGGGGATTGAATTCCATGCTTCAACAAATACTTCATATAGTTCGTTTTGACTGATGTTACGTTTGTTTGAGACTTTCTTTTTAACAATATACCAGAGATTTTCTATCGGGTTTAAATCCGGACTATTTTCTGGCCAGCCTAAAACGGATATACGCTGTTCGCTAAGGAAACATTTGACGCTATTGGCCGTGTGTTTAGGGTCATTGTCATGCTGAAAGATCCAGGTTATAGGCAAATGATCGTCCGAGTAGGGAATCATTGTGTGCTCTAAGATATTTTTGTATTGCCATTGATCCATTGTACCTTCAATCTTCCGAACGGGTCCAATGTTACCGCCGCCGTGCTTGACTATACTCCTTGTGTATTTATAATTAAAAGCATTGTTTACAGGGCGTCTAACATATTTATTTTTGTTTCATCTGAAAATAACACTTTTTTCCATTCTCGTGCCGTCCAATTAACATATTTTTAGCGAATAATAATCGTTTCTCACGGTGTTGCTTGGTAAGAAGCGGTACCTTTCGAGAGATCCTTCCAAACAATTTAGCTTCCACTAATCTTCGGCGTATGAGTCTTGACGAGATGTTTCTCGGGTCATCAGGCGAAAAAACTTTATTTTTAATCTGATTGAAGCCTTTACTTGGTACGTGGTTTTAGCAACACGAACGATTAGCGTATCTTCTCTGGGAGAGGATTTTCTTGGCCGAGCCTTTCTAAGAACATTTTCAACAGTTCCATGTGTTTTATAATGATCACTTTCTTAACAGAACAATTTAAATGCTCAGCTATTCTTCTGTACGCCCACTTATGATCTATATGTAAATTAACAATGATTTGCCTAGTTGACGCGCCACTACTTTTATTTTTGCCCATTTTGAACAAAATAAAATTCAGATTAAATTTTGAATTGCCGCCAAAATAATAGAAAAGGAAATGTTATTCTCCAATTTAAAAAAAAGAACGAGCTAAGAATGCTTTAAAAATGTTTCTAATTAGGCGTCCAAGCGGCCAGTAACAGAAAATAAACTCCTACATGTGTAAGACTCATTTTGTAATTAAATGTAAGATATGTTTTATATTTTATGCATTTAATGAGAATTTTTATTTGAGTGGCTATATTATAGCATGATTATTAATTACTGAATGTGTATATTTTTTACGAATATTTGTACATTGAAGTTATACTTTCTTTATTCTTAAGAAGTGTTTCTAATTATATGACCACCACTGTATATACGGTCCGGTAGATATTTTAACCAAAGTCGCGGTTTAAAAATTACAAGCGGTAATGAGGTTTTAATAATAGATAAATAATTGCATTTCATAATTCATATTCTACGCGGTAGTAAAGAATAATATAATGAGGAAGCGTGCATGAACTATTTCCGGGCAGTTTCTTTACTATTTATATTTCATCGTGTTTTATTAGTGAATTTTAATTGTAATAGTTTGTCCTATTTCTTAAATTTCATTTAATGATTTTAACGGCATTCCAATCTAATACATAGTGAAGATACTTTTATAAATTAAAACATATTTATTTATCTTATAAGAACTTATGTGATGACTGTAGGGTTATTCTGTAAGAACAAACTCGAGACTCACCGCAGAAATCAGTCGTGAAAAGTCAAAAATGGACCATAATAATTATGACATTACGCATCAAAACATCACCATAAGTCAATTGCTAATTTCAAAAGTGAGTAATGAAATGAGTTCTTACAGTATGGCCCTCCTTTTATATTTGATATAAAAACAAACATAATAAATTGATAGTATGTCGTAAAAAGGCGCTTACTTTCCATTTATTTACCTGTGTCAGTCTAACAATACTTAAAAGTCGATACGACACAAACTTTCACTTCTCATATTTGTAATCACTATAGCAAAGGGATTGCTTTCTAAATAACAAATCATAAATTCATTTTATTGTTAACTAGCTAGCTGTGACCGCGGTTTCACCCGCGTATAATTAATAAAAATATAATGAATAAAAATCAGTCTAGAACCTTCCTCGATAAAAGGACTATACAACACAAAAATAATTGTTAAATTCTTAACAGTAGTTCCTGAGATTAGCCGGATCAAACAAACAAACTCTTCAGCTTGATATATTAGTATAGATTCAAGGTGATGTAGGAAATAAAAAATAAATATCTTTTATCAATTTTGTTTCAAGCTCTGATATGATGATTTGTAAATTTATCTCATATCTCATAATATGATTATGACAAAAACTTACTAATATGTATTTTTATTAAATTTTTAATACCTGAGGATAAAGTATTACGATGTTGCGTTAAAGCAGTCATAGACTGAGATATGAATAAATAGGTTTGAGTATTTTCTTTCTTTAGACTGAATAATTGACTCTAAGTTCTGTGACCATATGATTATTCTTAGAAATATAGAGCTAAAAGCATGATTATTTCTTACCTGATCAGAGTGTATAGTGGACGTATGTGAGCTGAATGAGGATATGCTCGCGACATCGTCCATGGACGTGGAAGGAACATCTAAATGCTCGGCGATGATTGAAGGCGGCGGGGGTGCTTTCGGCTTCCTCCGTCTCGGCAAACTCGATGGGAGGTTCGGTGTACTTGTGGTTATTGAAGATTTGTGCATGTTCGAACTACATATGAATAATTTTAAAATGTCACTAAGAGTTTTTTTTATTAATTTAATTAATAGAATAATTATAAAGTAATACCTCTTCTCTTCTAATTCTTCATCAGAAGATGGTTCTTCACCATCGGACCAAAAAGGATTGTAGGCCTTAATGTGCCGTCTTCTGCAAATAAAAACGAATCTTATTAAAAAGCAATATTAACAAAGCGTAAATTCATGCAATGAATAAACAGGATAATAACATACAAGGGTGTTGATGTCTGAGCATTAGGTACAATTGGTGACGGTTGGATTGAAGGAACTTCATCTTCTTCATCATCGCTGCTACCAAATGGGTTTGTGCTGACTTTTTGGGACACTGCCTGTTGGTCATGCTAAATAAAAAGTGGAAAGGCATGCATTATATCCCATATCATCGCAGAAAGATTTTCGATAATAATTTTAGACATACCTCATCCTCATCCTCGGAAAAAGGGTTTAAATGATCAGGATATTGTTTGACTAACTTAGGTGTTACTTTATATTCGGTTATTTTATTTCCAGTAATATTTTGTTTTTTTCTTCTAGGTGGTACACTTATGGTGATTTCTGGTTCTTTAGGTTCACTAAGTTCCAAAGATGAAATGTCTAAATTAATTGAAATACCATTGCCTTGAGCTATTCTGCTATCGTCTGTTACATTATTTTTTATTTCAATGTCATTTGATATGCCATTAGTCTCCTTAGTCAAAGAAGTAATTTCAGAGCAGTCTTTGATATGTATTGAGTCTGTATCTTTCATGGTATTTGTAGTATTATCAGGATCTGGAGTATCATTTGCTAATTGTGTTTGTAAAAAATTGAATTTATCTTTATTACATTTATACACTTTTTCTGGAAGTTTTTTATAAATATCATCACTTTTTAAATGATTATCACCATTTTCATTTGTATTTTTTCCTATACTACTTGCATCAATAGTTTCTATATTAGCAGGCCTATCAACCTCATCCAATTTTGATATGTCTTTATACTTATTATTAAAATTTTCTTTTAAACTAATATTTCCTACTTTATCTTCAATACTTGAATCTTTTTCTATATTCTTTTCAAACATGTTTATTTTTTCTGTAAATTCAAAATTTTTATAAATTATGTTTGTTTAATCAATAAATCATACATTTAATTTAATAATGAGAATCTATGTCCTAACCCAATTTTATTTTTTATTTTAAAATTTTCATGACATAATCGTGTTTGAAACTGTAATAGTAGGTCCTATATCTTACCTTTCAATTATTTACTTAAATGGCATACCAGTGTATCACTTATTGAATATACTTTTAAACAATTGAAACAAATATGAAAAGAATAGATGGTTAGTATATCATAAAAATCCAATTTTACTTATTACTTAACAAATTAGCAATTTTCTTCAAAAGTAACATAGTTACTAAAACATTGCAAGATTAAAACTAGTTTTGGATCATTGATTTCTAAAAAATGTTAATGTTCATAACCATGATTATATACATGCTATATATTTTATTGAGAATAAAATCATATAATTAATTATTGAAATACGTAAGATTAATAACTTGTATTAAATTAATAATAAATTTTC
This sequence comes from Nymphalis polychloros, assembly GCA_905220585.2. NCBI lineage: Eukaryota > Metazoa > Arthropoda > Insecta > Lepidoptera > Nymphalidae > Nymphalis > Nymphalis polychloros. The sequence continues at coordinate 8,624,252 of HG992247.1, forward strand.
TGTGCTTAGAGATTGAAAATATCTAAGAAGTATTTGTTTCATTTTTGTACACATACACAAAGAATAGTGAACATATGTTTTAAAGAAATCAGACACATGCAAAGTGAAATAAAAGATGTAGTAGTCACTTAAAGTACTTGGTTTGTTCTCACCTAATATTGACTGCGGTCTTGGTTTGGTAACTTTTGGACTTACTGGCTCTTCAGTTCTCAGAATCACTGGGTTTGAACTCATGTCACTACTAAATGCCAGCATCCCTATTTGGTCATTGTTATTTACTAATTTAGGTAGGGTCTTTTCATTTTTGCACGAGTCACAGGAAAAATTTGATGAATCAACAATATGATAATTTTTAGGATTTAAATGTCCAGAGCATTTTGAGCACCGGAAACATCTCCTGTGATAGAGCTTCTGTGACACCATGAGTCTCTGTGCCAGATACACAGGCAACCCACAGACGGCACATTTATCTAAAGCCACTTTTCCAAATTTGATTGGAGTCTAAAAGGGTGAATATACAGAGTAGAATTGAGAATTAAAGATAAAGAATAACATCACAAATAGAGCAGTGCTGAGTAAAGCCAATAACATCAAAACAGATTTAATACAAGCCTTTAAATAAAGTATTAATACTAACTGATCCTTGATTTGTTGTTGATGATGATGTTACTTTATTATCACTGTCAGACACTTTTGTGTTTGTGTTTACTGTAAATAAATTTTAAAGATAGTATTACACCACAATCTATTAAATCATAATAAATGGTAAAAATTAAATCAATACTTACCAGTATGTCCAAGTCGTTGATAAAACTGAGACAAATATGTTAAAATTGATAATCTATCTGGAATTTCATTTTCTACCATATCTTCCGGGTCTAAAAGTGCTGGAATTCCTAAATGTTTTTCGGCAATACTATAGGCCAACTGATTGTTTTCATATATATTTTCAGGCTTTAACTTTGATACATCTCTGAAAATTTTAAAATCGAAAAAAAAAAACATAGTATCCAATCTATTTAATAAATATTTAAAGAAAAATAAATTTATTTATAAACTTACATCAAATCAGGTCTAAAATGGTGAACCAGAGCACAAAATGCCATGCCATTTCTCCAGGACGTTGTCATATTATCTATTTGCACATTTGGACAATCTTTTACTAAGCGTTTACACCATAATTCCAAAGCTTTAGTTCCTTTTACTTCAGACATTGCGGGTTTCTTTGAAATTGTTTTATTAAAAAATATTTATAAAGTTGACTTTTAAAACATACATCATTTGATATTAAACAATAGTTGAATCATGAATGCGAGTAAAAATGATTATTTCATAATGATACTGCGTTGAAAACGTTGCATTATAGTAAAAAAGTATATCTTTTTTTAAAAATTACAAAGTTTTTGATAAACTATCGTCTGAAAGTGAAATTGTTATAATGAAATGATGTGTCAAAATAAATATTTCTTGGATAAAGTTTATCTATGGTAAGAGAAAAAGTGTAGACTTGCTGAGTGGAATGACATTAACCTATAGTGAGGATATTCAACGGTAGCACCGCTATTTTACGAAATGCTTAATCTGTAAAGTTAATTTAAAAATAAACTAAAACTTCTTTTAGCACTTTGATTGTGATTAATTTTTCATTTAATTTGAGTGCAAACTTTTTAGTGTGTTATCTATCAACAGTATGTTCTGAAGTTTGAATACTCTGTATATAGTTGAATAGTGATGCCATTCCATTATCTTTGAAAACTTAGTACGTATAACCTATTCCAACCACCATGGGCGTACCCAGGGGGGGGGGGGTATTTTATATCTCCTAGTGTTGTCGATAAAAGTTATGGTAGCATACATAAAATAATTGCGATCAACATTGATTGAAGACAGGTTAAATGGGCTTTGAATGCTTAGTATACTTTAAGTATGGGCGATTCTTTCACGGGAGACGTCATAAGCCGTTTTGCTGATGATCTTCGAAAATTATATACTTTTAAAATAGATATCCAATTAATTTAATTAAGCAATTTAAATAAAATAAATGCATAATTATATTTATTTATTTAATATTTTTCTGATTACCTTTAAACAAGGATCTCCTGCGGGTCGAGAAGTTGGGAGGGCGCCAGTGTCGATGAGCTGGTGGGCTGGATGCGTAGTGCTTTAGAGGAGGTGTGCGATGCGACTATGCCGACGACCCAGCGCAGGGCACCACGCCGTCAGGTATACTCCGTCCGAAATTGCAAAGCTTCGGATGACGTGTAACCGTCCGCTGTCGCAGGCGAAACGGCCTTGACGCGGGCTTAGAGGGAAAATCGAGCGAGCGAGGGAGGAACTGTTGGTGGCCCTAAATAGGGATCCGTGGGGTATAAGCTTACCATGGTGTGCGGAGTAAATACTGCACCCATGGCGCCACCCACGACGTAATCGCTGTTGCCGGAGCTCATCCTGCGTCTGGTTGGGGATCTTTTTCCCCACCTAGGCGAGCGCGTTTCTCCACAAATGAGTCCTCGCTCCGTGATTGAAGAAATTGAATCCATGAATTGTGGCTCCACCACAATTCATGGAGCGAGAGATTAAGATGGCCCTCTATCGATTGAGGGCTAGAACCACAGCGCCGGGTCCTGACGGGGTTCTAAGGCGTATTCTGCGCGATGCCCTGGAATACCTAGGATAGGCTTCGGGAAATAGACGGACGATCTTCATTTCTAAAATGGAGGCCCTCTCCGATCCACGTCGGGGCCCTCCTCCGGGGGGCGAGTATTACCACTCCGAGGGATGGTGATAGAAGTGAAGGTTCAGATGAGATATCTCAGCCTGATCCTGGCTAGAAGATTGAGCTTCGGGCAGCACTGTCCAACTGGGTCCGAAGCTCATCAAAGTTGCTGCCTCCTTGGGCCGCTTCTTACCCAACGTGAGAGGGCCGGAATCATCATGCCGGAACCTATACGCCGGTGTGGTATTCCACTGTATGGTGTATCCATATGGGTGGACGCTCTCACTGCTCGTAATAAGGATCATCTGCAGAGATCTTCTGCGAGTGTTTTCGCTGCACACTACATATACCTAGTGCTTCGTGTAGATGGTTCGTGTTGCGTGTAGGGCAAAACAAGCGCGGGGGACACGGCTTAAAAAAAATCTCAATTGCCTACGCCCTGGACCAAAAGCTGGGTACGCCCATGCCAACCGCAATAGGAATAAACCTAAATAAACAACTCACACCACCGAATAATTGCGATATCATTAGTCATCGATATCAATTAACGCGATATCATTGGTTGAGATCTTGAATAATCTATAATATACACTATGGACTCGCGAAAAGATGGCGTTTTCAATATCCGCAAAGTTGTAATCGGAACTTCGAAAGTTAAATTAATATAGTTATAACTAGTTGATTGAAATAGTGTTGTATTATAAATAAGGCTAAATTAATCAAGAACTATTTATAGTGCATAATACAGCTGAACGATTAGAAAATCACAAGCAATTTGTAAATCAACAGTGTGTTTACCCTAATTCCTACTCCGATTGGAATAGGGTATAGTTGATTGGTCGCATTGTTAAAAGGCTCGAGTCTTACGAGTTTTAAATTCATTGAAAGCTTTAGTCTCATTAGAAGAATCGAGGCGACTCGTGCTTTGGATATAGGGTTCGAGGCTAATTTTACTTGATGGTAAGGCGTTGTGCTAGCCGTACCACAAAGCAGTTGTACAGTCCAAATTGCAGGTTCATACCTGGGCCAGCACCACTGATAAATCATGTGCTTAGTTTGTTTGTATAAGTTATAAAGAGCTCTGCGGTTATGTCTGCGGTGTGTCGTATGAAATTTTGCTCCATGTGTATCCACCAACCCACATTGGAGTAGCGTGATAGAATAAGATTTTCATTCAGAGAGGAGTCCTTTACAGGCTACATACTAACAGTAATGAAAGATAATATAAAAGACATAGTCATAGATATTTTGTAATGCGTAGAGTAGGGACGCACTAAGGTATTTTCATTTTAAGAGAGCCTTGAACTATGTTTCAAATTTACTTATAAATGAAACTAAACAATACAATAAGATACATCCCGTACCTATCAGATACTGGATTGCTAAATAAACGAAACTCGAACTTTCGACTCGAGCCTTCTCGAGGAATAAGGTTCGAGCTTTGAAGGTTCAGTAACTTCGACTCGAGGCTTGAGTCTTCAACTCGAAGTTCATTTTTAGTTTAAGGGCAAGTATTGTTAAAGCACAAGAAGAATGAAAAAGAAAAAAAGAATGCCATACATGAGCTCTACTTTGTACCTGTGTAATAAATGTATAATATTATTTAATTATGTTTGAGAAATAAATTTCCATGTTTTTTAGTTCTTTAAATTCCGAACACCATAAACCATCTGCGCTGGCGCTGTCGTTACGATTTGTTTTCATATTATTGGTTAAGGACTTAAAATAGTACTCTATAAAAAAATGTTAATTAATAGCGATTATTCAAATCATGATCTCGTGGAATAGTGGCAACAATGCTAATAGTATTATTCCGTTAAATTGAAATTCCATTTATGTGCTACATGCTATTACGGAAAGCAATCCAATGCGTCGGATAAGTACCTACCTATATCATACTACAAGAAGAGTGTTTGAATATATATGTAATATGCATGATGATGTGACGGCCTCTAGACTGATTTCGGTAACGGCGGCCAATCTCAAGAGAGGTTAGCCAACTGCGCAGGAGATATTATAGTGCACAAGTGTGTGAGCAGACACAGGTGCACTCACTATTCCCTAGCTTTCATAATCCGATGGGACGGCAATCCGACACGACCGGAAAGAGTTGAGGCGCAGGACCAGGAGCTTTACGTGCTTTCCGAGGCACGGGAGTGTACACACTTTCAACTTGCAGCCTCTGGGCTGCTACTGAGAATTTTCTGACAGAAAAATTTAATAACTATTTTTTGGTCCGACTTGGGAATTGAACTCAGGACCACCAGACCGCAGGGTCTGCGGCCTTATATCTAGCCACTAGACCAACGAGGCAGTCAATATGCATGTATTTGTACAGTAAAACCAGGAGGCAGCGTAGCTCCCGTGCTGCCCCCCTCGACGAGGCGGTGAAGGTACGCTGGTTTTTAATAGGTATTCCGGCGCCTTTAGCGCCGGCGAGCCCCACATACCTCAGCACTTCATGTGGGGGAAACGCGTAAATGCGTTTTTCCAGGAAAAAAAAGTAGGCAGCTTAATGCGTAGGCCGTGGCCTACGTGCCTCACACCTCCGAGGCTTAAGCTTTTTTGGGTAAAACTATTTCTTTTCAGTAAGATAATCTTATTATCGGACACTTGTCATCTTATTATAGCACTTAAAATATTTTATTTATTTTATTTTATTTTTATTTGGGAAACATACAGTAAACACCACATACATTATACAACAATTAACCCGTACACACACCAATCAAGTTTCCACCTAAAACTAATTCATGTATAGCAGTAAACAAGCAATTCAGTAAATTATTAATATTAATTATCAAGACTCAAAAAGTTGAAAAACAGCAAAAAATAAAGAAAAAACATATATATAACACAATGACTAAATTCACAAATGCATACTAACTTTTCTTTTAAATGTATTGAGCGAAGAAGAAAACATGTCCAAGTAATTAAACTTCCTATTGTAATTCTTACAAGAGCGATAAATAAATTCATTTCGAGCATACTTTGTTCGAGTAGAGGGTAAATGAAATAAGGCATTATTGCGTGTGTTCAGTTTTGTACATCTAAAACAAATTTTGCTCAAAAGAAAAGGACTGTCATTTAAATTATGTATTACTTTATATAAAAAACTTTGATCTCGCAGTATTCGACGATCCAATAGAGAAGTCATTTTAGGCGGATTTACATCCAATGTGAAACATTTAAAATTAAGATATTTAATAAATTTATGTTGAATTTTTTCTATTGTATCAATATAAATTTTATATTGCGGATTCCAGACTACAGAACCATATTCCAACAATGAACGGACAAAGCAATTGTATAATAGGATAAGGGTTGTGTCATTTCTAAAATCTTTACTAACTCTGAGTATAAAACCAAGCATTCGATATGCCTTTGCAACTATATAATCTATATGGAATTTGAATGTTAATTTGCTGTCTAGATATATCCCCAAGTCTCTCACCTCCGTCACTCGTGTAATAGTGTCACTATTCAATTTATAATTAAAAAATATTGGATTTGGCTTTCGTGTAAAAGAAATAATGCGACATTTATTAATATTTATTTTCAGTGAGTTTTCGTTACAATAACTATACAACTTATAAAGATCATTTTGCAACAAGCTACAATCCGAAGACTTAGCAATAGCTCTGAATATTTTCATGTCATCAGCATATAACAGTATAGATGTAGGATCAAAAATTTTATGAATGTCATTTACAAAAATATTAAACAGTAACGGACCGAGGTAAGAGCCCTGCGGTACACCAGAAGAAACTGGAACAAAAGTAGAACAGAAGCCCCTGATCGTCACCGCTTGACTTCTGTTGCGTAGGTATATTTCATAGAATATAGGATTTTAAGTTTGATTAAAAACATAGAAGGGTTTTATATTTATTCATAAGAATATTCTATTTCGTTTGAAAATATTTCATCAATAGCAACAATTAAAATGCATTAAAAAATTCTGCGACAAATTCCAAGAGCATCAGGTCTATATCCTTCAGGACACTGAGTCGGGACGCTTATAATATTTCTCAAAGAGTCGCTACTCTCAAGTAAGTTTTCATTACCATTTTCATCTTCACGTCTGGATAATTCATTATTAGTTGATCTTGCCACTGGATTTCTTAATAACATTTCAAATAGCTTAGAATCACTGTAAATGAAAAAATATATAATTAGTATTTTTATATATATTCTTATTATTATTTCGTTAATAATAATATCAGTTGCTTTGATATCAATTGATAACAGTAAGTTGATACATGTTTATATAAATATTTATTTTTATCATGATGTCATTTATTTATCATAAAATCATAAGTATTGAAAATTAAGATTATATATTTTATATATTTGTGCATACTTATTGTGGTATTTATTTATTTTATAAATAAATTTTCTTTGTTATGCGAATTATGTGCTTATAATATATGTATATGCATATGATATATAAATATTACATATAATTATTATTTTGTATATAAATAATTATTTTACAATAGCCCATAGGTAAAAGTAAGATTACATGGGAGAAATTCTTTGGATAAGTAATGACACAAATCTCGACTATATATAGGGTTTTCCAATAGGGACGCTTGAACTTTGACAGCTGATTGCGGCCATGTTGTTTGAGTGACAGCTGTCAAATGCAGTGTGTTATATTCATTCCGTCCTCCCAAACCACCATGGCAGGTTACAGTGTCGAGCAGCACGTGCAAATCATAAAATTGTTTTATGAAAATGGGTCTTCAGTTCGAGCAACGTTCCGCGCACTTCGCCCGTTTTACGGTTGCGATGATCGTCCTGCCGAGTCGACTATCCGTCGATTGGTGGACAAATTCGAGTCAACCGGGTCAGTTAACAATCAGCCGGTTCCCGTGCGTCAACGTAACGCGAGATCTGCCGAGAATATCGCCGCTGTGCGCGACAGTGTCCTCGAAAACCCGCGGCAGTCAATTCCGCGTCGCGCACAGGAACTCGGCCTTTCGCAGACGACAACTTGGCGAATTTTGCGTTGTGACTTGAGCCTGCACCCGTACAAGATCCAGCTGACCCAAGAGCTCAAGGTTAATGACCATAGACAGCGCCGTGTGTTCGCTGACTGGGCATTAGAGCAGTTGGAAGTTGACGCCGATTTTGGCAAAAAAATCATCTTCAGCGACGAGGCGCATTTTTGGATGAATGGCTATGTCAACAAGCAAAATTGCCGTATTTGGGACGAGACCAATCCACACGAGGTTCACCAAGTGGCAATGCACCCGCAGAAAGTGACTGTTTGGTGCGGATTTTGGGCCCGGAGGCGTGATTGGTCCGTATTTTTTCGAAAACGATAATGGTGTGGCCGTCACCGTCAATGGTGAGCGATACCGGTCGATGATAACCAACTTCTTTTGGCCTGAAATCGAGAATATGGATCTGGACAACATGTGGTTTCAACAGGACGGCGCTACGTGCCACACAGCACACGCTACGATGGAAGTTCTGCACGAGCAATTTCTGGACATGGTCATCTCGCGCGGAGGCGACGTGAACTGGCCACCGAGATCGTGCGATTTGACCCCGCTGGACTTTTTCTTGTGGGGTTTTCTTAAGTCGCAGGTCTATGCCAACAAGCCGCAAACCACCGATGCCCTCAAAGTCAACATACGCCACGCCATCGATCAAATACAGCCCGATTTGTGCGCCAGAGTCATCGAAAATTGGACCTTTCGTGTGCGCGCCACCAACCGAAGCCGTGGCGGTCATTTGAATGATGTCATATTCCATACATAATGGGGTCGATAGACCTTCCAAATAAAAAAAAAAATCGCAAATATCTCTCCTACATGTATTTTTTTTTGCATTTCAAAGATCAAGCGCCCTTAATGGAAAACCCTATACAAAGACAGGTAATAACTAGATTTATTTAAATAATAAAAGAAAGTGATAAGTGCTTAAAGACTTTGTTTTATAAAACAATAAAACGGTAAAAGTAAAATAGTTTAACGCCTTGTGATTATGAGTCTATATGTAACTTTATATTTAAAAACTAATTTGATTTTGATATATAACTTAGTTCTTACGCTAAAGCTTCTTTCCACACATCACGGCATTGTCCATTTATTAATTGTTGAGTTGAAGGGCAATTCGCAGGTACGGTGACCATATTCGTTGGACTTCCATTTAATCCATTTCTAATAAAAGAGAAATATAAATTTTACAGGAATAAAAAAAAATTAAGTAGGCACACGAGCAAATTGTCAAAATCTCCAGTGATAGTGCAAGAAGCTTATATCGTCCTTGCACGGTCTTGCGCCTGAATTCTTTACGTTCGTGTCGGATTGCTGTTCTATCAGATTATGAGAGTATTATATCTCATGGTTAGTTGTCTCTGCTTCCGTTGAGGATGGCCGCTGTGATATAAATCGTTCGGGTAGACTTCATGATCACTATCAAATAGACCTCTATAAAAATATACGTAAGATTTTTGGATAAGTTATTTTGTTTTCTTCGATTTTTAATTACGCAAATCTGGACTGAAGATAAGACAGAAGATAATCTGGACTGAAGATAAAGAGTCAACTAGTCTTTAGGTTGATTCTATTAAAAATCAAGTGTTAGTTGCTTTGTTACTAAAATGCCAACAAACAAACAAAGGAGGAAGCTTATGATAAAAAAGTGGTTTAACGTTTATCTATCTGTATGTAATTTTATATTCAAAAACTTATTTGATTAAGATATTAAACTTAATGCTTACGCTATAACTTGCTTCCACACATCACGGCATTGTCCATTTATTAATTGTTGACCTGGAGGGCAGTTTGTAGGTACGGTGACCATATTCATAGGGGTAACATTTTTATCATATCTAATGAAAAGCAAAATAATTTTAGTAAGACACAAAGGAAGTTTTTTTTATACTTATTAAAAAGGCAAACCAAGTACGTATAGGTATATGAGTCGGTATATAACCAGGTAAAATGAGATAGTTACATTTATTTTTGGCTTATATTAATTATTATCCATCCTATAAGGTTATGAAAAGCAAGGTATAACTTATTGTGTTAAAATTAATTTGATATGAGAACTTATATAGAATTTTGTAATTATTTATTATATTAAACTTTTTTCTTATAATTCATCTTCCTTTAATTACAAAATCAATTAATAAAAAAGACGACAACAAGCTTTTATTTAATGATTGTAATTTAGTAAGTATAAAATAATGTATAATTGTAGGTATATAATTGGAATTACATTAGTAAGTAGTATAACACCAACAAAAGTGTTGCTGATTCAGTTCAAACGGCTTGTTGTACCTAATTGAGTTAAAATTTCATTATCAAGATTTGACCAGTTTAGAAAAAAATACAGTAGGTACCTATTCTTATTTTATTGTGTACTCACATCAGGGATGGCGGTAATGGTGTTGTAAGCCCATTTCTCCAAATGTCTCTGCATTGTCCATTGATGAATTCTTGTCCCGGAGGACAATTAGGTGGCACCGTTATGACATTCTGTGGAATAACGCCATTAGGCAGCGCAAAAGAAATAGTCAATACACTTAGTATTAGAAGAGGTAAAAACATATTTTACTAAGAATACAAATATTAAGGACAATTAGGTGGTAGCACCACAACAAAGTATGCTTTACTAGTGTGAAACTAAGTCTGGTTTTATTAGTTATCAGTTATCTGTAATTAATATTATAAAGATAAATCAAAGAATTGTATTGTGATATGCTATCTGTGACGTTCTCATTGTGTCGTTGTAAAATCATAAGAACAAAAGCATTTTCAATATGAAAGCCAAACCGATTTATGTCATATATGTATATGTATGTACATCGTGTTACATATCTTGGAGGGGAATTACAACAACATTACAAGTACCTAGTTTTCTGTGCCTCAACGTAGTCAATTTTAAGTTGAATAAAACTTTCATTCAGTTATTTATTATAAATAAATAAATTTAAAAAAGTTATAGCGGTATTTAATTGTTTAAGATATAAGGTATAAAGGTTACTAAAAAACCGGGCTCCAGGTTTTTTAGTAATTTTAGGTTATTTTGAATTGAGTAATAACATTTGATCAGATTTTGGATAAGGTTGGTTGCAAAAATAGTAGTAGGTCAAATACCTACCTGTTCCGTCTTGCTGTATCTACCTTAATACAGCCGTTGTATGGCTGCGGCTGCCCATACATAATATGCAATTGGATATATTTATTTGTAAGCATGACTTGTCTTGGCGATAATTTATTTCCTTTTATTGAAATAAAATGTCAATCAATTACTTTATGTTTATTGGATAGCAAAAACCCTTATGACACACAACAAGATTAAAAATGTAGAATTATCAAATCACGTGGGTTGATAAACAAACCCGCATAATTTTTTTCTGAAATTGGTGAATTTAGATATTTTTATATTTAAAATCGACGACGTTGTCTCTCTAAGCAATTGTTCGTTTCGGGCTGTTTTCAGATATTTTAGAAAGCTAATTTTATAAGTACGAGAGTATACGAAAAAGAAAACAAAAGATACGACCGTCTTCACTTATAATAATAAAATTGGAGAAAGTTTTGTTGCTGGAGATTTATGAAAATATTTTAAATTGCCTAAAAGAACCCTCTTTTCCGGAATTTAAAAAACAATATGATAAAGGTTAAATAGCGTTCTTGGTTTAAAATTGTGCGAACTATACAAATCTATGAACTTATTTAGAATAATTTAACAAACGTAATGTTGGACTACTGTAACAAGAACAGCCATACTGTGACTACTTTTCAGCTTGATCATCAGTTTTATATCATGATACAATATACAAATATATCAGAACAAATCATCAAGCCTGGAGATTTATTTTAAAACACTTGATTTAAGGGAACATAAAACTAGTCTAATCTTTACCTACTAATAGAGGAAAATAATTTTTTGTAAGGCCTAACTGAAAAAAAACAATAAATCCGACATATATAAAAATTATACCAGAAGATACAGCTTGATGCTTATTATCTTATAAGTTTAACTGGACTTCGCAATTTTACCTGTTTTAAATTTAATATATTTACGTAATAAGTATGAATTTTGTTCTTACTCATAATAATTTTTGGAAAAAAAAAAATCTTCAAATTATAATAATAAAAAATATCAGAAGTCATACATCTATATCTATATCAATATTCTATTCTAATATATAAAGCTGAAGAGTTTGTTTGTTTGATCCGGCTAATCTCAGGAACTACTGGTTCGAATTGAAAAAATCTTTTTGTGTTGGATAGCCCATTTATCGAGAAAGGTCCTAGGCTATATAATATCATGCTATGACTAATAAGTGCGGAGCAAAAATGAATAATGTTGCAAAAACGGGAAAATTGATACTTTTTGAGAGCTTTATTTGCGTACGCTGCGTAAATGGTTAAAGTTACGCAATAATCATGTATGGCAGAATTGTTCCTGTCAAAAAGTTCTAAAAAAAGTCCCTAATAGCATATGCCTATCTTTGAAGGTTGACAACACACAATATGTGACAAACTTCACTTAAAATTAAGTGTTTGTAAATGTCAATTTGATGAACCACATCTAAAATAAACTGTTCAGTTGAATTGGTTGAAACTTTAGCTACCTAAATAAATAAAGTCTGTAAAATGATGATGATCGAAAGTTAATATGAACAAAAAAACGTTAAAAAATTGTCAGTTTCAGAGATTTAGATTATTCCGATGTAAGTGAGCTCAGATCAATGTGCTCAATCATATTAAATAGGGTTCAGCTTATACTGGTAACTACATGTAACATGGTCTTGGTAAGCCTCTGTCTGTATTTGTTTGTAATAATATATTCTGTTTATTTGTTAGGTTAGGGTAGTAGCTTTTTAAAAACTACTACCCTAACTTAACGAATATATTGTACATATGCAATATGTACAGCCTTTTTTTAATATAACAATATATGTAACACACATTTCTTTTGTTTTTCGGTAGTTAATATAAATGTAAGTATAAATGGTATAATGGGTAATGGATGTATGGAAATCTGTGACTTTAAAGGGAAAAGCATGAAATGTCATTCTGGTTAGAAAAAAGATAAATGAATAGATTAGCGATGAAAAAAGGTTAGGTACGTATTTCGTTTCGTCACCGCCTATGTTTTTTTCTCATTGTTTTATTAAATTTATACTTAGTCGGTTAGTTGATAATTAGTCTTTTTTTAAATATGTTCATAGATTTACTTTCAGTTGTAAAAGGACACAATTTGCTGTGAAGATATAGTTTGCAGTCACAATAATAAAGCACAGGGAAAGACACTCAAGTTTGTCGGAATTCATTTAAGGGCATGCTGTTTCTCTCATGGCCAATTGTATGTTGCCCAATCTAGATTCGGGTTCGACGAAAATAAAACTAAAAATATTGTTAATCCTCCTGAGACCCAAGACTAAAGTATATAACCCACAATTAAGATTGAGGTTACTTTTTTAGCTAGGTACTACATATTATAAATAAAACACAAGAGGAAAAAAATTCTCCCCCTCCCCTTTTGGCATAAGGGATGGTATCGCAGGTGATACCTTGGGACTGCATTAGTTTAAAACAAGGTTATTATTCATATTATTTTTATTTTTAATTTAATCTAAAAATGGCACATTGATCAGACTTTATGGTAAAAAAAGCTACTGGGAAGTGTGATAATCAGAAAAGCAGTTCCTATTCACATTAAAGCAAAGAAAAATATTACATTCGGAACATTTTACAAACGTTTAGTTTCTACAACCTTTATTTCGACATTTTGATCTGTTGTTTTGAGCTCCCTTAGCACAAGTTGGCAAATGTTTTGCTTCTTTCGTCCTTTTTGCAATGTGAGGTATTGGTTCAATGAGTCTGTGTGTTCTAGTTGAAGTAGGAGGTCTTTCATATACTATGGGACCAGGACTATCACGAATGCTTAGACTGGAACGAGGGCTTTGCTGTGGGGTATTGCGTGTCACGCGTGCAAGTCGTGGATTCAAAATTTGTGGCTGTGATTGGCTAGGACCTGAGTAAATTAATTGTTTGGCGTTTTGAGTAATTATAATTTGTGACCTTTAAATTTGATCTAAGTTGAAAATACCGATTACGAGTAATTGTGTTTGCTATGTAGTCGACTTTTGTTTGAATGCCCAGTACATTCTAATTCGTGGAAGACCAAGCACACTCATTGCCATTGCACATCCAAAGAACTGTCTAAGTTCATCTGGCATCGTATTCAGACATTTTCCCGTCCTTGATACGCTGCAAACATTTATACTTTCGGCCATAATTTCAAATAACGGTCATCAATATAATGACTAAAGTACTCTAAAGAACTCTTAACAATTACGCTAGGATCGAACGAGACGTCCAGATTGTCTTCATGTGGAGTAAAATTGAAGTTTTCGCTGAGTTTCCACCGTGAAAGTATGTTTCGGGACGATTGGGGTTGTATGCGAAAAGATGAGAGAGGTTCATCATCCGATTTATTCCAATCTTCTTCATTAGCAAGTGGGATTTCCTCACGAATTTCTTCCTCTCGGCATGCTAGGAAGTCACTTTCGCCATCACTGTCTTCTTCTTCCATATCTGACTCATCATAATTGAGCTCTTTTATGATATCTATTTCAGATAGCTTACCTGTAAAAGAAACCAACTATAAGACCAAAATGCCCGAGGTATCACGTATGATACTCGTAGAAAATGTAAAATTTAGAAATAATTATTAAACTTTCTATGAAATATTTGTATTAAAAGTAAAATTACAATGTATTTTATAAGATTATTGTATAAAACACTAAGATAATAATAAAAAATAAGATTTATCTCTACGCGACTTCGCCATGTCGGTTAACGCAAAATTCTCAAACTTGCACTGAAATCGAATGATTCAAATTTAGACAAGTAACTGTTGAAAGGTGAATGAAAATACAAAAGACACCCGCGCTAATAATTGAACGACGAATTACTTTATGATTCCGATAGATGGCGTGGGAAAAAAATTAAAACTAAAGTTATCACTGTTGATACCGGGGGTCTCAGGAGGATATACTGTAATATTATAAGTCTGCTCTTGGTGAATTTTATTTATTATATTTTTTATTAATTATAGGCGGGTGAAACCTCGGGACACAGCTAGTTAATAATATTTTTAGTATATCATAAAAAAATATTTGTTAATATGGTACGACAAGAGAGAAATTTGCAATACGACAGCATTACGCATTATATATTACATCGTGTTGCATAATATTGCACTATTATTAGAAGTTTTATATTTATTAATGGTACTTACAAACAATAAAGAAATACATCACAGACCTACCTATCATACTCTCATGACAAGGCAAAGTCTAATTTCCCAATTGAACTCCAAGAGTTGTTTCAAAATTGAATAAGCACAAACATTGTAAACAACCTTTAGATTTGATCTTTATGTCGATGACATAAGGACGTCTAAATTTATCCTCAATATTTACAACGGTAACAAGGGCAAATGACATTTCCGCTGAAGATGAAGAGTTACTATTGAAACCCACTACGCTTTCGAATATTTTCTTTAAATACAATTTTTTTTAAATAAAATGACGGAAATATGTTGCATATTTGATTATATGACCATTTATGTTGTCATACAACAAAGTAATTAGTAAAAATTCGACCAAATTCATTTTTAGTACAAGAGACCAACTTTTACTGTTTGCAAACAAATTTTAAGATTCGTGTAGCTACGAATTAAAAAAAGAACATTACCTATATTTAATCCATTTACTAGATCACATAGGTACTTATTATATGTGATTTTAGTAATTATCGTTGCAAAATAATCAATGATCTTAAGATAAAAGGCAGTTCTTATCGAATTTCTCGCTAAATTTGTGAAATACATGAATTACTTTACGATCTTACGTAATTATTATTAAAATTGACGAGACATTATTTGAATTGTGAGAAATATATTCATGCTAAGTTATAAATTATGACTACATTTTAATAATGTTACTGTATTAGGTTTTTGTCGTTGACTTTTAATTAAATGTTTTGTTTTGTTTTAGCTACCACGGCAACTTTATTGATTCTACGAAAGTAGTTGTTTGCGCGTGTCAAATTGTAACCTCGATGCAAAGGTAGACCTCCCCACAGTAATAACACATATTAACTCACCTAGGGTGGGTGACCAAGGATAACGTTCCAGAAACACATTGCGTTGAACTATTGCTTTGTTCACACGTTGTTAAAGTGGTTAAAAGACATCTATATTGAAATACATATATATTATTTGTGAAAATGATGAAAAAGACGTTATATTTCACATTTATTGTGCTTCTTGTGATAGTGACTAACATTGAATGCAAAAGAAGTATGTCTCGTAGTCGAAGCTCGGGATCCGGCCGCAGTACAAGTAGAAGAACTAATACACATTCTCAACCAGCGCCTACCCCTTTAAGCCAATCACAGGCTTCCGCGCCCAAACCCTCATTGTTTGGATGGCAAGAAAAACCAGCTCAGAAAAGTCATAATCAAGGTCACTCGTATCCACAAAGTAATACTGGACTTTCTGGAAGTAATCAACCAAAAACATCTCAGCAAGAAGCCATACACAGGAGCAACGTACCTTTACAATCTAAACCAGTGCAGACTAGTCAATCAGGGCATGCATATCCACAAAGTAATACTGGCTTGTCTGGAAACAGTCCACCAAAAACATCTCAACAAGAAAGCATGCAAAGGAGTAACGTTCCATTACAACAATCTGGAATTTCTCCGCAGAACAGTCAATCAGGGGCTTCATATCCAGTTTCGAATGGTCTATCTGGAAATTCTGGTTCAGGTACCGGGTATCCACAAGGGTCAGGATTGTCAGGTTCTAACTCGGCACCACTTCCAAATCAAGGAATGAACTCACCTAACAATTTCAGACCACACGCTTCTCCTCCTTATAGTTTTAACAATAATAACCAACCTCCACATGGACCACCACCTCCGTATTCAAGCTTAGGAAATAACTACAACCATCATCCTCAAGGACCTCCTCCACCATATACAAATTATGGACATGGTTATGGAGGCTATGGAGGACATGGGGGTTATGGAGGATCATACGGGCCACAGTCACCCGGCTATTTTGGAGGTTATGCTAATAAAAACTTCGGAGGGGTAAGTCAGACACGAAGTGCCTTGACTGGAGTTGGTATTGCTGGTGCTGGAATAGGGACGGTATTAACGGGTTTGGCATTATGGAATTTGGCTAGATCGACTGGCCGTCATCATCACACAGTAATTTACGATAACCGAGGACAACCGATTGCTGTTGCCCCTGAAAATAGTACGACACCAGTCTCAGACTCTTTCTTAGAAAACCTAGTCAACTGTACATTAACTATAAATAATGGTAATACTACAGAAGTACTTGCCATACCTTGCTCTATTGCAACTTCATTCACTCCGGATGCTAATGTGAAGGATTTAGGTGTGAATAATAATAATAAAGAGGATAACACAAAATGTACAATAACCGTTGTTACAAAAGAAGGAAAGGAATTTATGACAACAATACCTTGTTCTGTTCTTCTTAATTCAGCAGCGGAAAATAATGTAACAGAAACTCCAATCTCTTTCAATTCGACGGACATAGAAAACTTAACGACGGCGGCGCCTACTGAAGATAAAATTTCTTCTGAACAACCGACTGCACTAAGACTATCTAATATTTCTGAAAATACCAGTAGCGAATATGTATCGCCTAATTGTACTCATGAACCAGGGGAAATTAGAGATCCAATTAATCCCTGTTTTAGTGTTAATCATAATCTCACTGTTATACCTTTGCAACCAATTGAAAAATGATTTCTTTTCTAATGTTATTTAATCTAGAGAAACTATTTCATTCCGTAAAAATAATGTTAAAATAATATTATACTTATGCTAATACATATATAATTAAATTAAAATATTATAGCTTTAAAGATCCAATATATGAAGTATATCGTAAGTATTAAAAAGTAACTAATATGATTTGCTAAAAAAACATCTTTTATATCTTTTTTGAATTCTTTTGAATATGACCCTAAGGCTTTTTCAATTTTCTAATTACCTGTATAACATGGTTTTAAGAGCATTTTCCAAAAAGTCGAAGTAAAAGTAAGACTATATTTAAGAGCTTTATGTATAAAAAGTATAATAATTAAAATATGATCAGCAAATAAGGATTAAAATGTACCCTACCTAATACCTAATAAAATACCTAAATTTAAAATTAGGAACAATTTATGCTATAACAATTTTTCTCTAAATAAATTTATTTTCAAGTAATCATATTGTAATGGTTTCATTTTTAATATACCTAGTCGAGAAATTGAAAGCGAAAAAAAGGACTTAAAATCCCTAACAATTTTGTTTGAGAACAGTACTATAATTAACGAGATACGATTGACTGCCTTGTTGGTCTAGTGGCTAAATGTAAGGCCGCAGACACGGTGGTGGCCCCGACCTGGGTTGAAATCCCAGCCCGGAGTCTGGAAGTTGGAAGTGTGTACACTCCAGTGCCTCGGAAAGCACGTAAAGCCGTTGGTCCTGCGCCTCAACTCTTTCCGGTCGTGTCGGATTGCCGTCCCATCGGATTTTGAGAGTTAGAGAATAGTGAGTACACCTGTATCTGCTTACACACTTGTGCACTATAATATCTCCTGCGCAGTTGGCTAATTTCTCTTGAGATTGACCGCCGTGGCCGAAATCGATTAGGAGGACCATTATTATTATTTATTATTAGTAACGATTACAATGTGTAATTATTATCAATTGCGTTTACAGTATAACGAAAGTAATTAAAAATAAAAGTAAGTGAGTGAGTCAAGTAAGTACCCCAGGCCACCCTCGCACTTCCTGTTCAGAATCAGAATTCATCTGTAATTGTGAATCTGATTACATTTTGCCAAGCCTGATTAAGTTTGAATGTATTCTTGTAAATAAATTATAATAATAAAAAAAACAAAAGTAATAAAAAATACAGAAGATACATCGCTCTAACATGTAGTAATCATTTAAAGCGAAAAATAGATTGTGAATTATAAATATTATTGAATAGGTCTTAGTTATTATTGACTGATTTGGTAGCTGGAGTTTTATATGATTACAGTTAAAAGCTGAGGGTAGAGAATATTTTCAGCATTAGCTTGTCCCACGGTCTTGTATACATGTCCTATCAATCGAGTCCAATTTCAGTGGTGAGAGATAGGTACGATTGTGTTACAACTTTTATTTCGCGTCAACGCCGCTGTACGTCGTTGCTATCGGTATATGCGTTCAAATGCCGGTTGTGTGACACGCGGCGTATATTTTTCTCTCCCAAGTATTGTGTTATTTAATCATTGTTATATCGCTTTGTTGTTATTTTTGTTTTGTTTGGATTTGAAAAGTGGTCGGCATAATTATTACGCGAACATAACCTTTTTTGTCAACATGTCATGCCTCTGGCGGCCGTAAATTGAACTGAACAGCAACATTAAGGCGACGTACCCCACTACTATTTTTGATAGACCTGTTTATACGACCGTGGCTTCTCCATTGTTTTAAAAAAGTCATATTTGACAATGACAAGTAGAAAAATGACATAAGTAAAGACGCAACATACAATTTTTTGTATTTACAAAAACAGTTTATTTCGGTTTGTTTATTTAGTATCGCAAATTCTGGACATTTAATAAAAAACGTAACTTAAAAATTAGAATAGAATACTCGATATGTAACCGCAAAATGTGTTGTTACTATATAGTATAGTCGTTTGGAAAGTTTATGGTTAGTGATTGCTAATTTATTCTAAAAATTGGCTAAAAATATCAATGAAACAGTAAATACGTAATCTACGTTAAAATTTTCTATGATATAATTATTTTCCACAAGGTATAGGTACAGTTAACACTTAAAATTAGAAGTATGTCGGACCCCACCATTCAGACATTCTGTTGCCACCATACCGGAAATAAAGAAGATTTGGCAATTAGGATAATGGATGAATTTAATACTGAATCATATAATATAGTCTGTTTAGTGTCTTCAAGCATAGGAATTCTTGGTTCCATTTATCAGGTATAAAGCTAAACAGCCGTACAAGCTATAAAAGAGAATCATTACTTAAAGAGTTATTGTGTATTATTAATACATCTTTTTTATCTAAATAGATTTTTCCAAGAAGACTACCAAATCTCTCCCGAAGATTGCATAGTTTATCTGCTACCCGAGGGCGACATATTATAATCTGGTTAGCTGTAGCAGATTTATTTGCTTCTCTAGGTAATTACTTTAAAACTAAAACAACTAAATAATTGTTTATATGAAAAGCTTGAAACATTTCTAAACTATTTTATTTACAAATTTATAGGTGTTCTCATCCGGTCATCCCTGTGGTTACAATATAAAAACATAATGCCTATGCCTAATGATGATGTTAGTGTTTTGTTTTGCAGCATAATATCTGTAAGTTTATTCACATAGTACATTATTTATTATTTGTAATATGTGTAATTAAATAAATCATCCATTATGGTAGTGCATATTAGACTACCAATCTTAATCCATGGTCGTCATAAGAGCAGTAAATATTTCAAACAACTATATGATGGTGGGGAAACAATTCACAATCAAAAACATCCCCAAGGAGGGTGTATACCATAAATAATTGCCAAATTGTTTCCAGGCATTTCATAAATATGTTAAGGACAAACTTAATAGAAAAAACCATAAAATAAGGTGTTAATATAAATGCATTGTTTATAAGTAATTTGGACATGTTTTAGGCTTGGACCCAGTATTTCTACACAGCTACTTGGTTTTGGACATTGTTCTATGCAATAGATATATGGCATTCAATTAAAGGTCACGATTCTCATCCAGTACTTTATCATTCCTTGGCTTGGGGTATACCAGCTGTAACTACAAGCATTGGGTTGTCTATTCTATATATTCCAAATGCTAGGTAAATTAATTTTATTTTATCTATATATTTATTTCGTCATTGATTGAAAAAGTATGTTCCGGTTAGAAACATAGAGAAAACTCATTCAATCATCAATTCATAGTTGCTAATGATTTTGAGTTTGTGTAATCTTTTTACACTAAATATGGATTTATTTAAACATAAACATTAAAAAAAAATTTAGGCCAGAATACAAAGTTATTAGTTAATATTATAAATGCAACATATTACATTAAAATTCAATATTTCAGATGTCATAACATAACATCAGTTTCAAGTGCATTTTTAAGAATACTTCCAAACTACTGTGCTACATACTTACCCATTGCTATTGTTATGGTGGTAAATCCTGTTATCTACCTTTTAGCTAGTAAAAATATAGAAATGGCTGTTGCTCTACCATTGGCTCAGGTAAATTTTCTTCTTTTTTTGTGCTAAGCACTTTTTGTACTTTTTATTCTGTCATACATACATATATAACTAATAAGGTTAGATTATGATAAGGTTTTAGTTATTGTGTAATATGTATCGCCAATTAAGTTTCGCTATCATATTATGAATCCTTTATGATTTTTTTACATAGCTATGATTATGACGATTAGATCTCTAACTAAAAATTGTTAGTTAACATGAAGTAGTTTTACATTAACAAGTGCTATAAAAACTAAAATATGCTCTGCAGTCTTTTAGGTAATTTGTATTTTATGTTTTATGTCTTCTTTTATTTAAAATTATTATACATTTTATCATTTTGCAGTTTACAAGTAAAGAACGAAGGGTTGTTGATACATTAAGATTAAAATTCTTTTTGATAAATGCAGTATTTTATATATGCTGGTTACCAAACCTTGTGAACGGAATCTTGGTATGGACAATGTGGTTTAACATGCCTGTTAAAGTTATAATTATAATATGGTATATTATGGTGAGTAGTATGTCTATTAATTAATTCTAAATTCTATCCTTACCACCTCGGTGGCTGGAAATCTACAACAGCGCGATTTTTAAGGCATTTCCTGCCACGCACAATCAGTCTCTGGAACCATCTTTAGCCAGCGACTTTTCCGAATCGATATGACATGGAATATTCAGGAAAAGAGTCTATTTATTCCTTAAAGGCTGGCAACGCACTTGCTAGCCCTCCGGTGTTGCAGGTGTCCAAGGGCGATGGTTGTCACTTTCCTTCAGGTGAGCAACATGCCCCGTTGGCCCCTCATAAAAAAAATAATTAATCTACCCTTATTTATATTCCAATGTAATGTTAGAAATAGTAAAGATAAATATAGTTTCACTTAATATTTATATTATTAATACGATTTGCTAATAGCATTGCTATACTGAGCGCTACAAACAAATCTTGATTAAAATGCCTTTATTTATAAAAAAATATAAAATACTTCATTATTCCACTGAACTAATTTTATCCACTTTAATCTTATTTATAAAAATAAGTACGTCGACATTCAAAACACTATTTTTTCATGAACCCTTAAAGAATTCCAAAAAGCCTATTCCAACCACAACAGGAATAAACCCAAATAATCAACTTTGACACTGAATTAATGCGATATCATTGGTCATCGATATCAATTGACGCGATGTAATTGGTCGAGATCTTGAATAATCTATGATATACACTATGGACTCGCGAAAAGATGGCGTAATCGGCGAAATTGTAATCGCAACTTCGAAAGTTAAATTAATGTTGTTATAACTAGTTAAATGGAATGGTTATGTATTATAAATAATTGTAAATTAATCAAGAACTATTTATAGTGCATAATACAGCAGAACGATTAGAAAATCGCATGCAATTTGGCATAGGGTATAGAGTATTTAAACCTGGCCCAATAGTGTCTTGCCAATTCAAGTTCAAAGTTGTTGATTTGTATTAACTTCCCTGCCATTGGAATTGCTTTTATGTATAATCCTAATAATACACAAAATTTGAACAATTAAAACGAATAAAGTAAAATTAGTGGTAGTTGTGGTGGTGGTTTGATTTGATATGTTTCTCACTATTAACTTCCTGACCAGAGAATTGTACTTCAAAAAATATAATTCGACTTACTTACCACCAATGCGCCGCTATCTACAGGATCTGAGATGTTATACCCCGTGATGAATTGAAGGTGATTACTCATTCTTCAAATGGGAGGAAAACTAAATCAATTATTATTGCTGTTCGGCGATAGAATAATAAAATCGGTAGTAACTACTACGGCGAGTGTACACACCACTACCACTGAAAAATTAAATGTCAATCTGCTTGATTGTAAATAATACAGTTTATTTTTATAAAACAAAACAATTGAAATTTTATTTGCTATTTACATATAATATATATTTTTGTTTTAGGCGTTTCTGAATCCAATGCAAGCTTTACTGAATGCTATGGTGTATCGAAAATGGGCACCAATCGAGAGTAAATTCAGCCCAACGTCAGTAAATTTACAGAAAGATTTCAGCTTCCACGATGAACAGTCGCCACTCCTTGGCTCCGAACCGCCGCGATTGCCGATGTCACCGATACCTCCAGCTATAAATAACTATGCAACTTTGTGATTTCGTGTTTTTATTCGAATAGTTATTTAGAAATGTGTGTGTTTTTGAGATAATTATATTAATACATTTTGCATTTATATACATATTTTAATTTGTTACTTAGCTTTCAATTATTTAGGATTTATTATATTGAAATTTCGAGAAAGATCAATAAATTACGGTAAATGATAAAACCCAAAACGTAATTTAATTTATCTATTGAATAATAATAATAATTTCCTCCAGATCGATTTCGGTCACGGCGGCCAATCTCAATAAAGATTATGGTCGAGGAGGTAGCCGGTAGCGTTGAATTTACAAAAGTCATAGTAAGCCGGCTGATATTGACATAGATAGTAGATCTTATATAGCTAATAAGCAAAGTGATAGCAAACCGACCGTTAGCTTGCCCACTGTTGCCAACGTAGGTGATTTATCGATTGACTGGTAGCCAATTAGGCTACTTCAGGTTTTAACTTATTTAAATCAACCGAATCACAAATAACGTTAGAAAGCATTAAACGTTTCTTAAAAAAATCAATGTTCACGCAAATATAAATGTGTTTATGTGTAATTTTTGGATACAAGTATTAAAAATGAAGAATGCTAGTGGAAATCTGATGTTTAAAGAGCTAGAAGAGTTTGCAATACCATGCCTGTCATTACCTTTGAGCAATGCTGTTGTTGAAAGAACTTTCAGCGTAATGGGGACAATTAAAACAACATTAAGGAATCGCATGCAGCAACCAATGCTGATCGCTCTTCTTAGAATTCGTACCCATATGTTGCATCAGCTTTCAGCCAAGCAATCTCATGGTTAGTTTACACGCTGGCAGAAAAATGTACGTCTCTGGTGAATCTTGGGCCAGTACTAATATAAACGTAAATTTATACGTTTTGAAGGGAAACCGCCGAGCTACGAGCGGAGCACAGCACCGGAAGGGCCACGGATGCGTATATCAACACGATCCCGCAGCCTCTCCGATCCGTGACGAGGACGGCCATCGTAGTGGTTTAAGTGGGTGAGATTCCCACATAACCCGTTCCACTGCGTGAAAAAAAAGTACTAGTACAGCATACATACATACTACATTAACTACCACTGAAGATGGCGAAAATCTTGTTGGTGCCATATTATTGCTAGCAGAAGACGAATCAGATTAATCTTAATTTTTGTTAAATTTTTTCTTTAATTTAGTTTTTAAGATGAACTTTACTTTGTTTTAACGTACATTATAGTGTTAGTGTGTCTATTTATAAATATATTATAAACAAATTTAAAAAAAATACTTGGTGGTAGAGGTTTGTGCAAGCTCGTCTGGGTAGGTATCATCAGATATTCTACCGCAAAACAGCAGTACTTTGTATTGTTGTGTTCCGGTTTGAAGGGTGAGTGAGCCAGTGTAATTACAGGCACAAGGGACATAGCATCTGAGATCCCAAGGTTGGTGGCGCATTGGCGATGTAAGCGATGGTTAACAGTTCTTACAATGCCAATGTCTATGGGCGTTGGTGACCACGTACCATCAGTTGGCCATTTGCTCGTCCGCCTACCTATACAATAAAAAATAACCTTTTTAGGGTACCCAAAGGGTCAAACGGGAACCCTATTTCTAAGACTCCGCTGTCCGTTCTTCCGTCTGTCACCGGGCTGTATCTCATGAACCATGATAGTTAGACATCGACAGTTGAAATTTTCACAGATTATATATTTCTGTTGCCGCTATAACAACAACTAAAAACAGAATAAAACAAATATTTAAGGGGGGCTGCCATACAACAGACATAATTTTAAAACGGCTAACCGTTTTTATAGATAATGATACGGAGCCCTTCGTGTTCGGGTCGACTCGCACTTGGCCGGTTTTTGATATTTTGAAGTTTGGGCTACTTTAAGCTACTGCAAGTTGCAACTGAAATAATTCGGCTACATTACGCTACTTTAAGCATGAGAAACGGCGGCATTAGGCCAAGCACTGTTGGCAACACTGAGCTTGCCAAGTAGCGGTGGGTTTGCCTGCACTTGCTTGCACCGTCCCAGGGTGCGAAAGTTGGGAATTAAAAAAAAAAAGAGGTGTGCATCTCGGGACGCTCGACTGAAGTGATAATATTTATTATTAATTATAATATATAAAGTATAATTGAAATTAGTACTTGAGAGTTGCTAAATTATTATAAGTACTATCTGTACACGCTTGATGACGTTAGGTTGGTAACTCTCAGGTAAAGCAGTCCGCATCGGTAATAAAATAGTATAAATAAATAATAAAGTGAGAGAGAAGGAGCCTGCCTACTGCTGTCGTATGCGTGAGAGAAAGGGAAGCCAGAAGAGTGGCGCCGTAATGCGTTACGTTATGAAGCGGTTTACCCTCCCATAAGAAGTTATCACTTCAAAAAAATAAAATAGTACGCCGGCTAAAACCTTTTTTCATGAATAGTTAACATCATACTGAGCTGAAAAATAACCATCAGCTGCATAGTGGAGGGAGGGTTATGCATCAGCCGGCCGCATGAACTTTAAAAAAATATGAAAAATAAAGTCATAGCCGGATGAAATAACTATGACATTGCTTAAATATTCGAAAATACAAAAACAATCGTAAGCTGCCTGGACAGCGGTGGAAAGACCGTCAGCCAACACAGTAAAGATACGGTCGGGAGGTAGCGTTGCAAATACAAAAGTCATAATAAGCCGGCTGATGTTGACATAGATAGTTGATCTTTTATAGCTAATAAGCAAACCGACCGTCAGCTAACAAAGTGGGTTTGGCTGTGGGAGGGTGCGAAAGTTGGGAATTGAAGAAAAACGATTTTTACTAGTATTTGACCCCCTCCCCCTCCTAAATAAGAAAAAATAAGAATAGGTAACCGCTGCCTGGGTAGCGGTAGGATGACCGTCAGCTGACGTAACTTTACTAGTTAGATAAAGATTATTCGAGCGATTCGAACATTTTGTTTTTGTCGTGTTTATTTTATATATATGTACATGTATGGACGAAATGTATAATACAGAGGGTAATTGGAAATAAAATATTTAAAATAAAAATTTATAATAATAAAAAAAAAGAATAATATAGAATTAAAATATTTACAGAACTATTCGTTATCAATGATATCGCTATCGTAACCGTTCTTTGATGGTCATCAATGGTGAGGGACTCCTACGTATTAAGCGAAAAGAGTAAAATGTTATCCATAAACTTATTTCACCTGTGTGTGAATATTATTCCGTTAAAAATGAAGTGAGAGTGAAGAGTTCGGGTCTTTAATTTTAGCACGCGCTGCTATGAAATGTTACATATGTTCGATGTTAAACATTTATTACCAGGTCAGACCTACCACTAGTTTTGACGCCAAACATGTGTTGTAACATGAGGCCAATCGGTTGTACATAACTCGAATGAACTGCACTTCTCACTTTTTTTCTCCGTCGTACCTACCTCGGACACGTCAAGACCAAGTTTGGTTTAATTTGAAGAAAATTATAGTACGAAAAGTCGCTTTTTCGTAATATAACTTTTCTTTTATTCAGACGATTTCATAATATGGAACATAAATTTTATTTCGAAGTAGTTGATTCAATATAATAAACCTCCTTATCTTAAAAAATACGCACTATAACGCCTGCGTTAAGATTCGTATCGTAATAGTAGTTATAATTTGCGTAATAGCAGTCTTTATGGGAATTATTGGTGACTGTTCTATAAGAAATTTTACAAAATTTATATTCATAAAATATAACAAATGTAACTTATTACATTTTACATATTTTATTTCATTAAATTTTATAATACATAATATTATATTGAATTGATTGAAGGATTATCTATACGTGGCCTTAATTAAAGTATATTGATTCCGTTTTTTTGGGTAATCATTACCGGAAAAACTTAATATATACATTTATTAACCAACAACATAAACAGCAATTCCTCTTATTTTTGTAGAATATATTTTTTAATATTTTTTACGTAGGTAATCGATATGCGCACATCGCGATGCAACCCCTCTGACGCCTCATAAACCAGTGCAGCATAGATAATACATATAAACTGCAGTGCAGTATGAGACGTTGTGCTGCACCGACCTGTGGCACTTTTCTTCTCAAGAACACCCGTGTTGACTTCACGGAGCAAGTGTGAGGTCCGCGCGGGACATGCTCGTCCGGGACATGGTCACGAACAATGGAGCAACAAACGCGCACCTCTTAAAACTGCTGTATATAAAACAAAATAAACTATTTACTACTATCCTTTATTAAAATTTAGTAGATTAATGATGTTAAATGCTACCTAGATATAAACAAGTACATACGTATCACCTTGTTCAATGAGGAGTGCTATGACTCAAAGATGACGCGCACGCAGGTTGCTAACAATCGATAAGACACAAGTCGTTGCATATTCTAATTGTTACTGATATTTACGGCCTTACGATTCATTTCATAACGCAACCTCCATCAACATGAAAATTTAAAAAATAATATATTTTTTAATTATTTTTAAGTTTAATATATTTCTGAATATTTATTACATTGTAACATTTTATTTACAAAATATATAATATATGTACTTATATTATAATTATTATTATCACACATTTATACATGATCATTATCATTATCCGGTGGAGCCATAGTTAAATCAGTGACATCTTTTACGATCATATGAGCAATTTGCCAAGCCATTTCCTCTTCAACTTTTGATGTATTCGCCGGTACAAACTTACTAACCATTTTTTTAAGAACTGATTTATCCCTTTTGTCCGGATCAGGTTCAAATTTAGATTCAAACCGTCCCAAACTATTAATTCGACCCAGAATCAGACCATCATGCTTTTTTCTTTGCCATAATGCATCAGCATTGTAAAGTTGATTAGAGTCTATAGACATATCAGGTACAGAATGGTTTCGTTTTTTTCTAAATAGAGGATCACCCATTGCTAAGAGAGTATTCCGGGTACTTATGCTAAATTCACTGCTGCAATCTGAATGTGATTTACAGTTTAGGGACCATAATTGATCAACTGATTTTATCATTTCTGACAGGTAAGTGTAATATAGTTCAGATCCTAAGAATGTTTTTACATGTTTACTAAGTGTTTGGTATACAATTTTGTAAGGTACGTCAAAACAAGTTCCTCTTAAACCCACTTCACTACAAATGTCACTTTCAACTTTTAAACGAATGTCAGTTGAAAACCCAATAGGATTAGTTGCTTGAAGCGAGAAGTATTTGTCATACAGCACTATAGCGTCACTTTGAGCTGGTTCAAGATTTGACTGATTACTATTGATAAGGTTGTCTCGAAAATGCATAATAGATATTAAAAATTCAAGCAATTTGCTGCATAATTCTTGTTCTAGAAATTCTGTAAAATAAAACAGTATTGCCTCATTGTAGAGAATATCTTGAAGAGTTATACATCCACTTGTTAAGATATCTATCTGTGACTTGATATAAAAAGGGCTGTTTTGAAAAGAATTAAAATAGGTTTTGTCAATTTGGTGATATAATGTATCCAGCACTGGCTTAAAACAATCTTCTGTTATTAAGCCTTCCGGCTGACATATGTTCGATATAACTAATTTTCTTATGTTGTCTGTTAAATCTAGTTGATATGGGGCTTCTAAAGCAACATATTTTTTGAACAAGCTTATAGCTCTTTCAGTGATATCTGAAGAATTCTCATGTATAAAAACTTCACAATAATCTATATGTTGAGTTAAGTCTCCACAGGAACTTGTGGAACATTCACCTTTGGTTTTTCTTAAGCTGGTCATACTTGTTTTCCAATTAAACTTTTGTGACATCAATTTATCACAACTCCTTTCAAGCTCATTATCATCTGAATGATCATCCAAACTTCTAGTGTGACTTATTTTAGAATGATGACTTTTTACTTTGTCTGTATCATTATTTTGTAATAATAACTTAAAATTTTCTAGTTCTAACCAACATTTAATGAGATATTGTTTGTTTATTCCTTCCATATACATAATAAAATAGTTAATTGCTGTCTTTTCAATAAGTATGTCATGTAAATTTATTGATAACTTAGATTTTTTTTCAAAAATATTCAAGTTATCTGAAAAAGAAAAAATAATCTTCTATAAATATATACAACATATAACAATTTTATTATAATCTGGTTAATATACCACATGTAATGGTAATGGTTTGAACTAATAAATCAAATTTTAAAATCCGTCCAGTTTTGGCCTATATTGAATTTTGGTGTAAGTTGGGTTTAGAACAATGACTAAGACAAAATCACACTTCCTTCAGACATTAACACCAACTTACAGAAACATATTGTTTTTTTTATATATACACAATCCTCGCTGTGAATTATTACTTGTTAACAGAGGCAATTTTCCATTACTGATACTTAATTTTTTAATATAAATCCATATCTATACATGAAATATAGTAAGTTATGATATCAAGACATTTTTCAAAGTGACACTACAATAACTAAATTGCGGTGCTTTCACTTTCGTTGCCAAGCACATTTATTAAAACTAAATGTTATTTTAATATTTTATCATACTATATTTGAATCTAGTGCAATTATTTTATTTGTATTTATTGTATTTGTGTATGTACTAATTGTATCCAGTTTTGCGAATTAAATAATTAAATCATTTATAATTAGTTTACCAACCCTATATGCTCGCTTGTAATCATCACATCTATATAGCTATGCTTCAGGTCTGAGTTGTGAAGCATATTTTGACGAAATATGTTTCGTTTAGATAAAATATTTTATGTTTGGATGTGGATAGGGTAGACGGTAGTAAAAGTGTTAAAATAGCTATGCCTTAAAATGGCTCAGTCATAGTCATTTTTGGCTAACATTAAGTAGTGAGTTAACATTATGTAGATTCTCTACAAATTTGGTAGTTAAATTATATTTAGATATAGTACTGATACTCAGTATAATCCAAACTATTTGTGGATTAAAACAAATCAATTTTTTACATAATAAGTTACACATATTGCCTTAAATCGGAATAAGTCCGAATATAAACCCATCTATATTATTTATATAACCATTTAAAGAGAATTGAGTTAAACAACTTGAAATTGATAAACTTGAATTACCAATCAAGTATTTTTGTGGTTTATAGTGAAATATTATTTTGTTTGCTACTGTTTTAATTAATTACAATGATAAATCAAAACGATAAAAAAATTACCATCAATATCATTGTCGATTTCTGTATCCAGTGGTACAATTTCGATGTTTGGTGTCGAAATCCGTTCTGGAGGTCGCACTGGACAGCCGGATTTACCTTTTGCTAAAAAAACCATATCGCACTTAAAAGGAAAATTGGTAACAATAAAACTTCATTTTCTTTAGTGATCAACAAACCTGCGCTTTTCCAAAACTTTATCATATCTTACAGTATTGTTTCTCTATGCTATGTGGTAGAATATACATTAATTGTAAAAGAAAAGCGTTGTAATCTCCAATAACTTCCATAAAGACAACAAACCGAATCAATTATTTTGTAAATAAAGTACAACAACATACATTTTTTATTTCTACGTTACATTAACACTGACATAATGGTAATGACATTTGATTGACAAAACTAGAGTTGGCCGATTTTAAAGAATGTACCAACTTGAATAGATATGATGCTAATTTATCGATTTATTTAATTTTATCATGACATTTTATTAGTTTTATATATTCTTCATTAATAATAATTAGATAAAGTGAGAAAGAGAGTTATTTTATTAACGATATTTTTTATACAGATGATAAAATATTATAAAGTTCGATTTTGTTTCAATAAATGTAGCTGTAATTACTATTATGTAGGTATTATAAGATTTAAAGTAAACTTCTCTATAAGGATTCAATGTCTTTCGTCAAATTTTTTATTACCAACGTTTCTTGACATTATGTAATATACTTCACCGCAATCGTTTTTATTTTGAAATTAAACAATAAGTAGGACAACAATATGTTCAACGATTTATCATTTATTAGAAAAACAATATAAATCCCATTAAACAAGTGCAGTTTCAATATTAAATCAGTTTTAAGGTATGAACAATAATGGTCAACTAATTAGAAACAACAACAAAAAATATAAAAAACAATATTTTTTTAAGTATTAGTAATTAGTATTGTTATTTACGTCCCTTATTGTCATTGTCAATAACAGCACTGCAACGACGTGGCATTGATTCAATCAATTTCATACATTTTTCTAGGGGGATTGAATTCCATGCTTCAACAAATGCTTCATATAGTTCGTTTTGACTGGTGTTACGTTTGTTTGAGACTTTCTTTTTAACAATATACCAAAGATTTTCTATCGGGCTTAAATCCAGACTATTTGCTGGCCAGTCTAAAACGGAACAGCGTATGTTCGCTAAGGAAACATTTGACGCTATTGGCCGTGTGTTTATGCTGTTATGCTGAAAGATCCAGGTTACAGGCAAATGATCGTCCTAGTAGGAAATCATTGTGTGCTCTAAGATATTTTTGTATTGCCATTGATCCATTGTACCTTCAATCTTCCGAACGGGTCCAATGTTACCGCCACCGTGCTTGTGTATTTATAATTAAAAGCATCGTGTACAAGGCGTCTAACATAGCGCTTTCCATCAGAATTTACCATATTTATTTTGGTTTCATCTGAAAATAACACTTTTTTCCATTCTCGTGCCGTCCAATTAACATATTTTTAGCGAATAATAATCGTTTCTCACGGTGTTGCTTGGTAAGAAGCGGTACCTTTCGAGAGATTCTTCCAAACAATTTACCTTCCACTAATCTTCGGCGTATCAGTCTTGACGAGATGTTTCTCGGGTCATCGGGCGAAAAAACTTCATTTTTAATCTGATTGAAGCCTTTACTTGGGTCTTTTTTAGCAACACGAACGATTAGCGTATCTTCTCTGGGAGAGGATTTTCTTGGCCGAGCCTTTCTAAGAACATTTTCAACAGTTCCATGTGTTTTATAATGATCACTTTCTTAACAGAACAATTTAAATGCTCAGCTATTCTTCTGTACGCCCACTTATGATCTATATGTAAATTAACAATGATTTGCCTAGTTGACTACTTTAATTTTTGCCCATTTTGAACAAAATAAAATTCAGATTAAATTTTGAAAAATAATA
This sequence comes from Nymphalis polychloros, assembly GCA_905220585.2. NCBI lineage: Eukaryota > Metazoa > Arthropoda > Insecta > Lepidoptera > Nymphalidae > Nymphalis > Nymphalis polychloros. The sequence continues at coordinate 8,656,609 of HG992247.1, forward strand.
GAAAAATACAAGAAAGAAATGTTATTCTCCAATTTCAAAAAAAGAACGAGCTTTGGATGCTTTTTTAAAATGTTTCTAATTAGGCGTCCAAGCGGCCAGTAACAGAAAATAAACTGCTACATGTGTAAGACTCATTTTGTAATTAAAAGTAAGATGAGTTTTTTATTTGAGTGGCTATATTATTGCATGATTATTAATTATTGAATGTGTATATTTTTTACGAACATTTGTACGTTGAAGTTATACTTTCTTTATTCATAAGAAGTGTTTCTAATTATATGACCGCCACTGTATATATTCCGGTTTAAAGAACTTTATTTCTGACTAGCTGTGCCCCGCGGCTTCACCTGCGTATAATTAATAAAAATATAATAAATTATTTTATTACTATAATAACACACACGCGCGCACACACACAGACACACAAGCCGTTCTCGAGTTATAAGAAGACATACAGACAGACAGATAGACAAAAATGAAAACAATTGTATAATGTGAATCACTGCATCATAAAACGATTATTTATCACACAATTAGCTGAAAAAAAACTTGACTTTTACAAGAGAACATTATATTATTAGTTAAAGTTTTTTTTACTATCTACCCGCACCATGTACATAACATGGTGCTGATAGATAGTAAAAAAAAAAGTTATAGAATAGAAAATTAGTTTAAGTATCGGTTATTAAGTAAGAAGCAAGTTCAATGTTGTAAGGCGCTGGTCCAAGTTATAAGAGGTCTTAATACAAAGTTTCATTATTATAAATATAATTTAATATTTTATTTTTAAAACTGTATATATGACATGACTATGACTGTATTGTTGGTCATATATAAACTAAAATAAATAAAAAAAACACCTCCGACTCAAAAATCACTAAAAGTATACTCATAGTTACCGGCCAAACTCGATTTCAGGTCAAACTAGTTTGTTCTAGGCCTAATTGGGTTATCCTACGCGTGCATATTAGTTAAGTAACAGCTTGTAAATGTTTCGCTGCTGGGCTAAACTCTCCTATCCTTTTTCCAAAGAAGGTGAAGGTTTGGAGTTTATTTCACCACGCTACTCTAATGCGGGATGGTGAATACACGTGGCAAATTTTCATCCACCACATGCAGATGCACTAGATGAATTATAAATACAAATTAAGCACATTAATATTTAGCGATTGTGCAGGTTTGAACTCAAGACTATTCGGTTAAGATTTTCGTCTTATAACCACTGGGTAATCACAGCCCTATTATATTGTATAGTATTCTAGTTTAGACCAAGCCAATCCAGTTCGGTCTAAGTGCTTTATTTTTTATAATTTATTTATGGTGTGAACGTGTGATTCAAGATAAAAATCTTTAATTTGTATTTGTTATATTAATGTGCCTGCCTGTTTTTATTACCAGAAAGGTTTGATACCTTTTTTCTTAATGGGAATAATAATCAAATATAATACTTGAGTGTTTGTAGAGTTTTTAAGGACTTTTGAATCGTCAAGCACTACCACCGATTTTAAATGTGGTCAATAAGTGGAAAAAAATAAATGAATGAAAAGTAATTTTTATTTTTATCCGACATCAAAAAACGAGGCTTATTCTTAGTTTACCTACCGATCATTATAACAAATTCATATTAATCAAATCAATAAACCTAATGAATTACTTACATTTCTATAAGAATATAGCATTTTGATTATATGATCAAATTACTACTCGCTTGTACCTATAAGTTTACATTAAATTAGAAAAATATAAATCAAATAAAACTGATATAATAAAAAACCATCAAAAATATAAGCTTAGAAGTAAACAACTGAATTGATGTAAGAAAATACAATTAAACTATTCGAAATCGGTATCAAGCCCTTGATGAATTTTATACTTTGTTTTGGTACATTTACATTAGGTATTTATTTATATTTCGAATAGGTAGGCTATTAGGTAGGTACATACCTTTGAGCTTCCTACTTTAGACTGTCTATATAGTCCACATACACCTTTGTTAATAGAAAGCTCTTTCAAAACATTAATTGATCATAAATATTAATTTTACTTGAAAAAAAAGTTTAGATGTGGTTTTTTTTTTTAAATCATATTTAAGATCAATCAGTTGCTTGCAGACAACTTTCTGTTCACATTTTTCTAAATGTCCTAACCTAACCGTACCTTTGTGTACGTTCTTTTAGTACACAGGATTTTTTTTACAAGTAAGATTTCCTGTGAATAAATCAGCTTACATATTCAGAATATACCATAAATAATATCGGTACAGGTAGTCTCATGGTAGTATCAAACGTTTGCGGCGTTTACGGAGTGTAATAGCGGAGGCTATCGACCTTCGGACGGTTACTTGAGATAACTGTTATGTTGATGAAAATAACTTGAAGCACAAAGCACGCAGGGCGGCAGGCGACACGGTTCATCCAGTTGCGCAAGTTCGCGGGACTAGACCGGAGCGAAGTCACCAAAGAACATACATTCAGATATTGTTTATGCTCATATATTATTATATTGTAAACAAAATGTTTATTTGGTACCTTATTTCTCCACTGTTTTGGGTTTGCGTAAAATCGTCAATCTTTGATCAACGACAAACAGGAGACTTAAATGTACAGGTTGACCTTAAAGATTTGCAAATATTTGCTCTTATGAAAGGGGACAAAGAAGAATATGTGGTAAGTTTTTTCTTTTTTTTCCATGAATTATCAAATATTTAATTATAATATTAAAAAATGTAAAACAAAATTTTTAAAGTATATAAATATTAACAATGATATAAATAATTATTAATTGTGTAAATTACTTAAAAAATATTAAAATTTTATGTAAATTGTCGGTTTTACTGCAAACGATAGTACTTAAAATTACTGTAGATATTTGTAATAAATTCCGGATTATCAATTTTATATAAATAAATTAAAAATGTAGCCTATTAGTTTTTTTTATTTAACTTACGTATTTTATTTCAGGACTATGATTATGCTTATGATTATTCGGAATTAACAATAAAACCACAAAACCGAACAACGCCGAGACCGTTTAACGGTACGATGCTATCTACAGAACACACGGTTGCAATAAATGATTCAGCGCTCGGATCAACTTTATTAGAAGAAAATACAACAGCGTCTGAGGATTTTTTTACGGTCACTACAAGCCCCACAGATTTTAAAACAACTAATACGCATTCCGAAAGCACAAGTGACCCTAATTCAGAGATAAACGTAACGATTAAACCGTCCTCTAACACAACAATAAAAAATTGCAAAAGAGGTTTTATATTGAATCAGCGAGGCGACTGCCAATTTAAACTTAATAGTACAGGAAATGCGTAAGTAAAATCATACTAATATAATTGTGGTGAGGTTTAGGTGTTTTCCGGTTTTATGCAAAAACTAATTATTCGTTTGATAAGAAACTTTAACATTGCATAAATAGATTTTTTTTTTTGAGAATTTAGCTGTAAAATTGTTTTTATATTTATATTCAAACAATTATAATAAAGATTAGTATCTTACACATAAATCCATACCAAAGAATAGTTTAAGAATTTTCCGAATATTACTTATGTTCCAACCCAATACAAAAATTTGGTCTTGATTCTTTTATCGAAATAAGTAATAAATTGTACGTATATTTTCATTATGATATAGGTTACATTTAATAAATAATGTTGAAATCAATAGATTTTGGTTATATCTTAAAAAAAGATTAAAATCAAAGTTACAAAATAATGTTAAAAAGTCTATAGGTATAATATAATAATTACGCAGGATAATCTGACCTTTAATCTACAAATATAAATTTTGAAGCAATGTTATCTTTTTAATTTAGGATTGCATTGTGTTAAAAAGTTTTTATTGGTTATAAGTTTTGTTTATGTTTTATGAATTAATAAATTATTTAATTGTAAATAAAAACAAAATGTCTCTTACAGGTTAATGAAGTTGGTAAAATTGTCTCAAAAATTAAAGTTAAGAAGAGAAAATAAGAGTAACAACAGTCCTTAATTATTATTTGATTCAAATGGATAATCCTGGAAAATCTTAAAAATTTAATTCATCATATCAATATTTTGTAATTTAAAGACTGCTTGTAATAATAAATGATATTGTAAGCATTTCTTTTTCATTTAATGTAGCTCTAATTATTTAATATAGCCAAGTTTATGTATATAATAAAAATGGAATAAAAGAAAACTATAACAAAATTTAAATAAATTTTTAATAATAATGTGCAAGTGCAATTAATTATGCTTATAAAAGTGTTTATTAAGAAGTTTATCTTATGTGGGACGGGCACTAGTTCTTTATAATTTGTACTATTTGGCTTGAGCGTTAATAGTTTAGGAAACATTATTTAACCTTTAAAATAACAAAAAAGCAGTGAATTACAGAAACATTAATTTACAGCATATAAAACATATATTAACAACAACTCAACATGTTATTATTGGTTATAGTTTGCAGAGACAAAATAATAATGGAATAAAAGCACCAATTGTAATAAAAACAGGAATTAACACGGAGTTGTCTTCCATTGAATAAGGATCAGGCTGCTTAGGACCACTGGCACGCCGGGATTTAGTAGATTTTTCCTCTACTTCTTCCTTAGGTTCCTCGGTTTCAGTCTCAGGCCATACTATTGGAGGTAACTTGGGCACTTCGTCAATTGTTCCCCTCATGACAAACAAAGCATTTATCTTCGGGTTATCTCTATAGCCTTTGATAAATTCAACTTTAATTTTACCTCCTCGTATATCTGACTCTTCGTCATTATAATATAATTTGCCATTTTTTATAGAATATGGTACATATTCATCATGTGCTACTCCACGCCCAACTTTATTGAAAATATCTAAATCTGCTACTATTGTATGATCTCCATTCAGAACAACATCGAAAACTTTCATATTAGGTGAATTAAAGTATACTTCACTAAACTTGAGCACAAGCACATAGTCTCCGTCTTTACTGGCAGGAATGTCGTAACCAAACGTGCTGTGATGGTATCTCTCGGTCTGATATAATATTTCATCTTTTGAATTGACTCTTCCTATCATAACAAGCTGTTTCCCATAATCAGAAGCAGTACCTATTCTTCCTTGTAACGGATCCTTTTCGTACTGAATGCCATATATGTCGGTGTGAGTTGGACCACCCGCATTTATGGCATATATTATTTCACCTAAGCCGGTAGCATTTTTTAACAAGAATAAATTTATTAGAAAAGAAATTATTAATATCCGGCACATACTTAAAGAATGTTTAAGGTTTTGAATAATGTACAACCAATGTTCACTGTTCTAACATTCATTAACACACTTTAAATATAACAATACATTTTTCGTCACAAATTTGTCGAAAAGTAAAATATTGGTATAAATATAAATAACCGGCATGCCATGAGCTGTCCTGCTGTCCATCAATATTCAATATTGATATTCCAACAAATCCAACCACAGTCCACAACCACACAATCACAAAGAAGTGTTGCTAGCTCAAAATGTTAAATTAACATAAAAATGCTATATTAAGGTCATATCTGCACTATCAGTTTTTTTAGTTTAATAAAATTTTTGTATGTCTGCATAAATATAATTTCTATTTGGAAAAAAATAACGTTATAACGTTAATCTTGCGTGGTTTACGTAAAATTAGAAATACCTAATAAGTGTACCTATATTATACGTCAAATGAAGTCTGATAAAGTCAAAACTAAACATAAATTAATTCACAAAGTATAATAATAATAGAAAGAATTCATTACACTAATTCCAATTCATTTTTTTTCATAATACTATTATTGTTTGTAATCATGTTTTATTATTTGCAGTTAGTGGCTTGGAAGCCATTATTTAGTTTGCAAGGTGTATCATCTAAAATTTTGTCATTTTCTAGTAAACCTTGACCTTTGATTATGTATACATCTAGATAGCTAGTCTGATATGAAATAGTGGCACCGTTTCAGATACTGCAATATTATAAGATACGCAGGGATGTACTAGATACCTTAAATAAAGTATCTGGAATACAAAATGCAAAATACTTTTAAATTAAGTATTTGAGATACCAGATGCAAATAACTTTCTGGAATTGTATCTCAAATACTAGATATAAAATACGTATCTTTTGAATACTTTTTATAGATAAAATACTTTAGTAAAAAACGTATTTTAAAATTAAAGTATATTATTATTATTCAAATAATCACATGTTGAATTTTCATTAGCTCATTAACAGAGAACCATAATAAGTATATTTTTCCGCTTGCAGGCTTTGAATAGCTTCTGCTATTGGCTTTGAACAGTCCACGTATTCACTTTAGAAGTGAATTTCAATCTAATCATAATATTCATAATCATATACTATAACCATAATATTCATAACCATAATATTATATATCTATAATTTAATAATATGACTGCCTCGTTGGTCTAGTGGCTAGATATAAGGTCGCAGACCCAGTGGTCCTGGGTTCAATTCCAAGGTCGGGCCAATATAAAGTTATTGGGTTTTTTTGTCAGAAAATTCTCAGTAACAGCCCGGAGTCTGCAAGTTGGAAGTGTGTACTCTCCCGTGCCTCGGAAAGCACGTAAAGCCGTTGATCCTGCGCCTGAACTCTTTCCGGTCGTGTCGGATTGCCGTCCCATAGGTTTATGAGAGCTAGGGAAGAGAGAGTGCACCTGTGTTTGCGCACACGCTTGTGCACTATAATATCTCCTGCGCAGTTGGCTAATCTCTATTGAGATTGGCCGCCGTGGCAGAGATCGGTCTGGAGGACATTATATCTATAATTGACTAGTGATTCCGGCCGGCCTTTCTCATCTTCTCTAGACAATTACAAACACAGCAAAAAAACAACGATTCATTTTTATTGTATAGAAGATACATAAATTAGATATCACTTATTACCTACAACTAAATTAGACATAAATGCGTAAAAGTATCATTGATTATTTGTTTGCCACGTCATCTATCAATTTGGCCCCAAGCTAAAGATTCAATGGTGCGTCCAGTTTTATCTACGACGACATTGACATTTAAAATTAATATCCCTGAGATGTCAACATAGAATCAGCTATCTATTACTAAAAGTATTTTAGAAACATAGTATCTGCAAAATAGTAAGATACCAAACAAAAGGTATTTAAATACAAGATACAAAATTAATTTTAAAAAAGTTTTATAGATACAAGATAAAAATACGTATTTTGTATCTTGTATCTGTATTTCAGATACTTGTATCTTAGATAAGTTACATCTCTGAAGATACGCAATGAACTACTACGTTTTATGTTCCCGCAATTATTTTTGCTAGTAACGTAATAAAATATTGCAAAAAATACATAAAAATAGGAATAGCTGATATTATTATATCATAATAATATAGTAAATTATTTCATGTCTGTAGATGCTTTTTTCTGTGCTGAAATTATAACTGATATAAATTATTAACTAAACGTAAATATGTTTCAAATTCTGTACAATTAAAATTAGAATCAATACTTTATTGAAAAAAAATCTATGAATTATTTCAAATATATCGTATTGGGATAATTTACTTTTAATTTGATTTGGTGGAAAATATCTACATCAAGGTGTTGGTGTACTTATTGTACATGGAGTGTGTTAAAGGTCTGTTCAAATATATATAGTTTGTAGAAGTTTAATTACTTTAAATAGTTTCATCATTTGTAATACCTAACTAGGTTAAAGGCATTCAGTCAAAATGAGCAGCGTAAACAGTACTCTTATCTAACGGTATAGGTAATTGAGAGACGGAATCTTACATTTCGTTGATACACCCGGTATAAAAACAAATCGTGCATCGTGTAGTGCAAATGGCGCTTAAACAATCTGTCAAACAGCTTCGTTACATAGTTCCTTAAATGATCGGCCAGTATTTTTTATTATTTGTAATCTCAAACGTTTTATTCAAATACATATATTTGACTGCCTCGTTGGTCTAATGGTTAGACATAAGACCGCAGACCCCGAGGCCCTGGGTTCAAATCCCAAGTCGGCCCCAGAAAGTTTTTGGGTTTTTTGGCGAAAATTCTCAGTCTCTCAGAAGTATATACACAAAGTGTGTACTCCCTGTACTATGTCCGGTTGTGCCGGATTGCCGTCACATCGGATTATGAGCACTCATATTATTTTAGTAATTGTAATAGTAATATTAGTAACTAATATTACTGATTATTATATGAGTATGACCGAAACGATAGCATTAGTATTTTGTACCGGTTGCGACGACATTTGTCTTGGATGACAAAGGTCTTGGAAATGGTCTTAAAACCTACCACACAGTCGTGACGAAATTTACTTTTATATTTATTCGGCTCAGACATGTTCTGTCGAAAGAATACTCTTCAGAAAGTTATCCTATTATATTTATATTTTTATAAAGAGTCGTGTAATCAAAATTCAGAATATTTAAATTTGGCCTGTAGGTGCATAATTGGAACTTTAATATAGGTAATCATTTAGTTATAAAAAAATACGCTATTCAAAAACAATCACAAAGACAAATAGTAATATTGTTGATAGTTATATAGTTACATATTTGGTCTCCTGTGTTGTTTCTCGGCACTCTCTTTTCCTTAGCTCTCATAATCCGATGGGACGGCAATCCGACACGACCGGAAAGAGTTCAGGCGCAGGACCAACGGCTTAACGTGCTTTCCGAGGTACAGGAGTGTACAAACTTCCACCTTCCAGACTCCGGGCTGCTAATGAGAATTTTCTGACAGAAAAACCTAATAACTATTTATTGGCCCGACCTGGGAATTGAACCCAGGACCATCGGGTCTGCAGCCTAATATCTAGCCACTAGACCAACGAGGCAGTCGTATAAATAAAAGGATGGTGGCGTATGACGATGTAAGGAATGGTTAATATACCATACAATGCCAATATTTATAGGCGACCACTTACCATCAATTGGCCCATTTGCCTGTCCACCTAGTTATTTTATAAAAAAAACACAGAGCTATGGTATAAACAAAACTACAGCAACTGTAACATACACTCGCCACGATCCAGGAACACGTAAATATTCGTATTAAAAATAAAAATGGATTTAAAGTTTATAATGAAAACGTGCAGCTTTTGATCATACTCATAATAACTTTATTAACCGAAATTCATATATTTGTATTTTTTTTAAATATATAAAAAAAATAATTAAATATATTTTTCAAGTTTGTGATTATTATTTAAAATAGTGTTGTACAAATGAGAACACCGCACGCTATTAAATGCGCACTATACACACTTAATAGCGTGTGGTTTTCTCATTCAGTAATAGTTCTCGGAAATAAATGAAATGATCAAAAATGTTCTATGAATTATTGTAATATTTGAATATGAATAAATTATGTAAATTCAGAGTTACTGATGCATCTCGTTTGTTTATTAAAATTAATATCTCGTTGCAATTTATTATTACTTCATTTGTAGTTCGTTTTATACTAAAAAGGATAAAATACTAGTGTTTTTTATACAGAAAACATTTTAATATAGATTTTAAACTAATTTTTTGCAGCTAAAATTAAGAATATAATATTATTTATTTATTTTTATAGCTAGGTCAACAACTAAACTATTTTAACATAATAATCTGTAAAAATGTACTATATCAACAATGCATTCATAAATATATAATGTGAATAATCTGTTTTTAAGGAGGCAGAAATCGAGGTTCTCCTGGTAATTTTGCTTTTTCGTGATTTTAATTTATGTTTAAACACGTCGAATAGTAATATAATATATAGAATGGCAATATTAAACTAGTCGGAACCTTCTATACGAGTGACTGTACTAGAGTACGGCATTACCAGCTTTCTCTCTAGAAGGGATTAGCCCTATTTCGACTCACAATATTGTTAATTATTATTAATAATACATTATACACTAAGTTGAAACTTTGTACTATAATATACTAGTTTCCTCCCGCATATTCACAGTTATGACGATCGGTTGAGTAGTTAAGACGTGAAAGCGTCTCAAACCAACTATTAATTGGGATTAGAATCGTAATTCTTAATAATCAATAACTACAAGTACTTGGTGGTAGAGCTTTGTACAAGCTCGCCTGGGTAGGTACCACCCACTCATCAGATATTCCACCGCAAAACAGCAGTACTTGGTTTTGTTGTGTTCCGGTTTGAAGGGTGAGTGAGCCAGTGTAACAGGCAACCAGGACATAACATCTTAATTCCAAAGGTTGGTGGCGCATTGGCGATGTAAGCAATGGTTAACATTTCTTACACTGCCAATGTCTAAAGGTGTTGGTGACCAATTACCATCTGGTGGCCCATATGCTCGTCCGCCTACCTATTCTGTAAATTTGTAATAATATCAATGACGTTGCTATTTGCTTACACGATAAAAACAAGTCTAATACTGGCATGACGGTTCAATGGGTCCTGTCAAATTATTGTCCATCTGTGTATCAGAATTCAGAGAGACATAAATCACAATTTATATTACCTCATCGAAACCAGACATACGAGTTCTTGGACTGGCGTGATCTTTATTTGCTCCTACCCTAACGGTTGAACGAGCATTGAGATTATATATTTACCACACGTTACACGTACTAAGATTAAAATGCAGCAGTATTCAGTTGGTCACGGCTAGTATGTTTAAACTACGTTCATATACTGACAATTGCAATACTTTAACTTTAAGTTAAAGCAAAATAATATTTTCGTCTATCAATCCGTACGCCTGAATTTAGTTCATAATAAATAAATAAATGATGATGATGCTTCTCTCCAGGCTGATTTCGGCCATGGCGGCCGCTTTAACTCCTTGCATTGTGTCGTTCATGTCCTCGCATGTGGCTTATGTACCCAATCTTTTTACTGAAGATCCTCGCGCATAACAACCATATGCAAAATATTGCATATGGTTGACAATAAGTCGGTCTTGTCGATATTCAATTAATCAATTGGCAGTCACATGAGTATTTGCAATAGTTGTCGAAGATCTGTACTAATTGAGAAAGTCAGTTGATTTCTACACTTTAGAAATAAGAAAAAATATATATGAGCAGTTTCAGGATGTTAAAATATGCTTAGCAATAAACGTAAGAAAAATTGCGTCCGGTACATTATACCGGATATACATTATTCTTGTTGGGTTGCCAAGTTAAAGCCTTGAGACCGCTTTGTGCAGGATATGATTACTTGAATTTTATATAATATGCCCACAAACATATTAACAATAAAGGATATTTATGTGTCATGAAAAAACCGTTATTTCTAAAATGTTTGTTTTTTCAACACAAATTGAAATTTATGTTATCCTAACATTATCCTTGTTACGGCAATAATCGTATGTGTTGTAAATTACATAATAATATGTTATATAAAGATCGTGACTTTCAGGTTATGTTAATAACAAATTAATTTGTAGTTTTTTTTAACCATTATGAGAATCGACGTGAAGAACCGATATAATGCTGATACTTGGCAAAAAATATGGTAATGTCTAATTATATTTAAATATATATCATATTGATACATCTTTAAATATAATTTCTCGGTGGTAGGGTTTTGTGCAAACTCGTCTGGGTAGGTACCACCCGCTAATCGCATATTTTATGTGAACACTAATATTTAAGGATGTGGAATGGAAAGGGTACCACAAATCATCAGCAATCTTCGCTTGCTAGTCTAACTACCTAATATAATTAAAAATCAAACGAATATGTTAATTATTCAGTAATGTGTGATCAGTAACATAATGAAGTTATCGTGTATAAATAAAACGTAAACGTAATATAATTTTAGGTAATATTAAAACCTATTTATTCACTTTGGAGGTTTAATATAATGACATTAATTTCACACATGATGTAATTAAGTTGATGTTCCGCTCATCAAACTTCGTACGTAGAAAACGGAGCCTTTGAATTACTAGACTTAAATATACAACACCGCTTGAGATTTGGCAGTAAGTTATTATAGTAATCAGCTACATGATGTACATAAGAAAAATGTTACACATATTTTTTAAATATGTTTGTTACGTATCTCTGAATATATACATAATTATGTAAATCAAACAAAGAAAATTTGGCAAAACGAAGGAACAGTAGAAAATCGAAGAATCTAAATCAGTCATTTTGTATTGGATTCTATCTTTCTGAAATATATTTGTGGCATATAAAACTCAGATTTATTTTTTTATAAATTCGTATTTTTGCTATAAATTAACGTTAATATATATATATATAATTTAATTAATTATAAGACCGTATGAATATCCGGTTTGGTAACTTTTGAGTTTATCGCGTTCAGACATACAGACGGACACGTACGTACGAAGTGATAAGTATATGTTGAAAATCGATGCACATATAGGTACATACCATGAAGCTATGACGATAAAGAAATATCTTCAAATAAAAAACGTTCGTGTTAGAAAAAGGTGCTGTATCAATATACCGCGACACTTGATGTCACGCGTCGGATCATTCATATTACGTGACGTATCATTTGAATACGATGCCCTACTTGGCTTACGACGACGCATCTAAAGAAATGAATCTAAGCAACTAGTAACAAAAAAGTAGTTGAGAGCTGAAGATTTTACTCAGTGGCGTGCCATTGGAGAGGCCTATGTTCAGCAGTGGACACTAATGGGATGATGATGTAGATAATGAACTAGTAACAAATTGTTGACTAGTTTCCACCTGCGTTTGAGGGGGTGTTAGGTACCCTATGTCCTCTCTGTACCCCTAAAAATGTATATTCAAAATTTCATGATGATGAGTATTTTAGACTGAAAATACATAAAAATATAAACAAACTCGTCTTCGCATTATAAATACTAATATTAGTTCGCTTTGCTGTGCGCATTTCTATGTTTATGATATGAAATTTTGCACATGCTGCATCGTAATCATAATAAATTATGTAAGTGTGTGGTCATTAAAGTAAATAATAAATTATTATAGTAATAGAACTGTAATAATACGAATTAATTGTGTGCTTCGGAAGTTTGCTGTTTTTGTATAAAGAAAATGTCTGCCCCTGTGTCTATATATACAATATGATATATGATATATTAAAGAATACAAATAAAATAAAAATCTAATATTTTTCCAGTTATAAGAAAACAATATTTAGAGAGAAATTGACGATCCCAACGTTATGTTATCTTTAAAACACAAACTTCACTCGACAGATAGGATTCATTCTAAATATACAATTAATTGATTTTGAAAATTGTCCAAATTGATATCTAAGTTGCGTTTGCAACGTTGAATTTGATTATTACTTGAGTAAATAGGAAGTCCATAGCTCCAGCTTGTTGTAGCTTTTAATTTAATTAATATTTTTTTGAGAGCAAACACAAGTTGCTCTTTCCGCGGCGCCGGTAGTCACTTTCCATCAGGTGAGCCTCCTGCTCGTTTGCTACCTATTACATAAAAAAATTCAGCGACCAAGTAATACAGCTTGAGAGATTCTCACTAATTTAAGGTCATATTTTAAGAAGGTTCGGCGTCACTACCTCATATGAACTCATATGAGCTATTCATAAAATAATGGATTATTGCAAAAATAAAGTTGGACATTTTTTGCAAATTTAACAGATACTGTTGTTTATTCTATTTTTAATTGAATATATACGACGCCTTTATAAATAATTTTTTATTATTATATTTTTTCCTAGAGAATATTGGACTACGTTAAATATAAGGGTCGTTTTTTGTTGAACCATTATTGTCTACTTGTATAAAAATTGCTTTGTTGGTGCATGTCATAGATATTATGAAGCACTTCATTGTCATGAACAGTTGCAGCGGAGGTCTTAAGCTCGTTAGAACCTAGATTTACATTTTGTTCAAGATGAATTCATTTTCTATAAAATGTACATTAAATTTTCTCTTAATTCCTTTGTTCTTTTACCTACGGTGGAAACAACCTACTGAAGTAAAACTAATAATGGAACTAAGCTAGTAGGTAATTATTATTTCATTCTCATGTCACGCTCTATGTTTCTACATAGTTTAAATTTATGTATTTTACTTATAGATAACATCTTAGATAACAATTAAAACTTAACATTAAAAAAAAAAAATCCAATCTCTCTTCGAAAAACTTTGCGACGCTGAATCATTATATGAATAACTAGCTCTGCCCCGCGGTTTCACCCGCGTATTATTAATAAAAACATAATAAATTATTTTATTACTATAATAACACACACGCGCACGCACACACACACACGCACACACACACACACAAACACACACACAGATATGGCTACTGGTAAAGAAATACGTAATTAACGATTTGAAATTAATTTTCCTAAGATACCGTAGGGTTTACCGATCTTACCGTAGGGTTTACCGATCTTACCGTAGGGTTTACCGATCTTATATATGGTCTATCATTTTTGTTTTTTTTTTTTTTTTTTTTTTTTTTTTTTTTTTTTTTTTTTTTTATTTATTACCCGGGAGGGCATATGACTCTACTCCACCTGATGGTAAGTGATAGTAAAGTCCAAACGCGACGACGGCTAGTGCAGTCAGGAAGAATGACTTGCACTAGCCGCCCCCGCCTTGCCGGCCCGCAAGATGCCTCTTCACGCCTCGTTTGAAGGAACCCGGGTCATAAGAGGAGGGGAACACGTGTGCTGGTAACGAAATCCATGATTTAGAGGTGCGACAAAGAAAAGAGTTGCCAAATTTCTTCGTGCGCGATGGAATTGATGTCACAGTTAGGCGGTGACATCGAGAGCCAGCACGCGTAGATTTGTGAAGGAAAGGGGAAGCAGGAATGAGGGTGAATAGCTCCTCTGAGCACTCGCCGTGATACAGTCGATAGAAAGCACTCAGTGCCGCTATCTCTCGACGCAATTGTAAAGGCTCGAGGGTGTTGGTGACCTTTACGTCGCCAATAATGCGAACCGCACGTCGCTGTAACCGATCCAAGGCCTCCAGTAAGTACTTAGCGGAGCCATCCCAAAGGTGCGAGCAATATTCGACGCAAGACCGCACCTGTGTTTTATACAACAGGAGCAGTTATTGCGGCGTGAAAAAACGCCGCACCTTGTTAAGGACTCCGAGTTTTCGTGAGGCTGTTTTTATAACAGCTTCGATGTGATCCTTTGGATTGAGGTCGCACCGAACGTCAATTCCCAGTATGGCGACTTTGCCTTGTATCTCCAGCGTAGTGCCACAGAGAGAAGGAGGAGGGGAAAATGGTGACTTTTTCGCTGTGAGAGCGCATACCTGTGTTTTCTTGGCGTTGAACTCAACAAGATTATCAGAGCCCCATTTGGCAATGAGTCCTAACGTCCTATTGAGTTCAACAACAAGATCCCTCCGTCTCTCCCCAGTTTCCGCCCGCCCAGCTCCTGCGCGTCCGTGGTATCCCCCGTGCACTGTACTATCATCTGCATAGCAATGTATGTTCCCGAGAGAGAGCATATCATTGATATGCAGAAGAAAGAGTGTGAGGGATAGCACAGACCCCTGGGGGACCCCAGCATTCACTACATGGAATTGTGAAGCGCAGCCATCAACTAAAACGCGAAGGCTACGCTTGTGTAGGAAGCTGGCAATCCAGGTGCAGAGCTGAGCTGGCAGACCGTATGCCGGCAGCTTGGAGAGAAGACTTCTGTGCCAGACCCTGTCAAAAGCCTTGGAGATATCGAGGCTGACAGCCAACGATTCCCCACGCTTGTCGATAGCTTCACCCCAGAGGTGTGTTACGTACGCTAGAAGATCACCTGTGGACCGTTTCGGTCGAAACCCGTATTGACGATCATTAATCAGACAGTGATCTTCTAGGTAATGGATCAGTTGGTTATTTAGAATCCGTTCCATCACCTTACAAAGTACTGAAGTGTTAGCTATTGGCCGATAATTTGCCGGGTCAGACCGATCCCCTTTTTTGGGAACCGCTTGCACATTAGCCTCTTTCCAAGAATCCGGCACACGTCCTGTATAGAGAGACAGCTGGAACAAGCGCGTCAAAACAGAAGACAGCTCCGCTGTCTTCTTCAGCACTATGGCTGGTATTCCATCGGGACCACTAGCTTTCCGTACATCGAGTGATTGCAGCTCTGCACGCACATCGCGCTGCCTGATTTTGATGTCAGGCATCGTGTGGCCACATGAAGCTATTGAAGGTGGCTGCGCACTGCAATCATCGATCACAGAGTTGTCCGCAAAGAGTTTTGCCAGAAGATCGGCTTTCTCTTGCGGACTGTGAGCTAGCGATCCGTCCGGATTCCTGAGCGGTGGCAGCGAAGGTTGGCAGAAATTGTTTTGCACAGACTTGGTCAGACGCCAGAAGCTATGAGAGCCAAGGTCGTGACCAACCTGTACAATGCGCTGTGCATCCGCTCTCGTGTATGCCTTCCTACAGGACTTGGAGCTTTTTTTTTGATTTGCGCCATCAAATGTTCTTTGTGTGTACCAATTTTCATCAAGATTGGTCAAACCGTTCTTGAGTTATAAGAAGACATACAGACAGACAGACAAACAGACAGACAGACAAAAAAAAAACAGTATAATGTAAATCACTGCATCATAAAAGGATTATTTATCACAAAATTAGGTGAAAAAAAAATGTTCAGACAGAGCCAATAGATTTATATAGTATATAGTATAGATCTTTATTGTTTTATATAAGTTCTGTATAAAATCAGGACGGTGGAAATTATCCGCCATTTATTTACATTCAAAACAATATTTTAATATATTTTTTAAATACAGAATTACAAATACTATATAATACTTATAGAAAACTTAAACATCCTATCAAAAATAATAAATTTGAAATGTTTGTTTGTTACGCTTTCACATTTTAATTGCTCAACCGATAATCATCGGGTAGCTAGTTAGACTAGAATTTTGAGATTATTTAATGCAGATACTTTTTTTTATTTTTATTGCTGAGACTTATTTTTTTACAAAGTTTTTTTTTTATGTAAGATCTTGCAAACGAGCAGGAGGCTCACCTGATGGAAAGTGACTACCACCGCCCATGGACATCTGCAACATCTGAGGACTTGCAGGTGCGTTGCCGGCCTTTGAGGAAAGAGTACGCTCTCTTCTTGAAGGTTTTCATGTCATATCGGTTCGGAAAAGTCGCCAGCGAGAGCTGGTTCCACAGAGTGATTGTGCGAGGTAGGAAATGCCTTAGTTAGTTGTGGATTTCCAGACATCGAGGTGGTGAGGATGGAATTTTGAGTTCTTGCGTGATGTCCGATGGTGAAATTTAGCAGCCGGGACTAAACCACTCCCCAGAACATTCCCCGTGATATATGCGATAGAGTATGCAGAGTGACCCAACATCTCTACGCAAATCCAAAGAATCAAGCCGGTGGGTAATAGCTTGATCGTCGGCAATTCGAACTGTTCTACGTTGAATGCGGTCAAAAGGAAGAAGCTGGTACTGGGGAGTTCCCGCCCAGAGGTGAGAGCAGTACTCCATGTGGGGCCGAATTTGCGCCTTGTAAAGTTTTAGGCGATGGGCCGACGTGAAGTACTGTCTCGCCTTGTTGAGCACTCCAAGCTTTTTGGAAGCCAGTTTGGCTTTAACTTCCAATTGACCGCGGAACTGAACAACGTTCGAAATCTCAACGCCGATCCCGATACTGGCTGTGGGAGGGAGGGGAGTATTCTCGAAATGAGGGGATATGACAAAAGGAAGTTGAAGCGGTGTAAAGAACTGAAATTTAATTACAATTGTTATGAAACATGAACAAACTGTGTACTGAATTGTTTACCAGTTTGTTATGTGTTGACCATTTGTACCACACAACCGTAAAACCTACCGCAGTGGCGCCGCGGAAACAACCATATCAGCAAGTTGTTGTTGTAATTAATTTTGTAAAATTATAATTCACTTTTATAACCAACATTATCCAATTGTCACTTTCTAGGCTTATATTAATTAAAATATTTTAAGCAAATTTATATCGGTCTCATTGCACCCTCGATAGCACCCGTACTTATGCTAGCTCTATGAACACGTCGCATTACAACATTTGCGATTCAGAGTGATTATTTTAAAATGAAACAACGAAAAAATTCTATAGGTTGCCATTAAAGGCAAATTATAATAATTTATATGTATATTACTAGCTGTCCGTCCCGACTTCGTACGGGTAAAATAAGGATTTTATCCCGTGCATTTTTTAATTAGTAAGATATAAACATTCGCCCATACAGTACAGTGTATGTGTGTTCGGTACAGGGCATATAATAATAATGCATAAAGTAAAGTACAACATGCTCTACATATTTTTTTATTTATTGGAACAAATTTCTTTTACTACTGCAAAGTAGAGTGATCTGGCAGAAATTGTCGTGTAACAAAAAAGCGTTGTCCTCCAAGCGACCTTTCCCCTCTTTCTTTCCTACTGATTCTTTCTATTCTAGCAGTTGTATGTGTATGTATGTGTAAGTGTGCATATTTTCAGATTTGAGAATAAGGATTGTGTGCGGCCAATGAGATAACCTCAATTCTATACAAATGTAAATATAATTTGCACTTTTTTTTTTACTTATAATTCGCTAATTTATATTTAATTTTGCATAAATTACTATTTTCCTAAAGTAAGAAATTAAATTTATCAATTTTAATTCTTACTTTACATTTTTGCATTGAAAACATATTAAAATGACATAAAATATACACATGTGAAAGGGAGACTTGATTAAGAAGGGCAACGCTTTTTGGTGTGATAAAAAAGTAAAAACAATTTCCTCCATTTTTTTTCGCTGGAAAAATGCATTTACCCGTTTCCCCCACATGAAGTGGGGGGTATGTGAGGCTCACCGGCGCTGAAGGTGCCCGAATACTCACTAAAAAACCAGCGGTATCCTCTCCGTCTGGTCGGGGGGCACCACGGGATCGCTTCTGAATGATACCGTGACGCCCCGGGGTTCCCGGATACAGGGAACTCTCTAAGCCCCGATGGCTGTTAAGGTGCGCATAGCGCCTATGCCTTCTCCCCGGTCTTCTTCGACGGATCGAATCAGCAGACGCATTTTCCTCGCGCTACCGCCCCGCGACCTCCTTTTGCGACATGACACTCTCGCAGAAGGAGACCATTTCCAACCAGAACCATGCGTGCTGCATGCATGGTGCTGGTTGCAGCATGGCGTTAATCACGCTCGGCAGATCTTCACCGACTATCGCCGCCAGGGTATGCCTCTGAGGCCCCACGCAGCACACTCCGAAGAATAATTTATTCCTGAACGATTTCGACCGCGATGGCCAATCTCAAGAAAGATTTGCCAACTAAGCAGGACGTATTGTAGTGTAAAAGTGTGTGCGTAAAAACAGGTGCACTCTCATAATTCGATAGGACGGTAAACCGACGCGAACGGTAAAAGTTCAGGTAAGAGGCAGGACCAACGGCTTTACGTGCCTTTCCATTTTAAAACACGTTTTAAGTTAAAAAACATATCGCAAAGAACTTCGTTCCTCCCGGGGATCATCCCGATCGCACATTTTTTATTATATTATATATAGTTTCTATGTGCTCATCGTACGATGGTCCCACACTATGATATAGATCTTTCTGAAAAAGTTGGCCCTATTTTTGTTTTTTTTAATTATAATAGGTGTAACGCATAGAATAATAACGCTTAGAAGGAGTATAAGCCCAAGCGAATTGAAGTCATTCAAATTGTGACTAGTCTCAATACATTCGTCACGTCAGTTGTCACGATAAAGTGTCATAGTAAACATCTCGCGCAATTTATTAAAAAATGACTTACTGTGTAGTAAAAGGGTGTCACAACACTCCGCATAAAAAAAGAAGGATAAGAAAATCACATTTCACACGTAAGTACTATTTGGCAACTTATAATTTTAGCTAAAATATATTCATCAAAACATAAAAAGAATTTGTAAACAAAAGATGCCATTACAATAGAAATGTTACCAGCTATGGAAAATATATTTACCACGATTGCTTAATATTTTAAATAATAAAAATAAATAAATATTTTTAATTATTATTTTACCTTTTTTAAGTTATGTATAAAACATTAATACTGTTCAATTAATTATAAATAATATTACTAAATAAATTTATAAAAAGAAGAGTTCATTATAATAATAAAAGCTCAAATGAAATAAATAATATTAAATAAAAAATTTTGGGTTGAACCACCTTTAACACTTAGTGGTATAAAAATTAGTTATAAGCCTATTCTCAGACCTACAGAATATACATATAAAATTTTATCAAAATCGGTCAAGCCGTTTCGGAGGAGTATAAACACTAAAACTATGACACGAGATTTTTATATATATATATATAGAAGATAGAAATGCTGTAATGCACTCAAATATTTTTCATTATAATATTCTATAAAAGTTTGTGTTTTCTATTAGTTGCCTTAGCATTTATGCCAAAGGCATAATGATGGAATGTTCACATGGGAATTACTTTTCTAACTTAGGTAATTTTAATAACGCCCATAAATATAAAACTATAGCTTATCTTAGTGCACAAATAAAACTTGATTATCCCATATTTTCCTTCAGTACTGTCACCGACGACGACGTTATAAAGCACGTGTCCACTATTACCTCTGACGCGACGGGTAGTGACAGTATAAGCCGAAAAATGATAACCTTAGTCCTGAATCAAGTTACACCTGTCCTCTGCCATTTATTTAACGTTTCGTTGTCCTCTAAAACGTGTTGCTCATATTATTCCTATCCCTAAGGTTTCAAATCTAACAACTCCTCCACACTATCGACCAATTTGTATCCTTCCTTTCCTGTCTAAAGTGTTTGAACGTATTATCTACTCCCAGCTTACTCTATTCCTGTCACAACATGATATCTTGAGCCCTTTCCAGTCTGGATTTCGTTCGGGACATAGTACTGTGACGGCACTTACTAAAGTTTTTGATGACATTCGATACGGATTAGATAGCAACGCGTTTAATACGGTTGATTTTGATATTCTTCTTGCTATACTGGACGTCATATCGTCAGATGTTGTTGATTGGTTCCGAACCCATCTATATGGACGCCAACAGCGAGTACATGCTGGAGACCGTTGCTCTTCGTATTGCTGTCTCAGCGCTGGTGTTCCTCAGGGTAGTGTACTTTCACCGCTTTTATTTTCTATCTTCATCAAAACTGTCACCACTCTTCTCTCCCTCCCTCTTCATTTGTATGCCGATGACATGCAAATCTATTTGACTTCACCAGTTGAGAACATTGTAGATGCTATAGGTAGATTAAACTCTGACCTTAACACTATTACCAACTGGAGCATAAATGTCAGTAAGTCACAATTATAGCAAAGTTATCAAAAATCTAGGTGTTTTAATGGATCCTTCCTTTACCTGACGACCACAGGTTATTGAAATTAGCCGTAAAATTTTTGCGATCGCAATCCATTCTCTTCAAAGGATGAAAAGTTCCCTACCTTTTAAAAAAAAATACTACTTGCTAACTGCCTTCTGCTCCCAATTTTGGAATATGCGGACGTGTGTTACCCTGATTTGTCAGAGGCACTAATCAACAAATTGGAACGCCTACAAAATATCTGTATTAGATTCATATTTGGACTAAAGAAATTCGATCATATTTCGCAATATCGCTCTGCCCTCAGGTGGCTTACTATCAAAGACCGTCGCAACTTACATGTTATTTCTCTCCTCTATTACACCTCCCTATCTAAAGGAACGCTTTACTTTTCTTGGTTCAGAATCGACTCTTCAACTTAATCTTCGCTCCCAGAGTGATAATAAGTTAAGTGTGCCCATATGCCATTCCAAATTATATGCTAACTCCTTCACGGCTAAGGCAGTGAGACTGTGGAACGCACTTCCATTCGATATCCGTCAATCCTCTTCAATTTCCATCTTCAAACTTCGTACTAAAAACTATTACCTATCACTTTAACCGTACTTACTCACTTCCTTCACACTTCATTCTGGCCACTGTAGCTGTAGTGTTATACATATGACCTGTTATTTATTTTGTACTATTTATTCATTTATTTTATTTATATATGTATTGATATGTTGTATTTTATATGAACTTATATATGTATTATGTATATTTATATATATGTATGTATATATAATGCACTCGCCCGTTATGTCCTGCTAGCATCTTAATACAGGGTTGTCTGGAAGAGATCACTACTTGAGTGATAACACCGCCCCTTGCATGCATTATCCTTCCTTAGCTTTTATTTTTTTATTATAATTTTTTTTCTTTTTACTTATATTTCATTTGTTTTGTTTTTTTTCTTTGTGAGTGTGCAATAAAGTTATTTATTATTATTATTATACTGGCAGTTATCATCAGTTATCTTAAGCCCTTTGTACTTACTGGAGTAGGTCAAGCGGGCGAGCTTTGCCTGATAATGTTTGATAATGTTTGAGAATTCACATCCGGGCTAAGAAGTACTTGAGGATTTATACAATTGACTATAATCCTAACTTGCCTAAGAGAATAAATTATAAATACATAGAAAATGTTTCACAAACCAAAGTTTTAATTAATTTTTGCCGTAACTACATTCATGTTTCTATTGTCGTACTTCAGTTGTCATAAATTAAAATATTAAGGAAAAGATACATGAAATTTACGGACTATATTTTTTTATATATCAAAATTAACTGAACAAGGACGGACTGCAATAGATTTTTTGATTAGTTTTATAACTGAATAATAGAAATTTGGATATCGACAATTAAATATACTGATTAAAAAGTAGACATCATACTTAGCAACATTTCCGCCACTACGATAGCAGACTCGAGTTAAATGCATCGTATCGCACTCACATATTGGGTTTACTTTATAAAAAAAATAATACATATAATATATGTGATTTTTTAAAAATTTATAAAATATTGTGTTTACTAAAGTTATTTGCGCATGTTTCTTGTTTGTGCTGGCAAATGGTATGGAAAACTCTCTCAGCTGAGAGAGTAAAAATATAATCAGACAAATGTATTTCGAATGACCTGTTAAATGACGCTTTTCGTTTTTTTTTATTGCTGACTTTATTACGTTACTATTTCACAATAATTATTATTTACGGCGAATATAAATACTTATAAGTGTCAACGAGGCTTCGCTCGCGAAAAGTTTAAAATATATGTTATTACTTTTCCAGCGCGACATATTTATCTAATCCCAAAAACGTATTAAACGAATAAATATGGGCATATTTATTCGTTTAGGTGTACTAAAAAGAATGAAAGCTACAGTCTACAGTGTCTCTTTTAAAATAACATTTTTATACTATAGGTGTTCAGTACATAATGAAAAACCTGGCCTGTACGAGCAGGGGAACCCAAGTTGTGCAGAAAAAAATATGTTTGCAAACTAGTCTAAGAAATACGCCACTTTAATAAAAAGTACATAAATTATCTCTCAAGAGCTCGAATTTCAATAACGTTGGTTTATTGTAGTAAGTTTTATTTTTATTTTTTATTAAAATATATTTTAATGATTATTATTTTTCAAGAAATATGAACTGAAACTGAAATATTTCAATAATAATGAACTCTTCATTATTATAAAAAAGAGTTTCATTAATAATATCTCGTAAATAACTTAATAATTTTAACTAAAAAAACAATAACTTTATAGAATAATAAAATTTTCCTCCATTTTCAATATGATTTTTCAAATCACACTAACAGTTCATTAGGCCTTAAGATCTCGTAATGTGGTATATGTACCTTATGTTGATGTGTTTAATAAACATAATTGGTGATCCTTATGTCATATGTATCCTTATGTTATATAAACTACTAAATTTACAACTCGTGTGTGGAACAATACGGAGCTTAAATAACATGCGTTATTACTTGTAGTAATGTAATCATAATAATAATAGAATGCCTCGTTGGTCTAGTGGCTACATGTGAGGATGCAGACACGATGGTCCTGGGTTCAAATTCCAGGTCGGGCCAATAAAATGTTATTAATATTTTCTGTCGAAAATTGTCAGTCCGGAGTCTGGAAGTTGGAAGTGTGTACACTCCCGTGCCTCGGAAAGCAAGTAAAGCCGTTGGTCCTGCGCCTGACTTTTTCCGGTCGTGTCGGATTGCCGTCCCATTGGGTTATATGAGTTAGGCAATAGAAAGTGCACTAGTGTTTGCGCATACACTTGTGTACTATAACATAGAATAATAACGCTTAGAAGGAGTGTAGGCCCAAGCGAATTGAAGTCATTGAAATAGTTACTAGTCTCAATACATTTGACGTCATGTCAGTCGTCGAAATGTAACCAGCTATGGAAATATATTTACCACGATTGCGTAATATCTTAAATAATAAAAATAAATAATTATTTAAAATTATTATTTTAACTTTTTTAAATTACGTACAAACAACAAAAATACTGTTCAACTAATTATTTTTTTTTTTAGCTCTTTTTTAAAATTTAAAAAAGAGCTCATTATAACAATAAAAGCTAAAATTAAATAAATAATATTGCAATATATAATTATAATACTTATTCATTAATTGTAATCGTTTTTAGCTTTCCTTCGAATCTGATTGCTTCTTCTTACATATCCCGTCCTTATTCCATACAAATCTACTATTTATCACAATTTACTATCAGAAAACCTTTCAGCGTTGTTTAATTAATTTTAATGAAAAAATAATAATGTCCAATATTATTGTCTGAAAAATTGTCACATCTGAATACAACCTACGTAATAATTCAAATTAATTAAATGCAAAAAAATATAATTCATAATTCAAGTTCAAACAATATCATTTTCTTACTTTATGGGGAAAATGTGTATTTACTTGCAACATAATTCGGTCGTATGTGGGCGTGTCGGTGTATGTAACGTACATGACACTTACACACACATTAATTCTAGTTACTTCAATTTTGAGCGAAACTTTGTATCACACTATCCTTCTAAGCGTTATTATTCTATGTACTATAATATGTCCTGCGCAGTTGGCTAATCTCTCTTGAGATTGGCCGCCGTGGCCGAAATCGGTCTGGAGGACTATTATTATTAATGTAATCATTCCAAGGACTAACTTCATAATTAGATAGACATTGGTTGACTTACTACTCCTACAATGATTAGTGAGTTAAGATGCCATCAATAAACGAACAAGCCTTCAATATAAAAGGTAATGATTGACGCAGCCTTTTTAAATTGATGTATAAGGCTTGGGGTGAATCGTTGTTTTTGGGGGTTCCCCATTTCTCAATGTATATCTTCAATAAGGCTTTGAATATT
Organism: Nymphalis polychloros; assembly: GCA_905220585.2. NCBI lineage: Eukaryota > Metazoa > Arthropoda > Insecta > Lepidoptera > Nymphalidae > Nymphalis > Nymphalis polychloros. Next base: position 8,681,848 of record HG992247.1, read on the forward strand.
TTATAGTATGCTATTGTAAGTAGAAACGGATATAACACTTTGCGCGTTGTAACGTGTCACTAATCTTAAAATTGAAAAATTATTACTCAACTCACGTTTATGTTCATAACAATTGCGTGTTCACGCAATTGTAATGCTTGGTTCAAATACCGTTTTCAAGTACTTGATTATACAAAAAGTTTTTATATAAAAGTCATTACAATCTGTACGCTGTCATATTTTATATTACAAGGTTATAACTACTATTTGAAGCAGATATTATGTTTATACTGGTGGTAGAACTTTGTACAAGCTCGTCTGGGTTGGTACCATCCACTCATAAGATATTCTACCGCAAAACAGTACTTGGTATTGTTGTTTTTCTGCTTGAAGATTGAGTTAGCTATTATAATTACAGCCATAAGGGACATAACATCTTAGTTCCCAAGGTTGGTGGCGCATTGGCGATGTAAGCGGTGGTTAACATTTCTTACAATGCGAATATCTATGTGCGTTGGTGACCAGTTACAATCAGGTGGCCCAAATGCTCGTCCTACCTATACTAATACTAATCTGTCTATCTGTCTGTCTGTTACGCTTTTACGGCTAAGCTTCTGAACAGATATCTATAAAATTGAATATGAAGCAAACAAAGCAAAAATATGTAGCATCTGTCCCCTTCATATTCATCTATCTTCTTACTTAACAAGTACTTAATGTATATGTCTTCATTAAACTTAATATTTAATTAAATAAATATAATATGACTGTGGTAATAATATTGACACTACAGCTGGTAGGTTTTTGTTTTTTATATGATAAACAAACAAAATTCTTACTTTATACATGATCGCGTGCCCATTATTATGTTCAAATGTTACAACGATTTAACGTTTTTCCATTATGCTGTAATCTTGAGACTAATCCTTCTCTAAAGGGTTATTAATCAAAATGAAGATTTTAATCAACGAAGTAAAATTACCAGATTGAAATTTTACGAAGTAATATTAATGTATTCAGTGATTTTTTATTACGAACAAGCTTTTCTCGCGGCTATTACAGGACTTAAGAAATGGAGTATTAAATTGTTTTAATTATTTTCGGGAAATCCTTTTATTTATCGGTGTAATATTTCTGATGTTGATTACATAAATACAGATAAATCACAGTTAATTAATCAAGTTTGATTATAGTTAATTTTGCAGTTTCCAAATTAATAATAATAAGAGATCATCTGAACAGAGGAGGAGGCTTGTTATATATTACACAAGTCAACACGAATTTGGTGACCGAGTTGTGTACCCGATTTTGATTTCTTATACCTATTTAATAAAAAAAAATGATATTTTTATCTCATAAAGTTTGCTTTTGTAGCTATCAGAATGATATTTCAAATTTTAAAGAAAATAGTTAGTTCTTTTATTTCAGTTATATATAAAAAGATATCAATCATTGTTTTTTTTTTATTTGCATCACTTTTATTTACTAAAGACAGTTAAAACTAATTTATAAATACACAAAAATAGTAATTAAATTTTAAAAATGCATATTTCTGGTTTTTATTTTGTATGCAGGTGCACTTTCCCGAATCAGCACCCAAACCTCCCATCGTGTTTTTTTTGTATGATCCCTGATTTCGTTGCTCGAAATCCATGAAATCTTGCTCAAAATGTGATGCTCCTCTGAAAATGCTCCCAAGTTGTTTTTAAATTGATCTAAGTGAGCATGTAACATATGTAGTTTCAGGGACGTTCTGCATCCCATGATTTTAAAGGTATCAACAATTTAGAAATAAGCTCTTTGTAATTTTCAGCTCTATTATGGTCGAGGAAGCCATCTATCACTAGCTTAAGGCTGTGCCACTCCTGCTTGTCATATGTGTTCAGTAACTATGGGAATTTTTCACATGCCGTTATTTTTTTATTTGTGGACCGACGAAAATGTAAGATTTAATTTTAGCGCCTGACAATTTAGGAAAAAAAATCTTTAAATATTAAAAAGCTTGATGCTTTAACAAATTCCTTCATTAAATCTAATTTTATATGCAACGGAGGTATTAAAATTGGCTTGGGTTTCACAACAGGTGTATTCTTGATATTGTTTTCCTAACTGTAACTCAGTCCGCTTAAGCTGTTGATGATGAGTACTGTTGATTGTGAAGAGCGTCGGCTCTACTGTCCCATAAAGAATGGTAGCATGGATACTTAGTATATCCTCCTTGCATTCCCACCAAAAAAACTAAGGATCGTAAAATCCCCTGTCACTCAACAATGTTGTAACTGTACCTGTACCTTCTAAACCACTTTTGCAGTTATTACATAAGAAATGTGGTGCCTATATTTTATTCTGACTTCGGATAGGAAGTTTAAAATAAGCTTCATAGGCTTCACAAAGTCTTTTAGTAGTGGATAAACTGTTTTTTTTTTTAACTTTCACTTTAATAAATTCCCCGCAAATATATCAAAAAGAGTCCACGTCATTTTTACACATTTTGGCAGACATTTTAACGCTCTGATAAACAAAACACGTTGATTTTCTAAAAAAGTGTGTGCGCATACTGTGTAATGCTTTGCTGCTTCCCGTTCTACACCCAATATCCCCAAGTACCCCTCTTTCTTGGTTATTAAAAGTGATAGTTCCTAGGCATTTGGCAAAAATCGCATATGTTTATTTATCATCGTATAAAGTACAAAAACAAACTTTTTTCACGTGCAAGCTCGTCTGGGTTACCACCCACTCATCAGATATTCCACCGCAGAACAGCAGTACTTGGTTTTGTTGTGTTCCGGTTTGAAGGGTGAGTGAGCCAGTGTAACAGGCACACAGGACATAACATCTTAATTCCAAAGGTTGGTGGCGCATTGGCGATGTAAGCAATGGTTAACATTTCATACAATGCCTAAGTCTATGGGCGTTGGTGGACCACTTACCATCAGGTGACCCATAAGCTCGCCCGCCAATCTATACCAAAAAAAAAAAAATCGTCTTCGTGTTTTGTTACTAAATTATAAAAGTATAAGGGATTTGTTTAGTTCGCCAATTAAAGTTTGAATAGCGTTGAGCTTTCTCTAAGGCTTTACGAATGAATAAGGAATTAGGGCATCTGATTCTCATCTGCCTTGAATTTTTTTTTTATTATTCTGAAAAACGGGATCGATTACATAAACTTTAATTTGTTACTCCGAAGATGTTAGGTTTATTGTAATATAGTAGTTGTAATTGTAATATTTTTGTTAAATTAATGTTGTATCTTTTTTGGAACATTTTATATATAGAACTCATACAAAAATGTCACTATATGTGTGTATGTAATTAAGAATTATATTGATAATATAAAGGGATTCGTACTCTAAGAGCATCGTTCATGTTATTGATTATCATTCGAGAGACTGGATCTGCGAGGATCAGCCAAGCAATTAAGGTATGTTTAGCAAATATATTGCGTTTTTCATTGTTATTTGCTATGCAATATCGACTAATTACAGGTGTCGCTTTTATAACAAAAGATCTAAAAGTATAAAGCATAAATCAAATTTATTGTAGTTTTAAAGTTTCTTAGGATTTATTGCTATTTATACTGATTTTTGATGACTTTATACTGACGCTGTAGTATTAAACATTTTAACAAAATATATAAATATTAAATATATAAAGAATAGTAAAACATAAGGAAATTAAAAAATAACGAATGTTTATAAAGGCAACTTATAAGCCTCACTAGCACTTAAATATTCCCTCAACAAAGCTTACAGTGACATTGTTGCTCGAGGAGACGGATGATATTATAACCAGTATTTCTTTGAGTAATTATTTAGACTTTCGATATTATTATATATTATTTGTTCAAAAGTAATTTTCAATTAAATTACTGGCTTATTGATTGTAGCCTTTTTTTTTCGCTGGAAAAACGCTTTTTCGCGTTTCCCACGTGAAGTGGGGGGTATGTGGGGCTCACCAGCGCTACAGGCGCCGGACTACCCACTAAAAAACCAGCTGTATCCTCTCCATCTGGTCGGAGGACGCCACGGGATCGCTTGCGCATGCTACCGTGACGTCCCGACGGTCGGCCCGCCTATGCGGGCCTCCGTTTCTAAGGGGGTTCCCGGATACGGGGAACCCACTTAAGGCGGGGGGAGAAGGTGCGCATAGCGCCGACGCCTCCTACCCGGTCTTTTATGACGGATCCAATCAGCGGAGGCATTTTCCTCGCGCTGTCGCTCCGCGGCCTCCTTCTGCGACATGACACTCTCCCAGAAGGAGAACATTTCCAACCAGCACCTCTCGCTGTTGAGTATGGCTTTAATCACACTTGGCTGCGAGAGATCTCCGCCGACTACCACCGCCAGGGAATACCTCTGAGGCCCCCACGCAGCACACTCCATCAGGGTGGTGGTGTTGGTGTGGTGCGCCTCTGGACACGGCGCACCACACTCATGGCAAGAGGGTGATACCTCGCTATCCTGTGCAGGTACTTACCGAAGCACCCGTGTCCAGTAAGTACATTTTTTTTTTTTCTTTTCACGCAGTGGAAACCTTCAAGAAGGTACCCAACTCTCTTGGGGGAGAGACCGGGTTATGTGGGATTCTTACCCACTAAAACCACTGCGATGGCCGTCCTCGGCACGGATCGGAGAGGCTGCGGGATCGTGTTGATATAACGCATCCGCGGCCCCTCCCGTGCTGTGCTCCGCTCGTGGCTCGGCGGAGCTCTCCTCAGGGGGCGAAAGTAATCCCGCCCCCCCGCACTCCTCGCTAGTGCGTACGGCAGCGCGAGGCCATTCGGGCTGCCGTCCTCCTCAGGGCCGTTTGAAATTGGACACGTGAGGCCCCCACCTCACGCATCCACGGCCCCAGGGTTACGCCCTATATTTAAAGCCCCGGACGTTGGGGCTGTGGGATCCGCCCTTTCCGCACGGGGACGTATCGCATCCACTGTCGCCAGGCCCGCCGTGAGGGTCCCCAGGTCCTCCTCCCATCGGGCTATCAGGGCTTGCTGGGCTAAAGCCCTGATCCGCTCGACCTCTGCCGACCCTGGACGGTCGCCGCAGCCTCTCGCCTCGGCCCGGAAGCGATACACCTCTGCGAGCACCTCCGCCTGGAGTTCCCAAGGCGGATCGCCCGCGAGGAGCGTCGTCGCCGTCCAAGACACCGTACGGTACCCTCTTATCGTCCTCACCGCTATGAACCTCTGCGGCCTACGCAGGGGGGCCCGGTTGTGAGCGGTGAGCGCGTCGACCCATATCGGCGCCTCTTTGCCGCCCGGTCCTCCCACGTTGGGTAGGAGGTGGCCCAAGGCGGCGGCGGCGTTGCCTGAAGCTCCATCGCCCGTTCAGGATCAGGCCCAGGTACTTCAACTGGGCCTGCACCTTGATCACCGTCCCATGGATGGTGATACTCGCTCCTCGAGGGGAGCCTCTCCGCGGACCGTGGAAGAGGAGGGCCTCCATTTTAGATATGGAGACCCTCAGGCCCAGCATTTCCATTCGGTCCACAGTCGGAGCTGTTCCGAATCCGGCCTTATTGATTGTAGCCTTACCTTATATAGCTTCACATAATATTTACGTTATGAATTGAATAAATTTACTTATAACTTATTACAAACAACATCCTCAAACATATTCGAAATATAAATAATATTTACCTATATTATGTAAATCTACTTATATATTAGATAACAATAAATATTCCAAGAACATTATTAATATAAACCATTATTTTATATTATAAAAGTTGATATTTAGTTCTTAGTTCGAGTATAACGTAGTTGAGACGCGATTTAAATACCGAGGTATGTTATAGTTTCAATATTAACGACAACTGTAGAAAAGTTAGCGTCCGGAGTTTTGTACAAAAAAATATAAGAAAATTGAGGAAATAATAAGAATATGTAACAATTACCTTCTTTCAATGTACAATCATTTACATAGAAATTGCATTCGAAATTCATTTTAAAAAAATGCTATTACGATATTATTTGTCATATTCTACTTCTACATACCTAAGACCTAGCTACAAAAATTAAAACGCTTTGAACTTTAGAACTTTAATATATACGGCGATTCTGCATCATTAAAAGATATATATTTATGCTTGGGGTTTCTCTGGCAGATAGAATCCGAAATGAGGACATTCGCCAGAGAACTAAAGTCACCGACATCGCGCGTAGAATTAGCACGTTGAAGTGGAAGTGGGCTGGTCATGTCTCCAGACGTATTGATGGCCGATGGAGCCGACACGTGTTAGAGTGGAGACCACGTTTAGGCAAACGTAGTGTAGGACACCCTGCAACAAGGTGGATCGACGATTTGAAAAAGGTGGCAGGTACGGGATGGATGCGGGCTGCCCAAGATCGGGATAGTTGGCGTTCTTTGGGGGAGGCTTTCGTCCAGCAGTGGACGGCGATAAGCTGAAAAAAAAATAAATAAAAAAAAATAAAAAATAAAAAAAATTAAAAATATCATAAGGATCTTTTTAATTTCAAATCACCGAGTATTTTATTTGAGGTTACTTATAACTCTTATATAAGTAGATTTTTATTATTAATTGAAATAGAGAGGAAATTTGCTATAGAACAAACTTTCATTCAAGGATTATAGAGTTAAAAAGGGGTTTCCAGTTTTTATATACTGTAATGCGATTCTGTAAGAACTCTCTTCATTATTCACCCGTGGCATGTTGACAACCGACTTAACGACATACTATTTTGATGCATGTATTCTTCAATGTTATAATTATTATGGTCAATGTCAATGTCGCACATTACTTTCTGACATTTCATGAGCGGTATCAGCGGTGGGGGTTTGAGTTTTTTCTTACAGAATAGCCGTACTCACTATTCACTAATACAGAATATATAAATAAAAATATTGAATTTATATTGCAAATTTCAATATAGCAAGGCAGCAGGTGTATTTTGTGTTTCGTCGCGTCTCCGAACGGTTTCAGTTGCGGACCTTTCGATGGAGGCGCTCGCAGAGCTTTAACAGTTACAATGAAAGCGGCCCTGGCGGAGCACGCCCGTGCCGCCCTCACGGCGCTCTGTCACTCATTCGATACGGACGCGTAAATAATTCTGGACACGAACTTTGTCCGCACGAAAAACTTGATTAATTATTATCCTTGCAACTTTATCTCGTGCTCTCGTTAGGATTCGGTATAATATTTCATATCGGTTATTTTTGTACGTTGTGATGTGATGAGACGTGATTTTTATTTGAGATTGATATTTGTGTAACTTGGTAAGTATATTTTGTTAGCCAAAATATATATTCTATTATTAGAAAATGTGATAGCATAAATATGCATTTTATTTTCATTTTAATTGTTGAAATTTCGATTTTTCTTTGCATTGTTTACTTATCTATTGTTATTTTTAAAAAAAGGTAATATTAGAAACTATAAATTCTACCTATAGGTATATTATTTTGTTCATAGTATTGTGATTATTTTATTTCGTTATTTAAACATATATTTTGGATTGAATAAATGTTCGATGTCCGTGAAGTTTTATCCATCGGCAAAGATTTTTGGAGGTCATTTATTCATGGATATATTTATTACGTCATACATTTAATGAACAGTTGTACTAAAGTCAAAATTTCATCATAAATCTTTGACGTCTGATAAGAATTTATAATTTAAAAATGCCTTTGCTAGTTGTTGCTTGTTTACAGCTAGTATAAAAAATAGTTTAAAATAATAATTTATTTAAGAATAAAATGTGTCCATTAGAATTATTTGAAATAAAATAATTTGGAATAAAACTTTGTAATTATATAAAGTTTTATAAAAATCATATCTACATATATTTTTGTGTTATTGCTATTATCCTAAAAGTATATTAACTCATCTAATTAGAAATAGGTATAAATTATTTAACTGGCCCTTACAAATAATTTTAGTTTCCTTCTCCGTCCTTCTTTAATATATCATTCCATTAAATACATTACAGTATAAATTTATGAAATAGGTTAAAGCTTTTTCAAAAGAGCAATTTAGAATGATATTGAAATCACGGATGTGTTTATTCATTTTCATTGGGGATTTCTTGTTGTTGTATTCAGTAATTCGTAGTGTTAACCACCCGACGATATATTTGGTACAAAAAAGAATACTATGTTGTTTTAATTTTTCGGTGAAAGAATAAGTAAGCCACTGTAATTACGAGCAAAGAAAACATCTTATGTAGAATATTTGCCGGTTTGTTTTTTGTTGAAAGCGAACTTTGCGGAAAAAAATAAATGTGACTCTATGCACATTTGTGTTTTCATATACTTAAATTTTATAATTTATCTCTTAAATTAAAAATAAAGACATGATCGAGACTAAATATCATTAAAATTTATTGAGAATTCATGAACAACGTATTTTGATTCAAAGCTTACCCAAGGGCTAAAACATAAGAGTACGAATGTACCCCTTTTAAATATACAAATAACAAATGAAAAACTCCTTAATAAAATATATTATAGGAAATTTGTATTTATATTATCATGACCCTCTTCTCAAAAGGAGAGGCCTTAGTCCTTCCGTAGGATATTTACAAGCTCTGGTACCTTTCTGTTATTAATAGTTTTTGTATTAAAAATAATATACTATTTCAATAGGTTCAATATAATACGATATTAAAATTACAGTATCACCTACTGTTTTGATTTTGGTTTGAAAAGCGATACGATCAAGATGATTCGATTTTGAGATTAATGTATTTTGTAATTTATATGTACATAATGAGGATCTATATCTATTAGTAAAATTTTGCAAGTTAATTTTAAACTAGTTCCCAAATTAGCAGCAAAATATTTAACTTTTAAATACGTATAAGTATATATATATATCAAAAGTAAGGATTTTATTATGTATTTTTATACATTCGACTATTGAAGTAAATAAAATATAATATTTCGTCCTAGTTTAGTCCTCGTGCATTTTTCTTTTTTTCTGAATAAATTAAAACTGTCTCCAGATAATATGAACGTACATAACATATTAATTGATATTAAAAGTCTTAGAATAATTAGTTTTAGAAAATTAATAACTAGAAATTATATAATATTAAAAAAAAATATATATCAATGTTATAATATTAGAAAATCGATAAGATTTTTTAGTTTTTTATGGAGCTACATATGCACATTGCACTAAGATTATTAAAAAGTGTATGAAACATGATACAATTGTTTATATCAATTAATTATACGCTGTTTTCACTCAATAATAGGTTTTTGTTGACGTTGGAAACGAGGTGTTAAAGTCTATATTTACTTTATTACTGTAAAATCAGGTATGAATATTCATCAAGCATCATATTTTATCATCACAGAGCTTTGGCTTTAACATCAAATAAGCTTTTTAGAAACATTTTTACAGGTGAGTTTGTCACCAATATGGTTAACTATTTGGAAAGGTTTTTTTTTACGTTTTTTTATAACATGTATCCTATTATATATATGTTTATAATAAAGAAAAATAAGATATTTTATTCGGGGTCTGTATATATATATATATATATTTTATTACGGGCACATATAAAGTCAATGACTCACACTGAAAAGTTCAGCCCAAAAATAGAAACAGCTTTGTATTGTAAAGAAATTGAATTATTCGGTAACATATTGAAGTTCTCCATATTGAACATCGAACATAGACATGGAAAAAGTTTTTCGCTTACATATATGAAAATTCAAGTGAAATTGGGAACTACTGAGTATTATTTAACTACCATCGCTCGAGATGTACGACGAGGTTTGAAAACTTATGAATATGTTTCAATCATTGAAAGCACTTTGGTATATTATATGTAGTAATGTTGCTTCGAAAGCAATTTAAATTATTGGAATCAATTCTAGAATCTTATTTATTATTTATATCATACAAGCGATTCGAGTGAAAACGAAATTTATATGTTTATGTTTAATTGACCAGACTTACATTTGCGTTGTGTTGAAAATTCATTGTATACGAAGGGTAGATTACGTCCGTGTTTTTTTTTTATTGCATTGGTAGGCAGACGAGCTTATGGACCACCTGAAGGTAAGTGGTCACCAACGCCCATAGACATTGGCATTGTAAGTGATGTTAACCATGTCTTACATAGCCAATGCACTACAAACCTTGGGAACTATGATGTTATGTCCCTTGTGCCTGTAATTACACTGGTTCACTCACCCTTCAAACCGGAACACAACAATACCAAGTACTGCTGTTTGCGGTAGAATATCTGATGAGTGGGTGGTACCTACTCAGACGAGCTTGCACAAAGCTCTACCACCAAGTATGGGTGTGGGTTCCGGTGTTCAGTACCATATATCCTGTTCTGTACCCTTAACAAATTGGATGCGAAATTTCGTGGTGATTGGTTGCTTTTTTTATAAATTTTAATTTTAAATTAATAATGCTCCTTTACCTCTCCATTTAACCTTATAGCTTGTGTTAAGAGTGAGGATAAAATTAATAAGGGTTCAGGATCAAATCTGCAACTTTTACATCGCAAGACGGACCATTGTCATTAAACCATAACGCTATTGACGCTTTTTTAATATAACTTATTTAGATAATGTAAAATTGTGGAGTTAGTATTCGCTTATTATTATGCACGATCGGAATGTAATCGTATATAAATTAGATAAATACATTTTTATCAAACAGAGTAGAAATTATATTTTTTTGGTTGGAATCAACTTTTCGAACCGGTATTTGCAATTTAACTAATCCTGCAATATAATCCAAAAGTGATTGCAAGAATTTACTTGAGTATGTTTTGGTACTATATATTTCTTGATTTCGCTGGCTTATTCAGTGGTTTTAACTATATCTAGGAATCTCTTTAATATCCGGGCTTATAATGGTACTCGGATAGTTTTAGAATGTGTCACTAGTGGCGATTTGATAAGAATAATATTAATGGAATTTAAAAAAATTACGGCCTTACTTATAATCGTTATTAAGCGGGCTTCTTTCGAATGTCAAATCAATAATGACAGAAAGAGCAAAATCAGTGTTTAATTAAATAGCCGCTAAGCAACGTTTTTAAGTAAGGCCAATAATGGTTTATGGCTTAGAATAAGTTATAGTATTTAAATTGCCATTTCCTTTTTTATGTTTGGACATGGCTCTGTTACTTTATTATGACATAAAACAGTATTGTATGATTCGTTTAAGACCTAATAGAAAACAAAATTTATATCTATTAATGATTTTTATTATGCTTTTTGATATTGCTTATTAGTTGTGCCAGTGGGGCACAGATTTTTAATGCCAATCTTAAGTAAGAAATATGTTTTTTTTAAGATGACATTAAAACAATTTGAACAATGTTACTTAAGCAATATATACACATATATAAATATGTACATTTTACAAAACTCACAGTCCTGTGGACATCTCGATACTTTTAGTTAAGCTGTTCTATAATAATGAAGTAATGAGTAAATGAAACAAAAATTACTATTATAGCCGTAACGTAAGCCATAACTATTATAACCGATTTGGAACTAGAGGACTATGAAACTGATAGTTTTTACTTTTACAAAACAGTTTGGATAAAAATAAAGTGTCTCTTGAAAAATTGTAATTGCAGTGGCTCCGAATTATTTAAATTTATGTAAGTAGAACGGAAGATTCAATATCTATCCATAAATGAAATTTCACTATCATTTTAAGTATAAAAATGACAAGAAACTTATAGTTTCTTGAATGTTGTTTAATCCAAATGAAATAGTTATATTATACTTATCTAGCTATCCGCCTTGGCTTCGCACGGGTAGAATAAGGGTTATAAAAAAAATCTTATATATCGTAATACATCTGTAATTATAACTATTTTGGTTTACGCGGCCTACGTCATTAAGCCTCCCAGTCGCCTTGATGTTTTCAGACACATTCAATAGTCATCGTCATAAATTAGACAATTTACCAAAAACTTCACCAAGAGTAGCTCATTTTGTGATACTCGTTTAAAAATTTGTTCGGTACATTTTGAGTTTATCGCTATTAGACAGACAGATGGACAGACGCGGCGGGGGACTTTCGCTTTATAATATAAAGTTGTGTTTATATAATAATGTTGTAAAATAATAGTTCAAGCACTTATAGTAAAAAATATACTAGTAGACAAACACAATTATAGCGTACATATAACTCATGCCAACTTCATTTTAATTATAATTGACTTTATAATTAATATCGTCTATTTCCTTTTTACACCACGCCCGGCTAGACGAGTTCGAAAGTAATTATAATTATTATGTATGTGAGAATGAGATTATATCATGAAAATAAATCATATTAAGATGAATATTATTGTACAGTGTACACTTTCGTTTTAATCTTTCGTTATGAATATTATCCATTATTTATATTTTAAATGTATGTATATATTTCACTATCGATTTGTTACCTCTCACTTAATTTTAATAAGCGATGAATATAATATTTTATATTAATTGAAAGGATTTGTAATATATGAAACATGATATAAGATTTAGTAATAATATTTTGTGCGAGGAACATCATTAATTTCACTAAGGGTAGGGTCCTGCTTTGACGTTTAGAAAGTTTAGTTAAAACTGAAAATGGTTGTGCCACAATGAAGTATATCTTCTTTTTAATGATATTTAATAATCTGAAATGTGCCTTCTGCTTATTTTCTTATAAATTCAGCTAATAAACATTGCTATAAAGATATTAATTATCATAATTATTTTCATGTTTTACTTAGGTAAAGCTAAGCTATAAATAAGAATTTTTAATTTCTTTAATTAAAAAGCAAATGAATATGTCGTTCTTTTAATTAGTTTTGAAGAGAATAATTTACGTACTTCGTAAAAAAGACTATGATGACTTTCATAAAATAAATTACACATATATATATATATTTAATATATATAAGAAAATGGTATATATATATATATAACACAAATATAATTTAAACTGCCATTTTCTTATATATATTAAATTTAAAAACTGTGTTTGTTATATCGTATTTTTATTTTCGAAATATCATTCGTTTTGTAAAAAGTATATAAGTTTGTATTTTTATAATAAATACTTAGTATTAGTAAATATATGGACGATTCTCTTCATGTTTAGTTTTATCAAGTAAACAACAGCTGTAAGTACGAATCGTTTGCCTTATTCGAGAGTTGATCACTTTGTGTTATAAAGATAGGTATCGATACTAATTGTGGCTCATACGGTGATACTCAATTCGATTTAACATCAGGTACTCTTTATTAAAGCTCGATACGGTTTCTTTCAGTGTCGACCATTTCGTATTACACATATTGCAGAGTGCAAAGTAATTATTCTTTTAATTAGAAAATCAGCCATCAAAGAACATTTCGTAGTTCAAAATATACGGCTTACTAACTATTTTCTCGGGAACATACATTGCTATGCAGATGATAGTACAGTGCACGGGGGATACCACGGACGCGCAGGAGCTGGGCGGGCGGAAACTGAGGATCTTGTTGTTGAGCTCGATAGGACGTTCGGACTCATTGCCAAATGGGGCTCTGATAATCTTGTTGAGTTCAACACCAAGAAAACACAGGTATGCGCTCTCACAGCGAAAAAGTCACCATTTTCCCCTCCTCCTTCCCTCTGTGGCACTACGCTGGAGATACAAGGCAAAGTCGCGATACTGGGAATTGACGTTCGGTACGACCTCAATCCAAAGGATCACATCGAGGCTGTTATAAAAACAGCCTCACGAAAACTCGGAGCCCTGAACAAGGTGCGTCGTTTTTTCACGCCACAACAACTGCTCCTGTTGTATAAAACATAGGTGCGGTCTTGCGTCGAATATTGCTCGCACCTTTGGGACGGCTCCGCTAAGTACTTACTGGAGGCCTTGGATCGGTTGCAGCGACGTGCGGTTCGCATTATTGGCGACGTGAAGGTCACCAACACCCTCGAGTCTTTACAATTGCGTCGAGAGATAGCGGCACTGAGCGCTTTCTATCGACTGTATCACGGAGAGTGCTCAGAGGAGTTATTCACCCTCATTCCTGCTTCCCCTTTCCTTCACAAATCTATGCGTGCTGGCTCTCGATGTCTCCGCCTAACTGTGACATCAATTCCATCGCGCACGAAGAAATTTGGCACCTTTTTTCTTTGTCGCACTTCTTAAACATGGAATTCGTTACCAGTACACGTGTTCCCCTCCTCTTATGACCTGGGTTCCTTCAAACGACGCGTGAAGAGGCATCGTGCGGGCTGGCAAGGCGGGGGCGGCTAGTGCAAGTCATTCTTCCTGACTGCACTAGCCGTCGTCGCGTTTGGACTTTACTACCACTTACCATCAGGTGGAGTAGAGTCATTTGCCCTCCCTGCAAAACAAAAAAAAAAAATACAGTCTATAAACCCGTATTAAAATTTTGACCAATAACATTTGAACAAAAGCTCACAATTTTTTTTATGAAAATGCGTACAGGTTATCCCAAAAAATTATAATAAAAATGTACTAAGATTAGAAGACTAATAATAATATAATATAATAATATATATATATATATATATATAATATTATATATATATATATATATATATATATATATATATAATCGACAGTTTTTTTCAAATATATTTTATTCTGCTTATGCATAACGCATAACATAAAAATGTCTAGGCTTATACATAAGCATGGTTTGATTTTATGAATGTGCGAATTATAGTACATATAATTAACTGAGATGAATGTATGTGAAGTGAAAGGATCGACCAAAGGAAAGACAATCTAGTTCTACCCTGATCAAGGGCCAGGGCCGGCGCTGTATACATATTGTAAAATCCTATGTTGACTATATTAACGCAAAGCTGATGTATATATCTGACGTAACACTTGAGGACGGCTGACCTCGATAACCCTGGATGGATTTTTACATCATAGTATCCAGGCGCTCTAGAAAGGATTTAACAAATAACACACGAGTGATTTTGTTATTAATATATAGAGTGTTATTGCATATAATTTATTAGCTCGTGCATTGATTTAATAGTTCAGAATATGCTTTATCCTTTCGTACAATTAAGTTAAATGTTATTTTCTGGTCTGTGTATCTTGTAGATAAGGAAACATTATGATTTATCGACAATTTTTTTAATTTCCTGTAATTGTTTGGAATATTTTCTGATTTTTACCTTCTATTTATATTTTCCTTTTTTTTAATCAAATTCGAAAAAGGCGGCTATATATATGTTTGATTTTAATTTAATTTAATTTTGTTTATGAATTTCTCAAAAACGACTAGAACGATTATATGGCCTAAATTGCGATAGCTTAGTGGACTATATTAAGATTAATAGAAAGAGAGACTGTTACCTCGAAATCCGGGCTCCTACACGTAAAGACAGAAGCGCTCTCTTGGTTTTCATACACTTGGAGAACACGAGCGATGGGATGGCTGATAGTATTTGTTGGATAGGTCAAGGATAATTATTCTTTAATTAAAAATTATAGTTCGTTACACTAACTGAATTTTAAACACACGTCATACGTCATAATTACATACGCTCTAACTCTAATACATTACATTGTATTTCATATAATTTCTTAGACTGTCATCAAAGTATGATTTTTATTGTTTTTTTTTCAATATTATTTTATAGTTAACACTGTTGTCTTCCGTAATATAACTATGGAGATATAATAATTCATTATTGTAATATCTAATTAATATTTCATGTTTCTATCGGAAATATTATTTTTAGTCTCAAGTTTCAGTAATTAATTAATTAATTTTTAATAAAAGTGCCAGTGATTTTATAATTTCCAGCACACATTGTCTGTATCTTTTTTTTTTATTGGTCGAGTAAGTTAAAGGAAATTAAACAAAAAGCATTATTTTCCTTACAATAATATATAAAAGTTAGTCTAAAATAGTAGTTGGTGATATTATACATATTTATAGCTTCAAACTTTTTTTTTGTTATCACTTGGTTGGCCGATTTCCATTTCAATGCATTGGTGTGTAACTAGAGTATCAGTTGATTGTGTTATTCTTTTATTGTATATTTTATTTTTTGTGTTGTACTTTTTGCTGTATTCTTGGATTTGATAAATTATATTCTAACGTTCTTGCAAATATAATTTATGTATAGTTTAACTGGCTTAAGGCTGATAATAAAGTTAAAGATTTGTTTTAATTTTTATTGGCTAATTTTTTATAAATTTTTTCAAGTATTTTTTTCTATCAGCATTTAGTAGTAAAGAAGAATTCTAACTTAGGTAACATTTAGTAGTAAAAACCTAACTTAAGCCCATGAGTATTTAAGCCATAACTTATTATAAAATCGAGCTTAATTTACACTACTTATCGAGGAACCGACTCAGTAGCCCACGTGAGATGCATTCATTTCATGATGGCGAAACATGGAGAACATTCCTCGATCTAATTAACGTGTGATCTGATTAAATTATAATAACTGTCCTGAGGGTTTTTACAATGTTGGTTATTTCTGAATGTAGCAATAAAAATATGTTGTATTCAAGTATACGTAATCTTTTGCGAGAGGATCATATCATCTCGTCCCCAGTCACCATTAATGTCCAGCTTAATTTCTTACGCACTATTTTTACTTCTGATTTATTTTTTCAATATATAGATGACCTACATATCACTTTCTTAAAATATTTTGTTAGTATATAAAACTCATGGGTATATAAATTTCTCTATCCAAAGCACTCGATCAAAATAACAAGGTTCATCGAACAAAAGCAAAAGAAGATTATTTGTAAAGTATTTTTTTTTATAAAATGAATCGAGAAGAAATTTACCCTGGAGACAGATGTGAAAGAAATATTATAGCTTTATTAATATTATGGTCGATTATAAATTAAATGATTTAGACTGATAAGCAAAGGTATTGTAAATTTAGTTAAATACATTATGTGAATATATAAAGATATGTAAATTAAATGGGTTTTCCAACAGAATTCCCGCAACATTTAATTCAAATCACCCTCAATTGACACGTCAACGAAGTGGAAATTAAGCCTAATTTACATAGTGCCTAACTTTGGCCTAAATGTTTTTTTAAACTTTATGGATAAGACAGTTTTCAACAGTTTTTGACAGTTACAGATATTAAAGGAGTGTTACATTTTCGTGTGTACTGATGCAAAAAAGCTTATTTTGTTGAGCTTATTTATACATTTATAATATTAGTAAGGGAATGTCGAAAATTTCCGTACAATATTTATATTTATTAAAAAAGGAGGGATATAAAACTCGTATCATTCGAAAGATACTAGGGCGTAAATTGGTTGATTTTGTTTAAAAAGGAATAGGCGAATTTCGACCACATGCGAAACTAATTTTATTTAATACCTACGTTTTTTGTTTGTCATATATTATGTAGTATCATTTAGTTAACTTTTAGTATTTTATAATTTTATCTTAATATTAAACACTTAAAACAATTATTATATTAATCCATCACGGTGTTTTTCGGTAAGCTATTATGTTTGTATGTGACTGCCTCGTTGGTCTAGTGGCTAGATATAAGGCCGCAGACCCGGTGGTCCTGGGTTCAATTCCCAGGTCGGGCCAATAAATAGTTATTGGGTTTTTCTGTCAGAAAATTCTCAGTAGCAGCCCGGAGTCTGGAAGTTGGAAGTGTGTACACTCTCGTGCCTCGGAAAGCACGTTAAGCCGTTGGTCCTGCGCCTGAACTCTTTCCGGTCGTGTCGGATTGCCGTCCCATCGGATTATGAGAGCTAAGGAAAAGAGAGTGCACCTGTGTTTGCGCACACACTCGTGCACTATAATATCTCCTGCGCAGTTGGCTAATCTCTCTTGAGATTGGCCGCCGTGGCCGAAATCGGTCTGGAGGACCTTATGTTTGTATATTTCTATTTCTTTAACGACATATGTGATAAAAAATGTAATGATCCGCTGCTGGTGAAGGTTTCCTTTTCATAATACAAAAACAAATAAATTGTATAGAAAAATATCGAATTACATAAGAAAAATACTGAGAGTAAAGATAAATGTTTCAAATAAACCCTTAAGATGATAATTCAAGATGCACAAAAATGTACAAGTTTAATGGAGAGCTGACGATGTGTGGCAGACTGAAACTTCTAGAGAATTATTTTCACCTATATCACTGGAAATAACTCGTGAGTGTGTCTTTATTTTAAATTTCATCGCATATATCTTATCTTACATCATTTACAAGCGAAATAACTCAATAAATTAGTTGCTTCTTGTTTTCTTTAGAAATACCTCAGTCTCTAACTAAAAATATAGTATACATTTGAAATGGAACTATATTAACGCAGAATACTATTTTTCCATATAGTAAAATCCCTTTTTATGGTGGATCAAATACTCAATATCAATTGACTCTTGGTTTGTAAGGGAGCGAAACTCCGTGGGTTGGGATGAAAGAAACATCGCTTCCGTTATAACACGTGCAGGATTGTGTTCGAAAACCGAATAAATCTTACAGCCCGTCATGTGTTAAATAAAGATACTTTTTTAACTGAAATAAATGGATACAATAAATATATATGTCAGGAAATCGAGTAAAGCGTTTTCGTAAAAATTATTCTAAAATGCCATACACCTACATTTTTGTGTTTATCTATACATATAATAAATCTGTAACTGGTCGATGTCTGTACATGGAAGATAAATGAGTAAAACTTTTATCGGGGGTCTTTATAAACACAATAGAACCCAAAACAATGATTAATAAATTTTTTGTCTGTTTGTCTGTTTGTCTGTTTGTCTGTTTGTCTGTTTGTCTGTGCGTTTGTGCACGCTAATCTTAAAAACGGCTTAACGGATTTGAGTGCGGTTTTCACTAATGTATTGTGGCTAACTTCACTTAACATTTAGTGTTTGTTTTATTTCAATCGGTTCATAAATAATAAAGTTATGTCAATTTAAAGATACACGTAGAACATTTATTAAAAAATGGTTATGGTCAAACTGAAAAGAGATTAAATATTACATGTAATTTATACTTTTGCTTATGATTTATCCTATATTTTGTCCTATAATTTTTAATCTCTTTATTAATTTATTATAAGTTTAGTATCCCTACTAAAAATCAATAAATTATTATCTGTAGGAAAAGTACGCGCACCTGTTAGTTGTCAAAATCAAAAAGTTTTGTTAACAATTTCGTGTTTTCAGTAGCTTCGTGTGTTGTTTTTGCATAAAAACTAATATTGCATATATATTGTGTGTATCTTTATGATCTCATCTTATATCTTTCATAACAGTACGCTTTAAGACTGCGTGTGAGCAAGTCAGTTAACTCAGTGACAGTAATTAATACGTAATTAGTATATAGGTGTATAAACAAAGCCTAAAAAACAACTATAACAATAATACATGGTTTTAGAAGTGCTTGCTTTAAACATAAACGGTATATCACTTCTTAAAACTTTAAATAGGTATAATTTTTTCGTAAATTCGTGTTTCTAAACAACGAAATAAATAACAATTTAACGCGGAAAAAATGGCAACCATATTTTGAACTATATTTATTAGCCTCTGGATATATATAAGGAGTATTAGCCACTGGTTATGTATAAGAAGTGTAAATAGAGAAAAATAGCAATTTTGTTCAACATTAAAATAACAGAAATTACTTTAGAAGAACTCATTAATAAATGTAACAAGTATTTCGAACCGAGGAAAAATTTAACTATGGCCTGACATGTATTTTTTATGAGAAAACAAAGCAAACACGAAAATATAACCAACTTTATTACGAGTCTAGAATATTACAGTTTAAAATGCGATTTCATTGAATTAATAGTCATTGGTCAGTGATAAATTTACAGCGAATATGTGTTAGAGTAGCTCGCCAAACATCAAAGATTATTACAACGGTCTGATCTGTCACTAAAGAAAGCTATAGAGATAGCTAAAATAGTAGTGATCGAACAACAAAATACGGAGCGCATAAATAAAAGCACTGAGACGTCGTCATCACCGTCATCATCTAATGAATATCAAGTGATGAAGGGGGAGTAAAAGGGTTAAACAACACACAGTACAGAATAGAGAAGATGTGCATATTCCTATGAAGTCAGACGGGCAACTAATTAAGAAGAGAACAAAATTGTGAAACGTGGTTATATTTGCCTCATCCCAATATAAACCGATTAAAAGTATTTTGTAATCTCTCAGCTTAATTCAATTGGTCTTTGGCTACATCAAGCTTGCGACAGCATAATCATGAATAGGAAGAAGTAGATCTGTGCAAACATATAATATATAATTAAGTGTACTCAGATATTGATATTATATATTTAAAAAAAAATCACTGCAAAAATAACATAAATAAGTTAAAAATAATAATGTATTAAATGTATTAATTTATATAAAATGAATGTACCAACCCATCTTAATATTCAATATTTTAGTTTGTTATAAATTTTGTACTGTAGTCATATTCTTGCTTGCCTTTTAATTGTATTTGGTTAAAAAATATATAAATAATATATATATCATTTATTTACTGCATTTTATTGGCCTTACTCAATGTAATAATGCTTAAGCTATGTGATTTCATTTATATTTTGTTTTTGTTAAATTTGTGTTTTCATTAAGAAATTAATTATATTTGATTATAAAAAAATATATATCTTACTACACCTTTACTGATTATGATGGTTTAGCTGTTTGATTTTATATATGTTTTGATTATTTTAATGATTGTGTAATTATTGTTGGTGGAAACTTAGCTAATGTATGTATATATTTATATATATATATGCTATAAGTGTCATCTCATTTTTAACACTTAACCTACCAGAGCGGTCAAATAACTGCTTTTGAAACTTTAATTAAAATTGTTATATAGCTGCTTTTGTTTGTATATTATATATTTTTTCTACATAAAATGGCCGCTTAGGCAGCTTATTCAGATGTGTGTCAAGTTCAATGGAAAACATTTGTTTTAATTCCCTTTTTTTGTTTAATTAAATTAGTAGCCTTGGTTAAGTCTGATTTTATTTAGTCTCTGACAGAAGAAACTTTTCCTTTATACTTTATATTGTACACATAAAATAACATAAATCTATAACAAAAACGAATTAATTAATAAATTATCCATACATATAAATAAAATTGAAGTTTCTGTCTGTTATTTCAAAATAACTGCCTGTTTTAAAGGTTATATGGCTATTTACGATTTACCAAAACCAAAGCAATTATTTTTTTTATTTTTTTACTGTCTGCATGTCTGTATCTTTTAATCGTCTAAAAATTGAAAAAACCGAATTATTATAAGAACTATTTCAAGATTCCGTTTAGCCTTTATTTCATCAAAATTAGTTGAGTCTATCAAATGTTATAAAAATACGTATTTTTGTTGATATCTATTCACATAATATTATTACTCTTCCTAACTGATTCATTAACGCAGAGTCTAAACTGCGGGGGTTAGAAACTTGAAATTTTGGCAGTTGATACATTTTATAACACTAAAGAGTTGAACGATTGTTTAGAAACCAGTCATTTTTAAAGTTAGAAGCATGAAATTTAATGAACAAGCTTAAAAATAAATAAAAATGTATTTCAGCGTTTTTGAAAATCTAAATCTGAGAGGGTAAAAAAGGGGTTGAAAGTTTGTATGGGGATTCCGTCACTTTTGGTGTAAGAAGAATGATATTTAGTATTAAAGCTATGCATACGTATTTCGTCGTTTTTAGAAATTTAACTCCAAACGGGAGAAACGGGGTAAAAGCATTAGTATAAAAATTTAAAAAAATAGAAATATACTATTTGAGTTTTTTGATTGAATTAATAAACATGAATTTCAAAGTTTTTAGAAACTTTTATTTTTGTTTGGAAGAGTTGGGTGCAAATAATGAAATTCAAAATACGCAATATCTTATATCAATATCTCTTAGGGAGAAATATACGAACTTCACTATGTTGGTGATGTTTGGATAAAAAAAACATATTCCATTATTGCCATATGTACCACTTAATTGGTATTCCCTAAGCTTATATTATTGTAAAGTTTCATTAAAATCCATTCAGTAGTTTATGCGTGAAAGAGTAACAAACGTCCATACATCCATTTATTTATTTATTCCATACAAACTTTCGAGTTTATTATATTAGTAAGAAGTAGGATTATTATATGCCCTATACTGAACACACATACACTATACTGGATGGGCGAATAAATCGATTGGTAAATGTTTATATCTTATTGATTAAAAAATGATAAAATCCTTATTTTACCCGTACGAAGTCGGGACGGGCAGCTAATTACTCGCTGATAACGTATCTTTCTGTAGGTAAAAAAGGTTTTTAAAAACAGTACAGCAGTTTTTTAGTTTATTCGCTACAAACAAACATACAAAAAATCTATTTTTACTTATTTATAATATTAGTATAGATAAAGACCACGCGCGAGCGAAGCTGCGGGCAACAGCTAGTTGTGTAATATGTTTACAATATTTATTGCGGTTATTTTAGAACCGCAAGTTTCATGTAAAGACACATTTTGGAATTTTTAGGAGAGGATTAGACAAATAAAATTGTTAAAACCCAAATTATCTCGTTGATGGTCGGCTGTTCCCAAGAGATAGGAAACAAATAAGTTCTTGTCCCAATGATACGATACTAACATTATCTTTTTTTTGTATAGACATTTTTATTATTAAAGAAATACTCTTTTTGTAGTCGTTTTAATTAACTTAATATTGATTTTAGTAATAAATATAAAAATATACAAACGATGAAGCCACAAAAAATCAATTACAATGTTTTATGCCGAAGTCTACCTCGATAGCCGAGTAACAGTATTAAAAATTCTTTCTAAATGTTATACTTAATAAATGTCTTAAACAAAAATAAATATTTTTATTATGTAAGGAAATTATAATCAAGAAAACGAGCTTGAGTCTAATTCTATAATTATAGTAATTATTTATTAGTAAGAATTTCACTAATTACGAAATTCTCCACCAAACTCAAATTAGAATTAAAATTCTGTCCAAATATTTAAAATCAAATTTTGTTTTTATTTTCAATAATAAGATAACATAAGGTTTTTTTTTCTTTTACGTTAATATTTAAGTAGTGTTAAGCAAGGTGGATTTGTGCATCTGTTTATTTATTAGCTCAATTTTTCTACACCTGTGGTGAGGTAATATGTAATATATCTTTACTATAATACATATTTAATTTGATAAAAGTTAAGAAATGTGTTATTCTCTCATCAAGTTCTTAAAGGTGCTTTTAGTGTGCGGATAACGCTGACTAAACTTTAACATAAATGTAGGTCTAATTAATATATTTACTTGCAACTGAATCTTTTTAAGTTTTAATAATGTCTTCAGAAGAAGAAGCGACTGTTAGTAAGCGTTCGTATAGATTTTTTTATATATGTACATTAATAATGTTATACATAATTACGTAAAATAAACGCGTTAACTTTATTTTAATTTATTTCTGTCTGTCTGTCTGTCTGTATACCTTATCAAAATAATGAATATAATAACTTTGATTGATGCCTTTAGCAATTCGAATCATTAGCTTTAGATGCTTTAGATATTAAAAAATTATTATCGATATGAAGAAGAGGCGTGGGACGTACAGTATGATGTATTACCAGTAAGGGCGGATAGATTGCTTGGCTCGATATTGATTACCTATATCATAATATTTGTTTATACCTCATTATTTAAAGAATGACGCCGGCGAAAAAGAGACGGATAGCTAGCCAGCTATATATATAGACGACGGACATTCAACACATAGCTAAAATTATACGTATAGGCTTAAAATTTTATTCGTTAAGATTCGTGCTAAGAAATAGAGTTCTGTAAAATTTGATTTCAAAGTATGTACTATACTCCCTCAATCTTCAATTTAGTCTCCTTTTTCACACAGTGAAGACCTTCAGAAAGATACCTCGCCCCTTAGGGGTGAAATCGGGTTATCTAGGATTCTTACCTACTTAAACTACTGCGATGACCACCCTTGACACGGATAGGAGAGGCTGCGGGCCCCTCTGGTTGCAGATGCCATCCCGGCTGGCATCCTTCTCAGAGCAGTCTGAAATAGGACACGCGAGTCCCCAACTCATGTGTCCACCGTTTAATTCCTATCTTTTAAGCCCCGGGCGTTGTTGACCTTCAACTTAATCTAATCCCTCTAATTTTTTAATTTAATTTTTTTAATCACTCTATCTCATTCTTTTTTTTATCACACCATGACATATAAATATAATCAAAAATATATAGTAGAAAAATATTTTGATTCGTTTAAAAAATAGACTTATATATTTTCTTTTTCTCTTTGCGGGCGAAGTGGCGATGATTAGTCCTAGTTAAACAATGTTACTAATTAAGTTATTAATTATATAATGCTTTATGAATTATCGATTATATTTCAGAATAATATTTGATTTAATTAGCAAGGGATTACTTTATATAGCCATACATATGTATGTATGTACGCAAGCAGAATAATTGGTACAGTTCGCTATTGTCCCGACCAAGCTAATGTTTAAACAATAAACTTAGGACTTTAAGGGCTTTTGGGTCAAACATAACATTAACCTTATATGTACCTTATATCTTCTTATCTCTATAATTTACCATCTCTATTGAAAGAACAAACAGTAAACTTATAATCCTTAAGCAAAAATTCTAACTTAAATTTAATTATCAGAGTATGTAAATGTCAGCGCTAAATGTGCTTCACAATTAATTTCGCAGTTATATACTCATTCGATTCTTCGTAAAGGAAAACTGCGGGCGTGCTAAGAAAGCTCGTGTAGTGAGGAGTTTGTAGTTGTACCTACTTGAGAAAGTCGGACGAGAACTTTCAAACTCTTATCCAGTAATCTTGAAAATATGAGCGGCTTTAAGCTGTCAATAATGATCGAAATATTTTGCAGTTCTTTGCTATATCGTACTTTGTTTATTTACTCATTTTTTGACAATATATCAGAAGCGTTGGATTATAACATAATGTTTTATCATAAAATATTTATTTATTCACTCTGACTTAACTTAAATTTTTCGCGATTCTGCATTTGCAATAAAGTGGTAATGATATTTTTATACATATTCATTGACCTCTTCTTGGACCAACTTTAACAGTTGCAACATATAGTTTTGATTGAAATAAAAAGTTGCTTAATCAAAACTGGATTTTAATCACATATTGTTGAAATTAAATCGCTAGTTTAAATATTTACCTATAAATTTGAAATAAAGGTTGAAATAAAAACAAGTATCAATACGATATTTGTTGATATTATTAAGTAATCATAACTTAAATATTATCCAAAGTATGGCTTAGGAGCAAGTTCAGAGAAACTTAAATAGATATATGTTACCTAAATTTCAACTATTTACAATAAGCAATGACGTCATTATTAATTAATTAAGAAATTCAAATTTGGCAATATTATTCAAGCAGCGCGTGAATTTTAGTAATAAGTATAAGAGTATTTGAAATTAGTTTTTTTTTTCAGAAAAAGTGTACTAATATGAAGAAAAGGAGATACTCTTCTGCTAAATATTGTACACCATCAAAGCTGTAAACAAGAAAAATGTCCGGCTCGGAAGCGAACGGAGGTGATGCGATAGTGGCATACTGCGTGCCTGGTGGACCAAACTTCCAACGAGTCTACGTGAAAGTGCACGGCTATGTAGCACTTATTATCTGCCTACTAGGCTCCGTCGCCAATTCCGTCAACATCGCTGTACTTAGTCGCAAAGAAATGACATCGACTACAAACTCCATCCTCACCGCACTCGCCGTCGCAGATCTCCTGGTCATGATAGATTATATACCTCTAGCACTTCATGTATACACTACAATTGCAGAAGAGCTCAATCGCAATTCGTATGCGTGGGCAGTTTTCGTGTACTTCCATTCCATATTTAGTCAAACTTTTCACACTATTTCTATCTGGCTGACGATAACATTAGCCGTTTGGAGATTCGTTGCTATTAAATTCCCCCAGAAAAATAAGACGTTTTGTAATAAACGTAATACGAATATAGCGATTGCGGTTGCTTATGTCGTTTGTCCAATAGTGTGTCTACCAATTTATTTTGCAATGAAAATACAGGAGTTGCCCAATAAGGATAGTTTAAAAAATAATATGACAATGAATGAAACTGAATTTGTGAATGTTTCCGCTGTCGGTGAACCAACATACGCGATATCAATGACGAATAATCAATATCTATTGACCTCTATATTTTGGATTTACAGTGTTTTCTTAAAATTAATTCCTTGTGTGGTGCTATCTATCCTGAGTGTGTGTCTTATATTGAAAATGAAGTCAAGTGATAGAAGACGGCAAAAATTGTTGAAAAAGTCTGCTGTTGCTACTAATGAGGTACTAATTACTAAAATAATTGCAAATGTAAATACTTATAGCTATAGTTGAATTCATAGTATGCTTACTTTGTTCACTCAGTAGTTTTAATTGTAATTGCTAATAATTCCAAAGTTAGATTTAAAAAATATGAGTCAAAAAGTTATCATGAAAATACAAGACTTTTTATTCTTTGTAAGAAGTTGGAAATATAATGATTCGAAACTTCCAAATATTTTGTGTTTCGTTTTACTAAATTTTCGCAGTTAGTGCCTTTAGATTTCTTTAAAAGACAAATTGCATTAATACTATGTTTAAAGTTATTAATCTATCTTATTGTTTAGTTATTTAGCGCAAGAATTTCAATTTATCGCATTAAATAGAGCGAAGATTTAACGAAATTACTCTTTACGAAACATGCGATTTGGAACGAGCGTACATAATTTCTTACACCGTACTAAATCGCGTCTTTGCAATCGCCCACGAGCGTTTCTATTTTCATAGTCATCACATAAACACGGTAAAATATAAGGACATTTATGCATGGTATGACATGAGTTACCTCCCAATGCGTGGTATTTTGTGCGAAGAGAAGTTACCCTCATTTGAATACAGCTCGCGATAAGAAGAAGTACATACCTATAACTATATTAATGTGGCAAACAGATGTGTTTTTTACCTATTTCTCCCGTTCATTATTTAGTCTTAGTGAGGTAACGTATGTCGTTTATTTGATATTATAAAAATGATTATGACATTGTATAAGTTGATATAGGATTTCTCTGGGCACATGCATTTGACATTATAACCAACAATATTAAATTAGCAATATTAGTAAGATTATGTTGTGGTAGGAGAAGTTTCAAGTATAATAATATATCAAACGTCAAGATTATAATCAAACATTAATAAATTCTGATTGCAATCAACTTTGCAAGATACGTGGTATGTAGAAAATTTCATCATTAAAAAATATACAGAAATATTATTTCGATTAAATTTTAAAATGAGTCTAGAGTATCAGTTTCATTTACATGTTGGTGTTGTATAATATTAACAAAGTATTGTTCTCTATAGGGAGAAAAGGCTCGTCTAAACGAAGATGGTGGTAAGAGGGGTGGTCGTACAGATCGCACGACACGCATGTTGGTAGCATTGCTCGGACTGTTTCTGGCTACAGAATTACCGCAGGCTCTGTTTGGTCTGCTCACTGCAATTGCTCCGCATCTCTTTGGGATATGCTACTACGCTTTTGGTTAGTAAGATTTGATAATAAATATTTTTTAATTATTTTGCTTATTATGTATTACCTTTATTTATAAAAATATTAACATTGACTTAAGTAAATACGTATAAACAAAAAAATAATAAATATATACAATAAATAATAAAAATAGCTATTTTAAATCATGGCATGTGGAATGGTGGTAATATTATATTTAAAAATTTGCCATAATGATTCTCAAAGCGAACACATTGATTGTGTGACGAATTGTCTTTCCGTGCGATAGAGACCTAAGCACATTTAATCGATGATATTTTTATTCAAAGGAGTAGCGCCAACATAATTTCAACTTGTCGTTATATACCGTTGGAAGGTCGACATTGAGGTTTTGATTGAAGTTACGTTTATATACGTATATATATGTATATGTACTTACATTTGTTGTACAATTTACAAAAATATAAAACTTGACACAGTTTTATCTAGAAAGTATTTTTGAGGTTGGCTCTTTTTTACATATGTATATTTAATATTAAAAATTGTTTATTTTTAATAACTTTAATTTTTTTTAATAACAATGAATACTGTTTTTATTTATATTGTTTTAAATAATACACTGACCAAAATCTTATTATTTATGCACATTTAAAGCCAAAACTCATGAATGTAAATTGAGGTTAAAAGAAAAATAAATTTCAAAGGCTTTAGATGTTGAAAATCCACATTGATGTTTAATTTCAAAATGAATTCCTCTCCGTAAAATTTGCAATGATAAACATAAGATTCATGAATTTAATTAATACTGGATTTCATTTACTGTAAAATAAAAAAAATAAAAATTTTATATTTTCTATGTCATTTTGAATCATTATTAATATATCTGTGAAAACATTATACTCAGTAGTACTATTTAAACTGACTTTAAGGATCTAGTATACTAAATAAATAATGAAATATATGAACAACCCCAATTTATTTTGACTACCTATTGAAATATTTTTTCAGTTTTTATATCAGCATAAATGTTCGTCAACACGATTGTTTTTGCAATTAAAAGTGTCTATAGAATAACTGAAAAACTTTACATATACCACATTGTATACCAAAGGGGTATTTCTATGTTATGAACATAGAAACACTAGGACAGAAAAAACGTGTGCGTCTCGGGACGCTCGACAGAAGTGATAATATTTATTATTAATTATAATATATTAAATATAATTTAAATTAGTACTTGAGAGTTGCTAAATTATTAATAGATGGCGTTGGGTTGGTAACACTCAGGTAAAGCAGTCCGCGTCGGTAATAAAATAGTATAAATCTATACATATAATAAATCTGTAACTGGTCGATGTCTGTACATGGAAGATAAATGAGTAAAACTTTTATCGGGGGTCATTATAAACACAATAGAACCTAAAACAATGATTAATAAATTTTTTGTCTGTTTGTCTGTTTGTCTGTTTGTCTGTTTGTCTGTGCGTTTGTGCACGCTAATCTTAAAAACGGCTTAACGGATTTGAGTGCGGTTTTCACTAATGTATTGTGGCTAACTTCACTTAACATTTAGTGTTTGTTTTATTTCAATCGGTTCATAAATAATAAAGTTATGTCAATTTTAAGATACATGTAGAACATTTATTAAAAAATGGTTATGGTCAAACTGAAAAGAGATTAAATATTACATGTAATTTACACTTTTGCTTATGATTTATCCTATAAATTGTCCTATAATTTTTAATCTCTTTATTTATTTATTATAAGTTTAGTATCCCTACTAAAAATCAATAAATTATTATCTGTAGGAAAAGTACGCGCGCGGTTAGTTGTCAAAATCAAACAGTTTTGTTAACAATTTCGTGTTTTCAGTAGCTTCGTGTGTTGTTTTTGCATATAAACTAATATTGCATATATATTGTGTGTATCTTTATGATCTCATCTTATATCTTTCATAACAGTACGCCGTAAGTCTGCGTGTGAGCAAGTCAGTTAACTCAGTGACAATAATTAATACGTGAATAGTATATAGGTGTACAAACAAAGCCTAAAAACAACTGTAACAATAATAGATGGTTTTAGAAGTGGTTACTTTAAACATCAACGTGGTATATCACTTCTTAAAACTTTAAATAGGTATAATTTTGTCCTAAATTCGTGTTTCCTGACAAAAGTTTTAAAACGGCAGATAAAAATTCAAACTTACCTACCGAAGTTTTTTCTATACAACGAAATAAATAACAATTAAACGTGGAAAAATGGCAACCATATTTTGAACTATATTTATTAGCCACTGGATATATATAAGGAGTATTAGCCACTGGTTATATATAAGAAGTGTAAATAGAGAAAAATAGCAATTTTGTTACACTCGATTGGTGGAAAAGGTGTCGAAATATTCAATTCATTCAACATTAAAATAACATAAATTACTTGAGAAGACCTCATTAATAAATGTAACAAGTATTTCGAACCGAGGAAAAATTTAACTATGGCCTGACATGTATTTTTTATGAGAAAACAAAGCAAACACGAAAATATAACCAACTTTATTACGAGTCTAGAAAATTACAGTTTAAAATGCGATTTCGTTGAATTAATAGTCATTGGTCAGTGATAAATTTACAGCGAATATGTGTTAGAGTAGCTCGCCAAACATCAAAGATTATTACAACGGTCTGATCTGTCACTAAAGAAAGCTATAGAGATAGCTAAAATAGTAGTGATCGAACAACAAAATACGGAGCACATAAATAAAAGCACTGAGACGTAGTCATCACCGTCATCATCGAATGAATATCAAGTGATGAAGGGGGAGTAAAAGGGTTAAACAACACACAGTACAGAATAGAGAAGACGTGCATATTCTTACGAAGTCAGACGGGCAACTAATTAAGAAGAGAACAAAATTGTGAAACCTGTTTATATTTGCCTCATCCCAATATAAACCGAATAAAAGTATTTTGTAATCTCTCAGCTTAATTCAATTGGTCTTTGGCTACATCAAGCTTGCGACAGCATAATCATGAATAGGAAGAAGTAGATCTGTGCGAGCATATAATATATAATTAAGTGTACTCAGATATTGATATTATATATTTAAAAAAAAATCACTGCAAAAATAACATAAATAAGATAAAAATAATAATGTATTAAATGTATTAATTTATATAAAATGAATGTACCAACCCATCTTAATATTCAATATTTTAGTTTGTTATAAATTTTGTACTGTAGTCATATTCTTGCTTGCCTTTTAATTGTATTTGGTTAAAAAATATATAAATAATATATATATCATTTATTTACTGCATTTTATTGGCCTTACTCAATGTAATAATGCTTAAGCTATGTGATTTCATTTATATTTTGTTTTTGTTAAATTTGTGTTTTCATTAAGTAATTAATTATATTTGATTATAAAAAAATATATATCTTACTACACCTTTACTGATTATGATGGTTTAGCTGTTTGATTTTATGTATGTTTTGTTTATTTTAATGATTGTGTAATTATTGTTGGTGGAAACTTAGCTAATGTATGTATATATTTATATATATATATATATATATATGCTATAAGTGTCATTTCATTTTTAAAAATAATTAATGAACACAACCTACCAGAGCGGTCAAATAACTGCTTTTGAAACTTTAATTAAAATTGTTATATAGCTGCTTTTGTTTGTATATTATATACTTTTTCTACATAAAATGGCCGCTTAAGTCAAGTTCAATGGACAACATTTGTTTTAATTCCCTTTTTTTGTTTACTTAAATTAGTAGCCTTGGTTAAGTCTGATTTTATTTAGTCTCTGACAGAAGAAACTTTTCCTTTACTTTATACTTTATATTGTACACATAAAATAACATAAATCTATAACAAAAACGAATTAATTAATAAATTATCCATAAATATAAATAAAATTGATGTTTCTGTCTGTTATTTCAAAATAACTGCCTGTTTTAAAGGGTATATGGCTATTTACGATTTGCCAAAACCAAAGCAATCATTTTTTTTTAGTTTTTTTACTGTCTACATGTCTGTATGTCCAGTCTAATCTTTCAATCGTCTAAAAATTGAAATAACCGAATTATTATAAGAACTATTTCAAGATTCCGTTTAGGCTTTATTTCATCAAAATTAGTTGAGTCTATCAAAAGTTATAAAAAATACGTATATTTTTGATATCTATACACATAATATTATTACTCTTCCTAACTGATTCATTAACGCAGAGCCTATACTGCGGGGGTTAGAAACTTGAAATTTTGGCAGTTGATACATTTTATAACACCCACTAAGGTAGGATTTTTGGAAATTCTACCCCTAAAGAGTTGAACGATTGCTTAGAAACCCGTCATTTTTAAAGTTAGAAGCATGAAATTTAAGGAACAAGCTTAAAAATAAATAAAAATGTATTTCAGCGTTTTTGAAAATCTAAATCTAAGAGGGTAAAAAAGGGGTTGAAAGTTTGTATGGGGATTCCGTCACTTTTGGTGTAAGAAGAATGATATTTAGTATTAAAGCTATGCATGCGTATTTCGTCGTTTTTAGAAATTTAACTCCAAACGGGAAAACTGGGTAAAATCATTAGTATAAAAATTTAAAAAAATAGAAATATACTATTTGAGTTTTTTGATTGAATTAATAAACATGAATTTCAAAGTTTTTAGAAACTTTTATTTTTGTTTGAAGAGTTGGGTGCAAATAATGAAATTCAAAATACGCAATATCTTATATCAATATCTCTTAGGGAGAAATATACGAACTTCACTATGTTAGTGATGTTTGGATAAAGAAAACATATTCCATTATTGCCATATGTACCACTTAATTGGTATTCCCTAAGCTTATATTATTGTAAAGTTTCATTAAAATCCATTCAGTAGTTTATGCGTGAAAGAGTAACAAACGTCCATACATCCATACAAACTTTCGAGTTTCTTATATTAGTAGGAAGTAGGATTATTATATGCCCTGTACTGAACACACATACACTATACTGGATGGGCGAATACATCGATTGGTAAATGTTTATATCTTATTGATTAAAAAATGTACGAGATAAAATCCTTATTTTACCCGTACGAAGTCGGGACGGGCAGCTAATTACTCGCTGATAACGTATCTTTCTGTAGGTAAAAAAGGTTTTTAAAAACAGTACAGCAGTTTTTTTAGTTTATTCGCTACAAACAAACATACAAAAAATCTATTTTTACTTATTTATAATATTAGTATAGATAAAGAACACGCGCGAGCGAAGCTGCGGGCAACAGCTAGTTAATAATAAAGTGAGAGAGGAGGAGCCTGCCTACTGCTGCCGTATGCGTGAGAGAAAGGGAAGCCAGACAGAGTGGCGCCGTAACGCGTTACATTACGAAGCGGTTTACCCGCCCATAAGAAATTTACACTTCAAAAAATAAAATG
Organism: Nymphalis polychloros; assembly: GCA_905220585.2. Lineage (NCBI taxonomy): Eukaryota > Metazoa > Arthropoda > Insecta > Lepidoptera > Nymphalidae > Nymphalis > Nymphalis polychloros. The sequence goes on from HG992247.1 coordinate 8,714,805, forward strand.
TATATATTTTTTTCTAGTTTCGATTTAGTATTTAAGTGTTTAATAAATAACACGCATGACGTATTCACTTAATTATGATACACTCGATTATACTCATGTTGGTATTGGTTTGGAAGAACTCAAACAAAAACGTACATAATATAGTTTTATTTCTATCTAGAATATATAGAAATAAAACTAATAATGCTAAAAGACATAAAACTTGTACAATAAGTCAATTGCAAAAAAAATAAGGATTTAAATTTTTAGAAAATATATATAATAGATACAAGGAAAACTACGTAATTAACGCTGCGGAAAAAATTGCAAAACTTGCAATATTAGTAGCCCACCACACCCCACACCCACGCCCACCCACTTGATTCTACTTAGAATTTTAAAACATTTTGTAAAATTATAATTAGAACTCGTAAGTAAGGTGGACAAATATAAATTTTCTTGCAGTTCGCATAGACATTGTCTTCCAGTCAACGTTTGGCCAGTGGGCTAGGAAGGGTTACATTTTTTTTTTTAAACAGTTTGTAGGCTGAAACGACAGATTATTTATATTTAAGATGATTTTCTTTTAATACCAAGATAATTCGCCTATCTCACAGTCTAATTTATGATCTTATTTTGGAAATACTTCATTTGTTTCAAATCAGTAAGATTTTCGTTTAAGATTATTATTATTATTATTTTCTTCTATTTTAATGTAATTAATACTACTATTATTCCATTATATTATGTAAAATTAAAATATACTGATGTATATAAACAACTCAGGAAGTAGGGTTTCTTAAGTTGAAGCTAGTATCGTAGTACGGAGTTCCTAATTTGTACTTAACAAGCGTACATACATATACTGTTTGGTCTATTTACAACTAGCATTCAACCGCGGCTTCGTCAGCGTGATAGGCACGGGTAGGTTTTAGGTTGCCTATGAGTTAAGTCAAGATATAGGCTATTTTTATTTCAAATTTCATCCAAATCCGTAAGGCTACAGCCGAATACATTCGCGTGATTGAGTAATAAACATACAAACTTTCATACTTATGATATTACTAGTGTCCGCCATTTAGGGGATGTACGATACTCTATGCCCTTTTTTGTTCCCCTTTTGACAATAGCGATGTTACAACGTGTATGAAAAAATTCATGATGACGTTTGAAAAGTTAAGACGTGAAAGCGTAATAAACAAAACAACAAACAAATAAATAAATAACTCTCGTATTTATAATATTAGTAGGATAGTTTACATTTTAGTACTTATTGTCAAATTATTTATATTATAGATAACTTCGTAGTTACACTTCGCTTTTCACTGGTGCATGATAATAATAAGGTCCTCCAGACCGATTTCGGCCACGGCGGCCAATCTCAAGAGATTAGCCAACTGCGCAAGAGATATTATAGTGAACGAGTGTGTGCGCAAACACCGGTGCACTCTCTTTTCCTTAGCTCTCATAATCCGATGGGACGGCAACCCGACACGACCGGAAAGAGTTTAGGCGCAGGACAAACGGCTTAACGTGCTTTCCGAGGCACGGGGGTTGTACACACTTCCAACTTCCAGACCCCGGGCTGCTATTGAGAATTTTCTGACAGAAAAACCCAATAACTATTTATTGGCCCGACCTGGGAATTGAATCCGGGACCACAGAGTCTGCGGCTTTATATCTAGCCACTAAACCAACGAGCAATCAACTGGGGCATGCTAATATGCAAATAAAGTTAAGCGACTCTATTAACTTTATTGATCGTAGCTGAACTGTCCCTATTTCCACTCTCGTCAGTATGTGCAATTACGTGCTGGAATCGAAGTTCATTGTACGTTATACATGATATGCTTGCGGTTCACTGGTAGATAGAGTTTTATGTATTTTGTACTCAATCTAACATCAATTTAAATTTATTCAATTTCAATTCACTTGGTGATAACGTTTTTGCAAGCCGGTTTCATTTCTCGCACACTCATTAAATATTCTACCGCCAAACAAAACGTAACTCAGAATTGTCAACATTTTGTATTGTGCCATATACATTATGAATAAGGTAACAGATATATTAGAAGTCATCTCACATAGTATCAAATTCGGTATAAGGTTTAAGGCCAATTTTTATCGTTATTTAAGTAGTGTCATAAAATGTCGCGAAATTCCCTGAGGTCATGATTGAATTCTATAAATTTTACGATACTTGGCCCGTAGGCACGTCGTAGAAAGCACTTAAATAATATTACTGGTTCAAAAGTATTACGTGAACGAGATACTTCGTACTCTCCATGCCAACTGGGATTAAGAACATTATGCGTGTTCCCCGAATTTGAAAACAAAGAAACTTGCGTTAAGCTTCTTTTATATTCCTACTAGCTACCGTCCTTGACTCTGCACGGATAATATTTTATAAATATTTACTTTTACTTCATTATTTTTCTTCAGAAATAAACGTGTGTAATATTAACAAATTACATTACTCTTTCCACGCCTTTTTTGAAACGTCATTATTATAATAAAATATTGATATCTAAAAACTAACTAATATATATTATTCTGTAATAGTATTATCTTTCAGTTATTTTCTTCTTTCTTTTAATAATATTTAATAGCGTTATATATATTAAGTACCCAAAGATATTCACGCATGATAAAATAAAAATATTCTTGAGTTTGGGCTTCGTGTTTCAGTAAAGTGGGGACAACGACACTTTCTAATTACAGGCTTAAACATGACAAACGTACAATGTTTTCAATTACGATATGTATGGGTAGAAGTTAGTGTCATACATTTTTTTCTAGTTAAATTTAACGTAACGTTTCATGAAATATCAGTTCATATAAAATAAGTTTTCTTTTCGATTGTCTTTTATTATAAATATTATAAAATTATTCAAAGTGTAATAACAAGAAAACTACAAATATGAATACAAGGAAAAGTAAATAAATGATGATGGATAAAAAAGCAGGCATTTAATCTCTGGAAAGTGAGGTTAATCCTAAACTGTTAGCATTCAGTCCCTAAATACCTTGAATTAAAGAGTTCTTAAAAATTGAGACTAGTCGCTTCGAAAAACTGAAATTTCAATTTTAAAAACATATTTTAATAACCTAACAAAGGTATCCATTTAAAGTTGCGTCATGATTTGCTTACGTTATGTATGTTCACGTGTATCAATTTGATAGAACAAGTGATAATAATTATTATGTAAACAAGTGAGATTTGAAGTGAGTTATACAGAACTGATTTGCTTGCCTGCTTTTCGAATCGTTAAAATATTTCAAATCAATTTGACCATGTAACAAAAGTGCTCATAGGAGCCGACATGAAAAAGTATTTTTTTGATTAGACGCGACAGAGGGTTCCTTGTCAGTTTTTTCAATGACGGATGATATCGTTTAATGTAATAAAAAACTTCAAAGTCTTTATTAAAAAATATATTTTTAGGGTAGGGTATTAATAAAGATTGCTAAAACACGCATTTTTCATACGAAATCAATTTACGCTCAATTTTCTCTTGCCAATAAGTTCATGTAGATATAAGAAAACCTTTTAACAACCAATCTATTACCTAACGCTTTTTAAACGTTTTTTTTTCAACACAGTAATCATAATATCAATGTTAGCTTTTCTTTTATTAATATCCTTTTTATCTCAAGTGAAAACGTTTATGCTCTGTAAACTTTGCTTATTATTGACGATGAGTCGGATTGAGTGTCGATATTCTTCCAGCAAAGTATTGTAATTTTTAAACAAACAATATACAAAAATAATAGAGGTTATAATATGTTCCACATTTTTTTCATAAGAATAATCCATCCATGGATTATACTCATGTCATTGACAGTTTAGATATTTTTCACTGCTTAGTGATTTTTATTCTTTAATTCGATAAATGTATATTTTTTCATTTGTTCATGTTTCATAAATGTATGAAATTTTCATAAGCAATAAGCGTTTACAAATACCAACCATTAAATAATTGGTAATTAAAGTCAATCTATTTAACTTTTCTTAATTATGTGCTAATTGATTGCGATGAAATGAAATATAAAAATTAACAACAAGAACAAATTTCAGAGTATGATAAAACGTTAAAAGTTACGGAAATAATCATGTTATTATATTTTTAAATTGTTGTATACATTTTGAATTTTTAATAATTCTACGATAATTCTTCGATGTCGGAACATTAAAGAGCGAAAACCTTTTTGTTTTAAGCCGATGATTGACTAAGAAGAAAATCATTATTGATTGAGTTTCTCGAACTTCGCCGAAGTAATAAATATTTATTACTCGTCAAATCCAAAAATACTTTACATCAGCATGATACATGACATGCAACTGTTACTGTTCACAAAATAGAATTGAATTGCATATTTTTTCAACGTATGTTAAACTTTGTTGTTTTTGACATTTGATTTAACATTTTGTACGATGTTTAAAAAATTTTTATTTTTTTTCCAACATAGCTCGTATTGCTATTTTATTTCTTGTCGTAAAAGGGTAAAGCCGACAGATATCTTCTCGCTGATATCTATAAACCCTCCAATTTAAGTAGGTGTGAGTCATCTAAATCTTTTTGGGTCAAAGGTGCTATTCTTAAGGGGCTCGTTAGGAGGACGGCAAAATCACGTAAGTTGCAAGTTCAGTGCAAATAAGCTGTTAACGTTCATCTCTTTATTCCTTATTTTCTTTTTCTCATTATAGTTTAAAAAGTAATATTATGTTATTGAAAAAATTGTTTGTATTTCTTACCCGTGTGGTAATAAAACGTTTTTATTTCTATGAAATAGCTTGGATTTGATTACAAATTATTATAAATACATATTAATTAATATTTGTCACAGCAGTGAACTACATTTGCTAATGTGCTTAAATATAAATTCTGATCATATTATACATAACCATTATTTTGTAAATAATGTAAGTCATATGTATAATAGATACATAGCAAAAAAAGCAAACCTGCATATAATGAATCATATGTTCAGATTTTCACCAACTCGCTTTGTAATAGCCTAGCGGAGTATGCTCCACACCTTTACCTAAAAATCAGCTTACTAGTGATTTAGAAAGGCTTCTTGATTTTAAATATTGACATAGATGTGGTTGTAAGTGTCGAGTATACACAAGATGGTTTGTGGAAGCACTAACAAATCCGAGCACTTGCGTAACCTAGCACTCTAGTCTTCTTAATTTTAAATTTATTTTATTTTCTGATCTTTTGTACAGTATTTTTAATCCCTTTTTTGTACATGTTCATCGATAGCTTCTTCTTCTCTCATTCCCAGTCTCATTTCAATTTGTAATCTACGCCAGAGTAGAATTAGCATAGAAAGCTAGTGGTTTCGTCATTTGTATCATCTTATGTAAATATATATATAAATATTAGATATTGTCTTATAAATACGTGATATTTCTAATTGATTTTAATTTTAATTATCGTACTGAAATTCTTACTTTATTTTATGTTTTATAAAAAGATCTACTTTATTTCAGTACCTAATTTCACTTGCTCCTATCGAGTCAATCGAATCGCTTTTTAATCGGAATGGACTTTTTTTTTCAACATTGATGTTGAATTGTAACACTACGAATCTCTTAGGGCTTTTTGATCAGAAGTAGCAATGATTACTTTGCTGATCTTTAATCTACATAGTTATTATTATAGACGCAATTCGCCTATTCAACATTATTGGTGGTATAAACGAAGATACAGTTGCTAATAATAATGTTTATAATTTATTTTGTTGACAGGCGAGGTGATGGATCTCATGGCCTTGGTTGGCTCTGCCGTGAACTTTGTGTTGTATTGTAGTATGAGTCGTCAGTTCCGTTCCACTTTTACACGGCTTGCTGGGAAGCTGCTACCGCCACTGGTTCACCATGACAGCGAGCGTGTGACCACCACCACTACGGTTAAGGCGTAGCGATCGCGGTCCGCAGTCAATACGACTGCACAACTTTAAAAACGTATACAGTGAAAGAGTGATTTACATCAAATAAAAGAAGTTTTTTAATTTATTAAAAGTGTTTTGGGATTATTCGTTTTGATTAAAGTAGCATTTTAAGTTTCTGTATATTTTAAGTCTTCATGCGCTCGAAATTGGTTTATTGTCAAGCAATCTCGTACCAAAAGGTATACGACAGCGAACTTTAACAATTCAAGTTTTTTTAAGAGTGATACTGAAATCGAAAGTTATACTTTGAGATTGACTTTCATGAAACATAGGAATATATGTATAGTACCTTACCGTAATAGGACCTTAATAATAAGATATAATACAAGCATACTATTTAAAAAAAAAAATTATTTACGTTAATATTAGAATTAGGTTGGACAAACAAACAAGTCTACATATTAAGAAAAAAATATCATATTATTAAAATATATGTAGCGTCAATATGTTAGAATTAAGTATTTATTTTTATTTATGTGTTATTTAAATTATTTTATAAGTGAAAATTTAATTTAATGGTTTTAACTAATTATTAGTTAGTAAAAGTAATTGTACTCTGTAATATGTGTGTCTGTTTTTATGTTATACGTAGGCAGACAAATGGGTCACCTGATAGCAAATGAACACCACGGCACATAGACATTGGCCATGTAACAAATAGTAACCACATCTTACATCGCCAATACGCCACCAACCTTGGGAAACAAGATGTTATGTCACTTGTGTCTGTAGTTACACTGGCTCACTCACCCTTCAAACCGGAACGAAACAATACTAAGTATTGATGTTTAGTGCTAGAATATCTGATGATATTACATTCTAAATAAAAGTTATATATATAATTATAATTCATAGTGTGTAGAAGAAATTACTCTTTAAAGCCATTATAACAAATTTTGTTGATAATGATAAAAGTCTTACAGCATTTTTGTTTTTTTGTGTAAGTATAAGTGTAATTTATTAAAAAAAACAAACTAGTTACATCCTATATATAATTAAGCTAAGAATGTGTGTTTACAAGTACGAAAAGTGTCTATAATATCATACAGATCAATTAACGAATATTTGCTTATTATTTAAGAACCAATATCGCTTAGTGGATCGAATACACCAATTTTTTGTAAGATAATTTGTTCTCGGCCCTGAGAAAAAACAATATGAGGATACTTGTACATGTGACAACTGGTAGTGGATTATTGTGGCGAATAAATTTTAAATAATGTTTCTTGTCACGAGAGGAGTCCTGCCCAGCTGTAAGACAATTAGTACGGGTTATTAATACGATATCTTTTTAAGACACTATGGTATATGTATATCAATATGAATTATCGATATTCATTTTATAAAACTAGATGGTTAATATGATTGAATGCTTTTGGGAACTGATGGTCTGATTTGAATAATATTTTTTAATATGCATTTAGTCAGGACGGTTAATAACTCCAAGCATGAACCTAAATAGGAGCTGTAGTTATAAACGCTAACCAATATATATTAACCTTCAAGAAGCATGAACATATATTATCTAAAGGACATGGCCAATTTCTGTATGGCGGTTTGCATAGGTATCGAATTTAAGTCACACAAATGATTTGTGGTGTTTTATATTCGTGAATATTGGGAAATTAAATTGCTGTAAATAAAAAACTCAAAAGACTCGGCATTACAACAGAATAGACGTAAACATTTTCATAAAATCCTTTAATAAGATTGCTGTCATTAAGTATAGATTATGATTTTGCTATAAAAAACGTCAAATGGCTTGATGAGTGTTTATCTTTCTCTGTGATCCATTATGGTGGAAGTTGACAAACGAAACTTAAAATTCATCTTGCATTACGTAATATATTGAAATAAAAACCCCCCCAGTTCAAAAATTTCCATTTTTGGCCATCTCTTTTAACACGCAAGAAGGGATTGTTAATGTAAACAAAAAAATGTTAAAAATAATCTGACATCCATGGTGTTTATTTGTGTAACGACAATATACTAATAACAATCGACTATTAATAAAGTATAAAGCCATTAATAAAGTTTTATTACAAACTTATGGTTCGAGTAACGACGAAAACGCTTTTAATCAGCTAAGTCCATTGTGATCTGGGTCGGATAGCTGTGTCACATTATTTAATGTAGTATTAACACATTTACGTAGGTAGCACGGCGCTCCTAAATTAGATAATTGTGGCGGTTCAATATATAATATGAATTATCACTTGTTTAGCTAAGTATGTATTTATTAATCAATTATAAACCAGCAATGATTTATATTTAATTACTAAGTGAGCGAATGAAATGAATGTTACTATAATTAAAAGCTCTTAATTATATATAGTAACATTCATTTCATTCGTTTTTAAATGTGTCAGTAGTTTCTTGAAGTTAAAACATAATTTGTTACTTTAAAAGATTAGACACTTGTTTTAATATTCTGTTTGTAGTGGCATTCGTTCCGTACTAGCATGTAAGTATTACATTATTGTGAAAATTACTACATAAGTCTGCTGACGTCATAATTATAAATTAAATACACTTTACATATTTATGTCCATATAGATAATATATAGTACTGTGTATGCTAGCTAGAAGTGTTATTAAGTGTTAATATAAACGAAATGAGACTCAATAGTGACATGTAGTAGGTTGTAAATGTAATCTATAGCTAGTCAAAATTTTGTATAGATCATAAAATTGTATGTTATTAATTAATAAACAATTCAGTCAATTTTAATTTGTATGAATTTGTCTTCCACGTCTTAGATCTTCGAGTAAATCATAATTACTTATACAATTATAGTTTGAAATATTATGAAACATAATCTTTTTTTCAATCAATATGATTTGTGTATAAAATTAGTGTTCGGCTTGTTAACGAAATTCGATCACAATCATTATTGAAATTTCATACGTATCAAACAAAAAAGAAAATCGGTTGACAAACAAAGGGGAAAAAGTTACTGGTAGATATCGCGTTTTTAGATTTGGAATAAATCTATAAATAACGCGAACATCGTAATTTATTTAAATACGTCATTCCAGTAGTGGCGATATAATTACATCAAGTAGTAAAAGCGTCTAAGGAACATAAAAACAGACTGCTCGTAAATTTCACAGCTCCTTTAATTTTGTTGCCGCCTGGATAAGAGTTATGTCACAACTGATCAGATAAGGTTGTAAATAGCTTACAAGAAGAATTCCTTGAAAAAAGGATAATATTACTTCCTTTTATTCATGTGAATTTTAACAAAATTCCTTTATTCATGAAAATTTAATAAAATACTATATAAACAACAGGATATTATATAAGGTATTTTAAAATAATATTAAGTAAATAGGGTGGAGTTAAGGAAATAGCTGTCAGAACCTTATCCAATTATTTATCAAGTTGAATTTCAAATAATGAGCAATCTTTATTAATCGTGTTTGGTTGGTAATCTTTAAAACAAAATATTTAATTTATAAATTTTAGATATATATATATATATATATATATATACAACATAAAAACGATATTAAATAAAGTGCGTATGTATATTATATGTTTGTCAAGCAGGCAATATAAAACGATGCAAGACATCGATGTCAAAGGTCGGCCAAATCTGATAATAAACCAGGAGAAATAGTTATCGGTTAATATTACATGGACACATCTGACATTCCATATCAAGTATATGTACATTGCTATAGCATTCATTAATTATATCAGATACCATTTTCATTTTAGTTAAAACATAAAATGGAATGACGTACTTTAATTAAATATTAATGCTGATAAATATATCACGTTTTTGTGTGTGCGCTTGCTAAGTTGAGAAAATTATTTTTGTACATAATATATTATTTTGTCTTCGTTGTTGTTCAATTTTAAAATTTGTAAGCATAAATCCTAAGTGCATAAACGACAATTATATAATTGTAGTTAAAAATTTGAATAAGAATAAGCGACGCAAAAGGAATGTGCAATACACACAGAAAACTTGTATTTGTAAATAAGTTTTTGGACATATAATACATTCCTTCCATTCTATTATCATTCTAATAATTGCTTAATATTGTCATTTTTTATAAATAATAATAAGCCTTTTATTCCATGCAAAAAGTAAGATACATACATAGTTTAGAGAAAAAGGAAAAGACGATAATGATGTTATTTACACGTATTTCACTTATTTTTTAATTTATTTTTTAGATAAAATATTTAAGTCTGGATAATAATATATAAGTTTGATTGCATGAACCCCTCCTCTAGTGAAGGTGAAGGCCTCTTCTAAAGAATACCATGTGTCTCTATCTTGAGCTATTTGCGGCCAGCAGGTACCAGCTATTTTTATGAACTCATCTGCCCATCTCGTGTGGGGTCTGCCTTTGGGACGTTTGCCGATTGGATCCTTCCACGTTATTACCCTGTTGGTACATCTCTCGTCCTTTAGCCTCGCTACGTGTCCAGCCCACTTCCATTTTTGTTTTTTAGCGTAGGTTAGACCATCCGTCACTTTGGTGGTTTCGAATTTTTTTACAAATATTCATTATAATTTCATTTAATATTTATTATAACAGGTAGGGAATGAAACTTGTATATATCATTTAAAATATGCCATTTATAGGTTTCAAATTCCATAGACACAAAATTTACTACGATCTTAGACAATATATGTAAATGTAAAACTACGTAACTGTGAGTGGCATTATGTCGTAAGTCGTATCTAGAAATATTCCAAGAATGCAACAATCGTGACCCGGCAGAGCGAGCCGTGGCAGCAATAAAGTTAATATAAAAATATTTGCTGACTCTATTTATCTATCAACCAGTGTAAGGGTTAATCTTTACTGTTACAGTAAAAGTATTAACATAAGTAAAAGTAAAATGCCTCCTCTTCTCATAAGAAAAGTTAACCACTCTATGACACTGAATTTCATCCGACACATACAGATGTCAATACAATTTTTCTTCATCACCCGAGCACGAGATGAATTATAAATATATCCATTTGAATCTTAAAAACAGTCATTCATTTGTTTTTTCCTCAATATTTTTTTCTTTGGCGTCGCTTATTACCGCACAATGGAAAACATGAAATATCGGTATATTTACGAGTACGAGTTCTACCGTGGCACCAGTGCTGCAGAAACAGCTCGAAGGATTAATGATGTGTACGGCGCTGGTGTCGCAAACGAAAGCACGGTACGTTTTTGGTTTCAACGTTTTCGTTGTAGAAATTTCGACCTTCAGAACCAACCCCAAGGACGGCTGGAGACCAAAGTGGGAAATGAACAATTAAAGGCTATTGTGGAAGCGGATCCATCACAAATCACTTCAGAGATAACTGCAGGCTTCGAGGTAAGTGATAAAACTGTATTAATCTACTTGAAGCAAATCAAGAAAGTAAAAAAATTTGAACCTCATGAATTGAGCGAATCAAACTTGCAAACACGCGCCGACTGCTGTGTTACTTTGCTCAAATATGACATAATAATGAAGGGATTTTAAATCGAATCATTACTTGTGATGAAAAGCGGTTACTGTACGATAATCGGAAGCGCTCGTCGCAATGGCTGAACCATGGAGACCCATTACTTTCTTAGATTATGTTATAAAATAAACCAATGTTCTAAATTTCATCTTTCTAGACTCAGTAGTTATTGATAGTCAGTCAGGACAAATAATTTAATAAGTGTAGATCAGAGTCACAGTGGATTAAGAGGTAAAAAAATTAATCTTAAACGTTTTTTGTTGTTTTATTATGATCATTTCTGTCTTTCTTCAATTTGAAGTGAAATATACTTAAAATATCTTATAGAAGATAGATAATATATTCATCGAATGAATAATATTTTATTCTTTCTTCGAACTACATTGTTAACTCAGTAGATATAATTTATTTCATAAGTAGCTGTTTATAATGTTCATTTTATAAAACTAATATTTATTTACACAAACATTAGTAATCATAAAAAATCTTGATGCCAATTTGTTCCATTTCACCAAACGCAGGTAAACATGTGATTCTAAGATTAATTAACCACTTTATTGGTATCTTGTGGGTGTTAAAAATATGTTCACATTATATATATTTTCTCGGATGAGTTCGTTTTAAGAATTAGCTTGTTGCTATACCAAGTTGAAAAACAATAAGTGATCTATTCTAATACTGTGTCTGTTACGTTTCGACGGCTAAACTATTAAAAAGGGTTTTGATGAAACTTGGTACGCTAGAATTCGGACAAAGTCAAGGTCAAAGTCAAAAATCTTTATTCAATATTCAAGCATTACACTTACTTATTGATTGTCATAAATCTGCCACCGGTTCGGAAACAGCGGGAATTATTTTTTTTAATTTTTTTTTCTCATCTTTACAATACAGACAATTGACAGATATTTTTTATTTTTTTTGAAATACCCTGGAGGCGATCGTTTCTTTCCCAAGGTGTGCAATCCTCTAAGAAGTCATTGGTTGTGGGTTATAGGCGACATAGGCTACTAACATCTCTTGCCCCGTTAAACGTGGGCGAAGCCACGACCGAAATCTAGTTAACATGACCACCGACGGAACTTTGGCACAGTGGTTAAAGTGACAGACAACAGAACAAAAGCGAACTTTTACGACACTCTCATAATTTGATGGAAAGGACATGTCTTTTCAGACACTTAATTGACTGTTATACCGTTTCATCCTATTGTATCATCACAGAATATTGTCAAATTCAATTATAAATATTCACATTCTATATACGAATTTTCTTGAATTTGAGTAAGCTTTGAAATTTGAAAGCGTAAACAACATCTTGAAAGATAAATTTACCAAACTCGGGTCTCAGGTCAGGAAATCCAAATATGAAAATATACGTTCGTAACGGAACAGATATCTTCATATTTTCATATTTGTGTTTCCGTACCGAAACAATCTGGAAACTTGATTACGAGGGTAGAGATCAGGCACGTGTCAGTTTGATTGCCACATTAATTGCCTATCTATGTAGCCTACGGGATATCGATTTTATCGTGGATAGAGTTCTAATCAATAATTGTTTTTACTTAATTATTGTTTCATTTTCCGATACTAAGAGTAAAGTTAATAAAAATAATTTAGCGTTTATATTTATTATAAGTAGATTTTTTTTATATTACAATGAATAATGACTAGTAAAATAATTTCATAGTCGTATTTTGGTTAGTAATTTCATTGTATCTTGCTGTAAAGATTTTCTATTAAAATGTATCCTTCTTGATTATGTAGGTACAGATTATAATTATTGCTTAAATAATATAATATTATAGATAAAAAGCGTAAATAAAAAATTAGAAAAATATTTCATAAATTAAGATATATCACGTCAACAACGTCGAAGAGAAAATTGTCGACCTGGGCGCTTTCCAAGCGAACGTTCGAAGGTATACGAAATGTCTACGGAAAAGTCCGTTCCAGCATTCTTTTAAATATATATTCGTAAATCAGAGAACCCATTAATATATATAATAAAAATATATATAACTGTCATTAAAATAATTCGTCATACCATATTTTTATTAAAATAAATAACATATTCATTTTAAGCTTTTACTGTAACTAAAAATAACTTTCCAATTTAAATTCGAGTTTTAGAGATATATAAAGGTATTTGAGGTTATAAAAATGAGAAAAAATATGTTTGTAATGAAACTGTTTAAATATTAAGAGTATATTTGTAAAAGGTATGCATGGTATTACGTAACATAACATTCAAGAGAACTTGTGTATCTTGTCGCATATATTACGAATCACGATTTCGTAGAAAACAATGCTAGTTTGCATTTTCCTTGTATCGGAGATGCTCGAACTGAATCGACTCGTTAGCTGTGCATACACTTATCGGTTTGTTGGAAATGTCAATTGGTATTTGGCACAGCGTTTCATTTGCCGTATATGAGTGTTTTGAAAATAAAATTTATTGTCTCATTTTTTCTTTCATCGAATTAAATAAATATGTAAAAAAATGAAAATACTGTTACGTATTTTTTCAAATAGTATTTTTAATGAAAGTGTTATTAGAAAATGTTACTAAAAATAAAGTTAAAATTCATAGTTTATATATATAATTTAAATTATTTTTAATATGATTTTTTAAAAGAATTCAAATTACGGGAAGTTTTAGCGATTTAATGCGGAATCCTTTCTCCCTTCGTTTCATGTTTATGAAGACTGAAAACAAAAACTTCTTTCAAAAGTATTTGTATTAAAATATTTTATTTTTCTCATTAAATTTAGTAACTGTGACAGTCCTTTGACTTCTACTGACGTTTGAATTCTAATATTCCAGACATTTGTTTCACTGAATATGAGTATATCGTACAAAAAAAGGTGAACAATTTTGCTAGAGAAAGACTGGTGTATGTGACACGAAAAATAGCAAAGTTATTGGGAATATGAAAAAAACGTAGTCATGAATTATCAAAATATTTTCAAAGTTAAAATAGTCAAAGCATCAAAGATTCAGCTTCAGCTTTGGACAAATTTGCCTTCATTATTAATTGCTGAAAGGCTTTGTTTGATTTCATTAAGCTTAAATGTGGACTATGTTTATAATATAACAGATATTCCGGCATCTAGTCCATATGAAATGTTTCTGCTTTGGGTATCAACGAAAATGCTATTCTGGAGTCTAGAGTTAATAAAAAATCTGCGGCTAAGCCATAGCAAATCTGCAAATTTAAGAGATTGGTTGTAGATTAGAGCAAGATTTTTGAAAAAAACGGAAAAGCATTTTCTTGTATAAGTAATTGAATTTTATGGCGAAGAGCCGAAAGTGAAATTCAGAAAATCGAAAACAACATCTTATTTTTGTTTGAATAAATTCTTACGTCATAATCCCTTTCACGTGATGATGTATTGGATAAATACTAGCTTTAACGCATAGGTTTCGTTCATATTTTATTAAAGTAAGTTAATGAGATGCAATGCAAAAATGATTTTTTTATTAAATAAATAAATAGCATGATACAAATTAGATTAATTGTAATTTTCTTCCTATTTAATCATATATAGTTCAATTAGATAAAGGTAAAATTAATGGGTAAGTTAATTAAGGCCAGTGGCGATTTTAAAGACTGCTGATTTTAAAGGTGCTTTGCAAACAAAAAAAAATCATCCATTAAATTTAGGGAACAAGACGTATCATATGATTAATTATTTATGGTTAATTAAGGGTAAGTAGCTAACTAATAATTACTTTTAGAAAATTGGTGTAAAGTTGATTAGGCAGGTTCTTAAAGTTAAAGACAAATAAAAAAGTAACAAAAATGAGTAACAATTATGAATGCGCTTTGACTGCTGCTTCTACAAGACCTTGCTGTTCCCATATGTCGGGCGTGTGCTTTATGCATGTAAACATATTAATACTTAAATGCCACAACAATTTAACACTATACTGTATGAATAGATCGATTGGGGAATGATTATACCTTATTGATTAAAAAAGTGTAAAGTATGAATTTTAATAAGCAAATGAATATCAATTGTCTATGATTGGAATTAATGTAAATATTTACGTTGTTGGTTTTTGAAAATGATAAGGATTTATTTTAATGGAGAGCAATTTTTCTCGCTTGTCGTTGTTTTTTGTCGCTTGATAGTCTACAAGCTATTTACTAAAAACTCCAATTTCTATTTAGGGTTTTTGTGTAAAACAAAACAAAGGTAGCTCTCTTTATTAATTTGATATTTAAAAGGGGATTTTGTTCTATCCTTATCAATTTATTAATGTTGTACATAGCCTAATACAAATCTGGCTTATGTTTATTCTCGCAATAAGTTTTTAATTAATATAAGAAGTCACGAATATAAATAAACCTTTCTAATGGAGTAATAATCAGGATAGAGGACGTAATTAATCATTGAGCAATTTGACGCACCGTCGAAACTTTGACATGGGTCCTCAGATCATTACAGGATGAGACAGCATAAAGCTTTCCTTATTTATTCACTGTAAATGAAAGTTGGCACTACTACTGGCTACCAAATATATTAATAGAATATATATGACAAAATACTTTTTTTTAATCTATACTACTATATAAATCTATTGGCTCTGTCTGTAAATTTTTTTGCACCTAATTTTGTGATAAATAATCGTTTTATGATGCAGTGATTCCATTTTTTTTTAAATTTTTGTCTATCTGTCTGTCTGTCTGTCTGTCTGTCTTTTTATAACTCAAGAACGGCTTGACCAATCTTGATGAAAATTGGTACACACAAAGAACATGTGATATAAGATCGGTAAACACTTTTTTTTTAATGCTGGAAAAAATCCTTATGTATTTGTACTTTTTGCACTGTTCCCGTGGGGGAGTATATGGGGCTCGCCATATGTCCAGGGCGCCGAGTGCACCCCGGTCATCGGAATACCCTGATCTGCTTGAAAAGTACTGTTCTCACAGCTTAAATAGGCCATAATTAACATATTTTATTATTTTTGATTATGTCCGGGCAAAGCCGCGGGTTAACCGCAAGGTATTTTATAAAATATGTAGGCAAACTGGCAAATGTTATGGTTGTGATAAGTTACAATAACCAAAAGCATTGGTGCTTTAAAAAAATTAAGCCATACGTTACATCGCCAATGCGTCTCCAACCTTGAAAATAATGATGTTAAGTCCCTTATGTCTAAAGTTACACTAGCTCCCGTACCCAACAAGAACACAAAAATACCTAGTGTAGTGTTGGACTGGTGAGCTATTGCTGTTTAGCGTTAGAATATAATTATTTCGTGTGTTGTTATATAATATGTATTATTAATTAGAGCATACGTATTTTATGTCCTAAGTTTATGGTTTTGAAGAAGCGTAACAGTTGCAAAATACACAAAGCAACACGATTAATATTTCATCATTAAAAGTTTCATCAACCTATAATAATAAAACTTATTAATTTTCTTTCATCTTGTTACACAAAGGACCAGTACTTTACAAGATTTATCATACAACAACTTAGTTAAAATTGTAGGAATTTAAAAGCATAAAATCAAATAATTAAAGTTATTTATGTTCCATATATTATAATTCTATAATAATAATGTGATATTTTTCATAACATCATTGTAAGCATTGTGTCAAGTGAAGCGTTTGTTTGTGTTAATATTATATAAAAAGTTATTCCAAACTTATTTTATCGTCGAACCGATATATTTTTTAATTTATTTATTTTTATATTTTTTTAATATTAATATATTTTTTATATTAAAAAAAATTGGATTCGGCTTTTTATTTTATTGATCTTTATGTTTATGAAAATCTAATCACATTTTTCTTCGCATTATAAAGAAAAGACTTCCGCGCAGTTTTTTGTCTAACATTAATTAAATAATAAAGATTGCTGGTAACATTTATCTTTGGGTATCGCAACGCATAAGTCTTGATGAGAATGGAAACTAATTAGTGAACTGCACTTTATCACGGACCAAGCTCAAACAAATTTCGGCCATGAATTTTATCAAAGTACTCAACGAGTCATAACAGTTGCTAGCCTGAAAGAGCAAATTTAATCGTGTTTTATATTAACTACGTTTCATATCATCGAGATAAGTTTTTATAGTGATCATTAATATATTTGACATAATAACAAATCATTGTATAAATGTTATCTTTATCATGATTAGATTTGATTATAAAATTGATCGGTAATTAGAATTTAATTGCATTTGTTTTGTCTAGGATTAATCAATTAAACGTTTTAGGGTCGTGGTACCTCTATTTTCTATAGAACCCAATTCTTGGTAATATTAGACATATGTATTTCAATTATATGTGATAAATGTTGGAAATATATTTGATGGTTTGTGATTACTGTTTATATAAAACAATAAACAATATTATAATAACAGAAAAACAGCACTATCTTACGGTTATATGTTTTAATTAAAATATTCAGATAGCGTGATAAAAACAAAACGGTAAATTATTGGGAATTATTTGTTACATAAAATCATGTATGGAAAGAAATACCTTTTCACGTCACGAAGGCTAGGACTCGTATATATATTGAACAATGGCGATTGATATATTGACGTTAACATAATCTCCAGGCAAGTGACGCAAAAATCGTTTGTAGTTGAGCCAACACAAAGAGAGTAATTTTGTTTGTTACATCTGGTAGGTACATTTGTTTGCCTTTGTATGATTTTGTAACACCGTTTTCATATAAGGCAAATTTCACTATATTCATAGTATGATATTTTTTTAAAATAAAAATAAAAACGCTAAATATCAAAAAATCCATCGATAGCAGACTTTAATTTTTACTACTCTACGCCATAATTTTTTTCATCCTTCAATCTTCTTGAACCCGAGCTAGGCTATCCACCAAGCAGCATCAGATACTTGAAAAAATTAATTAAGCTCGTGGCACAATTTCTTAAGTTGCTTGTGGGTCGTCTTTTTAAAAACTTTTTCACGATGTCGTTAATAATTATGATATTTTACGATATATTATTTAATCATATATTTATTTTGTGGATATTGTGACATAAAATCATTTGACAATAATATCCAATCTGCAATCGTTGTCGAATAAAACTTTCGATATAATTCTAGTTTCCAAATTTTTCTCGTTTCCTTAACATAATAAACGTACACAATTGTTTTCAATCAGTACCTGATAAGAATGTTTAATTAATGAAGATAATATTAATTTGATAAGACTACGATCGATAATTTTGCGAGATACGGGTATCGTGACAGTGTGACAATATAAAAAAGTTTTAATCGTGTAGTGGGCGCTTTTTTTTTGAATCACGTTTAAGTTGAAAGGTATTGGTAGTTTTAAAGCTTATTTTTTTGTGAATGGTTGTTATTTATAGAACCTATAAAATATAATGGAGAAAAGGCGATAGTATTAAGTAATTTGAGCCACTTAGGCTTAAAGTATATAATTAGCGAATGTAGGACGAAGTAGTCGATCTGGGTAGTAGTCTTAACCATCAGACATCATGAATGGGTGAAATTTGGGATACGGATAACAGATGAGCGATTCAGAATCATTCAACCGATTAATTTTATAAATTAGGAACAATTACAGACAAAACAGTTCTAAGACTTGTTGTTTGCATGGCGCCCAGCGGTGAAATAAGACTTGCCGGCTCGTACAAACTCATCTCTACTTCTTCATTATTTTATAGTATATATATCTACTCGGTGGTAGAGCTTTGTGCAAACTCGTCTGGGTAGGTCCCACCCACACATCAGATATTCTACCGTAAAACATCAGTACTTTGTATTGTGTTCCGTTTTGAGGGGTGAGTGAGTTAGTGTAATTACAGGCACAAGGGACATAACATCTTAGTTCCCAAGGTTGGTGGCGCATTGGCGATGTAAGCGATGGTTAACATTTCTTACAATGCCATTGTCGATGGGCCTTGGTGACCACTTACTATCAGGTGGCTTACGACTCATTATTAAGACAACTCCTGTACTTTTGACCTCGTTGATATACAGTGTGTAATAAAAACCCTTTCCGACCCGAAAGGGACATATTGGTGTGTTATAGAAATTACTAAAAATAATATTAAATATCAAATATTCATTATTATAAAAATGTTACTGTAATTTAAAATACACATTTTAGTGCCCTAATTCTCCAACATCGACAATTTTTTTTGAAATGTGACTTCACCAGAATCTTTAGGCGGCTCCTTTGAGTGCCTTTGAAATGCTGGTACGTGTAAGGCCGTGTCACTACTGGTCAGCAGCGAACGGTGCGCAAAATTGTGCGATAAAATAATGCCAACTAAAATAAAAAAGCCACCAATCACCTAGCTTACACTCTCAGTAAACGGTCTGAGCCAATTGGACACTAATGCGTAATTTATTTATTTTCGTTATTTAGTAATTTTATACTTATAAGTAAACAGTAAGATTTTTTTCATAACAAAATCTAGTTTCCACGACTTACTAGAACATAAACGATACCATTAATCACACAGCTTATAAGAGAACAAGAAAAAGAAAAAATATAATAAAAATAAATTAATAAACTTCATGTGAATATATATTAATATCCTTATTACTTTTCGTTCGCAGAAATTTCTCTTTGTCCACTCTTAGTCCACTATCGATAGACAATCAATTTTTATTATTATTTTTACAATAAATATGATTTTATTTCAATAATTATGTAACTTATTAAATTAAGTACATACACAAATAATAATATAAATTCATTCTTACAATGTTTTGTCTAAATCTTAGATGTTATTATTTGTTGAATTTGTTTGATATGTTTTAATTTTGTAATCACTCGGCGGGGCGGGGTGGGTGTCACGCCTGTGTTGCCATGTGATTTTTGTCATAAAATTAAATTGAATGTTAATTTTATTTGGCGTAATTTTTTTGCTTATTATTTTAAAAATGATTACATAAATATGTAATATATGATATACATATATTAGAAAAATATTGGACTCTATCGTAGATGCATTATTTCAAAATAAAGTGAAAAATCAATCAAAATATATGAATTTTCTTTGTATATAATAATTATGACCATAATATTCAATATATTTTAAATAATCTGAGATAGATATTTGTAACAATTCTAAATTTCTTGTAAAAAAATAATTTGGTAATACGAGGATTTATTGAATAATATTTCTTTATTAACGCGTACATACCGTCTTAAAGTATTAAGGAAAGTTCGTGATCACATAAAAGAGCATTAGAGTTTCGTAATCAAATTGAGGGACATTGTTAGGTTGAAGGCTTTGAGTAGGGACTCGAGTCACGTGGGTCACAGCTGCTTCAGGATCACATCAAAGTAACGTGTAATGTAAGCACGTTATATTTAGATTTTGCTATGTCAAAAAAGGTAAATTCTGACTAAAAAAAATTTAAAGTAAATGTCTGTTAATATTTTTTTTTTTTTATTGTATAGGAAGGCGGACGAGCATTTGGGCCACCTGATGGTAAGTGGTCACCAAAGCCCATAGAGAATGGCATTGTAAGAAATGCTAACCATCGCTTACATCGCCAATGCGCCGCCAACCTTGGGAACTAAGATATTATGTCTCTTGTGCCTGTAATTACACTGGCTCACTCACCCTTCAAGCCGGAACACAACAATACAAAGTACTGTTGTTTTGCGGTAGAATATCTGATGAGTGGGTGGTACCTACCCAGTCGAGCTTGCACAAAGCTCTACCACCGAGTGTTCCAACTATTGGGCTAAAACCGCCTGTCTCTTTGGGAAGATAAAAGCTGATTCTACCACGCTGCTCTAATGTGGATTGGAGCACATGAAAATTTAGTAGTGCTTGCCAGGGTTTGAACCTACAATCTTTGATTAAGTTTCAGGTGAACAAACCACAAGCGTATTCCGGTTCAACAAAAAGCTAGTACCTAATTCTTTTCAATCTATATAATAAATATAACTGTTTTGTATATGTATATGTATAAATGAATAATTCATTTGAAATAGTAGTTGTTATTCGCCTGTTACACTCGATATAAGTCACAACATCGTACGTGTGTCTTGTACGTTTTGTTGCGGTTAACGCGATTTTTTAGCTTATTATTTGTAATCTGTGTGATTGACAACGTCGATATTACATAAAAAATTGGCGGGAATAGAAGATTTATTATTATTTTATTTTTTTTTACAATGGTTTGAATTATTTATTTTCCCAATGTGGCTGATATGTTTGTAATTGATACAAAAAGTACTTAAAAAATCTTTATGAAACCTATATCACGATTTGTTTCAAATAAGAGTTTAACGTATTTATTTGACAATATATCAAATAATTATGGCATAAGTGTGTTTTGCGTGATGAAGAGTTTTAAATGAGATATTGAACTGTATTTTTTTATTTCCATGTATATTTTTATTATATTGTAAACAGGTACACTATTTCCTTGCTATTAATATAATTATAATAAGATAATAGTCAATTTGGGGCTTCATACTTGTAGATTGTAGTGTCAATTACTCACGGCACATTACACGTTATTGGTCATGTTCGATTTACTGTTTTTTTTTTAAATAACTGTAGCACCAGAACAATTATAATTTTAGATATGTGGCAAGGCGTCTCATTGAAGGGGTTGGGGGCGTCGGTTTCGGGTCAGGCTCAAGCCAGATGTTTCGTCATTTGGTAAAGCGCAATCACTTAGATCTGATTAAAATCTGAGCTCAGTGAGATGCTCTTATTCTCTCAATTGCAGCATTGATAAATTAGTATTACCATATTATTTTGTATACAGGATGGCAGGTTGAGACTGGACACCAAGGTTAGATACAGTATAGATAATTGCTACAAAAAGCGGCCTTAAATAACTCGAGAGTCAATGAAGTCATTCGGCTAGAAAAACGACATTTTCTCCGAAACTTGTTTATGTTATTTGACCCAGTTTCCTATCAAACATTCCTAAGTGACCAAACAATTCAGAAAAGGACAATTCACGTTACTCTTTTACATTTTAGTAAAAAATAAAACTTAATAACATTATTATTAGAAAAATAACACCTAAAATAAGATAGAGGAAACAGTATTCAGGCCATCTGATCCCAAACTAAGCAGAGCTTGTAGTATGGAAACCAGACAACTGATATTCTTACATATTATACTTCTTTTCTTTTGTAAATACATATTTATATAGATAATTACACCCAGACTCAGGATAAACAGACACGTTCATGCACACAAATGTCCATCCTGGGTGGGAATCGAACCCACGACCTGCTTTTATTTTAATTTTTTAATTGTGTTATTGTATAGGTAGGCGAACGAACATTTGGGCCACCTGATGGTAAGTGGTCACCAACGCCCATAGACAACGGCATTGTAAAAAATATTAACCATCGCTTACATCGCCATTCCGGCACCAACCTTGTTAACTAAGATGTATGTCCCTTGTGCCTGTAATTACACTGGCTCACTCACTCACCCTTCAAACCGGCGGATGATGCAGGGGGGTGGGGGCGGTACGAATGGGGGCAGAGGGTAATAAAGGGGGATGGAGGGGAGATGATGTGGGGGTAGAGTGACGACGTGGGCTTAACAAAATCGAAAGACACAACAGTGAAGTCGTAGGATTCAAGTGTTCCTATGAATCTTGAAGAGGAATAATAAAATAAAAATATGTACAACAAAGTCATCTAAGTATATAAAAAAACTAGCGGTTCACCCGCAGCTTTGCCCGCGACATAATCAAATATGTTAATTATGGTCTATTTAAGCTGTGAAAACAGTACATTTCAAGCAGAACAGACCATTTTTTTTATACGAATGTTTCAACCCATTTCTCTCGTTTGGGTTGAATTGACAAAATACGTATGCATTTATTTTTATTCAGAAGCTTTAAAATTAAATTTCATGCTTGTTACATAAAAAATGACGGACCCGCCATACAAACTTTCAACTCTGTATTTTACCTTCTTGCGGGGTAGTTTTGAAGAACCCTGATATACGTATTTATTTCTAAACAGAAGCTAGTATATAAAATTTCATGGTTCTTACATGAAAAATGACGGACCCGCGATACAAACTTTCAATCCTTATTTCACCCACTTGGGGGGTAGATTTTCGAAAACCCTCAAATACGGATTTATTTATTTCTAACTAGAAGCTAGTATATAAAATTTCATGCCTCTTACATGAAAAATGACGGAGTCCCCATGCAAACTTTCAACCCCTATTTCACCTTCTTGGAAGGTAGATTTTCAAAAACCCTTAAATAGGTATTTATTTATTTCCAACCAGAGGCTTGTATACGGAATATCATGCTTTTAACTTTGAAAATGACGGATTTCCATACAACGGTTCATCCCTTATTTCACCTCCTTAGGGGTGGCATTTCCAAAAATCCTGTCTTAGTACGCGTTTTCATCATAAAATGCATCAATTGTCAAAATTTCAAGTCTCTAACTCCAGTGGTTTAGGCTCTGCGTTGATGAGTCAGTCAGGACAAGTCTTTTTATATATATAGATTTTGATTTCCCTCAATTTTTCGAGGATTCTTTTATAAGAACCTGACTGGGTGACTATGGGACCACCTAGGGGTGCAACCTTTCAGTCAAAAAAAGAATTTCTTAAATCGGTCCAGGCGTCTTCGAGAAATCGGGGAACATACATAAAAAAATGTTTCCGACGAATTGAGAACCTCCTCCTTTTTTTGAAGTCGGTTAATAAAACATTCATAGTTTACGTTCATACTGCCAATGTCAAACACTTTATCTATCGTACGTTGTCAAACGGTTTTTGACATTTCATTGGGTTTACTTTTTTAATTACGACCGGGGTTCGCTGACTACATATAAATCAAAATTTAAAAAAATACATTTTGAATAGTAAATCCCATTTTTATTGATTCTTATCGACGCTGAATTTCTAATTGTATTGTATTGAACAGGCTACGTAGCAATGTAAAAATCGTAGATTTGATCCTGATCCCTTGGGTTATTGTCCCACTTTTAATACAAGATTTAGATTTATATGGAGGCGTAAGTACGAATATTAGTAATTCATTAGCTGTTACAATACCAAACAGAATACATTTCAATTTGTTAGTATCCTCCCTAGAATGACTGATATATTTATTTTTTAAACATCGGAATGTATGGTATTTTATTATTACCTTATCTATATACCAACCCTTAGAGCCTTTGATAAGTAATATAATCTAATCTTGAGATTAAAAGATATGTAATCGAAAGTCATGGACAGCATTTGTAATCGGTTTCCTGTAGCTATAATAGTTAGGTTAGTCTTGCCGACCCATCTCAAATTTCCAACCTGTATAGTTGATCCATTGAATATCGCCATTTAAGAACGTAGGTAAAGAAGTACGTACTTATAGGAAAATGTTTCACGGATATTAACTTTAGGCCTGAAAAATAAAAGCGTTAGATGTTTTACCTAACTAAAATATTTCGCTTGAAAGAACTTGCGATAATGAGTTTGTAGTACTTATTTTATTGAAAATTAAAATAGTGCGAGAGATGAAGTAAGAAAACTAAAAATATTTTGTTATAATATATATATAAAACATGACACCAATGAATACATATTTATTTTGTATTTCCTCTTTTTTATATTTGCACATTAGAATGTAGTTTTGGTATATGTCACTCGGCATAAAAAATATTTTCTATCTTTAAATATAAACAAATAAATAATTTTCGTTATTTACATGTGGTATGAGATGCCTTGTGTTTTATTGATTTTGGCGTTATAATTAGTACAGTTTATATATTATCAAAGGACGGGATTTTTATTATTTATTGTCAGCTGTCACGCTCTTCACTTCGATTGATACGGATTAATAGTCAAACTAAAAATGTCTTCAATTTGTGGTTGCTAGTATAATATAATCATAGAATAATAACGCTTAGAAGGATAGTGTTATACAAAGTTTCGCTCAAAATTGAAGTAACTAGAATTAATGTGTGTGTAAGTGTCATGTACGTTACATACACCGACCCGCCCACATACGACCGAATTATGTTACAAGTGAATACACATTTTCCCCATAAAGTGTTCCTCACTTGATATTGTTTGAACTTGAATTATGAAATATATTTTTTGCATTTAATTAATTTAAATTATTACGTAGGTTGTATACAGATGTGACAATTTGTCAGACAATAATATTGGACATTATTATTTTTTCATTAAAATTAATTAAACAACACTGAAAGTTTTTCTGACAGTAAATTGTGATAAAAAGTAGATTTGTGGATTTAGTTGGCTTCCAATATTCTTCTCTTCGATTAAGTTGTATTTTATCTATCTATCGAGCTTTCGAGCATCGATTTTTAATTTATTTAGTAATATTATTTAGTATTGGTTTTATTTTATGTATAATCATAAAGAAAAAAAAAATAGTTGAACGGTATTAATGTTTTATACGTAATTTAAAAAAGTTAAAATAATTATTTTAAACATTTATTTATTTTTATTATTTAAAATATTAAGCAATCGTGGTAAATATATTTTCCATAGTTGTTAAATTTTTTATTGTAATGGCCTCTTTTGTTTACAAATTCTTTTTATGTTTTGATGAATGTATTTTAGTTAAAATTATAAGTTGCCAAATAGTACTTACGTGTGAAATGTGATTTTCTTATCCTTATTTTTTTATGTGGAGTGTTGTGACACCCTTTTACTACACAGTACGTCATTTTTTAATAAATTGAGCGAGATGTTTACTATGACACTTTATCGTGACGACTGACGTGATGTCAAATATATTGAGACTAGTTGTTAGATATGCATTAGGAACATGAAAGGTGTATTAATTAAACAAGTATATTAACCAGTACAAATTATTTTTATTTTCCTTTCTTTACACATAAGTTTCGATCCATTAGGCCTCTTTATAGTATTTAACTATAAAAGAACAATTGAACAGAATATGTATTAACTTACTTACTTATTAACCTAAAATACTCTATTATAATTAATCAAGGACCTTAAAAACATTAACTATTTAATCCATTGCTTCCCTTACGTTATTATTAATTTACATAGTGACTATATAAATAATATATGTATTATATAAATAATTATATTTCTCAATCAAAATATTTCATATAAAAAAAGTACTAAAATTGTTTAATACTACTCGAACGAGCCACCGCAACTGTCAACTGCCTTTTTCTCATCCACGTGAAAATTGTATCTCCCGTTATCCAGCGTAGTTTTGTCCAAAACTTCTTCCTCTCAAGATCCGCTGAAAAGTCCCCCTCGTTTTTCTATTTTTCCACCTCCTGTCATTTCTTTTTTCTTTTTTCACTGAATGTCTATTGACATTCTAAGTTGACAGTTATAATATAGTAACAATTTGAATGACTTCAATTCGCTTGGGCCTACACTCCTTCTAAGCGTTATTATTCTATGATTATAATATTATGCTTCTTTTTACATGTATAATGTCATTGATTCAAACTAAAATATTTTTATATAAAATTTTAATTACAAATGGCAGTTAATGACAGTTAAGTGACATTCAAAAGTCTTTTAGTTTTATTTAAAAATAAAAAATATTCTGTAATAATGTCTGGATATCTTTGGGGTATTGCACAACTAGTAAATGATCCTTCTAATGATTTACTTAATGTTATTCAAAAACGTATTTCGGGCAAACAGTCGAAAAGCGCTTCGATTGTAAAAGTTCGAGAACACGAATGTAATTGTAACGATATAAGTAAGATAAAGTTTAAAGAACAAATTAAAAGTGATATTCAATCACCATGTGCTGCTGAAACATCAAAAAGCATAAGAATAATAGAAGAAAAAGAAAATCAATCAATTCGAAATGTTTCAAAGTGTATTCAAATAGGGCATCCACTGAGTAATTATCGTGAAGTGGCTATTCAGAACAAACGACTTTGTGCACAAGTTAGCAAAATGACAAGCATGCAACATATAGTTCAACTGAATGAAAGTACGGACACTGCTAACTACATAGTCAAAAATAATGCACACACCGAGCCTATAGAAGAGAAACTCTGTAAAAACCATTATGAGGTACTTGCGACTCTTAAAAATTGGTCCAAAACAAAAAAAGAAGATAACAATGATCTAATTAAATGCTTGAAGATAAAAATTTTAAATTTATTAAAAAAAATTAACATTCAAAAAATCCAAAATTATCCAGAGTATAATCGATCAGAGAAACAAATTATTAAGTTATATCGAGAGGTTTCTTTGAATAAATTGCAAAAACATAGGCAACGTGACGTGGTATAATATAACGTTTAATTGTTGAATTCAAATCAATTTTAGAAACTAATTGCAACCATGATACATTTGTACTACTGTGCAAAGTAAAGTATTAAAAAAAAACGACTGCTCACTTAAAATTGTTTTATTGATACAGTCTAAGGTATACATTTTGAATTAATTACCAAATAATTGAAGCTGACGAATCGTGTTTTTTATTGTCTGGCGATAGTGGAGTTGCGAGTGATGAGGCGTGCAAGAATGAATTTGGTAATTTACTTTAATATTTATCCTAAATGTTTTATGTTAACAACGAATGATTGATGAAACGAAGTATGTGTGTATTAGACTTTACTTTAATAATCTGTAGGTGTTATAATTACGAGTTATGATAGGAATAAACGTTATATCAATCTTATATATTATAACTTTAATTGACGTTCAAATAATATCCATTATATTATTATTATTTATATTATATTATATTATATTCAATCATAAGTATAAACTTTTTTACTAATACGTTTTTAGCAATAATATGTATGCCAATCAATACTAAAGTGCTCATAACGCTTTCCTTATTTACATAATTTATCGATAATGGATCGCCCAATAAACACTTATGGAACAGACTCCGCCTTATTTACACGAGATTGGTTTGTAAAAAAAAGTACTCCAGTTACTCTTAAAGTCATTTCAATTTAGTAAAATAATTATAACAAGCCATTGCATTTTTAACTCGTTTTAAATCAGTTAGTATAAGCAATTTTCAAATTTCGTCCATAATTTTTTAAACTTTTTTATTTGTATATTATTTTATTTTATCTTTCATATTTGTTGTTTTTGCTTAAATGGTATATATATTATGTACGTATACTTTAAATACGAAGACAAGTGTAAAATATATATTTCATTAGATTTAATATGCAATCGTTAATTGAGTTGTTTTTCTTTTATTGCTGTCCTTATTTCCAAAATTGTAATTGTAATATATGAAAGTAATT
This sequence comes from Nymphalis polychloros, assembly GCA_905220585.2. Taxonomy (NCBI): domain Eukaryota; kingdom Metazoa; phylum Arthropoda; class Insecta; order Lepidoptera; family Nymphalidae; genus Nymphalis; species Nymphalis polychloros. The sequence goes on from HG992247.1 coordinate 8,743,436, forward strand.
AGTTTTGAATATACCATTTCACTTTGTAAGCTCTGTGGTTCCTGACGCCAAACATTTGACTAGTTGAAACGAATTTCCTCTTACAAGCCTGTTTTCTACTAACAACAAATCTGTTGACATTAAGTTTCTCGAAATATGACATGGGATTTTAAGGCCAGTGATAATTTTGTTTACCGCGTGCAGACCGCGTGGTTTGAAGGTTATTATATTTGTTTATACAAAATATGCATTGAAATAAAACCTTTAATCCTCGTATTCGTGCGAATCTGAGCGGGATGCTAGTACAATAAATTATTCATCGTAATCATTAATACAATAAAACGTTATGTAAATTCGATACGAAACGAAGGAACATTGTTACCGATCAAATTGATTTAAGAGACGTTTCAATACTCAATTGCATAAGTTTTGTTGAACAGTGGAAAGAAACACAAATGCACTTCCAGTGATACCCACTAGTGTGCTTGAGACTCGATAGAAACTTGCAAATTTATAAAATATTATCAATTTGATAAAATAAAAAACTTTTAAGTTAAAGATACTCAATATGCTTCATATTAATATGTAATCATGACGTATTATATATTAATATAAAGGTGAAGAACGCAAAGGTGGCCATTATAATTGTATCGGATCTAGTCAATTGCTTAGGAGGTTATAACACCTCACACACACACAGAATTAATTATGTTCGTAAGCAGATGTGTATTTTCTGTTCACTTACTTTTAAAGTCCTAGCGCCATTTTCGAACCATGTGATTACTAACTTCTTAAATCAGGGTTTCTATTGAGTCCTCCAACTTACTAAAATAAGTTCTCGTAATTTAAATTATAAAAAAACACCCATTATTGGATCACCCTGCGCTTTAACCTCGGGATCTCAAATCTCTTGTTAATGCTTAGTGGTCGAACCAAACGGGCAGCTAATTGTAAAAAAAAACCCATATTATTTCATTTCGTTAGTGATTTTAAATGGCTTTATTTCGTATTCAATGTAGTTTGAATTATGATAAAACTGATTAAACGTATTATATTATTGAGAGTATTATCTTAATTTATACAGTACAGAGATTTTACCAATTTCAAATATATTTTGTAAGAATTTTGGTAATTGAGGGAAACGAAGTAGTTTGCTAAGATTGAACTAGCTTTAGCAGTTGTTAGTTTTCGTTGACATTCGTTATACGATAAAGTTATTTATGTTATATGGTAAGTATGTTGTAGGGACATGCACCGTGACTTGGCATGCTTCAGCTTTGAAAACTTTATTACAAGTACTCGTGTAAATTGTGTAGAGCAGTAAGTTAGAATTTTGAGACTATTGGGCAATAAATTAATATCTCTTCTCCTCAAATTTATTCAAAATATTGTATTTACTAAAAATCAAGCCAAAGACATACTTTCATTTAGAATTGATCCTATTAATATTATGATTGCAAGGTTAAACAAGGACAAGGGCACTTCCGAGGAGCAGGGAACCGCCCGACTCGCACGTCCGCGTTGGTGACTCAAACGTCCAGGTGGCCAGGTACATGAAATATCTGGGCCTATCCTTGGATGGTCGTTGGGACTTCGAAGAGCAATTCGAGCGCCTAGCTCCCCGGATCGAGAAGGTAGCTGGCGCCATGCACAGACTGCTTCCTAATCTTGGGGGACCGAGGGAGGTAGTTCACCGCCTCTATGCCGGTGTCGTGCGATCGATGGCCCTCTACTGGGCGCCCGTTTGGTGTCACAGGCTGTCGGGCATCCGCCGTTGCAGAACTAAAATCCAAAGTTCACAGCGGAGAGTGGCCATCCGCACGATATCCTACGAGGCGGCAACCGTCCTAGCGCGCTTACCGCCCTTGGACATTCTGGCGGATATGGACGCAAGGGTCTATCAACAGACCCGCATCCTCTGTTAGAACAGAGCGCGCCACCTCCGAGTGGGCTCGAGGCGTTGAAGCGACGGGAACACTGCAGGGCTCTTGAGACGTGGCGCGACCGTCTCTGCGAAGAAAGGTACGCGCGCAAACGCGTCGTTGGAGCGATCCTGCCAGCATTCGAAGCCTGGATGAGACGAAAGTGACGAGTCATCTTCCGACTTACGCAGGTAATGACCGGTCACGGTTGTTTTGGAGAATACCTGTGTAAGATCAGAAGCGAGTCGATGGCGATGTGTCACCACTGTGGCAATCGTGTCGGCGATGCTCCGCAGGCAATCGGCGTGGAGGGCTGTAGCCTCCTCCTGTGAGATCGTCATGGTACAGAAGGAGACAGCGGAGCGGGAACGGAAAAGGGCCTATCCTGCTCGGCGGAGACGACGTCTGCGTCGACTTTCGCCCCCTGAGGAGAACTCCGCCGAGCCACGAGCGGAGCACAGCACGGGAGGGGCCGCGGATGCGTTATATCAACACGATCCCGCAGCCTCTCCGATCCGTACCGAGGACGGCCATCGCAGTGGTTTTAGTGGGTAAGAATCCCACATAACCCAGTTCTCCCATAAGAGAGTCGGGTATCTTTCTGAAGGTCCCCACTGCGTGAAAAAAAAAGACAAGGGCACCTTTGTTTTGACTAGTAATTTAATAATCTATATAAACTATATATGTTAAATATTGCATAATTTATAAATAAATGAACGAAGTTATAACGAATGATATAATCTTATTGAATATAATATATTTAGTACTTGAAAAATAATTCACTGAAAAGATCAGTATAAGTAATTGTACAAATCCGTTCCGGTAAAAACAGCCACGTTAAGAGTGCAGTAAAAAACTATTCGTTAACACTTTATGGAACCCATTATAATAATTGAATTCATTGATGCAATACGTGCTTCAAGTCTTTGTACATTAAAGTCTTACGCAATACAGGGTGGTCATGAATCACTCGGATTGTAAATTTCATTACCGCTTGTTGTGACCTTTTTATAATTGTATCGATTTAACTTCCTTGATAAAAACACTAAGTTTATATTATCTATTGTATCATACAGCAAATAATTTTCAAGCACATAAATAACATACACACATGTTGCATGATGCACATAACAAGTTATGACTTATGAAGAAAATGCTTATTTATTTTTTACACGTGGACTCCTAGAAAGACAAAGCGTTGAAATGTTCATTACGTATTAATATTTCATTTGTCGAGCTAAAATAAATTAATAATAACGAAGAGCGTTTTGTCAAGTATCTGTAATCTAATCTGGAACTCTTCAAATTGCTTTATGTCCATTTATCACCGTTTCGAATAAATCTATGTGAAATTATACAAGATTATATTTATGGTGTCTTTTATCTTTCGTTCTTAAACTTTAGTCATCAGGACTCTGGCCTCTTAAGGTGTGATAAAGCACCCAGTTCTCCACCTACTTATAATCGCATCCTCTACCTTCTTCAGGTCATCTATTCACTTAGTTAGGGCATACGCACTTTTCTAATCCGTAATATCCATTTTGGTTTAACCTTTCTGCTTTAACGGCTATCGATCCATCGCCATACATGACCAGTCAAAATATCCCCAGTTTTCTTTGATGATTTCTTTTAAAATTACATCCTACAAGATACTACAATAATAGTTCACTTCGTAGTACACTGAGTCATCTTGAATTTATGAACTAGTCCCACGATCAGTAACAATTTTAATGATATCGTAGTCATTATTAAAAGAAATTAAAAAAATATTAAGGATACTACGTAAGTGTTTGTATTAGACTATGATTAATGAAATTTTAAGTCATTATACATTTTATGTTTTTCATAATATTGCTACGGAATCTCTCTACATGCGCTATATGTATATAACTTACCTAAACAATTTATTTGATTAGTATCATGTTCTTATTCTTCGGCTCTTTGATATAAGAAACTCCAGGGATGCTCATAAAACATTGTTTATATCCCAAAATAACGGAGGGAATTATTTTCGTGCGTTACATTTTCATGCATCATTAAATGTACGGAAGAGTACCATCTACAAGTGATCATAATTACTATACGTTATGTAACGCTTGTAATAAAAATGTGAACTCAAAATTAAATTTTCAAATATATTTTTATATACAGGTAAGATTTTTTTTATTTATTAATCTCTTAAAAATTAGAAAAAAGAAGATTATCGTCAACACCGGAAAGTAGGCAAATGCTCGACGAGTAGACTAAAGAGGTTTTCGAAAATATGAAAGGAAAATAAATAAATAAATATTAAGCTAAATTACTAATCTTTCATACAAAACGTATAGGTAAATTTAGTTCAAAGTTAAAATAAAAAATATACCTTTTCGAGGGTTGTGTGATCAAAATATAAGAGAATAGAATTTTTTCGATAGAGAAAATCGCGATCATCAAACTAATCATTATATATTTTTTTATTTATAGGTAATAAGGCTATGCTCTAAGTAATTGAGACAGAAATTGGACACAGAATGAAAGTAGTTTAATTTTTACAATGATAGAAAGCTTTTTCTTGGTGGTAGAGCTTTGTGCAAGCTCGTCTGGGTAGGTACCACCCACATTATATCGCAAAACAGCAGTACTTCATATTGTTGTGTTCCGGTTTGAAGGGTGAGTGAGCCAAGAGACATAACGTCTTAGTTCCCAAGGTTGGTGGCGCATTGGCGATGTAAGCGATGGTTAACATTTTTTACAATGCCATTGTCTATGGGCGTTAGTACCCACCACGTACCATCAGGTGGCCCGTATGACCGTTCGCCTACCTATGCTTTAAAAAAAATACATAAAAGGTTATAAGATGGTTAGGTAAGTTTGATTATATACAAGTTTAAAAAAAACAATATTAATGAAAAAGTTAAGCCTGTTACTTTTAATAATAATAATTAACATATAATTGTAAGTTAATTGAAATACATTCAAATTATAAATAACAGTTGATCAAACTACTATGCGTTTGTCGACAAATTTTATTATTAATTTATACGTATGCAAAAGCAGCGTTAATTATCGCAACATTTGCGTTGTCATGTCTCAATTAAATTTAATATAATTTGTCGTCTCGTGTATCTTTTGTCTATTTCAAATATTTGCAAGAGAATCGCCAAATTATTCTCTCTGTATTTTATTTTTTTAAATAATAAAATGTATACATACATTTCTTCGGAACCGTATGATAAGAATAACCATACTATCATTAATGTTATTTACAATTTAGTAAATATAATTTTTATAACTTTTTATCCATGTATTTTATTAAGTAATATGATTACATTTTTATTTAATGTTGAACCATCGCTTAAAACTAAATGCCGTTAACATTTAACGGCCTTATTTATAAACGTTGCTTAGTTACTGATTAGCTAAACACTGATTTGTCTCTTTCTGTCATTATTGATTTGACATACGAAAGAAGAAGACAAAATATTGTTTAACTAATCACCAGTTAAATAAAGTTTATGAATAAGGCGGTAAGTATTTGCTAAAGTATCTGAGATTTTAAGTAAAAGTTAAAGTTAACAAAAGGTGTCTGACAATAGCCATAAGTATTGTTAAAATAGTTAAAATCAAATTCAACATTCCGATCCGACGAACCTAACGAAATTTAATTAAGGTAACTCTTCGGTGCTTGAGTGTTTTAAAATTAAAGAAAAAACAACCATATTTTGAAGTGTTTTTTAGTACAGCATCAAATTATAATTTTCCTTTATTTGGCATTCCACTTTTGATGTAGATAGCATCAAAAGTGAAATTACGTGGAACAACTACGAGAAATCCTTCTCAGTTACAATAAAATAAATATTTATGTTGTTTTAAATATTTTTAACGGACCTCTTTTCGCGTATTAATCGTGATGACGCGAAAATAACTCCCATATCCAAATGTAATGTCTTGGAATATAATATTTTTTGTATCCATTATCAGTCATATCAGATTAATAGTTATAAATGTAAAATGTTTTGTCAAAGTGATTACTCAGCTTAAATCACGATGAGTCTTAGGCAATACTATAGTTTTAGTTCATAGACATACATACATAAATAGAAACTGTACACTTCAAATATTATTAAAAGTGTTATGGAAAAGCAAGGTCTTCTATCAGAAGTACTGTTATTACTATGATAGACCTCGAATTTCGGTTTATATAAATTGTAGCAACTGATTTGATTTTCTGTTTTGAATAAAATAATTATTTTTTTATAAAATTGTTTCCTCTACGAGATCCTCGGCTCATGAGCTTAGTAATTTGACGTGGCCTCTTTTTATAATTTAGACGCTTACGGGCATTTGTCACATAAATGCAGCCTTTTAACATCTTTGACATACACCAGTTATTGTAAAAGCTTTTAAGGATAAACGATGAATGGGTTGGCTTGTTTATTTTATAAAATAAATGAACAAAAGAGAAAAATAATTATAAAAAAGTAAGATCAATTAAAACCAATTTGTTATACGTTTTTTGTAAACGTTACAGTTGAATATAATATACTTAGGTAATATTATATATGTATGTAGTGAACATTTGATGTATTTATTATATAATTATGTAATGAATAATTATACATAACTAGGCGTAATCCTGCGGGATACACGCATTTTGTTATATTTACCTATTATCATATTGGTTGACGTTTATGATTACCGCTCGCTCCTTAGGGTTGTAGCGTGACGATAAATAGCATGTAATCTTGCTCATAGCTTTTAACCTTTCTCAAGAGGGCGCCTTAAAGTAAGCAAAATTTCAGATTTCACCCGCGCCTCCCTTACACGCCCCTTTCGGTGCGCGATCTCTTTTTATGTTTTTTTTTTTTAATACTACAACGATAGGCATTATTCTATTTATTTTTTCATATTTCACATATTATTTTCAAATTATTCTGAAGAACATGGAGTTACTTTTGCGTTTTATTTTGCGAAGTCCTCTCGTATCAATAACGCCGCAGCGTCTTATTTAAGAAACAAGTACATATACATATATTTGAAGTATGGGTACTGGGAAGAGATATAGTTATTCGTGGAAAGAATATGAAGTAAGCACCAAAAGCTTTTAATCGTTAAAAAGAAATTGTATTACAAAAGGGCTGCCCTAGATTATTTATAAATATAATTAATTATCAATGGTTTGTCTCAATAACCTATAGCTATACGTGAATAAGATTAGAGGACATTAGTTATGTTCGGACGATCAGAAAAAGTATTTTTAAAAAATATTTATTTTACACAAATATTAAGGCGTGTGTTAACAAACAGCTCTGAGACAAAAGTGATTTATTAAAATATGAAATAATTCATAATGAAAGTCCTGCGTTAGCATTTCTATTGTATGAAGAATCCACAACTTAGCTATTTCACGGCGGTGGGGCCCTGGTAACGCATTTCGGGATTTTTTCTATAGAGATATCACCAGTATTCCATACAAAATCAAATAAAAAATTAGCAATTTCATCCGTCTTGACTACAGCCTTTCTCAATAAGTATCGATCGCAAAAACATATCTCCATAGGTTAATCGTGTAGTTTATTTTTTATAGTATAGGTAGGAGGACGAGCATATGGGCCACATGATAGTAAGGGATGTTATGTACCTTGTGCCTGTAATTACACTGGCTCACTCACCCTCCAAGCCGGAACACAAAAATACCAAGTATTCATGTTTTGCGGTAGAATTTCTGAAGAGTGGGTGGTACCTACCCAGACGAGCTTGAACAAAACTCTACCACCGAGTTTCTGAGATTAAACATTAAACCATATAAACCATACAAGCTTTATATCATTTAAAAAAAAAACTACTGTAATAAGTAATTAAAGAAAACTTCGGAAATTAAATGAATTTCAACATTGTTTAAAGATATGAAATCGAAAAAAAAACTTTAACATAGAAACATTCACAGTTGTTTTTCGTGACGTACACGCAGACTGCACTTTCCCATTATTCTGATACATGTTACATATGAAGTCCTCGACAGAGAGTTAATGAGTAATGGTATTATTTTTAGACACTCAATCATCATAATCTATCGTTCCCGAACATGTTAAAGCCTAATATCTCAATAAGGCTTTCAGTGATATCGATTGACAATTTCATGTTACGTAATAACATGTAAATAGCGTAACAGTCTCTGTGTTGCTAACACAATTACTTATTAGCGAAGGATGTGAGTCGGTTTAGTGTGTAAGACAAATAGAGCAATTTGTCTAAGGATTATCATATTCATACACGATGCGTAATATCACTATTTGAAGATTAGATTTAGTTCTTCAAATATAAACCGTTCGATCGTATATACATATTATACAAATACAATAACAATAGTCGTTTAGGTGTTGAACTTTAAATTCGTCTGTTCTACTATATATTATGGTAATAATTAATTTAGGTTGCATTGCCAAAGAAAAATATTTTTAATGAAATAATAAATCCAAACTAAAGTTACTTATTATTATCAATAATAATAATTATATCCTGGGGCATTATTCACACAAGGCCATCTGATCCCAAACTAAGCAGAGCTTGTACTATGGAAACCAGACAACTGATATACTTTTCTTTTGTAAATAAATACTTATATAGATAATTACACCCAGGACAAATAGACGTATTCATGCACACAAATGTCTGTCCTGGGTGGGAATCGAACCCACGACTTGCGGTGCGAAAGGTAAGTATCTACCAACAACGCCAACCAGCTCGTCATCGTCATTATTTTAATTAATATTATTAAATATTTTCTTGACGTAGTATTTATTAGCATAATTATTATAAAGCTAACTGATCTCTTCGTCCGCACCCTCAGGTGCGTATGGTATACCTTTTTACACAGATAACCCAACGAGGGTTTTTGTGTTTTTGATCACTTATTTCAAAGAGTAATTTCAAAAACACTCATTTTAATTTAGAAACGGATTCTAATTACAAAGTTTAAATTAAAAGAGATTGTCTTATGAAATAATATGTATATTCTATAAAAATACTTATTGTTACTTTCTAATGAATTGCAGGTAAAGTAACTTCTATTTGTATATATTATTATTTCTTGTATTATTTGTATTCTACGTAAACATGATAAGTTTATTTCAGAAGCTGACTACAACAAGTAAATTTATTACTAGCACTGAAACATTTAAAAGGATTTGTGGTTTACTCTACAAATCTACTCACTCTACGCACTCAATCACGTAACCCAGTCATCAATTATTTATAACACTATGTAAAATTAATAAGGAGTAAATTCCACAATATATAGGAAACCTTCAATTAGAAGTTGATAGTGTAGCTTATATACGTAATTATATATATAAAAAAATGATTCAGGTATCTTACTGTTCGACGTTTTTTATAGCGACATTTCTTTTTAGTTAGCCAATTCGGTGTGTATATAAATTTCGTTGACTTGTATTTTGTTGAAGTGTTTTCGCCGTGTTAATTCTTTATTTATCTAAAATAAAATATTTATAACCTTAGATTTGTGTACTTCTACTAGTATTCTGTATAACAATCTTAAATTTTGAAAATGACTGATTCGTCTTACAGCAGACTGTTACATTATTTTCGATTTATCATTTTTATTGTTTGCGTTGCTGCTGTAGGTCGCCATTAATAACGTTTTGTCAAGCCACTAACGAGCTTATCAATCATCTTGACGTGTGTTCAGCGTGTCCACATACGTTTATTAAAACACCTGTATTTATTCGGACGAAAGTAAACGTTTAACCAACAAAAAACCATTCATATATATTATATATATTTCTGTCCAGTCTATTATAGTTTAGGTATTTAATTATTTAATTAGTATTAATAGAATACTACAAAATATTCATTTTGTTTTGGATCAAATTTTCTTTTTATATAAGGGTTTGCTATTGAAATTATCTTTAAAGGCGTCATTCCTGAAAAAAAGCAATTTATCACATAAAAATAATTTATTATTAGAGCCGAGCCAAGCTCAAGTTAGTTCAGTTACTATATGATAATAAATTCATTATTTTAAGATCGTTGATAGTCAAGAGAAAATTTTGCGAACAAAATGTTATCTTACGAAAATTTGTGTTAACAACCGTTACAAAACTCATTTAAGCATTTTGATATATAATAGTGAATAGTACTGTAAACTACAAAGCGTATTTGTTGTTTAGTGTTTCAGTTATTACTTATTACATAACTCTAAACAATTATTTATAAAAGTTTATATTTCGATTCTAATTTCATCGTACACACAATCATAACCAAAAGGTAAGTATGAAGTATTTCAAATATCTATTTATTATGAAGCGTAGGTATTTCGTGTAAACAGTTCATAGTATAAGTTTTGATAAATCAGAAATGAGGTTTAATATTACTAGTTCATATTATAATGTTCGTGATCCTTATTCAAATAAACATAGTCCTGGTAAGGATAGAATTTCATTAATTACAGGGTGCACTGATAGCCCAGTGGTTAAGTTTACATTTAATAATAATCATTGCGAGTTCAAATCCAATCAAGCACCACCTCGTGCTCAACTGTACAGGAGTGTCGAATTAATCCACCACATTCGTATCCACCGACCCGAATTGAATCAACGTAGTGAATAAGTTCCAAATGGTCTTCTCAAAAGGCCTTATCCCAACAATGGTACATTTACTTCCTGGCTGGTCCTTTTTTTAATTACGCCTAATTGTAATTTCAATGTGATAGATAAATGAGATTAGATCGTTATAAGTTTTAAATACAACAATTTACTAAGCAACACACTAACCAAACCTTAATATATTTTTAATAACATTATTGGTTTATTGTTATATTTTAATTAATCTTTTACCTCTATTTATCTAATTCTTTCTATTTAAGAAGAAGTTAGAGGTTTTAATAATACTAAATCAATCAATTAAAACTATTTATTTAACTCATCATAAAATAAATAATGCACAGATATTTCCAGCCAGTAACAGTCTGTGTATGTCCCACTGCTGGGCTAAGACCTTATCTCCTTTTTTAAGGAGAAGGTTTGGAGCTTATTCCACCACCTGCTCCGATGCGCGTTGGAATACACATGTGGCAGAATTTCAGTGAAATTAGACACATGCAAGTTTCCTCACGCTGTTTTCCTTCACGCTTGATGCTTCATGCTTGACGGAAGCACGAGATGAATTATAATCACAAATTAAGCACATGAAATTCAGTGGTGCTTGCCCGGGTTTGAACCCACGATCATCGGTTAAGATTCACGCATTCTTACCGCTATTATCAAGCTTCTTGGCTTAGTTTCCAGTCATAACAAACTAATAAAATTAGCTGACCTAAAATTATTTTAAGTAAAAGGAGTAATCGTTGTCAGTTTTGATGAATCGAAATGAAAATGAGTCCATATTATACCAGTTTCTAACTAGAAAAATTAGAAAAATATAAAACCAATTTCAAAAGAACGCTATTCAAATTACAGCTATTTTAAAGTTTGCTTGCATGAAGGTACTTTATATGATCCTGTTTTAATAAGCTTTTTCATCAAAGCTGCCCACGATAATATCAAAGATTTTAAATTGCTATATTTCGAATAGAATATTGCATTTTTACTACTTCATCTGTAGAATTAAATACAGTATCTTTTAATACAGTCACATCACATGGCGACCTTGCTGGCTGGTTTCTAGGCTTAAACTCTGCAAATAAAATGTTTGAAATGACGTCTCTTACTCCCGTCGCTTTGAGCATTTAATTGGAAAATCGATCTTATATATGTTTCTCTATTTATACGTGTACCTCTTTTGGTTTCGGCTTCTGTCTTTGATCAGTAAATCATGTCTTATACTAGAATCTTGTTAAACTAATAGTTTAATAATTGTATAAGTATTATTATATACCGTGCTTTATTACAAAAATCTTATATTTACCAAACGTAATGTACATGGCGTAAGCAATACAGAAATGAATCAGCAGCCATAAGTTTGTTAAGATTAACTTTATTTATCGAAATATTCATGTTTTACAGGTATGCTATTTATAAAACTGCTATTTAGGAGAAGGGGGGAAGACGGTAGGTATTCTATGTCCTTTTCAACGTGATGGGTAAAGCAGAGGTAAAAACGTAACAAACGAATAAATAATCACACTTTCGCATTTATAATATTAGTAAGGATAAATTAAAATATAACAGTTTTTAACTATATGTTCTGTTTATGTATAAAGTCTGCCTCTACTATTAAGGAGAAGACTTGTGGCACACTGCTTCAATGCAGGTTGGTGAATACAAGCAGCACAGAATTTCCTAGAATACTAGTTACATTTTCTTATACCGTTATATATTCATCACTCTCAAGCCTATGATAGCGTTCTAAGATATAATATATGCGATAACTTTTCATTAGCCCACTTCGGCTCTACCACATATTAAACAAGTAATGTATATATGTACATATAAATAATACAATTTACTATTTTCGAATAATGAGTTTGTTTGACACTTTGTCGTTATATATTATAGCAATGATTCCTCACAGCACTCTAAGTAATTAACAGTCGAAGCGAAACGTTTTTGGGGCTTACAAAAGCAGCTTTATTTGTTTGGTAAAAGGAAATTAAAGTTGACACCTCAAATTGTTGATTAGTTTTCTAATGGACATGCGCGATATACGTAATAACTTTTAAAGGTTGAAGCTCGTTAGTAGAATATTGTCGAAAAAAACGAATAGCAAGTTTTGAATTTCGTTCATAGCAACTTTTTGTTATATTTCTATAATAATAATAATAATAATAATATCCTCCAGACCAATTTCGGCCACTGTGGCCAATCTCAACTGCCTAGGAGATATTATAGTACCCAAGGGTGTGCGCAAACACAGGTGCACTGTCTGTACTCTAGCTCTCATAATCCGATGGGACGGCAATCCGACACCACCGAAAAGAGTTCAGGCGCAGGACTCTGGGCTGCTACCGAGAATTTTCGGACAGAAAATCCCAATAAATTTTTATTGGCCCGACCTGGGAATTGTACTTAGGACCTCCGGGTCTTCGGCCCTATCTAGCCACTAGACCAACGAGGCAGTCATTTCATAGTATTTGTATATAGTATTTATATAAGTGTTATTTAAATAAGAAACTTTTGTGGTCCTTAATAGAGCGAAGTGAAAGACGGTACAAACGTTAGGAAGAAGAAGACAAATAGTCGCCAACGTAGAATGGTAGCAAGAGTCCTGAATTTTACCTTTGCATCCCATTTTACCGTTGTCTGGGTGAAAACTGAACCGGACTTTCAAAAATGGAAATAAGAAAAGAGTGTTTTATGTTTTGCACTATTACTCAAAGGTCCATATGATTCATATGCAAACGAAAAAAAGATATAATTTGGAATTAAAGAATAGTCAATAAACGCTTAGTGATAAATTATTGAATTTCAATCATAGTAGTAGTCAAATTTTTGCTAGCACCTAAAATTTAATTTCTAATTTTAAGCTCTTAGAAATCTGAATATATTCAACTTCAAAAGTTTTATTGACTGAAGATGTTTTACGGATTTGTATTTTTAATTTAGAAGTGTTCTTTTTTAATTTGTTCTCTTGTTTAGTCTTTTCGTTTAAATTAAATAAGTAATTTGGTCTTAACTAGCTGCGAGAGAGTTTTTATGGTATGTTTTCGGGGAACTTAGTTATAAAAATGTTTGCGTTTCTCTTGTTTGTTGGACAAATTTTGGTTCAGCAAAGAAACAAGAAGATTAATTGATATTTGTCTGACACATTTATAAATATGCACGAACACATTTTTTTCACTTTAAACGTGATGAAGGAGATTGTGCTTTATTATCACAATGAAATGCGATCATCACTTAAAGAAGAGATGATTCCTTCTGACCAATTTTACTCACGGTGACTAATCTCAAGAGAGATTAGCTAACTGCACCGTATATATTATAGTGCGCAAACACAGTTGCACTCTCTATTTCCTCACTCGCATAATCCGACACGATCAATAAGAGTTTAAGCGCAGGACCAAACACTACGTGCTTTTCCAAGGCATGGAAGTGTACTCTCTTCCTACGTCCAGGGCTTCTACTGAGAATATTCGACACAAAAATCCAATAACTTTTTATGTATCTGATCTGAGACGTATTCCCGTTAGGTGATAGGGGTGACTATTTGCGATAATTTTAACCCCTATATATATATTATGCAAAAGTGAACCATTTTTGAGTTTTTTAGCTTGTTTCAAAATAAGTCAAACTTGCATCATCATTGAAATCATATCGTTTTTCGTCTCGCATTTTTAAATTTGGACCGATAATTGTGGTTTAAAGATTGATAAATAACAAGTGTTTAATCGTTTTTATAAGTCAGAAGAAAAAATGAGATTTAAATTGATACTTTTTTTTAAATAAATGTTTGATGATGCATTTTTGACTTATTTTGAAAAAATGCTAAAAAACATGATAACTTAAAAATGGTTCACTTTTGCATAATGCATATATTATCTTATCACCTCCTAACGGGAATACGTCGAATTACCAATAACCCTGTATACTTGTAGTTATGCATAATATGCATTGGGCAGTAGTGTATGTCAATATCAATTGAACTGCACTGCATTCACGGATCGTCACGTTTTATGGATTACTTGCTTATGAATTTAAAAATAAAACAATTCGTATATTTCAGAGAAAAATAAATAAGTATCAAGTTAAGTGAATATTATAAACGTTGTAATTCGGACTAGTAGCTTCAGGCACATTAAAGAAAGTTACAGTTAGCTCATTAAGGTAAGATTAAGATACAATTATTTTTATTACTGATGACTGTGTGTTGAATTACTATATTAATTTATAATATTTTTTTATTACTGGAATTGAAATATAAAATAGTTTTAACATTTCTTTGGAACCCGTGAGAAAATGGATCATTTACATTTATTTAGTAGTTAGTTACATTAACATATCTTTATTCGAATTATTTGTAATTAGTAATTAATTAGACTTTATAAATATCAATTTTATAAATACATGACATTATTTGTAAATATACATATATAAGCATTTATTATTAAGCCGACTAGCTTAATTATTAATTAAGATTTGCGTTATAAGAAAGATTATAAAAACAAATTGCTAAAGCTTACAATGTGCAAAATAATTTAAAAATCGCACCATGTTTAATGTATGTGACTTGTTGACTAGGGAATTTGTACGAAACTAATGTGAATTAAACCAGTTTAATTGTCCTGCAAAAGTCGGTAATTTTTAAGGTAAAAATACTAGTAAAATGAAAATACTTTTGTTATTGATACAGTAAGTCTTTTTGAATTAAATAAATATCATAACGAACACCAAATATTAAAACTTGAGAAATTGAAAGTAGAAATGTTGCTGTCAATAACTCATCTCATCCCATAACTATTATTACGTGTGTATTGTTAAGAGACTGCCTCGTTGGTCTAGTGGCTAGATATAAGGCCGCAGACCCAGTGGTACTGGGTTCAATTCCCAGGTCGGGTCAATATAGTTATTGGGTTTTTCTGTCAGAAAATTCTCAGTAGCAGCCCGGAGTCTGGAAGTTGGAAGTGTGTACACTCCCGTGCCTCGGAAAGCACGTTAAGCCGTTGGTCCTGCGCCTGAACTCTTTCCGGTCGTGTCGGATTGCCGTCCCATCGGATTATGAGAGCTAAGGAAAAGAGAGTGCACCTGTGTTTGCGCACACACATGTGCACTATAATATGTCCTGCGCAGTTGGCTATCTCTCTTGAGATTGGCTGCCGTGGCCGAAATCGGTCTGGAGGACCTTAATTAATTGTTAAGAGTCCGGGAATAAAAATATTTTTTTTTATTCAAATGCTACGAATTATACGAAAAGTATTCAATATCATGAAATGATATAGAATATTGATGCAACAAAACTATCATGTGACTTCAGAACCAAGCTTAGACGTCATAATATTTAGATGGGAAGAAGAACAAATAGGTAAATAAAATTATATATGATGAAAATTTTACCTGCGAAAAAAATATTATAATTGTGGTGCGATTTCTTGCAGAGATACGTGAATGGCGTGAACACTGGTAGCCTAGGCTCACGTATTAAGTCGCAGAATCTGAGATTGAAAGTCCGAGTGGGCCATTAAAATGCCCTTGGATTTGTCTCTTAACAAATTCTCAGTAGCAGCCCGGATTATGAAAATTGGCAGAATTTGCACTCTCGTGCCTCAGAAAGTTCGAAAGCCATTAGTCCTGCGTCTGAATTTTTTCCAGTCTTTTCAGATTTGTCGTATCATCGGAATAATCCGATAGGGAATAGGGAGTACACTTGTGTTTATGTGGCATTTTCCATGACCTAAAGTTTCAAAAAGCGTATAGCATCTAAATTTTATCTTCTTGATTGTTTTCCTTAAGTCAAGACATTCAAAATATTTTTGATCTCATTGCCAAGGCTTAGGTGAAATAGTACCTCTTTGACGAATTTATTTTGTGTTGTTTAGTTTGCGCAATTTAACTTGCATGGTTGAGTTTTCTATAAACTGTTTGCAGAAGGTCCACATAACAGGGCTAGACTCAACAATGTAATGTCACTCCGTTCAACACTGTCGAATACTTTCTTAAAGTCGACGAATTAAAGGGCGGTTGCATTCTATGGAATGAGTGTCAAACGGAGTGCGAGTCTACACATTTATCTCAAACACCATTTGCGCGAAGAACGTGTTATTTAAGAGAATAATTATTGACATCGTATTTATGTCTGTAGTTGTTAAGTTTCAAACACTTTTTCTTATTAAATATGGAGACCACCTTGTTAAAGTAAACGCTTTCAGAATAACCAAATGAAATATACGTTATCAAATGCTCAAATGACAATGCCCAATTCTGATTGGGAGACAAATATTTTCTCCAACACAATTAATAATAAAAAAAAAAAACAAGTATCACATAATTGATAAGAACATTTAATTTTATTTAATTTATTCAAAGTTCATTACAGTCATAATAAGTAAATCTGCCTTGATTTCACGGAAAAGTAATTTATTTAAAAAGGTTCTTTACAAATCAAATTAATGAATGTTTTCATTGAGGTTTGAAAATGAAAAGAATGTATCTAAAATAACCTTTTTTAAATAATGTACCAAATAGGATAATTGTATTATAATTACCACGAAGAAAAGAATTAACATTTATTTTACCTGTTTGCTATCAAAAGGAAACACGTTTAAGCAAAATCACGTGGCAGGTTAATTAGTGCGAGCATTTTATGTTTATGATTGAAATCAAAAAGAAAACGAAGAAAGTAGAATATGACCTAGCGCTTGTGACAGAATTTCAGTGAAATTTGACACATGGAGGCTTCCTCACGATGTTTTCCTTCACCGTCAAGCACGAGATGTATTGTAAGTATTGCAAATAATAGATATTTTTTCCTGTGCTAAAATACTTGCTTGCCAAAAAATAATTTAGCTTAAATAACTATATTACTGCACTGTGATTATATTACGGGAGCAATAGCTTTCTCAGTCCATGTCGCTTCTTGGTTCACGGAGTGCACTAATTAGGAATTAATTCAAAAAAGGTTAAAATATACTGAAGAAAAATAATTAGCTCAATTGTGCTTTTGTTAATTGGTTTTATATTTACTAAAATTTACTGAGTTAGATGCTTGACTTAATGAACCACGGATTAGTGGTAATATATTTCATAGAATTTCATCCAACACTTGTGGGTTTCCCTATGACGTTTTCCTTCACCATTGAGAATATTTCTTGCAATAAACACAAAATGCAGTACCTAAAAACTCGTTGGCGCTTACCTGATAAAGAACTAATCTTCACTTGAGATTCACGTGTTCTAACCACTGGGTGATCTGACCCATTCAACAACATTAATGCAAATAAAACTATCGCTTCTGATGTAGATTCTGATGAGTAAAACAAATTATTATTTCTTTTATAAAAATAAATGTTATTTTAATTCAACTTTGTAAAGTGTTCACTCGATGGTAGAGCTTTGTGCAAGCTCGTCTGGGTAGGTACCACCCACTCATCAGATATTCAACCGCAAAACAGCAGTACTTTGTATTGTTGTTCCGGTTTGAAGGGTGAGTGAGCCAGTGTAATTACAGGCACAAGGGACATAACATCCTAGTTCCCAAGGTTGGTGGCGCATTGGCGATGTTTTTTTTTTAAAGAAATGTACAATGCCTCTGTATATGGGCGTTGGTGACCACTTCCCATCAGGTGGCCATATGCTCGTCCGCCTACCTATACTATAAAAAAAGCTATTTAAATTTTTAACATAATAAATCATTATTTAACAGAATTTTTGTAAAATATATTGCTTAAAATAGATTGATTAAAATGTCATCACATTTGCCTTGAATATTTTATACTAAGATAACGGAGTATAGATTAGACAGATATTCTTTAACTCGACAAGTTAGTTTTGTGACGACGATATTTATGATATGACATTAAATAGCGTTTGGTGTTTACACGCTGCACTATTATTGTTTAGTTAACGTCGTATTTAAGAGAGGGCGTTCTTAGTAAGCAACTTTGCTTAGTTATTAAATAGACGTACAGATGACGTTAGTTGTTGTTTTAACAGGTTCAAAGAAAAATGGATGTAAATTAATGTAAAACTAAGGTAAGTATACGCGCGATTAGCTTTCCAAGTGTTAAGTGTTTATATTTACTTTTATGTGTTTAACATCTTTTGATTATAACATATATGTTTTTTTTAAAGAGGAAAGCACAAAGGTGAATCTCCTTCTGATGTTAACTGAAACCCTCCATAAATATTGTCACTTGAAAAAAATAAGCCATTCCTTACAACATCTATATACTGTCAACCACTTATGTCCTTTCAATCTGTAATTACGCCTTACGCCCGGCCGGTCCACTCGTCTTTAAAACCGGACCAAATAAGGTAAATGTCCAATGTAATGTCTACAATTTTTGTTTTGATGTTGGTTTAAAAATAATGAATGAAAAATGTTTTTTTTTACATAAACTGATTTAGACACAATAGTAACAGCCTGTGAATGTCTTATTGTTGGACTAAGGCCTCCTCTCCTTTTTTTGAGGAGAAGATTTGGAGTTTATTCCACCATGCTGCTCCAAAGCGGGTTGGTGGAATATACATGTGGCAGAATTTCAGTGAAATTATACACATGCAGGTTTCCTCACGATGCTTTCCTTCACCGTCAAGCGCGAGAAGAATTATAAACACAAATAAATTCAGTGGTGCACGCGTTCTAACCACTTTTTTTTTTTAACACAGTGGAAACCTTCAAAAGGTACTCGGCTTCCTACGGGGGAGGAGCCGGGTTATGTGGGATTTTTACCCACTAAAACCACTGCGATGGCCGTCCTCGGCACGGATCGGAGAGGCTACGGGATCGTGTTGATATAACGCATCCGCGGCCCCTCCTGTGCTCTGCTCCGCTCGTGGCTTGGCGGAGCTCTCCTCAGGGAGCGAAGGTAATTTCACCCCCCCCCCCCCCCCCCCTCGCTAGTGCGTACGGCAGCTCGAGGCCATCCCGGCTGCCGTCCTCCTCAGGGCCGTCTGAAATATGACCCGTGAGGCCCCCACCTCACACATTCACGGCCCCAGGGTTACGCCCTATCTTTTAAGCCCCGGGCGTCGAGGCTGTGGGAGGGCCGAGACGACGCTGACGTCGTCTCCGCCGAGCCGGATCGGCCCTTTCCCGTTCCCGCTCCGCTACAGCCCTCCACGCCGATTCCCTGCGGAGCATCGCCGACACGATTGCTCGCAGGGACAGGTGTTGTCCGACTTCACGGAGCAGGACGGAGCATCTCCCTCCGCACTCCACGCTGGGCACGCTTCCAACGTGTGCTGGGCAGTGTCCCGGTCCACGCCACAGTGGTGGCACATCGCCGTCGATTCGCATCCGATCTTACACACTCTCCAAAACAACCGTGACCGGTCATTACCTGCGTAAGTCGGTGACTCGTCGCTTTCGTCTCATCCAGGCTTCGAAGGCTGGCAGGATCGCTCCGACGACGCGTTTGCGCGCGTACTGTTCTTTACAGAGACGGACGCGCCACGTCGTAAAAGCCCTCCTTTGTTCCCGCCGCTTCAACGCCTCGAGCGCACTCGGAAGGTGTGCGCTTTCACCGTTCTGACGGAGGATGCGGGTCTGTTGATATACCCTCGCGTCCATATCCGCCAGAATGTCCAAGGGCGGAAAGCGCGCTAGGACGGTTGCCGCCTCATAGGATATCGTACGATATCCCCGCACTATGCGGATGGCCACTCTCCGCTGTGAACTTTGGATCTTAGTCCTGCAGCGGCGAACGCCCGACAGCCTATGAGACCAAACGGGCGCCCCGTAGAGGGCCATCGATCGCACGACACCGGCATAAAGGCGGCGAACTTCCTCCCTTGGTCCCCCAAGATTAGGCAGCAGTCTATGCATGGCACCCACTACCTTCTTGATCCGGGAGGTTAGGCGCTCGAAGTGCTCCTCGAAGCCCCAGCGACCGTCCAGTGTGAGGCCCAAGTATTTCATGTACCTGGCCACTTGGACGTTTGAGTTACCTACGCGGACGTGCAAATCGGGCGGTTCTCTGCTCCTCGGCAGTTTATGGAACCATAGCGCCTCTGTCTTATGAGACGCTATGCGTAGGCCCAATTCGCAGATCTTACCAACGACGATGTTCACCCCGAGCTCAGCGAGCTCTTTGGTTCTCTCGAAATTCTCTCCTGATGCCAGCACCAATGTGTCGTCTGCATAACAGACGACGCTGACACCTTCAGGGAGAGGGACGCGCAGGACTGCGTCGTACGCGAGGTTCCACAACAGAAGCCCCAAAACTGACCCCTGCGGAACCCCACAGCAAACCTCTCTCCGGGTCCTCGTACCGTCTTGCTCCATATACAAAACGTATCTGTCGCGCAAGTAGTCACCGAAGATCGCCTGCAGGTAACGGGGCACACGATGGTGTAAGAGTGCCCCCCTAATAGCGTCCCAGGGCAACGTGTTGAATGCGTTGACGATATCAAGACGCGTTCTAACCACTAGGCCATGTCGACTATTTAGACAGACGTGACAGTATTTGAAATCACGATCATTGATTACATGTTCTGGTTAGTTGAAAAATAAATGAAAATTAAATGAAAACATTAAAAAATTAAACGTTAATAATTTCAGTTGATTGAAAACAAATGTTAGCCATATTTCATTATTTTTTGTAAGAATAATCGAAACTACAGCTTAAAGCTGATGCTTTTTTAATAACGTTAATGGTGTGTGTCTATACTCGTACAAAAGATACTTTTAAACACATTGACACCTGGAAGTAGAAATATGGTATGTTACGAAAATGACTATGTTCAAGTTAGATATAAAATCAAATATATTAATTACCCACGTACATATATATGTTTGAATAAAATTATTGTAGGTAAAGACCTACAATACTTTTGTACTCGGTGGTAGAGATTTGTGCAAGCTCGTCTGGGTAGGTTCCACCAGATATTCTACCTCAAAACAGCAGTACTTGGTATTGTTGTGTTCTGGTTTGAAGGGTGAGTAAGCCAGTGTAATTACAGGCACAAGGGACATAACATCTTAGTTCTCAAGGTTGGCGGCGCATTGGCGATGTAAGCGATGGTTAACATTTCTTACAATGCCAATGACCATGGGCGTTGGTGACCACTTACCGTCAGGTGGCCCATATACTCGTCCGTCTACCTACACAATAAAAAAAATGCACTTAATTTAATTTCAAAGAGATTTGTTTTAATTTCACAGAGATTTATCCGAAAATATAATTTTATTATTTTATTGTCATTAATATTGTATTTTAAAAAATCACTTCAGAGCTTTGTTGGTGAAATATGTTATGATCCGCTTACGAAACAATTGAATAGTTTGTTATAATATCATTTCCTCGTGCAGTGTTGTACTTTAATAACAAAGTTATAAAAGAAGCTCATATTTCTTACTAAACTTTGCGCCGAATTACCTTCCACTATTGTGTCGAATAATATATTTTATTGCACGTATGAATTCAGGTGGTGGAACAATTGTGTACACTTTTATAACTTAATAAAACTATTCGCATCTTATACAAGTTTTAGATAATTGTCTGAAGATAAAGTGTGGTAACAACGTACGAATGTAATACATTTATCCATTTATCACACATCCCACCGCAGGTCTTAGACCTTCTCTTCTTTTTGAGGAGAAAGTTTGGAGTTTTCTTCACTACAATGTGGGTTATACGGGTTTATTATGTTGTCTTTCACCGCTAAGCAAGAAATGAATTATAAGCACAAATTAAGTGCATGAAATTCTTTTGGGGGTTATTATATACAGGGTTATTGGTAATTCGACGTATTCGCGATAGGGTTGAATATTTGCGATAATTTTATTCCCCATATGCATTATGCAAAAGTGAATCATTTTTGAGTTATCATGTTTTTTAGCTTTTTTAAAAATAAGTCAAAAATGCAACATCAAACATTTATTTAAAAAAAAGTATCAATTTAAATCGAATCTTCTGATTTATAATAACGATTAAACACTTGTTATTTATCAATATTAGAACAACAATTATCAGTAAAAATTTGAAAATGCGAGACGAAAAACGATATTATTTCAATATTTTTTTGAGATTTTTTGCCACTAAAATGCCTTGAAAACAAAAAAAAAAAACGTTATAAAACTTGCAGATTATTTTAAAAACATAACCGTTTTCTTAGCTCTCCAAAAATGTTTAACAACTAGGAACTTATTCCAAAGAAACTGAAAACAAAATGATCACAAAGGAAGCAGGCGGAAATACGTATTCATCATTATTAATAGTCAAGTTGCATTACGTTAACAAATCCGACGATTGAAATAGCATCAATGTATAATTATTTAGTTACTATTGAATGACATACATAGGTGTAGACCTAATTAATATGGAGCTCTCTGATTTAATGTTCTGCATAAGTCAATAATATTTGGAAAATATAGTTTTCGGCACGTTTGATGATGATTAATGAAGGTAAAGGTAATTGCTTTTCTAATAAGCGGCGCCACACTGTTGCCAATAATTAAATTAACTATGCGCCTACAATCGTACGATAATTTGAATTGGGGCCGTTCAGTGCCAAAATATTAAATGTACCTAATTTGTATTCCTATTGTAAGTAAATCTTATGAAGATCATTTACAAAAACATGCTATTAATTTGTTTATAAGTTTTTTTTTTTAAATATTTACGTGAATAGTAAAAGAAGAAAGATTTTAAAAAGAAACGATAAAAATATCTTGCAGTCGTATCCATTTAAACACCGCCTACGTTGCTTGAAAACCGTAAGCTAATGCAATAATATATTATTTGTCGAGCGAAATGTTGGCAATGATTAATGGCGTAAGTGTTTTATCACAATTAATCTATTTAGATTATTAGGATTTCAAATTCTATATATGTATACCATGTAAATTTAAAAACTAAATAAATAATGTGATGAAATGATGCCCAGAAAACGATATTACTTTTAGATATTACGTTTTGTTCACTACAAATACAAGAAGCTATGATCCATTTTATCATTATAACGTTTATAATACCAATAACATGGTCAAAAATAGAAATCTAATTCAGATTTTATGACGCGATTAACACTTAATGTCGTTTACATTAAATATCGTTCCTACATTATAGATTCCTGCACGATGGTAGGGTTCTGTAGAGTTAGATAAGAAGCCTTATCATCTCTGAGTTCTCACTTTTTTATTTGTCTATCCTTGTGGTCCGTTTTTATTATGATTCAATATATTAAGACTATATATCGACTTGACAATTGATTAAACAGTAACTATAATTATTTCGTGAAACAATCATGTAGCTTTCGTTTCCAAAATATTAATTAACGAAGTGTGTTGTTAATCGCAATGATATGTCAGTGTAAAATTAATATATTAAATGAAAAAATTTAAGATAAAATTCACTCACAATTATTACAAATAGACACGACACTCCCAGTCTTTTTGATCTTTTCAGCTTGCTCGTAAACTCTCACTGATGTGCAAAGAGTACAAGGTCATGTCTTTAAAATAATGAATGCGGTAATGTGTGATAGTATAATAGCAATTTCTTTATCTAATAATAATATAATTTACTATATAACATCTAGTTTAATAATGAATACCTTTCGTGCCAGGGGCGAACTATTGTCTGGCAGACACAATACTTCGCCTAGGGGACGAAGTAATAACATAACATTGGTTTCGGCGTAGCTATTGAAACTTTAAAAAAGTAGGTAGTTGTAAAATTATTATATAAATTTTACCATTTATAGATCGATAATAGTGTTTGTTGTTTGGGCATGTGGTCCTCGGTTGGCATTGTGCTTAAAGAAAACAGCATGTGTTAGACGAAATTCAGCCAGCTGTGTGTACAACAACTCGCATTAGAATACCATGGAATAAGCTCCAAATCGTCTCCTTAAAGGAGAGGTGGACTATATGGACCGATATTGAAATGGTTTTAGTATTATTGATTAAAGGCGTTTCGTTGTAACCCAAATCAACGTCACGATAGTTTGAAAACGAACTGATATATTATATTATAAATTAAACTGCAGGCATGACACACCAGAAGTTGAAAACTGCTATTTTAGCAATCAATTTTAATTATATGTAAAATATTTCTTAGTCTATTTAGGATTTGTTGTTTTAATTTCATATTCTACTATTTCTGGTGGCAATTATCTTTATTATATTGTCTTTTATATTAACATTATTTCCTTCAATTTGACGTTGCAGGTTTTGATATTCTTAGTGTTTTTGTAGGACATACTCGGTTCCGTAATCATTATTAAAAGTAATTTGATCATTCAAAATACTTATGCAAAATATATATTTTTTCAGTTTACTTTTGTGTATATATACAGATTATTACTTTAATTTTATTAATTAATTTCTTTTTTAATTATGCTTGTATCTGTTTATTTCATTCGTGACATCTCATACTTTTGAAGGAGAGGGGGCTAGCGTGAATACGTAAGCTAAATATCAGGATGATCGATTTAATAGTAGACGTTAGTAGTTAAGGGGTTAATACCACCCTGGAATTTTCAAAAATCGTTTCTGTGTTTTAATTTTTTTCTCATAGTTTGAACCTTAAAGAAAATTTTAAGCTGAATGTGGAGTCTGGACTCAAAATTTTAACGAAGATATATATTTCTTTCTTGAAATTTTTGAAAAACCATTTTTTCGTTCTTGTTCGTTTGATTTCAATCATTTTCTGATATTATAACATATAGTATCATAATATTGGTTGAGATTATCTCTCGGGGACCTGCAACTTGCTAAAGAAGGACCCCAATATGCAGCAGGAATTGCCGATTAACTACACAACAAGGTGAGTCATACATTTTCAATGTTTTTTACCGTCGAAGCCGCTTCAAAACTAAACGCGTTTTTTCTCGAAACGACATTTTTTGAAGTTGCGGGAATCATAATTCAACAACAGATATTCTGATTCAATTGAAATTTATACCACACATTTGTAACATAATTATCACAATCCGTACGTAGGATTTTTTTCCTTACATTAACCGTTTTTATTTAATCAAAGTTGTTAGTAGGAAATTTGGCTAAAAAAACAAAAAGACATTTCCACATGATACCAGAAATCAATAAATTTTTTTTCAGATAATCTTATGTAGCACCGTATATTTTAACCTAACTCTACGAAATATTCCTTGCTTTTCTTGTTTCAGATAAATCGTAAGGCCTTTACGATTTCCGCAGATTGGAGGTGAAGAAAAAAACATAACGCGTGCGGAGATGTGTATATCCACCAATTATCAACATTTTTAGATTTTAAAAATACATTTGAGTAGCTGAAAACATGTACTAAAAATGTGTAGAGATCGAAATAAAAAAAATGCAATAGTTTCGCTACAAAATATTCATGATTACCGAGTCTTATTCTAGCTTCTCAGGGTGGTGTAACCCCTTAAAGCGTAACAAAAAAACTAATGATCTTAACAGTTATTCACTTTTATAATATGTATTTGTTGGGATAATGTCAGTTAGTGTAACGTTTTAATATTATACAGGACGCTCAGTAAAGGCGTCCGACTTGCACTTGACCGATATTAGTTATTGTAGACGCATTGGAATGCTTGCTTACGTCTACTCCATTTTTAGAACATAAACATTACGCGTGTAACCGTTTTGTATATTTTTCTTGTTGTAAATTCTATTAGCTATTCAGAGTGCGGATATTATTACTAAAATACAGTAATTGTTAATGTAAAATGAACTTGTATATTAACTTGTTGAATAACTTATGATTCTATTCACCTAAGTCGTTAGTCATACAAAGGAGGAATTCCTTATATAGGGTTTTCCATTAAGGGCGCTTGATCTTTGAAATGCAAAAAAAAAACATGTAGGAGAGATATTTGCGAAATTTTTTTTTATTTGGAAGGTCTATCGACCCCATTATGTATGGAATATGACATCATTCAAATGACCGCCACGGCTTCGGTTGGTGGCGCGCACACGAAAGGTCCAATTTTCGATGACTCTGGCGCACAAATCGGGCTGTATTTGATCGATGGCGTGGCGTATGTTGACTTTGAGGGCATCGGTGGTTTGCGGCTTGTTGGCATAGACCTGCGACTTAAGAAAACCCCACAAGAAAAAGTCCAGCGGGGTCAAATCGCACGATCTCGGTGGCCAGTTCACGTCGCCTCCGCGCGAGATGACCATGTCCAGAAATTGCTCGTGCAGAACTTCCATCGTAGCGTGTGCTGTGTGGCACGTAGCGCCGTCCTGTTGAAACCACATGTTGTCCAGATCCATATTCTCGATTTCAGGCCAAAAGAAGTTGGTTATCATCGACCGGTATCGCTCACCATTGACGGTGACGGCCACACAATTATCGTTTTCGAAAAAATACGGACCAATCACGCCTCCGGCCCAACATCCGCACCAAACAGTCACTTTCTGCGGGTGCATTGCCACTTGGTGAACCTCGTGTGGATTGGTCTCGTCCCAAATATGGCAATTTTGCTTGTGGACATAGCCATTCATCCAAAAATGCGCCTCGTCGCTGAAGATGATTTTTTTGCCAAAATCGGCGTCAACTTCCAACTGCTCTAATGCCCAGTCAGCGAACACACGGCGCTGTCTATGGTCATTAACCTTGAGCTCTTGGGTCAGCTGGATCTTGTACGGGTGCAGGCTCAAGTCACAACGCAAAATTCGCCAAGTTGTCGTCTGCGAAAGGCCGAGTTCCTGTGCGCGACGCGGAATTGACTGCCGCGGGTTTTCGAGGACACTGTCGCGCACAGCGGCGATATTCTCGGCAGATCTCGCGTTACGTTGACGCACGGGAACCGGCTGATTGTTAACTGACCCGGTTGACTCGAATTTGTCCACCAATCGACGGATAGTCGACTCGGCAGGACGATCATCGCGACCGTAAAACGGGCGAAGTGCGCGGAACGTTGCTCGAACTGAAGACCCATTTTCATAAAACAATTTTATGATTTGCACGTGCTGCTCGACACTGTAACCTGCCATGGTGGTTTGGGAGGACGGAATGAATATAACACACTGCATTTGACAGCTGTCACTCAAACAGCATGGCCGCAATCAGCTGTCAAAGTTCAAGCGTCCCTATTGGAAAACCCCTTATATAATTATATTGATGTAATATATTTTAGTTTCTAATAATATTATACGTTATTATAAGAAAGCTGTTCATGATTATATCCATACATATATTAATAGTTTCTAACCGCGGCTACGCCTACGTTTGAGGGGGGGAGAGGTATTAGGTAAATACCAATATCCACGTTTATAATTTTTTTTAATATCATATATATCGTAAAGATAATTTTTATAAACAAACAAAATTATCTGCCGTCGTTTCTATAAGCTTATGAAAAGATTCTCTAATAAAATTATTTCTATGCCATTAGGTAGGCTATCTCGTCGCCGTTTATATAAAATATATTTTTATAAACTAATACCATATTTGTCAGTTATTTATTAGGAAGTATATAATAGATAACGTATATATTTCGTATAAAACACGTATGTTTATTATATGTATATTGTTAGAAATGTCAATGGAAATAGGTTTCTTAAAAAGATTAATCAAAACCACTATACAACAATACAGTAAACTTATTTTGACATGTACAATTTATACACAAAAATAGAACAAAGTAATCAATAATAAACAGACAGAATTATCGCTTACGACTGGATTGCAGAAGAATAATGCTTGGCGTACGTTACTCGCACTGCTTTTATAGGGCGCTGACAAAAAATCTACCCACGAATTTAGTATTAAAAGTTGAACACCCAACAATATTGTTTCACTTTAATAACTATTTAAAACCTTAGTTAATCAATAACTTTGTGATCTAGCTACTTAATGAATTATTCATTATCATAGCTAAGCTGGATCTTGAGACCTGGTTATAATATTTATTGCAATTCTATTTGTTGATTAAGTTTTTAACAATTTAAAGACTAAAATGTTAAGGATTTTTTTATTATTTACCGACCGCTTAGTCATCTGCTAACACTATACTAAATTAAGCAATGAAGGAAACGCTACTTTTGGTTCTAATGTATTAAATAGATTCTAATCTTTTATTAAAACAAGTTTTAGTTTATTCTATGTACCTAAATTGTACTAGTAAAATTGTATTGTATTGTAACCAGGATCATCAGTGTGTGTACAATATCTGCCAAATCGATTATAAGTGACATCAGTTGCAAAATTCGACCCACCAGATGAAGCAATAGCCAAGTAAATCAAGTAATAAATGTTTAGGAAAATGTAGTCAACAGTTATCAAATTGGTGAAAAAGTTATAAAATTAATTAAAAATAGAATAAGTATTTCGTTTGATAAGCTTCTAAATAAGGTAACGATTTTTGAAGAATTTTAAAACTCAAGTAGGATTTTCCTACTTGATAAAACTGTATTAATCCACTTGAAGCAAATCGGGAAAGTAAAAAAACTTGAACAATGGGTACCTCATGAATTGAGTGAATCTCAACCGACACAATAATGAAGGGATTTTAAATCGAATCATTACTTGTGATAAAAAGTGGATACTGTACGATAATCGGAAGCGCTCGTCGCAATGGCTGAACCCTGGAGACCCAGCCAAATCCTGCCCTAAACGAAAATTTACTCAGAAAAAGTTACTTGTGAGTGTTTGGTGGACTAGCGCTGGTGTCGTTCACTACAGCTTTCTAAAATCTGGCCAAACGATTACGGCAGATATCTATTGTCAGCAACTGCAAACCATGAAGGAAGAACTAGCTGCTAAACAACCGAGATTGGTCAATCGCTCTAGGCCACTGCTACTTCGCGACAACGCAAGAGCACACACTGGACAACAAACAACCACTAAGTTAGATGAGCTACAGGTGGAATGTCTGCGTCATCCACCGTACTCTCCGGACCTTACTCCAACAGATTACCATTTTTTCCGGAATTTGGACAACTTCTTACAAGTCACTTTTTGAAAAAAATTCAACTCCGATGCGGCAGTCCAAACTGCCTTCAAAGAGTTTATTGATCCCGCCCCCATGGTTTTTTTTTAGTAATGAACTATCTATGAGATGGCAAAAGTGGATAGATAACAACGGTGCATACTGTGATTAATAAAATATAATTTACAAAAAAAAAAAAATTGCTATATTCCTCCGTACAAAACGCCAATTTCATATGTAAGGACCTAATATTACCTGCTCTAAGCTTTGAGTATTTTTTCAACTTTAGGCTTAATGTATCATCATACTATTTAATAACTATACTTTAGATAATGTCAGGCATATATCGTTTGTATCATTTCTTCTCCCTAGAAAATTTTATTAAAGGGTAAGTGGGACTCGGCTGCGCCTATTGCGTTTAGTGCGCCGAAATTCCCACTACAAAAACCAACCTACCTACTTTGACTATTCAGGGGGCGTCAAGGGATCACTTGCTCAGAAATTGTGGCCTGGAATTGAGCTGTCTTCTTATTTTTTTCTTGTAAACAGTTATCCAAATACACTCACGTGTATTGATATTTGATTCACTTTTTAAAGCCTAAGAAAGGGAATGTTCCAGATTACGTAAAACTTTAAAATGTGTAATAAAAAATATCGTAAATTTTATTTTGTAAATGTATCAGTTTTTTTCAAAGGATATTTTAAGTAATTCGTCATATAGTTACATTCTATGGCACAGTGTTGGGATCGAATGTTAACGGTGCAGATTAGCAAATTATTTTATACATAAGTAAATAAGTAAAAACAAGTTGATACATTATTTTAACGCCATTTGCTATAAAAACCTGCAATGTTTAATTTAATTTTAATAAACACAAGGCATAGAAATAGCAATAAAAAATGAAAAAAAATAATTCAAAAACAAAATTGATAATCGCTACCATATTCCAAATAAAGTGTGAATAATCAAAATGCTACGTCACGACAGATTGTATTATAACAGAAGTGTTTAAGTGTCATCATCAGCTGTACGTATCGTCTTAATCAGATGAATGATTTAAAAACACAATCGGCATATACAAAGAATACTTTTATATATAAAATTTATTTCAATTACTTTCAAATAAGAAGTAACTAATAACGAAATTCAAGTTCAAACTTTCTACTGCTACTATATATTTTTATTTAATATCATCTTCCAGATTTAGTATTTATTTATTTTATTATTATAATTAATATGACAATAACACTTGTGCACTATAATATCTCCTGCGCAGTTGGCTAATCTCTCTTGAGATTGGCCGCCGTGGCCGAAATCGGTCGGTGGACCTTATCCTTAATCTGAAATAAAGATTTAAATTCTGTAATCTAGGTAAATCTTATTTAAACCCTATTTAAATATTTAATTAAATCCACAGCAATTTAAACAGTTTCTGCTGACTTTCAAAATCCACTGTGGTTAGGAACTTGAGTGCCGAAACGTGTTAGATTTGAATTTATTCTATACTACATACTTAAACCTAACCTAAGAGTCTATATTATCGTTTATATTGAAGGAACAAAGAAAGATTCAAAGAAAAATAAAACGATTTTATTGGCCAGAAACCTTTGCGGACTACACAAAACATCTCAATAAAATATCATCACAATCGGAACGCATCGAGTATCAATAGGAACACATAGAGGAAAAACATTAAATTTTATTAATATAGAAGAAAGAAGACAAGACATTACTAGGAAATCATGGGAATTAGCGATAAGTGATTAATGAAATAGTATAGTCTTGGGCATAGGGCTTTCTCAAGCTCGTCTGGGTAGGTACCACCCACTCATCAGATATTCTACCGCAAAGCAGCAGTACTTTTTATTGTTGTAGTGTAGTGAGCCAGTGTATGCACAAGTGCACAAGGGACATAACATCTTAGTTCCCATGAATCGTGGCGAATTGGCGATGTAAGCGATGGTTAACATTTCTTACAGTATCAATGTCTATGGGCGTTGGTGACCACTTACCATCATGTGGCGCATACGTTCGTCCACCTACCTATTTAAAAAAAAGGACAACATCTATAGGTGTCAAGCGATTAGGTTTTGGTTTGGTAAATAAATACATTGAAGACCAGTACAATGCTCGTTCATGTAAAATTATACAGTTCCGGATTTATGTAAATTCAAAAAAAAACAATTATTATCCGTAAACTGTGTTTTTTTCTGATCGCAGCTGTTCAATACAGTATTTACCATATGCGGTTATTAAATGTTATTTATTGATCTAGTCTTTTCTAGGTGTTTTTGGAAAACGCATAGATTTGTTTTTTTTTTTGCATAGTACTGGAAAAGTTTAGCTCGTGAACTTGCCGGTTGAATATCGGAGGTAACTCCGCTGTTAACTAAATTGTATAATGACGTTAAAAGTATAAGAGCTTACATCAAAAAATATATATACTTGATAGATTTGAAGAATACAGAGCCTCTTTTTATTTAGCTGTACATTAAGAAAGTATTTCCAAATGGAATTTTAAAACTAAACTTAATTTGATTATAAAAGACCCTTTTCGATTATTAATTATTTAATAAGTAAAGAAAGTCCTCTTATCTTACCTTTAAAATATTGGCTCTACCCTCTTAAATTGTTTTTGTACGTTAACATTTATTTTTGTCCTTCGACTCTAAACTCTAGACATTTTAAAGAAATATTTCTTATAGGTACTAAATGCTTTACACAACTACTATTGCTACTATAAATCATTCCTTAGTCCACCACGGAAACAATATTAAAAAAAAAAAGTAAATATTAGTTACACACGGGACTAGTAATTGAAGGTACCACCATTAAAACATGGATGGGTTAGATATTGTGAGTCAGTTAGTATATAGCTCTTCAGCAGTTATAAGTTAATTCAAGTATATTCTGGAAATAATACATTTGGTATAAATTCGCATTGTGTATAAACCAACAAAGGCAAAAAGTTGTTGAGTATTGTTTCTTAAGGCATTTAATTAATAACCAGTTCAAACCATATTTAACAAACTTACTCGTACTCTCTGTACGAGTAAGTTTGTTAAATATTGTAATTATGTGTTTGTAACTTGATATTGTGTTAGTTATTACCATTTTACATTATTACCAAGTTATGTCACGTATATAGTAGTCAGTTTACATAATTAAAAGTAAGTAACTACACATTCTACCGAAAAACAGCGTTTCTCGGTGTTTTTATGTTCTAAGTCGATGGGTCCAATTTGCCCATCCATATACCTATTTTTAACGTAGTATAATTATTTAGGACATTAAGAAAATTTAATTGGATGATATATTTATATAATTCTTACAAACATACAAACAAATATTAACTAAATGTTTTTAAACCAATTAAAAAGTTTTATTTAATTTTTAAATAAGTAGAAAAGTAAACGTTTTGATTGAAATGAACGGAGCAAACTTTATTATCTTCGCGTTGCTGGAAGAGTGGTAATATTTTGTTAGCGGTGGAGATGATTGAACGCAAATAGACTTCGGTTTGCGTTTGTCAGAGTTCAGACATACGTACTCGTACCTCGTTTAACTTTATTCCCGAATGACTCAATATTTACCTTTTACAATACCACACAGTTACCATTCAAATATTGTATGTATTTGGATCCCCTTTTAATTACTATAGATCCCACGTAATTAAACTAATTTGTATACCTTTTATTAGACACGAGGTATGTATGTATAGATTTTGTTAATTAAATTTCAGTTTGAATATAAAACGTAATTTTGTTCTAAGGTCCTTGAGTAGTTTTAGTCGTGTTTAATGTTTGGCTCAATTTAAATTTTATACTATTAACAAATTACAATATACCTTTCTAATTAGTCCGGACAAGCCATGAAATGGAATGAAATGACGGCGTTTAACTGCACCATTATAACTTGGACTGCCTATCCTAAATTAAGTAATTTACGGCCGTCTCTTTTGTACGATTAAATGGACCATATGATATTGGTGTGTAACTTATACGAGGTATAAACACACAACGAGCAATACTAACTGTCTGCCTAATAAATTAATTTCTAATTACAGGAGAGACCTTCTAATCTTCTTTAAACAGTATAAATTTAAGTACACTTTTGTGTCTGTTCGTTTGTTAGCTTACTTTTTCTAAGCTATATGAAGGACTTCGAAGTTATTATCACGATAAATAAGGATTTTTTTTTAAATTAAAATGTTTTAAGTATTCAATTTATAATAATAAGACTAAGACATATTATGGATCCTAAACAGGCCTATAAAACAGCCCAGTTTAGTTCAATTTACTTGTTACAACTTACTCAATATCAATTGTTATCAACATCATTATTATATTCATTTTAATTGTTTCTCTTAGTGAAAGTGAAGTGAGTTGAAATTATTTAACTTAAATTTAATTAAATTAACTGCTTAATTTTCTATAGCGTCGGCTTGAGTAGCTATATAGTAACTTACGATATAATAAACATGATGTCGTTAGTAATGTCAATGTGTTAAAACATGTATGTTATATACAGTACAGTAACAGCCCGTGAATGTCCTGAAAATGATGATTTATCACAAAATAAGGTGAAAAAAAAATATGTACAGACAGAACCAATAGATTTATATAGTAGTATAGATAATGTTAAGCAAAAAGCTTGTATGTGTATATCTTTTGTGTTTTGTTGCGAGCAATATTACAAAAACTGTCAGAAACACCTAACGCCTCGTTTGATTGTTCCACTTGTGACAGGAAGGCTAGATCAATGCTCACAGAATCGATATAGCAATCTGGGGAAAAACGCTGCTAAAGTTTTTTCATACATTTCGCACGAAGTAGGTATACATTTAGTTAATTAGTTATGTTATCCGTTATTTTATCGTAATCGTTGTTAATATTCAAGTGCATTTAAATTATGAAGATTCTTACTTAATGTAAAAATAAATCGTAAGAATAAATCGTTTACTCTTAATAAACTGATATTCATCAATCATGTTACCATATTATTTAATATTTAATATAGTATTTTTTATTGAAGATGGCCAGTAAGCAGGTGCCGTGCTGATATAAAGTTCTAAAGTTTGTTTTTATGTTTTATTGATACAAAAATATTTGAGAATAAATGTATATAAAGAAGTACAAGAGAATTTTCGAAACGTCGATTTATTTGTATAAATCCTATTTATAATCAAATGTGTTATTCACACATAAATTTTCAACATTCATCGTAAATAAAAAGTTTGAGCTATGGTTATTGAAGTAAAATATATTTCAAATAATGCATAAAAAAGCAAGACGCACGATGATGTATTATCGTTGAGTATTGGAAAAGCCAGAAAAAGATTCGATATGGGTGTGGAAAGATGGATCGCTTGGCCTGGTGTGTATTCCTTGATATTTGTTTAAATCATTTTATGGATAATAGGTAATAAACGCAGTTGTTACTAAAAATACCGGAATAAGATAGCTAGCATTAATGCTACGGTCCCTTGCCTAGCACTAACGTTGCATCAAGGATTTTCATAAGGTTGTTTGTCCTGTCTCTGATTGTTAAGTTCGTCTTGATTCACTGTCACAAGTATGTGTGTATAGGAACAAGGGCAAACATTTTCTTTATATAAAAAAACAGCAAACTTCCGAATCACACGATTAATTCGTAGTATTACAGTCTACTATAATAAATTATTATTCACTTTAATTACTACACACTTACACAATTACATTTATTATGATTACGATTACGATGCAGAATGTGCATGTGGAAGGTCTTTCGTTCGACAGAATTGCTCTGTAATTCTATCGAACGAAAGACCTTCCGTTTTGTCGATCGCTGCATTTTATAGGGTTTTAGTGGTGAAGGTTGATGTGCTGCTTTAAAAACAAGGTGGCGGCGGCGCCGTCATGTTCAATGTATTATTTAGTTATTTACTTTATTTCTTACCGTCGAAAAATGGAAATTGGTAGTGTTACATTTGCTTGGCTCAGAAAGCACCTTTTGGTCCCGCGCCTGAGCTCTTTTTGGTCGTGTTGCGTAGTCTCTGTTGACAATGGCGACAGTAGCCGAAATCGGTAAACAGATAAGATTAATTGTTTATAATATTTTTATTAAGACTTAACACTACACTACGACTTGTTTTCGATGTCGAAATAATATACTTATATTATATACTAGCTGCCCGTCCCGACTTCGTAAGGGTAAAATAAGGATTTTATCCTGTGAATTTTTTAATTAATATGAGATATAAACATTCACCAATCGATCTATTCGCCCATACAGTACAGTGTATGTGTGTTCAGTACAGGGCATATAATAAGCCTACTTCCTACTAATATAATAAACGCGAAAGTTTGTATATGGACGTTTGTTACTCTTTCACGCAAAAACTATAGAATGGATTTTAATGAAACTTTACAATAATATACCTCATAATTTATAAAGCGATTGAGTAAATTGGCCAAAATATAACAATAAGTGTCACGGAAGTCGGAAAATTTCTCATATTTGCATGCCTGGCATGCGCTGCAAAAATCATAAGAGTTACACGAATATAATGTATAGTGGAAATATATCTCTTATATAGTTCTACAAAAAAGTCCGCGACAGCATATATTTATCTTTTATGTGTAAGCCATTAACGCTAAAATAGTAAATTGAAAATACAATCAAATTTTATATTAATTTCCAAATTGCACATTTTGTATTAACAAATTGATTCTTAA
Organism: Nymphalis polychloros; assembly: GCA_905220585.2. NCBI lineage: Eukaryota > Metazoa > Arthropoda > Insecta > Lepidoptera > Nymphalidae > Nymphalis > Nymphalis polychloros. Next base: position 8,779,527 of record HG992247.1, read on the forward strand.
CAATAAAATAAAAAACCAAAAAACTATATCACTTTTGATATTTAAAGTAGATAAACTTTTTTCCACCCAATTCCACCCAAATGGGTGGCAATTTGTTTATTTTTGTTTTGAAGAGTTAGAACTTTCGTACATATTCGCTAAAAAACTTTATACATACTTCTGAGTGCAAATAACAAAATGCTAAACACAATGTCTTAATATCAATATGTCCCAGAGAGGTGCAAGTAATACTTTTTTTTTAAACGGACATCACTATATTAGTGAAGATTGTATAACAAAAACATATTCCATTATTATCATGTGTATTCAGTTCCCACAGATTTATTTTAGGATATGCTCGAAGAGAGGTAGATTTCATTCCAAGAATACTACCCATTAGAATATATCATTCGAATTTCAATATACATATATAGCTCCCTCTAAAAGTTTGCTTCCTCATGACAATCCAGAATGGGCTCTGCGAGCAGCTTAGTAATTTATGCCCCCAAATACCGCAAGGAAATACCGCAAACGTCTTTTTTATATAGGTAGACAGACGGGCAAATGGGCCACCTTAAGTTAAGTGATCACCACTGTCCATAAACAATGGCGATATAAGAAATATTAACAATTCCTTACATCGCAAATGCGCCACCAACCGTAGGAACGATGATGTTATGTCCTATGTGCCTGTAGTTACAGCGGCTCGCTCATCCTTCAAGCCGGTACGCAACCATACTAAGTATTGCTGTTTAGCGGTAGAATATCTTTTTTTTTTATAGTATAGGTTAGTGAACAAGCATGTGGGGCACCTGATGGTAAGTGGTCACCAACGCCCATAGACAGTGATTTGTATATTTCTTAAAAAAAAACAACATCACCACTGCGCCACCAACCTTGGGAACTAAGATATTAGTATAGATATAGATTACGCGCGAGCGAAGATTCGGGCAACAGCTAGTTTATCAATATAAATATCATGAAATCGGTTACTACGGCAACGGTTACTAAGGCAACTGTTACTGATGTTTGGTATGGGCTCTCCTACATATAAAGAGAATGATAAAATAAGTGATAATTCCGTTTTGGATGAGAGTTGAACAAAAACCGTTCCTAGCTGACCTCTACTCGGCGAAAGGAATATTCCTACCAAATTTCAAGTCTTATGGTTCCAGAGATATCGTGATGAGTCCATATATCGGTGGAAATCTCTTACATATATATAGATACATGAATGGGATAAACTTATTTTCTATAATCAAATCTCTGTTTAGCTCATTCTTGCTTTACATTCTACAGATCTATCTAAATCGTTAATCATGGTCATTTTTCACCACAGTGTACACGAAAGAGCAAACACGTTCTGGAAATATTTTTAAACATGATATTTCTGTCCAATCCACTAAAATAATTTATTCCATGTTTTTATCACTTTTGTAATTTATAGTTAAAATATTTTAATAGTTTTATTAATGCATTCGCTATAAATTTTTTTATATAAATAAAAGAAGATGGATGGATATCCTCGTAGAGTAAATTATCATTTTTAAAAACATGTAATACATTATCTTCCCGGCTATCCGTCTAAATTTTGTATGAGAAAATTATGAATAAAATAACTTTATACAAGTAAAATAACAGTGTACCTTATGGTATTTTATTTTAAACAATCAGCCAGAAAGAAGTTTTTAATTACCATATTAGCTGTGTAAGTAGTTTTTGCGAAAAATAAACAAAAGAAAACCAGCAAATACTGTCTTTTTTAATTTTCTTAACACAATGATCATAAGTCAGTGACATTTGCTTTGTACATTTTTATATTGTAAAGTTTCTTAAAGTTTGAACTATAACATCATAGAAGTGCTCGTACAATATCATATTACGTACCTCGTATAAAACCAAATATCCATAATGCCAACTTTATATATATTTTTACATTTCGATCGCGAAAGTATTCTTGCGAAAATGAACTCTTTTATCTAGACAAGAGAATAGCTGAAGGTTTTCAATTTTGCTCCGTAAGCGATAATAATAGCCTTGGTTTTAGGAAAATTTTACAATTCTCTGAAGATTTCAGAGATAACTGTTGTATATCGATTTGAGAGGATATTATTAGTTAATCAAGTAATTCAGTTTAACATTTCAATGGCTGACTATTACCTATTATTAATTTGATTTGACGTGACAGTTAACATAAAAAATACAATTAATTAATTTAAAATTAAACGAGACTGAATCAAAACATCTCAAGCTACTGTACTGCTTTTGTTCGTTCATTTCATATTTCTATGTAAGTAAAAACTTAAAACATATAAATGTCATTTAGCATTAATCATAACCCATCAAAAAGCTTCACTGTAACGCATAAGTAAATTTGATTCGATTTTATTTAGATTTGATTTCGACATACCAATCATATAAATGAAAAAAATTGAGTTCGTTTCCAATAAATGACCATTTTTATCCCTTTATCCGTTTGTACTAAAACTTTGTTTACTTTGTAAAAAAAGGATCGACGAGTAAGCGGCGATGCGCGAGACGCGACTAAAATTTAACAAGGCTGTTATAAGCCTACATGAAAGCTTTTGGTTTTCGAGACTCTTTTTTATTTATTTTGGTCTGGATAGTAGGTAGTTTACGAATCGATAAATGAGTCCTCGTTGTTATATATTTAATCGCATACAAATGTTACGATGAATAAAATCAAAAGTAAACGAAATCAAAGTAAACGAAGTGTGAGACTAGTTTTATTTTCAGAAACAATGTTTGGTGGGAACTCAGTCACGTGTGCTGTTTGATCACTCGAATCTTTTACATTGTGCTCATTCCAAAGCATTGTATACATTACCGTAAGACCGATTTTTATTGAACATTTTTTTTTGGTAGAAAATACGGTATTTTCTCAGCGGGAAAATACCGTGTACTTTATATGTGTTTACGTTTCACTGATTCTGACAGGAATTTTAAATATTTGTTCGACGGGTTACGAAACATAAATACATAATACCAGTTATAAGAGTACTTACGTTAAATAATTTACATGTTTGTACAAGTGTAACTAAGCTCGACTAAACATATAAAGTAGTTTGTGTAGGTCTGTGTTTAATCATAATAAGGAGAAAGTAAATAAAAAGTTCTGATGGTAACCCTACTTACCATTCCTTTCCAAGAGCGCTCGATTCAAGTGAGGCTCTTCAGTTTTCTGAATCAAGTATTGTTAAGCCGATTTTTCCGAGGAACGCGTATGAAATATATCTTTTTAAGTTAATAATATTATATGTATATACTTTTATTATATAATATTGGAACTTGGTTCTGATTTTGACATTTTATTGAGTATAACTACTACCACTTAAATTAAAAACAAGAACTTGTAAATGTCCCTCTGCTGGGCTAAGGTTTCCTCTCTTTTTGAGGAGAAAGAGTCCACCGTGCTGCTCCAATGCAGGATGGTGGAATACTTAAAGGTAAGGAATTTAAAATTTGACCTACACATTATGTACAATGAATACTAATTAAAAAGGAAACTGTCAAGAAACTATATGTATTGCAGATATTTTAAACTTGAATTGATTCATTTAGTACATCTTACGGAATTGTTTTTGAAATTAGAAATATTATACAAACGAAAGAAATAAATGCATTTTTCTAAGAACTTAGTTGCTAAGATTTAGTTGCAACACAGCTAGAGGTTAATCTCTAAAGCTATTTTGTTATCCTTAAAAGGTGTAAGAAGCTTTAATAACAGTAGCTTTTGAAACTTTTAAGAGCTTATCGAAACAAAATTAGAACTTAGGAAGCATAATTAATTATTTTCTCTTACGTACACACTCTAAGAGTTACAAACTTTTACATTCTCTTCAAGGAACTACTGGTTAATTTTTTTTGCAACTGCTAACGTTATTGGCTGTTTGTGAGTAGTTTTAACAAAATACATGTATATTTCATTATGTATTTCTTGTACCCTTACTTTTAAACTGTTTAGTTACTAATTTCTGTCTTTCTGCTACTACTGATTCGAAATTCAAATTTGAATTCTCATTCGAAAAAAAAAAACGACCCAACATTGTGTAACAAATCACCCGTTAAACGAATTTCATAAGTTTTTGTATTCAAGACTGAATTATATTTTTACTGCTTTGTAATAAATTTTATACATACAAATAAATTCCTAATCGTTCATCTCATTTCCAACAACCGTTGAGGGTTATCGAGGGTGTTAAAGGAAAATGCTAGTATATAGTCTCAGATTAATTTATATATACATACAAAAAGAGGGATCAATCAGCTATATGTTATTGAAATAAATCTCGTGGGTGACTGTAATTTTCTATATATTTTTTTAAATATTATTTTGTCATAGAATTAATTATGAAATAGTTTAGTAGGTTCAAAAATTGACTGAAAAGAATAAAATAAACATGGAATAAAAGTTTTCAATGAAACAGTATACTTATTTTTAATTGTAAATCTTAAAAATATATAATAAATCACTTTTTTGATTCTAATGGACTATCACTCTGTCTCCTTGATTTTGACACATAAAGAGAAGAGCTGGCTTTTAATGGCAGTGGAGCGAATGATGAAAGCCTATATATAAACATATTCGTAATAAGGCGCGTGACAAAAAACTGTGAGGGCACTAAGGTCACTCTGCCATAAGGGAATCCGCGGCATTAAGTTAACCTTTCTTACCCATAAGGTACGATAAAATATAATGTACTTTAGCCGCGGGGAGTAATAACTTAATTAAATAATGGCATTATTCCTTTTATTATTGCTCTTGAATTTAATTTTTCATCGGTTCTATTATCATCGTATACTATTTTAAATATAAAAAATCTATCACTATCTGGGGTACACTTTTAATTAATACGCGCAGCTTCGCCTGCTTTTGAGGGGAGGCCTTCAGTGCCCTATGTCATTTTCTGTACCCCTGATAATATGTATGTTTAAAATTTTATAATGATCAGTAACGTTACAAACGAACGAACAAATACACAAACAAACTCACTTTTGTTGAAAATTCATATTGGTATACTTTTTTTCAAATGTAACTTCAGATATCTTTGTTTAGTAAGTAGAAAATATTAGCAAAATCTTATCATTTGTGCGATACAAGGGGTAGTGTCCATAATATGAGCATTGTTAATTATTCAGATGTCAGAGAAATATAGACGTGGGCTGTGATAAATTATGTATTTCAGATTTTGCAGAAATTATTATGGTAAGACCTCGCTTACCCTTGTCTCTACATTAAATGGTATATTTGATCAATGTGCACATAGCCAGTACGTATAAATTACAGAGCTGATTTGTATATATGTTATTTTTTTAAACATACGCTTTGAATGAAATGAGATGATAATTTTCATTTTATACAATTTTTTTATTTCCATACAATATATGAATGTTTAATTTACTGTGTTTTGCTTGCTTTAGCTTTTATTTATGAGGTCTGCTTGTGCCTAAGAAATAATGTCATGTATTAAGGCTTCAGATACAACAAACATATTGTGTCCTCAGCTTTCACCGTGTAGGTACTAGTAGTTGATGAATGCCATCAATGTATATCGTTAAGAAGAAAGTTCCTAAGTTGAAATTTTGAAATTCTTACTCAGCTGCTTAATGTCAACAATTTGTCGTCGATTTGAAAGGTAGGGCCGAGTCATTAATAATGAACACCATATCAATGCAAGCTTTCCTTTGACATTTTCTATAAAATCAAGCTTCACGAACTTTCCACAATGACAAACACTATGAATAAAAAGGTTATAGAAACTTTGTGACTGCGATAATTAATTAATGGATAAAAGATTAAGAAAATATAAACTGCGGTACTCAACGCTAATTTTAAAAATGTAAAAGTTCTCGAAGGAGGATTAATTGTAAGTTGCTTGACAGACGATAATATATTTTTTTTTAAATTGTACTGCAGTAACAACCAAAGCGTGTATATAGTCATTCCATTTGTTTAAGTGGTTGCTAGAAGCGTATCATTGTGGTTTTCTCTTTTTTAAGTCAAAAATCAACCAATAAACGCAAACAAGATAAGAAAAAAAAATCCAACAATTAAGCAAGTTTAGCACACAATAATTTTGTATATATATTATATGAAAATAGGTTCAATAAAATGTTGTGCACGGTTATATATACATACATACATATAATATACTGGGACATTACTCACACTAGGCCATCTGATTCCACATTAAGCAGAGCTTGTACTATGGAAACCAGACAACCGGTATACTTACATATACTATTTTTCTTTTGTAAATATATACTTATATAGATAAATACACCCAGACTCAGGACAAACAGACATGTTCATGCACATAAATGTCTGTCCTGGATGGGAATCGAACCCACGACCTGCGGCGTAAAAGGCAAGTATCTTACCAACTACACCAACCGGCTCGTCATTAGTATGTTAAAATACATAAGATTTTATAAAAGTGTTGATTTTTGACACCGAATTTAACGTGGTGCATGTGTATAAAATACATTTTCATTAACACTCACAACTTGGATTTATAATGAGGTAAATGGTAAAAAGAAAAGAACCTTTCTAAGGGAGTTCTCTCCGTATGAGTTTTTTAATAATCAACAGAAAATAACATGTGATGACACATGTCGCTGTTAAAATTATTACTTATATTTGGAAAATCTTATAGTATTTCAGGATTAATTCCTATTTTTATACAAAATGTAGCTTAATGTTGAATTTGAGATCCGAAGTCTTGAAATATCGATCAGATTTCTTTACATTTTTGCCATTAAACAATAACTCTAAATGTAACATAAGTTGTGATATTTTTGTAGAAGAATCACTGAAAAATCATCTATACTCTTTAAAGGTAGGTATTCTTACGAGCACTCTTAAATCAGCATTTCACACAGTTAATATTAATTAAAATAAAATACACAAAATAAATAAAACAAAATACTTTTTATTCCTGCCAAGTGAGGGCGGGTAGCTAGTCACATAAAGTGATTAATACTATTTGAAGCAGAGACCTAAATGTTACCACGTAGAAATTTATTGCTAGTAATAACAAAAAATATCTTACAATTTAAGAATAAAAATGTAATATCTTTTTCTATTTATTATTCCTAAAAAGAGATTCTTTGTAAAAAATCCAATTAGATTCTTGGCACAGCAATAAAATGGATATCATAACTTTTCATTGTACATACATGAGAGTAGTAGCGAGCTTAAAAGGTTAGAAGACGGACAGGTATAAGCTCAAGTGGCTACTCTGTACTCACAAGCAATGTTGGCACAGCTAGTAAATAATTTTATCTATAATATTGTACACTATGTATTTCCCGAGGCGTGAGAGTAAAACATTATTAACTATTTTGGGTAGAGAATTTATTGACTGGAAACACCAAATTATTTTTATTGGCCCAATATCAAATCCTACAAATATCCTACATATAACTCGTTGGTCTTGTGGCTAGATATAAGGCCGCAGATCCGTAGGTCCTGGGTTCAATTCCGAGGTCGGTCCAATAAAAATAATGTACAGACAGAACCAATAGATTCATATAGTATAGATATAGATAGCTATAGATAGATATAGATAGATATAGATATAGATTTTCACGTATAGTCACGACCTAAATACAAATGTCAAATGACTACAATTAATCTCCATGAATAAAAGTCAAATAATTCATATTATATTTTACGGTTTTACTTTCGTAAGATTTGCGTCACGAGTCCCTGGTGCTTCTAATTCGAAAAAACTTTAAAACCTTGCTATGAAACTTTTCCACAATTTAAATCTGCTTATAAGTTTAACTTCGCCGAACAGTTATTTAACTTTAAAAAAATTTAATATCTTAAATCATATTTTATTCTCCCATTCATAATAAATTATCGAAGTTCTAGCCAGTTTGTTAGGTTATCTGAATTATAGAATATTATTTATACACTTCCACATAGCGAATTCGTTAACCGGTTTTATTTAGCTTGGCCTGTTTGTTGGTTTGGGTCAAATTTAGTAATTGAATGACATCCTTCCTGTTAACAGATTGATCTGATATTTGGTTAATGGACCTTTAGTTCTGATGACAATACAATTTAATATATTCTGTATCATTGTAAATCCAAGATGGCCGCCGCTACAAAATGGCGGATTACATATTTTTTCACAACTTACTCAATATGGGTATCAAGGGAAAGGGCTTGACTAGTAGAATGGAGTTCACAATGAATATGGCCGCCAACAAAATGACGGATTAAGTACATATTTTTTCACGACGCCTTCAATATGGGTCAAATGAAAGGGCTTGACTAGTAGAAAACTGTATACTATGACAAATTTCAAATCTAAGGTGGCTGCCGGCACAAAATACCAGATTTCATATTTGTTTCAATATTTCTAATTTCATATTTGTTTTGATATGGGTAATGGGTATCAAATAGTAGGTATCAATAGGTAGCGAAACAGTGATAAAACTAAAAACTTGAAAATAAAAAATTAAGTAAAAAAATATTTTTAAGTTAAACAGTTTTATTTTGTATAAAGATAATAATGACGCAGATAATGAACTAAAAGCTAAAAAATAATTCAGTAGATCCTAGGTACCAGTCATCACAGCACTGTCCTCATCAATCTAGGGCATTGATCAGACAAAAAATAAAATCGGTGGGCGCGCTTAATTTCTATCAAGTCAACCGCTATATGAATGCTATTTATGTATTTACTTAAGTTACGTTTTAGACATGATTCTTCAAATAAATAGTCATTTACAAACACTTAATTTTCAGTGAAGTTTGCCACACATTGTGTGTGTTTAAACATTAGTGAAAATTGCACCTGAATCAGCTAAGCCGTTTCTAAGATTAGCGCACGAACGTGCAGACAAATAGACAAAAATTCCAATAATCATTGTTTTGGATTCGATTGCGTTGATAAAGGATAGTTTTACTTATATATCTTCCATGTACAGACAGCGATCAGTTACATTTTTATTATATGTATAGAATAGATAGCTTATTATTTAAAATTAAAATTATAGTACAGTTTCGTACTCAGTTAAGAAATAATAAAAAAAAACATTTAGAAATTAAAAAAGGAACAAAACTTGTTTATTAAAATTATAATTTAAAATTATTGTTTATTTAAGTGAAATTATGATATGATTAGGTATCACAAAAACATATAAAAAAGCAGTTCGCTGAACACAACTGTTCCGTAGGGAGCTGCGCCCGAGCAGAGCTAGTGACCGACTTCGCTACCACGCCCGGAATTATTTCAAAACTGAGATATCTCCTAAAAATATTTATTGAAATCAAATGATGTAAAGGCATTTTTTTATCGTATCGTATTTATTGAGATAAGAAATAATACCATGTTTATGAAAACAGCTTCGCAAATTATGCATCACTTTCGAAATAATTTGGTTACTATAAAAAAGGTTATAGTAAGTCAACCTTCAAAGATAGATATGCTATCGCGGACTTTTTTTTAGAACTTTTTGAGAGGAACAATTCTGTCGTATATGATTATTACGTAACTTTAACCGTTTACGCAACATACGCAACTAAAGCTCTTAAAAGGTATCAATTTTCCCGTCTTTGCAACATTTTTCATTGATGCTCCGTCGTAGCGTGATATTATATAGCCTAGGACCTTTATCGATGAATGGGCTATCTAACACAAAAATATTTTTTCAATTCGAACCAGTAGTTCCTGAGATTAGCCGGATCAAACAAACAAACTCTTCAGCTTTATATATGTATTAGTATAGATTCTCCGATCTTCGGTTTCAAATCTGGATCCACTGGCAAACACTGATTATGTAAGTATTTAATTATTGTTATTTCTTATTCATCTAATGTTTAGCTTTAAAGGAAAACCTCATTAGGAAGCACGTGTCGGATAATTAATATCTTGCCACACCACAGACCTGCGTTGAAGCGGAATAGTGGAAAAAGCTCTAAGTCGTATTTTTGGGTCCCTCGTCAGCCTTTGACCGTTAATGGGAAATTAAGGGGCTGTTACTTCACTTTTCTACTTATTTTACGTGGACGACTGAAAAGGAACACAAATTTAATATTACATGTATTTAAACCTCTTACAAACCTGTTTTAGCTAAAACTATAAGGTCCTCCAGACCGATTTCGGCCACGGCGGCCAATCTCAAGAGAGATTAGCCAACTGCGCAGGAGATATTATAGTGCACAAGTGGGTGCGCAAACACAGGTGCACTCTCTTTTCCTTAGCTCTCATAATCCGATGGGACGGAAATCCGTCACGATCGGAAAGAGTTCAGGCGCAGGACCAACGGCTTAACGTGCTTTCCGAGGCACGAGAGTGTACTAACCTAACCTAACCTTCCAGACCCCGGGCTGCTAGTGAGAATTTTCTGACAGAAAAACCCAATAACTATTTATTGGCCCGACCTGGGAATTGAACCCAGGACCACCGGGTCTGCAGCCTAATATCTAGCCACTTTTTTTTTTTTTTATTTTTTTTTTTTCACGCAGTGGAAACCTTCAAGAAGGTACCCAACTCTCTTGGGGGAGAGACCGGGTTATGTGGGATTCTTACCCACTAAAACCACTGCGATGGCCGTCCTCGGCACGGATCGGAGAGGCTGCGGGATCGTGTTGATATAACGCATCCGCGGCCCCTCCCGTGCTGTGCTCCGCTCGTGGCTCGGCGGAGCTCTCCTCAGGGGGCGAAAGTAATCCCGCCCCCCCGCACTCCTCGCTAGTGCGTACGGCAGCGCGAGGCCATTCGGGCTGCCGTCCTCCTCAGGGCCGTTTGAAATTGGACACGTGAGGCCCCCACCTCACGCATCCACGGCCCCAGGGTTACGCCCTATATTTAAAGCCCCGGACGTTGGGGCTGTGGGAGGGCCGGGACGACGCCGACGTCGTCTCTGCCGAGCAGGATCGGCCCTTTCCCGTTCCCGCTCCGCCGTCTCCTTCTGGACCATGACGGTCTCACAGAAGGAGGCTACGGCCCTCCACGCCGATTCCCTGCGGAGCATCGCCGACACGATTGCTCGCAGGGACAGGTCTTGTCCGACTTCGCGAACCAGGATCTCCCTCTCCGCACTCCACGCGGGACACATCTCCAAAGTGTGCTGGGCAGTGTCCCGGTCCGCGCCCCAGTGGTGGCACATCGCCGTCGATTCGCGTCCGATCTTACACAGGTACTCTCCAAAACAACCGTGACCGGTCATTACCTGTGTAACCAAAGGGATCTCCTATGGTAGCTTATAAAAAAACATTGCCAACAAATTATATAAGACAACGGTTCCTGCGCGTTGGGCACCGAAAATGTTAACCGACAAGCAAATGCAGAAAACTTTTTGTCACGTTTTGTAATCATGGATGAGATCTAGATCCACCATTTCGATCCCGGGACCAAACAACAATCCATGACTTGGGAACGAGCTTCCTCACCGACACCAAAGAAATTCAAAGTGTCAAGTTCCAGGCAAAGTTATGGCGTCCGTTTTTTGGGACGCTGAAGGAATTATTATGGTGAAAAACTAGGAAAAGGAAGCCACTATTACGGGCTCTTACTACGCAGACCAAATAAGGATATAGCAGGAGGCGATTACTGAAAAAAGACGCGGCAAACTGCGAGCTGGAGTACTGTTTCACCAAGATAACGCACCGTCACACAAAGCTGCAGTTGCGATGGCTGCCATTCAAGAATCAGGTTTTGAACTGCTTGATAACCCTCTCTATTCACCAGAGCAAGAAATACCTTCAAGGTAAGAAATTTTAAAGACAATGGCGAAGTGATGGCCGCTGTTCAGGCGTTTTGGGAGGATCAAAAGTTTTTTTTTTTCAGAGGTAATTTTAGCTTTAGAAAAGAGATGGACTAAATATATTGACTTGGTAGGCATCAACCTTGTGTTTTATATTGATTATCATTATTTTTAGATCACCTCTAGTTTATTTGGTATTTTATAGTTGTCAATTGTATAAATACATAATTATTTAATTTAAAATGACTGGCTGACTTTAGTTGTTACTTAAAGAAATAACAATATTACATTTTATTTATATATTTTTCGATCGCGTGAATAACTCTTAAAAGACATAAAGAAGTAACTTCAAATATTATCAGAAAACTCAACGTCACTATAATTCATACTAGCCTTTGCACTTAATTTACTCTCTTGATTACATGTCATACTCAAGGCTATGGCGGTATATGTCTGCTTGAATTGACTTTTTAGCGACATGGATATTAAGAAAACTTAATTACTTAAAAAGCTAAAAGCTGTGTATAATAAATACCATGAATGAATATTATCATTATGATTAAATAAAACAAAACATCATAATTTTTGCAAATCACATTATAACATTATACATTGAATAATAGTACGCCAGCACCAAACGAACTGAGAGACAAATCAATTCACACAGCCCTTTTAAAGTCTTTAACCCTACTTAAATTATCATTTATTGGACTACCCGTCTTGTGCATTTTCTTACGTTTTAATAAATATAGTCAAATCAAAACCATATTTATGTACACTATACCTTTTTTTCAATTACATAGCCGACACTATAAAGCAGAATTTTTTTTTACCGTCTTTGAATTCTGATCTGTGTCTCAAAAGCTGTCATATATATAGGTTTATGTATTTTCGTGTTTGTGTGTGTGTGGTATAAATATATTTTGTATAGTACAGATATTATGTAGTACATAATAAATTTATCTAATTGTTTTATTCATATTATATAAATAAAAATATGGATGCCATAAGGCAGAGAAAGAATGCGTAACGACTTAACTGTCTTTAAATAATCCTTTCTGAGCTTACTTTCTAGTTAGAATTAGAACAATAGTTTTTGTGGCTTTACTCAAATGTTGAGATTACGGGAACCCCGAGAGCGAGATAAGATCGGCGAAATTTTGTAGATCACGTTTAATGGCAATGTTTTAGTTTTAGTTTAATCGCTTATCTCATTATAAACATATAACTCTGTAAGAGTGGAGTTAAAACAAAGCCAGCTTTATTAGATAAAGCCCGTTTTGAAATTGTATTTATAAGTGGAAATGTCATTTGGAATTATCTTATCGACAGTATTTTTATCTCTTATATAGTCGGAACAGATAGCAATTAGGCAAATTCAGGATTATCGCTGGCGATCGCAATTACTTCAACGCTTTAGCTTTATCAGGCATAAACCCATTATTGCAACAGATTAAGACAGGGGAAACATGAGATGGTGATTTGGAAAATTACCTCTAAAATAAAAGCTTATCTTGGTAAACAAAAAAAACATTTAAAACATCAATACAATCTTTTTTGATAATATATATAAAAATAATTGCTTATATTTCACAAATAAATTAAGTACGATAAATTGATAAGAAATATGCTCAATTAATATACAATGATGATGTCCTCTTAGCTCTTCGGCCATTAAATTTGCATGTGTATCAAGTATGTACGCAAAAACAATTGCAATCAAATCTCTCTAACTCTTATAAACTGATGTGATGGCAATCCTTGACGGCCAAAGAGAGTTAAAACGATGGTGCTAGACCACGATGCGATTTTTCGGCCCGACTTGGGGATTGAACCCAGGACCTCGGGATCAGTGGCCTTATATCTAGCCCATACACCAACGAGGCCGTCAACCGACATATTTTCCGACAGTGTTTTCTTCTTTACCTTTAACGCTTAGTTATCAATGTGTATAATAATTATAATATAATGTATAAATAAAATTATGGTATTGTAGATTTATTTCATAAGATTGTCTGGAAGAGACTGCTACTTAGCGATAAGATAGACTTATTGCGAGTAATCAATTGTTTTATGCTATAGGGTTTTCCAATAGGGACGCTTGAACTTTGACAGCTGATTGCGGCCATGTTGTTTGAGTGACAGCTGTCAAATGCAGTGTGTTATATTCATTCCGTCCTCCCAAACCACCATGGCAGGTTACAGTGTCGAGCAGCACGTGCAAATCATAAAATTGTTTTATGAAAATGGGTCTTCAGTTCGAGCAACGTTCCGCGCACTTCGCCCGTTTTACGGTCGCGATGATCGTCCTGCCGAGTCGACTATCCGTCGATTGGTGGACAAATTCGAGTCAACCGGGTCAGTTAACAATCAGCCGGTTCCCGTGCGTCAACGTAACGCGAGATCTGCCGAGAATATCGCCGCTGTGCGCGACAGTGTCCTCGAAAACCCGCGGCAGTCAATTCCGCGTCGCGCACAGGAACTCGGCCTTTCGCAGACGACAACTTGGCGAATTTTGCGTTGTGACTTGAGCCTGTACCCGTACAAGATCCAGCTGACCCAAGAGCTCAAGGTTAATGACCATAGACAGCGCCGTGTGTTCGCTGACTGGGCATTAGAGCAGTTGGAAGTTGACGCCGATTTTGGCAAAAAAATCATCTTCAGCGACGAGGCGCATTTTTGGATGAATGGCTATGTCAACAAGCAAAATTGCCGTATTTGGGACGAGACCAATCCACACGAGGTTCACCAAGTGGCAATGCACCCGCAGAAAGTGACTGTTTGGTGCGGATTTTGGGCCGGAGGCGTGATTGGTCCGTATTTTTTCGAAAACGATAATGGTGTGGCCGTCACCGTCAATGGTGAGCGATACCGGTCGATGATAACCAACTTCTTTTGGCCTGAAATCGAGAATATGGATCTGGACAACATGTGGTTTCAACAGGACGGCGCTACGTGCCACACAGCACACGCTACGATGGAAGTTCTGCACGATCAAGCGCCCTTAATGGAAAACCCTATATATACATTGTTCAGTTTATATCACTGTGGTGTCCAATAAGGATTATTACTTTATAATATGGTTTTTAAATACTTTTTTACTCGGTGGTAGAGCTTTGTGCAAGCTCGTCTGGGTAGGTACCACCCACTCATCAGATATTCTACCACAAAACAGCAGTACTTTGTATTGTTGTGTTCCGGTTTGAAGGGTGAGTGAGCCAGTGTAATTACAGGCACAAGGGACATAACATCTTAGTTCCCAAGGTTGGTGGCGCATTGGCAATGTAAGCGATGGTTAACATTTCTTACAATGCCATTGTCAATGGGCGTTGGTGACCACTTACCATCAGGTGGCCCGCTATATATGCTCGTCCGCTTACCTATACAATAAAAAGAAAATAAAAAAATAATAATATAAATTCTGAAAATGAAGAGGTTCAGTAAACTAAGTTGTATTAGAAAATAAAATTCATTTATGAATAAGTTCCAGCGATTCATTAATATTCTCTAGAAAACTCTGCATTGTTTTATCAGATTCTGAATATAATAATCCTCATTAACCATTGAGAATTACTCAGGTCGCCTTTAAGTTCATAAGATCTGAAATTACGACTAACTTTCTTAAGATAGGTAATTGCATTTTAAGTTATGAAATCTAAACTCAGTCAATAAAACTGCATTACGAACGTCTCAAATAATGTTTGCAATTTTAATTATGGCATACTGAGTAACTAATTGTTTTAATACTACTTAATTACGACGTTGGAAATTAATATTTATCAAATATTAAAATCTGCTTAAATGGACTCTAGTATAGTTTTAGACTGCCTCGTTGGTCTAGTGGCTAGATATCACAGCCCCAACGTCCGGGGCTTTAAATATAGGGCGTAACCCTGGGGCCGTGGATGCGTGAGGTGGGGGCCTCACGTGTCCAATTTCAAACGGCCCTGAGGAGGACGGCAGCCCGAATGGCCTCGCGCTGCCGTACGCACTAGCGAGGAGTGCGGGGGGGCGGGATTACTTTCGCCCCCTGAGGAGAGCTCCGCCGAGCCACGAGCGGAGCACAGCACGGGAGGGGCCGCGGATGCGTTATATCAACACGATCCCGCAGCCTCTCCGATCCGTGCCGAGGACGGCCATCGCAGTGGTTTTAGTGGGTAAGAATCCCACATAACCCGGTCTCTCCCCCAAGAGAGTTGGGTACCTTCTTGAAGGTTTCCACTGCGTGAAAAAAAAAAAATAAAAAAAAAAAAAAAAAATAAAAAAAAAAAATAAAAAAAAAAAAAATCCCTTTGGTCTCAGCGACATCTGAACACTCTATCTGCAAACACGATATCTTCCTCTTATCGATACCTTATCTTTTTTTCTCGTTATCTTCGGTTAGAGACGTGGATGGGCGCCCTTCGCGATGTTCATCTTCAATGGATGTTCTGCCCAGTTTAAACTCCTGGGTCCAGCGTGCAACTATAGAGGAGGAGATGAAGGAGGAAAGTCCCCTAATGTTTTTACCAAGTCATTGTATATGTCTTTGGTAGACATATTTTTCAAACAGAGTAACTTGATGACAGCTCTTATTTCGTTTTTCTACATTTTAAATGTTATTTCCTCGACGAATCGTATTCAAATGAATGTGTCTCCCGGAAATCTTGTGTCCTATTTATATGATTTATTATAGTGAAGTAGTAGGTATATAAGCAATCAAAAAATTGTAGTTTTTTGATTTTTACGAGGACTGGAGACAACCTATTATCATTACTTTTGGATTAGCACTCGTATTATACGTATTTCCTTATTCTGTAAATAAATAATTATGAAAATAAAAATAAAAAAATGATAAAAAAAATACATATAAAACATTTTATTTATCTATTTCCACTAATTAAAACACATTTAGCAATAATAATATATAATAATAATTTAGCTACTAATTGCAAAAATAAACAAACTATAATGTAATTCCAAAGGTTTTTTTTTTTTTTGAGAAGCTTACCGCAATCAAGCACGGACTGTTGTCGTTTTATATCATTAAAGCCTATTTGTAAGCTTAAACTTACGAGTACCTACATGAACTTTCTATAACTCTCAATATTGGTCCACTACGCTGACGATATTTTATTTGAAAATTGTTTACAAGAAATGATACTCCAATAAATAATTAGCAGATTTTTTTATGTAAGAAGGAAGCAAACTGGCGGAAGGCTCACCTGATGGAAAGTGACTACTATCGTCCATGGACACCTGCAACACCGGAGGACTTGAGTGCGATGCCAGCTTTTCGACTCTTTTCTTTCATGTCGGTTCAAAAAGTCGATGGCTAAAGATTCCACAGATATGATTTTGCGAGGTATAAAATGTCTCAAAAATCGCGATATTTCCAAATATCGAGGTGGCATAGGTGGAATTTAGAATTCTTTTCCATGTGATATATGGTATCTATGGAACGGATTTTAGAAATTTAGCGGGCGAGATTAATCCAAATAATTCCTCAGAGCGTTCCCCGTGAGAGATGAGATAGAAGATGCAGAATGATTCAACATATACGCAGTTTTATACTATAATCGTGTGTAGGTTATTAAGGTAGGCTACATTAATGACACACTGTGTATCTTTATTCTAATTCACATATATTACAATAAGCTAAAAATAAGTAAAAGACTATTAATAATTTCATGTCTATGTAAAATATCTATCTAATGTCTATTTAATTCATATATTAAGGTTTCCAGCCTGTTGAAGCGTATTTAGTAGAACGCAAATAAGCATCAAAATGTACATACAGAACGGCACTAACTCTATATTTAGCAGAAAATAAAATAAAATATATTTGTAACACATATAAGACTTACTTTATTTCTTACTTTTGTGTGTTAGGTTCGATCAAATATTTTTGGGAAAAATAAATAGAAAAATCTCTAATCTCAAGATCTTTCTTCAAGGATATTCATTTGAATAGTGAACGTAGTCGTAAAACAAAATATATTTTGGTTTTTATGTGTGTTAAAAATGCAAAGTTGCGCGAAAATATAGTATCTCGTATTTCTGAAAGTTAGTGTTACTTAAAGAAGTAAGTTAAAAGAAATGTATCCTATCTTTTACGCTGAAATGAGATATATTAAAGCTATCACAAGCGAAACTGGTGGGAGTGTAACTACAAACCAGACACAAGGGATATAACATGTTAGTTTCCAAGGTTGGTGGGATGATGTAATTGATGATTAATATTTCTTACAGGGCTTATGTCTTATGTCTTTCCATCGTTTAATGTCTACGTAGCTGTTTTAAATAAAAAATATTATTTAAAAAAAATAATAAAAGTTATGTTCTTACCAACAACCTACGAGATTATACAATTCAATAAAATATAATAAAATCGAAGTTAAGTGAAAACTTCACTAGCAAATAACGAAAATGACAGCTTGAAATCCCGGAAGTTCAAAGAAGCATGTCAGCTCCGCGAGTGATAATACTTTCTACCTTCTCTGAATTCATTGCTTTTAAACAATGTTATTCACATTTTACTGTCACTAGGATAAAAATAAATTAAATATATGTATATATTTTAAAAACGAACCTTTCTACGAACGATTTGTTCTTTCAATTGGTAATTATATTTTTCTTCCAGGAAACTCATTTTTTCCAGGAGTAAAATATGTATATTTATTTCATTCCTTAACACCAACTAAAGAAGCACTGGTCCACAGCTTTGCCCGCGTGCTAGGGAGGACAGGTACAAAAACGTCAATGTCTTTCCTTGGGGTTCAATGTTACTTCATACCAAATGCCATAGAAATCGGTTTAGTGGTTTACCCGTGAAAGCGTGACAAGAAGACAGGCAGATAGAAGCATATTAAATAATATAATACAAATTTTCGAAATATCATATATAAGCAGGTAAGTAATTAATTTTATAAATGTTATCTCCTGTTCTTATTTTATATGCATACAGATTATATATCTAAAGATAAATGACACATGGCCGTAGAGCGGTAAGCTGTAGTCATCCTCTTAGCGATATTAGAAAAGTTTGACACTCTATTGAACACTGAAACAGTCTTTGTGTATGATATTTGCTCGAAAAAGGGTACAACTTAATCTCTTATACGTTTTAGTTGAACAACAATATATGGTAATAAATACTCAGAGCTTCTTTATATTACCTTATGTATACATAAACAATATTGTTAAGTTTACTTCACACTTAATAAATCTATATTTACATATATCCACTGATTTCGAAATATATATGCATATAATGTATAAATGTTTTTTTAATGTATTAGTAAATTACTCGAGATTTTGTATGTATTTATATTAAAAGCAAGCTCCAGTTTTTTCCGTATAGTTTGTGCACAAACAGACAACAGGCAAAAAATATATATAATATTAATGATGATATAATGTTCCGTAAAAGTATTTATTATTCATTCAGTCGGTAAAATAAAAAAAAAAAATAGTTTCGTCAAAAGGAAGTCGAGATATCTTCATTTTATTTCTTCTTTTAAATAGCTATGAGGCTGCAACTTTTTCATGGAAGCAACAACTTCACTTTAAATTGTTTTACAAAACTGGCGCTTTAATCATAATGGCCATCACGGCGTGTAAATTATTGAAGAATTAGAAAGTTACAATATTTTGGTCATCGAAATCGACCAAAATATTGTAACTTTCTTTTTCCTTTTGTTTATCGGTTTGTACCATTTTTTATATATATAGAATAGTAGGCGTAGGTAGGTAGGTGGACGGGCATATGGGCCACCTGATGGTAAGTGGTCACCAACGCTGATAGACATTGGCATTGTAAGATATGTAAACTATCGCTTACATTGCTAATGCGCCACCAACCTTGGGAACTAAGATGTTATGTCCCTTGTGCCTGTAATTACACTGACTCACTCACCCTTCAAACCGGTACACAACAATAACAAGTACTGCTGTTGATACTGATGAGTGGGTGGTACCTATCCAGACGAGCTTGCACAAAGCCCAACACCACCAAGTACCACCAAGTAGGCCAACCATTACGTTGCAAGCACTAAATGATCATACAGAATCGAATGGAAACCCAGGAAACCTTTTGGGCAAACACACACATACAGTCCTGGATTAGCCTATAAGCTATTTAAGCAATTGCTTAGGGCATCCCATCTAGGAGGGCACAAAAGACGACCGAGAAAATAAAACGAGCACACGAAAGTTAAAGCAATTTCAAAATTCGCGCGTTTTAAATAATTGTCGTTGACGTTCGGTTTGGTTTTTTCAATTAATTATTTGTAGTTCACTTAAGTATAGGGGGGCCCACAGGGAAAGATTGCTTAGGGCATCAAGTGGAAACCTTCAAAAGGTACTCGGCTCCCTTCGGGGGAGGAACCGGGTTATGTGGGATTTTTACCCACTAAAACCACTGCGATGGCCGTCCTCGGCACGGATCGGAGAGGCTGCGGGATCGTGTTGATATAACGCATCCGCGGTCCCTCCCGTGCTCTGCTCCGCTCGTGGCTTGGCGGAGCTCTCCTCAGGGAGCGAAGGTAATTTCGGCCCCCCCGCACTCCTCGCTAGTGCGTACGGCAGCTCGAGGCCATCCCGGCTGCCGTCCTCCTCAGGGCCGTCTGAAATATGACCCGTGAGGCCCCCACCTCACGCATCCACGGCCCCAGGGTTACGCCCTATCTTTTAAGCCCCGGGCATCAACTTACCTTACTCCGGCGCTGCACACAGATAAAAGTGTGAAATATCAACTAATAATAGTTTCAATTTCTCGCTAAAATTTTTATTTATCCAGGCAAGGTCATCCCCGTAGCACATTTATGTGATGACTCACACTAAGAGCTGTTAAGTGAAATTAAAACCGACTTTTCACCCGTAAGAGCTTAATGGGGTTTCTGTTATTTGGTCCTTTTAAGATCTATATTACATTTGAACACGTAATCAAAACTCATTAACCGACTATCAGACTGTTTATAATCTACTAGCACTTAGCCCGCGACTTCGTCCGCGAAAATTTAATAACTATTATTTAACGTAAATACATAAATTAGTAGGTATTTGTAAATAAAATAAACGAAAACTAACGAAAAAAAAATGTTAATTGTTCATAACATTTCATTTTTCTTACTTATAGTATTTTTATACCCTTAATAAGTTCTAAACCAAAAGTCCGATCCGAATAATTTCAAATGGAATTTATATGTACATAATCAACCTTAATCAAACCATTTAAATGGATAAGGATTAATATCATGATATCAATATCACTACTATTCGATTCCATCCGTATTTGAACTTAATATTTTTAATAAAAACTGTTATTGTGGCTTAACTATAATAGTTAGGCATATACACCATAGCGTACTTTTTTGTGAGCAATCATGAATAGTATTTTAGATAGATTTTAGAACACTATTTTATATATCGTCAATAGTTTTTGTAGCGCACGCAAAATAATTTATTTTATAGGCAACATTTACCTTGGGTCACATTATTCCATTTAAGGTAGGGATTATAGCTTAGGTTTAGCACTTTAAGTGTGGAAGCGTAACAAACAAACATATTTTCGCATTTATAATATTAGTAAAGATGACCTTTGACAATATTACTATTACTAAATACCATAAATTAACAATTACAATGAACACCAGCACATTATTTTATAATAAGGATTGATTTTTCATTTTTATTTCTAATGAAATGGTGTAATTCTCATGGTAAGCCAAGTTTTGATGAACCTATGGTATTTAAGGTTCCTTAATCTACTTCGGTAACTTTCATGCAAAAAGGACACACTGGAGCACAGCACAGAGCGCTATTTATTGGTTATAAATGTTTATGTCTTGATGAGCTTCCTTAGCTCATTAAGTATATAGGTATGATTAATGACCCGCTTCGGCTCAGCATTAATGAAAAATATTAAGACGATATTACGTATTATGATTAGTTAATGAGCTGGGATAACCTACAAAATAGAATATGTAAAAGTAAAACTAAGTAGAAGTTGATGGGTTTCGTGTTTTAAATATGTTTAAGTAATTTTAACCATCTCATCTTTGTTGATTAGAAATATCAAATTAATCTTTGCAGAATATTATTAATATATAATCCATAGAAACTAGATTATAATTTTAAAAAATGTGCGGTCGGGGGACCCCCGTCAGGAATGAAGTTCTGTGCGACATTTTTCAAACAACCTCCTTTATATCAAGCTCATAAATTCGAGCTCCCAACGCATTGCATTGTAAGCCGCGTAAAAGAACTTCGTTCCAAATAATTGGGCGGTCGGGGCACCCCCGTAAGAAACGAAGTTCTGCGAT
This sequence comes from Nymphalis polychloros, assembly GCA_905220585.2. Classification (NCBI taxonomy): domain Eukaryota; kingdom Metazoa; phylum Arthropoda; class Insecta; order Lepidoptera; family Nymphalidae; genus Nymphalis; species Nymphalis polychloros. The sequence goes on from HG992247.1 coordinate 8,801,555, forward strand.
ATTTTTTTCTACTCAAATCGCGTTTTAAAATGTAGATTTGAATTGATTATACTGCCGTATTTTTGTCACACCAAAAAGCGCCTCAACCTCCTTTATGCAACTCTCTCTAATCAAATATTAAGAAACGATTTAAAATTTTAATTTCAATTTATAATGTTTTCTAATAATAGCAATCCCCTTTTTAAGGAATTTACTAATATTTTAATAATAATAATATCCTGGGACATTATTCACACAAGGCTATCTAATCCCAAACTAAGCATAGATTGTAGTACCAGACAACTGATAAACTACATATACTAATTTTCTTTTGTAAATAGATACTTATATAGATAATTAGAGCCAACTGGACATTAACGCGTAATTTATTTATTAACTTTTTCAGGGAAACTTACAATAATTTTATACTTATAAGTAACACTTTTTTTAGAACACAATCAAGTTTCCACTACTTACTATAACATAAACGTTAACATTAACCACACTGCTTATAAGAGAACAAGAGAAAGAAAAAAATATAATAAAAATAAATGAATGAACGTCATGTGAAACCTTATCCTTAAACATGTCTGTGTTGCCATGTGATTTTCTTCATTTAATTAAATTTAATATTAATTTTATTGGGGGTAATTTTTTTGCTTAGTATTTAATAATGATTACATAAATAAAACCGGCTCATGATACCTAATAACCACTTCACGAATCGGACAGGGTTTCTGTTACACACTAACACGCTGTAAAATTACAATATTTTTACAGAGTATCTGTTTTTATTATTTAAAAATCTAATTTATTTTTATATACTCCGGACCGCAGAGATCGGTTAGAAAATCTTCAATATCTTCTAAAGTACCTGACCTAGCTTTATTTATTTATTTATTTGTAAAAGAACACTTACAACATACATATAAAGCATTGAAAGAAAAAAAATTAACTTATAAAACAATAATTGTGTATCTAATATGGATGTCAATTACAAGTGTCCATAGCACTTCCAGATTCATTCTAATCTAATCAAATTTAAATTAAAAGAAACAAAAAATTTATCAGTAAATTTTTAAAAATGTCCTAATTAATTAAGAAATTAATGTCATTGTTACAATAATTAAATTGTTACTGCAAATTAAATTCTCTTCATCTTAACATAAACAAATGTGCTATAATTTCTTTTTCCCGTAAGCGTAAAACTTTGCTTTATAAATATACTGTCAATAATAACGACATATCAAGGAAGAACGAGGTGAGAGACTTAGGCGTGACACTGGATAGCAAGCTCTCTTTTGGTTCTCATATTAGAAGTATTTCAACAAAAGCCTATCGCATGCTAGGATTCATCATGAGAACAGGATCTGAATTTAAAAATACTTCTACTATTAACCTGCTTTATAACGCGTACGTCCGTTCCATACTCGAGTATGCATCTACGGTATGGAATCCTCAGTACAATATTCATATAAATGAAATTGAGAAGATCCAAAACAAATTTTTAAAATATTTGTCTTTTAAATCTAGCGATTCTACCCATGAACCTTTATTAGCTCTTTCAAAACGCCGATCTATGAGAGACCAAGTTCTCTTATATAAAATTATTAATAATATTGTTGACTCCCCTTTTCTACTTAGCAAGTTGTCTCTGAACTGCCCACGATCCAACGCTCGTCAACCGTTATGTTTTTATACTCCCACTTGTCATTCATCACATAATGCTAACTGTTTTCTAATCAGAGCTTGTCGCGAATATAATAAGCATTTTGGGAACATTGATATATTTCATTTATCTTTGATTAAATTTAAAGATAATATTTGTAACAATCTTAAATTAACTTAATTATATACTTTTAATATTGTCCAATAATTTTTCTCTTATTGTGTTAAAATATTTGAGTGCATTTTATGTTTCATCAATCGGTGGAAACTTCGCTGGATAATGTGATATTTAAATTGTATTATGTAATTAGATTATATTTTATATCTGTTTGTTTCCCAAATATTAAATAAATAAATAAATAAATAAATAAATAATAAAAGAAGAAAAAACAATCAATTGGCGAAATCATAATTGAAATTATAAAAAATATTAATTACAATTTAAAACTAATCATGTGTTTTCAAAAATGTCAAAATTAAATAAGAATTTCATGTCATTATTATAATAATAATAGAAGAAAATAAACATTAAAATCAATCAATTGGCGAAATCATAAAAAAATATTAATTAAAATTTAAAACTAATCATGCATTTTATAATAGTTAAATAATTTATTTCTAAAGATTGAGGGAGAGTCATAAAAAAAGTCAATGCCAGGAATTAATTTCACGATATTATTATATTTATTACACAACCGTACCAAAGGAGCCTGTTTACCAATATTAGACTTTACACAAGGAGTATGAAATATTTTGTGAGTGTGAGTACTTCTGTGTGCCCTGGACGGAACTGATATCAATATTCTCTCGATTAATTCTGAATTGGTGAGCTTATAGTTAATTATATTGTGTAGGAAGTTAAGTTCTAACATTTCGCGCCTACTTCGAAGAGAAATCATATTAAATTTTGCCAAACGCTCTTTGTATAACTCTAAAATTGTATAACTCTATAAGTCTGTGCGAAAAATCCTTTTCATGAAAGGCAAGGTGTTTCGTAAAAGCTCGCTGAACACTCTCAATACGCTGAGAGTGTACGCTATACAGTGGATTCCATATCACACTGGCATACTCAAGACAGCTGCGCACTAAAGAATTGTATAAGAGTAATTTAGTTTTCGCTTGATAAAACCAACATTTTGAGCAGCTTTAACAGCTATGTTATCAACATGAGTTTTGAAGGTTAATCGCGCGTTTATAGTGACTCCTAAGTCTTTAATTTGAGATAACTCTTGTAGTGTTTTATTTTCAATAGAGTAACTAGAAACAAGCGGTTTTTTCTTTCGGGTAAATTTATATGAAAACAGTTGCCTACGTTAAGAGTCATATTGTTGACATGACACCATGCAATAATATTGTTGAGGTCGTATTGTATTAAATCTATGTCTAAATTGGATTTTACTATTTTGTATATTTTGAGATCGTCTGCAAATAATGAACACTTACAATACTTTACATTCTCAGTGATATCATTTATAAAAACGAGAAACAAAAAAGGACCCAAATGTGAGCCCTGTGAAACCCCACTTTTAGCAAAATATGTCTCAGATTCAAGCCCAGTTACGGCAACTGTAAGAGATCTTTGTGACAAATACGATTGAAACCATCTAAGAAGAGTAGTTCCAAGGCCATACTGATGTAATTTATTAAGAAGTATTTGATGGCTTATTTTGTCAGATGCACTGCTGAAATCAGTATATATAGCATCTATCTGGTCCCCACTACCCATTGCCACTACCCAATGCCAAGTCTGAAGTAAAAAGTATTAAATTAGTTGGACCCGTCTCTAAAACCATGTTGCGAATGTGTGATGATGCTGTTAAAATATTTGCTAAGTAAGGGATACACAAGGCTCTCAAACAGTTTAGAAAGACAGGAGAGGATGGAGATTGGACTTTATGAAATAAAGACTATATTAAAGAATATTTTAATGTGCTTAAATGAAAATAAAAAATAATAATTCAAGCTTTTTACTTTTAATTAATGTTAAATAAATAAAAATGCGTAGTTTTTCCAGTATTTTCGTAAATGTACATTGGTTACAGATGTTCCGTTTTCACGCGTTTTAGTATTTTGATTTGGTACACTTTCTACTAGGTTTTTGAGACCATGCTGCGGAATATTTTGCCATTCTTCCATTAGAGATTCTTTCATTTCACATAGCGTGATTAGTGGCGGATTCCGCTGACGTACACGTCGTCCCAGTTTGTCCCATGCATGCTCAATGGGGTTTAAGTCGAGGCTGCGTGCTGGCCACTCCATGTGTGTGATACCAAATTCCTGAAAATAGACAAACACTATCTGAGCTGTATTCGGGCGGGCATTATCTTGCATAAATACGGTATTCTCGCCCATGTCCACTAAATATGGACCAACGTAGTCATTCAGGATTTCAGTGGCTTATCTTTCTGTAATGAAAGATCCATTTTCTATCACCACTAGCTCAGTGCGGGTTTTGGAAGAAATCCCAGCCCACATGTGAACAGAGCCTCCACCGTATGGTACTTTTTCTTCTATACAGGCTTGGTTATAGCGTTCTCCCGTTTTTGTGTACACTCTTTTCCTCCTGTCGTGCTTGTATAAACAGAATCTAGACTCGTCCGAAAACATAACTCTTGACCAGTCATTCAGAATCTAATTCTCGTGTTCAAAGTCAAGTTAAAAGTTGTTTTCTCCAGCTCGTAAATGATGATTCTTTACTTCAACAGCCGTAAGAAAACGATTGACATCATTTAGCGATCCTCCCGCGCCGTCGTGCTCCTTGTTCGGCCTGGTCTTGGTCTTTGAAGATTGGATCCAGTTTCATGGAAAGGCTGGAGTACTCACTGAACTGTAGAAAGAGTCACACCAGTTCTCGCTGTATTTCGCCCATATTCAAGCATTGTCAAGTTCTTGGTACATTCATCAGGGGTTAACTACATGATAACTAGAATAATAAAATTTATAAGGCAGACACACCATATTTATAACTTTTTTGTTGCAAAATTAAAACAAACGCGAAACAATTGATTTGAATTTTTTTGCACTAATTTCAAAAACGACCATTATTTTACATTTTCAATTTTTTAATACAATCAATATATCAAAAATTAATAAAAATATTTTATATCTTTATTTAGTAAAGCTAGGTCAGGTACATTTGAAGATATTGAAGATTTTCTAACCGACCCTTTTTCTGGGTTCTTCTCTTTTTGCCCAGGACTTGAAACAGGACCCTGTTTATATTCTATAAAAGGGCAGTAAAGTAATTTTGATAGTATTTGTTTATTCAACAATGACCAGTTACAATTTTTAAATTACTTTCATTGATAGTTCTGACTACTATAGTCTGTCCAATCATTTATTTTCTTTTTGACAGCTCACGACTATAAATGAGCGTCTTTTTTTTCGGAATAATGTACTAAAGTAATGTCGTACTTTATTAGCGTGTAGTGAAGTGTCTTGTATTTTATTTATTGAACAAACTAGCTACGTAATTGAGTATACAAATGAAACAAGTAAAACTATGAATAATAATTGTTTATAATGCGCTTATGCGTTATATTATTTATAATTATAAATATATCTATTTTACTGATTTATTATTTATATATAATTATAATTAAAAATAAACTAGTAAACAAATAATTAATTAATTTTTAAACAAAAAATATTTAATTAAATCGACTGAAAGTTCTTCTTAAATAAAATCGATTATTATTTCAAATCGAATCGGTAGCGTGTATGGGCGTCACTAATTTCGAACTTTCTTGAACTGTCAAAAAGAAAATAAATAGCAAAGAAAATAACCGCCTGCAAATGTCTTAATAATAATTGGCAAATACATGCACAACTATTTATCAATAAGGGTGAAGGGGTGGCACCATGTTGACTGGAATGGGCTTAATGAAAAATGAACGAAAAGGAAAACGGTGCTTGTTATTCTTTCCATAATGAAGAATACAATTTGATAAATTGATAAAAATTTGAATAATGTTTATGTAAATCATTGTAGAAGGGTTTCCTTGGAATAAATTAAAAGTAATTTAAAACATCGACAAAACAATTATGATGTTGTTTGAAATTTAATCTATTTTATAAAATAAATTATTTGTATGTTTATAGCTGAAACGCTTTAGATAATCTCATATAATGTTATCAAACTAGATAAACATTGATATTTGATATTGTATTATAAAAAACGACAAATTGTAGGTATGTGAGTGATACGGATTATGGAAATAAAAATATTTACTACAATAATAAACGCCATTCTATGATAATTTAACGTTCACGTTTTTATCTTCAATTTTTATTCGAAACTGGATGTTCAAAGGTTATAGAAGTCCTTCCATTTGCGCAGAAACATTGTCATAATTATTAATAAAAAGTTACTTTAAAGCGGAATAAAATATATAGATTTTTTATTAATAACTAGTGTTTTCCTACGGCTTTGCCCGCGTGTTAGGGTGACGAGCTGGTGTTTGTTATAAAAAATATCATATGTGCTTCCTCGGTGGTCAAGCTTGCTTTATACCAAATTTCATCAAAATCAGTTCAGTGGCTTAGGTGTTAAAGTGTAACAGATAGACAGAGTTAATTTAGAAGTTATAATATTAGTATAGAAGTATAACAGCCGAGGATAACATCAAATAACATTTTTTTTTTATATTACTCGGGAGGGCAAATGTCTCCAGTCCACCTAATGGTAAGTGGTAGTAGAGTCCAAAGGCGACGACGGCTAGTGCAGTCAGGAAGAATGATTTGCACTAGCCACCCCCGCCTTGCCGGCCCGCCAGATGCCTCTTCATGCCTCGTTTGAAGGAACCCAAGTCATAAGAGGAGGGGAACACGTGTGCTGGTAAAGAATTCCATGTTTTGGAGGTGCGACAAAGAAAAGAGTTGCCAATTTTTTTCGTGCGCGATGGAACTGATGTCACAGTTAAGCGGTGACATCGAGAGCCAGCACGCGTAGACTTGTGAAGGAATGGGGAAGCAGGAATGAGGGAGAATAATTCCTCTGAGCAATCACCGTGATACAATCGGTAGAAAGCGCTCAGTGCCGCTATCTCTCGACGCAATTGTAAAGGCTCGAGGTTGTTGGTGACCTTTACGTCGCCAATAATGCGAACCGCACATCGCTGCAACCGATCTAAGGCCTCCAGTAAGTACTTAGCGGAGCCATCCCAGAGGTGCGAGCAATATTCGACGCAAGACCGCGCCTGTGTTTTAAACAACAGGAGCAGTTGTTGTGGCGTGAAAAAACGCCGCACCTTGTTCAGGACTCCGAGTTTCCGTAAGGCTGTTTTTATAACAGCCTCGATATGATCCCTTGGATTGAGGTCGCACCGAACGTCAATTCCCAGTATGGCGACTTTGCTTTGTATTTCCAGCGTAGTGCCACAGAAGGAGGGAGGAGGGGAAAATAATGACTTTTTCGCTGTGGAGCGCATACCTTTGTTTTCTTGGCGTTAAATTCAACAAGATTATCAGAGCCCCATTTGAAGCGCAACCATCAACTAAAACGCGAAGGCTCCGCTTGTGTAGGAAGCTGGCAATCCAGGTGCAGAGCTGAGCTGTCACACCGTATGCCGGCATCTTGGAGAGAAGACTTCTGTGCCAGACCCTGTCGAAAGCCTTGGAGATATCGAGGCTGACAGCCAACGATTCCCCACGCTTCTCGATAGCTTCACCCCAGAGGTGTGTTACGTACGCTAGAAGATCATCTGTGGAAGTCAATCCACATACAAACCATTGAGCACGTTTTTTTTTGTTATAAATATAAATGCACCCACATAACGTATTCGATACAAAGTCGATAGCATAATAAATCGATCATACGATTTGTTGTAACCGAATATGTTGACATGCGGGCCATTATGACGCACACTTAAAACAAACTTTTGTAAAAACTTGTTTTCTATAGGCACAAAGTGATTTACATTTTAACGCCAGAAATTATTTGCTTATTTAATTATTCATTTTCTTTAATAACAAAAAAAACTAATACTTAATTTAATATAATATATTATAAAAATAAGTATATTTAATTGTGTAAATAATGTAATTTTACATTATTTTTTTGTTAAAAAATTAGGTAGTTACATATTGAGCTTAAATTAGAAGAAATGTCACATTTAAGACTAAATATATCATTTTTATTTAGTTTTAAGAGTATACATTTCTTACTTACTGACTTACCAGTAATGTAAAATTATATTATTTACACAATTAAATATACTAAGTAAGTAAGAGAATCTGAACAATTTTTATTCAACAGTTTTGCTTCAGCGATAGTGAATAAAAGTTAAGGGGTCAAGTTAAGTTGATTATTCCGATTAATTGGATATACCGCCCGTTGCGAGTCAAGAAATAGGGCAGTGAATGATGCTTGCATTGAGCGGTGTTCACTTTGTCAATTACCCGCTTTTCGTTTATGAAAATATACAGGGTTATTGGTAATTCGACGAATTACCGTTAGGAGGTGATAAGAGTGACTATTTGCGATAATTGTAACCTCTATATGCATACTGCAAAAGTGAACCATTTTTAAGTTAACATGTTTTTTAGCTTTTTTCAAAATAAGTCAAAAATGCATCATTAAATGAATTTTTAAATTTGGACCGATGATTGTGGTTAAAATTGATAAATAACAAGTGTTTAATCGTTTTTATAAATTAGAAGAAAAAATGAGATTTAAATTGATACTTTTTTTAAATAAATGAATTTTTGATGATGCATTTATGACTTATTTTGATAAAAGCTAAAAAACATGATAACTCAAAAATGGTTCACTTTTGTTTAATGCATCTAGGGGTTAAAATTATCGCAAATAGTCACCCCTATTACCTCCTAACGGGAATACGTCGAATTACCAATAACCCTGTATATTGATATTAGTTAAGCTAAACAGTTTAAAACTAAGTAATAGCTTTACTCGGCTTTGTGCAAGCTCGTCTGAGTAGATACCACCCACTCATCAGATATTCTACCGCAAAACAGCAGTACTTTGTATTGGTGTATTCCGGTTTGAAGGGTGAGTGAGCCAGTGTAATTACAGGCACATTGTCTATGGGCGTTGGTGACCACTTACCATCAGGTGGCCCAAATGCTCGTCAGTCTACCTATACAATAAAAAAAATCTTTAGTTCTGGAGGAGTGCCTATAATTTGATTAATTTTAATTACAATTTCAGAACTGCATATATAGGGTTTTCCATTAAGGGCGCTTGATCTTTGAAATGCAAAAAAAAATACATGTAGGAGAGATATTTGCGATTTTTTTTTTTATTTGGAAGGTCTATCGACCCCATTATGTATGGAATATGACATCATTCAAATGACCGCTACGGCTTCGGTTGGTGGCGCGCACACGAAAGGTCCAATTTTCGATGACTCTGGCGCACAAATCGGGCTGTATTTGATCGATGGCGTGGCGTATGTTGACTTTGAGGGCATCGGTGGTTTGCGGCTTGTTGGCATAGACCTGCGACTTAAGAAAACCCCACAAGAAAAAGTCCAGCGGGGTCAAATCGCACGATCTCGGTGGCCAGTTCACGTCGCCTCCGCGCGAGATGACCATGTCCAGAAATTGCTCGTGCAGAACTTCCATCGTAGCGTGTGCTGTGTGGCACGTAGCGCCGTCCTGTTGAAACCACATGTTGTCCAGATCCATATTCTCGATTTCAGGCCAAAAGAAGTTGGTTATCATCGACCGGTATCGCTCACCATTGACGGTGACGGCCACACCATTATCGTTTTCGAAAAAATACGGACCAATCACGCCTCCGGCCCAAAATCCGCACCAAACAGTCACTTTCTGCGGGTGCATTGCCACTTGGTGAACCTCGTGTGGATTGGTCTCGTCCCAAATACGGCAATTTTGCTTGTTGACATAGCCATTCATCCAAAAATGCGCCTCGTCGCTGAAGATGATTTTTTTGCCAAAATCGGCGTCAACTTCCAACTGCTCTAATGCCCAGTCAGCGAACACACGGCGCTGTCTATGGTCATTAACCTTGAGCTCTTGGGTCAGCTGGATCTTGTACGGGTGCAGGCTCAAGTCACAACGCAAAATTCGCCAAGTTGTCGTCTGCGAAAGGCCGAGTTCCTGTGCGCGACGCGGAATTGACTGCCGCGGGTTTTCGAGGACACTGTCGCGCACAGCGGCGATATTCTCGGCAGATCTCGCGTTACGTTGACGCACGGGAACCGGCTGATTGTTAACTGACCCGGTTGACTCGAATTTGTCCACCAATCGACGGATAGTCGACTCGGCAGGACGATCATCGCAACCGTAAAACGGTTGCTCGAACTGAAGACCCATTTTCATAAAACAATTTTATGATTTGCACGTGCTGCTCGACACTGTAACCTGCCATGGTGGTTTGGGAGGACGGAATGAATATAACACACTGCATTTGACAGCTGTCACTCAAACAACATGGCCGCAATCAGCTGTCAAAGTTCAAGCGTCCCTATTGGAAAACCCCATATTAGTGTTCCTATTTCAAATAATACTTAATCTTAGATAGATTAGATAAGATTTAATTAAAGAACGCTGGATACGTATCCTCTAAACGTTTAAAGGATTTGATGAAAGGCTTCGCTGATTTCTTTAGAACCGTTTCGCTTTTCTGAGAATAATGGATTAATATGGAAGGCAAAGGTGATTTCTTATTCAGATTTAATTAAAATTGGGTACTCTATTACTAAAACATGTTTATAATTGAAAAGTTAAATAAAGTGCAGAGAAAATGAGATTTAGCAAATTTTACAATAAAATAGGAAAGAACTAAATATATTATCGTTATGATTTTATTTTGGCACCAACTTTAAATTTGAAGATACGATATTAAGTAGGTTATATTGTCACCAGCACCAAGAGGGATCAAAATTTCGCCTCAATCTGTTGAGCGAATTGGCAATATTCAGTACAAAAAAAAAAACAACACTAATGACGTTAAATAAAAACTTGGTACTAAAATATATTCTTTTTCTAACGAATTCTTCAGCATCTGGTTAACACGAAGTGGAGAATACGAAGAGCGACATAGAGTCTAGTTAGTGGTTAGTAGGGGACAGCAGTCTGGACTTCGTCGCCGGCTGCGCCGCACGTTACCGCGCGTTTTCCTCGCGTTTCCCTACAACAACGAATAAATAAGTGATGCGAACATTACTGACAAGCTATAAAATATCGTAATTGTTTGTTAAAAATTCTTTAATCATGCGGAGGTCATCATTACATAATTGGTAAGTTATATAAAACAAATATACATACATTTAAATTAACATAATTAATCTAAAAAAATATTATGTTCCATGTCTAGGATTGTATATTTAAGTTATTTTATTTAAATTATATTTAATTTATTTTCAATATAATTTATCTTTGTATTATTTTCTTAGCTGTTTATTATGCTGCACTAAAGTTGTTACCGACTTTTCAATTGAATTATTTATACAGAAGCAAATTTAATACTTTGATTAGCCATAGTAACTGTTATCTAAATAGTTTTATAAGCATTTTATTATAATAATTACGATAAACCATATTACATTTAGCCAGCAGTAAAAAATATTATTAAAAATAAATTAAACTCTTCTGAAAATTATGAAAACTACTTATATTTGTCTAGTATCCTTTATTTTGACATAATATTATTATTTCCGCGTCTTACAATATCCTTCTTAGAAATATATACGTACCTACATATGTATACAAATACACAATACAATGGAGGTTGTACTTCGTATAAGGACACATAAGCCACGACTGGATGAGATTACATAACAATGGTTACATTCATTGGGGACGACTGTAACTATGCCATTAACAAAGATTTCAGGATAATTTGGGTTTTTTCGGCCGCCTTTAGCGTCTTCCATTTATTGGATTTTGTATTCAAATTAAAAATAACCCGTGATAGGATTTCGTCGTTATTTGATAATAGGTTTTCGCTCCATTAAAATTTTTCATCGAACATTCAATTATAGCTTGAAAATAATTTAATTTGTCCTTATATTATTAAAAATTATAATAAAAAATCAGTTATTCGAAAAGAAAATCACTGACTTTTGTATCTAATCGTATTAATGAATCCTATTGACGTTAGTAGGGATTACTTCGTATCAATAATAAAAGGCAGCCTCCGTAATAAATTAAGATATAACAATTGTTTATTAAATAGAAAACCATTCAATTATGATTATTATTTACTGGACTTCTAGAAAGAATAACAATCTACGTAAAAATAAAAACATATGTTAATCAGATATTTAAGTACTATTTAAAAAAATATTAGGAAAGCCACCTCTAACATTCCTTTCAAGACTCGTCTATGACAGCATATTCTGTGAGAAAGTTTCTGAGTTTTTGTCGTCTTATCATACATATATAATATTGTACTATTTATATGTTTATGTATTTACTATATAATATTCCACTGTATATATTCTGCAGCATATTATCTTTGTATGTATGTATATATTTGTATATATGATGATATAAATTACTAATTACAACCTTCACGGATTTCTGTTTAGCCAAAAAGTTGACTGCCAGAGAATATCTTGAGGCATTTAGTCCGCCTTCTGTTCCAAATACTTATTGCGGTTGTCAATAAAGTTTTTATATATATAAAAAAATATGATTTTATTTACATATTTTTCGTAAACACAAACCTGATATTATGCATTAAGTACTCTTATGTAGGTAATAGAAACACGGGTAAGAAACAATATTAAGTTTTAATTTTGTAAACAAATTTGATAAATATAACGATATCGTAAAATTATGTACTACTTACTAGCTGTGCCCCACGGCTTCACCCGCGTATAATTAATAAAAATATAATCAATTATTTTATTACTATAATAACACACACACGCGCGCACACATTATACATATTTGGCTACTGGTAAAGAAATACGTAATTAACGAATTGAAAATTTTTTTTCACAAGATACCGTAGAGCTTACCGATCTTATATATGGCCTAACATTTGCGCCATCACATGTTCTTTGTATGTACCAATTTTCATCAAGATTGGTCAAGCCGTTCTTGAGTTATAAGAAGACATACAGACAGACAGACAAAAAATTAAAAAAATAGTATAATGTGAATCACTGCATCATAAAACGATTAAATTATTTATCATAAAATTAGGTGAAAAAAAAATGTACAGAAAGAATCATTAGATTTATATAGTAGTATATATATAGATAGGTATAATTAAAACACAATATATTTTAAATCACAAGTGACATTTTCAAAATCGATTTTTGTTGCTATCTTCTGAAATTAAACAGTCCTTGTTGTATACAATCATGAATATATAGAGCGAATGCACATTTGTCTTTGTAGACACTGTAGTCTAATATGATATTGCCCATGGTGATTGCTTGTGAATTTTGAATATAACCATTGGTTCCCTATTCGTAAAAGCTAATGAAGTTATGACCCGTTCGTTTTTGTATACATATATATTGAAGTTATTTTGCGTTCTAATTTGAGAATTAATTTATGGGTATATCAAAAATGTCTTACTTTTGTAACGAAATGTATCACCCTAAGATTATTTGTTCAAAATCATTTCTGTTTCATTCTGATAATGGAAAAATTTGCATGAAAATGAAGAGAGATGCGGAATAACATTTACGCTAAATAAAGTTATGATGAACGTGAACAGTCAAAATTGTTTATGTCACAATATCCCTGTAGCTGTGGAATATTCCTTTTAATGGAATTATACATAATCGATAAATTCAAAAACTGAATGAATCACAAACTCTAACAAATAAGAATCTATTACTTTTTTTAGTATATTGTTAATTTCAATTAAAATAATTTAATTTCTTTTTAAGTGTTACTTTAATAGTTCACAAATATAAATTAAAAATAGCTACGGCATCATGCAATCATGACCACGTGGAAAGGTGGCACGCTTATATAATATGTATAGTAGCTTCCGTTAGTTACGCCCGCGTGTGCGAGGAGGGGCAGGTAGGTAGGTACCAACCTACCTACCACCTTTTTTTTTTTTGATGCTGGGAAAACCCATTACGCGTTTCCCCCCACGGGAACAGTGGGGGGGGGGCGTATGTGGGGCTCGCCATATGTCCAAGGCACCGAGTGTGCCCCGGTCATCGGAATACCCACTAAAAACCCAGCGGTACCCTTCCCGTCTTAGCGCCACGAGATCGCTTGCGCATGCTACCGTGAACCTACCTACCACCTGCCCCAACCCAAGGGTAAGGTACCCAAGGATATAAGCTATTTCTATTCCAAATTTTACACAAATCCACTCAATAGTTATTGCGCGAAAAACTAACAAATATCCAGCCACCCATTCTCACAAACTTTCGCGCTTATAGTATTAGTAGGATGACATTAAGATTAAATAGTAAATATTGGAGCTTATTGGCGTTACAAGATGGCGGAGTATGTAGATGGAATAAAAGGTAGTGTGTAGTTTTTGCTTAATCTTATTGACCGATTACGAAGTCATAAAACTTATATATGACATAATCATAAATATAATATATTAAAATAATTTGATTTGTATACACAAATATAACCTACAACTAACAACCATTATATTCAAATAATCTACAATTCACAAGCAGATGGCACCCTCGTTTTACAAAATATGAAAGACATTTTGTGCAACCTGTGTTATACAGAATAATTATTTAAATAAGTTTGTGTATATAATTAGAATTGACAGTTGTTGCGTAGCTCTCGTGCATTGATTTTATGTCAAATTCATAAAAATTGGATTAGCGAAACACTACCCCAGTAAATTCCGAACTGTGCGCTCGAAATGAGAGAATAACACAGGGATGACAATTTTAAAAACATTTCAACAATATCTCACATCCAGTGATATAAAGATAAAAAATAATGGTTAAAAATATATTAAAGTGATCCTTGAAAGAAAACAACATTTGGGCACGCCTGTGTACGAATCTCTCATAGTTATGTTACCGCTAACAGTTAATAATAATTAGCGTTGTACCTATTAAGGGAGAGTAAGCCAATGTAATTTCAGACGCAAGGGACATAGCAGATCTTAGATCTCATGGCGGGCGGCACATCGAGGTCATACTTTTTGTAGCGGTAGTGTCTATGGGCAAGGTTGACCATCAACCATCAGGTTCTTTAGATTTTTTTCAATAAACATTGAGATTTATTTCACGATTGAACGAGACTGAATTATATATGATCTTATTTCATTTCCGAGCCATAAATGATAAAAATCTGCTGGTGAATAATTAGAAGAAATAATGTGACTTATTTATAATTTATCTCTCTCTTTTCAAAACTATTTTATAATGATTAAGCAAAATAATAATAAAGTCCATATTTCGCGTCAACATTTGAATACCTGGAACATCATAAAAAAAGATAAATGGTTGTTTTAAAAGCGTTAGTTCCACACGTAAATGACATTATTTTTTTACCAAAGTGGTGCTAAAACTTCAGTTACGTGACAAATGATTTCGTGCAGACTACGGACGGTATACCGTTTTCTGCAGTTAAATGTGGCGTAAAGCAATAGCGACCAAGGAACGAAATGCTCTAAATAAAAGTGGTCGCGTTAAAAGCATATTCAGTAAATCACGAAGAACCTTAGAGAAAAATCGTACTGAGGTTTATTGCTGTGATACTTAGGTAGAAAATATCATACTAAGGATTTTTTCTACGAAATGCAAAGATAATACATATTTAAAAACAGAAAATATGTACATTGTTTCAAGAAATTGTGAAAACACCTTTTTTTCCAAAATAAGCTTAAAGGTCTTTCAAACTTATAGAAATTATGTTGTTTAAGCGCATTGTTTAAACTAATATTCTCATCATCTGTCCAGATTTGCTGGCACTAAATATGTATTTTAAAATATATAATTACAGTCTTAAATAAAAGCAAACATACCATCCCCTCTTACTGCCCCCACTGGAAAATACTGCTACAAGTAGCATTGACACAATTATTTAATGTGATATTGGGTCATGATTTTACCATGAGTTGTTTTTAATTTTGATCTGTACGTGTTAAGTTTTTTTTAACATAGATAGGTAGACGAGCATATGGGCCACCTGATGGTAAGTGGTCACCAACGCTCCTAGAAATTGGCATTGTAAGAGATGTTAACCATCGCTTACATCGCCAATTCGCCACCAACCTTGGAAACTAAAATGTTACGTCAATACAGCGTATACTATGAAGATAACGAGGGTAGTTTGACAGCTGGCGAGGTTAACAGACAACGTGTAACGAGTCATCTCGTTACGCGCTTTCAAGCATGTAAATTCGCCTATTAGCGAAAGAAAATAATGTATCGATCTATTTTATATAATTATGTTGCCCAAGATAACATTATCATGTTAATATATTACGAGCTTTGTATGTTTAATTACATTATAAGAAATATGTGTTATTTTATTAAGTAATAATGAATAATGTTAAAGATAAGCTGAACATTAAATGTTTTAGTAAATAAATTTTATTTACTAATAATTGCAAGTGATATAAGTTAAAGTTTATAGCGCAGAATCAAATCTAACTAGTAGTCTAGGTAACTAACGGATGGAGGAAGGTGAGCAAAAACAGCCTTCAAAGTGAGTCTAGTGTGGTACTTGGTGGTAGAGCTTTGTGCAAGCTCGTCTGGGTAGGTACCACCCACTCATCAGATATTCTACCGCAAAACAGCAGTACTTCGTATTGTTGTGTTCCGGTTTGAAGGGTGAGTGAGCCAGTGTAATTACAGGCACAAGGGACATAACATCTTAGTTCCCAAGGTTGGTGGCGCATTGGCAATGTAAGTGATGGTTAACATTTCTTACAATGCCATTGTCTATGGGCGTTGGTGACCACTTACCATCAGGTGGCCCATATGCTCGTCCGCCAACCTATACAATAAAAAAAAAAAAAAAAAAAAAAAACTTAGATAGGTCTGAAATACTTCAGACCCGTCTTAATGGTGCGTTCAGTGAGTTCAAAACTCGGCTGTGAAGGCCGTTTGAAAACAAGTACGTCAACGTTATGAATCTCACCTCGACTCCATTTTGTGTTATCTGGATTATTAGTAAGTGTGAATGTAAAAACACATTTTTTATGTATGTGTACAATGCGGTGTATTATAATATGGTATTGGGCATATCAAAATAATTAATAAAAATCTAGAAATACATGACTTCCGGAATGATTTTCGCACGAGTAATTCAAGCAGAGGACTGTCAGTAATATCACGAATGAGTCGACAAATAGTCTAAGAACAAAGCTCTAATAACTTTATACGTTTGCTTAAGTTTCATCCAATAAGTAAGTCACTCAATTATATTAACATTTGGATATTTATGTTTCAGCTGTTAAGCACTAAGAGGCCACAGCGTACACAAAATTTGCATTTTTTTTCTTATGGAATCATAAGACATAAGACATCAGTGAAGAAGATTTGTAGCTTCATTTGATTGTGACTTTTTTTTAATGTATGTGGAGGCAAACGATCTGTTGGCTCACCTGATGGAAAGTGACTACCACCGCCCATGGACATCTGCAACATCCGAGGACTTGCAGGTGCGTTCCCGGCCTTTGAGGAAAGAGTACGCTTCTTGAAAGTTGCAATGTCATATCGGTTCGGAAAAGTCGTCGGCGAAAGCTGGTTCCACAGAGTGATTGGGCGAGGCAGGAAATGCCTTAGGAAACGCGCTGTTGTGGATTTCCAGACATCGAGGTGGTGAGGATGGAATTTTGAGTTCTGGCGCGATGATGATTCGGCTTTAACTTCCAGTTGACCGTGGAAATGAACAACGCTCGAAATCTCGACGCCAAGTATCCCGAAACTGGCTGTGGCAGTGAGGGGAGTATTTCCGAAATAAGGAGGGGATTTCCGAATGATATAACAAAAGGAGACTTTTCTGCGGTTAACACGCAAACTTATGTCTTTTTGGGGTTGCATTGGACCAAGTTTAGTCGGCCCCAGTCCGAGACTTTGGTTAGCAAGGTCTCGACTTCAGACACAAGCTTGTTCCGACACTCGTCGACGTGTTCCCGAGAAATGTTAGCACGGCCGGTATAAAGGGCGTCTACAGTGCTGTCATCCGCATAGCAGTGAATGTTACTGATTTGTAACATATCATTGAAATGCAGAAGAAACAGGTGAAAGAACGCAGTCTTGTGGAACACCAGAATTGACAAATTTTAGGTCAGTTTCGGCATGCACCGTCGACAACGACCTTGATGCTTCGATCTGCCAAAAAGCTGGTGATCCACTTGCATAATTTCTCGGGAAGCCCGTAGGAAGGAAGCTTTGAGAGAAGCGCTTTATGCCATACCCGATCGAAGGCTTTCGCTATGTCCAGACTGACTGCTAATGCCTCCCCCTTGGACTCAACCGCAGTAGCCCATCTGTGAGTAAAGTAAACTAGAAGATCACCGGCTGAGCGACCCCGACGGAAGCCGTACTGGCGGTCGCTAATCAGCCGGTGTTCCTCTAGGTACCGCAGGAGCATGAATGTGACTGTCGGAAAAGTTACAAAAAAGTTCCTCTAGATATATCTGATTAAATTGGATTTGGTCTAGAGACAAGGGAATTTTTGTCTGTCTTCGCAAAGTTATTTATGTTGGCAATATTCCGAACGTAGCGAGTGAGATTGCACTCACGGCGTGTTGCACAAATTCACAGATTTGATATTAGCCGGAGCGACAGGACGAAGATGTCCATTTTGGATTTACATGTAGCCGTTAAGAGGACACGTCTGGTAATTTGAGCTTATTTATTTGTTTTTGAGTAGAAGTAGAAAATTCCAGGTTAGCTTTATACGTTTATTTATTACATAGTTTAATTTTGAATATAGATATTTATATGTCATATTGATTTGTGATGTAATGTTGTTTTATTATCTACCCACCGTATATATAACCGTAAGCTTTCCGAACTAATTTACAATTATTAGGCCCTCTTATTAATACAAAATAAATTTCCTTCCGTTTATGTATAATATTATTCGGTATTTGTGTAAGAGATAGTTAAACATGTAAAAAAGCTTAAAGTAAATCCGTACGAAAATCTTTTTTTTACTGTAAGCTTATTATTTATTACTATGATTTGCTCATAGAGGCAGATTTACAAATGGAATAATTTAATTCGCCATCTTTCTTCTTACAATGCTTGAATTACATTATAATAAATTAGGAGATACAAAATCTATGCTTCTGTATTTTACAAACGGGTAAAAAAAGCGTAAAATATTTCGCTGCAGGCTAATCGAATCTATAAATAGACCATTTATAGATCCACTACTTGCACACAAATAAATATATATACTATTTTATTCTATATAATTAAATTACTCGTAACAGATTGAATAAAGTACGGATTTCGAAGAGATTTTTTTAGTACTCAGTGCGGTAGGCATTATATTATGTTTTACTTTTAGAGTTAAGCTGTCACGTTCAACTTTACATGGGAATATATTGTGAGTTATTTATGTAATTTTATTGACTAAAAACAACAACAAAGCAGAGTCAGTATATACGTGATGAACGTGATGCTATATTTTATGCGTACATGCAGGGCTGCATGTTGAGTTCTCGGGAAAATCGCATTTAGATGTTTTCCCTACATGAAGGATTCTAAGTGCTCTGGAATACCCACTAAAAAACCGTACTACCGTGAGGGTCCAACGATGTTTGGAGGCCCTAGAGCAACGCATATTTCAATTTATTGCGGAACAAATTAAATTATTTTAACAAAGATATGGAGATTTAGTACAATACAATAATTTTACTTATATAATACTACTATATTTCTAAGTAAAATTGGTTACTTGTTGGAATTGGGTTGATTTATTGTTTTAGAAATCCCTACCGTGGGGTGAGGGCCTCTTTCTTGTGGAGGCCCAGGGCTGCAGACCCGGATGCCCTCCCCTAAATTTCAGCCCTGCGTACATGCTGCGAAATATGCTCTTAAACCATCAGTTGCGCTGAGTTTTACAGGCTTACTTTGATATCACAGGCTATCGATTTTAATTGTTTGTGATTTTTCCTTTTGAAAGAGGAAATTAAAATTCCGATTGTAAATTCGATTACCTTTTATTAAAAGGTCAAAGTTTAAGATTTATTGAATTGATTGTAAATTAATTACAAGATGTTATCGTTGTTACCTGATCCAATAGAAATGATTAGAATCTGAAGTTTGAAATAAATAATTAAGAATGAAAGAATATATCATGAGAGATGATATTTTATAATATATTTGTAAATGCTTATTATCATTTGTTTCAAGGAGAGAAAACCTACATAAACTTTAGTTACTCCTTTACGAAAGCCTGATTGTACTTATTTAAAAAAAAATAACCAGGAAGCAATATCGTGCTAAAAATCCCAATCATTCTACGAATATTGTGATATAATAAAAAATAACTATTTTAATATTTTGCTTAGGCTCATTTTAATATGCAACATAATTGAAGGAACACGTGTATTTATTACGCTTTAGAACTATTTTTCTATACATTTTCATTGTGTATATTTTCTTGGAAATCCTTAAACAAAATATTGCTTGGACATCATATCATCATATACCTAGTCTTGCCATAAATACTGAAATAAAGAAAAAAAAATCTATTGCAAATAACATTTATTACTTTTACAGTTTGTTAGTGTAATACATAAATTTAAAACAATTTAAAATATAAAAAGCTTATTCGAAGTGGTCTCCATTGGCTGCAATACAGTCCTTTAAACGTTGAGGCCAGTTATCAATAGAAGCACGCACTCTTTCTATGGGAAAATTCTTTACTGCCAATCGTACGGATTGTTTTAGGGACACCAAATTATCATAGCGCTTAGAGCAAGCTGTACTCTCTAAAACTGACCATAAATCATAATGCGTACTGCTTCAGTACGCAAGGTTCGATCTTACCACCCTATTATTTTTTAAATTATCAGTTAAGAAATGACCAGTACGTCTCTTATAGGCTGCAAGTCCTAAGTCATCTTTTAAAATATGCGACATGGTTCTAGGTGCTATCTTCATCTCCCGAGATAAAATCTTTTGCTTTCGGACAGGATTTCTTCGAATTCTTTCCCTTACTGCTTTGACCACCTTTTTCGTACGAACACTACGTGGACGGCCAGATCTTTTTCTGTCACAAACAGAGGAGGTCTCATTGTATCTATTAATAGCCCGGTACACAAACATTTTCCTAATACCAAGCGTATGGAGAGTTTTAAAAATTGCATTTAGCTCCATACCTACTTTGTGTAATGCAATCACAGCGATTCGGTTCTCTTTATCACCCCACTCCATTTTAATATCACAAAATATTTTATAATGTATTGGCGCCAAAATAAGAAAACTCAATGAACAGTCATATAAAAATGACAGATTCCAAATTCAAATATATTTTGTTTATTTTTATTTGTAACAGTATTTATGGCCAGACTAAGTATATATAACAATATATATATAACACCTGGACAAGTAGTGGTTGCTGGTGGGTGGTGCTTGGTGTTCAAGCAATATTTTGTTATATATAATGTAAAAAATATGTTTGTCAACTGCAAATAAGAAACAACAGTTGTGGCATTGATATGTAATATACAATTATTATGTCGTATCCTGACGCAAGATATACAAATCTATATCAATTATAAAACGAGAATAGCACTTGTTCCTTGAATTTTTAATTGCATATTATGTCTAAGGTTGCATCTGTATTATATTTTATTGAAAAATATATTATGAGAATTCATTGTTAGAAGAAAAAAATATAAAATCTTCAAGACAAAGAGAATTCCACCTTCATAATTGTCCTTATTTTATTGTTCTTCGCTAAGTTAGATGATGTTATAAATGCCAACCTGCATTTTGAGAAATGTTTCTCTTTCAAACAAACATTAAAAGAAGTTTACAATAATGAAGATTTTAAATTAAATTTATGAAGATTTTGAAGGAAGTGCAGGACTTCTACGGTACGGTACAACTATACACATCAGAAGCGCCTCGTCCCCAACCCGACTCTAAAGATCCTAGAGCCACCCTAACCCACTTCACAGAAGAGCTGCCAGAAGTCAGCCAAGACGAAATCGTGATGGCTTTGGGACAGCTAAAAAATGGAAAAGCCCCTGGGGAAGATGGAATTACGACGGAGCTATTAAAGGCAGCTGGAAAACCTCTACTAGTGCAGCTCCAACGCATATTCAATTATGTCGTCTTTTTGGGGAGAAATCCAAAGCCATGGAGCAAGAGTATTGTCGTATTTTTCTTCAAAAAAGGAGAGAAAACCTTATTGAAGAACTTCCGACCTATTTCCCTCTTGAGCCATGCCTATAAGCTGTTTTCCAGGATCATCACAAATCATCTCATGCGTAGACTTGACGAGTTTCAGTCCCCAGAACAGGCCGAGTTTCGAAGAGAATACGGAACCATAGACCAGATTCACACAGTGCGGCAAAATATACAAAAGACGGAGGAGTATAATCAGCCCCTGTGCTTAGCATTTGTGGACTATGAGAAGGCTTTTGACTCTATTGAGACCTGGTCTATTCTGGAGTCCTTACGACATCGATGGCGATATATCCAAGTGCTGAAAGGTCTGGATGACGCTGCTGTTATGACCGTCAAAGTACAGAATCAGCAGTCTGACACTATCGTCTTGCATCGAGGAGTGAGACATGTCATTTCCCCGAAATTGTTCACTAATGCATTACAGGATATGTTCAAGTCGCTGCACTGGGAAGGACGGGACAAAAACATAAACGGCGAGTACCTATCACATTTGAGATTTGCAGACGATATTGTCATCGTGGCAGAAACCGTGCAAGACATGCAGTATATGCTGAGCAGCCTGGCTGATTGTTCTGTTCGAATTGGTCTTCAGATGAACTTGGACAAAACCAAGACAATGTTCAATGGATACGTCGATCCAGAACCAATAGTTCTTAACGGAGTTCCTCTCGAAGTTGTTCAGGAATATGTGTACCTTGGGCAAACTTTGCAGTTGGGTCGAAACAACATCGAGAAGGTGGCACGCAGAAGAGTACAGCTGGGCTGGGCAACGTATAGGAAACTTGGTCAAGTCTTTTCGACACGGATACCGCAATGCTTGAAGGCAAAAGTTTTCAACGAGTGCGTCCTACCAATTATGACCTACCGAGCCTAGACGTGGACACTGACTGTGCGTTTGGTCCAACATTTTAAGGTCGCTCAGCGAGCGATGGAGAGGGCTATGCTCGGAGTTTCTGTGAAGGATCGAATCCCAAACGCGGTGATCCGACAGAGGACCAAAGTTATCGACATAGCCCAAAGGATTAGCAAGCTGAAGTGGCAGGACAGGCTGGACACATTTGTCGCAGAACCGACAACCGTTGGTATAGACGTATTCTGGAGTGGAGACCACGTTTCGGCAAACGTAGCGTAGAACGCCCTCCGGCTAGGTGGAGTGACGATATACGCAATGTGGCTGGCAGCGGATGGATATTGAGAGCTGAAGATCGAGCTCAGTGGCGTGCCATTGGAGAGGCCTATGTCCAACAGTGGAGGACAAAAGGTTGATGATGATGATGATAATGATGAATTTTAATATATACACATTATATTTTTATTTATTTATTTTATTTTACCCGGGAGGGCAAATGACTACTCCACCTGATGGTAAGTAATAGAGTCCAAACGAGAAATTATATTAAATTATTTTCTGCATATTATTTATTTATGAGTAATTTAATGACCTAAAATTGAAGCCGAGTTAAACCGTAGCCGAAAGAGCCGCTATAGCTAACTAACTACTATATAAAAAGGAATAATAACTATAACTAATATATAAAAAACAATATCACGTGTCTTCATCAACATCTAAGTATATCTCATTGTTTTCCTTGTAAAACATCACGTGTAACGAAATTGTTCCTCTATCGTTACCTAATTTGAAGAAGCACTCTAAGTTAGCTGACATTGATAAACAATTTAGAACATAATAGATTCTGTTTCATTTGAAGTCTTTAAATATTTTAAAATGGAAATATGAAATATACATATATTTTTAGCTGTTTCTAAGATTAGTTCGAATAAAGAGACTGACAGATAGACAGACAGACAAAAATAAAAAATAAATGATTGATTATTGTGTACTTTAAAAGAGGCAGTTATTTTAAAATCACAGACATGCACTTCAATTTCATTAATTTGAACTAATTTCCCCTAAATTACGTTATTTATTCTGTTTCGTATGTTTTTAATAATGTTAACAATAAATGTTAAATGTTACCAATATATATACGTATATATTGGTAACATTTATCATCGGATCGGACAGTCGTATCAGTAGAATCAATAGATAATTCCATCTTATGTTATAATTTAGACGTACTTAAAATTTAAATAAAATAAAATTAAAAACCAATATCGAAGTTCATATAATCGATCAATTATACATATAGGTATATTATATAGGTCATATTAGTTTTTGCAATTCGTGCAATCTGTTACGCAGAAAACATTAAATTAGCTATTTGATTCTAGTGTTCTGCATTTCATAACTAATAAAATGTATAATATGAATATTTTATATTTGCAGTATCAGTATTTTAATTGACATAACATTTTGCTATTATTTAGTATATATATATATATTATCAGAGTTAATTGTTAAGTGCGTTTGTTTTAAAGCGTCACATTTCACGACTTTTTTTTTGGATTACCATTTTTTATGGATTTGTCTTGTAATATTTTCAATTAAATTGAATAAAATAACAATTTTAAGACAATCTGATTGTAATGCATAATTATTTTTTTATCTGGCAACAGATACTCTTCATGGCGAGAAATTGATTCATCTTTCACGAGGCATGTCTTAGTAAAATATATTACAATTATATTTTATGATTGCAAATAATTTAATACATACTTTTATTGAATCCTTGTTTTATTTCTGAGTTGAAGTTATTTCACAATTACTGAACGAATTTATCATGACCGCGTAGAAGGATAGTGAGAATGCTAGCGCCATTATCCCTGAAATTCTGATACTGTGGTTGAAAAATTTACCAGCCCTTTTGCCGGCACTGTAGAAAATACGGTACACGTAACAATAAAGGCTTCAGTCTTTTTTCAAAAAAAAAAAAACCAAGAAATTTTCTTTTTCAATATAAACGTTTTATATTGAAAACCTAGAACTTATTTTACCCGTGCGAGCCGACACGGTGTTTATACGACTAGAATAACTATCGTATATAAACAGTCGTTTTTTAATTAAAATACTCTGATCTTATAAGGAATATCCATATTCAATTTTTAGTTTGTAGTTTTTATCGTTCCACAGAAAGTTTCAATCACCAACTCTCTAAGCCATACCATTTCAACTTCTTGGAAGTTAATTTTCTTATAATCATATCTTGCTGAAGTTTAAGTGGGGGAAAGTGGCCCTAAGCGGGTAGTCCGCCTAGAGCGGGTAAGCGTTCGTATACCGTCGGACAAAATGTGATTGTCAGCGTGTGCATATGTCAACAGTACCAGAATACCCCCAAGTTTCGATCAGTTTCGATAGGGCGCCGGAATAGTGATTTAACGCAACTGCGTGCAAAACAAAAACTGGTGAGCTTAGTAGAGTAGGTACCATAGAGTAGGTACCGTAGGTACCATAGAGTAGGTTCCGTAGGTACCATTGCAAAGATACGGGGCCCTCAATCTGAGTAAGCAAAAATTCGTAAAATGTTATTGAAAATGACAATACAAAAAATTCAAATGTTAAGACATTTCTGAGCTTAGGGTCCCTCTGGGGTCGGGGGCCGTGGCGTTTTGCCAGTCCTGCCACCCTATAGTTGCGCCACTGATTTCGGAGCTTTCAATGTTAACATGCTCGCTTTAGGCCATCTTTTCTTAAGTACTATAGCTGCCATTTTAATCATATTATCGATCCGGTCATTAAAGAGAAATACATCTCATATGCTAACGGTTACATAAAGCTATAATTATGTAGATTTCGTTCATGACGACTTAATTAACTTATACTGTGTCATCGGATTAAACATTTTACCTCTCGATAGCACTCAAAATTAAAAGCTATTCTCGAACATGTCAACCAAAATTTAATAACCGTGATGAAGCCACAGGGTTTACCCGAACTACACGTTATATGCGTATGTTGTCTGTACTTTATCGTCGTAAATTTCATCTTAAAGATGTTTTATTAAAAATGTTTCATCACTAGCTCAAAATCATATTGGTTTACATAAGACCGAAAGTCAATATTTAGAAATAAGTATACACTGCGTAAAGCAATGATTACATTGAACATTTTTATAAACAAATTTGGCTATCACATAACCATAGTGCAGTGAAGTACACTCAAACATACTTTTGTGAACTAATGAATATTCAATTAAAATTCGATGAACTACAAATGTTATGATAATCATGCATATATTTTATACACGATAATAGAAACATAATTAATTTAATGTTACTATTTTCGCCCTATTTATGCCATCATGTAATGTAATGCCTATGTTATCGTGTTTGTAGTATTTTTGTTAAACATTGTTGTTTTTAAATCTTTTATAACGATGCTAGATTAAAATATTGATGATGTCTAGTGAAATTTTATTTCTATTTCATTTACCATATGGCACGATGCGACAACAATCAACAAGATTTAAATCACGAGTGAAATACTAAGCCGAGCTGCGCATGCCGATTATTTATATTAAGCATTATGTCGATTTGTCTCGTTATTATTTTGGCTAATTCTTAAAAAAAAGATGATGAAAGGAAGATTAATATGTTCATACTAATTTAAGCACAATTTTGATTCTAAATAATTGAAATTAAAAGTATGAAAGCTCTAAATATCAACTAAAGCCTTGTTTATTATTTCTATATAATATAATATATTGAAATATATTTTGTTAAAATAATAACGAAGCTCGAATCGTGTAATATCGGAAGGTTAGGTTAGGTTAGAGGAAGGAAGGAAGGTTAAATGTCGCATACATTTAGTATTTAAAATATAACATTTAAAGGATACACATCAAAATAACACTTATTTTAATTTTCAACAATTCACGAGTAAAGTACGAAGTGAATTCTTACAGAATAGTACAGTTGCTCTGTCAGTATGTATAGTATAGATACATGTATTATGGATACAATAGAAAATGCTATTGAGTCCAATATTTATAGACCTTGATTCTATTATAAGATAATTTGATATCACAACGCTCCCACTTTGACAACAATTGGTTGGACTAAAAATAATCAATCCCAGATGTTACATGACCTTCAAGAAGTTTATTTGAATATATCTTTTGAGTACAATAAATATCTTTTCTTACAGATCATAAAGGAGAGCGTTGAAGTTGTGAGCGGAAATGAAGAAGGGAAAAGTTCACAAACCTGATGATTGCGTGTAACGTCGTAGGTGAATTGCGAGGATGGCGAACGCAACGGCGACGGACGCTTATTGTGTGCCCGGTGCTACCAACTTTAACAAAGCTTACAGTAGACTACACGGCTACATCGCTATAGTTATATGTATTATTGGATCGGCAACGAATTCTATTAACATAGCCGTACTAAGCCGCCGGGAAATGATCAGTTCAACGAATTCTATTCTCACTGGCCTCGCTGTCGCGGACCTTCTCGTAATGCTGGAATATATTCCGTACGCATTGCATATGAACATCAAAATTGGTCCGCAAGTTAATAAGAACACATACTCTTGGGCAGTTTTTGTATATTTCCATTCAATTTTCAGTCAAACGTTTCATACGATATCAACTTGGCTAGCTGTAACTTTAGCAGTCTGGCGGTATATTGCAATTGCTTACCCGCAAAGGAACAGAACCTGGTGTAGTAAAAAAAATACGACTCTAGCGATAGTAAGCGCTTACATAATTTGTCCGTTTTTATGTCTTCCGATATTTTTCGCGATGAATATAGTGCCAAGTGAAGTGACACCGCACAATAATTCAGAATTCGCGGAAGACTTATCGTTACCACAAAACCGGACCGTGTATGTGTTAGAAATGTCTAAAAACAAAGAGTTAGTGACTGCAATCATGTGGATATACAGTGTTATTTTGAAACTCGTTCCTAGTATAGCGTTGTCAGTACTGAGTACATGTTTGATATCGAAGTTGACGTCAACAGAAAGAAGGAGGCAGAAGCTACTAAAGAGGTCGACGATCGGATCTAACGAGGCAAGTGTAATTATTTGTAACATATTTATATATTAAAAGTAACTATCATTATATATTAAAAGTTAAATATTTAACATGGAATATTAGCGTCGATTATTTTTTTATATAAAGTGAGTTGTTGTTTGTTCAAAACATGAAATGAAGCTTAACACATAAATGTGTAGATTATATACGTTTCATATTGTTTTACAAATATTTACGGATACTATATTTCCAGTACAGTGAAAAAGCTGAAATGGAAAAGTATTTGTTTTGTTTATTAATATAAAATGTATTCTAGTAATATTCAAATTCATCAAATAGTTTTTGTAATACAAACGTAATCATTCAAACACATATTTTTATTCTGTTTCAATTACAAATTGAAATTTAGGCGGCACGTAGCCCGTAATGATTTACTAATAACTTATAATATATTATGTGTAAGTTGATACAGTCAAATCATTATTATAATACAATGGAAATAAGGTCATTTTTTCAATAACCTGCTGAATTGCCGGGAAATAAGCCACTCGAATTCATGAACTTACTTGTTAAACGTATAACTACCACATTGCACAATATAATATTAAATTAAACATATTTTGTACGAATTTAATAAAAGCACATATCCTATATGCCAGAGATACATTAAAGAACATTTTAATTACAGAGAACTGTCTAACATTTCTTGTTTCATTTTCATCTCTTCTTCATTTTGTCTGACGTGAAAACCACACGACATTCTCTTGTTCCTCGACATCCGGCTTCCTTAAAAGCAGACTTAATACAATATTAAAGTAACCCATAAAACTGTTACAAAGTTAATATGAATTGTGAATAGAATAATGATAAAAGTCTATCTATCTACGATTATAAGTATATATATATATATATATATATATATATATATATATATATATATATATATATTATATAACGAATTATCTCAAGCAACTAAATAAATACTGAAATTAAATAACAATTTATTTTCAAAGTTTTTTTTTTGGTGTCGTCATTAGTTGTATATTAAGAAAAGACTTTAACGACGAGCTTTGAATAAATTACAAATAATCTTCTTGTAATAGTACTGGATTTTAAAGTTATTTTATCTCTTTTGAAATTAGCGTATTATATAAATTTCTTTGATTAGAGGGTGGGATACTCTCTTATTAGATCAGATTATTTGTTGTTTGTCATAATTAATGAACAAGCGACAATATAATTTCAAATATATGGCTCATATAACAATGTATAACTGTATTAAAATATTTAATTCATGAGAGTTGAAAAAAATTAGTACATCAAATATTAAAAAAAAAGTATTTTTATATTAATCTAGAATTAAAATTCTGGAGAGGTCAAAAATCAAAAAGTTATGTATGTTTTTATTTATTGTCAATGGCTTATACATATATATTAAAATACATTAGATTTCCATATCTTGTAATGGCCGCTTCCTTATTTAGTAACCGCCTTATTCGTAAACTTTATTTAACTGGTGATTAGTTAAACAATATTTTGTCTTCTTCTTTCGTATGTCAAATCAATAATGACAAAAAGAGACAAATCAGTGTTTAGCTAACCAGTAACTAAGCAACGTTTATAAATAAGGCCGTAAATATTATAACTTCTGTCATTCAACATGTACTATGTTACAAATAAACCCAAGCAAAATTGTTTCTGACCATACACGATACAATAGTACTATTAAATATGTGTTATGATTTTTATTTACGTATAGCCTATTCTTTTTTTTATAGTAAAGGTAGGCGAACGAGCATATGGGCCACCTGATGGCAATGTAACCATCGCTTACATCGCCAATGCGCCACCAACCTTGGGGACTAAGATGTTATGTCCCTTGTGCCTGTTATTACACTGGCCCATTAAACTTTCAAACCGAAACACAACAATACAAAGTACTGCTGTTTTGCGATAGAATATCTGATGAGTGCTTGGTATTCCAACCACAAGTGGAGTAAAGACAAATAAATAACATTGACGTTGTATTGACGCGATACCAATTGTTCGTGATCTTGAATAATCAATGATTTCCATTACGGATTCCTAAAGAAATGGCGTTTTGCATCTCAGCGACGTTGTTATCGAAACTATGGAAGTAAAATTCAAGTGGATATAAGTTCAGTGTTGTATTTTAAA
The DNA here is from genome assembly GCA_905220585.2 of Nymphalis polychloros. Classification (NCBI taxonomy): domain Eukaryota; kingdom Metazoa; phylum Arthropoda; class Insecta; order Lepidoptera; family Nymphalidae; genus Nymphalis; species Nymphalis polychloros. The sequence continues at coordinate 8,831,526 of HG992247.1, forward strand.
TAAATAAATATATATTAATCAAGAATTGTTTGTATTGTTATCAAAGGTTTGTTTATCTACACTCCTTCTCCTTCGATTGAAATAGAATGAAGCTAGACTGAACATACTTTTTAATTGAAAAATTTCTTGATTTCCTTATCAATTTAGTTTATGTTGCAAAGTGTATAATTACAGTACAATCTGCCTATATTGATCAATCGCTTATTATGAAGTAATTACACAGATCGATAAGTCGGATATAATGACTTCGCTTATATATAGTAACATGTCGCTTATTGTGATCCATTTTTAATAAATTGTGTCCGGTTATATTGGCCGACATGATTCCTATTACCTTCGGCAGTGTTCAGGAGAAGAAGTCGAGGAAGAACCATTACCTGCCGCAGTTTTATGCTTTATTAAAGGCTGCAGAATTGTTATCACGATTTGTTTATAGCAATATTGAAAATGATAATTTGACGATGGCGATACCTTCTTTACACAATAGTATAGAGACTTAGTAAAAAATTGAATAAAATACATATATATATGTACTTATTACGCACAATTTTTATTTTGAATTATCTCTATTTTGTTTCTCTCTATTAAAATAAATATATTCTAATAAAAACAGGAGATTGTTTATTTTCTACAAAATGCTTTGTATGACGTCCGCTTAGTATGACGTGTTTGTTACTTCCCTTCGATGTCATTATAAACGGATTCCACTGAATCAATTGCATACATTATTATATTTTAGAGTGTAATTGTTGTAACCAGCAACTAATTTAAAAATATTATCACTTTTCAAAATACATTAGAAACTTAGATAAGTATTATAGTTACCTAATGCTTTTATAAGATCTGTTAACATGGAAAAAGTAACGTGACAGATCAGTGTCCCACCTGTTCTTCCTAAATAACAAAAATAATAGTGAATGTGTTCACATATTGTTGGCAATGTAAGAGTTTTTTTTTTCATTCTTTACTTTTTCCTAATTGAACAACACATTAAAATAATTCTTCAACGTCTTAGAACTTTAAAGACGCTTACGTTCTTAAAAGTTTCACTTTGAGAAGAACGTCTCGGAGAGTACACTTAGGAACACTTTAAGATCAAAGAAATGATTTTGGGACTTGCCATGTCTGCAAAGTAACAGATATTGGAAAAAAGAACCATTTTCGCTTATGTGATCAGAACGTAATATTACAAATTTAAATATGTACTTTATATAACACTCGCCGAAAAACTTAGTATCACTTGTGCCATTATTCGCGAGTTAAATAATATAAACTTAGTATATTAAATGTTCTTAAACTTAATGTTAACGAAGATTATATATGTTAAGGTCGAAAAACAATCATTGGCTGACGAGTCGTCAGCGCGAAGGTCGAGCCGGACTGATCGAACTACGAGGATGCTGCTGGCGGTCCTTGGACTCTTTCTGTCCACTGAAGTTCCGCAAGGTCTTCTAGGCCTTGCAAGCGCATTAGCTCCGGACTTTTTTAAAAGCTGCTACAGTATGTTCGGTAAGTTATTAATACATTAAAAAAAAATGTTTTATTATGATTGCCATTTCTGATGGAAGATAAATACACGAGTAAAATTACTATATAAAACAGTAAATCATAAAAGTTACTTTATAGGCAATTTATTTAATAATTTTCTATAAAATCATTAGATTTTTTCAAATACATCGATTTCGTCACAAGAATATCCCTTACATCCCTGGGTCACGACTTTTACGTATATTACGAAGAAAAATGGCACATTTGGTAAAAATCTTATCTTACTCCACCAGAGCTACCAAATTCTTACGATGTAATAAAATGTTGATGTTAAGTCAACGTAGTAAAGGCGTACATTAAAAAAAATACCCAAATATGTACCTAAGTATATGCTGTAATAATGGTCAAAATTGTTTAACTACTGTTTTTCCGTTCTTGTATTTAAGCAGTTTTATAATTGTGAACATATTATTATGTACTATTACAGCGAATGAATTGTTTGTTTTTTACGTTAAGGTTCTGCTGAAATGTTACTGTTATAGTAAAAAAATTGTTCAGTCAGGGGACCCCCGTCAGGAACGAAGTTCCTTGCGATATTTTTTCGACTCGAACCGTGTTTTAAAATGTAGATTTTAATTGATTATATTATATTTAATTGATTATTTTTGTCACACCAAAAAGCACCTCAACCTCCTTTATCCAACTCTCTCTAAGCAAAGATTATGAAACGATTTCAATTTTTAAATTGAATATACTAATACTAATAATATATAAACGCATCGCATTTTGTAGCATTCGGTAGGTCCGGTATGAACACTTTTTCGTTATATGACACGACCTTGGACTACTGTAAGCCGCGTAAAAGAACTTCGTTCCAATAATTATTGTAATCTAATGATATTCTGATCCTGTAACTATTTATGTATTTACCCATTCCTAGCTCAAATTGTCGGCTAACAATAAGACTGGGTACGAAAATGGTACATTTAAAAAGTTTGGTTTTTAAATATAAAAACAATTAAAAATATCGTAGCAGCTTATTAAAACTTCTTCCACCAGGTATCGTAACCAATGAGCTGTAATAATTAAGGTATGAGTTCGATTTAGCTGCATCGAACGGAACTATATTTATTCCACAGTGGCGTAGCTTTTAATTGGAATGAAAATGACTATCACACGTCACACTCCAGGCACTTGGTGAATTGTCATTCGCTATCCAAAATAACTGAAAAACGTCGACTTTCACAACACTTTTAGTATGTGCGTTTGGGTGTTTATATTATCTCTTCATGTTGGTATATGTATATGACTATGTTTATATCTATATTAGTTCCCGCCCGGCTGTTCTGCGTATGAGGAGGGGAGGTCGTAGGTACCCTATGTTATTTTCTGTACCCTTGGCAACGTGTATGTAAATTTTCATAATGATCGATTGAGCTGTTAAGACGTGAAAGGATAACAAACAAACAAACTCACTTACGCATTTATAATATTATAAGGATAGTAATTAATAATAAGATTTTCGTTTTCATAAGTTTGTCAACCTTTATGTCACTATGAAACTTTGTTCCAATCGGGTCTCACGATAAATATATATAAAGTATTAGTAATAATAACTCATATATCAAACACTCGTTAATACGAATAATTATTAAATGATTATCTAAATATAATAATAATCTAATAGTTTAAATTTGTTTAAATTAAGTCACTATAGATGGGAATGTACTAAGCGGAATGACGCTGTCAGCGTCTTGAGCAATGTGCCTCGCGTGCCACCTGTTGTACTGATGGATGGAGTGAATATGTTAGAAACCTTCAAACAATTGCCAACTGTACCAAGTTTCAACTCAATTGGATGAACGATACGCGAACACAGAAAATGATAAAAAACAAACATTATTTCATATACAGCAGTTTGTTTAATTAAAGTTTTGTTACAGATTTATCTTAGACTATCTTTATAAAAAATATCTATCCTAAGCCACAGAAGATTCCTTAGCTTACCAAAAAATATCGAACGTGACCAATAATAATAATGTTATTAGCATAATTGATGAACAGTCCTCGATGATACGGATTAATGTTAAAATCAAATCTTAGAGTAACGGATAAGGAGCGATAAAAGAATCTGTTCAGAAATATCTATGAAAAATATCTACGCCATAGCTTATTATTTATAAGTAATGCATACCTACCAAAGTTTATATAATTTTATTATTAATCGTATAATATACAATGATAAACTTTATTTTTTTTTAACATTTATACATCTTCTTAGTAAAGCTTTTTAAAGAGTATGCCAGTTTGCTATAAATATACATAATTAATACACATTTACAAAACCTTATATATTTATGTTTTTATCATATTTAATTATTATTTGTTTAGCGGCAGTTATTTATACTTACAGGAAGACTAATAAATGTTTCGAATCCCTTATATAAGTGAAACCATTTTATCCGAGCTCAAAAATACACTCAAAGAGCTTGCAAGCTTCGTTTAGATCTTCTAGATATAAGTAATAAAACGCAGGTTTCCACCCTCGTTGTCCTAGAAAACACGACGATAAGGTCGCAGCCTTGACGTCGAAGACTACAATCGATGCCATGTGTGGCGAGTCCATCGAGATACTTGATCAAATCACCAAAGAGAGCACATCGAACACTCTCCTCGGTAGATCCGTATCCAATGTCTCCGACCAAAGTTGACAAATCACCACAAAGGAGCTCGAACGGCACCACGTTCAGGTCTTGTTTGCAAACGGTTAAACAAAAATACCAATACCCATTAACAACCAACCTTTAACCAAAGTCACTTTGGTGGCTCTCCATGATGCTCAGCTTTTATGTACATACCATAGACGCCAAACAAAAATCAAATATTCTCTTAGAGACAGGGAGAATAAAGTTAATATTTGTAGACCTTGAAAATATTATAGTTATATTTTAACAACATTGAAAATATTTTAATGACTTCCAAGAGTTGCCTAATTAAATGTGTCGATTTCTACAGAAAATTGATTGAAACTGTGAATCTCACGTCATGTGCTACGAAGTTGTGAATAAATTGAACAAATCTTAAGCATTTGTATATAGACATGGTTATCAAAGAAGTTAAAGAGAAATGCGTCACGATGATAACAATACTGTGGTATTAGAATATATTTGACTACATTATGTATAATTTCATTATAAAAACTTTACATATTCTCTATGAAACATATGATGTCGTATGAGATAGAAATCATAAAGCCAAATTTTTCAAATATACGGGAGAAATGTTGATTCTGGACGTTTCAATTATCATAAATTTGCTGTATTGAATAGCTAATTTAAATATTCGATTCTGAGATTTTAGAGTGTCTGCTCGATTTATTATTAAATTATTTTGCAAAAAATGTTATAAAAGTTACAGGGAACTGTACCTTTTTATTTGAAATATTTTACTTAGAAAAGATTCATAATTTAACCTAAAACGAATACTTTGCGAGTTGAATAACTTGATCACTTAAATAATTTTATAATTTTTAAGAGCACTCAAAGAGTTTCCTGTAAATGAAACGGGAGTCATTAAACTTTTAATCTTTCTTTTATTCTATACGTTCAATATCAGTCGTTTATTCCACGAGACATTTGAACCTATCGTCGCTTATCAAACAACACCGCCCTACTCATTTTTTACAACTTTACAGGAGAACGAAAAAACTACTTAATTTATTGATTTTAATAGTTGATGTATTAATTTTAGCTTCAGATGGTTTGTTTATGGATAAGAAATAATATTAAAAGCATTTTTTACGTGTTTATCATTAATTAAATTAGACAAAGCTCAACAGAAGTAATTCACAAAATAAAAAAACAAACACTCGAGCAGCACAGACCGTACGAACACTGTATGGCGGAATGACGACATGAGCGGTGTTATACAGTTAACCGACAAGAGCGCTTTTACTATTTTTGAATTTATTGCCTCTTATAGGTTGAATTACTACAAATTTGACGTATTGCTAAACGCGGGAGAATTAATTTTATCCAATGGCATTTAAAACTAATAATCGCCAATTTTTGATTTGGGCGGTGTTGTTTGATAAGCGACGCTATGTTACCATTAATTATATATAAATGTTAAAGTATTATTTAACTTAACATTTAATTTGAAGACAAAGTATTGAGGTTGGTTTAAACAAGACTTTTTGTTTTATTTTGCAAGCGTGTTCTAATTGAATGTTAGCAGAAACCTTTTAAATGTATTTATAAGGATAACGAAATCTTATTATCAAAGCGTTTGTATATCTTCCACCTAATCGGTGGGTAGAGAAAATGTGGAGTTATTTTTCGTTGGTCAAATATATTTATACGCTATAAAAGTATTAAGATTAATATATTTATCGACGAGTTTTTGTTCCTTTCAATATATAAATATTTTTATGAAAATCATTGTAAAAACTAATCATTTTTTATTCAAATAGACAAGTACTTATGAATCGTCAAGCACTACCACCGGTTCGGAATATGGATTCTACCCAGAAGAACTGACACTAAACATAATTTGTTCCTGTTAATAGTTAATTCATTACTAAATAATTATAATTTAAAAATTGAAAGCATTCCAATAAGTTGCAACTGAGAATTTTATATATGTACATGGTTATAGTGTATTAGCGTTCAATAAACTGTAGATAATAATAATATAGCAACTGAATTATACTGTTTTGTCATTCAATTAAGAAGGTGAGCTTAATTTTGTTATGCTCTCAATATATCACACTTAAAATATAAAAAAATTGTAATGAAAAAATGTTTACGATATCTGCTGTTGTTAATAACTGAATTTTTAAATTATTTTCTGAAGCAACCAATCGACGCGTGGCGTCACATCGTCACTCGCTCGCTTGCTCAAACAATTTCACCAGTATATTCACGTTATTCTTGATTTGATTTAGAGTTCGGTTAATATAAAAAAAATATTCATATGTTTATTATACAGTACCATAGCATACTAATTCACCAAATAGAACTCCATATTTATTATCAATAAAAACAAATAGATATTGTCATGATGAGCATTTCAATGTGAGTGAGAGTTTGTATTGATGAAAAATGCCTTTCAACGTTAAACTTAAATTTATTGATTTGTGAAAAACGCCGTATCGCCAAGTTGAAAAAAATCCTTAATGACCCATTGAAATTGATTTGTACCATACTATGTTTCTTTGAAATTCAAATACGTAGTCTAATTAATATACGTATAATACAAATGAAATCAATAATTATTTATTCATATAGGCTTATAAGGACACTTTTGAATGGCCATGTTACAGTATTGAATTAAATGTAAAGCTACCACCGGTAATCTTCTAGTTTACTTGACCGATGGGCTGAAGCAGTCGATTCCAAGAGGCCACCTCTTGGACTTAACTACAACAAAATTAGCAGTAAATATGGATATAGAAAAAGCCTATGATTGGGTATGACATACAGCGCTTGTTTCGAAGCTTCTTTTCTAAGCGCTGCCATGCAACAATGCAGTTTCATTGTAGCATGGCAGATCACCAGTTTTGCCAGATCGAACCATCAAGGTCGATGTCGACAGTGCATGTTCTGGCTTAAAATTCGTCAATTCTGGTGTTCCACAAGGCTGCGTGTTATCAAATATTCTGCTTCTTTTGCATATTAATGAAATGTGCAAATTAGCAACATTCAATGTTGGCAGACGACAGCACTGTAGACGTCTTATACACTGGCCGCGTTAATAAATATATCAGGAACACGTCGATGAGTAAAAACTTGTGTCTGAAATCTCAAGTGTTTATTAACTAAAGTCTGGGATTGGGGCCAACCAAACTTGGTACAACTCAACCCTAATAAGACACAAGTTTGCGCGATGTCCTTGGACAGTGGACTTTCCATCAGGTGAGCCTCCTGCTTGTTTGTTTGTTTCTTTCATTACAAGTAGACCCCTCACATCGCTATGTGACCAATGCCATAGTATGTTTGCATCCTTCCCATTCGAGATTGTTAATTTTATTTGCACTTTCATCACAAGCAAATTTACAATAATATGGCGTGGCTCTATATTGTAACTATCGCGTCCCGAACTGTGTACGTAAAATTAAAATGTAGGAAATGTATTATATTCGATATATCGAAAGCGGAAAGTACTAGTATCTTCATGGAGAGTACGGACTTGTTGCCGATCACTGTTATGATCAATCTGCATGAATAAAAGATTAAAATAAGCAAAGCTTACTAACATATTTAACATGATTTGTGAAAGAATACGCAATTATAACCGACTTTCGGTAGATTATTTGTTAATCCACGTGAAAATACGGCTCTTATTTTAGCATAAAATAATATATGAATAATCGTTCTAATATAAATTTAACTGAAAGAACGTATGCGGGTGTCAAATCACAAAAAGGGATAAAATAAATACAAAATTATCAACGTGCGTATCGCAAAAGAGTCGCCCGCAATAACGATTGGGCGAAGTGACGTCATAGTCAAAATTCGGATGGAGCAAGAATTATTATAAATACGAGAGCACCTAAATTGATTTATTTACTAAAAGTTTACATGATATAATCATAATTTTTTGACACACGTTCTTATAATCATTTAAAGATTATTTTAGTACATAATTTAAAACTGTCCTTCCTGTCTCCAGGTTGCTACTGAGAATTTCTAAAAGATAAACTCGAAACATTTTTAATCGTCCTATGTAGCATTAGTTATTACCTAAATATGATACGTGCGTATGATATATATGTTATGAATTTATGAATACGTTAAAATTGTTCGTGTATTTACAACCATCTCAAACTACTCGCTAATTTAACCAGCCGACAATTATATACTTAGATACGAAGTACAACACCTACCCATGTTTAAATATTCAACACGTGTAACCTCGGTTGAATACAATTTAATCATAATATTATAACGATTATTGTTACTGGACCGGTGGTTCCTTGTGAGTTAGGTATTCGCACGGTTATAAATATTTATATTAGCCAAACTAATGTGGGAAAAACTAGGATTTTGCTACAAAAATAATTACACATGTGAAATAGCAAACGAGGCCTTCAATAACTTTGTTATATCATAACATTTAATAATATGAAATGGCAGATTTAGGACACGTGGCATATATACATATACACCTTGTATACGTATGTATACATTATTCTACTGGCTATATTTTGTATTGCTGTGTACTGGTTTCAACTGTAAGTGAACCAATGTAAATAGTAATGTCAATACCACGGTTGAATAACATTGACGATTAAGAAGAAAATTTCTTACAAAGTCATTGTATGTATGTGTTTGTAGACACTTAAACAAGCTACGGACAAAAATAAACAAAAGTAAAAACGTAATGGCCCATCCATTTGTTTCATCTACCTACATAACATACATTTAATCATATATATTTACCAAAGATCAATTTATACGTTTTATTTGTGTTTATAATTCATCTAGCGGTCTGTGTATCAAGTAAGTGTATTTTACATATTTGATAGCGTTGAGCGATTTTTTTTCTGCGAATTCCATTATCGTTAATGTCATGTCCATTATCATTAACGGCGCTGTTTTCATTTCATACGAATCGCAAAACAACACGCACTAGGCACACTGAAACTCCGCCACAGGTATATTTATTACCTACCAATTCCACTGCAAAGCTACGGAATAATCTTTAAAGGAGTCCCTTTTCACAGGAAAGACTTGTTATCACTTACTATATACGTTTATCTTTCATTACTTTTGTACAGATTGATTCCTTATCACTACGGCTCAAAACAAAAGAAATGTATACAAAAAACAAGGGATGTCGAATTGGTTGGAACGATGTAATATTCGTTGTATGTTTAAGAACGCGCAAAATTAAATTAATTAACAAAATTAGTTTAGCAGTAATTAAAAGAGAAAAAGAATTGAAGGAATTGTAATAAATTTATAATTAATAATTTTAAAATTATATATAAAAGAAAAATAAAAAAAAGTATTTAAGAAATAAAATAATGAGCTCGATGTATAACGTATTTATTCCTCAGACACGAATGAACTTTAAAAAAATACAATTTCAAATAATTATTATAAAAACAATATACTTTTAAATAATGACCCCGTTACAAATAATGTAATTGGATAATACACATAAATATAGTACAGCGTGTCTTAACGATCGAATTTTTTTTCATAGGATTTGTAGGCGGACTAGCATATGGGCTAACTGATGGTAAGTGGTCACCAACGCACATAGACAGTGGCATTGTATATTTCTTTAAAAAAAAAATCGCCAACGCGCTACCAACCTTGAGAACTAAGACCCTTATGCCCCTTGTGCCTGTAATTACACTGGCTCACTCACCCTTCAAACCGGAACACAAGAATACCAAGTACTACTGCTGTTTTGCGGTAGAATATCTGATGAGTGGGTGGTGCCTACCCAGACGAGCTTGCACAAAACTCTACCACCGAGTAAATTACTTATTTTTCTTATTTGTCTTATACTTATTTCGGCCCTAGATTTCTTTCCTCAAGTCTCTGGAGTGTAATAGTGCGGTAAGGAACTTGGTGCCAAAAAAACCGACTTGAAAATGGTCGCACGTGGGAGGAGTTCAGTATAAAGAAGTAGCAAATTTCATTCCTTGGTGTTCAAGCGTGCTTTATACCAAATTTCATAAAAATTGGTTTCAGTGGTTTAGCTGTGAAAACGTAATAGACAGACAGATAATAATATTAGTGTATAAATATATATTTATAAAATGGCTAAACAAAATTATTCTTATGTTTTATGACAAGATGTCAACGTTAAAGTGTTTTATTAATTAGTCGAAGTGGAATCAATATTCTCTTTTAAATAAAATTTCAACGTTATGTAATTATTTTTTTTGTGTTTAGTCAGTATTTCGTAATATATGTTAATTTGAAGTGAGCTTGAAAGCTTATCGCCTCTAATTTGAGAAATTAATTAAACTTTAATTGAAATTAATTCATTTAATTTTACTTGATCAGCTATTTATAGTTGATGACGCATGCAATACGCAATCAATGCTTAGTGGGATTAGCGAATCTGCGGTTACTTGGCTTTTCAAAAACTGACGGTAAATCTATATTATAAAAAAAATAGTCGAATGTGTTTTCGTTCTAAAAAATATATACATATAACATAATAAGAAAGAAACGCAATAATCTGTGTACAAATAAATACTTAAATACAACAATATAAAAAAAATGCGAACAAAATATTATTGAAGAAGTAATTCAAATTCCTGCTTTTTGTGAAATGTTGACGAAATATTTATTATTATTTATACCTATAATATTTTTAGAATCAAGACTCAGTCTCAAGGTCGATTGTCTGGTTTAATAAATTTCGTATTTTCTATGGCGTCAGTTAAAACATCGTTTAATACAATAAATATTTCTAGTAACTTAATTCTGTTCGCAGGTGACCTGATGGACGTGTTGGCACTATTCACGTCGTCAGTAAACTTCGTGCTGTACTGCAGTATGAGTAGGCAATTTAGATGTACCTTCGCTCGACTAGCACGACGAATGCTGTACGCAACTGAAGAGCCGGCAAAATTCGGTACTAAGCTGGAACCTACGACGCAGGTAGGCCTTACCAAAACAAATATACAGGGCTATTTGTAACGACCCAGCAACCTCGCAGGACTAGATAACTAACACTACAAGCAACAACTTTTGTTCTACGACTTTTGATAATTTGTTATTTTCATACAAAAATAAGTATTAATTTAATTTCCCGCTTGAATGTTTATAAATATACGCGCATCGCAAAGATCGATGGTGGTATGGTGTTAGTTATCTAGTCCTGCGAGGTTGCTGGGTCGTTACAAATAACCCTGTATGTGGATCTAAATATATGCTTATAGGAGTGTAATTATGATTCTTAATTCAGTTCAAAAGATTAAATACAAAGCAAACGGTGTTGAATATAATTATAGTATATCAAAGACTTTCTACATATTTTGTTTAACGTTTTTCACTGTTATCGTTTCTACATCAAAGCAAGCTTTACGAACTTGCGAGATACAAAACAAAGTTCTAACATCATTTTATGTATTAATAGGTTATAAATTCAAAAGTATGTCTGTGTGTTACATTTTTAGAACTTATTAACTGATTCAATAAATGGTTAACTGTCTCCAGTTAAAATAATTTTGGAAATGGACATTGTTTTTGTTATCAAATCTTAAGAATGTTATCTAAATAACAGCACAATTATCTCGTCGCTTTTAGCGTTTTTACCGCGTCACTTTAGTCTTATCTTAAAAACGCATAATTATAATTCTCATATGTATAATTTTGGTAAACCATACCAAAAATAATGGAATTTTAAAAGAGTAGTCTCGATGAATCCATATTATTGGAAATGCTATGCCTCAAAATCAATATTTTGCTAAATCATTTCTTAATAGGTTTCAAAATTAAGCAATGGAAATTTAAAAATTCTTAACATCTTAAAATGTCTTAAAGCTTAGACATTGCTTTTGGTATATATAATATTTATGAATCGACGCGTACTAAATCTCGTTTAAAAGCAGAAATCCCGTGTATTACTTAATTAATACTTCAAATACGCTTAGAAATATAAGTAATATACCTAATAACACGCGAACGACGTTGCGTTTAAAATTAGACATACCGTGTTTATGTAAGTTTTTGTTTTGATTAATGCTTGTTTCGAAATATTTTGTTAACAGTAAAGTTAATGCGTTTACAAATTACTTATTGTTCGTTATGCCGACTTTAATCAAGTGCTGGGTACGGGATAAAATCATGACATATGGGTAGAAAATGGTTAGGAATATATTTCATATACCCTTGAGTGTCATTTCTACGTATCAGCCCTTTGTATTTCTACTTTGAATATTTCAAATAATAAAGGATTATGTTATAAGTTAAGGTATTTTTGATTATACATAATATTATATGTAATGAGATGTTTTTCTTTGCTCAGTGGAAATAACATACCATAGAAAAACAACTATTCGTTTCATTCTCTATTGCCGATATATATATATAAATATTTCTCTAGAAACTAAAGTAGTTTAAGAGCTGACTAAAGCCTAGATATTTCTTTTAAATTAAAATCTACGTTCTTTTCCTTTTTCCTTTACATAAATAGGTCAACTCAGCTTTCAAAGGGTGACTGTTTTCTTTACGATTTTACGTAACCTAATCTATATATTAAAACGACAAAATAAGCCCTGTCACAAATTGACATTAAATCAGCTTTTCTCGAAATATAATGTGAATCCATCAATAACGGCGCCAACTGTGTGAAAAGAAAAATCGGGATGGTAATTGTTAAACATCACTCGCATAGTTAATTTATTATTACGAAGTAATTAATTAAAGATGAGTTGCTATTTCGAGATATTTTGTAATACTTAATTAATTTTGGATGAATCTTCTTCTCATATACTTTTTAAACTTAATTGCTTTAGGCAAGTTAAAGCGAAAGCTCAAGTTGCGACGTTTTGAATAAATAAAGCTGAATGATGGAGTACCTGACACTTCCTAAGAAAACAATATAAACAAATTATTTAACTGGTCTAGAGAACAAAATCCGGCTATCATTAAATATATTGGTAATGAATGTCCTTAGAAATACAAATCATCAAAATGAAATCGTTAGGTTATTGATATTTCATCCCTTAGGATTTGGTCTCATTAAGAAATGGACGTTACTAGACCTTTTTTTTATAAATGTAATCAACTACTGTATAGTTGATTACATTTATAAAAAAAGTTCCAGATCGATTTTAACAGTTAACAACCCGTTTTAATACATTGTACGTATTCAATCAATCAATACATTAACAAAATAAATATCTTGCATATTTATTTCTTAAACCATATGACTGATTGTTATTGAAAAAAACGAAATATAACGTACGTCTTCTCTTGGGGAAGGAAAATTAAATACACTGCATATTAAAAAATTTAACGAACAAAAAGTTGCAAACATGATTTTATTTATCTACTATGTATATATAAATAATAAATGAATCCGCGTATTAGTTAATTGTTGCATATGGAAAGCAAATGAAAATTATGGCAAATATATTATTATATAAATATAGTTTCTGTAATTATACAAATTCATAAATACCGTACGAATTCGCTTATCAATTGTTACGCATTTTGCTGGTGGTTAGTGGTTAGTTTTATTAGAAATATTCATTAATTACTTGCATACATAAACATTATTTCACGTTCTGTATCTTAAAGCCTTTAAAAAGTTTTTATATTTTTTCAATATTACATAGTAATTGAACTTTACGTATGATTACATAAACGCTGAATGCTTCCGTATAAAAATATTATTTATGAAATATGTTTTGTATAAGATGGCTTTGTTCCAGGTCACCGGTCCGCTATAGCGACCGATCCCCGCCCTCGCCAGGGTGGTGGAGAGTATTATATAGATTTGAACAGGTAAACAATTAGATTCGCCTTTAGATTTAAGTACATTGACCCGTGGAACGGTTCGAATCTATAAGGATTCCTTGCTTTACCTAATAATAAGTATTGGTAATTGAATAAGTTATTCAATAAGTATATTATATAAGTAATTATGGTTTCTCGATATTTAATCCTTAACTTGTCAAAAGCAATTTAATTTAATATTGAAATTCATTTTTAATTAATTCCGTTTACGTACTAGGGTGGCCTAAAAAGTTTCCGACCGCAATAGGAGCATGGCAGCAAAATCTAGGGAATATCTCTCTTTTAAATGATACCTATGAAAATTTCAGCCATTTTGACTGCGCATGTATTGTTTGACATGTGTTTGAATGAGAGGATGTGAACATTTTTGAAGAAAGGGAAAAAACAAGTTCAGAGCAGTCCTTATACACAAATTGAACACGAGTTGGATACTGTATATGGGGACTCTGCACTATCATTTACCACCGTGAAATTTTGGATAACTGAATTTAAACGTGACTGGACGATCTTGGAAGATGATGAATGTTCCCAACGTTCACTTTCAATAACTACAAATACTGACGATAGCATCGCTCAAGTTCACCAAATGGTGCTGACAACTGGCTTATTAAAGTGAGATAGATAGCAGATGCCTTCGTTGACGATTATTTTGTAGAGAAAGATGGGAATTCACATTTGGACGGGTTAAAGAGATGGGAGCATCGCTGGGAAAAGTATAAGAATATGTTGATCGATAAAAATAAAAATAAATTTGAAGAATAAATTACTTGTATCTTAATGATGTTGGAAACTTTACAGACCACGTATAATAAATTTTGAACACCTAAGTCTTTCTTTTCTATTTATATCTCTTTAAATTTATTATATGGCTTATAACGAAGTTGTATTTGAAAAAGTTGGGATTTCCAGGCGATTATTGAACAATTAAAATTAAATCCATGGCATCAGTTTTGTATAACATGTAAACATTATAGTTTTAATTAAATTAATATTAATATTAAGGCGATAGAATCAATTAACGTTGATTAAACTAATAATAATGATACAAATTACTCAATCGGCAATCAATCATCAGCTAGCAACGTCGTAACGGGTGATATAATATTATGCTTGAATAATATATTATCATTTAGCAAATAATATATATTTTGGAAAAAATAGTTCTGAACGAAAATTAAAAACGACAACAATGCAAATGCCTTTTCATCAGTTTTGCTTTTAATTATAACCATTTTTATGGCAGTACGCGCCGTTACATTAATTTTTATAATCACTTCGTATATCGTACGTTTATATATTTCATTTCTCTCATTTGTATTTTTGTAATGTTTATTATTTTGTAATATTAAATCTGTGTTACTATTTACAGTTTTTTATATACATTATATTAGAATATTATCAACAACATTATTTTCACTAACATTAATTTCGTAGTGAAAACAAAACCCTTTGTTAGGGTTTTGTGAAGTGGATACCACCCATTAATTAATAACTGTATCTGTATTGTACCTCTAGTTGAAAGGAATGTGAGTCAGGCTTATTACAATAACAAAGGTTATAATATCCCAAGGCTATAGGAATAATATGCAGGACATTGGTGGAGTATGACGCGGCTTATACTACTGTAATTCAAGATTCAATGTGCTGGTGCTTACCTAATACAAAAATATGAAATAATAATCAAAATATACGTTATTCAAGGAAGCTTTTACAAGCACTTTAAAATCATTTAACATGATTATATAATTAAATAAAAAGCTATCAAGCCATCTAAATGTAGATACTGCGTAAGAGTCGGCAAATATTTCAATTACAAAATTATATTAATCAAATACAATTTATATTTATATACTATTTAAAAATCAATGAATACTAACTCCACGTATTTTTATCGTCTATATTATTTTGTGTTGTTGATTTTTTTTACTATTAATATATAAAATATTTATAAATTTGTAAGTAACGATTTCTTAATTTTATTTATAATTAATTAGTTAAACAACAATAGTTCATCTAATTGCCCCTATGATATTTTTCATATAAAATTTGAAGTCGGCCGGGCTATAACGAAATTGTTTATAGCTCTTAAAAGTGTTTGTCTCGTGGTTTTCAGAACTAATCGTCCGTAAAAACCTTTTTGTACAATCGCTGTTACACGGATAACAAAATTTAAAGGACTTTTATAATGGTCTGTTTTATAAAATAAGATATAAATTTTGATCTGAAATGAAATTACCCATCAAAAGAATTAATATTTTACTTTTTATCAATCTTAATAATATGGATTAATTGATATATATTTTTCTATTTTCAGGTTTATCCCGCCCTTTAAAACTATATATATGTATACTAAGGTCGAAGGAATTATAGCTGTAATCTTTATAAAATATCATAACTATTATAAGTTTAACCTTACAATATTTTAACAGTATATTAAGATTGTATAATTATTAATAATTATATTTATTAAAGTGTGTTATGTATCTTATGTACATACTATGTATAAGTTCTAGTCATTGCGTCTTTTTGAGCCGAGACGCAAAAACTAGATAGACTAATACATATACTAGTAAATAATACAGTAATATTTAAATTTCTAGATATAGTTTATTATATTATAAGCTAACCGTTGTTAGTTAAATGTTAGGGTCCAAAGTGTGTTTTTTAATCATAAGGTTGTATATTTAAAAATGAGTATTCTTTTTACATTACTAAGAAGCTTGAACACTATGCCAATTGATTTTGTTTTTATAAAAACATTGTATACGATGTTTAATATCATTTTTCGTCAACTCTTTTTAAAAATGCTATTATACCAAATGTTTATTACTTTTTACTTATTTTAATAAATGTTTAATAAATTCATAGAAAAAATATTTTATTTATATTCCTGTTTTCTGTTATTAGTATTTATCGCACTGATTAACGTATTAAATGCGCTAAAGTTGAGTTTCATCTGATATAAGTCGCGAGAGGCTGCGTAGATATAGTTTTTAGCAACAACTAGTGAAGGAAGTTGACAGTAACTTAAGCAAACGACGCATGTACAGTCGAAATAATTCATTTTTATTTTTATGCTTTATTATTCCGTTACCATAAACGCTAAAATAGAAGTAACGGTCTGTGATAACATACATGTTTTTGAAAATACGCTGTTATTGTTTATAGACTTCTAGAGTTTCATTTAATTATTTGTTTTTTTTTTCGTCATTTAATTAGCGGTTTGATTCAACTACTGTTATTACTTTCTTCTGCTCTTCACGTTATAAGCATGTCCAAAAACTCTATCATATATCTACCATAAGCTAGCTTCATATAGATAATGGCAAAAAACGAGTTAAAACAAGTCTAACTTTTACTTTTCACGTTCATATATATATTTTTTTTACTTTTACGATCGTGGTTCTTACAAAAAGGAATAACACAGACTTACTATTTTTTTTTCTAATTTATTAGTTATAATTGAGAATTATTTTAAGCTTTCACAATTTATACTATTCATCGAAACCTTGTTGAAAATGAAAAAAGTTGATAGGTATCTAAAACTCAAACATGATATAGAAAATTGAGTATAAAATATAAAGTTTTACATGGTATAGGACTCGGAAAAAGGACGTATTCTCTGAAACTTTTTAAAGTTCAACTAAATAAATATATTATTGGATGTTGTGGGTGTTTTCCAGCAAACTAATTACCCAACTCGGCATTACACTTCGATTCACAACAGAGACACGAACAGAGAGTGTGAAACTTGGGTTTATTGCTTTGCAACATTATATTCAGGGTCGATGTAATATATTTGCAGTCCATCAAAATTGGATCAGTCAGTGTTTGACAAAGGAAGTATACATGATGATAAGGTTGAAAGGAATTACGGTTTTTATTTTATTTGTGATATTTGATGTGAAGGATTGATTGAAATTTACAAGTTCATTATCCGTTATTGATGTTATCCGTTATTGTTATATTACGCAACACGCATTAGGCGTCGTGGTGAAAAAAGCTTCATATCCTTTTGAGAAGAAAGTTGGTTTTAGCCCAGTAGTGAGACAATTACAGGTTGTTACTATATTTATTGTTGATTCCATACAATTGCGTCTCATGAGTATTATTCTTACAGAAAAAGAGTAATGTATTTTGCCAATTACAAGTTAAATATGAAATGTTAATTCGCGGAAAGAATCGCCACACCTCAACTGTTGATTAATTTCATATGACACGACTAGTTTTGAAAGTCCACGCCTATTTCATTAGCAGATATTATGTCGCGCTGAAGTATCATCAGCTAATGCCTATGGGAAACATTGAGGCACATTATTTCACTTTGTTTTTTTAACTCATACCTTTACATTTATTTCGTGCTACGCGCCCACAATTAACTGTTTTTTTTTTAAATTAACTATTTCTATTACACTCACTTATTCCTAGCATATATCAAATTGAAATTTAAGAAAAACCTGAACAAAGTATAAACAATGAATAGAAAGATTTCTTATTTATTTTATTCTTTTTCTCAGTTAAGGTGTTCTGACAAAATTATAGATACATGCTATCGTCTAGACTAGAAACTTCAAGCTCTGCTATAGTCTAGACATAAACCCAAACATTAACGGTTCGTTAACGTATAAAGTATTTATATTATTTTAATTAGAAAGATATTTTTATTATACTTATACTTTAATATTAATTGGAATGAATAAATATGTGGGTCGTTTTTTCAATATTTAGTCAACTTTTACTTGAAGTTTTATAAAAATCATCAAAACGTTATAGGATTGAAAAACACCCCAACAGACTTTTTTATTTTGCATTTTGTTATTACTATATATGCGGTTTTAGTTAGATTTTAGAAAAGGTTAATAACAAGGAACAATGTCATAAATTTTTTACGAATAAATCGGAAAAAACGTGGATTAAATTAAAACCCAATTTTTTTTTAATTCTCAATTAAATAGCGTATGACTACATATTTCTACGAAATATCTCAATAACGTTTAAATTTTGAGAAAAATGGCTTAAAAACGATTACATCACACTATTCATCATAAATTTAATTGCGGCATTTAAGGAGATTGCAATAGATATTTTGTTTATTAAAGGTAAATGAAATGTTAGGGTTTTCTCAAACAAAACAGATAAATGCTAAATTGGGTCATTTAGGTCACTTTCCTTTCAGCATGTTCAATTCTCTCACGTCCTTTCAGAAATACCAATCACACTTAGGGAACAATTTGTAAATATCAGATGCAGCCGCTCAAGACAAAAATGCTAGAGAGGTACTATATCTACTATTATTTGTACCTGTAACAGTAGCTAAAGGAGAGAACAAAACTCAGTAAAATCGTTGTTAATTTCTAAAATATTCATGAGTTTTATTTAAAAAAAAATTGCATTGAAGCTATTTCTATAAACATTTTTAAATTGACCTCCTATTATGATGTCAGTTAATTTAATATTAAAACCTTTTTTTATATAATAGTTGATGTGGTTATTTCATAATATGGAACAAACTGAACGCAAACCATGTTCGTTGAATATCAAAAAGTAGTATGCGACATTGTCTATAATAATTATAACCTTTAAGTGATACACGCATCAAAGTAGCTTGTCAACATGGGTAGACTTCGAACATTTAACTATTGAGATACAAAGAATAATTATTATATAGCACCACTGACGTTATATATCAATAACAAATATTACTATCTATTTGAATAGAGTACACGATGGAACTAATTGTTTTTGAGTTACAAAATGTATTTAAAAACTCGTACATCTATAGCTTTATACAGGCGCTGGTGAGCGCTTAGGTACCTCCTATTCATTAATTAATTATCTACCACCAAACATCAATACAATGAATACGCTGTATTAGAATTTGAAGGTTAGTTAGTGTAACTACATATAAACACAAGGGATAAAGCATGTTAGATCATGGTTGGCGACGCATTTATACATATGTATGTAAGATGAATGAAGGATGAAGATAGCCACATACCATTAGGTGGCTTATCTGCATTTCTAAAATGAATATAAAATGTCCTAATCAATCATCTATTATTTCAATAAAAGCTATAACTTCTGAAACGTGATTTTTCGACTTTTTTAATGAACCTTAATTCCGTTGTTAAATTTATAATTTTACAATGGAAACACGATATTTTTGTCTCTATTACAACCGAGCATTATTGAACTCAATTAAAGTAACTTTATCGTTATATAAGTTACTAGCAATTCACCCCCGACTTTGTCTGCGAAAATTTAAAAACTATTATTTAACGTAAATACGTAAATAAGTATTTGTTAAATAGACTAAACGTAGTACAGTTACAATTGGTTCAAACCGTGACATTTTTCTTCCTTTGAGAATTTTTATACTCGCCATAACTTTTAAACGAAAAGTCCGATACGAATAATTTAAAGTGGAATTTACACGTACACAATCAACCTTAATTATCAAACTATTTAAAGGGATAAGGATTAATAACATGATACCAATATCACCACTATTAGATTCGACCCCTGTTTGAACTTAATAATTTAAACAAAAACTGTTAATATAGCTTAACTATAATAGTTAGGTATATATATTATCACTGACTTTTTGTTCCATCGTTCCATTTTAGTACCACACATAATTTCACACATAATTTCTCGGGAAGCCCGTAGGAAGGAAGCTTCGTGAGAAGCGCTTTATGCCATACCCGATCGAAAGCTTTTGCTATGTCCAGACTGACTGCTAATGCCTCCCCCTTGGACTCAACCGCTGTAGCCCATCTGTGAGTAAGGTAAACTAGAAGGTCACCGGCTGAGCGACCCCGAAGGAAGCCGTACTGGCGGTCGCTAATCAGCTGGTGCTCCTCTAGGTACCGCAGGAGCTGGCGGTTAATAATGGACTCCATTATCTTGGAGAACAAGGAGGTGATGGCAATGGGTCTATAATTGTCTGGGTCGGAGCGGTTGCCTTTTTTAGGGATAGGGTGCACTAAAGCAGTCTTCCAATATTTCGGGACTACGCCTAATGTATAGGAGTAACGGAAAAGACGCGTTAAGACCGGTGCCAACTCGGGAGCACAAGTACGCAGCACGATCGGAGGAATGCCATCGGGCCCACTCGACTTATGGATGTCCAAGGAAAGATGTGCTTTACGAACTGCACTCTGCCGGAATTTAATTTCCGGCATCGTGGTATCACACCGCAAGACTGTGGGTGGTGTCTTTCCTTGATCATCAAAAGTCGAGTTGGATGCGAAGAGAGAGCCCAAAAGGTCAGCTTTCTCCTTCGCAGTATGGGCCAACGAGTCATCGCTCCTGTGCAGAGATGGAAGGGAGGGCTGACAGAAATTCCCTAAGACAACCTTAGCGAGAGACCAAAATGCGCGTTAGATCGATTCGAATTACACATTTATTAAAATTATATTCGATATAATTTTGAGAAAACGTGTAATTTAAATACATCCAAACAACTCTATATAAAGATTCAATATTAATAACGAAATAATATATATTTTTAGAATTGCGTCCAATAAGTAGGTATAAGAAAAATTACAAGTTTTAATCCAGACGATCAATCAGTATTTCAACGTACTTTATAATGGTACAAAATTTTTGATTCAAATTAATAGTATCAATTTCTTTGAAACTAGCTCTATCTCAATCTTTATAATCTCATGAAATCTATTGATATTAAAATCGATGTACATAATTATACCAACAACTTGAATAGTATAATTACTTAAATATGAGATAAACGAAATAAATGCATATACAAGAATTGCACATTTAATATAATAAATTATGATAATATAATAACGTAATACAAGGGCCACTATTTATTACTAACAAATAAAACTAGAATCACACCAAACACGGAGTAAACACTATTTTATCCGACTCCGACTTTACAGGTAAAATTATTAAGGGTGAGCTTAATAATACTTTATTTTGAATAATAATAAGTAATTATAAAGTATGTGGAGAATGTTTTTTTTTTTTTGTAAAATTTGTTGTTTTTTTAGCTTAAATATTATCGTCACTGTATTTAAATTAATAATTTCTGACCATTATTATAAATGTTTTACGTAATAATTATAAGTAAAATTTTTTTAATAATTATAAGTGATTAAAAATTTCAAGTTTATTTATATTTTTACAAGATGGTTTCGATCCTTCATTCCACTAAGGCTTTAAGATTAATAAACTAATACGCATGCCAAACGCACACTTGCATATCTATCTCGACAACAAAGAGCACATTTTAGAGACCAGGTAAAAGGTATAGCTCCATTCTGCTTTCGCTAGTAGCTTCTACTCTTTGAAATAGGTCAACTTTATAAAATACTTTTAGTAGTTTTTTTTTTAAAAGTGATAGCTTTAGTGTCATCACTCTATAAAGCTGTAGGTGGCTGTAGTGATAGTCAAGTGGCGTGTTGTGACTGATAAAATTTTTAATGAAATGGCGAGTACGTACGGTGACATTGATCGAAAGCACAACAAAAGTGTGCCGTAATTAATGGACGCTGAAGGACTTGGATAGTACAGTGAAAATATAGACAGCAACATATAAACTAAATATGATAAATATTTACATATTTGCCATCGGATGCCGTATTTGGCAAATTACAAAACCTTATATTAATTCATCGCACTATTCATATACAACCGTACACATATCAATATGTAAGCTTGGTTACAGCTTTTTTAATCTATATAATGGTTCAACAGATTCATACTTGGCTATATTGCACCATTAAGATATTATAAATAAAAATATCTTTAATTCTACAGTAAATAAATCTGCATGTTGTGGGTTGTTACAAAGTCTTAGATCCCATGGGGGCTCATTGACCATGTGATGATTTATATTTGCAATGCAAGACGCCAGTGAGGTGGTAGTTATTATTTTCGTCTAACTATACTGATAATCCTTTCTATTATTATAAATGAAAGAGTGATTTTGTTTGTTTATTTGTTTGTGCCGTTCACGATTTTTACTATTTCACGTCTAAATTACACAATAGAACATTATGTAAATTTACATACACGTTGTCAGGGGTACAAAAAAAGACATAGGGCAACTTTTACCTACTGGGTAGATTACCTTACATGCAGACGAAGTCGCGGATGGAAACTAGTAATAATAACTATAATATGACTTTAAGTACATGGTTGAGTCTAGACGTACCGGTATAAAATGATTTAAAAAACCAAATATATTTAATTCTAGTCAAAACTTTACCTGAATGTTTAAATATAATTGTGATAATAAGCAGCTGCCTTATCAATGCTAGGTACTTATGTACATTTGGTTAGTCAAATAAAATAAGACTTTAGTTAATTTTACATTCAATAACACCTTACTAATACGACGTATATTCCAAAAAATAATTTAGGTATGCTTATAACGAAGTGTTAAACTACAATGTAAGGTATTATAAATGCACTGAACGGACATTTAGTTAAGTTTCATACATTTCAATTGATAACCCAACTAACAATCTTTACTCTGTCGTAATGGCAGCTAACCACTATTCATGACCAAGTTTTATTAAATTGAATATGACTATAACTACTAAACAAAATTATAAAAAAATAAAATGTTATTAAATTATCTTATATATATCGAATTTATTTATTTCTATATTTATAGAATATAATATAATATAATATAATAATTATATTTGTACTCACCGATGATTCGGATCTAGTTCTAGGAAATTTGTATTCAAGCGTTGAAACCGAACAAATTAATGTGAGTTGTATGTTGCGCTCAAATCCCAGTCATAAGTTACGAGTTTATTTTACCTATCTGAGGTATTTTGTGCTCGGTAAATAGCTTACTGATTTGAATTTGAATATATATTTTTTAATTTTCTATGAACCAGATTCTATCTGCTAGAGCAGCTGACGCTTACAACTATAATTTCATCCGAGAAGAATAACTTGAAATAATAATCAAACGATGTAAAATGATTTCGTAATAATCAACGCTGCTTCCCGGGCCATAAGGGAGTGTCTGTGTTATTCATAATTGCCTCTTCGTAGCAATCACAATAGACACAAAAACGCAAACGGGTGTATTTATTACGCCACTACGAAACAAACACTGCAAAATGAAGTTTACAATTTTCTCTGGTTATAGGTCCAATGTCCAATTTTCTTAGCGAACACTAACCCCGCCGCTCTGTGTTCATTTTTTAGCAAAGGAACTTTTCGAGCAAGCCGTACAAAGAGCTGCGCCTCCACTAGACGTCGACGAATAGTTCTTGCTGAAATGCTGTTACACCTATACCTGGATCTGTCCCAAAATCTTCGCTTTTTATCAAAACGGAAACAGTTTTTTCTTAGTCATTAAGACTATCTTACGATCTTCTTGAGGTGTTGTTCAGTCGGCCTTATCTTTCTACGAAGACTTTAAGTCATATTATGCGTTTTGAAGTATTGAACAGCATTATAATGATCTCTACCAGATGATAGGTGATCTGCTACCATGCGATACGGCATTACGTTCATAGATATTTATAATAATTTTCGCATTGTAGCATCGCATTATTATTACAACAGAACCTAATAATAAACATAAAAATAGAGTAAGTATGTACAAATCTCTACGGATATACTTGAAATATAGACTTAAAGAAAATATTTGCTCACATAGAACTATTGTCCCTAATTAGTTGGCCACAACTGTAACAATATCTAATTTGTCTAAAAATAAAAAATAAGGAAAAATTAAGAATGAAACGACAATAATATTGTTGTAAGTTGTGTATTGTATAAGTGAAACACAAAATCCTTTTTAGTTGGACACATAACACAGAATGCCTCAACAGATAAAACGAAAACTTCTTTACATTAAGCAGTATAAAGTTCATGCCTTCCCATCATCGCTTTTTAAAAGTAACATCTCTCAACAATAAAGTATTTTGTTTGAACTTTTAAATGTTTCATCACTCTGAAGCTCAGCAACTTGTCCACGAGGCACTTCTTAACAACTTTTACTAAGTAGCATTCAAAGAGCATTTAACACGTTTTAACACTGTAAATAAAACATGAGTAGGTACAAGGAACTTACTTCTTAAAAACTTCTAGTTTAAAATATAGCAATACTTAATCTATGTATTTGTTAATCTATTAACCATAACTCCATAACTATTATATATATAAAACATATTTTACAATTTAAATCTTATAGCTGCTGTCAGGACACCATTATTGACAGCCGAAATACATTCGAACGAAGTAGGACATGCTTTATTGCTAAATTTCATCTGAAACAGGAAGTAAACAGAAAGTAAGATAACTGACGAATCTAATTTCCATGTAATTATTTCCATTATTAATTTATAAATAAAAAGCTGTTTTTTAATATTACATAAATTATATATATTTAAAGACAATAGCCCGTCAATATCCCACTACGTGGCAGAACTAATCTACTTAGTTTACTTCTAGATAAATTCGTATTTTATTCCATCACGCTGTTCCGCTGCGGGTTGGTGGATATATATAAATATTACATATGTACGATGTACATGTGGCAGCATTTGATCCGACCCATACAAGTTTCCCTTCGCCGCCGCGCCGATCTCAAGATTATATTTACTGGATCATCTCGGCTAAAGTTAGCCATGATTAATAACTAAGTGAATTACGCTTGTTAAAAAAATCATGAGATTAATACCATAAGAAGTAAATTTAGCAAATTAATAGGACTGTTACTTCCTATTGGTTTTGGTTTGGTAGCTTTGGTAATCTTATTGTTAAAATGAGTCTTTAAATATATCCATCTTATTTCCCTTCGACGATATTCCATCTGAAACATAATGAGCGAACAATATTTTAAAGAAGATTTTTGAACATATTCTCATTCGTAATAAAATAATAGAATCCTTTTGAAATATTTTAGACGAAATAATCTTAAATACTCTTAGCATTTTGTTTTCTTATTTGAAATGTATGAAGTTAAATATTATAATGATTAGTTTTTATTTTACTTGAACATATATTGGTCCTAGCAACTTTTTATATACATTATAATATTGTATACACCTGCAAAGGCAAATCACATCTTACGTAAAACATAAATAACACCTACATGTCAATTTGTCATCTATCTTTCATCTTTCAAATAATAAGCAACATTATGTAAAGATAGTGCTTTTTTGTGTGCACTTTTAGTTCTGGTTATAAGAGTCAATAATATTCTAATATATAATTATTTACATTTTTAATCTGTCAGCAAGAACAATGACAGATACTCTTTTGGCGGGAAAAACGGATACACGTATAAAATATATTACGAGCATTGCGCGCTAAATTATATCATATGATTGAAAATAACACATTAATTTCATTGAAGTCCCGTTTTATTTCTGAGTATAATCTAGTTCTTTCAGCTCAGAATTGGGATAAATACAACACACCCACATTTAATTGGAATAAATTAAAATAAGATATGGAAAACGAAGATTTTAATGAAAGTCATCTTGGACGGAGCCGCTCCCGCTTTACTCCAGACATTGAGTCGATTCATAAACATCATCGACGTGATTATGGATTAAACGAAAACTAGACGAATAAAGAGAAACAACATAAACGAGGCCGAAGCATGCGTAATGAGTCCAAGGATCGAGGCGAGCTGATGAATAAACATCAAACACGAACTGAAGAGCATACAAAGGAAGGATATTTTAGATAAGGAATAAGGAAACCTATTTTTGCAAATAGTGAAACCCATTTGTTTTTAACTGAGTTAGTAAAATCTTTGTCAAATGTTAAGTCAGAAGGCAATAAGTTTCCGATGTTAGGCAATGTCATTCCTGAGTTTGATCCAATGATGAAAGGACAAACAATTCAAATTTGGCTTAAAAAGGTAGATGAATGTGCGAAGCTGTATCATTGGGGAGATGATTAGATTATTAATTACGCGTTGCCTAAGCTGTCAGGTGTTGCTCTTACATGGTACCAGCCTTCAATGTCATTTTCATGGTCTGTATGGAAAAATTAATTAATAGAATCCTTTCCCAGTAGCGGTGTTTATGCTGAGTTATTGACCGATATGCTGTTGAAACGAGTAAAATATAATTAATCCTTGGAATTTTATTATTACGAGAAATTAAACTTGTTGAATCGTTCGAATGTGTCGAATTTTCGGGAAGCGGACTATCGATTGTTTATTATATGGAATTGCCGACCGTTCATTAAGGTTGGATCCTAAATCAGCAAAGTGTCATGAACCGGAACAAGTACTAAACTATTTTCAATCAATCAAACAACAGAGTCGCGATAATGATAGATCTAAGGTCACTCAAGATAAAAGAGCTTAATTTTAATGATTATTCAAGTGACGGTACCAATGAAAATGACAATGAGCTTAGCGATACTGATAATGAATAAATTGACTTTTGATTATTACTTTTATATATAATTTTATATTAGATGATTAGGTTTCGAAATAGATAATATTTGAATTTGAAAGGAGATAAATGTTTCGAAGATGTACAGGATATGATATGCTGTAATAAAAGTCTTACAAAAAAAAGATTTAATTGTTATAATGAAAAGTTACTTGATGTCTTTGGGATTGTAAATGGTATGTTAAATTAGATTGAGAATGAAATTATAACATAATTTCGCACATCTTGTAATCAGAAGATAGATAAATTTGCTATCTATATGTAATATGTAATGACTAAAAATAATAATAGTAATTAGTAGGGAATCTATTTAATTCCTGATTCGCGTAATCTGTACAGTTTTCTTTATAATACATAAGCTCAATTAAATATTGTAAATATTACCGTACCTATAAAAGGTTACTAAGCGGGTGATTAGTAAAATAATACTGTGTCTTCTTCTTTCGAATGTTAAATCAATAATGTTAGAATGAGTGAAATCAGTAAAAACAAAACAGCTGTTAAGCAACGTTTCTAAGTACGATAGTGCTGATAAAATTATAGTAATAGAAATAGTAGTTCAAATACATTTCTACTTTCGAACTACTATAGAAAGTATAGTATAAGATAATGACAATGATGGTGATATCCTCTCCTCACTGATTCTAGGTAGCCATTCTCATCCAGGACTAGTGAATTGCGAAGGATATATTATTAGAGTTTGCGCACTCTCATAATCCGATATGACGGGAAGTCTGACACGTTCGAAGATCATGTACAACTTGAGGCACCGAAGTAAAAACACTGCTATTTTCCAAACTAGTACAAATCATTCACCGACCAAAATACCAATATTTTTTTATGAGCAGAGATTGGACCCAAGTCCTCAGACGCATACTAATGTTATATAGAGGTTGTAAATATCACGAAATGGCTACCCTTCTTTTATTACCACATATTATATTGTCTTTAACAGATAAGGCACAATAACTATACAGTGCGTGTATAAAAGGGAATTAATACATTTTATTTGATACACATTATTATTATTTATCATAATGTATAATATTACATATAACGAATGTAGTGGCTTAAAAATGTACGTTTACTATTAAATTTAAAGTTAACAATTTGGATCAGATATTTGAATCAATCTAATAATTGGGTAATCATTTTCAACACTAACAATTAATGTTTCATAAGTTTAAACGGTGCAAAACGGCATGTTAAGAAAATCTCTGGGTTAAAGTTTTTTTTTTTTTATATGGACCGATTCGGTTCTGGCATAATATAACCTAACCTACATGACTGCCCTAGAATTCAAAATGTTATAGGTGATTCGAGAAAAACAGCGGAAGCGAAGTAATTTTTCGTATTTAACCCATTTTAGCGGACGATTAATTAGTTTTATTCATCCCGTAATCGGACGACTAGATACTTGGAAATCTAAATAAGTATAATACATATCAACAGTAATTGTTTTATTATAAAAACCTTGCCTTATTAATAATCAAAAAATATGTCATAAAATCTTCGTTTTTCGAAGTGAAGTGGAAATGAGTAGCTACAAGCTAGCTACAAGCTTATAACTATATTATGAATCATTTTCAAACTAAGAAGCTTAGAGACTATAACATAAATAGAGTTCAAAACTCGAAATCGCGGGGAATACATATTTCCTTGTTTATAACTATTATATACATAAACATATATTCGTTTTAAATACAAATATTTTGCTCTCTATGAGTATGATCGATCAAATTTTTACAAAAGGGCCGCGACGTATAGAATCGTCCTCAAAGAGAAACGTATTATATGTCATCGATCTGTCAATACTACAATTTATTGCGTCCTTTATACATGAAGGTTAGGAGTTCGATCGTATGGTGATAAGTACGACATCTAAGCCGTATAAAGCCTATCTGGAAGGGTGAAGGCAAAATGACCAAGTAATTGTGAGTTGACAGCATCACAGTGCTGTTTAGCGTTAGAATAAGTGATGTACGTCGCCATTTCTAACCTTCATCTTATTAATTTCAATAGTATATTTTGATTATCGGATGGTCGGCGATTGATAGATGGTCTCAATTTCCCTATTTTATTGCTCTCGACACGAATTTACTTTTGTTATTCAAAATGTCATGCCGTAAAATGGCAATGTAATATGAAATAGGTTTGACAGAGAACCAAAACAATGAATCTATTTACAAAAGTGTTAAACGATACGCACTTTAACTTGCCGGTGAAAAAGAATTTCTTTTATTCATTTATTCTAGCACCAAACAGCAATAATCTGTATTGCTATGAAGCAGTTTAAAGGGGCTCACTGATCCAGAATAGTTATGTATTATGTGTGTGTGTGTACAGCCGCAAGGAAAATAACATTATGAATACGAACCACATATAATCATAATTATGTTATTATTATCAGCCTAGTATGTCTATTTTAGTTGGTGGCTTTGTGCGAGCTCGTTTGAACCAAATGGATTTACAAAACGTGCTTTGCATGTGTGATAACATTAACGTGACTACACAGGTACAATTCACATAAGAACATATGATATAAGTATATAAAAATAACAATTAAAAAGTTCAATTAAGAAACTATGTATAATTCAATTTCGTAGTTGCAATCTCGTTGGCAAGTCTTAGCTTACTTTTGTCGACTAAAACTATTGATGAAAACTTTCCTTCATTACTTCGTTAATTGAAATCTGTTGAGTGATTTCAAATAAACTGTTTGCTTAAAACTCAATGTAAAAACCTCAATGTGAAACCTTTAAATTTCAAACGGTAACAAATCATATAGAAAAAAAATCGGGATGAGGCTTTGACATGTCTATTACTATATCTAGAACATCATAATAATTATATTTATATAACTATGTCACAATCATTTTTGAACACTAAAAAGTCCTTCGGATCTTCATGTTTTATTTGTTATATCGAGTTCACGAAAGAAATCAAATAATTACTGCGTTATTTTATAAGAGGTATGTGATACAAAACAAATGGTATACAGTTTATTACTATTTAAATGGATGCAATTTTTTACGATGATTTACCTATGTATACAAAAAATGTTGTAGATCAATCCATTTGCAGTAAATACATTCGATGATATCACTTGGTGTCACAGAATATATTTTTTACATATGACATTTATCTTATGTTACTTACTTACGTTATTATAATGTCCGTAAGAAGTAATTATTACGATATCTAGAACAGTATGTCCTCCTCGTCACAATCCTCACTTAATCCCAAGAAATCTTTGAATCTTTAACTATCTAGTAGTGTTATTATATTTTGGATGAACGAGATAGGTAGCCATTAAGGTATCTCCCGATTTCGTTATCATCAGGTTTTTGAATTACCTCTCCTATAAATACATATCTGAAAAGTTGAATTAGGTTATAATTAATGGTACATAAAATCTCCCTTTAACATTGAAATAAACGAATGTTTTTTGTAGCTATTAAATCGGCCAGTAGGTGTGGGTAAAATCTTGCAACTGAATTTTAAAACAGTTCCGTCTAACCGATTGAATGATTCATTTGGTGGCAATGGTGGCATTTGGTGCACTCTAGTAGATACATTTTATTTTTATACCGGTAAGGAAAAAAGCTGGTTTAAAGTAATAAGAATAATAATGCGCTCTAGACCGATTTCAGCCACGGTGACCAATCTCAAGTGAGATTAGCCAACTGCGCAGGACATATTATAGTACACAAGCGTGTGCGAAAAACACAGCTGCACTCTCTATTCCCTACCTCTCATGACACGACCAGACAGAGTTTAATCGGTTAAAAATAATATTTATATATTGAAGACAAAGTTGAAAAAGGGAACGTTTTCTTTGTGAAGCTTACAACACAAGACAATTAATGTAATCCTGATCTACTTAAAGTACTGATAATGATGAGATAAGATGATTATTTTCAGATAAATATGTATTACAATTATTAAATAAATTCACAAAGAGTTGGAATGAAGTATTAATATGTTAGAAAGCAACAATATATATTTCACTATAAGATATTTTTAGTGTGGAAGTATGTAAATAAAGATAAGATTTCTTTTCACTTTCCACGTAAATAGGATTACGTCTCGCCGTAATTGCATCGTATGTATAAACTTGAGGGCGTACAGCATACATTATTCAAGTCAATTTAATAAAAATACAGATAAATTCGACTCAAAGTAAATTTTGTGTCCTGACAATTTTTGTCTTATATGTATTACAAGATAGCAGACAAGCTTATGAGGTACTTTATAAGTGGCGATTGAAATAGATTACAAATTTTTGCAATATATTTCAGTTGTCTACAAAAAAAGGTAAGGTGCCAACTTCACATGGTAAAATAAATTCCATGTTTTTTTTTACATAATGAGACAAATATAACACACACATATGTACAATCACTGTCATGCCAAACGATCTCACGATCCGCACCTTTTGTTTCTCATCTATACATATAATAAAATTGTAACAGGTCGATGTCTGTACAATAAAGATATTGAAAAAATCCTTATATGGTGGGTCTTTATTAAAGCAACAAAAGCCAAAACAACCATTTTTAGAATTTTTGTCTGTTTGTCTGTACCTTTGTACCCGCATCACGCAAAAACGACTGCACAGAATTGAATGCGATTTTCACCGATTTATTGCTAGAGATCTAACTTAAAACATAGGCTATCTAGTTGTCAATTTGTGTGTTCGGCTTCACCGATTTAGATTTGGTTTTCACTAATGTATAGTAGTCACACTAACTTCACTAGATATTTAGTGTTTGTTTTCAATCGGTTATGTCAATTTAAAGAATCACGTCGATCATTTATTCGATACTAATGCTATAAAATAACTGTTCAGTTAAACTGGTTGAAACTTGAGCTACCTATAAATGATATTCTGTAAAATTATGATTGAAAGTTAATAGGAACAAAAACAAGGTTAAAAAATGGATAGCTTCAGAGATTTAGATAATTCCAATGTAAGCTCAGATCAATATGATAAATCATATTATATAGGGTTCAGCTTATGCTGGTATTTTTAACTCTGTCTGTATTCGTTTGTAATATATTTTGTCAGAGTTGTAGCATATTAAAAAAGTTGTACATATTACGGAAAAAATATAACAATTTATGTAAATAATGTGTATTTATTTTTGTTTTTCGGTACTATATATTTAACTAGCTATTGCCCGCGGCTTCGCTGTATTTAAAAGGTAAGTATAGGTAAAGAATAAATAGTTGTATGGAAGTCTGTGTTTTTAAAGTAAATGGCATGAAATGTCATTGTAGGCGAATTATTACATTTGTTTAGTTTATTTTATTTATTACAATTTACATAAACATAATATAAAATTTTATTTATGTTTATTTATGTATTAATATTATAAACATTTACACATTACACTAACACATACATACACATAATCATTTATATCAAATAATAAAATATATATAAATAATTAATTCACAGGCATACTCGGGCGAAACCCGTAGTATACGGCGTTTGCAAATTATTATCCTAATAGCGACTATTAAGAATAAAAAGTTCCCTCTTCTACTCCAAACTGGTGACCCCTACTCTAGAAGATGAGTAGCGATAGGGATTCACACGCTTTGCAAGTGAATACGCAACCGCGCCGCGTTAAGAAAATGGAGCGCGTTGAGTTAGAGAGTACGGATGCTCCTACCCTCGCACTTGCTTCTGCACAATTTAAGACACCACCTTTCTGGCCAGAGAAGCCTGCAATATGGTTCGCACAAGTGGAAAGTCAATTTAAATTGTTATCAATCACTGATGACGCAAAAAATTTCTATCATATTTTAGCGAATTTGGATTACATTACGTTGCCGAAGTTGAAGACATAATCACCGGTCCGCCGGATTATAAGCGTCTAAAAACCGAACTAATAAAACGTTTATCAGTGTCTCGAGAAAATTATGTAAAACAGTTGCTGACACACGAGCAGCTTGTCAATCGCAAACCTTCTCAATTTCTTCGGCACCTTCAACATTTGGCTGGACCTAATATCCCTGAAGATTTAATAAGAACAATTTGGACAAGTCGTTTGCCAACGGAGATGCAACCAATTATCGCATCGCAACCAACACTATCACTCGATGCTATAGCAAAGCTTGCAGATAGAATACATGACATCGCGGCACCGACCCGCCAAGTAGCAGCAACATCGTTTTCATCGACAATTGAACCGTTGACGAAACAAGTCGCTGAGTTGACTAGACAGGTCAGCACTCTCACAGTTAAAGTCAATCAGCGGTCACGATCTAGAGAACGCGGCCAGGGTAACGGAAGACGACATAGTCGATGTCAATCACATAGGTCTGACTCGTGTTATCATCGGTACCCTTTTTGCTGGTACCACAATAAGTACGGCGTAAAAGCTAGTAATTGCATCAAGCCCTGCGACTTCACATCGGGGAAACGCTCCAAGCAATCGGTAATGGCGACTAACGATTGCTGGAGTTCGACGGGTCGCCTCTTCATCACGGATCAAGGTACAAAAAGACAATTTTTAGTAGATACTGGTAGTGATATTTGTCTATATCCAGTTAGTGCTATTAGTGAACGTCGTTATAAGACATCATTCCAACTAAGCGCTGCTAACGGCTCAGCTATAGTATCAGTATAGACACTTGGACTTTATCTCGCAATTTATGACCGACAACGTCGTTGCCGACACTCTTTCCCGAGTCGACGAATTGCAGATGCCGGTTGATTTAGAAGTCGTTGCCAAGTACCAAGCCACAGACCCTGATCTTGCTGACACCCTTAAAGGCGACACATCACTTTGTCTTAAGAAGATGACAATACCTGGTAGTCGTACTACCAATTGTCGCATCGCAACCGATGTAGCGACATCTATCTCGCCACATATGAAAACTAAAAACTGACGTATCCTACATCGTGATATTAAAGTTATCCGAGCGATTGAACATATATACAAGAACCCGACAACAACCGTCGGACAGTAGCCCACCAGACCAACATCTGGTTGGAGGATCTTCCCTTTTCAAAGGGGTATGTGGAACTTTACACCTTGTTCATCCCGACCCTAAATTCATTCTGGTTAAAAAAAAAGTATATTACTATGATTTATTCGTCAGTGAACTGACAGTGACGAAAATAAAAAATGGTGCAAACTCCGTCAGGAACGAAATTCTTTGCGATATTTTTTCTACTCAAAACGTATTTTAAAATGTAGATTTTAATTGATTATTGTATTTTTGTCACACCAACAAACGCCTCCACCCGCTCTAATCACAGATTAAGAAACGATTTAAATTTATAAAATACATTAAACATTTTCTTAGAAAAATAGTAATTTATTATAATTTTAATAATTTATAGATATATATAAATTATTATATATATATATATATATATATATATATATATATATAATTATTATATATATATATATATAAATTATTACATATATATATATATATATATATATATATCTAAATCAACTCTCTAAATTTATTTATTGACAATTACCTACACAGAACCGTAATATAACAGTCAATATAAGCAAACATTATTTTAACTCTGTACACAGGAGGCGCTGTCAACAGAATTCACATGGAATTAAATTTTATTTATTGCATAAAATAATTAAATTTGATTCAGAATAATGATACTAATTCTAACGGATTTAATTTTGAATATTGTTACTTTAAATTAAATATTTTAATAATATAATAAACATCAAAAATATATTTAAAAGTTGCAAACAATATAAATACTATAAATTAAATTTTAATAGCTGAATAAATAATCGTCTAATATTTTCCAATAACTATTGAAATATAAATTTCGTGTTTTAGACATTTATAAAATAAGATCAGTTAAACAACAATAAAAATAAAATCGATCATTGTTTTTGCTTGGAATGCTATGAACACAGACATAATATAATTACTAAGAAAGATCGTGTTATTCCAACGAAGTTTCTATTATTGCCACCAGTAATATAACGATATAATAGAAGTAGAAAGTTTTTAAAGTTTGAATAAATCTTTTATCATTTTTAGCTAATTTCACTCTTGTTTACTCATCAAACGTATAAAATAGAAAGAGACAGTAATGAAGAGAAAGAGACGGGTAGGCATAACGTTAGGTCGTTATGCGATATTTTCTGTCTTTTCACTCTACTGTAAGCCGCGTAAAAGAACTTCGTTCCAAAAAAGTCTCTGGGTAGCAAGAAAAAGCGGCACTTACGTATAGGCTGACACAGGTACTTACCGGACATGGCTGTTTCGGTAAGTACCTGCACGGGATAGTGAGGCGGGAGGTATCACAGCGCACCACACCCTGACGGAGCGTACTGCGTAGGGGCCTCAGAAGCATACCCTGGCAGCGATAGTAGGCGGAGATCTCTCGCTGCTGAGCGTAATTAACGACATTCTCAACAGCGAGAGTTGCTGATTGGGAATGGTCTGCGTGGGTGTCATGTCGCAGAAAGAGGCCGCAGAGCGGCGGCAGCAGAGGAAAGTGCCTCCGCTGATTCGATTCGACCGGGGAGGAGGCGTCGTCGATGCTATGCGCAACTTCTCCCTCCGCCTCAATAGCCACCGGGGCTAGATGGGCTCCCTGTATCCGGGAACCCCCTAGAAATGGATCCCGTGGCGCCCCCGACCAGACACGCGCGGCGCTGAAGCCCACACTTCATACGGGGAAAACGCGTAAACGGGTTTGTAAAGATCTTTCGTTTCGTAAATAAAAGCTTATAAGTTGGATAGGAATTTCGTTCCGTCGCGGCATTTATTTCTTTCTCATTGTTTTGTTAAATATTTACTTAGTTGGTTAGTTGATAATAAGTACTTCATTAAAATACACAGATTTACTCAGTTTTAAAAAGACACAGTTTCATATGAAGATATCGCTTGCTGTCACAAAATTAAAGCGCAGGGAAAGACATTTAAGTATATCGGAATAGATGAAAGGGAATGCTGTTTTTCTCCTGGCCAATGATTTACTGCCCAATCTAGATCCGGGTGAAAATAAAACTAAAAATGTTATATATACTGAAATATTATAAGTCTGCTCTTAGTAATTTCTATAAGTTATACGCGAGTGAAACCGCGGGCACAGCTAGTTAATTAATAATTTAAATATATTGTTATATTACCTCTGAAAATTTTATTTTCAGAAAATATTGAATATAAATATCTTAATTGTCTATTACTGTAACGTATATAATAAACACATGTGAATATTGTCGCAGATATTTCTATTCATATATTATAGATTTAAAAATCTTATATCATTATAAAATATGATAATAATCAAAATAGGCACCTGATTTGGGCAAGCTACCGGCGGTGACAAATGACCATGTAGACGTCACTCGTTGCCAAGACAATTTCATTTAAAGGTGAAGTTGCGCGGATCAGTTCGAAACTAAAAGCTTCTAGAAGCCCAATTAGGAAGACAAGATCTGTCACTACGCACGACAGACACTGCGTCATCGCCGTGTCATGTAAGAACGCGAGGCGACGTGATTCAATTTTCGCTTCTCAGCGAAAATAGATCAGCGACGCACAGAGTGCCACAAACGTGATACATTCACCACAAGGTGTCAGTTGATAGGTTAGTGACCCAATCACGTCATAAAAAATTATGACGTGGCTGGGTTTAAAATCAAACTAAAAATCTTTACACCATTGTGTAAATAATCAAGTAATATTTGCTCATTATGCAATGGGTGCTGAAAGACAGCGTCAAAAGTAGCACATCGCCAAAGCTGCTGAGGACAAAAATGGCTTCACACTGGTTGAAAGCAAGATAAATCAGTCCAGACCACCAGAAATGCGGAACTACATGTCTAAGGTATTAAAACTAAAACGGTTGAAATCGACCAGGATCAATAACTTCTGTTCCGGTACACTAACCGCGCTCTACTTCGTAGTGCTTAGACGTTACAAAAAGGCATGACCTCTGAATAAAAGTACATATGTAAGTTTTACGCCAATATCATTTCATGCGGATGCATGCATTAGGATACAAGGCATATTATATTGAATGTGCCGTAGGTATCTTAATTCATGAATCATTTTTTGCATTACTCAACAAACAAAACTTTTTATTATTATTATGTTAGTTTATCCTGAACTACGCACAACATATTTTCAATAATTTTAATTTAGTAAGCTATCCTTCGGTAAGGGATCGCCCTTTGATAACTATTTTATTGTTGAATGCATTGAATTGAGCGAAATTTTGTCAGACATCTCTACCATTACTATATCATCACTAAGCGTAAAAGATCGAAAAACTATAAAAATAGCAGTAACAATGGCGACCCATAATAGAGATAACCTCATCATGGACAGGCTGGCTGAACACCATTCAGACCAGCCTTGGAATGCAGAATCCCACTAAGATCGATTGATAACAAGAAGGAAGGCATCTAACAGAAAATAAAATGTAGACAAAACAAAATAAGTCCTCAAACAAATCGAGTATTATAAAAGAAAAAAAAAAGAAAAATAAAATAAATTATCGGTGATAAGGTATTTGAGACAGAAAGTGATATTTTACAAGTTTTTTAAAAATATCTATAGATTCGACCTCCTGAATATTTAAAGGAAGGTCATTCCAGAGCTTAATAGCCTGAATTGTAACAGAATTATTATAAAATATTTAATAATAAACTACTAATTTCGCCTGTATCTTCGCGCGCGGTTGCAAGTCAGGTACCTAACGGTATACATGTATAATAATAATAATAATAATAGTCCTCCATATTTTTTCATTTATTGGAATAAATTTCTTTTACTACTGCAAAGTAGAGTGACCTTGTAGAAATTGTCATGTAACAAAAAAGCGTTGTCCTCCAAGCGAACTTTCCCTCTTTCTTTCTTACTGATTCTTTCTATTCTAGCGGTTGAATGTGTATGTAAGTGTAATTGTGTAAATTTACAGATTTGACAATGAGATAATCTCAATTCTATACAAATGTATATACAGTTTGAACTCTTTTTTTTAACTTATAATTCACTATTTTATATTTAATTTTGAATAAATTACCTAGTTAAATGAAATTCATCAATTTTAATTCTTACTTTATATTTGTGCATTGAAAACATAATAAAAATAACATAAAATATCTCCCTTTCACATGTGTAGTTGATTAATAAGGGCAACGCTTTTTGGTGTGATAAAAAAGTAATAGGCATTTACGCGTTTCCCCCACAAGAAGTGGGGGGTATGTGGGGCTCATCGGCGCTGAAGGTAAAACCCACTAATACCCACTAAAAAACCAGCGGTATCCTCTCCGTCTGGTCGGGGGGCACCACGGGATCGCTTGTGCATGCTACAGTGACGCCCCGGGGTTCCCGGATACAGGGAACCCCTTAGCCCCAGTTGTTGTTAAGGTGCGCATAGCGCCTACGCCTTCTCCCCAGTCTTCTTCGACGGATCAAATCAGCGGTAAACCGACGCGAACGGTAAAAGTTCAGATAAGAGGCAGGACCAACGGCTTTACGTGCCTTTTGTGGCACAGGAGTGTGACAAATATACAGAAATATAATCATTAAAAATCTACATTTTAAAACACGTTTTAAGTTAAAAAAAATATCGCAAAGAACTTCGTTCCTCCCGGGGGTCCCCCGATCGCACATTTTTTTATTATATTTTTAGGTTCTGTCTACGGTTTCTATGTGCTCATGCTCATCGTACAATGGTCCCACACTATGATATGGACCTTTTTGAAAAAGTTGGCCCGTTATTTGTTTTTTTTATTTTTATTATAATATGTCTAACGTATATACATAAGTACACACACATTTTTGTTATTTAACTTACCTTTCACAATATTTTTCCTTAAGAATAATATAGTAGAAATACTCTTAATATTAATAATTAATAATAATAATAATTACAGTACTGCAAATTTATAATAAATGTAGTTGAGAATTACACGGAAAACTGTGTAAGAAGTGAGATATAGCTTATTGCAAGAAAGACAGGAGAACGCTCCCATCCCTACTTCGTGCTGCTTACATGGTGATAAGTGACACCAATAGACCCCTGAATAACTGATTAAGTGTTGATTTATCCAGTTATCGACCGAGGTTGAAAATGATTGAATTACTAATATCACTATTAAAAAATAGGGGTTGATGGTAGAACGGTGAAAATTTAGGGTTGTATGTATTTTCTATTGCCACATAATAAAAAAATAAAAATTAAGAATTTGCCCAAAAAATTAAAAAAACATTTTTGTGGTAAGCCACCCTTCGCTCTGGGGGCTATAAAAATAGTTATAAACCTATTCTCAGCCCTACAGAATATACATATAAAATTTCATCAAAATCGGTTAAGCTGTTTCGGAGGAGTGTAAACACTAAAACTGTGACACGAGATTTTTATATACATAAGGGGTTTTCCAATAGGGACGCTTAAACTTTGACAGCTGATTGCGGCCATGTTGTTTGAGTGACAGCTGTCAAATGCAGTGTGTTATATTCATTCCGTCCTCCCAAACCACCATGGCAGGTTACAGTGTCGAGCAGCACGTGCAAATCATAAAATTGTTTTATGAAAATGGGTCTTCAGTTCGAGCAACGTTCCGCGCACTTCGCCCGTTTTACGGTCGCGATGATCGTCCTGCCGAGTCGACTATCCGTCGATTGGTGGACAAATTCGAGTCAACCGGGTCAGTTAACAATCAGCCGGTTCCCGTGCGTCAACGTAACGCGAGATCTGCCGAGAATATCGCCGCTGTGCGCGACAGTGTCCTCGAAAACCCGCGGCAGTCAATTCCGCGTCGCGCACAGGAACTCGGCCTTTCGCAGACAACTTGGCGAATTTTGCGTTGTGACTTGAGCCTGCACCCGTACAAGATCCAGCTGACCCAAGAGCTCAAGGTTAATGACCATAGACAGCGCCGTGTGTTCGCTGACTGGGCATTAGAGCAGTTGGAAGTTGACGCCGATTTTGGCAAAAAATCATCTTCAGCGACGAGGCGCATTTTTGGATGAATGGCTATGTCAACAAGCAAAATTGCCGTATTTGGGACGAGACCAATCCACACGAGGTTCACCAAGTGGCAATGCACCCGCAGAAAGTGACTGTTTGGTGCGGATTTTGGGCCGGAGGCGTGATTGGTCCGTATTTTTTCGAAAACGATAATGGTGTGGCCGTCACCGTCAATGGTGAGCGATACCGGTCGATGATAACCAACTTCTTTTGGCCTGAAATCGAGAATATGGATCTGGACAACATGTGGTTTCAACAGGACGGCGCTACATGCCACACAGCACACGCTACGATGGAAGTTTTCAAAGATCAAGCGCCCTTAATGGAAAACCCTATATATAGATATAAAAAGACTTGTCCTAACTGACTCATCAACGCAGAGCCTAAACCACTGGGAGAGTTGAAATTTTGAAAGTTGATGCATTTTATGATGAAAACGCGTACTAGGAAATTTCGTATACAAGCTTCTGGTTGGAAATAAATAAGTAGGCAAATCAGAGTTTTTCATTGCGGGTCCGTCATTTTTCATGTAGGATCCACGAAATTTTATATACTAGCTTCTGTTTAAAAATAAATAAATACGTATATAAGGGTTTTTTTAAAACTACCCCGCCAGAGGGTGCAATGGGGGTTGAAAGTTTGTATCGCGGGTCCGTCATTATTTATGTAAGAAGCATGAAATTTAATTTTAAAGTATTTGAGCAAAAATAAATGCAAACGGATTTTGTCATTTTTAAAAATTCAACCCCAAACGTGAGAATTGGGTTGAAACATTCGTATAAAAAATTGGTCTGATCTGCTTGAAATGTACTGTTTTCACAGCTTAAATAGACCATAATTAACATATTTTATTATTTTAGATTATGTCGCGGGCAAAGCCGCGGGGGAACCGCTAGTTACTGGATATAGTTCCAGTCATTACGTTGTCAGTTCAGACATTACGCATTTTCATATCAAAGATAGTCGTTTTTCACAGAAGATTATCATCATTTATCATATCAAATTAGCCAGGAAAACGTTTAAATGACGTTTTGTTCCATTCATTATTAAAACTTTACTCATTTATAGAACTATAAATGACTAATCAACTTTATAATAATTATACAATGTTCTTACGTTTTACGTATTTCTACTTGTTTTCGTAATTGTTCGTAACTATGGAAGAGTAAAATACATCGTACTGGTAGGCCAGGCCTACTGATGGGGACCACAGGTTCTCTACCCATCTACAAATCAGGGCTTGCTGAGCTAGAGCTCTGATTCGTCCCACCTCCGCGGATCCTGGACGGCCGCCGCTCGCTCTGGCTCCCACTCGAAACCGGTACACTTCTGCGAGCACCTCCGCCTGGAGTTCCCAGGGCGGATCACCCGCAAGAAGCGTAGCCGCCGTACGTCAGAAGTGGAATGGATAGGCAATTAAAATATCGTAGGCTCCACAGATAGTATATTTGCAAATATACTATCTGTACACAATAAAATATAAATAATATGTAATTGTTTTTAAGGCGGAAGAAAAACTCATATTTTCAAGAAATTTATTTATAAAGTGAGTAAAAAATGGATCCTTGTTACGGACAATGAAATACAAATTATAGTAATACTCATGTATAAGCATTTAATAAACACATTGTACATTACATAATAGTGTCAGTTCTTAGAGATTATTCAAAAGTTACGAATAAATTACTATCACATTTGATTTTAACATACATCCAATAAACTAAGTAATCTAAATAAAAGACTATTAAGTTTATATTTCTTTAGTTCGCGAGGATTAAATTATTTAACTTGCTTATATTTTCGAACACATAACTTGGAAGATAATTAATTAACTAATAATTAGCTACGCGCGCCGACATAACGGATCAAATCCAGTTTTTGCCTCAAGATGTTTTATAATAATGAAATATAAACTCGTTCATAGAGTCTTGCGCAAGTACGTCTGGGTAGATACCAGCAACTTATCATATACTTTACCGCCAAACAGCGATAAGTATTGTTGTGATCCGGCTTAGAGGGTGTGTGAGCCAGTGTAACTTAAGGATCCAGTGACGTAACATCTTAGTACCTAAGGTTAGGGGACGCATTGACAATGTAATCAATGGTTAATATTTCCTAAATCACCATGTCTATGGGCTGTGGTGACCACTTACCATCAGGTGGCCCATCTGCCCATCCACCTATGCTATACGAGTACGTCCGTACTGTCCTAATACAGGGTGCTGCTCGACACTGTAACCTGCCATGGTGGTTTGGGAGGACGGAATGAATATAACACACTGCATTTGATAGCTGTCACTCAAACAACATGGCCGCAATCAGCTGTCAAAGTTCAAGCGTCCCTATTGGAAAACCCCTTATTAAATACATTTTACTTTTATAAAAATAATAGTCCTCCAGACCGATTTCGACCACAGCGGCCAATCTCAAAGGAGCTAACTGCGCAGGACATATTATAGTACACAAGCGTGTGTGAAAATCTCAATAACATTTAATTGGCCCAACCTAGGATTTGAACCCAGGACCACCGTGTTGGCGGCCTTACATGTAGCCACTAGACCAACGAGGCAGTTTTACTTTCAAATCAAGTGTCAAACAAATACATGATATTAGTATTGAATGAATATAGTTCGAAAAGTATATAATACAAAAAGATAAAGAATCCCTTATCAGAGAATTACAACAAAGTCATTTGGACCCGATAGGTACCAGGTATTTTAATAACAGCCGATCATCCGAAATCATATTAAAATATAATTCTTTTCTGAAGAAATTAAACCATAAAAATTTAAAATACCCGATACGCAGTTTTGACAAGAAGCAGTCAAAGAAACTCACCGCGATCATATAATTTCAAACTATTGATATATACGTAAAAAATATTAACATTATATTTAAATATCGTGACGTGTTGTAAAAAATAACTGTCTAAAATATATTTAATAACCAGATGTAGTCGGGTGCGTAATAAGCTTATACTTCTTCCTGGTATTAATAACAGGTACGTACGTCACAATTTCTAGAAAAATCTTTCATGTTTTTACAAAAATATACATCAAACGCTGTAGATATGAAACTGTGTTCACTCTTCAAAAAAGAGGATTTTTTTAATCCCAAAGCTCCAGACTTCCATGGGGATGTTTTTTAATAAACTAAAAATACCTACTAACAGTAGCTTACAATATATTATACAAGTATAGCGATTCTTCTTCTTCTTGTCTCTCCTCTACTGGAGGTTGGCCGTCAGCGCAGCGATTTTTTTGCGGTCTCGCACCAAGCGAAATAGTTCTTCCACGCTGGCGATCTTCGTCCATTCGCGGATGTTACGCAACCAGGACTTTTTTCTTCTTCCAGCGCGTCGTTTGCCCATCATTATAATTTGCAGCAGTCGGTATCGCTCGTGTCTCAAGACGTGGCCCAAATACTCACCTTTTGTTTTAGTATATCGACAGATACTTGTATAACATATTTGACAAAATTTTCCAAACAAGTTTCACTCCACAAAGTTAAAGTGTAATAATAAAATAAGTATATAGAAAAATCCCACAGTACTTTTTAACTTAGTCGGTTAAGTCTTCCTTTTTTCAAAGTCTGTTAAAAATATATATTATAAATAATAATATATCGTTAAGGCCGTCGTAAGTTAGCCAAGAGACCAACATGGCAGTCGTAATGGCATCATTATTACAACTATAGATATGTAATAACTAGAATTTGAGTTACCGCCTTTATACTGCCCTAAAACCAGTTTGACCGCTCAAAAAGCTCTAATATAACGAATAATGGTAGCCGTTTTCAACACGTGTCGTGTCCGTCATGACCCGTCGTCCTTTTGTACTACAAGAATCGTCTCTCAAAAACCGTTACGTAACAGGATTTATATAAAAACAAATTGCTTAGTATTTAACAAAGTCAAGATGGCGCGGTAGATACTAAAACTTGTCCCATAAACAAATCACGTGGTTTCGAAACTTGAAGGCAGTCTCTGAGTTTTACAATTTATCTTATACACAAAGACGCTTTGCAAGAGCAAAAAAAACGTAAAGGGACCAACGTGTTTAAACTTAAAGAAACAAAAACTAAAAAAAGCTAAAATATATATTCTCTAATTCGCAATTCGAAATGTATGTATAACGTTATCGAATTTATTTTGGAATATTTAAATTTTTTAGAATGTTTTTTTCCTATATACACATATATGTAAATATATACATACACTTTTGTTCAAAATAATTGCGAAATATTAAAATATCACTCAGACAGTCGTGTAATTCGTGCGCATTTCGTTTGCACTTTCAACGCGACATTAAAAGTGTATTTATCATAAAAAGTACCGCGAGTGAACGTGGGATTTTAGCAGGAATCCGCTTTTACTGTAAAACTTGTAATAAACCGAAACATCAACAGAAATAATAACTTTAGATGAAAAATGTTAACACAAAAGAAAAATAATATTTATTTA
This sequence comes from Nymphalis polychloros, assembly GCA_905220585.2. Taxonomy (NCBI): domain Eukaryota; kingdom Metazoa; phylum Arthropoda; class Insecta; order Lepidoptera; family Nymphalidae; genus Nymphalis; species Nymphalis polychloros. The sequence goes on from HG992247.1 coordinate 8,876,385, forward strand.
GATAAGAATTGTATATATTTGAACTTCAATAATAATATACAAATGAAAATTAAAACAAAAGTGACCGTTTAAGTAATGATCGCATAGATTGGTAGTAAGAATGCTAGTACCATTTTCTCCTTTAATAGAAATTCCGATGAAAAATGAACCCCTTGCCACCAGCGGAAATAAAACGCGACGTTAAGCGAATTCTTATATTATGATTCTAGTAGTTTAGATTTCAAAAAAGAACTAAAGCCTTTTCAATTCTATAGAATATTTCAAGAATCGAAGATAAAAGTAATAATAATATCCTGGGAGATTATTCACACAAGGCCATTTGATCCCCAACTAAGGAGAGCTTGTACTATGAAAACCAGACAACTGATATATTACATATACTACTTTTACATACACACTTATATAAATAATTACACCTAGACTCAGGACAAACAGACATGTTCATGCACACAAATGTCTGTCCTGGGTGGGATCGAACCCACAGCCTACGGCGCGAAACGCTAGTATTTACTAACCACGTCAACCGGCTTATCAAAAAGTATTTGAAGCAGACTGATTAATTAGGTTAGGTAATGTTAACCAACCATATAGTACCGATGAGGTCTCAATTTTCGAGTCCCAGTTATCCCATATCACATAATAATCATGTCAATCACTATTTATCGACAGCTAATCCACAAAAATCTGAAAAAACGTGTCGGAAAAATACGACAACGTTTGTCAAGAAACTAAAACTATATATCTTATTATCTACAATTGACGTAAATTCATCGATTTATTCGCAGATACTTTATCGTGATAATTTCAACGCTCTTTCAAATCAAACATTTCAATATACGTATACGTCAAACGCATGATCGCTCTCACGCGTGTGTATAGCTCAGAGACCCAATTTTAGGTTTAGCATTTTAATAAAATGAACATGTTTATATGAAACGCAATTGATTTAAGCCAGTTTGGTTCAGCGTAAAATAGAGTTACCTCTCAACAAGTGAGTGTCATAACCGCCAACTAAAATTTTCTTAAGTGCATTTATCAGTCGAGCACTTAAGCGCCCGTATGGAACCATTCCACTACCAAAAGTATTCCCAAAAAGGAATAAAGGCTAGCAGGCGGTCGACAAATACATTTTTATATGATTTGAATTATGTATTTTTTTAAGATTAACAGCAATGAAATTAAATTTAAGGAACCAGTAATATTCCTATTTACCCCTCAAATTAAGCTTAAATTATACACTTACAACCACCTGGAATCCAACAATTATCTGCTGTTATTGAAAGCAGATAATTGGTGTTTAAGCTTAAAAATAGTATTGATACAACTATTTAATTAAAAATTATAAATTGACTGACCTAAAAACTCGTACTCAAATCATTTACAATGTAGATGAAAAGGATTACATAATCAATTAAGGTTTCATGAATTTATGCTCGAAATGTATGACCGGTCTAATGTTAATTTTGTGTTAGCATTTGTGCGACCTTTAAAAGTTAGCGAGCGACGATACGTGTAATAAACGTGGAACACGAGCAGGTAAAATAAAAATTACAAAAATATATATAATGTATAATACAATATATTTGAATCTATTGTCTGATCATGTTTTACATTAAGAGGACTCTCTAGTTTGTCAAATAAATGCATTTATCATAATATTTTATAATATGTTGGTATTGATTTCATGCGATATAATTATATTTTTATTATCATGAGACCAAAGGCCGTACAAAAATAAAATTTTAATCGCGAGGTTGCATGACGATGCTTGCATGTCTACTACAGCTATCAGATTACAAGCACGTGCACTTTTATCTGTGTTTGTTTTGAGATAAACCTCTGAGCAGCAAATATAAAAGCAAGATCAAAAAGCGACGCACGGACGTTATATCTTAAACATTATCACTGATTTAATAAAAATGTGTTTGATAAAATGCAATTAATCAATAATAATATCGTTGCCATGAAAATACGCTAAATTATTATGAAAATTACTTTTACAAGATTTTTTTTGAATAAAGACAATATATGAATAGGTAGCGAATATGTTCAGTGAATTTAACTTTATATATAAGATAATAAAAATTAAAGGTATCCGTTTCACTCGACGATAATTAATTTTCTCTTTATTTGTATTCAACGTTTACATAGACTAAAACCAATTAAAAGGTTCAAGAGAGAACTAACATTTCTTGTTTGACAAAGGCAAGACAGAGTTTTTAAACTGTCTCTTTAAGCTTGCGACTGACTTGTATCATTTCAACATAATGTAAAATACGAGTAATCTATTTTACAAAAAAAAAAATATTACGGAAGGCACCTAAGTCAATTCATTACGAGTGATGAACATTGGCACAATGCACCGCCCACCATCAGAACTAATGTGTAATGTTCTTTGTGATTGTAATTATATTGATTCACCTTTAAGCCGCAACACATATTATTGTAGTTTAATGATAGAATAAACGTTAAGGAGGTAACATATCTAGAGAATCATGCACAAAGCATTTCTATGTATTAAAAATAACAAGCGGAACATCTCATCTCGAACCCCGCATGTTCCAACCAATTGTTCGTATTTTGACAAATTCCTTTGTAGTCTACGTATATGAATATGTAGCAATTATTAACGATATTAAATATGAAAGTTTATTACAAATCACGTGACAGTTGATCATCAACACGATTGACAAACAACGTGAAGTGATGAAAGGAATTGTATGACAATCGACTGAGAAATATTTAATGTAATGGGTCATACTCAACACAGGAAACTATTTACGACAGGAAACCAAAGGTTCCAAGATGATATTCATAAGCTGTAAATCCATCGAAATATATTTTATGTACCTACTGATGACTGTATAAAATGGTTCTAGGATATAGTATTGGATTAAGTAAAAAACTAGGGATATTCGCTTTAGTGAGATTTAATATCATGTATCAATTTAAAAACGTTTTTCTTTTTAAATATTGCACTATATGTGATTTATCACTAGGAAATTCCAGGGCAAAAACACTTTATATAGCAGCGGACATGACACACTATTTATAGCTTCTGTACGAGATACGGAGGAGTAAATCCTTTCGTCGGTTGCCTAGGTGAAGTTGATCAAGCCACAAATCAAGGGTCAGCCAGCGCTATAAATTGGCTTGCCCTTAACACTAGTATATATTATGCTACAAGAAGACTCGACATACTGCAAGGCTACACATTAAGGCTATTTTATCTCTATTTCTTTCTCTTTTCATTCTATTTATCAAAAAACAAGCAATGTCTCTCTGCCTACAATTATCATGATATCTCGCTCGATATTACCGGTCGGCCTAAAGATTTTTTAAAAAATTTGTAAAGAGACAAAAAAGTTGATCATAGATCATAATGAGTCAATGATACTTGAAATAAATATTATTATTATTATTATTATTATAATGTATTCTTATAATCCTATGTATACAATCGTATATTTTTCCGTACCGCAAGCAACCCATTGTTAAAAGCTTCACCCGATACACAATTATACGATGGAAGGTTTATGCGAATGTGCAGACTTTTTATTGTTACAATTAACTTTTTAGGTCTTTGATACGTAGCTTGCTTTAGGTATATGGTCAACCAATTCACCCGCCCAATATTTATTTTAATATATAATGTAGGCGTAATGAAGGCGTGTAAATATTTTATGCTTCAAATCTCAAGTAATCGTTTGCACGCTTAAATAAACGCGTTTATTCAAGATATGAAATGGCCCATGTTCGTTGTATAATAACCAATGCAATGTTTTCTTTAAATAAATATAAGCTAGTATCACAGCGAGCGATTCCTTTCTTAACCAGTCGTTTATATAACGATAAGTGAGTACTGTGCAACAAATAAATCGAAAAAGATTAATGTTAAAGCTTTTTAATTTATTAAACTCTAAAATGCAACTATTCCTAGATAGAACTTATATAGTTATATATACACATTTTACACATTGATTGAGTCACCAATACACCCACACAAAGTATGGATATTTGATTATTTTATGTTGTTTATTGTTTTGTCAGAAAGCGCCAAGGCTGTTATTCTCTAGGACATGGCATTGACATAATTTAAACAGGGCAATTATTATTATTAACAAAAAAAAAACACAAATCCAATATATAATCTATATGAATGTATCTTGGTTTTGAACCATAAGCAGTAGTAATTGAATTAGATGAGCATCGAAACTATAGTATCATAAAATGATATGAATTTATTTTGATAAAAATTATTCATAACAGATATTTCAGCACACTATGTTTTTTGTTATTTTTTTCTGCATTTTCGTTACATTCATAATTTCAAATCTCTAATAACTAATCGGGAAGTTAGTGAAAAATTCTTACAAAATTCTCTAGAAATTAGGTAGAAGCACAAGGCAATTTAGTAAAAACGTGATATACGTGAGCACTTTTCTTTATTTTGCTGTTAAACGTTATATTTCAGAATTTCAAATTAAGAAACTACTAGTAAAGAGTAACATAAAACATGTAGGAAAGTAATATAGAATATTAAATGACAAAATCAATCGAACTTGTAAATTGTTTCCAAGTAAATTCAAAAATTATTGAGACTAGAACGAAGAAAAGTATTTTTTTTAAATATTATTATGATTAAAGGTCATCTATCTGCAAATCTGAGTCTTTTACCCAGCATTAAATTCCATTGATCTGAGATAAATCGTTACATAAATCAACCAGCTCCACCGTTAGTGCGCCACTCCTAAAAATTGGCCGATTTACGACCCAGACTTAGCACATACATTCACGTTATCGAGGAGACTGTTTTTCATTCCTTTTTACGATTAGCTAGAAGGGACAGGAGCAGGTGGCTCGCATGAAGGTAAGTGGCTACTTCTGTACTAAAACATTGTTTTTAAAAATTAATAGACATTTTATCTAACTCTAAAAACGTTTCCCGCATGATATAAGGTTTAACTTATAAGATAAACGAAAATTATCGTTATTTACTTTCAAAACGATTTGTTAAAAGTGAAAATAAAAGAAACACTTGAAATATCAGTATACAAAAAGGAGCGAAAGTGTTGTGTGACTGTGATGGCGAGTGTACTTAAGAACACATTTTTAGCTATTACGTCGGTGTCTTCTTAAAAGTACCTATTTCATTTTAGTTTTAGAGGAAAAATTTGACTTTTGAGCTTTGGTAGTATTTTCTATAAATTATTATATATACATGAACGCTATATAGTAGTCATAATCTAATCAATTAAATAAATATTATTAAATAATCTTTATCTATTAGATCGATGATTTGTTGTATTAATAAGTGGCTGTATTCTACTATTACTAGCTGCTTCCCTGTGGGTCGTAGTGTTGTTAATTATTATCTTCTCTATAACAGTTCGCAATAAAGAACCTGTAAAACGAAAAACCATTTTTCTAATAAGACTGGTGAATCCTAAGATAATCGCTTTTAAAGAAGCACACAAACAAACCAAACCTTTATCTTTTATTTAAGCTAGGATTATAAGCTATTTGAACAGCTAAATGCTTATTATATTTTCCTTTAACTATAATCCGTCTATATCATTACTTTTTCTTTTATGCAAGTTTATAACTCGAATGCAACGGAAACAACTACTCAAAGTATTGAGTTTCTCTCAGTGGCTTTTGCAAAAGGTCAGCTTACTGAGAAACAAAGCGATCTTCAAAGTTTATTTTGCTATTTACGATTCAAAAAACATTAATATTATATATAATAACTACGAAACTTATTATATTTACATAAATACATATATTACTTTCATGTTTTTTTTCAGGTTCAGCAATTTATCAATAAACACTAGCCATGAAATTTAGAATATTTTAGAATATTTTTTAATTGTATGACAATATAATAAGGAGCTCGCTTTAAAGTGCGATCTCTTAGATGAGAGGTTTTGAATTATTAGTTCACATAGTTGTCTAGCCGAGATGGCCCAGTGGTAAGAACGCGTGAATCTTAACCGATGATCTCGGGTTCAAACCCGGGCAAGCATCACTGAATTTTATGTGCTTAATTTTTGATTATAATTCATCTCGTGCTTGACGGTGAAGGAAAACATCGTGAGGAAACCTGCATGTGTCAAATTTCACTGAAATTCTGTCACATGTGTATTCCACCAATCCGCATTGGAGCAGCGTGGTGGAATAAGCTCTAAAACCTTCTTCTCAAAAGAAGAGAAGAGGCCTTAGCCCAGCAGTGGGACATTCACAGGCTGTTACTTTACTTTACTATAGTTGCCTAGTGCGACGAAGTCGTACTCTATTGGGACCGACCTGTCATCACGACGACAGAGGACTAGACGATTCTAGCAATCAAGCTTAATATCTCCATTTCGTATGACGAGAACAGAAGAAATGGAAGCAACTCAATCTGGCTCATGTTGTTTCCGCCGTGTGGCATTTAGTGTCTACTGAAACCAGCCCTTTCTTTAAACTTGTAAATGGTTTGTCATCAATCAGCTTTGCTAGATTCGGCGATGATAATCCTCGTTGCGTCTTCGCCGCCTTATCTCCAAATATTTATCAGATCGCGCGGCACTATAGCGGCGTACTGTTGTGTTCGTGGATGTGTCATCGAGATACATTACATTCTTCCATTTAATATTTTTGTAAAACCCTTTCAATAATCAGATTGATCAAAAATTTATCATATCTTTTCAAACAATGAATGGATAAATTCAATCCTATTCGTAAAATCAAATCATAGATACGTCGCGCGTCGGTCGGCCGTACTCGTAAGATTATTGTTTTTGGCTTCTGCCTCGAATCTTGCGGGCCGAATGTCATAAAATAAATTGCACAACACTGCAAAGCAGACGCGTCGGCGGTCACCGCTTGACTGAAGTACACCGCTCGTTACCCGCTCCCGCGCCGCTGTTTTCAAGGGCTGGTCCCCCGCTCCCTGATGGAGGCCGCAGGGGCTACACCACTGATCACGGAACGGGAAATGGAGATGGTCCTCGGTCGCTTGAGGGCCAAAAAGACTGCGCCGAGTCCATACGATGTTCCGGGACGTTTTCTGTGCGACGCCCTGGAATACCTAGGTGCAAGGCTTCGGGGGCTGTTCGACGAATGTCTGATCAGCGGGCAGTTTCCGAAGCCTTGAAAGCACGGGAAGCTGTTGCGCTGCTGTGCTGTTGCCGACGGAGGGGCGACCGCCAGGCTCCTCCTCGGCATATAGGCCGATAGTGCTGCTGAACGAGACGGGCAAGTTTTTTGAGAAGATTAGAGAAGAGAAGACACTCGGTGGTAGAGCTTCGTGCAAGCTCGTCTGGGTAGGTACCACCCACTCATCAGATATACTACCGCAAAACAGCAGTACTTTGTATTGTTGTGTTCCGGTTTGAAGGGTGAGTGAGCCAGTGTAATTACAGGCACAAGGGACATAACATCTTAGTTCCCAAGGTTGGTGGCGCATTGGCAATGTAAGTGATGGTTAATATTTCTTACAATGCCATTGTCTACGGGCGTTGGTGAAAACTTACCATCAGGTGGCTCATATGGTCGTCCGCCAACCAATACAATAAAATAAAAAAAAAAGATTCTCGCAGTCCGTCTCGTTCAGCACCTCGACGAGGTCGGTCCGGGTCTCTCAGAGGCTCAGTTCGAGTTCAGGGCAGGCCGTTCAACGGTCGACGCCCTGAACGCCCTGAAGACTCGGACCACGGAAGCGGCGGCCTTGGGGCAAGTGGTCCTGGCGGTGTCGTTAAACGTTGCAAACGCCTTTAACAGTCTCCCATTCGAGACGATCAGGGAGGCACTCCTATACCATGGGGTGACCTATTTGAGGAGATTGTTGGAGGCGTACCTCCAGGACCGAGAGTTTGTCTGGGCGACAGGAAGTTGTTCCGGCATCGGGTAGGCTGCGGCGTTCCACAGGGGTCTATTCTTGGCCCAATTCTGTGGAATGCTTGGCTCCTGAGAGACCCATTCTGCCTGGTATGGGGGTGCTGTGTCACGCGGACGACACTCTCATCACCGCGATGGGGCGGGACTTTCGGGCGACCGACCGTGGACCGAATGGAAATGCTGGGCCTGAGGGTCTCCATTTCTGAAACGGAGGCCCTCCTCTTCTACGGTCCACGGAGAGACCCCTCTCGAGGGCTGGAGGTTCCCTGTTCCCCTTTTGATTTTAGGCATAAGTTCCTGCCGCTCCCGCGCCGCTGCCGCCGCCGCCCCGCTGCCCACAAGATTCGAGGCAAAGGCCTTATAGATTGTATATGTTAAAATATAGAACTTTTTGAGATATAGATTAATACGTTGAGGAGTATTCGAAGAAAAAAAATTGTTGGTTACTATACTTATTTTTAGCAAACTGAACGCTGCTAAAAGTACAATAGAAATTTTTATGATACTACAATATTAGATTTATAAGTCTCCAAAATGTCTATATAAGGCCAGCAACGTCGTATAGCAAATAATATTTGTCTTTATTTTTATTATTTATAACGACACCTGTAGTTCTGTTATTAGGCTGTAAGATCTTTAATAATAAAGATTTTATATTAAGAAGACATTTATAATTAAAATCAACTAATCTTTTTACAATACTTATTTTGCCATTGTTCTAGAATCCACGAAAATTCATTTATTGTTTTTGTTGAACCACTTGTGTATTTTTCCAAATGTATTTTTTTTCTATAATTTTTTCTTTTTAAAAGTAGAAATTTCGCCGTGTTTTGCTAATTTTCGAAAAGGAACAACTAAATATAAATTCTTCATATTGTTTTTTTTTTGGGATATAAGAATGTATAACAGTATTCTTTGGACATATTTTTATAAATTGGCCAGGATCGTTTAAACTTATTGCTATATTTGTCCGAAATTATCGCATATACAAAACTAGGATCGGAACCCTAATTAATATTCATGCCAGGGCCTGTTATCAATCAGATGGTAACTTTCAAGGCTTTTAAGGTTCAATTTTGTATCGGGATACTCACAAGTTTGTCCAAAGTTTATAATTAAATGTTACAGCCTTGCCAACGCTACCTCACAATAGATTGAATATAATTTGTATCAACCTTTTTGGAGCTTGTATTCACAAACTTGTATTACGAAGAATTACTTATGGCAATTTATGAAATTGAATTTAAAATCACAAAGTTCCGTAAACTTTAACATAAGCTACACTCCCTCAAGTAGTATGGAAATGAGTTCTTCGTCTTAATAAAGTTTAGCATTTATGTCGCAAAAAAAAATTACCGCCGTAACTTGAAGTCATTTAGAAGATTGATGTTGGGTTCGTGACTATTCGAATGGAGGGTGTAACAAATAACAGAAGTTTTCACGGAGAAGTTATGTTGAAAATACATTTGACAGTTTTTACTCTATAGAAAGCTATCAACCTAATGATCAGTCCCAGATTTATGCCTAGGCCTACAAGGCACTTAGGACCCTCGCTACCAGCCGCTGGCTCCACCAGCTAAAAATAATTACTTTAATGACCTCGAATGTCAAAGTGCCTAGAGGCCTTGGATCTCTAAGCCCGGACCTGCCAATGTATGTACATTAAAAAAAGATGATGATGAGAAAACCTGTCGCTAATTTTATTTAATGCTATAAATAATGGCATTTTATAATTAATTTTATTTTATGCTATAAAACCCAACTGCCGCATCTGCAATGGCAATTTAGTTCGAGTCGACCATTTTGTATTATTTTTGATATCACTATTTTATTCTCAACCTATTAAACTAATATTTACGCTATATTTTCTTCCCATTATACGTGTTTACTTGTTTTTATATTTTTAGGAATATAATATAAGCAATATCTTTTTTTAGACCATTACTTTTAAATTTTTTCTCATTCAACCTATACGAAAACAATAGTCCAAGGAGGCCCAAAATCTAAGCTAAGAATACCGAAGGTAAAAACTAATCTAATTTACATTACCACAGTTAAGGTAATTTATCGGGGTTAGCTGGGACCTTTATTGATTATTATATAGTGTTTTTTTTATGTCTGAATGTATGTACATTGTACGTGCTTAGCAATACAATATTATGGCACAATTAACGATATACATCTTTATACTATATACATAAGAGTTTTTATTTTTTATTCTAAGCGATCAAATATTATAACTAAAAATAAACAAGCAAAAAATATAATAAATTGTGTAATTTTTCATATATATTTATTTATGCAATGCGGGCAAAATAATAAATAACGAATAGAATACATTCATGCAATCTCTGTAATAAGATAAAATAGTTCATTACGGTCCATTATTCTCTTTGTCTAATAAGCTTTAATGTATGTATAAAACAAAGCCATTTTATTTCACTTGGGAAAAATGTAATCACTCGTAATCATATCTTGACATAATGTACTATTTAATGTACCCTACAGAGAATAGAGCTAGTCTTAAAAACGAAATAATAAACGAAAGTTATATACATCGAATATTTAAATTTAGAATTTTATTTATAGAACATACGATACACGTGTCACATTTATTTATTAACACACAAACACACACACACGCACACACACACACACACACATATGGCTACTGGTAAAGAAACACGTAATTAACGATTTGAAATTAATTTTCATAAGATACCGTCCGGTTTACCGATCTTATATAATATGGCCTTACATTTGCGCCATCACATGTTCTTTGTGTGTAGCAATTTTCATCAAGATTGTTCAAGCCGTTCTTGAGTTATAAGTAGACATACAGACAGATAGACAGACAGACACACAAAAATGAAAAATATAGTATAATGTGAATCTGCATCATAAAACGATTATTTAGCACAAAATTAGGTGAAAACAAAATGTACAGACAGAACCAATAGATTTATATAGTAGTATAGATAATTATCCACTGAATACAAAAGAATATTTTGTAGGACTTATATAAATTAAAAATGTATACAAAAACTCCTTATAAAAAAACTAATTAGTTTAAGTTAGTATTCATGAAGAAAAGTAGAAAAACCTTCATGTTATAATGTATAGTGATGATGATAGCAACATATTGACAATACATCTGAGAGAACGAGCTTACTAGCACATTTTTGTTGTAAAAAAATGAGTCGAAATGTGAGCACACATTTTTTTTCACTTTATTCGTCGTTAGCGCCGCGTCTTCTTTTAATAAAGCAACCCTTGAAACATATTTACAAAGGCCAGGGTAAATAATGTAAGTCTGTATCTCTAAATAACGGTTTGACAGGTAAGTCTTATATTCGGTACTACAATATATTATTTTGTATTATATTTTCTCTTTGCGCGTTTCCAAATTCAATGTTGCAACATTGGAACGTTGTGTAGACCAAATAATATATTGACAAATGGGAAAATATTTGAAATATTGTTCAGTATTCTTTGTTATTTTTCAAGTACAAACATGTTTCGATTTAAATTCCTTACATAATATTATAAATGGAAATTTAGTATGCTTGGATATTAAGGCTGAACGGATTAAAATATGTTATTCTTTATAGAAGCATTACACCTTATTATTGATTGTCAAATTAGTAAATAGCCACCAGAAAAGAAATACCCTGAATAGAGATAGCTTATACTCTAAAATAGCACATATGCTACTTAATATTTGATTTCATATTAAAATTAGACAAATTATAATGACGACAATGTAATTGAAATACGTTCCAGACTACAGTATAGTATATATCATTTGAATACCGTCATTGTAGAAAACCTAACGCAACTTCAAAAAGAAAAATCAATCGTCTGAAACGACCTGATTATTTGCCATTACTTAGCGGTATTATTTTTTGCCTATTTAAGATCACATTGAATAAAATAATATTTTTATTTCTAAAGTCCCGGAGACGATTGTTTTATTCTCAAAGTGTATTATCATCAATAATATCTGTAGTTTTATAGTATACTAGTTGAGCCCCGCAACTTCACCCGCGTATAATTAATAAAAATATAAAAATTATTTTATTACTATAATAACACACATGTGCACGTACACACACACACACACACACATACACACTATATGGTTACTGGTAAAGAAACACGTAATTAACGATTTGAAATGAATTTTCATAAGATACCGTCCGGTTAACCGATCTTATATATGGCCTTACATTTGCGCCATCACATGTTCTTTGTGTGTACCAATTTTCATCAAGATTGGTCAAGCCGTTCTTGAGCTATAAGAATACATACAGACAGATAGACAGACAGACAGACAAAAATGAGAAAAATAGTATAATGTGAATCTACATCATAAAACGATTATTTAGCACAAAATTAGGTGACAAAAAACATGTACAGACAGAACCAATAGATTTATATATATTTGATAGTATATTTACCACATAAAAATTCCGATTTTATTGTTTATGTTACATTATTTAATCTTTACTTAAATAGCAAACTTATAAAAGTAGATAAGAAGGATTGTATTAATAACATTTATCTAAATTTCGTTTAGTATCTTAGCTTATTATTACATACTAAGAATTCATTAAATAAAATGAGCATTGGCACTTTAAAGCTTGGAATCTTGCCAAGTTTGAGCAATGCTATTAATAACTTGCGTAAACCCGTAGATAGAGTAATATGTCACTATCATGTACGACTGTATTAGATGCTGAATATTTATTTATTATACATCTATATTATTGAATAGAATGAGTTACGATGTAGGTGCTTGATTCTAAAAAAAAACGCTGCTGAAAATGGTTAAGAATAAAATAATTATTCAAATGTTTTGATATGTAAAAGTGAAAGTGTAGTAAAAGTGTAATTAAATATTTTTATTATATTAAAATATATCTGGATACAATCTATAGATATATTAATACGTGTACTGAATTGTTTTTTAACCTATAAACATTGTGAAGCTTATTTCTTCTTATGTAAAAGATTTTTAGATTACATAGTTTAGTGACGTAATGTTATGTTGTTCAACGATTCATGTTATCACTCTTAATCATTTCAAATATGAAATATAGGTTCTATATTCAAGAAATAAGTTATAGACACCAACTTTAATAAGCTATGATATGCAAATACAATTTTGTAATAAATAACCCTTTGAATTATATACAACTGAAACATCTTCAAAATTCATGAGCAGTATTTTAATGGCATTTTCCTGTTACTGTATTGCTGTAAGATAGCTTCGCTGCCCCGTTTCCAATTTCCACCGTGTATAATCTCACGTCTGTAAACACAAACAGTGCAATTGAATTATTATTGGAACAACTACTGACTTGAAATGGAATCGTTCTACTCGTTAAGTTTCCACATCAAAAATAACTTCATTACATTAGATGAAATATATGCTTCAATTTCAGATTACAACAAGCTTTTTTTTATAGGAAAGGTAGGCGGACGAGTATATAGGCCACCTGATGGTAAGTGGTCACCGACGCCCTTAAACATTGGCAGTGTAAGACATGTTAATCATCGCTTACATCGCCAATGTGCCACCAACCTTGGGAACTAAGATGTTATGTCCCTTGTAATGTTTGCCTGTTTTACACTGGCTCACTCACCCTTCAAACCGGAAGACAACAATACCAAGTACTGCTGTTTTGCGCTAGAATATCTGATGGGTGGGTGGTACCTACCCAGACGAGCTTGCACCAAGCTCTACCATCAAGTAAATCTTTGAACACGAAAGAAATATATATTATCTCGAACATAATTTAAAAAAAGATTTTATGTAAAGAATAATTTAGAAGATATACACCATATGTGAAACATTTTGATACGAATGTTTTAAACTTTGAATTATTTTATTAAAATCTCATTTCTCAGGTTGTGGTAACGTTTGGTTCATTTAAATAATGCCTTCCTAAGCTTTTTCATCGTTATATTCTGCTGAGACTTTACATCTTACACACACTCTATATATTTATTGTATAAATATACCACTTAGCCCGTCTTGCTTTGCATAGTTCGTCTTAAGCTTTTCCAAACATAGATCATCAATTCTTAGTGCTATTGTGATATTCATTATTATTATGAAACCAATTTCACGGGACAAATCAGGTGTAGGGCTAAAAGCATAACATGTATTTTAGTTATATTAAATAACTTTACCTTTTAGATTACGCTATATCAATCAGCATTTTAATCTAAACTAAACTAATTTAACTGGAAAAACATTACAATCACTTTCATATATGTATATGTCGGATTAAAATGATTTTAATTTAAAGATTGTATATAATAAATTTAGCACATCGTTCTTACCTCCATTGCATCGTAGTTCTAACATTTGACTTTTCAATTTCGTGTATTTTCATTAAACAATTTCACATAGTTGCACTTATCAAATCTCATACTCTTATCTCATTGACGTACATCATGCATTTACAGATCTTATAAATAACGCCGACATAAACCCGTACATCATAAGATATTATGATGGCTGCACTAGCAATACGTGAAAGATAAATCGACTTTGCGCTTAAACTGAGAAAGTATGTTTATATTGGTTGTACAATATCAACGTTATTGTAATAATTGTAAATCTGTTGAATAGGAAACTGTAGTGACATTGATCAAAAGAAATGACCTAAGGTTGATGAACATTACTACAAAAACCGGATGTAAATGTTTTTATAATCTTGTCTTGTTCAAAGTTGTATTTATAAGAAATAGTTATTGCTTAAACCTTCGTTTATCACACAGCGTTTTTGCAAAGCACGTATGCGATTGGTTTTATTTTTTTGATCTAATATAATGTAAAAAATTGCAAAGTTTATCGTATAGCTTTATAGCCATTATGTCAAAAAATATGTCAGCAAAAAGAACTTAACGTATTATTTACTGTGTTATCATATCACCATCACAGGGTTAGGTTCTGATATTGTTTTTTTTTCTTTACAAAAATCAAATCTCCACAGATGTGTTGGCCGTGCTTTTGGTGTTTCTTTCCTATTATTTTAATGCCTTTCTTTATATGACTTTATGTTTTTCTTTCCAGCCAGCGTGATAATCGAAATTTAGTATTATTGATACCAATTTAATTGCATTCTGGTGTTTATCTTTTATTATTGCGACTACTCTATTCATTTTTCTGTCCCATCTGTCTTCCTTGAAAGGGTGTTATTAGTCTTGCATAATTGGCCGTCTACACTATTCCAGTGGCGCATATCTTGCTGAAACCTGTTTTATGGATGTTAAATATTTTTAACGTCTATTTTTCTTAAAATAACGATACACCTACTGTATAGGCTTATTAATATATCTGAAATTATTATAACTGTAATCCACGACTGTGGGGAACCGCACGTTTATACGAATCATAAAGTATGTATGTAAACTGTATACTTATTATTCTTAATAAATAATTAGGTATGTGCCTTATTGCTAAACTGTATACCTTATATTTACTTGCTTTAAGTTCAAACTTCGTATCTGTCAAATAACATAGTTATCCTCTTATTACATATATTGGAACATACATATGTAACTTTTTTTTCTAATCATAGTAAGCGAGCACAATTATGGGATTTACTCAAGCGCGGCAGATTAACAATCCTTTCAACTCGGTGGTAGAGCTTTTACTCAGTGGTAGAGCTTTGTGCAAGCTCGTCTGGGTAGGTACCACCCACTCATCAGATATTCTACCGCAAAACAGCAGTACTTTGTATTGTTGTGTTCCGGTTTGAAGGGTGAGTGAGCCAGTGTAATTACAGGCACAAGGGACATAACATCTTAGTTCCCAAGGTTGGTGGCGCATTGGCAATGTAAGCGATGGTTAACATTTCTTACAATGCCATTGTCTATGTTGGTGGTATATTGTTGGTGACCACTTACCATCAGGCCCACATGCTCGTCCGCCTACAAATACAATAAAAAAAAAATAACATACCCCTTATGTTGCCCCTTACCTTGCACTCTGTTGAGTACCTCCACCAAATATAAACGGCCTTATTTATAAACGTTGCTTAGTTACTGTTTAGCTAAACACTGATTTGTCTCTTTCTGTCATTATTGATTTGACATACGAAAGAAGAAGACAAAATATTGTTTAACTAATCACCAGTTAAATAACGTTTATGAATAAGGCGGAAAGTATCTACATAGAGTCGCGCGTCTAGGGCAACCGATCGCAATAGTAAAAAAATAAATAGTTAAAAATACTCCAACACGTCAGATTAAGGTATGGTAGGTTACCTAATTACGAGTACTTGCTGAAAAGTGTGCCTTTCAATAATCTGACGATTTGAGATTGAGTCACAAGCTTGCAAAAAAAACGTTACCTAGACATTCTCGAGCGTGGTTGATTTTGTTTTTTTATGTTGAAGAAAATAATGGAAAAAATATAATCTGTAGATTTCCACAAGCCGAAGTAACAAAATTGGTCAATAAAGCTTAAAATGTGCAGCTGTAGTGAAACATTTATCCCCACTCGGCGCTTACTAACATTTTTATTCAATTTCATTTATTGTCCTATTTTGTTCTGAATATGTATTATAACTAAAAGAAACTTATTTATTATCCTTTGCATGCTATTTATCCGTGTATTTTATTTGTAACTTTCGGTAATCAAAAAAAATAAAAACGTGTTCTGAAAATCCCTCCAAATAATAATTGTTACATTACGGATCGGCCCGACTACGATATCAAGCTGAATCGTCTGTATAGTAATCTGACGCGCTCGATTATTTCAAAATAGCGATATCTTTTGCATTCTTAAAAACGCCACGGGCGTCCCATTCATCTTGGTGGGAGCTTTTATTTCTTTTTTAGGTTCACTTAACATCTGAAAATCAGACTCGCTCGAATAATTTTTTCCCTTATATTTTACTCTTCCGTACGGCCACCTCCACAATGCAAAACAACACATTAACATACCTTCGTCATCAGAGACACAGAGCATATAAACTATCAATAACTGACAAGGTCTGGTATTTTCATGTGACTAATTTTTTACATTTGTGAAAGCCTGCATTTCCTCACTGATAAAATACATATAACCTTTTATGTTTTCTTCTATCAAATCTTCAAAATCCACTCATCACGTAAATGACCATTAAGCATCTTGGGCTCCCTTCCTATTATTTCCATTTAAGTACTATGCTCGCTTGCTAAATTTAAACCGCACTCACAACAAAGATCGACAAACAATCCGGGGCAATCGTTTTCACTTTTAAACCCATCGATTATTATTATTGTTATTCAGAGAGCGTTCGACTCTGGCAGCATATAATTGCCAGTCACATGTCCTACTATCTTACATAAATATCAACATTGTCCTACTAATTGAACTTTGTCGATTTAAATAACAAACCCTTACACAAATATTAAATACTAAGCTATAGACGTCTATCACGATTTAAAATAACTACTGTGACGTAACGATCAGTCTCGTTGAATTGAAACTGGTTTTACGTATGAATATTTCAAGTGACTTGTTTTGATTCCAAAGACCATGTCTCACAGCAGGCAGCGTGCATAGTCTTAGAATAAGTGTTCAGCGGACAGATATCGGAGATATGCCTTCAGTACGCGGCATATGACGGTGACATGCAGTTAAATTGACATTATGTCCTAGCACCGCCACGTGCTTCATTTAGTTATTTCATTCTACATACAAAATATTTATTAATATTAACTACATAAGTTCGGATATTATTTGTAAAAATAAGAAAAGTACTAAAAATAATAAGACAAATGTCGTTATATCTTATATTTACATCGGTTAATAAGCAATTAAATTACTGCATCTTTTTTTAAACTAAATTTCAAACTTATTCTTGGCAGACGATTTAACGCTCCGAGCGTGAATTCCGTGAAGTGCAAAATGCATTGTATCTTAATTTTATAGATACGTTTATTATGATTCCTATATTATTTCTTATATCAATTTCTAAAGTTGTTAGTTATTTCCTGTAGTTTTCATTGTTATTCAAATCAATGATAATACTAATTAATTCCCAATTCTCTAGATGTCCATAATTGCATCAGTGTGCGTAGTTTTATAGTCTACAAGATTCCCCGCCCATTTTATGTGTAAGTTCTATTAAAAAATGTATTCGTGTTGTTATTTTTTTAATGTGTGTTAATTTTTTTAATGTGAGTGAGTTTTTAGTGTGAGTGACACTAACTAAAACACAATGCATATTACCCAGATATCTGTGGTTCACCAGTTCAGAAACGAAATGGTTTTTCGTAAAGATAAGACACAAGATAAAAACATTAAATACTGTCATATGTACGTGTCAAAAAACACTCACGTTATATATTGTAGGCATATATTTCGTAGAGCTGTTCTTTTCTAAGTTTTATATTAGTAGTAGTAACAATTCCGTGCAAAGGGAAAGTAATCTAAATACTTTTTGTAATAATTGATATTATTTCCTTAAATGAAAAAAAAAAACAATTACTTGTGATTTGGACTGCTTTGAATAATAAATAAAATACGACAGTTCGTCTTTAAAAATTTCAAGGACTTTTAACAAGGTTTTATCATTTACGATATTTAATAATCGTTTCTTCGAATGTTATCTGAGTTTATTTGGTAAACTTTTTCTGCTGAAATAATTAGTTATAAATATTAAACTTAACAAAATATATAAATATTTTTTATAAATCTTTGTTTTCTAAGTTTTAATGGAATTATTTATTTCTAAAAAGTAACTTTACTATAGTTAACGCTTTTAAAAAAAATAACTAGGTGGAATCCCAGTATTTTATAATTTAATTTAAGACAAATTAAATTTGCAAAAACTCTTTTCCAAAACTTATTGCACTATTTTTTATGGAGGTTACCGGACGTATAAATTAACAATAGCGACTAGATTAACTGACCGCCGTAGCGTTAGTAGCCATTTTGAATTTTAGAGCAATTGCTTCTGCTCTGTATAATTTTAAACTTTAAATTCGGTTAAGTTAATCATCATTACAGTACAATATAAGTTCCGTCTAATTTGAACTGGCGAATGATATTAGAGGCGTTAACAAAGTCGTATAATTATCAAAATATTATATTATATTATATTTAGTATCTGTTGAATATTAAAGAAACAAAACAGAATCGGTCAAAACAAAAAATAATGATAGTAAAATTCAATAATTAAAATGGTTAAACGATATAAATAAAGAAAGAAAAAGAATTCAATGTTATGTTCACAATAATATCATATCATTTTCAAAAATTTAGAAAATCAAACTATAGGTAATGGATTTTCCAATAATCAAATCCATTCCAACAACGTCCAAATGTAGAATAATATGAATGCCTTTCGTGCTCAGATTATAAAACAACTCGTAGTAAACAATTCGAATTTGGAGCGTTGCGATGAATTTGTAAGCTCGTCGCGTCTGCTTAATGACTCAAAAAGTAGCTTTAAACAAAATGGAACCGACTTATCAAAATATTCACAAAAATGTGAAAACAACAAAATTGCGGGTTTCTGTCCAAAGGTATTATTATTATATGAAACAGAACTAATATACCTTAAACTGACATTTGTAATTATTTACATGAGTTTCACTTACATTATATCTCACTAACGGTTCATCCGCGGCTTGGCCCGCGACATAATCAAAAATAATAAAATATGTTAATTATGGTCTATTTTAACTGTGAAAACAGTAAATTTCAAGCAGATCGAACCATTTTTTTATACTAATGTTTCCAATCCATTTCTCCCGTTTGGGGTTGAATTTTCAAAAATGACAAAATACGTATTCATTTATTTTTGCTCAGATGCTTTAAAATTAAATTTCATGCTTATTACGTCAAAAATGACGGATCAGCCATACAAATTTTCAACCTCGTATTAAACCTTCTTGCGGGGTAGTTTTTAAAATCCCCTGAAATACGTATTTTTCTATATCTAACCAGAGACTTGTATATAAAATTTCATGCTTCTTATATCAAAAATGACGAACCCGCGATACAAACTTTCAACTCCTATTTCACCCTCTTGCGGGGTAGTTTTTAAAAAACCCTGAAATACGTATTTATTTATTTTTAAACAGAAGCCAGTATATAAAATTTCATGCTTTTTACATTAAACTTTCAACACCTATTTCACCCTCTTAGGTGGTGAATTATGAAAAACTCTGATTTGTGTACTTATTTATTTCTATCCAGAGGCTTGTATATGAAATATCATGCTTTTAACTTTGGAAATGACGGATTTCCATACAAAGGTTCATCCCTTATTTCACCCCTCTTTATTTTCCAAAAATCCTTTCTTAGTACGCGTTTTCATTATAAAATGCATCAACTATCAAAATTTTAAGCCTGTAATCCAAGTGGCTTAGGCCCTGCGTTGATGAGTCAGTCAGGACAAGTCTTTTTATGTATATATATAGATAAGATAATGTTTGATATTTCTTAATTACCGTACGTTTCACTCAATTTGAGATTTTGAATTTTTCTCTTTGTTACACACCAGACATGTTCGGTTATGCGTAGGTATATCAACTTTCAGACCACTCCAAAACTGTAGTGATACTCTACATAATAAGTAATGATTAATTAGCTGGCAAAAAAATATTTCGGTTCGATTTTTCTTTTTCTAAAGGGGTTCCCGGATACAGGTAACCCACTTAGCCCCGGCGGCTATTAAGGCGGGAGGAGAAGGTGCGCATAGCGTTGACGCCTCCTCCCCGGTCTTCTTCGACGGATCGAATCAGCGGAGGCACTTTCCTCACGCTGCCGCTCCGCAGCCTCTTTCTGCTACATGACACTCTCGCAGAAGGAGACCATTTCCAACCAGCACGTCTCGCTGTCGAGCGTTATTAACGCCATGCTCGACATATCTCCGCCGAATGTCGCCGCCAGAATATGCCTCTGAGGCCCCCACGCAGCACACTCCGTCAGGGTGTGGTGCGCCGTGTCCAGTGGCGAACCACACTCTTGGAAGGAGGGTGATATTTCCCGCCTCGCTGTCTTGTGCAGGTACTTACAGAAATAGCCATGTCCGGTAAGCACCTGCGTCAGCTTAAACGTAAGTGTGCCACTTTTCCTTACCCAGCGACTCAAGTGGGGCCGAATCGCCTCCACTGTCGCCAGGCCTGCTGATGTGGACCTTAGGTCCTCTTCCCATCTATGAATCAGGGCTTGCTGGGCTAGAGCCCCGATTCGTCCCACCTCCGCGGATCCTGGCCGCCGCTCGCTCTGGCTTTCACCCGAAACTACAGGTACACTTCAGCCAGCACCTCCGATGTTAAGCAATCCTAAAAGAATAAAAAAAAAACTCTCAATCGATAACATAGACATCTAGGTCACTGATAACCTGAAAGCAACCATTTCAATATATATTTGGAAAATCGCAAGCTGTATATCAAATGATAAATTTTGAGTCTACGTATTACACAGCTAGTATGTACAAAGGCTCTTATTAATATATTTTGTTTTACGAATCTTCTTATCAATTTTCATACTATTTTAAGGTATCTGGGCATACCAATTTGAAAATGATTTACTGGTAACATTGAAATTAGACTACTAGGTCAGTCGGTCAGGCATATTTGTCACAGATGATTGCGCCGAGATGCAATTACGGGAGAATATGGTATGGCGTGTATGTCATATCTTATGTTACGCGTATGTAAACTTGGTGGTAGAGCTTTGTGCAAGCTCGTCTGGGTAGCTACCACCTCATCAGATATTCTACCGCAAAACAGCAGTACTTGGTATTGTTGTGTTTCAGTTTAAAGGATGAGTGAGCCAATGTAATTACAGGCACAAGGGAAATAACATCTTAGTTCCCAAGGATGGTGGCGCATTGGCAATGTAAGCGATGGTTAACATTTCTTACACTAACAATGTCTAAGGGTGTTGGTGACCACTTACCATCAGGTGGCCCATATGCTCGTCCGTCTATCAAAAAAATGTACTCGAAGACTTCGAAATAATCTGATAACCTTTTGACAACCGCTTAGGTATATTAAAATAACCCACGCTATGACAGGTAACAAATAATTTTTTTTCAAATAATGAAAATTTTATAGTTTTACTATTTTTATAAACGCTTTTTAAGCAACTACCTAGTTTTTATGACTTCAGCATAATGTACATACTAACAGTTTCGTATGATTGTTGTTTTTAACAAATCCATTAATCTAATTGTAAGGTAAAAAGGGTGTTTAAATGTTTATTGTTATGTTAAATTATATATCTAATAAGGGAAATAAAAATAAAAATTGATAGAGTTGGAAAAATGGAAATAAAAGCAAACCTCAAAAGAATAGTGCTCCGGTAGTCTGTAAGAAATACTATTGTCAAGTTCTTAGTTAAAACATATGTCTATGTATAGACAAATATTTTAAATACTTTATTTCTTTAATGTATAAGATATATGAGATCGAGGGGTCGCGCGGGATTTTGATATTTCGCTGCCTTTAGGCGCGCTCTTAATTCTAAATTACGATGTAAAAAATAAACTCAATACAATTTTTAGTGAGTAGTTTTTTAATTAACTTATATTACTTGGTGGAAATTTATTATTTATCTTAACCTATGATCGCGGGTTCAAACCCGGGCAAGCACCACTGAATTTCATGTGCTTAATTTGTGATTATAATTCATTTCGTGCTTGATGGTGAAGGAAAACATCGTGAGGAAACCTGCATGTGTCAAATTTCACTGATATACCGAATATTCCATTCATTCACATGTGTATTCCACCAACCCGCATTGGAGCAGCGTGGTGGAATAAGCTCCAAACCTTCTCCTCAAAAAGAGGAGAAGAGGCCTTAGCCCAGTAGTGGGACATTCACAGGCTGTTACTGTTTTCTGTACTGTTATTTATACTGTAGTCGTATGCTTGTTTCTCTTGCTTGTATGCACTGTCCCACCCTAACCGTTGTAACCTATGTTAGGTACATGTTACTAAAGCCCCTACATAATTCACTCTCTTTAAGTTTGTAGAATTTCCAGGAAGTACGTAGTTGATTTTCATCATATTCGTAATTGGGTACAAAGTGCTATTAGCTGTTCGTAGGTGACCTGTGATGGCTATCTTAGTTTTTATGAAAAAACTAAAATAGCCATCACAGGTAACAAGATAAACAGAGTCCGCAAATTAATCTTGTGCCCGTTTTGAATTCTAAATTACCGCAAGCAGAACGATTTTAAATAAAAAACTTAATAATAGATAAATTATTTTAACTTTTTCTTTTGGGATAAAAGAGACTTGAATTGGAGAAGCAAAAAAATTATTCATTTTAACAAATACTGAAAAGTTGCAAAATACGAAAAAGAAAACCTTTATACACAAAGTTCTGTACCATATTTTCAATAATGGCGTTATTGAAAGTATGTTATATAAAGCAATATGTCGAATCATGATAAATCCGCTAAATAATTAATAAAAATACTAATCAATCTTGTATAAATTACCTTTGGTATACTGGTGTAATAAACATGTATGTGCATTTTATAGACAACAATAACTCTTAAATTAAGTCCGGTGGTAAAAATATTATCTTTTTTATAAATTTCAACATGTGAAACACGAATTTCCTAATATTTTGTTTTCACTTGAACTCAAATATAAAATATTTTCCGCTGGCAGAAATTAAGCCCGACCGGGATTTACATATAAATTACATCTCAACTGAACCATTCAGTTTTAATAGCAACCGAAACCATAACATTAAATCAGGTGAATTTAAAAAATGAAGACGCTGAAAACTTAGAACGAACACTTGAAAGGGTCTGAAGCCGCGCTCTGCTTTTATCGAAACAGCGAACGCGCATTTTCATTGAAGCATTCGTCGCTCAAGAGCCTACTTCGAAATAATTATACTTGTCAAAGAACACAACGGTATTACAACATATCTCGTTTTACGAATCTTGTGTTAAGAAAAAAATACGGCAACTTTTTAATAATTAAATTAAATCAAACAAGAATAAACGCGTAAGTATACTTAGGTACGTGTAAACTAAATGTTATTTCATCGCTTTACAAGTGTTGGCGAAGTTTCGAACTTTCTTTTACATATTAACTATTAAAGTATTGGCTTATAATTTTACAAAAGTTGTTTTATTATTACAAGCTATTCTCATGATCACCTCGCTGGAATAGTGGCTAGCTTATTACACAAATCTGGGTGCAAATCCAGGATATTATTTTAGTAGGCCTTATAAATAATTTATTATAATAATTTTGTTGTTTCATTTTTTTTATTTGATTAATTCTGTTGTATTAGTAGTTGACTGCATCGTTGGTCTAGTGGCTAGATATAAGGCCGCAGACCCGGTGATCCTGGGTTCAATTCCCAGGTCGGGCCAATCAATTGTTATTGGGTTTTTCTGTCAGAAAATTCTCAGTAGCAGCTCGGAGTCTGGAAGTTGGAAGTCTGTACACTCCCGTGCTTCGGAAAGCACGTAAAGCCGTTGGTCCTGCGCCTGAACTCTTTCCGGTCGTGTCGGATTACCGTCCCATCGGATTATGAGAGCTAAGGAATAGTGAGTGCACCTGTGTTTGCGCACACACTTGTGCACTATAATATCTCCTGCGCAGTTGGCTAATCTCTCTTGAGGCTGGCCGCCGTGACCGAAATCGGTCTGGAGGACCTTATTAGTAGTTAAGATTAGATTTTAATTTTTTTATATAGGTTAGTTTGGTTTATATTACTTTTGTTACAATGGTTAATGTTGTTTACGCCTTTAAAGACGTGTCACCTCGTATGAGTACCTGTTTATGTTGTTAATTTTAAGTGTTTAGTGATAAGTTGATGGTGTAACTATCTCAATAAATAAATAAATAAAATAAAATAAGAATAGCAAGGAAGTTGGCAGTGTGAGTGTGCCTCGCAATGAGATTAATCACAGATTAATCAAGGCTATGTTAAGGCTACTACGTCTGTGTCACTTGGCTAGTGGATTTTCAAATTCGTTTACGAAGATGTTAGTCAAACTATATACCAATTATAATAGTACTTACATATGAATTTATCTATTATACCACAGTAACGTATATGTATATCGTCAATATAACTTTTACTTGTGATTGTTATTTTTTACTTATTTCATTGAAATATCACATATTTTAAAAACCTCACAATGGTCAATACTAATCATATACAAATCGGCATTGCGAATGAAATTGATCCTAAATGGACAACAATCCCTTTCAAAATACATTGTATACTTAAAAATCGCAAAACATTTCCCAGGTACAAAAACTCATCGAATAAGTGACCAACATACAGTCATCAGATCCTTCTCGACTTCGCATGGGTAAAATAAGGGATTTAGCCTTGACGTTTTTTTTTAAATAACGATTAATTGTACAATTAATAAAGCGATATTTTTATCAGCCCGCCTCTTATTTTCTTACGTTTGTTCAAATATCTTGTAATCTACGACTATCTTAAACCGTTCAAAAATAATGGAACAAATTGCAAGACAACTTGAAGTGCTTGAAATTAATGTTTTATATTTTATAAGCTGAGCCGCGCCACAAGTAAACGCACGGAGGAGACGCGCCGGGGGGGGGCGAGTCGAAGAGGATCGTGCGGCCGCGTCGACTACTACTCGGCGACGAACCACTGAAGACGCGAACAATACATACTGCGACCTATAAAATATAGCCATCAATACAGTCCACGTGGTTTAATTGAAAGCGCCCATTAGGAACCAAACAGTGGTCCTTCAGGATTCACCTTACCCTTACGATCGCGCATCGGGCTTTGGAAACGTCGCCGAGTCACCTTCAAGAGGACAAATTGCGACGCCATTGTTATCGAACCTGCCTTGCGATCGCGCATCGGACTTTACGCAATTAAGTCTGTGTCATATATTATAATGATATTTTTATATAATATATTTCGAGTCCTTGCCGGTTGGCAAACTTATATAAACAATTTTAGCCGAATTTTTTCGAGAAAGTCCTAAACTGCTAATCTGTTTGTATATTTACTAATGTGGTAGTTTCTTTGTTTGAGTTCATGTTAAACATTAAATACCACTCTAAGCTTCTTCAAGAGGAATAATCGGGAAATTATTTGCCTACTATCTATTTATGTTTGAATAACGAGAGTCAGTTTATGCAAATTGAATTTGATAATAACGCTATCGTTATTTCGGTTAAAAAATAATATAATATATAACTATACCTACGAACAATACATATTCCTATTGTGAATTGATTTCGCATACTCATGCTATCTCTGTCTCAAACGTTTTTTATTTTCTTTTTTTTTTTATATAGTCCTTACCAAATAGACTTTCTCTTTTAATGAAATCAATTAACTTCCGAAGACACCAAATTGAACCTGAATTCTTTAACATTCCAAAAACCAAAATATTGTATAATTAATACAGTCTCTAATAACGAACGCCACGAAATTTTACTAAAGTTAAAATGACTTTTGAAATCGTTTTATAATCTTTAAATAATAACATTTCGAACTGATGATCACTTTAACTTCAATTAAAACCTTTCAATTATAAAATATTAAATCCGTTTTGTATTTTTATTTAAGTTACTTGAGTATTTAATAAAATGTACAATTCCGCGAAGGAATAAAAGGAACGCAATGAAATAATTAAAATTGCAATCTGTTGGAAAAAGGCAAAGCCACGTGAATCGTGTACCGGCTTCATGTGGGTAGACCGTCAGTTACGAACTTGAAAATTTAAACTACGATTTATTGAGAGTATAAGATATTTTATTAACCAATGTTGTTTTTAAAATTACGTAAAATTAATTAATATTTGGAGTTTATATTTTCAACTCTTATTCGCAACATATACCTAATGTAAAAATTTTTGCTTACTATTTTGTATTTACTTATAACGTAAATAACTAAAAACATTGTAGTAGCTTATATATTACAAAGACACCAGGTAATTTTTTACTTTCTTTAATATAAGTAAAAGGATTCACCGGATACTAAGTCTTTGTTCATTAATTAATTTATACACATTCATCGGTTATTTATTAATTTATTGGTAATCAAATAGCGTACCATTGAGTCATATAAGATGAGCTTATATTTTTTACTATAAAGGATGCAATTATTTTTAGGTAATTTATTTTAATTAAATAAACTACCACTAATTAATTATTTTTTAGCTGTGGACGAAAATGAAAACCTACCATTTGCGCAAACAAAATGCTTTATTTTCCATCACAGTATTTTATTAAATAATAATGTAACCTCAAACCAAATTATTAGATAATTATTCCACTAAACAGGGAACAATTACAATTTGTTAGTAGAGTATTTTCCAGGAGCTACTATTGATTTTACCTGATAGCAATAATGAAGAGTCATTAATTTCGTAGATCTGTAATACATATAATAAATATTAGGTCCTTACATATGAAGTTGGCGTTTTGTACGGGAGGAATATAAAGTCAATTTTTTTTTTGTAAAATCTATTTCATTGATCATAGTTTGCACCGTTGTTATCTAAGCAATTTTGCCATCTCATAGGTAGGTAGGTAGTTCATTGATCCCTTTACTAAAATAACCATGGGGGCGAGAATCAATAAACTCTT
This sequence comes from Nymphalis polychloros, assembly GCA_905220585.2. Taxonomy (NCBI): domain Eukaryota; kingdom Metazoa; phylum Arthropoda; class Insecta; order Lepidoptera; family Nymphalidae; genus Nymphalis; species Nymphalis polychloros. The sequence goes on from HG992247.1 coordinate 8,903,849, forward strand.
TGAAAGCGGTTTGGACTGCCGCATCGGAGTTGAATTTTTTTCCTTGTAAGAAGTTGTCCAAATTCCGGAAAAAATGGTAATCTGTTGGAGCAAGGTCCGGGGAGTACGGTGGATGTCACAGACATTCCAATTGTAGCTCATCTAACTTAGTGGTTGTTTGTTGTGCAATGTGTGGTCTTGCGTTGTCGTGAAGCAACAGTGGCCTAGAGCGGTTGACCAATCTCGGTTGTTTAGCAGCTAGTTCTTCCTTCATGTTTTGCAGTTCCTGATAATAGATATCTGCCGTAATCGTTTGGCCAGATTTTAAAAAGCTGTAGTGAACGACACCGGCGCTAATCCAACAAACACTCACAAGTAACTTTTTCTGAATCAATTTTCGTTTAGGGCAGGATTTGGCTAGGTCTTCAGGGTTCGGCCATTGCGCCGAGCGCTTCCGATTATCGTACAGTATCCACTTTTCATCACAAGTTATGATTCGATTTAAAATCCCTTCATTATTGTGTCGGTTGAGCAAAATAACACAGCAGTCGACGCGTGTTTGCAAGTTCGATTCACTGAATTCATGAGGTACCCATCGTTCAAGTTTTTTTTACTTTCCCGATTTGCTTCAAGTGGTTAATACAGTTTTATCACTTACCCCGAAGCCTGCAGCTATCTCTAAAGTGCTATGTGATGAATCCGCTTCCAAAATAGCCTTTAATTAATTTCCGGAACGAAAACGTTGAAACCAAAAACGTATCGAGCTTTCTTTTGCGACACCAGCGCCGTACACATCATTAATCCTTCAAGCTGTTTCTGCAGCACTGGTGCCACGGTAGAACTCGAACTCGTAAATATACCGATATTTCATGTTTTCCATCGTGCGGTAATAAGCGACGCCAAAGAAAAAAATAATGAGGAAAAAACAAATGAATGACTGTTTTCAAAACTCAAATGTACCAGCTAAATGAATTTATAAATTTGAATTTGGAATTCTTAACTAAAGAGGAGATATTTCAGCTCAAAGTGGTCAATACGACAAAACGCTAATTACATATGTAAGGACCTAATATAAATATTACCAACATTAATCTATTTTAAGCAACAGATTTTTAATTTTAATTAATCAATAGATACACATATATTGTTGTACAATACGATACAATACTCTTTATTGTACACCAATTACTCTAAAAATAAAATACAGACAAGGAAGATGTATAACAGGTGGTACCACCGTAATTGGTATCGTTATATCGCACCCTATTCACGAAGATGGAAACGGATATAGCATGTACATCTGTCGTCCGATGAGAAATAACTGCGCGCTTATTACATTTCTAAAGTTGAAAATATTCTAAATATTTACAGCACTTCCTAATATAACGCTTGTTTTTAAAATACTCAGATCCGTAGCTTCTATGAGTCTATTGCATTTTGGTACTATATATAATAATAAAAAACACCATTTTACTTTTTTCAGATTGCTTCTACAATACAGCAGTGCAAGCAAGTAATTTAGAGCTTGCGATAATTATTATTACCTGAGTTTTATTTGGGTTAACGTTTAATGGGTGACACCTATCTGAAATTTTACAAAAGATTTACTCCTATTTGCCACAGGTATAGATATATATATATATCTCCTTGGTGGTAGAGCTTTGTGCAAGCTCGTCTGGATAGGTACCACCCACTCATCAGATATTCTACCGCAAAATAACAGTACTTTGTATTGTGTTCCGGTTTGAAAGGTGAGTGAGCCAGTGTAATTACAGGCATACAGGGACATAACATCTTAGTTCCCAACGTTAGTGGCGCATTGGCAATGTAAGCGATGGTTAACATCTCTAACAATGCCAATGTCTATGGGCGTTGGTGACCACTTAACATCAGGTGGCCCATATATGCACGTCCGCCTACCTATGCTATAAAATAAGTGTGAGAAAAGCTGAAACAATTGGGTAAAAGTGCACTGAACATTAGAATATCAATAATGAACATAAAGAGACAAAAATACGCTAACTTGTGCAAACCAGTCACCTTGTCAACCAGCTTTGACAGGACTTCCGAACAAGTTAACGGAAAGTATTAAATCTATGAGCAGTGGCGTAGCATAGGTCACTAACTCGGACCGCATCCTCCGCGCTTTTCAAAAACAATAATATACTCTGAAAAATGTAACGAGAATAAATAATATGTATATAGAAGTTATTGGACCATACATATAAAATGAACGGAAATCTAACGGTGCCTTGGTAATAATAAAGTTACTCTTTAATAAATCAATATTATTTTATCATATTACATGAAAACTCCTGTAAATACCTTTTTTGTCTGTTTACATAAACATAAAAATCAACAACTTATTACCGTGAAAATGTTGTTCAGACGAGACACAAAAACAATAAAATAAAAGAAGAAACCTTTTGTTGAAAATTCAATCTTTATAGTTTGGTTGGAAATTTAATCTAGCCAGTCAGGTTTGTTCAAATATATTACTTACCATGGATTAACAAAATACTAAACATACTAGTAATAATAATAATAATAGTCCTCCAGACCGATTTCGGCCACGGCGGCCAATCTCGAGAGAGATTAGCCAATTGCGCAGGACCTATTATAGTGTACAAGTGTGTTCGCAAACTCAGATGCACTCTCTATTCCCTAGCTATCATAATCCGATGGGACAGCAATCCGACACGGCCGGAAAGAGTTCAGGAGCAGGACCAACGGCTTTTCGTGCTTTCCGAGGCACGGGAGTGTACACACTTCGAGACTCCGAAATTTTACTGAGAATTTTCTGACAGAAAAAACCCCATAACTTTTTATTGGCCCGACCTGGTGATTGAACCCAGGACCACCGGATTTGCGGCCTTATATCTAGCCACTAGACCAACGAGGCAGGAACTACATATATAGTGCCTTAAACACAATTAAACCGACATCGGTTGAAAGCGAGAGTGTTCTCCTTGTCCGGTGACATTATTACAAAAATCAGAAACAACCACAAACCAACAACGCAGTTCTATGCATACTACTGCTACTACTACTATATATATATATATATATATATATATATATATATATATTTCGAAACTTCGAAATTTAAATTAATGTGATTATAACTAGTTAAGTTGAATAGTGTTGTGTTATATATAAGGGCAAATTAATCAAGAACTGTTATGATTCCCCCCTGTTTATGGCTCATCGTACATTCATCCCACATTATGAGGGACATAAAATTATTTCTTACTATTTTTTTGTAACATGTGTAAAATTATTTTATATTTTTTGTTAAAAAATATTTATGACATTTATCAAATTATGATATAAAATTGTCTTTTCTTTTCTTTATATAGAGATAAAGCTTTTAAATAGATACTTGTAGTATCTATTCAAAGGCTTTTTATGGTTATTGTTTAAAACAAAGCTATTTTATGCAACCTTTATATCTACGTCCATATAATAGGGAACTAGCCATGTGTAAAGAACTTTTTTCCTATAACATTTCACATATTCCAGCAATTATTTTCGTTCAAATTTTTTTATTTTAATCCCAGAATTATAAATATTTGTTTTTAATTTTTATATAAAAGACCAAATACTACCCGTACCATGTTAATATTAGAACAGTGTCGCCTGTCGGTGTTGATTTTTTTTTACTGGGAACATGTTTATATAACGCTCAAATAGTTGTATTTTAAGAATGGATGATTAAATTTAATTATTTTTGTGACCATTTAGATTTCTATAAAAGTTTAGGATTATTTACTCAACTTTTCGTATTTATATTAAACACTAGCAGCTGCCCGCGGCTTTGCTCGCGCTTAAGGATAAACGATTGTTTGAAATTTGGATTGGTATGTGATTTTAAAGTAAGAAGCATGAACATGTCTTCTGGTCTACGATTCTGTTGCTTAAATACATCGGTCATCTATCCACGACGTTAGATATAGTTACTAATGTAAATGAGCAAGCGTACGAATTTATTTTTTTATTTTAACAAACTTAGATTAAGCAAAACTAACTCTTTAGGGACTACCAATTAAGCGGTACAAAATGACGGGTTTCTAAGCAATCGTTCAACTCTTTAGGGGTGGAATTTCCAGAGATCCTTCATTCTACCTTAGCGAGTGTTTACATTATAAAATGTATAATGTAACTGCCAAAACTTCGTTTCTAACCCCCGTGGCTTATAATGTATGTATAGATAACAACAAAAATACGTATTTTTTTAACTGATTTTGATGAAATCAAGACTAAACCGAACCTTGAAATAGTTCTTATAATAATTCGGTTATTTCGAATTGTAATTTTAAGACGTTTGAAAGATTAGCCTGCACAGACAGTGTAAAAAAATGATTGCTTTAGTTTTGGTAAATCGTAAATAGCCATATACCTTTAAAACAGGCAGTTATTTTGAAATCACAGACAGAAACTTCAATTTTATTTATATGTATGGATAATTTATTTATTATTTCGTTTTTTAATATAGATTTATGTTCTTTTATGTATACAAAATAAAGTATAAAATACAAGAAACGGTTCTTCTGTCAGAGACTAAATAAAATCATTTAATCAAGGCTACTCATTTAATTAAACAAAAAAATAAGGTGATTTAAAACACATATTGTCTTTTAAACTTGACACACATATCTCAATAAGCTGCTTGAGCGGTCATTTTATATAGAAAGTGTATATAATATACAAAAAAGCAGCTGTACAACAATTTTGATTAAGTTTCAAAAGAAGTGATTTGACCGTTCTGGTAGGTTGTGTTCATTAATTATTTTTAACAAACAAAAATGAGATGACACTTATAGCATTATATAATAAATGAAATAATATACACATCAGCTAAGTTTCCACAACCAATAATTACACAATCATTAAAATAAACAAAAACAAAACATACATAAAATCACACAGCTAAACCATCACAATATTAAGTGAAATCAATAAAGGTGCAGTAAGATATTTTTTCTTACCAAATATTTTAATTAATTAAAACACAAATTAAACAAACCAAAATATAAATTAAATTACATAGCTTAAACATTATAACATTGAGTAAGACCAATAAAGTGCAGTAAATAAATTATTTATATTTTTTTTTTAACCAAATACAATTAAAAGGCAAGCAAGTAAGAATATAGACTACAGTAGCAAATTTATAATAAACTAAAATATTGAATATTATGAAGCACTGGTACATTCATTTTATTTTTTATCACAATACTTTTATTCGGTTTATATTGGGATTAGGCAAATATAACCACATTTCACAATTTCATTCTCTTCTTAATTAGTTGCCTCTCTGACTTCAAGGAATATGCACATCTTCTCTATTCTGTACTGTGTATTGTTTAACCCTTTTACTCCCCCTTCATTACTTGATATTATACTAGTTTTTATATCATGATTGTGTCTTTATTTATTTAATTATTTTTGTTATTTTAATTTTATTATTAATGTTTCTTTTATTTTTTCTTTTATTGAATATTATAAAAACTGTATTTTTATCTGTAAGGCTATGCTTTTTTCTCAATAAATTATTATCATTATTATATTCATTAGATGATGACGACGTCTCACTGCTTTTATTTATGTGCTCTGTATTTTGTTGTTCGATGACCACTATTGTAGCTATCTCTATAGCATTCTGTAGTGACAGATCAGACCACTGATGAATTATCTTTGATGTTTGGGTGAGCTACTCTAACACATATTTGCTATAAATTTATCACTGACTCTTAATTCAACGAAATCGCATTTTAAACTGAAATCTTCTAGACTCGTAATAAAGTTGTTTATATTTTTATTTTTGCTTTATTTTCTTATAAAAAATGCATGTCAGGCCATAGTTAAATTTTTCCTCGGTTCAAAATACTTGTTACATTTATTAATGAGGTCTTCTAAAGTAATTTCTGTTATTTTAATGTAGATTGAATTGAACATTTAGACACCTTTTCCACCTATCGAATGTAATAAAATTGCCATTATTCTCCATTCACACTTCTTATATATAACCTAATACTCCTTATATATTATATCCAGTGGCTAATAAGTATAGTACAAAATATTGCAACCACTTTTTCCACGTTAAATTGTTATTTATTTCGTTGTTTAGAAAAAACTTCGGTAGGTAAAACGTTTGAATTTTTTACGGCCGTTTTAAAACTTTCGACAGGAGCCCGTGAAACACGAATTTACGACAAAATTATACATATTTAAAGTTTTAAGAAGTGATATACCACGTTGATGTTCACAGTAAGCACTTCTAAAACCATGTATTATTGTTATAGTTGTTTTTTAGGCTCTGTTTATACATCTATATACTATTTACGTATTCATTGTCACTGCGTTAACTGACTTGCTCACACGCAGACTTAAAGCGTACTGTTATGAAAGAGATCATAAAGATACACACAATATGTATGCAATATTAGTTTTTATGATAAAAAAACAACATACGAAGCTACTGAAAACAAACACGAAATTGTTAATAAATTTGTTAATGATTTTGACAATGTTTTTGATTTTGACAACAGTGCGCGTACTTTTCTTACAGATAATAATTTATTGATTTTTAGTAGTGATACTAAACTTTTAATTAATAAATATAGAGATTAAAAATTATAGGGCAAAATATAGGATAAATCATAAGCAAAAGAGTAATGTTACATGTAATATTTAATATTTGCTCAATTTGACCATAACCATTACCCTTTTTAATAAATGTTCTACGTGTCTTTAAATTGACATAACTTTATTATTTATGAACCGATTGAAGTAAAACAAACACTAAATGTTAAGTGAAGTACATATTGAACCGATACATAGTGAACCGCACTCAAATCCGTTAAGCCGTTTCTAAGATTAGCGTGCACAAACGCACAGACAAACAGATAAAAATTCTATTAATCATTGTTTTGGATTCTATTGTGTTTATAAAGACCCCCGATGAAAGTTTTACTCATATATCTTCCATGTACAGACATCGACCAGTTACAGATTTATAATATGTATAGATTGTATAAGAACCCAATCCAATTACAACCAAACACATTTTATTTTTTAATTATGCAATATGATAAGCAACTAATAAATATATATATTAAAAAATTTAGAATATTATAAAAATTATGGTAAAATTATGCCTTCCCCAAATAAAAAAGATATTTTTTAAAGTAAATGTAAATCGCCGACTTGAAAGGATTGTATTCATCGCTTAATAATCTAAACGATGAATATCTATCCCTTTTGAATAATGCCTGTAGGTAAGTAACAAGTGTTCCATCAGTTGATGAGAATCTTTTATACTTAAATTTCAATTACTAAAAACCTTTAGGGTAATATATTATCAGTGCAGAGTTCATTGGAGTTCACAGCGACCAATCTCTACGGGTATAACACAAATATTCGAAGCTATAAATATGTGTTCACTGAGGCACGAAGTGCAACACTGCTCCGACCTACTAAGAATCAGAGTTACTAACAACGTTACATTTTTATAGTAAAACAGCTAAGAAACCTGCATATTTTTATGCCAAAGAAATTACGACTGACTGTGTGTTTGTGTGTGTGTGCGTGCGTAAATCTTACAATTTCTCAGGTGATCAGTCCTAAGCTCGAATTTGCATAGCGACGACCAAAATGAGTTTTTCATTAAGAAGAAGCCTTCTTTTTTATTGTATAGGTAGGCGAATGAGCAAATGGGCTACTTGATGGTAAGTGGTCACCAACGCCCATAGACGATGGCATTATAAGAAATGTTAACAATCGTTTACAGCGCCAATGCGCCGCCAACCTTGGGAACTGAGATGTTAATTCTCGTGTGCCTGTAATTACACTGGCTCACTCACCCTTCAAACCGGAACACAAAAATACAAAGTATTGCTGTTTTGTGGTAGTATCTGATGAGAGGATGGTACCTACCCAGACGAGCTTGCACAAAGCCCTACCACCGAGTAAATGTTTCTTATTTTATTATTCTAAATTGTTTCATCATTTTTCATCACTGTATTCGAAATCCATGTTTTGCACAACAAATATATTTTCAGTATATATCAGATCATATTTATTTAAAGTATATAATTAATACATATAAAAGTTTGTACTGAGTAAAACATTGCAGATTAAAAAAAACATTTTTAATAATTATATTGGAACAGCGAAAGTTGCCGCTTGCCATTAACATAGCAACTAACGCTAGACGTCAGAAACATAAAAGGTAAAGTAAAGTAGCAAAGAAGACTGTATATAAAATATAATTTATAAATTTTAATATTCAGCAAAGATTTTCTTAACAAACACTTATATTTATTCTTAAGAGATAGAATAGCGCAATTTTAAAGGTCGTTTAGTATACAATGAGGAAAATAGACACACTGCGACTATTATTATTCAAAAATTAAGTAATTTTTGTTTAAAGAAGAAACGAACGTAAAATATTTATAATCAAGAAACTGAAATACTCAGTCCAAATACTTAACAATTAAAATATCTAATAATTAAAGGATTTTTTTTTTATTTACTTCTATTTGTTAGGAATGTGACAAAATTAAACAAGTACTAACTAATATTCTCTTTGATGTATACAATATCTTTCATAAGATCACGACAGTCCGACTTAAGGGTACGTGTAAGGTCTATTAACTTCATATGAATAAACAAAGACTATAATATAAATAATATGTGTTGTCAAAAATATCACAATAGATCATATCTGTGTAAAATGTGCCTAAAATGTATTAAGTTAAGGTTTGTTTTCATAGTGTGTTCCATATTTGTGAATACATTGGTAGGAACCACTGGCGCTATGCTTGTTACTATTTTAATGACGGTTTGAATGAAAGCATTTTTAACGATGTTCGCGCGATGTTGTATTTGTGCAAAACTGCTGATTCAAAATCATCTAACTTAAACTAATTAACACACTGTTTAAGTTTCTGTATTTTTTTATCAAAAGTATCAAAATCATATTTGAAACCTTATATCAATACAGTTTTTGCTTACTTAATCAATTTTAAATTTTCATTAAAAACAAACGATACAATATCAAAAAGGTTTATTCTCTTTCTTCAGAAAGCTCTTTTTCTTGCCACATTGGCCAATGCGTGCCGATAAATGTTTCACATTAAAAAACGTAAGACTATTTATGAACTATATTAAGAACAATAAACGATACAAAACAAACGTAACGTCTCTAAATATTATAATATCAAGCTTTGTTATCCATCGGTGATTGTCTTACAGTGCTTCAATCTACAATATGCGTAAGGTGACGAAACCAGATGAGGCGCAAAACGTGGGCGACGTGGGCCGCCTACGGCCTCGCAGTCCATGCATTCATTAAGTAGACTTTAGTCATCACCAAACCCATCTGCTAGCAAACAGCTGGTAAAAAAGAAATACCATATTCGTTTTAAAATCCATTAGACTAATGGCACCGCTTCGGCGATTTCATATTAGTTTTGTTATACCTCCGCGGTACGCCTAAGAAAATGAAAGAGCTGTAAGTTTCAGGATTATGTTTAGGTGAGTAGAAGGTAGGCGTTAAATGTAGCGTTATTGATGAAATGAATTAAAGCAGCCTAAAAGAGATGTCTAGCAATATTGTAATATCGTTTGTTATATAAATATGATTCTATTCTAAGGAACACACAAATGCTTTCAAAACAGAATAACAGATAAAACGATTCACGGGGCAAAAGAGAAAATACGATTATAATATATTGCACTTCAACAGAACGTCTATCGTAGTCTAAATTATTGGTTTAGAATTTATATTAGAAAATTATGGCAATTTGCAAATACACTCTCTATTCAAAGGATGTCGATATACCGGGTTTGAACAATGTCTGTCTGTCGCTATTCAATTTATTGAAAAAACGATTATGATCCAAAGAGGAAATTATATCGGATTATGAAAGCAGCGATGAGTTTATATAATCTCCCATATGCCCCAAATCCCAATTTCCGGTATAAAACATTTTTTAAGCACTCTGATTAATTCTTTAGGCAGAAATATAGATTAAGGATTTATATGATCTAAGCAATTTAAAAAAATATTCTAAAACCACGTAATATATTCAAAAACTGCAAAGATTTATACACGTGTTCGATATTGAGAGCAGTCACTGCCAGCGATCCCTGACTTAGAAATCTTGAAAGTAAGAAACAGCTGGTATAATACATAACAAAAAATCATTACATGCAAAACTGTGTGTTTATCGAGTGTCATGGACATACGTGCATAAGTTTCCGGAATGGAACTTAGTTCTGTATCGATGAAATCAGACATCAACTAGGGTTTCAGAAAAATAACGATTGATACAGTAAACAACATAGGTACTATAACAATTACTAAATCGCGAAGAAAATTACGCTTAAATTAATGTAAAAGAATCAATTTATAAAAGTAACTAGAAGATTATTATCAATTATTTTATAAAAGCTTAAAGGTATGTTATGCCTTAACATAATAGCGTGATATTTTATATGTACCCTATATAAACAAGATAGGTGTACTTAAATGTGAAGATAAATTACACTAAGAAATAAATATTTACAATATATATATATATATTTAATTGTAATAAAAGACTGTTGTATTTCAAACTGTTTCAAATATGTGATTACTATTATAGTCTCTCCGTTTATTTAATTTTTGATGTACAAAATCCACAATTTAAAGCCTCTCCAAAATTACTTTCAAAATACATATATATTTATGGCTTTTTAATTGATATAATATATGTTATTTATACTCCAGTGCAAGTTTCTTCTTATACTTATTTACCTATGTATAAAACGATTATTTTCGGTATATTAACGGATATATTTTAAGATAATTAAATAAGATTAGACATTTAATGTAAATTTTACTATTACGTAATTTGGAAAAGTAATTTAGGAGGATGGTACAACTTCATCTGGTGTAGTAATGCGGAATGTGAAATGTGGAATGCGTGGTGTGTGTGTTATCTTGTTGCTATGCGGTAGCGACGTACTGCTACAGTAACTTTTTAATTAAAAAGCATATGTCAAAAAGTGAATCAGAATAACCAAATGGACGGAGTGAAAAGAAAAACATGATTCCTGCATCTGCGTGTGTTTATTTAACCGTTTTTGTTAGGTACTACATTTTACTTATTTTAAAAAAGATGTTCGATCTTTGTCTCAGTCCTTACATTGAACACGTGTAAGTTCATATATGATTCGTTGTCGTTGTTTGAAAGGGAAAATATACTATGCACATACTGCTATACAATACTCATTTTATTGTTATGCGTAAGTAACCTGTAGGCCTTGAAAGCTTTATATAAATAACTATTGAAGACGACTCGTGTGCTTAAAATGTAACCATTTAAACAGCCATAATATAATTTGCTTTTTTAAAGGGTTAAAGTAAAGCGACCGTTTTATGGCAATAAGATTTAAGGACAGGATTTCCATTTGAAATGAGAACGCCGTATTTAAGTTAAACAAAAAAAATTTAGATACTTAATATAATTTTGCATTTTTTTTTTATGGAATAGGTGGAATTGGTCACCATCAAGCGATAAATGGAACAGTTGAAAAGCCGGCTAAAAACACCAATGCATATAATTTTGTATATCTTTAATAATAGTATTTTTTATGAAAACATCATAGCGAAATATATTTTTAATATTTATTTCTTGAAAGACTATTTACAAATGCTATAATAATTGTATTCTCAGACAAATACATTAAAGATACACTCTAGATCTCTATCTCTCCCGTGAACTCTCCCACGAAGATACCTTTTTTTGTACAATTTACACTATAAATCATTTAGCGAAACTTGGGAGACGCGCTCGTAAATTAATATTGGAATGATTCAAATTGATCTCTTGTGAAATTGACATATTTAATTAGATATCTCTATTTAAACGACATGTTGTTCGTCGAAGTCGAAGCTACTGAAAACAAACACGAAATTGTTAATAAATTTGTTAATGATTTTGACAATGTTTTTGATTTTGACAACAGTGCGCGTACTTTTCTTACAGATAATAATTTATTGATTTTTAGTAGTGATACTAAACTTTTAATTAATAAATATAGAGATTAAAAATTATAGGGCAAAATATAGGATAAATCATAAGCAAAAGAGTAATGTTACATGTAATATTTAATATTTGCTCAATTTGACCATAACCATTACCCTTTTTAATAAATGTTCTACGTGTCTTTAAATTGACATAACTTTATTATTTATGAACCGATTGAAGTAAAACAAACACTAAATGTTAAGTGAAGTACATATTGAACCGATACATAGTGAACCGCACTCAAATCCGTTAAGCCGTTTCTAAGATTAGCGTGCACAAACGCACAGACAAACAGATAAAAATTCTATTAATCATTGTTTTGGATTCTATTGTGTTTATAAAGACCCCCGATGAAAGTTTTACTCATATATCTTCCATGTACAGACATCGACCAGTTACAGATTTATAATATGTATAGATTGTATAAGAACCCAATCCAATTACAACCAAACACATTTTATTTTTTAATTATGCAATATGATAAGCAACTAATAAATATATATATTAAAAAATTTAGAATATTATAAAAATTATGGTAAAATTATGCCTTCCCCAAATAAAAAAGATATTTTTTAAAGTAAATGTAAATCGCCGACTTGAAAGGATTGTATTCATCGCTTAATAATCTAAACGATGAATATCTATCCCTTTTGAATAATGCCTGTAGGTAAGTAACAAGTGTTCCATCAGTTGATGAGAATCTTTTATACTTAAATTTCAATTACTAAAAACCTTTAGGGTAATATATTATCAGTGCAGAGTTCATTGGAGTTCACAGCGACCAATCTCTACGGGTATAACACAAATATTCGAAGCTATAAATATGTGTTCACTGAGGCACGAAGTGCAACACTGCTCCGACCTACTAAGAATCAGAGTTACTAACAACGTTACATTTTTATAGTAAAACAGCTAAGAAACCTGCATATTTTTATGCCAAAGAAATTACGACTGACTGTGTGTTTGTGTGTGTGTGCGTGCGTAAATCTTACAATTTCTCAGGTGATCAGTCCTAAGCTCGAATTTGCATAGCGACGACCAAAATGAGTTTTTCATTAAGAAGAAGCCTTCTTTTTTATTGTATAGGTAGGCGAATGAGCAAATGGGCTACTTGATGGTAAGTGGTCACCAACGCCCATAGACGATGGCATTATAAGAAATGTTAACAATCGTTTACAGCGCCAATGCGCCGCCAACCTTGGGAACTGAGATGTTAATTCTCGTGTGCCTGTAATTACACTGGCTCACTCACCCTTCAAACCGGAACACAAAAATACAAAGTATTGCTGTTTTGTGGTAGTATCTGATGAGAGGATGGTACCTACCCAGACGAGCTTGCACAAAGCCCTACCACCGAGTAAATGTTTCTTATTTTATTATTCTAAATTGTTTCATCATTTTTCATCACTGTATTCGAAATCCATGTTTTGCACAACAAATATATTTTCAGTATATATCAGATCATATTTATTTAAAGTATATAATTAATACATATAAAAGTTTGTACTGAGTAAAACATTGCAGATTAAAAAAAACATTTTTAATAATTATATTGGAACAGCGAAAGTTGCCGCTTGCCATTAACATAGCAACTAACGCTAGACGTCAGAAACATAAAAGGTAAAGTAAAGTAGCAAAGAAGACTGTATATAAAATATAATTTATAAATTTTAATATTCAGCAAAGATTTTCTTAACAAACACTTATATTTATTCTTAAGAGATAGAATAGCGCAATTTTAAAGGTCGTTTAGTATACAATGAGGAAAATAGACACACTGCGACTATTATTATTCAAAAATTAAGTAATTTTTGTTTAAAGAAGAAACGAACGTAAAATATTTATAATCAAGAAACTGAAATACTCAGTCCAAATACTTAACAATTAAAATATCTAATAATTAAAGGATTTTTTTTTTATTTACTTCTATTTGTTAGGAATGTGACAAAATTAAACAAGTACTAACTAATATTCTCTTTGATGTATACAATATCTTTCATAAGATCACGACAGTCCGACTTAAGGGTACGTGTAAGGTCTATTAACTTCATATGAATAAACAAAGACTATAATATAAATAATATGTGTTGTCAAAAATATCACAATAGATCATATCTGTGTAAAATGTGCCTAAAATGTATTAAGTTAAGGTTTGTTTTCATAGTGTGTTCCATATTTGTGAATACATTGGTAGGAACCACTGGCGCTATGCTTGTTACTATTTTAATGACGGTTTGAATGAAAGCATTTTTAACGATGTTCGCGCGATGTTGTATTTGTGCAAAACTGCTGATTCAAAATCATCTAACTTAAACTAATTAACACACTGTTTAAGTTTCTGTATTTTTTTATCAAAAGTATCAAAATCATATTTGAAACCTTATATCAATACAGTTTTTGCTTACTTAATCAATTTTAAATTTTCATTAAAAACAAACGATACAATATCAAAAAGGTTTATTCTCTTTCTTCAGAAAGCTCTTTTTCTTGCCACATTGGCCAATGCGTGCCGATAAATGTTTCACATTAAAAAACGTAAGACTATTTATGAACTATATTAAGAACAATAAACGATACAAAACAAACGTAACGTCTCTAAATATTATAATATCAAGCTTTGTTATCCATCGGTGATTGTCTTACAGTGCTTCAATCTACAATATGCGTAAGGTGACGAAACCAGATGAGGCGCAAAACGTGGGCGACGTGGGCCGCCTACGGCCTCGCAGTCCATGCATTCATTAAGTAGACTTTAGTCATCACCAAACCCATCTGCTAGCAAACAGCTGGTAAAAAAGAAATACCATATTCGTTTTAAAATCCATTAGACTAATGGCACCGCTTCGGCGATTTCATATTAGTTTTGTTATACCTCCGCGGTACGCCTAAGAAAATGAAAGAGCTGTAAGTTTCAGGATTATGTTTAGGTGAGTAGAAGGTAGGCGTTAAATGTAGCGTTATTGATGAAATGAATTAAAGCAGCCTAAAAGAGATGTCTAGCAATATTGTAATATCGTTTGTTATATAAATATGATTCTATTCTAAGGAACACACAAATGCTTTCAAAACAGAATAACAGATAAAACGATTCACGGGGCAAAAGAGAAAATACGATTATAATATATTGCACTTCAACAGAACGTCTATCGTAGTCTAAATTATTGGTTTAGAATTTATATTAGAAAATTATGGCAATTTGCAAATACACTCTCTATTCAAAGGATGTCGATATACCGGGTTTGAACAATGTCTGTCTGTCGCTATTCAATTTATTGAAAAAACGATTATGATCCAAAGAGGAAATTATATCGGATTATGAAAGCAGCGATGAGTTTATATAATCTCCCATATGCCCCAAATCCCAATTTCCGGTATAAAACATTTTTTAAGCACTCTGATTAATTCTTTAGGCAGAAATATAGATTAAGGATTTATATGATCTAAGCAATTTAAAAAAATATTCTAAAACCACGTAATATATTCAAAAACTGCAAAGATTTATACACGTGTTCGATATTGAGAGCAGTCACTGCCAGCGATCCCTGACTTAGAAATCTTGAAAGTAAGAAACAGCTGGTATAATACATAACAAAAAATCATTACATGCAAAACTGTGTGTTTATCGAGTGTCATGGACATACGTGCATAAGTTTCCGGAATGGAACTTAGTTCTGTATCGATGAAATCAGACATCAACTAGGGTTTCAGAAAAATAACGATTGATACAGTAAACAACATAGGTACTATAACAATTACTAAATCGCGAAGAAAATTACGCTTAAATTAATGTAAAAGAATCAATTTATAAAAGTAACTAGAAGATTATTATCAATTATTTTATAAAAGCTTAAAGGTATGTTATGCCTTAACATAATAGCGTGATATTTTATATGTACCCTATATAAACAAGATAGGTGTACTTAAATGTGAAGATAAATTACACTAAGAAATAAATATTTACAATATATATATATATATTTAATTGTAATAAAAGACTGTTGTATTTCAAACTGTTTCAAATATGTGATTACTATTATAGTCTCTCCGTTTATTTAATTTTTGATGTACAAAATCCACAATTTAAAGCCTCTCCAAAATTACTTTCAAAATACATATATATTTATGGCTTTTTAATTGATATAATATATGTTATTTATACTCCAGTGCAAGTTTCTTCTTATACTTATTTACCTATGTATAAAACGATTATTTTCGGTATATTAACGGATATATTTTAAGATAATTAAATAAGATTAGACATTTAATGTAAATTTTACTATTACGTAATTTGGAAAAGTAATTTAGGAGGATGGTACAACTTCATCTGGTGTAGTAATGCGGAATGTGAAATGTGGAATGCGTGGTGTGTGTGTTATCTTGTTGCTATGCGGTAGCGACGTACTGCTACAGTAACTTTTTAATTAAAAAGCATATGTCAAAAAGTGAATCAGAATAACCAAATGGACGGAGTGAAAAGAAAAACATGATTCCTGCATCTGCGTGTGTTTATTTAACCGTTTTTGTTAGGTACTACATTTTACTTATTTTAAAAAAGATGTTCGATCTTTGTCTCAGTCCTTACATTGAACACGTGTAAGTTCATATATGATTCGTTGTCGTTGTTTGAAAGGGAAAATATACTATGCACATACTGCTATACAATACTCATTTTATTGTTATGCGTAAGTAACCTGTAGGCCTTGAAAGCTTTATATAAATAACTATTGAAGACGACTCGTGTGCTTAAAATGTAACCATTTAAACAGCCATAATATAATTTGCTTTTTTAAAGGGTTAAAGTAAAGCGACCGTTTTATGGCAATAAGATTTAAGGACAGGATTTCCATTTGAAATGAGAACGCCGTATTTAAGTTAAACAAAAAAAATTTAGATACTTAATATAATTTTGCATTTTTTTTTTATGGAATAGGTGGAATTGGTCACCATCAAGCGATAAATGGAACAGTTGAAAAGCCGGCTAAAAACACCAATGCATATAATTTTGTATATCTTTAATAATAGTATTTTTTATGAAAACATCATAGCGAAATATATTTTTAATATTTATTTCTTGAAAGACTATTTACAAATGCTATAATAATTGTATTCTCAGACAAATACATTAAAGATACACTCTAGATCTCTATCTCTCCCGTGAACTCTCCCACGAAGATACCTTTTTTTGTACAATTTACACTATAAATCATTTAGCGAAACTTGGGAGACGCGCTCGTAAATTAATATTGGAATGATTCAAATTGATCTCTTGTGAAATTGACATATTTAATTAGATATCTCTATTTAAACGACATGTTGTTCGTCGAAGTCGAAGCTACTGAAAACAAACACGAAATTGTTAATAAATTTGTTAATGATTTTGACAATGTTTTTGATTTTGACAACAGTGCGCGTACTTTTCTTACAGATAATAATTTATTGATTTTTAGTAGTGATACTAAACTTTTAATTAATAAATATAGAGATTAAAAATTATAGGGCAAAATATAGGATAAATCATAAGCAAAAGAGTAATGTTACATGTAATATTTAATATTTGCTCAATTTGACCATAACCATTACCCTTTTTAATAAATGTTCTACGTGTCTTTAAATTGACATAACTTTATTATTTATGAACCGATTGAAGTAAAACAAACACTAAATGTTAAGTGAAGTACATATTGAACCGATACATAGTGAACCGCACTCAAATCCGTTAAGCCGTTTCTAAGATTAGCGTGCACAAACGCACAGACAAACAGATAAAAATTCTATTAATCATTGTTTTGGATTCTATTGTGTTTATAAAGACCCCCGATGAAAGTTTTACTCATATATCTTCCATGTACAGACATCGACCAGTTACAGATTTATAATATGTATAGATTGTATAAGAACCCAATCCAATTACAACC
Source organism: Nymphalis polychloros (assembly GCA_905220585.2). NCBI lineage: Eukaryota > Metazoa > Arthropoda > Insecta > Lepidoptera > Nymphalidae > Nymphalis > Nymphalis polychloros. The sequence goes on from HG992247.1 coordinate 8,921,823, forward strand.
AAACACATTTTATTTTTTAATTATGCAATATGATAAGCAACTAATAAATATATATATTAAAAAATTTAGAATATTATAAAAATTATGGTAAAATTATGCCTTCCCCAAATAAAAAAGATATTTTTTAAAGTAAATGTAAATCGCCGACTTGAAAGGATTGTATTCATCGCTTAATAATCTAAACGATGAATATCTATCCCTTTTGAATAATGCCTGTAGGTAAGTAACAAGTGTTCCATCAGTTGATGAGAATCTTTTATACTTAAATTTCAATTACTAAAAACCTTTAGGGTAATATATTATCAGTGCAGAGTTCATTGGAGTTCACAGCGACCAATCTCTACGGGTATAACACAAATATTCGAAGCTATAAATATGTGTTCACTGAGGCACGAAGTGCAACACTGCTCCGACCTACTAAGAATCAGAGTTACTAACAACGTTACATTTTTATAGTAAAACAGCTAAGAAACCTGCATATTTTTATGCCAAAGAAATTACGACTGACTGTGTGTTTGTGTGTGTGTGCGTGCGTAAATCTTACAATTTCTCAGGTGATCAGTCCTAAGCTCGAATTTGCATAGCGACGACCAAAATGAGTTTTTCATTAAGAAGAAGCCTTCTTTTTTATTGTATAGGTAGGCGAATGAGCAAATGGGCTACTTGATGGTAAGTGGTCACCAACGCCCATAGACGATGGCATTATAAGAAATGTTAACAATCGTTTACAGCGCCAATGCGCCGCCAACCTTGGGAACTGAGATGTTAATTCTCGTGTGCCTGTAATTACACTGGCTCACTCACCCTTCAAACCGGAACACAAAAATACAAAGTATTGCTGTTTTGTGGTAGTATCTGATGAGAGGATGGTACCTACCCAGACGAGCTTGCACAAAGCCCTACCACCGAGTAAATGTTTCTTATTTTATTATTCTAAATTGTTTCATCATTTTTCATCACTGTATTCGAAATCCATGTTTTGCACAACAAATATATTTTCAGTATATATCAGATCATATTTATTTAAAGTATATAATTAATACATATAAAAGTTTGTACTGAGTAAAACATTGCAGATTAAAAAAAACATTTTTAATAATTATATTGGAACAGCGAAAGTTGCCGCTTGCCATTAACATAGCAACTAACGCTAGACGTCAGAAACATAAAAGGTAAAGTAAAGTAGCAAAGAAGACTGTATATAAAATATAATTTATAAATTTTAATATTCAGCAAAGATTTTCTTAACAAACACTTATATTTATTCTTAAGAGATAGAATAGCGCAATTTTAAAGGTCGTTTAGTATACAATGAGGAAAATAGACACACTGCGACTATTATTATTCAAAAATTAAGTAATTTTTGTTTAAAGAAGAAACGAACGTAAAATATTTATAATCAAGAAACTGAAATACTCAGTCCAAATACTTAACAATTAAAATATCTAATAATTAAAGGATTTTTTTTTTATTTACTTCTATTTGTTAGGAATGTGACAAAATTAAACAAGTACTAACTAATATTCTCTTTGATGTATACAATATCTTTCATAAGATCACGACAGTCCGACTTAAGGGTACGTGTAAGGTCTATTAACTTCATATGAATAAACAAAGACTATAATATAAATAATATGTGTTGTCAAAAATATCACAATAGATCATATCTGTGTAAAATGTGCCTAAAATGTATTAAGTTAAGGTTTGTTTTCATAGTGTGTTCCATATTTGTGAATACATTGGTAGGAACCACTGGCGCTATGCTTGTTACTATTTTAATGACGGTTTGAATGAAAGCATTTTTAACGATGTTCGCGCGATGTTGTATTTGTGCAAAACTGCTGATTCAAAATCATCTAACTTAAACTAATTAACACACTGTTTAAGTTTCTGTATTTTTTTATCAAAAGTATCAAAATCATATTTGAAACCTTATATCAATACAGTTTTTGCTTACTTAATCAATTTTAAATTTTCATTAAAAACAAACGATACAATATCAAAAAGGTTTATTCTCTTTCTTCAGAAAGCTCTTTTTCTTGCCACATTGGCCAATGCGTGCCGATAAATGTTTCACATTAAAAAACGTAAGACTATTTATGAACTATATTAAGAACAATAAACGATACAAAACAAACGTAACGTCTCTAAATATTATAATATCAAGCTTTGTTATCCATCGGTGATTGTCTTACAGTGCTTCAATCTACAATATGCGTAAGGTGACGAAACCAGATGAGGCGCAAAACGTGGGCGACGTGGGCCGCCTACGGCCTCGCAGTCCATGCATTCATTAAGTAGACTTTAGTCATCACCAAACCCATCTGCTAGCAAACAGCTGGTAAAAAAGAAATACCATATTCGTTTTAAAATCCATCAGACTAATGGCACCGCTTCGGCGATTTCATATTAGTTTTGTTATACCTCCGCGGTACGCCTAAGAAAATGAAAGAGTAAGTTTCAGGATTATGTTTAGGTGAGTAGAAGGTAGGCGTTAAATGTAGCGTTATTGATGAAATTTAAAGCAGCCTAAAAGAGATGTCTAGCAATATTGTAATATCGTTTGTTATATAAATATGATTCTATTCTAAGGAACACACAAATGCTTTCAAAACAGAATAACAGATAAAACGATTCACGGGGCAAAAGAGAAAATACGATTATAATATATTGCACTTCAACAGAACGTCTATCGTAGTCTAAATTATTGGTTTAGAATTTATATTAGAAAATTATGGCAATTTGCAAATACACTCTCTATTCAAAGGATGTCGATATACCGGGTTTGAACAATGTCTGTCTGTCGCTATTCTATTTATTGAAAAAACGATTATGATCCAAAGAGGAAATTATATCGGATTATGAAAGCAGCGATGAGTTTATATAATCTCCCATATGCCCCAAATCCCAATTTCCGGTATAAAACATTTTTTAAGCACTCTGATTAATTCTTTAGGCAGAAATATAGATTAAGGATTTATATGATCTAAGCAATTTAAAAAAATATTCTAAAACCACGTAATATATTCAAAAACTGCAAAGATTTATACACGTGTTCAATATTGAGAGCAGTCACTGCCAGCGATCCCTGACTTAGAAATCTTGAAAGTAAGAAACAGCTGGTATAATACATAACAAAAAATCATTACATGCAAAACTGTGTGTTTATCGAGTGTCGTGGACATACGTGCATAAGTTTCCGGAATGGAACTTAGTTCTGAGTCGATGAAATCAGACATCAACTAGGCTTTCAGAAAAATAACGATTGATACAGTAAACAACATAGGTACTATAACAATTACTAAATCGCGAAGAAAATTACGCTTAAATTAATGTAAAAGAATCAATTTATAAAAGTAACTAGAAGATTATTATCAATTATTTTTTAAAAGCTTAAAGGTTTGTTATGCCTTAACATAATAGCGTGATATTGTATATGTACCCTATATAAACAAGATAGGTGTACTTAAATATGTAGATAAATTACACTAAGAAATAAATATTTACAATATATATATATATATATTTAATTGTAATAAAAGACTGTTGTATTTCAAACTGTTTCAAATATGTGATTACTATTATAGTCTCTCCGTTTATTTAATTTTTGATGTACAAAATCCACAATTTAAAGCCTCTCCAAAATTACTTTCAAAATACATATATATTTATGGCTTTTTAATTGATATAATATATGTTATTTATACTCCAGTGCAAGTTTCTTCTTATACTTATTTACCTATGTATAAAACGATTATTTTCGGTATATTAACGGATATATTTTAAGATAATTAAATAAGATTAGACATTTAATGTAAATTTTACTATTACGTAATTTGGAAAAGTAATTTAGGAGGATGGTACAACTTCATCTGGTGTAGTAATGCGGAATGTGAAATGTGGAATGCGTGGTGTGTGTGTTATCTTGTTGCTATGCGGTAGCGACGTACTGCTACAGTAACTTTTTAATTAAAAAGCATATGTCAAAAAGTGAATCAGAATAACCAAATGGACGGAGTGAAAAGAAAAACATGATTCCTGCATCTGCGTGTGTTTATTTAACCGTTTTTGTTAGGTACTACATTTTACTTATTTTAAAAAAGATGTTCGATCTTTGTCTCAGTCCTTACATTGAACACGTGTAAGTTCATATATGATTCGTTGTCGTTGTTTGAAAGGGAAAATATACTATGCACATACTGCTATACAATACTCATTTTATTGTTATGCGTAAGTAACCTGTAGGCCTTGAAAGCTTTATATAAATAACTATTGAAGACGACTCGTGTGCTTAAAATGTAACCATTTAAACAGCCATAATATAATTTGCTTTTTTAAAGGGTTAAAGTAAAGCGACCGTTTTATGGCAATAATATTTAAGGACAGGATTTCCATTTGAAATGAGAACGCCGTATTTAAGTAAGTTAAACAAAAGAAATTTAGATACTTAATATAATTTTGCATTTTTTTTATGGAATAGGTAGGTGGAATTGGTCACCATCAAGCGATAAATGGAACAGTTGAAAAGCCGGCTAAAAACACCAATGCATATAATTTTGTATATATTTAATAATAGTATTTTTTATGAAAACATCATAGCGAAATATATTTTTAATATTTATTTCTTGAAAGACTATTTACAAATGCTATAATAATTGTATTCTCAGACAAATACATTAAAGATACACTCTAGATCTCTATCTCTCCCGTGAACTCTCCCACGAAGATACCTTTTTTTGTACAATTTACACTATAAATCATTTAGCGAAACTTGGGAGACGCGCTCGTAAATTAATATTGGAATGATTCAAATTGATCTCTTGTGAAATTGACATATTTAATTAGATATCTCTATTTAAACGACATGTTGTTCGTCGATTGTAAGAAAAAATATGACAATCATTTTTATTCATAACGATTATAATATTTACCTTCGAATTGCGGATTTCTTACTTAGTTACTCGTCGCACGGTAAGGGTCTACATAATACATTTATATTGAAGGACAAACATACAAAGAAAATAATCTGGTTTTTTGGGCCCGGGGCCTTCTCTTCATTCGCGTACGCAACTCACTAGTCATAATTGGGATAGTTAAGGCATGTACAAAATATACAAGAGAACAAATATACAAACCACTCATTTATATTAAGTAGAAAAAAATACTATCTTTAATAAATTAAAATTTATTTACCAGCCACCAACATATTAAATTGCTAGTAGTTTAAGATTATAATAATTGTTATTATAACAAATGTTCTAAATTCGTATATTAATTAATATAGCTATAACATTTAACGTCGACTTCAGGACGAAAATTATATTTCTTTTTTTTTCTAATTTTCGGATAGTTAGGAAATAAAACACAGCAATAGCTTAATACGTTACGAATATAATATTATAAAATATTTTCAGCCTATCGAAACATAATCTTAGGGGATCTACAGTTATTTACATAAACGTGAGGCGGGCGTTCAGTCGTCGTGCGTCGGGAAGCCGCGCGCCGACAGCGGGTCGGGCGCGGGCGACGCGTGCGGCGCGGGGGACGCGGCCGGCGACGCGGCGGGCGACGCGCTGCCCAGCGGCGACGGCAGCGTGGCGTACACCGTCGGCCGCTGCGGCTGGTACGACGGCGCGTACGAGTCGCTGCGCGGGTTATAGAACGGGGAGTCGTCTGCGCAGCAGTCCAAGTTGGGCGAGTAGGGGGTCACGGCCCCGCAGGACGGCGCGTCGTCGCTGGGCCGGTAGGCGGGCGCGACCGGCGCGTACACCGTCCGGCGCGGCGGCTCTGCCTCGGGCCGGTGGTGCGACGACGGCGCGTACGCGTCCGACCACCGCGCCTTGCTCGGGGTGAAGTCCCCCTTGATGTACAGTTGTATGGGCCTCCGGAATCCTTTACTAGCGTGTTGCGGCACTCCCAAAATACAACATTTGCTGAATCCGACTTCCGGCGACAGGAGATATTCCCGAAATTTGTTAGGGAACAGCTCGATCGAATTGAAATTTTCATAAATAGTCGGCTGTAACAATTGAAATAATATTAACATATTTAGATGATAAACTACCACCATTATTAAGTATATGATTGAAAAGATAATATAAAAGTTCTTTACGTATAGTAAGCATTAGTAATCTTTGTATTTGGAGAAAAAAAATTAAATGCTAATCACATTGTCTGTTTATGCATTTACATATATATAATATTAGTAAGTTAGATTATCTTTTCTGCACTTTCATTGTTTGCAAACAATATACAATAGTTAATAAGCAATTTACTTTAATAAACAAATCTTATTAAAATCTCATTTAATCTTATTAGTAGACTCAATGTTCTCTTAAAAAAAACGATTCAATCATATAACCAATATTAAAAGATTACTTACAGTTAACCGCTTCTTCTTCTTATAGCTTGCCCAATTCTGAGCTTCTAATACAAGTTTGCCTCCTGGACGAAGGTCAGCAAACATCCGTCGAAACGCACGTTTTAGGCCTGCATCACCCCAGTTGAGGTGAAGCCATTTTGTTGTTGACAAGCATAAAATTAGATCAAACTGTGGACTCTCCATTCCAGATCCTATTGCAACATCCTCACGAGGAACATAGTTACCCTGCAATATAAAGAGAAATTTCAAATTAATAATTCATTTAAAGAAAAATGTGTATAGTAGAACCCCGATTAACCGGGGTTCTACGCGCGCGAGACCCTTCCAAATTCGCTCGCGGCCTCGGTGTTTTGTCCTGATACAAGCTTACAATGTAACAAATGCTCCAATACCTACTAAATTCGTCGAACTCATACTATGGCATATTCAATCTGACGTTTGCCAGTCAGTAGTTGATCACCAACCTGAGCTGGTTCTGTTCACAATAATATATTTGCATACCATAAATTAACTAATTATTTTAAAAAGCAAGGCTAAAGAAACCAGAGCGCTTTATATATAAGTATGTAATATTCATTAACTCCATGTGATTAAGTTTGAATTATACTATGTAGTCAAAATAAAAAGTTGACCCTTAATTCGGATTAACCATGCTTTCAGTTATCCGTGGATCTCTCGGTCCCGACCACCCCAGTTAATCGGGGTTCTATTGTATTTATAAATTACATATAAATGCAGAAATTAATTTGTTAAATGAGTTTGGAACTGAAATATTTCATGATGAAAAAAATAAATTAAATTGGCTTTTTTATTGGTTTCTGTAAAACTTATTTGCAATTATAAAATATATAACATACCTGTTTGAATGTGACGTTATAGGGAAACCCAGGCGTTGAATCTTCAGCCTTTGGATCACCAAGTGGACCGAACATCATGGACATTGACATAGGGAAAAAGCATTGCCCATGTTCTTGTTTATGAATTGACTTTCTGTTCTTTCTTGGTTTTCTTAATTTTCTGCCAGTTAAAGCCTTCTTAGGATCATCTTCTTTATCATTTTTCTGATCAGTAGATATACAATCTTCACATTTCTTTTCTTCACATTTATCACAATCAATTTTTTTTTCATCTCCTTCAGTTTTCTTATCATCTTCTGTCTTTGGTTGTTCTGATGGAACGGGTATGAAAGATCTTAGGTTTTTTCTTGCTCTCCCTGTAATGAGATTTACAGATTTAAATTTATTTCAAACATTTTACAATCAATACATACATAAAAATATTTAAATATTGCTCCCTCACAATAACTAATTTTGAAACTAACTAAAAATATATATTTTAAAAAATCACAGGTTCTTCACTCCAATTAAAACAAAATAAAAATAAGGCCAAATTGATAACCTTCTTTTTAGAAGATGACTAAACAATATTACTAATATAAATTTTTACAAGTGATAATAATGACACAATTTAACTTAATATTTTAACTATCGTGATACAAATTATACACACCAATAAGGACTGGGTCAATATCCATTCCAACGACTGATTTAGCACCAAGTGTGCGCGCCACTGCTATAGAGATATGTCCAACATTGCACCCAATGTCTAGTACATCCTTGTGTTGGAATAGATGTCGGTGCATTTCAAACACTTGCAGTCTTATATCCATCATGGCATTCAAGTTACGATATCCATAATACCTGTAAAAAACAATTTACATTTTAAGGATGTTGCTTTGTGGCTAATATTATTTATACATAAGATAAATTTAATTTATTTATTTTGTATTTTTATTTTTATATGTTAGTTTATACATATTATCTTTTATAAATTAAAATGAAAACAAATTTCTTTTATTACCTATCATAATTTCCATATTGATATCTTGAATTTTTTGGATGAAATGTTGGCATCTTTTGCTCTTCTTCTGATACACTTTTTAGCTTAGTTCTGTGCGGTGAAGCAGGTCGTTCTTGTGTACCTGCTCTCTGTTGTGGTCGAGCCCTCATCCAAGCACCAGGCTGTGGAACTACAGGACTAACAATTTTATCCAATGAGTCCATTCGTCGTAATTTTTTGCAATCTTTACCCTTCTGTAAGCTATTTTCACTTTCACTGCATGATCTCTTGCGTGACTTCGAAATAGATGTAGATGGTTCAGGTGGTAGTGGCTCTTTAATGCTTTCTTCTTTTTCTGTTACCACTTCTACTGTTGGTGCGGTGGTCTCTGTTGTACGGCGTCTAATCCTCGCTTTCTTACGAGGCTTCCTTTGTTGCATTTCCAGCCTCTTCTCATATTCTTCATTATCTAAGGGTTCCATCAGATTAAGAGGATCTCTAATATTAGGTGGTATAATAACATCAATCTTAGCCTTATGCCTTGGTGGTGTTGGAAGCGGTGAAGATTCTGGTGTCACAGCATTCATTGCTCTGTTCACATCCTCATCTTGCAGGCTATTAAGATTTAGAGGATCAGATATGTTACCACCAAGAAGAAATTTAGTAGGAGGAATAAATGCCTCCTTGCGCGGCCTTTTGTAAGGTAGAAAGAATTTTGATATAGAAGGAAAACTTTGTGCTCGTTTCTTACTTTGTTTAAATTTTGTGCCAGAATGATGAACCCTTCGTACGGTACATCTCTCCTGATTGTCCTTAGAAAGAACGTGACCTTTTTTCCCGTGCCTGAATTTCTTTTTCGTTTTCTTTGAGCTTCCAGCACCAGAATTATCGACCTCCTTGGAAGAATTAGCATCATTTGGATTTACATTTGATGATGTACTCATATTATGGGATTGTTCCGTAATGTCTGTGTTATCATTTTCCGAAATATCACCAGCGTCATTTTCGACGATTTCACACTCACTTTTATTTTCACTAGTAATAACATTTTCTTCTGAGCTACCCATTTTTATTTAAAATAAAAAAAAATTACATGTTAAGTCTAGATAAAAAGTAAAACTTAAATTTACCGCCACTTCGTTTCTTGCAAAATGTACAAGGACATCCGTCAATGGTGATAAACAGGTCTAACGAATGTATTAATGCTTGATGTAAAATATAATAAAGGATTAATACATCACAAATATCATTCGCCTAAACTTTACCTAACAATCTTTTTTCCTATTAGACAAAATATAAAAACAATATGATTTCATCAGTTATTCGCCACACTGCACACACCGAAACAAATAGGAAAAATGGCAATTTGACATTCGTATAGTGTTGCTAAGTGAAATAATGTCATGTTTACATAGATTACATATCTGATAATGCAAAGCAGTACCTACAGATAAAATTAATTCGTGATAAAAAATAAAAAGGTTTTAAAAAATATTCTAGAAAATATAACTTAAAATAATTTAAATTTTACGACGACGATACTTTACGATGTTTTGTAAGATTTGATATAGTTTTATATTTTATATATTGGTTTTACAACTATTATTATATTTTTTAAACGACAAAAGAGTATACATGTTTGTTGTAGCTGCTCAGTAATTTAATTGAGTAAAATAATATTTATAGTAATTTCAGAGTATTGAATTAGTATTGAAGTTTGTTTGAAGTTAATAAAATGTAGTGGTATATTAATCTTTGTTAAATATTAACTACTAATACTATGAAAATATTAAACGACATAAAATAAAACATAATTTTTTAGTAAAATTTGATTAACAATTTATTTTTGCAATGGCAGCACATTATCGAGCAAGCGTAAATATTCGAAATTTAAATTGAGGCGTCCGTTTACTAATCTGACAAACGAAACAATTGTTCGTGTTTAAAGTGAATATTGTATTAATGTAATATTTAAATTAAAAAAATAAGGTACGTTCAAGTGTAAGGTTATTTAGTGGTTTCAATTATGCTGTGAATTCTATAAGTGCTTACTTTTATGGAATATTTAACATTTTAATTTTCGGTAAATTTATGTATTATGATCCTCTTTAGTAGCTATTTATAGATAATTGAAGACTTATCATGTATAAACAATTAATTGTAATACACAACAGATCGTAATAGTAAGTACTACTTCTACTATTTTCAGTACCCTGATTGATTCGTTTATTTTTCAGATGTCTCGCATTCCGAAGTTTCCTTCCACTGCTACAAAAGAAAATAAGCCCACATTTACAAATGGTCGTAATATAACACGAACATTAGGCATGGGGCTCAGTGAGGCTGATAAGAAAAGCTTGCTATTAAATCATACAAAACCAATGCGAAGTACCACATCCGCTACTGTAGCAGCGCCCCGCCTTAAAAGATCAGCTACAGCTCCTTCCTCTGCTACGGTACCTAATAAAACTGCAAAAATCGAAAAAAAGGCGACTACTGTAGCACCTAGGATTGCTCCTTATGATTACAAAGCTAGATTCAATGATTTGGTAGAAAAACATAAAGCCATGAAAAGTGAACTAAGTGATTTAAGGGATAAACATTTGGAAATATCAGATGAATATGAAAAAGTTAAAGAAACAGTTGAAGGAAGTATTACTGAAAGAGATACGTTGAAGGAAAAATTATTAAACACTCTTAAAGACTTACGACAGAAGTCAACTGAATATGAAAGTTTAAAGCTGGATTATGAAATACAGAAACGAGAGAATGAGGAATTAAATAACAAAAGTAAACTTTTAGACGATGTCACTAAGAGCTTGAAATTAAAAATAATGGAATTTGATAAACTTAAGATAGATTTTGATGACTTGACTCGTCGTCATAAAAGTCTTAATGAGGAGACCGAAGCTTTAAGAGTTTTGACTGATCACCTTAAGAAAATATCTGTAGAATATGACAAATTGCAATTAGATTACAAGGATGCAGTTTCCACAATAACAAAAAATAGAACAGACACTGAGGCTTTGCAAAATATTTTAGCTACTATGTTTAGAGACCAGAGAGTTTTAAGGAACACAGTGCAAGATTTGAAAGGTAATATTCGGGTCTACTGCAGAGTACGGCCTCCACTTGAGTCAGAAGCATCAAAACCTTTGTACAATCTTAATGTCCTTGATGCATGTTCTATAGAGGTTGAGAAGATTGAACTTCTGAATTCTGCTAGAAAAGGAAAATCACAACACTCTTTCTCATTTGATGGGATATTCACACCGCATTCCTCTCAAGAGGATGTTTTTGCTGAAGTTTCTCCAATGGTTCAATCTGCATTGGACGGTTATAATGTATGTATTTTTGCATATGGGCAAACTGGTTCTGGAAAGACCTATACTATGGAAGGGGGTTGTGGAATTGAACAGTATGGTATTATACCACGAGCTATTAATATGATATTCACATGTATGGAAGACCTTAAAAGAATGGGATGGGAACTCACCATAAAAGCATCCTTTTTAGAAATTTACAATGAAATAATTTATGATTTGTTAAACTCAAGTAAGGAACAAGAAAGTCATGACATAAAGATGGTTAACTCAAAAGGCACAGATTTATATGTATCCAACTTAAAAGAAGAAGAAGTAAAGAGCTCTCATGATTTCATCAGATTGTTGATATTTGCTCAACGTAACAGACAAACTGCAGCTACATTGAACAACGAGAGGAGCTCCAGATCTCATTCGGTTGCACAAATAAAAATATCTGCTATAAATGAAAAACGCAAGGAAAAATTTACTAGCAATTTAAATTTGGTGGACTTAGCAGGGTCTGAGAGCGGGAAAACAACTCAAAGGATGGATGAAACAAAACACATTAACAGATCACTTTCGGAACTTTCAAAGGTGATATTATCTCTTCAGACTAATCAGTCCCATATCCCGTACAGAAATTCTAAACTCACTCATTTATTAATGCCTAGTCTTGGTGGCAATTCAAAAACTCTTATGTTGGTTAATGTTAATCAATTTGATGAATGTTTCAATGAGACTCTTAACTCCTTAAGATTTGCCACAAAAGTTAACAGCTGCAGAACTGTAAAAGCTAAGAAAAACATAACAATGGTCGACTCATTATAATTTTTACTATGACAATATTTTGCATTAGAATGTAGTACACATGAACACTTATAGTTATACCATCTACTGTGAATTGAATATTATCAGTATTCTGCTTTAACATACATTTTTGTATTGAATACTATTAATAAGTGGTATAACTAAATGTGCTTTACTATTTAGTTTTATAGTTAATTTTTACATGTAGTACTGACTTCCCACTGATTATGCCACCGAGAAATGTTTGTTTCTTTTGTTCTATTGTATTTTGAATTATAGTGGGATGTTAGTTGATCAAATGCCCTTAAACAATGATTAAGAAATAACAAGTACTCAATATTTTCTATACATAAGTTATTTCAGAAGTAGCTTGAAAGATTTTTTGCTACAACTACAAATGTGGAATTTGTTTTTATTATTCAACAAGAATGACAAATAATGTGAATGTTCATATATTTTTTATAGAACTTTATAAGTTGATATTGAAATCATATTTTTAACTTTTGTGTTAATTCAATTAAAATAATGTAATATAATTTGGCAATAAAATAATATAATTTTATATATTGTTACAATTTTAATTCGCTCCTTTATGGGCCTTGGGGCGCCAAATACATGAGAAGATGTAATATTCGACTTGATTTGCATTGAATTCCTATTTAGAAAACGCCTAATTGACTTATTAAATTGTATTGTATTTGTTTTAAAAATTGTCATTTTAAATTTCCGACTATGAGCAAAATAAAATAATCTTAAATTCTTAAATTCCTATTAAATTCAATTTAATTATAAATATAAAAAGTTATATATCTTGAAGCTAATTGTTGAGTGAGGTGTTATTTTTAATTTTTTTACTTGTACATGTAAGAATCTAGAAATGTAATCTGATAATAATGTAGTTTGTTAATTTAATATGTAATTATAAATATTTTCAATAAATATATGTTTTATTTTATCCTTGTCATTATTTTATATTCCAACGTACTCTTGTAAAATTAATCTGAAAATACAACCAATTTAAAAATATTCTTATTTATTTATCGAGTCTACGAGTCCAGCGTTTGTTGCACTCCTTCTTTAATTTTTTTTTGTATTATCCGATACTGCTCCACGCATTGTATGTCGACGGTCGATTATAATTGCTTCAAATATTTTGAAATGGTATTAGTACCATTTTCATAAGTAATATTGGTATCTAGATGAATGTAATAAAGTATGTACCGAGTATTGCAGATATTATTATAAGTATAACGATATAAACCCAATAAAGATAATATATATATATATATATATTCATATGTTAAAAATATATAATTTAATTTGCCGTCTAACAATGTCATCTAATGCTATTAATGCAGACCATTGTTTTTCATTAAGTATACTAGATGGCGCTACTAAGGTAAACCATCAACTATTTTTTATTATAAAAATAATTAAGTCATATTTAAGCATTGAATATCACTTACTAAGATTATGAGTACTTAATTGTAAAATCAATGAGTTAATGGTCTTAAGTACTTAGTATTATAGGAAATTTTAAAAGCAACAATGTTTAAATCAAAAACGTTTAATTAAATATTTAAGGACTAGATCAAATTAATAAATAATACATCGCATTCTCTTTCATATGAACAAACACAAACGTAGTTTTTCTGTACATCTCCAAGCTTCAGCTTTGGCGCTAAGGGAGTGGCACTGGGCACTAAGGCCAAGCAAATGGTGCACTCAATGCAGGGCGAGTCCAACTTCCTCTCGCTGAATGTTCAACGTGACACATCGGGTTCTGTCATTGCTTCAGAAAGTCTCGCTGTTTCTATCGTATTTATTAGCCTATCTAATCCATATAAGAAACCTTCTTCGTGATTGCCCTGTTGCCAGGGTTCCCTGTGGGTCACTTTTATTTCATTTGGCACGCGTCGAGTCTTTGCGAAATCGATAAGCCACGCGCCAACTCGCTCGTCGTCGTAAATAATAAAGATGCTGCTACCAACAATTTCATGTGTTCGAAAGAACTCAGACTTTTCAAACAAACTTCTGATCTCCCGAAGACGAGTAGCTATTGCGCGACGAGCTCGTTCATCGTTGCCAAAGAAACGAGCGACGGCAGCAGTAAGTTGTTTTGGTTCCTTCACTTTTTGGAGATCTGTGAGTGGTGGCTGTCCAGGAAGTTTCACAGCTTCAATACGAAATCCTTGTTCTGCGGACGATGAACATTGCTCACGGAATTGCATGTAACGTAACTTTGTGACTGCGCGAGCGACGTGTTCAGCTTCGGTGGGTGCATTAGGGTCTAGGCGAACCATTTTCTCATAAAGGTCCGATCTAGCACGGGCGTTACTGACTTCGTCTTCTAAGAATGTACGGGTGCCCATTTTAATATCCATTACATGAGGGTCGCGGAAACCATGAAGAAGGTCTTGTAACTCGATAAAATGTTCGCCACCATATTCTAGTTCTCTATAGAAGCGAGGAATAGCAGAGCGCATATGTGGACAAGCCGCCAGTGCTTCATAAGCGTCGCGCTCAGGGTTGTGTGCGGGATGGTCGCCAGCTGCCCTTCGCTTCCAAACCGTACCAGGACCGGCGGGTGCCAAGGATCCTGGATGTCCGGACAACTGAAACCATTCCGATGACCGCGACTTAAGCAGAGCATCGGATGCTGGCGCTGATAGTTCCAATGCATTCTGTAACAAGGATAATCATCAATTAAAAACAAATAATTAATAAAAATATTAAACCAAAATTAATGTAAATATTTTAACATTTTGTGTTATTCTGAATTTTTATAACTAAAACGGTAATGATTTATGTGAATCGATAACAATTTTGAGTTTTATAAAAGATACCTATTATGATATTTATATGTCAGTACTTTTTTGATAAAATAATATTAAAACAATATTGTTGCTAAATAAATATTACTTACAATAGCTAAAAATTTAAGCAAATCTGAAGGTTGCGATGATGGAGTAGTTGGTGCAGGAACAGGAGTGGTCTCGACAGAAGACGTAGTGCGCTTCCAGCGCTTAAACAAAGCTCCTTCGTTCTTACTACGCCAACGATCTTCATCTTTGCCTGCAGCAACCTGAGAATAATGGAAAACACAAGTTGAAAACACCATTTACCCACACATATTATCACTATGATATATTGTTCACTTCCATATAAGATAAAAAAACACCACACAATGCGATGACGTACCGCTAGGATTTTATTTGCGGCATAGAGTAGCCCGCCAGGGCCGAGCCGGCTCAGCACCGACTGGCGGGAAACACTGTTCATCTTGCTGGTGACGGTCATGATGTACGAGTGCTTGCGGTGGAAGTACTAACACGAATGAGCGATAGTGAGTAACGCGCGTGTAGCGATCAACGTACGTGGTTTAACGTCTATTGCTAGCTTGCGAGTAGTGCCAGCGGGAGGGTCACGCGTGCTTATATAGAGACCTCGGCTTTCTCGTGACGTCGGCGCCGCACCCGCGCCCTCTCCGCTTTCCGTCCTTAGGCCGATACATTAAGTTTTCTTGACGTTTTTCACTACACCTAAATTCAATAAACGACAGCATTTGTCGTTCGGTGATCAGTATAGGAACTCGTGTCCGATTTATTAATAGAGAGAATTATTCCGAAACTTATTTGTTTCTGTTTAGCGGGCACGTTTGCACAATACTAACACAAAGTGAAAGTATGTATAATTGTAAGATTAAACGTTAAAGGTACATATTAATCACAACAGTTACATTTAGATAAAGAATAATCATTGTAAATATCAACGCATACAAAAATGAATTAATATTTATTAGCTGTCATGAGAATATAATAATAGAGACACTTTCTCCCAAAGTAGAAAAGGTAAGTATTTAAATCATAATAATTGAGGATAATAGACAGTTACAATTACTAATTAGTAACTATAAAAAGCTTATTCAAATACTTTTAAAGGTTTATCGCTAACAAATTTATTTGTTGTACTAAGAATTGTAGAATACCCTAAAAACTAATTATA
This sequence comes from Nymphalis polychloros, assembly GCA_905220585.2. Taxonomy (NCBI): domain Eukaryota; kingdom Metazoa; phylum Arthropoda; class Insecta; order Lepidoptera; family Nymphalidae; genus Nymphalis; species Nymphalis polychloros. The sequence continues at coordinate 8,938,161 of HG992247.1, forward strand.
GCATTCTGTAATGTCTATTAACACATTTTTCTTATTTCATAAAGCAATATATTTTGTAAATTTACGTTACTTAATGGTTTCGGACCAATAATACGTTTTAATAGTTGCGTATAGCACGCATTTATCTGTTATTCTGAATTGTCATTTATCTATAAATAATGCCTCTAAAACAAATTATTCATAAATATATGGATTAATTACTTTATCAAGAACATCATTTCCCTTCTATTAATGTTCAACTAAACTATAAGTATGACATACTTAATTATTACATTAAAAATAAAAATAAACTATTTCCATATGGTATATATATAAATGAAGGATAACTTTCTACACAATATACGTGTACTTCCATGAGACCTTCCACACAATTGAATGGATTTATAAAATACGAATTAATATAAATGTGTTGTGTGTGCGCGTAATTTCAAATTACACATAATAATAAACTGGGTATTATATGAATCATAAAATAATTGATCATGACTTAAGTACTACAAGATGTTTAGTAACGTTTTATTTATTCACCGACATGGGTCATCAATAGACTAATTTCAACCGTTAACATGTGAAATAACAGTATTAATATCAATTTATAAGATACATTAAAACAGATACGTATTACAAAACGAACATAGCCTTCGCTTTGAGATTATGGTACTTATACAGTCTTATTATTTTTATAATAGCTTGTTAATATTTATTTTAAGCGGAACAACGAAATACTTAACATCTACAATAATAAAATGCATGATATTTTTCTTTTCGGCTTAAAATTATAAGATGCCTTCTGGTATACATTACGTATCACGTAGTAAAGTAATTGAAACGGAGCATGAAAATGTGACGTAAGACCGTTTTATTATATATTAATAATAATAAAATGACGTAAAGGGAAGATACGAGTTCGCTCGCATCCAAGCATGACGCCCTAACTTCTGAGGCTCGACTTTGCGTCCACATATGACGTACCCCACTCACGTTTGGACATAAGCGTGTATTAAAATCGGCACTTAGGCTGATGAATAGATTTTTCGGGCCCATGACGTATTTCTGATTGTCATGCCGCTGCCTAAAACGTGACTGGTCTTTGAAATGATTTGTTTGAACACGTATTGCAACTACTTTATAAATGTTTATGGTTTAAAGGCTGTATCTACTAATTAAAACGACATTTGGCCTTATTTTCCTTTTCAATATTTTAAATTTATAAATCATATATTCATCTTTAAGTAAACACTTTACTCATAAAAAATTATAATAAAATAAATAATACAAAACATCGTTATTCGTACAACGAATAACGATGTTTTGTTTTATCCCATTTATTGAGTATTGTGTACAGGAAAACTATCTGGCAGGGTTTTACTACCGTTCGCCTGCCCCTCCTTGATCTTACTGAAAAAATAATATACCAATATATTTATCTAATAATCGATAGCAAATCAGTTGTTTATTATAAAAATAACGTAAGTTTACACATAACACATGGATATAACGGTAGGTTACGGGTATAGCATAAATATATTCTCACATAAATAAATATTATAATATACTATAACGTTTACAGTTTTATGTATAACCAAACGATTTTATTTATTATATCTCAAAATATTTTTATAATGTTATCTAAAAAACTAAAATAATATCATCGCTCATCAGTGGGTTCGAAAAGCCTTTCTACTGATTATATCAAATATTATTTTGTATTGTTGTTGTTTAGTATTACAGCGTCAAGGGTCAATGATAGGACAATTAGAGGCACAGTAATACAGCAAAAGTATAATGGTTAACATTACAATTGTCTATTGCCAATTTTGACCAATATTTTGAAAGATCGTAATTCTAATCACATAAATAATAGTGTAGTACATATTATATACAACTTATATTTGTACGACATTTAAAGGGTAAATAATTAGATATGAATAGGTTAAATGACAGCTATTTGCGGATATTTAAAGTTTTAAAGATTAAAACACAAATAATCTTGCATATTTAAATCATGCTGAGTAAATATTGATAAAAATTTATATTGTAGACGTGATAGTAAAAAGGATAGAACTACGTACATATATAATCTCAATCAATTCATTTTTATCACTTGTACTCACACCCGAAACGCATAAAATGTTATTTGTACATTAAGATTTAATTTATTAAAAGACTATTAAGGCAACAATTTTAAAATTTACAAAATCACTGTACAATTTATTTCTCTATTAAAAAAAATTTTGTTGCTGTTCTCAAAATAAGTCGAACGATAAACGATTATATCCAGATTTTACATACCTATAATACGTTCTATCTATAATATGATAATATATATAATAGTAATATTGCCGTGAATCTTGATGAATCAGAAAAAACGAAGCGCGCCTCTTTATAATTTAAGTATGGATAATAATTGAGACAAATGATATCATGCTTTGTAGACGTTAAGATCATTACATAAAAATAGAGAACACCTACACGAATATACAATCCCATGTCATTTAATTTATAAACAAGGCAAGCATAACATACAACAGGATTAGACAGGATTTACTCAAAATGTAGTGTTTAAAAAGTTAAAATATTAGGAATAGTGTTTTAAATATAAATAGGGTATTTAAAAGCATAAGATCATTTCCTAACCTTATGTTATTTAATTAACCCGAGTACAAAATATTTTTAGCCATACATACAATTAATTATTCAGGGATAGTCGAAGTCAATTTAATATTAAAATTGACTTCGACCATTTTCATGTGTAAAACATTTTAAATTTAGATATTCTTTAATTACAAGTATACCCTGTATGGTCCAGTAAAAAAAAAATTAAAATATTTAGACTTTCATAACTTTATGTTACGCTTTTTAACTGACATTTAATATTATATCATTATTTATAGAAATAGTTAAGTCATTGTTCCTCTAAAAATAGTTTAAAAATAAAAATTAAATGTTAAACTGTAAGTAACCGCAACGTCTACTTATGTAAAACAAGGAACAATGACTAAGTTGTTTACGTGATACACCGTCCCCTGTTGAACAGCTTAGTCAGGTCAGGGTCACTACAAGAAAGTTACATAGTTGCAGTATGCATATATTGCCTTTGCGCAGTGCATTATGCACAGACAGCGCGTGGATTTAATGCACTTCTGAAGGCCAAAATTGCATATCGATTTCGCTGCACTATATAAATTCACGTCCATACAGTTGATATGCTTATCGAGTTTTATCGGCTAGTAGGTCAAATAAAACATGAATAGTGGAGAGTAGCCTAAACCGGATGATGAAATATGAGTGTCAATGTGTGCATATGCTGACAATACCAGAATATCCTCGTGTTTCGAAAATCGTGTTCGAGAGTTGTGATTTAATGTGCAATATTAAAAAATGGTGTATTTATAAAAAAAACTAAATTAACTTATCTTTCGGTTAATCAATAACTTCGTTTATATCATATTGTTAATAATATAATATAATTTTGGTAGTCTCTAAATTAGAAACAAGATAAGAATACCGGTATTTTTGAGAATATTATTCCTTAAACAAAAAATGTGCTCGTGGGCAAAGCGGGTACGCACTTTACCTTGATACATACGATAAAATTTATTTTATTTATTAATTTGTAACAGTATTTACAACAATATGTTACGGTTAAGATTTACATTGCTTTTAATGTTAACTTACCCGCTTTAGACCACCTTCCCCTATCATATCCTTGAACGGTATATAAGTTTAATCATAATAAAACAAACAAGAAGCGATAACTTATAATAAAAACATACATTTCTCTTTACGATAAATCAAACTATTAAACGCACACAACAGTAAAAAGTAAAACACATTATTATTATTCATTTACAACCTTAACTGCATATTTCTAGCGTTTGTCAGACGATGATCTAAACTAGAACAAAATGTATGCACGATGCCCTCCTATTCGACAAAAGGATTGGGGAACAAAAGATGCGCGAATGCATTGTCATAATGCCTCCGTACTTTTCCGATGTTTATAATGTTACAGATGTGTTCGTGTCGGTATGTTCAAATCAAATATGTTTAGCACCAGCTAATAGATTATGCCAGTTTGCTCTCGCAACATATATGAGATGTGATAATATATTAAATCTCAAAAAGTCACAAACATCCAAAAGGCGCCAGTAATATTTAATAATTTTTGTGCTAATTATTATTTTTAAATAGTTAATATTTTATGAGTTTCAATTACGATGTAATAACAATCTTGAACTATTATGTGACGTAGGTTAGTAGGTAGGTAGGTAATTCATTATAGCATATATTTTTACCAGTCACTGTTCATGGTTACATATCTATTTAAGTTTTAAAATAATACCAAATGACAGCTTGAATATATATTACGCACACTTAGTATTTCATGTGAGTAATAGAAGCCACGCTACACTAATATGTTCCCGTTCTCTTATTTCAATTCATTTATTTAATTAATAAATCCGAAACAGGTATCTCTTAATGAAAACATATATATTTACAATCGTTGTTAACCGCTGATCATATTATGACGACAGCAGATTAACTATATTATTTCCTGCTAATTTATGTGAGACTCTTTAGAGATAAGAGTTATTTACGCTAACAATATTTCAAAGAAAACCGTTAATATTGTTCTCACGTAAGCTTTTTTGGTGTGTGAACTATACCGATTGAAACGTTAATATTTAAACATTATAATTATTATAATTTAAGACTCGAAATAAGTAGAATATGAACTTTTCAAGACTTTAATCCAGCAGTGTGGACGTTTTTTACAATTTCTACTCTAAAATATCATCGTTGGTCGATATGAATTATAAATAGTATAGGTTATTATAAGTTATATAATAACCTATACTTATTGAATATAATAAATATGATCTTATTATAAAACCCATTCGATAAACCCACGTCATCATATTTGTAGCCGCATCATACGCCTTCATGGCGAGAAGTCGACGCGTTGCGCCGCCTCGTCGTTTCTATCTTTGTGAAATTCTATGCTAACTACATACATAACTACAGCTTGAATAGCATAGATGTATATCGACAGTCTTTATTTTCGAGACTTGCTTCTGTGAAACATAAAGTTTTTATATTTTGAAGACAAATACACTATGGAAAGCTAGCGACATACTTATGTATATATATTTAAAACCGATCATAAAACAATTTATGTTTCAAATTTTAAAATAAAAAATGGTACAATCGCATTCATAAGCTAATTTCGTTAACAAATAAAACTATCGATAACGTCAGACCGATTGTTTTGGAGAAAACTTGTTACAATAATATATTTACTTACTAAGAGGCTTATATTGAATGGGACTGTTGTAGATGTCGAAATATGACGCAGGACAATCTGGGTACGCAGGTGGTCCGTGTTGGTACAGCTGTACAAGAACGATATTAATAAACACTTAAAGCGTTTTAGTCTTCTGATATGACTCATTTGTAATAACACAATGAAATAATGTTCAAAGACAATATTCGAATATTGAAAATTAACTGCATTTCTAAAAACGATAATAACTTTAACTTAAAAATAATATTAATATAATGAGTACCTAATATTTGAAAATTATGTATTACTTGTAAGCAATCTTTTTATATCTATTATTATCAATAAATAATAGAAATTTGAATTATGCTATTATTTTCTTCTAATAGCTATTTAGTTATAAAATTAAACATATTGTTCAATTGATAGACCAAAAAGGTTTATAAAATAATAAAACAATAATAATGGACGCAATACGGCAATATTTAAATACGACAAATTTAAAGCAACAACAAAAGGACGAAAAGTTTTAACAATGAGCATTTAGCCGACAGGAAGCGAGCGTGCAAGAATGCACGAAACAGAAATATGTATATTATATATTAGGTAATCTGTGTTGACATAAAGAAAACTGTATTTATGGTCTGCCTGAATCTGTTTTATTAATGAATTAGTCCCGACTTCACTCGCTCTAAAATTAAGATATTTTTATTTTTATTTTATACGTCATGTCCGAAAAATTCATCGGGACAGTAGCTTTTTCGTGAATCCGTAATAGAAAATAATAAATAAACAATACTAATATCGTTATTACATTCTTATTGTAATATTAATCATTATCATGTTTTATAGCGATAGTTCTGTAAGGAAAGTTAAGCACGGGACTGTATTTCTTATTGCTTAATGAAGTCCTCCAACGAATGAGGAAAACTATTATACTCATCGTATCGTACCAAGACGTCGTTACCCTCGTGTAATCGGATATATACACCTGTTGAATTGTCTTAGGAATCTCTAAAGTTTCCTCACAACATTTTCCTTCTTCAACGCTTGCGAGCGATAAATAATAATTCTTAATTTCTAAGTATATATTTTTAATCTGGGATGCGTGAGTGTTGGATTATGTAATTCTAAATATCTAACATATTAATATGAACTACAGTTTCGATGAGTTATTGCGATATTGGGTATTTATTGCTTTTTTAGTAGTTATGGTTATTTTATCACATCCTTAAAAGATAATAAAATAACTTAACATCATTACAGTTAATAAATACAGCCTACAACATATTTATGTATTGTGTTATTTATTTCATAATATTAACAAGCGAGATTGATCTCTTATCGTTCGAGGATAACCATCACGACTTGGTTTGTTAGCTCATTCAATTCGGGGTCAAATGTTAATGATATCGGCAAGCGGAAACCCGCACTGGCGAATACAAAATAACAAACCAAGTGCTGTCCAAAGCGGAACTCTACAGTACCATGGCTTTGGCTTGAGGACATGCCGCACGCACCACTAACCAAGTCAAGGCACTGGGGACAATTGCAATGTTACCTTATACGTTCTCTATAAAAGTAACAAATAAATGTTACGAAGGATCTTGTTGATTGGAGTAGACATATAAAATGTTTGCATCGTTAATTAATTCCATCTATGATGAAACAATCTCTTAATTATAAGCCTTAATACGGGACCACGTTTTACTAAATTTGTCAATAGACTCATTAAATCTAGGAACAATTAAATCTTTAGTAAAATAATCGTATCTTAAAAAGTAATTATATTTAAAGAAATATAAATTGTCTAAATAAAGTTAAAGGAAACATATTAAATAAATCTATCGAATTTGGCAACTCATAATAGGCATGTATACTACAATGAAAAAAAAATTCAATCAAAATTCAGGATACGTCGCGGAAGAGGAAGCAATGTTCATGTTTATCCTGTGTATCCATGTGTCCTGTTAATCGCCTCCATCATATAAACAGAGACAGTTTACCTCCTAGCTCATTGCGTGATCAAACCTTTACACGACACTTAACAAATAGACACTAAAGTTTATATTATGATAATGAACGCGTAAGTTTTAGAGTGAATAACGCATTATATTCATGTTTAACGAACGCTTATTGCTTGAAAAGTCGCATCATATTTAAGTTTTGTTTTGTGCCAATTGTAACTCAGTCTGTAGACGATACAACTTATTCGATTATAGCAAATAAATAATTGTGAAGGGTTTCCTTCACAGTAAATTATTCTGTAAGAACACACATCGTATCTCTCTCGTGAAATGTAGAAAATCGACTTACGGTGATTATGGTATTATTGAATAACATTATTCTGATCCTTCAAATGTTAAATTATTGTCGAATTAATACAAAAAAATGAGCGTGATGTAAGAAATAAACAGTGGGAGCCACTTTTATCTGGCCTGGCCGGGTCTAGTCTGGTCGAGTCTAGATTGATCTTATGCTCTGTTGGTAAGTTTTTATAAAAATTAGCTCATTCAGCATTATTTATTTTTCCGCAATAACTGTTGCTTTTATATTAATATTAAATACATAGATAATTATACGATATTTTCTTAACAACACGCTATAATAAATAGAACATATTTAATAATTGTAGTAATATAAATAAGTATATAACTGATAGAATGAAATGTAACATAAATTATTTGTATAAGGTTTTTGGTAATTTTATTTTGATAATGTGAAACGGACAAGAAACTAGAAGTCAGAAACGCGATTTATGAATATAAATCATTTTAATAAAATTTACATTAAATTAACAGAAATGATGATTATAGGGGAGGCCATTAGTTAAATAACGCTGGCTTCTTCTGTCGAATGAAAAATAAATGATGTCAGAAAGGGAGAAATAAGTGTTTAACTAAACAGCCGCCAAACGACAATTGTAGTAAGGGCGTCAATGTATAAGACGTTGTAAATGTCTGTAACAGGTAAACTATTCCATATAAGGATGTATAATTTACTATTAGAGAAGTAATGTGGCTGTGTGTCGATGGTCACGTATAAACTTGGATTTATTTTGATTGGGTTTCGCTTGATGATAATTATCATTCTGACACTGGATCCGGTTTTACATTGTTTTTAGACGAAGACGTAACCCAAGTTCCACCCTACATTAAGTATGTACTAGAAGGAAATAGAATTCCTAAACGTAATAAACTATATCTGTCTAACCAAATGCTGCAAAAATTGTATCGCCAAGGCAGTCCGTTCTTAAATATATGCATGTGTAAATGTTTTCCTTTGTCTTTGTACTGCCTGTTATGAAATAGAGCGCATCTCCGCAAGGCTATAAAGTGCGTCACTTTTCAATAATTCAAAACTTGTTTCGACATTTTCAGACTTAAATTTATTGACTGGGCTCATATACAGGTTATAAATATTTATATGTTTTTTTATCCCTAAAGGCTTCTCCATAATGTCAATCTAATATTAACGTTAAATGTTATATGATATTTAATGGAACTTTATATTGATTTCAGTTTTATGGATTTGTTCGTTAAAACAGCTGTTTTGTAATATTAAAGCCAATTGTAGTCTTTTAGCGTCTGAATCTCTTTACTTAAATATTAAACACAGAAATACTATAATCAAATCTTGTAAATTTACTCCCATCGCACTCAAAGAAGTTTTACTTTGAATAACTTCGTAAAATATATATATTACCATTGTTGATTTAACAATCCTGTATGTTTAAAGTATTTTTATACAATAGATTATATCTTGTCAATTAGATATAAACTTAGCATTACTACGTGAATTTTAACTCGCAGTGTGTTAATTATATTTGCAATTATCGTAAGTTTGCTGAAGCGAGAAATTGATTAAAAATTATTTCAAGAATAAATTTCTGCTATTTTCCGATTTTAAACTATTCTTATAAAACCGGTATTTTGAACATAATGAAAATATGTATGTATGTAAGGTATAATAATAGAGGGAACTTAGTAAAAATAATTGTATATGTGACATTCATTTAATCGAAAAGAAGACAAAAAAATACTATATAATTCTGTTGTATTGTGTAATAAGCTTTACTTATTTGGAATGTGATATTTCGTAACATTTTTTTTTGTTGTTTTTCTTCAAAATCATAAGAAATTCAATTGATCGGTAAAACCGACATTAAATATTAAATTAAACCGCTCTATTGTATAGCTTATGTTATTTTGATTGTAATGGGTACACTTGTCGCGTCCTTCAAATGTGATTGCACAACCCATGGGTGCCGCTGACATGCTTAATACCTACAAATGTTCTACACATGTGATTGACGGTACTGTTTTAGACTGATCTTTTAGATTTTAAATAGTTTTAAACTCTACAACAGCAAGCTGACTATAAACATTTTTTTTTTTTTGTATAGGTTGGCGGACGGGCATATGGGCCACCTGATGGTAAGTGGTTACCAACGCCCATAGACAATGTCATTGTAAGAAATGTTAATCATCGCTTACATCGCCAATGCGCCACTAACCTTGGTAACTAAGATGTTATGTCCCTTGTGCCTGTAATTACACTGGCTCACTCACCCTTCAAACCGGAACACAACAATAGCAAGTACTGCTGTTTTGCGGTAGAATATCTGATGAGTGGGTGGTACCTACCCAGACGAGCTTGCACAAAGCTCTACCACCAAGTGAAACTGTTTACATTTATTTATTTTTATTTATTCATAGTTACAAAAAGAAGGAGTAAGCCTGGAAACGAGTGTACCTTAGATACGCTACGATACGACGAATGAACTATGTAATAAGTGAGATCGTCTTACGTGAGTCTCTAACACGTATGAGAACAGTAAATACGACGCGAAAGATAAACCACAGATATAAACTAAAATTATAACTTATCGACGTCGTATGTCTTGTTTAAGCTTATCGAGATTAAAATCAAACCTTATCACAAAAGTCGTGATATATCTCGGATCAATCAATGACGTATGTATCGGATCAATCAACGACTAAAACAAAAACAAAGCGTCGACAAAAACAGAACTACTAAACATGGGTCGCCTTGGAATGTGAAAGTCATATGTTACGATTTTGGCACCAATTCTATTATCCGTTAAAGTCCTACGCTTGGGATAAAAATTAAAATAATATCCAATTAAGCACTTGCGTAAAATAGAAAATGCACTATTGTTTTATTCGCTTTAAATAATTATTGACATTTATATACATATAATATTAACATTAGCGTATTAATATTTCTTAACATTACTAGCGTCTAAACTTTGTAGAAGATTAATGAGTAATATGTTAAAAATGTACCTAATAATAATTTAGAAATCCTACCTCAACAATTTACAAAATGACAAAAATTAAGTGAAAACTCTTAGTGTCTCACTCGGTGAGTCATTATATCGAAGCTTTAGCAACCGAAATGCATGATCTTTTAAGTTATACCTACGTAAAACTTTATAGTCACAACCATATTTATAGCCAAAAAATATAATGGTGATATATTTTAAAGCCTGCTCGACAAATATATACTGATATAGTCTCCACATGTTTCTTTTTTATATTTTTCCGTTGTACTTATATGAAGGTTGGCAAGACCAACCTTTTGGCTTTGCCTAATATGATAAGTATATTATTATTTGAATACTTATCATATCAACGGTATACAATGAATATGTTGATTTTTATAATATTTAATATTAACGTTAAACTTTGTTATCCATCGGAAGGATTCATGTATGTATATATCATATGCTGCAGTTAGATAACGTCATGATATAACCCGGGAAGTATCGGTAACATGACTTCCGGTTGAAGTCGAGATAAATATGTTTTTAAATGATTTACACGTGTATTTTAAATTGTCAGTTATTTACGGTAGGTAATGCAATCTCACTCGTCTTAATATATGTCATGTATATACGAAACTCTTTTGTAAAATGCAAGTAAGTGAATATAACTGATCAAAGTGAAATAGTATAGAATAAAGATCGAAGTTTAATATTTTTCATTGACATTTGTTTGTTAATGCACATGCGTCCAGTAATGGACTTTTTTCTTTTAAAGTGCAACTTAGCCATCCTTAAATATACTAAGTATTTTATTTTTATATAATCAGCTAGTCACCTCGACATTGCATGGGTAATGTAACGAAACGATAATAATAATTAATTAAATAGGAAACGCAAACACTAAACGCCCGCACAGTCGCCTTATCCCTTCCCTGTTATGACGATAGACGTTAAATACGTTAATCTATTATAATTTTTCAAACGCTACCTTCTTTAGTTCTGTTTTATGTAAGTAGCCGATTATAAAATGAAGTAACGGTTAATAATAATACAATCTTTATTTATATATAATTGATGTCGAAAATCCATATATAGGTAATAACTGACATGATCATCTAAAGACGAAGTGTCTTTAGATGATCATGTCAGTTATTACCCCTTGCCAAAGCAGCTTACTGCACTGCTTATTACAAGAACGCTTCAAGTTACAAAGTTTAAAATTATCCTATATTTTTATTTCATGACGTCATTGTAATTAAAAAGTAACTGTTATTGTAAAATTTTGAAATAAAATTAAAAATAATAAAATGAAGGCACATCGTAAATGTAGTCGATTGAAATAATGAAAAAGATACACTAAAGGGAAAGGGACAACACATTTGTTAGTTTACGAATAAAAAAATGACTAAAAGTATGTGAAATTTTAAAGTTTCAAAAGATGGTTAATTAAAAGTGTAATAACTGTTAGCTCGCTATTCTCCTTAAAACATCTAAATTAAGTAAATTGAATATGAAGAAACAAGAACCATAAACACTCAACAACATGCTTTTTTCTCTTGTTTTATTTCTCACCGCATGAAATAAAACCACTTCTTTGTAGATAATCAAAACCGTACGTCATCGAATTGCATTATAACGATATAAAAATCGTTGTTATCTAAACCTCAAGTTAAAACAAGTTTAAAAATATTTTTATTACAATTTAACTTGTAAACCGGATAAATATATTTTAATTTGATTGAGAATAATTACAGAGTATACAACTAAAACTATAGCAATCAAACAATGGTAATGAATTGACGTCATCGCGTTTTATATTTAGTACATATCAGAGGTTATCTTCCTTTTTTAATTCGTTTTTTGTATAAATTGTCTATTTTAGTAGATAAAGTTATATCACAACGCTTTAAATTATCGCGTAATGTTTTATTACATAAACAGAAAAGTTCTTTAACATTTATGGCTGATGAAATTAATTATTTTCATTGTAGCAATAATCCTAGTTTACATTTTCACGTAAATAATGAGACGAAATAAGGCTTGCGAAGTAATATAACAGGAAAAAGGGTCATATTCGAAATATTTATAAATATTAAACAAGTTGCTAGTTAATACTGTATATAATTTATTCAGTTATATCTCGTTAATATTTTTAAGGGGTACACTCATCATTTCTGAACGTCAATCAAAAATGGTTTCAATTTAAAAATAAACAACACGATGTGAACAATACGAACATTCACGTCGACTTGCGATTCACAAGAGACAAAGATGATTTTGAAGTTAAATGGGAAGTAGAACAAATGTTAATTTTTCTTTGTATTTAAAACGAGTCTTTAATACCATATCACACTGAAACTAAACTGTTTTTTTTTGAATCCTCCTCTATTATAATTCTTTTTGAAAAGTAGCGATCAAATTTATAAACATTTAACGATTAGTAACATTATTCTTAGATATTGTTTTATGTAAAAAAATATGAACAATGCTTATTATAATCTTTATTTTTTAAGTTGTTAAACAAGCTGGATGTCCTGCCGTCCTTATACTATCCAAATAATAAAATAGGTCAAAAAACGAATGCATCTTTATTTAAATAAAATATTACCTAAAATTTATACAAGTTAATGGCAACAACACGTAATGAGATGACAATAATATGTTTTCAACTTTTACAATTTATTTAAAAGAGTCCAAAAAATTACACAGCCTTGTATCACTTTTTATTGACAACTTAAGTTAATTATAGAAACTAATTGGTGTTTTTAATAATCCAATTTTAACAAACCATCATTTTTTTTGTCTTTCCTAAAAATGAAATTAAAAAAGTGCTATCATATCTGCAATGAATATCTTTAGTTTATTTAAATAATATGATTATTAATTTATTACCTATAAAAATAATTACATTTTGATAATAAAGTTTGTATGAGTATCTTTTTAGTGACTAATGTCTACCAATATTTATTTAAGTATTGTTCAATGAATACATGTGTTTTCTTATACAATACGTTGGAGTAACATCGGATCTGGAAAAGATTGGTTATTAAAAATTACTTCTAAGCTTGACAATATTTTATATATAAAATATGAATGGTATATCTGCGACGCCATTTTGAAGTGTATTCAATCTTAAGTCTTAAGCACGGTCGTATGTATTTAATCTTAAGTACACCAACTCTAGCCAAGTCACGAAAGCATCGACAAAGTCTACATTTATACATATATTATTATGTTTTGGGTCGGCAAAGGTTAGTTTCTAATACTCTGTAAACCTTGGACGTGCATATGGAAAATAAATAATGTTATTTTGTATAAAATCATTCACTTATCGGTAAATCTAATCCAAATTAATATAATATCTTAATTGTCGGAAAAAATATAAAATTATTTTAAAAATTAACTAAGCAGTACAGACAATGTTTACCGCTATTTTTAATATTAAGTCGAATAACCAATGTTACTGTGACCGTGTGACAAGGTAAGTAGGATTATCCGGCAATAAATCGATTATACTGTGTAATATACTTAAATGATTTTATTTAACATTATGTTAAGAATTTTATACTTTTAAATACAAATAAGCGTCGATTACTAAGATTACAATTTATTCCGATATGTATTAGTATGTTTGATATGTGATATTATACTTAGAGACTTGGAGATTATATATACCTACGAAACAAGTGAATTGTCGAAACATCGGCTACATACGACTTTCCGAAAAAATGTGTTAATCTTATACACAAAAAAATCATTGTAGTTATAAAAATACCTAAAATAAAAGAACGTACAAAATTTTAATTTACGTCACAAGTGAAAATAGCGACATGTACCCCACTTTCTAAACAATAAGAATACGAGGAGTCGAAAGTTGCAGGACAGAGACAGGAGGCGTGACCGGTGGACGTTCGGCTCTCGCGCCAGTACTTATCACCTCGCCTCGTTCATTTCCTAAATGATTTCGCTAACTTTGATAATTATAATAATGAATAATACATGATCGAGTTCTGAATGGCAATATATATACATACGTTAAAAACTTATTGAAATTCATTCATAACATAAATATATGTAACGTATATGTTATATTCCATTGACGTCTTTCTTTCCTAACAATCTGTTAACGATTATTTTCTTGTAGTTTGTTATATTTTTATAACGTATCTCTAAATATATTATTGGCTTTCTTAGATAGGTATATAGCAAGATTTGTGAATAGTGAGAAAGGGTCAAAGAGTCGACACGGATGGAAGGTTGCTTTGGATGAGTGGTGTATCGGTGAAGGGTGGACGCGTGGATAACATAGTGAATGGATAGACTAATAGACTGGAGGATGAATGTTACGAACATGATGTTAGCAATGGCTTCGTATATCTAATGAATTAAAATGAATTAAATTATAAATAAATAATAATAATTTTACTTAATAAAAGACATCCGAAAGTTACGAAATGTGGGCTGCTTATAAATATAAATAATTGGTATGTATTGTTATCTGGCATATATGTCTAGACTGCCTCGTTGCTCTAGTGGCTAGATATAAGGCCGCAGACCCGGTGGTCCTGGGTTCAATTCTCAGGTCAGGCCAATAAATAGTTATTGGGTTTTTCTGTCAGAAAATTCTCAGTAGCAGCCCGGAGTCTGGAAGTTGGAAGTGTGTACACTCCCGTGCCTCGGAAAGCACGTTAAGCCGTTGGTCCTGCGCCTGAACTCTTTCCGGTCGTGTCGGATTGCCGTCCCATCGGATTATGAGAGCTAAGAAAAAGAGAGTGCATCTGTGTTTGCGCACATACTTGTGCACTATAATATCTCTTGCGCACTTGGCTAATCTCTCTTGAGATTGGCCGCCATGGCCGAAATCGGTCAGGAGGACCTTATATATGTCTAGACTTATAATTATATCCAATGAAATTTATGTGTTTAAGTGAATACATAAAAACAATGGTACCTAAAATATAGCGTCTGTCTGTCTGAACACGATAAACTCAAAAACTACCGAATGGATTATAGGTTTATTTCACCAATAAATGAAGTATTTCATAAAGAGGGTATATAATACATTATGGTTTTGTGTCAATTGGCTGAATTTTGTAGATGATTTTTGAAGATGTTGCAAAAAATCATGCTGACTTGGGTGCTTTATTAGCTTGCGGCGCTAAAACCAATAAAATTACATGTATTATGATATAAACTATGTACACCCTTATTCTAACCGTGCGAAGCCGAGTGGGTAGCTACTCTTCGATTAATTAATATAAAATATAATATTTGTCATTAAGATAATGATGAAATTTGTAAAATTATTAAATAAGAAAGAATAAAGATTCCGCGATGTATCATTGAAAGTTTAAAGTACGAAGCTCTTCAATATAATAACCAGTCGTTGACATCGACTTGTATGCGATTTATAAACAATTGCTCATAAAATACACTAAGTTTGTCGAATGTATTATAAATTTTTCAAACTAATTACTTTGGCTAATGTCATGGTTTACTTAAATTATTTCTTACAATAATAAAAAATAGGTATTTCTTTATGATTTATTAAAGTTTGGACTAAATTTGGCTAAAAAAATCAAACCGACTGGGAGCTTTACTGGCGTATACTGCGTAAAAAAGTAAGATTTACATGTATTGCGATATAAACCTTTTATGTAGATCCTTATTCTACCTGAGCGAAGCCGGGGCGGGTGGCTAGTTAGATTTATTGAAAACTTACGTTCATAGTGTTGTTTGATTATGCTAATTTATATATATAAATTGCATCGAATTCTCTTAAATGTCTATGGTACAATGCCATAAATGTTTTGGTACAATTTCCCTAAAATTACTTGAAGAGAAAAAAAAACTAAAACTACGCATAATATTATTCTTTCGATATAAGGTCATCTGTTATCGTAAGCTTGTGGAGCCTCAGAGGCGTCTGTCCGCCGACGACGCTTACAACCTTGACTATGTGCGGCTCAGTCGATTGCTTTCTTTTATTGCAATGTGGACCTAATCCCTAAAGTTATAAGAGTTAAATTTAATTCATCAATAACGATTTGAGGCAAAGCTGTGTGGTAATCCTCCTTGATAGCATACTGCTTTTTGAGGTTTTAAAACCTAAAATTTACAAAATATATATTTTAATAAGTTTGTATTTTTCCTTTTAATCAAGCACGTGGCTCATTAGAGCTATTGAAACACAGTTTAATATTAACATTTAATGTGCTTGTAAGTCATTAAACTTCATTAATTATATTTCTGCATAGTTTCAAATACTTATCAACGTAAATATGAATAATATTTTACTGAAAACTTACGTTCATGTTGTTTGGTTATGCTTATTTATATGCAAATATAAATATCATTGTATTCGTATTAAGTTACTGTGTGGTATGTGGATGGGGTTCGATTAGTAAATATTAATTAATTTGACATAATGAACGTTAAAATCAATAAACTTTTTCTTTTCCATTGAAAGTACAATTTTAAATTTTTTTTTTTTTTTTTTTTTTTTTTTTTATTGTATAAGAAGGCGGACGAGCGTATGGGCCACCTGATGGTAAGTGGTCACCAACGCCCATAAACAATGGTATTGTAAGAAATGTTAACCATCGCTTACATCGCCAATGCGCCACCAACTTTGGGAATTAAGATGTTACGTCCCTTGTGCCTGTAATTACACTGGCTCACTCACCCTTCAAACCGGAACACAACAATAACAAGTACTGCTGTTTTGCGGTAGAATATATGATGAGTGGGTGGTACCTACCCAGACGAGCTTAGACATACAATATTATTAAGCTAATAATAAATAAAACATATCTATACTAATATATAAAGCTGAAGAGTTTGTTTGTTTGATCCGGCTAATCTCAGGAATTACTAGTTAGAATTTAAAAAATATTTTTGTGTTGTAGAGTCCCTTTATCGAGGAAGGTTCTAGGCTGATTTTTATTCATTATATTTATATATTTTTTTATATTCTCACATAAAATTTATATTCTCATATACTCATTATATTTTTTTATTAATTATAAGTACGCGGGTGAAACCGCGGGCACAGCTAGTACATATATAAAATTGTATAGTTATACATAAATTAATATGTAAACATTAAATCGATCAAAATACATACTATTACTCATTTAGTGTAATTTATTAATTTAATATATTATGATTGTTTTGCTATAATTATACCAGACTTTGTAATGCTAAATAATATGAGTATCACTAGTGTAATAAAAACATTTACAAGTGATAAAAATGAAAACATTATAGCAATACAAAATGATAAAGCACTAAGCTAATCAAATAACATGGGAGAAGTGCTTAAATATACTGCAACCGAGGCTTATTTGAATAGGTTCAACCTAAACTACTTATGAATACGAGGTTACTGAACTACCGATGAAATTCCATTAAATCAGACACGTCCTGACTCCAAATGTATAAGCGATGCAACTTATAATATGCAACGACATTTCCGCTTACTTTTTCCTGGGAGAATCGCTTTAAGTCAATCAACTTCTGATATTGACGGAGCGCGCGCATGTACAGCCGGACGGGGAGATCGCTCGGCAGGGAGACAGTCTCGCCGCCCCGGGACTTCACACCCGTGCCACTCATTGTCAACAACACGCACACAAGCACTTTTTATCCATAAGTACATCCAATAGCGCTAACATGAATCCCCAGCGCAATTTGCGCGTCCGAAGTGAACGTAGGTTCCACGCAACACTGACGTATCGTACGCCCCGCGCATGCGTACCCGATATGCCGCGTTTGCAAAAAGAAACTATACAATTATTTACCCACGCTCGAGTGACTTTCCCTGCCCGTCCGACAGGCCAGCGACCTGACCCGCTTTTACTATAAATAAATGTTGTAATGGAATACCATGTATACTTACTCACAACGATAGTAGCGTAATTCATAACTTTTTGCCTGCGACTACAAAAGCTTACATGCTACCCGACCGCGATTCATAGGGGCAGTTAAAAAAAAAGCATATTCTTCAATAGCTGCATTTTATAAGGTAAAGTTACTATTTTATACTAAGGCGAAGCTCGGCGTGTAGTAGTGACAAAAATGTATAGTAATTACTAAGCAATTATAAGATTTTACTATTAATGTTTTATGTAGACAATGATTATGAGATGTAGTTTGACAATTAATAAGTATTTAATAAAAATATAGTAAAAAAATAGTTTTAAATTAAACGGTTTTATTGTGTATGAAGATAAAATCGTTGGGAGCGCTAAATTTCTATCAAGTCAACTGCTATATGAATGCATTTTATATATTTACTCAATTTACGCTTTCGCATGAACATTATTTTTTTACTTAATTTTTAATTTTCAAGATTTTAGTTTTTCATTTTGTTACTCTTCCACTTGCCCTTTCATTTGATACCCATTATATCGAAACAAATATGAAATTAGAAATATTGAAACAAATATTAAATCTGGTATTTTATGCTGGCGGCCATCTTAGATTTGAAATTTGTCATTACAGTACAGAGCGTACAGAATTCTACCAGTCAAGCCCTTTTATTTGATACCCGTATTGAGTTAGTTGTGAAAAAATATGTAATCTGCCATTTTGTAGCGGCGGCCATCTTGGATTTACAATGATACAGAATGTATTAAATTGTATTGTCATCAGAAGTTAAGGTGTCTACCAAATGTCAGATCAATCTGTTAACAGGAAAGGAGTCAAATTTCAATTACTAAATTTGACCCAAACCAACAAACAGGGCAAGCTAAATAAAACCGTTTAATAAGTGCTTATTTAATGCTGACAAGGAATAGATAAAACATAATTACTTTAAAAATTAATGTTTCTTTAATACAAGAGTAGAGACTGACAAGATAAAAACAGAAATAAATTTCTAATGGAGAGTTAAATAAAACGTTATTTAACGTAAAAGTCTTCGTGCAAGACATCTATGTATGTATTTCTCATTGCACATTTACACAATTACAGAATTTAAATTAATGACATCATTACTGTCCGGAGGAAAACACATAATATGAGACGCTAATAAACTTAAATATTAGTTTCAAATTAAAAAAAAATTTAGATGTTGTAAAACTTTACTATCAGATTGCAAATAACATTCTATATAATATTAAAACTTCTAGAACTTTACGTCACACATAAATATCTTAACGTTTATACTAATAAAAACCAGCCTTATAAATTATATGGCTGGTTTTTATTTAAACGAGCTTAAATCAAATTTAAATACAAAAAATCGGTAGATTCATATTCAAAAATGAAGTAATATTAAGCAATCAAAATTAAAATGTGTTAAAAATGTGTAATTTTGATTTTATTCGCTGTGTTATATTATATACACATAAATGTGAAAGTTAGTTTGCTTGGGTGTTTGTCGGTTTTGTCCTTCAATCACGTTCGTGTAGTTGGACTGAATTCTAATACAATTTGGCGTAGAAATAGTTTAAGTCCGTTTGTGAAATACTTACTATTATAATATACAGCTGGAGTGTAATTTTAAAAAGATAAAAGTTTGTTTGTTAAATTATTACTCTTTCTTGAATAGTACTCCATTACAAACGGAAATTCTAAAACAATCGGTTCAAAAATTGCAAACAGCTTAAACAAATAACAAACTTTTTAAAAAGAGGCAATTTCTTTAGTGTTTTAAAAACTCAATTACCCTAAATTTGTCACAAAAACAATGATCCGTGGCCGACTTCTCATTATACTGAGTAATAAAGGTTGAGTATTGAGAGTTCCAGAAATACGTAATCACAAAGAATCAACATGAATCATTGTGACTAATAACGTTCTTTTAAAACAACATATTACAATAGAAAAATCATTAAATGAATTTACTTACTGTCATACACAGATCCTTTGTCAACATAACCTCTTGCGAACCGCGTTCTACGCTGAAAGCGTTTGTTTTGTAAACAACACAATTACATAAAAAATATCACTACGATTAACTTTCGATGATTTTAAGAATTATATTAAGCATTTGTAGATTATTCTAGAAACGACGAACACCTCTATAACGTCTATATAACCCGTTTATCCCTCCCCCGCTGGTCGGAAGCGTCCTGCGTACTATGGCGGTAATTCTTATTATAGAGATACGATCGCTCTGTGGGTGAGACTTGCCAGCTATACAAATTCAGCGAAATTAATCTATATCGTTAAAACAGAAAGGGCCAATTTTGCGTGTATCCTATGATGCATTCTGACTTCGGTCGGTCAAATTTCAAGAGGGAGAATTTATAGGATGGATTCATGTTTAATTTTTCAAACGTTTTATCTAATCTCGTCTCGGTTAACATAATGAGTGTTTGGTAGGTCATGGCTGCTTACGTCACAGGTTTAATGGCCGTTACGGGAAAGTGACAAACAGATCATTAAGATAAGTACTCAAAAAGAAATGAAAGTGCAAGTACATAATACTTCATCTAATTATATTTGAACATGATAAATATTTGTTTACATACATACATATCTAGGTAATACTTAATTATATAAATTTTAATTTAAGCACATGGCAAGCGCCTGGCACGGCAGGGAGTACTTAACAGCTATTCTGGCAACAAATAAACAATATGTTTATGTCCCGGTTTAAAGCGCAATAAGTTAGTCAAAATAACACATTATATATATACCGCCAATTTATGACGAAAATAATATTATTTATTTCTTAAATTGCCAATAGGTATCGCCCCATAGATACGGGGGGTACTTAGTTATAGTTTCGTTTCCTTTTTTATTTTTTTTTATAACCTAGGTAGGCAGACGGATAGGCCACCGGATGGTAAGTGGCCACCAACGCCCTTAGACATTGGCATTGTAACAGATGTTAACCATCGCTTACATCGCCAATGTACCACCAACCTTGGGAACTAAGATGTTATGCCCCTTGTGCCTGTAATTACCCTAGCCCACTCACCCTTCAAACCGGAACACAACAATAACAAGTACTGCTGTTTTGCGGTAGAATATCTGATGAGTGGGTAGTAATAATAATGATTCTGATACAATGTTTTATTTGTGCCAAATATATGATAATATTATATGTTCTTAATTTTGCCAAAATGTATAAACGAATATAAATATACTTTATGTTAAAGAAAACTCAGAGAAATAGTTACAAAAGAAGATGTAGAGAAATAGTTAGAAAGGTATTATCGTTAAGAGAGCGCTCCTTTCTTTACTGTGAACAGAAGACATGAAGCGGTTAGTGGGTGGAAAAGTACTCAGTCTAGAATTCTAACTAATTGACATGGATTTTGACTGCTTTCTGACATTTGTACAGGAGATTCTAAAATCCCTATCTCTATTTTCAAAAATCCTTGTAGACAATTTTGAATATAGAAATATTTCGAAATTAATCGCCCTAAAAGTTAAATTACCATATTTGACGAAACTTCGTAATTTTGGTAAGTATCGTGGAAGTTTGTGGTTTTTTGTTTTATTTGTCTATGCCAAACTATTTTACAGCCGCTACAAAAAGGTAAAATAAGAGAACAAAACAGGGTCCTCAAATATTTGGATAGCTCCTGAGATGATTCGTATGGATACAATTACAACCTACCTACATCTATATGTACTTATTCTCATACATTTTGGTACCTACTTAATATTAATAATAGCAAACAACAGAAAAACAAACAAAAATCTGTGCATAGAGATTAATGAGATAGTAACAAATAATGTGTACTGTAACGCGATTATATTATTTGGCAACTAATTTACATCAGTCTCCAGATGGGTAAATAAAAAATTGTTAATAAAACTAACGACTTCAACAAAATTAACAATTATATTAAAGAATTCAATCTATGACAACATCACATTAAACGTGGTGGACAATGTGGAATACAATAAACTTTTATTGCACAGCGCGGACAATACAAGTATGGGTGTGTTATGTGACCGATAGTTGCGTACTTGCTTCTATACTGTATACAGCGACCCTGTAGCTGCTTACGTCAATAGCTCGTGATCCTCCTTTGAGATAAGCGCGGTCGCTAGTATCAAATTATTTGAAACTATATACAGCTGTTGCTTTGTTAGCGAAAACAATTACAAGAGACCTTACGGGCAATGGCTTCAATCCTTTTGTATTTTATTTCAATTAATAAATACATTAAACATAAAATTCCGACCATGGACAGATCCGGGTTATGGTAAATTATTTGTTTATTTATCTATGTTTCTCTATGTTGGTCTGATATAATTTAAAAGTTAATATATACATTATGATATTATATGCTAATTTTGGGACAATAAGATAACTTGTATATGTCACGGATATTAAAAGAATTCAATGATATAAATAAATATACTTTTAAAAAAAACGCCCAATTCAGCTACAAAACAGTAATTGACATTTATCGAAAAAGGTGTTAAAAAAAAATTAACGTTGCATTGGTTTTATCATTATTTTAATATTTAAAACGAACGTAGCACAGGAGGCCAATTACTACCAATAATAATCAAACTCAAGACTGCTCATAGTTAAAATACATAACAATTTAATTATTTCACAATATTCATTTGCAGCTATCGATTGTTATAAGTACAGTCTACAAAGCCCTTTTGTATCTTTGACGTATTTTTGTCACGTACCGTCAAGCGTTAAGGGCTATCGTAGAAAATTGCAAAATAATTTTATATTATCGTTGCAGCTATGTTTTTAGAAAACGTTTCGTGGTCTATCTTTTACGTTTAAGCAATAGACTTACATACATACTTATTCATATCAACGACGTTGCTGTAATAACTTACGTGGTCGTTAAAGTAAAAATTAAATCTCAGTTCATTGAAAATATTCGAAATTGTGCATGCTTACTGCACAAATTCAAAATAAAAAAGTAAATGAGTTGATGACTGATTAATTAAGCATATAGCATTTTGAAAAATCATTGTAAGTAAACAAGTGTAATGTTTTAGTAATATAAATTTTATAAATAAATAATTATTAAAAATTAATGTACTTATGTTATTTTGTTGTATGATGATTCCTCGCAGTAAACGAACAATGTAATGTAATGGATGGCTCTGTAGGGTGCGTTACAGATTGTGCATCGGCTAACTTCTGAGTAATCCGCGGGCAGCCCGCCCTGGCCGTAGTCGGAATGTCGCTCACGGTGGACCGGATAGGAATGATGGGGTTGGGGTGTCCATCGCTAAAACACAGGCCCTCTTATTCCTCGATCCACGTCGGGGCCCTCCTTGAGGAACGTGTATCAGCACGGCGAAGACGGCGCTCTATGGCACTGTATGGTGCCATAGAGCGCCTTCTTCACACATATTCCGGCGCCTTCAGCGCCAGCGAGCCCTCCCCCCGCCGCGAAAAGCCATTTTTCCAGCGAAATAAAAAAAACGAACAATATTAGATACTATATTGCTCGTTATAAAAATTAAAAAAAAATCTAAACGATTTTGGGCTAAGCTTTACATTACCTGCCGTCGAGTGAGGGGTTGATATTTTTTTACAGAAAGGTTACATTATTATAAGCACACACGCAAAGTTTCAACATGCGGAGACGCGTAGTTTTTGAGAAAAAAAAAATTGAAAATCAACTATTTTTGCAATATTTATGTCAATCTGGTAGGGAGTTTGACAGATTATAACGTTTCGTTTAATCTACGGTTAAGTTGACACGTTCGGTAACATTTTATTTTTTTATAAATATAAGTAAATAATTATATTTTGTACTCGTTTCAATAGTTTTCATGCACACATATATTTAACAGTTTATGTATAGTAAATTACAGCATTATTTTCATTACGATATATTAAAATTAAAATGTGTAGTGTTTACCATCTTTTGTTGGCTTGTGGAACGAAACGTAACACTGACGCCATTTTGTATTGACACTGTCATCGTGTAGCGCTAAGCAGCGCTAAGCGCTTAAAGATGTTTTTTGTCGAATTAATTAAAGCAATACAATATGTATATAAAATTAACTAAGAAATTATTAATTTGTTTTATTTTAACCTATTAAGGCAGATAACAAAATAGTTTAGGTTCAACTTATGTCAAAAACCGAACTGATTGACCCCGACTCCACCTGGTACTAGTCGGTCCTACCCCTAGAGTGTTTATTAGAGCCGGAGGCGCGGAGGGAAATTGTTACGCAAGGGCCTCTAGGCCCTCCGCCTCCGCAGCTTCGGCTTGTTGGTCACCTTCGGCAACCAGCCTCAGCCGCTCCGGCTCGTCCGATACCTACGATTTGTTACAGCGGGCGGAGGCTGCTCTTCCCGCAGCGCCGGAGACGTTGCAGTGTCAAAATAGATATAGAAATCCCTATGAATCTATTTTTTTTAAATAAAATAAAATGTTACGGAACGCGTCAACTTAACCATAGGTTAAACGGAACATTATAATCTGTCAAACTCCCTACCGGACTGACATAAATATTGGAAAAATTTGCGTGTGTGCTTATAATAATGTAACCTTTCTGTAAAAAATAATCAACCCCCAACTCGATTGCAGGTAATGTTAAGTCGTACCCGATTTTGTAATAAGCTTGGGATTACTTCTACGCTCTGTCATTAAATTACGATATTTCTAGTGCTTCTAATGCAGCAGTAATTAATGTACGTTACTAACTCATAATTACTTATAGGTTAATAACTTTTATTATTGGACCGATTTAAATATTTGGTCGTTGCGGAAAAAAGCGATTGCACTAGCCTACTGCATTAGTGCTTTTAATTGTAATATAAATTTGTGTAATTAAATACGTTTTGGATTTATGTACAAAATTATATTACGTTATAAGAAAATAGTGGATGATTCAATAGAAACATCGACGGCGGCGCTTAGAATGTAGTACTGAATTATTTTTAATCCCAATTAACTTAATCGCATGATCTAATTTTATGCTCGCAATAACAATGGCATTTGTAATATTGATCGGAAACGGAAAAATGTTGTTCACTGTCCAGTAGCTGTATCTTTCTAGCAGCACATTGTCCTGTAGGTATACGTATTTAAATATATTCAGCCTGATATTATAGGTGTGAAAGTAGCCGTCTATGTGTTTGTTACCTTATCACATTATAAAATCACTGAACTGATAGTTAAGATATTTGACATTGAAACCGAATAAGGACAAGGATGTTACGTAATAATAAACATGTAATAATAATATTATGTACAGGAATCACGAAGAAGTAAAGTAAGGTAAATTTGACTCAGATAAAGCCGCAGGGAAAAGGTAGTTATTATTAAAACATTTAAGAACGTAAACTAACTATTAAAATATTAAAAAAATCTAATGTGAGTTAATTCTGCTATAAAAACACATAGTTAGTATATATATTCGTAAATATTTCATATTGATATTATTATAAACCTTATTATTATAAAGATGTAATAATAGCCTTAAGTTGTTAATTTATAAGTGCTTAATATGTGTGATGTTGATGTACCTTTCAAAATAAAAATAAACAAACAAAAGCATTTCTACAAAGCAGATAAAACCGGTTTTCATCAGTTATTATTGCATATAAGTGACCGCACGATCTGGGGTTCAAATCTTAACGGTGACACTATTATGTACAACTACTAATACGTATTCCTCTGTCATTGCCCTTAATGGTTGTCAGTTTAAGTAATTAAATTATTGAAAATAAATAAATGTTTAATTCCCCATTTGAAAACAGTTATGGCAGGTTTTATATACATAAAAATAAGGCTCTACAAATATAATACATGACACATGAATCTTACAATTATTAAAGTTTGTTATTATATATTAGAAGCGAGAGAAACTAACGAAATTCCAGTTGTGTTATAAATTGCACATGTTTATAATATAAATATGTTTTCCTTAAAGTAAAACGCGTAATTTGCGTAAAACAGTTAAAAAATCCCGTTTTTTTCCACGTTTCACATTTCCGAGAACAAATTGAAGGTAAAGTCAGATTTCCATGTGAGACTAACATCTGGTACCATCGTTCCTACAAATATATTATATTCTACCGTATCTAGCCTTAACGATACTTTCATCTTTAATCATGTGTTTAATTTTAATTAACTTGTAGAGATAGTGAATGTTATATTTACGGTTATCTTAACTGTCTCTACATGATGACCACGATGGTTTAGTATTGCGGTCACGGTCGATTAGGGTCGGATGAATAAAAATTATTTCGTTTTTCTTTAAAAAATCTGAGTCACAGCTCAAAGTTAGGAAGTTGATAGTGATTAGCAAGATAGCAAGTGAAACTGCTCTTTACGGTCGTGTCGGTTTGCTAAAACATCGGCATCTGTGTTTGCAAGCACAGGTACACTATAATATTATATCCTGCGCAATTGTCAGTTGCAGTCGTCATTGAAGATGAAAGCTACAAAAAATGAAAACAAAACTGAACCTTACACGTAATAATTACTCAACAATGATCAAATGTTAACGATTTAGTGTAAGCTATAATCGTTAGAAATATTAATGCACATATTTTTAACGGTTGTAACTATTCATAATTTTACATAAGCATTGAGCAACGCTGTACTATTTTAATTTTTAATGTTACACTGTTATTTTCCATCCGATAAAATATTTGTACTTTGAATCATCAATAAAATGTTATCGTAAAAACTCTTAAATAATTCCTTTTACTTATTATTATTAAAAAACGAGAGATAGATTTATATGAATAAATCATTCGACTAATTTTACAATGGAGTCCAAGAATGATCCAGAATGTGAGGTAAATGTCCGCTTAAAACAGGGTGGCCCATGGCGTATCGAGACGAAATACGAATCATCAAGCGGGCAGCCGGGAACAGATGCGGCAAGTGCGCAGCGTGTCTCGCACACGGACGCGAAGCAAGCACGGCGCACAAACTCTGAGCGCGGCACGTTAAGGCCGTTGACGTCAATCGGTCACCTCGCTATACATATTTATCAAAGAGCACGTAATTATTCGTTATGGCTTCCTAAATAAATGTCACGGAGCTCTGTGTGACAGGTAAATTTACATAGCATGCAACTTGTATAGACTAATTCATTTCGTGTATTCATTGAATGTTTCGGAGATATATATGAATAATATAGTAGTCGATAGTATTATTTATGCCTTTACTCAAAACATTTTGTTAATTCTACAGAATACGTTCCCACAACACAATTTTAATTTCCGAGCTTTTTTCACACGTTCTATTATTAAATGTCGTAGCTGAATTTTAAGCCAGTTTCGTCCAACCGAATGACAAAATGTTGCACACATTATTTGTACTGGTGACAATATTGTCTTATATGTACGCAAAGTATACTCATAGATTAAACATATAGAATATAAATTCTTTCTTAGAATGGTGTTAGTTTTGCAAAAACTTTTGCTTTTTCTTCTTTGAACATGTCACTTGGACATTGTCTTATCAGATCAAAACAAAACAATTTACTCATTTTTGGATTAGACAAATGTGCCGCTTTGAAAACTCACAAAGTATAATAATAAATCTAAAGTAATTTTTGCTAAATGGCCATTTAGACACTAGCCTGCTTTTATTTATTATTGTTATCACTTATTATATTTCCATTTAAATTCTGACCTCTCAACATACTGCGATATAATATATAATATAAACAAAATGAGTTAACTGTGAGTGAGTAGTAAGTGATATAGGAAAGCTCGTAATTATATTTTTTTATTTTATGAGCTATTATTCACACAAGGCCATCGGATCCCACACTAAGCAGAGCTTGTACTATGGAAACCAGACAAATGATATACTACATATACTACTTTTCTTTTGTAAATACATACTTATATAGATAATTACACCCAGACTCAGGACGAACAGACATGTTCATGCACACAAATGTCTGGCCTGGGTGGGAATCGAACCCACGACCTGCGGCGCGAAAGGCAGGTATCTACCAACCACGCCAACCGGCTCGTCGTCGTTGATCCTGTTTAAACAATAAAAATCTTAAAATAAAAGTGCCTTCATAGGACGATAAAAATATAGACAGTTTGATTATTATAACAGACATAAATTATGTTGATATCCTTTTCACCGATTTATGCCACGACAACTAATATAAGGTCCTCCAGACCGATTTCGGCCACAGCGGCCAATCGCAAGAGAGATTAGCCAACTGCGCAGGAGATATTCTAGTGCACAAGTGTGTGCGCAAACACAGGTGCACTCACTATTCCCTAGCTCTTAAAATCCGATGGGACGGCAATCCGACACGACCGGAAAGAGTTCAGGCGCAGGACCAACGGCTTAACGTGCTTTCCGAGGCACGGGAGTGTACACACTTCCAACTTCCAGACTCCGGGCTGCTACTGAGTTTTTTTCTGACAGAAAAACCCAATAACTATTTATTGGCCCGACCTGGGGATTGAACCCAGGACCACCGGGTCTGCGGCCTTATATCTAGCCACTAGACCAACGAGGCAGTTACGACAACTATTCTCAAGGGAAACCCACTGCACAGAACATATGATAGACACTAGTATGTGCGCAAATACGAGTCTATAGTCCTTCTCACATAATACATTAAGACATCAAATCCGACACGACCAGAAAAAAGTTAAGGCGCAGGACCAACAGCTTTATACGCTTTTTGAGGCACGAGATTGCACACTGCCAAAATCAAGACTCCAGGCTGCTGCTAAAAAAAATCAACAATTTAAATAGTATACCGTCGAAAAAATGCCTTTCGGCACTAAGTCTGCTTTTAATTTATGCATGTTATAAATTACTACTGCTAATTGGTAATGGCATTTTTAAGCTTGCATTATAAATTAAGTTTCGATATGATCAATACAAGTTTGCTAATTCAATCGTAATGTAATAACAGATATTGTATTGTGTATTATATCACTTTAAAGTTATTTCTGGTATCTTATACTGCCGTTTGATTTATTAGACGTTTGATCATATAATTTACGACGTTTACACCGTTACTTATCGTTACATCTAGATAGGTTGTAATTTATATAAAAGTCTCTATTAGGATTATTGATTATGTTATAATTTTGTTTTTCTAAACAATGAATGTTATCAAATGTACCTACTATAAATAGAAAAACAATAAGAAACGTGCAACGCGCTTAGAACTAAGCGTTACATAAACCATAATTAAATAATATTAATTAAATCCGTTTTTTTTATAGCATTGGTTCACCTGATGGTAAGTAGTCACCAACGCCCATAGACATTGGCATTATAAGAACTCTTAACCATCGCTTACATCAATGCCAATTGTGCCAATGCACCACCAACTTTGGGAACTAAGATGTAATGTCCTTTGGCCTGTAATTACATTGGCTCACTCACCTTTCAAACCGAAACACAACAATACCAAGTATTGCTATTTTGCGGTAGAATATCTGATGAGTGGGTGGCACCTACCCAGACGAGCTTGCACACAGCCTACCACCAATATAATGGCCATTTTTATTGCTTCAAATAGTGTCAGAGTCAGTGTAATTACAGGCACAAGACATATTAGTTCCCAAGGTTAGTGACGCATTGGCGACGTAATGAATGGTTAATATTTCTTACAATGCGTTGGGCGGTGGTGACCACCAGGTAGCCCACTAGCCAGTTTGTCTAATGAATACAATAAAAACAAAAAGTACGAAATATAAAGAAACCCGATAAACATTTATACATTTTATGTAATTTAAAAGTGCGCCGACTATCTGTTATGTCATTCTTAACTTATTATATTATAACTCTTTGTGTTGCCTTTCGAAGTGCACCTGATAAACGCGTCCTGTGTTGACCGTTTAACAACAATCACTAATGCGATATAGATAACAATCTATATTTAAAAAAAACGTCTCAGCTTTGTTTGTAATACAAATATTTAAAAAAAAATGTTGGTTCTTTTTATAACTGCGATTTAGAAAAACTTTTTATAAATAAAGCAGAGGTAGTTTTGAAAACTGAAAATTTAAAAGAGTAAATATGTAACTTCTATACTAATATTATAAATCCGAAAGTAACTGTATATCTATCTGTGTTACGCTATCAAGACTAGACATATGGTACTTTTTTATATCTATAACTTCTAAGCTACCCCAGCTCCCCCCTAACACGCTGGCAAAGCCCCGGGCGAAAACTAGTTAAATATTGGCGAAAACTAGATAATAAAATTGTAAGGATGTGATTTAACTTTATTAACTATATCTATTTTTTTTTTGTGTAGGTATTAAAAATATCCTTTTCTTTTGCAATTCTGGTCGCGTTTCATTTCACGTGAATCGACAGTTCAATAGAAACGTCCGCTTGCGATTACTCATTACCGAGTCGATAGCCTGAATTTCTCACGTTTTGAACGCATTGTGAGTGGGATGACCAAACATCTCTTATTTCCAAATAGTCTTACGTATGATATTTACTTTAATATATTTTTGTAGGGGAGGATTTTTTTATATTGTTTTGTGCTGAAAGATAGTAACCGACTAAAGATATAAATTCACCGATTGGAACGGCAACAAATACATTCAAACATTACATGGATAAGAGTAAATCAACGGCAATATTGTTGCAGCACCGGTGGTCACAAGCCATTAATACGTCCGCGTCGTACGTAAACATCCAACGTACAAACGGAAGATGCGCACAATAAGGCGTGCGAATGTTTACTGTTGATAAAAACGTCTACAGTCACGTCAAGAGAGTGAGAATTTAATATATCTGTAACACTGATGATTGATGACGATAATGATTAGGTATAGGGTCGTATCTCATAGGCTTCATGTTCATGTCTCAAGGAAGCCATAATAACGGTACTACACAGCCATGCACCTTTTCTGGTTAGGTACCACCCACTCATCAGATATTCTACCGCAAAACAGCAGTACTTTGTATTGTTGTGTTCCGGTTTGAAGGGTGAGTGAGCCAGTGTAATTACAGGCACAAGGGAAATAATATCTTAGTTCCCAAGGTTGGTGGCGCATTCGCGATGTACGCGATGGTTAACATTTCTTGCAATGCCATTGTCTATGGGCGTTGGTGACCATTTACCATCAGGTGGCCCATATACTCGTCTGCCTACCTATACAATAAAAAAAATGCACAGCAGCCTCACTAAGAGTATTTTCATACAAAATATGAAAATAAAATCTAACAAATTATCAAAAGTCGTAGAACAAAAGTTGTTGCTTATGGTGTTAGCTATCTAGTCCTGCGAGGTTGCCGGGTCGTTACAAATAACCCTGTATTACTTATAATTATGCGTACACACTTTTAAATCAAGCTGCAGCCGACCAGTCACCACTCCGTCTTGTGAGTAAACCAGAGATCAAAATTCACACTGTAGTAGAGTAATGTAATATTAACTATGGCAACATCTATTTTTAAAATAAGTTAAATAAACAGAAAATAAACTATTACCACAATGAATCTACACTCAACGTTTACTATGGCAACAGATGCAGGAAGAATTTACGCATCCTGTTTTATCTGTCGGGAATACAAGGGTTAATATCATGTAATTTTTAAAGAGGTTAGATCTTACGAAGTCTTTATTTTTAGAATATGAATGTTACTGGTAGTCCCATAATGCACATATAATGCGACGCGCCGGCGGCGGTTCGGCCCATACCCATTTTTTATTCATAAACCTGCTGTCCGCCGACGCTCCGTGCCCGCACTTTGTACACGAAGCCTAAGGCATACAACATTTTGATATAATTACTCCTTTTTTTCTATTACCATTAATATTAGTAATTCAATTGTCTTCTAATAATGTTAAGTTATAAAATATCGCTTAATTTCTTTTACATTAAGCTGTTTTTGCAACAACCAGTCCTATATAAAGATTTCTTTTGTAGGATATGTGATGAGTTGGTACCCAGAAAAACCAATACCAAAACCATACTACCAATATTTTTTTATAAAACGCAGTGTTTTAAAGAATTAATGCAATATTTAAGTTTTTAGTGCATAAGAAAAATCTAACAGGATTTTATATAATACCTACCGTAGAACGAAAAAAAATCAAAGCAATCTTTAATCAACATGTGATTATTCATTTACTATGGGAAATTTATTCACTGCTTTATTCATAAACTTTATTTAACTGGTGATTAGTTAAACAATATTTTGTCTTCTTCTTTCGTATGTCAAATCAATAATGACAGAAAGAGACAAATCAGTAACTAAGCAACGTTTATAAATAAGGCCGTCAATGTATAAAAAAATATATAACGATTCAAATAATATTATAGTGACATATTTACGACTAGGTAACTGATTTTTGGCGAGTGTTTGAGTGCTTGTAATTTATTTTTAAATAATAGTAACCTGCGAGAGTAAAAACATTTCAGTATCTATGACTCAATCAATTGCAGCAATTCTTTAACACGAATATATATCTACGGAAATGGCAATTATGAAAAAAAACGTCTCAGACATATATTTAATATATAAATGGAGCAGGCTACTAAGATCAGTTGCCATGATAGATTTCTGAGACGTTACATTGAAAAGAGCCCAGACCAGCCTGATAACCCACGTATAAGTCTGTCGTAAGCGCCGGGTCACTGAATGCACGCAGCTGGCGCCTGCGCACTTTTACAATAAAAATATACTAATAATGTATGTTTGTTAAAATAATGCTAACCTTTAGTTTACTGTAAGTTTACAAAATTAAATTATTAAAACCCGATATCAATTCAGTTAATTTATTAATTTACGAGTAAGTAAACATTTTGTCAAAATTCCTTTTTTGAGTTCAGATATGAAATTTGATTGATACACATTAAAAATTATGTATAAAAACTGCATGAAATGAGCAAAAAATATTGTTATTGTTTTATTAAATAATAGTACTAATTCGTATTAATGATTGATTTTCACGGTTTATTTCGTTAAAATAAATGTCTAACGCTGTTGTGATTAATGTTATCATGACCCATTATAGATAATCTTTACAATAATTTACAAAAAAACGAAAGATGAAAATTAATTTAAGACTTGATTTTTAGTTTATTATTTAATAAATATTTATTTTAAATATAATTTACTATAATGTTACTGATTACTGGATAAAAATTTTGTACTTTTTTCGTAATATATAAGTTAGTTATTAATAAAACAATTAGCAACGTTTGAATATGCTGCATGCGTGTAAAGATTAACGTCAATACTAGAGGCAAGCTTTGAGCCAGCTGCATTAGTTTGCTGGTGCGCATCCCGTGTCGAAGCGCGCAGTAGACGTGACTTGCCTACATCTGTGCTTGCGCAGACAGATCATTACGCAACCCATAACTTATCCACATGTTGTTTGCCAAGACGGAAGAATTTCTTGCAAATTCTTCTACCCATACTCATAAATTTGGTTTCATTAAAAACATTGACGTTGATTGAAAGCCAACCGAACTAGTTTATTATTTAAATTAACAATCAATTCATTATATACCGATGACAAATAAGAGCATTATTTTAATTAGATCAAAATAGTAACCAAAGTAAACAAAAAAATTCACTTTGTCCAAATTCAATTTATTAGAGATTCATAACGATCAACAGATTTGTTTTATGATGATTTTATTAAAACAACGATCATTTCTCAACACACTTGATTAAAATTATGTATTTGGCTTTTTTTACCGTATATTTATGTAACAAAAAAAGGATTAAGAGATTCAAGCAAATAAAGACGTCAATGTAAATTTATACATACAATTATAATCCAAAATTATAAAGAATAAAATAATAAGTACCTTTTGACAGACTTCATTATAAATAGTAACAACAAGGATAATCGTCACTTACAAAAACGATACAAAAAACTTGATATAAGTTGAAGTAAAATACATAATGTTATGTAACATTAGCGAACATGCGTCATTGAAATGTAATAAAATCAAAAATGTTTTGTCAAATATCGAGACATGTTATGACAATGTGCTACATTAGCAATTCCCATTACGATGCGCCGGCGCAATGCGTTGTAGAATTATGAAACGTACTCACTGACGTCAATGACTACGGTTGCCGGTCCTATACTTTCTCAAGAAAAACCTTTATAATAGTCTAAGGTTTTTTTTTAAATAACATTGTGGCTACTTTTTATAGGAGAGTATGATGTACTTTGAATTTTGATACTTTGTTTTTGAGACCACTATCATTCACAGATTTAAAGAAAAAAAACGTAAAAATATTGCGAAATTCAAATAATATTATTTCGAAAAGCTTTTATAAAACACAATCGTCACGAAAACGATGAGGTAAAAAATGTGTTAAATATCATTTAAAAATAATTTAATTTATTTATTTAATATTTGAAACGGTACAAACCAGTGAACGTAATATGTTACCTTCGATTTAATTAGGTAATTAATTATCAATATACAATATAGTTTTGTATAAATATAAGTAAGAGATTAGCCGTCGGGTCACATCATATTATTGTAAATGTAAATTATATATACAAACCCCCTTACTTATAAACATTGTTAGTTACATAATATTCAACTTGAATTGTTTCCTTCTTTCGAATATCACGGATATTCGGATGAATAGAGTGTTCAACCGAATATCCGTCCATTCATCCGAATTTTCTGTCCAGATTTTCATTAGACGTAGGTGCTTGTAAAAAGTAAACAAAAAATTTCACTTTGTCCAAATTCAATTTATTAGAGATTCATAACGATCAAACCGATTTGTTTTATGATGATTTTATTAAAACAACGATAATTTCTCAATTTCATATACACTTTTTATTCAATTAAAATAAAAATCTTGAAATAATATTTTTACAAATGCCTGAAAAGCTCTATTAGATCATCAACCCCAAGTACCAACACAAATAAATCATATAAATAATAAAGTTTTCAGGAGAAAAAATTAAAGAGGTATTAATTAAATTCATAGCTTACTATGGTAGCTCTGGTAGGTACTTGATCTATATAGTTTGTTAACGACTATCAGCCTTATTTATAAACGTTGCTTAGTTACTGTTTAGCTAAACACTGATTTGTCTCTTTCTGTCATTATTGATTTAACATGCGAAAGAAGAAGACAAAATATTGTTTAACTAATCACCAGTTAAATAAAGTTTACGAATAAGGCGGTTAGTCCATAAAGTTTGACAATGCTATGTTATGACACAAATAATCGATCGCTTGATCGAGTCATATAGATTTTTCCATCTATATTTGTTTCAACATATTAACCAGAAAATAAACGATTAAATGTAAGACTATCAGAAAAAATCTTACGATAGAAAACAATATTTGTATATTGTGTATTGCAAATTGGAAAACGAGAAGTACCAGTACGAAATGAATATAAAATAATAATGTTGTCGTTAAGTTTATAGCTTCATAAGTAATACTAGTAATCTTCTATAATCGCTTAAATCTGTTATTGTAAGAAGTGTTGAAATAAAAAAGTAAAAATAAATTAACATAAAGGTCATTTAAATTTTTTGATAAGGAAGAGAAAACCGATCGACATTCTTTCGTATTAATAATTTTTTTAAATATAATCAATTAAAACGACATAAATATAACCAGCGGAACCCGTTTGACTGACATTCTTCTTTAATATATTAACATGACGTCAATGGCCAATACAATATAACAAATGTGTAATGGAAATTAGGTAATTATATGTAAATTAGATTATATAAATATTTCAATAACCATATTTCATCTTCATCACGTGATAGATATTCCTTTAGAACAATGTTTCTCAATTACTTATCAGATTATATCGATGTCTATAAAAATACATCTTAAATGATTTATGAGAGGATTAGTCCTACCGATTATAATTAATCATAGGTTTTTTACACCTCGAACATGAAGTGGAGATGTGGTGCTCTATTATCAGCTGTCAAAAAACAATGATTATGTTATTAAAATATAAAATTAATTATTTAAATTTTGAAATAATACAATAGTATTTCAAATTTAAATATACTATTTAATAAATTATTAAAACAGCAGTACTTCTTATTGCTGTGTTCCGGTTTGAAGGATGAGTGAGTCAGTGTAATGATGGACAGGCACAAGGGATATAACATCTTAGTTCCCAAAGTCGGTGGCGCATTGACGATGTAAGCAATGGTTAACATTTCCTACAATACTAATGCTTATGGGCGTAGGTAACCACTTACTATCAGGTGGGCCAAACACTCGTCCGCCTCCTTATTCTTTAAAAAAAATAAAAGTATATATATTGAGTACTTTTCCATTTTTTTATACTGCTGTATCAATCTCATGTCATTTCTGTAAGACAGTCTTGTTCTATTGTATTGCACGTTATATATTTAAGTAACGACCTGGTAATGTCTAATTATTGAGCTAAGGCTTCTCTTAAAAAGAGCTTAGTGTTTATTCCACATGCCAATCCAATGCCAGTTGGTGGATACACATTTAGTAGGTTTTCGGCCGTCACATGGTTTCCTCACGACGTTTTTCTTCATCATAGACAACAAAATGAATTATAGATCCAAATTATGCACAAGATAAATCAATAGTTGCCCGTGTTGTCCATGTTGCTCATTCTAACGACTGCGCCATGTTGGCCTTTTTGTATATGGCTATTTATGACATGTGCGTATCTTAGACGAATCAAAAAGATTCTGTAGTTGTATAATTTATCGAAATAATGCAATGAGAAACACATTCCTCATACAACTGAAGAAAAATTATATGTTTTTTGCAGTTGTTTTCATAGTTTTATTGTTACTTGTATTACTTGTTTAGTCAGCTATTAAAAAGCAGGAAAAGGATACCAAAATTTTTCAAGTAAGTCGACGAATTGTATTCTTACATATACGTAATATAAAGTTTTTAGTAATTTTATAAACGAAAAAACTTAATATATTATTTACTATACATCAAAATAAAAATAAAATCAAAATAAAAAGTAAACTACTCTGTATTGTGTGATTTATGTTCCGTATTCATTTAAAGATTTTTATCGTCGGTAAAATAAAATGAATTTAGATCATCAATGACCTTGCTGTAAAAAATAACTCGTATGACTCGCCTAACGTGACCCCTCAGATAAACGACACTGTTGACGCCACTTGACGCGGATTGATGTTTTTAGCACGTTCCGCATAATACCCGATTTATATTTTTTAATAAACATTTTTTTGTATCCTGAATACGTCATTAAATAATTTACTTATATAATATATGAGAATACAAAAAAAATTATACTATAACTGTATAATAATATTTTTGGACATACTATTTTTCTTGTTTTAAGATTGTCATAGATATTTGAAACGACCTTTTGGAAAATTCCTATATGGAAAATAACTTTTATAAAAAGTTCGTTCGTGTCGGCTTTATATTCTTTGTAAACCAGATATAATTATGTATACTCTAACTAAACCCATTATTTAAGATTTAATTGCAATGTCAACGACCCGATTGGATATTTGAACCGGTTTTAATATTTAAATGCGTTATATATTGCGTAGGGTAGCTTTTGTACCAACCTATCTGCGTAGGTATCACCTACTCATCAAAAACTCTACCATTAAACAGCAATTCTTGGAAAGGTGAACCAGCAACTACGGCCACGAGGGACATAATATTTTAGTTTCCAAAGTGGTAGTGTGGCATTGGCGATTTAAGAAATGGTTAATATTTCTTACTGCGACAATGTCTGTGGGCGATGGTGACCACTTACCTTCAGGTGGCTCATCTGCCCGTCCTACCTATATTATTTATATATATATTCTCTTGCGTTCTGACCAAATTGCGGTGGCAAAGTGAATACAGGTGCTCTACTTATTACTTTAAAGTCTCACTCCGTGACCTGCAACCCGAACGGCCGGAATAAGATTATGAGAAGGACCAATGGGCTGTACGTGTTTTATTAATCACGGTGTAATAATCCGAACATTTCAATTTGGATAATTATTGAGAATTCCTTGTCAGAAATATTCAATAACTCCTTACTGGCCCGGAGTGAGATTTCAAACTTGAGGCCCCGGAACTTGCGAACCATTAGTTAAGAAGAAACCAATAAGCAGGTATACGTTACGGACATAAAAGGTAACGTATTTGTCAAAGAATTTTAGCGTTAAATTTGCAATGAATCTAAGTGTTCTGTATAAAGCCTCAACATGGGTGGGCCCGAGAGACAATTATTTATATTGAGTTCAGTAATAAAGCAATCTATATGCATGAGGTGACGTGTTGTGGTAGACAACAGGTAAGTCCGCTAATCCGTGTGATGTAAGAATAATATTTAGATTTTCTCATCATTTATAACCTACGTAGAAAGAGAGTAAGTAATATTTTAAAATTAACAAAGAAAACGCATACATTTTAATAAAGCTGATGTAATTTTTTTACCGTCTATAATACCTATTTAATATGTATAATTTGAATCGTAACAAACTTCATTAATTAATACCCTTAATTATAACTACTAAATTTCCACGTAATTAATTTTATATTTCACCTTGAGCTTGGTGGTGAAAAACATCGTGAAAAAAACTGTATGAGTTGGATGATAATCCATCACATGTGTAGCCCCAACCTACTCGAACAAACAGACCTTAGCCTGTTTAACATTTACCATGTTACTTTTTCAATAAAAGTCAATATTTTTGACAAAAAAACATGTCGTGTATATATTACATTAAACTAATATGTACACACAAATTTAATTAATCTAATGAAACACAGATACAATGTCAGTTCTTAATGCAAAAAAACGGCCGTTTCGCGCTTACGAGTATGTTCTCATAAATTATTAACATAACAATAAACATATTTATGATCTCATTTTATAATTTAATTTAAAATATAATTTTACTATTAATGCTGTTATGTATTATTTTTAAAACGCTGGATACGTCATGTCTATTAAAAGGCAGTTAGTTCACTTGATAAATGCGAATTAATTATTCGAGTACGTAGTGTACTCGAATAATTAATTCGAGAATAACTTTATTATCATAATGCATGTTACGAAAAATCATATTGCGGTGTCAACGGTATATATATATTTAAAATCAACTTAATATTCTTAGTTTCTGCGAGGATTACTTCAATGATAACATTTCAGAATTTAATAAAACTCTTGTTTACCATCGTAACATTTTAACTTTTACATCCATAGTAATTTATTTCCGACGGTCATATATTCAAAGGGAATTGTTTCTCCTAGGGTTTTCGTTTAACATTTTACTCTGTAACAAGAATTCTTGTGTGGTCAGTGTAAATATTTATTATTATTTATGTGATAGAATAATTCAAAAGCGTCGCTTATAGTTTTTCTCAGAACATTGAACCCAACGTGCTCCACCAGGAGGCAAAGATTGAAAGTAACGTCATTTATATATACGACTAGCTGTGCCCCGCGGCTTCACCCGCGTATTCTTTCTATACTACTATATAAATCTATTGACCCTATCTATACATTTTTTTTACCTCATTTTGTGATAAATAATCGTTTTATGATGCAGTGATTCACATTATACTATTTTTATCGGTATCTTATGAAAATTAATTTCAAATCGTTAATTATAAGATACCATAGGGTTTACCAATCTTATTGGGCCGATATTATTATCGATGGGCCTAAAATTTGCGCCATCACATGTTCTTTGTGTGCACCAATTTTCATCAAAATTGGTCAAGCCGTTCTCGAGTTATAAGAAGACATACAGACAGACAGACAGATAGACAGACAAAAATGAAAAAATAGTATAATGTGAATCACTGCATCATAAAACGATTACTTATCACAAAATTAGGGGAAAAAAATTACAGACAGAGCCAATAGATTTATATAGTAGTATAGATAGATAAATACCTAATATTTATAGTTAACTAAAAAAATTAAGTAAATAATAAAATGTATGTATTTGACAGAAGATAATTCTTTTTTTTACTAAGTTCATGATAAAAATGTTTAAAATAGACCTTAATCTAAAATAAACCTTACATTTATTTTAGATTAATATTTGGTCATTATAATCGGAGTACACAAGTCTGAGGGGTTGTCCAAAAATCTCGAGTGTTCGCTTCGATACCGAACGTCGCGCGTCGTCGTGAGTGACTCGCCGGATGACCGGTCCATGGCCGAGGTCGCGCTGAATATGCAGCAACCACCTCTTTAATATTAATATAGATGCTTCTTAAAATACTACCCGCGGACAATCACTGTGATCAAATGTAGATGATTACTGGGGCGCTTGACCTCTGCGTGCCAGCCGCGTTCGCGCAGGATTCCAACATCGACACTTCGAATTTTTGAAGTATGACCTGTGATTTATTTGTATTAATCATCTGTAGTTTATCATTTACTTTACATAAATATACATCATATTGTGATATCAGCTCTGCGGTATTGTTTTCAACTACTTTCTTGTTTGTCTCATCATGTACCTGTATCAAACAATCATAAGCTACAATAAAATGAGCCTGTAATTTTAATATCAAGATTCATTTAATTTTACTAGAAGTTATGTTAGAATCAATTTCTTTGTTAAGATATCAGCATGTGTGTTCCTTGCTCAAAATGAGTAAATTATTCTTTCACTACCTACGCTCAAATGCGTCAAAGACTGAAGAATTTTTAATCGAATTTTTTATTTGCAAATCAAGCCGTACCCTTTGCATGAAAAATCTTTGCGCTTATACTAATTTCAAATGGGCAATTTACATAATGCTACCCAAAAATGCTAATATTAGTATTATGAATTAACCATTAAAAGATTAAAAATTATAATTATTGGTATTTAAATATATAGGGAGTAGGGACATATTTTTGTTATATGTTCAATACGACATTTAAAATTTGTGAAGCCTTGATTGATATATTAAATATTGGTAGATAATTTGAATCATTTATTTATTTTTTATTGTATAATTTGTAGGCGGTTGTATATTGTGTATTATGTTGTAGGCGGACGAGCATATGGGCCACCTGATGGTAAGTGTTCACCAACGTCCATAGACAATAGTATAGTAATTTCTTACAATGTTATTGTCTATGGTCGTTAACCATCGCTTACATCGCTAATGCGCCACCACCTTTGGGAACTAAGATGTTATGTCCCTTGTGCCTGTAATTACACTGGCTCACTCACCCTTCAAACCGGAACACAACAATACATAGTACTGTCGTTTTGCGGTGAGTGAGTGATACCTACCCAGATGAGCTTGCACAAAACCCTACCACCGATAAATTATTTGATTAATATTCAGTTTCATACGTTCTTGTTGGAAAACTGAGCCAAATTAACAGAATTATATAGACCGTAATGCTAATTATTGTTAATCAGTTTTATTAACATTGCAAAAATACCACAAAACATGAATTACTCAAAACGCTCTTTATGTTAGTAAAATTATTATTTGAAGTTTAAAGGGAAATAAATGTAGGTATATTATACGAGCCCACAAAAACATCGTGAAGACACACGCACGATGCGTGTGCCGGATAATAAAATCTGTTTAGTAACTGTTAGTGGACAGTCGATTATGGATGAATTGATGTTATTTACATCAATCCATTATGGCCACTTTATCTGTGATATAATATAAATAGTAACACAAACTAATAATGGCTACACAAGTGGCCACAGTGGCTGTGATTGGAGCGAACAGTGCGCAGGCGACTCGAGGGCGTCGTTAGCACGCGCTCTCGTTGTGACTGATTGTCCGTCCACTTGGCGCCCACAGACTCGCTTCCCACGTACTATTTATCCTTAAATATAAATAATAATAAAAGTGTTTTTCAACTAGGACGTCGTTGGTATAAATTGGAATCATAGTTTTAATCTCCGTAGTTAAGATAAATAATTACACTGCGCAACAATGGAATTGTTTCGGTCTCAAAATTAGTCCTATCCTATGTCTTCTCGTTTACTGAATGCAAAAATGACCATTAAAAGAACCGATTAGCTCTAGTTTTAGGGATACAAGCTACTTTTTATATTTTAAAAATTTCTTTCTTCTTCTTTACAATCTGCGAAAAATTTGTTTTTCGAAATTGGCAAGATTGTTAATTGTCAAAATATACGAAATACTGTTGCTTTTTATGTATGTGGGATAGTAGAGATAAAAATTCACATTATATTCAAGCAGATTGGCCTGCAAGAAACCTTAACCCTAATGAGAAAAACGGTATTGCCGAGCCACTCGTAGATCCAAAAAATGTTTTTCCTCCACCCTTACATATCAAGCTGGGCTTGATGAAGAATTTTGTCAAAGCCATGAACTGAGAAGGCCAGGCTTTTAAATACTTAGGAGACAAATTTCCTAAATTAAGTGATGCAAAGGTCAAGGAAGGCATCTTTTTTGGGCCACAAATACTTCAACTTGTAAAGGACATTGCATTCGATTTAGTTTTGGAAGGGAAAGAAAAGGAAGCTTGGAAAGCTCTCAAGGGAGTTTCTCAAGGATACATGGATTTTTAGGGAACAAAAGAGATGATAACTACCCTCAATTGGTTACCGAACTTCTACAAAAATACCACCAACTCGGCTGCAATTTGTCCCCACTCCCATCTTGATTTTTTCCCACCTAATTGCGGAGATGTCAGTGATGTCCATGGAGAACGATTCCATCAAGATATTTCTGTGATGGAAAGAAGATATCAGGGCCGCTGGAATGAAGCAATGCTTGCAGATTACTGCTGGTTTAAATGTAAAGATGCTCCAGAGGTCACTTACAAGAGGAAAGCTAAAAGATCGCGATCAAAGGAATCAGTTGATTCTTCGTAGATCTAAAAACCTGGCAAGTGTTTGTTGAAGAATTTTGAATTTAAATATAATAACTGATAGTGCAATCACACTTTAAATGTTGTTAGCATATGTAATTCATATTTACCAATTTCTTAGAAACAATAATTTTCATCATTTACATATAAAAAAATGTAGAGCTAATAATTTTTTTTCTTTGTCATATTCGTTTTTCTTCACCCAAATTTAGTAAGA
The DNA here is from genome assembly GCA_905220585.2 of Nymphalis polychloros. Classification (NCBI taxonomy): domain Eukaryota; kingdom Metazoa; phylum Arthropoda; class Insecta; order Lepidoptera; family Nymphalidae; genus Nymphalis; species Nymphalis polychloros. The sequence continues at coordinate 8,981,633 of HG992247.1, forward strand.
ATTGACTTATGAAGTAAAGGAAACTTTCAACTTTTCTTTTTTTGTTGCGCAGTGTTATTTTATTATTAATGTAAACTTTGATTAATGTAAATCTATTTATAAATAGTACCAGGGCGACCGATTTTTGCTTGAGTCTAGGAATTCGTTTTATTTATTTTTTTGGGAGGAATTTATTGAATAAAACACCTTTATATACATTCACATTTTATACAAGAATTGCTCATTATAAGATATGAAATTAAAAGTCGTTACAAGATTGACAAGATATATATGACCACATTTATCTTTATCTTTTATAATAATGATTAGGAAGTCTTACCGTTACTCAAATTTGTCTTAAAAAATATTGAAACAGTAAAGAGTGCGCAGTACGCCTTCGTGGCACGCGCAGGAGCCGTGAGTCGGACGCACATCATTTTATATTTAAACGGCCTGCTGACTGTTGTCGCACTCAATTATGATCTAACCTACGTTTAACCCCAATCACTCACCGATCACTCTTTTTTTCGCACACCAAACCTGTTCGAACGCAAAGGTTACATTTTTTCTAGAACTATTATTACATAATTTGACATGTATTTATTATTGTAAATGTTACGAGTTCAAAATAGTGATTTAATCTCTAAATATAGATACTTAAATCTGTGGAATATTTATATCAAATGTTAATAAATAAAAATGAATGCTTGTCGTCTATGCGTTGCTAAGCTGTTCATTCGACTATGATGAAACTATGATGAGTATTCTGCGTACGCGCAAAGGATGCTGGCCGAAACCGGGACGTATAGCTAGTATATTATAAATGCAATTTTGATAATTCTGTCAGTTCATCCAGATCATGAAATGTAATGATAACGTATGTACTATTTATCTTGGCTAAGTATGGTAGAATACTTGGTAAAAAAGGTGTATTTTTTTTAACTGTAGCTAAACGATGATATTAATATATTTGCCAAATACAAGGAAATTAACCAAATGATGTCAAAAAGGATTATTAGTCAAAGTTATACCAGTAGAATATATATAGGGGAGAGCGGGGCTGAAAGTACCGATTTTGACAAATCCTTATATGATTCGGATAAAACAAGTAATATGTCTGAAAGTAGTGGTTCATTTAGTATTTAAGAAGAAGTGAAAATATCAGTCACTAAGGACTATATTACAAAAAATAATAAAGCTTTCTCTGAAATTATAAAGTAACAGAGTTCTTTCCAGAGTTATTATCTTATTGAACAGTCTTTTTAGTTTTTTTTAAGAAATAAAAATAAATATCATGACTAGTTATTCTCTAGATGACTGATCAGAATAGCAATTAAGACATACAATAGCTAGGCTTTATTCATCTTCAACACATTGCAAATGGGCCCAATTCTTACATTCTCTGCATTCAATCCATTTTTCTCTAGGGGCAGAGTTAGAATAGGCATCACAACAAATGATACAGTACCATTCTTGTTCGTCCTCAAAACTTTCTTTTTTGTTATTGTAGAGGAAGGCGGACGAGCATATAGGCCATCTGATGGTAAGTGGTCACCAACGCCCATAGACAATGGCATTGTAAGAAATATTAACCATTGCTTACATCGCCAATGCGCCACCAACCTTGGGAACTAAGATGTTATGTCCCTTGTGCCTGTAATTCCACTGGCTCACTCACCCTTCAAACCGGAACGCAACAATACAAAGTACTGCTGTTTTGCGGTAGAATATCTAAAGAGTAGGTGGTACCTACCCAGACGAGCTTGTCGTTATCTTGCAAATCTCTTCTCTTAGCGGGGTTCTTAGTCGGTATTTTTGTTTGTTTATCTTTTCCCTTAAACTTCTTTGTAGTTTCACTTTCTTTCTTCTTTTATTTTATTCGCCTGTTCTTCAGCCAAAGCATTTTTCTCTGGAGTTTCCGTAAGAACAGCCGTCTAGCTTTTACGTCCTTTATTCGTCCTTTATTCTTATATGTCCAATTAATCTTTGGGAGATGCTTTAGGCGTTGTAGTGTTGTGTGACATATTTCTAATTCACGTGTTTTTAATTTAAGTCCAGCCTTGATGACTGCATCATCAGCCCTTTGTATAAGATCCGGAGACTTATAAAAATCACCCTACTGAAAGCATTAAAATGAAACTGTATAACAAACTAGGATAAATAACAAACATTTTACTAAAACTCTCATACTAAAAGCACGAAAAATGCTAGCTTGCGACCAAAAAGTATCGAAACGATTTTTTTTTAGTAAGTGGTGCTGAAGGACCCACACATGCACTGCCATTCGGTCGGCGTCGCTGACGCAAATTAAATGGCAGCCGCGTGTGCCCGACTGTTAGGCATTACGCGAGACAATACGGTCTTATATCTATCTCTTTCTGTTTTCGAGATATTCGCGTCGGCACAATTTACCCCCGGAACTTTCAGCCCCGCTCTCCCTAATTGAAATGGAATCTCACTCTATATTAGTGTGAAACTTGAGTTAGAATTCTGAATATAAAAGGCAGAGAATTTATACGACATTTTTATATTTCTGAAAGTAATAGATTAATTTTAGGTTTCAGTGATATGTATGTACAAAACGTGTATAAACAATGTCGTTGATTTTACTTTTTCAAATTGATACGAGTTCTTATACGAGGTATTGTCGTTTATATATAACATGCTGACGTGACTGTTGATAAATAATAATTTTCTTGTGTCGTAAACGTAAGATTTAAATAAATGAAGAATTCATGTACAGATATTCTGCAAGTATTGAGTTGTATTAAGTTGACCGTTTTCAATTCGCACAATTAATATAGTACATTTTATTTGACGTAACTGTAGGATTTTGATTATCAAATTACTTAGAATCAAATAATTGGCTACAAATCTTTCTTAGCTCTCCTTATTAGAAAATTTGAAGCTTATTCCATCATGCTGCTGAAATATGATTTGCTTCGATGCCGAGTACGAGATGGATAAACATGGAAATGCATTGTTGTGCTTCCGGATTTGAATCCAGTTTATGATATAAGCTCTCTCAACTAAGTCACAATTGACAAAAAGAAAAAAAAAATCTAAATGTGACTTAACATTATCCTATATCAGTTCTGAATAGAGATTAATAATTATTTTTACTTAGACTTAATTATAAAGCTTAATGAAAAACAACATTGTAGACTAATTAAGGCTTAAATCTTTACTTATTTACTATATTTTTATTTATTTTTATGGCTCCAGAGTATTCAGTTCCTATCAATCATTTTGCAAACAACGAAAGTTAATAATGGAAAGCCTTGAGATTCAGTACTTATCAATAAAGTTCAATACTATACATCAATTAATCTTCTGTGATCACTGAAAATCTTAAAGTAGGTATATTAAAATTCGCAAAAAGGACTTATGTATTAATTGGATAAAACGTCGGTTGCACTAAACGAAGTCAGATACAGGGGTCAATGATACACCTTCTGAATTATGCATCTACGGGATAAAGTCCGTTTACCCCGAACGTCTGCATTCTTAGCTCGGTCCGAAGTCCTGAGCGTTGCCCTTTACCCTACACTGGCAATACTCAAACAATGCGACATCAAAATTTATAGTGTATCGTTTATAATAAATAAACTCTTGAGTGTATACGCTCAGACGGAGGCTTCTTATTATTCCCGTATAATTTATCGATCTGATGCCACTTTCCGGAAATGTTAAAACACATGATGACACTTAATTCCGATTTCGAAATAGCCTCCGAAACGCTTAAAATAATTATTGCCTTGTGTACAGCTAATTAATATTATTTCCTAAACGTAATTCCAATAACGTTATAAACTAAGTCTAATATAAAAATATATATTTATTAAGCTTAGTCAAATATTAACGGAAAATACGCTTTGTATTGCCCGGAGTATACGTTAAAGAGCTCGAAAAAAAATATTTAAAAAATTCCAGCAAGGTAAGCGATACTTAAGAAAGACCTTTACATGTCTACTTTACCTTTGTGTATCTATTTTATAGATTTCTAATAATAGCATTATCTTAATATATCCTTAACCGGTAACTTAATATTATATAACACTGTACCCATATGTAAAAATATATAGAAATTTGAAAATATATCTTATATTAACAAAATTAGTGTTAACAAATAAATATCTTATGTTAATAATCTTATTTCCTTTACCAATCTTGTACCAATGCGAATGCCTAGATGTTATTGTGTTTTGTTTTTGAAAACGGAAATAAAACGGTTTTCAATGAAAAATTATTATGGGAAAAATAAAAAATCGCAAATTGCAAAAAACTGATTTTCACCCCTAAGTTGATATTTTACCGTTGGTGAATATTCTTTATTTTTTGACGAAACAATATTCTTTTACATTAAGTATGTGAGCGCCCTTATGCTCAAATAAGACGACCCCGTTTAGAAAACATTGTTTTCCAAAGTTAATGGTGGAACTTGTTCTTCTTGTTTAAACCCTCAAAGCATATTCTAAATGATTATTTGGGTTTCCTCTTGAGCGTCTATTATAAATTATTTATTTATAGAAATAAAAAACGGTATTTCAAATTCAAAATGCCAAAGCTATCATATACACGAATATACACGCAAAACAAACGATATTTATAACCTTCTTTTTGAAGTCGGATAAAAATTTATTTTAATAAAATAAATATTAGTTAACCAGTAAGTTACTACAGAGAGTGGCGCCTGATGATGTAGGATACCCCAAATTGGCAACTCTATTAACACGTGCCCAAGATACTCCCTTTTTGCTCTCCTCGCGTGACTACGAGGAAAAACTGTCTGAATTTTAGAATTGTATATTAAAAAAGAATTAAATCGATTAAAAGGTTTACAAAGCAACCATTAGTCGTTGACACAGTTGGATTCAGTCACGTACGCTTTGCATTAATCGGTTTACATAAATAGTACTATCACTTCTTAATTGGAACACCAATCATAAAAAAATCACACTGCCCCTAATGACATTCTGCAATAATTATAATTAACAGCCGCGATTGAATTAATCATCATGTATTGACGTAGCAGTTTTAGGTTTTGTGAAATTATTCGTTCTTGTTTACAAGTAGGATTGACTTATCCGAATATAAGTAAGTTTTAATTATAAATATATGATATACACGAATATGAATTAAGAAACAAAACGAATTTGTACACAACGGTCTGACCGTTAACCAGCCTAACTCTTACTAATACATAAAACATAAACTAACAGCCAGTAAATGTCCCACGGCTGGGCAAAGGCCTCACTCCTCTCGAGGAGAATATTTGGAGCTTACCCATTAAGCTGATCCGATGCGGGTCTGAATACTCATGAGATAGAACTTCATCCAGCACATGCAGCTTTCTTCACAATTCTAAATACAATTCTAATACATATTACGGTGAAACCTTGTGTGCGCGGTGCGGATACAGATAATACAGATAAAAAACATAAAAGATCAGCCATCTATTAACGAAGTCAATTTCATTTTGTTGCACATGACCAGGCTGTAGTTATTTTTTATCAAAGCTGTTATATGCAGTCACTCGATTATTTCGTTATTCAAATTAAAAAATAAATTATTGAATCAACGCAACAATGCCAAAAAAATTGGATACCTGCCTCCTCTTCCACACATGGTAACTATTTATACCAAAATAGTATAAGCAATGCGACTTATACTATTTTTGTATAAATTAATATGTATTCTTTGATTGGTGGAGTGAATGTTAATATTAGATAGTAAATGTTTTTATTTTAATCGTATCTAAATGAAATGTGTTTTGTATTCAGAAAACTATTGAAATACTGGAAATTATATCCTCTAGAGGACACCGTTTTAAATTTTGTGTGACGCAACATGGAACTACGCCCAGGGAATAGACACTTTAAGGGTAGCACGCGCAAGCGATCTCGTGGCACTCCTTGTTAAGACGGAGAGGGTACCAGTGGTTTTTAGTGGGTATTCCGAGGTTCGGGTCCTACATGGGGTTGGTGGCGCTTACTGTTCCTGTGGGGGAAACGCGTAATGCGTTTTTCCAGCGTAAAAAAGGCGATGGACACTTTTAACGATACCTAACTAATTTGTCATATGATGATAGGTCGAAGTTAGTTTATAAAATACGAGTATAAATGAACATACATACATATAGGCTGCTGAAATCGTAATAAACTATCTGCATTTGGGTAAAAAAAATCTAAACGCATTTCCTACACAAAAAATAGTGGTTGCAATATGTTCCATTTATAATTTGAAGCACATTATCTTTATTAAATGTATAACCTTCGACAATTAACGTAGGGCACGTGCCTTTTCTACGCCGAAAAGCCTACGTGACTACAGACAGGGAACGATTACACATTTTAATTGGTTATAATAATTAACCAATTCGATGACCGGCTTCTTAATGACGGTTCTTAATTTAATCTATTTTAGAGGACATTTATGCGTTCAAAGAACTTATGCTATTAGCAAGCACATACGTAAAATCCATTACGAATAAAACGCGCCGATAGAATCGTCAGAGTTCGGTGTAATTATGTTGTAATAAAACGGAAATAAATACCGTTTTAAGGTATACTACGTCACTTTTACCAAGGAAGTGAAAGCATTCATGAACGACTTTTAAAATGTTATGGAAAAGGTGAAAGTATATTTTAATTTAATTGAAGAATTCAGCCTAACGAGTTACACAGAAAATGTGCTAAATCCATCCAAAATGTTTACATTAACCATTCAAACCAATAAATAGCAATACAATAGTTAACGAGCCGGTTGGCGTGGTTGGTAGATATTTGCCTTTCGCGCCGCAGGTCGTGGGTTCGATTCCCACCCAGGACAGATATTTGTGTGCACGGACATGTCTGTTTGTCCTGAGTCTGGGTATAATTATCTATATAAGTATGTATTTACAAAAGAAAAGTAATATATGTAGTATATCAGTTGTCTGGTTTCCATAGTACAAGCTCTGCTTAGTTTGGGATCAGATGGCCTTTTGTGAGTAATTTCCCAAGATATAAAAAAATAAATAATTATAATAACATTCAATGATGTAAATATAAACTTCTGTATTTTGAAACTAGTTGAATTTCAAGTTAGAATGGCCAATTTGTAAACTAATGTTTTGGATGCTTCAACCTTTAAATCTTTCAAGTGGTGTCTGATATATAAATTACTGTTATTTATATAGAAACTTCAATTCACATAATTGTAATTGTATTTAATTATAACATATGTTCAGTAATTGTTTCTAATGTAACTATTGATTAATAGCTTTAAAATAGGGCTTACTGCTCACTGCTGTTCTTTTTCTGGTATATTGAAGGTTAGATTTTATTTCACTATCTATTAACATGAGATAGGTACTCGTTGGTAGAGGTTTGTGCAAGCTACTCTACCGCAAAACAGCAGTACTTGGTACTGTTGCGTTCCGGTTTGAAGGGTGAGTGATCCAGTGTAATTACAGGCACAAGGGACATAACATCTTAGTTCCCAAGGTTGGTGGCGCATTGGCGATATAAGCGATGGTTAACATCTCTTACAATAACAATGTCTTTGGGCGTTGGTGACCACTGACCGTCAGGTGGCCCATATGCTCGTAGTGCCTACCATACCATGCTATAAAAAAAGAGATTTTTAAAGAATATTCAATTTATCACGCGAACTAGCAACTTATAGAATTTATTTATTTAGACAAAAGCGAAGTTCGATATCGCTTCAATAATTGTCGTTACACATTGTCTAGCCCCCCTGAACAATTATTGTATAAATTATGTAATATCGTCAGTTACTACCGGCCTTACCTAAACGTTGCTTAGCGACAGTTTAGTTAAACATAGATTTATTTATTTCTGTCATTATTGAATTGACACTCGAGAGAAGAAGACACGGCATTGTTTTACTAATCACCCGATAAATAACTTTTATAAGTAAGAATGATTATATTTTCTTCATCTTACATAATGTACTGGGTACTTTTATAAACGATTTCGTTGCAGTAAAACCATAAAGTTAAGCGTTAAGTGAAGCATTAAACGAAACGTATTTAAATTTTTGAAAGAATCGTATTGTTTTTAAATATTAAATAAATTATAATAAATTTATTTCATAAAATGACGTACGAACTACTTTAAAAACCAATACAAATTCAAAACGTCATCCTCTCGGCTTATCATAAAGGAAGTAATATAAAACACACAATGAGTATTATAGCTCACATAATTATTGTAAACACATACCTAATTACTCATTGAAACAATCGCTGACCCTTCGTAAGCAATGCTAAATATTTATTTATGTATTATGTAGTATGTGTTTACTCGGTGGTAGAGCTTTGTGCAAGCTCGTCTGGGTAGGTACCACCCACTCATCAGATGTTCTACCGCAAAACAGCAGTACTTTGTACTGTTGTGTTCCGGTTTGAAGGGTGAGTGAGCCAGTGTAAATTGTCAATGGGCGTTGGTAAACTGAGTGGGTAACCGCGGGTAAAAGAAATCCACTGGTCATTTGAAACAGACCAAAAGAGAACCACACACGAATATAGTTTTATGTAAGTACGTCAGAAAATTCGTTTTAAGTTTTTAAAAAGAAAATATAGTTCTTCATATTCATTCAATCATTTTGTTCTAATACAAAATATTTGTCGTTAGGTTAAGTTAGTACATAAAAAGAGATGACTTGCCATTCTATTAAACTTAATACCTATTTGTAAGTTGTTTCTAACATTTTAGTTAAACGTGAAATTTTGACTACTAGTTAAATCATAGTTGATAGAGTTTCTCATTAAGGAAACTTCTCAGTACTTTCACAGTTTGCAATTCTTACTTTTTAACAAAAAAAAATTATAAGTAAATTTTTATTTTATTTTTAACGTAAAAAAGTTACCATATGTTTCAATCCGTATTTACAACTGCACGCGATTGATGTCACTAATTTTAAGCACTTATATTCTATGAGACACCGAAAATTCGATAGATCTGTTTTGTGCCTGTTCATCTTAAAATGACTATTAATGAATAACTTCTAAATCTTTTACCTGATTTTAGCCTGATTCGTGCCTTTATTTAAAGATATTTTGCAAATTTGACATTTACCAGACATACTTAATTTCCATTAAGAGAGTACATTTTTTTATTGAGGAGTTGATGGAAATATCTCGTGGTGGTAGGACTCAGTGCAAGCCAGACCGAGCGAGTGTCACCCACTTATCTTCTAACGCTAAACAGCACTACTTATGTCTTTTACCGGTTTGTAGAGTGAGTAAACCAGTGGAAATACAGGCACACGACTCATCTTCTGTGACTTCTTAGTTCCCAGAGTCGGCGGCGCATCAAGGCTGTAAGGAATGATTAATATTTCTTATAGCGCTAATGTCTTTATGCAATGGTGACCACTTAACATTACCAAAAAGCTAAAAGTTATAACCTATAAAAACATAATTCATACAAAATTATTTTGTTTGAATACTTTTGTTAATTATGTAAAACACAAACTACGCACAACAAATTATTTGATAACAATACCATTTGTTTGTACAGAAAAACCCACATTTTTATTCCGAAAAGACGTATTTTCCAATAACTGTTTGAGTACTGTCATATAGTTGATAAAACCTTACATTATTTATATAACTCGTACATGATTTATATAATCCGACTACAATTTTAAAAAGTAATGGCTTACAGGTTAAAATTTACTAAATAAGGCTCTTCGCTTAAGTATTTTTAATTTTAATGACTTACTTAAAATAGCGCGTTTCGAAGAAATATATAATATCATATGACAAAAAAAGGAACTTCAAAACTTGTTTTGTTTCGTTTTTTTTTAATCCAATTTAATCAAATCAATTGACACAACAATTGCCTATTTACTACCACGGGTTACTACCTACATTATACGAAGCGCCTGACGAATTGTTGTATCTTTCTTGAAGCTGTATGAACGATTGCAACAAAATTTACTTCCATAAAGAGAAAAATTGCATTTAAAATAGCAAATTCTATATTTTGTATTATGTCGCATTTATATAACTACTAAAATTTATTTGGATCTTCAACAAATTTACATATAACTAAGTTATATTCGTATATACTTTGAAATCTATTAATTCATGTGTTGCAAGCCAACGATATGACAAAGACTAAATTAATAACTAAAATAACTATTTTTCTATTCATTCTATTTCAACAATGATTTGCATCGTTAAGCTAGGTTCATAATATTTTAAGACATATTAGAGTTAGGTAGCGACTAACTTAAAAAAAGTAAAGTTAAAATGTACAAATTTTTTTAATTTTTGTTGAAAAAGCCGTGTAAGTTTTATTTATTGTTTATCTAAACGAAATACTATAAAATACTCCTAAATACACATTTTTACTTTTAACAACTGAATATTTTATATTATTCGTCAATAAAACAGAAAAAAATCACCGCGTGAAACTTTAATATTAAATAATAAATAAATTTTTAATTCTAATCAAATATGTTTATACGGGTGCAACTAATTACAACTATGTATAAATATGGCTATAACTGTTTTTATCGTCTGTTTAACTAACGAGGAGTTGTTTGTTTTGATTTAATATAATTATCATGTGTGGCGCTTATTTTATATGTAGCGGCCGGCGCAGGCCGCAGACGCCAGTGTAGAGGCGCGAGGTACGAGGCGTCGTGCGATGCGAACGCGTACCGCATAGCATTGTCAGCGATCAACGCTCAAGGCATCAGCGATTCCGCGCTCGTAGGTATCGGTACGCGACCACGTGACTCATTGACGTCAATACTGACCTCTGCCAGCATCGGCTCGCCTCCTGCCTGCTTATCTGAGCCGAAATAGCCCTACATAGCCGATCCGTCTGCTTCCTCGCTGTTCATTGCGCACTCATATTACAACAAGATTTAAGTTATTCGTGCCAAAAAAGCGAGGCCTTCAAAAACATATCGACTTCAAAATTAACATAAAATACGTCAATAGTTTTACGTTCATAATCTGTTAATATGCGTAGAAATATATATGTTAATACATATGCAAAGTAATTTAGTAGTGCTCATAAATAAACATTTTTGAATGGCTAGTAAATTACAAGAGTTCAAACTTTCCTTATTGGTTGTCAATGAATTTTTATTCTGTACATTAATATAGTCAGTTCATCTCGGACGGCGTACCTTACTCAAAGCAATCCACAGTTTCTCCTCCTTAATCCAGAGTTTCAGTAAAGTAACAGCCGTGCATGTCCCCCAGCAGGGCACGAGACTGCCCTTAACGGGGGAGGTTTGGCGCTTATTCCACGAACTACTCGAAAGTGTGTTTCCTCATAATGTTTTCCTTGACCATCGGTAAGATCCACGTAATATATTAATCATATTTAATAGTGTGATTAAATTATTTATGTCGAAATATAAATAAAAGAAAAATAAAGTTATTTTAAATCTAAAGAAATACTGTCAAACGTGGCATCTTTACCTTCCGTGAGCATCTTTACCTAAGCATACCCGTAGTAAACATATAATAGTTTACATTGAATATTTTTTTATATATGGAAATAGGCGCAACTTTAATCACATTGTTAGATTTTATAATAAATTGTAGTATCCCAAAAAGTGTTTCAAGCTGGCAGCTTTGTTAATTGTCAAAATCGTGTACTTTTTCATCCCATGTGGTCAATTGTGTTCGCAGCGTCGTCGTAAAGAAATCGGTATTTCTTACAGAAAATCAAAATGTAGATAAGTGCCTTACATTAAATAGTATTTGATATATTGATATTGAGGTGTATCGAAATGATTCAATTCTATTAAGCTCTCATTTCTTGAGTTATTAGAAAAGATAATGTTGCTTGAGCTTAGGTAAAGTTACCTCAGTAGCACGTATGGCAACTTTACCTATGACTAGGGCTGTCAAATTTTGTAGTATTCTGGATGACTGATTTTTTTTTTGTTTTGAATTGGAGGTATCGACGGTTGAATGAAAAAAGACAATTTCCTCTTCAATCATCGATATTTCGGCAACAGATTATCGCACAGTAAGTCTGGGGATGGTTTTGGAAACTTGAATTAATGCGCTATAAAAACAGGTCCCCATTTTTGGAGGATGCGAAAATGCGAATTTGTTCCTTCGAGTTGTTTCATCAATTTTCTCAATAATACAGCCATTCAAACTTTGGTGAAAAAATGGGCAAAATTTCTTGTTCGTTTAATTATTTCCAGTAGTGTAGATTTTTTTGATGAAATATTTTGATGTTAAAGAACGACATATGTACGTAGGTAACTAATTTGCTTATTTACCTTTCAGATATATTCAAGACGCCTTCAAAAAGTAAAATAAAAAAAAAAAATATATATATTATTTTTTTGACAACCCTGCCGACATTCACATGTTTCTATGGAAGTTTTGAAATTCTTGGGTCAACTTTACCTATGTACTAAGAGGACTTAATTAAACAAACATAAGAGCTTAAAAAATAAATACATCGCTTTTATAGCGCCAGGACAATCGGTAAATTTAGGTCGCGTGCTCTCTGGGATTCACAGTCTATGCAAACTGTAGGTTAGGTAAAGATGCCAAAATTGTGTCAATTTTACCCCGCTCATAGTTTTGGTTATTATAGCGTTTCTATGTGAGATTTAGTAGAATTCAATGGTTTAATAAAACACCTATTTGTAAAAAATCATGAATAAAAACTTAAATAACAAGCTCCATGTTGAAGGAAATTGCAAAAAAGTAAAAAAATATGGTAATGTTGCCCCACTTGACGGTAATTGAAAGGAAAATACATCGAAATTACATAAACTGAATTTCTCATTAATTCTATAAGTATATATAAATCGAATATAAATTAAACAGTAAGTAATTGTGTTTTTAATTTTAAATACTGCTTGTTTTGTTAAAATGAAATGCTTAAAAAAATCGGTGTATTGCGCGACCTATATCTCGATGACGCATAAATACAAAACAACAATATCACATGAATTATCTCAGATCGATTTTCAATAATTAAATGATTACTTATACAAATAATAATTAAAAAATGTATAAATAATTATGCCGTTAATAAATAAATAATTACTGTTTTTACCTACAGAAATTATGGCTGAATACTCATTTTTTAAAAAGCCTACCTTAGTTCTTTTTATGTCCTTGGAGCTCGAGACTGTACAACGTGGAGAATTTATAAATAAATAATTAAAACCCCTGTGTCGGCAGTTTAGAAACATGCAAAACACGTGTAATTGGTTAAACTTAATTTACATGAAGAATATTTTAATTTAAATGTAGTTAATAAAGATATATATTGATATATACATTATCCCATTAAAATCGGCTTAGGCCGATGAAACCCGCGCCTTCGACCGCGAAAATTTAAAAACTATTATTATATATAATATATTAATACTAAATTAGGAATATCAAACAAAAAGTATCTGCCCGTCAAATTGACTATCTCTGTAAAATGATTAAAATCCAACTGATTGATTAAAATACATTTTGATTTTTAATTTATTGTAAGCAGCGTTTATCTTAAAACGTCAAATAATTTAGGTAGTTTGATCTTTAAAAATTGACTAAATTACTTACTGTTTTTACTAATAATCCTTTTAAAGTTCAGCCCTCTGCACGATAGCACAGGAATTAGTTAAAATTTGGTACTTATTGATTTGAAGAGTAAATGAGCCAGTGTAGGCACAAAGGACATAACATCTTAGTTCCCAAAGTTGGTGACGCATTGACTATGTAAGTAAGGGATGGTTAAAATTTCTTAGGGTGGCAATGTCTATTTGTCAGATATTTATTGGTTAGTGGTTAGTACCGACTTAAACGATTCTGCACAAAGTATAAATTTAATTTAAGTTTCACTAACATTAAATACCACAAATGATTTTTTTTTTAATTGATTGAGATAAGATAAAATTAAGTTACAAATGTTTTAAGTTTCAACAACTAATTGAATAATTAAAAACACAACCGAATAGCATGAACATTGTTTATCATTGATCAAAATAAACGCCAAACCAGTAAACCTATCCTTGTAATTATTCAAATGTCCGTCAATACCTTTCATTCATTCATATTGATGATCATTCAGATTTAGAAAATCACGTTTTTGAAAGTATCTATCACAACGTGACTTTCCAGGTAGAATGATATTACTTTTGAAGTTCACTCAGTTCTCTGAATACAAATATTTTTTTACAGTTAATGTAGATCAGTAACAAGGCAAGGGTAAACATTGAAATGTCGGGTATAACTTTTTAAAATAAATTATTATTATAAATGGAAAACAAAACAGTTGATTTCCTCACAGCGCCTTTGTCTATGAGAGACGTGATTATTTCTCATTATTTTTCTTATAAATGGTATTCGTTTGACATTTTATAATAAATTTTAAAACTTTAAGTGTTAACAATATATGTTTAGAATATTTTGAACGCGTTTTTATACATTTATATTAGCTAGTTACGTTTTCATGACTGCCTCGTTGGTCCAGTGGCTACATGTAAGGCCGCGGACACAGTGGTCCTGGGTTCAAATCCCAGGTCGGGCCAATAAAATGTTATTGAGATTTTCTGCCGAAAATTCTCAGTAGCAGCCCGGAGTCTGGAAGTTGGAAGTGTGTACACTCCCGTGCCTCGGAAAGCACGTTAAGCCGTTGGTCCTGCACCTGAACTCTTTATTTTTATTTACTTAGAAGTGCACATTTATTTTAACTATTTTGGTGTACAATAAATTCATTCAAATCTATGGCCATGGTAACCACTTTCCATGAATCAATTCATATGTCTTTCTATATTAAATTTAAACTTATATAAAAATTGAATTGAAAAACGAATGAAATTCAAATATTATGCAAGACTTATTATGTACGCAATGTTATTATGTATGCAAGACGTATTATGTTAGTCTAAATGTATGTTAATTAAAAGTGCTAGTATTTTAGTCATATTTAAATACAAAAAAGGAAACTTTTCTAAATCATGTAAAATAAAACGACAGCAGTGAATAGACAAGCAATAATTTTTTTTTTCTGTTTTATAACAAGAGTGTCGTAATGTTGAAATCATTATGTAACGACTTTACACATGTTTACCACTTTACTCTGTTATCCTAAACATCACCTTACTATTCTCAAAAAACACTGTTAAGATGTACTATCAAGATTTCAGATAAGAATATAATACCATGATTATATAGTATAGTCATAATGTAACAAGTAACTTGTCATTAAATGAATTATTTCTGTTAGTGACGAAGCAGGTAGTTTACTTTTTGAAGTAAGCTAAATTATGTTATAATATATATATAATAGCATACAATTTTTTTTAAACCTACCAAATTCGAAAGAGATTTTTTAGCCACAATCCACTCTGAACCTATATATCTTATTACCTTTACTGACTATCAGTAGATAAAAGTAAATATCCTGATTAAATGACCGACTACATCTTCATCTATTAGACATATAGACTTGAAATTTTGCACGGAGTCTTCATTTCCTAAATTTTTTGATCAGATCCATTAAAAATATCTGTATATTACACCATCTCGACTCTGAAATTTGCAATATATTTTTATTACAATCCATTTTCTTTTAAGTAATAGTCAGCAATATTTAGTAAATTCTTTCGCTTTTTCAACAATTACGATAGATTTTTTCTTAAGCTTGTAGCAACGTATTATATTACCTACATCATACGTAACAAAGTTACATAAAAATAGGAAAGTTACACAACAGGATTATCACACTACGACAAGATATACAGTCGAATAAATTCATAGATTTTTTATGTTTTTCATTTATGTAGAGATAATAGAATATGAATACAAAATTTATGTATCATGGTGACATAATGCCTACCGTACAGATACATAATAGCATTATATCACATCAGTATCGTCATAATCAATTCATAAATAAATTTTCGTGTCGTAAAGTCTTACTTTAAATAAGAACATAATAATGATAACTGATTCTGATAATGACCCTAAAAATTTGGTAGGGGCTGTCTGCACAAATACTACTTAAAATTTCTAAGTAATCTTGCACGTGGAGCCTACCACGAAATACGTTTGCGATGCTGAAATGCGGGAATCTCAATTCTTTAGAAGTTTTGCCTCGTGAAATCTTAATATTATAACTAGG
Organism: Nymphalis polychloros; assembly: GCA_905220585.2. Lineage (NCBI taxonomy): Eukaryota > Metazoa > Arthropoda > Insecta > Lepidoptera > Nymphalidae > Nymphalis > Nymphalis polychloros. Next base: position 8,997,736 of record HG992247.1, read on the forward strand.
TACGAAACGCTGAAGCACCTTCATCCACAAAAAAGTTAAAAAAATATATTATTGCTGTTTCATCGCGAATCGAATCTAGTTTATACTCAGCTTGGTACCAAGCTATTTTTCAGCCGTGAATTTATAGCTGTGTTATTTCTTGTTTTATTATTTAAATCTTGTAATATCTTGAAAACTGATCAAAATTTCAAAAAGTACATTTTACCAGTTATTACTTTGTTCCTATGCTATTGCTATGTTATTTAATTTTCGATGAGCCTCAAAGTTCTTTCTTATTTATTTCCATTTTTATTTTCGTTTTTAAGTATAGGTCCAGCGTAATGGAACAAAATTACTTTAGACATTTTAAAATCCTATATTTTTATAACATTCAAGTCTTTGTAGATATAGTTTTCTCTACTACTATATTATATATCTACTACTATATTATAAAAAGTATATATTATACTATGTCGGTTCCAAAACTATAAAGTAAAATAATATGAAAATTTCATGTCAACCAGATTAGCAGTTTTTGCATAAATCCAGAAAAAAACTAACTAACAAGCAAAGCTAGCGTGCCATACGTACGAATCTGATATGGAGTAGCAAAACACGTGTTTCCGGCAAGTGATAGCAAATTAAAACACCGACTAAACTAATTTAAAAAAAGTAGCGAAATACACGTGACTCCGTGCCCACTTAGTATTAATGTTTATGAACATTTCGTTTTCTCTTTAAATGGACGCAAGTCATTGACAATTATAATAAGATAGTTATGTTTTTGTTGTTTCGGATACTAATCCTACTATGGTACTATGATATATGCAAAAAAAATGTTTTAAATAACTGAGTTTGAATGGTACTTTTTTGTCCATAGGATGCGGACCTCGAGGTCCTATTCTTTTTTGCTTGTGTATCGAAAAGTTCGTAATACTCTTTCTTTAAATCTTGAATTGCATAAATGAAACTTGATCATTTATAAATAATTGTAAAAACAAAAAGTATCTGTGATATTTTCTGGTCTGCAATAAAGTATTGGTAAAAAATATGGATTTTATAAAACATCTAGAAAAAAATAATGAACACCCGATTGGAGTTTTTTGATCGACTAATCATTGCTCTGTCATCATAAGCAACCCTATAAAAGCTGCTGCTTGCTATATTCGTATCAAAACAAGTTTATATGTATTTAAGAGGCACATAACTGCACTTGAAAATCAACCCATAACAAACGAAACGACCTTCAAACTAATTTTCTAGAAAGGAGAACAAATAGTTTCCACGATTAACATAAGGGTAATAGAAGGAGAGTACGCCGCACAAAACAAAAAAAAAGTACATAAAGTTCGGACCACTTTATTTACTTTAGTGACGATCCAATCTTAGACGTTGAAATATCAACAACAGTTTATAAACTCTTAGCTATTTTTTTAACGATGTAATAGTAAGTAAGTTTTCAAATACCATGTTAAGATTTCGATGAACTGTCAAGCTTCATTTCAAGATGCCTTGATTAACATAGTCCAAACTCCTAATATTATATTTGTAATTTACGACTTGGACGCTTAATAATTAATTGAAAAAAATCTATGCACCTGATTTGTCAAATGGTATTAATAAAATTCCTAGTATGTTGTGCACTTAATAATATACTTTCCTAACTTCTTAGCTAAATATTAATAAAACATGTTGTTACATATGTAACATTTTACCTTCTTATATATAATATAAATTATTCAATATCACGACACTACTACGGTAAACATTTTTTGAAATATCATCAACTTATGCAATCACGTGACTCGCCAAACGGAAGAGATGAAAGAAAGGAAGCGATCTCCGGAGATTGTTAAAGAAAAAAACGTGATCAGCCGGCGCCGGTCACCGGTCGCCGGTCGCCCGGTCACTCACCGCTGGCAGACGTAAGTATAATCCTGGATTATTCCAGAATTAATTCTAATAAAAAAAAGTCATACATTTTCCGTCAGAACCTCAAAGTCAAAAGGATAGCAAAGCTTCGATACTAGAACACTCTACCTACTCAATTTACAATTGATTTGTTGACGTCTACTTTTTAAATTTAAATATTGTTTTTCTTTCCTTTGTAAATGGAAGAAAATATCAGGCTCTCTGATTCCATTTTGTTATTCATTTATGAATCAGTGTTCCACGCCGCTTCGATCACGTTTTGAAACATTGATTGACAATTAAAAAAAATATCCGAAATAGTTTGTATAGGGTTTTCCATTAAGGGCGCTTGCTCGTGCAGAACTTCCATCGTAGCGTGTGCTGTGTGGCACGTAGCGCCGTCCTGTTGAAACCACATGTTGTCCAGATCCATATTCTCGATTTCAGGCCAAAAGAAGTTGGTTATCATCGACCGGTATCGCTCACCATTGACGGTGACGGCCACACCATTATCGTTTTCGAAAAAATACGGACCAATCACGCCTCCGGCCCAAAATCCGCACCAAACAGTCACTTTCTGCGGGTGCATTGCCACTTGGTGAACCTCGTGTGGATTGGTCTCGTCCCAAATACGGCAATTTTGCTTGTTGACATAGCCATTCATCCAAAAATGCGCCTCGTCGCTGAAGATGATTTTTTTGCCAAAATCGGCGTCAACTTCCAACTGCTCTAATGCCCAGTCAGCGAACACACGGCGCTGTCTATGGTCATTAACCTTGAGCTCTTGGGTCAGCTGGATCTTGTACGGGTGCAGGCTCAAGTCACAACGCAAAATTCGCCAAGTTGTCGTCTGCGAAAGGCCGAGTTCCTGTGCGCGACGCGGAATTGACTGCCGCGGGTTTTCGAGGACACTGTCGCGCACAGCGGCGATATTCTCGGCAGATCTCGCGTTACGTTGACGCACGGGAACCGGCTGATTGTTAACTGACCCGGTTAACTCGAATTTGTCCACCAATCGACGGATAGTCGACTCGGCAGGACGATCATCGCGACCGTAAAACGGGCGAAGTGCGCGGAACGTTGCTCGAACTGAAGACCCATTTTCATAAAACAATTTTATGATTTGCACGTGCTGCTCGACACTGTAACCTGCCATGGTGGTTTGGGAGGACGGAATGAATATAACACACTGCATTTGACAGCTGTCACTCAAACAACATGGCCGCAATCAGCTGTCAAAGTTCAAGCGTCCCTATTGGAAAACCCTATATTATTTCATTTTCTTTATTTACTTTTATTATTATTAGAATTATATTATGCTACTAGGTAAGCCTCGGTGGTAACTCACTAGGGATTATTTATAAGAATGCAGATCCCGAAGTCCGAGATCAATAAAAACTATTGTGGTTTTCTGTCAAGAAAATCTTAATAGTGGACCGGACGGGGATTGAATGTCGGCAGTTACACATTTATAACTCGGAATGCAATGTGCTTACTATCAGTTTATTTTCCTGATCATCTCCTCTTACATTGATTTGAGGGAGTGAGAGAATAAATACTGCACCTATATTCGCATGCATATGCACTACCTATACTATACATATCCTTTGCGCGGATATCTAGTCTTTGAGACAGGCCGCTGTGGCCGAAATTCAAGGAGGTCATTATTATTTAAGTTATCCATAATCCTGTGCTAATCGCATCCATTGCGCACCCGCTATTTTTCTTAAATCGTCTGACCATCGGGCGAGTGGTCTGCCCACTGGTCTCTTCGCTTCTCTAGGCCACTACTCCGTGACGACTTTAGTCCACCTACCGTCTTCCCGTCTGGCCAAGTGTCCAGCCCATCGCCACTTCAATCTCGTGATACGCTTCCCAATGTCTTCGACCTTCGTCTTTCGTCGAATTTCCGCATTAGGTATTCGATCAACGAGAGAGATGCCTAACATGGCACGCTCCATCGCCCTTTGTGCCACTTTAATTTTATGCATATTATGCTTAGTAAGCGTCCATGTTTCGGCACCGTAGGTGAGTATAGGCTTGTATAGTATTCTTTTATAATTATATCCTACCCATTATAAATTTGTTAGTACACTTGAATTATGAGTGAAGTGAAGTAAATAATTTTGTACCATCCGAATTATTCTTAATGTTTATTTTACTAATCTTGAAGTTCGAACCCCGTAATGCGTAGTATGTATGTATAATGTTACATATTTTAATATCTTTACATGAATTTAAAGATGCATGCTATTTACGAAGTCAAAAATCAATCTTTTAAACTATTTAAATATTTAAACTAGTTGCTTTTATAAAAAAACACTAAAATAATTGAAATTATTACGTTGTTTGTTTAAAATCAGAGAAGTATGACTTTGCATTGTGAACATTTCACACTAGACAAATTAAAGTAGATAGCAAAAACAACTGAACAGTTTTTTTTTTTTTAAATGTACATTAAACGTAGTCCTTCACTTCAATATTGTTAATTTAAACAGAAACAACGAGTAATCCGCATTTATTAAGTTTGAGTATTTTACAAGTATCCGTTTCCAAATTAGCACCTAAATTTAAATAGTTCAACATCATAAAAACAACATTTGAATAATTCTATACTCAAGTTTTGCGTCATCGTATAACAAAAAATCTCTGATTTCATTATAATACTTATGATAAAACAAAATAATAACCAGTTCTTACCTTAATTTTTCGAGCTTTCTTCTCTTTTTCGATCACTTTGAAGCTATTTGAAAACTGAAAGAAAATAAATTATGTTATATATTATTTAATGTACTCGTATAAAGATAATTATCAACAATGGAGTAATATTAATGAGCTTTTTGTCATTACTTTCATTGTAATGATATTAGCTTTTTTATAGTATAATACCTACATATAATTGATTACAGAATTATTTACATTAAAGCCAAAAATACATAAATAATATAAGTGCTTTTTTGTATTATTGTAATCACATCTTCTGCCGTGTGGTGACGGCGTAGAATATCACCACCCCATTTCATCCCGTGGGGGGCGTAGAAGTCGACCCGAGGGAATATATACCGGAGAACGGGCAGCAGCGTCCCTCCGAGTACTATGACCAACTTACTGCGATCGCCAACCCGTTTGCCAAGCGTGGCGATTATGGCACATCCCCCCAATGATTAATACAAATAAACCACGGCCCCTAGTCCCCGGCAGCCCTGCTATCCCTAGCCTCGGTAACAGCTATGGTAACGGCGGGGCAGGGGGTGCTAAGAATCCCCGGCAGATTTCGTGTTACCAAAACCGACGACCTCTGGCCCTGGCAACATATAACACGCGTACACTGCGGACCAATGAGAAGATTATCGAACTGGAGGAAGAATTGAGCAGGTTACACTGGGATATCGTTGGATTATCCGAAGTCCGAAGACAGGGGGAGGACACGATAATCCTGAAATCCGGTAACCTTCTCTACTTCCGAGAGGGCGATCAACTGTCCCAAGGTGGTGTCGGGTTCATAGTCCACAAGTCCCTTGTAAGCAACGTTGTGAAAATCGAGAGTGTGTCGACAAGGGTGGCGTACCTTATACTCAGAATCACCAAGCGGTATTCGTTGAAGGTCATACAGGTATACGCGCCGACGTCATCTCACTCCGACGACGTAGTTGAGGTCATGTATGAGGATATTTCTAGAGCCATACATACCCAAAAAACTCATTTCACCGTTGTCATGGGGGACTTTAACGCGAAGCTGGGTAAAAGATTCGGTGATGAGGTAAAGGTGGGATCACATGGAATTGGAGACCACAACCCTCGGGGCCAGATGTTGGCCGACTTTATGGAGAAGGAGGGACTCTTTATGATGAACTCCTTTTTCAAGAAGCCTGGTCACCGTAAATGGACCTGGGTGAGCCCTGACGGTAAAACCAAAAATGAGATAGACTTCATCTTGTCGACGAGAAGACAAATATTCAATGACGTCTCTGTGATCAATGCAGTCAAAACTGGGAGCGATCACAGACTTGTAAGAGGCTCATTGAATCTCAATGTCAAACTCCAGAGGTCCCGACTAATGAAGTCTACGCTCCGACCATCATGTATCCAAATCCAAAATCCCGAAACCTTTCATCTCGAACTCCAAAACCGATTCGAATGCCTAGAAGACTGCGAAGAAGTGGACGCATACAACGACAGGTTTGTGGAAGCTGTCTATACGGCTGGGTCTAAGGTCTTCAAGACCAGCCGTACAAAGAGAACCAAAAAGATCTCTGCCTCTACCCTGCGGCTTATGGAGGAAAGACGGAAAATGGTTCTGACATCCCCAGATGATGCTGCCAGTTACCGGCTGCTCAACAGACGGATTTCAAAGTCTCTGACTCGCGACACTCGCCAATTTAATACGATGCGTATTAAAGAGGCTATCGAGCGGAACAAAGGCTCCAAAGTGTTCGCCAGAGATCTGTCTGTTGGGCAGAGTCAACTGATGAGGCTGAAAACTGAGGATGGTAGAATCGTCACGTCTAAATCCGAGCTGCTGGAAGAGGTCGAGAAGTTCTACGGTCAGCTGTACACGACAAGACAATCACCTGTTTACAGTCAAGCTGCAGATCCAAGAGCAAGACTAACCCGACATTACACCGAAGATTTTGAGGACGTCAGCCTTTTCGAGATTAGAATGGCTCTCGAACAACTCAAAAACAACAAGGCACCTGGTGATGATGGTGTTACAGCTGAGCTTCTGAAGGCGGGTGGTACACCGATCCTCAGGGCTCTTCAGAGGCTATTTAACTCCGTCATAACCAAAGGTCAAACGCCAAAGGCATGGCACAGAAGTGTGGTGGTGCTTTTCTTTAAAAAGGGCGATAAAACTCTTTTGAAGAATTACAGGCCCATCTCATTGCTGAGCCATGTCTACAAGTTGTTTTCGAGGGTCATTACGAATCGTCTCGAGCGAAGGCTTGACGACTTCCAGCCACCCGAACAAGCCGGTTTCCGAAAAGGCTTTAGCACTATAGACCACATACATACGCTGCGGCAAGTTATACAGAAGACCGAGGAGTATAACCAGCCACTTTGCTTAGCGTTTGTGGACTATGAAAAAGCCTTTGATTCGATCGAAACCTGGGCCGTGTTGAAGTCTCTCCAAAGGTGCCAAATCGATTACCGGTATATCAAGGTGTTACAGTGCTTGTACGAGAACGCCACCATGTCGGTCCGACTCCAGGATCAGAACTCGAAACCTATCCAACTCCAGAGAGGCGTAAGACAGGGAGACGTGATATCTCCGAAACTGTTTACCGCTGCATTGGAAGATGTTTTTAAGCTTCTGGACTGGAACGGAGTTGGCATCAATATCAACGGCGAGTACATCACTCATCTTCGATTTGCCGATGACATCGTAATCATGGCTGAGACCTTGGAAGACCTCGGCACTATGCTCGATGACCTCAGCAGGGTCTCTCAACAAGTGGGTCTAAAAATGAACATGTACAAGACGAAAATCATGTCGAACGTCCATGTTGCACCCACTCCAGTAAAGTTTGGAAATTCTGCACTCGAAGTTGTAGACAACTATGTTTACCTAGGTCAGACGATCCAACTAGGTAGGTCCAACTTCGAGAAAGAGGTCAATCGTCGAATCCAACTCGGCTGGGCAGCGTTCGGGAAGCTACGCGATATCTTCTCATCCAAAATACCGCAGTGTCTGAAGTCGAAAGTCTTCGATCAGTGTGTGTTGCCAGTGATGACTTACGGATCAGAGACGTGGTCGCTCACTATGGGCCTGATAAGAAGGCTCAAGGTCTCTCAAAGAGCAATGGAGAGGGCTATGCTCGGAGTTTCCCTGCGAGATCGAATCAGGAATGATGAAATCCGCAGGCGAACCAAAGTAACCGACATAGCCCGAAGAATTGCTAAATTGAAGTGGCAGTGGGCGGGGCACATCGCTCGCAGAACTGACGGCCGCTGGGGCAGAAAGGTTCTCGAGTGGCGACCACGAACCGGAAGACGCAGCGTGGGCAGGCCCCCTACAAGGTGGACTGACGACGTCATAAAAGTCGCGGGAAGCCGCTGGATGTGGTCAGCGCAAGACCGGCTAAAATGGAAATCCTTGGGGGAGGCCTTTGTCCAGCAGTGGACGTCTTTTGGCTGATATGATGAATCACATCTTTAGCTGGTGGTAGATCACAGTATAGTCCAGAATCAATTTGACCAACCAATCCAGCCATCCAACCAATTATGACTATAAAAATATATTTGTAATTTAACAACTATAGCATATTGTTAATAAAGTAAGTGTATTCGGTTACGAGCTTTCCCACATTTAAGATGATTAAGCCATCTGTTTTAAGACGATTACGCTAAATAGCGACACTTAACTCATTTCATTACAAAATATAATTAGATAAGAAAACTATTAAGAAACTTACAGCGCAATGAAAGCAGCTAAAAAGTGAAACCGGAGGCGTACTGGCACCAGTAACCGGTGATACTGCCTCTTCAGCTTCATTTTTCGCTGATTTGTAGTTCACCTGTTTAGAAAAAAACATGAATTTTATGAAAATTATAACAAGAAGTAACTTTATGTAAGTACTTATTGTTTTATAAAATATTATTGTTTAATAAAAAAAAATTAATGTAATTGGGCAATTTAGAGAGATTTAACATACAGTATGTTTTCTTAATAATAAATGTTAACAGGAAAAACTGTTACTTGAAGATACACGTACCGCAATATCTAAATTAAACAACCAAGAAGACTTCAAAGTGAATTGTTTATTTTAACAAATGTCTATTTTAATATTAGATTTTTATGATAGGAATGAAATGAATCGTAAGCTTTTGTAGGTTTTTCTATTTATTTATGAAAATTTCCGGTACGGCTTAGCAACAATGATATTGCGAATGGAAGCTCGCTTTATAAAAGATGTTTTATGTAACGTTCGCAAAAGATCTTCATCAGAATAATATAAAGGATTTATAATGTTGATATTGATAACTCACAATTTAATGTTTGAAACCGAATTGCTGCAAAATTTTAACTTAGAACATTTTATTTGAGAATAGTATGTACCTACTAATCATAGCTTCTGAAATCAACTGGGTAAATATGATATCGATACTTACTTGATCTTGAGGTCGTTAAAACTTACTAAATTAGATGCATATTGTTATATGAGATCTCCTGTAAGCCTTAAATCGCAATTAGCTTGATATTTTGTTGTTGTCGTTGTTGTTAATTAATGATATTCTTATTTTGTATAACTTGTATAAATTATGTCAACATGATTAAATTATTTAATGTAATAGAAATTCAAACGTATTTTCAAACGTATTTTCAAAACATGACAATAATTTATATTAATAATTGTTAAAATAACAAAAGAAAAACATAAAAATAAAAATTTAGTAGGTAGGTACCTCATAGCTCAGCGCACTTTGTCAATCTTATAATATGTATATATATGTATATGCTTGACATGTATCTATTGTACATAATAGACTAAGGATTGTTATTTATTAAAGTTACTTATTTGCTATTCGATTACGAGAATAATTATACGGTGATATTTATAAGCCGATGTAATGTTATATAAACAGTAGCCAAGTCAAAATACGATAATGTAAACATATACACCCTATTCCGGCTTTATGGGCACGATCTACGTCTTATTAACCTTGAATGAACAAAAGAACAAAGCAATGTAGCTCCTGAAACGTGTACTCTCTGATACTAAAAACTACTAACACTTCTTATCATTACTAATGTTTTATATAAGAAAACAGTAATAAAAATAATTATAGAGGTAAGTACATGACTGTGATGAGCACGCTATTGAAATTGTTTACTATTTCCTATTTATAAAAATATTCGATGCTTATCATTGATCGATGCACATAGATACTTAGATACTTTTTAATTATTGATATATTTGATAAATGGAGTTGAATGCACTACTGTGTACCGTCGTGGCCTTGACGGCGCGCACACGCATGTGTCGTATCGATAACGTCGCCACTCGCCACTCTCGGCCACAAACATACTCACATTTACACTCGTTACATCGCTGGTGTAAACGGCAGAATAACTCTCTGGCGGAAATTGAAATCTCGGAGACGACATTATCTTTATTCAAATCACAATAATTAGCCGTCACCGGCGAAGGGCGCAATACCGACTCGTAGTAATCCCACGACTTCTAGGGTCAGATGGCAGTCCGCCGGTCGCGACCGTCTCGCGGATTCATTGTTCCTTATTGATTAGCTTTGTGGACGCGTACTACACTGCACTAGGACAGCGCGCGGGTGCCGCGGCAGGGGCGCGATCTTACTGACGCTCGCCCAGCGGACGGACAAACGCGAATTATCACGCTTTATGGCGATAATGAGTAATGTAAGCTTCCCCTTCGTAAAAATCGCGTCGATCGTCGTACGAACCGGTATGTACGCTAGCGTCGTTTGGCTTATCGAATCCTACAAGCCAAGATAATCGAAACATGCCAAAGTTAACGATTAACCGTCACGGCCACCCAAGACGCACTTCCTATCATTACTTATGTTGCGTCTACCTTCTTTATTTTAAAACTATGACCGGTTTAATTTCTGACATTATATTCTATAATTAATTAAAACATCTATTTTAAAACTGCGTCACTCATCTGCAATATGATGGATATGTGTGATCTATTACAATTGGTTTTTTTTTTATCACGGTTATACTATGTTAGGTTATATTGTAAATTAAAAAAAAGTTTCTTTTTTAACTTTTTACTTGGATGCAACTTCATATAAATTAAAATCGAAAAAACATTTCCACCGATTTGCCGAAATTTAAAAATCTTTACTAATTAGTATCCCAGGATTAGGAAATAAATATATATGGTATAGTACGTTAAGCTTAGTGACGTATGACAATATTGTTTATACAAAAAATAGGTTTCCAAATTCACTAATACTTTGACCGTTAAAGATTTAAAGATAACTAAGATTTTTATTATAAAACGATAAATTTATTTAAGAATATGTATTACATAATAAGTAATGCACTACGCAAATCTAAATATATTATAATGCCGTCGTAATTATGGTAAATAAAACAGCAAGTTTGTATTTTATTAAATCTTAATTTTTAAGTCTTTATGAAATGGTAAAATATTCGTTACAATATTCATTTTTACAAATTACAGAACTAATAAATAAAAGTAAAATTGTATATTTATATTAAATTCATAAGAAAATATATACAAAACATTGTTAAAGGTAACTTCGTATATAATTGCCGAAATAATTTTCTTAATGTTAGTCAAGTAGCTTGTAGGACGGTTTGTGTATATGTTAGGAGCTGGATGGCGCGCTTTGTAGCCTCGTCTGTGGGGTTCTTTTGCAAACGATGTAGGGATGACTGCACAGCTACTGGCATACCCGCGCTACGAAGGACTAACTTAGCCTGACAACAGAAACGATAGATATAAATTTTAGACACGTTGTTATTACTTAATAATCAATAGGGACCGGATTATATGCATTTACATATTTGCATATGCATTGGCATGTTTAGCTATGATGCGTATTATCGACCATCCGACCAAATTTAATAGTAACAAAATAATAATAATAATTGTGACTTCGGGGGAGCGAACATTTTCCACTTAGAAAAATATTCTAAATGATCAAAGACACAATCTTACCACTGAACATTTGGAACAATACTTGATTGTTGACGTTTACAAATATATTAAATAATTTTAATGTCATGTAATGCTACTGTAATGTGTAATGTTAACTATGATCGCCTATCCAAGGATAATTTACTAATTGTATGGTGATTTTGAAAAAAAAAAAGATCCTAAAATTTATTAATTAATTTCGCAGAATTTTTCATGCATATTTGCATGCATATAAGCTTTTTATGTTGCATATAATCCGGTCTGACACACCAAAAATAGCGTAAAATAACAAATAATATATCATAAATTTCTTATATAATATTATAATAAAAACTTTTTCTATTGCTACAACAGTTTACAGTCCCTTTACTGCCTCTAATCTTAAACTCTAAAAATGTTATATCATTTTGGGAGTTTTATTCAATTTGTTTACAAAAAATTGTATTATAAATAAAAGAGTACCCTGTGGTTGTTAGCCGCCAGCGCCCACACCGCCCTCGCCGCCGACACGACCTCCGCGGTGTCGCCTGTCAGGAGGCTACTCGACAACAGTTCCAAAAGATCCGCTGGTGCAGAGAAACATGGAACCATTTAGCACTTATAGCAGTAAACTAATATCGTTAAAATAATATGATTGTAATTTAATGAATGCATTAGATACTTATATAGTAATTTTAATATATTTAAAACTCCCCATAGTACTAATAAATTAAAAAAATAATAAAACGCTTTCGATTTAATTATTATTTATGTCTGACAGTTTGAATTAAAAATTCGCAACAGGCATGAATCTACGAACAATCAAATAATAACTTTAATTATCTGTTTGAATGTAACAGTGGACCTTTGTTGGCTTATGTGTGACTTATTTTGTTATCAAATGTTTATGTATTATATTATGCTGTTTGTTTTCCAAAAATAAATAATGCGATGTCCCAACTTCGGGGTTACTCACGCGACTGCAGGAACGCCAGTCGCTGGTGGTGCGCGGCGTGCGCGAGCGCGGGCAGCAGGCGCGCCGGCGCAGCGCGCGCGCCCGCCAGCAGCGCCGCCGCGCCGTCCGCGTGTCGCGCCAGCGCCTCGCCCAGCCGGCACCACTCGTCGGGCGAGCCGCGCCGCCCGCCGACCTTGTTCATGCGAGACAGGATGTCGTTCTGAAATTAAAACGTACTTTTGTAGCATTACCTTTTAAAATGTACTACAAATATTTTCTTAATTTAATAATTGTACTCGTAACTAAAATATAACTATGCATATAAATATTAAATGATCTTGTAATTTTTATGAGTTCGGCGTATATGTATATGTTATTACGATATATTTTACATTGATCTGAGAATGTAACAATAGACCATTGACCCAATACCAATGTGCTAGTAGCTCATACCTTAATTATTATAGTTCTACAATGCTGGTGAGGTGCGCAGTGCCTCAATATCCGCAGTGCGCGCTGCAGGAGGGAAGTGGGGCGCGGACGTGCGGCTTCACGATTGACTAGCGAGCAAACTTCGTTGAGTAGACTGCGTCCGCCAACACAGCTACACATGCTGGACCAGGCTAAAATTATATTCAACACTCAGATTTTGGGGCGCTAAATTCTAATAGTATTTAATTATTTATGGAGAAGCTACACAAAAAAGCCTCTAATCGGCTCTTGAAACGCCCTCGTATTCAATAATTAATAAAGTTAAAAATAGGTTTGTTATTGATATTAACGTCAACATTTTTTACCTCTGGAGCAATCATTGTTGAAGGTAACCAGTAAACTCATAAGCGAATCCCTCAAAGATTCAGTCATCATACACCAGGGCCACAGTCTGATTAGGGAGAGGGCCAAATCTTCCGCGAAATATTCTTTAGCGGGTGGACATTCGAACATCGAGCAGGTGATGAGAGTCAAAACCCAGTTTAAAGTATTCAGGGTTGGTTCCTGAAAAATTAATCAAAAAATGTTTTTCAAACTCATTCAGTATATGAATGAAAAAAGTCGAATGTCTCACAAGTATACGTAATGTTCAATAACGTTTTATTAACATATAAATGAGCACACACATAAAATACGAACATGATCAGCATTTTTAATAACGTCGATAGGTTTTCCTCGCAGCGAGAGCGCGTCCCGAAGGGTCTGCAGCGTGGCGACGAGCGCGTGCGGGAGCAGCCTGTGCACGCAGTACACGCGGGCGCGCCTACTCGCGCGCTGCAGCGAGCACAGGCTGCAGCACACCAGCGACCACGTCTCGTCTGAAATATTAGCTATATGTCTCGTCTGAACTCTGGACACTATTGTTGTTGTGTGACTCGATATACTGATAAAAAAAATGTATTTTGCGTCCAAATTACAAAATACAAATAAAGTTCTTTCTCCTCAATCTTGAGACACTGGCTTCCTACGAAAATTATTTCTCATAATATTAAAATATTTTTATTAAATATTACGGCGCATATACCTATAACTGATATGAGCGAGATTATTAATGATGAAAGATAATCTTAGAATAATATTAATTGTTTACAAAAAACAAACAAATCATGCATGTATTTATTAAGTATACATAGTATTCATAAAAAAATATATCGTATATATTGGTTATAATTAATAATTAACCCACGGCATTGATATACTGAGGGCCCCCCCCCCCATCAGTATATCAATGGTTGACCTATGACGTATATATTAACCAAATAATATTATTTACTTGGTGGTAGAGCTTTGTGCAAGCTCGTCTGGGTAGGTACTACCCACTCATCAGATATTCTACCGCAAAACAGCAGTACTTTGTACTGTTGTGTTCCGGTTTGAAGGGTGAGTGAGCCAGTGTAATTACAGGCACAAGGGATATAACATCAGTTTCCCAAGGTTGGTGGCGTATTGGCGATGTCTTTCTTACTGCGCCATTGTCTATGGGCGTTGGTGACCACTTACCATCAGGTGTCCCAAATGATCGTCCGCCTACCTATACAATAAAAATAAAAAAAAGTGATACATACTAATAAGTCCAGTGATCTCTATATAAACATAAACATGTATTTTATGCATATTAACTTTATATTAAAGTATTTTTGAAGCTGGCAATAATATATCTGTTAAACCGTTTCGGGAAGAAACGGCATCAAACTAGTGTGGTTGCTCTTTCAACAAATTCTACATATTATATTAGTGATAAAAGTTAAGAAATCAACAAATTTATGTAAAGAATGTAAAAATATATACATATAATACAATATGTATGTTCTACTTTCTTTCCACAATTACTAACTTAAATAATGGATCCGGTTGATATAAAACTATAATAAATACATGCAATTATTATTTAAAACTATATTTAGCTAAATTATATATATATATATATTACCTTGACTAGAAAGACACTTGTTTTTATCGGTGAGATCTCGATACATATCTATCAAAATCTTACAAAACTCTTCAACAATGTACTCCGGCTGACAATCGTTTCTTGCACTGTCGCCGGCACATAGTCTGTCATTTGGTTCCTGCATGTGCGGTGATCGAAAATCATTAAAGAAATCTACGTAACATTGATCCTTGGATTTATCGTTAAAACTTTTGTGATATAACGACCGAGCCAGCTGAGTTATACAGTGCATCGCGGCTTCTTGTAACTCTGTAAATTATAAAATAGTAAACATTATTATACTTTGATATTATATTCATAATTCATTAAACATTAAATGTAATTAAAAATAAATTCATTGTTATAATTAATATTTTATAAATTTTATAGTAAAATACAAAATATCTACTTTAACATAATAAATAAAGCTCGAGTTAAGACATTTTATACATATAAATTGATTTCTATTTCATTTGATCTAAATTGAATGATTTTTGAAAGTAACACAGTATTCGTTTTAAGTGTGTCAATATCACTAGGGGTCAGAATATTTTAGTAGAAATAGCGTTAAACACTATGTCATTCAATCAGCTGAGTATTTTGCAAGATTAGCAAAATCAATTTAAATGAATAACCCAGTGTATTTACATATGTACATTTTTTTTACAAATTTAATTTCAAATTAATAATTATATGATGTAAATGTTATTGAAGGTCTTTTGTTAGTATTTTTAATTTCATTTAATTTGATCTCGTAAAGAAAATAATGATGTACCATGATCTTCACTTTCCAAAGCTTGAAGTAACAAGTGGAAGAGCATTAAGTTGTTTTTCTTCAATTCCCACCATACGGTTTCGCTGGCCGAACCCTCCCTCAACAGGGAGGCAAGTAAATACAACGCTTGCGCACGCGCAGAGATACATTCCGCGTCTGTTTCCCCTGAAAAAGTTTAAATAAGAAACGTGTTTATAATTATCATAAGTATTAACGATTAAATATTTGACTAAGATATAATAATTACTGGTTGAAGTATCATTTTGAAAATATAGTTTGAATTAGGTGAACTGGTTTCCGAATTTTTTATTTCCGTTTTCTGTTGATAGAGATCACAAAATGCCCAATGACAAACGACACATCCATTATAAACGATTGTAAATTATAATCAATATCAGTGGATCACATACGGTCGTTTTTGCTCTACCATTTTAATAAATATTTATCTGATAACTTTATACTTTTGCAATTCAGTAGAACAAAGTTTTTTTACCTAGGTATTTATATTTCTATCTATAATATTTTTACTGAAAAAAGTACCGTCTTGTATAGGCGTAAGCGTGAGCAGCAAGTTGTAGAGACAGTCCTTGGTGGCGGCGAGCGAGCTGCGCACGCACGTGTGCGCGCCCGCCGCCGCCAGCGCGCCGCACGCCGCGCCGCGCACGCGCGCGCCGCCCGCACCGCCGCCCCACGACGCGCACCTGGAGGTATACCGCACTTATTACTACCTAACAAAAACCACAAACTACATTTAAGCAATAAAAACAAAACAACTAGTAATTCGAAATAACTTGACGTTGTTTTTAAACAAATATTTTTAATATTTAAATCAATTTATAAAAACCATCGCGATAACAGTTTTTTTGTTCTTTAAAATAATTTACAAAAATAATCAACGTAATTACATCCGTAGCTTAATAATGTTTGGAGTAACACAAGACATCATTTTAAATCAACATCCGTTATTTTTTTTTATCTACATAGATCAAATATCATTATCATCATTCGCTTGTCCTCATTCTTTTTACTTTGGTCTGGTTTTTTTCTTCCATTTACTCAATTTTAATTAATGTTTTTTTCAAATAGCCCACCTAAGTGATTTTTTTGCATTAGGACATTCATCTCTGCAATGCAGAGAGTGTGCATTTTCAAACTTCCTCGTACGCATTTCGCATTCTATCTATTCTCTACCCACACATAAAAATGCATAAAAAAAATTAAGGCAAACAAACCGCAAACAAACCGCAAAAAATGGATTTACCTGAACAATATCCTATAAAGACCTTGTTCATTCCACGCCTTTACTGGTGCAGATTTATAAATCGTAATATTGTGGATGACATCAGCTACTGCGACGACTAATCCCGCAGTGGGTGGAGGCTTTTGAAACGTCAGCAAAGGTGACAAATGTATTTCGTTAGTTTTTTGTGCACGCACCTCCAATTCTGATCCACGTTCAAACACCGATAACGGTACATTTGGCTCTGAAATAGCAAAAAATATCCAGTTATTTCTATTTAAAAAAACTCTTTTTATAAATATTAACTTGAATATTCCGCTAAGATTTAAAACTAAATCGTTCAAATTGCCAATAATTACTACCTTGACGTTTTTTCGTATTGGAAACGTAAGTAACATAATATGTCAGAATACATTTTAACACATCAATATGTTCCATTTCCTTCATTTAACAGGATATTTTCATAAAGATACTTAAAAATACATTTTACTTTTATAGGAAAATCGAAACAACATACCCTAACGCTAAATATTTAAGTGCATTTAAAAGTATTATATAAATACATAGATATATGCTTAGCTCGGTGGTGGGGCTTTGTGCAAGCCCGTCTGGTCACCACTCATCACATATTCTACCAACAAACAGCAATACTTACAGTCGTCGTGTTTCGTAATTAATAAGGTGAGTGAGCCAGTGTAATTACAGACAAGACAAATATTACATCTTAATTCTCAAGATGTAAGGAATGGTTATATTTCTTACAACGCCAATACCAATGGCCCATGGTGACCATTTACCATCAGGTGGCAAATTTGGCCCTCCTATTTTATAAAAAAAAAATTTTAAATTACCAACGAACACTTCATTCGCTCATATCAATTAGGTATGTACTATCACGATTATGCTTATAAAAACTGACATTTGATACAACAGGTGTAGAATGAAATACAATCGCTAAGGAAAGGTATCTTGAACAGATATGGAATTTAAGATAAACTATTTAATCCGAAAGTATCAGCATATCATTCGTAATATTTTCTAATTTGTGACTCACCTAGATAACTTTTATACTCCTTATCATTGAGGAATTCCACAAGTATGGTCATACAATCTTCTAAGAAATAGCCTTCATCCATAGATTGCAAAATATCTTGCTCTAGAGTCTGAAAATAAACAATAAAAAGCACTTCAAGTTATCGATTTTCTATACGTTGGATTTAGATCGCAATCACAACACGTTACAAGTATGTGCGCAACGTGTTTGTGTGTAGGTATGTTTGCGTATTAGTGTGGTGTGTGTGTGTGTTGTGCGTTGTGTATGTGACCTCAGTTTTCTAGTCCATGATAGTTATAGACCACAAAGGTTTAAACGAATTTAATCTAACACGTAACAGCATGACCATTACACATAATTAAACACAGCCGGTTTTTTATGATAAAAACGCATAAAGTGAGATGTCAAAGGGAATCAAACAGAAAGTTCATACGGCATAATTAGTATTCAGACGATAATTTAATGAACATAGATCGTAGATACCTTCTTGAAAGACTTACCAAGAGATTTAAATGATTCAATATTCATTTTATACTTATTCATTATTTTATATTTATTCATTATTCATTTATGTGAGGATGGAGTTACTCTTTCACAAAAAACAACTAAACAGATTTCAATGAAATTTTAAATATTGATAGCATATAGCTTAACTTATAAGCCACTCTTCTCACAAGCGGGCGCAGCCAGAGGCAGAAGCTGGTATATATATATAAAAAAACATTATATATGTAACAATATCCATATCCATCAGACCGATTTCGGCCGCGGCGGCCAATCTCAAGAGAGATTACCCAACGAATAACTTTTTAATGGCCCGACCTGGGAATTGAACCCAGAACCACCGGGCCTCATATCTAGCCACAAGACCAACGAGGCAGAATAAAAAAAACTATATACTTATCATATTAAACATACAAGCTAAGAGCACTTACTGAATTCTTATCGATAATAATAATTATAATCTTAATAAAAACTAATTTAAATCAATTTGCTTATAGAGAAAAAAATTAAAAGTCGCATTTGCAATTAGATAAGCATTACGATGACTTGAGTATAAATTAATTTAATAAGCTGATGCTTTCAAGTTGTTACTAATAACAATTATACTGATAAGTAATCTTTTGAGTAAGTAAGTTATCGCAACGAATTGATATCAGCCGAACACTTTTCATGAGCAGCGGACAGTTGTCACTTTAAAACAAAATCGAATTATACAAATACTTTATCGAAATGTTTAAAGTTAAAATTTTGTAAAGTGAATACGTTAATTTCAATTATAATTAATTTATGATAAAAACACGTGATTGAACATTCAAGTAGAGATAAAAAGTATAAAAAACCATTTCCTGGTAGGTATAAGCAAATTATAAGTAATTTGGGCTTAAAAGGACATTGAACGTGTATGTGCTTAATGTCGCCGGCCACAACTAAGCGGTGAATAAAACAAAAATTGAGATTGGTTATTATTCTTATTATTAAATTAAATCGACTTTTAAATGTACTACAATAATCTAGAAAGTATAAACATAGCTTATAATTACTTAGGTACATATTCAGTCCTAATATTTTTCATACTTTTACTTATTTCTATGCCAAGATAAAACTTTTTAAAACAAATTGCATAACTGATAACTAACGTAATTAATTTATATAAATCATAAATATTCATATATCATCGATCGATCGAGTTCTAAATAAAAACATTGTTTCAGTAATGTCAGATAAGATTTATCTTTGTACATACTGCCGGTATACATTATCGACGTTTATTAGAGCAATAATACTGAAAAAATAATAAATATGTGATGTTACTTATCGACTGTAAAATTTAAATAGCATAATGAGCTACCATATATCTACATTTCCTTTTGTAAATAATCGCACATATACGTATATTTATATAATTTGTCTCAATTATACATTCTTCATACTCTTTATTTACTATCGAGTCCATTATTTCTTTCCTGTCTAGATCTTTATGATATCTTTGGTTAATCTGTCTAGTTTTCTTCCCGCCAGTTTTTTCTTACTACACGTCACTTAACAAATTTATTCAAATATTTTGGTTATAAGTGATATTAAATACAGATTTTCTCATTCACGGGGTGTAAATCTTAGCCAAATGCTACCCCTATTTTTGAGCATGACGCTTCTAGTATCGTATTGAATGTTGGGAGTAGTTTTTGCGCATGGCTCTACTGTAAAATTTTGAAGTATTGTTGCAAGACCAGCTGTCACCATCAACTGAGCGAAACGGCCACCTGAAATCGAAATTAATTTATAAAATATTATAACATACTAATTATTTATATACATATTAATACGTGAACATCAAACATAGTAACTTATATATCGTAAGTCGAACCAGTTCCATCCAGTTTTTGTTGTCGGTAACCAATAAAATCTAATAAGCTACATTGTATGGATAATGTAGTATATTAGATTTTATTCGTTTCAAAATATGGAATATATGGATGTTATTTTTTTAATTTGAAAGCTAATTTTACTATAAATTCTAATATTCATTAAGCCGCTGACACACATTCGTACATACTTTGTTAACTTTGTACAAATGTCAGTTATTCGCGAATTATCACACCTATTTACTTAAAAATATTATACCGTGATATTCATTACTTCGTTAGCTTACATCGAGCGCAGAAGGTTAACGATATAATCTTACAATAAAATCGTTTACAGCATTTTGTTTATTTATTTTCAGAGCATTAAACTAATTAACATCAATTATAGAAATCACATTATATAATACTCATCGCCTGTATAACTTTTATAAATAAATGCATTCAGTAAATTACTTATAAATAGTTGTAGACATTAGACCGGCTTTATTAGATTGATAAAGGTTAACTAACAAAACAGTTTGTATCTGTACATGTTACATACCTCCTTTAACTTCTAAGCCATCAACTGATCACGCATTTCTGCGATTCAACTTAACCAATTTCATTTATTCGACAAAACTACTTTCATGTCATTTAAAGTATTTGAGTTAGATATGTTATCAAACAAGTGGACGTCAAAACGTCACTTGAAGTGTATAAATAACTATAAAAATATTGTAGAATACAAATATAAAACTATTATTATCAAAAATGTTTAAGACATTCAACGCAATTCCAAAGTTAAATACCATTCTAATGACGACATATAAATTTATTATTTACATATTCATTTATACATTCTCTACCATTATTTAAATATCCTAAGCATTCACTAATTCGAATGTGACTTTCGATTGTTAAATGCGTCGCAGTTGTTTAAAGATTATCAACATTTGCAATGTTATAACTCAAACATTTTAGTAAATCAAAACATATACATACCTGGGCAGCTCCTTGGTCCTTCACCAAATGCAATGAAGCCAGTCGGATTCAAATCGTCTTGAAACCGTTCTGGATCGAATTTATCTGGATTGGGAAAATACTTCGGATCCCTTTGTATACAATGTATTGGGACAAGAAGCGCATCTCGTGCTTTCATTTTCAAATCGGTACCAGGCAATGTGCATGGAGCTGTGCACAGTCGGGTGGTGAGCGGTGTCGGTGGGTGCATTCGTAATGTTTCTAGATACGTTTGAGTGACTAAACGCATCCCACAAACAGCTTCATAATTCAAACCATTATAACGATCTAAGCATTCAACTATTTCATTTCTTAACTTGTTTTGCAGATTTTGATCTTGCGCTAGCTGGTATAAACAGAACGATAAAGTTGTTGCCGACGTTTCTAGGCCAGCTAACATAAATATAAAAGAATTTGAGGTTATTAACTCATCAGTCATAGGAAATCCTGTTTCCGTTTTTTGCACGTTTAGCATAAGTTGAAGAAAATCACTTCGCTGCTCGCCAGTCTTCCGTCTTTCTGTTAGGACTCGTTTGATTATATTAGTAAAAAATATTTCAACGTCCAATGAGTAGGTTTTGAGATTTAAAAGTTTGAATAATCGCGGAAAAAATGTACGACAGTACCGTTTCAATATAGTTGTGCGGTCAGCTTTGAACATCTTTTGTGACATAATTAAAAATGGTGATTGGCTGTCTTTGAGGGATCCGGGATCAACTCCAAATGCACAGCTTCCAATAACGTCAGTAGTGAAGCGACACATTAACTTCGGTACCTCAATATCCTCAAATGACTCGAAAGCAAGAGTGGCTTTCAGTGTTTTGGCACAATCGGCTACTAAAGGGAACATAGCTTTCATTTTAGCAGATGAAAATGTCGGTGTAATAATATGGCGCATTTTATGCCATTCAGAGCCGCTCATATTGGCTACATTCCGCAAAAGTGGTTCCCGACGTGTATCTGTTGCGACTGAAATCCGATCACTAAAATTTGGAAATTCCTTTGAAAGTACTGCCTTCACTAAATCTAAATCAATCAAAAATAAAGCAGGTCGTCTCGCTTGAAAAATGCCAACATATCTTTTGTCTCGAAATTGATCATAAAATAACTTAAGCATTTTCGTATAACTCCGACGCATTGTTAACGTTGCACCAAAATTTCCGAAAATTGGACATGGCTCTCTATATGGAACATTTCTGACGTACCAATACTTTCTTCCGTTTGTGGCATAATGAAATATTGCAAGTGCAATCACCAATAAAAGTACAATCTCACATAGAATCACACTAACACACATGTTTACTTCATAAACAAGTCTAAAAACAATTAAAATTCGTAATACACTCAGTGCAATATACCTATCATGCTGCAGAGAACTAAGCTATTTGCGGCTATTTGTGAAGTAAACAATAAGTACGCGTGCACGATTCAATTTATGTGGCAATGCACGGCGCTTGCGGTGGCCGCGGCCAGAAATCGAATGAGCATTTATCGTTAGCGAGCGTCAAGATAAGCTCTACGAGTAGCTTCAAGGTCACATATGTTGACGTACCATGTCCGTGACTTGCATATACCCCACCCGCATGCCTATCCTTAGGGCGTTTTTTTACATTGTGAATGAGTTCAATCGTCACCTCTGAATTAAAAATACTTATTAATAAGTCCGATTTTTATTCGCGTGAATGTGATGTAATCGTAATTATTACTTTTTTTTCTTTAATTTAGTAATTGAATGTATAAAATACGTGGATATTTCTTTACCTACAAGAATTATTCATTAAACGTCACTATCGAAACAACGGATGAAAATTTTATACATTTGCATGCTAATATTCAAAGACTGCAACTAATATAACTTGAATTTCCGCGAAGTAACTTATGCAATCAATATCAGCGGAGCGTGTCCCCGATCGTGAGTGGGAAACCCGTGCACGTGAAAGCTTGAGCATTCCTTATTTATCCTTAAAGGCACTAAATTCAAAATCAGAAAGCTGATTTTATAAGAGACAAATATATGACAAGTTTGCTGCCTATTCAATCCGTGACTTTGATCGTGGCCTGTTGGATAACGATATAAACTAAAACTTTAAATAAAGTGTGTTTTCATAAATGCTGGGACTGATAGAAAAGAATACTTACTTGTAGAATATTTATAGGTCGTTTACCTTAACCATTATAAAAACATATTATTTATTAAAGAGCATTAGTTTAATTACGCGTTTCTTTCTAATAAATAAAATCGTAGCAATGTTTGAGATTAATGGATCATGACTCACCATTCATTGTTGCATCAATTTGATTAAATCGATATAAAATATGTAAAATTCCCTCAATTGAGATAACTAACCTCGAGTGAACGAATCCATCAATCAATATTTAATAATAAACTATTACATATTTTTATATGTATCATACTTGTTTCCATACGTATATATTAATGGTCTGAAATTTTTTTTAAATGTGCAACCCTTTCTTTTTAAATATTGACATCAGATTTGAAATTAAATCCTAAAACTTTGAACGTAAAATGTTTTTTCTCATATGCCCATTTTACGTCCTACTTACCAAACGTTTTATATCTATAATATTGTAAACCTATGCGTTCTTATAACATCCATTGTATTCCAAAACAAGAATAAGTAATAAGAAACAAATTAAGCATTCCAGATGCCGGACAGTTTATCGTGTTCGCGATTTTTTAATCTGTTTAATTAATTTTCGTGTCATAACCGTTTGTGTCACTACATTATGTTTTTATATATTAATGTGACGTTTGATACTTTTATATAAATTATTCACGTTTATATTTAATTTTACCTTTTTTTAAACTAAAAAGATCTTTCAACGAAATCGAATTGCCGTCGTGAATTTATACATTTGAACTATTGCTTAACAAGATTAGCTCGTATATACCTAATCAATGTTTACAAGAATTAATTTTACGTGTCATTTGCAACAATAATAAAACGCTGTTCGTTAATTTTCATCAAAATAAATGCGTTACAATTTTTCCTTCATTATTATCAATAAATTATTATTTGGATTAGGAGCCTGCTCGCAACTCGTAGTGACAAAATAATACATAAATTTTTAAGATATAAATATAAAAAATGAAAGTTGAATGTAGCGAAACGTATGTACAGAAACACGTTTAGCTCAGACTATCATCTGTTTGCAATCGGAAACAATGGACGACAATGATAAATATTTTATATTTCACACAATACAATATTGGTATATTTATTATTTTAAGACTACTTTGAATTTACTAAACAATAATATGTATGTATGTGTGTCGGTTTGTTATTTATATTAACGTTATTTGTTTTCACTGGTATTTGCCCATCGGAATAGCCACATACAATGTATTAAACGAGTATGTAATATTTAAAGTGCATAAAGTCTAAGTATACTTAAACAAAAATAACTTAGCACATGGAAATGAAAAACATCGTTGCTTTACATAAACGTTCGGTTCGCGTTAAAAATAAATCGCAATACGCCAAGATTATTGAAGTAGTTTTTTAAACGTGTTGCAATGGATCCCATTTTTGTACGTTTTGAAGTGGCTAATATTCGACATTGTAGTTGAGATTTATGTAAGCGCGTGTATGTATGTATGTATGTACATACATATGTTCGTTACTTTAATTATTTTTTCAGCTTGGCAATATCTTGAGAACAAATGATTTAGGTGGTGGTAGAGCTTTGTGCAAGCTCGTCTGGGTAGGTACCACCCACTCGTCAGATATTCTACAGCAAAACAGCAGTACTTGGTATTGTTGTGTTCCGGTTTGAAGGGTGAGTGAGCCAGTGTAATTACAGGCACAAGGAACATAACATCGTAGTTCCCAAGGTTAGTGGCGCATTGGCAATGTAATAGATAGTTAACATTAATTACAATGCCGATGTCAATGGTCGACCGTCTACCTATTCTATAAAAAAATATATTAATGACATCATAACGACTGAATCCAATTTCATCCGATACATTGTACCTTTATAAAAACCATATAAAGTTCTAATAAACAGAAAAACAGTGAATATTCAATGTATTTGTAATATTAAAAACGGCCAAGACCATTTTTAGTAACGAAATAAACATGGAGACGGTTACACTTTTGTCATTTAAACTGACGCACACGGTCCTATAGAGTGCTATCTCACATCACCGACGTAGGTGGTCCTAAATATTCAGTGCGCGTACAACTGCGGTTACTATAATTTATAGATGATTATAGAACGTCCTATTTGAGAGTACTATAAATATTTCTGCCTTTTGTTCTCGAAACATCTAAAAATAGCTCTCGATAAAATATAGCTAGCATACGTTAATAAATGGCGATATATGCTATGCTGTAATTGTGAGTTTATCGACTTTTTGTTACCTTACCACACATAATGTGGAAATAGCGAGTCATTTACATACAACACCTTCAGAGTGTGGAATGTTATGTTATGTTAGAATAGCAGTCCGCCTAGAAAAGTGAAAGTGGAAGGTTCCATCCTGACCCTTTGACCCTAACAAGACAAACAAATTAATTGGAGGCGAATATAGAAATATTAGTTATTTCTTTAAAACATTCATCGTAGAAACCATAAAAGGCGTTGTTGAAGTATTATTGAAAAAAAAAAAACCTTTAAATTAAATATTAAATCGACTCATGCGAAGCTAGACGAAGACTGTAAATGATTGGCTGTTACTTTTTTATGTTCATAGCAGAAGGGCAGACAGGTAAATTGTCAGCCTAGGTCCTGATCATCTCCGTTTACATTGACATTTTAAGAAGTGTAAGCCATTCATTATATTGTCTTTGCTCTGCCAAGCAGAGTAATTAAGATGTTGTACCTATAATTACTGCTTCATTGATCTACTGGCTAGCTTATTAGGACTGTGGATCCCTGGGGCTCAAACCCTTTTTTATTAACGCTGGAAAAACGCATTCGCCGGTGTCCAAGGCGCCAAGCGCCCCGGTCATCGGAATACCCACTAAAAAACCAGCGGTACCCTTCCCCTATTAACGAGAACCACCACGGGATCGCTTGCGCTTGCTTCCGTGATGCTGACGGCCGGACCGCCTATGCGTGCCTCCATTCACTAGGGAGGAATCCCAGGGTACTAGGAAACCCCTCCGAGGTTCAAACCCTGGGCCAAGCCAAACAAAGTTTCTCCCAAAAAAAATCTTAGTTGCAGCATGTTTATTTACATTTACAGACGAATCTCGGAAAGCACGTATGGTCATCAATTTTCCGTCCCCTCGAATTATGAGAATGAGTATAGATAGTGTACTTGCGTCTGCGTAAACATTTGCTCCATTATGGCTTGCGCAGTTGGTTAGACTCACACAATACCCGACATATAGCATAATTGGCGGTAAAAAAGCTGACGTGTGTGAGTGGAACCTACTGGCTACCCAGACCGCAAAAAGTCCTACCAGATACATTGTATAAATATATATGTAATTTCCAAAATTAATGAAAACAAGATTAAATTGTATTTAATACACGATCGCGTTGCAAATCTTTAAGCAGTTAGAAATAGTTACCAAGGTAGATATATGGTAAGCCGGCCAATAACAGGAAAATGATGCGGTAAAGTATATATATTCATGTACCGAACACCTACATAGTGGAAATAAAAAGTGCAGAATCATTCATTATACTTGACAATGACGAAACATGACATATATAAATAATCCGAGTACCTATATAATTTAAAAATTTAAATAATTTAACTTAAACAAAGAAAATTCGATTATTTTAATTAATCCAGATCGAACGAATGCATAACAATCGATTAGAATCTAGATAAAACCGTCTTTTGCTCGTCAAATTTTGTCCTCATAAATAGATTCAGCTTATTACATAGCAACATAGTCGTTACTATGTTGTACTCTATTTGAATATATATTAGAGATATAGATTTTGACTATTTAAAACCTAAGATATGAATTATCACAGCGCCTTAATTAAAATTCTTAGAGTTCTTGGCGAGTAATATATCCCTGCTTTTTCGTAAGAAGCTTCAGTTTTTTTTTTTATCAGAGCCCATAACGTATAAGCATAACGTCAAAAGTCCAGCTACACCCGAGGTCGATGTAACTTTGAACAATTTATAATCAAAATATTATCATTTTTATTAGCTCCACGAATATTATAATTAAAAACAATATAATTATTTCAACTTGCGCTAAATTTAATTTTAAATAAATACAAAAACAATATTTTCAACCGTTTTATTTTTTAGTACATGACATGACTAATTGACAGACGTCAGGTAAACATCGTCGCAGCGGTCGTACCTTAATGTGATTGAGTATCGAATATTAACGAAGTCGCAGTGTACAACGCCTACACTAGTATGATACAAATAAAATAACCAATATTATATTTTACTTAGTTACACAAAATATAATGATTTGCAATTAGTTTTTGTTGCCGCTATTAATTTCAAGGACTCAAGTCAGATGACTGGAATCCACTTATGAGCTCAGAATATGCATATCGAAAAGGTGTCTCATTCAAGGCCGGCTCTCTATTTATGACATCTTCGACGTGGGGATACCATACGTGATGATATTTTATAAAATCCGGATGTTAGCGCGATTTAAAAGGCGTACAAAACAAATGTATGTACCATCTGATGACCAAATTTAGGTACTAAAATGTATTTTAAATCGTGTGCATAAGTAAAGATTCTCTAACCTGAGTATGAGAGGATGTCCTCGAGGTGAGAGTGGTGAGCAACGCGGCCGCGGCCGCTCGCACGAGGTTCGCTTCGCCGGGTCGAGAGAACATCTCTATAGCGTACTGGCACAACGATTCTTTTTCAATATCTGTCAAAATTCACAAGTCTTATTGACAGCTTAGTTTTATCAAAGCCATATCCTTGATTGCCAGGAAAAATAACTTAAGCGGAGTTTGTGCTGTAATATGCAATAAATAACGGTCATTTCCTATGGTATGGTGTCCGGTGGTATTTCCTATTATCAGAGCCAACCTGTGACTGGGCACGAATGAACGTACAAAATGACTCTCGTTATCTGTAATAAAATCCACCGTGTCCAAGGCCAAAAATGTACACATAGAAAGTCCAGTTATTTAATTCAGAAGATTATAGGTCGTCATAGGTGGTAAGAGACGAATGGTGCTCACACTGCAGCATCTGCGTGTGCAGCGGCGCGTGGGCCGCGAGCGCGGCCAGCACGTGCAGCGCGGCGCCGCGCAGCCCCGCGCCCCCCGCCGCGCCCCCCGCCGCGCTCAGCGTCGCGCGCAGCGCCGCCTGCTCCCACGACTCGCTCCACCTCTACGTACAGACCAGCAAATCGAGCACCACACGGACCATTTAAAATTCATCCAATAACGATATTGGATATATTATGGAGGTGAGAGTAAGTCGTTTTTAAGTTTTCTTTTCTACTGATATGTTTACTTTCTATGTAGAAGTGAACATTTCAATAAAAAAGAAAACTTAAGCGAATAAACAATCCACTACATTCTACTACACTTAAATCATTATTTAGTGGAAACCAGTGTAGTATCAAATATTATAATAGTTACGATGTCATCACATTTTCTATGAATATCTGACATACTCATACATATCTGATAAACAATATATCTACACAATTTACACAGACATCGATGATCTCAAACATAGATCGATATAACATGATATCGAAAATATTCATCTTTTTATTCATGTGCTCAAATTGTGTTGTTAAAATATTTTACAGTTTTATAGAAAAACGTTTCCAATAAATTGTCCCATAATTATGCCAAAAAAATAACTAAATTAGAACAGCAAAATATAAAAACTTTTTGCTTGGTGTTAGGGCTTTGTGTATTTGGTGGTAGGGCTCGTACAAGCTCGTCAGGGTAGATACCACCCATTCATCAGATATTCTATCGCAAAACAGCAGTAATTGGTATTGTTGTGTTCCAGTTTGAAGGGTGAGTGAGCCAGTATAATTACAGGCACAAGGGACATGACATCTTAGTTCCCAAGGTTGGTGGCACATTGGCGATGTAAGCGATGGTTAACATCTCTTACAATGCCAATGTCTATGGGCGTGGGTGACCACTAACCATCAGATGGCCCATATGCTCGGCTCCTACCTATGCTATAAAAACTTTTTATATTCCTACTCATTCAACTTCGTACAAAAGAGCTCTATGAAACCTTTATCTTATTAACTCGCGGCTCACAAACAAACAAATTTGGTTTAGTAATATTTAGTAAAATACATTATTTGATTAGTTTTACAAGGCGTACCTGCGGCGCCAGGCGCAGGCGGCGCGCGCGGCGCAGCAGGCCGAGCAGCGCCAGCAGCGCGTCGCGCCGACTGGCGCGCCCCTTGCGCCCGCCGCCGGACGCGCAGCCGCTCAACGCACTCGTCATTATCTTCAAACTTTGGAGCAGAGTCTCCTCCGATAACTCGCAGTACCGAGAATGCGTCGCGTATCTTATGCAGCGTATCAGCTCGTTGAGATATCCTGGAACACTCGCACGTTACGGACGAGAGTCGTAATCGAAGTTCCTAGAACTGCGACTAAGCTTGTGACTGCGGTGATGTACCTTGATAGAGATAACTAACGACTTGTGAGCAAAGGACGGTGCGATGCGACGTATGTAGATATAATTTCAGCACTGAGTCTAATTCGATATGCCAGTTAATAATAGAAAATAAAATAAATTTTACTACCGCTGATAGCATGCTATCTACACTAATATTTTAAAAATACGAAAGTGTGTTTGTTTGTTTGTTACGCTTTCACATCTTAACTACTCAACCGATCATGAAATTATGCAAACACGTTTTCAGAGATACAGAAAGAGACATAGGTTACCTGAAACTTCCCCTCCCCTCACACGAAGGCGAAGCTATTTAGACCATAATATAAACAATTAAATCAATCCATTGTTGATATTTGATAATCAAAATACTTATTGAGAAAAACTTTGTAGCTAGTTTATTTGTTTTAAGTATGTTTATGGTAGGTTTCAAAAATATGATGGATTTACTTTTTTTGATATGCGTATACGTATTCAATTTTATTTATGGTATATAATAAACAAATAATTTCCATGTACATACATACAGATAGCTCATTACCGCTTCGTATTTACACGCCGCTAACACAATTAGCGATCGGATGCAATTTAATATATCCTGTCCGACAAACTGCAGCACATATGGCGAATGATACGCAAAATGAAGCAAAATGAAGTCATTGTTTGTGAGAAATTTGTAACATATGCTTTCATGAGTTTGGTTTTTATACTTTATGTTCAATTGTCTATTACTATAATTTATAGATGTAATAAATCAGTTGAAAGGCGTTTCTAAAATATTTTAATAATTAATAAAGTATTATAAGCAAGCTTTAATGAATTTATTAACTAAAACGAATAAAATATGATTATAATTTATTGCAATATCGCCGATGGCATTATTTTAACTTAATCAGTTGGATGAAAGTGGTTTAAAATTAAATACAAAGATTAGACATATTAACACGTGAAGTTAAATTAAAGCGCACCACAGCCCATTGATTATAAGATTATAAGAACGTAATCCCTATATTGTATTTGAATTAAATGTACTGCAAAATTTGAAAAAGGCAATAAAATGTCTTCGAATTTCGTCCAAAAAAATATAAAGTGAAATTCAAGTACAACGTGAATAACGAACGTACTTTGAACAAACTAAGACTCACTAAACCTAAAAAACGTATCGCAGCTCGAATGTATCTTCAATACAAAATGTAAACATACCAAGCATATGAAAATTTTTCAAATCGATCCTCTCCAAACAACTAAGCAAAATCTTCAGGAGGCTCTCCATCCTGCTGCAGCTGTAGTCACCTTGCTGCTCCACGAGTAGGATGCATCTCAGCAGTACTTTGACGATGTGAATGCGTAACTGGGTCAGCTCAATATCCTCTTGAACGTTTTGTTGGGGATAGAATCGTTCTCTACTCAGCAGGGATATTATGACGGCGTCGCTGCCGATGAACGAAGTCTTTATCCAGGATAATGAGACATCTAGTAGAATTGCAAAAAAGGAAAGTAAAAACGTGAACCTTAATCGAAACCCGCATGTGATCATCAAAACGAACTCGAACCGAGAGAACGTCTTTGCCCAGCAGTGGGACATTTACATTGCTTATTGGTAATTTAGGCATAATTTACTTGGTGAAATTTCCCACGCCCACAAAGGGTCTGGGACGGAACCAACTATCAGAAATCTGACAGAAGCAGTGTAATAAAAGCCATAAGAGACATAACATCTGGATTCTATGCTTACAATGCTTTAGCGATAAAGGAGATATTAATAATTGTTACACTACCAGACTACTTACAATTAAGTGACCAATTTGTCTATCACCTTTTTTAAGTAAGAAAAAAAAAATTGAACAAAATATACAATTACTAAATTTTTAAAGATAGTTTAAACCGATAGAAGATATGTTATTTAAGAGAACTCATTAAAAACTCTTCTCTATTGATACTGGAAACTTGGACGTGTTAATCTTGCTAAGACATTCAGTCTTACCTTTTTTTGGCATATTATCCATATAGTCAACAATAAATTGCAGAAGCGAGATCAACAGCGCAGTGTCTCGGGAGGAAGCTGGCGGAGCGCTCAGGAACCTGCGCGTGTGTTGCCAAGGCAGGTCAGCCAGCTCGGTTGCGCAGGCTGGAGACGCTGGGACTAGGTATGTGTAACTACGAAACAGTCCATACTTTTTACAAAAATGCGATTAAACATCTTAAACGAACGTTTTTTTTTTTTTTATATAGAATAGGCAGGCGGAGGAGCATATACCACCTGGTGGTAAGTGGTCACCAACGCCCATAGACATTGGCATTGTAAGAGATATTAACCATCGCTTACATCGCCAATGCGCCATCAACCTTGGGAACTAAGATGTTATGTCCCTTGTGCTTGTAATTACACTGGCTCACTCACCTTTCAAATCGAAACACAACAACACCAAGTACTGCTGTTTTGTAATAGAAAATCTGATGAATTGGTGGTACCTACCCAGATGAGCTTGCCCAAGGCCCTATCACGTAAAGTATAATGCACAATTCTGTTATAGAGAAATTAAGCGGCGCCATGACTCGGCTGTATTTACCTTTGTAACATATTTAAGGCGTCGATGACTTGCGCATGCGACGTCGCATTCTCCAGCGCCAGCAGGAGGCCGGCGCAGGAGTGCGGGACGCTGGCTGACCGCAGCGAACGCACCTCCCGCGGGGGCGGAGCCTCCGGCCCGAGGGGCGAAGTGCCACGGAGCAACGACGCACTACCACGGCGCAACCACCACCAACGAACCTGGATAGCGCTCCGCCACGAGTCCTCAGTCAGCAACCATTCTGAGCATTGTTTACATTTGAGTAACTCATTGTTTAAATTAAAATTTTCTTTATAATATGAATATAATTTATTTCCTTATGAATATAATTTATCCAAGACGAAGATTGCTCTTCTCAATAAAGGCGGCTAGTGAGAACTGTTCGTTATTAGAACTCTAGTACATGGTCTCACCGATTGACGAATGTTCAGTGTTGGGACTGGTACTCCAGTAGCTGTTGGCGGCAAAGGGCAGGGATGTCCGCTGGGTGACATGCAGGGGTAAGGCCGGGACGCGGCGGCGGGCGGCGTCCAGCTCTTGCAGAGCGAACCCCGCCCACGCCGCCAGCGACAGCACCTGTGCGCACGTCAGCACGCTGCTGTCGTTTGCGGGAAATACCAGAATCACTGGAAAAAGTGCATCTTAATCACATCGTTGTTAATACTCCTTTATATATTGGACTTGAAAATTATAAGTATTCATTAAATTATTTAAATATATATGGAATTAAGCGCATAGCTTGTTTGATGAGTCGACAGGAAAATAGCTAGTAGGAATAATAGTAAAATGTAGCGACCGAACTTTAAATTACAAATTGTTGGAAGCCCATAATCCGTTAATGCTAAATAGTTTTTATACATACCTCTGATCAAAAGTAAGGGTAAATCCGCTACTTTCACCAAACTGTGTCGGCTCGCAAAAGAGATACTATTCAGAACCGACACACAGCTGATAGCGCATTCAGGAAATGCCAAATAATCATCTACCATTAACGACAACCTAAAACAATAAATTATTCCAATTAATAATTTAACTTACTTGTATTTAACTCAAATTTATTTTTGATATAAAAAAAATTCTTGAAACGTTTTTGACGATCTGCTTCATAAATAAATTTAAAAATATTTGTACCTTAGAAGAGAAACAACGAGGTTGAGCCCGTCACTCTGAAGAAACGTTTCGTGCAATTCTTGCTGACGCATCATCACGGCCAGTTGCTGCAACGTACTGCGACGTAGAGACGGCTCAAGGGCCGGGCGACTGTGACTTTGAGCCGTATACTCCAATGTATCTTCGTTCAGAACTAAGTCTTGTTTTAATACATCAATGATCTGAAGTAGACCAGCCGTCTGAAATTGTATTTACTTTATTATACAATAAATTAGAACGCAAATTAGTAAGCGAGACGGAATTAAAACACTATTGAGGCGTAAATCACTCAAATTAGTCCTTAAAATTTCTATAAACTTCAGTAAGAAAATTAACAAAAAAAAATCTATCCATTTTATATTAATTTTATACAAGTAATATTGAAATGTTTAAGTAATGAGAACCTGTGGATTCTTCGAGGGCGAGCTGGATTGGTCGATATTGAAATCTTGTCGTTCGATGCGTCTCAGAGCATTCAGTATTATATCAGAACGCAGGGAATCTCGAGGAGGCAAATATCTATCGTCATCTGTAAAACAAATTTATTTTAATATTCTCAACATATTCCTTCCTATAGAAATATAAACAAAGTTGTTGTCTGACCCACTGCAGCTGTGCCGTGTACACAAAATCGAATGCCTATGATCTATGCACAGAAGATATTGTATGCACAAGAATATGCGCAAGACAACCTCTTTATTCTCTTACTCTCATAATATAACAGAACTCAACTTGACTGATAGGAGAGATATTAGACTTAGAACAAGCATCTCCGCTTACTTTTCGAGACACGGAAGTGTCACACTGCCAACAACCTACTTCTCATTGACATAAGCATCCAAAACCTTTTAGTGACCCTCAATTTTAACCCAGTATCACATGATGCTCATAAGCTAGAGATCATCGAGAAAGTTTTAGAATAAATTATTAAGTAGTATAGTGTAGTTTTTAATTGCAAACGTATACTAAAAAAGTTTTTTGTTATTTTGACTCTACTCCACCTGATAGTAAGTGGTAGTAGAGTCCGAAGGCGATGACGGCTAGTACAGTCGGGAAGAATGATCTGCACAAACCGCCCCCCCTTGCCGGCCCGCAAGATGCCTCTTCACATCTCGTTGGAAGGAACCCAGGTTATAAGAGGAAGTAAAATTTTGATTTCTTACACTTTTATATGTAATCTTACCTAATTGTCTACAGAGAGCGTATGCAGCGTCCAACTGTACCGGAGCGCAGTTCACAAACAACAGTCTAATGAGGCCCGCGATCATTTCCGCCTTAGAAATTCCCATACAATCAACTATATCGGGCTCCAAGGATTTGCAGATTGCTTTTCCTAAAAATCAAACATCTAAATCATATCGCTGATGTACATTTGATATGGAACTAATTTAGACAAATACATTGAGATATTATAGATATAGAAGTAGATATTATTTGGAATTGTATTATTGGTAGAGTTTATTACGTTCGGCAAAGGTAGACCAAAAAAAAAAAAAGATTGTCTATGTATCTATTCATAAATCAATAATTATAAACGAAAGATAGATCGACGACCCTATCACAGAATCACAGAGAGTAGTATTTAAATACTTAGATAATGTCATGTAATATATGTAATTAATATTACAGATGTTTGAACATTTTCTAATGCATTTATAAAATATTTAGTACTTCGTAATGGTAACAAGATATCAATATTTACTGATCGATCGCAGTGCTTATATTTATTTAAATATACAACAGTTAGCACGGCAATGCATACAATACTTAGACGAAACCAATTTACCTAACTGTGTATCGTGTGCCGCATACACGTGCAGCAGTGGCAGCACCGGCAGCAGACTGGCCAGCAGCCGCCACCAGCAACCCGCCGACAGCACCAGGCGCCCGCGAAGCACATACAGCACGATCTCACTCGCGCTACTCTTCACCTACACACACATTACAGCTACTCAACATCATTCTCTTGGCCCTACCTTACTGATTCGTATTAGGTGTAGTCCTCCAGACCGATTTCGGCCACGGCGGCCAATCTCAAGAGAGATTAGCCAACTGCGCTGGACATATTATAGTGCACAAGTGTGTGCCCAAACATAGGTGCACTCTCAGTTCAGGCGCAGGACCAACGGCTTAACGTGCTTTCCGAGGCACGGGAGTGTACACACTTCCAAATTCCAGACTTCGGGCTGCTACTGAGAAATTTAGATAGAAAATCTCAATAACATTTCATTGTCGCGACCTGGGAATTGAACCCAGGACGACCGTGTCGGCGGCCTTACATGTAGCCACTAGATCAACGAGGCAGTACTGTACAGTATTAGGTAGGGAGACTGGCAAGAGGGGTTGTAAGTGATCACCACCGTCCATGTAAGCAATATTAAGCATCCTTTACATCATCAATGCGCCACCAACCTTGATAACTAAGGTGTTATGTTCCATGTGCCTGTAGTTACACAGAGACACTGGCACAGAGGTACCTACCTTCCCAAAAGGGCTATATGAAGTAGGTTTTCTCTACCACTCATCTTAACGCGATAGTGAAGTCATTTGAGTCGCTTTCTTAACTAGGACACACCGGTAAAATAATGCATTACAATAATGAATACATCACGAATATTACAAAGCGCGCAATCGTTATGTTAAAAAACCGAACATCAAACTACGTACAAATCGTAATGTAACACGACTCGTCGTTGCCAGAATAGCTTGCAACTATCACGTCTAATGTAATTCTCGTCGCAAAAATAGTCTTCCTTTCCGAAATTTAATTAATTACACGTGAATGCTCTCACCATCCTAAAAGTACTATCATTAGTATATGAATAAGTTACCTCCTCCCTGGTTGATGATAATCCATGGCAGCATATTTCAGTCAAAATTCCAACATCGCACATTAAAGTCAGACATTTCTCATTCTCGGATTGAAATTCGTCTTCTCCCATCAGAACTGATTTCACCATTTCGCTTAACATTTTGTAGAAGCTGACCTGCACCCATTCTAAGCTATGTGCCATCAGATTTAACGCAATACTTCGTGCTACGGACCAATCACTGTCACAAAGATCTAGATCTTTCGACTTTCTTAGTATTATAAATGCAATGTCTTTTAAAAATTTATCACCGACATTTAAATATAATATTGGAAGTGCATTTTTAATGCAGGTTA
Source organism: Nymphalis polychloros (assembly GCA_905220585.2). Classification (NCBI taxonomy): domain Eukaryota; kingdom Metazoa; phylum Arthropoda; class Insecta; order Lepidoptera; family Nymphalidae; genus Nymphalis; species Nymphalis polychloros. The sequence continues at coordinate 9,034,526 of HG992247.1, forward strand.
GGATATTCTTAGATATTCGACTAGTGTCATTTTGCTTCATGAACTGAACGGCGTGGTCCATACTGACGAATAGTTTATTTAACTCTCTATATTTACTTTTGTACTCTTGATCCACTAATGACTTCGAGTTCTGTAATAATAAACAATATAGGTTAAGCAAAGGAGGAATATACAGTGAGTTATTGTGTTTGTGTGTATATGTCTTTATTTGTGTGTGTGTCTATGTTGTGTAATATATTAGTAGAAATGCATACAAATATAACAGTGGCCAAGTTTTTGGCGAGTGTTGGGTACAGAATTTCTAGAGCAGGATCAACAAGAGCTGCTTGTAAAGCTACTATAAGCGAAGAGGGCGCCAAAGCTGAGTTTCTAGTCCAATACAGAAGCCGTTCGCCACATGACACTGCACGCAGCCACGCCACTCTGTGATGCGAGCGCTCTGGATCTCGGTTACATGAAGCTCTAAAACATTCATAGTAGTAGTAAGTGTAAGCGCTTATATAATAGACTTTATTTTTATGAATGTTTTATTATTAAATTATTTTAATATAAGAAATTTGTTTTTTGAAAAATTTTATATTTACCGTTTTATGATTCTCTGTGACCACAATGCCTATTCAATAATAGGAAAAGTTTGTAAACTTTTCCCTTAATTGGACGAGAGACGAAAATATATTTTCATAATTCCTAATAAAGTAAAAAGACTTCTTCATTATACTTACTTGAATTTTGTCATTAATTCACCCAACATCCGCATAACCATACAAGCTTTATGAGCAATATCTCTGTGTATTTTTGATGAGTGATCGTGAATCCAAAAGGTCTCACTGACACATCTCAACAGTAGCTCAATCAGACTCTCAATGAGGCACAAACATGTGTTTAAATCATTCTGTAATAACAAAATATTATATCATCACTAAAGATCACTCATTTACATATCAATTAGGGCAAGTGCAAAGCTAAATGTAATCTTAATCGAAAATCAAAATAACTCAATAAAATAATGATATTAGTTGTCACAAATATCTATTGTGTGTTATTCAAATCACATTTTCCCATAAATGGATTATTGGATTAGATAGGATTTCTCATCTGAAAACCAAACCCACCCAGTACTTTAACAGGAGATGTATAATTTAGCCAATAGAAAAGGCAGAATGAAATTACCATATCAATGACATCATTATTGTCAGTGGAGTCAACTAAGACTACACTACGAGTCACAATTGTCAGTACAGTGTGTAATGTATCCAATGCATATATCGGAACTGGCATCTGTCTCAATGTAACTAAAGCATCATCCACTGGTAGATGTGGAAATTTGCCTGCAAATTGTTCCAGCTCTGAATTTATATCATCGTTACACTCTTTGTGGTCATCTGAAAGCTAAGAAAGGGTTATTTTAAAGGGTCACTTTATTTTGAATTTGTTTAAAAAACTAATTGATAAAAAAAAATAAGACACCTTAATCGGTTGAGATACTAAGTCCAAAGAGAATAAAGTTGAGAATCTGGTGTGTAATGATTGGGTTATGCATAAAAGTGCATGTAAAGCTTCTCCTGGATGTCCTCCACTTTGTCCATCAGATATAGCCAATAAGGTCTAAAATAAGTAATAAAGTTAATAACAATTCACTTCCTATTACATACTAATATTTTTTAATTATAGAATATATGATATAATACCTCAAAACTAATATAGTACACATAGAAAATCAAATTATTATAAAGAAATATGCTACCATAACTAAAAGGAACCTTAAATTACCTTGATTATAACAGGTCGATTTAAGAATATCTCCACAGGAAAATCTCTTAAAAAGACATCTCTGATGAATCGACAGCACCGACGAGTTGATTTCAAAACTTTTAATGAATCTCCGATCAGAACAATAGTTTTAAAATCAGATGGACTCAAATCAACCCAAGGTAAAAGAAGTATATTAACGCCATTAGGATGACAACTAGAAATGACAAAGATTTTATTATAAAATTTAATCTTTAACATTATTTCACATAACAGTTTCATACTTTAACAGAAAAACACTTACTTATCAGTTTTGTACATATCTATGTCTTCATTTGAATCTGGAGTCCCATTTGAAGACATCTTATTTAAGCCTATTGTGTAATAACTGCTACGTGATCCATTGCTCGCTGAACTATGAAAACAAATGTACAATTAAAATGCAACACCAAATATATTTTGAATAGGTAGTTATAATAAAGGGTTTACCTTATCTCTGGAGTTAGTTTAAGACGAGGAATAGTAATATTTGCTTGAGAATCAACAGTGTTCAAAAAATTAAGAGTTTCCATTATATCATCAAATACTTCAATGGCATTAGGTAATAATTTATGTTTTATTTTATTTAAAGTCACCAAAATATTATCTACACCAATTTCTTTGGCTATGTATGTCCCAGCTTTGGTCTGAAAATTTAAAAAAAAATATTATAAGTTTTATATTAATTTTATTTTTCTTTATACTATCTTTATATTAGAGAAAAATATGACTAACATACTTTAACAACAGTAAGTAACAATTCCAGAGCTTCACATTGCAACGAAGGTTCTTGGACATGAAACCAAGCCAGTAAGGCTTCAAGTAATTCTCTCGTTCCACCTAACTCATCTTCTAGTTCCCACCCTAGGCGAAGTTTCGTCACTAATAATTGTAATGTTCTTTCACGTATTTCTTTTATAGGATGATCTATGTAAAAATATTAAATATATAATTTGTTAATATTTAAACGAACTAGTTAGACATACAATCGAAATACTTACTTAATTTTCGAATATAAGCCGATGATAATTCTACCGGCGACATAGTACATAAATAGTAGTTATAATTTATAAACTTTTACTAAGTGTACGTCTGTAATATTATTATGACCAATTACGGTATATATAAAATGATTGTATTTGTATTTTCAATTACATTTAGAAATATATCTAATGCTTCATAATTCCTACAATAAACAATGAAAAGATAATTGGTAAATATATTTATTATTTATTACAATTATTGTTGTTTACCTATTTAAGAATTATATACATATGACATACGCTACGGAGTACGGAAGATTCAAATTTCAAAATTTGACATTCGGTTTTTTTCATGTTCGAATAGCAATGTCTACAGATTATTTCGTTTCGAGCACGGTCGTGTACGTTGACATACTGATGCTGTTAAGTTCAATTTACGGCCGCCAGAGGCATGACAATTCGCGTAATAGTTATCCCGAACATTTTTTCAAATCCAAACAAAACAGTTTTATAAGAACTATACAAAGTCGTAAATCGATTATCAAGTGTGTGCTTTGTTTCAAGTGGTGACGTAATATACTGCTACAAGTTAAATAACAAAACAAAAATAACAAAAAATCCGCAAAACTCAACAAAACGATATAACAATGATTAAATAACACAATACTTGGGAGAGAAAAATATCAGCTTTGATAGCAGCGACGTAGTACCTCAAGCGGATAGTATTGCGAATTAGCAGTTGTTACACACTCGCACCTCATCTCTCAGCACTGAAATTAGACTCAGTTGCAAGACCTGTGTATACGACCGTGGTTTCGAGTTTCGACTATCATATATTACTGAATTCATGGTTTCAAAATTTTAGAATGATTAAAAAATATTAATTTAGAAAACAGTTATTTACATTAAGGATTTAAATAAACTTATAATTCAGATAAAAAAAACTAAGAGGCACTGATTATTTAGAACAGGCACAAGGGACATAACATCTTAGTTCTCAAGGTTGGTGGCGCATTGGCGATGTAAACGATATTTCTTACTATAGTGTTGGTGACCACTTACCATCAGGTGGCCCATATGCTCGCCCACCTACCTATCCAAAAAAATATATTTAGAATGGATAAAAACGATTATTGCCAAAACAGCATATTATTAGAAAATTTAATAAAAGGTAGAAAAAAAAATATGGTCAACGTTTCTCATGGATTATAAAGAGAAACGATTCAAGCACAGTGGCTTATAATGAAACTGAAAGACTTGAGCTCATCTCAAGTCACTATCAGTTCAGGAGTACCTTATCATCTCGCCCTATACTGGATGGAATTCGTCAAAGATAAAGATCGTAGCACTCTATTGTACATCTTTATATGTATAAATGTTAAGTCTAGAGTAGACGATCAAAGCAAATAAACCCACCTACAAATATTCGCAGACAACACAACATTCTACGTTATGGTCGTCACTTTACTATCCTCACCCACGCCATCCCATCGTCATAAAGGAATTTGACTTGCAAGTTGCATCCAATTATTGATCTATGTATCATGATTAGGCGATTGGTCGCAATGGCTCGAGTTACATCCATAACTGATCTCTTTTTATTACAGGTTCTTCTCCTGGTTAGTAGAGGATTGAAATATCTACTTATATTATAGTAATTATAGGAATGTTCATCATTTTTTATATATAATAGTTTAGTGGACGAGAATATGGGCCACCTGATGGTAAGTGGTCACCAACGCCTAGACAGTGGTTTGTACATTTCTTAAAAAAAACAACAGCGCCACTGTACCACCAACCTTGGGAACTAAGATGTTATGTCCCTTATGCCTGTAATTACACTCGCTCACTCACCCTTCAAACCGGAACACAATAATACCAAGTACTGCTGTTTTGCGGTAGAATATCTGATGAGTGGGTGGTACATGCCCAGACGAGCTTGCACAAAGCTCTACCACCGAATGAGTCATTATACTAATGCCTACTTAATATTTAATAGTTTTGGTAGCAATGTGTAGGACAGTCATCTCAATGTCAAATAGACAAATGTCAAAATCGATCGGAAGTACTTAGTACTTACATACATAATATATTATTTTCTTATAAAAGTGAACAACATTGAAAAATTGTATCTGCCGGTTTTAGTATAAATCATAAAAATAAATTACTCAAATGCATTTATAATATTGTTACATTTTATCTTTTGTGAAAGTAAGAACAAAAAATGTCAACTGAAATTAACAAAGTATTCATAAATTTTTCGACAGCTGTAAATGTTGATATCGAATATATTTATTCCAGATGGCCGATTTAAAAACGCTTCTTAAAGAAGCGAGAAAACTAATTGACGATAAAAACTTCAAAGAAGCGCAAGAATGCTGCAAGAACATATTACGAAAAGATAAGCAGAATTATTTAGGGCTCGTTTTACTCGGTAAATCTTTACAGGATTCTGATCAAGCTCCATTAGCTTATCAAAACGCAATAGCAAGTAAACCAGATTTGCCATTAGCGTGGCAAGGTCTTGCTAATTATTATGAAAAGAAAGAGGACACTGCATCTAAAACTAAACTATTAACTGTTTATGATGAGATGTTAAAGTTACAAATAGATGAGGAAAAAACATTGGAAATTTTAAGTAAGATAAGTGACCTAGGGTGCTTTCTCAAAAGTAGTAAAGCAATTAGTATTATTTTAAATTATATGGATAAAAAACCTGATGTGAAACTAAATGACATTGCTGAAAAGTCATTGCTTGAACTTTTAAAATCAGATATAACATGTGAAGAAGAATATATTTTAAAACTAATCAACTGTCTAAAATTAATAATTTCAAAAGAATGTGATAACTCATTATACATATTGCTAGGAAAAGTTATTCTACAAAAAAATAATTTTGTTGAGGCAGTAGAAGAAATACTGCAATTATGTTATTTTGAATCTAGTGTTGTATTTCGTGAATGGCTTTGTAAATACTTATGTACAAGTTTTATAAAAAATGAATCTTTCTGTGGGCTTGATGTAGATAGATATAAAGATAAAATAATTCTAGGTATCGAAAATTCCAAATATCCTGCTCTTCTAAATAGTATGATTTGTTACAACAAAGGATTATATTTAGATGCTTATAAACAGTGTGTTCCACTGGTAAATTACCAAGAAGCAGATGTAACAGAGGCCACATTTATAATAAAATGTTCATTTATGTTGAAAAAGTGGTCGGTTGCACAAAAACTTGCAATAAACTTTTTAATTAAAGTAAAAGAAAACGATTTTGCAATAACTTTGAAGAAGTTTTTATTCTCATCACTAGCTGAACAACATAAATGGAAAGAAGCAATAACAGTTGCAAAGGAAATTCCTACTGAAATTTTCAATATAAACGAACAGGCTACTCTAGCAAAATGTTATATAGAAATGAATGAATGTGCTGATCATGTCATGAAAAACTTACAGACCACAGAATATTATCTTCAGCTTGAAGCTCTTTGTCTTTTAAAGCAAGAAAAATACACTGAGTCAATTAGCTTGTTAGAAAAAATAATAGACACCCCGTTAAAATTCTTTTACATTAGCAAAGCATATTGGGAGTTGCAACAATATGATAAATCTTATTTAAATTTACTTAAAGCTGCCAAACTCGATTCTGAACATGCTGAAACTTTTTTGTACTTGGGAATGTATTATCATAACTGCAAAAAAGATTTTGCAAAAGCAAAAAAATGTTATGAGAAAGCCTATAGTCTAAACAATTCAGACAGCAATGTTATAAAAAAATTAAGTGATGTCTTTATAAAACTACAACTTAAGGAAAATAATTATGGTTTATTATATAAGGCTAGCCAGAATGCCTTGATAAATCAGTCATGGATAAGCTTTCGTTTAGGACTTCATTATATAAACAATAGAGAATGGGAAAATGCTATTATACAGTTTAGAAATGTAATTAAGAGCAATCACAATGATATAGTTGCTTTCGAGTGCTTAGCAGATGCATACTTTTCAAGGGGATCGTTTACATCTGCTTTAAAAGCTTATACTAAAGTTGTTAAGATGAATTCCAATAAAATACACTGCCTTACTAGGATTGGTTATATACATTCTATACTAACACAATATGAAGAGGCAATTTCAACCTTCAAAAAAGTTCTCGAAACTGAACCATACTCAATGTTAGCTTTAAAAGGACTAACAGAAACATATATGAGAATTGCAATGAAAAAATTTAATGCTAAGCTATATGGCAGTGCTCGAGATACAGCACAAAATGCCATTGATTATATAATTAAAGCTTTATCAAAGGAGAAAAAGTTTTCATGTTTTTGGAACTTGTTAGGAAATGCATTAATATTCTTAACTAAACTACCTAATGAATTTTGTTTTGTATGGCTAAAAACTGATGACAACATGGAATTATCAAGAAAAGGAAAATTAGACATTTATCCCCAAGCTTTAGCATGTTATTCAATGATTGCAAAACAGAAACTTCAGTTTACATCTTATGAGTTAGCCTCTACATACCTTGATTATTATCTTGTATCTAATAACATGATGCACTGTCAGATTTCTTATCAATTAACAGTGGCTTGCCTTAAATTAAAACCTTCCGTGTGGCGAAATTGGAACTTGCTGGGTAGAATATGTATTTTTATGAAAAAGTATGCCCTTGCTCAACATTGTTTTATTAAGGCATTGTTAGTTACTCGAAAATGGTCTGTGGCAGAAGTATGGTGTAATCTTGGAACTCTCTATATTAAGATGAATCAACACAAACTTGCTAATTACTGTTTCTGGCGTGGCCAATCGACTTCGCCTTCTTATCCTTTAAGCTGGATTGGTCAAGGATTAATAGCAGAAGTTATTCGTGAAGAAGAAGCAATGGATCTTTTTAGGCATGCATCTCGGTTAGGCTACCATCCTGAGAGTGCTCTTGGATATGCTGATTGGGTATGTCGCACTATAAAACATGATGAGTACAAAAATAATTCTGAATTAAAATATGTTATAGATGGCCTTGATGCTATACCATATGCCATGGATTTAGTAATGTGGTTTTCTACTTATGAACCAAACAATGCATGCTCAAGTAATATTCTTGGTATTCTACAAGAAAGAAGTGGGCTTCTATCTACAGCTTTAGTATCATATCAAAAAGCATTACAGTATGCAGAAGAAGACCACCATAACATAATTCTATTGAACATTGGGAGAATTTTGCTACGGTTAGAAAAATATGATGAAGCTATTAAAATTTACAAAGCTATTACAGAAGCTAGCTTGAATTCGGCGTGTGGCTTAGCATTGGGATTATTCAAAAAAGGGCTCTATGAAGAAGCATATTCCGCGTATGACACAGCATTGCAATGGCTTAGTAATACTGACGATGACAAAGCTGATCTTTTGGTTGCAATGGCTGGAATAGTCTACATGTTTAAAGGTATGGATGATGCCAAAACATTGCTCTTTCATAGTATTCAAGTATCACAAAAGAAACCAACAGCAAATAGTTTATTTGCTATATGCTCTTTAGGCATAATTCATGCAGATCAAGGTTTATCAAAATTAGCATTGGGTGAACTACAAAAGTATGATAAAGATAGTAGATATGGTTATGATATTGGATTTCTGAAATCTTACCTTGTAGTTGATAAAGATTTGAACCACGCAATTAAAATAATGAGTGATTCTCTTCATGATCATCCTGATAATACACTTCTATGGTTTTGTATGGCTCAATATTGTCTAAATGTTACTAATACAAAAGCTAAAATCGCTAGTTGTTGTGCACAGAGAGCTTTGAGCACTGCTTATAATTGTGAAAATAACAACTTTGCAATCACAGCAAAAATGCTCGCTACTGCCAGTATTGCAGAGCATATATCAGGAGACAGAATGAAAGCCATGTTATTAGCTAAAGGAGGACTTCACATGTATCCATGCCAATCAGACATTTGGGCGGCATTGCTTTTCTCTGTTTTAAGTAATAAAATGTGGTCAACAAGAACAAATTGGATTATAAATAGAGCAGGCCATATGCGAAAAAATCTTGAAACAACTAGAGTGCTTAGTAGGTGGGTAAATCTTTTAGAAAAAAAATTAAATAAGCAATTGTCTTCCTAACATCACATTATTTTTTTATTTATCAGTAACAATTTTTGTCATTTTCAATTTATAAGTTTAATTAATGTTTTAAGTTTAATGCGTGAAATTAATTTGTATTTTTATTTTAAGACTTATATTATCATTGAGCCAATGTTAAGTATGGATTAGTTTTGACGATCTTTAATAATTATTTACAATCTTGAAAACCAATCAAATCCAAGGATTTGATTGGTTTTCAATTTCTTAGATAGCAATCTGCTTTGATTTATTATTAACTAACAATAAAAATTACGGTGGTCAACATCTAGCCACTAATTAATCGCAGAAATCTGCACCAACGAGACAGTCGATTGTACCTCACAATCGACTCGTTAGTCTAGTGACCAGATGTAAGGCTGCAAACCCGGAGGTCCTGGATTCATATCCCAGATCGGGTCTATACAAAATTATTGGGTATTTCTGTAGAAAATTCTCAATAGCATCCCAAAGTCTGGCAGTGTGTACAAGTCCGTGCCTCAGACAGCACGTAAAGCCATTGGTCCCTTAATCAATTGACATTGATTTGGGGGGACTAGTATATTCATCTAAACGGTACCTACTTTGTCTTAGACTGAACATGGGCCGATTCAGTTCTGGCGTTGTGCTTTAAAAGTAACCTAACCTACATGACTTTGCCCTAGAATTCACATTTGTCACTACACTCTTCCGTTGTACTATTTTTCATTACATTTTTTAATGAAAATGAACAGGCTAGGCAAGTAATGAAACGTCATCAATCCAAGTCATTTGCCTAGCTGATTTATCAAATGGCTAAACATCATTCAGGCTGCTAGTTAAAAGGCGCTGTTTAGCAAAGAGGCTAGGCTGTTGATTGAACGGCTAATTAAGCTAGTTGGCTGCGACATACCTACATATTAAATTACGCAGTTGTAATGACTACTTATACATTAATCAAATAAGAGTAGAAAGGAACAATATTTAGATTTTACTAAACTTTATCATATTAAGAATAAAACATAAATTGGTATGTCATGTGTGACGATCGTAACGAAAGCAATATAAGTATATTACTTGCCTATTTAACATTTTTGTAAGCTTTAATATTATCTTTTATGGAATGTATAGCTTATATTTTAATAAATAATAAATGATTCCATTACAAAAAGGTTTAATAAATTAATAAATAATTTTAAAACATTAAATTATTTCATATATTTCCTCCCCTAACTTTGTAGACCAAGAGATGAAGTTAAATTTAGGTTCAAATCATTAATTATACTAAGTTATGTTTGTTTGATTTTATCATGACATAGACTACATAGTATGTTTACATTTTAAATATTGTTCAAATATAGCTTAATATGCCAACGTTATCGGAGGGAAAATAGTCAGCCAAGGGGTTTTTGAAATAAATGCTGTTAAAACAAACAGTTACACAAAAACCTATAAATCCAAAAGTCAGCGACAGCATATTATACCTATAATTGACTGATAACTAACAGTAATCATTTTTATTGTTAAAAAACGGGAATAATTATGACAAATAATTTTTGATGATTTAATAAATATTATATATTTAAATAAACGAATGCAAAAATAATTTTCTCCATTTATAATCTATATATATAAAAATACTTGTCCTGACCGACTCATCAACGCAGAGCCTAAACCACTGGGGTTACAGACGAAATTTTGACAGTCGATGCATTTTATAATGAAAACGCGTACTAAGAAACGATTTTTGGAAATTCGTTGTATGAAAATCCGTCATTTCCAAAGTTAGAAGCATGATATTTCGTATACAAGCTTCTGGTTGGAATTAAATAAGTACGCAAATCGGAGTTTTCCAAAATTCACCACCTAAGAGGGTGAAATAGGGGTTGAAAGTTTATATGGGGAGTTCTTCATTTTTGAAGTACGAAGCATGAAATTTTATATACAATTTTTTGGTTAGACATTAATAAAGGTGTAATTTACTCGCCAAGAGGGTGAAATAGGGGTTGAAAGTTTGTATGGAGACTCCGTCATTTTTTATGTAAGAAGCATGAAATTTTATATGGTAGCTTGTGTTTAGAAATAAATAAATACGTATTTCAGGGTTTTCGAAAATCTCCCCTCAAGAGGGCGAAAGGGGGGTTGAAAGTTTGTATCGCGGGTCCGTCATTTTTCAGGAAAGAAGCATGAAATTTTATATACTAGCTTCTGTTTAGAAATAAATAAATACGTATTTCAGGATTTTCGAAAATCTATCCCCCAAGAGGGTGAAATGGGGTTGAAAGTTTGTATCGGTGGTCCGTCATTTTTAATGTAAGAGCATGAAATTTTATATACTAGCTTCTGGTTGGTAATAAATAAATACGTATTTCAGGGTTTTCGAAGAAATACCCCTAAGAGGGCGAAATGTGGGTTGAAAGTTTGTATCGCGGGTTCGTCATTTTTCATGTAAGAAGCATGAAATTTTATATACTAACTTCTGGTTAGAAATAAATAAATACGTATTTCAGGGTTTTCGAAAAAATACCCCTAAGAGGGTGAAATGGGGGTTGAAAGTTTGTATCGCGGGTCCGTCATTTTTCATGTAAGAATCATGAAGCTTCTTTTTAGAAATAAATAAATAAATACGTGTATCAGGGTTCTTAAAAACTACCCCGCAAGGTAAAATATAAGTTGGAAGTTTGTATGGTGGGTCCGTCATTTTTTATGTATGAAAAATGTGCATGAAATTTCATTTTAAAGCTTCTGAGCAAAAATAAGAATACGAATTTTGTCATTTTTAAAAATTCAACCCCAAACGAGAGAAATGGGTTGAAACATTCGTATAAAAAATTGGTCTGATCTGCTTGAAATGTACTGTTTTCACAGCGTCAATTGACCATAATTAACATATTTTATTATTTTTGATTATGTCGCGGGCAAAGCCGCAGGTTAACCGCTATTACTTTATAATACTTTATTTTTATCCATTGTCTATTACTATCATATTTGGGCATTTGTATGATACATTAGTGTAGACCTACGCTATGATATGATGGTGATAGAGGATGGATAGCTAGTACCTATTCAATTAATATAAAATACATAATAATTGCTTAAAGGTGTTTTAGAGGGAAAAAAATATTTATATTTATTTAGTTGTGATAAATAATTTATTTTTCTACCAATACATTATCAGGTATTCTTTTAAAGACAGCAAGAAATTTATCTCCATTATTTCTTGAAACTTTCTGTCCTTCTTCTGTGCTATCATAGAGCTTATCAACAATTTTATCATCTTTCTGTAATAATAAAAGCCATATTACTACAAAGTAACACACTGTAAAGTACAAATACTAAATTAAAATATCAGCAAACTTACTAATTCTTCATCAGAAATCCTTTCAAACAATGGATGTTCTTCAAAATGTGTAACCATCCATTCATGTAAATCTTTTACATCTGTTATTGTATAAACAATACCCTAGAAAAAAAAAGTTATATAGATTTTAAATAAAAAACATCCAATTCCATTTTATCTAAATAAGCTTACCTGCTCAGCCAATACATATGCATACTCAGCGAGTAACCATTTATTTATAATTCTCCATTTATGCTTTGCTTTTTTAAAATGTGGATCTGGATACAAAAAGAACATCTTTTTAAGCTGGAAAAAATCATTTGTTTTGTCAACATTGATGCCTATTTATAATTTTAATATAAGATACATTTCAAAATCATATTACCTGACCCTTATGGAAAAAATTAGGTAAATATTTCATTGCATTTGTTCTTAGCACTGCAATGTTTTGATATTTATCTTCACATTGAGATCGTAATGCTTGTATCTTATCATTCACATAATCTGATACCTTAACACGTATTTCTAAACCTAATATTAGATTATCAGGAAACATTGGTGAAAGAGTCACTGGAAAATTAATAAGTAATGTAAACATATTTAATGTAAAAAATTATGTTTATATATTTGTAAACAACAGATACTGGTAATTAGTGATAAGCTACATTTTTTAGAATATCATTATATCAAAGTTGTCGTTTCTAAAACACACAATATTATTTATAAAATCTCTAAATTAATATTTACCTAAAAGTCCACCATATCCACATCCAACATCTAAAAACTCAACTTGTTTCTCCTTAGCAATATCCACCTTTAAAACTGGATATAGCTCTGACCAATCGTAATCATCTGGTTGGGAAGGGCTACAAGAAAAAAGTAAGTTTAAAAAGCACAAGGTTGGTGGTGCAAGTGGCAATGTCGTTTTTTTTAAAGAAATGTACAAACCTTTATCCATGTCCGTTGGTGATCACTTACCATCATGTAACACATATGGTGGCCCATATGCTCATCCACTAACCTATACTATAAGAAAAAGCACATTTCTAATTACAAAAATGAATTGTCTAATAAAATAGCTGAGACAGCCCTGTGGTTAGAGAATATGAATCATACCCGAGTATTGTATTTTCATAATTCATCTCATGCTCGGGTAAAAATAAACATCGTGAGATACCTGTGTCTTAAGTGAAAAGACTTAGAATGACTAGGAAAGTAGTGTGATGTCCACTACTTTTAAGAGATTTGGTGGTTTTCTTTAAAGAAATACTAATGAAAAAATTTTCTTTATTAAAATTATACAGTAAACTTGATGACGTTATTTTTTATTTGACTTATGAAAGAAAAATAAGAATGTTAAATTTGATTTGATTTTACATCAAAACACACTTTTTGCGGTAAAAAAAGGCTTTATATTACCGAGATTAACTATGCAATGTCTATGTATTATAAGCAGTTATATTAAATAACTTTACAACATGCATGTCTTAATTACTTACTATTCAAAACAATGATCAGCGATAGGATTGGAATGAGCCCGTTGCCTGTAGTATTTCTTTTGTGGAAGAGACATTTTTATTTAAGCGTACGCTACATATGTATGTTATTTTATATATCATAACCAAATTTATTTTTTGAAAAACACATAACACATGTGGTAGGTACTGTTGATAATAATTGATCTCACATCTTGGTAGTTGGTATCATATGTACCTACCTAATACCTCTAGGGATGATCTGACATCTAGATGAAATAATTGTCAAATAGGACACGTTAAAATTAAACCGATTTTATTAAACGTTAATAATATTACTTTAACTTTTAAGATCAATCCAATAAAACAAAATTAATTGTACATCATTTTTATCTATTCACTACAATCCATATTTTTCAAACAGTTTAAAAAGTTTTTTCTATCATCTATAAAAAATATTTATTATTATATTTTTTTTATTATGTTCCTTATTCCGCATCCATAAAAGAAAATAAGTAGGTAAAGAAACCATAATTTTTGTTTTCTAGATTCATCAATTTATATAATTTCAATTACAATAAACTTGATGTAACTTTTTTTTAATGTACCGTAAGATTTAAAAGATTCAACATAAATTTCAAAAACTTTCAATAGATTTTGCGAATATTAATAATTTGGTCTGATTTTAGTTCTATCTTCTGACTGATTGAACTTTGGCTATCTATAATTAGGTGCAGGTAATGAATTTTTTTCTGCTATTGCCAAATGACAATGTCTAAGTCAACTGATTTGACATTTGAGATTGTACTGTTTCTCTTCTGTTTGCCGTATGCCTATTTAATTTTATTTTTGGAGATATTTATAATCTCTAAACAATAAAAAATATTTTAAAATTTAATTATTATAAAGAATCAGTTAGTGTAGTGATTTTGAGATATGTAAGCCACAGAGGGCCTTATACTCATTGTTCTTTAAACGGAAACTGTAATTCAAGTAAGTGCAAATTTTATTGATAATAATAATTAGAAATACATTCATAGTCTGATCCCACACTATATATATATTTTAGTTTTTCTATAATTAAATATGGAATCGCTATGAAATTCCGTTGTTTATTTAACGAATATATTATTTTGTAATAGGTTTCTTCTGTCCATGGATCACAGTAAATTAGAAAAATTTAAAACCACATTAAGGTAAACTACGTTTTCAATATTAATAGGTTTACCTCATCTTTTAAGGGTTATTCATATAGATTAATTTTTCATGCCATATTAATTCATAATATAAAATTTATTTGTATTTCTTCTGAGCATATCTATTCTACCAGTCATTATCTAACAGTTTTTTTTCTTATTTGGGACAAACAAATTGTGTTTGT
The DNA here is from genome assembly GCA_905220585.2 of Nymphalis polychloros. Taxonomy (NCBI): domain Eukaryota; kingdom Metazoa; phylum Arthropoda; class Insecta; order Lepidoptera; family Nymphalidae; genus Nymphalis; species Nymphalis polychloros. Next base: position 9,049,589 of record HG992247.1, read on the forward strand.
TATTTATACGAAAAAATATTAACATTGTTGCTCTACGCTCAATTATACTTAAAAGGAAACCACATAAAAAATGCAACGGATGATTGTCTCATGATAATTTCATAGTTGCTTTGATAGTTGATAGCATAGTTCCTTTTACACATTGTTTGTACACATGTAAATCGGAGAGTAAACTTGTAAGAGAGAAGGCAATCTTACTTAGATTAAGCATTGCACATTTTTATAATATTTTAATAGGTATGTCATTGACATAGAATTGGTAATGTTTTGATATAATGGCTGTTAGGTATTTATTGATAAACATCCACGAAAATTTTACATATTTCATATGTGCATAATTAATTATCAATTGTTTCTTTATCTTATTGAAATGCTGTAATTTTCCAATGTCAGTATATTAAATTTGAACTCAATTCAAATTAAAAATTGTTTTTCATTATAAAGAAAAAATTGATATATTATAAAAAAGTTAATATTTATTTCAACAATTAGGGTGAATTTCATATAAAATAATAAAATAAATCAAATAAATCTCACCAAATACCAAATTAAATCTGACTCGAATATTCGCAAGATGCAGTTGACACTCGTGGCATACGAAAGTGCGTTGTTTTTACGTTGGAACTTCGGCACCCACGTGCGTTGGGCAGCGCCGCTCCGCGCCGCAGTCTGAGGCTGGCGTCGCCCGCGCCACACGCCTGCCGTCCCACTCATACAGACCGCGCTTATCAAAACTTCGCGGAATGTTATCAACGTTAGCGACGCGTTCATAACATTGTACTCCGATCCGCGATTGTTGTTACTTATATAGTGCTTGTTTTCTTAGTGCCGCGTAACAAAATGAAGAAGGAAGACCCTCAATATAGCTTGAGCCGAGGCGCTTCGAGGTCGGCTCGATTGCTCACAGATAGTATTTCGTCTGATGAGCCAGAGACCGAAAGGCTGCTGAATTCTCAGCCTCCGGTCGTCGTAGCAATGGGCAGTGTACGACGACAATCACTTACTGCACCACCGTCCCCCACTGATTTTCGCAAGAAACGCGACTCTCGTCATCACAATTATAAGAACCATCTTCATCACCTTATTCATTGGAGAGATATTTGGGGCGGAGAACCGCATAAAGCTAACGAGGTATAGACTTTAAACCACAATACGTTTCTTTCTATCTCTTCTTTGATATTTTTACGCAAACTTGTAAATCGCTATTGTATTGCTGGTTGCCCCCATGATGGTTGTTTTTATAATTATGTCACTGTGTCATCTGTAACTTTAAACTGATATCAGACTTGGTTTAATTAAATTTAAAAACAAAGCGATGAACTTTCATCAAACATTTGGGAAACGAGATGCTTTAACCAAATTGATATTTACGCAACTGACTCTTTGTCTCTTTAGCCTTGGTCTCCTTTTTCTTTAATCTAACAATACCGTACCCATAAAAAAATCTAGGTCATTATCTCGAAGCTGCAATCAATATAACTGAACTTATGATTTTATTTATTTATAGCATACATATTATTAGAAATGCTGAGAATGTCATGAAGGTATGACCTTTTAATACAAGCTTTATATTTATGTATGCAGGTAAATTTTACTTTAACAAAGAAAAGATCCTTAGTTTAAGTGCTTAATAGCTTTAAGTTTCCTTAGAATACATTACATAGTCTTTTTTGATTCCAAGTTTTTTATGGTGATAATGTTATTCGTAAAAGTATTGGTAATTTTTTTATTTACCTAACGTTAACGCATAAAAAATACCTAATTAAATTAATTATCATTAGAGCATTTGTTAGCTTACATAACCTAAAAATAAATTGATCGTAGAAAATTTAACTTATCTTAAAATATATTAACATTAAACAAAGATAAACAAATCAAAACACGATAATTGTTTTTGTTTGAATCAGATTTCGAAATTAGATATTTTTAACTAATTATTAGAATCCAATTAATTTATTCTTCATTCAAAATAGGTAGGCAGGGTGACAATTGGACGACCTGATGTTAAGTGGTCACCAACCCCGTATAATGGCACTGTAAGAACAATTAACTACCCCTACATCGTAACAAATCCTGTAAACTAAAATGTTATATCCCTTGTGCTTTGAGTTACAATGGCGCACTCACCATTCATTCCGAAACTGAACAACACTAAGTATCGCGGCTTGACGAAATAATATGCGATATGTGGGTGTTCCCTACACATATGGACTTGTACAAAGCCCTACTACTGTTGGTAGGGCTTTGTGCCCTAAATGCAGTTGGTAGTTTTATCTAAATTTAAAAAATATATAACAATTGTAATTTGATTTTTAAATATATTTTTTATTACAATGTGGATTATCCTATTTCGCGTTGCGGCGGCACTCTTCCGCTCTAGCCAACAACCGGAGATATTATAGTAAACATTTAGTTAAACATTTATAGCGCACACCACGCAAACACAGACATACTCTCTATTTACTCTCATAATCCGATCGCACGTCAATACGACACGACCGGAGAGAAGGTCAGGACCAACTAATCTATGAATATGCTTTTAGCGAGGCACGGGGTTCTAAGCAATACAAACTCGACTGCTACTGAGAATTTGTTGATGGAAAACACCAATAAACTTTTTATTTGGCTCTACCCTAATTTTTGAACGTAGAACCTCATAACTTACAGACTTAAAAACAAGCCAATAGAACGGGGAATTGGAATATTTGTTTTGGTTAACTTCATTATAAATTTAATTACAAAACTGTTGTTTATTAATTATTTTGCATACAGAATTTTTAATTTTAATAAACAAGAAAACGAAGCATAAAAAATAGCTCAATGAATGAAACGGTGTCTCTATAAATTTAAGGTAAAGTGTAAGTTAAATTAAGGAAAATTTAAAATATAAGTTGTTTTTAAAAAAAATGTTTATTGTGTAGGTAGGCGGACGAACATGGGCCACCTGATGGTAAGTGGTCACCAACGCCCATAGACATTGGCATTGTTAGCAATGTTAACCATCGCTTACATCGCCAATGCGCCACCAATCTTGGGAACTAAGATGTTATGTCCCTTGTGCCTGTAATTACACTGGCTCACTTACCCTTCAAACCGAAACACAACAATACAAAGTACAGCTGTTTTGCGGTAGAATATCTGATGAGTGGGTGGTACCTACCCAGACGAGCTTGCACAAAGCTCTACCACCAAGTGATGTAGAGAAATGTTGATGTTATTGTTATCAAATAGTGTATTTTAAGGGCGCTAACGTAGCTTACTTAATCGTTACCACTTACACAGCCCGTCGAAAAGATCGCGACAGCATATCTCTATTATTTAGATAAGTCGCACCTATTTTCAGTTTAACGATAACATACATAAAACTTTATGTTAGAATAACTGCATACTAACCGTTAAATTTCTATAATAACTGTGGATTTAAACGTAGGCGTCAATAAATTTTCATGGTATAGGAAAACATCGTGAGGAAACTGCACTGATAAATAAAACCCGCATTGGAGTAAACTTTATCCTCAAACGGAGAGGCGACTTAAGGTCAGTGGGACATTTACAGACTGTTACTTTCTTATTACAAATATATTATAATAATCTTTAATTTTAAAACCTTTAGAAGACAAATTTGTCAATCTGATGATAATGCATTTCGAAGGGATGGTCTTGCTTACAATTATATTGTTATGGTATAGTTGAACATTATCTTTACTTGTAGGTTATTTACCTATATATAGGTTATCACTCAAATATAAATACGAAGCCATTATATAGGAGCTATTATTATGATATTAATATTTATATAAACAACAGAGTAGGATTTGTATTGTTAATGTAAAACCCGTGATATTATAGTTATTTCACTAATGACCTTACAATCGCATGTAGTTTTCCATCGTCTAATTTCAGTTATATTGTAATTTAAACGGACACATTCGCTTGTGTTATAAACGTTCATATTTCAATGATCAAAAGCATTACATACGCGATGATACAAAAGCGATACATGTGACTCGTTCATTTTGATCCGTCAATTCGTTAACGGTAATTGTATTTAGTTTGTGCAGTTTCTTAAATCCTCTGATTACAAAATTAACCTAATAAAAATATTAATAAAACTAGATTAATAAACGCCTTAAAATGTCTTTAATTCTACAATAACTTAGAGTAATTTATAAAACATTACTCTAAGTTATTGTAGAGTAGAAAAGAAACCACATATTTGGAGATTGAGAGCCGGCATATTTACTAACAGCCTTATTTATAAACGTTGCTTAGTTACTGTTTAGCTAAACACTGATTTGTCTCTTTCTGTCATTATTGATTTGACATACGAAAGAAGAAGACAAAATATTGTTTAACTAATCACCAGTTAAATAAAGTTTATGAATAAGGCGGTAAATATTTAGTTTCAAAACCACATTGTCATTTTTTCAGACGTGCGATGACGTCGCGCAACGCTTTACTGGTGTATACAAAGTAAACAGGCACGATTTAAAAGTTTATAGTCTCGTTTGTTATATTATAATAGAGAATTTAATTTGTTTATTTAATTAATTAAATTTACTGTTTCTCGTTATTGTAACATATTTATCTGCGAGCTTATTATATCATTTACCTCTTCTTAAAATACTTTTCGATGTATATTTACGAAGTAATGTAAATACAGATATGAATCAATAAGTTAAACTGTATTATAGTAAAATATATTAAACTGCCAAACAGCAGAACTTATTGTATTGCGATACATATAAGTATTATTGTCTTTCGGTTTGAAAGGCGAGTGAGCCAGCGTAATTATAGAGATAAAGGACATTATATCTTACCTAGCCAAGGTTGATGGCGCATTGGCGATGCATGGAATATTTAATTTTCAAATAGCGCCAATGTGTATGGCCGTTGGTAACCACTTACCACCAGGTCCAGGAGGCCCATTAGACTTTCCGCCAACCTATAAGCGCGATGGCTATGCTAACATTTAAAAAGTAAAACACAATACGCGGGGCGGGTCGATAAGTACCTACTTCATCTTTGGTTTTCTAGGATAGCGGTGACGTCAAATGACGGGCGCACTATGACTAGCGTAAAAATACGATCGTTTTAATATTGAAGAGACGCGGCAAATTTCAGACTAAGGCGGCCATTTTTATTAGTTTTTATTAGTAATAATAATATAATAGTAAAACATAATTATATTTGTAAACACTGTTGGGGTTATCTTATGGTAGTTAGTTTGTTTTAATAGGTTAATATATAATAAATGCTTATCTTTGGTTTAAAAGTTCCACATAAATAGGATGACGATGAAAAATTATGTTGACTTTTGTGAGATCTATAAATCTAATATACAAAGCTGTATTTATTATAGTTTTGGCAGCGTAAGCTTGGAAAGCGCGGGCCGACACATCATTCTGTCTACTTTGAAAGGTATATCTTACAATATATACAACATATCATATAACTATATAATAAACTATTGACTATCATAATAGCACGATGTCAATCGGCCTAGTAAAAACAAATTGTTCGACAAACAAACAACGAAAACTTACTTATGATTGTATGATAGATTCGCAAACATAATTAATATAGTTCTGGGTAAATTGGTAATTTAACATAATTAGAAGCAATCTTTGAAGAAGAGAAATCACACTGAAATGCTATATTCGTAAATACAATCAAGCTTTCAACATTAATAAAATATATTAGTACATTTTTTGTCTTATTAAAACACCACTGAATTTTATTTCAAGTCGTATTTCAATAATAAATCTTTTATTAAAAATCAACTAACTGCGATATTCTTCACAGCTGCGTGGAATGAGTGATGTGTATGACAACGCTGATCAATTACTAGCAATGAGTCGCGTACATTCAATTTAATCCTGACAATTGAAACTGCAGTCGTGGCTAGTACATTACGACGAAAGATGATGACAAGACGATGTTTTAAAATTATAATATGCTTACTAGCTGCCCTGTATTTTTCCCATTTCTCCTGTTTCACGGCTTTCTAGACTATTATAAGTACGAGTTCAAACCTATTTTTCCAAACGATTTTGCATTATTATAGTATACATTAATTTAAAAAAAAAAACGAGTTTATCTCGATTTTTTGTGAAACAAATACAGGTTGGTCATTCAAAATCAATCAAAATAGTAATAAGGTCTTACGTTAGCTCGCAAAAGCGTGTAAATTGTCATTTTTAGGTTAGGTTGTCACCGCAACGTTTTGTAATAGAGAACCCAATAATTTTGGATTAATTTAATTATTGGAATAAAATGAAGGTCTATGTCCATGTATCGCTAACTATGTCCATGACCATGATAAAAGAGAAGGTCAAACCGTTCAAGAGGAGGAAGAGAACTCGTTAAAAATATACGTATTTTCATGTCACCTTATGACGTCATTCCTTTAGTAGTAATAATTTAACAAACAACGGAATAAAACTGCAGTAATGGAGAAAATTTAACATTGAGCTGTTATAGTTCTAGGTTTAACAAGGGTAATCCGCTTAAACTATAATCTAATGAGATGTATGTTTATGTTGATGAAACATGTTGGTTTCAAAAACCATATTTCGAATAAATCGATTGATGACGACTTCTACCCTGGTTGGCCGATTGAAGCCACGTCAGACATGGTCGAAAAATGTAGAAATACGATATAAAAGCCAAGATGGCCCAGTGAAACTGAAATTCTCATGGCTCACTGAAATTCTGCCACATATGTATTTCACCAACCCGCATTGGAGCAGCGTGGTAGAATAAGCTCCAAACCTTCTCCTCAAAATGAGGAGAAGAGGCCTTAGCCCAGCTGTGGGACATTCACAAGATGTTAGTACTTCATATGTTATATGTTTCTGTAAATCCTCTAGTTACTTACTTGTTTCAAATTTTAAAAAGAGGGGAACTGAAATACATCTTCATCGACTATGTGTTCCGGGAAGCTATTTCAGCTCATATTGAGAGTAAAGTCAATATATATATTTTTAAGTGTCGATAAATTTTTAATCTGTTTTATATTCTGCTCAAGAAAAACTTTTTTTTAGTTTTCTATTATCTATTATTATATTTTTACATAATTAGTTTTGAATTATAGATCATTAAAGAAACTATATCCCTGGAACAACGGCTCTATTGTTGTTCGAGGCTTATCTTTATGCCTACATATTTAAACTGACTTTGCAATTATAATTACGAAGCAAGCGTAACTAGCATTTTTAAATCTTTTATGACGTCAAACCGAACCAAATCATGCAATTATTACCTTAAATCAAGTATGGAGTGTATCTAATTTCTGATTTATAACAGTAATAATGTCCTCGTGACCAATATCAGGCACGCTGGTCTCAAAGTCTACGCACAGGAGCTATTTGCACAAGTGTGCGCACTCCTTATTCACATACTCTCGGGAATCCGACTTGTCGATCATAGTACAGGTGCAAGGTGAACAGTTTTAAATGACTCCTAAAGCACAGGAGTGTAACACTCTTTACCATTCAAACTTCGAATTGCTACTAAGAATTTCTTGACCTGAAAAACCCAACAAAATTAATAGGAGTTGAAACGGGCCTTTGACTGCATATATAAGCTAGACACTTGACTAGAGAGGGCGATAAATATTACTGTTAAGCTTACGTAGAATTTAACCGAAATAGATCCGACACATGATACCTAGTAACCACTTCACGGGTCGGACACGAATTTTGTTACATTTTGAATAATTCTACTAACCTTAATAGGGTAATTGATAAACTAATTAAATTATTATATTAGTTAAAATATATATATTATTTATTGAAAAGTGAAATGAAGCGAGTGAATCTCTGGCAGTGAACGTGTTTAAAAAGAAAAATGGAGCAACGACTTTATTGCCTTGTTTCATCTTAAAATCCGTAAATACAATAATAATAAGTTTACACACACATATAAACTGTGTTATTAAACAATATTATTTAGATAAAAAATATTTACATTAAAGTTTGGTTTAAATTTATTATAGGCGTACGTGGTTATAATATTTTGAAATGCCTAAACGTGAGCGTCAGCGTTTTTTTTAAATATATGTAGTTAGTACAATCCAGCACGTGAGTGTCAGAGAATTTTGTAGGGCAACCAATATACATACAGTATATACATAAAATGTGTAACTGTACGTCTTGTTACATTTTCATGAAAAAAAAACTGCTAAAACGATTCCAACAACATTATATATTATGCTAGTGAAAATAACATCAAAGTCTTATTAGGCTTGTGGTAAATAATGTAACGTGACTACGCGGGCAAATGTCAAGGACGCAGGCCAGGATAGCGTGGAATGCTTGGAGTTGTAATAACATTTTTTTAATCTTTGTTCATTCCATAATTTATATCGTTCTGTATGATGACAAAACCACTCAGTATATCAATATTATTAGGTTAATTACTTAATAATGTTGAATGTGTTCTATGTTTATCTATATTTCCTAGATTTATTATTCGATTAAATCGTAAAGTGATGGGTAACCCAAGTTTATAAGATTACAAAATGTATTTTTTGGCTGCATTTCATTTAAGATATCCAAAGTAATTATTTAAAAAAACTTTCACTAACTATATATAATTGCACATAGGTATGCATTGATATAATAGTTTAGTTTGTTAACAGAATCAACATTAATGTAGTATACTAGAAACATAGCCTTTTTATTTATTATGTAGACTGTTACAGACTTCCTTTTCATTGGTTTTATTATTTCTTTAAAGAAATTAAAATAATTTTGAAACTTAACTTACCTATTTTTTCTAGTTACACAAAGCAATCAACTATCTTATATATCTGTCAAAGTCAAAGCAGTCTGTTGACAGGCTGTTCACATTCTTTTATAAACTAATTCAAGTTCAAACAATATCAATTTCCTCACTTTATGGGGAAAATGTGTATTCACTTGCAACATAATTTGGTCGTAAGTGGGCGTGCCGGTGTATGTAACGTACGTGACACTTACACACACATTAATTGTAGTGACTTCAATTTTGAGCGAAACTTTGTATGACACTATCCTTCTAAGCGTTAATTTTTTTTTTTTTTTTTCTTTTTTTTTCTTTCAAACGGTCCTCGGCTCCCTTCGGGGGAGGAACCGGGTTATGTGGGATTTTTACCCACTAAAACTACTGCGATGGCCGTCCTCGGCTCGGATCGGAGAGGCTGCGGGATCGTGTTGATATAACGCATCCGCGGCCCCTCCCGTGCTCTGCTCCGCTCGTGGCTTGGCGGAGCTCTCCTCAGGGAGCGAAGGTAATTTCGCCTCCCCGCACTCCTCGCTAGTGCGTACGGCAGCTCGAGGCCATCCCTGATGCCGTCCTCCTCAGGGCCGTCTGAAATATGACCCGTGAGGCCCCCACCTCACGCATCCACGGCCCCAGGGTTACGCCCTATCTTTTAAGCCCCGGGCGTCGGGGCTGTTTCTAAGCGTTATTATTCTATGGTGTCAACTGCCAAATAAGGGTTTGTTTTTTAACTGTAATTTCTCTCAGTATTTTTGTATTGTTTGTTTGTTCATATACTATTTATAATTACTATTTCATATACTATTTATATTTCCCGTAAATCCCGTAATTTATATGCCTAGGACCTTAACTTACTTCCAGGCTTCCTCTATATCAAGATTCATTACAATCAGTGGTTTAGCTAGTTGCTTAATGACTTTTGGTGAGGTAACCGAAAAGGCAGACAGACAGAGTTTCTTTTTAATTCTATTTAAAAGTAGGCAGATGTAATGTGATACAACTACTTAATTGTTTAAAATCACAAATTATAGATACTTGGTATTGGAAATCGATAAATTCGAGTTAACTGAAGCGAAAACAATACCTAACTAATAAGATAATTATATAAAATCGTTCGTTATACAGGTGATGCATTCTTTCAAACGTAGGTACGATTGAAAGAATGCAGCATGATAATATATTAGCACTCTCCGGAAGGCTGCTTGAGTAGTGCATACGTGATTACTCGGTGGTAGAGCATTGTACAAGCTCGTCTGAATAGGTACCACCCACTCACCAGATATTATACCGCAAAACAGCAGTACTTGGTATGTCAATTGCTGATCGGGATATCGCCATTCGTCGTTCAATCTCGTCTATGCAGCCGCTAAGTAAATATATGATTGGACCTGTTGACGAGAGTTGTTGAGTTGTTGTTGAGAGTTGTTGTTAACACGGTCGACAATCATGACTTTGGTTTTTCTGCGGTTGATCTTAACGCCGAACTCGAGACTGACTCTCTCCATTTTTTGGAGAAGCTCTTCTAAATGGTGAGCACTACTTGCGAACAGCGTGGTATCGTATCGACAATCTAGCGAACTATAAGTATTTGCTCTCGAGTACCTTTTCCCTGTACAAAGCCTGCTTGCTCAGGTTTCCTCTTTAGACAAGAAAACTTTAAGTCGCTCGTTTAGTATTTGCAGCAAAATTTTGCTGCCATGTGGAATAAGAGCAATAAGACGGTAATTGCTGCACAACTTTGTTGAACCCTTTTTATGTAAACGTAGCTGTAGCCTCTTCCAGCCAGTTGCCCAGCTGGGTTTGTGGTTATCCCGCCACTGCTCAGTCGCCAGCGCCTCGTCTCTTGTCTAGCAGGGAGCACCACGGAGACTAAGTAGTCCCCGCCGTCATTCGACGCGCGCAGGTGAGGTTGACGTTTGGATCGGTTAAGATTCTAGTACTCCCCTAAGTCTCAAGTACCTACCTAAATATTATGCTAACTGCAAGTAATACTAATACAATTGTAATCAGATAATGCTGGCATAATAAAACAAACACATAATTGTGTATCATTTACGTTATTATAATAAATAATTTATGATATTCTTAATAATACTTACTAAGGTGTCTAAAACTGATAGGTTGATCAGAGGCCTGCTTCATAGATTTTTTAGTTTTTGTAATTATACCTTTTTATCATCACTAAATCTATCGCTGTAAATAGACAACATAGAGACAACTTACTGGCAGACCATTTATCTGTGGTCTTTTACAATGTTAATAATTGAACCAGTTCAGGTCTGCCGTGTGCGACTATGTGATATATATATTTATTTTAATTATAAAAAAAAAACTTAAATAATAGATCACCATGAAAGTTAGAGCCCTAGATGTCTGCGTCTCCGGTTTTCGACGTTTTCAGGAGTCTGAACTTCAGCATCAAAGGCAGACATGAGTAAATAATATCGCGCTGTCAATTGTCAATGCAGCAATCATTAGTTGTCAAATGCAAGTATCATTGTTGATGATTCCTATATACGTATCTGCCACATGAGTAAATTATATAGCGTTCGTCAGCTCTCTAGCCACTTTATTAAGCGAATCAAAAATGTCACCTAAGTAAATATTACTATTTATGAAAACAATATGAAACAGGTGAACTTATTTGTAATACATTAATTTTCATGGAAATTGCAAGTGTATATTTTCATTGAATAACAATTTTACGATATAAAAACTAGTTTAACAGGACTACAATTTAGGTATACCGTTACATTTTAAATTATTGTTGATTTTTATGATTAATTAATGCGTTTGATAGTTCACGACGTAATTAATTGGAAAGTTTAATTAAAAACTAGCACATAAATTAACAGGGCCGGCAGTTAATACTTGTATACTTTCTATGAAATAATAAAGTAATTTATTACCAACGAATACAATAAAAAATGAACATGTACCAACTTTAATTTGCACGAATACAATAAATATATTTAACGTCAATATTTCTTTACAATATATAATTGTGTTATAACCACGTTGTGAAATAGCAAATAGAATTGATTTAAAATACACAAGTAGAATAAGTGACAGCCCTTTTAAAACGATTTACTCTGATATGAGTTGTTAAGTCTTGTAGCTCGGTAATGATGCCGTGTACCGATAATCTGAGCGAGTTCCGTTTTATTACATTTTTATATGATTTTAAAGTTTCTAACGGCCAAGCTAATCTCAATTAGTTTGCTTATTTTTTTTTGTTCACAAATGTTAATTCGTAATAATTATATAACGTTACGCTGTATGAATTTTGTATTGCGTTCATTAGCCTTTTATATTTAATTATTTTGAATAAATTACTGTCATAATAAAACTTCTGATAAAATGTACGACTTGATAGTATTGCGGATCAAAGATGCTCGTATTGTTCACGTTTTTATATAGAAAGTGGATAATTTACAACGTGATATATAGTGACTTACTCGTATCACTCAAGTGATTTTATAAATTTTGCATACTTATAAAGATAAAAAGTGGTATCTATGGATGCGTTAAGACATGCGCAAACGTACTATACTGGGAAGCGAAAAGGAAGCGGAAGGCATTAGGATAGTTAGGGAGAAGGCTAGTGGGCTAGGTGAGGCACAGAGGTGACATAACGAACTACGTCATTTATTTATTTATTAGATAACCAAAAATACTCATTAAAACTTTGCAATTAACTGACTTTGGAAACCTTATATATGTGTTTATTTAAACCATATACATGTGTATATTAAAAGATAGATATTGTCATGGAAAAGGTATAGCAGAATAATATTTAAAATACTTTTACGTAATTGGACGAATAAAAAATGCTTTGCCTTTGTCCTTTTAGTAAAATAATAATAATAAAGATACATTATTATTATTTTATTGCTAATCAACTATAAATCATATACATATATATTAATATATATTTGGAGATAATGAAGGGCCCATCAAGGACTAGCTACACCACTGAGCAAGTGGTCCATTTGCCAGTCAGCTCGCCTATTATTAAAAAAAAACAATAACTGTTTTGAAGAATAGAACTTTTATTTTATTTTTCTGTTCGGCGTTGAGAGAATTAATTCCATTACCCAGACGAAGCTGCAATTAATAACTATTAAACACTGTGCTACATGAACAGTAAACAAAGCTTTCGTTGGCAAGAAAGTAAATATTAATTGAATGAAACCACTAATTTTACTACTCGATTTTATGAAAAGCAAAAATATGAATCATTTACGTTTGACTATACTTTACAATGACTCGTGGTTGTAAAACAAAAATATACTTAAAAATTTGTGTACATAAATTGCGTCATGTTATAGTAGGTATTGTATTGTTCGAATGTTTCATTTTATTTAATTATTAACTAGCAAATACTCAGGCAGTATGCATTGTAATGCTTCCAATATCCGTCTCATCTTCGCACGGAAAAAATAAACCGGTTCAATCATACCACTATTTGAAAAAACACATTTTAAATAAATATATATGATTCAATTAGTATATAGTCAAGGGGACAATTCAATAAATGGCAGGATCAATTATTTTTATACATCTCTATAAGTCCTTCATAGTTTTTTTAAATACAATTTTCTATATCTCAAAACAAATTATCTGAATCACTAAATGATCTAAGATTATTTTTTACTTACATAAATGTTAAAAATTAATATTCTGGGACTTATACTACCACCAAGTATAAGTCCCAGAATATTAATGCTTTCCCCCAGAATATAAAGGCTTTGTGCAAGCTCGTCTGAGTAGGTACCACCCACTCATCAGATATTCTACCGCAAAACCGCTGTACTTTGTATTGTTGTGTTCCGGTTTGAAGGGTGAGTGAGTCAGTGTAATTACAGGGACAAGGGACATAACATCTTAGCTCCCAAGGTTGGTGGCGCATTGGCGATGTAAGCGATGATTAACATCTCTTACAATGCCAATGTCTATGGGCGTTGGTGACCGCTTACCATCAGGTGGCCCATAGGAACGCCCGCCTTCTTGTGCCATAAAAAAAATCTGGGACTTAAGAATTAGATACGAAGGAGCGTGTACAATAAACAAGATAAATTAAGCTGTTAATACTTGTTAGTGTACGTGACGGTGGGTTATTTACAATGTCTTTGGTGTGTACGAGTAGTAACCAGTGTTTGGAAAATAATCTCGGCAAAACTGATTAATATTTTATGAGCTTACAAAAAATGCTAACAGATGTTGATGTAATAATACTAACTTCATTTATTGAAACGTTTATTTTAAGATGTTTACATTTTTTTAAATTCAAAAAACACCTTGTTTTTGTCTATTAGTATTACTCAGAAATCCTTGATTCTGTAAATTTCGGCGTTACTGTCGTTCTGCTTCAGCTTTTGGTAATGTAATTGAAAAACTGAAATTTCCGACTTTGAAATGTGAAGTCTTTTCACGCAAGTACACATTTACAGATTTATTTATACATTTTAGCGTACGAATCATTTGAAGCATATCACAATGTTAAAATCAAATTCTTCCGTATATGACTGAGAATTGTAGATACAAATTCAAATTACTTTATTGAATATTGAAGTATTACACTTTCTTATTCATAGTCAATTTAGAAACTACCACCGGTTCGGAAAAGAAATACCCAGCCCTGAGAAGAATCGGCGAAAGAAACTCAGCGGGATGTGTTTTTTTATTTTTTTTATCGTATCACGTACTGTTTACAAAAAAAAAATTGAAATAGCCATGCGGCGATCGTGTCATTCCCAAGGTGTGCTATCATCTATAAAATCATTAATTGCATAATAACCTTTAGCACACAAGCGTTCCTTTACAATTTTTTTAAATTTAGCCACTGAGGCATTTTGATCGCTTTCTGGGATCCTGTTGTAGAACCGTATACATTGCCCCACAAAAAAGTTACTGACTCTATGCAGTCGAGTAACGGGAGTAATTAATTTGTGTTTGTTCCTTGTACCAATGTTATGAGTATCACATTTTCTAACAAACTCAATAATGTTTTTCCGTACATACATAATATTACATAATATGTATTGAGAAGCAACAGTTAATATTCTAATTTCTTTAAATTTCTGTCTTAGGGATTCTTTAGCTCCCAGGTTATAGATTGTGCGAATAGCCCTCTTCTGCAATACAAATATCGTATTGATAGTGGCCGCATTACCCCACAGCATAATGCCGTAAGACATTATATTGTGAAAATAACTAAAATATACAAAGCGGGCCGTATCAACATCGGTAAAAAATCTTATTTTCTTAACCGCAAAAGCCGCTGAGCTTAGTCTACTCGCCAATCCGTCAATATGGGGGCGTTTATGTAAATGAATAGAAAAGGACCTAGAAGTGATCCCTGAGGGACCCCCATACCAACTGAAACCCCAGGAGATCTTTTCCCATTAACGTCGACCTTCTGAATTTTATTCTTAAGATAAGAAGTCAAAAGCTCGAACGCACCTTCTCTGATTCCATAGTGATTTCATTTCCTGACCAGAGTTTCATGTTGAACACAATCAAAGGCTTTGGATAAGTCACAGAAAATCCCTAAGGCGTCCTGTGACTCCTCCCATGTTTCATAGATATTCTTAATAAGTTCTATGCCTGCGTTAGTTGTTGAACGACCCCTCGTGAATCCAAATTGTTTTCTATGAAGCAGATTGTGTCTGTTAAAGTGAGCAAGTAATTGATGTAAAATATTTTTTTCAAATATCTTGCTGAAGGTTGGTAGAATTGAGATTGGCCTGAAGTTATTGGGGTCTGAAGAACTACCAGATTTAAATATTGGAATTACTTTGCTATGTTTCATCAAGTCAGGAAATATATAACTTTGAACACAATTATTAAATAATATTACTTCTTAGTTATTACAAGGTAGGGTGCAATCACATCAATAATTGAATTGATTACCTTTACAGATAAACCCCACAAATCAGCTGTTTTCTTAATTTTTAATGATTTAAAAGTACTTGTTATACCATTATACTAGAGAAATTAAAGTTAGCACATTTGCACATTCTCTAACATTTTCTTTGATCAATGACTCGGCAACAATTGGAGAGGAAATAAGCGACTTTGTTGTCAAAACTGGTATGTCAGCAAAAAATTTTTCAAAGACAAGCAACTTCCCGATCGTTACTATTACTTTCTTGTTACTAATAAGAGACATTTCGGAGCTGCGGATATTAATTTTACCAGTTTCACAATGAATTATATTCCATGTAATTTTTATTTTATCATGTGCATTTTTTATTTTGCTTTTAATATGTAATGATTTTGCCAAAGAGCACACTTTTTTAAATAATTTTGAATAGTTTCTTACATAATTAGCAAAAGTAGCACTATGATTGTACGTTCTTTCAAAGTAAAACTCGTACATTCTCTGCCTACTTTTATGAATTCCATTGGTCGGCCCAGTCACTGAATGTTGAGAAGGTTTGTTTAATAAAACTGTTTTAGAAGTGAATATGGCGTTGAATTTGTCTATCTAATTAATTTAAACAAAGTGCTATATAAAACATTGGGATTCTCATTAAAAGGTAAGAAAGGGAGACTCGCCACAATATTACTTCTAAACTTCTCTATACGGTTTGTGGTCAAAGGAACAAACACTATCTTCTGTGAATTGTTTATTTCTTTTAAATTAAAATTAAATGATGCTAATTGTCCACAGTGATCTGAGCTTAATTTATTAATAATAGCTTTATTTTGTGGAATATGACTTGTGAATATTATCTATATAAGTTGCTGTGGACTCTGTTATTCTAGTTGGCTCAATGAATAAATTTAACAGATTATTATACATCTTGGGAAGCTGTAAAAGAGTTCATGGAAGTTCAGTTATAAAAAAAAGTTTATCACTAAATTTTATGTACACGTTACAAGACATTATTAAAGTAAGGGCTAAAGGCTAAAAAATTTAGTGCCTTACGTAATACGTTGCTTAGCAGCTGCTTAGATAAAAACTGATTTCTACTTTTTCGTCAGTATTGATTTTACATTTGAAAGAAGAAGACACAGCATTGTTTAACTAATGACTCACTTCACAACTTATTAAGTGAGGCCACTTATTGTTATTAATAAAATTAATGGTAAAATTTTTAATTGCTTAAATAGTTATTTGATTTATAATACTAATCGTATCAATCACGTGAAAGGTGAGATATTTTTGATAAGCTTTGAAAATTTATCATACCGATAATTATTATCGATCATACTTCCCTCGTCCATTCAGTCTGTCAAAATAACAGAATCCTTTGCGAGATACGATTGTAAATATATGAACCGACTGTAAATCGTACGATTTTGATAAGTATTTTATAATAATTTGCGTGGATTTTGAGTTTTGAGTAGACTTAATGAGACTTAAGACTTCAGTGCGATAAAAATACTTAACATCAGGCAATCCAACGCTAGCCTATTATGGGTAAAAAATAAATAAATTGTGTTTTTCGAAGGTGAATGTCTATTTTTCCATCTCTAATTCCGTTTTACTTTACAATTCAAATAATAATATAATTAAATTAATTCCGTTTAACTAATATTTCATATATATTAAGAGACACCTTTTTATATACAAAGATACTTCTATTTACACACCATAGAAACGAAATTAGACAACTCTTTAACTTCTAAAAGGCTTATCAACTATAACCGTGTTACATCAAAAGCGTCGCAATTTTATTACGTGCATATTTCCCGTACATTTCAGATTTATATATTATAAATTAATATATACATTATACCCGAGATGGCCCAGTGGTAAGAACGCGTGAATCTTAACCGATGATCGTGGGTTCACCGGGCAAGCACCACTGAATTTGATGTGCTTAATTTGTGATTATAATACATCTCATGCTTGACAGCGAAGGAAACATCGTGAGGAAACCTGCTGTCAAATTTCACTGAAATTCTGCCACATGTGTTTTCCAACAACCCGCATTGGAGCAGCGTGGTAGAATAAGCTCCAAACCATCTCCTCAAAAGAGGACAAGAGGCCTTAGCCCAGCAGTAGGACACTCACAGGCTGTTACTGTTACTGTATAGACATTAAAAAGTTGCTCGCGTCCGTAGGTCTCACCAAAGTCAGGTTTTATCCCTCATTACCCTACACGTGGCCCCTGGGTGGTGCTAATTGAGCAACATACTCTAGGTGGTAGGCTCCGGCCGTAGCTAGGATTACCACCCTGCGAACAAAGCCACGCCGCCAAGCGATTTTGTCGAGTGGCTGGATTTACCTTGTCACGCGGCACGTCGTGTTCCGGTGCGATGCTCGCAGTAGCTCTTCATGGGGGATTGGGTCTGTACAGTTGTGCTCTGCATTTGGTGACAGGTTCTGACCGTAGTCGTAGTGGCGCCGGGAGGCTCCATCTGGAGGGCAGCGGGATCCGAAGCACGGTGCACCGCTGGCCGACCGCAGTTAGTAGGGGGCCCAATTAGTAGGTTCGCCATCTACGAAAGGCTGCCCCGCCAACTTGCGAAAAATCCTGGGATGGTTTCCATCGTGCTGGTTGGCGACCAGAGAGAGGTCCCGGTGGCGATTTCCAGGGGGGTTCGGGCGTCCCCGCGGTCTCCAATTGAGTCTACCATCTGCGTCATTGTGGTGAAAGTCACGGCGTCCAAAATGCGACGCCTCGTACAACTTCCATTTCCCCATACCTATTCACTCCCACACCAAATGACTCGTGAAAATAGAAAAAGAAAAGTTTCACAGCGGCTGCACCACCTCTCTTTTTCAGTGCATCTCTCAAATATACGAGGTTTGCACTCCAATCTCTTTGCGGTCCACCACCACCTTGAGGCCGCCAAGCCGCACTTGCTCTTTCTTACGGAGACACAAATTGGCAGTCCAGCAGATGTAACGTACTTACAGTATCCCGGATATTCACTTGAGCACAACTTCAAACCTCGTGCTGGGGTCTGTATGTACGCTCGTAATGACGTCTGCTGCCGGCGTCTCCGAAACTTGGAGGTGCCCGATTTTTCGGTAATATGGTGCTTATCGGATACAGGTTTGGAGCAGATTATATATGCCTGCGTCTATAGGTCGCACAATGGTGACCAGGAGACGACTCGGATGTTTGAGTATCTCAGCGTGACGGCTGATACCGTCCAACAACGGTACCCGACTGCTCAAATGGTGTTTCTGGGGGATTTCAACGCTCACCACCAAGATTGGCTATTCCCATACCAGACCACCGACCACGCCGGGAGAGAAGCGCTCAAATTCGCCCTATCCCTAGATCTCTCTCAGCTGGTACATGAAGCAACTCGGGTGCCAGACGTGGACGGTCACACACCTAATTGTCTGGACCTTCTGCTGACTACCGACCCTGACCGGATTTCAGTGTCAGTTGCGGCTCCCCTGGGCACTTCTGATCATTGTGTGATCAAGTCGGTCTGCAACTTCCATCCTCTGGACTCTGGTCCCACTGGAACCAGACGGGTGTGGCGATACAAGTCGGCAGACTGGGATGAGATGCGACACTTTTTTGCATCCTACCCTTGGCAGCGGATATGCTTCTCTTCCAACGATCCGTCGAGCTGCGAACAAGCCATATCTGAAGTGATATGTCAAGCTATGGAGTACTTTATTCCATATGCTGACGTATCACTAGATGGCAAGATTCCTAGGTGGTACAACGCTGAGTGCGCCGAGGCTGAGGCCCGTAAAAACTCAGCGTTTGTAGCATGGGCTACAGCCCGCACCACCAAAGCTCCGGACATTGCATCTAAGAAGAGAGCCTTTAACTCTGCTGCCAAGTCCTACAAGAAGGTTCTCAAGAAGGCTCGTTTCAACCGAACTAGACGCCTTGGGGCCAAACTAGCTTCCTATCCCCGTGGTAGTAAAGCATTTTGGTCCCTGTCCAAGTCGATTGAGACGAATTTCTGTCGTCCATCGCTGCCTCCGCTGCTGAAGCCCGACGGATCCCTTGCCTTTACGGCAACAGAAAAGGCTAACTTATTAGCGGCTCTGTTTGCCGAGAATTCGCGCCTTGATGCGGGAAGTACCTCACCGCCAAACCTACCATCTTGCGACTCTACCATGCCAGAGATACGAATTCGCCAAAGAGAGGTTCTAAAGATTCTCTGCACCTTGAACGTGAATAAGGCCAGTGGCCCTGACGGGATTCCAGCAATAGTCCTGAGGAACTGTGCACCTGAGTTGTCTCCTGTTCTAACACGCTTGTATCGCCTATCTCTTAAATCCGCTCAAGTCCCTAAGGCTTGGAAGATTGCCAACGTACAACCTGTACCTAAGAAGAGTAACCGTGCCGACCCGGCCAATTACAGACCCATAGCAATCACCTCCATACTTTGCAAAAGTTTGGAGCGTGTATTGAATAACAAGCTCCTGTCGTACCTCGAAGAAAACGATCTCCTATCGGACCAACAGTACGGCTTTCGTCGGAATCGATCAACAGGAGATCTTTTAGTGTACGCTACTCACATCTGGGGCGAAGCGATGGACAAGTACGGTGAAGCGTTAGCCGTTTCACTCGATGTGTCCAAAGCTTTCGACCGAGTCTGGCATGAAGGCCTTCTGAGCAAGCTTCCTAGCTACGGGCTACCTATTGGGCTTTGCGACTGGATATCAGATTTCCTGAGTGGACGATCATTTCGAGTTGTCCTAGATGGCTTCTCTTCTGATCTAATGGCGATTAATGCCGGTGTTCCTCAGGGATCAATTCTCTCCGCTACACTCTTCCTGCTGCATATAAACGATCTGCTGAAACCCGGTATCTTTGGGTACGCAGACGACAGCACTGTAACGGAGAGATACGTATCCGGTCCCCGGGCTAGTGCAATGGAAACTCTTGAGCACAGGGAGGCCTTGGTAGAACGCATTAATTTGACATTGGAACAAGTATCAGATTGGGGCGACGATAACCAAGTCAAATTTAATCCTACCAAGACTCAAGCGTGTTTGTTCACCGCCAAGAGGAGTCCATTCCCCCTGACTCCGACTTTCCGGGGTGTACCTGTACCCATCACCGACAATATTGAGCTTCTAGGCGTTACTTTAACATCCAAACTCAACTTTGGGCAATGCATTGAATCCAAAGCTAAAACTGCTAGCAAAAAACTTGGCATCCTCAATAAGGTCAAACAGTACTTCACACCAGAACAGCTTCTAACCTTATATAAAGCCCAAGTTAGATCGTGCATGGAGTACTGTAGCCATCTATGGGACGGCTCTGCTAAGTATCAGCTTGATGCTTTGGATTCAGTGGATCGTCGTGCTAGAAGGCTCATTGGCGACCAGACACTGGTCAATAAAAAACTTCAGAGCTTGGAACACCGTCGTAAGGTTGCCTGTCTGTCGGTATTCTACAGGATATATTTCGGAGAGTGTGCTCAGGAACTGTTCAATTTGGTTCCCCCTTCACCTTTTTACCACAGAACTTCGAGGCATCGAAAAGATCTGCACCCGTACGTAGTTGACGTACTTAAAACACGTACGAAATGATTTTCTTCCTCGTTCCTGATACGCACCGCTAAGATCTGGAATACCCTTCCAACCTCCGTATTCCCCACCACCTACAATATGGGTACCTTCAAGTCTAGAGTGAATAGGCACCTTCTAGGCAAGCGCGCTCCACCTTAGGCTGTATCATCACTTACCATCAGGTGTGATAACAGCCAAGCGCTAGCTTATACAGTTTAAAAAAAAAAAAAAAAAAATTATACATACATATTTGTCTTATAATTCATTCTCGACTTTAATTATCTTTTAATAGCATTTGTTAAATTGTGTATATTATACATAATAATGTAATGTTTAGGTAGAATAATATTATAATCACTGTTATCTCGTAACTTTTCCTGTCACTAAATTTGCATAAGTTGTAGTTGGTTTGCACGGGGTACGAGAGGAGCTGATGACTCAAACTCCGGTCAAAACACTTTTAATTACAAGGCTTGATTGGTCTGACATCATCACCTTGTCCCAATAGTAAAGCCCTGTTAGAACCTGACTATAATAGAAGCTCAATGAAGTTTTACGCGTGTACTAATTTATTGGGTTTAATTAACAATAAATGAATGAATGACTATTTGAACAAGATGAGACAAAATATACTTTTATTGAAATGGCAGGTAAAAATAGGTGAATCCCATGGTTGACAGCACATTTGCAATGTGAGGTACAGCGAACAATACCTTTTGTAACGCAATGTTCAACAATGGCTGCTCAGTTAATTGATTTGCTTATCTATCTTCTCTTTGATTGTTTAAAATTGAATCATGTATATAACAAGTGAGGTATTCCGTTGAGATATTGTATTATTTTAATATCCATTTTTCAAGATGTATGATTATCGTTTTATTATTTTATTTTATATCAACTTTATACGTAATAGTTTTATGAATAAGTTAAAATTATTTTAATTACGAAAATAATAATAATAATACACGTTTCATTGTATACCTACTTACCTACATTCACGTGCCTATCACTTTCAATGAATCGGTGACAAAAGACTGATTTTACAAATGCTGAACATAAGAGAGATAAGATTATGTCGTTTCCCGAATACGAACAGTGTCCTCTCAAGGTTAATAGCTGATGTTGTACCCACGTTTATAACTTTCCTGTTTTAATGGCTGTTTTAGACGATAAACACGAATTTTCCACGTATCAGAAACGAGGTCGTATTTGCCTACAGGTAGTATAAATGATTCTTATGAACAGTTATTATTAGTCAAGAGCATTCATTGTTGTTGATTCCTTCGTTTATATTAACATCGTTTTATAAGTATGAGTCTTCTATTGAGTTGGAAATAACCTTAACAACATGTTATAATTTGCCTTCGCTATTTACTGTTGCACTTCAATAAATCCCTTGTACCTTGTGAAAAGATGACCACGGAATAAACGTTTTGTCACGGAATTGTCGTCCCATCGGATTATGAGAACTAGGGAATAGAGAGTGTTCCTGTGTTTGCGCACACTCTTGTGCACTATAATATCTCCTGCGCAGTTGGTTAATCTCTCTTGATCGCCGTGGCCAAAATCGGTCCGGAGGACATTATTATTATTGTTCTCTAAATTTGACACACATTTGTGAAACCATTTATATAAGTTTAATTTAATAACTGCCTCGTCTTGGCAAGACTTCAAGCTTAAGCTGGTCAAGCTTATTAAAGCTGCAGATCCCGAGGTTCTCGACTTATATAAAGGATCTTAAAAAAAAAACTGTTTTCCTCCCAAGAAACTTTTAGTTGCAGCCCGGAGGTCTATGTTGGTAACTTTTACTCTACTGTGTATCGAAAACAAAACGACGCTGCTCCTATGCTTTAAATCTCTTAAATCGTGTCATTGTCGTGTCATCGGATTATGAGACTGCACCTGTGTTAGCGCACACGCTCGTGGAATACAATATTATCTTCTGTGTAGTTCGCTATTGGTCGGAACCGGTTAGATGGGGTTCATTATTTAATGTAACCATTAAATGTTTTTAAAATTTAATATTAATTTTATTAATTAAATAAAACGTCTTATTTAAAAAGTTGGGTTAATCAAACAACAAGATATTAGTAATCCAAGATATCGTCATGAGAACAATTGTAATTTATGAGTTAATGATGACTCCTCGTTGCGTGATTTCTTAATTAAGGTGCATGGTTTCCAAACTATCTTGCAATCGCTGGATTAGAGCCAAGATAACTTTGTAAAATTATCTCATAATAATTGTAACTTATAAATGAGTTAAGAATAAATTGACTATTTAATTTTAATAATTTATTTTATACATAATTTTTTTTTATTTGTTATTATTTGTATAGCCAATTGTTTATTGATTTCATGCGTAATTTCCGCGGTAAAGATACTAGCTTGCTAAGTTTGGACTCATCTATACTAAACTAGCTCCTTTTGCCACACAACATTATGTATATTCTATGATATTTTAAATGTCATTATTTGTGTAATGTGTAGCAAAATCTTGATATTTTTATACACATAAGTCCAGTAGGCGATGAAATATCTCAACCAGCGCTATATTTTTTTATCACACACTTATCTGTGATACAAAGACTTCGATCTAATCACGCTTTGATACTATGTCATGTCTATTATTATTAATAGACTCATAAATCAGTGCCTTTCAATGGTCGTTGATATCGATAGGTCGTCCCTTATCGCAGTTGATAGTAATTGGTAACCTTGTTACGCTATTTGGAAAAACTTAACAACTAGGTATACTTTATATTTTGTTGATTAAAAATTATTTCTTCATAACGTTTATTTCAAGTTTGGCATGCTTAGGTACCTAACGTTAATACCAAAATAAACTAAAGTCCATAAATGTTCCTCTGTTGGGCAAAGAAAGCCTTTTCTTTCATTAAAGAAGAGAAAAAAAGAAGGCTTAAAGCTTTTTGAACCACACTGCTTCTCGTCGGCTTTCTGGATTATAGTAATAATACCTAATTATCGACATTTACTAGATTGCAAGCACTATTTTTTATTATTAAGAGAATGAGCTGAGAATTAAAAACTATTCAGTACTAACCTCGATTCAACAAAAACCCAGTCGACCTTTTTTAAATGCAAATGAATTTCCCCAATTCTTTATTCTACTAGTACGAGTATGTCCTAAAAAGTTGATCGCAAATATCAAAGTAATTTATTGAGTATAATAACTGGATGTGTATTACCCACGATACGTAAGTAATTATTTACATGTCATCATTTTTTCTAGAAAATGTTTGTTTTTAGTTTGGACATAACAACTTATTGCCAATAATTATGTGAACATAATTTCATTATGAGAGTGAATAGGTGTCACGTCTCACGTGTATTTTCTGTAGTTCTATTTATATCCCTGCAATAAAATGTCTACGTTCCCCAGCTACAATAGTTTGCACATGATGATGCTAATTTATCTTCACATGTTATTCATTGTATACGACTCATGAATAAAAAATTTGCATCTGCAATCCCTATTTTAACAGCGAGTGGGCATTTAAAAGTAGCTCTTGGGGCTTAAGCTTATTCCGTAAATGATCCAGAAAAACATATTATGAAATACGTTGAATTTGCAGTTTTTTATTTTGTACTTAATAATCGTCCTAAGACGAATCGATCAACGCATGAGTGTTGAAAAAATTAAAACATTTCATCTCAAGTTTTGCTCTATTTAGTTTAGAATGTCGTTGATACTTACGATAAAAATGTTGCATTATAGTATAAGTATTCGTGACAAGAAAATGAAATACAAACAATAGGACTTCTTCTGGCCTTGATGTCTCTTGTGGTAGTTTAACTATGACTAAATTTAGATGATTAAGTTTCTTTTATAAATATAATGTTTATTATATATAAAAATATTGTAATAATGCTTCCACATTTTTTATTTAATATGCTAAATTAGTAATAAAGTTATTTAATTATTATATTTATTTTAAAAACTTTTTTGGCCTAACAATACCATTCTTCTTTTTAATCAACTTTTGCTATTAACCTTAATGAATTGTACAAAAAATATCGAATAAAAACGTAATGATTCTCATCTCATAATTTTTGCTTTAAATCACACTTGATCATATCTCCCCGACTGCCCGGTAGGGATGGCCATAGTAGTAAAGGACAGATGGCCAGCTTTTTAATCTGAACCACTGTTTTTCTTTTAGATTTTGAGACTCATTGCATTTTCATACACCCACAATTACATACAACGTATCGAAGACAGTCTTCAATATGTTACGTTCCATAGTAATTTTTTTCGCCACTTTTTGCATTTAAAGACGTGGTGGTTCAAATCTAGCAAGTTGTTCCCTCGAGGAGACCGTTACAATGAGTTTGAAATTACTACTTAAAAAATAAATATTACAATGTACAATTCCAAATTAAAAAAGATACACTGAAAATAAACTCAACTTACGTGATACCCAGTGTTACAAGTTTATGTTATACCATCTTACACCAAAAAAATATGGCCGCCTTTTCTAATCATCTGAGTAAGATGGCCACACATTTTTTGTAAATAAAATTTAAACAACTCAATCTTAATTTTAAGATTATATGTAAGTCTCGGCTTATAAATTGTTCATTAACTCAAAAGAGCAATTATCATTTATTGATATCTTATCACTCGTTTGCTCGTTAATCCATTGAAAGCACCGGATTTCGAGATATTATCTTCCTACGTATATAAAAAAACGACGTAAATTCAGTTTAGTAATAATCAAAACAATAGCAGTTGCATGTAGTGATCATTACAGAAAAGAATATTTGCAAAACCCCAATTACTCCCTCTTAAAGCAATGATTCCTCTCAGACTATATAAAATATAATAATAAAAAATATATCAAGATAGCCTTAACTGTTCGCTTTGTTTAAATTTTTTAGTGTTGACATACATGTTAGATACAATACAATTGACGTTCAATCGAGAAAATCGTGATTCACATGTTAACAATGAAAATTTATTAAATTTTAATATCTGTGATTTGGAATTTACAATAATATTGAAATTAAATTTTTATATAGGCGTACAGATAAAAATACACTCATCATCATCATACATCGGCTTCCTTATCGTTCTGTTGGCCTGTCTTTTCGCAAGCCTTACCAATCATGCCGACCCATCCAGTCTTTAGACGTCCGAGGCTTCGCCTTGTCCGTCATTCATACTCCATTTGTTTTCACTTCTCTTAATCAGTTTTAAAACTTGCTTTCTACGGTATAAAAATATGTAAGCATGAAATACATTGCTATTACAATACTGTTTATAATAATTTTACATAAATAGTATAGTATAGTATCTAGTGAACTTCTTAACAGTATATTTTTTATACCTACGTGATTTACTTACTATATTATCATAAATTTTATTCCAATAATTTGTTATAATATAATGAATTAAAATAAGTCACAGAAGTAAATACAATTTAACTTTCAGAATTTTTTTAGGTAAATTAGTTCAGCGTAAACGAATTTGTTTCAAATCATTTCAAATTAAGATAAAAGTTGCGTAAATAGTCTTATGTATTTATATATTATACATAATTATTATGTATTTTTATTTAATATACTTCTTGATGTTTTTTTTTTACAAATAAAGTGACGTCGTGCGTAATGGTAAATAGATGATAACTACTGTGCTTATAACTTTAGTTTTCCAATTCTTTACACTGAGTCACATCTTAGATTTTTTTTTATGGACAACTTAATTTAATAATAGAAAATGTTTGCACCAATGTTTGCACTTTCACCAATAGACAACACAAAAGCATACATAAGTATCTTCTTAGGTTTCGTAGTTTTACAATGAAGTGTCTAGTAACGCCATCTGCATGAATTATCTTTCATCAAAATATCTTTAACGGCAACGGATGAACACCGTTCTTTGATATTGAATAATTTAAGATAGTATAAACATTCGCCAATAGATGGCGTTGTGTTATTTTTAGGTATTATTTTACTTCATCTCGATAATGATTAGCAAAATTCATTCATTTTAAAATGAATAAAGTCATATAACATTATTAAACATACAAGGTTGAAGCGGAATGGTTTAGTTAAATAAATATTCAAACAAAGTGTGATACATTATTGTAATCCGAATACGTAGGTAATTATAATTTTTTTTTAATTTGTCCTAATGGTTTGTATAATAACAAAAAATATTGCATTAGTTTTTATGAATCAAAGATGATATTGTAAAAATATTATGTTAAAATGTAATATTATAGGCACTCGTAAACATCAACACTGCCTACGTGTAGGACTCTGTAAATAAAGTGATAACTCTGATAAGCACTCCTGTTTAATTTAATAATATTACTTCAATCAATTCTTATCAATATAAGTGGCACGACGGTGGCCGCAGGACCGAATCACTTGTTGTATAGCCCGTCATATATTTTTTATTAATATTACCCACGTGTAGAAAAATGTATATAACTTTATTATTTTCAAAGATAATATTGTTGATTAGTTGACAAAAAGTGAATGGTGAAAGTGAAAATGGTTTAAAGAAAATTTATGTGAAATGTCAGCTTGGATGGATAGAATAGCGGCCTCTTCTTCATCGGATTCTGCCGAGAGACGTCCTATCGTCCTCCCGTTTAGAGTACCGAGGAGCTATGGAAGTGTGTTTCCATACTACAGATTTATGAGGGATGCATTAAGTGAAACTGTAGCCAATGAGGTGATTGTGTTTTATATTATGTGTTTAAGGGTTCATCGGTAAGGAGTCTTAATATTATGTACTTATTATTTATTTAAATTTATTTCTTATTGTTTCAATTTTGAATGAACTTAGAAATTGAGTTTTTCAATTTATAAGATTTCCAAATACAATTACTTAAATTAAATGATGGAAATACAACGGAAAAACACTAACAACCCATAAATGTCCTACTGCTGGGCTCAGATCGGGGCTTAAATCTTGTTAAATCATTTGGTTTTTTTTTTTAATTATTTTCTCAACAGATATCATACGTCAGTGCTTTTATTTACTTTGTTGTTTTGATATAATACTTGCGTTTTTGCTCCAAATTTAAAAATCATAAAAATAAACTGTTGAATACTAAATAACACACTATAGTAATATATATATATATATATATATATATATATATATATATATATATATATAGATCCTCTTAGTCTTTTCACTGGGTCTTCTCGGCTAGTTTGGTATACGCCTACATAATATATTGCTACATTTGAACGTTGTTTGTTTTTGTTTTTGTACGTATAGTTATTTTTTTAGTCTCATTATAAAACATTGAGGATATATTTTTATGCAAGAAATACTTTAAAATTTGAATCCGCTATTTTATTTTCTTACTAAGTTTTTCAATATTCACATTAGACGCGTGCAATAATTTTGTAAATCTAATAATAATAAAATTAAGGTCGCTCAAGGCAGTTTTTTGTTTACTGCTGTAAATTTAAATGTTTCCTGAATAAGCAACAATTTTTGTCAAGAATAATTTAAAATATTTATATTTGTTTAGTTAGCTAATGTCTACTGTTTTTATCATTAAGTCAAAATAATTTCACAATCATTTACTTGGTGGCAGGGCTTTGTGCAATCCTATCTGGGTAGGTACCACAAACTCCTCATTTATTCTATCGCCAAACAGCAATACTGAGTACTACTGTGTTTCCGTTTGATGGATGAGTTAGCCAGTATAATTATAGGCACAAGGGACGTAACATTTTAATTCCCAAGGTTGGTAGCGCATTCGCAATATCTATAGCGGTAATGATTATTTAACATCAGGTGGTCCATTTGCCAGTCTGCCTACCTATGTCAATAATAAAAAGGTCACATCCACCTTATTCATCACGCTATGACCTAACGAACGCATGGCTGAATTTTATTACGTTTCATATCGGCTTAAATGTCATAACGTCCAATATAGCCTTTTAAAAATTTACTATGCGTTTCTGGTTTCGAATCAGCGACATAGTAATTATTTAGTAATAGATTTAATTATTTAAAATATTGAAACGAACACATGATGAAAGTAAGAAAATAAGGCAACTGAGTACCTACTAGTTACTTAATAGGATAATCGCTTATAACCTGTTGCTCCCGTGTAATTTTAGCCGCGGATGAATCCTTACTAGCGTTTAATTTGACGGATAATGGCATTGAAATTAATAAGAGCTAACTATGTAATCAGTTCGCCAAGGTTTAACGGTAAACTATTTTATCTTAATATATTTTATGGGCCACGAGTAAATTATGGTGCAAGAAAACACCAGATTATCAGATAAACCTTTTTGTTTAAAGAAAACGATTTTATCCGACAACAAACAATCCGAGTTTACCGAGCTACCGTATAAAAGTTAGAAATATCCAGTAGCATGTTCATTGTGTTTCGTTATAAGGGTCGAATAGGAAATGAAAATAGTTTAGTATATATATATTTTATATCGCTTCAACATCGCTTCAACATCGCTTCAAGCGATAAACGTCTGATGACACTTTGACGAAATGCTTCGTGCGGCTTCCTTCATACGGGCTTATGGACAGGTATAATGTAAACATTTTATTTTTCATGTTACTTTGTATACTTGGTTTGATAACCACCTCACTAATACATATGATAAACGACGAGAACTTTATGCTTGAATGTATGTTACTCAATCACGCTCGAACGACGAAGAAGTCGATTATTTTGTGAATTTAAAAAAATGTTTCATTATAAATGAGCCTGTACTAAGGACTACGTCACTGCTGCCTGTTACGATGTCATAAATGACGCCATTATTGATGACGTAAATTATTATAAGTCCCGGTATATCTTCCCAGCTGAGACATTGCAGATATCTCCAGAATTTACAAAACTCACAAAAAAATTATACTTACTGAAAACTTTTGTAATGATAATAGTTAATTTGCACTTTTGAATTTGTCACCGTGTTTAATTATCAAAAAGTGCAGGTGTAGGTATACCTCGGTTTATTCACTCGCAGATAGATTCGTGGTCTGTAATTGTATCGCATATTTATCCTTGTTCTGTAGATAGTTTGTAAAGTGAAAAGTTATTCGATTGAAAAAAAAGGAAATGTTTCTATTGTATCGCTTGTATCGTATATTTGATTATAATCTCGGTGTCCGTTTCTTTATAGAGAAAAAAAGAACTGTCATTCTATTACAAATTTACATATTTTTTTGCGTTTTTTATTACGATGCTAAACAATTTTGATATACTAACAACGAATTTCCTAACAGTTAAAAATATATAAAAAACACATTTTGAATTCATTTAATCTTATTTTATTCCTAACTACCTTGTACTTTTTGTTGTTCGCTTATCATGATTAAGGTAAATATAAAAACGACATAGCTCACTTATGACGTAATAGATCCTTTATTTATCCATTATATTCTAACAAGATTCTACAATGAACAGAGGTTATAAAATAGATAAATATAAATAAAATTTAAACGTTTCTTATTTTTGATATGAAAAACTGATTTATAGAGAAGAAAATTCAGTTAGTAGCTACTTATTATTAAATATGAAATATTAGTTACTTCCTTTTACGTATTTGTATTTGCAAAGGTTAACCAAACTATCAAATTTTAGTTGCCTGTTCAGGATAATTATTTTAAAATAAAATATTTACCAAAATAAATTAGTATTTTGTAAACTATAACTAACACATGAAAAATAAATATTTAATGTTTGTGATGGGTTTTATCAGTTAAAAAGTATATTTGGCATTTTTATAAAAAAATAATTTAAATATGTTACCTATATATTTTTATTAATGATTGATTACACGTTTTTGTAATGTAAGATTATATCAATAACAGTTTTGTTTATAATTTTATTCCCTAATACAACACGATTATAATATGAAGAACGTAATAGGTACACATTTCCAGACGAGTGGTCACAGCATGGCGCTCGACTGGGCGGAATCCTGTAACCCCGTTATTCTTTTTACCTTCGCATGCGTTGCGGATCTTCACCTTAAATCCTTTTTGCTTTTGCTCTCTGATACCACTAACTAGATCTTACGAACTGGTTATTACGAACACAATGAGTATGAAGTAAGCGGTGATTCTTACAGCATCGTTGTGATAAAGTACGTTGACTTTTATTTGATTCAAGTTCAATCGATGTTTCAATCACTATTATATTTTGACCTCTCACATAACATAGACTTACAAGTTTCGTGACTCACGAATGCGGAACGATATGCCGGCCACTGTTATTTTACATAATATATGTTGATAAGCATTATTTTTTGTACTTATTTTTATTCGATATTTTAATTTGATTTCACTGAAAAAAATATATACATCATTTTCCTCTTACTTAGTATACCGTAGTCCTAACTCGTTTTTGTTTCTTTAAACATGACATAGTGATTTGTATATAACAAAAAAGCCGTTTCATTCACATTATACTATATAGTTTCTGTAAAAAAATCTTTATATACTTAATATGAATAAAAAAACTAGAGGACAACAGCGTCGGTGGGGAGGGCTTTGACTCGGGCACTGGAATCAATCTCATAGTTGACTGTCGACTCACCGGCACAGTGTGTCCGGACACCGAGCGACATGCTACCCTCGGAGCGAGTCGTCCATCGCACCGCCTCCGCGATCTTCAAACGTCTTTCCTTAAGAACCTACAGTACCTATTCTTTAGTACGTATCCGTCGCGTTCATTCATCGCATCCGCCCTCCGCCCGCCCTCACTACGCTGCTCTCTAAATAGTATCCGCCCATCGTGATCACGCGAGACAGTCCGAGTTCCCCACGCGGCTTAGTCATAACGCTCGCAAATCTGTCACTGGACGTATTGCAGCGCGCTCTTAGTATTATGTGTACCGCCGCGATATGTCCCGTATGCCCGAACTGCCTACACCGTCAAATAACGATAACAATGAATACGTACATATCCGATGTCTCATTGCAAATATACACAAGCCGCGAAATGTGTCCAGGCCACCAGCATTACCAGATTCGCTCCCGGAGGTGGCTCGAGAGCCAGCCTCGTCGTCGGATACTGAACACAGTCAATCAGATTCGATGCGATCAGATAAATCTGATAAGCCCGATGTAGCCGAACTGGACAAACCAGAAGAGGGCCCAGCCACACAGCGAGCTAAAAGTAACAGCTTCGCGGGTGCAATGTTCGCGCCGCCGCTTCTGCATAAGCTGCGACGGCCCTCATTTATGCATCTGCAAATTGGCAGTGGCAACGAACACATAGGCCCCTTGTCTGCAGGCCCACACCTCAACGTGCCTCGGTTTACCGTCACGGCGCCGCCAGGAGAACATCGCCGGTTCAGTCATGGGTTCCCATTCCATGGTTTCGCTCTACGTCGACACTCGAATACGGTCTGCGCTGAAATCATTGATAATCCTGTTTGTTGTACCTAGCAATTAATAACAACACTGAGTGGCTGTGTTCGATAAACACAATATCCTTATCTACTAACATTATGCATGTCTTGTTTTTTTTTTTAAATTGAAAAAGCATTAGGCTAATAGTCGAATCCATATTAATATAACATACAATTGTTTTTATTTTTTTTTTAGAAAAGTAGATACTTATCTGAACAAGTATTTTGGGATGATATATAGAAGGATTTGTATTAAATTGTTATATCAACTGTAGATAAGCATATCAGTCCGAATACAACATTAATATCAGGATATAAATATTAATAAAACGTCATTTCAGCCTCACTATTGTGTAGTTTATGGAATTGCCTTGTGATATCTCTCTTTATCATTATATCTATAATTTGTATTCATTACATACATTCCGAGTTGTAGTGTGTAAACGTTAACAAGTTCTCCAAGAGTTATTTTACTTGAAATATATAAAACACAAATATAGAGTATTTTACTTTAAATATATAACTTCTGAAGTTCATAAGTGCTGTGGCCATGTTACGTTGGAGCTTGCAAGCGACTGAGGTGTTATTTTAATCGACAAGCATTTCATAAAATTATTCCTCTTGATTTTACTTACATGATTTTGACGTTTTGGGCTTGCGTGTAACATAAAATTTACTAAATTATATAAGTATTTATTTACTGATGTAATTACATTTCATATTTGATATACTATTATTTTAATAGATTCAGCTAAAGATGAAAAAATAATTTCCAATAATACACTTATTTTTTAGTTTGTGATAAAAGTTCCATACTAAAACAGTTTTTCTTTTTACTTACATTTTACTTTTAACAACATCCAAAAAATATGTATTGTTCTGCGATAGTGTAATCCTATCAGAGTTTCAACGCCTAACGATATCAATTTATTATGTATATTTATTGACATTGCTTCGACAACAGAGTCTCCATCGGAGCGAGTCGATGTTGTCCCTGGCGTGCTTCAAGACGCTCTCTCAATTGGTGAACAGCGACGCGAATGAACTTCAAACCTATCTATCATCCAACAGAAACATCAATGTCGATGACAGAGACGAGGTATTTATTATCTCATTTTCATTAACATTACAAGTAACATTGATAAATTGAAATTTACAAAAATTAAAATAAAAGTAAATCGTAAAGAACATTCTGTCAGTTATTCGAAGGAAGGAGGTAGGTACTCGAATGATTCCAAGAATATTAAAGGTACAAAGTTGTTCTTAAACGAAATAATTGGCAATATGTTGTGAATGTTAAAAAGTGAAAACGTAAAAAGAATTTATATTTTTGTTTTTCAGTTTGGCAAAGATAAAATTATAATTAGCCTACTACATTGATAAAGTATGTTTTTGTTAAAACAAAAATCACAATGCTTTTTTTCAATAAATATAGTTATCGAATTTGTTCGAATTTGTTCAAATAAATATAGTTATTAACTAGTCATTAGAAATTTAAACTTGAAATTCGATTATATATTTTTTTTTATTGAGTGTACTTGTACTGAATTCACTTAATGAGTTCTCTTTATCAACTACAATTGTGTCGAAATATGAACTAAAAAAATTGAATAAACTAACAAAAATAATGTATGATTTAGAATGGTACAACAGCGCTCATGTGCGCAAGCGAGAGCGGGCGCATTGCGGCTGCGCGGTTGTTGCTCGGAGCGGGCGCGGACGCTTGCGCGGCCGACACCGACGGATGGACATCGCTTGCTTTTGCCGCTAGAGGGGGACACATATCAATTATTCAAGAACTTCTTGACGCTGGGGCCCAAGTTGATTCCAGAGATTGTGTAAGTTATAGTTACATAATATTATATTGTGATACGTCTACTGACTACACCTGTAAGCTATTATAATATCAATAGGCAAGAAAAACCAAACGCTGACATAACCCCATTTAGTGTAGGTATATAAATTTAGAGGTAACGCCCTGAAGTTAAACACTACAACCCACATACGTTAATAAGGTGTCTACGATTAAACAGTTTTATAATCTATTGGGACCGTGCACATTAGTTCAATTTTATTGCATACTAGCTTAATACGTGATCTTTCACTTGTCACTTATCTTCTTTATTGCCGATGCATTGGTATGCGAACATAAACCTATTATAAATTATTTTAAACGATATGTTATACGTGCACATTCAACTAATTCTATGAATCCAATTATAAAACACAACTTACATTACACATGACTACTTAAAACGACGATGTAGTTTACTACATGTGATATACATAATCGACACAAATACATACATATACTTTAATTTGTTTGTTAAAGAAAAATGTTTGATTTTCACTGTACACTTTATATATAATTTTTATATGTATTTTATTTCTACGATTGTACCTACGTGTCTATCTCCTATTTATCAGTCTAAATTCTTTTTCTCGTATGTGGGTGTGGGTAGTATCTATATAAGGGATAAGCATGCCATGTACTTAGTTCTATTTTGATGATATCGTAATCGTTTCATCTGGTAAATATAATAATAAATAGCTTACGTTTAAATTAATACTCGACAAATAATATTTTTTATATTTTTCAATCGGAAACTCTTTGATTATGTTCAGTTTGAAAGATGTTATGACTGATTGTGACCCAAATAACTATAATAGAGCATTGACCATGTGTATTCTGGACTGTGCACCAAAAATTTGTATATTTATACTTGAGGTGGATCATTGCCAAGAAATCAGTGACATCCCCACATTCTTAAATCTGGTTAAAGTATACTCATAATATATTCATACATATATCTCCTTTCGACAATAACATTGTATTTATAGAATGTTTTCCCTGACTAACAAGTGCATTGCGTTTTGTGGTCGCTTTGTTCTTGAGCAGTCTTGTATCTGAAATGTGTCGCCCATTGATTTTCTGCTACGTTATTTATTTTAAATTAATTAAGACGATTTTAATAATAAATATATGCAAATTTATTGTAAATGAATTATACAATAAAATAAAATCGTTCTTCTTTTGTAAACATAAATCAATCGGTATGTAAATACACGCACCATTTAATAAATTCGTTTGATTTACATAAACGTACGTCACATCTGTGTGTAAACTAACGAGAACCCGCTGTTTCATTTGTTTGATATTTAAACGAACAAAACGTAAAGTTCAGATTAATATCGTTTACTGTACTGCTCCCTCGACCTGGTTGGTTTTGACTATATGAATGTGATGTCATTTCGTGAATAAAATTTCAAGCTTTTTCACTTGATATCAATTTCTTGCAAAATATTTTAGGGTTCTGTAAAACTATATAATTTAATTCGGTGTTGTATCAAATCCATGTCTTGTCAATGTCCTTTCGCCACTTTAAGTAAATTACCATATCGAGATTCTTTAAAATCAACCGTAAAGAACAAGCATTAGATATTAATTTAATGGTGACATGATAACTTCATGGAGTTTAGGTGACGATGATCGCATCAACGTTTCATTACAGGGTGGATGGTCGCCTCTCATGTGGGCCGCCTATAAAGGACACGAGGAAATTGTTACATTGCTCCTTGAAAAAGGTGCCGATGTACATGCGCATGGAAACTATAATATCAAGTACGTATTTTTCATTACTTTGTTATTCTAATGGCTGACATCTCATTGTTGCAAATTTCAACGCCTTCAGATGAAATTCGGGGTTGAGCTTAAATTTTTTTTGGTATTAATGTCAAAATATTCTCTTTAGGAGCCCGAAATTAAGAAAGTTACACTTCCGTGCTTCGTAAAGCATGTAGATATTTTTTCTGAGCTTGAAATTTCTATATACTATAATGTATATATCTTGCATAGTTGTCTAATCTCCGTTAGGAATGGATCAGCCCCCGTGACCATCTAAAAAATCATAACTTAAAGAAAATAAAAGGTATATTTATACATCGTTGTCATATTGGGATGTAATTTTTAAGTAACAAACGGTGTATATAGTAAATTACAAACTATTATAGAACATCCAATGTAAAAATGATGACTAAATACGTAGTAAACAAGCCTCCAATGGTATTACTGTTGAATTTATTATAGTATTGTTATGTTAACGATCCGGGTTATAAATCATTTGAATAGAAGACATTAGGAACGGCAATATCATTCGTTGATATATCTGCTACACATAAGTAGTTATATTTGTACATACCGTCCTCCTGACCGATTTCAGCCACGGCGGCCAATCTCAAGAGAGATTAGCCAACTGTGCAGGAGATATTATAGTGCACAAGTGTGTGCGCAAACACAGGTGCACTCACTATTCCCTAGCTCTTATAATCCGATGGGACGGCAATCCGACACGACCGGAAAGAGTTCAGGCGCAGGATCAACGGCTTTACGTGCTTTCCGAAGCACGGGAGTGTACACACTTCCAGCTTCCAGACTCCGGGCTACTACTGAGAATTTTCTGACAGAAAAACCCAATAACTATTTATTGGCCCGACCTGGGAATTGAACCCAGGACCACCGGGTCTGCGACCTTATATCTAGCCAATAGACCAACGAGGCAGTCATTTGTACATAATATGTATATTTTAGGAAATCTAGGACTCGAAATTGAAACTGATTACACATCAGTAACGTCTTATGGAGGTGTGTGGTGATAGTGTCGTTGTCGTAGCTCACTAGTATGGGCGGCGGGGCGACGTCACAGCGGCGTGGTGGCGCGCCTGCTGGCGGCGGGCGCGCGGCCCAACTCGTGCGACAAGTACGCCACGTCCGCGCTCACGTGGGCCGCGCGCGCCGGCGACGTGGCGTCCTGCGCCGCGCTGCTGCGCGCCGGCGCCGACCCCAACAACGCCGGCATGTACTGCTGGACGCCGCTGCTGCAGGCCACTCACGGTCCGTGTCACACTCCACACGCGCAGTGCGCACGATACGTCAATGACGGAACTTATCTAGTTATTCACGGCCGAGATCATTTATTTTTCTTTTATTTCCAATAAGATAATAATAAAATTATAAAACAAAATAATTTTTCAGTAAACAGACACTGTTTGTAAATGCTAAAATAGAATAAAATTTTAGTTTAAATCGTTTTGGCATCAACATGTAATTATAATTGTTTCCCTCTGCGGTGAATATTGTTTTATTTTAATATAAACAATATTAGTCACAGACGGGCATGCGAGTTCGAATGCCAAATATCACAATATAACAAGATTTTGTCGCTGAAGCTCCCGGAAAACATTTACTTCTGACAGCACCGCCGTAAACTTACGCCAGACTTGGTTGTTAGCCAAACTGGAAGCTTAGAACTTATATGTATTTATATAGATATATACAATAAGCTAAAATAGCAATATCTTAAGATTCTATACGGGAACATGAAGTCATAGCATCACTTAAATTGTTACATTACAAATTATATTTATAATTAGTTTTACATAAGTACCAAATTAATAAATAAAATTATGATAAAAATCTAAACAGGAATAGTATTGTTATAGATATGTATTACATAAACGAGGCTGTAAAAATAATAAACTTATCCATAAAAACTTCTCTATGATAACTTGCCAACGGTCTTAGGACATGACTAAATTAAACACACGCTTTATGCTTGAAATTAACGTTTTCGTTTTTCGTCTATAACGAAATAAAAAGTATACATCAAAGAGTACAAATGCTTGATTGATTTTTGATATGTTTTTAATGTTTCAATATTATAATGAATTTAATTTTACAGGTAACCATTTCGAAATAGTCCAAATGTTGTTGGAGCATAAACCAAATGTGAACGCGTTGGACAAGGACGGTTGCACGGCGTTGGCCATCGCTTGCAAGGAAGGCTTCTACGACATCGCACTCGCTTTAATAAATTCAGGGGCTTATATCAACGTACAGGTAATTTTTTTATATTATAAAAACAAAGCTACTGCTAGACTTACTAGACAAGGGAGAGATACTCGATGACTGATAGACAGATCACGAATTGAACATTTACTAGTAAAGTGTATTATTTTTATAGTAATACACGTATGAATGTTACACAGACCCAAAACAATACAAATACAATTAGCTTGTAAAATCAAAATGCCGCGTTTTTCCAAAAATTAATTCTTCCGAGTCGAGTTTTAAAAATCCATTGCAATTATTTTTGACTAGTTAATTAGTCCTTTTAAAATAACTATAAAAGTTATTTGGTAAAATTAAAATCGGATTGTGCTAATTCAAATTTGTCATAGACATTACTTATGATAGTTTCAATGACCTTGTGATTAAATAAATGACGATGCCAAATTTAAGTCTTCGCTCGATATATAAGTGACATTAGCGTGTCACAAATTTTCCGGTAAATACGTTATGACCTATAAAACTTGACACTCATCGTTTAAATACGTAATGTTAAATTAATAACAAACTATAATGAAATCAAAAGCGAATGAAATAATTTTC
This sequence comes from Nymphalis polychloros, assembly GCA_905220585.2. Classification (NCBI taxonomy): domain Eukaryota; kingdom Metazoa; phylum Arthropoda; class Insecta; order Lepidoptera; family Nymphalidae; genus Nymphalis; species Nymphalis polychloros. The sequence goes on from HG992247.1 coordinate 9,088,639, forward strand.
TATCAAGTGTTAAACCTGGCACGCTTGCCTTTCCTGTACTAGTAAATAATACGTGCTTGCGTAATATATTACTTCATACCATATCTGTGTATATGTAAGTCTATTAACGGTCTCCTCTCTGAGTTTGAAGCTTATTCCAATACGCTGTAATGCGACAGGCACACATATGGCAGATTTTTATACGGTACATGCAGGCTTCCTAAAGATATTTGTCTTCACCGGAAATCATCAATTAAATTGTAAACACAAGTGTTTCACACATGAAAATTCAGTGGCGCTTGGCCGGGTTATAACTCGCATTTTTCGGTCTTCAGATTAACGTGGCTAGCCACTGCGCCATCGTGGCTGAAACTGATGATGATTGATGAATAATCGGTATATATCATTTTCAGGATCACTCAAAAGACACTCCTCTAATATACGCAGTGAAAGGAGGCTATAAGAATATAGTGGAGGCGTTACTGAAGAAGCATGTAGACGTCGATCTACCCGGCAAAGAAAAGAAAACCCCAGTGTACACGGCCGTGGAGAAAGGACATGTTGCCATAATGAAACTACTTTTGGCGTCTAATCCAGATTTAGAACATTGTACTAGCGTAAGTGTAATTAAAATTAAATTAAAATTAAATAAATTTGTAATGTTAAATATACAGTGATTAGAATTTAGATTAGATAAAAAAAAAACGTACTATGATCTCCTCCTGGCAACGGTGGCTATTCCTAAAGAAGTTGGAAATCACCACATTATTTTTTGCCAGCTATGCAGAAGATAATTATGGTACACAAGTGTGTAACATAAGTGCACTCTTTATCCTCCCCACTAAAACCTGATGGGACCGAAATTCGACTTGAACAGAGAGTTAAGGCTCAGATTAAAAGAAACAAGTGCTTTTTGAGGTGATAATGGAAAAAAGTTCATCATTTACACATTTAAGTCTAAAACATCGGAGAGAGCAGAATTAATGAACACGGTGCAAACCTTCCACAGAGCGGCGATACGGCGCTGCTGCGTGCGGTTCGCTCGCGCAACGCGGAGGTGGTGGCGCTGCTGCTGGAGCGGCGCGCACGAGTGGCCGCCGCAGACAACCGCGGCGACACCGCGCTGCACGTCGCCATGCGGGCGCGCTCCAAGGTCAGTCTCAGCCACTAAAAGACATGCCACAAAGAAACGTATTGAACTTAAATCTTTAAAAATTTATACATATATTGCAATTTACAAATCATAAATAATTCGTATAACTCCTACATATTAATGAAATATTGGATTAAAATAATTATTACTAAATTATTATGAAATATCGTCATACCTTTCTTAATATGCTAACATAAAAAAATAAAGTGTGCTTTATAAATTTTCTTTTTTCTTTTAGCACATAGTGGAAATTCTACTGAGAAATCCAAAAAATAGCCAACTTCTATACAAACCTAATAAAATGAACGAAACGCCATATAATATAGACATGAGCTACAACAAGACAATATTGGGTCAAATATTCGGCGCACGGAAGTTAAACACTAACGAAGACAATGAAAACATGCTCGGCTACGAGTTGTATAGCGCAGCTTTAGCTGACATGCTCTCCGAACCGAGTCTCTCCGTCCCCATCACGGTGGGTCTCTATGCCAGATGGGGATCGGGAAAATCATTTTTGCTCAATAAACTCAAAGGTAAATAATATTGCAATCACATCCAGGAATTGCAGGAATCCTTGCCAAATATCATTAAAAATGATAAAACATCTAAACTAGGAGCGAGCATATATAGCGGTGACTTAACTGCGATACTGTGTATATCGGGGTAAGAACCCCGAAGTAATCAACATGAGTTAAGAAGGTATAACGAATATAGGTACGCACGTGATGAGTTGTTGACCATAGCTAACAGACACTGGCACTACGAAGAGTAAGTACCATTCCCTACAACGTCAATGTACCACCATGTATTGATGAATTTATATATTTTGTGTCTGATTTGAATCAGTATGTGTCAAATGATCTGTGGATTATACGGGCCCACTAGACGGTCCTGCATCAAATGTTATCACAGAGAAAATAAGATTAGTCGGTATAAAAGCAACGTTATCTCAGAGGAGATGAAGAACTTCGCCCGGCAGTGGAGCGAGACGGGCTGGGCGTGGTCGTGGGCGGTGTCGTGGGCGGCGTGGCACGTGTCGCTGGCGGCGGCCGCCGTGGCCGCGGTGGCGGGCGCGCCGGCCTACGTCGCGCTCTGCGTGCTGTTCGCACTCTTCGCCGCGCTCTACCTCACCTTCTACCTGCTGTGGTACCTCGGCAATAGGTGAGTGTCGTTGGCAATTCAACTTGTTACACGTACTCGCGTCCTGTGCTACTCATTATTATTACTTTTTGACAGACTCTATTAAGTTCCAAGTGTTAAAAAGAAAGATTATAATTTTTTATTTAAAGTATTAATTTTTACATGTCTATAATACCATAAATTACAACAATAAAATAATCTGTTGTAAATTTTATTTATTACTAGATACGAATGGTGGTGGGCAGGTGGGATGGTTGGAGCCCTGGGACGTCGATTCAGTTCTCTCCTGCTACTGCTTCAGGTGATGTTTTGCCACCCGCCCGGTCCTGACGACCCACGGGCGCTTCCAGCTACGCCTATAAGGTAAAACTTAGTATTAGTACTAGCTGTGCCGCGCGACTTCATCCGCAAATAATTATTAAAAAATATAATAAATTATTTTATTACTATAATAACACACACGCGCACACACATACACACACACACATGGTTACTGGTAACCGTAGGGTTTACCGATATTATATATGGCCTAACATTTGCGCCATCACATGTTCATTGTGTGTACCAATTTTCATCAAGATTGGTCAAGCCGTTCTTGAGTTATAAGAAGACATACAGACAGACAGACAGACAAAAATGATAAAAAATTGTATAAATCACTGCATCATAAAACGATTATTTATAACAAAATTAGGTGAAAAAAAATATGTACAGACAGAACCATTGATTTATATATATAGTAGTATAGATATAACTATTATGCTTAATATGTTACATACTTGTATATTTAATGAAAAGATCAATGATAAGTGAATGCATTTAGCTGTGATGATAACGCTGAAAAACAAAAAAGAAAAACAACACAATATGAGTTCCTAGAAGGAAGTTTTAAAGTAGGACCATGATATTAGAAAAAAGCATGGATCTTCCCTTGCCTTATGACATGTACAATGTGCAATTTCAGTATTTTACTGTTCATGTTATTTACATCGGTATTTTATTAAAATACAATTAAATTTCTATATCCTTTATTTAATGTAACTTATTTTTAGAGTAGAAGTTTTCACCATGCATACATGAGAAAATATATAATAATTTGTATGTCATAATATATACAAAACATGACGTGTTTTTATGCCTATTAACCATACACAGTACAAAGGAATGAACAATACGAAACACGTACATAATCCCTATATTAGTATGATTTTTGTTTATTGGCATACAAATCTATTTATTTCGTAACTTGTTGTCGGAATAAAAAGCAATGACGTACTGACGAAATAAAATTAGTCATCTTTATTATTTTCACACTATTTAATCATACACGCCAGTTTGGTCACTACAACCACATGACTGACCGATAAAAACTTTCCTATCAATTTGATAAAAATAAAAATATTGCCAAGCAATTTTATTTGATTTGGAATATTTAATATACTGTGTTCAATTGGACCATTTTAGATTATTTTATATTTAAAGAATAAAATGTATTATTCTTACATGTAATTACAGGCACAAGGGACATAACATCTTGGTTCCCAAGGTTGGTGGCGCATTGGCGATGTAAGCGATGCTAACATCTCTTACAATGCCAATGTCTATGGGCGTCGGTGACCACTTACCATCAGGTGGCCCATATGCTCGTCCGCCTTCCTATGCAATAAAAAATTAAAAGACTCAAAGCGGACGGAATAATAAACAGCGTATATAATATATACACTGGTATTAGAGATTGAAGTGAATCCTTGGAGGCATACATTATGGTAATATAATTATTTAAAGTCCAATTATGAAATTAATTGAGCAATGGTTGTGGCAGGTTTCACTTCACGGAAGGCATGAAGGGCGGCGCGGGACAGGAGGGCGAGGCGATGGTGGTGCAGATGATCGGCAGTCTGGCCGAGGCGCTCGAGTGCCAGTACGGCCGCGTGTGCACCCGCCTCGCGCGCGCCTTCCGCCCGCGACCCGTGTCCTCCACGTCCGGCTGGAAGTCAGTACCCGCAACGTTGACGATCGCAAAACGCGCTTTTAAACATATATACGAAAGTTGTGCTTATAGTTGAGATTTAATAACTTTATCGAAATGAAGAAAAATAATAAAATTATCGTTTCAGGTGGCGCCGGGCTTGTTGCATTCCGCACATAATAACTTTCGAATTGAGCTTCACCTGCGTGCTCGTCGGAGTTTGCGTACTCATCATATACTTCACGGACAGTGAGACGGACCCGTCGTAAGAATTACATTTAGTTTATTTTAACATTTTAGGAGCACATTTTAGTTAATTTTATTAATAATAGTTTGAGTAAATTTTCATTCAGTAAAATTATATTGTGTTGATTGTAAAAATACTAAGATTACACTAACAATAATATGACTTTCTCGCCGGATTCGTCGTACTTCCCCATAATCCCCGGCTCGGCGCTCGTGCGTGCGCGCCGAGACTGAGCCGGCCGCGGTGTGTCAGGCGGCGTGACGTGCAACAGGGGCTGATGGTGGGCGCGAGCGCGGCGGCGGGCGCCGTGCTGCTGGCCAACCTGTACGCGGGCGCGCGCGCGCTGGCCGCGCTGGCGCTGCCGCCGCGCGCGCGCCTCGCGCGCCTGGCGCGCAGCATCCGCCGCGACCGCGCGCACGCCGCCGCGCTGCGCCCCGAGGTGCAGGCGCTCACGCACACGGTCAGTACCGCGACCGCCGCCCGCGCCCGACGACCCCGCCCGGCGACCCCTCGATACTCACTAGGCGACTCGTTAGGTGTCGTGTCTGGACGCGTTCACCGGCCAGCAGACGCGCCTGGTGGTGGTGGTGGACGCGCTGGACAGCTGCGAGCAGGAGAAGGTGCTGGCGCTGCTCAATGCCGTGCACGCGCTCTGCTCGGACCCTAAGAGTCCCTTCATCCTGCTGCTAGCGATTGACCCGCACATTATCAGCAAGGTGAATAGAAAATTACACTATCATAACTTTGAAGGACGTATCCCGTGCCTCTTAAATTGTAATAAATTTAATTTAGGAAATAATATTTTCGTAATATCGACTATATTATACTATAATGGTTATATCGAGTAAAGTTGAGAACATCTATTAAATTTGTCAATATAAATATTTTTTTACATGAATTCATAAGTTGGGTAATATAATCAGTTAGTATTGAATTCGGAGCACATTAGCATCCATTTATTTCACTATTTTTTCTATCATTTCTTCTTAAAACAAAGGAATTCTAGTGGCAATTCTTAAAGTTTACAAAATGTGTTATAAGTAATGTGTGTAATTAATTTTGATAGTTTTCATTAAAATAGGCAATTTATAAAAAATTTGAAATGCGCAGGTTGCTTGGATGGAGGTTAGTTAAGTGTTGGGTGTGTTCGTTAGACTGTCCGACCGCCAGTGTTGTGCCCACGGACATCGATGTCGATGTCGATGTCTTATCGTGTGCTTGCATGATCGGACTTATTTAGATTTTGTTCCCGTACTTGTGAATTTATATTATTTTGCCTTTGATGTTGCATGAAAACGTTATCATTTTTAGGATTGTCAAATTACCGAATGTAAATATTTCCGTTATACATTATCATAAAACTGTTACACATTTCTATAAAAAACTAGACTCTACGGAACGATCAACGCAGCTTATATTATGTTTTCGGTGACCCAAAATTGTTTATATACAATGTCTCCCCAACCCATCATTCAGGCAGTAGAGATAAACAGTCGTCGAGCGTTGTCCGAGAGTAACATCGGAGGATGGGACTACCTGCGGAACATGGTGCAGCTGCCCTTCTACCTGCAGAACTCCGCCCTGCGGCGCGTGAAGGTGGCGCAGCAGACCGCCACGCGCCGCTTCCAGACCCTCGCCTCGGACGACTTCAGCACCTCCTTGCAGCGATCTGTAAGATAATAACACGAGTATAAGTTATAGACCCCATCGTTTACACCTTTCCAACAAATATAGACGGTTATAATACGTATGTATTATGTTAGAAAGAAAGAGATTAATTAGCTGCCTGTGAGCTCGAGTAACACTCGCTGCCCGCCGCCGTCAGGTGTCGGCGCGGCGGCTGTCGTCCACGTCGGAGCTGATGTCGAGCCAGGAGCGCATCAAGGGCGCGCGCGGGGAGCGCGGGGAGCGCGGCGAGCGGGCGGAGCGCGCGGGGCGGCTGCGCATGTCGGAGTCGGTGGCGTCGTCCGTGGCGTCGGGCCTGCACCGCGCGCCCGCGCCCGCCGCCGGCGCCGCCGACCTGGGCCGCGTGCTGCTCACCGACGACTACTTCAGCGACGTCAACCCGCGCAGCATGCGCCGCCTCATGAACGTGCTCTACGTCACCGGTGCGATTGCGGATAATAATGAGCCTCTGTCTCGAATGTTTATTGTTTTTTACATAAATGTTGTATTTGTTCCTTGTGACGATTTGTTAGATTTTAGTTTCATACAAAAATAAGTATTAATTTAATTTCCCGCTTGAATGTTTATAAATCTACGCGCATCGCAAAGATTACGTAAACAAGCCCCTGCGATAGATAGCTAACACCATAAGCAACAACTTTTACAAGGTTTTGTCGTACTGTCGTGACATTTGTAGGTCTATATTTCATTCATAAACTAAAGCACGACGCGACGCGTCGATATTTGCGATGCGCGTAGATTTATAAACGTTCAAGCGGGAAATTAAAGTAATAATTATTTTTGAATGAAAATAAAATCTACCAAATTATCAAAAGTCGTAGAACTAAAGTTGTTGCTTATGGTGATAGCTATCGTATCCTGCGAGTTTACTAGGTCGTTACAAATAACCCTGTATATTCAATATTTCAAAATAATTCGTCGTTGATTTTACGTTCTCGTTAAATTACAGGTCGCCTTCTAAAAGCATTCCAGATTGAATTCAATTGGTATCAATTGGCGTCGTGGGTAAATCTGACTGAACAGTGGCCGTACCGCACCTCGTGGATCATTTACCACCACGAGACGTACGAGGAACACATTGATGATTCTACTTCTCTGAAACATATTTACGAAAAGTAAGATTAATAATAATTTAATATACCTATTTGAAGAAGAAATATCTAAATATCACAGTTATAATACGATAATAATTATAAGCTTGCAATAACGACAATGAATAAACGAGGCGTGAAGAGGCATCTTGCGGGCCGGCAAGGCGGGGGCGGCTAGAGCAAGTCATTCGTCCTGACTGCACTAGCCGTCGTCGCGTTTGGACTCTACTACCACTTACCATCACGTGGAGTAGAGACATTTGTTCTCCCGGGTAATATAAAAAAAAAAAAAAAAACTTGTGAAAATAATAATAGTAAAGTGCTCCCCGAAAACGCTCTTGTACTCACGAACATACTTTGTATATATCGTGTAACTCTTGCCAAACAGTAATATTTTTTTATTTACTGTAATGATTGGCACAGAGTATAAGCATCTTAATACTCAGCCGGTGGAACAAAGACAATCTAAAAAATGGTTTACACTTCTTTGTGTGTATGGGAGACGACGACCATTTTACAATAGGAGGCGCATTTGATCTGCTAATGTTATCTAAAAAATAATAACTTAATTCACAGAGTACGACCACTAATAGGAGGACTGCGCGAGGCGAGCACCCTGATGGAGTTAGACCGCGACGAGCGCAAACTAGAAGTATTCCTGAGTTTTCACCGCTCAACACTCACCGCCGCCGACCTTAAGATATTTCTGCCGTTCACAATCAACCTCGATCCGTATATTAAAAAAGTTATTAAAGGTACATTAAATCATCATCATCTAACGTAACGCAAGAAATATTCTATGAAATACTTTGCTGGTAGGTTAGTTAACGTCCTCCTGTTAAACGTTTCTAGACACCACACGGCACATTGAATATACTACTCGATCTATTAAAGAAAAGGATTGAAATTGGCGATATAATGCAATAAAAAAATCAAATTAAACTTGTCCTTATATTTAACTCGATATTTGAATTAATTAAACTCTAAAAAAACATAATTAAATCAATCAATCCTAGATTAAATTATCATATTAAGACTAATATTGCCAATGATCTTTATTAGCATTTATTTAAAAGAAAAATCTACTTGGGCTTCTCATCACTCGAATGTTGGGTTGAAGTACAAGGACGCATTTATAATTTCAGAGGAGCAAGTACAGGCGGGCGCCGAAGAAGACATAGGCGCAGGCGGCGCCGCTACCGCGCAGTGGGGCCCGCACGGCAACCGACCACCGCATTCCAAACCATTCCATAAGAAACAGGTACCCAAACCCATAAAGGATACACACACACTCTTGCCATCAAGTGGAGTAGAGTAATTCGCCTTCCCGGCAGTTATAAAAAAAGGAGCATAACCATAGCACATAAAACGAAAAACGTCATAAATGTTAATTTCATCACTATATATTGCTTAAAGATCAGTTTAAGCCATATTTCTATTAAATTATATTCCTAAAATAATAGTAATTTTCATTACAATTTATATTACAACAGAAAGTCACAACCATCGCGCAAGCCACAACAACGGGGACGGCGAGCACATTGGTACCATCACAGCCGCCTCTGTGGGTGGGATGGGCGAATACATTCGGAGGTCCCGCGCAAGCGCAACCCTACTCGCAGGCCCAGCCCTACTCGCAAGCGCAGCCCTACTCACAAACGCAGAACGAGTACGCGGTGCCCACGCAAATAGTCCCCCCGGTGGCAGTCAACCCCACCGCGCTGCTGCGGACGGCGTTCCCCGGACTGGTGAGTGAAGCGATCCCCGATATCGCTACGTCCGCGATAAGCCGACGAACGTTCACCAAGTACTCGCAGGGCGACACGTCGTCGCTGCGGCTGTCGGCGCTGAGCGTGGAGCGCGTGTGCGCGGTGGCGCGCGCGGCGCTGGGCGCGGGCGGCGGCGCGGCGGCGGCGGCGCTGCAGGCGCACCGCGTGTGCGGCCTCGTGCTCGCCGTGTGCCGCCTGCACGACCTCAAGCCGGTGCGTCGCCAGGGAACAGGACGAAACTCGGTCACGAAACGTCCCTTCGTTACCATTCTATTCACTTTGCAGGTATTGGATTTACCGTTCGGCGACTGGGAGCTGTTCAAAATGCTCATAATGAACTTGCGCGAGCTGGAAGCGAGCGTGCCCATCACTGCGCCCTCGGTCACCGGTACGTCGTTGATTACGTAAAAAGATGTTTAAGTAGCGGTCGGAAGAGTGCTGAGGCGGTGTGTTTGTTTTCAGTTGTAGCGGATAAATCGGTGGAATCGGAGCTCGATGCCGTCAAACCGCGGCCGGTATTGGAACACCAGAGAAGTCGACCGTCGAATGTTGAAAAACAGGTATTAAAAGTGGATTATTATTAATAAATATATATGTGAAGAACGAAACGAATGATATCGTATGTAGGCGATATAAATAATCAAAAAATTTCAATATATTTTACGTCACGAAAGATGTTGGCGGGTTTTTGATTATGGATTATCCAGGAATATTGACTTATCGTTTGTATTTTTGCACTTGCAGCTTTTTGCGGAGTATCAGGTCAGACGGGTTATATTTATTTAACATGGAACTGGCATTACATTTATTTAATTATGATTTTGTACGATTACGTAGTAGCCGTTTGTTAAGCATGGTTACATGTGTATAGTCGCTGCACTTTCGAATGACAAGAAATATAAATAAACCTGAAAATGTTGCATAGTACGCCAATCTCTTAATCATGTACAGCGAGATTTGCGTTTACATATTATTAACGGTCTGCTTTTAAGGTGCACTAAATATTAATATGTGGACGTAATTAACACAAAGACACATAATTTTAATTAAAAAAAAATCTTACATGTAAGTTTGACCAAAAATTACAAAGTGCATTTTACGACCTTTCTTATCACCCACGTTATTTTGGGCCGCCCATCCTCGTTTTAGGTTTAATGATAAGAAAACATGGTTATTTCGTAAACTACAAACATACATTTCAATCCCTAGAAGGCACCCTTCAAATTTTCCCCTGCTTCAAAATCTTTTAAACCTTTTCTAGCCGGTTGTTAATTTCAGCTCAAATCAAAACACTACCATAACCTAACGTAAGCACGAAGTTATTGACTTTCTGATAATTTTGTTTTGCATATTCGTTCGATGTTCAGTAATTTCATATATTTCAAAATAACGAGACTGAGAATGGTGAAGGTCTTTCCATTTTTGTTCACCATTATGTGGTGATGAAATGTGTGCATAAACAACCTTTGATATACAAAATTTGTTCTTTCGTCTGGAGCCAATCGTGAACCAAGTTCATCAATCAAGTCACGCTTACCATAAAAATGCATCGTCATCAAAACTGAACCAACATGTCGAATTTCAACAAAAGCGAACTAAGTACGCAAGTGATATAACAGCTATAATTGAATGAATTGATTTGAAAACATGTGTATAATTGATAATATTTGTCTATTGTATTGGTTTATTCATCTATACACTCTTACATATTAATAGTCGCTAAGTTAACTGATAAAGACCTTACTCATACATAGCGTTGTGTGCAATTTTTAGTACCTATTACACGGTCTTGTATACAGGTCTATCAACGGAGCCGCATATAGCAGGTCTATCTACTCGGTGGTAGAGCTTTGTGCAAGCTCGTCTGGGTAGGTACCACCCACTCATCAGATATTCTACCGCAAAACAGCAGTACTTTGTATTGTTGTGTTCCGGTTTGAAGGGTGAGTGAGCCAGTGTAATTACAGGCACAAGGGACATAACATCTTAGTTCCCAGGGTTGGTGGCGCATTGGCAATGTAAGCGATGGTTAACATTTCTTACAATGCCATTGTCTATGGGCGTTGGTGACCACTTACCATCAGGTGGCCCATATGCTCGTCCGCCTACATATACAATAAAAAAAAGCCCAATTTCAGTGAGAGATTTGTACGATCGTGATATAACTTTTATTTCGCGTCAACGCCGCTGTACATCGATGCTATCGATGGGTGTCGTCACGTGCCGGTTGAGTGACACGCGGTACGCATGCGTTACGTGTGAGAGAAAGAGACAGATTGCTATTCTGTCTTCGTTGCACAGCACACCAATCTGTCGTCATCCCTCTGGCGGCCGTAAATAAGACGTACCCACACTGTTATTGATAGACCTGTGTATAAGGCAGTGACTTATTATAGTTTTGACATATTCCTATAACCATGCACTAATTATATGTTTATGCAACTATACACTTTAGTTTAGTCTATGGCATTTGTCTATCCGCTATTGAGTATATTTCGAGTCATTTTGAATTGTAGCGACTGTAGTTGTATTACTTTTAAAATCACATTGTCACGTTTTAATGAAAATGGATGTTTTATCATTTTTTGTATACATTGTTTAATTTAATGTTTTATTTTTATATTTTTTGGCAGTGTTTGTGTATTGTTAATTTGCAAGTATCTGTGGTTACACTAAATGAATAGGTTTTCAATTACTTTTTTAGTAGTTTTTATTTCTTTTTCAGTATACATCTAAAACTAAAAATATTCAATAACTTATTTGTTCTTGTTGTTACAGGTGACTCTTGAGGAGCAAATGATATGTGGTGCGCTACAAACCCTGAACGAAGAGGCCATGGAAGACGTGCTACAGTCGGAGTCCTCAGACCTCCCCGCCGCCCCCGCGCCCTCAGGTGAGGCTCTGCGCACCATCCGCGAATTCCCCCCTGCTTCTCCTCTGCGCGCCCTCTCCGTCTCCCCTGCACCCACCGGCTCCCCTTCTGACCCCTCCGACCCCTCCACCGCCTCCACGGCCTCGCACAACGACACCTCCTCGGAGGAGGGCGAACAGCGCCCCGAACATGTGATAGTCAACCTTTCCGATGACGTATTTCTGTGATATTAGTGCCACGGTTCTTTTTGTATCGATTTTGCCTAATTATTTTAAGAATATAAAATCACCTCCCCATGAAAGAGCATACCTAGCGTATTTGATAAATACTGTAGTACACATCGATAATGGTGAAACATGAACTATAAATATTGTAGTGTCGTATTATGGTGCGATACGGGTTTTTTTTAAAAGTAAAATGAAAACATACGGTGCCATTTTATTTAAAAACAATTTTTTTATGTGTTTTATACATTATACTGTAACAAATGTTTTACTAAATGTAAAGTAGCCTGTCCATTTTTTTAACATATTGATCTTAAAATCTATAAATTTACACATGATTACTCTTTAAAAAATACCAAACATGAGTTTACCGTGTAGTTACAGCATAATTATTTGCACTAAAACACATACAACACAATTGTAGCAAAACATTATGAGTGTCCCATTTGCATCTGCCTGTTAATTAATAAAGCTTAAATAATTGTTTTATTTATTATATTATAGTTTAAATATTAAAATATTGGAGACTATTCAAAGATCTCATTACGCCATCATAATTATTTAGCAAAGCTATGTTAACTTCCTCTAGAATTTTAAACACAAGTCTTAATTGTTTGATTTTATTTTAAGCAATTTCAATGTAAATTATATTTTTAAATGGAAACTTTTCTGAGGTGTGGAAATGTATGCTAATATATTATTTAAAAAAGTACGTAATAATTACTTTTATAAACATATTCACTGTTATGATACAACTTTTAGATTCCTCTTTACAAATTGTAGTCGACTTGCATGTATTTTGAAGCTATATTAATATTATTGTATAGAATTTTTGCTTAGGTTAGTTTTTATTTGTCATTCCTATTATTTTGCAGTATGTAGAATATAAGTTTTATTCATATTTTTTGGTTGTCTCGCCTTCACTTCCGGTTGTGATAAGTGCACAATATGGTAACATTCAACGCAAACTGAATGTCGTATTACTATTTTCGATTAATTTTGTCCACAATACTTTACATTGTGAACTTAATCAGCTGTTTAAATTAAGGAATTAATTTAAGTTCCTTGTTTTCATAAATTTTGTAAAAACAAGATATTCTCGTTATTGTTATTTGAATATAGAATTGTTTCGTGAATGTAACCGATGTCGTACTTACTATTATGTCAACTTATTTAATAAAAGTACTTATAAAAGACATATTTAACGTTCTGTAGTGCGATTCTTTTACTTATGTAAAGGATTTCTAGTGATATGTCGTATACCGACTTTAGTATTGTATGTTAGATTTGATCTTAACGAACATATCAAACAATAGTAATATCGAAAGAGTTATAAGATAGCTAGATTCCTCGCCATATAGACTTCCAGTAATTATATCATTCCGTAGGTAGTTAAATTATAAATTTATAAAAATAAACGATTTAAGAAATCCACGTTTGTTTTATTTACCGACCGCTTAAGTAACCGCATCCCGAGGATTCCCAGGGTCGACGCTCGCGCGGTCGCAGCGCTCGGCGTCGCCTCGAGCGTCCTCGTCTGACGACCGCTTGCTTTCAGACGAGGCTCGCGAGCCGCGCCCGCCCACCGTCAGCTTCAACGTGGAGAACGAGGACGAGGACGCACGCGTCGCGCTGGCAGTGCGGGTACGCCCGCGCCGCTCGCTAACTCGCCCGCGGCCCTCCTCGCTGCGCCTCGTCGACGACGCGCCCGACGCCCGCCTCTCGGCGCGCTCGCTCTCCGTCGAGGACTCCACGCGCACCGGCTCCCCGATCCTCGACCTCAAGCTGCGCGGCCTGCGCCGGACCGCCGACGTCCTCCGCAAGGTAGGCTCCGCGGAGCGGCTCGTTAGGCTCAAGGACAAGATCGTATCGCGCGCGCCCACCTCTCGCGACCGCAGTCCCCCGCGAGACGAGCCCGCCAGCGACGACGAGTCGGCGCCCCTCGTCGTGTCCCCGCCGTGCGCCGCGCCCCAGGGCTCCGCGGACGCGAGTCCGTCGCCGGCGGGCGCCTCGCCCTCGAGCTCGCGACGCGGTGACGCGAGCGGCCCTCGCCCGGTAGGCGTGGAGTGCGGTAGTCCGCGGGACGCGACGGCCAGCACGGACTTCTCGCCGCGGTCGGACGCGACCGATGTGGAGTCGCCGCGAGGCAGCGCCGCTGACTTCGATCTCCTACCGGAGAGCAAGGGCTGCGCACGAACGACTTCACGGGCGCGTCTCGGCGGGGACCCGAGCGAGACGCTGTACGACATGGTGGAGCCCTATAACATGAGGCTGCTGGCGCACGGCGCCTCGGAAGGGCTGCGCGCCCTTTGGCGGCAGGACGCATTGGACTCGGACCCGCCTTGGCACGAGCCGGATTCTGCCGTATGAGTGCGCAACGCTTCTCGGTTTGAGTTACCAGTCGCCGCGAAGGCGCTCTCGTGGAAACCGCGACGGCGATGTGCATCGAAAGCACGATTCCAGTCATCAATAATTTAATGTTTGAGTGTTGATATTTGAGTTGTTTAAACATTGAATACGCTTCTTAGGACATTAAATAAAGCTTATAATGTCTTCGTTACCCATAAATTTGTAGTGTAGTAATTCCATGTACTTAATTTGACAGTTAATAAAAGCAAAACGCTTAAGTAAATAATCGCGTAGACATAGAACTACGTAAACTTAATGTGCTAGTATAACTAGCTTTTCGAATATTCTGTTTACAAAGAATAAATATGTAGCATATGACATGTATATCAAAAACCTGGTCTATTTATTGGCTACACCTTTAATAAAACAATGTCTACTCTACTGTTCTTCGTTGCTATTCAATCATTTCTAATCGTTGCGGAGCGCAGCGGTATTTATGAGTTGCCATTGAAGATTATTAATTCTGTTCAAACATTTATTTGAATGGATTTTAGTTTTTTCACGAAGAAATCCATATAGTAAGTAGGACATTTCGTATTTTTTTAATTTTATGAAAGTACAAAACACATTATTGTTTTATCTTATAAGTCGCCCCTTAAAGCATTATTAGACAAAATACAATCAATATTCAAATAGTAATGAATTAGTATACTTGTAAATATGAAATAAATGTAACAATATAAACACGAGCACACACAGATGTAGAGTTGAAAAATGTTGGGAACAAATCAATCGTGCGACCAGTTCTATTATCGTCAGACTTATAGAGTGGAGGCAGCCCCTAAATAGCCGCAAACACATATTATTTATATGCGATTATATGTAATAGACGATATGACGGCCTCGATGTAGCTTTTCTTACTGTTTATATTCTCCCGAGTCCTGGTCCATGACACTCGCTCCATACCAAGATTGGAGTTATCCGTGTTCGGTAAGACTTTCTCACTGTTTATGGGCTCTTGGTCCTTGTATAGGGTTTTCCATTAAGGGCGCTTGCTCGTGCAGAACTTCCATCGTAGCGTGTGCTGTGTGGCACGTAGCGCCGTCCTGTTGAAACCACATGTTGTCCAGATCCATATTCTCGATTTCAGGCCAAAAGAAGTTGGTTATCATCGACCGGTATCGCTCACCATTGACGGTGACGGCCACACCATTATCGTTTTCGAAAAAATACGGACCAATCACGCCTCCGGCCCAAAATCCGCACCAAACAGTCACTTTCTGCGGGTGCATTGCCACTTGGTGAACCTCGTGTGGATTGGTCTCGTCCCAAATACGGCAATTTTGCTTGTTGACATAGCCATTCATCCAAAAATGCGCCTCGTCGCTGAAGATGATTTTTTTGCCAAAATCGGCGTCAACTTCCAACTGCTCTAATGCCCAGTCAGCGAACACACGGCGCTGTCTATGGTCATTAACCTTGAGCTCTTGGGTCAGCTGGATCTTGTACGGGTGCAGGCTCAAGTCACAACGCAAAATTCGCCAAGTTGTCGTCTGCGAAAGGCCGAGTTCCTGTGCGCAACGCGGTATTGACTGCCGCGGGTTTTCGAGGACACTGTCGCGCACAGCGGCGATATTCTCGGCAGATCTCGCGTTACGTTGACGCACGGGAACCGGCTGATTGTTAACTGACCCCGTTGACTCGAATTTGTCCACCAATCGACGGATAGTCGACTCGGCAGGACGATCATCGCGACCGTAAAACGGGCGAAGTGCGCGGAACGTTGCTCGAACTGAAGACCCATTTTCATAAAACAATTTTATGATTTGCACGTGCTGCTCGACACTGTAACCTGCCATGGTGGTTTGGGAGGACGGAATGAATATAACACACTGCATTTGACAGCTGTCACTCAAACAACATGGCCGCAATCAGCTGTCAAAGTTCAAGCGTCCCTATTGGAAAACCCCTTACATGGGACGCTCCAATCCAAGAATAGAGTTATCCGCGTTCAGTGAAACTGATCATGTATTTTAACTTTGTATTGTTCCTAAAAACTTTCAATCATCATAATTTTACAGACTATCATTTATAAGTAGCTAAAGTTTCAGCCAATTCGACTGAGCTGTTATTTTATAACATTTTTAACGAATAAATGTTCGACACGATTCCTTAAATTGACATAAGACAAACAGACAAGAATCTAACAATCATTATTTTGGGTTATATTGCGTTGATAAAGATAATAGTTTTTCCCCCGATAATAGTTCTTATATACCTACAATTCCATTTATTATATGTAAAGATTACACTAAAAACAATTGGCAATTAAAAGGTCTGCAGCATCAGAGAAACAAATACCATCCCAAACGTCTATTTGCAGAACATTGAAGGTTTCAATAGTAAAGTCAAACAAACAAAAAGACTATATATTTAAAATTAAAGTACATTTATTGTTTACTATAAATAAAATATCAACAATAATTATATATTAGAGATCACAAATTTTACATACGAGCGGAATCACTACTTGTCTACATTATAAATAACGAAACTTATATTACTATTTAGTCTATTTAGTAGATACAGAACGGAAGAGTACACGCATGTTGACAGGTATAATTTCATTGAATAAAAATTTTAACGCTAAGTTATTCCCTGTAAAATGGCCGTTATAAAAATATCATAACTATACATCGGTGATATAGACATTTCCTTTTATCCTTATACAACGTTAGGTTGCGTCAAATAAGCATTGTTTCACCAATTTCATGTCGGATGGAACACAAGACTTATTAACAGAGAAAGAGATGACGATTGAATACATCACTAGAAATACTGACAAGAATATCATTTTTTCATGGTACTAGCTCTTTAGCGATCTAATTACCTTGCACTATTTAAAATGTGAGCATCGTTTTCGCATTTTTTTTTTTTAATGATTCCCTTTTCTTTCATAAAACAATTACATTTAATTACACAATATTACAATTTTGATGTTTAGTTATAACATTTCAGACCAATTAAGATATTTAAAATTTCTGGTCTGCTCACTATACTTGAATTAAAGTTATTCAATATGAACAGGTCGACCTAATAAAAGCGTGTTAAAAACTATGGCAAATTATGTGTAAATAATAATTTTTAACAATTTTTCAAGTAAAAAAAATATTAAATTAACACAAACATAATCTCTTCACATAATAACTTAATATCAGTGGCTAGCCACTTTATTGTTCAATAGACAAAAGAAAGAGACAATTCAATGATGGTGTTGAATTTTTCTGTTTCCACATATTTTTTAAGTACAGAGCGCGATTACTAGTTATTGTTTAAGGAATTGCTGAACGAAATTTTTCATTTATGCCTCGCACAATACAGTAGTTATAAAAAAATCGCACTATTTCATATTTACAAAGTACCATAATTGAAAGTATACGATTCCATTTCTTCCTTTAATTATAAAAAATATAAATAAAACTTTGTCATTACTAACTGGCTGTACAACTAACTACATAAGTGATTACTATAATTTATATAAAATAAATAAAAACAAAAATATTATGAGGATTCATAATCACACTGTGGAGTAGTCGTAAGCGACATTAAACTAAAGTTAGATACACTTACACGACGTCAGGGAACGATTTAACAATTGACTAATTTAAGTATCACACTTCAAATGACTCGTATTTTACTAATACTCGTGGCCGTATCGTCCTCGATGAACTTGTCGGGCGGGTCGGCCTCGGCGTCGGGGTGGCGCCTGTTGTCCTCGTGGTCGGCGTCGTAGTCGTCGGGCGCGTCGGGCGGGTCGGCGCCGTCCAGCGCGGAGGGCGCGGGCGCGGTGAGCGCGCTCCACCAGCCCGACAGCGCGCCGCGCGCGTGCGACAGCGCGCCGCCCACCGCGCGCGACGTGCTCGCCACCGCGCGCCCCGTGCTGGCCACCGCCGCCGACACTTTGCGCCCGCCCTCCGTCGTCGACATCGTGCTGCGAATACTATTTCATTACCATCTTACTTTAAATTTATAAATGTTTACACTCAATATGAGCAGCTAAATTGGAAAAAGGTAAATAAGTAACGGCCTGTAAATTTCCCACTGCTGAGCTAGGGCCTCCTCTGTTTGCCTACAAAGTTTGCAGTGTATTCTATCATGTGCAAGGTGGTGTACAAATGTTACGTAAAAAGCAAAAATATTTACTGCGCCAATTTGAGCTTCATATCGGCTACCGACAACTGTCCAGAAAAGGGATGCATTGGAGTGAGATTTATAAAGGATTCAATTTCTGCATTGTTTGTTTCTTTTAACCACTTCTCATATGCTGGTGTTGATTTGAAAGCAGCCATAAATTGTGTATTATAAGACTCAATTTCCCTACTTCCCTCTGCAAAAAATTTAAATCAATTAGATTCGATAATTTATAAAAATATTATTTTTAATTTAAATTTTAATGTTTACCTGGCAAGAGTGATGTTCTTAATAAGTAAATTAAATAACTAGCGAATTGATCTCTTATCCAAGTGTCACCTTGAGTAGAAGCATGACGCACTACATGGTCTGCAAATCGAAGATCTTCTGTGCCAAGAGTTAGCTGCCTCCTGAGGGTCATATCCGCTGTTTCTATTCTCATTTCATTGACCTCAACTAGCACATCAAACAATTGCCTCTTCTGCTTGAAAAGTACATTAGACGCACCGACAACGAACCCTTGCACGGCCGAATCAGATAATAAATCCAAATATTGTAAAGACAAATAAGGTAAACAAATATATCCATCCTCGAACAATGGTAACGGGAATCCACATTCTGTTTGGTCAATCTGTCCAGTTAAGTTGTATAATCCATCTACGCTCATATCCCTGGCCATCGTAGGACTTTGCTGAGCTTCTACTATAGATTTCTGTATTTTATATTTTTCGCCAATGCTGTGACACTTTTCTCTGCCACTTGTTAATTCCTGCCGGTCAACAACATCTGATAAAATTGACTCATCGAAACTCTGCCTGCTTACTCTATCTTTTTCTTCCATCAAGTTTCCACTCTCTTTTGGGGAGAGTTCTTCATCTAATTGATTTGAACCATTAACAAGAGACTCTTTGAAAGAATCTGTATCTGCAGTATCCAGTTTCTTATCCTCTTGTATCACAGGAGGAACTGGAGACAATGGTCTTGAAAGACTAAAATAAATTTTAACATTTTATAGTCATCAGAATAATATATATACGTGAGTGAGATATGGTGAGTGATCCAGTAGGGTGAGAAACACGCCTTAGTTATTACCCAAAGATGGTAACATTGACAATGTCAAAGATTTATAAAAAAAATTACAGTAGAGGTGACTTACCATCAGGTGACCTATTTGCTAGCTAACTTATTATAAAAATATATTATTTTAAAAAAATGTGGGGTGATATTTTATGTTCTCTTGTTATTACACATACATTATTTTCTTTGTCACAGAATACCTTACAGTACAATCCCTTTACAACGGCTTACGCCTACACTGAACAACAGCTTAATAAACTCTTATAATGAACCATTGTTATATTGCTTATCTATATATATAAAAATCTCTTGTCACAGTTTTAGTGTTTATACTCCTCCGAAACGACCGATTTTGATGAAATTTGATGATAATATTTCTGTATTTGTCACACTCCCGTGCCACGAAAGGCACGTAAAGCCGTTGGCCCTGCTTCTTACCTGAATTTTTACCGTTCGCGTCGGTTTACCGTCCTATCGGATTATGAGAGTGCGCCTGTGTTTACGCACACACTTTTGCACTATTATAAGTCTTGCGTAGTTGGCAAATCTTTCTTGAGATTGGTCTTCGCGGTTGAAATCGGTCAGGAAAAAAATATTCTTCGGAGTGTCCTGCGAGGGGTCTCAGAGGCATACCATGGCGGCGATAGTCGGTGGAGATCTCTCGCTGCCGAGCGTGATTAACGCCATGTTGGAAATGGTCTCCTTCTGCGAGAGTGTAATGTCGCAAAAGGAGGCCGCGGAGCGGCAGCCCGGGGAAAATGCCTCCGCTGATTCGATCCGTCGAAGAAGACCGGGGAGAAGGCGTAGGCGCTATGCGCACCTTAACAGCCACCGGGGTTAAGGGGGTTCCCTGTATCTGGGAGCTCCGGGGCGTCACGGTAGCATGCGCAATCGATCCCGTGGCGCCCCCCGACTAGACGGAGAGGATACCGCTGGTTTTTTAGTGGGTATTCCGGCACCTTAAGCGCCGGTGAGCCCCACATACCCTCACTTCATGTGGGGGAAACGCGTAAATGAATTTTTCCAGCGAAAAAAGGGAGGAAATTGTTCCTACTTTTTTATCACACCAAAAAGCGTTGCCTTCTCAATCAACTCTTGCTTTCACATGTGTATATTTAATGTTATTTTTATTATGATTTTAATGCAAAAATGTAAATAAAGAATTAAAATTGATAAATTTCATTTAATACTTTAGGAAAACAGTAATTTATTCAAAATTAAATATAAAATAGCGAATTATAAGTCAAAAAAAGAGTTCAAATTATATTTACATTTGTATAGAATTGAGGTTATCTCATTGGCCGCACACAATCCCTATTATCAAATATGAAAATTTGCTCACTTACACATTCATACACATACAACCGCTAGAATAGAAAGAATTAGTAATAAAGAAAGAGGGGAAAGGTCGCATGGAGGACAATGCTTTTTTGTTACATGACAATTTCTGCCAGGTCACTCTACTTTGCAGTAGTAAAAGAACTTTGTTCCAATAAATGAAAAAATATGTAGAGCATGTTGTACTTTACTTTATGCATTATTATTATATGCCCTGTGCCGAACACACATACACTGTACTGTATGGGCGAATGTTTATATCTTATTGATTAAAAAATGCACGGGATAAAATCCTTATTTTACCCGTACGAAGTCGAGTCGGGCAGCTAGTATATACAAATATAGTTTAAAAAAAAGTTTGTAAGAGTTTAGTGATTAACAAAAATTCTTAATGAGTTTCTAAACTTGTTAGTCAAGTAATAAGCAAAAAATTAAATGCAAGCATCATAAAGTACAAACCAAAGAAGAAAAAGTAGATAACATTACAACTAAAAAATATTGATGAGGGAATTATTTATTTCTTATGTTTAAAGCATAGCATAATTGGCCTTACTTATAAATTTTAATAATAAGTGATTAGTTAAACAATGATGTGTCTTCTTCTTTCAAATGTCAAATCAATAATGATAGAAAGAGCACAGCAGAGTATAACTAAACAGCAGCTACAAAACCAACATTTACAGGTGAGGCTGTATATGTTTAACCCATTTATGAATTCATGTTTTTGATTAGGTTTAAAAATGTTTCAAGTTATATTAATATTTTATGTAATTCTTATCAATCTATTATACTAAATAAAATAATAAAGTCGTTTTTTTAAGGATTCCATTTCATTCTTTCTGTCTTGTCTGCTTAGATCATGTATTTAAAATAAAAGTAGATGTGATAGAACTAGTCATGACTCAGTATGCTATATGTATTACTAATTAAACAAGTATGTTTAATTGATGAATAATTTACAATTTAATCCTAATTTACATTTTAACCTATGTAATAAAAAAATTAAATTATATAGGTAATAATAAAAATATTTCTGTATTAGATAATAAAAAATTAATTTAAATTTCAGTGATGTTTTTGAACTTTTACTCACACAACATTTGCTGATTGAGATAATCCATATTCTAAGCAGCGTGGCATGAGAGATATAAGTGTTAACAATGCTGCTGATAATGCACCGGCTGGAGATCCATATATAAGAACTTTCCTCCTTAATAGTAACAATTTAAATAGCAATAATGCTTTATGTCGCCAACTTTCCACTAATTTTTGAACTGAAAAACCTGCAAATTAATTAATAAGAACCATACAAAGCTGGCATTAATTTAACATTAATCATTTAATTAGATTTTGGCTTACCCTCAAAAGCTTGATCTATTTGAACTGGACAACTATTAAGATGCTTAAAAGCGTCCTCAAGAAGTTTTGTCTGTGAAAAATCACCCTGCAGGAACCATGCTCTTACAACTAACTCCATTTTGACAGCAAGCCGGCCAAAAAGTGGCACTCGACAAATCACACAGACACTTTTTTGGACTGAACTTCTTGTCATGTCTTCAGTTTTTTGGGCTACTTGCTAATTGAAAAATTAAGGTTAAAATTTTCATCTTACAAAATGATAATACATAATATAAATACAGGAGTATTATGTATTCAGCATTATCAAAAATTGTTGTCAAATTCATTATTGCATTGTAATATTATTTTATTTTTACCTCCAATGGAATTTGTCGAAAACATGATATGCCATAAACTGTATGTGCTGGTTCAGTCAAACCAGGTAAGCTAAAAAATATTGTGTCAGAAAGATAGTTGTGAGATCCATCTGGCAAAGCCAAAGCTGGAAGATAACGCCAAGCAGCTGGAAGTTCCGATGGGCGGCCAGCAACCAATTCAGGGTAACAATGCTCCACCTGTACAACAACCAGGTTCAAGGAAGCAAGAAAAACATTGTAACCAATTCATATCATACCGTTTTTCGAATTATATAAACATATATTTTACAACTCGCAAAAAGTTGTCATAAAATAAAAAATAATGTGATAGCTACTGAAATATTTATTATTTTTTCCAAAAACAGTATTGATTAAAGAATATTCATGACGCCTACCTGACAGCCTTTCTTATGGTGAAAGCCCACTACTATAATGTTCAACACAGGTTCATTTATAAACGACATTTTGTTTAAATAAAAACATTCCAACTTAAAGAAACCATAGTTTCGCTAATATATATTAAATTGAAGAACAAATTCACAATCATGAATAACTTTGCGTCACAGGCAGACTGAATTTGACTTATTACTTATTAGTTATTGACATTAGTTACACTAGACATCGTAAGAATCAGTGTTGGCAACAACTAATTTGTGTCTACTGAATTGGTGAGTTCCGTACGTACATAATATAAAATAGTATTATAAGTAAATTTTAACATATTTAACAACGTATTCAGTAATTCGCCAAGACAAAACAGTTATTTTTTTACTAGATTAGGATAAGTTAAATCAACAACCCTAAATTAATATCGTAAAGTTATGTATCGTTTCATTTTAAATTTCGATGATTAGATATATCAGTTTTCTTATTTGGAGAGGTTGTCCATTCTGTGATAATAACCCATATTATTATTATTCCATTCTGTGATAAGAACCCATATTATTAACATTTCGCAATTATAGTATCCTTACCAACCAAATTTTAACCGGTTTATGAAATAGAAAGCATATGAACTTTTGCATTTATAATATTAGTATAGATTAATTATTATAATATAATTTTATATATCATAAAAAAATATACAACTGTTGCTTCTAATTTTCATATGTATTTACTTCTTTTTATGCCATATCTTACCAACCCCATTTCATAAAGTTCATAATATACATTTTACATAAAGTATTGAAAACAATCATATTTTTCTTTTTTAAACAAAATTAATAATCTCTGGGAAAAACCTGGTTTACTTGCGCTCAAAATTAAAATATAAAATAAAATATTTTTATTTTATATTAGGTCAAAAGGTTTTATTTTAATTTTATTGAATATTATTAATTTATGACATTAATTAAATTTTGAATATTTGACTTTATTTAGATATTCAGTAACACATGATTGTTTTGTATCATGTATACATCAGGAACTATTTTATTTGAATGTTTTTATTAGTTGTTGTCATTAAATTATAGGTTAGCACACAATCGATGATATGTTGCAACTTAAGAATTTAAAATTATTACAGTTTTTCAAATAATCTTCCACACATTACTTCCACATAGATCTAAGAACAGCGTTACAATTTGAAAAAGAGTTTTCTCTAAAAAGTGTTACCATTTACCATTATTATATAACATCAAAATAACACAATCCCATTCAAAGTGAAACGTACAACATTCGTAATCTGTATTTAATAGTCATTGGCCATCTATCTCAATATCATTTTGTCGACATCTGTACTGTGGTTGCAAATTTTGATTTGCAAATAAATATTTAGTGTTTTGTTACTTAGTGTAGAGATATTAAATTATTAATGAACTGTTGAGCATTTTATTACGTTTTTGTTACTTAACAAAAATAAATGTGTTTTGATGGTGAATTAGAGAACTATTATTGTTTACAATAAAATCCATGCGTCGCCATTTTCGCACTTATTGCAGTGACATTTTATTAAGTCGTGGTTTAGAATACTTTAATAAATGGACAGTGTGATTGATATATTTTAATTTGGTAGCACAGTGCCTTTACGAGGATTTTTCTTGACTACTCACGTCCTAGAAAAGGTTAGAAAATTAATTTTAAACTTATTACGAAGTTACTACTACCTAAGTCGGTACTTACATTTTATTGTAGGCCTCATTTAAATTATAAGTAGCATATATTTTAAATATTTCACATGAGAAATGTGGTGTATATTTCTCATTACCCATGATGGTTATCTAAATGTCAAAATTATAATATCTGTTTATATTTATTTTTGTTTGTATTTAAATTTCGAAGTATATCACTATAATCTTGCGCTTTATTGTTTGTAGAAATCTTTATACGTCTGTTTTTAATACCCAATTTAGTATATTTTTTTTATATTCAAGTGTACACTTTGTTGTTATCTGAACCCTCTAAACCATTTTAATGGTTTATTCTAATAGTAGTATTTTATTTTTCATTTTCATAAGACTATTGAGAAAAGAAGTTTTGCCAGCTTTAGGTAAAATTATATTGATGAGTAATTTTTATTGGTAATAGTGAATCCCACATCAAAATAAATCAGTTTTATTGATATAAACAATAAACAGTCAAATATTACTTATTAAATAAAATTTATTATTAAGCTTTCAGTACATATCCTTTTTTATATAAATATTTGTGTTATTTATCTGTAGATTACTTGACCACATTACAAACTTTTTAAAGGTGATGTTTATAAATGTTCATAATTTCATGGGAGAGTATTATATTTGCTATAACAAGTCAGAACATGTTAATATGAAGATTATCTAGATTGCGCTTAGAATGATAAATTTGCATAACAATAGACCTTCTTTGTATTTTTGTAAGTAATATCTGTGATATTTGAAACTGTCCAAGTGCAACCCTAACATATTGAAGGACAACCAGTTCACTTATAACTTCTGGTTTCACATGCATAAAATTATCATAATACAATTCTTTTAAAATAATATTCATATTTGCTTTTGATATGTTCCTCAATTAACATATTTACACAAAATGAAACTTACGAAAGCAATCATTTATATGTTGCTTGTTTTATAGGTTTGCTTTAAAATAATTTATTAAAAAATTTGAATAAACTTCAATATTGCTAAAATATTGAAAATCGAAATAACTTCAGACAAAAAAAATTAAAACTTTTGTCATTCTTAAATAAGTTGAATTTAAGTTGATAATGTCCACTTGCAGGATTCAATGGATAACAAATTAGACCCGTCGGCATGACTGAAAAGGTGCTATACCCAGGTAAGTACTCTTACTTAGAAAATATATGATTATTACTTATATAAATCATACAATTGTTAAATAAATGTTGGTTATCTGTTTTTTACGTATACCTTCAGATTTGTTAAATAAATAATATTTTTGTCAAATATTTAAGAAATGTTTGTTTGAATATCAATTTCTTTAAACTTTAATGGTATTGATAAAGAATCAGTTATATAATGTTTAATTTTGAAAGTGTTTAAAAGACAGCTCCAACTAAATGCTATCTCTTGTTATAAACACCTTAAGTAATTGTTTTAAATTACATAAAAGAGTAAGTTTTCAGTTGTTAAAAAAAACACTAGCCATGGTATAAGTTGCATTTTGTAATGATAATATCTATTTACATTGAGATAACAAAATACAGCTTGTTATGTTATCTGTAAGTGATATATATAACATTACATTTTATAAATAACATGTGTGTAGTTTTAAATTTAATTGACTATTAAAACCATTTAGCTTGTATTCTTATATAATATTTATTAATTTGTTCTTTATTATTAAGCAGAAAAAATTTATGCAAATATATTTTGCTATATTAACCGCATTAAATTTAAACCTTTTTAATTAGATTTTTTTCTTAAATTTAAATAATATATAAAATTTTCTATAAATATATTTCATCCGTGTATAATACTGGCACTCTGACAAAAAATATTTTATAAATAATATTAAGCTGAATGCATCGTTGTTTATTTCATGGCGATAATAGAATACTGCCACACTCTTTAATATTTGAGGTATGAGGAGGAAAATGTGGTTGAATTCTTTATTTATGACAAGGCATTTATTAATTTCACTGATACGCGATTTTTATATATTTTATCGCTTTATATGTTTTTGCCTTATATAATTTATTTTACATGGGAGAGATTCATAAAAATCATGTAATAGTGATAAGTACTAAATAATATAAAAAATACATACAGTGGTGGTCGTATAATTAGAAACACTACCAACGGTCCTTGACATTATGTAAAATACTTCACCGCAATCGTTTTTATTTTGAAATTAAACAATAAATAGGACAACAATATGTTCAATGATTTACTACCACAAGTGCAGTTTCAATATTACATTCATCATCATCATTTCAGCTGGAAAACGTCCACTGCTGGACAAAGGCCTCCTCCAAGGATTTCCACGATAGTCGGTCCTGTGCTACCCGCATCCAACGGCTTCCCGCGATCCTCACGACATCGTCGGTCCACCTTGTAGGGGGCCTGCCCACGCTGCGTCTTCCGGTTCGTGGTCGCCACTCGAGAACCTTTCTGCCCCAGCGGCCGTCAGTTCTGCGAGCGATGTGCCCCGCCCACTGCCACTTCAACTTAGCAATTCTTCGGGCTATGTCGGTTACATTGGTTCGCCTGCGGATTTCATCATTCCTGATTCGATCTCGCAGGGAAACTCCGAGCATAGCCCTCTCCATTGCTCGTTGGGTGACCTTGAGCCTTCTTATGAGGCCCATAGTGAGCGACCACGTCTCTGATCCATAAGTCATCACTGGCAACACACACTGGTCGAAGACTTTCGACTTAAGACACTGCGGTATTTTGGATGAGAAGATATCGTGTAGCCTCCCGAACGCTGCCCAGTCGAGTTGGATTCGACGATTGACCTCCTCGTAGTTGGACCTACCTAGTTGGATGTTCTGACCTCGGTAAACATAATTGTCGACAACTTCGAGTGCAGAATTTCCAACCTTTACTTGAGTGGGTGCAACATGGATGTTCGACATGATTTTCGTCTTGCCCATGTTCATTTGTAGACCCACTTGTTGAGAGACCCTGCTGAGGTCATCGAGCATAGCGCCGAGGTCTTCCAAGGTCTCAGCCATAATCACTATGTCGTCGGCAAATCGAAGATGAGTGATGTACTCGCCATTGATGTTGATGCCAAATCCCTTCCAGTCCAGAAGCTTGAAAACATCTTCCAATATAGCGGTAAACAGTTTCGGAGATATCACCTCCCCCTGTCTTACGCCTCTCTGCAGTTGGATAGATTTTGAGTTCTGATTCTGGAGTCGGACTGACATGGTGGCGTTCTCGTACAAGCACTTTAACACCTTGATATACCGATAATCGATTTGGAGAGACTTTAGCACGGCCCAGGTTTCGATCGAATCGAAGGCTTTCTCATAGTCCACAAACGCTAAGCAAAGTGGCTGGTTATACTCCTCAGACTTCTGTATAACTTGCCGCAGCGTATGTATGTGGTCTACGGTGCTAAAGCCTTTTCGGAAACCGGCTTGTTCGGGTGGCTGGAAGTCGTCAAGCCTTCGCTCGAGACGATTCGTAATGACTCTCGAAAACAACTTGTAGACATGGCTCAGCAATGAGATGGGTCTGTAATTCTTCAAAAGGGTGTTATCACCCTTTTTAAAGAAAAGCACCACCACACTTCTGCGCCATGCCTTTGGCGTTTGACCCTTGGCTATGAGGGTGTTAAATAGCCTCTAAAGAGCCCTGAGGATTGGTGTACCACCTGCCTTCAGAAGCTCAGCTGTAATACCATCATCACCAGGTGCCTTGTTGTTTTTGAGTTGTTCGAGAGCCATTCTAATCTCGGAAAAGCTGACATCCTGAAAATCTTCGGTGTAATGTCGGGTCAATCTTGCTCTGGGATCTGCAGCTTGACTACTGACAGGTGATTGCCTTGTCGTGTAAAGCTGACCGTAGAACTTCTCAACCTCTTCCAACAGCTCAGATTTAGACGTGACGACTCTACCATCCTCAGTTTTCAGCCTCGTCATTTGACTCTGCCCAATAGACAGATATCTGGCGAACACTTTGGAGCCTTTATTCCGCTCGATGGCCTCTTTAATATGCATTGTATTAGATTGGCGAGTGTCGCGAGTCAGAGACTTTGAAATCCGTCTATTGAGCAGCCGATAACTAGCGGCATCATCTGAGGACGACAGAATCATTTTCCGACTTTCCTCCATTAGCTGCTGGGTAGAGGCACAGATCTTTTTGT
The DNA here is from genome assembly GCA_905220585.2 of Nymphalis polychloros. Taxonomy (NCBI): domain Eukaryota; kingdom Metazoa; phylum Arthropoda; class Insecta; order Lepidoptera; family Nymphalidae; genus Nymphalis; species Nymphalis polychloros. The sequence goes on from HG992247.1 coordinate 9,117,701, forward strand.
TTTCATTTGTACGGCTGGTCTTGAAGGCCTTAGACCCAGCCGTATGGACAGCTTCCACAAACCTGTCGTTGTATGTGTCCACTTCTTCGCAGTCTGCTAGGCATTCGAAGCGGTTTTGGAGTTCGAGCTGAAAGGTTCCGGGATTATGGATGTGGGAAGGTGAGGGTCGGAGCGTAGACTTCATCAGTCGGGATCTCTCGAATTTGACATTGAGATTCAATGACCCTCTTACTAGTCTGTGATCGCTCCCAGTTTTCACTGCATTGATCACAGAGACGTCATTGAATATACATTAAATGAAATATTACATTACGGACAAACATTGAAATCAGTTGTAAGGTATGAACAATAATGGTCAACTAATTAGAAACAACAACAAAAAAGTATAAAAAAACAATTTTTTTTTAAGTATTAGTAATTAGTATTGTTATTTACGAAATAGCTACTATCCACAGCCAATAGTTATAATTAATATTTAGTGGCGTGTCCCTTATTTTCAATAACAGCACTGCAACGACGTGGCATTAATACAATCAATTTCATAAATTTTTCTAGGGGGATTGAATTCCATGCTTCAACAAATGCTTCATATAGTTCGTTTTGACTGGTGTTACGTTTGTTTGAGACTTTTATTTTTAACAATATACCAGAGATTTTCTATCGGGTTTAAATCCGGACTATTTGCTGGCCAGTCTAAAACGGATATACGCTGTTCGCAAGGAAACATTTGATGCGTGTGTTTATCGGGTCATTGTCATGCTGAAAGATCCTGGTTATAGGCAAATGATTGTCCGAGTAGGGAATCATTTTGTGCTCTAAGATATTTTTGTATTGCCATTGATCCATTGTACCGCCACCGTGCTTGACTATACTCCTTGTGTATTTATAATTAAAAGCATTGTTTACATGACGTCTAACATAGCGCTTTCCATCGGAATTTACCTTTATTTATTTTTGTTTCATCTGAAAATAACACTTTTTCCATTCTCGTACCGTCCAATTAACATATTTTTTAGCGAATAATAATCGCTTCTCTCGGTGTTGCTTGGTAAGAAGTGGTACCTTTCGAGAGATTCTTCCAACCAATTTAGCTTCCACTAATCTTCGGCGTATCAGTCTTGATGAGATGTTTCTCGGGTCATCAGGCGAAATAACTTTGTTTTTAATCTGGTTGGAGCCTTTACTTTGGACTTTTCTAGCAACACGAATGATTAGCGTATCTTCTCTGGGAGAGGATTTTCTTGGCCGAGCCTTTCTACGAACATTTTAAACAGTTCCATGTGTTTTATAATGATCAATTGCATTAAAAACTTCCTTAACAGAATAATTTAAATGTTCAGCTATTCTTCTGTACGCCCACTTATGATCTATATGTAAATTAACAATGATTTGCCTAGTTGACGCATCATTACTTTTATTTTTGCCCATTTTGAGCAAAATAAAATTCAGATTAAATTTTGAATTGCCGCCAAAATAATAGAAAAAGAAATGTTATTCGCCAATTTAAAAAAAAAAGAACGAGCTATGGGTGCTTTTTTAAAATGTTTCTAATTAGGCGTCCAAGCGGCCAGTAACAGAAAATAAACTCCTACATGTGTAAGACTCATTTTGTAATTAAAAGTAAGATATGTTTTATATTTTATTCATTTAATGAGTTTTTTATTTGAGTGGCTATATTATTGCATGATTACTAATTATTGAATGTGTATATTTTTTACGAACATTTGTATGTTGAAGTTATACTTTCTTTATTCATAAGAAGTGCTTCTAATTAAATGACCACCACTGTATATAACTAAACTATTCGTTGTAATGATTTATTATTATTACTTATAAGTACGATGCCTTATTTATTGAAACAAAACTCTAATCAATCAATATTATATAGTGGATATAGGAAACAAGTATTATCGATGATTTCGTTTTAGTTATAACTACGAGTGTTTATGGACCCAATTAAATAGTTGGCAATATCTGTGTTTGCTATTCTTCAAAAACTTATCAAAAATTATGTCAAATTTCATACTTAAAATACACAATTATTGTTGATAAATTAACGTAATAAAATAAAGTTCTGTCACGAACGCGTGTCAAATTTACTTTTTTAAAGACTTCTTGCAACTTTTCTGGTCATCACGCGTTGGTGACAAACATCTCTGTAGTTGCCTTAAATTGTCAACAGAAATAATAAACAAATGTCGAGAAACCGTATTTCCGTTTTAGGCGGTAAACATCGAAGAAATACGCGTGTTGCTGCAGATATTTAATTACTGTGTGTACGCTTGCCCAGTTGGAAACAGAAACATGTCTGTCACGTGGACGAATGAATTAACCGAAACGTTAATAGATTTATATCACAATCAAACTGTACTATGGGATTCAAGTGACGTAGATTACAAAAATAAAAATAAGAAAAAGGATGCATGGAAAACTATTAGCGATATTATGGGGCTACACGAACTTGAAATTCAAAGGAAAATAAAGAATTTGACGGCACAGTTTTATAGAGAGAAAAAGAAATTAAAAGAGGACAACAAATCTGGATCCTCGACTTCCGACACTCCTCGATGGTTTGCTTACCAACGGCTTCTTTTTTTAACCGACAGAAATGAACACAGGTCATGTGTGGAAAAGGGATTAAATGAAACACATGTAAGTATGGAACAATATTATTATTGTTTATTTATATCCAACAACCGAAAAATGCATTTTGCATAAGTATATGAGGCATAGTGACGTGTACAGTGTAGTAGAAAGCTTTTTTGTATTAAGTTTACGCATAATTGCCTGCTTTATTGACGGGTCGCGCGGCAATATTTTCCTGAAGATTATAATGTGCTTATAAAATTACGAAAACGTTTTCTGACTCTCTTCGTGCTCTTTGCAGTCTTCAGTAAATATTGTGATTCTTTTTCCTGAGCACTGGATATTCGTTAAAGGTCAATTTGCCTGCCTTATCCTGTCGTTTGAGTTCGAAAGCCTGGTGTTTTCTCGTCTATTCAGAGATGAACATTTAATATTCAACATATTTTCATTTTGTTCTTGCACATGTTACAAAAACAATTCTTTCATATTTTTCGGTCTTCCTCTATCCATATTCACATATAACACTATTATTGTAATATGGCATTCATATGATAATCTTTTACCTTTCAGCTTTTCTGTCACAGTAGGTACTTGCACTTCCTACGTACTAATTTCGTATTAAGTTTCTCCATACATTAATTATAATGTTTTCTTCTCGGCAAAATGCATTTACATTTTATTCCACACCTTAGTCATTTAAGATATCACTCCGACCTATTCAAGACAAAAGGTCATTTGACAGTTTTAGAAATATTATTCTTTACTTTAAGGGGAATTCGAAGATCACACAATCACAAATAACCCCATGTGATCTATCGCCATTACAGCCAAGGTAACAATGGAAAAGAAAAAGCATCGCCACACTACCGTTCAATGTCGCCACCATTAATATGTAGATAAAAAAATCGCTTTCGCCGTGTTGTGGTGATCGAACCATAACATGTTTTCCACCTTGTATTCTTACTCGTTGTGAAAAAGTCTATAATTGTTGAAGTGTGTTGTCAGCACTTTCCCGTTTTCGGCATTTTTGAGAATCTGTAAAAAGAATTGCTTAAAAGTATTTATTCATTTATTTTAGGATTCTGGTATAGAAAGAAGCACTGGCGAAGAAAGCTCTCAAAATCAAAACCCTTTACCAAATGAAGTTAATGCAAATGATACAATGTCCGATCCGCATCCAGGATATTTAAGCGTGTCAGATATTAGAAAAAATATAAAAGGCTCAAAAAGGAAGGTTTCAAGTTGTGATCTACTACAACAAGAAGGGTCTTATGACATATTAAAAGAATTTCAAACTAAGAAATCTCGTAATAGATTCACTATTTTTGGGGAACATGTTGCAGCAAAAATAGAAGCTTTAAAATCAAGCTATGCCCAAAATGTAGTCGAGCATTTAATATCAAATATTTTATTCGAAGCAAGCATCGGAAAATATGACTATCCAGCTGCTAGACAAATGAGTCCATTTTCAACACATTCATCAAATTCAAGTTTTTCGCTTATGCATACACATGCATCGCCACAATACGCGTCACCACCTTCACCACAGTTAGAATACCCACAAACTCAGAATACACCACACACTGTACTACAAATAGAGCATGAACCATCTACGCCAAAATGTGCATCAGCAATATCACCAAAATTAGAATACATATAAGCAATACACGTTGAGTATTTTGCCTGAGTCTATAAATTTTCTGTTTTTCCCTATTATATAATGATTTGTTTGAAAATATTTTAAATAAATAGGACATGTATTACTAAATGCGTTTTTGTTTATTTTTGTCATCGAATCCGTGACATTCCGAACGAAAGCTTAGATTTAGAAGAGCTTATGCCTATGAGGCCGTTCAAATATTATTATCGATTATAATAATAAAATACACCCTTCCGGATGTTCATGTATGGCTAAATTTCAGGAAATAATTTTAAATTCTTAATATATTAAGGAAGTATACGGATTAAATACATGTTTCGAGATATGATAACATTTCTGTGATTACTCAATTTTCTTTTTTTGGTTTAAAAAGATTTAGTTTTCTATTCAAAATAAATCAGTCTCATGAAGAAACCTTTTAATAAGTAACGCTTACACGTTACTCAAAGTATGTATTAACACAATCCTTTCACGTACATATGTGTTTTCTTCAAGACTTGGTCGTACTTAAAAATAAACGATCGTTGCGTCTGCAAGTCTCGGTGTCAACAAAATAAAAACAATAGCAAACACAACTGCCAACTATTTATGTGGAAACGTAGCTTTGTAAGGCTTAAAGTTCATCTACGGATCCCTACCAAAGCAGGGGCACTTACATTCAGCCAGCACGCAGTTGTCACTTTATGTTTATCTGTGTCGCGTGATAGTTGTTGCGAAAACGACATTTTTAGAAAAAAGTTATGTTTCTTTTTATAATAAATTTCTTACATGTATCAAAATCGAATCTAGGTTCAATGGAAATGTTGGACAAATAATATAATAACCTATGGCTTTTTGTGCCCTTTTAACATTATTTCCAAATTATATATTATAATAAGCATTATTAACAATGATTTTAAAAAGTTTAAATATGTTATAACTTAATAAAACAAATTAAAGAAATATTCCACACACACATACGCATTTTGTTACAGGAACCGTTTTATAACATTTGATTACGTTGCATGTCTTGTGAAAGAGATGGAGTATTTGAACTAGAACGACTAAGAAAGATGGCTAGTATTTGTCACTTTTATGTATTATTACGCAGATCAACCAATCGGCGCACTTTTGGCATAGCCTAACCAAAAGATGGCGGAATCTGAAGGCACAAGTATTTTACGCGGTATACTCTTATTATTATAGAAACATAGTACTTAATTGAAGAATAGGTTAAATGATTATTTTGTTATTGCATAACTGACAAAATTATCAGTTCTGCAATGCTATATAATATTTGTCGCATAGTAATAGTACGATATTTTTTTCAGTGATCGTGATTGTTGAATTTGTCAAATCTAAAGAAATATTTCCATGTACTTATCGTTATCGAACTGAAATGTTACTTTTCAATTATATATTATTCATATAACGATAGAACAAAGGCAATCAAGTATGGGGGAAGATATTATACAGATAGATAAAACATGATAGAAATTAAAAGTGAAAAAATAGCCATTTTTTACCTACGACGTCACACCTGCACATGAGCTATGTTTGGATATATAACTCGGAACAAACAATATTTTCTGTCTTTAAATAGAAATACACAAATAATTGTCGGTGTTTAAATGTGCTATAAGATGCCTTGGGTTTTATTTTAGCGCCGTAATTGGTACACTTGCACTTTCTGTATTCACACGACGGCATTTTAATTTTTTACTGTCACCGATCACAATTAATAGCAAAACATCAACAAACGTCCCGATTCGAATGTACTCTTGTCGTGTATCGGCTTCTTTTCACATTTATATGATTTTCATACATTTTTATTATTATCTATCTATACGTACTAAGATCGTATGTATATAAAGCTGCAGATTTTGTTTGTTTGAACGCACTAATCCCAGAATCTAATACTCCTATCCAAAACAATGTTTTGCGTCAGGTAACCCATTCATTAAGAAAGGTTACATATATATTATACGAAATCACGCTACGAACCATGGGGACGGAGCAGTACACTTAATACGGATGAATCCGCTCGGAGCATCTAGTATATATGAACATTATATTATTTTAAGCCTATGTACATGCGCACGTGATGTCCGCAGACGTATGGAAACAATATTTAACCAATGAATATGTACTGACAGGGACTTGTAGCAATAATATTGATAAGATATGAACATAACCAAAGAATACCAAGTAGATGTTTTTATTTTTATTTAAACGAGTATTCAAATTGATTGTTAATAATAATAATAATGCTTAAATCTTCATCAAAACAACTTGAAATACGTACCTACTCTTAAGCGGAGAGATATTAATAATATATTATAGCAAATTAAGTTAAAATTACATATAAATGTAAATAAATATTAATAGTATTATATTTTCCTTATTTAATTACGTTGTCGTCGGGTAAAATTATAGAAGAGCTTTTCACTTATGAAAATTTAATAGAAACGTATTTAATTTAAAATAATGTAATAATATATATTCTGATATTTTTTATAAATAACGAGCATCGGCATGTTTTTATAAATAACTAATTTTGTTTTAGTGTTTCACATCTCGGCAGGTGATTTTAAATGTAGGACGCTCTAGATTGTCATCCGTACTATCGATTCAATTATATTCTTGTTAATTACAACTGAATAATAATACCATATGAATAAAATAAATATTATTTATTTACTCATTTGATAGTACTGTAGAGGGCACATTATATCCATTATCCATTGTTAAAAAACTGTAATTTTTCTCTGGCAGATTCTAGACGGCACAGCCTACATATAAGTATTTGGTCATCTCTGCACATAGATAATAACGCTTTCTAATGAAATAATACACGGAAATGTTTTGTTTGTACATTGTCAATATACGTTTTTACGCCTAGTGGCTGAAAAGCTTAGTGGGTCGGTGTAGGTAGAGTAATATTAGTGTAAACGAAATGTTTGAACTCTATTGATGTAATCATATAACACCCGAGTGATTGTGTATAATACTTACACGTTACTTACTATTATTGCGTTTAAAAATTGTAATAATCAACATGATAAATTCAAGGTTAACGAGCAGCGTATCGATTTTCATTTACCCTACGACGTCTTCGTCCGTAAATTGCGTTTCGCTATAAATTGTTAATAATACCACGACATATCCCCTTAACATAATGTCACGTGGTTACGGCGTCATGGATGAGTCGTCACCCGAATCAATAAAGATTCTAGATTGTTCCAACTCGACTATTGATCTATAGTCTCTCCTTATACAGAATAACTTAAAGTGCCAATTCGTATGGTGTCGCTAGATGTAAGATTCGCTGGAGGATATCAACTTGGCTATTTTTAAAGTACGTGTGTTTCGAATAACTCGCTTGTTGCATTAAATATTTAAAGTGTTTGCCATATTATTATTACGTTTGTATGTTCACTTAGCTTTTGCCAATTTATTAGTTAAGTGATTATATGATCCAAATTAAAAATATGTATATACATATTATTTAACTGATACAATAAATCTATGGTGCTATTTGATCACTATTTTTGAAAGCAATAATTTAGAAGACATAAACGTTAAGTTATATCGAAGTTAGTAAAAAGGGATTCATTACATACCAGTTGTATATTAAATGTTTCTGATAGTTTTAATTCTAAGTCATGTTTCATTACGGAAGCGTTTTAACTGTTTAATATTCGAACATATAAGTTTATCCGTTTAAACAAAATTGCAAAAATGTCTTCCCAATCCATGACCTGCTTTAGTTGTTTAAAAGAATTTACTTTTTCAAGATTATGCTACGAAACGATTGTCCAGTGTATTTTTAAATAATGGCCTTAATAATTGGCTGAGAAATAACTATCAATACGTTTTTTTAATGTCCGTATAAATGCCACGGAAAACAAGCTCAATTGTCATATTATTCGTAATGAAAGGAGCTACAGTTCGTTCGACAGTGTACACAATTACACACACATACGCATGGTCGCGTGAAAAATATATGGAATTTAAGCCATGAAACAAACGCTTATGTATACCGGTCTTGTTTACTCTATGACGCGGTGCATGTGCATCAGTTGACGCATCGCGGTCGGATCTTTTACATAGAGCGCGAGTCGCGAGGGCCGAGGAAGTATGTAAAACGGGTATATAAGACATGGATCGATGCCGGGGACCGACACCCGCAGACTCGTTCCCAATTCTATCTGTCTTTTGAGCTCTCATCGTTTTCTCAACAAAGTGTTAACCATTATTTTTACAAGTTTGATTAAATATATAAACATATAAATATAAGTTATTTGAGACGTTGGACCAAATTTATTTTCTAAGGTATTTGTTTGCTCAAATACAAGCAAAATAAAATAATAAAAAAATCTTATTTAGTTTATTTATTTAATTAGTATTGATTAATAAGAGATATATTCTCAAACCACAGAAAAAAAAATCTTTAGATTTAAGGTTGCTTACAAATATAAGAGTGATATTATAAAAGATTGGATATATCTATTTCGTCAAAGAAAATCTTTATTCTTTGAAATCAAGCACGGCACATGCGCACCCCTGTGACCTTGACGTCCAGTGACAGCTTAGGGGAAGAGTGTAGCATTTCTTTTGTACATTTTAAGGGAACTACATTTTTTATAAAGTACAAATACATACTTATTTACCTAAAATCTTATAAAAGCTGTACAGCGTGTTATATATCGATTCATTTTAAGAATATGAATAAAAATTTGTCCTGGAAAATATAAATTACAGTCAATGTTCGCGATGTGCCCGTTGTAGAGGAATGCATAGTAGCAGAAAGCACAATATTATTTACACATAGCAAAATTGTAGTTCTAAGTCTAACACATAATAGGGCCACTGAACTGGGCTGGGTGCCGCTCTACAAGCACGAGTGAAACCCGCTCGAGGTCATTGAACCGTTCATTTTGCTGCATCCGTTGCAAATACTCTTGTGCGCATCGCTGTTGCCCGCCACCAATTCCGTCGAATGAATATACCAGTTTTTCACTGCTTAGCCAAGTGAAAAAGTGGTCGACGCTAAAAAGAAACAACGAGCGAGTTGACTTAGCAATAGAAAGTTGATGCCGCGTTCACTCTTAGTAATTGTGTTTAATAAATAGGTGGCAATTTACAATTTGAACTATTGAATTGAAAGACGCATTCAGTTCGGTTTCTGTTTGTTCTCGTCTTTTCGTTCTGAACCGATAAGCTCTTCGTTTTGTTACATAACAATAACTAGTAAACCCATAAATCATAAGAAGTTATACCTTTACTTTACTAAATACATTAATTTAGTTTATTTTATATCACTTTTTTTAATTATAGTGTATTATATAATATAATATTGAAAATATCTAGATAATATAAAATGCATTTTATATTAAAATGTACAAATTGTAATATTTTACTTGTAACTCTTATGTTGGAACTAGAAAGTAGAGAAACAAGACGTGGCCATTGTGAATAATACGTACGTATGTAATACTATGTATGCACACATATATGTAGGTGTTCTTTATATATATATCATAGTATCGTATTGCGTGCTCTCGCTGCTAGTGTGCTGTCCATCTCTATCAGACAGATAATTAAAATATAAGTAATTGATATCTTCTGTTTATAAGGTCTCTACAAAATTGAATTATTATTTTTTGACATTAAGATCTGTTTTATAATGGTTACGATGACGTCAAAACGATATAATTTATAAATAAAAAAAGATTTTCATAATTCGATATAATAATGTCTGATTTTAAAACGTACGAGTATCATTTGGTTATTTTTTCTATCCATGACTTCTGTATTTTATATTTTAGTGTTACATTCTGCGGCTTTCGCCGACGCGAAGCTTATCGACCCAAACCGCCGGATCGCAATTTACAAGTGAACTCTTTGTACTGAGCCGAGGTCTCCCTCTACTTATTTACGGGTCACATAAATTATCTGCACATCTCGATCGTCTTCTTCCGATATATTCCTATATTTTAGCAATGTTTTACAAAACACAATCATTGTTACGTATACCTCTGTTATGGTTCTTCAGGATTATTTGAACCCTTTTAATTTTATCATGTATTTTTCGACATATTTTTAATGCTCTTAGGAATTTTAAATTATGATATGTGATTGAATTTTCTCTTATTTGTATGTTAAGGTAGAATCAGATGTAGGTAACTAGTAATCGGTTTTTGTTTGCGTCGTTATTGTTCATTTTTAATTATATTGATATCCAGAAAAACTTATTAGTTAAGAATTTTCATTAATCTAAATTTTGAAAAATAGTTGCCATGTTATCAATTATCAGTGTCCATTTAGACGACCTATGTACCACAAAAACTTTTCTGTTGTATAATTGCATCATATGCATAATCTTATAAACTTGTGCTATATTAATTAATGAGTATTAGTTTTATAAGTGCACAGAAATCCTCACAATTTAACAGCGATGTACATCTGTTTTTATTATGACGGCTTACGAACAAAATTCTCGCGGTAGCGTCCTCCTTTTTGCGATTTCACCGCTCTTGACTTTAAAGACCTAGTAAATCTCCATAGCATTTTTTAAAATACAATAAAAAAAGAAATATAATACGTAAATATTATTTTTTAATGGGTTCAATGGCGGCAAAGTAACAATTACAGATTGCACCGACGCTTCAGATAAGTGAGAAGGGAAAGAAAGTCTTTTAGTGTCGACTTTTGTAGAAGGGGAAACAGTGGGTGTTTAGGGGTGCGGTCGGTGGTAGGAGTTGTTATATAGTGACGCGATCACGTGTACATTTTGCAGCCTGTATTGATCCTGTCGTCTTTTTCTTGTTAAATGCGGTAACACTGCGTGATTGCCAACGATTTACCTACTTTAATTAAGCGTTATTCAGTATTTATTGCTTTTTATTTTAATCAAAAGAACACAACAATCTTTATTCAATTCTCCCCTCAATTATCTGTACGAATAACATCCATGTTGCGAACAATAATATTGTGAATATAATATCGTATAAGCATTTCAGCAAAATGTGAATTTCTTTTATTTGTTTAAATACCAGTTTTATATATTTTTAATTTAATTGTATGTAGAGAACAGATTGTATATGATAGTAGCAGGTCGCTTGCAGGAGTGGTCCCAAGCGATTTGCCATGTTGTGGCACTCCGCTGAACTGTGTTGCCGTTTGGGTGTGGGCCATTTTTCCTTGCTTTATTTTATTTATGTCAAACAAACCTATATAGGTATCGGGTCGGGTGCATGGATTATATACTGTAATGTTTTCAATATTTTATAAACTATGTATCTTTATTTTATCATCATGCCAATCTCCTCTCTTGTAGACCAAGCTACTTATACAAATTATTGTTTTTAATATACATAGACTTGACATTGAAAAGACAATTTGTATGGATGATTTAATTCGCTAAAAAGTTAATAAAACATTTGTCACCGGGTTGAACTATAACGTTAGTTTATGGCAAGCGGCCGGGAAAAGTTAGACAAGAGACTGAAAAGAGGCGTGAGAGCTTAGTGAAGTAGAACGAGATGCGAGATTTGTATGCGTGCGCTCTATTTTGGTCGCGGTGGCACACTCGACGGCTAATCGGCGCGTCACGTGGCCAGCGCCGGAAGGATGGGGGGTGAGGCCTCGCGGGACGAGGCTGGGGCGTCGGAATGCAGTCACCACCGTTCGATGCACGGCTCGCCGATTGATCGTTTAACCGCTTACCACTAAACCATTATACACCTACTGTTAAAACTCCATCAGCCATTTGTATTTCGACCATAACAAACGAGTTTACAAAAAGCGAATTTACAGAAACTAAATCGTTTACAATTATTAAAAATCGGTTCCTTCTGATTACTCTTACTTTTTCGAATATCTTACAAGTAGGGTTCAATTCGCAATTTCCGTAAACATGAAATCATTGATGTATAGCTTTTTTACTTTTACTTGAAATATTTATATGAGCCCATGTTAGGATAAAATTGTGGAGTACGAGCAAGTAATTGCACCGCGCGGATTGCAGGCAATCGCCCCCGCACCGCGCCCCGGCGCCCCGCTCTCGAACACCGTAAGTAAACAGTCTGGTGTTTATCCGCGTCTCGCTCGCACCGACCGCGTCGCGTCGCGCCTCTGAGGTGCACTCACTGTTCCTATTATTTTCGTGACGGGTATTGCGCCGAAGCCGATTCCCGCATCCTCACCCCGAGACGCGAGGTCCGGTCTCGCGGTAGAGGCGACGGCGACGGCCGTTCGCATCACGAGCCAGTCCACGCCCGGGGCCGATTGTCGTATAGGTTCGCGCCTAATGAAACTTGCGTTTCGTTACCTCGTCCTCATCGGTCCCTATTATATATCTAATTCAGTAATATAGCGCAAAGCGCTTTTCGTAACAGTAGACGAAACTAATAGTGTGCGACGGTAGTCGGTTTAGTGTTCGGATTGTGTGCTGATGATAAACGTGAATGTGAATGGGGTACGGAGCGGAGTTGGAAGATGCATTTCAAGGAGTCGTTTGCGATGAGCGATCGTCCGAACGAGCGCGGCCGGCGCAACTCCCGCTGCAAGGGTGGGTGTCTACTATCTGCGGTGACGGCCGCCAGTGCTCTGCAGTCACTCGCTTAACTCTCGACGACTCACGGCTGTCCGTATACAATAACAGCTGCTCGCTTCTCACTCATATCGCTCACGCGGTCAATTTATTTGTCACTTTGTACACACAGCATAATTGTCAGCGACTATTTTCTGCCAATCATTCGTTCGTTGAGCGTACGTCTACGTAAAGATTCTGTATTGTTGTTTCGTATATTAACGAATATAATGTACATAACGACTGCATAGTTGTATTTGCTAATACTTAAATGAATTAATATTACTTGTTTGCTCTATTGTATCATACGTCGTTAAATGATTATGTTGTAAATCTGAGAATAAAATCAAGACATTATCGAGTTCTTGAAGAATTGATAATAATTAATAGTTACTTACTTATTTTTTAATTGTAAGGATAAAAAGTTAAATTGTCATAAAAATAAACATTAAATAATTCTATTGTTTATAAAAATAGTATAAAATTAAACAGTATGAGAACGAAAATATATAGACATATACAAATATTTTAAAATTAAATCAAATATTTGAAAAAAATATAATCGGTTGGCAGAGCTAACTAGTTAGAAACGACGTAATATTATTTAGTACGTTTAGTGTTTTCACTATTGACATATAGGCGAGAGTTATGCAACAGTGTCAGTGGTCTCTTCATCTGTCAATAAAAGGCTCCTTACAAAGAAATTTAGTCATTGATAATTATCATTTTATTTATATCTACTATGTAATCGCAATGTTGCTTCAAGTACCTATCTATGTAGAGAAAAAAAAAATGTTTTCAAGGTCACAAGACTCTCTTTTTTTAAGTTCATTACTTAGTGAATATCAATATTAAATTGTTTTAGGATTTTAATATTGTTCAATTTATATATATTTGTAATTTAAGGCCACTATTATTTACTTTAAAGTGCGTACAATAGGTACTGTTACACGTCAATGATTATGACTTTTACATCCTAATCTCTCTCGTTAATCATCTCAAGATACACGAGAAGAAAACAAATTGGATATTTATTACAATTAAAGAAACGAAAAAGCATTTAATGTAAAAACGCAATTTTAACATAATATTTCGTGAACAGGTTTTAATCACGTATTTATTTACTCCTTGTGCCCAAGTGAATATCATCAAAACCGGTTAAATATTTTCTCATATGTGAAAATCGCACGTATCAAGATTCAAGCCCCTTCAAGGTTTCAATCGAGCGTCTTATTATCTTCACCAATAACCTAAATTTGTAGAACATTTACACTACTAATAAACTAATAAATCTTTCTTTAAAAATTGTACGTTTTTGGAATATTTTCTACATACGTCATACAGATAATATATAAAATTGTATTTTAAATAAGTTAATTTCAGAGATTTGATGTATGTAACAATTAAATTTCTGAAAATCTTTATAGCCCTAAATGGTTAAAGGTTAAAAAAAGATAAAACCTAAAAGATTGAGTATTGTAACCTTGAAATAGAATATGTACATATCTCTCTTTCACGTAAAAATTACTTCTTATCAATCTAATTATAGGCTAAATTACTTTTGTTATTAAACAGCTTCTTAATGTTTTTTTTTTTTTTCGTAAATTATGAAAGTACAGTTCTGTTTTACAAGAGACATAAAATTTGTTTGTAAATTTGAAATGACTTACTATTTTACTATTTTATTTTAATACATGTACATAATTATTAATTACATAAAGCACTAAAACAAACGAAGTACATCTTAAAACACGTTTTATATTATGAACGTTTAAATTTAAATAAAACGTACAATTTAACGTAATTGACTTAGACTTAATAGTGTTAATATCGTTGTTGATATGTTTGCACCATTATTGGCTTGCATATTTTATTAGTTTTCTATCCCATTACATCGGCGAATGGTATATTGAAAAAAGGATTTGTCTGTCTCTTTGTTGGCTCGTATGAGACCTATGGCTCGAGATGTATTAGCTCTATTTCTTCGAATGTCAAACTTCTGACATGTATGATAGTAAGAGAGAAATCTGTTGTTATTTAGCTGGTTACTCGTTATAAGTTTGTTATAATAGGAAAACTTTAATTTTATAGTATACGTGTTTTAATCTATATAAGTTTTTTGTAGATAAATTATACTGTTTTCAATTATTATAAAGAAATCTTAAAGTATAAATAAAATCATACTAATCTTGTTTCTTATAATTACTGTTATGTTAGTTAGTGCTTGTATATAAGTTTGTGTTTCGATGGTTGTTACTTAAACACGCCAAAATTACTTAATTATTTTGTTTGTATCGTATGTGACGTACGAAAACGAAACGTTAAAAGTACAGTAACAGCTCTTAAATGTCCCATTGATAGATAAAGGTCTCTCTCCCCTTGGGATTTGTTCGAAGTTCGAAGCTTATTCTATCCATCTGCTAGTTTGCGGATTGGTAGAATTCATTTGACAGGATGCAGAATTCTTCATGGGGTTCTTCACGGCCGAGCGCGAGATGTTATAAATACAAGTCACGCAGGTGAAAACTCACTTGTGTGACCGTATTTGAATCCTTTATCCACCGGGCCATCTGGGTAACGGCTAGTATTTAATAAGATACTAACATTGGTTCCGTTATGTATTTAATATCAAATGTCTTTAACGTACGTAGCAAGGCAATATTAAATTGATGAGTATGTCGATGTTATAAATAAATAATATCGATACTTTCCATTTCTATATTATCGATATTATGATTGGCTATATTGGTAATATTGTATATTATACCTATAAAAATACCATCATTGCTTTGAGATTAAGAACTCTGCTTTACATATTTCCAAAGAATACAAAAGCTTTGGCCTTATAGTCTTTAAATATTGTTTTTTAAATTCCTACCGATATGTACATTACTCGCAAGGTGCAAGGAGCACGTTTCACAAACAACTAAGTAATAAATTATATTTTTTAGTATTTCATCAGAGATGTGTGTTGAACAAATTTTTTATTAACTGGATTTATATTGATGATTTGTTTATTTTTCAAGCCATAAATTTACTGATTTTTACAAAAAATTAAATGTGCTGAAACAAGCCTACAAACCACAAAGTTTCAACAGGCTTTAAATATACTGAAACCTTAATATGTACTTTCAAAACATCGTAAAGAAATTGGCGAAGTAATTTTTTGTGTAAGGACTTTTTACTGCTTCACCTTTGCTAACCTCAGCTACCTACTTGGAAGTAATCAATAATAGGAATGCTTTTTAAGGCCCATTTAATTTATTTGATAGTTATTCAACTAGAATATGTCACATAATAAAATATTAAATGAAACATCTTGGTTATCTAAGGACCAATTTAGTTTTTTTAATCTGAGAATATTTAATCATTCGTCACGTTGGGCATATTCGACAGTCGTTTCGTTGTAGGCTTTAGAGGCTATGCGGTAGGCGGTGCGAGGGGGGAGGGAGTCACAGAGGATGGAGGTGAGATCATAGTGGCGAGTGGCCCGGGGAGGCGATCGATATGTACATTGAACATACATACATACCTATATAAATAACGGTGCCTAACTTCTCCCAACTCACTGTCTGCTCCAGATACTGCGCCAAAACCCCGTCCTCCCCTCCTCTCATGCTATTTTACCGATTCTTTTTTATAAACACAGTTGTTATATAAGAATATTCGTATCGAAATCATTCGCGATGTCTTGTCTGTCTTGATGCCAGTCATTTAAGTCTATTTCTAAAATCGTTCAAAACTATTTTTTTCCATCGACAAGCGAAATCTCTTATTTTTATATAAATTCTCAAAAACAGTAGTAGTAAAAAAGTTATATAATTTTAATAGTTTTTGTGAAAATAAATCTTTTATTTATTTACTAATAAAAATATGTGTAATAATATATGTAGTAATATATGGACCGTTTATTTTGAAAGTGGTGTAAGTCCATTTTTGAGAAAAATGAGCTATCACGTAATTCATGCTTAATTTAATGTAATTTTTTTATATACAACTAGTCCGTGTTTAATTTCTCAAAAAAATCCCATGTTTTGTACAACTTAAAACCGATCGGTGAATGAAATTGCATAATCATCGATTATGAAAGTGGTGTAAGTCCAATTGACAGAGGTAGGTGGCATAGCAGATGGATGCCGATCAGTGTTTTGTTATTTTTCATTTATTTTATACTAGCTGTATCCCGCGGTTTCACCCGCGGACGATTTGCATTGTTTCCCCTCCGTGTTTCCACTACTCGTAAGTTAAAAGATAGATATTAAAAAATTAGAGAAA
Organism: Nymphalis polychloros; assembly: GCA_905220585.2. NCBI lineage: Eukaryota > Metazoa > Arthropoda > Insecta > Lepidoptera > Nymphalidae > Nymphalis > Nymphalis polychloros. The sequence continues at coordinate 9,134,797 of HG992247.1, forward strand.
TGTATTAGAAAATGTACAGAGCATAACCTGTGAGAAGAAAATAAATACGACAAGGCTGTATGACTCCGTATATTTGCCCGTATTTTGGCTAATTAAAAAAAACAACAGTAGCGCCATCTTTTTTCAGAAAAATCCGCAATTTTATTACGATTTTTCTAATTTTATATTATTTAGGAGTTGAATTTTTAAATAAAATGTAGCAATACAATGTAATTGCCGTCTAAAATAAAATTTTATGTGTTGTTATGCGTATTTGTAAACAAAATTATATTAAAATGAAGTATATTTTAAGCGATATTTGATTTTTCAAAACTGAAATTAAACGATTTTTACAATTGTCTAATTTTGAAAGTGGTGTAAGTCCATTTACAGCACATAAATATGTGTTATCGTAGTCTAATTAGCCAAAAACAAATTTATATAAACAAATTAAATGTTGATAAAACAATAGAAACAATGCCAGACCTCATATGATTTGCCTGTATTTTTAAATCAACAAATATAGTTTTTAATTTAATTAATTTTCTCGAAACAAAAGAAAATGGACTTACACCACTTTCAAAATAAACGGTCCATATGTTATATTATTATTAACTTTGATTTTCAGAAAAAGATATAAATGTTTATTTTAAATAACATTTACAAAATTTGATTAATAAGTTTAGTATTAGGATTTTTTATAATCAAAATTAGTACTTACTAAACATAAAATTTTATATAAGAAGTAATTTGTGACTTCTGGCTATTATAGTACACATTATAAGAATTAAAAAATATATTTGTATATTTTATTTTATAGAATAGGCAGACGGACGTGCATACGGGCCACCTGATGGTAAGTGGTCACCAACGCCCATAACAATTGGCATTGTAAGAAATGTTAACCGTCGCTTACATCGCTAATGCGCCGCCAACCCTGGGAACTAAGATGATGTCCCTTATACCTGTAATTACACTGGCTCACTCACTCTTCGAACCGGAACACAACAATACCAAGTACAGCTGTTTTGCGGTAGAATATCTGATGAGCGGGTGGGTACCTACCCAGACGAGCTTGCAGAAAACCCTATCACCAGCTTTTGTTTACTAAGATCATTCAGAGCTTGAATAAAATAACAGTTTGGATTTTTAAATGTTTAATAAGACACTTTAAAAACATAAAATGCAAATAGAATGCATGCCGAGGGTTCTTTATTACTGGAAATAGAGCCTCAGGAAAGTCAGATAAATAGTCAGTCTAATAATACGAATGTAGGTTCGATTTTTTTAATGTTTTAATGAATGATGTATATGAAAATTAATCCTAAATTATTATTTTTCATTTAATATAACGTTCTTGGTATAATTTTACTCGGTGGTAGAGCTTTGTGCAAGCTCGTCTGGGTAGGTACCACCCACTCATCAGATATTCTACCGCAAAACAGCAGTACTTTGTATTGTTGTGTTCCGGTTTGAAGGGTGAGTGAGCCAGTGTAATTACAGGCACAAGAGACATAACATCTTAGTTCCCAAGGTTGGTGGCGCATTGGCAATGTAAGTGATGGTTAACATTTCTTACAATGCCATTGTCTATGGGCGTTGGTGACCACTTACCATCAGGTGGCCCATATGCTCGTCCGCCAACCTATACAATAAAAAAAAATAAAAAATTTATAAATAATCTTTCTAAAAATCTTTTATTTTTATGAATATACATGATGGTAATAAACATCCATTACATTTTGGTTGTATGTTTAATTAATTGCTTTTATTAAACTCTATTTTAGAACCTAAACCTAAAGAATCGTAGTGTAAAATGTGATGTCATTCACGTTTGTAAAAATATTACAGTTTTTTATAGAATTTGCGATATAATATAAATAGTCTCTCTCCTCTGTTTCTCGACAATACTAAGTAACTCTTTCGCGGCCCAATGAATACAATTTTACAACAGGAGCCCACAAAAAAATACAATTATTAGTTCAGAAAAATTGTTAAGGAATGTTTATGTGCTTAAATGTTATGGATTTCAGTATTATTTAGATTAAAACGCACCTGTAAATTCCTTAAAAGGTTCCTTGTAGATTTCACATACATATATATTTTTATAGGATATAATAGTTTCTGTAGATATATATTATGTCGTCTCGCTCATTTGGATTTGACTTGTCTTAACTGTAATTAATAGTAATCGTATAAAATTATAGTAAACTGTGGGCAGAATTTCAACAATTTGAATACAATTCTTAACTTGATTCTCTGCATCCATTTTTCTACTGAAACTTTGTCAATCGTTTTTAAAAGAATACGAGTGCAAATCAGCTAATTTGTAAATTAATTTATTATATTCTAATAACGATGCTAATAATTCATATTAACGACCTTGAGACCTCTTAAAATAAATCCTTAGTAAATTGTTTAATTCTTGGTGGTAGAGCTTCGTGCAAGCTCGTTGGTGTAGGTACCACCTACTCATCAGATATTCTACCGCAAAACAGCAGGACTTGGTACTGTTGTGTTCCGGTTTGAAGGGTGAGTGAGCCAGTGTAATTACAAGCAAAAGGGACATAACATCTTAGTTCCCAATGTTGGTGGCGCATTGGCAATGTAAGCGATGGTTAATATTTCTTACCCTGCCAATGTCTATGGGCGTTTGTGACCACTTACCATCAGAGGGCCCATATGCTTATCCGCCTACCTATGTTATAAAAAAAATATGTCATCATTAAATTAAACAAATATATTTTGAGTTTTTTCAATCTATTTGTATAAAATATACGAGTAATAATAATGTCGTGATACAAATCAGACTCTTTATGTTTATTACAAATTATATATATAATGTATAATTACAGTTGGCACACTATTTATACTTGTAATTATAAATAATTGTATGAAAAGGTATCTACACTGTGTAGATTGGGATTGGCGTGCTATAATTTTAATATTTTTTAACAACAGAGTTATTGTGATACATTTACCTAAGCAATTTGAAATTATTATTTCTATAGTATTATTTTACCACTCTTCGCCTGTACACTGTTTAATTTATATTTAATTATTATATAATCAAGTTTTTTTATCAAACTTCATAGCCTAATTGATCGGTAGTGACTAGTGATGTTTCATACTTCAAAATGAATATAATTATGTATGACTTATACCCGATATCTCAGGTATTTATAATTGTTGTTTATCTATTTATTATCAGATTCAAGAACGTGAAAGAATATTATATTAACAATATTGCGATAATAGTATATATATTAACGAACTTAACTTTTTGTAAAAAAAGTAGAAATAAAAAATGTCACTAATTTTATTATCGTCACGGTTATTTCAATTAATATTTAATTATTATAATGCTTGTTATGTTATTTTAAAACGATTAAAACAATTTTAGCTTCTGTTTCTTGAATTGGTACATTATGGATTGGAATTAATGACTCCGATAATCAGCTATCGGATGCATAGTTGTTAAATGACTTGTTGCGTATTCAAAAACAAACTGACAGAGTTAATATATAATAGACTTTTTGGGTTTTTGGTCTTATTTAGCTTTTATACTTGTATTGATGATAAATGACATTCAAGAACTTAAGTGAATTATCATATCGCTACATTTACCATATTGCTACTATTATTGAATCTATTTTATAGACTATTAAATATGTAATATCTATATTTTAATAGTAATTATTTCTGATGATGAAAATATAATTATAAATAAACATTTGTGTGTCGGTCGTTCTATATATATTCTACTCTTAAATAAAATACTTATGGACACATAATAGCTCTCTCTCTATTTATGTATGTTAAAACATATATGTTGAATTATCTTACACTTACAATCGATTGTGTTAAATTAAGATGAACGTGAGATTTTTTAAGTATTAAATAAATAATTTGTCCATGCCAGCAACACTGCCAGTCCTTTGTGGTTTGGCATTATTTTGCATGGTGCAATTTGGTGTCGGTATTTTCATCGTTACTCCTCGTGTATCCCTAAATCATCAATAAGAAAATAAAAAGGAAATATTAAAGATAAAACATTAATTAATTAACAAATCATTATTATTTAAAGCAAAATATATTTTTTATTAGAGACAAAAATATAATCTCGAACACGTTATCCAGCGCCTATTATTGTGTACTCATGATGTGTTGTTGTTAGGCGCTGGCGTCAAGATGGAGCATTTCCAGGCGGCGCTGGACCCTCGCAAGCAGGAGTTACTGGAAGCTCGTTTTCTGGGCGCCAAGGTCAGCATCCATTTTTCCCAATACTTTTATTTTACAATTATTGATAATAATAAAACCTCAACCTTTTTACAGTCCAATAACACAAAAGCCCTAGTTAGCTTTTAGCCAACTTATATATCATGTATATTTACTAATTATTATGTTTCTATTTAATTTCAAAATATTTTGTCAGCATCGTTTTTTCTTTTAATAACCGCACACTATTAATTACACGATAAAATAAAAACCTTAGATGAAAAACCATATTTAATATCATATCATTGCATTTACTATAGCCTTCAACGACGACGATTGCAATTATGTTATTGTATTGATTCTTTTGTTCTCTCGACTCGGTTTTCTGTGTGGCTCAGTTAGGTTGTTAGTGCAGTTTATCGGTAACGCGGAGACGTTGCTATGTATCACTGGGCTACGTCAGCACACAAGCTCACGCTTACGTGTCCAAAAGAAAATGGCCGCATCGCTACAATTATGGAAAGAAACAGGCCCGAACAATTTATATTCGATATGATGTCATTAAATTGCCGTTCATTATATTATTACTTCGTTATTTTATTCTTGTACTTACGATTTAACGGCTATAATATTGATTAATGATTTGTTATAATCGTTTGTGGTAATCTTTCGTCTATAATGGTAGGTATAAAATTGGTTTTAATGTTAGTGAAAATGATTGGTGATATCTTATTTTTAAATCACTTGATTTCTGATAATACAGCGGCTTCGGTTAACTTAGTTACCTGACCCGCTGTTGCGCTTACTCGCCCCGGCAGATCATTGTGCTGTGTCGCATCGCTTATATTAGATGTATATATATATATAGATAGATAGCTTATACACATATATTGTGGTCTCGGGCAAGTAAGTGATGTAGATATGTAATTCCATTATGTGTCTCGCCTCCGTCCGTCCCCCCTTCCCGCGCTTCTCTTCTGTTCCCCTCCGTGGACCTATTGACGCGTCATTTTGCCGCGCCAGGGCATTGGTTTTATACGTTGTTTTGCTTTATGGGTTATTCAGATGATCTCTTTTTATTAACAAATAAGCCCCTTATTCACTCATCGGAATTATTATATGTGAGTAACCAACATTTGCAATTATTTGAAGTCGACCTACATTTTCTTAATTATTTATCGCGATGTATGTTCTGCACCTATATTGGTTGTTATGGCGTACCGTTCTCGGTCTATTATAATGAGCGTCGTAGGTATGAGACTACCATTTCGTCATTCGACAACAAGATGGCGGACGGACATAAATAGTTTGCCGGTAAATGTACGTTTGTGACTTATCAACCTACAAACAGATTGGTGCTCTCACTGCCTGACTGCGCGGAATCAGAGCGCAAAGTGCCTACGTAATACATTTAGAACATTGCTCTGTGCAACTTTTTGCATTATTCAAATGCAATATTTTTAGTATCGGAACTTGTAATGAAATTTATTGTAAGAAAAGGATAGAAACCTCAATAAAATGAACTAAACCTATGTAATAAAATCATTACGTATGCGGAACGCTGTTCACAATATTGTAATACAAAACAGTTCTAATTATAAATCGCTCTAAAAGCATAGAGGGGTTTCTAAACGCATGGTTTACATGAGCGCATTGATCGCGTGCTTGCAGGTGAGCGCAGGGGCGATACTAGTAGAAACCCAACGAGTCACCGAGTTCAGGACGGTGAGTTAGTCATTTTTGGTTTTACATTGAAACGTAGGTCTCATAATATTATCACATATCGCTTTAGCCGCCGCTCGCATTGTATGACTATCTATTGCATGATGGCATACGCTAAATTTAGATTATTGTATCTGTGCTACACTTACTGCGTGGCGCCAGTCACCTTGATGGTTTTATTGGGTTCGTGCGACGACCGATAATAATATTGATTTATCGATTTAACTGGATCTATAAAACGGTAAAATTATATTTTACTATTTTAGTTATTTATTAAGACATATTCAAATATTTATAAGGAACGGCTCTTTAGTTATTTGGTAATTTACTATATATTATATGAGTCGTCGTTATTTAATCACTATCGTTTATTTATCTTATCATTTTAATACAAAATGGAAATGTTTATAAAAATAAAGATAAGTAATTGAAAACATGTCGACTAAACACGGGGACAATGTTGGCGAGAGTGACAACTAAAGTGGAGAATGTATGTATTTGCGTGTGCAAGAGAGCTAGAATATGTCGGCGGTTTTCCGGACGGCCTCGATGAGCATAGCAAGCGGCTTAGGCTCGGGGCCGCGGGGTCACCGACACTGCACCGCGCCCCGCGTCTGTCTATCACCAGCCAACTACCCCATAAACATACCCATGCAACATCAAAATATACATTTTATTACACACGTTGTTTTGGTAAACGACACCTTTACATTTGCTTTATGTGTAAACACTTTTATTTTCACTTTTATGGCAAAAATAATCTATTTATATTTTTCTTTACACATAATTGCAGTTATGAATACATATATCGAATTACAAAGCAAGTCGAGTGTTCTTACACGTTACGTTAATCTGAAACCGAAGTTTATATTTGATTTCTGTAGGCGTTTAAAAGCAAACAGAGAAAAATAGGTAGGCGTAAAACAGCGTTCAGTCGGTCGGTTTGCAAATTCAACACGAAGGGAAATTATAACATGGCGCATTCGGCCTCGCCCCGCCTCGGCTACAATGTGCCGCCAAACCTCATTCCACCGCTTAGCCGCCCGGTTCCGCAGTTATTTTTACACAACCCGACCTTTCGCACCGATCGTCACCGCACTCCAGCATAATTTATCTAAATCGCACTCACTAACAATTAGTATATACATTTCACTATTCAGGCACGAGGCACAAATATAATATTCGATTTAGCAGCAGTATTTATCGCAGACATCATTAGATGGGTCTTCGAAACTGAAATCGTAATTATTTAAATGTAATGTTTACGTCACGTACATTGCATACGAAACGTCCACTCGTACAGACTGCCGCGGAGGCAATGAACGCGCGCTGCGGGGCTGGCGGAGGCGGGCGGGCGGTCTGTCATGCGTCAGCTGAGCGTCACGCCGCGACATTGCAAGGTCCGCCCGTACCGCCTCGCCTGACCCACTGCGCCGCACCGCGCCGGCCGGCTTGAAACGCCGGTTCTTATAACAATACACAAATAGTTATATTGAGACAAATATAACATGATTTATTACCACATATAAAGTAAATTTATTAGTCAAATCCTTAATTTAACTTATTTCCACTGTAGTAAAAACTTGCGATAAGTAGAGCGCATTAGCCAGCCGGTTCGCCCCAAGGCGACACGTCATTTGTTGTGAATGGAGCGCCGCGCATGCTCGCTACGCTCGCTTGACTTGCTTTGTCGACTCGACCCGTATTCAACACTGAAGAAAAGATATAATTGATATAATAAAGAATACATTTAATTAATATCTACGAGTAATAAAAATTTAGCTTTTAGTGACCTCTTTTATCTATACTGCTTATAATGCGTAATAAAATTATTAGTAGAATTATATATTTAGTTTTGCTATTAGCAAAACCGGTATTAAAAATAGAACGTAATTTATAATAGTTGTTGCTAAATAAATATATAAAATTATTGGGTGTTAATCATAATACAAAACAAGATTGTTACTGCCGCTTGTGTAAATTGGAGAGAAATACCTGTGCCACCCTTTCTTAGATTCTAAGTTAGATAGAATTTTCTAGGGGGTTGGTTTTTGTTCTAATTTGTTTTTATCTCAAAATGTAGTTCTACATTTTAAATCTTTTTACTACTATACTATACTCGGTGGTAGAGCTTTGTGCAAGCTCGTCTGGGTAGGTACCACCCACTCATCAGACATTCTACCGCAAAACAGCAGTACTTTGTATTGTTGTGTTCCGGTTTGAAGGGTGAATGAGCCAGTGTAATTACAGGCACAAGGGACATAACATCTTAGTTCCCAAGGTCGGCGGCGCATTGGCGATGTAAGCGATGGTTAACATTTCTTACAATGTCATTGTCTATGGGCGTTGGTGACCACTTTCCATCAGGTGGCCCACATGCTCGTCCGCCTACCTATACAATAAAAAAAAAAAAAAAAAAACCCCAATTTTAAATCTACGTTATCCTAAAAAATAGTTTAGGTGTTTTACTTATTTATTAATAAGTGGATAGTTACGTTATCACCAAATTGCTAAATAACTACTTTTAACTACGATTAAATATAAATATCAACTAGTACTTCGTACTTATATACAAATATTTATTACAAATCTTTACTAACTAAAAACGTGTTCTGAATGTTTGCAAAATATTTGGATTACAGACATAGCTTACATTTATTCGTTACATATATTCTAAAACGGATACAAAGTTATTTTTAATATCTATGTAATGTAATAATCGCTAAAATGATGATAAAATTATTATTTATTTGTAATAGATAAATCTTTTAAAAAATATGTTGTGATTAACGACACGTTTGTTAGTAACGTCACATCACTAAACTATCAAATATCAAATCAATTTATATTCAAAAAAACTTACTCGAGTGTGAAACGTTTTTAGCGAGAAATATAATAAAACCTTTAAAAAACTCGTAAGCTATAAAACGTTAATATGAGAAGTTAGCTGTTAGTGCATAGAATGCTAGCACAATAAATAATCAATAGTGCAGGGTCGGATTCGAATCTTGTGGCGCCTCGTTGGCGTTGCACACTTGTGGCTGGTATTGCGCCTTGCCCTCCCTCGCCCGCTCTCACCTCGGGCCCTGCACACCCCTCGCACTAGAAAATTGGGTTAAACAGCACGCGCCTGAATACCGCACCGGAAGAGGGGATTTCGGGGTCCGTGGAACTGCGCTTCCACAATGAATGCGGGACAGAGATGTGACTGAGTATTGATTGTCTTCAACATCGAGACGCAGTTTCCTGCGGCGCAGTTTATGCACACGCCCTTAACAATCTTGATATTTTATAAAACGATCAAACGATTCGTGTTTTTCTGACCTTGACCAAATATTTTGTTTTATTATTATTAACACTAACGGAATTTATTTAATCAACAATTATTTATTAGTATCATTTAAATTGCATAATACAAGATAATCATCTTCTTAGATCATACTTACAGCGACACAAGTCATCGTTATAATGTTAATTTCAACTTAATACAAATTATTTTCATTTAAAGAAAACTAAAAAGAATATTACTTATAATAAAAACTATTTTATATCAACGTTACAAGCCAATATTTTTACCGTTAACAATAAGAAACAATTACGTAACTCTTATGGATTTTTATTATAAACATATTATTACGTTTTTTTTATTAAAAGAATTCGATGTAATTGTAATCTAACATTAATTAATTATGCGAATGCTCGAGGTATGCTATGCTACGTGGACAAATAATAATATGTTATGCTTCGACGTACGTAAATATTGTTGCCAGCTCGCTAACTTTCCATTCGCCTGGTGCTAGGTGTGCTAAATATAGACACGACAATAAGTTCTACGAGGTAAATCATTCGACGGTTTAGACATTAACTAAATGATTGCACAGTACTATAATATAGTACTTGATAGTTACGACCCGCACGAACTTCGCTATTGTTAAACGTATATTCAGTATTTTAAGTTTAGTTGATGTTCTTTTAATATTGCCACAGTAATCTTGCGTCTAGTGATCCTTTGTCTAAACATATATCAACCAACGGAAATACATCGTTCACACTCCTTGCACGAATCTTTTAACATCTTCTAAACGCCATAACTCATAAATGCAATGGTTAACCTAATTACCGAGCTATGTCAAAAAATTATAATCTCATTTTCTTTCGCATTTTTAGAATCAAAGAAGACAAAATCAATAGGTCAAGTGACTTAATATTTTTACGGGTTTTTTTTTATATGTAATTACAAGTAATTCTTTAGGGCTATAACTTCTACATGAGAAATATTAGTACATTATATGTAGTTCAACCAGTTTGCGACGAACTCTCTCATCGGCTATTTTCTATTTGACTGCATTAACGTAATAAAGTATATCTCATAAAATATAATACTACGTTAATATACAACAAAAGCCTTGAAACTTGATTTATTGCGATATGAAAATTCTGTTATACGGAAAAATTGTGTTTACGTAAATGCCTAAAAATTATAAAACAAACTTCTTTATTTTTTTGGTGTGCAATAGAGAAATTGTAATTTGTTTGTGAATTGATTGATTCTAACGCTTGTTATCTGATATATACGTCAGCTAGCCTTGCCAGAAAATGAGACGTCGATATTCTAACTCATATCGACATCACGTGATACATTATTATTCTTATCGTTAATTTGATTCAGTCGAAATGCGTTGCATTCGCTTAAATATTGCTCAGTTGTTAGTTCAGTAAGGAGGTGGGTTGCTTTGAATTGAAGAGGCGGGGGCAGGAGGCACTGGAGGGAGTGCAGAGCGGCAACGTTACGATGATAATACTAATATGCCCGTATAATATGTTTTCACTGTGATACGCTGCGTCCAAAACTCACAAGCTTTTTGTGATCGTTATTTAGTTTATATATATTGTTATCGATAGCGTTACTCCGCGTTATTAGATAACATAGTATGTATTACAAAAAGTTTGCGATAACGAATTCAATAAATCTATTTTCCATTTGAAAATTTAACGTAGCTAACTGAAGCCGTGGTATTGTTTACAATAAAATGTTACGTAACTTTACTTTATAAAGTGACTCGTGAAATAAGCTGTTTGTATTTATGCAAAGATAATGTGAAGCGTGCTAGTCAGTCAAATTTATATTATATTATATTATAAATGTTGTATTTGAATTTAGCTTTTTTAAAGTCGCATTGTTCAGAAAACAATTAATTTATGTAGCGTTTGAAGTAGCTAGTATAAAAACGTAACCATGTTTACGTTATACAAGAATTATAAATAATGCAAGAATAAAAAAAGTTATTATTCTTTTAATTTAATACGGTTTTGATTTGGCCAGAGTAGTGTCAAAAGTCTTAATTACGACTCTTTACGTCCCTTTGTACAATAATTATTGTTAAAATTTGATTTGGTATATTTAGTATGTTACCAATTTTATTGAAATAGCAACTAAACGAATTACCTTTCTTACTTGTAATCGAATAAAATTAATTCCATGCACAATTATTACATTATTGTATTATTGAACTACTATTTACTACATTTCGATAAGAATAAGATTAATAGCCCGTGATCGTCCCGCTGCTAAGCCAAGGCCTTCTCTCCTCTTGAGAACGTTGGTGCTTGTTTCACCAGGCTTCTCTAACTTTGATTAGTGGATAAATATGTCAGAGTTTGCAATTTAAGCATACGAAAACTCAAAGGTGCTTGCCCTGTTTTGAACCCACGGCCTTCTATTTTCTAGTATAATATCCGATGGGCAAGCTCGGGTTCGATTTTCAATTCATTTAATTATTCACTGCAAATGAATCGTATAATCGAATAGGTATACAGGTAGCTCTATAATTATTTAAACATTTTTTTTTTTTGCAAGATGATTATTATTGGTTGGTTTTGCAATTCATTTTATTAATAGGCTTTATGACCACATCTCAGCAAATACTTTGAAATTAAATTTAATTTAATGAGGCTTAATATAGAAACGGTAATATGCGTTATCTTCAGTCTTTCCAGTAACATAAAGAACAATAGAACAAAGACACTGATTGAATGTAGCTCAAGCATTTCCTAACATTCTTTTGAGTTAGCAACATAATATATTTGATCGTACTATTTATTGATGCTTGATGTTAACAACATATTTTATTTATGTTTTGTGGAATATATACTCGTAACCAAAATCAGATAAGAAAATCATTCAACAAACCATTGTTTTTTTTTGTAAAATTGTTTACCATTCAAAAGAAATTTGGCTCTACCTGATTTTGGTGAATCACATTTTTTTCTAGGCAGGTGAAAAATGAGTATTGTTATTTGAGACGTAGTAATAATAAGAATTATGAAAACGGGATGGTACGTATACTACAAGTTTCTACGATGATAGTACGGCCTGCATATTATCATGATAGTTATCATAATTGTTTTCGTGTTACATATAATTTATTAAATGTATCTAATTATTGTTTGATAAAAACTTTGATATTTTTTTCTAGGAGCAATAAAATAACGTGAAGTCATTATTATGGTTAGAGAATATTAATCTCGATAATTATTTATAGTGTTCGTTACGTTAAAAGTTTATCGCGCGTGGAGCTTGGCCGCATACGGCATACCTATGTACATTTAGGTACATACATAGTACGTACCTACCTTCATATCTGTGTTTATGTTGGTACATCGCGGCACAGACGCCTACGTAACACGTCCAGTAAGCAGTTTGTTGTGGGGCACGAGCGCCGATATCACGTACTCGTTCGCCGCAGGTCGGCGGCACTCCGCCCGCCACGCCACCCGCCGTTGCCACCGCACCTCGTTGCGGGAATAATCGGTCAAGTCGATTTCATTCCAACTGATTTTGTATATTTTCATTACATATTCTTGGTTTCGACTTTTTGCTGAACCTTTCCGCACATTATTGTGCAAATTCCACATTTACTTATCTTTTAAATTACATCAAACCAAAACTAAAGTTTATTGTTTATTTTCAAAACTATTAAAAAAAATATTGCGATTTCCTAGAATGCAATTATAGGCTGTTGACCTGCCGTTCTAAATTCTAATGCGATCTACACCGTTCACGCCAAACTTGCAGAGTACATTTATATAAAACTTTCAATTTATGGCCATATCAGTGTTATGTTTTATTGGATTAACAATGCTTCTGGCCTTGTATCCTTGTAAAATGGCGCCTCGCCCGTCGTTATTATTATTACATTCGAAGCGAACTTCGTGACGATCTCCATTCTCCAGCCCCCCGCTTCAACGCTCCCCGCGGATGCGTATCCGATTGTCGCGAGCCGACGACTGGCGTTTACGACTTGTCAAACAAGTTAGGTTATACGGACTATTGAAGCGAAAACTCAAGAAAATTATCAAAAATGAACTTACTAAAGCGTATATAATTTGTGAGTTGTGTTAATTGTGATTATAAATGCCCGTACTGTACGTGAAAACAGAAATAAACTGGGCGAGTCATATGTAAAGACGCCATCTTTCTTTACAGATGTCAGCTGGGTCACAAATTCAGATGGCACCACAAACTACTGTCAACACGGGGCAGCCACTACATAATCAGGACTCCAATATGAGCACAGGTAAATTGTGTACAAGTGGTAGAAGTGCAGTTTAACCTTGGGATGTGATCAGTGAAGTTAGTGTTTGCCACTAAATGCTCACAAATTCTTTGGAGGCTAATCTTATTTACGAACTTTGAGGACTAAAACTTCTATGGATAACTGCCATCGAAAAAAGGATTGTGACGTCAACTTTTCGTGTATAATGCCGGATAAAAACTGTGAAAGTGTAATTATTTCTTCTGTGATCCAAAACTATTGCGTGACACAATGCATGACTATAAAAGTGGAACTAACGTGAACCACATCGGTCTGCTCAGCTCTTTGTCGAAAAGTGAGTTAATGTTTATTTCCCTGAACACTGAGCTTGTGACCAGTAGATTTTCTTTAATGTCCTAATTTTGAATGTGTAGGTAAATTTATTTCTTAAGTTCTTACAAAATAATAAACTGTGATTTATAAATTATGGTACCCTTTAATGTTGTCTCAAATAATATTCTTTATAATTGTACCAATGTCTTGCTCATCCTTTCAGGGTCTTCGCATAGTGACAAAGAAGTGGATGCCTTGACTCCTGAAAAATCTGCCGCTATGCGAGGTTCAAATGCAGTCCCCGGCAGTGCTCTTGTGCCACCGAGTGGTGCCACACCTACTATAGCAATGCCAGAAAGAAAGAGGAAACGAAAAGGTGTTGTACTGGTCATATTGATCTATTTAATTAAATAAGATTAATCTATATATTCAAGTATATTATAGGTTAAAATCTTATCTAGTAGTATGCCGCATATAGTCAAAATTATGAGAAAAATTTGAGTTTATACTTGCAGTTTTGTTTGTGATAAATATAAATGATAGAATTTATAATTATAACCTTAATAATATGTTTTCTCAGGGGAAGAAGGTGTAGGCGGTGGTGGAGGAGGTGGTGGTAAACAGAGGCACAATTCATCAGATAAAAATATTCGAGAATATTTTTCTAAACACCCCTCATCCAGTCCTGTTCGGCATGCCGGAGCTAAGTCACCTTCACCGCAGGGCGCTAACTATCCTATGGTAACAAAATATATATTGTAATTTTTTATCTTCATGTATTAAGTAACTAAAATCAGTTCAGTATTTAATAATTAGGAAACAAAATTTTGCATGTAGTTTAACTGCATTGTCGGTCTAGTTACTAGAGGGCATTGTGTAATACATTGGTATTTCAAAGAAATTCTTCATGAAGACCAGATTGTTGTGTTATTAGTGTTTACACTCCATGGCTCAGAGTGCACATAAAATCATTCATGCTTTCCTTCTTTCTGGTCTTGTCAGATTATGAGAGTTACTTACATCTTTGGCTGACTGCCTGCCTCATTGGTCTAATGGCTAGATATAAGACGATAGACCTCAAGGCCCTTGGTTAAAATCCCATGTTGGGCAGGAAAAAGTTATTGGGTTTTTCGGATTTCTGTCCCATTGAATTATGAGAGTTAGGGAAAAGGGGCACAGACCTGTGTTTGTGCTCACACTTGTACACTTGGATACAATAATAATTGCTCAGGCGCAAATAAAAATTACTTGATATATATGGTTCTTGTTGCTAAATGTTGAATGAATATAAGCTATTGTAGATTGATGTATAATAATAATAATAATGTCCTACTGATCGATTTCGGTCACGGCGGCCAATCTCAAGAGAGATTAGCCAACTGCGCAGGAGATATTATAGTGCAAAAGTGTGTGCGCAAACACAAGTGCACGCTCTTTCTTAGAATATTTTTTTTATTAATTACTTGTTGTTTAAGAACATCTTAAAATAAGAAATTTATTTTTGTAGTACCCACCGTCACCTTCATCGTTACTACCTTCGGGTGCTGACTTTTTACGTTCCGCCTCACAACAGCGACCTCACACTTCTGTAAAACAGGTAGGTATTATTGCCATTAATAAACTTTGTCCATATTAAAAAAAAAAACCCAACCCTTTATTAAGAAAGGTTACAGAGTATAATTATAATGTCATGCTATGGCTATACATACAGAAGCCGTAACGTTTAATGTGAGTGAAACCGCATTGAGAAGTACTAGTAGTTAAATAATGCTTGTTTTTTTGGTACAGATTCAAACAGAACTGACATGTCAGAGGATACAAGAGTTAGAAACTCAAGCTTCATCTGACTTAGAAGTAAGAAACAATAGAATAGAAGAATTAACAAGAAGTAATGAAGAGTTAAAACATCAAGTTCAAGCACAGAGCAAGGTATGGATGGTATCAAATAAGCTTTAAGTAACTATAATTCTCAAAGTTAGATGCAATTTATTTAAATCTAATTTAAAAATTTCAGGTTATAGATCAGCATAAGTCACATATAAACAAATGTATAGAAGTGGTAAAGAAATTGTTAAATGAGAAAAGTACTATTGAAAAAAAGGAAGCACGACAGAGATGTATGCAAAATAGATTAAGGCTTGGACAGTTTGTTACACAGCGTGTTGGTGCTACTTTCCAAGAGAACTGGACTGATGGATATGCATTTCAAGAACTTACAAGGTTAGTTCATTACAGTAAGAGTAAGATGGGCAAAATGGTTTAATATAATATGCTCTTAGTTTGTGTTATTTTGAATAACTAATTAAATAAATAATCATTTACTTTTTTAAAGGCGGCAGGAAGAAATAACAGCAGAGAAAGAGGAGATTGATAGGCAGAAGAAATTATTGTCGAAGAAGCGGCCGTCAAACAACGAGGGCGGTGGCGGGCGAGGTAAGCGTACGTCCAGCGTATCCGCGCCCGCAACGCCGCAGCCGCAGCCGCTGCACAACGGCACGGACGCGCCCACCTTCCTCAAACCCGACCCGCTGCCCAGTATGACGTGGCAAGAGTACTATGAGGCTGATGAGATACTAAAGGTCAGTTAAACTTAAGACAGAATGTTTTAAATTTTTCTGAAGGAACAATATAAATTATAATAATTATAATATATTCTTGGGCTGTTGATAATGATTGTTTAATATTTTATGTTCAATTGTTTCCGTGTAACATGCTGACTACTATTCTTGCTTTAGATATAGTGATATAAGCTAATATAATCTTATTCTTTGTAGTTGAGGCAAAGTGCCTTAAAAAAAGAAGATACAGATTTGCAGCTAGAAATGGAAAAATTAGAAAGAGAAAGAAACCTACATATTCGAGAACTAAAGCGGATACATAATGAAGACCAAAGCCGTTTTTCACAGCATCCTGTGCTTTCTGATAGGTAAGATTTAACTTTGAGACAATAGGATCTGAAAGCATTACAATCAAAAGACGAAAATAAATTCTGTTAATTATTTTTTTATATTATGTTGTCAGCAACAGAATATGATATTGTAGTATATTATGTTAAATGTGATTGTATATTTCCAGATATTTGCTGCTAATGCTATTGGGCAAAGGTGGATTTAGTGAAGTTCATAAAGCATTTGATCTCCGGGAGCAGCGTTACACTGCCTGCAAGGTTCATCAGCTTAATAAAGACTGGAAAGAGGACAAAAAGGCCAACTACATCAAGTGAGTCTGTATACCAGCCCTGTTTAAGCAATATAAATGTCTTTAGTTTTGATGGGCATTTTGTTGCACTGCTTTTTGTAATTTTTTGAAAACATTCTATAACCAGAACCTTTTAATTTATTGTCGCAATTACAAGCTTTTTTTGTGGAATATTTGTTATAATCATGTTATGACAAAATTAACTATGTTTGCTTTGAAAAATTATTTAAACCCTGTCTTATTCATTTCAGACATGCACTTAGGGAGTACAATATACATAAGGCATTAGATCACCCTCGGATTGTTAAACTTTATGATGTGTTTGAAATAGATGGAAACTCGTTTTGTACAGTTCTTGAATACTGTAATGGACATGATCTCGATTTCTATCTCAAACAGGTAATGTAAAAAAATACTTATGTATTAACTTAACAAGGAAATTTTTTTTTTTTTTTTAATTTTCGTATTAAAACCATTGACACGATATTTAATTATTTTAGCATAAGACAATACCAGAGCGTGAGGCGCGGTCTATTGTGATGCAAGTAGTGTCAGCTCTTAAGTACCTGAACGAGATTAAGCCGCCGGTGATCCATTATGACTTAAAGCCTGGTAATATCCTGCTGACGGAAGGTAATGTTTGCGGCGAGATCAAGATCACGGACTTTGGCCTTTCCAAGGTGATGGATGAGGAGAACTACAATCCTGACCATGGCATGGACCTTACCAGCCAAGGTGCAGGTACTTATTGGTAAGTAAATTATATAATTATATTGCTTAAAACTTTACTATATGAATTCTTTTTTTAAACAAAACAACTGAAACTGAAAAGATTTTGAGTAGTCTCAATGATCATACAATGATTAGATAATATGACATTTTTGTGAGGTATATAGTATAAAGTAAAGTAACAGTCTGTGAATATCCCACTACTGGGCTAAGGCCTCTTCTCCTCTTTTGAGGAGAAGGTTTTGGAGCTTATTCCACCACGCTGCTCCGATGCGGATTGGTGGAATAAACATGTGACAGAATTTCAGTGAAATTTGACACATGCAGGTTTCCTCATGATGTTTTCCTTCACCGTCAAGCATGAGATGAATTATAATCACAAATTAAGCACATGAAATTCAGTGGTGCTTGTCCGGATTTGAACCCACTATTATCGGTTAAGATTCACGCATTCTTACCACTGGGCTTTTTCATAATTTCATATAGCATAATTTAAACCAAATGTATTGTTTTGTTTTCAAGGTATTTGCCACCGGAGTGTTTTGTAGTCGGCAAGAACCCACCAAAGATCAGTAGTAAGGTGGATGTTTGGAGTGTAGGTGTTATCTTCTATCAATGCCTGTATGGCAAAAAGCCCTTTGGACATAACCAGAGTCAGGCTACAATTCTAGAAGAAAACACAATTTTAAAGGCAACTGAAGTTCAGTTTGCCAACAAACCTACAGTCAGTAATGAGGCTAAGGTGAGTGACATTAAGAAAATATAAGATACGTAGTAATAAGACAATAGCTTTGATAAAAAAAATTGCAGTGTAATCATCTATTATTATAATGTAACTTGTTCATGTCGATGCATTATATCTATCGTTAATTATTTTGATTGTAAGCAAGTAAAATGGATGAGCAATAAATAATAATGGTTTTCAATCTTTCATAATAAAATGATATAAGAGTTGTTTATTAAAATAAACGCCAAGTATATTAACAAATTGTGTGTTCTAATCTCAGAGCTTCATCCGCGCGTGCTTGGCGTATCGCAAGGAGGAGCGAATCGACGTGTTCGGGCTGGCGCGGCACGAGTACCTGCAGCCGCCCATGCCCAAGCCGCGCGGCGCGGCGGGCGCGGGCGCGGGCGCGGGCGGAGCGGGCGCGGGCGCGGGGGGCGCGGGCGCGGCGCCGGCCGCCTTCAGCGCGGGGCTGTTCGCGGCGGGCTCGTCGTCCTAGCCGCGCCGCGCGCGCCCGCGCCGCCCGCGCCCGCCGCGCCCCTGACGCCGAGGCGCGCTCGCCCCGACCGGCCCGCGTATTCGCCGCGTGTTCCCCCGTCGCGCGACGTACGCGCGACTAAAATGACTATATCATTTACGGATTAAATTGTTTAAGATTATGCTTACTGTTGACTGTATTTATTGAGCGGTGATAAAATGTGATTCTCCATTTATGAATGGTTTTATCCTTTTGTCACTAGAGAAGAATCCTTGGGACTATCCCTAGCATATTATATAAGTTATCCCTATTAAAAAAGTTAAAAATATGAGTGCGGTGTTTGTTTGTATTGCTATTGACCCTTCTCGTAAAAACTGAGCGACAGGTCTAGTGGCGAGTGCAGACGTTTCGATTATTTAAATCTTCGCTCTCTACTTATTGCAAACGATTTAATCGTTAAAGTTTTTCACACGTGGCGTCGAAATATCGCCACTACACGTGATAGATATTTGAAATAAAAAAGGTTTTAAAGGAATTAGTCGCGGTTTTATTTATACTACGGTGCCTTGTTCACGCCGATTCGATTTTGCTGGATGAAAATAATGCTGCAACGTACTTTATAAATATTTTTTCTACGGGGCTTAAAGAAACTAAACCAATAGAATAAATCAAATTATTAGATACATATGTAAAAATCTGAATTAATCTTTATATAATTTGATTGTATAACGTAGCCTGTCTGGCTTAATTATTTTCATTATCTATTTTAAAAAGATGTACACAGTAAATAATTTGTCATTGTAGGAAGTGAAAATATATTAAATAATATATAACATTATATTGTGATAGAGCGAATTAAATTAAAGTTTAGTGTGATGTGATCATAATGATGATTAATAAAATTGTTCGATCATATAAGTTTAATCATTAATAATAAATTTATTATACATGATAATTTGCTTAATACGTTACAATGTGTATGTAAAGTGTCAATTTAACCGAAAAATTTGCTTTTTTTGTGCTATTAAAACGTTAGTTAAAGTAAGTCAGTCAGTCGAGATCTTGAATAATAATCTATGGTATTGATCAGCGATACTCAACCTGCGTCCCGGGAGCCACATGTGGCTTTTGTGATTGGCCCACTTGATGTTATTTTATTTTGAACTATTATAAATTTCAAAGGTTTTTATAAACACCTAAATAATTTGAATTAAACAACTGCTTGTGGTGGACACTGCAAAGTTTGTGAAACGTCCTGAAATGATAAAAAAAATTATTAAAATATACGCGTTAAATGTTTGCGGTCCGCAACACCATGACTAACACGTTTAAGGGCCCTATAAAGAAAAGTTTGAGTATCGCTGGTATTGGTTACGGATACGTGAAATAAAGTCAATGTAATGCGTTTTGAATGTCGGCGAAGTTTTTGTCGGAACTTTGGAAGATATATAAATCAATAATTGTGTAGGGTCTAAAATGGGAGAACTATTAGCAAATCAGTTTTAAAATTATTGTTTGTATTTCAGTGCTTTCAGTAAAATTATTAAAATTCATATCGTTTGTTATATTTGAACAACAAAAGAGAATACCTACACTGCATTACAAAAGATAATTAAGAAAACTACTATTCACGTAAATGTGATCGCTAATTATGCGTTTCCTTATCTCTAGCCATAGTTACCAAAGGTTAACTTTTCTGCCCTGCTACGCCGAAAAGCGCTCTCAATCGGTATAGATTTTGAGAAAATCGACTTTTTGTAAATAATATTTTAATATGTTATTTACACATAAAATACTTATTTATGAGAATTTTTGACCATAAATAATACTGACATGCCCAAATCATTCATCACATATCGTTAAATCTACTTTGTCATATTATGATATACCTACCGCTTTTTTCAAAATTTGATCTAAAAACTTACCGTGTTTAGTTGCTTGAAGTTTAAAAGTAAAGTATAAAGGATACATAAAATCATTATTTTTGTAATTTTATATTATTGTTACAGCTGTGTGTTTTTATATAGTTAAGAAACATCATTTTTTGTACGTAACTTTATTCATTAGTGCGCACGAATCTAAACAAAGATTATTTGCAAAGTTAGTAGGTTTCTACCACTTAAGGGGGTCATCCCATGTCACGGCCTGTTTTTTAGGACATTTTTATACGACCAGTAAAAAGTTAAATTTTAAGTTTATTATCATTTATTAACATATATTTCAAGAATATAAATAGAATGTTTTAGTTAAAAGTATTGAGAAAAACGTGATTTACAGCGCTCTGAACACCCCCACCTCGAAAAAATGGGCTCACACTTCCTCCACGATTCCGGCTGATTGGCTTATCTAAAACAAAAAAAAAATTGCGGCATTTTAATCTGTAGGCCTAAATGCACGGAATGGACTATAACCAAGTTTTCTTTTTTAATTTTATGTTATAAAAAAAATATATCGAAATTTTGGGAATTTTAGATTGATAATAGTTTATTCCATGCGTCTACATGTGCTGAATGTACCCTACAAATTTCAAGTCATTAGGTCTAGCCGTCTTCGAGATACGAAGGAGGAAAGTTTAAAAATAACAGTTTCAAGAAAAACGCGTTTAAAGTTTCAAGTCCGGTTAATACTATGAAAATCTCAACTTACCCGCAATCAGCGATGCCTGGTCCATAGAGGATTCCTTCCTCTTCCTCTTGGAACTCTCTCAAAGCAGATTGTTCAGCTCTTGTGTCAATTCTGGCTTGTTTTACGACATCACTTACGCGCCGCTCAGAATGCAAGATTCGCGTTTCATCAAGTTTCTCAACATAAGTATGTGCTTCGCGGCCAACGGGGAATCCCATAATCGACATTACTTTTAATACACCTTGAAAACCTTTATTAAAGATAATGAATGATAAGTAGGTAGAAATTTCAACGACTTAGGGGCTAGAATGCTTAGGAGCAAAAGTCCAAATCAACGAATTCAAAGATTCGTTATCGTTTTGTGTCTCTGCTCCTAAACAACGAATTAATAATTAATCTTTGGATAATCTTCGAAAACAGTTTGATAACTGCTTGTACTTGTGGTATTAGAGATGGTTTATCGTGATGAAATTGGTCGAGCTGACCCTTAGTTTGCGCCATTTACACCAACTGTCTTTGCCTTCTGGACAAAATTGATGCTGAGGATTTTCACCTGAAGAACATTTGTGATAATACGTTGCCCAAACTTCCTTTTTCATATCTTCAAGCGAATCTGGATGACGTCGAATAGCTAACCCGTAGAATTTCGTTATTTCTTGAATAAATTTGTCAGTAAGTTTACCTGCCCCTTTGCCACCGATTCCTTTATTTGTTTTATCCTTTTTAACACCTTGGAGCCGTATTCCCATTCTATTTTCTACGTGGCACACACATTCTTTTTTGTTACTAAAGTATCTCCACACAGCTTAGCATCTAGGATCCCCTTAAAAGTTTTACTGTCACACAGCTGCTTCTTCTAACTGCTGTATCTTTAAAATTACTTCGAATTTTTAAAAATCACTTTTCTACCGTATTCTAGACATGTTAATGAAGCAATATATGAAAAAAAATTAAAATCGATTTTTTGAACCCATCACATGGGATGACCCTCTTAAACGATTGTTTTATTTGTAAAGTAAAGAATATCGTGGGCGTTGTATATTCATATGAAAGCAGTTTCTAAACATTTCCTCTTTCATACACATTTTCAAAGTTCAATGATTTTATTATTGCGCTTTTCTGATTATTTTTTTGTCATGTTCTTAGTAGTTAATTATATAAATATAAAGTTACCACAGGTTCGTGATCAAGATTCTACCGAGAAGAAGCGGTCAAAAGTTACTCTTGTCCATCAATTGACATAGGTATTTTTTTTAATATCATATGTAGGCGGACGAGGTTATGGGCCACCTGATGGTAAGTGGTCACCAACGCCCATAGACATTGTACGAGACGCTAACCATCGCTTACATCGCCAATGCGCCACCAACCTTGGGAACTAAGATTTTATGTCCCTTGTGCCTGTAATTACACTGTCTCACTCACCCTTCAAACCGGAACACAACAGTACCAAGTACTGCTGTATGTAAATGAATATAATTTTATTATTTATCGTGAAAATCAACAAATACTGACTGACTTTTATCGTCTTTAATCTTTATAGTCACTTATTTATTTGTATTTAATGGAAACAAACAGTACATAATAAATTTTATAAATATCAAATATTGGCAAATCATTACCACAATAGTTTCCAATGATTAATGACTAACACATATAGATAAAATTATCGATCAATTAGAGATTAGTTTATTTATTTATTTAAAAAGGTACATCAACATCACACATATTAAACACTTACAGATAGATAATACTGGACTGGAAGTTATCAAAAGAGACATGAAATATATCACAATCTAAAAACATCTGGCTATATTTAGTACAACTCCTATTTAG
The DNA here is from genome assembly GCA_905220585.2 of Nymphalis polychloros. Lineage (NCBI taxonomy): Eukaryota > Metazoa > Arthropoda > Insecta > Lepidoptera > Nymphalidae > Nymphalis > Nymphalis polychloros. The sequence continues at coordinate 9,158,174 of HG992247.1, forward strand.
AAATGAACTCTTAGCTAATTTAGTTTTGGTTACAGGAACATAAACGTTTCCTTACGCGTAGCTTTGATACGTGGACAATGGAAAAGCACTTTTGAGAGCAGATAGGTAGAATCAATATGATTATTAATAATTTTAAATAAAGGTACCTGATCACATTGAACACGTCGGGCAATGGCCAACATCGGTATAGCAAAATTGGTATTTTTGTTACAAGTTGCTCTTGTGCTATGGACTTTGATAAAACGTTTATATATACATTCAATTTTATATATTATGACATTTTTATATTGAGGAGTCCATACAGAAGACGCATACTCTAAGACGGATCTTACAAAAACATGAGTATATAATAAGATAAGCATAGACGGATGCTTAAATTCATTAGATACCCTCAGCACAAATCCAAGCATCCGGTAAGCCTTATCAGTCATATAACCGACATTTAGAATCAATAAATAAACACCAAGATTATTTTTATTATTCATATTATTCATATTGACTAGAAAGTCTTTCGCCATCCAATTTGTATGTAAAATCAATCACTAATTTCTTTCTGGTAAATGTTAAAACGTTACATTTTTTTATGTTTAAGAATAAAGAATTTTGTAAAAATAGGCACTGAGACGATCAAGGTCTTTCTGGACATCCAAGCAGTCTTTGGGGTTCATCTTATTGTCATCAGCATACAACAAAAACTTTGAGTGCTTAAAAATTGAAATGATATCGTTTATATAAATATTAAATAAAAACGGACCTAAATGCGATCCTTGTGGCGCCTCGGACGGCAGAAGCATAAAAGATAAGCAGAAACCTTTAATTGTAACTGTTTGGCTTTTGTTAAACAAATAGGATTAAATCCAACGCAGCAGGTCGTCGTGTATACCGATGTATCTTAATTTTTCGAGAGGAATGAAATGAGAAATTTTGTCAAATGCTTTAGAAAAATCAGTGTACACGGCGTCCATCATCCATCACGTTCCTGATACAGTCAGTAAATTCACAAAATTAGTTTCAGTAGATCTTTTGTTAATAAATCCTTGCTGATGGTTTATAATTATAGGTCTTATTATAGGTTGTATAATGTCATATATTATCTTTTTAAACAATTTGGCGATGCAACTAAGTTTTGAGATAGAACGATAATTTTTGACGTCGTGATCCTCGTTTTTAAAGATAGGAACAACATATGATCTTTTCCACTGGAAAAGGCATAATACAAACCTGTTGTAAAGATAAATATATTATAATATATAGTGGAAAGCAAAGTGTCCCGAGGCTATTAGGAAAATTGCTGTATACCATCTGGGTAACAATTTTTAAATGTGTTAAAAGATTTTATGTACTTTTCTATAGCTTGTTTCAACCATGACAGAAATAAACCAAAATAAGCAACTTTGACACCGAATTAATGCGATATCATTGGTCATCGATATCAATTGACGCGATATCATTGGTCGAATTCTTGAATAATCTATGATATTCACTATGGACTTCAGAAAAGATGGCCTTTTTAATGTCCGCGAAGTTGTAATCGGAACTTCGAAAGTTAAATTAATTTGGTTATAACTAGTTAATTGGAATAGCGTTGTATTAAAAATAAGGATAAATTAATCAAGTTAATAGTGATAATAATATCGTTAAAAATAGAGGTCAGCTTCAGACCGAAGCGTAGAGGTGACCTTTCTTGGCTGGTAAATCTTTACTTTTTATTAGATTTGAACCCAGGACATATCGTCAGACATTGTTAAATGAGTTAACCTAATACATATAATTTTTTGACGTCGTGTTTATATAAACGATATTATAATTTATAATATCGTTTATAGTGCACAATACAACAGAACGATTAGAAAATCACATGCAGTTTGAAAATCTACGGTGTGTTTACCTTTATTCCTGCTCCGATTGGAATAGGGTATAGAGTCAACAATGAGATATTAACAGAAAACAGGTCAACACTATTAATATTGGGCACAGTAACTACTTTGCTATTAAAGGAAGATTTAAGTGGAATTAAGTAATAAGATGAATAAACGTCAATGTTATTTGGCATAAGACTTAAACATACCTATTAATAGGGCAAGCTTAAAATAATTATGGAATCTTATAAAAGAAGCGACCATTATGGCCCAGAAAAGATGGATTGACTTTACGAATTCTGAAACCATGTATTATAAGTTTACCTTCGCTCCTCGTGTTTACATAGTGATTATTGTGTTTTTTTTTTCTAAAATGAGTTCTACGTTATATTTCAAATATTATACGTGACTTAATTGTAAATAAATCCACTTTGTTAAAAATATCCCTAACGGAATTTCGAACTCCAAGATTATATGTCGGACAGCTCTTTTCAGAATGATAACAGTTTCAGTATCAACTCGGGTAATTTTTTTTAACGTCCAATGTTTTTATTAATGGCGACCAATCTCAATGAAAACTAGCCAACTACACTATTATTAGCTGAGCAGGTTAACGGAGAGAGCTCAGCTTCAGACCGTAGCGTAGAGGTGACCTTTCTTGGCTGGTAAATCTTTACTTTTTATTAGATTTGAACCCAGGACATATCGTCAGATATTGTTAAATGAGTTAACCTAAATGCACACGTAAAAGTTTTGTACAAATAATGTGTGTTGTGTAAAATAAAGTTGGAATAATTAATTAATGCAGGTAGGTATATCCTGTACGGCTGAATGATCATCAAAGAATTCACCGTTTCAGATGCAAATGAAGGCTTAACCAACAAAAATATTATCTTTGACAGCAAAATGAGCATGAATATAAATGTACCTACATTTTATTGATAAATAAAATATTTTCTTTTAAACATTATTTGTTTATAGAACCTTTCAGTTGCTAGCTATATCCCAATGAAATAATCACCAAAATGCTTATCAACTAGTACGAACGAGTCACGATTTAAGTAAAAGTAACGAATCTACTTATTTAATTTTTTGGATTTTATTTAAAATTATTAGCAGCTCGGTCTTATGTATGTGCTGTATCTATATTTATTACGGGTACATAAAATATTTTGTCATCACCATAAGCGTTTTATGCAAATCAGAACGAATTTCCCAATATTAAGTGTTAATGTCGATTAACCTTTGAAACATGGTCGGCTCAGATACAATGTAGATTGTAGGATCATCAGCTAATAATAATAATTTATTAGTACTGGCAACCAGGCGTTTTCCAACACATATTAGAAATAGAGTTTGCAACTCTATATAAAAAAATTCTTCCCGTTGGACATTAGGTGAACTTTAAACATACTCTTTCAGATCTTTATTGTATTTGACTTATATTCAATCATTGGCTGGTGGCTCATTGGCTGTACAATGATAGTTATTAAACTTAACTTACTAAACTGTAAAAGCTCGGATTGTAAATAATTTTATCTATATTTGAAATTAACATTCAGATAGTTGCTAGTGTTTAACAAAAAAAAATGCTTTTGTATAAAGTTACGACACGACGTCAATTTTAAAAGTGTACGATGAAGCTACAGAAAATTTATACCTTCATGATCACGACCGATTGTATGCACTGGAGCTATGCTATCTATAGCATGTTCATAGCATAAAATCTTTAATTGATTCATTAGTGGCAATGAAATTATTACGCAAATATTCTTGTAATACTTCATGTAAACAGACTTACAAAAACTTACAAGAATTTTTAACATGCTATTAGACCAAAATCTATCCACAAATAAATGCAATTAAACGGTAAATGATTAATGATCGGAATTTACTCTAGTAAGGCTTAAATTAATTGCAATGTTCTTAATTACATAAAAATAAATAGACTCTTAGAAATTAAACAGAAATGGAAACGACCTAAATATTTTCTATCTACTTTTTTGCATATATGCATATTGAAGAATTACCATTCAATATGATCGAAGTGGTGAAGAAAAACAAGATTAAATCGATTTACTAGATTGAATTTAACGAATCGTGGTCGATATATGTAAATTTGAAAATGGGAGACTTCGAGAGAAAACGAAATCATTAACTTAGTTTACTAAAATTAACATACTTTTTCGCAAGAACGAATATGGTCTGGCTGTCATGGCTGTCTTCGTACTCCTTTTTTTTACAATTTAAAATAATTGTTTATTTTAACGTGTGACGATATTACTTTCTAACGATATAGATATAGATAGTCATATACAATAGTTACATTCAATAAAATTAAATTGCTCGTGTGCCAAGCGATCTCTGCGCTTGTCCCTACTTATTGGCAAGTACCCAGAGCGAAAACATCGGACATCACGACCTACGCCATTTCTTTTAGAATTATATTTTTTCAAAATCTTTTAATACGTCAATAAGTTTGTAACTGTATTTTTAACCGATTTCAAACAATAGTAGATCATCGCTTCTCGTTTCTTTATACCTATCTATATACCATATGTTCAACCGACCGCCCAAAATAGACACCAGTAATATTTTCGTATCAATTTTTATTTGGTTTCACAGCCTTTTTTAATGTGTTCGGGAGATGGTTTGTGGTCTAATTTTTGTTACTGTCCCATATAAAACACAAATAAATTACAAAAGTAGGGGGTGACTATGATACAATAACAGATTATGTTATAGTTCTTCAATAGCCGGTTTTGAGTTGTTCTGTGAACTCAAAATGTAAGAAAACAATTTATACAACAAATATATTTTATAAATTGCTGTATTTGTTTATGTCATTAATCTAACGATGTAATATACCTATGTGGGTAAAACTTAACTGAGTAGATTTATGTGTTCAAAAAGTTTTTCAGGACGAATTAATTAGTGAAAATATTCAACAGATGAGCTTCGTTACTATGAATGCTTTTATGAATTGAAGCACCTGTGTTCACGTTATTTTTTTAAAAACGTTGAACTCAAGGGCATTTGCATGCAGTAAGCCGTAGGTACAAACACTTATTTTTTGAAAACCAGAGGAAAAGTTATTATGTTACAGTATAATAAGCTTGTAAGGCCCAGTGCTAAGAACGCGTGAATCTTAACTGATGATTGTAGGTTCAAACCCGGGCAAGCACCACTGAATTTCATGTGCTTAATTTGTGATTATAATTCATCTCGTGCGTGACGTCGAAGGAAAAAATCGCGAGGAAACCTGCATGCGTCAATAAGTGCAAATTTCACTGAAATTCTGCCACATGTGTATTCCATTAACTCGAATTGGAACAGCGTGGTGGAATAAGCTCCAAACCTTCTCCTCAAAAAGAAGAGAGGTGGCCTTAGCCCAGCAGTGGGACAGTCAAAGTCAAAATTAAACTGTAAGCTTGTAAATTAAATGTCAAAACATTTTGGTGGCGTTTATTTTTAAACAGTACCAATGTTCCATGATGAGATATTCATTTTCACTCATATAAATTTTGTATATCGTTAAATTACATTACGCGCAATCTTAGTGAACTCGCCTGAAGTTAGAATCAACCGGATGTCCCATAGATAACGATTAATTGTCTATTTAAGAATATACCTAATAATTGTGACCGTGTGATATGCATATCTGCATATTATATGGTCTAACGTTCCCATTCCCCGGTTTTTTACTTAAAAAATACGAATATACGCAGCGTTGCAACTACTTACCTATAATATTTGATAAATAGTAAACCCATTAAAATTTCTGTTTATTATTTAAATGTTTGGAATGCACATAATTAGGTATTAATACAATTTTTTTCGCGTTTACATTGACAATCGTCACGATATAATTGAATCCATTCTCACATGGAATACCATTAAATTCGTCAAAAATAAATATTCTCTGAAATATTTTTTGGCCGGTACAGGTAATTATAAAAGGTATAGCTCTATAGTTTTGTATCAATATATCGTTTTTTTTCCATAAAAACACATATGTTACTATGATACGTATTTGAATTCGTACAATTTCGTGTACAGGCAAATGATTAAAATCCATATATTTTGTATTGAAAAAAAACCTATGTGTATTTCCATTTCCGTGCGTCGCTGTGGTGTAGCGGTTGTTTTAAACTCGCATGCAATAGTTTTTCCGAGCTTTAAAACAATGCTCTCAACACTGAACCTATAATTGTTAAGGATAAGGTATTATCGACTTTTTATTATATTGTTCTCCGCCTCTATCTTTTTATGTATATTTTATGTATGTATATATCTTCTTTTCAATATAAAGCTAATAATGATTAAGTTGGCATTAAATGGGATGTGCTTGGAATTCTGATTTTTGTCACTAAACGGCAATGTTTCCAATTCATACAAATGTCAGTTAGGTCAACGCTATCAATTGGTAAAAAAATGCAACACTAGGCACACTGAGTTTTGAATGAAATATCTGTAATAATAATAACTTAGTTATATTTAACCGACTGTTTGCTCTTTTAAATACTATATGTAAAAAGTCATATTAATATTATCTTCTAAGTAGTTATTCAAGAAAGACTCATTTATAAAAGTTACCTGCTAAGGTATAAGTAATAAATCATAAAAGGCCATTAATCACCCAATTGTAAAAGTAGCATTTCGTCCATTTATGAACGGACTATTAAATACATAAAAGCTTTTTACTTTACAGTTTTACACCATGTAAAAAGAGTAGCATTGTTTTTTCTTAGCGTGAATGGTCCTCGTGGGAAGCTGGCCTAGAGTTAGTTTCAAATTATTGTGCGCAGAATACATTCTCGCAGATGAATAAAATGATTGTTGCATTTGTGGCTTGGTCGAGAAGTGCTCGGTTATTGTATACGAAAACTCTATTTCACAGTTATGTAACCAGGGTCTAAAATACTAAATAATATTGAAACATGTTTTATATTTTAAGGATATAATGTTATAAGAGTTTAGTAAAAAATATCCTTCGAGCCGGATTTGAACCAGCGACCTATGGATATCCATTAATATTTATCTCAACTACAGTCCACCGCTCTACCAACTGAGCTATCGAAGGTACGTGATCAAATATAAAATATTTATACATAAGCATACTTGTATATTAAACTCTTATCTAAATAATAAAAGTAAGTGTTAATGAAATTAATCATATTGTTCATATGTAAAGGTATGCCTGCAAACTCCAATCCGTTTTAGGCGTTAAGGATTTTTTATTTAATTACTCAAAAAAACTGTACCTATTCAATAAAATTATTCTTAAAAACATACTCCATACTTAAAATAATTTAATTAGGACTGTGTCGTGTTTTAAATATAAACGCGGTGAGAGTAACTATTTTCATGAGACATTTTTGTTATTTACAAATCTACCTTATTTTATCTGTTCAAGTTTTCCCACCATTGACGAGGAGAGCGTTAACATAATTAGCTCAATGACATGAAATATACGACACATATCAAACTATATACATGACACTAAGCTATCGTGTAGGCTTTTTCTTAATTGATCATATAATTAGTTTCAACGTGAATTCGGAAAAAAATACAAACAATTATTTAATCATACACTCATTTTCTTCACTAATTTCCTTTGCGCCACAAGATATTAATAATAATTAAGTGAAATACAAGTAAACAGCAATACTTTCATTATTACTTTGACGAATATTTCAAATTTTATTAGAACTCGCCTAGCAGGCTGATTAGGTACCTGAGTAACGAACATCTAGACATTCTAACGTATTTATATTAACTTTAAAATATATATAACTTTATAATATATACTTATACTGTAAACATATTTTTTTATAGTGACATTAAATATATTATCTGCCTTTAAAAATCGAATTTATTATTTCTTTAAGACGATATACCAATAAAATTTAAGCAAATGAATTTCATTCAAAAACAAATTGTTTGCGTACAAAATTGAATTTGTTCGGCAAATTTAATAAACTCGATGTTGATGAAGACGATTTTTTTTCTCAGTAACAAGTCCTCTTGTGAACGGAACATGTATATTATGTATTAGGAAATGAAGCGATGATTTTGTGAAAGGATAACTAAATTTGTCGTTTAGATACGTCTAAAATTCATTTAAGGCTTTAAAATAAACAAATTTAAAATAATCTGGTTTCTGTTCATTCAATTTGTATCCATTGTTATTTTGTATATGAATCACAGGATTCTATGAATTTATATATATATGGAATAAAATGTATATATAAATTCATAGAATATTCATCATGAATACTATTTATAATGTTACAATAGTAAATAACAATACTTATGTAGGTCATAAACCGCACCTCATGCGTGCTTACCTATCTATTATAAGAGGTTATTAATAACAATTACAAAAGTAACATCTATACGAAAAATAAAATACTTTTCCAAATTTTAAATTGTCGTTACCGGGATAATATGATTAATTTCAAAAGGATAAACAGCCCAGTTAAGTGTTGGTACACATAACACAATGTAGTAGCAGAGAACAACATTAAAAGTTTTAAGTACCGTGCACATGATATTTTTTTTTTTACTTCGTAACATATATACCATAAATGCCTATATGTATTATCGTATTAAATTTTATTATTTACCAAGAACAAAATCTCTAAATTTATTTTTATGGTAAAGTAATATAATTAATGAACTACTAAATATGTAGGTATAAGAATTGACATTTGTGTGTGTCTGTTCTATCACGTACAGTGTAGCGACAAGTTATCAAGGTGATGTTTTAGAAAAAGCTTGTTTCAGAAAAATGTTTTAGCATTACGATCAGACGACGAATTCATAGAATTCCTTTTTTTAATAATGTCGTTTTTGTTCGTAATGTGTTATATATTTTCAATTGATTTACATTTTTATTTGTGATTTACATAACATTGTTTGCACATATTTGTTATAAATGCGAGTTCAGCTCCAATTGATCGGTGGAGGGGATAATTTACAGGCGAAGGCTTTGATGTTAACCGGCCTTGTGGCACTCGGCGGACCGTGAGCTGTCGCTACCGCCACCGCCTGCACCCCTCGAACTTGACCTTTATTTACCATTATGATATATGAAGCTACAACTAATTTTGCGTAGGTTTACGCTTGGTTTTATGACCTTATTGACAACGAAATGTTTAATAGATTTCAATATTATCGTACTTATATATGAAGCTGAGCTTAAAACAAAATATGTCAAGGAGTTCTATTATACTTTTTTTTTATTGTCTAGGTAGGCGGACTAGTATATGGGTATTGTAAGAAATGTTAATCATCGCTTACATCGCCAATGCGCCACTAACCTTGGGAACTAAGATGTTATATCCCTTGTGCCTGTAATTACACTGGCTCACTCACCCTTCAAACCGGATCACAACAATACCATGTAGTGCTGTTTTGCGGTAGAATACCTGATGGGTGGTACTTACTCAGAGCACAAAGCTCTACCACCAAGTAAATTTACTTATGTCGCTTAGTTAGTTTTTGAGTATTCGTTCCTTTGAAATACGAACGTTAATTCACGACAAGACACAACAGGGATTGATAAGACACAATAGGGAGTGATAAGACAACAGGGCGTGATACGATCGCCTGAAAGCAGTTTGAAATAAAAATGTAAATTTATTAAGAATAAGCAACAATTACAAAACTTTGGTAATTTATTGATTAAATATTTTGATTGTAAGTAAAGCAATGAAGGAAATATTAGTAAAAAAAGTTATCAAAATCGGTTCATTCAGACAGACATACATAAACACTAGTTAAGCTTAACCCCTCTTTATGAGTCGCTTGTTTAAATCTAATTTAGTTATATATTTATACCACGAGTTATTGTTTGTTGATGTCACTACTTATAAAAAATAGCAAAAAAAAAAAACAACGAAGGGTAACAAAACGTAACGTACGTACGCACGGAACGAATTTACTAAAATAATTCGTTACCAGTTTGCGAAAAGTCTTTATTTATTAAAGACCTAACGCGTAACCAATTTTCTTGTAAATAAATTCTCATTATAAATAATTTACCTCTTGCTACGAAATCTCGGTGAAGTATTTTATACGCTCGAAGTTCTATCTCGACCCATGAAAACTTACTTGCTTATAAAAGTATCCTATAAATATGTTGTTAGTTGAGTCGTTGTAGAATTAACATGTACAGAAAATAGTATATTTATTTTAATTACTGAGTATCATTCGTCCTTTAACAATAATAATAGAATAAGCTCCAAACATACATTTTCCTCAAAAAAAAAAAGGAGAAGATACCTTAGCTCAGCAGTGGGACATTCACAGGCTGTTACTTATTCGTCCTTTAACGATCTTTTTACGATCAGTATCCTGTAGTAGCCTGTAGTGTACTATCCTGTTCTGTTCTGTATTGATCCTGGGAAAGTCATCGTTTATTCCAACCGTGTTTGTTCCATTTGCGCAGTACTGTCGGCCAGGGTAAACTAATTTTAACGATGTAATGTGGGTGGACCATGGAAGGCCACTGTAACGAATAAACAGTTTTTATTAGTTTATTTACTGGATAAATGAAAGAAACTTATTATTAAGTAATACTTTGTTTTATTGCGTAACATATAAATTACTTTTTTTATTCTAGATGTAATCACTATTTATAAAACTTAAGTTTTATTCAGCTCTTCCAAACGGCCTTGCAACAAAAAGGGCTCCATACAAGGCCAATATTATAAATCAGTCGTTTAACTTAAAATTGAGTTGTAACAATCAAAATATCCGCTTTTATTAAAACTACATAAAAAGCTCTTTCATTTAAACGAAACATTAAATGCTTAATATATTACAATTATCTATAAAATGCTCATCGAACATTCCTTGAACGCCATGGTATAACTAAGAATATATTAATGGAAATGATTTAAAAATAATAGTAATGAGTATTATATTGATATCAAATAAGTTGCCAATGTGTTTTAGGCTGAAATTATAAAAAAATAAATTGACCTATAATGGCCTTCTTATGGGTCCGTTCTTTGTAAGGCGAAAATGTTCCTAAGAAGGCCAAACTAACAATAATTATCACCCATCACAAGCTTTTTTTTATATTTAATAAGATAATAGACACATATTTATGTTTTCCTTTTTTTGTTCTCGCTTACTTAGTCTACAAGTAAGTGTCCTTCCTCCTCCTTTCCAGTTCCTCTTTTCTTAATCGTCGTTTTGTATGTTTGTTTGTAGATGCTCCTAGTAAGATCCGTGTACCCTAGCAAGGCCAACTGTAAAATTTTTGATGGGCCTTATAAGGAACCACCGGCTTTCCTAGGAACACTACCGATATTTTAACTGAAACTGAAGCCTAATTATTATTTTTGTCTTTAGTACCATAACAAATCCTTATATGACAATTCACAGTAAAAAGGATAAAATAATAATAGGTTATTTACTTAAAAACTTACGTTTTGCTGAGCGCGCGAATCACAATTTTAATGTTGACGACCAAAGTCTACGAAGCGAGGGACCGCAGCAACAAAATAGCGACGCGAGCGACTCACCGCCGTGTCTGGGTCCTTCAGTTTGATGGATCTTAGTGTGACTAGAAGGAATTTGTCATCACATGACAATAACTAAGACTTTTTAATAGTTGGCCTTCAAAGGAGCAGGGCCTTCCATGGTCCACCCACCTTATATAGAAACGTTGTGTCCTATAAATCGATGCAAACTAATTATAAAACATTACAGCTTAAAGATCAGAGAAGCAACGCCGGCAATATAATTTTTTTATTGTTAAACTCTTTAATTGCTGTACCTAGGAAACCAAACAAAATGGATTGAAGCCATTCAATTCGACCCAAATAGGTTGAATACGTATGACGTCACGTCAGTCGTCACGATAAAGTGTCATACATAGAAAACAGCTCGCGCAATATATTAGAAAAAATACCTACTGTGTAGGAAAAGGGTGTCAAACGCTACTCATCAAAAAATAAGGATAAGAAAATCACATTTCACACGTAAGTTCTATTTGGCAACTTATAATACATTCATAAAAACATAAAAATTAATTTGTAAACAAAAGACCTCATTCCAATAAAAATGTTGTCAGGTATAGAAAAAATATTTACCTCGAGTGCTTAATATTTTAAATAATAAAACCTAATTATTATTTAAAATTAATATTTTAACTTTTTTTAAATTAGATATAAAACATTAGTTGTTCATATAATAATATATTTTTTAATTTCCTTTATAATTACATAATATAAAAGCATTACAAAAAAAAAAGAGATAATTATAATAATAACAGCTAAAATTAAATAAATTATATTATAATTAAATAAATTAAATGCAAATAAATATATTTCATTATTCAAATTCAAACAGTATCAATTTCCTCGCTCTATGGGGGAAATGTGTATTCACTTGCGACATAATTCGGTCGTATATGTGCGTGTCGGTGAATGTAATTACGTGACACTTACGCACACATTAATTTTAAAGATACTTCAATTTTGAGCGAAACCACGGTCGTAAACAGGTCTGGCAACAGAGTCCAATTTCAGTGGGGAGAGATGAGGCGCGAGTGTGTAACAACTGCTAATTCGCAATACCATCCGCTTGAGGTACTACGTCGCTGCTATCGAAGCTGATATTTTTCTCTCCCAAGTATTGTGTTATTTAATCATTGTTATATCGTTTTGTTGAGTTTTGCGGATTTTTTGTTATTTTTCTTTTGTTATTTAACTGTTTTGTTTGGATTTGAAAAAATGTTCGGGATAATTATTACGCGAATTGTCATGCCTCTGGCGGCCGTAAATTGAACTTAACAGCATCAGTATGTCAACGTACCCCATACTGAAGTTGCAAGACCTGTGTATACGACCGTGAGCGAAACTTTATATGAAACTATCCTTCTAAGCGTTATTATTCTATGCATACATATATGTATATCTGTGATCAATGCTTACTCAATACCTACTTAGGTATTTTATTTAAGACTAGCTATCACCCGCGTGTGAGGGGGAGGGGTAGTGTTAAATACCCGTTGTCCCTTTCTGTACGTCAGACAACGTGTATGAAAAATTTCATGATGATTGGTTGAGCAGTTATTATGTAAAAATCAATCATAAATTTAAAGTTATGTAGGTACATTCTATCGTAATGACTCACGTCGATCGGTTTCCAGCTTTAGAACATGCGATGATTTGACCTCTAAAATTGATAGATCGCGTGATTTCTTCTAGCTACTCGTTAACTTTCGACCTTATATAAAATCAATGTTAATGAAAGCCGTTACTGTATACAATTTTCTAAATCGCATATTATATGCATTTATGCTCACTTACCCCTCACTGAATTTAAAAGATTACTTTTGATATATAGAAAGTATGTTCACATGCCAGACACGCCTCGCAATCGATACATAAAAATAATTAAATTAATAAAAAGCCCAGAATCTAATATATGTATATAAAATGTATAATATCTTCTATTGAAAATATAATGAGTACGGTAACTATAAATGTATAATATAAAATAAAACGGCATTCTAATTAACATTTATTACATAAGTTATGGTAGGTATATATTTTTATAGAATTTACGACATTGATTATAAGTAATAAGCTATGTAAACCTATGTCTGTCCTGCAACCATACAAGCTTCAATAGCAATAAGCATACGTATACATATAGTGAATACTATAAATTTGTTTACTCCAATTAAAGTTTAATACTGAAAACTGCCCAAGAAACCTATAAATAAAAATCATTTTACTTAGACTATTAATAATTATAATTAATCTAAGTTCAGTTTTCTATAAGAATTTATAAGAGTTATTTGTTTTAGTTTATCAGTATAATTTATTTTCTACGTGTATTTTTTATATTTAATCCTGAGGGGAATTGTTATCAGTTGGTGGGCTTTACAGCCCCATCTAGGTACATACTTACGTACCACTCACACGTCACTGCATATATCTACTACGGCGAATCCGTTGTAATACTTAGTATTGCCATAGTACAGTTTGAAGGGTGAGCAAACCAATACAAAAATAAGCTCATAAAATCTTAGATCTCATGGTTGGTGTCGTTTGACGATAAGATAAGTGGTTAAAATTACAGTATCCATAGTTTGTACTTGGTGGTAACTAATTACCATTTGTCCGTCTACCTTCCTACTTTGTTGAAGTTGGCAAAAATATAAGTTTTTAAAATATAGTGCATCTGCACTACGGGTTCAAATTGATCAATTTATAAAGCTCGGCATTTTAAAATTCTCAGGGGATAAAAGTTTCTCGGTATCCATGTTCCACGCTGACGAAGCTGCAAGCACAACTCGTTAGGCAATAATTCAAATAGTCCAATAAAATTTTATTTTTAACCTCGTTATGTTCTTAGGAAATAATATTCGAATCCAACATCAATAGCATTAATTTGATGTACCTATGTAAAATATTTCTTTAAGCTACAAATCTGAGACGAATTGAAGAAATGTTTTATTTTCACGCAAGGGATAGAAAAAATCATATAATTTGTGCGAAATGTTTTAAAATCATTTTTAAGTTAACAAATCCATAGATATGGAATGAGGACACTTGTCTCACCTCGTAAGAGACATTTTCAGTGTTAACGACAGTCTGTCATTGATTCCGTATTTATTATGTCATACACATATATATTATATTTAAGTAACGAAATGTGCTAGAAGAATAATCAATTCCATTTATATGTTGTAAGGATTAACATATTATGTAATTTTTACATATTTAAGTTCTTGCATTGTTCATAAATAAAATTTAGTGTCTGTGAGCTCAAAACAACTGCCTCTTTTTAAGTTTATACTTGCGAGTTATATCAAACCAAAACAACATTTTTTTTTTTGTTATATTGAATCATTACGTGCACTAAAATGGCAAATTTTCAATTTTCTTTGCAAACTGAATTATACACTTACGAAGCCGCGAGTTTTGATAGTTTAAAATAAATATGTATCTGTAACTTTAAATATAATGATGTAAACTATTTTATTTTGTTTTTATTATTAAAGTATATTCGGTGATAGAAGCGAACTAAATGATCTTATGTAAAGTATTACTTTATGAAAGGCGCAAGCTGCGTTTCTTCATAGAGCTTCTGTGGTTGTTACCATAACACTGCGTGATCGAAACTACTCCAAGTTTCATTGTCTTTTCTAAGGTTTGTATTACACTTAATGGATTCGCGATACGCTTCAGCTCATTGTAACATTTAACCATTGTTTACGTGTTTCTTGGTCTGCTGCATTGTTCACCTCTTAGGGAAAAGGTGAGACATTAATTCAATGCAATTTTGCTATCATCGATCGATCTATAAGGTTCCTTGTAATAAATTATTTCAGTGTGATATATTTTAAGTCTATTTATATTCATATCGGAAACGGGAAATGTTCGTTAACTGTAACACGTATAGGCACCTACTGGTACATATAGTTGTATCGCAAATTGTCACATGGAACCAGTTTATATCAATTTCAAGACCACTGAATAATAAAACAGAACAAAAGAATAATTTCCCTATTATGGTTGTGAATTTAAAACACTCTATATGAATTTCTATTAAGGATAACAAAGAGTGGGACAGCAATAAAAGGTCAGTGGAATATTAATGTTCTTTTCCATGACTGTGTTAGTGTTGCGCTTTAAGTACATTATCACATGTGTTTACATATTTATTTAACATCATTTGATTACTAAGAAAGCTTATTATTACGAAATTGCGAAAAAATTAGGATTTACCCTAATTTAATGTAATAATTGTCTGATTACACATTAGTTTAAACATTTTAGACTTGCGAGAATATAAATTTTTAATTCTGATTTCAAAATTATTGTTGATACATATTTAGAACGAACCTCATTTAAATAAAATACATAAGCTCTAAGTAATATTGGTAATATGCAGTGAAGAGCGAGGATGTGTAATGTTACGGGCTCACCGCTTACGACCTCGCAACGGATAAGTGGGAGCGCATAGCCTATATTTGCAATTCCGATATCACAGTTTCCTGGAAAACTAGCGACCTGGAATTAATAATATTCTTCCATTTTGCAACGTTCGAACGCGATATTTTGAAAATATATTCGAATAATTTATACCTACATATCGTATTCGATGTTGTCTTTAATAGGCATACAGAAATGAATCAATTATACACACATGCAATGTACTATGAAGTTTTACGATTCATTTGTAGGATTAGACCCAGTGATCCAGATATACTAAAAGGTGGAGTTAACTGTAAGTTAATAGAAAACAAATAAAGACGCTAACCTTCTTGTTGATAAAACTTTCTACGATAACGATTCTACGATCTAAAGATTCACTTTACAAATAAATTTATCATCATACTTTCTTTAAAATATAACCTTTATTATATATATTAGCATTCGTGTATGAACAGAGTCAATGTCAGAATATTATCTGTGATGCTGTAGGCATCTGTCGGTGACCAGGGACCCTGTCATCGTAATGTGTGATTGGAATAAGTTATTCAAGGCGACTGCCAAGACAAGAGGCCTTCATTTTACCTTATCGATCATTAGTTCCTGTTAGTTTTGAAATAAATATTATGAACTATTTATTGTAATATTATTAAATAAATAAAATTACGGACGGCTTTACATGAAATAAATTCGTACTATGAATTTATTCATGTAAAGCATAATGACGACTACCCAACAAAGTTCCGTATACCGTATCACAGTGTATGTTAAAATCTTATTTTTTTATCATTTATAATTTAATTTTAATAATCAAATAATGTTTATGTTTTTATCGTTTAATAATCACCAGCTAGACATGCTTATGTTATATCTGTTGTATTATATAATAAATGGGTCGTTAGCTTAGTCCGTCTACAATTGTTTCACCAGTAATGATGGTAATCAGCATGCAGGACCGGTACTGCTGCGGACGGATATAGCGGGGCATGATTCGACAGCATCGCGTCACCCGAGGTTACTGATTTTCTGTGTTTATGGTTCTTCGTATATATTTAATAAATACATTATTATCTACAAACAATATCGAGAGATGTGTAACGTCACGTATTACACAGATTACAGCAAAATTTACTGACATTACGTGTTTAATCACCAGTGAGTCGGTTAAATGTTATTATTTTGAAACAACAATATGCCATATTGTATTTGATTAGCCTAACGTTGCCTTTTCCGATAAAAGCTTCGATAGACTGTATGAAAAATTAAAAGTATTTAACTGTAGAGAAAATTGATTTATCGACCCTGTGAATACTACGTGAATCCAATAACAATCCATTTAAATTTTTTTAAAACGACTTTTAAATTTGTTTAAAAATTGTTTTGAACTGGCAATACGCGATGAGTGCAGGCACAGGTATTTTTAAGATTTCTTATGAGTGTTAAGTTAAATTTTAAATTATACCGTAATGGCTGCTTGCAGAACTGACGTATGGCAGTACCTAACATTCACTCAGCGAACAAAGCGAGTTGAGTTTTATAACGTATATTAATGTTGTAGAAATCAATAACAATACTATGAAAATTGTATTATTTAATTATTGACAGTTTTTCATGAAATGTGTAGGTACATGAAAATGTGAATTGTTAATCGTACTAATATTATGGTAACGTTTTGTTTGTTTGTTTTTCCCGATTTCAGGAAAAATACTCATCCGATTAATATGGAACTTTCACTTTTTTCAATTTATAGAAGAAGGTACAAAATAACGACAACTAATTTATTTTAACTTTTACAAACTATTATTCTTTATCATATAATATGACAAAAAAAAAAAAATTTAGTATGTTATTGTTATTTAAAACGTTTTGTCTAGATAAATAATTATTTTTACACATTCCAATTTGAATCGCTAGTTGTAGAGATATGACGTATAAAAGCTATTAATTCGCGTGGTGTGTTGTATAATGTATTAGCAAACTATGATCGGAAAAAAGAGAAAAAAAAAGAAAGAGAGAAAATAAACTCCTTATTTTCCCATACGAAGTCGGAGCGGCTAGCCAGTCTCTAATATACACTCGGCGTCAAAAAAATCGCACCTTTTGAAATTTTGACTTCAAGCGAATAATACTCTTAACTTATTTATTGTACCCTACCAAAATTAATATCATTTGAAAGCACAATTAATACACTTTAAAAACGCGTATCGTTCTTTTCTGTAAAAACAATAATCACGAAACGTTAGGGTCTTTAAAAAAAAAGTTCTGAAAAGCTCATTAGAGGACTCACTACTTGTGCCACCTTGGACACGAATAAAAGGGGGGGTAAAAATTAATTATGGGTCATTAGCTATCCAGACATCACAGAAGTCACACCTGAACAGCTCCAGTAAGAAAAAAAACCCTGAAAAATGGATACCACGGCAGAAGAAGCAGCTCAAGTGGTAGCACTACTGCAATCAGGACTACGCCAAGTTGATATTGCTCGACAACTCAACATAAGCCGTTTCCGGGTGAAACGAGTATCCCAGCGGTTCCAGGAGACTGGAGGCTACATCAGGAAGCATGGATCCGGAAGACGACGTTGCACTTCCGACAGAGACGACCGCTATATTGTGTCGACGTCTTTGCGTAACCGATTCTCCAACGCTGTTGAGCTGCAACAGCAGCTCCGAACAGCTCGGAGGAAGAAAATCCAGGCCCGTAGGGCTGCTACTGGCCCCAAATTGACAGCAGAGCATAGGCGAGTCAGACTTCAGTTTGCCCGAGACCACGTGGATTGGACGTTCGACCAATGGAAGTCTGTCCTCTTCTCCGACGAGACTAGGGTATGCCTTTTCTGCAATGATAGGCGTAGAAGAGTGTACAGGAGGCAGGGGGAACGGTACTCACAGGCCTGCTTTGAAGAAACCGTCAGCTACAGAGGAGGATCCTGCATGTTCTGGGGCGGAATTTCAATCCAAGGAAAAACCGACCTTGTGTGCGTCTCCTGCACTGGAGGTGCACGTGGCCAGGGGTCCCTGACTGCTCATCGGTACATCACAGAGATACTGGAGGACCATGTGGTCCCGTATGCTGGTTTGATTTCACATTCATGCACGACAACGCCCACTCCCATACGGCAATCATTGTTCGGGACTACCTGAATCAGGTTGGGATCCCCGTGATGCAGTGGCCAGCGTTAAGTCCTGACCTGAATCCCATAGAGCACCTTTGGGATGATCTGAAACGCCGGGTGCGGTCTCGTGAAACTGCCCGTGCCACCCTTGAACAGCTTCGGGACACCGTCGTCGAGGAGTGGAGTGACATTCCTCAAGAACGCATCGTGACGTTGGTGAGGTCAATGAAGGATCGCATGGAGGCTGTAATTAGGGCTAAGGGAGGTAACACTAGGTTCTAAGTTTAGTTTTAAGAATTTGTTTTACTGTATTTTTTAATTTTGTTATGTTTTTAGATTAATTAAATTAAATAATTTTGGCGTGTTTTTCCTTTTTTCATGAAAAATGTTTTTTATATGCTTAGTAATCACTATCACAGTTTTATTATTTAAAGGATTCAATAACCTTTAAAATGAGGCCCCACACTTATATCTTACCATAGATGAAATAGGGTTTATAGTTGCTTGAAGTCAAAATACCAAAAGGTGCGATTTTTTTGACGCTGAGTTTACTTTTAAAGATCACGTCGATGATTTTAATATTGAAACGAAAGTGTTTGAGTAAACAATAGTAGTAAGTGTGAAAGAGTCGAAATGAAGAAGTTGATAAAACAGCTTAAATTTGGGCAAGTATCCCTGATTTTTCAAGTGCTTAAATTGTATTTATAATTCAAATCGTATAATATGGTGAAGGAAAACATCTTGAGAAAACCTATCGTATGCAATTCTGACTCATATAGGCACACATGCACTCATGGAAACAGCTTCAAACCTTCTAAAGCCTTTGTCCAGAAGTGGGACATTTACGAGCTGCCCATGAATACCTGTTCTGAATTATAAGTAGATACCTATACAATTAAATAATATATATATATAATTCTTCCGTCTGTTCCCATTTCAAACTTTTTTTTACAGTTTTTTAATTTTTTGATAATGTTCGTTGTAGTAGTTAAAATATATTCCAAAAGTCTAAAATTTACTTTTATTTCATAAACCTTTAAATCATACTTATTGAAAACAAAAAATACACATATTTTCTATTTAACGACTGCTAAACGATTACGTAAGATAATATTTTTTTCTTCGTATAATATTAAAATAGGAATATAGGAGCTGAATTTTTTTTTCTAAGTATATTTTGTAAGTTTTTATTAAATGTTTTTACATTATTATAAAGTACCTTTAGTTACACAAAAACTAGTTGGTTTAAATTCCGCATAATATCTGCTGTATTGTATGTTTAAAGTCTAATTTATTTTACTATTTCTTATACGAAACGAAAAAATACCAAATCAGTATTAGCAAAGAAAAGTTATACATTGTATATTGCTACAAAGTAACGTATGCTAATTATAGTTAATAGTTTTTGTTACTTTAGTATTTATACAAGTTTTAAGAAATAACGAACGCTTAAATGTACTAATATATAAAACTGGAGAGTTTGTTTGTTTGATCCGGCTAATCTCAGGAACTATTGGTTAGAATTGAAAAAAACATAACAAAACTAAGTAGTGCTCTTTTGCGGTAGAATATCTGGTTTATAATATACCTAGAGGTCTTGCACAAGCCTTACCGCCAAGTAAAAAAGATATAAATAAGTGAAATATTTTTGTACAAAATTCTACTTTTGACTAATTATATGTAAATGTTAAAATAAGTTAAGCTCATCATCAATATAATCATGGGACAAGTTCTTAAAATGATTTATCTATCTAGCATTTATGTAGCGTAAGTTGATTATTAAAATTTCACGAGTGAGATTTGAAGTGAGCTTATATAATAGTGCTGCAGGTCCGACGACAAGGTCTCAAAGCGCAAACCGATTATTTGTTTCGACCTTTGACTAACGAATTGTTGTTTGAATCTAGGAAAGTCTAATTTGGACAGCCGAAAGCCAAAACTAAATTTTCTGAAATTGGTGTTTGACTATTCAGAAGAAACTATACATATATTTATGATATATTTATTATATAACTAATATAATAAATATATCATAAAAAATCCTTTGCTACAAACTAGTCATACCGCGGAGAGACTTATGGAGTCATTCATTCTTTGACATAAACATATAATTATACATGACATCCAAATGGTTAATGGTTAATAAATCCTATTCCAAATCATAATAAAGGATTGTTTATTCTACAAATAGCACGTAGGCATCACCATAAATTTTTATCACAAATAAATGATCGAATTAAATTTTTTGCAGTTTATTTTGTTCGAGCAAATACATCAATGAGCGATGTTGTTTGTCAAAAAAAAAAGTTCTGCGAAACGTTGAATGATTCATGAGAAAATTCAGAAAAACGGTTTTTAAATATAATTAGTTATAATATGGGTATAAATTTCTTTGTACAATATAGAGGGCATCGTCCGTGCACTACTGACGTCGGTAGCTGCTATTTACGTCGCATTTGACTGGTTACTGTCAAACTAAAGATTAGCGAGCAGAACATGGGTTCCCGTTTGATTTACATTATTACTGGTTGCAAATTGTTAAACACTTGAATTGTATGCATTCATTGACCCTGAATCCATCAAATTTCAAGCAATACATATCATTCTTCTCTTTATTTTTGTAGTTGGGATTTATTTTGATTATATTCCATATTTAAATTCTTTGTCAGTAATAGTCATGATATGTACATAATGGGTATACTAATAAAAATATTTAACTTTTATTAGCACCATGGACAAGAAATAATGCGGGTAATGCTGGCCATGCCAAGTATCTATGAATTAAATTACAATTTTTATTTTAAGGCATTGTCACAATGAGGCAATATTTAAGAAAATTTTAGTTTTAAACATTGTTTTTAAAACAGGCTTCAACAATCTTATACATAATTTTTTTTTTACTGTTTGTTATTTTCGACGCAATTTATTATAATAAATATATGTATTTATAAAACATATATTTTACAATAAAGTAAAATAATTATTATAAATAAGTAATGTTAAATTACAAATAAATTAAAACTTTCGCTTCTATAGGGAGCTTACTGATTATCTAATCAGACTTTTTATCTAGTATTTCATTAAAATATGATCGAGTACCTTATCAATTACAAGCTTATTACAATATAAACGTATAATTAACAAAGTAATATTTAACCAATTAATTTTTATCTAGGTATATGTAGGTAGGTTATTTCGGATCTACGATGAGTGTGTATGCACTCCCACTCGTTCATTCATTTTCAATGTCCAGTATTATCCTACTATAACGAATAGGCGCCTGCAGTGTATGTGCCCGCCCTCTTCGCGTCGCAACTCTCCCCGGAACGCGTATATTGTGCCACTACTGGTACCCGAGGTAACCCGACCGATGCAAACGGCGCGCGCCCGCCAGTCATCGAGCGGCGGTCTTCTAAGATGCTTCTATGAAGCTTTGAGAGAGATTTTTGAATTCATGTGACATGCGCTCTTATATTTATCATAAATTTTGAATAAAAACAAGCGATCTTTTTGGATTTCAGTGAATAAATGAAGTGAAAGTGTAGTGTGATTGTTATTCATCTTATTCTTGCAAGTTATTTATTCGGATTTCGATTTACGCTTGTGCTGTGTTTATGTTGGGAGCGCGGCGCCTGTTCCGTCCGGCGTGTTGGAGGGACGTCGCCCTCGAGGACTTCTTATAGAGGTAAGGCGGTATGATATGATTATTTTAAGTTTTTAACAAGTAAACGATTAAATAAGATGCACGTTAGTATGTCAGGCAAGCCTTTGTATAGTCGGTTTCTTCCCTAAACAAAGATTTTCACTTAAATATGGTTACGAAACAACTCAACTTTTTAATGTTTCTTCTTTAATACTTTTTATCTACTAAGTATAATCGTAACAGCTTAAACAGATGTAAAATTAGTGTTGAAAAAATTAAGTTTTATTGACCATGTCTTTAAAATAACCTATTGTTGTTTTATATAAGTTTAACGTATCTTTGAAAAACATTTAATTATAGTTTTGTTTAAGTGACATGAAATATTTTGTAAACTACATAATATCTATATGATATGAACATAAACATTTAGGAAATACGTAACAGTATTTTAGCACAATGTGTAATACACAGGCAGGCAATAAAAATACTTTGTATTTTTTCAAATCGGCATTAATTTGTTTACCTACCTTGCTTTAAATTACATATTTTGCACAATTGACTGCTAATTTGAAGTGTTAGCTTATTAGCATAGGCCATGAGATGCAGACAACTAGAAGTAAATTGTATTTTAAATTTATTGGGGTAAAGTATTAATATAACCAAGTTGATAGGTCACGCTTCTTTGGCACGACGTGTAATTTGATATTAGGCCAGGCGGGAGACAACGAGTCTCGGATTTTACTAGCTTTATTAAAAATGGTACGGACCCAATTTCCTATACGTATTACGAGTAAAAGATAAATTGTTCTTATGGCATAAAGCTGGAAAATGCAACAATTATGTGTTCTGCTGCTATCATAATGCTAACCCATTAAATTATTAATCTTACTGATATGACTCGCTTTAGAAACAGATTAAGTTACCACTTGCCACTCATTATTTATACATTACTACTTACAATCAAATGCCCATTTCTTCAGATTCTATCAATAAAAATATGCAACTTATTTTTCCGAGAAGATTAATGAAATTTTTAGAAATAGGCACTATCAATAATTTTCATTATTTTTTTAAAATGAATATTTAAATAGAAAACAATGCTGATTACGTATCAACGAATAGTAAACTAATGTAGGCCTTGAAAAGTTACCGGTACAATTTAATCATTTGCGATATCGATTGTTCACATAATTGTCATAAATAACGTCCGCTTAACGGTTACTTGGTTCTATTTATCAATACAAAATCAAAATGTACTTTATTGGAGTAGTTTCATAAAAACACTACGAAATATGTCTTTTACAAGTCAATTACCACAGCCATTGGCTTGAAATAGACACAGAATCTTTAAAATACTTCTTTCTACTAAATAATACAGATATTTATCAGTTAAAATTTAATTTATGTATATATAGGTATATGCAATATGGATTCGGCAACGTGAAATGGAGCTTGAGGTAGCTAAACCAATGGGTGTCTACCTCATCTAAACGAATGGGTGTTGATAGAACCGACTTTTTGCTATGAGTATTATGTAAGTAAGAACATCGGGGCTTCAACCCATATGGTTACGCATCCAGCAAAAGTATTCCTAAGGAGGTCCACGTCGTTAATTCAGTGATATAACAAATACTACGTGGAACTCAAATAAATTGGATGACAAGCCAATGATGATGATGATGAAGAATAAATATATAATATTATTGTTATATTCGTTATATATTATAATATTAAAATATCAGTAAAGTTAGTTACAAGTAAGAACCGTAACGCACGACCGGTGAAGTCATTGGCCAATCGGATGATGTCAGTGATTTTGATCGCGACTCTGCGAGTCTTATCTAACGGGCTGCGGAACGAAACATCACCGTATATAATCACTATATATATGTAAAAAGGGTTATTAATAAATATCGTTAAAATAAACTAAACATTATATAATACTAGGTATTTAAAATACGTGATATTTAAAATGTTTATTTTTTTTTTTTTAATTTAAGGTCGAAACTGTCTTGCAATCTAGTATCGACAGTTTATCGATTTAACACTTACAAACTATTTAAAACGATTACGTCATAATCAGGTTATTCTAAAATATGTATCTAACGAACTATGGCTTTACTTATAAACGTTGCTTAGGAACACTGATTTCTGCCTCTTTCCCTCATCATTTATTTGACCTTCGAAAGAAGAAGACAGCATTCCCTTGAACAATATTTATAGGTAACGCCGTTGTGTTTAATTTAAATACGTTACTAGCGATCATTGTCCTTACAATTCTCGCAGAATAAACTTGTTTTACAGATAAGAAATCACAATAAATGTGTACCTAGGTAATTGAGGAAAACATTTTTTTCTGTAATATCAAAGACTTCATATAAACTTAAAATACGTTTTAAACACGATTATGTGAAATAAGCATAATTAAGGACCAGTAGGATTAAGGATACTCAGGTGTGATAAAGATTAACATAAAAAACAACTATGTTATTGACATAAATAACTATTTATATTGAGATAACGTGTAATTGTATATGCTCATAGTCTAACTAAATAATAAAACTAACTCTGACTCAGTTGACTGATTGTCTGACATGACACGTACAGCATATACCAATGAGTCGTCAAGAAGAATATAATAATGTATGAATACATTATTTTTGAATTAATAAATCGAGTCCAAAATCTAACTTAGGTAGGATATCTATTTTAAAAAAGGTAGAAATGAAAGTTTGGTATTTTGGAAGTATTATTAATATAGATTTGTTTACGTGTACCGAATTGTAAAATTCCTGAATATTTTAAATAAAGAACATAAAATGTGTATCGCCGCGCTCTTACGTCATTGAATAAACAAATGGGTTATACAAAAACTTATACTATTTATTGCAATAATAAATCAAATCGCACATGGTACACTGTTGGTAGAGTATATTAATATTGTGTATTTAATTTCAGATATGATAGTTAGTTATGATAACGATGTAAACAAAGCACATCAGAGATCTTAATTGTTTTAAGTCACTGTAACTTACTAGACATTGTTCCTTCAATGCACGGGTACAATTAAGATTTATTATTTAGGATTAAATTTGTTTAAATAATGTATTTAAACAAGTGATTATAAAAATCAAAAATGTATATAACGGGATGTCGGGAAGGCCGGGCTTGAATCTAATAGCTGATTCGTGAATTCGTTAGTACGGGAATCCAGGTGGGCGTTATACTTCAGGAAACGTTAAAATAAGTGGACAGCAATATTGACTTTTGTTACAATTTTAATTGTACAAACACTTACTACTTGTACAATTAGGGATTACAATAATAATAGCGTATTTAATATTGTCTCGCTCCGATATATATCTGAGTTCTAGTGTTTTAAGACTCGAATAATTTTATTAATTAATGTAATCCAAGTATGTATGAATAGTATACCAAGTTCGTTAAGTATAAAAGTTATAATTTTAAAAGAGTACATTAGAATATTTTCCTTAATATACACCTCAAGGTTAATATTTATATTGAGGAGCAATTGGACTGGAGTTTTCTATTCAACAGTACGTAAAACGACCAAATTTCGTTGCGAGCTAGACTGGCAAAAACATTTAAACATAACGCCTATTGTAACCAAACTTACTCGTTATTGAATCAAATATATTACAATGATAAACAAGGAATTAATTATAATACGATTTCTAGAGTTTGGTGAATACCTAGTATGTTATCGAAAAATATTATTATTAAATTATATTGGGTTTTTCTGTCAGAAAAATCTCAGTAGCAGCTCGGTGTCTAGATGTTGGAAGTGTGTACACTCCTGTGCCTCCGAAAGCACGCTAAGCCTTTGGTCCTGCGCCTGAACTCTTTTAGGTCGTGTCGGATTGCCGTCCCATCGAATTATGAGAGCTAGGGAAGAGAGAGTGCACCTGTGTTTGCGCCCACACACTTGTGCACTATAATATCTCCTGCGTAGTTGGCTAATCACTCTTGAGATTGGTCGCCGTGGCCGAAATCGGTCTGGAGGACATTATTATTATTCGGGTAAGATTGTCACGTTGTAAAGACCATTATCTAGAAACTTTATGCCTTATAATTTTAATGGGATGTTATGAATTCAATTAAAAAATATGGGATAGTTTATTCACGTTTTTATGTATAGGATTAATTAGTTCAATTTACGGCAATAGAATAGTAAGTCTTTAAAACGGTCTGGTTTTGTTGAAATTCCAAAGAGGATTACGTCAGACGCGACTCGTCTCGACATGCAACCAAATCGACTACAGCCACTCAAAAATACAGTATATTTTATAGTAGGTATATTTATCTATATATAAATCACTCGCACTATATATTCGATAGTTTTGGATATGTATGTATGTTACTGAAATTTGGAAAATGGTATAGAATATGTTGTAAAATAGAATGAAACTCAGTAGTTACTCTTTGCCATTGAATAATTACACTACACCAGTGTTACACTATAACAGTATAAACTTTTACTGATATATATTTTGTTTTTTGAATAGCCACCTGATGGTAACTGATCACCATAGATATTGGCATCGTAAGAAATGTTAACCATTTCTTATATCGCCAATGCGCCACCAGCCTTGGGAACTAAGATGTTATGTCCCTTGTGCCTGTAATTACACTATCTCACTCACCCTTCAAACCGGAACATAACAATACCAAGTACTGTTTTGCGGTAGATTATCTGATGTGCGGGTGGTACCTACCCATACGAGCTTGCATAAATCCCTACCACCAGTGAACAAAGCCTTACCACAAGATTATAAATATTCATATACATATTATGTTTATTAGTTAGATATATTTAAGCATATTTATGTCCTTAACGCTTATAACAAGTTTCCTGTTCTGCCAATAACTCGCAAACGGGAAGACTTGAACAACATGAACTTATTAGGCTCCACACATTCAAGAAATCCTTACTAATCTTATAATTGCGAATTTTATTTATTTATTTTATTTTTTGCTTGCTTGCTTGCTTGTTTGTTTGTATGTAACGCTTTTGCGTTTTAACTACACAGCCGATCATCATGAAATTTTGCATAGACGTCAGGGAACAGAAATGGACTTAGGGTAGTTACCTAATACCTCACCGCACCACATGTGAGTGAATCTGCGGGAGGACATTAGTGCTCAAATAAATGCAGCTAACAATGTTGCGTAAGATGTGCCTTGGCATGTATAATAAAAGCTTTGTGTCGGATTATAATGATTGATTATTATTTTTTTTCATATTACAATATTTTTTTAATATTTTTAAGTTCAACTTTGAAAGGTCGACCTCACAAAACTACTTCGAGGCAAGTTCCTTTAGTACATATAAAACAGTATCACAAAAATAAGAAGAATAAATACATGTACTTGAATACAGTGCAGTCAAGTTTATAAACATAATTATGGCAAAGGAATCGTTGTTTGAATAGCACTTATCGGTAAAGGTTTATCGTAGAGCAAATCGTAACATCTTGAATATCGTTCACAATCTCACGTTGACCTCTATAACTTGGTTACCTTGAAAAACAATGAACAATACAATTTTTGCTTCATTCGGTGAATTCTTATAGTTTCCCTAAATATTTATAAATTGTATATACACATCTGTCTGTCCGATTAAGTTAAACTTAGTCTTTACTTTTGTTAAAAAATAATGAAGTTTTTAAATAACTTATTGAAAAAAAAATTAAGTCGGTCTTGACTATGAATGGATCTGATGGATGGATGTGAGCAAACAGTTTATATAAATGTACGTAATTTATATTTAAAGTACTGGTTAATTAATTCAATCATAAAAGGGTCGATAGACGGATCCTTTTTATAATACACGGAACCTTAAAAAGGATAAATTATGAAATCCATACGAAAGGAGACCAAAGTCGAGTACAAGTTAACAAGCTTTCATTTTTTATACTCGTTATTCATCGCAATTAAGCTCGTGTAGCTTAAGATAAAATAATAATTTATATATTTTTTTATTGAATGTTTTGTACAGTATTTTATATAGTTTCAAATTTCTGCATGTACATTCCATTAAAAACATTGTTAGAAACAAAGCATAAGCTATAGTTTGAATCTATTTTCACATACTTTGTAAGGAACATAGGTTTTGGCTTTTACTAAACTTTTTAATGAAATAGTGATAAATTATGTAAAACGAAGTCGAAATAATATCTTAGTAAAGAAATTCAAAATATGGTACAAAAACTTAAATATTTGTACTTAATTATTTTGGGTTAAATAATTTGATTCGTGTATGTTTGCATATTTTTCCGTTATATTTATTTTGTAAATTTTAATATTCGTCGCAATAAACTTTTAATCTGATTTTTTATTACACTTTAAGGGTATCCTAGTCAATCTTAGAAGTTGTATAAAGTCGTCAAGTTTTATATATTAAAGAAACTTCTAAAAGTACGTATATAATCATTCAAAATGTTTTGTTTTTATAATTTAAAAACGGCAAATGTCCTATTAGAAGTTTTTCCCATGTTATTGACATTGCAGCATTCAGCACAATCACAGGAACATAAAGGGTACTCACGTTGTCCTTACTCTATAGTGGAAACAGAAAATATAAACACAAAGCAGAATGTGTTCTTTTGTCCTCAAGGCGAAGTCTTAAGAGAGCAAACATATTTAGTATATTCATTCAGCTGACTTTGATATTTAACAAGGGCGACAAAAGTACTTAAGTATTCTTTGACTTATTTTTATTGAAGTTTGCACGTGCAATATCCGATAAAATAAAATTGTAATATATTTGCCTTTTTATTTTGATAGTATGATAGTTTGAAATACTTGTTCTCGATCGTTTTTATAAGAAAATAAACGTGGATAGGTAATCATGCTTCCTAAAGAATCTGTATCGGCATTGCCGGTCAGGCCTTTACCAAGGTGCGCGAATGCTCTCGGTTCTCCGCCTACCAGCTGGTTCACCCCACTTTATTATTAGATTTTTTAACTAGATAATATTATTTTACTATTTCTACGTTAACACAATAAATCTAACTTTAACAAGAAAGACGCTTCTAATAATAACGCGGGTATTAGTTTCTTTTCTCCGTAATCACCACATCAATCGTCAATCTTGGCATCACATATTGATTAATCGATACTTATTTATAGAATTAGTTGCCAAGAAAAGTAATTTTGTCATACGCTATAGCACAGAACGGAAGCATGACTCGTTTAGTATTATCACTCGTTATAGCTTTCGGATGGCGCACTAATTGTTACGAATTGTTTTATCTTATACCAATGTTATGACAACACTGATAATAATATGTGGATAGGGTATCCGTTTATTTGTTATCTTCAACATATATTACTAATAAATAAATATGAAGTCATAGTTTCCTTAGTAATATATATTTTTATTGTTATAATAATTGTATCCACAAGGGAGTAGATAATGGACGAGAGCATGTTGGCATAAGAGAGCGTCACGCCGTTTGACGTCACGGGATACTCAATACTACCTCCTGAGCGATTTCCAGACACGGCATCCAATCTTAAGGAATAGCCAATCTACTTACGCTTTACATGTTTTCTTAAGCAGCGTAGCACTGACAGAGCACTGACGACTTTTTATATTGACTATCTCGTTGCTCTAGTGACTAGATATAAGGCCGCAGATCCCAAAATCATCAGGTTCAAACCCCAGGTCTAGCCAATAACAAATTATTTTTCCGTCGAAGAATCTCAGTAGCAGCCCAGAGTTTGGAAGTTCGTATTGGGAGTACTCCTGTGCCTCGGAAATACGGAAAGCCGTTGGTCCAGTGCTTGAAGTCTTTCCGGTCGTGTAGGATTGCCGTCCCATCGGATTATGATTGTGAAGGAATAGAGTGTGACTGTGTTTTTGCGCTCACACTTGTGCACTATAATATGTGTTAATGTATTAGTTATTATTTGTTCACAATACGCGCAAAATATTTGTTCAAATAATTTTCGGTCTAAATGTAATAGCTGGCAATGGTGAATATGGTAAAATAAAAGCTTTTGATTATGTAGCAGGCAACAAGTCATTAAATTATATTAATACAATGTATAACACAAATAAAAGTAAAATTTAAATTACTGTCATTATTTTATTGAGTACGTTATAATTTTTATTGAGTATTTTTTATATAATTATATTACAATATTACAGCGTCAGTTAATATTAAAAGCAGTTTAATTGTAATGTTATGTAATTTATGATCGATAAGTCGTTGATACGACTATTATTATATCAATTCATATAATAAAATTCAATTAATAATCAATGTATTTTGAAATAATAATAAAGGCAATATGATTCGTGAATATTAATTAAAATATGAAAATAATATTTTTAATGTAAATGTTTACCTCGCTTTTTTACATATTTGGGTATCACTGCGTCCTTGCCCCATTTCTTAAATAATTTAGATAATGTGTAACGGCTATCAATGGCCATTCATGCTTGCGATATAAACATTTATGCGTTAATAATAATCAAGGCTTGGTAATGTTAAATCTTTATTTGGGAATGTATTCGATTTTTAAATATAATAAATGCAAAAGTTTGTGTTTTTCGATGATAATTGCATCACGCTCGAACGGCTGTTCCGATGCTAATGAAATTGAATACAAAGGATACTTTTATTAAATCAATCATAATTGTTATTTAATCGTACGTCTAGAGTAATACATGATTAAAAGTAAAACCAATCTAATATTATAAATTCGATTCGCAACTCTGTCTCTGTTAAACCTACGGGTTAATAAATTTGATGAGGATGACTTTGCGAGGAACAGCTAGTATTTTTTAAAAATCGAATTGTGGTCTTATGCTCACAACTAAAACTATATAATATTTTCTACAACTGAGATTTATTATTTTGATACCATTACCATTTTTTTTTTTTTTTTTTTGTTCGAGACTTGGTCGTACGTTGATGTTTAAAGCAATAAACTTCAAGTTTAGCCGGTTTTTATGGCTAAGGTTAGTTTTTTAAAGTCAAAATGTTAAGGCGCGATCTTTGTGTTTCCTTTGTATGATTTATGTGCAGTTTTTTTATTAAATCGTCGATTTCGTGGTTGTACATTACCTACAATGTCGTTGTAAAATTTGTATTTTATTCGGTATTCCGTGTTTAAAAGTCGAGCCCGACATATCCAAAATATATTTTAAAGTACTTTATATTTATAACATTAACATATTTTATAAATGCAATATGAAGTCTACATAAGTAATTCAGAACATATTTATACGGAAAAAAAGCCGAGATGGCCCAGTGGTAAGAACGCGTGAATCTTAACCGATCATCGTGGGTTCAAACCCGGGCAAGCACCACTGAATTTCACGTGCTTAATTTGTGATTATAATTCATCTGGTGCTTGACAGTGAAGGAAAACATCGTGAGGAAATCTGCATGTGTCAAATTTCACTGAAATTCTGTCACATGTGTATTCCACCAATCCGCATTGGAGCAGCGTGGTGGAATAAGCTCCAAAACCTTCTTCTCAAAAGAGGAGAAGAGGCCTTAGCCCAGCAGTGGGACATTCACAGGCCGTTAATGTTAATGTTATACGGAATATATAATCAAGATATATACTTCGTATTGATATTTTAAATTTATCGATAGATTTAGGATTTTACTAATAAATATATTAAAAACAAGTTATATTGAAATTATAAAAATTAGAGGTTTTAAAATATTGTATGTATGATTATGCTTTCAAGTCATACTGATAATAATACATACTATGCCAATCGCTATTCAAGATACGAATAATTCAAATACAAACTTCATTGATATTAAAAAAATATCTAATTAATTCATCTCAAAATAATCTTAAAAATCTAAGAAAGCTCAATTTGTTACATGCACTAGTATTATTTAATTCGTGCTGTTTCCTGTAATCGTTTAACGTGTAGGCGTTTAAATATTGTAAATAAATTCTGTCGATCCATTCAAGCAAAGATTGCATTGTAGATAGAAGGATTGTTTCCTGCCGCCACGAGCGGATTTATTTTGGCATTTACAATCGATCTACAATTGCGTAATATTCTTTTGTATTAAGTGTTTAAAAATGTTAGTTTAAATTTAAATATTACTTCATAAATCGAACGTCCAAAATATTATATTTGCGATTTAATGGAAAAATAAAGTACTTCATATTGAAGTATTGAATTATATAATGTTGAATTGTATTAGTCACATATATATGACTATAATATTTTAAAGCACTGTCATGAATACGGCGTGAGTACTTTATATAATTGAAAGAAAAAATGAAACTGTGCAGCGTAAGTAACATTACGTAAACGCTCTATGAAATGTCCGATCGGGTCGCAAGGAATCATATTCGCAAGCATCACTTTTAGTAACTCCAGTCATATAGAACCACATAGTACAGGTGCTGCAATATTCGCAAAATCGTTGGCTTTCAATTCCCGCCGACTTAGGTTCAAATGTGAATGCTTAGTTTGCTCTTACTTTGGTCTCCTTCGCCTACCAAAGGCGAGCGTCGTCTTTTTTAAATTCATAACTTTATTTCTGAAACTTGCGGAAAATATCCGGTTTTTAAATCAAATTAGTGGACTTAATTTAATTTCAGAACCCGATCAACCCCGGGTTGGTTTTGTTTTATTCATTTTGCAAAGAATTAGCTCTCGGCCCGTATTAATAATGCTTATAAAGGATTTACACTTTATTATGCTCTTACAGAGGGGATTAAATAAATTAGTCTCATTTAAATGATGACGGTAATAATGATTAATTAAGTAATTGAAGCCGAGATGGCCCAGTGGTAAGAACGCGTGAATCTTAACCGATGATCGTGGGTTCAAACCCGGGCAAGCTCCAATTGAATTGAATTTCATGTGCTTAATTTGTGATTATAATTCATCTCGTGCTTGACGGTGAAGGAAAACATCGTGAGGAAACCTGCATGTGTCAAATTTCACTGAAATTCTGTCACATGTGTATTCCACCAATCCGCATTGGAGCAGCGTGGTGGAATAAGCTCCAAAACCTTCTTCTCAAAAGAGGAGAAGAGGCCTTAGCCCAGCAGTGGGACATTCACAGGCTGTTACTTTAAGTAATTGAACCTGTATAAAATTATTATAAATAACATTTCTTTTCGTAGATGCTTTACGAAGTGTACTGTAAATTATTTAATGAAATCACGAAGCCGTGGTGTAGTCCCTGCTATATATTTTAGTACGAATAACCGGTACATCCGCCCGTCATGTTTAATTATCTCTTTGAAGTCCGTAGTCCAGGAGGACTAACCCTAGTTACCTTGTATAAATTCATTATTCATAAAGTATTTGATGCTCCATGGGGAATTCCGAAAACCTCTTTCTGTAAAATAGTCTATATGATAACTTATGTAAAGTTGATACCAATAGTTTAAGTTTCTCTTTGACTAGGAAAATGGTAATAATATATACGTATAGTAATATATAATCATTTTCTTGTTCAAAGAAAGTTACTCCTAGGGAAGCAACATTTAATAAGTTCTAGGTTTATTTTTTATTAATAAACTTATTTTAGTTTACTTTAAACCTGATTGTTTGACTTTGTTCCAATTCAAAGATATTTTTTGTCTGGTTTAGAATAATAGTTTCACTTGAGTGATATTATTCTAAAATTCATAACTGAAGTGTCTGCATACATAAGTATACCTACCTATATTAGTCATGGTGATTCGATATAACTACGTTATTAGCACGGTGTTTCCTTTTGCTAAGGGTTATCGCGTGTGAACTTGAATTTATTAATCGTTGTATCGTGGCATTTGTTGGGGAAATCATGGTTGCAGTAATGTTAGATCGTTCGGGAATAGCCGCCCTTGGCCACGACCCGCACTTCCGTAACGTTTTGACTTGAGTCCAAACAAAACATTAGCGTGACATGCTCAGAGAGGCGCCACGTAACGGCCGTTTTGGGAATTCGCAATATTAATAATTAACTGAATTCAGGTGAATATAAAGTTAAATTATGTATGTTACATTTACGTAATAATATTTTTAACCTAAGAGCAAATATTATTGCTTAATGTATGTCTTAGTTGAAATTGAAAAAATCTATGTGATAACAATCGAATATGCAATTATTAATTAAAATCACAATTTAAAATCGAAATATACAATTGCCGTTGGTACAATGCAATCTATCCTTGATTTTACTGAGGTTAACCAAAAGAAAAGTCCCGAATCAACTTCGGGTAATGGATATATAACTAAATCGGATGTTTCTGTTCACACTAGTCAGATGATAGTCAGGGTTCGATTGAAGTCGGTGTCACTATCAGTATATTCGCCAATGCCTCACCAACCTTGGGAACTAAGATGTTATCACCCTTGTGTCTGTAGTTACACTGCTCGCCCGCTCGAAATGTGTATATTATATTTTTTTTACCTAAATCTTTGTTATAATATATGTGTACACATATGTATGGAGATAAACAAGTATTGTCAATATAGAAAAAATAACTGCACTCCGTCCGTCCGGTCTAGGTTTAGTTGCCAGTGTGGCGACAAGTGGAGTGGAAGTTGTCTGGTGGTCGAGCCCGAATGTGAACAACGACGTACATATTATAAGCTCATAATATTCAAGCGCATTCCAACACGATTTTGGATTAGACAACCGATTGATACGAGGTATATAATTGTGTTACGATATTTGCATGGTATTGTTTTCATTTATAATAGATTTTATTATAATATATATAAATACATGAAATCAATAAGAGAGCGATTCAAGTACTATGGAATATAAACTTTGGGTTTATTCAGTTCTTTAAAATTGTAATTTTTACTAAGCAAATATACAAATTTATTAGTCTAAATAGGTGTTTGTCGTTTCGCGCGTAAACACAATTATGCTTAAGAGCTTTCTCATTTTAAATTGCATAGCTTGTGCTTTTCAGATAAAATTATAACCGGATTTTGTATAGAATTCTTGTAATTAGAGTGAGGTTTCTGTGTTAAATGAAAATAGGTCAGTAGGCAGTCATGTGTTAGGCTGATATTCATAATAGCACTTTTAAACGGTTTTTCTTTTCATTTTAACCGCCGACGCAAAATCTATGACATGTTTTATACTTTTCGAACTTTTAATTAGTTTTTTTATATGACCTAAAAATTTAATTGGTTTTGATTGGAAATTTGAACGAGTAAAGACTTTTGTAAGATTCTACACAATTTTACGACATTTTGACTAGAAGTTACTGTTTAGAAAAAATTGTATTTACGATACAAAAAGTTTTGTCGACGACATGAAATCCTTCCCATCCATGTTATTACTATATATATAATAATATTCTTTATAGGGATAGATTGACATAAAAATATGAGATTAGCTTCTTTATCAATGTACATATTTATCTGTGAAAGGGGTTAAAATTGTTTCATTAATAAATATACATTGTTTTACGAAAGTTTACATACATACATTAGAAATTATATACTACAATTATAACATATAATAAAATAAGATATAATGAATATATTTTTTTTTTGTTTGGACGCATTTAATTTGTTGCTGTTGATTAAAATTTACGAAACCGTGATGATTTTTATCTTCACGGAGAACTGCTTGCAAAGTATTGTTGCTTAACTTATCAACCTGTTCTTTTTATTGTTTTATGACTCCATTCTATAAACGAATCAATTTTACACAATAAAAATCAATGTCATAGCCTACGATGTGTTGTCATCTTGTAGGCGGACTTGTATCGGAGTATTTTTATATACGAAATACGGCGCCCCCGTCGACCAAATGCTCAGAATGTCATAAAAATTACGACCGGGTAAATTTAATTCAGTGTCAAATTGTTGAAATAAGTAGGCGGAGAGATTTTGCGTGATAAATTATAGCAGAGTACGGCTTCTATGTTGTACATGCGGTGCTGTTGTAAATAGTCTGCTATTTATTCATATTTCGAGGTGACAGTCTATTTCTGCCGCCGCCGGCTGTGCGCTGTTGACAGATGCTAAAGCAAGTCCACTATTAGATGTATTGCCCTTTTACTTTGGCGAAATTTGTGATACTACCTTATATTAACATATTTTCTGATTTAATGCCTGAATTGTGAAGAAGAATCTTTACTTACCTCAGAACTGAAGGATCCTATGTAGTGTTTGTTTTTTGTTCAATTAAATACAAATTAATTAAGTGAAATATTTCATGATCGAATTAATTTTATCGTAACTCTGTTTAAATTTATAACAAGAATTAATGAATTTGATTCAACTGTGATTTTAAAGTGATATATTTGTTTACGAATTATTTAGAAGCGACATAATTTATTGCACACATGCAACACGTATACATAGTACACACACCCGCCCATACATGTTGATGGCGAAGGTGTTAATAACGACCTCATTATAATTATCATTCGACTGATGAGTCTTGTGTTTTACTATATAGTCATCTGAAATTGATCCATTAATTAAATTATTATTATAACGATGACATTTGAATTGATTGCATTACAAAGAGCTACGAATGCAATTGTTTCTAGTGCTTCATTAATACGATCATAGTAACAAGCTTATATAGATGTATGTATATGTTTTATTGACATTCAATGGATTTTTTTGTCTTATATCAAAGAAGACTAACATTGCCAAGGACAGTTGTATTTGCAATTTGTATGTAACTATCTACTTAGTGGTAGGGCTTTGTGTAAACCCATTTGGATAGGTACCACTCGCTCATCAGATATTCTACTGCAAAACTTCATTCTAATATATATATATATATATATATATATATATATATATATATAGGTCGTAATCAAAATTACAAAAATAAAAATACTTGTATTATGGACGTAGAAATTAATCGGCAGATGCAATATTACTGCCATACAGATATAAAATGCACCTAATATAGGTAGTTCGTTACAAAAGATGATACGAGCATGAATCTGCGAGTACCTGGCGGAAGGTATGGTGAAAGACTGCGTTTGTGTGGTTGTTTTGAATGGCTGAATTTTTTTCATAGTAGTGCAGTGGGTGCGTCGAATGGCGCCGCGGCGCTCCGCGTTCCGTGTTTCATTCGTCTACTGCGATGCCTACTGGGTTTATTGACCCGGCGACCGTGACCCCCTCTCCCCTTCTCCTGGTTATTCCACCACCAGCGACAGCGATTTGCAACAAAATGTCACAAGAACGAATTGCTTAGATGATTCGCTTTTGATCTTCCTCCTCTTAAAACTCAAATACAATGAAGTTGAGATTTCAAAGAAATGTAAGCAGTTTATTGTAATACTGATTCGTCTGAATCATTATCATTGAAAATAAATTGAATAATTTCTCACAGTGGTTACAATAAAATAGCAATAAATAATATATTACAAAGATTTGTATAAATAATTCTTTATGTTATTTGAAATGCTTAAAACTAATTAATTTTCATTACAATGGTTCCATTTTAAATTAATGTTTATTCGATCATTAAAATCGCTTTGTCGTTACACGGTTTTACATTGTGATGTTATACTTCAGTCTTTTCATTTATAATTGCATTGCACGTATATTAATAAAGCAATTGTCTGTCTGCGAAATCGTTCGCATGAATACAAGACAACCATAAAAAGTACTGAATGTTAATCTTCACATTTGGAAGAATTTCATTCGACATAATATGCAGGTTTCCTTACAATATTTTTACTTGTTCTAACCACTCGGTCGTCAATCAATATATTGGTAGGGATGAAATAAGATACTGGTACATTATATTAATCATTATGGTAGTTTAATGAACTTCATGATGATCATGTGACTTCTATGCTTGACGAGGCCATGTCGGTAGAATGAAAAAAAAAAAAATTATCCAACAATAATTATCTCTACAATAAATTGTTAACATTAATCTATTTCGAACCGATTTCATTAAATGTTTTTGTAGTTTAAATGTTCGTGTTCTTTTGTTTATTTTTCGCATGCGCTTTAAAAAATATATTGTTCTTACTGAAGAGCAAGCTGCCAGGCTGGTCGCGGCGCAGTTCCGTGGTGCGTTTAACATACAAATAACTGCTCAAACGCTCGGCGTAGTTTTAAATTCACAAAAAGAAAAGCAACCTTTTTTTTACAGTAGCAATGAAAACACGTTTATTCGAATCAGAAGTTTACTCGTGTTTAAATTTATTAATATGCGGCTATGAAAAGTGTTTTTCGTTAATGAAGTAGTTCTATTAATAGTTGGTTCCATATGTTTTGATTTTCATGAGCTTAGTATCAGAAGCTGGGTTTGTATGAGCCGTTGCGAACATTATACTTCTTAAAAATCGAATTTGGAAGTCGATTGGGTGAAGTTGAAGATCCAAGAGAGGAAGACTGCATTAAAAAAATCTTGTGTGTATAATAGTGCATTGGTTCAAATTATGATATAGAATAATATTACTAAAAATATAAATCTGTTTGTCTACTACCTTATATACTTTTTACTTATTTTATTTTCTACACAGCAATGAGCAAAGGTAAAAGTTTTATATACTTGTTATTGCCCTCAGTGGTACACGCTAAGTGTGTCATAACGTCTGTTTATGACACCCGTTTATATTGACCGTTACATTTGAAATATTATAAATATTAACAATCCTTTATAAAATATATATATATATATTTAGACTAACACGTACATATTAATATGCGTGTTAGTAACAAAGAGCGGTTATCGGGTTTAGATGAATAATAAATAATAGTAACAGCCTGTGATGGCCCACTGCTGGGCTAAGGCCTCTTCTCCTCTTTTTTCAGAAGAAGGTATTTTGGAGCTTATTCCACCACGCTGTTCCAATGCGGATTGGTGGAATACACATGTGACAGAATTTCAGTGAAATTTGACACATGCAGGTTTCCTCACGATGTTTTCCTTCACCACGAGTCAAGCACGAGATGAATTATAATCACAAATTAAGCACATGAAATTCAGTGGTGCTTGCCCGGTTTGAACCCACGATCATCGGTTAAGATTCACGCGTTCTTACCACTGGGCCATCTCGGCTTTTTTTTTATAAAATATAAATAAATAAATAATGCTCATGAATAAATACTTCGAGCAAATTATTTGTCTTTAATATTAAGTCT
Source organism: Nymphalis polychloros (assembly GCA_905220585.2). Classification (NCBI taxonomy): domain Eukaryota; kingdom Metazoa; phylum Arthropoda; class Insecta; order Lepidoptera; family Nymphalidae; genus Nymphalis; species Nymphalis polychloros. The sequence continues at coordinate 9,197,859 of HG992247.1, forward strand.
AAAAGTTTATCTCAACGTCACTGCTATATTCGTTCACAGAAAAAAAATCTTATTATACAATTGATCTTGATTAAGATAATAAACTTAAACGAGTAATATAGTAATGCTTATTACTGAAGTCAACATTTTTAATCCTGATTTTTTGTATAAATCTCTTACAAATAAATGCTGTTGAAATTTATTGTATTGTATTGACACGTGCTATGGAAACAGGTGCACTCTATTCACTCTCGCAGACAGATGGGACGGCAACCCAACACGACCATAGCGATTTCACGTGCCTTTTGTGGCACGAAAGTTTAACTTTGTTAGCTTGGAGTTGGTAATGAAATTATTTTTTGAAAAATAAACACAAACTTTTTCTCCCGGTATTTCCTGCTTTATAGCTAACCACAGCACTAATATTTTATAAATATTATAAATAAACTACCTACCGTCTATTGTCCTATACTACCGTCAGTTATTTTAAAATAAAATAATGGATTCCAGTAACAGTTAGGCGAAAATTTGAATTTTATTGCAAACGATTGGCGGAGGAATTGTCTAGTTTATTAGTCGTAGTAGCTAATAGTAAAGTGTTCTATAATATTTACTAATGTCTGTATATTCTCTTTAGATGAGGCGGAGGGAGGTACGTGAGGGTGCGCAGGTGAGGTGAGACGAGGAAACAGAGCATGGATCACGCAGTGAAGGCGATGTCGGCGCGCGGGCCGCTGGCGCGATTGCTCGCGCGCCGCCGCTTCGAATCCGCCGAACTAGAAGAGCTGTATGCGCGTTACGCGTGCAAGCTGCAGCGCTCATCAGTGGGTTACGCGCTTGCACTCTGGGCCGTGCTCGCTGCTGCGCTTGCAGGCGTCGATGCCACGAAAGGTTGGCGGAGAGCGCCACAGGTATGAATCATTTTATATGAATACTATATGTTTATGTCAAACAGTTGTAAATTTATAGTTGAAAATAAATACTTGCGTATTATACGTAGAAACAACTATACGTAGAAACAAATAAAACTACTATGACTTTTTTAAATTAATTTATAAGGTTAAGGATGATATTAGTGTACGTACATAGTATTCAGAATCTTGATTTTATAAAAACTATTCTTCTAGGTGGGCGTGTTAAGTGCGCACGCCGTCCTATGTGGCGGGCTCGCATGGTGGTGCGGGCGAGCCAGCAGTGTGGCACCGGAGCGGCGCTTACCGCGCGCTTGCTGGCTAGCTCTCGCAGGCGGGGGCACGGCCTTAGCCGCTACGCTGCCCGCTTGGACCCCTGGCGCGGCGGCAGAAGGCGCAGCCCACGTAGTCTGGGCTGTTTTCGCTGCCTACGCGCTATTACCAGTAGGCGCGCCCGTTGCAGCCGCTTTCGGTCTGCTTCTACCCACCGCACATACCATCGCTGCCGCGTTGGTGGCCCATCGCTTTCCGTACCACGTGTGGCAACAGGTTAGTCTCATCGGTATTCAAAAATATTGTGTATAAAAATATATATGTCGTATTGTTCATGTATGTGAGGCGTGGTAAATTATTATGATTAATGTTCTCATTACTCATGAGAATTCTAAAATAAAAAACAGAAAAAAACAAATAAGTGTGGCTAATTTATGAAGGAAAAAAATCGTTTTTATCGTAAAATGCATTTATAATTAAGGCATGAACTTTCATTTCCTAGAAGATAATAATTGGAGTTAGTCGATAGTCTTATTTTGATTCTTAGTCTTGGAAATGACGTGCAGAATTAAATAACCTTTGTACTAGTGTTGCATTACGTGCAACACATACTATTCAATTTTAAATATGTTTACATACTAGCTTTTCCCCGCGCTTTTACCCGCGCAGTTCCCGTTGCCGTGGAAATACGGGGACAAAATGTTACTCGCTGATAATGTAGCTTTCAAATGGTGAAACAATTTTTTAAATCGGTTTAGTGGTTTAGGCGCAAATGCGTAACAAACAAACTCACATTCGCATTTATAATATTAGTTAGAATTGAATATATTTTAAAATACCCCACGATATTTATATATCTGGTAAATATATGAAGATAATGTATTCGAAACTTTGTTCGACGTTGAAACTATTAGGGGTTAATTCTCGGCGGTATTGGCGATTACGTCACACCTTGCACCCGACTGTTGCCTCCCTCAGATAATAATCTATGAAAACAGCGCTATTTGCGGTAACCTTGTACTAATTGCTCCCGGCATTTAAAATAGTTACGAGCTAGGAAATTATATTGTTACAATGAATATATTTATTCCGGGAACCGAGTATGAATCCACCTATGTGTCATAGTACGTGTGGAACTGTTAGCGTCGTCAATATGTAAATTTATCGTGTTACGTATGTGCCGCGGTAGACTGGCTACCTCGTTATAGTTGACACCCTCAACGCCACTTTTCCTCCACATTCACTTATGTGAACACCCGGCAATATCCCCATCGACAGGTCCTTAAATGATAGAATTTAAAATGTGTTTGGCGTCGTTTCCTTGAATTTACTCGAAAATGTAAACTATGTTACATAACTAAAATAACAGTTGTAACGAGATTACAAGTAAACAATTTAGTAACGATCTCGTGATCGTTTCAAACGACATTAGTGTTGCGTTCATATTTAATGTTAAACATTTTGTATTGAGTATTCATTAATTATTAGATGTATGCCGCGGTTTCACTTGCATTAAATACGTTTTATGGAATAGTAAAAGGTCGTATAACCTAAAAAGTATGAACGGAGACAAAACAGTTTCGAAAAATCCTAAAAAAATATTGAATGTTTATAGTCATTTACTTATCTGCCTGAAGAGGTAAACAAATACATATGTACGTAACTTTATAGTTGTTATAAATTTTGATAGACTCGTTTTAATTAAATAAAGATTAAATGGTACCTTGAAATACTCCCATTATAATAATCTAATTATTTGTAATTTTTATATTTTGATAACCCTGGACAAACAGTCTGACAGACGGACGAAAATTAAGATGTTATTTATTGAATGGTTGCTGAATAGTTGTTTCGATAACTTGCAAACAGCCATATCAACTTAAAAAAGTTATTTAGAAATACCAGTAAGACACTTCAATTTTGTATATTTATATAGATAACCATATTGTTGACAAAACTGACGATGTTCTTTCGTCCGTTCTGATATATTCGCATTTAATTAAAAAGAAAAAATACTTGTTCAATATCATTAAAGGATTTATTTAGTAATGGCGGTAGGTAAAATTACGTAAAGCGAAGCTACGACAATTTAATATTGGTTGAAACGAGATGTACTTATAATTTCTTCATCCCTACGTCTGACAGCCTCACGGTTTTATTCAAAGAGCAAACGTAAGTGCATTAAATTTTGCAAAATGCTTCAAATAGAATCCTATTTTAATTTATATAAAAGTAAAATCGTGTACATTATGCAACTCGTGGTGTTTTTACGTTTTTCTGTAAAGTATGTAGTTTATGTTAATCAATACTTACGACTACGGCTCAAACATACAATCGACCACATGGGTTTGCTGAAATACCAAGTGAATACCTAGTATATTGAAATTATTAAGTAGAATATTAAATTATAGTAACTCCACGTGAACTTCCCTCTGCTTGATCCAAGCTTTATCTTATATAGGAGGTGTTTTGAAACTTAATTCACTTCGCTTCTGCTGCAACAAAATTAAAAATACACAGTTAAATTAATTACTATTATTTATGAACTATGTTTTCTTTGTCTAATTTATTTCGGATGGATATCTACTATTGGCTAATATTCGGCATGCCGTGGCACCTTCAAAAGTTCTCCATTTTATTGCTGAATATTTGCAGAATATCCTTTGATAAAATAATACAACGTTCACGTGTAATCTAATAATGTCGATCACTGAAATGTACTGATTTTAATTCACCATTTTTACATTTATCTTTAAAGCTTGAATACAAATTGTTTCTTTGTGTGACAATTTTCATAACAAATTGAATTTGCAAGCAATCAGTAAAAACTAATAACAAAATAAGATATACCTAAATTGTTTTGTATCTTTTGTTGCATAACAAAATAATTGTTACGTATTGTGCTAGTGAGAAATAAATATCGGGTTTGAGCTTATCTGATTCGTGTATTTTTGAATATAGAAGTAAAGTTAAAAAAAAGTAAATAAGCATTCTATGTTTTTCTTCTTAGTTTTAAATAAAGTCCGGAAACTCAAATTCCCAAATTCGAACGCGGAATATTTTGTCTAAGATCAACGTGTTCTATCCACTGGGGCATTACGTCATAACAAGGCTTAATGCGCTAATAAATGTTATGATATAATTAGTTTAACTTTATTATGAATTATTCATTAACATGTAATTATTACATCTGAAGTAGTTTCATGTAAAATGGTATGGCATTACTCGCTTTGGTAACATCTGGTTCGTGTAAATCAGACCCGCGTGCCGAATCCGATTAATATATCCGCCAAGACTTACTGTATGGGGATTTATATCTCTTGTTTTCTCCTTGAAATCGTCTAGCGAGTACTAAGCTTAAATAATATTCAAATTTAGCAATAATTTAAACCTAGTGTTTCTATTTTAAAACTTAAGTGCTCCTTGATTTTAACTACAATATCAGTACCAGTAACAGCCTGTGAATGTTCCACTGCTGGGCTAAGTCCTCCTTTCTCCTTTTTGAGGAGAAGGAGTACTATATAATATATTTTTATCTTAGATACATAATAAAAGTCTATTAAGTAGCCCTTTTACGCCGTAATAAAATTTCTCGTCGAAAAGATAAAACTATGAAAATTCCACGTATAAAGATAAAAATATTCCTATACCTAAACCCATTCCAGTTTGGTTTTGTGATTTTCTTAAAGTACTTGAATCATTCACGATTACGTGTATCAATCCAATTAATAACGGTCCTTATAGTCGGATAAGTGGTTTTCGATCCAGTGATTTATGGAATCCGCCTGATCCCGTCGCTCCCTCTAACAAATGTTTTGCTCGGCCGACCTCTGTGATTCGCATCCACTTGATCGGAAAACTCGTTTGTCTTAACGGTTTGCTGTCGGTAATAATTGATCAACCTTATTGTTTCATGCTGATCTGGAAATAGCGGATTTATTAAACAATGAGAAACAGCTGGATAATATCCAATGTAACTGTTTCCGTTGACAAGAACGTTTAAAATTGGAACGAATTTAAATTAACTGATAAAACTAGTATTATATATAATATTTACTTGGAATTGTTAATTTTATTATATAACGTTTTTATTTTTTAATTACTTTTATAAAATTAATGTTTTTTTATTCTTTAACTCAAGATCTCCATTGCTGTAAGAACTTACATTGTATCTCACTCGTGAAATGTTAAAATTCGACTAACTGTGATACGCTTTTTCAATCTCTTTATCTTTTAAATCCTATAATATATTTTTTATTTTAGTTAGTTAAATTGCTATACGGACGAGATTTAAAATTGTAAAAAATACGTAAATGGTATACTTTTTTTATTGTAAATCGCAAAAATATTAAATTCCACTCAACAAAGTTTTCTTATTTGTTAAATATTGCAAAGTTTCAACTGCCAGCAAATCCTATCGCCGTATGGAGTTTTATTATGAGAAATAACCTACATTAACATACATTATTGTGAATATTGTTACGTCATGCCAAAACGACCTCCCCAAAATTTGTATTTCTCCTATTTCACTTACAGTAATGGAAGCAAGCTTTGCTTAACGATCGATACAACAGGCAGGTGACGTCAATAAATTTATAGCTTTGACAACACTTTCGACATTAAACTTGTGTTTGTACAATTTTTTGATTATTTGAATCGTAGGCTTAATAATATTTACTTTAACTTGTTGGTGTAATAGCTAGCTTAAGGTTGTATATCTTGAGGTCTGGGGTTCAAATTCGGGTCGAGAAATTCTCAATAGCTGTCCGAAGTAGGAATTTGGTTTTAAACCTAATCTCTCTCCGGTTGTCTCGAGTTTCATGGTTATGCGACTGTGGGAATAGTAAGTGCATCTGTGTTTCTGCACACATTCATGCTCTATATTATCTGCGCAGTAGTCTATATTAATTAAATAATTCAGTAGTAATATATTAATTATACATACAATAAAAATAATACCAATGAAACAGTCTATAACAAAGTAAATTATATAAATTTATCTTCAAAAGGCAGTACCAACAGTATCCTTAAAATGATTGCGAGTAGGCTGGACTGTATGTACGTGGGTCATTGCTGTGCCATTTCTTATGGAAGATCGCGGCAATGAATATAACAAATTAAGTCTGTGTTGCTTTCAATAAATGAATTATTATTATTATTAAATAATAATAATCAATATATTTATTTATTAATTTAAAGGTCCCATCATAAATCAACTATATATTATTATTATTATTTAATAATAATAATATATAGTTGATTTATGATGGGACCTTTAAATTAATTTTAATATTAACAATGATATTTATCTTTAAAACTAATCCATTTAATACTGTACTTGTAATTTGAGAGATATTATCATTGTATCGGGTGTAATGAACATGTGTACAACAAATTAGGCTAATCGCTTATCAACAATTAGACGACAACGCGTTTAATTGATCACTGGAATTTCACAGTTAATTGTTGTATGAAATTTTTTATTAAAGTCACCCGGGCGATGAATAGAGATTTATTCGGTCTAACAAACTTGTATGTATCTTCCGTTAATAATATTGTATTTGATTATTTGGAATTTTGAATAGAACCGAATCGAATTATAATAATAATATAAAAATAAATTTCGTATTTTATTTCACAAAGTTTGCCATAATTATGAAACAATTTTTTCGTTCATAAAATATAATTTGAGAAACAACTAATTTAATAATTAAATATAGTTTAGTGTCGAATATATATCGTTTGCATAAAACATCGATGAATCGAATGTCAAATGAGCTTTTATAAAACGATATGTTTGCAGACTGTTTCATATGTGATTAGTTTATAAAAGGCTTTTGTCAAACATTAGAGATCTCTTACCAAACAGTTGTCAGTAATATTGTGAATGTTGAGTGTACATAATTGTGAAATTATATCAGTACTAAATTGAAAAAAACGTCTATTACATTTTTCAATATAATTATTAATAATCAAAACCTAATTAATCTGAAGTGGAAATAAAATTACATAAGTTTATATTTGCACCTCAACGTGATCCGTAAAAATCATTTGATTTCGAAATATTGGGTCCGCCGAATAAATCACTTCGAATTTCCATAACAATACCACGCCACAACATCATGTCTGAAATTTATTCACTGTCTCACATTATTTACACTCTAGTGGCTCTACGAAGGTCAGAGCTGGCACGCTGGAAAGACAATGTCGATGTATATTAGCCATTTTGTTATGTTACGTTTCATGTCAGATTTTATTGATCACCGATACAAATCATCAAACATGCATACAAATGAAGCAATATTATATAGAAAGTCTTTCGAAAAATACGAACTTCACGTGTATTTCGATTTTATAATTAGAGAAAAAAAAACGACAACTGACCTCTACTGTACGAGCTATATATCTATTGTATGTACAAAAGTTTTAATAAATAAATATTGAAGTCGAAACACATATAAATTATTTGAATTCGAATTTACATCGGCATAACTCAATGGTTTACAGGCTGCCTAGCGAGTCAAATACATTCAATGGAAAATAGTGAATCTGAGCAAGTCGATTCAGATTAAATTTATTCAGAAACTCTTTTAATTTTGTACCTACAAAACTTCATCTAAAATATATATGTATCTTAACAATCGTGAATATGTCATGACAAATGACAATAAACGTGCATTGTCTTAAGTAAGTAATTTGAAATGTCTCGGTCGATTTATAACTGTTTTGAACAGTTGCAAAGATGCATAGAACCACGTATGAGTGTGCCTGTTCACACACACTCGTAGATCTAAGACTAAACAAGCTGCTCTTAGATTTTATAGCTCTGAAGTCTCTTAAACATGAATGATTTGACACACTTCGTCATGAATATTATGATGAATGTTAAAATTAAATTTAAAATAACGACAACAATATAATATAAAGTATTTATAATTTTTCGTTGCAAATGCGGCGAAAGTCAAAATTGTATGTAAATTTAACGAAGAAACTGTTGTGTGTTGTCGATTGGAAATTGACTATGGATTATTGCGGTAAAATGTATATGTTAAATCAAAAATATATTGAGTTTGATAGGAAATTGGTCTATCGTGTATAATAAGGGCTTTATTTATATATTACCTTTTTGTGCAATGATAACTAAGTAAACATTTACAGGCTGTAAATGTTTCACTGCTGGACAAAGACGTCCTCTTTCATTAAGGAACGATTGGAGCTTATTTCACCACGCTGCTCAAATGTGGATTGGTAGATACACATGTGGCAGAATTTCAGTAAAATTAGACTCAGATTTATTTACGATATTTTCCTTCACCGCTGAGCATGAAATGAATTATAAAAACAACTTAAGCACATGAAAATTCAGTGGTGCTTGCCTGGGTTTGAACCCACCCATCATCAGTTAAGATTCACATATTCTAACCACTGGGCCTTCTCTTCGGCTTTCGTACAATAGGTAACAATATACTTTCTATCTTTCCTATCTATACAATTCCTTTATCTTTTTGTACATAGCGTTGATACATTGGCTTTTATTTGAGAGTAATATCGTCTCAATATGTTTTTATTGTATATTTTCCCTATTAACTACTACAACTAAAGATGTATATCTTTTGTAAATCGCATATCTTTTGATATATTCACTCGGTTCTATTCTTGAGAAGTTATCAATGAAAACTTATAGTCAGGTTATAAATATATTGAGAAGTGCTCGCTGCGGATATTGGAAATTGGAATGCGGGCTCTTATAGATTTTATTATTAATTCAACGTATTATTATCTCGAGCAAACTATTTGAAGCGAAATAAAATTGTAATCTGACAAAGATTATCACTTGATTGATATAAATAAGAGTATAGAATATAATGAAATTTTTCAATAGATCTATTTATAAATGTATCCGAAAGTAATCTTACAGGTGACTCTTGTTAATTATAATAAACCTAGTTATGTCAAATGTGGTACGAAATTGATTACTTATATACTTTTGTTAAATATCTATCTTTTTCTGAAATAAAAAGTTAAATTCGTTTTTTTTTCGAACAATCGATCTTCAATCACAACTAATTACAATAAAATTACAACTGAATAAATTATTTTAAACGAACAATTTCGGAATGCATTGCACAATTCCCTGCTTAACTAAACGATTGCTTATAACCCTTCACCTGTACCGTATCGCCAAGTTCATCAGAAAGTGGTCGGCCAGATACATGTTAATAAACACGTCTCAGCTACCATTTACCATTTAACTTATAAAAGTCGTCTGACAACCGTAGCTTTCTTGTCTCAGATAAAGTTGTTTGGACGCAACAGATAAGACGTTACATGCATTCGGAGAAATAATTAGTTTTGACTGCTCGCTTTTAAATATGATTTGAATGTTGGCTATCAATCATATCGAGTGAGCACTCCATTATCGAGATGATGTGGACTTCTACTCGAACGCTTTTACCTTTGTACCTGATAACAGTATCTCTATGAGTCTTTAATATTTAATATAATTTAATACACGCTTTATCAAACGGTTTCATATTTTTACATTACTTAAAATATTTGTAATATTACCTTTAACAAAATCTTAATTAGATAGATACCTGGTCCTTTAATGTGGTAATTGATTATTTTTTTATATAAAAATTAATGGGTATCTTGACTTTGAATATTACAATTAAATGATTTAGCTTTGGTGTACATTCATGCGTTTAAACTTAGATATGCTCGTATAGATTAATAAAAATCAATAAAACAAAGTGAAAATCTATTTATGTTTAGTTCAGTAGGTCATTATGATAATATAAAGGCCGAGTAAAAATTGCGGGGACGCAAAAGCTCACTGAGCCGATACAACCTTTACGAAGACGGGTCCTATTAACACATATTATAATGAACGGTTAGCTGCTTTTTTATATTTATAACGTTGTAATTTTCCTATTAAATTTTTATCTCAAATAAAACGTTCGATTGATTTTCGACTTTGTTGCTATCAATATTGGACTTTAGTCGTGAGTAAATTATTTTCCATTATTTCTTTAAAAGGAGTTTTTATTATTTAATTATGAAAACAGTTAGTAATAGAATCAAAGATAATGTTATATTGTTTTTTAATTTATATGTAAGTAACTAATTATCTCTCGCAGCTTCGCCGGTCTATTAGGTCCTTAGGATTAAAAAAGTGTAATGTTAATGAATATTGCCGGCACTGGCTATTAATAAATAGTTTATATTATAGTGACATAAGTTTAGAATGTGCCGGTTTAATAATAAATGGTTTTGGCGAATGTACATCTTTTCTCTTGACTATAACAAAAAGTAGCTTATGTCCTTCATTTAAGCTTGCTTCATACCAAATTTTATCAAAATCGGTTCAGCAGTTTAGTTGTGCAAGCATAACAGACAGACAAAACAGTTACTTTCGCATTAATAATATTTATATAGCTTACGTACTAAGTATCATGTAACTTAAATGAGTATCAAACAAATCAAAATAATAGTAACTTGTCACTTTAACTATGACCGTGTAGAACGCAGCCCCAATGTAGAGGCAATAACGTGAAATAATGTATAAAAATGTTTTAGTTTCATATGGTTGAACTTTAAAGTGTTATATCAGTTTAATTTTGTTAAAACACTTCGTTGTCCCTTTATAAGGTCCAAGATCTAATAAATAATAAAGGTTCTTGCGGTGGCTATCAAATAAATATCCTTTTAATGAGTTGAATTTTCCTGGCCAATTTTACTAACGAGAATTCAGAAGTGGTTTGAGCTCATTTCGTCGGGTTTTTGTTTTTAACGCAATTCAAACACTCGAGAACTGTGCCTTGCTTCCCCTACGTGCTTTCAAAAGGCGGCCGTTTGAAGAGTAACTGAGTTTCTGTTCCTGTAAATACTTTTATATGTTATATTATAAACTTTGTTCATTTGTAACGTGTGTCGATTGCTTTAAGTATGAAGTATTTTGATTTCAACTTTTTTAATACAACTTCAGTTATTGAAATAATATTTCGTGGAATACTTGCATAAAATAGGCGATACAAGTTATTCGTTTAAATAATATTCCATTCATATCCTCCTTTATCAATCATCGTGATTTATAATAAAACCTATGCATGAAAAATATATTATTTATACAATACATTTTATGTGGTCTATTTGTACTGCAATATTTAATGGATTATAACTAACTGATATATTGTCAATATTATTTATCTAACTGTCTGTATCCAGCAGCATTTCCAGTCATATAATATTATATCAGCTCCATAAATATAACAAAGAACTCTATGTCTAGCCTAAGTCCATTTAGATAGACGTGTATAGTTGTATGACAAATTTTAAACTATTAGTTTTGAAGGCAGAATCAAACGATCACAGCCAACCTTTTTATTTTATCAGTACGATATTAAAAATAAATCATTCGAACATTGCATTAATTACCATTTCCATTAAAAACTTTTGTCATGCTTTTGTTATTAAAACGAGTTAAATAACTGGTGCAATCAATTTGACAAGTCATTTACTCAGCACTGATTAATAGCGTTCCATTTACTACTATTTTTTATTGACTACTATTCTTTACACGGCACACATTGACTGTGATAAAATATCATGAATTATTCATGTACTTCTAAAGTCTGACCGAACCATCCATGCCTATAGTTCTAATCTGAAATCTAATAAATCAAGTGTGACGACTCGGCTCTAGCTGACCCTGGACCAAGGCGGTAAGAGGCTTATAAATGCAATAGAGATTTGGCTTTTTTCGTTCGGTTATAAAATAGATTATATGCCGGTGAAACTTAAGACTTCTCCGACCCTATTCGCCTCCGGAGATCAAAGGTTTTATATAGTATAAAAGTACACAATTTATTCGCATTATTTTAGGAAACATACATTGTGTAGGCTTTTTATCTGAAACACCCAAAATTGTTCAATAAATATCCTGAATATACTGTAAAATTACGTAACGCTATTTCGAAGTTCAAATGCTTATTATTGTATCATAGTTTTCGTATTATTTTTAATTATAAATTTAAAGCATATAAATTAAATACTCTTTATGTAAAACACTGAACTTTGACTCAAAATACAGACAAGAAAACTCTCTTATCACTTAACGTTAAGATAGTGGTCTCTTTCAGGGAAAAACTGGATCATGATTTTATGGTAATAAAAATACATTATTATTTTACTTGGTGGTAGGGCTTTGTGCAAATTCATCTGGGTGGCCTATTGATAAGATACCATTTCCTCAGATCAGAAATAAGTTTGGATTCAATATCAATTTACAAACATACGAACATACGTACTATTACTTATAAACAATCTTTTAGAACAGGACAGAATCAAAGTTTTAAAAACAGGAGGCGGGGATTAGTTAATATGATATTAATAAACTTTCAAAGGTTTAAGTAATTTCGTCCATCGTATCGTGGATTTCACACTATACGCTAAAATAAAGATAATAAAATTTAATATAAAAAATAAGACATAAAATAAAACGAATTTATGAACATAAAATATTATTTAATTTAAATAAATAACACAATTACTTAATTCAAATTGACATTCCTAGATGTTGGGCAACGTGGTTGTGTTCCTGTGCGTAAACGTGGTGGGTGCGCTGATGCATTCGCTCATGGAGACGGCTCAGAGGCGCGCCTTCCTCGACACGCGCAATTGCATCGCGGCCAGACTCGATATGGAAGATGAAAACGAAAAATTGGTAAGTGCTGCTATTTCAAGGATATACAACTATTTTTAAAAAAACTCATCAGCGACTGGTCATTCCTGACATATAGTAAAGTAAAATTGCAGGCTGTAAAGGTCTAACTGTTGAACCTCCTCTCCTTTTGAGGAGAGGGCTCGGAGCTGTATTCACCATTTTATACACAGATTACAAGGTTACATTTAGCAGAATTTGGCAGAATCTGATTCGGCACATGCAGGTTTTCTCACGATGTTTTCCTTCACCGCCGAGCACGAGATTGAACACAAATTAAGTACATGAGTTCAATGCCGCTCATGTTATAAATATTGGACTAACTACCAGAGTTTTAGAAACATATAAAAAGAAAAAAGTTGTTCTGGTTCGAGTATCGCGTTAGAAACACTTTAATCGTTTGCTCTCGGTAGGAAAATTATTCCAATCTAATGGATTACTGGTTCAGTAAGCGAAGCGGAGGTCAGATGGCTATCACTCCGTATAAAATCTAATCGTAAGCTCTCAAAACTCGATTGGTATAATAAGCATATCATGGAATATTCTGGGAAAACGTTATTAAGGACACGTAGCGGTATTATATACACAAAATGTATCTTATGATATTGAACAAAATTTGTTCTCTACCACTTATCATCATGTGGCCCATTTGCACGCCCGCCTACCTATATAAAGAAGTATTTCTAAACCTAAACTTAAGCTATTATTCTCGGTCATGCGATGTACATAAAATTTCGCTCAGACTGAGATCATTTGAACTCGTACCCAGTGTAAATATTTTCTCCGTCTGCAAGCCCAAGAGTAAAAGGTAAGTAAGCTATTATTACCACGGATTGTCGTGATGTCGTCAAACAAGTAAAAAGTTATTTTAGCTAAAAGTGGAAGAGGTTAGAAAGATTTGCTTCAGATAAAAGAATCTATTGTTTAAACTGAAATTAATTACTTTGAACAAAAGCTAGTATAGGATTTAGGTTTTCCTCAATAAACAATTGCAACTACATACAAATATCTTTAAATTGTAGTATGAATTTTTATTTCATTACTTTTGCCCTGTAGTTGCGATAGTTTTATGCAAAATATTCTGCCAACGTCTCGTAATATTAAGTTATAGAATGAATAAGATTAAAACGAATAACAAGATATTATTAACTGCTGGTATGTTTGAAATTCTGAACATTTGTCAACAGGAACGATTACTGCTATCCGTGCTGCCACAACACGTCGCTATGGAAATGAAGAATGACATAATATCGCCTGTCGAGGGACAATTCCACAAGATATACATTCAAAAGCATGAACAAGTTAGGTGAGTAAAGAATCACGTAAAATATGAAGATAAACGCTTCTCGCCAGTAAATCGTATGTAATAGCCTGAAATTCAAAACACAACGAACGCATTTACATTTTTATACTACATATATTGATTTTGTATGCCAACAATGTTAAATTACTTGTGGTTGGCAATGTATCTTATCTAGACACAGCGTGTTGGACTGACTCCAAATTGAGCTAGAAATGATTCCTCTCGACTCAATAACCTGCCTTCATTATTGATTAATCTTTATAGATGCGCTAATCGGAATCATTAGCCCAATGTTGATGTTCTGTTGCAATCATGGACAGTAAACGAAAATCTTCATTAATATGAATGAGATTTAAATTGCACCATTTTGTATTCAACACATACCGCTGTTCACTGTTCTTCGAATTCGTACAGAATTATATTAATGTTTACGTGTAGAAATGATAAGATTAGTTTAAACTTATTTCATTTTCTTCATTTAAGTTAATTGTTTTATGAATACTGTATCATCTTTAGAATCGTGTAACTAAAAAAGTCAAGTCAAGTTCTAAGCTCCGTCGATTTTCAATGACCAAAACGATCAATAGCAAATTCTGTCCAAGCCAGCCGCTAACAATCAATAGCTAACCTGTGTTTAGTAAAAAGTAAATAACCAGTTCCGTCTTAAAGTAAATAACAAATAAAACATTATTTTATGAAGTAAAAGTACTAGTCTTGAAATTAAATTGCAATTTCCTATCTATCCATGTTTTCCATACATTTCTTAGGTTATTACGCACTCTTTAGCAACGATATTTTCGTTGCTCGCAATGAATATCCCAGACGAGCTTTGGTTGGATTGACGTTGGGACTTTTAGTCGTTCAATGCAAATATAAATCTGGAACTTTTGCATGTAGGGTTCTTCGTCATCTAAAACAATTTAAAGTTTCCCAAGATCAATCAATACCGGTATTTAATTACGAGTAAGGACTTATTACGAGTATAAATACAGGAAGCGCGTGGATGCGTAACGATAACTGGGAGCTTTGGTCTACCGTTTCTCCGCCTTGCGGTAAACATTCAATGTGCTAATTTCGAAGACAATCAATTCCGTACGTTTAAATGAATTAATCGCTGTCAAAGCATAATGAATCCTAATCATAAGGTAATATCTAAAAAAGAGTCGATAAAGCGTTCTCCTGATCTTCTTAGCACTTGTTGACATCATTCCTTATGTCATGTCTTCATTGGAGACCAGTTCTCAACCCCAATTTGAGAGGTTACATCCATGTCCAGTTTCAGTAGCTTTGAAATGGATGAAGTTTTGCTATGTATCAATGCTTGACTCATCAGTGAGCGCTCATCGTCGTTTCCTTCAAGAACCGGGTATTCCACTGACGAACTGAATGAGTGCATTAATATCGTTGTGCTGACCTCTAGCTTGTCGGTCGATCATCTATGAAGGAGCACAACATTGACAAAACCTTCCTCGAGAAGCGCTATAGTTCGGTTTGCCAACCATTTTTTGAGATGACTAAAGAATGGGATCAAGAGCTACAAAAATAAATAACATGGTATATTTAACTATACTTATCATAACAGTTAACAAAAATGTTTAACAATTTTGCCAAAATATGCACTGAAAAAGTAATTTAAATTTAGGCGAACCTACGTGATTTAAATTTGGAACGGTCTTTTTTATACATTTGGACAGTGCAATAACAATCTGGTAAAGATATAAAAAATAAATAAATCGTAATTGTAGTTTGGTAAACCTTTTCTTTAAATGTGTTCATATTATTAGCATTTGACTGGAACTATTGTAGTTTTGAGATCATTTTTTCCTTGAGTATATAGAAATATTTTGTAATTGCTTAATTTAGTTTTATCTAAATCTAATTATTATTATAAATTGATAAACAATATTGTCCTCTCTATGTCCCTGTTTTTAATTATTATCTGAATGTTCGCTAAATATATATAACAATATATGTACTTATATATTATGAATTAATTTCGTTAATAAAACAAAGCGAATAAAACAATATCCAATCGTAGTTTACTATATCGACTAAACTCGAAGGACAGTGTGATGTGTGGCGGCCGGGCATGTCTGACAGATTAATTTGTGTTGTTATATGTCATCGTGACATATTGCTTTTTTCGCGCGGTCATGACCTGTTTATTAGTGTTCGAAGGAGACATTTTTATTTTGTCTCAAAGTAATTATATAATAAAGGTCATTGATAAGCTTTTTCACCTGTCTAAAAAATGTGAATTTGAGTCTAACATTTATGTTTTATCTTTTGCGAACTTTGTATGAACATTAGTGTTCATTGTTTATACGGGGTTATTTGTAACGAATCAACAACCTCGCAGGAATAGATAGCTAACACCATAAGCAACAACTTTTGTTCTACGTTTTTTTATAATTTGTTATATTTTATTATCATACAAAAAGAAAATTTAATTTAATTTCCTGCTTAAACGTTTATAAATCTACGCGCATCGCAAATATTACGTAAACAAGCCCCTGCGAAGCGCGGAAGGGGGAGCACGCGCGAGCGCCTTTGAACTGACCCAAGGCCGCTTTCGCCGCCCGCCGGCGTCGCTCGTCCGTCGGTTTTTATGTTGCGCGCACGTTGCTTGTGCCACGATATCCGCGCCGCCGCGCCGACGCCGGCGCGGTATCGATCAATTTATTGTGCAGATTGTGGATGTTATTTAATTATCATGGCGTATCGATATTCCAATATCGAATACACAGAAATGGTGAGAATGCTTGCTAGGTGTGATGACAATGTGTCGAAAGTCTGCCGCCAATATGCAACAAGGTTTCCAAATGTAGCTACACCAAGCCGTCAGACGATGTTAGCTGCCACGCAGCGACTACGGGATTATGGACAGTGCCATCACAGAATTTGGGATACTGGTCGTCCCCAGAGACACACAGTAGGTGATCAAGAAGCGATCCTGGAGTTTTTTGAGGCAAATCCCGCAGCGAGCACAAATGACGCGGCGCGGCGGTTCAATGTGTCACAATACTTCGCGTGGAGTGTCATTCACAATGAAGGCAAATATCCATTCCACCTTCATCGTGTTCAGGAACACAACCGTCAAAGACAACACTCGACGTCAGACAAATGCGGCGAGGTGGGCAAAGGCGGGGTGAGCTGCCCCCCGCGTCGCCTCTGGCCCCGATGGACATGAACTCGCGCGCATACTATAGGTATGTACATGTTAGTATTATTATTATTAGCAGCGCGCGCGAGCGCTGCGTTGTCCTTTCGTTTATGAATGAAACATAGACATAAAAATATCACGACAATACAACGAAAACTTGTAATATCAATTTTTTTTTGTCATATATTGAGTTATGTCCGAACTCGTAGAACAAAAGTTGTTGCATAAGATGTTAGCTATCTAGTCCTGCGAGGTTGTTGATTCGTTACAAATAGCCCTGTATAGATAAGTGCGATTTAAAAAATTGCTTAAGTGTCGTATATTTCTATTATTGTATGACACTAATGATGTAATTTGTACGTCAATGCTAAACGACTCGAGTCATTGACACGTCCTAACGAGAATTCTACAATATATATTGTATTTGTAGCGTTCCAATAGCTAGTCGTTAAACTATGTTAATAGACGTTGTATATGTTTTACAGTTGACAAGGGTCGCCATCATGTTATCTTCCTATCATTAACTAATTACGTAATGGTCATTAAGCCTTCGTTTCTGAGATAGTTCCAGAATTTCTTGCTCATATAATACTAGTTTCCGCATGCGGTTTGGGATGGTTACGTATGATTTTATTTGTCGGGTATTTGTTAACCTATGTAAAGGACATCTGTACTCCCAACAAAGTGTATGCTAAACATATTCATCGATTAAGTAGTTAAGACATGAAAGGAAACGAAACAAACTCAATTTCGCATTTATAAGTAAAATAAAATGGTCATATAAAAATAAGATTTTTTATATAACCAAAACTCGAAACCGCATTGCATGGATATGGAAAATTTCGACGCTGCCGTTCCTGAAATACCTAACTTAAAAAAAAGAGAAGGTTTATATTATATTACGTTTACGTTGTGATTTTTTAAACTATTTCCAATTTAAATGTTATTAACAACAAGATATATAATACTCGTATTTACTTATGTAACATTATAAATGTATACGATAGATATTTGCTAATATGTTGAAACTGTCTTGATTTATCTTCACACCTGATCTAGTTTTATGCTCATGCTATATACATATTTATTGATAAATAAATATACGTATATAAGTATGTATTAAGGATAAGTATCACCTGAACAATAATTTAACCGAGTAAATATAATGTATCTCGTGAATAAGTTTGTAGTGTGTTTTCAAGTTCATTTGTTTTAACAAAAAATTAATATTTAATTTTAAAAAGTGTGTTTTTATAGCGCACAAAGGTATAAATGAATATTACATATATTTTTTGTCCCCCCAAACATACTTATTAACTTTGTGACAGTATAAAAGACATTTAAAATATGATGTATCTTTTATAATTTGTTTATTTTATTAATACAAAGGCGTTTGCCGCGACTTTATCTGCATTTAATTTTAACAATTTACAAGCCTGGGCTCATAGAATAATAACGCTTAGAAGGAGTGTAGGCCCAAGCGGATTGAAGTCATTCAATTTCACCCAAATAGGTTCACTAAATTTGACGTCACGTCAGCCGTCACGATAAAATGTCATAGTAAACATCTCGCGCAATGTATTAAAAAATGACTTACTGTGTAGGTAAAGAGTGTCACAACGCTACTCATAAAAATAATAAGGAAAAGAAATTCATATTTCACACGTAAGTACTATTTGGCAACTTATAAGTTTAGGTAAATACATTAATCAAAACATAAACATAATTTGTAAACAAAATACGTCATTACAATAACAATGTTGTCAGCTATGGGAAATATATTTACCACGATTGCTTAATATTTTAAATACTAAAAATGTAATACTTATTTAAAATTATTAACTTTTTTAAATTACATATAAAACATTAATACTGTTCAAATAATTATAATATTTTTTTCTTTATGATTATCCATAAAATGAAAGCAATACTAAATAAATGAAAAAGACTCTTCGAAGCGGCAAAAATTTAGAAAACTTTTACATTTTCAAGGTAATTAATATGTTTAGCTTAAGTTCTATTATAATATGAGATACTTTTTTACTTGGTGGTAGAGCTTTATGCAAGCTCGTCTGGGCAGGTACCACCCACTCAACAGATATTCTACCGCAAAACAGCAGTACTTGCTATTGTTGTGTCCCGGTTTGAAGGGTGAGTGAGCCAGTGTAATTACAGCCGCGGGACATAACATCTTAGTTCCCAAGGTTGGTGGCACATTGGCGATATAAGCGATGGTTAACATTTCTTACAATGCCATTGTCTATGGGCATTGGTGACCACTTACCATCACGTGGCCCATATGCTCGTCTGCCTATAAATAATGTATAAGGTCCTCCAGACCGATTTCGGCCACGGCGGCCAATCTCAAGAGAGATTAGCCAACTGCGCAGGAGATATTATAGTGCACAAGCGTGTGCGCAAACACAGGTGCACTCTCTTTTTCTTAGCTCTCATAATCCGATGGGACGGCAATCCGACACGACCGGAAAGAGTTCAGGCGCGGGACCAACGGCTTAACGTGCTTTCCGAGGCACGGTAGTGTACACACTTCCACCTTCCAGACTCCGGGCTGCCACTGAAAATTTTTTGACAGAAAAACCCAGTAACTATTTATTGGCCCGACCTGGGAATTGAACCCAGGACCAGCGAGTCTGCAGCCTAATATCTAGCCACTAGATACATGTATACTGTGTTGTTATTATTAAAATCCAAATTTATATTGTTTCTTCTTACATATCCCGTCCTTATTCCATACAAATTTACTATTTATCACAATTTATTGTCAAAAAACTTTTCAGCGTTGTTTAATTAATTTTAATGAAAAAATAATAATGTCCAATATTATTGCCTGACAAATTGTTACATCTGAATACAATCTACGTAATAATTCAAATTAATTAAATGCAAACAAATATATTTTATAATTAAAGTTCAAACAATATCAATTTCTTTGCTTTATGGGGGAAATATTATCTATTATCTATTCACTTGCAACATAATTCGGTCGTATGTGTGCGTGTCGGTGAATGTAAATACGTGACACTTACGCACTCATTAATTCTAAAATTACTTCAATTTTGAGCGAAACTATATGACACTATCCTTCTAAGCGCTATTATTCTATGCCTGGGCTATATACATAACTGATCTTTATTCCCGTTCACAAGTTTTGTTGACAGTTGATTAACGGCTATGTTTAATACTCCGTTTCTAAGATTTGTAGCGTGAGGTTATATAATTTATAATATTCCTCAATCAACGGTTTATTAAACGCACAACGATTATTTCCAATTTCGATCAACTCTATGTAAAATATAACTAGGTCTGCTCTGGGATTTGTCCCGCGTTATATTTGGATTGTATAGTTCTCCGTATATCTGAGGGGTATTCAGATTTTAACTACCAAGTCGCGTTTACATTACGCGTTTTCCCCCCACGGGAACAGTGGGGGGTATGTGGGGCTCGCCATATGTCCAGGGCACCGATTGTGGCCAGGTCATCGGAATACCCACAAAAAACCCAGCGGTACCCTTCCCGTCTTAACGGGATCGCTTGCGCATGCTACCGTGACACTCCGACGAACTACCAAGTCCCATTTTTTTTGTACATAGCAATTATGTACAAAATTTATGATTTTAATTAAAACTAAATTTAATATCTAATTAAAATATTTTTTTCTTTTCTTGTGCAACCCGAACTAATTGTGATTTTTTTATTAATATGCTTTTAATCATATTGACCGTAGTGGTGTGATGTTAATTACATGTCAGTTTATTGGCATCAATACGTCGTTAACCGAACGTGATTTACACTACGATTGAAGTTTTTAATACCATGTAATTAAAAACTCGTTTTGAACATATTATCATCCAATTTTCACATTCGAAGTAATCAATCGTAAATTATCGCCTTACAGTTTATCATTTAATAAAATTTTATTTATTGACATTTTAATATGTAGTAACTATGAAGTTGTTATTATTTTAGATCTACTTAAGCTCCTTTTTATATGTAAAGCGTTGTTTTCTGATGGAGTTAAATATATAATAATAATTTTGAATGTTTAAATTTTTTTATTCGTATTTTTTATCTGGTTGCTGTACCGCGATGCTACCATTTGTGAATGATGTTGCTTTAAAAATTTAATAAAGTTACAAAATTTGCTACTCATTTTTCTTTTAATTATTTTATATACTTTTATATTATATGTGATTTATTTATTACGTTGCCGTTATCTTTGTGTATATAGTATTTGTATTCAAGTGAACAATGGACGTAAAAAAGGATTCCGGATGACTTTGATTGCTCTAAAATAAAAAATAAAAATATAGTGGTCTTTATTAAATTTTTAATAATCACTCGTTGAAACTCTTTACTCTTTTATTATAAGTTATTATCTTAAACGGTGTACGACCAATTCAACTTGAATGTAACTTCAAGCTAATTTCAACAACTCTGCGAAGTTTCAACTAAATAAAATAACGAATAAAATAGTAGATATATATATCGTAGTATAGATTATATAAGACATAAGTTGACATATCTCTACTGTATGAATTATTGAATACTCGGCATTTGAATGATGTTTCAATTAAATTAGCGATTCGAATCACTAGCACTTATAGTTAATCGGATGAATCGTCGAGTACATTTAGACTCAGGATATTTACTTGTTATTTTGTCTCGAGCTAATATTAACTCTAAGCGAGTCATCAGGTGGAATGAACGCTTATATTTTAAAATGATACTCTTAAAAACTTATCGAAGTTATTTATCTTTTATCTGTTATATCTTGATAATATTCGACTACGGTTGAATTGTTTGTTTTTGAAGAAAGTGTCTAACCTTGATTTATTTTACTGCTTTATATGTTAGCTTACATCTTTTTTTTGAAAATGTCGTAGACATCGTTAAAACCATTTTTCCAAGTTATATATCATCATCATCATGATTTGCTTGTCCTTATCCTATATTATATTTATATTGTAGTGTCGGCGGGGTAAGTAAACAAAGGATTCGATAGATTTCCCAGATAGCAAACTACCCGATGCCAACCCAGGCTGCTTCCATACGTGATTAATGCGCTTTATTAATCATATTAACAGATGAGCTTAACAAACCTTTTTTATGGGCTCTTACTACCTTGAGATGGTGTCACAAGATGGTTTCACACAGATAGAATCACTTGCCTACCATCACCGGGCAAGTGAAAAACAGAAATTTAATTCTGTGATATGTTTTCTGTGGGTTCCATAACATACCATTACCAATAATTATTCTTGATCTATAAACATCTTCTTTTGTTACCTTTAATTATTAAATGCGAATTAACTTTATATCTTTTTTTCTTTAGCAATAAGCATATATTCAATTGAATGTGTTGACAGGATATAGTTACGGCCGTCCTTTGTTCAACTTCATTAAAGTTAGAACTTCTCCAGCGTCTTTGTTGTTCTGATTCAGAGAATATCTTGACTCAATCGTATTGAATAATAAAAATCAATGTCGATAATTGTATTTCTTAATAAGATGTTTTTTATATATTTGATTTAGTCTACCACTGTCGTTTCAGTTAATAATTTTAGTAATGAAACTGTCAAGGGTACCAATATGATAAAGAATCAGCCAGAAGGTAATCATCTCATTTCAAAGGTGTGGTATCATCCATGAATTTTATAAATTTAGCAACAAACTATGTTAAAAAAGTAACCACTTTCCATCAAGTGAATCATCAATCAGAATCAAATAAATTATTTTTTATGTTTTATGTTCATTATTATGATTTATCATCAACAATAATTTCCAAGAGTCTAATCCGCCGCTATCTAGTCAGGCAATAGGTATGTACTGAAAACTGCGTCAATGACTCACTTTTAAAAGGCTTCATCTCTTTACTTACTCAGAAATATGGATTCATCTCATTCATAATGTGATTCAGGTTTAATTTTATACGAACAGGTATTTGAGATAAAATATTATTAGAATAAATTATTTTACAATAATAGTCTAATGTTAGCGCTCATTATTTTATTGTTTAATTATAGCTGAAAAGCAGACCAAATAAAGCAATTGATAATGTTCCACTTTGGGCTAAGGCTTCCTCTCCTTTTTATGTGATGTTTTCGAAGCTCATTCCACCACGCTGCTCCAATGCGGGTTTGCAAATCACACATGCAGGATTCCTTACGATATTTCCCCTCACCGCCGAGCACGGAATGAATTATAAGCACATGAAAATTCAGCGGTTTCTATTTCCTAGGTGTGAAACCGCAATCTTCGATTAAAATTCACGTTTTCGAACCACTGTTCCATCTCGTCGCAAGGCAGACCAGAAAATAGGTCATTTCTTGGCAAGCGGTCACAACCGCTCTAATAAAAGTACACATGACCCATGGGCTCTAAGATATTATGTCGCTTATGTCTGTAATTACAGGCAGTAACTAATGTCAAAATCGTATCTTCTCGACTCGTGTACTAACTATTACTTCTCATCAGATTATGAGAGATAAGAAATACAGAGTGGACTATAATATGTCCTGAGCAGTTAGCAGAAATTGGTCCGGATGACAACAACAGTACTATTGTACTGATGGAGCTACAGTTCCATAGAAATAGCACAGTTTATATTATAGACTATCACACCAATATAATAAAGTTTTATTTTTAAATAAATAAATATAAGCGGAAATGTCGCTTTTTATTCAAGCCCTCGTCAGAAATAGACGAAAAAAGTATGATAACTGTTTATTTTTTTATTTGTAGCGCTTAGCCTTGAATATTTTCCATTATGATGTATAAACGATGACTGTAGACAGTCTTGCTACACCCACGACATTGAATATGCTTACATATACACTATGTAGGCACAGTATATATTTATTTTTGATGGACGACATACACTTTTTTCTCAGTACGTTTTATTTTTTTACATTTATAATGCATGTCACCAACAATTACATATTGCGTTGACAACACCAAAAAGACTTATTTTCCTTTCGTAAAGTCGCAATTTTTTGCGATTCTACAAAAAAGAAACGCTCTCACAAATCTTTTTTGTTAATAAAGTCGCAAATCAATAAGTATTAATTCTTCACAGATTGAGTATTTCTAAATATTGACATTAAAAACAAATAAATAAATAAAGACATGAAACAAAAGTAAAGAATTGCACAAAAATAGTTTTACGTAGAAGACATAATATCCTTATCAACGATTTTCCTGGAAGGCATTTTTGGTCTTTTCTTTTGTAGATATCGAATTTAAAAGTTGTATCGACTTAATTAGGATACGTCTATGAAAATCTTAGAATAGAATTTCTAAACAACTGTATCTGTATGTCATATTATTGGCTTCCTACCAACCTACATTTCACAAGAATTTAGTACCAGCAAATGAATACATATTTTATTTTAATTATGGGAAGTGTCAAATACAGTTATTGAATTATTATTTAAGTTCTACTGTACATAATTAACGATACATAAAAAAAATGTATTTAAGCCAAAAGGATTTTATTTGCTTTCTTCTCATATAACTTATATAATGTTCTTAATAATCGTATATTACTTTCCTTGAGTTATTATGGTTAACTTAAGTTTTATTGAAAAATAATTACTAAATGAGTTTGCAGTAATATCAAGCAGTGTACGGTACTTGCGTCATTGCTTCTGTTTATAACAGTTTACCTAAATACATAGTTGTTACCATACATTGTTATGATATTGTGGTTTAGATGCAAAGCGTTCACTAACCTAATTTAAATTAGAACAAATAAATAATGTATGTTAAGTACTCGCTGGGTTTCGGATTTGGATTATTCATACCTGTTTCATACATTTTGCCATATCGGTTGACATTTATAGTTTCTGTTTCGCTCTTTAGGGTCGTTGTATCGAAATAGATAGCCTTTATTTATATTACTTGTAAATATAAATATAGTTTAAGTGGAACAGACAAATAGGTACATTGGTTCACTTGCATTAGATCAATATATTTTATAAATGGAAAAAATACAAAACAAATAGTATATTGGACAATTTTTTTCATAAAATAAAATAATTCAATGTACCGAAACAAGACAAGTTTTTAGATTTATTACATATCTGAATATCATGTGAGGAAAATTACATTTCTTTTCAATATTATGATACTCATGACTATTTATATCTAAAATAACTTTGTAAATTTATTTGAGTACATAATTTAATATGAAATAAACGCGTAAATGACTACTATTATTACTGAGTAATCTTATTTTAAACGGATCTTTTAAACTAAAAGCTATCACCATCGTCTTTCAGATACATGTTATTACTCTAAGAATAATGTATATTAAACAATAAAACAAGTATCTATCAGCCAATATCTGCCATTGAAGTAAATAATCTATTAAACATATATTTCTATTAATATTCAACTTACCTTCAATTATACGGTTTGTTTGACACGTTGTCAGTTGATAAAATAACGGATTTCAAAAAACAGGATATTTGGAGACATATATTTCAAACTGTATCGTATCTTTTCCATCGTATTTCACAAAAGTAAAGGTTCATGTTCATGGGAATTAGGGCAGTAACATCCGATTATCGAGTCTTTAGAAAGCTTATACAGTTCTTGTTTCTTATTTTGTTATTTGACGAATAAAGCGAATTTCACATTTTCATTTGCAAGTGATTTTTGTTTACACTCTTTTTTTCGTGTTTACCTTCTCTGTAAGACGAGGGATAAGAGTATTTGATCGGCTAAATTAGAACAAGACTCGAAGACTTTGTAAGCACTTAGAACTTGATAGTTTTACCTTCGACATGTTGACGTAAGCCCAAATTGTTTTATCTCCCAACTTGTAAGAGACGTCCGAATTAGTTAGCAAATTCCTTTAGAGTCGGGTAATATATTAAGTATATATGTTTGTAAAATTGTGTGAAACGTTGTTCGTTATGATTTTTGATTATATTGACTACATTGATAAATTTAAATTTATGAAGCCGAATTAAATTTAGGTTGTTTTTATTTAAAACTAACTTAATCGTTCCGGCTCCGCACGGGTAGATAAAAAGAAAAATATATTTTGGATTTCCATAAAATCCGTTCACGTCGAGGAAGGAGTAACTGTGACCGGCGCATCACACCCTGACGGAGTGTGCTGCGTGGGCATCAGAGGCATTCCCTGGCGGCGATTGTCAGCGGAGATCCCCCGCTGCCGAGCGTGATTAACGCCATGCTCGACAGTGAGAGGTGCTGGTCGCTGGCCGCGGAGCCACAGCGCGAGGAAAATGCCTCCGCTAATTCGATCCAACAAAGATTATACGACAACGATATATTTTCTTTGCATTTGTAACATTGTGTCCTTCAAACTATTTTGCCCATAACATGATAACAAATTAATGCATTAAAAATATTCCAAAATGATATTTTAAATACCTATCGAATTTTACATTTAGAAAAACCAGAATATTACACTATTGTACGAAATAGAAGTCTAATATACTTAAAGAACAATTATTGTATAATAATATTTTTTAAACTACCGAAAGTCTTTTTCCAGCTCAACGAATAATCGGTTTAATCAAATTATTTTCGGATCTTCAGCTTTAAAATGTGTATACAATAAATACAAATTTTCCGGTTCACATCGTTGTTAAATGAATAATATCTGCAGCGAATAGAATTATGTTTATTATTTCGGTCGTTGCTTCTCATAATTCGCAAAAGACCTTATAAATTTAAACATAATTATAATAGTTTTTAATGAATTTAATCAGAAAAAGTATCTTTACATATTGACTTTGTGTTTTTCCTAAATTGCAAAACAAATAATTATAAAATATCAAAGTTCCATTACCTGTGTTTATAACACGCTATGGTATCACAAGTTAATACACACACCGACTAATATAAACAGCTACCTTTTAAAAGGTCATCCTTTATTTCTAAGGTTAAAACGATCACTTGTGTATAAAATTATATTATGAAATAGGTATTAATTAAATTAGTACATTTAATAATTTAGAATCCTCAAGAGAGAAAGAGTATTACGTTATTAATTAGGTTATTTATATTTTGGGGAAAATTTTTAGGGAATGTTTATTAATTTAGTCTTGTTTAATTCTATCAAACCGGTACTCAGGATTTCACCGATTATTCTAAGTAGAATTTAGATTTCGCACGGGTACTTAAAACAATAGTATATCATATTAAATGATGTAGACAAACAAATAAACGCTCATTTCGTACAAAAGTTTATGTTAAATAGAATTATTTAACAATGAAAGTGGAAGCTGTATGTTTTGATTAAAAAGGACGTGTGTAAATAGTTTATCTAATAAAATTATTAATATACTGATCTATAAAAGAGCCACAAATAAAACTGTAATTTTTATGAACCATACTTTAACTTTAATGTACACAACATTAAAAATGCTTTTATGTTTTTGTAAATAGTTCGTTCCGGCGCGAATGGCTCTAACAACTTTCAGCCGAGGTCACGTTCTATTGTTTTTGAGATATATATACAGTTGTGCAATAAAAACCTCAAATAAAACTCGCTCTTCGCTTCGCTTTGATTCATTTGTAATATCTTGTTAACAATCTATATAATAATTAAAAAGTTGTAAAAAACTTAACTACGTTTGGCACAAAAAAATACCGTCTGTAACGAATTTTAAAATAAGACTTTAAAACGCTGGTTTTTGTTAATGTACCTACATAGATACATAGTTGGCTCGGGGGCTTATGATAACCCCATGGTTTAAAATATATTAAATTTCATCCAAATTGGTTCTGCCGTCTAAACGTGCTACGTTGACACTCCTTTGCATTATAATATGTATTAGTATGAACATTATACAGTGTACATTGGAAAATACTTGTCTATGTTAAAATATTTATTGCATGAAAACATATTTCGATAGATATACTAAAATTATATATATTTTTGGTGGTAGGTAAAGAAAGCGATATCACAGTTCAGAAAAATATCTCAATTTAATATTTTAAACATTTTTTCTTACTAAAATTATAAATTATCTATATTGTATATAGAAGTTTTGTTTAGTTACAAGTGTTTACTTTTAAATACATTTCATACTAATATCATTTAAGTTTGTACTTTATCCTGCTGGCTTTTATTCATTTCATTTCATTTGGTTATATTGTTATAGTTTTCTAATATTTTTCTTTCGGATTTGGATACAAAAGGAAAATGAACTTTTTAACGAAAAAAATGACAGGATTTAAGAGAGTACCTCAATAAAGTAGTTTCAAAAAAATAAAAAAGCAAACAGGATTTGTGACATTCAAAAAAAAAAATCGCCATCGGCTTGCAACACTTCTGAGGCTAGACATCGCCTTTTGGTGAGGGTTGCTAATGTAAATTTAATGATAGCAGCACGTAAGAAGAAAGCTACCAATTTGATCTCTGCATTTATCCTTGCTTGCGAGCGTTCAAAACTGATACTGATAGGAATTGTTAAAGTCGATTATATATAGACTGCTTCGATAAACATACTCTATTAAGGCCCGTAAAGACAGGAAGGCCGTCTTTTCTATAGATTACGAATGGGGTTCGTTTGGCAATGATCCGTCGTTATAGAGCTTATCGTGACTACAAACATGACAAGGTAAGTTGATGGCCAGAACAGCTAAGGGCCACTATTTCCTTGCAAACAATTCTACTTCGTTTACAGAAAATATATAGATATTTCTTCAAACGTTATCTTTTTTTTTGGGCCACTCTTTTGTATTGCTGTCCTCAATAAAATGTATCTAAACAAACTAGGCCGCCGTATTAACAATAATTTTCTTAAATTTGATCCTCACTATCACACTTAATTTAAATGATTTTCTATTGTTAACTGATCTCAATCGTCTCTTTTTATTATCTCTGACCCCTTCTGTCCTGACTACATTTAAAAGACAAAATTCAAATTCCTGTGTGACAATCACTATGGTAGGCTACGTTCAAACGATGCATATATTCAAGAGAGGGAATTCTCTAGCTCGGTTTTCTTTCTTATTGTATATCTGTTCGTGCGGTTAGACTTTTGAACAAGCTCAGATATCAACAAAGCTTTACATCGTCTTTGTCTTTTTTCTCGCCACTCGTCACCGTTTTTATATTGCGCTAAATTATTTATATATTGTTTGTATTGTTATAGTACCGCCTTTATCAATTCCTGGTTTGTCTAAAGGTTGAATGGCAGAGAATGGCTTCAGGCATGTAGTCCGCCTTTTGTTCCAACTGCACTTTTGCTGGACATTAAATATTAAAAGATT
This sequence comes from Nymphalis polychloros, assembly GCA_905220585.2. Classification (NCBI taxonomy): domain Eukaryota; kingdom Metazoa; phylum Arthropoda; class Insecta; order Lepidoptera; family Nymphalidae; genus Nymphalis; species Nymphalis polychloros. The sequence continues at coordinate 9,227,486 of HG992247.1, forward strand.
TACACACTTTTACATTTTATATCATTTACTTGCCTATCTGATTGCAATCAGAAAATAGAATATTAAGAACAAAATTTATATTTAAAATTGCACAATATACATACCTAAAATACTCTTGGACAAGATTAGAATCGATATTATAATTTGTTACCAAAATATTTTGCAAGCAGCTCACACCTTTCTTAAAGTCGAACCCATCAATATTTCCAAACGATCTGTTAAATATAATTTGTACAGGCTATTCGATTTTTTTTGCAGTATTCATTAATACTGAATAATGAAAAAAAAACAATTACAATTTAGGAGTCATGTTATGTCATACGCACCATTTGTTTAAAAATCGGCCGTCCGTTTTAGGAAAGCTTACACATAAAATCTATCTTATATTCAAAGATTTTCTTTATAACCTCATATTTATATTTTAATAAACCAAACAACGCTCCGCGGCTCGCACGCACCACAACGAAACATCTTACTTTTTACGCGCATTCATTATCAGGTTAAAGAATTTTATTACACATAAAGATCCTTACAATTCACTTATACAATGAGAAATACATATTAAATAATAGACATACATTATTGCAGGTAAATCATTTGCTAATATAATATCATGGAGTTCGCAGTGTATTACATCCATTCATATTTAATCATATCCTCAGTTATTGGCTCATGTCACCGTACACAAACCTTTTGCTAAAAATCATACCAACACAACGTCGTCACATTGATATTAATTAACCTCTAACAATAAGGTCGGGATTTTTAATATAAAGGTCGCAGTCAAATCTGTATTTCGTTTCCGAGTCACGTCTCGATAGGTACGAGACTATGGCTGTATCGCAATATGCATAGCCGTGACGTCACGGTGACAGGAAGTCTATTACCGCACTTGATCCTTTTAAGCTAAACGGATATTCAGCTGATGGAATTGTCTGTCTACTCGCCCTATCGCGCCCCTTTCAGGACTAGTTTGTTTATTTGCATATTTTCGTTAGTCATGTTTATGCAATATACGTTAAAGTTAACATAAATATAATACTTAATACATGTGCGGTCGGGGGACCGTCAGAAACGATATTTTTTGCAATATTTTATCGACTCAAAACGTGCTTTAAAATGTAGATTTTGATTGATTATAATATTACTGTATTTTTGTCACGCCAAAAAGCGACTTAACCTCCTTTATGCAACTCTATCTCTCTCCCAATAGCAATAATAGCAATCCCCATTTTAAGGAATTAATTACACCTCCAATTAAACAAAGTTTATGGTGGGAATTGTGACAATAGCCCAAGGGTCGATAAGCCGTAGCGCTATTGGTCCTTATATGATTTTGTATTACCTTTATTATTTTGTTTTTTTTATTTTTTAAGAACGTTATGTAAATATTTTAAATAAAATTAATTATTTTGATTGAGTTTGCTGATATTTAATTATTTACCTTAACTTAAAAAAAAATAAAAAAATAATCTACAATAGGTAGGTGCACTGTACAGTTGTAATATTTTAGAGGTAGACCTATGCCACTGCCATTTCTCTCTACTGTAAATCGCGTAAAGGAACTTCGTTCCAAAAACCTTGCCTACGGTCAAAATGTCCTGTGTCATTGTGTCCAAGACGCTGATGCTATTCCTCTGAAACGTAAGGCGCAGCCTATTAAAATAACTGCTAGTGGCTCCTTTACCTAAAACATTAAGAAAAAAATATAGTCACATTAATTAGAGAGGCTAAGATATTTCAACTTGTAAAGAAAAAGAAAGGGTCTACAGCACAGTACTGCTTCATAATGAGGGAAGTTTGCCAGCGCTTTGCGTGTCGCTGGGTTATTTGGAAGAATTATTGCTTTTAACAATGGTAAGCCTTCTTGAAGGACGTGAAAACGACCATTCAACAGAATTCTATGCTAATAGTATTCCACATCATCTTTATTAAAATACCTGTGTTATATCACACAAATATTATAAAATAATACCCGACGACATTGTTATAGAAAAGTCATATATATATATTTTCATAAAATGGTAAAATATTGAGATTTTAGCTCAATAAACACGGCATTTTACCGCGTCAAAAAAAATAGAGATGATAATTTTTGACGTTTTTTGATTTAAAAATTGAATCAGAAAAAAACGTTGGGCGTTCAATAAGATCTAAATAATAATAGTCCTGATTGATTTCGTCCAAAATGACTTTTTGCTAGTGCATCTTTATAATTAATGTATGTGCAAAAACATAGTTTCACTCCATTCACTCACTCCTATAACATGATGGGACGTAAATCAGAAACTAGTGGAAAGAGTACAGCCTCGGGACCAATGACTTAACAAACTTTCCAAAGTCCGGGAACTGTTACATCGCCGACTTTCTCAGTCCTTATCTTGCTACTGCGAATTTCTTGAAAGAAAACCCCGAAGTTTTTATTGTCTCGAACTAAAATACGAACCGACTACAAAACCTAGTTACTAAACAAACGCGACTGTAGGATATAACAGTAATGTTACTGTATTTTTGTATAAATGAGTAAGTAATGAGCTGAAACGGGCTGGGGAAAATTTCATATACATTATAGTTATAATAATTTTTGCCTTAGTCTTTTTTACTTAGGTGTTTTATGTTTTTTCTATGTAAGAAGTATAAAAAAGTAAATATAAAATTAATTTAAATACAATCAATAGAGCTTTCATTGAATATTTTCATTATAAAAAAAAAACAAGATTTATGGAATTTTGGAATTTGGATTATGGAAAAAAAATCTGTGAATATTTGTTAAAATTAGTCTTTGTAAAAACAGGTAAGTTAAGTGTAGTAAATAATTAAAACTAATTTGTCTTGTCTTAGTACTACGGGGAGTAACTGACACGAAAATTCATAGAGTCGGAAGATATTAATCACTTCAAGATGAACGAGTTAATCTGCGACAGAAATAGTTTTGCTTGCGATTACTTTACGCGCTAACTGTTTTATGATTTTTAAGAATGTGTGTGACACAATTCTATTTCAATTTTTTTTTTAATAAATATATATAATCCTAGGTTTTTTAAATCATAAGAGCACAAACAAATTAATGTTATGTGACGACAACAAAAGAACAAACTCGTGATAGAGCATGGCTGTATTATCTTGGTATCAACCCATTACTTATTCTACCGCTGAACATTATACCTTGCGTTAATGTGCTTCGGTTAAACTATTAAAGTCATAGAGGAGCTGGGTTAAATATATTAAATAAATTGATGTAAAATGTTTAATATACAACGTTGTTAGAACGTTCGCAGAAACGACGATTAGAGCTTATAATGAGGGTAGTATTCTTGTGTTATACAACAAGCCGGAACACGGCTATACAGAGCTATGAATGAGCTAGTGGTCCTAATTAATGGCACAGGAGGCATCTTAGAACCCGTTATTTGCAGCGCATTTACAGAACGGAATGACTTATATTTCTTACACTGCCCAGTGTCTATGGACGAAAGTAACCAAGTAGCTTGTTTTCCAGTTTTCTTTCTGGCTAGAGTAATCAAAAACGAGCTTTGCATTTGTAATAAATAGTAGTGTAGATAGAAATAAAAAGGATTAAAATCCATAGAAATTCACAGCCCACAAAGTAATACGTTAAAAAAAATGAGTCTGCTATCCTATTTTAAATATTACGCGCAACGACCTCCACTATATAGACTATTCTTGTATGAGGTTTTTACGCAAAAAGTTAAATTAAGATTCAACCGAACACCTAAGAGCTCTTTGATCATAGATGCAGGAGGCTGCTCTCATTATAGTCTGACTTTATATTTTTCACTGAATAACGAGTTATACCACAGGCATTTGCATAAAAAGAGAAAAAATATTAAATCCTGCGCGAAGGGGAGTACTACAGAGATACTTACGATTTGCTTATAATATTGGTAAAAAAAATCCATCAAGAAATATCCTTATAATTATATCATTATCACAAGCTTTTAATAACTTTAGTTAGAAGTATGAGTAGATCTAAGCCAACTGTGGTAGACCTTTGCACATGCGTTTAATGGTGACCGGTAACCCGGTAAACCGGCTTTATATTAAAACTTTCATAAGTTTGTTTTCTTTGGGATTTATTTAAATAAAAACAATATTGTTAAGAAAAAAAAGAACAAACTAATATTTGTTTGAAATACCTAAAAATTATTGTATAAATTATTGTTATGTCATTTGAAGTGAAATATTTATTCCGAGTCACATAATTCATGCCTCAAAGCTTCAAGTTTTAATTAATCAAATCACTGGCTGTCTGACTGCACGCTCTCCTTTAATGTCATTATATCTCTAGTTAATATGTTATTTAATATGGCTTCATAAAAATAATTGGTAATTAAATTAAATCGCAATTGATACGGATTGCCTATTGTTTGTTATTTAATGATTCCAACTTGTTTTGTAATACAAATGATATCAAAGTTAAGAATAGCAATTCCCGTTAAAAACATAAAACAGGTAAACTGTAGTTGTTAACATGTCGTTTTTATATTTCACTTATTTAGCAATATTTAGTTAAAAAGTTCTCTATTTTACGAAAAACGTTTAATATTTCAAATGCCTTTTTTATAGGATAGGTAGGCGGCCGATCATACGGGCCACCTGATGATAAGTGGTCACCAACGCCCATAGACATTGGCATTGTAAGAGATGTTAACCATCGCTTACATAGCCAATGCGTCAGCCTTGGGAACTAAGATGTTATATCCCTTGTGCCTGTAATTACACTGGCTCACTCACCCTTCAAACCGGAACACAACAACACCAAGTACTGCTATTTTGCGGTAGAATATCTGATGAGTGGGTACTTACACAGTCGAGCTTACACAAAGCTCTACCACCAAGTATGATGAGATTTTATTATTGATTCTTTTTTTTTCTTGAAATACTGTAACATATGTATAATGTTTGTATGTATGTATGTATGTATGTATCTATCTATCCTTAAATCACAAATACATTATCATTCGTTTTATGATATCTAAAATAGTATAAAGAAACTGTGTTTTAACATAAACACATAAAATGTATTTTTTCTACTACACAAAATTTTATTATGTTAGTCATATCATTTTGCAAAGTCATTCAAATTAATCGGCGCTAAGATTATTTATTTTTAAGAAGCGAAATAACCTTTAAAAATGCTTGACAGATAGAAATTTTACACCACATTGACTATGTAAGGACTGATTTTACTTCTTGCGGTGCTACTGTTAATATGTATACGTGACCAATTACCATCAGCTGTCCCATTTAATATAAGGGACTTCCAATGTTAGCATGCATATCACGTCACTATACTACACACACTATTCCCCGAAATCGGAGACTAGATGAAATCATAGTCCGCTCCGTCCCAAAACTTGGTCGCACTTGACGTACAAACTACAATTAAAGTGTTCATCAGAAGACGTTGTTTTTGATATACATGATAAATCCTCTATCCTGTTATTTAACATATGAAAATTTGTTCTAGCATCCTGTTTGCGGATATTGTGGGGTTCACAGTGCTCGCATCGCAGTGTAGTGCTCAGGAGTTGGTGCGTCTTCTCAACGAACTCTTCGGCCGATTCGATCAACTGGCCAATGTGAGACAATTAAAATGTTTTTGAGTACCTATTAAAATGATGCTTATATAGTAGCTACTTATGAAGCAGGTGTATATGTAATTTGAGAAAAATAAAATTCAAAAACAGCTGTCGTGACACACGCATTTAATGAAGGCTAAACATATAAATTTAAATTTAACATTACAGCCGCAACTATTTTGGGCGCAATTATGCCACTAATTATATCATACAAATTCATGTACACGTCTCTACAGGCTATTGTAATGTTTTTTTTAATAGTAATTATATATTTTTTTATTTCTTACTTATGTTTCAATTTAATTATCTGTTGCTAACTTATTTCATCTTTATAAGTAGCTTCACCGTATAATATATCATCAGTTTTAAACAATTGGTAACTAATTTGAACTCCAGGTAAAGCCTTAAGTGTGTAAACTGGTAAGATTCTTTGTAAACGGCAATATTGAAAATGTTTATACAGGATAACCACTGTCTTCGTATTAAAATCCTCGGCGATTGCTACTACTGCGTGTCGGGGCTGCCAGAGCCGCGCTCCGACCACGCGCGCTGCACCGTCGAGATGGGGCTCGATATGATTGATGCGATTGCGTGAGTGACACCTCCCACTTCACTTTTTTATTCTGTTTTTCAAATAAATTTCATTGACCACGATAAAACATCGATCATGATAAATTAATTATTAATGCGTAACGCTTCTTATTAAAAAAAAAAAAAAAATTAATTGTTATGCACTACTCGAAACAAAGGAACAAGAAATTTTGCTCATTTTTTCACCAAAGTTTGGAAGGCTGTATCTCGATGAAAAATAGTCATATCGAGATAAAAAAAATAGCATTTTGAAGCTTCATTCTTCTACTTTTGAGATCACGCTCATTTTTTTCTCTTATACATTTTGGTTATTGAGAAAATTGATGAACTTTTTTTTTAACGATCGTGCACGGTCTTGGACTTTTTTTTTCAACTCGATTCAAGGCAAATGCGGAGATATCGACGGTTTTATGAAAAAAGTCAATTTCCTCTTCAATCATCGATGTTTCGGCAACAGATTATCGCACAGTATCAAATCTTAAAAGTACTAGTTCTTACCGAGATACTGCCTTCCAAACTTTGGTGAAAAATAAGGAAAATTTCTTGTTCCTTTAATTGTTTTCAGTAGTGTTTAATTAATAAAGTGTTTAAAAATATGTATAAATTATGAAATATATAAAGTTATCAGGTTCCATTAATATTTAACAATGAGCAATATCCAAAATGATGAATTATACGAAATACCATTCAATGATATTTGTGAATGACATAATTACGCAATGTTATTTAAAATCACGACTTACCTTCATGTATATACATATACATTAATTTAAATTAATATGTATGTCAACAGTTTATTTGGCATCGGTTGCCATAATAAATGTTAATGAACCTCTGCTAGTGTCTGAAACTCAAAGCGCGTTCAAAATTCAAACTTACATCGTTATATATTAAAAACTCTTAAACATTGAAGTTTAATGCTTATATATTTACATACTTTACTGAACAAAAGGTCGGTTTTATGCTACTGCATTCATGGTCATACATACACGAAGTGCAATACAAATTAATAGAACATTACAAATTAACAAACAAATATCTAAATATACTTAATATAATATTACAATTATACATAGTTATTTATATATATTATGAATGGTAAGTGTTCACACACGTACGTAAATATAATAGATACATGAGTATTTTAAATGTATCTAAAGTTAACCTCGCTTATTAATTAAACGAAATGTATGTTAAGTTGAAATTTTGTGAATATTTCAAGGATTCAAGTTAAGGTCGTTACTTAAACAGACCGCAGCGGATTATCCCGTGTTACCTTTTCTGTGAGACCACTTTTGTAAAGTTATCCCATTCCATTGGACGCCGCTTTATGAAACTTGTTCGCATATTTGAGTACGGAAATTATTTAATTTGTTAATCCTTTGTTAACAATACAATTGTCTCTTTATTTAGTATCAAATTAAACACACTTTCGCTTATATGTATGGATTAAATTTGTGTGACAGGGGGAATTAGAAGAGCCGAGATGGCGCAGTGGTTAAGAACACCTGAATCATAACGGGCTTTTATTTAATTATTTTAAAATTAATGAAAATCGAAATGGTAAGTTCCTTCCCTTTGTAGCACTACGTTGGTGATACAAAGCAAAATTGTCATGCTGGGAATTGACGTTCGGTGCGAGCTCAATCCAAGGGATTATATCGAGGCTGCTATCAAAACAGCCTCACGGAAACTCGAGGTTCTGAAGAAAGTGAAACGTTTTTCACGCCACAACAACTGCTCCTGTTATACAAAACGCAGGTGCGGCCTTGCATTAATTATTGCTCACACTTTTTGGATGGCTCCGCTTAGTACTTACTGGAGCCTTGGATCGGTTGCAGCGACGTGCGGTTTGCATTATTGGCCACATAAAGGTCGCAAACGTTTTCCCCTCTTCTTACCACCTCGGTTCCTTAAGGCGTGAACAGGCATCTCGGGGGCCGGCAAGGCGGTCGCGACAGAACATTCTTTCCGACTGTACTGGCCGTCGTCGCGTTTGGATTCCACTCACCACTAACCATCAGGTGGAGTGAAGTCATTTGCCTTCCCGGTTTCCTTAATAAAAAGCTCGATATACCAGATCATCTATATAATTTTTTAACCTTTTTTCTAAATCAGAAGACATTTGATGGAAAATAACAATATATCTACGTAATATAGTATCTTATTCGATTAATTTTTGAAGTTATAAACTAGTAGCTTAGTGCTGGTATGCTTTGCAATCGTAAGGTTTTTTTAACTCGTTTCGAAACGTGAAACTGATTTTACTTTCTGTAACAGAAACATTAACGAACAAATAAGAAATATACATGGTTTCAACTCAATCTCATAATTAATTGATACACATACATGACAAAAATGTTATGTCCCTTGTGCCTGTAGTGTACACTGCCCCTCACTCACTCTTCAAACCGGAACAACGATACTAAGTATTGCTGCTCGACGGTATAATATCTTATGAATGATTGGTTCCTACTCAGATAGGTTTGCACAAGGTCCTACCACCAAGTAAATAGTTAGTTACAATAATTTAATAAAAAATAAACAAAACTAACGTAGTATCTCCAAAACACTCTTTCTATAAATATAATTGTGAAGTCCATTGAAGAGTTCTGCTCTTAATTGAAATCTATCTGTGAGCATAAATCGCGTATAAAATTACCGCATACAGAACGCAATGCTTTTTATTGAACTATAAATAACTCAATTGCAATTAACTGTCAGATGATAGAAATCCATTACAGGGGATGACGTGTACCAACCGAAAACCTCATCTATACTATTTGACCAGACATTTGGTAAATAGCTGATAGGTGTACAGATATTCAATGATATTTAACAAAAATGATAGCACTGATTTAACTGTTTTTTAAATGTAAAAAAGTAAACTTACGGATTAATGAGCCAACGCGCATAGACTTTGGTGTTGTAATAAAAATTTACCATACTTACATCGCCATTTTAATGAAGCCTTTATGTAATATATATATTAAAACAAATAAAATGTATGCATATTTACTGGATTATACAGTCTGCAACACTAAAATTGTGCGCAAAATGTCAGCTCAATCAGTTAGGAACCTAGATCAACATTTAATTTCAACCGGATGACAAGTAATATTTATGTTCAGCGCAAATAAATTAAGACTTATTAACAACAATAAAAAAAATATTTGCTATATTCTACAGGAATTTATTATTATGCCTTAAAAAACAAAATATTGTACCTATTGTATATAGCTAAATAAAATAATAACAGCATAAAATAAAGGCGTATTATCTTTTCGGTACAATTTTCCACAACATTCGGTCGTAAATGTCAATACGCGTCGCGTAAGTCCTCACATGTTATTTTTTAATAAAATGTATTAAGTCTGAGACAGAATCATTTTTAATAATCCTTGATATAATTACTCGTTAGTGTTAAAGAAGTTTCTAGCTACAGTTAAAATGTACGTACAAAAAACCACAACTCAGCTCATAACATTTTTTATTTTAACATTACTTTGTAGTAAAAGTTAAAGATATAAGTTTTTAAAATAAACATCTTACTTATTTAATGCAGCAGCAACGATGTGCGAGTGGGCCAAATATATGATGTTTTTATTACGGACTGGAGTCCGTTTCGCTTGTCGCCAGTCGCGCCGGTCGCCACTGACAGCTGACGCGCCGCTAGCTTCCTATCCATTCACTACCTACTCATATTTGTCAGCTTAAATTAACGGGCTTGTATGTGAATTGAGATAAAATCTTCATATTGATTTATTACGTATAGAGTGCTTTGTGGGATCAATTTTATTAACTGATCGCTCAATACACTTGTTTATTTATAGCAATAATAATTTTAATTTTTCTTACTTCCGAAATACTGTACTAGCGATACGACTTTTTCGTTTCTCGCCTGTGGCAAAATAATTTTATTGCCAAACAGCAATACCTGTATTAGTGTATTTAGGTTTTGCAGGGTACATGAGCCAGAGTAATTACTGTTACAAAAGGGACATAACATCGTAGTATCAAGGTTGGCGGGGCATGTCGAAGCAAAAAAAAATAAAAAAAAATTGCACTGTACAAATGTCTAGAACACTGATAATCGTTTATAAAGTCTCCCGAGTGAGAATAGAGACATTTTTATTTAGAAGAACAAGCAATTATCTAAAATTAATGTTTATGAACGTAATTTTGACAGAACAATAACCGTCCGAGGTTATAACACAAAGATAACGCTGTCTTCTCGAGGGAGCAAAACAATTGTTGTTTCACGTCATATAAATATTATATAGTTTTCGCTTTGTAGTTGAAACGAGTGGATTGCTCGGGACTCGGGTCGTGTGTACTTAACCTGATGTAGTGGTATCGAGAGTCAGGACTCGGGAATGTATATCAAAGCAATGGTTCCAACTTGGTACTTGCCGCTTGTTCAAGAAGTGTCAAGATGTTTTCAGCGATTGCTACTTTAGCAAAAGTATATTTACTTTTATTCAGATCAGATCTGAGTCCCGAAAAAACGCTATTCAGGCTTATTTATAAAGTTTAAGCCTTCGATTATAATATTTTATACTCGTTAAAATCATGTGTATTAAATACGCTACGAATCTACTGGTTCAAGTTATATTAAATATATATTTATTTAAATAATGATGACAATTATTTATTACATAGTGTATAATGTATATCTATTTACACTTTTGTGTTTGGATGAAAATTTAATGAATTGTTAGCAAACTTACGAGACGCGACATCTATTAATGTCTTTAACCGAATTTTCGTCCCGGCAGCCAAACTCAAAGACTATTCAACTGCGCGCGAGATCTTATGGGTAAATTATGCTATGTGGCTCTTGGAAGCCCTCTTCCGCCTGACAATACTACCATCGGAAGACCATTCACAATTTTGTAGTCAATTACTCAAAGTAATCTCATAAACCTAGCTTTTGACAATTTCTAATCGATAGTTTCTCTTCCCTTGTGCTGAAGTGGTAGAAGCTAGACCACATGGAGTCTGGATCGATTGAGTCGTTTCTCTCATAGTTTTGGAGTTTAGTTCAAATGCAGGTCATGCGGCATTACGTGTTGTCTGAGACTCTGGTATTACTCGAGTGTAAACACAGCCGAATTATTAATTCCGCTACCACTACTGAGAATTTCTTGAGAAAAAACCAATACATTTTATTGGGACTTGAACCCTGAACGTCGGCGTCTGTAGTCTTAAAGCTAGCAAGTGGAATACAAGGCAGTTTTGTATATTCTATTTAATAACAACATTCATAATAAACAATCTATTTACAAGTTACATAATGTATGGATCGCAAACAATTTAATTGACACGCTTGAAACAAGGTACATCATTAATGTCATCATTATTATTAGCGCAAACTTGTCAAAGCATTTCTTGATAGTACCGATACGTGTTATCAACAATTGTCTCATGAAAGGAGAGTCTTTGTCAGGGCTACGACCGACGGGTGGTCTCAGCGCCGAGACGAGGGTCAGGGATCCTCGCTATCACATACGACAGTAGAAATTACACAAGTATAGTACTAATAATTATAGTAGTAATATTCATTTAATTTATTAATAAGAACATAGAAATATAAATATTAACATTTACAATGAGACGTTCACAAGTAAATAATATTTGGTACTAAGTTAATTATAATTAAATTAAATAATAATAACGCCTTCATTCGACTATTATTACAATAAGGTATTGAATTGTGGGAGTTACGGAAACTAATATCAGATGTGTGTTATTTATAGTCCTAAAAATGTTTGTTTTAATTGTATTCAATTTAATTAAATAATTTGTATCTATATACAAATTATTTCATGTGAACTGGAAATATTTGGATAGAATTTTACAACGAGTGTGGAGTGATATTTATTGCTGACTGCACGTCTATAAACTTGCGCTACGCCAGCCAGTGAATGTAACAGATGAACGAATTCCTTTTCTGCGTTTTCATTTCAAAGCCGGTAACAAGCTAAGCTGACAGATATTAAATTTGAAAGAAAAATGAAATCCATTGAAATATGATAAAAAATTTTATTTAATTTTTTCGGTACTTAATCTTATAATAAGTCAGCGTGTAAGCTACCATCGCACATAATCAATGGCACAAAAAAAATATTAACTACTTATATCGTAATACACGTACCCTTTTTTTTTGACGCTGGGAAAACGCTTTACGCGTTTCCCCCCACGGGAACAGTGGGGGGGGGTATGTGGGGCTCGCCATATGTCCAGGGCACCGAGTGTGCCCCGTTCATCTGAATACCCACTAAAAACCCAGCGGTACCCTTCCCGTCTTAACGGGAGCGCCACGGGATCGCTTGCGCATGCTACTGTGACGCTCCGACGGCCGGCCCGCCTATGCGGGCTTCCATTCACTAGGGAGGATTCCCAGGGTACTGGGAACCCGCCTAGTCCTGGCGGTGCCTATTGTGGCGGGGGGAGAAGGTGCGCAAAGCGCCGCTTTCTTGTCCCCAGTCTTCTGCGGCGGAGCGGGTCCGCAGTGGCATCTTTCTCCCGCTCACGCTCCGCGGCCTCCTTCTGCGACATCACAGTTTCGCAGAAGAAGACCATCTCTGACCAGCACCCCTCGCTTCCGGGCATCGCGTTGATGATGCTCGGCAAGGAGAGGTCTCCGCCAACAACCGCCGCCAGGGAATGCCTCTGGGGCCCCCACGCGGCACACTCCGTCAGGGTGTGATGCGCCGTGTCGAATGGCGCACCACACTCGTCGCAGGAGGGTGACACCTCCTGCCGCGCTATCTCGTGCAGGTACTTACCGAAGCATCCGTGTCCGGTAAGCACCTGCGTCAGCCTGAACGAGAGCGTGCCTCGTTTCCTTCGGACCCAGCGACTCAAGTAGGGACGTACCGCCGTGAGGGACCCGAGGTCCTCCTCCTATCGGGTGATCAGGGCTTGCTGGGCTAGGTCGGGCCCTGATCCGCTCGACTTTCGCCGACCCTGGACGGTCGCCGCGTTCCCTCGCCTCGGCCCGGAAGCGGTACACCTCCGCGAGCACTTCGGCCTGGAGCTCCCAGGGCGGATCGCCCGCGAGGAGGATCGTCCACGACACCGTACGATAACCCCTTATCGCCCTCACCGCTATGACCCTCTGCGGTTTTCGCAGGAGGGCCCGGTTGGAAGCGGTGAGTGCGTCCACCCAAATCGGGGCACCGTACAGTGCCATCGACCTCACTACGCCGGCATAGAGGCGCCGGCATAGCGATCCCGGTCCTCCCACGTTGGGTAGGAGGCGGCCTAAGGTGGCGGCGGCATTGACGAGCTTCGGGCCAAGCTGCACGAAATGCTGCCCGAAGCTCCAACGCCCGTCTAGGATCAGACCCAGGTATTTCATCTGGGCCCGCACCTCGAGGGGGGCCCCTCCGTGGACCGTGGAAGAGGAGGGCCTCCGTTTTGGAGACCCTCAAGCCCAGCATCTCCATCCGGTCCACGGTCAGGGTTGTTCCGACTTCGGCCAGGCGGGCCGCCTGTAATACACGTACCCGGCGTCAGCATAGGTAACATCTTAAGTATGGATGAATATTGATTTGTCATCTCTCCGTAATATCCCTAACTCACTTAACTTTAGTAATAGAATAAGTGGTTGCCTACACTCTGGTGCTCAGCACGACGGTCAAGTGGCATAAAAATAATCTGCATTTGTATAATTTCGAAGTTATATAAAACTTCATTTTGATTCTTAGTTTTTAGTCGTCCTCAGTAATAAAAGTGCACATAAATAAATCGCGTTCCGTTCTCTATCTTTTTTTTGCATCGCGTTGGCACTAAGCGGACAGATCCGATTTTAATGAAAGTGACACAGTTACGTTATAAGCTGGCAACGATGCCAGCGGTCGTTCGTCGGAATACTGAAACGACAACAAAATATTATGAAAATAAGTGTCTGAAGAATAATACGTAGGTACTATTCAAAATTAATAAAGTATATATATACTTCTCAAATCTTATCGCAGTTTTGGAAATATAACATACTTTTACAGTGCGAATGTCTATGGACGATAGTGACACTTGCCATCACAAAAGCACAAGAAGAAACGAAAAAGAACGAAACGAAAAAGAAATGCTAATTTTATTTATGAGCGTCTAGTTACCGCTTATAATAATGCCGATGGCATCTTTCAAAACAAACGAAAATGACTCGATAAATGTTGCCAGCTAATTTTAAATTATGGTAATAAGTGATATTTACCGTTTATCATCGGCTGTAATATAATTACTGTATGTTAGAACCAATTGGAACATTAAGTAGAACACTCGCAAGTTCATAACGATTTCTGATTACCTAAATAATTTCGTTTTCAGGGTTGAACAACGTTTTGTTAATTAAAATTATAGGAAATTATAACCAAGAAAATAAAATAAGAAATTATATGAAGAATTGGTGGTCTCGAAATTGTCTACAGAAGGAAATTCTCCACAGTGTCTGTATATATCTATTATTATAGATAATTCAGAATAAACAATATATATTATCTTTTATGGATAAATCTCAGTAGACATTTTTATCAATGTCAAAAAAAGGAAGAAAAACTTACTGACAACTGTACTAAGTATTCATCCAGCATATTATAATTTTAGGTGATTTATTAAGATTGAGCCCTCCTTTTACACTTCAAAATTCGAGTAACCTTAGAAACATTTCGAAATTTTTTTAAATGATCGCATGATAAAATACGCATGCCTGCATGCAATTCATTAGTGTACTACTCGCAAATAGATCGGTTGGCGCATTTTTATATCTCACGGGTTAAAAAATATCTCTGCATAAATTTCTTATTTTACCCGTACGGGCTAGTATGAAAATAAAATGAGCCGACGAATACTTTAGCGGTTTAGTTTAGTTTTATTTCCTTAATATCTACGAAAATCACTCAACAACTCTCGCTAAAACCAGATCGATCGAAATATGTATACTAATATAGATATTCTAACAAAACCATTTACTTTAAACAAAATACTTTTGCAAAATTAACACAACTGATAATAATAATAATGTCCTCCAGACCGATTTTGGCTATCTCAAGAGAGATTAGCCAACTGCGCAGGAGATATTAAAGTGCACAAGTGTGTGGGCGCAAACACAGGTGCACTCTCTCTTCCCTAGCTCTCATATTTCGATGGGACGGCAATCCGATACGACCGGAAAGAGTTCAGGCGCAGGACCAACGGCTTTCCGAGGCACGGGAGTGTACACACTTTCAACTTCCAGACTCCGGCTGCTACTGAGAATTTTCTGACAGAAAAACCCCATAACTATTTATTGGCCCGACCTAGGAATTGAGCCCAGGACCACCGGGTCTGTGGCCTTATATCTAGCCACTAAACCAACGAGGCATAATTAATTCTATATAATTAACACTAGAAAGACGGCAAAATTTAGCTACCTAATAATAAGGTCCTCCAGACCGATTTCGGCCACGGCGGCCAATCTCAAGAGAGATAGCCGACTGCGCAGGACATATTATAGTGCACAAGTGTGTGGGCGCAAACACAGGTGCACTCTCTCTTCCCTAGCTCTCATTTTTCGAGGGGACGGCAATCCGATACGACCGGAAAGAGTTCAGGCGCAGGACCAACGGCTTTCCGAGGCACGGGAGTGTACACACTTTCAACTTCCAGACTCCGGCTGCTACTGAGAATTTTCTGATAGAAAAACCCAATAACTATATTGGCCCGACCTGGGAATTGAACCCAGGACCACCGGGTCTAAGGTCTGCGGCCTTATATCTAGCCACTAGACCAACGAGGCAGTTATCTACCTACAAAGACTGCGGGCGGTCAAATGACTGCATGTACTTTTATTCACAAAATTATTGATTAAGACAAAAAATATATGGGACTATACTTATCACAATATAATGTACAATATATAGTATTAATCAGCAATTTTTACATTTAACATTTTAAGATACGATTTTTTTTTTTTTTTAATATTTCCCGGGAGCGCAATTGGCTCTACTCCACATGATTGTAAGTGGTAGTAGAGTCCAAACGCGACGACGGCTAGTGCAGTCAGGAAGAATGATTTGTACTAGCCACCCCCGTCTTGCCGGCCCGCCAGATGCCTCTTCACGTCTCGTTTGAAGGAACCCATGTCATAACAGGAGGGGAACACGTGTGCTAGTAACGAATTCCATGTTTTGAAGGTGCGACAGAGAAAAGAGTTGCCAAATTTCTTCGTGCGCGATGGAATTGATGTCACAGTTAGGCGGTGACATTGAGAGCCAGCACGCGTAGATTTGTGAAGGAAAGGGGAAGCAGGAATGGGGGAGAATAAATCCTCTGAGCACTCGCCGTGATACAGTCGATAGAAAGCGCTCAGTGCCGCTATCTCTCGACGCAATTGTAAAGGCTCGAAGGTGTTGGTGACCTTTACGTCGCCAATAATGCGAATCGCACGTCGCTGCAACCGATCCAAGGCCTCCAGTAAGTACTTAGCGGAGCCATCCCAAAGGTGCGAGCAATATTCGACGCAAGACCGTGCCTGTGTTTCATACAACAGGACCAGTTGTTGTGGCGTGAAAAAACGCCGCACCTTGTTCAGGACTCCGAGTTTTCGTGAAGCTGTTTTTATAACAGCCTCGATGTGATCCTTTGGATTGTGAACGAACGTCAATTCCCGGTATGGCGACTTTGCTTTTATCTCCAACGTAGTGCCACAGAGGGAGGGAATTAATTACTAGAACCACAAAGGGGCTTTTTACAAACATCACATATTTAGTTACTTTTTTTTCATTTGCTGATATATAACGCACCCGTCTTTTTATTTTCCTAGATTGGTACAGACAACTGAGAAGTAGCAGGCGTAGGTCCTTCACGTGATGAAATTTCGCATCCTGCCCTGCTCATGGTACCAATAATTGTAGGCAACCATTTCGAGTTGATTCTGTCTGTTGTTAACACAACAATAAATGGCACCATGTGGGGGTCCCACATGGTGCCATTTATTGTTGTGTTAACATGATCATGCTGATGAGCGGTACCGTAAAATAAACCAGTGTTCCCTACCCCTAACACCGCAACCACGATTGTTACTATTGCTAACGGGCTGCAAAATCGTTAGGAGTGACAGATACTCTGGGTATTACTGATATTCAGGATTTGGAAGCTGTTATTTCAAGCTCTGAGAAACCATTATCAGAGCTTGAACTAACAGCATGTAACTCAAAATCGTTATCACTGTCAATTTGTGCACTCAGATTCATTTTCTTATTGATGTTTTGATAGGTTTTGCTGTAAATAAAGTGTTTCTTCATTTTGAAGACTTCAAGATGTTTTACACTAATTTACTCACAATAAATAACACACACAATACAAACTGAGATATCGTTGCGACTGACGTATATAAGTAAATAAGTCAAAATATTACAAAAATATCCTCTTATACAGTTATGTTAACATTATTTGGATTACAGCGGTCAAATGGCTGTCACCGTCTTTGTAGGTGTTTTAAAGAGTAAACAAATAAACTACGAATGTTTTGTTCACGTATTTATATGTGTCTATTCAAAATAATAAAAGTCACAAATTATCAGAAAATTTGATTAAAAAGGTTTGAAATAAATAAACTTTTAAATTAAAAACGCGGTCAAATGACCGCTCCCTCCCGTCTTTCTAGTGTTAAAGCAATCTTGCTAAATAATGTCAGAATTAATATAACATAGTTAATTTCAGCAAAAACTTTTTACTTAAGTCCATAACGGTATCCTATTGTCATCTCAGCGGATTGTGGCGAACCGTGCGGAGAGCGTGCGACGCTCCGAGGCTTAGCACTTACCGCAGACCGCAAACCTCATGATCAGAATATCTTTACATCACTTGCAGGTGTGATTACATCGCCACTGGTCAATGAGATCGATATAAAAAATTGGTTTTGTGAATTCGTTCCAAATTTAAAAATCAAATTATATTAAAGATATTCGATACTCATGAACTGAAAATTATATTCAAGCTAAATCTTGCAATAAGATCTTTAGTAACGTTATTTCACAGGTATCTCGTGTTTAACACAACTATCATCCCATACGCTGCACTTGTAACAAGGAGAAATTAACTGTTTTGTATAATATTGAGTTACATTTGTTTGAGGTTTGCAAGTAATGTGATAACCCTACTTTTTGAACGCGGGCGAAGTTACAAAGTCTCAACTAGTATGGTATCGACTTGAAATAAGGCGCGGAAGTTATTTTTTGTTACCCTTTTTTAAAGAAAGACTTTTTAATGTTATGTAATTGGGTAGAGCATAGTATTCGTAGGAGTTCATATTGTACTTTTTTTATTCAACTCATTTTTAATTTGCTTATGAAAATGTTTGTACTTAAATAAATATATTGTAAATGGATTGGATAAACGGAATAAGGTAAAATTAGAAAGTTATATATATAGTACTTCTATGTATTGTTTTATAATGTTAGAAATTGTAATTTAATATCAATTTCGTATGTTCAAACTTACTAAACTTGTTAATTTTGTTTTTACTCTCAATATATCATTTTTCTACGGAACTCTCCATGGTCGTGTTCGTATCATACTTGTCGAGGCTATTAAATAACATACCATACCATATACATATTATTCTTTGATGCTTTTCAAGCGCATCAATTTCCGTGAATATAAGACGTTCCGCAGTTTCTTCCTGTTGTCACATAAAAGTGATATAATGTGTTCACTTTCCTTTAATGTAGCGCTCAAAATATGTAGACACTGTCTTAATATAATTAGTCTTCATCTAAATATTTACAAACGAGTTTAGTTTTACATTTTTAATACTAAGTAAATTAATTAGTTTATTGTCGTTAGTTGTATTTACGTAATTTTTCTTTAATTTTCTCAGAGCCATTCGAATAAAGTATTTTAAAAAACACTTTCAATATCGAAATGAGAAAAGTAACAAACTTAATTTTAATAACACAACCTTTATTTTTGTAGAAAAGTTTTTTTCAATAAAAAAACGTATATAGATAGAGATATTACATAACATGTGTTTTATATAACCTGTGTACCTTCAATTACTGGAGACCACTGCTTGCAGTTTGTTACTGATGTCCGTTTAGGTCGCAGTAAAACAAACAGAATCCAGTACATATATACACAATCTGACTATGCATTTGTTCGTACTCTAGTTATTTATGTTAAATGATTCATTAATATGAATATTATGAATATAATCAAAGCCGTCGGATGAAAATCAAACAAACGCATTTTATGATGTGTTTAGTGCGGCTTATAGTCAGATAAAGATTTATGTTAATCATAGTACAAACATTCGTAGCCATGTCGACATGCCAGCGTCGCAATTACTCTAATATCCGTACGTATTTTACGCGTGTACGTTGTTCTAATAACTCATTATACTCGTTGATTTATTTCATAACTTTTCATGGTGGGCGTAATGATTGAATAAAAAGCACAGACATAATTCAGCCTTATGTTAACAAATGAAATACATAAATGTTTTACAAAATTTAAATATAATCATTATAAAAAAACAACTTATTTGCTTACAATTTTAAATAGATAAAGCGATAATATTTATTAAAATTACTTAAATTGTTGAATGGAAAAAAAAATCCTCGTATCTAAATCAAATCTGAAAACACGTACTGATTCATATCAAGCCAGTCATTTATCAATATGACAGATGTCAATTAACACACTGGCCCGTATCATACTAGAGCTCATAAAATTCAAATATAAAAATAGTCTCGCTTACGTATGCAGACAAACATGCGTTGACGCATATTAACATTGATGCACTCTGTTTCGTATTAGGGAGTTCAATATTTGCGGAAAAACAAACGCCGGCCTCTATCGCATACGGGAACAGCTGCTCACTGCTGTGGCAGTATGGAACGGAACAAATATTTTTATTGGTATGAATGTTGGTCTGAATGTCCAATTTCCAACTTCATTATACATTTAAATGAACGAACATTAAGTAAATGTTTCATCACGCTTATAATATACATTTTGTAGAGACACACTTTTTCTTTGAGATGTGTATTTGCGTTCGTTTTCAACGTTTCATTTGTTTATTTTCAATTCCTGTTTGGGCTCGATGTTTTGAGAAAGTAAGAAAAATAAAATACTGTATCTGTTTTGGATAAAAGGTGTTCATTTTAAATTGAAAAGTACAATTGTTCCAATCTTTGTAATATGTGCGAAAATTATAATTTTGATACATGACCTTCTACGTTGTAAAATTATATACATAGTTGATATCACACATCTGGCAATATCATTTTTTTTTAAGAAAATATAAACAAAAATCTATGATGACAATGAAAATATTCTGTTCAAAATTCATAGTAAAAATGTTTACATGAAAATGAGACAATTGATACTTTATCGAAAAAATCACAGCGATTTTTATGATCCTAATATAAGAGACAATACTCTTACGAGTATTCAGTCATTCATTCGTATATAGGGCAACACAATATTACATGTTGTTAGTCTTATGTTTAGTGCAATTGATCCCACACGCGGAGTTCGAGTTAGTTGTTTTGCGTTCTTCGACACATACTTTGCTAACTGGAAATGTTGTTACACGTGTTGTGAACTAAATGAAATTGATCGTGAAAACTAGCGAAACATAGTTTAACATTAGTAATTAATTTGAGATCTTCCATTAGAAAAACTATGATCGGTATAACATTGAAGGTAATTTAACAAAAATAACACACAAATAATTTATTAATAGCTGCTCTTACAATCACGTTGTCGAGGAATGCTCGACATTTTTCCATTCTCTTCCCGAAATATGACGGGCCTCGATAGATAAGTAAAACGGGATCGTTTAATAATAAACATATATACGGCTCATTTCGTAGTACAATTAACTATACGATGACGTGTTCCATTATGTATGTGTTTGTTTGCACCTGTCAATTTAGTCATAGCTGTTAAGCAATATTTAACGTACATGTTGTCTAAGTAATAATTAAACGCAAACGTGGGATCTCTTGTCTCGTAGGTTAGGACAAGGTTTTAATCTTCATTACATGTATTTGTCTACAGGAATGTCAGTTTACATTTTCTATCAAATATTCTACTTACTAATAATATATTAAACATGTTAGTTAATATTTTGTTTATATTATAATGACCGCGTTTTCTTGTAATTCGATATGGAGCGGCTCGGGCACTTCCTATATAAATATTAAATATTTAACTCGGCTCTAAGGAAACTGTTGTAGTGTTTGTAGATAACATATAAACTACTTGGATATCCAGCTAACAGATACCACACATGTGCCTGTTTCTCCTAACGTTTGCTGTGTAGATACTGCGTTCGCTCCAATGAGCTCATTCATAACACCTCGCTGCGTTTGGACATAGCAACGACTAGGGATTTGCCTTACATTTAAAATTACTATCTCTGTTTGAACAGGCTGTTAATATAAGTCTTAGTTTATAAACGTTTTTTAACAGCTTAATTAATCAATGTACCAAAAGTGTGCAAGTTGATATTATGTATGCGGCGATACTCTTCGAGGCAATCCTTATGACAGAAATTTAAGTATAAAAAGTAACAGTCAATAAATGTCCTACTGCTGGCCAACGGTCTCAGCTCAGCTCTTCAAGATTGAAGCCTATTTCGACACGCTGTTTCAGTGTGAGTAGCGCATATGTGGCAGAATATCGTTCAACACTCGCATATTTCCGGAAAATGTTTTTTTTTTCACTGTGAGAACGAAATAAACTCGATTGTGTTTGTCCAGATTATCAATCCCGCGATATTAGCCCATAAGCGACGTGTTTAAATGTTAGTTACTCTTTTTATTTTAATTACCTATTTGTATAAATTACAAACACTTGCTTCTACATACGATCCAGCAATCATTCTATGCCTTTTTGTCAGATTCACAAACAGAATAAGAAGATTATTTTTAATAACTAATTGTTTACTGGCAAGTCAAACATAGACTACGGAATATTATTAAGAACTAACTGTGCGCTCGGTTTCACCCGCGTATATCTTAAAGAATTCACTAAGAGCAGACTTATTGTTTATTGTTTTTTACCGCATCTGTATCTAGATAGGGCAACATACAATTGGCCATTAGAAAAACAACGTTCCCTTAAATCTATTCTGACATACTTGAATGTCTTTCCCTGTGCTTTATTTATTGTGACTGCAAACGATAACTTCACATAAAATTGTGTCCTTAAAATTAAAACGTAAATCTGTTTCTTTTCATAAGTACTTATTATCAACTAAGCGACTAACTGATTCATTCTTTTTAATACATTTGGCATAGTAAATGTAACACATTTTGTTTTAATAATTTAAAAACTTCACACAAGGATTCTACATTCGTTAGTTGTATAACTGGCAAATGTCATGTAATTATTGCAAGCTAACAGAATGTTAAAAGCTCATAAGTGTTACATTTCAGAATAAATTACTAAGTGAAAAAATATTTCCACTTTATAATATGTAATAGTTGTATGTCGCCAAAAGAATGGGCGTATATTTGTCGATGTCAATCCGAGTGGCCTCCGTATGTCAAGCTGACTATTACTAACACTCGCTTTTATTTTCTTTTCTATTTATGAATCTCCACGTCAGTGTGTTAAAACTGTGCGTTTTTTTTAGTAAGCACAAATTAAATAATTTTTTTTCTAAATAATCAATAATAAAACCTTTTTTCACATAGATTTTGAGTTTACAAGAATTCATCCTTCTATTTGAGCGTGATAGCAACCGATCACAGAAATTTGTTTGTTGATCACAGAAATACTTATTAAATCAATATAATTTTCGATGAAACACAATTGTGCAGGTTTTTAAGGGTTCCGCTAAGCTGTGTCTGATTTTACGCTAATCTGTTACAGACACTTTGTTTACTTGGTGGTGGGGCTTTGTGCAAGCTCATCTGGGTAGGTACCACCCACTTAACAGATATTCTACCGCAAAACAGCAGCACTTGCTATTGTTGTGTTCCAGTTTGAAGGGTGAGTGAGCTAGTGTAATTACAGGCACAAAGGACATAACATCTTAGTTCCCAAGGTTGGTGGCGCATTGGCGATATAAGCGATGGTTAACATCTCTTACAATGCCAATGTCTATGAGCTATAGTCTATGTCTATTGGTGATCACTTACCACCAGGTGGCCCATATGCTCGTCTGCCTTCCTAAGCAATAAAAAAACACACTATGACAACGTTTTATCTTTGGCACCGTAATAGCTAGCAAGATACAATTTTCACAGAAAACTTGTAACTGTATTTGTGATTATGACGAAAAATATAATCATTACAATCAAATAGCCAAAGCTCAGGATAATGCAGAACTTGTGTACGATTCCGACTCGCGTTTTTCTCGGTTTTAAACTATCATCAATATGCGTGCTTTATCTTGTACAAAAGTATATAATGGTCTCTTTTTCGTGACCGCTTATGACCCAATGTCGTGCCGAAGGGCTGTTAAATGTCAATATAATGTCACACGTCACGAATACCTGCATATGATATCCCTGACAATAGTGTAAAAAGATATGAACTACGGTAATTGATATTTTACATTGTGTATTAATTGTTGTTTAACGTGACTGTTGAAGTAACAACATTACATTTGTAATGGTACCTCTGGCAACTCTTTGCTTGACAGAATATTTATAATAACCACAAATGTACTTTACCAGAAATTAACTCAAATCTGTCAAAATATTTGCATATTAGCAATACAATGAACGCCAACGCCGTTTAGGCCGAATGGGCCACTGCCGTTTCACTCTACTGTAAGCCGCGTAAAATAACTTTGTTCTAATAATATTTGAAAGAAGGATTGATCACGACGACGAGCCGGTTAGCGTGGTTGGTAGATACTTGCCCTTGGCGCCGCAGGTCGTGGGTTCGACTCCCACCCAGGACAAACATTTGTGTGCATGAACATGTCTGTTTGATCTGAGTCTGGATGTAATTATGTATATACAAAAGAGAAGTAGTATATGTAGTATATCAGTTGTCTGGTCTCCATAGTACGAGCTCTGCTTAGTTTGGGATCAGATGGCCTTGTGGGAATAATGTCCCAGAATATTATTATTACTATATTAATAAAACTACGGATTATTACTGTCGATTACAAACGTACCATAAATAAACTTATAGCCTAACCTTTATTACGAAATTACTTCATCGTTAACAATCCTAAAACTGAAGAAAGTTTTTAATTGGCAATAACATTATATTTAATGAATAAATACAAGTTTTCTTTTTATTAAAATAAACTATATTATTTGTAAACGTATTATAAATGACATGAGAGAAGTAAATAATCCAATTATTAGGAAACAAAACCGCCATCGATCGTTGGATTAACTTCTCATTTGCCTAACGACTAATTCCTGGCTGAATTCCCAATTGATTTTCATACGTGACTACAGTTTCTAATTTATATTTGAAATTATTATATAATAATGATTCTTAATAAGAAAAGACTGTATGTTTGTATTTTAGATTCGTTTCAAATCAAATAATTACCAACTCTTGACGTAGATAATATACTAAATGCGTTTATGAATAATACACAGATACTATGATATTGCATCGTAATATTTTATGTTTAGCCTATCCTAATCATAGGATTTTTTATAGAATAGGTAGGTGGACGAGCGTATGGAACACCTGATGCATGGTTAGTTGTCACCAACGCCCATAGACATTGGCGGCGCATTGGCATTGTAAGAAATGTTAACCATCGCTTACATTGCCAATACGCCTCCAACCTTGGGAACTAAGATGTTATGTCCCTTGTTCCTGCAATTACACTGGCTTACTCACCCTTCAAACCGGAACACAACAATACCAGGTACTGCTCTTTTGCGGTAGAATATCTGATGAGTGGGTGGTACCTACCCAGACGAGCGTGCACAAAGCCCTACCACCAGTAAAATATGAGTGAAGACAAATAAACAAATTGGACATTGTAATGATATCAATGGTCGAGATATTGAATAATTATATGGTAGTCAATATGAATTTGTAGATATTTAAATCGGCGATGTTGTTATCAAAACTAAAAGTAAAATTGTAGTGGATATAATTTAACGGGAATGGAATATAAATTAACAACACATTAACATTATAAAGAACTATAGTAAAGAATAAAACAGGGCTACATATTATTAGGATATCGCATGGAATATTTAAATTAAGGTTTGCGTTTCTCTACTCCTTCTCGAATTTGAATAGGCTGATCAATGAGTCGGTTCCTGGAGATAGAATATTTTTAAAACTTTATGTTCCCTAAATTACTTTTTTGTGAAATGACGCGTGATCCAGCAATCAAATAAATTTCAATCGAATCAATATGAGAATATTTTTTTAGCCAAGTATATCATATTTATTTTGCGATTGTCATTTAAAAACAATACGCGTATCTATTTAAAATCTCTAAAAAAAGTACCTCTTGCTTTTTAACAGCCCTGTTTTTACAAATATAATAAAAGACGTGCAAATTAAGGAAATTTAAGCAAATGCATATTACAAAGAACTACAACAGTGTACAGTTTTCATTAACAAAATATTATTAATATAATATTTTTGGCTAAAAAGATTATTATTTTATAATTATAAAACAAATATATAATTAAATAGAAGATTCGTTATCTTATCTTTTAGCATTTTTATAAATTTGAATAACAAAAAAGTACTAAAAACGACATGACACGAGATTTACATATTATAATGTCTTAAACTTATGTTCTTTCTCTAATGACCCAATTTTATGCGATCTAAATGTAACAAACGTGATAAGGGATATAAAACTTTAGAATTAAATAAATTATCTTAATAAGGTACTTATTTATATTAACGATGTTTTGTCGCCGGTTTACAAACTGTTCAATTAACCCAATTTTCTTTGAGTGTCTTGCTTTTTATAGTTTTACCTTCTCTGTCACTAACACAAAATGTTATTTATTATTAACATCACATATGTTTATTCATTCAAGTGACTTCGCCAGATTCAGCATAGTTTATATGATAATAAAATGACAAATAAAGAAGGCATATTATTTTATACGAGTCTATTATAGAAGGTGGATTACCAGGGTGGCGGCGAAAATGACGATACGTTATATAAGAAAACACTTGTAATGCTCGTTACAACGGTTACAATACCAATGCCCGATATATTTAAACTGGCGGTATTTATACAAAAACATCTTGACCTAATTTAATACTAAATTTACAAACTTAAAAGATAATATTAAACATTGTTTATCTTAGTTATTCTAATGATTATTTACGGACAAATATTATTTAATAATACAGGATTATGTAACATTAAATATTAAAGATTAATATATTACACCGGAAGTTGATAAGCAGCAGATAACCTAGCCAGATCAGTAAAATAAGATTCTAGTAGCTTAATCCTTACATTATACATAATAAAACAAAATTATTATAGCATTGATTAATCGACATAATTTGAGAAAATATAAATAAACAATAAGCACTATTTATTAATTGCGCCGGAAGCTGACAAGCATAAGGCGCCATTAATAAATAGAATAATATATAATAAAATGTTCCAAGTATAAACAAATATGAATCAACTATTTATTTGATTATGAAATTACTTATTAAATTGTTAAACAGAAGTTTTAATCTATACTTATAAATAATCATCAAGATGTACCCGAACTAGCCGTATATGTAGGACCGGAAGTATTAATTGATAACACTATATAATATATGATTAACAAAAGCGTAGATGCCATATTCATGCATGTATCAGAATGATTGTTCAGTGTGATGATTCAATTATATTCTCGTTTAAGCTCCTTTTGTAACTATTAAATTTTGTAATTTAAATAATGACGGATCAAATATAAAATAATACTAGCATTTTGGTACCTATTTAGTACCTTTGTTTAAATATTTAGTACCTAAACCACCTGACACTCATCTTGACATCAAGAAGACCGGCCATTTTAATTTTTTTTTTTTTTTTTGAATGGTTTAGGTACTTTTTAAACAAAGGTACTAAATAGGTACCAAAATGCTAGTATTATTTTATATTTGATCCGTCATTATTTAAATTACAAAATTTAATAGTTACAAAAGGAGCTTAAACGAGAATATAATTGAATATTCAAATTAATTACGATTATAATTGGGTATGATACGAATAAAATGATGTTTCTCTATAGTGACAGTGATGCTTGTAACATGTGCAGATCACACACGACGGTATATTTTTTTTTTCTTAAATATCCTTTGAATGTTTAAAAGGATTGTTGGATCGAATACTAACAAACGAAATATATCCAATTATAGGAGTTTTTTAGGATGTTTAAGTCTAGGCTTAATTTAAAGGTTAATTGGTAAAAGGTTAGTGCGTATGTCTTTAAATATAATGAAATTTGAAATAAAAAATACTTTTAAGGCCTTCATTGATCGTTAATTACGGTAGCAGTTTCGTACCCGTATAATATCGAGTTATCATACGATATTACAGATACCTTTGACATAATTCGTTTCCATAGTGGGATACTGACGGTGTAAGAAATTATTGCCGTGGTGACCGCTTAGATTACTTGGCCTTGCTGTTGAATTAAAAAAATAAATATAATGTCTTTATTTTTTTATTGCTCATCCGCGAATAAAATATAGTTCAGATAAATCTGAATAGAAGGAGACATATATAACATTGAATATGATATTGTAATTATAATTTAATAATTCATTTAGATAATTTAATTTATAAAAATAAAAATAAAAATCTGAAAATGTTACTCAGTAAAATAATAAAAATTGAGATCAACATCCACACTTTAAAATGAAATGTAATTTCTATATTATTAAGTAAGAAGACATTGTTTTTTGTAATGCCTAACTGAAAAAATGACTAAACCAATTTGTGTTTTTTGTATTGATATGTTGTATTTTATATAAACTTATATATGTAGTATGTATATTTATATATATGTATGTATATATAATGCACTCGCCCGTTATGTCCTGCTAGCATCTTAATACAAGGTTGTTTGGAAGAGATCACTACTTGAGTGATAAGACCGCCCCTTACATGCATCATCCTTCCTTAGCTTTTTATTTTATTATTATTATTATTATGTTTTTTCTTTTTATTTGATTTGTTTTGTTTTTTTTTTTTTATTTGTGAATGTGCCATTATGTTATTTATTATTATTAAACCAATACGCATAAAACTTTGAAGAAGACGAGGCGCGTTTCGCAGTTATACCTGCTTTAACACTATACATATAAATACAAATTTATACTATACAGGGAATTTCATGTACTTGTGGTCTTCATTAAAAACTAGTTACCGTACGGGGTTCGCCCGGTTATGAGGGGACGAGGAGTCAGGTGTTAGATAAAATTAGCCTATATCTGTCCTTTTGGTTCAAGCTTGCTGTGTACCAAATTTTATCAAAATCGTTTCATTTATTTAGCCGTCAAAGCGTAACAGATAGACAGATTCACTTTCGCATTTATAGTACAAGTGTACGAGTAGATATCCAAGGCTTGAAACAATAGGCCTAACAAAACCTTTTATTTAAGTAACTCCTTTATACTCAAAGTAAATGAATATTCCATGATAAACATGGCTTGGAATAACGTCTTAAATTGAATGTTTTATTATAACAACTACGGTTCAGCGTAGCTTGTTTCTATTACTGACAAGCCGCTGTTTTAATGAAAGCCAGACTTGTTGAATTTCATCGAAATTGCGGTTCGATTGTTTATCCATTACTTCATCTAGATACTAGAGTTTATCTTTGATTGCGTTTGCTTAGTTAAAAATTTGTTAAATTTTGTAATATGTATGTACATCTAAGATATTACCCAATACATCGAAGTCTCGTATTAAATATCTAATTATTAAAAATTAAATTGCGTGCAAATGAGTAACGGCCTTATTTATAAACGTTGCTTAGTTACTGTTTAGCTAAACACTGATTTGTCTCTTTCTGTCATTATTGATTTGACATACGAAAGAAGAAGACAAAATATTGTTTAATTAATCACCAGTTAAATAAAGTTTATGAATAAGGCGGTAAGTATATACACATATGTACGTCGCTTGTGCCTTAAGTTAAATATTGCTTGGCTTGTCTAAAGCTACTACCAAGTAAAACGACGTAATAATTAAACAACACGATCAAAAACGAACTTGAAAAAGAGCCAACTTTAAGAAGCATTGCAAAGCTCATTCTCTAGTTTTTTATACCTTACATAAAATATTTTATTAATTTATTAACTTGGCTTAAATAGTGTTCAGATTAACTTACATAATTGACAATATAAGTTTGTAGAACAGGTCAAATGTCAAAGTGAAAGAAAATTGATTCACTGTTTTTAATTAAGTTTTTATTTAAACGAAATAACAAATCATAAAATATATGTAAATAAATAAAAAAAATTATATGTGGACTTATTTTGTAATCAAATAGAATTGCGTGTCACATCATGGATTAGGTGTAGCTTCTTTTATTTAATAAAAGACAAGGTTGTGCCGAAAATTTATTACATTCTTAGGAACAGAGGTGAATTACGATGGAATAACGCGTATATAAATTATAATTTTGTTTTTGCTCAACTTTTCTCCTGTAGTGCAAAGGTTTTATTTTTAGCCGACTTCAAAAAGGAAGAGGTTATCAATTCGACCTTATCTTTTATATTTAAAAAAAATATTCAGCCCCCGTCCTGCCCGGTATGGGGGTGCTTTGCTACGCAGACGACACTCTCATCACCGCGACGGGGTGGGACTTTTGGGAGGCGGCCCGCCTGGCCGAAGTCGGAACAACTCTGACCGTGGACCGAATGGAAATGCTGGGCTTGAGGGTCTCCATATCTAAATCGGAGGCCCTCCTCTTCCACGGTCCACGGAGGGGCCCCCCTCGAAGGGCGAGTATCACCGTCCATGGGACGGTGATCAACGTGCAGGCCCAGATGAAGTACCTGGGCCTGATCCTGGATGGGCGATGGGCTTCAGGCAGCACTTCGTGCAGATCGGCCCGAAGCTCGTCAACGCCGCCGCTGCCTTGGGCCGCCTCCTACCCAACGTGGGAGGACCGGGATCACTATGCCGGCGCCTCTATGCCGGCGTAGTGAGCCCCGATTTGGGTGGACGCACTCACCGCGTCCAACCGGGCCCTTCTGCGAAAACCGCAGAGGGTCATAGCGGTGAGGGCGATAAGGGGTTATCGTACGGTGTCGTGGACAGCAGCGACCCTCCTCGCGGGCGACCCGCCCTGGGAGCTCCAGGCGGAAGTGCTCGCGGGGGTGTACCGCTTCCGGGCCGAGGCGAGAGACCGCGGTGACCGTCCAGGGTCGGCAGAGGTCGAGCAAATCAGGGCTTTAGCCCAGCAAGCCCTAATAGCCCGATGGGAGGAGGACCTGGGGTCCCCCACGGCGGGCCTGACGACAGTGGATGCGATACGTCCCCACTTGAGTCGCTGGGTCAACAGAAAACGAGGCACGCTCTCGTTCAGGTTGACGCAGGTACTTACCGGACACGGGTGCTTCGGTAAGTACCTGCACGGGATAGCGAGGCGGGAGGTATCACCCTCCTGCCACGAGTGTGGTGCGTCACTGGACACGGCGCACCACACCCTGACGGAGTGTGCTGCGTGGGGACCTCAGAGGCATTCCCTGGCGGCGATAGTCGGCGGAGATCTCTCGCTGCCGAGCGTTATTAACGCCATGCTCGATAGCGAGAGATGTTGGTTGGAAATGGTCTCCTTCTGCGAGAGTGTCATGTCGCAGAAGGAGGCCGCGGAGCGGCAGCGCGAGGAAAATGCCTCCGCTGATTCAATCCGTCAAAGAAGACCGGGGAGGAGGCGTAGGCGCTATGCACACCTTCTCCCCCCGTCTTAATAGCCACCGGGGCTAAGGGGGCTCCCTGTATCCGCGAACCCCCTTAGAAATGGAGGCCCGCATAGGCGGGCCAACCGTCGGGGCGTCACGGTAGCATGCGCAAGCGATCCCGTGGCGCCCCCCGACTAGACGGAGAGGATACCGCTGGTTTTTAGTGGGTATTCCGGCGCTTAGTGCCTGTGAGCCCCACATACCCCCCCACTTCATGTGGGGGAAACGCGTCAAGGCGTTTTCCAGCGTTAAAAAAAAAAAAAAGGTCCTCCAGACAGATTTCGGCCACGGCGGCCAATCTCAAGAGAGATTAGCCAACTGCGCAGGAGATATTATAGTGCACAAGTGTGTGCGCAAACACAGGTGCACTCTCTTTTCCTTAGCTCTCATAATCCGATGGGACGGCAATCCGACACGACCGGAAAGAGTTCAGGCGCAGGACCAACGGCTTAACGTGCTTTCCGAGGCACGGGAGTGTACACACTTCCAACTTCCGGACTCCGGGCTGCTACTGAGAATTTTCTGACAGAAAAACTCTATAACTATTTATTGGCCCGACCTGGGAATTGAACCCAGCACCACCAGGTCTGCGGCCTTATATCTAGCCACTCGACCAACGAGGCAGTCATTATCAAACAATTTAAATGGATAAGGATTAATATGATGATATCAATATCACCATTATGCGATTCCACCCGTATTTGACCTAATTTGAACTAATAATTTAAACAAAAACTGTTATTGTGGCTTAACTATAATAGTTAGACATATAGCATCGCGGCCTTTTTCGTATATGAGTACTATTAATATATAAAACTGTTTTATATATCGTCTATAGTTTTCGCAGCGCACGCAAAATAATGACTTTTGATGAGGCAACATTTTGATACCTTGGGTCACATTGTTCCATTTTAGGTAAGGATCTCTATTTTTTTTGAAAATAAATATATCCTTTATTACTCGGTAAAGATGTAGCTTTCTAATAGTGATTTTTTTTAAATCGGACTTGTATTTTTTGTGTTAAATTTGTAACAAACAAACAAACAAAAAAATCAAATCTTTCCTCTTTATAATATTAGTATAGATCCTATTATGTATATGTTTTAAATAAATAAACTGCTGTCTACTACTCGTAAAACTGCTTTGTAGATGATAATATAAGTTTATTATAACTTAAACATAATTTATAATTATGTTATTTCTCGCTCTTCACAACAGGTTGGCGTATTGTCATCGTCTATCATCATTAGCGACGCGCTCGACTTATAAGGCCTTTAAAAGTTTTCTTTATAATTTGTGTACCTAATTACTTCATACGTTCTAAATAATTACTGTGATGTGATTCACATTGTTCATTTTTTCGAGATTTTTTTTTTGCCAAAAACACGCAAACACCTCTGATCCGATTGATAGAACTTTCTTAAGTTTCATTTATTTAATTTAAGCGTTTTCTTACATGAGTCAATGGTTTTGTACATGTTACAAGATTGAAATAAATGCATATAGTCCACTTCTTACGACGAAAAAATTAAAAGCTCGGAGGAAATCAAGATTTCCTTTCTTTTCCAGACATCTTGCAAAAAAGGGTTAAATTTCGTTTCTTCTTTTTACTCTCGGTTCTCCGTTATTATGAAACGAAGTACAATGATTGGACTATGGAGAAAAAAGGCGTTTATCAAGCCGTAAAATGATTTATACTGAAGCAGTCCGTTTGGAAAGATCGCTTAGCGATATATTTATGTTTATTTCAATATATCATGAGGTAAAATCTTATTTTACCCGCACAAATTTGGGACGCTAGTCTAATAATATAAGGCGATTATGATTTTCCTCAGCAACGCTTAATTTGATTTCTATATCCGTTCATTCATTAAACGAATTTACAAATATTTTTCAATTACTTACAATAAAATTCATACAAACGAAAGCCTAATGCGTAGTTACAAAATATATATGTTTTTCTTTACGTTTGTCATATTTATTTCTTTTAGTTTTGTACGTGGATATATTTATAATTTTGAATTCTTTTATGTTCCCTTGATGTTCAATCAAAATTAAAGTATGCTTTATTTAAGTAGGTTAATTATATATAAAGGTTTGGAATACCTCCCGGTTTGGAATATAGATTCTACGAAGAAGAACTGTCAGGAGACTTCTACAAGATTTCTTATACTTTTTCATCATTTTAATAGATGTAATAATCATACACAGTGGTAAAAGAATTATATTTTCCCTTATTGCTTAGCAAGCTCTTACTGGAAATTACATCAGTTTATTTCGTAAATTAATTCGACATTTAAATTAAAGAGATTTCGCTGTTGCCAAGAGTTCGACTGTTTGTCTTGGATCTTTTATCAACTCAATTGCGCGAATTCTTTGATTAACGCCTGTTAAATACCCCAGACATGCGATAATGGCGGTCGTTATTTTTCTAACGTTAACTTGATTTATTTTTTACAAATTCATGTGTAACATGTTGCGTATAGTTTCCAATCTCTTCAGAGATCAATTAATTAAACTGATACATTTTTGGAATCTCATTAACTGCTGCTACTACATTACCTTCGTAATCTGTTGTAAGGTGATGATAATTAGATGAAAGAGAAATCTTTTTAAAATAATATTACATTATATTGGTAGTTCAAGAAATTCTTAGAAACTTTTGAGATATTAGCCCGAAATCCAGCTCTTTTACAGGAGATGGTTTCTGATGAAAAGTTAACTTGCTTATAATGCAAGATCTGATGCTTCTGTGTTTTTACCCTAATAATAATGTTCCTAAATATTTTTTTTATCACTGAATTCTCTTTTGTTACAGGTCCGTTGTAGAAGCGACAGACGTACAATTGAACATGCGTGTAGGTATCCATACTGGGCGCGTACTTTGCGGAGTACTGGGTCTTCGTAAATGGCAATACGACGTTTGGTCCAATGACGTAACGCTTGCCAACAACATGGAAGCCGGAGGCGAACCTGGGTAAGTTACCTATATAAATACTTTAACCGAAATAAAACACGGTTTGTTTCTTATATCCTTTAATTACATTTTCAGCCGAGTGCACATAACACAAGCTACATTGGAATGTCTTGGAGGAGCATACGAGGTGGAGCCAGGACACGGAGCTAGTCGCAACGCCTACTTGCGCGATCATTCAATCCAAACGTACTTTATTATACCACCTCCTAGAAGGAGAAAAGTATGTTTATTTCAATAATATATTTATTTAAATAAAAGATGTGTTCCATATTTAAGACACGATATATTTTCAGATGTGTCTGACAGCGGGCGTGGGACTGGGATCTGGGTCACGTCGAAAGCTATCTTTCAAAAATGTATCAAATGTTGTGGTTCAACTTCTGCACTCCATAAAATTCAATGTGGACGTACCATTTTCAAACATGGCGGCTTCACCTCAAGAACTAAAGGCCAACGCTGCCAGAAAGGTACTTATAACTTAAGGAACAGCGACAACAATTCCCATATACACGATTATCTAGAAGTTCACGTTTTTGCTATGTTATAAAAATAAACACTTCACTTTCGTTTCGACATTGTATAAATCGACTCGCACTTTACTGGACATGGCCAAACAATACGAGGTCGACGTCCACGCCTATTCTTTCTCTCCAGATGTTTTCAATTGAGTGACAATAATTATTTTTCGGTGAACTGCACCAATACTTCAAAGGTAAGTCCGTTTCTTTTTATTCAATTTTATGTTGTCTATTCTTTACCTAGTGTTTATATTTTAATGTTAACGTCTTAGGATAGAACAAAGATTTGTTACAAATTTAGAAAAGCACAAACGCATTTTGTGTTTCATTTATCGCTTTTCATTAAATAATAAATATAAATTTGTCCTTTGTAACATTTGATTTGCATTGAGCTTGTAATGTTATACAGACGATAAAAATTAAATCAACCTATATATTTAAAAAAGATACAACTGTGTACTTAAACGGTGTTATAAAGAGAACTTCTAATTTTTCTTAAATTGAAAACGTTCCCATCTTAGAGTAACCTGTTCTTTTTTTTTTCATTAAAATACTAGAAAACTTATTTTTTCCATTATTGTTTTGTTCCTTATTTTTATATAATTTACAATAAAATTTACATTTTTATTCCATAAAAATAACCCGCATCAACAATGGAATAATTTTTAAAGTGAAAACTTGTACATTGTGTAAAAAAATCCTCTGGTATAACAATAGTTATACTATAAGTGAAAGAATAATTATTTCTTTACGCACTCGTGTCAGTGAAATTTCGTGCGTAGATGCAGCACGTGCACAACGCACTGTGGCCCACACAAAATATTTATTTAGTGTGGGACGGCTGTAGCGCTTACGAGCAGTTCGCAGCGTGTGGGTCGGGTTGGCAGGTGCTGGACCTGCGGCGCGCGCTGCACGCGGAGCCGGGCTCGGCCGAGGCGTTGCGGCTGGCGGCTCTGCGCGGCGAGCACGTGAGCGCGCCCGCCTCCGGCCCCGCGGCCGCCGCCCCCGCACCCGCCTCCGCCCCGCACCACCACACCTTCGACGCCGTCATGCAGCACCACGCCCTCCGCATACACGCAACGGTCCACCGATAGCCTGTCATCGATACTATCTCACTGTGCAATGCCGCCTCGCATTCCTTAACAGCACACACACGATAATTCACCTATACGGGAGACACGTGTTATCATTACACTTTCCATTATTTCCGTTCAATCTGAGGACGATGACTAATAAAATATTTTTTTAATAACGTACTACCGTATAGTGGAAATATGTATTGCTCGATATGCAAGAAAATATCACATCCCAGTTTCCAAAGAGATAACTGAAATATTTTGTATAATCATCTTGCATATTGAGACATTCTTAGAAAAGGTGTATGAAATTGCAAGAATAAGTTTGATACATAAAAAACGGCGCGAATGGTACGCGCATTAGTTATATGAGCTTGTTGATAGAACTAGACCAAATGTTTAACGGTCAATAGAATTACTCGAAAATAAAAAGTTTTAGACTATATTTTGGGATGTTAAAGAAAAACATATGACTACAGCGTTTAGATTTTTGCTTAAGGAGTTTGTACATGAAATGCATTGCATCAATGTGTTTCATTTGCGCAATAAATTATAACATCGCTTAATGTTTTTCTAGTAGTTAGTACGGTTTTTGAGTGTGATTTGGGAATTTAATCTGCTTAATTTGAATTTTTAAATTACGATCCGAAGCCTTCTTACAGCACTCAAAATATTTTGCGAGGGTTTTTAAGATTTTTTGCTTCGCACTAAACATTTCAAACAACTATTACCTCATAAGTTCACATTGCCTCCTCGTCGACGCCCAAAAATATTGGAAAAATATTCAGAGTTGCACAAAATCTGATACTTTCTTCGATGTTGCAAAGAAAAACGTTGCTATTTTGTTCAGGTTTCACTTTTCCTTTTTACTCAATACATGTGTTTATTTCTCTGCTATTATCTTACTCCCTGACTGAGGCACTTTTATATAATTTTTTTTTCTGATATCACGGTGAATATTTTATAGTAGTAAAATACGCGAGTTGCAAAAACTAACATGGGACGTCTGCTCATTGTTTTTCAGATGTTCCGCTCTTGGACATTAGTTCCACAGCAAAAACCCGCTGAAACAGTAAGCGCAGAAAAGTGTTGTTCATGTGTATTATTGTTTTCCACCATTCACCAGGTGACACAAAATATCCCAAAAACGATGTAGGAATTTATTTATGTTCTTGGGTCGCACCCCGCGAATATTCGTTCGCACTTTTGTTTTCTAATGTCAACTCGATCAGGTGAACTGAAGACTGAACCAAGCAAAGAGCAACGCCAGCACTCAAAACCTACACTATCACTATTTTCTTATTGGGACTTATTTTCTTTCAAAATTGTGAAACTCTACTTTATATTGTTTTAATTACATTTTGTTTGAGAATAAAGCCGAGCGCACTGAAATGTGTTTCACTTGCTATCCCAATTAGCTACCTCAATTAGCATGGCATGGCATGACCTACAACCTAACCTGCATGTTATTCTAACAAAAAACTTTAATTTTCTGGTGTTAATAATAAATTATAGATCTAAGAGACAATACAGTCTAAATACCATAAAAAAGAAGTTATTACTGTGACCTAAATCAATTTTATTCCCATAAGAACCTTCAAATGGTCAATCAAAGGTTGTTCCACGAATCTTTTTTCTCAAGTATCTTGAATGTCTTCATTTTTAAATGTTGATGTCTATCTTTATTTTGTTACATTATATTTTGCTATTCTAATAATGTGATGCTGCTTCGGATTCCGGAACTTTTATTTCCAAGGTCAGTTCAAAGTTTAAGTGGAGCATGGAGTCGGCATGCTGTGGGCCCTGAGTGTATTCGGTCCCTTCACGTCTGACCCTCGATGTTTAACGCAATAACGCACTCCCTGCCGAATCTGATCCCCTACCGATGTATCAAGAGGATGAGCAATAAACAAATCTATTACTATTTTTTAATTGTGAAAATTCTTATACAGAATAAAGTGACGGAGAAGTTTAAGCGGCCGTTGAAAAAGCGTCATTCATCTGTGTATCATCAGCCCACCAACCGCGTGAACAAGTACCTAGCACAGGCGATAGATGCGCGCTCCGTGCATCGAGAGAAGGCTACTCACGTACATCTACTCACGCTCTGTTTTAAAGACCTTGATAAAGAAGCGCAGGTGATAAAATAATCTTCAAAACTCTTGTTATTTTAAAGACAGCTAAGTAGCCCAACTTTACGGTTATACATATGTTTGTTGTATTTATGCATAAATATTCATTCCAGTACCGAGCCTCAACAGACGGTGGATGGGCGGGGTCTCTCAGTGCCGCATTAGGTGCTTTAGCGGCTGCAGGAGCACTTCAAGCTGCTATTTTACCACGCACAACGATACTTTTGCTTCTTTTCGTGACTGCCTTTGCGTGGTCGGCTGCCGTGCTTGCTCTGACACTTGCAGCGCGATTGAGGCTTATACCGTGCGATGTGTCAAGACCATTTGCGCTCAGAAATGCAATCACCACATTTACCATCGTTCTTGGTTATGCCGTGGGCCAAGTTAATGTTGTAAGTAATAAGCAGTTAGCAGTTCGAGAAAAAATATTCAAATCGCAACTTTATCAATGTACGATGTATTAAAGATACACATATTTACACTTATTTATGAATAAATTAAATTACAAGTAAACTAAACGTAATTTAAATAACGTATAATAAATTATTCCTTCAATTATTTAAGGGAGTATTATAGAATATACCTACTTTTAAGTTTATTGTACACCAAAAAGATTTACAAAGTACATAACACATGGGTACAATCCAATTAGCAAAAAAGTCCGTCGGCCTTATCACTACATCGGGATCTCTTCCAAGCATACATCATATTCATTTTAATTGTAGAAAATGAGAAAATTACATCTCAATTTCAGATAACATGCCGTGAAGTCAACGTATGCAGAAACTTAACTGAAAACATAACTATGGAAGACATTCGCTCAACTTCCGACCAAGTCTCAGCCGCGTTGTGGAGCAGTTCCGACCACCGAGCGTGTCCTATCCCTTTGTACATAACGCTCGGGTGCTGCGTCAGCATGCTCGCTGTGGCCGTCTTCTTGCGACTGCCGATATTGGTGAAGGGAATCTTACTGGCAGTGATGACTGCTGGCTACGTTACTGTGATATTGGCTTACCATAAACACTTGTTCGACTGCTACGATCTCATGACTGAGTGAGTCGAGTTTTTCTTTTAAAAAATCCCTTATCTTTATGTTTTATTAATCAAATGGTAATTTGAAGAACTTGAACTTATTCGAAGTATGTTTCAATTTCAGCCCAGGGTCAGTTGGTTCTGCGTACGTAGCGTGTGCGTGGACACTGGCGTTAGCGTTGGCGGTGCTTCTACACGCTCGGCAGACTGAATGGACAGCTAGACTTGACTTTCTTTGGCAGGTGCAGGCACGAGATGAGAAAAGAGATATGGACGCCTTACAGGTAAAAATGCAGTTTTTTTTTATAATATAAGAATAATTTTAACATACGTATGTGGTATAGTAATTTGTGGCTTGCAATCATGAAAGCGTTTATTTATCCAGTGGGGCGAAAGTGACCCCAAATAAGATAAGGGTAAAACCCTTATCATGTCCTATATAACATTTTGTAATTTTTAGCGTCGTAATATGAAATATACGTTTTTATAATTAATAAAAGGTGTTTGTTTAAAGTATTTTGTATTTGTTCTATTTTCAGGCATCAAATAGGAGAATATTGTTCAATTTATTGCCAGCACACGTTGCGACACACTTCTTAGACAATCAGTTCAGAACTAATATGGTAATTATATCTTTATAAGTCTAATAAATATTCTATAAGAATCATAATCGAAGGTCGTCGGTTCAAATCCAGGCTAAACTGAACATGTTCAGCGATTAAGGAATTCATATCACTGAGCCTCCACCAATCTATTGCGCAATTGGTATAATTTCCTCAACACAGGACGAAGTTTTTGCCCAGTATCGGGACGTTTAAGGCCTGTTACTTTTCATTGACAGCTTATTAACTTGGATAAGTATTTCATGATGTGTTCTTCCAAAGGACCTATACCACCAGTCATATCAACGCGTAGGCGTTGTATTCGCGTCTATCACCAACTACCACGAGTTCTACATGGAGCTCGACGGGAACAACCAGGGCATGGAGTGTCTGCGGTTGCTGAATGAGATAATTGCTGATTTTGATGAGGTAAGATATGAAAAGCTATGCGTTTTAGATAAAATGTATGTATATTTTTGCAAACGTGTCAGGTTAAGTACAATAAAAGTATATTATAAAGGCGAAATAACTCTGTTACGCTCTTCTCTGTTACGCTTTCACGGCTAAACCACTGAACTGATTTTGATAAAAATCTTTGCGATGCTTCGTGCCAAGCAAGCATGAACCCCAAGAAAAGACATAGGCTACTGTTTTATATCTAAGCCTTTATATATAATTTTCTCATTGCAGTTATTGGGTGAAGATCGGTTTGACGCTATAGACAAAATTAAAACCGTGGGATCCACATACATGGCAGCTGTTGGTCTCATTCCCGATAAAAAGATGTCTGACGACCCAAGCACCCGTAAACATATGGCAACTCTAGTTGAGTTCGTATTTGCAATGAGAGACAAACTTAAAGACATCAATGATAACTCCTATAACAATTTTATGTTACGAGTTGGTAAGTAACAAAAAATTTAACCATTAGGTTTATAAGTTTCCTTTTAAATAAAATGTTTAATGTTTAACAGGTATCAATGTCGGACCCGTAGTCGCTGGAGTAATAGGTGCCAGAAAACCTCAATACGATATATGGGGCAATACCGTCAATGTAGCTTCTAGGATGGATTCTACGGGGTTACCAAACCACACTCAAGTTACTGAAGAAGTTTTTCAGGTGTTAAAAGATTTGCCCTATCAGTTCGTGTGCAGGGGTAAAGTCAAAGTGAAAGGAAAAGGTGAGATGACCACCTACTTTTTGACGGACAGAGCACCGTCAACCGGTAACACGCAGAACTCTTCAAACGGTCAACCGCAAAATCCGCCAACGGCTTATGGCGGAGTTGCGACCCCGCTTGCAATGTTGCAAAATTCAGCAAGAAGAGCCGCAGCGCAGCCTTCGAGGCTACCGCCTGTTAGAGAATCTTCAGTGGCTGGAGAAAATGAGCCTCTCCTCCCTTCAAATGGTCATCAAAGTAACGGAAATAATCACAAAGGTACCAAAGGGCGACGCAATAAGGAGTCCGAAGATACACCCCCACCTCCGCCACCGCACGGGATCAATGGCAATCCTCGGTGGCCTCCCCCGCGAGCGCTAGTGCCGCCCT
Organism: Nymphalis polychloros; assembly: GCA_905220585.2. Lineage (NCBI taxonomy): Eukaryota > Metazoa > Arthropoda > Insecta > Lepidoptera > Nymphalidae > Nymphalis > Nymphalis polychloros. The sequence goes on from HG992247.1 coordinate 9,268,449, forward strand.
GGCCGCGGCCGCAGGAGCCCCGGCCTCCCACTGTTCATAAAAGAAGACCTCCGACCAGACTGCCTAGACCTCGATCTAGTGAGAGTTTACCTTTAGCGAGAAGTCCGCGAGTCCATTCTTCCGCAGACGAATTGAGCTCAATTACGCGCTCTCCGAGTCTCAGCTCCTCAGACGAGAGCTACTCTCGGACCACCGACGCCTCCCCCTCTCCTCCTAGACCGACGCCATGGCTGCCCCCTCCCCGACCGCGCGCCGATCCTAATACCGCATACGACTATCCGCCTATTCGATTAAATAAACCGACACCAAATATAATTAATGAAATTTACGCAAAACATAAAATTAATAAGAAGCCATCCCTCGACGGCAAAATCATTGAAGGTAGCTTAAATTTTCAAAAAGAGGGAGAGAAGCTGCAGAGAAGCATAATTAACATGCTCCAAACGTCCGTCAAAAGAGATGGTTGTAGTCAAACGGACAAAAAGGACGTGCCGCATCGCCTCACACAAAGAACGAGTTCGTTTTCTAGTTCGGGTAGCCGCCCGAATAACCTAAAACATTTAAATCATGACACGAGAGAAGTATTCACTAAGCGGAGCCCTTCAGACGTCGCGTGCGTACCGCCTTTCGAGAGAGAGATACAAAGGCTGCTTGATGATAAAAATTTAATTAAAATCAATTCGCCAAAGGCCGAGAGAAAGGACTTAAAATTAGAATTAAGGTATGCATTCAGTTATATTTTGTTGGAACTTAGTAAAATTGTAGTTTATTTTTAAGTATAAACCATACATCAAATTGCAGTTATCGACATCGATAGTTTGACAACAGTATTATATTTTGCCAGATAGGATACATAAAAACAAATATCAGGTTATAGTTACAAGTAGCACTTCGGTCTATCGCAGGGCGACAAACTCGTCAGTGGAGGCGGTGCGCAACTGCAACAACAACAACAGCAGCCCGCTGCACGCCGTGGGGCTGGCCGCCATCACGCAGCTGGCGCGCCACGAGCCCGCCAGCCCCGGCCGCGCCCGCCCCGCGCCCTCCCCCCTCAAGCCCGCCGGGGACTTCCCCGGCGTGTTGCCCACCGACGTCGTCGTGGAGCTGCCGTCGCCCGAGCACTCCGCCGAGCGTATCTCGTGAGTGCCCATCACTCGACGTTTGTTTACGTATTGATTTGACTGATTGTAATCTTGATTTATCGAAACTCTACAATTCAATTATATCGATGACTCGAGTAAAACAAAGGTTAGCTATTATATTAAAATGTAATAAAATATGATTTTTTAAATTTTATTTTCGCATTATTATTTAACTAAAACATTTCTTCCATAAAGTTTATTTTAGTATTTTTAGTTTAGATTGTAACGATTGCCAAAATTTGCCACAGCGCGCCGAATTCTAGAAGAGTGGAAGCTGCATTATCAAAAGAAAAACAAGAGAATGACATACAGGACAGACTACGGAACCGGGTAAAACTTTTATATATTATCAGATTATGTTTTTTTATGTTCGGAAAACACTCAATAGCTTCGTGAACTCTGCTCGCAGGTGACCACTTCTAACCACAGAGAGATGGGTGTCTACGGCGAGAGTCAGTCGGAATGGAGCTCGTCGTGCTCGGAGGGCGAGGGCGACGCGGACGGCGGCCAGCCCGAGAGCACGGGCTACACGACGGACGACCCGGCGCTGGAGAACGTGTCCATGCTGAACGAGGGCGGGCTGACGGACGCGGAGGCGGCGCTCAGCGACGTCAACTCGTGCTACTTCGACCGCGACGACGACGTGTCCTCGCGCGCCTCGTCGCGCCTGCTGGACTCCGAGGCGCTGGTGTCGCTCGAGTCGCTCAGCGCCATCTACGACTCGGACGAGCCCGCGCACCGCTACCTGGCCAACATCCGCACCGTCAGCGAGTCCATCACCCGCAACTTCGGCCAGCCCGCGCACGTCACGGACGGCGAGAGCGACGTGTAGCCCACCCGCCCCTCGTGTCGCTCCGGCGATGTCTGTATTCTGCTCTCTAAAAGTAAAGATTGATACTCAGAAAGTTTTATTTTGTATTAAATGTTTACGATTTTAAATTAGTCGAATCGAATTATCTTATCGTTTGTACGTCTTAATTTTAATCGATCGTTGCTATTCGACCTGCTGACGTGCCTCGTTGTCGTTTAAACGAAACTTATTTGTACTTTATATTGTGTAAATTGTCAATATGTACCTATTAATATCACTGTATAATAATCATTGTAAATTTGCGAGTGTCATGTGATGACGGCTCGATTCATCTAGAAGTATGCGGTGATCTCTACAATTATAAGGTGCTCTGACTTAGAATTATTTGTTATTTGTCTTGTGATTAAGGAGTAGGTAATTCAATATGAGCGACCAATAACTGTAAACATCGGTGTTTAGTGTGAAGGGCTGGTCCCTGTACTGTAAAATCTATAGAAATCAACATAAACAAAAGTTCGCGTATTCGACGAAAAATTAGTGTGGTTTGATAATAATGTATTATTTTGCATTTTAACATTACACTTTTAGTAATATTGTTACCACATTTTATTATTCTAGATTCTTATATACTTTTATGTCCTAGTTATCATATTATATAACAAAAAAAACCTTACAAGTTCCGCTATAATTTTCTCTCTTGATTCTAGTCACTTCTCATATAATTCTGTTAAATGCATGTTTTATGACAAATATATAAATTTGATATATCAATATTATATTAGTAATTATTTCAAAACAAAATTTTTAGAGGTTAATATTGTACAAGCGCGACTAGACCTTTATGATATGCCTTACCTTATTAATGTTTGCCTTTTAATACTCCATCGTAGAGTTTATAAAGATGTGATCAACTGTAAGTGTTCAAATATAATAAAAAATCTTTAAAAGCATATTTTTTCCAACACATTTTTTTTCCATAATGGCCTTCAGTCACGTAGTTATAAAAATAAAACCCAAAGTACAACTAATACATAAACCAGGACCGAATATTTGTTGTAGAATATTCTTCATTATTATATTTAAAATATTTTGTTATTTAATGTAAAATAGCTTTGTGTCAATTTCTTGTAATTCAAATGTGTTAGCGTAAGACTTAATGCAGAGAACAACTCATTCAAGACTAATATAGACGTGATTTCGTACTCTATTTGACCATTTCTAAAGCTTATTATAATTAACGAAGTGAGTACTTAAATGAATGCGATAATGCCGAATGATTTATTAGTTTGCTGATATTAGAACGCTATTATTATTTTGCCGTTGTTTGTATTAAGCAATCTGTTTTCTGAATTATCTTGATTATTATCGCATTATTGAGTGAAATGTAACAATTACAATTTAAAAGCAGAGGACCAATTCTACTAATCAATAACGATTACGATACGTTCCCGATTCAATTTAAACCAAATTTGTCTATTCTATATTTATTTGAATCAGAACCGAACCGATATGATGTTAAAATATCCCGTTATGTCAAGACCAAACTTAATTGTCAATAGCCGACAATTAAAGAATAGAAAAATGGATAAACGGCATCCCTTCGATTTGATATAAAGTGACAATTTTTTAGTAGAATTGATCCCCAGTTTTTTATGTTTTTTTTTTTTTAATTCGTTATTTATTAGACTTATACGTTAAATATAACACATTGTCGTGTACAGTTTCTACATGAGCTGGAAAATAACTCCAATGGATCTAGTGAATTGTTGGTTAATCTTTGTAAATATTGTTAAACATCTGTCTAGTGCTGTAATCATAAGTAGTGTATCGTTCTGTGAAAATATATTTTTATTTTTGGAACGGACCTCTTGTTTGCAATGGGTCTTCTCAGTATGTCAATTTAAAGAGTCTCGTTAACGTGTTTAGGTATAGTGCCAAATATTTTGCGTGTATGCTTATAATATTATATTTATTTCAGAGCTACTCAATTCAGTTCAGTCAGCCCTTATTCGATTATATTACACTTATTTTAACCAAGTGCGTAATAGGGAAACTCACTAAGTAATTCGTCTTTTTAAAGTAATTCAGTAGTGAATAAAAATATCAACAATGTTTGTAGAAATTTCCAAATTCCTTAAAAATATGATTATGAACAACGTTAAAAAAAAAATTAAACATTATGAGGTGATTATTTTAGCTGATTTTAAAATGAAAAATGAAGCTATTTGTGAAAAATATAATAAACTGAATTAGATAATTTTACTTTCCTTTTCCACATTTTGGTGTTTCAAAATATAATAAATGTCATTACGAATTATGTTATATTGAAAAACCTATGTTTCGATATGACACAAACTTAATTGTCCACAAATTAGCTTTCATACTAAATATTAGCCAAAAATATCTTGTGTATCAGTAATTTTTGTAGATATTATAAACTTAAATTGCTGCATATTCTAGCATATTATGTATTTTATTTATTTTAATTCAATTAAGCAATATTGATTACATTTAATTAAAGCGGTTTACATTACCTGGAATATTCTTTCATTTTATCTCCTCGAATGACGCAATATCGTTTGTAATTGTAATCTATGGTATCCCACAACAAACGTATGGTTGGTCATAAGCTTATATGTCATGTGTGAAGCGTCGGTTACGGTGTTGTTTTCTGCATACTAATGCCTTCAGCCTTGAAAATAACACCATGGTGTACATGACGGCGTGTTTAAACAAACGACGGTTATAACTGCCGCAATCATTTTATTGTCACAGCTCAAAACTCACAGTACACTAGTACATTTAAGCCCTTTACAAATACATTACATTTCACATTTTTTAATACATACCTAATGTAGTAAAGGAAAAATATTTAAGATGCCATCTATTATAAAATAATATCTATTAAAATAAGAAAAGAGCTCAACGGCTATAATATACGCATGCTATTTATATTCGTTAAGTAAAATAAAAATTAAATAAATTACTTAGCGTTACAGGATCTAATCTTGTGATGTAAAAATCGGGTCGATTAATCAAAGATAATATTGATATGATGCTTTTACATTGTCATAGTTTTAAGACAGAAAGAGTCTTAAGATTCATATATAACTTATTATGACAAAACAGTCGACGATAACATTGATAGTCCCAAACTACCTCTGCCAAAACTAATAGATCCATAAGCGAAAATTTTATGAAATATTCGTAAATCTCCAGTGACTAGAGAAAAGTATAAATACACAGGTCTTTTATAGACGAGCATTTTTATATGATTTTAATAATTAAAAATGGTGTTTAAAAAATAGGAAAGCAAATTAAGTATAATTATAGTTCAATTTATTTGTCCCCTGGCATTAATCCTTGTCAGAATAAATATTATATTTAAGTGTTTTTTTTTGTACACAAAAATTAACACTATTATCAAATATTACATAGAATAAGTGTTATTATTCTATGAATTATTATATATCTACCTATTATGTAGGTGAGTTAATTATCTGTAACTTCCTCCCCAGATTTTTTTTATTCTGATTACGATCAGAATATTGATGTGGTTATGGAAATGTGGATAAGAATTATCGATTTTAATTAGGCGAATTATTATTATTGCATTGTGCAACTTCAGCTGTTAAATTCCTTCATAAAAGTTTCCTTCACGATATAATGCATTCCAATCTATTCAGGCATGAATTTTGTTGTTTAATTTCCTATTTCTGTTATTATAGTGTAACTATTTCATCACTGCTATTTACATACATGTAAAGAATTTTTTTATGCAGGTTTGCATAAATAAACCATTTAGTGATATATGGTTATAAGCTTTCTGACCCTGCTAGGCAAATTTAACGACCAACCCGCAGCAAGCAAAGCACATTCTTCATTGTTGGCAAATTAATTTTACGTGCTAAATATCCTGCTGATAACATCTTAAATTAATAGGTATTTTATAAATATTTGATGAGTCTACATAACCGGAAATAGTACCTATATATAAAATAATAAATAAAAATAAAACGGTTTAGTCGTGATTGAAACATCGCTAGTTGTAACTCTTAGTTAGATATATTAGCTATATGTTTTAAAATCTTATTATCAACTACGAAATTTGCTTAAAAGTTGTCATCGAGTCACTAAGCTTAAAATTATTAGAGAACTGTCATACAGAACAGAAATAGTTTGTCTTGGGAATATTGATCAAACAAACTCAATCGAATCAAATCGAATCAAGTATTGACTAACCACACAAGTAGAGCTAAACTTCAAGAAATAACACAAAAGTATCTAAAAAAGTATCCAATTCTGAAAATATATGACTCAACCTATTGACAAAAACGGACGGTTTCATTCAAAATTTTAAGCAGTTGGCATGTGAGTGAAACACATCGTGCGATAGTAAGTAGGTATGACGCGGCACGTCGGCCACATCTACGCGCGAGCTGCGGCGCACAGCACAGCTGCCTGCCGTGACGCCGCTGCCGATTGGTTGCGCGCGGAACCGGTCGTACCCCGCTGCACCTCGCCCCTCTGTTACAAACTACTTCACAACGAATTCTTATTCATACTACACGCGAGTCACTATGACCGTTGCTGTTTTGCGCTCATACCCGTATTTTGTGTAATCTTATCGTAATGCGTTCAATGTTGAATGCTATTTCTATATTTGTGCTGAATTGATGCTGACAAAATATATTAACCGATTAAGTGCTAACGTATGATCTGTATACAGCGCTATGAAAACTAACGTCCGAACTGCCAGTTTTGTAATTTTTATTTCAACGGTGCTTTGTGAGCAGCTTCGACATAGGGCTACCATTACCATGTGCGCTAGATAGTGTTGTGCTGTTATTAGTTTTTTGTCAAACTAATATGCTAGCTTGTGAATATAATGTGTGGTGAGCGGTCAACGCTGCCAAGTGAATCATAAGTGAAGTGTCAATATGAAGGTGACGGTGTGTTTTGGTTCTGTGCGGGTGTTGGTTCCTTGTGGCGCTGGCGACCTGTTGGTCAGGGACCTCATACGGGAAGCAACACTTCGATATAAAAAAGCTACTGGACAGGTCAGTTCCTATAATTTTATATGTTAACATAATCAATTCCCTTATTAGTATTAAAACGGCGTCAAATAGACGCCGTTTTAATACTGTAATCGATTGAAATATTCGAACTGTTTTCAAGTAACGTAAACTTTTCGTATTATGGTTACTACTTTCAGTACTATTTAATTACGTAGTATACTCATTAAAATAAACAAAAAATTGAACCAATCTATGCAAAGTTCATTATGAACAATCTGTGAAAAAACCCTTAATAAATGTCACGATTTGCAATCTTGGCTGCATCTCGTTTTTGCGTATCTAATGATCATTTCGCTATGGAATGTATGATCTCGATGGCGCGAAAACCACTTTCGCGACAATATATCAGATCGGAGTAGAACGCTAATGCTACTTTATAGAGGCTGTCGGACTAGATCCCGAACCAGACTAGCTCAAAATAACAACTTAGACATTGTAGATTTTCGACACTAATTTACCTTAGACCTCAGCCATCAGTTATGTGGAGCTACTTATAACAGTCGCAGGTTTGATTATGGCCCTGACTGAAATATAATAATTAAGCGATAATTTTTACTGGTGACTGTTTTTGTACATCATTTACGGTCACTGAAATTATCTTTTTATGTAAATAAATCGAAACTAGCGCCATTTTTGTGCTCGCATCAAACAGTACTACTGAATATTTAAACCAAAAGTGATTTTATTTTATCACTAGAAGTTCATTTCTCATAATATTACACACGTATATGACTATTTATTACATAAAGTTACCTAAATAGCATATAATTCGTGTATTGTCTCAACATTATTATTTATTGTTTTGATTTATATACCTACTACCTTATTTATTGTATACAGTTTTACGATCGAAATAAATAAATAAATAATAGTGTGTGCCTGTCAGCCATCCATGCGACTGGTGGGTGAACCTAATCCGTCATATATTGGTTACTCGTAACATAACAGTCGTTACGTATTTCCCAGGATGACTAGTTAATTAACCATCAATTCACTGTAAGCCGTGTCAATTGATAACTGTGCTTGAGTTATTTGCATCTTTTTAATACACCTACTTACATAAACAACCTTAGCTTTTATTAATCTCCAGCTTATTTATTTTTTTACCTAAACTAAGCATTGGCTAGGTATCATTAATAAACATTCACCTGCAGACACACCTGCTGGCTTAGCCCACTATCGTCGATCGTAGGAGGTAACCGACCTTGTCTGTTCGTGCTATGCGCACCTATATATCGCAGAGTTACTTGAATCCCATGTAACTCTACCTAAAATTTCCTCATAAGTAGTCATATCTTTGAAACAACCTGCATTTGTACATTAAGTTCATAGATATCAATAACAACTTAAATTGTAAGAAACATTTATTACCTATAACTGTTAACAGTTTTAATCGCATCAGCTCCTGTAATTTATCAATTTAAAAGCAAATAAAGGCTGATTGTATGAGCGTTAATGTTTATTAATTTTTACACAAATTTATTATGTATGTAGTTTTGGTAAACTTTCTGCATGATTGGCTCGTAATTACGCAACAGTAAGGTCGCAAGCACTAGTTAACGAGCGGCTAAGAGTTGCTTGCCGCTCTACTGCCTATGCAATATTATGTGTTATGGAGACTATTGTCTAAATTATTGATTGAAATTAATTTAAAAATGTTATTAATTATTCTGTTACAACAAGCATGCAATAATAAAAATTACGTACCTTGTGTTGAGCTGATTAACATAAGTGCGACCTATATAGCTCGTATGTCATTTTTGAATTATGAATGAATTTTAATATACGATTACACACATAATACAATTTTTAAAAATAAGATTGTAAATTCTTCTTGTTTGAACACTTAAATTTAACAAAAAAATTATAAGGGTATATCAAATTCGTTAATTACTTATTTAGTGATGAACGAATATACTTTACCGACTTCTAGTCGTTAGTTATTCCTATTGGACCAAAGCGTCTATTGTATAATTAGATATAGTTTAAGAGATCCCGACCGGTTCTAAGAAATATGACGTTGTTCTTTTCGTGTTCTAAGTTATATAAATACTTTATAAATTTTTGTACAATTTATAATTATATATCTAACATAACAACATACTTAAGTTTTTTGCAGAAAATTACATTAATAACTGCAATTTTAGAACAGTTCTTTCCCTAGTGGGATTTGTGCAAGCTCTTCTGGTACATATTACTCGCTCACTGAACCCTCAAATATGATGATGTCCGTCCGAATACTGGCCGATATACGTCCTATTATATAACAAAAAAAAAAAAATTCAAAACGAAACATATTTATTTTAATCTTAATTTTTTAATCATCGACAACATACATCCTTTGTCAGTGATTTGACAAGCATCATACATAACAATAATCCTTTTATTAGTTTCCCGAAAATGTAGTAAAAGTAGATTTTATTACTTTTTGAAGCCTACTTAGAATCGAATGAGACGTTCTTTGTAAAAACTAAACGAAGCACTAAGCTGTAAACGATCAATTTTTTTTTTTTAAATTAATATTCCTTCTTTATCACGTAGGTGCCATGTTAAATTGTAAAACATTGGAATATAAAATAGCCAGTCTTATTAAACATATGCCATATGTTCGGTTTCTGTCAAGTGGATTAATGACCGGTCTTTGTCTGTTTCTTAATTATTTTTTTTGTAAAATTGTCCGCACATGGTCCAAAGTTGTAACATGATTATTATTTCAGACGAAACCTTAAGTGCACGTACAATTCATTTTAAATATATTTAATGGCCGTAAAACGAACCTAATCTTATCGAGTTGCTTAATTAGGTAAGTGGAACAAGTATAAAAAAGATTAATGAAATTCACACATGCACATTGACGTGCTTATAATTTACATTAATTCCGGGTCGTGCTGTTAGAAGTTATTCGGTTTTATGTAAAGATAGTGTCAATAGAATCCTGTAGGATGGTGGTTATAGATTGTCGTACCTCAGATAGAACGTAAAACCTTAGGATCTGAAATGCGTTTGATCCGGATTGCCGTCGTATTGTTGTTTTTATTTCTTGGCAGGGATTTGTGCACCTACTCATCACATTCTACTGCGAAACAGCAATACTTAGTATTGGTGGATTTCGGTTTACAGGAGTGAGTCTGTGTAATTAAAGTTGAGTTCACAAGGTTGGTGATGCATTGGCGATGTAAGGGATAGTTAATATTTTTGAAGGCTGTGGGGACCACTCCAAACCACCAGGAAGCCTATTTGCCAGATTGCCTAACCAATTTAAATAATAAAAAAAAAAACAAACCGTAGATTATGCGAGCGATGCTATAGATTGCACGTGAGCTTACAAAATTGTGAGATTTTACATTTCTTTGTTGTCTATTGAGTTTGACCGCTGAAAAAAGATCAGGTAATATTTTAATGAGTTAGTAACAAAAAATATGTAATAAAATTAAAAGATATTAGATAAAAAAGAATACCCTTTAGCGACGACCGGAAATATTATAACAACGTGAATTAAAATATTCAAGAATTTTTAGTTGACAGTGACGATGTATCATACATATATAACGACTTATCTATTAGCTAAAATCGTATATTCTCTGGAAATTATATAAAACTGGGTTTGTTCTGGATAGGAATCCATAGAAATCCAAAGCCAATCTAATTACGTAAATCAAATGAACGATGCTACGATATACATACCTACATATATTATATACATTTATGTATTCCGATGTATTCTGCGATTTAATATAATGCGAATTTAAGATAATTGTATTTAACTAAATGCGTGTTTTTCAAGTCTAATTGTTTAGGAAAAAAATTGAATTGTTAATTCAATTCATTTTGTTTCCGAAAAACTTGATTAGCAATAGCTTGCTACGAAATAGCAACTGCAAAATAATATTATAATAATACGTATTATATATTTGTAAATTATCGAATCTGTTTCATTTATTGTCTCAACACAAAATTGTTTCCTTATTTATTTACATAAAACAATTAAGCTAACGTTAAAACTGCCTTTCAATCTTTGCACATGCAGGGCTTGATGTATGAAGACTAGATGGAATGTAGTTATTTCCTTGTTAAGGTTTAATTAAATGCCGTAATTTTCTATGTGACATGTATTACGAACAGAAATTTTGTAAAAGAAGCTTTCAAATGGCATGTAATTTAATTACCTGATATATATTTTAACTGCCTCGTTGGTCAAGTGGCTATAAGGCCACAGATCACGTGGTCCTAGGTGGATCAGTGCTTTTAAAGTATTAACGATTTGCGAATTTGAAAGGTTCAAAAAAATATAAATATTATGTCTATATATTTTGGATGTGAATATATTCTTGATATTATTATTTTTCCTGTCAAAGGCAACATTTTAGCTCTGTCATCTAAAGGAACAGTTGCGTGGGCAGGCTAAGCTTACTCATGCGCACGTGCAGCTTCAGTCACGTCTCGTGTCCAATTATGCGACAATTTGCTATTAGTTCAGTAGTCACAAGTACTTCTCCAGCTCTAGCCAATCGAAGCATTCTCTCATCATTTGAAATTCAATATGCGTTTTATTTTAGCATTCAAAGAAAATAACTCGTGTGCTATTATTACTTATAAGTTATATCTAAGTCCAGCACACTCCCAAGTTTCTTTCGAATCCGTTCAGCAGATTTAACGTGATCGAGTAACGAATACGATTCCATATATGTACATATAATGATAGATAGAGAACTATATTATGTTGTTGTGCATATACTGAGTATATATATATATATATATATATATAAATATATATATATTATATATGTATCACAATTGTTTTCGAAGTTGTCGCAGCTCAGGGTCGGAATAATATTGATGAAATCTGCAATGTATTTTCCTACATACCACACGCAATACTCATTCATTGAATTTGTTTTACATAAATTATTAAGAACGTATTTTAACTTTGTTAACTAATACAGCTAGAAATATATTCTATATAACTGTAATAGAACTAGTGCTTAGAATACCTGAATCTTAACAGAAGATTGCGGGTTCAAATCCCGGGCAAGAATCTCTGAATTTTCACGAGCTCCATCTAGTTTCTGAGCTGTTTTTATAATTAATTTCGTGTTTGGCGGTGGAAGAAAACGTAAGGAAACCTGCATGTGTTGGATGTATTTCTGACACTTGTATCTACCACGCATTGGATCGGCGTGGTTGAATAAGTTCTAAGCCTTCTCTGAAGAAGAGCATATCTATAAAAAAGTTTAAATGCAGGTTGTAATATTACACTAACCCGCAAAACAAGCCATACATTTGTATGTGTGTATGTATATAATACTCAACAATATCAAAAGGAATCAAAATAAGCCTATTCAATCCGTGTTCTTCTACATAGATATAATACTGTTCTATGTATTACAATTTGAAACGCTATGATATCGCGCAGTTAATTCGCGGTAGAACTGGTACTTCTGGTAGGAGTGTTTTGATTACCAGTGACTCATCTATCATGTTCGATGCCGTAAACATTACAATTAGTTTCACATCCATGGACATCGTACGTTCGGTTTGTTTGCTAGATATTGTTTTAATGTAGAATATATAGGAATATATACGCGGCAATTAAAAATGAACATTCGATAATTTTGAACATGATATGGTTCATTTTGAGTTTGAACTAGTCTTTAATTATTTCATTGATATTGAAAATTAGTTGCGTTGTCTGCTTATGTCTATGTATTAGTTTTTTACGTTCTCTGAATTAGTGATACGACAAACATGTGACATAATTTGAAATCAATTACAAAAAAACTAAATGATAACAATGTTTTTTAATTTTTATTTGGAATAGGAAAATTATGTATTCATAATTTTGTATATCTCGTTGTAGTCTCTTTAGTTATAAAAAGGTATAAAATAATTGTATATTACATATGCATTTATTATATATGTATATAACTTGTGCATATATTAAAATATTTTTGTTATATTGAGTGTATATACACTCAATATAACAAAAATATAATTTTCTATTTTTACATATATCTGGCACATTCTAGAATTTTATAAATCAGCACCACCTAAGTTATTAAAATTGTACAAGATCTCAACTAAGATGTTTACGTTTTTCTAACCTCATACCTAAACTAAAAAAACAAACGAGGAATCAAGCTTGATTACCGTGGAAATTCGTATTGTATTCTAAGTTTTTATGTTTGTTACAAAAACTATGAACGATTTAATTACACGAGCGCAACTTCTTAATATTTTAAGTGTCGCTGCTTAAAGATACGTAGATAAAATATATGTATAATAGATTAATATAATTTGTTTGAAAAATATTCACATATCCAAATGCTTCTGTACAAATTTATAGAGACAGATACTGCAAGAGCGTCAGATGTATGGACAACGTTCATTCGTATGACGTAACAAGAGCAATATAATATAAATTAATTGAGGAGTGTTATAATATCGTTAATAACACCTATAGCCTAATCCAATCGACTAGATATATAAACTTTAAATTTATTTGTTCCATGCGATTTGCTCTTACTATTAACTTACTCTTTCTCTCTTATATTATGCACGACAAACAGTTCTTGATTAATATACATTTATCAAGAACTTTTTGTTGTATTATACATTTTACTGGTGGTAAGGCTTTGTGCACGTTCGTCTGGGTAGGTACCACCTACTCATCAGATATTCTACCGCAAAACAGCAGTACTTGGTATTGTTGTGTTCCGGTTTGAAGGGTGAGTGAGCCAGTGTAATTACAGGCACGTAACATATTAGTTCCCAAGATTGAAGCGATGATTAACATTTCTTACAATGATCATGCCATGGGCGTTGGTGCCCACTTACCATCAGGTGGTCCATATGCTCTTCCGCCTACCTATGCGGTAAAAAATAATATTATTATACAACACTATTTAGTTTAACTACTCATATCAACTTTGATTGTACTTCCGACAGTCCGATAACAACCGTCGACATATAAAACGCCATTTTTTCGCGAATTCATAACGAATACTATATAGATTATTCAAGATCGTGACCGAAGATAATTTAAACAGGGTTCTCGTTAATTTACAGCAAATTTATGTATTTGGACTTAATTTTACAACTTAAATTGCTAGATCAAAACAATGATAGATTGATTTGGTGAAATTAAAGCTACAACAAAATACCTTTTCTTCGGTTTCGAGAGCATACTTTAATTAATTTTAAAGAATAATGATAAACTATAGTTTAAATTTTTTTTATAAATTTTAAATTTACTTTCACTCAGCTTAACTCGCTTTCATAATATAATTGTAATACCGTTTGTATTGATTGCTTGATAGTATGGCTTTGTGCTAACTCGTCTGGGTAAGTAGGCCCAATTACCAGATAATCTACCGCTAATCAACCAGTTTTTCAATTCCGGTTTGAAAGTTTATAACGTCTTAGCCCCCCAAGGTTGGTGGTGCAAGGAATGGCTTGTATTTTTTACAGCGTCAATCTATGAGCGATGATGACCACTTACCAGGTTGAAAATTTGCCTGTCCGCCTATCTATTTAAAAAAAAAAGTGTAATCGTTTTCCTTTCCTCCGTTCAGTCCTTCAAGCGAAATGAATAATCAGAATTGAAGACCAAGTGAATACTATAAATAACGGGTATCATGTATGCTTGTACATAATATGCTTGAATAATTACAATTTCTGAGTTTGAGTGACGGAACCCTGTGACCCACATATTTAATAGAAGAATAATATAAACAATAAAACCAGAATTGTATCTAATTGCTACATTGTATAATCGGTATTTAATGATATTGTCTTTATTTCCAATTAATGAAATCTTTTATGCCTTGAGTTAGTTTAATCGCGAATAACTGTATATACCTGTTTGTAACGGATAAACCAAAAATATATAAGCTACATAAAACAAAGGAAGTTGAATAAATACGAAGAAATGTCGAAAAAAATGGTGCGCCTTCACTACCTGCTTTTTATTACGTATAAGGAACAGACCGTGCACCTGTTGTTCTCAGGTAGTTCAATAGTTATCCCAGCCCCGCCTATAAGCGATTACTGTTTTTATAACAGTTCACAATAAACTTTCGTTTTGAACGTAATAATAATTCACTACCACTGATTTATTTGACATCACTACATTTTTATAAACTAGTTAACAGGGAAAATTAGTGTACAACAGTATGATGGTAGTAGAGCTTTGGGGAAGTCCATCTGGGTGGTACCTACCTCACACTCATCACATATTCCACCGCCATACGTATTTTTCGTTCCGGATTGAATGGTGGGTGAGCCGGTAACAAGCACAAGGTACATAATATCGCAGATCCCAAGTTTCCTGGCGTATTGTCGATGTAAGGGATATTAAATATTTCTTAAAGCGTCAATGTCTATGTGTCCACATACCATCAGGTACCCACATTGCCAGTCTGCCTAAATATACTAAAAAAATAAAAAACAACGGGTTGCACTCCGGAAGTGCCGGCAGAAGTGAAAACTTGAATATTAACGTTGTGCATTCTGGATATTTTGGAATGATTAGGGAAAAATTTTGCTCGAATTGCTTTAATTATCAGAATAAAAGAATATTGTATTTTATGCGATAAAATACAATATTCATTTATTGCGCTATCGTACACAAACATGACAATTTATATTACATTAAAAATTTAAGACTTCAAAATCCGTCTTACGAATTTTTAATCAGTGTCACGTGACCTGACGCGAGTTTAAAATTTTTTAGCCGTCACAAAACTGTGCACAACGCCGCTAAAGAAGTTTTTACTTCAAAAATAGGATCAGATACAACGGCATACGTCGGCCAGAGGCTTTACGTACATGAAATAGTATTCAGAGCTGCTCTTGAGATTTTATTGAGATAAATCAATTACTTTTTATTGGCTCGACTTAAGATCGAACCTCGGAATTTCCGACCGTTTAAGTTAACCACGAGACCAACGGACATACAACAAATTTACATGAATAATGATGTTCATAAAATTCTTATTTTATATTCATAAATAAATATCTTGATAACTTTGTAATTTGTATTGAAATTGATTTCTTACGCTAATAAAATACTTTACATTCATATTTAGTATCAACTTTCTTCCTATTCAAATTATAATTTCTAGAAATTTTATTGTATTATTTATATCATATTATCTTATTGTATGTGCGGTACATAATGTTTAAATATATAAACATGTGTAGAATACTTATAGCTTATACAAAAAAAAAACAAACATTTCCTGTATAATGAACTTGTCGTCATGTGGGAAAGTTAAAAGTGTGTAGTGTCTTCAGATGGAGTGGTTTATATCCGTTTGCCGAGTAATTGCGCCGGACTGATCACGACGGGGCGAGTCGAGGCGGGGACGTTCGCGTCGTCTGCTTTTAGAACGACAACATTGGAATTTTGACTTTAGGACATTTGAGATACTCATACATCATTTGAGTTAAGCTGTGATTAGGTACCGTACTTGGGTTACCTTGTGTTCGTTTTGTGAAAGTTCACTATTAAGTTTTCTTCACATTCATTGTTAAATCACATATATTACATACATTATTATTAATATTTTTACATACATATTATACTTATACAAATATTTTCATGATCGTAAATAATTTAAAATTATATATATATATATATATATATATATATATATATATATATATAAATCATATATACTTATAATATGATTTTGATGTGACTTAAGTTATACTCCGGTTTTTGTTTCGACGACTTGAGTTTTTCTTATAAATACATATATACACCGATAAAAATATTTATTAAATTAAAATAAGAAGCATAATATGATGTAAAATACGAATAATAATTAAATCAGTATGATTTCTTATATCTACACATATAATAATATTAACCTACGTCGTCCTATTAGTTTCCAAGATGTTTGGCAACCCTACGACTTTGGAATGCTGTCCTACCTGCGGGGCGGGCGGGCCTTTTAAAACGCTATTGTACATTCTCGTCTAGTCCTGATCAATGCTTGAATTTTTTACTCAATCTTCGTTAATGCCACTACACACAATTTTATTTAGTTTTTACCTCAAGAGTAGCGAGCGTGGGCCGTGAACTTGATATTGAATACGTAATTTTTATTTCATTTACCTTGTCATAAAAAACTTAATATTCTATTTAAAAGTAACTAAATCTTCTAAAGGTAATTACTGTATTACATATTAAAACCTTGGTCACATGGACGCATATATCAACAAATGTATTCAATCTTTATATTATTGCCAGATAGTATTTATTATTGCCAAACTAAGATTTTTGTATATAAATAATAATATAAAATTATTTTATATTACTTCACCCATTTGAATCCTCATTTCAGTACCCTCATTAAACCAATTAGTTCCATTCACTTAAGAAAATAAATCAAACTGTATTTATTAGAACCATATACATTGATTACAGCAACACCAAGCTCTGTTAACATCAAATAAATCATATGCTCAATATTATTTCAAAATTAAAAACCTATATAGTTTTTAATGCTTATTGATATTTACAACATAAAAAACCTAGCTGTCATTAAGATCAATTCCTATAAAGTCTAAAATAATCAACAGAAAAAAAACAATAGTATGTCTTTAAAAACAATTATTGTAAACAGATGTAAATGATTTTCTTCTAATACTCCATGTACTTTTGTATATTGTAATATTTTACTTTATTCAATAAAATTTTTTGTGCATCTAACAGCTTACACTCGATTTCAATTGTTAAAAAAAAAAATACAAAAAATATATTACACTAAACATTAAAGTGCTGTATAACTGTGACTTGATAGACTCATGATTCAAATTACATCATTTTTACTTTTAATCCCCAGAAGTATACCACATTATCGGTAATTATATATAAATAGTTTAACCGGAATAATAAATATATCATAACTGTAATTTGTAGGTATCAAGACAACTATGTCATGAATTTCCTCAGTGAGTAATACTTGATTCACTTGTTATTCAAACTACTCTACATAAGTGACTACACATATATAACAATGCTTAACGTTTTATGTATATATTTATTTCATACTTTATTGCACAATTAAACTATATTTTTCGGGTGGAAGATATCACCCAGTCATACGTACGTAGTAACAAACGTTGACGTTTTTTGCTCTGAAGGCTGTGTTCCGATTTGGATGGTGAGTGAGCCGGTGTGATTAACAAATATAGGAACAAAAACATGTCATCTCAGTTCCCATGTTTGGTGGCGTGATGTCTGTGTTCCCAGTTGTAAATAGTAAAAAAAATTATAGTGCCAAAATTTATTAGCAGGAGTGATTTCCCATCAGCTACAACTTGTAAACATAATCTACTTTATTCATAAAAAAATGACAAAACGTAGGCTTGACCCTAAAATAAAATAATATCAAATAATTCAACACACATAATATTATATGAAATTAAATATGAAATTGTTTGTCAAATGTAGTTGTTCAATACAAAATAAAGCGTAGCATGGAATTAGTTTAGTCGTAATATTATGATCATAGCGGAGACTTGTCAATATTTGAGCATACGGATGTAGGACGGATCTTATAACTTTTAAAACTAACCAACTAACTTAACTTTTAATTATTATTTCAATAGATGGGCTCCCGATGCGTTAAGTATTAATGTCATTCAAGATAATCGCACTCAATTGCTGGTATGCTGGTATTGCTGGATTGAAATATCTCAAAATTTATTCATAAGCATGAAGATTTTCTCACGATATTTTCTTAAGCTTAACAGTGTGAGTAATATAAACAAGTAAGACGCACTTGGAACTTAACACAAATAAACAATTTAGGCACATGAACAGAGGTGCTTGTCCGAATTGAACTCGTGACCTTTTATTAATAACCACGTGTTTTATTTATCTACTAGATCACTTCACTACCTTAATAAACATAGTTACATGTGTCATGTATGTAACTATGTATGTTAAATAATTATTTGTATGACTACAGTAGAAGAGGTTTATTACGATTAAAATTACGTATGTATATATTTCCTTGTTATGTCTGGCTGTAACAATTTGCACGTGCGCTTAATATAATACATTATTGTTTCAAAAGTCAAACAAAACTATGGACGGGAACAAAGCGACTAACCCAGGTATGAATTTAAAACATTGTGAAACGGTTGGTACCTGAGCTGAGCATACGCATCCATTGTTCGAAATTCAAATCAAACACGATCAACGCGTCGCCTATAACCAGTTCGCTCCAAAAGCTCACCCATTGTTGTCAAAATTGCGGGAAATAAACCAGGCTAAAATATTTTTCATTAATGCTCGTTTATACGACAATTTGTAGCTGAACCTTGTTAGTGTAAAATGTCCTATTGGATAATCTTCATATACATACATACAAGTAAAATTCTATCCATCATAATGTGTAACTTTCCTTTTCTGGCAAATATGCTGAATTATTTACAACACAATCTAAGAACATGAATACTACATTTGCCCGGATTTTATGTTCTTCTGATCGACGTTATACATTCATGCTCATTCTATAATAATTATATACTCACAAACTTACAAAACATCACAAATAAACTCATTTCGAATGATATTGATTATTATTTCTCTTATCTATTGTGCAAAATGTAACCCAGTTTTTTGTCCGATAAGAATAAATACAACATTATCGAACGTATAAATCCACCGAGACGTAAAGGAATGTGATTACATCGATGTTTAGTTAAATAAAATAACCTATAGCAATCATTTAATCTTAAATGATGA
The DNA here is from genome assembly GCA_905220585.2 of Nymphalis polychloros. Lineage (NCBI taxonomy): Eukaryota > Metazoa > Arthropoda > Insecta > Lepidoptera > Nymphalidae > Nymphalis > Nymphalis polychloros. The sequence continues at coordinate 9,288,243 of HG992247.1, forward strand.
ATGAGCTTGAATCATACGAGTGTAAGGATTTATCGCTAAAAATCCCCATTTTTTATCAATCATTCAAATCGCTCATACGAAATAAAATAAATGATGCACACAATTGTAGCGTTAGCCCAGAGAATAAATATATTAACAACGGAATATAATTAAAATTAATTGATATGTGAATATAAAAATAAAAGTTATAAATTCTTCAATGGTTTGGCACCGACATCAAACGGTTTTAAATGGAACCTTTTGATAAAATACCCCATGCATGTTTCAACTGCTAAATATAAGCAAAAAAAGCTGTTTTATCTGTAACGTAATCAATGTGCATTATTACGTGTATCATAGCAGCTTATGTTAGGTAATATGTTTAAATTTTGAAAAGTTTACCACCAGTGTAGATTTTAGTAGAGTGAAAGCATTGTAATATAGAACTAAATAAATTAACAACAGTGATAATACATCTTACACTGTAACGTAATCAATGTAACAGGACATTTTTTTTCTCTGGAAAAACGCATTTACGCGTTGCCTCCACATGAAGTGGGGGGTATGTGGGGCTCACCGGCACTGAAGGCGCCGGACTACCCACTATAAAACCAGCGGTATCCTCTTCGTCTGGTCAGGGGGCACCACGGGATCGCTTGCGCATGCTACCGTGACGCCCCGACAATGTAACAGGCCTTATGTGAGCTATACCAAAATTAAATATATATTTTTTATACAAGTTTGCGTTCGGGCAAATGGGCCTGGTAGGTGGTTAGCACCCATAGACATAGGTGCTGCCTAATATTTATATTAGCCGTTCCTTACATCGCAAATGCGCTACCGAATAAATGAAAAGGATGGGTGATAAAATTTTTATAGATTTTCTTAAAAACGATTTTCGAACGTCAAATAAATATAAATATATGTTAGGACATCCTATACCTAACTAGAAAAAAAGCTTTCAATCGTTCAAGCTGTTTGCTAGTAATCGGAACATGTAACAGCATACGCTACGAACGTAATATTATAATCTCCTCGTTTTTTTGTCGGTTAACTAATCTGCCGCTATCGTTCTGTCTGACTTTCTCTTATTCTGTCAGTGAATTAAGTATATTAATGAAGATACCGCCCTGAGATAGCATGATATATATTTTACTGCGGTATATAAAATGATTCGTATGGATTGATTGACCAAATGACTATAAATATCAGTATGCAATGATATCTAATGCACGTGAATAAAGTAGCGGGCATATGAATTTTTTTTAAAGTAATTCCATTTATTTTAAATTCGCTGAAATGAGATTTCTATTGCAATAAGACTCATCATTGTAAATTATTGTAATGTCATAATGAATCACCAAGAGTCGAGTCTTTTTTTTATTAATTGGAATTCACCTTTATAGGCATTGGAACTAAGATGTAGGAATTTAACTTACATCGCCAATGCTCCATCAAATATCTATGATATTATATCCATTGTGCCTGTAATTATACTCGCTCAATCACCGTTACAACTGTTACGGTGACATGTTGTTTTGCGGTAAAAAACTAATAGCCGAGTACCCACAAAGCCTTACCAATAGTAACAATTGATCTGGTCAAATTGAAATAGTTTAGTTATGTTGTTTAATATTATTATTATTAACATGTCTGTCTCTCCATGTTGACGGCACACTCTCGTTTTCTCCCACGACCGTCATCCTCCACCGACCACCCCGCTGGTTAACTAAATGAACCAAGCGAACCGACACCAGTTATACACTTTCCGCTTTTAATAAAAATTTGCCGGAGCAATGAAAGTGGTTTTACTTGTATTTAACGATACATTGCACGCATCGACGAAATTTATGGGCTATTTCTTACAATTGTAATTAAATGTGTTTAAATTGAATTTCTATTTTCTTAGAGTAGTCTAAACGTTAATTATTTATTTTTCTCTGTTATATTGATTTTGTAAAAATATTCTTTTATTTAGAAGTTATTGCAGCCGAGAAGGCCAACAGGTAATAATAGGTAAATTGATTAGGATTTTTTATGTTAATGAATTAATTATTCATTTAATTATTATCATTCGTTTGTGTTTATAATTCGTTTTATCGAAACCATCGTGAGGAAACATGCATGTATGGGATGAAGATTGGCCACAAGTACATCCACCAGCCTATGTGTATATAATATTGGAATAACACTAATCTCCTAAAGAGAAGAGGAGTATTTTACTAACAGTGAGCTGTTATTTTACTTATTTTAATCTGAGCGCGTATTATAAACTCTAATTGTGTTCGTTATATTGGTGTTTAAGATATTATCCATGTTTTTCACTGCATGAGTAAAAATGCTTACTTTTATTAAAATAGTTAAGTCATACATTTTGGATAGTGCGACCTCAAATTTTATTACTCATAAACATAAAATGGAAAGTTGAATTTCCATTTCGTAAGATATACCACTATTTTGGTCTCAAATCTTGTTCTCGATAGTAAGTTTACATCGTAGTTTGTTATATTGTGGTTGTTCGCCATGAATGATTTTTTAATGAGATCGTCAACCTTGTTTAGTGATTTTTTTTGGCGGTTCTTATGAAACCTGATCATAATATATGTTTTAATATTTGAAATCTATTTAAATTAATTAACAATCTATTTAAATCTATTAAAATTAACGGGGCTTACGTGCATAAACACGGCATATTATTTGATAGTAGTGTAGTGCACAATTGTGTGCGCGAACCATTTCTTTGGGTGTCTACACTTATAAAATCGTTTGTCCTGACTATCTACATACATCCAAATTATTGCAACTAGTTGAAATTTGGAACATAGGGTTACATAATAACGTTATTTAATTCGCTAACTAAGGATGTTTCGAAATTTCTACTTTAAGGAATAGGATTGGTAACTTTGTATGAATTTTACCCATGAAAAGTGTGGGTCTGCAGCTATATATTCCTAGCTCACGATCACGACAAGAAAGCTTTGTGAACAAACATCAAGGTCACGGCGACGATATAGATACGATACCTACCTAGTTTTTAGTATCTATTGTTCATTGGGAAATTGAATTTCTAATGCGAACAATGTAACTTTACTTTGTTCATAATATATGATCGATAGACAATGAACTAATATTTAATGCCATTAGGTTAATATAGTCAGCCAAGAAGTATCTTCATGGGTTTTGTTTCGAATTATTTGGGCACTAAATGTCCCATAATCATTATGATATTTATGAACATTTAACATTGTTAACTGACACATATGTCTCCTCGCGCCAGAATTCTGATTATTTTAAATAAAAATAAACAAACATTAATACTCCGTGGTCCCGCCCAGGGCATCCCCAAATTTCGGTATGGATCCCCGTGATCTACTTACTGGATTATGTAATCTAAAGACGAAATTAAGGAAATCGTAATTTATTTAAATAACACTTGTTTAATAATGCCATTATTCTAAGATATAATGAATAAAAAATTTATAAAAGGTCAAATGAGTTCATAAAGCCAAAAGTTGTTTAATTAATTGTAGGTCAATATACTTTGTTACACATTTAGATCCAGCTTAGAAGGTTTTGCATAGCAATTTATGTAAATACCAAGTGAGCGTAAAATTCCTTAGAAATCGATAAACGCCATTGGCTTGGTTACCATGGACACGTCTTGTTACAAGAATTTCGTCTCTAAACATCATATTATACAATACCTGAGTATATAGTGAAATGTTGAGTCTTAGTTAATAATAGCATAAAATAGGCGTAATATAATAAGGCCATTGTACTAGGCGAGCACTTATAGGGCTTCCAGTAGCTAATTGATTTTACGCTACAAGTTAGATACTAGACAGACGTTTTATATACTTGCAGTGTGCGTTTTGTTATTTTAAATTAGGTATATAATACAACGTTTTTATGAGTCGTATCTTTGTACTTTATTAAAAAAATGATAATATAACGTGGACAACATCGTATTTTGGTAGATTTTAAATAATAGAAGTTAGGAAGTCTTGTTATGTGTAAAGATCTAAAACAGTCTTAATCATCGATGTATTATAAAAATTATAAAATTTCTATACCGATAAATGTTGTTTAGGGGTGCTTAGTTAAACAGTGTTATCTCACCTTTCAAATCAGCTACGACAGAAAAAGAGAAATTAGTATTTAGTTAAATGCCCTGTCTGTCGTTATAAGCTGTATTTATATATAAAACTCATAAATTATAGGTCCATTACAATGCGACTTATTACAGCATGGCGTTATGCATCTATGGTATGGCTACGCTATTTAGCGGGTGATCTGTTCAACAACGCTGTGTCTTCTACGATCCTAAAAAGAACTAAGGCAAATATTCACTAAAAGTAAAACTTAAGTGACACCCAAAACAATATAAGTAAAACGAATGTATATGTTGTGGTATCGTGGTCTTTTTTCGAGAAAGTGTTAAAACTAAGCAAAAACAGAGCGTAAAAAATTTGAGCGGAATGGATACTAAGAGCAAATACGACTATGTTAATGAAAACCACGGAAGACGAGATGTTAGGTGAACTGAGATTCTATTTGGTGCATTATTGGATGCATAGGATATCGTTACTGTTAGTGCAAAAGGCCGTATGTACAATTACGTGTAACACACAGAGCTACAGATCATAAAAACACATTATGTAAATTCATATAAACAAATCAGTAATGTAAGATTTGTTGATATTTGACTAGCCTGTTGGTGTGGTTTGGTAAGAGACTTGCCTTTCACGCCGCAGGTCGTGGGTTCGATTCCCACCCAGGACAGACATTTGTGTGCATGAACATGTCTGTTTGTCCTGAGTCTGGGTGTAATTATCTATATAAGTATTTATTTACAAAAGAAAAGTAGTCTATGTAAGTATATCAGTTGTCTGGTTTCCATACTACAAGCTCTGCTTAGTTTGGGATCAGATGGCTTTGTGTGAATAAAGTCCCAGGATATTATTATTATTATTATTTTAAATTGAAACTTATTTTATGAAATACGAACTTTTGCACTATAAATACTTTCTTGGATAAATTTATTAGAACCCCATAGAATAAAATTAATAATGGCTGAAATTACTTCGAACTGGTTTATTGGTTAGTAGTTTAATCCTAACTCAAAAGGAATAGTATATATAAATAATTTCTTCATGTCGTGCTATTTAAGGTTAATTGCAACATGAATCTAATAATTGAACCATAGGTTTTATTATTGCTTAAAATAATAACTTCACATTTAATATGACTTTAGGTTTTTCCCCGAATTGTTTATTAAAAATGAATGTGCACATTATTTCGCTAAATGTAGTACACGGAATATTGTGCATGTTAACTTTGAATAAAACGCTCAGCCAGGCTGACGTGTAGCGACATCTATCGAGGGCAACACGTAACACTATAGTATTACAAGTGTAAACTTTTAAATACTTATTGAATATTATTTTATATAATGTACCTGTAAAATTATATCACAATTAAATAATGACATAATAAGTAATTTACTGACATATATTATTTATTTGTAATGTTTAATGAACCATCAACGTCGTACGTACTACGTTATACGTACTAGTTCAAATATATACTCATAGATGGCGCATTTAGCCGTATCTAGTGAAGGTGTTGCACTTTTATCTGTATTAATATTAAGTTATTTAAATTGTATATTGTAAAATATATAAGCAAAATATAAATTATATAAAAATTCTTGCCAACATTCCTCTAGGTGATGATTTTTACGGTACTTATTTTTTATAAATAAAAATTTAAATCATTTTGGAACGAAGTTCCATAATATGGGGCGTTGCGGAGGGGTACCCTAGCCGGCGAAAAACGTCCGTAACGTTAAAAAAGAGCGTAAGATTTACTTTCAATTTTTATTCAAAATTCAATTGTTTAATTTTTATTTTAGTTACCATAAAGCTATAGTTTCTATGATAGAACATGATTAGTCTTAATTATTATTATTCATGTAAATAGCTGTTTCTTTATGTATTATTATAATATATTTTTTTATAAATAATTGTAAACAAAATAAAGGTGTTAAGATAATTTTGTAAAGTACTTTTTTGATGTTTATCGATAAAAATATCATAATAAAAAATGTATACCCGAATAATTATTTTCTTTATACCTCGAATAGAACTTGAAATTAATATTTTTATAATAAGGAACTTCGTTCCTATCTGGTGTCACACGACACCACATGGTTTTTTTTAAATTAATTAATTTAATTTACTTAACTTACAAAGTAAAATATGTAAATGGATAAAGTTTTTCTATAATAATTTTTTTCTGAGAAACTAATTAATTAATTTAATAAAATATCTTAAAATAGTAATTATAGCTTATTTAAACATGTTTCTAAATCAATATAATGGTAAAATCTGAGCTAATAAATAGTATGTTTATAACTATTTCTAACACTTAAAAGTTTCATTTGAATAGAAAGTTAAATGAATTAAATTTGAATATGGTTCAAGTATTCCCTTTTCCCGGTCGAAGCTCGAAAGTGTTGGCTGTCCTTGATAAGAACTGGATCAGGTCGGCGGGCACCCCGAACGTTCCGTTGGTCGCGTCCGTCGCGCTCCGCTACACTGCCAACGACATCCTTCTTCCCTTTAATAAAACCACTAAAAACGTTATCTGACAACCTGTTTTAAGTTATTTTTATTTCAATAGGTACTGTATTTAGCCATAATTTTAGTTTTAATTAGGAATTAGTTAGTCAAAAAAACATATACGCCACTCACACCTCTAATTAATTTCACCGAAGCATTAAATTAAAATTTCTAATTATTGTTAATGATTATTTAATCTAATTCTAATTAAAAATTTACGACTTAACCGTTTCACTTTATATACAATACGAAAATTACTAGATTTTTATACACTATTTACTGTGGCTTATTTTAGACCATCAAATTTAATATTTTAATGTAATGGCTTATAGTATAATTACGTAACTAAGAACAAACTTAAATTAATGAAATCCTTTAAATTTTAATTACATATTTAATATAAGCACGGACTATTTATATTTTGTGGTAACTCAGGTGTTATGTATAATTGTTTACACGGGGCTCAATGACTTTGTTACCTCAGAGGGGAGCGGAGACGACCTATCGAGTGCCGGCCCTCCCTCCCTCCGCGGTACCGAGTTACCGACATGACCAGCGTACGCGCAGAAAACCGAGCCAGTAGCTTGCCGTCGTCGCGCAGCCTCTTGTTTGTTTACATCCGCTATAAAGTGACGCAAAACTACAAAAATATCAATCACATCTCATTACAGTGAAAATAGCACAATTCGAAGTGATCAAGTTTATTATACAGCGTGGCAGTGTGGATCATTAACGTGGCATTGATTCGAAGGCATTGTCTCTTAGAGTTAGTACGTTTTGTCAGTTAGGTATTTGCACAAAAGTTGCACAGTCCACTGCATTATAGCGCAAGCGATAATGAAGGTTGAAAGTGTTCAGGAATAAAAAATACGAGGTGCTTTTATATAAATAAATAAATACATAATAAGTTTTTAAAATCGTTAATTGCTAAGTCACAGATTATTAACTAAAACCTTCAAAGATGTCAACGGACAGAGGTTCTTCTGACTGGAAACTTATTAGTAGGTATAGAGAAGTGAACTCGCTTTTTGAGACAGTTTTTGTTGAGATATCAGTGTGGCGTGACTACACGCAAGTCCGATGTTTTGTATTAGATTATTATGGATAATGCAATAATATGTAATTTTAAACCAGTGAGTTCGTTTCAAACGATAAATATCTTGACAATATCTAAATAGTACATTATAGTTGCATTTTAACTGTAGTGCTTTCTCGCCTTATTTAGTTAGATTATTATTATGGTACTGCTTTCTAAACAACAGAGAAATTATATTCACGTTATTTTTAGTCTGCTAGTCGTTGAAATGATACAAGAGAAGTATAGTTGTTGAAATCTAGATCTAAAATTGTGAGATATCAGCACTTATGTGTACGAGCAATAAGCATTACAAATTTAACGTGCAAAGTTCTTAGTAGGTATGTAATTATACATATATTTTCCGAATATTTTTAAGAATTTTTAAAAATACTTCTTTGTACAGTTGGCGAGTTAATATGAGACAAATGATAACAATTTTATCATAACTTATTTCCTCGCAATAAGCGAAATTCGTTTTTTTTTTGTTCATAATATAAGTTACTTAAAGGCTTAAAACTGTGGTAGGTATTATCTTTCTGAATTATGAGTCATAAATTTGAAAATACAGTTATGTTGGCGCTCGTCAATAGCTCGTAATGAATATCATTGTTACGGGTAGCTTTATTGTTATTTAGATCTGGTAATATGGAGCAGTTGACACCGATCTACATACCCAGATCTCAGCATAGAGCGCTAATTAATCATATAACTTGAATACAGTTTTATAAAAAAAAAATTCACCGAGTTCAATAAAAAAGTTTATGGTGTGAAAAAGTGTTTCTCCAACTTCAATTTAGTATATAGTTACAAACAGATCAGAATCCCACGTTGGCATAACCTCGGCGCTGATGACAATGGGTCGATTTGAAATACATTTGGTAACTCGCCTCAGTGCGAGGAGAGGTCAATAAGTTCACGGAGTAGGAGTGAAAGGGAATGATAAAATGTATGTTGTTAAATCCCTTTTTCACTATGTTCCTAGATTAAACTTGCCTCAATGAGCCTTGGGTCGTTGCTTGTAAAATGTCAGTAATAACGAGAAATTAATCTAAATTTTAGGAACGCACACCTTCACTCATTTTTATTTTATTTTTTTCATTTGCATAGCCTATTTTTTTTTCTTATCCTTTATCGTCGTAATAATTGTCTTATCGTTTTGATGATATTTGAATTGTTTTATGCAATTTTGAACAATTATTATGTCGTTGCTTTTTTACCATTATTTCAATTTGGGTGTATGATTATAAGATCATTGTCTTTGCCAGTACCAAGAACGAACGCCCATAGACATTGGCATTGTAAGAAATGTTAAATGGGAACTAAGATGTTATGTTTCCGGTGCCTGTAATTACTCAGGCTATTGTTGTGTTCCGGTATGAAGGGTGAGTACCCTTCATACCGGAACACAACAATACCAAGTACTGCTGTTTTGCGGTAGAATATCTGATGAGTGGCTGGTTCCTACCCAGACGAGCAAGTAAAACATAACATCTTAGTTTCTAACGTAGGTTGCGCATTGGCATTGTAAGGCAAAGGCATGGTTAATTAACATTTCTAATAGTAATAATTTTCTGTGGACGATGGTGACCACTTAACATCGGGGTGCCTATCCGCCAGCCTGACTACCCCTAACATAAAAAAAATTATTTCCATATAAATATATAAAGACTATAAATAATTGGTTTTTCTTACCGATTACAATTTAAATAACTGAGATGTTTCCGAACGTGCTCTACACGCGTCAACGTACCCTGAATTTCAAGTAACACTCGTTTTATTGTATCTCATCGCTGTGTTCATTGGTCGTGCATAATACATGTGCAAATTATTATCAGACAATGTTTATGGTCCATCCATAATTTTATGGTGAATTTAAAAAACTGCGCATTCATATCTCCGGTTAATATTAACGGTCACATAAACAAACTCTTAAGATGCAACATAATTTCTTCCATTGATTACCCTAAATTTTGAATAATTAAGTTAAAGGATAATCGGTCAAAGAAATAGGTATATAACAGAAAGAGGCCATACATAGAACGAGAGCGTGACAATGTTGATAGAAACATTATATTCGTTCTATTTGCTCAGTGAGATGTATCTCGTGTAATTAAATTGGAACTAAGATTTCTTAAAGGGATAACATGTTAAATTAAATAATTTTCCAATTAGAAATATATTTTCTTATCTTATAGAACCTTTAAAACAAGCTTTATTTAAAAGGGGCGTGGATTGCAGATAACGATGAAACGATAACGGAGCTAAGGCCAAATAGAATGTGCTGTTTAGACGTGTCACTCGACAATATTTTTGCACTTTTTGCGCGTCTGCATTATCGGATGGACTTTAATATGGAATAACTGTGTACATTGACGGCGTTTATGTGCAAACAATCACAAACTTATACTCGCGTTAAATTATAATTCATTTTAACTTAATATTCTCTCCAAAAAACTGGTTACAAAAGTTATGCATCTGATAAGCATTTAGTGAATTTATAAATAAATGCACGTAAATAAAAGTAATAAAAATGAAAGACCCACCTCGGTGTGAAGATGTGGCAGACAAGCTTGTGAGGTTGTTCGGGTGGAGACAGACTTATCCAGTTCAAAAACTTCAGAAGAATTTAATTCCGAAACCCAATGAAGCGGTAAGTTTCCATATTTAATTATTATCTTTAAAGCATATTTATTACCAAAATTAATTAATATTGCTTAAAGAGTTTTTTGTGCATTTATAAATAGAACACTTTTAAAACTCGTTTTATTATGTCCAGCATAATAATTTGGTTATATTGACACAAATGGACTATTATGATGGAGGATATTTATAAAGAGATCGATATGTGCAATTGGCAATGACTCTAGCAAGCCCTGCTTGAATTGTGAATATATTATTAACAACATTTAAATGGTGTTAATGACATCTTTCGAACATTCAGCCAATGTATTTTCACCTATAATGCACAATATTATAAAACTTAATAAGCCCTCAAAGAGTATAAATTAAAAAGTTTATTATTAAATTTAATAGTCATGAACTAGGAAACAAATGGTTTTATTAAAGAAATTGTATACGCCATACTGCGTAGCGTCATTGTTACTTTCACGGTTTTTATTGTGATAGGAAAGTACTTTGTAAAGTCAACGCAGTCACAAAGCTGTAATTATACTGCCGATACCAAACGATTCAGTAACATAATACTTCTTGCAACAAGGTCAATGAACTGCATAAAATAAGTACAAGAATCGTCAACAAATTCAAAATAATTTTAGGTCACTATATTGTAAAAGTTCTGAGTATCGTTCAATTTTATAAAATTATGTGAAATAATAAAATCCGTTATTACAATTTTCATTATACGAACATTATATTAGTACATTATGCAAATTTTGATTTCTTTTTAATCAGACCCCCGTTAAAAATATTAACTTAAATTGTATATTTACAACATACATGTCTACTAGTCATAGAAAATTGTCAGTCTGTACGTCTTTCCTGCCGCTTACTGGCAAGACTATAAGGGTGTGTAATGTGTGTGTAGTATGTTCGAAAACCGACAGCGATTTGCTCTCTTCTCCTTAAAAACGTTCACCCTCTCGGAGCCTACAACGTTTTTAAGTATACAAAGCGGAGAGCGTGTCTTCGGTATTGTTGACCCTTGAGTTCTGGGTTCTTGTAATATACTTGTATAAAAGGGTTATTTTCTAAGGACGACAATAAATCAATCTCCTTTATTACAGAAGGATCTACATTAGAGTTTGGTGCGCTAATTAAGTGGATAACTTTAAGAGATATATTATACAAATACAATATATAGTTGTATAAATATATAGTTTCAAGATGTCACAGTAATTATCGTTATTTTTTAAAATTAAAACTTTTAAGCGTAAGCAGGTTGTATACGGGCATAGAGAGCACGACGGGCCATGTTCATTCGGTTTTATATACTATATCTCTATATTTTAAGAAAAAATTAAAAAGCCTTTATTTATCCCTGAAAAATTTAAACGTGCAGGTTGTTGTAACATAAATTCAATTATCGATCAATATAAAAGATTATATAATTTAGAATCATGTTTGCAATGAGGTTGCGTGTTATTAAAACCTTGAACGACGGACAATTCACTTTAAATTAAATCACTTATGATGCAAACTGACTATTTCTTAGTTTAATCTATAAATTACTATTATATAATTACTAAACGAAACAACCTATTAATAAGCCTAGGCTAAATGATGAAAAATAATCTGACATTCCACCGTGATAGTGAACGCTCGTGTTGACTAATGATAGTTATAGATAGTACTGATAACATTACTTTTATATTTTAAGCATTAAACAGGTGAATAATTAATATGTTAGTACAGTAAGATAATCGCTATTTTCTAAAAGCGTTTTTTTAATATATTTTAATTACGACCAATTGTATGTTAAACAGATTAGTGGCGTATATTATGTATTAACGTCTAAAACTCTTATCTTGAAATTGGGTCGTTTTTTTGTCTATTTACTTTAAACTTGTATGTCGTCTTTCGTCTCGTTCTACAGATTGTAAACAAATTCGTTTGAAAGTTCGTATGTTTTGTTCGTTTTTTAATTAAACATGCTCGAACGACTGGTCGGGCTCAAATGTTATTTAACATACAAGGTTATGTTGAAGAGTATAATACGATTTAGATTTTTATTTTTTATTGAAATTGAATAAAATTCTAATTATTTGTTATACATAAATTTCGATATATAGGGAATTTTCGGAAACGAGTTTAAGCTTATTATGTCAAAGTAGTAAGTCTGGACGCTTTTCATGGGCGAACGTTACCGTGACTGTAACAGGTACATAATTTTTTTATATTTATATTATGTAGATCACTAAAACGCCTATATAAGTCCTCGACCACATACCTATATCTATCTATCTTTAATAAATATACACAGTAAATATTATTATACTAAGAAAACGGGAAAAAGTAATTGATAGCATTTGTTCTATTTATTTATGAAACAATACTTATCTTTTTTTTTATAAAGATACTTAAAATCTGGTAATAAAAAACACATTACAAAATATTTGAATTAACGTATCAAAAGAAATACTTTAGCGCGCTAAGATATGTATATTAGTACAGTACGAATAGCTTTTTTTATTTAATTACTGTACAAATGTTTATTTCCGAACCGATGGTAGATTTTTGACAATCGATAAGTAGTTCAATGCTTAATAAAGATTTTTACATGATTACTCCAAGGTCAGATTATTTAAAGTACAAACGCAGCAAATACATAATTGGGAGAAAACAAAAACTTTATCTTATCTATGCCAAGTCGGGACTATGAGATAGTATGTTATAAAATGGGCTAACGCTTTAAAACTGTTATGATTGCAAACCTTTCTATGCTCTTAGCCTTGGCATACTATAACTAGATTAATGGATATTGGCTTCAATACAGTATTTTAATTAAGTATACAATTCCATTAACCTGTATGGACCTACATCCTATTATATGAATTGTGTTCGCTGAACTATAGGCAATTCAAATAGTAAGTACTTGTGAATCGTTAGTTGCTCGACTATCTCATTGTTAACGAAACGATTTCCTGTATTAAAAGCCTACGCTTTTACAATATGTCTAAAGTTATGTATACTAATATGTAGACGTTTAATTAATTTCTTAAAATGGAATAGAATGATTATTATGAAGCTAGCTAAATTTTAAATTCTCAATATTAAAAAGTTATTGTATTGAGAATGTAAAATGTTGCTAGCTTCAAAATAATCATTCTATTCCATTTCATTGTATTGTGAAGAATATTGGTAACTTTAAAGTTATCAAAGTACTGGAACATTTCTGAAATTAGCATAAATTATCGACATTAATTGTTACAATATTGTGGTTATTTTTTCAACGGAATCATACTATGATATGAGACAAGCCTTTTCTCAATGTATACAAATCTTAATTTAAATATTTTAGTTAAAATAAAAATACACACTACCTAGTCATCAGCTAACTTTACACCATTTATTAATTGTTACAACTGCCTCGTTGGCCTAGTGGCTAGATATAATGCCGCAGACCCGGTGGTCCTGTGTTCAATTCCCAGGTCGGGACAATAAAAAGAAATTGGGATTTTCTGTCAGAAAATTCTCAGTAGCAGCCTGGAGTTTGGAAGTTAGAAGTGTGTATACTCCCGTGCCTCGGAAAGCACGTCAAGCTGTTAGTCCAATATATTGATTGAAAGTTTAATTTATGAATATGCGTTTAATATCCTTGCCTTGAAGTCCTTATTTATAAGGTATTAATTATTATTTATATTTTAATTTATAGGTCAACTTGAATTCGCTTTGATTTGAAATATTGTATTGTATGTATTAGGTTAATTACAAGTACACAACAATTAAAACAATTACAGTATGCACATGGTTTATTGTTAAAATTTTACACGAAAAAATGTGCTTAATACCCAAGAGCTAGATGTTTATATACAATGCAGATATCCTCACGATGTTTCCCTTCAAGATTAATTCTAATCATAACTTTAGCACATACAAAATTAAGAGGTGCTTGCCTATGTTTGAACCCACAATCTTTATTTCAGAGACACTAACTTTAACTACAGGGCCATCTCAGCCATTTTACATGTTTTATATTATTAGCTTCAATTGTATGTGACCAAAAAATTCATTATGTAATTAAAACTACTCGATTTTGACGTATGGTACGTTGCGATTTAGCTGAAGGAGTCTGAAGATGGATAGTGCACTCTTCAGTGGCTACTAGTGTACACATCGAACTAGGGCTTATTGACTTTTGACGTGTCCTAAACTGGTGTATTAGTTTTTCTTTTAAATATTATAAATTGTATCAACAAATTTGACAGTATGAAGTAAACATATTGTTAATGTTTATATATTAAAGTTTACATATAGATATATATTATAATGGTCACTAATTATTTTTGCTTAGATATTCGTTTGCATATTTAGCACATTTTGTATTTGTATTTTACTCATAATATTGTGTTATTTCAATAGTAATGTTTATCTCGAGGTGAGCGGCTTGAGAGCCGCTACTTTTAAATAACTAACTAAAATATTTAGTTATGTGCTATGTGAATATTAACACCATTTCTTGTTACTTCAACTGCGCATGAATTAATACAACCATAGTATTGCGTTTTTTTTTTTTAATTAAAACTAGAAAAGCGCAGCCGTTACATTTGCGGACCGTTTTATATTCGCACTAAAACACAAACAGTTAATATTTTTTAATATAATTAAATACATAAATACACGATGTTTTCGCAATGAAATTTAAGTACCTGTTACTTTTATTATTTAATATTTAAATAATATACAATTTTCATGTTTTTTATTTAAAACGTCCCACAAGAGCTGAAAGATTTCCTCTACTAACAGTTTCTGTTTATTGGTTTTAAATAGCGAACATATGACTTGTTTAAGATTTACGCCCTTACTTATAAACGTTGTTTAGTGAGTGACTAATTATAATTACGCAATGCTGTCTTCTTCTTTCGAATGTCAAATCAATAATGACAGAAAGAGTGAAATCTGTGTTTAACTACAGTGTTTAACAGTTTATAAGTAAGACCGTTATAGTATAGTACAAGTGATAATTTTTACTCTGTGTTGCTGTATTTTATTACTTTTTATTTCATTTTCTAAGGAAACGTAACAGTTTATTTCTCAAGTTTATTCGTGGTTATGCGATTTTTATTAAGTTGCCTTCAGTTGTGTTTACGCCGCGGCACGGCGCGACTGTGCGACACGCTCTATTATTTCTTCAAGTGTTTGTGTTCATAGAAAATTTAATTGTTACGATACGAGTAATCTAATTAAATAAAACTTCTAATATCGATAATCGTATAACACGTGAAAGTTGTGTGGTCCTTATAAACTGAAGTTCTTTAAATGTACACCGTTAAAACTAGCAAAAAGAGTTTTTGGGTTTTTTCTAAATATTGTTTATTCTTATACTAGATTATATTTCTAAAAGAGTTAAAGATAAAATTACCTTTGAATTTTAAAATTTTCCTCTATACCTTGAAACGCATGAAGTCAGAAAGGAGAAATAAATTGCAATAAGTGCTATGCACGTCTTTACACTTAGTATTTACATAAGAATTTCGTAAGTTACCTTGAAGTAGGCACGATAGATTATTTTCAAAAACACATTGAAATAGACAATGTTGTAAACAAATTTATGACAAAATCTCCACTTAAATACAATGATTGATTGAAGATTTTCATTGGAAATTGCTAACTATTAACGTAAATGTGAAGTTGGACATAATGCAAAAATAATGATGACAATGAACAACGAAATCATTCGTCTCGATAGACACGTATGATGTCTTTATTCGTTCATACACTGAATTGTAAACTCGTTTTATGTTATAATAAATATAGTGTCTATATATGTTTTGTTATAATAAATGACGCTATTAATTCTAAAAATCAAAAGATTACGTTTGACGCATTCATTCGCTTATCATTCGGCACGCGCGCCTAAAGCCATAAGCGATTGTATCCGTTCGTACTGCATAAGGCTCTCGACAAATTTGTATCTAAGGTAATCAGTTTCATAAAAAAATATCTGTCAACTTGCGTGTATACCATCAATTAGCATTGAATAGCAGCTTGGAAAACTTGTAAATCATAAATACTCAAGCGTAAAAAAGAGGTTCTTGATGTAATTACAATTGAAGGTCTAGTAAAGTTTGTGTTTGTGCTCGGTAGTAAATGTCATTAGATTGCGGGTTATCGCGTGTTGATGGTCGACGGATATTCGGCACGTTCCGTCCTACGAATTCGTTTCCCCGCACGGTTATCGAGATGTGCGGAATCTCGCGTGATCTCACAGCTGACGTATACACTTCATCGTCATATAAATTATTAATGCGGTTGCAACGTTTTGTTATCAAATATACTATGTTATACTTATTAAGAAGTTTTAGTTGCGCTTGACGATTCGGTAGTAAAACAATATTTGAATAAAAATATTTTCAATTTAAGTATGTATAAAAAAAGCTATCTTTCGATATTTTTTTTTTTTTTGTTAACTAATTTATATTTACTATTTCCAAGTTCCATCGTTCGCCGTTTGTTTTTTTTTTTGCATTTGACGGTGTAATTAGATAGGAGGCGTTCCGACACCAGATAAGCCGATTTTCAATGAATCACGCGATCCATAATGGGATATAGCATCTGGTGCATGCTGAGCAGTGCGACGCTGTGTTTGGTCGACGGCGCGCGAAGGTCAAGGCTTCATCCGCACCAATGACCTGGTAGATAGCTACTGTTTCGTGAGCCTCTTTTATGTGATGTCGTACTATTTTTTCTACAAAAAGTAAGTTAAAACGATTACTAAATTAAAAACGAAGTGTTTCTGGCAAAGATGACTACATTTACTTCAATATTATGTTACACAAATTGATGTATTAGTTGTTTGAAAAAAAAAGTACAACGCAAACGATTAATAATATAATTATATTGTTCAGTTGATATAATAACTAATATCTATACCTGTCTTACTTGTTAACTAAGGTTAACGGTAACTCGTTATTCAGGATTATATACGGGCATCAGACAGGCCAATAAAAATTTAAATATATTTTGATTGACAGGTATACACAATCTCGTTTACTAATAAAATTCAGTAAACGCCTTGTCAAATAAATTGCGAATTAAAGCTGTGGCGTTAACTTTTTATTTTCTAAAATACTTTTTCGTTTGTATTCGATCACATATAAATGCGAACCGCGGAGACTCGTTTCCGTGACCAACCACAAGCCATAACGAACTTAAGTGAAAAAACGAAGCGAGGCGTAAACCTTTTCGATAGTATTAAATGACTTTTGTACGAACAATGTTAGACGTAACGAGCGCTCGATGTGAAAGCGAAGCGTGTTTGTTTACATGTTATTTATGGGAATAATATGGCACTGAAAACTATTTCAGCGCCCTAAAATTTAGTTCATATTGAATGATATCAAAGTCAAAGTTAAAAATAGTTACCTTAAGTACGTCTCAGTTCGCTGTGGCAACAAATTGTTTCCTTTCGGTACGATACCTGATTGTGAGTGCTTTAAATTTAAAATAACTTGCGTTGGAATTTGGTGTAAAGCTAACTTACGGAACAGATTCAATATAATTAAAACATTAAAGGATACACGTTTCAGAATAGCGTATCACTGGATATATGTCAGTTTACAACATTTCAGATAAGAAGTTCTTACATAGTGGCACATGTTAGTGTTTTCAAACCAGTATATACCTAATATATTATAATATAACACAATCACGTAACTTACGACATGATCGTAGATTTGATTTTGCATATATTCAAAATGTGTAAAAAATACTTGAGTACGTTTCACGGCTTTTGGATTAAAAGTAAGTGAAATCGTTGATAAACAGTGATAGTGGTAAAAATGTGTAAATAGACGGCAATTATGGACAAACCGGAGAATCCACCGGTACCCCCGCCCCGATTAAAGAAGCGGGCTCGTTTAGCCAGCAGAGAACGTGCACAGCGTACAGTTACGTGGGTACGATGTTAATATGGTTATTACGAAGCGTCTATTACAAATTAAACTATTACAAGATAGATAGTTTATACAACAAAAATTGTTGGAGATAAAATTTATCTAAAAAGTATTTGTAAAATATGCTTGTATTCTCTCTTTTGTATTTGAGTATTGAGTTTCATTATTCGTATAAGTTAGCAGAGCACTCGGCTGACAGTCGCACAAAGGCATGTGAACACAACACACAAGCAGACAAAAGTCTATTTCAAAATATAACGTACACAAGCAATCCAAGTGTTCACTCAGCGTTCGCTCCGATGAATAGATTGAAAGGCGCAAATACCGCGTGGGAACATTCATGAAACCGTCGTTGTGCCGTGATTAATTCCTTACTATAAGAAAAACAGAAATTCCTTAAACACATAATACCAATGCTCGCATGTTGTTGGAACAGTTATATCAGTGCATAAAATTGAAATCCTACTTTTTAATATAGAGAACATTTCTAACTTTCATAAAGCAAAAAAAACTATTTAAATTATGCTGTTATTGAATGAATTTTTATTTCAGGGACCGGAGACATGGGTAGGTGTGCGAGCACTACGTGCGAGTTCGGGTGGTATTCTGGACCTCGACGATCGCGTGAGAGATGTGGCCGACGATCGAGAGACGCTCACCGCAGAATGCGCTAACCAGGCGCAGCCAAGGGCTGCCCAAGCAGATGGCGCAAGCGGTTCGTCCGCTGGCACCGCCTCGCCGGATATGTTTCGGGTTAGTAACCAAAAACGAAATATATTCTTAGTTATTACCAGGACATCGTTTCGGCTTGTTGTTTCGATGAGCAATAATAAAGCCTTTCTAAAACAAATTATAAAAACAAACATTAAAGAAATATTTACTGCAAAGTTTTAAAAAACAACTTCAAAACAAACTGCAAAAAAAAACATGGATAAGCCCCAACATTAACGTCCTTTACAGAAAAATGTTAAATGAATTAGCATTGAATAGACGAATAGATCACTTGGCTTGATAGTTGATACTGTTTATAAATTGTAATGTTTGTTTATATTTCACTTCATCTTAAATTTCCAGACGTAGATATTGTCACTAGTGTGTAATAAATAGATAATAAATATTGTTATTTTTTTGGCTGAATAAACGAGATCCAGCGCTAATATTTTTGTGACGTTAAAAAAAAGCAAGAAAAGAAAGGCGGGAATTAAATGTTCGACTTGTTGAGACATGTTAATGTTTGTACAATTTTGATATTACTTGACAGACTTATTTAAAATTTATTTCTTGAAATGAAAACTAATCGAAAAGAATTCGGTTATTTTATAAACGACTGCAAAATGGGTGTAAGTTTTTCCGATTGTTTGTGCATAACGAAAACTGAACGGGTAAGAGATTATTAAGCATTTATAGAAATATATAATAAAAAACAAATAAGATTAAATGAAAATAAATTGATTTATATTTTGGAATTCTTACGCATTAAATATATTAACTCAATAACACAGTAAGCATTACACTCTAGCGGCATACACAGATTAGGACAAAAACTCATCGTAGGTGTTTTTGTTACAAAGATAACGGACGTTAAGTAGGCTAACAGGATTATTCACGTTAGCGCAGCCAAGCAATCTTAGTATATAATTTAATGGAAAACTGTATTATTATGAAATTGCTTTTCATTTTATACGCGTATTTTTACAATCTGTAACTAAAATTTTGTTAGCTTGGTTTATATTTTCAAAGCATCATTTCATTGGAAGAAATCTTAAGACAATAACTTGTGGTTCTCAGCGACCACAGAAAACATTAAATAGAACAGAGAAAATCGATTCACTATTACGGTATTACCAATTTCCTATATTAATAATAAAAAAGTACGACTCAGTCTTAAACTTTAGTACATAATGTTCTGTTATTCTAATTACAGGGCGGTGGTGGTGTGGGTGGTAGTATGCGGGTTCCAAATACAGATTCATGTGTAGAAGTTGGCATAGCGGACTTGGAAGACGGTGCTAACGGTTTACAAGTTCGTCGCGGAAGTGAGCCCTCACTGCATCAAGACACATTGCCTCCGCAAAGACAGGTATAAACTAATTCATGTGCTTCTATGTGATATACAGTGGTGGTAATATAATTAGAAACACTTCTTATGAATAAAGAAAGTATAACTTCAACGTACAAATGTTCGTAAAAAATATACACATTCAATAATTAGTAATCATGCCAATCAATAATATAGCCACTCAAATAAAAAACTCATTAAATGCATAAAATATAAAACATATCTTACTTTTAATTACAAAATGAGTCTTACACATGTAGGAGTTTATTTTCTGTTACTGGCCGCTTGGACGACTAATTAGAAACATTTTAAAAAAGCATCCATAGCTTGTTCTTTTTTTGAAATTGGAGAATAACATTTCTTTTTCTATTATTTTGGCGGCAATTCAAAATTTAATCTGAATTTTATTTTGTTCAAAATGGGCAAAAATAAATGTAGTGACGCGTCAACTAGGCAAATCATTGTTAATTTACATATAAATCATAAATGGGCGTACAGAAGAATAGCTGAGCATTTAAATTGTTCTGTTAAGAAAGTTTTTAATGCAATTGATCATTATAAAACACATGGAACTGTTGAATATGTTCTTAGAAAGGCTCGGCCAAGAAAATCCTCTCCCAGAGAAGATTCGCTAATCGTTCGTGTTGCTAAAAAAACCCCAAGTAAAGGCTCCAACCAGATTAAAAATAAAGTTTTTCCGCCTGATGACCCGAGAAACATCTCGTCAAGACTGATACGCCGAAGATTAGTGGAAGCTAAATTGTTTGGAACAATCTCTCGAAAGGTACCGCTTCTTGCCAAGCAAAACCGAGAGAAGCGATTATTATTCGCTAAAAAATATGTTAATTGGACGGTACGAGAATGGAAAAAAGTGTTATTTTCAGATGAAACAAAAATAAATATGGTAAATTCCTATGGAAAGCGCTATGTTAGACGTCCTGTAAACAATGCTTTTATAAATTACAAATACACAAGGAGTATAGTCAAGCACGGTGGCGGTACAATCGATCAAAGGCAATACAAAAATATCTTAGAGCACACAATGATTCCCTACTCGGACAATCATTTGCCTATAACCTGGATCTTTCAGCATGACAATGACCCTAAACACACGGTCAATAGCGTCAAATGTTTCCTTAGCGAAGAGCGTATATCCGTGTTAGACTGGTCAGCAAATAGTCCGGATTTAAACCCGATAGAAAATCTCTGCTATATTGTTAAAAAGAAAGTCGCAAACAAACGTAACACCAGTCAAAACGAACAATATGAAGCATTTGTTGAAGCATGGAATTCAATCCCCCTAGAAAAATGTATGAAATTGATTGAATCAATGCCACGTCGTTGCAGTGCTGTTATTGAAAATAAGGGATACGCCACTAAATATTAATTATAACTATTGGTAGGCTGTGGATAGTAGCTATATCGTGAATAACAATACTAATTACTAATACTTTTTTGTTGTTGTTTCTAATTAGTTGACCATTATTGTTCATACCTTACAACTGATTTAAATGTTTGTCCGTAATGTAATATTGGAACTGCACTTGTGGGATTTATATTGTTTTTCAAATAAATGATAAATCGTTGAGCATATTCTTGTCCTATTTATTGTTTAATTTCAAAGTAAAAACTATTGCGGTGAAGTTTCTTACATAATGTCAAGGACCGTTGGTAGTGTTTCTAATTATACGACCGCCACTGTATATGTAGAATTATAAACTTGACCGACTTTCATATTTCAATTATATTAACAAATAAGACATGTCGCATGAGAAGGTATATAGTGAATTGGCAAATGTTCATTTTATTTTAATTATTTATTATATCAACAATAACAATGTATTATAACAATTACAACATTTACATACAATTGTGTATATTTTATAATAAGACAAAGTTAAAATATACACTTCGAATATAACTAACTCTTATCTTAGTCTCTTACAATTTAAATATATCATATCTCTTAACATATAAAATAGTAATTATAAACGCTTTGTGTGTTACCATTTTCTATAATTTTAGTATAAATGTAAAACGGAGATAACAATTGTACGACGATGACCATAGTAGATAGACATCGGAATTAATGCGTATTATAAGTATTGTTTAAGCCTCCGTCAAGTGACCGTTCTCAGTTCAGCGCAAAATGTATGTTTTATATCTAATACAAGTTTCCGCCTACGGTTTCATCCGCGTATGGGGTGAGGTATTCATAATGATCGGTTGAAATCGTAACAAACAAACAAACAAACTCACTTTATGTATTTATAATATTAGTAAGATTACCTACTATCTTCTATTGCTAAGAAATTAGATATTTCAATATCATAATAATTCTTATACGTGGTTTGATTAGTATGATTTCAGTTAAAAAAATTAGTAATATTTTTTGACATAGCATATTTAATCTAATTTCTGTTCTAAAGACCACTGAATTCAGGTTTCAGATCAAAGTAAACGATGGTCAGCAGCGGTCGTGTGTCGGGACGACACAAGCCGAGTGATGCACAAGCTGCACCCCCTGGACGGCCGGCCGCCCGACCCGCCGCCCGGCCACGGACAGCACTTCCAGCGACAGTCCAACCGCCTCTCTATGCAGTTCTCTGGCCCTGGGTATGACTTTCATTTAGAAAAAAACAAAAACAATTACTATATATATAACATAGCTAGCATTTTTAATACATGATTATTGTTGTATTTTTGTTTTAAATAAATTTTTGTATGGGTAATAAAAAAAAACGTTCGGTCTTTTTGAGTTTATTATTAATTCTCATAATCATTACCCATGTTAATTAGTTTTAACTTGACTTCCGCTACTTTTATCGAAAAGGGATTACATCATTGTTGATACAAACGTATGAATTCTTCGTTGATACATTACATTATAGCTGTCGATAACTTGTTTTATCTGAAAGCTAATTAATTTTCATGCAAAACACGATGATAAGCATATGCTTCAAGGTTTTGAAACATACATATATATTTCAAAGGTTTTTTTAATTAAAGAATTTCTAATACAGTATTTCTTTTTAAATAATTTCAGAAGCGGTGTGTGGTTAGATGCAGCTGAGCGAGTCCAAGTATATGAAAGTAAAAGCCTTCCTCGAGATGCTCGAAAAGAACCATTAGGACAAGATACTCCTCCCAGCAACAATCAGAACCATAGGTATATTGAATTTTTTTAGACATACACATCCTTAATGCAAATGGGCAAAAGTACCATCTGATGGTAAGGCGTCATCTCCGCTCATAAACATTACTGTTGTAAGAAGAATAATCTTTATTTTAATAATTTTTTAACTATGAGAATCAGGGAGCGGTACCTACACACACCCAGTTGGCCCAAAGTCAGTTGGCAAAAAAGTAGCATGATAAATAGTAAACTTAACGGGAGAGCACAGATTATAAAATTGTATATGTTCATACATTAACTCTTGAATAATAAACAATTTATTCCATAACTAAAGCATTAAAGTTATAACTAGAAAAATACAATAATAAGTGCACGAGTTTACAGTCTTAAATTATAATTTTACCATTTACTTATGACCTTTTACAATAACAGTGTCAACAGCAGAAGCATTTAACTTAGAAAATAACATCTGATAATTAATCATGGCTTATGATTATTTATAGTATTTTAAGTTATCTGCTGTGAGTATAAATATATGTTAAGGTTAATGACAAATTTGTTTACAGAGTCGAAGATATGTTGAGATGGGTGTCTGGAGTTAATAATGTGGCCAATGTACATACTGTCCAAGAACGACCTCTCGATCTTCTTCCAGAAGGTTAGTCAATTATTTGTATACAAAATGAGAAATGCAAAAGGCCAACACCCACCTTACTATTTGTAAAATACTTTACTACCAGCAAGTAGTTAATAATAATAGGCCTCCAGAAGTATTTCGGCCACGGCGACCAATCTCAAGAGAGATTAGACAATTGCGCATGACATATTATAGTGCACAAGTGTGTGCGCAAACACAGGTGCACTCTCGTCCCTAACTGTCATGAGCCGATGGGACGGCAAACCGACACGACGGGATAGAGTTCAGGCACAGGAACAACGGCTTTACGTCGTTTCCGAGTCATGGGAGTATACAAGATTCCAGACTTCGGGTGGCTATTAAGAATTTTCGACAGAAAAACTCAATAACTTTTTTTTTTGGACTTAACTAATAACTTACTTTACGATCACTTAGCTTTACTTTAATTTATTGTTTCCATGTAAGTGACGTTGTGTCTTTTATGGAAAACAAAAATATTTAAAATATATTGTAGAATATTTTATTAACTAATTCTTTTTTATCAGGAAATAGCGAAAGGGCCATATCGGGCATGGAAGTGCCCGTCAGTCCGAGTAGCAAACCAGTATCGAAAGCTATGCAGACAGTAACCGTCACTCTGATCAAAGGGGAAAAGGGGCTTGGGTTCACTATCACCACGAGGGACAATCCTACAGGAGGGCATTGTCCTATTTATATTAAGAATATTTTACCAAAGGTAATTATGATTGCAATTATATTAAGCTTAAAAATCAATTAATTATTATTATTGTTAAGATGTACTCATCTAAAGCATATAGCTTATTCCGACTACATGAAACTTAAAGAAAACGAAATCACTTTGTCATTTAAATAAAGCGAGCGAAGCCGGAAGTAAACCGCTAGTCTATGATATTCATTTTGGATTAGCGAAAAAATGGCGTTTTGTATGGCAAAGTTGTTATGAAGCTTTGAAAATAAAATGAAAATATACGAAAAGTAGTTAAATGTTCTATAAAATATACATATACATAATCCAGAACGGTTTGTAGTGCGCTATAATACATATTAGCAAATCGCGTGGAATAGGGAAATCTATGGTTTGCTTATATCTACTCCTTTGATCGGAAGAGGCTCATGGTACGATTTAAAATCCTGCCAGGCCACCGAAGCATCTGCAACTGAACTCGTTTTCATAGCGTTGTCCCGTGCTCGATGCTAAAAGTGTCGAAATTGTCGATCAAGTGCCGCATTCAACTGTTTGGCATTACAACGAGCCGTTATACACACCGATTGCGATCCCGGCAGGGTGCGGCGGTGTCGGACGGGCGGCTGCGCGCGGGCGACCGGCTGGTGTCCGTGAACCACGTGGCGGTGGCGGGCCGCACGCAGCAGCAGGTGGTGGCGCTGCTGCGCGCCACGCCGCCCGACGCCGCCGTCGAGCTCGTGGTGGAGCGCGCGCGCACGCAGGTACGTCACGGAGCCGTATACTGTCTGAGAACTATCGATATGATAATACTTTATTATCGGTGAAGTAGAATAATATTTATCTAAAACGAATATTTATTTATTTAATGTTCGCAGAGGGTGGAGCCTCAACGGAGTCCAACCAAATATACGGAAAAACCGATAGGGCCTGCGCCGAGTCCGCAGTCGAAGCCAATCGACACCAAACCTGAAAATGGTCGCGTTTCGAGCATGGTGAATGCCATAAACCATGGCAACAATAACTCGGTGAGAGGAAGGATACCAAAGAGCTCGTCGAAGGACGATCTATTGAAGGACCATTCGGTAGACGGTGCTCTACAAGAGGCCTTGAATTCTTCTTCAAATTCTGTAAGTAAATTATGTTTTTTTTATATAATATATGTTACAACACTTTTCAAATTCCTTGAAAATATTTATATGTAGGTAAATGTATTAATAAATTTGGAAGTAATTTTTTTTTTTTTCAGCTATTAGGTCTGCGTAACCGCCTAATTCTAAGGCTAGACGTGCCAGTCCACGATTCCGAAAAAGCTGGACTCGGTATCAGCGTAAAGGGAAAGGTTACAGTCGGACCGGACCCCCACGATTTGGGTATTTTCATTAAATCTGTACTTCATGGTGGTGCCGCGTCCAGGGATGGAAGGTAAAAAACCCACTGCTGCCAATGGGTATTAAGATTAATCCGTATTAGAATTTGTTTTGTTTTCTAAAATACTAATGGTATACTTGTAGTTTGGTGCAAGTCTGTTATTTTAACCTCAAACGACAAACAGTATAAAGTATACTTACCAAAATCAGATGGTTCAACTTACCGTTTCCCTACCTACCATTCATAGAAAAATATATGAGAATAATAAGTTGTAATACAAAAGTCTATGTGAATTAATATGTTGTAGATTACACACAAACGACCAGCTTCTCAGTGTGAACGGTGTAACGTTGGTCGGTCAGTCGAACTCAGAGGCGATGGAGACTCTTCGGCGGGCGCTTTTACATTCAAGGCCTAACGTACATGGTAGCATATCTCTCACTATCGCCAGGAGGACGGGTTAGTTTTATTTTAAAATATATATTATTAAATTGATGTAAAAATGTTATTGTTTTAAAGTATTTTGAGTTTTCTTTACAGATAGCATGGATAGCTTAGCGAGGTGGAAGGACGATACGCCACCGAACGGTAACGACACCACGAATTCAAACGAAAACAGTAATTCTCAAAACTTCAACACGGTTATATATAACACGTCGCACGACAAAGAGAATAAACCGCTCGATTATAGTCAGAAAAACGAACCCACTAAAGAAGGCTTCGACCACCACGACGGAAGAAGTAGCAAGAAACACGCCTCAATCATTACTATTAATAACAATAATAGTTGGGTGTCGAATCAGTCGGACGACAGCAAAGGCTACTTAGAAAGGGACAAGGAAACGATCCCCCACGACAGCAAAAGAGACAGCTTCGAGTGGAGCCGTCTGGACGGGTGGAACCCCGTCATAGACCGGCTGACGGGCCTGCGCAACGAGAGCTACTACATGGCCACGCAGGCGGACGCCCCGGTCGCCAACGGCCACCACTACCGCCCGAACCCGGGACACGTGCACATGGCGAGGTCTCCCCCCGCGCATCACAACGTCATCATCGAAGAGGATTACGGTACGGCGAGGTGAGCGAGCTCGATATCAGTGAACGGTCAAAGACCTCGTCGAGTGGAGTAGACTAGATATAGATTTTTATAATAATTTTATATCGAGTCAGTCAATCGTCTGTCTAACGAAACGCCGTCGCGGTGTCAGGGGCAGCACGGCGGGCGAGTCGGGCAGCGAGTGCGGCGGCGCCTTCAGCCGCGACGCGGTGGGGCGGCGCTCCATGTCGGAGAAGCGCCACGCCGCGCTCGACGCGCGCGCCACCGGCACCTACCGCAAGATCAAGGAGAACAAGGCGCTCACCGGTACGCACCTCCTGTACCGTCTCAGTCCTGCTGGCCGATTATTTAGCCGACTGCGCAGGACATGTTGTAGTTCACGAGTGTGTGCGGAAACACAGGTGCCTTCTCTATTTTCTCACTCTCGTAATCCGATGGGACGGCCATACGACGAGATCGGAGAGAGTTCAGGCGCACGACCCGACTTCCAGAACCCATTCTTTCAAACTCCGGGCTGCTACTGCGACCCGTTTAGTAGTCCGATCTGGGATTTGAACCTCGGGATCTGGTTTTATATCTAGCCGAAAGACCGACAACGCAGTCTCGAACTTATTTATTTTAAAACTTTCGACGACTTCGTGATAAATCGTGATATATATTTTAGGTAAATCGAGTATTTCCAACTTATTTCATCATAAACTTTCGCTTCCAGCCTTGCAAGTGGGTCCGTCGCTTGGAATGCGGAAATCGTCAAGTTTAGAATCTCTTCAGACAGCGATACAGGAAACTAAAAGAAACCCAATCCGCAACGAACCCATCTACGCACGAGCTCACCCACGTAAGTTGTAGAGTTTATTTTGAGTTGATTTTGAACAAGAAAAACGCTAATATTTTACGCATCACATTAAAATGTATGGACATTAGTGCTTATGTTCCTAATACTGAATTATTAAGCATCAGCTTAGAATGTATTTAAATTTTGTTCCTATATTATAAGTGTACTTGCTAATATTTTGAAAATGGATTATATTATTGTAGCGCTGAAACACTGGCTGACCGACGACAATGCAGCGCCCGATACTATAGTACGAGGGTCACCGCAACAATCGTCGCTATCACACAAGAAACCTTCACTTCTTAAATCCTTATCTACAATGTTCAGGTATGTACAATGTTCTAGTATAAAAAATTTTAAATAATAATATCTTTTATTTGTTGTTAATATAGGGTTTTCCAATAGGGACGCTTGAACTTTGACAGCTGATTGCGGCCATGTTGTTTGAGTGACAGCTGTCAAATGCAGTGTGTTATATTCATTCCGTCCTCCCAAACCACCATGGCAGGTAACAGTGTCGAGCAGCACGTGCAAATCATAAAATTGTTTTATGAAAATGGGTCTTCAGTTCGAGCAACGTTCCGCGCACTTCGCCCGTTTTACGGTCGCGATGATCGTCCTGCCGAGTCGACTATCCGTCGATTGGTGGACAAATTCGAGTCAACCGGGTCAGTTAACAATCAGCCGGTTCCCGTGCGTCAACGTAACGCGAGATCTGCCGAGAATATCGCCGCTGTGCGCGACAGTGTTCTCGAAAACCCGCGGCAGTCAATTCCGCGTCGCGCACAGGAACTCGGCCTTTCGCAGACGACAACTTGGCGAATTTTGCGTTGTGACTTGAGCCTGCACCCGTACAAGATCCAGCTGACCCAAGAGCTCAAGGTTAATGACCATAGACAGCGCCGTGTGTTCGCTGACTGGGCATTAGAGCAGTTGGAAGTTGACGCCGATTTTGGCAAAAAAATCATCTTCAGCGACGAGGCGCATTTTTGGATGAATGGCTATGTCAACAAGCAAAATTGCCGTATTTGGGACGAGACCAATCCACACGAGGTTCACCAAGTGGCAATGCACCCGCAGAAAGTGACTGTTTGGTGCGGATTTTGGGCCGGAGGCGTGATTGGTCCGTATTTTTTCGAAAACGATAATGGTGTGGCCGTCACCGTCAATGGTGAGCGATACCGGTCGATGATAACCAACTTCTTTTGGCCTGAAATCGAGAATATGGATCTGGACAACATGTGGTTTCAACAGGACGGCGCTACGTGCCACACAGCACACGCTACGATGGAAGTTCTGCACGAGCAATTTCTGGACATGGTCATCTCGCGCGGAGGCGACGTGAACTGGCCACCGAGATCGTGCGATTTGACCCCGCTGGACTTTTTCTTGTGGGGTTTTCTTAAATCGCAGGTCTATGCCAACAAGCCGCAAACCACCGATGCCCTCAAAGTCAACATACGCCACGCCATCGATCAAATACAGCCCGATTTGTGCGCCAGAGTCATCGAAAATTGGACCTTTCGTGTGCGCGCCACCAACCGAAGCCGTGGCGGTCATTTGAATGATGTCATATTCCATACATAATAGGGTCGATAGACCTTCCAAATAAAAAAAAAAATTCTACATGTATTTTTTTTTGCATTTCAAAGATCAAGCGCCCTTAATGGAAAACCCTATATAAGAAAATTATGAAAACTGAAAACATATGGTATAAAATTTATTACTATATAAAAAGTGCATTTAGTAATAAACTCATACAAATAAATTTTAAATGTCTGTCTGTGATTTGAAAATACCTGCTTATTTTTACTTAAATCACAAACTATCTTTTATTTTTAACTACCGTTAACACCCGTATAGTTTAATTACTTTGTATGTGGAACTCAAATGGGCATTATGTACACTAAAATAGCAGATTTCGAAGAATTTTCGTGACTAATTGTAATTGAATTCCACTAATTAATTTTAGTAGTATTGAATATGATAAAAAAAATTAAGTTTTAGTTATAAAAAAACAAATAATTTTCCAATCTAAAACGAAAGCTAATTTAATATATCTATTTCTTTATTTCAGAATCGGCAAGCCACATAAGAAGCCTGAAGCTGATTTATACGGCAGAGCGCAGCCGGGGCGGTCCTCGGAGAAATCGCTGTCACGGGAAGCACTGGAGAGGCACAGAAAAGATGAACGATCGAACGAAGCGGAGTCAGTTCAACCCGCTAGGTATATTTCATAAAGAATTTACTATACATTTATTTGAAAAAAATAAAATAAGCCGCTTGCCTGACGTCAATTCATCTTGGGAATAGTTTGCTATATTTTGGTTTGTCGCCTCCGTCGATTGAGCACTTTGTGTGCGTGCTTGGCGGATGCACTTGGTTGTCTCTTACGACACGCACGGGTTAAGATGCGGTGTCTCTATTCCATTGTGCCATTAGTATTCTATTATTTTATGTTACATTTTTCATGTAGTTAGATTACTCTATTCAGATCGACATGGTTCTCGTTTTATTGCTTAGATTTGATTTTTAATTTATATTGTTTTTTTTTTTTTTAAACCAATGACGCATAATAATGTTAATTTAATATGACAGTATGTTTTTTTTTTCAAATAACATGATAAGCAAATTTATTATGTTTTAATAATAAATTATAATACAATACAATATTTTAATTATTATTGAAAATATGCATTCATCTCATGAATATAGCTTCCAACCACATGAGAAGTAAAGAAAAATAAAAGATGAATTTGGCTGATTCTACTTTAAACTTTGCTCAACACCTTTTGCGAACACGAGTTCGCAATAAAGAATTTTTTAATTTAGAATGTTTCCGAACGAACCGCGTTGTAGCGGCACTAACGTGTGGGTTGTGGTCGCAGGGAGGCGCGCGGCGGCTCGGAGCGGCGCACGGCGCCCGCGCACGCGCACGTACGTACACGAACACCTTGGGCTTATTCAGTTATGATGAAAGCTTTAATACCTGATAAAAAAAGACATTTTTTGAAGTAATATTTATAAAAGATTGTTTTTTTTTAAATATATAAAATAGAAGACATATCGGATTATGATATTGAATATATCGAAGGTTTAAGGTTAACCTTTCATCCTGTATCAATTGGATTGGACTAATTTATTTTCAAACATTTAATTATAATTATAAATACATAAATTAATGAAATAAATAATACTATTGTAAACGAGATTATTATTACAAACGCATTTAAACAAAGACTAATTTTTAATATTGTCTTTTAAAAACATTTTTTCAGGTTTATGGTTAACTTAACGATCATTTAATTATTCGTTATATAACAGGTGATGGAAAATGCGTGGGGTCCGACTGGACACTACGTGAATTACGAGGAAATACAACAAAACTTGAAGTGAGTTTCATTTACTTAATAATCAAAGATTTTTTTTTTAATTTAAAATACTAACAATTAAGATTACTTTTAATATAAAACGATATTGCCAGACATAAGATCATGTTTTTCCACAAAACTCGGCAATAGCTCTAAAACAAAGGTAGACAAAGTTATACATTTCATTATTTATGTAAATTTACTTTAATATGTATGTACCGCCATTGTGACAAAACATTGTTTTTTTTTTAATATAATCTTATATTTACTATTTTACTATTCAATCCTAAAGCTTGTGTTAGGAGATATGACGACAATTTTATTCGTGGGATCAGCATCGAATCTTTGAAATCCTTAGGCGGCTCTTGTACCGTTAAACTTGAGACTTTTTTATAGGATTGTCTGGCGAACGAGCATATGGGCCACCTGATGGTAAGTGACCACCAACGCCCAAAGACAATAGCATTGTAAGAAATGTTAAACATCGCCTATGCGCCATTAACCTTGGGAACTAAGATGTTATGTCCCTTGCGCCTGTAATTACACTGGCTCACTCACCCTTCAAACCGGAACACAACAGTACCAAGTACTGCTGTTTTGCGGTAGTATATCTGATGAGTGGATATAACCTACCCAGGTGAGCGGATATAACCTACCCAGATGAGCTTGCACAAAGACCAACCACCGAGTGACTATAAATATTGCTCTTTTAGAAATCTACTAAAATGTGCAATACAAAAGTCACGAGTTTATTTTATTTCGTGGTAAACACGATTTCAATTTTTTATTTTTAAATCAAGAGCATTTGGGTACAAGAGAGCGTGAAAAGATAACAGATATAAACATAATAATCGATAATCGTAAAAGACAAAAGAGCGCATCCAATACAATAGAGTTTAACGTACCGATATTAAATCTAACTGAAAACAACAAGAAACTCAGCGGTAACACTTACTGAAAATAAATATATACAATAAATACAATGTTTTTATATGAATATTAAATAATAAAATACTCGAAACTAAATCAGATCATGTACTTCTTATATGAATATGATTAAGAATAAGGTCCTCCAGACCGATTTCGGCCACGGCGGCCAATCTCAAGAGAGATTAGCCAACTGCGCAGGAGATATTATAGTGCACAAGTGTGTGCGCAAACACAGGTGCACTCTCTTTTCCTTAGCTCTCATAATCCGATGGGACGGCAATCCGACACGACCGGAAAGAGTTCAGGCGCAGGACCAACGGCTTTACGTGCTTTCCGAGGCACGAGAATGTACACACTTCCAACTTCCAGACTCCGGGCTGCTACTGAGAATTTTCTGACAGAAAAACCCAATAACTATTTATTGGCCCGACCTGGGAATTGAACCCAGGACCACCGGGTCTGCAGCCTTATATCTAGCCACTAGACCAACGAGGCAGTCAATATGATTATAGTGTATATAGATAGATCATGTTTTTATGTAGTTATACAGTGTGTAAGAAACTGTCCGATCCGTTATTGGACATCGTGAGTCGTTTTTATTTGTGTAATTATTTTGAAAATACTAAGTACAAAAATTACCCAGAATAAAATTTAAATTGAATTTAAAACATGGGCGTGGGCCACAGCGCTCGGGGGGTACTTTTCTGTCGGGTAGCTAGGACATGAGGTCATGACCTCAGTTGATCCTAGGCTTCGCTTATCAGCTGTTGTCAATCGATTGGTCACAGTAGTAAGAAACCGATATTTATGCAGCTCTGAAAATACCTTATTGTTATATGTCCGAGTTGAGATCGTGTGTCAAATCGTTCGATATGGATGCCAATGCGATGGCTGTGGCAAAGATGTTGTTCCATGTGTTTGTCATGTATTTACAACAGCGATACAGGTCTGGCACCGTTGCACATAGTTGGCACGGAAGCGTTTGTCCGTTTACTGAGAGTGTGAGCTGGGTGATCTGTGGCTTTTATAATTTAGTTGGCAGACAATATGCCGTCCCAGTCGAGTCTGAGCGTAGTGTGCATAAGAACCGACACCGATTTTTTTTTTATTGTATAGATTGGCGGACGAGCATGTGGGCCACCTGATGGTAAGTGGTCACCAACGCCCATAGATAATGGCATTGTAAGAAATGTTAACCATCGCTTACATTGCCAATGCGCCACCAACCTTGGGAACTAAGATGTTATGTCCCTTGTGCCTGTAATTACACTGGCTCACTCACCCTTCAAACCGGAACACAACAATACAAAGTACTGCTGTTTTGCGGTAGAATATCTGATGAGTGGGTGGTACCTACCCAGACGAGCTTGCACAAAGCTCTACCACCGAGTAAACACATGTCACATTTAAAAAAATGCTTGAACGCGTCTATTACAATAGAAATAATTCACTCACCGAAACGCAATTTTCACACCAAGAGACCTTTTTTATCGAAAACACGCTAAAAAATTGGGCCCTGTTCTGCAAAGTTATAATATACGTTTTAAACTAAAGCTTCTAGCTATACAATTAATAAAAAGTTTTTAAGCGAAACAGAGTAATGTTTACTATTTAGATGCGGGTATCGTTTAAATATTGAAATGTTCGAGTGCTATGTCGCGTAGTTTCTCATAAGTGTGTTCGCGTGTGTGGCTCGCAGCTGGCGGCGCGAGAAGCTGAGCGAGGTGCAGATCGGCCAGCTGCGGCGCGACGACCACGCGCACCACGACAGGTACCGCACACTCCCGACACCCTCCCGACTCCCTCCCGGCTCCCTCCCGGCTCCCTCCCGGCTCCCTCCCGACACCCGTCTGACACCCTCCCGACACCCTCCCGACACTACCAACACCCTCCCGACACTACCAACACCCTACCGACACTCTCCCGACACCCTCCCGACACCGCCCCGACCGGTAACCGGCCCGAACGCGCAGGGGACGCACCTGATGGTGAGTGACTACCGCCACACATGGACACCTGCACCTGCATATGATTCGAAAGTTAATGTAATCAACAAAAAAATATTGTATTTCTCACAATACAGACGATTTTTGTCATAACTATTTGTAGAGTAGCGAGTTGGATTGCGAAATGATAACACTGTCTCTGATGTTCAGCAGCAGTAGTGAACATGTTGGGATGAGCAGTTACCGACACCACCTAATATTGAGTCACTTATTTTACACACGACTGGCATATCATCTTTAGGAACTACTTTAAAGTACCCGCGGTAACGTTTATGGGCACTACTAAGCATCTGATATGATTAAGGAAGTTTCTCAATATTAAAACAATATAAGATTTTTGCCCTGTTGGGCTGATCGATAAAAACACATCTGTAGTGCGGCTAGACCATCTACTGATTAACAAACAAAAAATAATCCTCGAGAAACAATACGAAATTCGTAATATCTAAATCTCACTTTTTTTAAATGGGCCTAGTTAGCTAAATTACTTTCTTCTCTAATTAAAGCTTAGAGACTTTTACTACTGCTAATTAAAGTTTGTATTATGAGTTGGATTTGTAATTAAACAGAATAAAAAATCCTATTATTTCATTACGATAAGTGCTTTGTGTGGACGATACATGCACAGAGAAATAATGTATCCAAAATTTATCACTGTGATGATATTTTTCAGTTAAAGCTTAGTATAATAAAATATGATTCAGTATCATAAATGTTAAACGTTCATAGCAATTAAGATAAAGATAAGAGACAGGATAATAATTGCACAGACTTGCGCGCCAAGGCCATTTCGTAATCACCCGTGAGGACAACCCGCAATAGATATTTAAAACACAGGGAATTAAAACAAGCCAGAAATATCATAAATTAAATTTAATATGCATTACGTTTTAAAATATATAATATTCATATTTTAGAAATTTTTAAAGTTAATTATGTAATTAAGAAATAATTATCTTGTTACTATAAAAACTTATCGTGGCCAAACCAGGTCATTATTGCGGAAACATAAGCAATAGACAAGATCGCAAACATATTTAAATATTAATATACAAGCTTTTTAAATTATTTGACAGAAATTAATCGAGAATTCCTTTTTTATGATAAGGATATAATAAAAATCTTAGATTTCTAAAATGTTTTATTCTTTTTATACTTCATTTTTAATAAGCTATGTTTGAAACAATTATTAATTATAACTTCAAAAAGCAAGGCTGACAAAATTAAGACAAAATTCAGTTTCTTTTTATAGGTTTAACTGTAAAAAACTAACAAAATTATTATTTTCTTATAAAAATATAGTTGTTTATTATAAAATTGACAGCTAAGAAACTCCTAACTATATTATTATTTTTATAAAATAGGTAAGCTATGCAAATGGGTCGCGGTCATAGACTATGTCCCGTTAGAAATATTAACCATTCCTTTTATCGCCAATAATATATCAAACTTGGGAACTAAGATGCTATTTCTCTTGCGCCTGTAGTGATACTGGCTAACTCACTCTTCAAACCGGAGCACTGGCGGTAGACTATGTGTGTGTGGATGTGAATAATTACATTATTTCGTTATCGAGTAAGTCCCAGTACCGTGGGTCCATTCAATTTTGTAAAGGGCCTTAAAAATTATGCATTTCTGTTGACCCCAAATTGGGTCCATCATGTATGGTCGGTTCGAACCATACAAAATACATAGTAGACTGTATAGAAATACAGACGATTGCAAACATAATTACTCGTAATTCATGTACCTATACTCAAAGCCTTACCTGATTCTGTCTGTATTCTTACGTCAATAATACTTTATGTCAAATAAAATGTTTTGTCTATTCAGGAAGCCTAATGATACATTTAGATTATTTAATAAAGCAGTAGCTCAGTTCATGTTTAAGTAAATTCTAGCTACAAACGTTTGGTTAAAAAAATTCGTATAAAATTATACAAGGAGATAATAAAGAATTAATTTAAATTATAATTAATTTAATTTTCATTATATTAGTCCGTCTGGGTAGGTGCCACGCACACACTTATAAGATATTATACTAAATACTAAAAAATAATACTTATTATTGTTAAGTTCCGGTTTGAAGATTGCGGTATTCTACCGCAAAACAGCAGTAGTCTGTATTGTTGTTGTTGTGTTCCGGTTTGAAGGGTGAGTGAGCCAGTGTAATAACACGCACAAGGGACATAACATCTTAGTTCCCAAGGTTGGTGGCACGTTGGCAATGTTAGCGATGGTTAACATTTCTTATAATGCCATTGTCTATGGGCGTTGGTGACCACTTACTAATAGGTGGCCCAAACGCTCGTTCGCCTTCCTATACAAAAAAAATAAAAAATAAAGAAAGTAAAAGTGAGTAAGCCAGTGTGGCTATATATAGACCCAATGTTGGTGGCGCATTGGCGATGTAAGGAATGGTTAATCATTCTTACATCGCCAATGTCTAAGGGCGGTGGTGACCACTTACCATCTGGTGGTCTACCTACAGCAAAAAAATCGACATTGTATCATAAATATACTTGATCATACTCTAATACTAATTTACCTTAGTAGTTAGAGGTAAATCTTATCATTAATTCGTTAAAAAAAACGAAAATGAAAAACTTCACTGACTTAGCTCATTAGCAGTGAACAGTTTTTATAATTGATATTGGCACAATTTGTCACTCGAGTTTTAACGTCATCACTTTGATACCTGCGTCGTTGAATATTAGCTGGAATAGGAGCGCGATACGATAAGCTACTTCAAATATAGGCTTTAAAAATCCATATTTTCTTTGTTAATGCGTCATATTTATTCCACATCTAAAATCAATTAATATGTATATGTTTTGTTATAAACAAAAACCTCAGTAAAGTTTTCAATTATATAACCGCTTACGATTCTTGATTAAACAGGTCTTATGTAGTCATAATATGAATAAAGTTCAACTAATGGGTTGTAAATGTCAAAGAGCATTTCGGAGCAATACATTATATTTAATTGTTACAGATAACGATAAAATACGTGAATCATATATTA
Organism: Nymphalis polychloros; assembly: GCA_905220585.2. Taxonomy (NCBI): domain Eukaryota; kingdom Metazoa; phylum Arthropoda; class Insecta; order Lepidoptera; family Nymphalidae; genus Nymphalis; species Nymphalis polychloros. The sequence goes on from HG992247.1 coordinate 9,325,624, forward strand.
GATTTTTTTTTTTATAAAGTTTATATGATAAGAGACCTTCACAGTATCTAACACTGTGTAATACGCAATAGTGCAAAAGTAAGTAAATAATGTTTCCAAAACAAACAATTGTTATACGGTCGGGCAAAGGCACTTCACATGTGAGGGAGCTTATACACACAGAACATTCAATCCAACACAATTAACATGTGTCCTTACGACGTTTTCCTTCATTGCCAAGCAGTAGATGTTAATTTTACACAAATTTCGCACGTGGAAACCGCAATACAAATCTACACTCTTTAGTTAAGGCTAACGCTATCCGTCCACTAGGTCACTTCGTAAAATATACGGATGACCTTAACTTTAATAAGTATTTACGCATTAAGTACTAAATGAGTTAACTATACACTTTGTTTCCTGCTCCGTGCCGGTGGGACGGTAAGATGCAAGTGTTTCGAAACGCCACACTAATTGCTAGTCTCGACTGTCTTGAGCTAATTTAGCGTTCATAAATTGTCGTAATGCCCTTGCCTCACTTACTGCTAGACAAGATAGATATACCATGTTCGATCCAAATATGTACATATACGTTTGTAAGAATCATGTGTCATGTTGTATAGACAGAAAATGAGAATGACTTTGTTTTGATACTTGTTTAGAAACAACATATGTAGATATAATTAAGAGTTATTTCTTATTAAATCACTTAAGTAATTAGTAAGTAGTGAGTATGATGAAGTAGTTTTTATATGAAAGTTTGATACTAAAAAAAAAAGAAGATAAGAAATTTAAGTCTACATTTTAATCCTTTTATTTTATTTTTTTGTTATTTGTTTTATATAATTAAAATTGTATGTGTTTAAAAATACCCGTAATTTCTTTTGTTGATTGCATTTATTAATTAATATTATAACAAAAAAAAATATCTACAGTCGGCGAACTGGAGCGGGCGGCTATCATTCGCAGCGGTCTTGCAAAGAGAGCGGCATCCGACCGCAGTCCAACTACTACGAGTACGAAAGCGCTCCGCCGAGAAGACCCGGGAAGCTGTCGCATTACCACTGAGCCCTGGACTCGTGGGCTGATCGCGGTGGACATTATCTTCCGAGATCCGATGCCTTGTACACATATGTATGATGAACATTCGCATCGGAAAACTCCAGAAATTGGAATATGTTTGTTAGAAGATTCCGTGTCATAAAATGTTGTATTTTATATAAAGTGAAATATATCCAACTGTTAGTACTACAGTCGGACTCGTTTTGTAAATATCGACTAGGCTATGAAGTACATTATAAGTTTTCGTAAAATTAGAAGCGCTACGGACCACCAATTTATTCCTTTACATGCTTGATAGGTACAAATGAATTATATCATTAAATGAAAACGGATTAGGAATTGAATAGGAAATTTAAAATATTAGGGCACAAAATACTGATTTGAAAACGTATAATCAGTCATAGACAATTGCACGGCCGGTTTTTCTAAATATTTTACTATAATAATCATATTTGGCACATATAAATCACATTTTATATACATTGTCGATGGACAATTAATTTATTTTCTAGCAATACTGGTGAATTTGTAAAACTATACTATAAGTTGAACTGCTTTTAGTAACTGTTATTGTTCACGAAGTGCTTTAGTCAGATTTGGAATTGATTATAAAAACTGTTGCCATTCTGATGTTGGCTTTATTTTTCTATCGTATGTTTTTAGTTGCACGTCGTTTGACGTCACTTAATGTCAAGAGGAAAATGAGTGAGTAAATAACGCGATAAAAGTAGTTCTTAGTATCCGATAGAATTGCGAAAATTCACACGAATAGACCGTGTGTTTTTTATAATATATAATTATTTAAATATAAATATATTTGGTTATCATACAAAACAAAACTTGAATTTGATTTTGAATCGTGCTACCACTAAAATGTTGCCACATCAATAAATCATTATTACAAATTATTATAAAGTAATTAACATAAAGTTATTATAAATTTTAAAAATACACGTCATTTCAAGCATTTATGATTTTAAATTAACCATTGTAAGGAAATTTTTCATATTTTTATTATCTCACGATAAATTACCAAACTTTTCAGTGACTAATGTAAATTTATTCTGGTTCTGTGTTAATAAAAACTCGTTTCTTTTTATTAAATTTTTTAATTAATATAATTTTTTAGTTTTTATGTATTTGAAACGAATATATTAAATACTAAAAATTTACACGAATTATGAATATATTGTAACTTTGGTTAAACAGCAAACTACTTATTATTAAATAAACTTAATTGAATTATTAAACTCCCGAGTTTCTCGATAAATTTAAAATTATTATTAAAGTTAAAATAACTTATTATTTTTATAATATTCTCATAAAGTCAATTTGAAAACGCACTGGTGATTTGCAACTGTCTAGAAATCACCCTGACGAGGAGTTCAAATATAAAATCTAAGAAGTCCAAAAATAAACTAGTTCGCTATAATCTCATTTTCCACAATTTAATAAAATTAAAATCATGTTTTAATTGCCATTTAAATATGGTCGTCTTATAATGTAAACTTTTTTTTATTTAATATTTCTAAAAAACAAACTATTATTCACGTCGCTAACATTCAACAATTAGTTTCAGCGACAAAAATTCATATTCACATTACCTTGTCCGGGGTCTTGGTGATTGTCAAGACTTACTATCGCTCTACATAACAATATTATTAAAAATATCATGTGTTAATAAATAATCTTACAATATAATGTAAAAATTCAACGACCCCATCTCACCAAAACATACCGTCTTACATTCGATACTTAATTAGAAGATGTGTGCTACACCTTCTAATTAAGTATCGTAGTCATCCACTATCTATCTATCCACATATAAGATAACTAACTTTTGCCGCTCAGGTGCCACACATTATTTTTAATTTGTATTTATTATATATACCTACGTAAATAAATTCAATATGCATAAAAGTCAAAAATTTATAATCTGATACTTTGCGCGACTTACCGCCTTATTCATAAACTTTATTTAACTGGTGATTAGTTAAAGAATATTTTGTCTTCTTCTTTCGTATGTCAAATCAATAATGACAGAAAGAGACAAATCAGTGTTTAGCTGAACAGTAATTAAGCAACGTTTATAAATAAGGCCGTTAATCTAAGTTTTAACTTTTGGTTTTTTTTGTGCGATCTTTTTAGCCGTATTCTATTCTAATGCACGTGTGAGTTAATTGGTGATTAACACTTTTTTTTTTAATTGAATATATTTGTTATTTGATACAAAAATATTGAAGCGAACTCACATTAAGCAAGTAATGTGTAAATATTTTTCATATTAACTTTAAGCAAATAAATGTTAGGCTATAAATTATGTATATTACATACATTCCTACTTAATTCCGCGTTTAAGTCCAGAAATCAAAGAAGCTTTAAAACATCGACTAGTTTATAAGATAAGCGGTAACAAAAAAAAAAATGTTTACTTTAAACGACTGAGTTTGGATGTTTCAATGATAAGTATTATTTGTATCCATGAGTATATTAATAAATTAAAAAAAAAAAAAAAACCACGATAATTATATTTCAATATATTATATACGTGCTTGAATTTTTCTCATTATTGTGATATTATCGTTGTAATTAATTGATATATTAAATACCGGTTCATTATGGTGATATTATTGGAATTTTTTTTTTTAGGATAAAATTTAGTTTATAAATATTTCTCATGTAAATAGAAGAGTTAAACAATCGCTTAGTTCAATTTTATAATTATATTCGATATTATTTTACGATTTTGTATTGTTATAATATTATGAACAAATGTTTAAAATTAAATTTTGCAAATGTATCGTTTGCATATGCGTGCCTATAGTTTGTGTATAGACATGTCCGTTCAAGTGGGTTATCGTTTTGTATAATTTATGAGATTATAATCATAACGATCGGCCATCTGTACCTTAAATAAATAAGTATTATCTATGTTTTGTTGTATTTATTTCCCAAACACTTTAATTATAATTGTTTTATGCAATAGCAACATTTTGAATTAGGTAATAGGTGCCTTGTCTAGGATCAGTTTTATTAAAGCGGAGAGTTTTTATTTTTCATTTCAATACCCTTAGGAAATAATATTTATTTATTTCTTTTATTTATTTATATGCTTTATTGTACACACAGTAACAGAAACATACATTAATAAATTCCGGTAGCACAAAATGCGGTCTTATCGCTAAGAGAGCGATTTCTTCCAGACAACCTTTGGGACAAGGACATTAGCTTAATAAAGCGGTGGAGATGTACAGGTCAAATACTTTAGCGAAAAAATTGTTCTATTTCACTACTATACATAATACTAATATACTATATACATACACACGTGTCTATACATATTTAATAAACTAAATACATGTCCATCATTACATAAACTGTATATAAATTATATATATAATATAATAAAATAATATATTTATAAATACATATAATAAAGTAATAATAAATAAATATGTAGCTAAGATAGTTTTAATAATAAGCAATGGGGCGCGATAATAAACAAAACCAAACCGAACAGGTATTCATAAAGTTAAATAGTACGCCTTAAATCGGGTTTTAAACGTGTTGATGGATTGAGATCGTTTTAAGTGAATCGGTAAGGAATCCAAAAACGAACTGCTTGGACGGAAAAGGAATTAGAATAAAAACAAGAAGAATGAGAAGAAATTTTAAGAATAAGATTTTCATCAGATCGTGGAGTGCGGCCATGAGTATTGCTTGCTGAAAACCTTCTTGAACTCTGTTTGGTTTTATATTGTTTTACTTGCAAATTACTCTCCCTTTGTAAGAAAATGGTTTATTTTATTTTATAAAAAAAATCGAATCTGAAGCCTGCTTCATATACACACCGACTTACCAGTATATATACATAAATAATTGACATTTATTAGGTGCGTTATAGGTGGTAGGGCATTGTGAAGGTCTGACTTGTGCTTGCAGTGTCTATTGACGAAGGTGATTCGCTCTTCTGCCTGCTTAACATAAATTTAAAAATATGTAATACCTACTTATTGTCTTGCAAGTACGCAAGTTTGTTTGAACTCTGTTTTGAACTTACATTTTCCCGACAGTAGCGTATACAGACAGTAAAAGTATTTGAAAATGAAACAACGATAATGAACAGTTATCAAGATATGTGATGTTATGGGTAAATAAAGAATAGAAAATCATATTTCATTCAAAATGTTTTTTTAAGTCCGTAATAAGCTGAACGTTATCTTCAAAAGCAGTATGTTACACGACATGTATTTAAAAAAGGTGAGTATGATTCGATTATTATAGCTTTTATTTTTTGTCAAATTGTTTAGTAAAATACACTTAACTCGATTACTTGCGATTGTCGTGTAACCGAGCACTTATCTAAACTATATGGTTGTTAGAAAGGGCAAGGCCGACGCTCGCATGTCTTGTACAATTTATCGCAAATTGCATTAGTTCCTTATTTTGATTGTCCTTAGAAAATAGTACATCTACGTATTATACGCCTACGCCTTATTGTTATTCAAATATTTCAAGAAAATTAGACGAAAGGTACAATAGAACATACCAAATATAAATAGAAGTAGTATGTACTTTAAAAAAATAGTTAAAGAAATACTCATAATAAATATAATATAAACTTGATTCAATATACAAAGTATTCCACTGCAATACATTTTTTTTTTAATTTTGATTGACAATCAATTAATTTAATTATTATTATACCTGTTCCATTATCGATATATTTTTTAAATTTCTTCATTGACAATTTGGCGTTGATAGGAGAGGAAATAAGCAGTTTAACTGTCAAAACTAGACCGTCACTAATATTTTAAAATGGTTGCACCATCCTGATTTTAAGTGGTTTGTTTTCAATACTAAGATTAAGCCCGGTAATAGTTAATCACAATATTAATGTACAATATTTTCAATTTATTTATGCGAGATATTGTGTTATCTATAGACAATGTTATTAATAAAACTTAGTCAAAATAAAAAGTTTGACTACCTAAGTAGGTATCTATTCTGTTTTATAGGGAAATGGATTTTATTAATTACTAACCTGCATCTATATAGATTATCGGTGATTCATTTGAATTAAATTATTATACCCAATCAAAAGACAATCGTTTGAATAGATTAATGAGAACATTTTTGTAAACAAATTATATATAAAATGAAGATTATATTGTCATAAGTCATTATGACATGTTAATAAATATCTAGACATATTCTAGGTTTATTTGTCTAGTATGAAATTTCTTAATTGTAACTAATATTTGTTTTAATATGAGCTACTGTTCGCTCAATATAAGTCGTGTGTGTAAGTTTGAGAATCGCCCGCCGCAGGCGTGTAAGCACAGCAACCGTCACGTTGAAGCTCATTTTAATCAAAGAATAATAACGCTTAGAAGGAGTGTAGGCCCAAGCGAATTGAAGTCATTCAATTTCATCCAAATAGGTTCAATACATTTGACATCACGTCAGCCATCACGATAGTGTCATAGTAAACAACTCGCGCAGTTTTATTAAAAATGACTTACTGTGTAGTTAAAGCTTGTCACAACGCTACTCTAAAACTAAATACTGCTAAATAAGGAAAATTAATCACATTTCAGCCGTAAGTACTATTTGACAACTTATAATTTTAGGTAACACATATACATTCATCAAAACAAAAATAATTTGTAAACAAAAGACGTTATTACAATAAAAATGTTGTCAGGTATGGAAAAAATATTTACCATGAGTGCTTAATATTTTAAATAATAAAAATCTTATTATTATTTAAAATTAATATTTTTAACTTTTTTAAATTAGATATAAAACATTAGCTGTTCATATAATATATTTTCTCTGTTGCACTCATACTCCTATTTGCTCTGCGCACGCTTATTTTTCTGCTTTTGTTTTTCTCTCATTGAGAAAAACTTGGTCTCACTTGCACTCATGCTTTTTCGTGCGCCGCGCACGCGCACAAATTATGTGTGAATGCGGTTACTTATTTTCTTGAATAAAAATAAAAGCTAAAGCTATATATTACGTACGTACGTCACCGAATAAGAACTGTCTATATCATGACATATCTAATATATGGAATCTTTTCCAATAACTCAATTTTATATTATAGCACCATATAAAACAGCGGATACGTAAAATCCCATGACGTCAATCGAAAAGGTTGTCCCAGAGATAATTTATCGTAAAAGGGAGGCAAAATATCTGTCGGAAGCGAGTTTAGAAGCTTCGCACGAAGATTCAAGTTTACGGGGGAATAACATGTCGCTGAGTTAATCATATTAAAATATCATGTGCACACGTCATATGCTCATAACCAACTTGTTTAGAATGTACCTGCTTTTATTTTTTGTCATTTAATATATTATGTAAGCCTCGTTTGAAATAAATGTCTTACGTAAATAGGAAATTGTATTTATGAAATAAAAACAATACCTATTCGTATCAAAGACCATTTGGCTGAAAGTGGCTTTGCAACCTTACACAAGTTAATTGCTTTACTCCGTTATAGCTGTTTGGTAAGTTTTAACACTGTATTTTTTTTTCTTATCTTCTAATATTTATATATATATCTAATAATTCTTCAAATATCTTTCAAATTTATAGATTATTTAAATATACAAACAAAATAGGCTGAAGTACTAAAACAACATCGTAAAAGTAATTACTTATTGCTTAGACCACGATAGGTATTTCTCAAGCTGTAGCTTATTTTAGTGTTTTATTGCATTATAAAACTTTTTAGAAGGTATTATTTATGCGTTCAAAGTTAAAGGTAGCTTAAAAAATTTTATATATACATATATTTGACTATTTTTAATTTATCTAGATTATATTATATATTGCAAGGAGTGCAAGGCCAATTACCCACCAGGAAAACCGCAAAGAACGTAACAGATTTAAATCAAGTAATTTAATTGCTTGTTTACTATTAACTAAAGCGCTAAACTAGTTCATTGCTTAAGAGGATTTCTAAGAAAGGTAGTTTTGACACTTACGCGTAGCCTCGAAGTTATTATCTATGCTTTGTTAAATATTCTTGACATATATTTTGATTTATTTCTACTCTGTTGCTCTAGTGGGCTAGCTTATGGGGCTGCAGATACTGAAGTCCTGGGCTTAGATCAGGGTCAGGCAATAGAAAGTTGTTGAGTTGTTTGACACTTACCTGCCTCGGAAAGTACGTAAATATACCTGTTCGTCTAATTTTTCTTTCTTTCTCTTGTTGTAGCAGATTGCATATAGGACCTACCTGATACATCCCTAAAGCAACACCAACCTTAGGAACTAGAAGATTATGTCCCTTTGCCCTAAGTTATACTGGCTCATTCACTCTTCAAATCGGACCAAAAAAATACTAATTGTAGCTGCTTGGCGGTAGAATATGGTGGGTGGTACCCCACGGGGCTTACACCAAGCGTGGTAGGCTGAAATATATTAAACAAATTAAATTAATATTGAATAATTTATAATGTATGAAATACTGAAGTTGAACATTAAACTTACCATACATCACCAAATATTCAAATCGTCCCTAAAATTAATTATAACTAGGATTATTTAACAGAGAGTCAAACATAAATAACTTTATTATAATTCCTGTGTACGCAATAAGGCCGCGTGACTCGTCAGTCAATACTGTACTATTCAGTGTATGCTCTGACTTAATGAATTTTTCAAGCACAAAGTTTAAATACAATCAAAGGTCGCTTAGAGTAACGAAATTCAGTGTGTTATAAAATGGATATAGAATATTTTTTATATATCAACAGTGTTATTTTTCATTAGGGCATATTTTGAATCATAAAACTAATAAAACCCAAAGCAGAGTACACAGCAGAGTACATGTGTACAAATAACGTTTTTCTCAAGTCATCGGTATCGATATTATTTTATTATGCACAGATTAATTAATGTTTATCCCCGTGATATTTTGTTAAAATAAAGAGATCATTAAAATTATTATAATAATTGATATTATTATAATAATTGATTTACATATTCTATTGCCTGTAAATCTATTAGTCCGGGAGGTAGCGTTGCATTTACAAAAGTCATAGTAAGCCGGCTGATGTTGACATAGATAGTTGATCTTATATAGCTATTAATAAGCAAACCGACCGTCAGTTGCCCAAGTAGCGGTGGGTTTGGCTCTGGAAGGGTGCGAAAGTTGGGAATTGAAGAAAAAAAAGTAATAGTACGCCGGCTGAAACCTTTTTTCATGAATAGTTAACATCATACTGAGCTGGAAAATATATACAAGTTCATCCGGCCGGCTGATGCATAACCCCCCCTCCACTATGTAGCTGACGGTTATTATACATAGCCAAACCCACCGCGGTTGCGCCAGCTGACGCTTGGTTCACTTATTAGTCATTCGAGTTCTATTGAAAATGACGGCAATCGATCGGCTTAAAATCACTACCTAAAATGCAATGTTACCTCCCGGACCATATTGTCGTAAACCAACTGGTCCTGGGTCCAAATTGTTAAATTTCAACAGTATTTAATTGTTATTAACAGAAAATGCTGAAAAATAATATGATATTTATATATTTATATATATATATATAACTCCAACAAATATATTATCTTTTGATTTTTGTAACAATAGTAATGGTAAGCACTGTAACTTATTTATAAAAGATAAAGATATACACTTTCCTGGACGTTTAAAAGACAATTTAAAGATGTGCAATATTTCCTTGTGGTTTTTATAAGTTTCGTTGTTTCGCTTAAAGACCGACAATCTTCTCTCCGTCTACGTTGACAAGCGTTTGTTGACAAGTCTTTATGCATAGCATATTTTCCTATGCAACATACAAACATACCTGTACGCATCGAAAAGCTATCACAATATGAATTTCATACGAATGGGAAAGGTATTTTTGCTTGAATCTAGAAAAACGGTTTCAAGTTTCAAAAGTAACTTTCTCCATTTTGACATACACTTTTATCATGTAATGTTAGTGAACTACTTTGGAAATATTGTTATTTTTACAGTTTTGAATTGAAAGAATTAAAATATTCTTTTTTTAAATATTTACATATAAAAAAAAATCTTTAGCGTATTTGTTGTTTATTTTCAATAGATTTTAATTTTTTCGATTTATTTAAACGGCATAGTTCTTAATATTTATGGACGAAGTCACTCACACGATGTACATAATTACTAGATTAATTAACTAATAAAACTATTGGTATTCGCTGAATTATCACACAGTGAATGCATAAAGTAGGTATTTATAAAATCATATATTTTATTCGTGGAAGCTGTCTGCTAATAATATAGTTGTTATATTATTGTTCCAAATTACGATTGGACAATGAAAATACAATAATGGTCAAATGTTCTAATGAACAAAATAAATGATTTCGCTTCGCAATGTTTCTAAGTTAACTCAAAATGTTAAAATCGCATTATAATCATGACAGAACATGAAAATATCTTTTATAGAACGATGTATCTTTATTAATATTTTTTTTCATATTATGGTTCTTTATTCATTAAGATATTATTACTTGAGCTGATAACTAGGGTGAACGTTTGATATAGAGCATTTTAATAATAAAATTATTAAATAATTTTACATTAAATAATCTACTATTGAAACGCGAACTAGTAATTATTAGTCATGTGTTTGACTGTTTCAGCTCTCAGACATACTTATCTACTATAATTGTATGAATAGTTAATCTGGGAAACTCATTTTCATATTATCATTTTTCGTTCTACTGCATACTTTTAAGGTTAAAATTTGTATTTATTAGTGTCACAAGTGCGTTCAAAATGTCTTAATGTAAATACATAGTACCCAATGGCGAAAGTGACGCTTGTGATGATTGATAATTTCTAGGGCATTCAGCAGACTAGGTCGACGCTCGCTTGCTCGAAGCAGCCCACCACTTGGTGGCAGCTATGCGGTCGTGGTTGGCCGCCGACGGGCGACTACTAACCAGTCTTAGTTCTTACTCTCTGTCTCAGTTACTGTTTGCCACGCGTCCTACCACCGCGTATCGTCCGAGCGCCGGCGCACACGCTGCATCGCAACGTTCGTCATTTCGCCTAATTGTATTAACACTAAATATCGTTCATGAAAAGTGTAGGTGAAATCGTATTAGTTGGTTGTGTGTTATTCCTGTTCAAATAAAAGTGGCTAATTGTATTTACACAAACTGAGCGAAAGCGGTCAGTCTGTCTGTGTTATTTTCTAAGGTGTTTGTCTGTGTATGTTTTTTTCTTATGATGTGTTGCAATAAAATTAAGTGTTAAAATGTTGAAATCTGGTTCACGACGAGCTCAGTGAGCGCGCTCATGCCACTGTAAAAACGAGCACACGTGCTTATGTAAGCCTGAATCAGTGGAAAGAACAAGTACGTATCTTCTCAATTTTACATATAATTAATTGAATTGCAATATTTGTTTAGCAAAGTGAAGGAAACTTTACCGAATGCGTCTTTCGCTTCGCACACTTTCATTAATCGAAAATAATGATGATGCTTTTATTCGTCAGTATGTATATTTTAATATACATACTGATTTAAATTCATTTTCAATGCAAACAAGATACCAATAAAATTTCACATTTTTATATTATTACTCGGTGGTAGAGCTTTGTGAAAGCTCGTCTGGGTAGGTACTCATCAAATATTCTACCGCAAAACAATGTTCCGGTTTAAAGGGTGAGTGAGCCAGTGTAATTACAGGCACAAGGAACATAATATCTTAGTTCCCAAGGTTGGTGGCGCATTGGCGATGTAAGCGATGATTAGCATTTCTTACAATGCCATTGTCTATGGGAGTTGGTGACCACTTACCATCAGCTGGCCCATATGCACGTCAGCCTACCTATACAATAAAAAAAAACCCCACAAAAACCCTTAAAATTACAATATTTTAATCGCATTATGAAATATTTCCTATTTAGTAAGCAATATTTTAATAAGGTCTTTTAATGTTTTTATTTCGAAATGATAAAATCAAATCGTTGCAATCTTTGCATACATTTATTTTTCAAGCTTGTTTTATTAGACTTTGCTTATGAAAGTTGATTTCAAACGTATGTAGCATTTTAATTGCTTAACTTAGCATTTTCAAACATTACCAGAAATAATTGGAACTCGTGTAAGAAATATAATTTAAGATTTATAACGATAGTTGCACAATTCGGTCTATATGTAATAAAGGTTCTTCGTATTTTGATTTTGAGCTTTTTGGCTCGTTGCCGCCATTTCTGTTTATAGCGTGTTTGGTTTTGTTTACACACTTTTGAGAGCGGCATTACATTAACAGTTCAGTTATCATTACTGCCTGCTCGCACACATCTTTGTTCGTCTTCAAAAGAAATAAGTTTCGTAAACTTATCTATAGGATGTCGGTAATGTTTATAGCTTCTTATAATAATTCGATTTCTTATAATTATTCATTCTCTATAATTACGCACTTAGAACACTATTCTGACGTCACTTTAATGTTATATTAGTATTCTCCGATTCGATTCTGATCGAGAAACTTTAAGAAAATACATTATTTATCAATACTAATATAATGACCCATCGCTATTAGTCATTTTTATTTGTCTTCTAGTTGAAATGAGCGAGACATCAATTGAGTTGATCAGGCAAAGTTAACGTTTTTCTTTAACTTAAATTCAAAGCTTCCAAGGCAAGGCAAATCTTTATCTTTACTTCGCGTGCCTTTTTAGTGCCAAACGATGATTACTATGTGCGTCGATAGTCAGGCATTTTATATAATATTTTCATTGTTTAAGGTTATACTTACTTTTCGCTATATATTAAATTAATATTACGGGAAATGTTTGTTTAACTTATATAATTATACTTTTTGTGTGGTGAACGAAATATAAAATAAATATAAATTATACTACTTAGATAATATTATTTTGATATTAAAAATTTCCAACGCTTAATTTTACTAACACTAGCTGCTCGTCCCGACTTCGTACATAAGCACCGCTATCTTTTATGTAGACATTGCGGAACCACCTCTTCTGTCAATTTTATACGTCGACATAAGCTATATCTTAAAAATATATAGAACATAACATAGTCCTGAAAAATAAACTAAAATAATATGAAAGTTGCATATCAATAACATTTGTAGTTTTGCGTGAAAATAGAAAAAAAAACATTTTCGTTTCGGAAATCGATACACCAGCTGATCTGATAAACTTGAATCGAATTGGATAGACGAAGATTCAGTAAATGTATAAAAATATTTCAGCCGTGTGGATAAATTATAGACTTGTAGAGTTTGGTTTATTTGATGTAAAATTAAGCCTTAAGATCATCTGTGTAATCCTGTTCGTCTGTCACCTATTTTCAAATTACCTGAACAGTTAAAATTTGGTACCGACTTGTATTGAGTTCGGTGACCTAAACGTGGAACGTATTAGGTCTTTACATATGAAATTGGCGTTTTGTACGGGAGAAATATAAAGTAATTTTTTTTTTATAATATATTTAATCAATCAAAGTATGCACCGTTGTTATCTATGCACTTTTGCCATCTCATAGGTAGTTCATTGATCCCTTTACTAAAAAAACCATGGGGGCGAGAATCAATAAACTCTTTGAAGGTGGTTTGGACTGCCGCATCGGAGTTGAATTTTTTTCCTTGTAAGAAGTTGTCCAAATTCCGGAAAAAATGGTAATCTGTTGGAGCAAGGTCCGGGGAGTACGGTGGATGTCGCAGACATTCCAATTGTTGCTCATCTAACTTAGTGGTTGTTCGTTGTGCAGTGTGTGGTCTTGCGTTGTCGTGAAGCAGCAGTGGCCTAGAGCGGTTGACCAATCTCGGTTGTTTAGGAGCTAATTCCTTCATGGTTTGCAATTGCTGACAATATATATCTGCCGTAATCGTTTGGCCAGATTTTAGAAAGCTATGGTGAACGACATCGGTGCTTGTCTACCAAACACTCACAAATAACTTTATCTGAGTCAATTTTTGTTTAGTACAGGATTTGACTGGGTCTCCAGGGTTCAGTCATTGCGACGAGCGCTTCCGATTATCGTACAGTATCCACTTTTCATCACAAGTAATGATTCGATTTAAAATCCCTTCATTATTGTGTCGGTTGAGCAAAGTAACACAGCAGTCGACGCGTGTTTGCAAGTTCGATTCACTCAATTCATGAGGTATCCATCGTTCAAGTTTTTTGAATTTCCCGATTTGCTTCAAGTGGATTAATACAGTTTTATCACTTACCCCGAAGCCTGCAGCTATCTCTGAAGTGCTTTGGGATGGATCTTCAATAGCCTTTATTTCGACATTTTCCACTTTGGTCTCCGGCCGTCCACGGGATTGGATCTGAAGGTCGAAATCTCCAGAACGAAAACGTTGAAACTAAAAACGTACCGTGCTGTCTTTGGCGACACCAGCGCCGTACACATAATTAATCTTTCGAGCTGTTTCTGCAGCACTGGTGCCACGGTAGAACTCGTACTCGTAAATATACCGATATTTCATGTTTTCCATTGTGCGGTAATAAGCGACGCCAAAGAAAAAAATAATGAGGAAAAACAAATAAATGACTGTTTTCAAAACTCAAATGTACCAGCTAAATGAATTTATAAATTTGAATTTGGAATTCTTAGCCAAAGAGGAGATATTTCAGATCAAAGTGGTCAGTACGACAAAACGCTAATTTCATATGTAAGGACCTAATATAACGTAAATACGCGAATTCTAATTTTAGAGAGCCAATTAGAAAATTAATGAGGATTTCTTTAATATATATATTAAAGAATGCAATTAATTACAATATTCTATTCTTAAACTAAATCTTAACTAAATTGAAACATGTACTTATACAGACTTTTAGCCTCACTGCTAATGGATAAAAATATTTTATACTATCAGACGAACTGTAAATATACCATATTCATTCATGAACGGCCTAACATAGAAACGTTACTTAGCGGCCGTATACTTAAACATAGATTTGTTAGTTCCGTCACTATTGATTTGACATTCGAAAAAAGAAGGCACAATGAAGGCGCAACATTGTTCAACTAATCGCCCGCTAAACAACGGCATGTATGTAAGGCCGAAAATATTTTACTTTTAAAATCGCCTAAATGTTTAAGGAGTTAAATTTCGTAAAAAAGTATGAGAAAAAATCCATGAATCTATTAAAATATCCGATCCTTCGATGGCTTATACTCCAATGCATTTGAATGCCTTTATAAATTTGTTTGTAAACTTTTATCTTATACAACGAAAACATTCATCCTACTCAAATGTGTACGAATTATCATAGCGATCTGTTGAACAGTAAAATATTCTATAAAAAAAGATTCCCCATGAAAAATACATATAATATGTCTACTTTCAGCTTAGAGCCAACACTTTTTGACAGTACAATATTTTCGACGAACACAAAACTAACTTCCTATGTGCCCAGGAGACGGCATTTATTTAAATGTACTTTTGTATTACTCAAAAATCAAATTTGAATTTTCCGATACTCAGAAGCGATTTGGTACTAATTATTTAATAAAGAGTCGGTGGGTTAATGTTATACTATATTGTTGAATTTCGGTCTCGATTAATGAAATAGCTATTTTTTTTATATATTAACGTAGGTTCTCATTATTACGTATATAAATGTATTGAAATACCCGAATTTATGTAATTTACTCTATTTTATATAACAAAGTGATAGTTGAATAGAAAAAATAGCTTCCGTGCTTTAATTACATCTTAACTTCATCAAGTGTAAAGACTGCAAATCTCGCCGGAGCCTTAATAGATTATTGTCACTCAGTGAAATTAGTGAATTTTAGAATATAATTATACAAATAAGAAATTCTTAATCAAAGGTGGCACTTAGAAATATACAAAGAGTAGTTATCTGAAGTCAAAGCATAATTACTGCACTTAAAATGTTAGATAAATCGTCAAGCAAATCAATCCGTTATAAAGATATAAAAAATATGTAACGCAAGTATCATAAGTACCACTTAAAATGTTAAACTCGAGTGAATCTATATCGTTAGTGGGAGATAAGATAGAACCAGGATCCGGACGGTCATAGATATGGCGTCCGCTTCTTTGGAGCAAGCATTTGATATGACGCATCAGGTCAGATGTTATCTAACCGGAACCAAAGCTTAGCCCCGAAAATTTACGAAACGTTACGGGTTCATAAAATCTCAACGTAAACAATTACATAAATATAGACACACAATAAAAACGATGTTATTATAAGTTTGTTTTTTTTTTTAATACGTGATAGTGATTTGAAGTTTAAAATTGTAAATATTGTCTCTATAAGTTACAACACATTAAATATGCGGCGAATGAATCAATTGCTCCATCTTTTAAATAATAAACATGAGATAGTATTGCCTCGTGATGACACTTCCTTAATTCTTAAAATAAAAAGACGCTTATAACTAATATAACGAGGTGAACAATGCTCTCTCTGAAATTGTACATTGGTTTAGTGTTGCTATGCCTGCAGTAGATCTAATCTGGTTCTTACAGACATTAAAGTAGGCAGAAGTTTGCCATAGCAACAATTGTTGCCTTGAATGTAATCTAGAGCTGTAGCAATTGGTATCAATACTTCAATTAATTCCTCCAAGTATTCTAGTTCTATGGCAGAGAAAGTGTTATTCTTATCGAACTTATCAAAAAGATCATTTCATTTTGATTCATATAGTTCCATCTTGTAGGACAGGGATATATTAACTGATGTCCAAAACAGTATTTTATGACTTCAGCCGATTTGGGTCTTCTGGACATATTCCATAACAAAGTACATTAAGCAATTGCTGAATAGTGAACCCTGCTAACACGAGAAGCTTTGATGAAATTATTCATATCTGTAGTGGCCAAAAGACTTAATATGTGGCTGGCACATCTGAGGTGCCTAGGCAAATATAATTCTCTCTCCCTAGTTTCATCTTCTGTTATATTAAAATAAATAAGCTTTATTAAATCGATTACAGTTTTACAAAATTAAATTATGTTAGGAACTTCATTAAATTTGAGTTCATTAAATTGTTATTATATATTATATATATTTTCTATGTAATAGACCACTTTTGGGTAAAAGCCTCCTCCAAAGATTTTCACTCTTCTCTGTTCTCTGCGGTGTGCATCCAGTCTGATGACTATGTCGTCCTGCCATCTTGCGTATGGTCGGCCTCTATTTCTGGATCCTGGTGGTCCTTTCCAACTCGTCACTTTTATTGTCCATCTATCATCTGTGGCTCTAGAAACACGGCCCGCCTATTTCCACTTCAAACCTCGGGAGAAACTGAAAGCGTCGGTTACATTGGTTTTATTGCGTATTATGGTTTTCCTTACTCTATCTTTTACTTTCAAGCCCAGGTAGTTTCTCTTTATGGCTCTTTGAGTGCTCTGAATTTTCTTTTTGGTCTTATGATCGAATAATCAAGTCTGACAACCATAAGTTAGGCACGGCAGTATTACTGAATCCATGACAACTTTTTTTGTTTGTAAAGAGAGTTGCGATTTTAGAATTTCTTTGTGAGCCCAAAACTTTTCCACGTTATTGCTATTCTTCTGTCTATTTCTTCAAGGTTCCTCTCTCTTCTAAATGAAATTTTATTTCCCTTAATATATGTACTCCTTTATAAATTCGAGTGGGGTATTGTTCACAAGAATGGGCGTCTCCCTGTCGCTAGTCATGACTTTTGTTTTTTCGAGATTCATCTCTACTCCTACGCTTTTGCTTGTTAATTGCAGTTCGTTTATCATGATATTCAATTGTTTAGGATTTTCCGAGAATAATATGATGTCATCTGCGAATCTTAAGTGGCTCAAAAACTCACCATTCACACTAATTCCTTGTTTTGACCATGGCAGGTCTTTCATTATATGTCGAAGGACTGCTATGAACAACTTGGGTGATATTGGGTCTCCTTGCTTTACACCTCGAAATATATTTATACCAGTGCCTATTTTGTCCAATCTCACTCTACTAGTGCTTTTCATGTTAATATTTTTCAATATTTTTATGTACTTTGTATTTTTGCCTTGAATATTTAGAGCATTCCAGATGCTTGCATGTGAGACAGAGTCAAACGCCTTCTTATAATCAATAAAAGCTAAATACAATGGTTTTCGGAATTCTAAATATCTTTCTATTATTTGCTCAATCACATGCACATGGTCCATTGTGTTGAAACCCTTTCTAAATCCGGCCTGCTCGCAGGGTTGCTGATTATCAATATTCGGGGATATCTCTTCCTAGTAAACATGACATAAATAATTTTTTTTTTTTTTTTTTTTTTTATTGTATAAGAAGGCGGACGAGCGTATGGGCCACCTGATGGTAAGTGGTCACCAACGCCCATAAACAATGGTATTGTAAGAAATGTTAACCATCGCTTACATCGCCAATGCGCCACCAACTTTGGGAATTAAGATGTTACGTCCCTTGTGCCTGTAATTACACTGGCTCACTCACCCTTCAAACCGGAACACAACAATAACAAGTACTGCTGTTTTGCGGTAGAATATATGATGAGTGGGTGGTACCTACCCAGACGAGCTTGCACAAAGCTCTACCACCAAGTATTATAAGTAATTTATAGAGACAGGGAAGCAGAATTATTTGACGATATATTTACTGGTAACAAAATCTCCTCATAAAAAACATCAGAAGTTTTCTTCTCAGTTATAGCTTACAGTATACATCTGTTATAGGTGCAGTGCTGCCAACTCCAATAGCTGTTTTACCATCATTACACTCACGATTGTAAAATAAAGGTTAAATGTATTTTAATGTTAAAATGTATTTCAAGCCTCAAGTATTTGAAATACTAATTACAAAATACCTCGGCATCAGGTGTTTGAAATACGAATTACAAATTACATTTTAAGGAAGTAATTGAAATACAACCAAATACGTATTTGTATTTCAATTATGTATTTTAATTACAAGTAATTCAAATAATGCCGAACCCTGACTATTACTTACTTTAATTTTACCATTTATATTTATGGCTTAGTAAATAGACCGTGAATCTTATCCGATCTTCGCGAATACAAAACTCAACTAACATAATCATGCAAAATTTATGGTATAACTACATACGACATAAATCTCCTGCTCGGTTATAGAAGAGACGGCCTCTATTGTAGGGCATTTATGAGAATACAATTTACGAACTATCTAAAAATTTTTAGATAGTTCGTAACATTTAACATTCGAGATCTAACATTCATAAATCAACAAAAATAAGTATTTAATAAGCACCATTCTAATTTGATTATTAAAGAACATTTTTCATTTAGCCATCGTAGACGGATATATTAAAAAAAAAAACATTAAAACGCGGAAGAATATTGTTAACTTGCAAATCATAAAAAAATAATATATTCATTAAACAATCCTTCCTCTTTTGTTAGTAACGTGTAAAAAATAATCATAAAAAAATAAAGTATCATTTTCCGTTTTTCATTTCGTTCAAAATTATATAATTTAACTACTATTATCCATAATGATATAAACAACACTTATATTGTGTATAAATTACTTAAATTAACCTCTGAATTTGCCAGAATTATTCAATTATATACACTAAAAATATGCTGTAAATATATTTTATGGTTTAACGTACTATAACTAACAAGTAGTGACATATAATGTCGTGCTAAATGTTATATATAAAAAAAACCGTTGATATATAATGTATGCTGTATAACGGAGCCATTAAGGCACAGACGCAAAAACTGTCTAGTGGCTAGATATGAGGCCGCAGACCCGGAGGTCCTGGGCTCAATTCCCAGGTCGGGCCAATAATAGTTATTGGGTTTTTCTGTCAGAAAATTCTCAGTAGCAGCCCGGAGTCTAGAAGTTGGAAGTGTGTACATTCCCGTGCCTCGGAAAGCATATTAAGCCGTTGGTCCTGCGCCTGAACTTTTTCCGTGTCTGATGGCCGTCCCATCGGATTATGAGAGCTAGGGAAGAGAGGGTATAATAATATCTCCTGCGCAGTTGGCTAATCTCTCTTGAGATTGGCCGTCGTGGCCGAAATCTATCTTGAGGACATTATTATTATTTTGTAGCTGTCAAAAGCGTAAAATAGTAACAAATAATATTACGGACAAACAATAGCGCAAATTTATAAAGAAAATCAAATAAAAACAGATCATAACATATATGATATATGTGCATACGGAGCAAAACAAAATTTAGAAATTCCTCAATAAAAGATTTAAAAAAAAAATCTAAATTAAATTTAATTACATAATATATAATAACAATTTTTTTATTGTATTTACTTTTTTTATTCATAATATTTAAATATCTTTTGTGCCGAGACGATCCGAGACGTTTTAATTAATAAAAATTCATATATATAA
Source organism: Nymphalis polychloros (assembly GCA_905220585.2). Lineage (NCBI taxonomy): Eukaryota > Metazoa > Arthropoda > Insecta > Lepidoptera > Nymphalidae > Nymphalis > Nymphalis polychloros. The sequence goes on from HG992247.1 coordinate 9,346,031, forward strand.
TATAAATACTTTGTGTATATGTCGGCTATCTTTTCACACCATTAGCACGTAACATCACATCTCTACTTTCCATTCAAATGCCCGTATCTCTGAAAGCTGTGAATGTCACGTATGCTATTATGATCATTCAAGCTTTAGAGTTTAAATTATTTGAGTTATTTAGTCAAAAGACAAAAGTTATTTAGTATTTCTTCTTTTATGTTCGAGGCGAACAAAACAATCATCCATTATATGTATATTTTCTTGGAAAATTCTTACGTTATAATAAGTCAGATTATTATTGTTTTTAGATCTCTACCGACTCTACAGGTTTATAAATAAGTACTCTATAAAGTTTTAATGTATGGTTTTATTTTTATATAGAGAACGTTAAATGAAATGTTAATAAAAGAATATCGCTAGTAATCATGGAATTAGTCAATATTTATAATATATTATTTATTCTATTATTATATAACCAAAACTAATAAAGGCGAGTCGTAATGCGTGATATATTGCATGCGATTATGAAAACTCGCAGTTCCACTTTTCTAGTTTCTCCTCGGCCGGTCTCTCTTGGCCCCCAGATGCCCGAGTGGTGGAGTGAGTGTAAAGGAAAAAACGATTTGGCGGTAACCGGGCCCGTTTCGGCTCGATTCGGAACACTTCGGTGGAAATCACCAGCACTAGAAACGGAACGTCGTAAGTGTACGGCGCGTATCGCGATCTCGACCGGCGCTCAGGGCATTCTGTATATTTGACGGCACTAGGCTGCCGGTCGCCGGCCGACACGGACTTGGCGTATTCGTATCGTGCCATTTCAATTACCATTGTAAACAAACTATATGAGAGAAACCTCACTGTTTATTAATTAAAGTGAATGTTTGAGAAATATCTACAGCGAAAACTTTTTGACTGTTGTGAAAAATTTTAACTTGTCCGCTATCTCGCAAATCTATACGGCCGGCCTCGTGGAATTTAGTGGAGTTGCAGTAATAATGCCAGGTTAGAAGGCGTATTTTGGTGTGCAGGGTTTAAGTGAAAGGAGCTTGGATATTGCGGTATTGTTTATGATTCGGTGAGTAACTGTTACGGAGATCGCTGATCATCTACCCCGTGTGACGTTGGACTCAGGTCGTGTGTGAAGTGTGAACTCAGATATGTTGGACTTGGGCATGAATCTGTGACATTAGTGCCTTTGGAAGATGTTAACTCAACTATCTTTATAGAATTATTTTCAATATCATCAGATACTCGTACATGATCATCTAGTGTAGGTAAGTAATTATTTTCTATCAAAATTTCGATAACATTTATTAATATTATGACATGTATATATACGTCATTCTAGCACCGACAGCTTTTATGCTAATCGTATATGGTTGAATAATGACATGTTCAATTAAATATTTATAGCATTGGTAATTATTTAGGAATATAATGGTTACATTTAGTAATAAAGAGTTTTATAGGTAACTATTACAAAAGTCATACGTATTTCTCGATATAAGGTTTATTTTTAAATATATAATAAATCAAAATTTATACATTGATAAATATTTTTTTAATTTAGAATTACTTTTAAAATTAATTAAGATATTAAAAGTTTTTACTGTTCATTACAATTTATTCTATTAGATGCTATTTGCTGTAGCTTTGTACTAAGAATAAAAAAAAAATTACTCATAACTTAGCAGTATTGGTATAATAAAACTCAATATCAAATAAACAACACAAATAATAAATATATAACAAAACGAGATTTTTATCTATAATATTATGTAAAGACAAAATGTCAGCAGTTTTTAAAGTTTCATAGTCATCATCAATTATTCACACTTTATATTCATTTCGATACATAGTATTACCTTGATCCGTATGGACCAATATTTTATAATAATTAGGATTTATGATAGCGGTATCATTATTATTCGGTGTACGTTTGTACGGTTGAAAAACTTTTATAAGCAATTTAACGGAATTTTGGAAATTTTAGTTGAACGCCAGTTACCTTTTTTAAAGTTATAAAGCTTTTACTATTTTTGAAATATGCTTAATAAAAAATAATTAAGTATTAAATGTTAAAGGCTTAATGCAGTTTTAATACAATATATTATACGAATTATTGCAGAATCCTATCACGTTAGCCTCGAACTCGTCGTCATTATTATTTAATTTATTATCCTGTGTAGGTATATTAATATGCGGATAAATTATTTATAAAATAGTAACAATAAAGTGTGAACGGCAGCAATGCGAACGGCTATACTTATCTTCGGTTGTCAGCTATTTTTATCCGTTAGTAGTCAACCGTGACGAGCCGGTCTTTGATGATTTTATGAATTGCATTTTTCTGCTGATACTTATCAAAAAATATTTCATTGCGAAATCTTTGTCATATATTTTTGTGCAGAGGTAAATATATGATTATTATATTGTAATACTAGCTGTGCCCAGTGGCTTCACCCGCGTATAATTAATAAAAATATAATAAATTATTTTTTACTATAATAACACACACGCACACACACACACACACACACACACACATATATGGCTACTGGTAAAGAAATACGTAATTAACGATTTGAAATTAATTTTCATAAGATACCGTAGGGTTTACCGATCTTATATATGGCCTAATATTTGCGCCATCACATGCTCTGCGTGTGTATCAATTTTTATCAAGATTGGTCAAGCCGTTCTTGAGTTATACAGACAGAAGACATACAGACAGACAGACAAAAATGAAAAAAATAGTATAATGTGAATCACTGCATCATAAAACGATTATTTATCACAAAATTAGGTGAAAAATAAAATGTACAGACAGAACCAATAGATTTATATAGTAGTATAGATTTAAAAAATGTATGCTGTACTAAAAACACAAAATCGACCTTGAACGTTTTTTATTTTATTTAATTATTTTTTCAAACTTTATAAGTACTTTGATATGCAGATCAAAGGCTTAAGAGAACGAGCTGATTAAAAAAAAAACAGATTTCCTAAAAAAATTAAGAAGCCGAACTGGTCAACTATGTATCTTCATTAAGTGGGCCAAGTTGACCTACCTTATAAATATTTCTTCGCCATAAATAATGTTAAATTTGAGACTGGTAACAGACCGGTACTTCCAAGTACTATGATCAAGTACTTGACGATAAAATTACATGAATTTTTGTTGCGTTTCTTCCTGGTTTTTATTTAACCCATTGTTCGCTCAGTGGCCAAAATTCGACCAGAATCATTATCGAGTTTGAGGAAAACATGTACGAATGTTTCGAACATTTTTTGTTATTTCCAATTTTATTATATCGATAATATTAAAGCACGTCAATAAATACCGAACAAAAACAAATCGGTTAACAGAGGAGAAAAAGTTACGGAACTGTTTTGCATTCGACTATTTATGTATGCAGATAAACTTCAAAACATCTCACAAACCCGAAATGGAAAAGTGGATTGAACAATTGGATGTTATCGAAGGTTACGAGTTCATATCCGCACGAGCACCACTGAATTACTCATGGTAAATAAGTTCTTTCATCTCGTACTTGGTGTCGAAAGAAAATATAATATTGTAAAAGGAAACTTACGCACGCATTCGTAGAAATGTCGATACGTTTTTATCTATGAACCAATTTAATAAGCTCAAAATCTTGGTAAAGTTTTTGATCTGCAGTGAGACAATTAAAGAATTTCAATTCAAAACACAACAATACTAAATATTGCTATTTGGCAGTTGAATATCTGATTGGTGAGCTTACTTACCTAGACGCTCTACCAAGAGTTTAATGAATACATCAATAAAATGTAACGAATTTCAGCAATTTGTATAAACATAATTGCTTTCATTTGTTATATACTTTTTTTATAAATGATGAATTTTCTTTTATGGCTTTGAATAAATACGCGTCGTTTATACGTTTTGTTCACGTTTAAATATAATATTTTACTGAGTACTTTAAAACTATTAGATTGTCAGGTCTTTTTTTGTGTAATTCGATACGAATCCATTATAATTTTAATTGATTTAGCTTGGTCCCGATATTTGTTTGTGAATATATTTGAACCTTTATTTGCCTATTTGATCTCAAGTCAATTATCTTATCGTGTACGCTTCGTGAGAAACTTATTCGAGTTAAGAAATACTTACAAAGTTTTATGGAGCGACCATTTTGATAAATTAAATGGTTGTGTTTCGATCGACTTCGGTATTGACTACAGTAATACTCGAAAAAAGTTTTGTTATGCTTACATAATTTTATTTAACTGACACTTGATGTATTAGAACAAAAAAAAATGAACATAAAATTATTCAAATAAAGTCCTGCGTAAAAGTAAGTAGAATATTTATCAGAAAGACTGCCTCGTTGGTCTAGTGTTACCAGGTCGAGCCAATAAAAAGTTATTGGGTTTTTCTGTCGGAAAATGCTCAGTAGCAGCCCGGAGTCTGGAAGTTGGAAGTGTGTACACTCCCGTGCCTCGAAATACACGTAAAGCCGTTGGTCCTGCGCCTGAACTCTTTTCGGTCGTGTCGGATTACCGTCCCATCAGATTATGAGAGCTAGGGAATAGTGAGTGCACCTGTGTTTGGCACACACTTGTGCACTATAATATCTGCTTGAGATTGGCCGTCGTGACCGAAATCGATCTGGAGGACATTATTATTATTATTATCAGAAAAAACAATTATTTTTCAAATAAATGAAATTTTTTTTACAGAGTTTCTGAAAGTTTTGATTATTAATATATTAAACAATGCGTTTCATTTCAATATATTGTGGACTGTGGTGTGCCGAGATGGCAATCAAACCGATGTCATCGTTGTTTCGATAATATGAACATTTAGGTCGGGGACACAGCTTGCGTTCCAGAAAATTTTATGAGATGCTTTAAAAAGTTACTTCTTTTCAGGATCGCTTTTGGCCCATTACCATAGCAATGTATCTTTAACTTCACCTGTTGGTATGTGCGAGTCAAATCTTGATTTTAAGCTAGTTCTTCTATACTTTTAGAGCAGGTGACATATACGAGAATAATTAAATTATTAGGTTTTTATGGTATAGGACGAGCATATGGGCCACCTAATGGTAAGTGGTCACCAACGTCCATAGACAATGGCATTATAAGAAATGTTAACCATCGCTTACATCGCCAATGCGCCACCAACCTATGGAACTATGATGTTATGTCCCTTGTGCATGTAATCACCCTTCAAACCGATACACAACAATACAAAGTACTGCTGTTTTGCGGTAGATTAAAGATACAATTAAATCTTTATATGTATTATAATAATTTACGTTTTTGGAAATTAAATTTTATATAATAAGAAAAGCTTCCCATACATTAAATTATGAAAGAAACGTACTTTTATACGTTGAATAAAAACTATATAAAATATTTACGAAATAAAAAAATAAAGCTTGTGTGAAAGTTACATTACAGTCTTCTACTTCGAAAGTCATACGTAACTTTCATTTTTTACTTACCCCTTAACCTAAATACTTATAACTTTCGGCTGTGATCAGAATGAACCGACACAAATTAATTTCACACTAGATATAACATGGATCAGGATAAAACAACACGGTTATTGGACACGATGTGGGCGGATACCTGTTATAACTACATTCGTCTAAATTTAGCCCGACTGCTACCCGAGCAGGCTTTGACATTGATATATTCCAAAGATAACTAAGGTCTTATTAAACAGCTTCGTATTCCTCAAGAAAAAAATCTAATTTTTCAGGATACAATATCAAAAGTTCCCAGTGTTCAGTCCCAAAATTGTTCAGTTTTATATAAGAAAATTTCGAAATGATTTTAAACAATATGATTTTATGGTGCGACTTTAAATTACACAGAAAAAATTATGATCGTGGAAAATTCAGGCATTAAGAGAATTTATTTAATGTAGAACACTAGATGTTTGGTTTTCTTGCGTAAAGGCCGTTACAATTATGTATTTACTTTTTTGAGGTATGATCAAATATCTTATGAAGACGAATCACTCTTTATAAGTTAAGAACTTATATTTCATTACATTAAATCTATATTATCTTATATCTATATTATAATATATATAAAAGAATAACTGTCTGACTGACTGATGTCAACGCACAGCCCAAACTACTGGGGCTAGCACCATGTATACGCATCCTTTTACACACTAGGTTAGTATGGCGAAAGAACATGTTGAAAATTAACCCCTAAGGTATAAAGGGGATAAAACGTCGTATAAAATGTCGTATTTTTGAAGAAAGAGAAATTCATAATACATTTACCCAGTATTATTTTGAATTGACTCTTCAAACTTAACCTTTTTAACGTATAATTAGTTTTGATGGAATGCTCTTTGACCTTTAATATTGAGAGCTACTCATCGACGGAAAGAGTCTTTGAAATCTTGTTATTAATAAAGAAATTCTTAAATTTATATTTAAAAACGTACTTCTCTTCGATGTTTGATTATATATTCATTTATTCTAAGTTTTAAGTATAAATGTTATTATGATGGGATTGAAATGTAGAGAAATAATGTTTGGTTAAACAATTTTGCGTCTTGTCTTCATTTAGCGAATGCCAAAATTTGTGAAGATAAAAATATAACTAAGCAACCTCTATACATTGTTTAATAGTAAGGTTGACGATGAAAATATGATTATAAATTTAAAATAGCTATGATTCAATGAATGTTATTGTTAACTCATAAAACATGTTATGAATTTATTTGTAATTTACTAGCATTTAGTCATGACATATCGCATACAATATAAGTAACTCATTATACATAATATACTATCATATATAATATCGATATGGCCTATTGGTTAGAGTACGGAAATCTTATAACCGAAGGTTGCTATTTCAAACCCTTAATGTCACACATTAATATCTAAACGTCGGATACACAGATGGACAGGCTGGCTGGTCTATAAATCCAGAATCCCATTCTCTACAACACAACACGTGGTAGACAAAATTGTAATAAAAATAAATAAATTTGCAATCCAAAATTTTGATTGCAAATGAAAACATGCACACAAAAAAAAACCTCGAATGAAATTCTACGACATGTGTATCTACCAAGCCGCATTAGAGCGACGTGGTGGCATGAGCTCCATACCTCCTCGAAAGAAGGAGAACTGCTACCTAGAAGTAAGACAATAACCAGGCTATTAGTTTACTTTGGTAGAAAGAGAGTTACGAAAACAAATTATGTACACCGTTGTTACGAAATGAGTTTAGATAATTATAATTTGAATAGTTCAGCTTATCTATTTATATAGTCTAGTAAGATAAATTCGTTATTTTGATTATTAATTATTATTTATTTTAATCGAGTAAATTCTGATTCGATTGCTTTTCAGTTAAGTTAAATATTCGAGTGAAGAATTATTCAACAATTGAAAATATTAAATTGTGGAAAAGTAATTTAACAGAAATAATATTTCATGTTTAAACAAAACTTTTGCATTTGATAAATTCTGTGTAATAATACATGGATTTTATATAGATATATTTCATTTCTTGCAATTCGTTACACATTGCACATAGCTCATTACACTTTGATTATTATATTTGACATACATTTTGTGCTGTTAAAATGTATAATATATGTAAATATAAAATAAATTTACTCTATTTTAAAATATTTGAATATAAAAATTGCATCAAACTTAGTGAATGTCTAATTTATACGCAATTTATTTAAAATTTTTGCAATGCTCATATTTATATTTCAAAATTACGTGCTTTAAAAAATTGTTATTTCACCTTGAATTCTATTAAATTATAAATTAATTATTCAAGGTTCATTTGGTAGCTAAGTTTTGCGAAAAAACAATAAGTTTTAATTGTTCAATACCACTAACGCGCATACAGAAAAATGTAATTTAATTTAAATTTGAGAACAGTGTTTTATTTTATTCGCCTGCAATTTATTAAGTGAAATTTGTAAATAAATTCCAAAATGAAATATAATGTAAACTTATAAATTAAATTAGATAACCTGCTAATAAACAATCTAATAGTATGTTTAAATCTTCGAAATATTAAAATCGCAGAAAGGCAAACGTTGTGCACTATACAGCCTCATCCTCAATTTTATTATAAATATTTATATTAAAAAAATAAGCTGTTCCTTTTTATAGTGTGTTGTATCTATGCGAATTTTATGTGTATATTTATTTCCGGTTAAATCACAGCGAACGTGACGCAGGAATTATTAATGATGCAACGCACGTGCACACCTCTCTACGTGTCTCACCTTACCAATTAAATACGTATTACACATGTGCCGCACATTTTAAATTATAGCCGTCATTATAAAACTATTGAACGTTTATTATTAATGTCTATGTTTTGACGTTTAATGATTTTTCTATTTCTATGAACAATACAGGTACCGCTAATTGTATAGCCTTAAAGATTGTCCAGAGAATCAATCATATTTGTGGTGTATCCTATGTTTCACGCGTTTGTATTATTTAAGCTCCTATATTTATATTTCTTATTTTCTTGGTTACCGAAGTCATATTTATTATGCCAAAAAATAAACTTAACTGAAATGCTGAGTCACATTTTTTTTCATTTCTTTAAGCTATATCTTTATATCAAGTAATTTTCCTATAGATATTAAATAACTGACTGGTAAAATGTCCTTAAATAATATATTATAATGTTATTTGCTCCGTTGTTGAAAACAGCAACCTGTGGCATATTTTTGAGATGTTAAAAGATGCCAATCATGCTTATGGTATAATTATTATATCGTCAAAATATGTCAAAATCCGAGAAATACAAGGCAGATTACGATAGAGCGACTATTTTGTTTGTTGCCAAGTAATAACAGACAATTAAAATTACTTTCATTCATTATTCTTGAACACTGTTAAATTTCATTTAAAAAAAGCACATAATACCATTAATATAAGGTCCTCCGGACCGATTTCGACCACGGCGGTCAATCTCAAGAGAGATAAGCGAACTGCGCAAGAGATATTATAGTGCACAAGTGTGCACGCAAACACAGGTAGAGTGCACCTCTTCCCTAGCTCTCATAATCCGATTGGACGGCAATCAGATACGACCGGAAAGAGTTCAGGCGCCAGGATCAACGGCTTAACGTGCTTTCCGAGGCACGGCAAAACCCAATAACTATTTATTGCCCCGACCTGGGAATTGAACCCAGGACCACCGGGTCTGCGGCCTTATATCTAGCCACTAGTACAACAAGGCAGTCCAATAATGCTGTTAATATATGAATATATGTAATATACTAACTATAGTAATCATATTTATTATATTATAAATGCGAAAGTGAGTTTGTATGTTAGTTACGTTCACGGTTACCACCACCATCGCCACCCCCATACAGACGGTAAATTAGTTTAATAATATAGCTATAGACTTTGAATTAAAGCTAATTAAGGTACGATTTAAAAAAAAATCGCATTTAAAAGACCATTTATTGAAAAACGATATAAGAATATTACGTTTACGTTTACGACTCACGTGCCACGGAGATGGAACAGTTGTGTTAATTTTTTTTGCTTTTTAATACAAATTTAACTAATTATAATTACTTTAGGCAAGTACGACGTACGTACTTATTAATAGTAGTCTTTCAGATGGGCACATACAAAATATGCAAATAAATACCATACCATTCCCATTCATCGATTTTATGAGTAATTTGTTAGAGTAGTCGATAATTGCGCCCCTGAAAAGCTCAGAATTTTATAGGCAATTTAAGGCAGGCAGACCATTTATCTGTATTACCAAACCAAAGCCTTTGTTGTGACAAAATTTTACAAACTACATAACTAATTAGTAAACCACTTGGTGGTAGGGCTTTGTTCAAGCTCGTCTGGGTAGGTAACACCCACTCATCAGATATTCTACCGCAAAACAGCAGAACTTGGTATTGTTTTGTTCCGGTTTGAAGGGTGAGTGAGCCAGTGTTATTACAGGCACAAGGGACATAAAATCTTAGTTCCCAAGGTTGGTGACGCATTGGCGATGTAAGCGATGGTTACATCTTTGCCAATGTCTATGGGCGTTGGTGACCACTTACCATCAGGTGGCCCATATGCTCGTCAGCCTTCCTATGCAATAAAAAAAATTGTTTAATTGTTTATCATAAGGAAAAGTTATTTATATCCAAATAATATTTATATTCAGTTTTATTATCTCAATATTTGAAAGTTAAGAATATATAAAAGATAGCATACCTATATTATTTACATAAATATAGTATTTCTGATATTTATTAGAAAGTAAGACTTATAATATTTAAATTATCCCACATTCGACTTTTACTTATAATTTTTTTAAATATATCTGTATCTATGTGTGTGTTAGTGTTTGAGATGTCGAAAATCTAAAGCTTATTGTATATTTTAACGTAAGATTTCAATCTCATTCGACAGATTTTATTTTTTACAAACTAAAGATTTTTCATGAAAAGTTATTTTCAAGATCAGTTAATTTGTAACGATTAATATTAATTTATCGAAGTTATATGAATCGTTTTACTTTGATTATATTTTCGCCCTTTTTTATTTGTTAAGACCTCAAAATCATAATAATATTGATAGCTACTGTGATTGTACTTGTGATGTGATTTTATATCTCGATCATATATAATGCATATATTTAGGTAAAAAAATACTTTATACATTTATTTTTATCTATCAATGCAAATAGGACAATTTAATAAGTTGACAATATAAATTAAGAAAAAAAGCAATTATTTTTTGCAAGTTAAGCTGATAAATATTTTACTATCTTATCGTTTTGTATTAATTATCAAATGTATGTTATACTTGAAAATAAATTGATTAATTATAAAATAATTAGTGGATTATTTTTATACACAAAATCGAAATGAATTAAAAATATAATGTATTCAAGGTTCTTACGAGTACTTCGGAATTTCTATATTTAACAAGATCAATTTGAAAATGTTATCACGTATTCAGAATGGAGATTCTACAGATAAGAGTCTACAGGCAAGGAACTCAACAGTTACTCTGACTTACTTACCGACTGTTAGATAGCATAGTTAATATACAATAATTGAATTATTATTTATCCTCGAATCTTCCACGCATTTTTATCGCCTATATCTTCGACATATATATCTATATATAATCTTTTATAATATTTCAACATAAGATTACAATTTAATAATTGGCCAATCTATTTATATTTTATATTTGACGACTTCTTTCATAGAAACGAAAACTACGCCCGTGGATTTAAGATTTTCACTAGTTCTTTAAGTCTATAGTAATGCCTAAAATAATTATTAACACCAACTTAAAGCATTACATAGCTTATTATACATTAGGGGCGGTATAAGTTTTTTTTTATGATTTTAAAACCAAATTAGTGAATTAACAAACAGCTGTGTTTGTTAATTCAACCTCTTTATGATAACCTGGGGTCCAGGAATCCTACGTTAAAAACCTCAATGCCTCACGAAAACTTTCATCAACGGGAATCGAACTCGGGCTAATAGAACAAAAACTCGGTTACGGTGTGTGCTAATCAATGTCCAAAGTGATTTCTTTATACGTTCATAAATTATATGTTTATTTTATGTTTTGTTCACTATTGTTTGAACAGCTCACAGATAAGCTGGCCTATGATAAAAGATAATAAATTATACAAATGCAAAATGGTAGTCCGAATCCGCAAATGTAAATTACAAAGCACTTTAAAAATTAACTTGTGTGAATCATATTTGGAAGTGTTCCTGTTAAAATAGATTACCTTTGAAACGGAGATAACAAGAAAATAAATACAAAGTCTAAAGTGTAAAATTCTACCAATAACAACATTAATAATAAAATATACTTATCTTATAGTTAAAAAATATTCAATTTTCAAATATTTATTAATATTTAATAAGTAAACCTTTATGTTTAAAGGTATAATATAAATACTTTGTCTTAAGCTAGCCCAGACCACTGGGTTTAAGAGCTTAAAGCTTACAAAAGCGTCTCAAATAATGTAGGCCAGCGCTTAGTGAGGATTTTTAAATACAATAAAAACGCTTCTGGACGCAAGCTTCATTGAGAAATAAGTATGTAATAATATCAGAATAAATATTACTTATATGGTACATAAAACTATGTCTTCGATTTTATGTCTTTATAAATAACTTCATTTAATAGTGTTTGTTCTCCTTGCAAGCGTAGGATGTAACTACATTAAAGAAGTACTAAACTGTGATAACATCCTTGAAACTAAATGTGTTTCAGTCTTCTATTAGTAATCAACTTTCAGACATTATTAGGACAATTTATAACTTTATTACATTTACTTTTATTTGGTACAATATATTATGTTAAATTTTTATTTAAAAAAGGAATGTTTATATTAACGGCTTAGGTTATACGTTACTAAGACGTTCATCCGGTTTTGATGAAACTTTTGTGATTTGTCTTGGATAGGTTCACAGCTAAAAAAATCAAGGTTTTGTTCTTTGTATATATATTTTGTCTTTCAATATTAACGTTAACGGTTAAACGGCAGACCTTTGCTCCACTCGTGTGAAGCCGGGTCGGGTAGCTAGTTATTAATAACTTTAGTAAAAACCATAGGTACTTCTAATAAAAATGCAATTTAAATTAATTTGCTAGAACAATCGTTCGTTTACATGATAACCTTCGCATTATCGATTAGTTTGTTTCAATTAGAACTACGTCAGCACCAATCAGCTACATTGCATAGTCACTTCCATCATATGGTCTTTACTTCTTTGTCAAATGTAATTACAGATATTCTAATTTGAACTTTATTATTAAAGCTATAAAGCCTATCACTAGTTAATCGTAAAACCTTTTTATATGCACTGGTAGTTCCACAATCAGGTCACGGATTCCGACCACACCAATCAGATAATATGCAATTTAAAAGAGCCGGTCATTTAGCACTGCGCTTGCGCACGCTGGGCTTTGCATAGATTAAGCCATTGTGTGTACGACACAGCATTAATTCTATATTTATTTTTCTATCTGCGGTATTGACGTTATTCAAGTTACCAAGAAAATGTTATGCAATTTTTAAGAAAATATAATATTTGTTAAGTAAACAATGTTATTTTTTTTAATATAAGAATGAATCTTTTTTAAATAAATTTATTTAATATAAGCGATAACAAAACATACTCTAACAGGATCACAAGAAAGAGAGTAAGAGCAGAGTAGAACAGAGAGTTTTACTTGGTTTGAGCTATCCCATCTAGGTAGAAACCACACACCCACACCATATCACATATTCTACCGCTAAACTAAAATACTTAGTATCATTGTTCCTGTTCAAAGGGTGAGTGAGTCAGTGTAACTAGAGGTATAAGAAACATTATATATAAGTTCCCAAGGTTTGGTTAATATTTCTTACAACGCCAATATCTATCGCCGATTGTGACCATTTACCATCAGGTGCCTCATTTGCCCGTCCGCCTGCCTATTTTATATAAATAATAAGTAGGCTACAATTTTAAAAACGTGTCGCCTAGTTAGAATATTCCTAACCTAACATCATAACGCTCCTAGCTATAAACTTGGCTCAGGCCCGTGCCTAGTTATGTAAAACTTTTTACTTAAAAAGGAAGAAAAACATTAAAGTTAAAAATGATAAAAAATAATAAAAGTAGTCTTGTAATAATAAAATTCTACGCGTTTTCTTAATTACAGGTGTTACATTACACATTTTAGAATCATTGGACACTTGTATGTTCATGCAGCTAAAATTAAAAAAGACATTAAATGCAAACAGTAATTTATATTATATATCTAATATAAAATATGAATAATTTGTACACAGCAGAAATGTATAAATATTTTTACAATTATATGAGTTGCGTAAAATAAAAACACTTACGATATCAAAAAAATGTGTCAGAGTGACGATGAGTTTGTTATAAAAAAGACAAATTATAAAATGGCGGCAAATAAACAACATCGACGCAATGTTTTAAGTTTGTATTATATATATATATATGTATTTTTGTTTAAGTTATAGCTTGCAATTCCTTTTTGAATATTTCATTTACAAATAAAAATACAGATAAAACATTTCTTTTTTTTCAATTAAATGGATTTTTTAAAACGAACTCCATACTCACTATCGAATTAAAATTATTATCAAAATAAGTCCGCATTATTGCATCATCAAAATATAATCCTCAAGTTTATGAAATTTGAGAAAATCATATAGAATATGATCACTTAAATAAATACTTTGTACATATACAGAGAAAATGACGAAAAATCTATGAATTATTGTATATCTTTCTTTCAAGTTTCCAGGAAAGTTCTCCTACTATTAGAAATGCCTTGACTCGGCTCGAGATTTGAACTAAGGACCCCGGAATCTGCAGTCATAAAAGCTTACCAATAAACCAAAGAGGCAATTAGACATATCAGTGAAGAAAAATCGAATTTTGCATTAATTCTTCACTGAACCAAAATTAAATTGCTTTAAAGAATAAACAAAATGCTAGGCGCCAAAGTGTCCATAAAGGAAATCTATATACATACAGTAAATACATAAATTCAATATTTCTTAGAGAAATAAACAAGACCAAATAATATCTTGTAGATTGAGCGTGGGTGGTTCGTGGAAATTATTAAACCAGGTCTAATAAAATGTTTGTCTATCTTCTATATTCTGTATGTTAACCAATGTGGTATTTGTTGAAAAATCTCTTTAAGAATAAATAAGATATTAAAAAGATTGGTAAATAAGAAACAGGTTGTATTTATTACAATTTGTTACAGGGGTTTTCGACGTTGAAGTCATGTTATGTTACTTTCTAAGATAGGAGGAAAAAAATGTTTACCAAAACAAAATAAACAATATATTTTATTTACCTGTTGTTGGATTATGAACTTTATGTCAATTGCCGCAAGTTATGTATTATATGAGCTTGTTTACAAGTTCGTTTCAGAGCAAATTTTTTTAACGACGTATTAAAACTACATTCGATTGTTATCGAATTAATGAAGCATAAAAACTTCAAACTTTATTACATTGGTTAAGAAAATTTCAATAATGCAAATCAAAAATACTAATCGATAAGAAATTTGATTGAAGAAACCAGCACTTAGAATACTATTTAATTTTATTAGAAAATAGGAACCGTTGCTTAGCCCGTGTGGAACTCACAGCCTGTGAATGTCCCACTGCTGGGCTAAGGCATCTTCTCCTCTTTTTTTTTTTGAGGAGAATGTTTGGAACCTTTTCCTATAGTTAGGGTGTAATACGCTTATCATTATACACGAAAATAATTTGCTTCAGAAACGTTTTAATGAAATGATACGTATAGATAAGATGAGTTCAAATTTGGCCTATACATTTAGTCTCATCAAATAAAAGATAATACATATAATATTTATTTAGGTAGTGTAATTAAAAAGGGAACGAAAGCAATCTCACGCTCAAAAAGAATTATAGCCGAAGTCTAAATTTAGGAAGCGACATCTTGCCGTGATAAATTTATCCTTCTTGCTTGCTTATTCCTTTATAAATTATTATTTTCGGTTGATTATTTTATTATTTTACCACATTATAAAGTATTTTTAGAATATAAGTCAACAAGCGGTCAGAGAAACATATCAGATCTGTAAGGGTAGTTCCTCATAGATATAATATTCAATGTGCTTAACGACAGGATCTGAGTCATTAGGTCTTTAATTACTCTGCATAATTCTCTAACGTCTAACTACTATAATAAAGCACGTGTTACAGTTCTAGTCATTACATTCAAGGTTGGAATAACTGCATAAGTCGAGGAGAGACACTTTCGTCAATCAGGGCCCTTTTTTCTTTTTAAACTTTCCTGTACAAATGTAAGCAAATCCAACGTGGACACAATAAACAGTAAATAAAAGCGCAGTAGCACATCCTCTATTTCTTATGTTATTGTGATACTAAAAAGCGTAAATTAAAAGAAGAAAAAAAAAAGCATGTTGGTATACTCTATTGAATATTTTATTGTGAAAAATACATAAAAAAATAAGTTAACTATAAAACGCGCGAAGAGGATTTTAAGCTTAAAGCCACGAAACATCTATAAAACATAATCTACACTTTCGCGATTAATGTCTGAAAAAAAAATACGTCCACAAAAAAAAAATCATTTACTTCGGTTGCCACATTTATCTAGAATCTAAATTATATTTAGACTAATTCGAAGATTACATCAAGTTGGTTACGGCTTATGTTTTCCTTCTTATGGTCATGGTTTTAATCGATTGATTAATTATAATTCCTGATCTAACGACTATCGAAGAACATTCCGACATAAAAAAAATGTCAGCCATCAAAACAGACGTTAGAGAAATACGTAGATAGTGTTTGTCTATAATATCATAAAATAAGAAACATACATTTGGTTTTAAATGCGTCACTTAAGCAATAAATAAAACTATTTTTGTTATATATTATATATTTAGTTTTTTTTATATAAAATGTTTACCTAGTAGGAAATTAGGTAAAAACTTGATTGGAGTAATAAAATAATACATAACATACATAACGTCAAAATATATTTACTTTAATATTTCCGATAATAGTTATATTTACACGACCGGCATAATATGCATTGCGAAATAGTGTAATGTAATGAATTGCACAAGTATATTTCGAGACACGTGAGCTTAGAAGGAACTTATATTGCTTTAATTATGAAGTTCCACTACTTGAATTTGATACTCTTACGGCCGAATACTGAAACGTCACTTAAATATTAAAGTGCAACTTAATGAAACGCGGTTAATTTAAAATTTCGCATCCTCAAACGTCAATTTTGACTAACGCTTAAATTTGTGAGCGACTCAAAATAAGTAGCTTTTATTGTCGCTTAAACAAAGTCGTTCAAGTGTTTTGTAATGCAGCCAACAACGAACAGCTTGTGACTCAACTTATTGATTTTTAATTAATGAATGCGACGTTATTTTAAACCAAATTATACATTCAAGTATCGGGGCCATCGCGTTTCTATTTTAACACGGATAATATTCGTCGACGACTGTATTTCTAACTTAAGCAGATACTAAATTGTTTATTATTTTTAATTGGTAAATGAATTTAAATTTTAAATCATAATTAAGTTTAAGGTTGTATAATATTGACTTGTATATTCCAATATGTTAACATATAATACACCTAGTATTATATGTTTGAAACATTAACAATATACGTACAAAACAAAAATTGCTACCCAGCAAGGAAAAGCCTATGACGATTTTAGTTTTCTATCCAATTCAAACCAAACCCATTTGCTTACGACAGCATAATTACGTCATAGTATTTTAAATTATACGATTACAAATAAACAAGACTTGGAATCTCACACATCAGTGTTCTTTTAACAAAATAATGCGCCTTTTAAATTATAAATATTGTATCAACAAGGTGAAAAAACATTAAAATGAGTTCTCATGAGGGTAATTCAATAAACAAGAATGCTTTCGTTTTAAAATAATTGCTTTAGTTAAATTTTACTTATCTAAATTGAAATCAATTTGCAGTTCTCGCGTGCACTTCATCAATCTTATTTACGAATGCTTCCATAAAGTTAACTACGAGAGTCTACACGTGGACGTCAAACTATTGTTTCCAAAGCTTTTATGTTGCATTTACACATCAACGTTGTTTAAAACTAGTGTATCTGATCTATACTATCGAAGTTTTTGTATCTGTATTTTATTACTAACAGCCTACAAGTATGCTATTACGGTAATAAAAATAAATACTTCATGGATTTGCTTTTAGCGATTGGAATTCATTATACATACGTATAATAAATTTAAATTTTGAATTGAAATCAAATTTAATTTTGATTTTATCTTTTTAAAAGAAAATAATTAAGCTTTTATTTATTATTGAGAATTTTAAAGTAATTTTAATTGAATGGTAGTGCTGTCTTTATTGTGCTACTCATAAAAAATTGTGACATTTTAGTTTGTATAGTTAAGTAATATAAATGACAACGACGTAGATAATTTGTAAAATAAATGTACATACGCAAGTAAACAATACTTATAGATGGCCAATTTTGTGCTTTGAGCGGGTCCTTCTGCATAAGTACAACCGACTCATCAGATATTCTACCGCAAAACAGCAACATTTGGTAGAAGTGGCCCGTTTGCCAGGTCACATGCCTATTCATTAATTTTTTTATATTTTTAATATTGTTAATCGGTTTTTAAAATTTCTGTCAGAACACAAACAAGTTGGGGATCCGATTCGTTTTATTAAAATATTAAATAAGGTTTTGAATTAAAGTTGCAAGTCTGTTTTTAGGAATGGATGAGTTTTGTAATCAAGCAGACAGAGGCCCATATTATTGCGCCTTCTCATTTCTATTTCACATGAATATTTCAATTCCTTTGCGTAGTACCCAATAGTGCACTACAATACTATATATATTTTATTTTAGTCCTTATTTCTTGAGCAATAAGATCTTCTCCTTCGGCATTCCTGCTCATGAATACCAAATGTGTTTTCTTTCATCGCGAATTCCCGTTGTCTTAGCTTGACTCCGGCGCTTTTTAAATATTAATAGCAACCGCCCCTCGTAGGTTTCCAGTTTAGGTAAGTAGTGCCTACGACTTTGTATTTAAGAATATATATAATACACGTTTTAGCCTGTCATATATTCTAACGCGAGGCAATACTTAGTATTGTTGTGTTCCGGTTTAAAGGGAGCCAGTGTGACTCCAGGCAAAAGGGACATAACATAATTGTTTCTAAGATTTGTGACGCATTGCATAATATAGAGGATGGTTACCGTATACCATCAGATTACCTAAAAAATATCTTAATTTACATTTCGATGTCGCTTATATTTTATCAAATAATATAACAATATATGTAATATTTATTTGTATGCGTATATAAGTGGCATGATAGATTAGTAAACCCACACTTCATTAGGTACTTTTAAATGATAACAATCAATGCAAACGAAACGAAACAAATTAGAGAGAATGTTGGTATTGTCCATTAAGTTTGTTTAATTTCAGCTGTACGATTAATTAAGGTAACATCCATAAAAAATAATTAGTTTTATCATCAAGTACTACAATTTCGGACAACGGTAAGGCATAATGTCACTCAGGGGGAAATATCTACTAATTTGTAACGGCTAGGCTACGTTCCCGATTCTATTCCGATCCAACTTCGATCGAACCGCAACAGGATCGTTGTGTTAGTACAATAACGGTTAAACGACAACGATTACGTTTCGATTCGATTTCGATAAAGTGACAATATGACAGACAAAAGCTACATTCTTTGAACTGGAACATAATTTGAACACTAAAAAAGGACTCAATATTATGTGTCAAAATTTGAACAGGCTTCGCTAAAGATCAGCTCATCTTTATTTTTTTAACCAAACTTATATGGCACTCATTAAACATAAAGTAAATGACTAACTTTAAAAATACAGTTACATAAGAAACGAATTAAAATTAGCGCAATATGAGTGATATATAAAAGTATATTTTACACAATATAAGAAAGGTGAAAAAAGTTACATATATAATTGTATATATTTTATTACGAAACACTGCAGGTGAGTTTGCCTTATATAGATTAGAGGTATAACCGAGGGTATATAGAGGTATATGGTTTCACTACCCATCGCTGTATCAGCAAAGCTATTCATTTGGTATCATATTTATAGTGTAAACATGTTACGGAATATTAAATTCCAGTATCTCCAGCCTAACCCAACATGGCTTCCTCGTAATATAATTCAGAAATTCTGTCTAGTTAAGGATAAAAAAACCACGCATGAAATATTTGTAATACGGTTAAAACTATATGTTTTACTGTATATAAGTTTAGTTCGAACTCGAATTCGCCTGCTTCCTTTGTAATCTTTTTTTTTTTCAGTTTCTTTGAAATAAGTTCCTAGTTGTTATTTATTTATGTATTTATTGAGGACCATCAGCAGTCACCACACTTACACATATAATAATATAAACATATTCAGACTTAATATAAAGTGTGCGACTCTTTAAGACGGCCACAGCATGCATTTTATGGTACATACATTTTAAAATATTTTTTCATAACAGATTATTACATAAACAATATTTTTATATTACTAAAATACCATTACTATTGTTGACTACATTTCATTAAAAAATTGAAAATTAACCAATAAATATGCATTATTATTAACGAGCACACTAATATAATTTATCACATTAATAAAAATAAAATAAATTTTAATACAAAAAAAAAAAAACAGTAACTAGTAATGAATTAAAAATTTAAGTTGAATAATAATTTAGATTGGATAATAAATTGAACAATAATAAATTAAGTAAATTTAATTATTTATATCTTAAACTAACATGCTTACAATGATTTTTTTGTAACTAATAATAAGTGCAGAATTTTTTTTTTGTATTTTTTAATGGAATCCTCGAAGATGTCAAGTGATATTGAGTATTTATTGTAAGTTTTACTTAATCTTACATCGTTATGCATCGTTGCCGTTTAATAGTTTTCAATTTAATTACCACAACGACCGAACTGCGGATCGAAGTAGGATCGGAATAGAATCGAAAACGATTAAGGGAACGTATCGTAACGATATAATTTGATAGAATTGTCCGCCTGATTCACTTTGAGTCCTTTGAGAAGTACATACGAGTTCATGTTTCATCAAAACAATTAATACACTTCGTTAAAAAAGTTAGCATTGCAAAGCAATAATAAAACAAAAAGAAAAGTTTAAATTCTGACGTAAAAGTGATGCACGTGTAACGTTTAAACATAATTATGAATATTTTTCTGTGACGCTGTTTTATAAAGGTAGAATATTAATTAATTCCACGGAGGTTTGTATTGGAAATGAAGTGGAAAGGAGTGGCAATTTAATTAATTGCTCTGAAAGTATAGCGTACGAATGGCGAAATAACAATTGAGTACTTAGTTTATATCTATTGGTACAGCCGTAAATCAATTATAGATTAAATCTAGTAATATAGGGTGAAAACTTCTAAAGCCAATAATTGGTTCTTAAGGTCTAGTTGCATATTAGTCATATTTATAATGACTTCAAATCATGATTATGATTAAAATTGATATGGATAATTTCGATAATAAATGATTAAAGTCATGATGACAACGAATGAATTTAATTTATGTAAATCTTTATATACTTATTTATTCTTTGTTTCCGACTTACTTTTAAATCTTAAATATGATGTTGCCACTATATAAACATATGTATATTTTTAATGATAACGCGAAATCCCGTCAATAGCTATAACCAATAGATTGACAAGTACAGTAGGAAAAGGGACGGAACTGTTTCGTCTTTGTCTATTTATATAAAGATAATATTTTAGAGATAATGTGCTTGACAGTGAAGGAAAACACCGTGAGGAAACCTGCATGTATCAAATTTATTTTAAATTCTGTCACATGTGTATTCCACCAACCCGCATTGGAGCAGCGTGGTGGAATAAGCCCCAAACCTCATCCTCAAAAAGAGGAGAAGAGGCCTTAGCTCAGCAGTGGGACATTCACAGGCTGTTACTGATATTGTACATTTAATTAAATTAATTAATGCTTTTCTTTTAATTAAAAACAAAATAGCGAAAACTTTAACATCTAAACAAATCTATTACAAAACATAATTCAACTTAAACCAAACAACAAGGTAATCCGATTGTCTGATAAATATAAAGGTATTAGCTAAGTAGCTCTTGTGTAACTGTAATCCGTTCACCGCGCCTTTACTTCTAAAGCTTCCTTACCACCCTTTCTTAATACAATACATTTTGTAACAATAACATGCTAAATGTGAAAAGTCTAATTGTTTTCATTGGTCAGTGGATAAAACACGTATATTGTTAAATCAAAGCCGGGCAAGATTTTTTTATAATTCACATTTCGCATTATAATCTCCTAAATTATTACATATATTATATGTGTCTTCATCAACCCAAAGTGCTGCTGGATAGAATAATTTGCAAAGTCCAAATCATAAAATGTAAGCCTACTCACTGTGGGTAGAAAAGTTACGAAGTATCTTATCACGTTTTGAGATTGATATAATTAAACAAAATATTTTATATAAATGAAAAATTTGAACTAAATATAATATAATATCTTCATCACATCAGAACGTGATTTTTACCTGTGTATGTGCGGGTTAAATAAAATGTACGAATGTATACACATACACGACCTCATTCTTTACCGAATGGATAACTGTGAGCAATTTGGCTTGTGTAAGATTATCATTACGTTATTTTAAATTAGGATTATATGAATATAAAAAAAAAAAAAACCGAGATTATTATTTTCATAAACTAGGAAATAGTATGCAAAGAGTAGTATAAGAATATGTTTCACAAAAGTATTTAAAATATACATCATACTCAAAGAATTCACAGATTACAAAATAGAACACATCTCATTACTTCGCAAATGAGTTGTGCAATAAGTTCTCAAATTTAACAATTAAGATTATCTCTTAGTCTACACTGATTAATAGAAGTTATTTTTATTACTTTTTATTAATAAGCTGGTTCCTGCGACTTTATCCTCGTGAAATTTTTTGTGTTCTTTTACTATTCATTTATCGCCCACACGCGATTATTGTTAATGTACAGATTATAATATATTTACTAAATTCTCGTTCACAGTCCAGAACATTAACAGTGAAATAGCAAAGACTTTGAGAAAGTTAAAATAAATAACTAAACCGTACGAGTGTTTCTTGGAAACAAAATGTAAACGATTTTAAAACTCTAGGATATTGAAGTTATAGCGCAAAGAAGTTTCTAAAATATATTGCTCTTATTGCCTCCACGAGAGGTCCGGTTCATTTTTCGCTTAGAGAATCGGAATTGCGATTCAACAGGAAAACACTGCAAGTATTTTTGCCGCCATACTACGCAGAGCATGATTTTTTTTTACTGCTGTTATGCGGTAGAATATCTGATGAGTGGGTGGGTACCTACCCAGACGAGCTTGGACAAAGCCCTACCACCGAGTAAAATTGATTTCATAACTGCTGTAAGTTATTTTTAATGTTGCTCAATGGTAAACAATATTATTTAGGTACGTAAATTTATCCTCAATGTAACACTAATTTTGAAATGAGAAATGATTGATATCAAATATTCAACGGTTCAATTAAAATTCGAACGACACAGATAACCTTGAAATGAAATCTTTTGAAATTCACCGGCGCGTAATGAGAATGCATTCACAAAGTTCCTCGCAGTTTGTTTAGTTCAGAGAAACTCGAATAGCTATTTGAAACTAGTAACAAAAGTGGTCAAAGCTTTCAACGTGAAATAGAGCGCAAAAGGACATGAAAACACGATATTTTAAATATATTTGTATATATATCCGACTCGCATTGGAGCAGCATGGTGGAATGAGCACCAAATCTTCTTACAAAAGTAAAGGAGGACTTACCCCAGCTTTGGGACAGGGTTTGGTTTTAACAGGCTGATACTTTACTTAATTTTTTTACTATTTGCTTATGGAAAATTAAATAAATTACGTTCTCACAAAGACATTCCATACACGATGTACCGTGAGTGATATCTATGCCGCGTAGCAAACTCTTAATAAATGTGATCCCTAACCGCATCTGTTTCCATATATGATGACCTATTCTTGAAAACAATTGGATTTTGTTTCGCTTGTCCCTATAGAATCTAACGAGATAATCTATCATATAATATTATTTAAATATCTACCGATGGCTGGTACAATAAATTGTAATATGAAAATAACTAATTATAAATAAAACATTAAATCAGCATTTTAATGATTGTATTAACAGCTTATAAGATACATCTATGCTATTATATAAAGCTAAAGTGTTTGAATGCTAATATCAGCCCTATCAATCCGATTTAAATAATCCTCTTTAAGGTTGATAGCCCTTTTATTGAGATAGGTTACATCACGTTATAAACCACGGGGGTGGAGTAGTAACGTTTTAAAGGTGATACCGCGCGAAGCAGCTAATCTATGTATATATATATATATATATATATACAAGCTGGCAAAGGTTATGTCCTATCTGATTGACTATCAGCTTTAACGATTTTGATGATTTTGGTTTGGGACGCACGCGTTTGTGGGATTAAACCAATTGAAAACTACTATTTTTTTATCTTTTCGCAGTCAGTCACTTTTTGTAAAATTTTATGAATAAAGGAGAACGGCTGGCTTTTATCGGAATTTCGTACCGCTATTAAAATTTCGTGCCGTTTCGTGGGTATGGTATATTTTGTTTTAATTGGTAGGTAATATGATAGAAAAGCCCTTTTTAAATTCTTAGATTTTTAGAAGTTAGGACATTAAAGTTATAACCAGTTTCATTTTTTTACATATAGGCAGGGTTGGGCAATATTTGAATTACTTGTAATTAAAATACGTAATTGAAATACAAATACGTATTTGGTATTTATATTTCAATTACTTCCTTAAAATGTAATTTGTAATTCGTATTTCAAATACCTGATGCCGAGGTATTTTGTAATTAGTATTTCAAATACTTGAGGCTTCAAAATACATTTTAACATTAAAATACATTTAACCTTCATTTAGCGATCGTGAGTGTAATGATGGTAAAACAGCTATTAGAGTTGGCAGCACTGCATCTGTTATGTATACTGTAAGCTATGACTGAGAAGAATACTTCTGATGTTTTTATGAGGAGATTTTGTTACCAGTAAATATAACAGAAGATGAAACTAGGGAGAGAGAATTATATTTGGCCTAGGCACCTCAGATGTGCCAGCCACATATTAAGTCTTTTGGCCACTACAGATATGAATAATTTCATCAAAGCTTCTCGTGTTAGCTGGGTTCACAATTCAGCAATTGCTTAACGTACTTTGTTATGGAATATGTCCAGAAGACCCAAATCGACTGAAGTCATAAAATACTGTTTTGGACATCAGTTAATATATCCCTGTCCCACAAGATTACATTCAGGGCAACAATTGTTGCTATGGCAAACTTATGCCTACTTTAATGTCTATGAGAACCAGATTAGATCTACTGCAGGATAGCAACTTGAGGCATTTTACTCTTATTGTCCCACAACTAAAAGAGAGTTTGGAAAAAAGATTTGATAAGTTTTTTAAACTGTCACCTGAAGTAAATGGAGTCATATTGGTGTCATGCTACCACCCTAGCTATAAATTGCGTGCCAGAAAGCATCAAAACAAATAATTCAAAATCTTGCCATTCATGCTTTAGAGACAATTTACAAAAAACATGAAACATGCCTGGTTGGTGTAATGCCTGGAAGCAGGTGTAGCACCACTAGTAAAGAAGATGATGATTTTATTATTTTAAGAACAGAGACAGTGATCAACCACGGACACCTAAAATGAAATTAAAGTTGGTCAGCTTCCTAAATTATAGAAGCAAAGAGCTTTCAATTCTTGAGCGCTATCCAAATATAAAAAATGTGGTCATACAATTTAACACAAGTTTGTGCTCATCAGGAACTGTAGAAAGATTGTTTTCTTTAACAGGTTTTATTCACTCTCCAACAAGGGACTGTATGTCTGACAGTACATTTAAAAATCTGGTGCACATGAAAGGAAACTCTGGTTTTACTGATTTTTTTTTTACTCTGCTTTTCAGCCCGTGCTGGTTTAGATTACTTAGTTTGTATTTTGTATTTCGTATTTCAATTAAAAATAGCTAAAATACTGTATTTTGTATTTTATATTTCAAATACCTTACTTAAAGATATTTCGTATTTTAATTACTTGCGATACAGTATTTTTTAATTTGTATTTCAATTAAAGCTAACATGTATTTTGCCCAGCCCTGCATATAGGTACATAAATATGGTTTTGGTGATGCATTATTTGTTCTAGATTGCTTGGATCGTACCTACTCAGTTGAGTACATTAAGAGACACCTATGTCCAACAGCGGACGGGAACAGTTTGATAATGATGAAGTTGTTAGGTTTTGAGTATAGGTAAATAAAACAATACTTTATTTTTGTAAGTACATTTATTTTATTGTACTACAGTAATATTAAGAATAAATTAATACTATTATAAGAACTAACAGTATTAATTTATTCTTAATATTGCTTCATCTAAGAAGGGGACAGGTCGAGTAATACCCTTATGGCGAGCATAACTTAGGTACCAAATAATGCTAATCACATGTGAGCAGTATGCCACAATTGTTAAACCTACAGTGCAGTTACAGCAAACTCATCATTTTAATTAAAGCACCTACGTCGTACACACACAGCACAGTATGTAGCGTTCTTTCGCGAAACTACTATCAAGAAATAAAATACGAAGGCACATATGATCAACTCAACGGCCAAATAATTCACGAAATGCTCAGATGCATCACAATCCAAAACAATAACAAAGAACTGAACTGACAGATTTCCCTTACCTGTCAATAAATAATTGCCAGAACCAAAAAACAATATTGATCTCGAAAATCATTTCCATTATTAAATCGTTATATATTATGATTTTACGCAAGAATTATGCATTATTAGGTACAATATATATATGTTTAATTATATTTTATGTTATTTTTATTTCTAAATAATTCATTATCTATTCGTTATTTGTGTTATTTTACATAATATTAATAATAATAAATAACTTTATTGCACACTCACAAGTAAAAAAAAAAACGAAACAAGTCAGATACAAATAAAAAGAAAAAAAAAATAATATTTATTCAAATATTTTTATTGATATAAGTGGTACAAATTTTATAACAAAACAACAAAAAAAGTATGCGGTACGAAATCTGCCTTTAAGTAACTTAAAAAAGTTTATTAACGTTTCCTACATTATGATTTGTATACTAATATAAGGAAATAATAAACACACGCTCAACAGCTTTGAGTCAATTCTCATAAAATATTAAAGCAAGCATTTTGGAGCACTTTATTAATTATGACTATGTTGTTTACAACATTAAAAATGTAGACCTGCACACACTCATACACAATTACACACTCATACATTGTTCTATATTTTGCTTACCTTGTAACCTAACATATTAAAACCGAATATGGTTTTTGTGACGTTGATTATAAACATCATCAAAAAAAATGTTGAATAAAGTAAAAGAAAAACGTGTTATGTATGTTGACCATCTTCATATATGATCTCAATTCTATGATTTTGATCATACAGCAGATTATCCTACGACGTTATGAACGTATGCTTAAATTTCGTGTTGCTGATACTTTTTATGTTATTTAAAAATGGAAGGCATACTGGAAAATTCCCTTATAGTAAGTGGTTGCAGCCACCCATCGGAATTTTAAGTAATATTATCCATTCCTTACATCGTCAATTGCCGCCGACCTTAACAAATATATTATGTCCCTTGTGCCTGTTGTTAGCACTGGCTTAGCACCCTTAAAACTGAAACACAGCAATACCAATTATCGCTTGTTACCGGTTATATATCTGTATCTACAAATTATATTATATATACCTACTAGCTGCCCGTCCCGACTTTGTACGGGTAAAATAAGAATTTTATCCCGTGCATTTTTTAATCAATAAGATATAAACATTCGCCCATACAGTACAGTGTATGTGTGTTCGGTACAGGGCATATAATAATAATGCATAAAGTAAAGTACAACATGCTCTACATATTTTTTCATTTATTGGAACAAATTTCTTTTACTATTGCAAAGTAGAGTGACCTGGTAGAAATTGTCATGTAACAAAAAAGCGTTGTCCTCCAAGCGACCTTTCCCTCTTTCTTTCTTACTGATTCTTTCTATTCTAGCGGTTGTATGTGTATGTAAGTGTAAATGTGTAAATTTTCAGATTTGACAGTAAGGATTGTGTGCGGCCAATGATAACCTCAATTATATACAAATGTAAATATAATTTAAACTCTGTTTTTTAACTTATAATTCGCTATTTTATATTTAATTTTGAATAAATTACTATTTTCCTAATGTATTAAATGAAATTTTTCAATTTTAATTCTTACTTTACATTTTTACATTGAAAACATAATAAAAACAACATACATTTTGGTGTGATAAAAAAGTAATACGCATTTACGCGTTTCCCCCACATGAAGTGGGATGTATGTGGGGCTCATCGGCGCTGAAGGTGCCGGAATACCCACTAAAAAACCAGCGGTATCCTCTCCGTCTGGTCGGGGGGCACAACGGGATCGCTTGCGCATGCTACCGTGACGCCCCAGGATTCCCGAATACAGGGAACCCCCATAGCCCTGGTGGCTGTTAAGGTGCGCATAGCGCCTACGCCTTCTCCTCGGCCTTCTTCGACGGATCGAATCAGCGGAGGTATTTTCCTCGCGCTGCCTCTCCGCGGCCTCCTATTGCGACAAGACACTCTCGCTGAAGGAAAACCATTTCCAGCAAATGCAGCTTGGCGTTAATCACGCTCGGCAGCGGAAGATATCCACCGACTATCGCCGCCAGGGTATGCCTCTGAGGCCGCACCCAGCACACTCCTAAGAATAATTTCCTCCTGACCGATTTCGACCGCGATGGCCAATCTCAAGAAAGATTTGCCAACTACGCAGGACGTATTATAGTGCAAAAGTGTGTGCGTAAACCGGTAGGACGGTAAACTGACGCGCACGGTAAAAGTTCAGGTAAGAGGCAGGACCAACGGCTTTACGTGGCACGGGAGTGTGAAAAATATACAGAAATATAATCATTAAAAATCTACATTTTAAAACACGTTTTAAGTTAAAAAAAATATCGCAAAGAACTTTGTTCCTCCCGGGGGTCCCCCGATCGCACATTTTTTTATCATATTTTTAGGTTCTGTCTACGGTTTCTATCTGCTCATGCTCATCGTACAATGGTCCCACACTATGATATGGCCCTTTTTGAAAAAGTTGACCCGTTATTTGTTTTTTTTTTTATTATAATAGATCTAACGCATATAGATAAGTACACACACATCTTTGTTATTTAACTTACCTTTCACAATATTTTTCCTTAAGAATAAATACAGTAGAAATACTCTTAATATTAATAATAATAATAATTACAGCACTGCAAATTTATAATAAATTTAGTTGAGAATTACACGGAAATGATAAAATGATAATTATTGTAAACGTCACTACTGCGATCAAGGTAAATAATAATAATAAATAATAAATGAATAATAACGGTAGAAATTTTATCGAAAACTGTGTAAGAAATGAGATATAGCTTATTGCAAGAGAGACAGGAGAACGCTCCCATCCCTACTCCGTGCTGCTTACATGGTGATAAGTGACACCAATAGACCTCTGACGGGGATAACTGATCAAGTATTGATAAGTATATATCCAGTTATCGACCGAGGTTGAAAATGATTGAATTACTAATATCACTATTAAAAATTAGGGGTTGATGGTAGAAGGGTGAAAATTTAGGGTTGTATGTATTTTTAATGCCACATAATAAAAAAATAAAAATCAAAGAATTTGTCCAAAAAATAAAAAAATATTTTTGGGGTTAGCCACCCTTAACTCTGGGGGGGGATAAAAATTAGTTATAAACCTATTCTCAGATCTACAGAATATACATATAAAATTTCATCAAAATCGGTCAAGTCGTTTCGGAGGAGTATAAACACTAAAACTGTGACACTAGATTTTTATATATATAGATATATATTAAATTATAGATAGATATATATATATATATATAATTATGAGACCTGAAATAAGAAAAGTCACGATCCATCACAACGTTCCAATATCTCAAGACACTTAAAGTGTAGAATGCTGCGTCGTCGGTCAGTGACCTCACTTGTGACGTCATCTGGATGCAGAGTTGCGATTCTTTATTAAAATCTATTTGCATGATTTGCTGTTATTGTAACCGAATTTGTTTGTTGATTGCAATATGTATATTTGGAAAGCAATACAAAAATCACAGCTTATGAATATTTGTTTATAGTTTCTGCCCGCGGCTTTGCCCGCGTGTTGGGGTGGGGGGGGGGGTGGTTGTTACGTACTCTATGCCATTTTCTGTACCCCTGACAACGTGTATGAAAAAATTCATGATTATTGTACAAAATACGTTATGTAACGCAATAAGGTGACAATTTGTATTACGTAGTCTACTATTGAATTTTAAATACAACGAATATTTTTAATAGTTAATCTAGTGCTTGCAAATTTGATGAAATATCAATATACATTTCTGATACAACTAAATAATTTAATTAAATCTTAAAACCAATATAAATCTTAAAGAAGAAGAAATAATCTTAAATGCAATTAATATAAATATAATACACCATTAACTTAAACTAAGTTAATAATGCTTTTTAATTTGTATTAAATTCAGTAATGTAAATATTATTATATTTTATTATAGAATGAGATTTCAATCTTTATTTGGTTGCCGACAGAGATGGCATTATTTTACATGCAGTCATGTTTTTTAATGAACATGAATCTGTTTAAATGTCATATTTCGTCAACTAACGAATACTTAAGACTTACTTAAAGAGTTTACATTACACGCAAGATAAAACATTAAAGATAAGATCCCGTTAGGAATCTCAACATAATAGCTTTATGCAAATCTAGCTCAAAGGTCACTCGTATCTGAAACCTTGGTTTGAAGGTAAGAAGGGTTAAAAATGAAATCGTGCAAATCAGAAGCTACGTCCCGTTTCAGGGAGAAACCCTCTCAATGGAGCGAATTATATCGTTTCGTGTGCGAATAGCTATTATTAATTGGACAGTATACACGTGTAACTGTGTATACCGTCGTTATCGACGTTAATATACGTTTAAGCTCGTCTGGGGTAGGTACCATCCCACTCATCAGATATTCTACCGCAAAACAGCAGTACTCGTTATGTTCGTGTTCTGGTTTGAAGGGTGAGTGAGCCAGTGTAATTATAGGCACAAGGGACATAACATCTTAGTTGCCAAGGTCTGTGGCGCATTGGCGTTGTAAGCGATGGTTAACAATTCTTACAATACGAATATCTATGCGCGTTGGTGACCACTTACCGTCAGGTGGCCCATATGCTCGTCCGCCTACCTATTCAATAAAAAGAAAATACGTGCCAATATGTACGTCACATACATATACTTCATTGTTCATTTATATTATAATAGACTGAACGCGTATTTTTTTTCTCGTATACCTCGTATTTTTTATGACTAAATCCGATTAATTTAATTAATGTAAAATATACAAAATTATTAGAGAGATTAAGAGAGATTAATTTTAATTAATTTTATTTATCATTATGATATTTATAAGTTATTTTTTTTATTTCATCTATAAATACTAATAAATAATTTGATTTCTTTATAATGCCTAAAAGAATAAACTACGAAACCTTATACCTAAATTTTGAACAGAAGATGCTGCACGTTTGGATGAATGTTTTTGTAAATAATTTTATTGTATTAATATCTACGTTTAGCAGTTTTTATCTGCTTTAAATTTAGACATGACAAGCGTGAATTTCAAGTTTCTGTTGTAAATAATTGTGAGACGCCCTCAAAATATTTCGTATATTACTTAAACTGGTTAATTATTTATGTATAGAAAGTTATAGCAAAATGAAACGCTACGTCGGCGTCGAGTAAAATTTATTATTGCGAACAAACGTAGTTCATGGTGAAGATCACTAATGAAATTAGTGGAACCAATCACGTGGCGAGTATCTCTGCTTCGTACGTATATTTAATAGATTCATGTACACGTGAACTTAGGAAACATGTTTTTTCTTTTAATTAAAACTAAACAACGGCGTTGAGTGAATAATATATTATTAAGTTAATATTTAAACAGGTCTAGAAACATCAACCTACCTCTAAAAATGTTGTAAAACATTCGAACGGCTTCGTTGGTTTAGTAGATAGCCTGTTCGACTCCAGATTATGATGTACTGGGTTTGACTCGCAGGCCAGAAAGGAAATAGTAAGCCAGGATGATTTACAGTCAAGTGCTGCCGAAACTAACCCAAATGTCAACAGATAATTCTCAAAAGTTTGTCTTAATTTACGCTTCAAATAAAACACATCCAATACCAAACAAATTAAGATGGGACCACTTTGGATCTATACTGAACCCAAAAGAAAAAAAGTACATACAACGATTTTATATACAGACGAATTAACTTCCTCACTTTTTGAATACGGTTCAAAAAACGTTAAACAAAAAACTATTATCCTTCAACAGAAATCAGAACATATTTTTTGCCACAATTTATAACACGAGTTTTCACGTTTGTTTTCTAATATACATGTATTACTATTACATACGCGACTACACTATTACATTGCAAAATGCTGTGTATTTTAACACTTACTTAATTTAGTTCAAAAAATACAATAGTGTTTTTTTTTTTTTTATAAAAATAACAGTTTTTAATTCTGGTTAATATTTACTTATGAACATAAAAGTGTCTTATAAAAAAAACAATATTTGGATAAATTACTGTTTCATATAGAGACAAAATAAAATAAACCAATATGGTGACATATTTTTAATATGAAATAATTAGATTTCTAATTAATTTATGAAATGTTCAATTTAAACCTTGTCTAACATATCTGTCAATTTTAACGTATCTTCGGTGTGTTCTGCCACACTTAAAGGTTACTTATGACTATGGCGATCCCCAACGTTGATCCGACATGAAAATCTATACAACTTACGTGACAATTCGATTCTTTAACTATAGACTTCTTTCTGTATTTTTTTTTATCCTGCAGTGAAAATTCTCTTATACTTAATTCGTATTATTGAATGAGTTCAATAAAATTAAAATTTGAACGAAATTAAACTTAATGTTTTGGTAACATTTTGATTATTGACTTAGTAAGTGTAATCACTAAACGTCAAACTTCGAACTTGTGACATATGTTTGAACATTGAAAAGCTTCACCACTATATATAAATAAGTCTTAACTGAAACTTGTTTGACGCAGTGTTCCGCTTTTATATATATCTATGTAGGCGGCAGCTTTATGCCTATACTCTTAATGCATTACCATATAAATTGAAATTTCGAATTCTGTTTTTATTCCTTTGATAAGCATAGCATTAATAAAATTGTTGCGCGTCTGCATTAAATTCATATATAATTTAAAATGTTAATGTGGTTTATGTTAACAAAACTTGTATGTACATATATTAATATAAACTAATGAAATTAATCCAAGCTTACGATATACCAAAGGCTCGGACAACACATCTGTGGAGTGATTTCAAGAATATAATTATCAGTTTGTACGTTCGAGGCGTACATCAAGATCTAACAGCTCGGTTAGAAAAAAAAGATTTGTTACGTTTAATATACAGTTCGTGTATTGAGAAATATTGTTCTTAACTTCAGGCTTAAGCCTTAAAGAGCAGATACCATAGATTTTGACTAATCTGGGAAACTGCAAGCAAGTGCCCATCATGTAAATACTGCCATATATTATATAATCCATATTATGTTATGTATATGTAATATATGTTAAGTTCACATCAGTTATTTAAGACCTATGTTTTTAATTCATGAATACATTTATAAAAATACAGCGTACTTTTGTAACAAATTTAAAACAAATTTTATCTTTGAGATAAATTTTAATGAAAATTCTTTTTATTTTCAAATAAAGTTTCAGAATGTTCAACTATGTTAAAACGGACAGTCTGAAGTATAGACCTAAATTAAAACAGGGATTCATCACACCAGCCTAAGAGAAAAGTGATATATACATATGCATGTATGCACATACACTTAGTATTTATGTCTAACGCTTATGGTGATTGCCATTTGCCAGTGATTTGATCGTGCTTGCTTATGGCATTGTATGGTTTTATTTAGACGTTAAAATACGATAAACCAAATCACTAATGAAATGTATATAAAGTAAGTCGATAAATCCATTCGTTAACTGGGGCTCGTAAACTTCGAGGGACGTGAAAAAGAAAACAAATATAGGGCCTATCGAATAAATTACTATTTATTTAGACTTTTTGTGTGCAAAGTATACGTACACTCCTCAATATAATGTATCTTGTATCCTTTTGTTTTTTGACTTTTAATAATTTGTTAGATTTTATTTTCATACAAAAATAAGTATTAATTTAATTTCCCACTTGAACGTTTATAAATCTACGCGCATCGCAAAGATCGACGCGATCCTTTCGTTTATGAATGAAATATAGACCCTCAAAATGTCACGACAGTACGACAAAAACTTGTAAAATATTTTGTTTTTTCATGTATTATGTCCTAAGTCGTAGAACAAAAGTTGTTGCTTATGGTGTTCGCTATTTAGTCCTGCGAGGTTGCTGGGTCGTTACAAATAACCCGTAGATGAGAGGGGTTAGGTGTCTTATGACCTTTTCTGTATTAATTAAATTAGTGATACATATAATCAATATGAAAGTTATATCACATTATTTGCAATTTTGTAACTCGAAACTGTACCTCTATGGTATCGCGAGTGTTCTCTCATCACCTTCAGATATTATTTATCGAATTGGTACGATATAATATAAAGATTAAAAGTTAAAAAAGCTATAACGATTACGATACGTTCCCGATTCGATTCCGATCTAACTTTGACTATATTTATTCGGATCGGAACCGAACCGATATGATATTAACATACACCGTTATGTCAAAGCCAAATTTAATTGTTAACATTTATGCCAATTGTCGATAATTTAAACGACGACACTTCAATTTCGACGATCACACTTCGATTGCGATAGTGGCAGTTTGTTAGTAGAATTGGTACTTACAGTACATACATTCAGTATTACACATTCAGTCAGAATTAGTCGTATTATTTTTTTACGTATGTATATTAAATATTTATAAGCATACATACTACGAGCTTACATATATACCTATAAATATTAATCCATATAGAAAATGAGACCATACCGTTTTCGAACCCTTGTCAGATAAAAAAAATCTAAAAACAAAAATTAAATACAAAATAAATGATTAATACGAGAAGTAAATAATATAACTTTATTTTTAAATAATGTGAATCTGTGTTAAACGTAAGCTTTTATAAAATGATGTCTTTATTATGTATAAACACGTGTAATGAGTATTATTTACGTATTCTTGGAATCTGATAAACGTCCAATTATACGGTATAATTAGTTTATATTCATATGTATGTAGTTACCTTTAAATCAATATTTAATTTTATGATTTTAGACTTTGGTTCATTATTTACGAGACACAAGTTATAATAAAAAATATAAAGCATTATTTATTAAATCATTTTCTTTTGTATATAAAGGCACTTAAACATTAACATTAGAAAGTCAGGAGCAGTCATGTGACCGGTTTTGTAATTTGTAAACGACACATTCGTAGTTATATATGTACCTACCAACGCTATAATTCAAATAATGTTAATAAGTGGATACTTTTGTAAACTTTTGACTTGCTTACTTATATTTGTCAGTCGAGACGATATCTCAGTTCGTGTGTTATTTTGGATTTAAATTAGTGTAAAACGTCTTGAAGTCATCAAAATGTAGAAATAGTTCATTAACACAAAACGTACCAGAAGATCAATCAGAAAATGAATCTGAAAGTGCACAAATTGACACTGACTACGATTTTGTATTATGTGCTATTAGTTCAAGCTCTAATAGTGCAGACTCTGAATATAAGGAATACCCTGAGTATCTATTGCTCCTAGCGATTTTGCAGCATGTTAGCACTACTAACAATCGTCGTCGTAGAAGTAGGGTAAACTAGTTAATTGTACAGTACCGCATGATCATGTTTACACAGCAATAAATGGTACTTGTGGGTCCCACAGACGGAATCAACTTTAACTGGCCGCCGGTAACATATATCATTCGCAAAAATAATTTTAAAATGAAAATCTGCCTACATAATATAATATTTTTTATTATTAATTATATTGCGTGTGATATTTTTCCAGACCTGTTAAATTGCCGTCCCATCTGATTATGAGTATACCCGTGTTTGAGCACACGGTCTAGTCTTGATTAGCCTCTCTTGAGAATGGGTGATGTGACTGAAATCGGTCATCATCATCATTTCCGGTTTTAGAACATGGTTGAATAGTTAAATAAATAAAATATTTGTAACATTTGATAATAATCCAAATATTTGGCCAAACTATTTTGCTTCGCAAACAATTTGATCCAAGTGAAATGTCACAATTGGAAGTTATAAGGTTAAATAAATTAAATATAAGTTTCGAGATATTGAACTTTGAAGCTAACCATTTAGTTTCGTTTATAGTTAATGTAAAGTAGGTGCAAGCTAGTTACGAGGTCATTAGCCTTAATTTAAAATATTAGAATGTTAATATTCTACTTATACTTAACTGAGTCAAGTACATAGGTCAAAGACAACTACATATAATACAAGCACAATATATGTAAATATGTAACAAAATTGAAATATTGCTACAAGTAACAGATCTTTTGTAAATTATAGATTAATGTTGCATTAACAAAAACAACAATTCAGTTCAAAAATTAAATATTTTACAATGTGTCATTTATTTATTGTATATAAAATTGATACATAAAAAATAAAAATTAAACCAGAAAAGAAATATTAAATTGCACTTAATACTATTATGATATTAATTAACCTTTAATATATGCCTATATATATTTAATAATAAACAAAGATTATACACTAGTAGCGCGTGTTGTCGAAATATGTCCTTATTTAGAAACGACATACGGTCTATTTTATCTTGTACACATCTATGGCATAAACTTAAAAAAATAAATCACAATTTTCGATGTTCACGTGTCAGTATAATGTATGAATACAATTATATAAATAATTGTCTCAACTCAAGGTTCAAGGACTAGCATATAAGGCTATAAATCTTCGTGCCTATAAAAAGTTATTGGGTCTTTATGTCAGGAAAATTCTTCCGAGCTCCACGCTGCTACTGTTAAGCAGTGCGGACTTCGGAGCGGGTGGATGCAGTGTTCACATTTCCGTTCATCAAAAAACACGTAAATCAGATAGATGGTCTTGCACCTGAATTCCCCAGTAGTGTCTGGATTGTGGATTTTTAGGAATTATAATGTCTTCTGTGCAGTTGACTAGTTTACGTTGAGAATAGTGGCCGTGGAAAAATCGGACAAATAAGTATATCGTAGTACTTATTAGTTTAAAATTTTTGCACAAAAAGTCATAAATACCTTTTATTATTGTTCGTCAAACGTTCTTACCGAGGAATTAATTTAGAATATGTAAGTAAGAATACAAAGCTGTTACTTCTAATGATAAAAACATTAACATATCAGAGGACATACGGAGGAATACGGTTTTTATAAAAACATTAATTGATATATACACTGTACCTTTAAAATAATCGTACCTTTTGATTACCATTAGTTACCTATTTATTATTAACTAAAACAATAAATCTTATAATTCATTTCGCGCTCGGTGGTAAAGGAATCTGAAGGAATCCTGCGTTACAAAATAAATGTTACTAGCGGTGCTTCGTGGCGGCATAAGCTCCAAACCTTATCTTCAAAAAAAGACGAATCTTTGCCCGGAATTGAAACAGCAAAGGTAAAGGTACTGTAAAAAAATAACTATACATAGCTTTTTTGTTAAATAAACAATGCTATAAATTAAAATATATCCATATATATTTTCACAAGTGTGTGTAAATAATCGGAATATTCAGTCCAAAGTAATTTAATGGTCGTTTTTATTGGTTAAAAATAAAATGGCACAACAATATCTCGTTAATAAGTGGTAGGATGATTGACGTCATTCGATCGGCGCAGATGAATTTGCTGTGCGTTTGTGGTCGCAAAAAACTTATATAATTAACAAAGCATTACCTACGGAGACTTTTAATATCTTGACTGAATAATTTTATTATTATAGATATAGTAGTCGTTAAATTTAATGAAATTAATAAAACGTAACTTAACAGATTATATAAAGGGAAAATAAAAGTTTAATCTTTAAAGGTCTATATCCTTCATATTCTAAACTTGACATATTTTATGAATATATTTAATTGTGAGACATATAAAACGTATATTTTGTTAAATACTTTATTGCTTAGTAAAAATCACTTTTCTTGCACATTTATTAATTGCAATTAATTGTATTATTCAAAAGACAGAGAGTACATTGTGTCGTCTATATGATATGAATTCGATAAAGTACCTATCTATTTATACAAGCGTGTTCGTTAACATTCCTTTAATCTCGTATCTGAAAAATCAACATATTACTCGATCAATTATATTACTCGATAAAAGATTATGAAGATCGTAAAAAATCAAGGAATGAGGAATCATTTAGTTTGATCCAGGATCAATAATAATTAAATTAAAAAAGAATAAATATTTTGTTTCTTGCCGTTTCTTCTCGGTAGAATCAAATCGAACGGGTTGTAACTTTGAATTTAATTAATCTTGTAAAATAAAGATTTTTTTTTACACACAATCTTACATCTGATCCTAAACTAAGCAGAGCTCGTACTATGGAAACCAGACAACTGATGTACTAAATATACTACTTTTTTTGTAACTACATACTTATATAGATAATTACACCCAGACTCAGGACAAACAGACATGTTCATGCACACAAATGTCTGTGCTGGGTGGGAATCGAACCCACGATCAGTAGTGCAAAGGCAAGTATCTACGAATCACGACAACCGGCTCGTCGATTTAATAGTACTTGTAAGAGTCTAATTTAATAAAGTATACATTGAATGGATTTGATATTGATTATGAACTAATATCATCTCACGCATAATTGCACAGCGAACACTTGATTAATGCTTAGGCAGCTGGCGAGAATTTCGATATATGATTTGCCGAAACTTCATACCAATAGAGATTATATTAGATTTATATGATACGAATACTTGTCACAGATTGTTAAAGGGTACTGTTGATCAAAATTAATATAAGAAACTTGATACCTAGATAGTTT
Organism: Nymphalis polychloros; assembly: GCA_905220585.2. NCBI lineage: Eukaryota > Metazoa > Arthropoda > Insecta > Lepidoptera > Nymphalidae > Nymphalis > Nymphalis polychloros. The sequence continues at coordinate 9,385,011 of HG992247.1, forward strand.
TTTGATTTATATGAATCAGCAACATCTTATATACATATATATATTTTATATAAGATTTTTTATTCGATCAATAACGATAAAAATTATAAATGTTCTGCATCAGAATATTTCTGCATCACTCGTACTCGACTTTCTTTTTTTTTTTTAATCTGTTCACGTACAGTCAGATGTTAATGAGATATGGAACAATAATGACATTTTAAATCATTGTTTAAGCACTGCAAGTAAATTCACATTGTATTTACAGTAATTGAACATATTGAAGTAAGGTTTTTAATATGTGCCTTAACAGGCCATATGTATCAAACTTATATATATATTTTAAATAAGAAAAATATTTTGCTAGCAGCCATAATCCTGGGCTCTTGCTTCTTCTAACTTTTCGTTTTTATTATGATTCCGAATATCTCATATAAAGTACCCGGTTTTAAACAAATTCTATATGCATTTTGATAAACCAGTTCCACTATTGTTACAGATGTGGATTTTTATTTTATATTGCAATTATCTGTAAGGACTGACAGATCAAATAAATCATTTCGATTTTTTTCTCGTCAGCTCCCTAACCATAATTAGAATTAGCAGTATTTCTTACAATAATGACAACTGCATTAAGAATAGATGTTTGTCTCTAAGGACGTCAAATGGAAAATGATACAACACGTATCTAAAGCAACATTTTGGCTTATAATAAATATTTAAATCTGTAAATACGTCATAGTTACGTACGTACGTCATGTTGTGCCCACGACTTCATTCGCGTGGAAGATATATAGATAAAAATACATTATTTTAGTAATTTATATTTTCTTTAAAATAAGATTTACATAAAAAAAATCGAAATGGCTCAGTGGCTTGAACGTGAATCTTACCCGACGATCGTGGATTCAAACCCGGGCAAGCACCACTGAATTTTCACGTGCTTAATTTGTGTTTATAATTCATCTCGTGCATAACGGTGAAGGAAAACATCGTGAGGAAACCTGCGTGTGTCTAATTTCGCTGAAATTCTGTCTCATGTGTATTCCAGCAACCCGCATTGGAGCAGCGTGGAGGAATAAGCTCCAAGCCTTCTCCTCAAAAAAGGAGAGGAGGCCTTAGCCCAGCAGTGGGACATTCACGGGCTGTTTCTATTACATTTACGCTCTATTTTAATCTTAAAATATCAACTTGTTTTTTATGAAATTGTCATAGTTGTTTTTATTTATGATATGGCGTTAAGAATATATGGATTCCTCACAATATTTTTTCTCTCTCACTAACCTTGAATTTGTCTTAGAACATAGTTAAGTAGGTACATAATATAGTTTGGTTCGCGCGTAAGAGATTTTATTCAATTACTGTTTATTAAATAAACATCCTTAGTATTAGTATGACAACTTAAGCTAATATTGACTTAAAAAAAAAATTACTATAAAATTTTAGTTTGGATGAGGGAATCTCCGAAGGTATTCGATTTAAAAAAAGGTATCAAAATTTATAATAAGCCATAGAGGGCACAGAATATATATTAAACTGTAGTAATAAAAGGATTATTCGTAACCAATCGACGTTAATCGAATTACGATTTACATCGACTACGTAAAAAGTATCGAGCGAACTAGTTACTTACGAACGCGGCATTAACAGATACATAAAAACAAGTATGTGAATGATTTATAAAGAATTCAAGAATTTCTATGAGAATATGTTCACGACGACGTTATATCTTGTTGTTGATGTTACAGTTAATTCAATAATTTTAGTATATTATGCAGACAAGACTAGTAATATTTGAAAACATTTATAAAAGAAATTAAGTGAAAAAGACGTAACCAATGAAACTAATCGAACAATTTCCTTTTAAAGAGAAGGTTGACCTTACGCTATCACGATGCTCCAGTGGGAATACGTGTGGCAGATTTTCTCGTGCTAGCTGTTCCTTAACCGTCGAGCATCTTTGTCGACATAAAACAAATCCCATTTATTTTGTGGCGACGCAGTCTCTAAGGTGCATGAAACAAAGGTTTGACGTAAATTTATGGCCGATGTGTGTGATGTCAAATTATAAGACAATATCCTTGGGAACCTCTTTGTTGATGGATAACATCCCACATGGGTATTTGAGTAATCATCTTGATTGATAATTAATTATTCTTAATTTCCTGATTTAAGTTAGCTTTCAAATAAATTTATTTTCTAATGTATAAAGTATGAGCTCGAGAACCTCTCGGGATGTCCTTTATAAACTAACAATGCTTACAGTTGCCTGACTATATTCTTACGTTCGTCTACCTTATCTGTATCACAAAAAACATTCATTATATTTTAATAGTATAATAATAATAATAATATCCTGAGACAATATTCACACATGGCCATCTGATCCCAAACTAAGCAGAGCTTGTAATATGGAAACCAGACAACTGATATACTTACATATCCTACTTTTCTTTTGTAAATACATACTTATATAGGTAATTACACCCAGACTCAGGACAAACAGACATGTTCATGTACACAAATGTCTGTCCTTAGTGGGAATCGAACTCACGACCTACGGCGTGAGAGGCAAGTACCTTACCAACCACGCCAACCAGCTCGTCAAAAGAATCAGAGACAATCATTGACAACACGAGTTGTAAAGGTAATCTTAACGCCAAGTTTCTAACCTACAAATTCAATATAGTATCCTTCGTCAAAATAAACATTTCAATAATAAAATTCCACTGCTATTTTTAACTTTGGCAATTAATAGATTGAAATCTTATTGAAAAAATATTCCTAAATACAAGATATACCTAATAGTGTGGTTTTAAATTATTTTTTTTAGCCGAATATATTTTAATTGTATTTAAGTGGCACATTTATAAATTTATATATACTTGATACTTGACACATTTATAAATTTATAGATACTTGAATAAACTATGGGAACTATATTATTTTAAGATCTAATTGGATGACAAACATAATTTTTTTCTTGACTATATTTAGTTGATTTTTATTGACATACTCTATTTATTATCATCAATGGATCAACTTCATAATAATTATCTTATAATGAATTAAATATATCATTATAAATATTTTCATAAAAACAAAATTTGAGTTATTATGTTAAGTGTTTTTTTTAGGTTAACAAAACATGATAGATTCCGCACTAATTTTATTTACGCCAAAATTTATTTACTCATCAATGTCACTTAGCAAAACATAATCACCATATTTAAATACGATTAAGAATAAAAAAAACAAGAAAAAAATATATAATTAACGAGTTCGAAATTATGTATCTGTACCGTTTGTATTTAAAACACTTGCACCTTGAATTGAGAGCAAAAAAACGGACTGGTTCATTTTTCGTCCAAAGAATTCCAATTCAATGGAAAAATACCAACGTTCTACGTATTCATGATTTGTGCAGTGGCCCTAAGTATTAATTAAATACATACATATAACAACACGATTAGTCACACTAATAACGAATACGTTTTTATTTATTTACTAAAAAAAATATATAGAGTTTATAAATAAAACACCTGATTCGTTTAATCTGTTCCATGAGCAAGTGTTATCTTACTAAATAAAAAAAAAATAACCTGGTTAAGGAATAATATAAATATCAGAATATTATTAACGGGATTAATTGAAATAATGTACTAATAAAAAAAGAAAACTATTTTATTTAAAAAAAATATTAGTCACAGTAAACTTCACTTTATTAGTATATGTTTATTCATAGGGGTGTCTATTTAAGCGATACTAACTCTCAAACAATAAATCGCTTCAAAATTTAGTAATACTCCACAGTTTACCCACTGACCGACTTCATTAGTCCAGATAGTAAACATGATCGAATAAGATACACTCACATCCCGAAATATTTAGAATCCAGAACATCCGGGTTCGGTGTACGATGAGAAATATAGGATACGAGGGCGAATTCGAGTAAAGACGGCGACACGTCTTAGCTTTCGTTGCTTACTTTAATTTCATTTTCCGTCAGATCTTTTTGAATCAATAAAATATAAGTTTTGTTTTTATTTTTGTATGTTGAATAATCAACCTAAATTAAAAAGTCTTCTTAAAATATCTCATACTGTGACTTTTGAAAGATATAAATCTTGACGAATTGGAGATTGCGGGTTCAACTGGCAAGCACTGCGGAGCTTTCATGTGTTTATTATTCATCTCGTGGTAAGCATTATTGGAAAACACCATGAAAAAACTAACATATGTCGGATGAAAATGTGCCACATATGCTATCATCAACACGCATTTGGCAAGCGAGGTGGAATAAGTTCCAAGCTTCCACTCAAGAGAAGGACCTGTTATTTTTCCTTCATTGTATTTGATTACTTTAAATTACTATATTGTAATTAAAGAACGACGCAATAATTAAATTATATCGTATATTTAGATATACTATATAATTTTTATAATATAAATTTATACGATAAGTTTATTTCTATGTTCAATCTATTTACTCGGCACTCAGCATGTTGTTAGGAACAGTTCACAAAAGTATAAAAAAATCGGTATCAATGTACTCGTATTTAAGCGGCTTCTCATTAGTCACTTTTGGAAATACCATTTTGTTAATTGCGCGTGAATTCAAAGTAACATAATTTCGTAAATAATTAAATATCATGAATAATAAAGTTTTTCTTATATAAGTAAAATAATAATAATGAGTCGAATCGGTTTTTTTATGTTTTGAAATTATCATCATATTACGATTATAATATGAACAATTTTATTTAAAAAAAATTAAGATAAATTTATCTTAAATTTAAGATAGATACTTTAGTGAATAAAATCTATGATTTCATCGTCCGAAAATACTACAGTTGATTTGTTTAAGTATCGAAACATTGTACAGGATATATAGTTTAGGAAACGATGTGGAAAAAGACGCCCATTTAATGTTGTCGGTACTAACGCGAATTACGATATCGACTTACGCAAAATAAACAAATTCTCTTACACAACAAAACTGGATTTTCCGTAGCAAGAAGTACCATTCCACCATATCTACGTGTTTTTGACATTGAATATTCTAAAATGTATTTTAATACTTTTGCTTAAGGTATAATTTTTGTTACAGAATGCCGGCGCTCCGGCTTCTGGGGCGTAAATGGCTGGCTGCCTCAGATGATCTTGTATTTCCGAGTATTTTCGAACTTCTTTTCCGTTTCGTCTGGTAAGTTATGTTATTATTACATATTAAAGTTTTGATATCGATATTCAATGATTGTGGGTAAATTAGTTTTCCACTTATATAATATATTTCAGATATTCTACCGAAAAACAGCTATACTTGGTATTGTTGTACTCCGGTTTGGAGGGTGAGTGAGCCAGTCTAATTACAGGCACAATGGACATAACATATTAGCTCGTAAGGTTGGTGGTGCATTGGCGATGTAAGCGATGGTTTACATTTTTTATACAATGTCAATGTCTATGGGCGTTGGTGACCACTTACCATCAGGTGACCCATACGCTCGTCCGCCTTTCTATAAAACATATATATTTTATACTAATAGTACGAAGTATATGTTTGTGTTTTATAGCCAAAATTGACGCAATTATTTATATGAATTTTGACCAACATTTCTTCATTTCGTTAGCGAGAAATACCAAAGATTAATTAACCTCGTCAGCGATATGAAGTAAGTGCGACGTAGCCTAGTTAGTATCCAAGGCTTCACACCTCCAGTCATCTGACAGAAAGTGCTCGTGAAGACAGCAATTCAACGCTTTGAAATGTCACACAGTCACACTAATTGTCGTACCTAGATGCTATTTATAACTAAATTTACAGTAATATTTTACTGGTGCTACATAGTTTTCTAACGTTTTATGACAAATTATTCAATTCTTTATTTAAAAAAAATATTTCATTTAACAAATAATTCAATATATTTTAATATATATTATGAAAACTAATTGTATTACTTTATATGATTGTATACTTAAGGTTTAGTGTAGACATTGCATATTCCTCTTGTTTGAATAACATAAATTAATATTATTAAAAAATAAACATATTCGTTTTCACTTTATAGCAGCGCTTTTTACATTACTTTCAAAACACATTGATGATATGTAATCATAATTACTATTTTGCTATATAGAATATCATTAATCTATACTAATATATAAAGCTGAAGAGTTTGTTTGTTTGATCCGGCTAATCTCAGGAACTACTGGTTCGAATTTAAAAAATATTTTTGTGTTGTATAGTCCTTTTATCGAGGAAGGTTCTAGGCTGATTTTTATTCATTATACGCGGGTGAAACTGCGGGCACAGCTCGTCTCAGATAAATGAATCGCATATAATCTGTAATCATTTTAAAGATATATTTGGTAATCATTGAAATTAGATTGAAAATAAGCAATTAATGTGACTAAAAAGAGATCGCAAATATATAATTTATACTTGAGCAATATTATATTATATTTGTTGTTTAACTACCTCGTTGGTCTAGTGGCTAGATATAAGGCCGCAGACCGGTGGTCCTGGGTTCAATTCCCAGGTCGGGCCAATAAATAGTTGTTGGGTTTTTCTGTCAGAAACTTCTCAGTAGCAGCCCGGAGTCTGGAAGTTGGAAGTGTGTACACTCTCGTGCCTCGGAAAGCACGTTAAGCCGTTGGTCCTGCGCCTGAACTCTTTCCGGTCGTGTCGGATTGCCGTCCCATAGGATTACGAGAGCTAAGGAAAAGGGAGGTGTATGCGCACTTACTTGTGCACTATATCTCCTGCGCAGTTATTTACTACCATTTTTTTTTTGGTACGACGCGTTTCTTCCTCCTTTCACCGTAATTCAAATCAACAATTTATGATTTAAAAAGTGCTTTTTGAATGAATATTCGAATTAATAGAAGTTTGATGATGATCAGCTGCCGTATTGCAACAGATTTCTCTGCACTAATGGCCACGGATTTTATTACCGTTACAGATATTGACCTTGAGGCCAATTCTACTAACATAATTAACACATTATCGGAATTGAATCGATACATAATCGTTGACGTTTAGCTTTTTCCCTATTCTACTAATATAATGATCCAGTTGCGATTCGATTCGTCCTTGGTGGAACCTCAAAAGTTAACAATTAAGTTTGACTTTGACATGATTTCTTAGCTTTTGTAACATGGTAACATTGCTTTATGGTAACATCATACCGTTTCGGTTTAATGAGGAATAGTCGAAGCTGGATCGGAATCGAATCGAGAACGTTAATGAACGTTTTACATCAGTGGAATGGGGCTCCTTACCTTACAAAATAAATATAAGTAGTGTTCGCCCATAATAATTCTTGAAAATATGACTAAAACTTTATTGCCTTCTTTTTATAGATAAAAAGCTAAATCTCGTCAATAGTTAAACAAAAAAACAACAGAACAAACACACAGAAGAGAAAAGGTTCTGAATTTTGTTTTCTTTGCCTATTTATTTATAGATACTTAATAACTACTGTCATAACGACGACGTATGACGTATTTGAAACTTGTTTTGAATTAATTAATTACATTAAAAAATGTATGGATAAAAAGGGTGCATGGCGGAAGCAGTAAGGTATTTTATTTTTATATCATATTTTATTATAAAATATCACTTAATTTGTAATATATATTATGTTCCAACACAAGTACGGTTCTTTGGTTATTCTACAAAATGCATTTTGGCTGTTGTTATAGTAATTATTGGCGGGGCCATCGTTTTTAACTCGGCAAATTGGCCTGACTGTTGGTTTCTTGTAATGAAAACTTCACCTACTATAATTTTTAAAAAAACGTATGTATTATTGTATTTATAAATATTTTATAAATCATATATTACATTACTTAATTAAACAAGATTTTTTATATTCTATTCAGTTTAAATTTGAATTATGTTTATACATTTATAATATTAATAAGATTTAATTCGTCATTATAAAAGATGTGACATCATAGCATTCTTAATAATAAAATTAATGACATAATTAATCGTTTACGTAAATATCTTTATATAATGAATTTACTTGTATAAGAATATTTAGTAATTTAATTAATTGTTTTTATTTACATTTTTATAATATTCAAGTTATAAATCAAAATTAAAATATTGTTAACGCTTTATGACGCACCTTTGATTATTCATGTAAGGGAATAAATAAAACGTAAAGCTACCGGTTCGGAATGTAATCGCCAAACATCTCAGTTGTTACTCTTTTCTAATTCAATTACATAGGTATTTTAATTATCACGAACAAATGAAAGTAGATTGAAATTATGTTGCTAAACTATGTAAAGTATATACTCTTCAATTTGGGCTGGGTTATCGATGTGTCTTTATATCATAAAAACGATTTAAAAAGAAAATCGGAAAAGTGGCGGCAAAATGAGTTAGCAGTTAATAAATGAACAATTGAAAAACTTATTTCGTATTAAAGTACAAATTGAGACGATAATGAATTTTCTTCGCACATTTCTCACAAAGATGTTCAGCTTCGTGCTCGCTGACCTTGTGATCTCAGTCTGATTGCTTCATAATGGCTTTTAAATTGTCAGGAATCGTTTTGATTGCCATTATTCGCTAGGCACATAACCGCTGGAGCTGCTGGACCGGACATTTCATTAGTTTTGGACATGTCACGCTTATTATTCAATTCAGAAGTCATTTGAAATAATAAAACATGATTGTACATACCGCGGCTTTTTTATTTACGATTATCATAACAATTTTATTAACTTCAATTAATTTAAAAGTTTAGTTATTTAATATTATGAATATTTTAAATGTTGAGTAAAGGGTAAAGTAAATTTAAAAGTGCCTACTTGAATAAATTTATTGTTTATTTTGATTTAAAAGACTGAGAAAATAATTGCATGGAATTCTCATTCACAAAATAATTTTATACGTTCCCCTTGTATAGAAAAATGTTTGAACTTTGGACAATGAGCTTAGCAGATATCAAAAGATGCTGTGAAAAGCGAAAGAAAGCAGATCTAACAATGACAATATATCTCGACAGCTCAGTGAGCACGGTACGGAGGCTGGAGTTAATATGACATTATAAAAAGATTTTTAAATAGATAATTTTTAATTAGATTTTATTGAAGATATGTGGTTTGAAAAAAGACAATGCCTTAACCTTACTAAGTTTATAGTTTGTGTTTGGAAAGGAAACGACAACAGGCCTCGGATCAGCTGTGGAGCTATTGTGGATTTAACGTTGAACGCTAATCTAAGTCTTGAGAAATAAGATGTTATGTGCCTCATGCCTGTTACACAATCTCACCCTTCAAATCGGAACTTAAAAATAATAAGAATTGCTATTATCCAGTAGATTATCTTATGACTGGGTCGTGCGACGACAGGCTTGCACAGAGCCCTATCACCGAGTAAATATTGTCGCTGACTTTATAGTTTATATACTTTGGGCTTTGAGGGGGCTAGAAAAAGTGCAATCGATAATTGTCGAAGTGATCTTGAACCTCGCTTTCATTTAAATAATTCAATACGTCAATAATTGATTACATAAAAAATGCATACGTATGTCATTTCCATTCCTTTTCTATAAACGAAATCAAGAATCGCTGTGTGGCTTTGTCTAGGCCCGCGGGGAAAATCGTTATTAATTTATATAAAAGTAATAACTAAAAGTTACTTTGAAACTTGTTAACAACTCATATTCATTCAATAAAGCGGAATCGACTTTGACGTACTCCCTGCGAAGTACGTAATATTCGAAATTTCATGTGTGGGATTTCTTACAAAGATCAAAGCATTGAACATTCAATCAAATATTTGCCTATGTATATAGGTAAATATTAATATTGTTACAAGATCAATACCATTATAAATTTTTACTCGTTTTGAAGATTACCCTTAGACAAAAATAAAAATAATATGTTTTGGTATGGTAACCATATCCATATTAATATAATATAAACACACAATAATTAGGAAAAAATATATTGTACTTATTTAACTTTTATATCCCCAGACATTTGCTGGTATTTAAATCTTACCCGAATTCTTATCTCAGATATTCAGGATGCTTAAAACTCCATTATATAAAAAATAACAGAAATAATAACTAAACTACAAAGGTGTGTTTTTACATGTATCTTAATTTATTCCAGCTACGTATAACAACACTGAATACATGGAGTATTATTCTACTTTCTAAAAATATTCGTAAAGGGACTAAGGGATTTACTTTATGTCCGTCAAACGAAATTAAAATAACCTTTTTGTCAAACAGAAAATTAAATTCCTACAAGATTAAAATTAAAATTTTATTAATTCATTTTATGTATTGTCAATTTCATGTTTATTATATGAATGATTTGTTGAAAATGTCTAAATTTTATTATTTTGTACAGGTTAGTACTCATCGCTTTAGTTGTCGAAGTCCTGTACCCCATAACATGGCAATGCCACACGGATGGGTGGCACGGCGGCGCCTTCGTCCGACTCTACTTGTGCGGCACATTGGCACTGCAAGCTTGCCTAATGTTGCTGCTCGCGGCACTGGCGCAGCAGTCCGCCAGAGGGACTATTACAGAAACGGACGCAAGAAAACTTGTGTCACCTTTACTATTACTTAAGTAAGTAATAATTATAATAAAGACATTTTGATATGAAGAGACCGACTCGTACGCCGATACGACAAACGGCATGACCCCTCTCCGTCTCCGCTATCACCCTTATGTTCGGCGCGGATAGTATAGTAATTATCCTTTGTTGCTATATATCTATAAAAATGTTTTAATAACTTACTCTGTGCTTTTATTTATTTCACTCATTATTCGTTATTGGTTTTTAAAAATTATAAATTACTTTATTGACCATCAATTTCGATGTTTTGCATTTGCTTAGAAAATAATTCGCGTTAAGAAATATTCTAAAACAACATTACTAATAATGCAAGTTTACTGAGAAGATAAAGGTTAATTTCTTATACTACTTTCCTGTGCCCAAAAGGGTTTATTAACTTACAATAATAATAAATGATTTGGAATTAATGAATCAGTTAAATATTTTTAGGCTAAACCAAGAGAAAGACGGATTTTACTGTAGGTCGTAGTTATGAGACAGCTTTTATCGCAAAACTCCCTTTGTTGCATATATTCTCATATTGTAACGTTTTACCCTTATGGGCTTTTTTTCACAGTTTTATATCTCTGCGAACATCAACCCCTCCGAAAATAAAAACTCCTATTCATATCGTTTTGTCTTATGTTATCGTAACATTTTAAATCAATACCCTTATAAAAGAAATTGAGGTAGACAATAAATCCATCGATGCGTGCATTGCTTTAAGCAATATATACTGTTTTATAAAATGTTTATATTTTTGTCTAAAACAATCAAATGTTCGTTTTAACAAAATAAAATAATATTCTCAATCCGATGTTACCGAAAATAGATATCACTTGTGAAACTGTTATTCGTCCGATTCAGTCCAATAATTTTGTGTACAAATACGGCATCACTATTTTTTTTTTTTTAGAGTATTTCTGGTGTTACCGGAGGTGGCGTTGAATGTAATGGGGACCATGTGGATGTTCTGTGAAGTTATAGAGTGTTCCGTAATGGATAAGTTTTCTAGTATCGTTATACAAAGTAAGTTTAACAAGAAATATTTTAACGTAGTTATAACATTATTTACTAAAGTTGAAAATTATTAACAAGTCACTTTTGTTATGATTACTATGTCAGTAAAAGTAACAGCCCATATATAACCTAGTGTTAGGCAAACGCCTCGTCTTCTCGTATGGGTAAGGGTTTTCCTTCACTATGGAACACGAGATGAATTATAAACACAATATAAGCACATGAAAAATCAGAGGTGAATATCTGGAATTGAACCTGCGATCTTTGGTTAAAATCAACAAATATTTCTCCCCATCTATAAAGCCGTTCCTTTTATGATTCATTTTATTAAAATGAAAAGTAGCACTACCCTTACAAATTAAAATTAAACTATAATTTATATTTTAGGTATAGTTCTTTTTAATTGGGTTCAATTGGCACTAACGGTTTTTGGACTGTTCATGGTGTTCGACCCGCTGGGTTCAGTAAACTATGGGGACATGCAGGATACGCCCAACCAAGTGCGGCATCATAGAAAAGTGACTGGGCTTTGGTCGCGACGGTTTAGGTGGGCGTTTTGTTGGCTGAAGAGAGACGAACACGGCAAAGAAGCGTTTCAACAAGTTGCAGGTATTTTCCTTTTTACTTACATTTATATTTAACTACCATTTCTGTCTTGTATTGAGTAGTTGGTTGAGAACGTTATAGTAATTTTTTAGTCTCTTTTACATACATTCAAATATGTAACGCATTTTGGAAGATATTCTGGAAAATGATACACGAGATTAGAGTCGAATCATAAAAATCTTCATATAGTCATTGTGGTGAGATGATGTGGCCCTCCTGTCTTAACATTAGCTTACTCATCCAAAATACATCATATCGATACACAGGTATATACACCATTGACGGGCTCTAGACTACCAATGAGATTAATATTATAGGTGCCGATTAAGATTTCGGCAGAAATTATCAAGAAAATTATATTCAGTATTTTCCTCACAAAGCTATTGTACAATTTTTATTTCCATACCGAGAAAATACATCGTCAAAATAACAGCCTGAAATATAAAACTCTTTATTGCATCCTAAAGTTATCTTTGACATAAAACGACACTTTCAAATAAGTAAAATACGTTCCAAGTAATTACGGTTACCGATATTGGTTTTATCTGCATTCACATAGTTATTACATAAGGTACTTTTATGTATGATTATTTTAATATAATTTTATCGAAAATAAGCACTGAGAAGTTAGTACAAAAAAAAACATTACTGTTTATAAAAGTTTTGGTAGTAATGAGATAGTCACTTATGTTTGTGAGTTTCAGTACAGTACATGAACTCTGAAAACATTACACTCCTTTTTTGAGTCGTGTAAAAAGTAACATCCTTCTATTAAGTAGTGAGGACTAAGAGTTGGAGCACGGTATTCATTATAAATTTAATGTTCACTGGGTTTCAATCCTTATTCTTCGGTTAAGCGTCACGCGTTATAACCAATGGGACTTTTTGGCATTGAGTAGACTTTATATCATATTAATTACAGTTTTTTTACACCGATGTATATTATCGTTACTATTTCGCAGCACTCCTCAGTGCTTTGTTCCGATCTACGGATCTGGTGCCATCTGACGTTGTCGCCGGCTGCGTCCTTCTTCGAGTGCGTCAGAAACGTGAGACGAGAGAGATGCGTCGCATACAAATGCTAAACGACGAAGAACCAATTTACACGACTGACGTCAACAAAGTATTTTCCGAAACACCGCCCTGGATGAATTTAGATGATGCGTTGCACTACCTGAGGTTATCGATCGCTGCTTACGGATGGCCATACGTGTTGTACCGACATTGTCTCACCGGCTTCTGTAAATTGGCACTACATTTGACCTGTTGTTGTTGTCGGTAAGCATCCTTTATTATATCAAACACATTACCTCGTGTAAATTAACTTTTTCAATCTTACAAAACATAATAATAGAACAGCCGTTGTAGCTAAATAAATATCCCACTGCTGGGCAAACACACCCACAACATGGTGTATAAATTCCAAGCGTTCTACTATCAAGTAGATGACGCTTTCAACACGATTGTTTCGTTCATGCCGAGCATAAGATGAATTATAAACACAAAAAGATGAATTTTAAAGCACATAAAAACTCAGAACAACTGGCTCGGATTTGAATCCACTATTTTGTTTTAGCCACTAAGCCATCTCATCTTAATTAGCATGAAAGAGTAACAAACATTTAAATATGTTTTCTAATTAATTATAAAAAAGTATATAAGCATATATTTTATTTTATTTTTAATATTTGCGTAGTCATTGATATTTTATCTCTGATTAGATATGATGTTATTAACCTTTTCTAGGCCAAAGAATTCCATAGTGACGGATGACAATTGCTGTCTTTGCCACTTTGCCGGAGTCAAATATATGTCCAAGCTCACCGCGGATGATATCATCTTTGCCTCTTTCAACAATCGCGTCTTTGAAGTAAGTTCATTTCATTTATGATTGGACGGATTGCTATCACATCGATGACATTCCTTTTGACAAATACACTCATAAAGTGATATTTATATCGTTTAAAATCAAAATGCAAGCTAATTTATCAGACTAAATGAATATGTTTGTGTATCAAATCATACTACTTTTTTATACCAAAAAGATACAGGTACAACGGGTACTGGTAAGTCAGGTTCGGCCATAGCCATTGGTATCAATATGTCGTCAGTATATTAATCGTTGAATCTAATTGTGAGATGATAAGACGTTGAGCTTGCACCGAGCCAGCCAACTCCGAGAGTCATATCATAATCCAATGGAAGGGCAATCCGACACGACCGGAACGAGTTCAGGGTAGGACTAGGACCAATGGTTTAACGTGCTTTCCGAGGCATGGGAATAAACACATTTCCAACTACCAGGCCGCTACTGAACATCTTCGACAGAAAAAACTCAATAACTTTATATTGGCCCGATTTGAGGTTTGAACCCAAGACCTCGGGATCTGCGACCTTTTAGCCACTAGACAAACAATGCAATCTATTGATGTTTGTTTAAGTACTCATGTATTTCAATGTTTTATATTGATACTGATTACTGATTATGATATCATATAGTGTAAGATTAAACGCATATTAAAATTTTATCTAATGAACATATCCTTCGTAAGCATTTAACGTTCGGTTTTATTTAGTGTATAACTTGTTCTCTCTAGTACGAGTGAATCCACTCAGCCCTAAATGACGACCTTAAGTTCCATGAGCTCTCGGACCATAACTCAATTTGAGAATCCATTCAACGGCCGTTCCGGCTGAGTAACGAAGTTTATAACATCAAGTATTGCCGTTTTATATTTTCCAGTTGCCATTCTGTGTGATATCGGACCACGATAGAGAGAGTATAGTGGTGGCAGTGCGGGGATCCATATCTTTGAGAGACATCTTTACGGATTTCACGGCCGGATCTGAAAAGTTTGAGGCTGACGGTACTTTTTTTGTTTGATTTCTAAATGAAAGAACGTATTCATTTTACCATTTAATTTTTTGTCTTTTTACTACTGCTGTAAAAAGACAAAAAGGCTTGTGGATATTTTGCTTTTACTTAATTTAAATTAAGAATTGAAAATTAAAGATGAAATATCACAGACGTTTTCAAATATTTAGAAAAGATAAATAGACCATCTTTTTAAGCGTTTATTCCTAACAACGTAATAGTTAAACCATATTTTATTTTGTATACTCAATAGTTTATGATATATTTTTTATATATGTTTTCGATCTTCGACGAGATACGTTTCATGATTAGGGCTCTGAATCAGTTTTTTTAAATAAATTCAATATTTTCCAATAAAATCAGGATTGCCAGAGGATACGGCAGCACACAAGGGCATGTCTATGGGAGCGGCTAAAATGCTAAGACGCCTCCTCCCTGTTCTCGACAGAGCGTTCGCACAGTTCCCGCATTATGATTTAGTTTTAACAGGTAACATTTACATTACTGATATGAAAAATATGTTTAAATTTATTTCTATTTTTGGTCATGCTTCTAGTAAAACAACAGCTACTGAACAAACTAACTAGCCCTTAACCGATTAAACATCTATTATTCATTATCCATGTCGACGTATTGAAAGACCATAAGATTAAAATAATATTTTTCTTCTTATAATAATATAATTTATTTTTAACAATTTCAGGTCACAGCCTTGGTGCGGGAGTAGCAGTGTTAGTCGCGTTAAAATTAAGGCCAAAATACCCACATCTCAAAGTTTTTGCATTTTCAACGCCAGGTAATTTTGTTACAATCTATTAATAATTTTACAGCAGACTCTTTATTAAGGAGAAAATATAATTTGTTTTTATTAATCAAGAGCTCTAACTGGGTTTGAATCAACACATGTTAGGATGCAATAAACATTCATCATTATACACCTACTATTTCAAATACAAAAAATAATTCTATTATTGTATAAATTGCCTTTTGTAAAGATCCCGCTGAATTTCTTTCGCCGGTTCTTCTCAGGTCTGAGGTTTTTATTTCCGAACCGGTGGTTGATTTATGACAATCAATAAGCAACTTCTACGTTGACTAAAGATTTTTGATTTTTATTTTTTATTTTTGATTTGATACAAAACTGATCTAATTAATAATAAATTAATACAATATCTACTTTTGGTATTAATTTAATTTATTTGGTTTTCAGCGGGATTAATAAGTCGTGAAGCGGCAAGGTTTACAGAGAGTTTTGTTATGACAATCGGTGTAGGAGATGACTTAGTGATGAGGCTCAGTGTTCACAGCATAGAAAATCTAAGGACAAAAGTAATACAGACGATACACGCTACTAAGCTACCAAAGGTAAAATCCCTTTATACTCATATATATGTAAATGTACTTGCATTTTTAAATTCTATTATATTTAATTAATCATTACATTTAATTTGCTAAACAACGATCGTCTTAGGGGCCATTCATTTATTACGTAAGACGACTTTTACTAGTTTTTGACCCCCTCTCCCTCCTAAATAAGAAAAAATAAGAATAAGCCGACCCCCCCCCCCTGTTTAATATTTATTACGTAATAATCTAAAGGAAAAAATGAATATACGCTTGGTTAGTTTTGATGTTACGAGTGTCGTTTACGCAAACGAGTGACAGTCTAGTTCACAAGCGGGGAGTTCACGGGGGCCTAGGTCCGCTTTTTCAAATCTTAACTTGCGTATATTTGTGATTTTATCTAAGAACTATCAAGACCACCTCCCACCCCCTTGTAAGAAAAAAATAAGACATGGTCGAAAAAAATCATCTTACGTAATAAATGAATGGCCCCTTATGAGTGATAAATGTACTCCAGTACCGAATAATGCTGAACGGGTTCGGCTACGCGCTGTTTGGCGTGCCGGCACGCGACCTGGAGTCCACGTGGCGCCGGCCCGAGGACCTGGAGGCGAACAACTCGGACGACTCCGACGCGCTGCTCGTGCAGGGCGTGTCCACCGTGAGTGCTGTCAGTTGAAATTTTACCAAATTACGAATGTGCCGTGAGCGTCTGCTTGGGACTCACCGCATTGTTGGATTCATGACCCACATCTGTACCAGGAGCTGTGCTCACCTTGTTCTTTAGTGATCGAGCACATATTCTCAGAAATGGAGCTTTATAAAAACTAATTCAAACTACACATTCGATTTATATTATAAATTAAAAAATTACCTACATTAACTTTTAGTATTTACTCATACTTTGAAAGTAAAAATAAGATGTTACTTTGATTTTCCAATGTTTGTAAAAACTTTTATACACCTCTGTTTTGAGACGTTCATGTCATACACCTCACATCACATAAGCTTGCTAAATTTTTATCATTTCTTTCAAGCGAAATTATAAACATATACCATTTTATAGGAAACGGTAAAAATACTTAAATATAAATCACTTATTGTTAAATTACAATTTATATTCTATTTAAATACATACCATTATCAATAAAGAAATGGTTAACTTTCAATTCACAATATTTCAAAGCTTAGGTGCTTAATAAAATTTGAAACAGTTTGTAAAAAAATGGAATATGTATCTATTTCACACACGTAACATTATTTTATTTGTTTAATTTTGTGTTAATAATGATACGGTTTATTCCACCATACCGCATTGGAGCAGCGTGGTGGAATAAGCTCCAAATTTTCTCCACAAAGGGAGAAGATGTCTTAGCCCGGCTGTGGGACATTCAAATTACTTTACTTTTTTTATTTTGAATGATACTATTCTCGACCAAACTGTATGTAACACAATACATATTGTATTTAGTCTAAACTTAAATAAGGTAAGATGACAATAACATTTATATTTAAAATAAATTAAACTTAAATACTTATATTGAAATTGAATAAAAGGTTTATTTTATATTGACATAATTTAATAATAATAATATAACGTCAATAATTTGTAATCTAACATATAGATGAGAGGGAGGGACGACAATACAAAACTAATTATTTGTAGACAATATATAACTTCGATTAACCCGTAATAAATTAATATAATAAAATAATGGTAATTTGTTATATGTGTATCTGTTATTATATTGCTTTTTTATGACTATGGCTAATCACAAATTGCTTTTTCGCTTTGCTTTATTATAAAATTATATCTTAAAATTTACAAAGAACTCAATTTAATTCATTTACAAAATACGATTTTATTTTTTAACGTGATATCGTCTTATAAATCGATGAATGCCATCTGCACGCACGAAAAAGCATGACTCATTGTCACGTTCCGCCTGGCCGAGCGTGCAAGCGAGAGCGCGGAACAAGCTATAGAGAGGCACGATCGGCCTAAACGTTCGGCCTGTGATGCATCTATCTCTCTTCCACTCTATCGGCCGATACGCCCTAGTATTCATCGATGTTTTCTTATGACGTTATCACGTAAAATTATCGTCCGTAAACCGACTTTACAGACAACCATTTGTATTTACTTCAAAAGAAACACCAACAAGCAAACGAAAAATGTATAAATACCACTTTGGTTTTTACCCCTCCATGGCCCCCTCGAATTTTTCCAGGAGGCAGCACTAGTTTCGCGGAACGTGTTCGCGCGTCGGTTTTCTACTGCGCGCCTCTTCACTCCCGGCAGGATCCTACACATCGCACGTCGAAAGCGCATGGGAATTGAAAAGTTAGTTCCTTTCAAAGATTTCTAATGAGTTTGTTTAATATTTGTTATTGTATTGGAACATGTCCTTTTTATAAGCTCTTATGTTAATTAGTAATGTGCCAAGTTGGCTATTTTTGGTATTTGAGTTTGACTCGTTAAGAAAGGAATCAAGTCAGTAATCGATTTGGAGGACTCGGACTATTTAATAAGGATCTGAATATTTAATAAGAATTGAATCTTTTTAAATGATGTAAGTAATAAAACAATATTCATAAGCTCATATGTGTTGCTGTCGTGCGTAACTAACTTCACACAAAAACATATTTAAGAGTTGTAGATATAAGATCGCGATTTTTGGGTAGCCGACTCAGTATTCGAACCTAGAAGTACTCGGAACCCGTACTCGGGTCACGTGTATCCGAATCCTATAATTTCAATAGTCGAATATGTAAGTACTCATTAAGCATTGGGATCGGTACTCCTCTGACTCGGCACATCTCTAGTTAATATGTATATTGTATGAGTGTATATGGCGCTTACACATATTAAATTTTATAAAAGAATCTTATACGAATTTCACCCAACCGATCGAGGTGAATTTTTTGGACACATAGTTGGTCTAATGCCAATGCAATATATACTAATATTTGTTTCTATATATTAATTAAAGTAATGATTAATTTAAATCATTTAATTAACAATATTTTCTTTTATCACATGTCTGAAAATAGCAATGAAGCTGATGAAGAAGGGTAATTAAAAACATATGAAATCATATTTTTAGTGTCAAGAAAAATGTTGTAGACTCAATGAACGTTTTAACTTTGCATTTAATAATAAAACAAACTACATAGATATAGTTTTATATTAAAATTAAAGAAAACACTTCAACGGCCTTCAAGTAACATGTCTATTCTTATTAATAGGAAAGTGCGCACGCAAGAACCGACGTACGAGATGAGATGGGCGTGTCCTGAGGACTTTATGGAGTTACAAGTAATGCCCAGGATGCTCTTAGATCACCTGCCGGAGAACGTACATCGCACGATACAGACAATTATTGAGGAAAAACATTCGTACCGCGTCACTCAGGTCGTCTAGACCTGCAATTGTTCTGGAATTTTGAAATATCGCCTTAAATTGATGCAAAACTGTAAGTTATACTCTGTAAGAAGTATAAGTCGTCGTCGAATTAGATGTTAAAATGTGTTATACTTCTTTCGAACTTCGTTCAGGTTTATATATTTATAAAAACAAATAAGTGAATTACGATTAAAAAAGAACATAAACAATACATATCAATATAAATAAATCAGATATATTATTGATTATTGATGGCTATTTTCGAATTCGACCACTTTTAGAGCTTGAAATTCTTACAGAATAACTTATAGGTGACACAAAGTTGTGTGCTTAAGAGACTTAGTGTCCAAAATGTTCTACAGATTTCGTCAAGGATAAAAGTGATATAGGCTGTATAGTATCGATTTTGCAAATTTTCTTTTTTTTTAAATATATTCATTGAAATAGAAAAATTGTTAAAACGTACAGAAAAATATATTATACTGAATACAGTTCAAATTGTATCACGTAACGCTATTCCTAAGTTATTATTTTGTGTTGTTAACATTACTTAATACATTTTTTTATCGTTTAACACAAACGACGGCAAGATGGAAGTGTTCTGACGTTCCTTGCTTTAAATCCAACTGCCGCAAACACTTGCCATATCATTAGAAACGGCCTTCCTTATAAGCGTTTTTTAGTTTAACAATCATTCTATCATGCTTGACTTGACAATTGATGGAAGAAAACATAACGTTCTTAAAATTACCTCTGAACAACATTTATTATAGGTAAAGCCGGTAAATTACAATTTGTATATCTTATAGCTTAATCTATGATCAAATAATTATAAATTGTGTTTTAGTATTAAGGTGGTTTACTATCTTCAATTTGTAATTCCTTTAAAATAATATTATATTAATTAAAATTTAATGTCGCGTTCTCTTAGCTAAAACATCCACGTAGACAATTGGACGAGAAATGCACACAACATGTAGTCATTTGACTTTTCAAACATATATTAGAACTAAATATGACATGTTCTTGCTAAATACGATATATTAATTAAACAAAATGTTTATTTTTTACATAATTCTGTAAATATAATCTTAAATAAATAGCATGTAAATCGTTTTTAAGTTATATAAACAGAGAATGGCATTCGTAGGAGGTGTTATGTGAGAAGACTGTGATGACGTTAGATTGAAAAGATAAAATATAAAAGAATATATTATATTTTGGAGTATAAAGTGAGTATTGATTCAACAGGCTTATAATTTTGCATATAATTGTATATAGGCTTTATATATAAGGCTACGGTCAAACGTTAAAAACGTTCTGACATATTTAAGTGTTGGTTTTTTCGATATTATAATCATTTCATAAAAACAAAATCGTTGGTTGCTTTAAGTGGAGTTGAAAACTCAAAAGTTGATTTGCTCAATTGAAAAGCAATTTATTTTCAAAAATGTTTTTAATTCGCGTATTATTATTGTGTGCGTAATGTTAATACTCGCGAAGCTACCATACCACTTAGTACAATAACTAGATGAAGTAGGATACTGTGTTACCGGTGTCAATTACGTAGAAAATACAAAATAGTTTTATTTTACTCTCTGTAAGTATGTAACAACAAAGTATTTGGAGATATTTCTTGCATATTGTTCTCATAATAGTATCTAACTGATCTGTTAATATTAGTTTAATAATTGCACCTATTAGGCATTTTATCTAGGGTATAAAAGATTTTTATTCTAATTTTGAACACAGCTAATGTAAATATATTAAGCTTGCCAACATTGGATCCAATCTATTACACCAATTATTCTATATTTAATATTATAAACTTCGGGAACAAATTGAGCGAACTTGATAAATAATTTAACAATATATATCTCGACTCTAGCATAAACATATGTTACAGCATTTACCTCGTATATAATATAGAGTAAACTAAATACATTCCAATTTCCGTAAAGATAACTCAGTCCTATTTTCTTATGTCTGTCCGGCTACACGTGACGCTTTCCAATATCTTCAAAAACGTCTACGCGATACAAGAATTTCAAGTTATCGTAATCAGTGTGAACTAGAACTGATGATACAATTGATGTCCTCTAGTCAGATCTCGGCCACGGCTATTATCAAGGTCACGATTCAACGCAGGACATCATTATTATAGTGAACAAGTGTGACCTTGATATACTTTTGACGGGATGATACGGCAAATCAGACTCAGCCGGAAAGAGTTCAGTCCAACTTTCAGACTACGGGTTGCCACTGAGAATTTTATATAAACAGAATATCGCAATAACTTTTTGCGGGCCCGACCTGGCGTTTGAACCTAGACCTCGGAACCTGCCTTAGATATACAAACGATATAGTCAAGAATCAACTAATTGGAATATACTTGGATCCAAGACGATCCAATTATTTGATATTGCGTAACCCTGTATGATAATGTTATTGGCAGACTCTCCCAGTAAATCCATATTCCGATAAGACGATTGTTAGTTTTTATTAATATAACAATATTATGAAAAATATAAATTTACCCTTGCCCAAGGGTCTGTCTGAATTAAAGTCACCTGCAAACCAATTCGTATAATTGTTGCCGTGCTGCCGTATTCTTATTATTTAATTCAAATATGACTATTGACATAAAAGTTAACAATAAAGTATGGTTTTGACACAACGGTATATGTTAAAATTATTACGATCCTTTTCCCATCCGAATAAATATAGAATAGTCTAAGTTGGATGGGAATTGAATCGGGAACGTATCGTAGTCGTTATAGTATTAGTAGAATTGGTCCCCTGTTTATAATAACAATACAATAATTTCTAAATAAGTCGTGTAGCCGGACTGTAAGTTACTTTGCTTGGACAACTTTACTTTTGGTACCCTTAGTGGTTCCAGATATTTAAAGAACTTACTTGTTACTTAGTATTCATTAATTTATTTTAAATTTATCTTAACAATATCACTGTTTGTTTACTTAAAAAATTGTTACTTATTATATTATTTTACAAACAGGTATAAAATACTCAGATGAATTTTAATGTATGTACATTTTTTACTAATATGTTATATCATTTATTTAATGTATTTTTTTTTTTAATCATTTTATTAACATATTTTTATAACGCAGTATTGCTTAAACTTGTAATAATATTTAAAATAACTATTTATTAATTCATCAACGACAATATCTTATCAGTGTTCTGTTATGAATCTCATATTCTCTTTATGTTGTTAAACATTCGAAATTTTATATATAAAAGCATTTCTTTATTAAACTGTTTATAATATTGTTATAACATTGTGTAACCTAACTTTTTATGTTCGAGTATTAGAAGGACTGAGGTTCTTTCCACTTGTACCCTAAATTAGGGCTTTATAATCTGTCTCTTTATGTATTAGATGTAACCAATATTTTGTGTTGGGTTTATGTTATTTATAATAAAATATATTTTAAGTATTTGTTGTTTTACTTTATTAATTTTTAAATTAGAACAAAATAATCCTGAACGTGTTTTCTTAAGGGCTATTCATATAAAATATATAATTAAATCTATACAATATACATATAATAAAATTCTAAAAGGCCGATATCTGTACATTATAGATATTGGGAAAAATAATAGAAGAGGTCTTTATTAGAGCAACAGAACCCAAAACATCAGTTAAACAGAATAAACAAACATGGATAACACGAATCTTGCTTATGGGTGTTTAATTTACCATATTTTCATGGTACATGGTCCTTTTACACAGTAGGTTAGCATTAAGGAATTTTGAAAAATAATTTTAATTATGATAAGATTTATGAAATAAGATAATGGGTATGACAATTTGAAAGACAATCATTCGTTTTTGTATATAGTAATTCTGAATGATAACGCGAGGGAAGCCTGGGTCATTATTCACACAAGGCAATCTGATCCTAAACTAAGCAGAGCTTGTACTATGGAAACCAGACAACTGACTTCATATACTACTTTTCTTTTGTAAATACATACTTATATAGATAATTACGCCCAGACTCAGAACAAACAGACATGTTCATGCACACAAATGTCTGTCCTGGGTGGGAATCAAACACACAACCTGTGGCGTGAAAGGCCAACCGGCTCGTCGAGCCGCTATTAATAAATATTGAAAAAGAAAATCGCCTCTTCAAATCATTAATTTTTTCAAGTTATGTTTGTTAGACACAAATGACTATGTTGCTTTGTATAGTTTCTCTGTTAAATAATTAGTTAAATTAACAGAACCCCATTGGCTCGATACAAATATAAGCTCATAAAGGACAACACACGATGAAAAGTTTTTTGTTAATAACGCAGTGATTCGGTGAAATAAGAGAACATTTAGGAATAACAAAGATTTAATTTCAAACTACAACGCTACAAAAATAAAGTTTTTCATTTAATTTGAATATCACAGCTATACATACACAACAATTATAAAAAAAATAATAATATTTAGATCAACACCATCGCTAAGTCTAACGTTTTATATAAAATTATTATAATATCAAAATAAACATATTATCATGGTACACAATTCGCTTTGGATAATAAACTAGATGCGGAAATTACATTGAGATCTTAATACATTAACGACTTTCAGTCCTATATCATCTAATTAGGGTGCGAAGTTCAGCAACAGCTGCCTGCGATGTCGGTGTCTTCTTCTTTTCTGATTTATATCTGTAACATTGGTAATTATTAAATGTAAACTTCCATCAGTAATAAAGAATCTATACAATTAAAATAAATTAAAGTGTGTCTGTTTGTGATCTCAAAATAATTGGCTCTTTTTATGTTAAATATGGCTGTTTGCGAGTTAACAAAACCAAAACAACCGTGAATTCGAAATTTGAACGGGATATAATTTGGTAATGATTTTGGTTACGTCTCATAAGTGAACTTCGGTTAAGATTAATTCTCAATCAAGGTTAAATATCTTAACTGAAGTTTAAATGAGACAGTCACTGACTGAGATTTTCAAGAAAAAAACAAATTACAATTTAACAGCGGTGAAACGGCACATGTGAATCTAGACGTACTGGAAGAAAATCTTAAGCAGTAAACCATGGACAAAGTCTATTCATACTATTTCATCTTTCGCAGGAGGACCCAGCAGTGGAACACGGTAACGGCCTGAGAATGTCCCACTGCTGTCCTTCGCCTTTTTTGAAGAAAAGTTTTCCTTCGCCGTTAAGCACGAGATAAACACAAATTAAGCACATGAAATTCAGTGGTGCTTGTCCGAGTTTGAACCCACGATCATCGGTTAAGATTCACTCGTTCTTACCATTGGGCCATCTCGTCTTCATAGTGGAACACATGTATATGTTACTCACGTAACTGTTGAGAATCATTTTATATCATTATGCCATACATCTTACATACCTATTTAGAAAGTCGTGCGCGATGTCCGGCCTGTAGATAGCCATGTCTCGTATGTAGACCTGGTCGTTGGTCAAAACGCGTCGGTAAGCCAACTCCCGCCATATGGAACCTCCACCGCTCGATAGGAGCACCAAGCCTTCCATGAAACTATACGTAAAATGTTTGTGTAAATATCATTAAAAACTTTTTACAACTCATTATATAAATCCTTATATTTATGAAAACTTCCCAAGTTTGAGGGCATGTATGCAAGGCAAATATTTCTCACAGCGCCAATGTCTATGGGCGGTTATGACCACTTACCATTTAAATGTCCTTTTGGCCCCTCCACTTACGTATTTAATATAAAAAATAAAATGGTGACGTTATGCAAGTTTGCTTGTTTCTTTCAAGCACTGCATTTGTCAGATTACATAGTACTCTGTTTTAAAAAAATCCGCAATATAATAGCTTGGTAACATCATATTGTAGTCCTACAAAAAATATTGGTGCGGCGTTGAATAACGTCTGTCAGTTTACCGAGGGTCTCCCGTTTAGCGAAGGTTTTTATTTATTATTATTATTACCTTTTGAAAACTCATATACCTTAGATATTCACTGACGAGGTTGTACGTCTGCTCTGTGTTCCTGTTCAAAATGAGTCTTGTGGGCGACGCGTTTAGCAAAGATATTTGAAGCGCGATCTGTTGCGCGAGGGTCGCCATTTCACCCGCAAATCCAGTACATCCACCTTGGAGATACAATTCACAGGCATCCGTGCAGTGATTCAGCGCCGTCTCGAGTAGAGATCTTGTTGAAATATTATCGTGTATGAGATACCAAACTGGTTGGGGTGTTTTCTTAGAAGTTTTCGTCGTATCAGATGCCATTTTCTCTAGGTCGTGTATCAGGTTTAAGGCCTGCTTTTTCTTAACGTTTGCGGCCTCGGCATACATGTTAAAATGTAGCGCGACCATTATATACGTGTCGGTGTCGCCCGGACAGTGAGTTTTTAGGAAGTCGAGGAGGCCGTGTTTGAATTCAGCGATTTTGTCTTGTTGTTGACCCAACATGTAGTCGAACTGTCCGAGCAGGAACTCGAACTGATGGTTGTCACGCAAGGCCTTAAAGAAAAGGAAATTTTAATGACTAATTTTATTGCAATTTAATTCAACGTTGTATATTTATATAAATAAAATATCTGAGTATTTTATTATTAAATTGCTCTTCACAGTTGATATAGAATAGAAATAGGGCCACCTGATGGTTAGTGATCACCAACGCCCATAGACATTGGCATTGTAAAATATTTTAACCATCGCTTACATCGCCAATGCGCCACCAACCTTGATGTCCCTTGTGCCTGTAATTACACTGGCACAGTGAATCTTACGGTGACCGAAAAACTGGAAACACAACAATACCAAGTACTGCTGTGTTGCGGTAGAATATCTGATGAGTTGATGGTTCCTACCCAAGACGAGCTTTGCACGAAGCCCTACCACCAGTAGATATTCTAGTAGTAGCCGCCAGCAGAGCGGCCATTAAACACCCTACCTGCAATATATAAGTGCACTCAGTGTAGTACGCCAGGCCAATGAGGCGCCACAAGCGCGCCGCCGGCAGGCACCCTACCTGCAGTATGTAGGCGCACTCGGTGTAGCGCGCCAGGCCGGTGAGCAGGCGCACCATGAGGCGCCACGAGCGCGCCGCCGGCAGGCACCCTACCTGCAGTATGTAGGCGCACTCGGTGTAGCGCGCCAGGCCGGTGAGCAGGCGCACCATGAGGCGCCACGAGCGCGCCGCCGGCAGGCACCCTACCTGCAGTATGTAGGCGCACTCGGTGTAGCGCGCCAGGCCGGTGAGCAGGCGCACCATGAGGCGCCACGAGCGCGCCGCCGGCAGGCACCCTACCTGCAGTATGTAGGCGCACTCGGTGTAGCGCGCCAGGCCGGTGAGCAGGCGCACCATGAGGCGCCACGAGCGCGCCGCCGGCAGGCACCCTACCTGCAGTATGTAGGCGCACTCGGTGTAGCGCGCCAGGCCGGTGAGCAGGCGCACCATGAGGCGCCACGAGCGCGCCGCCGGCAGGCACCCTACCTGCAGTATGTAGGCGCACTCGGTGTAGCGCGCCAGGCCGGTGAGCAGGCGCACCATGAGGCGCCACGAGCGCGCCGCCGGCAGGCACCCTACCTGCAGTATGTAGGCGCACTCGGTGTAGCGCGCCAGGCCGGTGAGCAGGCGCACCATGAGGCGCCACGAGCGCGCCGCCGGCAGGCACCCTACCTGCAGTATGTAGGCGCACTCGGTGTAGCGCGCCAGGCCGGTGAGCAGGCGCACCATGAGGCGCCACGAGCGCGCCGCCGGCAGGCACCCTACCTGCAGTATGTAGGCGCACTCGGTGTAGCGCGCCAGGCCGGTGAGCAGGCGCACCATGAGGCGCCACGAGCGCGCCGCCGGCAGGCACCCTACCTGCAGTATGTAGGCGCACTCGGTGTAGCGCGCCAGGCCGGTGAGCAGGCGCACCATGAGGCGCCACGAGCGCGCCGCCGGCAGGCACCCTACCTGCAGTATGTAGGCGCACTCGGTGTAGCGCGCCAGGCCGGTGAGCAGGCGCACCATGAGGCGCCACGAGCGCGCCGCCGGCAGGCACCCTACCTGCAGTATGTAGGCGCACTCGGTGTAGCGCGCCAGGCCGGTGAGCAGGCGCACCATGAGGCGCCACGAGCGCGCCGCCGGCAGGCACCCTACCTGCAGTATGTAGGCGCACTCGGTGTAGCGCGCCAGGCCGGTGAGCAGGCGCACCATGAGGCGCCACGAGCGCGCCGCCGGCAGGCACCCTACCTGCAGTATGTAGGCGCACTCGGTGTAGCGCGCCAGGCCGGTGAGCAGGCGCACCATGAGGCGCCACGAGCGCGCCGCCGGCAGGCACCCTACCTGCAGTATGTAGGCGCACTCGGTGTAGCGCGCCAGGCCGGTGAGCAGGCGCACCATGAGGCGCCACGAGCGCGCCGCCGGCAGGCACCCTACCTGCAGTATGTAGGCGCACTCGGTGTAGCGCGCCAGGCCGGTGAGCAGGCGCACCATGAGGCGCCACGAGCGCGCCGCCGGCAGGCACCCTACCTGCAGTATGTAGGCGCACTCGGTGTAGCGCGCCAGGCCGGTGAGCAGGCGCACCATGAGGCGCCACGAGCGCGCCGCCGGCAGGCACCCTACCTGCAGTATGTAGGCGCACTCGGTGTAGCGCGCCAGGCCGGTGAGCAGGCGCACCATGAGGCGCCACGAGCGCGCCGCCGGCAGGCACCCTACCTGCAGTATGTAGGCGCACTCGGTGTAGCGCGCCAGGCCGGTGAGCAGCGCACCATGAGGCGCCACGAGCGCGCCGCCAGCAGTCGCGCCGACAGCGCCTGCGCCGACCGCAGCGACACGCCCACGCCCTCCGTGTCGCACGCGCAGGAGAAGCACTCGTGCGCCACCACCAGCAGCTCGATCGATATTATATTCACCTTAAGAAACGGACGATATATGAACGGAAGAAAAGTGAAAACCATGTGATCGGCACGAGAGATGTTTTTATAAAGATTATCAAAAAGGCAGCTCTCGAAATACCTGTTTCGTTGATAATTTGGCGCCCTTTGTGATCTTTCGTATGTTCGACTTGACTTCGTATCTTATGTGGAGGTTGCTCCTCGATATCACGTCGAATAGATTTCTTCTGCTGTCGCGGGACATTTTGTTCCCGGCGGTGTATACGGTGGACACCGAGTACACTGATTCGGTTTCGGCCGACATGAGTGTACCTTCTTCGGTTAAAATCGATTCGACCTCGTCACCCTCTACGTTTTGGTATTCCTCGTCTATTAGGGTTTCCACGTCGAGGCAACTGTCGTCCAAAACATTTTCGGGTATTTTCGACGCGTTTGTCGCGTTGTATATTTTTTGAAAGGCTATCAAGTGATCGAGAATGAGTCTCCCGATGTGGCTGCAAGCATCCGGACGCATGTTCAGGAACATTTCGATATCAGAATCGAGAACGTAACCCCAGAGAGTGTATTGAAAATGTTCTTTTTGTCGGAATGTTGAAGTTTTCAGTAAATGTGGTGATATAATTGCTGCAACCATCTCTCGGCATAAATATTCCGCAATCTAGAAACAAAACTCAGTTAATATTAATATTAAATAAAAATTATCAAATGTTCAACCTAATAACTCTTAACAAAATATAACATTAAATTAAGATATACTAAACGTACTTGTTTGGATGGTATGTTGAAGGTTCGGAAGACGAGATTGGCCAGAGACATGCGGGCTCTGCCGCTCACCAAGTTGATGAAATCCAACGGACGGCTTTGGTATTTTAAGACCGACGCGTAGTCCCAGCCGATTTGCAGCGCAATGCGAAAGTAATTCGCAATCTGTGTAATATTTATTATTATCATAA
Organism: Nymphalis polychloros; assembly: GCA_905220585.2. Taxonomy (NCBI): domain Eukaryota; kingdom Metazoa; phylum Arthropoda; class Insecta; order Lepidoptera; family Nymphalidae; genus Nymphalis; species Nymphalis polychloros. Next base: position 9,414,661 of record HG992247.1, read on the forward strand.
TTAAAATCCGTTTTAAAAACTTAAATTTAATTAATTGGATGGGATATCGTCCAAGCAACCGTTTAAACGTGCAATATTGTAACCGGTGGTGTACCCGCAGGACAGGCTTGCTCAGAGCGAGGCCACTGGATGTTTTGTGATTTTGTTAATCTTTCGTGTTAATAATTTTTTTTTACGTTGTAACTACTTTAATAATCTGTTTAAAAAACTATGTAGTAATGATTGGATGAGAAAATGACTTGAATAGACTAATTTAAGTATAAAAAAAAAGGACAAATGTCTCATTTTGTTTTGGTGCTTAAAGAATGTAAACCAATATATGGTTGGTATAACCTAAATTCATAAGTTATTTTTTACTTGAACAGCAAGGGAGAGAATCCATGAGATAAATTATACGACAGATAAAGAACTTGCCTGATTGAACAGACAATATGTTAAGATCCTCTGAGCTATTTCGGCTATTCTTCAATTTTAACATTAAAGTCTATCGACAGCTACATATAATTATAATAGAAGCATGTCAATAGTGGAAAATGATAAGAAAACAGATTATTTACCTGTTTGGCAACAGAGAGGCCACTTTTAACGGCAAGTGCGTCCAAAGCAGACAGACGATCTGCTTCTTCCCGCACAGCCAAGTGTGGAACACCTTCTCCATCCTGACGTTCTTGTATCACAACTAATTCCTCGAAACTTGTTTCTGAAGCTTCTGAAACTTGTGTCAAAAAGTATTTTGAATAACATACAATTTTTAATAATCGACACATATTTGAAACACAATGTTTGCTTATGATAGCGAGAAAGGAAAATAATAGATTGTAGACATAGATACAAATCTAACATTGTGACGTCACATGCGCTCTTAAACTGTATAGTTTTCATTTACGACAAAAATAAATAATTCAAATAACCAACGACTTACCAGACAATTTATTTTGTAGTGTGGGAGAAGAAATCACCAATCGTAACTCCTGCGGTAACTCGTACGGCGAACAAGTCCCCTCGGCTAGTCTCAGACACGTCCGCATTATCTGCACGGGGCACGCCGGAATCCTATACATATATTCGTTTGATACTTTAAAGAGCACCGATAGACGAAATGCTTCTACCAGAAGTTTTAACTCTAAAAGTTTATTAATTGTTTTTTGCCAACGATCGATATCATCCTGGTCTTCTAGTATTTCAACTTTCTCGATATTCAGCACGTCAGATTCTACTTCGATCTCGTGCAATGTCTGCGAGAAAGATTTCTCTTCAAACATCATATCCATTTTTTGGTACGCCGTCGGTTCTTTCTGGTTGTTGAGAATATATTTCAAAGTACCCTGATAATCACTCAGAAATATTGTCGTTTTAGGATCGATCAGTGCATACCAGTACCACATTTCGTGCTCGGTTTGTTCTCTCTTTTCTCCATACACATGGTTCTCTTCAAACCAGCCCATGATAACTCTGTAGGCATAAAACTTTTGATCTCGCTTCGTTATGTGAGCAGGAACACTGGAAAGGAAATCAACTGCCTTATTTAAGGTAACACCTGCATCCTGGAAAGCCTCGCTGCATTTGGCTATGAAGTATGTTATATCTTCATCCTCTATGGACGATTCCTCATTGAAGATCATGATATTGCATTTTTTGTCCCATTCTGCTATCAAAATGTCATCAACTGGCAACTCGGCTAGTTTCGCTATTTTTAATGCTACGTCATAGTTTTTGTTGCGCGTGTACATCAAAACGCTCTCACTGAAATAGTCTTTCGCATCTTCATGGAGCATTTTTGTTATATTCATAACTGATGACGTTGACATAGATATTTCGAATATTTCGTGCAGTGTTGCAAAATTAGGCGTTGGAACTGAAATAATAAAATGAGGGTATATCCTACATAATAAACAACAATAAACGAAATAATGTTTAAATTTGAACTTACCTATAAAATCTTGCGCGAATCGCGTTTCAGATAAACATCTAAGAAATTCTTTTTGATGAAATGCCATATCGAAATTATGGATTAACGCTATTTTAATTAAAGATACTGCTAATCTTTGCAGTGATTCTTTCGTCATTTCGTATGATAAGCCGTTTGCATCAACACTATATCTTCGATGACAATACAGAAGAAAATTAGACAAATATTTTTTGGTCTCCGAATCAAAAACAAGTAGACGGACACTGCGGTATAGAAATGATGTGATAAATTGAAGCGGGCTCTCCTGAAATAGTTTAATTTATATATAAAACTTAGTCATAGTATTTTATTTGCTAAATAGCAATAGTACATAAAATAGCAAAGTAATATATTAAAAAAGCAAATTTATGTCCCCAAAAAATTATATTTTAAGGCAATACCAAATATAATAACAACAGGAGACAAAATCACAAAAATATTTTTATATTATTTAACCATTTTTACCGGCATAAATATGAGTATGGATTCGTAAAGAGTTGTAACATAGCCTTCTGCAAGACAGATTTCGGCAACTCTTTGAAAGAGTTGTGCCGGAACATTTTGGGCAATTTCTGCTTGTAAAGCTTCCCGACTCCGTGCATTTGGTTCTAGAGAGGAGAGTATCCAATGTGCCCATAAAACGTCCACAGCGTTCGGCTAAAATAAAACATACTCATTCGTATTAATTAATTATCGTCCATAACAGAGGCGACAAACAAAAAATTGAGCAAGACTATCATATAATAATCAAAGGCACCTCATAACAACTGGCAACGAGCACCAACAATGGCTCTCGATACACGTCAGCGGCTCGCAGCAACGCGGCGGGCGGGTCCTCCGGCCCGTGGCAGGCCGCCACCACCTCCCACAACTCACGGCCCATGTACGCACTCGATGGGAAATCGAATGACACGCTTTGGGTTGGACTCTGTAATGTTTAGAACGTTGCAATCACACTATTAACTATTGAAACTATGCCCTTTATCTCTTATCAAGTCTTTGCAATTGAAACAATAAGGTTATTTTTTTACGTTTAATAGATCTCGCCTGGGCCATACTTACATAGGATACTTTAAAAAAACTGCCGTGAAAGAAATTCGATAGCACGAAATAACGATCCAAAATTCACAGTTTTTTAAACGTAACTTACCGTATCTACTGAATTAAGCCTCATAATTCTTCTTTGACCATTACTAGAGTTTGACTTCTGTTCTTTATCATCTTCTGCTGTTCTATGCATCATAATGTATTTTAAATGCTCTGAATAAGATTTCTTCTCAAACTCCTGAGAAAGTTGTAGCATTTGTGATAGCGGATATCTAAAGACGTCTCCAAAAAGCAAGAAATTAAACCAAGAATTATTTTTGACGAACTGTTTCAGCTGCATTTCTGGCAAAGGTAAATTATGTAGTATTGCAAATTTTATCATTGTTTGAGATTCATATAAAACTACAGACATGTCAAATTTTCCTTTTGCCTCTTGAATTTCTTGCAATCTGTACAAAGTAATCTCTTCTAAATAACGAAGAATAATTGTTGATGTGTCATCGTTGTTTTGAATGAGTTTTGTCATAAATTCGTTAATTACTTTGTTAGCTTCATTTTCGGGTAACCCTTTTTGGCTGATCAAATGACTTTTTATCATTTTAGTAGCAGATATATGAACTCTACATCTTGTGGGGTTACAGCCAATCATCGCAACGAATGATATCGCGCAAGCTGTCATAGCGGGATCGTTCCAATTCTGTAAAGCTAACGCGTGAGCTTCACAGCAAGCACTTTTAATACTTTTCTCTTGTAGACGATTGTATGTCTGGTACTGTTGAGAGACAAACGCTTGGCTTGCATTGCAAGGACGGTACTGTTTCAAATAATATACGTGGTTTAATTTTGCATCATATCCATATTTTTTCATAAGTTTCTCGTTAGCGAAGTCGGGCATATCTATTGATTTCTGAGTCAGTGTTTTGAGACCACGGACATCCATCTCGTTCGATAAAAGACTTCCTAAGCTTCTTCGGTCGGTTTTATCGGGCATGAGATAACTTGGGTTCATATTTATTATTTGAAATTCGAATATTTTCGATACGTCTAAACCTCGATATCCAGATAGTAACTGATAGACGTTAACATCTTTACATTCATACAAACTATTTTGACTTGAATGTTTCATATAAATATTGTGTAAATGTGGTAATTTTCGTTTGTAGCCTTTATTTGGTAATTTAAAGTCTTTGAATTGTAAAAATTCCTCCTTGGTAAATATGTCAAATAGATTTGCATTATCTTCCAATAAAATCATCCCCAATACCAAATGTGGGTTGGAAGAAATATAATTATCAATATCATCTTTAGCTATTTGTTGGCAAGTTTTGTAAACTGGCACAACATGACTCTGCCTGTCGGAGGTTTGTTCAATACTTTTAAACAACAACCACAGTTCAATACAATCTCTAGCATCCTGTTCTATCTCCGATAAATCGATATCTAATATGTGACCTTCAATGCAAATTGTTAGAACTTTGTACAATTTGTTTTTTACATAATATTTTGCCAATTCTAAATAAAATTCTTGTATACCCATTGTTGCACAAGATTCAGAAAAAATATCATCAATTAATTTTAGATTTTGCGTTCTAGATAATCTAGCAATGATTTGGTACAAGTCCTTGCGCTCCTTTTCTATAATAATTCCATATGAAGATAGAGTATCATAAATACACATTTTAGTGTATTCAAAGCAATCACATATGGCTATCTTTTGAATCATTTCTTCAGAAATAGGCCACTTACGAAATATTTCGTCCAAAGTATCGAGCACTTCATTTCGAAAGCCTCTAGTATCGACATTTAAAAGCTTTTGCACGAAATTATCGTTGTTAAAGAAATTGTATCGAGCATTCATGTCACGCACAACTTCTGACATCTGAACGTTTATCCAACGAACGAGAATCATGGACTTATTATGCTCGACCAAGTAATTCCACATTTGAACAGGAGATGACAAATCCAGTAGAGAAAATTCTAAAAAAAAAACCGTACTTATTAAAATCTTTCTTCTTCACGACGTGTGAAAAATTTAATGTTACAGATGTTTATAGAAACAATTCAACAGATTATTCATAAATTAATTCAATCAAATCAATGTTTTGATTATGGAATAACTATAGTTTTTTCTTTATATAAGCATATACCAGCACCAGCAGATTTATAAATTGCATAGATATGTGACTTAACTTTAAGCAGAGTTTATTAATAAAAGTTTTTATTAAACATATACATGGTTATTTGTAATGACCCAGCAACCTCGCAGGACTACATAGCTAACACCATAAGCAACAACTTTTGTTCCACGACTTTTGATAATTTGTTAATTTTATTTTCATCCTTTCGTTTATGAATGAAATATAGACCTCCAAATGTCATGACAGTACAACAAAGACTTGTAAAATCTTTTTTTTTTATCATATATTGAGTTATGTCCGAAATCGTAGAACAAATGTTGTTGCTTATGGTGTTAGTTATCTAGTCCTGCGAGGTTGCAGGGTCGTTACAAATGACCTGTATACATACATAGTTCTACTTGAAAATATGTATTTTTTTTGTAAATTCCTGTAACAGTGTATCTCACTGTACTAGCCTATTATTAGCTTTAGCCTAAATAAAAACTCTATCTGTTTGTATATTCATAGTTACTATAGACCAGTGAACTCCATTCACCGGTCAATACTTCCCAATGACTTTTGGTGCTACTTGCTAACTATTTTATTTATATCACTCACCAAAAGTATCAAAGAATAGAGCAGTTCCTATTTTGCATTTCCATTCCGGTGAGTATTTCTCTATCTTCTCAATTGTCAAAGCTTTGATTTCAGTCTCATTAACAAACACTCTATCATTTCCAATACCGAAAACTTTATTCTGCTTAAATGTACCGTCCACTTCAAATGATTTTTCTAAATAACGGAGCAAGTTCCAATGTCTTTTAAAGTCCTGCCATTTACTAATATTATTACTGTTCATGTCTTTGGTAAGCTTTTGTAAATGCTCCACAATGAAATCTCTGTATTCAATTTGAGATGAAGATTTTGCAAGAGTCATCAAATGTTCCTCGGGATTGATATTACACTTATTCAAAATGTGTAGTACTTTAAATATTTGCTTTCTCATCAATAGTTGGACTGTCCATGCTTTAACCTGCAATTACAATTTTTATAAATACTAACAAACTCATTCTCAGTTATGAATTAATACTAATTATATGTATTTAAATTAAAGCCAATGTAATGTTATTATATTATTAATCAATACAACAAACACTGATATGCAACAATGTATTGTCAGATTAAATATTTATACTTAAATATATACCTCTGCCATAAACCAATCCCTTGCTGTAGATTCACTCCAAGAGTTTTTGACCTTAAGATATTTAATAACAAGGTTGATATGAGTCCCCTTAGCCGCTGCTTCACGAACCACGTCTCTCGGAGACTTGTCCTCCCAGCAATTCCAAACAATCTTTTCATTTTGACTTAAGCCTTCCATATTTATTAATAATCTTTTTTTAAGGTACCTTCTTTAAATAATTTTAACTATTTTATTCGATATAATAGGCATATTTTATTACAATTAACAAAACAAGACAATAATTTAATGGTATATTAAAACAATTATATTCCGTTTTTGATTTATACAAACGATATCGACGATTTAATGATTAATTTTACTAATATACTTAAATTTAAATATTAGAATAAACCCTAATTTAGAAAAGATTAAAATTACACTGTATTTTGACCTGATTTTCTTTTGTAAACAGTTGTACAATGTACTTTGTTATGAATATGACGTCTAAATAATAATAAAATTAATAAATACGTCAGCTGTCCAACTGACAGCGTTTAACAAATTATGAGATCATAGTTGCCACATCAAAAAATAGGTTCTTATATTACCCGACGAAATTCCAAAAATTAAAAATAAATGTTAACAATATTTCTTACATGTACTAAGATGACTTACACACAAAAATTTTTTAGCAAACTAAAATTCAATAATAATGTAATGATAGAATAGTACTTACTTATTGTTTCTATTATTCGTTTCAATTTTTTTTACGACTGTCTTTTTTTGTAACGTTTTTAGCAAGATTAAATTAGCCTTGTGCCTGTAAGGCTACTTTAACTATACAACATTAAGTATTATTGTATTAAAAAAATATAAGCTTGCGCCAACAATTTTTATTTATTTTTGTATATATATAATTATATTACTGATTGTTATTAAAAAATTGGTAATGCCAAAATTTAGTTAATCATGTATTTGTAATACTAATTGATTTTCAATTAAATATCACTGAGCAGTGATATTTCAGCGTGTAGCTGGAGTTTAATAAAGCTAATCTTGCCCCATTGTACACTTAGCTAAGTTGCTAGGCAACATATAAACAGTATGTGTAAACTCTTTGGATATTGCTAAACAAAACGCCTTTTCAGGCTTTCATTAGAAAATACAATCTATCTATAACATTAATTGTAACGATAAACAGTACCTAAAAGTAATGGCTGATGAACTACAAAAAGTTCACCTACATTACGATGATATTAATAAAATCAGAGTAATCGATAATACAGTTCTTAAGGAAACCGAAGATTTAAAGAATTCATGCAAGGATTATGACACAAGTATATACTTTTAGTTTCGCGCGAACTTGTCTGTTTTTGAGGAATATATATACCGACTTTGTCTATTCGTTAACATTTATCTACAAAAATATCATATCATTTAAAATTTGTTTATATCCTTGAAAATGTATAAAACCTGCTCGGCCAATTTTAATCTTTCGTGGTCAGGAACAAAAGGAACTTTGTCCGCTATAGTTACCTATGGCGGGCATTTTTATTCCTAAGATTATTCTTTTAAATCTCTGCCGGTTTTCAAGAATCGCAAATCAAGAATAAAACAAGTTGGTCGTTCAAACATGAATATCAAAAACGATGTTAATTCATATATAAATAGATGTACTTACTAAAATGATTTCTAGTGATTAGTGAAAAAACTTAAATTCTATTTTCTTTGTAGTGCTTCTAGTATAAAAATAATAACTTTTAGTTAATTATTAAGAAATATTTTTACAGAAGTACAAGACTTCGGGAATATAATTACTTCTTTACTTAGTATGTTGAAGGAGCTTGGTGATAATGTTGAGAGGCAAAAAATGGCTGCAATAGGAGCTACAAATCTACTTAAATCTATTGCAAAAGATAGAGAAAGTGAGCAAGCGAAACTACAAGTAAGAATGTTTTAAGGATAAATACTTGTTTTTCGAAACAAATTAATTCCTCATTATAATCACATATTTATAGAATTAATTACTTATATGCTTGCAGTCAGAAATAAACGATAAATCTATGATTGTGGAACAACTGGACTCTGAATATGATGCACTTCAAATTTTAGAAGCTACTCAAATGGAGACTATTGAATATCTGACACAACTCAGATAAATCTTGGAATATTTATTAATCAGTTGAATAGTAAATATATATAATAGCATAAACATTATATTTTATCGTTAACAAATAAGTAATACAACTTGTTAGTCTGTAAAAATGTATCTTTAATTTATTCACACATGAAAGGAACAGCCTGTAGACCAAACTGCTACTTGTTTATTTGGAAATGTCAATTCGATTGTCTGTTTCATTTTAAATCTGAAGTGTTAAATCCAATGTTTCTGTTTCCTTCATTTATCTATTATTAAAAAAATATCGACTACTTATGCAATTACAGAGTAACATAATGTATAAATAATTACTGAATTAAAAATATACATTTACTCCCTTGATTCACATTTTATTTTAGAATAATTTTAATGTAGGAACCTGCCAATAACAATGCCACAATCGTTGTAACAAACACCTAAAAAGTAGTCTTGAAACAAAAATATTGCTATTTAATGACAATAGTAAGTCGAGCAATACACCTATAACTAATGTTTTTTTCTTCAAAAAAGGTATTTAGGTACTAGTTAGAACAACAGTAGCTTGATTGAAAACTTCTTTATAATTTATTATTTTCTTCATAATTACACTGAACTTTTTTTAAATTATCATTCATTATTAATGTATTCATTTAAATGAGCCCAGTTTGTGCCTCACCCAGCAAACAAGAAAACAAAACATGATATTCATAGTCCTTCGTTAAATCAAAAATAAATCTTATAACTAACACCATTACTTATGTCTATCATCATTAAGTCAGTTCTATAATATTTTATTACTGAAGCTGTTTTAGTCTTCCACTGGTTTCAAATATTTTAAAAAAGTACAATAATACAGTCAATTGTCTTTTACAAAATATTAAGCAAATTATTTCACTATTCATTAAAGTTTATTTTCAAATGGCCAATTCAAAATGTAAATTAAAAAATGTCATATAAATAGATACATATAATTAAACTAAAAATATAACATGATATTGATGCAAGATCTAAATGAATTATTGAAAAATTTGTGAATTGATTTTTTTACAAGTAAATAATTAACATGTTTTTAATAAAATCAATTCAAAATTATACATTTTTAGAATATTGAAAAAAAAAAGTCATGATTGAATATAAAGCACACAGAATATTCAAGAAACATATTGTATTATTTAGTTTCAGTGAAATAAGTCAGAAGAAATAATTATTCTTAACTGCTTATTAACACGAAAAACTATTTCCTCGAATTTTCCTTCGAATTTTCGAGTAGAAAGTTAAGACTACATGTATGTTAAAACTACAGTAGTAAATCATTGCAATGTCTCTAACAATATACTGTAATCTGCGTAGCTTGAACACTGTATACTTAAGTCAAATCGTAAGTTCTAAACACTTGAAGTCACTACTGAACTTGATAACGGATCATCAATTTTTTGCCTCTTCGTCTCCTGTTGATCATCTTCACTCTCGTCGGCGGCGCGTTTTTTCGAGCCCTCAACATTGTTTGTATATTGTCCTACGTCAGCAATAACGCCATCTTTAAATCGCACTATAATAGCAGTCATGTTGTCACACCCTGTTCCATCTCCTATTGTGCTTGGTGCCAAACAGTGATCAAACATCTAAAAAGATGAGAGAAGAGAAAAAGATTATATAATGAGATATTTTTAGAGATTAGCTTCAGAATTTGTCATTACATGATATTTAAAAAAAAATGTGGTTCAAGATGTATCCATTTTGTACAACGCATATAATTTAGCATACTACTGTAACCATAATTAGTGCGTCCAGAATTTGAGATCAATTGGTTGAGACTTGGGAGTAACTGATTTAAAACTCAGTTGCAAGATTTCAGTGTATGGATATACACACTAACTGGTGTTAGTGTCCATAAAATAAACAGAGACACAGTAGGGATCATCCATAAAGTACGCCACACTAATTTCTTAATATTTTGACCCCTCCTCTGTCCTTGTCACATTTGTGAGACCCCACTCCTTAGTTTGTCATCACATATTTTGCATCTAGAAATTAGTAAATTAAAACAGCAGTTCTGAAATTAATTTCATTTCTATTTAAATTATTTCTTAATATAATTGGAAACGTTTTTAAGTTTTTCGTTAATAGTTCAGGCATTTTAACACATAGATGTATAAGATTTTGAAATGTGACGTCACGAAAATTAGGACCCTTCCTGCCTCTTGTCACACAATGTCACACTTCACCGAATCCCTCCTCCCTTCCTTAAGTGTGACGTACTTTACGGATGACTCCGTATTAGTTAATGATCACCTACTAATTAATACCACTAAGCTATATGCATGTCGTCAAATTATTTACTACTATTAAATTATTCTCTTAAAACCACTTAGCAAAACAGATATGTAATATTTACAAACCTCCTCACAAATTTGGGATAGCCTCTCTCTACCTTCAGCCAATCTGGGAAGGATAAAGTTGCAAACATCTTGACTAGACATATAGTTCCAGATCCCGTCACAAGCTAACACCATAAACTGGTCTTTTGCAGATTCAATTGTTAATGTTTTCACATCAGGTAATGCTGTTATCATTTGTTCTGTAGCATCCATGTCTTTGTTCTGTTTGTAAGAATGGTCTCCAATAGCTCGTGACAAATTTAGCCCACCATTGATACGTCCATCATTTGATACTTTGCCACCTGCTTTTGTAATCCTGTCTAACTCTGGTGTATCCTCTGGTTTGTGGTCTATTGACATGTCGATTGCTTTGCCCTCTCGACATATTATGCAACGGGAGTCACCAGCATTTGCAACATATAACTCATTGCCTATAACAAAAATGTTTTTAAGAAAATTAGCCCTTGTCAACATGCTTTGCTATCTAAAATGAGTGGTTTATGTTTAAAAATTGAATACATGAAATAATCTTGTATGTAACTTGCTATAAAAAATACCTCTAAGAAGAGCTACAACTGCTGTGCAACCACTGTCATTTCCAGGTTCTTCTGCCATACTGAAGTCTCCTTCTTCATCACTTGATTCAGCTTCATACTCTTCCTCTTCGTCATCTTCTTCTGGTTCACCTCCAAAAGTAACATTGTTTTAAAAAAGCAATTGAATGATTTTTAAAGCAGCTTAATTTTATAAAAAAACATACAACCAAATTTTTTTTTCAAATAAGTAATTGAATTTTCTAAGATACTGTTTTTAATGCAGAGTACAATATATAATTAAAAATACAGAAGAAGTTTAGATAACTTGATCATAACATGAACATGAAATAACTTGATAAGTTGATCAATTTTTAGTTATTTTACATTAACATTGTTCACTTACTGTCATTAGAAGATTCTTCCACACCATTAACATTTTCTTCATCAGAGGAATTTACTTCCCCACCCTCAAAATTTTCATCATTTGAATCACTTTCGTCATCATCATCATCGTCTGCAGGAACCTGTCTTAAAAGTGTTTCATATACAGCTGCAGCAGCTCGGCGAAGCTTGGCTTTCTTTGGCCTTTCAGGAGTTGCTTTATTTGAACTTGATACAGATGATGCCTTATCTAAATAGATAAAATATAGATGATGCAAAGTAAACACAAAATGCATAATGATTTAAAAATTTAGCTGTAAAAATTTAAATTATAGTAAATTTTTTTTTTTTTTTTTTATCTATGTAAGTTTCAACTTTTTGAAGAAACATTATTTAAGACATATGGTTGTTAATATTTGATAGCATTAATATACATAAATACTGTTAACAAGTGTGTAACAAATGTGTGTGTGGTCGATACCTTTGGCTGAATCTGTTTTTGCGGGAGTTGTTGACCCATTTGATGAACTGATGTTATTTTCTACATCAACTTTGGAGTTAGTAACCTCTCCATTACATACTTCAGATATGACATCGTTATCAGATTTCTTGGAATCTGCACTTTGTTCTGGCTGTGTGCAGTTTTCTCCTGAACTATCCGGTATATTAGATGTCTTATCTAAATCCATAGCAACAGCTTTATCAACATTGTCATTTTGATCACTAGTGGACACCTAAACAGAAGGATTGTTATTTGCAAACCTTATTAAATGATTACATAAATCAGAATATACAAAATTATATTTGATACTTACTTCACCATTGACTTCTTTGTCATCATTGGAGTTTGTTGAAGAAACTCCACCAGTGTCGTCATCAGTTTTTTTTATTTCCTCTACTGAAGATAAGCCATTTCTACTTGATGTAGCCTCATCAGTGTTTTGCTCAGAGCTTGCTTCAGCTACTTCTACTAATTCCAAACTTGAACTAGATGCTCCAACACCTTTGACAAATTTATTTTATAAACAACCAGCTTATAAATAGTAATATTTAAAAGCTGAAAGATTTCTTACTATAATGCCGGAAAAGAAATTGTATTTATCTATAGTAAGCAGATTTTAAGTTTTATCTATTAGTTAAATACTGTGTTAATTCTGTTGATACAAAAAACTGTAGAAGTCTGTAGAAGTCTGTAGAAGTGTGGATTAATAATCAATAATATAAAAAAAAATAACTTTTACCTTTGTAATAAGATTTTATTTGAAGTAATAATCATATAACTTAACTAAGTTTAGATCAGCAATTTTAAAAAACTGGTTTTTATCTGTAAGCTTACCGGAACCTCCTGGCTCTTCAGCATTTTTCTTGGCACGGAGGCAAGGTGACAGTGGTGTTGTTGTATCACCTAGTCTTGCTCGGTGCAGAGATGTCAGTTTATTTTCATATTTAGCCAGAACTTCCTAAATAAAAAAGCCCCTTTTTGATTATGTTTAAAGACACAACAAATATATTATTTTGCTGTATAGTTATTATTTTGTATATTTTCATAATCAGTTTGATACAATATTCATAATACATTACAAGTAGTAAATGAAATATTATCTAAGAAAACTATGAAATACATAAACATAATCACCACTTATTTAGCTAGTATTCAAAAAGAAAAATCTTAGCATTGTAATTATGTCACATTTTTGATATTAATAATATTTTAATTCATACCTGTAATGGCAGTTTCGCCTCCTTATATAGGTTACTAATGTTTTCATCTTCTGATTCGTCATTGTCACTGGGCCCTGGAGGGTTAATTTCACCTATACAGTAAATTATTGTTGTAAATAAACTTAAGCTTAGCCTAATTGCCTTACCAATATATAATATAATCTAGTAATGTGATGTTGAGATGAACATACCTGCTAGTTCTTTCAAAATATCCATAACCTCTTTTGTGGCAATACTTGCATCAAATCCAAGAAATGCATCTGTCAAAGCTTTAACCATGTCCCCATTTTTATATGCCTCTATGTTTTTAATGAAATTTGGTAAATTTTGTGAACAATATGTAGCTACTTCTGCACCCCCGTGGCCATCATATACAGCAAACAATGATGTGTTCTCGTCAAAATCCAAAATTGTGTTATGAGCATCCTAAAAGCAATAATCCTAAATTATCGTAGCCAGGTCTTTAAAAATTAACTCATTCTGCAAGCAAACGGCGGCCTAATACTTCAGTGCCTTTAATTGTTTATGATATGCAACGGCATTACCTTAATAAATACGATACGCTTAATACAACTTCCGTTTGACATTATGTACGGATGCAAAACCGCAATAAGGAAGAGTTTTTCTACATTAATTTATAAGCAGTGACTTTATAGCGACGAAAACAGTAACTCGATTCAGTATAATTACTAATGAGTATCGAAACACTATCTTACTTCTTGGTTGACACGCCAACCCTGCATGGAGCTTGCACCGCATTCAAGTTTATCATTTGCTTCATCACTAGACATCTTCTCAGTTACTGGTTCTGATAAATAGGCACCCATTTTTCGAAGTTATTGCATGAAATATATTATTTGTTTCTATTGTAACGCAACTGACGCGCGAACTTCTATAAAAATTGTGCACTGTGCAGGCGGCAAGCCTAACCTGACATACAGATAATTAAAAATTTATTTTTTGCTATTTTTAATCTTAGAAATTGCCTGTGTGTTGCCAGTTCTCTAAAATTGGCCTATTATTCGACGAAACTCTAAAAATGTTATCAATGATATTACATATGTAATATGTTGTATATACATATATGTTAGGCTCACTAAAAACACAGAATTTCCGGAATCTTATCGTGGCGTTCATATTCGATCACAACGTATATTAATAAAAAAATACGTTGATGCGCTTTGAAAGCTAACTTAATGCAACCTTAATATAGAATACAACGAACAGTCTAAGCCAGTCTAAGGGCTTTAATGCTGACAAATCCGACATGTATATAATTTTATCTTTGAAATTATTTAAGGTATGTAACAATTAGTTATGTTTTTTCTTGCGTGCAGCCGGCGTTTATCAATTTATAAGACGTTATCACGTCAAAAATTCTTTAACGATTTCAACATTCATTTGTCGAGATTTATTAGTCCTTGTACTAGTTTATTTACTTTAATAAAATATGATAGCGTATGAAAAAGGTGTTTATGTATGTTCTATCTTGTGTGTGTATGTGTTAATTGAAATTGTAATTGTGATTATAAATATGCCTAACGACAATATTGTAAGTAATTGCGTTAGCAGTAAACTGTTTTTAATGTGTACTATGTTGTGACGTACACGTCACGTTTTTATCTGTGCTGTGCCGGAGACTATACCCACTGCAAAATCAGGTGGAATGAAAAATCGCGGATGGCGTCTTCGGTTGGCTTAATACTCCAATTAATTAATCTTGTACAATGACCTACACTCTGATCTCATAGAAAATAAAAACTATGTAAACAAACCAATTATTATCGACTTTTTCTTGTTTTGCTTCTAATACTTTTTTTTCATCTAAAAAGAGGTAAGATATTGTGTGATCGTGTACCCAAAATGAGACGTAGGAAACTACTATACTATTTGATAGTAAACTTCCTGCTATTTGATTTCCTGCTATTTGATAGTAAACTTTAAACATTAAACCAATGCACAAGATACTTCAAAAGGATCAATGTGCACATCGTCATATATTCAGATTAGCGTCGTTTTTAAACATCTCTGCCTCATAAGGCCGCAGATCCGGAGGTCCTGGGTTGAAATCCCAGTTCGAACCAATAACAAGTGATTGGGTTTTTCTGTCGAAAATTTGAAGTAGACCGGAGCCTGAAAGTTGGAAGTGTGTACACTCCCGTGTCTCAGAAAGCACGTAAAGCCATTGGTCCTGCGCTTGAACACTCTTCGGTTATGTCGAGTTGCCGTACCATCGGATTATGAGTTACGAAATATGTACTGCTAATCTCTAGAGATTGGCGACCGCGGTCGAAATTGGTCTGGAGGACATTATTATCATTAGTAATCAATATTGCGAAGGTAAGTAATTAGAAGATTGAGCGTAACTTCTCTGACGTCATAATATCGTAGCTTCAAATCCAGTGGCATCATTCAATTATCAATATTATTGTTGTTAATAATCTTCAAATATCATAAAAACTAATGAAATCTATGAGGATGAGTTGGACAATATACTATTAGCGGAATTGGCTATTATTAGCTTCAATATCATCAGAGGGAACAAGTGTTGTGGATGGAGAAATTTTCATTAACATTGACAACCAAGCTATCACCACCAGTAGCCTAACTAATAATGAAATTATTAATAACGTGGTTCCATCATTGATGACGCCAGACGAGGAAGATGCAGAAGAAGAAGAAGATTGTAATGTGGATGATATTCCTACAATTAAGGAAGCGTTGTGCACTGTAGCAATACTGAAGAGATATTGTTTATTTGGTGAAGGAAAAGACAATTTAGACATCTAAGGAATTTTAAAAATGGAACATACTCTACATCGTACTGTAGCACAGAAATTCAAATTCAAATTTATTTATTCAATATAGAAGCGTTACACTTGCTTATTGATTGTCATAAATCTACCACCGGTTCGGAAATAAACACCTCAGACCTGAGAAGAACCGGCGAAAGAAACTCAGCGGGTTTTTTTTTAGCTTATTCTTTAAAATTATAGTTGATTTACATTATAATATTCTTATTTAATTGAAATAGCCTGGATGCGATCGTTTCATTCCCAAGGTGTGCAATCATCTAAGAAGTCATTGATTGCGTAATATCCTTTAGCACATAAGCGTTCCTTAAAAATTATTTTAAATTTCACAATTGAATATTTTTCAACGCTTTCTGGGATCCTGTTGTAAAAGTGTATACATTGTTCCATAAAACACTTACTAACCCTTTTTTTTTTTTTTTTTTTTTTTTTTTTTTTTTTTTTTTTTTTTTTTTTTTTTTTTTTTTTTTTTTTTTTTTTTTGTTTAACGAGGAGGAAAGGCATTTACGCCTGCCGCCCGGTCGGGGGACCGGGACGGGTATGTGGAACTCACGGGGCAGAAGGCCCCGTCACTACCCACTAAAACCTCCTCGAAATTCCGCCTTTCCGCAAGGCGGCAGGGCCACGGGAACGCGTTAGCTTGCCACCGCGACCCTGCCAGCGGCAGTCGCTAACAGGCGACCCGCCTCAAAGGCGCGCCAGGATGTTAGGGCGCGCCTTCCATCTCCGCCTCCGTCTGTGCCGTGACGGACTCCCCCGAGTCTCGGCTCGAGCAGCGTTACCCGTGCCGAGACCCACCCCACCTTTATACGGCCAGCCTCCACCACCTTTTTTGCGGCCGCCACCGGACAGCTAATCCAGAGGGAGCCACAGCCACTGGAGCCCCGGGCAATAGCCCCCGGCCTTATAGCTCCCGCGGAGCAGCCCCCAGCTTCGGCCACCGCAGCCACCACCTCCTCCGCCGTGACGGAATCGTCCAGGTCCATGACCCTTAGCTCGACACACTTGGTCGGCCTATGGACCTGGACGTCGTCCGGGTTTAGCACCTCACGAAGCTTGGATGCAAGGGCGTCCGCCGCTTTTTCCGCATCGCTGGTGCCCGGCGGGACCTCCAGTATGCGTCCTCCTGTGGCTGCTGCCCTGAAGCGCACCGCAGTCAAGCCGACCTCGCTCAGCTTGATGCGGCTCTTCGCTTGGGCCAGGACGTCTTCGTATCTGAGGCCCTTCTCGGAGGCACCGGGCTTTAGCGTGATCGTAATCACGGCAGAGCGAGGTGGGCGGAGTTTCCTCTTTGGAGGGGCCGTCTTCTTGGCACTGGCCGAGTTCGACTTCGCTGCCGATGCAGCCGATTCGGTGGTCGCCTTCTTGGTCGTTGTTTTCGTCCGAACGACGGCACTCCAGCTTCTCGAAGAACTGCTCGGCCCCGAGGATGACGGAGGGGCACTCTTTTTCGCCGCTGCCGCAGCCGCTTCTTGCGCAGCCATATTAGGGCGTTTTCCCCGTTTACGCTTGCTCCGTTGGGCTGCCTCGATGTTCGCAACCTCAACGGAGATCGGTTCGGCTGTAACGCCCACGGTTGCGGTCGGAACCTGCGCCGCCCTGCGATCGGCGGCCAGCGGAGGTCGCAGCCGAGGCTCCGGAAGGAGGCGGCGTTCGATGCCCTCCATCCGCGCGTTCAACATATTGGCGAACTGCTCACGGTTGGAGCGCAGCGCCTCCTCCATGATTCGCTGGATGTTAGTATCATCCCTCGCAGCTGGCTGTGTACGCAACTGGGCCACTTCCCGGCGCAGCTCGGCCAGCTGGCCCGAAAGCTGCGCGTTGGCCGCTTCAAGCCGGGCTACCTCCTCCGTCATGGTTAGGGCCCTCAGGTCAGCCACCGCTCCTTTAATGGTGTCCGCGGCGGTTTTAAGGGCCCTGACGAAGGTGCTTCAGGTTGCCCGACTTGTTGGCAACCTGTAGCACCACATCCAGCGCCTCTTGAACCGCCGCGTCCAGAGCGGCGGACGTCCTCGGCCCTTCCTCGGCTGTTGTCGGGTGGCGGTTCCTGGAGCGGGCCGTCCTCTCCTCGATCGCCACCTGGGCCGCCTCGTTGAAGGCAGCCAGCGCTTCTTCCGCCTGGAGGCTGCCTTCCTTGGCCTTGCCGAGCTCCGCCTGGGACTTTCCCAGCCCGACATACTTCCCATGAGTGGGCGGTCGGCCACGCCCCCTCTTGCTTGCAGGTTTCAGTCGCCTTGTCGATGAGGATTCTGAGCGGTCGCTCTGCTGACCGCTCGCGTCGCTGTCACCCGAGCCCGAGCAGCCATCCCCATCGTGGGTCCGCTTCTCGCCCCTCCGCCGCTTTTGTTGTCCGCCCGATAAGGTCTGTAAGCTGCAGACCGACGAGTCCGACTCGGAGAATCGTTCAGGTCGGACAGCTATTCCTTCGAGTACGCCATAGTCACTGGTTTCAGCGCGCGCCAACGGGGCGCCCACCTCCACCGCCAAATCGTCAGATATCGAGTCCACCGTCTGCATTGTGCAGACCGACGAGTCCGACTCGGAGAGTCGATCAAGCCGGCCAGCACGTCCTTTTTGTACGCCAGGTTCATCGGTTTCGGCGCGCGCCATCGGGGCGCGCACCTCCGCCGCCATCACTCCTCTTCCACTTTTATTTTTATTTTTCAATGTTTCCATATTTAGATCCCACGAGTATGGGGGAAATAAAAAGTCCACCAAGGCAGTGCCCCCTGTACCTTGGTAACCCTATTACACCGTGAGGTCGGGCGGTATCACGGGATCTCTAAGCTAAAGTTTTTTATTGAGGTTGGCTCCTCTTGGCCCGGCCGGTTAAGGCAAGGCCCTCGGTCCCACCACGGGCTGCGAGACATGATCCACAACACCCGGATGGGGAAACGAGTTTGAGAGGCGGTGACAAAAGTCTTGTTTACTCAGAGTCGATACCGAAACTGAGCAAACCCGCCTCTCCCGCCGCTGGCCTCCGGAAGCCCAAAAAGACCCCGAAGACCCAGCAACTAAAGCTATTTACAACAACACAAACACGAAAATGAACAATAACACCATAACATAAAACAAATAAATCTCCTCAAATTGCCACGAAGCCGCTCACACAGTCCACTCTGCTAAACAGAGAAGTACCAGGAGCGACCCGTGACATAACCGTCGTGTCAGTCTTAGCCGTGGTCGACAGGCACTCCGAGAAAAAACCTAACCTAACCTAACCTAACCTAACCTAACCTTTTTTCTTCATCGGAATGCCTGTCGACCCCGTTGCCCAGGGTGCACCACGTGGAGGTGACTGACTTGCACCCCAAAAGACTTACTAACCCTGTGTTATCTAGTAATGGTGGTTGTAAGTTTATACTTGTTCCTGGTGTTAACAGTATGTACGTCACAATTTCTGGGATTTTTTTTATGTTTTTGCGTACATACATAACATTATCAAATATATATTGAGAAGCGACAGTCATTATTTTAATTTCTTTAAATTTACATCTTATTGAATATTTTGGGCCTAGGTTGTAAATTGCACGAATAGCCCTCCTTTGCAGTACAAAAATCGTATTTATGTCGGCTGTATTACCCCAGAGTAGAATGCCATAAGACATTATACTGTTGAAATAGCTGAAATAAACTAGGCTAGCCGTATTTACATCAGTCAACATTCATTGATGTTTTTTTACCCGAAAGCTGCAGAGCTGAGTCTATTTGCCAATTTATTAATATGAAGGCCCCATTGAAGCTTAGAATCTATGGTGATACCAAGAAATTCGGTTGCTTCTACAGAATCTAAAGGTTCCCCATTTAAAAGTTTATTCGTTTTTAGAAATTTCACGTTGGGAATAGTGAATTTAAAACATTTTATCTTTTTGCTGTTTAACAGTCAATTATAAACACTAAGCCAATGTACTATTTCAGAGAGAGCATTGTTTACCTCGTCATATGTTGATAAGCGTCTTTTAATTTAAAAAATTAAGGAAGTGTTATTATCAAACAATACTATCTCATGTTTATTATTTAAAAGATGGGGCAAGTCATTTATATAAATGAGGAAGAGAAATGGCCCAAGAATAGATCCTTGAGGGATCCCCACACCAACTGGAGCCCCGGGAGATTTCTTTCCATTTATATCAACCCTCTGAATCCGATTGCTCAAGTACGAATTAAAAAGGCTGAGTGCTTTATCTCTAACTTAAATCTAAACTAAGCAATGCAATATTAGCGACTTCTTTTGGAAAACCGAAAAATTATTGCTTGCTTACTTTCTACCTTCTTACTTCTCCCCACTACCTTCGTTTTTAGTGACTTCCGGAAATTGTGATGAAATTATAGTGGTCCCTTCATCGTCGTTATAAACGAAATCCACTGTATCTTGTATTTCATAAGTGTTATACATATATTTGAAGCACGTGACTTCTAATCGTAAGCATTTTTATGTAATATTACCATTACCATTTAACTATTTACGCATTCATTCAATGGCCACAATATACAAAATAATGGATATTACATATAATTGTACGTTATCGATATAAACGAAAAAATATTTTAATTTTATTTCAAGCAACTGGACGTTTATCATGTTATATGGTTACTCAATATTTATTTTGTAAAAATGTAATTCAAATACATCGGAATATCAGTCTACTCACATAAGTATTAACGTCTATTAAAAAAGGTGTAAAATGTGTTTGTTTGTTTTAGGAATTACCTACCATAAAAAAAATCTGAAAGAGTTACTATTATTGCATGAAGGTCTGAAAATTGAAAAATTGGCATTAAGATTGTTATTTGCAGTTGTAAAAATTGAATTACTAGGTTAAGATTATTCTGAACTAAAATAATAACAAAAAGTACATATAACATTTTTTATACTTAAACACGGAATTGATAATGTTCAAAATGACAAATGAAAAGTTTGAGCATTAAGCTAGTTAATTCTAAAACAATTCCTGCGAATATTTGCTTATAAAGAGATAAAGAAATCTCAAATAAATAAAGTGATACAGTTACAAACGGTAACGGTGAGCATGCCTTTATTAGGTATATATAAGAGTTGCATAATGTTGTTTCTTAGTTATAATTTTACAACAACATGGATAGTATTTATGACCGTACACTTTATGAGATTGGAAATGAGGGCAAATATCAAAAACGTTTTGAGATGACATATCTCGTAATGTTTATAGGATTTTGGGGTATGACATATATGAATATGATTCTTTCCCTTGCAATCACGCCACACATGTGTAAAGTTCCAGAGAAACCGGAAAATATCAGTGAACTGGATTGGAAAATAATAAATATACCAAGGTAGGGGGAACATCGTTATTTTTAATATTTAATTTTTTCTTTTTCTTTGAAATATTATAAGACTGAATTTTTTAGGTATGAAGATGTTATTACGAAGCAAAATAAATTCGAAAATTGTCTAATTTATGCCGATCCCTACAAAAATAATAACACCAAGGGTACGTACGTACCGATGAGTATCGATAAATATAATTATTGTAAAATTTTAATGAGTAACTAGAATCTGTACCTGTTTATATAGCATGTCAAGAATATACTTATGATAATACTTGGTATGATACGACGGTGCCATCAGAAAATAATTGGGTGTGCGACAAAGAATTGAATGTCGCCAATATATTGGCCTATAGCAAAGTTGGAGATATTATTGGATCAATCTTTTTCGGCTGGTTCAGTGACGTGTACGTATTAAGCATTGTATTCTTAGAATTTATAAAATTTCAATATTAGCTAGGTATTGATTACGATTCTGTAAATTCGATGACTAGATGGAACTGGAATACTATTTCTAGGTTAATTTTTATTTGAATGCTTGATCGTCTATTTTGAGCTAAATAAAGAGCTTATCTATTAAATAGGTGTGGAATAAATAAAAATGAAGTCACTTAAAATTAACATACAATTTAGTTACTATTTGAGAACTTAATCAGCCTTAACTTGAGAATCCTATCAACCGTTGAGTACTTTTCTATAGATATTTAAAAAAAATATTTCATTTAATAGAAAAACTATTACGCTTTACAAAACACACATTCAAAATTGTTTACAGATATGGCCGACGTTATACATACATAATCTCAGTAACGATGTTGATATTTGGTCGTTTTATTTCTTTCGTAGCAGGAAGTTCTTATATCATATTTACTATTGGCTGTTTTATTGGGAATTTACCATCTTGGTCTGCACCACAAAACGTTACTTCCATAGCCATAGAAATTACTTCAACAAGACGCCGGTCTTTTATTGCTAGTGTACGTTTTACAGCTTATAGTATCGGACTGTTTGTGATGGGTTTATTATACTGGTGGCTTAGGGACTGGAGAATGTTTAATATAGTTACAACAGCTCCTTTAATTCCTTTTCTAATAATGTCGTGGTAAGCACATTCATTACACTTTACTTATTTTATAACAAATACAAGTTTTTTTATTCATCAATAAATAATAAATTAATTTTAAACTTCGCAGGAGAATGATCGAATCTCCTCGATGGTTACATAGTCAAGGTAGATTACATGAATCATTAGCTCAACTAAAGAAAATAGCAAAAGTTAATAAAAAAAAAATCGAGGACAATACAGAAAAGGAGATCCTGAGCGCAAATTTGAGCGAAAAACCTCAATCTTTTGGAGTAATGATGTTGTTTTCCTCAAAACAACTTGCGATAAATACCATTTTACAGATCATAATTTGGTAAGTACAGATTTTCTTTTCTCATTACAGAACTACCAACTGGCAGCATCGAAAGAATATTTCCTATTGTTTAAATGTTGAATACATTTTTTTAAATTGATTATTATAAACACCAATTACTTTTATAGGATTGTTTCTACGTTGAGCTATGTACTGTTATTAATGAGATCAGGAGAAAAAACAGACGGAAACCCATTCCTCGATTTCGCTTGGCAATCATTAATAGAGGTGCCTGCAGTCTATCTAGGTACTTGGCTTGCAAATAAAATTGGTCGCCGTTATACAGGAATGATATCAATCGGAGTTACCGCTGCTATGTGGACAAGTATAGCTGTTAGAGAAAATAGTACGTGCAAAATATTCCATAATTCCTGAATATGCTTTGTCTATAATACCATTTTGTTATCAGCTTCATTTTGTATCTAGCTTTTGGCAAGGTTATATATACATGTTGTAATGATCTTTCTATTTCATATAAGGCGCAGGAGGTTGGATTCGAAAATGGTGGATCGGAACTTCATTGAACATTGTTGCCAGATTAGCAACAACTGTGATATTTTTTATTATTAATTTGCTAAGCATCGAATTTTATCCAACTTGTATTCGACAAACAGGGTCAGCCTTAGGAAATATTGCATCTGGAATAACTTCAGTTGTTGCTCCTTATCTATTATATTTGGTAAGAATTGCGTTTTTTTTTGTATTTTAATATGATCACCATATTACGTTAAACGAAACCATTTAACAATATACCGTTAGAAGAGCATAGTATGAAAATGGATAAAACAAAATTGTTATTTATTGTTATTAGATACTTATTGAGATAATTTTATAGGGGCGGCGAAATGATCCAAGGTTACCTGGTATTTTATTGACAGTAACATGTTTACTGGGTATTTTAGCATCGTATTTGCTACCTGAAACCTTAAATGCAAAACTACCGGAAACATTAGAAGAAGCCCAAATATTCGGCCGTAAAAATAAAAGACTTGATTCGAGACAATTGAAACCTTTAAAATCATCACAAAATGTGTGATATCGGAAAAACTACTTTTGAATTTCCTTGAATGTTTAATAAAAATGCACGAAATGCAACATATGTGTAAATTTAAATATTTATTATCTTTTTTACATTAAAATTAGTCGAAATAAAATAAACAAAAAAATTATATTAAAATGATATGTTTTATTCCACGACATACTTGACATACCTACATTATTTTGACTTTGACTATAACTGAACAGTGTAGAGATAGCCCTGTGGATAGAATATTTGAATCGTCTAACGATGTTCTTAAAGTCCACGAAGACAATTTGCGCTAAAATCTCTGATTTAGTGGAACTTTGCTGTTATACACCATATTTATTTTCTTACATTAATCGAATACAGATTACACAGATACACGCACTGTCCGTGGTCGTTTATTTTTAATATTTTAAGACCTGTGTTGTATCTAAAAAAGCTGAAAGTGTATATTATGGGGAACTTGCATTTAATACTTGTAATTCTTTGATTCTTCTAAGACTACATCGGATTCCCTACAAATTGGAAACCTAAATTACTTATTGAGCTCGAAATGAGAAGCGAATGGAATTTTATGTATATGTACTTTAAGAATTAAAAACAAATAATTTATATTATTATTTTTTCAATTCATACAAAATTACAATTACTAATTTACGAGTCCTGGTCGTACTTGGTCGTTCTTGCATTCATGGCCTTATATTTTTTTTTTTGCATACTCTGTTAAGTTTCTACTATATGTTACTATCTGCATTTAATATTTATCGATTACCAAATACCTGTGTGATGGACTGTGGACAATTGGACATGTAAATTCATAAATGGCGGTGCTCAGTAATGGTATTAAATTCAACGCTGTTAAATAATATATTGTTACCATAATGATTGAAATAATAATTTAGGGCTTAAGATTTTGTGATTTTCTCAACACTTCGAAATCGGAAGTGTTATCAGTATTTGTGTTTTATTGTATACATAAGTTAGTTTTATAAAATGTCGGGCGATCACAAAACATTGATAAAGGGTAGTCCCTCGCAATATGTAAAATTAAACGTAGGTGGAACTTTATTTTATACTACAATTGGTACTTTAACCAAAAGTGATAATATGTTGAGAACAATGTTTAGCGGTAGAATGGAAGTTCTTACAGATTCAGAAGGTGATGGTAATTTCTTTAGTAACATTGTATTTTATTGATTTCGATCATTACATGTATTTACGTATATAAAATTTTTAAGGATGGATTTTAATCGATCGTTGTGGCAAGCATTTTGGGACTATTCTGAATTATCTTCGAGATGGTACAGTAGCATTGCCTGATACCTTTCGAGAAATAATGGAACTATTAGCTGAAGCTAAATACTTCTTAATTGAAGAGCTAACCGAGTCATGCCAACAAGCTCTAAGTAAGAAAGAAAGAGAAGCTGAGCCAATATGCAGAGTTCCTTTAATAACGTCGCATAAAGAAGAACAACTTCTCATCATGTCAACTTCTAAGGTTTGTACTATTAGCTTATAATTTAAAATTACAATTGTGTTATGATATTTATAGCAACATTGTATAGTATGAATATTAATAATTTAAAAATATTAATTTTGTTTTTTCCTCAGCCTGTTGTAAAACTGCTGATTAACAGACATAACAACAAGTATTCTTATACAAGCACATCAGATGACAATTTGCTAAAAAACATTGAACTGTTTGACAAGCTATCTCTACGATTCAGCGGGCGTGTCCTTTTTATAAAGGATGTTATTGGCTCCAACGAAATATGCTGTTGGTCCTTCTTTGGCCATGGCAAAAAATGTGCTGAAGTTTGCTGCACATCGATTGTTTATGCAACTGACAAGAAACATACCAAAGTGGAATTTCCTGAAGCTCGAATTTATGAAGAAACATTGGGAATTTTACTGTATGAGAGTAGAAATGGACCTGACCAAGATTTGATCCAAGCCACATCATCACGTGGTGCTGTTGGTGGACTGTCATGCACAAGCGATGAGGAAGAGGAGCGCTCTGGCTTAGCCCGTTTGAGGTCAAACAAGCAGAACAATCAATCTTAGCGGTTACAGTCCGGTTTGGCTCGCCTCCGGAGCTCCAAACGTACAAACGTTTGATACCGAGCCGGTTTTTACTTTCCACTATGTTGGCTACCATGCTTAGGGTTTTAGGTTTGACTGAACTATTGTCTACTCTGTGAGTCAACTTTCTGTGACTTCCTTGTCTAATGGTGATTTTGAACATTAAGTGAATGAAGCATTTATAAAAGTTGGAAATATGGACAAATTTGTGTACATATAAACACTGAATGAGTGAAAAAGAACAAACTAAATGTAAACATGTTTTAAACAGTTTAATTCAAGACATGTAAAGTTAATTAAAGAAACAGCTGGCGAGTGTTGGTGTAATGGGCATGGTGGCATGGCAGGATCACCTCTGATCCTGTTATGGAGACGGATTGAAAAACCTTTTAAAACAAGTCATGAACTAAAATACAATCATTTATGTCTCAATACAATAATACGTGGATATTTCTGGTAGCACTATTAGATCTATGATGTGCTTACACTATTTACCTAATACAAAAAGTACATAAATTATTTCAGTTCCAAATGCAGTATTGAATTTGTTTATGAATGTTTAATGATAGTTTATATTTTACCAATTCAAACAATATTTCCTAATTAATTCATACTAGAAAAGCATATTGAATTTATATACTAGTATTATATAAAGGAATTAGTTGTGTAGTATTTTAACAATATGAGAACTATGTACAACATTTATAGTACATTATTCATAGAATAAGCTTAAAAACTGATCACATAATTGTCAGCTCAATAATAAGCCAAATTGATGTTGTCTTTTAAAAATTAAGCCCAAGTTTATTTTTAGGATGTGTATTTAAATTATTCTATTAGAATGAATTTATAAATGTTATTGTATGCACACTTAAGTACTGAGACAGAAAATACAAAAGATAAAATTAAAAACAGATTAATGAAAATAATTTTTCAAAGATTATTGTTACTATGAACTTAACTCAAGTAATTTCAAATACTACTTTTATAGTGATAATGTAGCATGTTAGTTGAATTTGCATTAGTCATGATAAATGTTCCCAAGATGTATAGTACCCGTCAATAAATATTGCACATCGACCTTTGACAAATTCAGAATGGTAGAGCAATCCGGTATCTATAAGGAGTTGTTAAAACAATTATGAGTTTTTTTGTAATTTAATAAAATACACCAATTATATAATACAATGCTATATCTGATCAAATTATATATATCACTGTTTACATCGTTATACTGTACTTATTTTCTTTTAATTTTACATATCTAACAAACGCCTAATAAAAACTTTTAATTGCGTAATTCGTTCCATTTCACTATCTGTGCTCTAAACCAGTGATATAAACATGATCTTTTTATTTTATTTTTGTACAACATAAAGACAGCATTCATATAAAAAATTGGTATATTTTATTCAATTACACAGAAACTCATAATTGTTTTAAAAACTAATAGATACTAGTGTTTTGTGCGACAGAGATACCATGCCGAATATTTACTGATAGGCACTATATGTAGATTTTAGGTGTGGTGGTATGTAGTGGCCTCTCACATTAAATGTAAGGTGCATGTTCAATGTATTTATGTGTATCTTTAGCGTTAAGTTGTGATACAATGATGAGTTGAGATGAGTTAACTTGAGACCTTTATAGAAAAAGGCATCTCCCAGCAGATGTCTTGTTAAAATTATAAATAATTAATACACATTTTATCTCTGATTGAAAACATGTAATAAATATTTTTGAAATAATATACTGCTAATCTGAGGTCTCAAGTAAGCTTTGGGTTGATGATTATGCATGTTTAAAATGATGTGTTGCTGATGCCACTCGTTAAAAAGCTGAATCTAGTCTGATATTTATTGTTCCAATTCTATTGTAATGAGAATATTTATATCAGTGGGAATGATTTGAGGCTATTACTTATTTGTTATTATCCTGTAAGACATCTTTAAGCCTTTCCAATTTAAAGTTATGAAGTGTTGATAGATTGACATTATACCTCTCTTGATTTGGGGAGTAAAAATATTTACCTTTAAAAACTTCTAAGTCATATGAATATTTCACAATAGTAAATTTTACTTCAGTAGATCGAAATTTAAATTTATTAATACTAAGTGTCTAGTAAACAAAAATGATACATTATTTATGTCTAACATCTTAAAAATGTTTATCTCTTTTTAAATATATGCTCACTGTTTAGATGTCATATTAGTGTTGTTTTATTTTAGAAATACCATCTTCCCGGATATATTTTTTTTAATAATGATCTCGAAATAAACGTGTAAGGCATACGGACGAAATACTACACGAGCGACAGGCTAATAGGGTTCCTAAACTGACTAAATGGATTTTATTGCGTTCGCAAAACTATACAATCAGGTGGTAAATACATACATGAACAAAATAATAAAATACTTGTTTCTGATGAAAATACAGCCAGGGCCGTCTTTAATCTGTTGGAGGTTCTGGACTGCCCCCCCCCATCGATAGGGGCCCCCTGACTAGGCCCTAATCGATGACGCATGGGCATGTATCAGAGGGAAAGAGGGGTCTGAATACAGCATGTCATTAAATAATAATTGCACTTAACACTATTTCATAAATTATTTCTTTGGTTGCAAATAATTTAATAAACCAAGTATTAAAAGTTTACAATGTTATCAATATTGTTCAAATTTAATTACAAATTTTAGTAAGTTATTTTAACAATCCTCCTCGCTAGTGTATAAAACAGGTTCCGAATGCAGTGGCATCGAGAGACCGTTACACGATCATCTCGTCGATTGACTCTGTGAA
Source organism: Nymphalis polychloros (assembly GCA_905220585.2). NCBI lineage: Eukaryota > Metazoa > Arthropoda > Insecta > Lepidoptera > Nymphalidae > Nymphalis > Nymphalis polychloros. The sequence continues at coordinate 9,443,553 of HG992247.1, forward strand.
AGTGCTAATTAAATTTATGTAAAATACTCATTTATATGGACCACATCTCAGTATATTTTTGGTGTTGACTGGGACTTTAACATTGAATATATATTTATTTGTTGTAGTATACCCATACTTGAGGCCTCGTGTGAATACTTTCAGGGCTTCACCAGCCAGCCCATAACGGGCGGTGTAGCTTCGCTGATCACAGGCTTTCTGCAATCTCTCACCAGTGGCTCCAAGTAGCTGTAGTGCATGCAGCGTCCACACCCTGGTAACCGCGTTGGCTCGCGGGCTAAACCTGGTTGAGGGGGGTTTGCCAGAATGGTGAACCTGCAAGCGGATCCTTCCCGCTTAATGCATAAAGTCTGCCTCAGCGGGGAAGGCAACCCAACCCAGATATGCAATCGGGCTTGGCGGATCTGGCGAGGTAGCTAGGCAAGGTGGACGGCCTAGGGCGACGGTAGAAGGCGTACAGTTACCGTCGGCTAGACACATCATCGGATCCTTTCTCCAGTCGTAGCGGCTTTCCGTTCCACTGGTTCGAGGAAGGAGAAGACGAGGGTGTGCACCTGCGTTTGCGCGTACGCTTGTGCACCGAAATATTTCCTGCGCAACTGACTGCTTCCGTATATGGACTCCTATTTCAAAAAAGTCCTGTGGCGATGGGTCAAAGTAGAGAGGTCCGATCTGATGCAATCTGGGCTTTGTCTGAGGCCTGCACATAGGCGGCTCCAGGGGTGTGTGACACCGTGGTCGCTTTCGCTCTGCACTGGGGGGACAGAGTGAACCCGGCAGCACCTGGCGTGACAAAGCAGCCCTATTTAGGGAGGCTCTGCTTTCCCCGCTCAGCCGGGGAGGGGGCTAGAAAAGGTGCCCTAAATAAAAGCTCCTTCCAACCATTTTGAGGGTAGTAACCACGGCTGCCTTCGCATCTTTCAATTTCGTGGTCGACGTTACAGGAAACAAAATATTAAAACACCTACAATGACAATCGGCGCGTGGAATGTGCGAACACTGCTTGACCGTGATGACAATGCCTGCCCTGAACGGAAAACTGCCGTCTTAGCTCGGGAACTTCGACGCTATAATGTGGATGTGGCTGCACTCAGCGAAACACATCTAGCCGAAGAAGGAGAACTGGTAGAACATGGTGGCGGGTATACTTTCTTTTGGAAGGGACTTGCTACCTCAGAACCGCGAAGGTCGGGCGTAGGATTTGCAGTTAAGAACCAGCTCATCAAACAATTACAAGAGTATCCAGTGCATATCTCGCACCGCTTCACCACACTGCGCCTCCACCTTAAATATGACAACTACTTGAATGTCATCAGTGTCTATGCTCCAACGCTGGATAAATCTGATGTCATAAAAGGTAAGTTTTATGACGATTTGACCCGGTGCATCGAAAGCGTACGCCCCAAAGAGAAGATACTGGTCTTAGGGGATTTCAATGCTAGAGTTGGGCGAGATTATGACGCCTGGCCTAAAGTCTTGGGGAGACACGGAGTTGGAAATATGAACAGCAACGGTCAGCTGCTGCTCAGCTTATGTGCACAGTTAGACCTAGCGATCACGAACACTATGTTCAGACTTCCAGCCAAGCACAAAACTACGTGGATGCACCCAAGATCTAAACACTGGCATTTGATTGATTACGCTATCGTGCGCCAAAAAGATATCTCCGAAGTCCAAATCACCCGCGTCATGCGCGGTGCCCACTGTTGGACTGACCACCGGCTAGTAGTCACTAAGCTACATCTCCGTCTCCTTCGTCCCCGAAGATCTGAAAGAGCGAAACCTGCATGTTTTGATGTCGAGAGGCTGAAAGATCTTGAGGCGAGGAAGAAATATGCTGAAGCCTTGACCAGCGCACTCATGTCAAATGAAAGAACCGGTGATGTCGAAGCCGATTGGGGTTCTCTGTCTTCTCTAATATTAGACACTGCCACTGCTGCTGTAGGTCTAAAAGTCCGCAGGAACGAGGACTGGTATGACGAGAACGATGGAGTCCTTAGTGAGGCAATTGAAAAACATCGGCGTCTTTTACAGGTGCGTTGCAGCCGACGCGTTGCGGGGATCAAGCAAGGTGACCTGGAGCTGCGAAAGCTATCTCGTGAGATTAAAGACAAGTGGTGGTGGGACAAAGCGCGTCAAGTGCAGTGGCTTGCTGACACTAACCAGCTGGGGGAGTTTCACAGTGAGGTTCGAAGGTTGCTCGGTACATCCTACCTGAGAAAAGTGCCACTACGGCCAGCAACTGGCGATGGCCTTCTTAAAAGCAAGGAGGAAGTACTCAGGCGATGGGCAGAACACTTCAACTTTTTGCTCAATGTGGACCGAACATTTAATCTGGACCACATTTACTCTTTACCTCAGCTCCCTACTTTTATCAAGCTGGATGAGCCACTGTCTCGTGATGAGGTTGTTTTTGCCATCAGACAACAGCAGAACAAGCGCGCGGTTGGTATAGATTCTATACCGGGAGAACTGCTCAAATACGGTGGTGAGGAGTTGCATTCGGCGCTGTGGGAACTTTTTACTCATATGTGGGAAAAAGAACAAGTCCCTGATACGTTCAAAGTATCTCTTACCAGGGCACTGTATAAGGGTAAGGGTGACCGTTCTGACTGCGACTCCTTCCGCGGTATTTCACTATTATCGGTCCCCGGAAAAATCCTGGCCAGAATTCTTTTAAACCGCCTTACAGAACTTTCAGAAAAGATTCTGCCTGAAACCCAGTTTGGCTTCCGACATGACCGGGGTACTTGTGAGGCAATCTTTTCAGTGCGTCAACTGCAAGAGAAAAGCAGAGAACAGGGTCGTAATATCTATCTTTGTTTTGTCGACCTTGAAAAGGCATTTGACAGCGTACCTCGTGAACCTCTTTGGACTGTTCTAGGAAAGCTGGGATGCACGGAGAAGTTTGTGCGACTAGTGAGACTACTGCATGACGACATGAGGAGCTGCGTCGCTATTGACGGTGAACAGTCGGATTTCTTCCCCGTTACCTGTGGGGTAAAGCAAGGATGTGTTCTAGCGCCTACACTGTTTGCCCTGTACTTTGCAGTTGTAGTTCGCGACGTCCTACAGACGACTCCCGAAGCAGTTCGCGTCCGTTTCCGCACTGATGGCAGCCTTTTTAATTTAGCCAGGTTAAAGGCCTACACAAAAGTGTCTCACACAATGATCACTGAGATCACGTATGCGGATGACTTGTGTTTTGTGGCAGAATCCCCAGATGGCCTGCAAAAGCTCATGTCCAACTTCCATGACTCCTGCCTCAACTTTGGTCTAAAGATCAGTGTCAAAAAGACGGAAGTGATGTCTTTGGATGTCAACGGCCGTGAAACACTGGTAATCAAACTTGGAGATGACGTTCTAAAGCAGGTCGACCAGTTTCGCTACTTGGGGATCACTTTAACATCAAAGTGCGAATTGGATGCCGAAATCAACAGCAGGATCGGTGCTGCAGCCGCGGCTTTCGGCAAGCTGCATACCAGGGTCTTCCGCTCACATGATCTGAAACTGGCTACCAAAATTGCAGCATATATGGCGGTTGTGCTGCCTAATATTCTATACTCTGCCGAGACGTGGACCGTTTACCGACATCACATCCGTTCATTAGACCGCTTCCACCTCAAATGTCTACGCAAAATTCTTAATATCCAGTGGTCTGATCGTGTGCGGAATTCAGAAGTGCTGCGAAGAGCGAATGTGGGTGGCATTGAATTTTATCTTATGCGGCCACAACTTCGTTGGTGCGGTCACGTTTCAAGGATGGCGGATCAGCGTGTCGTTAAGCGCATCTTGTACGGCGAACTTGAGGAAGGCAAGCGTAAACATGGCGGACAACTTCTTCGATACAAAGATGTGTTAAAGCGGCACATGAAAAAGTGCAGCATAAAAACTGCGCAGTGGGAACAGCAGGCCGCCAACAGGCAAGAATGGAGATCCAACATTAAAGCGAGGATCCAAGAGTTCGAAATAAGTCGCCTTGCTGAGCTTGATGCCAGGCGCGACCAGTTGAAAGCCCGACCACCTGCGGCAATCAACTACAATTATGTTAATGGAGAGCTCACATGCCCGCTATGCGCGAGTTTCTTCAGTAAAAAGATTGGGTACATAAGCCACATGCGAGCACATGAACGACACCATGCAAGGAGTTGAAGCGGTCGCCATGGCCGAAATCGGCCTGGAGAGAATCAAAAATCAGTACCCATACTAATGCTATAGAGGTCATTCTGTTTATTTAGGCTTTAGTAATAATTTAGTAGTTGAGTTAGATATATTCGCTGCTTGGTGGACACCAAAGCATCAAATATCATAATTTTAATTTTTAAAAACATAGTAATAATTAAACTCATTATTTTTATACTTTATTGACATTCATGTATAAGTAAATTTTTTTTGTAACATTCAAGACTACACAATGGTATATCTGTTTTGGAACAGTTGTATTTTTTTATTTGATTACACCCTTCAATGCCACACCTCGTTGTCTTCGGTGCATCTATTGGTGGTTTGTTTTCTAAAGGGAATTGTATACCTGGTGGGAGAGATAGAGATATTTCATTATCCCTATTTTTGTACACTATCATAGGTTCCCATTTCCTGATTGGTTTCCCTCTTTGGGCATTTTTAAGGTTTTTAGATTCTTGTTTCTTAAGAAGACGGTCCATAGTTTTCTTTTTATCTTTTTCCCTCTTTTCATCAGCTAGTTGTTTTCGTTTCTGTGATTTCAATGCAGCTTTTTGTATGGCTTCAGCTGTCATAACTTTTTCTTTATAGCCTGATGGTAATGCGAGCAATACCTCCCTACCAGGACTTGTCTCTTTATCGGTGCCTCGTTCATACATGGCTCTTTGTCTTGCAGTCATCATCTTAGGATCTTTAGGCTTAATTTTCTTTAATTCCTCATCAACCTGTAAACATAAACAAATTAAGTGATGAAACAATACATTGAAATAACAGTGTAATATGACACATACCTCTTCAAGTTTTCCAGATTTTATTGCATCGAGCCATCTTTCCTCTTCACTTGAAGTTCCGCTATCACGGCCTTTTGTTTTCTTCTTTTTTGAGGATACTTTTGGTGGAGTGCTTGATGATGATCCTGGCATTGATTTTCGCGAATCCGAAGATGACTTTACAGTTTGGGCCTTTAGAAGGTCGGCCGCAGAAGTACTTGGGAGCTCTTTTTTAGTCTTCATTTTAAAAGATTTATCTAGACCCTCCTCATAGGCGACATCAATTGAACTATCACTATCATAATCGTTGTCGAACTTTCGTTTTTTGTGTTTTTTATGTTTATGACGTTTATGTTTCTTTTGAGGGGAAGAATCTAAAAAATTGTTACATTGTTGAGTTTAATTGATATATTATTTTCTTTCATTAAAATATAAAAGTAATGTCTTTACCGATGACTATTTCGTCCTCCGTGGTACTCTGATCGCGTTGTCTTCGCACCATTTTCCTTAAAAATTATAGTTAGAAGTTTAACTTCATTTATATTTGTAACAATTAAAAAATTTATACTATTTATTAGTTACTTGAAATACTTGAATCCATAACGTCAATACTCAATAAGTCAATAATATCAAATACTGATATTGGTAAATATATGTATAATTCAATTCTGTCACTTTTTTTTTTTATAACCTACTAATGACAGCTCTGGGTACAGGATTATGGCGGCACTTCACTTGGCGTAGCGATATTGGTTTGGTTGCCTAAATATTAAGAAGTTATAATTTTTTTATTTTAAATTTGTAAAAAATCAACATTAACTTAAACTATCTTATGTAATCATTTTATATATAAAATTAAAAAAAAAATGGAGCATCAATTAATTTATGTACATTTCGAAAAATATTCCGCTACCACATATGTACGCATTATTTTACAATAATCAAATGTAAGTAAAAGTCTATACCACGGTCGTATACACAGGTCTTGCAATAACATTAGTAGGGGTATGTCGACCTAATGACGCTGTTCAGTTCAATTTACGGCCGCCAGAGGCATGACGATAAGTACGTGCTGGATACAGATACTCAAAAAATTATTGTACATGGAAGATAAAATTATACTATTTGTTCAAAATTATATCACGTTTGACGTTTATGTAGCCGATGCTCTCACATTACAGACTTTTCCAGCGAAGGGTAATACGGTTGACCATTTGTTTTTCTTCTGCCTTTTACTCAATAACACTAATTCAGAATATTATATATAATATAATAATAATAATATATTATATTATATATAATATTATATTTTATTGTTTTTAAAATGTTGTATTCAAACATGTGTTTATTATATAATGAGCACATTAGATTTAATATACATATATAATAAGCACAACACGAGTTGTTTTACTGTGCGCTAAAGTAAAATTCGTTATCGTACAGTTCAGAGTAGTATTTTAAATATTTTTATATCGGGAAAAAAATTATTGACGATTGAGTTTTTTTTTCGCACTAAAACAAAATTCTTTATGGACAATTTTAGAAGATAAATATGGAAAACGGAAGGAATAAAAAATACGAGATAATTCTTAATTATCTAGCAGCGACGTACAGCGGGCGTCGTTGCGAAATAGAAGTTGTAACATAATCGCACCTATCTCTCACCACTGAAATTGGACTCGGTTGCTAGACCTGTATACAAGACCGTGGTACTATGACTTTATTTTTCATATTTTTTTTCAAGTTCATGAGTCCAGCTGACGCATAACCCCCCTTCCACTATGCAGCTGACGATTATTTTCGATTGTTAACTATTCATGAAAAACGTTTCAGCCGGCGTACTATTACTTTTTTTTTCTTCTTTTTACTACTTTCGCACACTCCCACAGCTACGTCCACCGCTACTTGGGCAGCTGAGGGCCGGTTTGCTTATTAGCTATATAAGATCCACTATATGTATATGTCAATATCAGCCGGCTTACTATGACTTTTGTATTTGCAACAGTACCTCCTGGACCACCAAAACAAATATACAGAATGTACAAGTATTTTACGTGAGTTACTATGCTTTTTTTATTAGTGTGGCACGCCGTGACCGAAGGTGCGCCTAGCTCTTGATAGGGGGGTGTTACTTCCCGTCTGGCACCCAGGCTTTATATCAGTGTGCCGCCTTTTCTCTCTACCCAGCATTTCAAGGGGGGGGGGGGGTATAGCTTTCACTGTAGCCAGGCCTGCTGATCCCCATAATATGACTCATGTCCTCATCAATTTCATAGTTAAAGTTCTTTTAAAATTTAAGTTATGCTGGACAATTAAGTGTTATTAATAAATTGAGCAAAGTAAATTACATCCTAAGAAGAGCAATATTGAAAGATTTTTTATTTAAAAATACTCTGGCTACAATACTCTGGCTAAAAACTGGATGTCCGAACGGAAAGCTCTACTCGTGAACGTTTTTAGCTTATTTAGTGCTTCCGCGTCGGAAAAATAACGTAAACAAACCAAGCGTTATTAATTTCTGCTTTCTATTCGATCCGACAGCATTTTTCCATGTTATTCAATTTTGAAATATTGCCTCGCATGTAGAAGATTTATGTCTGAAATTTTTAAAATTTGCCTGGAGATATAAAATGTATGTGTGATATAAAAAAGAAAGTGATCGAAAAACAAATGGGGTTATTGAATTGAGAAAATCATGAAATTTATTATATTAAATACCATACACATTAAATACCTTTGGGTTTTGTGACTATTCCTTATATTCATTTAGTTGGGAATAAATATTTTGAACTAGCTGCCTGTCCCGACTTCGTACGGGTAAAATAAGGATTTTATCCCGTGCATTTTTTAATCAATAAGATAGAAACATTCACCAATCAATATATTCGCCCATACAGTGCATTGTATGTGTGTATGAGCAGCATAATAATAATGCATAAAGTAAAGTACAACATGCTCTGCATATTTTTTCATTTACTGGAACAAAGTTCTTTTACGCGGCTTGCAGTAGAGTGACTTGGCAGAAATTGTCATGTAACAAAAAAATGCGTTGTCCTCGAAGCGACCTTTCCTTTATCTTTCTTTCTTACTGATTCTTTCTATTCTAGCGGTTGTATGTGTATGTATGTGTAAGTGTGCAAATTTTCAGACAATAAGGATTATGTGCAGCCAATGAAATAATCTCAATTCTATACAAATGTAAATATAATTTGAACTCTTTTTTTAACTTATAATTCGCTATTTTATATTTAATTTTGAGCAAATTACTATTTTCCTAAAGTATTAAATGAAATTTATCAATTTTTATTCTTACTTTACATTTTTGCATTGTAAAAATAATAAAAATAACATAAAATATACACATGTGAAAGGGAGAGTTGATTAAGAAGGACAACGCTTTTTGGTGTGATAAAAAAGTCTCCTTTTTTTCGCTGGAAAAATGCGTTTCCCCCACATGAAGTGGGGGGGTATGTGGGGCTCACAGGCGCTGAAAAAACCAGCGGTATCCTCTCCGTCTGGTCGGGCGGTGCCACGGGATCACTTACGCATGCTACCGTGACGCCCCGGGGTTCCTGGATACAGGGAACCCCCTTAGCTCCAGCGGTTGTTAAGGTGCGTATAGCGCCTACGCCTTCTCCCCGGTATTCTTTGACGAATCGAATCAGTGGAGGCATTTTCCTCGCCCTGCGACATGACACTCTCGCAGAAGGAGACCATTTCCAACCAGCACCACGCGTGCTGCATGCATGGTGCTGGTTGCAGCATGGCGTTAATCACGCTCGGCAGAAGAATAATTTCCTCATGACCGATTTCTGCCGCGATGGCCAATCTTAAGAAAGATTTGCCAATTACGCAGTACGTATTATAGTGGAAAAGTGTGTGCGTAAACACAGGTGTACTCTCGTAATACGATAAGACGATAAACCGAAGCGAACAGTAAAAGTTCAGGTAAGAGGCAGGACCAACGGCTTTAACGGCGTGCCTTTCGTGACACGGGAGTGTAACAAATATACAGAAATATAATCATTAAAAATCTACATTTTAAAACACGTTGAAAAAATATCGCAAAGAACTTCGTTCCTACCAGGTGTCACGCGATCGCACATTTTTTATTATATTTTTAGGTTCTATCTACGGTTTCTATGTGCTCATGCTCATCGTACAACGGTTCCACACTATGATATAGACCTTATTGAAAAAGTTGGCCCGTTATTTGTTTTTTTTTTTATTATTATAATAGGTATATAGACACAATTACTAAATTCTTCCGGACGGGCTTGTATGATTACCAGTAAACATGGTATATACGAATGAGCCTACGAAATCTTTGCGCCGGTTACTGCGCCACCATCGTTCGGCACCTTTATATTTTTTCTTGTACGAGAAAATTATATTTGGCCATTACTCCTATTATTAATAATTTACATTTTGTATAAAGCTTAAAGGAACTTATGGTCAAAGTTCGACAGGCACCCCGGCGGCTTAATTTTTTTATAGCGTTTTGAAGTTTTAAATAATAAAAAAATATTGACATTACAAACGTACTATGTAGCTGTTAAAGGACTAATAAAATGTGTAAATAAGCGTAGTACTTTTCGCTCCCGATATCCATGGTTTGCTTACACTGCATTATTCTTACTTTTTGCATGATTTTACCAGTCTTAACTTCTAAACAGAAGGTCAAATTCGAATAATTTAAATAAGATTTTACATATGTATGTATATTAAACCTTTACTATATAAAGCTATTTAATTGCATAAAGATTAATATTGTAATACGAATGTCATCATCGTTTGCTACCAATGATTAATTTACATAAAAAGCAGTTATTGTGATTTACATACTACATAAGAATAGTAAGATATATAGCCTCCCGAACTTTTTTGTAGGTAATGATGGGTACTAAAAACATGTAGTACAATTATTTTAACTTTCTTTAATAGTTTTCACAGGGCACGCCAAATAATTACTTTTACAGAAAAATATTATACACTTGGGTTACTTTATTGCAATTTTTTGTAGGATCTCTATCTCTAATTTTTTTTTAAATAAAATGTAGCCTATTTTAATTGCTGATAGCGTAGTTTTCTGTACGTGAAAGAATTTTTAAAATCAGTACAGCAGTTTTTGTGTTCATTCATTGCAAACAAACATACAAAATTTTCTATTATTAATATAGATATAGAATATGTGCGAGCGAAGCCGCTGGCAACAGCTAGTTTATCAATATAAACATCATGAAGTCGGTTACTATTTTGTATCGGCTCTCCTACATATAGAAAGAATGTAAAATATGTGATTATTCCGCTTTGGATAGACAATGAACAAAATCCGTTCTTAGTGAGCGTTTACGTATAGGAAGGAATATCTGTGCCAAATTTCAAGTCAATCTGGCATAGTCATAGTTTATGAGATCTCGTGATGAGTTGGGAATCGATTATTTATATGTTCCGCTCAACTTTCTTATTTTTTTTCTTTCATAAGAACCTTTCCTGACAATAATAAACACAACAAAAAAAGAATTAGCGAAATCGTTTCATCCGTTCACGCGTGATGCGATGACCAAGGGAAATAGAGATTCATTTTTATATATACAGATATACAATATTATTATAATATTGTACTTGATTATTATTTTTACATGCATAAATTGTATTCAAACAGTCTAATCATTTATGTCAACTGTTAGACAGCTAATTTTTATGTGAAGAAGAAAAGTATTGTTTTTACTATTGTTCACGCAATTTTTATTTTTTATTTTTTAAGTATTAAAACCTTCCGTGGACATTAAGGAACATACAAAAAAAATAGCCGAATTGGTCCAGGCATTCTCGAGTTCGCGCTTAGCAACATAGATTTTTATTTATATAGATAAATAAATACTGATTTGGCTCATACTTCGTTTATTTAGTTAGGATTCATATAACGTTAAATTTATTTTATGACAAGCTTTTATTTAATTTTGTTAGTCTGTATGACTGGTCAAATCTGATAAATGATTTTAAACCAGTTCCTGCAACCGATTAAAATGAACATAAACTAAAATTTGGAATATATAAACGTAACTTCGATAACAATGCAATAATATGGTACCATGAATGTAGTCTCATGATGACCCCATCGTTCCGAGGGTGGACACAATTAATATCTACTTAAAATAACTTCGTCGTATTTGGGCTCTTTTCTTTATTTTAGCTTAATTGAGCTTCGATTAGTTATGAAAATAATGTTATGATGAGGAGGGCCCACTACACCAATTACAGGTTCCTACCAATTTATACTGTAGCCGTAGTATTCTAATAAGGAGTACACAATTTTATTTTAGTCAATCTTAAGTCAAAAGATGGATTATAATAATAGCGATAATACTTTGGTTTACAAAACCAGAGCTCAAACGCCAGGTGGTGTGAGACAACCGAACCGCTTTTCTACTTATAGTAGAATTAATCAAGTAAACACAGACAGTATAGATCCCACGTAGATACAAGCTGATGTAGATTCAACTTGACTTATTATATTCTCTACCGTTTTAGGCTGACTTGTTTGTTGTAATATTGTTTATCGAAATAAAGATAAATCAACCTAACTATTAGTATAAATCCGAATGAGAGTTTGTTTGTTTGCTACGCTTTAACGTGTAAACCACAAAACCGATTTTAAATATTCTTTCACCAATGGAAAGCTACATTATCGGCGAGTAACATAGGCTACATTTTGTCCCCGTATTCCTATGAGAACGGGAACTACGCGGGTGAAATCGCGGGAAAAACACTAGTTTGCTTGTAATGTGATAATATCACGATAACTTACAGCAATTTCATCTTCACAATGATCTTATTTAATTTGTTTTAACTAAAATTACATAATCAACCATATATAATTAAAATATAATTAACATGTATGGAAAAACGCTTTTTAATCATGTATATAATATATTATTGTTGATTGTAACAAACATTACGTCTTAATATTTTTAAACATAAGATTTAAATTTATTAATAGGCAAAATAATTTGTTATAGTCTATATTATATTTGTGCATTAGCGTTCGAATTGCGAATTTTCCAAGTCCAGTCCAGGATCAACAGATTCATTAAGTAAAATTGTTACTCCTTTAATTGCATTAGCAATAGCTGACGCGACAACGCCATAGCTAGAGGAAGTAAATAATTAAATCATTATTCCATCCGCGTTCAATTGCAGCAGTTGGTATGTTGAAATTGCTAGTTTCATTAAAAAAAGCAGTAAACGTACATCGCTAGCGTAACAAGAAACTACGTACGAAATATTTCCACTACGTCGTACACAAGGAACCAGTGAAGTAATCAAGTTTAATTTAACTTATTGAACGATTTATCAGTTTTATGATATTACAATTTATCAGAAACGCCAATTCCGATAAAATTGATTATGCATAAGTAAGTTATACGTTTTGAAAATAATTAGTAATATTGTGTTTTAAAAAAATATAGTAGTAATTTATATACGTTATACATTATAAAAAAATTAATTGTTTATATTACCTGTCATAATAATTTTAAGTATTGGTATAAGGGTTGCTTATAAGCATATTTACTATATATGTATCTCTGAAACCTTATTTTCAATCGAGGATTATTTACAACAATTTGCTTTTTTGACACTGTATTAAATTATAATATTTGTTATAATATATACAAAGACACAAATAAAATTGTGTTACCTATGTGCATTTTTTGTCATGGTGTAAATGTTCATAGATTTTTAAGAATCAGTTATAAAAAAAATGCACAAATAAAGATCAAAACATTCAAATTAACCAAAATAAGCAAAGCCCTTTTCAGAGTCCAGTATCTTTATTCTGCATAATGCAAAATTAAAAAATAATTTAAAAATATATTTTAATCCATTAAACATTTCCGCGCAACCATATTAAATTTTCACTAGCAAATACATTGAAAACTTGAAAGCGGCATTAAAACTCATTGTTCACAAGTTTCCGCTAAACTAACGAAAGCCCACGACAATCTCCAGCCCGCTGAAACTCCGCAACAACTTCACCTGCAATTTTATTATGAAAATATGTGGTTCTAAGTTACGACTCAATTATAATTTTAACGTAGTTCTCAGAACAATATATTTGTTTTTTAAATTATTGTACGTCATTGTTTTTTTAATAAAAGAACATTTTTCAAATGTAGTTCGATGATAGTAAATGAGCTGTTTACTTACTCATGATAATTATCTATAACCACATTTCAAGGTACAATAATAATTATTGGATCTATTCATAGATATTTGTACACAATACATAAATAATAAAATATTCAATGTAATTTCATGTTTAATTACATATAATGATTAGTTTACGTATGCTTAATTTATTTACATAAAAAGTTTTTAAATATGATTAATTATTTATTATATTTAAAAACAGGTTTCTCTCTAGATACATTTCCGATCGAACATTTCAACAAAGTTTTAAACTTTGAATGTTTTTATCGCCAGCGTATAAGCTTTTATTATGAAAAACTTATATGCCTATGCCTATGGAAACAAATGGAAGTTTAATTCAGTAAATACTTTTACTGGTCTACCACCAGTAATTTGTGCAAGCTCGTCTGGGTAGGTACATCAGATATTGTATAGCAAAATAGCAGTACTTGGTATTGTTTTGTTCCGGTTTGAAGGGTGAGTAATTACAGGCACAAGGGACATAACATCTTAGTTCCTAAGGTTGGTGGCGCATTGGTGATGTAAGCGATGGTAAACATTTCTGACAGTGCCAATGTCTATGGGCGTTGGTGACCACTTACCATCAGGTGGCCCAAAAGCTCGTCCGCCTACCTATTTTATAAAAAAAAATCTATTATACTCGTGAAATGGTTATGCTTAGTGCATTTGTAAATCGACTGCTATGTGATTGTAAAGTCTGTATTCAGTTAGTATATTAATATATAATTTAGTACATAATCCCTGACTAGTAATTTCTCTCTTTAGAATAGTTTATATCATTAACAACCACAATTCAATGTATGTACTATTATATATATATATTATTTGTTAGAGATAATTAATTTACACGGGTATACGACCTCATTTATAAGAATGACAATAATACACAACGTGATTAACGTTTGATAGGTTGTCAGTGGGCAGACGTCAAGTTGTGAAAATAAAAGACGGGCACCTATTTTGTTATACAGCCGACTAATGGAAACATAAAGATTAGTTTAATGATTTGATGTTGGATTAATGGTGTATTTGTCAGTAGTGCATGTGATCGTTTGTCGAGTGACACACTTGGTCTCTTGATCTCGGGACGTGCGTACTAACTGATTTTATAAAATCAACATGTCGGACGACAATGCTGGCTATTTAGATGGAATCCATTTGAATCCGCGAAATATATATAATAATACTTAATTAGACTACTATATAAAAACTTCATTATATATATATATAATTAAGTTTCTCACTCACACATTATTCTACTACTTTGTATTCAGTTTGTAGAAAGATAATGTCATATTTCAATCAATGAATATATAAAAAAAACATTTCTTAGTAATAATTCAAATAAACTGTAACTGTATTTATGTTGTCTTTATATTCTCATATAACATCCAGTAGAGTTATATTAAGAACGGATAAACCAAACCCGAGACCCAGAAACCGAAATTCGTTACTAACTCGTAACTTATTAACATGTTACATTACTGAAGTTAGGAATTTCTCTAAAGTGTGCCAACGCTGTTATAATTACATATAAGTGGTATATATTATATAAAATATAATATATTATTGCCATGAATTTCAAAAAACACAATGAGTACGTTTATAAAATGTTTTGAGTATAGAGACATGTCATTTGTGATTAGTTTACAAAAAAAAATACTCTACTAAAAAACAACCATGAAGAAATATAATTCGTTGAGTGTTGAACTAAAACAATATTTAAGAAGAGCTTCGACTCTATTATGTGGTATTTTGTAATAAAGAAATATAAATAACGTTTCTTTTGTCGTCGTACTACTTGGTTTAAGTAGCTACTCAGTCTGCGAGCAATCGTCTCGGCGATGCTCCGCAGGGAATCGGCGTGGAGGGCTGTAGCCTCCTTCTGTGAGATCGTCGTGGTCCACAATGAGACAGCGGAGCGGAAACGGGAAAGGGCCGATCCTGCTCCGCGGGGACGACGTCGGCGTCATCTAGGCGTCGGCCCACAGCCCCGATGCCCGGGGCTTAAAAGATACGGCGTAACCTTGGGGCCGTGGATGCGTGAGGTGGGGGCCTCACGTGTCCTATTTCAGACGGCCCTGAGGAAGACGGTAGCCGGGATGGCCTCGTGCTGCCGTACGCAGTAGCGAGGAGTGCGGGGGGGCAAAATTACCTTCGCCCCCTGAGGAGAGCTCCGCCGAGCCACGAGCGGAGCAGAACAGTTTATATCAACATGATCCCGCAGCCTCTCCGATCCGTGTCGAGGATGGCCATCGGAGTGGTTTTAGTGGGTAAGAAGTCCCTCATAACCCGGTTCCTCCCCCTTAGGAAGCCAGGCACCTTTTTGAAGGATTCCAATGAGTGAAAAAAAAAGTAGCTACTCAGTATGTTAAGGTTATTATAGTGTGTAATTGTCCCACTGTTATGTATGGTTTGTTTTTTGAAGATAAATAAATTCAAACATAGAAAGATATGGAGTAAAATACATTGCGCTACATCGCTGCGGATTAGTGGAAAAACGTCCCTATTATGTTGTATTTGACGACAGCTGTTATATAGTTAAGGCATAAACATCATGTCATTTGAATACCCTTCCATTAAGTCGGGCTTGCAGTCTACCCAGTATATAATGTTTATTAGTAAAGCACCTACAAAAATACTTTGTTATAATATTGCATTTCAGTGTCACTTGTTGACATTGTTACAAAAACCCAGATTGCTCTTTTCATTATAAAAAATATTTAATTAAAAAAAGTCTGCGAACTTTTGGAATAAGTTCTTTTACGCGGCTTATAGTAGAGTGAAATGGCAGTGACCCAAGGTCATGTCATATAACAATAACATCCTCCTGACCGTTTTCGGCCACGGCGGCCAATCTCAAGAGAGATAGCCAACTGCGCAGGACATATTATAGTGCACAAGTGTGTGCGCAAACACAGGTGCACTCTCTTTTCCTTAGCTCTCATAATCCGATGGGACGGCAATCCGACACGACCGGAAAGAGTTCAGGCACAGGACCAACAGCTTAACGTGCTTTCCGCTTGACGGGAGTGTATACACTTCCAACTTCCAGACTCCGGGCTGCTACTGAGAATTTTCTGACAGAAAAACCCAATAACTACATTGGCCCGACCTGGGAATTGAACCCAGGACCACCGGGTCTGCGGCCTTATATCTAGCCACTAGACCAACGAGGCAGTCATAAAACGAAATAGCGTTCAAATAGTGTGTCTACCAAATGCTACAAAATGCGATGCGGTGGGCGTTCGAATTTAGGAGGTCGATATGGGAGGTTGAGGTGCTTTTTGGTGTGACAAAAATACAGTAATATAATTAATTAAAATCTACATTTAAAAACACGAATTGGGTCGAAAAAATATCGTACAGAGCTTCGTTCCTGACCGCACAATTTTTTTATGATTAGATCATTAAATGGTTTTATTTAGCTTGCCCTGTTTGTTGGTTTGTTTGGGTCAAATTTAGTAACTGAAATTTGACCCCCTTAGTGTTGACAGATTGATCTGATATTTGGTTCTGATGACAACACAATTTAATACATTTTGTATCACTGTAAGTCCAAGATGGTCGTCGCTACAAAATGACAGATTACATATTTTTTCACCACTAACTAAATATGGGTATCAAATGGAAGGGCTTGACTAGTAGAATAGAGTTCACTATGAAAAAAAAATAGAAATTAAATATGGCTGCCAACAAAGTGGCCGATTAAGTACATATTTTTTCACAACCCCTTCAATATGGGTATCAAATGAAAGGGCTTGACTGAGAGCAAATCTAAGACAAGCTAGCACAAAATACCAAATTTCATATTTGTTTCAATATTTCTAATTATTTTTCATATTTGTTTCGATATGGGTATCAAATGAAAGGGCAAGTGGAACAGAAACAAAATTGAAAACTAAAAATTTGAAAACAAAAATTTTAGTAAAAAATTAATTTTAAGGTAAACGGTTTTATGGTGTATGCAGATAATAATGATGTAGATAATGTACTAAAAGCTTAAAAATAATTCGGTAGATTCTAGGTATCAGACATTACACCACTCTCCGCATCAATCTAGGGCAATCAGACAAAAATCATAGTTTGTAAGAATTCTTTTGTAGGTTAGATTTTTTACAACCTATGATTTTCACATTTGAATGGTGAAATACTCAAATGCTACTTCTATGAATGACGGCTGTCTCTTGTTCCAATAAGAGAGCTCTCATCTATGCGTATCTAATTGACCTCCTTGATGACTGTACAATATGACATCAAAATTTTGAACCTTAAAGCTTTTGCTTAAAGATCACATTAGAACAAAAGATTATGTTCCTGCTAGCTTTACTATTAAGTATAGTTGGCAACTATTTGCAACGAACGCGTTTGTAACCGCTTGAGAATGTTCCTGAAACTACTTTTTATTTTTTTTATCTATTTTTTATTGAATTGGTAGGTGGACTGGCGTATGGGCCACCTGATGGTCGCCAACGCCCATAGACATTAGCATTGTAAGAAATGTTAACCATCGCTTGCATCACCAATGCGCCGCCAACCTTGGGAACTAAGATGTTGAGTTCCTTGTGCATGTAGTTACATTGGATCACTCACCCTTTGAAACTGGAACACAACAATACCAAGTACTGTTGTTTTGCAGTAGAATGTCTAATGAGTGACGAGCCAGACGAGCTTGCACAAAGCCTCACCACCAGTAAAATCTTACTTTCGTATCTTTATTTCTTGATCGCTAAATAGATCTAAGAGTAAAATGTTTTTTTTTTATTCTAATGATGACGAATTTTCTCAAATAATGCGTTGGTTTACTTTCTTCCCATGGACTTAATTATTTTTTTTTAGTTATTGATTTGGTCTTCTATTACTAAATTAAATTGAAGTTTCTATATTGTTTTTCAGCAAAACATTTTTGGGAAATTCCAGTTTCGAATTATACGAAATTCTAAGCCTTATGTTCACTAAAATTGCGAATTGGGGCGTGTAACGCCCAGGTAGTTCACGAAAATAGTTTTTCAAACTGATGAAGCAATTTAGTAGTACAAGTTTGTCGTCGTATTTA
Organism: Nymphalis polychloros; assembly: GCA_905220585.2. Classification (NCBI taxonomy): domain Eukaryota; kingdom Metazoa; phylum Arthropoda; class Insecta; order Lepidoptera; family Nymphalidae; genus Nymphalis; species Nymphalis polychloros. The sequence continues at coordinate 9,461,775 of HG992247.1, forward strand.
ATGTATGTATTTAAGAGTCGAAATGGTCCAGTGGTTAGAACACACGACTCTTAATCAATGATTGCTGGTACAAACGGCAAATACCATTCATATATTTAATGTGTGTTTATAATAAAACTCATCTCACACTCGGCGGTGATGGAATACATCGTCAGGAAATTCACATGTGTCAGAAATGTGTAATGTGTGTCCAGCTTGCATTGGTGCAGCGTGGATAGACATGTAGAAGTCAGGAGAACTTAGCCCAAACTAAGATTACTTTTATTGATATATTTTTTTAATAATTTTAGGCTATGATATGACATTTAAAAGGTTTAACTTTACGAGGAAGTATTTCGCTATATTTATGTTTTATGTAATATTTATTAAAAAAAATAACGGTATTTATATTTTATTATAAGCAAGTTATCTCAACAAGTAATTTATTCTTTTTAAATATTTTATTTTCTAAATACACATTAGATAAAATCGAAACGGCTCGGTAATGGACTGTCAAATTTAATCGATTCTCACGAAAAGATCAAAATCAAAATTATACGCTACTAAAATTTCATTTAGAGAATTTTTTCAATGGCAACATTCCTATTTTTAATTAACATACCGATGTTACGTGATGTACGAATAGCAAATTCACCGACGGTATTAGATTAGCAGCGATTCGTGATTACAGGCAGGCATGAATGCAACGAGGGATTTGCTAATATAGCTTTCATTTGTAAAACTAATGATTTAGCAACACGATGGAAATCACGATGGAATTTGTAACTACAAACTAATACCTAGTTTATTATTATTATTATTTTATTTATAATATAGGGTTTTCCATTAAGGGCGCTTGATCGTGCAGAACTTCCATCGTATCGTGTGCTGTGTGGCACGTAGCGCCGTCCTGTTGAAACCACATGTTGTCCAGATCCATATTCTCGATTTCAGGCTAAAAGAAGTTGGTTATCATCGACCGGTATCGCTCACCATTGACGGTGACGGCCACACCATTATCGTTTTCGAAAAAATACGGACCAATCACGCCTCCGGCCCAAAATCCGCACCAAACAGTCACTTTCTGCGGGTGCATTGCCACTTGGTGAACCTCGTGTGGATTGGTCTCGTCCCAAATACGGCAATTTTGTTTGTTGACATAGCCATTCATCCAAAAATGCGCCTCGTCGCTGAAGATGATTTTTTTGCCAAAATCGGCGTCAACTTCCAACTGCTCTAATGCCCAGTCAGCGAACACACGGCGCTGTCTATGGTCATTAACCTTGAGCTCTTGGGTCAGCTGGATCTTGTACGGGTGCAGGCTCAAGTCACAACGCAAAATTCGCCAAGTTGTCGTCTGCGAAAGGCCGAGTTCCTGTGCGCGACGCGGAATTGACTGCCGCGGGTTTTCGAGGACACTGTCGCGCACAGCGGCGATATTCTCGGCAGATCTCGCGTTACGTTGACGCACGGGAACCGGCTGATTGTTAACTGACCCAGTTGACTCGAATTTGTCCACCAATCGACGGATAGTCGACTCGGCAGGACGATCATCGCGACCGTAAAACGGGCGAAGTGCGCGGAACGTTGCTCGAACTGAAGACCCATTTTCATAAAACAATTTTATGATTTGCACGTGCTGCTCGACACTGTAACCTGCCATGGTGGTTTGGGAGGACGGAATGAATATAACACACTGCATTTGACAGCTATCACTCAAACAACATGGCCGCAATCAGCTGTCAAAGTTCAAGCGTCCCTATTGGAAAACCCTATATAAATGTTTTTAATTTGTAATAAAACTAATTAATTCATTTTTAATCAATGTGCGTGTTAACGGGCCGTATTGTTTTACTTTACTTTGTACTTTATTGTACACAACAATGTAAAAAAATATAAAATATATTTAAGTTACAGTTTAAAGATATTATTTTGTTTGAATATATTTGGTTTACAATGATTAAAAGTCGTAGGCCCCTTCACGTTTCGGGGAGAAGGCTTGGAGCTCGTTCCACCACGCCGCTTAAATACTTGAAAAATTATCTAATTGAAGTGGTGGTTTGCACAAATAACGGACGTGATACTACCTATTTATCTCATTTTTCCCAGAAGCGAACGGCTCAACACAAAAAGAAAATTTCTATATTCTCATGACCTACAATTTTTGTAGCAAAGACCAAGACCAATATTTGGTACAATAAACGTGATAATAATAAAATAGATTTGACCTTAAAAAATACATGCCTATACGAAAATTCAGAGTATCGGAGTTATGGCCGTTTTGGAAGTTTATCCACATACATGGTTTTTAATTGTATTCTATACTAATATTATGAGTGTAAAAGTAGCTGTCTGTCTTTCTTTCACAATGGCTAAACCACTAAACCGATTTTGATAAAATTTGTATGAAGTAAGCTTGAAACCGAAGATCCTTTCGTAGGGTTTTTTATTATTATCGGTAAAAGCAAATTTTATACTTAACACGTGCAACACTGCCAGGAGACGAAACCAAAATTTAAAAAAAAAACGTGTGCGTCTCGTGACGCTCGATAGGAGTGATGATATTTATTATTAATTATAATATATTAAATATAATTTAAACTTAAGTACTTGAGAGTTGGTAAATTATTATAAGTACTATCTGTATACGCTAGATGGCGTTAGGTTGGTAACTCTCAGGTACGCGGACTGCTTCCGCGTCGGTAATAGGGGCACCGTAACGCGTTACGCTACGAAGCGGTTTACCCTCCCATAAGAAGTTATCACTTCAAAAATAAATAATAATTCTTTCCACTACTTTTACTTAAATTCATTGAATTCTGAGTTGCTATTTCTTTTAAAGATGAGTCATTCAAATAGTCGCATTTCATTATTTTGTTAGAACGATTTAAAAAAAGTGAATATATTCAGCGAGATTTTTCGTTTCTGTTTAGTCTTATGAAAACAGATGTTTTTCGGAGAATTTCATTTCAAAGGATTGAAAGCCGTGTTTCTGTAAATCTATCAAATGATGCATGATAGATACACAAAAACAAAAGGGTCCAACACGATTTCACTTTTCTAGTTGTATTTATTGGGAAACATATAGAATAATATAATACATAAAACATTTGACAACAAAATAAGTTACAACATATAATAAGTTACAACATGTATATATATATATATATATATATATATAATATTATATATATAATAAGCCAATAAACTTTGCCATTTTACATTGAAACATGAGCTTAATAACAATAGTAATTTAAATGGAAAAAATATATACAACAAGAATATTATAGCCAGATCTCTTTACACTTCACTGAAGTTCTACTATCGACGCTCCTTATCCATACTTTTTTTTATAGTATAGGTAGGCGGACTGGCATATAGACCACCTGACGGTAAGTGGTCACCAACGCCCATAGACATAGTGGCATTGTACAATTCTTAAAAAAAAGGGACGTCGCCAATTCGCCACCAACCTTGGGAACTAAGATGTTATGTCCCTTGTGCCTGTGATTACACTGGCTCACTCACCGTTTAAACCGGAACACAGCAACATAAATAATATAGAATACTGTTGTTCGTAGTTGTGACTTGTAAATAATGAATCTGGCTACTGCATGAGAAAGTATTAAATATTTGAAAATAGCGAAGAGATCTTATATAATATATAAATAGTTTGATTTATTTTACAAATCCGATTAATTTATCTTAACGATTGGTAGTTACGAATTAACATTAACGTTTGTCATATAAAAATACCAATGTGCTGCGAAAATTGATAAGTAAAATCCGAACGTGTTCACGGAAAGTTTTAATACCTATTTGTTAAGCGTAATTGGGAATCGCAGAGGAAAATCGGGATAAATGCATTATTATTTAAAGGCAATTAAGTTAACGCACTACCGGAGCCGTTCGAGCCGATTCGGATAGGGTGGGCAATACGCTTTATTAAATTTAAATCCAGGACTCAGAGTACATGTATCGGTTGTTATTACGCGCAAAATGCCCCGATTCAAATTATTAGGGTTCCGTATCCAATATTATTATATGAAACTTACTTATTCAGCTGTGCGAGCATTCTTTGCATTGATTAATAAAAATATAGCAAGAAACAAACTAAGATCAAGATATTTAAATATTGGTAATGTTATAAATGTTAAATTGGTTTAATGGTTATATTTTTAAAATATATTGTAGGATTAGTTAATTATTATTATTATAATATCCAGGACGACGTTAAGCTTATCAAAGTTTTCCGTGACATATTATTGTGCATGAGATATAAACAAAATATTAAATTATAAGTACAAATATGTATGCTTATGTGAAGTTTGCATGTATCATACGTCATACGTATATTTTTGGCAACGTTTGCTTTGTAATTGCCCGGACTGACATTTGTACTTCAATTACTTTGACATACTTACGTAGAGTGTCAAGTAAATCGGATTGTAATTTAATAAGTTATGAGATATTATATAATGTAATATATTACGCATGATAATTATCCTTTAAAAGAAAAGTAATACAATTATTTACTTTATTAAAGTAGGTAAGAACTCATAAATATTATAATAATTAAACAAAATTAGGTAGTTTATAAATTCTTAATTACGAAATTTTAACGTTAATATTTACGTAATCTGAAACAGTTACTTTCTAAGGCAAATGTAAGAATATTTAAACATATGTGAAATTATGTAGAAAAAGCTGTTTTGGTATAGTATCTTGAAATGTGAATGTTGATTATTATATTTATACAAAAAGAGGTTCCTATTTTATTTTCCTTTGAACGTCTGTCGTATTTTTTCAGTGAAATTAATGATGAAAAACAATTAACAATAGACCAATTGCAGTAATTAGTATTATTTTCCAATAAAAAATATTTATGCGAGTGATATAGGACCACATTAAATTAATAAAAAATAGGGTGTAGGACGTGGGTGCTATGTAGTTAGTTTAATAACAAATACAATGATTAAAAACTCTGAAGTTCTTCTTCTTCTTCTGAAATTTCTCATAGGTATCATCAGCTTATAGTCTGACTCTCTCTCTGACTCTGACTAAGAAGACTCAAACAAATTCTTATTTTTGAAATCTCGTAAGCAACAATCTATATAAATATAATCAAAAATCATAGATTATATATTCCTACTTGCATCGCCGTAGTTTAGACGAAAGTCAAGAGATACTATCTCTAGTTTAGCTAGCTTAACTAGCTTTAGTTTTGGAAATATATTCTAAATTCTCAATCTGTATTCTAAATTCCAATTTCTAGATATTTCAAGAGACTTCTAGTGATAATTCAGAGTCACAGCGTACCGGGTTGTCATGTATGCATTATACTTACAATGAGTATTATATTATACATATATCAAGAAAACGCGATATTTCCAACGGAACCCTACAATCTATTTGGTCCTAACGAATTTGACTGAATTATTTATAATATATTGCGAATATTTGCGAAACGCAAAAGTGTAGAATGAAGCATCATTGCAATATTCAGACAAATCCATTTTAAGGAGCTACTTCGAAGAACACCTTTTGAAATTTAGAATTTTTGTATAGTATAAAAAACCTGCAGCTTCCTGCAGTAGTATGAACATCTTACGAATGTCTAGTAAAAAAAAAAAACATATTATGTTAACCATGTCAAATATATTTATTGCTGTTAGCAAAACGTCAAATTAGTAAAGAGTAGTAAATTCTCTATGATTTAATCTTAATATCTTTGATTAGTTTTAGTATTAAGTATTAAATGTACTTGAAAATAACAGGTAATTATTGGCCATAGAATCAGTGGCGGATTTACCAGCAGGTTGAGTGGGGTTCAGCCTAGGGCGGCTGATTTTGTGGGGGACCAAATATGTTTATTTTTGCTATCTCATAGATATCAAAAAGATTTTTCACTCTTACATTTAACGGTGCAGCCAAGTTTTCGTCAGCGTGGAAAAGGGCTGCATAACCTTTACAGCCTTGAAAATGTGCAAATCCGCCACTGCATAGAATACACTTTTAAATATGAATGTTTAAAAGAAATATTTTTCAATTCTCTGTTTACTGTTTTCCAGTCTATTGAGAGTTGCTAAAACTTTTACCTTCACTGACATATTAACCTAACAAATATTAGTGTTGAGTGTCTATACTTTTCTAGAATTTAATATGTACGTACAAAGTGAATTGATATACTCATATAAACACGAATAAAGACTTATAATATGTAGTTTTGATAGATCGTTTTTTTTTTGTGAAATTAATAGTAATAAATAAATAGAATAAAAATTTAATTTAATTATGCATATTACTATATATACTAAAGCGTTTATAATTGACACAATTAGCACAGAATAAATTAAGTGTGAATTTGCCTTTAAAATCAGATTTCAATTTTGAATGTATGCAAAAATTTAATTAATTAAATGTATACATTAAAGTTCACCTTCACTGTTTCGAAGTGTTTTTTATATTCTTTTCTGTTGCCCATGTACATGATACATTACTTGAGTGCTTTAGTTATTGAAGTAGTTACACCTCAATGTTTAAATTTAGCCTAATCAATTTATTTTTGTTTTGTTTTAATACAAAAAATTTACTCGCAAGTATAAGTAAGCAAAAAAAATATTAAAATATATATTTTTTTATAATACTACTATTTTTTATACTTTTATAGTACTTTTAGTAGAAGTCATTTTACAGATTTATGAGTATTACGACACCATTATGTAGAAGTTGAATAATTTCAGCTAATGTGTATTCTCTTTGTGCCTTTGACTGCAATTCGTGAGAAGACAGTGCTTCGAGGCAATTTCTCAAATAAACATACGCCGTGACTTATTTAGCCATCCATTATCTTGGGAACTGAGGACGAAGGATTATCTTGATAAGATGTTAAATAGTGCAATGTATCGTAAATTTTTTATGTGTAACATATTTCGATCGTGAGAAAGACTTTGTGTTAATTAATATGAACATATTTTTAAATCAATAACGGATGCCTAGCTAAACCACGGGCCAATACTGCTAATTTCTATTAACTTCAATCAACTTTTTGGAGTTGTCGCTGTCATCTAAAACTGCCAACAACAAAGTGCTCATCTCAACGAATTAATAATACCCGAACACTAAATTGCGAAGCGATTATAAATAATCAGAGTTGTGCAGGTTCATTGGAGACCATCGAATAATTAGAAGCACAAGATCAGAATTAATTTAAGAGCGCATTACAGTGGAAGGTCAATTTCAATTATTATTTGACAAAATGAAGATCGAGATGCAAAATCAAACTTTAGAATTAAAGGACTCAATTACAAAAAGTATTATGGACAGTATGGAAGAGAAATTAATTCCTATAGTAGTAGAAAATAAAAATTTAAAAATCAAAGTTGAAAAATTAGAAAAAGAGATAGAATACTTAAAACGAGGAGAGAGAAACAACAATATTATGGTATTTGGCTTAGAAGAAAAAGAAAAATCTAGTATCGAACTATTACAAAAATTAAAGGATAATATTAAATATGACATGAATATTGATATTAATGATTACGAAATCAACAAAATACATCGTATAGGGAAAAAAGACCCAGAAAGCAACAAGCCGAGACCGGTAGTATGTTCGTTTACAAGTAACAGGAAAAAGAATGAAATTATTAAAAACAAAAAATACCTTAAGAATATTTATGTTATGGAAGATTATCCTAAAGAGGTGTTAGACAAGAGAAAAGAGTTACAAGCAAAGTTAGTTGAAGAGAGGAACAAAGGCAATATCGCATACCTGAAATATGACAAACTAATAGTTAAAGAGAAAAACAGCCAAGAGAAAAGAAAGAGAGATATATCTGCTTCCCCTTCTTCTTATAACAACCAGGCAAAAAAACAACATGCTCAATCTACAACCAAGGTAAATAGGACAAATGCTTTCGATATGATGCGGTCTAGATCCAACTCCTTTTCTAATGTAACAAATACCAAAACCCAATAGCAACTAAGAAGCGGCAAATGGAAACCAAAACCAACCGAGGAAAATAATTACAAAGAAACAGAGAAGCAACACTCTCCCCCAAGCCGACTGGTCCTCGTGGGGGAAAGAGACCACAACCCTCCAACAGCAAAGAATAAGGAATATAACAAATATAACAAACATTGGAAACACCATAAATCAATTATCTATATAGCAGCCCTCAACGTACTCACCCTGAAACAAGAAGAAAATCTCACAGAACTAGTCTATGCTTTAGAAAACATTAAATGGGATATCATCGGCCTGAGCGAAGTGAGAAGAAAGTATTACTTCCCATGCAGACTACATACTATACCATATAGGGGAGACCCAAGGTCACCACGGGGTGGGATTCATGATTAAAAAACATATATCTGAATGTGTAGAAGGATTTGTAGGAATATCGGAGCGTATAGCAATAATGAATTTGAAACTACAAGGATACAAAGATCCCTGGTCTATTGTACAAATATATTCGCCTACAGAACAATCGAATCCAGAAACAATAAATACATTCTACCATGATCTCAACAAGGCGATTCAAGAGCATGCGAACAAAAATCTTATAGTAATGGGAGACTTCAATGGTCAAATTGGAGCAAGGCGTTCAGGTGAAAACATAATACTAGGACAATTCATGTATAGTAACAAAGCTAGGAGTAGAAATGGAGATAAAATTGTCAACTTCGCACTAGAAAACAATTTAACCATTCTAAATACTATGTTCAAGAAAAATAAAAAAACCATGTGGACCTGGATCTCTCCTGACGGCAAAACAAAAAATCAAATTGATTTCATAATGACAAGCAAGCACAAATACTTCAATAACTTCACCGTCATCAATAAGTTAAACTTTAACACCAATCATAGACTAATCAGAGCAGAGTTAATTGGAAAGCAACCAAAAGCCTAGACCAAGACAAAATCTCAGAAACGCAAAGCTTGGAAAACACCAGTTAGAAAAACTATCAATTGAGCTGAGGGACAAATTCACGGAATTCAAAGGCAACACTAAGGACCTAGGAGTACAAGAAAAATATAACTGGATGGAGAATACCATTAAAACACAGGCACAACTCATTGCAAGTACTAAAACTGAAACAAAAAATTGGCTAACAACAAATACAATGAAACTACTCGAAGAAAGAAACCACTTAATCAGCGCAGGACATACACGTGACAGAAGGAAACAAATTGCCAAAATTAGTAAAGAAATTAAAAATAGCATAAAGAAAGATAGAAACCAAAGCAGAATAGAAACTATAGAGAAGTGTATATCCAGAACAGGTGGAGTCAAAAAAGGTTATAAAGAATTGACAAATTCAATGGATTGGATTGTAAAAATTAAAAACGACAATGGAAAATGGAAACATCGCAGAACAGATATCCTAGAAATAGCTACATCCTACTACGAAAATCTTTATAAAAGTAACACTACACAAGGCGAAACTGAATTAACAGAAATCTCAGAGATCCCTAACATCCTTCAAGCTGAAGTCGAGCTGGCTATAGATACTCAGAGGGAAGATAAAGCTCCTGGACCCGACGGTTTAAGCAACGAGATCCTAAGACAAAGCAAGAAAGTGTTAATACCTGTCTTCACAAACATATTTAACGATATCTTAAACACTGAAATTATTCCCCAACAGTGGACAGAGTCCAACATTATACTGTTGTATAAGAAAGGGGACAAACATGACATCGGAAACTATCGCCCTATAAGCCTTATGTCAAACATATATAAAATTTTTGCCAAGATTATACTAAAAAGGATTGAAAGAACTCTAGATGAACACCAACCTATCGAGCAGGCAGGATTCCGCAAAGGTTACTCAGTTATCGACCATATTCATGTAGTGCGTCAAGTTCTAGAGAAGTACAATGCATACCAACTCACATACTTTATAGCATTTATTGACTATAGCAAAGCATTCGACTCTCTACTTCACGGAAAAATATGGGAGGCACTAATGGAACAAGGAATCGAACAGAAATATATCCGGCTAATAAAAAATGTATATAGGCATAGTACAGCGAGAATCCAATTAGAAAGGAAAGGTACTCCATTCAAAGTAGGGAAAGGCGTCAGACAGGGGGACCCCCTATCTCCAAAACTATTCTCGGCGGTAGTAGAATCGACTTTCAGATGACTCAACTGGGAACATCTCGGGATCAATATAGACGGGGTATCGCTGACGCATTTAAGATTCGCAGACGACATTGTGTTATTCGCTAAAACATCAGACGATATAACCAAAATGATAAATGAGCTCGCTGTAGAAAGTGCAAAAGTAGGGTTAAAATTAAATCCAGATAAAACCAGAGTTACGACAAATGGAAACAAAAACACTATAAACCTAGGAAACACAGAAATCGAGTATACCGATGAATACATCTATCTGGGACAGATCATTACTCGAAAAGATTCTATGCGCCATGAAGTTGAGAGACGAATCACAAACGGGTGGAGGAGATATTGGGGCTTGAGAGAGGCTATGAAAGACAAAAACCTACATATAACACTAAAAAGTAAATTATTTAACACCTGCATACTACCTGTTCTTATGTACGGCTGCCAAACTTAGGCTCTAACTCAGGGATTGACAAACAAACTCGCAACATGCCAGTATGCGATGGAAAGGAGTATGCTGAACATCAAAAAATCAAATAGACTGAAAAACTGTGTCATCAGAAATAAAACAAAAACTATAGATGTCACACTGAAAATCAGAAGACTTAAATGGAAATGGGCAGGGCATATGGTACGAGGCCATGATAAATGGAGTAAAAGAGTCACAAGATGGTACCCCAGAGAAGGTAAAAGAAAAAAAGGTAGACCACAACAAAGATGGGACGACGACATTAGACAGGTAGCAGGTGTGATGTGGAACAGAGTGGCCCGAGAAAGGCCGGAATGGAAAAGGTTGGAGGAGGCCTTTGCCAATAGGCAGACAGATCTGCAGAAAATAAATAAATTTGAAATACTAGAATAAGTCTAAGTTTAATATGTTTTGGAATACTATTTTATTGTTTAAGATCTGAATAAAAGGCTATTATTATTATTATTATTATATTATTATTATTATTAACATATTGGCGCGCCCTGGGGGGTAAAACCGACTCGTATGCTGTGGCGGCTAACGGCTTGACCTTCTCTTATGAGATAATGCTCTCTCTCCATGTCCGCTTGTACGCTCTTGTGGGTGCGTGGCGCGTATAATATATTTCGTTGCTATATATGAATAATAGCGCTTTATTGGCTGCTTAGCTCGTGTCATAATTCAGAATTTATAATTTCATGGCTCTTTCTTGAAAAATGAAGGATTTTCATGCAAACATTTATTTGTCTCCATCCCCTCCCCAACTTAGGGGTTAAATTTCCAAAAAAGCTTATTTAGTGATACTGTGTAAAAGGAACCCGTATGCAAATTTTCATGGTTCTAGCCCCAGCAGTTTGTGCTGTGCGTTGACATGCCAGTGAGACAGTTATTCTTTTATATATATTTAATATAATTATAATATGTTTTATAGTAATTAACGAAACTATGTTGTGATTTATTTTGTTTAATATAGATTTATTAGTTACATATTATCTTTAATTATAAACTGTTTCAATGATCATGATGACAATGATACATGAGTCAGATTATCTACCGCCACAAGTTTCCACAACTCGCATTGGAGCAGTGTGATAAGTAAGCTATCGAAATTTATGATCATTATCCATTGAATCAACATGACGTAAATAAATAATAACATAGTTTCGTTAATAACCCACGAAGTTGTTCTTCATCGCCAAGCAAGAGAGGAATGTATAAGGTCCTCCAGACCGATTTCGGCCACGGCGGCCAATCTCAAGAGATTAGCCAACTGCGCAGGAGATATTATAGTGCACAAGTGTGTGCGCAAACACAGGTGCACTTTCTTTTCCTTAGCTCTCATAATCCGATAGGACGGCAATCCGACACGACCGGAAAGAGTTCAGGCGCAGGACCAACGGCTTAACGTGCTTTCCGAGGCACTGGAGTGTACATACTTCCAACTTCCAGATTCCGGGCTGCTACTGAGAATTTTCTGACAGAAAAACCCAATAACTATTTATTGGCCCGACCTGGGAATTGAACCCAGGACCACCGAGTCTGCGGCCTTATAACTAGCCACTAGACCAACGAGGAGGAATGTATAAACAGTAATTAAGCACATGAAAATTCAGAATCGTCGATCCAAATTCACGTTTTCATACCACTGGGCCATCACGGGTCATAAGAGTAAGCTCCAAAGCTTCTCCTCAAAAGCTTCGGCCTTAGCCCTACAGTGTGAAATTTACAGTCGGTTACTTACTTTTAATACAATTTCGATGAATCATCGAATTATCAAATTTTAATTAGTGTGGGGTTAGCGCCGTCCATACACTTTGTCGCTAATATGTATAATAACCATTCCTTACATCGCCAATGCGCTAACCTTCGGAACTAAGATGTTATATCCCTCGTGCCTGTATTTACACTGGCTCGCTCACCCTTCAAACCGAAACACATCAATGCGAAATATGACTGTTTTATGAATGATTAATTAATAATTTTGATGGTTGATATCTACCCAGATAATCTTGCACAAAGCCCTACCATTACATGGGCTTAAAATATACGTGTAGATGTATAATGAATGGATCGCATTAAAAACAACGCAGGAAAATAATGCAAAAAGGAATTATAAACTACATATTTAGAAAAAAGTATTTGTCAAAGTCAAGTGAAAATTACGAACATTGCGCTAGGATATATAGGATGGATACTTAGAATAATAATCAAGACGGAGAGTTATTAGGAGATAGCAATTAAGAGTAATAATTGATTGATGCATATACAGTTCACTAGTCGCTAACAATTCGATTGCCCTGCAAACTATATGAATTGTTATTCTATTTCATGCTTTTTCCATCTTAAGTGTTACATTATGGTTATATTTATTAAAAAAATACAATCAAATTTTTTCAGGACAATCTGTGACTTTGTAAAAAGGTTTTGTTTTTTTTAATATAAAATAGGTAGGTGGCCCTACAAATGGGCCACCATATACCGACTACTACCGCTCATAGACATCGGCACTGAAATATTAACTATACCTTACATCGCCAATGCGGCACCAACCTTAGAAATTAAGATATTAAGTCCCTTGTGCCTGTTAGTTACACTGGCTCACTCATCCTTTAAGCAGGATCGCAACAATACTATGTTGCTGTTTTAAGGAGGAATACCTGATGAGTGGGTGGGTGGTACCTACTCGCACGGGCTTGTACAATGTCCAACCACCAAGTAAATAAAATTATGTTTCTTAGTCTGTTCTTCATACATGGTATTCTTAACAAGAATAATCTTATTACTCGACTCGACTGCCTCGTTGGTCTATTGGCTAGATTTAAGGCCGCAGACCCAGTGATCCTTTGTTCAATTCCCAGTTCGGGTCAATAAATAGTTATTGGGTTTGTCTGTCAGAAAAATTATCAGTGGCAGCCCGGTGTCTGGAAGTTAGAAGTGTGTATACCCCGTACCTCGGAAAGCACGTAAAGCCGTTGGTCCTGCGCCTTAACTCTTTCCGGTCGTGTCGGCCTACCGTCCCATCGGATTATGAGAGCTAAGGAAAAGAGAGTGCACCTGTGTTTGCGCACACACATGTGCACTACAATATCTCCTGTGCAGTTGGCTAATCTCTCTTGAGATTGGCCGCCGTGGCCGAAATCGGTCTGTAGGACCTTACTTACTTACTTAATCTTATTACTCAATATTATATTTCTGTTAAGCCCTTATTAGGTTTAACCCGACCTTTTGACGAAGTTGTATGTTGTTATTAGAATTTTCGTGGTTACGAGCGAATGTAATGTGTAAAATATATTATACACAATGCTAAAGTTCAAAGCGTTTAAGTAACTTCCTTATATTGTTCATTTAGGAACTGTTAATCACTGTTATTTTGCGAATGAATGCTATGTAAAGGCGTAAATTTAAATAAAAATTGTCATAGTAAATTCACTGCAAGAGCAATTTTACAGTGGCAGAGTAACTTTCGAGTCGAGATTGTCGCCTGGTCTCGTAAGTGGAAACTTTGGTGCGATATATTATAATAGTTTATCGCTAATTGGAGAAATTTCTGGATTACCTATATTAATATTAGTTCTTATAACAAATCATAAGTGACATTATTAGTAAGAGAAACTTTTAAGTGTTTATTTTATAAACGTTTGTTTTTACGTATAAAACCGAAAAAAAACTATGCTCAATTGTACCGTCATAAACGTTTAAGGTTAAGTTTTAAATTGAGTAGGGCGATTTTGTAAGAACAGAAATGGTGTAAGATGAATAACATAACAAACGTGTAAGGTATGCTTAGCAATTCTTTTTAACAATCAGGCCAAATTTCAGAAATAATATTTTTCTGGGTTGTGCATATAAAATAGCATATAAAATATTAATATTAATAATTTTGCTCATAATTATATTTAATTAATAATAAAAAAAACTATGCGTATTATGTTCTTATAATACATAATAATAATCATTAAATAATATTTATATTTAAGGTCACTCAGCGAGCAATGGAACGCGCGATGTTTGGGTTTTCTCTTGGCAGATAGAATCCGAAATAAGAACACTCGCTAGAGAACTGAAGTCGCCGACATCGCACGTAGAATTAGTTCGCTGAAGTGGAAGTAGGCTGGTCATGTCTGCAGGCGCCTTGATACCTGATGGAGCCGACACGTGCTAGAGTGGAGACCACGCTTAGGCAAACGTAGTGTAAGACGCTCTGTATCGAGGTGGACCGACGATTTGAAAAAGGTGACAGGTACGGGATGGATGCGGGCTGCCCAAGATCGGGGATGGTTGGCATTCTATGGGGGACGCTTTCGCCAGGCATGGACGGCAAACGGCTGAAAAAAAATCCAGAACTATTGTTGTTCATGTTTCATATTATGTAAAGGAAATACTTAACTCTGCCGGGCTAAATCCTCTCTCCTTTTTGAGGAGAAGCAGCTTACTCCACCACGTTGCTCCATTGTGGGTCGGCGAATACGCATTACACGTGGTAGATTTTCATCTGGTAAATCAACATGCACGTTTTCTTACGTTTTCCTTCAAAACCGAGCATGAAATGAATTATAAAAATACATTAAGAACATGAAAATTCCGTAGTACGTTTTGTATACTCTAAGTCACTAAGCTACGGCTCTCTCTTCTTATATGTAAATAATACCAAACAGTCAAGTTTAACACATTATTTTAATGTCTAGCTTTAATGACTACTGTCCTTTATGTCCGTCAGTATCAATTCTTTAATTCCTTTATAAGAATCGTTAAATAATTTACAATTGAATTAAGTCTTCCTCAGCTGAAATAAAGCTAAAACGAGTACAGTAAAAAAAATCAATACCAAATATTCAATAATTCAATAAGAACTTTTGAATCGTTATTTAAATCGAAAAGATGAAATTAATTTAAAGTTACCAACGGTTCGGAATATAGATTCTACCAAGAAGAACCGGCAAGAGACTTAGTATTTACACGGACCGGAAACAGTTCAGGTGCAGGACCAACGGCCCGACCTGGGAATTGAACATAACAACATTCCACCGGTTCGGCGGCCTTACATATAGCCACTAGACCAACGAGGCTGTCATACATTAGGTATTGTATATATCTATTATAATTAAATTAATATTTACCCTCATGAAAATCGACGAATGTGGTCATATCGTCTCTATAATAATTATCGAGTAGGTATTATCACTTTTTTATCATTAACTTTAACATGATAATTAAATTTATAAAGTGACCAATATAAAAGTATCTTTGTAATTCGAGCACAACACAACCAGTTATTAAACGATCAAAGATTATTGATAAACTCCGAATTTGACTGAGGAGTATATTGTTTTAATATTGACCCTGTTCTTTTTTTTATTAACGGGATAGTATAATAATTTTACCATAATGCATAAAAAAATGTCTTTAATAAAAAATAATTAAGTAATCAATTCATGTCCGTATTTTAAATCCAAGTGTAAAATGAATTATTATTAAAACGTATCCGATTCAAGTTAAGACCGGGTTTTCGCGTAGGCGACTACAAGCACCTTTTGCAAAATGTCAAGTTTTATTGTTGAATGAGATCTTCTGTTCCTCCCACACAGCTTAAAGAATAAGGACGTTCGCTACACTTAATGTTTTATCGTAAAAATGCTTACAATAATCAGCTGTTACCGATATTAATTTCATTACACACACAACGTTTAAGTCAGGAAGAATTATATAAAGGTTTTCAAACACGCTTACTGCATTTTCACGACTTTAACAGACAGCGGAATATTTCGAAATAATCACGCGAAGGTTTGGCCTTGCCTTTTATTTATTGCAAGCGATGTAAGTAAAATTTTACTTTGGAATTTGTTTTGCGTGAAACTCTTTATTCCGTGACTTAAATTCTAGTACTTGAACATGGTACAACTTGAATATAAGCGTATAAAATATTCGATTAAAAGTTGTTTTACTTAGATAAATAACTTAATACTTGTAAATCCAAAAAATACGAGTACGAAAGGTTGGACCACATCTCCATGTGGTCCAACCTTTCGTAATATAATTATTTATGAAAAAAATAAAAATGTCTAACTTATATGATTATAATTATATAATATAACTCGACTCGACTTTCTTTTACTACTGCAAAGTAGAGTGACCTGATAGAAATTATCATGTAACAAAAAAGCGATGTCCTCCAAGCGACCTTTCCCTTTTCTTTCTTTCTGATTCGTTCTATTCTAGCGGTTGAATGTGTATGTAAGTGTAAATTTTCAGATTTGACAGTAAGGATTGTGTGCGGCCAGTGAGATAACCCCAATTATATACAAATGTATATATAGTTTGAACTCTTTTTTTAACTTATTATTCGCTATTTTATATTTGATTTTGAATAAATTACTATTTTCCTAAAGTATTAAATGAAATTTATCAATTTTAATTCTTACTTTACATTTTTGCATTGAAAACATAATAAAAATAACATAAAAAATACACATGTGAAAGGGAGAGTTGATTAATAAGGGCAACGCTTTTTGGTGTGATAAAAAAGTAATAGGCATTTACGCGTTTCCCCCACATGAAGTGGGGGTATGTGGGGCTCATCGGCGCTGAAGGTGCCGGAATACCCCCTAAAAACCAGCGGTATTCTCTCCGTCTTGTCGGGGGGCACCACGGGATCGCTTGCGCATGCTACCGTGACGCCCCGGGGTTCCCGGATACAGGGAACCCCCTTAGCCCCGGTAGCTGTTAAGGTGCGCATAGCGCCTACGCCTTCTCCCCGGTATTCTTCGACGGATCGAATCAGCGGAGGTATTTTCCTCGCGCTGCCTCTTCGCGGCCTCCTTTTGCGACATGACACTCTCGCTAAAGGAGATCATTTCCAGCAAATCCTTATACAGGGCATTAATGCGGCTACACGTACATCATCTAATACTTGTCTCGATCATTTCATAGCAAAATGCCACTTCTCATGGCAAACTATCGTTTTTAAAGAAACAAATTTAACAGATCATTCGCCCATTTTATTTTATTCAAGCATGGTAGACTACAGAGAGTTAGATAATAAACCTCAGATTAAGGTCAATGTTGATTATATAGCTATACGATCCTATCTAAAAGATTGTTCATGGGATGATTATTACCAAAGTCTTGATGTAAACTGGTGTGCTAACTTTCTAATAAATCGAATACAATACACGTTAAAAACATATACGGTTTATAAAAAAGTTGCTAAACGGAAAAAACCCCTCAAGCCCTGGATTACCCTGGGAGTAATTAGGTCATTGCGTAAAAGAGACAGAATACATAAGCAGTTTAAAAAACACAATAGTGATCATTTCAAAACACTATACATAACTTATCGAAACTGGTGCACTAAAATCGTTAAATCACTTAAACAAGAATACTATCAATTACAGTTGCAAAAAAATACTAAAAATAAAAAAGAAACTTGGCGAATCATCAAAGAAATTGGTAATTTAAATAATCAAACAAAAACATCATCTGATCTGCTTAAAATTAAGGACAACTATACAGACTCGCTTAATGAAGTAAATAACTATTTTACTTCTATAGGATATAACTTGGCAAACAATACACTTAATAAGCTAAATAGAACTGAGACTGAATTAGCAACTAATGTTCAAACTAACAGTGACAATATATCGCAATCAATGTCACTTTTCTTGACGGATGTATATGAAGTTAGTTCAGTAATTTCGAACCTAAAGTCTAGATGTGCAACTGGCTGGGACAATACAACTAATGATTATTTTAAAAAATTAAAAGATATACTTACTGAGCCTATTGTACATCTATGTAATATTAGCTTCACAAATGGCGTTTTCCCTGACTTGTGTAAAAAAGCAATCGTATCTCCTATCTTTAAAACAGGTGCTACCAATGCCCCCTCCAATTATAGACCAATATCATTGCTCTCAACCTTGTCAAAAATCATTGAAAAATTAGTAAACAAGCGTTTAACAAAATATCTAGAGTCAAAAAATCTGCTGGCAAGCAATCAATATGGATTTCGGCCTCAAACTTCTACTGAAGATGCAGTGATGGAATTAACTTCAAAAATAATTAACCATCTTGATATGAGAAAGAGGTGTATTGGGGTTATTATTCTTAGACCTACAGAAAGCATTCGACACAGTTTCAGTGCCTATTTTATTGAGTCGCCTTGAAAAGCTAGGTATTCGTGGAGTGGCACTAAATTGGTTCAAAGATTATCTAAATAATCGTAGTCAGATTGTTAGGGTGAATGGAATAATGAGTGATTCTATGTCCTGTAATTACGGTATTCCTCAGGGCAGTACCTTGGGCCCAACGCTATTTCTAACGTATATTAATGAACTTTGTAAAATCAACTTAAATAATGGCGAATTAATAATGTTTGCTGACGACACCGTCCTAATCTTTCATGGATCAACTTGGGAAGATGTCAAAAGAACTGCTGAAAAAGGTTTATCCAAGGTTACTGCATGGCTAGAAAATTCATTATTATCCCTTAATATAAATAAAACGAAATATATATGTTTTTCTATAAACGAACTTGGTAGCCCAAACACTTCATTCACATTGAATACACACACATTTCCTTGTAATCTTCACCCTGACACTCCACCTAATTGCAACTGCCCCTCTTTAAGCCGCGTTAAAACCATCAAATATCTTGGTATCATGATTGATGAACATTTAAAATGGGATTCTCATATATCTCTTATCTGTAGTCGTATAAGAAAACTAATTTTTGTCTTTAGAAACCTACGCACAGTAGCTAATTTTACCTTACTTATTAGAACATACAAAGCACTGGGAGAATCACTATTAAGTTATTGCATATGTGCTTGGGGAGGTGTTGCACAAGTGCATTTAACCAGACTAGAAAGAGCTCAGAGAGCAGTATTAAAGGTACTTTTGGCACTTCCAATTCGCCACCCAACCACATTATTGTATGATACAACTCAAGTATTGAATGTCCGTAAGCTATTCATATACCAAATAACGCGCAGATTCCATAGCAGTGAAGGTTTAATAACACAGATTAATGATAAAAGACTAAATAAATGTCCTGTTCCATTTTTTAGGACAAGATTTGCCCAAAGATCCTATAATTACCTAGCTCCTAGAATATATAACATATTGCATGCCAAGCTTAACATTAGCAAATACACAAACAGACAATTAAAGCAATTCATCTTTAAGTACCTTTTGGATTTAAATGACACAAATGTAAACAGTTTATTTACACCTTTAAAATTGAATTAAATGCAACACACACACACACACACACACACACACATATACACACACACGTGCACACACACGTACCAACGCTAACATAAGCATGGACGTCTTATTTACTTTATTTTATATTTTGTATTATTTCTTACATCCCACCTTATACATTTATTTTTATTTTTTGTTCATATAAACGGGAGTGGAGGCCTGGTGTCTTGTAGAACAGTTTATCTATTGCAAGTACCAGTCTTCACATTAATTAGCTGTTATGTAAATGTTACATTTTACTTTGTAAACTTTTTGTGAAGAAAATAAATAAATATATTATTATTATTATTATTAAATGCAGCTTGGCGTTAATCACGCTCAGCAGCGAGAGATCTCCACCGACTATCGCCGCCAGGGTATGCCTCTGAGGCCCCACGCAGCACACTCCTAAGAATAATTTCCTCCTGACCGATTTCGACCGCGATGGCCAATCTCAAGAAAGATTTGCCAACTACGCAGGACGTATTATAGTGCAAAAGTGTGTGCGTAAACACAGGTGCACCCTCACAATCTGATAGGACGGTAAACCGACGCGAACGGTAAAAGTTCAGTTAAGAGGCAGGACTAACGGCTTTAGGTGCCTTTTGTGGCACGGGAGGGGTGACAAATATACAAAAATATAATCATTAAAAATCTACATTTTAAAACACGTTATAAGTTTAAAAAAATATCGCAAAGAACTTCGTTCCTCCCGGGGGTTCCCCGATATCACATTTTTTTATCATATTTTTAGGTTCTGTCTACGGTTTCTATGTGCTCATGCTCATCGTACAATGGTCCCACACTATGATATGACCTTATTGAAAAAGTTGGCGCGTTATTTGTTTTTTTCTTTTATTATAATAGGTCTAACGCATATTCATAAGTACACACACACATTTTTGTTATTTAACTTACCTTTCACAATATTTTTCCTTAAGAATAATACAGTAGAAATACTCTTAATATTAATAATTTATAATAATAATAATTACAGCACTGCAAATTTATTTAGTTGAGAATTACACGGAAATGATAAAATGATAATTATTGTAAGCGTCACTACTGCGATCAAGGTACAAACAATAATAACGGCCGAAGTTTCATCGAAAACTGTGTAAGAAATGAGATATAGCTTATTGCAAGAGAGACAGGAGAACGCAGAAATTTTCCAGGAGTTCTTTAAATTTATCTACAAAAGTTGAAGTTTTATTTGTAAAACAATGAGTAATAGGAAATATGCATTGAAATGTCTTTAAAATAATTTACATACTATGTATAAGGTCCTTCAGGCCGATTTCGGCCACGGCGGCCAATCTCAAGAGAGATTAGCCAACTGCGCAGGAGATAATATAGTGCACAAGTGTGTGCGCAAACACAGGTGCACTCTCTTTTCCTTAGCTCTCATAATCCGATGGGACGGCAATCCTACACGACCGGAAAGAGTTCAGGCGCAGGACCAACGGCTTTACGTGTTTTCCGAGATACGGGAGTGTATACACTTCCACCTTCCAGACTCCGGGCTGCTACTGAGAATTTTCTGACAGAAAAACCCAATAACTATTTATTGGCCCGACCTGGGAATTGAACCCAGGACCACCGGGTCTGCAGCCTAATATCTAGCCACTAGACCAACGAGGCAGTCATATTATGTAACAGGGTAGTGTAACTAAAATAAATAATTTTCCCTTTTAAATCTTAATGTCTTTTATTGGTGTTTCGATGGGTTGGAACATTTATACACAACACGGTCCAATTATATTATTGGAAGCGATTACCAATTGAATTTTAATAATATGAGGCACATTTCCAAGATAACCAACGAAATTTATACATAAATGAAGTCACTAATGACTTCATTTATGTATAAAATTCGTCGTATGTAAAAAAATCGATCGAATAACGGTACACTAATATCTATAATGATGATGTCTCAGGAGAATTGAGGAGGCAGATATTTCTTTGAAATATGACTATGTTCTTTTCAAATATTATTGTTTTATTTACAAGGTGGTAGGGCTCTGTGCAAGATTGTCTGGGTAGATACCACCCACTCATCAGATATTCTACCGCAAAACAGCAGTACTTTGTATTGTTGTGTTCTGGTTTGAAGGGTGAGTGAGCCAGTGTACACACGCACAAGTGATGCTGGAAAATTTCTGCTAAATTAATATTTATACTAACGATATTAAACTTATTTGATAAAATGGTTCAAATTATTACATAGTTAATTTTAATACATATCATTTGACAGAATTAAATGAGTATAATATATACGAATCGAATGATTTTAAAGTATTCGTTAACAACCAGCAACAAGAATATTTAATAATATGTATATTTATTTTTTTATCCTTTATCGGCCAGCGTTTGACTGTTGACTTGCCTGATGCAAAGCATCAATAATATTAATATTTTACTTTACTTATCTTTATATATAAAAATCTCGTGTCACAGTTTTAGTGTTTATATGATGATATTTTATATGTATATTCTATAGGTCTGAGAACTAATTTTTATACCCCCCAGAGTTAAGGGTGACAAATTCTTTTATTTTTATTTTTTTATTATGTGGCATTAAAAAATACATACAATCCTAAATTTTCGCTCTTCTACCACCAACCCCTATTTTTTAATAGTGATATTAGTAATTCAATCATTTTCAACCTCGGTCGATAACTGGATCAGTTATCCCCGTCAGGGTCTATTGGTGTCACTTATCACCATGTAAGCAGCACGGAGTGATGTGGATGGTAGCGTTCTCCTGTCTCTCTTGCAATAAGCTATATCTCATTTCTTACACAGTTTTCGATGAAATTTCGGCCGTTATTATTGTTTGTACCTTGATCGCAGTAGTGACGCTTACAATAATTATCATTTTATCATTTCCGTGTAATTCTATACGATGCAGATACCTACCGAAGCAACCGTGTCCGGTAAGTACCTGCGTCAGCTTGGATGAGAGTGTGCCGTGTCTCCGTTCCACCCAGAGCGACTTAAGTGGGGACGAATCGCCTTGACTGTCGCCAGGCCTACCGAGGGGGAGGTCCTCCTTCCACCTGTGAATCAAGGCTCGTAGAGCTAGAGCCCTGACTTGCTCCACCTCCACTAATCCTGGGCGGTCGCCGCTCGACCTTGCTTCTACCCGGAACCGGTACACTTCCGCCTGGAGTTCCCAGGGTGGATCGCTCGCGAGAAGTGTCGCTGCCGTCCACGACACTGTACGGTAGCCCCGTATCGCTCTCACCGCTATGACCCTCTGCGGTCTCCGCAGAAGAGCCTTGTTACGAGTGGTGAGGGAGTCCTTCCACATGGGTGCACCGTACAATGCCATGGAGATATGCTCGTCCGCTTACCTATACTATAAAAATAAACGTTGTATAAATATAAGAAACAGAATTCGATTTCACATGTTGAATATACAACCAGTCCTGAAATAAACGATCTTTGTGTCTATAATTACACTGGGTCACTCACACTTGAAATTGAATGTCATTATATCTTTTCCGCAAAGACATACTTAGTAGCAGCACTATATAAAAACTGCTTATTACTCTATACTCCCAGAAAGCATGTGTCGGATTTGCTGTATCTATCGAATTATGAGAGTTAGAGCATAAATAATGCACTTGAGTTAGTGCACACACTTGAGCAGATGACTGGTCTCCCGTGTGAAAGGCCGCCGAAATCGGTTAGTTAGGAAGTTATGAATTTTTTTCTATCTAAGTTAATACTGTAAATATATAGTATACAAGGATAGTATTAATAATATAAATCATATTTTTTTACAATTTATGTAGCCGTGTATTTTGTTTAATAAATAAATTAAATGTAGCTGAGACGTAACTTCCAAAAGACAAAGACGTAAATTTTCTATTATCGTAAAACCGAAGTTCAGATGTACGTAAGCTATTATATTTTTCACCATGTTGTCAAAATCGTAAAATGTTTCATCGTCAAATGAGACCATCTGTATTCCATAATGATATAGAAATACATATGTTAGAAATACTTATTTATGTACTTAAATTAGACAAGGTTCTAACCAGTGGTTAGTCAACAGTTAAAACATTAACCAGGGGTTACAACGCTTGAATCTTAATCGATGTTCGCAAATCAAATAAATACAAGCATTATAAACTTTGCATGTGCTTAAATTGTGTCCTTAATTCATCTCGTGCTTAGCGGTGAAGGAAAACATAATATATGAAAATATGACACATGTATATTGCATTGGAATAGCATGGTGGAATAAGCTCTCACACTATTACAGCATTACAGGCTTTTACTGTAGTATTTAACAAGTTATTATATAGAAAGATCCAAGAGAAATAGATACGAGAGTATTTATTATACGAGGATATGGCTAGATGTTAAAACTATTTGTCACTCCCACAGAGACAAAAGGCGACATTGAGCGATGTGCAAAATGACCATCTGCTTAATAATTCTTTTTATTTATAAAAGTAATTTAAAACTAGCAATTTATATCTGATGCTTAGCTATTTTCTACTAATTGTTTGGACGTGGTAAACCTCTGGGACGACTTGTCCTGTACGAGAAACTAACTGGATTTTAGTTTTAAAGGACTTGCATAGCAAAGGTAAGCGTAATTGTGATCATTTTATTTCTTTATATAATTATATCTAATACAACACTTAATAAAATAACAGTAACAGTAACAGCCTATGAATGTCCCACTGCTGGGCTAAGGCCTCTTCTCCTCTTTTTGAGGAGAAGGTTTTTGGAGCTTATTCCACCACGCTGCTCTAATGCGGGTTGGTGGAATACACATGTGACAGAATTTCAGTGAAATTTGACACATGCAGGTTTCCTCACGATGTTTTCCTTTACCGTTAAGCACGAGATAAATTATAATCACAAATTAAGCACATGAAATTCAGTGGTGCTTGCCCGGGTTAGAACCCACGATCATCGGTTAAGATTCACGCGTTCTTAATACTGGGCCATCTCGGCATCAATATATAATCTTTTGTTAATCTTATGTAAGGTTATAAAAACGTTTTACAATAATAACTAATTAAATATAATGCTGTTTATATTTCAAAAACATACTCTATATATTATTAGATATTTATAACACATCTATCATTTAAAACTGAATATCGCAAATATATATTTTTAGTGAAATCTTTAGAGTATTGGAATTTCAGCGTAAGGTAACTTACTTGACAGTCTGCCGAACTTTTTTCAATAAATAGAACATTTAACCTATTAGAGGCCTTAGCCCAGCATTGGGATATTCACAGGCTGCTACTGTTAACCTATTATTGGCAAAAAGTTATAAAATAACAGGATAATTCTTTTTAATAGTGCACAAGTGTAGTTGCATTCGACACGACCGGTAAAATTGTCTCACGACTTATTCCACCCCACAAGATTCACGCGATCTTACCACTGGGCCATCTCGGCTTAAAATAAATATACAATTAATAAATTCCTCGAATAAAATAAATAAATTATGAATTCATTTCCATATACTTTTCTTTTATCGTGCATATAAATAAATGTTTATAAAGTCAGACCCTCTTTTTAAATTTTTATAACCTTTTCGACATTGTGAACGTAATATTTATGTATTTGAATGTAATTTCCACTTTCCGAATTGGATAGCTTTAAAAGTTGTTCCATTTTCAAGCAACTCAATCTCCGGGGAAGTTTGAAAGGTATCGCGAGACTCGCTCTGTTTATGCAGGTCAACGAGAGCTCCGACTCGTAAAGTACTATCGATTATTAGTTCGTTCCGATTTGTTGGATACAAATGGAAAAAAAAACTAGTAAAAAAACCAGCGAACATCATTTTTCTTTCAAACTTAAATATTTACTGAGGTAAAAGTTTCAGGTGTGTTAATTTTATACTTAAAGTTTTTATTTAATATTTTCTTGTAATTTTTGAATATCTTGTGTTGATAATGATTACGACCTTGAGATTTTAATTATGACCTTGTCAAATCGCACTCCGCGTTTTAATGATGTCGGTCGTGTTTATTAAAATTTCATAGCACGATTATATGAATATTTACAATGACTTCTTTATGCATTTCTTTTAGATCGTGTGTTGACCACAAAAAGTACTCAATTATTAACACAATTCTTGAAAAAAAAAATAGTTATTAAATAATTTGTAAGTCTTTTTTAAACTTCAACTATCGCTTAACAATTGTGGAGTTAAAACGATGGTCGGTCCACGCTGATTGTGAAGTCTTAATCATCAGACCCGCTCATCAATAACGTGTCCGCTAGTCAACCAATTACGGGAACCAATCAATGCCATGAAACGTCCATCAACCGACCTAGACGTAACTTTTTATTATTACTCTCGACAGCTCAATGGTCGTAATATGAACTGTGTAATGACGTGAAAATCGTAGGTCAATTGACCCCTTAAACGGTCTTAGCTGAAGCTTATATGACAGTTTAAAATCGAGTGCTACCTCAAAGTAATATACCACAAAACATAGTACCAGAGATGTAACTACAATAGCTGTATCAATGTTAGTCGTTAAAGTGTTCTTA
Source organism: Nymphalis polychloros (assembly GCA_905220585.2). Lineage (NCBI taxonomy): Eukaryota > Metazoa > Arthropoda > Insecta > Lepidoptera > Nymphalidae > Nymphalis > Nymphalis polychloros. The sequence continues at coordinate 9,488,133 of HG992247.1, forward strand.
CTGCAAATGCTTCGGAGCTGAGTCTTGCTGGTAGTTACAAAGATCGTTTTACAAAAGCAAAGTTAAGAAATTACAATTTTAATTGAAAAGTTTTTACAAGAAATATCTTGCGGCTTAATTTCATTTTAATTATAAAGTATCGCTATGTCAAAATTATTGAGGACTTTTGATTATGAATGTTAGCTATATAATAATTGATAAACGGGTTTTAAGCTTTTTTATTTTGTTGTTTATATATTCGAATTTTTTAATTATATGTTTTATAACTTGTAGTTAGAGCTAATTATGAAATAAAACGTTTTTCTTTACTTTTGTTGTAAGTTTCGACCTTGCACGTAACCGATGGGTTGCTGTCACGATATCTTTATCACACAGAGACACACATATACATATTCACTGTAAATGTTCATATTTAAATACCAAAATGAAGAAAACAGAGTTATTTGTAAATTATAATAAAATGTGTTTATTTATTTATTATAGTTATTTTTTATTTTTTTAAACTCATTTATGATATATGTACGTATAAAGTATTTACACATGAACTTATAAAATAATAATAATGTCCTCCAGATCAATTTCGGCCAGGGCGGCCAATCTCAAGAGAGATTAGTCAACTGCGCAGAAGACACTATAATGCACAAGTGTGTACGCAAACACCGGTGCTCTCTCTATTCCCTAGCTCTCATAATCCGATGGGACGGCAATCTAACACGACCGGAAAGAGTTCAGGTGCAGGACCAACGGCTTTACATGGTTTGCAAGGCACGGAACACACTTCCAACTTCTAGACTCCGGGCTGACTAAGAAAATTCTGATAGAAAAACCCTGCAACATTTTACTGGCCCGACCTGGGAATTGAACCCTAAAGCTTTGGGTCTGCGGCCTTACATCTAGCCACTAGACCAACGAGGTGGTGAGTCAGTCATAAAACAATAATAATATACCTATCTAGTGTACATATCAATTACAAGTGTACATATCACATTCATAAATCAAAAGTAGCCAAAAATCATCAGTCGGCTTTTGATCATTTTGATCATCATTATTAAAAATGTTAAAATTAAATTATAAATTAATGTCATTGCTATAACAAAGATTACACAGGTCTGCAACAAAAATGCTGTCTGGATGTTTTCAACTGATTTCTATGTATTTAGGTGTTCTGAAAACAAAAAAAATACTCAAAAAATTCCAGAACGTCAGGTTATTTTGCAAAACGCAAAATTTTATTATAAAAAAGGTGTTTTTTGGGCTAACTTAGTCATAAATAATAAGTACAATTTTATTTTGATTACTGTTTTTAAATGTGTGTAGGCCATAACTATCATTTCTTTCTAAATAAAGAACGTCCTGTGTGAGCTAAATTAACAAACATAAACATGTTGTAACCTGAACGTGCGCGCTCTGACTATGAGAAAAGAACGTCCTGCATGAAACTTTGGTGCCTCCTCATAAAGTTCTTCTACCACTGCTTCACATAAAGCTGGGATTGATGAAGCAATTTGTAAAGTCACTTCCAAGAGATGGAAATTGCTTCAAATACTTAATATCAAAGTTTCCAGGCCTCTCGGAGGCAAAGTTGAAGGAAGGTGTTTTTGTTGGACCAGATATTAGACGACTTATGGCTGATCCACAATTCATCACAACCATGACGGAGTCTCAAAAAGAAGGGTGGATTGCCTTTGAAGAGGTCATAGAGAAATTTTTAGGCAACAATAAAGACCCTAACTACAAACAAATCGTTAAAAAAATGTTAAAAGCATTTCAAGCTTTAGGTTGCCTAATGAGTTTAAAAGTACATTTTCTTCATTCCCACCTCGACTACTTTCCAGATAATTTAGCAGATATGAGTGAAGAGGAAGGTGAACGATTTCACCAAGATATTAAGGAGATGGAAAAATGATACCAGGGAAGATGGAGAGACTCAAAGATGGCAGACTACTGTTGTACGCTTTAGAGAGACATTCCAGATGCTTACCACAAGAAAAAGATGTGCTCAGTGCTTACTAATGAATGTATTTTAGATAAAAAAAATAAGTTTTGTTACGCAATTATAAATTTAATAAAAAAAATTTAGTCTTTTATCTTTTATTTTAAGTGATAAATTGTTCGACATAGATACCCACATTGTCAGAAAACGTGACGTTCTATGACAAAATGAAAGTCATTTTCGGATTCAGCACACCCAAAATCACAAGAATTATATTTTGAAATTAAACAATAAATAGGACAACAATATTTTCAACGATTTATTATTTATTAGAAAAATAATATAAATCCCATTACACAAATGCAGTTTCAATATTACATTACGGACAAACATTTAAATCAGTTTTAAGGTATGAATAATAATGGTCAACTAATTAGAAACAACAACAAAAGAGTATAAAAAACAATATAATTTTTTAAGTATTAGTAATTAGTATTGGTATTTACGAAATAGCTACTATCCACAGCCTACCAATAGTTATAATTAATATTTAGTGACGTATCCCTGATTTTCAATAACAGCACTGCAACGACGTGCAATTGATTCAATCAATTTCATACATTTTTCTAGAGGGATTGAATTCCATGCTTCAACATATGCTTCATATAGTTCGTTTTGACTGGTGTTAAGTTTGTTTGAGACTTTCTGTTTAACAATATACCAGAGATTTTCTATCGGGTTTAAATCCGGATTACTTGCTGGCCAGTCTAAAACGGATATACGCTGTTCACTAAGGAAACATTTGATGCTATTGGCCATGTGTTTAGGGTCATTGTCATGCTGAAAGATCCAGGTTACAGGCAAATGATCGTCCGAGTAGGGAATCATTGTGTGTTCAAAGATATTTTTGTATTGCCATTGATCCATAATACCTTCAATCTTCCGAACGGGTCCAACTCCACCGTGCTTGACTATACTCCTTGTGTATTTATAATTAAAAGCATTGTTTACAGGACGTCTAACATAGCGCTTTGCATCGCAATTTACCATATTTATTTTTGTTTCATCTGAAAATAACACTTTTTTCCATTCTCGTACCGTCCAATTAACATATTTTTATTTATTAATTATATTATATAATTATAATTTTTAATAATCGCTTCTCTCCGTGTTGCTTAGTAAGAAGCGGTACCTTTCGAGAGATTCTTCCAAACAATTTAGCTTCCACTAATCTTCGGCGTATCAGTCTTGACGAGATGTTTCTCGGGTCATCAGGCGAAAAAAACTTTTGTTTTTAATCTGGTTGGAGCCTTTACTTGGGTCTTTCTTAGCAACACGAACGATTAGCGTATCTTCTCTGGGAGAGGATTTTCTTGGCCGAGCCTTTCTAAGTACATTTTCAACAGTTCCATGTGTTTTATAATGATCAATTGCATTAAAAACTTTCTTAACAGAACAATTTAAATGCTCAGCTATTCTTCTGTACGCCCACTTATGATTTATATGTAAATTAACAACGATTTGCCTAGTTGACGCGTCACTACTTATATATTTGCCCATTTTGAACAAAATAAAATTCAGATTAAATTTTGAATTGCCGCCAAAATAATAGAAAAAGGAATGTTATCCTCCAATTTCAAAAAAAGAACGAGCTATGGCTGCTTTTTTTAAATGTTTCTAATTAGACGTCCAAGCGGCCAGTAACAGAAAATAAAGTACTACATGTGTAAGACTCACTTTGTAATTAAAGATAAGATATATTTTATATTTTATGCATTTAATGAGTTTTTTATTTGAGTGGCTATATTATTGCATGATTATTAATTATTGAATGTGTATATTTTTTACGAACATTTGTACGTTGAAGTTATACTTTCTTTATTCATAAGAAGTGTTTCTAATTATATGACCACCACTGTACATGTTTGCATACACATTACACAATCGAGGGAACAATTATAATGATGTTGAAAATGGAAAACTTAATGTAAGCCAGTTTGTACAAGTTATACGTAATAAACATTAATAATATAATTATTAATTTACAATTTCAAGCGATGCATAGTAGCACCATTGTTATCACAATTTCATCTGTTAATTTCATACGATTTAATCCTACAGCACAGTCATTGTGTTTGTAAGGGAATCTGTCGCATATTCCGGTTTTGTTTGCACTGTTGATGGTTCGTCAGTTTAAACAGCGTGTATTATACGATTAACTCTTTGTGTACATTGTACCTTTTAATCAAACCAAATGAATTTACAGCGAACATTCATTTTGATTTTACGTAGGTATCATCGTCATTTGAATTGGTTATCATTTAGTAACATTGGAAACAGAAATGTATGAGTTAAATTTTCGATTTTCAAAACTTTCTTTTTTTTTTTAATTTCGAAATTTAAATATTATTATTAGTATATTATGGTATTAGTGATTGACGTTTATTCATAAATGGCTGTTTGTTTTTTATTTGTTGGCTTATTTTGATTTTATTTATTAGGGCAAAGATCAAAGTCAATAGTTTTTAAAGGTTAATAAGGTGATTATTGTTTGAAGGAATTCATATCGGTGAACAAGTAAGGTCAGTTAGGATAGACATGTAAAGTAGTACCCTGAGGAGAACTCCAGGCCACGAGCGGAGCACAGCATAGGAGAGGCCGGTTATATCGACACGCTCCCGTAACACCTCTGATTCGTGGCGAAGAAGGCCATCGTAGTTTTTTTACTAGGTAAGAATCCGGGCACCTTTCTGAAGGTTTCAACTGCGCTAAAAAAAGATATAGTAATTTTTGGTAATAAATAAATATAAATAACTATGTATTTCATTTTATATTTGTAAACATTTTACTTAAGGGACTTGACAATTGCCTAGTAGAAATAGATTACAATATTAATACTTTCAATTCTTTTTTTAATAGTCTTGCGTATCTTTCCCGTCACAAGTAATGTAATAATTATAAACGTGTTTCTTTTATAAATGACATAAAGGCATGAAGTTTGTATTCGGTTATTTTCATGTAAAATATTAAAAATAATTGTATGTAGTTGATATCTTATGTACTTAATTTGATTTGTAAAAAGAGTAACCACTGATTTTCTTGCTGAATCTGCTCAGTGAAATCTGCATTCCAAATCTTTGGTAACTTTACATAATTTATTTTTACTATAATCAAACTTTATTTTTTATTTTTTAACAAAATTCTAACTCTTGTACTATGGTATGTAAGAGAAGAGTGTAGAACGTCGTGAATTATAACTTCATGAAACTTAAATTATTGTTTCAATATTTTTTTATCCATTTTTAAGAATCAGGCTATTGAGATTTTTGTTATTATTATATATTAATATTAAATATGAACATATTTTTCAATCTTCTTCCGTTTTGTTATCTGTACAAAAGAAATTGTTGTCTTAAGTTTAACTGTGAAATATAAATGAGGCGGCTATAAATTGAAATAAAAGTTTTAAAATAAATTTACTGCGACTGCAAAGTTGCACTACAGCGGAACTGCGCGAGTTTAAGATCGTCGTCCGATTCGCGCTAACTTATATACTATGAATGATAGACGCTGGCTAATGGATTAATGGTGTGTTGTTCAAACTTGGTTACTTTTAAATTCTTAGTTTAATATTGTAAGGGATAAAATTTCAACATGTAGACGTATCGTTGTTGCATGTTGTTATTAAGTACTGCATGATACGCTCTTGCATACAGATTGCGTTTTTCTGGTACTTTTTTGTGAACTACGTCATGTATAAGTTTATATATTTTTTAAGTATATAATTTTATTTTATCTAAACTGTATAATCTCACTGAAAAAATCCTTAATAAAAAAATCGGCCTATTACAGTTGATAGATTTAAAATTAAAAAAAAAATGTTACGGTTAATAACCAACACGATTGTTTTTTAATTTAAATCAAATTTTTATTTCTTTTTCATTTTTAATTTATTGTTTCCAGGTACTATATAATAGCAACCTTTATAAGGGGTTTTCCAATAGGGACGCTTGAACTTTGACAGCTGATTGCGGCCATGTTGTTTGAGTGACAGCTGTCAAATGCAGTGTGTTATATTCATTCCGTCCTCCCAAACCACCATGGCAGGTTACAGTGTCGAGCAGCACGTGCAAATCATAAAATTGTTTTATGAAAATGGGTCTTCAGTTCGAGCAACGTTCCGCGCACTTCGTCCGTTTTACGGTCGCGATGATCGTCCTGCCGAGTCGACTATCCGTCGATTGGTAAACAAATTCGAGTCAACCGGGTCAGTTAACAATCAGCCGGTTCCCGTGCGTCAACGTAACGCGAGATCTGCCGAGAATATCGCCGCTGTGCGCGACAGTGTCCTCGAAAACCCGCGGCAGTCAATTCCGCGTCGCGCACAGGAACTCGGCCTTTCGCAGACGACAACTTGGCGAATTTTGCGTTGTGACTTGAGCCTGCACCCGTACAAGATCCAGCTGACCCAAGAGCTCAAGGTTAATGACCATAGACAGCGCCGTGTGTTCGCTGACTGGGCATTAGAGCAGTTGGAAGTTGACGCCGATTTTGGCAAAAAAATCATCTTCAGCGACGAGGCGCATTTTTGGATGAATGGCTATGTCAACAAGCAAAATTGCCGTATTTGGGACGAGAGCAATCCACACGAGGTTCACCAAGTGGCAATGCACCCGCAGAAAGTGACTGTTTGGTGCGGATTTTGGGCCGGAGGCGTGATTGGTCCGTATTTTTCGAAAACGATAATGGTGTGGCCGTCACCGTCAATGGTGAGCGATACCGGTCGATGATAACCAACTTCTTTTGGCCTGAAATCGAGAATATGGATCTGGACAACATGTGGTTTCAACAGGACGGCGCTACGTGCCACACAGCACACGCTACGATGGAAGTTCTGCACGAGCAAGCGCCCTTAATGGAAAACCCTATAGTATGCAAAGTTGTGTTATTGACGGCGATATTCTGATAAATTGCAATAACATGAATGGTCAGCTAATTCTGTGTCTTATCGTAAGAACTAGTAGTGATATTTTATTCAATAATTAACATTTATTAACATCATTTTAATAAAACTAAATTTAAACTTAGTTTCTATTTATAAACGCTCGCACTTGACTGTTTTCAGCAGTTTCAGCGTTCTGACCACAGACTGCAAACCCTGGAACGTGATCAGAATTCTAACTTAATTATTTGTGTCCAACAGTTCCATAACTAACTGCAGTTGCATACCAATATTCTACTTATATACCTTTATATAATTAAATGACATTTTTATCATACATAAAATACTGATTGAATGGATCTTTTATGAATAATCATTTATAAAAAGTATTATTACACAAATTAATAAACGTTATCTATAGAGGCAGACATTTTTAAGTAGTTTGCCAGACAGTTAACTCAGTCACTGTCAACTCAGTTGTATAACGTAGACTGAAGCCGAGATGGCCCAGTGGTAAGAACGCGTAAATCTTAACCGATTATCGTGGGTTCAAGCCCGGGCAAGCACCACTGAATTCCATGTGCTTAATTTGAGATTATAATTAATCACGTGCTTTACGGTGAAGGAAAACATCCTGCATGTGTCTAATTAAATTGAAATTTTGCCACATGTGTATTGCTGGTAGTATATTGACGATGTAATAGGTGATTAATTTTTATCAGTCAAGTGCAGTGATGACGGGCAGTCACGGTCGTATACTCAGGTCTTGCAACTGACACATGGCATTATCATTATTTAGTTTCAAGTTTTCACTACAATTTAGGTGCATAAGTACGTGTTTTATTATTTCAGGTAATACATGTTACGTAAATTGATGTTAATTTATAATATGATAATGCAATTCTTAAGACTGATAACAATTAAAAATTTGACCATGTTTGAATACTCAATAACATAAATCACGCCCTATTTGAATTCGGTAAATCAATAAAAACTGATTAAAGTTTGAAGGAAACGAAGCCTAACAAATAAATGATTACACATATTAATTACTAGCTGTTGCCCGCAGCTTCGCTCGCGCGTGGTCTTTATCTATACTAATATTATAAATAAGTAAAAATAGATTTTTTGTATGTTTGTTTGTAGCGAATAAACTAAAAAACTGCTGTACTGTTTTTAAAAACCTTCTTTACCTACAGAAAGATACGTTATCAGCGAGTAATTAGCTGCCCGTCCCGACTTCGTACGGGTAAAATAAGGATTTTATCTCGTACATTTTTTAATCAATAAGATATAAACATTTACCAATCGATTTATTCGCCCATCCAGTTTAGTGTATGTGTGTTCAGTACAAGGCATATAATAATCCTACTTCCTACTAATATAATAAACTCGAAAGTTTGTATGGATGTATGGACGTTTGTTACTCTTTCACGCATAAACTACTGAATAGATTTTAATGAAACTTTACAATAATATAAGCTTAGGGAATACCAATTAAGTGGTACATATGGCAATAATGGAATATGTTTTCTTTATCCAAACATCACTAACATAGTGAAGTTCGTATATTTCTCCCTTAGAGATATTGCGTATTTTGAATTTCATTATTTGCACCCAACTCTTCCAAACAAAAATAAAAGTTTCTAAAAACTTTGAAATTCATGTTTATTAATTCAATCAAAAAACTCAAATAGTTTCTATTCAAATAATTCTATTTTTTTTAATTTTTATACTAATGCTTTTACCCCGTTTCTCCCGTTTGGAGTTAAATTTCTAAAAACGACGAAATACGTATGCATAGCTTTAATACTAAATATCATTCTTCTTACACCAAAAGTGACGGAATCCCCATACAAACTTTCAAACCCTTTTTTACCCTTTTAGATTTAGATTTTCAAAAACGCTGAAATATTTTTTTATTTATTTTTAAGCTTGTTCATTAAATTTCATGCTCCCAACTTTAAAAATGACGGGTTTCTAAACAATCGTTCAACTCTTTAGGGGTAGAATTTCCAAAAATCCTACCTTAGTGGATGTTATAAAATGTATCAACAACCAAAATTTCAAGTTTCTATCCCCGCAGTTTAGCCTCTGCGTTAATGAATCAGTTAGGAAGAGTAATAATATTATGTGTATAGATATCAACAAAAATACGTATTTTTTATAACTTTTGATAGACTCAACTAATTTTGATGAAATAAAGGCTAAACGGAATCTTGAAATAGTTCTTATAATAATTCGGTTATTTCAATTTTTAGACGATTGAAAGATTAGACGACATACAGACATGCAGACAGTAAAAAAATTTAAAAAATGATTGCTTTGGTTTTGGTAAATCGTAAATAGCCATATAACCTTTAAAACAGGCTAACTGCCTGTTATTTTGAAATACCAGACAGAAACTTCAATTTTATTTATATGTATGGATAATTTATTAATTAATTCGTTTTTGTTATAGATTTATGTTATTTTATGTGTACAATATAAAGTATAAAGTAAAGGAAAAGTTTCTTCTGTCAGAGACTAAATAAAATCAGACTTAACCAAGGCTACTAATTTAATTAAACAAAAAAAAGGGAATTAAAACAAATGTTGTCCATTGAACTTGACACACATCTGAATAAGCTGCTTAAGCGGCCATTTTATGTAGAAAAAGTATATAATATACAAACAAAAGCAGCTATATAACAATTTTAATTAAAGTTTCAAAAGCAGTTATTTGACCGCTCTGGTAGGTTAAGTGTTAAAAATGAGATGACAGTTATAGCATATATAGGGTTTTCCATTAAGGGCGCTTGATCGTGCAGAACTTCCATCGTAGCGTGTGCTGTGTGGCACGTAGCGCCGTCCTGTTGAAACCACATGTTGTCCAGATCCATATTCTCGATTTCAGGCCAAAAGAAGTTGGTTATCATCGACCGGTATCGCTCACCATTGACGGTGACGGCCACACCATTATCGTTTTCGAAAAAATACGGACCAATCACGCCTCCGGCCCAAAATCCGCACCAAACAGTCACTTTCTGCGGGTGCATTGCCACTTGGTGAACCTCGTGTGGATTGCTCTCGTCCCAAATACGGCAATTTTGCTTGTTGACATAGTCATTCATCCAAAAATGCGCCTCGTCGCTGAAGATGATTTTTTTGCCAAAATCGGCGTCAACTTCCAACTGCTCTAATGCCCAGTCAGCGAACACACGGCGCTGTCTATGGTCATTAACCTTGAGCTCTTGGGTCAGCTGGATCTTGTACGGGTGCAGGCTCAAGTCACAACGCAAAATTCGCCAAGTTGTCGTCTGCGAAAGGCCGAGTTCCTGTGCGCGACGCGGAATTGACTGCCGCGGGTTTTCGAGGACACTGTCGCGCACAGCGGCGATATTCTCGGCAGATCTCGCGTTACGTTGACGCACGGGAACCGGCTGATTGTTAACTGACCCGGTTGACTCGAATTTGTCCACCAATCGACAGATAGTCGACTCGGCAGGACGATCATCGCGACCGTAAAACGGGCGAAGTGCGCGGAACGTTGCTCGAACTGAAGACCCATTTTCATAAAACAATTTTATGATTTGCACGTGCTGCTCGACACTGTAACCTGCCATGGTGGTTTGGGAATGAATATAACACACTGCATTTGACAGCTGTCACTCAAACAACATGGCCGCAATCAGCTGTCAAAGTTCAAGCGTCCCTATTGGAAAACCCTATATATATATAAATATATATATACATTAGCTAAGTTTCCACCAACAATAATTACACAATCATTAAAATAAACAAAACATATATAAAATCAAACAGCTAAGCCATCATAATCAGTAAAGGTGTAGTAAGATATATATTTTTTTATAATCAAATATAATTAATTACTTAATGAAAAGACAAATTTAACAAAAACAATGAAATCACATAGCTTAAGCATTATTACATTGAGTAAGGCCAATAAAATGCAGTAAATAAATGATATATATATATATATTATTTATATATTTTTTAACCAAATACAATTAAAAGGCAAGCAAGAATATGACTACAGTACAAAATTTATAACAAACTAAAATATTGAATATTAAAATGGTTGGTACATTCATTTTATATAAATTAATACATTTAATACATTATTATTTGTATCTTATTTATGTTATTTTTGCAGGGATTTTTTTTTAAATATATAATATCAATATCTGAGTACACTTAATTATATATTATATGCTCGCACAGATCTACTTCTTCCTATTCATGATTATGCTGTCGCAAGCTTGATGTAGCCAAAGACCAATTGAATTAAGCTGAGAGATTACAAAACACTTTTATTCGGTTTATATTGGGATGAGGCAAATATAACCACATTTCACAATTTTATTCTATTCTTAATTAGTTGCCCGTCTGACTTCGTAGGAATATGCACATCTTCTCTATTCTGTACTGTGTGTTGTTCAACCCTTTTACTCCCTCTTCATCACTTGATATTCATTAGATGATGACGGTGATGACGACGTCTCAGTGCTTTTATTTATGTGCTCCGTATTTTGTTGTTCGATCACTACTATTTTAGCTATCTCTATAGCTTTCTTTAGTGACAGATCAGACCGTTGTAATAATCTTTGATGTTTGGCGAGCTACTCTAACACATATTCGCTGTAAATTTATCACTGACCAATGACTATTAATTCAACGAAATCGCATTTTAAACTGTAATTTTCTAGACTCGTAATAAAGTTGGTTATATTGTCGTGTTTGCTTTGTTTTCTCATAAAAAATACATGTCAGGCCATAGTTAAATTTTTCCTCGGTTCGAAATACTTGTTACATTTATTAATGAGGTCTTCTAAAGTAATTTCTGTTATTTTAATGTTGAACAAAATTGTTATTTTTCTCTATTTACACTTCTTATACATAACCAGTGGCTAATACTCCTTATATATATCCAGAGGCTAATAAATATAGTTCAAAATATGGTTGCCATTTTTTCCGCGTTAAATTGTTATTTATTTCGTTGTTTAGAAAAAACTTCGGTAGGTAAAACGTTTGAATTTTTATCTGCCGTTTTAAAACTTTTGACAGGAAACACGAATTTACGAAAAAATTATACCTATTTAAAGTTTTAAGAAGCGATATACCACGTTTATGTTTAAAGCAAGCACTTCTAAAACCATGTATTATTGTTATAGTTGTTTTTTAGGCTTTGTTTATACACCTATATACTATTTACGTATTAATTGTCACTGAGTTAACTGACTTGCTCACACGCAGTCTTAAAGCGTACTGTTATGAAGGATATAAGATGAGATCATAAAGATACACACAATATATATGCAATATTAGTTTTTATGCAAAAACAACACACGAAGCTACTGAAAACACGAAATTGTTAACAAAACTTTTTGATTTTGACAACTAACAGTGCGCGTACTTTTCCTACAGATAATAATTTATTGATTTTTAGTAGTGATACTAAACTTTTAATAAATAAATAAAGTGATTAAAAATTATAGGACAAAATATAGGATAAATCTTAAGCAAGAGTGTATATTACATGTAATATTTAATCTCTTTTCAGTTTGACCATAACCATTTTTTAATAAATGTTCTACGTGTATCTTCAAATTGACATAACTTTATAATTTATGAACCGATTGAAATAAAACAAACACTAAATGTTAAGTGAAGTTAGCCACAATACATTAGTGAAAACCGCACTCAAATCCGTTAAGCCGTTTTTAAGATTAGCGTGCACAAACGCACAGACAAACAAACAAACAGACAAACAGATAAACAGACAAAAAATCTATTAATCATTGTTTTGGGTTCTATTGTGTTTATAATGATCCCCGATAAAAGTTTTACTCATTTATCTTCCATGTACAGACATCGACCAGTTACAGATTTATTATATGTATAGATAGATATATGATATACATCTCATGGGTAGGTATTAAAGGAGGAGTGGGTTTCAGATATATTAAGTAATTACATTAATATTTTCGTAATGATAATAATAATATAGAGAGTAAAAGTAAATAGGATATATGAAAACAAAAATCTTAATAAAAATTTTCAAATAATATTCAACGTTCATTTCCATAGAATATTTCAATACTAAACAGAATGCATACGTAGCTTCCCTGTTAGTTTATAAAAGCGCAAAAATTAATACCGCTTGGTTTGTTACGTTATTTTTCCATTACGAATTCCCGAATGAGTTACGCTATTCACTACGAGAACATTTACTTCCCTATCTCTATTTCCAATACCGGGAATTAATCTACTAACAAGAATCATGTTTGACGAAAATTCTTTCAAATTAATGAACTACATTCCGTATTATTTCACGTTGAATCTGTGAAAGTATTTCAATTCATGTTTATTGAAAGAATTTGTAATTAGAGAACACCAGGTCATCAATATGCGTTTCGATAATAAAATAAATATATTTTTTAATTATTATTATGAGAGTAGAGAGCGGTGGCGGAGAGGGGGCGAGACGGCATAAGAGAGTGTCTTGCCGTATGACGTCACGGGATACAAATCGATTTTACCCCCAAGGCCCGTGAACAGATGTTTTACATCAAAGATTACCAAATCAATGTAGATTGCAAGCATAAACTATGATATGTAGTATACTTGGTGGTAGAGCTTTGTGCAAGCTCGTCTGGGTGGGTACCACAGATATTTTACCGCAAAACAGCGGTACTTGGTATTGTTGTGTTCCGGTTTGAAGGGTGAATGAGCCAGTGTAATTATAGGCACTAGGGACATAACATCTTGGTTCCCAAGGTTGGTGGCGCATTGGCGATGTAAGCGATGGTTAACATCTCTTGCAATGCCAATGTCTATGGGCGTTGGTGACCACTTACCATCAGGTGGCCCATACGCCAGTACGCCTACCTATACTATAAAAAAAAAATGTTGTCGATGCAGCTCCGTCAACAAAATGATGGAGACCTATGGAATATAATTTTACACATGCTGAGTTACTCTGTCAGTGATGGTACGCAATTGTAAACAGTCAGTTACATACTTTAAGCTTTTTTTGTGAATCACGTAAGCTGCTTATTAAATTAAAATAACAAATTAAATCTTATTATTATATAATTATTACTAATCAATGTTTTTAGCAGTTGAAAAGTTAAACAATGCTTTATATATCTTCTTTTTTTGATTTCAAATTGATGGTAACAGAAAGTGCTGGTGTATGGTGTTTATTCGTAAGGCCGTTAGTTTTTATTTATTGCTTCGTAAGGCTTGTTTTCAAATATCGCATTTGATTAAAGTAACGTTTCTACGAACATCATTGATCTCGTATATAATATTATAAATACGATACGAGTCTCGAGAAATCGTCGCCTAAATAAATATACTTGTTATTTAATCCTCTCTTGAAGTAATATTTTGAAAGAAATTGCGTAAGTGTTTTTCCTGGGTATTGACTATTCCACGGTAGACATATGTTTTTTTTAGAATTATCATTTTTTTGTTTAATCTAACTAGATTAATTGTAACGACACAGTAAAACTTGTTTTAAATAAGTCGGGAATAAACAGAATTTTATTCGAAAATTTGACTACAAATTTTGATTATTAGTTTCCGCGCGCGGCTTCGACCAACGTATGAGGTATGAGAGGGTAGATTTTAAGTCCACTATGTCATGTATAAGTTACAATGACATGCATACAAACAAATTAACTTCCGTATTTATAAGATTATTTAAGATTTACTTAATTTTAAATATCGTTTTGTTCTGAGTAGGACTACGGATTTTCTGACACAACTATGATCAACAATGATCGTTACTATAAAATGAAATATAAATCAATAATGAAAACTTGTATTAGATTGTAGTTTTAGATTAGGTAGGCTAGGGAAAGATTAAATAAAAAAAATGGAGTGTGGTTACAATGACAAACATATTTATATAACTTTTTATTAGAGAGAATGACACTAAAGAGAATTAGCGTCATTAAGATCGGTCTACGTTCTTATTTTCAAAAATCAAATCCCTAAATATATTAATTGATTATAAAAAATTATATACATACAAAACATAGAAACAAACACAATATAAAAATGTTTAAAGAAAAAGCTGTTATATTAAAAGCATAAAAGGCAATTACATAAAGGATCTCAGTTGTCAAAACGCTCCAGCATAATGCATTTCTGTAAACATACAAAATTATACAACAGACAATAGATATTTCCGTCTCTGCACGCCATTTTGCAATTTAATGCTTTTGCTGTCATTTGCCAGAGACGATGCGAAGGCATTATGTGTTAAGTTGTGAAATATTATGCAAGATGCCACAGAATATAAAAACAAAACCGGACAGTAATATTGCATATTTTATCCACAAACATATGCAATGAAAAAAAAAATTTACAATTAATGTGAATATAATATAAGCAACAATAAGTATTACTTTTTCAAAACACTCACCGTAAGCTGCTTCATTGCGGTTTGTTGAATATATACATACTTCAGAAATTCATCAGACACATGCAGGTTTCCTTACGATGTTTCACCGTCAAGCAATTAATGAATTATTAATATAAATTTAGCACATTAAAGTTCAATGATGAGTGTCCGAATAGTTAGGATTAATATATACATAAGCTATCTCGGATTATATTTATATAAATATGTAAAAGTCAATAATTTTGATAGTAAAAATATATTAAATTAATGAAATAAAAATGTCTGTAATCGTGCTTCATTTTTTTTTTTCGTTCGAAAAGTGAAACTTTTGTTTTTTTTCGGCTTTGTTTTTGTTTCGTCTTTTACTACTTTTTGAATAGCAATAAATTAAATAATATTAATTATAGCTTCTTTTCTATTCTCTCATCTGTAATATCTTATTTTAATAATAATTATTATACGTATAGTGTATATTTTATCTAGTAGTTGTCTTATTCATATTATTAATCTGTGTCACATTTTTTGCTTCCCATGAAAAATGTAATACTTGTAAAACATCCACGCCCACTAATGTTAGTTCTTAAAGCTTAACATGCAATGCTGTGATATATAATTTGTGAGAAAGTTATATTTCTACCTTGACATGTTCCAAAAATTAGTAAGTATATTATATACTAAACGAGTTATCGATTATATTTTATTGTATAATATTATAATTTGTATGTCAAAAATATGTAAATGCATAACAAATCGGCCAATCTTAAGGTGATAAATAAATAAATGTAAATAAAGTAAAATAATGAAATCGTCTATTTACTTTGTATCTCTATTACATTTCAGAACTTCAATTGTTTCCTTTGTGTGATCACGTAGAAAATGTATTTCTTACGTACTACACGCAAATAAAAATTTCCATTAGTACAAAGAAAACCACGTTTTTATATCCTTTTTCCTGGTTATTCCGTCAACTCGGAAGACAAATGAAATATTTTCCCCGGACAAAGCATTGTAAGAGTTTTTTCTTTTTTACGAATGAAATATTGGGGTATAAATCAAACGGGTAACGTAACTGACTCTTGTAATGGCGCGTTTACGTAAACAAATAAACAAGGCGTTTGAAATTGCAATTAATTTTAAGTACAAATTACTTCGATAATATTTCATGTGATTTAAATGCTTGAAAGCATAAGGTTAGCTAATATGATTTTGAACATAATAACATCTTTGCAATTAACTTTAATCACTATATAATCTCGACTAAATAAATAAATAAAGTTTAAATACTTTAGTATATTATAAAATAACAATTCCTTGAATTAAGCGAAATAAGCATATATTTGTTTATCTCTAACACCTGTTCCTAAATGGTCGCGGAAGTCTGGGAATACATTATTGGCTGCCGAGGCCGCATACCCTCTTGGGAGACTACGCCACTCACACTACTGTTAATGTTAGGTTACAGTAGAATGCTAACGATATAATATTTAGGTAAACATTTTCATTCATTAGTAGAAAAACAATTTTATCTGGTACATGGCTGGATAAGACCACGTGAATCTTAAGAGTGCGTATAAAATTTCAAATTTCAACCGCTCGTCCCTTACACTTCCTCTTCCAAACTGATTTCACTTTTATGCTTTTTCCATTTTCCACGACCGGTATTGTATTATTTTTTGCGTTGTAAATATTTTACATGAATATGGTATAGTCATTAAACTATAATGTTATAATGAATACAAAGCTTAATTCCGTAGTTCCGTCTCAACAGCGCCGCAATAACTTATTTAAGAAACAAATATATTATGCTTGAAGTATGGGTGACATGTTTATCTATGTTTAATTTAAATAAAATGTAGGAAACGCCACATGATTTTTATTATTACAAGAATATTTATTAATTCTCTGCTGTGCAACTCCCTTCTCAATTGTTCTCACACTTTTAATGTTTGCCATTTAAATACCCAAAGTTTACCTTCCCATTATTCTGATTTCTTAGACACTTTTTCATGTGCTCCTGTAGATGCCATTCTTGCTGATGCTGTTTTTAAACATGGTCAATTGTTGGCTCCCGGATTTTCTCGACATGACCTCTTATATTTGGCATATAAGCTAAAATCGCCTAAAATGAAACCTCCAACTGTGTGGATGCGCAATTTTGCTAAAATCGAACATGAGGTTTTAATAAGGGACGCTAACTTACTAGACCTATCACTGGTATACAGTTCTTCGTCACTTGACGATAAAGTCTCCCATTTTAACTCGTCCATTCTATCGCTCTTTGATAAACATGATCCACTGAGACCGGTTAAGATAAGACGGCCACCTGCACCGTGGATAACAAAAGCGTATGGCCATGACACGTAGTGATCGCGCCTTCCGGAGATACAAAAACGACAGAAGCGCTGAATATTGGGATATTTATAAAGTTTCTCGTAACAAGTGTAATATGATGGTGAGAACTGCAAAGCGCCACTACTGTCACAGTAACATTTCAAATGCTTCTACGGCCGCTGTATGGAACTTCCTTCAAACCATGGGCTTTAACAAGCGCAAAGGAGAAGTTGTTTTCTCATCACTTTCTCCTAATGTTTTAAATCAACATTTTTCCTCTACTACACTTTTAAGCCCAGATATTAAATTAACGACTATTTCTGAAATTAGGTCTATGTCCGCTGTTTCAAGTGATAACTTTTTCTTCTCTCCGGTAACTGATGATGAAATTCGCAAAAATATATTTTCAATTAAGTCTAATACTACTGGTTTTGATGTTATCAATCAGTCAATGATTATCTCTATTTTAAATAAAGTACTGCCTGCTATCACTCACATTGTTAACTTTTCCATGTCTTCCGGGATGTTTCCTGTAATTTGGCGCAAGGCTTTTGTCTTTTCTCTTCCTAAAGTCTCTAACCCTAGCCAGTTAGCAGATTTTAGACCTATCTCTATCCTTCCCTTCTTGTCCAAAGTTCTCGAACTTATAGTTTATAAACAAGTGACCTCTTTCGTCTATAGTAACAATATTCTTAGTTCATTTCAGTCTGGTTTTCGGTCCGGTCATAGCACTACCGCTCTTTTAAAGGTCACCGAGGATGTTCGGGATGGTATGGAGAATAGAATGGTTACCATTTTAGTCTTAATTGACTTTTCTAACGCTTTTAACATGGTTGATCATGTCCTTGCTATACTCGAATATCTCAAGTTTTCGCCATCAGTTCTGGAGTGGTTCTCTTCATATCTTCGCGGACGCCAGCAAGCAGTTAGATTGGATCAATCTCTCTCTGACTGGTTTGACCTTCATACTGGCGTTCCGCAAGGTGGCATTTTATCTCCTATTATTTTCTCTCTGTTCATTAATCTCCTTACGACTTACATCAACTGTTCTTATCATTTTTACGCCAACGACTTGCAGCTCTACTGTCAAACCAAGTTGGATGACATAAGTAATGCTGTCGCAACAATTAATAGCAATCTAGCTAATGTAAATACTTGGTCTTGGTTGTAACTAATCTAGGCTTAACATCTTTGCCTCCGTTTTGTTCAATGACATCAATATTCCTTACCGCCATCATGTAAAAGACCTTGGTCTTCATATTGATTCCATATTAAGTTGGTCAGTGCATATATCTGAAATCATTCGCTCAGTCACAGCCACGTTAAGGTGTCTGAATCGACTTCGTAATTTCCTTCCCATCAAGACTAAAATTTTACTTGTGCACGCTTTGGTCTTTCCCATAATTGATTATGCAGACGTATGTTATTACGACCTCAATTAAATTCATCTGAATAAACTTGATCGTCTCTTAAATAACTCTTTGCGCTTCATCTTCAGTCTTCGTAAGTTCGATCGTATATCTCAGTATCGTGATAAATAAAAATGGTTTACAATTCGACAACGTAGAGACTTCCGTTTACTATCTTCTCTTTTTTCTATTCTCTTTGATCCTCTCTCTCCTGATTATTTGAAAGGGAAATTCAAATTTATGTGTAATAATCACAACCGTCAGCTACGTTCTCAGGATTCTTACCTTCTTTCTGTCCCTATTCATACTTCTGGTTTCGTTTCTAACTCTTACCCCGTTCAAGCTGTCCGATTATGGAACAAAGTACCCGAGCATATTAGAAAAGCAGCCTCTAAATTTATCTTAAAGACTCGTCTACGTGAGCACATCTATAATGCATCTATAATGCACTATTATTATTTACATGTTTTTAATATAGTAATTATAAATTGATATTTATTTTGTAGACACTGCGTATGTATGTATATGTTTATTTATTCTATAGTTTTATATATAAGTACGTGTATTGTTGTGTAGTGTTATTTATTAATTACCGCCTTCGCTGATTTCTGGTTGACCTAAAGGTTGAGTTGACTGGCAGAGAATGCCTCCAGGCATTAAGTCCGCCTTTTGTCCCATGTACTCTGTGGTGGTCAATAAACTTTTTAAATAAATAAATAAAACGAAAGGATTTTACAAGAAATGGCCGGCCTGGCCTGGCTTATTTGGAAATGTAATTAATTATTTATTAAATGTTTTGTTTTATTAACCATATCATTATTAGTATAAATCAGAAAAATGTAAAGATTAGAAGAGATTTTGTGATTTTTTTTTTTTTTTTTTTTTTTTCCCTACCTAGGATAGGTCGGCCTGCCATAGAGCGTCACGGTAGCATGCGCAAGCGATCCCGTGGCGCTCCCGTTAAGACGGGAAGGGTACCGCTGGGTTTTTAGTGGGTATTCCGATGACCGGGGCACACTCGGTGCCTTGGACATACGGCGAGTCCCACATACCCCCCCCACTGTTCCCGTGGGGGGAAACGCGTCATGCGTTTTCCCAGCGTCAAAAAAAAAAAAAAAAAGGTCGGCCTTCCATCACGGTAGCATGCGCAAGCGATCCCGTGGCGCTCCCGTTAAGACGGGAAGGATACCGCTGGGTTTTTAGTGGGTATTCCGATGACCGGGGCACACTCGGTGCCCTGGACATATGGCGAGCCCCACATACACCACTGTTCCTGTGGGAGGAAAGGCGTTATACGGTTTCTCAGCGTTAAAAAAAAAAGGTAGGCCTGCCATCATTCAATACCGTATAACAAATCAGTTAACCTGGTATTTAATTTTTACCGTTACATCTGAATGTTGTCTCCATTACAAGCTCTTTATCATAAAAATAAAACACACAAATAAAATTCGAATCTATTCAAATGTAAAAAAGTTATATCAATCGGCTTAGTGCACTCATCATCAATAGGATATATCTATCTATAAGTATATTGATTTCGATTGATCAATTACAATTAAATCAGGTAATTTAAAATGTATTCGAAAACAAAAGGATTGTTAAATAGAGTTGAAACGAAACTGAATATAGACAGTTTTTATTTGAAGGAAGTTGTTTTTCAAAATATTAAGTTCATTTGTTTTTAGAACAAAGTATTTCTTTCAAATGCAATGACAGAGAAATCGACAAGGACGATGCAGTTGCGCGTTGAAAGTGGGTCACCTATTGAAATAAAAGAAAGTCTTGATCGCTGTCTGCACAAGACATTTGTTGAAAAGAGTATAATATTGCACATTTAAAAGGATGTTGAACTAATTACATTCGACTAAATCTCCAATAAAAAAATTAAAAATTTAATGTTCGATTTTTAAAAATTCTTCGTTGATCTTTGGGGTTTTGATAATATTTAATGATAGAAAGAACCATAAGTATCTTAAATGACAAAGCTAGCACGACACGTTCATAAAATTTTCACTACGCTGAGTGGTAAAAGTGGAAGCAGGTGGAGCAACGTCGAGATAGCATGTCAAATTAAATTCCTTGTATACTAAGAGCAAAGCGTAATACGTAAACTGCGGTCGGCATGCAACACATATACCAGTATGCACGTTTGATCTCGAAGGCCGGAGTTTGTATACGGATGAAATAGGGAGTCAGGCGAGCTGCCAGAATTAGTTTATATTGACTCTGGAAGTGGGATTGTGTGTTTGACGGCAAAGTAATTGATATATAGAAGATCAAGTGTAAGCTTAGTATTTGCTTATCATTTAAACAATTTATCCGAAGATAGAAGCATAATTAACGTTAATTAAGGCAAATGAACATATATTTTTGAAATGTTTAATATTTATTTATTCGAATTTAATTATTCAAATTTTACAGATCACCTAAAATTATTATATATTACATTTTTTATTTTAATTTAAATATTATTACGTGTCGTATTTTATTGAGGGCTGAACTTGACAAATCTCATCAAGTTCATTGGTAAACCAACTATTTGAATTCGTTATTCAATTTTCCAATATATATTGTATTACATATTAAATCAGTTCATATTCTTAACACAAAAAGCCTTTGACACCATTTATTTCAGTAATGCGTCATATACAGTGACGTCAACGAGCTACCGGTACTACGAGAGCATATTTCATCGCGTATGTCGTGACCTTGTTGTACCGGGCAGGCGCACTGGGTGCATCTTTGTATGCACTGAAGATCTGTCTTTGATTGCATTGAGACAATTCTTATTATGAACGTGGATCTATTTTCTATTTCTCTTGAAAAAAATAGTTTCATGTTATGTAATTCTATGAAATTATTTTATATGTTTATTATAAATTATCTTTGAACTTAAAATCCAATTCCTTTATTCAACTTAAACGATCGGCTTGAAAAAGAAAACATCCTGACTTGAGAAGAGGCGACTAAAAAAACTCAGCGATGTTTTTTGTCTTATTTTGTGCTAGTTTAAACTTTTCAGTATAATAAAAAAGTAACCAGTTGATCGTTTCATATCCACAATAAATATGACATTATGTACAGTCAGCACAAAAATAACCGTCAAGTACTGGTTCTCGACAGTCATATTCAAACTTTATATTTTATTTCGATTTATATTTAGTTAAGTTCGTTGACAGTAGTAACGTAGGATATAACTCCTATCGATAAAATATGAAAACGGCAGATATTTACTAAATACATATAACAGTGTTAAAGTAAATATTAAGATGAAATATTGGATCGGTTTGCATTAGGAACGTGAAGGAGCCGTTGGGAGGTTCTAAGATATAATGGTTCATGTTTCTGTAATAACATTCTCATTCAATCTTTATATTGGAACATAGAAATACCTACCCAGGTGGACCTACAAAAAGCCAAACTCTAAAACTTTGTTTTAAATTAATAATTATAATTAATGTACAAAAAAATGAGTGCCCGTATTTTTTAACGAAGTGTTAAGTAATGTGACCACTGAGCAGCTTAGACATGGCGAGCTAAACTAATCAACCGGATACGAAACAGCGTAGTCGGTCACACATTCGTTCATCCATGTGGATAGCCTGCATTTTTGGGGGTAACGCTAAAATAAAAATAATTATAGTGAAAATATCTCATGTAATGTAAATGTTAATTATGATGTGTTAAGAATGAAGTCATCCAATAATGTAATTCGAATATTTGATGTCGTCTTTGATAATTGTTTTTCCTTTTACTATTTTTTTTTAAATTCAGACGATTAAATTGTATTGAAATTTGAAGATAAAACACAATCAAGGAGTGCTACGACTATATATCCTGTGCGTAAAATCACACTAATTCACTTCCCTATAACGTTGGAACACATCAATACCACAGCGTGCGGTAGAACAATTCATGAGTCAAATAAATAAATATAAAAGTAAAGTAAGATGTTAAACGTTAATCATCTTTCAAATTTTTTCAAATCATCTTATGATTAGAAAAAAGCCTTTACAAAAACAATTATTTATTGAGTTTTACTTAATACGATACTCCTCTCCTCCTCCTTAACTCCGTTTTGACAGTAGGCAATAAAGTAAAGAGACAATTTTTATTTAAGATTTCATTGATTTAATTATTTTCAAGTTAAACGTTTACAATTGAAAATTTAACCAAAATTTAAGGCCTAATAAAAGTTTGAAAGCACAACGAATAGATTTTCTTGACACAGAACAATTAAGTGAGCAAATTGCCAATTACTATTTAAATAAATTGTTTGAGGCTCTGTCAAAAATGGAGTCAAGTTTTTTTTGGCTAACAAGTAAAATGCACTATTTAATCTGTAGCATCGGAAGCGGGGGAGCCAAGGGCGTCGCGACGTGTCCCCGTTGGCTAATTTTCATAATAAAACCATTCCCACAAATGGACCCGTTCCATTCTACGCCAATTTGTTTTATGCTACCTCTCTTATTCAACTCATTGATTTTATTAAAATACAAAATGGATAAAATTTGTACATTTTACTTACATTTGTTTAAGTGGATTAAATTACAGCGTTATTTTTTTGTTTCGTTAAAAAAAATTACGAGGACAATTTAAAGCGAATATAACTTCGAAGTGCAGATTCTTCTGGTTTATTTTTATGTAAATTGGTTAATTTTTTTTCAGTTAGGCGTTACAAAGAAACGTGTCATTTATTAATATGGATTTTTATAAGTATTTTTTGTATAGAGATTTTATCTCAATTTCTCTTGAAATAAGCACAAAGTACGGGATATCCTACCCTTGACATCAGGCCAGGTATGAAAGCAATACTTGTTCGAAGTATGGGGTCAAAGTTAAGTGCTCTTCAGCTTTCCAGAAGATCAATGCGACGCCGCCCTAGAGTAATAAAGATTTTAATTTTAACTATAAAAATGAATGAGAAACCGTATTTTATAGTAATATAATAAATATTATCCGTTTGTGTATTTGCATGTTTGTTACACGGTTTTTCATTCGAATGAAAATATATCATATTATATATTTATATTATTAAAAACCAAAAGTAGGATAATTAAACATAAAAAATTAATAACACTCAACTACTTTACTTTTTATAATTCAAAATAATAAAATCACCGTTAATACATTAACAATTTAATTATTAATTACTGAAAATAATATTCCAATAAATTCTAATTTAACGCTATTTCTAATCTTACACTTACTAAAACTAACATGGACACATCTAACCAACACAAACGTTTTGATTAATTAGAACTAAGCAATTATTACGAATTACGAAACTAATAAAATTTAACGATAAAATTAAAGGGACTCTGAATATTATAAAAGCAACTATCTAACGACCGCCGCTCGTAACTGCCCGCACAAAAGTGAGTCTGATGATGTTGTGATCCCTCTGACGTAGCTTCTTTCTTCTACACGACACTTAACATATAAGACAACCAACATCATGTTACATCGAATGTAACATAAATTGAACAAATGTTAACATGTAAAAAGAAGTATCGATAAAACAATTTAACATCGCTCGATGATTGATGATGATTTGCACCCTGAATCTACCCTAATGATGTATTATGACAAACTGCCATTTATTTAAAAGCGCGGTACTCAATAATGAATAATTCACTCGTAAAAACGTTGCAACGAAGGTCTTATTTCAGCCATCCAAATAATTCGTTTATTTGCTCATTTTATATACCTCCCTAACGATATGACTTATTGGAATTTGATCGAGTTTCCCTCGGGAAAATGGAATATTGTGGACTGTTAAAACATATTTTATGTTTCAATGTTTTTTTTTTTTCCGAAACTACGACACAAATTTCTTTTGATTGATTATAGGGTGGGAGTATTGAGTAAGAAAACAAATGTAGAAACAATATTTATTTATATTGTTTTCGTTTTCAATGCCACAATAGCCACAAATAAAATATGTATTGTATTAATACCAGCCTATAAATGTCCTTGCTTGGTGAAGGGTAGGTGAACAAACATGTGACAGATTTTCATCCAAAACATGCAAATTTACGATATTATCCTTTACCACTAATATATTAATTGTAAAATAATTTAAGCACATGAAACTTCGGCAGTCCGGTATGAAACCGCAAACGTTGATTAAGATCCAAGTGTTCTAACTTCCCGTCCATGTCACTTGTATTAATATCAGTTCTTAATTGGCGTGAAGTTAGTTAGTTAACAATATTATCAAATGTTCTAAATAAGCGGCAATTACAAAGTGATTGAGATTAATTGATAGACAGCGGCTTTCACCTATTCAACATGCAAATGATATCACTTTCCATTTCAGAGTAGACAGCCCATCGGTGTGGCGAAAACGTTTAGTATTTGTAATCATGAGGCCAGTTACCACTTCGTTGGTAAATGTTCGTTTCATGTCAGTTAGAAATAGTAGTTTTTTTACGATTCAATTGATATTTGTTGTTTACTTTCGAAGCGGTTATTGATAGCCAGCGTTCTCATTGTGATATTTCTATATGTCGTGGGCCTATTTATATAATTCGGCCTTACATTTTTTTGTTGACGTACACATGTTTCTCATTGCCTTCGCCGTTTGTGAATGAATTTTATCAATTCTAGTGTATGTTATAGTTTATAGGTCAAAAATGTACCATTCCAATGTAAAATTCAATGTTGAAAATATCAATAACTTGTATCGCTGTTGTGCTTTAAAAAGTGAGTGAGCCAGTGTAATCATAAGTATATTGTGAGTAACAGTTTTGATTCCGTGGTTGATGGAGCATTGACCTTATAACTTGAAGTGCCAGTGTCTGTGTAGGTAAAGTTCGTCCGCCTTCCTAAAACAAATAAAGAAAAAATATAAAAGGTAATAATGTGAAGAATATTTTACTACTTACAAAACAAACGTCGACATTTACGTATTTCTTTTCCGCTCACGTCACTGAGTGGGCAGGAACATTGATATAGCCTCGGTTTACATAACTCACTTTACATGTATGCGATATGCAAGTATATATGAATTACAAACAGAACTGAACAACGTACAAGTCTTCACCCCATTCATAAAACATGACACGAGCGAGATAATGGAGGAGCACGACTGCATGACGTAATTACGTAAAATGTGATTATAATATTCAATGTTAGTCTAAAATAAAAAGCACATTGCCTTATCTTTTACTTGTAAATTAATAGATATTCACACTGTAAGAAAGATCAGTGATTCACGGACACGGTGGAAGAACTTTTTCATATTTATCACTGTCGCTAGCTACACTGGCTCATCTCTCATCATGCAAACTATAATAACAATATATATTGAGTAGTCTGATTAAAGTGTTTCTTTTTCGCAACAGAAAAAAGCAAAAAAAGCCTCAAAATATTATATCACAATAAGTTGGTTATGAAAAGTGAGTAATGAAGTGAATTTTTACAGAATCACACTGCAGGTGGTAATTCATACTTTGACTATAAATAAGTCATGGTGTTGTATCAATAAAGATATATATTTGAATTGGATAAGTTGTATTTATTGATTTTCGAAAATTACCTTTCCAAGTAATTGATAGAAATTACTTCACGTGACTAATAAAACGTTATTGATTCATGGTACACATAATTACTTGAATAAATCTTGTTTCAAGGCTATAATCCTAACAATATATTTAATAAAAATGAGTATATATAATTAAAGCATTAAATTTTTATACGGGTTCCGTTTACACAGCAAGTTAGCACAAAGAATAAGGTTTTTGAAAATTTTACCTCTAAGTTAGTGCTAAAGAAAATGAAAGTTTGAATGAAAGTTTCGTCATTTTTAAGAAATATATATGGAAATTAGTAGTAGTGGTGAAGTTTGTACACGAGTGGCAAGTAAAGCGATAGGTTTTAATAATTTATAACAATATTGTTTTCTTTATATCTTCGAATGTCGATAGGTCTCAAGGGTGGATGCATATAGAACGAATCGATGCGTCATATGAATGTGTTCCCAGAACTCTTGCAACGGTTATGACGTGACCGATTCTGTGAAATTTTAATGGTCTCGTCGATTGCCTTTTCCGGAAAGTTGAGCAAGTTAAGGATTAGTCGCAATATTGATTTAAAAATGTATCAATTATTACTTATATTTCTTTGTTACTTTACACCTAACAGCGAGTCTTCCCCTAGATAAATACTTACCCAGTTTTATAATTACAATTTATTTAGTATGCAGGAAAAATTACGTCAATAAACGATACGATACTATCTTTTCCATTATTATTTATTACTTATTTCGACCTTGAACATTATCGATTGCTTATATAAGTGCAGAGTAATTGTATGAAATATCCTATGAATAATAAATACGAAAAGCTTAGAAAATCGTGTATAATAACGTCAGAATTATAAATTGACAAACTCATACGGAGCTTTGACATTGGGTTTTATTGTAGGGAAGTATAGTCGAACAAATCGTTGAACGTTTCGCGGAAAACATTAAAGCCCTGAAAATACACAAAATAATATATTTTTTACCATTTCAATGTTCTTAGAATGCAGGCAAGCATCAATTTGTGTTTATAATTAATCTCGCGCTAAGCGACAGGAAAACAATGCGAGGAAAAAGGCTGCAGGTCTTTCAGTGCAAATCAGTCCCATGTGGTACACATCTACCTTGGAGCAGCGTAGTTGAATAAGCTCCTAAACCATTTCTTCTCAAAGGGAGAGGAGGCCTTAGTCCAGCATTTCGCACATTTACAATAAAATAAAATGAGTTACGTAATTTTTCCAATAAAAATGTATGTCAATAAAGTGTCTTCTATCATTCAAAATCGATTCATTTAAATATTTATATGTAACCTATTTATTATCGCGTTTGACTTAGTTTAAAATTAAATATACAACATTTTTTGTACAAGTTTTATATGTATTGTCTGTATGTATTTTCGACTTATAATACTTGTGCAAAAATATGTGAATGAAATTGAAATAAAATCGTTATATTTATTTGATCGTGATAATAAAATATCTGAACTCCAATCTTTTGGATATTAGTAACTCATTAGACAGCATTACCGTTCACTGTAAGTAATCTCACTGCACCCGAGATTATTTTTATCAGTGAAAAAGCCGCCTTTGTATGCAATTTTATTTTCTATTATCCGTGAAACTTGTATTTTTGTAATTAAGTGCATTAAGGTACCCGTCTAGCTAATACCCGCCATGCTTTGGAGATAATGTAGATTCTATTAGATTGTGAAACGTGGTCTCGTAGTATTTTACTTATTCAGTTTCTGAACTTATCAGAAAATATTTTTGTACCGTCAGAAGATTTTCTTTCTTAAATAAATAAATCTCCACTCAAGTGTTGTCTATCCCTGTCTTCTACCTTTTCTATTGTTTTGATTGATTTTATTTTTGATGTAATGGTAATTTGTAATTTCCGTGCAGTATTATAATTTTGACTGTCATAATGTTAACGTATTTAGTTACGTGGGTAACTTATCAAGCTTAAGTCAAAGGTAAAGCTTTTACATGCAAAATTATCACGTTTATTAGTATAACATCACATAATGTTGTACAGAAAAATTTGTATGATTCAAAGTATGATTTTTTTCTCACACAGTATAGGTATATCATTTTACTTAACGACGTTTGAAATAATTTATTCATAAAAAACAGCGCTGTCTTGGCAGTTGCAGTGGCACAAACAATCAATATATTGTCTATATAAAGGAAATGCTGGAAAGTAAGAATAGTTAATCGTACGAATCTAAGGAACTACCAGTCCGATTTTTTTGAATTACATACCCTTTTATTGAAGAAGGCGACTAAGTCTGGCTAAGCAGGGAAGTATGTAGTAGCTATAAATGTTAACAAATACACACACATCGACAAACTTTACGCATATACTCATTTGTGTACAAAACGGATACGTATGTTCTAAATTTAAAACGTCGCACGTCTAGTTATTGAATAAAAGTTTTCTTCAAAGAAAGTATTTTGTAAGACAACTTTTATTTTAATAGTTTTAAATTCGGTGGATTAAGCTTTTTGTGTTATTTTATTCGCGTGTATTAGAAATTGATACTCGGGTATTCGATATTATTTTGTGAAACTATTTATTTTCTGACCCTTGTCCTATTTGCATAAAATATTTTATTAATATCTGTAAATATTTAAAAAAAATAGCACAAAAATCCGAATACACTTGCGTTTAATAACGAGTAAATAAATCTAAACTATAAAAGTCGGGGGCTAATTAGACGCGTGTCTTATAAATCGATTGTACTAGCGCTGAGGCGGTTCATTCGACCTTGTACTTCGGCATGGCGGGTTTCATGATATCTACGCTTAAAGATGTCGCGATGGCACGCACGTTGAATGTCTATATCAGGCAACGAAATTGTCTCAAAAAAATTTCATATAATTTATATTAAAATGTTTTTCGTTGAACACCAAAATACTTTTAAAATATAGATTTATAAATTATAAAATCGACATCTCCGTTTATCATAGCGAAAAGTTTAAAATATATTTATTGGCCCATATAGAAGTCCACCTACGTATGCTATAAAAAAAAATTTAAGCGTCTGTAGACTTAGTAGTGTCCCGGATTCGATCACGCGATGTGTTCTATTCGGCTAATATCACTGAGTTACATGTTTGTATTATAACATATGTTTTTGTCTGGTACAAGGTTATATTTTTGTAAGTAACTGTTACGGTATTTGTCAGGGAGGCGGAAAAGATTTTATCTTAAGTGTAGTATATTTTTGTTGCAGATAAATGGGATAGATATGGAGTGATTTGTGTGAAACGTTATATGACGTATCGATAAATTTAAATCACGCCTCGTAAAAAAAATTAGGGAAATTTGATTATTATTATTCCAAGTTAAGTAAACATTATATGCAAACCTCGTGTCTGTTAGTCTTTCTCGGTTGTCACGACGCTCGTCAAGTAAATAAGAATGGGTTTCATTTGTTCGATAAACATTAATCAATTATTTTAAACCAACATTTTTAAGAATGTTTGGAGACACAATGTTCACAACTATTGAAAATTTTATAAATAGTGGCTTAATAACTATTTTCAGTGACTCTCCTTAGTTCCCATTTTTTCCTCATATCCGCAATGTATTAACCATTTTCAATTTTATCTCATAACCATAGGGTTTGTGGGTCAGGTGTGATAAGTTAACCAACTTTAGTCTGTTAAAAAGCAGAAAAGAAGCATATTAATTAATATCTTAGACATTTCATCAAGAATTCAAGTTTCTGTTATGAATTAATTCGCTGTTTACATTCGAGCATAAATGTATTTAACGTCAGTTATATATAATTGGAATTAGTTTGCGTTTAAAGCAGCGACTGTTTGTAATTATATAAAATTAATATTGTTTGTAATGTCTGATATCAATTTCGGATTATATCGTGATCCAATGTGGATGATATTGCGTTTGCATGTTTGTCGCTAAATCGCTTTGTTTGCTTTGTTAAAAGCCGGACCGATATTGTAAACAGACGTGTTATGCGATTAAATCTTTATGTATCTTTTTAATTAAAAATCAGATTTTTTTTGTAATAATATTATTTTTAATATTCTGTTTTTTTCTTCTGGGTTTTATATATCAGTTTTTGACTGATTGCGAATATAAGTATGCAAAAATAAAGCTTCTTTACACTGTTTATAATTAATGCACTAAATTTATACATTAGCCTGTAAGTGAGGATCTGTGTGTATCTAAAAACTACATATGTATGCTAGATACACTAATAAGACAATGAGTTCTTGCTTTTCATTTTTTGGTTTATATTTAAAATATGTTATTTAATTATTTGACCCTAAAATCTAATGTTAACAATTATTTTTTTATATCTAATTCAACGTTCATAAAGTACCTTACCGAAAATGCGGTAATGTTTTTATTTTGGCCGCGTTTATTATGATTGCATTAAATATCCAACAAACCATAACTTGCCAACTAATTACGAGCACGAATTCCTCCTCAAATTACAATCTATGTGCACGGCAGTAATTTAGCCACAAAGACCACGACTTGGAATATAGGTTTTCTTTTGAAGTAAGGATATAGTGAATACCGTGAATATGTATACTGCAAAGCATAAATATAAATTTATTGAAATACGCTTGTAAGTTGCATTTTTATTATGTGAAATCGAAACTGTGTGATTGAGAATCCCTTATGCCAGTAATTACAATGATTCACTTACAAGTAATTGATTTTTGGTTTAAGAATAACAGATGTGCCATTTTTATAGATTGTGTTTGCACACGGTTCTACCACAAATGAAAGCCAACAAAACATAGATGCATATAAAACATTTAGATGTAATGTTTTAATTTATTTTATTATTCTGAACAATTATTTTATAAAGAGACTACATGGTAACGTATTATAATACATGTAATATTCATAGTTATATATTGAAGTCCATACAAATTAATTGAGTGAAATTGGCTTTCACCTCAAGTGTGATAATATTTCGAGTCATTTGCAGCCCTTACACGTAATAAACGTACATATTACGAGAGTACATTAGCCACCGATGTTAGTCCACTGCCAGATGGCGAAACGCCTGTAAAACCCGCACTTACCAACTGGCCTTTAAATGAAATTGACACCTAACCTTTAATGTAATACCGCATTGTGGTTAACTGTACGGTCGGGATGTTCAATAGACAAAGCTTATTTAAATTATGTTCATTTGTGTCAGAATTTTACGTCCAATATTCGGAATTGGAAAGCCAATACTTTTAGAGGCACAAAATCCATACCTATCATTTATCGTATTAATATTACAAAAAGGGTTTGGTAGTTGGTAGTTGGTATATGTATTGTAATTCTACAGCGCCAATGTCTATGGGTGAATTAAATTCCACCAAATCGTTACAAAATGAAAAAAAAATTGTTAGTGTTAATTTTAGGAATGAAATTGTTTTGGAACTGTATATTACGAAATAAAGATATACATGTTACAGATAATTTGAGTAATTAGTTTATAAAATAGAAGATTTTTTCGGAGGTTCTTCATGGCCGCTTTTCCATGACATGCTGTAATAGCTGCTAAATGTCAAGTCATAATAGCCTTTCAGTTAAGGGAGGCTAAAAAGTAACGGTAACCTAAGCTTTATGTATACCACAGATCGCAATGTGAAGTACATATATATAATTTTAAATGAAGATGTGCAATAGTAGCTGTAAATATGTTTATTGTTGTACTTAATATTATTTTAATTCATAAATATTGTATACTTTAAAAGGAGATAAATCAAACTCATATATTTCGAAAGGTGTAGCCGGCTCTAATGGTAATAAACGTGCATTTTATTTTGAGAAGTCGAATGGGCAGTGCAATAGTTATAAAAAAAGCTTGTGACGTGTTATATTTATCAGAAAGAAAATCATTTTACGTCAAAAGCGTTTCATTACATTTTTACTTAAAAAAAATGTTGGTTGACTGGCTCCTAGTAAATAGTAAACTAAATTTAAAAAATATATATAAGAAACAAAATTGTGAAAAACAAGCTAAATCATATTCGTTGGCTACTACGAGTATTGATCAAAGGTCCCGCGTTCGGATCGTCAAGTCGGCATCAAAATAGTTATTGGATTAATAAATTCACAGTAAAAGCTTGGAGGTAGGAAGCCAGCGCTGATATGTCTCGCAAATAATGTCAAACTGTACTTGTACTCTCTCATGTGTTTTACACACACATGTGCACTGCAGTATCTACCACGTAGCTTGTTACTTGTTTTTTTTATTGTATACGTAGGGTATAGGCGTACGAGCATTCGAGCCACCTGATGGTAAGTGGTCACCAATGCCTTTTTAAGAAATGTTAACCATCCCTTACATCGCCAAAGTGCCACCATCCTTGGGAACTAAGATGTTATGTCCCTTTTGCCTGTAATTACACTGGCTCACACACACTTCAAACCGGAACACATCAATACAAAGTACTGCTGTTTTGCGGTAGAATATCTGATGAGTGGGTGGTACCTATCCCCAGGCGAGCTTGCACAAAGCCACTACCACTGAACATTTGGGATTGTCCGATACCAACTTCAGTCAGGACTATTGGTGTTCTCTTAAACACGCTTAAATTTATTAAGAATCATGTAGAAAAGTTGTATTTGTAATCTAGGGCGTTTTAGTGTCTTATTCTAGAGCACTGCAGGTTGTCATGTTGTCCCGGGAGCACTTTAAGATAACAGTCGAAACTTTATCCAGAATAAATTCGATTATTCGAGCTAATGAGAAAACTTTTGTCCGTACCCAGTCTCTCGAGAACATTTAATTATGCTCTTTTATATTATTTTTTTCAAAACCCCGAGAGTTCAATGTCGCACTTGGATATTGAAGTGAGTTAACTTTGGTTCGAGTATTATAATTAAGGAAATGAAAGTAAATAAAGCAAGTAAACAAATGCTTCATATATTGAATGCATTTTATAGTTTGATATCGAAAAATATTTTCTTTGGGTGACATTATGAGGTATAGTATAATGATATATTATTATAGTTTAAAGACAAAACTGCAAGCAATCCCATCCGACTACAGATGGTCTTATTATGGAAATCAAGCGTATCAGACGTAAAGATAACTGACGGTTACATGTGAATTATACGTACACGTCCCAAAACCACATAAAACCTTCGGTATGTTATCTATATCAATAGAGTTATTTTGTAAGAACAAACTCGATCGTGAAATACTAAAATGTGATATTTGTAATAGTAAAATGATGACATTTTAAAGAAACAAAAGAAAATAACATATCCCTATAAGTTGGTTTTTAATAAGTGGAATACGAAAGAAGTTCTTACAGAAAAGCACCACTAGACTATTATTTCATATGTTGTTCACCTTCTATACTATGTAGTATATAATACTCAAATATATATTAAAAAGCAATAATAATTTTGATGAAATATAAAAATTATGCAAGTTTATTTAATGAGCAGTGTTTTTATATATAGTATAGACTTTTAATTTAGTATATGTATTTAAAATGAATGAAATACCATGGGTATCAAAAGCGATTACACAATGAGTTACATACATGTAATAGTTTCCTTATACAATTTATAGGATGTAGTACATTTCTTCGAATGATGGCGTGGGAAGAATTGTTTTCGGAAATGGTAATACCGGGAGTGCCGTGAGGCTGGCAACATTGGGGGTACTCCTATCCTAGTACGGCGTGTTTATTCTGCTTCTGCCGCGTATATCGACCGCCCGGCGCGCGCCGCCTCAGTCACCCTCGCTACCCGGACCGCGTCGCGCGAGCCCACGCACCCGTGACAGCTGCCGCCGATCACAACCTCAATATTTCACAAAACGTTACGAGAAAAAAATAACATACGTCGCATATGTGCAAAAACTATTATTAAGTAAAACGTATTATGATTTATAATAATAATTAAACGCTATAAAATATGCGACGCGCGTGAATGAGAAATAAAAGAGATTGTTGTGTCGTGAATTTGTGCTTTGCATGCTGAATTCTACATATCCGGCGGCTGTCTTCACGGTAAGATATTTTTTGTTTTCAACTATGAGCTAAGTAAATAATTACAAGTTATGAAATAATTAAAGGCCACTCCGGGACCTTGAAAGTAGCGCACAGGATGTCAAGACGTAGCATGTAGTAAACACTTTGTAAGAAAGCATGATAAGAGATCGTATCGTGTAGTTTTTTGCTTGTATTTCCTAAATGGGTTCACATTAGGTCAAGCGAATTTGAAACAACGTCAAGGTCGCCGTTTGTATTTATTATAAGAGAAATTTCATGAATAATTTTAGATAAAACTACATTTTATTCAAATTTTTGAGCTGCATTATATATTATTGAAAATAAGTGTACAAAGTCCAGTGCCTTCTACAGATGTCTACGTCGTAGCCGCAGTAGACGCTCGTAGCAATTAGTGTCATAATTCAGCCCGTTATTCACCTCTATGTTACAGAACGAAGTTAACTGTCAAGTAGTTGGTATCTTATCAAACACATAAAGTTTATTTGATATCACTTACTTTATGAACTAAATTTTTAGCGTACAATATTGCTCAATATCACAATTGTTATTACTTGTATTTTGCCTTGTTCATTTATCCTTTGAATGCTTTATATTATACCGACATATAATTAAATATTAATTGTCGTAATTTTACTCGAGTATTAGATAATTTTTCAAGCGATACCTACTAAAGTTTGATTTTCCGTTAGTTCTAGCGTGTTTTTATGAATTATACTCGATCTAAGCCTGTTATTACAAATCGTTGAAACATATTTATTAGAACGTAATTGTATTTGAAAAGATATTTGATATTGATATACAGTTAAAATAATGAAAGTACACTGTTTTAAAGTTTTTTAATACACACACTAAATAAGTAAAACAATCGTGAAAAATCCGACAACAGAAGTAGCATGGTGATTAAGCTCCAAGCCTTCTCCATAAGATGATAAAGATTTTGTCCAGTAGTGGGAAATTCGAAGACTATTATTATAACTAACATTATTCTATATATTTATGAAAATTCAAAAATTTACATTTATTAAATTTTGACTGTACACAAAATACATATATTAAACTTATTCTTCTTTTGTTTTAAGAAACGGACCTAATACTTATATAAGCTTCGTTTGTACAATAATATTTAAAAGAATTAAAGTATCATCATTAATTTCGAAATTTAAATACATATTACAAATATACTTTGTATAAATAAATAAAGGTCTTTAAGACCTATTTCAGCCACGGTGGCCAATCTCAAGAGAGATTAGCCAACTGTGCAGGAGATATTATAGTGCACAAGTGTGTGCGCAAACACAGGTGCACTCTCTTTTCCTT
This sequence comes from Nymphalis polychloros, assembly GCA_905220585.2. Taxonomy (NCBI): domain Eukaryota; kingdom Metazoa; phylum Arthropoda; class Insecta; order Lepidoptera; family Nymphalidae; genus Nymphalis; species Nymphalis polychloros. The sequence continues at coordinate 9,524,021 of HG992247.1, forward strand.
AGCTCTCATAATCCGATGGGACGGCAATCCGACACGACCGGAAAGAATTCAGGCGCAGGACCAACGGCTTAACGTGCTTTCCGAGGCACGGGAGTGTACACACTTCCAACTTTCAGACTCCGGGCTGCTACTGAGAATTTTCTGACAGAAAAACCCAATAACTATTTATTGGCCCGACCTGGGAATTGAACCCAGGACCACCGGGTCTGTGGCCTTATATCTAGCCACTAGACCAACGAGGCAGTTACTTTGTATATATGTATATCCTATATATATTATGCATATATATACTATAATAAATACTATGTATAATATTGTTAACATAAAAATGAATATAAAATAATCTAAATTTATATTTGTGTATGTAACTTAAAATAATTAGATAATATATCATCGAATTTAAATAAATAAATAATCTTACTCTGTTTTGTATCATTATGATTTTTGAAACGTACATTATAAACAGTACTGTTAAGATAAAAAATACTTTAAATTTTATATCATGTTAAAAAACTTTTTTAGTAAATTATTGTGATAGAAAAAATAATTTTCAACCGAAAAGTTTCCGTGATAAATTCAGGCTTAACCTCGATCGGTGAATAATATCGATATTTTTCATAAGTTATCACAGCATTTCTAAGATGAGACAATACATTCCAAGTATGGTGGGTGTTCCGTATAAATTTATAAAAATAAAGTCTATCATTATCAAGAAATCGTGATTCAAAAGTTTCTCTTTCAACTCACGAATTTGAAATTCCACAAGCAAAATACCAACTTTGAATACATCTCAGTCTAAATATGACTTTGGAATCTTCTTATTGCAGATACTTATTTTACAAAACCAAAATATGTCTTTGTCAGCTTGAACTAAGAAATTAATATAATTGGTGGCGAAAAATATATTATAGAGAGTAACTACATAAAACATTTATATCGTAATTTTTGTGTATAACTCATATGGTTTCCGTGGCATACTTCAGTAAAGCTCCCAGTCGGCATCAATTTTTCCGACAACTTTAACATTTATCTTCATTAATGACTTAATTTTCACAAAACTTTAATAAATTTTACACTTAAACGTTCCTCAAGAATCACTTCGTCCATTGGTGAAAACCGTATGAAAGTTTTTGAGTTTACCGCCTCCAGACAAACAGACAGAGAGATATAGACACGTAGTGTCATATTCACCCATTAAGCCGCAGCGCATCACTGATGAATGAGCTCACTCAGACGGGCAATTCAAAAATATGTTTACATTATATCGGTTAACTCAAATTTCATACACATCCCTATATAATAACAACAGAAAAAAATCCCTTAAGCTCTGTTACAAATATGAAAGTTCTTTGGATTTGAAATATATCTAACTGCATTATAAATAAATGTCAACATGTCCACCGGCAGTTCCACTCGAGCAGCCTTGAATTAGAGGTCACCTGAATTAATCATGCGAACACGCTACCATCCACCCCTTTATTCAATTAATTACACCGACTGAACGTTTACGCCTTTTTAGCGCGTTTTTGTTTTTCATTCACTACTTAATGATCTATCGTGAATACAATTCAATCATCATATACAGGGTGTTAATTGATAAACGCTAAATACACTTTCGTTACTTTCACGTAGCAGTTCACTCTACAATTTTACAAATAGCAATTTATTTTACTTTTGAGCAATTGCAAATTTTTAAAAACACAATGATTTCTCGTGGGGCAGAAAATGTTTGCGTGACCATTTATACACTCTTGAAAAAATTAGAAAACGAATATTAAACCATTTATGCTTTAGACCTTTGCATTAAATTTTAAAAAGAAAAGATGTATTGCGGCGCGGCGTATTGTAAAATTTACAATAATAATATGCCCCAGTAATGTACGTAATTTTGAAAACACCAGTAAGTAAATATAAACTTATCGTATTCGTATTTCACAAAGTTAAAAATTTTTATTGAAATTTATAGAAATACTCCCAATGCTAAAGAGACGAACCTATTATTTATTTTTAATGATGATCTAGTGAGACATCATGATTAATTTGAACAATATTTAGTTACTACATTATTATTCTATATTCAAAATTTAAAATGAAATATTCGTTAATATAAATGAGAATTACACGTACGTACCATAAAATTTACGTATAAAAGTCATTATGATAAAAAATATGCTAAGAAAAGAATTTTATTTTACGTGCAGTCACTTTTAAGACTGAAATTTTTAGCGTCTGTGCTTATAATAAAATTCCAACTAGGTTATGTTTGATCGTAAACTCTTATATACATATATAAGAGTAAGGAAATTATTATATTTGTTAAATATATATTTTTTCACAACATGTTGACTGAACTTAAAAAATATATTAATTTTTAAATAAAATTAATATAAACATCACTATATATTATTCAATGTTGAGGTGCAGGTTATTAAATGTGACGTCATTATTTAGTCCCCTAAGGACCCTAAGGACTAGATATTAAGCGCAGTTATGTTTGCGTGGTGTTTGTAGGTACTTATTTCACGCAAACATAATATTAGCACGTGTGATGTTGACTAAAACAATTGATAATTTAAAAGTAAATAGCGTTGCATTTTATAGATTTCATTTTTGATAAGGTTACCAGTCCTTCCCCAAGGATTAAGCTATCACTATCGTTGCCAAATTTTATATCAAAATCGATTTGATGGTATAGTCGTGAAAAGGTCAGGAACAGTCTATGTATTTTTAATCTCAGATTAATTTATCACTGTCACTTCTTGCATATAAGGCAGCGTTGAGGTAATCTTTTCAACATCGACCTTAGTTTTAGCCAATTTGTTGCCATAGTTGGTGACGTACAAGAAATAAATTTGTTTTAATCTTATTTCATTATTTTTTGAAGTTAAGTGCTAACATGTTACAAAACAAAAGTCGTATTGCTTACAAACTACATACATAAAAATATTCCACATATCTGATTACTCAAACTAGGGGCGTATAGTAAAAGTATACGATATTTTCCCTAAGTCAATAACAAAGTTGGAATGCGAAGTTATAAGAACAAATTATTATATTCGTGGTCCTAATTATACTTCCAGTACGTAGGTCGAGCGCTAAATTATAACCTGTCAACACGCAGATTGATGTGTGTTGCGTTTTCGTAATACTTATTTCTGTGACCGTGAAACATTTATGTCTTTAATAAATAATTTTGGTTTCTGCGTTTGTTCATAATGATAGAAATGCGTATAAGTTTTCTGTATGAATTTATAAGGTGGCAAAATGATATCTCAATGAATATCTTTTGCCATTCATTGCTCTACTTTCTGTAGGATTGAAGAATTCAAAACGCTTAAAACTTCAAATGTAAGTTATATATTATTATTCTCCGCGCGGCTTTACCTACTTTAAAAGATAATGCTCCGCCTTCGTGGGTCGTAACGTGATGTTACTCATATATTAAAGTCTAAGCCTATCTACTTATCTAACACAAAAAGTTTTTCAAAACTGATTAGTAAATCCTGGAACTAGCACGTTGACACAAACAAACTCTTCAGTTTTATATATTTAGTGGGTATATATAAGGGGTTTTCCAATAGGGACGCTTGAACTTTGACAGCTGATTGCGGCCATGTTGTTTGAGTGACAGCTGTCAAATGCAGTGTGTTATATTCATTCCGTCCTCCCAAACCACCATGGCAGGTTACAGTGTCGAGCAGCACGTGCAAATCATAAAATTGTTTTATGAAAATGGGTCTTCAGTTCGAGCAACGTTCCGCGCACTTCGCCCGTTTTACGGTCGCGATGATCGTCCTGCCGAGTCGACTATCCGTCGATTGGTGGACAAATTCGAGTCAACCGGGTCAGTTAACAATCAGCCGGTTCCCGTGCGTCAACGTAACGCGAGATCTGCCGAGAATATCGCCGCTGTGCGCGACAGTGTCCTCGAAAACCCGCGGCAGTCAATTCAGCGTCGCGCACAGGAACTCGGCCTTTCGCAGACGACAACTTGGCGAATTTTGCGTTGTGACTTGAGCCTGCACCCGTACAAGATCCAGCTGACCCAAGAGCTCAAGGTTAATGACCATAGACAGCGCCGTGTGTTCGCTGACTGGGCATTAGAGCAGTTGGAAGTTGACGCCGATTTTGGCAAAAAAATCATCTTCAGCGACGAGGCGCATTTTTGGATGAATGGCTATGTCAACAAGCAAAATTGCCGTATTTGGGACGAGACCAATCCACACGAGGTTCACCAAGTGGCAATGCACCCGCAGAAAGTGACTGTTTGGTGCGGATTTTGGGCCGGAGGCGTGATTGGTCCGTATTTTTTCGAAAACGATAATGGTGTGGCCGTCACCGTCAATGGTGAGCGATACCGGTCGATGATAACCAACTTCTTTTGGCCTGAAATCGAGAATATGAATCTGGACAACATGTGGTTTCAACAGGACGGTGCTACGTGCCACACAGCACAAGCTACGATGGAAGTTCTGCACGAGCAATTTCTGGACATGGTCATCTCGCGCGGAGGCGACGTGAACTGGCCACCGAGATCGTGCGATTTGACCCCGCTGGACTTTTTCTTGTGGGGTTTTCTTAAGTCGCAGGTCTATGCCAACAAGCCGCAAACCACCGATGCCCTCAAAGTCAACATACGCCACGCCATCGATCAAATACAGCCCGATTTGTGCGCCAGAGTCATCGAAAATTGGACCTTTCGTGTGCGCGCCACCAACCGAAGCCGTGGCAGTCATTTGAATGATGTCATATTTCATACATAATAGGGTCGATAGACCTTCCAAATAAAAATAAAAAATCGCAAATATTTCTCCTACATGTATTTTTTTTTGCATTTCAAAGATCAAGCGCCCTTAATGGAAAACCCTATAGCTTCGGTGAATTTCAAGATTGTATTTTTTTTTAATATATTAAAGATGGACGGACGTGCATATGGGCCAATTGATGGTAAGTGGTCACCAACGTCCATAGACAGTGGTATTGTACATTTATTTTTTAAAAAAAGTCACCAATGCGCCATTAACCTTAGGAACTAAGATATTATTAAGTATGTCCCTTGTGCCTGTAATTACACTGGTTCATCCACCCTTCAAACCGAAACACAACAATACCAAGTACTACTGTTTTGCGGTAGAATTTCTGATGAGTGGTTGGTACCTACCCAGACGAGCTTGTACAAAGCTCTACCATCCAGGCCAGTTGTAGCCGCCATCATGTATTTTTCATTATATTGTATTGACTGACGTTTAAGCTGATTTCATGGCATCTTAACAACAACTAGTTAATTTTTTTTAACACTCTTATTATTATATTATCATGCGTCAAACAGTTACATCGTTTTAATTCCTGATATGTTGCTGTTAATTTTAATCAACAAATATTTTATTATTTTATTTCCGTAGAAAAGCACGTTGCGAGAGTTGAATTGTTTCCGTTTCCACGTGTAACGTGCAAATCGAATACGTAAAATTATGGACAACATTTATATTTATTAAGAGGTACTTATCAACAGAAAAGAACTCAAACGGAATGAGATAAATTAAATTATAATGATCATAACGACCAGAAAATGAAACAAAATATAAAATGGGCTCATGATAATCCCGCTGTCAATTAGTCGTCATGGCAAACGAGATGTATATCTTATATCTAAACAAACATTAACAATATATAAATAAATAAATCTTCTTCTATATATTTCACCTTTACTTATATTATAAAGAGGAACGATTTGATTTTTTGTTAGTTTGTTTGTTAGGTCTTAACTCGAAAACTGCTCGACAGATTATAAAAATTTGATAAGATAAAGAGAAAACTTCATCTTTAACGAGTAACGAAGGCTACATTATATTAAAAAAAAAATTAGAGATCCCTATCAATGGAACAATGTTACCCAAGGTATCAAAATGTTGCTTATAAAAGTCATTATTTTGCGTGCGATGCGAAAATAGTGTTCTATATATTATGAATAGTACTCATGATTGCTCACAAAAAAGTCCGCGAAGGTATATTGCCTAACTATTAAAATTAAGTTACAATAACAGTTTTTGTTTGAATTATTAAGTTCAAATACTAGTGAAATCGAATAGTAGTGATATTGGTATCATGATATTAATCCTTACCCATTTAAATGGTTTGATAACTACGGTTGATTATGTACGTGTAAATGCCACTTCAAATTATTTGGATCGGACATTTCGTTTAGAAGTTATAACGGGTATAAAAATTATCTAACGATAAGTAACAATAGTGTCACGGTTTGAACAAGCTGTAACTGTCCTACGTTTAGTCTGTTAACAAATTCTAATTTACGTATTTACGTTAAATAATAGTTTTATAAATTTTCGCGGACGAAGTCGCGCGCGAAATGCTAGTATATATAAGCGAAATACCACTGGTTGATTTATCACGATATCTTCGAAACTATAGGTCCGATTGACTTGAAATTTAGTGTAGTTACTTCTTTTGAGACGTAAACGGAACTCTAAGATCGGATTTTACGCAAAAAAGGATTTTACGCAAAAATGAAAGGGTTTGTTTTATATGAATTTTATCTGAACGAAGTCGGGACGGGCAGCTAGCTCAATATAAGCTAATACATACGTCGTTATCGTATTTAAAAATAAATTGAGAAGTGTATAACATATTCTGTGTTAAGCTTTGTGCATACTTAACATCACGTTGTGGTAATAAATGTTAATTTCGCCTCTATTACCGAAAATACGAAAAACTTACTTACAAAAGACTTCATTTGATGGCTTCCTTTTCATTTTGATCTTAATTTATACATCTTTAATTTTATCTAATCAATAAAATGTATGTCAGAAGTGTTAAAATGAAAATATTTTAAACATTATTTCTTTAAATATCAACATAAGTAGATTATATCAAAAAATTAAAGATGTCAGTTTTAAAGAGTTACTAATATAGGAAAGAGACAGGATTCTATAACTTTCATATTGCTAGGCGACCACAAACACTGCATTATTGACGCCATATTTTATTATATATATATATGTTTTTTTTGGAAACATACAGCATAATTTAAAACATTTGATACCAAAATAAGTCTCACATAAGCCAACAAAGTTTCCACTGTTACATTGAAACATGGAGTGAATCTAATAAGAACAATAAATTAACAGTAAATTAAAGTATATAAAATAAAGTTTTAAAAGTAATTTAAAAGGAAAAAAAACAAACAAAAAAGCAATAAGAATATTACAAATATAGAGTTTTTAAGGCTTCTAAGAACTTAAACAGATTTACGCTAAAACATACTGTAACAATTATTATAATTGTTACATGCTCTTACCAAAAAGCGATTTTTAACATAGTTCGTTCTACACAACGGGACATAAAAGGTATGCTTTGAACGAGCAAAGGTATGTGGACACTTAATGTAAGCGTTGTTAACTAAGTACACTGAATCGACATAATTATTTATAATTTGGTAAAGAAAAACCTGATCATTGCATTTTCTGCGTTTCTCAAGCGACAAAATATTAAGTTTTAAGTATTATGTATTACGATTGCAATAATAAATTGCTATGAATATATCTTTTATTTCTTATTCGAATTATTGTCTTTAATTGAATAACGTCCTCCAGACCGATTTCGGCCTCGGCGGCCAATCTCATGAGAGATTAGCCGACTGCGCAGGAGATATTATAGTGCACAAATGTGTGCGCAAACACTGGTGCACTCTCATAATCCGATGGGACGGCAAACCGACACGCCTGGAAAGAGTTCAGGCGCAGGACCAACGGCTTAACGTGCTTTCCGAGACACGGGAGTGTACACACTTCCACCTTCCAAGCTCCGGGCTGCTACTGAGAATTTTCTGACAGAAAATCCCAATAACTTTTTATTGGCCCGACCTGGGAATTGAACCCAGGACCATCGGGTCTGCGGTCTTATGTCTAGCCACTATACTAACGAGGCAGTCTTTAATTAATTTTCTATTAAAACAATGCATATTCAATATGTACGATACCGTTTCACAAACCCAAGTTTATAACGCAAATATATAATTCATTAATACATTATATGAGTACATAATAGTTACTGTTGGAACACAGAGTTAAGAATGATTTTTATGAATGAGATTTTATATTTAAAAAAATCGCTTAGTCTACGATAGTTTAAATTAATCTGTTATAGACAAGTACAAATGTTAAGTTAAAAAATTGGGAACAAAATCGATAAATTAATGAATAATAAAGTATTTATTCACGTTAGAATAACAAGATACTTAAGTTTGATGAACTTCCTTTGCTGAAAAATTGTTTCGACCAGAATTCAAACAGATCAGAATTCGATCAGAACAATACATCGTATGATGTATTTTATGTTAAAAAATATATATTAGTTGTGATAAGATAAAACCGCTCAGAACAATGTTTGTTCATGAGCAAAAATAATAAACGTAAACGGGATATCTATTTTTCTTGCATGCTAAATCAATAAAACATGCAGTTGAAGCTAAATTCAAGCCAGGGAACACCATTTACTTGGTGGTAGATCTTTGTGCAAGCTGGTCTGGGTAGGTACCACCCACTCATCAGATATTCTACCGCAAGATGGCAGTACTTGGTATTGTTGTGTTTCGGTTTGAAGGGACACTTGGGACATCTTAGTTCCCAATGTTGGTGGCGCATTGGCGATGTAAGTGATGGTTAACATCTCTTACAATGCCAATGTCTATGTGCGTTGGTCTATGCTATTTAAAAAAAACTGGTGAGAGAATCGTTCACAAAACTACCTTTACGTGAATTATGCTAACCACATATTCAACGAAATTAAAACTTTATTAGTTTCATTCTTGTTTCATTATTAATTATTAAATACCTTACTAGTTATTACCTGATACGGACTGGCACTGCGAATGTGAATTGCTTTAAACAATTTTGTAATCGTTTAGGAATCAATTAAGTATTTAATTTACATATTTAAACAGGGCCGGTGATAGGTTAGCGGAAATGACCTCGTAGAGCATGCGATCATGTCGCAAGTTCGCAACTGTCTTGTTCATAGATACCATTAAAATCCTATTTGCATGAAAACAAGCTAAGTTTCTATCAGTTGTTAAATCAGCGCATAATAAGGGGTTGCGTTGATACAACAGCGTCAGCATAGTCAACGAATGATTATTTGTATTCTACTGTTCTAATTCTATTACCAAATCAGTTATATCAATCCTGTTATAGAATACGGGAGGGAGTATGTGGTCTATAAGAAGCAATCATACTAAAAGAAGTGAGTCAATCGTCCCTAACACTTTTAATTTTGACTATATCGTTTTTTGGTAATAATTAGAAAACAATGTTTTGCCTTAAAGAAAAATCGGAGTATACGCCCATATTTATGAATTATTATGAAATCTCCGGTGTATTGCTCCAGTCAAAATATTGTTTCAAATTTTACGGTGATTAAGTTAAAATTATATTGGAAAATAGAAAATCCAATTACATTCAGCTTAAGTCACTTAAGAGATCAATTAATGTATTTATAACTATATTTACTGGAAAGCAATTTCCGACATTTCAAATTGAATGCTCTAGGATTTTGTTTAGGTCTTCTATTCTTTCTTGTTCGAAGCGGGTTTCGCTAATTACGTGTCACGGAATAATTTAACGTTTTAGTATTATATTTCTTTTACTATTGCAAATGAAAATATGAAACATAAAAAAAAATCAGATATTTTTCTTCTTCAATTATTCTTATTAATATAAAATTTATTAACATACTATGTTTTTTTTTCTAAATATGCTCATCGAGCTTTATTAATGTCAATTAGGTGTCTGACTTTCATAACCGTGTATGTTCCGAAGAGCATATCTCTTATTTACACACACGCACAATATTAATTAAACAATTTTATTAAATTACGCTACTATTCGTTCGAATTATAGATTCTGTCGAGAAGAACCGAACAGAATATTTTAAAAACTCGGATTTATTACCCGATGTGAAGTTAATAATTAACATTGTTAATTATATTTGCATGAATGTGAATTTCATCGGGCGATCTCAATATTGTTCACGATTCTCTTTGTAAATTCTACGTCCCTCGTTTTAATTACTCCATGATATATGACACCAATTACAAAAGAAATGAGTGTTTAAATATTCGTGTATTTCCTTGTACATCATTCTAATATTATAAAACGGTCAGATGTTTGTGTATTTCTTCTATATAAGTGCAGTATGTATAGATAGATAAAAACATGGGATAAAACCCTAATTTTACCCTTGTGGCCTCGGGACTCGTAGTTTGTTATATACATATAAAAAAGGGATTGTCCTTACATATGTATCAACGCATAGCTTATTCTATAACACAAGGAGACTTAAGCATTAGAGGAGATTTTTGTTTTGTAATGCAGATGCGTTAGACAGGATATTATTGAATTTAAATACGTTTTAGTTCTGTGACCCAATTTATAACATGAATACTTTTTGGTGCATATAAGTCTGCCCGTATAGGACTTAGTATTGTGATCTAGATTACCTTTTTAGTTTTTGAAGTTGCTCCCATCATAACTTTTAATGATCCACTACGTCTATTCATAAAATAAAACTACATACAATGAGGTCGAGTATATCGTAAGTTCAATGTTTCAGGAGTGAGATACGAAGTTCTTACAGAGCAGCATTATTGTAGTAATTGCTCGTCTTTTTTTATATATATTCAAAAACTTGGAACACATAGTCCTATATTATTCGATTTTTTTTATATCCTGGGACATTATTCACACAAGACCATTTGATCCCAAACTAAGCAGAGCTCGTAATATGGAAACCAGACAGCTGATATACTACATATAATACTTTTCTTTTGTAAATACATACTTATATAGATAATTACATCGTTATTTCGGGAATTTGTTGGAAAAATAAATATCCCATTGCGAGGATATAGTCTCGTTTTTATTCGACTAGAAGATATGGAGCTTATAGGGGATACCATGCTGCAAGCAACACGCAAACAAATTCAGCAGGTTTTAATCCAATACGTCCTGCAATTTACATATCGTGCTTTCCTTTACCGTCAAACATGACACGAGTTAAACGCAAATTAAGCACATGGAAATTCAGCGGAGCTTTGAACTCACAATCTTCACTTAAGATTCTAGTTGTTAGAAATAGAACATTTCAGTTCAAAAGTAAAAGGGAATAAGTAAATAAAATAAAGTATTAAAGTAAAAAAGACACATTTAGCTTGTACAACTTTTTATAAATCGGTCACGTTGGTTGGTGTTACATTGGTGAATAGTTAATTTATTTAAAAATTAAACGTATTTATGACGTCACTATAATTTTAGGCGACTTTTACAACATTTATGTTTGATTCGGAAAAGTCAGTCATAAAACTGTAAATATGATACTCTTGTATTTTTATATTTATGAAATAGGCGTATTTGTCAAAACAAACTGCATTTATTTAAAAATTTGCGATGTACTAGTGGGTACTAATTCTAAACATAAAAATAAGTTTTATGTAACTCTGTAAACTTTTGCTTTATATAAAAATATGCGGTACGTAAAATACGTATGTTTTCCAATCACTATGTTCAAAATAAATTATATTACTACGTGTTTAATATTTGCAAACCAATAAATCGATAGAATATACTGATAATTAATTATTGACTATTTACCACTCTGTATATATATACAATTTTCTGACATATAAAGAAATGATTATTACTAGTACGTTAATTGAGATTTAATCAGTTCTTAGTCACGCGGTAATGTTGAAATCAAAATTGTTCAATGGGAACATATTATTTTCGCTGCAATCGACAGAATATTTATATAATTTAGTCACGACTGTTCAAAACGCCGAACCTTATACAAACAAACGGAAATAATTAATTGGCACAAACAACATACAGTTTTCCGCATAAATGAAATTACAATAAATATAAAATTTTACCAACCACTGCGTCAAATAATTAAGTTACACGGATTAAAATGTTAACGTTAAAATTTAGCTATATTGTAAAATACGTTATTTTTATTCATTGCTTTATTAACATTGACTAAAACTAATTTTACAAAATGTATTTCAACTAATTCTATTTAAAAATTAATTCATCAGTGTTTTTAAAATTTAAGGCTATATCACATTCGGCTTTAATAAATATATACATATATTTAGCATCCAGAAGTGAAAACTGATTTTATAAAAACCTCGAATTGGTCTATTCATAAATAGAACACCAAATCATATAAATGGAAGAAAACTACTCACTCAATTACTCTTTAAATCCAAATAACACATTTGAACACATCATAAATCACAAGTCGCGCCAATAATTAATTAATTAGTTTTCCTTTATGTGCACAAGATGTATGTAACAAGATGGCGGCGGTTTTAAATTAGCGCGCTTCTTTTTTTTTTTTAACAACGCTGTTGTATGGACCCCATGGATACTCAAACTCTATAATATTTTAACATTAAAGCGTTTTCAAAATTTATGTCAGTGTTGAAGTGTTGGTTAGCTTTACAATTTATTTTGTCAAGAGATAGAGGCTTTCTGATGCTAATAGTGTGGTTGATAAGGAATAACCACGCCGGCTATACATAGGCGGACTTATTATAAATCCCTAGAAAATGAAGTTATTTTTTTATTGTACAAAATTAATACTTGGAATGCCAGAAGAAAAAAAATCGGTTATTTTTAAATTATGAAAGAAATATTCAAGATAATTACCACTTCGAGCCAAAAAATTATCTTGAGTAGAAAGTATGTAAGTTATTCCACCGGTGGATTTTCATTCGACGTATGCATATTCTTACGAAAATTTCTTGAATCTCCGAGCACATGACTGATTATAAATATAAACTTATGAAACCTTAGTAGTGCTTGCCCGCAGTTGAGCTCGCAATGCTGGGCTTAGATTAATGTCATGTCGTAGCCACTGGGCCATCTCGGTTATTCTATCTCATTTATTATAAGTAAATCCTTGTATATAGAAGAAGATTTTAACTCCTTTTAAAAGAGAATAACTTATCACAGTAGTTTAGAGAAGTGTTTTTTGGATTCTCTTTATGAAAATTCTTAACTTAATAATCCCGATCTCAAGTTTTCGAAGCCAAAAGAAAACTAAAGTTGTTCCAGAAAGTACGACCTTCCCGTTTAAATATGCATGGTTCAAATGAAATTAAATTTTCTCCTTAAAAATGGATATTTTTTACCGTCTTTTGTAATGCGAAAATTTTAATGCTACTAAGTTTTTAACACAGTTGCTTTTAAATTTCTCAGAGGCTGTAAATTGTTAATGACTTGCAGTAAAAAAAATTTTTTTTTTTTGCTTGTCACAAATTTTCAAATTGTTCTAATACGAGAAAGATCTCATTTATTGCTTTTATTTGATTATTCATGGATTATGATGTTACTTTTATTAAGATTAGATTAGAAGATACAAAACATATATATTTATTTACAATAGATATATTCCAAATCCCCTTGTATAGATAAAAAATATATTATATTATTTGTAAAAAAAATATGAATGTATATATGTGGAATTTAGCACAACTTTAAAGAAGTATAGCGGCTATGCCATTGGCTAATCATTTAAAATATATGTATATATATTTAACCTTATATTTGATATAGACTGAATGTTTTAATTCAAGGCAGTATCACAATCGAAATTTTATGAATATTTATTATAGAATTTGAAGCGTTCCAATCCACGGACGGAAGAAATGGCATTAATTAAACCTGTCAAAAAAGAAAAAACAACATCACCTCTGAAATTCTTAAAATTCCAATCATTTTTATTTCTAATTGATTCTTGTTTCAAAATTCTTTAGTGGTGTTGTTAGACGTGAAATAAATTTATTTTCCGACCGAGAACTAAGCTCTTTATAGTTTCAATGATCCTTTCCTTTAAACTGCTTTATTGCGCAGAAAATTGGACTAAGCGCTTAGAGAAGTTTCCTCGAATTCATTGCTGAATTGAGTTGAAGTACATTCAGGGTAAATGGTTTAATTTATTAAAATAGTCTTTTGTTGACTCTGTCCCAAGGACTTGGTAAAATATAAAATGTTATTAAGTAGATTCTAATAGCTGATTCATAATTTATTCACTATACTAAGTCCTAGCAATTTAAATACGAAGGCAAATTTGAATTTCACTATAGTTTAAAGGAGCAATCCGTTTTCATTTCCTGCAATTAGTTTATTTAATTTAAATGTAATTTAAACAATAAATCAACAGCCTTATAAGTTCCCTCGGGTGCATCGCTGCTGATGAAGTATTATAAAATTAATCAAAATATCTAACCGAAGGCTTCGCTTTTTAATTACCATGTACAAATAACAAGGGACAAATAAATACAACTTAGCAGACATTACAAAGCCGAGTATGAATCATATAACCAACTCCTCTGTTACAAAACACGAATTGCTTATAACTTCGTGGTCTTGAAAGATATTCAGTAACTTTATAGCTGAATTATATAAGTGGCTATGCATTAGATGTTGAACGTGAATATACCGAATTTTCGTTTCATAATTTCCCGCGTATCGATGGAGCGGCGTGAGCGGAATTTCTTGAAGCCTTTGTTTATTGCTTCCGTACTTTATGCTAATGGTTACAAACCTGCGATGAGGGAGGGGATCGATACTTTGGTTATGCTTATGACTGAAATTCTGTTTTGCCAAGTACAATCCCTTTCGAAAATAAAGGGTATCGCCTAGTTTGGATGTCAATAGACTTATTTTTGTGTATCAACTATAATTAGCCTACCACATGTCATATGCGTAGTTTTTATATTCTAACTGTGTTTTCTTTTTCTTTTTTTTACTTAGTAATATTAAAACTGTCTTTTTCATTTGTCACGCTTTGTTTTTTCTTCATAAATTATTATTATTATTGATTTTAGTTATAAAAATAATATAATAACACAAAGTGGTTGGACTTGTAGCAGACTCGTCTGGGTATCCAAATACTAATTAATTCTTGTAGTTTGGATTATTCTGTTTCGAATGTTATCTAGGTGATTTTGATAAAGTAAAAAAAAACGTGTGCGTCTCGGGACGCTCGACAGAAGTATTATTATTAATTATAATTTAAATTAGTACTTGAGAGTTGCTAAATTATTATAAGTACTATCTGTATACGCTAGATGGCGATAGCTGGTAAGTGGTGCCGTAACGCGTTACATTACGAAGCGGTTCACCCTCCCATAAGAAGTTATCACTTAAAAAACTTTTTTATATACAATATTAAAAAAAGGTTTATTTAATCACATCAATTTGTGAGTTATCGTACAAAAGCAAATAAAAATTCTAAATTTAGAATAAAGGTCAAGCTAATACGCGGCTGCAAATGTATAAAATTTCATAATCACCCAATCCTACAATCTTCGTAGCATTACATGAACTAAGATAAATTATTTATTAAGAAAAACCTACTTCAATTCGCAAAACACTTAAATAAGTTACAATATATTTGAATTTATTCAAAAGTGTTGCTAGAATCGTTTCAATCCACTTTACCGATCTCTGTGGCAAATAAAAAAGGTAGTAGCGGCACTATTTCATTGTACCGAGTTCGCTTCAAGTGTTCAATAGAGATACAGCAGAAAGGCAACCTTCGGGGTCCTTTATTCGCCGAAAAACTTGCTCTTTTTTATAATGGTAGCCACTTATATCTGGTTGACATTGACAACGCAACAAACAACGAGGAATAGAGAACATTTCTTATGTATATAAGTTTTAATGTGACACATCTAGTGGTCGTAATCGTATGTCGGGACGGCAAACGAGATAACGCTTATGCCATTAGGCCTACTTTCTGCCACCGCTCTCTTCTCTATGGTGTGTGGTGTGTATACTGTACACTGTGCGGATAGATATTGCTATGATGATAAAAAAAAAAATTATTTTATTAATGTTGCCCGAAATTTATTTCTCGATTTTCTATAGAACTTAAAAATATTTCAATAAACATCAACTTCGATGTTTTACACCTATTAGCCGTGAGAGTTTTACTATCATTAACATTAAAAGTGTCTTATTTATAATAGGCAGTTATTTTATTTTTATTATATTATTATATATAATTAGTTGGTTCAATTCACGTTGCTCGCATGAACTTGAGACCGCTATCTACGATTAAGCGTTTCAAGCGTTTATAATCACAACTGAACCAATGAGGCAATTATTAAAACATATAAGGGGGTCCTCCAGACCGATTTCGGCCACGGCGGCCAATCTCAAAAGAGATTAGCCAACTGCGCAGGAGATATTATAGTGCACAAGTGTGTGCACAAACACAGGTGCACTCTCTTTTCCTTAGCTCTCATAATCCGATGGGACGGCAATCCGACACGTCCGGAAAGAGTTCAGGCGCAGGACCAACGGCTTAACGTGCTTTCCGCTTGACGGGAGTGTACACACTTCCAACTTCCAGACTCCGGGCTGCTACTGAGAATTTTCTGACAGAAAACCCCAATAACTATTTACTGGTCCGACCTGGGAATTGAACCCAGGACCATCGGGTCTGCGGCCTTATATCTAGCCACTAGACCAACGAGGCAGTCAGTTAAAACATATATGCAATGTACGCATGATTAGAAATATATATTATACCGTTTCTCCGTCCTATAATAGTAAACCAACTCTTTAAAGGAATACGAACAACCCTTCGAATCCGGAAAATATAAACCAACAAAATACTTCTTTGTATTATTAGTACTATGGTTGAAACCATACGGTTATTTTTATGATTAAGTAAATATAATTTTATAAATTACTTTTAGCAATTTCATTAAATTTGTGTTAGGATTTTATTTCATTACGATTATTTTGTATTGTATTGCCTGCTAAAATGTAGAAATGGAAAATGACTAAGTCAATTTAAATAACGTAATTCATATTATTGTTATTCCTTATTTAAAAAATAAGAAATAACTATATAAAGAATAATAATTTATGAATAAAAATAACAAAGTTCAAACTAAATTGTATTTAATGAATAAAAATAACGAAGTTCAAACTAAATTGTAAATAGTAAAAAAAAAATTTTACTCATTTGTTCATTTTGACATGCTAGTCCTATAAAATATATATATATATAAGAGACACCACCAAAAAGAGACCAAATCATATGTGACTATTGCAAATAACTTTATCTGTATGGTATATTTTATAACGATTCTTGATTAAAGATACAATTTCAGAATTTCTTATATTATTATTATTATTATTATTAGTAAATTATTATTACTATCATGTTGCCCCACATCGGGTGGATAGGTATATCCACCCGATGTGGGGCAACGTCATAAGATAAACTACAAAACCTTGAAGCTTATATTACGCCTTTTTGTCGTATATGAGGCCTTTTCGTCCCCTCTCTTGTTAAGAAGAAGGCTTGCCCAGCAGAGGTAAATTTACGAGCATTTCTATGTAGATTTTAATATTAAGCCTCCACGTCACTTTTATTACTTCACAATTCCTGCGATATATTCACTTTGGGATTTTTGCCAAAATTGCCAATTCGAAGGTTCAAAGTTTTGATAAATGAGTTTAAGATAGTAACGACTCCAGTTAGTTCCATTTCTATTGAAGTTCGGTTGGTATGGACTTTGCGTATCTCTGGTATTTAACGATGATATCGAAATGTTATACTAATTTTGCAGTTTAAAAAGAATGCAAACAAATTTAGACAACGATCAGAATATGGCGATTACATACTAATAATTTCTATGTATATAGTGTTAATAATATGCCAGTTGTTAAGTTTATAACATAAAACGTTATTATGTAATTAACAATAAACTTTTTTTATTAACATTTTTGTTCGTTTCCTATATACTATATTTTTATTAAAGAAAACGAAATGCAAATCTGAATTCAGTAAGCAAACTTTAAAATTGTAACGTAATTCCGGTTTTTACAGGACGGGGTAGGTAAGTTTATGCGGAGATACGAAAGACCGTTTTATGATTAGTCGTAAAAACGAGCCTCCGTGGGGCAATTTTGTTCTTTAATTAGCTTTCATTTTTGTTTTACAGACACCTCTAAAACAGTAATGTGAATTGTTAAAACCATTTGAATTTCATGATATGAGGTACGATATTTCTGAGGTTAGTTTAGCCGAAGCTTATCAAATTTATATTTCGAATCAGATTTTAATTTTGATAGCTTCATAAAAGTTACCGATAACTTCGTTCGTTTATTGAAAATTACTTATGATATCTCTTTATTTAATTGCTTTATTTAAATCGTTAACTAAATCTTGTTATATTATTATTGCAGAAATTTATAAAAGTAAATGTAATGTTGAAATTTAAACCGTAAAGGTATTGATTTCAAAAATTTAGATTTCAAAATAGTTTTTGATTAAATTCAATTATAATTAGTTTATTTCAAAAAAAATGGTAACAGAATGGATGAAGAGAGAGAGAGAGAGAGGCATGCAGAGAGAGAGAGAGATGCCGTTTGCTGTCATGGTATACTGGGCGATCTTACGGGAGCCAAAATTTCACATTTAAATACAATTAATAATTATTAAATGTAGACTTACCCATTTTATTTATTCATAGGCAAACTTACTATGCGAGTATATTCAGGTATTGAATAATTATAATCTAAGATCGGCCTTCAAACAGAGTTGGGGCTAGTAATCTAGTACAAATCGTTGGTTGTAGGTCTCACATCATATGAATACGCTAGTGCATTCGCCTTGACCTAACCTTCGCCTATGGACAGACGGCCTCGATATTAAAAACTACATGAATATAGGTTAACCTTAGTCAAGTGTTTAAAGGATTACTCAGTTATAAATACATACATATTAAAGTGCTTATAGCTTGATTGCTGTTTACTAATAAATGTGCATATTTCTTAAATGAAGTAATAATAATAACAAAATTTCATCCTGATATGAAAATTGTTTGATTGACTATCAATAGATATTTGAATTGAATTATAAGAAGGTCTTATTTTCATTTTATAAAAATATTACACTAAGAGTAGTTTTTAATATTTTTTATTGTTATTGGGACGCTGCACCGATTTATTCTTTAACTTGATCCAATAAATTCGTTCAAATGCATTCATAATTATTAAAATATGTGAATCAATTCTTTTTTCAATATTCTTCGGGCGAAAATGTTCTTAGTGCTAATTTATTATATGTTTCAAAATTATTATTTTCTCAGTATTTATAGGTAAGAAAAAGGCGAAACATTCGTAATTACTTTACATAAATATTACTTCGATTGACATTGGCGTTGTCAGAAATATTAAACATTTCTTACATCGTCAATACGTCACAAACCTTGATAACTAAGAATTTTATTCCTTGTACTTATAAAAATATAACATAATTAAATTACATTGGCTGATTTATTCTTCAAACAAAACAAAACTAAGCAGTGCTGCTGGGCGAGGTTTTACAAAGCCATTAAGAAAGTAATTTGAAAATCTATTTAATTGGATAAAAATACAATTACTAAAATAAATAACAACCGTATCCATTTATCTTATGTTTAATGGATCAATTAGAACTCGTTAAGCAACAGGAAAACAGATAATTTCTGTTATGTTCAATTTCGAGAAAATACCCATTAAAGTTCGCCTTAGCATATATAATTTGTAAGATATATTAATTAATACATAATATACATTGAATAACTTTAAAAGTCTAAGTTTTCCAGCTCAAAGGCAAGCAAGCAAGCAGCTTTCAAAGGTATTAGCGAATTACAATTTATATTCTAAAACGCAAAAATTAGATGAAGGTTCCGATACAAAAGTTTTAACAGGTATTTTATATATTTATAATTAATTTAATTAAGTTTTAATTTAAAACAATGTTTACGATAAATACAACAATATTAAATTGCTGGGATAAATATTCTATGGATAAGAGTGCCGTTTATATTTAATTTTCTTTTACTTAATCTGTATGGTACGAATAGTAAATATAATTATGTTGAGTAGTATAATTACATACTTTTAAAATGGTATATTTAATTGCGTTGTATATTAACAACTTTCTTTTTAAAAAGATCCACACTGGGTATTATTTATGGAAAGTTGGTGAGGTCCTTGATAGAATCTGTGGCCATTGTCTGATTCGAATCTATTGTTAACTGGTAACAATGGCTGAATTAAGCTGTGATTAATATCTTTGTAATTCCGGGTCTGATAAATTGTTATCAATATTAGAGTTCACCGTATAATTTCAGTGAAACGTGAACGAAAATACATATACAAGATAATTATTCATCATCATCAAATCTTGAAACAGTTATAGGTTTAATGTACCCATGAATGATCTATTGGAGAAGTTTTTGGAGCTTATTATGCCGAAGAGGTGCAGGTAATATGGGCCAGAATTGTATTCAAAACATTATTTATTTCTTATTGATTTTGATGCTTCACGGAGTAGAGTATTTAGTGTGTATTAAAGCAATACTGCTGATCAAATTAATTGAATTAATGATATTTGTATTAATATTTGAACATGGGAAATTATCGTACCGAGGAGATGAATCCACTCCGCCATGTGCACAAAATAACGTTTGTGATATACGCTATTGTTACTTACTTACTTAAACATATTAAAAATATTAATAAATGACACTTTTTCTGATACATGTCTTGCAAGTTACTGCTTAAAATTTAAATACTTTTAGATTTACAGAGAACATTTAAAATGATCAAAGTAAGTGATCATCATAACTCACATGTATTGGCATTTATCCTAAAAGATTAAACCATTAATGCCCCAGTACGTATGTATCATTCGCTTACTTTTTTGCAAATTAATTATCTTTTATCTCTTGACATCGTATCTCACTTTTATTTCTATCTATGTATATTATTCATTCAAAATAATATCGTTGCTGTTAACCATATGGTTATCAGTTTTTTTTCAGCGTTTCTGTCACTTGGTCTACGTTCAGACTTATTACGTAATCATTTCTCATTAAAAATTTCAAGATTAACTGGATAATATTGTCTAGCGGATAAACTATTAAAGTACGAGCTCTCAATAAACTGCCTTAAATGGAGAGCAGTTTTGAAACTTTATTATGAGTATAAAAGAAATATTTGTCATAAAAATAAATACGTTATTAATAAAACGATACACATGAAAATAGCTGTATTAATGAAACGATACACATGAAAATAGCGAACAAATATTATTAATGAGGAATATTATAATGTTTTGTAATTTCTAGTACTTTAAATGGACTTTATTTGTGTCTACGCATAACGAACTCATTATGTAAACTAATCTAGGTACTCTATTATAACCTAATTCTAACTTTCGTAACACTTTAAGCTTTTGCATATAGGTTTATTCGAATGACAATGTAATAAATTAGTTATAAGTATAGATTGTATTGTTGTATTATTAGTATATTAGCCGCGTTGGTCCAGTTACTACATGTAAAGCCGCGGACACGGTGGTCCTGGGTTCAAATCCCAGGTCGGACCAATAAAATGTTATTGAGATTCTCTGTCGAAAATTCTCAGTAGCAGCCCGGAATCTGGAAGTTGGAAGTGTGTACACTCCCGTGTCTCGGAAAGCACGTGAAGCCGTTGGTCCTGCGCCTGATCTCTTTCCGGTCGTGTCGGAGTGCCGTCCCATCGGGTTATAAGAGTTAGGGAATAGAGAGTACACCTGTGGCTGTGTGCTGATGGCCTTGTGTGAATAATGTCCCAGGATATTATTATTATTATATTATATTGTCTTTTTTTAGATCTGTACATAAACAGTCCATCGCATGAATAAAGTAGACAAATATTTTTTATAAAATTTTTTATCTGTTAATCTCACCAATACCAATGTATTGACAATTAATTAAATTATCATTGATGGATTCGATAGATTTATATGCTTTTAATTAAAGTATTAAACATACCATGTATGAAAAAAACCAGGGATATAGCTATATATCCAACTCGTTTCTGCCCGCGGCTACGCCCACGAGTCTGGAGGGGGGAGGAGGAGCACTCAGGTGTTCGGTACACTATGTTGTTTTCTCTTTTCTCTACCCCTGGCAATGTGTGTGCACTATTTCTTAACGACCGCTTGAGAAGTTGAGGCGTGAAAACGTGATAATCCAATAAACAAATTCACTTTCACGTTTACAATATCAGATAGGATATCGAACGAAATAACAGGCATAGTGATATTATTTGTATATAATTGGGTTTATATTGATATTACTTATTTACGGTATAGTACCCTTAAATATGCGGGCTGATACAGGACTTATCTTTCAACATAATTGATTTAAAAGCACCTACACCCACCAAACGACACAACTATAAACAGTCCTAATATGTTATTTTTCTATATGTTCTTGTTGTACAATAAATCATATAAACATCATTTATTTCAAAATCAAATGCAAGTGTCATCAAGATTATTTTTCCTCTTGCAATCATAAAAACTCGTCGTTCTTACCCGGATTTGAACCTTCTATCTTCAGTTGACATAGACCATATCTCTATGTCATCTACTACAGAAATATCGGCTCTATTTTATACGATGCGAATGAAATGAACTATAAATGGTTATAAAATAAATCTGTCTCGTGTAGAAACTCGAAATAGATACTTCGATTGTTTCAACGTTTATTTGCTTCGATTTTACGATCGAGTGTACGGTTCCCGTCTAGATATTTAAATGCCAGATCTATTAAAACCATTTTTTCCCGATGTAAATTTAACGGTATACGCATAGAATAATAATGCTTAGAAGTTGAGTGGGCCGAAGCGGATTGAAGACATTTCAATTCCGCCTTAAGAGACGGAATACGTTTACCGTCACTACAATAAAAGTGTTGTCAGGTATGAAAAAAATATTTACCACGAGTGCTTAATATTATTATTATTTAAATCAGAAAAATCTAATTATTATTTAAAATTAATATTTTAACTTTTTTTAATTAGATATAAAACATTAGCTGTTCATATAATAATATATATTTTTTAATTTTCTTTATGATTATACATAAAATAAGGGCAAAACAAAAAATGAGATAATTATAATAATAATAACATCTAAAATTTAATAAATAATATTGCAATGAAATAAATTAAATGCAAATAAATATATTCCATAATTTAAATTCAAACAGTATAAATTTCCTCGCTTTATGGGGGAAATGTCTATTCATTTGTAACATAATTCGTATGTGTGCGTGTCGGTGAATGTAATTACGTAACACTTACGCACACATTAATTCTAAAGTTGCTTCAAATTGAGCGGAACTATAAATGAAACTATCGTTCTAAGCGTTATTATTCTATGGGTATACGTTACAAGCCTTTGTCGGTCTTTATCTGTTTGTGGCATCAGAGACATCCAAACAAAGAGACAGATTACAATACAAGTTTTTTATTTTAAATCTGATATAATATGATAGAGCTCGCGCTAGTATTCAACATGACATAAAATGAGACCCTCGAGGTAGTCTCATTAAATAAACAAAAAATCAAGGCTGCACCTCATTATTCTTAAGTTGACCAAATAATAATCTCTTACTTTAATACTTAATGTACGTATAATTCAGTTATACTAGATTTTTCTATTCATTCGGAATTGAAATTTTATATTTTATATGCTATCTGTTTCAACTAAATTTAAACAACCTTATTCTTCTTTAATGGATTTAGAAAGTATAATACAAATGGTACGCGTCCATCAAGGTCTCAAAATTTAAAAAAAGTAAAAAGAAAAATAACAAAACGTCAGTAGTTTAAATATTTTTAGACATGTATAAAATAATGTAAATGTTATGTAATATGTAATGTTAATTCTCATTTTACTTGACCGCCTTTACATCGTATGTTATTGTATACAAATACATAACATCACAAAGTGTTACCATTTTAAAATTAAGATAGGAGATTTTAAAATACGAATGTTTTTTCCCGGCAATTGTTGCAATCGTTATCCATATTTGAAGGGTTGGTCTTATTGTTATTTAAGGATTCTTATAGTTGTTGTTTTATTTCTATTCGATTACTAAGTTCAAGAAAAGATTCGTTTTTCTCAACGATTAATATTTAATTGACGTTTTTCGATTTTTGATTTAGATGAATGATGACCTTTTGGTTGAGTTTATTCCACAATGTCGTGTCGACACAAGTTGGTGGATAATTGAAAATAATATAATGATTGGCTATAGTGCTGTGACATATTGTGGCCAATTTTAAACATCAAATGTATTAGGTGTTTTATTGCTATGAAAGTGACGTCATGCCCTAGTTACCATGGGAACGCCAAAGCCATAAAACAATGTATGAATAAATATAGTAAAATTCTATTAACGACTTTCTGCAATAACGGTAATAGGGACTAGCATAAAAATGCGGAATGAAGACATAATTATTATATAAGTAATTCACTTGCTTTTAATAGTATACACGGCGGTAAATATTTTATGCCCAGTTATATAAACAGAGTAATGAAATTTTCCGATTCATGTGTTTCCACATATATTATTATATACATGTTGGGGTAAAATGTATATATAGTTATTTGTAAAATAATAGAAAATATGTTTAAAAAGGCTTGAATAAAAAACTACAAGAGATGTTTTTTTTTTTAATAAGGCGATTATACATATTCAATAAATTGCTTATAAAACAAAAAATATTATTGTCTTTCTATTATTTTTGTTTTTCGTTTGGATGAGCGATGTAAAGAGTGACAGTGACCACTTACCATCAGGTGAACCATTTGACAGTTTGTCTACTTATTTTATAAAAATAGAAAGTGAAGGAATGAGATTGAAAAGCAAGAGGATTTGTCATTTCATTCTAACTTGAGTAGCGCGTGTATTATCATAATCATTTTACTATCGATCGATATTTATTTACGACAAAAAATTGAAAAATGAAGTATATTTTATAAAAATAATGAAGCCCAATTTTACAATTTGTCTGTTTTCACAAAAAATATTATTTTAAAGGGAAGTTTCAAAGGTTTATTTTAAATGCTTTTGTTTTTTTTTTTTTGTTATATAAATCAATGAATCTCATAAATTAATTTGTCACTAATCAAGAATAATTTCTTTCTTACAGGGTTGTGCAGCGTTGCTCCGTAACATGGTATGTTAAAAAACTATATAGATCTATTAATAGATTTATGCTTGTCTGTAATTGCGTCGTATACTTGTATAAAATATATGCTTCACCGGAACAATACTTCAAGAAAATATCTATTCCGATATATAATACGACAATAAGTCTTGTCGTTGGTTTGTGTGAGCATTCGCGGCTTACGAGGATTACAGTATTTTATTTATTTTTTGCAATAGTCCCAGTGAACCCCATTTTAAAAGCATCAAGTACAGTTATTTTTTCTCCAACATTTATATATTAAATTTTCATCCAGCTTTTAAAACAATGACCCAGAAGTGTAGGATTGAATCAGCTACTTTCATCGCTAGGCAGGTGTTTAACGTTTAGCCACTGTAGCTGAATTGACTACTGATTAGATTTAACCAAGATTAGGCATAATCACAACATAAACCATTATCTATATATATATAAAAGAATAACTGACTGACTGACTGACTAAACCTGACCCACAGTACTAGCACCATGAACAATTGCATACAGGTCCCTTTTAAACAGACAGAATGAAAAAAGTTTTTTTTTTAAATTATTTCCCCTACGTGAAGTGTAGTCTGTAATAACGTAGCGTAGTATAAAAAGGAATGAAAAAATAGCTATGGAAATTGGTATTTAACAATTCTGAATTATGATGCCAGCGAACCCGCGAGTAAAGCGCTAGTATTAATATAAAAACTTTTCATAGAACAACAAAAAAAAAAGAGTAATTTCATATTTTAAGTATACATGAACGAATCTACGAGCTTTGCTACGTTTAATTAAACTAAACTCATTAAGAAAATATTTATTGGAAAACGTTCTACGAATAACGATTCCAATAAAATACTCAGGTCTTTTGTTTCATGCATTTGTCTACCTTTGCAATAAAACTGAAACTTTAAAAGCATAGCGTTTTAAAATAAATATTTTGTTATTGCAATTCTTAGGGCATATTCTTGTTTACCGGATGATATATTGGTATCTTAGAAATGTTACATTTGATTCAATTCGTATTATATTATAGAAATTGTTTAGTTTTTAACTTTGATTCCAATTTGAGATATTCAAGCTGGATAAATAGTATTTTATATTTACTTTTGGTACCTCAAAGTCTACCTGAACTTTCTTGGAAAGTGATATACAATCGTCCCTATAAACGGTACGAAAGAGACCGCATGACGTGTGTGCTGGTGAAAAATGATATACAAAAACGAACGTATGCCTTTTTCTTAAACACGTTCTTAAGCAGAAGAAATGGTGCAATTAACAAGTATTGTACTTAGTCGTACGTAATGACACAATTTTTTCAAAGATTTTATGACTAGATCTTGTAAAAAGTTTTGAACAGAGAGGACGGATAGGATGTGCCAAATTTTAAATGCCTTTATAGTAACCCTTTACTTCGTTAATATTTATAATATTGTTATATTATTTTTAGGTTCTGCTTATTATTATGTATTAAGAAATTTACATTTTATTATTTCAATGTAAGAAATATTTTTTTATAGACCAAATTTCTTAAATTTCTGTCTAAAATTGAGAATTTGCATTGCAACTTGATGACAAACTCCAGAGATTTGTTTCAGAATCAACTTATAAAAAACAACAAAATGACGAAGAACAAGTAACAAGCTTAACATTCGTAAGAGAAATAATCTCATGAAAAATATTCACACAAGTACAATGTAGATGATTGAAGGATTACAAGGGCACGTTAAATGGAAGACTCATGGAGTCGCGTGCGCAGATGAGTCAGTCACTGCCGACTAAACATCACCGACCCGAGGCAAACTACAGGAGCTGTTCGCAGTCCTTGCCACTTGATATTCTGTGAGTAATATTGTATTTATACTGCATGTATTTTTATCTATTACAGTATGACGATACCATAAATTCTTTTAAATTATAAAATATTTAAAAAACAAATATCAAGTGTATTATTTTGTATTGAATGTAATACCTTGATACTTGAAAAAATAACAGTTTACAAAAATATGTAGTGAAATTTTATAGTACATAATAACTAACGCCTTTGTTTATATACGTTGCAAATCTAGTGATTAGTTTAACATATAAGCGATACTGTTTATTAGTGTCAAAAATAAAAAAAAGATATTTTTAAACTTAGTCATTAAAAAATAACAATTTAGGAGTTTGTTACAAGCGGGAACTAATTACAGTAAAGAGGAAACATGTGCTTTGTGTGGTTGGTCTATTTTTCGTGTGTTTCCGCTCAGCAGGCGCCACTGCGTTTGAAGCTTTTGTATATCTGTCAACCTGCAAAGTAGCGCAATGGGTTAGACATGAAACGTTCTCTTTCATGGATAAAACGTCATTTTCAGGAGTATATGTGGGTTTCAATTTACATATGGTTTGTTTTTAACATGTATATAAATGTTTAAGCACAAAATCAACTATACTTTAATTAGTTTCTTACAAGTATTTTAGAAGTTAATTAAAAATATCAATAATATATAAAAATATAACGGTTTTAATTGTAAATTTATTATATATATAACATTCAGCGGTTGCTCTTTTCTACTAATTAAAGTGCATAGTTATATTAATTAGATACAAGTACATATTAATTAGATACGTATACTATCATAAAAAAAATCAACGACACTTACGTATTCCTAATCCTAAACCCACGATTTCTATGTATTTAATAATGAATATTATAATATATGTACAATTAACGAAACATAGGTTAATGAGGAAATATTGTTAGATGGTTGCCGCGGTCGTCCTTTCGGCCGGCGGAGGGCGAGCTGGCAGACTGCGTGCTCGTTGTCGGAGTGTCGCGGCCCAAGCTCGCCGCGGCCCTCCTCTCCGTCACGCTTCTATCACTATTTCTCACCTTTCACGTGCTCTACGACAGCGCCCTTTACAGCATTCAAGTAAGTAGTTGCATCATTAATTACCAGGTTAACTACGCGATGCGACCTAGTGTACCGACATTATGACACAAACGTGAGCTGTGTTTATAAGCTGTGTTTATAATTATATATTCTACGCTCTTTTAACTGAGGACTTTATTCGGTGCTTCGTATTCTAACATGAAACTGTATAATTTTATCTGTTTATTCAAGATTCCTCAATAAATTCACACCTTGAGTCTGCGTGAATTTTGCTAGTAAAACTTTTCAATTATGTTTTATGTCATTATTTCTGAAAAATGATATTTTATAAGGTATTCTATTGTAGTATATTTAAATAAAGTTTGTTATTTAATACAAGCGTGATTTTTGTTAAGGTAAGACCTTAAATATATATTTTCGTTGTTATTTTAAATTGATTTGTGTATAATATTTCCTAAATTTCTTTATTTCTGTTTGATAATGTCTTAACTTTTTTTAGTGTACAGCTATTATAACTACTAACTTCAACAACAAAAAAGAATTACCTGTAAAATTAATAAATTACCTTCGTGTCAATGTATACTACTTTGGGGACCAAAATAATAAACTTATCTAAACATAATCACAGTGATTGAAGTTGATTTTACTTTACACGATGCGACAGCGAACTGTATTGTTGCCTGTAAATACACAAATGTATGTTCTAAATTCACATGAACAATTTCACAATTAGAGCGTAAAATGCATACATTTACAGTGTTTGAAACGTCGCACTACAAACAGTTTGAGAAATATCTTTTAGCTTCAACCGTCCTAGTTTCAACCATCTCGTTATTATTTTATGAGTTTTATTAACTGTTACTGCGATTGCAATTGAATGTGTGCATGTAATATTGTAACAAACAATAAAATAACGAATTATATTTTCTTATTTGCAGTTAAAATATAATTAAAACTGACTGCCTCGTTGGTCTAGTGGCTACATGTAAGGCCGCAGACACGGGGTCCTGGGTTCAAATCCCAGGTCGGGCCAATATGTATAATGTTATTGAGATTTTCTGTCGAAAAATTCTCAGTAGCAGCCCGGAGTCTGGAAGTTGGAAGTGTGTACACTCCCGTGCCTCGGAAAGCACGTAAATCCGTTGGTCCTGCGCTTGAACTCTTTCCGGTCGTGTCGGATTGCCGTCCCATCGGGTTATGAGAGTTAGGGAATAGAGAGTGCACCTGTGCTTGCGCACACACTTGTGCACTATAATATCTCCTGCGCAGTTGGCTAATCTCCCTTGAGATTGGCCGCCGTGGCCGAAACCGGTCAGGAGGACCATTATTATAATTTAAAAAAATCTATGTTCAAGTAGACTCTTAAAATAACTTTTGAATCGTTATGTTACAGGAATTAATTGAATCTAAGGTTATCCAATAAAGGTTATTTGGTTTAATGAAATTTAAGCGATTAATCAGTATGCGACACAAATCGGTACTAGGAAAATAGGTAGATTTAATTACAACAGGTGTGTGTTATGTATGAGTACATTTATTATGTTTCTATCACGTCTAATTTTCGAGATATTTGACGATAACGTTGGGTTAAAAAGTCCTAATGATAATGTGAGACAACAGAGCTAACAATTAAATAAAATAATAATTAAAACTGACATAAATTGTGTATCGCAAAATACTTATGAATTGCTTGTCTATAATTGATCGTTAGTGCATTTTAAGTAGTGGTAAGACCCCATGTAAATCTTCAGGTTTCCTTGCGTCGTTTTCTTCACCGTCAAGCACTATATTATAATATGGAAAAACCATTTTCCATTTAATCGACTTAATCAACTATGTGTAACTTAAATTTATTTACAAATTTTAGAGTTCAATTTCAATTAAAGATTCACATCAAATTTTATTAAAATAGCACAAACAGCTTATAATGAAACGACGAAAGCAACAAAGTAAAAGCTTAATTAAAAGAAACGATTGTCGCTCACATAAATGCCACTTTAAATTATATTTGCCAGACGTCGTGAGTGTAAAATTGAAATGTTTTAGCTTTAGTACTAATATGTTGAAGTGGATAGTAAACTTAGAGTCTACACTTTAAAACCTGATAATTACTATCACATTACATATAAACGTTTCTTAGTGTTAATTCTTTCTCGTTCTATCATCATTATTTTAAATTCGAAAGAAGAAGACACATGATTGTTTAATAAATCGCCCTTGAAGCAACATTTAAAGGATTGTAATGTGTCCTCTACTAATAAACAGTACATATCAAATTATTTATTACAAATACTCATGTTCTTTTTTATGTAATATAATTTATTTATTTCTTTTGGACAACCGCCAGGTTATAGGTTTACAAAATAATAGGAAATAGAGATTGAAAAGTTTTTTGTCAAAATGTTCTCCTAATTACAGGTTATTAAATCATTTGTAAAAGCATGATGTTACTCATATAACTTAAACACATTGAAATATACAAAGGTAAAGTTATAAAAAAGATATATGAAATATCTTATTATGCAATGTTTATTGTAATAATAATTTAATTAAAAAAGCCGAGATGGCCCAGTGGTGAGAACGCGTGAATCTTAACCGATGATCGTGGGTTCGAACCCTTTTTTTTTTTGACGCTGGGAAAACCCATTACGCGTTTCCCCCCACGGGAACAGTGGAGGGGGGGGGTATGTGGGGCTCGCCATATGTCCAAGGCACCGAGTGTGCCCCGGTCATCGGAATACCCACTAAAAACCCAGCGGTACCCTTCCCGTCTTAACGGGAGCGCCACGGGATCGCTTGCGCATGCTACCGTGAGTGGGTTCGCACCCAGGCAAGCACCACTGAATTGATTATAATTCATATCGTGCTTGACGGTGAACGAAAACATCGCGAGGAAACTTGCATGTGTCTAATTTCACTGAAATTCTGTCACATGTGTGTTTTACCAATCCGCTTTGGAGCAGCGTGGTGGAAAAAGCAAACCTTCTCTTCAAAATAGGAGAGAAGGTTTTACCCCAGCAGTGGGACATTCACAGGTTGTTAGTGTAATTTAATTATAAAGAAATATAAATAAAACTAAAGATATTTAATATAGAATGTTATACTAAGTAATAAATTCGATTTCAATTTATTTAAACTCGCTTACGCGTACGGAAACATTTAGTAGCTTGTATTACGTGACCGACTTACAAAGTTTCATTTATTTTATTTGCTACAATTTCTCAAGGTCAAATCTAATCAAATCAAAATAAATACTTAATTCAAATAGGCATTCAAAAGTACGTTTGAATTGCCTTTTACATAATTCTGTGCACCTACCACCGGTTTGTAATTTAGACTATACCGCGAAGAACCGGTTAGAGCTACTAGTTACTATTTCCCATCATTTCAACTACAAAGTTATGTTAATCAAATACATAATTATTGAATATTGTGAGGTAATGATGTGTTAATAAATGAAATAATAACAATTTAGTAAAAAATAAGTATTTAAAATTATTCATATTAACAAAATCTTTGATACTTTTTTATTCTCTAAGCAATGAAATAGAAGGTATATCTAAGTAGAAGAAGTTACGATAGCTAAATCGTAAGTGAAACATAAACGAAAACTCTTACAAAACAATACTTTCTTAGATTTAAAATTGTGCCGTAATTTTTTTGTGTTGTATGATTTTATATACAGTTTCAAAAATATTGCGCTAACAATATTAAGAGGACTGCCAATTCCTTGTCCCATTTCATTGTAGTTGTTTTAAATATTAAAATATATTGAATATTTATCTTATTGTGATATTCAGTATTTGTTATGAATACTTAATATACATTTACTCTTAATATCGTCCAAAGTGGATCCTAAATGTTGAATATAACTTAATGAACCTTAATCTACAGATACATTTTAAATAAATTGATGCAATTTTAGAGTCAGAAATAAACAGCCTTCCAAGCAAGAAGCTCTTGCTTCATTAGTTTCATTAACAACCTAATCTCTTAGCTAATTTAGACTAAAACGACTGTTGTGATGTTTTTATACTAGTGTATATGTGCGTATAATCTTAATTACTATTTGAAAATAAATGAACAAGATTCGGATGAATGAGTTTCGAGAGCTTTTAAATATTTTTTAAAAAGAATAAAATTTATTAAAAATTTACTTTAAATATACAACTTAATTCTAGAATTGGATGCCAATCATTTAATGAATAATTAAATATAAAAATTTTACAATATTTATTTTAAACAAGTCAGCAAGTTTACTGGAAACTCACGGAAGGTTTGGTTCCCAGAGATTCCTTAGTTGGCAGAAACTTATTTTGTTAAATGACCTAATATATGATAAGATAATGATGAGTACGTGATGGGCGTGTCAGACCAAGCCCTACTGCGAACTATCGTGGTCTGTATATTCTGAAGGCGTAATGTTTCCACCTGCTTTAAGATACCATCAAATAGACAGCAATATTTTTGTGTAAACGATTTTAATCCTTAATGAAACGGTTTACGATTTATGTTGCATAAATGTATGGGCTACCTTACCCTAAGTTTATGACACCGTTGTTGAATTACCTCGAAGTTAAAGGCACTTTACGATATATAGTGGTAGCAGTATGATAACGTCTACATAGCAACATTACATAATATAACCTAGTTATACAAAATTATTATATAGATCAATAGTTTTAATACCAGTTTAATAGTATTTAGTATTTTCTACTAGAACTAAATACATCAATAATAAATAGGCCAAAGAAAAAATCGACATTTCGATAAACGCTTACATAGTTACCGCTTTCCGTTGCAATCCCACTATATATTTTTTGTAATAATCACAAGCTAGGTATCTTCTTATTTGAAATCTAATTGTCTAAATTCTTGATCGTGTCAAAAGTCTAGTAAATAACGATTCGGAATGAAAAACATCAAATCTGAGAAATACCAGCGAAAAACCCGACAACAATATCTCCGCCACGATCATACTTTACATCCATACTTTGTGTTCACTTTTAAATAAGAGTGAATAATTATACAGAATAATTAATAGCACAAGAGCTCGTATAATATCCTTTTCTCTGTTGGCGACTGCGTAAAATAATAACCTCTAAATGACCCTCAGCTGGGTTGAAGTCTCCTCGGAAACGCTTGGAGCTTATTCCACCACGATGATCCAATGCTAGTTAGTGTATACATATGTGGCATATTTTCTTTTGTTACTTGTTATTTTCTTTACAAAGTTTGTGTAATAAGTACTTTCCCGTTGAGTACCAAAAACTGAATTGAATTATAAACATAAATAAAGGGTTTGTAAATTAATAATAAGTTGTGCCACCCGATTTACGCTGTAGGTTCAAACCCGCATTCTTTGGCTATTATTCATATGTTCATTGATCTCGGCTTAACCTTACATTGGCAATATCTTTGTATCAGTAAGATTTATTTACATGAAAGCCCAAAATAAATACAATAACCTAGCATTCTTGCCACCATTCCACGCAGTCCCGATTTGTACGGTAACTATTTTTATTTGTATCAGTTAGTCGATTTACGTGTGTGTATTTCATCTATAAATCTATACTAATAAAATTGTGTTCTCACTATCATAACAAAATTACTGAGTCTTGAAGGGGGAAATGGGAATTTGTATGAATTTTACCTCTACGAAGTCGGGACAAGATATATTGTTAATATAATTAAAGTGTCATAGGATGATTACTTATACTCTTAAGATAGAGAGAGTGAGAAAGTGATTAAGTAAGAGTAAGATGAACATATTTTTCGATGTACACTGATTGATAGATACACGGAATTCAATTGTATGTTAAATGATGAATCGCAGTGGAACGACTACAAAGGGAATGCACTAATGGAAACTGATTCACTGAATATTGTCTACAGCGGAGATATGGACAAACCGGTCAGATAAAAAACACAATTATAGTTCTTATTACATTAGGAACAAGGTATTTCAGGATTTACAATGTAAATGCATATCAATTACATTTTGTGCCGAATGGAAGTTCTCTGTTGAATATTAATAACAATTTACTATCAAGGATGGTTAAAATGTTGTGGCGGAGGTATCAGGTTGACATGTAAAAGGCAACAGCCATAAAGACTTGGAGCTTATTCCACCACGATGCTCACATACACATGTAACAGATCTTCATCCGACACATACAAGTTTCGTTGCGATATTTTCCTTTACCGCTAAGCGCGACATGATTTATAAACAAAAATGAATCTTATGAGAATTCAATGGAATTGGCTCGGGTTTGAACTTCAGTCTTCGTTTAAGGTTCAAGTATTATAATTACCTTAAAATTTTACTGAAAATCTTTTTATAAGGATATCATACAGTTTTTTTTCCAGTCCATTCCCACTTGGTTGGTAAATACTTGCCTTTCGCGCCGCAGGTCGTGGGTTCGATTCCCACCCAGGACAGACATTTCTGTGCGTGAACATGTCTGTTTGTCCTGAGTCTGGGTATAATTATCTATATAAGTATGTATTTATAAAAGAAAAGTAGTATATGTAGTATATCATTTGTCCGGTTTCCATAGTACAAGCTCTGTTTAGTTTGGGATCAGATGGCCGTTTGTATTCACACAATGTCCCAGGATATTATTATTATATTATCTATCAAAATGATAAATTTAATAAAAAATATTTAAATAAATGTTGTGTCGTTTGAGGATTGTGAGAATATTGTCGGCTGTTTCTTAGTTTCGTATGTCGAATAGGAATTGATATCTTTTGTCGAATATAAACAGCTACTGTTTCTTATTTCTTTATATTTTACATAACTGAACTGTCAAGGTGTCAGGGCAGTCTCCTTTTTAGCCACTTCGCCACAAACTATTTTACGTCATTTGTTTATGAAACGCGAATTTAAGTACATGTTTTTAGGAGAAGAAGTGAGTTGAATATCGTCCTTTGTTATTGCAACCATTTAAAACGACTGAAATAAACAGCCTTTCCTTTTGATACTATAAAGATGTTGATTTTAGTTTCATCAGTTACAAAGAAGGGTAATGTATTCGATTATTCAATTTGAAACATAAAATTTACGATGTAATGTAAAGAAAATAAAATTGTTACATTATTAAAAGAAAAATAGTATTTCGAATACTATACTATGCCAAAATGAAATGCTTCCTACATTTTGAAGTTAGCGAGATCAAGTGGTGTATTTCCACAGGCGGCGAGCATGGCGTCAGCTGCCAGCGAAGGCCGTAAGATATTACAAAGTCAAGAGAGCAGCCGTACAATAAGCCACCCTATGGCTCTGAGAAAAAGGTTAAAACCGCCACGCGCGCCGAGGCCTACCCGCCGACTCCCGCAGGTATAAACGTCTTGACACATATATATTTCTGCACTGACATCTGGCAATTGCCGCCAATATAAGCTACGTAAGTGCTACTCGTACTCCAACACCACAATAAGAGAGGATAACAATAAATATTAGACTTTAAAAACATATGTGTATAATATGTTCCATTGATCTTTTCCATAGTCGCTTTCCTATCGTAACATTGGAAATTGTATGCTTCTTGTATCTTAATAATTGATTATTTCTTTATAATATATAATAATAATTATTATATTTTTCATGCAGGCACTTATCATTGGAGTCCGTAAATGCGGAACCCGTGCTCTCTTAGAAATGCTGTATCTACATCCTATGGTACAAAAGGCGTCGGGAGAGGTGCATTTCTTCGACCGTGATGAAAATTACGCCCTCGGCTTAGAATGGTATCGAAGCAAAATGCCTCTTTCATTTAAAGGGCAAATAACTATAGAAAAAAGTCCAAGCTACTTCGTTACCCCCGAGGTAAGGAACGAATAGCGTGCCGTGGCTTGTTTACTAAGTAAATATTACATGGCATTTGTTGGCAAGGCTTATGACGAAAACAATTGTACCAATTCGTAAACTGTAGCTAATTGGGATAAAGAAATGTATATACAGTTACGCAAGCTTATAAATACAGTTTATTAGTATGAATAACTCATATTTACCTTAAAATTACTTTGAAACTTTACCGAAAATGTTTTTATTAGAAGAACGTCCATTTTTTTCTGACTCCATTACGTAAATGTAATAATTAATTAAAGTAATTATACCGTCGAAAATATTTTCAGAACATAAAAGTTCTGCGAAATTTATTCGCTCGTTTAGCATAATTGTGAAAATATTAAAATTGAATTTAGATCTGAATATATACCTACTACATATGTACGGCAATTACGTAAGTGTTTTGAGATGTAAATATTGTAGTGGTGTTTGTATATAAATCGTGAACATTTTATAATTGAAAAATAAATTAATGGAAGATATTTTTTAGGTACCAGAAAGGGTGCGTGCCATGAATTCTTCAGTTCGTCTGTTACTAATAGTTCGGGAACCAGTGACTCGAGCAATATCTGACTATACTCAGCTACGCAGCCGAGCTACACCCTCGGCACCTACAGTATCTCTCGTGGGGCATCCATTACCAGACGCTGCGAAACCTTTCGAACATCTCGCTTTGGCACCTGATGGTTCTATAAATATCGCATACAGGTGAGATTCTTACGTAACTTTAATTCTGGACAATTTTAAAATGAAGACACTATTCTTAGAGTCTGACACTATACAAACTTTTATTCTTATTATGTTTTTTTTTCTGATAACCGAAAAGTTCTTTACACGATTTTATTCCTTTCATTATTTTATGTCACATATAAGACTAGCCCTTATTCGTCATTGTTTCACTCTAAATAATTTAAAGTTATAGATATAGGCATACAAATTCCCAAATAGTTAAGGACTTAATGCATATTATCTAGGCGATAAATAGCGTAAATATTACGTAACGTGACGTTAACAATAAAAGCATATAATCTTTAATTATATTCAGTGTTCATACAGACTAAATTTACGGTGCTATACGGAACGAACGCGCCCTAGCAATTGCAGGCTCAAGGGGGCTTACAACTAAGATCCTACGGATTTGTCAGTCCCTTTTCTAAATATAAAAATACCATTAAATGGCGTATCTACTTGTCTGTAGTTTGTTAACATAAAAAGTGTAATTTGATAAACATTCTTAAGAACTTGTATATAAAATAATAATAATAGTTTTTATCATACACTCAATGCTTATCGTATTACTTTGTTCATAGGCCAATAGCTATATCCTTATATCACGCGTATCTACATCGATGGCTCGAAGTATTTCCCCGGGAACAAATTTTGGTCGTGAACGGAGACCAGCTGATTGAAGATCCGGTGCCACAGCTGCGTCGCATCGAAAGGTTTCTTGGATTGGAGCATAAAATAGGTGATATGACATTTTTATCTTAAGATAAATGATACACACTTCCCATTTGTTTGCACAAAATTAACTTCAACATTAATTTAAATACGAAATACTTACTAACACCTATTTTGATATGAGACATACAGAGTTTTTAATTTCAATCTGGTTGTAATGTATAATTATTTATTTATAATTTTTATATGTAAATCCTAGTTTGTGAAATTCTGCGAATGATTATATTTTTACATTTTTTATATTAGTAAGCATGCCTAAGAGGAACGAAATATATAATATAATAGTTTACTAATTACAAACAATCATATATTTAGTCAAAAATATAAATGAAGAAACATTTTGAGCGTGTAGAGAAGTCAGTTACCTCGGTAAGAACTCTTGACATCCTTACAACAAAAGTTTCCGACCAACCTCAAGACTTGAGATTTCTGTCTTACTTTTGCAATTTTCATCCTGGAGTATTATTTAACAACAGGAAGAAAAAACTTCTACTTCAACGAAACTAAAGGATTCTACTGCTTGCGTAACGACACCACGGACAAGTGCCTCCGGGAAACAAAAGGCCGCAAGCACCCTCGGGTGGACCCCGCAGTCGTCACTAAGTTGCGAAAATTCTTTGTCCAGCATAATCAACGATTTTACGATTTAATCGGGGAAGACCTCGGCTGGCCTGAGGACTAAGCTATGTAATACGACTAGTCGATCAACTAATCCATCAACTTGTCTACCAAAGATGGAACATAACATATCGTTGTGATGAACATATCAATGTAATGCATACATATCAAATAAAAATTAACATATCACTAGTTAGTAAGATTTTTTAAAAATGTTTATGTATACATTTTAGCGTATCATAAAATAAGGTATTTAAGAGATTTATTAATAATTTATTTACATAAAGACGAGTGATTATAATTATTAAATTAGGCAAATAATTTTAATAATTGAATTCGAAAAGAAGTAATTAAAATGTTAGCTATATATATATATTTTCATAATTGTGTTGATTATTTAAATTTTTTATTAGTAAATTCTGTTTTTGAAATTTAACGGGCAGTGTGTAAGAAAGGGAACAAAATGTTAATAAATAAAATTGAAAGATTAATTTTATTTCGAGCTGATAGTGTTGTTTTACTTAGTATTTTATACAAACTTATAATAGAAGTAATCTACAGGCATCCGACGTGTACTGATTTGATAAACCGACCCACTGAAACCCTGAGCAATATATTTTTTATATATAACTAAGTATTGTGTGCTATCCTTATACAAAGTTAATTAGATATACAGATATGAATTTTAATATTTGTGATCGTTTCGTTTTTTAGAATCGATTGATTTTAATAATATTAAGAGAAATTAATGTAAGTTTAATCTCTAAGTATAACTAAATGAATGAGTGTTGTAAATTATTCGCTTTCTCTTTTTAGACGTTGTAATTTGGTCGTGCAATGTGTCTTAATGTTTTAAGTTATTTAGTAAAGGCCGACAGATAATATATAAATCTTTGTCATGCTGCGGAATTTTGACGTTTATTTTTACAGGCAACACTATGTTGTCAAGATATTCAAATTATAAAATATTATTTAGTAATTTAGTTTGAGTAGTAATTTATATTTAAATTTTATGCTTTAAAAATGCCAAATACAACTGTAGTGACGAAAAAAGTAATGTTTAATATATAAAATTTTTACAAATTATACTGTATCCTATTTAACCAAACCCGACTGCCATGACTGACTATTGTGTTGCCATGTAAAAGATATGTTTTGCGGTATAATGACAAAGTCAATATTAATATAGTTGTCGTCGGCCTTTTTATGTAACTTTTTGATTATTTATTAGAAGAAATATTCATATTGTCCAAATTCGAGAGTGGTCATTGAAGACGTAGATGTAAAGTCGTTGAATTATATCATTAGAACGAGCAATTAGACTCCTATAAAATGAAATCTGTGTGTCTATGTGTCTATACTATTTCCCTTTTATCTTATTCAGATTCTTTCATATGTGTGGTTCACGCTGTAGCATATTTTAATATAACACGCTGATTTTATTAAACATTTTAAAATTGAAAATTCGACGCGGGTTTTAGAAGTATTTCTATTTAAGTGTAACGTCCAAGACTGAAGAGTTAGTTGAATAAGTCTAAGTGATACCTATTTAGCATAAAATGTCCATGGGTAAGACGTGAGACGAGGATGTCACAACCTAACCGCATCACCACCGTAACAACAAATCGTGTACAGATGGCACTTAAAACGCGTTAACGAGTAAATTATTTCGGTAGGAATTTTGCTTCCTAATACAATTTTCATGATCAACGAATATTTATATGTTTTGTAATTCCGAATTTTGTGAAAGTATCTTAAGCGCACGCAAATATATGATACAAATGTTATCACACAATAGATAAAAAATACTAATATATTATCATAGTAGTAACCTCGAGCTAAAGAGCTGTTATATTTTGAAAGCAATACGCTGAAGTTGAATTTAATCATTTTTATAATCATAATAAAATTAAACCATTAAATGTGTTCAGATACTCGAAATAGTTATATAACAACACATATCTTTATTGATGCAATTTTAGCGAGGTACAAGGTTATTATATTACGCCCGGTCTACACATGTAACTAAATGTAGAACGAGCTTTCCGACATCAATATATTTGTACAACTACGTGATGTACAGTATGAATAACTTATCATAATTAGCAAATTCGTTACTACCATAATTATCTTGCCTTTGTCCCGTTTATTTACCGCATAATGTATTATGTAAAAATGCATGACATGGATTTAAATTTGGACAGATTTTACGTCAAACCTGTCTTGTACAAATATTCCTAAGTAATGTTTTTATCCTTGGATTGGTTTCACATCGCCATTGGATTGCGTTTAACAAAAATCCCTTATCTGACTTTTAATATAACAGAATCACTTTTGGCAGCAAGGCTAATAAAAATAAAGAGAAATTGTAATTAAATTAAACTATTAATAATTTGTAAGAATAATACGAAAAGAAATAATAATATTATTTTATTATAATTACACCAAAAGGGATATTATGCAAAAGTTATAAAAGTATTACAGTTACAACTTGTTACAAATTTATAATATTTAATTAACATAATCAAATTATATCGATATTTAATATATATTTGTAGCGTTATACTCTTTGTCCAATTACGCTTGAAACCACAATCGTGACATTGGCCAATTTTCGTGAATGAATCGTCATATGAATAATTTATTACCTATCAATATATTTACTTTTAATATGTATATCGTATCAAACTTATCAAGTAACGCTGTATGGACGATTTTAATATTGTAACATAACAAAAGATTAGAATGTTCGAATTTATTGTATACCGAAATAAA
Organism: Nymphalis polychloros; assembly: GCA_905220585.2. Classification (NCBI taxonomy): domain Eukaryota; kingdom Metazoa; phylum Arthropoda; class Insecta; order Lepidoptera; family Nymphalidae; genus Nymphalis; species Nymphalis polychloros. Next base: position 9,564,703 of record HG992247.1, read on the forward strand.
AATAGAAAATTGATCCAGCCACCTAAAGCGAAAGAAGTTAGTCCCGTAATATATTGTTTAGAAGCTTTTAATAAAGTATAAAAATATATAGAAATAAATAATTTAAATGCCTTATCAAAAATAATATTCGACAGACTTAAATTTCAATACAAAGTCACTGTCATGTGAAGTGCTCTTAAAATTAATTGAATGATTTAGTTGAGACAACGACATTGTAATATAAATATAATGATATACATATATATAATAAAAATACATAAATTCAACTTCAGCAATTTGCATCGAAACAAGAATATCAAGCATATCAAATTTTCAATATTAACAATTAAGTTAAAAAATTAATTATAGATTTATCTCTAGTTTATTTAGTTGTATCTTTTAATCGTAGCCTTTATTGTTTTAGATTTAATTAGTTGATAGATAATTTAAATCACTGTTAAATGTTGTGCACATTCATAAGTAGATTTATCTGATTAGGGCAATAATTTTTATAGTTGAATTATTTAGATACATGTATAAACATTCGTTATGTTACAATTCGATTAATAAATTTTAATTCGTTTAAATCTATCTCTCTATGTTTATAAACAATTTGTACTGTTCTCTTATTTCGTTGTTAAGGCACTGAGATCAATTTAATAATAAAAAAAATCTTGAATCTTAATGTTACATTTCCTTGTAAATATCTTCCAAAATTCTTTTTCTATAAGTTAATTGTACTTGTCTTCAATAAAATATATAAAACATTAACGATGTTTTCTTTGACACTTGAAACATGTACATGTTTAAATGTTTTAACAAAACAATAAAATTGGAAAGAATCGGGCACCAAGGTTTTTTATGAAATATAAGGAATACCTACATAAGGTACCATGACTTTGTTATATTTACAAGTAACCCATGAAAATTGAACTAGTGACAGTACTTCATCTCATGTTCGGCGGTGATGAAAAACATCGTTAGGAAATCTGCATGTGTACGATGAAATTTGTATCGAACAACCAGCAGCAGCGTGGCGGATTGAGCTCCAACCTTCTCCTCAAGAGTAGAGGGAAGCCTTTTCGTAGCAGTGGGATATATATAGGCTGTGAGTTTACTTATTATTATAGTTCTGAAGATACAGACAAACAGATAGACAGACAGCGTGGCCGATACATAATCGAGCACCAGTCTTTAAGGCTTCAGACATTTATTTCCTAAAAAAAGAACAAAGTCCACATAAACTTAAAATACCATTAAATATTAAGTTATATACCATAACTTATAAGTCTACATTTTGTGCGAGTAAATAACATTTTAATCTTTTTTTGAATATATTAATTGAATTTGCGTTTATAACGTCTTTTGGTGATGTATTGTAAAGCTGTGCTCCTTCAAATTTCGGAATTTTGGTAATTCGATTTTTTTTGGGTACAGTAATCGTAAAATTAACGACTATTAATTATTTATTCACTTTGTTAATTGATGATGTTGAATTGAATGAATTGATTATTATCTTAGCAAAAAAAAATATTAAACTTAATTACGATATATATTGATGTTTCGTAAAATCAGACACCACGATCACTTACGATAAGACCAAAATGTGGCAAGATAAATCCCTTGACCCGAAATGCCAACGTTTCTATCGCCGCATCCATCAAGACGACCAACTATCTCCATTACCAAACGAGAAAGTAAATTTGTGCTAGTTAATTGATTCAGATTCAGAACGTTCAATTTGTATCTATAGATTATGTAGAACCCTTCTAGTTTGATGTACATTAATGTGTAAATATTAAATAGCAGTAATAAAGTGTTTGTATATTAACTTTTTCGATATATTTTACTTAAATAACTCTCCGTTGACTTCAAAAATAGCAGTATATAATAATAATAATATCCTGGGACATTATTCACACAAGGCCATCTGATCCCAAACTAAGCAGAGCTCGTGCTATGGAAACCAGACAACTGATATACTACATATACTACTTTTCTTTTGTAAATACATACTTATATAGATAATTACACCCAGACTCAGGACAAACAGACATGTTCATGCACACAAATGTCTGTCCTGGGTGGGAATCGAACCCACGACCTGCGGCGCGAAAGGCAAGTATTTACCAACCACGCCAACCGGCTCGTCAATATATCTGCTAAAATTAATTTATCGCAGGTTCGATACCGATCTGAATCTTAACTAGATGAGAAAATAGATGTATCAGTAATTCCTTGCAAACGGAGTCAGAATTTTTATAAATGAAATCAAATCAATTACTTTCCGATTTCTTATTTATGAAAATTATTTAGATTTATTTTTTTAAATTGCATATGTATGTAACAAGCTTTATGTGTATGGTAGTTATAATGCTTAATTTAATTTTATAAAACTCGCCATCATTTATTATTAGTAGTTTTATAGGAACCCAGTTTTAGTCCATCATTATGCAACACCCACACCGCGGTGTCCGCATACAATATTCATTATTCCACGTCTCTAATGAGACAATGTATTCCAGGTTTACCTTGCCGCTGAAGCTAAGGACTACAAACTTTGAGTGCGAAATTCAGGCTTGTATATTCAGGTTCATGAGTCATTTTATTTTTTAGTTAAACTAAATTCTAACGTGAAATATGAACATTTTTTGAATATCTTTAAAGACTTTTAAGATTTAATTTTTGCAATAACTTTGTGAAACGTACACTTTATTAAAACAGTTTTTGTGAAGAGATTAAAAAGAAATACTCATAAATATTTGCCTAGAATTCCTAACTAGAAAAACAAATATCGGTCAATTGCTTTACGTCTGTTTCGTTCAATATTGCAGATATTGGCTTCAGGCTAAATTGAATTTCTGATGCCTATTTCACAAACATTCTAAATAAGAAACTAAAGCTATTAAAGGTAAAAAAAGTGTATCAATTGAACGCAATAAATGTAAATGAATATAAAATTTAATTAATTTTCGATTCTTTTTAACTATAGATAATAAAAATCATAATCTGCGTTTTTCTGACGTCTTACTTTGAATATATTTTGTATGTAAGACGCAAAAACTACTTTTGAATGTTTCGAGGACTCAAATAAATAAAGTAATAAAATCGTTTTAAATAAGGTTTTAATTTACACTTTTTTTACGAGATTAACAATTTAAACCATGAATTGAAAGGAATCCTCGCCTATAGACACATCGACGCCATTTAGAATAGAACATAGCAATAAATAATGCCTTTTGCCGCTAGAGTGACTGGTAACCGGGGGTTCCCACGCAGACCTGCATAAAGTCTTACCACCGGTAATACAAATTCCTACCACGGGAAAATACATATGTATATAATTATGAGTTATTTGTGTGATTGAGATGCAAAAAATTCTATGCAAAATAATGAAGATATCTATATATTTTTAAATATAATACATAACGCAGTATAAACATAGATCGAGTTGCGTAAATAATATAAAAGATAATGTAGTTTATGCCTAGTCTGTGACACTAAATACTGAGAAAAAAAAGGACATTACCGCATAGTGCCCCATAATCCCCGTGAAGCGTGACCTGAATTTGAGAGAGCTGCATTATCGCCTGGAAATAGGGTCACCATAATAGACTAGAAAATACTAGATGTCTTGAAGAAACAAGAGTTTTTTAATTCCACTATACGTTATCAGTTATTTCAATGTTTTCGAAGTCGCAAAATTAAGTATTGGGGACAGTCGTAGCAGCGATAGGCCTTCAATGCTTTATGTCCTTCCCATAATAGGATAGATAAAGTAAGATTATCTTATATCTTTATATTGATATTAAAAAATCGTTTGTTTTAGTTGAAAAATATATCGCTTATGTGATAAAGTTACATTATAGCTACCCTTGGCATCTAAGTATACGACGAGCCGTTGGCGTGATTGGTAGATGCCTGCCTTTCGCATCGCAGGTCGTGGGTTCGATTCCCACCCAGGACAGACATTTGTGTGCATGAACATATCTGTTTGTCTCGAGTCTGGGTGTAATTATCTATATAAGTATCTATTTACAAAAGAAAAAAAAGAAAAGAAAAGAAAGATAAGAAAATTAGTATACGTAGTATATCAGTTGTCTGATTTCCATAGTACAAGTTCTTCTTAGTTTGGGATCAGATGGCCGTGTGTGAATAATGCCCCAGGATATTATTATTATTATTATTATTCTGTTCCAATGCTCTTCTGGTGTGCCCAGTAGGATGTCGATGTACGGATATGAAATATAAAAAATAACGCGATAAAAAATGCTTAAAACTGTTTTTGTCGTCTGTACTTTTTTGTCTGAAAACTTGTCTTTAGTACCCTTAAATTATTTAAGGAAAGTAATTAGATGTATAATATATAATTTTATGTTGTTGAAAGATCGCACCCAAATCAGTAGCGTCGTTCCTAAGATTAGCGCGAACAAACATACAGACAAACAAACAAAAAGTTTAGCAATCATTGTTTTGGATTCTATTGCGTTGATAAAGACCCTCGATAATAGTTTTACCCATATATCTTCCAAGTACAGACAGCGATCAGTTACATTTTTATTACATGTATAGATTTAGTAGGGCGGTATATTCACATATGACTCGTTGCTTCGTTGGTCTAGTGGCTAGATATTAGGCTGCAGACCCGGTGGTCCTGGGTTCAATTCCCAGGTCGGGCCAATAAATAGTTATTGGGTTTTTCTGTTAGAAAATTCTCAGTAGCAGGCCGGAGTCTGGAAGGTGGAAGTGTGTACACTCCCGTGCCTCGGAAAGCACGTTAAGCCGTTGGTCCTGCGCCTGAACTCTTTCCAGTCGTGTCAGATTGCCGTCCCATCGGATTTTTTTTTTTTTATAGTATAGGTTAGTGGACGAGCATGTGGGCCACCTGTTGGTAAGTGGTCACCAACGCCCATAGACAGTGGTTTGTATATTTCTTAAAAAAAAAACAACATCACCACTGCGCCACCAACCTTGGGAACAATGTTATGTCCCTTGTGCCTGTAATTACACTGGCTCACTCACCCTTCAAACCGGAACACAACAGTACCAAGTACTGCTGTTTTGCGGTAGAATATCTGATGAGTGGGTGGTACCTACCCAGACGAGCTTGCACAAAGCTCTACCACCGAGTAAGATTATGAGAGCAAAGAAAAGAGAGTGCACCTGTGTTTGCGCACACACTTGTGCACTATAATATCTCCTGCGCAGTTGGCTAATCTCCCTTGAGATTGGCCGCCGTGGCCGAAATCTGTATGGAGGACCTTATTATTATTATATTCACATATTTACTTAATATCACATGTAATCCAAAGGCAGTTGTATTCTCAGCTCTACGTACGCCAACTTAGTCTAGTTCAAACAAACGTCGCTACTCCAATTGTGGAAGTTATAGACGACACAATAGTTTCATGTATGGCTTTCCCACAAACTTTGATGTAACTTTGGAAATACTGCACTGGGGCTCCATGAATAATATGACGTCATATTTGTTTATTTTAATAACCTGTCGAAATGTAGTGGAGTTTGGTTGGCAAGCTTATTACTCGTCTGTTGTTATGTCGTCAAACATCGATACAATGTATTGTTCTTTACCGGTTTGAAGGAAGAGTAACAAACCTTAGAATATTCTAAGTTTTATATCCTGCAGTGCCGTGCTATGTGTAGTTTTTATACTAGAAAATACTAGATGTCTTGAAGAAACAAGAGTTTTTTAATTCCACTATACGTTATCAGTTATTTCAATGTTTTCGAAGTCGCAAAATTAAGTATTGGGGACAGTCGTAGCAGCGATAGGCCTTCAATGCTTTATGTCCTTCCCATAATAGGATAGATAAAGTAAGATTATCTTATATCTTTATATTGATATTAAAAAATCGTTTGTTTTAGTTGAAAAATATATCGCTTATGTGATAAAGTTACATTATAGCTACCCTTGGCATCTAAGTATACGACGAGCCGTTGGCGTGATTGGTAGATGCCTGCCTTTCGCATCGCAGGTCGTGGGTTCGATTCCCACCCAGGACAGACATTTGTGTGCATGAACATATCTGTTTGTCTCGAGTCTGGGTGTAATTATCTATATAAGTATCTATTTACAAAAGAAAAAAAAGAAAAGAAAAGAAAGATAAGAAAATTAGTATACGTAGTATATCAGTTGTCTGATTTCCATAGTACAAGTTCTTCTTAGTTTGGGATCAGATGGCCGTGTGTGAATAATGCCCCAGGATATTATTATTATTATTATTATTCTGTTCCAATGCTCTTCTGGTGTGCCCAGTAGGATGTCGATGTACGGATATGAAATATAAAAAATAACGCGATAAAAAATGCTTAAAACTGTTTTTGTCGTCTGTACTTTTTTGTCTGAAAACTTGTCTTTAGTACCCTTAAATTATTTAAGGAAAGTAATTAGATGTATAATATATAATTTTATGTTGTTGAAAGATCGCACCCAAATCAGTAGCGTCGTTCCTAAGATTAGCGCGAACAAACATACAGACAAACAAACAAAAAGTTTAGCAATCATTGTTTTGGATTCTATTGCGTTGATAAAGACCCTCGATAATAGTTTTACCCATATATCTTCCAAGTACAGACAGCGATCAGTTACATTTTTATTACATGTATAGATTTAGTAGGGCGGTATATTCACATATGACTCGTTGCTTCGTTGGTCTAGTGGCTAGATATTAGGCTGCAGACCCGGTGGTCCTGGGTTCAATTCCCAGGTCGGGCCAATAAATAGTTATTGGGTTTTTCTGTTAGAAAATTCTCAGTAGCAGGCCGGAGTCTGGAAGGTGGAAGTGTGTACACTCCCGTGCCTCGGAAAGCACGTTAAGCCGTTGGTCCTGCGCCTGAACTCTTTCCAGTCGTGTCAGATTGCCGTCCCATCGGATTTTTTTTTTTTTGTAGTATAGGTTAGTGGACGAGCATGTGGGCCACCTGTTGGTAAGTGGTCACCAACGCCCATAGACAGTGGTTTGTATATTTCTTAAAAAAAAAACAACATCACCACTGCGCCACCAACCTTGGGAACAATGTTATGTCCCTTGTGCCTGTAATTACACTGGCTCACTCACCCTTCAAACCGGAACACAACAGTACCAAGTACTGCTGTTTTGCGGTAGAATATCTGATGAGTGGGTGGTACCTACCCAGACGAGCTTGCACAAAGCTCTACCACCGAGTAAGATTATGAGAGCAAAGAAAAGAGAGTGCACCTGTGTTTGCGCACACACTTGTGCACTATAATATCTCCTGCGCAGTTGGCTAATCTCCCTTGAGATTGGCCGCCGTGGCCGAAATCTGTATGGAGGACCTTATTATTATTATATTCACATATTTACTTAATATCACATGTAATCCAAAGGCAGTTGTATTCTCAGCTCTACGTACGCCAACTTAGTCTAGTTCAAACAAACGTCGCTACTCCAATTGTGGAAGTTATAGACGACACAATAGTTTCATGTATGGCTTTCCCACAAACTTTGATGTAACTTTGGAAATACTGCACTGGGGCTCCATGAATAATATGACGTCATATTTGTTTATTTTAATAACCTGTCGAAATGTAGTGGAGTTTGGTTGGCAAGCTTATTACTCGTCTGTTGTTATGTCGTCAAACATCGATACAATGTATTGTTCTTTACCGGTTTGAAGGAAGAGTAACAAACCTTAGAATATTCTAAGTTTTATATCCTGCAGTGCCGTGCTATGTGTAGTTTTTATATATTTCGGAGATTTACGTAACAGATAGACAATTTGCTAGAATCTAAACTATCGAGTTTTGGTTAGCTTACGATTTATTTTAAATTAATAATATAATTTTGTCTTTGTTTTATATTATGTACTTAATTTTTCATCTTCTCTATCAAGAAAGAAAACAGAATGTATTATGAATATATAAAAAAAAAGTAAAAGTAACAGCCTGTGAATGTCCCACTGCTGGGCTAAGGCCTTTCTCCTCTTTTTGAGAAGAAGGTTTTTGGAGCTTATTCCACCACGCTGCTCCAATGCGGATTGGTGGAATACACATGTGACAGAATTTCATCGTCAAGCACGAGATGAATTATAATCACAAATTAAGCACATGAAATTCAGTGGTGCTTGCCCGGGTTTGAACCCATGATCATCGGTTAAGATTCACGCGTTCTTAATACTGGGCCATCTCGGCATCAATATATAATCTTTTGTTAATCTTATGTAAGGTTATAAAAAGGTTTTACAATAATAACTAATTAAATATAATGCTGTTTATATTTCAAAAACATACTCTATATATTATTAGATATTTATAACACATCTATCATTTAAAACTGAATATCGCAAATATATATTTTTAGTGAAATCTTTAGAGTATTGGAATTTCAGCGTAAGGTAACTTACTTGACAGTCTGCCGAACTTTTTTCAATAAATAGAACATTTAACCTATTAGAGGCCTTAGCCCAGCAGTGGGATATTCACAGGCTGCTACTGTTAACCTACTATTGGCAAAAAGTTTTAAAATAACAGGATAATTATTTTTAATAGTGCACAAGTGTAGTTGCATTCGACACGACCGGTAAAATTGTCTCACGACTTATTCCACCCCGCTGCTCCAATAAGGGTTGGTGTGGCAGAATTTCAGTGAAATTATACACGTGAAGGTTTCTTTAGCGCCGAGCACGAGATGAATTATAAGCTCAAATTAAGCATATGAAAACTCAGTCGTGTTTGATTGGGCTTGAACCTGCAATCATTGGTTCAAATTCACGCGTTCTAAGCACTGGATCATCACGACTTTTCACCTTTCATTACTGTATTTGCTACGAGTACTATGAAAATGTTTACTTAAATTTATATTTTTATCTCTCTGCCCGTGACCACAAAAGGTGCAAACGTTAATAAGAAATTTTTGATCGTGGTTAAAACAAAAATATTATATAAAAATTCAATGTTGCACACCGCAAATGCGGTATAAATTTTACCAGTGAAATGCGCTCTACTGGGAACATATTAGACCTGTGGTTCACGGGGCATTGACGACGATAAGCTATTTATATGTTTTTTTTTCATTGCCAATGTCTATGGGTGAAAGTGGCTTAGATGATTAACATACTCGTAGGCCAATTAGTGAGTCTGCCTTGCTGAAATAAATTTAAAAAAAGTAAGAGTTACGCTATTACTTCAGATTAAATTACACGTCGAGTTTATTTAACGGTATTATTATTAACAATTGTTAATCCGCTTTAATAGTTCCAAATAAGTTTTCATGGAATGTTCAATTCTTTGTCGAAGTTATAATTTAATAGAGACGGTTCAATTATGTAACCATCACTCTGATTCGAAACAAAGGTCAGCTACCTTGTTCATATTTAGTTTTTTATTTACATTGTTATTTATTTACTTAATGAATAAATACTTACTACAAATATTAAAGGTTACTTAAAATATATATTTTTTTAATTTTGTCTTATATATGCTAAATTTAAAAAAATATGAAAATTAATTAAAGATATTTCTTTTAATGTTTTTTAAACCAAATGATCATTTATCCAAAACTACTAATGCCTACTTGGTTCTTACCAAAAGATTTTGATTAAGCTTGATTTGTAAAATTAACTAGAATACTTTTAAATAATAAATAGGAAAGGAATAGTAAATATGTTATTAATGATGTTTCTTAGAAATAAAAGATTTTATTTCATTTGTACTTTCAAATTATACGTCTATGAATAATAAAAATTCAATAAAAAGTCTCGTTTGAAATTGAAAAGTATTTGAGATCCGTTTTAGCGGTTGTGTCGTTTAACGGCGTGGGTGCCTGACACGCCCTACTAATTAAACTGTCATCTCCCCTTTTATTCAAAGATCAATAGAGCTTATTGATAAAACAAATTCAATTGAGTTTCTTATTAGTTTTATTAATTAATTAGTGGTCTTTCATATTCCACATCCATAGACAATAGCTCTGTCATAAGTATAAAGCCCTCCAAACACCATCAAAGTCAACGCGCTGGCAACTAAGGAATTTAAAATAATACCTTATGCCTGTAATTAAACTCACCCATTCACCCTTCAAACTGGAGCCAACCATATTGTTGATTACCGGTAATTGATAAGTGAGTGGTACCCAGATGGAACTACGTAGGTACCAGGTATACTAAATCAGATAATAAGGTATTTTAATAACATGTCCCGAAACTTGAATCCAGGACTTTATCTGGATCTGAGCCCTTAATACTAGCCACTAAACTAACACAAAAAAAATTATTATTTACAAAATTCATTCAATTTCACTTAATAATATCCTACATACTTATATGTATGTAGCTTAATACTTATTAAGATATGGAAAAATAGATTACATTTTAATATTAATAAACTAACCCTACACTTGTATTTTTTATGCTTCAATAGTATAAATCCATGTGAATAAAACTGGCAATTAATATAGTGGCTTCAGATTCGAACAAGTAATATTAAATTTTCGGATGTTAATTTGTGTTATTATTCATATCCTGCATGGCAACCAAGGAAACATCGTAATGAAATCTGCATATATCGGAAATAATTCTCAGACATGCTTCAACATCACGCAATGGAACATAATGGTAATTCAAGTTCCGAATCTCGTCATATTATGAAATATGAATTTTATTACATATAGTTAATATCTTACAACTAAACGAAATGTTTGTGGATGTCAGTGTTATTATTATTATTCTTTGTTACATTTAATCGAGAATTGCTCGACATGTTTCTAAGAAATGATGACTTCGACGGTATCGTTTGTATTTTTTTAGTACATTTAATTATATTATAACTTACTTATGTTCCTTGTCGCCAGCTCTTCTACTATAACAATAAATGTTCGGCTGCCGATTAAAGGTCTTCTTCTGTTGATCTTGAACCGTTTGTCTTGAAGATTATTTGGAGCGTTTTCTTAACTATTCCAGTGCGGGTCAGTTAGTTGTCGGATTATGTGACAAATGCAGATTTGCTCGGGTTTTTTTTAATCGCTAGATGAATAAACATTTTATGGCCGCATGAAAAAATAGTCGAACTTGCTCGAATTTGAACGCCTCCGCTCAAGATATATTTTGATAACCGTATAGACTTAATAGTTCTGATATTTGCTTCGAATTACAATATGTTTTAATTAACATCACATTATTGTCATGTTTTGCATATGTTATATGTATCATCTAATTTATTTAAATTCCTCACTGTTAAATTAAGCGTTCCTAAAAGAGGTTCTTCATGATATAACTATTAAATAGCCAAGATTTAAATAATATATATAAAGTAATATGACAATATTAAAAACTCCATAAAAAATTAATGAGACTTTTTTAGTGCTATATTATGTATTAAGATAAATATTGATAATCAGTGACAGTTGCATGACTAATCTGTGGCTTGTCGGAGGTGGCAGTACAAAGGTCAGAGCATCATTAATCTTGTCAGATTTACGGTTGGCCTCAGTTTATCTTAGAGCGTGCCCGTAGGATTACTCCTTGCGCCTCCACAATGCAAATTAGGATACGGTATCAAAAAGTTTTTATTAAGATCACAAAGAGTTTCATCGCTGAACACGTTATATTTTATGAAAGCACTGACTTAAGATATCATATTCAAACAAATTTTTGGTAAAGTACATAATTGTGTAATTATTTTTCAATTATAAGAATTAAGGCAAAGTTTTAACTAAAGTCTTTGGGATGTAAAGTTTGCTTTCATTGAATTGTAAGTTTGTAAAGTATTACAAGACGTGGAACAACAGCCACCCTTGGCTGTGCATAATTTATAAGAAGCTATTTAAAAAGGTTAGATTTCGTGTTCATCTCAAATTCTCGGATACCTATTTAATTTGTTAGTTTCGTAATTCGAGTCTTTCGTTAAGCAAAAGTTTTTCATCAACATTAAGTTCGTCGGTAATCACGGATTTCGAAGGAAATTCTGGAGAAATTTGTTAAGCTTTTTACTTTTAGAGATAGTTTACGGCTTCCAAGCCTTAGAGATACTTTTTATAATCTTAAAATAAATTGAATACATACTCAAGCTTACTTAAAATATTCGAAAAAGAATTAGATTTTTTTTAAATAAAACGTACAACAGTATAATTATCATGTCGATATATTTGTTTAACTATTTTTTTTTATAGGGTTTTCCATTAAGGGCGCTTGATCTTTGAAATGCAAAAAAAAATACATGTAGGAGAGATATTTGCGAATTTTTTTTTTTATTTGGAAGGTCTATCGACCCCATTATGTATGAAATATGACATCATTCAAATGACCGCCACGGCTTCGGTTGGTGGCGCGCACACGAAAGGTCCAATTTTCGATGACTCTGGCGCACAAATCGGGCTGTATTTGATCGATGGCGTGGCGTATGTTGACTTTGAGGGCATCGGTGGTTTGCGGCTTGTTGGCATAGACCTGCGACTTAAGAAAACCCCACAAAAAAAAGTCCAGCGGGGTCAAATCGCACGATCTCGGTGGCCAGTTCACGTCGCCTCCGCGCGAGATGACCATGTCCAGAAATTGCTCGTGCAGAACTTCCATCGTAGCGTGTGCTGTGTGGCACGTAGCGCCGTCCTGTTGAAACCACATGTTGTCCAGATCCATATTCTCGATTTCAGGCCAAAAGAAGTTGGTTATCATCGACCGGTATCGCTCACCATTGACGGTGACGGCCACACCATTATCGTTTTCGAAAAAATACGGACCAATCACGCCTCCGGCCCAAAATCCGCACCAAACAGTCACTTTCTGCGGGTGCATTGCCACTTGGTGAACCTCGTGTGGATTGGTCTCGCCCCAAATACGGCAATTTTGCTTGTTGACATAGCCATTCATCCAAAAATGCGCCTCGTCGCTGAAGATGATTTTTTTGCCAAAATCGGCGTCAACTTCCAACTGCTCTAATGCCCAGTCAGCGAACACACGGCGCTTTCTATGGTCATTAACCTTGAGCTCTTGGGTCAGCTGGATCTTGTACGGGTGCAGGCTCAAGTCACAACGCAAAATTCGCCAAGTTGTCGTCTGCGAAAGGCCGAGTTCCTGTGCGCGACGCGGAAGTGACTGCCGCGGGTTTTCGAGGACACTGTCGCGCACAGCGGCGATATTCTCGGCAGATCTCGCGTTACGTTGACGCACGGGAACCGGCTGATTGTTAACTGACCCGGTTGACTCGAATTTGTCCACCAATCGACGGATAGTCGACTCGGCAGGACGATCATCGCGACCGTAAAACGGGCGAAGTGCGCGGAACGTTGCTCGAACTGAAGACCCATTTTCATAAAACAATTTTATGATTTGCACGTGCTGCTCGACACTGTAACCTGCCATGGTGATTTGGGAGGACGGAATGAATATAACACACTGCATTTGACAGCTGTCACTCAAACAACATGGCCGCAATCAGCTGTCAAAGTTCAAGCGTCCCTATTGGAAAACCCCTTATAATGCCCGGGAGAGCCTCGCTTGTCGATAGCTTCACCCCAGAGAAACCCGTACCGACGATCATTAATTAAACAGTGATCTTCTAGGTAATGGATCAGTTGGTTATTTAAGATCTGTTCCATCACCTTAGGAGGTAATAGCTATTGGCCGATAATTTGCCGAGTCAGACCGATCCCCTTTATTGGGAACCGCTTGCACATTAGCTTTTCTCCAAGAATCCGGCACACATTCTGTAGAGAGAGACAGCTGAAACAGGCGCGTCAACACAGGAGACAGCTCCTGCAAGGTAGCAGCGCACTGCAATAATTGATCACAGAGTTATCCGCAAAGAGTTTTGCCAAAAGATCGACTTTCTCCTACGCACTGTGACCTAGTTATCCGTCCGGATTCCTGAGCGGTGGCAGCGAAGGTTGGCAAAAATTGTTTTGCACAGACTTGGTTAGACGCCAGAAGCTACGTGAGCCCCTAGCATGCAAAACAAGGTCATGACCAATCTGTGCAATGTGCTGTGCATCCGCTCTCGTATATGCCTTCCTACAGGACTTGGAGTTTTTGTTATAGGTTGCTTTCAGTGAGTCAATGTTAGATGGCCCGCTAACGTAGCCATTGATCCACGCGCGATATGCCGCCTGCTTGGATGACACAGCATCGGCACATTCGCGAGTGAACCACCGTTGGTTACATGTGCCCTTACTGATGAGATCTGAGTTAGGAATGTAGTATTCCATCCCCAACAGGATCTCATCAGCAATAGCAGCGGCGCTAACTTTCGGGTCATTCTCACTGAAGCAACGTTCCTTCCAAGGGACTGACGCATAGTAATCGCGCAAACCGTCCCAGTCTGCTGACTTATAGTGCCAAACGCGACGTTTGCATGCCGCTGGTGGCGGCAGCTTGCCGTGTGGCACTTTGGTGGATATCAGGCAGTGATCCGAAGAACCAAGAGGAGCCTGAATCTCAACCTGATATTCCACCGGGTGAGTAGTCAGCAGAAGGTCCAGTAGGGAAGGCGCTTGTCCGTCATTGTCTGGGATCCTGGTGGGCTGATCAACCTGTTAGGTCCAGTCATGCGTGAGACTAAGATGGTCAAATAGTCGGCTTGTCTCAAAGTCACACTTGTGGGATCTATGGGGACTGACGAATCAGGTCTACACGTACCACCAACATGGAGAGGGAAGGGTCCTCCAAGCAGCGCAGTCCTGACGAACAAGCATACTCCGGCTTTCGCTTTGAAGGATTCTTCAAGCATATAGCCGGGATAATTAAGGTAGCTGGTATCGACAGGACGGAGTATTTGAGTCTTCGTAAGAAACAAAATTGCTGGCCGTGCTGTCTCGAGATGGTGTTGGACAGCGTTGAGGTTAGCGTGGAGTCCACAGATGTGAGCGAACTCAACCTCAAGCAGCGAAGGGGGTGTGCACCGCTGATCGACCGTTATTTCTTTTTTGCGCTGTCATTTGGGAAATGAAGGAAGAGACGTGAAGCGAGCGACGCATTGCCACGATAGGGATGGTCAAAGTGTGGAACTGTTTGTTCCCCAAGAAGTTGCCAGAAGGGAAATAAACTGATCTGCCGAATGGAAGGGCCTTCGAACCCTCCCGGTAGTAGCCGCCGGGACCCCACTGTCCAGTCACCAACTGGCACGAAGGTCCGCACCGAAATTATGCGTGGACTGGTGGGGCAGCCTTGCGAGCTGGTTCGGAACGCTTGGACCCCTATAATCTGCCTCGGGTGACCAGCGGAACAACCGTTTCTACGGGTCTCCCTGTCCGGCGGGTCAATATAATTTCCCCCGGCATTGGTTCAACAGCAACTTCCACCGGGTCACCACATATCGCGGCAATGCGCGCTCGGGCACTGGCTGTACGCTGGCTGATCTCGAAACGCAGCTGCAAGCAGCCACTTCACGAGTTTTTCACCATGCGTACGATGGTAACAAGCCAGGCGGATGATTGACATCCTACCACCAGATGAGCAGATGGTCGCTCAGATATCCCTTGGTCGCCTCTTATGACACCCATGGGAGAGAGAGGGGCAGTGAATTGTATTCCTACTCCGTCACTGTACATATCACTAAAGAGGTAATTATTAAAACGTCACTGGTATTTGCTTCGCAATCCTCATTTTAAAAGACTTGATTAAATGTTAATCTACCACCGATTACTTACTGAGTGTCTTATATTCAATTTATTTAATTACATTTATATCTTCTGCATAAAAATCAAAGAGTATATTTTACTTCTTTTAATTATCTTTATAATAATATAAAGAATATTATGAAGATAATTAACGTTTGATTAAGTTATGCTTTTAAATGTAACCAGCTAATCTAGATACGCGGTTTTATTAAAACAAATATTTAGGTAGGTCTGTCTTTTATTAAGCAATATAAATAATTTGTTACAAAATAAGTAAGCTCTTAAGTTATCTCAACTATAATATCAGCAGTAGTATAGTGATATATATATATATATATATATATATATATATATATATATATATATATATATATATATAGGGTTTTCCATTAAGGGCGCTTGCTCGTGCAGAACTTCCATCGTAGCGTGTGCTGTGTGGCACGTAGCGCCGTCCTGTTGAAACCACATGTTGTCCAGATCCATATTCTCGATTTCAGGCCAAAAGAAGTTGGTTATCATCGACCGGTATCGCTCACCATTGACGGTGACGGCCACACCATTATCGTTTTCGAAAAAATACGGACCAATCACGCCTCCGGCCCAAAATCCGCACCAAACAGTCACTTTCTGCGGGTGCATTGCCACTTGGTGAACCTCGTGTGGATTGGTCTCGTCCCAAATACGGCAATTTTGCTTGTTGACATAGCCATTCATCCAAAAATGCGCCTCGTCGCTGAAGATGATTTTTTTGCCAAAATCGGCGTCAACTTCCAACTGCTCTAATGCCCAGTCAGCGAACACACGGCGCTGTCTATGGTCATTAACCTTGAGCTCTTGGGTCAGCTGGATCTTGTACGGGTGCAGGCTCAAGTCACAACGCAAAATTCGCCAAGTTGTCGTCTGCGAAAGGCCGAGTTCCTGTGCGCGACGCGGAATTGACTGCCGCGGGTTTTCGAGGACACTGTCGCGCACAGCGGCGATATTCTCGGCAGATCTCGCGTTACGTTGACGCACGGGAACCGGCTGATTGTTAACTGACCCGGTTGACTCGAATTTGTCCACCAATCGACGGATAGTCGACTCGGCAGGACGATCATCGCGACCGTAAAACGGGCGAAGTGCGCGGAACGTTGCTCGAACTGAAGACCCATTTTCATAAAACAATTTTATGATTTGCACGTGCTGCTCGACACTGTAACCTGCCATGGTGGTTTGGGAGGACGGAATGAATATAACACACTGCATTTGACAGCTGTCACTCAAACAACATGGCCGCAATCAGCTGTCAAAGTTCAAGCGTCCCTATTGGAAAACCCCTTATATATATATATATATATATATATATATATCAAGTATTTATTATTTTATAACAAATTGTTATATAAGCTGTATTAAATTGTATATAATGTAACATTATAAGCTGAGTAAAATATTTTTTCCCGTATTATACCGACACTGAAATTGTGTAAATTATTAAGGAGCAATAATTAATACATTTGATCAAAAACAACAGGCTTTAAAAAAACAAAAGGATTATAATATTAGTGTGCTATACGTTGCTGTGCTTGCTTAATAACAAAATGGAATACAAGAATATATTATGTAAACATGTTAATATAATTAATTATCTTCTAGATTTTAATTCATAATATAATTCTTATTACGTAATCATTTTATTTCGGTTTTTAGCTGTTGGCTTTCGGCTAATCTTTTCTCTTTATCTCCACATGCTTACAAAGTAATCTACCTAATTATAAGAAGATCAGAGAATGTTATTTTAATAAGCAAATTGCAATATATTTCTTACTTACAAATTGAAACAGGCGCCCAGCTCTATATTTAATTAGAGTGCTTCGATTCACGTTAACGTTATTTTCCTCTAGTAATTACACTGAGATGAACATCTTAACTATAACTGGTTGTTTTAGTTTTATTCGTATATAATTAATTAATTAAAATTAAAAATACAAACTAAAAGATTTTTTAAATGAATATGATTGAATTATTTAATGAATATATTTTTTAATATCCATCTTAAAATGTCCTTCCTTCATATTTATTATTCTGTTTACAATTGTTGAATTATAAATTATTTCTAAATCATTAATTATTAATTTTGTTTTAATTTTCTTTGCGCGACCATGTATATAATATATATTACATGTACGTGTGATTGTGTAGTTTTGCACGTTTGTCAACGTTGCACGTTTTTGTCTCGCATAGTCAAAAGTTTTTATTTATTTATTTTATTTTTATTTGGGAAACATAGAGTAAACACCTTTTAAGCATATGAACTAGCAGTAGGACATCAATTTTATTTTGATGAAAATCATCTGTTTCTAAACTTAAGGTTGATCTCAAATTCGAAAGTTATTTATAATTTTCTTTAATATATTTTATGAGTGAAGTGAACCTCCAAATAATTTTTCAAACATTATGTTATTTTTATTCATTTGCAATTATTATTATAAATAATTAAGTATCTTAACATTTCTCATACAATTCTTTTGGCATAAATAAGTATGATCGAATTTTGAGTCTGAGCAGAAGTGGATGTAATTCTTTCCAATCTTAATTTGGATGACGAAATATGAAGATCTAAATTATTGGTTAAAACAAAAACACCAGTTAGGCTGACGTCATTATGTTCATTTTCAATTACTCATCTTCAGTGTTCGATAAAACAATAGGATTAAATTTCACCTTTTTATTTGAAATAGCTAGGCGGACGGGCAAATGAGCTCGGATGGTAAGGGCCCTGTAAGATACATTAATTATTCCTTACATTGCCGAAAAAAAATGTTAATGGATAAAACAACGTGGTGCCTTCACACTGGCTCACCCTTCAAACTGGAACACGACAATGATAGAACAACGACACGACACGACAACGACGTAGAATATCTGATGAGTGGTACCTACCCAGACTTGCTTGCACATTTATACTTAACATTATCAAACTTAACTTTATTTTCAATACCTTTTTTTTAACTATACAGGCCTGCGCTTGACTGTTATCACACCTGATGGAAAGTGATGATACAGTCTAAGGTGGAACTGCATATAATATATAAGAAATATATTAATAATTAAAAGTACTACATATAATAACTACTATTAATACTTTTAATTTCAGTATTGCTACTTTAATCGTATATTAGAAATAAATGTCACTGAAATGTAAATTTGAAAGCAAATAATATTAAAATCGAAAGAGCCAGCGAAAATATATTTTTGCTTGTAAACATGGAGTCTAAGGGCAGACGGTACTTATTACGTCCAGCCGGCGTTAAATTACTCTCGATAACTATGTATTTACATCGTCTTTTCGAGAATTTTATACTTCAATCTAATATTAAAAATAGGAAAACCATCGCTTGATTTAATATCGAAACGATCTTTTTTAGCAGGAGTCCATATTGAGTATTATGGAAATATATGTATCCTATCCTATACATTACTGTAAATATTTTTATTTAAAAAAAGGTTTGATAGGAACAATTAAATATTTAACAACACGTTAAAATACTAAATTTAATAAAAATTATCTCTTACAATTATTATTTATTGAATTGTAAGTCGTATGTATTTCGTCTATAAGTTCGAATTAAAACGAAGAAAGATAAGATAAATACTTTTAAAGGACGTATGTCCTTTAAAAGTACAGACGAAATGAATCTCTAAAATTTCCTAATTGTTGTCTAGAGAACCTATTTCATACTGTAACCTTAAAATATTGTTTACGAACTTTCACTCGACACGTTTTATAGATTACACAAAAGATATGATCAGTGAAATTAAAGTTCAAAGTTTCAATTGAAGATTTTACAAGTCAGTGAGGGTGACGAAGGCATTTGGCGGGCGTCCGAGTCACGTAGCGCCTTGGAGGGAGACGGAGAGTGCTACAGAACTTGTCTACGATAATGGCTAGAGTTGCACTAACTGCTGCATTCTTGAGAACGCCATCTTGACAACTTTACGATTTGACCTTTGTTTCGAATCGACAATGCTATTGTAATATAGTCCATTGTATTGGTCCTCTTTAAGATTTTCCATGCGATAATTTTATTCAATGTGACGTATATTATTAGCTTAGTTTGAATATGAATAGTAAATATATAAACCACTTTTTTATACTACAATAATTAAGGATTGCAATCGAATCTGTGAATTCTGATTTTGTTACCTTTCGTTTGAAATTGAGAATCATTTTTAATATAAAAATACAAATTGAGAAACATTTATTAAATTTTAAAGTTTTAGCAACATTTTGTCAGCTATCACTATATGACTATAGTGAAACCAAAAGGTACCACCGGTTCGAAAATGCCTCAGAAGAGCCGGAAGAAGGAACACTCAGGTTCTTATTTACATATTCAATATCAGGATAAATCTTGCCTGCCTCGTTGGTCTAGTGGCTAGATATAAGGCCGCAGACCCGGTGGTCCTGGGTTCAATTCCCAGGTCGGGCCAATAAATAGTTATTGGGTTTTTCTGCCAGAAAATTCTCAGTAGCAGCCCGGAGTCTGGAAGTTGGAAGTGTGTACACTCCCGTGCCTCGGAAAGCACGTTAAGCCGTTGGTCCTGCGCCTGAACTCTTTCCGGTCGTGTCGGATTGCCGTCCCATCGGATTATGAGAGCTAAGGAAAAGAGAGTGCACCTGTGTTTGCGCACACACTTGTGCACTATAATATCTCCTGCGCAGTTGGCTAATCTCTCTTGAGATTGGCCGCCGTGGCCGAAATCGGTCTGGAGGACCCTTATTAAATCTTGCCGAATTTAGCTGTAAGTGGTTGTTTATACGTTATATATAATGCACACATTATATACGGAAAACGTTAAACATTTTATCAAAGAAACATAAGCAGAAAACATATATTTTACTCAAGTTTTAATATAAACGATACAATAGTAACTAACCACGTCTTCAAACAACTTAAATAGACACGAGCAGACAAATAACAACTAAAATATTTAAAACTTGTAATAAATTTATGCTAGCTCTTGAGCTATATTCTTGAATGTTGTTGAATAAATTATAATAATTATAATAAATTTTGTACAAAATAGCGTCTTATTTTTCTAACATTAAACAAAATATTCCACGTTTTATAACAATGACGCATTGTAGTATTGGTTAGAAAAGTCCAAAATTTTGCACAAAAACAAATTTTGAACACTATTTTCATCTATTGTGTTGAAGCAGCGTGTTTTAATTATTCGCGTGAGCTTTGTACGTGGAGATATTTTTACTTTTTACAACGGTTTTAGAATTTATACATTTTCATTAAAATAATGTAACTTTCCATTTATATCTACTGGAATTAATCAAAATCTAATCATGAGTTTCTGTACGATGCAGAAATAATATAAATATTTATGTTAATCCTTCTAAGCTTAATTTATGTACCATCTAACGTGCTTAGTATAGTTCCTAAAATCAAACAAATAGTTTGTAAATGTACCACTGCTGCTTTAACGCTTCCTTTATTCTTATGGAGGAGGGGCTTATTCCACCATGCTATTGGTATGCGGATTAGTGTATGTATGTCAGTTTTTCACCCGACACATTCAGCCGCTATTGTCACGATATTTTACTTCACCCCCGAGCACGCGATGAGCTATAAACACATATTAAGTGCAAGCCGAGTGGTGCTTGCCAAGGTTTGTACCCACAGCCTTCGGTAAAGATTCAAGGGCTTTATCCACTGGACCACTTTGTAAGAATTTCCTATAATATTCAATTTGAAAATAAAATTAGATTTAATTAAAATGAAAATTTCAGGACGCCGGGTTATTTGAATTTATTATAAAATTTAATACGAAATGGTCACAATTTTTTTCTCTCTCGAAAAAAGTTATCGCCACAGACAAAGAAATTTGAAACAAAATTTTATTATGATAATAAAGCATCGTATTGGATTCAAAATATACATATTAACGCAGGAACGATATTTTACATTTTTTACATACGTTTTTAAAAATGAACGCTGAGATTGCTTTAATCGGATTATATCGGATTATTATAACGCTTACTAACCAAATATATAGCATGAATACATATAACTATAATTTATATATCTATTGCATACATAAATTTAGCTTTAATTGATAGATGCAATTGAGTTGATTTTAATTTACAATTGTTACTCTTTACTATATATGTATTTTTAAAAATATTACTTTAACATTTTCCCCCTATTATACTTTTTTTTTTATTTGTATCATTGTGCTTATATTTTAATATTTTGATTACCAACGCATACCATCATGTATGATACATATTAAAAACATAATCCATTGAAATATGTTCATCAACGTTTGTGAAACAATAAAGCATTATTTACTTTATCCGCTTTTAATAAAAAGGGAAATGTTGACGCGTATCGCCTGCATCGTCCCAATTTAAATTTACTGACGACACAATTTTTAATACAAGGAAATTAATAACGGTCTATATTCACAATGTTCTGGATTCTGTATATAGATAAGAGATAGAGTAGTACCTATTCTTATTCAATGAGAGTTAGGAGGTTGAGTAACTATAACAATAATTTTATAAATGGTCGCTGTATTTGTTTCCCTACATAGTAAAAATATTTTTTCAACCCTTTAGTGTTCATGCGACTAAATTTTTAAACACTACTGTACCTATTTTACACATAAAGTTACACATTGGTGTCATAGTTTGTATATTTAATATAGGTGTGCTAACTGTTACTCAAGCAAGACAACATTGTTTGAAAGAAATTAGTGATCACTTTCTTAGTTTTCGACGCCCTACCCTTGAAAAATAAAAATTACTATTTATCATATCAAGCATTATCAAGCATATATATTTTTTTTATATCATACCAGGGTTAACTTTCGATAATACTTGACATGGGAAAGACCTTAGAAAGCTTTATTTACACAATATTAAACTTGGAACAAACAATTTTGAAACTTATCCCTACACAACTTTACCATTCCCCAAATCAGCGACTAACTGACCCATTTTAATAAATCAACGATTTAAATCACTCTTTAATACGGATAGTCACGTGACTTAATTTAGTTATGTATATTCAAGTATATTCAATACAATGGTATGGAATTTTACAATTTTATTAAATAAATGATTATGGATAATACTTTTTTTAAGATTAATTAATTTATCACAGAATTATTTACATTAAAGTCTTAAATAAATACAACAAAAAAATTTTTAACCATAGGCTTAAACAATAACTTCTATAAGTCAGAACATCAGTTACAATAAATGTTAGCATATGTGAGAATATGTGCAATATATCCAGCACGTAGTGGGCCAGCGTCGGTAAATGAAGGTTGAATCTTGTTAGAGCTAAACAAACGTACGAGGCCCCCGGGAGTCGCATAATGTGACGAATGAGAATTTACCATCACCCAATTTAACACACGCGCAATACTAAATTATACTTTGTCTACATGATTCGATATTAACATTTTCTTCCATTGGGAAAAATTCGTGTGAGACATGACTGGATTACTTCCTCTTTTTTAACGAATATAACCAGTTACTTTGCATACATGTATCAGCCTTGATGGCCTAGTGGTTAGAACGCATGAACATTAACCAATGCTCGTGGGTTTAAGCCCGGGCAAGCACCACTAATTTGTCATTTGCCTAATTATTGCTGATAATTCATCTCGTACTTGACGGTGAAGGAAAACATCGTTAGGAGACCTGCATGTGTCTAATTTCACTGAAATTTTACCACATGTGTATTACACCAACCCGCATTGGAACAGCTTGGTGGAATAAGCTCCAAACTTACTCTTCAATAAAGGGAGAAGAAGCCTTAGTCTAGCAGTGGGAAATTCACCGGCTGCTACTTTACCTGCACTTAGTTAAATAGGTCATTCTTATGCTAAGTTAGAACAGACATTGCTTTAAATGTTTTCTTTATATTTTAACTAGTTACCGCTCGCGGCCTCACCCACGTTTGAGGGAGGAGGTGTTAGGTCCAATAATAGCAACTGAAATAATTAAAACACAAACGAGGCTGAAAATGCGGCTCGCTTTTCAATTGAAAACGGGAAATTAAAGAAAACTTATCTAGAGATCTACTTTACAAACATTTTAATTAAAACCAATTATGATGTCAACGTCAAAATTAAGAGAATCGAATTACATGTAGCATATTGATTTTATTCGATAAGAATTATTTGGTGGTAGGACCCCCTGGGTAGGTACCATCCACTTATTTCATATTCCACCACCAAGCAATGCTTATTATTGTTTTGTTCCGGTTTAAAGTCCACTCCGCTTTGGAATAAAATTCCAGAATGGTAAGGTAATTGAAATCAATTTAAAAGAACGCTTTGAAATAAATAAAATGGTGCTACACAAATCCAACTTATAAAAAGTATACATAATTCAATAATTTTTTAAAATTAAAAATGCATGAAAAATAATTTTATTACATCAATTGGAAATTTATTCGCACGTAGGTTGGAGCGAATCTGTTCGAGACGCCTACTTTCTCGAGTAATGACGGTTTGAAGCTGCTTTGTCATTGAAATTACCCCATCTTGTAACAAAGTGGTCTTCGTATTAAATTACACGCCCCAATCTGTCACCCTTCAGGAGCCCGGAGCTGTCATCAAGCTGCTTCGGGGCTAAATTGACTGGTATATTACTTGCTTTAAAATATACGACTTTGCCCACCTTAGTTTGCTTTCATAAAGTACGAAACTGTTCTGATCAAATAAACTGGAGTACAGTTAAACAGACATGCGTTTCATCTTTAATTTGCAAAATGATATAAGTACTTACGAATAGACAAGGCTTATGTAATGTTATTGTTATCTATAAGTCTTTATATTTTCTGGCTATGACGTAACAGACTAGTTTTTCTTTATGCATGTCAAAATGTCCTGCTATTCAAATTCAATTTTTTAATTTCATGTGATACTGTGATATGTATTATACTATGGTTACTTCTGAAAGCCGAAATGGCCCAGTGGTATGAACGCGTGAATCTTAAACGATGATCGTGGGATCAAACCCGGGCAAGCACCATTGAATTTCATGTGCTTAATTTGTGATTATAATTGATCTCGTGCTTGACAGTGAACGAAAACATCGTGAGGAAACCTGCATGTGTCAAATTTTACTGAAATTCTGTCACGTGTGTATTCCACCATCCTGCATTGGAGCAGCGTGGTGGAATAAGCTCCAAAACCTTCTTCTCAAAAGAGGGGAAGAGGCCTTAGCCCAGCAGTGGGACACAGGCTGTTACTTTATGATTACTTCTGTAGATATTCTAAATAAATAAGAAAATACGTATTATTTGAATTAAAATATCAACAGTTCAGAAATGATAACTATCTGAGAAAGGGAGGTTAGAATGATTTAGAGGGGCGGTGGCTGCGGCGTTCGAGACGTGAATTCAAATAGACGCTGACTCAATATAAACACGCGGCGAGGGCATTTGTACAATATCCATATTTATATCCAATATATCAGGCAACCGTTTCCTCAATAATGCTTTTGTATTCACATGTTATATTTAAGCTATTATTTCCGTCTTTGTCAACGTTACATATGAAGACGCTAACCTAGACCTCCTGGAATTTCTGAAAAAAAAAGTGATCTTAAAATATAAGCTGATCAGGCCGTCCTTATAAATATTTCCGTATAAGGCCCAATAAGCACATCATGCCGAGTCTTTTCCGTATGAGGCCCGTTAATATACAACGATAAGATCTTAAAATATTGTTTCTTTCGTTTTTTTGTCAAAATTTTTGCAACAATAAATACATATACAAAAATATGAAAAGATAAGTTTGTGTTCTTAAATTTTATTAAGTTTGTTCAAGTTTTTGAGTAGGTATCTCAACTCAATCACTACATAATCCTATCGAAAAGATTAGACATTTAATTCCCATTTGAACTATTAACAGTAAGTAGCCTGTCTTTCTCAAGAAAGCGACGCAAGCAAAGATTCATATTTCTATCTCATTTAAACTTTATTGATACATTTGACAAAATAATTTCCTTTCAGATTCGTTTCGCACACATTCCACATTATATCAGAAAACTATTCAATGTTATTGCTTTGAATACAATTCGCGGATTGAACTTTGTCAATAAATGAAGCAAATCCATTTAGCAGTGTATGTCCGGATGTCTGAAGGTCGTAATTACATTCGAACTGTTCATTTTAGAACCCCTAATCATAGTACATAGTACAAAAGAAGGTAATATTGTTTTCCAAATATTGTTAAATATTTCTCGTATGCCTACCTATAACATTAAAAAACTCAACGTAATACTTGCGTAATAATAATATACTAAGACATTATTCACACAATTACATCAGATCCCAAGCTACGCAGAGCTCGTACTATGGAAACCAGGCAACTGATATACTACACATACTAATTTTCTTTTGTAAATACATACTTATATAGATAATTACGCAGACTCAGGACAAACAGACATGTTCATGCACACAAATGTCTGTCCTGTAAATGTGTATCAAATCTAATTATATAAGGATTTTTTTTTTTACTTCGGGTGTAGAATTGTGTTCTGTAGTAGTTCATGTACAATATGATGTGTGGATTTTGGTAACTTGGCAACATAGTCTGATGGAAATTACAAATTTACTTGAAAAATGAATAATTCGCATATATTTTATTCAAGTAAGGCCTTAGTTTTGAAAACATCACTATCGTCAAGATGAATTAAATATAAAGCTATCAGTGGTTTGAAAAGTATTTTTCTTAGTAGTTAGCAGACTTGAGACAGAATTTTCCAAGAACCAACTTAGAAAGACACTGTATAAATAATTCGTGAAGCGCGAGTACCGTAACAAAATCCTACCTATTTCATTACATCACATAATATTATTACAACGTCTTAATATTCAAGTTTATAATATTACTATTTCTTATATTATACATATGTTTAATATTTTCTGATATGTGACCTGCAGAATTGAAATCACCACTACTCACTGTAAAATGGGAAGGCTTTGTGCAGAACCGTCTTTGTAAGACAGTCATTCTACTGCCATACTTTGTATTGCTCTGACCTGGTTTGAAAAGTGAGATAGTGCTGTTACAGGCACAAGGGACAAAACATTTTCATCCAGTAATTACGAGTCACATTTTTCGTGTATATGTGGTCGCGGATTACAATTTACTTAAGAGATATTAAATGGTGGTAGGCCTTTGTGCTAGCAAGTCTGAGTAGGTTTCATCCACACTGGCGGCGATAGCGGTGACAGTGGAGACTTCCCGCTATGCTCGGCGGCTGCTGGGTGGAGATGGTCACTTTCTGCGCGATGGTGGCCGCGAAGCGGGAGCGTGAAAATATAAAGGTACCACCCACTCTCCACATATTTTACCGCCAAAGTAAAATGTAGTGTTGTTGGCAAGGTGAGTGAGCAAGTGTAACTACAGGCACAAGAGACATTGTGCTATTTTTGAAGATGTGATGATATATATCCCGGGGGAATACACATAATTAAGATCTTCGAAAATATTGGTATCAAGATAAGTAATAAGTAAGATAAGTAAGGTCATACACCTTTAAAAAAGGCCAGCTAAATGCTACGCCAAGATCAGGCGGTGTGGTAACTATATATAAATAAATTAGAGTTTTTAAATTTTTTTTATTTGTTGCTCACGAGAGTTTCGAAGCCAAATCGAACGAAAAACAATAGTGCAAGTAGGAGTTTAGGATGGACAGGATGGTAGGAATTTTTGCAACTAAGAAAACATTATTCCCAACAAACGAAAAAAAAGTTCACGTACGAATTCAGGGCGAGTAGCTAGTAAAGAAATTAAGTGAATACTACATTTATATAATGAATATGCTCTGCTTTTAAGAGTGTACTCTGCTTTTTAGCCTACAAAGGCTTAATAAATATAAAAAGAAAGAGCCGAACGCGTATTCCACTATAACATTATTATACTCCCAAACAACCTGAATGCATTTGCGCTTTTCGCTCAAAACTCATAATATAGTTGAGAGCTCAAACATTGCATTAAATAGATAGATATAAACTTTACATATTTACCATTTAAATTAAAATCCAATATCAAAATAGAATGAATGGATTTTTTTTATTTAAAAAAGTGAACAACGATAAGAACGAGTATGGTTTTTATTTAAACTTAGATATAATTTAGGTGATGTTGTTTGACGGCGTATCGGTGGTGTAAAGAATTAATATCTATGGTGGTGACTGGTGACCATTTAACATTGGGTGGCCCATTTGCTAGTCTATCTACCTACATTAATTGAATAAAAAAGTGATGGGTATAGGTTTGCCTCGGGTCCACCGACACCATGGTGAAATAAGCCTCAAGCCTTCCTCAAGAGGAAAGGATGTGCTTGCCTAGCAGTGACACATTTACTGGCTTTTACTTTTCGTTAACTTTAAGCATAATTACAAAATATTATTTAAGATAAGAATAACATTAATCGCACCTTAAGAATACGAATGTTAACAGCTCTTAAAATCGATTACAAAGAAAACGCTTGCAAGAAAACTGGTAAAAACTTTATTGGTTAAGGGTGTTCGCTTAAATGATGAATTGGCTTGTAAAGTAAAACGATTTGAGCACTCCCACGCTAATACAAGTTTTCGCTTTAGTCGATCTCTACGGCTTTAACTGTCACTACAGGAAGACGAGGGATCGCCTCGAGATTTTAGACGAAAATTTCGCGATCATCTTAATGAAACATCATGTTAAAGAAAAAGAAAGTTATGTTTATTTCTAAAAAAATATTTTAAAAATAAAACGGGAAATTTCTTTATAAATAGAATAACAATTATGAATTAAATCATATAAATTTGAGTTTTTTTAATAAATAAAAGATGCAACTTTAATTATAATAGAATAATAATCAATAGAATAAGAGACAGTATTTCGATAGGCAATATTGATGAAATTTCCTAAGTATCTAAAAACATAATAAATAAATAAATAAAGTATAATAAATCTTGGCAATTATTATTATACTTTTTAGATTCCATAACCATGCCTATATTTTTTATAAGTTTCTGACAAGAGATTTAAGAGCTTAGTTTCATCAGGTACCAGCGTTTTTATTTAAATTTAAAACACGTTTATTCAAATATACCTTTAAGAACGCTTTTGAATATTTTCATTCAATTCAATAGCTGAATGATTAAAATTCATGGAATTCTTTTTTTAAAAACCTTTGATTGAATTTTTATTATGATAAAAAAAACGTCCGGCCAACAATTCCGGCCGCTTACAACATCCAATAGCAAATAGAAATAGCTTCGGAAGAAACACTTCATCATAAAAATCGACTCAAAGAATATGCATGAGTCAAGTGCAGTTCAAACCAATGGTCGCTTTATCGAGGCAACATGAGATGTTTTAAAATTGCCTTTAAAACTGGATCTCGTCCAGGAGGCTTCAATTATTTAGCTCCGTCACTCGATAGCAGTGTATTGTGAGAGTAGAATACTAATGTCCCAGCTTCGATGAGATAATTGAACTGCATGTCTGCAATCCAATACAGAATATATATTATTCAAAATTGTCGCCAACTAAAATATTATTTTAAAAAGTTTAATTAACTTCAAAGTAGAATGAATTTAACAAGTGGTACTTTTTACTTTTTTGTATATTGATGAATATTTGCTTTCTGTGATTCGATTTTAATGACTCTCTTTCTATAATATTTATTTACCACTACGAATTGGAAAATACAAGCTAGATTTAATATATAATATATTTTTTTACAAAAAAATACCAAATTTTAATGGCCTGCGTGTACATATAAACTACAAACATAAAAATAATACTTATAACAATGTCGAAAAATAAATATTGCTTACATCTATGTATTCTATTTATTATTATATTAATTTGTATATTTTCAAAACTTACAATTTGAACATCCCAAAAATAGCTCTCGGTTATGCAAATAAACAAAATTAACGAACCAGCATAAAAATAATATGCCATTGATTGATTAGCAGCTACAGTGGCCTCCAATCTTTAACTTTTGAATATTGCACTTGGTGTAGTGTGCCGTATAAATGTATATATGAATGGTCTGGAACCGGTGGTGCGACACTATTATGAGTTTTGGCATTTTGTGAACACGCCGCCGCACATCCGATCAGAATAAATAAAAAAAAAGTATACGGAAATGTGTCGCGGTTCCGCAACGTAGCTGGCAGCAACTTAAATTTAAAATTTAGCTTTATGTAAAACTCCATGCATTTCCTGTGTGTATATAGAATTTTTCTGTTTTGCATATTTGTTTTATGGAATATAGATATTCTACCGCAAAACAGCAGGACTTGTTATTGTAGTGTTTCGGTTTGAAGGGTGAGTGAGCCAGTGTAATTACAGGCACAAGGGACATAACATCTTAGTTTCCAAGGTTAGTGGCGCATTGGCGATGGGCCACCTTAAGGTAAGTGGTCACCAACGCCCCTAGACATTGGCATTGTAAGAGATGTTAACCATCGCTTACATCGCCAATGCGCCACCAACTTTGGGAAGTAAGATGTTATATCCCTTGTGCCCTTAAACTGGAACACAATGCAAAGTACTGTCGTTTTGCGGTAGAATATCTCATGAGTGGGTGGTACCTACCCAGACGAACTTGCACAAAGCACTACCACTGAGTAAGATGCTTGATGGTATTTCCTGTAATTGAAGGAGCACACATATTTTAAAACATTATTCCACGATTTAATGTGCTTGTAAGTGTGTAGTGTTGGAGATCCTTAACAAACAAATAAATAAATTGTTTTGCTATATATAGTTAAAACAAATTTCCGAATATTGTTTAACTTACCTAATAAAAGTATAGATTAAGAAATAAATAGAAGAAACTCATCGAGGTTGCTTATGCTATCTTTTTATATATCTTCAGTTTCTTTAGTTTTATCAAATCACTTTTAATTTAATGACAAGTTACGTATATTTAGCAGATTTTTTAAAAGCTACTTTGTGTTGTGAGCACATAGCAGTCTTATCTCTTAAAAGGAACGTCTGCCAAAATCTATTGAGAAATTGGAAATTATTTGCTACACATACCTGTACTACTTAATTTTTTTTATTTGGGAAACATACATTGTTTGCTTGTGATGTTCATATACATAAGTATGTACATGTACGTAAGTATGTACATAATATCCTTGGACATTACTCACACACGGCCATCTGATCCCAAACTAAGCAGAGCTTGTACTATGGAAACCAGACAACTGATATACTGCATATACTACTTTTCTTTTGTAAATACATACTTATATAGATAATTACACTTCAGGTCAAACAGACATGTTCATGGACACAAATATTTGTCCTATGTGGGAATCGAACCCACGACCGGCGGCAAGTATCTACCAGCCGCGCCAACCGGCTCGTCACACACATGTCGTGATGTACACACGATTAAATTATTCGAATATATTGATTTTATTTTTGCAATCTGAAACCATTTCTCATAATTTCCATTTTTTATTTATCATATTTGTTTATACTTACAAAACCTATTATGTATATATTATTATCTTTTTATATATTCGTATTTGGTTGGTGTTTTAAATACATAAATAATCAGAACAATATCTGAATTAAATCGTCGATTAAAATTATATTGTCGAAACCTAAGCACAAGTCACAGTAGTTAGCATAACTCGAGCAGATATAATCTGAAGTTAGATCAATTTATCGGGTGCACACTTTACGAAATCCCTGAAGCGACGTGATTCATACTTAATCGATTGCACTGAGAACCTGCAAATCATGTTCATTGCTTATGCTGTATGTGACATTAAAGTTATTGAGTACGTATGTAAATAGTATTAAAGAAATAATCTTGTTATTTGTATAGTGATAAAGTCCTTAAATCATTTAATGGATTTTTTATAGAATATAATATAGTGTCTACAATTTTATAAAACAATAAGATATTAGAGAAATAACTTGTTTTAATAAAAATGGCCACGTTTTTGCCAATAAAGACTATAGCGTCTTCTTATTTAGTAATAAGCTAACCAAGGTTAGGTATTATAGTAACTAGTGTTTTGTATAGGAACGGCAATGATAAAATGAGTCATCTGATGCTAAATGGTTCCACCCATAGTCATTCATATTACTAGAGTCATAAAGCACTTATTATTAAAAGAGAGCAAATTTTATATATGCATAAAATAACATCTTCGAAAACGTTCCTTATGCCTGTAAACCCTTCAATCAATTTTTAAGACCAGAAAACAACAATACTTACTTATAAGGCATCTATCCGGAGTTCGTGTGTTCAAGACCTTGGTCTAGCAAAATTTCCAAATTACGTGTGCTTAATTTGTATAATTAATTTAGTTCAGTGGTGAAGGCAAACATTATACCAAATCTGGATGAGTCGGGTTGAAAATGTCACACGTGTACACGCGCCACGTGCATACACCAATCCGCATTGAAGCAGTCTGGTGGAATAAGCTCCAAAACCTTCTTAAAGCGGAAAGGAAACCTCAGCCGAATCGTTAAACATTTACAGGCTGTTATTTTTTTTAAGAGGTGGCTTGAGAACCCACTTTGTGACTATAATATCTTCTCTCTATTTACCTTTTTTCTGTTATGGCCGGTCAGGTACATGTTTTATGGTCGTTGTCCGGTGAGTGAACTATTTAAGGCCTAATTAAGCTAGAGAATACCGCAATATAGTGTCTCTGATATACACCTAGTATATTAGAGGTACTTTCTATTGCGATTCTAATATGAAGGATGAACGATTGAGTGTTATTAGAGGTGGTAATAATGTAACAACTTGTTGATATTTGAAATATAAAAAATCATCGGTTCATTCAAATTTCTTTCCACAGCGCTGCTTCATACATCCGACTCGTGGTTACTTTACGTTTTTTTTCTTCAACACAGAGTACGATATTAATTACAAACACAAATTTAACACGCGATTATGTCAGTGGCTTGAAAAATTGCGATAGTTGAGGCTATTAGTTTTTATAAAACATTACATATAACGTTATAGCTATTTGTCGTCGTCTAATACCAATAAAGAGAGAAAATAAAATTCTATGTAGAATATAACAGTACCATCAATAACAAGCAAGATGTCAGTAAGATAGCACTATCTGATTTAGCTTCTAGTCGCTTTGTGTTAACTTGACATGGGAACTCGTTATTTAACGAGACTTCCGGTCACAGGAAAATTAAAGTAAACGCTCTAAGTCATTATTAGAAAGAAAACAGCAAATAGTTCTTAAGATTCCTAATGTTTTTTTAAAAATAAAATGTCGTTTAAAGAACTAGTTTTTTATGAAAAGTATCGGTTGTCTGTTTTTATTTAATGCCTGTGTAGAACTATAGCAGAGTGATATATGTACGTATTTACATAAATTATTGCGTAAATACATAATACAGCAACGGGCGTCAACGTGTCAGTGTCGTGACGCGAACTTTGTTTACATAAATAGCATAAATAAATCAGTATATCTTCTACTTTTATGTTCTACGACAGGCTCCTTAAATCGCCAACATGACGTTTAGCAATAAAAAGTAAAAATGTCTGCGGGATTTTACTAGACTCGAGGGAAGAATGCATTGAGTTTACATGTCGGTATTATGTTTTATGTTAACATTATCACATCAATATAATACGATATATAATACATAATTTTAATTGTATAATTTTGTTCAATACGTATACATTTGATTATTTATTGTTAAAAAACAGAAGATACCAGAAATGTATCGGCCAACTCAACTTAGCGGGTTTTATATTTTTATCTCAAATATAATAATTATATTTACAAAGAGATTAATAAATATGAAATTTTATTAGAAATAAAATTGAAAGAAGATTACTATCAGAAAAATTAATTAAACAAAAGATTAATGTATTTACTTTATTTTTCAATTTAATTTATTATAGCATCAACACGAATGTTTCGTCACAGTATGTGTAGATATTCTGTACATTCTAACAACGATTAGTTTAGTTTAAAAGTTAATCCCACTACTATTTCTGCTTGCAGATTACTTATACTGGTCGTAGACAGAAACAAATATCTCTCAAGAGACGAACAAGTCAAAACGATTTGTGTAACATATTCTGAAACCACATCACGTATATCAGGGTCATCCTTTCGTTTCCTGTATGAAAATTATGTTGTAAATGATATTAAAACATCACAGAGAAGGGTTCAAAACGATTTAAAGAGAGGGTGGCCGTGTTCGAGACTTGAAATGGATGCGAATTGAATACAAACACGTGGCCAACGGCATTTGAACCAATCCATATATCTTATGCGTCAGTCTAACCTCCGACTCGAACCTCTATATTTTATTGACTTTGTTGAATGTTCACTTATTTCTGTCTGTGGTATTTTCCAAACAAATATTCCATAAACAATTATTTAAATTTTATATGTAGCCAAAGTATTGGAAAATGTAGACAATATATTTTGTATGATATAGTTTTGTTTCTAAGTAGTATATAAAGTACCAAAAGGTAGTTCAGTGTAAAGAGTCCAACAACGAATTTGTCACGTAGCTTCTTCAACTATGCCAAAGCATGCTTCAGTTAACTGTTCTCTTGGAAATGGCCCGAGCTGAGATAACTGCTATGCTCCGAAGACACGTCTTCTTGTCATAGATTTCGCAGTTACAAATTATGCGATATCGAAGCTTCTAGAATTTGTAAAACCAAAAAACTACGTGAATTTTTAGTAACTATAAATGGAAAAGCTTGGAGTTAGTATTCGGTAATGTTCATACAAGATTTTTTTTTTATTGTAAAGGTAGGTGGACGAGCATATGGGCCACCTGATGGTAAGTGGTCACCAATGCTCGTAGACAATGGCATTGTAAGAAATGTTAACCATCGCTTACATCGCCAATGCGCCACCAACCTTGGAAACTAAGATGTTATATCCCTTGTGCCTGTAATTACACTGGCTCATTCACCCTTCAAACCGGAACACAACAATACAAAATACTGCTGTTTTGCGGTAGACTATCTGATGAGTGGGTGGTACCTACCCAGACGAGCTTGCACAAAGCCCTACCACCGAGTAAAAATCTAAATATAATTGCGTATGATTATTATATGTAATGTTCTTATGGTTAAAACGAGTAACTACTGAGTTTTTAGCCGTTTCTCTTCGGTATAATCTCCATACCGGTGGTAACTTATGTTAAAATTAAAATAGTAAAATGATTCAAATGATAGATCGCACCTACTTGACTAAAGTATATTTTGACTTTGATTGTGTAAAAACTTGTGGAATCATTTCTTGTGTTCCGTCGTAAAACGTAAATCTCAAATAGAAAATTGATTTAAAGACGCGTCTTAATATTTATTTTACGACAAAGTCATTTCAGACCAACAATTTTACAACTTAGCTCCGACATAAAACGAAAACGAATGTTTGAAATTTAAACCAACAACAGTGTCTTTCAATTCTACAATTTCTTACTGTCACGACATGGTTACGGCGAGTAAAAGCTTTTATGTTCGGGATATTTGATTCTTTTTCTCAAATATTACTTTTTCCAGACTATTTTAAGTTGTCCATTTACATAACCTTCAGTTACATAGGTCATTCACCCCGTTCAAATAAAAACCATTGTTATCTTTTCAAAAGAGTCGTGACAATAGTTTAGCTTTATGTTTTGCCACTAACTGTAATCTGTATTTAGGATTAATATAAACGCGGAATAAATTTGTTGATATGTATCTTAATAATATTTTAAAAGCGTTTTTTGTCGGATGTTACGTAACACTAGGTACAGTTTTCGGATATAGTCATACAAGCATATTAACTCGTTTCAAAGTATTGTATTTCATACATTGACATTTCGAAAAGTATTCGATAATCCGAGATGGCCCAGTGGCTATAAGGCATGAATCTTAACCGATGATCGGGGGTTCAAACACGGGCAAGCACAATTGAATTTTCATGTGCTTAATTTGTGTTTATAATTCATGTAGTGCTTGAAGGAAAATATCGTGAGGGAACCTGCATGCGTCTTATTTGACTGAAATTCTGCCAATATGTATTCCACCAACCCGCTTTAGAGCAGCGTGGTATAATAAACTCCAAACCTTTTCCTCTTAAAGAGGAGAGGAGGCCTTAACCCAGCAGTGGAACATTCACATTCCCATTCGTCGCATCGAATTACCTCTTTATTTTGTTTTATATGAAAATATTTACAAAATATCATAAATAACTATGCTATGTATCTTGATTAATATTGTGGTATACATTAAAAGTCTACATATTTACTTAAGCAGGGTGAATCGGACCGACTCGACACATGTATATCAATATTTTATAAAAAAATATAATTAAATAAAAATATAATTTTTCGAGCCAAATCGTTCAAAATGTAAATTTTAATTGATTATATTACTATATTTTGTCACACCAAAAAGCACCTCAACCTCCTTTATATCGACCTCCTAAATTCGAACGCCCAACGCATCGCATTTTGTGGCATTTGGTAGGCACAGTATGAACGCTATTTCGTTATATGACGTGACCTTGGACCACTGCCATTTCACTCTTCAACACCATTTTGTTACAGACGTTACAGATGGTAAGAATTTCCATGACAACGCAATATTGAAACCCTCTGGAAACTGAACCTTTTCAATCAGATTTTCCTTAAGGATTAATTATATATTTACGTATAACGACTTGTTCGCATAACAACAAAATACAAGCATATCAAATGCATTATTAATATCCATATTTCCTACTTAAATGAAGTGTAAAGCTTGTGACAATAACTTAGGGATTGAATCTGCAACTTTCATATCACTAGGCCGTCCTCTACCTATTAACCTGTTTGAAAGCTTTCATCGTTCTATAGTTGCCTTTTACCTTATTCTTTTAAATCTATTTCATTCAAATCCAGAAGTTACTGCACTATGCTCGACATAATTATTTATAATAGTATTTATAAAAAATACTGATCTACATAGAATAGTCTTTTGAAATAGTAAACATAATAACTTTTTATATTAACAGGTCACATAATACAAGTTTTGTCCCTGAAACAAAATCAGAATATTCTTTATTCAAGTAGACTCATATAAGCACTCATATGCTTAGTTAAATGTAAAGCTTCCACCGCTTCACCACAAGAAACTTTGTTATTTTGAGTAAATAAATTTAATAAAAATATATTTTAACCCTTTTACAAAATGACTATCGTGCAAATGATATAATATATAAAAAAATTAACTAGTATATCCAAGTTTTATTTTTCTTTTATTAACTTTATTTTTATGAGTTAATAAACAAATACCATTTACATTTTTTTTTAACATAACAAAGGCTTTACGCGGAGGATAAAACAATCCAATATTCCGTATCACAGCTTCGTAATACAAAGTAGAATTAAATACAATGACATGCTAAATTCCATTAGCCCTCGCATAACATTGCTTTTATACGCTGCGGTAACATGAAATTATGTTTTCGGTTACAAGCACATAGGAAACGATGATTTTTCAAGCTTTTTATTAGGATAAAGAGCCGAATCTGAATAAATATTTCAAGCCAAAATAAATTTTCGCAGGCAAAGGCACCCAATGATATAAGATCGAAGAAGGTAGTAGTATTTCCTACCCGTAGATATTGGTATTGTAAGTGATATTAACTCCTTACGCTCTCAATGGATCGTCAATCATGGGGACTAAGCTCTATATTGTATTTAACTACACTGAGTTACTAATCCTTTAAAGTGGAACAAGGAAATGCCCTGTATTGCTATGTTTTTTTTTTTTAACTCTGAGCTAGCGCTTATCTGTTATCACACCTGATGGAAAGTGATGATACAGCCTAAGGTGGAGCGCGCTTGCCTAGAAGGTGCCTATTCACTCTAGACTTGAAGGTAGAATGTAGCGGTAGAATAACAGATAAGTAAAATACTTCAACGAGATTACCTTGCTATGTAATTACAAGCCATTCAAGCGTGATTATAGGACCAAATTCATAAAAAGATAATTTCATATTTTTTTTATAATAGTAAGATTATACTAGGTTTTGTGGTTTTGGTATCATATTTTCAAATCCAGATAATAATATCACACTCACAACCCACGCTTGAATCTGCGTGGATTGTGAGTGTGATATTATTTGTTAAGCCAACGCTTGTCGAATGCGTGGGCTCATGACGTAATACACTAACGACTCTATTAATTTCAACCATTCATACGAGGTAAGTAATTTATTTTATTTTCTATTAGTAGAATTTATTTTAAATTTTATATTTTTATGTTTTCATCAAAACTATTACGTTTTAGTTTTAGCGTGTTTTTTTGTTCATCTCCTTTTATTCGAGACTGGCTAGACCGATTAAGATGATAAAGTTTTATTCCATTGAGGTCTTTCTTTGACTATAAACTTTTTTTTTTAAATCGAGAGTTTTAACTAAATCTAAAATAAAAGAAGGCTTACGTAAGATGCACATCTTACACAAACCCTCTTTTTATTTTAGACTAGTAAATGAGCGACATGATGATGATGGTTACCAATAGACATTTTCACTGTAAGATATATTAACCATCACTTCCATCAATGTGTCACTAACCTTGGGGACTAAAATCCTACGTCTCATGCATTTTTACTTACACTGACTCACTCACCGTTCATACCTGACACAACATATAATATTAAATTGTATTTGTATAACAATTTAAAGCGTTTCGACGTTAAAGTTAATTTATAACAATTTTATGAATAATTGGTAATTTGAAAACATATATATATTACTAAAACAAATTACATTTCATAATTTATAATCTCTTATCTATAAATATTTAATCCTATTACCGTCCCCTTATTATAATAAATCATGAAATAGCATTTGATACCATTTTAATTAGGACTTATTTATAAAAGTATCATCAGACCAGTCCTCACCTATGGGAGCGAAACGTGGGCCTTGACTCAGCGCCATGTCCAGTCCATGCAAGTAGCTGAAATGAAGATGCTTCGGTGGATGTGCGGAGTGACCAGACGTGACAAAATTCGCAACGAGTACGTACGCGGTAGCCTGGGAGTACGTGACATCGCCGACAAGCTCCAAGAAAGTAGGCTGCGGTGGTTTGGGCACGTCAGAAGAAGACCTCCAGAGTACATAGGAAATGTAGTGACCAATCTTAACGTTACAGGGTCAAGACCCAGAGGGCGACCTAAAACCAAATGGACAGATGTGGTCAGAAAAGATCTTAGTTACTGCAATGTTACTGAAAACGATACTTCGAATAGAGCGAAGTGGAAGCAAAAGACTAGGAAGGCAGACCCCACCATCAGATGGGAATAATAAATGCACAGGATAGAGAGAGAGAGAGAGACCATTTTAATTAGGAAAAAAAAAAAAATTCATGAGAATTGTGTTAAAATTTCAATTTTATTTCGTGAATAAAATACGAGTACTTTTTTAAGCTACGAATTTTCTGCAATACTGCAGTGCGTTTTTGGAACAATTAATTTTTACAATGACGCCGTGTAAACAGTAATGGCCGTTCATTATCTACATGAGCAATTAAATTGACGGTGGTGTTCCGTTGTTATTACCTTTTAAATTGTGTTAGTGCTTAAGAGTATCATTGTGTTACTTCGTTTAGTTGTCATATGTTTTGTCATGAAAAGTAAAGTTTTACGACACTATATAATTTAATTACTGTTGATATTTGAATGTACGCCTTTTCTGAGTGAGAATAATAATGTATTTTTTGTATTCGAGCCTTACGTATTGCGTAGGTAAATTGAACTTTCATTCTTTGTTCTCGATTTTATCAACTACAAAGGTAATAAAATACTTGAGGGTTTTTTAGTTTATTTTAATATTGTTTAAGTTTCGTATCATTTCGACTGCGACTACCAAAGGCAGACAGTAAAATTGTCATTTACAGATAATAATTTCTGCATGAAAATCACCTTTTATCTATAATCGTTTTTATATACATATATAAGTTTGCGAATGGATTTTAATGTATTCGTAAAGTATCAAAAACAAAAGTATCCGATGGAAAAGAACACCGAAAGTGATCGTACCTCTCTTTTATCTTACAAGCTTCTATATATTATTCTATTATATTTGGCAGAGTATAAGTTTTGGTAGTAAGTTATATTAACCAATCCTCACATCACATATTCAGCACCAACCTTGGTAACAAAGATTTTATGTAATTACTCTGGCTCAGTCAAAATTGATGCAACAATACTATGGGTTTAACGTTAGAATATGTGATGACCGCGTTTTACGTAACCCAACAGGTTCGCATTTAGCCCAACCAAGTTTATTTCAAGATGACTCAAATTTAAACGCAGTAAACTTCTATTAAACCATAGATATTTTAAAATAATCGCTTATAACCAATACAAAATGCTACATATGTAAATATTTAATATAATATAACGCCATGCAACGAAATTGTCATATCCGTACTCGTAAAACACAAATTAAATCTCCTGCATCCAATCAATTAAATGTAAAAGTTAGCAAGCATGACAAATTAATAAAAACCCTGTAACAACTCGTTCAAATAGCATTCAGTTATTTTATTAATATTGCCGAAACACTATTTGAAACTAGATATGGATTTACACTCTACAAATATACTTTTTGGGGTTCCGTTCCAATAAAAAACCTTTTTACGTCAAGCAAATTTGAAATTAATTCTTTATACAATTTTAAAAAAGGATAAAAGATAAATCATTTGTTTTGTTAGCCATAAAATTTGTTATGCATGACGGAAAAACAGCGCCATTTTGTAAAAGCGGCTGACCAAGGCTGTGGGTGAGTACCCACGCGGGCTCAACAACGATATTGGCAGCTTACAATTTGAAATAGTACAAAATATTTCTTATCAATTATTTATTGAACTTAGTTATATAACTTGCGTATCCATATCGTTGTGCGTCAATCGACGTTAATTAAATAATAAAAAATGCTATATGATACAGCATTTTTTATTGTGGCATTAAAAAATACATACAACCCAAAATGTTCACCCTTCTACCATCATCCCCTATGTTTTAATTGTGATATCAGTAATTCAATCATTTTCAACCTCGGTCGATAACTGGATAAATCAATACTTGATCAGTTATCCCCGTCAGAGGTCTATTGGTGTCACTTATCACCATGTCAGCAGCACGGAGTAGGGATGGAAGCGTTCTCCTGTCTCTCTTGCAATAAGCTATATCTCATTTTTTACACAGTTTTCGATGAAATTTCGGCCATTATTATTGTTTGTACCTTGATCACAGTAGTGACGTTTACAATAATTATCATTTTATCATTTCCGTATAATTCTCAACTAAATTTACTATAAATTTGCAGTTTTGTAATAATAATTATTATTAATTATTAATATTAAGAGTATACTGTTCTACCGTATTATTCTTAAGGAAAAATATTGTGAAAGGTAAACTAAATAACAAAAATGTGTGTGTACTTATGTATATGCGTTAGACCTATTATAATAAAAAAAAAAAACAAATAACGGGCCAACTTTTTCAAAAAGGGCCATATCATAGTGTGGGACCATTGTACGATGAGCATGAGCACATAGAAACCGTAGACAGAACCTAAAAATATGATAAAAAAATGTGCGATCGGGGGCCCCCGGGAGGAACGTTAATTTAAGGATATTTTTCGACTTAAAAGGTGTTTTAAAATGTAGTTTTTATTTGATTACATTACTGTATTTTTGTTGAATCATAATGCGCCTCAATTTATGCCACTCTCTAATCAAAGATTAAGAAATGATTAAATTTTTTAAGTTAAATTAACATTTTTATATTAATAGCAATCCCCATTTTAAGGAATTTACTAATATTGTAATAATTTTTCGGTTATTTACCCCGGTAATTAAACAATGTTTATGATGGGAATTGTGACAATAGCCCAAGGTTCGAACTGGGACTTGCGTGTGGCTCGTAAGCCGCAGCGCTATTGGTCCTTATATGGTTTTGTATTACCTTTATATATATTTTTTGTATTTTTAAGAACGTTGGGAAAGTATTTAAAATAAAATTAATTCTTCTGATTGAGTTTGTTATATTTAAGTATTTAACTTAATTAATAATAAAATGATAGGCGCACTATACAGTTCACGCTCGATCGTTTGGCGTGCGTGAATTTGGCATAGATTGTACCTTAAGAAGTACTCGCGCAGTACTGATACTGAATTCGATCGCCCCACAATATGAACACTATTTCGTTTCTGACGTGACCTTGGGCCACTGCCATTTCACTACTGTAAGCTGCGTAAAAAAACTTCGTTCGAAAAATACAATATGGTTCGTAAAAAAGAAATAAAAAATAGCCAATACTTCGGGGAGCTCGCTGCTTAGAACTCGTGGATCTTTACTGCGGATCGAGGGTTCAAATCTGCGTAACATGCCACTAAAATTTTAAAGGTTAATTTATGTTAAAGCGCAATGGTTTACGGCCCACCTAGCGTTGTGAAAGCCGCAGGTTCGATGCTAATCCCCTGAGCTATTGTCGTCCCTACTCGAAACATAAGCTTCACACTTACTAAATAGTAGGGTTAAATTGGAATATTAGTATTGATGACTGCGTGCTACCTACCCAGATGAGCTTGCACAAAGCTCTACCACCAAGTAAATTTCTTAAAGGAGATTATGATTTATGATATGACTAGCCATGTGCATTTCCAGCATCTCAGGAACAAACTGTTTATTCACTAAGCTTCTTCACTAAGTTGTTGAGATAGCTCCAGGATATACCTTTTGACGTAGCGATAAGTTAGTTCCACGTTAACATATAATGGTGATATATAGGGTAGCCGAAACTTGTTTCTAACTTAAAAAACCGAAGAACCCTATACAAACTCTTACCCCTACTCCTAAACATAATCCTTTCGAAACTCTTTAACTCCTTTAGAAAACTGTATTCTACTATGTTGTAATTGTATGGTTGTTCCTCTACTGAAATGAAATTGTTAAGCCAAACAGATACAATTTTTATATGTTACCTTATATGGAAATCGATGAATTCTAATTTTACGTTTTTTTATCATTATTATATTTTTAAGTAATGAACTGTAATAACGTTTTTTTTTTAGCTTAAAACATATGTTTAACCTATTAATGTTAAAAATGCGTCATTTTGTATAGATTCAAATTCAAATTCAAATTTCTTCTTCATTCAATATAGAAGCGTTACACTTGCTTATTGATTGTCATAAATCTACCACCGGTTCGGAAATAAACACCTCAGACCTGGGAAGAACCGGCGAAAGAAACTCAGGGGTTCTTTTTTTTTTAGCTTTTTCATTACATTTATAGTTGATTTACATTATAATATTCTTATTTATTTGAAATAGCCTGGACGCGATCGTTTCATTCCCAAGGTGTGCAATCATCTAAGAAGTCATTGATTGCGTAATATCCTCTAGCACATAAGCGTTCCTTAACAATTCTTTTAAATTTCACAATTAAATATTTTTGAACGCTTTCTGGGATCCTGTTGTAAAAGCGTATACATTGTCCCATAAAAGACTTACTAACCCTGTGTAATCTACTAATAGTGTTTGTAAGTTTATACTTCTTCCTGGTGTTAACAGTATGTACGTCACAATTTCTGGGAAAATCTTTTATGTTTTTGCGTACATACATAACATTATCAAATATATATTGAGAAGCGACAGTCATTATTTTAATTTCTTTAAATTTACATCTTAATGAATTTTTGGGCCCAGGTTGTAAATTGCACGAAT
Source organism: Nymphalis polychloros (assembly GCA_905220585.2). Taxonomy (NCBI): domain Eukaryota; kingdom Metazoa; phylum Arthropoda; class Insecta; order Lepidoptera; family Nymphalidae; genus Nymphalis; species Nymphalis polychloros. The sequence goes on from HG992247.1 coordinate 9,608,035, forward strand.
AGCCCTCTTCTGCAGTACAAAAACCGTATTGATGTCGGCATTCTACTCTGGGGTAATGACCCCAGAGTAGAATGCCATAAGACATTATACTGTGGAAATAGCTAAAATACACTAGGCGAGCCGTATCAGTCAACATTCTAAATTTTTTACCGCGAAAGCTGCAGAGCTGGGTCTATTTGCCAATTTATTCATATGAAGGCCCCATTAAAGCTTAGAATCTATGGTGATACCAAGAAATTCTGTTGCTTCTACAGAATCTAAAGGTTCCCCATTTAAAAGTATATTCGTTTTTACAAATTTCACAGTGGGACTAGTGAATTTAATACATTTTGTCTTTTTACTGTGTAACAGTAAATTATTAACACTAAACCAATATACTATTTCAGAGAGAGCATTGTTTACCTCATCACAGGTCGATAAGCGTCTTTTAATTTTAAAAATTAAGGAAGTGTTATTAGCAAACAATACTATCTCATGTTTATTATTTAAAAGATAGGGCAAGTCATTTATATAAATGAGGAAGAGAAATTGACCAAGAATAGATCCTTGAGGGATCCCCACACCAACTGGAGCCCCGTAAGATCTCTTTCCATTTATATCAACCCTCTGAATCCGATTGCTCAAATACGAATTCAGAAGGCTGAGTGCTTTATCTGTAATGCCATAGTGACGTAGTTTCCTGATCAGCGTTTCATGTTGCACACAATCAAAAGCCTTAGATAAATCACAAAATATCCCTAAGGCATCCTGTGACTCTCCCAGGCTCTGTAAATATTTTTAACGAGCTCGACACCAGCATCGGTTGTCGAGCGAGTTACAAGGGTGTAAAGCCAAATTGTTTACTGTGTAGCAACTTATATGTGTCGTTAATTTTTCAATTAAGCATTAATTTTTCAAAGATCTTACTAATCGTTGATAGTACAGAAATAGGTATATAATTGTTGGAGTCTGAAGTACTACCAGATTTAAAAATAGGAATTACCTTACTGTTTCATAAGATCAGGAAACACGTCACTAAGAATACAATTATTAAATATAATAACAAGATAAGGTGCAATCACATCAATAACTGACTTGACCACCTTAACAGAGAATCCCCACAGATCGGCCGTTTTCTTAACATCTAATTAATTAAAAGTTCTTGTTATATCATATATGATGGTAATCAGTGGTGCTAGTTTTGTCTTTTCCAGTTTCGCAATTAATAATTTTCCAATTCATTTTTATTTTATTTGGTGCGTCTACAATTTTTTTTTCTTCAACAACTAGAATTGAATATGTTGCCCCAAAATAGCCGTATTAAATGTGCGGAATCGCAAAATATATACAATTAGCTTGTTTTAATTCTTATGTTTATAGCATAATTGTCGCTGATTTTTAATAATCATTCAAAATGTATCCTTATAAAGAAAATGACATCATAAAAGACGAGCGTGCAGTCGGATGTATTTGGATAGTAAGAGCAAATATATATAGCCTATTCCAATCGAAGGAGTTTTGTTTATATATTTGCAATGTTATGCCGTCAAGCAGTTCTCGATTAATTTATTTATAAAACCACACTATTCCACATTAGTTAGATCAATTTTAAATTCACTTCCAAAGTTCCGATAGTAACTTCGCCGACATATAAGACGCCATTTTTTACGAATCCATAGTGAACATCACAGATTGATTATTTATTCGAGGTCTCAACCAATGACATCGTATCAATTCAATGTCAAGGTTGTATATTTGTCGCTACTTCTCTTGTGATTGGAATAGGCTTTAGCTTGGCTGGATACTGATTGTATAATATAAATATAGTATCACTAGCAAAATCCGGCAGACGTTGGCATGTCTGCGTATATCATTTTAAGCGATCGTAAAAGCTAAACAAATCGTCCAAACCAGTGTGTAAATGGCAATTTTTATTTATATCTTTCCATCACGATAAGTTAATTTATTTTGATAGGAATTTAATATTATCATATTATAAATACGTTAAGCAATAAATTTGTATCCCTTTTTACGACAATTGCGTGGACGGAGAGGAATGAAATTTTGCACAGTTAGCGTTTAGATGGAGGAGGAGTGCAGAAAGTTAATATTTTTGTGTAATATGCACTAGAAATACCTTAAATTAATAAAATAAAACATTACCCACACCATCATAAATTTAACAGTGTGTGCGTACGCAATAATGCATATTTATACACATCCACCCGTAGATAGAGATAAAGGACTACCTTTCTCTGTCCATCTACGTACTTCATCATTTCACGCATCCATCTTTTGGTATATAGTGCGGTCAAAAGAGATTAAATAACACATGTAAATTATAATATTGTCTTTTGCTTATGATTTTCCTATAATTTGTCTAATTGATATTTGTGTGTTATAATATATTTATTTTACCGTCTCTATCTATTTATTAAAATATTTGCTTTACTACTAAAAATAATTAAAGTATTACCTATGTCATATGTGTAGGAACCGTACGCGCACTGTTAGTAACAGTTGTCAAAATCAAAAAGTTTATTGACAATTTCGTGTTTACAGTAGTTTCATGTGTAGTTTTTGCATAAAAACAAATATTGCATACGTATTGTGTGTCCCTTTATGATCTCATCTTATATATTTCATAAAATTCCGCATCAAGGCTGCGTGTGAGCAGTCAGTTAACTCGGTGACAATTAATACTATATAGGAATATAATATGAATAGTATATAGGTGTAAAAACAAAGCATAAAACTCCAATTAAAACAATAATACATCGCTTTAGAAATGCGTGCTGAAACATTAACGTAGTATTTAACTTTATAAAACTTTTAACTTAATTTTATTGTAAATTCGTGTTTCGCTGTCACACTCAAAAATTCAAACTTTTTACCCACCGAAGTTGTTTATAAACAACGAAACAAATAACAATTTAATGTGGAAAAAGTTACTACAACATTTCTAGCTATATTTATTAGCCACTTGCCTAGATAAGAAGTGTGAAAAAAGAAAAACCGCAATTGTATTGCAATCGATTGGTTGAAAAGCTGTCGAAGTATTCAACTATTTAACATTTAAATAACAGAAATTACTTAAGACCTCATTAATAAATTTAAGAATTATTTTAAACCGAGGATATATTTAATTATGCCGTAAACACTTTCCTGCTTTTCTTAGAGTAGTTAAAAGAAAACTACCAGGTTTATAACATATTCACAATAAGGGATGACAATATTGTCAAACATGATGGATGGCCCAGTTGACTTTTGATATTTCTTTCCGGCTGCCAATAATTATTACTTGCGATTTGCTAGGGTTGACGTTAATAGCTAAAGATTTACTCTAATCAAGAATGATATTAAAGTTGTTATTCTTCCTTGCAATAGGTGTAGCGATATATATTGATATATATTTGAAAAAACCAATTCTTTGGAAAATAAACTAATAAGGAAAAAAAAAATTATATACGAACATGGGTGTACCCAGAGGGGGGACGAGGTCAGATGCCCCCTCCCCTGGATTTGTATGCCTTTGTACCTACTGTTGTCGATGAAAGTTATGGTAGCATACCGTAACGTTCGCATGGCTGAGATCAGCTGAAGACAAATGGACTTCATATGCTCAGTGTAAATAATAAACTTGTAAACGATATGGGCGATTCTTTCACTTGAGACGATATAAAGCGTTTTGTTGAAATTCCTCGAAAATTACTTTTAAAATAGATATCCAATTAATTAAATTAAACAATTTAAATTAAATAAATGCATTATTATTTATTTAATTAATATTTTTCCTGACTACCTATTAAGCAGGATCTCCTGCAGGTCGGGAAGGTGGGAGGGCGCCAGTGTCGATGAGCCAGGGCTGAATGTGCAGTGCTCTAGAGGAGGTGTGCGATGCGGATATGTTGAGGATCCGGCGCAGAGCACCACGCCGTCAGATATACTGGTGGTATAAATTGCAATTTCAGGCGACACGTGTAATCGGGCATGGATGGCCTTCGACCGCTGCGAAACGACTGTGACACGGACGTGGAGGGACAAATGCTGGTCGCCAATCGTCGGCTAAAAAAGAGCTGCAGCTGACGATACGTCGCGCTAAAGAGCGAGCGAGGGAGGAGCTGCTGGTGGCCTTAATAAGGCCCCGTGGATGAAATTATCGTGGTGTGCGGGCATAATTCCGCACCGATATCGCCCCCGCGACGGAAACGCTGTCGCTGGAGATCCTTCTGCGCCTGGTTGGGGATCCCGCTGGTCGTGGGTTCAATTCCCACCCAGGACATACATTTGTGTGCATGAACATGTCTGTTTGTCTTGAGTCTGAGTGCCATTATCTATATAAGTATGTATTTACAAAATAAAAGTAGTATTTATGTGAGTATATCAGTTGTCTGGTTTCCATTGGTTTCCATAGTACAAGCTCTGCTTAGTTTGAGATCCTTGTGTGAATAATGTCCCAGGATATTATAATAATTTTAATATTAAATTCTTGATGAAATTTTCTTTTTTATGTAAATTTTATAAGAAATGATTATTCTATAAAAAATATTAATACATTACTCACTTTAGCGGCTAAAACTAAGAGAGCTCATATTCCTTTTAGTTAATAGTTACCTGCAGCTATAGCTGTTCCTACTCCTGTTTCTGCTTAATGTTGTGTTCCAATTTGAAGGGTGAGTGAGGCAGTGTAATTCTAGGCTCAAGGGACATAACATGTTAGTTCCCAACATTGATGGCGCATTGACGATGTTAGTGATGGTTAACATTTCTTACCATTAGGTGGCCCATTTGCCTACCTATTATATATAAAAAAGAAGCCTTGGCGAAGTCTATGATTTTATAGAGATTTTGACCTTAATAACATTCAAACATAAAATTTAAATAAATTATGGTCGAATTTCGACCACTGGCCTGGATCACTAGTTTATTTAATTACCCTCAACAGATAAAAAGTAATCTATACAAATAAATAAATCTCTGTGTTTTATTTCAAAATAACTGCCTGTTTCTAATAATATGGCTATCTGCGTGTTATCAACAACCATCTTTGTTTAAGGTTACTAAATACGTTAAATATTTTATATCTATAATTCAAATAGGCACTACGAAAGCCACGGGTTTTACATAGTGCCACTTAATATATTTTTACTAATAATAATGTCTTCTAGACCAATTTCGGCCACGGCGGCCAATCTCAAGAGAGATTAGCCAACTGCGCGGGAGATATTATAGTGCACAAGTGTGTGCAATAAAGAAAAACCCAATAACTTTTTATCGGCCCGACTTTGGAATTGAACCCAGGACCAGGTCAGCGGCATTATATCTAGCCACTAGACCAACGAGGCAGCAGTTTTTATTAATATACACAACTTATCGTGAACATTTTCGCAGGTCTTTTTAAGGTCATTTCTTCAACACGTACTCAACTGTATTTTCGTTTTAAAGTACAAAATGTGTCTCCACTATAAATATATATATATATATTGGCCTAAATATATATTCTATTTTTATCCTTTAGGTTAATCCTAAATATTGGTAAAGGAATTTTGATTAAAATGGGATGAGTAGTTTCGGATACAGCTCCTAGACCCAAACCTACAAACTTTATCTCTTTAAAATATAGAGTAAATTATATGACCTTATTTTACTCTTAAAGCCGTATAATAAATTTTGTTTTTAAATAAATAAATTTAAAGTTCAAAATAAAGAAAGTAATAAATAAATAAATAAAATTATCGTACCCCACTATTCTAAGCCTCGGGACAAGTAGCTAATTTATATATATAATTGGAATGATTAATTTACAAAAATTCAGTGTTTTTCTTTTCTAACATTCCCTAATAAACTTTAATTACACAATAGTCTGTATAAAAAATTAAAATTTTATTTTTTCGACTATGTAATATTTTTTTATAGCAAATATACTAATTTCCTTATTAATTTAAATAAGGAAATTAGTATTTTAGTGTTCTTAATAAATAACGTAGCGTATAATTTATTTTGTTTGAAATTGAAGTTGGAAAAGTTTAGTGACCTCCGGTGCGACTTTGTGGATACGTGTAACAGAGTTTGATCATGCACACAGCTTACACACGAGATCATTTATTAACACAAATTAAGCATATAAAAACTAGTCCGTAGTGGAACCGACGACTTTGCCATTAGGTCATCTTAAAACTATTAAAGTGAAATTGTATAAAAAAGGCTGGTGTATAAGTGTTATAGACCAATCGCTGTTTATAGACCTATTGACAAGCTTAAGTTCGTGTCAGTGTCGCTCTCAATATGAGGACGGTATAGACACTGTAAACATTTACGCTGCTTCTTATGAAACACCTGAATGTGGAGCACAGTTCTTAGTAAAAATAATTAGAAATGGCATCATCAAAATATATATCGTTAACAATTAAACAATCGTAAAACAATTCTTAATCAACTTTATTATATATTTAAACGAAATAAACATAAAAATTCGAATTTAGTAAGATGATGAGAAAAGTCTCTGAAAACAAAAATCAAAAAATCAAAAATCGTTGTAGAGATTTTAATCATAGAATCTGAGTACGCGCCAACTTTTTTGAAACCAGAATCGTAGATCAATCTTATAGAAAGGATAAGATTTGTATTTAAAGAACCTCTCTATGGTTTTGTTTAATAATTTTTAAAGATGTATTTATTTGTCACACAGAAAAAAATAACATATTAAATCAACTCATACTTAATCAACATCTCACACATGCATTGTTTCAAATTTTAAAATATTCCCTACAGATTCTCCCTCGACGCAAAGCTGCCCATAACACAGGCCGCGTTTCCGCGCTGTATGGCAATGGACAACCTTTGCGCCAAGTAAGACCCGAAGCGATTGAATTGATTGATTTTTAAAGATTCGTAAGTATGCTATCGCCATACTATATAGTATGTACAGAATCACTCAATATTGGTTACAAGACAGACAACATACTATTACTTAAGTAACTCCTGTTCTGAGGCCTCTCCCCCAACTAACTAGGCCATTTAATGGATACTAAGCAGACATAAGTTATTCATCCAGTGCTACTTAAAATTGTATGTTGAGGGCTTCTCTCGTTGATATATGTAAAAGTTTCAGCCTAATGACTCAACGTCGTTAAGTTCATTACGTATTTCCCAAGAGTAACATATTATGAGAAATTTTGAAATATGTTAAAGGGAAACTAACATAAAGCAAGTAAAAAGTAGGCTTTGTTGTTGTTTTATATCAATTACAAGTCACCTCAGATGGTGGATCATAGAATAATTTAAAAATAAATAAGGCGTGTTCTCGTGAGCTATGGTATTAAATCGTCCTACATTTACAATTTAAGCGCCATTTATAAATATGTAGTGGACTTTTAATTTTTCACATAATTCTTATCCCAAAATACTGCTCACAGCAGCTTATATGAGTAATTCTTATATAAGCCTCAATATTCAAAACGTTCCTCTTTTTTTCATATAATATAAATTATTGTATGGTAAGAATAAAATATAATAATTAGTTTTTTTATAATTAAAAGCTTAAACATAATAAAAGCTAAAAAGGACACCGATTATTAACCGACAAATAGTTGAATCACTATGACTTTTACTGAGTGTAAAATGGATAAAAATATTTGGACACTGAAACTATTTTAACATTTTTTACGATCGGAGTTATTGCATAGGTAATTTAAATTTTTTTAACACGTTTTTGCTTTTATGAATACATTATTTTACAAAAGTATAATAAAATGTTGACGTACCTTTTCGTTATAATAAAACTGTGACAAATAATAATAATGTCCTGGGACATTATTCACACAAGGCCATCTGATCCCAAACTATGCAGAGCTCGTACTATGGAAACCAGACAACTGATATACTACATATACTACTTTTCTTTTGTAAATATATACTTATATAGATTATTAGACCCAGACATGTTCAGGCACACAAATGTCTGTCCTGGGTGGGAATTGAACCTGCGGTGCGAAAGGCACTACTTAAGCCAACCGGCTCATCGAAAATAAAATTAATAAATACAAAATCCGAAACGTATTGTTCCGCGTTACATATTGGACATAAGTTTGACCTTAAAATTTCACTTCAGTAAAATATTCAATCACTATGCCTATGATCATACCATAGAATATATACGAAGATTAAAATTAATGCAGTTTATTTAGATCGTGAGTTTACCAGAAAATTTTAGTGTGCCCTCTCGTTCCTATTTATTCTTCTTAACCATGTGCAGAAACATTGAGCGAACTTATAAATGTTAATACTATAGGGGCATATAATATTTCTCGTCGATATTTCTAAGCTGAAATGTTAACCTCCTGATATTATTAACTTCCTCGTCCTACACTAGTTTGTCTAGTCGAGGAACTAAATAATTGAAGCCTTCCGGGCGCGTTCCAGTTTTGGTAGCAATTTTAAAACATCTCATGTTGCCTCAATAAAACGTTCACTAGAGAGGCTCTCGTTCGTATGAATATTCAGGAATTATGATATTCTAAATGGCTTTTAAAAAAGACAATTTATTGCTGTTAGACTTACTGATTTTATTGAAAACTAGCTGTTGCCCGCAGCTTCGCTCGCGCGTGGTCTTTATCTATACTAATATTATAAATAAGTAAAAATAGATTTTTTGTATGTTTGTTTGTAGCGAATAAACTAAAAAACTGCTGTACTGTTTTTAAAAACCTTTTTTACCTACAGAAAGATACGTTATCAGCGAGTAATTAGCTGCCCGTCCCGACTTCGTACGGGTAAAATAAGGATTTTATCATTTTTTAATCAATAAGATATAAACATTTACCAATCGATTTATTCGCCCATCTAGTATAGTGTATGTGTGTTCAGTACAGGGCATATAATAATCCTACTTCCTAATAATATAATAAACTCGAAAGTTTGTATGGATGTATGGACGTTTGTTACTCTTTCACGCATAAACTACTAAATGGATTTTAATGAAACTTTACAATAATATAAGCTTAGGGAATACCAATTAAGTGGTACATATGGCAATAATGGAATATGTTTTTTTTATCCAAACATCACCAACATAGTGAAGTTCGTATATTTCTCCCTAAGATATATTGATATAAGATATTGCGTATTTTGAATTTCATTATTTGCACCCAACTCTTCCAAACAAAAATAAAAGTTTCAAAAAACTTTGTAATTCATGTTTATTAATTCAATCAAAAAACTCAAATAGTATATTTCTATTTTTTTTAATTTTTATACTAATGCTTTTACCCCGTTTCTCTCGTTTGGAGTTAAATTTCTAAAAACGACGAAATACGTATGCATAGCTTTAATACTAAATATCATTCTTCTTACACCAAAAGTGACGGAATCTTGAAATAGTTCTTATAATAATTCGGTTATTTCAATTTTTAGACGATTGAAAGATACAGACATGCAGACAGTAAAAAAATTAAAAAAATGATTGCTTTGGTTTTGGTAAATCGTAAATAGCCATATAACCTTTAAAACAGGCAGTTATTTTGAAATAACAGACAGAAACTTCAATTTTATTTATATGTATGGATAATTTATTAATTAATTCGTTTTTGTTCTAGATTTATGTTATTTTATGTGTACAATATAAAGTATAAAGTAAAGGAAGTTTCTTCTGTCAGAGACTAAATAAAATCAGACATAACCAAGGCTACTAATTTAATTAAACAAAAAAAGGGAATTAAAACAAATGTTGTCCATTGAACTTGACACACATCTGAATAAGCTGCTTAAGCGGCCATTTTATGTAGAAAAAGTATATAATATACAAACAAAAGCAGCTATATAACAATTTTAATTAAAGTTTCAAAAGCAGTTATTTGACCGCTCTGGTAGGTTAAGTGTTAAAAATGAGATGACACTTATAGCATATATATATATAAATATATACATACATTAGCTAAGTTTCCACCAACAATAATTACACAATCATTAAAATAATCAAAACATATATAAAATCAAACAGCTAAACCATCATAATCAGTAAAGGTGTAGTAAGATATATATTTTTTTATAATCAAATATAATTAATTACTTAATGAAAACACAAATTTAACAAAAACAAAATATAAATGAAATCACATAGCTTAAGCATTATTACATTGAGTAAGGCCAATAAAATGCAGTAAATAAATGATATATATATTATTTATATATTTTTTAACCAAATACAATTAAAAGGCAAGCAAGAATATGACTACAGTACAAAATTTATAACAAACTAAAATATTGAATATTAAGATGGGTTGGTACATTCATTTTATATAAATTAATACATTTAATACATTATTATTTTTAACTTATTTATGTTATTTTTGCAGTGATTTTTTTTTAAATATATAATATCAATATCTGAGTACACTTAATTATATATTATATGCTAGCACAGATCTACTTCTTCCTATTCATGATTATGCTGTCGCAAGCTTGATGTAGCCAAAGACCAATTGAATTAAGCTGAGAGATTACAAAATACTTTTATTCGGTTTATATTGGGATGAGGCAAATATAACCACGTTTCACAATTTTGTTCTCTTCTTAATTAGTTGCCCGTCTGACTTCGTAGGAATATGCACATCTTCTCTATTCTGTACTGTGTGTTGTTTAACCCTTTTACTCCCCCTTCATCACTTGATATTCATTAGATGATGACGGTGATGACGACGTCTCAGTGCTTTTATTTATGTGCTCCGTATTTTGTTGTTCGATCACTACTATTTTAGCTATCTCTATAGCTTTCTTTAGTGACAGATCAGACCGTTGTAATAATCTTTGATGTTTGGCGAGCTACTCTAACACATATTCGCTGTAAATTTATCACTGACCAATGACTATTAATTCAACGAAATCGCATTTTAAACTGAAATTTTCTAGACTCGTAATAAAGTTGGTTATATTTTCGCGTTTTCTCATAAAAAATACATGTCAGGCCATAGTTAAATTTTTCCTCGGTTCGAAATACTTGTTACATTTATTAATGAGGTCTTCTAAAGTAATTTCTGTTATTTTAATGTTGAACAAAATTGCTATTTTTCTCTATTTACACTTCTTATACATAACCAGTGGCTAATACTCCTTATATATATCCAGAGGCTAATAAATATAGTTCAAAATATGGTTGCCATTTTTTCCGCGTTAAATTGTTATTTATTTCGTTGTTTAGAAAAAACTTCGGTAGGTAAAACGTTTGAATTTTTATCTGCCGTTTTAAAACTTTTGACAGGAAACACGAATTTACGAAAAAATTATACTTATTTAAAGTTTTAAGAAGTGATATACCACGTTGATGTTTAAAGCAAGCACTTCTAAAACCATGTATTATTGTTATAGTTGTTTTTTAGGCTTTGTTTATACACCTATATAATATTTACGTATTAATTATTATCACTGAGTTAACTGACTTGCTCACACGCAGACTTAAATCGTACTGTTATGAAAGATATAAGATGAGATCATAAAGATACACACAATATATATATGCAATATTAGTTTTTATGCAAAAACAACACACGAAGCTACTGAAAAGACGAAATTGTTAACAAAACTTTTTGATTTTGACAACTAACAGGTGCGCGTACTTTTCCTACAGATAATAATTTATTAATTTTTGGTAGTGATAATAAACTTTTAATAATTAAATAAAGAGATTAAAAATTATAGGACAAAATATAGGATAAATCATAAGCAAAAGTGTATATTACATGTAATATTTAATCTCTTTTCAGTTTGACCATAACCATTTTTTAATAAATGTTCTACGTATCTTTAAATTGACATAACTTTATTATTTATGAACCGATTGAAATAAAACAAACACTAAATGTTAAGTGAAGTTAGCCATAATACATTAGTGAAAACCGCACTCAAATCCGTTAAGCCGTTTTTAAGATTAGCGTGCACAAACGCACAGACAAACAGACAAACAGACAAAAAAATTATTAATCATTGTTTTGGGTTCTATTGGGTTTATAAAGACCCCCGATAAAAGTTTTACTCATATATCTTCCATGTACAGACATCGACCAGTTACAGATTTATTATATGTATAGATAATATATTTTGAAAATAGTTTTGTAGCTTACACCTTACACGTTTTGATACTTAGTATGGTGCATTATACATTATAATTTATCATAGAATTAAAATAAATAGTAATGAGATAATAAGACAATATAAATTATTTATTTAACTATCGCTAAAAACTTTAAAAGGTGTTATTCTTAAAGCCCGACGCAAAAGAGTTATTAGTATAAAGTGTGTATGAGTATAAGTTTGTGGCATAAACGTATAAATCGATTTTGATTTCGTTTTTATTTATTTTTTATTTAAATCGTGACTGTGAGTGTTCTTAATAATAATAATGGTCCTCCTGACCGGTTTCGGCCACGGCGGCCAATCTCAAGGGAGATTAGCCAACTGCGCAGGAGATATTATAGTGCACAAGTGTGTGCGCAAACACAGGTGCACTCTCTATACCCTAACTCTCATAACCCGATGGGACGGCAATCCGACACGACCGGAAGGAGTTCAGGCGCAGGACCAACGGCTTTACGTGCTTTTCGAGGCACGGGAGTGTCCACACTTCCAACTTCCAGACTCCAGGCTGCTACTGAGAAATTTTCGACAGAAAATCTCAATAACATTATACATATTGGCCCGACCTGGGATTTGAACCCAGGACCACCGTGTATGCGGCCTTACATGTAGCCACTAGACCAACGAGGCAGTCAGTGTGTTCTTAGCTATGATAGCTATGATCAACTATATTTTGTTTGAATGGATATTGGTAACTTTTACTTGCCTGATTAATGATATTACTATAACATGGCAACCCTGAAATGTAACCCTCTCGGTAAAATCTTTATTTAAAATCTTTAAAGTCACATAACAAGTGATTCTCAATTTTAATAATAAAATTAAAATAAATTTCTTCATGTTCGGCTGTGAAGGAAGGCAAAAGTAAATTATAATGTAAAAAGTTTGAAGTCTTTTCACAAATTCAGTACAGTATTGTAATCGGATTTGTACTAGTTGTTCATTTCATCTAAAACACAGGATACATTGTATATTTCAATTATCTACGCTTAAGGAAGGTAGTTCCGTGTTTTGTCGAAACAATTACATGTCGAGGAACTTTGGACCTCTTGCAAAGTTTTTACTGTATGCCAACGAGTCTCCAGTTATTTCATTAAAACGCTTCAATGTAAATTTTAAGCCTTTATAATTACAAAAATAATATAGCAAAATTAAAATTCCTCAAAAACAGTATTTGAATTAATTGGACCGAGTGTTTATAATATGAATCGCTGATGTGATTTCGACGAATCTGTTCACAAAGTTCTGTCGAGTATTTCTTGTATTCTAGTATTTATCATTCAAACTTTAATACTTATTTACCTAACTAATGCTATTGCTTAGTAAGTGTGTTAGTGTCTCTTTACATTTTGTGGGAACATTTTATCCGTTATATATGTTACAAATGTTATATATCTAGTGGCATTCATTGTACGTTTTTTATATAACAGAAACCACAAATACCAACAAAACACCGAACTAAAATATAAACCTTATTAGTAAAAAGAGTAAACGGCAACTAGTTTGTGAATAAAATTACATTATAAAATAAATAAAATTGTAAGTAAAACCTTCGCCCGTAGTTATATTCCCGATATTATTTTTATTAAATTATGACTACAATATTATATATTGTTTCTTCTGATAACAACAACATGACAACATTATATACTTTAATTTACTACAGAATTGATATGATAAATATAGATTTAAAAAAATACAAATTATAAAAATTTTAATCAAAGTAACGGAAGTATTTAACTATAACTAAATCGTAGATTCTTTTGACCTTATTTTACTATCTATCTGTGTTATAAATGATATGCAATTATTTTAAAAACTTCTTCGTTTAAATTATATACCATTTGTTCTAAACCTCGCTTAGATAAGCACAAGCAGCCCGGAGCAGGATCGATACGGGGAAACTCGTTTAATATGTTTTTCCTAACTTCATCGATAGTTGTTCAAGTTTCATGACAAATACGACGAAACCGCAAGCTAAGTTCGCATAGAACTTGCTCTTGCAAAACTATTGTTCTCATTTTAAAATATGTAAATTAAAAACAAATTCTCAAAAAACCGAGTTAAAAAAATCGCTTCAATGTACGCTTCAAATTAAAACTTAACGTCCATAACCAATGGATAAAAGAAATAGTGAACCCAACGCAAAAAATAACATCATTATTAACGATATTAACATCGATTTATTGTTAGGACCCTAAAAAAGTAACACTTAAGTAATTTATGACGATTTGATATCTGCAGTATTACTTCATACCAACTGAAATATATTCAAATAACGTCACATCAACGATTTTATAATAATATAGAACGACTGCACACAGATATTATTCAATAAGTTATTTATTTCGTATACAAATGTTATTTCATTCAAATTACTTTTGTTACCGACTGTAACGGTATGACACGTTTGAGATGTAAGAATCCCATTTGCAATGAAAAGCTGAATAAGATTGCAAGATACGGAGATGAAATTGCCGATCATAATATTCTGTTGTAGAACATTCGAGAAATAAAAAGACTCGACTGTTTTATCTTTTATTGTTATCGTTTTATATTTGTGCAATCGTTTTAAATTGAGAGCATATTTTCATTCGTTAGTTAGTTGTATAAAATTAAAGTTGCGTCTAATAAATATCCCACTATTGGGGAAAGTCTTTCTTTCTTCTTAGCTTGGAGTTAATAATCCCACTACGTTTTTAAGGTTGTACGTTTTTTTTATAGGATAGGTTAGGTTAGGGCGAGCACATGGGCCACCTGATGATAAGTGGTTACCAACGCCTATATACAATGGCATTGTAAGAAATGTTAACCATCGCTTACATCGCCAATGCGCCACCAACCTTGGGAACTAAGATGTTAGTTCCCTTGCCTTGCCTCTAATTACACTAGCTCACTCACCCTTCAAACCGGAACACAACAATAACAAGTACTGCTGTTTGAAAGTACATACGTGTGTAAGCTTTTATTAAAAATGAAAATTTATAATTCGTAAGGTATACACAATCTGATTGGGCAAAGTCATCAGCATTTATTTGTACGTGAACTCTCTTAAATTTCGTCACGCAAGTTAATTTCAGAGTCACGCAACACTACGGCTGTATAAGTCGGGTCATGGATAATAAAAATAATAAAAATATTTGTTAACCTGTTATAATGTCTTCTAATTGAATTTTACAACAATTAATCTTAGAACCACAAAATAAAAGAGAATTAGGCAATATATTACGTCATGGTATTTCTGTTTATCTGGTGTTCATTTCAAGTGGGTAGGCGAACTGGCAGATGCGCTAGCTGATGGTAAGTGTTCACCACCGCCTATACATATTGTCACAGTAAAAAATGTTATATATCAGTTGTAAGGACAACATTAACGCGCCATCACCCTTGTGACATATTAGAATATTGTTACAAAATTCTTCATAGTATTACAATAAGCGAACGACGTCTTAAGCCATATCTTTATTCTAGAATTTTTATTAAAGAAATTAATTCTAAAACAAGAAAAAGGACAGCAAAATGTAAAGTATAATAGAGAAAATAAAATCTTAAATGCAGTTCAATTAATGCCGCTCGAGTTTTTATGAGAAAACACTTCAGTGTTAATGTATAGGGTTGGTGGAAGTATGAAATATTTACGACGGTTATTAATGCTGGAGGTTCTATGCCGCGAAACAATATAAAACGTTAATTACGTAAGCTATTTACATAATCTGCGAATATTAACGAAGCCTGTAGTTTTATAACAAAACATTAACTATATTTTAATACAGTAACTTAAGCGAGAAAAGAAAGCGCCACACACACACTTACTCTTATTTATTACTTAAATTAATATCATATTATCTTTGATGAGGTTTATATCCAGTTACTAAATTCAAAAAACCATTCGTATT
Source organism: Nymphalis polychloros (assembly GCA_905220585.2). NCBI lineage: Eukaryota > Metazoa > Arthropoda > Insecta > Lepidoptera > Nymphalidae > Nymphalis > Nymphalis polychloros. The sequence goes on from HG992247.1 coordinate 9,624,036, forward strand.
AGGCAATATCTATATATTAATATTAATATAATCCACGGCTAGTAGAATTGTCTAATGCATAAGCTTTGGCTTACTATTTTCGAATTAGAAGGCTACGAATAACGCATAGTAAAATAAATGTATGAAGATGACAAAAAAAAAAGATGACAGATATAATATTAGTGTGTAATATACAAGTTGAAACGACAATTAGACAATTCAAGTACCTGTCAGTAACAAGCAGAATAGTTTTTTTTTTTAAATATAATCGGACCTTAAAAGAGCTAGTACTTTAAAAATAAAGATAATAATTTGCTTAGAATTAAAAAAAGACATATAATTACTAAATTCAATTAGTACTCAGATCATGTCGTGTAATAGAGAACAATTAAACGTTGCATATTGTTTACAAAGGCAGTATATAAACACGTGAGGGGCTCGTAAGTCTGTACCAGCTCACTTAACAAACATGCTAGTTAAAGGAAATAGCAACTCGCACGCCATTACAGGTGTAAGGAACTAGAGAATCTTATGTAAAAGCTTATGAATAGAAAAATATAACGTTTTAATTTAAAAAAAAAGAATAGTTCCACTTTCGAACGTCACTTTAAGAAAATATATCGGGTAATTAACGATTTTTATTATAAAAATATAAAACGTAATACATAAAATGCAATACCTATTGAATTACCTAGTTAATCCATTGAATTACTCACTATTGTAATGAATTTATTAAAAGTGACTGTTGTTTGTTTGTGTTTATGAATATTGCGTAGTAGGTCACCGGTCTCAGTCTCAGGGGGTGTTGAAATTACTAAGCTACTTGTTACGATTACTATAATTGACAATTTATGTTTAGAAATATTTGTAAAAACTAAAAACAACGCTTATATATTTCGTTTTAACTTGAATGAAATATATATAAGAATAAAAAAAACGTGTGTGTCTCGGAAGCTCGGAAGCTCCGAAGCTCAGAACTGATAATATTTATTATTAATTATAATATATTAAATATAATTTAAATTAGTACTTGAGAGTTACTAAATTATTATAAGTACTATCTGTATGCGCTAGATGGCGTTAGGTTGGTAACTCTCGGGTAAAGCAGTCCGCGTTACGTTACGAAGCGGTTTATCCATATCCCATAAGAAGTTATCACTTCAAAAAATCGGTTGAAGTTTCCAGATGTTATATAAACTTCATATATAGACCAGTAGAGTAAAAGTTGTTGAAACTGTTATTCTGTAAAAACAAACTCGAAAATCAATGCAGAACTAGATTATTAATGAAAAAAATTACATGCGGCTTTGACCATTTTTTTAGTGATGCAGACAGACTGCTCTATGAATAATGGCAATGAATTCTAGAAATCAATTTCAATTTATTTCTTAATGCGGTTGAAATCAGAGATACCCTAATATAAACAGAATGAAATTTAAACAAGCAAATAGTAAGAAACGTCAGGGACGGTGAAACGAATTGTGAGTTTCATTTACAACATCACAGCCATTTATTATTAATTTAAAAGAATAAATAATACAAGTAAAAAGGAGAAAGATCTACATTTATCTCTTGATGAATATTCCTGGACCCAAGCTACACTTGCCTTGGGCACACTTACAAGGGACACGGCATGGTGGCATCGGTGTGAGGAAAATTTCAAGTGTTGCCCTTCCAGCCTTTTTCTCTTCTGTACATACTTTCATTTCTTCGTTCACATATTTTAAAATCAAATACACTGAAAATCACAAATGTCACAAAGGCAATAGACAACTGGAAGGTAAAGTGTCCTAATGACGATATCCCTAAGGAAGTTACCAAAAAAATCTTTGGGACTCGCCACTAGTTCATGTTACACAACAAAGTTTGAATCAAAATTTAACAAGTGCCAAAAAACGTGCACGGCTTCTAGCTTTCTTAACTAAAAAGTCAGGTCACTGGTTGCATGCCGTATCCTCTAAAAGTCTTGGCCGCTCTTAGACAATGAATGTTGTCGCATAACAATAGGTCTCCGACTGGGAACACAGTTGTGCATTGAGCACAGGTGCCCGTGTGGAAAAGAGGTGGACTCTTTCGACTTACACGGTCTTCCTTGTTCAAGGAGTTCAGCCAGGCTTGTACGCCACGATTCTCTTAATGATTCAATAAAAAGGGCTCTTGCCACCATTGATGTTCTTGCTCTTATGATCACTAATTCCATGAGGCTCATGGAATTAGTCGTGATGATGGTAAGATACCTGATGGACTGACATTGGTTCCCTGAGAACGAGGACGGGCCCTAGTATGGGACGCAACATGTGCTGACACACTGGCCCCGTCTCATATCAGGGAAACAATGTTAAAAGCTGGAGCTGCCGCGGAAAAAGCTGAAGCGAGCAGATGTAACAAATATTCGTCCCTTATTCAGTTGAAAAGCTTCGACTTTGGAGTAAGTGCAAAATAACGTAATTATTTTTAATTTTTATTTGTATTTAAGGTTTTAATGTAAATACTTAATAAATATTTTAAGCAATATGAAAAAATAAGTAAAAAAAATTATTTAATTTTCAAGAATGAACTTACAGTTACTGTATTTACTATTTTAATCTACGAGCCCAAGTTTGTGTTGCTTATATAAGTTAGCTAGAGTTGAGAATTCAGTGATAAGCACTACTTAGATTAGATCTTGCCTCACAATTGGGATCTCAAAAGTTAGTATAACTCTGTAAAAACTTGAGATTTAACATAAACAAAAAGTCATCCTAATATCTTAATTTTGATTAAGATTTATTAATTCATACATAAAAAAATCCATTAGAACACGTAGACTTAACCTCTGAACTTTCATGTGCTTAATTTATTCTTATAATTGATTTCGTGCTCGGTGGTGAAGTAAAACATCGTAAGGAAACCTACCGTCTAATGCGCGTTAGTGGTTACCAGGTGTAACCACTAACCCACATTAGAGGAGTGTAGTCGCTAACCCACATTAGAGGAGTGTAGTCGCTCCAAACCTATTCCTCAAAAAAAGAGGTTAGCCTTACTTAATACAAAAAAAAAAGTCTTTTGTTTAATTTTGAACCACGTTATTTGTTGTTCATACAGCCGCTAAATATTTTTTTTCTCTCAATCGTCAAAGGATTTGGTTGAGAAGTTACGAATCAAGATTTAACCAGATTGGGTTACTATCGCCTTAAAACTTATTTATTACATTGGACATCTGATATCTAGCAACTTCTATATATGTTTTTTTGGGGATGCATTAGAAATACGCATCCAGATTTTGGGGTAAAATCGTGAGATGGGGGTGTAAACAAACCCTCCCTTCCTTCCACACCCCCAGTTAGGAAACCCATGGTTACCGAGATATTCGTGATTAAAGTTTTTGAGGTTATATCACTTCCGAACTATCGTTTTCTTGTTTTAGACTAGTGAACATGGGCCGATTCGGTTCTGGCATAATGTGCTTGTGATGTGATATGACGATGTGCTTTACAAGTAACCTAACATAACCTAACCTTCATGACTTTGCCCTAGAATTTTATGTGTAAGCATTCGGGTACTCCGAACTAGATTTTGATGTGTAATTATTCCTGTCCAACTTATCATTAATAGAAATAAAAATATCATATCGTATTATCGTTAATAGAAATCCACAAAAAACACACGAAAAATACCAAGAGCACATTCACGATAACTACGAGAGAAACGGAATGACAACATCAACATAGTATCAGTAGTATAAACAAAATGGCGGGAAACGTTTTGTTTCATGATCATACAAATTTAGTATATAGAGTGAGTGTAAAAAGTATTCGTACACTGGGCTTTTTTTGCAAAAAACAGAGATTATTTTTGAAACAATTGATCAAATAAAAATTATTTATTCTTGTTCCCTCAATAATTCTAAATAAAAATAACTTATAAATGAGAAAAATTCAATTTGGAAAACAAAATTTGTCGAAATGGAGAGATTTCGAACAGGAAAAAGAACCATTCGTACACAGTAAATGTTCCCTTATAAAAACGAAATTAATACTTCTTTGGGTATTCTTTTGAATCCATTTCTGACTGCAGTCTTCGTAGTATCGAATGCACAATATTTTTATGAAGGTTATAGGAAATTTCATCCCATATTTTTTTTTATATTTCAATAAACTCCCCGCTATAATTCTATGCGTGTCTTTTCTTAATTTAATTTTCTAGAATACTTTACAAAGGCTCAATAGGATTTAATTCAGGCGATTGGGGAAGAGTATACAATTGGGAGGGTACATTATACAATAGCCAATTTTTCGTATTGCAAGCTATGTGCATCAGATAGATATCTTGTTGAAAAATTTATTATTTTCAAGTCCAAGATTTTTCACTCGCTGGTAGATTATTTTTAAAATTCCAATGTACGTACATCTTATGGTCCATTTTATCTTAAATAAAATGTAATTTTCCGATTCCTCCAGCACTTGTACAACCTCAAACGTTAACCAAACCACCACCACCACCGACTTCTACATTTCGGTCTTGCAAATAAGCGTACGAAAAGTGTTCATGTACAGTACAGTAAAAGCCTTTGAATGTCCCATTGCTGGGCTAAGGCCTCTTCTCCTCTTTTGAGGAGAAGGTTTGGAGCTTATTCCACCACGCTGCTCCAATGCGGGTTGGTGGAATACACATCTGACAGAATTTCAGTGAAATTTGACACATGCAGGTTTCCTCACGATGTTTTCCTTCACCGTTAAGCTGTTCACACGCCAAGCTGCATTTGCTGAAAATGATCTCCTTTAGCGAGAGTGTCATGTCGCAAAAGGAGGCCGCGGAGAGGCAGCGCGAGGAAAATACCTCCGCTGATTCGATCCGTCGAAGAATACCGGGGAGAAGGCGTAGGCGCTATGCGCACCTTAACAGCCATCGGGGCTAAGGGGATTCCCTATATCCGGGAACCCCGGGGCGTCACGGTAGCATGCGCAAGCGATCCCGTGGTGCCCCCCGACCAGACGGAGAGGATACCGTTGGTTTTTTAGTGGGTATTCCGGCACCTTCAGCGCCGATGAGCCCCACATACCCCCCACTTCATGTGGGGAAAACGCGTAAATGCCTATTACTTTTTTATCACACCAAAAAGCGTTGCCCTTATTAATCAACTCTCCCTTTCACATGTGTATATTTTATGTTATTTTTATTATGTTTTCAATGCAAAAATGTAAAGTAAGAATTAAAATTGATAAATTTCATTTAATACTTTAGGAAAATAGTAATTGATTCAAAATCAAATATAAAATAGCGAATTATAAGTTAAAAAAAGAGTTCAAATTATATATACATTTGTATATAATTGAGGTTATCTCATTGGCCGCACACAATCCTTACTGTCAAATCTGAAAATTTACACATTTACACTTAGATTTTTTTTTTTTTTTTTTTTAATGTAAGAGGGGCAAACGAGCATGAGGCCCACCTGATGTAAAGTGACTACCACCGCCCATGGACATCTGCAACATCTGAGGACTTGCAGGTGCGTTGCCGGCCTTTGAGGAAAGAGTACGCTCTCTTCTTGAAGGTTTTTATGTCATATCGGTTCGGAAAAGTCGCCGGCGAAAGCTGGTTCCACAGAGTGATTGTGCGAGGCAGAAAATGCCTTAGGAAACGCGCTGTTGTGGATTTCCAGACATCGAGGTGGTGAGGATGGAATTTTGAGTTCTGGCGTGATGTCCGGTGGTGAAATTCAGCGGCCGGGACTAAACCAAACAACTCCTCAGAACACTCCCCGTGATATATACGATAGAGTATGCAGAGTGACCCAACATCTCTACGCAAATCCAAAGTATCAAGCCGGTCGGTAATAGCTTGATCGTCGACAATTCGAACTGCTCTACGTTGTATGCGGTCAAAAGGAAGAAGCTGGTACTGGGGAGCTCCCGCCCAGAGGTGAGAGCAGTACTCCATGTGGGGCCGAATTTGCGCCTTGTAAAGTTTTAGGCGATGGGCCGACGTGAAGTACTGTCTCGCCTTGTTGAGCACTCCAAGCTTTTTGGAAGCCAGTTTGGCTTTAACTTCCAATTGACCGCGGAACTGAACAACGTTCGAAATCTCAACGCCAAGTATCCCGATACTGGCTGTGGGATGGAGGGGAGTATTCTCGAAATGAGGGGATATGACAAAAGGAGACTTTTTAGCGGTTAACGCGCAAACTTGAGTCTTATTGGGGTTGAATTGGACCAAGTTTAGTCGGCCCCAGTCCGAGACTTTGGCTAACAAGGTCTCGACTTCAGACACAAGTTTATTCCGACACTCATCGACGTGTTCCCGAGAAATATTAGCACGGCCGGTGTAAAGGACGTCTACAGTGCTGTCATCCGCATAGCAGTGAATGTTACTGATTTGTAACATATCATTGATATGCAGAAGAAACAGAGTAGGTGAAAGAACGCAGCCTTGTGGAACACCAGAACTGACGAATTTTAAGTCAGAGCATGCACCGTCGACAACGACCTTGATGCTCCGATCTGCCAAAAAGCTGGTGATCCACTTGCATAATTTCTCGGGAAGCCCGTAGGAAGGAAGCTTCGTGAGAAGCGCTTTATGCCATACCCGATCGAAGGCTTTCGCTATGTCCAGACTGACTGCTAATGCTTCCCCCTTGGACTCAACCGCTGTAGCCCATCTGTGAGTAAGGTAAACTAGAAGATCACCAGCTGAGCGACCCCGACGGAAGCCGTACTGGCGGTCACTAATCAGCTGGTGCTCCTCTAGGTACCGCAGGAGCTGGCGGTTAATAATGGACTCCATTATCTTGGAGAACAAGGAGGTGATAGCAATAGGCCTATAATTTGTTGGATCAGAGCGATTGCCCTTTTTAGGGATCGGATGCACCAAAGCAGTCTTCCAAGAATTCGGGACTACGCCTAATGTGTAAGAGTGGCGGAAAAGACGCGTTAAGACCGGTGCCAACTCGGGAGCACAAGCACGCAGCACGATCGGAGGAATGCCATCGGGCCCACTCGACTTATGGATGTCCAAGGAAAGAAGTGCTTTACGAACTGCACTCTGCCGGAATTTAATTTCCGGCATCACGGTATCACACCGCAAGATTGTCGGTGGTGTCTTTCCTTGATCATCAAGAGTCGAGTTGGACGCGAAGAGAGATCCCAAAAGGTCGGCTTTCTCCTTCGCAGTATGGGCCAACGAGTCATCGCTCCTGTGCAGAGGTGGAAGGGAGGGCTGACAGAAATTCCCTAAGACAGCCTTAGCGAGAGACCAAAATGCGCGTGTTCCCGAAGGAAGACGCACCAATCTCTCGCCAATCCTGCCAATGTGCTCCGATTTCGCCTTGGCAATAACGCTTTTGAAAGATCTGGAGGCAGAGTTGTATTCCTTTTTAAGTGCGCTGGTATTTACATCACGAGATGCCGATGCTTCAGCCCAGGCTTGATAGCATTCTACCTTTCGGCGTGACGCCGTTTTGCAGAAGCGACCAAACCAGGGCCGGGATCTGCCGCCGATAGGTATTGCAGAGTACGGAATGAAGAGTTCCATACCCTGAAACACCACATCGGCGACCGAGTCAGCAACGACATCTGGATCATCCGGCGAGAAACAAATCCGCCCCCATGGGTAGGATGCAAAGCGACCCAAAGCGATACAAAGCGAAGGATGGAAAGCAAAGAGGGACCGCATCCCATCCCAGTCCGCTAACCTGTAGTGCCACACACGGCGACATCCCACGAACCGAGGCCGTGAGGTGCGTGTAATCGGCACTGTACTCCGGACAAGACAGTGGTCCGACGAGCCAAGAGGAGGCTCTACGGAAACATGGTACCCGTCCGGATGAGAGGTCAGCAGAAGATCTAACAGGGAAGGTGTATGATCCTCCACATCTGGGATTCGCGTTGGCGAGGTAACCAGTTGTGTCAGATCATACGCCAAGGCAAAATCGACCACAGATCTCCCCGCATGATCGGTGGTATGTGATCCTAGCCATTCGGCGTGGTGGGCGTTGAAATCGCCAAGAATCACGATCTCTGCGGATGGGATCTGCTGCAGCACGGAATCTGTAGCCCGTTGGATGTGCTCAACGAGCCGGTCAGTTTCGGCATTACCGCTATGGGACCTATAGAGGCACGCATAGATTCGCGGATGATCATCACAGTCTACGCGCATCCAGAGAATGGATAGGTCCCTCCCTTCAAGATAGGCGAGGCGACGAGAGCAGATATCCTCTCTGACGTAAACACACACCCCAGCCCGTGGTACAAAGGAATGTTCCAACTTGTACCCCGGGTAGGAGAGGAATGAGGTGTCCGCCGGAGATGATATCTGGGTCTCGGTTAGAAAGAGCAAGGCCGGCTTCGCCGTCTCGAGATGGTAGTGGACGGCGTTTAAGTTGGAATTCAGTCCCCTAATGTTGCAGAAGTCCACAGCGAAGGTGGAAGGGGTTGCCTTAAGATGCCTGCTCCGTTTGCCTCGTCTATTTTTGAGCGCAAAATTGCCCCCCCCAGAATTCGAAGGGCAGCCTGGGCATCCCTGCTCAGGTGGTGTATGTCCTGAGCATGGATGCCCAGAGAGGGATTGTCCACCGCGGTCGCAGATGGTACCCTCCTGGGGTAGTTTTCTTATATTCTGCGCACTCATTTTGTTGGGGGGGGGGGGAATTGGGCCTCCGGGACTCTCACATACCGAACGAAACGCGGTAGCATGGCTACCACTTTACGCCGATTTTAAGTGAGAGAGTGGTACTTCCCCGGGCGTGCCGGCCCATTCAGCTACAACCTGAAGGTATGCAGCGTGGCACTACCACTATAAAACCACTTAGATACACATTCGCTAGAATAGAAAGAATCAGAAAGAAAGAAAGAGGGCAAGGTCGCTTGGAGAACAACGCTTTTTTGTTACATGACAATTTCTACCAGGTCACTCTACTTTGCAGTAGTAAAAGAAATTTGTTCCAATAAATGAAAAAATATGTAGAGCATGTTGTACTTTACTTTATGCATTATTATTATATGCCCTGTACCGAACACACATACACTGTACTGTATGGGCGAATGTTTATATCTTATTGATAAAAAAATGCACGAGATAAAATTCTTATTTTACCCGTACGAAATCGGGTCGGGCAGCTAGTAATATATATACACAAATATCTATATAAGTATGTATTTACAAAAGAAAAGTAGTATATGTAGTATATCAGTTGTCTGTTATTTTGTTGTTTCCATAGTACAAGCTCTGCTTAGTTTGGGACCAGATGGCCATGTGTGAATATTGTCCCAGGATATTATTATTATCAGCCAGACTAGCTCGCACCTATAATGATCTGTCCTCGAAGTTTTCTGGCCTTGATATATCTTGTGATAGTTTAACTATTTTTAAATCTAAATTATTGAATTTCTTTAATAATAATGAATATGTTATATGAATGCTTTAAATTTGTTTTTCAATTTTCCTCTCTTCGTCTCCTTTTATATCAATAGTTAATTAATTAAATATAATTAATTTCTTTTTAATAATGTATGATACATTTTATATTTAATTTTAATTAATGAATATTTGATGCATGTTGTGATTACCTATAAATAGAAATACAACTATCATGAGTGTTCGTTATATATATGTACCTATGTAATACTATTGTAATTTCTGTTGGTGATCCTATAATAAATAAATAAATAAAATAGTATTCGAGCACTTTAAAAATGCACATGTCAACCCAAAATGACATTTCTTAAAGTTACTTCAAACTAGTATAAAAAAAAAAAAAGTCATTCGAAAGAGGGAACACACTTCTATAAAACACAACATTTATTACACGCAAAATCAGGATGCGTAATTAAAATGTAAATGCGTAGTAAAACTACCTTTAGAATGTCATTGTACTGTTTTATAAGGAGACAAGTGCTAAGACTTGCACAATTATTACAATAAATGCTAAAAACAATAATATTTGACAATTGAAAGAAATTTATTTCTAATTTTATATTTTTGAAATTATACAAAAATTATATTATTTTCGGTTAGATTTACTTGATCAAAGAAAAACTATTATTAGTCAAGAATAAGACTCAACCGTGGTTAAACTTTTTTAATTAAAAACATTGTAAGTAATTTTACAGTCGAATAATTTTTAAAAATCGTGTAACGTTCCGAATATCTGAATATTTCGTACATCGTACTTTGTTTCTGTGTATTATTTCACCTTGTAAGCAAACGACCTATTTCAAAACCGTAATGTACGAGTGTTTACGAAACAAGTGAATAGTACGCTGCGAGTGCAACATGCAAGTCGTGCAACAAATAATTTGCATGTCATGCGAGCCCTCACATACCGCGTAGCTTGAAGTCGAGCACAGCCGAGTCGAGTCGCCATTACGTGCGCGCCCGCGCGCTAGCTTTAGTACAAACTTCCTTTAATTAACTCGACGCCACTCGCGTCCTCCCTCGTAATTAAGGCGCCGTGCACTAGCCTCGTTGACAGATGGAAAAGTAGTTACCAGACTAGTTTCGCTCTCAAAGGGCTGAATATAATTGAGTTTTCACTTAATTTTTGTACTTTTAGTGAAATATTTCATACACGTTAGTAATTAGCATATTATTTCTCAAGCTCCATTACTTTCCCATTTCTTTAAAACTGTGTTACGTTCTTGTAATAATAAAAAAATATAATAATAAGTTGTATCTTTATGATTGATTATGTCTTGTTAAATTTATATTCTAAATTTAAATAAGTATATATGTAAGGAAACAAACGAATAAAAAAAACGTTCCAATGTACAACTTTCATGTGAGAAGTGTTTAAAATTACCAATAAATTGATTGTAATATGAAATGATATTTGTCAGGTTTAGAAAATGAAAATTAAATCATGTATGAAAGAGATATGCATTATGGCGTGCTAATATTGAATTCAAGCCACGCTCGTGTAGGCGGGATTGTACCGAATATTTGCAATTAGATTACGTACGTACACGTCAAGATAATAAATTTAGTGCAAATAGAAATTCATTTTCGTTTTGCAACATGTAAAAAAATCAATAGACTGCGACATTTTATACTATGGGGTTAGTAAATTATGACATAAACACACTTAGTAATCTTTACTAATTTCATAAATGCCGAAGTACCTCTATCTGTCTGCCTATCTGTCTGTCTGTTATGCGTTCACGGCTTAACCACTAAACTGATTTTGATAAATTTTTGTTAGTTTTTGTATACCCAACATATATTATGTACAAGTACATACTACCATTTAAACACCACCCAAAACGAGTGCGAACCTGCGGGCGAAAACTAGTTAACAATATATTAGGTTAAAAAACAATTGAAAGGATTTATAGTTCAACAATGAATAATGATGAATATAACTGTAAATTATATTAAGCAAATTTTGGTTTCGCCACTTAAACGATTTAATAGTTAATGTTAAAAAAATGTAATAGATAAGGCATATTAATTTTCACTGAATTAAATGACATAGACTTACGCGTAGCCTTGAGACGGACTACCAGAGTACTCTATCTCAGTACTGTCTTATGAAAGATATCGGGATGAGATCATAGAAAATTTTTTAGTACTTTTTATAGCTTTGACATTCTTAAACGTCCTTATTTATTTTAATAATCTTAGAAGTAGCGCAACATTTAATTTATTTAGTTTCCTTTTACATTTAATTTATTTTGTCCCCTATTCCTTAAAATACAGAGACGAAAGTATATATGGAACTTTACAAATTAGCTAGTTATTAAGTTAATAAAATTAATTTTAGCAACTTGGGACTATGCCACGATGCATACAAAATTATGTAACTAGAACCTGATTATGTTTTTTATGAAAATCGACGGGCCAGTTATTTTAACTTAATAAATGTATGTAATAATAATAAAATAGATACGATTATATATATTATATATATATATTTCCTTTTCTATTATTTTGGCGGCAATTCAAAATTTAATCTGAATTTTATTTTGTTCAAAGTGTGCAAAAATAAAAGTAGTGACACGTCAACTAGACAAATCATTGTTAATTTACATATAGATCATAAGTGGGCGTACAGAAGAATAGCTGAGCATTTAAATTGTTCTGTTAAGAAAGTTTTTAATGCAATTGATTATTATAAAACACATGGAACTGTTGAAAATGTTCTTGAGAAAGGCTCGGCCAAGAAAATCCTCTCCCAGAGAAGACACGCTAATCGTTCGTGTTGCTAAAAAAGACCCAAGTAAAGGCTCCAACCAGATTAAAAATAAAGTTTTTTCGCCTGATGACCCGAGAATCATCTCGTCAAGACTAATACGCCGAAGATTAGTGGAAGCTAAATTGTTTGGAAGAATCGCTCGAAAGGTACCGCTTCTTACCAAGCAACACCGAGAGAAGCGATTATTATTCCCTAAAAAATATGTTAATTGGACGGTACGAGAGTGGAAAAAAGTGTTATTTTCAGATGAAACAAAAATAAATATGGTAAATTCCGATGGAAAGCGCTATGTTAGACGCCCTACAAACAATGCTTTTAATTATAAATACACAAGGAGTATAGTCAAGCACGGTGGCGGTAAAATGGATCAATGGCAATACAAAAATATCTTAGAGCACACAATGATTCCCTACTCGGACGATCATTTGCCTATAACCTGGATCTTTCTGCATGACAATGACCCTAAACACACGGAATATAGCGTCAAATGTTTCCTTAGCGAACAGCGTATATCCGTTTCAGACTGGACAGCAAATAGTCCGGATTTAAACCCGATAGAAAATCTCTGGCATATTGTTAAAAATAATGTCTCAAACAAACGTAACACCAGTCAAAACAAACTATATGAAGCATTTGTTGAAGCATGGAATTCAATTCTCCTAGAAAAATGTATGAAATTGATTGAATCAATGCCACGTCGTTGCAGTGCTGTTATTGAAAATAAGGGATACGCACTAAATATTAATTATAACTATTGGTAGGCTGTGGATAGTAGCTATTTCGTAAATAACAATACTAATTACGAATACTTAAAAAAATATTGTTTTTTATATATATTTGTTGTTGTTTCTAATTAGTTGACCATTATTGTTCATACCTTAAAACTGATTTAAATGTTTGTCCGTAATGTAGTATTGAAACTGCACTGGTGTAATGGGATTTATATTGTTTTACTAATAAATGATAAATCGTTGAACATATTGTTGTCCTATTTATTGTTTAATTTCAAAATAAAAACGATTGCGGTGAAGTATCTTACATAATGTCAAGGACCGTTGGTAGTGTTTCTAATTATACGACCATCACTGTATATATATTATCGTAACCATTTTTTATCAACAATACTTTTTCTTAATAATTTAAAAACCTTCTACCTAAAATAACAATATTTATTTTTTAAATGAAAAAATAATTGTGAATTATAATTATGTATTACCAAAATAAATTAAATGTGTAATTAATTAATTAATCAAACGATTATTGTTTTTAACAATATATATAATTTTGCAACAGCAGCAACGCCGACAAGAGATAAAACATGGCGCGTAGGTATACAATTACGAGACTGTATTACACGAGAGTATATTACAAGAATGGAGCCCCTTAGAAGAAAAATATTCCAACAACAGAATGTACAAATGTAATTTGTATTTAAATAAGTATCGCAAAAGAAAGACAAAGATAATACATTTGTTTAAGGCGACCTAAATCAGAATGCATTTTGTATTTTAGAGGCTTCAAAAGTGGCGGCCATGATTTCAAATAATCCAAAATTCAAGTTTAATATTTCTGTTACTTCCTATTAGTAACGGGTCCGGTGATCCACATAACTGTTTTTTATTTAAGTAATCTGACTAAGGTCCATATAATCTTAAGCAGTATATTACCGCTAATTCTAGTCTATCGGATTCATATTACTTTTACTTTACATTTACAAGATAACGTTAAGTAAATTCAATCTACGCTATTGTATGTTCAGTCAAATATTTGTGTTCGATATTCACGTAATGAACATAATCATTTGTTCTTTTTTTATAATTAAATAAGAATAGTAGTTAATATGAAAATTAATTTTCTGTACCTATAGCATAGGTTTTATGAATACAATTCAACAAAGTCCGCGATGTTATATGCCTAACTATTATAGTTAAGACAGAATAACAGTTTTTGTTTAAATTATACTTATTTTTATATAAACTAAATAAATAAATTATTAAGTTCAAATACGGGTGGAATCGAAAAGTGGTGATATTGGTATCATGATATTAATCCTTATCCATTTAAATTGTTTGATAATTAAGGTTGATTATGTACGTGTAAATTCCGAGTCTCTTAAAGACTCGCACGGCCGAACTTTACGATCTCATGATAATCTTATCCTTAAAATTCCCTCTCACTCTTCTTCCTTCTATACTAATTCCTTCTCTGTCCAAGCAGTTTGCCTATGGAATTCCTTACCACATTATTTAAGACGATCCCAATCTATATAGACTTTTAAAATCCGACTCAAGGCATATTATTTATCTTAATTACTTATTTTTATACATTATATATTTTTGTTTATGTATGTATAAATATATAACTTTTCATAAATATTTATTATACACATTTATTTAAAAGTAAAATAGTTTTTGTACACCTCCTTATCGCTTTATTTTTCACGTTTCCTTTACCTAAAGGTTGTCTGGCAGAGATCGCTCTTTTAGCGATAAGACCGCCTTTGTACATTCATACATTTCTAAATATTTAAATAGTGTTTATAACTGTGTTTCTGTAAACTTGTATGTGTTGTACAATAAAGTATATTCTATTTTATTCTAAATTCCACTTTAAATTATTCGGATCGGACTTTTCGTTTAAAAGTTATGACGGGTATAAAAATTCTCTAAGTAAGAAAAATGACACGGTTTGAACAAACTGTAACTGTCCTACATTTAGTCTATTAACAAATACTAATTTACGTATTTACGTTAAATAATAGTTGACTCCTGACTAATTTCGGCCAAGGTCAATCCCAGAGCGATTAGTCAACTGCACAGGACATATGACTGTGTGTGCACAAGTGTTTCAGTAAATTGGGACATATGATACAGCCGAATGATTCACACCTATTCAAAATATTGGTTTCCTGTTATCTTTAAATGTATAATTTCTAGGATTTCAAGGGTGTTCCCCTTCATCTATTACTATGAACAAAATATATTTTATTTATTATTGTACAAGCCATTGACCGCAAATTTACTCTCTTAGACTCAATAATTATGACGTCAATAAATTAAAGAATAAATAAATTATTGGAAACGGAATATTATAAATATTTTATAAATCTAATAAGCCAAAGGAAACTCTGGTAAATTAAATTCCCAAAAAAAAAATATATATATTACTACAAAATTTAAAAAATAATTAATACTCTAGCTCTCTTTATCCAACTTTACAAATAGGTCAAAGGTTTCAAAATATATAATGAAACCTTATACTTTTCACATTTATTTACTAGCCGTATGTGAATTATTTAAAGAAAAGTTAAATATTTCATATAGTGGAACTAACTACTTTTTATTCTTTTAATATTAACCTACAAGATTTGCAAAGATTGTAAAAAAACACTTTCCTATTCAGGATTGTAAACATAATTGAAACCATCAATTCCAGGCGCTTAACATTCAATACGAATATATTTCTTAGAACATGATCAAGTTATTGATTTCTATATAATAGTTACAGCACATTATCACGGCTTTTGAAATAAACTTTTCTCTGTCAACAAATTAAGTTAAATAATCATAATTAAATAGCTGCCATTCATTTGAAACTCATAATTATTTTGTTTTAGTTATAATAGTAAAAGTATATTATAAAGAATCGTTGCTAAACTAAGCAAAACAAACAAAATAAATATATAATAAGATAACGAGTAATACTACAGTTACTCGAGATTCATCCAGCTATTTCATTACTGTAGGTATTTTCATGAGATAATAATAATAAGCATAAGTGTATCACGAAGTATGTTTATTATATCAGAGAAGCAATTAATATGATGAGTCGATATACATATTATATATTAAAATGTTCTTCCCTGTGTCTGCAATTCAAAGATAATAAGTAAAGTCCCCGGTTTATGACATACTCGTTTTCCTCAAGATGTTGTATAAAAAGAATATGCCGCTGTAACCAAGTATCATTCTTCGAAGCTTGTCAGCGAAGATTTTGCAAAAATGTTTAAGTTATTATCATTATTAATTTTGGCAACAGTCGTCGTTGATACCTACGGTCAACGCTTTATTCACCCAACGTACAGACCGCCACCAACAAGAGGACCAATCATTCGCACAGCTCGAGACACGGGTGATGAAGAACCATTATGGCTATATCAAGGCGACTTGCCCCGAGCACCAGCGACTGGCGACCATCCTGTATTACCAAATTATATAGACGATGTTAAGCTGGATCCGAACAGAAGATATGCTCGCAGCGTAGACTCGCCTAGCGCTAGACGGTCGGGTGGAGGTCACAGCACATCAAGCAGCAGCCGGAACACTGGTCCAACCCATCCAGGGTATAATCGTCGAAATGCAAGGAGCATCAGCAGAAACAATTTTATGCCACGCCCATCCATGCCCCGACCGACTGGTCCATACAACCCATTCCCACGCCCGGGAGGACCACGACAGATTTATCCTATCTACGCCCTCAGAGGTGGCCGTTAAAGCAGTCAACAAGGAAAATTTTTAATTGTAAATTAAATTTTTAAATGATAAAAGTTAAAAACATTATATAACATAATATAACAATTAAGCAGAAAATTGTTTGATAATCTTAAATTAAATTAAATACTTAATTTGATTTTCGAATATGTATTTTTTTTTTATCCATAAATATATTAATTATATAGGTAACAAAATTAAATTCTCATTAATTGTATAGTTCTGCAGTTAGAAGTTAAAAAAGCTACCTACTTTATTTTATAAAATACATCATATTTTATATAATACACAACGTTCGGTTTATTCGTTCAATATATTTTATAATTGTGTACAACTTTCTATACAAGAAAGAAATAGGTGACCAGGAAGCGATCGTGTCATTACCAAGGTATGTTATTAAAGATCCATAAACTCCCTAATAGTATAATGTTTAACAATTTGCAATTTGCAATGATTGAAAACCTGCCTAGTACTAGACTAGAGTAGTAGTACTAGACTAGTATATTCGTATAATATACTAGCTGTGACCGTGGTTTCACCCGCGTATAATTAATAAAAATATAATGAATAAAAATCAGCCTAGAACCTTCCTCGATAAAAGGACTATACAACACAAAAATAATTTTTAAATTCGAACCAGTAATTCCTGAGATTAGCCGGATCAAACAAACAAACTCTTCAGCTTTATATATTAGTATAGATGTATAATTTTGTGTTTCTACCTAGTATGTATTATTCTTATGAGTATCACAAATTCGATAATATACAAACATACGTACACAAAACATTAATATGTCAATTATAAAAAAATCATAATACCAATTTATCATACACTTAATGTGTATTTATATTTTATACCTTACGTAACTTAGGTATTACTTTTTTATAACATGCTGTACAGAAAGCGGTGTATAGATGCAGGATGCTCCAAAAAATGGTGTCAGATCTTGATAATGCCCATGAATATATTTAATAGTGTATATATTTAATAATAATATATGCATGTATTTATTAGTTTGTTTTCGGTATAGATTATTATTATAATGCTATTTTATTTTGTTATTACTGCACCACCTACCTCATATCCTATGGGTTATTCCTTACACTGTTGGTTGCCTGGAAGAGATCGCCATGTAGCGATAAGGTCGCCAAAATTGTATACTACTTATATTTAGACTGCCTAAGTTTTGTAAAAAAAAATCTGTTGTGGTGTACAATAAAGTATAAATAAATAATAAGGTTAGGCGCATATCCCAAAACACTGGTCTAATGCGGGTTAGTAAATATATATATATATAAGTATGTGGCAGATTTTCACCAACACAATATGCAGTTTTCATCATATTTTCCTTCACAGACCAATACGATATTAATTTTAAACAACTTTTTATGGTGCTTGCCTCGTATTGAATCGCAATCATCAGTTAAGATTCAAGACGTTTAGGCACGAAGACAACATCTCTTTATTTATTATGCATTTATCATACTACATTCATTTATAGATTATTAATATTAATTAAAATGTATAAGTACTATTTTGCAAAGAAAGATAACTTTCTTATCGCGACTTCTAGTGCTACAGGTCGTATATTATATTGTGTTATTTCTAAGAAAATCTTAAGTACTGTACGTACGTACTGTGTTACGTTTCACTTGTAAAGTAATTTATATTATGATTGTAAGGTAAGTAATTTATATCCTGATAATGGCCTAGGCATCTTTTCCGTTTGAGGAGTTGGTTAAGACAAGGTTTATCCAGAATCAAACCAAACATAAGATGAAGCATAAAGACAAATTCATCACATGATAATTTGACCATCTTTGGATAAGATTTAGGTGTTCTACAACTACAATTTAATAAAAGTGAAGAGTTTGTTTGTTTGAACACTCCAGTCACTGGAACTTTCACTCATATTTGAAAAATATTTATGCATTTGCACTTTTCCGGTGTTTTTAGGTTAGGAACGTTTAAAATTGATGAAACCGCGCGACGCGTATAGTTAATTCATAAAAGTATTTACGCAGTGTATATAAATCATTCATATCTGACTGCCTCGTTGGTCTAGTGGCTAGATATAAGGCCGCAGACCCGGTGGTCCTGGGTTCAATTCCCAGGTCGGGCCAATATAGTTATTGGGTTTTTCTGTCAGAAAATTCTCAGTAGCAGCCCGGAGTCTGGAAGTTGGAAGTGTGTACACTCCCGTGCCTCGGAAAGCACGTTAAGCAGTTGGTCCTGCGCCTGAACTCTTTCCGGTCGTGTCGGATTGCCGTCCCATCGGATTATGAGAGCTAAGGAAAAGAGAGTGCACCTGTGTTTGCGCACACAATTGTGCACTATAATATGTCCTGCGCAGTTGGCTATCTCTCTTGAGATTGGCCGCCGTGACCGAAATCGGTCTGGAGGACCTTATTCATTATTTCATTTAATCGATTGAATCATTCATTTAATCGTAAAAGTCTAATCAGGAACGAAAGCAATTGGAAACGATTTTACGAGTACATAAACGAATTTATTAATAGTCCACAATTACTTAATAATAAAATGAGTCTTTCAAAAAAAAATCTTGCTTGCTTCAATATCAAAATACTAAAATAAAAAAAATACATATTATGTAATAATTCTTCATTAAAATATATCAGTTCATTTTTGTTTGTTTATCATATTTGAATTATACTTGTCATATCTTACCAAGATTACAAGGTTAAGCGAAGTAAGTTTTGTTTGTTTTTTTTATACATTTTAGCATTTTTACCGATTACATCAATCACTAGTCACCCGTCCCGGCTTCGCAAGGGTAGAATAAGGATCTACATAAAACGTTTATATCGTAAATAATATAACATAATATAGCAGTTGGTTTACATGGCGCACGCCAGTAAACAGTCAGTGTGATTTTTTCCGACATTTTCAACTATGATCGTCATATTAATAATAAGGTCCTCCAGACCGATTTCGGCCACGGCGGCCAATCTCAAGAGAGATTAGAGAGAGATCGTCATATTACACAAAACATTAATGAATTATACACCTAAACTACTAATATAACGAATAACTCCGTCCATTGGTGAAAACCGTATGAAAATCCATCACATACAGACAGACCTACAATTTTACCTTAAATTTTTTATATTGCAGGTAGCATTTTATATATGGGCCACCTGACGGTAAGTGGTCACCGACGCCCATAGACAGTGGCATTGTATATTTGTTAAAAAAAACCTTGGGAACCAAGATGTTATGTCCCTTGTGCCTGTAATTACACTGGCTCACTCACCCTTCAAACCGGAACACAACAATACCAAGTACTGCTGCTTTGCGGTAGAATATCTGATGAGTGGGTGGTTAGGACAATTATTGTAAAAGCAGAAAGTGAGTTTGTTTGTTTGTTACTTTCGCTTTTACATCTTAACTACTGAATTGATCATGAAATTTTGCATGCACGTTGACAAAGGTACGGAAAGGATATAGGATACGTAAAAGTACACATGCACACACACGCGCCGCCCGCGTGCTTAAACTATTATGAATTTATTTAATATGTAAGAAGTTTTTTGTACAATTTATTTACGTATATGGTAAAACCCCGACAAAATTGAAAGGTCATTAACATTGATTTGTTAATCATTTGCTACAATAAATTTTATTATTACAATTATCATGGAACAGTTTCGTATAACTTATAGCAATTGAGTGCAGTATTTTTTACGTTTATTTTTCTTTCATTGGTAGTTTGACATTATTTTTGTTAACTGTTAAATTTTTGTCTTCCACAACTTATTAGATATTTATTATATATGTAAAAACTTAGCGACTTTAGGAGGTTACTCCTTATTCATAAACTTTATTTTACTGTTGATTAATTAAACAATATTTTGTCTTCTTCTTTCGTATGTCAAATCAATAATGACAGAAAGAGACAAATCAGTGTTTAGCTAAACAGTAACTAAGCAACGTTTTTAAATAAGGCCGTAACAATAAATACATTACTATATAATACTACTGCTAATTGGAATTAAAACAATAAATGAGTGACTTAATGGGTTTTTTATTTATAAACATAAACAAATACTGTCATCTTTTAATATAATTTGCCCTTGTAAGGCCCTTCGTAAAGGTTATCTGATTTTTTTTTGTTACTCTAAATACAGCCAGCGATGTAAACAACTAAAAGATAGGGGGATCACTTGAAGTGATTACCCTTTTACTCTGACCATGTTATCTCAAACGAGTTTCTTACTAAGTTTCCTGTATATATAAGAACTGCAGACGATTGCAAACATCAGTTTATTATACGCGTTGAAAATGAATAAATTTGCACTGACGATATTACTATTGGCGGCTGTCTCTGCTTCGGAAGAACAAGAGAAGAGTACAAGCGTGCCAGGATTGAGTAGAATTACACTGCAAAGGAATGAAGGTCATGTTAACCTACATAGTCAACCTCAATCTCAAACTCGTGCGAGACGTGATATGAATTTTCCTGGATTGAAGAAACCGACTCATCATAATGTTGTAATTCCAAACTGGAATCCAAACGTAAAAACTCAGCCATGGCAAGTTATAAGGATTAAAGCTAGGAATAAGAGAAGCCCTAGAAGTGTAGAAGTAGCAAGTCAAGAAAAAGTTTTTCGCAGCCCTAGCAGCATTGAAGAAATTAAAGAAAGTGAGCTTCGCATAGCTAGGAGTGCCGAGGAATTATCTAGTCACCAAGTCGAGGCACTGTCACACACTAGTCAGGAAAAAGTATACCGAAGCACTAGAAGTGCAGAGGATGTAGCAAGTCAAGAAAAAGTTTTTCACAGCCCTAGCAGCGCTGAAGAATACCAAGAAAGTGAGCTTCGCATAGCTAGGAATGCCGAGGAATTGTCTAGTCACCAAGTCGAGGCGCTGTTACACACTAGTCAGGAAAATGTATATCGAAGCCCTAGAAGTGTAGAGCAACTAACAAGTCAAGAAGCATTTTACCGTAGTCCTAGAAGTGTCGAGGAACTAGCTAGTCAGGAAACAGTTATTCGAAATGCTAGAAGTGTTGAATTGGCTTAGCCAATAGTGGTTGTGATCTCATACTTCACTGTCAGTGAAAGCTACCATTAATTTAATAAACCTTAATTGTAATGCATAAAATATATTATTTATACGAGCACTCTTTCTTTTCGAAACAGTTGTTTTCATATTATAAAAACAAAAATATCAAATTTAATTTTTAAAACTGTATTTATTTAATAATTATATTCTGTACCAAAACTATTAATGCGTTCTCGTGAAAAAAGTCACCTATTTCGATAATCTACACTAGACAATATTCTGTCACGTAAGTACCTGTTTACCGCCCATTTAGGGCAAGCATTAGGCATAAATAAGATATATAAAAAAAAACAACTGATTTGTCTATATACTTTATCCATATTATTATAATACATAATATACAAATTGATATTGATATATCGGTTGAGATTAAAAAACGACTACGCCGTATGACTTATTATTAAAGATGGGCAGAATGTGGATTGAACTGGAAATAAAAAAATCAGTGAAAAAAAAAATTCGGCAGAAGTTCGGCCGAACTTCGGTTCAATTTAATTATAATTTATACTCTACTTACTGCTATTTATTAGTAGAATACTAACAAATATTTCGGTATTACATTATATCTCGGTCACGGCGGCCAATCTCAAGATATCTCCTGCCCATATTATAGTGCACAAGTGTGTCCGCAAACTCAGGTGCATTCTCTATTCTTTAGCTCTCATAATCCGATGGGACGGCAATCCGACACGACCGGAAAGAGTTCAGGAGCAGGACCAACGGCTTAACGTGCTTTCAGAGGCACGGGAGTGTACACACTTCCAACTTCCAGACTCCAGTCTGCTACTGAGAATTTTCTGACAGAAAAACCCAATAACTATTTATTGGCCCGACCTGGGAATTGAACCCAGGACCACCGGGTGTGGGGCCTTATATCTAGCCACTAGACCAACGAGGCAGTAAAACAACAACTGAGGCAATATTTATTGATAAATGTGTTGTCGTAAAAAGTACGACCCTCGCGTGTTAAATTTTAGAGTGTGCCCGCTGGAGGGTTTAGGCGGAATTGAAATGGCTTCAATCCGCTGGGGCCTACTCACCTTCTAAGCGTTATTATTCTATGTTTAAACCACGGTCTTGTCTATCAACGGAGCCCAATTTCAGTGGTGAGAGATTCGAGATCGTGATATAACTTTTATTTCGCGTCAACGCCGCTTTACGTCGTAGCTATAGATGGGTACGGTCACGTGCCGGTTGAGTGACACGCGATACACATGTGAGAGAAAAAGAAACAGAATGCTATTTTGTCTTCGTTGCCCAACACACCTATCTATCGTCATGCCTCTGGCGGCCGTAAATTGAACAGAACAGCGCAATCATTAAGCCGACCTACCCCCACTACTGTTGCTGATAGACCTGTGTGACCGACGTATACGACCGTGGTTTAAACCACGGTCGTATACGTCGGATTTTTGATGCTGTTCAGTTCAATTTACGACCGCCAGAGGCATGACAATTCGCGTAATAATTATCCCGAACACTTTTTCAAATCCAATAAAAACAGTTAAACAACAAAACAAAAATAACAATAAATCCGCAAAACTCAACAAAACTATATAACAATGATTAAATAACACAATACTTGAGAGAGAAAAATATACGCCGCGTGTCACTCAACCACGTTCGATAGCAACGACGTGCAGCGGGCGTTATTGCGAAATAAAAGTTATAACACAATCGCACCAATCTCTCACCACTGGAATTGGGCTCGGTTGATAGACCCTGTATAGAAGACCGTGGTTTAAGCCACGATCGTATACACAGGTCTTGCAACTTCAATATGGGGTACGTTGACATAATGACGCTGTTAAGTTCAATTTACGGCCGCCAGGGGTATGAAAATTCGCGTAATAATTATCCCGAACACTTTTTCAAATCCAAACAAAACAGTTAAATAACAAAACAAAAATAAAAAAAAATCCGCAAAACTCAACAAAACGATATAACAATGATTAAATAACACAATACTTGGGAGAGAAAAATATCAGCTTCGATAGCAGCGACGTAGTACCTCAAGCGGATAGTATTGCGAAATAGCAGTTGTAACACATTCGCACCTCATCTCTCACCACTGAAATTGGACTCAGTTGCAAGACCTGTGTATACGAGCGTGGTTTAAACCTTGTTTAAACATAGAAAAACATCAAACATATCGCGGTATTCTGCCCAGAGGCAATAATATATTATGAGTGTTCATGTTAACAACCATATATTACCATCTTATAGTTTTGAGCATTAACATAATATGCTTACTAAAAATAACTTTATTATACTATATTTCATTGTTAAAACATATTATTAACTAAGATAAAATGGTACATTTCAAGTCAATTATTATAGTCTAAATCATGAATACTGAATGGTTGGCAGCATTGTTTTCTGTCAATGTTTAGTTGTACTCTGAAGACTAATTTTCCGGAAAATTTAAAGAAAACTGTTAAAAATAATTTGAAAAAGATACGGAAATTAATAATTTCATCAAAGTTATCAACAATTGTAATCTTTTATTTTTAAACAACGACTATATTATCTTATAATGTTAGTTTTTTTTTCATAAGCTTGAGATATCAATAAAGGTCCTCACCTAAAAATTGATTTTAAACTACGAGTTCTGAGAAAAATTATTAATAAGAAGCTATACCTTTAAAAATCTCTATGCTTAAATAACACGAATTTTCGATTATCGATCGTAAAATATTGAAATATTCTTCATAATGGGTGATAATCAACATAATATCGGTAAGAATAATGGTCACAATTTCACTCAAGTATTCGTTATCAAATTGGTATTATTTAAAAAATACTGATTACAGATGATATGGAAATGCTTACTGCATTATATGACTTTGAAGCTACGCTGGCTAAAACTTTGAGTTTTACAGAAGGTGAATTCTTTTACCTTCACCAGAGTAATACTAAACAGAGAAACTGGTGGCACGTTGTTAATAAAAAAGGTCAAATCGGATTCGTACCTTCGAATTACGTCGCTGCTGTCAAGGTAATGATTTGCTTCATTATCCAAATTAACATGTAGTCTTTTGAGTGTACTGAATTTATTTTTACTTTGAACTCAGGTTGAGCCAGACTTCTTCTTGGCGTTTCTTAATGACTGCATCAAAAATTTAAACGACAATGATACAATGACTCCACCAAAATCAGAACTAATATCAAGATTGAGTGAGAAGAAAAAACAAATACAGATTATGATAAGACCACCAAGTAAAAAACAGGCAGCTCCTAAGCCTCCCCCACGCCTGGATGATAGTACACCACCAAATGGAGTATCACCATGCTTTGATTTAAGGCCAGTTGTATCCCAGCAGCAGATTTCAGAAGAAAAACAGTCCTGCTCATCTCCAAAATCAATAAATAGTGAGATTGCAAAGGGTATGTACATATATAATGATAAAATTCAAAGTATATACAAAATTAAAAAATATATTTGTTTCATATATGGTACACATTTGTTTTTATTGAAACTAAAATACATTTTCATATCCTAAAAAACAACTGCTACGTTTCTAACCAGTTATTTTCCATTGAATCTACATTGTTAATTATGTGTATTAATATCATATTAAATTGACTAAACAACTCGCTTGTTTGGACCAGTTGGAGTGGGTTTTTTCATAAACAAATGAGTGCTATAAATGGATAGATAATTAAAAGATATTTTAACAGTGTATGTGTTAATTATTACACTATAATACTTTATTACTAATAAATATGCTTAAATATTTAAAAAATCTTTTTTTCTAGACAATGATGAAGAGAAAAAGGTTTTAAATGTCAAAATGTCATCAAATCAGCTATCTTCCGACACTGATAACCAAGATGACAGCCAAGACAGCAGTGAAAGTATAAAACCGAATGCCATCTACGAGATTGTTCAATCTGTCCGTAGGGAGACTCAACTCAGTCATGAAATGTCAAAAGTTGCAGTTGAAACTGTTTTGATTTCATTGAGAGTATGTAATTTGCTTATTTTATAATATGATTAGTATTAAAGTTATAGTGATTGTGACAAAAATGCTATTGTAGTGTAAACTTTACAATGTCCTTCTGACAGCTTTCGGCCATGGTGGCCTATCTTAAGGGTGACTGGCCAACCTTGCAGGACATATTATAATGCACAAGTGTTTGCGCAAACACAGATACAGTCTATTCCCTCACTCTCATAATGCAATTGGACAAAGTATACATCAGCATGACCAGGGGTTTGAACCCAGGACCTATGTGGCAGTCAAACTCTATATAACATTTTTTTTTTTTTTTTTTTTTTTTTTTTTTATTGTATAGGTTGGCGGACGAGCATATGGGCCACCTGATGGTAAGTGGTCACCAACGCCCATAGACAATGGCATTGTAAGAAATGTTAACCATCACTTACATTGCCAATGCGCCACCAACCTTGGGAACTAAGATGTTATGTCCCTTGTGCCTGTAATTACACTGGCTCACTCACCCTTCAAACCGGAACACAACAATACAAAGTACTGCTGTTTTGCGGTAGAATATCTGATGAGTGGGTGGAACCTACCCAGACGAGCTTGCACAAAGCTCTACCACCAAGTAAACTATATAACATACTTCTAAGTAATTTTCTCATCTCGGTAGAATCAACATTCGAACCAATAATAGCCCTTGACCATTCAGATCTTGTAAAAGTCAATTTGAATAAAAATATTTTGATTTGATTTTGAATGAAAAAAAATCCTTAAAATGCAGAAATTAGTAAGATTTGTTTGTGTTACATTGTTACCGATACATTGAAAGACTAGTGTTACGAATAGTGAAACAATGCCTCATTATTTGGGCCCCCAATAAACATTGACTTCATTGAACTTCAAACAGACAGTCACAAATATCTTGTACATACAATGGGGTATGTTGTTTCATGAAAACTCCTTATTAAAACATAATAAAATACTTTGTTTCTTCTGTTATAAGATTATATGTATTATTTATGCTATATAATATAACTTTTTAACCATACTTTAACATAATAATATAATTATTAATTTAATTTAATTGTATGTTATGCTTTGAACTATTATGAGTAAAGTTTTTTTATTAATAATAATCATATTATGTTATAAAATTTTAGGAATTCTTGCCTGGAGGTGCGGCGAGATCAATTATAGATGCATTACTTCGAGAGGCAAACAGTAACATAACATGTCCTAAAAATGCAATTGACGCTGCCCCCGATGCTCTGAGAATGATGACTGCATTGAATGCATTGTCCAAGGCAGCTAATGATGCCCAGCAACGAGGTTGGGCTCTACATGATGATGCTCACGATATACAAACGCAGTTGTTAGAACTGATCTCTGTTATGGTATGTTTTAAATAATATGTAACTTATAACAATAATCTTACTTATATATTTATATTTTTAACATGTTCAAATAACTAAACCAACTCCAAAGTAAAATAATAATCTAAACTAACATAAATAAACTTAGATTTTCGTTTATTTTAAATATTTTTTTATATAAATTAATACAAATATATTTTTTTAGTCAAATGCAGATGTTAATATCTCTCAACATGTATTAAGCAGCCATCGTTACGTCTATGTTACAACACTCGTCCAGTATTACCAAATGGAAACACGGTGGCCTCTTCGTCAACTCTTACTTCAGGTTTGACAGCAATCTTAAATATGTTTTTATTACAAACTGCAGATATTTAGTATGTAATTAACAATAATAAAATTCTAAATTCATACAACTGCCATAAATTCTCCAATTTTTGGTTTTAGGCATAAGCTGTTTTTGTAATGGATGGATTGTATGGATACATTATTATTCCATTAATAAAGTCTATTTTATGAAGATGTTGAATTTCACTTATTTTGTTGATTTTTTTAGGCATTTGGTGTGATGTGCGGTCTAGAACGTACAGCGCTTGCTACATTGGCGCTGTCAGCGCTTCCCGCTGAAATAGCGCGCGACATGCGCGACAACCCGCGCGCTGTCAGCCGTCTCTCACATTCCGCCTTGCTATTGTCTATGGTACTGTCCATGGGTGACAAACTACCAATAACACACTTCGGTGAGTTGTATGACAATTAGGAGTTGTATAATATAATAATAAATAATAGTCCGGTCAATAATGTGACTCTTAGAATCGCGATATGTCAGGAATGGTAACTCTTAGGAAAAAAATCATAAGGACCATTCTTGTAGAGAATTGTAAGATCTACAACTTTGGTTTGAGGTTTTTTTTTTGATAAAACTAACCGTTTTCGAGAAAAATCCAAAAAGCCTCAAAATATTTGACCTTTGACCCCGAATAACTTTTGTAGCACACAAAGGATAGATGGGGATTTTTAAAACTTTATTTGTAATGGTAAACCCCAGCTCTCCACCAATGTTTGGCTCTCTGGGAATTTTTGTTATTTGACCACTATTTTTATGTCTAAATTGACTGGACTATAATATTTATTTTTTAATCATCTAAACTCTTCCATGATTTAATTTACCTTAACATCTTTCAGAACAACTTGGCGTTGAATTTGCTCAGTTTCTCCTTGAGTTGACAGAAAACCCACCAGAAACTGATGTTGATGAACAAATTCCTGATTTGTTTCTCACTCTACT
This sequence comes from Nymphalis polychloros, assembly GCA_905220585.2. Classification (NCBI taxonomy): domain Eukaryota; kingdom Metazoa; phylum Arthropoda; class Insecta; order Lepidoptera; family Nymphalidae; genus Nymphalis; species Nymphalis polychloros. The sequence goes on from HG992247.1 coordinate 9,652,368, forward strand.
ACTCGCATACAATTTACAGTTCGAAAACTCATTCGATAACTTATTACTAAATGCCTTGGAGACGATAGATAACGCGAAAATATTCTGCGAGAAAGTCCTTCTGCTGCTCAACCGTGAAGGTACTTTCTTATATTTTAGTCACTAATAAATGAAATAAACAATTCAAAATAATAATAATAACAAAATTATAGTGAGTTTGATAAATAATCAGAAATTTAATTTATTAACAATATCGATTTTATTTTGTTTTAAAGTAAATTACTTATTTATTATTTGGAAGAATATTCGTTAGCATTCATATTAAAATGATGCATATATATCTCCTATTTATTTATTTATTACATATACACCCATAAGCCTTGTCAGCTTGTTTGGGTGCTACTTAAACTAACAAACATAAACTCAAAACTTAATATAAACTTCTAGACAAACTAAAACAAAGTAAAACAAGATAAGATATATCTTATTTATTATATATAATATATTTAAATTATTACATAACAAAACTTTAAACAATAAATATTAATTTCAATAATTATAACACCACAGAGGATCCAGTGCATATTTTCGACCACGAGCCGGCGCCTGCGCACTCCGTGCTGAAGTTGGCCATAGACCTGTTCAGCCGTAAGAAGACCGCCGAACATTTCTACACGAACGACGTGAAAGTTGCTATAGATATAATCGTAAGGCAACTGGCTGATCTCTCCCCAGGAGATGTAGTAAGTATTTGATTTGTTAACGAATTAAATCGAAATTATAAACAAAATATAATTTGCTGCAAGTTTCAGTTCGTTCAAAAAATGTGTTAGTAATTCTTTTCGAGTAAATCCACCAACCTACTCTGACAGAGGAGGGATTGCCAGTTCCCAGTAGTGGGATATTTATGGGCAGTTACTGTATTATGTGTGTCTCTATTACAGTAATAAGTTTCACTTTACCTTGTAGTTTTTTTTTGCACAGAAACAAGAGATGTTGTATATTAAGGATGTTATTAGTGACTGACTTAAATTATATTTTTATTCTATTAAATATACTACTTCTCATACACAAGCCCTGACAAGCCCTTTCAGTGCATAAAAATTACAAAGTATAATCAACCTTATTACCGTAACATATGCTGAGAATCCGGCTCGAAGGACCATCATACTATAAATATAAATAAAATGTAAATTCTATAATTCCAGCGTCGTCAACAATACCTCAAGATACTCCAGGGAATAATTCGAAACACCGAGTACGGAGCTCACTTACACAGAAGAGACGATTTGCTTCGTTGTTTCGCGCGCATCTTCTGCGAGGAAGGCGATTCGAGTCGTGATGATCAAACACTTGTAAGGGCTATTTCTAATGAGTTTCCGCAGTATTTTAAAGCTTAGGCTTTCGGGGTATGGTTGCTATGCTATATTAAGCTGTAAAGGAACACCAGGAGTTTCAACGGGATTATCTCTTACCTTATTGAATGATCCTCAAATCTCCTCCAAAGGAGAGGAGAGGATAAAGAGAGACATGCATGACAGACAGAAATGGTTCAACTTGTATTAAGCGGGTCCGATTGCCCATAGTTACTGAATATTTAAACCATTCCTTACACCTGTATTAACACACAATTTATGAGATCTTATATAATATATTAAACCTTTGTGTCTGTAAGTGTTCACCCACCGTTTAAACGGAACAGGTATATATGTTTTATGGTAGACTTTTTAAAATAAATAATATCATATTATATAAAATCGATAAACAAAAAATATTTTATCTAGTAATCGAATATGGCAACTATCGAGAGGACTATATGAATGTGTATAGTGAATATGTCCCTCATTCAGGATGTCAAGTATTTTACGAAAAGTTTTGATGTTAATTAGTAAAATATTTATCGAAAATACTCTACATGAATAAAACCAATTACAACTACAACAAATAGTAGGTTTACATTTCAGAAAATATCTATTTAGTATTGTGTGTATTCAAATAGTGTTAAAAAAAGTTTCATATAATTAATAGGGAGGTATCCGTGCTGACTCTGTTTTACACAATTATAATTCGACAGAATTAAAAATGTACGTCACGGTTAAGGCTGGTAAGTTATGAAATTCCTTACTATAATTCCACAATACTAGTCGCATCGACGTTATTTAAAAATATAAGTTAAATACCATCATTTATTCATTTAATTATTTTTATATTATGTAATTAGTTTTAAATGCATATATTTAAATATAATTAATTTTATGTTAAAATATCATTTCTTTTTAAATATTTTCTCTATTTTACTTTTTTAATTATTTTTGTTTGTGTCAGAAAAGTGGCCTGAAAGAGATAGCTGTGAAGATAGTCATTTCATTTCACGCCTTCAACTTCTTGCTTTGTTGTTCATATTACTATCTCTTTCTCGTGTATGGTGTTAGAAAAGGATGGCATGTACTTTCATCCTATCAAAATCGTCTAGAAATTGTGTACAACAAATTCAGCACAATTGAAATGTTTTGTCTTTAATATTAAAATTTCGAAGCCTAAATAAATTTGGTATGTGTAATTGGCTGTGTTAGTATCTATTAAAGTGTTTGCCTCGTTATTATCGTGTCTTATAATGATATTTACTCGTAAATTTAATGTTACTAAGTAGTTATGCATGCAAATTATAGAATAATGGACCTCAGAGTTTGTTCTAATTGAAAAATCAAATTGACTCATATTTGATCGATGAAATTTTATGATGTTAATAGTTAAACTATTTAAGAAATAATATAGTTATTTCTTTATAAGAATAAGTTGCACAATTCGATGAAATTCATCTCTAAATATTTATTATTAATTCAATCAATGATAAAATTTTCACATATTTTAATTCACTATCGTTTTTAATATATTAACTAAAATGATAATTAACGAATGACAGCTTACAAATTCCTATATCTAGTATAGGATCGAAAATAGTATTAAAAATTACATATTAATTTTATTTTACAAATCATACTGTTTATATTTCAAATATATTTTCATTTATTAACTATTATTATCTTATGTGTTTTAGTAATGTTGATAACAAATGTTAGAGGATATTCCGATGGTTGAATATTCATAGTCTGGCCAAAGAATGGTGACTTGTGAATCTATATGTACCAGATCGTTTTGTGGTTTTTATAAACACCGATACTAAGAAAATACCTCAGATCTGAAGAGTATATTTTCTGATATGAATGTTTGCTACAGTATTTTCAATCTTGGTTTAAATTTTCGTTAAAATTAATTTCTTCCCGAAATATGATGATTTTTTTTTAGAAGTTAATTAGTGTTACTTTTAAAAACTTTACACTTCTAAACAACCAAATCGGTCGACCAGTGTGTCCAACACTCGCTTAAAGATATTGTTAATGTAACATTCTTATATGGCATTTATAAAGTTTATTAGGTGAAAACCTAATTTTGATGATAATTAAATAGATTTGTTATCTATGTTAAAACTAATATATGTATATAAACCAAACCTTAGCCTGGCTAATACTTTACAATTTTAATTCAACGGTCGGCGCAAATCTGGCTAAGCGTAATTGTCACAGCTAATAAGATGACAACATTACGTACATTGAAATAAAATATAATAACCGAACGTATACTTGGAAAACGTTTGCGCGAGCACGCGAACTGAGTTTTTTTTTATTTTTTAAATAAAAAACGAGCACCCATTTTGTATCTACCATCTTAATTGTACGCGACTAGTGGCGACGCTTCGTTGCGTGTGCGTCGCGCGTCAAACTCGTCCAAGTATGCTCGACTCTGCGCTTCTCCAGGTGTGCATCGAACCTAATAGATATTTTATTTAATAGCCTTCTGTATTATAAGTTTCTGTATTACAAGTATGACTGCCTCGTTGGTCTAGTGGCTAGATATAAGGCCGCAGACCCGGTGGTCCTGGATTCAATTCCCAGGTCGGGCCAATAAATAGTTATTGGGTTTTTCTGTCAGAAAATTCTCAGTAGCAGCCCGGAGTCTGGAAGTTGGAAGTGTGTACACTCCCGTGCCTCGGAAAGCACGTTAAGCCGTTGGTCCTGCGCCTGAACTCTTTCCGGTCGTGTCGGATTGCCGTCCCATCGGATTATGAGAGCTAAGGAAAAGAGAGTGCACCTGTGTTTGCGCACACACTTGTGCACTATAATATCTCCTGCGCAGTTGGCTAATCTCCCTTGAGATTGGCCGCCGTGACCGAAATCGGTCTGGAGGACCTTATTATAAGTTTTATACTTAATTCTATGTACTTAGTCATATTTTATTTTATGTGTCCGTACTGCACCAAAGATAATAGTGTGATTAGGTTAAACCTAGACACTAGCTTATGTATCTGTCAATTATACCTAGCGTTATATGCTTAAAAACGATCGAATATATTTACTTATTAGAGGATTATATTCTTATATGAGAAATAGTTGCATTTTCATAGATTAAACACATTTTAAATGGCCTAAATAGAGATATTATTTGTTATATTACGTTTTTGTTCCGATATAAATCAATAAATTCATATTGCTATTATTCAGATTTAAAGTTTGAAATATGCATGTCTATGATTAAATATGAATTAATATTATAGATATAATGTTTTATTAATACGCTAAATGTTGTATTCATAAATATATAATCTCAAAATTATGTACCGTATTAAAATTTCCAAAAACATATAATGCATGGTGAATATTTTTTGTAAATAGAATTTACATGCGTGTGTTTTCAATGGATATATTTTAAGAAATAAATCTGTATGTTTATGAAAATTTAAAGATATGTCTGTGAACTATATTGAAAATGAAGTCTTATTTAAATTTTTATCTCATCGACCAATATCGGTGTCAGTCAGGGTGTTAAATTAAATAGTTTTTTTTTTTTCGGTTCATATATGTTTATCTCGTAATATTGTTTATTATTAATAGACTCGCGTGCTGATGTATCGGTGCATTACGTCCATAACAAGCAACAGAATTTCAAAAATTAGAAAATATAATGTAGGAGTCTTTGTCTTCTACTTGTGCTTGTATGATTTTAAGATAATTTCGTTTGTTTACTGAATAAAAAATATGTCATTCCGATCAAATTAATTTTGACTGGCAAAATGTCAAAAGTAAAGTACAGTCAAATCAGCTTGGAGACGTTTTGGCGTTTGTAGTTTTGCATCGCTAACAGATACATTAATAAAAGAATACATAAACATTAAATAATTTCATTCAACTCCACCTGAAACTCTATAATTACTTTTTCTCCTCAATAGCATGTAGGCAAACATTTATGGGATTAAAATATTTTCACAGCTATTGTCATTATAGCATTCATTTAATAGTGCCGTTTTTTATGACGTAAGCTTTCAATTTACTTCATATATTTTATGATGAATTAATTAGCAAGAAATAACGACACTTGTAACGAGTACTTATGCGAGAGTTCGAGGCGAGTGGTAGCTAACACAACCTGATTAATTCTGGTTTTAGTTACTGTATATATTACACTACTACAAACGCAAGAACGTCTCCAAGATGATTTATATGATATCTGTATAGTTTTATTTATGTACGCACGTTATTTGATAATTTAAAATGGGTAATATGTATGTATTGCATGATGTACTAAATAGTTAACAGAAATATTACAAACTCAAACTATGTCTTTAATGAAATATAATTCTCCCATAATATTAAGTTTTGAAGGTTATTCAGAATGACAGAATAACAAATCAAGAAAGAATATAATGCATTATACAAAAGCTTTATCTATGTACTTACAGTCCACTCTGAATTAAATATTAATATATGAAGTATATAGTCAGTGTATGCAAATTCGATACAATAAATAATTCAAAATAACAATTTTAAATGTCTTCTATTATAATGTATTAATAACTAATCAATACTTAATTTCTTATATTGTAAAGTGAGTGCCGGTTTCAGGCAATTCGGGGCGCCGGGCTTTGGAGAAATATGCCACTTCATTATTATTATTATATAATTATTTAAAAAAATCTCTTAATTTCATTTGTGATAGTATACCTAAGACGTATACAAAATTTTACTTAATAATAAAGGTGTTGCCAAATGCATGACTCGCCCGGGGCGCCTTTGTAAAATCATAATTACTGTGTAAAATCATGATTACAAATAGTTAATTAATCAACTACTGTTTCAATAAAAAAATTTAATAAATTCAAGATTGATGATCTGTATTAATATAGTTGTATTCTTTAGCATGTGTTGATAAATGTTTAGTTGCATTTGAGACAGCTCAAAGCAATGCCAAATAAATTAGATATTATAAATATGTGTTCATTAATGTTCGAAAACAAGATCTACAAAAAAAAAATTGTGTAGTCGGGGGACCCCGTCAGGAACGAAGTTCTGTGCGATTTTAATTGATTATATTACTGTATTTTTGGTACACCGAAAAGCACCTTAACCTCCCTTATATCGACCTCTTCAATTCGAACGCATCGAATTTTGTAGCATTTGGTAGGCACAGTATGATTTCGTTACTCACGTGACCTTGGGCCACTGCCATTTCACTCTATGTAAAAGCCGCGTAAAAGAACTTCGTTCCAAAAATATGTGCAATTTAGTTCTATGCAACAATTTTAACCCTATATCTATCGTTAATATTCTATTGGTATTTGTTAACTTATTAACTATAGCTTATTACAACCAAATAAGATTCGGATATATAAATAACGTTGACGTCGAACTGGCGCGATATTATTGGCCGTGATCTTGAGTCTATGATATTCATTATGGATTTGCGAAAAAATGGCGTTTTGAATGTCCGCAAAGTTGGCAAGGGCACATCGGTCATAAGTACCTCCACTTCCGCTTAACGTGGAATAGTGAAAAAAGGCAAATTAATCAGGTACTGTTTGATGGGTGTAAATGGTATAATACAGCAGAGCTATTAGCAAATCTTTACCCCTTCGATTGGAATAGGGTAGGATAATACTACCTCTTCGAGTAATTGGCCGTACGAATAGAGATTCGTTTTATCGGTAAGTAGTTTTATTTTAAAGATACCTGGTACTTATTTGTTTTGAAACTATACATCGGCCTTTGAGTAAGAGGGGGCTCAGGTGTTACGTCGATATGTGAGTGACATCAATTGCGAAATTCATTAATAACAACTGAACCTATGACGGCCATGTTTAATACGCCTTTATGATATGTAGCTCAATTAATATAGGGTTTTCCATTAAGGGCGCTTGATCGTGCAGAACTTCCATCGTAGCGTGTGCTGTGTGGCACGTAGCGCCGTCCTGTTGAAACCACATGTTGTCCAGATCCATATTCTCGATTTCAGGCCAAAAGAAGTTGGTTATCATCGACCGGTATCGCTCACCATTGACGGTGACGGCCACACCATTATCGTTTTCGAAAAAATACGGACCAATCACGCCTCCGGCCCAAAATCCGCACCAAACAGTCACTTTCTGCGGGTGCATTGCCACTTGGTGAACCTCGTGTGGATTGGTCTCGTCCCAAATACGGCAATTTTGCTTGTTGACATAGCCATTCATCCAAAAATGCGCCTCGTCGCTGAAGATGATTTTTTTGCCAAAATCGGCGTCAACTTCCAACTGCTCTAATGCCCAGTCAGCGAACACACGGCGCTGTCTATGGTCATTAACCTTGAGCTCTTGGGTCAGCTGGATCTTGTACGGGTGCAGGCTCAAGTCACAACGCAAAATTCGCCAAGTTGTCGTCTGCGAAAGGCCGAGTTCCTGTGCGCGACGCGGAATTGACTGCCGCGGGTTTTCGAGGACACTGTCGCGCACAGCGGCGATATTCTCGGCAGATCTCGCGTTACGTTGACGCACGGGAACCGGCTGATTGTTAACTGACCCGGTTGACTCGAATTTGTCCACCAATCGACGGATAGTCGACTCGGCAGGACGATCATCGCGACCGTAAAACGGGCGAAGTGCGCGGAACGTTGCTCGAACTGAAGACCCATTTTCATAAAACAATTTTATGATTTGCACGTGCTGCTCGACACTGTAACCTGCCATGGTGGTTTGGGAGGACGGAATGAATATAACACACTGCATTTGACAGCTGTCACTCAAACAACATGGCCGCAATCAGCTGTCAAAGTTCAAGCGTCCCTATTGGAAAACCCCTTATTTGCATTCATAACTTGCAACTCTAAACGTGAGATTTCGAACCTATAGGGTTTTCCATTAAGGGCGCTTGATCGTGCAGAACTTCCATCGTAGCGTGTGCTGTGTGGCACGTAGCGCCGTCCTGTTGAAACCACATGTTGTCCAGATCCATATTCTCGATTTCAGGCCAAAAGAAGTTGGTTATCATCGACCGGTATCGTTCACCATTGACGGTGACGGCCACACCATTATCGTTTTCGAAAAAATACGGACCAATCACGCCTCCGGCCCAAAATCCGCACCAAACAGTCACTTTCTGCGGGTGCATTGCCACTTGGAGAACCTCGTGTGGATTGGTCTCGTCCCAAATACGGCAATTTTGCTTGTTGACATAGCCATTCATCCAAAAATGCGCCTCGTCGCTGAAGATGATTTTTTTGCCAAAATCGGCGTCAACTTCCAACTGCTCTAATGCCAAGTCAGCGAACACACGGCGCTGTCTATGGTCATTAACCTTGAGCTCTTGGGTCAGCTGGATCTTGTACGGGTGCAGGCTCAAGTCACAACGCAAAATTCGCCAAGTTGTCGTCTGCGAAAGGCCGAGTTCCTGTGCGCGACGCGGAATTGACTGCCGCGGGTTTTCGAGGACACTGTCGCGCACAGCGGCGATATTCTCGGCAGATCTCGCGTTACGTTGACGCACGGGAACCGGCTGATTGTTAACTGACCCGGTTGACTCGAATTTGTCCACCAATCGACGGATAGTCGACTCGGCAGGACGATCATCGCGACCGTAAAACGGGCGAAGTGCGCGGAACGTTGCTCGAACTGAAGACCCATTTTCATAAAACAATTTTATGATTTGCACGTGCTGCTCGACACTGTAACCTGCCATGGTGGTTTGGGAGGACGGAATGAATATAACACACTGCATTTGACAGCTGTCACTCAAACAACATGGCCGCAATCAGCTGTCAAAGTTCAAGCGTCCCTATTGGAAAACCCTATATAAGTTTAAATTAATACAGTCTTGAAACTAATATTCTATATGCTCTTGATATTAATTATTATAAAATTAATTGATTTATTATGATTTACTAAAATATATTGTATATATATTTAACTCGTTTATTAGTTTTCATAGAATATAAAAGTTCTGACATAATATCAGTATCTTATCACAGTTAAGCCAAATCATTAATAAATTACTAGTTCAAGTGGTCATCGGATTAATTTTAATAACATTTTTTTCAGACTCAAGTCTATTTCAAATTTTTCAATTTAATAAAATATTCTCAAACAATTTAAGACCGAATAAATGTTTAAATGAAAAATAATGTCTAAAATTTTAAACGTTAAAATAAAGTTTATTTGTTCTTATTGTAATGTTAATATATAAATAAATAAGTATAAAACAAAACGTTGATTTAATTTAAAACTTTTCATCTAAACATAAATATAATATAATTGTATCAGGCCGATGTGTGTACATTACAAATGTAATTAAAAAAAAAACGAATAGAGGGAGTCTTTATTAGAGCGATAGAACCCAAAACATCCGTTATTAAAATTTATATCTGTCTGAATGTTTGTACTCGCATCACCCAAAAACTACTGCATCGAATTGAATGCGGTTTTTACCGATATATTTCTAGAGGTCTAACTTAAAACATAGGCTCCATTTCACCGCAAGAAAATATCTTATTCCGATTTTTATTTATTGAATATTACTTGGAGCTTGCGTTATTTAATGAACTTAATGCTAAATTAACAGATTTTGACTAGTGCTGCACTTACATGAACAGATAATTTAGTCACAGTGTATAGTAGTTACTCAAAGAAAAAATCATAGATGGCGTTGTTTATATTTTAAGGGTTTGCCTCAACCGCTTAAAACTTATACAATAATATAAAAACAATATTAAGCTTTGTTTCATCAAAAGCAGAAGTCGAAAAACAAATGTAGCCATAGAATCGAATAGAATAGAAGGATACACAAAGTTAAACAGAAATCCTACTGCTAGATAGCGTTTCCTATAGCAAAATATAATTATTTATCAATACTAATATTATAAAGAGGTAAGATTTGTTATTTTGTATTTTTTTTTTGTAATGGATAAACTGAAAGCTACTAAAACGATTTGAAAATTCTTTCATCCACTGTAAATCCTGTTGATCCTACGGTAATTGCAACAATGTAACCCAAGATATCATTTTGTTTTTCTTTAAAAGTAATTATTTGGTGTGCATTACGAATACTATGGATGACGCCTAAAATAATATATTGCATGTCCGCGAGACTGTACATCTAACTATTATACTAACTTACTTTTTAACTATTAATCGCAATAACTGTTTTTCGTTTCACTGTGTCAAATTAGTCAGTCGGGAAGAATCGAAACATGATGATGACATTCGTATCATTCGTATTAATCTTAATGCAATTCAATAGCTTTGTAATAAAGGTTGATTATATACCTACATTATTCCTCTGAAATTATAGGTAGACATCTTTTGTTTAGAAGTTAAGACTGAAAAAGTAAGGAAGCGCGGTGTGACCGAACCACGGAATCTGGAGCGAACAGTACTACGCATACTCTATTATTTACCTACACCATTTATTATAATATTTAAACTACAAATATCTGTAATGCTATATAACATTGATCAGCCGCGGTGCCTAGAGCACCAATCTTGGTTATGGAGCGAGTGTTTCATGTACGAATGTACTAAGAAGGTTTAAACAAACGTAGATGACATCAATCTTGGTTATAGAACGAATGTCATACTTGGAATCAGAACGTTTATGATTTTTAAGCCAAACACTAGACCTGTTTAGATCTATGTAAATAAAAGAATAACTGACTGATCGCCATATAAACGCACAGTCCAAGCTACTGGTACTAGCACCATGAAAATATGCATAAGGTACATACATATAGTTGGTTAGCAGTAAGGAATTTTGAAATCCTTAAGGTAGTCAAGGGTAAGAAATTTCGAATGAAAATTCAACCGGCTCGTCATTTGAAAAGCTTTTTACTAATGTACAGTGTGCACTATCGTTCGGGCTAGCAAAAGTTATCGAATTTATTTTCTGTATGGGTGAGTAGCAGGGCAAAATTAGACAATTGACAACGAGACTCATGTGTCTGAGACCGTTTATTCTGCGTCTGATATCTATGTCAGTCTTGTCGGATTTCGGTCCCATGACCCATCGGACTATAACAACGCACACACACTTATGTGTTACATGTCAAAGCATTGAAAAGTACTAAATTGTCTATGGTTTAATCTTTGATTAGATCAGTCACCACAACGTGCGATCTATGACAGTTAGTAAATAATGTATAGTTCAATAAACAAGGCATAAGATTAATAGGAACAATACATCATGCACTATCTCCATGTAGTTGGCTCGTCTCCATTGGAATTCGGTGCGACGGATAGTATAAATGAAACAACTCGTTTTTATACATGTAATTTAATGTACCATTATGAATGCGTATAAATATTTAAAAATGTAAAACAGTGATAAAATTCATAGTAACCAATACACAACTGTAATCAACACAACTTAGTTTAAAAATTATATAATTTCAAAAAGGCAGATTAATACAATTATTTATAAATGTTGAAGATTATAAATCGGATGCAAGATGCTTACATAAAAATATTAATTTGCAAACACTTTTTGTTGGTTCAATAATTTAATAGAAAACTGTTTTTATGTTGCAGATTAAAGGTTTGGGTTTTATAATATAAAAACTTGGCCCCAGCGTTCTTAGGGATCCTTAAAAACGGGAATATTTAAAAATTTGTAAATATGCTCTTTTTGCATAGAGTAAAAATTATCGCAATAACATTATTTAAAACGACAAACTACTTATGATTACAGTCTTCGCACGGATTGTATATTTTCGTAAACAAAAAAAAAACAGTTAAAATGCATCAAATTTTACATTGGAATGTAACTTTTTACAAAATGGAATATAAATAAGTTTTGCCTAATTAATAGAAAACTTACTCAATTTCTACACAAGGAAATAATATAGAGGTATCCCTCGTATAAACACATTGAGCTTTATCCTATATAATTATTGATAAACATGCTACATGTATTTACGTAATATGTAGTAAATTGATTATAACAAGTATTACCACAAGACGTTATATCGAATTTGGCAACTTGATTGAACACTTCGCTTAACAGTACAGACGCATACAACAATATCTAAAAATTACACAATATTATATTTTCCCACAAATATCAATCGATTGATTTATCTTGATTTCAAGCTTATTGAAAATTTTTAATACTACTTAATATAATATTGATTTTAAAATGTTTTGTTAAAATAATTTTGTAAATGTTGCTTCCATCAGATGCTATTTTTACTAATAATAAATATTAAGGGTAGATATTCACTACGAATCAATCACATTCTACAATCTATCGAACACTCGCACATTAATTAATTAAATTTATATACAAATTACAGCTAAAATATCTTAACTAAACGCCTACTAAAATGTTAATAACTCGGTTACTATTTTTAGGTATATGGCAACTGATTTTTAATTTTTTATCTGTTACAAACGAATAATATAGGTATTTTTATGCTTTTTTTTTTACAACCCATATTTTTTAATTTCCATTCCGATCATGATCACATCTATCTACACGTCAAATTCTTACTGCGAATCTATTACATTACAGTAATTACAGGGTAGCGAGTACAGAGAAGTTAAAAAGCAATAAAAATAGTTTCGTTGAATTGATTTTTTAATTTATAAAATTTTATTATATCATTGTAAAGATATTTTAAAATCATTTCACTATATTTCGATTTTCGATTGGAATAAAACTGATCCAAATTATAGAAAACACTTTCAACATCAGTCATCATAATTTTGAAGACGGATTCAAATTGATAGGATTTTTTTATAGAACACGCACAACGCTTGTACAATCATAAAAAATAACGTTACTCAAATTTAAAAAATATATATATTAATAAACCTAAAAGCAACAAATTGAGCTAATGCCGTCTAAAAGGTTAGGTTTTAATTTTCTTCTTTAACACACGTGACTTACAATTCTTCATAGTAAATTGTTCTAATTTGATTTATAACAATTTTTTTTTTTGTATTTTTCGTTCGGTAAATTCACTTTATTAACACGTTACATAAAAGAGAACAAACAATTCAACTTATACTTATATCAAGTTAAATCATTATAAAATAGAAAACAATTTTATATATCAAGAATTTACAATATTTGGTGTTGTGCGTTCCACTAAAAGCGTAGTTTTTATGTCCATTTTTACTATTTCAAAATATTATAACTTATTTCTTGACATAATTTTACTGCAAGCTTGTACGAATCGGTGTTCGACCTGTTTATTTTAATATTCAAATTTCAATGTAAAAACGAGACAATTTAGGCGGCAATTTAAGTCTCGAACCACAGATAAAAACCAGAACAGATAAAAACTACGCTTGCAATGTTAAACTCGATACTCGATACCGCTACTTCAACTGGATTCGCTTAGCTCGCGTTCTGCGTGACCTTGCGCAGCCGGTAGCCGCCGGTGCCACGCACGGTGTAGAGCACCACGATCGCCACCGCCACCACCGACATCCCGATGGCGTTAATGACAATCGCCTCTGTTGTCATCGAAGCGTATGTCTCGCTCCTGCGTACCGCATGCCCCGGGTTAGTATAGCATTTTAAATGTACATTTTAGGGGTACCTACTAGGACCTCTTCAATTAATTTTTGTCTAAAGAAGTTCTTAGATAATTAAGTTAGTAATTTTCGCACAATTCGCAGAATTATCGTGTTATTTATAAAAAAAAAAGAAAAATTCAAGTTTATTTATTGTAATTCTAAGGTTTTAACAATTTATTATTATTTATTTTCGGACTTACGAGCATACATGTGTACTTATATTAATATGTGTAATGTGAGTTTGGTACTGAAAAAATAAGTATTATTTACATGCTTTTTGTTAGTAGCAATACAATTCAGCAAAGCATACATGCTCACAAAAATTAAAAGTCATTTTACCTTACAATAATATTTTATTACCACAAAATATTTTTACTTAAATGATATCAATATCAAACAATTATTTTTCATAAAAAAGTAAAAAAGAATATCTATGCTATCTATCTAATATTTTATAAAAAAATATATTTTTGGTCTGATGCAGACCGAATCTATCGTATAATTATAAAAGCCTCCATATTTGTACATAGGTAGGTACTTTTTATTGTTAATCTAGAATGATTAAAAACTAATTTACCTTAAAGATCTAATCATTCATTGAAATGATCGTTTTAAAATTAGATTTCGTATATTTATAACAAAAAAAAATTATAGAATATATGGTACGGTTCGAAATATTTGTCTGGTCTTTATATTAAGGCTATCTTTTTGAATATATCACGTTTTAGTTATGTATAGTAACTAATTGATCGAATAAAAAGTATTTGTACATTTTTCTTCACAATATTATCACCGCAGATTTCCGTGTTGTAATTTATAGATTACAAATTGTACTGAATGAATTTAAAATAGATTATAATGATGTCTCCAACACTGATAAACCAGATAATCGTAAAATTGATAAAAAGTTTGTAATCTACAAATCAACGGATGCTCTCATTTCGCGGGAATCTGCTTTGAATTTGTCCCTCGATACGATATACATGACGACGGCGAGTATGGCTATGATGGCAACACCAATAGCGTTGATGATCACCCCTTCGTCTGGCAGGCCGCTGTACCGTTCCGCGCTGTGGATACGTACACATACAAGCAACTAACACATAACACATGCTTAATAAAAATACTAAAGACAGAAAAAAAACATGAAAAAATGTAAAAGACAATTGAATAATGATTCTAAATTATAATAGGCACGTTCATGCAGTAATGATATCACAACACATTGCTGTCAAATCATAGTCTTCGTATGATAAAACTTTATCAAAATAAAAAATAAATATGGCGAGTCGATGGTTTTACACCAACGAAATGAATAACCAGTTTAAAATACCTGAGTTCTCCCACAGATGCGTTTCTGAAGTAAAATATACTATGAGTATGTTTAAAGATATATTTAAGATAGGTAGGTATTCGTGAAAAGGTTCTATTAATAATTATATTTTATGGATTCTATATTTTTATAAGACCCGCATGCTTTTCATGGAAGTAAATACTTCTGAATGTATATCAATAATAATGACAAATTTGGTTCTATTGTGTAAAACTAATCGATAACTATCTAAACGTTTTAAATACTTCAGATATACGTACCCAAGGGTGAAGAGAGCCTTTTCAGTAAGTCCAGTAAGACAAGCACACACTCCTAGGACAAATGTCAGAATACCAAACGCGGCGTGAATTGGCACCAACGAAGCACGGAAGTTTGCCGTTCCCTTGTTGCAGATCAATAGGAGGAGAAAACTGAAGAATCCGACAGCATACTGTGAATTCAAAGCAAAAGTTTAAAAACTCGTCCATTCCGATATGACTTTTAAGCGACTTCGAAGTTTTTAAACTAGATCGTACCCACGATCAAACTTCGGGCGTACATTTCTTTGATATGAAAATGACTTAAGCTGAACAAGTTTGGTACGAAATACGAATATAGTTATATAAGAAATGCAATGTCTGAATTTTAAACGTTATTTTTAAGTCTCTTTTCATCATTTTCATTATCTTTATATATTTATTTAAGGATAAGAAGAAATAATTTGATGTTATACAATTTGATTGCACACTTTTTTATACTCTAGAATAAAGATACTACATCTAAAGATTACCTGAAGACCAAATAGTCCCATAGCAACGAAGCCGATCCAGCTGTGCAGGGAGTAGAAGTTGTTGATGCCCTTCTTGTTATGGAAATCGAGAACAGCGAGGAAACCGATGACTATGCAAGGGAACGCCAACGCGTGGAATATTGCATGAAGAAGTTTCACGTAAATCCGTCTGAAGCAACGGCAAATACGGTAGAGCAGCACCGCTAAAAATATAATAATTAAAATTAATTAACAATAACGAAAACTTTATGCAACCACACGAACCAATGAAAATAAATATAAAGAATGACACATACTGATATTTTGAGCCATAATAATATTAATGGGCAAAATATTTTGCAATCATCTAGCTTATACGGCATATACGAAAACGTCCTGTTTTTTTTAATTTGTCGTACGTAAAATGTAATCCTGACTTCCAATCTAACTTGCCAATCAAATATATATATTATAATTGTATAGTCGAATATTAAAATAAACTAACATATTTAAATATTACTAATCTTCTTTGGTATTACCTTCTAAGCACTTATGTGGAAAACGCACAACATAAGAAAATTTGGATTTAATTTCATCTGAAGGATTCATCCAGTTAGTCCACCTTAATAACTAAGAGATAACCTCAAAAAATTAACATAAATTCTTACAAAATCCGCTGAATGTGATGAAACCGGCCACCATAAGCGTTGGATGGAGGTTAAATTGCTTTTCGGGGATATCATCGGCCCAGCCATAGCCTTCTCTGTAGAAGAAGGTCCAGAAGATAGTGAGCGCTGACACGCCGATCAGCAGAATGGTGGCTAAAGTGATGACCAGAGCATACTCGCACCATTCACAGGCACCACGCTCATGTTCATCCGACTCGTACGAACGGCTACGTTGTCTAGAATAGAAAGAAAATAATATCGTTATTTTATTTATTAAGCTATGTATAAACAGTTTATAAAATAATACAAATTATACTCTCGACATATTGCGTTACCAGTGATATTAAAATAACGCGACTATAACAATAAATAAAAACAAACTTGATTACTTATAACGTTTATTATAATAATCACGTCAATGATAATTGCTCAAATGCTCATGTCTAAACATGAAGTTATATTAAAAACAAATTATAGATAATCAATGCAAAATTTAAAATGTTATCCTCAGATTCTCATTTAAATTAGCACACTCGTCTTGCTGAATAGTGTTTGTTCGTTAACCTGGACACGATTCAGATGGTTTCCTGTTCGAATGAAAGATAACAGAAGCAGACGGAGGCTTGAAAGGAAACCGCAATGCCATTGATACTAAGTTACACAGAACACTTGTACCTCGTTATTCGTTTTTACTATTTTATTACACTAACTGTTCACACCTCCCATCCTTTTCATACCTCAAAGGTACCTGGAAGGTATGAAAAGGTGCTTTTGAAACCTCAATAACATAACTGCTTGGATGAAATAAATTATAGAACAAATAAATTGATTAATATTGGTAGTTTCGATTGAGATATTTTTTATTATTGAGGGTCAAAAGAATTGTAGAATATTTAAAAGTAACCTTACAAAAAATAGTATCTTAAAAGTTTTTTTTTTAATTCATAATAAACATAAAATATATATTATCTATGTGTATTTATTTATATTCGACTTCGTCGTCCCTTTATAGCCCATAGAGGTGTCAGATATCACGAGATCGCCGGAGCGACACCGGATGCCATGAGACGTCATGGGAAGCTGTGGTTACATTAAGTTTTATATACTACAAGATAACAGGTAGACATTTGTATAAGTTATATCAGTCTCACACATAGAAAATAAGAATTTTAATTAAATTGAAGAATAAGTAGTGTAGTGTTTTGATTAGGAAAATAAACCGAATTTCCAATGAATACATAAAAGAACTATAACGCCTAGTGATTGATATGAATGAAAGAGCAAAACACTGCACCGACCACAAATAAATAGGATTAGGTCAAGCAAATGATGATGAGCGAATGATGACGACGAGATGGACCTTAATCTTTATTATTTCCTTTCTTTGATAAATGTATTACAAGAAATAAAGTGGAAGTGGAAGTGATTTTCTAGACGCTTGCCAGCAGTTTTACCGGTGTTTTTAGATTATACATATAAGGTTATATAGCCTGTAAACTTATATAACTATAAAAATATTTATTTAATTATGAAAAGTAAATCGTAAGATAAGCGCGTTCGGTCACAAAATATAATCTAGTTCCAATAAATGATTTATTTATCTTAGGATATACATATATATCCTAAGATAGTCATGCACACGGGCTCTGTGGTCGTATAATGTGAAATTTGACTTCCAAGATACAGGTTATCCTAGTTTGGAAGTCAATAGACTTATTTTGAGTATTAACTATAATTAGCCTACCACATTTCATGTACCTAGTTTATATCATAATTGTGTCTTTATTTATTTAATTATTTTTGTTGTTTTATTTTATTATTAATATTTCTTTTGTTTTTTCTTTTATTTAGTATTATAAAAACTGTATTTTTATCTGTAAGGCTATGCTTTTTTCTCAATAAATTATTATTATTATTATTATTATTATTTAACGAAAGAAATTGTTATTTAAATTTTGACAGTAGTTACAGAGCTTAGCACATCGAACCATACCGGCACTCCAACTTCATAATATAAGTATAGAAGAGATATTTTTGACATTCGTCATTGTAAGCTTGGTATTAAGTTACACTGTGGTGCTTAATTAACTTAAACACAACTGTTAACTACTATTAAAAGTCATGACCACAGTGTAGGGGAGCATAAAATTCGGTTACACATTGAATAATACAGGTTATATTGGGTTAACGACTTTGGATTAATTTGATTTATTTCCATTAATGAGAGGCTAAAGTTTCAGAATCAAAATTAATATTAGAAAAATGAACTTATGTTTTATTGGTTTATAATTTTATATTTTAAAAAGGTTAAGTATCTATTTATTTTTGTCTTAATAAACATATATAAACATGGATATTGAAATATCTGTTAGAGATACTTCGAATTAAACATCGCCACGAGTGCTGACTATATCTTAATTTTTTAATGGAAGTTTTTATACCATCGTCTTTGTTGTAACTTTCCACTAGATGGCGCTAAAGCACATCAACCATCAACACCGCTGTGTGTGCTGTGAAAGCTAATAGAATGTTTGTTAAACGTTTCCTTTAATCAAGCTCGTAGTAGAATCAACTATCAACTCACACGTTGACGCAGAACCTATGTCAAATAGGTTTTCGCACTGTTATAAAGCACGAGGAAGATACTTTCAATAGCTAGTAAAATCATTCCACATAGGTAAACACTTTAATGTTGTTTAATCGATTAATTTAATAATATAATATGTTATTAATTATTATACATATATTTAATCATTATATAAATGAAAGGAAACATTAAGATAATTTGTAGGTAGTTATATTCTTCTTGTTAGCTTGTTACTAGTGAAAGTATTACTGCATAAGTATATACCTTTTAATGACAAGAAACTTTATAAATTTTATAAGCTCCCCTATTAATTCTTAAGTCCATACTTGGCCAATCGATCATATAGGTATTAATGATTGTTACCAGCGTAAAAAAATACTGTAATTATACTTTATCTGTTTTCATAGATTTTATTTTTCTTACCCGATAAATTATATCAGCCTTAGACGCAAAACATCAAAATAATCTGCCAATGTCACATACGATGAAACAGATTTACGAGAAAATTATGAAGAATATAAGAAAATATATATATATATATTTATGCATACATTTTCTTTTTGTTATGTTATCTGTGGTTCTATATTCGAAACCAAATTCCAATATCAACGTTCACGTTGGTAACAACGCGTGTCAAGCGACAATTTATCTCATGTTTTGTTTATAATCGTATTACGGAATTGTATCGCCATGACCATGGATAAATAACGGTCAATTTGACACGGCCTAGCAAGGTGATCGAAGTCGTGATAGGTTGTTTGTGAAAGTTGAGTGTTGAGGGGACAACGTAACTGAAATTTACGTATTTAGTTTGTGACATTTGTCAACTTGATTTGTTGGTATTGCCATGTCTAAAGACGCAAAAATAAAAAACACGAAACACGTACATATGTTTAATACGGGATATCATATTATATTGTAATGGTTACAAACAAAATAGATAAAAATAAAAAGATGTACGAGATAAAACAGAAGTAATAAACGTAATACAGTATGTTCAGCGCTTTAATTGACATAGATAGGACACATCACACAGCCCGCATTAATTCAATTCTTAACATCCTTCCATTCATCCTAACGTATACACAGAACATAAACCAGTAACTATACGTACAAGAAACACTAATTGTGCTATTCTGTAAGAACTAACTTCATTACACACCAATAAGAAATGTTGGCAACCGACTTTTAGTGATATACTATTTTCATGCGTGTATTCCTAAAATGTTACAGTTATAAGGGTCAATTTTGCATATCACTTTCTGGCATTTCACAAACGTTTTCTGTTGCGAGTGTCGAGATTACGCTGAACTCGCTGAACCTTCGGATCGGAGAAAGCATACCCGGGGTAGACTAAAGCATAAATAAATACATATAAACGTACAAATAGTAAACTACCATTGATTATTTAAATAATAATACGCTCCATCGATTTTCTATCCACGAGTATGATTAGTAGAAAACCTGTCTAAGAATGTTTCTACGATAGAAACTCGTACGACTATAACTTAAATATAATTCGTCATGTTATTTTGAAAATATTATCAAAATTGCAACACTTATCTGAGAGATACACAATGTCTGGTTACTTTCACTGTCTATTTCACACTACTGTCGTACGTATAATTTTGATGAATTGCGTTTTAACACTTTATACGCAATTGTATGAAAAGGAAACGCCAGCTTTCAAATCTTAGTGAGATTTTCTCGTGCATAAAAAAAAGCGGCGAAACGAGTTGTATCATCTAGCTGTTCTACTTAAACGGTTGCATTGAAGAGAGGAGAAATGTGGCGTAGGGTCTTGAGGGGCGAAGGGAGGGGGGATCGGTCAAAGACCTCGCGGGCCATGGTACTCCTGGCCTACATGAAATGCTTCACTATTGCCGAGTTCAAATCTTAATTCAAAATTTAGTATTTATAATAATAGTCATATTTAATATAAACAAATAATGTAGGTATTCAATTGAAATAAAGGATTTTTAATGTTAGTAAATAATGGGTGTATAACAAATGTAACACAATTACTGAAAAACTTTAATTTCTTATCATTATTTTATTATCAAAGTCTATAACGTGAAGTATAACTCTTCAAAAGTTTTAAGTCGAATGCTTTCACAAGCGCGAGAATGAAAACGTCAAAAGGCGTTCGTAAGATTGCATAACAATCTTAAGAAGAACCGTTAAATTAACCACATTCATTCCAAAACTTCTCAGAACTTCGTCTCTGTGAGGGAGTGCTCGACTGCCCGCAGTAATGACCACACAAAATGAACAAGATCCCTACAGACGATGGCTGGCTCAGTAATCAAATTCTAAAGAACTTGTTTCAAGATCTATTTTCGTGGATTACTCAGAATTTAAGCGTTTCAATATTTAAAATTATACAATTCAAACAAATACTAATGAAATTAAGATTTAAAATGATAAGGGCCTTTAAGAAAGTCAATATAAAACGTATTATGACATGTAGGCATTGATATCAAGAGGTCATTGACCTGTTAACATTTAATTATTTGAAAGCAAACATAAATTCTTTAGAAGTTTCATAATTTTACAAAGGCAGTTGATGGCTAAGAATTTAATTTTCGATGAGGAATACATTTCAAGTGTAACAACACAATGCATATGTGTAACATATTTTGATTGTAGTCCCAAGCAGTTTAACCAGCCCGTTTAAATTAACACTTGGCTGTCGTAAGATAAAAAAGAAAAAAAAATCTTTATCCCTCATTAAAATTATGTACACAGATGTAAATTATTGTTATAAAATGAGGTTTATGCAATTATAGATTACTTCTTATTATGAATGAAACATATTATATATCACCGTAACTGTTATGTACAGTACAATGATTTAGTGTTATTATATTCGGTAAGAATTTCAATATTCGTATATCTTTTGCATACTAGATTATAAGATAGAATTCAACATTCTGTACTTAATCATTAGTCTTTTGTATAACTAATAAAAACAAAAAAAAAATCATTAATTAGCAAGTATAAAATACAGTACAGCAACAGTCTGTAAATGTTCCACTGCTGGGCTAAGGCCTCTTCAAAAAAGAGGAGAAGGTTTGGAGCATATTCCAAATAAATTATTTAAATTTATAAAGAAATTTTATATTGGTATAAAGTGCGCTTGGGAACAAATAATTAAGGCTTAAAAATGAAATGTTATATTACAAGAAGAATATTAGGATAGATGTAATACAGGAGGACAAAAAATAAGACAAATGGTCCGTGTGAGGGATGATATGAACAAGAAGAGTGTAACAGATGATATGACAAGAGAAAAAGGTGAACGAAAAAGAAAAACATAAAACACTGATCCACAACAAATTCAAACGGAAATTTGAAAGATTAAATTTTAAAATGAATTGATAATTTAAATTATAATAGAAAGCAACAAGAAATTGATATCGCTTATACAGCATCGTACCTCAGAAGCCGTTTACCTCAAACACTTAACTACAATGGATCTTAAGTGCTCTCGGGAACTCGTTGTGATACGAGGAACTGTTTAATAAATTAATTCATAAAGACCAATTTGCATCAAACGACTTCTATATTAATTGAGTTCTTAAAATTAGATTTTAAGTAGGACTTATGTATCGAACAAAATAAACAAATTTTAATTAAATAAACAAGTTCGTAGACACGGGCACGAAAAATTAAAAAAAAAAAAAACGAGAATACATACCAGACTTTTACAAGAAAGTAAAAAAATAAGTAAGAAGAAACCTGTCATAATAAAGCAAATTAAATGGAGCGAGGAGCTTATTCTCTACCGCTATGGGATTTACTTTGTATTACTTCATCTCATCATCATCTCCAAGCTCATCGCCAAGAGCCATTGTTATTAACTGTTCAAATGTCACTGCAATCATATTTAAGTTTAAAGCGCTCAAAAATCTATAAATCGAACTATTTGACCAATAGAGAGATCTTTCTAAATTTTTTAAATTATATAGTTGAACTTGTAAAAAATGCCTGAATTTACGCTTCAAAGAATAAAATAAAACATGACAGTAACCAATGACAATTAGACCTTAGAACTATATTGAATCCAACGTAAATAATAATCTAATAAGGAGCAGAAAATATAATAAAAAATATATATTAAATAGGCATACAGATTAATTAAGAACCCCATACTGTTTATTCAGTTAAGAGTTTTAACCAAAATTTATATAGTGACTATAAAAAGTAGCAATGACACTAATTATGCACTTCGCAACTTTAATGTGGCTTTGAAATCGTATTTAAACTATTCTATTCTAATTAGGAATCACGGGTTGAAATACGCCTATTTTTGCATTTCTATTGCAAATTCGATTAATATAAAATGCATTCACATCGCAATCTTTGTTTCTTCCACTATACATTTAATATTGACATATTAATAGATAATTATTTCATAATTATGTATTAATATTGACATATTAATACATAAATATAAATTAGTTATCCTTACATTCTTCATTCGTTCATTTCAATTCGTTCAAAATGTAAATTAATAGACTACAATAAATAGATTCAAAACATAATGAATGCATATTTTATTTACGAGTCAGCGTAAATGTCAATATTTCCGGTAATTCTCGCCCAATGAACAAATATCAAGCAATTGTTTTTTTACTGATATTTGAAGGTCTTCAAGACAATTACATGATAAAAAAATCTCATACAAACTGCAAATCATTCTATACGATACCATTTAGACAACAACGGCCTCATTTAATTCTATTTTACTCGCTTCCCCATCTTGAAACGTCTTTTCATGTCTTTTCATGACACTAGTTTGAGAAGCGACAATAAAGAAGAACTAAACAAAAGTTTTATCTGACTGTTTTTTTTTCTAAATGCGTTCCATTTTCAGTACTTGTTGGAATGAAAATATAAAAGCAGGCAAAAGTAGGTTTCAGTGACATAATTTATTTTATATAAAATAGTTAGATTGTGATTATATACATACTAACAATAAATTTTGCCTTTTAAAATTTGTATTGATCGCAGTGACGATCAGTAGCACAGGAATATCACGTTTCTGTGATAAAAATATGACGTTCTCAAAATATACTCTTCGATAATAATGTAAACGAACATTAATTATATTAAAACAAAAAATATTGGCATAGCAGGAACATAATAAAATCATTATCGGATTAACATTTTAATATACAAACATATTGATATTGATTTTTACGATATTAAAGGTTTTATGCACTAATATTAAAGATGACTTTTAGATATATAATATACCTAATAAGAAAATATGTAATTAACATTTGTGCTCAAAACTAATCAAGTTTTATCAACAATATTCAGTTTTTACCATTATTTTTGTATCAACACAGACGTGCTATCCATGCCATTGTTGGTTTTTGTCCATAAATTTATATTTTAATGTGTATGTTTTGTATTGCTAGGCACCACCACAATATATCTAATTTAGTAATAATTACATTATGCTAATAATTTTAATTTATAAAAAC
Organism: Nymphalis polychloros; assembly: GCA_905220585.2. Classification (NCBI taxonomy): domain Eukaryota; kingdom Metazoa; phylum Arthropoda; class Insecta; order Lepidoptera; family Nymphalidae; genus Nymphalis; species Nymphalis polychloros. The sequence goes on from HG992247.1 coordinate 9,677,054, forward strand.
AAGCTAATCTACCTGGCACACATAATGTGCCAATTGTCTTCCTTTACGTTATTAATCTCACCAATATTCTGTTATGTAAGTTAGTTCAAAGCTCTGCAAAATTCCACACCGTCAAACTTACTTCTGTATATTCTAAATTTTGATCCGTGTTTAATACAAATTTATTGAAAGTATAATTTAAAATTAATTACTTACAACTTCATATTGTGAAAAATCTATATACATACCCACCCGGTTTGAAGAAAAAGTTAAAGAAGTCGTTGAAAGAAATTATTGAATATTTTATTTTTTAGAAGTATACAGAAATGACAAAGAAAATTCAGGTTTTATTTTTCTCAGATCTCAAGTACGTTTTTGTAATACATGTAGGCCATGTAAATATATGTAAATATTAATACTACTCAAACCTAATGTAACTTTAATTAATGAATGTAAAACCAGTTAAACGAGACATCGTATCTAATCAGGTTGATATAAAAATATCTTGTTTGCAACTGAAATTTGTACATGAAACCCGTCGCAGTGACTGCACGATCCTTTTGAAGCTAGAAAGTATAACAAGTCCCTTGCGACTGCCGGCGACAGCTATTTACTACAGTAATATTATATAAACATTTTCCCTGCACACCTATAGTATATAAATAAATTATTTACCACAAGACAGAGCATTTATTTACTAATGTCATTTTAAAATCGACTGTCACTACGAAACTTGAATTTTAAAAGCTTAGAGGATATTTCGTCATTGTTTTTTTATATGTTTCTGAACTAACAAACCCCTTGAAAACATGATGTATTTAAATATTCAATATTTTAGTTTTAATTTTGAAATGGATTTACCCACGCAAAAACAAATAAAAGATTCTGATAAAAATTCAATAAATTTTAAATTTCAAACAAAGGCAATTAATTCATCCAATACAGCTTTTCATATGAACTTTCGAGCCGTGTGAAATGGCTTTTAATAAATCCGGTTTATATAAATATCAACATTAAAAAACCAAACAAAGGTAATTAATCATGAATAATATTTTGTTAGAAATAACCGGCTAAATTAAGAATACATTAAAATAGATCAAACTAAAGACAAAAATAGCCATTTTTTTAAAATCTCTTATAACCTTCTCATTCCTAATAAAGACGTTTAATGATACAGAAAAATATCCCAAACCATGGTCTACCGCACAAAGCGCGTCCGTTCAGCTTAATGAGGAAGTGCTCTAGAAAAACTACACTACAATTATTGTTACGTCACGTCACCATTTTGTGTAGAATATAATCTGTACTGGTTGCATAGGCGCTGAGTATTCCGCACTACGCATTTCGCAATGTTGGGTAACAATTCTCATTATGAACACATTTACATTCAAAGGTAGATGAGGTATATGCAATTTATATACGAAAACTTATTTGTAATATTTTATGCAACTTATTACCTAGGGCGTTACGATATTTAAAAAAAAAAACTATTTAATTTTTAGTTACTTTATATACTTATTATATTTCGTATCATGCTTATGTACATGTAACAATTATCTTATATTATATGTAGTATTATGTTATATGTAGTATATAATTATATGTTGAGATTAATTTTTAAGATGAATAGAATTACAGACCTTATATTTTTTTATAAAATAGTTGGTAGACGAGTCACATAATATATACCATTCCGTATATTGGCAGTGCGCCACCAATCTTGGAAACTAATATGTAATGTCCCTTGTAGTTACAATTGGCAAAAAAAAAAACTTTTTCAATTGTATTTTGTTAATAAGCTGATTCAAATTAATTATTATAATTAGATGCTTTAAATGTGATAATAGATACTATATAATGACGATTTTTGTAACAATACAACACACGTGGTACGATGTAGCGAAGGGAATGAGCACCATCATAGTTATTAATCTCCTCGTGTCTGGTCGGTACATTTCAAACCAGCGCTGTGGTAGCATTACATAAATCTTGCAAGTGACCATTTCAAATTGTTTGAGCTAAGTAAGATATATTTTGATTGCATTTGATTCAGTCCAAAATTCCTATTATTTCGAAAATGTTGCTAAGATACGCTTTCTGCTACTCGCAAAAATTGTATATGAGTATTATTATATTTTAGAAATTGATCTACTTTTTATTTTACCGCCCAGCAGCAATACTTTGTATAGCTATGTTTTGGCTTAAAGTGGGAGAGTGAGCTAGTAATTACAGGCACAAAGAACATAACAACTGAGATTCAGTTGTTGGCAGCGCATTCAAGTCTGTATCTATGGGGGAAGGTAGCTACAGGATGGCACATAAGTTCAATTTCCTTTCCAAAATTAAAAGTACAACTCACGACAAATCCACAAAAAAATTAGTAAATAATTAAACAAAAATATTATTTACCTATTTTGTAAGCAACCTACATATCTACTATAGAATTTTGTCACATACACGATGCTCGTCAATTCATGTCACGTGTGAAGTTGTACACATACAATATTCAATTTGTAGGACACGATGTTTGTACCCATCGGAAACACTATACAGAACAACACGGAATTTGATAAATATTATACATTGTTATACAAATGGGAAAGTTTTGTGTATTTGGATATTTATTACTCATGTCAAAACCGTTGCCATTTAAATGATACTTGGTACGCGGGTAAAGTATAACCTGGAATATTCCATATCGCTTGTCATGAGATACTTTTTTATTTATATTAGTTTCACATTGTGAATACCGTTTACTGTTTATGTTAGTTATTAAAGACGTATTACGATGATTAATAAGCAATCATGTAATGTTTGGATATACTGAGTATTTCAATTTAGAATAGATTTTTTTATTTTATCTGTCACAAAAGTGATGTCCCTATAATCTATGGTACGAAATATTTAAAAAAAACAAGGTGATTTATTAGCAAACCAGCATCACATTTACATCAAAACAAAAATCACACATTTAAATATTAACGTCTATAGTCAAAACGACAGTTACACAATCGCACCGATAGTTGAGCCCCTATAAGCCCAATAATAAGCTTCATTGATCTTCTGACCCCTGCAATTGGATTTAACGAGTCGCCGCTGATTGCAAAAACGATGACAAAGGATACAATACAAAAAGAATTATCCTGTATTACGTAAAGTCCGACGACATAGCTCATATATCTGTTATAATCAAAATTAATTTTACTTATAAAAATATATAAGTCATTAAGCGTTTTAGTGAGATACTAAAGATTATATAATCTATACTCAACCAATGTCAGGATCTACCAACTTAGCGACTTTATAATATATTATACTAGCTACCAGTTATATCGAAGAACTAACAAACAAAGAAAATAATATCTTGTTTTTATTTGACATAGGAATCTTTTTGGGCGTACACTAATTTTCATCCATTCAGATGAATGTCTTAGGGTCGCATTTAGCACTAACGTATAGCTAATTCATTTTTATTTATATAGATGTAGAAATACAAAAGATATTTATAAAATTGTTATAAATACTAAACATAACATTGTAAACTATTATTATTCACACTCAATGCTCGTAATGCACCAAATTAATTAACAAGATTACCCTACAAAGTGCCCTAGCGGTATGTCGTGTTTCCGCTAATAGAGCTCGTGGTAGCGTTAAATTAAATGAGCTGCCAATGTGACAAGGGCTACGTCCCACGCCTGTAATAAAATAAGCCTTTTTTGACACTAGTAGTAGAATACACTATAGACTTTAGTAATATTGCTACATATAAAATGTAATTCCTAGCAATATTCAAAATTTAAAAACACATTATTTGTAAGCATATTTTAAGACGGGCGGGACGATGCGATGGTATCAACCAAGAATCTAAGAGGTATAATCGAAGAGCACAGATTCAAAGCCAAAGTACAACCAAATTTAATATACTTAGTTTATGTTTACAAGTTAAATTTACTAATTTTGCTTCAAAATTTCCCCTCTAAAGAAGAGGAGACTATTTCCATCACATCATCTGACGATAAAGATTTCTTAACGTAAATACGAAATAAATAATTCATTCAGAGCTATAACAATTTAAAGATTTTAGATAAACAGTTAAAAAATATTTAAGTCAAAGCGATCTATTTATAAGAATCGTATTAAAAAGAAAACTTTTCATAGAAAAATAGTTCACGGATTCGCTGCTGTAAGCATACGAGTACTTGCGTTAAATTAAATGGATCGTCACTATTCAGCCGATTTCATTTTAATATTCGTCGCTACTGTATACGCGAAGAACCACATAAATTACAAGTTCTAAAATATATTTTTTATACAAAATGCATATTTATCATTCTGTTATATATTGTATAATGATAATATACCGTGGATGAATAGTAATCATTGATTTTTAAGCAGGGTTTTTTAATTTCATGTCAGTAATTCCGAACAAATAGCAACACTTGCAATAGTCTAAAATTACCATTTAAAAGTACTTGCAGAAATTCACTTGAAAAACATAATATTTATAATTTTAATATATATATTTTATATGCAATATATGTTAAACTTGTGATAATGATGATGATGTCCATCTGTCCATGGTCATAATGATCGCGGTCTCGCCGTTCACAACGAAAAATAAGCCGATCGAGACTGGCCGGTGGTATTTTTTTTTTATATTGTAGCCTCATTTCTCATTCACTTTTTTAACTAATACGAAGATTGTTGGTTATCGGGACAATCAAGGAATGTGATTGGTGTCAAAATAAAAACAGTCGGACTTGCATACAAAAGTTACTGCAGTAAAAAATATCCCTTCCGTCAATAATTTAAATTTCATGTATATTTTTGTTAATCGGTGTATCAATTGCCGTGGGATCCGCTTCGACGATTAGGTATAAATTGCGCAAAGGTCGCGAGGTCAATGAAAGGATGTATGAATTAACAGATTCATGGTCAAATTCTTTTGTATTACAATCAAAACAAGTGTGAATATGTGTGTCGATGTTAAAACTTTTAGAAATTATAGGAAGGAATTATACATTTTTTTTAAATATTAATACATTTTAATCGTACAGCGAATCCTAATTTATGTATTTTTACGAAAATAGTTTTTATTACACAAATCAAGACAGCTTACAGAATGTAAGCCTGGATACGACTTTATGCTTTAAGCCCTATATTAAAATTGTCGTTTGTTTGTCCCGTGTGATTTCCTAAACTATTCAACAGATTAAATTGAAATTGGTTACATTTATTATCAGCAGTTGGGTGCAGGTTTCTAATATATAGTACCATCACCGTAAAATATATGATGCGCGAATAGTAACGGATGATTGTTTCTATAAGCATAAATAGAGCCCAAATTAATTAAATTAGTATAAAACTAAGTAGTGCTTACATGAAGAACTTACTCAGATGAATGAGTTGAATCTCAGTCCATCGATTGAATGATTAATTTTCACTGAACGTTAAAATTTTAGGTTTTGTATGATTGTACATGACTGAATTCTCTTTAAAGGATCAAAATGCTTTTCAAACTTAGTTCTCTGTTTACATTTCTTATCTGTCTCATTTCTGGTGCGTATAACAAAGTGTCAAATAAATAATTGAAGGTAATTTTCTTGAATATTACATAATTATAATGTAATATATAAAAAAAAAAAAATACAAATTTATCAAAATATTACGACAAAACATTCGCTCACTTATTCTTAAAAAAAACTATTTCTTCATTTAAATATACCTTAGATATTTGTATACTTTGTTACTACTTGGGTTACACCGTTACAATTATCATTTATCAGTTGATAGATCCAGTTTATTTCCGATCCCAATTAATTCTGAGTTTGTAGTGTAGCGGGAAATCATTTGAACGTGAGAAATTAATTGCCTATTTGTGGCTATCGTTATTTTGGTTAATAAATTACTAACTATGCAGCCGTATATATTATAACTAAATAGTAAGGTGTATTTGGTTTAGCTTAGTAATATTTTTAATTATAATTTACTATTGTGACTGATATTAAATAACCACTGACTTAAATGTGTTTAAATTTCGAAACGCATAATTAAAATGTGAATTTCTCAATCACTTATTTATGCTTTTATAAGCATATTTCATGATAATACAACGTTTTTTTTTTCAAGTTAAAACACGTAAATGCCAGTCTACTGCTGAAAATGGTTTAGAGATAACACAATTCTATTCGACTAATAATAGTCAGTACACGTGCAAGTTTCCTAACGCCGCCGAAGCTCGAGATAACTTCCGGATTTACTTCCAGCCCGCATTAAAACCCGCAAGTTTCAATTATGATCCACGTATTCTATTAACTAGACCATCTCGTAATACTCATTAGTAACTAGTTACCAAACGCGAATTCACTCGCGCGGTAATAGATGGGAGTACGTATTAAGAGAGCTTGAATCACAAGGAAGGCTCTATAACCGATTTTATCAAAATGGTTTAACCGTGAAAGCGTAATAGATACACGAACAGACAGAAAAAGATACTTTCGTATTTAAAATATTAGTATAGATTGTCGCAAAGTTTGTTCACATTCATGGTAAGAATATTGAAATCTCATGACCGCGTTACCATCGTGTCCGTTGACGAGTGCCAAGTCAGATGTGCCGAATAAATGGTAAAAGTGGACCGCGTACGCACATACATAAACTATGTTCATTTACATAGCATTACGGTCTTTACGCATGTTTCTTTAAAGGTTAGAAGGTACACGTGAGACCTACTACATCGTAACGGGACATAACATTGTTTATCAATGGACTTCAATAGCTTACGGTCAAAGTCACCATTCCGGTAATTTAATTCTTGCAACTTCTTCTGCATGAATTGATCTATGTTCTGTTTCCTTGTTAGCGCAATGCTTTATAACAACTGACATTATAATTAGACCATACACTTGTGCATAATGATAATATAAATCTGAAGATTTTTTGTTTAAATGCACTAATCTCATGATTTAACCGTTTATTTGAGAAAAATACTGACTAAGACAAGGACTATGTAACATTACGCTACGAAGCACGGAGGTAGATCAGTAACGTTTATTGGAATTAAGGCTGCACGGATATTTTCAATTGTTTTGTTGATGATGATGATGTGTTTGTATAGATTTCGGTATCTATGAATCTCTCAAAAATAAGTGACTTTTCCTTTTCAATATTTGAGAGAGTATTTTCTATTCAACGGTAGGTTGTCTAATAACATGAAATATTGCTTAATATGATATTAGAATCTACATTAATGTGATTAGAATCGACATACCGAAACGGCGGTAGCTTTTTATTATAATTATAAAATGATGATGATTCAAAAGTGCTTGTGAGAACCTTCTTGAAAAAGGTATATTTTGACTTTGATTATTATATCTTTTTAAGACTTCTCGCGATTTTCCATCGACAGTTCATCACTGAAATGAAAACAGAGGATCATTTTGGTTTCAACACTAACTTTACGGAATGAGTTATTATTAATAAATGCTTGTTATAAGATTTTAATCATCTATTGTATTTTATGTTCCGTATTGTTTATACTGTATTATTAATTTAAGTTTATAAATGTTAGTTCGTACGTTTATATGACTCTACCTTGAAGATCTGCGAAGCCTTGTTAACTATATAATAGCTAATACGCGTTCAGTATTTTATTGTGTGTATAAATATTTAATAGTCTATAAAAAAAAGTAATAATACCTTCGTCGTTAACTTTAAAAAAAAACAACATAGAAATTTTAATGAATTTGTCTTTTTTTAAATATTATATCGAAATGCTTTAAAATGACACTAACGCATCAAATAATCCTGATATTAACCTAATTGCAATTTACAAGATAATGAAACTACAATTAACGTGAATTAGTTAATCTCTATAAATTCATTATTCAAACGAAATGGAATCCGATTTCGAAATACCAAAATTATTAGTAACGTTATTGTAAATTATGGAATTAAAAATATATCAAGCGTGGATTGGAACCTTGATAAGTATACTAATCATATATTAATTTGAATAAAATGATGTATAATATAAATTGTTCTTTGCTCAAAATTCTATTTTTATATACACAACTAAGTATAGTGGAAAATCTTTAAAGTAATACTCAAAGACCGAAATGTGTATTTATTTATTTTACGATAAAATATATAAAAGCTAGAAAACGATTATATAAAGGCAGACGTTGCTTTGGTCACCATTTTCTAGCATTACATTCATTGTGTTAACAATCACGTATCTAGACCGTATTGGATATTTTATTATTTTCAAACGGTTTCGTCACAGTAAGAATTATATAAGAAATTGTTCATAACCAGACGTCTTCCGCATCACTAAGCTTTTAAATCTTTGACTTAACGAGACTAAAATTATTATTACAATTGTTAAGTGTTTCAAAAGTTACAAAACAATCGGTCAAAACTTCTTACAAATAGCCGTAAATTACCATACAAAACGACATTCTTATTTAAAACATTCGTTAAACGCAAAATTTGTTTCAATATTTTATTCCTTTTCCGGAAATGTAAGCCTAAAATTGCGTTTTCACAGAAATTGGTAATAATTTCTATGTTGGCAACTGTTTAATTTATCAGAAAATTACCAATTTCGTTTTCATGTCCATACAGATTAAAAAGCATATTTAATCGAATTCCTTTGATGTTAATCGCTTAGAACGCAAACAATATTCTCGGCGTTTATATAAAAATTTTCTTCACAAATTATTTTTGGCACCAACGTGTATTGTAATACAAAAGTCGTTGTTTTGTCATTTTTAAGATTCAAGTTAACATTTCCCAACGTCGTCCCTTAATATAATAAACATTAATCAAACATTCCGCGGAAGTTTTTCACGATAAAGAAAAAGGAGTGACGGATAAAAGAATTCCGATTCTAATATCGCGAATGAAAAAAGACCTCAAAATATTTTAGATGTTGAGGAGGGCTAAATAAAACTTATGATTGACATTTATATTCTTTTATCTATTATATTATGTATATGGCATATAAATAATTACCTTACTTTTTTTCCTTGCATAAGTTTTAGGTTATGTTAATCATACAATATAATAAGTATAGTATATGACACAATTTATTAAAGTTTTAACATATATATGACACCTTTTGTCATATATATGTTATTGATATAACAGATGAAAAAGCAACTGTATTCATTATGTCGATCTGGAATGCTAGCAAAATTTCCGCGTTGGATAGCAATTTGAATTCTCGAAGCGAAAAATTCACGTATCCGTTTCATGATGATGGGATGTTACCTAAAAATGTTTCAAACTAAGTTTTAATTTATTATAATAATAATAATATCCTGGGACAATATTCACACATGGCCATCTAGTCCCAAACTAAGCAGAGCTTGTACTATGGAAACCAGACAACTGATATACTACATATATTACTTTTCTTTTGTAAATACATACTTATATAGATAGTTACACCCAGACTCAGTACAAACAGACATGTTCATGCACACAAATATCTGCCCTGGGTGGGCATCGAACCCACGACCTGCGGCGTGAAAGACAAGTATCTTACCAACCACGCCAACCTGCTCGTCAAGCCAAGAACTGTAGCAGTTAACGCAATGTTATTTCAATTTACTCTTTATGCATATGAATTTTAATCATTTACAATTCATTTGTAACGATATATATAATGTCTTTGTGTGTCAATCAATTTGAGAGCATCCAGTCCGACTACAACTACACTTTACCAAGATGTGATAGATATCTGTAAGACAAATTACAAATGATATTACCTAAGGTTGCGTATTTCAACGATATTTAATATCAACAGACACAATTTAAATCAAATATAACAGTAACAAATAATCAATTTAATAAGTTTTTTTATAGCACAGGTAGGCGGACGAGCATATGGGCCACCTGATTGTAAGTGGACACCAACGACATAGACATTGGCATTGTAAGAGATGTTAACCATCCATTACATCGCCAATGCGCCACCAACCTTGAGAATTAAGATGTTATAAGATGTTATGTCCCTTGTGCCTGTAAATACACTGGTTCACTCACCCTTCAAACCGGAACACAACAGTAGCGAGTACTGCTGTTTTGCGGTAGAACATCTGATGAGTGGGTGGTACCTACCCAGACGAGCTCGCACAGAGCCCTACCACCAAGTAAAAGTAAATAAGAATATAAAAGTCATTTTTGTTTATAGAATAAAGAAAGCAACGAAGATACTCTTAACCGCAGATTGAAAAGTTTTCCGTATCTCCGTCTCAGTTTCACGTTCGGAATCTTCCGAAACAATGTAACGGACTTACTGATTAGCGAGTTGTCGAAAATTCTTAAGTCGCTTTTCGGATTATGGCGTTCAAACGATTTTATTTCTTACGGTACTAAATATAAGGTTAACTTCCGCTTTTCAATTTTTATAGCATACATAAAAGAGAACAATTTGTCTTACAAATGAGTTAATGTATTCGGACACGCATTCTTCAATTATATAGTCTAGCACGTGTTATGAGCAACTTAGATAAAAAAAACAGTGTACGGTAGTCAATAACATTGGGGACAACAAAAAGCAGCTAATTAGTTTTAAAATTAAATTATTCATAATTTTAATTTTAATTTTGAAACAAAATGCTTTTATATAAATGTACATACAATGTAATAAAAAAGTATGTATTAAGACGCTCTAAGGTTTCCGATTGTCAATTTGTTGTTCATTTACTTTTCTAAATTCTTATCCTTAATATATTGTATGTGTGCATTATGGTGTGCCAGAATCGCTTCAAGTACCAACAACTGTACAAAGTTTCAATTTAATCGGATGAATGATGTGTGAACGCATCGAATACGAATAAGGAAAAACACTAATTAAAGTATTTATATACCTTATTTGTTGGCTTGACTAAGTTTATTAAAGTAATAACAAAGCTTTCCGTAGCAGCTGTAAAATTATCGATGATTAAGATTTAAAAAAAAAAAAAACTGTAATGGCTTATTTAAAATTCAAACTGGAAAACAGCAATACACAGTATTGCAATGTACCAAAAATAAAATAAAAACATATTTGTAATTTAAATAGTAAATTTTACTATTTATATTTAACAAATAGATAACTTCAAAGTTTCCACTACACATATAATGTCTGGGAATGGGAAAGTGCATTCGACTTTTGTTGGAGCGAGTTTGAACCTCGCTATCATCTTCATTATTTGATTCAATACGTCACGTGATAAATCGAACATATGTATATGTCATTTACATACATTTTTGCGTTTACGAAATTAACAAACGCTATGAGATTTATCCGCTAAGGTACGGAAAACTAGGTTCCAAACATATGCAATTATGCAATCAATCAAATCTGTCGTGTGATTTTTTACCGATAAGATAACGCAAGGACTGTGTTATATAAACTGTTTCCATCAGAACCGCTGATAAACATTACGTGTATGACAACGATAATATATCACGACCTTGTTTAAAGTTTAAGGTAATTGTTTGCATAAGCCTAAGGTGTATAATTTATTTGTTTAATTTTTTAGAATCTACCTTACCGTGTGATATGAGATAGGGAATATGGTTTAAGGCCGTTTTGGTACGTTCAATATAATTTAAGGATAGATAATTATGTTTTTATGTTCTAAAAACAATTGTATGGAAAGAAAAAACTAATTGAATTGTTGATTTAATTCATTTTCATTGGATCATTAAAGTGTAGTTATTGATTTCTAACTTATAATATAAATACGAAAGTTATTTTGTATGTTTTTCAGTTAGAAAAGGGTATAGGCTACCTAACATCTCCTCCCCGCACCCTCAAACACGGGCGAAGCTGTGGGCAGAAACTAGTATTAATTAAATGAAAATTAAAAAATATATACATAAACTAGCTTTTACCTAATTAAGCAACTGTGCTTAAATATTTATTAGTATCCATTCATAATTTAGGAGTGGCTGCTTAAGTATAATTAAAGCAAGCAAAGCATCGCCGACCAGAGGAATGTGTGTTGTTTTTTTTATTTTTTTTTACTGTATAGGAATGCGGACTAGCGTATGGGCCACCTGATGGTAAGTGGTGACCAACGCCCATAGACATTGACATTGTAAGAGGTGTTAAACATCACTTACATCGCCAATGCGCCACCAATCTTGGGAACTAAGATGTTATGTCCATTGTGCCTGTAATTACACTGGCTCACTCACCCATCAAACCGGAACACAACAGTACCAAGTACTGCTGTTTGGCGGTAGAATATCTGATGAGTGAGTGGTACCTACCCAGACGAGCTTGCACAAAGCTCTACCACCTAGTATGTAGGATTAATCCGAACAGGCACCACTGAATTTTCTTGTGTTTAACTTGTGTTTATATTAATATTCAATTATATAAACACCATAAAATAAATAATTCATCTCATGGTGGAAAACATCGTGAGAAAATCTACATGCGTCAAATGATATTCTGTAAGAATACTGACTTGACTTTTTCTTCATGAGAAGATAACTTAGTTGAACAGTGGAATATTTAGGAGCAGAACATTGATAATAAAGGAATATCTTAATGTAACAAGTAGAGTAATTACAATCAGGTGGCTCATTGCGTCATCTGCCAATTAATTATAAGAATGTATTGTATCGGGATATGAATTAATTATGATGAATAATAGCCAAACATGTGATGCTGATGATCTGACTGATTTCGGCCACGGTGGCTATTTTCAAGAGAAATTATCCCGAGGCACGAGAGAGTACACATTTCGAACTTGAACTTGAGACTCCGGACTGCTGAGACTGAAAAACCCAGTAACTTTTTATTGAACCGACCTGGAGTTTGATTCCTGGACCTGGGCATCTGTGGCCTTATATCTAGCCACTAGAATAACGAGACAGTCACACATGTGTTAGGTATGATAAGAAACAACAACAGTTGTTGTGAATATTTTATAAATAATCCACATTAAGCATACACAGAGGAATTCCTCACATATCTTGTGTGGTTCGCTTGCGTCATATCAATGGAAATTAATTATCAATTTACTCAATACACACGTTCCATCCTACACGTAGATTACACACGGAGTTAAGTAGGTGTATTGTCACATTGGAAGTGTGTTAGTGGAACAGGAATACGACCCAACATTTACATTCGGCGAATACATTCAAATGGTTTATTCATATCCACGTAACACATATGAACACGTGAAGTTATCACTAATTACGCGACATGAAAATTGGAATATATAACGTTATCAAATAATTGAGTGTGTGTGTACTGAATTTCGCCAGTTATTCATATAATCTTATAAGAGCCAGCTTTCATAAATCTGTATTGAAATACAAACCAAAATTTGGAGCTGATTCTAACTGTGGGTTGTCATATCATCTGATACATGCAGGCATTTTCCACCGCAGATCCCGAGATAAATACTTACTCGGATTTGAACGCACGATTTTCATTTGAAGAACCATGTGCTCCTATCCACTCAAACGTATCTTTTCAAATCTTAAACGATTATAAATGGGTTATTTAATATTAGGCTATAATGGACATTGTACCATAAATCAAACATGTGCCATAATTTCATCACATTCGTTTTTAACACGGTTTATGACTTGTAATAAATGATAGTTCGAGTTATATTGTACTTGACCGACAAATGGAGTCACTTTCTATATAACGTTTGATGGTCTTATCGATCAAGTTCTCGTACGTATATCAATTAAAATGGTTTAACTGGAATCGGTTGTGAAACGACTTTTATGAATACTAAGAAGAAGCTTCTAAGGGAGTTACTAGCGGGAATTGAGCTTAGGCAATAAATATAAATCATACACATACATACATATATTACATATATTAATATATATTTTAATTTCTGTAAAAAATATTTTTTTTTTTTTTGCGTTATAACATTGCTTTATGTTATTTATTACGATACCGCATTAACCGTCTATAAATATGTATGAATGTCTTAAAATATTTGAGATATAAATATGCAATATTAACTTAAAAAGTACGTAATTTATGTTTCATAATAATTATTTACTTCTATGAAGAGTTGAAAGACGTATTTGTTTAAATTAAAATTTCATTAGATTGTAATTGAGTATGTTAATTAAATTATATTTTATTATAAGCAAATTAATTTGAAGAAGCGTTATTACAAAAGAATGCGAATATATTCATAAAATTTAATTATTTAAATGTTTCAATGTTAATTTCCTGAACCCATTTATATAAAATATCTCTTACTAAATAATCTGCAGAAAAATATAACGGTCAATGTTAAATATTTCACTTAATATCTTTGATCTTAACCGAAGATCCAATGATATTGAAATTAAATTTAATTCCACTGATACGAAACCGATAAGAGCAATGCACTAACTTCGTACGTGCATTTGAATGTGTCTAAAATTTTCCTAACATTTATTTAAGAATAAAACTCGTAACTCACCGCAGAACACGATCGTGTAATGTAATAAAGTAATATGCGACATTGAATATCATAATAATAACATTTAAAGGACACATCAAAAAAGAGTATCACCGTGAGTCGATTTTCAAATTTCACGTGTGAGATACGAGATATGAGATTTCCGAATAGCAATGCAGAATCGTTTTTTACAAGTGAAATGTCAAATAAATAAAAAAACTTTTCAACGTCTTATAATTAGCAAGAATTATGTATACGTTAAAGATTGTTACGTATTAAAGACATTTGACAGTTCTGCTAATTAACTAATCCATAATTAGTTTTTAATACATAAGATTAGCACACATACTATGTATGTTAAATGCTCTTAATGCTCTTTTAATCTTCCCCGGGCCACTTGAGAGTTACTCGTTCGCTAATTGCTAGCATTACTTAATGTACTTGTTAGGGAATAATTACAAGGGTCATAAGATGAGTGTGCGAGGGAGGAATTAAACAGACTTCAAAACTTAAGCAGACTAGTCGACTCGGGCTCAGACGTGTCTGAGAGTTCATACAGCGATTAGTCACGCATCACCGTGACTATAACACAGAACCTTGTATATAGTTGTAGTTAATTTTCGTTTGTGATTGCAGGCAGTAAAGAAATAGGAAAACATTTTATGAAATCGGCATTTATAACTGCCATGTTCACAACTGCCCATAGACATTGGCATCGTAAGACATATTAGCCACTTAGCCACTCCGTACATAGCCAATACGGTATCATCCTTAAGAACTAAGATGTTATGTACCTGTATTAATATTTACACAGGGTCTCCCACCCTTTAAACTGGAACACAACAATACTAAATATTGGTGTGTGACGGTAAAATATCTGATGAGTAACCAGATACAAACCCCAACATTAAGAAACTACATATTCACGTCACATAAGAATGATATTGTTAAAAAAAAATGCAGAGTTATCAAAATTTTTGTATAAATTTCCAATTATATAAGTTTTATTAGCAACATATTCTGATTTCAAAATATAACGCTCAAACCCAAATTCATTAAGCGTTACCAAGAAACGCTAAAGTTCATCATATATTTAAGCTGTAAAGCAATTCACAGCAAAATCTCATATTTATTGCTAGTACGAGTACATACATAAATTGCACAAATTGTATTGGCCACAAATCATTTGTCGATTGTGATTTGTACCTCTGTAACAGATAACCTTTATGTCCAGATATTGGCCAATACGCAAAGCGCATCGCACCACATATATTTTATGTGATTTGTAATATTTAAATTAAAATTTAAAATCTCAATTTAAAAAGAAAATATTTTTCAAATGGTCCTATATGAAGTTTTCCTTATTACGAGTATGTTCAACAAAAAAGACCAAAAAATATATAATAATAATTAATTTAGTAGAAATATGAAATAATTAAAAGATATTCGGAATACTCTTTCAATCACTAAGTTAGAATAATTACAAAGTTAGTTTGAGGAGTCACATCATAATATATAATATTAACCAATAAATTAAGATAGACCAAAGAGAGTTTCTACAAGTCGAAATTTTACGTCAGAAACAATAACTATATAAACAGGCAAGGTAATAAACAAGGCTGTTAATACAACTATTTCATATAGTATGCATTCTTCCTGCCTTCACCGGACTGCCTTGAATGCGGCTTGAATAGCTCTCGCTTGTATTCTAGGATTGTCAAATCACATCTAGATACGAATTGTTTACTGCGACTACATTTCAAGAACAGGTTCTATATTTAAATATTTAAACAGTTTTATAAATAACACCCGTTATTTAAAGACTTCGTGCGAGCTCCGTACAAATATCGTTAACAATATTTTGTTTTGAATTGATTTCTCCTTTACGAAACACTTTTTTTCCCAGAAATTTCTAGTAAAGGTTATTTATAATTGTAGTCTTGATCTTGTTTCTAGAAAATAATTTAGAATTTAATATTTATATATTGTTTCTGCATAAACGATTTATAGTATTCGCATATTGGAATATAAATTTCAATAGAAAACAATTACATACATGATAGTAAAAAGTAGACTTATAAGCAAACAATCTAACATTTTAACGCACTAATATAACATTATTTTATTAAGGATTGGGTAACAAACTAGGTGTTGTAGCCTTAAAGCATAAATATTCGCTTATTTGGTAGAATACCTAATACTAATAACAAGACCTAGGGCTATTACCAAATTTCGATTAAAGGCTTGTTTGACAAGACTATTAAGAGAGCGATTAAGTAAGATTAAGCACTAAATAAATTCATTCAAATAATCTAACGAGTAGATGAATTTATGAAATACTAATGCACAATATTAGTAATTGCTTGTGCAATAATAAATATAATTACCTACCTAATTTATACAAAATCACATGTTT
Organism: Nymphalis polychloros; assembly: GCA_905220585.2. Lineage (NCBI taxonomy): Eukaryota > Metazoa > Arthropoda > Insecta > Lepidoptera > Nymphalidae > Nymphalis > Nymphalis polychloros. The sequence goes on from HG992247.1 coordinate 9,693,881, forward strand.
TATTGTTATTGTTTCAAATTTATAAATTGTTTTTGAGTTTCTATTCGATTCTTATCGGTATACGCAATCAGAACCGGCAGGAGTGACGATTCAAAAGTATTTTCAAAAATGTAATATACAATTATATCATAAACAAGGTCCTCCAGACCGATTTCGGCCACGGCGGCAAATCTCAAGAGAGATTAGCCAACTGCGCAGGAGATATTATAGTGCACAAGTGTGTGCGCAAACACACGTGCACTTTCTTTTCCTTAGCTCTCATAATCCGATGGGGCGGCAATCCGACACGACCGGAAATAGAGTTCAGGCGCAGGACCAACGGCTTAACATGCTTTCCGAGGCACGGGAGTGAACACACTGCCAACTTCCAGACTCCGGGCTGCTACTGAGAATTTTCTGACCGAAAAACCCAATAACTATTTATTGGCCCGACCTGGGAATTGAACCCAGGACCAACGGGTCTGCGGCCTTATATATAGCCACTAGACCAACGAGGTAGTCATATCATAAGCAACTTATGGCCTAAACGGGTAATTAGTTAAATAATTCTGTCTTCTTTCAAATTTCAAATAAATAATGACATAAAGAGCGAAATCAGTATTTAACTAAACAGCCGCTAATCAACGTTTATTATTAAAGACATTAAATTCTTACCGTCTTTTAAAATCTTCCATCAAAAACACAATATATTTACCAAAAAATGGTAAATATATTTTATTTACGCCACTGGTTTTCATGTAGTCGGTTATTTCAGTTAGGTAATGTAAAGCAATACCGTATTGTAATTTATTAATTAAACAAATGACACCATCAAACACTTGTGCACTCGATCTAAAGCTGACTTTGAACCGTGTCGTGTTGCCTATTCGTAATATTTCGTTGACGCGTATTCGTGGTATGCATATTTCGAAATTTGTAAATGCAATGCAATCAAATATAATTTTATTCAATTAAAAACAACTATAATATACTTTTAGCATAATTATAAATAAGAACATGAAATTCATGCTTATCATGTCAATGGTCTAAATTTAAAGTGGGTGAAACTGCGAAATGGCGCAACTTATATAACAATATTATGAACTTACTAAAACCTTCTGCAAAACAAGCTATATAATCTTGTATAAATTTTATATATTTTGACTTGGTAGTTATTTCTCCTAATGTATTAGTATAAAGATAGCTACAGAAAGCAATGCGAAAAATCGCTTTGTAATTATCGAATGAGTCTTGTATAATAGCGCTTTCATATGGTTCGATTTTAGTTGGCCAACATTTGTTGAAATACAAAAATTTGAAAGGTACATATAACGATTAAGAAGAAAATTGAATCAACAAAATTTTATAACATTTATGACTAACTTTGATTCGACGACTGTTTATTCAATTTTATGAACGTATATTAGGAGGGTTGAAATCGATTTTGATTTAGCAGTAAAGCTACTAAAATCGATTCATGTGAACGCCGTCTAAGACCCACCTGGGTTCACATGCCGAGAACGTGTCTTAATTACATCGTTAACGTTTAGAAAACACTGAGAATGCAATTTGAAACCATTATACGTTATGTTCTATGGCGTTCTCTGATCATTATATCATAGCACAGTTACTGTCTGTTTTGTAATTATATAAGCGTTAAATATAGGGTTTATTTATAATAACGTAAATAGAATACAACTTATAAATCGTTTTTCACTCCCGATGTAAAACGAGGGGTAAGTTGAACCTGTGTAAATGTTTGTCTGGCTGTGCTCCCACACGAATGGACCGATTTTGATGCGGTTATATCTGTTTAAAACGTGATTGAGATGGTTCTTAGCTTTAAGCTATGAATATCGATTGTGACGTTTCAAGATTTTTAGATAATATTTAACTCGACAAAGGGTCTTACAAACTTTCACAGGTCCGATTGATTTGAAATTGCGATTCCCCCCCGTATTAAACTTTTTAATTAAATTTTAGTTATATGTCTTTGTTTTATTTATAATTCTCCTACATCTTGCTTGGATTTTTTAAATGTATTTTCTGTTATTAGACAACTAAAAAGTCCATAGACTGTGCTGCAATAAATATACGCAATTTTTTAAAAAAAGCCATAGGATGTAATGTATTAAGTCCCTCGTGCCTCGTCATTCATACCGGAACATTGCAATACGTACAAAATGTAAAGTATTGTTATTTAGAATAACTGGTTTGGTGGATTTGAAGCCCTATCACCAGTGCGATAAGTAACAGGGTAGTAAACATAAAATGATTTTAATTCAAGAAAAATATCTGAAAAAAATAAACGTCTTTTTTATTTACTTCTCTGACATATTTTGTATCTATTTTGTATCTGCTACATTTAATAAAGTATTTAATAAAAACATGTTTTTTTTTTATTAAACAAATATATTTTTATTTAATTGAATTACGCCTATTGATAGGCGATAGGCAGGTAATATTACGTCACATTATTTATCTGTGTAACGTGTTATGTAAACTAATCTAAATATTATTCAAAACGATATTAAAATATATACCAGCTATTAAATAGATTATGACTTTCATATGGAATAATAATTTGCAATTAAATTGATACAGCGTAACTAGCACATGCAGACCATTATAAGTCTTCAGGAATTCGCCATAAGCATAATATTTGCATGTCGGTGTATTTATAATTTACATACATATGCATGTTGCAAGGACGCAAATAATAATTGACAAAATGTATCATACTAAATGTTACCTGCTCGTAAATTAACTTTTATTCATGTTTTACTTTATTCATAATGAAAAAATAGTCATACTATTTTTTACCTTTAATTAAAAGTATATTTGTACCTAAATTATTAGTACCCTTAAACCCTAATTAAAAAATTTATGTACCTAACCGCGCATTCTGACTGTATGTACTATAATTCTATGCGAAAACCGTACGGTAATATAACACCATTTTCCCATGTGAGACATTTACAGAAATAAATATTATAACCTAACCTAATGATATTGATGAGTACTTTTGACCGTTTTGCTTGACTTTTGACTGTTTTTTAATATTGAAAATTCCATACAGACTCTCACAAAGAACATGTTACTTGTATTCCGCCGTAAATATATAGTTTTACAAGAGCAGTAAATAGATTCAAAGCACCATTCGTAACAACATCCTTTAGTATTGCCTCTTAATTTGTATCCGCTTGTACCATTCCGCATTCTCGAGTGAGTGGCTTGCAAATGTTCAACCACTGTATATAACTAGGATACAACTACAGTTTTACGATCTATTAGCAAATTGTGAGCTGAAATTAAATAAATCTAGGAGATTAATGCGTAGTTACTGTACTTCAAGTGGTTATAAATGCAAGAATAAGAATTGAGAATTTCGATTGAAATCTTTTACATTATATGCCAAAAATGTTTTGTCTTCTTCTGTTCTAATATGATGAAACTTTGGCGTGGTGTTCCGCGTACACTAGCGAACGCTTTGTGGTTCATATATAACAAGATTTTTCATTTGCATTTTCATTTCAGTTGCTAATATCTTCTAAAAAGTAAATACTAAAACAAATACTAACGTGCAAATTTGTTGAGTATCAGGAATACTCGGCAAATACCTTTTCCCTCAATAAGAAGGTTTGAAGCTTAATCCACCATGCCAGTTATGATGATAGATTGATGAATACACACGGATTTTCATCTGACACATTTCTTCACGATGTTTTCCTTCACCGCCGTTCTATTCACTGAGCAATCTTTGGCCATAAATATTTTTAAGTACAGTTGCACTTGTAATAAGTTCTTTATTTAATGGTGATTCATTTAATCGGTTAAACAGCATTGCCATAATTTCACGTTGCTTAGTTTAGCTGTTATTCTTTAGTTTAAAATATTTCACATAGAAGAATAATAGTACCTTTAAAGCTGATTTTCAAAAATAGAATGTTATTATTATTTTTTATTTTTTAAATCTAATCGAAGGTTTAGCACTACCATGAATTACATTTTATTTACTTTTTTTTTGTATTTTTAATCTTCTGCATTTCATTAAAGGTAAAAGTATAGAATATTTTTGACATTAATTTAATTCAACGCGATGATTGGATGGACTAGATCAGAGCGTCGCGTATACCAATTAAGGTCACTTTAATACGAATAGCTTATTTGAATTCTACCATATTCGTTATTTTTACATGGCCTCACTATTTATAATCAAATTGATCGCAAAAATGCCAGTCATTTTATTTGATTTTGTTACTTTATGTGTATTTAACGAGTTCACAAATTGGTGTATAATATAAATTGATGTCATTTGACATAGGAATTGAAGTAGCTGTTTAAGAAAAAATCTAATTCTGAATCGTGATTCAGATCTATCCAAATATGTTAAGCCAGCATTATAAATCCTAATGTTATTTTATAGGTCTGTTAAATGTTGCATCAGACCTATCGAATCTAAATAGCTAAGTGATTAGAATACTTATTTCAAATGAATATTTCAGATAAGCACTACCGAACTTTCAATTGCTTAATTTCATTCTTTGGCTTTCTCTCTTAATTCACCTAGTGTTGGCGTTAATGGAGAACTTCGTAAGGAAACCTACATATGTTGGAAAAGCACTGATGGTGGATAAGTTCCGAATCTTCCCCTCAAAAGGAAAGGACTTACCTCAGCAGTAAGACATATCCATGCTGTAACTTACCAACTATGTATCTATTATAAACATTAACAAACCTGTGCCCATGTAGTCAAAGTCAAAGATAAAAAACATTTAAAGGAAATGCAACTCAGTTCCCATGACAGAAGTGTGCGTCAGAAACGCTACGGTCTATTGAAATGTCAAACTAACGTCAACTTTGAAATTTTACCTCCCAATCAAACCGAAAAAATAAAAAAACATATTAAACCCACGTTAATATCATGTAAAAAATGTGATACGAGTACGACTTTTTTATTTTAGTGTTTATTAAATCATATTTTATTTATTCGTATTATATTTAGTATCTTATCAATACAGCCTTTATCTTATCTTTTAAGATGACAGGAACGGGACTTACCTGAAATAAAAAAAATTAAATATTTGAAACTACAAGCAGACGTATATTTAAACAATACAATGCTGTTTTCACAGCCGCTGAAGTTTTCCGTCAAACAATGTTTAGTATTTCTAAACATGCCAGTATATTGGCTGTTACAAAGAACTTATAAACAATGTTCTAAATATTTACATTTACATTACATGTCCTTAAATTTTCAACACCGTTGAAAATATGCTAATTTTCTATGTTATTTTTTAGTGGAAAAACCAAGATTATAAATTAGTCACCAAACGAATCGTTTTTCAAATTTTCTGACACTGTCAGTATTGTTTTCATGTATAAAGTAATGACTAATAGCGTCCCAAATTAATTGCGTCATTGTTTCAGTATTGTACATACATATATTTTTTAACACAACAATTTAAAACCTCTTTTCTGTGTTAGATATTATCATGCGTTGCATCGTTGCGTTGAGGAATGCTATTGTTTGTACTTGATCATTTTGAATATAAATACTCGTTACTTTCTTTCTATTGTTCATTGAAGGTATACTCGGTCATTTTTCAATTTAAAATTGACATAAAAATTACTGTAGCCGCATTGGAATAGGTAAGTAAATTAAATAAGCTTTTAATTGATAATATCTATAGTACGATAAGTGAACTAATACGTACGGTCGTTGTTTTAGTTGATATCGCTGGCGCATCTTGACTTATTCTATAGATTTATCAATCACTGTAGTATTACGCGTAATCACCGAGTTTTATTCAAGCGAGCCATACGGCGGCTATGTAGAGTGAACTCGTCAATTAAACATACGGGTTCCGGTGACACAGGCGCGACCGATCTACTGAATGTAACGCTTTAAAAATTCACGTTCTATACGGAAAATATCGGGTTGCAGCATGCGATGTTATTAAGTATTAACGCAAAACGTGTATCAGTCGGTCGGAGGGGCGCGCGACTGCGGACTAGGCAGGCGGCGGCGCCCGCGCACCTCTGTACCGACATTAGCGAGCCGTATCAGACACCAGAACAGAGCAATCAATTTATGCAAATTACCGACGGGATGGGACTGGACACGAATAAATTGACTATCAAGACCAGAAATGGTCGGATATATGTGTAACTGTCTCGGGAATAAATGAAATATAATCCTTTGGGTGCGCACATGCATAATAAACTGACGTCGCGTTCATATAAAATACACCCATACCATTTATGATAGCATAATTAATAAAGGATATGCTAGTACATATAGTATCTTCATAGTCTCGTTTAAATATTTATTAAAACATAAGTCTGTCCCAATAAATAAAGTACTTAAACACTTTTCTTCAGCTTAGAGTATTGCGTAGTATTTATCAAAGTGGCGCCAAAAGAAATGATTTCGTACAAACTGAACCACTGTCACAATGCGTCTTTTGGTCAGTCGATACGCGCCGCTGATCTTGTTAAGAGTTATCGCTTTGCTAACCTGTTACACGACTTGTTTGTGTAATTTGGGTACTATTACAAAAAAAGTAATCGATTCCATACTACTTATTCAAATACTGACTGACTGACTGCCTCGTTGGTCTAGTGGCTAGATATTTGGCCGCAGACCCGGTGGTCCTGGGTTCAATTCACAGATCGGGCCAATAAATAGTTATTGGGTTTTTCTGTCAGAAAATTCTCAGTAGCAGCCCGGAGTCTGGAAGGTGGAAGTGTGTACACTCCCGTGCCTCGGAAAGCACGTTAAGCCGTTGGCCCTGCGCCTGAACTCTTTCCGGTCGTGTTGGATTGCCATCTTATCGGATTATGGGAGCTAAGGAAAAGAGAATGCACCTGTGTTTGCGCACACACTTGTGCACTATAATATCTCCTTGGCTAATCTCTCTTGAGATTGGCCGCCGTGGCCGAAATCGGTCTGGAGGACCTTATTCAAATACAAACTGTTTTTTAAGGGTGTGATTTTGACCTTTGATTGCCATATCTTTTAGATAAATAGGATCGTATGTCTAATAATAATATAAATCTGTAAGTGAAAAATTATAAGAAAGTTATAAGAACTAAAATACATATATGTATATATATAATGCAAAAATGCAAATTAAAATATAAAAACTCAAACGTTATCAACACTTTTTTTTCTTTCTCTTAAAAAGTTTGTGTCACCCTTAGAAGTTCTACAAAAAACAACTTATATTTTTAATTTTAAACCTAATTGTACAATTTTATATTACATCTTGGCTATGTAAGGGAAAACGCTATTACGAATATTAGTAAACTATATATTTGCTATACATTTAAACATAAACTTAACTTATTAGGAATTCACAAGATCAATCTACAAGTAGTGCAAGACTTCGGCTTTGAACTCCACCCTAACATTCATACCTCAACGAGTTTCCTGTCAACGTCAATGGATATATAAATAGACAACATAATTGATGCCGTCAGTTGCAATAGAGTAACATTAGACTTTGCAAACCAGCCACATGCGTTTGACACTTTATGTCAATATGTACAGAATTGTATAGAAAAAAAAACCGTGTGGTGTCGTGGGACACCAGATAGGAACGAAGTTCCTTATTAAAAAAATATTAATTTCAAGTTCTATTCCAGGTATAAAGAAAATAATTATTCGGATATACATTTTTTATTATGATTTTTATATCGATAAAAATCAAAAAATCTACTTTACAAAATTATATTAACACCTTCATTTTGCCTTTATCACCTTTTAACGTTACGGGCGTTTATTGCCGGCTAGGTACCCCTCCGCAACGCCCCATAAGAAACTTCGTTCCAAAAATAACAATACGATATTCGGTATAAAAACATATTCGTTCGAAATTATTAAAGACATTTTTTCTAAAGGGCTTTTCTCCTGTCAAAAACATAATGAAACTTCTATGTGATAGTTTTTTGCTTTAATAAATGTATCTGGAAAAGTTACTATTACATTTATGATCCCCTATTATGTGTAATAAAAATCCTTCTTCACTTTGCATGATTTAATTATTCATATACTAGTAAATGTCATAAAAAATAGGTATATCAGTAGATAAAAAAAACATTGAAATGTGACTAGTTTTCCAATAAATACATGTCAGAGTATAAAAGATATACATATATAGCATTTCAGTGTTCAAAGGACATATTATATCCTTCAAAGGAGGCGCATTATTAACTTTTTTAGTAATAAGTTTTAACTAATATTACGCACAACAATCAAAATACTTGATGTTAAACTTCAACTCTGTGTGTCTATAATTTTATTAAACTGTATAATCAAGTACTTTTTAGACATTTCTTGATAATGATCTTGTATTTATTTATAAAGACAAAAGAAGACTGTTTGGCCATGACTAGGATTTAAAAGTTGCTTAAAACGTCTGTATACTTGAAATAATAGAATTCATTTATAAATTCTTATAATAGATTTTTTTTTTTTTTTCGAGTACATTAAGTACCTAATCTTGTCGCCACGAATGTTTTAAGAGTAACATAAAAGCTTATATTTTTTTTCTATATAAAATATGATCCCTCTAATTTATTTAATATTAGGAATAAATAAAAATATAATAATTTAAGATAAAACTTAAATTAACTCTTGCCACTGAAAAATATCACGACAATAATGTGGTCTTATATATTTTCCGATATAAAATATTTATATTATAATGTAGTTGACATTTATTGATTATAATTAATAATATGTTCAATGTAAATTTGGTCATAATGATTAAAATAATAGTTAAAAAATAACTGCAAAAATTGTAAGGAGATTGTGTTTTTTTTTTAAGTCATATTGTTTAACACTATTTTATTTAAAGGAAGGATTTCAAGCAATAACGGTATTATCATTTACAATACAAATAAACAATATTTAATATAATTATTGGCATAAAAATCGTGCGTGAACTAGACAGCCGAGAGAAAGGTGCCAATGAAAGTGTACTCGAACGGTTAGTTTCTGAAACCGCAGCGCGACGGATAACAAAATGACAAATCACGCGTTCTCGCTGATTCACTAAAGACTGCAAAATCGATACTCATACATAAATTTCTGAATCCTTAAAAAAATATGACGTACGAGCCGATACGGCCACGAGCGGGTTTTATTAAATATCTGCTTATTGATAATATCTTGTGAAAACTACTGAATAGATTTTGATATAACTCAGCATAATAAGTAGGTATGCTGTAGGTAGTAGTAGTACAATAGTTGACGCGAGAAATTAAAAGGAATATGTAAATAGTTACATCTGGTAGCGCTGCAAGCCTCCCTGTGTACCATACCTACATACCATAGACTCTTTTGGTTCTGTTCTGGTAAATGGATATGCCAGTGTCACCAATCATCATCTTTTATTTTAGGAATGTTACAGTACCGATATATGGCAATGGTGACAACTTACCGTCAGGTGGTGGTCGACGATCACACGCATTGCATGTGAAACATACATGTAAGGTAGCTTAACATTATAATATTCTCCATCAACGATCAAGTAAATTACAGTGATAAGAAAACTGATGTGACCTTGCTTGTTATCTTCTTTCAATATTCACATAGAAATTTCAAGGCGATAAGTAAAAGGAATTTTAGGTTGTTTGATAAGGCAAGAACTTGAATAATAATGATATACCCCATTTTCTTACGAGCATTTTTGAAACTGAGCAATTCGACATTATCTAGATGGGTCAGAAGCTGGATTGCTTGAATTAACAGCTAATACATATGTAAATGACTTTCTTCTTTCGATCGATTACAGGATTAAAGAAAATGATTCTACTTTTATCCGTCCCGTGAGGAGTGAGTCGATACGCACATTGGGCTAGTCTTTGTAATTGATCACTGTGACGAAAATTCAATCAGCAAACACCTAATGTAAAAGACAAAACAAATACACATACAATGATATAGATATTTGCTACAAAGAGGTATAATCAAATCAATTATATTTTACTTTTTTTTATTACATTATGGTTATATTTATCATTTAAGATCATAAAACCAAAAAAAAAACACAAATAAATACAATGTAATAATAATAGTGATAATTTATTTAAATTACTTTTAGTCTATTAAAGTAAAGCGGAGGTTTAATCACAACTTTTGATTCGTATTTGCATACGTAATTTACGTTTCCAACGCATAATATCTGACTGTGGAAGTGAAACGTTAAAATAACCCCCAGGTTAGGTGGAAAGTTAGTAATAACGTACAAATTACTCCATCCTTACTGCGGGGCCAATGACCTCGACAATTGCATAGAAACTCGACGATTGTCAATGTAACACGATCCTATCATTTAAGGACGTATTTATATGAGAAATAAGACTACCTCTTTTATGACTGTTATGATTTTTAATACATTTTATCAAATTTTTTTTAGAATTGACTTCAATCACAAGAAACATTCGGATGCCTAAGAGAATAGTAACTTTATATTTTTCGTATATAAGGCTCGTTATCTAGTATTACCTATTCAAGTATCCAATGGTTACCCACGTCAACGTGGTTTTCCGCCTGTCTGACCCTTCCGACAAATGCGGCGGGCATTTTGTTCTGGGACATCACTCGACTAGCACAAAGGTTCCTTATTGGATGCAAACCACCTTACTAAACGATAAATTGTAGCGGATTCTAAATTTGAATTGCCTTCACATTAAATTTTATGTAATTTCGGGTTAAAATATTTGGTTGAAAAATTTACTTACGTTTAAATTTAATAGTAATAAAGTTTTTTTTACCTATCCTTCATAATTCTACTTTCACAATATTCGATACGTCTATACAAAGATGGCTAAAAGCCAAGGATTTAAAACAATAAAAAATAATAATCATGGTCACGTCATTTTTCGAAAATGAAACGCTTATTGTGTTGCCTAGTATTAAAATAATTTTAACTCAAGTCCTTATGTGTTTTAATACACATAACATATTAATTATCTGTGTCACCAAAACTAAACATAAAGGAATATCAGTCGTGGAAATATATTTTCAGCCATATTTTTATAACACATGAATATTTCTATGAAGCGTTGCAAAAAATCCCCGTATTCTATCCGTTGCTACTCCGAGATTTGAATATAAAATGTCACGGAAATATTTTAACCGAGACGCTCGATTTTATTTCCACTTCAGACGTCGCTTTTGTCTTTCCAGCTCTGTAATTGCATGACTGGAACGAGAAGATCGGAAAATCTAGAAGGGTAATTTAAATATCATTTCTCCGTAATTATTTTTCTGTTTTAAATTTCGTATTTTTTTCAACGAAAATATCGCTTTTTTTATAAGTTAAGTAGTTTTATATGCTCGTGCCGCTGTGAGATATGGCGAATTTATATTAATTTTGATAATGGTTTAGTAGCTAAATTTTGAAGTATTATTTTCATAATATAATGTCGAAAAATATGTTGTTTGAAAAAGTTCATGACATCTACCAAACGATATGTAATCTTATAGTTATATTTAACCTAAAAAATACATATACAATATAAAAAATAGTAAATAATTAATACAATGTGATGTTTATGAATAAAAAAGTTAGTAAAATCATTTTTGAATTAAAAATAATTTTATTTCTTTTGATTATCACTGTTATTATTTTGACAAATGTAAACTACATTTAATATTAAAAGTACTTAATAACACAAAAATAGCGTACATATAAAATATATTTAAAGCATTTACGACAACATCATGCCTATATTTTGATAGGGAATTAGCTTAAGTACATAATCACTCTAAAACTATCGTTGTTTCAAAAGTAGGCTTCTGAGTGGGTGTCAAAGATATACACTTATTTTATTAAGCGGCAGCGCAGATTGAATCAAGGTTTGGTGATAGATGTCCATCTTAATGTAATAGGTTCTGAAATTGTTGTTTATTTTATCGATATACGCCGACAATTCCTATTATTTATAGTTTTTGTTTACATTTAAACCTTGCTAAAAATATCGTGGACAGATAAACTTGTTTACTCGGCGTTCACTAACTACATATAAAGTAGCTTAAAGGATAAAGTAATCGACTTAATAATTTTCACCTAACAGGTTTTGTGGATTTAGTTTATATTTTCACTCTAAGCCTTTAAATTGTTTTTAAGGATTTAAGAGCATAATATTAAAACGTTACATCTAAAAACCATATTAAAATCTACACGATATTTTGTTATCCCTAGATAGATAGATATATAGATAGTAGACCTAATAATTTTATTTTTTTTTATTTATAATTGAAACCAGTATTTGGAATATACAGGTAAAAATTGACAATAAAATATATAAATTAATTATTTAAAGTAATAAAACCTCTTTACACAATTTAAAGTATTGAGTAAAAATACGCTTTACTTTTTAACAAAGCGCTAACATATTTTAACTAAACCGCTAGTTTTTACAATAGGGTTGTATTAAATACAGCCGTATTGTCATAGTAAACATTTTACTCCACATACAATATGAAACATATGTAGTTAGTTTTGAATATACTGTTACATTATGGTTATCTAGTCATGTATTCACCCACCCCAGCTCTCCACTTACCGTTAAGTGATAATCCGTCAAAATCGATCAATAAAAGATAGGGATTCTAATGAGCTCTTTACCGCCTTTTTTCAACTTATATCCCCTATCTGATTTATAACAAAGAAATCATAATTTAATTCAAATCAATTCGGTCTTAAATTCTACCGTAGCTACATTCGATATTTTTCTATTTAAATTTGGAATTTGTAAATTAATTCTTATGTAAATGAAATAATAACAAGAAATACTTATTTTATTTAGTACCAAGTTTTGGCGGATTTTAATTTTATTTTATATGATATATCGTCGCAAATGTTTTACATCGTAATTATATAAGATTAAAATAAATGTAAAGCTACTATCTGTTACAATACAGTAACAAGAAACACTAGTAAGAATCTCGATATAAATAATTCCAGTCATTTTTTGTATCTAATTTAGCAAAACTATGATAAATTTGTATTTAGAAAATATTCGATGTTTTCAAGTAGGTATGTAACCTATAATAATTAGAAAATTTCAATCAGATATATCGATTAATCGATGAAATTGAACATACAGGAGAATGCAAACCTCAAATTATTTTCACAAACAAGAAAGTACTTTAAAAAAATATTACCGTAAAGGTAATGTATGCTAAACACGAGTAGAAAGTTATATTTCTAATATAAGAAACAACTGGTTTCCTAGAAATCATCAGTGGCAAGGAAATCGATTAAACGATAGCGGATGCTGCCGTCGTATACCTTACGCCAGTTTCATGTTATTAAATATAAACTTTAACTTCGCCGTAATAACTTGTTCTTACTCTAGTGAGTATTTTATTTTCTTACATAAATAACTTGCAAGTAAACTGTATATAACTTAGGTTAACTCGTAAGATGCAATAATTTCTACAAATACAAAACGAAAATATTAACAGCGTTAGTAAATAATTTCATAGTACATTAAATTACTAGAATAGTTGTATAACATTTTTCTACCTGAAAACCGATTCGTTTGAAGTTAAGCTTAGATATTATATTTACTACATATATGTGATATATGTTTATAATTCGATATCATTTTTGATTATTGCTAAGAATTTTAATATAACATACTAGCGTTTTGTACGCTTTATTACTCGCTGATAATGTAGATTTCCATTGGTGAAAGAATTTTTAAAATCGGTTTAGTGGTTTAAGCGTTACAGCGTATCAAACAAACGAACAGACAACCTAACTTTCGCGTTTATAATATTATTTAGGATTTTCGTCATAAATAAGGTTATCGTTGATAACATTGAGCGGCATATTTTTAAAATATTCGAGCACATTTTTCAACTTTTCCGATTAATCCCCAAGAATCTTTTAAGCTGCACCGTTATGCAAAATGTAGAGCTCTCGTAAATCCTACCGTCGCATGAACATAATGGGTCAAGCGTAGTCAGCTTAAAGAAGCTAGCACATAATATTTCTAAATATTTGAAACGACAAAAATGCATTTTCTATAATCTATATCATTTCATTCTCTTTCCATAATATCATAGTCTGATTAAAGAACCTTTTAATTGTTAGTACAAGCGCCTAGTATGCGATTTAATTGTTATATAAATATATTGCTTAACCATATATGTACTTGTTGTGCATATTTACGCGTTATTTAAAGATGAAATCAACGATATGTTGGATGCAACGATATGCGAAAATGATTTTATTGTATAGTGTTACATAACAATGCATCGGATAACGCTCGCGGCATTGTTTTCAATGTCTTAATATATGGAATATGTAGAGCGTAAGAACGTACTCAGTGTGAATATTATGTGACTTACATACGTATATCATATATGTAACTACCAATGTTTCGCTCTTTCGATTTTTTATCTCGAGGAATTAGAGTTCCACTAATCCTAGAATCGTAGTGAAGTAACAGTGTAAAAATATTCCCGCTAAAGCCTTCTCTCGTCTAACGGACGCGAGTTCACGTGCATTTCACTAATCCGAAACATGTATAAAGAAAGAACCTGTTAATATCCCGAAGACTATGGCTTATTGGCCTTGAAGCTTATTCCACCATGCTTCTCTAATGTGTTAGTAAAAAGTCTATGTGGCATGTTTTATCCAAAACATGTTATTACCTCAAAGATGTTTTCTTTTAAGATCGAACTCGTGATGAATACAAAAGATACACATTAATTTTCAGTTTTGCTTAATATGTTTACAATTGAAATTTTGTATTGTCAACGAGCGTTGTTGTAAAAACAACAACAAAATAATACGATGTCGATTTACTGCTGGTTACTTTCTAATGAATCTCAAACATAAACGCACCACTATATTAACACAAATCTTGTAATTGCTACCAGCTAATCCTTTTAAAGAAGTACGATGTTACGTGTGGAGCCCGCTTCATATGTACTTAAAAATGGCGGATGATCTGTCAAGTGCATTTGCCAGACCAACTCGTTCCGCTCTCATCGCTCTCAATTCGCAACTGGAAGTCGACGAGTTTTTTTATTAAACAAGCAATTTCTTTCACGCAAAAACGGTTTCATGACACTGATCTAGCGACATGTTTTAGGTGTTAATAAGCTTCATATATACTAAATAGAAAGTTCAATGCACTCCAGATTAATGGTTCACTTAACTGGTTTTATTAATAAATTTATAAATTCGTGTTTTTCCTCTGAGATGAAGTTTTAAACTAATTTATTTAGCGACTTAGCGTCAAAGTTTTTCGAGTCTGACACGGCAACGGCGTTGATTAAAAGAATTAATTAACGCAGTGCAAAACATTTTCATTAACTGGAAAAAATTAACAAACGGGTTATATTACTAACTAAAACGAAAAGAAAGTTAAACCCTAGTGTTATCTTGGTACCAAGATTATTAATTAAAAAACAACGACAGAGTTTTAAAACCAAACAATGGTCTACTTATAGTGGAAAAAATAAAATAAAATGTAGCAAATTTTTATTATTAAATTAATATTTTATTTTTAACATTGTACATAGATAGCTTACATATTATTTAATTACTTTTAGTCATGGTCATAACAATACAGTTCTCATATATAAAGCAAATGATATTAGTTCGTGGTACCCGTGTATACAGTACACAAGTACATCAGTAAATAGCATCAATTTCATCCCATTTCCTGAGCAGCTCCCTGTCACTGAGACCCACTCTGCGAATTATTAGATTCAATAAAATTACTCTTGGAGGTCAAATCTACCCATATTTCTTCCCAGAGAACTTTAGTTCGTTTGTTTTATTAAGAACGTGCTTCCTTTGAAGTTTATTCGGTTCATAACATTTTTTAAATTAATAATTGACGTTCTAAATTTAAACAGTTTTACCGACATCGAACTAGTTTAAACATTTAATTATGTATTGCCTTACTGGCAATGTTACGTTAAAAATACATTTCATTAGTTATATTCGAGGAAGTAAGTCGGTGAATTATCGATAGTCTTGTAATAGAATCGTATTCAATTATATCAAATTGTTTCGCGTAATTGACAACATCGCCATCATAGCCGTTGTTCGAATTCCATATTAAAATGGATTTAAATAATAGTTTATTTTTTTATATTAAGCGTAAACTATTTAAGCAATGAATAGATAGAAATAATTGCAAGAATAAATATTAACAACCTATAATTATGATTCAAAAACAAATCATTAAAAAAAAAAAAGAAAACAATTTATTACAGAGTTATTACAGATTATTCAATCCAACGTTTTCTGGGATTCATCTAATCATGGCATAAAAAGAAATGAAAAAATAATTAATTAATCCGCGATAAAGAAATGAAAATGATAAATAATCCCAAATATTGTACAAACATTGGTAAATAAACACAGGTATAATTTTTCCGTATTTTTATCTAAGAACAGAAAAATACGTCAAATTATTACGTTCTTATCAGATTTTCCCCAGCAAATTAATAACTTATCAAAATTTTATTAACTTTTTAATTTATTTTGTGTGTTGTGTGTGTGTGTCCATAATAAAATACCAATATTAAAAAAAATACCAATTAATATGTAATTCAAATTTAAAAATAACTTACTGTTGACTTTTACGTGTCATTTTCTTCAAAAGTTAGTCACTTGTCAAACAAAAACACTGGCAGTTACTGTTCGCTGGATTTTTAAGAAAACGCACCAAACACAAACACGAGCCGTAAAATTAAAAATGATATTCGAAATTGGAAATTTGGCGGCAATCGTCACATAAGCATGTTTCCCTCCGCGATCGTGTCACCACTCTCCGAGATCTCGACTCGATCCGAACACGATATGCGCCCTACTTCAACTTTAACATATCGTTTGCCTGATAGAGACCGCAAGTACCTTTCTCGTCGCTACAGAAAGAGACAAAAATATAAAGTAAATATTAATGATAGTTACAATATGTTTTTATCGTTCACAATAACTAATTACTAAAATATTTTATATATATATTAACAAAGTAACTTTTAATAATGATAAAGCTATTAAATAACTACTGCTCTTAGACGTGTCAAAGCGCCATCTATATCAAAACGGTTGCAATAATTCGTAACAACGCGTAGGAAATGCTTCGTACATTATTTCACATGAATGAAGCCATTGATTTGGATCTCTCGTATAAGTTTATACACATAGATGGCGCTACTATATTATCAACGTTAAAAAATATCGTTAGTATTTTTTTTTTATTAACTTGGCTTCTGATAAAGGCACTTTTCTACTGAAACGTGATCGGGATTGTATTTTGTAATTGTTTGTTGTATTTATTATTATCTTAGTACATAAGCTTACCAGTTTGTAATCCGTGTATCAAGTTATGTTATGTTTTTGTTTAAATAAATAAACTTATTATTATAATGCCAGCACTTCATAAGCCAGTTATTATTCGTTCTTATAATATATGTTGTCATAACTGCCTCGTTGATCTAGTGGTCAGCTTGTACAGCCTCTGATCACGAAGTTCCAGCATCGTATCTTGTTTCAGTTCAATAAAATTTATCGAGTATTGCGTCGAATTGACGTCCCATAGTACTATGAAAGTGTGAGAAAAGCGAGAGCACCTATTCATCTCCTTCTCTTTTATAGTCCAGGAATGTTAGCACCAAAAATGCGTCCGCTCTGTATAAAATCCCGCTACTCGATTTTTCGATTACTATTTTTCGATATTTCGACTTCTACTATTTTAACGTAAAACTTACTGTTTCCGAGATATTTGCAAAACGACGCTTTCCAAGATGGCGGCTAACGCTCGCGGTCTGGGATGACAAAAACTCCGCAAAACAGCAGTATTTTATACTTAGGGGATACCCCCTAACAAAATCCAATCGAAAAGTCGATTAGCGGGTTTTTGTACAGAGCGAATGTCTAAAAATCTTGAACTATTATTTTATTGTTAGAATGTGTGCGCACCAGCAGTCTTTCATAAGACATAAAAGTTTACTTAAAATAATCTTCGTTTGCAAGGTGTATTTTTTTTTTACATAAAAACGATTGTATCTTTGTTTGTGTCGTATGCTTTCATATTCATCCGACCGAATTGAAACATTGTACAACTGTTTTTGACACTTGAAATTCAATGAGTAATATATTCAACGTATAATAGGTGGAACACGAATCGTAACGGACAATTGTTTACGAAAAAACTTTAAAATTTCATTGCAAGTCATTGTGCTTTTGCTAGTATTTTACCTTTTGTCATCCGCTTACACTGTTAATCAGGTAGAAAAAACCTATTGAATGAAATGTTATTGATGAAGTCAATATTTTTCAAAACGAAAATTCGATTTAGTTTCTGGCCTTACTTGACTGCCTCGTGGGTCTAGCCGAAGCACTAGATTCAAGCTCCGGGTCGGGTCATTAAAAGTTATTGGGATTAGTTTAGTTAGGGATAGAGAACTTTCCCTGTGTGCCCACACACTTATGCACTATTATATATCCCCTCATTTGGCTAGTCTCTTGAGACTGGCTAACTTGGCCGAAATCGATCAGGACTTAATTTCTATAAACATTTTCTTCTATTTTAAAAATTAAACAGTTCCTAACATAACGCGATCGAATAGTAAATTTATATTAAAGGTTACCGTAGATAAAAAAATATAGTACCGCCTGTTAGCCGAAACAAGACAAAGCAATCGCTTTAGAATCAGATAGATCGAGAAACACAGAACGGGATATATCGACTAGAGTTCCACCCTCTATTGTTTCTATTATAATAGGACGTACAGGACTATTCTGTAAGAACAAAGTTTCAAGAGTAATGATGTGGCTCTCACAGAATAGTACTGCTGTATCAAAATCAATACGTAATCAGCGAAGCTCTTGAGGAATATACACAAAAATAAAAACTAATCGATCTATAATCTCAACCTTTTTCAATTTCGCTAAATTGTTACGATACGTACTGTATACCTAGTAAAGTACATACAAAGTATATCGCAATTCATAAGTATTTACCTACGTGATATGTGCTGGACGTTTTGAAAGGACTTCATTTTACATAACGCACAGTTGCAGTAAATCGGTTGCATTATATAGGATCACATTAAATTATCTAAAAACGAACAGACAATATTTCTTGACAGTATCAGTACAATAAAGGACATTAATATTCTTAAACACGGATGGATTTAATTATTTTTATCTTGTATAAGACAACATTTACTCGGTGGTAGAGCTTTGTGCAAGCTCGTCTGGATAGATACCACCCACTCATCATATATTTTACCGCAAAACAGCAGTATTTTGAATTGTTGTGTTTCGGTTTAAAGGGTGAGTGAGCCAGTGTAATTACAGGCACAAGGAAAATTACATCTTAGTTCCCAAGGTTGGTGGCGCATTGGCGATGTAAGCGATCGTTAACATTTCTTAGAGTGCCAATGTCTATGGGCGTTGGTGACCACTTTTCATCAGGTGGCCCTTAAGATCGTCCGCCTATCTATAAAAAAAAACACACGTACATTCAATTTCTAAAAGTACTTATGAGTAAAAAAGTTGAAGGCAACTTACACTTTAATTTTCTTCCCTTCAGCCTGAGAGATAGTAGCTGGAGGCGGCGGCAGGTCGTCCATCGGCACCTCCTCATTGGGTGGCGAAGGCGGGGACTTATCGAATTCCGCGATCGGCGCTAGTTCCGGCATCGGTGAAACAGAATTGCTATCCATCGCTGACAACTTTATGGGAGACACTTTGACTGCTTTGTAAACCCCGTCGACCCCCGCAATTGCCGGAGGATATAATCCTGTTCGAAATTCAAACACTCAAGCACCGGAAGTTCATATAATATTTCAGAAACAAATGTCTAATTCTCCGTTGGAGCTATAACGATATCGTCAAATCTCGAAATCGACTCCGAGCGAAGTTCGAGACCTGAAAGCAATTATCTTTATTTACTGTTCTTTCGAAACAGCCCTCGTTTCAACTCCCATTGCAAGATTACAGGACGGCTATATTTGTTTTGATTGCGAATTCTTTGACCGGAATAAAAATACTGTTTGGCTTTGCACATGATTACACTTTCATATAGAATGTTGATGAAAATAAGTATCAAATAATAATCTAGGTAAAGTACCTACGATTATAATTACATATTTTTTTGCATCTAAGTAATAAAAAAACACAATAAGCATGTAGATAGATACCTTATTGTTAAATATCTACTATAATAAGTCCATTGATTCTTCTGTTAATAAGTCGTTGGTAAACCCTTCACAGTAAAACGTCTGTTTCCGATAGTAGATACTAAAATTGTGGTTGAGTTAGACACGGAAGGACAATGCCCTTCACCCTATATTTATATATCGTTGGACATGACATCACTGAAGGGATCAACTATGGTGCTAGGACATCATTAATATTGGAGCTTGTGGGAATAAGTAATGAAAGTCGATTTACACGTAGTATAAACATTGCCACTAATTAATTATTTATTTATCGCTAGCTTCCGCCCGCGGCTACGTTCACTTGTCTGAGGTGAGGGGAGTGATATAGGCCGATTTATTAAGTCAGGATATACGCTATATTTATTCCAAATTTCATCCAAATGTATTCAGTACTTTTTGCTAAAAGAGTAACAAAGATCTATTCATCCATCTCTACAAAGTTTCTCGTTTATAATATTAAAAAGCTGAATGATGGTAGATACCTGGGCTTTTCAAATATTAATTAATTTTATATGGCTTAATATTTGACAACTGGCAAACCAAGCACGTTGGTAAAGCATGAAACCTTAATCGTATTGTCCAGTAAAATTTAACAACACAGATATATTATTTTGGTGTTCCCGTCGAAAATACATAAAGCTGTAGAATAAGGCTATTACAGGCAATTGAAATTTAAAAAAATCTTTTACATTTATATCGAGCCGAGATTGCCCAACGAATAAAATGAACACGTGAGTCCTCATCAAAGTAAGGCGAAACGTGATTTTTCACGTGTATTGAGTTGTGAACGGAAACATAAAGGAGGAGTTTCCAAATTCACTGAAAAACACGGCGTTTTATTGAACATTTATAATATACTTAAAAAATACCAAATATTTATTTTAAGGCTTACGTTTAAAATACATTAATAAACAAAACAAGTGTGGAGTTTCTTATAAAATATCTTATCAATATAAATAAAAATTAAGACAAGAAATCGTACAAAGAAAGCACGCTACAGTGAATGAAAAATGGAGTCCATTTTAATAGAATTAGTTAAGAAGTGCTGAGTCTTGTAAGTCCTAGACAGGCTACTAACAAGATAACAAGCGCCCGACTTGATTGAGCAATTTGTACTACGGCTAGTTATGTTTGAGGAATAATTGGTGAAATTAAATGGGAAGTGAAAACCAGACCAACCAGCTTCAATACTTTAATAAATACGTTTAGGTTTCTGGTCTAATATTTTTGATAGCACAGCAATACAATTAATGTATATATTAAAATTGTCTCTAATTATTGTTCATCTTGTATAGCTATGTTCAATTTTACGCATTTTTGGACTTAAAATCTGCAGGAGTTAGAAGCAAAGGTATAATAATAAGTAATGTTTTGGAACGAAGTTCTTTTACGCGGCGACTTTGTCTACCAAATTCGATACGTTGGGCGTTCGAATTTAGGAGGTCGATATAAACGAGGTTGACCTTCATTTTAAAACACGGCTTAAGTCGAAAAAATATCGCACAGAACTTCGTTCCTGACGGGGTATCACGAACGCACAATTTTTTAATGCTTCTTTTTACTATGTATAGAGGAGATATAAACAAATATTATTTGAAAGATATCGTAGATTAGCATAGGAAAAAATATCCGATTTCGTCTATATACGATACTTACCTAAGATACGATATATACGATAATATATCGTATATTAGATAAGTATGAATGATTTTTTAATTAATTTAACCTCTTACTACTGTTTGCATTTAATCCTATTCAAAATTTTAATGTTTTTAGCTAATAGTATTTTATTCGTTTTATTCCAATTATGTATAAATTATGTACTTATTTAATTCTTAATATCTCACTTTATTTGATTGAATATTTTAATTTTAATTATTATTTTTGTAAATTTGAATTTGAATCGTAGATATATTTTGCAACATCTGTACCTAATGGTTTTTTAATTAGGGGCCATTAATTTATTACGTAAGACGATTTAGGGGGGAAGGGGGGTCGACCATGTCTTATTTTTTTCTTACAAGGGGGTGGGAGGGAGTCTTAATAGTTCTTACGTAAGTTACTAATCGGAGATTAAAAAAATCTCACAATTATTCCTAAAAATAAAAAAAAATAAAACAAAGATTTATACGTCCAGTACAATTTCCCGATACATTGCAGATACTCATATATCTCTTTCAGGGTGAACCCGAGAGTATTGTAGCCACACTTCTAATTGCACTAAAACATATTACGTAACCCAGGAAGAAATTGACTTCAATCCTCTAAGGACGGCTTATAGTCGTACAGAATAAAATAAAAAATATTTATTTACTAGGAACTTTGCTACATTTAAACGTATTAAATTAAAAGGGTCGTGTTAATTGTTCAAGCATTTTAAAAAAATATCGGGAACGTTATTGTAATATATATATCCTTTAAATACTGTAACATTATTTATATACAGGAATTAAAGCATACTATAATCTTCGAAAACATGATATCGTAATCGTAATGTAAATGTCCCATTGCTGGGCTAAGGCCTCCTTTACTCGTGAAGGGAAGTAATAAGGACTTACTCCACCACGCTGAGGTTGTTAATCATATGAGTCAAAATTTTGCAGTTTGCCTCATTATGGTTTCTTTAATCGCCTTGCATGTAATTAATTATAAATACTTATCAAGCGCATGAAAAATCAGTGGTGCTTGCCTGGTATTGAACCCGTAACCTTCAGGTAAGAAGTATTCTAACAACTGCACCGAACCTGAACATGTACATATATAATAATAATAATAATAATGGTCCTCCAGACCGATTTCGGTCACGGCGGCCAATCTCATGAGAGATTAGCCAACTGCGCAGGACATATTATAGTGCACATGTGTGCGCAAACACAGGTGCACTCTCTATTCCCTAACTCTTATAACCCGATGGAACGGCAATCCGACACGACCGGAAAGAGTTCAGGCGCAGGAGCAACGGCTTAACGTGCTTTCCGAGGCACGGGAGTGTACACACTTCCAACTTCCAGACTCCGGAGTGCCACTGAGAATTTTCGACAGAAAATCTCAACAACACTTTATTGGCCCGACCTGGGATTTGAACAATGGACCACCGTGTCCGCGGCCTTACATGTAGCCACTGGACCAACGAGGCAGTCAAAAAAAGTGTACATATATACACATATAACAAATAACCTTTTTATAGGTAATTTGTTTTATCTATAAAATTAATGAACACTAATTCAATAATATAAAACAACAATACACACAGTTTTAGTAGCGAGGGTCTTTGAATAAAACAGGACATATAACTAAGGAAAGTGTATACCCATATTGTTGCAAATTACACCTCACGTCTAAGACCTGTATAAATTGTCTGACGCCCGCGGCGCGCTCGCGTAATTTTCTCAGTGCTACAACGAATGTGAAATTTGATACGTAACCAATATCACGAATGAAAGTGATACTTGGTCGCTCGAGCCCTTGTACTCGTGGTATGTTTACTAGGACGACGAGGTGCATTTGAGAACTAATGTTAATTACTATTTAATATGCATGTAAGGGTTAAGAGTGATTGTTATTAAAATTAAATCACTTTAATGAAGAGATAGTGAAGTGTCTATTAGAAACGTTTTCGATATATCACTGATATAACGTCTAGAGTTAAATATATAATTTGTTGAATAATTATTTTAAAAAAATAACTTAGCAAAGCTCTTCTTCCTAGGGCAATTATATTATCCTTATTTTCTCTCATATCGAGCGATACACTTTTGAACGTCGCGCGTCGTGAACACAGAATACGTTGGATTCGACTTTGAAGAAATATTTAAAGATATATAATATCTTGGTGTAATATTCTACCGCAAAACAGCAGTACTTGCTATTGTTGTGTTCCGGTTTGAAGGGTGAGTGAGCCAGTGTAATTACAGGCACAAGGGACATAACATCTTTGTTCCCAAGGTTGGTGGCGCATTGGCGATGTAAGCGATGGTTAACATCTCTTACAATGCCAATGTCTAGGGGCGTTGGTGACCACTTACCATCAGGTGGCGCATATGCTCGTACGCCTTCCAATGAAATAAAAAATAAATAAAAAAAACATAAAAAATATTTAATTAGGCCGTTGTTCTTTAAAATTTATAAAACATTGCATTTTACAATAAGGGCAAGAATGAAAGCGTTCTAAAACTAATCTCAAATAATACTCATGCAACCCAAAAACGCGTGAATGAGAAACACTCAAAGGATATGCTTCATCGTGACACATTACTTCCTGTCCTCATCTTTTAATTTCCTATATTTTAGTCTAGGGTTAACAAAGGGTTTATGTGACTCAACCGAAAAGATTTCAGCAATGCATACTCACCCGTCTGAAACGGAGTAATAATACTTAGGTCTCTTCGTGGACTCAGAAGAAGAGAAAGGATTGTCCGAAGATTGACAAAAGATACTTGAATTAAAATTTAAGATATGATGTCTTCTACAAATTTTAATAAATTATGTAAAAAGCTTGCCTACTAGTCATAAATCATAATATAATATAATCAATGCATGACACTTTTCTAATTTAAAAAGTATTACACGCTAAATTGTTTTCACATTTAAGTGCAGTGTACAATATCATAAAGTTTCATATAGCAAAATTTGCAGTATTAAAAAAATAATACACCAAAAGAATTTTTCCATTTCTAAAATGGGTCAAAACTCAAGATATGAAACAGTATTTCTCCGAGGAATCGCGTAGCTCGGGATAATACTGAGTACAGACGACTTTGTATAGCGATGCACATGTACCATATTGCATTGTAGTCCTTATCTTACTTGATATAAAAGCCATAATGGGCTAAAGCGAATGCCTCTAGATAGAACCGCACAGGTAACGCGGCGAGTGAGGCGAAGGGGCCTCGGGATTGTTAGCAAATGAGGTCGACTTGATAAGTTCCATTGCCATAGTTAAATATACATTAATATATTAATATCGCACATTTAATAATTCTCCAAGAAGTCATCCTTAAGGAAAATGTTCCCTAACTGTTCAATATCTGATTTAATTCTTCTGGCTGTATTGATCACTAAACGTAAAATTATTAGATGTTTCAAGTAAGGCCTAAGTAGTAACTAATTTATTTATATTATATGTGTATTTTATATTTATATTGACATGTATTTATTAGTTTATTTTTGGTATAGATTATTATTATAATGTCATTAACCTACCTCATATCTTATAGGTTATTCCTTACACCGCTGGTTGCCTGGAAGAGATAGCTGTGTAGCGATAAGGTTGCCATAATTGTATGCTACTATTATTCAGGTTGTCTACGTTTTTGTAAAAAAAAATCCGGTTTGGTGTACAATAAAGTATAAAATAAAATAATAGTAATTTCTTATACAAGGCAAGTAAAGGTAAGAGTGAATTAGAAATGGCAAAAAACAACAAAGATGATTTATTCACTAGAAAATAGCTAATAATATTTCAATTTAAAAATATATTTATGAATTTAATTCTACAGAATTCAAAAGTGATTGAGATGAATAATCATTATATTATTAAAACATAAAGATTTTTAAGCTGTGCTATAAAGTACACATAATTGTACGATACGACCTTATTCATTAACAGTAACGATATCTGATTCTCTTCAGAGTTCCAGTTTTAAATACCAAACCGATTTTACAGATGGCTTACAAATTGCATAGAAATAGCTTTCTAATTCAAAGTTAATACTAAGTCTGTTATTTAAATGTCATTGGTTTATTAAATATGTAACAACAGCTGTGAATATTATAGAGCAAGGCTAATGAAGCGAAATATTTATATGTTCTACCAAATGCCACTGAAATAACGATGTGACCCAATAAAACCATCTGTTTAAGAAATATACTTGTCTGTATCATCTTTGTAGTGATTTTACGACAAAATATGTTTTCAAGAGCATGTCATATTGTAGTTTATAATTAATTCTGAATAAAAGGGCTCTCGAACGTAAACATTTTTTTTAATTGTCCTTGTAGATCCTTAGATTCTTCGTCCAAACAAACAACACTCTTGAACATTATTTGTAGTGATTTTATGACAAAATGCTACCTTTAGTATGGTATAGATTTACCTATGAAAAAATTACTTTTCATGACGTGTAGTTTTGATTTATTATCACGTATGAACATGACTTTCTATGAATTAATAACAAAATGTAAAAAGTTACGAGATTTGCAATAACGACTAGTTACCTAACTAGTAAGTATTATCTATAACAATAATATTAAATATGTGCAGTACTCTATATATATCAACGAAATAGTATTTAACCTCTTACTTCCATAATTTTTATAACACACATGTGTTTAGAACAGCTTAAAACAGTTACATTACCCGTCATCCTGCTCTTTAAAACAGTTCCCGGGACACCCCGTCAAGTGATTATATGACTTGCGGCAGTGGATATAAGGGCAATTATTCGTTGTAGTAACGCGAGGAAGACGACAATTTGATATGGCCTCAAATCATTCCAATGCAATGGGGAAGGCTATCCTACGCGCCTAGATCCGGGCCACCTAACTCCGCGATTTATGCAACACATTGGTATCCGTCATGCCTTGGTGACTCCAGCTACAGTCACACTCAGTTTACAATTTCGGTAATGTAAATAAAGTTTAAATATCGAAAATCGATAACTACTTTTAAAAATAATGACAGTATTGAAAAAAAAAATCAACAATCATGTAATGTTTTTTATCGAGATCTTGTAAATTATTGTGACGGGTTATTTAAAAATATATATACGGAGAAAATCAATAAAGCTTTATATAATGATGTCAGTAACGCGAGCCATAATTACATACCTCCAATGTTTTCCTTCCTAAAAGCTTTTGCCCTACCGGGTATTCTTAACTTAAACGTTACACATTTAGTTACGCGTATATAAACAAGGATACTGACTCATAACGGCGTTAAGGAAATGACACTCCTGTGATGGCGTGACAGACCTGTCACAGAACACCTAAATATGACATGGGACATATGAAAACGCTATTTCACTAATTAACCAGGGAATTATTCCATTTGCGCCTCGTTAATAACATACTAATGATGCGCAAACTTTATGCTTTAAGGCAATTAACGTTATGTATAATAATAAATATAATTTATATTTTGGGATGGGCCAACCAATCCTATAAATTTAATTCATAATAGTGAACTTTCGAAATATTTGTCCCTACAGACTTTATAATTGAAATACGTATAAAGTTAAGTTTAGTTACATAACGATGAACGTTAATGTATTAAAAATATATAATTCGTTTTATTATTCAAAGTATTCAAGTATTTTTAAAGAGATTTAATAAAAAAACTCGGTCATATCGATTTTTCATTCATCAAACTACATAATGAAACTAGAAACACTTATTATTTCAATTGTAATCAATATCGTTAAATTATAAATATACTTAAATAAAAAGTGTTCGTAATGTAAAAGATAAACGTAACACCATAACAAAAGACCTAAAGTGGTTTATTAACTGCACAAACACCTGAAGGGTAAACATCAAAATGTAAAGAACTTGAGAATCAACTTGATTACACATCCCTCTGAAGCAGGCTGAAAGCAGCCGACTTCAGTGCCCCAAGTAAATTGTTAAAGCAAAAATATATTTTAACCCAAAGTGATTAGGTACAATTTTCTCTTGCGAATTTTGTTACAAACATTGAAGGGGTATTTATTAAATGTGACCATGGTTTCGGTATAAGTAGATGATGTTGGTTAAAGAAAAAAAAATTATTAAGCAGCTTCTTTCTTTGCTATGGAAAAATAATAATACTTGTTAAAAAGTTAAATTATTATCATTAAATGAAACAACGGTAACGAAAACAACTAACACCCCTCCAAGGCAGTCAACTGTCACACATTTGGAGCCAGTGAAGATGTCATCTAGACGTCGTTAACAAACCAATATTTGCATGGCACGTGAATACCATATCTCTATCAAATTTATAATCCTGGAACTTAGACTGTGATACTGCCTGGTAATAAACGTGCATACACATTAAAATAACAAAAAGAAATTAAGATAAGATACCACGTTTATGGACATACAAATAAAATGAATAACAAATAAAAATGATTATAACGGATTCAAGCACCAATAACTTCTACGAAAAATATATTAATAGAAAATATTATATGTTCAACGATATAACAAAGAGAGAAATATTTTATAATGTTTATTAATTATTTTAAGCTAACTAACGTGAGATATTAATGAGAACCTTATTTCAAGGGATTAAAATTAAGTTCAGAACATCAGAAATTCAAGTGATCATTAAACCCGGGACCGCAACGTCTATTTCGAACGGATCCCAAGTAAATATTTACGAACTGTCCGAGCTGTGTGGTCCCTTTTATGGTAGTACTTTTCAGTTTGTTTAAAGCTTTTGCACTTTGTTGGATTATAATAAGCATTACGCAATAAATTGCAGATTATGAAGATATAATTAAAATAACAGATGTCACTGAGATAGATAAGGTTACTGACCTTGGTAGCGCAGCTGAATTAAATGTTAGTTTGAAGTATTTAGTATTTCAAATGCAGTTATTTTATCAAATCTACGCATCAGTGTTTGTTTGGTATCACATCCTATTTATTTTGCAATGTAAACTAAGTCAAGCCGATCAATTTTGTCAGGAAAAACATTCAACACATTCATATAGCGAAAATAGCAATTTTGGCTACTAAATATGTTCCAGTCATCTTTCACGATATCCAATGTACAATGCACCACACCCCTGAGACGTTGAACTATTTATACACATCTTTTATGATTTTCGGGTGGCTAATTTTCACCTACATTTGCACAAAGCGACGGTACAACAAAAGCGCCTTAATAAAGGAAGAATAATGCTAAAATTAAACCTTACTTAAAATGGTTTCGTATTGAAAGCACATTACAATGTTCTACGAACTAGGGCACGGTGGGCTCGACGCGGGTAGAATTATTAAAAAAGGAAATTAAAGAAAACATTTAATTAGCGTTCTGTGTACTCCACTTCACTTCGAAGTTATTCCCGTCACAAATAAAATATTTAATTTCATTGCGGATTTTATTCGATTTGCAATTTAAAACATCGTCTATGATTATTAAATCGTATCGTATGTTATGATTATTAAATCGTATTGAATTGTGCTTTTAAAAGCAATATTATATTTATGTTTTATATGTAATGTATACAGAAAATGATTGTGATAAAGTATAACTTACATCGAGTATTGCTATATTGTATAATTTCAAACTATATTCCGTACTCCCAATTGCAGGAAAGTTGGAACAATTCCAAATTTAAGGAATATCGTATAGAGAATACAATTGCATTTTACACGTTTTGTACGTAGACATCAGATATAAGAAACATCTAAGAATACAAAGTGCAACGTAAGAACAAAATGAAAGCTACGAATAAAACTCTACATGAATACAATAAGACTTTTTTTAGAAAAATAATAATGCTTTGCTTATTATATAAAATATACCTACGAGTAAGATGTTATTAAGGATCGAATATAAAGATTTCTTCCGATGTTTTTGATGACAATTATTTAGAAAATACACCCTAACTATATTATAACTAATATTATAAATACGAATGTGAGTTTGTTTGTAACGCTTTCACGCCTAAACCACTACACCGATTTTAAAAATTCTTTCACCAATGGAAAGCTAGATTATCATCGAGTAACCTAGGCTACATTTTGTCCCCGTATTCCGACGGGAACGGGAACTACGCGAGTGAAACCGTAGGCAAAACGCTAGTTTATATTAATAAAGGCAAAACGCTAGTTTATATTAATAAAGGCAAAAGTGAGTTTGTTTATTTGATTGTTTCGCTTTCATGTCTCAACTCCTCAAACGAACATAAAAAAAAAAAAAAAAAAAAAAAAAAAAATTGTCATGAATACAGAAAAGGACATAGTGTACCTAATACCAGTACCACTATCACCCTTTAAACCGTCACATGGGCGGAGCCGCGGACAAAAAGTAGTTTACAATATTTATAGGAAGTAGCAGATTTACAAAGGCGAAAAACGTTTGCAAACAATCACAACTCGATAGTGTAATACTACGAGAAAGTAAGAGTGGCAAAACGTATAAAATCGGCAAGCTGCCAGCTGGTCATTCACGAATTTTATAGCCAATACGACAATTTCACTGAGAAAATGGGTGAGGCGTTAACGTTTAACGTTTGAAGTACATTCAGTATAGTAGAATAGTCACATGTACCTTTTGGACAAATTGAGAAAATGGCCGCTTCTACTAAATGCTTTCAGATATATTTTCACCACACTCCACTACGTGTATGGTAATGTAAAAAGTATATTTGAAAGAGTTCATGAACTCTTGCAAGTGTTTCGCGATAAACGTTTACATTTACCTACTAACATAAATGAAATGAATATTATAAAAACTACAATAGCTCGATATACATTCATCAATTTTGATATACGGTTATAGGTAACGATCGATCTTTATATAGCGGTAACATTTCATTTGTAATTTTAAATATATTTATATTAAGTATAAATCTTATACTGCCTCGTTGGTCTAGTGGCTAGATATATGGCCGCAGACCATATATGGCGGTGGTCCTGGGTTCAATTCCCAGGTCGGGCCAATAAATAGTTATTGGGTTTTTCTGTCAGAAAATTCTCAGTAGCAGCCCGGAGTCTGGAAGTTGGAAGTGTGTACACTCCCGTGCCTCGGAAAGCACGTTAAGCCGTTGGTCCTACGCCTGAACTCTTTCCGGTCGTGTCGGATTGCCGTCCCATCGGATTATGAGAGCTAAGGAAAAGAGAGTGCACATGTGTTTGCGCACACACTTGTGCACAATATCTCCTGCGCAGTTGACTAATCTTTCTTGAGATTGGCCGCCGTGGCCGAAATCGGTCTGGAGGACCTTATTTATAAATCTTATATTATTAAGAGCAATATTTATATGTTATAGCCTATAAGTAGTAGTACGAACTCGTTTGTTATTTTCTATTTATTACTATAATTTTATAATTATGTTGTATTGATGTATAAATAATTGAGAGCGGAGAAGGAATCTCCCATAACTTTATCGACGATGATCAAGGAACTTGCAATATGTTATTTGTAACACAATAAATGTTTTTCTAATAGTGATTGCGAAATACAGTAGAGCATGCGCGTGCGCCGTGAAAGTACGATACGCGGTGTGCATTATTTGTTTTAGTTTATCAAGAACTGTATTCGAAATTAGACTTGCCAAGAACATGAGATAAAAATCTTTCCATTAATAGAAATATCAATAAAATATATATACATACCTACATAAAAGAATAATTGCAATTATAAAATCTAAAATGAAAAATAATTTATGTAATATAGTAAGTTTGTACTGGTTAAAACCTTACCAATAAGGTCCTCCAGACCGATTTCGGCCACGGCGGCCAATCTCAAGAGAGATTAGCCAACTGCGCAGGAGATATTATAGTGCACAAGTGTGTGCGCAAACACAGGTGCACTCTCTTTTCCTTAACTCTCATAATCCGATGGGACGGCAATCCGACACGACCGGAAAGAGTTCAGGCGCAGGACCAACGGCTTAACGTGCTTTCCGAGGCACGGGAGTGTTCACACTTCCACCTTCCAGACTCCGGGCTGCTACTGAGAATTTTCTGACAGAAAAACCCAATAACTATTTATTGGCCCGACCTGGGAATTGAACCCAGGACCACCGGGTCTGCAGCCTAATATCTAGCCACTAGACCAACGAGGCAGTCTCAAAATAGACTAGTTTTGAAAAGAGTAATCCATCATGATTATTAGTTTCAAGGAACAATGTATGCATTCATAACGTAATGAAGTAACAGTAACGTGAAGTACATATAATGCCTAATTAACACGAAATGCGTTTCGAGTTAGATGTTTCTAATATAGATACTAATATAATATTTGTTTACACCGCGCCGTAACAATTGCAGTGAAAGTGTGTACAATAAAATGTTTTAAAGCGTTTTAATTATTTGGCTTTGATTGCCATAAAGTTGTAATAAAGCAAATCTAATAATAATTCGTTAAATGAAATACACATTTATATTATAATGAATAATAAATAAAAATTTAATTTAAATAATTGAGATTACATATTTCGTAATTATCGATAAGAAGCTAATTATTGCAAATATAAAATCGATATGTACGCTTAATGCGTTCTTCAATAAAACCGTCTAACTTTGCTTCAGGTATTATTAACACTTCTGTGGCGTATCCCCGTGGCCTATTTGTTCCGAGAGCTCTCATCTACACTCGTATGTGCACGGGAAACGTTGCGGGCTCATTAGCGTCGGTGTAACATGCGCCCCCTTACTGAACCGAGTGAATATCTTTATCGCTTTCTATTACATCAAAAGAGTTTTTTTAAAAATTAATATGTAAGTTAAACATTATATGTGATATATATGGAATTATAATAAATATTAATATAAAAATACATCCGATTAAAAGATAATATGAAAAAATTGTACAAGAATAAAATAATAGTTTTTAAACGCAGGCTATTACTTGCACCGCTTTATGCGTCGGGTTGAGATAGCGGACGGCGAGGGATGCTGCGCGCTACAGCCTCCGTCACGGGCGTAGTACGAACAAAGCGTCCCGCCCTTCCCGCTTCCGACCGGTGAAAATTCGCAACACAATAAATTAAACCCGCACTGTAATTCTCAATGGAGTTGAAACGAATGCTAAGAATATTAATAAGTTTTTTATATTATACATATATAGTAGTATACTTGTATTGGTATTTAATGCGTGGGAGCGTATGTCGTACGTGTGAAGTCGACAGCGCGGCTAGCGAGATACTGGCAGCCTCCGAGTGAGGGGGCGCGGGGCTGCGCGGACTACGCTTTCATTAAGGACAATCGTAGCACATAGCTACGGTCGCCGCCCGGCTCAGATAAGCTCAGCTTCGAGCCCCCGGGGCTATTGGGAAGACTAGTGTACCGTACATCTAAAGCTCCTAGCTTTCGTTTGGAGAACACTAAACTGAACACACTATATAGAATTGAACTAAATTACAATTGAATTATATAACAATTATGATTAATAAAGGATATTTTTATATACCTATCAAAATTATTTATAATTATAACAGTTAACATTTATATTGATTTTAATCTATTACCTTATACGTGATTATTCTGGATATTAACTGCACCCTGGACATACGTCCTTTACGGTACTTAAATCTCTAATAATTGTTTTAGACTAATTATTGCATGTTAAAGTTTCAAATCCTGAAAGTTTCGCTAAGTCTATACCAGTATCGTGTGTACTAGAACTAACTCATCTGTAACTACACGGACTAACTAGTTGACTATCTAATGAGTTTGTAGTCACTTCATACGGATATTTTTTTTTCTTTAAATCGAAAAACTTATTCAGTAAATAGTAGCTAAAAATTAAGATGTCTATAAAACTTACAAAAATATACTTAGATTCGGTTGGCTAGATCTAAGTTTGGTATTATTTTTTTTTAAATCATATACTTATTTAAAACTACTTAGCACATCCTTATTACATCTAAAACTACTTAGCTTAAAAAGGCGGGTTCAGCGCGATAGATTTTAATGTGTCACGGAATCTTCAAAACTCTCCTAATCCGAAATATCTTTATTTACTTTATCAACAAAATACATGTATAATTTTGTTTCACTGTTTGTTTCTTAATTAAAGAATTTCATAAATTATATTGTCATTTATAGTCTGTTATTCATTTTCATCGTCTTTGTTTTATGTCAAGTGGGTACTTTAGCAACAAATTAAGCAATTGTCACCTTGTTTCTTTTCTTAAATTTTTTTAAGCATTTTTGGGGTTTCGTCATTATTTAACTTTGCTTTTGCGTTGAATTGTTTCAATATTATTTTATAAAAAATCTTAAGGCTCTTATTATTTTTATACACATATCTGACTTCTCACATCTTTCCATCCTAAACGAACATCGACACCAGCATTACTCTTAAAGGTGTCTGCCCACTATACCGTACCATATCATGACCGTGCTATGAACGTATTGAAAAGCAATACGCCCTATTATGCCCACTAGAGCGTATCGATTACGTTACCTTACGCGTGTGTGACGGTTTTAGTGACGGTAGCCTCCGCATATCATCTCCGTATCATCCGCGTGTCATAACCGTGCGGTTTCCGCTATCGTGTTTGTAGTAATTCACCTGCTTTAGTGTGAAGCAGACGTGTCAGGAAAAGCGAGCGATTTCTTTTGCTGAGTAAATTATTACGGAATTGGCAATGATAGCCATTGTTTTAGACGAAGAAGAAGAAAGAGAAAATAGTAGATATATAATTTATAATATTTAATTTATATAACTTTCAGCGCTTACTTCAATATAAATACTATTTTTCATAGCAACAATACGGTTTTACTAGAAGTCACTCGATAACTGATGCCGAAACATCACATCTTAGACTTTCCGTATATTATGTTATCCGAAGATGTTAATTTAATTGTATAGATTTTTGAATATACATTTTTCTCTAAGCTAAAACAATAGGGTATTTAGGTAAATCTCTTGATCTCATTGCTTCATACCTACTTTCTTAAAATATCTCCGCGGTCGGCCCGAGCAATCGAGGCTCTAGAAAATTACATATTGTGAACCAAAATGCGTAAGTTTTATTTGAATAACTCAAGTCTCAAAAAGCATAAACTTCTTTAAGTCGACATTAGTCCAGGTGCAAAATTTTCCATAAGGGTTCGTGTTATCGTTGCAACATAATTTTTTGTCTAATCTGTTAATCGTTGTCCTTAATTATAGTTATATAACTAAACTAAACTTAAAATTTAAATTATTTTAATGTAACGAAAATAAACCCTTAAGCCTGTAGTTACTACACCGCCTCGTTTGTCTAGTGGCTAGATATAAGACCGCAGACCAGGTGTTCCCGGGTTCAATTCCCAGGTCGGGCCAATAAATAGTTATTGGGTTTTTCTGTCAGATAATTCTCAGTAGCAGTCCGGAGTCTGGAATTTGGAAGTGGGTGGGTACACACTCTCGAGCCGAATCTCGGAAAGCACGTTAAGCCGTTGGTCCTGTGCCTGAACTCTTTCCGTTCGTGTCGGATTGCCGTCCCATCGGATTATGAGAGCTAAGGAAAAGAGATTGCATCTGTGTTGCGCACACACCTGTGCACTTTAATATCTCCTGCATAGTTGGCTAATCTCTCTTGAGATTGGCCGCCGTGGCCGATATCGGTCTGTAGGACCCTCTTATACCTACTACACCGGCTCACTTACCCTTTAAACCGGAACACAACGATACATTATTGCTGTTTGGCGGTTAATATAGTATTTCATCTGATATATAGATATTATGGACCGGGAGATACTGACACAAATTTTCCGGGCATTTGTACCAGTATCGACTCTTGAGGGGTCTAATGACGCAATGACGAAAAGGAAAATGATGGTCATAGCGCTGGTAAAAATAAAAAGTTATTAAAAGTTAATTACTGTTTGATTTGACTTTGAAATCGATTATCGGGATTTTCGATTATACGGAATACCCCTGGGTTTA
Source organism: Nymphalis polychloros (assembly GCA_905220585.2). Taxonomy (NCBI): domain Eukaryota; kingdom Metazoa; phylum Arthropoda; class Insecta; order Lepidoptera; family Nymphalidae; genus Nymphalis; species Nymphalis polychloros. The sequence goes on from HG992247.1 coordinate 9,729,676, forward strand.
TTTAATTCGGATAATCGGGATTCCGCTGTACTTACATATAAACAGACTTATGTAGGCACCTAGTCTCATATTTTACATGTCAGCCTGAATTGCAGCTAACTGTAATAATAATAATATAGTTAACGGTAAGTCCTTTGTAGCACTGGTATCGCGGACGAGCCTTTTTAATACCTCGTCTTGTGCTAAGCCACTTTTCAAAACGTATAGAATAATATAAAAGTATACTACTTATACTGTACTTCCTTGTACCACAAACACAAAAAAAAACAGGGGATAGGATGGCAAGGAATTTCATAGGTAAGCTGCGAAGAAGAACGTGAAGGAATTTTAAAGAGAAGATCACGGGAATGAATTTTGCTAAGAAATTAAAAACAGGGTTTAAAATTGATACATGTTTGATACGATATAGAATACTATAGAGATATATAGAAAGTGAGTATTCTAGGAAAGCATATTGGGACCATTTTAGCTCGCATTTTTATATAAATTAATTTGGAGTTGCCAATGATTACAGCTTGACAATTGACGTTGAAAGTTTAACTTTTAATCCATATGAATTTCTCAAATCAATATTTTTTATATTTAAAGACAGTTAAGTTAATATATGTACTAACTATAGCGTCATTTTAATAGTTTCAATTGAGACTAAATCTGGAAATCGTCAACGTTCAAGTGAGAAAAAATAGCAAACATATAAAAGTTCAAAATAAAAAATGTAACAGTATACTTTGGGGTACACTGGCAGTTTCTTTTTATCAATCTAACAGCATATTAAAGCCAAATTATTTAATCGGTAAAAATAATTGTTACTTGCTTTGATTCGTTCAATACTTTGATAAAGCCAGTTAAACTAGAAAGGCTGACGTTCAGATGAGTACATTTGCTGCCCAAATACCGTCATAGGTATTGCAAAAGGTGACATGCTTGGTTTTCATAGAATATGTAGCACTTGCGGTATCTCTGTCTATATAATTTTATTATGATTTATGCAACGCTGATATGCATATGCACCTGTTTTCTTTAAATCTTACATTAATTAATGTACACTGTTATTATGTTACATGTTGTATGTTACATTATTAATGTTCTATTGTAAAATGTAGAATAAAACGAGACACAAATTAAATAAAAAATACATTTATTCAGCACGGTCATTATTACTAATTATTTTTATAACAATTTAATTTTTCTTAACCTTATTTTTATTAAACTTGTTTGATATACTCGGCTTACTCGGCTTTGGTCCACCGATTTTTTTTTCATTTAATTGTCCAACCTGCTTCTTCTTTTTCTTATTTTTAAGTTTTTTCGCTGCCTCTATCTCTATTTTGTCAGTAATCTTTGCTTCATTTTTATTGACAACATTTGCTTCTAGTTTGTTCAAAGCTTGCTTCTTCTTTTTTTTGTTTTTATTTTTATTATTTCCTGGACTTTGATTCTCTGTAATATCATTAGTTTTATTTATGACTTCTGTTTTCTTTTGATTCGGTACTATTTTCGGTTGCTGTGCAATTGGTGCGGTTGTCACGGCTGTACCTTCTTGAATTTTTATTGGAGTGGCCTTTACGTTGTTTTTATTTTCACTGCCTTCCTTTGATTGAATATTTGATTGTTTTGAATTTTGAGTACTCTGCTCACTTTGGCCAGCTGGATTTTTCTTATTTTTCTTTTTATTGCGTTTTTTCTTTTCATTTTTAGTGTTTGTCTTTTCTTGTGTTTGCTCTGCATTTTGTTTCGTCTCTTTCGAGTTTTCCTTTGTTACTTCATTATTTTTATTAGTTGCTTTTCCTCTGAAAGGTAAAATTTTAGAGCTGTTAGCATATAAATAATTATAAATAATTATAGCATAATAAGAATTTATTACTAATATGTATTTATGTGAATATCATTGCAAGCAAAACAATAATTGAATTTTTTTTATTATAAAAATAAATATTAATAAATTGGAACTAATAACTTTATATTAATAATAAAATCACACCCGTTAACAACTCCTGCAGGTTTACTTTTCTTATTCTGTGGTTCTATTTTACTAGTCTCTGCTGGTCTTTTCGCGGGCTTTTTTATTGCTTCTGTTTGTTCTTTCGGTGTTGCATCACCGTTTTGTTGCACTTCATCACCTTCCTTTACCTCCTCTTCGTCTTCTTCATCGTTCACAACTTGAGGCTGTCCAAAAACAAAACCATTCTAAAATTTATCAAAAATTCTATGCTACTATTACTGTAGGCTCAAATTCTACTTTTATTTTTATATATTAAAGCATTTGATTAGTTTGGAATAAATGGAATCAATATAACAATTAAATTCAATAATAACATGAGGTACTTTTGAGGCATTAATGTAACCGTAGATGTTAGTTGATTAAATACATAGTTAATTGACTTTGTGATGACATTCTATCCTATATCTGTGTCTTAATTCCTTTGTCACTTAGACTGAATAAATCATACTACAGACAAACAATCAAAAACTAAACTAAAAATAAATCACTTCTTATAACGTCAATGCGACGTCAACTATGTGATGCATCAAAACTAGTTAAAACATGTTATGATCAGTATACTCACAATGACATTAGAGAACTTCTTTAATTTCGCTACATAAAATCCATCCATGTTATGTGTGTGTGGGTAGAATCGTCTTGTTAACTTAAGGGATGGGTGGAACCTGTGATGTCTGTATTTCACAAAACCCTCAGTACCAAAGTCAAGACCGGTTGGGACTAATTTCACATTGCGTCTTTTTAATGCGTAATTTACTACCCATTCATTCTCCTCTGGTAATATAGAACAGGTTGAATATACAATATAGCCACCAGTACTAGATTTTGCATTGCAACAATCTATAGCGGCTAGTAACAATTGTCTTTGCAAATTAAAGCATCTTTGAATATCTTTTTGATCCTTTGTAGTTTTAACACTAGGGTCCTTTGCGATGACACCTGTACCAGTGCAAGGAGCATCAAGTAAAACCCTGTCAAAGCCTTTGATTACATCTGGGAATTGTCGACCATCATAGTTACAGATAACTGCATTAACAACTCCCAATCTGTGGAAGTTGCCAACAACAGCCTTGGTCCTATCCTTGTTAGCGTCATTGGCAAAAAGTGACCCTGTATTTTTCATAATAGCAGCAATGTGAGATGCTTTACCACCTGGTGCTGCACACATATCTAAAATTCTCTCATTTTCTTGTGGTGCTAACGCCATAACAGGTAGAAAACTTGATGCTCCTTGTAAAATATAATGACCAGCCAAATACTCAGGGGTAGCACCAATCGGAACTGTTGAACTGTAAATTACAAGCCCTACTTTACTCCACTTCCCTACTGGATCTAAATTAACGCCCCTGTTTATTAGAGCTTGAGCTAAGTCACGTCTTCTGGTCTTAAGACTATTAGTTCTTATTGTTAATGGCCGAGCAACTTCACTCGCTTCGAGAAATTCAACCAGCTCTTGAACTGGGAACATTTGCATTAAAACCTCCATTAAAAATTCATTATAACTGTAGTACACACATAAATCTTTCAATAACAAATCTGTATATTCACAACGAGATTTGCCTTCCTGTTTCAATCGATTAAAATCTCCTAGAACTGTGACAACATCTTTTATCCTCTGATGAATATCTTGCAAACTAGTCGGATTGTCTAATTCTTCTTGACTTGGAAATGCAAATACATCCTGTTTAGCAATATTTAGTTGTAGCTCTTCGTCAGCTAACTTTTTGTCTAACTTCTGTCTCTTCTTCAACTTAATATTTGCTTTTTCTATAGGCAGCATATCATCATCATCATCACCATCATCATCATCATCATCTTTCTCACTTGAATCAGAGTCATAAGTCATTTTGTTTGAAACATTTGTGTCATCCTCCTCTTCATTATCTTGATCATTATCTTGCTCATCATCTGTATCTACAAATAGGTCATCAAGTTTGCCAACCTATAAATTCCAAAATAATAATAAAATATTAATCAAACACTATAAAAAATCTAGACTATAAACTATTTGTACCATAAGCAATATTCCTGTAAATTTTGTAAATATATAAATATAAATATTTTACTGTATGATGATCAATGCTAGATATTTATATTGTTAATATATAACATATAGTATGATAATAATTAATTGAATATTAGATTTGATAATTTAATTCTATGTAATTTTTGGTTGACTATTTATTTCAGTAATGGTACCTTATATGATTCTTTGCCTGATTTCTGTTTAACTTTAGGATCATCATCACCATCTTCAGAATCTTGGTCTTGTTCATCCTCGTCTTCTGACATTTCTTCATCTTCAGAAACATCATCTGGCTCACTATCACTGTCTGCTTTTGGTTCCTTAACATTTTTCTTATTTTTTGGTTTTAATTTTAACCATTCCTTATTATCATCTGTGAAACCTACAGAAACAATTGAACACATACTGGTTGAGAACAGATTTTAATATTAGCCCGTAACTACTTTCATCGCATTCTTAAATTTCCTTTACATAACATAAAGAATAACTTAAATTTATGTTTTATCATATAAATCAATATACCTTGGGCATTTTCATCTCCTGAAGATTGATCTGATTCTTTTTCTATTATCTTCTCTTGTTGTTTCGCAACATTTTTCTTAGCTTCTTTTAGAGCCTTCTTTTTTTCTACAATTTCCTTCTTCTTTTTAATCCTACGAGCTGCCCTTTGTTTCTGTCTGTGACTTAATTTTTTTTCTTCTTTATCATCATCCACTAAAAAGCAAACGGAAATTTATATTTACATAAAAAAACAAGTTTATTAATAATTTTAATTATAGTAGTAATAATGTATATATTCCAACTATTTCTCGACGTCGAGTTTTAATTAAGATTTTAAATTTTGAAAAAGAACAAATACTATGATCCAAAAAAATGCTTGTTGCCGAATAAATATTTAAATAATAATAATTGCACGTGTTTTAAAAATCACTATTCGTAAGTCAATTTGGCTTATGGATATAACTTAAAAGTTATTCTATATAAATTTAAAGCTTTTTATAACTATGGTATGCAATGTACAACTATAAGTAAGGATAATATTATATACTTACAGAGTCCTTTTTTAAATACAGGATCAGGTTGTTTTCTGGCCTTTCTTCCGGGTCCCTTCTTTACTTTCTTCGTTTCATCAAATTTAGCTTTACGACCCATTTATAAAACACTTTTGTGTTATTGCTATTAACAATTATTCCAATATATTAAAAACTACTTTAAGTATAACCACTATAAACACGTGTGAATCTCGAACCTCGGGAACATTGACAGTTTAGAGTTTGATGTTTGATCGTGACAGATTTAATGACACTTACAATATAACCTCTTTTCTTAGGTATTATGTAAAATATCGTCACTATTTCGGATACAGTAAAAATTAATTTGATTTTGATAAAGCACAACGTTGCTTACATTGTAAAAATAATCATCATAATAGAATTATAAATATAATCATCATAAAAATATTAATACTATTTTTTATGTACAACATAACAATGCTTTTAAAAATTAAATGACATTAAACACATCAAAAGAATTTTTAAAATAATTACATTCTAGCGAATTTTACAACATTGTTAAACAGCGTTAACAATGGTGTAGATTTATTGATCTGGTAACACAGCATGTTAATAGTAGCTCTGGAGCTTCGTCTAACTGTGAGTGTGAGCTGTGACTGACTGTTTTGTTTACATCTTATTTCATAATTTATTTTAGGTTATATTTTTAATTATCAAATTTATGAATTTAAAAGTTCTAGTAAGGATTTAACTTGAAAATTGTTTATTAAGCCACAAAATGCCTACCTGGAACCAAATTCAATCCCAATTGAGAAACCCAAATAACCCTGTTGTATTTTTTGATGTCAACGTCGGAACTACGGTAAAAATTAATAATTAACCTACGTATTTTTGTTTGTAGATAGTATCTAGTTTGCATAATAACATCCGTATTACAGGAAATAGGCCGAATGATTTTCGAGCTTTTTGCTGATGTAGTGCCAAAAACTAGTGAAAACTTTAGAGAATTTTGTACCGGTGAATATCGACGAGATGGTGTTCCACTGGGATATAAAGGAGCTACATTTCACCGCGTAATAAAAGATTTCATGATACAAGGGGGAGACTTTGTAAATGTAAGTAAAAGTATTGTTTTTATTCACAATAACAATAACACACTGCACATGTAAAGGGTCACAGTATTACATTGTAAATAAGATCCGATATATTTTTTTAATTTTTATATTTCATATAAATCATTTTTTAAATATTAATTTTATATGGTAATACATATTTCAGGGTGATGGAACAGGAGTAATGAGCATTTATGGAGGAAGTACTTTTGCCGATGAAAACTTTGTGCTTAAACATGATTCACCAGGACTCTTGTCTATGGCTAACAGTGGCAAAGATACAAATGGTTGCCAATTCTTCATCACATGTGCAAAGTGCAACTTCTTAGATAATAAGCATGTAGTGTTTGGAAGAGTAATAGATGGCTTACTAGTTATGAGAAAAATTGAAAATGTACCAACAGGTCCAAACAATAAACCAAAAATACCAGTAACAATATCTCAGTGCGGACAAATGTGAAAAAATGTGTTAATACAATTAAATATGTACATTGAATTATAATTAAGAATAATATGATAAGCCAACTAATAAGATTTTTACTTTCATAAAATAAATCTTTCTTTTTGGATTTAAAGTTTTTTCTAAATTCAACTTCAAATAAGAGTAGTATTCACAAATAATAGTGTATATACAGTTTGTTTTTAAACATATTTTAATTTAGTAATTACAACTTAATAAAAATATGTTAAATAAAAATACTGTTGACATGCAAATGGCAATTTATTAATAACTATTAGAAGCTTTGCTTCACCTTATAATCAATTAAATAAATATTTTACAATTTGTAACATCATACAATAAATAACAGATTACTTTAATCATATTAATAATAACTTTGTAAGTTCGTCATTTCACTAGGTAATAACTTAGCTTGTTGTCAACTTTTTAGTGCATTGGTATTCTGAAGAAGGTTTGTTGGTGGCATTGCAGCTGGGCCATGTCTCTTTCCAACTTCTCTTATAAAAGCACCCTCCATTTGTCTTGCCACTTGGTCAAAAAATAAATTCGACAAATGTGAATGAAAGGCAGAACGAAATTCAAATGTTATTTGAAAATCAACTACACATGACCGTTGTTCTCTTTTCAATCCTGGACTAAATCTCCATAATGTCAGCAAGTGATGAAATAGTCTCCCATCTTTACATTCAGCTTTGACTAGATACGGTTTTACTAGTGTTACATACGAAGTATAACTCTCGTTTATGGGAGGGAAACCAACAATCAGGTCTGCCTTAAGAAAATCAGGAGTTTTTGTCAATACAATGGATTGTTTACACCAAGGGACAAACTTATAATAATTCTCCACATCTGAGACAACTTCAAACATTTGTTCCATTGTATACCTGAAATTAATTGAAGTTGTTTTCAAACTATTCAACTGTTTAAAATATATGAGCAATTATGGTAATTATTTTGAATGTTCAATGATGTCGTTTCATATTTGTGTTCATTATAAACCTTGTCGCCTTCAGTTAGTTTATAGAATTTGTACAAGATTTATATCATTTTAAGAACTAAAATTTAATTATACTAAATAATTTAATTTAAAACACATTGTCAAAATGGTTATCTTCCATGATATTCAATTCAGGCATACTTGTGTTCTTTTGCTTATTAGATAAATGTATTAAATTAACTATTTCATACATTTATCTATTAGTTATTACTAAATTATTAGAGTCACACAGTACACTGCAGAACTGTACCAGGTTGAAACAATCTTACATAAACTGAAGCATACTAAATTGTAATATATAATAAATATTATATGTATTTATATATATTACAATTTAACATCAAGAAGATAAAATCAATTTTGGCTTACCCTACTAACTGTCTCCCACAGTATTCTCGTTTTCGACTAGATTTTGGAAAATTGAAAAATGTTCTTTTTTGATACTGCGATGCATGACAATGACAGTCAAGATTATTTACGTAATGACCCTGAAAACTAGAAGAAAGGTTAAAGTTAGGGACATCCAATTAGTGTTGTAGTAAACATATCTAGTAATCATAACAAAATATTTTTTACTAAATTTACCTATTATTTTTTTTAACGGAACAATATATCACTCTTCCTAGTGAATGATATTTCGAAAAATTCATTTTGAATGACATCGATTATTTTTTTCTTCAACTATGCAATAATCATTTTATTATACCTAAACATTATTATAAATGGGTCATCTAAGCAAACTATCGCATTTTCACATTGTTACAAGTTAAAACGATAAATTCACTTATTAAATGATAAAACATTACTTATTAAGTCAATTTTTATTTGCACATAATTCACAAATCGTAGCTGGGAAATAAACTGTCATCAGCAACTCAGAACCGACGTTGACATTGACAATCGTAAAAATTGGCATCCAGCCTGCAATCAGCACAGATTGTAAAAAAATAAAAATTATAAATCAGTTATTATCGTTAACTCATTTAACGCAAATTAACACTATTACATTTTACAGATATTTTGTATAAATTATAGTATTTTGCATTTGGTTAATACATTTTTACCTTGGCTTCAGATATTACGTGACAGGTAATGACAAACAATGCTAAATATTGAACGCAACATTACGACGAAATGGACTTAAGTTAGGTTGAGACCTTCTTAAACATTTTTATTAAACTTAGTAAAGTGAGATTTAATACACGCAGTAGTAATATCCTGAGACTACATAATCACGATAATGTCAAACACCCGTAAATTAATGGTTGCTCACACAGTCGTATACACAGGGCTTGCAACTGAGTCCAATTTCAGTGGTGAGAGATAGGTGGAAGTGTGTTACAACTGCTAATTCACATTACCATTCACCGCTCAGGAATCCGGACGGATCGCTAGCTCACAGTCCGCAGGAGAAAGCCGATCTTCTGGCAAAACTCTTTGCGGACAACTCTGTGATCGATGATTGCAGTGCGCAGCCACCTTCAATACCTTCATGTCGTCCCTTAAGTTCTAACACCGCGTAAGTCCAAAAAATGCCGTTTTGACTTTTGAATGTCATTCGATAGAGAATCGAAAGACTCACCTCGACCAATCAGAAACGGGGATTTCAACCAATGAGAGCGTTTTATTTTGAAAACAAATACACAGCGTATCTACGTGGCGCGGGAATCGTCAAGCGAACAGCGCGTAAGTCAGCTTACTTTCGTATTGTAACAGGTTGCGACTTGTGCTCCGAAGAAATACATCGTAAATTAAGGTAAGTATCATTCATATTAATAATATTATATGTTCATTTAAGGGATAAAATCTTGATAATTATTTTTTAAGCATAGTTAAGTCAAAATATAATGTATGTTATTATAAAAAATAAGATGAAAATGTTATTTTACTTACGCGGTGTTTTATATAACGGTTTTTAATGAAAGTTTTTAAATTTGCTAATAGCAATGCACCATGGACAACGACAGCAGTGATGATGAAGGGTGATATAAGTCAGTTTCTTATGTAAACAACTCGGAATAAAAATACCGCCGAAAAAGAAAAATGAAAATGTCACCAACAAGGAAAACTTCGACATTAACAACTTGCCTGTTGTTATATTTAGTACCAGACAATGCCAACATAAGCGGCGAGGTGAGTGGATAGGACCTTTCCAAATGCCATGTGATGATGGTAGAAGGTACAGTTCACTCGCCTATGTTACCATCGAATATCGAACCTGTTTATAATAATTTTGCACAAACAAGACGTGTGATAGAGCCGATAAGAATGGACAAAACAAACGACCTCCCATTACCGATTCCGAGTCACTTGCTAGTGAATGACGAGGTTGAATATGGTGATCTTAGTTCTGGTCGAAAAAGATGTTCTAAAGGATGTTCCGAGAACAAAAACTGGACTAAAAATAATAGTAAGAAACTTAGAATGGAAGGAAAAGAATATTTAGGGTACCGGCGAGATAGCAAGGGACCAAAGTTTAGTGTATTACATGATACTATTAGGCCAGCCCGAATAATTGGCCCTCCATGTACTTCCGAGTTTTGTAAAAAATCAAAACTTCGTACTTGTGATACAATACCAGATGAGGAACGTAATACTTTATTCTCCAATTACTGGAATAATATGACCTGGGACCAGCGTAAACAATACGTCGTTTCAAATGTTCAGGTATGCCCAAAAAAGTAGGTTAAATCTAAAACATCATCATCTAGGCGTGGTGAGACCAAAGAGTATTTTTTAGAAACTTCAAATGGACGTGTTCTAGTCTGCAAGCATACTTTTTTGAATACGTTCGGCATAAAAGAATGGACCGTACGCTATTGGTTATCGACGTCTGAGCTTGGAATGGCAAAGAAACCCGAACTTACTCATAAGGTTTTAGAAGGACACTCAAAGAAAGATGAGATAGCTTTTCTCAAAGACTTTCTAAATAGTTTGCCAAAGATACCTTCTCACTACTGTAGAGCTACCTCTTCTAGAGAATATTTAGAGCCTATAATCGAAAACAAGCATTCATCAACAAGCAACAAACCAATCATCTTTTCAAAATTTATTGTGATAAGTGTAATTCAGTAAATAAAGAACCCGTCAGCCGATGGTCCTTTGACAAAATTTTTAAAGAAAATAATTTGAGCTTATTCCAACCAAAAAAAGATCAGTGTGACACATGTGTCCCATGTCTTCACTAATGATACGCTTTACGGCTACGGCATGCCGTGCGTTCAAAGCAGGTAATATTAGTGAAGACATCTATCACAATCATCTTATCCGAAAACAAGCAGCCAGAGAGGAGAAAAAGAAAGATAAGGACCGAGCATTAGCAGAAGTACACGTATTTACGCACGATCTCCAATCTGTAAAATTGTGTCCGATGTTGCAGGCTAGTGCTTTGTATTATAAGACAAAGCTCTGTGTTCACAATTTTACGATGTTTAACCTACATACAAGAGATGTCCATTGTTACTGGTTTGACGAGCACAATGTTGGATTAGTGGCTTCTGTTTTTGCATCATGTATCATAGATTGCCTAAGAAAAACTCTTTCAGAGAAGCCTATGCCAATTATTCTATTTTCTGATGGATGTACATCGCAAAACAGAAACGTTGTTTTAGCTAATGCTCTTTTACATTTAGCCATGGAATATAACGTCGTAATAACGCAAAAAATCCTTAAAAAAGGTCATACCCAAATGGAGTGTGACTCCAGCCACAGTGCAATTGAATGTAGGCTTAAAAATAAGGAAATATACTTACCTTCCCAGTATGCCTCGATTTCTAAGGAAGCTCGGCCAAAACAACCTTTTATAGTTATTTTTTTATCTTATGACTTTTTTTATGACTACTCAAACAAAAATGATTTTTTGTTTGAGTCAATCCGGCCTGGCCGAGTCGCAAACGATCCTACAGTCACAGATTTGAGGGCTTTGGAGTATAACTCATGGCATTATTAACTATAAGTTAAGCTTTCAGGATGACTATAAGAATTTGCCCAGAAGAGCCAAAAATAATAGGATAAGACCAAAACCAAGGTCTATGCTTTATAATACTCATCAAAAAATAAATAAATCTAAATGGAAACATCTTCAAGAACTAAAGTCAGTTGTACCTCCTGACTGTCACAATTTTTACGATACGTTACTTCATTAGGTTTTATAATGACTGATTTATATCGTATTTTTGTTATTTTTGATACAAATTTGTTCATAAGGTAGGACTGATTTAGCATTTAAGTGATACTGATGTTTCTTTTTCATGTAATTTTGTACCAAATAATTGTCAAGGTTAACAAACAGTACTATAAAGTTAAATTGTTAATTAGTTGTAACAAAAACTTTTGTTAAAAAGTTGTAGAAGAAAATATTTTATGTTTTTTTTTAAGAGATATAAGTCTACCCGTTATTTTATTTGAGATAAATAAATAATTTAAAGATATTTACAGTGCATTTATAACTCCCATTTATGGCGTAAGTCTCCCCATGTTCTATATTATAATGTGGTACACCGCGTATTTCAGAAAAATAATGTAAATAATCTTTTTTTATGACAACTGATACAAAAATCTTGAATCAATCTATGTTTATAAATTAAATTTCAAAGATATATATATATATATATATATATATATAATATGATCGCGACATATAAAAAGCCACAGATTTTTTACTCCCCTGAAAAGTTGTCATTTTTGACTTACGCGGTGTTAGAACTTAAGCGACGATGTGGCCACACGATGCCTGACATCAAAATCAGGCAGCGTGATGTACGTGCAGAGCTGCAATCACTCGATGTACGGAAAGCTAGTGGTCCCGATGGAATACCAGCCATAGTACTGAAGAAGTGTGCAGCGGAGCTGTCTACTGTGTTGACTCGCCTGTTCCAGCTGTCTCTCTATACAGGACGTGTGCCGGATTCTTGGAGAGAGGCTAATGTGCAAGCGGTTCCCAAAAAAGGGGATCGGTCTAACCCGGCAAATTATCGGCCGATAGCTATCACTTCAGTACTTTGTACGGTGATGGAACGGATCCTAAATAACCAACTGATCCATTACCTAGAAGATCACTGTCTGATTAATGATCGTCAGTACGGGTTTCGACCGAAACGGTCCACAGGTGATCTTCTAGCGTACGTAACACACCTCTGGGGTGAAGCTATCGACAAGCGTGGAGAATCGTTGGCTGACAGCCTCGATATCTCCAAGGCTTTCGACAGGGTCTGGCACAGAAGTCTTCTCTCCAAGCTGCCGGCATACGGTCTGCCTGCTCAGCTCTGCACCTGGAGTGCCAGCTTCCTACACAAGCGTAGCCTTCGCGTTTTAGTTGATGGTTGCGCTTCACAATTCCATGTAGTGAATGCTGGGGTCCCCCCGGGGTCTGTGCTGTCCCCCACACTCTTTCTTCTGCATATCAATGATATGCGCTCTCTCGGGAACACACATTGCCAAATGGGGCTCTGATAATCTTGTTGAGTTCAACGCCAAGAAAACACAGGTATGCGCTCTCACAACGAAAAAGTCAACATTTTCCCCTCCTTCCCTCTGTCGCACTACGCTGGAGATACAAGGCAAAGTCGCCATATTGGGATTGACGTTCGGTGCGACCTCAATCCAAAGAATCACATCGAGGCTGTTATAAAAACAGCCTCACGAAAACTCGGAGTCCTGAACAAGGTGCGGCGTTTTTTCACGCCACAACAACTGCTTCTGTTGTATAAAACACAGGTGCGTTCTTGCGTCGAATATTGCTCCGCTAAGTACTTACTCCAGTAAGTACCAGGCCTTGGATCGGTTGCGACGTGCGGTTCGCATTATTGGCGACGTAAAGATCACCAACACCCTCGAGCCTTTACAATTGCGTCGAGAGATAGCGGCACTGAGCGCTTTCTATCGACTGTATCACGGCGAGTGCTCAGAGGAGTTATTCACCCTCATTCCTGCTTCCCCTTTCCTTCACAAATCTACGCGTGCTAGCTCTCGATGTCACCACCTAACTGTGACATCAATTCCATCGCGCACGATAAATTTGGCAACTCTTTTCTTTGTCGCACCTCTAAAACATGGAATTCGTTACCAGCACACGTGTTCCCCTCCTCTTATGACCTGGGTTCCTTCAAACGAGGCGTGAAGAGGCATCTTGCGGGGGCGGCTAGTGCAAGTCATTCTTCCTGGCTGCACTAGCCGTCGTCGCCATTGGACTTTACTACCACTTATCATCAGGTGGAGTAGAGTAATTTGCCATCCCGGGAACTATAAAAAAAAAACTATCCACTTGAGGTACTGCGTCGCTGCTATCGAAGTTGATACTTTTCTCTCCCAAGTATTGTGTTACTTAATCATTGTTATATCGTTATGTTGAGTTTTGCGGATTTTTTGTTATTTTTGTTTGGTTATTTAACTGTTTTGTTTGGATTTGAAAAAGTGTTCGAGATAATTATTACGCGAATTGTCATACCTCTGGCGGCCGGATTGAACTTCAATATGGGGTACGTTGACATAATGACGCTGTTAAGTTCAATTTACGGCGAAATAAAACGATATAACAATGATTAAATAACACAATACTTGGGAGAGAAAAATATTAGCTTCGATAGCAGCGACGTAATACCTCAAGCGGATAATATTGCGAATTAGCAGTTGTAACACACTCGCACCTCATCTCTCACCACTGAAATTGGACTCAGTTGCAAGACCTGTGTATATGACCGTGTGTACGACCGTGGTTGCTGACATTTGGAATTGAGTCAATGTCAAGTTGACATTTAAGCTATGAGCGGGCTGACTGCTCATTTGCTCAGTGCACATGCTAATATTTTATTTACACATATACAAACCTAAACAACTAATTTCAAGAAAGATAATCATATAGTGATTAAATTTAAAATTGAAGTTCAAAATTTTTATTTATCTGAATTTGCTTCAGTCAAATGGACGAATTGGAGACTTTTGATAACTATTATGAAATACTGCAGTGTGAAAGAAATGCTACTGAAGAAGAACTAAAAAAAAGTTATCAGCGCTTGGTGTTGGTATTCCATCCTGATAAAATAAGTGGCGATAGCCATGGAGAAAACTTTCATCGTATTCAAAGCGCTTGGTCAATTTTAAGAGATCCTCAAAAACGTAAACAATATGATGCTATGCTTGCTTGTTATGAAAGCAGTGATTTTTTACTATACAACACAGTGTCGTTAGCAGACATGAACTTTTATTCTTCTGAAAATGCTTATACGTATGTGTGCAGATGTAGTGGAATTTATTATTTAGATCGAAGTGAACTTATATCGCCTAAAGTTATAATAAACTGCAATGAATGTTCATTTTCCATTTTAGTTAATATTCCAGAGGAGAGAATATAGGAATATACAGTGTTATACTATTTTTACTTATATATTTGTTATTTAAGTAAAACTTAAGAATTTTATATTATTATAAGATTAATATATTATGTTTGCTGTAAAATTGACAGAATTTATATTTATCTTTACCAAAAGTGAAAATAAAATATTTATTTTGACAAACACCTATTACAATTATTTGCTTTTCATTTAAGCAGAAATTTATTTTGATTTACTTAAATAATATTATATTTTTTAATACATAATATCTATAATAATTTACTCATACTGAGATCCTACTAGTCACCCAACAAGTTAGCCTTACTTTATTTGTTACTATAATACTTGCAGAGTGTCAGCTTTATATTAAATGTAATCTTGTAAAAATTCAATTCAAAAGATTTCATAAGGAGCTTACTCGAATAAAGTTTGTTATGTATTTATAGACACTTATTTTAACATAAATGAAGTAATAAATATAAAATATAATTAAACTAGTTTTTCTGGTGATGGTGATTATGAATGGTAACTGAAGTGATTATTACTTACTATTTTTAGTTTCTACCGAGGAAACACGATAATGGCCTTGTAAAGATTATTGACTTGTTATTATTTATACATATTTAGCAGAATAAATATAATTGTGACCTTTTTTTTTGGTGGATGGGCTTTGTTCAAGCTCGCCTGGGTAGGTACTACACACTCAGAGGCGGGGTAAGGCGTGGGCGGTGTAGAGGCGACTGCCCAGGGCCTCGCGGTCCGGGAGCCTCGCGCCTCGGAAACATGTTATGTATTACTTAAAAGCTTTGAAAGCGAGGAAAAATTGTACTCGTCGTTAAGCGTAGGAAGCACAATGCAAAAAAAAAAGGTCATCCGCATTTCCCTTCATACGGTGGAATTGTGAAAAAGCGCGTAACAAACGTGTAAATGAGATTTTCGAGCGAGATTTAAAAAAAGAGGGCCTCGCAAAATGTATCTCGCCCACATAAAATTTTGGTCTTGACCCGCCACTGCACACACTCATCAAATATTCTACCGCAAAACAGCATTGATTGCTGTTGTTGTCTTCCAATTTGAAGGGTGAGTGAGCCAGTGTAATTACAGGCACTAGGGACATAACATCTAAGTTCCCAAGGTTGGTGGCGTATTGGCGATGTAAGCGTTGGTTATCTCTTACAGTGCCAATGTCTATGGGCGTTGGTGACCACTTACCATCAGGTGGCCCATATGCAAGCGCGCCTCCCTATTTCATAAAAAAAAAAATAATAATTGTGTTCAAGTTTACAAGTTGTAAATATCTTATTAGCAATTTCCTCATTAGGATCTCGATGTTCTATTAATTGGGTCGCCTGTTCTTCTTATTTTTGATGTTAAACATTCAAATGGTACACCATGATGGCATGATCTTTTATTCTAATAATAAGAGTATATATTTATTTTATTAAAACAACTATGTTTTTTTCTACATCTGCCAAGAATGCTTTGATGGTGTGGCCATCATAGGATGTTTAATTTTTTTATTTTTACATCACATCAGATGGAACACCTGCTGTTATTAGCATCACTCATGGACATTTACAGGCACAAGGGACATAACATCTTAGTTCCCAAGGTTGGTGGCGCAGTGGTGATGTTGTTTTTTTTAAGAAATATACAAAACACTGTCTATGGGTGTTGGTGACCACTTACCATCAGGTGGCCCACATGCTCGTCCACTAAACTATATTATAAAAAAAAAACCCTGCGGATTGCTATTACTTATCAACCCATTGAATAGTTCTAAATTGAAATTGCGTGTTTAAGAAATCTGATTTAAGTGGGTTTCATAAATTAATGATGTGTGATAGAATGTGACGATGATATCTGATTAGGTAATATTATAAATAAGGTAATCATCAGAAATTGATTAATTCCATTTATTTTATGGTTAGGCTAGAACATAGATATATAATCATGACAAGGTAAATTTATCATAATCATGGTTAACTCATGTGAATGACTAAATTTAAAACTAAACTAAAATTTTGTACAGCAATTTAATTATAACTTAAAAGGTACAAGACAATTTTGATACAGCGATTTGAGAAAATAAATTATTACACTGAATATCAATATATAAGAGTGAATTTAATTTTTTTATTTATAACATGTAAAAGATCTAAGCTATCACATATGAAAATAGTAATTTCATAAGAACTTTTGTATTTTACAAAAATACTATAGTGGCAAGAAATTAAAATAGAATACATCAATAAATTCATTTTTTAAATTCTATAGAGAGTGAAGAGAGAGTGAGAGTTACATTAATCTTAATTAGCCAAGTAACTAAAGCAATTTGCCATACTACAATGTACAAACTGTAATTCTCTTCATTACCACCTCGTGTAATGTTCTCAAAACATAACAGGGTAGTAATCACTAGTTACATTTCATATGTAATATTACACATGCACTCTTTGAGATTACACAATTCAAGTTACCAATTATTGGTACATTTGATACACAAATTATTTACATTATTGTGCACATTTTTGTACTTTAAAATAACGTTCACATAAATATGTGAAATAAGTCCAATTAAACTGAAGTTTCCACGTAAAAAAAACACTTGTACTATTAAAATCTGGGACCACAATATTGTCACTACTTGTCGCACTGTGAGCAAGCTCATATACATACAATAAATATATAATATTTAAATAAAAATACGGCGTTTTATCCGAAATGCAATCGATGTCGCATTTAATATCTTAATTTAGATTTAATTAGCATGTGGAAACGTAGCTACACAGTTTATTTTTTACACACTCTTAAAGCACTTCCAGTGTTTAGTTTTAAAGCATTTCACAGTCCTCATCAGCAAAGTCTCACTTTATTCACACATCTGTCCATGAAATTTTTCTTCCTCTTGGTTTGTGTTGTAGCATCTAAGGGTGCGGGTAGCGACATCTGTGTGTGTTCATAGGAATCAACAGGGTTTTCGCAGACAGGACAAATGTATTTTCTATCGATATTTTCTTGTAATTCTTTTGTGTCTACAGTATCATTACTTTCAGATAGTCTTTCAGGAACACTGTATAAAGTTTTAACAGGCGAATTTGTTTTGGAGGTGCTGCTACTACTGCTTGTTGATTGATCACAACTTTGTGTGTTTGCTAAAGCTTTTTCTACTGATGACTGCCGACTTCTTCTCGGTCTGTAAAAGAGCAAGCGATTTATTTAATAAAATAATGAAATAAGGTCCTCCAGACCGATTTCAAGAGAGATTAGCCAACTGCGCAGGACATATTATAGTGCACAAGTGTGTGCGCAAACACAGGTGCACTCTCTTTTCCTTAGCTCTCATAATCCGATGGGACGGCAATCCGACACGACCGGAAAGAGTTCAGGCGCAGGACCAACGGCTTAACGTGCTTTCCGAGGCACGGGAGTGTACACACTTCCAACTTCCAGACTCCGGGCTGCTACTGAGTATTTTCTGACAGAAAAACCCAATAACTATTTATTGGCCCGACCTGGGAATTGAACCCAGGACCACCGGGTCTGCGGCCTTATATTTAGCCACTAGACCAACGAGGCAAAAAATAATGAAATATAACTGTGATTAACTCATTATGTAATCACGACGTTGATAGAACATACCTCACTGGAGGCAGAGTGTGTAACGTTTCTAGTCAATCTGCTTTATCGCTGCCTCTACTTTCGCTAGAGTGCATACGTTGATAGTTAGGCGGACCGCGACCGATGGTAGCCGTGCCGGGCGTCGGCACGTCACCACGACTCCTAAGTGCACCTTCCAACCTATTTGCAAGGTTGGATTTACCGCGAAGAAAACTAGAACAAAATTAATACAATTAAAATTTATAAGTTGAATTTAAACGAAGAAATATATTTATATCGTGCTTTGTAATTTAATAATAAAATGTATATTATGACTTGTACCTTTCTAATGTATTAGAATTCCTTTTAATATTTAATTTAATAGTTATTATATTTGAATATCTCATAATTATAGTGATGTTTAGTCACTATAATTGTATAGAGCAAATAAATTGAATGAATTGAACATAATTTGTACATATCATAAGAAGGTTACAAATAAACATATTTTGTCACATTTAGAAGTTAAAACGTACCTCTCAAGTTTCTCAACGCAGGCGTCTTGGTAGTCATGTATCCAGCGTACGCCGTTGAAGTGACACACGGCACGCATATCTTCGGGTAACTCCTCGGGTTCCGGCCATTCAAAGTTGTCGATAATTGGTACAATATTGCACTGTGATTGCAACGCTGCCACTATCTCCTGTAAACATTAATAATACGTTGTTTTAATATATATTATATATATATATAAACCAACTATTTTTAAATTTCTTATCTTTGTAAACTAGGAACTGAATTTTGATATGAGATCCATCCAATAATTTTTTACATAATTTATTTGTTGGTTTTTCTATCATATAATAGTCTTTTTAAAAATGTTTATTTAATATAATTATGATGATTTATCTAAATATAATAGTTGTAAGTAATTAATATATTAAGAAACCTTACCCGATGAACCCAGTCTTTTTGTTCTGTGTCATGCTTGCATCTTTCAAGGGCGTTTGGCGTGAGGACCAATAAAAAGTGCTTCGCTTGCCGTATGCTTCGGAGTAGGTTATTGTCGAATTTTCCCGCTTCTAACCTTTCCACGTCGATGAACACCGTAAATCCTCGCACCTGGAGGTGAACTTTCAACAAACTCGCAAGTTGAGAACCGTTTGACCGACGATAGCTTACGAACACGTCCAATTTCTTTTCCAAATTCTCTTCGCCCTTACTGAGCAAATTGTTTTCGTAGGCTGCGAACGAAACATTGTATTTTATTATGTATATTGTTTAAATAGAATTTCGTCTTGTGTATCGTAACGTTTTTATTTTGAGTTACATAATTTATGAGCTGTGTCGTGTGAAGGTGTTTTATAGGGAAACCATTATGTGAGTTAACATAAACAAAATAAAAGACGCTGGCTTTATATTTTTAGGGAATGTATCGCAATGATTTATGTTTGAACTCACCTCGTATAGCGTTCAGGATTCGTAGTCGGTGTATGCTATTAACAATCCGACATTCAACTTCTAGTTGTTCATCACTTAACCCTCGAATCGATTCCTTATCAACACCAGCATTCAGCATGGAGTATGTATATATTGTGTATTCTGGACCGATGCCTTGTAGGAATTCATTTAGACTGCCAGTATCACGTGAACTATAGTCTGCCATTTTCTTTAATTGTTGAAGTTCTCTGGTGAATCTGAAATTACAAATATGGGAATTTTAGTAAAAAAAAGTTTTATAATTACACGAACCATTTAGGAAATATTTGTGTATTTTGTACCTTTTGCGTTTGATTCCATTACTTAATCCAATGTCTTCTTTGAGATTATCTTCTGATATTTGTAATAATAAGTCTCCGTCCACTCGACTCTCGTAAAAGTTAGTGGCGTATTCGGAAAACCCTATTTGCTTCACCCACTCTCGTACATCTTCTATTGACCAAAGAGGAACTTGTTGCGACAGTTTGTGAGGTACTTCCTCTCCTATTAGTCTTAGTGCTTGAGCGGCGTATTTAGATGCGACCGCATTAGGACAGCTGGCTACTTTCTTCAATGACTCTATAGCTCCGATTTCCCTGAAGATTTCTGTGTTACCTTGCTGTTTCTTTATTCCAGCTTCCATACAAAAATGGAATGCAGCGAGGTTCCTAGCTTCTTCTCTTTTTGAACTCAATACAGGAACTAACCTTTGCAACCAGTTTTTGCTCTGACCGTGAGCATGTGCCAAATTAGAGCGAGCAAACTCGGATGGATTGTGTGTTGTAACGAATGGTTCTACTAGATCGAGAGTACCAGATTTTAGGACGGCGGCTTCTATTTCTTTGTTCGCTACTAAAACAGCGATAGCTAAACAAGCATAGTATTTAATATTATCATCATTGTGAAAAGCAAGAGGGAAGAGCCACATCGGTACTGATCTCTTTATCATGGCTTCTTGATTTTCTGCACCACCATATAGGGAAAGATTAGCAAGCGCCGTGGCGCAGTGTCGAAGAGTTTCAATGTCATTTTTCCTGCATTCAAATAAAACTGCGTCTAAGCCTCCTAGCTTAATAACATCGCTACAAGTGCCTTCGCTGTGTTTGAACAAGTGTTCCAATATTCCAGTACCTATTCTCGCGTGATCTACGGAGTTTGCGTGTTTTGTACATACACAAGCGACATTCACAACTTTTTCAAGTCCGTTTTCTACAACGTGAGCTCTGTTTTCCGTAGTAAGGCATTGCTCGAGAAGTTTTGCTGAACAAAATTGTAAATCAGGATTATTTGATTCTAAGCAATTGGCCATTAATATATCCAGGCCACCAGAAGTTCGCAATGTGTTGCATAAGGAGTAGCCCAATTCGTGTCCGTATGTCGGCACTGCCCATGCTCTCCTCAGCATTTCATTTAGTTTGTTGAAGTGGTTGCAGGCGTTTTTTAAGTCTATTTGATTGTTTTTTACAGCAGTTATAAATGCGTTTACACGGTGAGAATATTTTTGTATTGCTGTCTCGACATCTTTTTGGTTCGAACTAGCGTCTAATTTGTCTAAATCTTCAAATGTTAAATTTGATAAGTCCTCATCACCAGGCTTAACGGTTCCATTCAACAATTGACTCATCTGAAACACGGTATATTATAATTTTAATAAGTGTTTTGGCGAATTAGCACCTACGTCATAGCGAATAATAGTTAACGTACACTTGCAAGTTCGCTTATTTTTCTAATATTTAGTGAATATCGGTATTCAGGAATAGTAATATTTAATTTAAAGGCTAGAAATTGCTGAATTTTCACTGTAAGCTATATGGCAATTACGATTATAATTATTACATAAGTAAAAGTACAGTAAAAGGACTAGAAAACACTATATACCTGTGAGGATAATAAAGTTGACTTCGTAGTTAAATTCTTGCTCGAAATGGTCATATTCGAATGTGCGACACTTGAGTGTTCCTTATGACTAAACATGCCGCTTGATGTGACTGTTTGTCGAGCTTGCGATGAAGCCATTGCCTTCTTCTCTGCGCTGAATGCCTCCGTTTGTAGCCGCGAACTTGTTGCAGACATGTTGTTCGCTTCCTGAGCTGTTACTTCTCCAGCTTGTAACGATCGCTTCTCCTAAAATCACACACACGGATTTTATAATTTCAGTTTCAAAAAACAACAACGCTATAAGTGAACTATTAAACTCTGGAATGTTCTCATGTATGTAACCATGCTTATCACTAAATCACTTTTGTTTTGGCACCTTTACACTGATACGTTAAACAAATATTTGATATTTACTGGAATTATAATGCGCAAGTTCGGCTTTAGGCGTCTTTTTGAAGACATTGTTTTAAAATTTATAAATTAAATTCTGAATTCGGACGCAGTCGGTATTCGCTCGTCTCGAGATGAAAACTACTTTTAAATTCAAAAGTACTGCGCGTCATGGCTCGGATTGTGTGGTGATTCGTTTCTATTGGATATAGGCCAATCGCACGGCACTCGTGGGCATCCGATGATAATTTTAAAGTTTGTGTACAGACGTCACGTTTTAGAAGGTCGATGAGTAAAATATTCCGGGGAAACGGACTCTCACCGAAGGATAAAACGGCTTCGGGGGAAAGCGTGCAAGGACGCCTCTCTGCACCGGCCACGGGGCCGAACCCCCTCCAGTAGACATTCCGCTTCTAAATTTAAATTAGTCTATTCGTGTAACGAAACGCGCATGCGCAATAATTGACTTCCGCGTATGCTCGCACGCACGACGGTCAAACTCTAACTGAGACAAGCATGGTGCGGTAAACGCCGCGATAAGCGCTCGCAGATAAATGAGCTCACCGCCCTCGGCGAACCTCCTCGCCGCAGCATCCTAGCTGTCCATGCCACTATTCGTGCGGCCATGGTACACTTAACATTGAAAAAAATCGAGTGCAATAGCTTTATTATAACATTTTTATTTTCGTGTTTTCGAGGCAAGGAGCCGAAATTGACTGAGCATGTTGGCGGCGCCGTAGGGAGACTTCCCTTTAGAGTATCGATCGGACGCCGCCGCTAAGCGAGGTCGCGTCCTTCGGACGCGCCTCGATGGCGGCTATAGAAAAGCCGGTATACACATTGTAAACATTTATTATTTCGTGTAAAAGAATGGAGATTGAAAAAATAGAGTTCTATAGAAAATAAAATATTTTTTACTTACTTGATGATATGCAGCATTTTGTTCCGCAGTTAACCCCTCAGCTTGTAATAGTCTATGTGAAGCTCCAGCAGCACTGCGTTCCGCGTATTGCATATCCCCGTGTTGTAACCGGCGCATCCTTGTGCTGTTAGCTTCTGATTTTGATGCGCTGTATCCATCCGTCACAACTCGTGTAGAGCTCGCCGAAGTCATTCGGGCTGCACTGTATTTTAACTCGTTCGCGGCATTAGTTCCTACGGATGTGGCATTACTCGCTAATAGACATTGTTTGTCAGGTGGCGGCGTGTCTGATTCTGGAAAGGTAACTAAAGGGCCATCTCCAGCCAAATCACTCATGTCACTCATATCGCCAATATCTCCCATATCGCTGAGATCTCGTATGTCAGAAATATGCCGTTCCTTTATGTCATCTTGATCTACAATATTCTCCATCGAGCTTCTCAATCTGTGATTAGGAAAAATCGGGTTTAATCAAAACGAACCACTGAATACTAATATAATTACATTCAAACTGCGACGCTTTCGAATTTAATTAATTTCTATAAGAAAACGATTGTTCTAATAATCAGACTATTCAAATTGATCCCGCGAAACCGTACGTTGCTATTGTTTGTCGGCGCTAAACTACATACAAACGTGGAGCGGGGAAAACAGCGGGGGAGACTTGGCTTTGGGCCAAGGCCGCTCAGGTGGGCTAGAAACGGTGTTATCTTTAATAACCATTGACAGAACAATGAGAACCCTTATTACATAAAGGGAAACACAAAAATACTAGCAAGTTTTAATTACCTTTGTCCGAAATTTAAAGCCGAATTGCTTAGTGTTTTCATTTCAGATATTGAACTTTTTAGTTCTGTGAGGTCTGACTTCATGGAACTAGCACGCTGGGACGAGCTCTGCACCCGCTGGCTCGTGACCGCGCTACTTGACGTTGTGCTAGACACCATCTGAAATAAATAATTCAATTTTGACATTGCTAAATCCCAAATTTACAATTCATTGTAAATAATCTCGTTAGAAACTGACGAAAAAACGTGATTAAAATACCTTTATTAAATATATTTTTATATAATCGTAAATGTGTTCAGTTTATATGGGTTATTTGCACAATTTCACAAAAAAACGGAAACACTGAGACTGATAATACACTTCGTACACAGTCGTTATCTAGACAGGGACTGTCGAGTTCAGTGCCAATGCTACAGAAGTTCGTGCGGGCGTCACGCGTTTTGGCGCACTTGCGAGCAAGTTATATAGTCAGTACTATTTCAGAACAAAAATAGACATATCCAAAAATAAAAATTCTATTTTTAAATTTAAATTTCGAAATCTGTCAATTGTCAATACTAATGTAACACACATGATTCATCATTTAAGCAACATCATCAACATTTATATATGTTCGATATTCTAGACTAAGTTATACGTTGATTCAAAAAACATTTATATCGTGACAAAATGAAGTAATAATTATTGTATACAATAGTTATGAAATTGCAGGGGGGCGAGGCCTGTCGTGATTGAGAAGAAACACAATGATTCACCACATGTGGGTGGGATGCATCAAAAGGCCTTGAACCTCGTGGCCAACGAATATGAAGAGGTGGTTGTTGTCGATTTGTCTAATATACCGGTTTGACATATCACTATGTTTTTAGTCGACGTGACGTGTGACGTTTAGTCTAGCGAAAATTACTTCGTGACTTTTAACATAATGTGATTTTTTTTTTACATATAATTTTATTTAACTTCAACAAATTTCTATGACAGACGTAACGAACATTGTTAACTATGAGAAAAATAGTTAAATATTTTTATTGTTGAAATACTATATACCTGTAAGTGAATTTGGGTATCTATTCTCTACAAACTTAAGTATATAAGAACAACTTGTGTATACATTTGTTTATTGTTATTGTCGTTATATACAGTGGTGGTCATATAATTAGAAACACTACCAACGGTCCTTGTCGTTATGTAAGATACTTCACCGCAATGGTTTTTATTTTGAAATTAAATAATAAATAGGACAACAATATGTTCAACGATTTATCATTTATTAGAAAAACAATATAAATCCCATTACACAAGTGTAGTTTAAATATTACATTACGGACAAACATTTAAATCAGTTTAAGGTATGAACAATAATGGTCAACTAATTAGAAACAACAACAAAAAATATAAAAAACATTTTTTTTAAGTATTAGTAATTAGTATTGGTATTTACGAAATAGCTACTATCCACAGCCTACCAATAGTTATAATTAATATTTAGTGGCGTATCCCTTATTTTCAACAACAGAACTGCAACGACGTGGCATTGATTCAATCAATTTCATACATTTTTCTAAGGGGATTGAATTCCATGCTTCAACAAATGCTTCATATAGTTCGTTTTGACTGGTGTTACGTTTGTTTGAGACTTTCTTTTTAACAATATAACAGCGATTTTCTATCGGGTTTAAATCCGGACTATTTGCTGGCCAGTCTAAAACGGATATATGCTGTTCGCTAAGGAAACATTTAACGCTATTGGCTGTGTGTTTAGGGTCATTGTCATGCTGAAAGATCCAGGTTATAGGCAAATGATCGTCCGAGTAGGGAAAGCTTCCACTAATCTTCGGCATATCAGTCTTGACGAGATGTTTCTCGGGTCATCAGGCAAAAAAACTTTATTTTTAATCTGGTTGGAGCTTTTACTTGGGTCTTTTTTAGCAACACGAACGATTAGCGTATCTTCTCTGGGAGAGGATTTTCTTGGCCGAACCTTTCTACGAACATTTTCAACAGTTCCATGTGTTTTATAATGATCAATTGCATTAAAAATTTTCTTAACAGAATAATTTAAATGTTCAGCTATTCTTCTGTACGCCCACTTATGATCTATATGTAAATTAACAATGATTTGCCTAGTTGACGCATCATTACTTTTATTTTTGCCCATTTTGAACAAAATAAAATTCAGATTAAATTTTGAATTGCCGCCAAAATAATAGAAAACGAAATGTTATTCTCCAATTTCAAAAAAAGGACGAGCTATGGATGCTTTTTTAAAATGTTTCTAATTAGGCGTCGAAGCGGCCAGTAACAGAAAATAAACTCCGACATGTGTAAGACTCATTTTGTGATTAAAAGTAAGATATGTTTTATATTTTATGCATTTAATGAGTTTTTTATTTGAATGGCTATATCATTGCATGATTATTAATTATTGAATGTGTATATTTTTTACGAACATTGGTACGTTGAAGTTATACTTTCTTTATTTATAAGAAGTGTTTCTAATTATATGACCACCACTGGATATTTTGTTTGACTTTGTATTATTTGCATTGTACTCTGTTCAACTCCAGTCAACCCTAGACTGAAAACGAATACATTTAAGCCTTGTCTACAATTGCATAATTAAAAAAAATTGTTTTAAATAAAATTTAAAGCACGAATACAGATAAAACAAACAAAAACGGACGTTGATCAAGACCAAAGATAATAAATAGTAAGATGGAATCGTGTACAAGTACATATTACTTAAACACTAAACAATAATGACATGATTTCTTGTAAGGCTTGATTACGATTATTATTATTGTTTCAGTATAATTATAAATATTATAATAATCTATATGACGGTAATTAATAATTGCATTGCATTCCTAATTGCACATCGAGACTACGTATGTATTTATCCGAAGCTTCACAACTGTAATATAGATATGTATAAATATAAAAAAACCAGTTCCTTTGCGTTTAATGCGTGAATGAAAGGCAACAAATATGCGTTTATAATATTTTTACTAAGAATTAATCACTCAACTTTTTTCTTCCGTTATATATACAACCAGCGTTTGAATTAAGCTGCAATGACTTCAATTCTGATTTGTGTTTTCTCGATCGTTATGGGTTTTATAAATTCTATAGTTCTGTAGTTCATCACCGTCTTTTGCATATATATGCCATTTGTTTCAATCTTCTGATATATTCAGACCTGTTCTTATGCTGCCTACCGAAAATCGGCACGAAGTTTCCGGACGACCTATTATTACAAAAATAACATGAAGAATTGTTAACTCTACCAAGACTTTTCAATTCCAGTATATGATTAGCTTATTGGGTATCTCTACATCTGGACTCTTCCAGATAGTGACTGTTCAGTACGAACTAGGAATAAGTCAGATTTAATAAGATTAGTGTAAAAAGTAGGGCTGGCAACAATTTTTTTTTTATTAATATACAAAAATAAAATATCATTCTCCTTCCAACATTATTAATTTCCATTTTATTGACTAATAATGTGTCAGGCATGCTGTAAAAGATCTATTTTTAAATATATATTTAATATCTTATCCATATCATCGAGATAAAAATATATTTTTAGTATTCTTGTTCAGAAAGTACACTATTATGGTAAACTTTATTTTCGCGTGGGCGATGAATATATAAAACACAGCAAATAGTGTTTTTTATGTTTAATTAATAATAAAACCCATTCTTTATACAACTGGTAAGTTTTCAGTCAGTTCCTCGTAATTAAATGATATTTATTAAGGGTATGTAAATACAATATTTAACAATACATCACGAGTCCTACGTTACGCCATGTCGCGAGGTTTTTCTCATTTTGTGGCTCGCTGCCAACAGAGATACTGCGGGCATACGCACACGAAGTAATAATTACTAGTAGATTTATCGTAAACAGTTCGGGTTCGGTATAAATATCCCGGTTGTCCAGTAATTAAGAAAACGGTCATTTTCATTTGAGTTAGAAACTATTATTCAATAATATTATAAATGCAATCGTTTGTACATTTGTTATTCAAACTCGTACGAATTAATCGATTCTAATAAATTTCGGTATAAAATTCGATTGTCGTGGATTTGGCTTATATTTTTATTAACTTAAAGTGATTAGCGGAGTATCGATTATTGGCAGTTGATATTCGGAAAATAGTGTACAAAATCATTCGAGACGTACCTAATGGCTGCTGATAATGTTATCATGATTTATTACTTCTTGCAACAATTGAGTTTAACGCTAATTCTAACACAAAGACATGTTAAAATCTTTATGATAATAACGGATACCGTTGCCCTTGACGACGATAATTCCAAGTAGTTCTAACAATAGGTATACGCATCCCATATTGTTACTCGGTGGCGTATTTGTTTTTTTTTTTTTTTATTATTTTACTCGTAACTCGCGCTCGTCGAATTCAAAATAAACTTACAATTTTATGAACAGACCGAGGCCATAGCCGAAATAACCCGTTCTATATTTAAACTTAATATAACAGGCATTTCTATAACATATAAAAGACCCTAAAAAAATAATCAGTAATACATATTATGTAATCTGTGTACATTGAATTATTAGGTTTGATTGATTATAACTAAATTACCTTAACGTAACTTTTTAGGGTCAAGTGTCGGCTATTATTTTGTTATTAGTTTATTTTTCTAAATTAGGCCTCAATGTTGTCATTGCTCAAAGTATCGAGTTCGCCTTGATCTTTCCAACATTCAATCATTTACATTGGATAAACAGGCTTAACGTAAAATTTCACGCATGTCAAAACTAATCAAAATCAACACTATTCATAATATTCTGATTGTTCCAGTGTTAACGGTCCCTGAAGATATTTAACTTTTACTAAAGGGACAAGTTTAAACACGTGTATATTAATACTAGTTTCTGGTCGCGGCTTTGACAGCGTGTGTGGAGGGCAGGTGATAGCTACCCTATGTCCCTTCCTGTTATCAGGGTGACAACGTATACGAACAATTTCCTGTTAAAATATATTTAAAATGTGAACGCGTAACGAATAAACATTCAGATAATCAAACTCATTTTAGTATTTATAATATGAGAGGATAGTTTTTGAATTATTGGAAGCGCTGAAATGTCAAATATTTAATATTTTGACAATAATTCAATCAAATAAGTCAATCAAGTCAAAATTGACATAATAATATACGTACGTATATATAATGAATTCATAAATTCGAATATATTAATGATTTTACCAACTAAGTTCATTCACGTGTAATTAGAAGAGTCGTTTTAATTCATAACGCAAATAATAGAGATTGTTACACTAACGCAAAAGAAAGTTAAGTTGAATGTATACGTATTTTTGTAGGCATTTATTATATATCTATATAATAAGTATTATTATCTATAGTTGGTGTTTTCATTATTATTTTTCGTTTAAAGTTGTTTTTAGCGTAAGACTTGAGTGGATGAAGGTAATGACATTACTTCAAAATTTTTATTTCATGAAATTGAAGGCGTTACAACCCTTTACGCATTTTTTTACGAATGTCATGAAACATTTGCCCATTTTGTCTAAGTATTACTTTCACTTATTTTCTATAAGTGAAATAAATTGATATATTGCTATAAACCCGAAATACGAGTTTCTGATGGATAAACTCTGTTCTTACTTTATGTAAACCTTTAAAATTATATATAAATATCATCTACAAATGATACCATTTTTTCATATACTATACACAATCAACGGATCTTTCGTTTGTTTATCCTAAACCTTGTCACGTAGTTTAAATTTAGCGAAATAACCTGGTGCAAAAACCGAACATTGTAACAAGTAAAAAATTATCATTCTATTAAAATGTCAATTACTTGTTGTTTTAAAGAGCTTGTGACCTGTGTGTTGAGAGTCTGGTTCTGGCGGGCGAGGCTGCTCTTCTTCAGGTTCTCCATCACAGAGGCCAGGTCCTTGGCACTGCCGTTGGATTTTAAGCTGTTGCTGCCATCCAAGGTGAATTCTGGTATCTGGAAGAGAAATATATGTATGAATAAATTGTCGATCAATGGGTACAGTTTCTGTACATATAATAAATATTATATATAATTACAAAAATACAGGGGTGCCCGGAGTTTGCTTCTAAATGAGCTCTAAGGCGTTTTACTAATGATAGGCTTATTAACGACATTAAATAATAAAATGAAATACACATAACATACCAAAATATACATAACTTAAGGTGACTTCTTAATTTAACGAAGCGATAAATAGGCTTAATTTCATAATTTAAATCATTGGCCATTATTGATTGAATGAACATAAAATTGAGTAAGTCCTCAATGGTGCTCGCTATCAACAATGAGTTATCTATTATCTTAAAGTAAAATTCCATTTCATTTAGTTTTAGGCTAACCCTAAATCATTAAGGTAGGTACATATATTTTTTTCCATAATTTAATAATATGTCAATCACTATTATCAGCTTTGGAGTAATTGTATTGGTTTGATTAAAACCCGTTATCAAAATAAATAAAAATATGAAAATTATACGCGATAATGATATAATATATATTGATTGATAAAATTATATATTATAAATAGTATATAAAAAAGATTTAACGTGAGTAATAGAGATATCTCAGTTTTTTATTAACCAATTAGGAACAATATAACCGACTACATTGTTTTATAAAACATTGTAAAATTTCGCAATCTGATATCATAAATGTAGATTACAGTATACAATAGATGTAACCTTCGCTTCTACCTATATAACAAGTTTATTGCTTTCTGGGAATCTGTTTAGAATTCAGCGCAAGGACAATCAGCAGCACTTAGCGGACCGTTGATAGGGTCAAAGGAACCATTGGTGTAATGTATAATCTATGTATGAGTCATTGGAGTCTCCAATGATTGTCTATCACAAACACAGCTCATGTGTTTGAGTGTATAACACGAGGGAACGCGCTTTGAATACTGATCGGTCCGCCTACAAAAGTCAACACTCTCAAGACTTTAAAACGCCAACGCAATCAAAATACGCCAGTCAACAGTCACTAAACAATGGCCCTTAATCACAGCCATAACAAAAGACAGTAATGCGTAAACGATTAGATTTGATCATTTCAACATAATCGTAATCAATCAAAGTGTAACTTACAAGACTTCAAATATATTTGAAACGACGTAATTCTATTATCGATTTAATAATCGTAACGATAATGTAATAATGCTTTAATTGGTTTATGACAACATCACTGATTGCATGTACGGAGAATCCGTTGAAGATGCGCGTGACGCGGCCTGACGTGTTTGTCTGATGTCATAGCTCACGGAGCGCCGGCCGGCGTCACCATCATACGAAACTATTAATATGTATAATAAAAATGTAACCGAGTTATGTGCATTAAGTGTTTATTGGAATGATTAATCATGTTGGAGATTATTTTACGTGAACTTTAAAACTATCGTCCGTCTGTGCATACAAATAGTTGACACAACGGCACTTTTATTTTTTACTAGAATAATGGTTTATGACGTAACATATCCTGCTCTATAAAATAATTACTATTCACCACTGGGATCAAAGCACCCAAAACGCAGTAAGCAATAGTTACTTTTTTATATAATATATCAATTATAGCGAACGACATTATCTACTATAGTATGTTATAATTATATTACTATATGTAACTAATACGAGCAATGGTATAAAGACGGAAGTTTAAATCATATCTCTATGCATACCTATTCCTGTCCGTTAATATAAATTTTCATGTGAAATCCTTGCTTGGTATGGATGTTATCAAATCATTGATTCATCGCGGATAATTTGCATAACAATATATAATGATTCGTTATCAATCGTTTTTTAGTGTGACTATTTTGTCAAAGTTTTATATCATTACAAGATCCGGTGCGAATCGCTTATCAAGTATACTGGATTACATAATGATTTCATTGATAACTTTGCCGATGGCCTGAGTCAAGGATGAGTAATACTTGTTGAAGCAAAAAAGATGAGATCTCCTTCAAAACAGGTCAATAGTGGTGAACGTGAATCATATTTCTTCGTAGTGTCGTCACAATTCCAGATACGAAGCATAGGTTACGTTGGGGCACGTCACCAGCGTCATATTGCTGTGTATCATATGTTGTAATACAATTGTCATTTTTCAATTGCTTTTGTTAAACGAAGTATGTCGTAAGTTTGACGTATGTCTATATTTTCTTTTGTCTATCTGTGGCATTGTAATACCAAACGAATAGAGCGCATTTCTACTTGTTGAAATGATTCTGTAGTTTACTTTTACAAATGTAATATTTAAAAACGTGGTTAGCTACATTATAGAGATGCAAAGTAACTTACGTCTTTTTTTCGGCAATTATTTATTTTTTAATCTTTAACATATTATATAAAATTGAAAATTTAAAACTGAATGATGTATCTCTACCATATGTTACAAGCTCGTTTGTAGCTGACGATTGTGTTTAATAATAATGGTAAAAAATTATAAACCATTATAATATAACTTGCAGAGGTTATTTAAAACATTATGAATGTATGTAATGTATGTAGAGACTATATACAGATTTGGTATATGAAAATTATGGTAACCTTATGGTAATTGATCGATGTGCGAAGTCGGGCTAATCCTATGTGGGCGAAGCCTATCTTGTAATATAACGTTAAAATATATAAGTTTTCAACATAAATATAAATTTTGTTATAAAACAAAGAAAAGATTTACGTTAAAAGTTACAGGATCAAATCCATGTTATGATTAAATATTACCAATGAAAAGCAAGCACTAGCCATCGGTGAGTAAGCATAATTTTGCCAGCGGTGCGACAGTTACGTGTTGTTTTTAGTTTTACAGATAAATAAATACCCATTTAAAAATTCAACATTCTATATTTCTGTAATTCATTATTAATTGAAAACACACATTATATATTTAAGTCATAACATATACAAACGATGATTTCTTAAATTTTCCAACTATAAGAGAGTAAAACTTTTTTAGTTGTCTCAAATAACACGCTATGTAGAACATTTTGTGAAATGTACAGAACCACCACAAGAAGCGGTCGGATTTCGACCTATATTTCTAAATTACTAAGTCTTTCAATTTGAATAAATTATTTCGTGAAGTTATACAAATCGTTGATGAAATAATATATTTCGAATTTCGTCATATTTTATATGATTAAGATGTAAAACAACTATTATTTATTAATTTTTAATTGGATATTTAAGAAGTAATAAATCGATATAATTTTAGACTCTGTATTATTTATCGTGACATGGTATTGTACATAAACATGATATATACTTGACTGAATATATATAATATAAAAATAAATTTTCAAACATACAAAATCGCGATGAACTTTGACGGCGAGTTTCTGCATTCCAACATTTATATTTCTTAAAGTAAACACACATATATATATTTTATTTTATAGGTTGGCGGGCGAGCATATGGGCCACCTGATGGTAAGTGGTCACCAACGCCCATAGACATTGGCAGTGTAAGAAATGTTAACCATCGCTCACATTGCCAATGCGCCACCAACCTTAGGAACTAAGATGTTATGTCCCTTGTGCCTGTAATTACACTGGCTCACTCGCCCTTCAAACCGGAACACAACAGTACCAAGTACTGCTGTTTTGCGGTAGAATATCTGATGAGTGGGTGGTACCTACCCAGACGAGCTTGCACAAAGCTCTACCACCAAGTAAAGTAAGTAAGTAAGTAAGTAAGTAAATATATATATAAACCAATATATAGTGCAGATATCAGACGACATTTAAACCTTCCCAGTGTTCTGCTAAATATGGGATTCGTATTTCTATCCCTCTACGGCTGTTAGAGATTACTGTTTTAGCAATAAAATATTAATGATTTTTATCTTCTTTTATCTTTTGGTGTACAATAAACTACATTTTGTAATTTTATTAAGTATCTAGAATGGTGTCAATTATAATGAGCCTGAAATTGGCAGCCGAATTGTAGCAGCCAAACACAGTACCCGAGATACCCGAGCTGTTTGCTATGCTCCCTGCTGAATCGGTCACGAATGTGTTCTAGGCATCTATTAGAAGGTCTCAGACCATTTATACGATTTTCCACCGACGCCTTCCATCAGGAAAATATAAAATCTACAGATTTTCTGAATTTTTTAAAGTTTTCGCGAGAGTACCCGAGCTGTATGCTGTGCTCCCTACTAAATCATGCTTGAATACGTTCTAGACATCCAAAAGAAGGTCTCAGACCATTTATAGGATTTTCCACCGACGCCTTCCATCAGGAAAGTATAAAATCTATAGATTTTCTGAATTTTTGAAAGTTTTCGCGAGAGTACCCGAGCTGTATGCTGTGCTCCCTACTAAATCATGCTTAAATACGTTCTAGACATCCAAAAGAAGGTTTCAGGCCATTTATAGGATTTTCCACCGACGCCTTCCATCAGGAAAATATAAAATCTACAGATTTTCTGAATTTTTTAAAGTTTTCGCGAGAGTACCCGAGCTGTATGCTGTGCTCCCTACTAAATCATGCTTGAATACGTTCTAGACATCCAAAAGAAGGTCTCAGACCATTTATAGGATTTTCCACCGACGCCTTCCATCAGGAAAGTATAAAATCTATAGATTTTCTGAATTTTTGAAAGTTTTCGCGAGAGTACCCGAGCTGTATGCTGTGCTCCCTACTAAATCATGCTTAAATACGTTTTAGACATCCAAAAGAATGTTTCAGGCCATTTATAGGATTTTCCACCGACGCCTTCCATCAGGAAAATATAAAATCTACAGATTTTCTGAATTTTTTAAAGTTTTCGCGAGAGTACCCGCGCTGTTTGCTGTGCTCCCTGCTGAATCGGTCTCGAATGTGTTCTAGGCATCTATTAGAAGGTCTCAGACCATTTATAGGATTTTCCACCGATGCCTTCCATCAGGAAAATATAAAATCTACAGATTTTCTGAATTTTTTAAAGTTTTCGCGAGAGTACCCGCGCTGTTTGCTGTGCTTCCTGCTGAATCGGTCTCGAATGTGTTCTAGGCATCTATTAGAAGGTCTCAGACCATTTATAGGATTTTCGACCGACGCCTTCCATCAGGAAAATATTAAACCTACAGATTTTCTGATTTTTTTAATGTTTTCGCGAGAGTACCCGAGCTGTATGCTGTGCTCCCTACTAAATCATGCTTGAATACGTTCTAGACATCCAAAAGAAGGTTTCAGGCCATTTATAGGATTTTCCACCGACGCCTTCCATCAGGAAAATATAAAATCTACAGATTTTCTGAATTTTTTAAAGTTTTCGCGAGAGTACCCGCGCTGTTTGCTGTGCTCCCTGCTGAATCGGTCTCGAATGTGTTCTAGGCATCTATTAGAAGGTCTCAGATCATTTATAGGATTTTCGACCGACGCCTTCCATCAGGAAAATATTAAACCTACAGATTTTCTGATTTTTTTAATGTTTTCGCGAGAGTACCCGAGCTGTATGCTGTGCTCCCTACTAAATCATGCTTGAATACGTTCTAGACATCCAAAAGAAGGTTTCAGGCCATTTATAGGATTTTCCACCGACGCCTTCCATCAGGAAAATATAAAATCTACAGATTTTCTGAATTTTTTGAAGTTTTCGCGAGAGTACCCGCGCTGTTTGCTGTGCTCCCTGCTGAATCGGTCTCGAATGTGTTCTAGGCATCTATTAGAAGGTCTCAGACCATTTATACGATTTTCCACCGACGCCTTCCATCAGGAAAATATAAAATCTACAGATTTTCTGATTTTTTTAAAGTTTTCGCGAGAGTACCCGAGCTGTATGCTGTGCTCCCTACTAAATCATGCTTGAATACGTTCTAGACATCCAAAAGAAGGTCTCAGACCATTTATAGGATTTTCCACCGACGCCTTCCATCGGGAAAGTATAAAATCTATAGATTTTCTGAATTTTTGAAAGTTTTCGCGAGAGTACCCGAGCTGTATGCTGTGCTCCCTACTAAATCATGCTTAAATACGTTCTAGACATCCAAAAGAAGGTTTCAGGCCATTTATAGGATTTTCCACCGACGCCTTCCATCAGGAAAATATAAAATCTACAGATTTTCTGAATTTTTTAAAGTTTTCGCGAGAGTACCCGAGCTGTATGCTGTGCTCCCTACTAAATCATGCTTGAATACGTTCTAGACATCCAAAAGAAGGTCTCAGACCATTTATAGGATTTTCCACCGACAGCTCGGGTACTCTCGCGAAAACTTCAAAAAATTCAGAAAATCTGTAGATTTTATATTTTCCTGATGGAAGGCGTCGGTTGAAAATCCTATAAATGGTCTGAGACCTTTTAATAGATGCCTAGAACACATTCGAGACCGATTCAGCAGGGAGCACAGCAAACAGCGCGGGTACTCTCGCGAAAACTTCAAAAATTTCAGAAAATCTGTTGATTTTATATTTTCCTGATGGAAGGCGTCGGTGGAAAATCCTATAAATGGCCTGAAACCTTCTTTTGGATGTCTAGAACGTATTCAAGCATGATTTAGTAGGGAGCACAGCATAGAGCTCGGGTACTCTCGCGAAAACTTTAAAAAATTCAGAAAATCTATAGATTTTATACTTTCCTGATGGAAGGCGTCGGTGGAAAATCCTATAAATAGTCTGAGACCTTCTAATAGATGCCTAGAACACATTCGAGACCGATTCAGCAGGGAGCATAGCAAACAGCCCGGGTACTCTCGCGAAAACTTCAAAAAATTCAGAAAATCTGTAGATTTTATATTTTCCTGATGGAAGGCGTCGGTGGAAAATCCTATAAATGGCCTGAAACCTTCTTTTGGATGTCTAGAACGTATTCAAGCATGATTTAGTAGGAAGCACAGCATACAGCTCGGGTACTCTCGCGAAAACATTAAAAAATTCAGAAAATCTGTAGATTTAATATTTTCCTGATGGAAGGCGTCGGTGGAAAATCCCATAAATGGTCTGAGACCTTCTAATAGATGCCTAGAACACATTCGAGACCGATTCAGCAGGGAGTACAGCAAAGAGCGCAGGTACTCTCGCGAAAACTTCAAAAAATTCAGAAAATCTGTAGATTTTATATTTTCCTGATGGAAGGCGTCGGTGGAAAATCCTATAAATAGCCTGAAACCTTCTTTTGGATGTCTAGAACGTATTCAAGCATGATTTAGTAGGGAGCACAGCATACAGCTCGGGTACTCTCGCGAAAACTTTAAAAAATTCAGAAAATCTATAGATTTTATACTTTCCTGATGGAAGGCGTCGGTGGAAAATCCTATAAATGGTCTGAGACCTTCTAATAGATGCCTAGAACACATTCGAGACCGATTCAGCAGGGAGCACAGCAAACAGCGCAGGTACTCTCGCGAAAACTTCAAAAATTCAGAAAATCTGTAGATTTTATATTTTCCTGATGGAAGGCGTCGGTGGAAAATCCTATAAATGGCCTAAAACCTTCTTTTGGATGTCTAGAACGTATTCCAGCATGATTTAGTAGGGAGCAGAGCATAGAGCTCGGGTACTCTCGCGAAAACTTTAAAAAATTCAGAAAATCTGTAGATTTTATATTTTCCTGATGGAAGGCGTCGGTGGAAAATCCTATAAATGGCCTGAAACCTTCTTTTGGATGTCTAGAACGTATTCAAGCATGATTTAGTAGGGAGCACAGCATACAGCTCGGGTACTCTCGCGAAAACATTAAAAAATTCAGAAAATCTGTAGATTTAATATTTTCCTGATGGAAGGCGTCGGTGGAAAATCCTATTAATTGTCTGAGACCTTCTAATAGATGCCTAGAACACATTCGAGACCGATTCAGCAGGGAGCACAGCAAACAGCGCAGGTACTCTCGCGAAAACTTCAAAAAATTCAGAAAATCTGTAGATTTTATATTTTCCTGATGGAAGGCGTCGGTGGAAAATCCTATAAATGGCCTGAAACCTTCTTTTGGATGTCTAGAACGTATTCAAGCATGATTTAGTAGGGAGCACAGCATAGAGCTCGGGTACTCTCGCGAAAACTTTAAAAAATTCAGAAAATCTGTAGATTTTATACTTTCCTGATGGAAGGCGTCGGTGGAAAATCCTATAAATGGTCTGAGACCTTCTAATAGATGCCTAGAACACATTCGAGACCGATTCAGCAGGGAGCACAGCAAACAGCGCGGTTACTCTCGCGAAAACTTTAAAAAATTCAGAAAATCTATAGATTTTATACTTTCCTGATGGAAGGCGTCGGTGGAAAATCCTATAAATGGCCTGAAACCTTCTTTTGGATGTCTAGAACGTATTCAAGCATGATTTAGTAGGGAGCACAGCATACAGCTCGGGTACTCTCGCGAAAACATTAAAAAATTCAGAAAATCTGTAGATTTTATACTTTCCTGATGGAAGGCGTCGGTGGAAAATCCTATACTTGGTCTGAGACCTTCTTTTGAATGTCTAGAACGTATTCAAGCATGATTTAGTAGGGAGCACAGCAAACAGCGCGGGTACTCTCGCGAAAACTTTAAAAAATTCAGAAAATCTGTAGATTTTATATTTTCCTGATGGAAGGTGTCGGTGGAAAATCCTATAAATGGTCTGAGACCTTCTAATAGATGCCTAGAACACATTCGAGCCCGATTCAGCAGGGAGCATAGCAAACAGCCCGGGTATCTCGGGTACTGTTTTTGGCTGCTACAATTCGGCTGCCAATTTCAGGCTCATTCAATTATATTCTAATGACGCGATATTTATACACAGTTTTTATGTTAGTTACTGCTATGAAAGCAGGTATAGTTAATTGCTACAGTTATAAAAGTTAAATAAAGGTTTGAGCAGTCGAACGTTTATGTAGCTTTTTATATTGAGCCGATATGGTCCAGTAGATCAACGTGGATCCAAAGGTCACAAGTCCGAGCACTGAGTTTCACGTGCTTTATTTGTGTTTATTCAATTCATGCTCATCTATGAAGAAATCGTAAGGAAACTTATATGATCGTATCGTATCGGACGTAATTCAGCGACTTATAAATCTACCTACCCGTAGGGGAGCAGCTACATATTTATATTCTGCAAAGGATGAAAATTCGTTATGAAGAGGTTACTGACAAATGTATTCTCTTACGAACGATTCTAGATCATTTCGAAGAATTTGTTAAATCGAGGAAATGGTTTTATTGAGGCTCGTTATATTAACGTTGCACTGTTGTTGCATCCTTTCTCTCTCAGAGTAGCGGAGGGATTTGCCGAGTAGCAGGACATTTACGGTATATTACTAATACATTATATTGTGTTACTTATTTATAATTTAAAAAACTTTCTTCCTAAATTTTTTAGGAGGTGTTTGTACGAATATACAATATGTTCTTTTTTTAAACTTTCTTGAATAATTTTACAGAGTTAATCTATGATCAATACTTAAAAAGAGTCCGGACTGATGTCATTTAAAAAAAAATTGTTTTAATAAGAATCAAACGCGATAATCCGAATACCAAATATTGATGATGATGAATTATATTATTCGTAATAAAGGAAGTACTTCAGAACGAAAGTGTTTGCATCGGATAATATTTTATTATCAATATGTATGGCCAACAACTGCATTTATCGTATATAATAGTAGATAACGAAATTCCAATGCAAGTGCATTCAATAGAAATTTTACCGATCACGGTTAGAACTTAAAAGAATTCCGTTGACAATCAGAACATAAATAAAATCTAGAAAACGACAAATTAGACGATGCCTATTCTCCTCATGCAGAATTTTATACATTTCTTGGCAGAGCTTTCACAGCTACAGCCATTCTCCGCATATCCATTTTTACGTTTAGGTGGACCTTATACAGAGTTAATATAGAGATTATATTTGCTTGCAGTTTAAAATGCAATAAGTATGGCGATATTCTAGGTTAGTGCCAGATGCACTATGTAGTCATGCAGGGACATTGTTGATGGAGGTCAGTTTTGCATGCACAATAAACGCAACCGCGATGAGCGTGGAGCTGTTATATAATTGTTGAATATAAATTGTCACGAAGTATTACACTTGAAATATTTTAAATATATAAAACAATTTTAGTGGTATATAACAAATATATCGGTCGGTACGTTGTATTACTACACAATCGAAGACTTTATATAATAAGCGGAACAACAGGTCCTTTGATTGAGCATTTATTAACATACATTTCATTGCAAATAAAATTCTTTATAAATAATTTGACACGGTAAATGAGATAAAAAGTTCTGATCCTTGTTATGTATATTGTCATGGGCAACTATTACAATTCTATAGTGTGTAAGCAATAAATTCATTGCATATGCCGGGTGTATTTTAAACCTACTCGTCTCTTGCTATTTTTATAAAGCACCTATAACTAAAATAGAAAAAGTTACAAGAGTAGACACCGGCGTTAGTTTTTCACAAGTATTTGGAAGGATTTTCCTTTAAGTCATAAAGCAATAAAAACTGTATAAAATGAACGCGATTACAATCGAATTTAAATTCCAATGTCCAAGTAGAGTTTGTTTTCATTATATCCATGATATTTTATCGCAAATCGCTTGCACTAATTACAATTTATAAACAACATTTAACATAATCAGTTTAATATGTAAGGGAATATTACTCGGTAAAGTTGAATAATTAATTCTACCAAACAAATCAAATGCATA
Source organism: Nymphalis polychloros (assembly GCA_905220585.2). Taxonomy (NCBI): domain Eukaryota; kingdom Metazoa; phylum Arthropoda; class Insecta; order Lepidoptera; family Nymphalidae; genus Nymphalis; species Nymphalis polychloros. Next base: position 9,770,342 of record HG992247.1, read on the forward strand.
ACGTACTTGCAATGAGGATGCAGTAGGCTAGTCAGTATACACGTCGCACAATGGTGCCAGTTTTAGAAGTATAGGAGCCGAACATAATGGTTTTACCTTGCGTTATGCCAACGACTAGATCTTTTGCACTGAGTAAACTGTCTATTTAATACAATTCACATGATTCAAATGGTAATTTCTCTGTAATGTTTCTTGTTATCTATCGAGAGCACTGTCAATCACTTATCGTCATCACAAGCGTGCCGCGTCGCGTGTTGTGGTAGAGTAGAGAGTTAAAAATACGTGCCGGCTTGACGGCGGTTGCGGCGTGACTGCCTTGCTTTGCTACTACACTAGCCGGCCGGCCGATCGCAAACTTTAACTGGCGACCACAATGGCTAATTAGAATGGCGAGCACAGCGGGGCGAGGACCGAGAGGGGCACCACCCACGGAACTTCGCATCCGCCTCATGGACGACTCTGATGAGACACCGATCTTATCAATGCGTTCCGAACTAACAAGATACTGATAGATCGCAAGTGCTCTGATTTTTTTGACACTGACAAACGTCAAACCAAGTTTCGTTAGGCAAACGGCATCGTGTCAAATGTATATTACCATAATTAAATAAAAAATATATCGTATTATATGTAGACGTTATCAAGTCTGTTTTCTATGTAGACGTATTTATAAAAAAATTGTTACCTAGACATCATTTTTACATGAAAAAATGTATACATTTGACTGAAAATATTTTTCATGTAATTTGAAATGAACATTTGTGAAATAATCGTTTGTATAAACTTAAGTAAGTGAAGGGAGAGTCAATAATTCCGTCGTGATGAGTCAAAGACCTTTCAATGTCAGCAAGAGACGTCGGCGGATCATCCATATCGATATGTAATTAATGAAATATGAATTTGATGTCTTTAATGTCCAAATATGTTGAAATAATTATCGAAATGTTTATGTGCACGACGTCTCAAATCGATAGTTATTTATTGAATGATTTGAATATCGTATTAATTTATTGTTCTCTTAAATATTTAAGTTCTTATAAATTATTTCCTTGAAGATACTCAGAATAAAAAAAAACTGCGATATATTAAAATTATAATTCCTTAATAATTTACTTTTTTATTATGTATATAAATAACATATAAATTATAAGCAATAAACATTACCCGTCAACGTCGAGTAGAGCGTCGGCGTCTTTAATTTCTTTGCGGAACATCAAGAGTTATTTACAATTTCTCGTTTATTGAAATCTGTGAATGAGTCAGTGTGTTCAATTCAGTGACTTAATTTACTTGCATTCAACACGTGTGCGTTATCGTTGCGTGATGGTTTACTAAAATCGTGAGTAACGCGGTATGGAACAACTATAATATTTGATAGATATAATAATATTTCCTGGGACATTAATCACACGAGGCCATCTAATCCCAAACTAAGCAGAGCTCGTACTATAGAAAACAGGCAACTGATATACTACATAATATACTAGTTTTCTTTTGTAAATACATACATATGTAGATAATTACACCCAGACTCAAGAGAAACAGACATGTAGACATGAACCCACGACCTGCAGCGCGAAAGGCAAGTATCTATCAACCAAGCCAACCGGCTCGTCAATATACATTTAAAAATAAAGACGCTTTCCATAGAAAGATCTAGCTTATTACATAATTATTTTAATTTATCATTTATCAATTTTATGTAATTAGTGTAAGTGGCGTCGTCATTAGATGTAAATAAAATTAATAAATAATGAGATGATATGTGCAATGATAATAAATATACATCTAAGTATATAATATATTTAAAGTCTTGATGTATATTAAAATAAGTATAGTTTTAAGAGGCTATTGTCTACACATCTTCGTCTCTGTGCCGAAGGACACGGTTCGTCTCCCACACATATCAGATGCTTGGAGGAGTTGTATAGGTCATAACACTGAGCAATAAACATAGCAAAAATAGCATGCGCGGAACACATCTGATTAATATATTTTTTATAAACATATGATTCAGATGAAAAAAATAATAATTACAGAACACTACTATTTATGTATTTTAATTTTTTGATAAATTTGATGCCACTTCTATATACAAACTGTTCATTTTTTATTCTTTGTTTTTGAAGTGATAACTTCTTATGGGAAGGTAAACCGCTTCGTAACGTAACGCGTTACGGCGCCGTCTTACCGACGCCGACTGCTTTACCTGAGAGGTACCAACCTAACGCCATCTAGCGTATACAGATAGTACTTATAATAATTTAGCAACTCTCAAGTACTAATTTAAATTATATTTAATATATTATAATTAATAATAAATATTATCCCTTCTGTCGAGCGTCCCGAGACGAACACGTTTTTTTTAGTCTTATTATGTTTACAATAACTGATAATTTTGTAAGTTTTCGAATTAATTTAGTAATTCAAAACAGATCTATGACACTGCCATCTAGCTGAAAGTAAAGAAAATACGTCATGAATTAAACTCTAGCTTATTCTTTCTAGCTTTGTCGTACATAGTTATAGTGACATACAGTCTGTATATCTTGTTAAAAGCTAAAAAACAAAAATTTTTAGTCATTTGGATTATTAACTGTTTCGCTTTCATAAGAATATATTAAAATAATTTATTGACAGAGCTTTGTAATTAAGTCACTAATGAAGCTATAATAATAAAATTTATATAGTAGATTATTAACTGACGAACGATTTCCGTTAAAATCAGATTTTTAGAAATTTTACTGCTATTATGCCAATACATATATATACTTTACACAAATACTAATACAATACACTTCCACAAAATACTTTGGTTAAAAAGTTATTATAATTCAATCACTTAGATAAAAACATATTCAGGTTATAAACTATCTCGTATTAACCACCTATAAAAGTTCCACCGCCAAGATAAGTTCTACTCTCCTGAAAAGGTTTTGTAGCTTATCCCACAACGCATCTTTAATGCGAAGTGCTGGATAAACTTCTAGCAGGATCATCCAAAAAATACAGGTTACCTCAAGATGTTATCATTCATCACTGAGCACGATATAAATACTAATTAAGCACATGAAAACTCAGCGGTGCTTGCCTGGGCTTGAACCCGTAATTACTGTTCAAGATTCACGTGTTTGAACCACTAGATCATGAAATAATATCGGGATATTAATTTAATACCTATTTATTAAAAATTATGTCACTCATTTTAATATATGTAGAAAAACAAGACGTGTTTTATGTTATTGTCGCAATTATGTGACTCAGTATGCTACATTACTGCTTTAATATAGTATTCAATTCTCAGACAGTATGACTAAAATGTATGAGTCGATCCATTCATGAATTCACCAAGTTCATCGGTCACCAATGTTTACAAACTTTTATGACTATCAAAAGTGTCATCGTTGATAACACGTAGGTATTACGCCTGAATTTTATACATAATCTACGATAAGATAGTTTATGTAATGCTCGAAATATTTAGGTATACCGTTAAGAGATGACAAATTATTTATTTCCAATTTTATATGCATCATGTTAGAAAATTTACGAATCATTCGATTCGTTATCCGTTGTTATGTGAAATAGTAATTTTAGCGTGGTTTTTCCTTAGATGACAATTCTCTAATCAATTTCAGAACTTGTAAAGTTTTTTTGGTTGAAAATACGTAGTCATTATGTAGAGTTATCTTTCATTGTATTATTTTATCTATTATAATCAATGTTAAATGGGAGCGTTATATTTGTTCGTTAGCTCATTACGACTAAGGCTAACGAACGGATCGTATTGATATAGAGGTAACTTGGGAAAAAAATATTTGTAGCATACGAAATCGGGAGAACAGCTAGCAAAAAAAAACGCTATTTCTAGTTTCCCTTATTAAACAATAATTTGTTTAATTACAACGAAACTTTGTAATGGTGAATCTTTTGAAAATAAATGCAAATATCCATATTATGGGGGTGTCTCTACATTATATACTATTAATGTATATATAAGTTATATAAGTTAACATTTAATATAGAATATTATAATCAAAAATATGGGTATTTGGTGGAATATCCTTTCATACAGCACCTAATTTTTTTGATGCGTGATTTTTTTAAATAATGAAATTGTATAGATAAAATATAGGTAGCGAGCTAGACTATTATTTTCTTTTTATTTATATTTATGATGGTTTTGTAATTTGAAAAATACACAGGACCTTAATCGCTTGTTACTAAATTGCAGTTATATGATGTATATATTTTAAATAGGATTTTATTGAAAGCTATTAACAATGCATAAGTAACTCGTGGCCGGTGATTCGCGTTCTTTTCATCGCGCAAAAGGTATGCGCTATGGTGATTCATCATTCATTCACGTGGTCGCTTATCACCACACAGGCATAGTACAATATTACGGCAGTGTTCAGTAGATGTTACCTGCGCGTGCGCCGACTACAACAACCGTGACTCATACATCCTGTTCCACCTTCGCGGCACTTTCACGAATTTAATATTCAATAGGTTTGTGACCGATATTGATTTGATGATAGGAAACCGTTTTCCTTGTTTTAATTTTTATTATGAAAAATGTAACTGTACGATATTAATGATACATCAATAATGTTAACATAAACCTATATGAAATATGTTTTTTTTATATCGTTTAACGTTAACAAACAAAGAATAAGAACTAATTTTAATATTAAATTTGTTTTGAATTACCTATAAATGGTATTTTTTAGAAACTTAATTATCTTCACGTGTTGGTGATGTTATGTATTATTTGTTTTTATATATAGGAATTTTAAGCCAGTTTCAACTGATCGATCTGAACTTTTTTAAACACTTCTAGTGCTGGACAATTACTATATTTTATCCGTTTTTATAACACGAACGAAATAAAAGCTAGTTATTAAAAAAAGCTTTTTCTTTTTTTTTTGTTGAAGTTATTTAAATACTAGATCACTACCGTCGGCCGAACGGATATTCGCATAACCTGTTCAATTTCTAGCATGAGTCATGTAACTTGTTTAACGATTAAATCGCAATATTTTTTTTTATTTTTTTAATCGAACAAAATTGATATATGATGAAGTCATCCAATTAGCTTCACAATCAAAATTTTAAATAAATTGCTAACTTGACGTAAATGTAACGATATGTTTGTCTGTGGACTGGCTCGTCTTATTATTTATGCTCCATTAGTTATCGAAGAAATACGGTTTTCTTAATAATTGTCGTTTTGGTTCTTAATAAATATTAATTATTAAGATAAAAAGCTATAATAATAAAAATAAATCTACCCACTCATCAGATATTCTACCGCAAAACAGCAGTACATGCTAATGATGTGTTCAGGTTTGAAGGATGAGTGAGCCAGTGTAATTACAGGCACGAGGGATATAACATCTTAGTTCCCAAGGATGGTTGCGCATTGGTGATTTAAGCGATAGTAAACATCTTACATTGCCAATGTCTATGGGCGTTGATGACCACTTACCACCTGGTGGCCCATATACAAGTAAGCCATCTTACGCAATAAAAAGAATGTTTACGAATGACGATAAATTAACATTAATTACAGGTTTATTAAACATATTTATATAGTACTAGTGTTCGCAGTGGCCGAAATTCGACTCACCATTATAGAAAATTTGAGAAAAAAAAAACCATGTTTCGATAAAAAACAGTTTTTTTTGATAAAAATAAAGTTTGTCAATATATACAAAACGTCAATGAACTGTTGTACTTTGCTTGTTCATATATATAGATATAAGAGTTTTTAATCTAACTCTTGTAAAATTAGATTACTTGATAGCTTGATACAGTGGCGTAGCATGGGGGGGGCGGAGGGTGCTGTTCGTACCGGGCGGCACTTGCCGGGGGCGGCATTTCACAGGTAACAGTTAGAGAGAAAAAAATACATTCAAAATGGTAATTTCACTTTTCCGGAGTGTTATTCAATAAAATACCCTTTTTACCATGCCCCAACTTTTTTATAATAAATCGCAAAAATAAGAGGGCTGCAAATTTGGAATCCCCATCGGGTGCTAGTGACCTATGCTACGCCACTGGATTGATATGTCAATTACTTATAATAAATCAAAATAAGATGTAGTGTGGCAATTAACTGCTTCAATGATCTATTGGTTTAGTTATAAGGCTGTAGCTTAGGTGGGTTAAGAATATCGGCCAATTGAAAAGTTGCATAAATTATCTTTGAAGAAACGCTCAGTAGAATCCTAGACCTAGGAAGATGGAAGCGTTATGAGATCGTGGTTTGGTGAATACATAAAGTTAAGGTTTTATCTTCAATAGTATCCGGAAACTAAGCGCTCGCTGTTATTATACGCCTGGATTACCGCATTTGTGCAATATAGATCTTAAGGTTGTCTTCGAGATTAACAGTTGTGGCTGAATTTCGGTCAAATTTAAAGAAATGACCTTATAATCAATATTAGGTGAAGTATCGAAAAAAAAACCATAATATTTTATTCCCTTTTAACTGTTTACTATCATGTAACAAAATCCTAGACTTCGTGGAGATTACGCATCGGAAACGACGTAATATTTGTGATGACATTATTTACTTTTAGTTTTAGATAATTACGTACTTAAAAACCTAGATAACAGACAACGTTCGAGCGGAAAAGAGTCTTAAGTTATTAAAACCATGTGGATTACATTATGCAACAACGATTGACTATACGACGTTATAAAAATTACATTACAGAAATTAGGTTATAATATTACCATTATATAGCGATGAATGTAAACAACATGGGGAAAAACCAGCCATTTATCTATTTACATAATAATCGTTCTATACAATACAATTTTAAACAATGTATTTGTATGTGTCGTTTAAACGACGACTAACTAAACTTGTTGCGAAAAACTATAATATGTACATATATCATTGTAATGTCCGATGTCGTGTAATCATTTTAGTCGACACAGACACTAATGGCAATATCATGTAATAAGGTTTTTTACGAAGCACTAAATATTCATATTGTATATTTTCCATGTTTAAAATGCTACATATTATTTTATAATAATGAACTTTGTCAATTAATTACTTTCAAAGTAACGATATAAAACGCGGTGATGACGACGTGCTTAAACGTTTTCGGTTTTGGCGAGGGTCATATTATGAAGTCTATGCGTAAACAAAGGTGCACGTCTTTCTATTCCTTCACTCTCATAATCCCATGGGACGTCAGTACACCTGCCACCAGACCTGAATTCAGGCGCTTCAACGTGCTCTCCGAGGCACGGTAGTTGGAATATGCGAAAGTCGAGACGCCTGAATGCATAAAAACCTGATACCTATTCATTAGCCCGGGATTTGAGCCCAGGAACGGGGCAACTGCGGCATTACAGTTGTCCAACGAGTGCATTTATGTAAATAGGTTTGTGGCAAATGATATTTCTAATTAGTTTACAGGCTAACTGTGCCATTGATTAGTCTTGCGAACACGTTAAGGATTTCATCTAATTTACTTTAATAATATATCTCCTCAAAATATATTATATATAGCTGCTGTTTCCTTATATACAATATGCTGTTTTTTTCTTTTATTACTATTACACATAAACAACGCCCAAGGGCTTAATAAATTCTGCTGTGTAGGTTTTTATGTTTGTACATTTTTTTTCTTTTTAATTAAAATGCTAATTTTGTTTATTCAAGGAGGTTCTTACAGCCAGTTTTAAATTGTCAGGATTAAATTTTATGTCTATTCTATTTATTACAATTGAGATACATAGTTAACTTAGCCGGTTGGCGTGGTTGGTAGATACATACTGGCTTTCGCGCCACTGGTTGTGGGTTCGATTCCCACCCAGGACAGACAGATTTGTGTGCATGAACATGTCTGTTTGTCCTGAGTTTGGGTGTAATCATCTATTTAAGTATGTATTTAAAAGAAAAAATTGGGTATGTAGAAAATCAGTTGTCTGGTTTCCATTGTACGATATTGGTTTGGGATCAGATGGCCTAATGTGAATAATGTCCCAGGATATATTATTATTATATAAACTATATATGATTAAATTTATAATGAAATCAACAAACACGAACTTCTCGGTTTTCTCTATCTATGGGGTTTTCCAATAGGGACGCTTGAACTTTGACAGCTGATTGCGGCCATGTTGTTTGAGTGACAGCTGTCAAATGCAGTGTGTTATATTCATTCCGTCCTCCCAAACCACCATGGCAGGTTACAGTGTCGATCAGCACGTGCAAATCATAAAATTGTTTTATGAAAATGGGTCTTCAGTTCGAGCAACGTTCCGCGCACTTCGCCCGTTTTACGGTCGCGATGATCGTCCTGCCGAGTCGACTATCCGTCGATTGGTGGACAAATTCGAGTCAACCGGGTCAGTTAACAATCAGCCGGTTCCCGTGCGTCAACGTAACGCGAGATCTGCCGAGAATATCGCCGCTGTGCGCGACAGTGTCCTCGAAAACCCGCGGCAGTCAATTCCGCGTCGCGCACAGGAACTCGGCATTTCGCAGACGACAACTTGGCGAATTTTGCGTTGTGACTTGAGCCTGCACCCGTACAAGATCCAGCTGACCCAAGAACTCAAGGTTAATGACCATAGACAGCGCCGTGTGTTCGCTGACTGGGCATTAAAGCAGTTGGAAGTTGACGCCGATTTTGGCAAAAAAATCATCTTCAGCGACGAGGCGCATTTTTGGATGAATGGCTATGTCAACAAGCAAAATTGCCGTATTTGGGACGAGACCAATCCACACGAGGTTCACCAAGTGGCAATGCACCCGCAGAAAGTGACTGTTTGGTGCGGATTTTGGGCCGGAGGCGTGATTGGTCCGTATTTTTTCGAAAACGATAATGGTGTGGCCGTCACCGTCAATGGTGAGCGATACCGGTCGATGATAACCAACTTCTTTTGGCCTGAAATCGAGAATATGGATCTGGACAACATGTGGTTTCAACAGGACGGCGCTACGTGCCACACAGCACACGCTACGATAGAAGTTCTGCACGAGCAATTTCTGGACATGGTCATCTCGCGCGGAGGCGACGTGAACTGGCCACCGAGATCGTGCGATTTGACCCCGCTGGACTTTTTCTTGTGGGGTTTTCTTAAGTCGCAGGTCTATGCCAACAAGCCGCAAACCACCGATGCCCTCAAAGTCAACATATGCCACGCCATCGATCAAATACAGCCCGATTTGTGCGCCAGAGTCATCGAAAATTGGACCTTTCGTGTGCGCGCCACCAACCGAAGCCGTGGCGGTCATTTGAATGATGTCATATTCCATACATAATGGGGTCGATAGACCTTCCAAATAAAAAAAAAATTCGCAAATATCTCTCCTACATATATTTTTTTTTGCATTTCAAAGATCAAGCGCCCTTCATGGAAAACCCTATAAAACCTTATGTATCGCTATTAATTTAAATTTATTAACAAACAAATTAAAATGTATTATTTTTCTAATACAATCTTATCACAGAAACGTATACTATCATCGGAACAGGAAATTATATAAAATGTTAAAATATACGCGATAAATCCGTTTACAGTTGCTTAATTCAATTTGTAACAATCCCGAAACCTAAGAAATCATTACCTAAATATTTTTGTTCGGGGCCCGCGACACCGTAACTATCACGTGTGTGCCCCTATAAAGAAAAAGTTTAGTATGGCTGGTATATATCGTTTAAATGAGTTTTATTATTGTTATAAATATTGATTGAATTGAATTCGTACAATATAATTAAAAACGCTGTTCCGGCAAGTTGATTTAAATAAATAAATTATTGTTTTTCCGTCTTGAATATTTAAAATAAAGACAATATGTCTGGTATTTTTAATTTTAAGAAATTTCAATTATTTTTAGTATCTACTTGATATGTCCTCTTAATTAATTGGAAGCGTACTGGTCTCTAGCGCACCTGCATGTACTCTTATAGGCTTTTAAAGTGGAACTTCCACATTGATAACATTTTTTTTAGTCTTCTGAAGACTACATTATTGTATCAAAATTAGATCTTTTATACGCGTTATAAAGTCAAATTACACTATTGGAAACAATTAAAGGAACAAGAAATTTACCTTATTTTTATATAAATATTATTTTTCCATTCCTGAAATTCACTCAAGAAAAGGGTGGTAACATAGCTTTTTACAGGTTTCCAGAAAATCTACTGCTAATTCGAAAATATCAATGGTAACACGCATGTAAAGCATAACTTTTACACCTCGATGTATCCATCGAGATGTTTCATCAATTTTCTCAATAACCAAAATGTATATGTTTTTTTATCTCGATATGACTATTTTTCACCGAGATACAGCCTTCCAAACTTTGGTGAAAAAATGCGAAAAATTTCTTGTTCCTTTAATTGTTTCCAGTAGTGTATATTTAATTAATGATCACCATAGAATTACAATTATAACGTTATTTGGGTGTTTGTGGTATTTTTAGATGTTTTGTATTATTTTTGTACACACTTCATTGTTTCACAGTTACAAATTTGTTTACAATAGGTTTATAACCATGTTCACCGTAAAATTCACAATGGGGGGCCACATGTTTCAGTTCCGTGTGGCATTTTATTACCGATTCATTTTCGATTTTGTTGTTTAGACGTGAACTTATGTTGAGGGGTCCAAATCCTAGGTTATCTTCTAATGAATTGAAGTCGGATTCATTAAAACAAGCAAATTACTTTATGCATGTAGGTCAGAATATAATCTCTCTTTTTCTCTCTCGTATGCAGAACACAGTTCGATTTTGGTTGATCGTCATTTGTTGCTCAACAAAAAAAAAAGTTAGTATACATGTTCTATTGAATCAACGTTATTTCTCGTTCGTTCTCATCGCATCAAGATTCTTGTATAATGACTGTTATGGTGACACAATGATGATTTAGATGTTATAATTACAATTGGTAATCAACCAGGTGTTCGATAATTATGGCGCGGATATTAATAAAAACTTGAAACTCCATTTGAATCGATAAAAGTTGAAAGATATTTAACGGTTAATAAATAGTTTTTTTTTTTGTCGTTTTGAAGTCCAGTTGGCTGAATCTCTTTTGATTTCACAGCTGGCGAAAACGAAAATTGACAAACATAGACTCGTTATAAATCGGCAATAAACTTGCAAGTTTTAAGAATTTTTTTGAATATGTCAATTCGTTATACCAATTTGTCATGTCGGGGAATATTAGAAAGAGATTTATTATGTATCTAACATAACGATTACATAGCTTGCCCAGATAGTCTTAGATAAATACCTAAGATAAACTTATAAATATTCCTGCAAACAAAATTAAAATACTGCAAGCATTCGAATATTTATAACCATACCATTTGAATTTTTTCTTTGTATGGAGATTAGCCCAAATTAAGTAAATAACTGTTTTTTATGACGAATCGGTTAACTGACAAAGCAGTTATGATTCATTTGTTATTTTAACCAATACATTACGAATATTTTGCGAACGTTATCACTTAACCTCTATGTCATGCATTTAGTAGCACTCTCAGAAAACTTGTAATTATAAATATATTATACTGATATTGTAAAGAGTTATGTTTCGTTTGTATATTGGTATACACATTTGCTAACAATTAAAATTGTAAGTATTAATTTTCTTGATAAATTATTGTCACCAATGTATTGTCGACAACTATTTTCAATCATATTTTAATGAATTCGAAGTTTTATCAATGTGATAATTTAGCGCAATTGTAAAATCCTTTTATACTTATGAGAAATCGCGGCGAGTGGATACAATTAATCAATTTTTCTATATTGTATAGTATTATATTTATTTTTATTTATTTAATACTTATTGCACAACAACAACAAAAAAAGTAATAGTATTATATTATAAAACTTAAGGGATTGTTGTTATTGAACGTGCTAATCTCAGTCTTCAGTGATATTTGATTTTTGATATACATATATGAGCTATACTAGCTGTGCCAGCGGTTTCACCCGCGTATAATTAATAAAAATATAATGAAAAAATAAGCCGAGAACCTTCCTCGGTAAAAGGACTATCCAACACAAAAATATTTTTTTAAATTCGAACCATGAGTTCCTGAGATTAGCCGGATCAAACAAACAAACTCTTCAGCTTTATATATTAGTATAGATATACATTGGGAAAGACTATAGACTGTATAACATCCCGCTACCGCGCGAAGCATATATAAATGTTAAGTATATTATTCAATATTGGTATTTATTAAAAATCACGAAGAAAAACAATACTTCAAAACAATACGTAATTCGGTTATGTATTTAAATATGAATTTCTTCGAATATTATTAATATCAGAAATAATTATAGCGAGGAAATATTTAATATTCATTTTGTAAAATATGTTTCAATTTTACGCCTCTTTGCTTGGTGTTATCAGTGCAAATATAGATGCGATTAGAAAATATGATAACAACAGAGCTATGTTTAGGAATGTTTACTTAGAATGTGAAACTAAGGAAGTCACACGTTTGCAAAAATACATGTATAGTACAAAAACTTTTTCAATTTCAGAACGTACACCTCTTGTTAGTGGAGGTTTTGTCGTTCAAAATTTCGTAAATTTAACAAAGCTAACTCACTTTTTGAAACCTTGGTTAAAATCAGATTTGTAAATCTGACTCAATAATTGGTCGTCAATTTCGTCATCGGCAGCCTTAACTAATTATAATTAAGGCAACATTAATTAAATTGAAATTGATCTACGTTTGTTAAAATTGAGGTATCAATTTTATTTCTCGCGTTTAATCCTTAAGCTCTATGATGTTTAATTTGCCAATAGTAATACTTATACTAGTGGTTATTTATTAATCTACCCTCCACCGAAATTTAAACGTTCAAGTTCATACCCATCGTGAAGATTTTGTTGTTTTTCCCGGCGAAAGGAGGGACTCTTCTGAACGTACCTGAAAATAAAATATAAAATGTTATTATTCTAAAACACAAATTTTATTTAAATAAAAACAACAATGAAATGAAATAATATAGAATATTATTTGTTATTTACATTATATTTGCTTAAATTAAGCAGTAATTTAAACAAATGTAATGTAAATAACAAGAAAACCGCGCGTTAGAAATTTAGTAGAGACCGATAAAATTAGCACAGCACGATCAAGAGACTTTGGCAAATGCCAGTTTCAATAGATATTCATCACAACAAAAGGCCCAACGCTCTTACAAAGGCAACTGTTATCGTCTGCGGTGAGTTATTTGTACGATTGTAGATATATTATCCTATGTACATAAAAAAACGAGAATAATATTGATATGAATAGCATAAGCCGTTGATATCTGTGTCTTTATGTTATAACTCTATCAAGAACTACTAATATTCGTCCCGTCATTTTTAAAGATAAGGACGAGATAAAATTATTTAGTCTGTTGTAAATAAATAAGAATATCATATTTCTACTGATATTTAACAATCAAAATTTGGATTTATTTGCACTTCAATCTTATCTGGATAATTAAAAGATATAATTGATTGCTAACTTAAATACCATATAATGAAATCAATTCGTTATTTTTATATTATATGTAAATATGTTGACGAATAGGCATCAGTCATCATCAATGAACTGCCGTTGCGTTTCGTAATGTTTTGTATGCCTGTGATAGATCAGGATCAGATATAGCAAAATAAAATAAACATAAAAAAAAAATTACCTACATATAATACTTATTTGGTTCTATTTCTTTATGTCGATTAATTTAAAATACTCTAAATAATGTTTTAGCATCTTACATTAATGTTTTTTTTTTGGCAAATGTTTAACTTCAAGTATAATAATAATTATCCCTTGACGTCGATTTTATCTTTTAAAGCAAATGCAGTCGTATATTATATATAGTAAGTTATGGCTTAGTTAATTGAAAAATAATATTCAAAATATGTACTTTGATTATATTATTAATTAAGTAAAAGGTATGACAATATGCTAAGGTTGAGTCACAGCTTATGAATGATTGACTCATAGTTCATTTACCTTTCTGCTTATAGCTAAGTAATTCTTATGTCACAGGTTATATTTTCAGTTGCATATGCTATGCTAATATCTATGCATCATTTACCATATTCAACTTAATTTTAGTACACAGTCATAAAAATAAAAGAAACAGCCTGTATATGACCCACTACTAAGGTCTCTTTTTCCTTTTGAGGAGGAGTAACTTTTTCCACCACGCTGTTCCTATGCGGGTTATACATATCTGTTGTAAATTCAAACAAAAACTGATTGTTAAATGAGATTCAACCGAGAAGAACTGGCAACTGAGGAGTAAGTTTTTATTATACTAATAAAATTTAATAACAGTAGGCTCTATAAGACATATTAACCATCACTTGCATCGGCAATACTCCACCAACCTTGATTAACGATAAGACGTTATGACCCTTGTGCCTTTAGATACACTGGCTCACTAACCCTTCAAACCTGAACACAACACTAATCTGCTGTTTGGCAGTGGAATATCGTGGTACCTACCCAGACGGGCTTGCACAAAGTCCAGCCACCAAGTAGAGTCAACTACGTAAGTAAAAAACTTAGGTATGTTAATAAAATACAATTAACTTTTTTCATCTATATAAACTTGTACTTTGTAATAACTTATTCATTAATCTTTAATAACTCGATTAACATTTATAATTTGGTAAAGCTAAAAAAAAAAGATAAATTTTATTAAAGAAACGGATAAATTGCTAGAAAGGATTTATTGAGTGCAGACTCGAAATTTCTTAACAATGAAAATTATTGGAGCCATTTTTAGGAAGTACATATAATGTGTTGTATAAAAAGTGACGTATTTAAATATTTATTTGTTCTTTATCTAAAATGATAACTCATATTAATTAAGTAATAACTATTATGTTATTTGTTTTATATATTATTATAACAATAATATTCTACGGTTATTAACCGTTTAGACTTTATTTAACAGTGTTATAACCACGTTATTAAAATATGAACATGTCTATAAAATTGCCGTAAATATTGTTCGATGTCACACTCCTTCACTCCTATAATATGTAGTTGATAATTTAATACATTATCATGTTTAAGGTTAATTGTAAGATGTTTTATTAGATGTCTTCTAAAGGTTAACAAATGATATTAAGACGAACAATGTAACGAGCAATTGCAGCGCCATCCCACATTACCGTCTAAACGCGCTCTAAATCGCCGGTGGTCAATAATTTCGATCCAGTGCGAGCAATTTAATTCAGCTTAAGATGTCGCGTGGGCTCATTGCATTGCTACTCGTGAGTGCGTTATAAAACTTTATAAGTGTCGCGACAGTAGGCGGCCGGAAGAGTCGAGTGGCGAGTGTTAGTGGACTTCCTACTTAGACAGCTCGCAGTTCAACGGAAACGCTATTTTTGGCGCACATCGTCGCTTCCTCGGAGGAAAGCTGCAGTTGAATACAATACATGTAATACTATATAACTTTTTCTTTTCTTTTTGAAATGATTTGACGTTTAATAAAGTTCAGAGAAATTGAAATATGGAGTTTTAATACCGTAATGAGGAACACTTCAATGGGTTTTTGTTTCAGTATGCGATATTCATGTAAAATAGCGACGATTTTTAAAACTCCAATGAGTCAGGAAGGCGGCGAGAGCATTCCTTACCGCATTCCTTCGATGAGGGTCCAGAATTCCCATCATTGTGCCATCGTGGCGCGTCGGGAATCCGGCAACCACTCAACGCCTTGTTGTAGGGCATAAATATAACGTACAGATATTTTTAGCTTTCGAAAGTTTCCTTGATCTTTTTGGTCGTTATTGCATTGTCTAGTGCATAGCTATTTTTTTAGACACAAGTATTTTTGTATCAATCTGATTGGATTGCTACTAAGAAGGAAGATGTCATTTGGATTCTAAAATATATATATTACTTTGGAGTTCCTTGATCAACAACAGCGTTATTAAAAAAAAATGAAGCGCGTAAATTTAAAAACCCTCTTTTTGGTAATGGACAGAAAGGTAACGTAATTAATTCATTATTGGCGCGACTTAGGATTTGTTGAATGTGTTATTTGGATTTTTAAGATTAATTGAGTGAGTAATTTACTTCTATTTATATGATTTGATGTTCTATTTATAAAAATAACAAATCGAGATTTTTATAAAATCAGTTGTCAATTTTGGATGCCAAATATATACATATATGTTAACATTTTTATTGTGTTTCTCAAGAAAAGCATCGTTGAATTTTAGCTAACATTTAATATTATATTATTTCTTGGTATTTATTTGTTTATTGTAACCGAACCCTCTTTATTGAATGAAATTTCAGATATTTGTCTAAATTAACCCCATTGAGTCAGATCGAGAGGAGATTGATTACGATCACATTACAAACTGAACGATGAATGAAAATTATACTTGGAATTAAAAAAATCTTTTATGGTGCAATTTAGTATTTTTGATGTTTCTATTTTAACGATTCAGTTTTGATAATTGATTCGTAAATTTAATATTAAATATGTTAGTTAGATACCCTGTCTTCTGGTGGGTGTATGCAAAATTTCATTTTGATTTCATGGTATAGTACTTAAGATGGGAAAGCGTAAGAAACAAACAAAATAAATAAAAAAAACAATCTCACTTTCACATTTATAATATTAGTAAGAATTTAAGAAGTATAATACTAAGTCAATGTTATTTTCTAATAATAGAACTTTGCTTCAACTTGAATTTTGTTTTTTGTTACGCATTACAAGGTTAGCCATGGCTTGATTATGTTATGTTAATAAAAAAAAAAAACGTTTATGTTCGATAAAAAAGGAACTACATTTTATAATATAGTGTACAAAGAATTATTATTAGTTGACTGATTATTTTTTAACATAAGAATATTGAGAAATTATTATTAAATAATCTACTATAAGAAACTATCCTAACTGGCCTACTTTCATAACTGCATTACTAAATGAAAATTCTCAGTAAAAAGTCATAATGCGATGTAGAGTGCGCATCTGTTATCAAAACGCGGCGCTATCAAAGGGAATCGTAATTAAAACAATATTACTCTTCTCATATATAATAAAAGGTTCAAATTCATTTGCTCATTCACTTCCAGATGCAGGGACGGTTTTACCCTTTTAACCTAAATATCGATAAAGAATAACTCGCCTTGAAAATCGGGGGCTTTGGTGCAATATTATTTTTTGCGTTACAAAATGTAAGTAGGTTATACTTATGACTAATAATGAGTTGAAGGCAGACTGTATTTCCTAATATGATTGAGATACAATAAAATAAAGTAAATATCATGTTTTTATTTGTAGATAGCTGTATTTTAAAAATCTTAGCATGTAATCTTTGTTTAGCTGAAACCTCCAAATTTGCTGATAATTCTTAGAATTCAGCCAAGGTTGAAGGTGCGAATATTTCCGAAGTAGGTCGACAAAGTGGAACGACATCGCACTTCTGAATCATATGGTACACAAAACTGACAAAACGTTCTCCTCTTACGTACACATTGTTGCCATACGTTTAATGTTTCATTTATAAAATATTGTTATCAAAACTGTAAATGCATACTAAAATAAAAACCATTTGTCAATTTCATTACTGAAAATTTAGTTACGTTACATAAATAAAACTAAAACGTATTATAATTGCCATTCCGTAAAAAAAATATTAATTAAATGCAAATTCGGGAGTTATTAAGTCGTCCGTATACTTAAAAGTCAGATTGATGTATTTCATACGTAGCGACTAACATTAATTAACTTCATTCTCGTTTGGCGGACACTTGGGTCTACCTCAGCTACTCATTATTGTTTACCCTATTTGGCGTCTATTACTGATTCGTTACATATTCCTAAAACGTTAAAGTTTATCATTTTATCTTACTTGCTTAGTTTATTGTAATACACGTTATTAAAACAACTTTAATTTAATGGAGGATACGCCGCCAACTGATGAATTATCTAAATTATTATAGCAACTAATTACAACTCCTATTTAGCCGATGTAATTAACTCATTTTATTATTCCATTTACAAGCACACCTACGTAAACATAAAACTCGATTAATAAATGTTTTGTATAGTAATACCTTAATCGGTTGTTTATGTATTATTTTTTTAAGTACGGTAATGTAAATTCCGTTAACGTATTACCTTTACCTTGATATCTTACCTTCTTTGGGAATAGAATTTTTGGTTTTCCCGTGTAAGCGGAATATGATGCCATGTTATCGACTTTCGTAACAACCATAATTCGGTAAAGAGCACTTAATCCGACACGAGCAAACACTAGTTAAAACGAGAAATATGTAAAGTAAACGATTCGAGAATTTTCGTTGATCACGTGTATAAGGTTATAGTGATTCGTTAGTAATGTTTCGAGATTACGATCCCTTTTGCCTACGTATTGAGATCACAAAGAAAGTTTCTTTTCGGTTGATTTTCGTCGCAATAAGCTTTTAATCCTTGGACGCTTTGTGTCCACGTCACCGACGTCGCGGCATTATTTGTACGCGCATCTAATATTTGTACAACTGTTTTATTCACAACCAGTTTAATAATAAATATTATTCGAGCACTCATCAAATTTGCAATCACATTTTAGTATCGTCGCGCGGTAAATACGAACGGCGCATACATCACACCACGCGCATGTCTTTTTCGAAACTGAATTTTGGTCAGCTTCAACTGTTGCTTTTATCAATTCAACCAGCGCGTCCCTCCCTCCGTTATGCCTCTCGCTCACTCTTCACGCGCAACGGCTTTGAACAAAAGCGATAGCGTCTATAACGCGTCTCGTTCACGATATAAGTAAGCCGATAGTGAATTCATATAGCGACATATGTATGAGACATGTTTTGTATATTTAATGTATTTATTGTATTTATATTTACCATAAAAGAGCCCGTAGAGCAGACGGCAATGTAACATATTATTAAATTTAATTCTCGTCTTTAATATTTAATTATTATTGAACTTTGAAAAATAAATTAAGTATTTCAATGCAAATATATAATACATTCAGTTTTAAAGATTTATTAAATAAAACGAAAACATTATCAGTTTGCCTTTGTTGAACAGACAATGCGCCTACGAAGTGACATGTGGTAGACAAGTATCATTGGAGTAGATTCCATCCATAGCGCACCTACTGTTATGAGGAAAAAATGTATATTAAAAAATAAGCGAAATTACAATAGGTTTTAGTAGTCTTTGCAGTCTAGTCTAGGAGTCGTACGGATTCGTAAGTCATTACTTTCCTTATTTGCAGTGAACTGTAAATGTCAGAAAATAAATACTTATTTTTTATTTAGAATAATTGATTATTAATAGATTACTATATAAGTGCTGCGTTAAATAATAAATAAGTAGTTTATAAATTTAACAACTGTAATGTTAAATATTTTCCAATTTCAATATCTAATTATAATTACAGTTCATTTAAAATCGTATTTGACAATAAGACATTTCGAATTTCGAATAAAATTAATACATAATACGCATACACCGTTACACATGATTCCTTTGTGAATAAGGGTAGGTGTTACCAGAAAGGAAAATCAAGATTTACACGATGATTCACGAAGACCTAAGTAGCATTTCTTGTTTTTCAACGAATATTTACTCACATGTATATACATCTTTGAATAAAATAACGATTCCAGAAGATTATATATTTTGAAAATTGGTATAAATTGTGTTAAGGTTGTTATTGAACATTAAGTATTTTATCATATAGCAACGTATCGAGTCAATTTTTTTTTTTTTTTTATTGTATAGGTAGGCGGACGAGCATGTGGGCCACCTGATGGTAAGTGGTCCAACGCCCATAGACAATGGCATTGTAAGAAATGTTAACCATCGCTTACATCGCCAATGCGCCAACCAACCTTGGGAACTAAGATGTTTTGCCCTCGTGCCTGTAATTACACTGGCTCACTCACCCTTCAAACCGGAACACAACAATACAAAGTACTGCTGTTTTGCGGTAGAATATCTGATGAGTGGGTGGTACCTACCCAGACGAGCTTGCACAAAGCTCTACCACCGAGTAATTTCAAATGTAATTTCAATTCGAAATGTAATCAAACTATCCTTATTGTATTGTAATATAAATGTTTTTAAGCACATGACTTTTTATGTCTGGTAAATTGTTGATTTTCATGTAAGGATGTAATATAAATATTGAAGTTATAGGACAATGTCGTAAATCAATTCAATTATATGTCTTTGTATAGTATTCATAAATATAGTCACGCATTAAAAGATAAAATTGAAAACAATTAAATAGTGATAAGTTTAATTCTAAATGAACGTGTTATTCTAAGAAATAATAAAATCACACAAATATTTTAATACAGTACCACATTTAATGTAATATTAATGTTATTTGAATTACCAACTTTATAATTTAGTAAGCTAATTAAATAAAGATAGATTCATATTCATTTGCATTATGTAATATATTACCTAAAAATAGTTACGTTTATTTACACCTAATCTATATATTAATATACTAGGTCTTTTATAAATGATCAATAACTATTTATTTGAAAATATTATATTATAAATATTTTAGGCTGCAAATGTAAGGTACTAAAATGTCCTTTAAAAAATGAAATACCGGAGATTTTTGGTTAGAAATACCTGATATAATATCTGAAACGAAGATTGTGGGTTCAAACCCGGGCAAGCATCATTTACATGAGATTAATCTGTGTTTATAACTTATCTTGGTGCCCGGTGGTGTAGGAAAATATTGTAAGGAAATTAATTTCATGAAGAGGTTAATTTGGGGATGCGAGTTTGTATTGAAGTTCGTCATTTTAGTAGATAGCAATTTGGAAATTCGTGTTAAAGAAAAGTCACTTATTCCATCGACATATTGAACATAGAAAAGTGAAATCCCTGTATATATAGTATAATATAATATACTGTTAAAATACGGTTGTAAATAGAGCAAGTTAACCAAAAAGTCGAAAATTTGAGAAAAGTCGTATGGGGTTCATAAAATGTTGCTGATGGAAAACTCCATCAGTTTTACGGCTGGCTTAAAATAATTTGATATCAAAATGAGCTGTTGTGTGTGTGAAAATTATAGTTTGTTACACGAAGAGAACGATCTCTAGGCTTTATAATATTTATTGTAATGATTATTGAATCCAAAAAAAAAATCTGTATAATTTTTAAAGAACAAATCACTTATTTAGCATTATATGATAGAATACTTTTATTCGCGTGAGTAATAGGCATTTACTTAATACCCTGGGTAGTCAGTGGAAATAGAAAGCCATGACACATAGTTGTCGCGACAACGTCGCCAACGGCGACTTGCGCCGGCGGCGCCCGAGGGCGACATACTATTTTCAGTAATTTTGACTCAATTCCGTACTACAAATATATGTGAATTTATCTTTGTAAGTATTTTTAAGTTGATCTTTAATGTTTTTCATTATTATTTCATAGTGTTATAAGCTTTAAATAGTCATTATATACGTATATAATATACATTTTTTCAACAGAATTTATATGTTGGTTGGGTACAGATAGTTATTTAATTTTATTATAATATCAAATAGTAAATTACGGTTGATAATCTAAGAGGAGTAAAAAAGGCATATAAGTCGAATATGAAATGGTACTATTATTTTTTAGTTTTTATAATTACGCATGAAGAAAAACATTAATTAATTACTTCGAGTATAGTGTTCATTTATGTATTCATACGAGTACAACGCAAGTATGTATTCGTAATTTGCCTTTTTGTTTACATCTATGATGTAATAAAATTTTAATGTAATAAATACTAAAAACTATGTCCCTTGTGCCTGTAATTACGCTGGCTACTCACCCTTCAAACCGGAACACAACAATACCAAGTCTGTCAAAACAGCTAGGTAGGTACCACCCACACATCAGATATTCTACCGCAAAGGTAGAACGTAGACTGTAGACGAGCTTGCACAAAGCTCTACCACCAATACTATAATAACAGGCATACGGGATACATAACTTCTTAGTTTTTAAGGTTGATTGAGCATTGGGAATGGAAGGAATATTTGGTATTTATTACAGCGCTAATATCTATGGACGTTGGTGACCAATTATCATCACATGGCCCATTTCCAAAGTCACCTAGTTTTGATAAATATTACCTTTCCTAATAATACGTTTTATTCATAATATAAAAAATAACATTTCAATATTTAGGATAATTTTGAGCACACGTTTTGATATGTAGGAAAATTGCGCACGCCAGACGGAGCTCTATTGAACCGTTAAAATAAAAAGTATGTTCGCGGTTAAATCCCAATTAACAATAACAATTAAGATCGCAATTAAATTATACCGACGGAAACAATTATTTATATATAATATTAGTTAAATTAACTGTTACATATTGTAATATATCACATAGTACGAGAATTTTGATTATAAATGAAAAAAAAAAAAACGATAAATCTGTGGTGCCGGTCTGGATCTACACCAGTCTACGGTTATACATTAGTTATCGAATTGAATATGATATACACGTAACAGAGATAACACCTTGTTTATTCGGAACATCGTCTTTAGTCATCCTACTTCTATCAATATTTTCAGCGAGTTCGTGGTAATCATGACATCATTGTAATTTTTAACTTTTTTTTATTGGGAATTAATGATAAGTATATTAGAAAAGAGCTGAGATGTATTATGTGAATCTTAATAGAGGATGGTTCGATGGTGATAACACCGAGAGAAAATTTTCACGTATAGGATGTGTGTGACCCAGATTGGAGGTGGTGGACCCAAAACTCTTCTGCTCAAGAGAGAGAGAGCTCAGTAAACTACGGGATTTCCTTTTTATTTTAAGCGAATAAATATTTTTGTCATAATAATAATAAAAAAGATTTTATCTCATTATAATCAAAATATACTTTATTTAAGTAGGCTCTTGGAAGAACCTTTGAATACTCGTTTTAAAGATTTTATAGATTAAAATTTAATGCAAAGCTACCACCGATTCGGTATGTAGGTTCTACCATGAAGAACAAGCAATGAACTCAATAGTAACTCAGTTATAACTCTTTTTTCAAACGACAAACATACACATCGAACCGACATAATTGTATAATGAAGTTTATGTACCTATTCTGTATGAAAAGCTCTCTTGTTATCTATATAATTTTGTACTATATAATATGCTTCGTTTATTAATACTTTTTTATTTATTATTTCATAGACAGGCTGACGGGAAAATTGGCCACCTATGGTAAGTCCACTGCCATAGACATTGGCTATGTAAGAAAAAATAACTATCCAATACATCATCAATGCGCCACCAACTTTGGGAACTAAGATGTTATGTCCCTAAATTTATTTATTGGTAAATGTGAATTATGTATGTATCTTATTACTATTGTGTATATATACACATTTTTGAACAATATTATAATTAACTAAAACTTAGTATTTAACTTCACCTGTCGAACTATTTTCGTCGAATACTCTACAGTGAAAGCATTTCCGCGTACGCAACATGTCACGGTTTTCTTCAATTTCATATCACAACCAAAAATAACTGTAACACTTTTAACGCTCACAATATAAGCGTACGTCTACATCAATTAATAGTTTATTCAATTCTGTCGCTAACTGACAAGAAAAATAAATCCTCATTCGAGCTAAAGCGTAATCAGCACAAATCATTTACACGACCGATATTTTATACGATTTCGCGTTTTGTATTGAATTGTTATGCAATTTAAATTAGCACACGATTTTTCCCTTCGAAGAACTGCTCAAAAACAAAACATATAAAAAATCGGCTATCATTTTAAATTTTCGATTGAAATGTCTTCGAGCTTGGCGGCCTCTTTATATATTTGTTTGATAATACAATGAAAGTATGACATTAAATATGGTTAATTATATATGATATATGTATGGGAAATTGGTAAGTACATAATTATACTTCAGCATCATCTTTCATTTCGAATGTTTCATTTGAAAAGTAATCAATTTGTTCAATATATAGATGAATCGAAAAGTAGTTTTAAGCTCATATTAAAAATATATAAGAACCATCTTTAACATAATTTGTTTATATTCAAACTTGTAGGTATTACGCGGTCATTGGCACTTACAATACTGAACGTGGAGTATACCTCTGCGCTTGCGCACCTTTCGACACCGACACAAATTGCTCTCCCAGCAGTTTATATGGAAGCACGTAGGCAAATCTAACTTACTACTAATGTGTACGTGACGTAGGCGCTGTATATAGAAGTTGATTTATTTTAAATATCCTTTACAAATGAAAATTAAAAGGTCATAAAAAGAAACAGCACTAAATAATTATTAATATGAAATGTCATAAAAAATGCGTTCCGTTTATTTTATAACCTTAGACGCGATTATTTTATGTCAATGAAATCTGTTGTTTAAATTTATTAATATTAAAATGATAAATTGTTTATGACGTAATTAACATCTATCACTACACATTTTTATGAATAATACAAAGTCCTCGCCGCGTCTGTCTGTCTGTCTGAACGCGATAAACTCACAAACTACCGAACGGATTTTCATATGGTTTTCACCTATGTACGGAGTGGTTCATGAGGAAGATTCTGATGTATAATCTATCAAGGTTTCTATTAAGGTTTATGTAAACTGGCTGAAATATGATAACGATTATTGTTCAAGAGGTCTGAAAACAAAATGCCGATTGGGAGTTTTGCTGGCGTGCGCCTAAACCAATAGAGTTACTTGTATATTATGATGTAAACGTTATGTGAGGACGCTTATTCTACCCGAGCGAAGCTAGAACGAGTATGTATTAAATATACAAGAGCAATGTCCTGACTGATTATGTAATACGTAGACTTGTAACTTGAAGGAGAGCGTCGTTCCGTAATGTAGAGATTCTTAAATAGATTTGAGAGGAACTTTGCGTCCCATCAATGTTCATCTCCATCTTCATTCAAGGAAGAGTGTCATTCTTGTAAGCACACCTAGGTATCTTTATATGGTGTCATATCATTTTCGCGCTAAAACGCACTAATATATCTTTTTCTACATGCGAAGCGACGACAGATAATTTTAGCTAGTTTATGAAATAATTAAATAGACTCAGACATATAAGAATCTGTCGCAATGGCTGTACCTTTATTATGTATTTTGTTTTGTATTAATAATTTTAATAATATTTCGTAAGATCGAAACGTTAGCGCTGGTAAGGGATAACATTCGTGTACTAGGCGTAACTATTGCCTTGTATATGTTAATGAGCCCTTTGATGTTTAGGATAATGGGTCTCAAGGAAATATTTTCTTAGACTTCTTGCGTCATACAATGTTTACAATTTATAATAATTTATTGTACATCGTTTACTCAAGAGTTTATTTTAAATCAATGAACTAATGCTCGCATACTTATAAGACAATATTATCTATAGTAGAATACTGTTTCGATCATTGGAGATCTAGATCGAGGGATAAAAAATAAACCAATTAAAGTTGAGCTTTGTTGTCCTAATAACTAATCTTATCAAAATTTATAGTGTTTTAGTTGTGTAAAAGCCGAGATGGCCCAGTGGTAAGGACGCGTGAATCTTAACCGATGATCGTGGGTTCAAACCCGGGCAAGCACCACTGGATTTCATGTGCTTAATTTGTGATTATAATTCATCTCGTGCTTGACGGTGAAGAAAAACATCGTGAGGAAACCTGCATGTGTCAAATTTCATTGAAATTCTGTCACATGTGTATTCCACCAACCCGCATTGGAGAGGCGTAGTGGAATAAGCTCTAAACCTACTCTTCAAATCGTCTCTATTTTTTAAAATCAATTGGTAAATAAAATTAATGGACTTCGATGAAATATGATATAAAAAGAAAGTAAGCTTTGTTTAGGTATTTGCGTTATATTTGATTATGTAGAGAGGCAAAGTTCATAAGGGATCAATGACATTGTAATCTGATCTGAAAGTAACGAGATATAATTCGGTTCTTTATATAATATCTATACACTAACCGCCTTATTCATAAACTTTATTTAACTGGTGATTAGTTAAACAATACTTTGTCTTCTTCTTTCGTATGTCAAATCAATAATGACAGAAAGAGACAAATCAGTGTTTAACTAAACAGTAACTAAGCAACGTTTATAAATAAGGCCGTAAGACTAAAAGCTAATGCGATGCTGCGATGATGACTAAAAACGCGAATGTTAAAAACTTGACAATTTAATTTTTAAAATTTACATCACATCAACTACGTTTTATAGACTTTAGATTTTATTAATTGAAATTATTTATAACACGTGTTTAAAGTAATTTGCTCTTAAGAAACTGCGTATTAAGCAAGTCGAGCGGTATCGAATTAAAACAACAGAAAACCGAATGCAAATCATGTTTCGCTGATATTCGTAATTGGATATTTCGTCGAGCCTCCAAGACGCGTGGGAATCAACAAAAAACTGCTACGCGAGGGAAAGGTATAATAATAAAATATATACCTTCATATAATACACGAGCAATTGTCCTCGTATCGGTTTCACTTTCTTTAGTTATTATAGTAAAGTAAATAACAGAATGTGAATGTCCCAATGCTGAGCTAACACTTCCTTTTATCTTAAAAATAAGTTATGGAGCAAGTTCAATCACGCCGCTCCAATGCGCTTTGGTGGATACCTATGTCAGAAAATTTTCGTCCACCATATCCTGAATTCACGTTGATTCACACAATCTACAGGTATTCACGTATTTTTACCAATGAGCTATCTCAGCTCGATGACCTACAAATATAGTATCATAATCATAATCATCATAATCATAATCATCAACCTTATTATTTTGCCCTTATACCAATTATTTAGAGTCCAGATTATGTGCAAGCTACATATATAGAAAGGGTTCGGCAAGTTAAATGGCAGCTGGCTGAATGAAACATTGGGAATTATTCCTTTGGAGAATTTGTTATCCACTACTATATGGATCAAATCTTTTTTTTTGTTGGATAGCAAGAGCTCTAATCTACTCTGCCGGCAATGTGGCTCTAACGTTAATATTTCGCAGTAAATCCTACGTTTACCTATACAACTTCTATTGATATTGTGTTCCTTGATATTTAACTTCTAAGTCTGCTTACGTATTATTTTGAGCAGTTAATTTTAAACCATCAAATATAAAATAAACAAATTAATGCTTAGTAAATTCCAATATTCACTTGCTACAACTTACTACTATTTCACAATACATGCTTAATATTGCATAGAGCAATTACTATTAAATAACAGAAATAATGTTTAAATTAATGATTATTGAACTTGTTTGAAACGTCGTAAAACTATATCATAATAATATGAGATAATTAAACTGTTTACGAGAACGATATTATTGTATGAGATATCAGTTGTTCCTCATGGCTTTGTACTCTTAAGAATACAGTAGAGTCCTAGTCATCCTGGCCCCAATATCCCGAATAAACGTTTGATTGAGATAAAACAAAAAAATTAAAAAAAATAAAATAAAAAATCGTTAACCATATTCAGTTCGCAGGTTAGTATTAAGATCTGTATATACATTAATAAGGTAGTATTGAAAATAAAATTTTATCTACTCAAGGAAAAACAGCAAAGCTATCAAGTATATATTAACGTAAAACTTAACTGAAGGTACTTCAATTCTGTTCCTGGTAGAGTCATCAAAATAATTTATTGTGTATGAACTAAAGATTTAATGACTACAATCGAATTTCTCCATATTAGTAGTAGGATTTATGGATAGAACACAATAAAACTTAATTAGGTTTGAGGCGATATAGTTGTTTGATTTATATGAGTTATTACCAACAATTCTCTATGAGTGTTATATTACGTTATTACTTGAAACTTGATTTAACAATATTAAAAGAATCTATTTAAAAGTCTTATAGCAATTTTGCGTTTGATATTAGAATACATTACATATTTACATGGAGATAAAGGTATCTTTGATTTCTTTATAATTATTAACTAAATATTTTGCAAAAGCATTACCTATAGATTAATATGCACTAAGCGTTCAGTGAAAATATATCGTAAAGCGATTAGTGCTTATTATGTGTATGTTATGAGGAACTATCGTAAAACTCCAATCAATTTTTAAGTACATCTACCATCAGGTGTAAATCAAGATATTAAGCCTTGGCCTTTATTGCTTAAAATAACCGGGTAACTAAACGAATAGTGGAGAAAATCCTATATTTGTTTCTTCAATTTCGCTAGAGTTCTGTATATAATATCAGATTATTATTTATAATGCAGCGCTGTCGACATTAGGTACCCGAGTGAACTAAGCGGACTAAGAGTACTATTTAGTAGTTATATGTGTATAGTTAAATAATAATGACTTAATTTTTCATATGAACTTTAAAGAGCATATATAATTATTACCTGTTATATGTAAAGAAAACCAAGCATTACGGGCAAATCAAAAATAATAAAGGAAATAAAAATGAAATCTATTGATCCTGAAACAGCTGATTTTCACTAAACAGCCAAGAACGTTATTATGATGCCATCGAATAAAAAACACGACATTTAAATCAGCCCATATTTCCCGGTCTATGTTCGAAGTTACGTTGCCACACACGGACAGAAAGACACATTATATATTAATTATTGATATATATTATATATGTTTATATATTTAAATGTATCTGTCAAGCTTTTATAATTCATGTTTTCTTTATATTAATTTAACATAATATACAATTAAAATTATTGGCTTTAAATATAATATCGTGTATATTATTCGTCTTAGTCACTATAATTATGGTATGCAAATATTTTAACTATTATTAACTATTAAAATTTAATAACTATTAAATTAAATATTAAATGGCATTACAATACATTATAAGGGTTCAAGTCACAATATACATTCTACTATTGAATAACAAAGCAA
Organism: Nymphalis polychloros; assembly: GCA_905220585.2. NCBI lineage: Eukaryota > Metazoa > Arthropoda > Insecta > Lepidoptera > Nymphalidae > Nymphalis > Nymphalis polychloros. The sequence continues at coordinate 9,799,282 of HG992247.1, forward strand.
ACTATGTCATGTAATATTATAATAAAAAATATAAATAATTAATCTAGTTTCAGTTAAATAAAACATATATATAATATAATATAATGATTTATATAATATAGTTTTAAATTTAAACACAGTGTAATTTCGCTTTATACAATTTATTTATAATGTAAACTTTTATTATTCTTTTTTTGTATTTTATAGGTAGACGACGTGCATATGGGCCACCTAATGGTAAGTGGTCACCAACGCCCATGGACAATGGTATTGTAAGAAATGTTAACCATCGCTTACATCGCCAATGCGTCACCAACCTTGGGAACTAAGATGTTATGTCCCTTGTACCTGTAATTACACTGGCTCACTCACCAGAACGCAACAATACAAAATACTGCTGTTTTCCGGTAAAATATCTGTTGAGTGGGTGGTACCTAACCAGACGAGGTTGCACTAAGCCAACTCATTGGAACCACTCATTTGGAGCGAATTCATTGGAATTATAAAAAAAGCTTTATTTATAATATTATAAAGCAGCTTAAATGAGATAATAATTAGCTTTTAAATGTTTTTGAAATCGCTTAGTCGATTTGTGCTTAGTGTGCTCTGCTATCGTATTTGGTTGATAGCTAATTATATTAAATTAATACAACACGATCAGACGCAAATATATTATTACTCTTTAGAGCAATAATTTATTTTTGTGTAAGCGTAGTCGTCTATTATCAAATAATGTTTTTGTCGCTTCAATATTTTTAATTGATATACGTGACATGGTTGCCCGTACAGACAGACATACATAGGTATTTTATAGGACTCTACCAAAAATCTCAAGGCAAATTTTGTTTTCAAAATTGATTTTTTTTTTTCAAAATTAATTTGATTATTTATCTATACGAATATTATAAAAGTGAGTATCTATACTAATATAATAAAGTACTAAATCAATCATCATGACATTTTACATATAGGAACGTTGTTAGGAATACAGAAAAGGACATAAATATATAGAAACTATATACTCAGAATGAAATAAATTAAAGGAAATACAAATATGTATATAAAAATAAGAAATAGGAGACAATTACCGATCGAACTGCTATTCTGTTACTCTGCGATAAAATAATTTCATGAATATAAATTAATCAGTTATTATAATAAATTAATCAATTAATTATACTCTATATCAATATTTTAATTTAGTATAAATATAAATAAATAAATTAATATAAATCGTTTGATAAGCTGATCATTTTATCAATGAATTTGTCATTTACTATAACAAATTTACATTGCGTTTTGTTTCAAACACGTGTTCGCAAGCCCTGCTTTATCTCTGGAGCACGTGTCTATAATGTCAACACCGAGTGGTGTCGAATTTCGCCACAGACAACGCTGACAAGACCCTGTGATTATCAGTAGGTTACTAAGTGAAATACGATTAACGGCACGATCTGTTTTTAAAAGGACCTCATATTTACAACTGGATTAATCTGCACTTTTTGTTAATTTAAATCACGCTTTATTATGTAAGTATGCCAAATTAAAAATTATAGTATAATGCTTATAGAACATTGACATGGTAGAAGCGTCAATAGCGCGACGGTTTCATTTATCCATTGTGGTTATGAGTCCTGACCCCTTGGGTTATTAAGTTATTTAATTAGTAAAGTACTAATAATCCTATATTAGTAATTCCTTAAAATAAATAAAAATGACGTCATGTGAAGTTTTCATTTATGAAACGGCGTTTTGCACATAATAAAGTGTCTTAATTTATATTTTTTAATCATATCAAAACATAAATATATAACTTATACAAACAGATGAATTAATTAGTAATCAAATGTTAAAATTTCATCAGTAATCGATATTTTATTTTAAAAAAATAAAAATAAATTATGATTCTAAAATATAAGTTCCTAATTATAATAAAACATTAACGTTTGATTATATACCTAGAAATATATTTCGAAAATGTTTACTTATAATATTTCATGACATTTTTGTAAAATGCCAAAAGCTTAACACAATAAATGCAACAAACAAACTGACATAAAAGTTATATTCGTCTTACATGCTTTTTAGATACATTTTTTCATATCAAACATCAACTTATCTTAATATAATCATATCAAAGGTCTCAAATTGACCTGATTATGTTTCTTATATATTTATCTCAGCTTCACCGGAAATGACCAAATTCCATCGCAGACAGATCGAATACTAAAAGATAATAACCTAAAACAACCCTTAAACTCTTAGTTATAAGACTTCGTGTAATACTTTGATATGTTTGAAGGATAAGTGAGTCGGTAATTCCACTCCCGTGCTTCGGAAAGCATGTACAGCTGTTGCTACTTGCATATAAACTCTTTCGGTCCAATCGGATCATATGCACTTAAACTTACACACAAACTTGTGTACTATAATATGTCCTACGCAACAAGATAGTTCGCAATGAGAATTAGCGTAGTAGACATTTTTTTGGAAATATATAGATTAGAACAATACTTCATCGTGAAATAAAACGCACATATTCATTATGAACATGCCTTACTTACAAAACGTTATTTAGTGATAGATTAGTTAAACAATGTAGTGATTATTCTTTCGAATGGCAAATGAACAATGTTAGAAAGAACGAAATCTGCGTTTAACTAAACGGCCGCTAAGCAACGTTTATAAGTACGTGACAATTGCGATTTTCTATGTTAAATCTGCTTCTGAAAATAACTCATTATAATATATAGCCAGGTGGTTTTAGATAAATCTTGGCGAATTTGTAAGAATGTTTTGTGTTTAACTGCCATTTATAAAGGTCCGATCTAAGTGAACAGTTTTTAAATAAAAATTAAACTAATTATTTGTGTAAAACTCTTTCTGCATTTACCATATTGCAAATAATTAGGTTACGCGAACAGTTCCCACTTTCACTGTATATTCGATATCCGGTATTCGTCCAAATCAATGAAATTCGGGGCATCTCTTCCATTTGCCATTTATATTTTAAAGTATTATCCTATGAATAATGTTCTAAACGAAGCGCAAATTATAACGATATTAACAATCACGAGTAGGTAGACCTTATTTATAAAATGAAGGTTTCATTATGAAAACAAATCGAAAGGTAACACGCTAATCAAACGTACGCATTACATGTTGATATTTTAAAGCGCTTAGTCCAACCAATGTTTACTAAACCTAATTCGTGAAGAGAACCTAATGTCATAATATAATTCAAATTAGAATGATGAGAAAAAATTATGTTAGATAAGCACGATCGTGTTACGTTTCTATTTATAAATCGACAAAGACAAAACAGTTCACTGGTTCTCCTCCGTTTGTCATCTAAAGGTTTTTTTTGGTAGGTTTATTTTGACGTTAGGTCTTTAGGCAAGTCGATCTAGGTACCACCCCCTCATCGGACGATTGCTGACGGAGTTGCGGATGTGTGCGAAAGCGTTCCCGTGGCTTCGCCGTATAGCAACGAGTGGGACACCTTGGGGTTTTAGTCGGTAAGAGTCCGCCATAACTCCCTCGCCTCCCCGGGCGGGGAAGTATCCGAAGAGGATTTCCCCAAGAAAAAAAAAAAAAAAAAAAAGGTACCACCCCCTCATAACATTATCTAGCATCGAACAATACTTGGGGATTTGTGTTCCGGTTTGAAGGGTGAATGAGTCAGTGTAACTACTGACACAAGGGACCTTACATCTGAATTCTCAAAATTGTCAACACATTGACTATGTGATGGTTAATATTTCGTTCATACTGCAATGATGGCTCAAATTACCATTATGGCCACCTTGCACGTCCGCCTTCCTATTTTATAAAAAAGAGCCTTATTCTTAAAATAGGATCTATACTTTTAAGAAAAAGAAAGAGACCTTTTACTTTTCATAATGATCGCTGCGTATAACATAGATTCCATAAAAATATTTGGTCATAATTTTGTTAAGTATATCCTACCTGTTCGCATAAAGACTTAGAAGCAAAATATTATAAACGCATAACGTTGCACTTCGCGAAATTTTTGAGAAACGGTAATATATCTTTTGTGACTAAAATAAAATGGCTTAAGGGTGGCCCATTGAACACCGTCGTAGCCCCATTAAACACTCTAAAATGACATACCCATTAACTTTAGCGACACAAAATTAAACTGAAAAAATATACCCTAAATCATTATTAAAAAATATATATATCAAAATATTATTATGCCATTAAGATGTTTAAATCGTTATCCGAAAATAGATTAGGAATTAAAAAATAAACGAATCAAAGGGTCCCATAAAAATACAATTGTCAAATCGCGATCAATTTGGCATTGGAATTTTAACGCTCGTGGGCGGAGCGTCTAAAGCCTAAATTGTAATGACCCGTTTCCATTTACCGGCACCGAGAACCATAAATTTACAATGGCTTATTTTATAAATATTGACCAAAATTAAATCGTTTTATTATTGCTTAAAGGTAAACTGAATCGTTCAAGTTAAATTAGCTAGGTTATATACCTATATATAAATAAAAATCTGTCGAAACTTCAGAAGCATATGTGGTTATGCCTAAGATTAAATATAACCATTTTTTGCCTTAAATCATCAATAATTTCTTCTAATAAACTAGGGTACGTTTTATTTTTTAATGCCTTATTGAACGAAAGTACTAAACCAATATACATAAAACCTATATCTCAAGATGCAGCGCGTTTCAGAGAAGGGTTTAGTTTAAAATATTAGTATATCAGTAGCGGTGCTTGCAGACTACATAATTTTTTTGACTTTCAGTTTCTTTGGGCCGATTTTACAATTCTCAGTTAGCTATTATCTGATGAATCAGTTTGTCATTTTGCTGGTATACATCACTTTTAGTCTGGAAAATCGGACTTTAATCGTTTAACGTTTTACACGGCACGTTTTAGTTCTTATTTTTCTACCTTTGTCATTTTATCATGGTGAAACATATTTACGTAACACAACGAACCTAATATTGGTCGATGAAGTCAAATAAGATAATGTTGATTTCGTATCTCCGTTACGTCAATCTGAATAACATCGATTCTAATATCAGAATGATAAACGTCATAAGTGCACTCGATAAGAGATAGCACACTATCAAAATTTTCATTTCCAATAAATACTTATCACACGGTCATTATGACACAACTTCCTTATATTTCCGATATTTAACTTCAAACGGAAACATAAATAATTTTTAGAATATTGTAATTAAATTTGATAAGAAAAAATAATTATTAATTATATCACAGATAAAATATAAAGGTATTATTTTTTTATAATCTGTGAATGTCCATGTTACATTGCATGCCAATGGAACATAGCAATCTCGCCGGCAGGACATCTTATTAGAGTCTGTATAAAGTTATTTGTTTAAGTTTAGTGCCTGCCCACGTGCCCTGTGATAAATTAGAATATTATGGTTTTATTGTGGCTCATTCATTGACCACTTCCACCGACCATTTGACCTCCGTTTAATAGGACACTTGACACCGTCGCAACATAATACGTCTAACTAGCTTAACTGATCATTCGGTAATTGTTGTGATTTTGTCTAGAATTTTGATCATCAAGTTAAAGTTTGAGGAAAATATAGTACTCAGATTTACATATAGACTATAAATATACTATAGACTAGACATATATAGACTTTAGAGTTCTTGTAATAGTGTATCATCAAGTTTCTTTAAATAACTCAAATCAAACTTATTCCGGGACCATATAGCAAACGCCACTGATAATATGTTCACTAGTATACCTTGAGAATGCCATCGTGGTGCTAACTTATAAAGAGCAGTAATGAAAGTTATCCTCATTTGTAAGTTGCCCAGATTACGGTATACAGAATTATAATCATGAATGAATGCGTACTAATTACAGCTACATGAAACAATAAAAATGTTATCGCTGATTGTGATTCACTTTTCTACTTGAACAACATTATTTTCCCTTACCTTTTTTTATTTAAAATATTCACTTATAACAATAACATAGAAATAGATATGTATTACTGGGGAACCTTATCGATTACCGTTTAAAAGATAACTATTTGTCTGAGTTGATTTAGTCATGATTTTTTTAGATTTTTTTAGTATTGTCCAAATTTATCGTATGAATTTCTGTCATAAGTATAGTAGTATCGATCTTATTAACCTCGATGTTATAAGATGACTTTTGTTAATGTAGAACTTGTAAAATTATTTTTTTTTATGTATTGAATATGTCCGAAGTCGCAGAAAAAAAGTTGTTGCTTATGGTAATAGCTATCTAGTCCTGCGAGGTTGCTGGATCGTTACAAATAATCCTGTATACTTGATTATTATAGTGTACTTTCAGCTTATATACCATATTGCTGTATGTCTAATATATATATTTTTTAAATCGGAGAGGAGATTTTGACACAATTTTCACTCACTTATTTATTACTGACTAGCTTTAACAGAAATAAGAGTACTGTACCTCAGGAATAATATTTTTATATTTTTGGCCTTTCTCAAAGTTCAAGCTAGTTTCAATAATCATATCAAATCAATAGATAAATAAAGATACTAATACTAAAAAACTAGCCTATACTCTCATACTCGTACCATCACGTTACAGTTTGTTCAAACTGTGACATTTTTTTTACTGAGAAAATTTTATACCCGTCATCTTCTAAACGAAAAGTCCGATCCGGATTATTTAAAGTGGAATTAACATGTAAATAATCATCCTTAATTATCAAACTATTTAAATGGATTGATACATATATCACCTCTATTCGATTCCACCGTATTTGAACTTAATAATTTAAACAAAAACTGTTCTTGTGGCTTAACTATAATAGTTAGGTATATACTATCGTGGACTTTTTTGTGAGCAATCATAAGTAGGTACTATTCATAGTATAGAACACTTTTTTATATACAGTCAATAGTTTTCGTAGCGAACGCCAAATAATGACTTATATAGGCAACAATTTGATACCTTGGGTTACATTGTTCCATTTTAGATATGAATCTCATTTTGAATCTTTTTTTTTGAAAATATAATATAGCCTATGTTACTTGTTAAAGATGTAGCTTTCTAATGGTAAAATATTTTTTTAAATCGGTCCCGTAGTTTTTGAGTTAAATCGTAACAAGCAAACAAACAAAAAATCAAATGTTTCTTCTTTATAATATTGTATTATAGTATAGATGTATTATATAACAGAGCTAATAAATATGGGCCGTTTATCACTTATTCTGTTCACCCATTTGGCTGATTCAAATTCGGCTCGTGCCTTGCAGACTTAAGCATTAAACGTTATTCTAGTTAATCATCACATATTCGTCACATTTAACAAAACATAGTGCATTTTCCTTTTGAAACTGCAGAACTTTTTTCCGTTTTAACTGAGTCACATAACAGCATACACAGAAGTGATCACTCACCGTTATACTGCAATATGATATAACACGAGACTTACCTGTAAGTTAAATAATGAAAATCTTTGATAAATCTCAAATAACATAATTTGCTGATTCATGTATTAGTCAAGTTTATGGCGAGACGAGCCTGTGATATTTGCTCTGTTAGTAACGATGGTGGATAAGAGATTCGAAACGGATGTATGGAACAGTTTCAACAATGGCAGTGGCATCAAGATTAATATACGACATTAATATTTGTATGGCAAGACCGCGCATAACAATTTATACTTCCTACATTTCAACTTCTAGAAATTTTACTATAAAGGGCATACGTAACAACGGTATATAATACTAGGAAGGAATCGTAAAAGTATGCTTGTGAATAGTTATATTAATATAAACACAATGGATATCCCCGTTGGTCTAATGGCTAGTTTGTGTGGCTGCAGATTCCAAGGTTTTAGATTCAAATCCGGAGTCGAAACTCAAAATATTTGATTTTTTTTTTAACGAAATAGATAGGACCCGTTCATACCTATTTCGTTAAAAACACCAGATGGTAAGTGGTCATCACTGCCCTTAGACATTGGCACTATTACAAATATTAACCATCCCCTACATCGTCAATGAATCACCAACATTGGGAAAAAAGACGTCACGTCCATTGTGTCTGTAATTACACTGGAACACTCATCCTTCAAACCAGAACACAACAATACTGTGTTTATCTGTTTGGCAGTAGAATGTCTGATGAGTGGGTGCTATCTACCCAAGCGAGTTTACACAAATTCCTACCACCAAGTAAAACTATAAGATAATATTTGCTTATCACATCATTGCATTATGAGGTTTACCGGACAGAAAATTGTTGGGTTTAGACAGTTCTTAGCAATCGTTTATGAAGTTCCGGATTAAATAAGCGGAAAAATTTCCGCCGCATTGTGTTAAAAGTATTTTTCAACCAAAAAAATAAATAAATATATTTTTATATATCTTAAAATAAACAATAAGTTTCATTAACATTTGAAAGCTATTAATTATCTTGAAATAAAAAGGTGTTAAAACCTGTTACCATGGGAAGTTGATGCAATGAGTCAGATTCTCAAACCGGCCATTAGTAAGAATCTGCGTCAATCTGCTTAAATTGATACTGGACTAATTTAAACAAAATCAATAGTTTCCTACTCTAATAGATTTAAATACAAATGAAAACAAATAATTTTACCCTCAAATAAATCCAATGAATAAGTTTCAAGGAAGTTCGGTGAGATGAGTCAAAACTATATAATCAAAAGTAGCGTAGTATTTATCTTTCTTCCGCATAATAAATTTTACTTGTAAGTAGAATTAGAAATTACTTAATTAGTATTCATTCAAGTGATGATAAACGCAATGGCAGCGGATGGAAATTGAGAACTGAAGATCGAGCTCAGTGGCGTGCCATTGGAGAGACCTATGCGTCCAGTAGTGGACGAAAAAGGGTCGATGATGATGATGATGATGTATTCTCATCTTGCATCCATATTATCAATCTTATATAGATTCTAAACTTCGTAAGCACCTGGGTGACTGTCTTGCTCACGGCTCTAGTAATTAGATAAAATATGTTTTTTGAAAAATTCCGTCTTCTATTATGAATACCTATGTAGATACAAAGCAAAACCTTATCTAAATACAAAATTTGAGCCAAATCGTTGGAGCCGTTACCGAGATACAAGAACAATAAGTAAATATATGAGAATTGGACGTTTAATATTATAATATGTAAATAGTTGATCGGTGATGATGGAACGCTATAGAATAGTTCTTATTGACTCGTCTCCCTTGAGAATGGCAGCGAAGAGGATATCATCATCATCACCATTAATTAGGCTGTTATTATTTCACTTCGCCCCGGGAAACTTTAACTTAAGAGTAATAAAATTTTTTTGCCCTAAATTGACACATTTACGGGATGGTAATGTCCCAATATTGTATATTTGTTCAGGCCCAGTATAAAGTCGTATGTTATGCATAAATGACGTATGTGAAAATTAAAAATAATTTGTGTAACAACATTGCCACGTAAATTGGTGGCGATAACGCTCTAACAGAATTCCAACATTGAATTGCAATACGAATTTCTGAGCAATAATGAAATCAGCATGTCACCAGTGAAGGCAGTAAGTCATATAACTAAATACATAAATATGAGCATTAAAAATATGACGCGGTTATAAGTTCAAGAACATTTTAAACGTAAGGTAAACACGCAAACGAAATTTTTTATAAAGAATGGAAAGCTGTCATCGTGCAAACGTCTTATGTAGTATAGAGAAAAAATAAAAATAAAATTGACATAAAGAGTATTTTGTAAACATCTGATTAAATACAAAATATGGGTTTTTTACCATATCATTCATAGTATTATATATCGAGTCCATTATTTGCAAAGGTAAATAATATAGGTTTGTAAAATTTAAGTTATAACTTTTTCAATTATTGTTATTTAAGCAGATAACCCTTCGATCGTTCAATAACTTTAATTGTAGTAATGATAATCTACATATAATGTAAATTTATGGTTAAGTCTAGTCTTGTCTATAATATAGTCAAAAATTATCAGTATGTACATACTATACAGTAATAATAATTATTCTACATAGCTACACGCTATTAAGCTTACAAATCCAAAAATTGGTTATTTAAACAAAATAAAATGAGGTAAGTTGTAATTAATTATATACAATACAAGGTAAAAAATTATTAAATTGTATTGTATTATAATGTAATTTAACTGTCGGAAAAGAGAATGTTTTTCTTGCCGGTTCCGAACCACTGGTATATTTCAATTAATTGTGCAACAAAACAATGAAGTGCTCGTGAAAGCCTATATATATTTCGAAAACTATTCGTATTTGGATAAAAGTATAAATATTGCGTTTGAAAGTAACGAATACTTAATATAAACGTAACTCTTTAGTTTCGAGAATTTCTTGATGACAGCTAGTCAATAATTCGTCATAGAAACACTAACAAGCGGAAAGAAAGGCGCATACATACCTACGTGATAAAATACCAACGTTATCTATCAAACTTGCTATCTTTGAATAATTAAGGAGATATATGTATTTATATATTGAGTAGATACTTCGATTCTAGTAGATGGCCTTCTGCGAATTCGTTTGATAAAATACATTGTAAATTTCACAAATCATTCTTGTGCCGGCTAAAAATGGCGCTAAGTTGTTTCATTATATTATCAATGAATGACCTAATTTATACAATGAATGACAATTACGCAAAGTTTTTGTTTTAATTACATAGATTTAATATTTGTGAGATTAATCTGACCTTATTATTGTGATGTATTAAGTTACAAAAATTGGCGGAGTTATTGTTAGATGAAACCGCAGTACCAAACGCAAAAATAAGATAAAATGTTATCAGCGCAATCATTTATTTGAGGTATAACTTTTGTTACGTAACAAAATAAAATAAATTAATTGTAGATATTATTCGATGAATAATAAAATTATTTAAATCATCTTCCTTTTTCTTACTTATTTTGTAATTATATAACATCTGTGTTGATGTTCATATGTTTTTCTACCGCTGATAACTCTGATTAAGCTATATTGATTTTAATTAAGCATTTAAAACATTTAAATGGGCATTTTTATTGAGACTCGTTATGTTATTAATGATTTAGAATGCCGTATAATATGTTTTAAGTATTTAATTTTGTGTAGGTAGGTATGTTATATTTTATTCATATCTTATTTTAATCTATTTAAAATCATCATAGATTAATATATCAATAAATAAATTAACACCTATTATTTCTCTCCATACATCCGGTACTTAAAATAAATTTAATTCCCATTGATTAGGTAAACAAATTTTTTAATGATTAAAAATATATTATAATTTATATCGTTACTAAATATGTATACATGATCTCTGATATCGATTGGATATATTTGCTTTGTATTTTGAGATATGGTATGGCAGAAAACTTTACTGTTTATTGTCATAGTAGTTGAGCGTCTCGCCGGCGCCTGCGCAACCTAACAAAGAAGGCATTGTTTTATGTTTACTTACAAAGTTTGTTTTATTCTTAAATGTCAAGTTAAAATGTTTAACGTAATAAATGTGCAACTGTACTGGTTAACTGGCATCTATATTTTATTATGTTGTTAACATTATCAAAGTTTAACAGATTAAAACGAAATAAAATAGAGAATAAAACTGAATAGAATACCTAATTGCGTTTTTAGTTTAAACATCTCACAAAATAAAAGCAAATAAAAACAACTCATTTTAGAACGTGTAACATAAAGTATTCGATTTTCATTTAAAAAACGTTCATTTTATATGTTTTTTTTAAACAAAATCTTTATACAACTTTTATTATCGTACGCCTGCAAAATAAATGTAAGCAAATTCTCTTGTATGCAAGTCGGTGCATATTTTAAGTTTCTTGGCGTTAAGTGCATTAAAACTTTGATTCTATATATAAAACACTTTTTTACAAACATTATAAACAATTAAAATACAGATAAAAGAAAGTTTATAACAGAAACTGCTATTATTACCTTTTTTAAAATACTTTATCATTCATAATACTAGGGCAAGTTATATGTAGAAACGAATAAGAGAAATCTAACCCATTTTAAATACACATTTAAAGCAGTATTAAATTGATATTATATAAGATGAATTAATATAATCTTAGTAAACTTTGTCCTATGTAAAAATACAAGTTTCAAAAAAATATTGTATAAAACAAAATGTTCAAACTAGGATGTATTAAGACTTTTCATTGCACACTAATTAATAGCATAATAATTCTTATGTGATTATATTTGCTATCGCAAAGAAGGCGGAGCACTTGCGTCGGCGCAGGGAAATTTAATAAAGAAGAAATATGATAGTGTCAACTTGCCATCTCGATTCTTGTAGGCTACTTGTCTCCGGTCAGGAGGGCAATGACCGCAAACTGTTTCCGCCGACATTCGGAACGTTAATCGGTAAATTACAAAATGAAACCGGATTACAGTGAAAATTCTGATTCGCAATGAAGATATACTGCAAACTCCATATATTTTTCCGAATGATGTCCTTAAATTGTATTTAAAGTTACTAGTTAATTTTAAGTTTATGCTTTAATTCTTCTATTCTCATTGAAATTTGGGAATATTTGAGTCCAAATCTTTCAATATGTCCTTTTTTACCTTAACTTCAAGGTTCAAATCTCACACCGTTGTAAATTTACTTGTGCTTACCACAGAAATAAGTTCATTAATTAGTAAATTATTTTTAATAAAAAATATATAAACATATCATAAATTGGTATTTGATACTAGAAATCAGAATACGGAAACAATTGTACACGTGACACTTACCACGGATAAAATTATCCTAACATTGACCTCTGGTTTGTCTTTTTTTTACTTCGTTCACAGCTATTAATAAGCAAAATAAAACGATATGACAGCCGTGAAAATTTATTTTAATCATTCTAATTACAATTTATTCAGTACAACCTCGGGCGCCATTAGTGCGTGTCAACGTGTCAAAGGGTGTTAATTTAGTCGCATCATCGTTAAGACCACACGCGATATGCTAAAAGTCAATTGCGTAATTGAGTGTCTTCAAAACGCTTCTATTATACAATAGAGTATAAAATCTTGACTGCTGCCGTTGGTTTGATGGTTAGATATAAGGCCGAAGGTCCCGAAGTCCTTGGTTTAAACCTCCGTTGGGCCTATAAAAAGTTATTGTTTTTTTTTTGTCGAAAAATCGCATTATTTCTCCTTCAAGTGTGTGAAGTGTACACACGTGACGTAAAAGGCACGTAAAGCCGTTGGTACTGCACCTAAACTATGGTCTCATCGAATCATGGGAGTAGGGACTAAAGAGTGCACCTGTGTTTACGCACACACTTGTGTACTACAATATGTCCTGCGCATTTGGCGAGTTTCCTTGAGATTGGCCGCCGTACCCGAATATATAGTTAAGAGACACCTTGCTCGATACAACAGCATTGTTACAAAAAAAGCGCGCTAATTTCATACCGCCGCCATTTTGTTAGAAACTTTAGTAAGGTAAAGTAATTAATTAATTATAGGCGTGATTTGGGATTTGTGATGTTTTCAAATGTGTTATTTGGATTTTTAAGAGTGATTGTGTGAGTTATTTACCGCAATTTATATGATTTGTGTTCTATTTTTAAAAATAACAAGTCGAGGCTTTTTTTAAAATTAGTTTTCACTTCTGGATGCTAATCAAAGTTTATTAAAATACTGTTGGGAACATTTGGTGGTAGCGATTTGTTCAAGTCTGTTGGGTAACTATGTATCATCAACTTATTCTACCACTAAATAGCGCTACTGTACAGTATTATTGTGTTCCGGTCGGTCCAAATTGTGGTGGCGGAGATGGTGGTTAAATTTTCGTCACAAATTAAAATATATGATAATTTATATAATTATTGAATTAGAATTTACACTAATTAGATTGTAATCGTGTAAGTTAAATCACTTCAAAAACATAATATCTTATTTATAAATGTTACTCAATATTTGTAGGTGGCTATAGTTTTTAACAGAGCGTTTTTATGTCATTTTGTGGTGTTATCGTGGGATTATTCATCTTAAAAAACGTGTCACAAACTGATAAATAGTTTTTAATTTCTTTTTACAAGGAATCCTTAGTAGCCGTCCGAGGTTAAGAAGTTAAACATATGCCCAAGGACTTGTAAGGGCCAATGTCTTGTAAGGGCGGCAGCCAAGGCATCTTTCATCACCATTAATTAAATTTTTGTTAATCTTTTATATAATAACCTACCTAACCAACATTTCACAAAAGCTAAAACTCTTTATTAGTTACCTACTTACTCTTAATTAACCATCAATAATTAACAATACTTCTTTTTCTTTATAGTCGAGCGGATACATGTTTAAATATATATATAAAATACGCTATTCGATCTTACTGCAGTCGTGTCAAATTGCTGGTTCATATAAGTGAAAGAATAGGCAGTGCGCCTGTGTTGGCGCTCAAAACTTTATGATTAAATCTGTTCTTTATTCACGGATTTCATTTGATATTCCAACTAGCACATATGTGATGGACGTGACAAAAATAGACTGCCAAACAGATTTCCTTTAAATCGATTTTATTTAACTGTTCTCGAGTTTAAATCTTCACGTCTGGGACACGTCCCCGTTACAGTTTTGTTACGCATCGGCTGTGAAAATAAATGGATGAGTTCATTTTGTATTTACGCGTAGACGTTAGTTTATAATGCATAATATTGAAGGTTAATTTTTGAAGCTGAAAATCATAAAATACTTTACAACTCCAGATTGTTTGTTTTCAACAAAGCGATGATTTTCTATCTCAAATACAATCAGTACTTGCTATTCAGAAAAGCAATACATGGGAAAGTGCAATGAATAGTTTGAAATGTATATTCTTAGTATACATTCTCTTTAATTTTAGCTTTACAAATAAACCTTCATTACACGTCGCTTACTAAAATATTAGGTCCTTACATATGAAATTAGCGTTTTGTCGTACCGGCAGATGTACTTTGATCTGAAATATCTCCTCTTTGGTTAAGAATTCTAAATTCAAATTTATAAATTCATTTAGCTGGTACATTTCAGTTTTCAAAACAGTCATTCATTTGTTTTTTCCTCATTATTTTTCTATCTCTCATTATTCTTTGGCGTCGCTTATTACCGCACAATGGAAAACATGAAATATCGGTATATTTACGAGTACGAGTTCTACCGTGGCACCGGAGCTGCAGAAACAGCTCGAAGGATTAATGATGTGTACGGCGCTGGTGTCGCAAAAGAAAGCACGGTACGTTTTTGGTTTCAACGTTTTCGTTCTGGAAATTTCGACCTTCAGAACCAACCCCGTGGACGGCCGGAGACCAAAGTGGAAAATGAAGAATTAAAGGCTATTGTGGAAGCGGATCCATCACAAAGCACTTCAGAGATAGCTGCAGGCTTCGGGCTAAGTGATAAAACTGTGTTAATCCACTTGAAGCAAATCGGGAAAGTAAAAAAACTTGAACGATGTACCTCATGAATTGAGTGAATCGAACTTGCAAACACGCGTCGACTGCTGTGCTACTTTGCTCAACCGACACAATAATGAAGGGATTTTAAATCGAATCATTACTTGTGATGAAAAGTGGATACTGTACGATAATCGGAAGCGCTCGTCGCAATGGCTGAACCCTGGAGACCCAACCAGCCAAATCCTGCCCTAAACGAAAATTGACTCAGAAAAAGTTACTTGTGAGTGTTTGGTGGACGAGCGCCGGTGTCGTTCACTACAGCTTTCTAAAATCTGGCCAAACGATTACGGCAGATGTATATTGTCAGCAACTGCAAACCATGAAGGAAGAACTAGCTGTTAAACAACCGAGATTGGTCAATCGCTCTAGGCCACTGTTGCTTCACGACAATGCAAGACCACACACTGCACAACGAACAACCACTAAGTTAGATGAACTACAATTGGAATGTCTGCGATATCCTCCATACTCCCGGGACCTTGCTCCAACAGATTACCATTTTTTCCGGAATTTGGACAACTTCTTACAAGGAAAAAAATTCAACTCCGATGCGGCAGTTCAAACCGCCTTCAAAGAGTTTATTTATTCTCGCCCCTCTTTTTTAGTAAAGGGATCAATGAACTGCCTATGAGATGGCAAAAGTTCATATTATAACAACGGTGCATACTACGATTAATTATATATTACAAAAAAAAAAAAAACTTTGTATTCCTCCCGTACAAAACGCCAATTTCATATGTAAGGTACCTAATACATTTAATATTTTAACATATATTTTTTTTATTATTATTCTCCCATGCTTATAAGCTCTTCTATTTGCGTTAAACTGAAACAAATAGTTTTGAGCATAGTCTTACTTAACTGTACGAAACCTGGTTACATATACTATCAATACACGATTATTAAATGCAAGTATCAAAATTATTATATATAAGTAGAGCAAAACCATAATCGTTAATAAATAATTATTTTAGCCTGATTCATGTTACGCAGGATTAATGGGTCATTCATTTTCATCGTGTGTTTTAATGTAAGTTATATATAGCTAGGAATTTCATCGTGGGCGTTCCCGTTATTATCTCAATCTAGCTTTGAACTCTTTTTAAATATTAAAATGACTCATGCATAATTGAAGCAGCAAAATTTAGGATGTATGTGTTACTCGTATTCTAATAAATTACTCGAGCTTCAACAGCGTATCACGTATTTTAGCTGAATTTAAAATTTACTAGCATTGGTGATAGTGATGATTTCTTGTTCGATATCGACCATAGAGGTGTTTTTTAACGGACTCTAGGCAATTCTCATAGAGATATGATAGAGCACTAGGGTGTGCGTAAACACAGATGCACTCCGTGAGGACGTCAATCCGATACGTACGGAAAAAGTTTTGACGTAGTAGCCACAGCATTGCGTTTTACAAAACCCATAATTGTAAGCAATATAATTTCCAGTTAACGTAGATGCGGTGAAATTCGTATCCGAAAAACCCAATATTTATTTTTGGCCTGACCCGGGATTTGTATCTAGAACCTCGGGTTCTGTAACTTATTATAGCTTAAACACTAGATCAACGTGGTATTAACTACTACCATAGCAATACAAATAATAACAAAATAGATTTAAAGAAGACGCACGGAGCTCCCATTCAAATCGTGACCACATCAGACGCAACTGTCGATGTCGTATTGTAAGGTAAAATAAAAGATTTCGAGTGTAATTAACCAAGCAATTCAAAATTACATACATATAAAAAAAAAAATTCTGATCGCTATGAAAACTTAGGGCATGCAAAAGACTTAGTTGAAAGAGAAATAAGAATATTAAAAGTCCTGAAATAGTAGTTGAAATGTGTTTGTAAAGGCGGTCTTACTGCTTTCAGCCATCTACTCCAGACAACCTTTGATGAGAGCATTTTGAAGAAAAATACATTACACGTATTTCATATAACCCAGGTGTAACAAAATTCCTACATTCTTATATATATTTCCATAAGAATATATAAATTGATAATACCAGCTAAGCGTTATATGTACATATATATATTTTAAATATGTTATAATAATCGATGATTAGAAAAAAAAATATTTTAACTAAATAAAACACCGAAAAATCCTCGAGATTTATCTTTTCTTAAAAACTGGCGCTTTCTTTCGCAAGCACAAGGAAGCGTCGATGTATTTTCGGCGCAATGCCTTTTAAAATAGCTGCTTCCGCGATACCGAAGTCCAAAGAGTGAAAATTGAAGTAATATTTTGCAGACTAGAAAAAGAATAATTTTAAATATATAAGCGAAATACCACTCATCACGAGATCTAAATTGACTTGAAATTTGTCACAGTTACTTCTTTCCTTTAGTCCTTCTTCAACGTAGACGCTCACTAAGAACGGATTTGACGCAAATCATATCCAAAACACATTTTTCTACTCGTGCGAAGCCGAGACGATTAGCTAGATTGAAATATAATTATATACAATATTTTTATTAATAAAACTTCAATATTATATTAGTATCAGGAAGTTCAAATTACAATAAGGGTTATTTTCTTTATTAAATAAGGATATTTAACCGTGTCTGCAGTTGCACAGTATTCATGTAAATCTCATGCATTGTATGTTTGATTATGCGCCGCCATTTATAATAATAATGGTCATCGCGTAAAAATAGATCGAACCCTCGCTCTGAACGAGAAAACATTATTATCAGTTCAGAGTGAACGATTACAAATCTGATTCATACCTAATTCTAAAGCTTTAAGCTGACGTCACGGTTCGAATCTAAAAAAAGATACTTGAGTTCTTTAGATTTGGGTGCGGTTAAATACTTGGCTTATATCGTCAGTATGTTCAACGGATTTATTTATTGTGTATGACGTCACGCGCCATTGACCCGCCGCTTCTTCGTCTAGGTCGATCACTCGACACTGTGACAACTAACATCATTAGACTTTGTACTTTCGTAGTACTAGTCTTACTAATGAATCTAACCGAGAGTGTTTTTACTATAAAGAAAATTAAAACGTTTAAATTTAGAAAAATGTAGACAAATAGTTTTTATTTCAAGGCTTTAAAGAATGAAGCGTGTTAATTATGCAATTTCATAATTAAGCGAAAACACAAGCAATTGCTATTATGTTAAATTGGTAATATATATATAATATATGTTATTATATTCTATTAGAGTGATTCATCAGTCACGAATCATGAGTATATGATAATATATGTCTTATATCATATAATGGAAGTTGATATAACAATATAAGAAAAATTTTAATTTCTTACAAATATAGTATCATTATTAAACGGAGTTTACAATTTTGGCACTTATGTATACAGTATAAGCACACTATCAATAGCCTGTCTGGGTAGGTACCACCCACTGATCATATTCTAGCGGCAAATAGCAATCTTAAGTATTGTTGTATCGTTTGAATGGTGGGTGAGCCAGTGTAACTACAGGCACAAGGGATATAACATCTTAGTTCGTAAGGTTGGTGGCGCAGTGGCGATCAATATTTCTTACAATGGCAATATCTAAGTGCGGTGGTTGTGATGGCGCTTAGCAAAACGTGGCTTATACAGAGTCATTTGTAAAGTACCAGCAACCTCGCAGGACTAGATAGCTAACACTATAAGCAACAACTTTTGTTCTACGAGATCGGATATAACACAATACATGAAATAAAAATGATTTTACAAGTTTTTGTCGTACTGTCGTGACATTTGAAGGTCTATGTTTCTTTCATAAACGAAAGGACGACGCGACGACGCTCGCGCGCGCCTTTGCGATGCGTGTAGATTTATAAAGTTTCAAGCGGGAAATTAAATGAATACTTATTTTTGTATGAAAATAAAATCTAACAAATTATCAAAAGTTGTTGCTTATGATGTTAGCTATCTAGTCCTGCGAGGTTGCTGATGTGTTACAAATATAAAAAAAAAATATGTATATATATATATATATATATAATATTAAAATATGATTAACGCTCATTCATTATTTTGTCTGTCTTTCACAATGTCATTTTGTTGGATACACGAGTAATCATCATTTATTGACTTTTAATAATAAACAATTAGAATATGTATGTTATTATCCGTTTATATGTAACAAATCTCAAGCATTATATATTTGTAAAGTTCCTTTTGTATATTGATAATGTATGAAAATAAATTTCGTACATTTATCGAAAAATTTACAATATGATTTTAAATATATTATGAGTCATCGATCCACGCAATCATGAAACAATAGTTTATTTTTAATTATCGTCAGTGCACATATATTTATTTAAGCCGTACTTATAATGCATGATCATTTTTATCTGTGCGTAAAAATTGTTAAGATAATATTTTATATAATTACTTTTAATTGCTTTATAATTTATTATGTGTTCGACGGTGAAGGAAAACATCGTGACGAAACCTGAATCTGTCGCATGCCAAGTGTGTTCACCAATCCCCATTGGAGCAGCGTGGTGCATTAAGCTCCAATCTGATTAAGATTCGTGGTAAGAGGCGTAGTTCAGCAGTTTAACATTTACAGGCTACTCATTGGCTTACACACAACAAAATAAACGAAAACTTTATTTATATACATATTACATATATTGAAATATAATCTCATATATGAAATGTTTGGTATATTATCTAAATTCTTGTTCAAATTAGCGAAACGTGAAGTATCATAGTGCTGAGTGTGTTTGCGTTATCATTTTGCACTACCATCGACCTTCAATACGTTACGAATGGTGAGAATATTTTAAAACAAGTCATCAGCTATGGTTTTACGTAAATTTTACTACTAAACTTAATTGTGTAGTATTTATAATATTATTATTATTAATTAACTTTTAATCTATAGATTCATGATCGAATTAACATTATAATGCTATTCACTAGTTTATATTTATATCAAAATTCAGTTATTTATTTTGTTATTTAAGTTAAAGATGTTTTGATAAGTTAGGCTAATTGAAATATATTATGTTACAATATACATGTAATAAGGTAATATTTTTCTTAATATATAAAGATGGCTTCCTACTTTATAAATTAAAATAAATGAAATCTGGATTAATTACGTTATAAAACGAGAAATGCGCGACATTTTCCTAAAAGTAGACGTACGCCAACGTCATGAAGCGGATGACTCGCTTTTTTCAATTGTTGAAAAAACATTTTGACTCTTACGTTGGCTGTGTTTTGTTTTTAACACATTTGAATTACATTCGGAACCGATAGTAGCTTTCCATTAAATATAATTAATTAATTATGTAAAATGACGATTCAAAAGTGCCCGTAACGGCCTAATTTATCAATTTTGATGGAATAGATATTTGGATGTGATACTTCTTACGCATTCACAAATTCATATGTACATAATATTTTTAAATTAATCATACAATACGAAAAGAACATTTATAAAAGCAGAATCGTAAATATTTTAATTGATTATTCTTAAAAGGTCAATATACAATGTACCATCAACGTACCACCAACTTAGAGTTTTGAC
This sequence comes from Nymphalis polychloros, assembly GCA_905220585.2. Lineage (NCBI taxonomy): Eukaryota > Metazoa > Arthropoda > Insecta > Lepidoptera > Nymphalidae > Nymphalis > Nymphalis polychloros. Next base: position 9,820,267 of record HG992247.1, read on the forward strand.
GTTTAGTTTCCTGACGTCACAGTTGTAATTTTGTAGCAATTATTTTATGTTAGAAAATAGAATCTTTGACTAATTAATTATAATATAAAGGTTACCCGACTGTATGTTATAATTAACAAAGCGGTTTCGAATTAATTCGTTTCAGAGTTATTTATTTCTAAGCATAGAAATCGCATATTATATTAAATAAAGCCAATTTTTTTATTAACCTATATAACATCGAATGTTAAATCAAGAGTTCAAGAATTCACATTTATTATAACAATTTGTTACCTTTTAAGAGTCAAATACAGATTTTTGGTAAAAAAAAACGACTGAAGTATTAAACTTTGTATTGCAAAATAACTCTTGCAATCTTAATTAGTATATTACTAAGTCATTTATAAGTTATTCCAATAAAAAAACCTTGCAATAGGTATTAATTTATTTCAATCTTATTAATACTAAATCATTATTTTAGAAATACAACTCTGTCGACATTTTTATAAGCATTAAAAGAAGCATCCGTTTATGACAATTTTTTTTATTTTTAACGTAGTAGTAAATAAAAGAAAGACGAAATAACGAAGATCGTAACAGTTGTCCGTTCACAATTTCTTTTATTACAATTTGAAATCATTTAACCGTAATCTCGAGTAATTTAATGCGGTTGACCGCAAACTGATTTAAGTTTGACGTATTAGAAACCAATTTCTTATCATTGGATAGATTTAATTTTAAAGGAAATTTACTTCATTGATTTGGTTATTTATATCGACATTCCCTTCCGTGATTAATTAATTATCCATTAATACGTAAACATTAAGATGTCGTCGCATAGCGATTACTATAAAAGTAGGAAAAATCAAATTCACTTAGTTAATTCGAATATATAATAGATAAGTTAACATTAAAGAATGTCATGGGAGTTATATATATTTTTAACCTTTAAAATATATAACAACGTGATTGGCTTGTGTTCTATCAAAATAAGGCTTTCGTGTGTTTATTTATTTATATACCTATTACAAAATTATCAATAAATACGAAAAATCTTGTTCTATGCGAAAACATCATTCATAGATGAGCCGAACATTAAATACAAAAAGTATTAAAGCAGTACAAATTTTAGAAAAGGAGATGATAAGTATATGTTTAAACAGAAAATAAAATTTTAAATAATATATAATATTAAAAAATATTTTCCAATTTTTTTAAGATTTGGTTAATGTATTTGTTTTGAATTAATCACAAAATCTCATAATATAGATAAAGTTGTAAAAATAGATAATATGTATTATATACCAGACTCAGTTCGTACCTTTTCTACAAACTTTTGTTTTGATATAAATATTGTATGTAATTAAATCTAAAGAAATATAAAGGTTTAAAACTTATGTTCTGTAATAAATTCTTGTGAGTGGTTTTATTTGAAAGATACTTTATTATACGTAAAATACATTTTACTTTACATCCACCTGACGTCAGTTTTCTAAACAGATATAAAGTGTTACAGAAATAACAACACGTAGATGTTTTATCCGAAGAAATATACATCTTAAAGTTATAAGAAACAACGGATGAGGCGTGAAAATTCGTTGTTTATTCTTCATGTTTTACGTTAAAAATATACGTCAACTACGCTAGTTTATAAGGCTGAAAATCCCGTGATCTTGGGTTCATAAAAAAATAATTAGGTTTTCTGTCAAGAATTCTCAGCGTGTTTGACAGTTGCCTGGGATTCCGAACACGAAAATTAAATCTAATATTTTGTAATATTCCATCATGACTCCTATATTACAAAGTGTAAAATTCAATTTGAATTAAAAGAAAACATTTCGCGCTACTTTGATAAGAATGTACTGTGTTTTAAATAAATTGACTAAAGGGATACCTTTCGATACCAATAAACGATTGTTTATTATTTCCATTTTTTTTTAATAAATATGGTTTTTGTCTTTTTATCGATGACGATTCAAAATTGTTCTAGTGGATTCAAATGTAGTTTGTTCCTTATTATTATTATATATAATATATCGCCTATGCGTGCTGTGCACTATAATATGCACTACGCATTAGGCGACTCTTCCTCCTGATAGCAACGGCCAATCTCTTCTTAGCCAAAATCAGCCAGGATCTCGTGTCAAACAAAAATTACTTGATTTTGTTTTGTTCTGCCCATAGTCTTCGAGTTATAAATTTTATCCTTTTAGAGACAAAAACATCTACTTCTCAAGCAGTATCTAATCTTCTTAATTAGAGAAATTTGGATGTAAGTTTTGTTAATTTTTTTATTTACAAATAAATTGAATCTTACACACTAACGCGTCAGATTTAGAATCGCTTCGGGTGGATTTTATAATAGATATCTGGAAATATCAATGCATATTATAAAACAAAGTCCCCCACGTCCGTCTGTCTGAACGCAATAAACTAGCGAACAGATTTTATACGGTTTTAACCAATGGACAAAGTTCATTCAAATTCATGAAGGCTGTAAGGAAGGAAGGTCCAAGAAGGTGTAAAATTTATTATTAAATTAAGGTTTCATGTAAATTGGCCGAAATATGACGATGATTATTTAAGATGTCAGCAAAAAATCTTGCCCACTGAGACCTTTAGGTACTGGTGTGCGCCGCTCAAACCAAAAGAGTGTTTTTTTATTTTTTATTGTATAGGTTGGCGGACGAGCATATGGGCCACCTGATGGTAAGTGGTCACCAACGCCCATAGACAATGGCATTGTAAGAAATGTTAACCATCACCTACATTGCCAATGCGCCACCAACCTTGGGAACTAAGATGTTATGTCCCTTGTGCCTGTAATTACACTGGCTCACTCACCCTTCAAACCGGAACACAACAATACAAAGTACTGCTGTTTTGCGGTAGAATATCTGATGAGTGGGTGGTACCTACCCAAACGAGCTTGCACAAAGCTCTACCACCGAGCATTTAAAGGATACACGCGTCAATATAACACAGTAAATCAGTTTTAAATTATTCACGAGTGAGATACTAAGAATTACTGATACTTTGCTTATATTATTTATTAATATGTTCTATTCAACATCAATTCAATCGACGTGCATGAGTAAGTATATATAATAAGTAAGTATAAAGATCATAAAGCAGTCAAACGCAATACTCATTTATGTCAATAGGACAACAAAACGAAGAATACAAATTCGGAACAAACACTCGAAGAGTAAAATCTCACACCAACTCGGAATCGCGTTTATTTCAGGAATCGGCTGGATCTGATCCAAAAACGAGCATAATCGGAAGCCGGTCACTTTTCCCGCTGACTCAACCACTGAGTAACTCCTCTCCAGTGATTTCGCTTTACAAATGTCAAAGAATCAACCCACGTACTATTTTTATATGAGAATCCCGAACTATTTTTGTGATTGTGTTTGTAATTTACTCGGAAAATAATAATCATTTGATTAGTACTGAGAATATTTGAAGCATGGTTGAAGAAAATTTGTTTTCCTTATATATTTTTTGGGAGATTTGAATTTATGTATTCGTCCAATAAGACTTGATAATGTTATGTGTTTTGTGACAATAAAATAAGTATTGTTAAAGCTTTATTACATCCTCTTAGAGGTTTGTTAAAGTTTTCCTTTACTCAGGTAAAGATTCAATTGCTATCTCCAAATAGAAGTTAATTAAACAGATTCAACGGTATAATCCTGAACGAAACAAACAAACGATCATTTTCCATTTATAATATTTGAAATGTATGACTTGATTTCACATGATACTTACGTTTGGATAGTGATGTAATCATACTTTAAAATAAATTGATATTTGTGCATTTTCGATGATTTTGTTGACAATGTTAAATAAGATTGATAGCCGAATGCTCGTACATATGTTACTATTTGCTGTTGTTACACAATCTATGTTCTATGCCAACTGTTTTCTACGACATTGTCGCTAAAATAATAAATAGATAAAAATATATTTGACGTGTTAGGAACGCTATTCACGTTGCTCTTACTATGTCATTGTTAAAATAGTCCGTTTGATTTGCAGTAATAATCTTGCAAATCAAAAAAAAATATCTAAGATTCATATTTTTGTAAAAAATATCATAATAGTAATATCGCTTGTCATTGAAATTTCGTTAGATGAAACCGACCATTTTTTTTAAATATTTCGACAGTCTTCGAAAATAATAATATTACTAAATAATAAATTTAGATAATCTGCAGTAATTTATTAGCACGTTAACTTAAACAAAAAAACTTACAAGTAATATTTAAATATTTGCAATATCAAATCAGTGACTTTTGAAGTGGATTTAATTACTTTATTCCGCTAATCTTTCAGAATCCTGACATTAATTTAACTTTTTAGATATAATTTATATTTAAGGCAATAAAGCCAATAAAGCCAATAAACATATTAAAAATACTATAAATATACTGTTATGATGTGACTATATATAAGCTTAATTTAAAATTTTTGTTCTTTCAATTACAAATAATCCTCACATACTTTTACGATTAATTTTATATTTATATTGAATCATAAATTATACAGAGCATGGCGTCTAAATGCAACCCTAAGAGATCAATCCACTATGTTAATTTGTAAATATATCACTCAAGTATCAGGTTTGAAGATTCTGATATATTCCAGAGACATTGTTCTACACGATTGATTAATATGTGCATATTTCACTTTACTTATTCTGTATGTAATCCGACTAACATATTTTCAAACAATAAAAAATATAAAAACAATTTTATAATAAAAAAATAAATTAGTATAATAATATCCAACTTCTAGGCAAAGACCTTATCTCGTAAATTATAACATAAACGTCTGTAAGCTTATATTAGATATAATATTAGATCGGATGAATTTTAGACATATACTTCAAGATACGAAGAGAGGTCAGAATGGCATCCTTGACAACTAATCAATGCACGTTAGATCATCACAGAAAACCTGTATAATAACTTTAAATATTTTAACAAGTTAACAAAACACAATAACAAATCTACAACCATCATAACAACAGCGAATACGAACGAAATAATCGTCGTTTCATCGATATTTCGATCCTAAAACGATTATATATTCACTATTTACTTGACTCGACTAACAATGACACGAACCGAAGTAAACAGTGCCATTTGCATATGTACAAATGTCTTTCGACTTTTATCGACGTAATTACATGATACCATGTTATATTTTAATAGGTATTTATAGCTATTATTGCGATTGTATATTAAATACGTAACAAACATCTGTTTTGCTGACGTAGGGTAAAACTCTTGAGATAAAACAAAGATATGAGGTATATTTTAAAAGTCATTATCATGAGTTAAGAGAGTAACATTAGATGATATAAAACAGGTCGGCCTCTGTGAGGCGGATTTGTTCCGCTATGATAAGTGTATTATTCGTTTTGAAACGAACTTGGTCTATTTAGTTTTATTCAATAAAGGTAACTGTATTATGCAAGAAATACTTTATAATTTATGTACCTGACCAAAGAAGCGTTCCCGAGCCGCTGCCATGGTTTCGTTTCGTGTCTCACTTTTAATAGAATTTGTATCTGTAGGCTGTGTCATATTTAATGATTCCTGGGACTTTTTCATAGGATCATATGGCGTTGCCTGCGCAGCCTGAAGCGCGGCTCTTTCACAGTTGTCATCTGCCACCTTCGGTACTTTGTACACACTCTCGTTTACTTTACCACCTCCAACACCGTTAGTTTTTTCACTGTTTTGTTTCTGCTTTTTCTTATTTTTCTTCTTGCTGTTCGGTTTCTTAGGCGTCTTGCCTTCGTGGGGACGGTCGCTAGCGCAGCACTGCACATTACCCATGTCGAGGTGCGAGCATGTCGCGGTGGCTCGGTCGGCGGGAGTCGGCTCGGTCGGTCGGTCGTTCGAGGCGCGTCGGCGTCGGCGCCGGCTCGCGGAATGAGCTCGTGAGTCCCCGGCGTCGTGGCGCCCACCCGTCCCGGTATTTTTGACGCAAACTTTGGATTCGCACTGACCGCCGATTACGCGGATGGCGTCCACGAAGGATCGCACCCGAAAGCCAAAACGTTTACGCGTGCCGGCCGCGCTGGCGTCATCGCGCGCCTCGGCCCCCGCACCGCAAGGTCAAGGCGTGCTCATTATTCCTCCTGGGCACCCGTCGTCACGAACCGCTCTGTCAAGAAGGCTCACTCTAATAACAAGAGAGACCTCAACACCTTCCTCGTCAACTGCGGCCGAGTCGCTACCCGATACTGTTATCGATCACGCAATGTTTACGTTTAGCTACCACGGGAACGGCGATGTAACCAATAGCGCCACGATATTTACGGTTGTTATGCATTTAATTAAATCGTGCGCTGCATAGAGTATTAATACGGCACGAATAATATAACAATTATTTTATTCAATTTATTTAAATACATTTTAAACAACGTGCAATGTTTTGTTTTAGTGCGGTCGTGTTGTGCACGTTATCAGTCGCTCCGAGACTGGCGATGACAGATCGTAGTTTTATAGCGAGGCGGCCACGTGGTTCCGCTATGCATCGAGTAGTAAATTTAATACGCTGAGTTATCCACGTTAGAGGAAAACGAATAACTTTAATTATAATCACTTTTTGGTGTATAATTTGAGTTTCCGTTGATAATTTTTGTATCGGAAACTCGAATTAAGTGTATTCATAATAAACAGTTATATATTATATTATATGCTTATTGTCTAAAAACTGATGTCTCTGCTTATAATTAGTCTGTGACACGAAACATCCTAATCACCATGCCCGTCATGCACGCGACCGATCATAAATTTGAAGCCCTATTTAATTAATTTTTGCTCTACCATAAAAATAAAACGCTTTCTCTATAACTGTACAACGAATTTCATTGTTTCCTGTCTAAAATAAAATCTAATACATTCAGATAATTATTTCCAGGAATAAAAAAAAAAATTAATTGAAAATATATGTATTTAATTATTTTTTATTTTTGTCATAACTTTGTTGAGAACCATTTTTATTTTAGAACTGTAAGCTTAGAAGTTTTATTTTAAATACGACAACGGGCTAGATATGTGTAAAAAAAAACACGCTAAAACTATTGAACGGATTCGAACGAAAATTTTAGAGTAGAGCATGTCGATCAAGCGATCTAGTAGAGTAGCGTCCCAGTGTGAGTTATATACTGCCGTTGCCTTTAAGCGGGTAGCATGGCAATCGACCTGGCCCACATACACTCGCTTCACATTTAGGGATTCGATAATGAATTACCAAATAAAGAAGGTAAAAAGGTATTTTTGAATTAATAAAATTAAGTACTAAATTTTACATATTGTTTTGTTTTCCGTTTTACTTCATCGTAATAACTTGTAGTTAATATTGCGTTAGCTTGGTCACTGATATATAGCAATTACGTTTTTACTACCCTCAGAGCAATAATGATAAGAGACACAGTCATATCGATTGCCTATTTTAACGCCTTTCAATATGCCACTGCTGGGCTAAGGCGTCCTCACCTTTTTGAGAACGTTTGAAATCTATTCCACCACGCTGTTCCAATGCTGGTTGGTGGAATAGACATGTGGTAGATTTTCACTTGATATATTCAGGTTTCCTCACGATATTTTCTTTCACCATCTAGCACAAGATGAATTACAAACAAAAAAAGTTAGCACATGAAAATGAAATAGTGCTTGGCTGGGATTGAACCTGTGATCTTCGTTTAAGTTTCACGTGTTCTAGGGCCTAGGCTCATATAATATTATATATATTATTTCTATAAATAAGTGTTAAATTATAAATTAAATTTTAGTCCATAATCACACCTAAAACTATTTTATACATATACTTAAATACTTTAATTACACATTACATTTTAACTGTTATAATAATAATTGTAATTTCTTTTTTTTGTATTTGTATTATTATTAAGGAGAATAATGGCTTCAATCATACTTATACTAAAGAGTCATCTATTATATTTGTTGTTATAATTTTAAGAATTATTATTTATTATAAAAAAATGTATAAAGTTGCCATCGATGAAGAATAGATTATTTTGTTTGAATATAATTTAGAATGAAGTTAAATATAATTAATAGAAATCCCTTTGATACTAACGACCTTATTTATAAACGTTGCTTAGTTACTGTTTAGCTAAACACTGATTTGTCTCTTTCTGTCATTATTGATTTGACATACGAAAGATAAAGACAAAATATTGTTTAACTAATCACCAGTTAAATAAAGTTTATGAATAAGGCGGTTAATCAATATATCATAAAATAAGACTTGTATGAAATTAAAACTTAATATGATGATCGCTTATCATCCTGTAAATTGAGGACAAGTCAAGTATATTTAATGAACGAAATTGCTGGTTTTTCGAAAACATAAAATTTTAATTCATAAAATGATATACAGATACCATAGTAAAAGCCTGTAAAGTAAGACCAAGTGTTCAAAGTATATTATATGAAATACAATTCATCTTCAATCATCAACATCAATTTGTATAAAATTAAAAAGGTTGCTTCGTAAGCATGATTCGATCGAACTTTCTTAAGTGTACCTATTTGTAGCGTTACATTCATTCAACAATTTTTATGTAATATTTTGCGTGTTCTTGAACAACTTATGAAGTAATCGCTTGGTCAATATTTGGGATACTTTATATATTAAGTCCTTTTTACGGAGACTCGACAACTGTGCCGGAGATATTTCACTGCAAAATTGTGGTAGAGCTTTGTGCAAGCTTGTATGGGTAGATACCACTCATCAGATATTCTACCGCAAAACAGCAGTACTTTGTATTGTTGTGTTCCGGTTTGAAGGGTGAGTGAGCCAGTGTAATTACAGGCACAAGGGACATAACATCTTAGTTCACAAGGTCGGTGATGCATTGGCGATGTTAGCGATGGTTAACATTTCTTACAATGCCATTGTCTATGGGCGTTGGTGACCACTTACCATCAGGTGGCCTAAATTCTCGTCTGCCTACCTATACAATAAAAAAAAAGTTTCTTAAAAGCTTACTTCACTTCAAGCCGTGACAATTGTGTTCAAACATATTGATATAACTACTTATATTGAAATAAATTTCCTTTATGTAATTATTATAATAGAGAAAATAATTATTTTGTAATACAATTATACATATATTTTACTTATGTAAAAAATTATGGGAAATACATAAAGTATATATGGCAATTTATCACAGGGGAAAGGCATATTCATTAGAAACGACGAAAAATACACATAGTTCAATGGGATAGCAATTCGATATTTAAAACTGAGAGAGATACCAGTTTCCTATCTGCTAGCTACTACTTACAATTGAAAAATTAAATATTATTTACTGTTTGATATTCGAACTTTAGCTGCAGCTGTTCAAGCCAGCTTGTCTCTAGACGAACAAGATATCAACAAATATGCTAAATAGTTTATTGTATTCCTTTCGAGTTTATAGAATATAGTAAGCAACAATAACTAAAAATAGTTTCTGCATTATTATCGCAAAACCGACTAACATGTATGTTAAAGTCTTATGTTAAGAGAAAATTACAGCGAGAAAGAATGTATACGAAGGATATAATGTATTCAAATACATTAATTTAATTAGGAAATCTGTAGAAAACTGGGAAATATGTAATTATTTTTTCATTTTTCTCGCTCTTCAACAAACAAGAAGTAGAAAATGTTATGATAAGTTAGCTGAACAGCGCAGTTTCACCCCTGTTAACGTTACTGAGCCGCCCCGTGTGTCCTAGCGATCACAAAAAGGTCTTGAAATTGTGCGTTCAAACAAACAAGTCAACTCCTCAGCTATATAATATTAGCAATACATTATAATATTAGGTTACGCTTTTGATTCCAAATTTAAAGTTTAATCTGTGGTTATTCGGGTACGTGTGTCGCAACGTTTGATGGCCAGGAAACCGGGCCACGCGGGCTTTTAACGTATCGAAGCCGCCTTTCACACCGAAGCGACTCGTTAAGAACAACTTTCGGTGATGAAGTTACTGGTTTTCTTATCGGGACAAAATATTTTGTAGTATTGATGAAAAGTATTAAAATTTTCTTGTCGCTTTTTATTTATATTAAACCAAAATAATTTAGTGTTTGTATTTCGCGCAATCGAAACTGACAGTCTTACTTATAAACGTTGCTTAACGCCTGTTTAGTACACAATGGGGACAATTCTAATAATTTATACAAGAAAATAAAATTATGTATTCATTAAATTGTTTTAAAAATATATCATAACGTTTTTAACTAGTACTACTAATATTATATTAAAACAAATCGAACGTTCGTCGGTCTACAAGACAGACGAATTAAATGGAAGCTATAAATTCGCCGGCGCCAAATGGCTTTAGACTATATATGTTTTAGGACATTTAATTATATTACAAAAGAAACTACTTTTAACAATTAAAGCACTTACAAACTCCGTGCATACAAGTTAAACATTTGTTTTTCTTCATAAACGTTGGTTGAAATTCGACTGAGATTACAAACTAATTAATAAATCGGACTCACAATAATTATAGTTTAAAAAACAAGATATTATGCGTTGAATACGTCATCTTAAATGGCATTAATAACAACAATACACTTGTAAACTAGATTTACAGTTTCCGTAGACCTCTGACTGGCGTGACCAAGGATCATTTTGTTCGTCTGACAGCTACTTCACGCTATAAACGTAATTATGACAAATCGCATGGAACCAGAGATTTTAACAGTCGCACCGGTGGGCGTTTTGGCCTAACTAATTATCTTGTATCTGATATTCAAGAAATTTAGCCTCCAGAATACTAGACATCTCAAACGAAGATCGCAGATTCAAATGTGTTGTTAAATCTAAGCAACTATGGATTTTGAAAGTAAAAACATTTTTTTTAGATATCGACTCCTGTGCATAATTTGAAAAACTTAGAAGTAAATTTATTGACCATATAATTCAATATTTCAATCGAGACCAGATATAATATGGATATGAATATTTTATATGTTTGTAATTAACCCATACAAGCAATCGGATAATACATAATATAAAGTTATTTCATTACTTAAAACGCTCCGTAATATATCAATTATTTATTATTATATTCAAAAAAATATAATCAAGATTTATTTATTGATCGAGTACTTTAATTTTATTGATACAATTGCATAATATTTTTTTATCATCAAAACATATTAACTATTAAGGAATTTAACATTTTAAATTCAAATTACTAACCTCACTATCATTTTCCGCAACAGCTATTGCGATATCTTTATTCAAGTGTTCCTCCCCCTTGTCAAATTCTCTGTCCAGTTCTAATACTTCTAGTTCCAGCTGTGGTGATGACTGCAACTCCTCAATACCAATACAGTGCTCGGAATCGGAATGATGAACATTTTGTGTTGGCATTTTCAGGATAAGAGGACGAAAGCTTAGACGAGAAATTTCTGGAAAAATAACACAGTAATATTTACTTAAAATGTTATAATATTAAATCATACGATTAATTCATGGCATACCATTAAAAAAATTATAAATTATCTTGTAAATATGTTGTACAAATTATTTTTCAGTAAATTTCTTAAATGCAATTATTTACATTATTTTATTTCGACTTTTATATATATGTTTTTTTAATAATTCAAGAATAACTGAACAAGTAACATGAATTCCAAAATCGAATTCATTATCTGCTACTACAATACTATCATAACCTTGTAAAATCCACGAACTTACCCACGTACGTTATTTAAATTATAATACTATTTCATTTGCGTAGGCTTAGCAAACGAGTTTTGCTTAGTAACCTTAACCGATTTACTAAGAACTATTATAATTCATATAAAGTTAATGTACTCACTTTTATTTTCAGCCTTTTTCAACGATTTACAAGCTTCCTGAACGCTATTGCCTTGGGCTGAGTTAGTACAAATTGGTCTAAGTGTAATTTTCTGAAGGCCACTGCCAGGTAGAAGCGTAGTGACTACTCGTTTCGGTCTTTCTCTCTCAGGACTTCGCTGATATTGTCCGTATACTTCGTCAGCTTCCGCATCGATATCCATTAAGCATTCTTCAAATTGTTCAAAATGATCCAAATCAGAATCCAGTTCGCTCCTGGAACCTTGAGAATCTGGTCTAGAAAATGATTCAGAATTTCGCCTGCTACTCGATGGTTTCGGTTCAGGTGACGAAAAGCTCCTCATGACGACGCCCTTGCTCTGACTACTCCGAGGGCTGGTCTCATTTTGTGGAGCAGGCGAGGAGTAGCTTCTCGGTAGTTGACTTTTAAGGCCTTGCATTCTACGCTGCTGTTGATTTGCTCTCGTTGCTATCAAACCTCTACCTCGACCGCTGTCAGCTAGAGGTACCTCCTTGCGACGCATCACCGTACCACTACTTGAGACGTGTTTATCTCTATGGAACCTCCGACCAACTGGACTGGGAGTAGTCCATATGTAATTTTACCGTACCTTGCGCGTGTCTACTTCGTAATGATTGAATTACTATATCGAATAGCAAGGCCGGGTGCAGCCAGGTGATATATAATATGATAAGCACTGCCGATCACGACCGATTTACAAACACTGTTGCTCCACATTGAAATTTGATTAGTCTAATAGATTTTAGCCCACGCAGATCATTGATATAATTCGTATGGTAATCAACCACTCACGCTTTTGTAAAAAAAAAAAATACCAGTGTAATACGCGGTCAATGAATTATTATATAATTATATTTTTGCTTAATTTCGCAGTTAGCTGTAAACGCGTGCCTTCCAGTTAACGACGTCGTTGTTCAATGACAGAGCTTACGTTACGCTACGAAGAAGCGTAGGTTAAGCTCAGGAGGTAGATAACTTTCTCTTTTCCGGTATCTTGTAATAACAATCTTTCATTAACGAGCCAAGACCATTACAGAATTCATGTCTCACCGACTCTCGATTCTGTCCAATATTTGACCACATTAATGTACCGTTCATTGATACTAATAAAATAGACATGCAACTAGTTTAATTTCTAGTATGTGGATTCCACTACTCATATTTCCTTCATACTTCCTTCCTAATACTATAAATGTGAAAGTGACTTTTTTTGTTTGTTACTCTTTCACGTCTTAACTACTAAATCAATCATCATCGAATTTTGCGTACACGTTGCCAGTATAGTAGAAAGGGACATAGGATACGTAACACTTACCTCCCCCCCTTGGACTTCGCCCTCACACACTAATATAATCTATTCCTTAAATTATGTATAACCGTCGTAGAATACATAGTCAAAGTTTATATTTACTATATAGTCCCGATTTTGAAGTAATATGTCTTAAGCAAATATCCGGGTAAAAAAAAAAAGTAAGCGATATATTAACAAATTAAATTCAAGAGTTGCCGTTCATAGTTACATTAGCTAAGTTCATTACACTTGTATCCTACGTCGTGATATTAAAGTCATCCGAGCGATTGAACATATATACAAGAACCCGACAACAATCGTCGGGCAGTAGCCCACCAGACCAACACCCGTCTAGTCGGAGGATCCTCCCTTTTCAATGGTCAACACCAAACACTTAATTATAATTTTTAAATGTCTTAGGTATGACTAATATGATATACCGCAAGAGTATCCAAAAGTAACTTAAAAAAAGTTAAAGTATAGTTACAAAATAATTTATTGTCAAAAAATCAGTCCACGTAGTATTTTTTCATGAGCAGTCTCCACATAAGCACTAGTGGAGACTATTTCACGATTACCTACTTAAAGAAAATAACAACGGATTAAGTTGGATTCAATCTGGATACAGATAAAAGAAACTAAGATTTAGAATTCAGGACGAACTAAAAAATTTACATCAGATATTTCAAGATTAGCACAGACACGATTAATAAAAATAAAATTGTATTTTATTACCTATATTGTTATGCCTTTGAACACTTGGTCTTACTTTACAGGCTTTTACTATGGTATCTGTATATCATTTTATGAATTAAAATTTTATGTTTTCGAAAAACCAGCAACTTCGTTCATTAAATATTTATTTATTTATTTATTTATTTATATACTTGACTTGTCCTCAATTTACAGGATGATAAGCGATCATCATATTAAGTTTTAATATCATACAAGTCTTATTTTATGATATATTGATTAACCGCCTTATTCATAAGCTTTATTTAACTGTTTGATTAGTTAAACAATATTTAGTCTTCTTCTTTCGTATGTCAAATCAATAATGACAGAAAGAGACAAATCAGTGTTTAGCTAAACAGTAACTAAGCAACGTTTATAAATAAGGCCGTTACTAGTTTCTGCGTAAGTAATAGTCGTACTATTTTGAAAAAACACTAAAATAATGAAGGTACACAGATATTTACCTATATAAATGGTTACAGCATTCATACAATCAATAAAAGTATCTTACAAACGCAACGGATTAATATAATGTGTTAGTAATATTCTTACTAATATATTAAACGCAAAACTTGTTTGTTATAAGAACTAGTTTATCATAATTTCGTTTCCGTCCGCGGCTTCGTTCGCCTGAGGGGGAGGGGGGGTTTGGGGTAGGCAAACATTTCTTATCCTGAACGTGTCGGTTGAGTATTTAAACGTGAAAGTGTGACAAGCAAACACACTTTTTGATTTATAATATTAGTAAGGAAGCGAAAATTTTGCACGTTTATAATATTTATTATTCAATCACGTTTGAACATATGGACAGATTATGATGAAATTTCGTATAATATTCGACTATGTTATGGAAATGACGTAGTCACATATATATTTTTAAGTAAATAAAACTATTGCTATATAGTATATTTTAATTTACGCATAACGATACGGGACCCGTATCATTTCATTATTTAGTCCGAACACATAAATTCAAACAATATAAACAAATTTTATCAGACTTTTTCGTTTCATTTATATTTGAAGCGGACCACAGACGTCCATATAATCATCATCCAAAATAAATTATTAATGGAAATAAATAAATGTGAACAAATAAAAAATCAGCTAGTGACAGATTTTAACGGTGTTTTTCTCTATTCATCGATAAAATGAACGAAAATTTTATTAAATAAATCGTCTATAGAGACATCTATATTACGCAACTGAAACTATTTAATAAGCAAGGCATGTCCGAAAAACTAGTTTCATCAATACACTTGTATTTTGTTAACACTAGATGGCGTTGTTGGGAAAGTATAAATGTCAATGTAATAAGTAAATTTGCCTGAAGATGGCGTTACTCGGCCCAATAATTAATTTTAATAACCAGTTGTAACATGTTACACAAAAGACATTTAAGGTTATTACCCTTATTCTACAAAGCAAGGAACTTATTTTTTTTTAACGTCTCATAGTTCTATCTTAATTGTTGAAAGTAAAGTCATCAGCTGGCCTCCTCTTACTTTGAGAAGAAGGTTTTTAGAGATTATTAGTTACGCAAACGTTTAAATATTTTTTTATTTTTTTTGTAATTGTATGGCATGAATATTTGTGGAATATGAATTTTATTACTATGTAAATCTCCATCCGTCTGTTTCTAAATAACGAATTATTTGTTCAAGAACAGGAAGAATTGAAAATTATCATTGTTGCTTGACTAACAACAACGGATTTTCCTCTTATTCATACTCGTCCTTAAAGAATGGTTTATCTCATTGTAAGAAAACTAACCTAACGCAATACAAAAAATTTAAGACCCTTATTATACAATATGGCTCACCTTTACCTTACCTTACACACAGAGTAACTTGATTTTTGGATAAACAGACACAGTATGCCTAAACACCAGAAAAATTGGTGTTGAAATGAACTCAAATTGATGTAATTTCAAAATCCATCTCTAACATTTTAGTTTCAATTTGTTCCAAGTTGGCGTCAATCCAAAACATTATACTATCTATTATTAATTAATATGTATAGTATATATATTAAAGTTGTTGCTTCTTAGGCAAAGCATGCCACTTGAATTTCCTTTTGCTGAGGGAAAAACAGACTGCATTCCTCCAGAATAAAACACACGAAGTGACCATTTCCCAGTATCTACATTAGGCTGCAGAGATGAATCCACGGTGAGTCCAAAACTGAGATTACGGAGACTAACGATATTATTATTTGATAATGTCAAGGAATTCTGTTGTTTCTAAATCATCGGATGCATCCATTTAGTTATACATTTATTTTTACAACCCTTATCGTTGGTTTAGTAAAATTAACAGAGATATTGTTCAGCTCGATATAAAGAGATTAACGTCTTTTTATTTTTAAAAATTAGATTAGTTTCATATGGAATGAAACTATAATCACTCGTGTGAGTTACAAAAAAAAAATAACGACAGTCATTAAAATAAACGAAGAAGACATATGAACCATCACTACAGGACAACAACCTTGTGTAAAGTAAAGTAAAGTAAAGTAACAGTCTGTGAATGTCCCACTACTGGGCTCCTCTCCTTTTTGAGGAGAAGGTTTGGAGCTTATTCCATCACGCTGCTCCAATGCAGGTTGGTGGAATACACATGTGGCCGAATTTCAGTGAAATTAGACACATGCAGGCTTCCTCGCGATGTTTTCCTTCACCGCCAAGCACGAGATGAATTATAAACACAAATTAAGCAGATGAAAATTGAGTGTTGGTTGCCCGGGTTTGAACCCACGATCATCGGTTAAGATTCACGCAAACAAACCACTGGGCCATCTCGGCTCTACAACCTTCTGAATTCGATTAATTAGAAAGTAAATCAAAACATTTAAATGTGGCTTATGCGCTCTTCTAACGTCTTTGTGACCAGTGTTGCACGTAATCAAACGCCTTAAGTCAAAATATTCCTAAAGTATCTTACAAAGAATGGGATTCTTCGTGAATCCTTTAACGAAATCCCATTAATTTTATACTGTCAAAGGGGGCTCTGTAAGCTAAAATTAAATAATTGTTATTTGGAAAATAGGTATCTACCCTTACCCTATGAAAAAGACTATTCTTTCGCTGGAACTAAGAAAATTCGAGAAATTCATGCGTAGCGTTTGTAGTGGACTCATTGAGAATTATGATCAGGTCTGAGGAATAACTTCTTGTAAATGTTATTTTTTTATAAAAAAAAAAATGTGCTACGTGATATTTTTAATTCTTTTTTGTTCATCGTATGAAGGCAGACCGAAAAATGGATCCTGGATCTGATTATAAATACTTACCTCTGCTCATGTGTTGACTTTGTAAGATATATATATTTTACGCAGGTATTGCGTCCCCATAAAAATATATAATATAAAGTAACATAGTATATTCTTCACTTTGTTGTGAAATAAAAAAAAAAAACCAAGAAGTAAAAAATAATAGGTGTTCTTGCAATTTATGGTTTAAAATTATTGTTGTTCGAAAATTTATTTCGTGTCGTTTTAATGCGTAACTTAATGTTTAGCATGATAACTATTTAGCAGTTTCGTATAAGTATTATACGGTAACACAGAGTTTACACGCAATTGCAACCTCCTACCAAGCAGCCCGGTAAGTTAGACAAGCTTTACACAACAACGCGCCAGTTGGCCTGCGCCCGCGCAGAACGTACCGCGAACGTCGCGGTCTATTGCTTTTCTTAAAAAATACTGTGATTCGGTAAGCGATTTTTAAATTTAATATACATATATATAACGTTTAATCCATAAATCATACTCCAACAAAAAATATTGATAAGGAATTAAATAGCTTATGATTTTTTTTATTTTCTCCACAATATCCAATCTGTTTCATTTAATAGTATATATAGCTTGTCTACGAGGTAATGAACCTGTTTATGATATTATTTTGTTGAAAATATATTGTTATATATTTACTTTTCTTACTTTTTGTCGTTATTTTATATAAAGTGTGTGTAATACACTTTATCATATAAGCATTATGGTAATATTGCGTTAACCGCTGATAATAATCAAGTAAGTATTTAATTATTATGTAATAAGTTATAAATAATATTAGATATATTGCTAAAATACTCAGGTTAATACAGGAATATTTTTTTTTTAAATTTAAAACTTATATATGTTATGGAGTTTATATAAAAAGTGAGTATCATTTTTTTGCAATTAATATTTCACTCTGCCTTATTATCATCATCTATTTAATTTGAATTTATTAAATATATCGATTTCAAGTCTACGTACTTGAAATTTAAAAGAATAATAAATTTTAATTTTTTTAAGATTGTGATAATGAAAACATGTGGTATTAAAAATAGCGCTGTAAACATGAATAATAGAAGAGATATAACAAATCGCACCATTTTCGGAACAGTCAACGTTTTCGATTCCCTTGTTTTTGATAGAACTATGTTATGTGTTTGGGATATATTTTTTGATTCTTGTCAAATCGTTTTATAGTTTATCGAAATTTAAATGCAATCATATTTTTTTAATTGCACTTCGATTAAATTTAATAAAGAGATACGTTCCCTTTCCTCATAGGTTTACTTTCTCTTTATGTCGACACGTTTATATCACTAAACCAATAATATTAAGTAGATATACTTTAATTATTGACAAATATCGAAAACAAAATCGAAAACTTTTTAGTGAAAGTCTCGAGTCTCGTAAGTATCGTCCATGATATAATAATGTGTATGTTTAGTTTTTTTTTTTTTTTGAAAAGAAAACATTTGACATAGACAAATATTATGTAGAATGCACTGGACCAATATGGCTGGAATATGTCTCTTTCCTAGCAAAAACAAGTAATAACTGATTTCCGGCAATCATAAACTATATTACACTTTATAAGATCACTCACGTAAGCACGTAACCACCTATAAATAGAGCCCCTATGTGTCTGAGTAAATGTGTCCCTGTGTGTGTAAATTACTAGGATATTAGGAGTAAAAAGAAGAGCATAGAAATCAAAATGAATCCCTGTCCTTCATGGACCGTGTCTAAGGAAAGTATTAGGATATCAAGAGTGAATAGAAGAGCACACAAATCTAAATATGTCCCTGTCCTTCATTGATAGTGTCTAAGGAAAGTATTAGGATATCAAGAGTGAATAGAAGACCACACAAATCTAAATGTGTCCCTGTCCTTCATTGATAGTGTCTAAGGAAAGTACTAGGATATCAGGAATGAATAGAAGAGCATACAAATCTAAATATGTCCCTATCCTACATTGGCCGTGTCTAAGTACTAGGATGTCAGGAGTGAATAGAAGAGCATACAAATCTAAACATGTCCCTGTCCTTCATTGATCGTGTCTAAGAAGTAATGTACTAGGACATGTAATATAAAATAATAAGTATATTTTATAGCTTTTATAGCAGCCAGCTAGAATAAGTGTATTAGATACGATGTAAATGATTATAACTTAAGACAAGAGGAATATTGAGAGCGGAGATGAATGGAAAGGTGTAATTCACTCGATGTAAGGGCTCGTTGCATGCTCGTTTGGGTAGGTTCCACCCACTCATCAGATATACTACCGCAAAACAGCAATACTTTGTATTGTTGTGCTCCGGTTTGAAGGGTAAGTGAGTCAGGGTTATTACAGACACAAAGAACGTAACATCTTAGTTTCCAATGTTGGTGGCGCATTGGCGATGTAAGCAATGGTTAACATTTCTTACAATGCCAATGTTTATAGGCGTTGGTGACCACATACCATGAGGTGGCTCATATGCACGTCAACCTACCTATACAATAAAAAAAATCTGGAGATATGACTAGTGATTGAGACAATTGGAAGAAAAAACAACTTACAAGAAAGGGGATAAGGGCAACCGAATAATGATTATGACAATGTTATCGAACGACGACGATGAGTGACATCGCGAACTTGAGAAGAAAAATCGCAAAGTTTTTAATAAATTATTTAAATTATAAATATAAAATTAAGAAACATTGGCACAATGGTATTTACAAAGTTCAAGGTTATGTCTTAGGTTATTTGTCACTGATTATTATGCGACGGTATTTTACGTAGATGGTATTATATGTATGTATGTGTGTATGTATAATTGTAAATGTCAAAAGCAAAGTTTCAAATCAAATAGATGGAAAACATAGGAACGCAACACAAAAAAACATTAAATAGATAGATGAAGAGGAAAGTTTTATTTGTTTGATATGAACATAGAAATTTCATTATGAAACAATTTAATAAGAACATTACTTATACAAGTACAAATATTTTATATAATGTAATCTAAAACGCTTAAAACGGGAAATTATCCGTAACGGCGAAGCATCATTTATATTTGTCGACCTTTTAGAAAATCAACTAAAGCATAAAATTTATATTACCCTTAATTATATCTGTTTCAATTTAAAAAATAATAATGAAGCTTCTTACGTCACAAATTGAAATTCGTTCAGCACAAAAACAAATATAATAAGCCTAATTAGTTATTTCTTAATTTTTTAGTGTATACAATTCAAGTTAGTATAAATAAGCAACAACAAATTGATGTTGTTTCGTTGCGCTTAGATCCGACAGTTTTACGTAACTGTACCAGAATGACCTTATTTAAGAGAAAACCGCCTTACCACATATATACTCGTAATATGCGGTTCCATCACAGATAATAAATATACTAACAGACTCCTTAAAGGTTTATCTTATCAAAAACTTTTTGTAGTATTTAATAATAAGTAGACAAGATATGATATTATAAAATAGCAACCACTATATCATATTAATACTTATTATAAACGAGAAAGTTGGTGTGTTTCGGTGTTCGTTACTCAATCACGCTCGAGCAATTAGATCTAATAAAGTTGTTACAAAAGTCGATCATGTCCATAAATAAAAAGATTGTTATTTTCTACAGACAACGAAGAGTTACATTAATCAAATGTTTAGAAAAAAATATTTCAGTCACAAATAAGGAACACAAGACAATATATGTGTTTCAATGTCACGGTTCTTTGGAATTACTGTTTGTAAATTGTTATGTTCGTAAACCTTCGTCGTTTGCGGTAAACTAAATAACACTAAAGAACGTACGCACAAGTTTGCATCAGCTGTTACGAAATACATCATAACATTCATTTACGCCGCGTTCACACATAATACAGTGAGTAATTTACTTTCGTATTATACTTAGGTAATGGTTATTTACATGCGTTAAAAGATTTAGTATTAAATTAATTAAGTCCAAGGACCAATGACCTGCTCCTACTCTGGTTTGTTCTTTCGTTTGTCCCAGGAAAACAAAATTGCAGTTTAAATAGTGGTATTCATATCACGGTTCATGATTATGACATAATTTAGAACTAAGATCTCTATAATATTTTGCATAAATCCGTCTTCCTAAACCCTGACTTTTGGCCGGCAATCGATCGCAATGTTTTCGATCACAGGAAACGGATTAATAATATAACGGGTTTATAATTGTAAAATAAACTTATTGTAAAAAGAAAATATGCATAATCCAAATAAACGAATAAAACTTTCAATTAATTTATCATTATCTATTACCTAATAACTATATATAATCTATATTAAGCATTTAAGGTGAAAAGATTTGTTGATGGCGAATCTAACATTATTTTTATTTCTGTTTCAAGGCAAAACAATGGTGTCAGAAGTGAACGAGTGGTACAGAGGCAGGAAGGTGCTTGTTACTGGTGCCTCCGGGCTGATGGGAAAAGTTCTGATAGAGAAACTCCTGTACAGCGTGCCCGACATTGGCTGCGTTTACGCACTCGTGCGCAGCAAACGGGGGAAGACGCCTGAATCGCGAATTGAGGATATGTGGAAATTACCTGTATGTACAACAGTGTGTTAGTGAATATATGTGTATTCCACGTTTCGTATCGATGCAATATTGTATTTGTACATAATTGATGTCGATAATCAAACACAAATATGTCTTATTCTAACGTGTTGTAAAATGACGAGTTATGAATTTTAGATAATTGCA
Organism: Nymphalis polychloros; assembly: GCA_905220585.2. Taxonomy (NCBI): domain Eukaryota; kingdom Metazoa; phylum Arthropoda; class Insecta; order Lepidoptera; family Nymphalidae; genus Nymphalis; species Nymphalis polychloros. The sequence continues at coordinate 9,842,169 of HG992247.1, forward strand.
AAAGTAAATAAAATCCAGGTTACTAAAAAGGCCATCTAGTGCTATCTACAATTTTCAGTATCATTATCTAAAGTATTGCTTTTTTCTTATTTCAGTTATTCTCAAGAATAAGGGAAGAAAAACCGCATGCCATGAAGAAACTCGTGCCGGTTACCGGGGACATCCTCTATGACAACCTTGGCATCGAAAAGGTTCAGCTAGAGAAAATATACGATGAGGTATTTGATTTTAATAACAGTTTAATAACAAATGCGCTTGTTATAAAATATATTATAATATAATATTTTTATACATATAATATTTTATAATTACAGGCACAAGGGACATAACATCTTTGTTCCCAAGGTTGGTGGCGCATTGGCGATGTAAGCGATGGTTAACATCTCTTACAATGCCAATGTCTATGGGCGTTGGTGAGCACTTACCATCAGGTGGCCCATACGCTCGTCCGCCTACCTATGCTATAAAAAAAATATATATATATATTATTATAGAAATAAAAAAAAAATCAAACTTAAAGATTTACTCTTATCGTGCTTGAAGTTGAAAAAGTTATAAGAATTTCTAGTTATAGTAATAAGATAGTTTATAAGTTACCAAAGAGAAAGCGGTTTGCGTCCTACGGTTAAACTAACGATAAGACATACATATAAATCTTGACAAGGTTAAACTTAGAGTGAAGAGAAACCGCATTGATGTAATATTATCAGAATATATGATTTACATAATATCTGGCAATATTTGCATATTCTTAGTAATTCCAAACAAGATTTTTTACTTGTGTTTTGAAATGACGTCCATAACGACATTTTTTTGCGCTATCAACGGAACTAAAATGCAAATTTATTCTACTTACCTGTTTTGTTAACGAAAAAAATCATAAGGCCTCTTTTTATATGATTTTGACAATATAAAATACTGTAATAGTTATTTTTAAAGAAACCGTACATTTACAAGACAAAGGTATTCTAGAGGTTGAGGATTGACTTACAAAGATCCTATTAATACATACCATTTATCTAGGTGTCGGTATTGTTTCACTTCGCCGCCAGTCTTCGCTTGGAGGCACCTCTAAAGGAGGGCCTTGAAATGAATACCAAGGGAACCCTTAGAGTTTTGGACGTAGCTAAGAAAATTAAGAATCTCCACGCCTTCGTGCACCTGTCAACAGCCTTTTGCTACCCTGATTACGAGAGAATGGCTGAAAAGGTATTTCTTAATCTTATATCTACACTTAATTATTATATATTATATATTCAAATGTTACCAGCTTTCTGTTAAACTTGATAATCTATAACCTATTGATACATATATGGTCATCATCATCATCATCATCGCAGTAAATGACAATTGGAATTAAACTAGTCATAAATAATTTCAGGTGCACGACCCCCCAGCTAATCCACACAACATATTACGAGCTGCGAGTTGGTTGTCAGACGATCAGATTAATCTTCTTGCACCGACTTTGAAGCAGAAGCATCCGAACTCATACACTTACTCCAAACGCCTAGCTGAAGCACTCGTCAAGGAGAGTTATCCTCAAATACCAGCTGTTGTAGTACGCCCAAGCATTGGTTAGTTTAACTACAAACTATTAAAAAAATTACAATAAATACGAAATAAGATTTATTATATCAAACACTGATATTTGATTTATTGTGATTTAAATTTTATTTTAGTAACGCCTTCATATAAAGAACCGACACCTGGTTGGGTAGATAACCTTAACGGACCAATAGGTTTGATGATCGGAGCTGGTAAAGGGGTTATTAGAACAATGCATTGCTATGGCCATTACCACGCGGAGGTCATTCCCGTGGACATAGCTATTAATAGTATTATACTCATCCCTTATTACATTAATACGAAAATTGAAAGGTAAATATAGACATATTCTATTAGCACTCAGTTTATTAATACATCAGGTACTAATAAACTGAGAACTGTTTAAGATATCATTTGGAAAAATTATAATAAGTACATGACTATCAAAAACAATTGCACGTTTGTCAATTCAATTTATTATAACCATTGAGAACACACTTACTTACTTTTTCATAAAACGTTAAAGATAACTCTAGTGCTAAGTCGAACATAGAAATTTTGAAACTAGAAAATGGAGCTTTTTTTACTATCACAAGAGAAAAATATTCATTTCCATACAATACAAACTATTACTAAAAAATGCTAATCCAAATTAAAAAAATGCCATTGAGAACTTATCACAAAAATGAGAATTCAGCATTAATACCACTTAATTAAAAATAAAAAACTTGTTTTCAAGGCACTATTTAAACTTTTTATTATAATTTCCATACACATTAAATCAAATCTAATATTTTACAGACCAGCCGAAATCCCTGTATTCAATCTTACATCAGGAGACGATAGGGACACAACTTGGAAGGAGGTCTTGGATGTCGGGAAGGCGACTGTCCGTAAATTTCCATTCGAAGGGCCGCTTTGGTATCCAAATGGAAACATAAGACACAGTAAAATACTCCACGAATTGTGTGTTTTCTTCTACCACATCATTCCAGCCTACCTTATAGATTTCTTGATGCTTATATTCGGCCAAAAAAGATTGTAAGTACTTTTGCAGGTCACATTCATTCCAATGTTTTTTATCCTTCACAGATATTGTCTTTTAAGATCGAACTATCACTTAATGTTCATATCTATGCTTGAAAGAATAAAAGCGTCTCTTCACTCATTAATTATTTGGGAAGTCATTGGCAGAACGATTGCAACTCCTAGTGTCGTTCTTACTTCCTAAAACAAAATATACTCTGATATAAATTTAAATTTAACGACAAATACAAACAATTCTACACTAATAATTGAAAAAAAATGCAATAAATCTAAACTTTGTAATGTTAAACTTATTCTACATCTATGATAACCCAAGGTAATTTTGGTATAATTTAACATGCAAGAAAATTATATTTCAGCATGATTCGCATACAAAATCGTATATCCGTCGGTCTGGAGGTGCTTCAGTACTTTACAACCCGGGAATGGTGGTTCGACACGCACAATTTTAAGGCGCTGGCAACTAAATTGAACCAAACGGACTTCGCAACATTCCCTATGAACCTAGCTATCATCGAAGTAGGACCGTATATAGAGAGTTGTATGATAGGCGGCAAGCTATACTGTTTGAAGGAAAAATTGGAAAATCTACCAAAAGCGAGGTTACAAAATAATATGTAAGTATAGATAGCGAATATCATCCATAAAAGTTGAAGTTATCTATCTCTCGAATTTTATAGGCGACATTAGTCTCTTAAAAATATAAATTATTATAACGTGTTTAATTGAAACAATTAAATTTAATTAATTTATTACAATTTATATAGCTGGAGTGTTTGTCTAGTCTTAAATCACGTTGAGTATATTAAACGATATTTTCAGTTACAATCTTAATCTCGATAAAATATTACCTATATTAAATAAAATTACCTAAAATAGTATTGTGATAGACAGATATAGTATCCATTAAATTGCTTAACAAAATGCACAGCAATTGTACGTACAGGCTACTTTTTAATTGGGACATTATATGGAAATAAGAAACCATAGCGGATACAGAGAATCTGTCTAAGAAAACATTGTCTTATTTTTTTTTAATTGGAGCATAAGAAGATCTACCTTCTCCTAATCAGACTAGTTGCTCATCCTGAGACAGGTTTTCTGTATCTTCTATGGTTTCAGATTCCCTATGATGTCCCGGATAAAAAAACCCTTTGTATAATTAAGTAATACTTTTTATTCCAGATTATTCCTCTTGGACCTACTCGTCTCTGCGTTCTTCTATTTATTCCTCTTATATTGGCTGGTTCATTTCTTTGAACCATTGCGAGTTCTGTTAAGTTATGGTGGCCCGTTTGTTAGATATCTACCATTGGTTGGAAACGCTGTATTTAGAGATGCATGAAAACTATTGCTTTAAAACATTTATACTTTAGCACAGGGTTCTCCAAAATATTTAGCATAAGAACTGGACTGAGCCATCCATTTAGTCTTAAGAACCAAGACTTGACTAATTCATCACATTAATACTGCTCTATACTTTACAGAGGAACTGATTTGGTATTTATCAAGCATATTGTAGTTGTATATTTTGCAACGAGAAAATAATAGCTCTAATTAATTGTAAATATATGTGTATACCAAATGCTCTGCAATAATTTTAAGTAAATAAATTTACAGTTTAGCAGACAATGACATGACAAGTCGATTTCTCTCTTTCTGTTTTTAGTAATCTGGCATTCGAAAGAATGAGGCAAGCATTGTGTAACAACTACCCGCGTTTCTTCTAATATAATATTAGTAAAAAAAAAGAATATATAATCAGTAAAAATATTTATATTATAAATTGTTGAAATTATAAATCTTTTAAAAAATGAAAGAGTTATGAATTATATATTTGTAATGATTATTTTACATAAGTATAGCACATGAATACTTAAATGTGTATTGATAAAATGGGAGTAAGGGGTCACGAAAAGTCAGTGGCAAATGTTATCGAAGACATTTAAGACTATAATAATAAACTCAGATTGACAAACGTACTTGTTCGTATCCAGTGTGATTTAAAATATATTGTCATTTTTTTAAAATCATATTTTCGTTAGGTCGACGTCGTTTATTAAAGTTTCTTGGCTATTTTTATACAATTCATGTCCTTTTGATACTACATACATATTATATATATACATATTATATATGTTTTTTTCATAAATCATTAAAAATATGTGTTATTATGTTAAAATACCATAGACAGAAAAATAATTTAATATTATTTTGTTATTACAAAAGAAGTTTATACGATTGATATTATTAGCATATAAGTTTTAAATGTTGATCTGTTTATGCAATACAAAAGTATTAAATTTTGTAATAAAGAATTTATTATTTGATATATATATAATATGTACGTAATAAACATGTAATTATATTTTTTATATGGTAACTAAAATAATGACAATACGAATATGGCAAAGGATTGTATATTAAAAATAAAATTGGATCTTTAAAATTATTTCGTTTTATTGCATCGTTAACACTATAATAACTTATTTATAGAGCAGTATAATACAGATTTGTCGTAAGAAATTTACTATTCTTATTAACTATGTATATGGCAAGATAATCGAACAATGAGGTTTTAAAGCATGTCCAAATTATCAAATATGTTTATTAATCTCGATTTTGAATTATCTAAGCGTACCATATATACTATTTACGTGTTACTAACACTTTACACTAAATACTTCGGGAATCGACGACGTTCAAGTTAATCGAACGATAATATATGCTTTGCACAAATAGATTATTCGCGTCTTTTAAACGCTAATAAAGAAAACTAGAAAGCGTATTTCCGTTGCCCTTAGAAGCCGGTATAAATTTACAACAAAAATATTAATATAGAATTGAATATAGTCGGAGCTCGTGTAAATACTATGCACCATAATACCTATTATTGAAAACAATACTTTCTCTTGACTGACGTCTTGAAAAAACATTTGTTTTAATATCCATATAAATATCATTGTTTTCAACTGTAGAAACAAAAGCTGTGAGCTTACTATATATCCAAAAATGACATTATATACAGATCAAACACAAATAAGTATTGATATCCTTTAAACTGACGATTGACGAATTAGTGGGCGTGAAGGCGTGATTTGATAGAAAGTCGACCCACGATTTTCTGTCAAACAAGTTATTATAAATGTTTTATCTTAATATATACTTGCCTTATACTAACCTTTAGGCAGAATGAAAGCATCGTGTTGCCACAATTTTATGTTAAAAAATAAAAATAAATATTTATATTTTATTTTTATGATCGAAATATTGTGCACCCTGAGAACAGAGATTTTTTTAGAAATGTCATCGCAAACTTGAATATAGAAATCATGTCATATGGCATTAATAAATATTTTCTAAAAAAATATCTGTGCTTAGCAACTATTTGAAGTCAATTAAATATCACATACCACAAAAATATGTAATATATATTAATTTTGAAATAATTATAATCTTAATAATACTTTGTAGAAAGCTTAGCAATTAAATCGACTTCACGACATTATATTACAATAATAGCTGTGCCCGCGGTTTCACCCGCGTATAATTAATAAAAATATAATGAACGATATGGGTATATGGTTCTCGATAAAAGGACTATACAACACAAAGAGATTTTTTAAATTCGAACCAGTAGTTCCTGATATTAGCCGGATGAAACAAACAAACTCTTTAGCTTTATATATTAGTATAGAGTATAAATGTGTCGTGTCGTATAAGTGATACAAAACCCACATTGCTATTTCAATCAAATGATTTTTTGTGGTTGAATTTAATTAACTTTACAATGAAATCATGCATTAGAATATTTATTTACATTCCGTCATGCGGTTTTGCCGTGAACACGTCACCAAACCTGAGGACGTAGCTGTTACGTAGTAAGTCTATCTCGTGTTCGCAGATAAAGAATAAATTTTGATCGCAACGGATGTCGTTGAGGTGGCCATTATAAAACATTGAGCCACATTTTTCCTCTCCTTTCCCATCTGGCTGACCGCCTCCCCATTTAGTATATCCGCTGTCATGTAATGGCATATCTGAAAATTACGTATATATTTTTAAGTGACAACTTTATCTTACTTATAAATAAAATCACAATTCTTCTAGTCAAGCACGTCACAAATTATCACACTCGTAATATTATTATCATATATCATCATGATGTTTGACGTATTTAAATTGAAAAACCAATTTTAGATTAACATAAAAGTGTTATTACTGCAACAAATTAGATTGTTTCAATTTTAAGGACTTAAGATAAGAGGTACTCAGTTACTAATTTCCTCCCGCAGCTTCGCCCGTGTGCGGCGAGTATTAGGTACCCTATGTCTATTTCTGTTTTTATTTTTTATTTTGTATAGATAGGCGGACTAGTAAATGAGTCACCATTTTAACCATCGCTTCCATCGCCAATGCGCCACCAACATTGGGAGATAAGATGTTATGTCCCTTATGCCTATAATTACACTGGGTCACTCACCCTTCAAACCGGAACACAACAACACCAAGTACTGCTGTTTTGCGGTAGAATATCTTATGAGTATCTTATGGGTACCTACACAGATGAGCTTGCACAAAGTCCTACCACCCGCTGACAACGTGTATGCAATTTCATGATGATCGGTTGAATAGTTAAAACGTGGAAGCGTAACAAACTAAACAAGCAAATAATCAAAGTAACTTTCGCATTTATAATATACCTTATATATAATATATGTATGTTTATGTATATTATATATAAGTATGTTCAGGTATAACTTTTTTGTGAATGAACCGATTTCAATGATTTGTTTTGCGTTAGGTTCGGTATAACTCCAAGGTGCTCCAAGACTGTATTTTTTTTTTGGATTTTTTACATACTTTACAAACGATTCTGACAAATATGGTATAGTTATTTTAACTATAATATGATCATTTTTGCGTAGTTCTCTAACCTCAACAACGTCGCAGCTTAAAGAAAACAAACGAGAAAAAAATATGATTAAAGTATGACATAAAACAGGAGACATCGTTCTTGCGGAATAAAATGTAATAAGTGCCAAACGAAAAAGTTATCTGATCTGACTAATCCCTAATGTTGTCCTAAATTATTTGTAAATATAATGAATTATCTAGTTTTTGTTTGAGAAAAACTCTATTAAAACTAAACAACATACTTGACCAATAGTTTTTATATTAAGAATTCACACGATTCAACTTATAACAGTGGACTGTTATCATCATCTTTGATTAAACTTAATTCTTTATATAAGCAATGTTCTATCTTGATATTTATGATCAGATATCCCATGGGATACACGGCTAGTAATAATTATAAGCTTATAAAGGAGGCACATAACACACAGTAAGTCGATTTGAATTGAGTATTTCACCAATGAGATTCATAGTGAGTTGCAGGTTAACCATGATGGACTTAGGTAATTCTAACACTAATAACTTGTGTATTTTAGTGCATAAGGAAGACTATAAGAAGTATTAATAACGGTTCCCTTTGCCTTTACGTTGTTTATCATTAAATAATGTTCGAATTTCCACTTACAGTTAAAACAGTTTAAACGGAAAATCCGTTTATAACATTCCCTACGTTGCATATTTATATCTTCATGCAAAAACCCATGAATTAAATATTAAAATATTCATTCTATAAAGCCTTATAGGTTTTTGGTGTTGGGAGGAACCGGGTGTAAAGTTCCTCATCCAACATTGAAAAGGGAGGATCCTCTGACCAGACGGGTGTTGGTCTGGTGGGCTACTGCTCGAAGGTTGGTGTCGGGTTCTTGTATATACGTTCAATCGCTCGTATAACTTTAATATCGCGATGTAGGATATGTCAGTTTTTAGTTTTCGTATGTGGCGAGATAGATGTCGCTACAGGTTTTTAATTTTGATTCATCAAAAAAGAAAATGATATGAGACATAACTAGCAATTTGTTTCATAATTTTTCATTTATCAGGACGAAGAACATTTTATCCCGTGGCTGTTACTGAGAAAAACTGATGTTTCTACCAATACACACGCATACTGCATAGCCGTGAGTATGATTTCTCAAAAGAATATTAAAATTCGCTTATAATAATTGATTACTTATAAATATTAGTAATAAACATGGTAATAAGCGTTTAATCATGAAGCAGTTAAGTTAGTATAAACTTTAAGTTTCCATTGCAATAATATGTAATGACCAAAACAAACGGTTGGTGATTTTAAAAAAAAATATTGCCATCGACAAAAGAGGCGCTTTATAGCGTGCAATTAAGATATTCCAAGAACTGTACTTATTTGTGAAAAAAAAGGCTAATTTGATATTACTTGATATTACCAGGTTTCAGTTTTAATTCATAAGTAATAAACGCCCGTCTATATTAATAAAACTTTTAAGTATAGATTAAAATCATTTTAATCTATGGTAAAAGCACATTTAATTAATAAAAAAACAACATGACTCATTGATATTTTCAAGAAATATCGTGCACGCATATGTACTAAAGGAAATAAGAAATAACCGTCGTAATAGCAAAAAAAAAAACATATTGTAATGTTTCGATTTAATTTGTAAGTGCAATATAACTTTAATTAAAGCGATGTTTTCTCCGGGGATTATTTACAGGCCACTACTACTTCGCACCGATTTTGAGATAACAACATTTTAAGAACTTAGAATTAGTATCAGGTCAGCATAACATTTACTAGGTGGTAGGGCTTTGTGTAAGACCGTCTGGGTAGTTACCACGCTAAATGTATTCAATCGCCTATCACCAATACTTCTAGTATTGTTGTTATCTAGTATAGAGTGAGCTAATATAACTACAGGCTTAAGGCACATAAGACCTTAGTTCCCAATTGATACTATTTCTTATGGTCAGTGACCACTTATCATTAGCCTACGCTTACGTATATGACATAAGCGACTGCCTCGTTCGTCTAGTTAGTTTGCGCTCACACTTGTGCTAGTAATATCTCCTGCGCAGTTGGCTAATCTCTCTTGAGATTGGCAGCCGTGGCCGAAATCGGTCTGGAGGACCTTATATGACATAAACAAAAAACATAACCTCTGCATACCAGTTTCACCAACACGTAATAGAAATTACAAAAATAACTCGTTGTATTACGTTACAAAAAGAACTCGTTGTATGACGAACACCTTAATTTAATAATGTTATAATACATATATATAATCAAAGGTCAAGGGTTCAAATCATGTTGAAGTTTCATCCTCAACACCGAATGTCGCAGATCAATTTGTTACCTCGCACTTTTTGCAACATTTAGTTTTAATTTGTACTTGTAAATGTATTTTTATATATTTTTTTAAATATTTAGTTTATAATTTTGTAACAATTGTAAACTAGTCAGGCTATTTTAATATCCAAAGCCAAAGCCTGCGTTAACGTATTAGTCAAAAATTAATTTTACATTAAGTAATAGGTTAGGTGCGCATAATAAGAACGAGAATTTAATGATGGATATTCAAGTGCATCGTCGATACGTCAACAGTGCTCTGAAGGAGAATGTTCTAACTTGGCCAATGAACTTAGTGCGTAGTGAAGTGTTATAATATTTTTAACTATATAAAAGATCATCGTCATATGTAAATTGATCAGAGCGCAGACAGAGCAGTAACAAAATAACATACTTAATCATCGAATTACGTAATAATCTTTTCATGTTTGTAGTTAAAGAAGATATGTCATATCTTTACTTACTAATATTATAAATACAAAAGTAACTTTGTCTGTCCGTATGTCTCATTACATTTGGTACGAAAGAAGCTTAAACCTTAAGAAAGGAAGCTTTTTTATAAAGCGCACCTGAAAAGACAGCCCCCAAAACGCGGGCGATTACTTGTCTTCTATAAAAACTAAAATGAATCCGAGTGTGGTGTTGTTCTGTGAATGCCCAGGGAGATCCCTAATTCATTTTTCTTTGTATTTTTTTCCCTTAAACATAAATATCTTATGTAGATCCTTATCTAACCGTGCGAAGCCGGTACGGGTAGTTAGTATATTATCTTGGATAATCTACAGCCAATGTATAAATAGAAGGAAGTACTCACTTTTAATAATAGTTTGCCATCTGTTTTTCTTAAACTGAAATCCTAAATGTACCGCGCCTCTTAGATAGTTTCCTTCTACGTTGTCTTTTGGGGCTTTGTTCGTGATGTCGACTAGATGGTCCGCTTCGTCTTGAGAGTTGATAACAGCCAAATATGACTGCTCCGTGTTGCACACCGTGTAGGCGTCCGTCCAATTCATTGGTGTCAAATGAAACTTATAGCATCTACCAAGTTTCTTGACGTATTCGTAACCTAAAAATATTGCAATTTAATAATTATCTAAATTCATTATAACGTTTTTTTTTGGAAGTCTTTTTTTTATACAAATAGAAAAAGATATACGTTACGTTTATAAATAAACGTTTATACTCAAAAATAATTCGTCTGGACTATTGACTGAATATACTTTATATTTTAACTAATCGTGTAACTGAAATGTGTTTTTTAACTTAATCGATACAAACCAACAAAAGGTAAAACAATCCCATATTATATGTATAAGCAAATCTCAACAGACGTGTTCCATGTCAATTATTTATTGCCTCGTGACTGCCTCGTTGGTCTAGTGGCTAGATATTAGGCTGCAGACCCGGTGGTCCTGGGTTCAATTCCTAGGTCGGGCCAATAAATAGTTATTGGGTTTTTCTGTCAGAAAATTCTCAGTAGCAGCCCGGAGTCTGGAAGGTGGAAGTGTGTACACTCCCGTGCCTCGGAAAGCACGTTAAGCCGTTGGTCCTGCGCCTGAACTCTTTCCGGTCGTGTCGGATTGCCGTCCCATCGGATTATGAGAGCTAAGGAAAAGAGAGTGGACCTGTGTTTGCGCACACACTTGTGCACTATAATATCTCCTGTGCAGTTGGCTAATCTCTCTTGAGACTGGCCGCCGTGGCCGAAATCGGCCTGGAGGACCTTATTTATTGCCTCGTAATGCCATGGGAAGACAAATTGATGTATGAATTTTGTAAATATAATAGACTAACTGAATTTTTACCTTGATCAGGAATGTCGCAGTATACGTTCCATTCAAGAGCGCTCAATGGTTTCTTGCAAATAAACGGATACTTCTTACCACATTGGTCGTCATTTAGGGTACCGTCTCTACGCAAGATCACGCATCCTTCAACGCCCCCCGCGTCATTGGGCTCTCCGGGGCCCCACCTGTCATACACGTCAGTTATTGGTACACCTGAAACACTGGTTTGGTCAATTCTTGATATGTTTACAACAAGTTTTAAATACAAACACGTTAAGCAATACAATATTGAATTACGATAAAAATAAATACATTGCAAAAGTATTGAAATTAGAGAAAATTATTTCAATCTAAAATAACTAAATCTTTAAATTTAAGACAAAAATAAAACAAAATTAGGTATTCGTTTGTGGCCCAGTGTTAAGAACGCGTGAATCTTAACCGATGATCGTGGGTTCAAGCTCGGGCAAGCACCACTGAATTTCATGTGCTTAATTTGTGATTATAATTCATCTCGTGCTTGACGGTGAAGGAAAACATCGTGAGGAAATCTGCATGTGTCAAATTTCACTGAAATTCTGTCACTCCAAAACCTTCTTCTCAAAAGAGGAGAAGAGGCCTTAGCCCAGCAGGCTGTTACTTCTGTGGTACTTATTTTGTTTATACGTACGTTATCTAAAATATGAATATGAAAAATAGCAAAATCGAATTAAAATTTGTACATAGAAGTGGAATAATTTAAAGATTTTTAAAGCAAGGTAATTTAAATTTTTTTTGTATTATTTTCATATTAAATTACTCATCCCAACTGTGGCTTTAAGGTTAAATAAGTAATACAAACAAACATTCACTTAGTATGAATACGCTGTACGCCTTTTTTCATACATTCAAACGCAGATATTGTTATATCTCTTTAGCTGCAAGTCGAAATCGCAATTATGTATAGATTTTTTAATTTATTTATAGTTTTTTTTTTTAAATATCGTTCCTTTTTGATAATAAAGATTATTTTTAAATTAACACTATAACATGTTTAACGCAATAAATATTAAATATTTATATATTTTTATTAAAAGTTAGCGTTAAAAGATACATATGTATATGGTATCGTTAAAATTTGTATGTACATATTGGTGGAAAAAAATTGTTACAGAGTTGTTACATATTTCAGTTGCGACCAAACAATTTTATTCGACTTAGTTGGTATAATAAATTATAACTTAAAAAATATACAACATATAAGTACACTATAGTGTAATGTTATAAATAAATAAGAAATAGAAGCACACAATTAGACTAATTAAATACAAAAAAAACTTCTGACTCATATACACAATCGAATATATATAGATTTATGTATTACATAAGCCCCTGTGAATTACCTGCATTAGAATCACGTCTCTCAAAATAATTAAAATTACATTCTTGTAAATAAAAGCTCTCTTGTTTTTTGTTCTATTTTTTTTTTTAATTAAAATACGTATGTAGACGCGCTAATGGACTACCTAATGGAAGTGGTCACTAAAACTTAGCATTACTAAGTATATTGTTAGGCGTACCTACTCAGACAAACTTACACAAAGCGCTACCAAGTGGCTATAGGCTTACAATAACGGAAATAATAATACTGACATGTAAATATTTGATGACTTGATTTCGTGGTAGGATTAAATACAAGCGTCAAACAAATCGCAAAATATCGTATTAATTTAAAACTAGATCCTTTTTGTAGTTAAAAACTATTTACAAACTTAAATAACTTAATATTACGACACTTAGGTCTAATCACAAAGCACAGACGAACAAATCATATTAAATTATAACAGCAACGAATTAATAATCAAATTTTGTAATTCGATAACTTCGATTCAAACTTTTTATTCGCTTATTTCGTTAGGGGGGGCGCGATGAGGCGACGGCCCGGGGCGCTAAATTTGCGGGGATGCCGACGTCAAAACGAAAAGGCCCGAAAAGTAAAATTTTACTGAACAAAAGCATGAAAACAAAAAACCATTTCAGAAAATTATTCAAAAGTCAACAAAATGTTCAATCAAAATAAAAAGTCATTAAAGTATGAAATGTGCATTAAATTCAAAAAGGAATAAAAATAATTTTTGAATTACAAATTAAGAAAAACATAATTTGAAAAAACATAAAGAAGCTCTGGGTTACGCTAAAGGAAAGATGAAATTCTTTGGATTAGCAAAAAATTAACACTCAATTATGATTTCGTTAAGTTGGCCCCACAAAATTTTTGCACGGGGTGTCAGTGGCCCTAACGCCGCAACTGCTTATATATACAGAACGAACTATGTTTATTGTTAACTCATCCAGGCTGAGTAAATAAATAGATCGTAATGAAATTTGACATATAGATAGCATATATAGGAAGAGAGATAAGGAAATAGGCATCTCAATAAGTTTTTAGCACAAGAAAAGTCGTGGGGTACCAGTAAGTTTATGCGTATGTAAATATTGTAAAGATACTAGGTCAATATATTTAAACGTGTTGCTTAAAATATACCAATATTATTAAGAAAAATCGCATTATGTAAACTTATACGACATAATTGTCTTCTATACTTATATTCATTAGATTCCGTGTATTCGTTTGAACGTTTTAATAATGTTTTTTAGGCTTTGATTACCAATTTTATCTCACGATGCAATCACGTCTCAGCGATGAGAGCTACAGTGCGATTCTGTGAGAACTCACTTCAATACTCACCCGTGAAATGTTGATAGCTGACTTACAGCGATGTAAATGTTATGATTAGTATGCCAATGTAGCATATTATATTTTGACATTTTACCACCGTTTTTTGCTGTGAGTTTCGAGTATGTTTATTATAATAATGTAAATAATGTCGAACAAACAAACTCTGGCGACTTGCATTAATTAAGATATTATTATTAAGACGTTGGTCCGACTATATGTGACAAAATATTTCGAAAAGGAAAACCACTAACAATGCATAACACTTGATATATTCAAGAATGATATTTCATATCAATATTGTAGCATCCGGTACGCGAATCTCTGACCTCTAAAATATGTAGAGCTTAGTTTATATACCTACAAGGAAATTACCTCCAAAATACATGTTTTGATACTAGTTTTTAACACATAAATGATTGCTTATTATTATTTTTTAGTTTTAATGCAATATAAGTTGAAGACGGCAATTTATACGAACGATAATAAATAGTATACTCACCATCAACTGTTTCGAAAACTTGTTTGACATTAGGCGTTGATATACCAATGTATACCCAGCTGAAAGGTTGAGTTTCGTTCCAATAATTAAGAACAACATTTGCTTCATCATCATCATCTGGGTAAAAAAGCGTCGCACCCTCCATAGAACATCTATCCTTTGCATCCTGCCACGTTCTATGTAACGTGTGAATTTTATAAAAAGCTTTCGTGTCTTCTATATATTTGTAATCCTTTCTGAAGAACTTCAGGTTTGGCTGACAATCTTAAAGATTTAGATGTTTTTGAATTATATACCCAATATGTATTACAAAAACATTTGATTATAATTATATTTCCCTTATATAAACAGTATTTCGTTAATTTGATTATAAAAAAACATCACTGTTTTGTAACATTTTGTAACAAAGGAATTATATTTTAATCGTATATATTATAAATTCACCAATAATTATACATAACACATTTTATTTACTTACACGTAACTTGACATATGTTCTGCATAACAAATACAACAGTTAAGCACTTTAAGGACAACATTTTATATTTTTGAAATTAACACGTGCGTAATGAACAGAGTTTCTTAAGTGACTGGACAGAACTAAGAAGATTCACATAATAATCGAGAGAACAGGAAAATTGAAACGACTCGGATACTCGTTCATATAATAAACATATAGCATACAATATTATATAGGCAAGGAGGTATGTACGAGTCACAAGTTTAGAAAAATGACGTGTAAATACAATATGAGAGGGTATTACATTGACTGGCGATGAATTATATGTGCTTTACTATTTTTATGTATTATTGCTATATAGTTTTATTATTTATTTTAATCACTCACGAGATTGATTCCGATTCTGTCTTAGCCCGAGCTAGAATCTGAGCGCAAGCTTGAGCTTGCGCTCAGATTCTAATTCTGATACTACTGGCACTTTAGTTATCTGTGATATCACGTAAGCTAAACAATTATTGATTCTTAATTAAATTGTCAAACACAACAAAATTTAAATAATACATTATGGGATGTACTTAATAAGATAGTAATTGAAAATTTAAAAATCACCAAGGAAACCCGAAGAAATATTTTCTTATTCAAAACTCGATATTAAGAATATCTGAAACTACTTCAACCACAAGAGAAGTAAAGACAAATTAGACAACTTTGACATCGAATTGACGCGATATCATTGGTCGAGATCTTGTATAATCAATGACATTCACTATGATTCGCGAAAAAATGTAGTTTTCAATGTCCGCGAAGTTGTAATCGTAACTTTAGCAGTTAAAAGTGGTTATAACTAGTTACGCGGAATAGTGTTGTATTATAAATAAAGGTAAATTAATCAAGAACTGTTAAAAGTGCATAATACAACAGAACTATTAGAAAATCGTATGGAATATGTAAATGTAATGTTTACTCCTTCTTGGATTGGAATCGGGTATAGGTCGGGTATAGTTATTCTTCATTTATATTCAATTACGTTTAAGTTTATCTCTTTTTTAAATAAAATACTGATATTGAAAATAAACTAAGCAAATTAATAATTCGTTTTTAAAAGGTTACAATTTGCATCTAACAAATCAATTTTTGTTTGGCAATAAGTTACAATACCTATTTGTACAATATGTACTGGGTATACTCGTAAGTTAGTTATTACTTGAACGTCCTTTCGGTTATAAATTAAACTTATTGTATTAAAAATTAACATAATTTAAAGTACTCGTAAGCAAATTATAAAAAGAAGTAATCACCAAGCAAATCCATTCATTAAAATATATACACATTTTTCACATACAAATATAAACCAGCAGTAAAACTGCAAGCAAAATGAACTATCTGGGATTTTGACAAATTCTTCTGGGTACCGCCCACTGATCATATTATATTCTACCGCTAAACAGCAATACTTAGTATTGTCTCGTTCCGGTTTGAAGGGTTCATGAGCCAGTGTAACTACTGGTATGAGAGACATAACATTTTAGAGTTGACGGCAAATTGGCGATGTAAGGGTAGTTAATTATATCGAAAATCTATGGGCGGCGGTGACCACTTACACACCATCACTTATTTCGTAATATAAATTTACCTCATGCTGCATGATAGAATAAGCTGATCATCTCATCTCCTCAAGATGTGAGGAAATACTTTCCAAGCCATACTTCACTGTAATTATAATTTTCCATATTTACAGTGTAATTACAGGCACTAGAGACATAACATCTTAGTTCCCAAGTCTGGGGGCGCATTGGCGGTGTAAACGATGGTTAAGATTTCTTACACTGCCAATGTCTAAGGGCGTTGGTAACCACTTACCTCGGGTCGACCATATGCTCGTCCGCCTACCTATCTTCAAATAATTTCAAGTGATAATGACATAAATAAATTAGTGTTTAACTACCGTTGCAAAGCAACGACCGTAAGAAACTAAGGAATGATTATACAGGTTTATTTGTAACAACCCAGCAACCTCGCAGGACTAGATAGCTAACACCATAAGCAACAACTTTTGTTCTACGAGTTCGGACATAACTTAATACATGACAAAAAAATGATTTTACAAGTTTTTGTCGTACTTTCGTGACATTTGTAGGTCTACATTTCATTCATAAACGATGGATGACGCGACGTGTCGATCTTTGCGATGCGCGTAGACTTATAATCGTTCAAGCGGGAAATTAAATTAATACTTATTTTTGTATTAAAATAAAATCTAACAAATTATCAAAAGTCGTTGCTTATGGTGTTAGCTATCTAGTCCTGCGAGGTTGCTGGGTTGTTACAAATAACCCTGTATATGAGGGAATTTAGGATTTTAGTCTGTTTTAAAAATATGGGTGTCAATTTAGTTTTGTTTCAGCGAAAACTACACCGTGACCTGACGTTTGAATATTATTTTGTTTATATTCCTAAATTCCATCTTAGAAATGGAATACATTATTCACTTGTTTATATATTATTCAATATTTTCGTAATATAAAATTTCGTGGAAAATTATACAAAAAAGCGTCACTAGATTAAGGACTTACTACGTTACTCTTAAATATTGCATAATTTATGAGATTAAATTTTTCTCATGAATGAGACTCCTACAGTAAAATTTCGAATTGTGATGGCTCCGGCGCTGTGGGAAGGTGCAGCTCTTTCGCCTTTGCGTAACAAAGCACCAGCGCGAGCTGGAGCGGCTGAGGCTGATCGAAGGCGGCCATAAAGCCGAAGCGGCAGGCGGAGGCTGCCCTCTCCCTCCGCGCCTCCCGCTTTACAAAAGAAGTAAGGTAAGATAGGCAAGACTAAGTGGAGTCAGGGTTGACCGATTCGGTTTGTAACTACTTTAAAATCAAAATAAAACAGCTCAAAATAATAATAAACATATATAAACCATAGAGGCTTACGTCTTTATTGAACATTTACAAAATTATCTATTATATTTTTTATTTTTTTTATAAAATGCTTTATAAATTAATTTTAGTTTGTAATTTTAACTAAAATTTGATAATGCTACATTGAAAACATTGAATTTTTTTTATCAAAGTTTTAAAATTGCGATATCTCGAAAACTAAGCGAGATATCGAATAATGTTATTCTTCAAAAAAAAAGTTTTATTTCATGGAGTTCTACAAAAATCCGTGGTCATTTGGCGGCGCCACGAAAACCGTAGAACCCCCAAAAAGGAACACTAAGAAGAAAGATAGGATAGTAATATTTCCCTAAAAAATATTTTAGTACGTATTCAAATAAGTGTTGCATAGGACGTAATGACTAATGCCAACATTATGTTTAAATGTTGCATATTTACGCAAACGAACGCTGCAAAAATTATAATATTAGGTCCTTACATATGAAATTGGCGTTTTGTACGGGAGGAATATAAAGTCAATTTATTTTTTTGTAAAATATATTTAATTAATCAAAGTATGCACCGTTGTTATCTATGCACTTTTGCCATCTCATAGGTAGTTCATTGATCCCTTTACTACAAAAACCATGGGGGCGAGAATCAATACTCTTTGAAGGCGTTTTGGACTGCCGCATCGAAGTTGATTTTTTTCCTTGTAAGAAGTTGTCCAAATTCCGGAAAAAATGGTAATCTGTTGTAGCAAGGTCCGGGGAGTACGGTGGATATCGCAGACATTCCAATTGTAGCTCATCTAACTTAGTGGTTGTTTGTTGTGCAGTGTGTGGTCTTGCCTTGTCGTGAAGCAGCAGAGGCCTAGAGCGATTGACCAATCTCGGTTGTTTAGCAGCTAGTTCTTCCTTCATGGTTTGCAGTTGCTGACAATATATATCTGCCGTAATCGTTTGGCCAGATTTTGGAAAGCTGTAGTGAACGACACCGGCGCTGGTCCACCAAACACTCACAAGTAACTTTTTCTGAGTCAATGTTCGTTTAGGGCAAGATTTGACTGGGTCTCCAGGGTTCAGCCATTGCGACGAGCGCTTCCGATTACCGTACAGTATCCACTTTTCATCACAAGTAATGATTCGATTTAAAATCCCTTCATTATTATGTCGGACACAGCAGTCGACGCGCGTTTGCAAGTTCGATTCACTCAATTCATGAGGTTCAAGTTTTTTTACTTTCCCGATTTCCTTTAAGTGGATTAATACAGTTTTATCACTTACCCCGAAGCCAGCAGCTATCTCTGAAGTGCTTTGTGATGGTTCCGCTTCCACAATAGCCTTTAATTCTTCATTTTCCACTTTGGTCTCCGACCGTCCATGGGGTTGGTTCTGAAGGTCGAAATTTCCAAAACGAAAACATTGAAACCAAAAACGTACCGTGCTTTCTTTTGCGACACCAACGCCGTACACATCATTAATCCTTCGAGCTGTTTCTGCAGCACTGGTGCCACGGTAGGACTCGTACTCGTAAATATACCGCTATTTCATGTTTTCCATTGAGCGGTAATAAGCGACGCCAAAGAAAAAAATAATGAGGAAAAAACAAATGAATGACTGTTCTCAAAAATCAAATGTACCAGCTAAATGAATTTATAAATTTGAATTTGGAATTCTTAACCAAAGAGGAGAGATATTTCAGATCAAAGTGGTCAGTACGACAAAACGCTAATTTCATATGTAAGGACCTAATAGATACGCGAAATGTTTATTAAAATCGTAAAAACCCGCATGTATAGATTTTTGCTAAAATTTTGCCAAACGTCAAACCCACATAGGAGCAGCGTTGTGGAAGCTCCAAACCGTATTCTCAAGAACAGAGAAGTTTACTGTTACGCTTGCTAATTGTACAGGATTTAGACATATGTTAATTAAATAATCACCTTGACCGTAAAACAATATCGTGTGAGGCTGAATTGTGTTAAAAATAAGGCGAAATAAAAGACAAGAATATTTTTATATTGAGGTGTAAGTTTATTCGCATAACAATGTTTCATACAAATTTCCTCGTTTTGTACACACCTTTTCATGTTTGTTTTTGTTGTATCTTTTATAAAAGTTGACTCTAAAATTTTTAACATCGTCTGTTCCCTATATCTAATTCGCTTGACCACTGTTAAATCATACATAAAGGATTAACTAAGGCAAATTATAGTTACATCGGACAAATAGAAAATAAGAAACGATACAAAAAAATGTTTCCCTAAAGTCGGAATGAGGTCTTAAATTTTAAAATCAGCCTTCCTGTATCATTCGCCGTGGCACAGAGCAATGGGAGCAGAAAGCGGCGGGGAAGTCCCTGCCGCAGATATAAAAACCAGTTACACGTCGAACGAAATCAACTGAGAGCAAACGAAGTCAGACGTCAAAAGGTCAAAATCGTTTTAACGAAATTTTCTGATTAAGGCGATACCTATCACTTTTCGACTGTGGAATTTTACAAATCTCGTTCATCACACAAAGCGATTTAATAAATGAATTTTACTTTATATTATGTCTTACATATTTTAAAATAAATATTCAATCACACAGCTGAAAAGTATGAAACGAAGAAAGAATTCGTTTGCTCGACTTCGTTCGCATCGTGACTGGAATGTAACGGGCACAGTAACAAGGCACCCGTATTAAAACAATTTTTCTAATGGACATTGCACAAATCACACTGGTATCAGTGGACTGGCCACGAGGCTGCCAGTTACACCTAAGATAATTCGTCACTAAATAACAACTAAATCACTTTAAAATCAATTCAAAATGTACATTATTCATCTTATCAGAGTAAACAAATCTAATCTGCTACAAAAAATTAGCAAATTTAAATACAAAGATCACCTAGTCCGTCTATGTAAAATTAATCGCTTAAGTATTAGAAAAACACAATAGTGGGAGCGGGCTCTGGGCCCACTTGTGATTGTTTATTATGCTTCCCGGCTGTACATTCAACGACTGAACAGCGAAAGATATTGCGTTGACACATTAAAACTAAAAAATGACTGTACATTTAATATTTTATATGTAAATATTTGTACATATTGCACTCTGAAGTAACAAAAAAAAAATTATTTAGAAATATCTGTCGAAACGAAGAAAAATTATATACGCAGAACGAAAAAAAAATATATCTCATTAAATACAAATTCATAGTAATCAAGTTCGATCACAATGTTCGTAGCTCGTATAATAATCTAAGTCCCTATGGCTTACAAAGCTTACAAATGATAAATACAGAAGTCATTTACAAAAAAAAAAAAATATAATTCTACCCAAATAATATAAAAATAACAACAGCCATCTGTACTTTCTTAGATGAATAAAATTAAACATATGTCAAACATATGACAATAGAATCTAAAGGTACCTATGTACAGCTTCGTACAGGAGACTGGACCTGCCACGGTCGGTCACCGGTCTCGCATCCGACACAAATGAAACAGAGTTAAGGCTAAGGGCAGGGTGTGAAGGGCCAGCCACACGCAGACTTACTTGCGCTTTGGTACGCAATACTAGTCTGATGTTTCCATCAGTAACATACCGTTATGTAAACATAATTCATATTTTAGCATTGTCATGATTACATATGCGATTTTGATTCGTAGTTCTCCCGTTTGCACGCGCACGCTTGAGCAAACCGGTTTGCACGAGTAAGCGCAAAGAAGCGTGTGGCCGGCTCTTGTATGTATGCCTATAACAGTCGAGCCGTCCGTCGTTCTCGTGTTCGTTCTCGTCCCGTCCCACTCAGCGATGCTCACACAGCGTCATCCCGAGCGATATAAACTTATTATCGTACTTATATTCCATTATCAGCTAAAGACACAAATTATATTAGGGGTAATCATTACTTATTAATTTCTCGTCTGAGATTATTACGTATTTAATAAATCTATTACAATTTCGAAATTGAATAATATGTATCAAATACGACCGGCTGTGCACCGACGGAGACCGTCAACTATGAAGCGTATACGTATGAACATCTACGCGACAAATGATGTATAACAATTTACTTATCGAATGGCAGTTATATTTGTCACAAACTTGAGATGCAATGTACGCGGCTGTACTGTAGGGGCTCGAGCGCTTACGATCGCATCTCAGTTATAAGGCATCGTAGCGTAAAGATAATCGTGACGGTTACATCCTAACACTTCTACTTTTTAACCCTAAGTACTTAAAGGTGTCGTATAAAATCCGTTTTAACCTCAATCGTACCGAACCGTGAACGTACGTTTTTAATGGCAGTGTGTTGTCAGTGCCCTCGCCGGAGTGACGCGAGTCGCGGGACACTCTAATGACGTTTGTGCATTTTTTTTACTATTATAGAAATCGCCTACCGCTACAATAAAATTATATATAATTCGAAAAGATTTTTAAAAGCGGACTAGCGCGGTCCGCGGTGCAAGCTCGATCGTCTCACGCTTTTATTTATACGTACATTTAGAAACACTTCGAAAAACCTCAGGCATACGTAATATGTAAATTTACAACACAGTGGCATGTAGAGAAGACTCATTCAACACGCATCAGACAGACTTAAATTTACATCTTAATAGCGTTAAATGATGGATGAAGTGTCGGCTCGTGAGTGCTGTGTCTGCGGAATCGAACCCACAGTCGGTCGGGCGCTGCAAGCGGAAGTCCTCGGAATATATCAGATATAAAATGCCCAGTGATAAACGGAAAACACGCTTAGTTTATGCTTTAACAACGCTTACGGGTAATTGAGATCGATTATTTTAGTTTCTATATAACTATGACAATCCATTCAACAATGTAGGTACACAGAACAGGTAACGCGAAATAAGGCATTTCGTATGTGTAATATATTGTATATAATGGGCAGTTTATTTACCTTAATGTGAAGTATTTGTTATTTATTTTAATATTGTTTTTAAAATGACTTCTCACTTAGAATATTTAAAGCGGAGACAGATTTGGTCATATATCGTGGACGTTCCATTGCGTGTGAGTTCACTATCAACATTTACATTATAATCTATACCAATATTGTTCCCATATAGTAAGCTCGGCCAAATAGTATAATAAGAAGAAAATATATTACTTAAACCAGCTGCCATATCAATTTTGATTGCTATACTAGAAGAGAACGTAGGATAAAAAATAAATAAAGAGAGATTATTTAAAAAAAAAAATTAAACAGATTAAAAATATAGATAAACATAATATGAAGAAGGATTTATGGGCACTATATGTCTAACCATACACATACCTATCTAATAGCTGCCTGACTCGCACGCAACGTGACGCCTATATAAGTAGAATTACTCAACATTATATAATATTTGTTTTTTGTACATATTTATTAAGGGTATATAGACTGGGATTGATAGCCATATCTGCCTCCGTTAACTCCTAATTTAGATCAACGTGTGACACATATAGTCTATTCGATAAACCTATTAATTATTCTACGACGACCTATGGTAAATTGCACGTGACACGCTTTATGGCCTCCAGTAACTCAAACGTTAAGTAATTCAACATCGAATGGCCTTAAATCGTACCATTGAAAGCGAAAATCAAATTCCTAAAGTAAAATCGACTCAGTGCAGTGTGATCACTGTAGAAAATGAATCACCCATATATATAATTATGTCGTTAACTATCAAAATACTCAAACAGGTAGACAGGGAAACGGTGATGCGTTTGAGAGCTACTGCGACAGTAGAACATCTAAATGTAATAAGACACACTTATCTCAGCCTACCTAAGATACTTCAACATTTATAAATGTAATCACAGCAATAATAAATTATAATTATTCGTTAAATCGAGGGACGCGGGCACAGGACAATGGAACATGAATCGGAACTAAAATCGACAGGACACGATAACACGTCTGACATAAACTATATATAAACAAACAGAGTCGTAAATCATCAACAACGTCCGCCGGCAGATATCTCCGGCTCCGAACGTTCGCAGCGAACGTTTACAATATACATATATATTAATCGAAAAGGTTAATCAACGAACCGTTAATTTTGGTAAATAAACATAACTATCAACTTTTCACCCAATAGAAACATCTCTCATATATTACTTTTTCTCTTATAACTCTCATAGTGTATGTACGTTTTACATAATTTAGGAGGGTGTACTTATCCAAGTCTTATCAGTCGTATCCGAGTGACCAACTCAGTATCCAGTCATATCTTAACTATCAACACTAAATATATTCTCCAACGTTCAACAGCACATATATTCACTATACTCGCACATCGCGGTCGGTCACCGAATACGCACGACACGGGTCCTTATAAATAGTTCGATCACGTCCGTCACGAGTGTCCGTGCACTTCACTTAAACTAGCCAGTCTATGAGCGTTTCTCTCCGGAGGGCGGTCGGTCCCGGGGGCCTAGCGGCCGAGCGAGCGCAGGCGCGGGGGGGAGCGCTGGGGGGGGCGCGGGGGCTAGAGCTCGACGGGGTTGTCCACGATGGCCGGCGGGTGGGTCGTCGACACCTCGGCCACGTCCCAGATCTCCTCGAGGAACGGCGGCAGCTTCCTGTTCTTGAGTTTGAGCGAGATGCACATGTTGGAGTTCTGCATGCCCAGCGTGCGCAACTCCGACAGGATGGAGAGGATCTTGCCGAACACCACGGGGCAGCGCGTCGACGCGCTCTGCTGGTTCATGATGTACACGCGCAGCGTGTTCAGGTAGTACCGCTGGATCTCCTCCACCAGGTGCGGCTGCTCCAGCCCGGGCCGATCTGGAATTGTTATTCATTCACCATTAGATAGGTATGTTTGAGAACGAACTTAATGTATGCAATTATACATATACGACAGTCGTATAGTGATCATTATATAATAACATGCCATCGATTTAGTAAAACAGATTGAATAATAATAATGATTGTAACAAATCATTGAAGAATAAATATAAGGTCCTCCAGACCGATTTCGGCCACGGCGGCCAATCTCAAGAGAGATTAGTAAGTGTGCGCAAACACCGGTGCACTCACTATTCCCTAGCTCTCATAATCCGATGGGACGGCAATCCGACGCGACCGGAAAGAGTTCAGGCGCAGGACCAACGGCTTAACGTGCTTTCCGAGGAACGGAAGTGTACACACTTCCGTTCCTCCGACTCCGGGCTGCTAGTGAGAATTTTCTGAACCCAATAACTATTTATTGGCCCGACCTGGGAATTGAACCCAGGACCACCGGGTCTGCAGCCTTATATCTAGCCACTAGACCAACGAGGTATTGAAGAATATCATTTGTTGGTTTCGTCACTTAGCTAATAAATATGATATGCATAAAAACCTGAGAAGATGACGATGGCAGTGAGAAGGGCGTAGTGCACGTTGTCCATTGACATGGTGTACATGCAGCGGCAGAAGTGCAGTAGGTTCTCTATGACGTAGGACATGCCGGCTTTGCGGTAGTTCTCGCGAGTGTACGCCCTGTTGTTGGCGAACAGCACGCTGTCTGTCGTCGCGTCGTACCGTCGCGCCACTCGCAACATCATCACTTCACTGGAGCAAGCCTAAGAAAAAACCACAATTTTAAAATCTCTTACATCATAAACAAGTATAAAAACTAAAAGATTTTTATCTTTTAAAATTTCCAGAAAGTAATTATTTTGTCGTTAAGAATTTAATGTAAGTTATGCAAATGATATATGTACTTACCTTGAGAAGGGTGATCTGATCAGGTTGAGATATCTTGGCAAATCCTGGCAGGCCTTTTGCGAACTCGACGATCAGCTGCACCGTGAGGATGGTCATCTCTGTGATCTGACGGAACGGCAAGTCGGATTCCTCGTCGTCTTCGTCCGCTTCCTGCCAAGTCTAGACAGATCAAATTGGGTTCTTAACGAATATTATTCGTTAATTTAATAAAGGATGAACTATTTTCCAACTACATCTAATAATTAAATTATAAAAATAAATCATATCGTATTATACGAGATAAAAAATAAATTGGCAAAATAATTTAATATAAAGAAAAAATAATATGAATACAAAAGTGCATTATAAAATAAAATAAAAGTAAAGCAAATGAAACCCACCTGAGTAACCCTTTTTAAGTCTTCGTCGGAAGGTTGCTCATAGCCGTCTTGATACCAGACGAGCCTCGCGATTAAGAACTGCTGATTCGCCGTTAGTGGAGGGATATTCTTCAGCCTGTTCTGTTCCAGGAGCTTTTCCGAGAGGAACCGCGGGACCACTTCATGCTGCAAACATTCCAGCTTCACGTAGGAAACAACAAACATTAATATTTTGTTGCTATTGGTTAGGGGGGGGATTTAAAATCATGCATGCAAACTATTTTTATTTTTGGTTAATTTAAAAGGTCGTTACTAGATAATGAGAGGTGTAGCCAAGGCTAATTGACATTAGGCCCGGCTACGTTATTATGAATCAAGGCATACTCCACTTACAATCCTGGCTGCTTCTGGTGGCGGTGGATCGCATTGCATAATGGGCGGCATGTGATCATCGACTGTCGTTGTGCTGACTGGCAGTTTGTCTTTTTCTCTTTGTGCCTTCTTCTCTTTTCTTTTGATCGCACACGTTGTCTCCGGGACTACACATTCTGGCCTCATGCCCACTGCGAGACATTTCTTTAATCTACATTCTTGACATTTTCTTCGCATATACATATCCATTTCACACGCATGACCAAATTTGCAAATGTATACAGCATTTTTAGTAACACTCCGCCTGAAGAACCCTGAAAATGTAACATTATTTTGTCAATTAATTTTACTTTTATATCTAATGTCCATGTTTGTGTTTGCGAATTGGTGTTATTCGAACACCGAACATCTAGCTTCCACTTGAAAGATTACAAAAGATTATGAAATCAAACAAGCTTGACTGCGATGACCAACATTGGAGAATTGGATGAATCAAGGAGTAGACGCGGTGCAGACGGCTATTGTGACGTTACGTCTCGACTCGGGCACAATGTGTACGTTTAGCTAACAACCTTGATAACCAGTACAATACGCCAATTCTGCATTGGATTATATCCGTGGGCGCTTATTTGGTAAAGGTACTCTATTTTGGCATAATTACGAATCTAAATCGAAAAGCTGTTCGATTTTCTAAAATTACTAATATTACTTATAGATATAATAAATATATAACATTCATTAAAAATATACCTTTACAGCCTTCACATGTGAGAGCATTATAATGGTATCCGGAGGCTCTGTCGCCACATACGAGACATAGTTCTTCTTGTTGGCGAGGTGCTGGGCCTTTCTTTTGCCGTCGCGCTTCTCCATCTGTGCTGCAACCATTTACACTCGATGCGGGCGACAATTCTTCGCGACCTGTAAAAGAAAAATAGAATATTTAATATAAAATTTTACTTCTAAATGTATCTTTAGATTTATTACGAGCTACGAGCGAAGGTAGGTTTTAAGTCTCGTTTCTTACTTCGTCAATTTAACCTGGTATTAATTTGTCTAACTATAAAACAGACTAATGCGAGTTTGATTTTTAAGATTCATTCGCTCTCTTAAACCGAAACAGGCATCACATATAAAATAAAGGGAATGATTGATCAATGCAACTGCGCCATAAATGAAATTCGAAACTGATGCCCCAACGGCGCCGGGTGTCGAGAACATCTAAAAACGGACGCTATAAAATTTGCATACATTTCATGAGCGACTTGTTGATTCGGCGGACGAACGGAGATCGTTTGATTTTCATTTTTTACATTCGTCCTGTTGTCCCTTCGACGAAGAGATGTTTTCATAACGAAACACGATCAAGTCATTTTCGGTAACAGTTTGAACGTTTCCTGCCCAAACAAAAGGTGGCTAAAGGCCTTGTCAGCATACTAATGATGTTCGGCACATTAGTTTGATATTCAAGGTGCATGTAGGAGTAGGGTATGTGATGCGCAATGGAAATTAAATCGACAATTGTCAATTACGCAGTAGGAACTCCTTAAAAGTAAGACACACTGTTGCAACTACTAGTACTTTGTTTCACCTTTAACCGCAATGAAAGTTACCAATTTCTAACAAACTTAACATTAAATATTATACGCGTAAATTTTATTGGCGTTAATTTCTGTTATTTCACAAGATAACTGAGACATATATAGTTAGAATACATTTTAATGCATGAAGAACGAAAAAAGTCTGATACGAGGATTAACATTAAGCATATTAACTCAACCATGCAAGGCAGTTAAGTTTCTAGTAAATAATTTTATTTACATTTTATTGAGACCATTAAGCGGAGTTAAGTCGGGTCGGTGGCCTTTGCTGCGTACCTGTCTTGTGCAATCGGGTATATTAAACTGTTGCCAAAAAACTAGTTCCACGTGGGATAACAGCCAGAGGAGTTAGTGACAAAGAGGCCTTGTTTTTCTTGCCATGTTAAAAGATTTATTTTTCTTTGTAGTGACAAGTTTTGTCAAATACTTGTACTAAGATTACAAGTAGTAAGTGGACCTTAATTCACCTCTCCATTACAGGTTGGTGGAAACAAATGTGATACATTTTCACCAGATACATGAAAGTTTCCTTATGTTTTTATTTTTTTATTTTAAGCATATAAAAATTTATTATTTACTGAGCCAACTTGGCTCTTCTTATTATACTTATTTATTTATTATAAACAATTTTATTTCCTTTTTTATTCACAAGCTGAAGACTTGCTGCAGATTGTTGAAGTTTAATGTGTTATGCATCGTCGGCGATCTGGACGGTAAACTCTCAGCAATAAAAGTCTTGTCATTTATGAGCATAATAACATATTTATATAATAAAACTGAACATGTTTGCAATTTTATTAGCTCTTTGTTTGGATTTTCAAAATGTCTTTTATAGTTTCAAAGTGTGATGATTAATACCATCAAATAGCGTTTAGTGGGTTATTAAGGTGATGCAATTCATCGAACGCGGTGAAAGTGTCCGAGATGACTAAACTGGTTTGGATTATCGAACATGCCATACTATTACAGTGTTTTACGCTATGATAAAAGGAAAATAACTTCCTAACAAAGGATAAATTGTTAGGATTAATTTAAATAGATATATTATTTACTATTATCGCATGAGTCTCAGTGTAAATAGTAATAAAATGATTATTATTCATATCATTTATTATAAATAAAGATCAATCACATCTATGTTCATGAAAAAGAAAGCCATTCAAAAGTTGAACGCACGGATGACCGAGTCAGTGTGTTATGTTGTTACGTCTCAGCTGTTGTGCGCGAGCGCATAGAAGGTCTAGTTCGTGGCGGTTCGGTTATCGTCGGGTGGTCTCGGCTGCAGGAACGAGAGGGCGATGTGAGCGACAAGTGGGGCGCGAACGTCGACCGGGGGCAGCGTGCGGCCTTGACTCTTACGTACCGCCCTCCCCTCCCGCGCATCTCTCCAACGCTCACCGCGCCGCCACATTATTTATGATAGCATCTGAGCTCAAAGCAAGCTCGCGATTCTCTACAGCTAATAATAACACGTTTTTCCTCTCACGCGATTGTGACTTTTTCACTTATTAAGGACTGCTCTTTGAAGTGATACCAAACTTGGTATTTAAAACTAGATAGCTGACTATAATTTATCTTTTGCTTCTTCGATAATATTTTATGTTTCGCTTAATTCATTTCAGCTACAAAAACAAAATGCTTAATATTTATAATGCACATGTCAACATTTTTACATTGAATTTTATAAATCTGATTTCTCAATTAGGGAAAAACTTAATTTGAATTGAGGTTACAAGTTTTTAAGGCTGTAATTTTTGCTGCGCCACTTTTAATAATAATCGCAATAAAATTAAATATAAAAAAGCTATATTTTGTACAAGTATGACTTTTAAATGTAATCGCAACGTATTAAAAAAAACGCACTTAGGTATAACAGTAACGTTTAAATAACAAACTTAGAATATCTTTATTCACTTTATTATATTTTGGTAATATTAGAGCCTTCAGCGTATTAGACGTCGTTGTCCTACGGAAATGAAATAATTTATGGTTAATTATTAAGTGGACGTGTGAGAACACCGCTATTGCTAACATTCTAATAAAAAAAATATATTTAAATAATTGAAAATGGAACAACGGCAAATACTATGAAATTTATACACACAAACTATAGAAAAATATCTATATGATCGTCTAGTTTACTGAACTTTACTTTTAATAAAATAAGAATTCGACGTGTTTTGTTTTTACTTAAATACATAATTACTCTCTACAAAACACTTTATGACCACAAAAAAAATATTTAAACGAAGATTCAGAAAGTGATGTCGATTGTACAATACGCACTTTCACTGTGACCCCAGAAACTAAAGACGTAACCAATTCGCAGGCGCACCGCGTAAGCGTATAACTAACTAGCCAGTGAAAGTTGCCCAAACTTAGGTATTGCACAAGCCTGTACACAACCTCATTGAAATTCGGGTGCGGCGAAAGTGAGCACAACATTGCGACTTGTCACATATTAAGTAGCTACTGGCGATGGTTGGCTACGAATTAAATTGCGTTTTGTTCATAGAGAGATAAATTAGTTGTAAACGGATTACTGTTGCAAAAAATTTATGCATAAAAAGATGCACGTGATCGATGCATCGGATGGACGGAGATCGGATAATAATATTACTTTCTACAATACTTTCTAGCAAGAGATGTGGGCCGGAGCCAACGCAACTAGAGCGATCGGTTTCTCCACGCGCCGGGAAAATTGGATTGAAATAGAAATCGCGTGCGGTGAAAATCGCCATTTTCACGTCACACGCTATCGTGGAAACTTCGATTACTGTGTTTATATACTATATCTAATCTCATTCATCTAATGATCGTTATAATAAAATCAATACTTCAATCTTAATTTGTCTATAATTCACGAAAAGATAAGTGTACTCTGAAGAATCTTTAAAATTATCATTCGCTACAAATATTTAAAAAATACAAACAAATATATTTGATCTCATAACACTGATAATAATTAAAAGACCAATTAACCATTTGTCTCAAGAAGTAAGGCAGTATTATGTAGTTAAGAATTATTTCATTTATAAACTTTGTAATTAAGATTTGTATTGTTGATTTGAACGTAAATGTAACTTCGATACAAAAGTATACAACGGTAAACATATTGCGGTTATTTTAACCTTCGACTTTCATATATATTATATATATTAAACGGCCATTCTCATACGACTAAGACTCATGCCAATGAGCTTGATAATAGCAGTTCAATCAATGAACATCTTGTACATTGATTGAACTGCTTGTGTTAAATACCTCATCTTTCAGTTTATAAATATTTCTATAAGCAAACGAGTAACTTATTGTACCTTAAATCTCATGCAATCTCAATACGTAATATTGCCTTCATCGAGATTGCCAAATTAAAACAAAAACATAAAGTAGATCAAGCAGATACAACATATGTATACCGTCGTCCATGTCGTGAAGTCGAAAGTGTCCATCAGTACGTACACAAAAATGTATATAGGTGGATAGCTGCTGTAATGGATATGCCTCAGCTCCCCGACACATTGCTGTTTGTTTACAATACTAGATTACATCGGACCTCTCTTTTTTTCAAATGTTTCCGTCTCAATCCGTTCCCTAATTTTGTACAGACAAACTGCACCCACGCTGGTACGCCTTTTCGAGTAAACACGGGAATGGGTAAAATAGTAAAGGAAGGGAGATATAATTAGAATTAATGCCGCATGGTGGTTTCCTGGTGTTTAAAACCTATGCAGCTGAACGTATCAAATAGCATTTTAAGCATATGAACGCAATGTCTGCGTCTAGTTTTGTCGCTGCGCGTGTTTTTTTTAACATCCCATTTTAAAAATATTGTAATTGGTCCCGGAGATGTAGACGATTCTCTATAATCATTCTTAAAATGTGTGTTAACATATATATATATATATATATTTATTTTCATATATTACAATTTAGAAGTTTATTTGTTATAATAACAATTGCGGTCTCTCTACCATTTAAGAAGCGGAGAGTCTAATTCGCATAGTTTTTTTTTTTTACATAATATATAAAATGTTCACATACAAAAGTTAGACGTTATCTATTTGTATAAATGCCCTTGTATTATGTGGCTCGACCTCGTCAGCACAATACGCTGGAAACGTTGACATCGTAGCGACTCTATCTATACGCCCTTGACACAAGAACATTGCACTTTGAACGCTTTCTATTACGTTATATTATTGGAAGTTAGAATTACTCATAACCACAGATTTTATTTAGTAACCTTATTCCTATAAAACTGCTATATAGAACGGTAAACTAGGTCAAGGCACGTTTAAGTGATGTCATCGTGATATCGGCCGTCGGACATCGTCTATAAGGGTTAATTACAACGAACAACCAACTAGGTCATCGACTCTTTGTTCTAAAGCTGATAACAATTTCATAATTAGTTGACGCGATATCACACCTTCAGAATATAAGTGACATAACTACAAAATCAATTTTGTTTGTTTTGTAATAAGCAGGCACAAAAATAACCTGACGATTCAACATTCGCAATATTTGCCAATTTCTATGAGGTGTTGAGAAATCAACGTTATGTTACAAAAGTATTTAAATATGTCTCTTTCATTCTACTATATGAAAATTTATGTTGGTTTGTCCATTTATAACATACAACGCAGCAAAGCATCAATGTGACTTTTAATATATAGATATTTTAAGGGCAGAATTTTTATACCAGAAATTGTACAAGTACAAAAACTTGTTAAACAATAAGTACAATGTGAATTTATCTGAAGGATTTGGATGTCTGGGCGTTTGAGTTTATTAAGGAAAATGGACAAAACAATTCATAAACAACAAAACATTTGTTTTATAGGTCATTAACGCTATATAAATTAAGATAATACTGCAAAACCTCAAGAGGAAAACGTGCTCTCAAAGTAGGTCGAGTCTCAACAACAGTGGTATTTAGGTTCAACATTACAACAATGTGTGCGACATAATACACCGTGTTACTTACTTTTATGCGGTTTATTTGACATTTTAACAATAAAATCGAAGCAGATAGAATAAAAATTAAATTAATATGAATTAAAAGAAAACTTTTGATGAGGTTTCCGTGCAAGAAATAAATTAACACATTATTTTCTAACCTTATTGAGGAATAATTATAAAATAAATGTAGATTTACAGTATATAATTATATTATGTATTACATAGCAAATTATAAAATCTGAGCGAGGAAATCACGTTGCTTTTTAGATTAATGTGCCAAGCCATCCGGGAACGTACGGGGTCAGCGACCGTGTATCAGGCGAGATAAGCCGAATACGAAACACTTATCAGCCGCCAAAGAACGCCTTTGTTTTCAATGAATTTAACGCCAACAAGAACACTGATTAAGTAATTATACAAGATGTTTTTAAATATCAAATTTTAATTGTCATTTTACGTTTAAAAGTAGAATTTTCAAAATATATGTTAGTTATAATTATTTAAAGACAAAACAAAATGTTTTAAATAGAAACGTATCTGTAACCTTGTAATCAAAACCGACACATTTTTTAACAATGTAACCACATTTTTGGTAACGAGCAAAAAGATAAAAATTCATTATTGTTCGTTATTAAACATAAAAAACATTACTCATACTTGTTCTTCAAAATTTGGCAAGACGTCGACTCCGGAGGCAAACATTGGCTTGGACGTGACTAAAAATACACATGCCCTTAGCAGAACTGCGGTTCCGTATCGGAGATATAGCACATCACATTATTATATGAAACTTATAAATATACCAAAAACATAAATATAGATTTTACTTCAAATGTTAATTATAAAAATCTGAATAAGAGTGACGTCGAGGTATTTAAATGGAAATATGAGACAGAAATAATCGTTTGTCGTGGAACATCTCGTGAACTGTGTCATGGGCTCAGCCCACGCGCGGCGTAAGGTCGGCCGCCCTCCGCGTGCACTCAATATTGTCTGAGACTCAATAAACATGTAGTTAATCTTATTTCATGCTTAAAATGAAATAAACTTTATATTGTGAGCACTTAAAGTTGTTTACTTAGCTACCGTAAATATAATACGGAATAGGTACGAAGCTATAAGTATAAGTACATACGTTTAACATATTATTTTACATTGTACAGAAACTTTATGGTTGGTTAATGGGTGTTTGTTGAACAAACACGCGATAGCTATCAATAGTCGACATGTTTCTGTACCTATTCCATTTAGGTGTTTTATATTTCGGATATCGTTTATCGCAGACCCGGTGGTCCTGGGTTCAATTCCTAAATAGTTATTGGGTTTTTCTGTCAGAAAATTCTCAGTAGCAGCCCGGAGTCTGGAAGTTGGAAGTGTGTACACTTCCGTGCCTCGGAAAGCACGTTAAACCGTTGGTCGTGCGTCTGAATTCTTTCCGGTCGTGTCGGATTGCCGTCCCATCGGATTATGAGAGCTAAGGAAAAGAAAATGCACCTGTGGTTGGGCACACACTTGTGCACTATAATATCTCCTGCGCAGTTGGCTAATCTCTCTTGAGATTGGCCGCCGTAGCCGAAATCGGTCTGGAGGACCTTATCGCCGATTAGTTAGAAAATAGCAGCGGATTATATAAGATACTTATAATCATTATAATGTATGGATTTCATCCTTTAAAAAGGTCTACAAAAATTCTGTAGGGTTTGGTAGCTGGGTCGACAGTTACAATAATCGGTGCTGTCAAGTTGATGGATAGCCCGGCGATGACATTGCAGAGACATATAAAGCTTTCCCCTCTCCCCACAACCCCCACATCCCTTTCATCGCTTTTATTATTCGCTTGGAGGAAACATTTCCTAATCACCTCAACGTATAGTTCGGTTTCAGCGAACCAAAAACAAGATATCATTTTCAACTCTTTCAGATGCAAATTATTTAATCTAAATATATAATACATACGTTTGTTTGTACTAAATTTAGTATTCCATGTCAATTTTGCAAACAAATTAACTTAATAAATAATTATATTCCCTTTATCACGTACTATTCAGATCACGTATATGTATATAGTTTACTTGTTTTGTATCATAAATATTATAGATTAAAGAACATACCTAATCGTATTAATGTCCTTTAAAAAAAAACATGAATTAATAATAATTGCAGTAGTAGGTGTGCTGGATCGTCTGGGTCTAAACTCCATTTATTGTACTGTCTAAGATTCATACTCAGGATCTGTATTACGATTTGAAGAATGAGTGAGCCAGAGTCATCCAAATGAGATCTAATGCCTAGTTCTCATGTCTGGCAGTGCATTGCCAATCTACCACTACACTTCAGCGCAAATGTCAATAATCGGTGAAGGTAAACATTTATCATGAGGTGGCCTACGCTCATTTTCTCTATGGTACTAAAAAAATGGTACTAGGTAGGCAGACTGACAAGTAGGCCACCTGATGGTAAGTGTTCACCACCGGCCAGCCTTCGGCATTGTGAGAAATATTAACCATCCCTTACATCGCCAATGCGCCACTTACTATGGGAATTAACATGTTATGTCACGAAACAATGTTTGACGGTCGAATATATGAACTGAATACGAAATTAAAATCGTAAAAAGAGAGATGCAGGAACAAATACATTGTTAGTAAATTTGCAATCGTCCTGTTCAGTGATATCCACAGTAGTTAGCGAGAGCAAGAACATTCCTCGGCCGGGCTGACCGGTTTCCCGACACAGGCTGTTTATGGCCGGACCAGATATAAATAGATACACTGCAACATCCATCTTCTTAATGTTTTAGTTTTAACTCAGAAGGTATAACGCAGTTTTAAACTGCAAGAATATTTTGTTAAATAATCTTTAAATAAATTCATCATGAATTCGATTCACAATCAATAAATTAAACATAGTTACAGCAATCGAATCCACCTATTTTAGTGATAAAATGAACTCCGATATTGTTATTTCTTCGCAGTATATAAATCGCTTCCGACGTTACTTGTTCATTGTCCAGTCGGAAAACGCGATAAAATCACTAAGTAGTTTAATAAGACAGTCTACTTCGCCTATCTTAGTAAATGTAGGTATCATTTCACTTTCACCAGCAGTCTTCGTTTTTAATTGGAATAAAGTAAACACATTATATATTGTTGAATTTATTTTATTTATAAATTGAATTATATTTCAAATAAATATAATTAAAATGGCGTATTCTAAGACACGGGAGTTGCATAAGCTACCACGTGGAGAAAAGATCGTTGACCTCAGAAAAGTGTCACTGATACTATGCCGCTATCACCTTCATCAGATAAAATGTTTCGGTGAACGATAACAAAATTTCAACAAAACAATAATCGCAACACGAAACGACCGAAAACATCAGGCTACCTATCTGTTGCGTGATAGTATTGCAAAGTCGACACGGCCTTGCTCAATCATCTCTACATTCTGCGCTATTGCTGGAGTCACCCACTTTAGCTCTCTATTGCATAAACGACCTCGTAATGTCAAAGGAGGTCATTGTCGCGTTTAGTAGTCTCGTTCACCCGCGGATTGCAGGTAAAGTGCTTCTCGTTGCCAGTTAGATAAATTATATCGATTGGACCGTCTCCTTCGGCGTGTCTGTGACCCCGATGTAAATAACCTGAGGCGGTAGTACTGTAAACAACTGACGTTGTTTGCGTCAATCATTTGCTCGCCGCTTTTCTGCCTCACCCTACCATTGATGTGTTCGTTGTGCATGCTTCAATTCTATTTTTAGATATCGAAAAACGCATTACAGCTTAATGTTTTACTATTTCATAAGAAATATTTTGTCATTAATATCATAAAAATGAATATGTCATTACTATTTTAAAAAATGCTATCATTTTTACGAAATATGTAATTTTAATACACTTTTAATTTTGTTTTAAAAAAACTACTTAAATACATTTTCAATATTTTATCATGTTTGATTGTGCTCAAATTTTACATTCTAAAGTCAATATGAGATTCTTCATAGTGCATTAGAGTTGAGCGCACAACACACACATCCACATATACATAGGTACACGCAATCAGTACGTATTTATAATCTACAGTGTAAGGTGACCTATATGATAAGATTACTTCAATAGCTCAACCACACACAAAGCTTGCAAGTTGTGTCAGTGTGTGAATTCGCGTCGAGCAGCGAGCTCGTACAATGACATTGTCGACCTTGACTACTGCCTCGTATATCAAGCAACATACGTATACACACACATTCACAGCAGGAATGTGTTCGTCACGAACGTATTTAAAGCTATCGAATAGGTATTATTCGTCTGATTTCAGATGTACATTCGGACGCTGAACGTTTCTATACTTTTAAAAATAAGCGCATGATATTTTTATTCGCGGTAGAGTTCTTACTCTGAATTTAGACCCATCTCTGGTCGCTTTGATATAGAACAGTTCAACACACGATAAGGTGAATGCCAACGCGCCGTGCAGCGATGCACAACGATCAAGGCCAAGCGACTTAAATTATAATGAGTAGTTTAACTTTGAATGCAATGCGCTCGAACTAAAATTACACAAACACACTGACACATACTTACATTTAAACAAACCTATATATTATGTAATACCAGTGCAGTTACATATTAGATATTTATTTCACTATATTGTATACAAGCTCAATATAGACTGACTAAGTTTATTAGGTGTGGACGTATTACACTTAGATGTCAACAAGAAACAGTTAATGATTCCTCAGAAATGAAATATCTCTATTCGTAAATTTTAATATGATGTATTAATGTCAAAATATTTTGTCATATTACAGCTATTATGCCGTAATTGACGTTAATAAAATATATTATTTACACAAAGGCATTCTAATAAATGATTGGCTGAAATTGTTTTGATGAAAAGTCTCGACATTATGTCGGCTTGTTTTTCTACCGACAGGCCATTATTTTTTTGAGAGAACTATTTACTTTGAAGTCAAGCAAATGTTTGTATCATTACTGCTCTTATGAATAGGAAAATATTTTTATACCATTTTGATTATTCGAATTAAGACACTTTAATCTTTCATTTCTTTCATCATTTACATTTCTAATAACTTACATAAATATTGTACGTTTAATAAGGAATTTATGATTCATTTATATATAAAGAAAAATAGATATAAAAGTAGATAATTAAATCACTTTGTAGTCAATAGGTACTACTACTAGATTAAAACGTAAGTAAGCGATATCAATATTTTATAAAAAAAAATTCTGCTATTGTGAATACTTGTTTAAGATATATATATTTTATGAACATTATTAAAAAGGTTTTCTGATTGTTACGTAATATACTATAAGAAATATTTTAATCTAAAAATATAAATATATGAACAATGATTCCGTAGAGAAAATCTATACGAGACAAAATTGTTTGAGTAGTGGGTCGTGTACGACGATGGCACAATAAAGCGTCAAGGAATACGTGTGTGGGCGGTCTAACAAGGTCCAAAGGGATATTGATATTAACCCGATAAAGCTATTCTCTGTACATGAACAACAACGACGTACAATTGAAAATATACTTACAGGATTCCCTTCGTCACTTATTATTTTTGCAACTATTTATATGCTATATTAAACACTTCAATTTCGACTACATTTTAATTTGAGACGATGGTATTAATTAAAGATTAAGTAGTAGTATTAGTATTTAGATAAACAAATAAAGTATAGTTTGTTCCTGTTTGAAACAAAAATATAGCAATTTAAATCTGTATATTAGTTTTAAACTGAGTATAATGTAAAATTTTCAAAGACCATCGCAAAACAATGATATAGGTGAACTGACATAAGCTCAGCACACTTGAGGAAGTACGTGAGCTACGTCTGTTATGCGAATCGCGTAGGTGTATTTCCTTTTCTATTGCTTAGTTCTTTTCCTAGTGACATAATTCAACGCCTTACAACAAACCATACAAATCACGCTTAGAAGCGATCTCTTCTAAATGTAAAATATAAATGAAAAATATTACATAAAGAATGACACAACACATATGATTAAAAAAATATCGATAATTGTTAACTATGTTTTAATGTCACAAAGTAGTGTGACTCAACAGTCCCTCAGTTCGATGTTGAAGATGATAAGGAAAGCTGGTTTTTCAGTGGCTGTCATATATAGTGACATTCACAATTATTAAAATAATATCAAGTAACTAAAAGTATTATAATTCTGCAATACAAGCATTTCGAACGATAATAATCAAGACTGGGTAACCTAATGTAGAAGAATTCCATTAAAAATATAACCGGTAGTGAGATAATAGATCGAAGATGCCATCTTTTCTCAGCAAAGTAATCTATATACTGAATACATTTGACAACAAAGGTTACAACAGATATTCGTGATTCCGTTATGATTAGCAGAGTCAGTACAATGTTCTGGTGATCCAGGATGTATTAGTTTCAAGGTAAGCTCTGTCACGTTTAGTTCTTAAGTCAAAGACGTAAGGAATATAATCTAATAACAATTTGAATAGTAAGTTGGGGCCTGCGGTACAACATAATATACAGTCAACAATGCCAACTCTGTTTAAACGTGCTTTGCGATACAACAGATGCCCTCGACAAGATAAATGAAACCATTAGAGGCGGATAAAAAATCAGCGGCAACGTTGATCATAACCAATGTATTGTTTTTTTTTTTTTTTATATCTGATTATTGTCTTTTACCTTTAAATACTTTATATTATACCCGTTTACAGTTTACTTTTATCTCTTGTTTATATCTAGTTAAACGAGAATTTAAAATGTCTTTGTGTATTCAATGAAAACACGATACAGCGCTGCTAATGTAGAGGCAAAAAATAACTTCTTTTTTTTTAAGAACTCCGTAAATTATAAATTTTTCGGAAATAAATTTGAGATCCATTTGATATTGTTTGTTTTACGATGGCTGATTGTGTGACCATATCTTAATACAGAGTGCCAAGAAGACAAAACTCTACTTGTATCAAGGTTGTCCATCTCGTGGTTACAGCGACTGGCTGAAGGGAGATAATAGAACTAACAAGCGACGCGATGGCAGCGCGTGCGCAACCGACCGAGACGAGCGCTCGACCGCATATCCGCTGTAGTGCCTTCCTAGACTACCTTTTCTATAGAATGTTGTAAGAAAAACTTTCAAACTAACTTTACTTATTAATTTTAGATTTTATTACTTATTAAAATAATCGTGTCGATATTGTTGAGCACAAACTCCTGTTTAGTAGGACTACAAATATTTGCATATCTCAAGTATGGGGGTCAAAGATGTGTCCAAAAACATGAACACTTCCTTATTAAAAAAGCGTTATATGAACATTTTAAATGTATTACAAGATATTGTATTCGCCTCTAAAAGGACATAAATGTTTCTGTATTGTCGAATGTTTGATCATTTTTATAATTTCTTTTGAAGCATACGTGGACTTAGAAAATGAAGGGGGCCAGATCGACCATTAGATACGATCAAAGGGTTGCAAAATCACGCTGCAATAATGAAATTTGTTCCCTACTATGACACGCCAGCTGCTCGTGGGGCTCGGATTAAGTAATATTATTCTAACACCAAACCCGCTCAGACACTCAATACTTGTAGACTTGATCAGATTTATATGCAAATTTAACATAGAGAAAATTAATTTAGAAAATGCAAAATGAAAACAAGCTTTAACGATGTTCGATAAACTATCGTGTTGGGACTATTTTTGTTATTACTTATGTTATTTAAAACAGATGAAGTCATAAGCTATCTTCTCTTTATACGGAGTGAGGTCAGCGACCTTTTTGATTAAGGAATCATCAATCATGACTCGCGTACACGGAGAGGATATCGCATTTCACGCTATTGAAATGTTATATTTTATCCTATAAATTAACACAGCATTTGTAATTGGAATACTGTCGGTGATATGAGAGGTTTGTAAGAATTCAATGAATTAATGAAAGAGATAACCGCGATTAACGATATTAAGAAAGTACTGTAATAACTGATTACTGACGGGCTTTTACTCGAAGTAAGAAATATCATTTTTGATAATATGTCCCCATTAATAAAATTTTGTGAATGAATTCAATTTAAATATATTAATAATCAAAACTGGGCGGTTAGTACATAATTCTATGAATTTTAATTCATTTGTATTCGATTATATTATTATTAGAGATGTGGTACCTATTATTAGAGGCCGAATGTGGATTGAAACGAATACGAAATTCGGCCGAACATTCGGTGAAAATAAAAAAATCGGTTGAAGTTCGCCCAAACTTCGATTCAATTTCATTATAATTTATACTTACTGATATTTGTTAGAAGAATACTAAGTTTATTTCATTATTGTTTAATTTGATAACTATTATACAGAGTTATTTGAGTGCTCAAGTGTAACATTATCTAGGAAGTTATTAATGTTTTCCAAATAACCCTATATAATATATAATATATCGGAGAAGAAGATAATTTAATTTTTATATATTAATCTTTACAATTATTCAAATCGTTTTTAATTTTTAGATATTCTACCGCAAAACCCAAACGTGAGCCAGTGTAATTACAGGCACAAGGGATATAACATCTTAGTTTCCAAGGTTGGTGGCGCATTGACGATGTAAGCGATGATTAACATTTCTTACAATACCATTGTCTATGGGCGTTGGTGACTTACTTAGCATCAGGTGACCCATATACACGTCCGCCTACCTAAACAATAAAAAAAAATAAAAAATATATATCACATTGGAAGTTAAGGTTTACTTGGTCCTACTAAAATAAATGACCATGATTATATAAAGGCCTAGTTTTATTTTACAGTTATGATATTACAGGTATGATATCCATTGATTTCAGTCAAAATAGTGCAAGTAGGTATTTTATTTTACTTTGTTTTTGCACCGAATTTTCGGCATTTAGACCGAATTTCGGCCGAATGTCGAAGTTCGGTTCAAGCTACCGAAATTCGGTTAAACCGAATGTAAAACGAATTTCGGCCCACCTCTAATTATTATACGTACATAATCAAATTCCAATATTCAATATCAATGTTATATACATGTATTAAATAGCGTTAGCAAATTCGATTGCCTATATACCTAGTAATCAATCAAAGGTCTTTCAACAGGGTTCGTAAACCTATCGCTGCGACAAAATTAATGATTATTCAAAACGCGAAACAAATAATTTCCGGCTAAGTGAATACAACAAAAGTAACGTGCTATGTACATGATGCTTCGATTTGCCACTATTTATATAACGACGTGTCAAAAAACCGCAGTGACCTTGGCGCCCCCACGCGGGCACAGATACATTCACCTCAGGTGGGGCCTCTGGGGTATGAAAATGTGCCCTACAGGTATTTTCACACGGTGTAATTTCTTACGGCAAAAATAGACAAAGTTTATTTACGAAAAAACAATGTCTGGACAAAATAATCAAGTATTAACATTTTTGCGAGTTTAATAGATTTATTTTATCATTGGCTGGTTCAATCTATCTCAGCTACTTAAACATATTAGTTTTCTACGCACTATTGAATAATAATATGGAGTAACGAGTCGGCTTCATGTCCCTTTCAAAGGATTTCGGCCCAGTTTTTTTAAATTCCGTAGTTGTTGTTTAAATTTCCGTAGTAATAGATTTAAAGCTACCAGCCAAGATAAAAGTATTACCATCATAATTGCCTTGCCCTTGGGCTTTTTTTTCAGTTGGATAAATTGTTTAATTATAATTTAGACGACATTTAAGTGACTTTAATATTCATGTCGAAATTCGATATTTTTACTATAAATGCAATAAGTGTGCCCGCATGTTTGTGTTGCTACACGACTTATCTCTGATAGTTTTAATTCTCCACGACTTAGAGAACTTTTATTGATGTATTTAGTCGACGACTAATGCGGGTTACTTTATTAAGCAGAGGATAATATCAATGTCCATACTTTAATGCGAAAAAATACGACTATTCATAATAATTAATTAAGTTGAGACTTTTTGAAGGCAAATATATGTTCAAACGTTTATCACGCGAGTAATATAATACCTAAACAATTAATATTTAATTAATTCTTTGAAATAATTATATTCAAATCAAATTCTATTAAAGGTTTATATATATTTATATATTTTGTTGTAGGTTACCTTCATTTATGCATACCTTTTATCGAATTTGATTTTAATATAATTGTTAAGTAAACTACAAAATAAAATCAATTAAAATTTGGATACCATTTCGTGTCAGAAAAGGCCAAATACATATTCATTGGAATAATATATCGCATGTTAGAGAAATAGCATGACGAAAAGGCATGAAACAATTAATATAACTTGTAAGTAAAATAACAATAAAATTTATTATATAAATCGTTATTACTCTACAATATTTGTCTTTTTACACCGAACAAGTATAATCCATCAAAATTACGGACTACAAACTAAGCAAACTTTAAGTGAAAAATATTAAGTCC
This sequence comes from Nymphalis polychloros, assembly GCA_905220585.2. Taxonomy (NCBI): domain Eukaryota; kingdom Metazoa; phylum Arthropoda; class Insecta; order Lepidoptera; family Nymphalidae; genus Nymphalis; species Nymphalis polychloros. The sequence goes on from HG992247.1 coordinate 9,885,851, forward strand.
ACATGATTTAGGCGGTCAGTGACTTACATTACACAAAAATAACATTAGCAATCAAAAACAATGCTTATAATTGCGATGTTATTTGATGATTTGAATATTTGCCTACTTTATAACATTGGATCAGGTTTTGTTAAAATGAATATATTTGTACAATAATAAAGTTTAATAGTTGTCTAATTACTTGGTTAGAAAACAACCAAAGCGCTTTGCAATCAAATAATAATAATAAATTACAAGATCATATAAAGACTCTACATTTTAATGTTGCGTTTCCCTTTTAAGTGATTATTTGAAAATGATGCGCATAAGTGTAGTCTACATAAATAGATGGTACTTTTTTATGAGTTTGTTAATGAGGATCGTAAATAAATTGCGCAGAAAAGTTATAGAAATTGCTTAGCAAAGACGTGCGAGATGGAAAGCAAAAAACAATAAGTCAATTATAAAATGATAAGTGTGTGAAACGATATTTCATTGCTTCGCTGCGCGTAGAAGAAAGTGACTTACTATAAAGCAGCGTTCTCATAAGTTAAATCGACATTAGATTTATTAATAACATTCAAAATATTAAAGAATTGCAACATTAATAAACAGCTGTTGAATTTTTGTATTTTCTTAAGTATCGCGTAAAGATTAACGGGATTGCTTGTTAATATGTAAGTTGGCGTTTAGTTAAACATCGTTTCCTCTCTTTCTGTCATAATTGATTTAAAATTCGAAAGAAAACAGCATTAACTTACCACCGTCAGCACAACTATAGGTAAAGTCGAAATAATGTTGTAATTAAAAGTGTATAATTAAATGTGCTGTTGGTTGCGCGCTACTGGTACGACACAAGGCTTGCAGTACGCATCCTCGCTTAAGCGATTAATAAGCAGCTGAACCAATGAACAGGATACTTCATAAATTACCATAAAGTAGCGTTTCTATGTAAGTTACTTGTATTTTTAAGAGTGCGATTATATTTTTTTATTTAAAGTAGCATAGATATTTGTTATGATATAAAATTCACAGAAATATTCTAATTGATTAGTAAAAAACTATAAAATTTATATTTTTTTTACAATAATTATTTAGGCTGTAAATTATTGTACATCTGACAACTTGTATGCAAACTTTTATGAAGATTGGTTCGGAAGTTCAGACATAAATGCCTTACAAACAAACTTACTTTCGCATTTATAATATTTGTATGGACGGCCAATCAACGAGTTTTTCAAGTTCGGCTGCGGTTGCTAGTTTCGGAACAATTTATAAAAAGTGCCAGCGAAAATGAAGTAAAAATAAAAATTTAATATATGTATAAAAAGAAGTCAAGAGCAAGCCAAGAACGGCGACGTCGTTGTCTGAAGAAAATTAACTTTGAATGGGCCAATTTCTTCATAACGAACGAAATTACATTTTTTTTCTTGTAGCTATATTTGAGATTACCCTTTTCAATTTAATAATCGAGACGAAATAATGATTTCGACTTGTCTTCCTCGTTGTATCACAATATTTCTAATATCTTTATAATGTTATATTGTTCTTAGCAAATACATTTGTTTCGTTAAATGAGAAAAGTTAATGTAAAATAAAAATTATATTCTAGGCTTTCAGTTATTTATACAATATACGTGTGTCTCGAAACTTGTGTTTGTGTTAAACATTTAAGTATATTTATTGTTTATATATAATAAATAGTGGAATAAATCCAATACAATCAAGTTAATTATATATTATTATCGAATTTGAGATTCACTTTTGTTGTTAAATTAAAATGTAACATTGTAATATGCCGTTCATTTGTTTACAAATTTCACAAATTCTAATGAAATGGACTATACGTGTTATTGATTATTATATACATTGTACGAATACATATGTGGCTTGTCAAGCGCTGCGATTTACCATCAGAAGTGGCCTCTAAACCGGTCGGACCGGCACGCCAGCTCCTCGACGAAACTCTTGCATCCAGTTCACTCTTAAATTGTTTATGTTGTATGCTTTATCGCATATTAAAAGGACTTCAAATAGAAGCCAACTCGACACACTGGAGTTTAAAACCGACTGATAATAAAATTAGCTTAATATTCTTAACTTACAAACGAGTAATTTTTAATATTATAAATCAATTAAGAAATAAAATGAAATCAAAGTTGAATGAGCAATTTTAGAAGAAAATATAGACTTTCATTAAGTTTTCTTTATAAAAAAAGTGCGTAAAATACGAATATCGAATCAAGTTCCAAATAAAGACAAAAACATGTTTAAAATAAAACATAAATTTCGATACCCATTCAGCTTCAGCTAAAAATATAATGTTAATATACATCACAAGTCGGCTGGATACTAATAGGAGGGAGCGTCCCCCATCCCGACTGTCTCACCATTTCTCCCCGTAGATTGATGATAGATTAAGCATTGTACTATTCTAGCAATGAATGTACATATTAAAGGCTTTCAGCGCTAATGTTAATTTTAATTTCATAAACACATGTACGTAATAATCAATACTATTATTTCTATAAATCATTTTTCACAGACTCTTTCGTCCGCGCCTATTTTGTCCCATTTTTTTTATTATGTATTGATCTTATATAGATCCGTTTCATTCTTATTATTAATAAAATTAATTATACACTTATTTATATAATTGTATGCAATACTATTTAATAATTATCGCAATAAATGTCTATTATAATTCATTTCGATATTAAGTATGCTAATCCCGGCCAGTTGATAAATTCTCGTTTTAAAATATGATTTATTCTATTTTCGAAAACAAAAATGGAATGCTTGTTTAAAATACTTAAAGGTACACATCTAACGCGTTTTTCTTATATTACATAATAGTTATAGTTTAAGTGTTAAGCTATGTATAAATTCCTAATGCATATGAATAATAATAATTGCGTAACCTCCTTTAATAATTCGGAATATATTATTCCCATGTGAAAACCATTATCAAAATAGCAATTTGTTATTCTATCACAGAATATAAATGTGATATCTTTAAGGAAGATAATACGAATTCGTTTTCAGTAATATTAAAATGGGATACACAATAAGACTGCGTGACGTAATATCATAGCACTCAATCATCCATATTACAGACACTTCTATTTATATATTGGTAATATAAAAATTTCAAATGTGTCACCTAACTTGGTTGCTAGTTGAAATAAAATTAGATTCGTGTCATACTGAAGTTTATTTATATTGTTTGAATTGATGTTTTTGGTTAAAGGTGTTAAACGTTTCCGGACTATTATGTATGTTAAATTTTCCATTTTAACCTTGAACGTGTCGCGATAAGTATTACTCATGCAGTGTTCCTCCTACGTCAACTTACTAGCTGTTTAGCGGTCACTAATCAAACAGGCATTGTTTACTAAGAATGGTTGAAACGAAGCTATATAACCCATACCATACAATGTCTACATAAGCTTAATGTTCTCTAGGATCAATATAAGATGGTTTACTCTCGTAAGCGCTTCCAACCAACAGACAATTAGTCATCCTTGCACTTCAAATTAACAACATATTTATGAATTGATTTCAATATATTTAATTAAATACTATGCCAAGATTTTAATTGTCTAAATAAGAAAAGAGGTTAGATTCATGATGTAAACATAAACTACTACAAATAATAAAGAGATAATATATTTAATGAATTAATGTTTTAAAAAATGTATCGTTGCAGAAATGGCGTATAAACAAAACATTAGGTTTATCAGTATTGTGCAGTGAGCGGAGACATCGGCCCGTGGCGCCCGGTCAAGGTATCCGGGCCAAAGGTCGATGACAGCGCTGCAACGCCTCAGCCTCTGACTTTGACACCGGAGCACGGCGTACCACTTGCCGCCAAAATTCATATTTACATATTAAAATAACAATTACATTGTGATAGCAAATGGTGTTTAAGAAAAGTCGTAATTTTAAGAATCTGACCTGATGATATAGATTCATTTTCCGATTTGGGCGTCGTGGGTGGCATCGGCAACGGCATGGATGGCAATGGTTGAGTGGGTGGTTGCTGTTGCTGTTGCATTGTACACGTATTGCCGAGCAGTGACTGTGCGGTGTTGTAGGTGATGCCATCATCGTATCCCCATAGCTCGAGCCCGCCGTACTCGGGCGAGGCGAGCGACTCCGGTGACATAACCATTGCCGGTGGTAAGCCTAAAGCCGACGAAGAGGTGACTTCTGACGAGCTCTCTTCGAGCATTCGCAGCGGAAAGCCTCCGTTGTTAGACCAGCGGCGTCTCATGTCGAAGAGCGTATCATACGCCCTCGTATCCTCGACTGCCGACGGACATCCTCCGCTCCTCCAACACTTCACTTTTGCTTCGCACTTTAACTATCTAACGCTATACTATTATCAACATCCACTAGTCTCGGCGGCGTCGAAACCGAAACGAATCGTTTCTCACAGTCGACCGGCTTCAAGTTCACTCCAAAAGACTTGTTAATCCATTTAAAAACTCTCAATAAACACAACACTACTTAATATAGACAAAAAGTACACAAGTTTACCCGAAAATACTAATTCGGAAGAAGTTACCGCGTAAGTTTGATATAAATATAAGCACGTTACACGCGCGCGACCGTCGTCAACGAAGTACGTAGAGCGAGCGAACAAGCGACGCGGCCGCTCTCACTACTCACTGCCACGGTCGAGCGTGACGTCACTCCACCCCGCGCCCGCAGCGTGCTCCCCGCGCGCCCCGCCACGGCGCGCAGCCGTGGCACAGAAAGTCAAGTCACCGGGCGACAGAATGTAGCGCGCCGATAACACCATCACTTTAATTTATGAAGTAGATTCTTCCTCGCATTATCAAAACAACTTTGTTGTTTGTTATACAACTTTTGAACTTGACAAATTTATTTCTTAATTAATTTGCTACGTGTTATGCCATTTAACACTTTGATGTAATTGTTTTTACTAAAGTATTTAACTAATGAGTTCAGAGTACTCTAAGCAAAACTTTAACCTTTACTTTATTTGTAGAACAGGCAAAATAATTAATAAATTATTTTAAGACCAAATCAAAAAACCTCAATACACAATTTATTTTCGAACGTATTTTTTTCCGTTTTAGTAAATGAAGTATAATCTGTAATATGTTTAATAATTGTAAAATGTTTTTTTTTAATTTCATTTGTACTATTATAAATGCAACTACATTTTGTTATGAAATGCGACCGTCTTAAATTTTTAAAACTTGTCTTTAAATTTGTCTCTAATTATTATTCAGACCAAGTATTTTTGTTTATGAATTTAATTGCAATTTACTTGTCTTCTCTTACTAAAATTAATAAAATATATTCAATATTCTTAACTTTTTAGTGTCACTTGATGTAAAATCTTAGAGTGAAATTAGATGTTAATACAATAAAGCCGTCAGTTCAATTCAATAAAGCACCCCTTTACCGGAAAAAACAAATAAACTGTAATAAAAATTAAGGTAGTCAACATATAATTGAAATTCATTCATTAAACTTGTAAAAAAATGATGAATCAAAAACCTATTATATTATAAAAATATATTTTTGTTGTTTGATTCATCGACAGTTATGAAAATAACATTTCATTAAATTATTTGATGTGATTTGATTTCTGTACTAGAACTTACATTTAAAATAACTTCATGTTGTAAAACAGAGTATACGAGAATTTTAAGACGAAACTATAAAATATATCGTCGAAAAAAAAAGTACAACGCAAGTAAAATCGTGTTGTTTTTTTTTTTGCTTCGTGTAAATGCATATATATCTTGATTTAAGATGATAAAACAAAGGTCGTAACGAAAAATAGCACATCGACCCAAATTGCATCTAGGTTATCTATGTTTTTGTGGTGACATACTTAATAATCAATTTTGAATCTATATCACGAAAATTTGAAAATCGAATTGAGGGATGTTTCGAAATCCGGATGTTGTTGTTTGTTGTTATGGTTTATAGTTCGTACTTACAACGGGCACTAATTAGTATCAAGCGAGTAATGTATGAGTTGTGTGCAAAATACAAAATATCGAGAAGATTAGATTAGGTAGTATGACGTACCCATCATTCTCGTCACAGAATCACGTGACCGCGCAGATCGTTGACCTCCATGTTTTGGAAATACGCATCTTTTCTCGACTATGAGAATTCGCATCACTATAGTCAAGCTTCCGTGACATTTAAACTATTTATCAGCTAGCGTTTGTTCGTCCATGAAACGTATAATATATATGTTTTAATTTTCCATCCATTTAACCGATAGTGGGTGTTAAGTCATTTATATATTTCGCAGTGATTTATTTTTAATCGCTTGGACAATTTTTCAATCTTAACAAGATTGGTAGTTGTCAATTAATAATGTAATTGTCACTATAAGAATTTTAAAATTATTCATGTATAATTTTTTTATATTATTATTTCATCTATGGCAATCTGACAGCAAATTAAATATATTATGGTGCGAGCATTATGTTACTCACTCACATACGAATTATTTTTTTAAATTAAAGTGCCTTCCCACAACGAGAACTATGGCATTTTCAGTGTTAGCAACATTATGTAAACAAAAAATAAAAATGATGGGCCACTTCCTTTACTTCCTTTGCTTCATTAATTTTATAAAGATATCTCAAATAATATTGAATACGAGTACTAATAAAAAAGAGATTCAAAGGTTTGATCCATTACTAAATCATGACATGACAGTTGAAATGAATTAACAATAAGTTTTTTGTTATCTATCTGTGCTGTTTGTACAGTCGTGATGTTGTCTAGTCGTGCGTGCCACATTATTCGAATAGTATCTCCTTCCACTCGTTTATTGCGATAAAAATCTTAAGCCCAATTAATTAAATATAAAACTTCTTTTTATATTAATCGAGAATCGATATGTAATTAATAAAAAAAAAATTCATTACATACTAATGATTTATTCCTTTACTTTATGTATTTATATAACTCGTATTTCCAGATATATTTTTTTTCTTTATAGTAGACTGTTTAGCTGGCTGCTTACAAACAAGCAGGAACTTTTTCGTTGTTTTAAATAAAACCATGAACAACTTAAATAAATTTAACAGTTAGTGTAATATTTTAGCACTATCAAGCCTGCATCAGACGGCAGAGACAGCTTTATGGGAATCAGGATAGTGTATTCACGGTCATAGGGTAATTTTCATTTCGTCTTATTTCATCTGTCACTTTTTTATAGCTCTTTTTTTGATAAACATATTTCATTTATTTTTTTCCACGGATGTTAAATCATCTGACTCTACGTATTAGCTAAATTAAGTCACAAAAAACTCGTTTTTTCGTTATTAAGATTTTTATATGTTAAAACTACTTTAAAAAATTATCTCATCAATCGGTATTTATTGACAGGAGATAATTTGAATAAATCATTGTATGTAATAAAAATTAATTCCTGTACTCGTATTTAAAAAATGGTCGGATTCGATAAAAACGGCAAACTTAGTATGAATATTATTAATCTGTGTCTATGCGTGGTGATAGACCAAGGGTCACAAATACTTTGCTTCGTAGGAAATTAAGAAATTATTAAGGGATCAACACCTACCGGACAACAAAAAAAAGAAGCCTCGATTTCAAATACGTTGATTTCCATTAAGGACATATGAATTTACTTTATCTTAATCTAAATTCCAAACCTATATAACTTATATAACGTGACGATCCAAAATTAATTTTGGCTTACATTGCGAGTATATCAGATCGAATCATAAACTTTATAACCAGTTCGCATGTATCAAGTATTTTTATTGACAACGTATATGATGCCTAGCGAATTAATTAAACTATTTTTGTATTTAACATTCGTACCTATTTTATTATGTATGTATACAATACGAATTAACTTTATTGCAATTTATTGTTTGAATTATTTCTTTAAATTGTAACGGAAGCGTATGAGTCGTGGCGTTTTATTTATTTTTATGAAAAGTTTAATCATTGTGAACATTTATCGACTCAAAGGTCATCTCTGATGCTTCACGCAATAACTTGGTTGTTATAAATGACATTCGGTGTGATGATTACTTATATCCTGGCTTACTTTATAGTTTAATTATTATCGCATATATTATTATTTTAATACGATTATATTTAAGACGATTTCATTTTTGAATATTTTAAAATGAAAAATCAAGAAATAATATTCATTGTACATAATATACAAATTTCTTTCTATACGTAATAAATACAAAAATATGTTTTGATAAGTTTATATATGCAGCTACAAACCCCAAATGATTAATATCTTAAAGTTGGCTTCAAGCCATACACTAAGTTTGTTGTGCTTTTTAGAAATGGATGACAATAAATTCTCATAAATAAAAGTTACCAGGGATATCTCTATCCTTTAACAGACTAGTTCTGTTATAAACAAACCTGTGAAATACATGCAGGACTTGCTGTCTTCGTCCTATGTCTTACCTGAAAGAAAAAAAAAACAACCGTTAAATAAATAATTAATAAAAACACCATATCTTACTTAAAGTAATTGTAATATTTTTTGCTTTATCAATTCTAATAAATTCTTCAATAGATTCTATTAAAAGTAGTTCACATGGACTGTAACGCTTACTTGCAACACGACAAGATTGTATGCGCTCGCAACCGGTTCAAATTTTCCTCAACTTGTCGCACCTTTTTAAGTTGGGTGGGTAGCCGTTGTCATGTTTTTACTAGTGAATAGTGATGCAGGCATATAAAAAGTAGACGCGGCGGAATGGTCTGCTGAAGCGCAATTAAGACCAAGGTCTCCGGGTTATCAAACTCGTGTCGGTGACTCGCGATGCTTGCCGCGCCTCGTTGGCAATGCAAAAAAATGTAGTGAATAATAAAGTCGATGGTATTAAAAGATAATAGCAGGGTTAACACGCCGGCTGCATAGTCTTAAATGCCTATGCAGGACCGGCTATTCGTCACGCTTTATAGCGGAATAATAAGGCGACTGAGACTACTAACCGTTGCCATTATATGCACTCTTTAAATTACCCGTTGGCGATAATGTTATAATTATAACTATTTTACTCCAGCAGATATTATACTTATATTTTATTTTTTATATAAAGGTGTATAATATGAACATGTTGAAAATTCCAAAGTATTTATCCTACGTATAGTCTGGCCAGGAGCCATTAGGTACAGCTAGAGGAAGTCAAGGCATCCCTTGCATACGCAATGTTCGAATCCTGTTCGTTGACTCCTATGCACTTGACAATCACTGATGTCATACACACTAATGTGACCTGGTAAGGAACCGTTCTGTTATATACAGTCACACGAACACTTATATAATAACTACACAATACAAATTAAACGTTAGATAAAGACAGCCTTTCCGTCGAGCGCTTTAGCTTTGCTTTCGTTTGCAAGACCTATTGCACTTTTGATCTATTTATTCTACAGTAAGTGTGTATTAAATATACAAATGAAAATAACTCTTAGGCGATGAAATATAAAGTTTAGTTTCGATTTGTTGTAAAATATTTTCTAGTCCATGAGTTTTATCCCATCATTTACGTGATGAAACTAACGAATTCAAAGTGTAGAAGCGATTAGGGTTTACTTATGAAGTGTGATTAAGTTGTGAGCTCTGGAAATAGGAACTATGATATTAACGCACACTACTGAATCTGATTTTTTTTTCATAGGATTAAAGTTGTGTTCGTTTGATGCAAATACATTTGTTTTGCAGCAAAAATGTCGCTATTAAACATGTCCTTAAATACAAAGACACCGAGGAGTAATCAGGACAAAGTTGATGCATGATTTAAAATTTGTATCATAACAAAACTATATTAACTCTTTAAATAATATTTAAAGAGTACGCCCCGAAGCGATAAAATTGCAGAGCAATAATACTACAATGCGAATATAATAAACTTATTATTTGAAACATTGTCTGCAATGCAAAAACCATTTGCTACATAGAATCAAATAGGTCAGCAGAAATACACTGATGCGACCGTTGTACGTTGCGCGTGAGTCGACTACAGATGGCTACAATTAGTCTCACAAAGTCACAATAGTAGTTCTTAATGCATTAAGCGTAGAGGATAAAATATGTGGCGAAAATTGTGTTGCTGACCCTACAATGCAATTCAAGTTGCGTAATGCATTGTCCTTGTTGTAGGGTAGTGATGACACAATATATGGAATTGGGACATCACTGTTACTGAGTAGCTACGAGTCGCTTGCGAATCAATTGTAGTTAAGATTTATAAAATGATCAAAATAATTAACAAACGTCATAAGTATACAAAATACGAAAAGACGTAAGTTAAAGTGGTCATTAGAATTTCTATTTAATATTTTAAATTTAGAATGTTTTAATTTGAAGACGAATTGGTAGAGTTGTAGGCGGTAAGTCATTTTTCATGATCACAGCGGAACAATATGTAGACAAATATATTTTTTATATTTTCATACTACAAAACTAAGTATCTATTTATTTCACTGACATGGACGATGTCGTCTGTCAGAGGAAACGTTGACTCCATCTAAGAGTTAGAGTATTTGCCAAAAAGCTATGTTTAAGAGCTTATTATAGATACGGATTGACAACTTAAGACGTATTCTGCTTCTTTGCCAACTTTGCAATTAGACAAAATAATAATGGTTTCTAGTTTAAATAATATTAAAAAAAAAACATACATGTGTGTTTTATGGCTTGAACGTGATCATTGATATATTTAGAACAGTAATTATCCAGATGTGTTCCCATTGTCATTTATAAATAAATATGATGATATGATTAATCTCCTATAATCGCTCATAGTTCAGACAGCTCCCTCGAGATCATTAATACGTAACTTTAATTTAATCACTTAAGTAAATCCACTCCATCGGTGCATCAGAAACAAGGTTTAATGTGTAACGCATAATTGCATGCGTCAGTAAAATGGCTAGTCAGGCCATTAGGAATAACATTGGTAGTAGCTCAAATTGAACGTAATTATATCTAATTGCGAGTCACGGTCATGGCCAATAAGCAAGACCATGAGAAGGTGGGCAGAAGGTCTGCGACTCCTAGGAAATCACAAACTGTCAAAATCATAAACAAACACTACTTTACAATAATATACAGATTTAGTCATAAATACAAATGACTAGTATTCGACCGCAGCTTTGCCTGTGTTGTTAGCACGCGGAGCAGGTGTTAGGTATAAAAAGTAGCCTTAATGTCTTGGGATTCCAGTTTATTTCGTACCAAATTTCATTAAAATTGGTTCTGTGGTTTAGCGGTGAAAGCGTTACACGCAGAGAGATTTATTTCGCATTTATAATATTAGTATTGATTAAACGATTACTAATTATTATTATTAATAAATATTATTTCTTAGCTCAACTTCAGCATATGTATATTACATATCTATATGTGTTGTGTAATCACTACTTTATTCGTAACACATACCGACCTGGTTGTAATAGAAGATTATAAAACAGTGCTTACGTCATCGGTATATACACATAAGAAATACAGCCTAACTTTGGAATGGGTCATATATTAAATTGTCCATACAAATTTGTATAGATTTTTATGTTATTGTGGACGAATGTCAAACTTCTACGAGTTCGTTTAGGTAACTCAAAAATAAGTGCAAGATTTAATTGTAACATGTCACTTCAACAATCACAATACTGCAACAGTTATACTAACGTATGTTTAATATTTATGTTAATTTAATTTTAGATAAGAAGCATGAGTCTAGTTTTAATTCCATATAGCCTATTAAGGGGATTGCCAACAACGGTTTCTCGATAGACACCTACGAATGTTTGTCCTAGTTGCAATGCTGGACCATCGCCAAGGCTAGGTCTACAGACTAAGCAGGGATTTAAGTATTTTTAGATATCCCATTTACGAGATTATGCCATGAGTCGTCGCTCACATTCCTTTAACAATATGTAACATGACACAAACCGTATAAAAAAAAATACACAAACAAGCGAATGTTTAAAACGAAAAAATATTCTGTAAATAAATTTCACAGAGTACAATAGGAAAATTACTAAGACTGTGACGTGAAATACAAATAGAATCGGTAATAACCCAATACAGTTGAAGTCACGTACAACCGAACACAAGACCCTTCCATGCAACATGATGAAATGTCCCTGTAAATAACACGAGCATGAAAATAGCGAAGTATAAACACATAGAACGTATTATTCGAGCTGGTTCGGTTCACGTTGAATGCTCGCGGTCTACAGGCAAATGTTGCTATATTAAATTTATTGCATCGTAACTTGTTGCTATGATCGAAGGACGGCAACAAAACCGGCTGTATTACCAGCAGGCCTATTGTTTACTGAGAATAAAAGTGGAATGGCTGCGGTGGCTGGTATGGCGTCGTCAACGTGCACTTGTTTAAACTTCAGTCGTACTAGAGCTCGGATATAACGAGAATATTTTACTACCGTATTGCGCCACATAAACCTTCCCACCATAGGGAAATTCCTACACCGGGCATATATTTTATAAAACGCTTTTCTAAATCGAACTCGTTTATGATGTTCCAGAAGCTTTTATAACAATTAGAAATATTATAAGGTGAACACTTAAGTGATGCCATGCCAGAAAAGTTTATAAAATCAACGACATATATGGAAAAAAATGTAAGCTTACAGAAAAACATGAATCCTATATATGTACCTTGTATGTATACATGTAACATTAAAAACGAAACTTATTTATGAATTGATTTATTTCTTATTGTTTAATTAGTCTTTCGTTTGGATTTTCTTTATTATTTTTTTTAATTTAGATTGGGTAAACGGTATGCCCCTTACGGTATTTCATATGAAATTTATGTACAAAAGGTTATCGGCTAGTTTTTTTTTTTTACATAAGTAAGACCTATAATTACGGTAGACCATAAAGAAGGAGAATGGCGCAACCTTTTGACTTTTAATTATCGAACACAACCAACCGACAATAGCGGAATGGAACGAGTGCTTGAATCGAGGTGATGCCCTTTAATAAAGACCGTTAAATCATTTTTTATAACTTATCTTATTATTGAGATGAACTCGAAATATAAATTCTCATCGCATCTGACAATGAAGATGTAATAAATAAATGCAATTTCTTCTTCAATCTATATAAATAAAAATGAATGTTTGTATGTATGTTCTGTATGCGTTCTTTAGGAACGTCCATCAATCCGATTGTAATGGAATTGCCGGCGAGTTGTTCCGCGTAGGGTCGCGGACATACCTGGCCTAAAAACAATTATTTTTGTATGTTTGTCTTTAAATATAAACGTTTTATGTTTACCGATATACTGGCCGTGCGAAGCCTAGTTATAAATATGCGAAAACTAACGCAATATCTTCAATAAGATGCGCAAATAACAAAGTGTCTAACTAAGGTTAAAGAACGAGGACAATACTGTCAGCGTCTAAAATATTCATCTAGTGACGTCATAAAAGCACGTCTTTAAATATTTGACACTAGCCGAATTCTGTAGCCGTTTTGACTTAGAAGTATGTATACCGTGTCAAACTGTTAAGGCAACTGTATACGGCACGGCAGCTCCATCAAAACTAAGTATACCAGGTGAATATTTTCTTAATGATGCCAATCCTGTTTCCACTGTTGTTGAATGTTTATTGAGTTTATAAAAAAAGGAATTCAGCAATATATTTGCAGCTGGCAAGGCATGTCACAATGTGGTTTTGCCCGTGACACGTTGAAAACTACGGATCACGTCTCTAGCTCATGACTCGTTTTTACCTTACCTTACCTACGCTGTATATTAAGTCTGACATTTCAACGGTCGGTATCGCCTTAATTACGGCTACAATATTTTTTTTTCTATTCTTATCTTTCCATTTATTTTATGCCATGTGTCTGTTACGGTTCACGTAAGCACATTAAAATAACTCCGTGGATGCAACGGAATATTTTTCTACTAAAAGTAATATTTATAAAAGCGTCGTCGTTTCCTTTGGTTTATACATTCTGAATATTAACATCAATAGCGATTCTATGTGATACAGTATAATTATGATAATTTACTTAAACTATATGACGTTAATAACAGCAACCTACTTTATTGAAATTTAAAAATCGAATATGTAACTTTGCTTTTCTGCCTAAAACCAGTTGTTATAATTAAGGACGCGTTCACATTAGCTACTCTACTTTAAACATATCGCTTAGATTCAGTCGCACTAGTAAAACCCCATCTTCTATTTCAGCTTTAGCTCTCGGAAGTGATAACTCCGGACATCTATCAATCATCATATCAAGTCAACATTTTGTTTGCCCTCGTTGTATTCTCCGCACTAAACTGCTTCCGTGACACTAAATCAAAGACTTTACGTCTTTGTTATTACTATACGTTATAAACAAACACAAGCATGTTCATTACTTAATTTATTTGCTGAGAAAAATATTAAGCAAAAGCTTAATTTAATTAATCGATAGTCTGGAAGCGCAGTTTAAAAAGGATTGACAATATTTTACCTACCTACGCAACTTACTCGTATTATATGGTCGTCATATTTTATGTACATGATATAGATAAATACGCTGTTTAACTATAACCTTTTAGATAGATAAAAAAATCATAAAACACAAGTCTTAAATGTACTCTACATTTAAAAATTGTTATAGTTACCATTAAACGTTATCTATGGAATGCACGAATAATCTATGGTACTATGATGACAGTTACGATCACGTCATGAAGAACTCGGTTATACTGCACTACTGGACGTGCCCTTGAGAAGCGATAACAAGCATTTGTCGAGTCGAGAACTTACGTAACTAACGAATGAACCTAGACGAGGAATGCACATGTACATCTATGTGCATGTTAAATTGAAACTATTGAACAATTTAAAAGCAATTTTATGTTTCCTAACAACATATAGAAGTGATTTTTGATCATTTAATAAGCGTGTCAATATTGTTCTGTATCTAACATTTAATTGTAATGAACTTGTGTTCAAACGACTCAGATAAAATTATGGAAAATAGAATATTTATTGCATATTTAAGCATGTGGCATTTTACTTATTTAATTCAAACAACATTATTAGTGTTATTTCTAAGTAATATTGAATTAATTTAAATTTTTACGTATTTTTTATCTCCATAAAAGATAAGATATATCTAAATTTGAATATATCTTCATAACTTGAATGCGTCTGTATAATAAATACCATTTATAAAATAAATAATATTACAGAGTATATAGCCGAGATGGCCCAGTGGTAAGAACGCGTGAATCTTAACCGATGATCGTGGGTTCAAACCCGGGCAAGCACCACTGAATTTCATGTGCTTAATTTGTGATTATAATTCATCTCGTGCTTGACGGTGAAGGAAAACATCGTGAGGAAACCTGCATGTGTCAAATTTCACTGAAATTCTGTCACATGTGTATTCCATCAATCCGCATTGGAGCAGCGTGGTGGAATAAGCTCCAAAACCTTCTTCTCAAAAGAGGAGAGGAGCCCAGCAGTGGGACATTCACAGGCTGTTACTTTACTTTTACTTTTTACAGAATATTAAATATTTTCAATATTAATGAAAGTTTCAAGGCAAATTGGACCGGAAATATAAATCAAACGATATAATTGGCACTCCTGGAGAGGCGAAAGAGGTCGAACTGTAAATAGGTCAAAATCAAGATACAAGGTAAAGGTACATATTTTAGAATGTGATGTCATTACCAAGTCATCTAAGTTTTGGAAGATTATGATATTGATTAACGCCGAGGACATTTTATATGACCTTATCTTAAAGATAATATTAATGTATTTTTGACAACCATAATTCAATTGATTGTAAAAAAAAAATCCTCTATAAATTTCTTTATTGAAAAATAATTAATTAGTAAAAAGATTTTATACAACTTTTTCATAATCTAAACTTTTTCAGAGAGTAGTATGTAGAAAGTATTTTAAGGAGCCAATGAGTAATTCGTTCAGTGTCTATAAATCATTGACAAAATTGAATTGGGGACGTAGTAACCAGGTCATTGGATCGAAGCGCTCAGCCTTGACCCGGCCATGCCTGAGTCAGCGTGTCGCGTGTGCATCTCCACTGGGCGTCATTGCATTACGTTCTATTTATAATAATTATGAAAACTTACGAAATAGACGGTACCGACACGGCGACGCGATACCTGTTGGAAAACGTTGCAACACACAAATTTAGACATATTATGTGACAGAAACAAAAGGCCAGATATGTTAAATGACACTATAATATATTGCTAAGTCATATTATCACATGTTTAATTTGTGGTAGTAATTCATCCCGTGGGCTCGTGAATTACAACAACGCCATCAAACCTGTAAGTGTTTGATGAAATTCCGCCTTGTAGCATAATATGCTGCAAGCCTTCCTCGTGCAGGTCTTCCTCGAGGGCAGGAGACCTGTGTCCAGCAGTCGTATATCGACAGGTTTCAGTGTTTATTTTAAAGTCGATGTCAGAACGTCCTTTTTAACACGTGTTATCAGAAAACAATTTATTACACCGTCATTAATGTCGGCTAGATAAGAAAAAGCACGCATAGTTATTAACTTAAATCACAACTTTGCTTAATACGTGACTATACAGCAATTAAACGAGATAACGTTAACCATTACCGTAGTCAACACCGTCTTTATTGGCATATTGATGATAAAAAAAAAATGTCACATAACTATCGTATTATGAATATGTAAACCGAGCTGAATTTCATTGTTATTTAATTTATATTTTTATTTAAAAATAGCTCGGCTAAGTGGCAAATGGGACACCCGATGGTAAGACACTACCGCCCATAGACATTGGCACTGTTAGAAATATTACCCATCACTTACATTGCCAATGCGTCACCAACCTTGGGAACTAAGATACGTCTTTTATGCCTGTAATTACATTGGCTCACGCACCCTTCAAACCGGAACAAAGTAAAACTAAGAATATAATATAAGTAGGTAATGTAAAGAGTGGTTCCTACCCAGACGGGTTGACACTCAGCCCAACTACCAAGTAATAATGTGAGACGCCCAATACCACAATTATTTTAACTCCATATATTAAATTTTATATATAGTAAGACATAGGAAATTGAAGTGTGTCTATCATGCCTTAAACGTAATTGTAGGTTTAAAAAGAGCATCCTACTCAGGACATGCAACTGGGTCGCCGAACGGGGACAAGGCTGTGGAGGGAGCATTATTCTATTAACTCGAAACGCCCTGCTATTTGTCGCCACAATTACTTAGAACTGTATCACTTGACCGCATCAGCAAAAACTATAAAACTCACATCATAATAAGACAATTAATCGATGGTTAAAAAGAGAGAAGGCTATAAGACTTATTCTCTCTAACACACACGAAAATCACTAGCTTGTATTTTTATAATGTTACGCAATAATTTTAATAAAACAACTCAATCGATGATCGTTAGAAGAGTTATTTAAGCTTTTGATGACAGTTAATAATAATTATTGCATCAAGAAAAAAAAATATGAAATCTTAAAATCAGTATACATCTGAATGTATTTTTGTGTACATGACGATTCAACGGAGATGGCTCAGATATGTGGATCTTTATCAAAGATCGCAGGTCCAAATAAGAATTTTTACGTTCTTTTGTTTATAATTTATCTCGTGATCTGTGGCGGAGGAAAACATTGCGAGGAAACATACATATCTGAGGAAACAAAAGCATCTTCTCCTAAGAAAAAAGGCATTTACCCAGCTGTGTGAATTCAACGAGCTATCAGTTTACATGGTCAATATAAATAATAAGAGCAGTAATTGAAAAAAACAACATACCATTAAGGTCATTAAGGTCGTCGAGTTATTATCACCCCTTTCAAAACATTCCTATGTAACGAACAAATTGACCTTTCCAGTTTTATAAAAGTAATTGTAAACGGTTACGAAATATATTACAAATGAAAATATGACATTAATATTGTTTCTGTAATTTTTTAACGATTATTTTTGTTTTGACTGCATTTTAAATTTAGCGGGTAACCTTAAGTCCTGATGGAGTAACATTGTGAAAGAACTAATGGTACCGACAAGTAGAGGTAGCTAACTAGTCGTGAGATTAGGATTGTCATCCTTTCGGCATTATTGAATTAGCTAATATTTGTCGCCTTAACCCTTATAACATTTTCTTCTGGACGCTATCTAGTCTCATATCTCATATAGTTTTGCGTAAATCTAGATTATAGGACTTATCTTTTTACATAATAAACAATGAACGGTTTTAAATTCATTGACTCAACTTTAATAGATGCCTCACGCTAGATGCGTGTCTATATAAATGTGTTTACATTTTTTAAACGTGAAGTTAATATCCTTATTTTGACGTTGAGATTCATGTTTTTATCTATGAGGCCAGCCTTGAAAATTTGTCTTTGTCGGCGCCGTATTTACAATATAAGACGGCCGAAAAATGTTAGCATTGCGTAGACAGCGTTCATTTGTTTTGTAAACGTCAACGTAATTTGGTAAAATAATATTGGGTTTGTTACTTCCGTACACACGAGGTCGTTACTGTTATCATCTGACCTCTATACATTGAAGTGCATTTGCTTATCACACGACCTTCCTCTTTTAAACTGCTCGGATTAGCTGGCGTTGATTTATTAAAATTTTGATAAAATATGTTTGTTTTTATACTAGTAAAAAAATTCCGTTGTTGATTACTGTAAGTTTTCTTTAGCTGTCGAAATACTTGCATATCCTAATTCTAAATAGGTGAATGCTCTTTAATAGCGTTATTAAGATAAAACATTAAAAACTTCGAGAAAAAAATCGAATCTTTTGTAAGTTCCTATGTTACATAACATTTTCGCTGGCAACACTTCCATGTTTTTTTTTTAAATAGAAATTGACGTCTCTCATAATAAATACAGATTTCTCTAAATCAAACATAATTCATACTCTTAATATTCTAATTACATCTAATTATATTCGTAGTTAAGTTTTCATTAAATATTCATTTAATATATTTATTCAATGAAAACCAGTACCAAGAACAGGTCAGCGACCGCGGAAAAATTATAAAGAAACACACTGTGTGTTATTCAAAATTGTTTCCTTTGTTCTATGAAACATAAGGTACAAAAAAAAGTAAATAATTCTCTGTTTTTGGGTCATTTGAATATTCAAAACTTCAAATGATATGATAGTTTATCGGAAACTTTTGAAGGAATTCGACCTTTAAAGTTCTGTCCTTTATTGTCTTATATCAATAATAGTACCAGTGAGCTGCATAATTGATTCAGTTAAATGCCATTAATTTTGTAATTAATGGATAAATACTGTATTACAATACATAATGGTTACAATATTGATGGACGGACTTGTCTTACGGGTGTTATTAAGTTTGTATAATAACAAATTACCTTGTATTGCGACCTTTGCGATGTATAAATACAGCGATCATTGATTTGTGTTTATTGGACGAGATAAGTACTAAATGATTATAGATTTTTCTTACAATAAATTCAATTAAACTTGAGAAACTTAATACATCGTCTACATTTTGGTGCCTTAATAAAAATAAATGTTTAATTTTTAATATTCATTTGCGTAATATAAATCCACAAACAAGTTTTAAGATATCGCCTACCTAGACTCTCACGCTACTTCTTATTAAACTACAATACAAAAAACTAGTAGGGTATTAATAGCTTAGCCCTGTAGCTCTTTAATAGAGATCAATATTAAGGCCTGATTCACATTTAAGGACGCAGAGCAATGTCAACTCTAAAATTGAGTTTGGAGGATTTATTGTTTCTTGTAATAAATTCGTTCAAATCTCGCTTCATAAACGTATAATAAAAAGTTAACATTTGTACATAGCGACTTGTGTACTTGCAATAACCTTCAAAGTTCTGTTGTTAGTTTCTGTTGTTAGTCTCTGTTGTTAGTCTCTGTTGTGTAGTTAATGTGAAAAAGGCCTTATTCTTTGTTGTCTGCTCTTTGCAGGACCGTATTATCGCCTCTGCCCTTGGACTACATTCGATGATAACGACGCAACGACATCTGATAGTGCTATTTTTACATAACGCAAAACTCGAAGCATTTTGACATTGGAATAAATTAAGCTTCTACTCGTTGAACATAAAACGTTTTAGAACTAAAAGTCGAACGTTTATATAATTTGCAATATTTAAAGCTTAATTAAAATACAGCTCATTACAACTCTAACATACGTATTGAGTTTTAAAATTGCCACAGCAAAAATATAATCAATATTGTTTAATAAAAAAAATGGCTACGTGACTCGATTTAGTCTTGATATTTTTTTGAGTCCACAACAAATGGATCCAATAAAAAATATACAATGGTTACATCATTATATCTCCGCAGAAATTATGAAGATTGATGGCGATTAGTCCTTTTGTAAGTCAATTACGGACAAAAAAAAGCGATTAAGCATTATTCTCGAAGGTATACTCATTACGTGAATTATAATAGAAAGTTAGCCGATTCGTGGGTGTTTTTGTATAAAATTCAACCTATGAAGTATTCTCGGTAAATATTTCGTGTTTTAAAATAAAGCCGTGACGAGGAATTTCGCTTTAATGTTTACAATGTGTATAAACTATGATGGTGTTCAAGAAATATGCATTAATAACCTCATAAAATCATTTCTTTATGTATAATTTGCACATCACATACAACCGAATTTCATATTCTGTTATTATGTATCCAATGCATTTATTTTATATTCGAAAGGGGATTATGCAAAAAAACATTATTTTCAATTGATTTTGTCAGAGGCCTGACTTTAAAACATATACATATTATGTTCATATATGTATATATGTATTATGTTCATATATGTTCATCAATGCATTTAATATATAATATAAACATTATCTAACATTACTCACAGATACTTCCTTTGTCGGATATTAATTTTATTGATGTGATTTGTTACTAAAAAAGTCGTAGAATATTTCTATATGCTATTCCATTACATAATTTATTTCTATGATTTCTTTTTTAATTAAGTCCAGCATCATATATCGATGGTCTAGCAACTATTAGAAAATTAGGTTCATATAAAATAGTAATTAATAAATTATTACATGATTATTGAACAATACATTTGTCTAATTGAATTAACATAAAGTACTTAAGCCTGCAGTTTGTATAACTGTGCAAATTTGTATTTCTTATGCAAAGGTCACACAATATAGTTGACAATGCAACACCTGCGCCCAGGCACCTGTATAGAATTCATAAATACCAACAAAGAATAGATATCTATCAGACGTCCATGTAAAAAATATTTTTTAATATTTAAACTATTTTTACTAAACGATGTGTTAGACAAACACCTTTGTTTCCAATTTTTTTTAAATATTTATTGTTAACTTCATTTATTCCACTATATTTTTCATTAAAAATATTCGATTTAACTAGTATTATTTTAATAAATGTAGTTATATCACGAATTATATTTTATAACAAACCTTAATTTATTTTTTCATTATATTTAAAATAATCTATTATAAAAAAAATGTTAATATAACATTTGAGTATAACAAATAATGAAATTATATAAGAAACTCTATATTGTTAATCTAACATATTAAGTAGAAATGTAGCAGTTATAAAAAAAAAAAAAAACGTTCGAAATGACATTGACTGAGAAAAATGAGTTCATTATACTATTGAACTTTTATAGCTCATTACATGACGTACAAGCGGTACTGTAAACTTTTAACTATATTTACGTATGCAGATTACTGATCGGTGTGAATGACATCCGTTTGTACATGTCCAGTACAACATAAGTTAAATTGCTAACGGTCAGGATAGTCGCAAACAATGTTGCTAAATATTCTGACATATACATTATAACAATGTTGCTTAACATTTTCGACATGTTCATTATCTTTCATACATGATTCACTTGGTGGTAGCCCAATTGGGTAGGTACCACCCACTCATCAGATATTCTACAGCCAAACAGCAATACTTAGTGGTTGCGTTCCGGTTTGAAGGGTGAGTGCACCAACCACAAAGCATATAATTTGTAAGTTCCCAAGGTAGGAGGCGCATTTGCGATGTAAGGAATGTTTATTATTTTTTACATCGCGTCTAGGTGGTATATCCTATTTAATGTACGGATAAAATACAATATTTTTGTGTTTACCTTTTATGTATTTAAAAGAAAATTCTCATGCACTATTATTCAAAAGTTAGATGACTCATGTTTTTTTAATTTAAGAAAATATAAGCGTCTCATTTTGTTGTTCCTTTCTAATGAATTTATTGCTGGTTATTAAGGTTTTTTTTCTTAAGCTATGCTTATGTAGCTATTACTTATGCAACATCCTTGTTTTCTGTTTGTTTTTTGTCTAGTTTATGTTACACTATGTCTTACGTACTAATTTTTTTTTGTTTTTGGTTATGAAATAATTATAATATTATATAACATTGAAATGCAATTTTTAATTGCATCGCAGTATTAGTTACTAACAACATAATACAGATCTACTGTACAACCATAGAATTTTATATAGCATCGATTAATTTGCATTGCCAAGACCCTGTCGCGACTGTCGTCTGATGTCTGTCCGTACGTAGGTCGCAATCGGCTATGATATTAAGCTAATGAAACTACATAAGTTCGCAATGAAAATGCTGTGTCAAGTGTAACATAGTAATTTATAACTTTAAATTCCGTAAAATTGAAATATATATTTATTTCTTCATGGCGTTCCGAATATGGTGGGTTTCACAAAAGCCATAACGCGGACAATTATGGTTGTCAATTATTTTAAGCTTTTGTAGCTTACAAAATTACAATTAAATTTTAAATAAGAGAACTCATTTCGTGATAAATGTTGTTTGAATTCGAGTTTGTATTTTTGTAGTGGTGAAGTTTTAATTAATTTCTGTTGTACTTTGGATTCCGTAACTCACAATACTTTATTTTTATCTACAAGTAAATAAAACATAAATAGTGTTTGCCAACCCTATACATAACGGTATTATGCGAGGAAGATATTGATGTAATACTGAATATGAATTTATACACTATAATTGATTTAACTTTGAAAGAAATGATAAAAAAATACTTTAAGCAGTTGCTACACACACACCAATACAAGAACAATAAAATAATGTGATGAAAGAGACAGCAAAATGCAAAATTAATTATCTCACAACGACGAGAAGATAAAGAGTTCAGACGTAAATATATTTATCGAAAATATATAAATGAAAACAAAAAATAATAGCAATTTTTGGCAAATATATTAGTATTACAAACATTTAAATAATATAAATTATGTATCAGATTACAAAACGTAAAATTTCGTCTTTACGATATGTTTTAAAATCGGTCAACGGATCTAAAATGTTAAATACTGTGGATGTTCATCTCACTCGTAGCAGAGAAAACGGTCATAGTTGCGCAAGCGCACGCCATGACCCAGTACACACAGCCCTCGCCGTCTCGGTCCACCGCGGCACGTGGTGTCTTAACATTTGAGAAAGATAAAAAATACACTCTAACTGTGATGACCTTCCTAATCTAAACTCAGAGAGTTTAAAAATCGTTATCATTGGTATTTATAGATATAATTCCATATATAGAAAAATTGATTTCATTAAATGCAAAAGTTCTAAATTTATAATACTAGGTCCTTACATATGAAATTAGCGTTTTGTCGTACTGACCACTTTGATCTGAAATATCTCCTCTTTGGTTAAGAATCCCAAATTTAAATTTATAAATTCATTTCGCTGGTACATTTGAGTTTCGAAAACAGTACTTGGTGGTAGAGCTTTGTGCAAGCTCGTCTGGGTAGGTACCACCCACTCATCAGATATTCTACCGCAAAACAGCAGTACTTTGTATTGTTGTGTTCCGGTTTGAAGGGTGAGTGAGCCAGTGTAATTACAGGCACAAGGGACATAACATCTTAGTTCCCAAGGTTGGTGGCGCATTGGCAATGTAAGTGATGGTTAACATTTCTTACAATGCCATTGTCTATGGGCGTTGGTGACCACTTACCATCAGGTGGCCCATATGCTCGTCCGCCAACCTATACAATAAAAAAAAAAAAAAAAAAAGTCATTCATTTGTTTTTTCCTCATTATTTTTTTCTTTAGCGTCGCTTATTACCGCACAATTGAAAACATGAAATATCGGTAAATTTACGAGTACGAGTTCTACCGTGGCACCACTGCTGCAGAAACAGCTCGAATGATTAAAATGATGTGTACGGCACTGGTGTCGCAAAAGAAAGCACGGTACGTTTTTGGTTTCAACGTTTTCGTTCTGGAAATTTCGACCTTCTGGACGTAAACGTGGAGACCAAAGTGGAAAATGAAGAATTAAAGGCTATTGTGGAAGCGGATCCATCACAAAGCACTTCAGAGATAGCTGCAGGCTTCGGGGTACGTGATAAAGCTGTATTAATCCAGTTGAAGCTAATCGGGAAAGTAAAAAAACTTGAACGATGACCTCATGAATTGAGTGAATCGAACTTGCAAACACGCGTCGACTGCTGTGTTACTTTGCTCAACCGACACAATAATTAAGGGATATTAAATCAAATCATTACTTGTGATGAAAAGTGGCGCTCGTCGCAATGGCTGAACCCTGGAGACCCAGCCAAATCCTGCCCTAAACGAAAATTGACTCAGAAAAAATTACTTATGAGTGTTTGGTGGACTAACGTCGGTGTCGTTCACTACAGCTTTCTAAAATGTGGCCAAACGATTACGGCAGATATCTATTGTCCGCAACTGCAAACCATGAAGGAAGAACTAGCTGCTAAACAACCAAGATTGGTCAATCGCTCTAGGCCTCTGCTGCTTCACGACAAGGCAAGACCACACACTGCACAACAAACAACCACTAAGTTAGATGAGCTACAATTGGAATGTCTGCGACATCCACCGTACTCCCCGGACCTTGCTCCAACAGATAACCATTTTTTCCGGAATTTGGACAACTTCTTACAAAAAAAAAATTCAACTCCGATGCGGCAGTCCAAACCGCCTTCAAAGAGTTTATTCCATGGTAGAATTTATCCCATGGTTTTTTTAGTAAGGGGATCAATGAACTACCTATGAGATGGCAAAAGTGCATAGATAACAACGGTGCATACTTTGATTAATTAAATACATTTTACAAAAAAAAAAAATTGACTTTATATTCCTCCCGTACAAAACGCCAATTTCATATGTAAGAACCTAATATTATAATGAACGTGAATCTACGAACCTACGAAATGTAAAATAGTTAAAAAATTAATAGTTACCATGATTTCGTGTTACTTATTATTCTAATGATAAAAAATAATAATCAGCATATAGAAATTATAAAGCATAATCGAGCCCAAGTTAGAAATATGTAATCAAATGAAATTTAATTCGAAAAATGAAAACATATTCGATAAATTAATTATAAGTAAATGCATTATCTCGCACCTACTCTGATAAAATTCCATAAGTATTTTGTACTATTATTTTTAACGATAAATACGTGGACGTTATTGGAGATAACGAGCAAGGGCAATGAATTATAATTCCCGTTTTATCAGCATACTGTCCATTTTTGCATAAAGAACTACGAAATACATTGAAAAAATAGCAGCATTTTTTCTATAGAAATTCAAATTGCCAGTATAATTTAACTAAAAATATTAAGGTGAAGGTCAAGACGAAACTGGCAGATAGTGTTTAATTTTAGAATTCGATTTTTAAAATACTGTTTACT
Source organism: Nymphalis polychloros (assembly GCA_905220585.2). NCBI lineage: Eukaryota > Metazoa > Arthropoda > Insecta > Lepidoptera > Nymphalidae > Nymphalis > Nymphalis polychloros. The sequence continues at coordinate 9,911,596 of HG992247.1, forward strand.
GATTTCAAATTATAATCTTAAAGGCAATGGTCAGTTTTTGCCAACCCTAACTGTAGTATGCAGATAGGAAAATATATTAACATTGTATGTGTGAGTCTATATAAAACAACGCTTCCATACGTGAATTCGTCTATGTATTTACAGATATTGCGTCCGTTGCCCTCTCAGCAACTCGGTGACATTGACAGAGTGCAAATAAGCTGATAACTACGCGTAAATAAATATGACATCGCGCAATATCGAAGAATCATTTTGCGATTGTTTATATATATAAAAAATACTCGTAAATAATTCAAGATCAAATGATCTAGAAAAAATCGCGTAGCATCAAACGAGCAATAAAGCATCCTGATTTAAAAATAGATTTAACTTAACATATTGTTAAAATGTATATTTACGTATATAAATTAAAAAAAACAATAATTAATAATAATCGTCATCAAATATGAGGAATTTGTCATGAATATTTTGACAAGATGCGACGGCTAAATATTTATAGTGTTACGCAAGTGGGTGGGAAATAAATCTCAACGATAATCCCATACTGGCGACTAACACACTTTTTAACACTTATCACATACCACGACGATAGATTTGGGCATCTGATTAACGTTACAAAGTCATACTTAACAAATGACTTCAAGATAAAATTACCAATAACAATCGCGATATGCAGAAAACACATTACGACAAATGACTATTAATCACCAATGAGAACAGTCTCATTAGTATCAAAGAAGATTGGCAATAAATTCAATGCAATAAAATAACCCGATAAGTTAAAATGCCTTTTCATTAATAAAGAGAAGTTCAATGTTCTTTATTAAAATCATTGAAGAACAAGACGTTCAAAAATAACACAGATTTCCTACGTCGAACACATTTTAAACAGGTATTATTTCGTACGTAGAACATTGAAAGGTTATTTGTCTAAATTATTGTACCTACCAAAATACAGACTGACGTAATCGCAAAGTTTAGTGAACGTAGCACTGTAGCTCATTGCTCGCTCTAAGTTGAACAAATTCTCATTTCAAGGTCTGCCACGATCAAGGTCGCTAGTAGGAAATCATTGTTGGTTGGTTCACACACAACTTACAGCAATTTATCGATAAGTCTTCAATTTTATCCTCATGTTATAGACCATTTGACTCAACACTGCTGACTGGGTCTAATAACATGTAATTAGTTGCAGCAAGAATTAATGATAATATTTAATATTATGGTAATGTTTTGTATTCAAATTTTTGATCAGTAAAATTTGTATTCACATAGGCTACTGTTATGTAAGTAGATATCAAAAGTTTTTTGTCTAAAGCAAGTATCAAAAAAATTATGCCCACCGGTTTATTTTAGTATTGATTTAATCATATTCCAAGAAATTAAATTTTAAGATTACTTAATCTGTTATATCATAATTCGTTACATTTTACGATTCTCACAAACATCGTGTTTTTTTTCGTCTGTTTGCAGCATTCTAAATGACGAGTGGTGATTTTATTTTACTTCATCTACGTTAAAATTACATGCCCACTGTTTTGATCAGTCTTGTCTGCCTCTTTAGTTAGCGGTGAGTAAGTGTTGTCTTTGTTTTTCATGACGTTATGATCCAAAATCTCGTGTGCAAGAGAGATAGCTAAATGCAATATATTGTTAATCTAGTATTGGAATGTGTGAATTTGTTTCGTGTTAACTATATTTCTATTAAGTAGATAAAAGTGCACCTTAAATTGCATTACGTCATTTTGCGCCTCGTAAAGTATTTGGAAGCAGATATTTATTAAGGCAAGCCAAAAATCATTTCGGAATGCTGTTTGCTCGTGGGGACACACAATATTTTTTATCAGTTTTGTTTCATCATATTACGACAGATTACATTTGAATATTAAATTATGTTACATCGTTTTTTATTATACACTTTTAATTATAATATGTTTTTTTTTTTAAATGTTTGTCAAGTTGAGTGATAATTCATAACTTACAATCACACATAATTAATTGTGTTTTCACATTACCACTTATGTGATTCTAGTCATGGGAATTGAGTTCGTTTTTTTACATTAGGGAATGTAATTAATGCTGAGCTGCGACCGCGGATCCGTGATAAAAAATATTTCCGCACTGCTAACCACTGTACTCAGTCAGGTACTTCAATGATATCTAAACAATACAACGCTCGCTGCTGGAATTTAATTATTTCAAATAACAAGTCAGAGAACTATTATATTTGGAACGAAATTTGGAGTTTTATTATTTTGTAAGGGTTGTGCAAAAAAGTATGTTTTAGCTTTCGTTTTCTTGTCAGACTGTATTTATTTTTTTACATTTTTTGAACCATTTTATTATATTATTGAAAATACTTTTTTATTTAAAGGTGTATTTTCGCCCGCCATTTTGTGTTTCATTTATGTCAGATCCTTATTTTAATTACTCTTCAGCAAACGATTTGATAGCCGATTAAGCGGCTCTAATGGCATGAGCCATAATTATTTTTCTTTTTTGTAACTGGTCCATGAACATATTCGTATGCAAATTTGGAACGAAAACGAGATCAAAATTCATTAATAAGCTAACCAGTTATTCGCTATTAAATATACATATATATACATATATAAGTATATATATATTATTTCATTTAGACAGATCTTATGGTAAGCGTATATAAGATGATGATGATCTAATTTAAAAGGTTGGTAGTTTGGTTAATTTTGTTTAAGAAGACTCAAGTATAAGAAAGCTAGTCTTAGGATATTATTCTGGGCTCTTACAGAACTATAGAACCCAAGAACGAAATTAATTTTTACAAGCTTTATATTAACTTGAAATGTCTGTAATTTGTACGGGTGGAATCTAGCAACTCAATTTTGAAGCATATTTCAACCGATTCAGCTGAAATTTTGTATACACGTTCAGTTCTGATGACAATGCATGGTTAGCTGTGTGACGTCATTCTCAATCCAGCATGGCGGCACACCCAAGATGGCGGACTAGTTATTTTTCATGCACTCCTATAATATGGGTATCATATGAAAAGGTTTGCTAAGAATAAGTCAAAAAATAAAGAGACGTCACTCTAAATCCAATATGGCAGCACACCCAAGAAGGCGGACTAGTTATTTTTCACGCACTCCTAAAATATGGGTATCATATGAAAAGGGTTTGCTATGAATAACTAAGTGACGTCACTCTAAATCCAATATGGCGGACCTTTAAAGCTTGAAACTCAATTTTGAAGCAAATATCTTGAACCGATTGATCTGAAATTTTGTATACACGTTTAGTTTGGATGACAACATATGGTTAGCTGTGTGACGTTATTCTAAATCCAACATGGTGGAATACCCAAGATGGCAGATTTATTATTTTTAATGCATTTTTACAATATTGGTATCAAATGAAAGGGCTTGCCGAGAATACGAATACGAGTTTAAAAAAAATAAGATGCTGAACATAATGTCCGTTGCTCCAATCCGTCTGGACTTTTGGTGTACTGGGGTTTTTGGAGTCCTCAATTATGATATTGGTCGAATTGTTCAAGTCTGTAGCAGCGGTTGATTAACTTTGACTTGTGTAATTTGGTGATATAGGCGTCAATAGCATTGGTTTGCAACCTGTCGAGAAGAAGGATAACTCCAAAATCAAAACAAGCTTCAATAATATCAACACAATTACTAGAAAAATAACAGAAAACATTGTTAATGTGGCTCATGAACGGTAAGCAGAGGAATTCGCATGATTTTTCCTGCTACCTTACAGGGTAAATCGTTTAAACCAACCAAACTGGTAACTTTGCCATTGAAAAAGTTCTGGGAATTTATCCCACTAACCAGCAAGTATACAATTACAACAAAACTGTTCTCGAACATTTCCGAGCTTGTGGTGTAACTATTAAAAAAATAATAGTACAGGACAGTCTAGCAGATCGTACTCGACATAGATTTAAATAATATTATACCATCCGACATAAATAAGACAGGAGGGCTATCTAAGGAATTAGAAATATTCGTCGGGGCCAAGGTGATGTTGCGTTACAATGTAGATGTGTCAAAGGTCTGGTGAATGGTTCCATTGGACATATTACAGAAACCATATGACCCTGCTTCCGGAGAGCACAAATGTATGAAACAGACATATCATCTGTCCGTATAGATTTCGCTAAAGACGGTATTCATCTCATTCAACCGAAGACTGTGCAATTTCCAGCAAAATATTCGCTGCTGGTTAAGCATGGCCTTAAGTAGGGTGAAAGCGTTAGAAGGTCTCCTTATTGAAGAGATAGACTGTTCAAAATTAACCGGCAAACGACCTTGCAACAATGATGCGTTGAATGAGATGAACAGACTGAGAAACGTGTCCAGCGACAACTAAAAGGTAAAAAATAAAATATTGATCATAACCTTATTCCATTTTAATATTAATTTCTTTTTTTCTGCGTAGGACTCCAGACTTTCTAGAGAGAGGGCGTGATTATTTCTGCCTTTACCGGGAACAGGCAGCTTATGGATTAAAGTAAATTACAAACTTAAGAAATCAGTCAATACCTTTAAGCTACTTAATACTATGATTATAATCTCGTATCTACAAGCATGTATCTTTATAAGACATTTTCTAATACAATGAGTCATAGGAATTATGACATTATGCAATTTTGAAATTAGTCTGTGATCATTATAATCGTTTCCTCTAAAACATAACAATCGTATTAGTCACAGTTCTATGTACATAATTAGGTTAGGGTAAACTATGACATGGGCGTTTACTATTAGATTTTTTGATTGTTTGGTCTTCGTTAAACTGCTGTTGAAAAGTCACAGGTATTTCAACATATCTCAAATATTTGTATAATTTATACAAGTGCTAATCATGTACTGGGTGTTTTTATTGTGTGAGCTTTAGGACCTCCAAAAAGGGATTTCTTAGCACTTTAGGTTATTGCGTCATCAATTTGTTAAGATGTATTAATAAAAGTACTCTTCTGACAACATTTAATCTGAAGTTGAATTATTTTTAATTCAAATGTCTTTAGATATATTTGCTTCTATTAATTCGATATAAATTAATTATAAGTTATTTCACTTATTATGTTACATATTTATTTTGGGAATTGTATTTTTAGTTGTACTATAGATAGAAGATAGTTTGTGTGATATTATCGTCAGTTTTCTTTGTTTTCATTTGTTTATGCTTATTACATTATCTCGTTGTAAATAGCTCCCATTTACATAGTTACTGTTGCATATCGAATAGAGATGTTACCACAATAAGTAGAAAGTTCTGAAAATATTCATTAGACAAATTTAAATGAATACTTTTTTTAAATCATTTTTATACCCTTAAGGAATACTTAATGTTTTAAATTAGGCAATATCAAAAATCTAAATATGTAACAGATGTTTTGTAGGTCTTTTTGCCCTACCGTCGCAATGTCAAACCAAGATCGAATCCTTAAGGGGTTACGTCATACGTAATTTTGTCGGAGAACGTGGTGAGTTGTAATATCCTCCTAATTCTTAGAAGGCAGTTTCCTCCTTAAGTAAAAGCCGAGTTGAGTCATGTGAAGCCTAATTTCTTTTTTAATCAACACGATCATATAAAATTTCTTTTAAAGATTTTGTAACTACTTTGGCGCTAACACAAGCAGCTTTTATTGTACTTAATATATTTTTCGCACGTTAAATTTGAATACGTCGTTAAATAACATATGATTTTTATATGTATGTTCGTGTAGCTAAGAAAACATCAAATGCTTTTACGAAGTTAAGCTCTAAATACGTAGCACAAAAAAATCATAAAGAGAATGTGTCAAATCGTTGACATTCAAAGCCCTCTTTCAAATTCCATCACCAAATCCGACATTATTAATTTTACGCCTGTAGTTTAATCAGATTAAATTTTGGCCTTTGTAGGTTTGGTTCGTACAAAAACAACCCACATTTTATTGATTACATTATAAATACTATTCATTTCCTGTTACAACGTTATTTTATTATTTAATATTTTGAAAGCATTCCGCCTGAGACCTTAACCAGTTCAGGAAAATTGACAAATAAATCGAATTTTTGAAACCAGTATTTAACCTCAGCTGAATTATGGGTAGGTAAAATCTTGCAGCAAAAGCAATAAAGCAGCTTCAAAGCAGTTTTCTGTTACATTCTACATATTTTGTTTAAAAAAAAGATGAATTAAGACGCATATTGTTCCCCTAATTTTCGATAGGAAGCCGTATTATATAACATGATACGGACGAAACAAGATCCCGTTTTCATGGTCAAACAGTGATCGGAGACCTTGAGTTACTAGTGGCTTAGTAGATGCGTGGTATGTATTAGTATCCTCTACACAGGCACCTGATCAAACATGTGGGGAGATAAGCGGGACACTTGATGTGAGACTTGACAGATAACGACGCCTTCCTGGCTCTAGTCTAGCACTTGAAAACTTTGATGATGCATGAGAGCCGTTTTCATTTGTATATATACATCCCGAAAACATAATGTGTTTAATTAAATAGTCTGAAAAGTTTCAATATACATTTATAAATTTAAAAGGAACGCGAGTAAAGAACCAACTCACGACTACGGTTTTCTAAGGATATCTAAAAAAGGTCGAACAAAAATCAAAACATTGAAAACATCTTCCGTTTCATATGCAAATGGTGATACGTGACCACGATACACACGAACATGACAATCAAGAAAGCATTTGCCATTCGAAATGTATGACCGTAAGCCACAACTTCAAAAGAACGTTTAAAGTTTGTCTCGATGGACATTTAACTTGGACAATAAGTCAATTTATATTGAATTGCGTTTCAATGATCATGGAACGCCTACATTTTCTACGTAGTAGCTTTTTATAGTTACTATTGTAAGTTATTGTGAGACTACTTAGTATGCGAAGAGACCCTGGATGGAACTCTGCAGAGATACAATGTGGGCGGTAAAATAGGTATAAATTATAAACATCGATTAAGATGAATAAATCAAGATACTAAATATATATATTTAAATTTATAGAAAATAGCGTTGAGTATTCGATCCATTCGTGTTGAATTATTACCGTAAAAAAATAATGGATAAGATCAATTAACGATTTCATAGTCAATCGAAGAATGTGCAATGAAAAGTAACGCTATGACGAAACATGTTTTATTTTTCTATATTCCAATTTAATATTCGCCCCTTAATTTGAAACGGACGGGAGGAATTGGTGTCCTATTATATGAATCGAGATGAGAGGCCATGGTTTCAATAGCCCTGAGCGGTGCAGGCCGGCACGTGTAACTTTTTGTGCAAAACTCCTTGACATTCTTTAGTACTATTTCGGAAAGGATTCTGGGTTGAATATCTTATTATGCAACGTATTATAAAGACTTAAATCATTATGTTTTTTAGCTCACGTTGATATAACATTATTAATAGCGTGACATTTAGGTTATGACAAATTTCGTACAGTCTAATATTTTAAAGGTGTATACTTTATAATTTTTTAACAGAACATCGGATACGGTAGATGCTATGTATGCTAGTTATGTTAGTAAGGAGCGCTCTAGTAGAAATGTCTCTTTGCCGGTGGCGGTAGCGAGGGGGCGCGACGGCAACTTTCTACGCGACCTCGAATTGCTGCATTCACTTTCCTCACGACTCGGCACCGGTTACGCAAGAACTTCGACCGACATACCCGTATCACTATAATGAAAGCGCGCCACCGTAGTTCTGATGACATATCCCACGCTATCGCTAGGACAATACAAAACTCGTTAAGTGATCATATAAACATAAAAACTTGACAAATATTAACTTCGGCACTTTCATCTACTAAAGTACATTTGAATACCTTAAAATACTACACAACTCTTTGAAATGTTATAAAATTGTTTGCAAATTTTACGAAGGACAGATAAAAACGCCAGGTGCCGTGCCTCTTGCTTTCAAGGTCAGCGTTTCCTAGAGGTGCATTTAGGTTTCTTTTTATTCGCTGCATGTCCCTTCGTTGGAGCCGGATCGCGTGCGGCCAAACCAGTTTGGTGCCGTCCTCCACTCCACGAGTAAGGCAGGATAATCATTACACTTCTAAGTCTTGCGCCCATACTTCATAAAGATAATCCAAGATATTTTCTTATCTATCTACATGTTTATTTAAGTCACTATTTGGCGAAATATAACTATTAAATTAATTGTAATTTAATGTATGTAAGCAAAAACTTTTCCGTAAAACAAATTTAGTTTCTCATATATGTAGCTAGAAATAATAAAGAAAAGGTAAGTTTTTATTAGAAAGTAAATATCACAAGTTCATCATCATAATCATAAGTATGTAAAATTTAACTTTGAAATAAAAAAAATAGTATCATATTTAGTGGACTAGAAACCTAAGTGAGTACAACTGGTAAAGCAACACGAGCAAAACAATAAGGGCGGACTGCGAATTCGGCTTTTTCTTAGAAGCCTCCAACAACTGCAAAGCGCGCCAGCAGGAAGTGGGGAAGGACTTAGTTTATGTAACCTAATCACCTGCCGGCTCGAGGCCAGCTTCGACGGCTTGGAAAAAATCAAGGCCACGACAGGCCAAATGCGAGCTCAGCCCATACAATGTTATATCTAACCCTTCCGAGCGGTCATATAGCAGGATGTTGCATAATCTTTGTTGTTTTGTTATCCTCCGTGCAGACCGCGTCGGATTTTAGATTAGTTTTTTGTAAGCGCAAGGCATTTCTTATCCGGACTGCCAAGGAATATTAAACGTTACCACAAAAGTAATAGATTTCATTTTCTAAACATCAACGTTGAAAGGTATTTACGTATTGAGAAGTTTGTTACCAAATATAAACTGTTTCTTATTCTGATTACAAATTTCGTTTTAAATACACGTGTACATTTGCTAAAGAGTTTATAAACTTTGCTCGTCCAATTTTAAAATTTTTACCTTTTCCAACGTTACAAGAATGAAACTTTTAGACTAAATGGTCTGGATAGATTGAGACACCGCAAGATGGGGTCTCAACGTCTTTTAATATAGCGGGTCCGCGCTATTTCTTCTAAATATTTTCTCATGTTGGTTGATCTTAGTCGTCAAGTAAATTGAAGTTTAGATTGGGTTTAGCTCCTAACAATTTTCGTTTAAGTTAATCTTTCTCAATGTCGAATGCTTTTAATTTAACATTTCTAAAATATTTACCGCAGCTGTTATCGGAAACATGTGAGCTTGAATAACGAAGTAACAGTCTCGTTTTGTTAAAAAAAATATATTCACCGGGGGATTTCCATCGGTCGGAATTTCGTGGGTGAGCCGAGAGGGGCATCATCCCCTGCTTTGTGTCCGTTACCATGGCGACGTTAGCTATCTCTGCATCAATGAATGTATTGTTCTCACGTTAAACAAGGATTTACAATAGTTTATACGAGTGATTCGTCGTCCTGTTGATTTTATTTGGGGCAATATCTGAATTTATTGTTACTTTTGAATTTATTTGATGTATTTGTTTTTATTTTTCTTATTTTAAAATAGTTACAGTTAAATCCGAGATGACAGTGGGCGAAATACTTGAATCTTAAGATCAATGAATCAATTCCGGGTTATTTTATGTACTTTATTTTTGTTAAAAGATATTGAAGGAAAATATTGTCAATTTAAAACTGGATGTGTTGGATGAGCTTCTCCTTTTTCATCAACATTCATTGGAGTAGAGTAACCAAAAATGTATTCTTAGGAGTAATCATTTAACCTTTTAGTATTACATTCGATGGCTTTGTTTTATTAATATCATATCACATTTATATCTTAACGTTGTCTGTGGTGCATTTTTTAACATTCACAAACTGATACAGCTGCTTACGCTGTTGTTTCATAGATCTTATATATTTTGAAGTATTAACCTGCATTTTGGTCGTTTAAAAGAATAACTTTTGTTTGAATCCTTCTAATGAAATATCATCATAGTATAATTATAGTAATATAATTTGTTTCGTCAAATTAAACAGTTTTTTTTTTTGTTATAATATATGTATATCGCACAAATATAATACCAAAGTGTTTGTGCATATAATATAACATTGGGTCACTTGAATGGCTAGTTTTCAATTGAATGAAGTTATCCAGATAATATGTAATATCTAGGACGACCATTACATATTTTGAAACATAAATCTACAATTTTCATCTTTAAGTTATTCTCTAAATACTTGACTATTCATTTTTTAATATTATAAAATAAAATTGTTTTCATCTTAATAGTGATTTAGAATTAAGATTATATTGATATAGATATGTGAAAACTTAATTGATATATATGTATATATATAAAAAAAATATCAGGCATTTATACGACAGTATAGTTATTAACGAAGTGATTCATTTAAAAAGGATGCGAGTTAATTACTTTGCGAATAAAATATATAATCAGAGAAGTGTGCTGTTGGAAGCTATTTAAAATGGCGAAACGACAACTATTACAATACTTTAATAGACTTTTAGTCGCGTGCTTCGAGCAATAAATCTTACGACCCAACCTTTAGCGTACAAGTTTTATAGCCAGCAATGAGACGATGGGAATAAGTTTCATGCCGGAATCTACAAGTATAATGCGCCCGCGCCGCCCGACCATAATATTTTTCAAAAGATCGCCATGAATTATTTATTTCTCACGTACACACCATTACAATTATTTCTTTTCTACTTGAAGGTAACAACTCGTGAATAGTAAGTACCTACCTGTTGAACCCGCTCTTGTATAAGGTGAGCTTGGACTGGAACTCGTTTTTTAAATACCAAGAATGAAGTTTGTCTGCGAATGCTAGCTATAAATAGTATATAATGCGTATCGTTATACACTGGAACCTTTAATGGAACTTTTTTTTTGTTTTATGCAACAAGTATATAAGTATTAAGCTATAAAATTAAACAAGCCGTTTCACTCCTAAATACTGTTTATGTACTTAATATACAAACATATATTATTTCATACAACTAGAATATTTGAAGTGTATTGATTTCTGATGCTGTTTTATTTTTAGTGGTTATAATTCGCAATGTTTCGCATTGTTTTATTATTCGCGAGTATTGTTCATATTATCAAAAGAAGTTACGTCACGGCGGCGGATTGCGTCGTGAAAGAGGTAAACATACGGGGTGAACGGCCCGCTTCAACTTGACACATTTTTGGTCGGCCCAATTGTAGGGATCAGCGACCTGCTTGCGCAACGGGAACTTTGTTCAAGTAGGGCTCTGGGGCAAGGATATTCCTAACAAAGTTGGCGACCACAGGTTAAAAATATACATAAAATATTTTCACAGAAAACTAGAAATAATACAGCAAATGCAAACTGTTATTTAATCATAAAATGCCTTAAAAGGATATCTAAATCATTAAACCATTTTACGTTAATGAGTTTTTAAAAGCGAATATTTAAATTTTTGTTTTATAAATGAGCATTAAACTCTGCTTTATTAATTTGATTTTATTAGTTTCATCCTAATTAAGTAAAGGACTCACCAAACTAGTTTTATTCATTTTAAAACGAAACATTATAAAATTTTGTTTCGAAATATATTGCTCTTATTTAATGTATTCATAAATTTTATTCATAACTATGTTTTATCTGTAAAGAAAATCTAAATGTCTATTTAGAATAATTAACTAAGTACATATATACATATGTCTGGACTTATTATTTTTATTTATTTAAGAAATATCAAAAGTTAATTTTACTGTATCGAGATATCGTATATATACAATAGGTAGCTAATTTTATATACCAATATTAATCTAATAGTTTTTGTTAAACATACTTTAAACACTGCGTGGCCTCATTCTGAATAAAATACTTGAAGTACTCTCCCTTTTGTATATCGCTTGCATCACGAAGGGATGCAATAAAAACCAATAAAAAATGCAGGTAGAGGGTCTCGAGCGTCGACCCCGGGGTTTTTGAGTGACGTCATCATAACATTGCGTACGCGCATACAACGAATGTAACGCTACAAGATAGAATAATGTTAACCGTAATCGAAATATAATGGAATTTTGGCATATTTAGGTCATTCAACGGGATTCTTTACTCACAACTCTCATCAAGCATTAATACAATGAGATGGTGGCTTAGGACTAGAATAAAGACGCTATTATCTTTGTAAATTTATCGTTAAATATATATTTTGTATGAAATATGTTAAGAACTTGACGTATTATATGTGATTTGAAACAAAGTTTGCATGAAAAATCGGTTATTGTTTTCTTTTTTCGCTTCTTGTGTGTTTCTTTACAATTTGCACTGACATCCCGGTGCCAACGACCTCTCGACAGCTGTTTGACTATTGTGTATCTGTGACAAGTGCAAGATGGGCTGCCACAGGAACCATTCCGGTACACACGACCCGGAACAAAAGAGGCGTTGATAATGACATCATTACATTTTTCTTATACAATTGCTATAATGACCGACGTCTTGGATCTAACGTAAGTAATAAATAACATTTGTCGTAATTTGTTTTTAAAAGCCGTAGATTTTATTATTTTTATTAACAAGTTGCTATATTATAATAAAAACCGACTTTGTAAATCTGCTGTCCCACTGCTGGGCTAAGGCCTCTTCTCAACTTTTGCGGAGAATATAGATCTGCACATAAATTTATATTTTTATATTTACAATAGCTAATCAATTCACAATAAGCCTTTGTTAATATCTAAATAGATTCATTGAATAGATGCATAGCCTCGCTTTGGCTAAGCGAAAAATCCATTCCAATCCATTATTTTCCATTCTTATTCCACCAAATAAAAAATCTTTCGTGTGAGTGTTATTTTTATTAGGATTTATATGAGACCACCCTCGACATAAAATCTATCTTATTTAATAGAAAACATTTAATTCGCTTTGCAAAAGGCGAAGTGACAAATTTTCTACCATTATTCAACATTTACTGATGTTTTGGAATTATTCACATAAAATCCCCCATTTTAATTTGATCAAAATATCATTTAGTAAAGTAAGACCGTCGTGATAACCTCCTTGTTTTAATTATTTTTAATAATACATGGACAAAGATGAACATTCAAGAAGTTTGAATAGATTCCCTACTTGTATAAGGTACTGCAAAGAAATTTAAGCAGTCCCGAGTCACGATTTTAATGTTTCTATTCCGAAGTTGGGGCGTAGGGCATGAGGAAGCATAAATTTAGAAGAGTCGATAGCAACTCGGCTCTACAAACCCGCAACAGCTGTAGACGGAACGCCACGCCACTAACACATGCACGCACCCCTAGATCCGCACACAGATATACGACACGTAGACATAACGTAAACAGACTCAGGTTTATGTATACCAGATGCCCCTATAGAAAGAGACAAACTTAAAGTTAAACTTAGCGATAGAAAAAGAAAGGACGATTACAGAGTTCTGTTCGGTTTGACAACGTGCAGAGAAGTCTAATTAATGTAGTTGGAGGATTTGAAAAAATAAAAGGATGTATGCGACATTATTACAGCTTCGAAGTTCACGATGGAACTCGGAAAAAAAAACTTACTATGCACGCAGCTGTAAAAATATGAACAAGCGAACGTTCAAGTACGTTTTAAATGGGATCGCCTTAAATAGCAAATAAACGTTTCATAGAAGCGAGCTAACAGAAAAATAAACAGAGGCAGGCCGAGCGGCGAGGCCGTTGTTAATTAACATACAGATAGTTTAATAAAAGGCAGGAAACAGGCAGCGAGGGGAGTAGGCAATGAAGCGGTAAAAATAGAAGCGGGGGCGACACAGACGCGCAGGAATCGATCCTCCGAACAATGCGATGCATCGCCCGCGCCGTGCCAATCAATAATGGATGCCGCAGCAATTCCGTGCACACGACGATTTGCTAACGATCAATATTTTTATTTATAAATCCTAAGGTAAGGTAACCGCTTTCTAATATTCTGGGATAGGTAGTGTCTCTGAAAGTTTCTATAAGCTACAAATCGTGCTGGAATGTTTTCGCAAATATTTTGCGTCACTAAGGAATTTCTTCGCGATAAAATATTGATCACTGCTTAATCAATGTATAAACAGTTGTATTGTTTTAAAAGATACAAACTTCATAGCTTAATATAAATAATTTGATAACGATTAAGTGATAGCGGACAATAAAACATAAAGAATTATTGAGTTAATTTTACGACATTTTAGATATGAAGCGTTTCTAATTTTATTCCATAAAATGGATGATGGTTAGAGAATTAATGTATATGATCAATAAAGTCAGAAATTACTTTAATTAGAAATTATAATGACTTATGATCATTACTATAGGGGTAAAACTCACATTACTAGCAATTTGATAGCACCTTACGCCATAAGCTCGAATTAACTTAATTAAGAACCCAAAGAATGATTGCATTTCATATACAAAGAACAAATTTATAAATACAAGATCGTTCAGTGCCCGTAAAGCATTATAGCTGAGATGAGTTAGTTATAGAGCTAATAATTATAAAGTAAATAAAAATAATAATACAGTTGGTATAAAACAGCACAATTCATTTCACAAAAATATATAAAATATTTCTGGAGAATTATTTAAATACTATTCGTCTATATTGATATTGTGCACAATAAATATATAAGGTACAATTTAGTCAAGTGTCCGTTCATCGTGAATGTAAGTGTGAAAGTAATACGGAAGTCGACAAGAATGCGGGACACAACCCAGCTGACTTGCGTCCCGGTTATTTTAGTTAGCCAATTCGCAAGCACGTCGATGTTGAGTCAGGTCAGGTCCAGTCACAGGCACTCTACTGTAAGCCCTAAGTGATGGGGGAGCGAATATAGGTCATCAAGGGAACTCGAGTCTGCGGTGCGGAAAGCAATTTTTGCTTTCAACCGCATTTTGTCATGGCGTTGTAAGTATCATGTGCGAAGTTTATCAACGATGCGAAAAACATTGGGGCAGGTCGAGGTTAACGCCCTTCGCTCATATCGTTCACCTTATCTACTCATTAAAATATTACCTATATTAATTTCGTTCGTTCTTTGTTTTAAAAAATGAAACGGGGAGTCGGGGCTAGCGTTTTCTTTTTCTAATCGAGTTCTCGGGTTACAAAAAAGGTGTTTCTTGTAATAAGCGCGTTCAACTCTGTGGGAACGCTGCAGGGGCTCACCGCAAGCGCCAGAACAACGCAGCTTGATTCAGCGAAGCAAAACCGCGTCTAGACATTACCTGTATGTTAATACTCCCATTATACGCAGATCTGCAATATCCTCTTACTTTCCTTTACATTCGAAGATTTAGTAAACGAAGAGGCTCTCCTGGAGGTCTCTTTAGACCGGCGGCCGCCGAAAATTAATGCTCTGTCGATACAACTAATTTTGTTTTTGGCCGTACTTTCCGTCTAACTCGACGGGCGGTCCGTAAAAATAATGTTAATTCGAATGAAACGAAATCGCAGGATCGAAAAAAAAAGCATTTTTGTTTAGATAATTTTAATTAAATATAAAATCGCTTTCATTCCATTTTTATACAAAGTGTTATTGTGTACAATTATATCATAAACAAGTTCTATGGCCGATAATATTTTCACCTTGCGAAGAGAGTATAGCACGTCTAGATATGAGTCAGTGAGGTAGTCACGAACCCTTTGTTATCGGCGGTGGCGTGGCGGGCCGACTAGCGGGCGGTCGAGCGGGCGGGCGCGGGTAAACGGCCGGCACAAAGGCGGTCGGACGCGGCGCCCTTCAACCGTCGGAGGCCTTGGCTGCATTTAGACGCGGTTCGACAAACTCTACGCCATTCGTTTTACTTTTCATCTTGTATCCAGACCTTTTATTGCATTACTTGCCATCGGAATGTCGCTATGTGAAACGCCCAATAAAATCGTACGATATCCTATAGGAACGTTAACTATGCCGATTCATGGATTTCTTCTAGTGAGGTCACCAACCCGAGGGACCTTGGCCGATTTTAAACACAGGTTCGATGATCGTTTGGATCGCAGGAACGTTTTATAACTTTCACGCTCGACGATAAAGTTTATGTCCGAACTTGTTTCCTTATGATGTCGGTTATAAATACGTACCAGCCAGATGGTACATTCGTGTTATTAAAAGCTATGGAAAATATTTCGAGAAAGATTTAAAACGTTCTTTACTTAATTCTTACATTGCATAAATCCTTTCACTATATAAATTTTAACAATTATTTGAAGTGTCACAAGCAATAGTCAATAAGTGAAGATTTATAAATGACTTGGTGCATTTCTTCTGGGTACAATCCTTAGTATTGTTGTGTGCCGATTTGAAGGGTTAGTGAGTCAGTGTACAAGCACAAGGGACATAATATTTTAGTTCCCAAGTTTGATGGCGGAGCGTTTAATATTTCTTACAGCGCTAATGTCTAAGGGCGGTGACCACTAACCATTAGGTGAAAAAATTTACTGTATACTACCCAATACAATAAAAAATACAATTACAAAGACTTGAACTCAGTCAATTAGTTTCAAATAAAAATGTAAATGCACAAACAACATTGCAACAATGACAAATGAACCAATTAGCAATTATAAATCGTAACAAAATCAAACAAAACGGTAACAAGTAAGCAATTCCTTAATTCAAACGAGCTGTGACAGGAACTGATGTCCTAGCAGACCTTGGCCGAATTTAGCCGGGTTCAACGACCGATCTCGGGTCGCTTTCTCCCGCACGCGCGGTGCAACAATGCAGTTTAACTGCCAGGTTTACTTTAGGAATATTTACGGTATGACATCGTTTTGAACTCGCTTTCGGAACGTGTGTATTATATATTTTTCCTTATTAATATCCTAATATCGCTTGTGATCGCTAATATTTTATTATGTATTTTTAATTGTTTGGTGTCGCGAATGTTTTTGTTATCTTACTTATCTTATTAACATCGATTGTGAATTGCAACAACTTCACATCAAAATGTAAGAAAAGGTCTTTCGGTCAGTGGATTTTGGTTATTTTTGAACGTAGAACATACTAGAACACATCGATTATTATTATAATCGTCGTTTGTACCAAAGTGTTGATATTGTGTCTGTATTTAGTTGTTTTCAAATTTCTATCTATAATTAAAGCCATACAAAAATATCTTAATCATCATTCATAGTGGTGAGTGGAACATTCATGTGTGGTGCAAACGTTTATTAAATAATATAGGATAAATATTACAAAATTTAAAAAAAAAACAGATTCTATTAAACTAAACAAATGTTAGGTACATACTTTTCTTTATTCAAATTCCGCGCACGATCGTACAAAAAACAATGAGTAAGTATGTTTGAAATATATCTTCAGTCATTTAGTAATTTGAAAGGAAATTGCAATGTTTATGGGTCGAAACGAGGTTAAAGTTTTTTTACAAAGCTATAAATTTCGTGCGTTTGAAAAAAAGGATCGTTGACTGTCAATGAGAACACGAATTATTTAGATACTGACGTACACAAACAGGATCCATACCTTACTGATTTCAGTGTGAGATATTTTTATAGATATATTTGATTTTGATTGGGTTGATATCATTTTGATATTTTGTCTAAAATTACATCAGCATAATTTATATACTCGTATTACTATATTGTAAATAATATATCAATTTCTTATATGTATAAACTTTTCCATGTAACGCATTTTGTGTTTATGGTAAATATTTCTAAGAACGTGATAAAACATATATAACAAGAAAATCAATATTTATTTACTTATTTAGTTATAAATATATTGTATACCTATTGTATCATTATTAATAATTGTCCGAAATACAAACGCAACTTTGATCTTAAACGAAAGTTACACAGACGGATATAGAAACAAATCAAATTGTAAAACTTCTAAAGTTGCGGAATAATGTGAAAGCGTTCCTTAGCCATGAGACGTTTTTGGAGAATTTTCATGGGTTTTTTGTCGGCATGAGTTTATAGGTACAGCACGTGAATTCTAACTGAAGATTGCGTGTTCAATCCCTGGCATACATCCTGATTTATCATGTGTTTAATTTTTGTTTATAATTCATCTCGTACTTCGTGGAGGAAAACATCGAAGGAAACCTGCATCTCGCGTATGATAATCTTCCACACGTGTATTCACCAACCTACATGGGGTATGAGGAATAAGCTCGAAATTGGAGCTGTAAATAGGAATATTAGTCTATCCGGAACAGCATTATCTAACAAGAATTGCTAAATTTTTTATTTTTAATAAAGATGATTCCTTATTTACCCCTTTATACAAAGCAAGCGTCCATTACTTAAATTATTTTATGTTTATAGAAATAACAAATGAAGTTACTTTTTGCGGTATTTTAGTACTAATGGAGTTTTTGAGTTTGTTTATGATATACAAATATAAAAACAACATTTTAAATTGAGATGAAACATTTGTTATATAAATATCTTCGCTTAAAATATTGGTTCCATTATAATAGCGGTATGCTTTTGGCACTCAAAGGTTTTTAATGTTTGAACATTTCGTTGTAAAAACTTTATAATATTTGTCTTGTTTTAAAATAAAACCTACAGATTTAGAAAGGGAAGGATATAAAATGAGAGAGAGGTAAATGTTTTAATTTTGGGAACGCTGAAATATAACCTTTTAAATATCACAGATAAATAATACGGGAATATGTTTAACCGTTCTGAGTATTTATTATAAACGTTACCCGTTTACATCGTTACAACGTTTTCTAAGATGATAGTCTTTTAAATAAAATATATACACATGTATTTCGAAATACAGACATTTTTTATGACATTATAACCGCACTAACATAGACTTATGGTGCATAGGTTAGTGTGGGTTTCCTCAAGGTGTTTTCCTTCACCGCGAGATTAATTATAAACACAAATTAAGAAAGAAAATTCTATGATTCTTGCGTGGGATTCTGCCTTTATAATTCAAAAGCAAAAAGGCGGGCTATCGGTATAATATTTATATGTACATGTCACATTTTAAAATTGGTGTTGTGTTGATTGAATTTATTAATGTAAATTAAAAGCTTTTTATATCATAAATGTGATATATTATAAAGTGATAAATTAAAGCAATTGGTTGGCTACAAACATTATTCCTACGTACTAGTATTCTCGAGATAACTCGCGTAAGTGTTTGACCACTTGAACCGTCGGAGTTAGTTTCTCGACTATGCAAACACACATTCAGATCTAATATCGTGAAATTGACTTTGAATCTCTAAGCCGTATATTTATAAATATTTTAAGATTATACATTGATTGATTTCGCTATTAAATTATTTCTTATTTAAAGTTGCTATAATTTATTTTTAACGTTGTAGTAAAATCATATCAATAAAACACAAACACACACAACACACATAAAAAAATATAATAAATACGTAAGCATGTAAAATTTTAATAGAAGGAAAATTGTAAACTTTTCGTATAAAGATTGTAGAAATGTAAAAATAGTTTAAGTTTATCTTGATACACTACGATTATGTTTAATTTTGTAATACAAATATATTTAAATATTAAAATAGATTTAATGAAATATGGATGAGAAAAAATAATTTGTATGTGGTAGAGTCACGACGCGGGAAAGATGCTAGTAACGGTAGAACTCAAAAATACTTAACGCGAACACTTGAAGGATGGGGTAGATATAAAGGCAAACAAATTGTTTATTTAAGATATTAATATTTGTTCGCTGAAGTGGTTTGACCTTCGAAACGGTCCTTCAGAGGGAACCAATTCACTGGGAATCAAGGTTTATTTGCAAACAAACATTTAAATGTGATTTCGGAGATGTGGCGGAAAAATATATTTATATATATTTTGGTTTTATGTTTAATATTTCATTTATATTAAACTTCATAGTTATATGGTCTCAAGTTTTTTTTTTTTATCGCTGGAAAAATGCCTTTAGGCGTTTCCCCCACATGGCTTGGCGGTGCGTCGGCGCTCTGAAGGCGCCGGAATACCCACTAAAAAACGAGCGGTACCCACTCCGTCGTTTCGGGGGACGTCACGGGATCGCTTGCGCATACTATAAAAATAATAAAACATCCACAAATGTTGACGAGGTCTAGCAATGTGTTACTTTAATGATTATAATAAATTAATTTATTTCTATATTCCATAAGTTATTCGTGGTATTTCGTTTAATAGTTTTTGTTAGTCACAGTAAAATGTCAAGGATTCTAACGAGTTTTATTACCTTCGAGCTATGGTGTGAATACTATTGTCATAAATCATAACATGAATATCGCAGGGACATATACTTTGATCTTACCAATAACTATTAAACTTCGCACCAGCAAGTCTAGTTTTATTTTTAATAAAAAGTGGTTAAAAATGTAGATAATTCTCGGAGTTTTATTACAAGCTACATGAGAGCAGTAGATGAAAAATTTGCAGCTTCATAAGAAACACAACTCAACGTATTTTCTTTCGTCTACTTAAGATAACATTACCAAGTACTTGTGTTTGCTAATTAAATAAAAAAATGTACGTTGATGTTTTTAAAAGAAAGAGAATTTTCTTCAGTATCTCTATATTGTGTATTAATATACTATAAATCTTGTAAAATTTATATTTCTTCTAGATTTTGTATTATTGTACGTACATATCTTTTATTTATGTAATATATTTTTTCTTTCTTCGGTATAATAAACGAAATCTGTTTGATACATGTGCACGCGAGAGATGTAAGCTTCTTATAATTTGCTTTCCTTTAAAATTATTTGTAATTCTTTTCTACGTAAAATAAAATGTTGAATAATAATATTTGTAACTTTGCTCGTGGTTATTCGGTCATACTCGAACGAATATATGTTATATTTTAATATTCACCTATAGAAATGACTAATTCATAATTGTATTGAATAATAGGAAGAATATAAATAACACATTTCTCTTTATCCAAACAAATCTTTACAGTTGTGTTCATGCATTTGTCAGACCATGCCTACAGTATTAGTTGTCTTGGTAACGTGGTCTTGAAATTCGATATTCAAAAATAAGGCCAGTAAAAATAGACGTTTTTTTAGTCAACTTTGCACTTAATCACCGATCCAATTCTTTTTATATGGTTTAGGATCACTTACTGAGCATAAAATCACAAAACGCTGACAGAGCTTCAAGCGCCATCATAAAAAAATGTTTTTGGTCGATATCTCGGAAACTATGCACTTTAAGACAAAAGTCACAGAGACATTATTGTAGAGAATAAAATTTCGCATCTTTTGTTTCAAGTAAATTTTTTGTTAAAACTTATCGTTTACAATTTATGGCCCACTGTTAAATTCATTTTTACTGGCCTAAATGAAATCAATTTATTTCTTATATATCTTTTTTTTATATGTGTCTTGTTTAGATTAATAATAGAATATTTAATGAGCTAATAATTGGCTAGAATATTTAATTCTGTAAATAAATGAAAAAGTTAAAGCTTAATAAGTTTATAACACATAACTAACGTGAGAATATCCTCTGTGACGTAAGTGTTAAAATGACTCAAAGTTTTAGTTGACATAAAACATGGTAATAAAGTTGGATGCAAAATGGTCGCTGTGACTGTTTTCATTGTCTGTTTACAAAAGTAATTAAATCTGAAACTACATTTGTAAAACATATTTTCTTTATTAAAAGATTTGCACAAAATAAGCGTTTACGATCCACAATATTGAATTTTAAGCACAAGAACTATAAATTCAAATCTATTTATGATTCTGGTTACAATTAATACTTCTAAAAATGTATCTTTCTATTATTTTTAATGATGTAAGTAATATAAAAACAAAATAAAATCTTTTCTTAAAGAATCAAATTTCACGTTTTCACGCCTTTTAAGAATAATTCGTATATATTTCGGTTTTGTTTACAATTTAACAATGCAAATCACCGTATATAACCTCAAAAACATGTTGCGTTCCCAAGAATGTTTATTTGCTTCACGTTTCTGGTGTTCTCGTGTCGTTTTCGTGTCGTTATCGTGTACAAGCACCGACTGTAGCTATAATTCTCCATTTTCCCCATGACATTAAATTTTATGTTCAGTTTTATACACGGCTATATTGTTTAACCGATCTCGCGACCATGTACGGTAGATCAAAGATGGCTTCCGGTTGTCCGTAATGCCCATTCATAAGTAGATACATATTATATCAATCAGCGTACAAAACGCACAATGAATTGGTAATATTTTATGTCATTTCCTCATACGGCAAGATATCGCTATGAATATTAATGTATTATAATTGGTTTTGAGCAATTTAATGCCTATTCTCCTTGGATTGAATTGAAAAAGTTAATTAGCAGCGAAATAAATTCGACAATGCCTTGAAATTAAATAAGAGTATAAGCGGAAGACAGTTGATGTAATAATATAAAATAAGCATTATGCTAATACATGTAAAGTTTAAATTTGTTTGAACGAGTCAACCTTAGTAGCTCTCAGTTAAGATTCGAAACCATATTTTTGTTTAAATAGTCCATTAATTGAGATTATATAAAATGACGCTATGTCCTCAGGCGGAGGAATAACGTCTAAAGCGAGTAAAACCGCGTGGCGGTTTTTGAATAACGGTTATTTAGAGACTAAAATTAATCGTATTTATTTTGCCACAAAAACTGTTAGAAATATATAATGTATCAATCTGGTTGCTGTCGTAAAGAGTCAACTAATTATTATGTAGTATTCTCGAGTCTAGTAAATGTATATTAACGATATATTGCAGGCTATGTACGTTGAACAACATCTTATTTAAACAATATAAAGTAAATTGTACAATTGCCAGCGACATTAGATAAATCGTTGAACTCCATTCTTTTTATTGTTTCTTTATCGAGTGCGCGATTCCGCTAATTACTCAATTATTCTGCAACAAGCCAACTAAGAACAAAGATTACTTTAGAAATAGTAGATTTCGATTTATCCATCCATAACGTGAATAGTAGACATAACATATGACAATGGATAGAAATAAACGGCCTTACTTATTAAAGTTGCTTAGGGGCTGCTAAGATAAACACTGTTTTCTCTTTCTGACATGTTTTACTTGACATTCGAAAGAAGAAGATAGCATTACTTGACTAATTACTCGCTTAACAATGTTTATAAGTATAGCCGAAAGTGATGAATCAATTTAAGAACATTAAGAGACACCAAAGCCAATTCGATTAGCAAGTATATATATTTGAATCAAATTTTGTTTGTATTGTGTAGATATTTTGTTGTCCTTATTTTCATTTTTTACAAAAATTTATTCACAGACATTTGCATTCGTGTCTTGAGTAATATTTGGCTTGTTATTTAAAAAAAAACTTCATACTATTCTAAACTGTTTCAAAGGAATATGACATATAAGTTATATTTAATTAAAGAACACACACACCCTGTGTTCACATTCTCTTCAGGTACAGCTTAAATGAAACGGACACCTACAAATATACATTAAAAAACTTTCACCTCTCTATAACAGAATGACGTGACGTGAGCTGTGGTGTCCTTCTTTGATAACGCATGGTATGAAACGCCTTTATAGCATCTATGATTGTCATTTGTAATTTCGGTATCTTCAACAGAAAAATGAAAGGCGTTTTTAAGGCAAGCACATTCTAGCCTAGACCTCATAACTCTAAATCATGCATTATTGTCAGTCGTGCTTGCTGATTATTTTTAATTTTATTATAAATACATGTTTTATATCGTATAGTTTTATTGAAAGCTTTTCTAAAACACCCTGTTCTAAGGTAATATTAAATTGCCACAATTCCTTCAATTACAGATCGACAGATAACGTCCACGTACATATAAATATATAACGTAATTTATAAACGATGAGCGACACCGGCATTAATCATAATTTGCTGAATGCATTGCTGATGAGATCATTACAAGGATCAAAGGAAACGACAGGAACATTCAGTGTTGCCAACGCTACGTTACAATTTATTATAAGAGAAAGTGATCACTATATACTTATAAGAAGTTGAAATTAACTAATTATCAAGAAGAAACTATAAATTAATATTTATTTGTTATTGGTTATTAATTTGTTTATTGACACTATGTTGAGGTGAAAGCGACGATCTAGCGAAAGTAAAACGCGTTGTGCACTCAATGTTCTGACGAGAACTTCTAGCTAATTAGACGTGCACAAAAAGACTAGTTCGTCGGAGCAAATCTATCGTTGAATCGTGATTCATAATTATATGTTGTTAGATAATTCAATATTTATAAAGTAGTTTTATTTTTATTTTTAACTAAGTTTTTCAAGTGATGTGTCATGGTAATAAGGCGGTATTAATTAAAAATTTTATGGTCTTCTTTTTTATATAAATTAACTTACTTCAAAATATATATTAATGACTTAATTTTTTTAAAAGTTTTTTACGGTAGATAGTTCGTTAGCCTAGCTATTAATAATTTGTCATTATTATATTATTTTTTTAATCCTATAGTTTATAATTATGATTAGTTCTCAAAGTTTATTCGTGTCACGAGATGTAGATAAACGTAGCGCCATCTATCGAAAGTAACATTGAATATAGGAAAAAATACCGTTTTGGCGATAAGTGGTGATAAGTAATTGAACAGATTTATTTGTATTTCTCATAATATTTTAAAATTAAAGTATCTTTTATTTATAGCTTATCTTGGCTTTTATTATTAACTTAATTTAGACATTCGGGAATAATAAAATTTTACATATTATGTACTTATAACGCTTATTAATAGCATTATTTTTGTATTATTTATATAATTTATGTTTTACGTGTTAAAGTTATGAGAGCGTTATATATAAAATGTGAGCAAGGTGACGTAGCACGCAAGTTCAATCTACGGCACGATTCCAGTGTTGTGCCGGCTTGAACTCAAATGCCCAGTCAAGAACGTTCGTTTACCGCACGCCATTCATAACGAGTACTAGTTACACCATCTAGCGGTCAATGTCGGCACGTCGTGATATCGTGTCAAAGTTTTGGTATGTTGTAATAGATGGCGCTACGTACAGTAAAAATTTAAGAATCGTTTTATAAACATCGTTTCTTATTTATAATTATTTATAGAATCACCTTAACCATAAATATTAAATTATATGACCAAATTATGGAATACTTTATTTAAACAAAAAACCTAAAGTAAATTCAGTGTTTCTCCGTTACTTGTATTGTTTTTATTACTTCTTTAATTAATTATGCATGCATAACAAACTATGTAATTTTATAAATTGTACTCGGATGCAAGACAACAGAGTGTAACGACTCAGGGTTGGTTGGTTTAAATTAGCACCATTTGAAAGTGATCTCATCGAGCCATTACTCATTGGCCGTCAAGTAAACTGGCCTAATGAAATTCGATGCGTTCAACTGCTGTGGGCCGCGGGTACAATAAATTGTCACATATTAATCTTTATTGTAACGCAGTAAGAGCTATGAATTGCTGTTCGCGGTGTGTGTCCAATGGGTATTGCTATTTTAAACCAGAGGACTTTAAGTTCCAACGAGTCAAGTGCAATAACGCCTCTGTTTAATGTTTTGTGAAATTAATTAATGCGAAAACTTGTCGTGATAGCTGGCGTTATATATAAATATTAGAAATTGAATTTGTCTTATGTTAGTAGTAAAGTTAATAATAATTAATTAAGACATCATTTGAAAATTGTTTCGAAGTAAATTTTGTATTGTCCAGAATATAACCTAAAGTATTAGTTAACATTTATAATGAACGGATTAAAATTTAACTCTTTTCAAACTTTACGTTTTGTTTCCGTTGTTACATTGAGACATTAGCGAAATATCAAATAACAATAGAGGGTGCGTGCTATTGTTTTGCAACACCACGCCCTCTTGCGGCTACGAAGCGGAAAATACTATATAGCATTGTACTCACATTATTGTCGTTGCTTTCATAACTTTAAATTTGTTTTATGTGCCTTTATTCAGTGATTGAGTTAGTCTACATAGACTACGTATCACATTAATTATTATAAAGCGCGATTTGCTATTGCTTCTGTTTTATGAATGATGTACAAATATATTGTTATATTTGACAATAATATTTCAATTAAAAAAATAGGTAGAATGACGGATGAAGAAGCCAATTACCAACAAAATCAAAACCAATTACCGTCTAATAATAATAATAATGCAAAGACCTTCTGAGACAATGACAAATAACACACAAATTAAAAAAAAAACTTGACAGCGAATTCGTTATATTAGAAGCCAACGTGTCTCTTTGGTCGTTGGCTAGCTTTTGGTATGTGGTCACTTTCGCCCATAGACATTGGCTTAAGCTTAAACCACTGCTTTCACCGCCAATTCGCCAACAGCCCTTGGACTTAGCATGGTATGTCCGTTATGTAATTACACTAGCTACCTTTCAAACTACCGGTAATTTAACCTACGTAAAGGAAAGTATAAGGTTTTATTAAATATATTATTGCACCACGATCCCAGTCCCCATACTTGTCTCGATTCAAATTGGAGGGCGGTGTCGAGGCTCACCGCGACACTTTCTAATGTAATGAATATTCACATTTCTCTTGCGGTTTAGTATCTTGTTAAGTGGGCGTCCTGAGATGTTGAGATATAATACTCCTTGTTTGTACACCGAGGGCATTACAGTAAAGTAAAAAGTAAAGTAACAGCCTGTGAATGTCCCACTGCTGAGAGCTAATTTCGTGAATTTGAGTGAAATTTGACACATGCAGGTTTCCTCACGTTTTTCCTTCACCGTCAAGCACGAGATGAATTATAAACACAAATTAGCCACTTGAAAATTCAGTGGTGCCTGCCCTGGTTTGAACCCACGATCATGGGTTCTAGCCACTGGGCCATCTCGGATTTACAGTGTGTCCGAATTTTCCCGAATTCGATTATTTTGTAAGCGTCATCGAGACACGACTAGTGTATGTAAATCAAGTGTTGTGCGCGTTGATTTCCATACAAGACATACAAATTTATCTGTATACATTTGACTATGAATATCAGTTCAGAAAAAGTAACTACTACGCTTCTCGCTGGTTTATCCAAATCTATAATCAAAACGAGTCGTAGCTTTATATTCAATTTAATCCTGTAAAATAATGATTCAAGACTGCTCATAAAAGCCTCCTTAAATCTGTACTTATAAGAAATGATTGAGAACTTCATTTTGTAATGCATAACTGAAAAAACTACTAAACCAATTATACATAAATAAGGTCCTCCAGACCGATTTCGGTCACGGCGGCCAATCTTAAGAGAGATAGCCAACTGCGCAGGACATATTATAGTGCACAAGTGTGTGCGCAAACACAGGTGCACTCTCTTTTCCTTAGCTCTCATAATCCGATGGGACGGCAATCCGACACGACCGGAAAGAGTTCAGGCGCAGGACCAACGGCTTAACGTGCTTTCCGAGGCACGGGAGTGTACACACTTCCAACTTCCAGACTCCGGGCTGCTACTGAGAATTTTCTGACAGAAAAACCCAATAACTATATTGGCCCGACCTGGGAATTGAACCCACCGGGTCTGCGGCCTTATATCTAGCCACTAGACCAACGAGGCAGTCATACATAAATATATCAGTAGTAACAGTGCGTTTCGAAGATGATTTTAGTATATAATATTATTATATAAGAAGCTGCGCTTCCCAGGTTTACCCACTTTAAAATACTATTGACGGGCGAGATTTTATGTTCAGTTAAGGAATAGTTTGTCTAATAAAGTGAACATTTGTAATATCATTATTAATATTCCGGTTCATTAACGTTAATTATCGAGGTGCGCTCGACATGTTTCGGAAGAACTACGGTTCCCACATTACGGAGCGGACGCGTCGAATCACGTTGACGGTCGACAGCTTTTTAGTAACGTATCTTTGCAAAACATAAAAATAATAAGACATTTTATTAAAACGGGTTGAATCTTTAACACATTTTGAATATTATTGTGAACATTTTGTTGTGCTTATGTACATATATATATATTGCATTTTAAATAATACAAAAGTTAGATTTAGTCTGAATGATAGGATTGTTGTATTTGTTGATTTTTTTCAAAGCATATAAACCCCTAACGCGTGACTTTATTTGGGCACTAAATACATTACCTTTTACCTTTTTTACCGATCGATGAATAAAGAAGATCGTTCAAGATTCCGCTTACCTGAAACAAGACATGTATTTTTAGATATTTTATTGGCAAACGAATCACACATATATATCTTTAAAAGGTTGTTTCTTGAAACGATATATTTATTTATCTATAAACATATAAAACCTTTTTAGAACTAATACTGATGATAGAGGTCGTAAATTATCTAACACAAAGTAATAAAATATATATTTTGAGTTCGATTCTTTTTTTGTACTGATCGTTGTCTTACTTAAGCTTGATTTGAAAAAAATAATTAAACCTGTTACGTACTTCTATAATATACTACATACATATACGTATAGTATATAATATATAGTATCTCTACTACTAACAAGTAGCGAGCTTAAGTGCTTCATATACTTTACTCGTACTACTATATAATTGCTATGTACTAATGATAAAAACAGTTACATATTGCGTCATTTGGTTCCTTTTTTTGGCTCTTTGAACTCCGAGCACACTCCGACTAGTCTGGAAATATTTTTTATACCAGCATTAATAAAACGCAGACATGTTTAATAAAAAACAGTTCATATTTTCATAGAGTTTTTATGTTTAATTGACATTTTGTTAACGTTTTTATGTATATTGAATCATAGAGAATTATTTCTATATATTATCTATAGTTCAAAAAAACCGAAATATAATTGAAATTGTTATAATCTGTACAGATGTGTCGATCATATGTTGAAAGTGGTTTTCGATTCCAAAAAGACGATTAAATCTAAATTTTGCTCACACTTCTGTTATTATTGACAATAACATATCTTTAGGTACTAATAGTTATTGTAATTTGTTCAAAATTCCCGCCAATTGAAAGATTTTTATTTTTCATATTAACTTATTTAATGTAATCACTATCAAAACGAATAAAATTATTATAATTTTAGGTATTTTATGATACACGTCGTTTCGACCATTACGAATTGTGCTTGCGTTTCTTAAACATTCTTTAGTTATATATTAAATTATATATAAAAAAGGACATAGAAGTGGCATGATTAGATGCGAATAAGTCCAAGAAATCTGTTGGCTCGAGACATTTATTGCACAAAAATGTTTCAGTGATATTAAAAAAGTCAGATTTGCTTAGACATAAATACTTGCATCTGTAAAATACAAATATTCTTATTTTCTCTTCAAGTTAAGTGAATAGCTCGCATAAAGAATGGAGACACGAATAGCCTAGAGACATGCCTAGAACTTTCACTTCGCTAGGCTATTGAGGCCGAGATAGAGATGTAACTAACTATTACTTATATGAATTCGAGACTAGTGGTTAGTACAATATGAAAACAGAGTGAGCTACAAATTATTATTCTTTGTTCAGTACGGTTT
Organism: Nymphalis polychloros; assembly: GCA_905220585.2. NCBI lineage: Eukaryota > Metazoa > Arthropoda > Insecta > Lepidoptera > Nymphalidae > Nymphalis > Nymphalis polychloros. The sequence goes on from HG992247.1 coordinate 9,941,034, forward strand.
ATACTGTAGCGAATTTCCAAGCGCATTCAAGGCTGAAAATGCCCTTTAAATTGACTCGACCTCGCTCAGTGGTCGTTAACGCTCTTCGCTTTTACGGATAGTTAAATTTCTATTGTGAGAATGAATTTATCTGCGAAACATTAGCCATTTGTATTTCTAGCGTAAATGTAGCTTAGTCCACGGAGAGCGTTTTAGTTTAAAATTTAAAACAACATTAAACATGGCATTTGGATGCATGCTATTTACGTTTAATACACGGTAACAATACGTACTTGATATTAGACAGATATGAATATTTGCAGGAATCTAAAAAGGTGCGCCCAGATCAGCATTAGATATGGTTTTTGATTTTAAAATATTAAAAATACTTCTATTGTGCGGAATTATTAGATTTTTTTTATTTTATTTTATAGGTAGGCGGAAGAGCATTTGGGCCACCTGATGGTAAGTGATCACCAACGCCCATAGACAATGGCTTTGTTAGAAATGTTAACCATCACTTACATTGCCAATGCGCCAACAACCATGGGAACTAAGATGTTATGTCCCTTGTGCCTGTAATTATACTGGCTCACTTACCCTTCAAACTGGAACACAACAATACAAATCACTGCTGTTTTGCGGTAGAATATCTGACGAGCTTGCACAAAGCTCTACCACCGAGGTAGTTCTAATTCACCACTTAAACTTGAAGCCTCTCTGGGGATGACAATAGCACAAGGGTCAAAATTAAGCCTATGACGTTTACATGTCGGTTTGTGTACCGTTTATCTTATATTGCTATAAAATATATACATTCAAATCAAATAATTCAACTAATACCAAACGAAGTTCGATAAAATTCTTCCACGTTTTTACCCGCCAATCCGCATTGAAACTGCATGTTGGATTAAGTTTTAAAAGTCCCCAAGACGAGGCCATAACTCAACTGTTCGACTTTAAGGACATAACTGTTAGAGATATATCAAATGAGATTCCGTTATGTCATGTATAGACATAAACTTGAAATATAACATTTTAAAAGCGTCCATCAAAATAAAAATCTTACATAAAACGACTTCAAACGTCGAAAGCTCTATTCAGTACGAAATATCTGCAGCTTACATTGCGAACGGTGCAATACAAAAGATTAGCGTCACACTTTGTGCAATACGAAATATCAAATATCGAAAATATTTACTGCGAGGCATTCTTTCAGTTTAATTTTGAAGGTGAATTTTATTTGTACATAGGTTTACGGATTCCAAAAATTCTACTAAAACACGTCGTTGACACTAGAGTTTAAAATAATTTAAAAACAACGAATTTAACAATTAACAGTTTATATAAAGAATTTTATCATTCAATTGTAAGATATGACGTCAATTCACTAATTATTTGAAACATAAAAATAAAGTAACGTACATCAATATTGCCAGATTTTTCTAATACAAAAATATATTATTTACATTTTAACGTACATATTAAACTTATAATAAAGGAAATTGCTCCTTTTATAGATATTAGGAATATTAGCCATGTCTTTCAGAAAAATGTATTTCTTTTTTATTTTACACTTGGGTTTCTGTCTCTAAGTTAGGCAATTTACGCCTGGCTTATAGGTAATAACCGACTGATACACATAGTTTTTAACATAATTTTGTAATAAACATATGAATGCATAATATTTACTTTTATATAATACGCCTAGACTCAGGGCGAGAATCGAACTTGTAACACCGGAGCGGAAGGTAGGGTCACCGCAAAATGCGCCAGCGGGCTAGCCTAATACATGTCTAATGCTTAATGAATGTTTTTCATTTAATATTTCATGTTACTTTATATGATCATGAACGAGCTATGTACAGTTAAAAGAGCCTCATTTTTCAGTTGGAAGTTTATTTATTACTAGACGTTACGTCAGTGCACTGAATGTTCTGGAGCGCTGCAGGCGGGCGACTCGCCCTTGAATACGGATGAGGTGCTCATGTGTATCTATGCAGTGCAATCGAAATGTTCATATTTATCGATAACATCGATAAGTTTACTTTTTATCGATATTTTGGGTAAGAGATTAAACTAGGAAACGGGTTTACTAATTATGGTAGGAATGTGGGAGTCATCCCTAGTTCAATTGTTACTTATATACAGTGGTGGTTGTATAATTAGAAACACTACCAACGGTCCTTGACATTATTAAAGATACTTCACCGCAATCGTTTTTATTTTGAAATTAAACAATAAATAGGACAACAATATGTTCAACGATTTATCATTTATTAGAAAAACAATATAAATCCCATTACACAAGTGCTGTTTCAATATTACATTACGGACAAACATTTAAATCAATTTTAAGGTATGAACAATAATGGTCAACTAATTAGAAACAACAACAAAAAATATAAAAAACAATATTTTTTTTAAGTATTAGTAATTAGTATTGTTATTTACGAAATAGCTACTATCCACAGCCTACCAATAGTTATAATTAATATTTAGTGGCGTATCCCTTATTTTCAATAACAGCACTGCAACGACGTGGCATTGATTCAATCAATTTCATACATTTTTCAACAAATGCTTCATATAGTTCGTTTTGACTGGTGTTACGTTTGTTTCAGACTTTCTTTTTAACAATATATCAGAGATTTTCTATCGGGTTTAAATCCGGACTATTTGCTGGCCAGTCTAAAACGGATATACGCTGTTCGCTAAGGAAATATTTGACGCTATTGGCCGTGGCAAATGATCGTTCGAGTAGGGAATCATTGTGTGCTCTAAGATATTTTTGTATTGCCATTGATCCATTATACCGCCACCGTGCTTGACTATACTCCTTGTGTATTTATAATTAAAAGCATTGTTTACATGGCGTCTAACATACCGCTTTCCATCGGAATTTATCATATTTATTTTTGTTTCGTCTGAAAATAACAATTTTTTCCATTCTCGTACCGTCCAATTAACATATTTTATAGCGAATAATAATCGCTTTTTCGGTGTTGCTTGGTAAGAAGCGGTACCTTTCGAGAGATTCTTCCAAACAATTTAGCTTCCACTAATCTTCGGCGTATCAGTCTTGACGAGATGTTTCTCGGGTCATCAGGCGAAAAAACTTTATTTTTAATCTGTTGGAGCCTTTACTTGGGTCTTTTTTAGCAACACGAACGATTAGCGTATTTTCTCTGGGAGAGGATTTTCTTGGCCGAGCCTTTCTAAGACATTTTCAACAGTTCCATGTGTTCTATAATGATCAATTGCATTAAAACCTTTCTTAACAGAACAATTTAAATGCTCAGCTATTCTTCTGTACGCCCACTTATGATCTATATGTAAATTAACAATGATTTGCCTAGTTGACGCGTCACTACTTTTATTTTTGCCCATTTAGAACAAAATAAAATTCAGATTAAATTTTGAATTGCCGCCAAAATAATAGAAAAAGAAATGTTATTCTATGGATGCTTTTTTAAAATGTTTCTAATTAGGCATCCAAGCGGCCAGTAACAGAAAATAAACTCCTACATGTGTAAGACTCATTTTGTAATTAAAAGTAAGATATGTTTTATATTTTATGCATTTAATGACTTTTTTATTTGAGTGGCTATATTATTGCATGATTATTAATTATTGAATGTGTATATTTTTTACGAACATTTGTACGTTGAATGCATGGATTACTACATAAAGAGATACAATTAAAGAGTGACTTTAAATCGCCTTTTCTCATGGACTTTGACAATACTGGGCGTCAGACATGCTATTTCATTGCCATGCACTGCCGATCGTGGGACCTCATTGCTGTAACCTCTGTTTGTAATTATACCGGCTCACTAACCCTTTATGTGACATTGAAATGTCACGTAGCACACCCTCTTAATGATAAATGTATAGTATCTTGACGTAAACATTTCGCCAAGTATCATTATATCACAATTGGAGCTTATAACGTATTATATTTTTTTTACATGTCCATGATATGATGATATTCTTCTAAGCGGTTTCGGCCACGGCGACCATTTTCAGCAGAAACTAGTCAGGAGTTAATATAGTGTAAAAGTTTTGCGCATTCACAAGCACATTATACACTATCCCTCAAATCCAATGGGATGGCAATCTGGCACCTGATAGAAGATGAAGGAACGGTTTTTCGTGCTATTCAAAGCACGGGAGCTTACGCACTGCGAACTCTAAGCTACTTCTGAGGATATCGTGACAGTCACTTTAGCACAGGAATGTAAGCTAGCATCATCAAGGAGACAGTTGCAAATCTATAATATTAATTTTCTATATTAAAATGAATTAACATTTCTCTTTTTTTATTGTTTGATTTTATCATTCTCATATAATTCATTTGAAATAGAAATGACCTTTTTCATGAAAATAATCTTTAACCTAACGAACTTTAAACGAATTCTACCTAATTGTTTGAGGAGAAATTGTGCACACATTTTTGGTGTCGGTGATTATAAATGTATTCAGTTAGAAGATTCTCTATCCCCATCTCCAGCCGTTATTTTGTCGGTGGGCTGAAAGTTAGTCTTTTAATTAATTAATTCATTATTGGCGCGATTTGTAATTAGTCGAATAGGTTTTTTCCATTATTTTTTTAAGAGTCATTGAGTGAGTGATTTACTTCAACTTGTAATTTGTGATTTGGTGTTTTATTTTTATTAAGAATAAATCGAGATTTTTATAAAATCAATTTCACTTTTGGATGTTAAATATCGTTATGATCTTTTGAAAAATATGTTCTGTATAAAGTTTCTCTGTTCTAATAAATCAATTTTTGTAGGTCCTTCTGCAATCCGTCTGGATGGATAGAACCAATTCATCCACAATCGAGAATTAAGGTTTTCCAGCCTAAATACTAAGTGACCTGGTATAATATTTAGCACACCAGTTTCAAATCTTAGTTATTAACGCATTCGCATTGACAAAAGCCTGTATCTATGAGCAGTGGTGATAAATATCGCGTGAATAAATTTGTTTAAAAATTAAAAAGACAAAGGCAAGGAAACAATGTCTTGCGAAATACACAAAAATTATGCGAGACTTGGTAACTTGTAAATAACGTGTGAGGTCAGAACCTTGAATTGTTACTGAAAGTTAAAAAAATAATAATAAAAGGTTAATTCGTCGTCTTATTAAAAGAATTACAAATATCTACACATTATATTTATATACAAGGATATCTTTGGTATTTGTAAACTCTGGCTTCACATGAAAACATACATACAATATTAAAAAATTCAAATTAGATCAATTGTGGATCTACGATATCACAGAAAATTAAACAAGATTTCCTAAACAATATATTTTTGGTAGGGAGTTAAAATCAGGAGCTATACTAAACGTCTTCTTTGCACATTTTGATGTGACCTGAGCTAATAAGGTCATATTGTTAAAGCACATAAGACGGCAATATGTGTCAAATAGATAACATAGATAACATATAAAGAGTTTATATAATTTACAATTAATAATTGAAAATATTATAAGCATTGTTTTTTTTTATAGTATAGGTAGGCGGACGAGCATATGGGCCACCTGTAAGTGGTCACCGACACCCATAGGCATTGGCATTGTAAGAAATGTTAACCATCGCTTACATCGTCAATGCGCCACCAACCTTGGGAACTATGTTTTTATGTCCCTTGTGCCTGTAATTACACTAGCTCACTCACCGTTCAAACCGGAACACAACAATACCAAGTACTGCTGTTTTGCGGTAGAATATCTGATGAGTGGGTGACACCTACCCAGACAGCTTGCGCAAAGCCCTACCACCAGTAACTTTGAAATTGTAATTAAACGCAACTTGGATTATTATGCACTAATGTTTTTGAACTATCGATATCTTAATTCAATTAATGTCACATCACTACTTATCTGAGACGTTCACGAAATTATCTGTTTTAGGTGATTTTTAATGTACCTGGATCGATTTAGTAACTTTAGCAAAAATAAATTCTCTTAAGCCTTTGGTTTGTTGGACAAATAATACTTTAATACAAAAAACCGATCCTAACCTAGTAACTTAGGTTTTGTACTGCTAGTATGCTAAACATAAATAAATAGTTTTCATATCCGTATTTCAGTTAAAAGGACAACATTCCAGATATATAAACGTATTTGTATATATAATAGCATTCTATAGAACCATAATTTGTTTTTATAATCAAATGCTCGGCGGTGAAGGAAAACATCGCGAGAAAACCTGCTCGTGGTAAATACTAGGTAAAAACTTCTCCTTTTTTTAAATAAGCTTCAAATTTTACTCCATTATGCTTTGTTGGTGGCAGAATTACATCCAGCACGTTGTGAATTCATTACGTTTTTCTTCACCGCAAACATTAGACATGTGAAAACTTTATAGTTCCATGATTTAGATCTTCGGTGGAGATATGTAAATACGTTTGACAATTTAAAAAAAAATACATTTTTCCGTCTGTAACACGTAATCCGATTATTAAATTGCTTTGATGTTTTCTGTAAGTCTCCATATATATATTATTATATACTTATTATGTACACGGCATTCGTGTTAAACTCTGAATAATGACTTTGATATGTAAATTATATTTTCGTAAATCTAGACAGAAATGTTCACACTCGACGCGCCTGGGACGTACAATTTACATAATGTAAACTACATGCAGATGCTTCACTGTCAAAATGTCTGACGGATTTGTTTTTTTCTGGTTACAAAAAAGGGGGAATGGATTTTGTACTATAAGCACAATAAGTAGGTAAGTATATTGACACCAGTTATATTTAAAAAAAAATTACTGTGTTTTACTAATATATAAGTATGTCAACGTATAATTGTAAGGATCGAGCTTACATCTGGTGAGGTTATGACTGAGCCGTGATGGCCCAGTGGCTAGAAAACGAGAATCCTAGCCGATGATTGGATAGTGGTTTATGAATTTACCTCTGCTTAATTTGCTTTTATAATCAAGTGCTCGGCGGTGAAGAAAAACATCGCGAGAAAACCTGCACGTGGTTGACGAAAATCTGCATAGCGTGGTGTAGTAAGCTTTAAACTTATCTAAAAGGAAATAAAGATTTAGTCTAGTAGTGGAACATTAACAGACTTACTTTATTTCTAGATTATGAGCCAAAAATTGTGAACGGATCATTCAGTTTATATTAAAACGTACACGTACAGTATTATCAGTTTTTATTCTTTTAATTTGGATTTGTGTGTTTATAATTACACAAATTGGCCCGTTGTATTGAAAACATTTTGCTCCGTTCACAAACCTTCGAGTTTACAATCTGTCTGGTTTTATTAAAAGCTCGGTACTTGAAAGTTTACGGTGGTTTACGGTGAATACAATATAATTATATACAGATAAAATTTAGTAAATACATTGAAATATAATTATATATTATAAATAAATGAAATATTTATGAAATCGCTTTTATAGAAATAAATTTTAATATTAACAATATAACTTCTGTTTGCTTAGATGTTTATTACAAAAGATATTTTTAATGATTTTATTTAACAAATTAATCATTAAAATTTAATATACTCCGGGCGAAACGAGTAGTTTAATCCTTGTTGTATAATGAACTAAGCGACACATATTTATCTTTTTAAGATATATGAATAGACTATTTATATAATAACTTTGCCCCGCGGTTTTATCCGCTTTAAATCTGTACATGCCTATTTCATCGACATGACGCCAATTGTTTGCAAGATTGGCCGTAGTTTATGTTTACTGCTCTGCGCCTAAGGGTCGTATCGTAAATTTCTTTCCTCAATAAATAAGCTATCTAGCACGAAAAGATTTATTTAAATTGGACTCGTTATTTCTGAGATTAGTGCGATTCAAATATACACTTTTAAATGTTATGATTGAGCCGTGATGCATAGTATGAATGGTCAATATATATAATGCACAATACTCAGAAATTGATTTTTTCAACATGTCAAAGTCAACATATAAAAAGGCTACAATTACAAGAGATAAAAATACATTCAAAAACTACTATAAGTACAATACACACACACACGCACGTACTCACTGATTAATTTATTAGATTCTCATGTCTTAATAGTTTTTACTTTACTTACCGTTACTAATTCAATTCATGTTTAAACTAATTTGGTTTTAGTTACATGTTATATAGGTTTAAGAAGAATTTATTTTCTCTTAAGAATATTACACTATTCTTACACTTATATGTGTGTTAACTAATGTATTAACAAACCAATAAATATTAAGTGCAGTTTTCTTAAAATTGTTTGATGCAGACCACTACTACTAGTGTACTTGCGACTAGGGGACAAATGTAGATCAATCGTGCACAAAATACCTACTCGTGGCACGTTTGAACACCTCTCAATTGCGTGTCGGTATTCGTGAAAACTATTCTGTGATTAGGCTCTCAGCCTTGGCTGTCTGTTCTTCACATCTCGGTGTAGTCGGCTCAATAAATGACACCTAATGTTCATTAACTTTTTGTGACATGCTTCAAGCAATCAGCTGGCAATATACAATTAACACGTAACTATTTAGGCATATTTTTTTTGTGTTATAAAAATTTATAATAATTGAAAAATAAATAGAAAATGTTTATTAAGAAATGAAGACACTATGCGTTTCTTTATAATTTAACTTTATTATTTGATCAAATTCATTTCAAAATTCTCGACGATTACGATAAGTGAGTCCAAATACGGGAGTGCGATTTTACACGTTTTTAGTGATTTTCTGATCTTTTTTACACTTATCCATAAACATTATCTTAAATTCGAATGTTCCAGACGTGAGTTAAATTCATTGGATAACTGTGTGATTTATTTCAAGGTTGTGGAGCATCGCATTTTATGTAATTCTTACCAAAACCCGACCTTCGATTAGCAAAGATGGGGTAGTAAAGATTCCAAAGATGTATATTATATAAATCTGATATTCTGTAAAACAAGCTCGTAACTTAACGTAAAAAACAGTCGTAAACGGCACAAATTGATACGCGACATTGAACATAATAATCCTAACGTTTCAAGTATACTCACATCAAAATAGTATATCACCATAAGTTAGTCAACATTTCACGGTTGAGTAATGAAGTGAGTTAGAGAATAGCACTGCTGGATAGAACATTTTTAAGAAAATTTAAATTAAATATGTTTAGAACTATAATATACACGAACGAATACATTCGTTTATAAAAAAATAAATAATGGTTGAATTGTTATTTTTTTTAAATTAACGTGTCCTCGTCGGTATGGCGCATGGCGGGCTGTGAGTTACACCGGAGAAGTATGGCATTACACGCTACCACCTACTTATTTTTTCATCGCCTGTTGAAAAAAAAATACAAGAATTTTCGTGGAACAAATCGTTCGATACTCGTATTTTATCCGACACGTTCGATTAACGCCTACACAATTGGGCTGCTGGTACCAGCACTATGACCATCATTTTCCTTTTCGTCATTACGTAATAAGACCCCTGAACATTCACCATACTGGTACAAATGCTCTGGAATTTTGTGTTACCATCTTCCCGTCTATAAGAATGTAATATAAATAATTCTTATTATGTATCTTATCTTGAAAATCTGAATAGTATTTTATATAGAATCTGAGTAAAATATATAAAATCTATTTATCTGATCTTGCATCTCGGAAATTCCTGGATACGTTTAATAAAGCTAAGCATAGAAGATTTTATTTTTAAATATCTATTAAGCATGTTTGAAAAAAAAATTGTATCCAGCATCTTATATTTAAAAACAATTGACCCCTTCGTTGTTGAAGAAAATAAAACGATGTTTTTTTTGACAAGATAAGATATTTATGCCGTTTATATACTAAAAATATGCACGAAGCTTTGCTCTTATATAAGTACTCAAGATATATTATGACGTAATAATGTATTTGAGAATTAAAACGAATTCTCTGTAATTTCAAACTAAATAAATATTTGTATTAATAAAACAAATATATGGGACAGCGTCTAATGGATTTAGAATTAGGATCAAGCTGTTTGTTAAAACGGATGCCGTTGATCTTAATTTAACCGACAAAGACATTAAATGAAAATGTTATATGAATATTATTTATAACCGAGATGGCCCAGTGGTAAGAACGCGTGACTCTTAACCAATGATCGTGGGTTCAAACCCGGGCAATCACCACTGAATTTCATGTGCTAAATTTGTGATTATAATTCATCTTGTACTTGACGGTGAAGGAAAACATCATGAGGGAACCTGCATGTGTCAAATTTCACTGAAATTATGTCACATATGTATTTCCCCAACCCGCATTGGAGCAGCGTGGTGGGATAAGCTCCAAAGCTCCTCAAAAAGAGGGAAAAAGGCCTTAGCCCAGCAGTGGGACATTCACAGGCTGTTACTGTATGTTATTTCAGGCACATAATAACATCTTAGTTCTCGGTTGGTAGCGTGCGCGCATGTCTATGAGCTGTGGTAACCACTTACAATACAGTAGCCCAATTTCTCGTCTTCCACTTCAAATTAAAACAGAAAGAAAATTTTTAAGACCAATTTGATTTTTACGTTATGTCATTAATTAATTTATAAAGCAAGAGGCATAAAAACTTAAAGCTCGCGCTAAACTCTATACAGACTAATAGTATGACTATCATGATTATTACAAAGACAGTAAAACATAATTAAAAACTTTTTTTTTGTTACTATTATCATCATGAAAACCTAAATATGTCATACATTCATAATATAAGCGGGAATAAGAGAAATCCCTAATCTCAACATTTAAAAAATAACATGACAAACATTTTGTTTCAACTAAAATCAAATCGTGTTAAATTTTTATATTCACAATATTCGTCATAAAAGTAATTGAATAATGTAAATTAAATACAACTGTAAATGCATAACGTTCCATTTTTATATATCAATTACTCGATTACATTGTATGTGGAACTGTGTCTGCCGGGGACGTAAGTAGGTCGGAGGCGCGTCCGTGTCCCGACCTGACCTACCCCACGATCCATTTGTTTCAACGTCCCGGACATGCGTACACAGGCACTCTTGGATTAAATTTACGGAGCCTTGGGAATCCTTTCATAGAGGTTTGGTATTTTTTGTTTTAAAGTTTTTGAGTTACCTGTAGTTTAAGACTGGCTATATAATTAATTGCACGTTTGAAATTGTGTCATACCATAATAGTACATTTTTAGAACTTATTTTTATTTAAAAATCGAACATGTTCGATCTCGAATATACTGCGTTCGATAATTTAAAAAGAATAAATTTTTTTATGGTAGCAAATCGAATCCATATTTAAAAAATATAGATAGAACATAATATTCCAATTTCAAAATAGTGTTCATTATATAGGTAACACAAACGGTAATGTTGTATGGAGTTTATTTCGATTGATGTATATCTTAATTGCAAAGGCCTATAATGGCTCATTACATCGAATGAATTGTAATTTCAAAGGTTAAAGCGAATCGTTACCAGTGTAGCGTTGGTAAGCAATGCCTTGAAATTAGATTATATTTTTCAATTATATATAAACAAGATTTATTATTTACTTTAGTATGTTATAATAAGATAAATGATTGGTTGTTTGTGTATGACAAACATACATATATTTACAGATATATTTTATACTTGTGAAGGCAACCTAACGGATGGACGGTTCAAAATTTTGTCATAGAGTTGGATGGTCTCAAGATAGGATTTACGACACGCAAAACTCGCCTACATTGCTCTTTATTATGTAATTATTTTATAGAGAAAATTGATTAGTGAATCTTAAGCAAAATTATGAGACAAAAAATAGCTTAAAATATTCCACAGTATTAAATCAATATATAAAGTATAATACCATTATGAAAATGTTCATGAAAATTAAAAAAGTTAGTAAAGTCGTAAAATTTTCAGTTACGACAACGAAATCTCTAGACACAAATTAAATTTCAAACATTTACAAACTTATATAAATTTGAATTCAATTAAACATTTCTTGTACTAAGTCAATGATGAATTATTCAAAGTATTGAATATCAATAAAGTGATTTAACTTTGTTTTATTGTTTACAATTTATTAAACTTTAGAGGGACGGGTTAGAAAAATATTAAAAAAATATTCTTATATCAAACATTTTTGTGTGGTTAACTAAAACAATAGCAGGACCTAGGTTTCGTCGTAGTTAAGCCTTAGTAACCTTAAATAAAAAACCACAAACTAAAATGTACCGTCAGCTAATAACCTGAAAGAGCTGTTTTGCTTAACATATAAACACTACAACCTTATATCGTATTTATAGGAATATATGTTCTTAATTCATTGGAGACTAGCTATCCGTCCCGGCTTTGCACGTGTTGATACAAAACGTAATATTATACATATAATTCTATTGGTTTACGTGGCGAATTCTAGTAAAGCTCCCAGTGATTTTTTCGGAACCCATACTTCAGCCAATTTACACAAATAAAATAAATCTTCCTCATGAATCACTCCGTCTATTCCTGAAAACCGTACGAAAATCGGTGGGACCGTATGAAACACGGCGCGGAGATTTCGTTTTAAAATATGTAGTGATAAAATCAGATTATAGGACTGTATAAAGGTGTAACAAAATTCGTGTCCGACCCGTGAAGTGGTTATTAGGTATCGTGTCTCGGTTCTATTTATGTAATAATTTTTAAATTGTAAAATATAATGTAAAGTATAAACTTGGAAATTGAAGCTAAACTTAAACCAAAAAGGTCATTTTTTATCTGAATTTCAATAAATTTTCTTATTGGCAACGGAACTCTAAAACGTTAATCATGTTTGTCTGTGTTGGCACAACAGTAGCCAAAAGGTGTATAATCACATCCTGTTTCATTGTGGAGGTAGCAATAATTACCTACATTAAGAAATATTACAACCTTACCGACGTATATAACTATTGAATCTTATGTTAGTAACAGGAAAAAAGTTATAAAAAAACGATAGAAACTCTTATTTTCAAATGTTTATTCTATTGCTAGAGTAAATGTATTTCGCTAATACAAGCAAACAATTTACATTTAAAATTCATTTATATTTCACTATTATAATATTATTTATAAAGTTGGTATGATATATTTATATACCCAATTTAAGTTGGTGTAACATGGTAACTCACAATGAAGACATACATACATAAATCAAACCACTTAATGATCTAAAAACAACCATCTCAAATACCTTATATGTAAAACATTGCACTTAACAAACTATTGAAATGTCAACGAGTGTAAGATTGTTCGCGCATCAATTCCGCGCACGATCCCTACAATGGTGTTTGTGTATGCGCGTGCGCATTATTCGCGCTCCGCCCAACGCAAATAACAACCGTCAACTGCCACTTCCGTTGCTATAGCGTGGAAATAAATTAATCTTTTGTGAATCTGATTTATTTGTTTTTATTGTATTATATTTTGTACTTGTGACCTGTTTTAAATATAAAATAATAACAACAAAGCTATTATCTAAATAATCAGTATTTTGCTCAGTTATGTTTTATGTTTAATGTATTCTCGGTCAGCCATAATGCGGTACATAACTTTGCCTTATTTTTTTCTCTTAGAAAAATATTTTAATGAATCTAAAACTATGTTCGAAAAGTTTTTTCACCCTAATTTTAATTTATTTACTTTTTTTAATTCGTTTCGCTCTGACGCCTCCTCGATTAAGAACGAATCCGTGCAAAACCATATGGTTTTTAAACGCGATTTGCATAATTATACCTATATCTTAAGCTTTGTTTAAGATTATCGTGCAAATGATTACTCTTTTATCATAAATCTAGTACATTACTATTGTTGTATGCAATTAGTTCTTTTTTGTCTGTTATTCTAGCGTATAATTTTATACTCAATAAATATTATAAAGAGGAAAGTTTCGTTTGTTTGTTGTTGATAAACTACTGAAACGATTTAAATAGTTCTTTCTACTTTATCCAGAAGTAACATAGTAAAAAAGAAAGATAAATTAACAGTCTGTGAATGTCCCACTGACTGTTTAGCGGTAGATTATCTCAGTGGATGGTACCTACCCAGACGGGCTAAAAGAAAGTATATCCTTTTAGGATTTAAACATAAATATTTCGGTTCAACGAATACAACTCTATATAAAGTCATTATACAAACGTAAAAACATTGACGCAACTTAAGGTAACCTTCGCTGTAGTTTCGTTATAAAATTAGGTACGAAGAATAGGTCCGTAATGCACAGCTAACAAACAGATTTTTCTTAAGATAATATCAATAAGCCTTTTTATAGGGGCGCAATCAGCGCTAACGAGCCACAGATTAGAGCCCGCGCATATTAAGTATAGACGATATTGCTTCACAGCGGGTTCACACGGGTTCAACTGCACGATAAAGTCGGCCTTGGCCTCTGCACCGACAGACAATAGCGATTATGAAATATACAGGGAAAGCACTAATCTATACGATGTCGAGAATATTTTGCAAGTGTGTTTGTTTGTGAGATAAGTTTTGATATCTGGAATGTTCTATTATGATCTGATTGTGTTATAATATTGTTTTTAGAGAATACTAGCAATGCCCGTTCAGCTTGCGTTGGGAGTTCGGACGACGATAGCCCAAAGGATGGACCCTCATTTCACTAGTGACGATTTTTTAAATGACTTGTTTCTGTTGCAATAACTATTATATCCAGAATAAAAATTCGTCTTTCTTATATAGTTATTAAAACGGAATATAGACAAGTATCGACTCGGTGCTATTTTTGTACGTGTGGATTTTCCTTAAACAGAGGTCAAAAATTATTTAATGATAACCATTTTTTGCCTTTAATATTTAGAATATTAATATATATATATTTTTTTTTATTCTTGTATCCTTCAGGGGCCTTTATAGGCAGCCTATATGTCGGCCCCATTGTTACACGCTACATTAAATCAACATAAATGCTTAGACTAATTCAGTTTGAGAGAATCATTAACAAATTCACATATTTTAATAGCTGAAATACTCGAAGGCTTACTAAGAAAATAATTAAACGCACCAATATTCATAAAATTTAAATTTAGTTCATATTTTAGTGATTCTCTCAAACTGAGGTTACGAACACATGTCAATAACAAGTGAGAATTAATATATTATGAGTTCTCTAAATCACACGGCGTTGATAAAGAAGATTTGGTATGACAACCACTGAAGTGTCTGTGTCAGACGTGTAAAGAAGGGGATGTAAGTTAAAATGTTTTTTTGTTTGTTTTGTGTTTACTTGTTTTAATACATACCCACTGACAGTTTCCTCATAAATTATGGTATTTTTTTTAATTGAAAGCAATTATAATTTGTGATGGAATTGAGAAACAAATTTATCGTATTTTTAGTACTTGTAATGAAATATCCCTGCCAACTTGGCAAAAGACGTGTATCCGTTCCATACTAATTAAAATTATTAATTAGCACACAAAAAAATGACCACTTTAAGATTTACCGAACCTGATAAATTTCTTAAAATATAATGATTAATTTGAATATGTCAAGATAGATTTATTTTTGACTGTTTGTTGATTAGAATTTTTTCTTATTACATTGAATAATTATGGATATAATATTATTTAAATAAAGCAGCTAGTTATAATTGATTAAAATAAAATTACATTTTTTTTTTTTTATATACGTGATACAGATAATGACAAGGTAACCTAACTGCCCCACCACTAACACGCAGGCAAAGCTGCGGGCTGGAAATATCTGTAATCTAAAAAAAAAGTTTCTATGAGTCCGTAAGCGTTTTATACCATCCATCTGATTGGCGCTTAAAAGTTTGTATCATGAATATACAAACATTTTTGAGAAAGTAAATAACATGCTCCCACTGTGTATAAATCACAATATAGTTGATATCAGAATATTTTGATATATTCCTGTATATAACAGTTTATTGTGATTCACACGAGCGTTCCTTATTGGATGAATTGACTTGTGTATGGCTACCACGTATTAGGGTTGTCGTAAGTTAAAATAGACTTCATTTAAGCAACACAATTTATTTTACTACAAATAATTATAGAGATAAACAAATTATTATTATTTTTTTAAAACGCGGTACTTTTTATTTATATGTTTCAAAAATCGAATGATGAAAGACTAATTTTCTATATGAATTAACAAGAATTTCAAAGGAGATTGTCCACTTAGTATGGGGACTTTGGCCTGACGTGAACAGACATTTTATCATATTTTTTGTAATTAGTTTAAAAGCACTAATTAGTAATAATGAGAATATGAACTTAATTTTGTATCAAAATGTTTAAAAAGAGATTTTTGTCATGTGAGGAAAAACAGGTTAAAGCGAAATAAAACAACATTTTTTATGATTTATTTTTATTCTGAGACATCATATGTTATTAATATGTGTTCAAGAAATTGGGCAGGTGGTGAAATGTGTTCCTGATACCTTGTTCCACAGTTTATGCATCTCAGAGATACGCATTGGTAAGAAGTCACTTCTTCTGTGTGCAGACTATCATGAGACACGCTTTGGTTTTGTTCAATGTCCATATTCAAGCCGTGGTTAGCGATGGAGCTAGTTTCGGGGTCCATATTACGTGAGTGTTGGTCATCGTTTATGCTATGTTCGGAGTCCATAATACAAAAGCCAGGGTCATCGTTTGAGCGAAATTCGGGGTCCGTAGATGTGCCGGGGTCATTGGAAAAAGATAGGTCGGAGTCCATAATGAATAAACAATCGTTGAAAGAAAATCCACAATAAAACAACACTCTCAATGTAGGAAAACAAAGCGAATGTAAAAATCAGTCTGTGACATACCAATGTCAATTTGTATTTTTTTGTTTTATTAGTGTTGCAATAGAAAAAAATCATTAAAAAATCGATCGAAAACAGATATGATTACGTTTAACATTCTTCATATTTCAGTTTATAAAACGTTTTAAATGACGAAACTAATTAAAACAAATATTTTTAATTTTTTTTTTTTGTATTAAATACTTATAGTTGTATTAAGTACTGCGAGATGATTCGATTTGACGCAATCGTTACTTGATCTTGCTGGTAACACAAAACGTGGATCAATAAAGCAAATCAATGAAGATACTTTAAAAATATTTTTTCAATAAAATACAAATGTACACTCATACAACAATAGAATGGCTAGCTAAAAAAAAATATATTTTTTTTCATAAACTTGTTTTTTTGATAGCAGCTTGTTCACGCTAGGCCAAAAATGGACATCTTCTTTTTTTTGGTTTCGGATTAGGCCATCCGCACGAATTGTTTTTGAATGGAGCCATCCAAATTCATACTGTAAATATCGCAAGAGCCGACATCGTGGATTTTAACGCGTTCATCAATCGACTACATCTTAACCATCCAAACCAATGGGTTACTATAAGTGTACAATGGCGTCTATGCAGTCGACATGGCAGCAAGCAATTCCATGACGTCAAACAATGACGGAGCTATCGCTGCTTTTTACTTGGTAGTCTGGCTTTCAGCCAAGAGCCCAGGAGTGAGTGGTAGATGCATGAAAGAATGGAAATGGAATGACAATGGAATAAGAGCAAACGAATGATAAATTAATTGCTTACGCGAAATCTGTAAATACATTAATGATAACAAATTGTGAAACTTGTTTTATGTACCATTATTTATTCAGACATAAGTATGAAATTGGTTATGTCGGTTTCTTGGAGTACTTCATTCTTGATACTGGTATAAATACATATAAAAATATGTGTACGAGATATTGACAGTAAGTACGATTCAGTCGTAAAATACTGTGACGGGTATATTTTATCGAGTGCAAGACTTGTTTGAAATTATCGCTGTCATTCTCAATCGGTATCCATTGGAGATTATGTAGGAATAAACTAGAAAGTCACCGTAGAAAAAGGTCGTGAAATATCATAAAGTAATTTGCGATATTGACCATAATAATCATAACATTTCAAGAATACACGTATCAAAATAGTATATACCAATAAGTCGGTTGTCAACATTTCACGGGTGAGTAATGAAGTTAATTCTTACAGGATCGCACTGCTGTTGTCATTGTCGTTTGTAAAGCCAAAATCAGATTTGTTGTAAACAGAATATTAATATGAATAAACGACTTCCTTCTCGTGTGACTTTCAATAAAAATCTTATTTTCAGTGCAATTTAAAATACGAGTCATTGAGTGCGTCCCACGTTGCACCCGGAGTGAAAATTGGAATTCTTGGAATTCCTTTTGATTCTCAAACGATGAAAGAATTTAAAAAATCAATATGTTTTGTTATTGACTTTTTAAACGTTCTTTAATTAAACGTATTGATGAAATTAAAACAATTATCACAATCGAAATATCTACATAAAATAAAATGTATTTTATTATAAGAACAATCCTTGCAAATATTTATAAAGTATCTCGAAATACTCCAACAATTTGTCTCAATTTTTGTTATTAGATAAGGTTTCTGCGCAATTAATCACTAAAATTGCGAGCTATAAATAACATGGAATGGTAAAGATTTAAAAAAAAAAACGCTGCTCATCTTTTTTAAATCTCTATTACAAAGGCGTGAAGGTGATTCCTATTATTGTTAAATCCGTCGCACAGAATACAAACGAACTCTTAGCCGGCTCAAGTGTACGTAATGAAGATTTAGATAAGATCAGCGGTGTTTCATTTCACAGAGACCGTCGACTGCATCATGAAATAAATTTTAACGAGGTATTAATGAGGGACGCTAAGACGCAGCACGAAGATCGCTTGTGAGGCAAATATTCGGCGTACAAGTTTTCTTAATTGGTTCTCGGAAACTGTTTTCTTTTTAGGCAATAAAATTCGAGATATAAATATCTTTGATTTCATGGAGTTCGTATATCGTAAAGTTTATAGATAATTACATAATTATGCCGCTACGATCAAATGCACTATTATTGATGTGCACGAATAATTATATTCGAATTCAATATAGCCAATAAAAATTATATTGGAATGTCTGTCTGTTATTTTTCTCTCTTTCTGTCATCAATGATTTGACATTTGAAAGAGACACAGCTTATTACTCAACCCTAAAGAACATTAAGTGGTCATTTTTTATTGACATTTTTGTTTTATATATCTATGTATATATACATTTTCTTATATATCTCGTTTATTATCTATATTTTTAATAAATATTATACATGACCTGTTATAGTTTCAGTATGTACATTTTAGGTATAATTCACACTGTGGTTTTCTAAGATTTGTTAGCGGTGTATCGCGAACTCTGTACCCTCACGTCCTCGCTAATTTATATTCTAAAGACACGTAATGGAAAATATTTTACAAGGAATGTTAGTCTTTTAGAATTTATCGTTAAAGTTATTATAACTAACACATGCATCTCGGTAGCCATTAAATTAACACTAACAAGTAAAAATAATTGAATTTAGGTATTAATTAAAAATAAAATAAGAAATTAATTGAGTAGGTACTAAGTAGTGATGTTATGTACTCTTTGTACCTTGAACAAAAACTTATAAGGAAAAAGAAAACTAAAATTATAATCGTCTCAAATATAAGCATTACAAACCCAAGTTAAATCAAATACATGTATTTTCCAGTCAATTTAAAAGATTTTTTTTATCTCGGCACATCACGCTATACTTAGGTCATTGCCCTCATTATCGGGTTAGGCACGATAACGATACGGAAAAATCCTTTAACACCGATAAATGAACCAGTCAAAATAAGAAGATCCGCGTTTACTAGTTATACATTAAACTGAGAAGGTCTTAACTCAATATAACTTTACCAGATTTGTTTTTGGTTAGGAATGCGATAATAAACGATATGTCCTTGGCTGGTTGTAGTGTCAATGAGGTCGAAAGAGGTCGAGTTGATATATATAAACTGTTTGCTTACCTAACAACGAGTATATTTTTATTTAGGAGAAAATTGTTTATTCGAATTGTACATAATATGACGCATGACGTCACGCAAAACGACTGTAATAACAAAACGTGCGTGTGAACGTTACGTTTTTATAACGTAACATGATTGGCTATAGATTATAATTATAAGCTAAAATTGCAATAGTAGGTTCTTAAAGGTGATAGATTTGTTATCTGTGGAATTTATAAAGTGAATTAAACCGATATTATATTCTGACGTTGAGTTTTTAAAATCATAAAAGAAAAACAGATAAGTGTTGAACTGTGCGTAGGTACTGTCAAATATTTATTTTACTGTTTGGTGTTTGTGTGTAGTGTAAATAGAATATTAATTTATATTCATAAAAAATATTTATACAAAATTAACAGAATACATTATGAGCAACCGTAGGACTAAATACTTTACTTTCCAAAGTATTTTCTTAAGAAATCGTCTGAATAATCTCCTGATTATCTGTTCGAGTTGAATAACTTTTTCCCGTTACAAGGCTAATCATAATTAATGTTTTTAACCTGGTTGCTAAACAAAGAAACTACCAGTTAATTAAAAAAAAAAATGTTTTTGAGTGAGGCTTAATTTTAGGTAAATATAGCTGTAGAGGTGCATTCCAATTTATGTGTCGTATAAACCGAAGTTGGTATGGTAAATTGGTTGGTACATTATAAAAAGTAATAATAAACGTGTCGACAATAACTATCTCTCTTTAATATTTATATGTTAGATAAATCGTTCTATAAATTTTACTTAAGTAAAACCTATAAACATGAAAGTGTTTTTTAAATATTTCATACTCAATCACGATCGAACTTCTTGAACGATTGACGGATTCTCTTCGACCACATGTTGAGTCGAGACGTCTAACACGATACAACCTCAAGGTGGATGTCAATTGGACAACCAATATGACTCAAACTTTAAGGCAACGTGTTATACTCACTCGGTGTTAATACGGGTAGAGTCAACAGCAACAATCAGAAAAAAAAAAGATTGTCATCGAAGTCGATTTTGTCGTTGAACAGTTTTTTTTTTTTTTTTTAAATGTAAATGGGCAAATATGTTTGTAAAACTAGTTGGTTAATAAAAGTTACACTTTATTAAAAAAAAAAGAACTTAATTTGGATACGAATATTCGCTGCATTTAGAAGCATGTCGTGACTGCATGCGATAAATTTAAGCTGAGTAATTTTATAAGAACTTGACTTGGGTACGGCTAATAAAATAAAATGCTTCTAGAATATTTCATTACAACAACATAACAACAATTATTTAACTAAAATATATATTTTTTAATCATAACTCTATTGTAATGTAAAATATAAATAGGTGAGTACTTAATTTTGAAAGCTTTCTTTGATTAGAAGTAATATAATTTATGTAACGTTATAAGTGTATTAATCGAGATGGCACAGTGGTTCGCATACACGAATCCTTACCGAAGATTGCGAGTTCAAACCGACGTAAACACCACTGCACCACTTTATATATCAGAACGAAAATGAATGTAATATTTATCATCGAAAGTTAAAAGGGTATTTATTTTTAGGATTGACTTTTCATAATGAACTTGTTAAATATCATTACCGCCCGCTTACCTGGTCATGAATCGTAGCCTCATAGGAAATTTTCTTTGTTAACAGTATGTGGCCCAATAACCTACCGTTAAGTAATTATGTAGGTGACATTTGGTTACATTTACAAGTTGGTCATAGATAAAATGTATTAGTTACTAACACGGGTATAATAGACGGTCTTCGCTAAGACCGATTGAAAAATAAGAATTTACTATATATATATATATATATATATATATATATATATATATATATATATATATATATATATATATAATAATTTATGAAAAAACTATCAAATTAAAAAAGGTAAGGTATTTATTAAAAAAGGTTTGTGGATTTAATAATAAAATGTTTTTTTATTATTACTACTATTATTGAGATTGTTTATGCTATGTATTAGTATATTATGCGAAGTAATGTATATTTCTAATCTAACTAATAGTTTTATGTTCACGTTGAATACGAACATAGCATAGATGTTATATATTCTGTTTTTGTTTTTCTAAATGGAATAGTACAAGATCATAGAATAACATGTATTGTATATAATATAAAATAATATACTGAAGCGTCGCGTATGTTGCAGGTAACTTATATTAAGAAAATAATTCTTTAATTATAAATTTAATGACTGAAGAAATAATCGTGGACGGTTCTGTTCATACATTTTAATGACTTTACTTAAAGTTATTGCTGACGATAAACCATTTAACACAACTAATTTCAAGCTCAATTACATTTATACGTGTAGTTTTAACATATATAAAGCATATAAAATATACTTTGATGCTGTTCAGCTAATTATAGCTATTAAACTCGATGATATTATTATTACAATCCTTGATACATTTTTGTACACAAATATCCGTTACGACGCGCGCGCCATCTATTGGATGATTATCGTATTTTTTTCATAAACCTTCACACAGGTGTCAACAACAACAAGATTATGTAAAATTTCAAATCAATTGGTGGAACGATACGCGACCGCATATACAAACAAAAACAAGCATTATTTTTTATGTATATAAGATGAAATCCATTCTATCTCTACTAATATATAAAGCTGAGAAGATTGTTCGAATGCGCTAATCTCTCAGGATTTATTAGTCCGATATGAAAAAAAGTATTTTGCGTTAAATAGTTTAATTTAATGATTTAAATAAAAAACCATTGTATCGGAACAGTAACATTTAATGCGGATAATAGAAAATGAAATGGAAATTTGCGGGGAATAGTGACATTCATATATGTACTTGCTACAGCATCGGCTTTGATCGTTTGAAAATTGATTTATTTCTTGATCTTGATAAAAATCACTAATCGCTTTAGGTGTTAAGGTTAAGCAGTACAAACAAACTAATTTTCAAATTTTTATTATATTATGAACATAATACAGTATATATATACATATATGTATTTTTAATCGTTAGTTCGCGTGACATTCTGTAATGGCTTTTAAATTGAGTTCAACGTCCTCTTGCTTTTTAAATATAATTTATAGCATTGTAATCAGATTATATTAGTGTCATTCCTTAATTCGTGAAACATAATTAATATAAAAATAATTAAATCAGTTAATTAATTCACCTTTACTTACATACCAATTGTTTTCGTATTGTTTTTTATGTATATATTACACGACGAACGTGTAGGTTATTAATATATCTATTCAAAAGGTTAGTATTTCCATTGAAATTAAATCGCCGTATTGTTATTAACAATTATTTGGAATCCACATATTGCGTACTTTAATTTGGAATAAATTGATTAGTGGATTCTCGCACTGGATCAAAAAATAAAAATACATGTAAGCAAATGTTTAAAAAATGTAACATGAGCAAAAACGTTACAGTAGACTATTCAAGTAGCCTTATCGCGTGACGGCATATTTTATTAATTGTCAGACATATTTTAATATATTTCAGCTTAATTTAAACCGACATCACACGTTCAAATAACTTTTTGTGATCAATATATAGAAATAAGAACGTTACGCTATTTCTAAGAAAAACTCCGCAAAATATTTATGATATAATCATTTTCTTAAGTGCGAAAATTTCCAATAAACGAGAAAAGAATGGGAACGAACATTGCCGCTGACTAACGACGAAATAATTTATACTCATCTCTTTGTGTTTCACAGATAACAGATTTTTTTTATATTTTTAATGTAAACGTCATTTCTTTAATTAAAATATAAATCAATAAGTTGTAATTTGTTTTCATTCCTTTTTTTAAATCTAACAAATGTTTCCATGACGTTATAGTAGGTATATATTTTTAACATAGATTATATACGATATATATTTTATATATATATATATTTTCGGTAAGGCGTATCTTATGACCTCGCACATTGTTTTAAATATTGCGTTGCTGTCCTTGTCGTTATAATAATATGAACAAATAATTTAATGTTTTTTTTTTTTTTTTTTTATTTTAAATGATAAAACTCTATCAATATACATTTAATAATAGCAATGCCTGTTTTTGAAGATTTGCAAATATACCTTTTTATTCTTCCAATTATATTAATCGTAAAGGGTTCAGAGAAATTTTGATGTGATTTTTTAATTTCTCGGCGGCTTATAAACCGGTATAGTTAATGTGTGATATCTTATTTAACTATTCTTACCTATTTTTCCATTGGGGCTATACGGGCCGTAGCTGCCCGAGGAGAGCGGTGAAGAGTAGCCGTTGGGTTGCGGCTGTGTCGCCGGCGACGGCGACCCTCCACCCGCCATCCAGTCGCGGACCTGCCCGTTCAGGTGACCGTTATGACTGACCCCGGGCTCAGCTTTCACTTGGCTCGGGATACCCCTGTATGCCACCTCGTGTTTCAGGTCCATGCCGCTGCTACCGCATGCTGTCCCGCCACCCCCGCCGCCCGCGCTCCACACTTCTGTAACAAAATTTAAATTAAAGTTAGCACTGGTAGTTGAAATGCCTTTTAAGTATTTTTTTTTTATTATTTATTTATAGTATGACGGCAGACGAGCAAAGGAATCACCTGAGTACACACTTTTCATCAGGTGACCACTAGTCCCCACTACCATAGACGTAGCCACTATTGAGGCATAAATAAATAAAAAAATTGACAATTCCCTAGCTTAAACTATTTTTAATATCAGGATTGTTTTATATTAAACACGACCGACATTGTTAGTGTGTGACTGCAAGCTATTTATCGGTTCGAAATTATAGATTGTTTCATAGCATTATACTTGGCGGTAGGGCTTTGTGTTTTCCCCTGGAAGGGGACCACCCACTCATCAATTATTCGACCGCCAAACATCAATACTCTGTATGCAGTGTTCCAGTTTGAAGGGTGGGTGAGCCAATTTAATTACGGGCAAGGGATATAGCATCTTAGAACCACTATTGGCTTAGTGTTGACGGTGTAGTGTTGTTTACATTTCTTGCGGGGCTGGCGTCTATCGGCGATAGTGAGCACTTACTAGGCATTACTATATGATCTTCGTATACATTTCTATATTAAAATTTAGAAAAGTGTCACAAAATAATTGCATTTTATAAAATATTTTTTAGATTTTATGATATTAGTATAGATTAAATACCAAATAATTAAACTTAGAGTTGAGTTACTTTAATTTAGTTTTAAATAATTGGAATGCTAGAGCCAAATTAACCAAAGGTTGATTTGAAGATAACATGACGAAGGACATTAAGACGACGTACTCAAGTTAATTAAAGTTCACCTTGTCTGAGTTACGTTAGAATCATGGAGTTTCAGATTAATTGATAAAACTCTTACGAATGATGGAGCATTTCTCGTTAAATCAGATAGAGTGAAACTGCATCAGCTGTTCATATAATTGTATATATATAAATATTTATTTAATACAATTATTGCATGTTCAGCACTCATGGATCTACAAGCCTTGGTATTTTTTGTTAACAGAAATAACTTACAAGAACTCATTGTCACGAATTAGGTTAACACGTCTGCAACTGATCGTGATAACAAGAAATCCATTTGATGTTAAGATAAATATTAAATAAAAATTAATTTAATTATATTTATAAATGTTATCGCGGTAGAATTACATTGCATGTTAAATTTATGTAATATTTTATTGTTCGTTAAGGCAAATATTTTTCAACATTATTATTTTCATGGGAATGAACGATCGAATGTATAAGCAACAACGTCCTAATTTATTTGTTGAATTTCCTTCGAAGGTTTTTTTTTTTTTGTTGTTAAAGGTAAACACAACTAAGTGCATATTTTGTGTATATGTGAACTAGGTCTTGCTTGCCACGCGGCTTCGTCTGCCTGTAAGCGAGGACAGGTGTTCATTATAAAAGAAATCATTATGTTCTTCCTTGGGATTCAAGCTTGCTTTATACCAAATTTTATCGATTCAGTGGTTTAACCGTGAAAGCGTAACAGACAGACAAATATTCAGAGCTAATTAGAATAGATATAGATAAGGCAAACGGAAGTTCGAAATACATGTGGATAGAAAGAGATAACATCTAATACAACAGTTACTGGAATAAAGATAAACTAAATAAAGAGATGAATAAAAGAAAAAAAGAACAAGGCCCAGATAAGTCATAATGATAATGATCATGATGTGAAATTAACGTAAACGATACTGGTAGTTATTTTGAGTGTAAGCCGCTCAAAAGAATTTTTATAATACAATTGTTGTACAATAATAAAGCATTTCTCTGTATCATTGTTCTTAAAACTCATTGTAATTAATACAATTTAATTTTCGTGTTAAAACCTCTCAAATTCTCTCACGAACGAAAGCAAAACTTCTCTGATGTTTAAAAATGTTTAGCTATTCTGTTTGCACGTTTCACTTCAATTTTATATGCATTGCTCAATTTATATTTAATGTTTTGTCGTAAAATATTTTAAGGAACAACGTTACTGTTGCTCATAAAACAATGTAAGCATGCATATCTAGTGCATGCATATGCGAATCGTTTATATTATTTGCGAGGCCATAAAATATATGTTGTATATAATACAGTTCACAGCCAAGATGGCCCAGTGGTAAGAACGCGTGAATCTTAACCGATGATCGTGGGTTCAAACCCGGACAAGCACCACTGAATTTCATGCGCTTAATTTGTGATTCTAATTCATCTCGTGCTTGACGGTGAAGGAAAACATCGCGAGAAAACCTGCATGTGTCACATTTCACTGAAATTCTGTCACATGAGTGTTCCACCAACAAGCATTGGAACAGCGTGGTGTAATAAACTCCAAACCTTCTCCTCAAAAAGAGGAGAAGAGGCATTAGCCCAGCTGTGGGACATACACAGGCTGTTTCTGCTGTTGCTTGCTGCTGCTAAAGTTCACAAATATTTTGATATAAATCAGATTATAAAATTATATACAACTTTTGATATGAGATTTAATTTACATAATAAAATACCTTTTACGGTTTGGGACCTTCGTTTTTCTTAAAACCTCGCCCTATAAATTTAAATGTATAACTTTTACTTATTTATTGATATTGATATTTGGACATGTATTTGTTTCAGATGTTTTAATAATGGATCTTAAACAAAACGTATTTAGTCATTTGGATAAGAATAAACTATAAATAACATGCTACTTTTGATAGAAATTTGATTGTTACAGGAAAATGGTCTGTATATAAGAAGTTGTATGAGTGAGTTTTCTGCGGATACTTTAGTAAAGTCTAACAAAACTACCAATTATTTCACTTCAAAGGCAGGCATCACTAACGGACTCATAATACCGGCGAAAGCGCGGTTCCTTAATTAAGAACGTAAGCCTTTAACGATAGAATTGAGAAATCGACGTTCCCAATTTTTATAGAAATATTATTATAATATCCGTCACCTGACATTTACCCTAATGGTAACAGGCTAATGGTAGCTTCTCAGTTACGCTTCGTAGACATTTTTACTATCCGTAAGCAAAACGGATCGCTTGGATAGAGATGAGATACTAGATATATTACTCTTATGTTGCTTCAATTTTCAATCTTCTTTTTTTGTATTTTTTTTTGCTAACTTATAGTAATTCGTTGTCAAAAATTATAATTGTACTTTCGTATTATTATTACTAACTAAATTAAGCTGTGTTCCATTTATGATATAATTGCTTTGCTTGGTGATAGGGCTGCGTGTACACCCGCCTGTGTAGGTACCACCTTCTCATCACATTTAATGATATAGTATTATTGTGTTTCGTTTTGAAGGGTAAATGAGCCAATTTAACTCCAGGCACGGGGGACATAACATCTTAGTTTCAAGATTGGTGGCGTTTTGGCATTGTAAGTGATGGTAAATATTTCTTATTAATATCAATTAGGTTGTAACCACTTACCATTAGATGGCCCATTTGCCAGTCCGCATTTAAGTGCATTAATATAAACTATATCCCCAAAATGTTTTAAACACGAACAAGGCAGGAGTGCTGCGCGAACGCATCATGAGCGCTTGCCGTTGCACAATGAACGCGGGCGCAGAGAAAGCGTGTGACGTCACGACCTCGACACGCTCACCTACTTGCCGCCTCGCCTGCAACAACCCACTTTGATACCGGCCCAATGTCGAGCTTTCTATCGACTACAGACATCACGGGTGTAGTCAAATCGGGAAAGCAATTGCATGTAACTCTAAAGTGTTAGATAATCGTTTGTTGAATGTTTTAATGGATTTAATGTTTCAAAGTTTGTCTCATAATTTGCATAAGGCTAGAGTAATTTTTCAGTGAAACAAAAATACGATTACATATAGTACATGGCGTAATGGACCAATTACACTTAATAATACCGGTGATTATATTAGCAAAAACAGATTAATGATGCACTTGAGGTAGACATTATTATAATATGATACAAACATTGCAGCATATTGTTCAAAGAAGAAAGACTTCTCAGCGACAATTTGAAAATGCTTTCGACTGAAAAAACTCAGGACGAAACTACTTGGTCTTATTTTGATTTTATATAAAATGTAATGACAATGGCTTTACTTATTTTTTAAACTGCTTTACGGAAACTTACAGTTAAACGACCACTATATCAGAAAAGCCAATACTTATCACCGAATGATTAAATTCGCAACGTGCCCACACATCGTAACATTGTTCTCGCTTCGTCGCATCAAACCTTCAGACCAAACAGAGAATGTGCTTTTACGACAAACGATAAATTTTTATAGCTCATTACGATAACGTTAGAATAAAATACGGAGAGCAATCGAAAGCATATACATAAGTACCAGCTCGTTTCGCCAGCAACGCTAAGTCCGAGTTTTCCTCTGAAATATTTTCCCAGCGGAACGCAATATAGCAATGCAATCCGATTTTATGTACGTTGAAAATATTTTGTTGAAATATTTCCGAAGAACTTGTTCATGGAAAACTTGAATGTAAGAGTTTGACTTTAAATTTGACCTCACTGGTCAACGGTCCATTCATTCAGAAATTATTGTAAAAATTCTAGATATTCTTGTGACTTGAAACACCGAAGCACGAAATGAAGTACCGTAGTCAGCGTGGCGCGCCATAGCTCTCGGAAGAACCTAATCTATATGCAAAACTGGTGACGACGCATTGTGTTTCTTTGACATTAGGTATCGTCGACGACGCGGAAATAGAATTTACGAGTGGCACGACCCTAGTTCGCTTAATGATATATTCGGCGAGGTTACCGCCGAGCCAGCGACATTTCATTGCGTCACTGATGGACTAACGACCTTGTTATCACAAATAGGTATAATAAGGCATAGTTCTATGAGGTGGGTTCGATAACCGAACGAGGTGGGAATACGCCGATTGCGTCGTTTGCCATAATTAGAGAGTTCGGCACAGCGGATGCGTAGTCCACTATGAATTATTGAAACCAGCGTGTGTTCCGACCTCGAGTGACTCCCAACAAATTGTTATCGTTCCCACGGGATGTAACTCTCGTGATAATTAAGTATTTTACATAATATACGAACACGATGTCATTGTCGTTATGAATTTTATGTAACAGTGTTGTAATTTACTCTGAAGTGTACCGCATATATCTCATAAGTTGTTAATTATGTTTGAAAGTTGTACATGTACTTAATGTAAAATAATAAAAGAATTTTAATTCAATTTGAGCACTGACGTCTTTTATATCCAAGCCGAAAGCAAATTTCATTAAATAAATTAAAAAAGTTAAATGACAATCCCGCAACTCTCGTAACATTACATTACGTATGCAGCGCCCTAGAGAAATTCAAGGACTAGAAGTCTTAACTTCAAGTGACATTTTCTTTTTAGTGCATCCTTCAAGGTTGATGTTTGTGACTGATATGTATAAGCTTAATAAATTATTTAAATTATAAGCATAAATAGAATTATTTGCGCTACCTCCAGACTGACTTCTATAGCCAGCGATATTATTCTTTTATCCACAAGAGAGTGCTTTAATAATACGATTTCTCGATTTACTCAGAATGTAAGATCGTTGAATATTCTCACCAGATGAGAGTCCATGTGTTTACTACGTCTTACGGTGCAGAGGGACGATCGAAAGATGAAAAGATTGGAGGACTGTGAGAGAATTGTGAGGGAATCACGTCGCTATTTTATCGGCGCATTCACAATATATGCTTTTGAAATCGTTTTAGATCTCTCTTATCCGGTTAGAGAAGTTATATTTATTAAAAAGAACAAAATAATCGGCAAGACAATTCTTTCGCTCTCATTTAATAATGAAACGGGATTTGGTAAGTATAACTTGGATGTAGTTAAAATAAAAGTATCTGAGTAATAATAGATGTAATAAAGTAACTTTATGATAAAAATATAAATCACAAAATAATACTTAAATTTACAGACGTCATAAATGACCTCATGATTTTAAGTTTTATTTAACACAATGCGTTTATTATCATTGTGAAATATAAAACATTCCTTGTCAAATTGAATGACATACTTACTAAAATGGCAGCATTAACCATATGAAAATCTGTGCCCGTTTGACAGAACTTCATTATTTGTATTACGAAATATACGAGTTACAAGATTAAACATAAGCTGATTATTTATTATTCGTTTCGGCGATACAAGCATTGTGACATATGTGTCTTCAAAACAACAATGTGTTAAGATGATTTAGTGAGACCAATCCATATATGTCGCGTTGCAAAATTTACGTGTGATTTGTTCGTGATTTTTTTATGACGAAATTGTAGTCTTTTTAAAAGTACAATAGAATTTTTACTATTGTTATTTTCTCATCCATTTTGCGTAATCTTGGAATAAAATAGGGTGTAGCTCAAGCTCAATTAGACTCAAAAATTGGAGACCGAATTTGTAACGATTTACAGGGATAAACCTGCTGAGTTGTTAAGCCTTTATAATATGTTATACTCAACGTTAATAAATCAAACTAAAAGCACAAGTCTTATGTGATGATAGCATTGTGATGCAAGTAATTTTAAGTCTCAAGTACCTCATCTTCAATGTTAGAAGTTCTCACATAAAGACAACTTGCAATTGTGTGGCTCGAGTTGAAAGGTTTGCATAATAGTTTTATATATCTTTTATGTTTCAGCATTTATATGCTCGTACGAATGTGCATGATATTGAAGACCATTCAAACGTTCTTTAGTATTTTCCTATTCAACTGCATTTTCTTGAAAACAAATTGCTGAATGTTTTACCGATGAAATACGTCGTATAATGTACCTTTCGAATGTTCGAAATTGAGAGAACTGTTATTACTGTCGTAAGTTTCTTCGATATTTTGTGTTTTAATTCTTTACGTATTTCAACGTAAATCACAATTGTATTATAAAATTCTATGAGAATAATAAAGTTGGAATGATATTATTAAAACAATAAAGTTACTCGTTTAAAATTTGGTAGCTAATGGGTGGTCATAATCAGACGAGCGTAAAAATATCCTCGTAAAAATAATGATTAAGCGCATTACTCACGCGCATTAAATCTGCAGTTGCTGTTAATTGCTTGGTCTTATCGTGATAGTGTCCTTTGTATCTTTTTATGGTGGTTGTAAATAACCACCCACTCCACCCGAGGTGCTGGATTTATTATATAGAAATTTAATTAGCAATCTAATGTTATGTAGTGTACATGGCAACCCACGCGCAGATATTACCGAGGAGTCTAAATTATTGGAATGTATTATCATTGGAGAGTTGAATCATGATGTTGGGATCAAAAAGGCAGTGTGATAAATGGTTTTGATTGCCACAATAGATATGGTACTTATTAAAAGCAATAGACAAGCACTTGTAGATAGTATAATAAATGGGAAGCAAGTGTACGAGAGAGATATGCACTTTAATTATGTGAATAATACAATTTGTAATATATTCGTGATTACGTGCTTGCGTTAAATTTATATGCTTTCTGTTGCTTTGCGTATCGTACTTGATTATTTAAACTTTAAAAATAATTATATATTATTTGATGATTCAGAATAATGTAAGTGCGAAGTTTGTATTCAGAGCAAGCTGGGGCGCATTTCTGGGCGCCGTGTTGTGACGCCATCCGAGTTGAATTTTGCATCTAAATGTGCAATCGCCGACACCAGCGCCAGAGCTTACATACCCTTATCTAAATGAAAGTACGATTTTGTTTTACTCGCGAGTATAGCTGAATCCAGACGCAAACTAATTTTCCGCGTCGTAAAACGAAGTTGTATGTAGATTTTTTTTTTAGTTTTGTATTAATAAGATTTCAATTAGAGACAGAATATTCTTTATAACATCTCTAAGTAATGATACACTGGTTTTATCCGGTTGAGAGCATTCTATAAAATATATTGACTGTTTAACGAGATACGTGCAGAAAGACAAATAGTGGGTCAGATTGAAAGTAATATTTTTACTTATGTTTGATATGCAATACTAATATACATATATAAATACATACCAATATTAGTTAATATATAAAACCACATTACAGTTTTAATAATAAATGTAAATTAACTTTAATGTTTTTTTAAGTTTTCTACCAAAGCTATTTTTACGTCTTGACGACAGTTTGTCGTGTTACATGGTAGTATAGGTTGAATTAAGGCCTATCAAGCTAATTCTTTATTACGGGAAAACGTAAAACGGAAACATTTTGGTATGTCTAATCATTTGTTTACAACAACTCTACTAAAGTTATATTGCAGCACTTATTATGAATACTTTTATACGCGCTTTGTATGTTAAATTTTTCGAATTTTACTATTTTCAACAAATTACAAGTATAATATAAGTAAGGAAGTAATAACAATATTTCATATTTAACTGAGTATCTACGCAAATAATGTCATAAAGCAATGAATATTGAAGGAACAAAGAAGTTCCGATTTTATTCCTGTAATATTAAAGCGTTAAATTTATTACTGAAAATGTTTCCAAAAGCTATTATCCTTAAAATATGCACCAATAAAGAAGCTAAACATTTATAGACAAAGATTTAAGGTAAGATTAAAGCTGATATATGGAATAAAGATGTGTGTTTTCTTCATATAATTTAAGTTGTTTTAAAAGTAGTATATTTAATTACATTTCAAAAACTACAATGCTTGATATTGTATTTTAATTTATATTATAAGTGTACATTAACAGCTCAGAAGATTAACTTATAACTCCCTTAAAATTATTAATATTATTATATATTCTCTTTTGACATAAAAGCGATTATTATAATTTGATAAAAATTGTTTTGAATATCTGTATCTGTATAATGTGTATTTATAATAATCACCTATCAATTGAAAGGAATACATACCTCGTACACTAAGTTCCGAAAATTCCAAATACTTCCCATCAGTTCCATAAACGTACAGGTTTCGTGATACCAGAATACCACATAGTTATAACCATTTATAGACACGGCAAAAATGCAACGACACATTCACAAAACAAAAAAAAATACATCACTCAAAACTTGCAGCAGACTTGAAAACAAAAAACTGCGATGGGAAAACGCGATGCACTTTCATTACACGTCGCATCGCATCGGCGAATTCGCGTTAGCTTTACACTATTTAGTTCACTGGATGAGTCAGTCGCCTTGTTTGTTTGCGAACGGGGCCTCTAGGCGTAAGGAGGCTCGCAGTGCGCGGCCGCCGGACTGCGTGTTGTGTCTGAGTCTGGGGCTATCGATCCGACGCCCTCGTTTCGGCCCGACTCGACTGCGCCTACAAGGGTATAAGATAGCTCGAAGTGGCTATGCAGGTTAGTCGGACACATTCATCAAAATATTAACAACGATTTTTGGAACACGCAATGTTCTATGAACTGGTCTTGCAATCATTTCTTGACCGTTCTTAATTATGAGCTAATTTTAATGTTTAAAAATATAATATCAACCGAATTTTGCGGTATCTTTTTACACTCGATTGAAAGTCGAGCATGATTGATGAAGTGATTAATAGGTTTCTTTTATATAAATAACGTCGTGATAAAAAACATCTGTTCGCTTTCGGCTTATTCACATCTAATTTTATCGTCTAATAAATGTCACTAATTCGATATAATTCCTTCTAGATCAGTAATATTTCTGTGACGGCTGAACGCCATATTAAAATAGTACTCTCAACTGTGCCCAATCACCATTGCGACTTGCATTATAATAAAGTATAAATATATAGCTGGTACAAAAATAATATAAACACTTTAGATCCAACACCATATTTAATGCTTACAATATTGAATTTCATATATCGAGTCAAAACTTAACAGTCTAAATATACATATATGTACCTATATAGTTATAAATAAATAAATTATTTTAGCCCACGCGTTTATAATTATTATTGAACAATATAAACACGCTTTACGAAATTGTTGTCCGCCGAAAGAATTCACACGAAAATCAGAAAAAATTACCGTAAAGAAAATCAGCAGAATGACTGTTTATATCCTGGGCTATACACACTTAAGAGTAGAGCCGAGATGGCTAAGTGAGAAGTTCTAACATCATGAGAAGCTCAACATATTATGTCAAATGAAATTGTGACGTATGAATATCCAATGCAGTCGAGCAGCGAGGAGGTTCTTTCCAGCAATTTGTCATTTACTATCTGTTACTACGCAATCAATTTCAATTCCTATTTTAAGCTCATGTCATCGAAAGATCATAGAATCCAAGACAAGGACAGATAATAATAATTGAAAATTAAATATTTTCATATAAACTTTCAAATAGAAGGATTTATTCCATATATAAGTAACGTTTTCGATACGCGTGACAATCTTCGAAATAGAAAAGTTTTCAAGACGTTCTTTAAGATTCCGATTGTCTTTTCGTATCTCGTCGCGGAATTTGTATCGATTTCTCGATCGTTTATTGTATAGGTTTTCGATTCGTTTCATATCGTATTCACACCTCAATACCAATAGCTTGAATTTATTTTCACCTTTTATCTTCTATAAAGATTCGTAGTTGAACGAATTTCAAGTTTTATGTCAATTTTTATGACCAAAATGATTTTTATGTACATTATTTATATTTAATTATTTATAGTTTCTTTAATATATAAAAATCTGTTTTATTCTATTCAAAATCGTTGTTTAAGTTTAATGTTTCGTAAGAAATTATATTCTTTGCTTAAAATGAATTTTAAAACTATGTACCTGTGGTTTTCCAATAGCTATTCCGATATATATCCGAGCTGTCTCTAGTGGCTGTTACTACATAGCTCACTCAACTTTCAACTGAAGAGTTTGTACGTACCCAGGTGGCCCTGAGTCATGACATAATATTTTTTTTCAATAATAATATTTTTTTTAATAATAACAACTTACCGTACATGAATTTAATAAGGAAATATTATACAATTATATTGTATATAACCAAAGCATTATTTTTTATTTAAAAAAGCATATAAATGATAACATTTGCAAGATATAATTATACAGTTTGTATTGTATTGAAATAGGTATTACTTGTGTTAAATATTTAATCGAAGCACGTTCCAGAAACAACGGTTGCTAAATCAAAGTAAACATTGCCAAGTTTTGGTGTTGGGACTATTGACAGACATCATACATCATACATCTAAAACATAGTACATATTTAAATAAAATACGTGCGGAATATTATGATACAATATTTTATGTTTCTAAAGTAAATTTACTTGGTAGGGTTTCGAGCAAACCAGTTTTGGTGGGTACCACCAATTCATCACATATTGCCACAGCGTTACTTAGTATTGTTGTGTTTCGGTTTGAAGGGTGAGTGAGCCAGTGTACTAGGGTAGGGACCTAATATCGTAGTTGCCAAGGTTTTTGGTGCATAGATAATTTAAGGAACAGTTAATATTTATTACAGTGCCAATATATATGGGCCGTGGTGACCAGTTACCATCAGTAGGCCCAGTAGCAAATCTTCGTACCTAGTTTAAAAAATAAATAAATACTAAAAAGTCTAATAAAAATGCAAATATATGTGAGTGAAATTTGTGGCCTGAGCCACTTATGTAAACATTAGCTGTGACCGCGGTTTCACCCGCGTATAATTAATAAAAATCAGCCTAGAGCCTTCCTCGATAAAAGGATTATACAACACAAAAATAATTTTTAAATTCAACCAGTAGTTCCTGAGATTAGCCGGATCAAACAAACAAAGTCTTCAGCTTTATATATTAATATAGAAGATATATTTTATATCTGGAAACAACAGGATATCCATTGGTGGTCAGGTTCACAGATTATAATAAGTTTTACTCTCGTGTTCACAAAATTCCAATAATAGAAATAGAATAATATAAACGGGAATAAGATGACGAGTGACTTGGCAAGTGATCGTTAACACGAATACAGGACCATAAATTTTGTTTAAGCTCATAATAATCTAAATAGAACAAAATACATTGTCACATTTAACACATATTGTAAGCGTGCTTAGTAACAACCAGTAATTGCCCACTGCCGGGCAAAATATTTTCCGCTTGAGGAGAATGTTTATAGCTTATTACACCAAACTTTTGCAACGCGAGCAGGAGCCGAATTCTACTAATCTATAACGTTCCCGATTCTACCCGATTCAACCTTAGAAACTAAGAAGTTATGTCCCTTGTGCCTGTAATTACTCTGGCTCCTTCAAACCGGAACACAACAATACCGAGTACTGCTGTTTTGCGGTAGAATATCAGATGAGTGGGTGGTACCTACCCAGACGAGCTTGCAGCCCTATCACCAAGTAAGTTAGTTATTTATGTAGAATTACTAAAATGATATTGATACAGACGAGTTATGAATACAATATATCGTCTATATCGAAGCTCGTAACAAAAGTTTTAATTGACAGCGCTGATTGTATGAGTGGAATAAGTAAGGTCGTGCATAACGATACCGCATAGTTACGCTACAACAGTGCTTGAAACAATACAAATAGCAGAGATAAATTTGCCGTGGCGTTCCTTCCGATTGCATTTATTTTATACTATCCCACTTCATTTGTTGATTGACTCTCATCCAATATTTACATTATATCCATTCCATTCCCCCTAGTCAAACAGAAAACATTCCCTAATTGAATTTGTTTTTTTTTTCTGGTATAGAAAATTGGCCTTGCATTCAAAGCGTGAGAATGTAGAGACTATGTTTCAGTTTATACGTCCAGTTTAAATACACACGTGGTTTCTTGAATCGTGTTCGAAGGGATAGGTCTTTTATCACCGGATGTATTTAACGAAGGTTCGCTTTCAAAGAAGCCCTGTTGGCTCGCTAATGTTCAGTTAGGTGTAGCGTGGAAGGGTATAATTTCCAGAAGCCGTTGTGTAGATTTGCATTAATATAGGGTTAGACAGCTCATAGTGAATTAGTGACTCACAACCCATAGAAAGAGCTGGACTTGAAATAAGATATACGACTTGGAAATAAAATTGTATCCAAGTTTAGCCAATTTTTATCATAAAATTTTTATGAATATATAGTTAGAGCCGAGGTGATTTAAGCCGAAGATTGCGTCTTCAAACCCGGGCAAGCATTGTTTAATTTTTATGTGCTTATTTGTTTTTGTAATTCATTCAGCAGTGTGGTGGAATATATCTTCTAGTTGGTGGTAGAGCTTTGTGCAAGCTCGTCTGGGTAGGTACCACCCACTCATCAGATATTCTACCGCAAAACAGCAAGTACTTGATACTGTTGTGTTCCAGTTTGAAGAGCGGGTGAGCCAGTGTAATTACAGGCACAAGGGACGTAACATCTTAGTTCCTAAGGTTGGTGGCGCATTAGCAATGTAAGCGATGGTTAACATTTCTTACACTGCTAATGTCTATGAGCGTTTGTGACCACTTACCATCAGTGGCCCATATGGTCGTCCGCCTCAAATAGGACGTATATAGTCAAGAGAAGAGATCAACAAGAGGTACTTAACTTACTTTATTTAAATTTTGTACAATTCATATTGAGTTTTAAAGTATTAAGT
The DNA here is from genome assembly GCA_905220585.2 of Nymphalis polychloros. Lineage (NCBI taxonomy): Eukaryota > Metazoa > Arthropoda > Insecta > Lepidoptera > Nymphalidae > Nymphalis > Nymphalis polychloros. The sequence continues at coordinate 9,978,908 of HG992247.1, forward strand.
TTTTAATAGCTTTATCTGTCCTTGATACTTAACTGTACAAAAAGAAAAATGAAACTGTATAATATTTTATATACCTAAAAATAAAAGGCCCATAACTCATGGGCTGTTAATTTTATATTTATACGCGTTATAATGGAATAAAGTTTTAGCATCATAATGCAAAATTGTTTGTTTTCAAAATAAAAGCTGAAAGCGGACAAAAGGTATTCGAATAATGCTATTAAATAATAATAGCCGTATCCCATTAAGTAAAACATTGTATTTAATAGCTAACTTTATGTATGAATTACTTTGTAAACGTAATGTGTGTGGTTAACGTGTATTTTGTATCGATCGTCAAGTATGACGCTCACAATAGCTTTAATTTCGTGTTTGTTTACGACTGCAGATGCGTCCCAGGACTTTGTTGTTAAATTTTGTGCGACAGAATATCGTCTACGATATAACATTACCTCACTCAGAATTTCTCAGTTCAGAGTATATTTCATTCCGAATCCGTGGTTGTTTTCCATTTGATAATCAATAAGTAAATAACAGTAAGCAAGCCTCTCTATTTAATAAATGGTTATGAATTTGAATTTAATATTCATGATATAATGCTTAACTGTTGACCTTAATTATTGTAGTTGAATCCTTCTTGAAGTTGAAGTTGAAATTCTTACTTACCTCACTAAGTTTGAAGTTAGTTTTATATAATCATTAATTAAAACATAGCCACCCGTAAAACAATCATGAATTTTGACACATAGTACTAATTTTGCAGCTTGTGTTTAATACCATATAAAATTATGTAGTGAACTATTTTCTACCTGCAATACTTAAAAATATTGTATTCTAACAAGACTAACGAGGCATGTACAAAATAACAAAGATATAACTTACAAAATACGTATGTACTTGTTAAAACTCCATTTAAGCGATCATTAAATAGAAGAGTTATGTGTGAATGAAATGAATGACTTTTCCATTAGCGTTTACTCATGCGACATGTTAAGGATTGATTTATTATGGAAGTTGTAATATTTCCTTCGGGGACCATGTTGAAACGCCATTAAATGTATCCAATCTTCCACGCTTGAAAATTTTTATACGACAACATTAAAGTGATTCTGATTTGGTATTAAATATATTAGAAAAATAATATTAGTAAGTTTTATCAGACCATAATAGTCGCGAATATTTTAAACAATGATAATAGTTGCTATTGTCAAAATATTTACTTGTACACATTGTCGAAATAGTTCTATTGAGGAATTGAGAAAAAAAATCAGGAAGATTTAGTCTGTGTAAAAATTGTTATTTACAATTACCTTATATAAATATCCAAAAAAATTGTTCACCGTTTCATTGAAGTATCATTTAAAAATACACTTATTTTATTCCGTTCAAACGAATTTCTAAACGATTTTTTTTTTAAGTTTAAGTCTGACAACTTTTCGACGTTCCTGGGTTTCTGTTGTAAAAGCGTACACATTGTAAGAAAGATTTACTAACGCTGTGTAGTACAGTCGAGTAATAAAGGTAATTGTATTGATACGTATGTACCTATATATTAAACGTCACAATTTCTAGAAAAATCTCATATAATTTTACACACATACGTGTCGTCACGGTTAATGCACTAATATCAAACCTACGAATAGTACTTAATGACGTCTTACTTGATTGCTGGATGCAGACAACATTGTTGATTGACAGGACTTATGTTTATTATGTTTATTAATAGTTATTATTGAGGTTTTCTGTCAGAAAATTCTCAGTAGCAGCAAGGAGTCTGGAAGTTGGAATCGTTTAGAAGTGTTTACACTCCCGTGCCTCGGAAAGCACGTTAAGCCGTTGGTCCTGCGCCTAAAGTCTTTCCGGTCGTGTCGGATTACCTTCCCATCGGATTAAGAGAGCTAAGGAATAGAGAGTGCACCTGTGTTTGCGCACACACTTGTGCACTATAATATCTCCTGCGCAGTCGGTTAATCGAAATCGGTCTGGAGAACGTTATTATGTATATTTGTAACCTTGGAACCGCCACCGCCCTTCGGTAAATATCCGTATATTTTAATTGTACTTGTGTTATTTTTTAATTATATTTAAAAATAAGATATAAATGTTTCTTTGTACATTCACATTATTTCAGCAGGTAGCTAGAAAAAAATTAAGTTCATAATATTTTAATAAAATATACTTAAAACGTCAAAATATCTGAAATACCTATTTCCTGTACCTGTACCTGTAGCACAAAAAGAATTCGAATTCTCTTAGAAGTAAAGTAGCTTGAACTTTTAATAAAATAGCTTTGTTATGTAAAAATGTTGCATAGCATTCATGTCCTAGTATAACAAACAAAACGATTACAAAGAACAATATGCTAATGACATTGAAGCGATATTATTTATAAGTCATTAAGTCCTGTGTGATTAATAATAAAGTCGCATTTGTTAAAGTTTCAATGCAACAATAGAACCGTACGTCGAGAGTCGCACAATGACAGATGACAGGTGACCTACCCGTGACCTTTGACCCAGCCTGTAACCTACATCTGGCGACAATCGATACCCGTTTCTGGGCTGAGGACGACATGCTGTTATGGATTATATAAAGTGGAGCTAAATTTTCGTACAGCCGTTAGGAAAGGTTGGCCCGTCTCGAGGGTAGGGGGAGAGCCAATAGTCAGAGGTGACCCATTCGTGACCTTTGACCCGTAAGACTTTAACCTACATCTGAGGCATAAACGATAAGACGTTATTAAGATCCTAGGAAGACATGGTCATGTTCATGACAATGGAACTAAAGAATTTACTTTAATATTTTTTAAACATACATTACATTTAATTTATATCATATATGGGTATATTGTATATATATATGTGTTTAATTTATTGCCCAGAATGAGGTTTTGATACGTTGAGAATAAATTATGTAATTATTATTTTATTGTACTCAAAATTAATCTATTAAAAAGGGACGCAAAGTCGCTGTCTTTGAAGAAAGAATTATAAAAAAAAGACTAAAGGCTTTTTTTTTAAATTAAACGTGATTAGTTAAACACTGCCTTGTCTTTTTCTTTCGATTGCAAATCAGCGTTAACATAAATATAGAAAGTCCAACCTTTAAATTAATAACTAAGCGGATGAGTAGCAAACAATGAATAATGACAGAAATTGTTTAACTAAATAGCTGTTAAGAAAAGTTTATAAGTAAGACCGTTATAAAAATAAACATCCAATAAACAATTAATTTCAAGGTGATTCGATACATGATGTTATTTATTTGTATGTTTGAATCTACATTTATAACATAATTAATCAATTAATGTTACCATTTTAAGGATATAAATAATAATTCACATTATTTCCACCTGTTCCCTTACAAATGTCAACTGGATCACCTGTTCGTATAATTTGTACAAACAATGTTATATAGGTCGACGAGTCATTGTACGTTACTTATCGCTTAGTACATAACATGATAGATATAAGACGCGCTTCAACGATTTTAAAACAGAAATACCTTAAATCAATGGACCTTGTGATATGATGCAGTTCCCTCAATTTTTTTTTTAAACTTGAACTTGTTTCCACTATATTTTGTATCTGTGTCATTTTCCGAGTTTTATTTATTTTTGTTGCTGTTGTTTATCTGTGTTAATTGAGAATTTGAATTATAATACTTTGTATAATATCTAGATAATTATTATGTGTGTATTTGATTATTGAAGTTATAGTTATTTAACTTTTAATTTTATTTTGTAATATTTTCACAATATCTTATCTGTTCAACTTAGCTTTGGCATTATGTATGTATACATTTGCATAGTTTGTGCAAATATAATAAATATATATGTAATTAATTTTTGCATGACCTTATTCTATTTACTTAGGGTCGCTGGGTGTAAACTGCTTGAAAAACTAATTCGCCTGACTTGAACGCCAACCCTCTTTGCAAATGCTTTTACAAGCGAATTGATTCCTCGTAGTTGTGGCGTTAAAAATCACTTAAACTGCTCTTATGACACCGACAGATGGATACGAAGTGACTCTATTCTACTCTAATTGATAAAATAATAAATATTTAGTAGATTTGTAGGTTTAGTAATAAACATTGCAGATCTAAAACAACTTAATAAGTAATTGTTTGTTTTATATGGCACCATTTCGAATATAATTTCTGTCACCGTCATTACTTGATTTAAAAGACACGAACGAGAATAATAATTAATTACATGTCAAGAGTGACGGTAATCAAAAAGGAGAAACTTAAAAAGACTTCGCTTATTTCACAAATGCAACGGACAGTCATCATAATAATTTCATCCTGAGTAAGCATTTTGAAAAATAATAAAAATTAGTATTTTAATTATTTAATATGTAGCCAATATGGTGCGATTTTTTTTTTTAATAACTTTCATTAAATTTAATAAAACGTAAAGGTTGAGTAGGTTCTTGTAAATAGTAATATTTCTATACCATATATTTCAAGCTTCATCACCCTAGCTACTAGTACTAGCTCTCCGCGACCCGGTAACACCTCCTCCCCTGCTCTTGAACTGGTTAGTGTACTCTCAATTTCGCTCGCCCGGGACGCCTGACCTACCCAAAGATCGCTGTAACTTATTGCCATACTAGATGTCGCTCGCGATATCGATGCGCTGATATTCAATGTAAGTATTATACTTGGTATTGTAGCGTAAATTACAAGTTATAGTTAAAAAAATCATCGTAATATGTGATGGATCTCCCAACTAATAATAAATATGTGAATATCATTCACTTATATGTGTAAACTATAACAGCTATATCCCTAATGGGCTCGATGCGCTGAAACGGTGGGAACACTGGAGACATTTAGCGACCGAATTGAAGAATGCCCTGCCGATCTTCGAAGTCTGCACGAGACAAAAGCGACGCGTTATCTTCTAACTTAGTAGGTAATGAGTTGTTACTGTTGCTTTGACGAATATATTTGTAAGATCGGAACCTGGTCCGCGAAACTAGAGAAGCAATCATCCTGCGAAAGGATACGGCGGAGCAATCATCCTGCGAAAGGATACGGCAGAGCACGGCCGGGATATCGGCCAACAGGTAGCGACGATGACAGCGTTAACTCGATCCTCCTACAGTTGTATGATATTTTGAATTATATCCATTATTTAATTTTATTTGACTTAATTATTAATGGATATGCCCAATAAACTTATTTAATAATTAAATGAATAGTCACGTTGCTTAAGGCAATGCTTTGTTTTTAGCATGAGTATTGTTTGATCGTTATAACGAAAATGTATTCAAATTATTTTTCGGTCTCCATACAAAGACACAAGATTCAAAAATTATTTACCGTATAAAACGATTTTATCTTCATTCCGAAAATAGATCGACATACAAGCTGAACACAAATAGGTTTTATTTCAAATGCGTCTTTAATCATTTTATATTTTGTTCGTTTTTTTATTTCAAAATTTATTATGGAAATAATAAACTTTTACAAAAGAAATGCTCATAAATTATCTTGGGCCGTCGTAATTAACTTAAGAAATTAGCCGAGTTGAGATATACCAGCAAATACGACAGATACTAACCATATGTCTCAGTTTCATTACAATGACCTGTATTTTCACACTTTTGTATGAAATAAAACGATTGTTGAACGTTACGGTAAAATACAGAAATACAGATAAAAGAGAAAACTACTCATCTATTATACTGATATTATAAAGAGGAAAGATTTGATTTTTTCTTTGTTTGTTTGTTATGATTTAACTCAAAAACTACTCGCACGATTTTAAAAATTCGTTCACCATTAGAAAGCTACATCTTTACCGAGTAACATAGGCTATACTATTTTTTCAAAAAAATTAGAGATACCTACCTAAAATGAAACGATGTAGCCCAAGGTTTGAAAATGTTGCCTATAAAAGTCATTATTTTGCGTGCGTTGCGAAAACTATTGACGATATATAAAATAGTGTTCTGTATGTTTGCATGATTGCTCACAAAAAAGTCCGCGATGGTATATGCCTAACTATTATAGTTAAGCTACAATAACAGTTTTTGTTTAAATTATTAAGTTCAAATACGGGTGGAATCTAATAGTGGTGATATTGGTATCATGTTATTAATCCATTCAAATGGTTTGATAATTGAGGTTGATTATGTACGTGTAAATTCCACTTTAAATTATTCGGATCGGACTTTTCGTTTAGAAGTCATGACGGGTATAAAAATTCTCTAAGTAAGAAAAATGTCACGGTTTGAACAAACTGTAACTGTACTGCGTTTAGTATATTTAACAAATACTCATTAACGTATTTACGTTAAATAATATTTTTAAATTTTTGCGGATGAAATCGCGGATGTGCTAGTATGAATATAAAAAACCAAGATGGCCTAGTGGTTAGAACGCGTGAATCTTAACCGATGATCGTGAGTTTAAGCTCGGGTAAGCAGCACTGAATTTTCATGTTCTTAATTTGTGTTTATAAATCATCTCGTACTTGACGGTGAAGGAAAACATCGTGAGGAAACCTGCATGTGTCTAACTTCACTGAAATTCTGTCACATGTATATTCCACCAAACCGGGTTGAAGTGGTGGTATAAGCTACAAACTTATTAACACGAGACAAACGAGGCGGTTTGGTTCTGAAATAACCTGCCACTGAAAGTATACAAGCTATGTTTTAATGGCACCCTCGGCTACAATGGTGGTGTGTCCCAACTTTTCATATTTATTTATAAGCTCATTTTAAAAGTAGTCATTGCCTTAAAATCCTTTGTTTGTGTGTGAGTCTTCAAAAGAGCTATGATTTTCTTGTCGTCCTATATCTAAGCATGTGTTTCTATTAAAATATTTTGAGGTGAACGGTAATATGTGCCGTTTATAATCTATAAGTCATCATTTCGGTTTCGAGGTTATCCAAGTTATTTGTATCACCTTAAATATAATATAACATCGACATTTCATAGCCATCCACTATAGCTTATGTATAGCGTATAGGAAAGGACGATGTTTCGTCTCACTACGACGAAAATGTATAAGAAATTACAACTGAAATTCTCGTACTCCTTGTGAAATCGCATATCATATTTGTAGGACATCTATTTATTTACAATCGGGAACAACAAAGAATAAACTTCATATAATAAATCAGAAGCAAACGGACATATTTGCTAGAAATATCACAGGAATATTTTTGTAAACATATTAATGATAAATCACGATAAAAATATCTCTGGTATAAAGAACTTGATATGATAATAACAGGTATTATCCTATATGAGGTGGTTGACCCTTTGTCGGGAGTTTTCACTCACTGACACCAGGACAAAGACGCCGATCCATTATGTCTTGTCACGCTTCATGAGGCTTTTTGTATCCTTGTCTTATTAACATTAGCGATACTCTCTTCATTAAAGCTAATTGAAACATATACACGTTCATTGCAAATATTCTTAAAAGTATCGTGGAAATAATTTAGATGAATTGACATGATTCAAAACAGCCGAGATTAATTTTATCCCCGATAAGACTAAGTTCATTCATTCTTTTAATGGTGTCATTGCTTTTAGTAATGTCTTTTCATAATAAATAAAGGTGTATCTTAGTTGAAAAACGAATGTGTCAACCGTGCGCCGTTGTTAATTCGTTATATCGATAACATCGGAATTTGCGTTTTCTGTTGCTTTATAATATATTGAAATGTGAGTTACATATAACAAATTGATATAACAGAGGAATACTTTTATACAATTTGTACGAGTATTATATATTTTAATATCAAGATTTGGATATTTTATTTGGTACTGTGTAACTTGTTAAGCGTAACGATATCAGTTTTGAGAAGTTATAACCAATTACGTTATTTTCATCATATTCAAAGTAAATTGACTCAATCATATTGCTAGATGATTTCCCGGGAAAAATGAGTATGTAAATTCTCCTGTAGCTCTATTTCATATTTAATAAAAAATGATGATTTTGTTTTTATTTATTTTTCATGTTGTCTTATCGGGTTAGTTTTCTTATCAGTTTATAATTAGGTATTTTGTGTGCCATATACAATAAAAAAAATTGGATTTCAAATTTTTTTTTCTTGTCTGTATGGTGTATAACTGTCCTGTCCATGATCGCCATACTAGCTACTAGCTGCTATTAGAGGCCCATTGATTACGCGTTATGGCGACTGCGTATAATATTCCATGTATTATACGACACTATTTATCTAACAAACACAATTAGTGAACTCTCTACTTGATACTTTAGTAGGATATTAATCATTAATAATTAAAGTATGAACGCAAAAGCAAACATTTACGGCCTTATTTATAAACGTTGCTTAGTTACTGGTTAGCTAAACACTGATTTGTTTCTTTCTGTCATTATTGATTTGACATACGAAAGAAGAAGACAAAATATTGTTTAACTAATCACCAGTTAAATAAAGTTTATGAATAAGGCGGTTCATAACTTACTGTTTCAACTAAATGCTCTAACGAAAGGCAACGCCCACAAACACGGGCTTGTCTCTACACGCGGGCGATGGTGGGCGATACTTCCGCGTCTATTATTATTTTTATATTTTTGAATTATATCATAACTTCTGTACATTGAAATCGTGTTGCTAATTCTCGCTCTTCTAAAATATTTGCTTTCCTTTTTAAGCCCACTCATAGAAAAGAGATAGCAATAATAGAGTTAGTGCTGTGAAATTAATCGTCCAATGATATATGTTTGCAAATGTATACATTTTTATTCTCAGGGTCTGTTCATTTCAATTTTGTCGTTTAAAGTTTTTCCGCAATGTCAATTTTTTTTACTTGTGGTAAAGAATTTAAGATAATCAGACCTTCAATTACGTTTAATTTAGATCGAAATTAAGTTAAGTACATACGTAAAAGGTAATTACGAAGCGAGAATTTCGACTTTTTAAACTAAATACCTTTATTTAACATACTGGGATGTAAATAATTATTTTAATTATTAATTATTATCGTCATGGTTGAACGTATATGTTAACTTTGTAAGTAATAAAAAATCTTATATATCACATTTAATACTTTTTAAAATATAATATTGATTTTATACTTTTTAACTTTAGTACAACGAGAGACCTCGATAGCAATGGACGTGATATGGTGATGGAGAAGAGAAGGTAGGCATAAATACTCCTTAATGGCTAAGCCCACATGGGCTTATTTTATTTGTCTCACATATTTTGCTATATCTGACAAAGAAGAAAGATGTTTAAGGAAATTCTTTTATCATTAATCAAATATCACAGACACATGTATTATATAGATTAAAATTTTTAAACGTCATTATGCGCACGCGCATTTTTTTGGCTTTAAAATTACAATCTTTCTATATAATTTAATACATCATCTCGCTAAATTAACACATATGTCATAAAAATATATTCGAATTATACTAAATTTTTGTAAAGAGGTCCAGAAACAACGGCCGGAGTTATCGTTGACGCAGTTTCACGTATCAATTGCATCAATTTCAATGATTGATTCATACCGATCTTTATTCAATGTTCCGTTTCAAAACTGACCAATACGGAACCATACACACGTCCCTACAATAACAACAGACTATTTTATATTCACTGCTTCACATCAATAGAAAGAAAACGTTTGGTAGCACCTGGGCGAAGTTTTCAAAGTCAAATGCGTAAAGGATATGAATTATTATTAAATAAGGGTTACGGTGACGGTTTTAAAAATAACCCATTTCATGTTTATTTCATTATCTGAAGAATATTTATTCTAGAATGGATAATTTTTGTAGAGTTTATCTTTGTCTGTGGTCTGTTTGACAGACTGATAGATCGGTCCAGTGGCTATCGAATGGTTCGTAGTTATTATTATATCAATTAATTTATATCTATAAGTCATCGTTCTCGTCGATTAAGAATGGCCTTGCAAGGAATTCTATGTATTCTGTGTGATGAAAAACAGTTAAGCGGATTGTAGTAGTAAACAGCTAAGCAAATTTCTCCTGTTACGGAAATCTGGTAAGTTTTACCTAGCTGGACATTTAAATGGTTTTACAAAATTTTCTTTTAGTTAATTTTATAAGAGGTAGCTAGACTGACAAATGGGCCATTATATAGGGTCACTTTTTTATTTTTAGCGGTATAGACGTTTGTCGCTAGAATATGTCACATAGTGGTGTTAAATAAGTCATATAATGCAAGAAGTTCGTGTGATTAAGAGATTATTCACATTGTTCTAAATATTTTAAATATTAGATATCGTTACATGCAAAATAAAAGTAAAATCACATAAAAAATTACTACTACTAGATAAAATTTTCAAATATATAATAATAAAACTCATGGATCAAATGTAATCATAAAGCATAAAGAGAGAAAGTAACGTCTATGTATATATTTATAAACATAGGTTCGCGAGATGAGGTCAACGACAGCATTGACTTTCATTTAATGACACTACCTCGGGTCTAAAATGCTAAATATGTTGTAAACGGGGATCGCGCTGGAAACCAGTTGATAATAATTTCTCCGGCATGCGCAGACGTCGTGAATTACACACACGACGCCAGCCATTATGTATTATATCTAGTAATTTCCCAGAATTTCATAAGATCATTGTTAAATGTATATTATATTTTAATTATTCATACGATTATTTGTTAAATTTAAATTTCTCATAAATTTAAAGAATATAACTTTGATTATGATCATTAAAATAACCATTTTATAATTTAATTTTCGAATCTATGTGTTTTTATTTACAGATTAAATACATTCCATTATTACGATAAAACCCAGGTTTTTTTTTTAATTTCGTCAGAATAAAATTATAATTTTCCATTTATATCGCAATTTTTGTTTTATTATGTGGCAACATCACGGGAAATTTCGATGTAACTCGTTAAGGACATATTACAAATTGCATTTATTGCATTTTTATGAATACTAAAAAGGTTGTAATTGGATAAGAATTAAAAATATACCTCTGTCGTCAGTTCGAGTGTAGTCGAAGAGGGGGGGGGGGGAGCACGTTACATAATACGAATGCAAAAATGAGTTTCTTGTGGCCAACATCGCGCGGAAGTATGTAGGCCGTTCGCGGAGCGATACCATATCTTATTGGGTTAATAACCTATCGCCAAGTACTGTAAGCCAATCACGTTTTATCAAAACACTTCAAATATCAAATTGAACAATGAAGAATTGACATAGTTTGTAAATTACTTTAGAATTCGCCTTCATTTGATAATTATTAATTAAGTCTAAAACTAAACTCACTTTTTATTAATATTTTTAATTATTCATTTTACACTTAATAATTAATTGCGGACGGTACTTATATGTACAAAATCCTTTTTTCTCTCTAGTATTTGTATACGCTACCGTAAAAACTTTATTGTTTAAGCAAAATGTTTCACAGTGGTATATATTTTTAATTCTATAATAAAAATACAAGTGCAATACAAATACTTATTTGATAAAACATTTACAAGTAGGGTTAACAACTAAATTGCGCAAAATAACTTTTATATTCATGTATATATATCTGGGACCTAACATATTGAAATAAATGGTTATTACACGATATATGAATTAAACTTACCACTGGAGGCGTTTTCTGAGGCGAACAGCGGGGCGGCGTTGTAATCTGTAAAATAAAATAATTATTTTATTTGCAATTTAAAAAAAAGTCAATTTATTCAAAAAAGAAGAGATGAAACTTAATTTTGTTTAGAATAATTAGCTTTTCGCATTTCGAATACTTTCTTTTTAAAATATGTATTTATTTTTTATATTTAAAGTTGTTATTTTTTTGGGAAATGTAAACGTCTTTATTTAATTTTAATTTGTTTAGTCGTTAACTTTAAAACGTAGTAAGAATAATTAAGTATACTCGTTTATATTTTGATTTGAATTTTGTTGTTTAGAAGTTATCCTTGTAATTAATACGAGTATACAAACAGCGACACGATTTCTGGATTGTGAGATAGCGCAAGCGGCGCCACAGATAACAACTGTTCTAACTGTAATGACAGTGTTTATATATAATATATACAAATAAACCAAATAACGCGACCCGATGGTGGTATCAACTCGCCACCATTCTTGATTCTTGGGAACTAAAATGTTATGTCATTAGGAAATTCTTATCGAATTTTCAGTTACACCCAAAGCGGTCAAATGCACACATTCGTGTTGGCTGTTCACACTCCGCACAGGCATTACGCATCAGTATTTCATTGCTTAAGAGCAACAGGCTTAGGTTTTACGGTTTAGCATATAAGCTTAGGTTTAATGGTTTTGTAAATAAGCAATAATTTTGACATATTTTGGTTTTTTTGTGGGTTCAATTATGTGTTGACGCTATATAGCTTCGAACACGTTCGGCCGACTTAGCCCGCCATAATATTTATCATATATGTTAATAATCGATTAACACTTTCGTAATATTAAGTATGCATACTTCTTTTATAAATAATTCATCGTAAAAATATAGAGTGTATCGCACTAGTTGTGAATGATGCCAATAATGGTCTATGAAATATGCGCGAAGGCCACGGGGTAAACGACACTTTCTTACGCAACATTCGTCAGTTGATACACCACTATACTTTGACCCGCTTATTATGACCATTACACGTATGTCAGAAATCAAATAAACTGGACGTGATACATTCTATCGATATAATTTAATTATCGTAGAGCTGGAAGTAGGCAGTAGCGTACTTTCACTGCTGCTGCCGTATCTTTTACTCGAATTGTTCTTTTTTTAAAATTTTATTACCATTGGCGAATCACAATATTATATTTTTATTAAAAAATTGCCGCAGACATAACGTTTGTAATTAAATTTTGTAAAACTACAATAGTTAGCTTATTTGTCATTTCAAATCCATTGCGTAGTTCTTTTTTTAAATTTTCAGTAGACAGATAGGTATCTGAAAATTTAGCAGGTACACTAACTAACACTGTTAACGTCAAACTGACATACTGATCGAGTATTCCGTTGAATCGCCGGCTGCCATATTGCTTACATCTATGGCATGCAAATGTGTACGTGTATATGTATTCGTTGCTTGCATGTGTGAGTTGAAACTTGTAAGATATGTTTGTGTGTAGTACATAAGCGTGTCGATGTGTGTGTCACGGCCTCTTTATATATGAACCTAACTCAGTAGCCTCCTAATAAGTAGTTTTTATTGTCAAAGAAAGAAAACTACGAACTCCAATTATTTTTATCATATTTTTAACTTTAGTTTTTTATTAATTTCATAGGTATAATCATGAAATAAAAGTCTATGAGTGCATTAACAAAAGTCAGTGACCAATAAATATTCATTCCCCCGTTTGATGAATGCACGTTGAGCCGTTCGTCACGCGATTGTTTTGGTCCGCATTTCAATCGATTTACATTCACTTAGTCGCCACAACAACAAAATTAACTTAATGAATTCTATTCTACACACAAAAAACACATACGTATTAATATTTTTATCCATTGTGATTAAAAAAGTAAATGTAAAGTAACAGTCTGTGAATGTCGCACTGGTGAGCTCGGGCCTCTTCTACTTTTGAGAAAGTTTTGAGTCCACCAACACGCTTCTCCAATGCGGGTAGGTGGATAAAAATGTGGTAGAACTTCAGTGTAATTAGACACATGCAGGTTCCCTCTCGATGTTTTCCTTCACTGACGAGCGCGAGATTAAATATAAACGCAGATTAAGCTCATGAAAATTCAGTAGTGCTTGCCTGGGTTTGAACCCGCGATCATTGAGATTTAATTCAGATTTCATTGTGATTAAGATTTACGCTTTGTAACCACTGGGCCATCTCGGCTCTTATTTATATTTAAAAAAAAATTATCATTATTAGAGAATGAAGTAGGTACATAAATTAATATACCGTATGTTCTTTACTTTGTAAATTTATATTTGAAGAAAAAATCGAAGTTCAGTCCTCCACAGTTATCCACTCCAACTTACACAGACACACTCATTATTAGTTAGTTAGTTTGTATTAGTTCTGTTTACTGTCGAGTGGTCTTGTCTTAAGAGCCGGCTAAGGAGATTATTGTTATCCATCGATCGAGCTCATAGGCTTAAGCCTCCCGTATGGTGACAGCCAAACCACCAGACCACATCCCAAAAAGGGTTGTCGTTCAGGCGGTCGGCCAAAAAGTCTGTTTAATCTTTTATTTTCATGCAATTTACTGCGCCGTCCAAAATAAATGGGATTTGGGCAAAATAATCATCATAATATAGTCCGAAGATTTAAACCTTAGCTTTGTTTCTCATATGAATTGAATCTCTTATATTAATTAAAACAGGGAAACGCTATTTAATTATCGTACAACAATTAAACATTTATCATAAATAAATAAGTACACTATACTTATCGGTTACACTTTTCGTTATAATTTACGATTTTATTGATCTATTTATCATCATAGAAATGTTTCGATTCTTTGTATGCAGTCTACTATTAACAATCTAGTTAACTTAGAAATATAATTCAATTCCAATTATGTCTAATATTGTATTATTAACTTTGCTTTAAATTATCCAGAAAATTAAGAATTAAAATGATAGCTTCTTATAAGCCGCAGTTAAGTACACCGAGTTAATTAACAAAATCTTTAACATCATTTCTAACTTTTGGATCTTAGTACATTTATAATAGGACTTTCAAAAATGTAGAGATCTTTTTAACATTCCTAAAAAAATTGTCGACGGAACTGGTGGGCGGTAAAACTCAAAAGAGTTTATGTTTGCACAAGACTAATGAGTTTGTATATTTTACTTTTTGTTCAATAAATAAATAAATTATATATATAATAATTAAAATCATAATTATATTTTTATTAATTAAAATCATAATTGTATTATTTTATGCTCATAACAATTGAGATTTAAAATTATAGTTGTAAAACAAAATCATATTTGTATTTTTTATTAATAACAAATTCTAATAATATTTGAATCAAACATGTTTCCAATTGGAAAAAAAAAATTAGCAATATACGCGATACTGTGATTATTTTTAAACTAGCGTCCATGAAGTTGGTATACAAGTACACAATTGTACATTTCTGACCTAAAGCAATGTATTCGTCTCGCTTCCCCTACTGACCGTGCTTCTGAGTTTTCCACAACGAACACAAAACTACAGTTCTGTGGATAATTTGTTATTCAAATATAGTCTCTATTTATAAACCAATAAAACATGATTTTTATACATACATACATTCCCAATACACGAAGAACTGTTTACACCTTATGCACGCATAAATGTGAATAACACGGTTCTCGCACGCTCCCATGTACCTTTGTATACATGGCTTCCATGTACATAAAATATATATAGGGTTGCCTGTTATTGAATTCTATTTTGACATAAATTTAAAATCCACGTATGACACACATATCTAGATCAACGGCTTTAAATATAGATAGATTTTAAATAAATTATGTAATTAACATTACACAACTAAAATTGATATTAATAATTGCAGTAATGAAAGTAAAACATATATATATATAATAAATATTTTTTGATTAATGGTTAAATTCGAATCAATTAATTACTCAATCAATTAATGAACGATACAGAATAATTTACTAATTGTTAATGTTACTATGTTAAAAAGTACATAGCATAATTCTCTTTATATATTTTACTTAGCTAGAAATAATCCGCATGAATGCCTCCACAACTAACGTTTCAAAACAGGCGGTGGGTAGACAGCCCTGGGGAGGGAGGGTGATGGGAGGAAGGGGGGTACGATCCCTGACCACGCACAACTAGGTACTTCGCTTCCCGACGGCCTATATTTAGCGATGCATTTCACTGTACTTGGAAATTGTACGCCATGTTTCAGAACGAAACCCCGCTTGGTAAAAAAGATATATAATGTATATGTATGTATTTAGTGTAACTATTGCGGCATGTAGATGTATTAGAGTCACTTAATATAGTGGAAAGTGTTTTTTCGTACATTGATTGATATTTTGCAAATTCTTAAACATGCCTATGATGTTATACGATTACGACTATAGTAGTTAGAACTAAAAGGACATAAGTGACTACATCATCATCACATTTCAAATATCATCATATTATTTTAAATTGTGCTCTGAGAGTGACAAAAATATTGTTCTTTTTATTAAAAACATTAACCTACAGATGAGTTCAATTTATTACAACTATTTAAATACATTGTTCATGTAATAATATTATTTTACGTATACATTATATTAAGTTTATATAAATATTTTTTGTGTATTAGATTTTAATTTTTTTTGTTTTCAGTGTTTATATAAAAAAATGGATGTATATCTTAAGTTAAACATCCATAAAACCGTGTACACATGTGTCGATTCCAGTCATCTAAACCTATAGATCAAAGGCAAAATCGAAAGCGATTTAAATCGTCTGAACAGAAGTTCAATCATACTGCAACGAAAGAAAAATCGATTAGTTCCCGATTTTTTGTTAAGCAAAAAATGTTGGCCAGCTAAATTTAAGCCCTTCGTAGCGGCTTTATAAGGCAACAATAATAAAATTTTAACACAAAGATTTCATACTTAGCATAATAAAGGTTCTATCGATCCCAGCGCAGTGAGATTTTCCTTTATCACACAATTGTCAAGTACAATTGTAGGTCTCAAGTGACTACTTTGAAATATAATCACAGGTTGGCAAAGTATACATTGGACTTGGTTGTTATTAAGTTGTGACAAGTGTAGCAAGTTATCGTCAGTAACGGTACTGAGAAGTGAAACCACGCCCATCTCTTTTTAGCTATAATCAGGATCATTATTCTGTGTCAATAAAAGAAATTAGAATACAAAGCTAATGGCTTAAAAAATTGCTTTGTTTTATGATTATTTAAGAAGGCAAAGAATGGCATTATGCAGCAGAAAAAGATTGTCACGTATATTAAATGCACATAATGTATTCCAAAACATCACAAGTGAATACGCAACAAAATCGGTGGCTTATAAAACTGCTATTGACTTAATTTGATGATTTACTATTTACTTAAGAAGCATGGCAACTACAATGCATAGGTCTCCTGCAGAAATGGAAAATTATGGCATATAAGGGTTGTCAGATATATTAACTGCACAGAATGTGTTTCAAAACAACACGATGAAACAAAATACGATGTGAATTATATTTGAAATATAATTGAAAACTACATTCATTGTTTATCATAAAACGTAGTCGACTTCATTACTTATTCCAACAGATAAAATAACAATGCGCAATATGAGCGAATATTCGATATTACGTTCGAGCGTGCATTATTCTTGTGGTTAAGAGTGATCGGTATTGCGTGTGGGCGTTACCGCAAGCCACCCTGAGCTTATCCCTCCAGACTACCACCATTGCCTTATTTCAGCTGTGCATTGTACTGAAATAGAACCTTTTCTCTTTCCTTTCCTATATGGTATACACTGTCACATAGGAATGTCGAGGATTGTTGATATCCGTTCTGAAATGTTTTCGAAGTAATATGTTATCTATGGAACATATGATCAGTTATTAAATACTCGCAGATGTTAGTCAATGTGGTATTGTTTATAAAACCAGATGTCTGTATCCGCTGCGACGCGTGGAACGAGGCATTAAGACTTCAAAGCATGATCGGAATTAATACATGAGTGAAAGCATCATATTTTCCAACGGCAAGTTTCACTTGAATTAAGTTCTCTGCGAAAGAGAAATCGAACATCGAGCGCAACGCGTCTCCGTGGAAAGCGAAGAAAAAGTCCTAGAAGAAAAAGAGCAAAAACGCGCGGCATGACTCCGTCCTACAGCAACATAAATCGATAATAGGAAGCCCTCCGACTAGTTCAGCAGTGCGTGCGAGCGACCTAATACACCCACTACGAGAGTCGCTCGCAATGCGGGCTAAATATACTGGCCCCGGCGTGTGGCGCGTTCCTTCGAAGCAACGCGCCGAACGGAACTTATGTCGCAACGACAACGTCCACAATTGCTTGTTCAGAGAAAATAACCGGTTTGGTTGTACGAACGTGCGATACAAAACTCAGTAGGCTCGTGGTTAGGTCGACATTCGTTTGATAGGTATGAGGAAGAACGTCGTTTCACAAGAGAGCGGTCGCGGTAATAACACAGCTAGGTGCATTCTCGCTGCAATTTCCCTCTCGGTCGGGCTGTGTGTTTGTGGCGCGCTGAAGATCAGGGCTAACGATCGGCGTGGCGGCGGTCTCGCTCGCACGCGGCTTGCCCTCGCTCCTCAGTCCTCAGGCACGTCTAGCAAAAGAAATGCAACAACTTTATCTGACAGCAACGCGACGCGACGCCGAGAGGCTTTTGTGCGTTTTCTATGTTTATGATTATACGAGAACACGTATAAGGGTCCCTTTGAACGCGTTCCTAGCTACATAATTCTGCGACAGTTTTGTTTTTGTTTCAGCTTTTTATTGAAGACGGAACGTGTTGCGTACAATGCGTGCGATATCATCAGCTAATCGCGTGGTTGCGGTGCCGCCTTTACAACAAACAAAAGCTATTCAAAGAATCTACATACTGGTCTTCTATTTTTATATTTAAATCCGACAAAAGTATGTCGTTTCTTGGCATACAAAGTATGTTTATTAATTATGCTTGGTGTAAGTCTTTTCTATTAAAAGCAACAATCTTAATCAATTTCTTATCATCAAGCTCGATGAGAATTACAACTTTTTATAATATTAAGGTTATCTAATTGCTGATCATCCGATTCTCAGAAAATCGATTAGAACTGTTTGCGTCAAAAATTGGGGAATCGAATCGTATAGAAACGTAATACTTTAACACGCACTTTTGGAATTTTTATTCCAATCACCGAATATAATTTGACCTAATTCTGTAATAAAAATGTAAAAGATACTCAAGGTAATTTTAAATCTCTTACGGTTTTGTAAGTGATTTACCGTGGCTGACCAAGCCTAATGATTGTTTAGAAAGTTTTCGGACACATTTTGTTTAAAAAATAAATACTTTAAGCTAAGAAAAGCGGGCATACTCAATCTAATCTGGGCATCGTAACTAATAAATTCAGGTATAGAATAGTTCAATAATTTCAATTTGTTATTTATTTATTTTATATGTCATAGAATAAAATAAAGAATATTAGTTTGTACTAAGATAAATTTTAAAAAACTAACAACTGTTAATAGAATAATCTGCTCATAATTTTCGTACCTTATTACGTTGCTGATGGTAAATGCTAAATGATATATGTATAAGATTTATAATTTTATAATATTAGTCAAATATTTTTTTGTTTTTTTTTTTTGTATTTCCATAATATTTTGACGCATTTTGTTGAAAAATAACTTTTATAAAACTTTTAAATTCTAGTTGCTTCTGGGGTTGTATAAGGTCAAAGGGATTACTCGAAGCTGTATGGGGGCCGTTGATTTAATTTCGCGAACATTACCGTTGCGTAACGGATTACGAGTACTATATTTACTTCGGGGCACGTGTTCGGTTCTGAATGGGCCCGCCCTTGACCCCGGCCGCGGCACGCACCGCCCGCCCAAACGACTGGCCGCGCCTCTGGCATCTCCCCTTCCTCACTCCAATCAATAGCTTCAAATAGATCTCACTTACATATTTCTGCTTTCTACTTTCTGCCAACCGTACGGTTTCTATCTCATAAATGCGATCTAATTTTAGCACGGGAATACTTGCAACTGCAGCCGTCTAATCTATGACGTCGGTTTGTAATAATTGTCATAGATAATTTGAAATTAAATGCTTAAAATGAACTCTAAACCAAGATTAAATTCGAACGCTCGAACGGTGGCTAACGTACGGAAAATGAATTTGTTTACTTTAGAGGTCATTTCGTATAATCTCAGGTGACTTATTCAGCTGCCTTAACGGCAATTAGCAAATATCTAGATAATTATATTTAAACGAACGTTTTAAATAACTTAATCGATATAACTATACAAATATAAAATGTCTCATTACCTTAACTTTTGACAATACAATTAATTTAATGTATAAAACAATCTGTAATATGTCCGCTGTGCTAAACAATATACGTTAAATACACTCGGTCACGCAAAGTGTTGTGGATGTGTGTGTATAATGTATTAGTTACATTGTTTATGTAGTTATAGAGAAGTGACCGGCAGTGTTACGTAACCCAGCGATAGTATTCATCGACGGTGGCACATTATCCAAGCCTGGCTATGAGTGGACATTGTCGACTTTCGTTGCATATTTAGCGAGAAATGTATACGATTGTTATAGTTTCGATCAAGTCACAGTGTTTTTGTGGTAATAAAGGCAACGTTCGACCAACACGATCAATAGTCCGGTGTCTAGTGTAGCCATTCGGTTGCTAAGATGGATATATTTACACGTGTACGATATACTTCCGACCACATACTAATTCTCTTGAATTATTTTTAGCAATTATTAAGAAATACTAAATATCAATAACTATGTATTTGATATAATCGTTAATATGACATTATATTAATATTACGTAATAAGTATATTTTTGATCGTTTAAAGCCGAGATGGCCCAGTCGTAAGAACGCGTGAATCTTAACCGATGATCGTGGGTTCAAACCCGGGCAAGCACCACTGAATTTCATGTGCCTAATTTGTGATTATAATTCATCTCGTGCTTGACGGTGAAGGAAAATATCGTGAGGAAACCTGCATGTGTCAAATTTCACTGAAATTCTGTCACATGTATATTCCACCAATCCGCATTGGAGCAGCGTGGTGGAATAAGCTCCAAAACCTTCTTCTCAAAAGAGGAGAAGAGGCTTTAGCCCAGCAGTGGGACATTCACAGGCTGTTACTACTTGATCGTTTAGGAAATTTAGGACCACATGGCGACAAACGGGTTATTTTGAAATTACATACTTTAAGACTTTTAAATAACCTGTTTTGTAACCATGGCACATAATGTGACTAATTTTAACATTCCTCAAAGACGTTTGCTACCTACAAGTTTTTATTCTTAACTGCCACAGTTTATAGTTGCCATGTCTAGATGTGTTGCCATAAGATTCCGGTATTTTAATTTAAAAAAAATATGATATAAAATGTCATTGTATATGATTAGGTAGGCCGAGTTTTTTTAATAAATATAAACCAAAATTAACATTAAACAAACGTTAAAATGACGTATCTATGATTATTTAAACTTACCTACTCATAATTTCCTACAATCTCTAAGTCAATGGTGTCTTATTTGACATCGCTATATAAATTAGATGTTTTTGTAAAGGATTTTTTTATGAATATCCTCGTGCAATAGTCAGAACCTAATATCACCTTGGCCGGATTTCACATCTGCCGCTACAATGGACAAGTAGGCCGCTCCATTGCCCATTGTCAATGCTCTTGCGCAATACAAAATACGGCATCTCTGTACGCTGACAATTATCGTAGTTTCATTTTAAGGATCGACGAAATTTAGTACGCCAAGAATATTAAAACATGGTTTTAGTTAGTTGTATTTATAATGAAATCGAATAGAATTATGCAAATGAATGAATTGAATAGATAAAATCGAAAAAATCATATGAAAATATTCTTTGTGTGGCTTTCTGGTTATTCATTTAGTATGGTTTTAACTTAAGATATTATGTTACAACGATATAGATATCATAGAAAGATTTGATGTCTATGTGAAGTTGCAAGCTTTTAATATAATTTTCGTAGGAAATATGAGCACACTTTAGCGCAGAGTCGTATCGCGTAAACACATATATGTATATATTATATCTATCGACATAGGACGAAATCCCTTCGGGTGTAACGGCCTCAGAGGTATCTCGATCAGGTATCGAATTAATGGGCATCGACATTTCGATGTATAAAAAGTACACATACATACATATAAATAAACGTTAAGCAATATAGGAATCGTGTTCTCGGAACACGCAGCGAACTCGAAGATTTTAGGACCAATACACATGCAACGTTCTCTTTAAGTAAACATCGATTTTAATAATTTGTTAAGGTATCATGAATCGATGCTAAATCGATATTATTCATTTTGTAAGACGCAAGTTTAAAACAAAAGTAAGAGTTGCTAGTAACGGAGACGCCGCTGCTTGTAAAATGTTGCATGTGCAATCGCCCTTAGTTTGAGGAAAGTTCAATAACCTCAATGATAAGAAAGCTGAATCAGAACGAGGAAAATTTATGTGTTTATTATTATAATTAGTTTCCATAACCTTGAACTTGAAAATATTCCTATTAATAGTAGAAAATTATTGACTTCAATTTTTTTTAAAAAATAAATATTGAACTTCAAAGCTTAAGACCAATGCTTTATGCTTCTTGTTTAAATAAAGAAGTTTATTTTAATTAAGCGTAAGCGTAACTAAATACGGCGTGTAAAAAGTTTTTTTTTTCAATCTATTCAATTGTTTACTTACATCATAACATAGAAGTGAAACGAGCAACCAACCGGCGCACAAATATCCTAAAGTTCCTACTAACGAACTTATACTCCTTTTTTTTTATGTCGGTCAATGACCTTGCCCATTGTGTTCGTTCCATTGACGTCGATCTTTAGGGTTAGACATAATTGTTAGAAAATAAAACGTTTTAGTTCAGTTCTAATGCTTATTCAAGTTGACAAGCACGCACGTGCGAACAAAATCAATGTAACACCACCCGACTTTTGAATTTTACCCTCTTAGAACTGGTTGCGAAGTTGTGAATGGCATGTCGTTACATACGTTTGCCATTGATTTCATAGAAAAAAAAAATATCCGACTTTAAAAAATTAAATGCACTTAAACGTGAAAATAACTCAATTAAGTTTTTTTATTGAAAAAGTTTTTATATTGTACTACAAAATTGTAATATTTTTTTAAAATTAATAGCGAATATTGCTTTTTGAGAAAGCTGTCCTACCTGAAATAACCAACGTGGAGTATTATAATAGCAATTTATGTTAGCTATCTGGGCTATCTTGTATTAGCTAAGTTTATTTATTTAAGTATATAACGCTTTTCATAAATGGAAACATTAAACGGCATTGCATTTCGTAATTAAGAATGTGTAAATTACTCATAAATAAATTGTAATCTGTACCTGTAGGAACTTAGTTAATACATATTTTTGAAAATCTCACGTGTTTTGATATCATATGTTTATTGAAATAATGATATATAAATCATAGGTATCGTGCTAGCCTTTTCCAAAAAATAAATACACAAAAAATTATACTAAATGTAAAAGGGTGAATGGAATGATTTCGTTCTAATTTTAAATTTTACTCTATGAAGGTTTTATTCCGTCACTATTCTACGATTATGATGTTTTATTTAATTATTAATATTATATACTTAGAGCTAGGACGAAATATAATAGTCTACATAAAAATATCGTTACATTTAAACGACCTGCTAAATTATTTTTACGAGCGCACAGATTACCAAACCCACGCCCTGTCTTCGTGTTTTTCACACTATTTTTTGTAGATAATCGGAGCTTAGTATAACAGAGTCACGGTAACCGATCGGCAAAAAAATTTTTATTAATGGGAATTTTGACCTCGTGCATTTATACATTTTTTGGTTATATTAACAATTAGACACTTTATAAGGATATCTTATTTGAAAATGTAATTATATTAATATTAATTTATATAATAATACTAATAATGAACGTACATATAACAATTGTACTGCTTATCTAATTTCTATATTGTTATTGTTACGAGCTAACGGTACACTTACTAATTGAAATTGATCAATAACTAATTATTCAATAGAGTGGGTGATCTTCATCAATGGCATGTAATTTATAAAAAGCATAACTACTTACAGTTTCTTGCCGGAAGAATATACATTGCGAAAATATGGCTTTAAATTTTATCTATCTTGTAAAATTACGATTCAAAAGTGCCTTTAATAATCTATTTGATTAAAGCATATTACTAATGCGAAGCGGCGTAATAGTGGTATTGATTTTGAATATATCTATTTACGTACGATTTTGATTCATCAATCTATAATGACACTTAGAACTTAATTTTACCTAAATGTTGAATAAGAATATATTTATATATTTTTCTAATCGACCTACTAAATATCATACGATTACTAGAACTCGACCAAATATTTACACATAATCATTTTAAAGTATTCATTCGTTTTAAATATTTCATGCGACCTGGCATAATGGCCGGTATAATATTGCAATTAATGCAATAGTTGTACTAAATCCATTGTTATACGAATTAATTTAAACAATAGATGTCACTAAATTGAGGGTATGGTCTGTGTTAAATATTTATGGCTAGAGCACGCGGCAATGTTTGGTCTAGGCATTCGATCGAATCGAGCGTGTGTTGACCGCGGCGATTCACCTTGATACCGCACCTCGCTTCGTATTATCCTACTAATAAAAATATCCCTTGACCAGTTCCACTCATAAACAAAGTAACAGGCTACACAACTTGAGCGTTTAGTACTGTTTCGTACAATGCTCGAAGACCGGTCCGCTGCTGTGGGTGAGCGAGTTGTGGAATGCATGGGGACGAACTAAGACGGCGTGATTTGAAAGTGCTCGAGTCCGTCGGTTATCGACTTTTTCCTTGACTATTCGTATGCCTTATAATTATTTTTTTTAAATTTTGTAATCGGAATAAAATTATCAAAGCAATTTCATAGACCATAAATTGCTATCCTGTTATAATTATGACTTCTTAACTCAACCGTGGGATGGTGGTATTCGCTCATTCATATCTTTAGACATAACCGATTGTTTATTGAAATAAAATTACATCTAATAACGTACTATAATCTATATCTATAATGAGCTGATTCTGAATCATAGCCGTGATTAGATTATCAAATTATCATATTTTATACATAAAACAGTCGCACGCGCAACCAGTGACCTGAACAAAAAATCTAAACTATTTTTTTTTTACCTTGAATTAGAATTATAAATAAATGCTTCGAGTAAAGTCGTTCTTGATATGATATTGAATGGAGATTTTAAACATTCTAATAGACTACGATACGTTATGACTATTGTGTTTAGGTATAACCGTAATAATATTCTAGAATAAAAATATATGTAGGAATATTCTAGATTAAAAATATCATCGTATTTGAAACTGTTTCTGTTATCGTGAGAAAACCATCACACGGTAATTTAATCAAAATATATATTATACTAGTATATGACTGCCTCGTTGTGCGTATGTAAGGCAGCGATAACGGTGGTCCTTGGTTCAAATCCCAGGTCGGGCCAATAAAATCTTATTGAGATTTTCTGTCGAAAATTCTCAGTTGCAGCCCGGAGTCTGGAAGTTGGAAGTGTGTACACTCCCGTGCCTCGGAAAGCACGTTAAGCCGTTGATCCTGCGCCTGAACTCTTTCCGGTCGTGTCGGATTGCCGTCCCATCGAGTTATAAGAGTTAGGGAATAGAGAGTGCACCTATGTTTGCGTACACACTTGTGCACTATAATATGTCCTGCGCAGTTGGCTAATCTCTCTTGGGATTGGCCGCCGTGATCGAAATCGGTCTGGAGGATCATTATTATTACTAGTATATTAATGTTATAATTATGACAATTAATGTTACTTAAGAACAAATAAGAAATCGCAAACAAAACCGTATAGATTATAACCGAAAAGTTATCTTCCTCGTTATTTATTATCTATGGTGAGTAAATCTGCAACGTGAAGGTGATGAACAATTCAACATCCCCGATGGGATCCTTGATAAGATTAAGCCGTCTAATTGTCTGCCCGTTTGATTGTTCTTTAGGTTATACGTTAATGTCTAGACACTTGAGGCCGTCAATCAAGCATATTATTTAGCACTTCCGTTCAGTGACGCAACAATAAATAGTCGACGTTTTTATGTATTTGCCAACGTATAA
Source organism: Nymphalis polychloros (assembly GCA_905220585.2). NCBI lineage: Eukaryota > Metazoa > Arthropoda > Insecta > Lepidoptera > Nymphalidae > Nymphalis > Nymphalis polychloros. The sequence goes on from HG992247.1 coordinate 10,004,802, forward strand.
ATCGACGAACAAAAATATCTATAGTTTATAAACGTAAGCATGTAAAAAGATGCTTACGTTAAAAACTGAATAATACTTCTATTAAAAAAATAACATTAACGTTTGAGAATAACATTTTTTTTTATTTTCGTTCAGTAATTACTTCAGTTCCTAAACAAAAAGTCGTTATATATATGTTCAAACGTGTTTAGAAAAAAATAACAAGACGAACCAGATAACAGATGACAGTTTCTAGATTCGCGACATCGCGTGCGATGTGGACATTTGTCGAGAGATGATAAATTTAGTGAGTTTTTTTTTTAAATGTCTGTTGTAATTAAGCGCAATTTTAGACGTGTTATAAGACGATTATAAAAAAACAATCTGGGTGCGCCTTAATCTGACCGCACTTTCGAATCCCGTTTATCTATATTAAAGGCAATAATCAACTACTAAATATACCTTTTTAAGCCTACATTTAGCAAATAAACATAATTAGAAAATAATCTGATGTTAAGACACGAACGTAATTTTACCGCCAAGCAGCAATTCTTAGTATTATTTAAAGGGTGAGTGAGCCAGTGTAACTATAAGCCCATATAAGGGACATAATATCTTAGTTCCTAAGGTTGGATGCGCACTTGTTGTGTGAGGGATTGTGTCTCTTTCTTACAATGTTAATGCGCGTTGGTGAAATTTCACTGAAATTCTGTCACATGTGTATTTCACCAACCCGCATTGGAGCAGCGTGGTGGAATAAGCTCCAAACCTTCTACTGAAAAGAGGAGAAAAGGCCTTAGTCCAGCAGCGGGACATTGACAAGCTGTTTCTAATATACATGTTTATGATATTTAAATTAATTTAATAAGCGTTTTTACGCAGCATTTCAATTACCTTAGCCAATATAATGAATGAAGTCTAGGAACAGGTTTTCATTTCTCAAGGAAAGTATGTAGAAAGTACGCGAGTACTTAAACAAGTTAAACGAGTTAGCTAGAACTTAATTAATCGCTTCATGCTTTATTAGTTCTTCAATAGATTATTTCTAACATTTTAATTTATAACCATTAAGAATGATATAAAAAACATTTTATCTTATTAAGTGATGTAAGGAATATAAATTAAAGTTATTGTATGGTATGTAATGACAAGTGTAGATTATAAATTAAGACTTTATTTCAAGTTGATAGCAATTAATTATGTAAGTCGATTACATTATGAGTTCCATGATATATTTTAAAGATACTTTATTTTATAATGATACTTACGATATAAATATAAAAATCAGAGATGACTTTAATAAATAATTTCAAGTTTTTATCTATACTAATATTATAAAGAGGAACGATTTGAATTTTTTGTTTGTTCGTTTGTTACAATTTAACCAAAAACTACTGGACCGATTTTAAAAATTCTTACACCGTTAGAAAGCTACATCTTTACCTTTTAGGTAGAAATCCCTACCTAAAATGGAACAATGTAACCCAAGGTATCAAAATGTTGCCTATAAAAGTATTTATTTGGCATGCGCTGCGAAAACTATTGACGGTATATAAAAAAGTGTTCTGTATAATAATATAAATCATGATTGCTCACAAAAAAAGTCCGCGATGGTATATGCCTAACTATTATAGTTAAGCGACAGTAACAGTTTTTGTTTAAATAATTAACTTCAAACACGGGTGGAATCGATTAGTGGTGATATTGATTTCATTATATTAATCCTTATCTATTTAAATGTTTTCATAATTAAGGTTGATTCTGTACATGTAAATTACACTTTAAATTATTCAGATCGCACTATTCGTTTAGAAGTTATGACGGTATAAAAAATCTCTCAGTAAGAAAAATGACACGGTTTGAACAAACTGTAACTGTCACGTTTAGTCTATTAACAAATACTAATATACGTATTTACATTATATAATATAAGCAAATATTCTGTACGTTCTAAATTTAAATAATAGATAATACTCCTTTTGTTCTCAATATCAAAATAATAATATTATTTTATACAAGTGTGTACATACACATCATAAACATATTTAAATCGTCAAGTTAAAGTTAGTTAAGTAAAGACTTTAGATTCTAAGGAGAAGAGCTGGCAAGAATCTCACTAGTGTATCTTTTTATAATTAAAGTGTTACTTATAATAAATATATAGTCAAATAATATAATACAACAATGCATCGTATAACTCGAGACGTTAAAGAAATCTCAAGTTACGTTATCGCATTCGCAGATCAAACTATACGACTATCCGTTCAAAAGCCCACTATCAGCACCCAACTATTTGTTTCCATCCTCTCGGTACGGAAACCCCGATGTTAACGGGTCGCCCTAATTCGACAACCGAAATAACCCGTGCGGTGTCCTAATTCCGATGTCCCGCTCTACGCGTGTAAGGTCTGGACGGGCGCCCGGTTTTTTGCCGTCGGGCCCGGATTTTAACCCCGTGTGATTGACCGCGTGCAAGGAACTTCGTTTTTGTATAGATGATTCGAGGAAACCTTGCTTGTTTCAGAGGATTCTTATCCTTGCATTTGATAACTGTTTCGTTAGTAAAACAGTAAAGTCGTGTTAAAAGGAAATATAATGGAAAATTTTAGATAACTGTAGGATTTTTATACATTTGTATATCTACTTATTTATAATAAAAATAGCACGTTTCTGTAGCGAGCGAGTCTACGCCGTTCACTCTTTGTACTTATTTTACGTTATAAATTTCCCAACAGTTATCTTATCTTTAAGCTCAGTAGAGCTAAATCGAAACCAGAACTACCGGTTTTATCGTATTATAAAGGCTTAAATAGCCGAATAAATCGGAGCACAATTTCTTTGCTTAACATAGAATATATTTTTAATTAAACTTTTATCAAAAATAAATTCACCGCGTGATTATATCGCATGACACAATCAAATATTGCCAACCTGTACTTATTACAGCCACGCTAACCATTACGTCCTGGCCAAGCTATAGTTGTTACCTAGACTCTTAAAGGCTAGACGTTAGACGTTCGTATTTCATTCGTCATTCGCCACGTCCCGGTTCCCGGACCGGCCACATTCGGCGCGGGCCCCGTTATCTTTGAGTTATAAATGTATATATGTGTATGGTAGCCAAATATCGGTGACAGGGGTGAACGACCGCGCGCACTAAGGCACCTGCAAGCGCGTCTCTGTTGACACAAGCACCGAGCGACCGACATGACGCCCCAAGTGATAATGAATGTCGGTGCAATACACTTGAGATTTCGAATTAAGAGTTTTTGTACGCGTGTATTTTATGTTCTAAAAGGACAACCGGTTTCGTTTGAATACCAAATGAAGGAGGAAATTTACACGATCACTTACGTCATTAGATGTTGGTGGCTTTCAAGTAGATTTTACTAAAAGGCAATGTGTACGGATTTATAAAACACGAATTATATTAAACATTAAATTAAAATAGCAATAAATATAAAGTTTAAGTAATTTATTAAGTATTAGTTAATTCATTATATTAGTGTTTTAATCTGATTTCTATTTAGGATCTTGATACGTATATAAAGTCATAATATAAATTTTTAAAGAAATGTTTAGCCGATGCTATCATGTTACAAAACGAATAGATTTAGCTAGATACTGAAACTGTGAATGTTCTCTGTACGCAAATCGAGAGTACAACCTTGTCCTGATTCTGAAAATTGGCACACTTTTTTTCTATTCTTTGAATCACAGCCAACGTCATAGATTGGACTGGCCATGTGAAATCTATATACCACTGATTTTGTCAAGAAATATAATCGCGAGACACATGATTTATGTAAAACAATTAATTTAATTGTGTAACGTGTACAGGAAAATATATACTTGAAAAATTATAATAATGAGCTCACAGTCTTACGATTAGCAAATGTAAGAATATTTTTTTAAATCGTGTTATTGACATCGTTCTAACTCGAACAAAATTCCGCTTATAAATTTTAATTATGTTTAGTCATATTGTAATAATAAAATATAAGTCATTAAAATTTTAATGTTTATTTACAATGCATTAGTATTGTGCTAGTTTATTTGGCCCTCGTTACGCGAGGGATATGCGTTGTTGCATTTGTCGATAATGCTGACCCAAACCTGAATGGCCCAGGTTAGAACGTGACACTGAACTGAACTTTACGGGTTAAAACCCGGACAGGCAATATTGAATTATCATGTGCTTAATTTTAAAAACATCGTAAGTTAACCTGTATTGCCGAATGAAAATCTGCCACATATGTATTTGCTAAGCCGCATTGGAGCAGCGTGGTGGAATAAGGTAACATAAATACAGCACAAATCGTGTGGCATTTCATATTGTAATTGCAATTTAAAGGATATCAAAATACATTCGTGGCCGCAGTAATATTATAGTAGTTTTGGCAATTTCGTAACTTGTATTGGCAAGATATACAGAGTTGCAATTACATATTTATATCGTATAATGTTACAGTATTATACAATTATTGGAGAAAATTAATTTATATTAGCTTTGTTTTCAAATCATTGTAATTAATTACGTTAAGCCGACATGGCCCATTGGTTAGATAACGTGAACCTTAATCGACGAGTGGAGGTTCAAGCCGGGGAAGAAATATTTAATTTTAAATTGCTTTTACACACATCAAAACAATCAAATACAATATTAGTACAGACTTTGATATCGTCATATATTAATGTTCGATATATTATCGTCACGTTTAAAAATAATAGTATTTTTATCTCAATAGCTATAAGTAATCTTGTATGATCTTAAGTGATTCATTCATTGTTGGAATGCGAATACGTCAAGCAATTGCATTTTTATCATTTCATAAAGTCATTTGACTTGCCGCCATCTTACATAAAAAACATAGCGCATTACCTGCGACTTCGCTCGCGTCATAATTCAGAAGTATTATAAAACATCATGGCTCTTTCTAAAAAAATGAAGGATTTGTAAACAGGCTTTCATCCTCTTTATCACCACATCGGGGGCAAAACTTAAAACTTTCCTTAGTGCTAACCTACTGTGTAAAAGGAACCCTTATGCAAATTTTCATGGTGCTAGCCAGTAATTTAGGTTGTGCGTTGAAATTTCAGCCAAACAGTTATTCTTATATTTATATACTATTATATACTAGCTAATCGTCCCCGTCTACGCACCGATATATAAGAAGAAAAATATATGCGTAAAATCCGTTCTTAGTGAGCGTCTACGTCGGGGAAGGGGTATCTGTGACAACATCATTTCAACATAAAATAGCATTTACAATTTACGCTTTGCGAAGCTGAATCTAGTTTATATTTTTTAATGAATTAAATTAGTAATTTATAGTGGACTGAAACCGCAATATTCAATGTATTGCGGTTTCAGTCCACTATTAATTAAAAAATACTTTTATAATTAAGTGTCAATTCACATTTAGTAAATTATTATTATGAACGGATATTAGTTACTTAATCAGAATACTGTTTTAATAAAATTAAGCCGCCGATGCTCAGATAGTGTTAAGAAAATGGTCGGTGCTCAATGGTCGCGATTGAGGAGACCTATCCAGGAGTGTGGGCTGAAAATTATGATGATGAATTAAAATACTCTCTGAAGAGCATTTTTGAATCATGTTACAGGATTAAATTAAATGTAATGTTAGCAACCGGTTCGGTATATGGCTTTTACCGAGCAGAACCGGTAGGAAACTCAGTAGTTACTAATTTCCACAAATTTAGCTACATAGATATGTTAATTATTAACGAGTATTTAACAAGTATGGTAAAATCAATTAACATTTAATAAAATTGGAGATACGGCTAAATTTTAACGATTATCTAAATTTTATTCTAATTTGGATGTACGCTGTCTTTACGATTTTGTATCTATACTAATATATAAAGCTGAAGTGTTTGTTTGTTTGATCCGGTTAATCTCAGGAACTACAGGTTCTAATTTAAAAATTATTTTTGTGTAGTATAGTCCTTTTATCGAGAAGGTTCTAGGCTGATTTTTATTAATTATACGCGGGTGAAACCGCTGGCATAGCTAGTACATTATAAACCGGATATAAAAATTGCTCGTAATGTAAATTAAGAAAATATTTGATGTAATAATTTCTAAAAATAAATTCATTTTGACATAAGAAGTTTGTCACGTGTTTATTTGTGTTATCTTTTTTATGACATATCTATCTCCATAATTAAAATATTATGTTAGTAACACTTTAATTGATTCTATAAATTGTTACAGGAAAAGTGAAATATATTGCAAGTTTTCATACCGCGCTTCTTTTAAAAGACTAAAATTTTTTGAAGGCATTTTAATATTTTTTTAAATTTTTTATAGAACTTTATTTATTAATCTTATTATTAAATCTGTCTTTAATCTTTTTTAACTAAGATATGGGTATCGTATTTAATTCTGTTCTTCAGATTAAATATAGACTTATTTCTATTTTTGATAGACTTCTTCGTGCTAAAAAACTGGCTCGAATATATTTTATATAAATACATATCGTTTATATAGTCTTAATAATATAACAGTAATTACATTACTCCTAATATTATAAATGAGAATTTTTTTGTCTTTCAATATCTGTTACTCAATTACACTTGAATTGAAGACGCTATTGTTTAATTTAATTCGATTATGCCTTTAAATAAAAATCTTTTTGATTTATTTTTAATTCAAAGGAACAAAGTTTTTTTAAAATATTTTAAATCACACTCAAAACTCAAAAGGTTTTACAGGTAGGACCAAACGATATTAAATTATCATTCTTATATCCAAAATTATAAGTAGCATAATTGTGTACACTGTTAGTCGATTTATATCAAATAATGTGACCGTATCGGGTTCGGCCAGATATTAATTTAACATCAATGTTCCACACGAATGGTTGAATATTAATGAGAGCCAAAGGCATCGAAACAAACAGGTAGTGCCTTATCCAATGAAGGCATTATTTCTAATGCTAGTTTATTGGACTTGAAACTAATTCAATTTGTACAGCTAATGCTAAGCTGTTTACAGTCGCATGTTGTTGACCTGAGTCAGCTAATATAAAACACCAGAAACGAGTTAGAAATATGTCAATATATGTATGTTACGATTTAGTATTAAAGGATAAATATATAATTATAATTTTGCGACAACGTTATTACAACTTCGACAAAGAGATTAAGTTATTTGATAATTATTATATGGTTTTGATTATCTATAGCGTGCCATATTAACAAACGTAAATAATATCCGTTTCCATGAAAGATCATCCAAAATAGCGTTTGTAGTGTGTTTTCGGCACGGCCTAGTTTCGTTTTTATTATTTTGATTATTTTTATTTACGTGCCATGTAATGCCATGTAATGAAAAATGTTGACAAATAATATTAATATTTTAACAAATAATTAATTTTAGAGAATCGTGTTCCTCAGTTTTAATCAAATAGGATATTAATGCCGTCGCTATCAGGCCGTTTATGACTATTATAAGAAAATAATCTAACCTAGATTTTACTTCGTGTCAAAGATCATTTTAAAATTGCATCTAAACACGTTTCCTATCATAGAATAAATTCGGAATTAATAAATTTAAGCAATTAAATAGCAAATAGGTTATAGAAATAATATTATTCAAACTCAATGATATGTATCGATACGTAATGGAATACATAAAAAAATTGTCAATTGTTGCAAGCAGCTTTGTAGGGCAAGTAATCAGCTGAGCGTTGACCGGATGCGGGCAGACCGCGCCACGGCACGCGGAGCCTGGCCGCCTTCGTTGACAAACCGACGACACTTTCCTACATGCATGCTATAAATATTCAGCGAACGCTCTGCCAGCGACCAGCGTTCTTACCGCGCCGGCTTTCTTCGATGAGTGATACCCACCTAGATACAGTTTGGGCTCAATTTTGACGGTCCGTTGTCGCACTCGACCAAAAAAATATCGCCAAGGCGATTTGCGCGGGCACTCGCGCTTCTGTCTTATTCATCCATCACTGCACATCCGCACCAATTGGAAAATCACGATTTCACTGTCACGGCAAGCGACGTCCGTCTGGTTCGCCGGAGTCACAGTATGCACCAGCACAACACGCTTTGACAGTATCGCGGCAATCGCTGCAGCGGGCGCGATTGTTGTGACGCGAGGTGAAATCGCCGAGAACCGAAACCAAGTTGCGAGGTCAAAGCGACCTCCACGCTCGAGAGCGTGAGAGCCGATAGAGCCTGAACGATAGCAGGTGTGCGGCTAGAAGTGCAGCGATAGTGCGAAGAGAGCTGTACGAGACGACGCGCGTGACTCGCCGCCGCCGACTGACGGGGCGCGCCGCGACGAGGCTGGCTTCACCACCACACGCGCACTCGCGCACACTCGCGGCCGCGGCCGGGAGGCGCGGAGCCTCGCCGCCCGCTCGCCTCCACCGCAGCGCGCTGCTACACCGCGCCGCGTAACAATCGTGCCTCGCCGAACGCATTTACCGATAATATTTTAAAATTTCATTCGAATTTGACTTTATAATATCGATGTTCGTCGAAGCTGACCGTCCAATAGCTTGAATATTTAAAAAAATGTGATTTAGCGACATCATGGTGGACGGATTAGTTGCGCAATGAATGAATAGCGCGTGTAAAACGTTAAAAGTGCATGCGTATTGTCATTACTATTCATAACATGATAACAACAATATAGTTTTAAAAGTTTTATTTCAAAACATTTTTTCCTAAATTGGAATTAAATCTAGCAAAAAAGATTAAGGTCTGGTAATTTCAATTAATTATCTCCTTACTTATTCATAGTGATGAATACGTATTCTATTACCAAAAAATCATTTTGCACGTGTCTCGTAAAAGAAGCCTGTCAAGTGCAAAGTTTCAAATGCATAACTGTCATTTTCATTCTAAAAAAAGTGAGTCTAAGATACGAAGTAGTAACAAATGAATGCATGCACGGAGGCAGAGTAAGGTCGGAATGCTTTAGGTGCGATGCTACAAATTGCGCAAATAGATGTTCCAATGAACTCGTTTAATAATAGCGGGCGTAGTGAGGGCGTCAGCGTCGGGCGTCGAGAACTAGCCGCGTATCGTATCGCTACTCGACTATAATGCGAAACACGCTCAAGGTTGTCAGACCACGTACGCCGGCGTCACGCACTGCGCTCACTAAAATCTCACTAGAATCGTGAATGAGATAATTTCATCACGTCATCGGCTTATGAAATTACTATTATCAGTACGCGCCTAGTGAGCCCTTTGTCGATTGCTAAAACAATGCTACATTAAGTCGAGAGATGTCAAACTGATGTAGGTATCTAAATGAACTTAAATGCAATAAGTTGCATCTTGACGTTGCAGCTGACAATTTGATCGATCACATAAATTATGAGATTGGCAGTGTCTTTATTAAGAATGTTTACACATTAATAATTATTTCGAGATCAAAAACATTTTTGACTAAAGTTTGAAGGACAAAAATTTGTCTTGAAATAAAGATCAAATTTAGTTTTTAAGCAAGTGCTCGATAGAACAGAAATACACCTTTATTTTCGGATTATAGTAGTCGAGTTGACATTGAAATGACGTAAAAAAGAGATACGGAACGCCGCGGGCGTCACGCCACATCAGTCTCGGGAAGCAACAAATTATTATCATATTGAACGACTGTGACTCTTTAATTAAGAAAACGTACAAATAGTCAGTTTAGTTTGCCAAGTAACGTGAACATGTTATTTCCCAAATTAGATGGATATTTTTACTTATTTTGGATGTTACTTCTGCGAATTAACAATTATATTTGCGTCTGTTACGTAATCGTAGTTTCGTATTTGGTACAAAAAATTTAAATCAAAAAACAAAATTAGCATTTTACATTATATAGGAATTGTTGCAACATGAGTAAATTGTAAAGGTTCTTATGGCTACGGTTTTACGGCTTCGCTCAAACATTGTTGCATTTAAGCATTGCTTAAAAATGAACTGCATTTATTCTAAATAGGACACAACGGCACTCAGTGTCGTTTGAACAACGTCGTGTTTGTTCGTCGGAGGTGGTCGCCCGGGATGCCAATCTGCACTTCCGCCGGCGCCCGGATCATTGCCAGAAACACTTAGGGGAAAAGTCAAGCGAACACTAAGAGGACTTTAAATGACACGATAAAAACTGTAATTCAACAACGTTACGCTAATTTGTTCTCGTAAATTTAAACTTTCAAAACAAATAATCTGATGTGGGAGATATGCATAATGTTGCCAACATTGTCAGTATCAAAGTCCTAACGATCACTCTAAAAAAACATAGTAGTTTAAAGACATACTGCAATCTTTAGATGCACTGTGTGAAATATATCTCATTAGTGTCATGCATGACATTTTGGACAAGCGTATACAACTTCGTTCTTTAGTCGTAATGTGTCGTTACTTAAAAGGCATGAAATTAGTTTTATTAAAACATTTAATTTAAAATATGTAATATTTTAGGAATACTACATGTAATAGTTACAAGGCATATATTGAGTTACAATACTTCGTACAAAATAAAATACAAATCAACGCTTTCGAATGGCATTGTTTTCTCTCAACCGAAAAAGGAGATGAAAAGGAATGGGTGTGGTCTCCTCATAGATAACTTTGGTCTTGCAGTTGAATGGACCACACCGGTTTATTATGGGACTTCAGGTTCGAGAAAGTCTACCAACGCGACAAAGGCCCATGACGAGCATGAAAACTTCCACAGCCGGACAATGCGACATAAACGTTTAGATCTTTTTGTAGGCAGTAAGCGAAACATTTTCGTATCTTGTGAAAACATAACTATACTAACAAATAGTCGTAACATACTATAAACAAGCTATTCTTATTTTCAAACTATGTTTTAAAAAAGTTAATGTAACTGTGTGTGTATGGGTGTGTTTAAATATTAACGATTTATATATATGTAAGTCAAAATGAAATACCTTTAATAAATAAATTTCGACATCTAAACGGCGTATTGGTACGAATTATTCGATTTAGAATATTAAGTTTGGGTCATTGACCGAATGATGCTGAATAATCTTGATATTTCATAAACGTAATCATTAACTACCTTTTGGGACTGAGTTGTAATACAGGACAATAAATTCAGCCGTTAAATGCTACGAACATTTTATAATTAAAGTACGAATATGGTATGATGTTATCGAAATCGCTGCAAGATTAAGTATGATTTCACATGTATCCTTTAAAATTACAAAGCAAAGCAAAATATTCATTTTTTAAGTACAGTATTGTAGCAACATGAACCTTCGTGAACAGTGAGTGTAATAATAGTCATTTACAAACGTTTAAATAATAACCATTCAGTTTTGAATTATCGTACTTATGTACAAAAAGGTCATCTTGTTTGTTTTTTTTTTTCGGTTTCACGCAAGAGCTGTTGTTCCGATTGACGTGGTAGTTTATGCTTTTAAGTTGAACATAGACTATAATACATGTTTTTATCTTTATTTTATGTTTTATTGCTAATTTTGCTAAAAAAATCTCACATTCGCATTTATAATATAAGTAAGGATGTTAAAAATAATGTGTCACAAAATTTAAGTTTAGTTGCAATTTGTGACAGAAGCCAGTTTAATTTGGATTTAAAAAAGGAACTACGATACAATTTTAAATATGACTTAGTTTTTTCCCAAAACTAATTAGTGTCAAAGTAACATATCTGTAGGTATTTTATCATTGCTACCAATCTCTTTGCCACCAACCTCTTTGCGTATGCGCTAGCAATTAACACATTCAGAGGTCGAAGCGGCCTTGTCATTAGTTCTAACCCTCAGCCTACGTAACACCCACATTACACCCAAACTGAATTGTTAATCTCACATAAATCAATACGCATAAATAAAAACGCATTCTGCTTATATAATTACAGAGGTGTTTGATTTATAACCCTATATTTATTTAGCAGCGGTTTTTATCATGTCGATATGATCATTTTTTCATTCTGTTAAGCCGATTAGCTGAAGTTTATTTCGACTGTTTGTTGGCGGCGTTATCGAGTTATTTCGGGATCATTAGAATAATTATGTGTGTTTGATTTAACTATTTTATATATGTATATTGAAGGACTATATTTTAATTTATAAATTGAAAATTAAATTGCGTTGGTATGTGATATTTTTTGTCAATAAAAGTTATAGACTTAATATAATTAATAAAAATAGTGTACCTAATCAATAATCGTACACCCTTCACATATGATTGATCATATGTGAAGGGCAATATTTTCACATGTCTATGATAACATCTGTGTGAAATTTACGTAGTAACACTTAATTAAATTTTATAAAAAAGTAGTAACCGAGAAAATTAATTTATATAATAATAAAAAAAAAAACAAAATTATTGAAATTAATTGAAAAACTTCGTATATCCCCTTCGTAATAGAGTCCATCAATAGTTAATTCTATTCAGTGAACTGTAATTGTAATGGTTGTAGCTGTACGCGTCGTACTCATATCGTTTGCGCGTGCGCAAGTAGGATTTCCTTTTTAGACCATTCCTACTCGTCCATTGGGTCAGTATGCGAGGGTGAATCTAATGTTTCCTATAACATGTTTGGACGAGTAGCTTGATAGTAGGGAGCTATTTCTATTTAGTCATTATTGCATATAATGTTGCTTAAAATAAAAAAATAGTTATAGAATTAATTATTTATACAAAAAGTTATATGTTGTCCGATTGTGTCTTAAGCGCGTTGTCTTACTGCTCTGTATACGTCTTTTTTATTTTAGTAAGGTGGACGGGCAAATAATTCTCCTGATGTTAAGTGATCACCACCGCCCTAGACATTGGTGATGTAAGAAATACCAACACCCCACATCGCCAATGCGCCACCGACCGCGAGAGCGAAAATGTTCTGTGCTTTGTTCCTGTAATTACACTGGCTCACTCATCCTTCAAACCGGAACGCATCGATACTTAGTAGTGCTGGTTAGCGGTAAAATATCTGATGAGTCGGTGCTACCTATCCAGACTGGCTCATACAAAGCCTCACCACCTATTATACATTTATTATCTGTTACATGTTTATTATTATATAATAACGTGCTATTAATTGTTATACAGACTATAACTGGTGATTAGCGATTTGAAACAAACAAACAATCAATAGAACTTTATGATATTGCTATAGATATCGTTACATACGAAAATGTTTTAGTTCATTGATGGAATATCGTTAGCTCAATTCGTGGTTTACGTTTAAGAAATCAATTTATGTTTAACAATGGCGCCACATATGTCGGTTCTGTTGCCAAATTGCCTATTCCGTCGCTAATGCGCGAGTAAGATAGCATACACTGCACACATGAAACACTAAAACGACCTAGAGAGGTGAATAAACACCTATTATCGAGTTCAACCCAAATATCTGACCTGATTCGAAGAAAAACCGACGTAGGCTAACGACCTACCTGACGTAATATGGAATGGAAAAATAAAACCAAACAAGGAATGCAGTCAGCCTTCTTGAGCCTTTTTTCGTTGAAGTTTTTGTTTTATCTGCGAACTTAACGGGAAATGATACCTTTAATGAGAATGAAATAGTAGTGGGTATTGTATATTCATTAAGGGCGTTTCTTTTTAATTAGTTCGAATTCCCTAAACGAATTGTTGTTTTTTATAGTTTATTTGAGTCTTTATATAAATGATACGGTATTTCAAACATTGCGCTGAGTTTCTTTCGCCGCTTCTTCTCAGGTCTGAGGTGTTTATTTCCGAACCGGTGGTAGATTTGAGAATAAGCAAGTGTAATACTTCTACATTGAATAAATATTTTTGAATTTGAATTGAAAGAGTTGTCACAAGGTTATTAGTAGCTATTTGTGCTAGCTCCTTGAATGAAAGAAATTTATGAATTACGTAAGTATTAGAAAAATAAATTGAAAATTATAGATCTCGAAACTTGTGTGTGTTTTTCTCGTTAGTGTCTCTCCAACATATGTAAGCTTACTGTTATCTGTTATAGGTAAACACCACATGCACTATGAACATAACAATTGCGCCCCATGCATTATAACAAGAAGTGACTTTATTACTATGTGTACAAACGGTAAACAATATGAACAGTAAAAAATAGAATAAGGGAAAAGTAAAAAGCATTACTGAGTCCAAGTCAATACTAAATAAAACTAAAGGTCGAATTGAATGTAATGCTAATAAAATGATTGATGACCAAGTAATTTATTGTAAATTGAAATTTATATTTTTACTCGAGCTAATATTAACCCTTACTTGCCATCTTGGGGTACAAAACTACCCCAGGCCTATTGAAGAAAATAGTCACTTTTGTTGGCTTTAGCATTTTTTAAGTGTACTTTTTTATTTTTGGCTACATAATGTAAAAAAATCTTTTAAAAAAGCTTTCAATATATTCTACACCAATTTTCAAGTCGAAATATTCAGTAGTTAATTTTTTATAACAATTTTTGTCACAGGGGTACAAATCTACCCCATGGTGGCAAGTACGTAATTCTACAGAGGTGTGGCAAGTAAGGGTTAATAATTATGAATTGACATACATATGTTCGAATGTTATGGAGTGATGCCAAATAACTAAAACGAAAATGACATATCGCCTCGATATAAATATTTGTTGGACAAAGTCACCATTACAAGTTTTTAATGTATTTCTGTTATTGTAAGCTTTTAGTTTAGTAGGTGTGGGAGTAATCTAGTTACGGAATTCTTACCAATTGATATATTTATATCAAGAATGGGCTTGTGTTACGTGATGGTGTGATATGAACATATTTATAACCTATGGTAAGGGTTGCGGTTATGAAGTAATAATAATAAAGAATAAATAATCCTTCGTGCTAGGAGACTCGTGGAGATACATCGCGGACTCAGTCCAAATTGGACTGAATCCGCGATGATACGCTTTTACTTGGCGGTAGGACTTTTTTTCTTTTTTTTTTATTGTATACGGAGGCGGACGAGCCTTTGGGCCACCTGATGGTAAGTGGTCACCAACGCCCATAGACAATGGCATTGTCGATGCGATTGTTAACATTTCTTATCTTAACCATCGCTTACATTGCCAATGCGCCGCCAACCTTGGGAACTAAGATGTTATGTCCCTTGTGCCTGTAATTACACTGGCTCACTCACCCTTCAAACCGGAACACAACAATACAAAGTACTGTTGTTTTGTGGTAGAACATCTGATGAGTGGGTGGTACCTACCCAGACGAGCTTGCACAAAGCTCTACCACCGACTTATAGTGCAACATAGTCTGAGTAGGTACCCTCTACCACTAAATAGTAATACTTAGTATTTTTGTGTTCCGATTTGAAGGGTGATTGAGCCAGTGTTATTACAGGTACAATAGATAAAACTTCTTAGTTTCCAGGATTGGTCGCGTAGTGGCGATGTAAGGAATGGTTAATTTTACTTTAAGCGTCAATGTCTATGGGTGATGGTGATCACTTGCCACCAGTTGGAACATTTGCCCGACCGCCTGCTTATTTAATAAAAAAAGTTCTGTGTATCGACGTGATGTTGGTCTTCAACAGAGTTACTTATAATGCCTCCTCGCACTTCTACATCGGTCAACTAGACACCGTGAACCGTCACCGGTCAACACCGACATCATTACACCGTCATTGACATTCCATCCATTTTGCTTCCTTATTTTTCCTACGTACCATCATGGTGTGGAATGTCCGTCCGGCGCCTGTGTATCCTGAGTGTTTTAAGCCGCATATATTCAAAGTAAGAGTAAACCTTCTAGGCAAGCGCGTTTCATCGTAGACTGCATCAATATTATACCATGACTGTGGTCTAATGTGAGCCTAAAGTCAAGTTGTTCAATATTGTTTATCACACGATCGTATCGGTATATTATATGTAAGAGTATCGTTGGTCTAGTGGCTTCATGTAGGGCCGCAGAACCGGAGGTCTTGGGTTCTAATCCCAGTTCGGGCCAATAAAAAGTTATAGAGTATTTCTGCCGAATTCTCAGTAGAAGCCCGGAGTATGGAAGTTGAAAGTGTGTACACTCCCGTGTCTCGGAAAGCAAGTAAAGCCGTTGGTACTGCGCTTGAATCTTTTCCGGTCGTGTCCGATTGTCGTCCAATCGGATTATGGTAATTAGGGAATAGAGAGTGCACCTGTTGCGCACGCACTTGTGCACTATAGTATGTCCTGCTCAGTTGATTAATCTCTCTTGAGATTGATCAACTGTCAGAAATCAGGCTGAAGGACATTATTATAAATAAGGAGGTTTCGAGTCAGTTCGGTAGTTGAGTCACCTGTAGTGTTTTATATGAACTAACTCAATAAGATTGCTTTAACATCCGGTCTCGTTTTGACTCCTAACGATTCAATGACAGCATTTAATTGAAATAAAAATTATGAATTGCGTTTGTTTACTGATTACATAACGTAAAAAGTTTTTTTAAATTAAATAATATATATACTAAAACGTCAATGTTCTAAAATAACAATTACTGGATTTTTTTTTTCATATACTTTGGAAGTTTTTGTTGACAAAATAGCAATTGTTTTTAAATTTATTTTCATCTTTATCACAAATATGAAAATATGTATCGATATAATTTGTTTGAAAAATAATTTTCATGAAATTGACATGAAAATTTCATTTTACTTTTTATATTAGGAAATATTAAATATAAGTGTTCAGTATTCTATAATTAAAAGAACTCCATAAAATAATATACGCATACGCATATACATTTTCATTTCATTTATCGATGAATGATATCCTAACTAATATTATAAATGCGAAACTGAGTTTGTTTGTTTGTTTGTGACGCTTGCACGCCTAAGCTACTAAGCCGATTTTAAAAATTCTTTCACCAATGGATAGCTACATTATCAGCGAGTAACATAGGCTACATTTTGTCCCGGTCTTCTCACGGGAACGGGAACTACGTGGGTGAAACCGCGGGCAAAACGCTAGTTAATAATACTTTTAATTGACGAGATAAGCTCAGTAATCAAACAATGTAAGTGTTATACTTAATGTGTTACATAAATAACATTATATATCTTGATATATTATATATTACATATAAATATGATGGGTTCTTTATAAAATTATTGTGAGCGATATAAATTTGTAACCTGAGATATAATATAATATTATATCCCATAGTGAAAATGATACTTTATTCGGTTTAATATACTTTGCTGTAGTTCGTATATAAATAATTTTTTTAAATACAAACAATCAATGTGATTCGTATTGAAATTTTATATTTACATTACTTTGATTTGCTTTCATAATGAAATTGATATTTAATGCAACGTTATTGAATATTAAGGTAAAATTTATATTGCCCTAATAAAATGTTCGAAATCAATTATTCAAAAAAGATAAGTGTAGATCGAATAACCAGTACCTAACCGAGTTTAATGCAGAAGTTCTGGGAACCGAGGTTAGGTTAACCAATTACTTACCATAAACATGTAACTGTTTTGTATTCGTTTTCTGTTTAATTTTAGAGCTACTTAGAGCGTAATGTAATGTCTGAATAACTAATAGGTATATTTGAATATTATTTAAAATTAAATTTGTAAAAGAAATGGTTAATCTAATCATCATTACTAAATAATTAATACGTTGTATATAGTATTGGTATACATCTATATATATAAAAATCTCGTGTCACAGTTTTAGTGTTTATACTCCTCCGAAACGGCTTGACCGATTTTGATGAAATTTTATGTGTATATTCTGTAGGTATGAGAATAGGCTTATAACTAATTTTTAGACCCCTAAGGGTTAAGGGTGGGTCATCCCAAAAAGTTTTTTTTTTTTTGCCTATTCTTTTATTTTTATTTTTTTATTATTTGGCATGAAAAAATACATACAACCCTAAATTTTCACCCTTCTACCATCAACCCCTATTTTTTAATAGAGATATTAGTAATTCAATCATTTTCAATCTCGGTCGATAACTGGATCAATTAACACTTGACCAGTTATCCCCGTCAGGGGTCTTTAGGTGTCACTTCTCACCATATAAGCAGCACGGAGTAAGGATGGGAGCGTTCTCCTGTCTCTCTTGCAATAAGCTGTATCTCATTTCTTGGAAAGTTTTCGGAAAAAAATCTGCGATTGTTTGTACATCGATCGCAGTAGTGACCTTTACAATTATCATTTTATCATTTCCGTGTAATTCTCAACTAAATTTATTATAAATTTGCAGTGCTGTAATTATTGTTATTATTAATTATTAATATTAAGAGTATTTCTACTGTATTATTCTTAATGAAAATTGTGACAAGTAAGTTAAATAACAAAAATGTGTGTGTACTTATGTACATGCGTTAGAACTATTATAATAAAAATAAAAACAAAAAACGGGCCAACTTTTTCAAAAAGGTCTATATCATAGTGTGGGACCATTGTGCGATGAGCATGAGCACATAGAAAACGTAGACAGAACCTAAAAATATAATAAAAAATGTGCGATCGGGTGACCCCCGGGAGGAACGAAGTTCATTGCGATAATTTTTTTAACTTAAAACGTGTTTTAAAATGTAGATTTTTAATGATTATATTTCTGTATATTTGTCACACTCCCGTGCCACGAAACGCACGTAAAGCCGTTGGTCCTGCTTCTTACCTGAACTTTTACCGTTCGCGTCGGTTTACCGTCCTATCGGATTATGAGAGTGCACCTGTGTTTACGCACACACTTTTGCACTATAATACGTCCTGCGTAGTTGGCAAATATTTCTTGAGATTGGCCATCGCGGTCGAAATCGGTCAGGAGGAAATTATTCTTCGGAGTGTGCTCCGTAGGGCATTAGAGGCATACCCTGGCGACGATAGTCGGTGGAGATCTCTCGCTGCCGGGCGTGATTAACGCCATGTTGGAAATGGTCTCCTTCTGCGAGAATGTCATGTCGCAAAAGGAGGCCGTGAAGCGGCAGCACGAGGAAAATGCCTCCGCTGATTCGATCCGTCGAAGAAGACTGGGGAGAAGGCGTAGGCGCTATGCGCACCTTAAGAGCAGCCAGGGCTAAGGGGGTTCCCTGTATCTGGGAACTCCGGGGCGTCACGGTAGCATGCGCAAGCGATCTCGTGGCGCCCCCCGACTAGACGGAGAGGATGAACCCCACATACCCCTCACTTCATGTGAGGGAAACGCGTAAATGCATTTTTCCAGCGAAAAAAAGGAGGAAATTGTTTCTACTTTTTTATCACACCAAAAAGCGTTGCCCATGTTATTTTTATTATGTTTTTAATGCAAAAATGTAAAGTAAGAATTAAAATTGATAAATTTCATTTAATACTTTAGGAAAATAGTAATTTATTCAAAATTAAATATAAAATTGCGAATTATAAGTTAAAAAAAGAGTTCAAATTATATTTACATTTGTATAGAATTGAGGTTATCTCATCACCGCACACAATCCTTATTATCAAATGTGAAAATTTGCACACTTACACATACATACACATACAACCGCTAGAATAGAAAGAATCAGTAAGAAAGAAAGAGGGGAAAGGTCGTTTGGAGGACAACGCTTTCTGTTACATGACCATTTCTACCTCGTCATTCTACTTTGCAGTAGTAAAAGAACTTTTTTCTAATAAATAAAAAAATATGTAGAGCATGTTGTACTTTACTTTATGCATTATTATTATATGCCCTGCACCGAACACACATACACTGTACTGTATGGGCGAATGTTTATCTCTTATTGATTAAAAAATGCACGGGATATCATCCTTATTTTACCCGTACGAAGTCGGGTCGGGCAGCTTGTATGTATATATATTAGTGTCTGGTGAACTTATCTTAACATTTCTTTAATATTTACAATTTAAAAAACAGTAATTTATGCCACGATACATTAGTCCACTATTTTGTAAAAGCAGTAATAAAAAAATGAAAAAGTTGTACACCATGAAGTTATAATCGTACATTTTTCAAAAGACTCCGTTTGCTGTTTATAAAGGAAACATTTTAAAGAACGTTTGAACTTGTTATTGCACTATAAAGTTGCTCAGATAGCTAATAATGAATCAACTCATGAAGCGAGTCTTATTGAAAGTGCAAGCAGTCTACGAAATTCATTCCACCACTTGCGACTGGGCCACTGTGCACATTGCGTTACAATTCCAACATGACGTATCTCTACATAATAACAATATCGAAGATAGACTCTAAGACAGCGAAATAAAGTTCATTATACTTCAAGACGGTTACTGACGTACGGCGTTTAAATGTCAACTATATGCACTATTTATAGAAGAACTAGTAGCGAAACCTGTGTAGCAGGACATTGGGCTTAATGAGAGGCAGAGTTGGATTATTGCCACATGTATCGAGTTTGAATGATGGCATACACTTATCTGGTTACCTGAGCATCAAACGGCACACACAAAGGGATAATATCACGATTTATTCATGTGACATTCACGCTAATTTATTTTCGTTGCTCGCACTTTTATCAAAGGAGTCATTTTACACGGACAATTCAGTGACGTTGGTTTTTTTATTTGGGTATAAATTTCTTTAATTAGTCGATGTTTCCCGTTGTGTCGGTCGATATTCGAGACAAGAAATATGTTTACGTATTCCGATATTAGAGTAATAAAATATTTAAAAATGTAAATTAATGTTCAAAATTTATCTTATCGTTCCTTTCGTATGTTTTTTTTTGTTTTTATTAGTTTGATTCAAGTTTTAATTTCAATTGAAAGAGTAAATAGTCTTTTGAATAGTAGATTTTTCAAACAGATTCTGTTTGTTTATATAAAATTAAAGCATCATAGTTCTTTAGTAGAATTATATCATTTTAATTGGAGAATTATTAGGTATGTTTCTTTTTTGAATATAAAATAACTCTTTTCATTTTTTCGTCATCAATCTGAAATTGTAACGATATTTTTTTTGTTTTTATGTATGCAATAAGAATGATTAAAATAATATCAATAAGAATAATACTCAAAGGGGAGTTAAGAGTTAATTAGTTTGTCATAAAAAGGATACACTGCCTTTGTACAAAAAAACAACAAATCGGTATGTATTAGCCATTCTAATGGTTCTCGTATGAGAGTACACGCTGCACTTGTACGGATTCCTATGTAATTAGTAAGCTTAATATACATATATTATATAAGAAGCAATAAATCATTACGTCATTTCACAAACATTCTTATCTTGAAAAAATCACATTATCAAAGTAAGAATGTGTTTTTATCATGCATAATATTTTGTGAATTATTAGAATCTTAATACGGTCTTATTTATTCCTAACATATTAACTATTTATATCCACTTCAATTTTTCATTCAGTTCCGATAAGAACTACACCGACATTCAAAACGTCACTTTTTCGGGATTCAATTTTAAATACCATAGATTATATTAAAGATCTCGGTCAATGACATTCCGTCAATTCAAAGTCAAAATTGTTTATTTGTCTTAACTCCTCCTTCAGTTGAAATAGACTTTGGATATGTACATTACATATTATATTTTTAATATGTTAAAATCAATTGACTTGATATTATTCAAACATGGAATAGATCAAAAAATTGTATAATTTTTTATTTATAATTATTCGATTTTCGAATATTTAGAACAGCACGATCTTAAGGTCAGCGAAATTACGAGTAAGAATTGAAATTACTATGAATTCATTAATAGCGAACCAATCAAAATGTATTTATCGTCAGTGTTACGTATAAATACAATATAATATGTACATATATGTATATGTTTGGGTAGGATTGCCAGAAGTAAATAGAACATTTGAAATTATCGAGATCGTAAGACAGTCATGTTAATGGGATTTTGTCAGTTTGTCTTCGATTTTTAAATCTCGGTGATCTGGACACAAAAAAAAAACGGTAGCGTTACTTATAGATAGAAGAAAAATGGAACAACCATTTGCATATTATAGATTTCAACAAGCATTCTATTTTATTAATTTGCTTAATATTTAAAAGTGTTAAAATTTATAGATTAAGTAATTAGTTTTATCGCAAAATTATTCACCTGATGACATTTTTAAAATATCATTTTTTGACTGCTTTGCTGACAGTAAATATAACGATGCATTCGATAAACAACGGTTGTATTAACAAGCTGTAATTTCTACAAAATGTATTCCTTGCGACCGACATTCATCATAAATTAAAGTAAAAAAAACTGGATAAATAGAACAAGTTGGCAATATGTACCGGAATCTATGTAAGTATGAATTATTTACGATAAAATTCAAACATTTCGACTTCATTATTTTCATAGTTAATGGTTTCATAAGAATAATTTAAAATAGGATGCGTCAACATTTTCCAATGTCAAAGATTTTTTTAAGAATGTTTTATTCAATTTCTTACATATATACTTTTAATGACGACGCACGATATGTGTATAGAGTCGTATTATAAGCATATAAGTGTTTGGTAAATTTTCCAGACTTAATTAAGAAACTAAATTCGATTGGTCTCTTCATGAAGGATATATTATTTAATATTGAAAATAACTTCAAATTATTAATACAACACCTTGACCTAATATATTTTTCTGTTTCAAGTTTCCTTATATTAGTGTAATAGTTGCTTACATTACTTAAAAGTTGGAGTCAGCGACCGATGTAGGGCCAATATCCTGATTATTCACGGGACCCGTTGCTTCCGTGGCTGCACGTGACTCTCAGGAGACCCATTAGAGAGCTATCAATGTCAATTGATGTGAAGAAACATCACGTGTACGAAATAGAGGAGAAACAACGGATTTTGTATGAGCCTGGTGTGCAAAATATAATAATTTTGACAGAGAAATACTGCTATCCTTTTTACCCTCAAATGTGAGAAGCGAATAGAATTCGTATAGCAATATCTTATAGGCTTGTCAATAAATCTCATTTCAGTTCTTTAGTATTTCATTGTAAAGTCATCGTTTGTATTATATTTGTGTTAGTTGTTTAAAATTTAATCAATATTAGATTAACAACAACTATCAAACCTTCAAGGAAGTCAACTGGCACACATTCCGGGTCATTAAGTCATCTGGATTGTACGTCAAAAACGCAGGCATGTTAAAGTAATATTTAAACAAAAAAATATGATTAATTTAACGATAAAAAATATGTTCCGGTGCGCACACACTTATGAATTTTGGACGCTTTATTTTCCGGAATGAATTTACTCGAAGTTTTAAATCAATCATAGTGATCTGGTGTCGAGTTATCCCTCCGCCCGCACAGTCATCTATCAACCTTCGAAAATAGATCATTCGCCCTAATGTTATTCTTTCGTTCTTTTATGAACTTATATTGTCTTCCTAATAGATATGTGTGCGTATTATGTATGCGTGTATCATGACCAGTGGAAAGAAAAAGTGGAACTTAAAGGTGCCGGTTTTATATCCGGGCAAGCACCAGTGGGTTTAATTTTTTTAAATTGTATTTCGTTGTGTGCTTTCTTTCAGCGATAAGATATCGATTACCGATTTCATGGTTTTAGTGGTTTATGATTAAATTAAGAATACATACTGTAGTACTGTACTGATGATTGTTTGAAATAAAATTTCGTAAAGCTATCTTGCATTAATGAGAAAATATATTGATTGTGTTATATAAATAACCATTATTGTAAATGAGCAATAATCATTAAAAAATCAATGTCGAGTAACATTTTTGTTACGCAACGAAATAATATGATGTACGAATTAGACTAGGTCGTGCGCCCGCGCAGCCTGGTTATACACAAAAACATTACAGATTAAAAAAAAAATCGATGATGGTGTAGCAATAGTCTAATATTCGCTTTAACATATTGTCTCTCCAATGGCACGCTCAGTGGCGTACCATTGGAGAGGCCTATGTCCAACAGTGGACGACGAAAGGTGATGATGATGATGAATTTTAAGTTAGCAGAACACTTCATATAACTAGTATAGCTAAATTTATTCAAATATAATCCTTATTGTGTAGTATTTAAGGTTGTACACACTACATTTATGTTCTATACGTTTGTACATGTGTTCAAATTAGCGTCCGTAGACGTGAGCTGCTTACAATAGAGACACTGCTGGAACAAGCAGTGATAATGAATAATGCCATTTTTCATTTTTATATTACTTGTTGTCTCAAACTCATCATTCCAAACATAACGCTAACGTCCAAGTCTCAAATACGTTTTAATTTTATAATAGTGTAAAATAAATATTTTGTCTATAAATATCTGACGTCCTCTGACGAAACAATACACTCAAGTCGGGTCATAGTAGGTCAGGATATAATGGATTTAATTATCTTAAAAAAAAAACATCGTTTCAACTTAATGTTTTTAATGGATTAAAACGGCTTGCCAAAATCTGTAGCAATATGTTTCAATATAATTTGGTAAGGTTTGGGTGCAGTGGGGACGGGTGACTGAAGCAATTGCAATATCCGACGCGCCGTCTGCCGCGCCAATTTGCGCCGGCGCAACAAATGGTCACCGCTGCACCCACAAAATAGCAACTGGCGTCGTAATACTGCATCTATGACCTCATCCTATTGTACTTGACTCGTACGTAGGAGTGACCGCTAAATGGACACAAATGATTTATAGCAATTAAACTTTATGTAACGCCGTAGAGTACGGCCGGACAAACGGCGTGCGTGACCGAATAGTTTAATTCCAACCGAATTGCGTTAATTTCGAAAGCAAGGTCGGCCGTTGCCCTTACACCAATAATTTGTGCTCTATACCCGTAAATAATGAACGAAGCGACAATTTTCCATTATATTGATGGTTTGGGTCGACATTGACGCCTTAGCTTATATTTTATATGTACACGACCCCGTTATCGGTCATCTGGTACGTGCATCAACTATTTTAACAGCTTTTTGTATGTGACTAGACTGAAAAAATCTGCTGTATTTGTACAGTTCATATCACACTTATAAATGTTTTATGGCTTTTGCGTGATGTACTTTTAGCTGTAAATATACAATTGAAATATAACCCAATTTGTTTTTAACTTGTTATAAAAAAATCGTAAGAAAGTTGGATACAGCGACGCAGTCCCACTACGGGTTGCTGGAGTGATGACGTAACATATTATGTATTAATAGGTAATTTTACAAATAATACGAATAGTATATAAAAAACGTAATTACGTTATTGTAGTACGTAATGATGCTAAGCAACTCAAGTTCGATTCATATGACCGTACTAGGTGAACTTTATGACGGTATGAGCATTTTCTCGATCGCATGTCACTAGCTGCATAGCTGCATAGTATTTTTTTTTTCTTTTTTTTTATTGTATAGGTAGGTGGACGAGCATATGGGCCACCTGATGGTAAGCGGTCACCAATGCCCATTGACAATGGCATTGTAAGAAATGTTAACCATCGCTTACATCGCCAATGCGCCACCAACCTTGGGAACTAAGATGTTATGTCCCTTGTGCCTGTAATTACACTGGCTCACTCACCCTTCAAACCGGAACACAACAATACCAAGTACTGCTGTTTTGCGGTAGAATATCTGATGAGTGGGTGGTACCTACCCAGACGAGCTTGCACATAGCTCTATACAAAAGCTATATACAAAAGCTATGTACAATTCAAATTTAGCTTAACTTATTATGAATGTGATAAAAGTTTTAAAGTAATAATAGTTGTAAGTATTTGCTTGTGTGTGTGTGTAATAAATTATAAATATTTACGATAATATCCTTATCATATATTGGCTTCTTAATTCGGCAAGAATCTTTATCTCAATGGGAACGAAGTCACGGCCAGTTCTCAGTTAATAAAACTAAACAATCAGTGGATGCCGGCTTTGGGTAAACAAAGTAATCAATTAGGTAGCTAGCTTGAATAATGATGCTATAAATTTAGCGACTGCCGCAGAACCTTCGCGGAATCAATGGAGTAATGAAAATTTAAGCCTAATCGAGCAACATGCCTGGATAGACGTGACTTAACAGGACAATTTAAATTGCTAACTCATTATCAGATACTCTTGGGAGTCTTCTTGGGTCAAAAGAACAAATTAGGATACTTTTTGTGTTTTCGTTTTGACAATGGAAATTATAGATTTTATTCGATTTTTATTCACGTATAGTATTTTGGTAAACATTTTTGGTTCTCGGATTCTCGGGGTTGGCTGGTGTAGAGTTGAAAAGGTTATGTTTTGTTTGAAATTAAAAGTTATATAGCGTATGTGTATATATGAATATATGTATAATATTAAGACAATATCAATTCTTTAAAATATTTTAAATTTTCTCCCAATAGTATAAAGATTTTAACTCACAAAAGAATTAAAGAGACCCTTAAATATAGCCATTCGTGTGTAAAACATACATTTTAACAATAGGAGCAGGAAAGTATGAAATTGATGCATTAAATAATTTGTAAGTGAAGCGAATAACATCAGTAAATTTTTTTTTAAATATTTTGTTCATTACTTGTACAATGCTTAAAACCTACACACACGAGCAGCCTTTATTTTTTTCACAAATATGATTGATATAAAATTAATGAATTATATTATGCCTCTTAATCTGTATATTATAGCAAGAGTCTGTATGTTATTCAATAACTATATTTAATTGTCTTTCAACTTTGAATAGTTTTAACCACTGTTAATTAGCGTGCCATCTTGATTTGGCGACAGACGCTGAAGAATTTGTACCGTTGATTTGTTTAAGAAATTCTGAACGTAGGTATAAGAAAAATTTGGTTATTGCGCATACATAAACCATATACATTTATTTCTGAACAATTTCGGAATAAAAATTTTAATTTCGCTTTTAATATGTCATTATTATATAAGTGTAATGTATTTATTTTATTATACGATAGTACATAAATTATTAATTTTTAATAATCTATTAAAAATGTATCAGGGCGAATATTTTTGTAACATTATAAGACTTATTGACTATTTGCAAAGGAAAGTTACGTATCGAATTCGTTTTCACAATATATATGGCAATGACAGGTAGCTATTGGATACGTCATGTCCGTATGACGAATGGAGAATGACGAATTCTAGTTTTTAAATTTTGAAGCGATTATTATTACCGACTTAGTTTGATATAGTCTATTGACATGTTTCCATATAAAACTTTAGATAACTTTGATAATCGATATCAGGCCAATAAACAGAGACCATCAAGGGCAACCTGTGCTCGGGGCCTCCAATAGGTTAAAGATGGCCCTGCGAATGATCAACCAATCTTGAGTATTAAGATATGTCCCTTTTGCCTGTGGTTACGCTGACTCACTCTAGTCACCCTTCAAACCAGAACACAATACTATTATAGAGTATTGTCGTTTAGCGTAGAATATGTGATATCTACACAGACGGGCTTGTACAAAGCCTTCCCCCAAGTTTGAACATTAACTCACTATTCGGTAATTCTTATAGTTTCAGATTTGATTATACAGAAGTTTGAGTTGGAATAACGCAACCACATTCTTGTCATTAAGTCAAACATTGACAGCCTCCTTAATTTAAACGTATAATAATTCCTTAATCTATATAACTTATATTATAATTATGCTTTCTCACAGTTTTGATTGTCGTTATAATTCATTTCAAAGGTTAAAACGATCCAAAGTAACCCGATACGAGAGTGATTGATGTATCAGAATAATATGATTAATAGCATATCGGTATTCGCGACACCGACCCGGTGGAATTAACAAGCACCTTCCTAAACGTGATACACCTACCAAATTGATGTGTACCCTCATTCATATACCTCTTTACTAAATATAGATTTTAATTTTGTATTTTATTACACCACCAAAGTCTATAGAATAGTTATATTCATTTAAATATATTATGTTATCTTTATAAATAGATAATATGTTAGCAAGAATTTAACCAATTACATATGTATGCTAGTGTTTTGCTCACGGTTTCACCCGCGTAGTACCCGTTCGCGTGGGAATACGTGGGACAAAATGTAGCCTATGTTACTCGCTAATAGTGTAGCTTTTGATTGGTGAAAGAATTTTTAAAATCGGCTTTGTGGTATAGCCGTTAAATTCACTTTCGCATTTATAATATTAGTTGTGGTAATACTTTAAATAAAACATTTAGTTTTTTTAATTGTTTGGATTTTAATACCCAAGTCTGATATTTTTAGATTTTATATTTATAAAGAAAATGTTTTAAAGTTATAAAATCTTATTATAAAACTTAGTGCTTGTTTTTGTAAGTAGGTACTTGTTCAATGCGTTCAAGCATTGTTCATTAGATTGTAAAGCAATCTTGTACAGTTGCTAGAACTTTCTCGAGTCTTCTGACATAATACTATCATCGTCCCATAGAAGGCCACCAGTACAGCAGCCGGAAAATTGCTTATAGAAAAATCGAGATGGCTCAGCGGGTATGTCACGTCGATATTGATCGTCGATTAAAGTAAGTACAACTGAGTGTTTGTTTGTTACTTAATTTGTGTTAATAATTAATTAATCTTGGCGGTCAAGAAAACCATCTTGAGGAAATCTACATATACCACACAGCATCCAGTCTGTATATATACCTCTTGCTCTCCCTTACAGTAGATATATTTGCTTCATTATGGGCAATTTATGGACTACAAGACATAAATACATACAGTACAATTTGTCCAATCATCGAATTGAAACACAAGATCACCTTTATTCCTCTAAATTATTCTTAATGAAAGATTAAAGCGATGAATGTAATTTGACACTATTCTGAATCATACGATTAAAGGAAATTGGTAAGTGCTTAAGTCTGAAGCCTGTTATATATGCATTTAATCCCTGCACATGTGCATACTTGAACACAAGTGATACTAAAATTGATAGCACATTTCACAAGAATGATATATACCTACTCTTTTTGTAGAAATAAAAGCTCACAGTTATAATGAATAGCTTGACTTTTGTTTGTTTAGCATATAGTTAGTTAATGCTGTCTCTTGTTATTTCAAATGTTGATCAAATCAATGTTAACAGAAAGTTATAAGTAAGGCCGTAAGAGATTCAATGTATAAATAATTCATTAATAACAGTTTTAATGATATTTAATTTCATAATTACTTAGGTAAAGTAATAGATGAAAAAAAAACATTATGTTCGAGGGTTAATGAGTGTACACCGTGAATTAACGAAGATGATTAATCAAGCCTATTGTGAAATAATACGTCGACTTAATAACAAAAGTCACAGAAGACGCAAACATAGCGTTTTATTACCGAGCAAAAAGGAATTTTACTTAAAGGACGATGTAGGTAATAAAACGCGGTGCAAGCCGTGCGCCGCGTAGACAAGCATGGGTACATCCTGTTTGGAAATGATGTATAGAAAGCGTTGATATTCATGTTTCACATTTGCATATGGATAAAAATATCTACTGTGTGTTACATGTGATAATGAAGATTTCTTATCCTATTCGCCTTCTTATCTTACTATCAGTGATCAAGAATAGTTTTTTGTTGGTATTTAGTGTAAGATTAGCATGCGTTTTTGTTTTTTTTATTGCTTTTCATCACTTTGGATCACTCACTTTTAAAACAAGAATACAGAAACATAGCAGTATTGTTGTGTGGCAGGAGAACAATTTATGAATAGGTAACATCTAATTTGACCGGATAGCTAGTTTTACCGCTAATTAAAAAACTGCACACTTTTTGTTCCCTCATTTTGATAGTCTGATGGGATTCGCGTGATTTCCGAGGCATGACCACATTCATACAACAGGCCTTTCAAATATAATAATTAAAACTAATATTGTTATTATAATTTGCAGCAAGGCAGATCATATAAAATTTGTCGTATATTTATTTTATAGTACGACTCAAATTTAATATTCGTTAGTATTAAGCAACTTGTGTTTCAAAATACGTGAATTTGTTTTTTTTTTTTTTTATAAGATTAAGTGTACTGCACGCTGGGTGGTCTCACACAGCCCTCATTCCGAAGAATAGGCCCGCATGACGATTATCCTATTAACCATGACGTTGATAAAACGCACGTTATTTATTTGGAAAACAAACGATTACTTATAAGTTATACATAATATTAAAAATGAAAAAACGAAACAATAACCAAAATATTCCAATTAATAAGTAATACAGTTCGAAAGAATAATGAAGAAGATCTTCGATTCAATCTATAATGAGACAAATAAATAGGATTAAAAAAAAAGAAGGTTAATATAACTCTAAAACTTTCTCTCCTTTCAACACATTGTAACTGAAAGAGAAAGCATTAAGGCATTTTAAATTAGATGAGATAATCTAATTACTGTTTACTAAAGAATGGGTCACATAATTTGTTTAATTATAATCACTCGGTGGTAGAGCTTTGTGCGAGCTCGTCTGGGTAGGTACCACCCACTCATCAGATATTCTACCGCAAAACAGCAGTACTTGCTATTGTTGTGTTCCGGTTTGAAGGGTGAGTGAGTCAGTGTAATTACAGGCACAAGGGACATAACATTTTAGTTCCCAAGGTTGGTGGCGCCTTGGCAATGTAAGCGATGGTTAACATTTCTTACAATGCCATTGTCTATGGGCGTTGGTGACCACTTACCATCAGGTGGCCCATATGACCGTCCGCCGATCTATACAACAAAATCTCAAGAATGCCTTCGAATTAATTAGCCATTTCATGATATCACTACTATCTCAACCCATTGACTTTAACAATGTCAGGCTAATACTTAATTATGACATTGCCAGTGCGCTGCCAACCGTGACACGTGCTTAAGTTCTCAGTCTATTTTGACCATTTCACCATTTACATCGAAAAGTATAGAATATTTATTCAGCGATACGTTAGTGTGGTACCTCCTCATTAGAAGAGCAACAATTATCATAAGCAACTAGCCGTTACATGTATAATTAATTTGTACTGATTTATTAAAGAACAGATAAGTTCATGTAATAATATAATCAATATCGCACCAAGCGATTTCACTTATTGAAGACGATCTACTTGTAGCTACGTTGTTAAAATAATAATAAAAAATACACTAAGTACATACATACAACGATACAGCGATGCTAATACATTTTGTACAGCGGATGAATAGCTAAACATCGATTTATCTCTTTCTGTCATGAGGACTTTGATATATTCGAAAAAAGGAGTACATAATAATGAGTAACGGCGATATCATACCTTTTACTTGAAATTATAATTGAATTTGATATGGAAGGTCCTTATCGACCTACCTATTAAAGGTTCTTGTGCAAAAAACCATACGCTTGTTAGATTCTTTGAAATTAAATGCCCAACGATGATGGTATATAGCTAAATAAAATTAAAGATAGACCAAATAGGTAATTTAAAAATTTAAATTAAACTCAAAATACACTTTATTCAAGCTGTTACAAGTACAATTTTCATTATACGGATTAAATGTAAACTCGATCATAGTGAAAAATGCAAAGGAGCTTAATTGTAGATTGTAAAAAAGTAACAAAAATTGCATCAACATTTTCATATCTCAACGGTGACCCGAGTTATAGTAAAAATACTGAATTTAACCCTTTTTTCAAGACGGCGGAAAATGCACATAGAAAATCTTGGTCAACAATTTGAAGTTAAGCTTTTCTAGGCGTAATATCCAAAATTTTACCTTCTCGGTACACATGCATTATTAACCCGTTTTTTAAAATAAATACAGTAGCTGATTTTTTAAAAATATAATAACTTATAATTGTAGAAATGAATGTTAATAAAGACCAAACATTATACGAACTAAACATAAAATACAAAAGTTTTAAATATTTAATTTCACGCACGGACGTAACTTTTTGTTGTTATTAAGTATTTCGTTTTAAAGCGAACATCATTCAAAGAGTAATTATATAATTATGATTAAGGAACGTATTACTTTAGCATAACGACTAGTTATTTTCCGAGTCAGCGAAATGTGTAAAGGCGATGTAATTTCTTCATTTTCGCTTTAGCTTGTAGGTTTACGAGCATGTTTGTAATAAAAGGGGGTGTTAAACAACGCGTTGTTTAATTAAAAATTGCTTCTTTTAATTGTATCATAAACAAATATATTATTACAGGTATTAAAAATATAATTTTAGTATTTTGTCTTAATGGGTCTGTTTGGTCCAGTGGTCCGTGAACGAAGATCTTGTGTTCAAATCCGGAGAGTGTAATTATAAGAGAATTTACAAACATAATAAATGTTTGAAAATTGATAAGTTGAAAATTAAAACATCATTAAATTATTGTATCGTATTATTTATTAGTTAATTTAGTATTGGCCGACCAAAATTTGATAAGCACTATGAAAAAAATTGTGTACAAAATATTTTATCTCTTGAAATTGTTACAAGAACACTCACACGGACAATTCAAAGAAATCTAGTCTCTCGATGTTATGTCAATATGGCGTCAAGACATCGACGCAGCGGCCATCACTGTTTTCGGGGGTCATTGTGCTCGGGGGTGACGTCATCAGTGACCTTGACGCGTTCCCCCCTCTCGTTGCACGCGTGAAAAATGTCGCTGTCAAATGCGCTGGCCTCTTTGCTTGTGTTTTTTTTTTTGCTCCACGCTGACAATTGCTGATAGTTGAACACGTGTATTACATTTCGAAGACTGTGATTTAAAATAAAACTTAATTTCTTGTGATATAAAATGTTACCGACTTTATAATAACTATGCCAAATATATAAGTTACTGGTTACATTAAAATATATATATATATAATTTAAAAGATAAAGTCATTTAAGATACCTAATTATATCGTAAATAATAAAATTTGCCCAGCAACAAAAATATCGATTACAATCCGAATGAGAACTCAATCAACACGGATCTCACAAAAAATATCGATGCGGAGTCGGTTTCACAGTTTGCGTTTGTGATTAGTTAGCAATTAGGCAAGTAAAGTTCGGGAGAATCGACCGTCTGACATTCAGCGCCCTTGCTCGCCCTCAACGTACTAAGCCCGACTTCATAAAGCGTAACGCGCGTAAATATTACGCGGGCTGTAGCCTGTAACATTTTTAGGTATTATGCTGAAATTAAAATAAATTATGTCATATGACAGTTGTTTATTTGTCGTAGACAATTCTTTTAATACCATTGACTACTAAGACATTTTTATTTTATTTTAAAAAAAACTTACCGCGATAACGTCAAGGCAATGATTATGTTTTTTTTAAATTCGAAATTACTTTTGAATTATGTATCAAATTTCAATTAAATATTGCTCAGAAATTATAAACGAATCAATCAAAGTTCGTCGTAAAGAAAAGTCTTTGTTCGAAAATGTATTGTTCTTGTTATTGAATTTATCGAGTACTTTCAATTTCGCTCACGCATTGTTATGGTTTTCATCATTTACTGAGTAAATTGAACGAATCAGAACTTTCCGTACTTTGCGGCAGCAATTTAGGTATTGAATGAAATAGGTATGTCTAGGCATACGCTTTGTAAGTGGCATATTAAAATGCCTACCTGTTTATTTTTTTGCATGGCTTAATTATAAGTTTTCTATGACCGGATAAATTAAAGGGTTTTGTAGGAAAAAATACATCCTTACTAATATTATAAATGCTGATGTGTTTGTTTGTTACGCTTTCACGCTTAAGCCACTAAACTGATTTTAAATATTCTTTCACCAATGGAAAGCTACATTATCAGCGAGTAACATAGGCTACATTTTATCCCAGAATTCCCACGGGAACGAGAACTACGCATGTGAAACCGCGGGCAAAACGCCAGTTGTTTTATAAACATAAATATGTAGATAATAAAGCAATCGGAAGAATCGAAAATAGGCCTAAGTTATAACATGAACATAATAAGAGAGAATGCTGTCGAAAGCCTCAGAAAGCATGTAAGCCTATGGACTATGGGGGTCAGATTCAATTATACCTGTGTGCTCGCGTGACATCGCGTGTTTCAGTTGAGAGGCGCTGTAGCCGAATTCGGTCAAGAGATAAATCATTTTTAGTAACTACAAAGCTCGGGGTTAATTGGAAACACGAACGGATCGTTTCATAAACTGAATGTACTGCCCCGTGCTGACAACTTCGACAACTTTACGAACAGTTTTTTTTTTTAATTTAACATATGTCGCAGTGTTAAATTATAAGTCATGATTTGATAATATTTAAACGATCCCGTAAAATGTATCACTGCTGAGTAAAGGCTTCCATCCCGCTCCACAGCAGGTCGGTGGATATAGCTGGATTTCATCCAACAAATGCAACCTGCATTCATTGTATTATTAAAAAATATAATTATAGTATATTTTCTTAATGGATCTGTTTGGTCCAGTGGTCATAATAATTATAATTATTTTATTTTATTATTTATTCATTATCTTCACTACATTTACCATTACTGCCGAACATGATAATTTTTTATCATTTAAATAATTAAATGAATGAAATTTCAATGTTATTCGAAGACTGGATTTGAACGGTGTCAAATCCGGTAAGTTTTTTTTATGACAGCTTACAATCGATTGTAAACTATAATATGACTGTTATGCAGTAACATATATATGATACAAGCATAAAATGTTAATACAGTTAAAGCTGTTACGTTTTTGGATAAGACTTGATTGCGGCAACATCATAAATGGCGGACAACAAAGAGTGATTCATTATTTGATTATTACCGGCGCAAATTGTTTGTGTCGTTCACTTCTTCGTGTAAAAGGTATTCGATAAATTTGAATAACGATGTTACTATCTAAGGTCGAAAATGATATTTAAATTTTTGCAAATATTTAAATTGAAATGAAACGTATTTATTTGGTAAACATCGCATTATTTTAAAAACAAATAGAGATTAAACAAAAATAGAAGATTACACTATTATATTATGTGAAAAATAGCTTGTAATACAAAATGTTTTTTTAATTTTCTATCTCTGTTCTCAGTGTTTACCATATTTCTAAAGTATGTAATAGTGATAACAATTTACAATCAATCAAATAATATATAATATATAAGCACACAACATTTATAGACATTAAATATTAATGGGTAACATTAAAAAGGCGTTTCAATCTTAATTATTATTTTGTACATATTTCATTTTAATGTGCTATTAAAATATATTGTACTGGTTTCACGTCCCGACTTCGCACGGACGGACGCACAAAAAAATATAAACAATTATCATAATAAAATCAGTATCATGATATCTATATTATATAAAAATAGATATATGACGTAACTGGAAAATGAATGTCTTTCGTAGCAACATTTAAAGTCTCCGCTATCTTGATGCTTTGTAAGACAGATACAACGATTTATCTATTAATTAATGTTCAGTTATGGCAACGCTTTTTTAGAAATTTAGAGAGTACATTAACACAAAGTTTAATTAGTTTTTACATAATCAAGCTTCCTTATTTGATTTCAATTACTGTGATAATAATGAATGCAACGTTATTCTATGCTGTGACCGGGCAGACTAATCTAATTTAGCTTCAGTTAGTTTTTTTTATAGTATAGGTAGGCGGACGAGTATATGGGCCACCTGATGGTAAGTGGTCACCAACGCCCAAAGATAGCGGCATTGTACCTTTCTTAAAAAAAAAACATCGCCAATGCACCACCAACCTTGGGAGCTAAGATGTTGTCTCCCTTGTGCCTTTAATTACACAGGCTCACTAACCCTTTAAACCGGCACACAACAAAACCAAGTACTGCGGTTTTGCGGTAGAATCTCTGAGTGGGTGGTACGTACCCAGACGAGCTTGTACAAAGCTCTACCACCGAGTGAGAGAGTTTACAAGTACCGACTAGACTTACCGTATCTATCAAATGACTATTGCAAACTCATGTTGGTGGTATAATCTTCGACTGATCACCATTAAAATTTTATATGAGGTTGTATTTTATGGAGAAGGTTATGATCCTACCCACTTTGTTGTACCGCACTAGGTGTCGCTACAGTGCATCAACTTTTATACCGTTCTTTTTTTCATTTTAGTATTTTTGTCTTTATAGGTAGCTTATATGTCGGCACCTTTGTGCCTTTCAATCGATACTAAATTTTACACTTTTGTATTAGTTACATACGTTTAAGAAAAGCTTGTTTATATTTAAATTTAAATAGATTATGGATGGGATAATTATGCATCTAGTAGCGGTCATAGGCTACTTGTTAGCTAAAGTTTTTCTGGGTTATTATTGTAAGAACATGTTAGAGTTAAGATCTATGTCCCTTTTGGTTTTAATTGCAAGCGCTTATTTAGATTCGAAATTAATGTTTGACAGTAGAAAGTGTAGTAGGCACCTTATCAAATAGAGTTTCAGACAGACCCGCCTTTTTACTATTTATTCAGATATATTACTAGAACAACATTGCAACAATCTTTACGTCCTGAAATTTCCATGACCTTATGTAGACATTGCATTCCTTATCATAATTTTTAGGGTTCCGTACCTCAAAAGCAAAAAACGGACGCCTTATAGGATCACTTTGTTGTCCGTCGGTCCGTCCGTCCGTCTGTCTGTCAAGACTCTTTTTTATTATAAATTAATGTCTAAAACTCACCGTTTATCAAAGCGAATCCGTCGGTAGATGTCGTTGATATAGTCAGAATAACACTGTATCTGAAAAGAAGAAAGTTAATTGTAGTAAATTTGTACACTATTATATATATTATATTATATATATTACTTATAACTTACTACATATGTCTATTTCTACAAAACAAACTCTTATTATGACTGACTTTTTTTACAGCAACAAAAATTTGTTTGGTGCGTGAGCTATTTAAGAAATATATAAGAATATTTTTTTTGTTAGAATTGACTCGGCTTCATTCAAAGCATCATTTCATTATATAAGAGGACTACGGGACCATGTCGATTCTATAATTTCATTGCGTTAAAACGTTAATGAATGCTATTTAATAATTTATTCATTAGAAAACAATTTACCACAATGTTAAGAAGTAGACGTCTCACACTTTAAATACAGATCCCACACAATGAATATAAAATAGACTTGTTGGTTTGATAATTGTTTATTATAATAAATAAACAGCGGGAATGATATTCAAGAATTTCAATTCATGCAATGTAACAAAACGGAGGCTGATACTGTGCATTTAAATAGAAAAGATATACAGTTTAATCATACCTCGTTATAAGAAATAACAAAATTTCATAATAAGATTCCAAATATCTGAAAACACTATACTCGGACATAGGGTACAATATGTAGTCATATATAGGTATAAATAAGCAAATTATTTATTTAGAAATATTACAAATAGAAATGTAACCAGAAATGAAATAAACTGAAGAATCAGAGTACCCAACAAATCTTGCAAAATTATCAAAAGTGGTAATGAGCTGAGAGAGAGAGAGAGCGTCACCTGAAGAATCGTGTGAATTCTTCCCAAAAAATAAGTCATGAAAAATGTTTTATCAATGCCGAAAATGAATTTTCTCTGAATGATAAAAAGTTACTATCGCTTATAATATTATGTAAATAACGGTCGTGCCTAAAATTTTCATAGAAAGATTTAAAGATTGAGAAACAATTAAACAACTCGTGACTTTCATAAATTAAACAATAACTTTATTTCTATTTATAAAACTTTGATGAGTGACTGTTACTTTATAAACAAAGAATCGTCAAACATTACAAAGAGTTGGCGTTATTTGTAACTTAATTACGCAAAGGGCTGGACGAATTCTCATAAAATTTGGAACGGAAATTAATATAACAATTAACTCCTATTCGAAGTAAAAATGATTTCATATAGTTGGATAATTTAATGAAAGTGTTATTTATTAAATTATACATACATACATATGTAGATACAGACGCCGACATACAAAGCCGAGATGGCACAGCACCACAAAACTTTCATGTACTTAATTATTTGTGGTTAAAACTCATCTTGTGCTAAACAGTGAAGGAAAATATCGTGAGGAAACCTGCATATGTCGAATGAAAATCTGCCACGTGTGTATCCCCCAATCCGGATTAGAGCAGAGAGAATTTTGGTTTTTGAGATATTCAACGGTTTCGTATCAAGTCAAGCATGGTGTTTATGTGGATATTGTTACACATTGAGGACAATAGTACAATTTGAGACTAAGAATTTTACACGTCTACAAATAACTTTATGTGAAAACGACAAGAAATAATTATATTAGCACCGTGAAATTAAGTAATTAGTTAGCTTAAGTCCTAATAAATAATCTTTAATGGTAATTACTTCTGCCAGTCATTTCGTTTTACTCATTAGCGAATTGTATAAGTTTGTAATTGAAATTCATGTTCCTTCACGAACACATTTTATTATTTTACACTAATATTTGCATATTATGTATTTACGTTCTGAAATCAAAATTTCTTTTTATTTAGACTAGCGACCCAGCCCGTTTTCGCACGAGTGCATTTTACTAATAAAGTGGTTATTTATTTTATTGTTTTATTTATTAGTTTATATAAGTATATCATAAATGACAAAAAAATTTATTTCTCAATATAATATAATACATATCAAAATTTATCTTCCAAAGTATTCATTCGAATGATATAGTGGAAAAGAGAATTTTAATCTATATTAAATGCCTAAGGTAATTAACAATTTTATCTGATTAAGGATTAATAATGAATCGGAATGGCTTCACAAATAACCTTTAATTTTACTAATCCACAACATATCAAAATGAGTATTATAATTGTACCTTACAAAGTAGAAACATGCTATAGCGGATTATTAATACATACATAAAATTTTAACCTGTTTGAGATTTACAAATTTCTGTTTTTTTTTCAACTTAAAAGCCGTTCTTTTTAATTTTTTTGAAAATATTTTAATGTTGTCAAAATTGTAGGTAATTTTAGAAATATTTCATCAAACTTTACAGCAATTCAGAATGTTAATTTTCACATAAAACAAATTACACTTTGACAATAACCAACATCTAAATAAGCAATTAAAACTCCTTTGACTACATACATAGACATTTTCTAATTAATCGTCTACACTAACGACGCCTAAAGTACATACAAATTAAATGTTAGACTTGAACCCAACATGCTCGTGTTATTCCGCGCACGATT
Source organism: Nymphalis polychloros (assembly GCA_905220585.2). Lineage (NCBI taxonomy): Eukaryota > Metazoa > Arthropoda > Insecta > Lepidoptera > Nymphalidae > Nymphalis > Nymphalis polychloros. The sequence continues at coordinate 10,043,817 of HG992247.1, forward strand.
CGAGTTCTGATTTATCCCTAAGATTATTTTATTCACACCTAACTCCCTTGCATATTTCGCTGCTATTAGGACCGGTTTTGTGTTGGCGTCTTATCAGAGCTTTTTATTTCTGTGCCTAGCAATTATTTTTGTACTGCAATTAACTGGCGCGCGCATGTTTCACTAATGATCATTAACTTGATGATTTTCATTTATATGGAAGAACGGACAGGGTGATTTATATCTTGTACAGGTGAATATACTTATTACGGAAGATGGTAATAAATCATTTCAGACACAATGGAAAAAAATTAAAAGAAATAATAATCGATTTGATTTATTTTTATTATTTACGAATTATATCTGATAACACATATTGCTGACCTACTGGTCGGTTTGCTGTGGTTTTGGCGGCGCACGCGCCGGATGCGATGTAATCTGCAACCGGGCAAAATGATGCGTGTTTTATTTCGAAATGCGATATGTAAACGTCTCTTTGATGTTATTTGATTTTCATCTGACATTCGCTGAAAGGCAAACTTGGGCGTAAATAGATATCTATAACAATGCAATTATTTAATAATTGTTTGGAGATAATAATCACATTTAATTAAAGGTATAGTGACTACTGACTGTTAAAAAAAAACAATATTTCTTTGGTCGTTTGAATATGTATTAAAGTAACTGGTGGGCACATTTCACCTCTTCCCTTCAGGAAAACTCTTGAAACTTATTCCTCTACGCTGCTCCAATGCCAGGCAGAATTTTATCCGACACATATAGTTTTCCTGACGATGTTTTCTTGCCCGTCAAACACAAAATCCCACATGGATTTATTATTCAAACGTTTTGAATTTATTTCGGATGTGAACGATGTGACATAAAAATTTCGAACAAAGATTAATGACTCTCGCGCGTGTCGCGAGTTTACAATTTTAGTGACGCCATAGAATCTGTAAGATAAAATTGAATATCGGTTGAAAATATTTCTAATTATATTTATGAAAGATGCCAATTTGATGGATCAAATTCTTCATAAGAAACTACTTGCGTTTGATTGAGCATTACGTTGTTATGCGAGTCATTATCGGAATTTAAGATTCCTTATTAGAATTTGTCTCTCGGCCGGATATTGACTTACGGTTCCAGCCGGGTAATAAAATTATCCCTGTAAGTTATCGGATATCCGTTTAATCCAAACTGTA